>OY728119.1:1927402721-1937402721 GCA_963277665.1 Viscum album
TGAAATATCATTAAGGACTTGGTCACCAAATCAATTTTCAATACCATTATAGTTTGTATGATAAAACATATATTCCCAAAATTACATCAATATCTAATATCATATAAACACAAAAAAAATTAAATACCTTAAATCCTATGTAAAAAATCAAAGGGTGTAATTTACATTAAACCGAATCATTACATATACTACATCCTAGTAAATCATCTCCTAAAATATTATTAATCACATTAATATTTCATCACTTCAAACCCTAATATGGGTGTCTAATAATTTGAAATTATAATCAAGCTTAATCTTATATAATTATAATGGTATAAAAAAAATTAATATAACCTCATATGAAAACATCATAATCACCAATGTTATCATAACATTTCCATTAATACCCTCTAAAATATCCCCAAACATGCACTCCAGTATCATGTGAAAAAAAAGCAGGCATTAGATTTCTAGATTTCATACCAATTAATGTGACCAACTATTCACCATAAGAAACATAAAAAATCAAAAGGAAAAATTGGAGCAATTACATTCTCATGGAAGTTTTAGTATTATGGGTGTAGATAATTAAGATAAAATATTACATAAACAATACCCATGTCCTTAAATAATAATTTCTCCCACATAACGCATCTTTTCTTATTTCACATTATGTCACCATCAACATCTATATCAAACCATTATAGAAATAATAATATTAAAATATTTCTTGATAACATGTATAAAAAGAATATTAATAACTGTAATATCAAAATATTATTACGGGTAATCATAAGAACAAATAAAAGATTGTTATTAGAATGAATTAGATGATAATAAGGTTATAATGACATAAAAATTATTCATGATAATAACTTAAAAATTTCAATACCCATAAATATATTGATAATAAAATATTAAAACATGTAATATGGATTTTACAAAGGAAAAAGTCTTCAGAAACAATAATCCTGAGCCCTGTGATATCAATCATGATCATTGGAAACATTTATAACCCAATGAATGAATTATGAAAACATATTGGGAATGTGGGACATCATATTCAAAAAACAGAATACATAACCATTATAAGACCCTTTAAAATGTAATAATCTTATGTTCGACTTCCTCACCCAATTCATTGGAGCACTATCTAGATGCTCCCATCATATAAGCTATATTCAGATCACCTAATGTCGTCAGGGTGCACCCATCATATTAAAATGTCCAAGAACCATAAAAAGTACATATTTCATACATTTATTCATAAAACTCATAAGAAAATATCATCAATCCTTTTATAACATTATTCACCCATGTAAAAGAAAGAGGTTCCATCAAAATATATTTGAAGCATGGTTAAATTATTGAAAATAAACACATTCCATAAGAATATATTTGAAACATTATTTAGATGTGGAAATGAAATTGATTATATAAAAATATATTTGAAATAATAATAATCCTTCTAAATATATAATGAGTATTTTACCATTTTAAAACATTCCAATTAGCGAATAAGTAATAAAAATGGGAGGTTTACATTAATGAATTGAAATACCCTTCAAATATCATTAAAAATATTTTTGTGGAAAATAAACCTTTCAATTTTAAAGTAGGCCTAGAGACTAAAAATTCAAAAAATATTTTTAAACATTACTTATTTTATAATAAAATTGAAAAAATATAATTTAATCTTCAAGGGAAAAAATATAGATGATGGGGTTAAAATCCATTCTTATTATAAGTATTAAAAATAATATTGGTTTTCAAAAAAAATATAAAATACAATAGGCATATCCCTATTTGGAAAAAATTTAAAAAATTCCTTTTCAAACATTTAAAAGGAAGTTAAGTGTTCATGTGAAATGTTTTTCTAAAATAATCTATTTTTATAAAATTAAACCTTTAATTTTTTTAATGAAAACCTAGATTTAGAACAGAATTATACCCAATATTAAAGAAAAATACTTGATCAGTATCACTTGAAAATGATATTATTTGTGTAAATTTATTAAATATGGGAGGAAATGTAAATTAAACATTTAAACCACATTAATAATCTGTTGATAAAAAAATTTATGTGGTTTATGAGAATAATATCACATTATTTCCACCAAAATAATTTTTATAATAAAAAATCCCAAAAAAAGTAGATTATAACATAAAGCCTTTTACAATTTGATAACTCTTCAATCAAAAGACTCATAAAATAATAACATAAAAATAAATATTAAATATCATGAATATAAGTGTATACAAGATATAACATGAAAAATTTCAGTATATACCCTTAAAAAATATTGGTTCATATTATAAATATATGTCCCAACGAAAAGAATTTTGGATGATTAAACCATACATAGATAAAATGACTAATTTGAGAGGTAATAAATAGAGAGATTATTTTAAAAGAATATAAATTCATTAAAAAAGTGGAAATATAAGATAAAAAATTTAGATCAATTCACAGACAATCATATCTTAACAAATTCAATGAAGATGTTTTTAACCTAATGAAATGAAATTTAGTAAAGAAACACTTTAAAATATGGTAACATTCAATTCAATACCCATGTATAAATTACCCCAAATTGATAATTACAATACCATTATATAAAGAGGATTATGTATATTCAATTTAAATTGGAAATTATATACCCCACATAATATAAATATGTAATGAATATAAAAAATGTCTTATAGAAATAAATAGTGAGATGAGGAACCCTTATCTCTATTTTGAATTAGTTCATTCATGTTCACACCTATGGTATAATAATACTATTTAAAACACATAATTTCTTTAAAAAATATAATTTTATTATCGTAAACTTATATCATTTATTTTATTTCTTTTATAATGAAATTTTCAAATAATAATCATTATAAGTCCATATTGGTGTTTTTTAGGACGCTGAGTTCGTTGTTTTAAAAAGACTCATGTGTGATGACCATGGTGATGTAAGTAATTGCTTAAACATATAAATAAAAATATTCATGAAATTTTTATTATATTTTTAGGGCAATAATAATTTTAAGACCAATAAAGAAATATGGTAATGAAAAATGAACAATGTTACAATCACATAGATTGCAGGTCGTATGTACAGATGAGTAAAATTTCCATTTCTCAAATATCATTTTTAAAGAATATATGTAATATTTTATTTTTCTATAATATTCATAAATTTATGAAATAAATTACTATTTATTTAAATTAAATTATATATATCATCCATGTGTTATGGTTAGGAATAACATCCACATCACTTTATGGAGGTGGTAAACCATACTTGCACTCGAATGACATTACAATTTTTATGTGTAATAAATTAAATGAGATATTATATTTTTTGAATGATATATATGTCACTAATATCATAATTATCATATTTATATCACATATATTCATTAATTTTATCCTTATTACCATCCATGTAATGCATTTTTGAAAAACGAATCACATCAATCCATCAGTTTGTTATCCACCATATACATAGGCAATATTATTATATCAATAATAAAATGGTAATTAAGTAGGTATATGTGATATAATCACTCCATAAGTATAAATATTTTTCAAATATCATTTATTAATTCTTTAAACCCATCATTACAACAATCCATGATAATTGATGATGAAAAATGAATGACATTGGCTCACAAGGCGGTAACATGCGTTACAAATGAATGACGATTTCATATTGTATTGGATAGAATATGTGATGGATTAAGGTTTTATATTAAAAAAATAAAATATACGTTTTTGGGAGATAATTATTTTAATTTAAAAAACATAATTTTTGGATATTTTAAGGAGGTGGAATAATAAAATATACAATAACTTCCTACTAAGAAAAAAAAACTTCATCAAAAATCCTCTTCAAGTAAGAAAAAATCCCTCATATGAAGGATTTATGGTCAAAATAATGGATATGGGTTTTGGATAGGGAATTTATTAAGACTTTTGGTTATGTATGGGATGATAAAAAGACATTTATGGTGTGTGGAGTAGAGGATATGGGGTAGGCTTTTATAATAGATGTGTGTGATACACTTAATAATTTTGAAAAGAAAAATGTGTACCCACATTTTTTCACATTAAAAAGAATAAAAAACGAAACATTATAAATAATTATAAATTATAATATCTAAATATTTCCATAAAATATATTTTATAAATTTTTATTCCATTTAAACCCTTATCTTTTTTAGGTTAACCCCTTGGAAAATCCATTTTTACCTTAACCTCAGTATATCTTTTTTATTGTTTCACTATTAATTGTTGTAAAAATGTTTATTTTTACATATTAGATAATATAATTTAAGATTATTAAAAATATGGAATACATTTTACAAATTAAATTCACATAATTGAAAAAAATAATTTAAAATATAAACCATTATCATTATGAGAATGACGGTTTTCTAGAAGCAATTTTTCAAGAAAAGATTATTTTATTTTAAATCTATGACTAGAAAAAAATTATGAATCACAATAAATATTTAATGATATATAACATATAAATTTCATTTATATCCCAACTCATTTGGTGTAAGACACTAGTAAGTCTTATATAAAGTTTGACTCATAGTAAAAAACATTAAAAAAATATTAAACAAAAAGAACTCATTGTTTATTAAAGAAATACATTAAGGAAGTTACAAGAAACATCCCCTAAGAATAATAATTTGGTAATACTAATCCTATAACAATCATTAACAACAAATAAGGACAACTCATAACAAAGATGATGATTATAATATTCTAGCCTCCACATTTGGGATCTTCCATGAGTAGAAATACAATGAAGCGAATAAGGGTAAGAGAACATAAGAATGAAAAAATAAGCCTCATCATGGGGGAAAAATAATCTAAAAATTTGATGATTTAGTTTATGTATTTATACATAAAACGACCATTTCATATAGTCATATAAGTAATTTTAAAATAAAATAATAATAATTGAAACCGAAAATAACAGCAACACGCTTATATATTATATATTGGTATATAAATATGTTTGTGTGGGGATTAATTAATATTAAAATAATTATATTTAAGTAAATACTAACATAAAATGGATTTATAATCTCAATGTGTATTTAATTTTAATATTAAAATTTATATCAGTTTAATAAAATAAGGTTTTATCAATGTTTCACTCAAATAAAGTGCACTGTTAAAAAATTTTGTTATATAAAACAAACTTCATTATAATAATATTTTGAAAGGTGTGTTTTATTAATTATAAATTAATTAAGAACAAGGTATATAAACAACATGTATTTTTAAGTGAAACTTATTTCATAGTTTTTTATAGTTTTTGGAGGAAGTCGATATATTACATTAAAATAGTAATTAGTTTTTGGACAATTTTTTGTTTTATTAATATATATATATGTGTGTGTTATAATTACACCAACATGTTAAATAAATAATGATAATGAATTATTAAAAATAATTAAAATAACTAGTCAATAAAATATTTTCGAAATTGTGGAATCAGGTTTTTAGGGAATCCCCCCAACCATACTTCTTCGCCAATCAAACCACCAACCTCCCCAAGAACCATGAACCTCAATCACAGCAAAAAAATTCAAATCGAGGGCTCCATTAGGGTTAAACAAGAGTAGTTTTGTGAATGGAGAGATCCTTTTCGGAATCTAATGGCACAAGGACAGCCGCATGTAGAGGAAGGTGACACACCCCACCGGAATTAGGTCCACGAGAAACTCTAACCGACAACCCATGATGACTCCATGTGTCTTATTTCTTATGGAATCATCCTCCATCAAATTTTTCTTATTTTGATAGTGAGTAATATTTTTAGTAACTGATAAAGTGTTTGACTTCCATTTTTAATTTTTTTCCAGATTTTGTACTGTGTCTATCTGAAGTAGGGTTATATTTTAATGATGTGTAGGATTTTATATCAGGGATAGAATCCTGGGGTTCAAAAGAATTTGGTTTTTATTTTTGATTGTTGGTTTGATATTTGGGTATTTAAGGATATGTGAGGCTGATACTGGGGATGTAGTGTCTTCATCTGGTTACTTGTGTTTTCCCTCTTTTTCATAGTGATCCGAGACTAAGGAGGAGTTGTTGTATCTATTCTCACTGTAAGGGGATAATATTACATATTTAATAATTATTTTTGTGCTTGAAAACTGTGTTGGTGTTTATCACTTGTATTTAACTCATCCTGTTTTGTAATTTATTTCCCTGTTTCATGGATGTACTGAAAACACCTACAATGTAAGGGAAATATTAAGTGTTTAAAAATAGTTTCTTTGTGTTGTTTCTATGTTATTGCAACCGTGTTTCAACCTCCAATTATTCTGATATTAGGATCATTCTTCTGTAATTATCAGGGTGAGTGGATTTCCCTTTGTGGAAATACAATCAAATTTACCATTATATTACTTTGGAATGATATTTGGTACCTATGAAATTGTGTTTCCCTATTTCATAGTAGTATTACAAACTGAAAGGTGAGGGAATATCATTTTTCTAAAAATATTTTTAAATGAATCGAAATATTTCTGTATTGTATTTGTTTCCAATTAAATAGTGGTATTTGATTCTGGCAGTTATGATATAATTTTTCCTATTGCTATCCGATAGGGAAATCATCCCCAATATATGAAACTTAATTTGGTAAAAATGTTTTTTCATACCATGTAATTTCTTCCAAATTGTTTTAGTTATTTTCGATGTATTTACTACTTTAATGTTCAATTAATTTTTATTATTTTTATGGTGGGAAAAGGTGTTCTAATTTATGAAACTCTTCTTATGTTTTCAAAAGTATTAGTAGTATTTAATTACCTTTACAATGTGATTCTTTTTCCAGTCGCAAAGCACTGGCCTTTTGTATAATACATTCCAGAATTATATGAAATCTATTTTTACATTCCAATTCATTTTTTTGTCAATTTATATAGTTTATTCATGTCTGGTTAAATTTTTTTACTAATTCAAACTGATGATAAAAAATAATTTGGCCATGCTTAAATTTGTAGTCCTTTATATTTTAATATTCAAACATGTTCTAATCGATAAACAATGTATTTATAGTTGTACATTGGTTAATTTCAAAATCTAAATATGATTCCATTTATGTTCCTTTTTGAAACTTCATGTTAATTATTGGTTTCCTAATTTTCTTGGGTTTGTGTATACGTCATTCTTTAAATTATTTCGTGTAATCAAATATCAACATATGGACTCTTATAAATAAGATCATTGTCATTATATTTTAAAAATAATATTATTTTGATACTATTATTTTAGAATATACACACACACACACACAGACACACAGACACACTCATATATATATATATATATATATGTTTATGTCTATTTAATGGCTTGTTTTAAATGAAAACTGGATATGATTATCTCTTATAGAAAATTAAATTGATGTTGTGTGAATTTTAAATCAATCCCTAAGATTATAAGCTATGTTATCAAGTTAATGTTTTTTTTAAAACAAGTGGGTGTATGAAAATAATAAATATATATATATACCCACATATATATATATATATCATTTCTTATAAAAATTATTAATAAAGACATGTACACTTACATATTTATACACCCAAACCTATATGTACGTATATATATATATATATGTTACTTTTTATATGAGTGAATTTGTTTACTTCATTTTTTGTAAAGGTGTTATGGTAATTTTTAATCAATTTGTGTATTTACGAGTAGGTGATCATTTTTATTCGAAAACTAATGTTTATGTGAATAAATGTATATACATGTATCTTTTATGTAATAACATTTCCTATATAATTATATACATTGTTAGGATAAACACATGAAATGGTATTCAAAGGGTTATGGTTATTCTCTTTATCAATATATATATATTCATGTTCATACAATCATATTTATATTAATAAATGTATGTATATCTCTTACAATGAAACCTCATGTGCAATGGGGGTTTACTCTGGCTAAATCATGTGCAATGAGGGTTTACTCCTACTAAATAATGTGCAATGAGGTTTTATTCATGCTAAATCACGTGCAATAAGGGTTTTACTCATGCTAAATCATGTCCAATGAGGGTTTAATAATTCTAAATCATATTAAATGAGGGTTTACTTGTGCTCACCCATGTGCAGTGATCCGTGACTCATGATCCTCTTTGTGCAATGAGACCATTACTCATGCTTATGTCTTGTTTCATGTCTTGGGAGTAAACCAAGAATCTATGCCACGATTCAAGTTTCCATTGAGAATTTATTATTAATGATTATAGGTATTTTAGTGAAATTACTCTTTCATTAAGAAAGATCAATTAGTATTTTCCAAATGTTGAATGTCTAAATTGAAATCCATTTCAATAAAGTGTTTATTTTTTTAAATGTCACTTTCTTCCCTAAGATTTCATTAACAAACATTATAATATATTTCACCCTTTTTTTGAATAACTCTATCAGGTTTCCTTTTTTCATGAACACCCCTTATAGAACATTTTAAACTCACCTAATTTTTTCAAAATATATTTTCATTGGCTTGAAAGGTGCATATAATTGAGATAGTGGTCGAGGTCTCACTAAGGTGTTTGTCCTTTGAAATGATTAGTTTTTCTTAGTTTTTTTAGTATTCTTCAAAATGTATCCAGACTCTCTAAAATTCAATACCTTTGCGATCTCGGGTTGTGTAAATAAATAAATGAAATATTTTTATAAAAAATAGACCATGTTTTCTGGGTCGTTTCATTTTTTATCAGAGAGAGGGTAGAGATAACTTTAGAAGTCAGGATACGGATATACACATTGAACCATTAAATACCATACATAGACTTAACTAGATCCTTTCTATTAAAGAGTAATATAAATTTATACTTTGAGCCATCTAGTATCATGTCTAATAGTAACATAAAATTGGATATGTTTTTTCATCATAATAAAAGATAGTTTCAAGATGGAAGGGGAAGATCCTCCCATGGGACTCTTGTCCCTTTATAAAGAATTACTTGAAATAATCATTGGGAATTCAAGCATGAAAAGCATCAAAACCTTTTCCAATGTCCAAATTTCTTGCATGAAACTCTACGACATATCAAACACCTCCCCTATTCCATTGAATCATCAAGGATCTTGTATAACCTATGATCAAATATTAAACTCCCAACTCTCTCTTCCTTATCGGTAAGGGAGGTACCATCATGGGATTTCAAATTATTCATCATGTTCGGAGAGTATGATACACTATTGGATTTTAGAATAGTTCCCCAAAAGGGAGACCTCTGATCATCCAATATATATATATATAGTATTGTATTTCAATCATTTTGAAAACATAGGCTATATATTAGAAGAACCATATTTTGAAAATTTCAAATTTGACTCTTTCAGAATATTTTACAAATACATGGTATATGGTGATGTTTTGAAACCATATGTTAGAAATAACTATTTTTAAAAAGTGCATCATATTTTCCATCAGTGAGATACGAGTTGCATGAACTGCATCTGGACTATGGTAGTGGAATAATTTGAATGGGAATTGAGGTATTGTTGCACTAGGTGTACCCTCACTCTTTGTGATCGATGTCATAATGAGAAATTGGGAATACTAAATAATAAAAGGTAATAATCCATGAAGTTGTGATAAAATGTTAGTGTTATTTTTTTGTATAATCAAAATTGGGAGGACAAATTTTTTATGGGGTATAACGTAACAACCGAGTAACTCTTATAGAAATTTTTAATCATAGTAGAATGCGATAAGTAAATATTAAACAAAAAGAGCTCATTATTTATAAAATAAATAAATTATAGAATATACAAGAAACATTATCTCAGAATAATAATATTTTCATATTAAACCTATAACTGTAATTAACAACAATTAAGGACAACTCATAACTTATATGATGACGATGAAATCACATATTGTGCTTTTTCGATATTCCTTAAGCAGAAATCCAACAAAGAGAATAAGGGTAAGAGCATAAAAGATTGTAAAAATAGGCCTCATCATAGTAGAAAAAGAATCTACAAATTTAATGAGTTGGATTATATATTTATACATAAAATGACCATTTCTTATTTTAATTGAAGTAATTTTAAATAAAATAATAATAAAAGAAACCAAAAATAACTATTACACACTTATACATATATATAGGTATATAAATATGTTTTTGTAGTGATTAATTAACATTAAAACGATTCTATTTAAGTAAATCCACACATAAATATGATTTATAATCTCAATGATTATTTACATTAAATATAAAAATTTATGTCGGTTAAATTAAATAATGTTTTAACTCTGTCTCATTCCTATAAAGTGTAATTTTAAAAAAACTCATGTTATATAAAACATAAATTTTGTAATAATATTTTGATATTTGTGTTTTATTAATTATAAATTACTTAAGAACAATGTAAATAAATGACTTGTATTTTTAAATGACACTTATTTCATATTTTTTATTATTGTCAGAGGATGTATATATATTACTATGAAATAATAATGTGTTTTTGGAAAATTATTAGTCTTATTAACATATTTATATATTTTTTATAATAATGATAATATGTTATATAATTAATGATAATGAATTATTAAAATTAAGGAAAATAACTGGTTAATAAATGATTTGTGAAAATGGTGAATTCGGTTTTTGGGGATTCCTTGTAAACATTATTCATCCCCAATCGTGCTTCCGACCTCCCTAAGGATCCATGACCCTCAATCACATCTGAAAATTTAAAATCGGGGGCTCCACTATGTTCGACTACATTTGTGATCTCAACGGAGAGTTTCATTTCAAAATCTGATGACTTAGGGATGACCGTAGGCAGAGGAAAGAGACACACCACACCGGAATTTGGTTATCTTGAAACTCGCACCAGAAACCCTTGATGAAACCAACATTCATGTTGGTTGTGGAAGAATCCTCCATCATATTCCCCACATTTTGAATGTGAGTTGGATTCCTAGAAACTAATAATGTGTTTGAGTTCCGTTTATTATTTTCTTTCTAGATTTGGATCCCAGTCTATATGAAAATAGGGTTATATTTTAAGGATTTGTATGATTTAATATCAGGCAGAGACTCTCAGTGTTCACACTAATGAGGTTTTTATTTCTTTTTGGGGGGTTTTTTATTTGGGTATTTTAGGATTTTTGAGGCTGAAATTGGGGATGCGATATCTTCATCTAGTTAGAAGTGTTTTTCCTATTCGTCATTGTGTTATGATACTAAGGGGGTTTTTATTTCTATTCTCACTGTAAGGGGTTGCTATTATATTTATTTAAAATTTTCTAGTACTTTAAAATTTATTACATGTTTATCACTTGTATTTAAATCATCTGGTTCAACAATTGATTTTCCTAATTTCATGTTAGTGTTGAAAACACCTTCAAAGTAAGGGAAATTTTATTCATTTAAAATAGTTTCATTGTGGTGTATCATTGTTATTGCAAGCTTGTTTAAACCTTATATTATTCTAGTATTAGGATCTTTCTTGAGTAATTATCTTGGTGAGGGGATTTACCTTTGTGGAAATACATTCAAATTATCTTTTCTATTTCTTTGTAATGTTATTCCCTACTTATGAAATTTTACCCCCTATTTTATAGTAGTAGTACCACCTGAAAGGTGAAGGAATATAATTTTTGTTTAAATATTTTTAAACAGCTCAAATTATTTCAGCATTGTCTATGTGTCCAATTAAATTGTTGTATTTGAAGGTTGCGTTTAAGTAATACTTTATTCTTTTGTGAGACGATGGTGTAGTCATCCACAATGTACGATGTTTCTTTGGGTAAAAATGTTTTTTCATACCATTTAATATATTCAAAATGGTTTTAGTGAGTTTAGAAGTATTTACTACTTGACTGTTCAAATAATTTGAACTATTTTTATGTTGGAAAAGTGGTTCCAATTTTTGAAACTCTTCTTAGGTATTAAAAAGTATCAGTAGTATTGAATTTCATATTCTATGTGACTATTTTCTCGATCGCAATGTAGTGGACTTTTTTGTAATATATTCTAGTGTTATATGACATCCTATTTATGTTCCAATTCATTTTCGGAAAATTTCTATTTTTTATTAATTTATGATTCAAAAAATTACTAATTTACAATGATGAGAAAAAGAATTTTGCAATGACTAAATTTTTAAACCATGATGTTTTAATAATCAAACATATTTTAATATATAAACAACATATTTATAGTAGTAAAATGGTTTATTTCATAATATAAATATGACCCCATTTATGTTTCTTTTTAAAACATCACATTAATTATTTCTTACCTGATATTCTTGGGGTAGTTTTTTTTCATTTTTCTAAAAAACATTATGAGTAATTAAATAACATTAGTTAGAATCTTAAAAATATGAGCATTACAATAAGATTTTAAAAATAATATTATTTTGATACTAATGTTTTGAATGTATATATATATATATATGTTTATGTATGTTTCATTGAATGTTTTAAATCAAAATTGTTCACAATTCTCTCATCTAGAAAATTATATTAATGTATCTTGAATTTTAAATAATGCCCTATGATTGTAAGTGAGGTTATCCAGTTATTGCTTTTTTAAAACAACTAGGTGAATGAAAATAATAAATATATATATACCCATATATATATATATATAATTTCACACGAAAGAGTTTTAATTAAGACATGTACACTAAAAAAGTTATATACACAAACATATATGTATTTATATATATGTATATATATATATATTACATTTTATATTAATGAATGTGTTTACGTCATTTTATGTAAAGGTGTTATGGGTTTTCTAATCGATATGTGTGTGCATGAGTAGGTGATGTTTTTTTTCAAACAGTAATGTTTATGTAAATAAATGCATATACATGTATCTTTTCTGTAAAACTATTACATACATAATTATGTCATTCATTAGGATATACATATGAAATGGTTTTTAATGTGTTAGGGGTATTCTATTTGTCGATATATATATATATGTGCATGAACGTGCAATCAGATTTATATTAATTAATATATTTATATCTTTTACAATGATATCTTATATGCAATGAGGGTTTAGTCATGTTAAATCATGTGCAATGAGGGTCTACTCTTGCTAAATCATATGCAATGAAGGTTTAATCATGTTAAATCATGTGCAATTAGGGTTTTACTCTTTCTAAAACATGTTTAATGAGGGTATACTCCTGATAAATCTTGTCCAGTGAGGTTTTACACATACTAACCAGCATTAAATTAGTTATGAATCATGCTACCCCATGTGAAATGAGGACACAACTAATTCTAATGTCATGTTTCATCTCATGGGATTTAATCGAGAATTCATGTAATGATTCATGATTCCTTGAGAATTTATTATGAATTCTTATAATTTATCTAGTGAAATTACTATTTCATTTAGAAAGATTGATGAGGATTTTAAAAAATTTATGTCTAAATTGAATTCAATTTCACTAAAGTGTTTATTTTTTATAGGTTACATTTTTCCCTAAGCCCTCATTGACAAACATTATAATATAATTTAACCTTTTTTTGAAGAAGTATATCATGTTTCCTTTTTTTCTTGAAAAAACACTTACTGAACTTTTAACACTGACCCAATGTTTTCAAAATCACTTTTCATAGGGCTTAAAGTCTTGTAGAAGTGAGATATTGGCTGATGTCTTTCAAAGGCGTTTTTCCTTTTTGATGATTATTTTTTCTTAGTTTTATTAGGTGTGGATTCTCCAAAATGTATCAGGACTCTCTAAAATTATATACCATGGCGATCATGGGTTGTGTAAATAAATAAATGAAAATTTTTCATTATAAAAATGGACCATCTTTTCTAAGTTGTTACATTTGAGGAAGATTTAATTTTTTATAATGGAGGAACATTATGGACATGAAAATAATTTTCAATAATCCTCATTTTTAAACCAAACAATATACATATACAAACATCATCTATAAAGATGATTGAAAATTAATTATGGGGATTAAATATAACTAAATAACATTAAATTATTTTTAATTCGTATTCAAAACATAATAGTACTTATGAATTATAAATACTAGTAACGTTCACGGAATTTTTTTTCATAATTTCATTGGGATTTTACGAATACACATTTTTTGACGGCACCTGATTCTGAGGCCCGATGTGCCCAGAATCATTTTCCTAAGTTTAGCTCAGGTACGTTCAGTGAACGAACGAGCGTGTTTTTCTATCATTTAAATCAGTTCTCGGAATTGAAATCTGAGGGCACCGATGAAACCGCAACGCCGGTAATTGCTTAAGATGACCTTTCCCGAAGGTGAGTTTGCTTGGGAGGAGTTATAAAAATGTTTTGGATTAAATGTTTTGTAAAATAAAATTGTGAACAATTTTATTTTATCCATGGAAGTTAAATTCTCTCATGGGAAGTTGTTGGTGGGGCCCAGGACCACCCAACATCCCATGTGTGGTTATGTGGGAGGTGGGGCCCACATGATCCCCCGCCTATTCACATTCCTTAAACCCCCTCTAACTCCCCCATTATGTGATTAACTTCTCTCTCTCTCTCTCTCATTAAACGTGCCAACATAACACCCCATTTAATTTGGCAACTCAAGCTCATTTAAATAAATGGTTTCGTTTTTAAAATTTGAGTTTTTTAAAAGTCCTGGAGAACATAATAAAATAAGGGGGAGGAATTATATGATTAGGTTTTCTAGTTGTGTGAGGATTTTGTGTGAGGGAGAGCTCTTGTCCCTTGGAAGAACATCATCTTCTCCAGCGAAGAATGTCCCCATTTCAACGAAGAATGCTATTTCACCAATGGAGATCATCGACCTGGCGACTCAGTTTCTTCCTTCATCTTATACCTCCACGACCAAGGAGGAGGCACCGACGCAGAAACTAACCATCGACGTCGCCTTTCAATCTTCTCTCTGCGTCAAAGGAAGGGAGACGTCGCTTCCTCCTCGAATGTTCTCTGTCGACGTATACAGAGCTTCACCCCGCGACGTCGTTTTCCATGACGATCATCTTTCGACAACTTGTGTCGAGGTAGGGGTTATTTAACATTCATGGTTAATTTAATGTTCCTATTTAAAGAAATAGGCCACTTATTATTTCTATAATGGGAGGAGATCAGACCGCACAAACACGACCGATCCTCCCCCCCTTTATTTTGTGGATCGTTGTGGAACATGCGGCAAAGGCGGTGCGGTGCCGTTGCACCACGCGGGAACGAAAAAGGATCGTGGATAGAGCGGGCCACGGTGGAGGTGTGCGGCACCGTTGCACCATGCCGGTGAGACCAAAGGAAGACGCATCTAGGAGTGGGCCGTGGCGGAGGGGCGTGGCGCCTTCGCGCCGCGCCGGTCAGAGAAGAGGCGCGACCTTTGGCCACGACAGTTTTGCAGGAAGCAGTCGGCCAAGCTGGCGACCGGTGCTCCAAGAGGCGGGAGCCCTTGCGGGTCCCCGTGAGGCTCAACCGGCCGACCAAAATGGCTGCCCTTTCTAGGAAGACTGGGGGTTTGAAACCCCCAGAATGTGCAAGGGGCGAAAAGGCCAATAACCCTCAAACCGGAAGTCCGATTGACGCGTCATCTATTGCGTTGAGTTCCTATTAACGAGACAAGACATTGTGATACATCCACTCTGGACTTTGTGATAGTTGACCTATCGACCCCTTGTCTCGTGGAGCGGAACCTCCCGGAATGGAGCATGTTGTGTGCGGAAACCCTAGAACTGGCTGCGACTGCGACGACAATGATGACAATACTTGGATCCTATGTGGGTACAACAGTGATGATGACTGTACTTGGATCCCTTTTGGATTTAGCAGTAAGGAAGACTGTACTTGGATCCTACGTGGGTTCGGCAGCGATGACGACTGTACTTGGATCCTACGTGGGTTCGGCAGTGATGGTTACTGTACATGGATCCTATGTGGGTCTGGCAGCGACGAATTCTGTACTTGGATCCTATGTGAGTTCGGCAGAGGAGATGATTTAGTGGCTACATCTATCATCTCCACCCCTCTTCGTGAGTAGTATACCTGTGTGAGCTGTATCTTAACATTCAAACATTATCTTCGAAATGATTGACTTGCTTTACTATGTGGATTGGGATGTACTTTCCTGTGTGGATTGGGTTATGTTCTCCTCTGTGGACGAGGTTGTATTTGGGATCGTGTGTTGGAGCTGAGATGGAATTGATGACTTAGGTATATGTATAGGCATATACCTCAGTAGAGTTGGTTGATACTTCGAGAATGTATCTTCCCTTTGTGGTTTATCCTTCATGGATTCTAGGAGACCTTTGGGGGTCTCGAGGTCCCTACTGAGTAGCGTATACTCTCCCATGTACGGGCAATGCCCGTAATACGTTCTGTTGGTTGCAAACGACAGACATCGTTGATCGTGGTTGAGGCTTGTGGAGTGGGACAGTACCCAAGGGCGGACTATCAGGCGGGACGTTCAAAGAGAGGATTCCTAGAGCCAAGGATCTGAGGAGACAATCTATACCCACCCTTCAGGTGGGATTTCCAGAGGACAGCTCAGAGTTGTTTCTTCACTTTTCCTGCTGGTGCACATTCTTTTTAGTTATACTTTACTTTCAGTTAGATTTGAATTTTGGCCCATTTACTTTCCAGCACTTCTTTTTGTACTCAGTTTACTTAGTGTTTAATTCAGCTTGCATACTCTATGGTGTTTTTTTACTTTATAATGTCAATACCTTCCCTTTTTTGGGATTTACTCTTTTGGTGCTAGTCGCCAGCCCCTGGCCTATGGAAGGCAGGCTTGGGTTAGTCATAGCATGGGCCCCGAGGACGGGTCATGACAAATTGGTATCAGAGGAGTCGTTTCTACCGAATAACTCAGGACACTGATTATTTCTTCTATGTGAATCAATAGTGTTAAGGGTATTGAGTGTGGTTATTAGTCCAGGGTGTCCAGGGTTGGTGCGGCGGCCAACATATCCATACACCAGGACCCTGACTTCTGATTTCCAACTCAGTTCACGATAACAATGATTGCATGTGTGCTTCAAAGTTTTCTTTGTCATTACTTTGTGTTATCTCACTAGGTATACTGTTTTAACCATGGAATACCTGTTTCTTTTCCATATGGCCACACAATGGTAGCCAGTAAGGGTTTCAAGTTTTGTGCGAGACAGAAACCAACCGAGTGATGAGGCCTCGGTGGAGGACCGCATTACAGCGGAGGCACCGATGGTACCTCTACCAGCTGAGCCATCGATTCCTACAGCCCCAACAGCTAAGGGTACATGTCACCTGAGTACACTGCACGAGTTTCAGCATTAGATACCTCCCAACTTCTACGGGGAGATAGATTCTCAGGCAGCTAAGGATTGACTGTAGGTTGTCGTTCGAGTCTTTATGTTGGTAGGGACTCTAGCAGACCTCATGGTGATCCTCGCAGTGAGTCTCCGGCAAGTAGAAGCAGGTAAATGGTGGAGCCTGATGCTCCATGTGCACGACAAGGGATCACTTATATGTACGGACTTCAGGATTCTCTTACTATCGGAGTTTGTTCCAGCCACCCTTCTTGCGGTGCTCGTTCAGGAGTTGCTACAGCTGTGGCAGGGCAGCATGATAGTAGCCCAGTACTCGGCGAGATTTACTAACCTCTTGCGCTATTCCATGGACACGGTTGGATACCCATTCTTCTGGGCCCAGACCTTCAAGCATGGACAGAGGCATGTGATCAGGGCATCGATATTCTCCCTCAGCATTCTAACGCAGGTCGGAGTACTGGAGTGAGCCCTTCACCTGGAGAACTTCCTTGTTGAGCCTACGCCAGCAGTAAGGCCTACTGCAGGGCAAACCGTAGTGGATTCTCTTGCAACTAGTAGTAGACATACGTCGCAGAGGTCCAAGAAGACCAGGCCATCAGGTGGACGACCTCATTAAAACTGGTTCAGATGTGCGAGTAACACGCAGTAGAAGCAATCGGTCGAGAGGAAGACAATGCTATGCATTCGGTGGGCAGGGCCACATGGCTCGAGACTACCCGACTTTCCATGAAGAAAAGGAAGAGACGGTTGAGGGACCACCCAGGTAGAGGAAGAGGTTCGATCATGGCGGTCCGAAGGGAGACGACAGATGAGGTAGAGGAGATGTCCGAGTAGTGAGTGGTGGGCGACGCTTTGAGGATCTACAACCACCACCACCAGGAGGTTCACCCAGACCATAGGGAGCTGGAAGACAGAGGCCAGATCATCTTCAGGTAGTGGAGGCCTACGACCACGGTGCACCTGAGATGATTCGAGGTACTATCTGTGACTACTACACCCTTGTTTCAGTTCTTATAGACACAGGATCAAGTCATTCATTCATTGCCGATGCCCTTTTTCAGAGCTCGGAGATTCGGACGGAGCCGATGGCTCGATCTATATGGCTAGAGACTCCTACGGAAGAAGACTCAATGATTACACACTGGTTCCAGCAGTGTGTGATTACTCTAGGAGGTGAGATCTTCGGTTGGGATCTCTTGTAGCGACATCGAGGCCTTACGACATCATTTTGGGTATGGATTTGTTATCTACGGTCCATGCTTAGATCGACTGTATTAGGCACAAGGTGAGATGTGTTCGCACTGATGGGAGCAGGTTCACCTTCACCGGCGAGAAGGGATCCTTTGCAGTGCATGATGGACTCACATATATGAGAGGATAGTCGATCACTCATCAGCTGGCTAGTCTCATCCTAGGAGCAGTTGACATGCAGATTCCGAGTTTTCCTATTGTGATGGATCAGTATGCGGATGTTTTTCTTGATGACGTTCCATGAATACCTACTCGAAGAGAGGTAGACTTCTCTATTGACATGTACCTGGGGAATGACCCGATATCTACTCCAGGATATCAGATGGCTCCTGCTGAGCTTCAAGAGCTATGGGTACAACTAAAAGACTTGTAGGGAAAGGGATTCATCAGACCCAGTGTTTCACCCTGGACTTCCCCGATCTTGTTCGTCAAGAAGGCAGAAGGGAGCATGAGATTGTGTGTCAATTACTATCGCCTGAACCAAGTGACAGTGAAGAACAAGTATCCTCTTTCGAGGATTGAAGACCTCTTCGATCATCTCAAACGAGCATGATGGTTCTCGAAGATAGACCTCAGGACAGGCTATCATCAGCTCGGAGTTCCAGATGAGGATGTGCAGAAGATGGACTTCAGGTGTTGTTATGGCCACTATGAGTTCATGGTTATTCCTTTCACTGTAACCAATGCTCTAGTAGTGTTCATGAGTCTCATTAACATGATCTTCCATCCTTACATCGACTAATTTGTCGTAGTCTTCATCGATGACATATTGATTTACTCGACTACTGAGGAGGAGGACGCCTACCACAATCGGGTTGTACTGGACACACTTCGATTGAACAAGATTTATGGTAAGCTCTAGAAGTGCCTGTTTTGTATTCGAGAGGTCCACTTCTCAGGACACATCATCTCTGAGGCGGGAGTTGCGGTGGATCCTGCGATGATCAAGGCAGTGCTTGCTTGGGAGCCACCCAGGAGCAGGTTGGAGGTGCAGAGTTAACTAGGATTGGTAGGGTACAATCGGAGATTTTTTCCAGACTTCTCCAGAGTTTCAGCACCACACTTATCTTTGACGAACAAGGTGAAACCCTTCCTGTGTTCGGATAGATGTCAGCAGAGCTTCCAGGAGCTGAGACAATGATTGACCAGTGCACCTATCTTGAGGCTAATAGAGGAGGGCGTAGGGTATGTAGTTTACTACGATGCATCAGGGACCGGACTCAGGTGTGTCGTGATGCAAGAGAAGGTAGTGATCGCCTATGGATCACGATATTTGAGGCATCACGAGTAGAACTACGCAACCCATGACCTGGAGTTAGCAGCAGTGGTCTTCTCCATGAAGATGTGGAGGCACTATCTAATGGGAGAGCGCTTTATAGTCTACTCTGACCACCAGAGTCTCAGGTACATATTCTCGCAGAAGGACCAGAACCTGAGACAGTGGTGATGGCTCTAGTTCCCCGAGGACTATGACTTTGATATAGTCTATACTCATGGGAAGGGGAACGTAGTAGCTGATGCTCTATGCAAGAGGTCAGGAATCCCGCTACTTGGAGATGCGACAAAGCAGCTAGCCTCGTTCCAAATATACTTAGTGGATAGAGATGGTGAAACCTTTATACTGTCGCTCATAGTCACTCCTCCACTACTTCAGCAGGTCAGAGAGGCACAACATGGGGATGTTGACTGCGAGGCGTGACATGCACAGATATCCTCAGGACAGGCACCTGATGGATTTCTTGTAGGTGGAGAGCATGTCATCCTTTTTAGGGGGAGAACCATGGTACTAGTTGCTTCATGGGAGGAGGTGCAGAGAGAGTTTCACACGTCCCCTCTAGTGGTAAATCCAGGAGTGGAAAAGATGTACCAGGATCTTAGATGGCAGCAATGGTGGCCGGGTAAAAAGAAGTCTGTGGTAGAGTTCGTTTCGCGATGCCTCACCAGCCAGCAGGTGACGATGGAGCACCAGGTACCAGCAGGCTTGGTACAACCCTTGGGGGTCCCAGAATGGATGTGGAATGGGATATCTATGGATTTTTTGACGGTACTTCCATGTAATTCCAGAGGACACGACTCTATTTGGGTGATTCTCGAATGACTCACCATGTCATCCCACTTCTTACCCAACAGAGAGCAGGGCTCAGTAGAGAGCTTGGGATGCCTCTACTTTTAGGAGATCATACAGCATCATGGTGTGACATCATCTATCATCTCTAGTCAAGATACTCGCATTACTTCCTGGAATTGGAAGGGGTTGCAGGAGGCATTTGGGAGGCAGCTACGCCTGAGCACCACCTTTCACCCACAGACAGATGGTTAGACGGAGAGGACCATTCAGACTCTCAAGGACATGCTCCGTGAATATGTCCTCGACTTTGGTCGTAGCTGGGAGGATCATCTGTCCTTGGTGTAGTTTGCATACAACAATAGCTACCACTCCACCATCGGGATGGCACCATACGAGGCACTGTACGGCCTACCCTGTAGATCACCTCTATGCTGGACAGACCCTGGGGAGTCAGCAGTTGTAGGACTAGAGATAGTCCAGTCCACGACAAAGTAGGTACAGATCATCCAGGAGCAGATGAGGACTACTAATGTCTGATAGAAGTCCTATGCTAATGGGAGGTGGATACCACTAGAGTTCAAGGATGGCGATCATGTTTTCTTACGGGTCTCCCCTCGGCGTGGATTACAAATATTTTTCGGGGCGGCAAGGTATCTCCGTGTTTCATCGGACCATTCCAGGATCTCATCAGGATAGGCAAGATGGCTTATCGCCTGGCTCTTTCACCTCAGTTGCATCAGGTTCAAGACTTCTTCCATGTATCTCAGCTGAGGAGATACGTGAACAACCTGACACATATCATTGATCACAGGGAGCTGGATATCGATGATGGGGCGACATTTGCAGAGGTCCCGGTGGAGATCGAGGATCGACAGGATCAGGTCCTACATGGATGGTCGATTCCTCTAGTGTGCATTAGGTGGTTCCATGGGAACCTCCAGGGGAGCACTTGGGAGAGGGAGGCTCATATTTGTGCTCAATACCCTCATTTGTTTCCTTAGTTTTGTGATATATATTTATAAGGACGTAAATCCCTGAGGTGGGAGTAATGTAAAGACACATAAATTTCAAGGAATTTTTTTTCTTTATTTCTTTGGGATTTTATGAATACGCAGTTTCTGATGGAACTTGATTCTGAGACCCGATGTGCCCAGAATCATTTTACGAAGTTTAGCACAACTACATTCAGTAAACAAACGAGCGGGTTTTTCTATCTTTTGAACTGGTGCTCGGAATTGAAATCTGAGGGCACCGATGAAACCACAGCGCCAGTAATTTCTTAAGATGACCTTTTCCATAGGTGTGTTTTCTTGGGAGGAGTTATAAAATATTTTTGGATTAAATGATAAGTAAAATAAAATTGTGAACAATTTTATTTTATCCATGGAAGTTAAATTCTCTCATGGGATGTTGTTTGGGGGGCCCATGACCACCCAACATCCCATGTGTGGTTATGAGGGAGGTGGGGCCCACACGAGCCCCCACCTTTTCACATTCCTTAAACCCCCTCTAACTCCCCCATTATGTGAGTAACTTCTCTCTCTCTATATCCCTCATTAAACTTTCCAACATAACACCCCATTTAATTTGACAACTCATGCTCATTTAATTAAATGGTTTAGTTTTTGAAATTTGAGTTTTTGGAAAGGCATGGAAAACATTATAAAATATGGGGGAGGCCTTATTTTATTAGGTTAGCTAGTTGTATGAGGATATTGGGTTATGGAGAGCTCTTGTACCTTGGAAGAACTTCATCTTCTCCGACGAAGAACGTCCCCACTTCAATGAAGAATGTTATTTCACCAAGGGAGAGAATTGACCCGGTGACTCGGTTTCTTTATCCATCTTCTTCCTCCACGAACAAGGAGAAGGCACTGACGCGGAAGCTCGCCATAGATGTCTCCATTCAATATTCTCTCCATGTCAATGGAATGGAGACGCCACTTCCTCATTGGACGTTCTCCTTTGACGTACACGGAGCTTCACCTCGCGACACCTTTTTCAACGACGATCATCGGTCGGCAACTTCTGTCGAATTAGGGGTTATTTTACGTTCATGATTAATTTAACTTTCTTCATTAAATAAATTGTCTAGTTTTTATCGACAAAACGGGAGGAGATCAGACCGCACAAATATGGCCGATCCTCCTCCCCTTTATTTTGTTGATCCTTGTGGAACTTGCAGCGAAGGTGGTGTTGTTCCGTTTCACCACGTGGGAACATAAAAGGACCGTGGCCGGAGCAGACCGCAGTGGAGGGGTGCGATGCCGTTGCTCCATGCTAGTGAGACCAATGGAAGCCGCGACTAGGAGCGGGCCACGGCGGAGAGGCGTCACGCCATACCAGAGCACCAAGGAGCTGCAGCCGGGGAGGGCCACGACGGAGGGGCGCGGCACCGTCGCGCCGCGCTGGTCGGGGAAGAGCCATGACCTTTGGTCGTAGTGGTTCTTTAGGAGGTAGCCGGCCAAGCCTACTACTGGCACTCCAGGAGGCGCGAACCCTCGTGGGTCCCGCAAGTCTCAACCAGCTGGCCATAATGGCCGGTCGTTCCAGGATGACTGGGAGTTTGAAATCCCTGGCCAGCGCAAGGTGCAGCACCCCCTTAGCACCCCACTCGGCCAGCATCGAGCCGCTCGTGCCTGGCCGGACCGCCCGCGCCTGGCTGGGCCCCCAACACCGGGTGTTGCCACACCGGTTGGGCCGAGTCGCGTCGTACGGGCTAGGCCGCACCAGCTGGGCCGGGCCGCACCCAACTGGGCTGGATCCGGACTCAGGTCGGGTTGACCCGGTTCGGGCTGGGTCAGACTGGGCCCGAACCCCCTATTTTCGGGCAGTTTCATTCAAATGCCCATATCTTGGGCTATGAACCTCCGATCAACACACCATTAGTTTAGTTGTGATCCTTGGGTCGTGGCGGTCGTTTTGGTATATTACAATCAAGGTTTCGGAGAAACTTGGGTATGATCGGGTTGGTTCGAACACGTTACCAACCGGGCCCTCAGAGCGAAACACTTATAACTTGAGCTCCGGACGTCCGATTAATGTGTCGTCGACTTTGTTGTATTCCTCTTAGTGAAACGGTTCTTTTGGATTACTCCTCTTGAGGTTTGAAAACAGCTGGACTACAGTAGGGTTAGTTTTAGCTTAAAAACCAATCGGGACCCCGAGACGAAAAAACCAATAACTCTCAGACCGAGCGTTTGATTGACGCGTCGTCTGTTGCTTTGAGTTCCTATTAACACGACATAACTTTGTGATACATAAACTCTGGACATTGTGATAGTTGATGTATCTACCCCTTGGCTCGTGGAGCAGACCCTCTCGGAATCTAGCATGCTGTGTGCGGAAACCCTAGAGCTGGCTGCGACTACAACGATGATGATAACATTACTTGGATACTACATGGGATTGGCAGCAATGACGACTGTACTTGGATCCAACGTGGGTTTGGAAGCGAGGAAGACTATACTTGGATTCTACATGGGTTTGGCAGTGATGACGACTGTACTTGGATCCTACGTGGGTTTGATAACAACGGTTACTGTACTTGGATCATACGTGGGTCTAGCTGCAACGACTTCTGTACTTGGATCCTACATGGGTTCTGTAGAGGAGATGATTAAGTTGCTAAATCAATCATATCAACCCCACTTCGTGAGTAGTATACCTGTGTGAGATGAGTCTTGACATTCAATCATTATCTTCGATATTATTGACTTTCATTCCTATGTGGATTGGGAAGTACATTCCTATGTGGATTGGGTTATGTTCTCTTGTGGGGACTAGATTGTATTTGGGCTCGTGTGCTTGAGCCGAGATAGAATTGATGAATTAGGTATTTGTATGGTAATATAAATATGTAGAGTTGGTTGATATTTCATGAATGTATCTTTCCTTTGTGGTTTATCCTTTGTGGATTCTAGGAGGCCTTCGGGGGTTTCAGGGTCCCTACTGAGTCGCGTATACTCACCCATGCACGGGCAATGCCCGCACTACATTGTGTTGGTTGCAGACGACGGACAGCGTTGATCGTCGTTGAGGCTTGTGGAGTGGGATGTTACCCGGAGGTGGACAATCAGGCGGGACGTTCACGGAGTGGATGGCTGGAGCCGAGAAGTTGAGGAGACTAACTGTACCCACTCTTCAGGTGGGATTTACAAATGACAGCTCAGAGTTACTACTTTACTTTTCCTACTGCTGTACTTTCTTTTCAGTTGTACTTTACTTTCAGTTGGGTTTGTATTTTGGCCCATTTACTTTCCAGCCCTTACTTTTGTACTCAGTTTACTTAGTGTTTACTTCAGCTTGTGTTCTCTTTGGTGTTTTTTTACTTTATAATGGCAATGCCTTCCCTTTTTTTGGGATTTATGCCATTGGTGCTTGTCTCCAGCCCCTGTCCTATGGAAGGTGGGCTTGAGGTAGTCACGACACAGGCCCCGAGGACTGGTCAAGACATAATTCTTCATAATTTAATAAAAATTAAGGACATTTTTACAAAAATCATTACTTTTCACTATTCAATAAAAACCAATATTTTCCAAAAAATCAGTAACATTTGACCAAAAATAATATTTTATTTGAAAAATTAACATTTTTTCCAATACATTTTCTAAAATAAATAATCAATATTTCTTATATATTATAATGAAAAAAAACATTTTTTGAATAAAAAACAAAATTTTGAATAATAAAGTTACATAATTAAAATTGAAGGATTATTTACTAAGCATTTATCAATAATTTAGGTTTATAAGGATATATATACTTAATAAATTAGTTAAAATTACTCATACTCCCTAATTTAACAGATAATTTATAACTCCTATGTATTTTATGGGTTTTTTAAGCTCGTTGTTGCGTGTCGTATACACAATCATCCATATTTTTATTATTTTAAAATATATGATTGTTTGAATGATTCTAATGTATTTGTAATGAATAAAAATACATGATTACATAAATTCCTGATGATCCAAGATTCAATAAAAAGGGTGTGACTATAGTTTCCTTATATACTGGTTTTTTCAGAATGTAATATAATTTTTACTGGACTAATGATATGAGACAAATGCATGACAATGTAATGTTTATGATGTGAGGCTATAAAGTTACTAAAATAATTGTTCAAGGAGTTAAAAAATATTTTGTTATGACTATGAAAATTATTATTGAGAAAAATATTTTTGTTGCCTAACAATTTTTAGTAATTTAAAGGAGAATTAAAAAATGTTGCCTAGGTAATATCGATAGATGAATTTTATTATATTTATTCATATGGATGGAAAAAAATATTTCACTATAAAACCCAAGGGTGGTGTTTATTTCATCACAGAAGTTGTTATTGAAGTTTAGTGGAAAGGAATTTAAATCTATATTTGTTTAAAGTTAAAACTAATTTTTTTCATGTGTACAAAGTCTTCCATATGAACTTCTCTAATGTTGAAAAGTGTGTAATTAAAAAAAATACTCTAAATAAATATTCAGATTTACTAACATATGTCTCTTTAAAAAGTAATTGAAAAATAACGTTTATAAATGAAGTTCAACAATCATAGGTTCCCTAGATAATGAAATAGATTAAGGATTATTATGAATTTGAATAAATTTAGGAAGTTTCTTAAGAAATTATTTATGATTTGTTTCTTCTATATTATAAGGGATCATCATAGGATGCTTTCCACTAGATGGAAAAGTAACAATAATGTTCTATGAGAGGGAATATTCAAATATTTTTTAATTTTGTCAGGAGGACATTAATGTGATGATATTGATATATAATTTAATTATCTCACTAATCAAAAAGGATGGAATTTAATTCTCACTGAGGTTGTATGAATTTTGAAGATGGAGTTTGTCACCAAGAAATAAAGAATATTCCAAAATTACTAGAGGTATATATGCTGTTAAATATTGAAACAATTGTGATGGGAAATTTTTATTTGAATTTTAGGATTTTATTTTATTCTCCTCAGAGTTAGATAGATTGTATTTGAATATAATTGGGTGAGTTTTCATATAGTGTAACATGATAGCAGTGTGTAATAGAGCATAATTGTGAATGTTTTTGTGCCACATGTTTCCAATCATGGAATCTCTTGGTTTAGGAAGAGATATTAGAAAATGTTTTTAATATTCTAGCATAGAAGAACAATGTGAAGTGGTTTTATAAAAACATTGAGAATATATGATCTGTCAAACCATAACTCAATTGATTTCTATTCATGTGCCAACATGTATAGTTTTCTATATGTTTCTATCTTTTTATGTTTATAGATAAGGTTACTAGAAAAAAAATTAACTGGTCAAGTTTTATCAGAACGATTATACCCAACATAATAGTGATTTAATTGAAGGTTTCATACATACAACCCGAAATGACATCTTTTTCACTAAAATGCATGAATGTGAAGAGGAAAAATGAATTGAAAGAAGAAAAGTGTGTAGAATAAAATCATTACAATAATAACTTTGAATCATGTTGGTGAATGTTTTTATTGATGTCGCATAACTTTATTATATAATTATTCCTTGTATGGAGAAAATGTATTATTGATTTAATATATGTAAATTCTAGTGAATGGTAATTCCAGAATTGTTTTAACAACTCAAAAATTATTTTCATGTGGTTTGTTCAGTCTTGGATTACATTCAATCAATTCTATAGAATGGATACTCCTATTGAGTGGTGTAATTTTTAAATACCCATGTACATATGGTTGATCATGTTTTTTGTTTTCTAGTAGGAGTATTTCTCACTTATTAAAAGTAAAGGTTGTTTCTTATGAAAAAAATTCTAAAAAGGGATGATCACTAAATCACCCCAACCCCTCTTAGTGATCACACAAAACCAAATTACTCCTTTTCTGTATGTGGGTTTTTATATTTTCTATTGGTATTTCCATTTACTATATGTTGGAATGATATATAAAATTAAGATATTTATAATTTGATACCGTTCATAGATAAGACTTAACGATTATTTAATCAAGGGGTGGTCATGTATGGCATTGATCGTGTCATTGGTCAAATTATAAAAAAACACGGTATATGTTCTAAAATAATGTTTATGATTTCTAAGACCCTAATTGAGATAGATTGAGGAATTTATTGGATAAATATAGAAATATTATATTATGATATTATCTTCATTGATAAAGGGTATGTGACCTACCATTAAAGGTAAATGAATGATATGTGATGTATTCATCATCCAAGTGAATCTATACCCAAATAAAAAAGACAGTATGAGTAGTCGTTAAGGGATTTAATTAACAATGTCCCATGTATGCTCAATGTATTGATTATAGGATTCATGTGAACATACATTCTGGTATTTGATATAGTCATTGAACCCATATATATATACATTATTTCGTTGGAGAATATGTTGGATTTGTTTTCAGATCATGTACCACTAACTATACACTAGAGGATATAATTTGATTACAATACAATATAGCGAATATTTGTTGATAATTAACAGTAAAAAGGATTTGGGGTCTCATTTTTAGACTTAATAAAAATGGATTTTTTATTAAACCTAAAGAGCTATACATAAAAATAGTGCTTATCTAAAAGGGTTTTTCAATGGTAGTTCATGAGGTATTTAATATGATGTAACCCAATGTGAATTTGATTATAATTTTTAAATGTTTTTTGGTAGATATCCAAAAATAGTTTTGGATAAAATTTATTATGTTATTATATATGATAGAATATAAGTTGAAGTTACCTCAATTTTATAAGGTATTAATGTATGTGTGATATTGATAGAGATATTCCATAATGGTATTTACCTGCACGTTTTTGAATCATTTGAATAGGTACATGGGATCAAGGTGGACCACCATAACCTATATAAGGTAGTATCTTCCATGAGAATGTGTGGAACCTCATGAGAGAGATACTAGATTATTATCTCTCATAGACAATGAAATCATCCTCCATCCTCCTTTGGAACTCAATATATGAGAATATCATAGAGATAAGATGGGTCATGCACAAACTGATTGGGTGAATCATATTCATCCCTTGGATACATCTTGGATGGAAGTGTGTAATAGATTTTACATAAGATCTTCATCAATAATAGTTTAAGGGAATGAATAGTTGTGATAATCGTTGTGAGTAACACATTATTAAAATATATTTTTCAAGATTCCAGTTTCAATGTTATGGTGCTATTGGAATTTATGGTTTCTAACAGTTTCTACTATATTGATTAAATTTCAATCAATAATAAGAAACCTAGCATTCAGTAACCTATTTCTTGAGATTGTGAGTCATTTTTAGTGCCTTTGAGTATTACTTTTTAATATATATTATTAAATGGATTGGAATAGAGATCAGTTACAGATTTATTGGTTTTTATAACACTTAGTTACTAAATTTATTTTACCACTATGGAAATTTTAATTATATAGGATCTTAAGCCTCCCCAATAAGGTATAGGATTATTATAAGAGTTACTAGGTTCAGAAAACAAGGGGAATGTGTGCCATTGTAAACATCACATATTCTATCAAAATATGATTACCAAATTAGGGTTCTTAGGGTCACATAAAAAACTAATTCAATTACTGTTTTGTGAGTTGTGTTGGGACCACATTAATCTACGAGGGTAATCAATAAATAATTATATCATTAGATTTTGGATCACACTATACTAATCAGAACAATGAATCTTGTAACCTATGATTTGACTCACAATACACTAGAGGCTACCGAATGACAGTTCATTTGTAATCTAAAATTATTAGGAGACTATGCCCTTATATAATATTAAAACAAAATAGTTTTAATATCAAAAAATTAATCATCTAGATAATTAACTCGTTGAAATGAAACATCATAACCAAAGAAAATCTTGGGGTAATAATATACCACAAGCTATAATAGAATAAACTATAATAAATATCCAACGATTCTGACACACATTAATAAGATCATTAATGTATAGATCATATGAAATATGGAACAATAAAATTAAAAATAAAAAATTTCTAAAACCTTGTCACAAGTCCGTACTAAATCCCAACTATTTCCTCCATCCAATTTTTCCATATCAACTATATAATAACATACCTTTTCTTACCATTATATAAGATCTTGAGGTTTTCATGGGTAAAAATGTCCATAGTGATTTATATGAAGAGTGATAGTATAACATAGTAGGCCACCCCAAATGGTGTCCCTAAAAAACCAGTAACGAATACACATATACAATGTGATATGCCTAGAAAGAGTAAATAATAAACTCTAAACATAATACCTATCACAAACAAGGGTATTATTTGGTTATCATTAGATGTATGTCTAAGAAAAATCTCATGTTCATTTTTGATGATAATAATCCTAATATTCATGGGGGATATCTTAGAGGTCAGAGAGAATTATTCACTTCTATTCCTCATGTGTCATCTTCGTCCATAAATGATGCTTTTAGGTTTATTCTGTATGAGTAGGAAGTAATCAATTTTATTAAACCACTCAACCAGAATATTTACCATCGGACATATGGTTTTTTGGCCTCAATTTATGCGACTTCTTTATATATTATTAAATTGGATTTTGTTTGGTCTATTCAAGATTTCTTTTTCACGGTGGAATTATATTTGAGGATTCCTTTTCTTCCGTTCTCATTCTCATTACTAAATTGAATGATACTTATTGATTATATCATTTTGTCCCACTATTATTTGAAATTTGTCTTATAGAATTCATGGAATGATTTCTTAATTGTATATTATCCATTCATCTTCTTGACTGGGCATTTATGGAGTGACATGCTTTGATATAGGGAATATATTCTCAAGCATCAATTGTAATTTCTCTAGAAATGGTTTCAGATATTAATAAGAGGCCTCATGGATATAATTTATTCATCCAAATCCACAAGGATAAGGAATATGATAGAGTGTAATGGAGTAATGTACTATGATTTCTGGAGTGATGGAATTTTCTAATAAGGTTCACAGTTTTTTTCAGTTGATATAGATCCTATTTATACTCTCTTTCATTAATGGGGAAAAGATGTGGTATTTTTAAATTTGTCTATCGCCCCAGAAAAATGATCCCATGGCACCAACCATTTTCATCATGGCTCAGGAACAAATCATTTGTCTTCTAGAGAGGAATATTAGCAAGGGAATTATTAATTCATTGAAATATAGGATTCAGTTTGAAGGAGTATATTACCTTCTATATATGGATGATATGATTTTCTTCAAAAATGGTTCTATAATATGTTTTAGGGGCCTTAAAAAAGTGTTGGATGAATATACCACATGGAGTGGTGAACATATCTATTAGGAAAAATGTAGTTTATATGTGCAGAGGGAATGCTTTGAATTTTGGGAAGAGAATAAAATCATTCATGTATTGCTCAGAAGACAGCTTCCCTTAGTGTAAATGGGGGATCCAATTTCTCCTAGTAGATTTCAAAATATTCATTATGAAGGGGTGGTAAATAAAATCACCATCCAGATCAATAATTGGAAAAACTAGTTCCTATCATTCAATGGTAGAATTACTATTGTGAACTACATTATTACATATAACCCGATGCATGTTTTATCTATTCACTGAGTTACTAAAGGGGAAAGTAGAAATATTTGTATGATCAAAACGTCATTTATATCAGAATCATATAGAGAAGTAAGGTACCACTACACTTTCTGGAATAGGTTGTCTACACCAGTTTATGATGGGGGCATTAATATGCTAAATGTAGAGGTATTAATGAATTTTTTGACATGATAAATTGGTATGGGATGTTATAGAGGGGAGATATCTATGTTGAATGTTCATTATCAGTAGGCACTGGTAGACTCTTGGGGATTCCATGTGTAATGTTTTTTAGCCACGACAGTCCCCTCATGAACACTTTCCTATCCTCCTACAGCAATCCTAGTGGATTGGGGATTGTAAAAACAACATAATTTGGTTTAAAAATGAAGTAGCCACTCCTCTTGGCTTCCTAGACAATCTAATTCCCATAATTTCTTTTTTATGGTCATCCCTGTTCCATTACTTAATCCATTCAATCCTAAACTAGAACCAAAATGATAATGTTGATGGAATTGAGTTATCTTATGCAAGAGATCTCTTGATTTTCACTGAATCCTGAATTGGTTTATTCTCGGGGAAGAATTATTGTTATGTGATCTCTCATGATTCAAGTATCAATAGTTCAATTTTTTTAAAAAAGATCAAATATATTCCAAAAAAATATAACATCCTAGTTTGGAATATATTTAATAATTGAATCCCCATATATGACATGATCTATAAGAATTGGATTACAATCCTCTTATGGTGATGGTACTATCAGAGTGAAAATGTAGAAATGAAAGGAAAAACTTTATTTGAGAGTGACAGGGCTTCGATTTTGTGAATTAAACATGGTAATATGGTGGGACATGACATGCATCACAGAACTGGGGGCATTTTATAACAAAATTGCATGAATGATGACGGTGTTCATTATCATAAAAGGATATCGATGGTTGGTATCATGGTTGAGGGATGTTTGATGATATATAATCATATGAATCTAGTATGCATGAAAGGTATTTATGGATCTTCTCTATAAATAAGATTTTTATCTTGGAGAATTTCAATGGATTTAGGCCTCTAGGTTAATAATTGGGATATTAACAGACATATAATGTTTTTTCTTTATTCCACAGTTAATTTCATTCTATATTTGGTAGCATAGGAGTTGTTAATAATAAGGAGAAGGATTTTTTGGAAGTCCCCTATTAGTTGTTTGAATCAAAATGATGATGGGTCATTTAATCATGGTTTGGTGTGTGGTGGAAGATTAGTTCAAGAACATAGGGGGTTGGTTCTATTTGCATTCAATAGAGACTATGGGGAAGGGGGATCAGTTATGGAGGTGGTCAATACTCTCTTAAATGGGGGAATGTTTTCATTGTTCAGAATCATCCCATGGCTATCATTAAAACGAATTCATATTTCATCCACAATTCTATTCAAGGAATGGATTCCTCTCAATTTTCTATTACATATCGTTATTTGGAGGTGTATATGATGTTTTCATAATGGTGTTATCTTTTTTTATACATGATAGGAGAGTAAAAAAGTTGATGATTTAATATACCTTAGAGGGACCCTGAATGAGAATTAAATCATTTTCTATAGAGTGGGAAGTCTTCATCTAAAATCTGTTGATATTTTTTGGTTTTACACCCTTATCTTGCATTATTTTAGACCCCTATTATTCCACATGTTTATTTCTATTCTGAACTTGTTTATTTTTTTGTGACATTTTTCGTTATAACAAAAGAAATATTTTAATGTGTGTATACCATAATATATAATCAAGGTGAATAATGCAGATCCCATAAACCATCATATATCATTTGGAATAATATAACCCACCATGTATTCCAACATATATAATTTCTGGGAATATTTCCATCTGTTTGTAACAACATATATCCTTGAAGCGAATAAACACTACTCCATATAAAATCAAACATATAGATTCCAGCATATATTATAAGGGTCACACAGGTAGGAAACTGACTAAAATATGATATAAACCTAATAGGATTTCTACTCGAGCACATAAGATATTTGTATCCCCACATTTATTACTCCATATTATTTTATGTTGTCATTCTATTTTAATAAAATACAATTGTATGATAACATAGTTTACCAAAAAACATGAATAATATAAATAATGAATCGAAATTATACATTGAATTTAATTATATAGTATATAAAAGAAATATAATTATTAAAAACAATTCCTAATTTAATTAAGAAATACTATTGATATACAAGAACTATTATGAAATATGTTATTGATCATTTTTTATCAGGAATGTTTTATTTAAAAGATATTTTACTTTATCAAATTTTTTATAATATTAAAATTAAAAAAAATATTATTTACACATGAATTAATTAGTCAATATTTTTTAGAAAATAATATTAATTCATTGAAAAGTAAAAAAGAGTTTTTTTCTATAAAATAACTGTTATGCATGAAATGTGTCTTTATATAAATAAATTTAATTAAGAAATATTGATGAATTATTTTAATGAAATATATATAATATATATGTATTAAAATTTATTTACGTTCATATAATGGGTTATACTAGTTAGTGAATGATAATGAATTCATTTTTATGTTTAAATAATTATTTTTCAAAAAAATCGCATCATTTTGAGTCATTTTTTTAAAATAATATGTATGACATATTAAAATTACATTTTCATAAAATTATATACATATAATTTATTATAATTCTCATAATTTGGTAAATATTAAAATTTATTTATTTGTAATAATAAAAAGTTTAAATATTTTTTTACCACAATTTGGGATAGAGAGGGTTTTCTAGGATGTTGGGTTAAACAAATAGGTATGTGTAAAAATGACAAATAAAAGTATCTAAATTTTATTGGATGGTGATATTTTGACCCTAATTTATCTTAAATTCAACGTAATATCCATTTAGTTCCACATACAAAATAAAACGACTTTATATTAATATTATATCTTAAGTAATTTCATGTGGGTCCCTCAAAACAATTATAAAATGTTAACTATGCTCCCCTCTTATTGACAAAAAATAAGTACTCTAGCTTTGTCATGCTCTAAAAAAACACTTTACTAGATTCCATATCTTCTGTTTTGAGACTATAGTGTTACTCTATGTCAATACTAATAAGTCTTGTGTTGTAATAAAAAGTCGGTCACACAATGAAGTGGATTTTTGAACACAAACTAAGCAAGACAATACATGAGATTAGGGAATTATAGTATAATCGTAGTTATTTTTGAGATTGTTATGAAACTTGGTGAACCATTCCCTCTAAATTCAATATATTTTTTCTCCTCTATATATTTTTTGGGTTTTCATGATTATCTTTTATTCTCCTCCATTTGGTATATATAACTATTGATAAATTGATTTTAAAAAAGGGATTTTTTTATTTATGTAGCCAATGGGCCTTTGGTTCTATGTTTATGTTCAGTAAAAAAATTTAAGAATGTATTTTTCTATGATAAAAATTTTATTTAAATTTATTATCAAACCTATTTACAAAAAATTTCATATTTCTAAATGTACTTTTTTCAATGTTTCCCAAATTGTTGAACTGTTATTTTTTATAAAAATTGTTAAAGGAGTCATTATTTTAACATTTACCATATGAATATATTTTTAAACTATAATAACTATTTATTCTATTAAATCTTCCTTTTCTAGTTTCCATTTTTATTTTCAATGAAATTATTTTTCTCTACATTGTGTATATTTATAATTTTATTGATAGTATAGGTAAATGATATTTTCCATTGTTTTCAATGATGTATTCAAGTAAAAAATCAAATATATTTTCTATCAATATGAACATCCATTGATGTTTCATAAATGCATCTAGGAAAATACATTAATGATAACATCCATGTTATATAAATATATGTCATAGGATTAAAAGATTGTGAAATGAATATGAAACATATTTCTTTTCCAAATTTTATACTCTAATGGAATGATGAATGTTTTATGATCTTATGGAACACATAAGTATAGTTTTCATTATGTTTATGGTGGTTAAATTAAATCCCTCCAATAAATTGGGTAATATGATATATAAATCTCATTGGATGAATATGATAATCATGGACTTTATTATGAGTATTTATGTTCTAATTTTGAAGCACAAGTATGCTTTATTCATGTTATTCTCATATGATTATGCGTGGACATTATTGTGAATAACTATGTTCATATGGTTATGATTTCATTTGTCCATTGTTCCATATTAATATGTTATTATCTGGCTCAAAATGGGTGATTATAAAATTGAGACACTTATTAATCATGCTTCTAGATATGAAATTATTTTTGATTAATTGATCTATGGTATTTTATGTATGAATATTTTCCATTGAGAACATGAAATTGATTATATTATCATACCATTATGTTCATATGATATTTATCTATCATTAATACCTCCCATTTTTAGCCTTACATACTATATGAGATCAGGATTTCTTATTTTTTCTATCCGCATGTGTTTATAGAAGGTTATATGAATGATTTTTGTTGAAGGGTACTAATATTAAGTTCTTTATGGGTGATATTTGATTATATTTTATGAAGATTGTTGATTATTGAAGTTTTCTCCAAATACACAAATACTTTATGGTCTATAACCCTGTATAATTGGGATATGTTTTGAATATTCATCTAAATTTATGTAATATTTATGTATGTTATAGTCATATTTCTTTAACTGGTATTAGAGGTGGATTCAATTATATTTGGATATTGGTATTAGGGAACATTGTTTGACACCCTCATGATAGGTCAATCTTATGTTTTGGTTATGTGAAAGTTGATTCGAGTTTCAGTAATGAAATCCCTATTTTGATATCGGAAATTGGATATAGCTGTGGAACATAAACATATTGGGGTAAACACAATAAAAAAGGATGGTTTAGTATGAACTTCATATTCACTCAATTCATGATGAATGAACTTAAGACAAAACAACAGGCTACATCATCCTAGGGATATGATTTGGTTAATTCACATTTTTTATGAACCATTATGTGGAATGAGAGGATCTTATATTTGTATAATAATGATAATACATAGTTATATGAGATTAACTTAATGATTCATTTTTTTAAATAAAGATTCACAATTTTTAACATCACAAGAATAATTTTTATAATCATATGATTTCTTACTCTTATTATTGATGATTGAAAATTAAACAATATTTTCAGTTTTAGTTGAAGGTTGGAACTAGGTGGAATCATCAGAAAATGAATGTGACAACCAATATAATAACCAAATATATTATAAATCAAATGAAATTAGAGCTAGAATAGTAAAATATATTATTATTCCAAATAAAATATCTCAATTTATGCTATACAAAATGGAAAACGCTGAGCTCCATAATGCACAAAATAAGAGAAAATACATTTTTTAATGCTCAGTTGATAATGAGAGGAAGATTCCAAATACTACATGTAAATACTATTGGAAAAAGTTCCTATTTAAATGTCTCGGTAGAAAATGAATAAATTTTTGGTGTGGAAAAAAGGGAATAAAGTGTGTTTTTTAAAGGAAAAAAGTAGAGTTTGATAGATGTAAATAATGTACAACACAAATAACCATTTATAATTCAATATATTTTTTTGTAGAGAAGTATGGGATTATCCAATTCAATGACAAAATCTAAATCATAAATCCATTACAATTTAAGGACCTTTTATATTTCTTATTTTTTTCATTGAGTACAATTTCAATGTGTTATTATTTATAACTCTTACTTACTACCATGAATAGTGGAATGAATGGTCAAACACACATGGAAGTTGAGTAACCAATGTTACAAAATAATCCAAAAAATTGTATGAATTGGGATGACTTTTTTTCTATATTAACTTGTTATTTTATTGAAAGAAGTAAATACAAAAGATTGATTTTTTAATAGAATGAAATTAAAACATTAATGGAGAACATGTAGAGAAAAAATAGATTTTAGGGATGATCAATTGAGAAGGCTTCTTCGGGAAAAAACTATACTTGTTTTAAAGGGAAAAATTTTCAATTAAAATGTGAATTGAATTAACTCCTAGAAAAAATAAAAGGTTAAGCCTTCCTCAGCTGAAGATCTGACACATTAAATTTATGTTATTTTGGTTCGCCACTTTGAGAATAAAATAACACTCCGAAATTTGTAAATATTGTATGAAAACTAACTTGCTAGAAGTTTTTTAAGTTTTGAATTTCATGCATAATGAATTGGTTAAATATCGATTTCATTGAAAAATCACTGTGTTATAATATTAAATCCTAAGAGTAGTACAATAAATTTAAAATTTAATGAATTAGAACCAAACTCTCCAGTTAGATTTAATTCTTCTAAAAATAAATCAAATGAAATATGAAAAATTTTAAACCAGAAGAAATAGATTCCCAAAGCAGTTAATGTTTAATTCTACGATCATACATAAGAATTAAAATAGAAATAACAAAATTACAAAGTATATAATTTTAAAAGGAATTGTGAATAAACCCCCCTTCAAAATGTGCTACTCCTATACTCTTAGGTTCCAGTTTGAAGTGTCCAATGAATTATGTGTTAATTAGAGATGACACTTATGTACTTCTACTACTCTGTTTTTAATATATCAATCATATACTTCTTATTACCTAAATATTTCCACCAACCTAGTTATCTTATTCTCTTTCACACCACCCACATGGATTTTTCATCAATATCCAATGTCACTTTTGTGTATCCCTTGTAACGAACTACTTTAGGTAGTTGGGGTGAATCTAGATGAGAATTGGTCCTCTACTTGTACCTGTAGAATGAAACAAATGATTTAGTTACCAGTTAAAAATGATAAATATTTCATTATATATTAAATTAATGTTGATATTAAATTGGTAATTAATAATAATTTATAAATTATTTATTATGTATTAAATAATTATTTTTATTTTATTTTATTTAAAAATATTAAAACATTTTTAAATATGAACATTATTTAATTAACATTATTAAGAAAAATATTTTGAATTTAGTATTTATTTGATTAAATTAGTTTATTTCAATAATAATTTTTAAAAATTATTATTATGAATATTTTATTTTTATATATTGTATTTAAGAATTTTATTTTATAATTAATTTTTTTATTATTATTATTTTGTTTGTTATAGTTATTATATATGATAATTTTTATTATTTTGGTTTGTTTTTATTATTTTTCCAACATATTTATTTAATGTGCTTGGGGGGTCATTGGTTCTTCCCGAGGGCTCCATACATGGCACCACCTCTTTCATAGTAGAAGTGTACTCTTAATGTGCTCTTGACTCCTCTATGGTCAACTTTGGTCAGTGGGTAGACTATTCTAGCATCAGTAACCGGATCCGTCTCTCCTCATTAGTAGTGACGATGTGCGGCATCTGGTGGGTTTAGATATTACCACACCAACTTTACAAGGAGGATCCTTATGTGGTGACATCGAGAGAGAGTAATGATCCAGATGGAATACACCAGATCTATATCAAAAGTTGCAGATTCGGTGACAGAGTATCTGAATTTTGGATCTAAGAAATGTTGGGTTTTATAATAATATTTTTTTAAGGATTTGGATCGGAAAAGGTATTTTTGTGATTGTATTGGATTCTGAATTATAGACAGATGAGGGTATCACTGAGACATACAGAGGAGGAAGTGATAGTGAGAAGTATCGGTGGGTCGTGGGATTCACGTCGGTAAGATGAGCAACCTATATGTAGAATGATGATTCGCCCTTGGTCGATAGGACACATGAAATTAGAAACTTAGGGTGTGGCTATCTCATGGCTAGAGGAAGGGTAGTGGGTATCGATACGTATGGGATATTGGTGCATCGGTATGTGGAGACACCAGTGATACACTACATCGATGATTCAATGAAAGAGGAATCAATGACTCGTGGATGCTATTATCGGTGAATCATATGGAGAAAAATTAAAATTATCATAATTAAGAATTTAATAACTGAAAAAACAATTCAAACAATATAAGTAATGAAGATTAATTAAAATTAAACAATTATCTAATTATTAAATTCACCTGTTAAAACTAAAATTAATTTAATAACTAAAATAAACTATCAAAAAGCGTAATTAAAACAATTGATATAAGAGTTACAAATTCAGTTAAACTATTATATTTAAATCAATATAAATTATTTACACAAATTACTTTGAAAATTATAATTGAATTGAAAGAGTTGCATAATGTAAATAATAGATTAATTTATTTTAAAAACCAAAACATAATACTATAATTTAATGAATAATAACCACATAATAAGTAAATAGTATATTAAATAATGAAAATTAGTAAAAAAATTAAATTTAAAAAAAAAATAATAAAATAAAATATTAATTATAAAAAATTTGTTATTTAATGAATTCATTTTTTAGATTAAAAAGGTGAAATTAATTATTACAAAGTGAAAAATTAATTAATTAAATCATTAAAAATTAAATAACATGATGTGGAAAATTAAGTAAATTTAAACACAACATCAAATTCCTAAACACCAAATCATTGATTATCCTCAATCAATACCATGCATTATTGCCTTTTGAAAAGATGATTAATGTGTTTATTATAAAACTAAGTGGGAAGAATGTATAAAATTATAGGATAAAATGAGTCAAAGGATGTGGAAATGAAATGTTCCAAATATGTCTTGCCCAATTTCAAAGACTCACTGGATGATCAATAGAGAAAAAAGTCATCCACTTTTGAGGATGTCTTGCCTCATTTATGAAACTAATTACTAACATACATCTATTTTAGTTTATTTTCTAAGGTATAGAGTGAAAAAGAGATAATAATTGGAGTTAAGAGAAAAAAAAACCGTATACATTGACTTTCACTAAGGTTTAAAAAAGAAAAAATGTAATTATTTTTTTTAATCACCGTAGGGATACAACATAAATGGTTCCATAAAAATTAATGGTCCCTTTCATAATTTGATGTTCATTATTCCCATCACCTTAATGAACTAATTTTTAACCATTTGAAATTTATTTTATTTTCCCTATCCATATTTCCTATGCATGCACTGTGCATAGAAATTATTAAAATGGATTTAGTTAACAGAAACACTCCTATTGCAAAGAGTCATAGAGGTCCACCAAGGGTTCCCAAATAGACATTTTACTTTAGTTTGAGAATATTTAAATTTATAAAATTTACATTGCTGCAGTAATTTGATTTTTATTTTAAAAAAACATTGAAACAATTTGAGTCTACTAGGATTATGTTAAAACATCCAGTTCTTATAGTTATGAACTCAATTCCACAAACAAGTATACTATATCAGTCTGAAATATAGTTCCTAAATTGAATTTAACAAAACCAATAATCTAAATCATTCAACATCCATTCAACCTCTTGAGTTTTAGATTTCTGATAAATATTTAAAACCAGTAAGGTATCGTACTAAGGGAAGACGGACATGAAATACATTGAAAATCCCAATGGAAATAAAATTGATAAAGGATTTTCAAAATTTAACAATTTTTACAAACATTGTTGGAGGTATAGAGATTGTATTGAATTCAATTAAATTACATATTTTCTTATGATATATTAACCCCCCCACCACCACACATAAAAATCACCATTGTCCCCAATAATAAATTTAAATTTTGAGATGAATGCAAGAATATTAAATTTCAAAATAGATTTTCAATTTACTATATTTATGATATGTATAAAAGTCACATTACATTGAAAATAGAATAATTTCCATAATAATATATTACAACAAGTATAGGTGTATTTTCATTATAGCTGGTGAAAATATTTTTTAATAATTTTCAGACAATTTCATGAGAATCATTGAATTAAAAATTTGAGATGTCATAAGGAAGAATTAATTTTTTATTCAAATAGATGTTCAATAATGTGAAACAATTACAAGATATAAACCCTTAATTATAAACACCCAATTAGGGTAAAACCCCAAAACATAAATCTATAAATTTAATATATTAATCAATTGAAACATTATTTTCAACAAAACCAGTATATACAACAACATTATTCCACATACCAACATAAGTAATAAAAATTTACAGCACGGGGACATGCACATATAAAATTTTAGAATAGTGAAAAAAGCCACAATAATTTCAAACATCGGTATATGAAAATAAATTTTCCAGTAAAATCAAAAATGGAGAATAAAAAATTAAAATATTAGAATAAGGAACTCTCTTTATTTTATTTTCATTCAGTACAACTCAATCCAGAAGCTACATTTGACATGAGAACAAAGGGAATGGTTATTTTCTATAGACACCGACAACAATATTGTAGGGAACCAATCTTGAAGTAATTGGACATTATATTTCTATTTATAAATAAATTATATCGGACTGAAAATGATTCCCAAAGACCATATTAGTTTAATGTATTTAGAAATATGGAACATAAACTTATATCATTGTAAAATATCTTCAAAATCTCTCATAAAGATCTTCCCCTTTTTTCCAAACATAAACCTTTATTTATAACATGGGAAAAATAAAACATAAAAAGGGTGAGATCAAATGCTCAGTAAGGATAAACATGGAGAATATAAGAAAATTCCATAAACATTTGAATGTTCAAACATAAACATAGTGTTTAAACATAAAAATATTTTGAAATAAAATAAATCATCATAGTGCGTAATGCATATATCATAAAAGAACATTAACCATGATATAATGAAATCAGAATAAAACATGTAATTTTTAAAGAAATTAATCACAAAATATGATTTCCATCGTAGCCAAGGCATTGATTCCAATACCATTATAGTGGATGAAGTCCATTACTAAACCGGGATTACATGATGTGTCGGCAATATATTACTTAACCAGATTTACTTTTTATGCTCTCCATGTCTATCTCATGAGATATTAAACACTATCCAATGAATTGGAGGATTATATAAGTCCCAACCATCTCTTAGTTAAATCATTCTTACATGTTCCACTATACAACAAATCATCCGTCGTAACATAACCCATGAAATAAAAAGGGTTTCTTAAATATCATTCGATCAATACATAATCCATATAAAAGATCATTACATCATTAACACAATCAAATCATACTAATAATAGGGATATAAACAAAACTCTATTTAAAATCATTGTCTTATATGGAAAATAATTTTGATGAAATAGTTGAACTTTGTTCTTGAGGAAATATCCTTTCTTCTTAAAAAATGTTTAATTTTGTCAAAATACCACATAATTTTAAGAGAAAATAATTTAGTCGAAAATAAACATGAAATAATTTATATTAAGCTTTCTGAAAATAAGTAATAATGAAACCATAAAAATCCATTCATGCCGTACAAGTTAATCAAAAACATTCTTCTCATACTTTTGTTTGAAAAGTAAAAAAGTGCCTCATATGGTAAATAAAAGAAAGATATATTCCATACCTTGTAGAAAAAGTAAAAAATAGTCAAAAATGACATTTAGCATACATGGAATAATAATAATCATTTTAGGAAATTAGTTTTATAAAAAATGAACATGGATGATAAATATAACCCCAGAAAATAATTATGTATAAGGAATATCATATAAAAATTTAGATTGAAAAATTATCCCTTACCTTAGCATTGAATTATTTTATATGTGTCTAAAAATCCTTTATAGTGTGTTTAAGAATATTTTAAACTCGTAATATAACCATAATAATATTTATGATATCATATATGATTCACTTACGACTATATATTACTCGTTATTTTGTCAATTCCATTTGAAAGAAACATTTTGGGTAGTAATCCTTTATTTTATCCTACGTGTTTAGACTTTTATTCTTCATATGGTTACAGAGATCATGATATAATTACAAAAAAAATTAAAACATGATTTATATATCATATATATCCAGTATATAAATTTATATAATTTATCAAAAAATGGAATTGAATACACCATTCATGGAGACGGTAGGTCGTACATACACAAGAATCCTATTTTGGTTTTCTTGTTAAAATGAATGGAAGTAAGTAATTGACATATATATATATATATACATAAATCTATAAGAATTATTATTTCATATATTTCTTGATTCTTTATTATATATACTTTGTAATCACTATTTAATGGTTAGCATGGAATATTAATCTCATTATGACGTGGAGACGGTAAGCTGTACGTTCGCACGAGCGATGATATCATTACTATAAGTGTCGAATCTTATTGAATAGGATGGTGTATAATATATAAAAATTAGTATCATGTCATAATAATGATATATAGTTATTAATTATACCATTATACCCATCCATGTAAGTTTGTGGTAAAAAAAATTACACCACGCCGCAGAGACGGTAATCCGTACATATGCACATGCAGTGATTTTGTTTTTCATAGTATGGATAGAATTTTAATTATTATTTTTTCATTTTTATAACAATATATCAGTATATGAGTGATACCTATGTTATTAATTTATAATGAAACAACTAAATAAGATATGTATAAGATAAAATAAATTTGAATGAATCTGTTGAAGAGATTATCTCTTCCTCGATGTGCCTCCTTTAAATTTAGTCTTAGGGCTCTAAATTCAGCCTTTGGATAATACCAAAACCACTACAATGTGACTAGGGAATCCAAGAAGATAAATGGGTAGGATTTGGATGAGCATTATTGATCAAAATGGAGTGAATATGTGATGGATGATGTTCCCTTTTATAAGAGAGGAATGAAGCACTTTCGGAAAGTCTTAGAATATTAATTTAATATAAATTAAATTTCTATTTAAAATAGTCCAAATAATATTTAATTTGAATATAAAATGATTTTGGTTAAAATAAAAATCATACAATAATTTTTTGTCTAGTTTTGAATGTATTTTTATCCTTATCATTTTAGATTAACAACAATTTTACCTCTTTTAATATTACAGTGATATCATGTTATTTACACATTTTTGTTAGTGTAACTACCATATCATGTAAAAACGCCCAAAAAATTTATTTATGACATATTTGGACCTATATTATCCATTTTTTAAAATCTTATTTTTTTAGGAATTTAATATCATTTAGAAAACTATTATATGTTTTAAGTTATAAATTATGTAAATTTTGGACACTATTCATATTTGAATTTTTTTAAAATTTATAAAAACTTATTACTTGCTTCCAAAGGATTCAAACAATCCATAGTATATCAATTTCATCCATAAAATTATTTAATGGAATAAAGATTTTCATGTTAAATTTATTATAATATTTATAAATTTATTTATTTGATTCTTTTATTAAAGAAATAATAACTACATCATAATTATGTCATAAATAATTACATATATATTATTGGAAAAAATTATAAATAAAATACTATTATATATTAAATTCATTTATTTTTACAAGGAATATTTATAAACATATAGATCAGTTATATTACACTATATTAAAACAGATTTAGTAAAAGATATATGTTTAAGTTATAATTCTCTTTACTTTAAATGAATTACTATAAAATGTCATTTTCACATAAAAGTGAGCTTATAGGGTCTGAAAATTTACCCAAGGGTGAAAAGGGTCTGAAATAGATTATCCATTAGGATTAGTACATGTTTTAGGTTTATATAATATTATTTTTTTACCTTTATTTACTATATTTACCCTTTAATCGTGGTAAATAAAATAATTACTAGAGTTTCTATTCATGATGTCTAAAAATAAAAGGTACGTATTTAAACAATTTGAATCTCCTAATTATAAATATAGAATATATTTTTACAAATTCCAAAAATTGAATTTTCATTAATTAATTTTCAATTAATCATGTTGTTGAGAAAACGAGTTTTAAAAGTTAAAACACTATAAAAGATTGAAATGTTTTTACCTGAGACTTCAATGAAAAATTAATGATAATGAAATATATTATATAAAATGGTAAAAATATATTATATATCTACTTTAAACCCAATCATTATTATTATTTAACCATATAAATTATCTCAATGAAAAAGGTTGTTTTTATGTAAAATTTATCGTATTTTTACTATTCATCAAAATATGAAAGTTATTAGAAAAATATTAAAAATTTATCAAATGTAAATTTTTATATTCTAATTCAAAAGAAGAAGTGTATTTTTCCAAATTGAATTTATAAACATGTTTAAAATTAGATTTAAAATGGGTGTGCCCTCAATAGGCTGTAAAACTACATTTTAAAAAAATCATTCTTTTATCTGAAAAAATTGATTTTGTTCTCATTACATATTCTAGAAATGGTAAAGTATGAATGATAATGTTATAAAATTTAAAATGAGGTTAATACTAATCATAATGGATAGTTCATAATAAAATTTTAATAATATATCTTTGTTTTTTGAAACTCAGTATCACGTACAACGCATGCTATCGAGGAAGGCCGCTCCTTTGTGTAACGCAAGGAATGTCAGTTTTGAGTGTAGTGATTGATTACTTTGGTATTTCATATATAATAAGAAAAACATAGTTCATTGAACAATATCTATACTCAGTGTTTTGCATGAAATTAATTTTATCAAATGAACATGGAATTTTGTGAATAGAAGGCAAGAATAATGTTGCATATACTACATGCTAATACGATGTTTTGTATAGCCCAAACTAATCTTTGTGTATAATTAAAAACAAGACATAAATTAAATTAAAAATAATCTATCTCATAAAATCTTAGGGTTTTACAAATATAATTCTTAATTATTACAAACAAAGATGATCAAAGACTCATATATAGCATTAATTGAACAAGAAATAGGGAAAGTAGTACTTTATTAAAAAAAGTAAAACAATAAAATACCATGGGTTGAATCCCAAGAAGCACTAATTATTATGTATTCAGTTATACTTTATTAAATACACAATAGATGGTTTATTGAATGAAATAAAATCATTGGTCTCTTTACATGTCATGCTAGTTTTTATTTCTGCAGCTGGACATACCTAGAAACTAACCATAGTGACTAAGTTAGTGTGTTATATTATCCATAAACCACCAAATGTGTTTTATCAATTATTTCATAATAGAAAAATAAAATATTTGCGAACCTAATGAACGAATAAAAAACATGGATCCCTTGAAAACAATATAAATCCTGTGAGACCACACCTTAATAGTTGGGAATGTGTTTCTCACCATATCTGATATTGTACCATAATTAGAAAATTTGTAACCATGAATAAGTGACAACATTAAATGGGGTGACTAATGGGGTGGAAGTAAATCCTCAAGGTTTTTTTATTTACTTACAACCTCAAAATGTTTATAATAAGGGTTGCAATGAACTGAGTTTTGAGAAAATAATTACAAAATACGCTTATTAAGTTTGATTTGAAATGATTTTTGAATGTCTAAAATTGGCTTAGATTTCACATTGACCATTCTCTCATTAGCTAGTATAAAATCATCATCCCAATTTCAGAATCAGTAAATGGGAGATTATTTGATTCATTATCTAATACTTCTAATTAAATCTCTATTACGCCAAATTCCTCAAAAAGTAAATCACAATACATATTTCAAAGATTAAGAGGTGTGGTTATGATAATAAAAGAAAGATCTCCCATATTATCCATTTCAAACTCAATTCTATTGGTAATTTAAACATGAATGTCTAAATCATGTTTTTTTATTCAGAATTTTTATGAATTTCATCATTTAAATTCATAAATAAATAGGTCAATTTATCTCTTTATTAACAATTCAATTACATATTAGAGGTTCTTTGTTTAAATTTTTGAATTTCAATTTTTACAAATTGTGAAAAATTACTTTTTTCATTGATAATAAGTTCTAAAATTTTATAAATTTAAATTTCTAAAAATGTGATTTTATCTCTATGGTTTCTAAAAAAAGTCATCACAATTGTCCCACATCTCTTCATCATTGTGATACACTAAAAAAACTTTTGTGAGTTTTTCCAAGACACAATACTCATTATAATTTAATCCATTATATAAACATTATAAAATATCATTTAAGGGGATTCCATGATTGGGACTTTGACCTAGAAAATCTTTGAACCTATCCCATGACTCCCAAATATTCTCTTCATCATTCTTAACAAAGTTTCTAATCAAAATCCTATAGTGCATACAAAATTGAACAACTATTCTATTCATTTACTAATATCAAATATGTAATTTAAATAGTACATGATACCTGATTAATAGTTTTTCAGAAATTACACAAATTAACGAATCGAAACCAGCTGTTTTCTCAAGAGGTATATTTTTCTTGCTGATTTTATTGTTTTTCTTCTAACCATCAAACACTAAGCGCATTCCCTCCTCATAAATAGAAAAAAAAATATGAGATTTTTTTTTCATGTATTGAAATTTTAAAATTTTATTCGTTTTAATGCATACTTACATCAATGTATAGTGAAAAGTAGGGTCGAACCCATAGGGAAGGTGGAGTAACCTATTTTTCCAAACAAACCCCACTGTTTTCAGTAGTGGGTTAAATTTTTTATAATTTTTATATTTTTATATTGTTATATTTTTGAAAAAAATTTATGATGAAGGACTAATATTATTAGTAGAACAAAAGTGAAATATTAATGGAGGACAGGTAGTGAGAATAAATATTATTGAGGGATGACTAATTAAGATAAATACTCGGAAAAATAACTTTATTTGTTTTAGGGTATAAATTTTAAATTTTAAATGAAAATAGATTTAACTACTTGATAATATTAATTTTTAACATTTTTTTCTAGATGATTGAACACAATGAATTTAATTTCTTGAGGTTTTTCACTATAGGAACAAAATACAGTTAGAGAATTTTTAAAAATTCAACAGAAATATCCTATCCAGAAGCGTCTGATGTTTTGATTTTCAATCTTGATGAATTGGTTACATAATTTATCATCCCCAAAGATCATGGAGTTTGAAAATTAAAGAGTGATTTAAGCCCAATCAATTTAAAATTTCATGAATCAGGACCAACCTCCTTCATCATAGCTGAATCTTGATAAAATAAATCTATTAAAAAACCAAAAATATTGATCCTATATAAATCAAATACCTTATTAATAAAATATTTAATCTATGATCATATTTATTAATTTAAATTGAAAAACAATCAATTATAGATTATATAACATAAAAAGTAAGGGAAAAAAAATCACCCTTCATTATATGTTTCTCCACTGCTCTTGGGATCACATGTGATGTGTCGAATGAATTATTAGTGAATGAGATATGCCACTTATCTACTAAAATTACTCTATTTTTAATACCTCAATAATTTTCTACATGATCACTAAAAATTTCCATATAATTTGGTATGTTCTTCTCTTTCTCACCGCACATGTTCATTTTTCTTTAACATCCCATGCCACTTTTATTTATACCTTGTAACAATCCGCTTCAGGTAGTTGGGCTTAATCAGGATGTGATTCAGACAGTTCCTCATATTTGGACAACAAAAACAGATAATAAATGAAATATTTAATAGTTAAAAAGATAATTATTTATTTATCTATTAAATTAAATTGGATATTACATTATTATTTAATAATTACTATTAATTTAGATGTTACATTTTAATTAATTATTATTTATATTTTATATAATTTAATTCTATTATAATATTTTTAAATATAACATTTTTTTATAAAAATTAATTTAAAAAATATATTATTAATTTAATATTAATTTGATTCAATTGGATTATTTATATAATTATCTTTAAAAATTATTGATATTAATATTTTAGAATTATATATTTTATATAATTTTTTTTTATTTTTTATTTTAAAAATATTATTTATTTGTTTATTATAATTTTTATATATTATAATTTTTATAATTTTTAGCCCCCCTTCTTCACTACACAAAGGGGGGTTACATGTTCTTCCCAAGGCATAGACCCATGACCCTATCTCCTTCAATGTGGAGGTGCACTACTCTAACGATCATGGCTCCTCCTCGGTCAGCTAGAGTCAGTGGGTAGATGGTTCCGGCTTCGATGATCAGATCTTCCTCTCCACATTAGCAGCAATAACATGTGACATCGGGTGGGTCCAACATTGAATACATCAGGTGTCTATAGCGGTAAATTATGCGGTGAAAACTCGAGCATAGTGTAGTCCACATAGTGGCCTTCAGATCTGCATTGGACGTAGTTGATTTGGATATGGTAGAACAGAATTTCAGATCTGGGAAAATTTGGAGTTTTCAAATATAATTTCTTCTTGATTTGGATCACAAAATGTTTTTTTATGTTAGGATTAGAGTCTGAATCTAGTTCGAGTCATTGTTGATCTGGAAAATGGAGTAATGGTGTCTGGAATTTGATGATGGGTGGAGTGAAGGAACATATGATGAATGGTTGTATTGATTAGTTAGATATAGGAGTATGTTACGGAGCGAAGTATTGGTGGATCATGGGTTGGGTGTTAGTAATATGAGCTACCGATGTGCATAACAATGAGTCCTACTATGTCAACAGGATATGTGAAGGCAGGGACTAACTATGTCGTTATCTCATTCTTGGAGACATGGGGGTGGGTATCAATAGATCAAGGGTATCGGTTGGTGGTGTCAATTAGGGTGTCGTTCGGTTATGGATATTTGTGCATTGGTGTGTAGAGACAATGGTGACACACTACATCGGTGAGTCAAAGCGTGGAGAATCCGCGACTCCTGGAAAATAATATCAGTAACTCAATTTCAGGACAAATAAAAATAACATAATTATCAATTTAAAAATTTTAAACATAATTAAATTAATCATAATAATGAATCCTAACAAAAAACAAAAAATTAATTAATTAATAAATTTATATCATAGAAATAAAATTAATTTAATGACTAACATATACTATTAAACAAAATAATTAAATGAACTGAAACCATAATTATAAATTCAATTAAAATATTATATTTATGAGTGTATAATTTAATTAATGAAAGTATTATATACATTAAATTTAAATTAAACAAGTTATAGATTTAAAATTATATGTTAATTTATTAAAACAAACACAACATCATACTATTATTTAATGCCGAATAACAAAATAAGAAATAAATATTATTTTAAATAAGGAGAAATAAGTAAACCAAAAATAATTATTTAAAAGGATAAAAATATATGTGTAATTTTTTAAAAAAAAATTTATTAATGAATTAATTTTTTAGATTACAAACGAGTGACTAATTAGTAAAAATTTAAATTTAAAATAATTAAATTCTTAAAAATTAAGAAAAATGTTGTGTAAAATTATGTAAATTTGATAACACATCAACTATGTATGTCACTGAAGTGGATGATGATAATTAAGGCACACTAATCCTCTACACCAGAGTTTGGGATGTCATCTTTTCTTTTTTATGAATATTCCCAATGAAAATATTATTATCCATCATTTATTTGAATTTTAGGTCATTCAGATCATTCATGATATTCTTCTGTAGAGATGTTTTTTCAATTTCTAGAATAATAAATATAATATTTGATTTTATGAATCATCAGACGATCATCATTCAGTGTGTGGATGAACATCAAATTACTATAGAAATTATATTTTTTGGTGGTTATTTCTAATAATTGATAAGGTATATTTATCTCAAATGGTTGGGGATAAACTAAAAAAAATTCTATTTTTTTGAACATGCAGATTTATTTCCTAAAAAAATTCTCAATATTCCACTAAATCACAATGTTGAATTGTCAAATTAACTAATACATCTTTATATTCATATTGTAGAGAATAATTATATAAAGAAAATACATGAGTTGTACGAATTAAAGAAGAATCAATAAGAGAATATATAATGGTATTTATACCCCAAAGTGAATCTCTATGTGGGGAATATGTTTTATTGATAAGAATATAGATGTGTAAATATATATTTTTAATGATTTTTTAGAACATAATAATATCACAATATAGAATAAGTAACTCTTAGTAAATATTTACATCTTGTTTGACCAAATAAATATATATTATTATTTCCATATATTGACCATCATTTGTGAAGCCATTAATTTTGGGTCACAATGGAGAATATATCGAAGACAACAATTCTTATAATGTAATGTCATTTAAAATTTATATTAATTCCATTTGGTCTTACCAATTACCCCTATATACTTATTGAATAAATTTATAGAGATTTTAAAGATTACATTTATTAGTTTGTTGATGTCTTTACAAATTCTATTCCTATATGTTTAAATAGAAAAGAAGAGCATGATGATTATTTAAAGACTAGTTAATGACCATGTGGAAGGAGAAATTTGAAACAAAAACTACTATGTTTGAATTTTGGTTATTGAATTTTTCATTGATGGGTTATATAATCTCAACTGATAGTATATAAGTGAACCATTCATTGATAGATGTTCTTGTGTAATGAACCATTCAATTCACTATAACCCAGATCCATATTTTTTATTATATGGATGGATACTATAATTTCATTATTAGATATTTCTCTTGACTATAAAATTGATTAAAATATTTTACAAGAGAGACAAGTTATTTAACATAGACGAATTTGAGTAAAATGTTAAGGATCAATAACTTGACAATGTGTCTAAAAATACGTTTTTATAGCCATAAATTTCATATCATTGGCTATAGGGAAGCATAGTAACATATTTATTGTTGAACAATGGACACTGGTCTCACTAGGCTTTCTTATAACTATAGTATACAAAAATAATATTTATAGTCCAACAAATATCTATATTTCGGGGAAATTTCAATAGTAGTGGGATGAAAAAAGAACACAAATTTCATCAAAATCACCAAAATTATAGAAGAAATTAAAGGTATTAGCCAATTTAAACTATTTAATAAAACCATGGCAGTAGAGATAGCTATGAACATGGTTCTGAAAAAATATCTAATTAAGACCACCTAAGAACACTATTTACTAAACAATTCCAATAGGTCCTATTAGCATATTATGTTTATCCTATATCAAGTATATATGTATACAATGGAAATAGAAAAACTAAGGACATGGTATGAAACATTACTTATTTTATAAATCCCATTATAATGAGAATTGGGTACATGGTCTATATAAATCATGACATTTGGTTATGACCACACGTTTTGGACCATTTTTATATTTTACAATCCTATATATATGCTTATTTTATTATAGTTAGTTGAAAAGAAGGTTGGTCAATGCACTTTTTCTCACACTACCCTACTGTGGGGAATGTAATGTTATCTAATTTGATGAAATTAATATGGTAATATGAAGCGTTATTATATAGTATTATATTGTGATAATTTATGCTTCACTCTAATTGAAAATTAAATATAAAAACTACCTGACACATGATTTTGATGTGTGAATAATAATTTTTTCCTTGAAAATATAGAGGCACTATATTTATTAGAAAATTAAAGACACATATATAGATAATAAAATTTATAATTACATATTCATGTATACATAATTGAATATGAATGAAAAAGTATTGTTGAATCTTATAATAGTTTGTGACTTCCCAATACACTACTACCCTATGATGGAAAACCATGTGTCAGATACTCGGAGTTGGAAATATATTTCTATCTTTTCCATGATGATGATTGAAATATATTCAATAATTATGCATTTACTGAAGATAGATGTTGGAATAATGATAAATGGGGACATATAATATCTTTATATTATAAATTTTTTACTATCCATCCACATGAGGATAAAAGAGGTGCCTAATTAAGATGTGAAATTATAAAAGAAGGTGAGGAATGTTTCTATGTTAAAAAAAAACTAAAATGGAATAATAAGGTTCAAGAACTATGTATGTGTCCCATAATTTCCAGACATGAAGAATGAGCTATTAGAAGAAGCTTATTATTCATCATTCTCTATTCATAATGTAAGTACAGAGACGTTAAGTGATCTGAAAGAGTATTTTATAGGGAAACCTAAAAAGTGGTATTTCATAGTTTATATAGTAATTCCTAATATGTTAGAATGTTACGTATTAGAGAAATAATTTAATGGTATCTTTGAACCATTATCCATAATAGACTAAAAAAGTGTAGACATCACTATGGATTTAATCATCAAACCCCACAAAGAATCACATAGGCATAAATATGTCTGTATTATAGTTAATCGACATTTAAATTCAACCCATTTCACTGTAATAATTTTATTTTTATCTCTAGAATATATTTCAAAGATATAAATTAAGGATGTGGAAATGTTTCGTGGACTAGAAAATCTTATTTTTCTCAATAGGACCTATGGTATACCTTGATGTTCTGAAGAAGTCTTCAATAAGATTTGAATATAGATTTGTGCATTTGAACTACATGTCATTGCAATATATATTTTCAGTCATTGAGGGCCATTCAAAACTTATAATAAATATTATTATATTATTATATGGATTTTAATATATTTTTGGGATCAATACCTTCCTTTGGTGAAATATTTATGCAGTAATATCATTCACATGAGAATTTAGTTGGATCATTATAAATCCCTATAGGGTAGAATGTTTATAAATCCATCATGGTGAGATTTTGTTAGAGAAATAAATATATTGGGACTTAATATTGTTGAGTAATTGGAAGATAATGTTAGATCTGTTGAACATCGCATCATAGAAGCTCAAGTTTATGAGAAATGTAACACTAAAAATAATCCCTGAGAACTATAAGTTGATGTTGGCGAATATGAATTCCTATAAATATCTCAATTGATGAGGGATATGATATTTGGAATTATGGGTAATCTCAGCTCAAGGTATATTGGTATAGTTGACATTTCTTAGTCGTATTGGGACAATTTCTTACCACATAATGCTTACATTGAATCTATCAAATGAACATTATGTGTTCCATGTATCTGTCTAACTGAACTAAAGCTATCATCTTTCAAATCAACTTAACAAAATGGTAATATGTAACACCCTAATATATTTAAAAAATAATCAATGTTTTCTAGCATATAAACCATGAAACATTGATCCTATAGGAACTGTAAAATATTAATATTTTAATATGACCATTATAACGAAGACAACAAATTGTAGTGTATGAATAGAAATAATTTTTTTATGAAATTTATATAATTTTATGAATATGTAATAATTTACTGATAAATTTTATGTAATGATCACTCAATATGTTTTAAATTCATTTTATTTTTAAAAAATACATTTCATTCAAAAATTATTTTTAATTTAAATTTTTGGGAGGATAATATAATAAATTTATGAATCCATTATTAATATTATATGATAAAAACTGATATTACCTTGGAAATCATCATTCTAAAATTAGCTTATAGTTAATTTTTGTGATTTCATTAAAATGTTTTAATTTTCAAGGAATAAGAAAAAATATCAATTTTATGGGAAAATATATTTACTTATAAGGTATTTATAATATGAAATTATATTTTATATTATTTATAAAATATAATTAGTCTATTTTGATTAAATATAATATAAATATGGAATTTTAATGAATTTTATACAAATATTTCGAATAAAAAATATTTTTTTGTCAAAAATTTATTGTCTAGAGAAAATAGTTTTCATCACAATTTGTGTGTTTAATTTTAAAAAAAATTATTCAAACTACTTTTTTTTTAATATTGAAAAATAGATTCCATATTTGGAATCAGTTGTTCCATATATTTTAAATATTTCCCTTTTATTTTTTTTCAAATATGAATTCTTATCATGGTAAATTTTATTACTATTGTAAAGATAAAATGTGGTAATTATACGTCAATGTAATGCGATAAGGATAATATGTATCCATAACAATTGAACTAATTTTTTATTATCTGTATATTTCAACCGTATTAATTAAAATTTCTAATAAATGTCCTTTTTCAAATGCCCATTATTTTGATATTTAATATTTTTTATGCAAAGTAATGTGATAAATGATATTCTATTTCTTTTATTACCACTAAATTATTTATATATGGATAAAAATATGGATATAGTTTAAAATTTTAATTTTAAATATAAATTACATTTATTTATCAAGGTAATTTATTTATAATTTATAGAGAATAAATAATTTCCAAAAGTGCCTAGAAACGTTGTTACATAATTTAGTAAATAAATAAAATAAAATAAATGACTTTAAAATGATAAAAGTAACATGACATGAATGAGATACATGATATCTTGTTTCTAAATTAAAATTATATATTACTTAATTTTTAATAAATTATATTGAAATTTCATTTATCTCTTGGGGTTTTATATTTCAAATTAAATTAATATTTATAAAATTAACTATAATGTTATTCATTAATAAAATATATTTTAATAAATGATTAGAAATTTTTTTAAATATTTTATTCCAAAATAATGGGATATAGTTTAAAATATATTACATGTTCCATTTAAATTTAAATTTTCCTTCTATGGAAAATTTCATGACCTCTATATTTGCAAATATTTAATTCCGTTATAATTGTGAAAATGGGTTAAATGGGTTAAAATAAAAATTCAAGGGTGAAAACATCACCTAAACCAATCCAGTTATTATTTAATGAGAGTACTCAGTTTAAATACCAATTTTTATTTTATTATTATCATTTTGGATCTATTTTAATAGGAATCATAATTTATATTAAAATAATATTTTATAAAATTTCCGGAGTGTCCCTCCAATATATTATAAAAGGTGGAATGTTATTCATAATTAATAAAAGTTAAATAGAAATTTTTTAGAGAATATTCTAGACCATGTCCTTTAATAAAATCCCAACATACATCATAGTGTCCTTCATTTTATTAGAATACCATCCACATAATGCTTTTGGTTGAAACCTTATGAGGTTATCCAAATAAGAGGAATAGTTCTAACCAAGAATTTTCATTTTTTTACTTTTTATATGTTCATGATATATTTTTATTAAATGAAGAAAAATAACACCAGTATCATTCATATAAAAATATTTTTTAAATGGAATCAACTATATCTATCTCCTCTTAAATCAAATGGAAATTGAAACCATAATTCATGTGTATGGTGGACTACTATCTCATGAACTGATGTAATTCATTTTCTATCACACCATATTATGGATTGGAATTATGTTGGGGTTAATATATATATATATATATTATTTTAGTTAAATATATATCATTCTTAAAATTTATCATATCAATTAATTTCTTACCTTTATAGTCATTTAAATATTAGAATGTTATTCATGCATATATGTAGACCTCCCCCTCTATGAAGCGATATTAATTTTTAGTAATCACTATACCCAATTACTAATATATATAAGTATATTTAATGAAATAATAATTTATTTATCATACACTCATGGTTTTTAATGATAAAATAATGCTTACATTCTTTCCATAATGATTGGTGAAAAATGCAAACGTTACTCTAGTGTTTGTATGACCTACAATCTCTGTGGATGTAATGTATTTCATTACTCATAAAAATATTTAATCACTGGTTTTAATAGAATTTTTAATGTATACAGCAGATAATTATTTCTGAAAAATATTTTTAATAAGATTAAATAGTTAATACTTTGACCATATTCATTCTATCAGTGTCAGTTTCGACAGATGAGGTGAATATCATCAAAATTTCCACTATTATAATAATTTTATATAAAATGGTATTAAATTAAATAACTACATGAAAAGGAATCATCCACAATTAAATAACTAAAATATATTTTTATAAATTATATTAAAGAACATATGTGATGAGTTGGACTTAAAGTAATGGAATTGTTTTAAAAACACTACTTTAATGTTTCCCTTCAACTCATTCTCATATGTTTCCATATTAAAATAAAATTATCTTATATATTTATTTATAAAGAAATAAATTAAAAATAAGAAAAAATTTATTCCAATTTTTTCATTTATTAAAAATTATGCAAATTTATTCTTTTTATACATTTTATAGGGAACGTGTTGTCATTATTTTTAAAGCACAAGAGGAATGTTATATGCTAACATGTACAATGAAAATAAATTTTACTACAATAATGAATGTTATTTTATATTGAACATCAATTCTATTTTTATATATTTTAATCAATGAACAACAATTTTAATCTTATTCTTTAAATTTTTATTCTAAAAATTGGGTTTTGAAATGAATGGGATATATTAATATAATAAAAATCATTCTTATGGGTATAAAGAACAATTTTATTATTTAGAGTATTTTTTTCGTTTTGATTATGATAGATTGTTTTTAATTATTTATGATGAATATGGATCCATCATACACCATTAAAAATTGAAACCATTATAACCCTCCAATTCAAAAGGTATGATTTTTTTTAGAATTTGACCATGGGGGTTATTCCAAGTGTAACAGTGATTGTTATTCCAAGAATAATTGTGATGATTATGGAATGTGTAACCATGAGGGTTATTAGATTTGTAACCATGGAGGTAACATCATATGTAAGAGTGACATGAAAATTATTACTCATGTTACCTACAAGATTTAATAACACATTATATTCCTTTTATTGGAATATTATGAATTTTTATTATCTACAAATGATGTTTTGTTTAATGAAAGGTATATTTTACTTCTTATGAATGAAAATAATAGCATTGTGAAAATATTTTCATGAATTTTCATGACATTAATTAATCATTTTTATGTTTTATTTCATCTATTAATACTTCCTTTGAAATGTTTTGTAAAATTATTTTATAAGATAAGTATATTTCATGGATACTAAATTTTTTATTTTTATCCAAAAATTTATTTAAAAAATAAAAATTGTTATAATTATTCATGAAGTAGCCGTTTTATTCCTTTTGTAATTATGTCCCATACAGAGGTTTTTGGGATTAATCCTTTTTTATAATGTTTTTAATATGATTTGAAGGATTATTAGGAATGTAATGGGTTCAAAATGATAATTTTGGAGATTAATCGTGAAAGGAAAACATGTATCCTAGATGTTTTTTTCTGAAAAAATGGATATTATGTTGAATTTTACACTTTTTGATGTAATAATTTTTTATGGTTAATGTAATAATTATCAAATCACGTTATAGATCCTAAATAATCAATTAAAATAATTTATTATCTAAATACATTAGAATATGTATTAATTAAGGGTTTTTCCTTATATCATACCTATATAGCCTAATTTATATTATGTGGATCCACTAGTAGAGAATTTGTATTGAAGGGATAAAGTGATCCAAAATAAGACAATTCAACTGGTTAATTTTTTTTGTTTAACCATAAAAATTTAGAATCTATTAGGGATTATGTTGATGTGATGTGGATGAAGTATCAATATTTTTTATTAATTTTACGTAATTTTATTTGAGGAATTATTATTAGGGGTTAGAGGGTAACAATGATATTTTATGATATATTTCTCTTTATTGAAATTTGAAGCAGTCAATAGATTCTATTATTTGAAACAATGAACATATGTTAATACTGATTATAAATTATAATATGAAGAAAATTATATTGTGTTTATAATAAATATCAATATCAAAATTAATTTCTAATTCACGAAGGAAATACTATCATTCTGAAATATTTGTTTTGAAATATTTTTTTGAATAATATTTTATGATGCATGTTTTATTTAATAGATATATTCATTAATTTAAAAATTTAATCATAATATTAAACACTTTTAAAATTATTGTTCAATAATTAATTTATTGGTTATGATTTTTTATAAGGCCCTGGCCTTAAACCTTACTTAATATTGAATTAAATGAAAAATTCAAATTGAGGATCTTTTTAGGTTTATAGTTTTAGAGAATTAGTACATTACTATTACATCTCAAAAGATTACACAATAGACACTTCTACTATGTTTTCATAAAAAACTCTTAAAAGAAACCTGTCTAGTTCTGTGTTTTAGATAGCATGTCTTTCCTTGATCCCATCCTCAAACCTATTCATCTTTAAGTCCTATGTAAAACATTTAATAAACTTGGGATGATCAAAAAAATCTAAGGGATATAAAAATATGGAAAGAAAACATGGGTACATGTATACATATGAATCAATGAAAACATACTTTACTGATAAAACATATGAACTTTAACATACCTCATCAAATCATGAATAAAACATAGAAATCATAAGGCATAATGGTAACTTGAGGCATTCATAACATTCTTACGTAGGGAGTAACCCTCTTGGTAACGTTTGGAATACCCATCACAGTATATTCCATAAATCTCTTCGGAGAAACCTTAACGTTTAACCCCTTCGCGTTATCCAATGCATTGGAGAGCTATATCTGGCTCAACCGCCCATAGTTTATCACGGAACCACCCATTTCCATAACAATGCCCAAGAGCCATAACATACACGTATCACATAAAACATGCATAAAGGAAACATAACATTTCCACATTTCAATCACAATATAACATATTATGATATTGAAATAATGAATCCATTCAAAAATAAACCATTCTCAAAACCATTGAAAACATTTAATAAATAGATTTTTGAATCAAAGTGTCCCATACCACCTAGAAGCATTTAACATTTTAAAACATTAATATCCATATAAATAAATCCTTAAAACCATTTTGAAAACATGGATATTAATAAGAACAAATCATTAAAACATTTAAAGCGATATTTTGGTTAAAAGGTTTTTACCAAAATTAGAGACAATTGAATAAAATAATTGAGGAATTACATTTAATCAGAACATTATAATATCATCAGAATAAATTTATTCATGATATAATATTCCAAAGGACAGTATATACACCATATAGGAGTAAATTGGTGCGTAACAATAATGAAGTCTCAATAGAAATGTAAAATGTGATGAAATCCCTTATTAAGAAGGTATCCTTAAGTTAAGGATAAATCATTCTCAAAATTATGTGTGAAAAATATAAATACACACAATATAAGTGTATATTAACTGTAAAATAATAAAAGGACATTAACAAATATTCAAAGTATGACATATTCATTAACTACATGTTGAACCCAAAGAAATCAATATTGGGTTAAAAAGTTCCCTTGGTAAAATTCGACAGCCTAACGACGTCACTTCAAAATTCAGAAAATGAGTTGATGAGAGATAAAAATGGTATCTCATCACTTGGATATAAAATTAACATCAATAAGGATATATAATAACATATCCCAACATAATAGTATGTTAATTAAAAGACCTAACAAAATAAGTCTTTTAAAAAGAGGAGGGTGAAAGGTTCCCTTACCGACTTGGGTATCTTTCGAAACGTACACCCCATTGAAGAAGTGTCATAAAATCAATATGTAAATAAAAATAAATGGAATTATATTAAAAAAGGAGTATAATAATGGGCAGTACATACACCACTCAAATGAAATGGTGGAAAATGTAGCATAAATCTCACGGGAATAAAAGTGAGATGAAAAATCCCTTACGAAAACTCGACAGCCTAACACCGCCACTTAAAACTTCAAAAATGGATTACTGAGATCAAAGAGGGTCTATCATCATATTAAAATAAAATTTAAAGTAATAGTAATATAAAATAACATCCCCCAACATAACAAAGAGGGGCTTAAAATAAGTGACATAAAATAGAGTACTTAAAAAGAAAGGGAGGGGTAAGATCGCTTACCTCGTGTCCGACGTGACTCGATCCTTCATTAATCTCCTGAATAATAAAATTTGGTCAATTTATAATTTCTTAAGGACCTATTTTAAAGATTATTATTCAGTTCATATCACATATTATAATGTTATAATAATTGGTTAATAATGTGAGTTCATATCAGACGTTTTTGTCGATGTTCGTTACATGAGTAAAAATTGAACTTGTTGGAAAAGAATTTTCCATGTAGTTATAGGTAAATAATATCCAAAATAGTATTTCTGTTTTAAATATCATATATATCCCATATATATTAAATTTTATACTATTCCATAACATTTGGAGATAAAAAAATAAAAGCACCGTTCATGGAGACGGTAGGTCGTACATACACATGAACGCTACATTCTTTTTTTGTAATATTAATGGAATTAAAACAAAATGGGAGATATATATATATATTATAATTCCAGAATGATATACATCATTTAGATGTAATATATTTCATATATATCCATTATATATATGTACTTATAATAGTACATAACATTTGGAGATAAGAAATGAAATGTACCGTTCATGGAGACGGTAAGCTGTACGTACGCATGAACGCTACTTTAAATTTTTTATGTATTCAATGGAATGAAATAATAATTATATAAAGGTATATTATAATTCCAGTAGGATATAATATTTAATACCATTAATTACATCCTTTATATGTCCCACACATGGAATTAACGAATCAAATCACTTTGAGGGGGCGATAGTCCGCACTTCCAAAATTGAAGATATCACATTTACCCACAATGGAAACCATAAAGGTATGCCATAAATGAAAAATAAAGAAGTTTAAGGAAATAATAAACATATAATATATCATATATAAATATAGTGGCATATTAATGGACAAAATTGAATGTGTTAAAAGTATACTGAACAATCATCGTTTCGGGAGGCAATAATTCGCCATCCACAAAAACAGTATGTTCTTTAACCATTAGACGAAGGTGTGTGGATGTGTAGCTCAAATAATTCAGATAACAACATCCTAGTATATTAAAGATACTGTTTTTGTTACAAATGAATGGAATAAAAAGATTTTATAGGGTTGAAGAAGCAAAATAATACATAAGAACACAATAGAGGACACTACCTTTAAATCGGGTAACTCTCTTTGATTTCATCTCAAAGGCTTCCTTGGAAAGAATTATGCTCAAATTGAGGCTTCAATGATGAATATAGGGATGTGGAGAGATTAAATGGGCAGGGGTTGGCCGAGACAAAGGCTTGAGAGGTGTGGGAAATGTGGTAGAGTTGGGGGGTCCTTTTATAAGAGGAGAGGAGGGGCACTTTTGGAAAGTTATAAAATATTACTTTATTATATAATGTATTTTTGGATTTTAAAGGTCCAAAAAGGGTATATTTCGAGGATAAGGTTATAAGGATTTGAAATACACCCATCCAATAGGTTTTTCACAAGTGTAGGTCTTAGATTTTACATTATCTTGTCATTTTATTTAAATCGTTAAATAATGAGGTAATCGCTGCATCATCATGGTGTCATAAATAATTTATTTTATTTAGTGTCTAAAAATTATAAAAATAATATCATGATGTGGATAATATCTTTATATTTATATTGAATATTTATTGTGAAAAATATGACATGTATAACCCCATGTAAAAATTGTTTTAGTAAAACAACACATGTTTGTGACATTTTAATTTTAATATTAAATAAAAAGTTATTTATGTCATTTTCTTAACAAAGTGTCTCCATGGGGTCCTCCAGTTGACCCATGGATTGTCATGGTCGGCCATGACACATCCAATTGGGGTAGTACATGTGTCTAGGTCATTTAATATTAATAAAACATTATTTTTACCTTAAATTACACTAATTACCATTAATCGCGATTAATAAAACGTAAAAACTACTATTCACCAAAAATTATTTTAATCTCATTGAACCAAATTTTACTTCTTAATGAAAACCATGTATGTTAGATTTTTTAAAATCAAATCACAGATGTGGCAAAGTTTCATTTAACAAAAAAATCACTTTCTTTAACTACCACTTAGTGGTTTCACTATTCATAAAAAATTGATGTTTTTCAGAAAAATACCAAAAATTTACCCGAAGCTATATTTGATATTCTGAATTCAAAAATGATATCTATTTTAAAAAATTAAAAACATATAAGTTTCATTAGTTAATTTAATAATTGCCTCCCACTGTCAAAACAAATAGCGTGTTTTTAAGAAACAATATCTATTAAAAGATTGACACTAGTTTAAGTCCAATTTCAAAGAGAAATTAATTCCAATGACCACTATTGGATTAAATGGAAAAAATTTATTATAATTTGACTTTAAAACAAATTAAAAAGATAATATAATCATATAAATAAATTATATTAAGAAGAGGTTTTGAATTAAAATACAACATTTTTCACTATTCAGTAAAAAATGAACTTTATCGGAAAAATACCAAAAATTAACACAATGTAAATTTTGATGTCCCGACTCTAAAGAATAATTTTATTTGGTCCAATATAACATATGAAAAAGTCATAAAGTGGATTTAAAAAGCGTTCGCCATCAAAAGGTGGTTAATCGACCATTTAATGAAAATTAGAATATTTACGCTTAAAATTGGATTCATTCACATTTTAAGCCTCTAACATTTATTGGATAAAAGTAAAATATTTTAAAAACAAATATAATAATTTTTTAGTTAGTTCTGTTCATTCTCTCCATTACAACGACTAGGTGTTAACTACCATTTGAATTAATATTTTATTATTATTAGAGTGCAACGCAAAATTCCCAAAAAATTCGTTGTTGCGTATTGGGTACGCCATCGAGCATAGCATCCCCTCTAAAGTAATATTAATATTTTATTAAAAAATAAGGATAAATATGAAAATTTCATATTCTTTATTTACCCGGGGTGTTACATCCTTCCCCCCTTTTGGTAATTGCGTCCTTGCAGTTTTTATAATTGGGCTTGGAATCTTCATTGAAAATCTCACCTCGTAACAAGAGTCAGTAAAAATATCACTTTAAATTATATAAAGAGAATTAAAAAGGTCACCAGAGTTACCCCATATTAGGATTCCATGTAAGAAAACATGGACATGGAATAAAAAACAAAGGGTCATGTTCTGAGGGAGAGTTATAGTAAACATGTCTAGAAGAAAGTTAACCATAAGAAAATCAAAAACTTGTGGTGGGTTAAACGGTATTTGATTCCCCAGTAGGAAAAGTTAATAGACAAATTTTTTGTTTTAAGTTACTTTATATTGAGGAATTTATTTTTAATCTTAAGGAAACATACTTAGTTGTCGTGTAGACTCTCATCTCCTACTAGATTTCTTACAGAAACTCATATTTTCTCCAAAAGACGAGTATTTAGGATTACATGATAATATTAAGAGAGATATAATCATCTTCTATAGAATCACCTAATCAACAAAAGAGAACTATATATTTCCCATGTCTTTAGTCCTTAACCAAAATCAAAATTGTTAGAACAAGATCAGATAATCCACAAATGGATAATCCTTTATAAAAAAGAAAATCTATTCTTAATCTCGAAAATTTGTCCAAAAAAACCCAAAGTTCAATGAAGACCATTCAAAAAACAATTTGTCCATAAAATTCTTCCAAGTAAACCAAACTATGATTGAAACCCAAATATTTTAAGGATTTAATCACATAGTCTTCCAAGGAACAAATTAACATTTATCTCTAAATAACATCAGTCGCTCATAATGTCTCATATTGAAAAAAATTAACCTAATCCCATATCCCCCATGATAGGTTAATAATTCCCATATGTAACCCAAAATCAACATACTCTTAATTAATAAAATCATCTAACTAAAAAAGAATAAGTCATACTAACCAGGGACTTCACGTAGTCCAGTGGTAGGCAATAAATACCAGTCGCACTTTGGTTTTGGGTTCGATTCCCACAGCTTTGTCCGACACGACGGGTTGTCACACGGTCTGCATGTTGTCCTTTTTCCAAAACTATATAATTCTTAAAACATTCCCCAAAATGAGATAAAATCTTCAAAAATAATCATAACATAATTTAACCTCAATTTTATCTCATGCCTTTCATTTTCCATCATATCATAGAGTAACCCATAATTTCTTATAAAGTAGGATCATATAAACCCTAATGGTTACCTATATAATTATTACCTGAACTTCCACATCGATTGGTCATCTAATTCATGATGCATTACAGAACATACCAAGGTTCAAGTGGTTGATCATGACTTATTGATAGTTGGTTTAGAACAGCCACGTGATTCCTCATTGAATCCCCCATTTCATCCAGTCTCTTAATCAGAGAACCAACATAGTTTCCATCAAACCCTTTGTCACTTTGGTGCCTCCTAGATCCATCCAATTAATAAAAATAGAAATGCCAGTGTGAGTATATCAACAAAACCATCATGTACTCATGAGGAAGATAAACACTTAGATATACTTAAACATTCACTTTATAAAAAACTAGGACTATTGCTGAAATCCTAGCCATTATGGTAATGTGAGTTATTCTTAGAGAATGCACTAACCTCTAATGTTATCTAAACCGACCTCTAATACCAACTACAAGGCCCCAACCATAAACCTTACTTAATATTGAATTAAATGAATAATTCACATTGAGGTTCTTTTATGGTTTAGAGTTTTAGAGAATTAGGACATAACTATTACATCACATAAGATTACAAAGTAGACACTTCTACTAAGTTTCCATAAAAAACTCTTAAAAGAAACATGTCTAGTTCCATGTTTTAGATATCATGTCATTCCTAGATCCCATACTTGACCCTATTCAAATTTAAGTCCCATGTAAAACATTTCAAAAAATTGGGATGAGCATAAAAAGATCAGTAATGGATATAAAAATATGGAAAGGAAACATGAGTACATGTATACATAAGAATCAATGAAAACATACTTTACTCATAAAACATAAGCACTTTAACATACCTCATAAAATCATGAATAAAACATAGAAATCATAAGGCATAAAGGTATCTTGAGGAATTCATAACATTCTTACGTAGGGAGTAACCCTATTGGTTACGTTTGGAATACCCATCACAGTATATTCCCAAAATATTTTCGGAGGAACCTTAATGTTTAACCCCTTCGTGTTACCCAATGCATTAGAGAGCTATATCGGGCTCACCTACCCTTAGTTTATCACGAAACCACCCGTTTTTATAACAATGCCCAAGAACCGTAACATAAACGTATCACATAAAAGATTCATAAAGGAAACATAACATATCCACATTTCAATCACAATATAACATTTTAGGATATTTAAATAATGAATCCATTAAAAAACCATTCTCAAAATCATTTAAAACATTTAATAAAGAGATTTTTGAATCAAAGTGTCCCATACCACCTTGAAGATTTTAAAATTTTAAACCATTAATATCCATATAAATAAATCCTTAAAACCATTTTTGAAACATGGATATTAATAAGAACAAATCATTAAAACATTTAATGTGATATTTTGGTTAAAGGGTTTTTACCAAAATTAGAGATAATTGAATACAATAATTGAGGAATTACATTTAATCAGAACATTATAATATCATGAGAATAAATTTATTCATGATATAATATTCCAAAGTATAGTATATACACCATATAAGAGTGAATTGGTTCATAACAACAATGGAGACTCAATAGAAATGTAAAATGTGACGAAATCCCTTATAAAAAAGGTATCCTTAAATTAAGGATAAATCATTCTCAAAATTATGTGTGAAAAATATAAATACACCCGATATAAGTGGATATTAAGTTTCAAACAATAAAAGGTCATTCAAACATAATCAAAGGATGACATATTCAATAACTACATGTTGAACCCAAAGAAATCGAAATTGGGTTAAAAAGTTCCCTTGGTAAAATTCGACAGCCTAACGGCATCACTTCAAAATTCAGAAAATGAGTTGATGAGAGATAAAAAGGGTATCTCATCACTTGGACATAAAATTAACATCAATAAGGATATATAAGAACATATCCCAACATAATAGTATGTGAATTAAAAGACATAAGAAAATAAGTCTTTTAAAAAGAGGAGGGTGAAAGGTTCCCTTATTGACTTGGGTAACTTTCGAAACGTACACCCCATTATAGAAGTGTCATACAATTAATATGTAAATACCCATAAATGGAATTATATTACAAAAGGAGTATAAAATGGGCAGCACATACACCACTCAAAGGCAATGGTGGCAAATGTAACATAAATCTCACGGGAATAAAAGTGAGCTGAAAAATCCCTTACGAAAACTCGGCAGCCTAAAGGCGCCACTTAAAACATCAAAAATGGATTAATGAGATCAAATAGGGTCTATCATCATATTAAAATAAAATTTACAACAAGATAAATATAAAATAACATCCCCCAACCTAACAAAGATGTTCTTAAAAGAAGTGACATATAGTAGTGTACTTAAAAAGAAAGGGAGGGCTAAGATCCCTTACCTCGTTTCTAACATGACTCGATCGTTCTTTAATCTTCTAAATAATAAAATTTGGTCAATTTATAATTTCTTAAGGACTTCCTTTAAAGATTATTATTCAGTTCATATCACATATTATAATCTTATAATAATTGGTTAATAAAGTGAGTTCATATCAGACGTTTTTTTGTCGAAGATCGGTACATGAGTAAAAATTGGAATTGTTGGAAAAGAATTTTCCATATAGTTATAGGTACATCATATCCAGAATAGTATTTATGTTTTAAATATCATATATATCCAATATATATTCATTTTATACTATTACATATCATTTGGAGATAAAAAATTAAAATCACCGTTCAAGAGGACGTTAGGCCGTACGTACGCATGAACGCTACTTTCTTATTTTGTCATATTAATGGAATTAAAACAAAATGAGATATATATATATATTATAGTTCCATAATGATATCAATAATTTAGATGTAATATATTACATATATATCCATTATATATATGTACTTATAATAGTACATAACATTTGGAGATAAGAAAAGAAATGTACCGTTCATGGAGACGGTTAGTCGTACGTACGCATGAACGCTACTTTCATTTTTTTTTGTATTAAATATAAAGAAATAATAATGATATAAATGTATATTATAATTCCAGTAGGATATAATATGTAATAACATTAATTACATCCTTTATACGTCCCACATATGGCATTAACGAATCAAATCACTTTGAGGGGGCGGTAGTCCGCACTTCCAAAAATGAGGATATCGCATTTACCCATAATGGAAACCATAATGGTATTCCATAAATGAAAAACACATAAGATTAAGGAAAACATAAAAATATTATATACCATATATAAATATAGTGACATCTTAATGGCCACCTTTGAATGTGTTAAAAGAATATTGAACAATCATCGTTTCGTGAGGCAGTAATTCGCCATCCAAAGAAACAATATGTTCTTTAACAATTAGACAAAGGTGTGACTAAGTGTAGCTCGAATAATTACCATAAATACATCCTAGTATATTTAATATACTGGTGTTGTTACAAAATAAAGTAATAAAAAGATTTTAGAGGGTTGGAGAAGCAAAATAAAACATAAGAACACAAGAGAGGACACTACCTTTAAATCGGGTAACTCTCTTTGATTTGAGATCAATGGCTTCCTTGGAAAATAATATGCCCAATGTGAGGCTTCAATGATGAATAGAGGGATGTGGAGAGATGAAATGGGTAGGGGTTGGCCGAGCCAAAGGCTTTAGAGGTGTGGGTAAGGTGGTAGAAGTGGGGGCCTTTTATAAGAGGAGAGAAGGGGCACTCTTGGAAAGTTATAAAATATTACTTTATTATATAATGTTTTTTCAGATTCTAAAGGTCCCAAAAGGATATATTTCTAGGACAAGGTGATAAGGTTTCGAAATACACCCATACAATAAGTTTTTGACAATTTTAGGTCATATATTTTATATTATCTTTTAATTTTATTTAAATCGTTAAATAATGAGGTAATCGCTGCATCATCATGGTGTCATAAATAATTTAATTTATTTAGTGTCTAAAAATTATAAAAAAATATCATGATGTAGGAAATATTTTTATATTTATAATGAATATTTATAGTTAAAATATGACTTGTATAACCCCATGTAAAAATTGTTTTAGTAAAACAACACATGTTTGTGACATTTTAATTTTAACTTTAAATAAAAAGTTATTTATGTCATTTTCCTACCAAAGTGGCTCCATGGGGTCCCCAAGTTGACACATGGATTTTCTTGGTCGGCCATGACACATCCAAGGATTCTAGTACATGTTTCTTGGTCATCTCATGTTATGAAACATTATTTTTACCTTAAATTACACTAATTACCTTCAATCACGATTAATAAAACTTAAAAATTAGTATTCACCAAAAATTATTTTAATCTCATTTAATAACATTTAACTTCATAATGACAACCATGTGTGTCGGATTTTTGAAAATCAGATCATAGAAGTGGCAAAGTTTCTTAAACAAAAAATCAGTTTCTTTAACTACCACTTAGTGGTTTCACTATTCCTCAAAAATTGAAGTTTTTCAGAAAAATACCAAAAATTAACCCTAAGCTATATTTGATATTCTGAATTCAAAAATTACGTCTATTTTACAAAATTAAAAACATATATGTTTCATTAATTAATTTAATAATTAATTCCAGTTGTCAAAACCAATTGCGTGTCTTTTAGAAACAATATATATTAAAAGATTAACAGTAGTTTATGTCCAATTTCAAAGTGAAATTAATTCCAATGGCCACTATTGGATTAAATGGTAAAAATTTATTATAATTGGACATTAAAACCAATTCAAAAGATAATATAATCATATAAATAAATTAGATTAAAAAGAGGTTTTTGAATTAAAATACAACATTTTCACTATTCATTAAAAAATGAACTTTATCGGAAAAATAAAAAAAAATTACACAATGTAAATTTTGATATCCCGACTCTAAAGAAAAATTTTATTTGGTTCAGTATAACATATCAAAATGTCAAAAGGTGGATTTAAAAAGCATTCTCCATCAAAAGGTGGTTAATCGAACTTTTAAAGAATATTAGAATAATTATGCTTAAAATTTGATTCATTCACATTTTAAGCCTCTAACATTTATTGGATAAAAGTAAATTATTTGAAAAAAAAATATAATCATTTTTTAGTTAGTTCGGTTCATTCTCGCCATTACAATGACTAGGCATTAACTACCATTTAAAATAAAATTATATTACTATTATAGTACAACACAAGATTCCCAAGAAACTCATTGTTGCGTATTGGGTACTCCATCGAGCATAGCGTCCCATTTAAAGTAATTTTAATATTTTATTCACAAATATGGATAAATATGAAAATTTCATATTCTTTATTTACCTGGGGTGTTACATTTTTCTTAATTAAAATTAAATCAATAAAAGGGAAAAATCGATGTTTTTCAGAAAAATAAATTAATTGTACACTCAACCTATTTTCATATTAATATTTTATAGTTAATCACTATTTTTTATGATTGTAGTGAAATATATAAATTATATATTAAAAAAATTTACCCTTCATTTAATTGTTTTCAAAATTCATGGAATGATAATAATTATAGGATTTTTTGTATAAAATTCATTTAGAAACGTGTTATTATTAATTTTTAAGGTTGGTTTAAAAATATTTTTGGATATTTATAGAAATAAAATTTGATAAAATTGTTTTACCACCTCCAATGGTGACACAATAAGTAAATAACATGAATTCATAGAAGATTGAGAGAGATTCCACATGTCAACGGAACACTTGTGGTATTTTTGAACAATCCCTAGATTTTCTTTCAAGCTCGTACAAAGATGTGGTTGATCCGGTTCTGTCAGTCAATGCTATTTAAGAGAGAGCTTCCAAAATGATGGTGAGGTCATCAAGGGTAAATCTCTATAAAGATACAAATAGCTGGATCAATAATTAGAACCTAATACTAGTTGGGTTATTGAATATTGGGAATACCATCCTTGAGGAGTACGTCAGTCATGGGGCAAGATGGCCTTTCAGTTTGAAGACTTGATAATGAATAAAGAAAAATCCCAGGTAACCAATATCTTATTGAATTTTTTATATAGGTAAAAAATTGTAGACATAAATTTTATTTCAATTCATATGTTATTTCCTTTTGTGGTTGAACTCATGGTTTCTCATTTTTTCCTTACAATTATCAGAGATAATAAAACATTAATTTCCAAACAATGATAAAATGGTTTCCATATTTGGAATCAAAATTTCATAATTTTTTAAATTGGATAGTTTAACTTAGTTTCACTTTCAAAATTACATGAATATATATTATTTAAATATTTTATGTAATTTTGTGTGGGTCATTCGTGTCACTTGTAAAATGGAACATCTTTTTATCCATTATTTAAAAATTTGGGCACTCTAGTTGGGAAATTATCTACTCAAACTCATAACATGATTTCATACTATCACTAATTATCTTATGGTATTATCATAATATCATATTAAGTAGGATTAAACTATATTTTCAAGGACGTATCTCAAATTATATGATTTAACACATATGATGAAATGCAATATTTGAGGAAAATGAATTATGAAACAATATTAGTTCATTTTGATATTGTCTATAATATATATATATTTAGGAAACATATATTATCCTTATATTTTAAACAACCTAAATTTTATTCTCTTATTATTTATAGGGTTTTTATTTTCACATTTCATTCTCCACTATTTAGTGTATAAACTGATTGAGAAAATGTATTTATTAAAATTTTACTTATTTTACCTTTATACGATGATTTTCTCTTCAATGTTGATTTTCTTGAAAATGAGTTATATAAATTTCTTCTCACTGATAAAATGGTTATTTAATGTTATTTTTAACCATATTTTATTTTCATTTCTAATGTTTAAAAAAGAAATTTAACCATGTTTTCTGAACTGGTGATTTGTGAAATTTTATAAAAAGTGTGAAATCAATATATATTTTATCATTTAACATATGAATTGATTTTCCTCAATTTCTATACTTTATTATATTTTTTTATTATTTTAAATGTTCCCATCATTATTTTTAGAGAAATTATTTTTTCATTATTTAGGGAATTTTTGGTTTTAAAGATAGCAAAGGAGAAAATTATTTTTCCATGTTATTCTTGAAATGTTAAAATACACTTTTATAGTTGTTTTTTATCTATAAATATAGAAATGTATATTTATTAAACAAAATTAGTGATATGATCTAAATATAGAATCCATGTTATTTCCATGTATATATTATGACCATATAATGATAAAATATCTATGATACTCATTAATTTTCCATAGATTATGCTATAATGAAATAATGAATGTTTTATAACATTATGGAACACATATATGTGGTTTTAATTATGTTAAATATGGAAAATTATATACCTTAAATTCATTAAGTAATTTGATATAGATATATTATGAGATAGTGATAATAAGCATGTACATTACTCAAAATATTAATTTCCACATTTTTATGCATTAGTGTGATTGATTCTATTTATACAGAATAAATGAAGCATGGACATTATATTCAATAGATATATTCACAAAATAATTATATATTTTTATTATTCCATATTTTTATGTTATTAAACTTGAATGAATTTTTTACAACTTAATTGATAATGATTCATTATATGACATGATTTTGGATTTTAGGATCTATTATTTTCTTGGAATGAATCACATACATTGTGACATTACACTTAATTATTTTCCCAAATTAAAATGTCCATATAATATTAAATTTTGATTGATGTATCCCATGTGTACATATAATAAGAATCTAACATCACGCTTTCATATTATTTTCTCCACCAGGTATTAACAGATGGTTCTATGTATAATATTTTTAAAAGGGTACTAATATGAAGGAATTTATGTTCGACATTATAGACCATTATTGAAATAATTATATTATGTATCTAGTGTCAAGAGACACTAATCTGTCAAAAACCTCAGGCATTTATATTTTTTACATGTATTTAATATTCATATACTATGATATAATATTTATGTATGTCATTCTTAATTTCCTACATAACTATATAAGGATTTTATCATGTTATATACATATTTTGGTCCTCTCTAGAGTCTAAAAATGAATAGGGAACCTAATTGGATCCTCTATAAAACATCATGTTTTTTACCCCATATATGGATTCCATTATCACATTTCAAAATGATAAGGTCAATTCCTAATTCTCATGAGGCATACTATTCATCTACATAGACACTATAACATAACATTCTACAACTAATCCATAAATCCCAAATCCATTAGATCCCATAACATGAATGTTACTAGGGAAACCAATAACAAGGTTCTCCATGTTAATTCATTAAATTTTTACATATATAGGGTCTATATATGACATAAATCATTTTATGTTCAAGACCCCAACCATTAAAAATGGAGGCATCAAGCTAGTGTTCATGGTTCTATAAAAAAAAGTAACATTTTTTTACATATAAGTTTTAAAAAGAATTCATTTTAAATTCATGTTTAATTTCATAAATTTTGTGAGGCAACATTTCAATTGATACATAAAATAATGAAAAATCCGCAATGATATAATTATAGTCCACCTTAATCATGTAGAGTCATTTCTTTAATGTCAAACATAACCATTATCTCCTAAGACCATACATGCCCGACCATCCATCATACATCAACATGAGGCCCTATATACATCAAAACTAATATTAATTATTAATAATACAGTAATAATTAATTTACTCATTAAAAAAATATTAATTTTATGAAAAATTATTTGGAATTATAAAATAAACACTAAGTGGGAGATCTTCCATGATCCAATCCTTAATCAACGTGGTGAAAAGAAACCCAAAATCCACCTATGACCATATCTAATATAATACTTGACTCCCAATATAGATTAATTAGTCAATCAAATAGTGATTTTATGAAATCCCCAATAAACATTAGGTCACCAACATATTTAATTAAAACATCAAAAATCCATACAAATTCATACATATTGCATCTCCTTTATCCATGAAAAATTTATTCACCATCATATCAATCCAGATTTAAACACACTCTTATTGAATTGACAATATACACTAACTTTTGTGGTAAAAAATCTTTGAAAAACCATGATTTTTATGAATCAAGGAAGAAAGTGAAAAAAATACCCTATAAAATGAGGAAAACAATTTTTAATGGACATTGTTCAATGGGTATGAATTGTATAAGATTAAGGGGATAAGAGATCTAGATCCTTATATTAGTATTTCCTTGATGTTAATAATCTACAATGGATTTTTTTAATTGATATAGGAAGAAGTGAATCTTTCACTTTGTCTTTTTTTTCCTATAATATGCCCTATCATGGTATGAAACAAATATACATAAATAATATAGCTAAATGGAGAAGACCATTGTTACTACCATATAAGGAAACTAAATGGTGAAGCTTACACACAATATTGTGATCCACTCCCTTGTCCAATCCTCATGATTCAACATAAGATGTTGTAACATGACCAGTTCATCCCAATTTTTTTTGAAATATAATATATAAAATTACCATTAGAGTTACTAAATGATATTAAAGATTAAATCTATTATCCTGAAATATTATTTGAGTGTACTTACACATGTCTTAGGGAAACAATATAAATCATAGTGTAGCTCTTGTTCCTTTTCAAATTTTATTATGTTGGTTTTGGGAAATCATTTTGTGTAATAGAAATTAATCCTTACATATCATAGAGTGACCCATATATTTCAAATAGGTAACCCGTACACATAATTAACAAACTCTTACATATCAATTATTTTTTTCCATTATAGAAAAAACAATATATATCCAAGTACCCTCAGGAATAATAGTACAATTACATATTAGAGGAAGACCCTTGGACAACTTTTTCTTAACCCTTATATCTCTTCAGTAAGTGATGAAATATCACAAGGTGACCTTTATCCTTCATAGAGATAACAGTTATATATCATATAGTAATCAAATAAAATTAATCCTAGTATAAGTGAAATTTTCCATTTTCCTAGATTCATACAATATATCCACCCCACAAAATTCATTTTTAGGAATTTCAATAAATTTCTATTAGATATTATACAATTTAATTATTTTCAATATATATCAAATGAATTTATGAATTTATTATCTCATCACAATTATTTTTATCCCAATATTTAATTTTTTTTCTCAAAACCCCATCAAACATAGTTATGTATTTAATTATAATTCATTCTCCATTTCCAAAATATTACATGGTTTTTTCAATTATTATTTATCATAATTTTCTTTCTCATTATTAATTTGGTAACAATACAAGATATATCTCTTAATACATTAATCACATCTAAAACACATTTTTGGGATTATTAACTACTCTGAATATAGATAAAAACACTTGGTTGGAGGGGGTCTGAGATCTCAATGAAGCAATGCAAGTCATGCAGGGATGGTTGGCGTGGGATATTCTTATTGGAGAATATCTATAGGGGAGTTTTTCCAGGCTCGGCATGGTGATCCTTGGGATATTTATGCTAATCGAGGTTGTAAACCTTATGGTCTAGCACACTGCATGTTCCACCATCTTTAGATTCTACGGGATGATAACCAATGGATTATTAGGGATGGAGTCATCAAAATATTGACTCTAAACTATGCCAGAGAGAGGCTATCCAATCCAGATTTCCCTTTCCCCGATATCTCTTTTGAAGAAGTATCTAAAAATTATGTCCTCATTCATGTGACCCCACTACTAATTAGATAAAGGTTCTTAATGTTATTGTTATGAGTAACGAATCATAAATATGTAGTCTTACCGGATCCATCTTGGTATGATTCTCCTGACGGGAATACAATAGATCATTTCATTCGAATAATGAGTCGGATGAGTGGTCAACAATGGTTTGGATTAATGAAATCCCTATGAAAATTAGCATTCTGGTTTGGTGCCTCAATAATAACACCCTTCCAACTGATGAAATAATACTATGTACGGGTATCCCCCTAACATCTCAATAGTTATGTTGCATGAATCCACAGGTGGAGTCTAATCCCCACATGTAGTTCAGAGAAATTGGGAGAACTACTTTCATATTTATTCATGATTTATCCTTCCCTAGAGTATGAATTGTTCTCTTTTCAGGACATACATTCATCTTGGTTTAGTGGGTTGGAGGACAGGGCTCTATAGTGGAAAGTGAAGACCGTTATCCTGATGTCCATCGGCTGGACCTTCTAGGAAGCTCGCAACCAAGCCTGGCTCGGATCTCGTGGGTCACTTCTCTTCCTTCAAATGAGATTTAAAACGCTTGTTTCCTTGATGGATTAAATATTAAAATGAGGCCAATGGTCCTCTAGGTTTTTCAATATTCTCAACAAACCATACATTCCGTACAGAGAGTCATGACATTGGGTAAGATGGAAACCTCCTCTCAGTGGCTTGAAGTTGAATGTGGATGACCACTTAATGAACGAGTTGTTGAGGGGTGGCGGGTTTCTCTATAATTATTGGGGCTCAGTTCTATTGGGGTTCAATGCCTATTACAGTTCAGGAAGATCTTTGGGTGGGGAGCTATGAGCTCTCTTGATCTGGATTATGGTTTGTAGGGGACACGAGCGTCAGGTGGCTGAAGTTGAGTCATATTTGGTGGTCCAAGTGAGAGCTATCCTTGGCCATCATGCGGTGCCTAGGGAGATAGTCTAAATGATTCAAAAATGCACTATGGATACCAGTAAAGGGAATATTATTTAACACAGTTGGAGGGAGTCAATGTTTGGGGAAGACTCGCTCACCCGTAGGGGATGTTAGGAGGAAGACATTATTTTTTACGATAATCTGTGTTCTCTCCCTGCGGAAGGTAAGGATATCATTGAAGGATTTTCCCTAGGACTCCATCTCTTTCACCACTTTGATGGGCTTGTGGTCCGGTTACCTTATTCCTTTCGTCTGTTTTACAAAAATTAAATTCATTCAAAATGTTCCTATCTTTATTTCTAAAAATTTAAATTTACCTAAATTTATACCAACTTGTAAACGTGAAGGTCATTAAACACCCCCACCATAAGAGAAATCATCCCCAATATTTATCACCATGAATCATATATGGACTATATTGGTTACTAAGTTCCATTATAAAACCTAAATATCATGTCACATCATTGTTATGGTATTTTAAACATTAAACCCAGACCAACTGTTTTATTTAAACCCACTTTGTAATGTAATGGATTATGTCATTATTCTATAAATTGATTAATGAAACATTTTTCCTCGGTCACAACTCCCCATATTCCATTAGAATTTTACTTTTTATGGGCTTCTAATGTGATATAATGGGATTATTATAACCTCAAATAAGTTTATTAAAATTAAAATAAATAGCGTACAATTAATAATTTTTTAAGAGGTGGTTCCTCAGTCAACGACCAAGGCACAATTTATTGAAAATAAAGAAAGTGAATTACAAAATTCTGAAGGATGGAATCTTATTACAAAAAGCATGGACAATAGTGGTTGAATCACATTCAATCCATAGATTATTCCAACCCTTTTTCTTGGAAATATCCACCGCATGAATGACTCCAAACATTTCCGCTTCCAAGGCCGAGGTCGTACTACATCCACTGAAAAAGAAGCCAAGGCATCTTCCAATAGAGTCTCTAAAGATGGCACCACAACCTGCTGGACCTGGGTTCTCTCTAGAGGCACCGTCAACATTCACATTGATCCATATTGGAAGCAGAGCTTGCCAGAAGGCTTCAATGGTACGTTGTGGTTACCTATAAGATCTCGCAATGCGAAGATGGCATAGGATCTAAAAATCACCAATAGAGTTGTCACAATGATCTTTTTGAAGTGAGGAAAAATCCGTGATGTCAATGATAATATGCGTTTTACCTGAATTGAGAATGAATGAGCAATTATTATGAATAAAATTATTTGTGTCATGCCAGATCACAGGCAGGAGCTCTGCCACCGCAGTCAGAAAAAGATTCTTGATTTGCTTAGAAAAGTCCCAAGTCACACAGTGTTGAATTTGAGAGCTGATAGTAGAAATAAGTGACCATTTGCAATAAAAAATGTCAAAAATATAATTTCAAAGAGCATCAGCTGTAGCACAAGACAAGAACAAATTATTAGCATCCTCATGGTGTTGGTTGCACAGATGACATCTACATCAAAGAAAAATCCCAAAGGATTGAAGGCACACATCGGTGGGGATCCTATTATGAGAAACACGCCAAATGAGAGTAAGGAACAAGGTTTTGATCCAAGTTTTGATAAAAGCATTCAACCAAACAAAGTCAGAAACAGAATTACTAAAATTGTTTTTTGTAGTAACTTTTTGAATCAAGGACTCCATTAAATGCAGGATCCCAAATAAGGAAATCATCAATGTTGGAAAAAGGATAGTGTTCAATGATATGGCTGATGTGATTTGGAAGGGTGATGTTATGAGAGTTAATAACATAACATATAGTGGAGTTGGTATTCCCAGGAGTAGTGATGGATGATAGCATTGAGATTAAGGGGATGCCAGTCGAGTTGTCCAGTAAGAAATTCATAGAGGTATTAGCACGAACCATCCATCTAGAGTTTTGAATGATATTAAGGAAAAAGTGTCTAATGGATAGCCAGATGGAGGAAGTAATGTATCCCAATTTTCCATTCTGATTCTTGGAAACAAATCGAGTTTTAAGAAAATCCATGGAATCAGAGTTGTTGTGAATCAAATTCCAAGTCATTCTAGCTTGAAGAGATTCATTAAAAATCTTAATATTCTTAATCCCATGACCACCCTTATCTAGGGGTTTACAACATGTGACCCATGGTATGGTGACAAGTCTTCTTTCAATCATACTACCAGTCCAAAAAAAAATTTAATGAAAACTAGCGTACAATTAATCATAAAAATATCTAACGTAAAAAAATTAAACAGCACAAAAAAATCTAATCATTTATAAATAATATAACATAAGATTTAATATAATGAACTAAAAAACATTTCAAATGTTTCATGGAAACCTAAATAAATTTTCCCATTGGAATATCATATACAACAATGAAAAATTAAATGTAAGAAATAACAACTACCTTAACATGTGTCCCCACCCAATCCCAAATCCTTACTCTATACAAGTTATCTAACTCATGAATCCAACACTAGGCCCCTACCAAACATTAAACTATGATAATTATTTAATCTTAGGTAACAATGTTCAAGGGCTACCTAGATAGGTTTGGTGTAGAACTCCGTAGCTCATAACCAACGATGCCTATAATGACCCTGATAATCATAATAATAATTCCCTTTATTATTGAACTAAATACCCTAATATGTACCGTTGTTATAGAAAACATATGAAATTATATGGAATATTATACCCTATAAATTTTAATATACCTTTAATCATCAAAATCATTGAAAATATAGCTATATAACAGGGATCAAATTATTATTATAACTTTATTGTTTTTATAAATCAAAATGAAATTGAAAAAAGAACTGGTAGCCCTGACCTACAGGATCATACACTATGTAGCCCAATTGACATAGATTCTTAGGGATGTATCATCATTGGGATTTTACCTTGAATAATACCAAGATGAGATCCCCCAAATACATATGAGAGAAACCATTTATGGGAGGAGTTCATGCTAATTGATACCATATCCCAAACAATATATGCCAAGCCACAAAATGGAAATTTCACCATCACAAACCTTGACACAAGGTGTTTTTTGGTGTAATAAAGGGATATTTTATAATGACCCTAATAATAGGAATTTTTTTATTTAATATAATAATGAATATATTTACCTCTTATTTTCATTACTTTATAAATGATTTTGATTTTTATGATTAAACACAAATTGAATTTTTCGTGTAAAAGAAAATTTCAATTGATATAGTACTTATTAATGAGTTAATTAGTTTTTAAAATAATTGTATATTAATAAAATATTGAATTTAAATTATATTAATTAAATATTAATAATACTATAATTTTTTTGAAGTAGAAGGTAATTGTTATTTGGGTTCCGAAATAGTTATTTTTTAAAAAACTAGTTGTTCTCAATAAAAATAGATTCTTTTTTTTAAATGTAAAACAATGCATATCTAGATAATTATATAGAAAACGTAAATATTATTTTTTGATTCTTCATGTTCAAATTTTCCAAAACTGATTTGTTCAAACTTTTCTAAGATAGTCATAATTTTGGGTAAAAAATAAATAATGTTTAAATATATGTTGTTTATTATGGAATCACATAGTCCCAAAAGTGATGTAATAAATTCTATAAAGGATATAATTGACCTAATATATGTTTATCCTTTAAAAAATACTGATTTTATTTTATTTTGTTAATTTTATTGTTTCTTTTGTGAATCCTCCAAACCTCAATTTGTAATTTTTTTTTGTTTTGAAATAATTTATTTGTAATCATGACCCACATTCTCATCTACATTTGTTATATATTTTTTGATTTCGGCCATTGTAAATATAAAATAATGTAAAAATACATTTTGGTAGAAACTATGGGAAACAACCATGATAATTTTGGTTGTTTATTATATTATTTAAATGAGTCTATAAACTATGTTAGGAGAACAATAATAAACTCTACTATATTTCCAAATATAAATCTACCCATTATCTTATTTTTCTCCAATAAAAAAAACATTTATAACGTCCTTAATCTACCATCCCCTCTATAAAGTCTACCATGGGTTCCCCCAAGCTCTCAATAATTTCCTTCCATGATTCTGGTATCACCCTCTCAATGTTAGAGACCCCTCTCTCCTCTTTTCAACTAAGACACTAACATTGTGTTCAACATTTTGAATCTCAATTAGTTTTGATTTCATGAATTTATTATGATAACATTAAATTAAAATTTATTTTTTAATAATAATATATCATTTATCCCTTCTCATTATAGAATTTACAAAGTTGTTACTATGATGAAATTGTTTATTGGACACTCACCTTCCAATTTATATTCAATAATTTTCTATATTTTTTGTCTATTCATTTAATATTACTAATGGTGGGATATGTTTTTAAAAATACCTCCCACTATCCATTTTTTGTCCAAATTATTAGATACCCATTTCAACATGAATTATATAGTGATCCAATGCACTCAGAAATGTTTTAGTGTCATTAGTACTCATATATGAGATTATGGTGTCAATCAAATCCTTTATGGGAATTTTCCATCATTTTATGATATTGTGGTGATTTTCCTTATCCTATATTTTTTATGTAACGTTTAATTATGTTTCCATATTCACATATTCTTTTTTCATTATTCTGTTATATCATTCCTCATTGTTCATGTTAATTATTCTCATTACTTTTATGTCCCATTAAAATTACTATATTATAACATAAAATAATTTTTTAATGATACACTTTATTTATTCCATTTCTGTGATTTAAAGATGATATTTTTTTTCTAAAATATTCCTTTGTTTTTAATAATTTAATCCATTAATATTAATGAATTTGATTTTATTTTCATTATTTTTTGGATTTTTGTAATGTTTTGAGCTAAAATGTGAAAAATGATTAATTATGGAAATTTAACAATTTTATATCATCTATATAATTTAAGAATAACATTTAAATTTTTGATCCAAATGTTGTGATTAATTTTGTTAGCCTTCCCTTATTTATAGGACGTAACTTAAGATTTTGTACCCTAATCCAATTTGAAAGTCAACAAGCCCAAATAAATCAATCATTTTGAAAAGATATTCTAGACGGTATAATCGACCATATATCATTAAAGGAGGAATATATTGGGCTACAATCCTCCAAATTAAGTAATTTAATCATGTTTAAATATAATAAATGAAGGGTTTGTATCATATTAAAATTAATTAATAAATTCATTCATTATGATAGCCCTTGAACATGTCAAATAGGGGTAGGTGAATAGTTCTCTTCAGCCAAAAAATTTCATCTTCATTAATGCGGTCATAACATTTTTTTCATCTATTATATGGAATTTAAATTTTTATGGTCGATGTACTAATCAATTACTACCATCTATTAATAAATGAAAATGGAAATTATTTGGTTATAAGGTTGGACGAACCGAAGAAGTCGTTGGGTAGACAGATTCTGGATGTGAAAATTTTCTATTCATTCATTCCGATATTTTGATTTTCATAGTATAAAAATCCCTTCTTCCTACACCATCCTCATAGATCCCCTTCCCATGGAGGGGTCAATATATTTTTTATGGGTTAAGGATAGGTTCTACTATTTTATAATTCTTTATTTGTTTCACATAATGTTTTAATATTACTTTCTCCCTTCTCCTACCATTGATTAAATTTCTTCTAGCAGTTTTAATTATCATGTTTGATTGTATTTCATTTTAGATTATTATTTTACTATTTATCGTCTATATGTTGAATATATCCTTTTACTAGGTTCTGGATTATATACAATGTAATGAGATAGGTATTAGTGGTGATGTACTCAGAGATCCCCAGTTCATGTGTAAGGGGTTGTAGAAACTCCTGATTTTTTGGGATAAACATGGATTGATTGAAAATTTCGTACGTTAATTGTGGGTATTCACTAAAACTATATCAAATATTTGAAGGATTGTATAACAAGATGAGATTTTGGTATGTTTTATTGTCACCATTACAATTTTATAAAATTTGTTAGTTAAATTTAATGTGAAATCTTTAATTTATCAACTTATTAGAAGTGTATTCAATAAATTTTAATGATGATAGAATTACAATTAGAGAAACGACCATGACCTGATATCCATTCTAATGTAATTTTTTTCAATCAATTGTATTTTAATTTTTTATCAATATTTTTCTTAAATTTTTTCCTTTTTAATATTCTTTTATTTTAAAAATTATATAATTTCACATACACCCCATTTCCCACATAATTTAAGGTGGTAGCATGGTTGTGGTGCACTACTCTGTGGACAAAACTTAGTTTGAAAATTTTTTCTTCATTTTTAATGTAGTAAATAATTTCTGTACTCCTTGTGATAGAAATTTGTTAAAACATATAACTATTTTAAAGGAAGAGGTTCCAACAATTGTTTTCCTTTCTTCTTTCATCTTTATATATTATTTTCTCTCTAAAATTGCATGTTTTGACCTGAAATATTGAACATTTACCCATTGATCATGAAATTGAATGAACCTTTTTGAATATACTTTGAAACCATTATTTAAATTCTAAATATTAGAAAATCTATATTGAAGACTCATGTAAAACTTCTAGTGTTCACTCAGTTTCACTCAATATGGATGGAAACCAAAACCAACCCATTAGAGGATTGGGGACACTATAATTCCTTGATCAAGCCAATTTAATTACAATGAAATACATAAAAATGATTTTGGTATGAAACCTTAGAAATTACCATTATCTAAAAAATTTAACGGAATGAAATAAGATGACCCAAACAGACATATTAAAGAGTTTATGTATATATTCATTATATTCATACATTGTGGAGTATCTGAGGTGCAGGTAAAGTGGATGGAATACCCAATTTTTTTAAAGTAGCTAAAAAATAATGGTTTGATGGTCTAAAAATAGGATATGTAAATGATTAGGGTGACAATGTAAGATTCTTCATTCAATGATTCTTCCCTACCTCCAGAGGCACAACTATGAAAAATAAAATCTATACCATCAGATAGGAATCTTCAGTAACCCTATATGAGTATTGGAAAATATTTAAAAGGTTATATACCATCATCACACATATCGAAATTAAGGTGAATCCATTTCTTGTATTCTTTTATGAAGGATTATTGTACAATGTTTTAAGCCATCTATATTCATCCTCTGGAGGAGAATTTATTGAAAAGTCACTAGAAGATGCCAATGAATTTATTGAGAAGATCTCTCCCAACCATGAATAGCTTTCTACAAGAGGTAGTAGAAATATATTAATTCATGAGGTAAAAAATTATTATCCATTACCATGATGGGACACTAAGATTTATGAGATAAACAATCTGGTGAGACAGATGGAATTGTGACATGTGAGTGAATAACATGCGCTGGCTAAGGTATGTGGTTTAATATATCCACATGATTTTTTCCATAACAAATGTATTGAGATATAGGTAACCGAAACTTGTGTGATAACTGTTCCACCAAATAACTTTGAAAAAATCAAGGATGGATAGATCTGAACCAATCATAATATGGGTATAGAAATCAGCAGGATCAATCTAAACCGTCATACCAAAACTGGATTCGAAATAAACCCCCATTCGAACAAATATTCGACAACCCAAAAAAATGTCCACCAGTGTAATCTTATAACTATCATTCTTACCACCAAACAAACTCTTTCCAAATTCCCTATGAGAATCCATCAACCGGTGCAAAAGATTCAATGCCAAACCAACAATTAATATATGAGAATGATGGGATTAATGAAATTGTAAATGATTTATCCAGCAAGTTCTTAAGTCTCATGGTCTTCATAACAATAAATATTACAAAAATCCATTATCATAAAAACCCCAAACCAAAATAGAATGTCAATATGATAACAATATGAAGTGGAAAAGAACTATCAGCACCAAAAGCCTATGTACATGAAATAATAAAACCTATGTTAAAGGAGAATGAAGTTGGTAATTATAAAATTTTATTGAAAATTTACCTGGAAGAAGAGAATAAATATTAGGAGAATATAGATAGGTTAAGGAAGAAGAGGAAGGGAACAACATTTAAAAGGAATCAAAGTGATAAAAAAGGCATAACCCGACACTTTCCATCAAGTATGATTGAATCAATTTGATTATATGAATTATATCTCCCTAATAAATTATAGAAATCTTATAGAAAGTGTATTTTAATACCCCCATATTGAAGAACTCAAAAAATTCCAAAGTATGCTAAAATTTTGGAGGGTATTTGCACAAAGAAGATGATAATTCAATTTAAAGAGAAGAGAAACATGGGAACAAGTGTATTAGCCCTTAACAAATCATAATTTCAAACAAAATTCCAGGAGTTAAGGATTTTTTCCATTCCTTTCACTATTTTTTCATCAACATTGTCTAATTAATTTTGTGACCTAGGTGATTAAATTAATTAATTTATTAAATAAGTATACAATTCATTGTAGCTGTTAGAATAAAATTCTACATGAGAGATGGTATAGCTAGAAAAATGATTCACATTGTTTCTAGAAGGAGTTACGGAGAATTACATGGTGAATGTAAAAGATCTATTATTCCATACAAACACCAGTGTGTGAAATATGAAAAAATATTGGAAACTAACACACTCAACCATAATTTTTGGGAATCATTTCATGAATAATTTCAAAATAATCTCCAATTTAGATTAAGGGACACTCAACATAGAGTTTTTAGAGAGGATTTTCCCCTTCAGTATTTTTGAATCCATGAGTACCCATCAGATAATCATTTCCTCCTTTCACTCCAGAAAAAGTTGGTACATAACCAATTTAATAATTAGGTATGCGCCATGAATTATTTCACATATGATATTATTTTTATATTATACATAACATTGAGTATTTGTATTCCCAAAAAACTGAAAATTATTATTTCATGTGGGAAGAAGAGGTAGACTATGATTTCTTTTATTATTTGTAGAATGATGAAGAAAATGATATGATTTGTCATGTGTAGGTGTTCTATCATTTGGATGTTCAGAACCTCAAAGTAATTTCACCCCTTAATATTTCCCTTGACCATGAATATAAACCAATCCACTTTGATTTGAAATATGTGTACGTTAAGGAGAGAGAGAAACGACCAGGGATAATTTATAATAATCTATATGAAATCCATGAATGATATTTGATTGAGATTTTGAGTGAAAATATAAATTAAATACGATAGATATTAGGTTATATAATATGAATAAACACAAAAATATGCTCACATAGAATTATTTTTGAGGGACATTTCAAACTTATCTGATAGCCCCATAGTAGGATGAGCCCCACCATGATGAAGGTTATGAAGAATGAGATCAATATTATCCTAAAAATGTGATTTTTTATCCCATTTTATATTAACAATGTGTTACTCCCATCCAAGTAGTTCAAAAAAAATTTCCTAACCCATGTGAGGAATTATAAGAATTAATTAATACCTTTAAAAATTAATAATATCTAGAGAGTGTGAAAAAAATTTAGGTAGTTTTATCAAGTCACTCGATAGGATCATTTACCCATCCCCTTTATTGACCTTATGTTATTAATATTGGCCGGAAGAAATAATTATTTCAATTTTGTTGAATATTCTAGTTTTTTTAATATACTTATTACACCAAATTATCAATAGAAGAATTACATTACATGTCACTTCAAATATAATTCATATAAAAGGATTCTATTTAAATTATGAAATTCTATAGCTACATTTAAAAGTATCAGGTTATGTATTTTTTAATGGTCACATTAAAGATTTATTTTAGGATTTCATGGATGATATCATAGTTCTTTGAAATTATTTTGACCATTGTTTAAAATATCTAGAAAAAAATTTGCAATGTTTCATTGAAGATAATCTTGTTTTAAATTAGAAAATGATTCATTTCTTGCTTTAGAGAAACATTTTATTTAGGAATTTCATTTTAATGAAATGAAATGAAGTGCATACATAAAAAATTGATTCAATATATTCAATCCCTTACACAACATGGGTGAGTCATGTTAGATCATTTTTAAGACATATTTGTTATACATAAAGTTTATCAAATAATTCAGTATGATTTATCTCCCTATCTACAGATATATTTTGATAAATAATGACTCTAATTTCAAAAGTGCATGTATGGAATCAATTGATGAGCTAAAGATGAGATTGATTACACCACTGATGATTCAAACACCAAATTGGGAAGAACCATCTGATCTACATTGTGATTCATATAAATAATTAGTGGAGTTATCCTCTCTCAGTGAATTGATGGAAGAAAAGAAGTCATTTACTATGACTTGAGACCCATTTATGTAGCTCAATTCAAGTAAAAACCATATAAAAATAGGTTTTAGGATTTTTTTTTCATATGAAATATTTTGATCATATCTTCTGGGATCTAATGTCACCACGTTATCTGGTCATGAAACATTTTGATACCTAATAACAAATATTGAATCTAATCAAAGGCTAGTGAGACAGATATTACTATCCTATGAGTTCAACATATAAATCAATGATAAGAAGGGATTTGAGAAACATGTGACATATCACTTAAGTAGACTTCCCAACACAACTTATGATGAAATACAATACAAAGAACCACTAAATGATAAACTTTTTGGACAGAAATTTTATTTTATTGATGGATAAAATCCTTGGATTGCAATCATGGTTAATTATATAGTAAGATATTAGCTCCTATCTCATTTAAATTCCCCCCAAATTCAACAACTGAAATCTGAATCTTGATATTACAATTGGGATAATCCATTTCTGTAGATTATTTTCAATGACCATGTGATAAAAAAGATTATTACAAGAGAGTGAAATTGGTTATATGTTTGAGTTTTTTCACACATTATCTTATAAAGGTTAATTTGGACCTCAACGAATAGAAAATAAGGTTTTAGAATCATGAATTTGTTGGACCACCCATTTTAAATATTATATTAAATTTTAAAAATGAATTTATACATGATATATTTTTTGAAATATTTCGAAGAGACTAAACATTACACAAAATCAACTTAATTTTATGATATTTTTAAAAACTGGGGATATATTTTATGGGACCTTTCTCAATGTCATTAGTATATTCTTATATCATTCTTATAGTTGATTATGTTTCCAAATAGGTGGAAGTAGTATCATCCAGGACTAACGATGCTAACATAGTTTGTGATTTTTTCCCGGATACCCTATTTTTTCGGATTGGAGTGCCTATATTTATCATCCGTGATAAATGGACTATGATTTCCAACATGATAATAGAGTATTTACTTAAGAAGTATGGATTGCATAATAAATCATCAACTCTCAATTACCTGGAGACAAATGGTCATGGTGAAGTGTCCAATAAGGAAATCAATAGATTTTTTTAAATGGTTGTTAGACCAAATTGGAAGGATTAGAGCCAGAGGATGGATGAAACATTATGGGATTACATGATTTCATTAAAAACCCCAATTTCAATGAGTCCATATATATTGATTTATAGGAAAAATGCTATCTCCCATCAAAATTCAATCATCAAGAGTATTGGTTAGTGATAAAAATGAATTACGATCATGAAATTATATGGACTAAGAGAAGATTACATTTGAAATGGACAGAGAAAATTAAAATTGATTGATTTTAAAATTATATGATTCACAAATAGAGAATAATAGTGGCTCTTACTAATCTAATCCAACCAAAATACTTCCATACTTGAGAGAATGTGTGGTTATTCAACTCCTGACTCTAGCTGATGCCATGTATAAATAGTTCTATATGGGAAGGTCTATTTATAGTTACTCAGGTATATCCATTGGATGATATGGATTTTGTGCAGGATAGATAGAATGATCTACTCATGGTTAAATTATATTAGCTAAATAAATTCCATGATGCTATTCTATTAGATCCCGTAGAGAAGATGACACTCCTCCAAATAGTTTATTAATAAATGTCATCAGATCGTACATCTCCTTTAAAACGTCTTTCATACCATGATTATTATTTGAATAATATTCATGTTAAATCAATTTTAATTTATTGAGGAAACTGAATTATTTATGTTTGGGGGAGGGAACCGTGAAAGTATATGAATTTTAATTTTTTTAGTTTTCTTATCTCCCGAAAAAATTTAATAATAAATTGAGTGTTTTTTAAAAAAATGTGTGGTTGATTTGAATTTTTTATTTGTTTTTGAAACATTTGTGTTAAAATGATTACCATTACAATTTTTTAATCCCATTTTAAATTTTGGAGAAATTTATCCCATGAAACAATGATTAAATTAATACTGTAAATGACTTTGATTCAAGTTCAAAAATTAGGGAATTTCATGAAAAGTATTATGTATTTTTGAATCCTAGTCCATATCTCACTATCTTTATATTTGAAATAACATTCAAAATTAGGAAATGAACTATTAATTTCATATTATTTACACTCGCCTCACATATTATGAAAACCATTCCATGCTTTCACAAACAAAAATTTAATTTATTTCTACAAAAACATGAGGTTGTAATGTACTTCTGTTTTAAATTATTGGGGAATTTCATTAATTTTAAAGACCTTTTCAAGAGAATAATTATTATTATTTCCCATCTAACACATTTAGTCCATGTATCCATTAGAACACACAAACATCATATGATTTTAGAAACAATAAAAAATAAATTTTCTTATCCAACCAGCAATTGAAGTGAAATTTCGTGATCAAGTTGATGTTATGTGTGGGTGGATATTTTATTTTTTTATGCTACCTAATTTGGAATTACATTTTGGGGAAAATAAAACTTGAATATATTTTTTTACTATTGAAAAAAATCATTATTTTATGGATGGGCCATTCAGGATCATTCATGATAAAAAATATTATGCCTTATAAATCATTCATGATAAAAGAAATTTTCCCATTCTGGTGATTCTAAAGGATAAATATTGTTACACATAACTGGAGCGTTCGTGAAAAATTATGTTCGAAGAGATTGAAATTTCTCTACTGAAATTAAAAATTTTGTGAACTTTCAATGAGTTTTCAGGATGATATAGGTTATTTTTTACTATGGGAAGTGAGGAGGAAATCTTACATGTGTGAATATTAGAATCATGCAATTTTTAATCAAAAAATATCCAAACCATACTCATTGGGTCGCATAATTTTTAACATATAAAATTTACTTACAAAAAGCCAATGAAAATCCCTAAAAAGTAATCATGTTAAAAACCTATCATTGACTCACATCTGGTGTAGTCTATTGAATTTATCAATCTGATAATGACTCCTATGTGGGTTCAGATTATTAAACTCTTTTTGAAAATTGACATCTATGAGATGAGATAAAATCAATCTGAGGTAAGTGCTTTATGTGAGTGGGAAAATAAATTAAGACGAAATATATTGAATGATCTAAATAGATAAATTAAAATAATGTTTTTTATAAGGCATGATATCATTTTATCTCGACTTCAAATTGGTATATCTCTTGGGTATGTGTTTTAAATTTTCTCTAATTTGATTTTAATGCTTACTTGTCAAGGAGTCCTTGTGCTATGTGTGGAGAATTTGATATAGATAATATATTAAATATTATTTATATGTTTTAAATGATTTAATCCATTTCAATTAATAAATTAGATCTAATTTGCTTCATTTTTGGATTTTTTGGTGAGTTTTGAGCTAAAATGAAAAAATTGGTTAATTTTGGAAAATTACTAGTTTTTTGTCACTTATCAATTTTGAGTATAAACATTGAAATTCTGATCCAAATGGGGTAATTCATTTTTTTAGTCTTCCTTTATTTATTTTATGAAACTTATTCTTCCAGATCATGATCTAATTAAATCTCTAACAAGCCCAAATAACTCAATCTTGTAAAAATGTTATTCTATGCGACAGAATGGACTGTACCTCTTTAAATGAGTCCTATCTCAGCCTACCTACCAATAATTGAGGTGATTCTAGATAGAAGAATCTTAGGACTCAAATGGTCAGGTTTAATTTAAATTTAATCAATAAATAAATTTATTATGGAATCCCAAGTATGATTCATTGTGCGGTAAGTCAAACTGTATTATTAGGCCGGAAAATTTCATCTTCATCAATACGACCATACCTTCTTGTAATTTTTGCTTATTGACTTGAATTTTTTATGGTTTAAATGAACTGAATTCCTGAAATATTTTATGAAAATAACATGGAATGTTTCGGCAATCTATTGGGATGAACTGAAGAATACATATGGAAAATAAATTCTAGTGGTGAAAATTATATACCCATTCCTTTCCATTTATTGTTTTTGTAGTTTACAAATGTATTCTCCCTCCCCCTCATTATGGATCCCCATCACATGGAGTATTAATATTGGTTTTTATTGGTTAAGGATTTTTTCTCCTTTTTTGTAATTCGTGTTTTTTTCACTTAATGGTTTAATATCCCATTCCCTCTTATGTGATGTTGGTTTCAATATATTATATCATTTTTTTTGTACAAGTGCATTTTATTTTTTATTCTATTGTTATTATTGTTTTGTTCAATGATAAAAATATCCCTCCAATCAGTTCTGATTAATATATGATAGAATATAACATGGATTTTTGGTGAGGTACTTAGTTATCTCCAATACAAGTGTGATATGTAGTGATAATTCTTAATTGTGTGGGATAAAAAATAATACAATTAGTAATTTTCTACATTAATTGTTGGAATTCATTACAAATATTTCAAAAATATTAAGGATTGTAGATGAAAATGCGATTTTAGTAAGGTGTATTCTCAATATTTCTATTTTACCAAAGGATTGAGATGATGTGATTATGTAATATCACTTTTATTGACCTGATAAAAGATAATAAGATAAATTTGAACTATGATCGAATTACAATTGGAGAACCAACCCTAACATGATTACCATTCTCAAATAATTATTTTAAATCACTTTTTTTCAAATTTATTCTAAATATTTTCCTTATATTTCATTCCTTTTTTTAGTTCCATTCCTTTTTAAAATAAATCAATTTCAAAAGCGCACCATTTTCCCACTAATTAAATGTGAAAACCCAATTTTTTTCCCTCCTCTATATAGAAATCCTTGGATAACCACTTTTCTACATGTTCAAATTAATTAAAATTTATTTTTGTTACTTCCCATTATAGGAACATGTTAACAGTTAACCCATTTCTTACGTATATCCCCAAATGATCCCAAATTTTTTACGAATGATGGAAAATAATGATAATGTGGATAATTTTTTCAATAATTTTGATGCACCCCTAGTTTTAGGTTTTTATTTAATGTACATAATTACCCAAAAAATTATAATTCTCAATATTATGGGATTTATTATGTGTATTATAATGTAATAAATCATTAAATAATGTGCAATAAATACTAGGATTTTCATAGTTTCAATCAGAGAGAGGTTTAGTCATTTTTTGGATTGGGATTTTGAAACTCAAGTGAAATCATTAGTGATAAGAATTAAAATAAGAAAACATCCCTATGAATTGTTAAAGTATATATAAAGTGGATTCCAAGGAAATAATTCCCATAATGGAAATTACAAAAAGGATATGGCTCTATCACAAAGGTACATGTGGGTAATACCACATAAAATATAACATTGAGAACGATTTGATCATCACTTGGTGTGTGATAATAGGCCTTGACACACATGTGGTTTGACACTCCAATAAGATATTATTTTTTAAATATATAATTAATTACAAACCATTATAAAGGGAATAAAAATTATAATAAGAGTCTATGTTAGGGAAAATACCATTGATAACTTATATTAATTCCTAAAAAATCACAAGTGAAGAAAATATATTTCATTTATAAATTATCATTTTAATTTTATAGAATTCCCATTTTTAATAGTTTAAAAGTAATAATCCATAATTTCTCATTATTCTAGAAAAAGGATGAAACTAGGAGGAATCTATTAACAACCAATGTTATGAGGAATGTGATGAGTTCCCAATTAATATAACTAACATGATGGAAGATGAAGTAATACATACAGTGATTATAACAAACTAGATATATAATATAACCATTAACAAGTAGAATATAGTTTATTTTCCAATGATGACAAAGAATATGAGGATGAAATTTCAAAAAAATTATATAATAAATGTTATAAGGTAATCAATATCCAAGTTTATTTGTGTAAAAAATGTGGAAAGTGGAATCAAGAGAATTATCATAAAAGAACTGTTATGTGTTTTAAGCATGGATGTGTAAAGCATAAAGTCTCCAATTTTCATGTAAGAATGAATAACTTTATGAATGGAAACTAATATTAATATTATTTCCATATAAAGTTCATTGACATAAATGTGGATAAGATGAATATTATTTAAGACAATTACCTATTCCATGTGATAACAAGCATGATGAGAACCAATAATTAGCAAGAACCAAGGAACAAGGCAAGTCCAATTCTGAGATTGATCATGATGAATTATGTAAGTGAATCTTTTATTTAATAGTAGATTAAATCAAGTTTTATTTCAATTTATACAATATTACATATATTTTATGTTTTCTATGAACATGAATTCACATTCTAAAAAGATTTTTCATCATCAGATAAAACATATATATTTGTTTTTTCATATGTTGTATTTTATGGGAATGATTTTATTCAAAATATTAGCTATTTACAATTATTGTAATTTCATGTTATCCAAGTCATGGAATTGATTTCATTTTCTAAATCCATCATAAATTATAAGGTTAACCAATTCACCATTCACATCGGTAATTACACTTCAATTGTTTTACAATCGTATAGGAGTATGAATATTATTTGTTTTTATATTATCAAGAATGAATATTATTTCCCTATGATAAATAATATCTAGATCAAATGATGAAGAATATGGAAAATATAATCCTTGAAAACATACCCATTCTTAGGTAATATACTAATGTGGTTCCATAATAATTACATCATCTTACCCCAATACAATAAGACATATTTTTAATTGAGTTTATACAATATTTTTTCCATTATCCTAGACTCCATATATAAGTATTTTTGTGGAAATTGAGGATCTGATGAATCAACTTGAGTAAAATACCGATAAATGGTTCACATTCCCAATTTTTTAAATTTTCGGGTGCAACGGTTCTCTTTACCATGCATATGGATGGGTCAACGCACCTTTGAGTTGATTATCATAGGTTCAACAAGATAATGACAAAGAAAACCTACCCTCTACCATAGATTGATAACATTTTTGATCAACTATGTGTATCCCAATACATATCCAAGGTTTATTTTTTAGTTGAATATTACTATGTAATAGTGGAGATGGAGGATATACCCTAGAATAATATTTATACAAGGAATAATAACTATGTGTTCAATATAATGACATTATGACTTATAATTTATACAAATATTTTCAGGGAATTGATGAATAGAGTTTTAATAGATTACCGTGAAAAAGTTGTGTAAGTATTTTTACACTATATTATATTATACTCCAAAATGAAAGAGGGTCATGAGGTGAATCTATGAAATAAGATAAAGTCCACACAATAGATAAAGAGTTATGAAAATTATAGAAATTATGAGTTTTGGTTGAAGTAAGTCTCATTCATGGAGAATATTATCACCTGAGAATAGGTATCTATGGAGCCCTAAAAAATAAAGGCAATTGAATGATGAATGACGCCGACATTTGTGATATAAAAATATTGTTTCCATAGACTAGATGGGTATTATCGAGGATCTATATTAAATTTCGCATGATTTTCAACCCATTAATCCTATATGTGTTTAGAGGTATTTATGTTTGTTTGTAATAATCAATTTTATTAGAGATTTATGGAGTTCAATTCAATTCTATCAAGACACCTATACTTATTGTATCCACAGATGAGGAACATTTCATTGTATACAATAATTCTTTGAGGAAGGGATTGGGCAATATATTAATGTAGATTGATAAATTGATAGCCCATTCCCAAAATAAATTGAATGTTGATGAATAGAATTACCCAACCCATGATCTGGAGTTGGCATTAGGGATTACTGTGATGAAAATATGCTGTCTTTAACTTTTTTTAGAGAATTTTGAAATATATGTGGGTCATAGTAGCCAAAAATATATATTCACGTAGAAAGAGATAAATATTCCCAAGTGATTATGGTTTGAGATTATTTTGTATTATGATTTATCAATCAATTAGAATTGTTGGGAAATAGAATAAGTTTGATGATTTTATTAATATGAATTATTCAATAATTTTATCATTGAGGAATATTGAGAAGGATGTGATAATATTAAATATCAAAATATTGGTCATAAAAATCAAAAAAGGGAAGAACATATTCAATCCTTTCACACATTATTTTTTAATCATCCATTTTAGAGAATATAAATAATTCTCAATGGGATGAGGTAGATATTGAGTATAATATGGAATCTATAAGAAAGGAAAATCTTCAAATTTTAAAATTAAGGAATAAGGAGTAGTAATATTTGGGCCACAATCATGTACTATATAAAATCATGTGGTAAAGAAGGATGTTTTCGATAATGCACATAGATTGACCATATACATCCATCTAGTGAGTATAAATATGTATTGACATTTCTGATAGAACTTTTTGTGGGATTATATAAATAAAGAGATTGAAAAATATACATCAAGATGTAATTTATGTCAGCAAGTGAAGGATAAAAGATAAAAATAATAGGGGACAATGAAACTATTACACATAACAAGTTCATGATGAAAAAATATAACCATGTAATTTTTCACTAATCATCAAAATGCATCAAGATGATAGGATTCTATATGGGTTGTAGGGGATCATCTCTCTAGGACTGCTCATATCATTTCAATCCAAGAGGATTTCTCACTCGATCAACATAAGAGGATATAAATTAGGGAAGTGGTGAGGATGCAAGGAACCACAATATTTATTGTATATGATCAAAAACCAAGATTTACCTCGATGTTATAGAAGATTCTCTTACATTTTCTAAATACTATGTTGAAAATTGACACAACTTATCAGTTTCAAACTAATAGCCATTATAAATGGACTATCTGAATACTCGAGGGTATGTTGAGAGAATTCTAAATGGACTTCAAATGAGGATGAGATCAACATATTTCTCTGGTGGAGTTATCATAAAATAATATTTTTAATCAATAATCTAAATTGATCCCAATGAATCCATTTATCATAAGCAATTAAGAACACCTACATGTAAGGATAACGATGGTGAGCGTAAACTGATGGGTCTTAAATTAGTTATGGAAATAGTGGAAAATGGTCAAGACTAACTAGTAGCACATTAAGGATTCTCTATGATAAAAAGGTATATTCTTCCAATCATCAACATTGCCTATGCTTTTGGAATGGAGATAATTTATTCCTCTGTATATCTCTATTAAATAAATTCATAAGATTTAGGAAGAAAAAGATTAGTCTAAGACTTATCTGTCCCTTTCAGATCCATTATCACATAAGAGCAGTGGCATATCGACTTGAACACCCTTTTAACCTATATAAATACAATATGAGTTCCATGTATCTCTCTTGAGGATGTACATATCCAACCCCTCACATGTGATGAATTCATAGGTGGTACTATTGGAGAATGATCATTCATATGAGGAGTAGTGGATGAGGATGATAGTTCATAGAAACAATGTTATTAAAAATAAGACAATGCACATTGTCCAAGTTCTATGGGGAAGAAACATGTTTGAATAAGTTATGTGGGAAAAAAAGGTGTTGATGAAATTTAATTACCATCATATGTTTTAGTTTATGGAATTAATATATTCAGGGAGAAATATTTTAAGTGGGATGCTTATAATGACCAAAACATTCACAAATAAAATTCCCTATGGGATTGAATTAAATTCCCTATTATTTATTATGGTTATAGAAAATGTATGAAAATAATTTGAATATTATATCCTATTGAAATTAAAATACCACTAATAATCATAACAATATATAAGATAGCTCTTGAATAGTGATTATATGATTAGTATAAATATAGGTTTTTGATAAATCCTATTGACATAGACAACGGAAGTGATGACATTGGAAATTAGAAATGTACTCTAAAAAGAAAATTTATTCGATGTTTTGAGGGAGATATAATCATTAATTCATTCCCTTAACTAATTCCATAATTTTATACACTAACTAAAGATTAGGAAAAAACTGTTAACTAGATGAGTTGATGCTCATCACTGTCATTGGCCAAACCATGTACATTGAACCACCCCTGAAAATCTTATTATCATTCAACTTACCCTGAGGGAATTTTTTGGTGTAATAAAAGGACATATATCAAGAATATAATATTATTAATATATATATTTTATATCATAATGAATATATTTACATCTTATAGTCATTACTTTGAAAATCATATTGATTTAGATATGATAAAAAAATTGTATTTTTGTGTAAAATAAAATTTCAATTAAGATATTCCTTTTTGATGAATGATGAATTTTGAAAATAAATTATACAATAGTAATAAAATAAAATTACACAATATTTATTAAATATAAATGATTATATAATATTCATGAATTTAAAGGTAATTGTTAAAAGGGTTTGAAATTTTTTTATCGAAAAAACTAGCATTTTAAAAGAAATATTGATTCCTATATTTATACGTGAAAATTAATATATTTTTAAATATTTTATGATAGAATAAATATTATTTTTGGAATCCGTATATAAAAATTACAATACAATTATTTTTTCAAAATATTATGAAATTGTGGAATTTTCAGGTTAAAATTGAGTGGGTATAAACTAATGGTGTGAATTATGACAAACTAATCACCCAAAAATTGATGTAATAAATTATATAAATGATATTCAAGACCAAATATATGATTACCCTTTAAAATAATTTGATTTGTGAGTTACTTTATTACTTTAATTATTACATTATGAATCCTCCAAAACTACTTTTATACTCTATGATTTTATATTCAATTTTATATGATCATGACTCACTCCCACAACACCAAAGAAAATATTTTAAGGAGTTATATCATTTTAATAATAAAATATTAATAATAACTCCTATTTGTTACCATGTCTAGGAAAAAAATTTAAAGGTTTTTGGTTTTGAATATTTTATCATATTGACTCTAAAACCTTTTATTGGGAAATAATAATGAACTCATATCTATTTTTCTATATAAAACCACACCTGATGTCCTTAATCTTCACTAAAAATAATTTATATAATCCTTAAAATACCCAATCCTCTCTAATGTCCTTCCAAGGTTTCCCAAATCTCTCAAAAGTCTCCTCCCATCCTTTTGGAATCCCCTAATCAATGTTAGGGACCACTCTCTATTCTTTTTAATTCAAGCACCTTCTTTGTATTTTTCCTTTTGAATCTCAATTTTTTTATTTTTTCATGTCTTTATAATGATTGATATACCATTTAAATTTATCTCTTAATTATAATAGTTCATTTATCAAATTTCATGATTATATTTACACAAAACATTACTATGTCAAAATTTAGTAACAGCTCATCTCCTTCTATTTATTCAAGCATCTTATAAATTTTATGCCTTTTTTATTTACAATTCCGAAGGTTGGGATGTGTTTTTTAAAATCACTATTACATTCCTTTTTTATTTCAAAATTTTTAGATTCCCATTTCACACTCATTAATTTATTTTATGAATCTTTATGTACTACAGTAATGCTGCTCAAATTGCACTGTGATTATCTTGCCACAGGGTTGTGTCATGGCTATCCAATCCCATTTCCATGCAAGATTATTTTTCTATATATAGATATCATTAATTTCCTTGGTAATCATATTTATGCAACCCACACTCCATGATCTTGTATTCAATATTTATGAAATATATCCTTATGTTGTATGATATGTGGAACACTTATGTATGTACATGATATGTAAGTGATGAGTGATCTTCGAATTATATATTCCCCTAATGTATTGGTTAGTGTTTTAGTCTCATGAGACTTCATGTATGATATTTGGGAGTTATCCTAATCCATCATGGTATTTTGACACCTTGTTGTGATGTCTTTTTGGATAGTCTTGACTGATGTTTATGATTTCCTTATTAATTTTCTTTCTACATTCCCATGATTCATTTATGTTATCAAGATATTTCATTCCTAGTTTTCCATGTTTTATATCCTCATCCCCTATGTGTCCCATTCAAATACCTATTTATATCATTTTATAATTTATTCATGTTATTATTTTGTTATTCCCTTATTGGGATTTATTTATTACTCATTTCTTATGCATGTGTCCATGTTATCCCACACTGTTTTATGAATGATGGAAAATTATGATCATGTTAATGGTTATTTCAATAATTTATATTTATCCATATTTTATATTGTTTTGTGATGTACATAATCAGCCAAATTAACAATTCTTTTCAATATATTGGGGTTTTTATGTGTATTCTTATGTTATTAATCATGAAATAATTTGTAATAAAGATGAGCGTTATCATTATATACCTAATATTACTATTAAATACAGTTATTGTTAAAAGTAATATCATCAAAAACAATAAATAAATGACTTCAACTGTAATAACAATCACCTCAAAAAGAATAATCATACTCAGTCAGGTGAAGTCATACATAATTGGATAAATTTTGGATGTCTCCGAAAAAGCCACATCGACACATAATGGGGAAGAGGTAAAATAGTCCAACACCATCTTATATACTTTGTATCATCATGGGAAATAAATCATAACACATACTCCATAACATATATCATCTCGTGAAAAAGAATTAGCCTCGTATAACATGATATATCACTAAGGTGAGTGACCCCCCTGTATACCATAATAAAATTTATGAACCATAGTGTAAAAAATTATATATCATATGGTGGAACAATTACTACCATGTATACAATCATATATCAATATGTTGGAATCAATCCACCCCAACATACCAACACATGCAAAAAAACCATACTCATGTATCTCCAAAGGTTCACACAGTTTGGTAAGTCATTGTAAAGTAACATAAACATCCAACACTAGAATATGAAAAACATAACCTATTCTCATCATGATATTTATATGAGGATACTTTAATGTTCCCACTTTACTCTAATTCAATCCAGAGACAACATAAATTAAGGGGATCTTCTGGAGTCCACTATGTCTGATTAATTTCATAAAACCCCACCTGGGTTACATTATATCATTTCCAAAATTTTAGATCAATTTATATAAATAAATTAGAATAATTACCCTTAACATTACCATGATCTCATCATGGACTATCAAAATGTCAAAAATTCACAAAACATCACATTTCCTTCTCCCGAGGGAAATGGGGGAACCTAATGTTAATTTCCACTCTATTTATTGAATTAATTAAAACCCTTCTTCGTTTAAAATATCACATAAAAGATATTATTTTCAACCTCATGACTATCAATGTCCCATGTATCAATAATTTTCTCAAGTGTCAGTTATATCCCAGGACACTTCTATTATACTTATGTTGTTATTACAAAAATTCAATTTCAATTAATGGTTGATCACACACAATTAGTGAGACCACATATAATATGTTATATAAATTAATTCATAATTCTTATGGAGAATTCTAGGGAACACATACCTGGTTTAGAGTTATTTCCTTCTAATTGACATTGGACCACCATTTTTCTATGCTCATATAATCTATATTAGAGATCACCTATCTAAAAGAGGCCATTAATTCATTCGAAATCGTCCAAATTCATTATAAAAAATTATAATTATTTGCACATTAATGAAAAATTAATCCCATATCTAATGTTTTATGTATAATAAAATAATTACAACTAATATTTCTCATAGAATCTATTTTATTCAATTTTTTTTGTGAACCCCCTTTAAATAAAACTAAGACAATTTACAATAAAATACCTCACTACTTATGTTTTTAAATAAATTAGTAAATAAAAAAATACATATTATAAATTCCCAAAAATAATTTAGGACAATAGACTACCATAGTGAAAATATATAAAACCTAGTATATTCATCATCTTGAAATGATGTTTTGAAATTAATATTAAATCCGCATAATATCAAGATTAATTAACCCACCCACTAGTCAAACAAGAAAATAATTTAACACAAATTAAAAAAAACCATAAAAAACAATATGAGGAAGAATAAAAAGATATAGGGAAATACCTTCTATAAATGATGGAATAAACCCCATTCATTAATAAATATTAATGTTTTGGAAGAAAAGATGAATAAGGGGAGGGGAGATCAAACCACACATATTTTAATGCCCTAGAAATGATGAATCCACAAGGGGGTTTTCAATTATAATGTCTAATGGACATCAAATAGTTAGTAATATATGAGAATTGGAAGAGCCATCATCATAGTTTAAACCGAATATTTATGATTCCATAAACCTCATGGAGAATTCTATTGTTACTCCTTAATAGGGACACTTCGCAGTGAAATATACTCAAAAAAACATTAGTATTTCCCCTCAAAAACACTAATGACATATGCCAGGTTTTTGTGATGAAACCATTTTTTCACAATTAGTTGTTATAAAATTCATGATATACTCTTCTTATATGAAGTTACATATGTATTATAGAGTGTATATGGTCACATAACATATAAAACCAAGTGTATAAGTTGGTTACCCTTATACATTTACCAGATAACACTTATATATCACAGTGTGTATCTAGTGTTATGTCAAATTTATGCAGACATGGTCCAAAAAACACTTAGGTATCATCCAAATAAACAAATCTGTTTCATAGAGTGGACCCTATATATCATAGTGTGAAACTTAGGCATCAAGGAAAACTACACATATAAAATACTTTCCATTATTACTATTTCATATCAACATTTAGTTATTAATGTGCCCTCACATACTATAGTAACTTTCCATATCAGATGATGTCTCTTATGGATCATAGAGTAATGAATTAGGTATCTATAGGAAACCCTCATATATTAAATGTTTTACTTTACACATCATAGATCAAATAATTACATATCCCATATAAAAACCTTACAAATAAACCCTTACACACTTTTAATTTTCATTTTTTCCTGAAACTTTTAACACAAACAACCTACAGGTTTAAGGTCCATCCATATCAATTCATTTAAAATTGACAGAGAAGAAATTAAATCTTATCCACAAGATTAAAATAACATTAGGATTTTATTAATTTACCATAAATCATTTAACCCAACACTCCAAATATTTTAGAATTCAAAGCATCCTAATAATATTCAAAAAAATTCAACAATGGTTCTTTTACCATATTCCAATTAATTCATCTCCTATTTATATTTTACATACTCATAATTAATTTTGTCACATTATCTGAGACACCTCATAGTGAACTAAAATATCACACAACACATTTTAGAAATGTATCGACGAACATAATCCTAATCAAAATCCCAATTCAATATATGTTTTGTACCCTAGAATAAAAAACATGAATTACCCCGGATCTTCACCAAACCAAAAAAATGTGGTTATTTACACTACTAAAATTATATCTTGATAATTTTAATTGATTCTTATGGTGATTACTCATTAAAAAAATTATTCTTATGTCGATGGTGTTTTCCAAATTACCATTAGTTGTTATCATTTTTTTATGATTACCTATCTGTCTATGATTAAGGATATAACTATGGTGGTTACCTATTCAAATAGGTTATTGGTATGTTTAAAATAATTAGCTACTCACTGTTGGTTATTATTATGTTATAATAATTTCCTAATCAACTATTTTTATGATTTTTATTATTATGATTATATGTTCACTTATGATTTTTATGTTTAATTACAGCTGGTTAACCATCGATAAAATTTATGGGGATAACATGTTCACCGTTGTTGTTATATAAATGTGAAAAATAATTCACATTGTTGTTTAATATTGGTGATAATCCATTCAACCTTTATTATTATTTCATTTATAGTGATTTCACATTTACCAATCATGTTAATACAATAATGGAAATTTTATTGTTTATAAATGACCAGTTAACCTATGTTATTAGTATGGTAATAACCCATTCAACTATTTTTTCTATTGTGGTTATATCAAACATTCCAATGATTTTATGGCGGTGATGAATCATTCACATATTTTTTTAGTATGATGATGAACTATTGACCTTTGGTAAAGACCCATTCACTTACAAAATTATAATATTGATGAGGTTTTCACCTATAATTTTTTTTGTGATGACCCTTTAACCGTTGTTTTCAATTATGGTGATGTACAATTCCCCTATGGTGTGTATTTTGGTAATTATAAATTCACCAATTATTGATTTTGAGTTGTGTAAATTTATTCACCCATAAAAATGTTGTTAATAATGATAATATATTTACTAATGTTTATGATTATCACTAGTGGGGATAACCCATTGTCTCATATAACGTTAAAAGAGGTGATAACCCATTCACCCTTTAGTTAGAATTTTAACATATGTGTACACATATAATTCTATAAAGGGATTAATTAGGTATAATTTTTCACCTGGTGGATTATTATCACTTATACAAGTGATGATGATAATGATTATATATTGTTTTCATATTTTATACTATGAAAAAAGATATATATACATCAGGATAATTTTGGGGCATTGATGGAATTATCCAACTTTATTTTAAACTCAAACCTTATAAATGAAACAAAATGGATGTTTAGGATCATGGTTGGGATTCATGTTTTGGAAAACCCTAAAATTGATGACTGAGTTAGTGGATGTCAATGATAATTTATAAAATGGTCTTTTAATATTACAATGATTTTAATTGAATCTTCATGCTATTATATTTTTTATTGGATTATATATAATAAATAATCTGCTCAAAGGTCATATTTTATTGATGTATGACCACATACCATAGCGTGAGTTCATCTTTTATAGGCATGGGTTATTTTTTATGTTATTCATTATACTATAAATACATTATTTTACCCAAATTCTTATATTATTATAGATGTTATAATTATATATTTAATATTTTTACTAATGATAATGAGTGTATACTCTCATTATGTTCTTTTATTTGACCATCATCATAATTTGGTAGCCTATTGAGAATAGGTAGGAACACTTATGGTTGCAATTTTTTTTGGATCGCCACAATTTAGACTAACATGGTTTGAGAAATTATATATTATTATTATTATATTCACTTTATTTATTTTATTAATTTGTATTCTATTGTTGGAGCTTGTATTAATAAAAAATTAGGATGAAATTAATATATTTTTCCTCTCTAGAACAAGAATTTTTATAATTCTATGTTTCTTAAGAGTTTTGAAAATTTTATTTCATTTAAATATTACCATCGATTTTATTTAGTAATTTATGAAATCTATTGTTATTTTATTTTACTCTGGACCTGGTCTGGAAAGAATCATGTTTTTGGGAACCATGCATAACATATATTTTTATATGATATTATGAAGCTTTTATTCCATTTATAAAATATTATCAAAATGAAAAAGTTGAATATATTAGTTAAATCATTAATAATAACTTCTGTGTAATTTAAAAAATACCTTATTGTTGGTGCTCTATAAAACTTAACCAAATTGTGGACACATATTGGGTTTGATTTTTTTGTTAGTGATATCATCTATGTGAATTATTATATAACAATGGCCATAGTTTGGGTGGTATTAGTATATGAATACCTAATGTGATGATATCTCATTAGTGGGGGGGGGGGTTTTAGCATATGAGTTTCTTTGAGTCACTAGGTCTAATGTATATTTTTTTTTCATGATATGTAACCTAAATATTTTATAAGACTATATAATATGTAGGATATCTTAGAATTATGATACACAAATCGATATAGTGTTGAGTTTTTTTTCTAAAAACAGAAGTGGGGTACCATACATTATTCATCATGAGATGTGTGGGGGATGTGAGGGTTTCATAGAGAGGGAAATTATCCAAATAATATAAATAACTTAGCAATGTGAAATTTTGGATGATTAATAATAATATTATAATGAAATAGGATTGGAGTGTGGTTTTCTATGGTTCAGACATGTGGGATTCCTTCTGTATATATGGGATCTAAGGAAATAATATTCCTTTTTGAGGTATTTAATTGACATTCATGGGCATCATGGTGATATGTTGATTCCATAAACTTGCCTTGGATCTATGGGGTTTTAATCATGAGTCGGTGTGTTTTATTTTTGAAGGGTAATAGTAATATGTCATCCTCCATGGAGTTGATGTAATAGATAATGATGATGGAATTTGACCATTGCTGGTGGTTTTTTGGAATACTCATTTACCACATAAACAAGATATTATGATTCAAATATATCTATGTATTAAGTGAGATGGTATGTCTTTAACAAGGACTTCTGATATAGAGTATTCTGATTATTTTAAAATTATCAAACTTGGGAGGCATACAAGTGATTTAAATTGGATAATTTTAGAAAATATCATATTTAGAATGAATGACAATAAGTTTCATGTGACTATAATGGGTATGTTATGATAATAATAATTTATTTGTGATGGTTGCATGGGATCCCTACCATTATGTACGATATACAGACCAAGGATGTGAATTTAGTCCCATAAGTTTCGCATAATGTGTATGACCTTAATAGGTTCTAGTGTTTTGTAATGTGGTTGGTGAATACTTATCTTCCTCGATATCTTGGTTTAATTTAAGTTAATTATAGTGTTATTTTGATAAGTTTCACTCGTATTGTGTGATGGTTTATAAGATAACCTACTAAATATAGAGAGATTTTTTTCATAACCTAGAAATTGATAAGGCTATTATACCATAAACATTTTATCAATTGTTTAAAAGATAATATGTCCCTATAAGAAAGTTTTAGTGTGGATATAATATTGAGAACATGATTATTATGGTATATATGTTGGGGGAGATGAAATCTCTATAGGGTGGATATGAAATAGTTAAGCGGTCATGAGAATCATTGTAAAATCATGGTGGTTATCACATGTGGGTAATGGGTTATTACCTTTGGAATATTATGAATATGGTGGGAATATTACTAGTTTCCATATAATACTATAGAATCAAGTGGTTATGTAATATTTTTTAACATAACATTATTTTATGATATATTTCTCTTTATTTTTTTTCTTTGATAGTGTTCTTTAAAAAGTACACCATGTTTAAACAGACCATGATATATTATTGAAATATTGATTTAAATATAATTTTTATAACCTAAATATTCCATTAGAAGGATTTAGTAGTCGTGACAACATTATTGAATATATTAATAATTGTTATATCAATACAAATTTATTGGTAAATTATTTTAAATTAACCATTTTTCTTTTTGTGGATTCATTTTTTTCTTCAAAATACATCTTCTTCAAAAATGGTTTTTATAATTTTTTTTGAGAAACTATTATAATATGTTTTTTAATATTTTGGATTTTTTTTAAAAAGTAATTTTTTCTAATTATCATATCAAAATAATCCTAATCTGAAATTTTCATTTATTCTAAAAATATTACTTTTCCTATGATTAGCGATAAATACATATTTTATACAAATTGTTTTTTCCACTTATTTATTTAAAAATTCTTATTTCTTTAATTTATTTTAAAATTTAATTTGTTCCTGTATATTAGACATAATCTAATTAAGGTTATTACAATTGAAATTATATATAATTCTTCTTCAAATAATTTTTAAATGTAAAAATTATTTTTTATGGGGAACCATTTGTGTCACATTTTCTAGGTTTATTTAAAAGTATATACTTCTACATATAATGTTTTAATTCATTAAAATGGATATCATATTTTTATTAACAATTATTTGTAATATTTAATAAGGAAAACTTAATCATTTGTCATTATAAACTGTAACATTGGAAACAATTCAGTTACTATAGAAAGAGTTAATACATGAGGATAGGGATAAAACATATATGATAAATCTTAAAATACACTAAATCATTTTTAAATCCTATTTTATAGTCAAATTTCTACACTATTAAATCTCATATTAAAATATAGGTAATTTTGGATAAATTTTATTGATTGCGACATTAATAAATTTTAATCATTTTAAACATTCCTAGTATGTCCCCTCCCTTATCCATAAAATGATAACACCTCTCATGTATTCGTTAAACCTCATGTGACATCTGTATCATCCAATACCTTCCAAGATACCTTCCAAAAATATCAATAAATGATCTATATGTCATTTTATGATCATAATACCTACCTTATAATGTTAAGGTGTAATCTAAAGGAGGGTTTCTAAAGAAGAGGTATAACTATTAACTTATAGTTACCCTTTTATTTTTTATTATACCACATTAAATTACGTGTTAAAAACTATTATTTAATAATATAATTTTATATAATTTACTAATATTATATTATTTAAAATCATCATACTTTATTCATCTCCTTCTCTCTCAAATGGAAAATGATTGCATCTTTTGTATCTGCATGCATACTACTGCCTCATGAATTGATATATATCATTATTTATCAAAACAATTAAAAGTGGGTTATAATTATTGTTATAATTCTTATATATTATATCTAAAAAATATATATTCTTTTATAATTAGTATATATTATATAAATTTTTACCTTCCCATCGATTGGAAAATAATTATGTTACTCTTGCATACGTGTGGACAACCACCTACACAAAGTATTGTGAAATTTTTTACTTTTATGTTTCATATGGATGCTGATAAGGATATATTTAATGAATATGTTTTATATTTATGTTAAAATAATTATTCTTTGAAGGATAATTATTTATTATTGTTCATTCCGTAGGACCCTAGATCTCCCTGTTAGGGGTGGGGTGAATCAAGTAGTCTACATTTTCAACTAAAATGATATATCTGATTCACACATTGTTAGGAACCTGAAAACCCATTCTGATGGAATCGTAAATTTATGAAAAATTAAAAAGTATGGAGACAACAAGAAACATTTAAATGGTTCATCGCTTTGGGATATTCCAAGGATCATACACCAATAGTTTTTTATTCTCACAAAAATATATTAATCTTCACTAACTATTGTGGAATATAAGAATATGACACATAGTAACTCTATGTTTGGAACATTTAATTTGTATGAATTTTAATGAAATAACACAAACTCCCTTGGAAAACATAACATCAATACCCTAATCTCATTACCTTAGGTGAAGCCTTACTCAGTTTAATAACATGACAATCACATCAGTAAATTGGGAATTAAAGTATTTATAAATGAATATAATTATAATATTATTGCACCATAGATCGTTGTTGATTCACATGAAAGAATTTTTCATTTTAACCACTTGTTCCTAAATACTATTAGTGAATCAACCAAACTATATGAAATCGTTTTTTTTTTGTTTCAAATACACTCTATTGTTTTGAAACCCACACTCCTTCACGGTTCTCCTTTCAAAATATTATAGCCTTTACAAAGGGAGTTTCCTCCATGGAGAAATAAGTCATCATAGAACAGTATTTCCTTATGAATCATCTTTTCCCAAGATACCTAAGCATTATTTAGGACTAGAAAAGTTTTTTAACAATGCTTAATCTCAAATTGAATTCATGATTTGTGATAATCTATTATATTAATTATTTATAATGACCTGCCTTTTACCTAATTATTTTTCATATCAAATGAAGTTTGGGTGGTAGCCTATTTATAGGATCATACCTTTATGATTCTCCAAGACCAATTGGTATTTTCGTGAAACTCCAAACTCATGTTCATGAATTACTTTGTCTTCATGAAGATCTACTGAAATTAATCCAATTTGAGATGATTCTCATATTCTTAATGAATTACCATCATTACATTGTCTATTCATGATGTTTTTTCAAGATGTTCATTCACAAGGATCCATGTCTTCATGATGCTCAGCCCTTGTGAAACCTAATCTCCATGAAACTAAAACATTTACCATTTTTGAGTAGCTATAATCTAGGAAAACCGCATTTCATGATGCCTCTTTTCAATTATACAGACATTCACAGAGCTTACTCCTTCAACCTAATTTTGATCCCCAATATATGGAAAACCCTAGAAAAAATTGTCACCTTAAAAACTAAATATATTAACATTATTAAATAGAATTCCTTAAAAACTACCTAATTAACCCTAGTTTGGATTAACATCAAGGACTATAAATATCTATTTTGAATGATGAAAAGTCATGGTTTAATCAATCTCTCCCTTTGGATTTGTTGTAAATTTAATGATAAATTAAATAAATAAAAATCATGTGTCATCATATGAATTTTTTTTAAAAAATCATCAATAACTGTAAGTCTACATGACTGAATATTTTTGTAAAAAATAATTAGTGGAAAAATTAATTTTATGCCGCCATAGACCACTGACCAAACTCATAGACCACTGATCTATCCTATAAACTAAAACTAAATGAATTTATCTTATCTACCCCTTTGTTAATAAACAAATGGATAATGTATTTGAACTTTCAGTCCTAATAAAACAACCTCATGATTATATATCCTAATATAACTACATCAAATGCATAAATAGAAAAAGTTAGTTTATGAAAAGGTTAGAGGGGACCATCAATAATGTCATCATGCACATAGAGGTAGATGAACAGTGACGATCAATTGATGTTTCTAAAATATATATTCTACTAATAGATTAATAATAATGTCATCCACCTTCACATTAGTTCCATCATGGTCCGTTTTAATTTCACCATGTTTATTTTTTCTTTAAGAAACTGATGTCTGATCTCAATATGTATGGTACGAGAGTGCTAAACCATACTATTTTTAAGATCAATTATTATAATGTTATCACCATGAATCTCTTTAAATTATTTCACCTCATCAATAATATTATTCAGTTTTTGTTTCCTTCAAAATATATGAGTGAATGCCTATACAAAATATATATAATCCTCCTTTTAATTACTAAGAGAAGTGATTTCTGTTTTATTAGTCAACCACCACACACATTTGATTCTAATGAATAATTATCAACCACTTAAATACATTATATAAGAAAAAATACAACCTAGTTAACATAAAAAATATGAGAATTCATTATCTCTTCCTTCGTTAAAATATTATCAATGTTTTTTTTGCCTTGAATATTTGTCTTTTCAATTTTAACTGCATTAAAATGCTCTTACTTAAGATTACATTGAATTCAAGATTATAAACGTACTTAAAACATGATATTTAGATGTGTTGTAGTAATTTATAAAAAACATTCAATTATTCTATCATATAGGGTTGGATCCATAGATATGTCATCCACATGATTTCAAAGTTTTTTCCCAACCACAATTAGAGTTGTCATTTGTTTAGAGTCATGCGTGTTGAAATTTTTCAGCATCTTTGTTGAATATTTTTCATTAGAAATGAGTGTATAATCCTACTTTTGTACCACATGTATCCCAAAAAAGTATTTGATTTCACCAATGATAGAAATTTCAAATTCATAATTCATTTTACCATAAAATTCTTCTACAGACCCATGCCTCCTTCCATAAAAAATAATAACATACACATACAAGATCACAATAAATTGATCTTCTTGAGAGTTCATTACATATATATTATGGTCAAAATCATTATTTTAAATTATTTCTTTTGGTAAATATCTATTCATGAATACCATACTTGTGGTGCCAACAACATTCCATATAGAGCCCTATTGAATCTACCAATGAAATTCTCATCATTTCCAATATGAAATCCCACTAGTTGTTCAATGTGGACCTCTTCTTCAAGATCTATATTTACGAATTATATTTTCAAATAAATATGATAAAATTTGTACCCTATTTGAATTTACATGGAAATGAAAAGCCTGATCAAATCCATTCTAGATACTGGGGAAAAATATTCCTCAATATGAATCCATTCATTCTATGCATTCCCTTTAGAAACAAATAATTCATTTTTTATAATCACATTTTTGTTGTCATATATTTCTATGAAGATCCACATTATTTAAATCACATTGTGATTTTATGTTCTTTTAACAATGACCCACTATTAGTTCATATTAATCTAATCTAGTTTATTTTGCAGGTACTTAACCAATGATTCATACATCACTTCTTCTTCAAAGGAGGTTGGTTTAGAAAATGATAGGAAGGAAAAATATGATTCATTCCTCATTATCCTTGGTTGGGTAGGTGTGGTCTAATCCCTAATTATGTTGTGTTAATCAATTTATGATCTTTTATTTCTCCTATGAGGTTCCAAATATGATTTCTAAGAGATGGTTTCATCTTATAATTCTTTTTATATGCCAAATTCTTTTGTTTGAGTTTAATTTTCTTCACAAATAATCCTATTTATACATTTAAATAATTCCATTTTCCAATTTCTTAATCATCTTCAATTATTTCAACATATGATATCCTCAACATATTTATGTTTCTATTCAAAATGAATAATTTCATTCCAGAATATTTCTATATATTTTATTTTGAGATTTTTTGAATTTACTCTTCATTGAATATCCATGAAATATTACCTCATCAGTAGAATCCCCAAACATGACTTGATTACCTTTTATATATTTAATGACACATTTAATTTTAAAAATAAGGTAATACATCATAGCGAGCTTCCTTCCATATCATATCACATATTTTCCAATTATTTCTCCATGGTACACCCCTCTTGGATTTTGAATGTAAACTAATACAAGAGTAGACTCTTTACATAATGGATAAGTAATACAACTCTTAACAATCATTATTCTAGCCATATTTTTCGTATGTACATTTTTTAATAAAAACCAACATTATTTGATGGGGTATCACTACCGACATCTGAATCATAGTCCCATATTTCGGATATAATTGTCAAATTTAATGGATGTCTATTCCCCTCCATTTTGATATTGTAGAATCATGATTGTGTGGGATATTTTATTATCAGCTCTTTGGAAATAGCTAATCATATAATCATGAACATGAAATTTATTCAACATAAAAATCCTAAAATATATTATTTTCTTTTTCTAACATGAGATACCGGGTTGATTGAAGGTAATGGATGGAATTTAAAATCACTTTTCAGTTTGTATGTGTTCATTATACATTTATTCTTATTCTAGAAATTAATACCTTTTTTCAAGAGTAAATCTTCAGAGATGATTAGTATTGACTTTTATCTAAGTTCAATAGGTATTTTCCCACCTTTACTCTTCCTATAATGAATATATTTATGACCATATTTATAATAGTGAAATAAAAATCCATATAAACTATTTATTTCATATGATGAAGGATATGGTATCATAATCATTTGTTAACCTCCAAGAAGTTTTCCATTTTGATTGATCATTGAATCTTCATAATATGATATAATATTTCACAAAAATACACATAATTGATATTTAATAAGAGGAAATATCTTATCACCACAATTTCTTAACTTTACCCCTACTTTTTAAGTGTTTTTATTAGAAATTATCTCTAGATACTTGAAGATAATTGTAATATCTCTTTTCTATTTGGTTCAAATATTTATTTTTGTAAACAATGTCCACCTTTTAGATATTTTATATCTTCTTATTCCCTTTTGGCTCATTTTTAAAAAAATTGATGTTTATAAATCACATCCAGTTTCTATTATTCTCATAAATGAGGATGTATGATAATTCACGACCTTCTATACTCCTTCATGACCATGTTTATATCACTCTAACATCCCCAAATCTAAAATAATTTAAAAAATAATTTCTTCTTCATTTCCATTTATTTTAATTCAGTTTCAATTTTACACCTTAAAGTAAAAACTTATTCTTCATGTCCCACAAAAATCTTATAATTTTACTCAATTATTAATGCACGGTCATCAATTAAATTTGTTTCCCACCAATCCCATGTTTAATTTACAAAACCACATACAAGCATTCATTATCTATTAAATTTTATTCTACCTCTCCATCTAATGAAACAATTTCTGATTCAATTTGATCGACAAACTTTGATGATTCATTCATTATATATATTATCTATCTTTTTCACTTTCATTGATTGTCATGATCATCATGAGTTACATCATGTTTCACCTTGAAATGAAAAAGCATATATCATTAAATTATCTTTATATTTTTTTGGTATTAACATTTAAATTTTAATCATCAAAGATGATAGATCATCATATTATTAGAAATCTTGAAGTTACATCCATCAAGGATGATAATTCCCCAAATATTTAATGAATTCTACATGAAAAAATAGAGGACATATTGAACACATGTAACATGAAATGTATGAAAGAACTTATAGTACCCTAAAAAACCTGAGATGGGAGGGGTGAAATAGGGTGTCAACATTTACTCTTAAATAAAAAAAATCAATTCCCAACATTGTTAGGTATATATAGCACTTGGTTGATGGAATTGTGCAGCTATAATGCGTTCACATGAAGGGGGACAACACGAAAAATTTAATTAGTTCACCACTAAGGGATAGTCCATGTAGAATAAAATGGAAATTTTTTAGTCACACCTAAATACATTAAGAATCAATAGTTGTTTTGGAATACAGATGATCAGACATACTCACTCTTTTTCAATCACACTGCCTTTATAGTAATTTTAAATAATGAATACCACCCCCTCGGGAAAATTTCATTAACTCCCCATAGCTCACTATCTAGGGTAAAGTCAAACACACAATAAAAAATTTATTTTGGAATTAATATATTGGGAATTTTAGTATCTATCAATGAATATTTAGGGTCACTTCTTAAAACATAAACCATAGTTGATAGACATGGAACTACTATTGACGAAAACCAAATTTTCAACACTTCTATCCAAAAACCTACCAACCGTCCTAAAATTCACATTATGTTTACCAAATATTCATGAATTACAAAACCCAAACCACATATCTATGATCTTTTGTTAATATCTATCATGAAATGATAGTCCTTACAATGAAAACATCATTCAGAGAGAACTAATTCATTTTGGAACACTCATTCATTATGAAACTCCTTTTTTATAAACATCAAAATTCATTTTCACAAATTGCCTCATCCTAATTAAGATCTAGTAAAACTTATCACATTATTGATGATTCCAATTGTAGTATATAATCACTATCTTACAAGCTCAAAATTTTGATTATTGTTCATGATTATCATCTGTGAGGCTCCATGTACTCAAGAATCTCATCACCCATGAAATCTAGTTTTTGAAAAAAAATGGAATTTACTTTTTTATAGATGACTTGGTCATGGAAGACCATTTTCACCAATCATTTTTATGATTCTCTATAACTTCGAAAACCATACCTTTTCATCCTGATTTTGAGCTCTAGATAATGGAAAACAATAATAGAATATACCACCATCACTTATGAATCCATCAACATTGTAAAATATCTTTCCTTGAAAACATAATGAGCAAACCTAGTGTGGATTGGAAAAAAATAACCACTCATTTTCCAGTGATGAAAATACTTGGTTCCAACAAATTCATTACATGCATCCGAAAGTGAAATGATCACATGTTCTTATAGACAGACGACAATATCTAAGAAGTTCTGTAAAAAATATTTCATCATAAATATATATGAAAAATTATAATTGTCCAAAATTAATAAATATGAAACTTATTCATTTTTAAAACTATTTATATGATGATAACATTTCCAAGTAGCAATTCCTAGAACCATCAAAAAGAAACATGCATGGAAAACAGACTAGTTTCACCAGATTGTCTAATTAAGGGAGAATTATTAATAAAAGGGTAATTAGATGTTATAAATGAAATATAAAGAGTATGTTATATATAATTTTTTTCATGTAATATGTTTAAAATAATTATATATTTTTTTATACCAGATATCTAAACATGTAATAAGAAAAACATGACTTTTAGTATGAGATTCATATTACAATTGCAATTATTTTCTATACAACATTTTATTGATTTCCATTGTTGATAATTATATGATACATATAATTTTAATAAAATATATTTTTCCTTTTTATATTATTCTAAATTTCATGTAATAATATAATTTTTCTCACTTTGGTACTTATAATTATTAACACGTTTTTTAATAAAATATACCATTATTTCATCCTTAGTCTGTAATTTTTTTATTCAATATACATATATAGTTTTATAATTATTTTAAGAATGTTTTCAATATTATAAAATTATTTTTTATCTCGTTTTTACTTATATATAACTTTATAATATTTTTTGAAAAGGAATATTCATTCCATTTTTACAAATAGTTACTTTTTTACCAACTATGTGAGTGAAATATTTTTCGTATAGTATACCATATGAATGAATTTTACAACATCATGAAGAATATTTGATTTTAATATTTATTTATATATTCACATGGTTCATTTAAGAGAAAATATTTATCATAATATTCTGTAATTTTTTATATTTTAAATATGTGATTTCAAAATGAAATGGTTATATTGTTCATGAAATGTTCCAATGATCTTTTAAATGTAAACATAATTTTATGTCACTTATACATCATCGAGGAAATGATACAATTGTAATATACTTTTTATTTATTAGGTTGGTTATTTAAGGTAATGATTAATTCTTGGTTGAACCAATTTTCTTCAATGGGATAATATCTGATGAAATTAAATGTGTTTTCATGTACTTGTAGATTACATATTAATGGATTATGATTATATAATAGTTGGTTCCATTATAACCCCCCAATAAAATGGATTATATTATATAATTATCGCATGAAATGATAATGATATTCATGGAAATGATTTTTTTTGATATTTTTTAATTTTAATTAATGATATTGGTTGCTTCTAGATACACTATTAATATTTTATGTAGAAAAATATTATGACTAAAAGAGTCAACATTTTAATGCATGTGTATTATGTACTTTACCAATTCTCATAGGATTATGAGTTGAAATTATATTTAATGATTATGATTAAATTTTTATGCATGTGTATGATTTCAAATAACATATGCTCAAAAGATTATGCATGGACATGCTGTGAATATTGTGTCCACAAGATTATGATTTCCTATTATTATAATGACATATGTCTATATCGTGAATCAATAATTATGATTAATTATTTGATACCCTTTATAATAATTCTTCTCTATGTGACTTGAAATTGGATTATATGATCTAATATTATATTAGTATGAATATTTTTTGTTTCTAATATGGTTTTGATTATATTATCACACTCGTATGATCATATTATGCTCTTAGATTGAAATCTCTCACGTTAATCATTAATAATCACTAATGATAACCCTTTATTATGTTTCACATATCAAGATATTGATATAAGTATATATTTATGATACATCTATAAGGAAACTAAAATAAAGGATTTTTTAAAATTCATCTGTTAACTATTTTTGTATGTTACATTGTAACAGTTGAGACTCTACTGTAGTGGGTAAATACCATATCACAACATATTATAGAAATTTTATATTTAAAGGACCTATATTCAAGTACTTATGAAAAATTTAATGTTATTAGTTTTAATAATCCATACTAAATCCATTTATAATTTATAATTTCAAATTGTAATAGTTTAAATGTTTTACAAGTTTTTTGAAAAGGTTAGTTTTGATTAAAATGTTATGGTTTTCATAAAATCCTAATTTTTATGAATTTACATTTATATAAGAATAAAATATAATCTTTTAAACCATTTTACTTAATGGTTTTATGAAAATAATTTTTCTCAAGCTAGTGTTTATAGGAATATTTCCATTGAATTATTATGACATTGTCCATTTAATACTTCCATGTCATTATTGGACATTGTAATGGTGTTCCCAAAATTTCCATTCCCTTAAATTATAAAATGGTATGATTGATATAACATTTAGAACATCAGAATATTGTATTTTCACATTGAAACTATTCCATTTACCCCTACCTATTACTCTCTCCCAATAATTTAATCCAATGTACACTAAAAGTTAGGATAATACCTTCATGCTCAAGGATACCTCCCCGGACAATATAATCCCCAACATGAATATTATCCACAACAAACATTTATACATAAATAAGTTCATTAAAATTTATTATATCCCCAATAATATAATTATATTATTATCATTTATAAATGATAATGTTACTATATTGATTATTATTTCATTTTTTCCTATCCCCATTTCATTCAGAAAAATAAAACAATTTTTCGTTTTTTACGAGGCCAACCATAACCATAATGTAACATGATTCATTTTCCTTCGCCAACATACAAGGTTAGATAATTGGATAGTGTTAAAGTATATGTATTGTGTTTATGATATTATTAAGGTTATTTTGTGACAAACATAATAACATATTCATTATATAACTAAAAAACAATCACTATTATTTTAATCGTCTAAAATAAACATACTAAAAGGTCAATATTTTATTCCAATTGTATAATGTAATTATATAAATTACTAATTCATATATATCATTATAATTATGATATATCAAAATAATATACACTAAATATGATCATTATAACCGCTTTATAATTAGATCAAAACAACCATATATTAAATATCCATTAAATATGTTTGGTTCATGTATGTTTCCATTTAACAACCTACTTGAAAAATACTATTTTTTTATGTTATGGATTAATATTGAGAAATTATTTAATGTTATATTATCTTCTAAATTCATAAATAATGTTTTTATTTCATTTCTGCAGATATTATATCAAAATCTAATTCATTAATTAATGAATCACCCTCTATTGTTCAAAAAATCACAACATGTTTACTATTTAATTTATATTCAAGGAGAAAGAGTAAAATACTAATAAATGCAATTTTAAACATCATATTTTATAATAAATAATATATAAAAGTATCATTATGTAATTTTTAATAAAATAAATTGGAATCAGAATGGACATGAACACAAATATTATTAAAATAGTTAAAACAATCAAAACTATAAACATAGATGTGGAAAATATTAAGAATTCATATATAGAATGACCATTTATTAATAGTATGAAAAAATTAACTCAATTTATTTTAGAAATATATTTATTAATATATATTTTTTAAATTAAAGGAGGTTAAATTACATTCATTGAATTTGGGATAATACATGGGGATTTTTTATTAGAAATTCTTCTATTTATGAAATATTTTTGTAATTTCAACCTAATTTATTTTATATAGATTATATATTGACTATGGGAGATTATATATCTTGGAAATATTTTATAAATGGTAGTTTAATATAATTTAATCGCATTTTTTCCAACAAGTTATGATTAAATTTCTACCCAAGCCAAAAAGTGTGATTTTCACCTCCATTTTCCTTCTTTTAGAGTCATGTTATAATCACCACCTAATTTATATTTTGTGGTGAATAAATTTTCATTGAATATTTTTCCCTTCTTATAAATGAAATTTATGGTATTTAAAGTTCTATATTTTTATCCTCCATTCTCATTATTTTGATTCCATAGTTACCTTTTCTTTGGTGTAAAATTCATCCTATGACTTGGTATTTTAAAAGTGCTAGAAAATTCTTAAAAAATAATCCTTATATAGTTACATTAATTGAGATAAGACTAATAAACAAATTAAACTAGGGTTTATCATCATGAAAATTTTTAGTTTAGTACTGAATCAATCAACAGTTTGATGCCTGATGAGTGGCCCTAGGACATTGCACCTATCAAGATAAAATTGGGGGATGCACATAAGAAAATAAATATTCTTTTAATGTCACATGATCATGTTTTTATTACTATTACCTTGATATCCATAAAATTACATATATTAAATCTAATTACTATCATCCATGGATTACCTAAGACATTTTACATACCCTCTCAACTCTATTTCTCTAATAAGTGTACTTATTCTTACATTAATGATGCCCAAAATCTTATATTATAATAATTGTATATTATCATATATATCCCCAATATTATACAAAATATCTATTTTTTGTTCATGTTTCTCATTATATAGATAGCTATTATTTAATTAGTATGAGGATACTTAGATATCCATAGAAATTGTATTGATGAAACTTATGGTGAATGCATTGGAGTTTGAAAATTGATGGTTGGGGACTAACAATATATATCCTCTCATAGGATAGAAATGTCCAATGAGACCAAATATATAGGGTTTTGGTAAATTGAACTTCCCTTCACAGGAATTTGTCTTGGTGTGATGCCATGGAAACATGTTTCTAATGTTCTACATTACAAAACCCATCATTAAGAGATTAGGGATTATTACTATACATGATTTATATTATCATCATAGATATATTATGAAATTATATTCAATTAATTATGGATTCATTTTTTATATTTATTCTTTTGAAATAACTTTTTCTATGTTTATATTATGTATGATACTATTTTATGGTACTCTTCCCTGAACATATATGATAACCCGTAATTGTTTTTATTTCCCAATGAAACCTAATGGGGTGTTATTTTTCATTTTCATGGATATAATCGATGATATAATTAAGTTATCAAAATAAGTTTATGTGGTATATTATTTTTTTCATTTGTAAAGTATATATGTATATAGTATTCTAAGACTACTAATGTGTATCACTATTTGGGAACTCTTGCACATATAATATAACTTGTAGTTCTAGTTTATTAGATTATGGTATTTTACTATTTGTATCAACAAAGGTTTAGTATAAATAATTGTAATTAGATTTAGTTTGACCATGTATGACTACACAAATAGTATAAAAATAATTCATCATTTCAAGGGAATGATCAAGAAAACATAACATGAATTTTATTTTACAAATCAATTTCATGATGCAGTTTTATGTATGACATTATTGAAAGATGTAAACTAACAAGAGGAATGTGAATCATATTAAAACCCATATCCAATTTAAGGATTTTCCACCTATGAAATTAAAATTTGTGTGAGTTGAGGTTAATCAGATCATAACTATATTTTGGAACCTGAATCATGTAATGTAAAATAATATCACCCACATAGTGTGACCCACTGGTCCAAAACACAATGTACCTATAATGGACCACATATTGTGATAATGTAAACCATTTATTATTAGAATATCTAATATATAGGAAACATAAAAATAGATTAATCCCTAAAATATCATTCTCACATTATGATAGAAAGGATGAAATTTTATAATTTTGGTTTATTTTCTAAAGGGAGAGACATTACCGTTTAAATATTTTATATACTCAACCCCAATATCAATCCTAAATTAAATTATAAGTATGTAGGAAGATCAAGTGTGATATATATATGATGAAGGTATCATAATAATAGAGCATTTACCCAAGGTATACAATTTAATTGATATTTTCCCCAAGGAATTAATTGAACATTGACTAGTGTGTGAAGTGGAGCCCTCTATTAAACTCATTCCTAATGAATGACACATATATAAAAATCCTTATAGGATAGAATCATTGGAATTTGTGGAGTTAATAAAACACCTACATTAGGTTTGGGAAAAGTGATTTATCCATATCTATTTTTTCACCATGAGGAGACCCTATTTTATTAATAGAAAACAAGGGTAGGTCCATGAAATTCTTCATTGATTAAATAGATATAATATCCATCACTATAAAAAAAGTTTCATTTTCCACACATTTATGACATAATTTATTAACATCATGGTTCAAAATAATTTTTTAACATGGATATTTTCATTCGTAATTATCATCAATGCCAATAAAATGATGATGTATCAGAGGCAATATTTCTAATGAGGTGCGTACATTATGAGTATACTATAAGGTCATGTGGATTGACTAATTTCCCTTATGTTATTATGTATGTGTGGGATAATTTATTCAATGAGTATCTTGAAATATTTATAGTGGTATTCATTTATGATGTCTCGATATACTCTAAGAGTTGTGAATACCATAATAGTAATCTTCAATTAATTAAACAGACCCTCAGAAAAAATAAATTATTTTTGAAGTATAATAATTGTGAACTATGGATCAATGAAATGTCTTTTCATTCCGTATCATATTAAATTATGGGGAATAAATGGACCCCTCAAAGGAAAAGGTAGTAAAATAATAGATGATACCAATGAACATAACCAAGAACCAGTATTTCCTTAGCCTAGAAGGTTACTATCAGCGGTATGATCAATATATTATTGGATGAAAAAACTATTGAGAATATTAACTTTTTTAGTGGTTAAATTCACATAGTTAAGTTAATGAAATGAATGTTTTGATGTGTTTAAGAAGAGCCAAATTATTGGAATAGTTTTTTGTCTACTATAAGGTATGGAAAGATTTGAAATTTATAGTTATTTTGAGATGAAAGGACGTGGTTGTATAATTTTCCATAAGGATAGAGTACTGTCCTATTAATTAGTGGAATTGAATATCCTGAAACTACACTATCCTACTAATGTATATGTTTTGGAAGATATAATATTTTCTTTAAAAATATGGAGACAGTACCTTATCAAGGGTTATGTGAGATATATATAGACCATTATATGTTTATGTATATATTCTCCTAGAATTTTCTGAATATGATCCAAATAATATTGTTCCAACAACTCAAGGAAAATGACTACTCAATATAGTATTTAATATGGATGGAAAATAGGGTTTCTAATGCATTGAGTTGGTGGAACCATGGTTTTATAAAAATGAAGATGAATAATAATGATCCCATATATATATCTCATAAATAAGGATATAAATAATTTAGGCAAGTGAAGACATCATTCCTTTTCAAAGAAATTCATAAACCATAATTACATGTAATGATAGAGAAGTCCCATACATGTGATAAGAATATAAAAATGATGAATAAAGTAGTGAGTGGTGATAAATTAATAGAAATCATCTTATGAAATAGATTATGGATGTTTAAAAAATTGTTACATGTTCTATACATACAAGCGTCATGAATAGAACTTCTAGATGAAGAAAATAGCTTAAATTTCAATATACACCCTATTAGCGCAAATATGAATATGTATTAAGATAATATTTCTGGTGGGACGGTATGGAGTGGGAAAGAGCCTAATATGAGTCCCAATGCATAGTATTCCTGAAAGTAAAATATGAATGTGATGTTTATAAGGTATTCATGAAACATATTTTTATAACAATGTAGAAATAGGACAATGTTATAATGAAAATTTTCACTAGACTCCCATATATTCAAATGAATTATAAAACCATATAGGTCCTTATTTATCATCCTACCATTTCATATAAATAAGTGAATATCTACCCTTTGAGATCATTTCTGGTCTCTATATCACTGGAATATTAACACTTCAGGGGGAGCCTATATGTATTACATCTGGATGTACATCGTGGTTCACATAAAAAATATATAAGAGTCTTCAAAGGGATATCAACACTCTGGTAAAATTAAGCACTACTTATCATCCAAAGACAGATGGGTTGTCTGAAATAATGATCAAAACTTTGGAAGACATACTAATCATAGGTTATCTTGATTTCTACAGTGTGTGGGATTATAATAATTCATTATTATAATTTTCATTAAATAATAGTTTCCATTCATTCATCGAAATGGAAGTGTGTATATCATAATATGGAAATAGGTTTCTTAGTCCAACCTATTGAGAATATGGTGGGGAAAGAACATTAGTTTTCCCAAATCATTCCGACTATGAAAATTTCTACTGATGTATGGACAATTTATAAAAAAATTAAAAAACCCCTAGGTAGAATGTAGATCTATTATTATAATAAATGGAATTTATTGGAAATTAAGGTTATAGGTTAATAATTATGGAAGGTTTCACCATGTAAATAAGATAGAAGAATTTTTAAAAGTTGAATTTAAACCCTTTGTACAATGGCCCTTTTGTAATAGTATAATGGATTGGAATTGTAGCATATAATTATCTATACAAAACAAAGTTTTGAAGTAGAAAAACATCTTCGAAGTTTCATAGATGAGGAAATACATGTCATATCATACAAATTTACTCTGATATAATGGAATAGATTTGGGGCCTAACTTGTTTCATAATGAGGAGACATTCATGATTTTGGACATGAGAGAAAATGTATTATGGTTTTAGATAACCCGTTTGGTGAATGTCATTTGGAGAAATCCAAAATTGAATAAAGAAACATGAGCACATGAAGAATATACAATGAAAGAGAATAAATATATATTCAATAGCTACTATATACCACATTATGATGATGAAATTATCTGAGGGTGGTGGGGAGAATTTAACACCCACGACTCTATAATAGAAGGTAAATATTGTATCATGGTCTATTTCAAAAATTCACCCATTAAAGAGCATTGATTCATAATATTTTTAAAAGGTAAATTTTAAAATTTCTAATTGAAAAAACTTAAATGTTAGAATTCATCATATAGAAATTATTTTAACTTGAGTTCTATAAAATTCTCTAATAATTTTGGTTTTTATAAAAAAATTATGTTTTTTAGAAAAATAATTATATTGTATGGAATTACCATTATATAACAATGAACTAGATGTTTAAAACCCATTTTTAGTAATAAAATGTGAATTTATGGAATAAAATTATACATTTTACAATATTATTTGAACTCATAAATAATATAGAAAACCTTTTGTGGAATAATTAAAATGTTACATTAATATAAAATCTATTTTGAGTATATTAATTGAATCAGTTATTTTCAAGGAACATTATTTTGTATCTTTAATATAAGCACTCATAAAATTTATTTATTTTATAAAAAATAAAAAAATTTCATTAAAATCGGTATTTTTTTTATTATATATATATTTAATTTTTAAAAACATTGTTTCTCTAAAAATGTTTTTCATTTGATTCAGAATAATTTTTAAATTAACGTTTGAATAAATTTTATATTTTATAAGATAAAATTAATTTCATATTTGAAATTAATAAAAGAAATAGGTAAAATGTTCAATAATTATGTGTTTGATTGAAATTGATTATTATGACTAGAAATTAATTATCAATGTTAATGTAAGTGGGGTAAATTGATTATTACAATGATTAAAATTTATAAAACATTATAAATACCTAACTCTAATTAAATAGTTTACCATTGATCAAATGATACTTGTATTCTAATATTTTATTGTATATTTTTTATCCATTGACCCTGGAATAGTGCTATATAATTATTGAAATGTTTAGAGGAGTTACCAAAACTATTCTTCACTTATTTTAAACAAGGGGAACATATTTAATAATTTATAACACACATATAATTTTAAATTTTCCATCAAAGACATCCATTTATATTTCCCTATAATCATATCCCATGAACATAATCCCTTAGTCACTCATAGTTATCATAGTGTCTTCAAATACAAGGAGACTACCAATGAAAAATCAGGTCTATGATATTAGATGTAACACCCGAGAATTTTATGAGAAAGATTTTGTTTTTATGTTATATAAATCATCAAAGGAATCTTTCACTACACACAACACTAGATTTTCTTGCTTTACACACAACCGCGACCTTCCTCGATAGCTTGCGTCGTACACAATATCGAGTTTCAATAAAAAATGATATGCTAAATGGACCTCATTTTTGGATTTGGAATATCGAAATTAGCTTAGGGTGAAATTTTTGTACTTTTCGGATAACTTTCATATTCTGATGGATAGTGAAAATTATAAATTTTAATTAAAAACAACTTTTTTAATTGAAATAATTAATAGTGATAAATTATTAATTTGAGTGTTTATAAAGTATATTTAGAATATATTTTTACAATGTAATTTCATATCTAAACCAGACATAAATAAGTGTCAATCTTTTGATAGTTATTATCTCTTAAAAACACGCTATTTGTATTAACGACGTGAATTAATTTTTTTAGTAAATGTATCTGATATGTTCTGAATTTGGTAAAATAAAAATCATTTTTGAATTCATAATATCAAATATATCTTAGGCTTAATTATTGGTATTTTTCTGGAAACTTTCATTTTTTGATGAATAGTGAAACCACTATGTGGTAGTTAAAAAACAGAATTTTTTCATAAAAATTAATTTTACCACTTCTGTTAGTGGAATTTCAAAAATCCGAGATACATGGTTGATTTCAGTAAGTAAAATTTGGTTCAATAAGATTAAAATAATTTTTGGTGAATAGTATCTTTTTACTTTTATTTACCACGGTTAAAAGTAAATATGGTAGTTAAGGTTAGAAATGTTATTATTATTACCATAAAACATGTACTAATTCTATTGGATAAATGTAATTCGACCAAAAACAACCTTAGGAATAAAATATGACCATTTAGGCCCACTTGGATTAGATTAGGACATTTATTATCAATTTATTTAAAGAAGGGTTAAAATAGTTAAAATCAAAGTTTAATAACTAAATCATTTTTAATATAAGGTTATACATAAGTTAAATTCGTCTATAAATATTCATTAGAAATCTAAAACAATTTTCTACGTAATGTTATTTTATTTTTATTTTTTATACTTAATATAATTTAATTTATTGATGATACAATGATGATGCAATAATTATCTTATTAATGAAATTTTGACATAATTGATGTTATAAATACCCTAATAAATGTAATTTGAGACTTTTTAAGAATTCCAATAATTTTATATGTTAATATGACATGTTAGTATTGATTTAATTAAATTATTTATAACTAATCATTCTGTTAGGATTTTCACAAAAATCAATTACCAAATAGTGTCAAAATTGAAATAAAATAGTTTTTAAAACAAATACTATATTATTAATTGTTATTTTATTCCTAGAAATATAAGGATCGGCCAAATGACTTAGATAAGGTTATATATATTAATAATAAACAACTTTGTGTTCTTTTGGCTTGATATAGTAAGTTTATTAACCTTATAGTGTAAGAAAACAAGAAGACACGGTAAAAGTTAAATTATCTAACTTAAAGTTAAATCTAAATGATAAGGTTAAACTTGATACCTAAACTTGTCTAAATTCTATTGTATGAAAGTATTGTGACCCATCCCAACCTTAGCTTCGAAATATATCAATTTGGAGCTATTAAAAACCGAATTGGTCTTTATAATAAAATAATATGTTTTTTTATTCCAAAGGTGCCCCTCTCCTCCCTTATAAAATGGCACCTCCTACCTCTCTTCCTCACACCACTTTGATCCTTCAAGCTCGGCCAAACCCTGCCAATATCTCCTCTCCACTTCCCTAGAAACATCCTAGAGGTCCTGGTCTTCTTCAAAGACCAATTTTAATGCCCTAAGAGGAGGTCTCAAAGAGGAGCTTCAAAGAAGAGGTAATTATCGTTACCGATTCTTTCATCTTTATTTATTTTTCCAATTCTTATTCTTTAGTTGTTTCATTATGAAGTAATAACATCAGTATCAACCATATACTGATATGTTATTATATGTATGAAACAACCCTATTTCACCATCTATCCATCCCACGGAAAACGAAATCACCACGTGTGCGTACGTACAGAATACTGTCTCCACGCCGTGGTGTAATCTATTTTCCACCACCACCTTACTCGGATGGGTATAATGGTGTAAATAATAACTATATATGATTATTGTAAAGTTATATTGATTCAGAAATAGTATAAATACACTCCAATACAATTCCACGATCATGGGAACAATATCATCGCTCGTGCGTACGTACGGAATACCGTCTCCACGATGTGATGCGACTCGTTATACATGATCTTCATTGCATAATGATTATATAAATGAATTGAGTGAATTAATATGATATATATTACACTAATACCATTTTGTAAATGAGGTATCTATAACCTAAAAAGAAAAATAAGAATTTATTCTACAAAACGAGCATAAGAACAAAAAGTAATAAACACCAGAATAAAAAGTAATAATGAAATATTACTAATAAGAAGCTAGGAATATGAAGATATATGATATCATAAAAACACTTATGATTCTCGAATAAGTCAATAACATTATTTAAATAATTATACAGGAGGTTCAGACACTTACGAAGAAAATCGGACCTAAGGTAAGTGAAAATATCACAATCTCATTTTATCTGAGATTGTTTATACTTTGGTATTTAATGGGGTGTATTTTATCATCCACATCCATGTATCCTCAATATTTAATATTTTTTCCATCCACCTACAATTTGTTAAATCCAATTTTACCCTTCGGTGACTTTTTAGTAAAAGATATAAAAGCAATCTTTTGTCGTTTTTCGTACGAGGTACTTTTTGACTTTTCCAACAAAAGTACAGGAAGAATGTTTTTTTAACTTATCAGCACGAATGGATTTTTAAAACATTATTTCCAAGAATCTTACTTTACAAGTTTTCAATTATATATTTAATAAACTTCTTTTAGTTTAAAATTGTATGACATGTTAAGAAAGAAAAATGGTTTTGAAGTGGAAAGGATATTTTCCTCAAGAATGGAGTTCACGTGTTTTTATCAAAATTATTTTCCATCTAATATAATATAGGGTTCTGTTTCTATCCCTATTATTACATTTATTTGATTATGGTGTGATGGAATTATTTTTATGAATTCCTTTATCTTATATGAATTATCTTATGATGTCATGTTGTTTAAGAATCCCATTTTTATTACATGGGTTATGCAATGATGTATGATTTATGATTTTGTGGCACACATATGAATGGTATAATTATGAGATGGGTGGGACCTATATCTCCCTCCAATTCATTGGTTAAAGATTTTATATCTCATTAGGTAGACATGGCTGGAATGGCAGGTTAAACCGGTTCAGTAAAACATGACTGAAACGAGGAGTGAAATCGGTTCAGAAAAGGACTTTGTCCACTAAGATAGTCCTGGAAATGAGTCTTGACTAATAAGAAATGATACTCTATGATTATGTGTGTATTCCACAATGTTTCATGTTTTACTTCATGATTATTGGGATTACATTTCACTACGATGATTTATCCCATGTTATGAAATTATGATCTCTTTTGCGGGGTATGATTTCAAAAATGTTATTTTTTTATTTTGATGTGATTGATATTTCTTTTATTTACCCTTACTGAGAATTTGAGCTCACCCTTTTGTATGTTTTCTTTCCCCAGTTCAGGAAGAAGGTTATTAAGTAAGATATTCCAAAAGAGACTATATATATGATGAAATAAATGGGAGACAGTGTAGACGCTTTATGGACCAGTTGTTTATGTTTCCCAGTTTCTAAAGACACTATACCTATACGGTCCTTTCATGGTTTTGTTATTTGTTGTAATATGTATCCTTCAATTTTGAAGTATTAACCATGTATGTAAAGTATGGGTCATTATAGTTGGTATTAGAGGAAAGGTATAGTCAACCTTTGGAAACTAGGATATGAAAGCCTTAGTAAGAACCCTAAGGATAATTCTAAGCATAGAACACAATCTTAGTGTTTTAGAAATGTCCATGAATAAACTAGTATAAGACCTTAAGTGTGAAATTTTATTATTGATTATGTGATTTTCCTATTATAATTAGTGTTTCTCACACTATTCATCTTGGTTTTAGTCAATGTATGGAACCCGAAGGAACCATGTTAATGCGGAATGTGACGGGCAATGCAATGATTGTCCCCCTGAGCAACCAAAGGGATGAAATTGAGTGCATAGAATGGGATGAGTTCAAGAACTTATTTTTCAATAAGTACTTCCCTTGTATTTTCAGAACAAAGATGGAGAACGAGATTCTTGAACTGAAGAAAAAGGATGATGAATCTGTTGGCACCTATGAAGAAAATTTTACAAGACTTGCAAGGTATGCTTCCGGTATTATTATCCAACCTGAGAGTAAGATCGATTGATTCATTAGTGGATTAAAACCAAGTCTTCTAAGGGCCTTATCCATAAGGGACTTCAATAGCTATGAGGAAATCGTTCAACTTTCTCTCAAAGTTGAGATGGATATTGGAGTAACCCATTAGTCATATGGGTTTGATAAGAAGAGGAAAATGGAATTCAAAGGAAAATCTAAAGAGAACACTGAAAAGAAGATGAGATTTCCCTCATGCTCAATGAGTTGTAAGAAACATGGAGTGAGTTGTATTAAAGGGACAAGGAAATGTTTCAAATGTGTAATGGAAGGTCATTGGGCATTTGAATGCCGCAATGATTGGAAGAAGATGTCTAATGATGAAAACAAAGAAAGGGACACACAGAATGAACCTACTACAATTCAATGTTTCAAGTGCAAGGAGATGGGGCATTATGCCAATAAATTCCATAATCCAAGGGTTATTGATGATGATCGACATCCACAAAATCTTAAGGATAAAGACAAAGGAATGTCACATGAAATTTCTATCAGCGATGTGGATTACGATAACGATGTGGTGAAAGGTACACTTACCATCCACTCTAAAGTAGAAAATGTTTTATTTGATTATAGATCCACCCACTCTTTTATTTCTGAAGACTTTTCTAAGGGTATCACCGTAGTACCTCAAAAATTAGATGTTGAGTTAGCTGTGACAACACCTAATGGCACAACAGTGGCATCAAAATTTTATAATTCTTCCCCAATTGAAGTTTGTGGGAAAGTACTTCCTGTAAATCTTGTGATCCTTCCTATAGTGGAATTTGATGTGATTCATGGCATGGATTAGATTTCTTTATATGGAGATCATATCAATTTCCAAAGAATGGAAGTCACATTTCATATTCCAGATCAATCTATGATCTTCTATCGATGCAAGGATGAACATAACCTTCTATTAGAAATTTCATCCATCTTATGGGTCTTGATTCCATTGAATGAAGGTTATTTATCTCAAATGGTTGGTGAAAAACTCACAATTAAGAATATTCCCATTGTACGAGATTTTGATGATTCCTTTCAGGAGGAATTTTTGGGTTTTCCACCAAATCGTGAAGTTTAGTTTTCAATAGAACTCGTACCGGGTGCTTTTCCTATTTCAAAGACACCGTATAGAATGGACCCAATTGAGTTGCAGGAATTGAAGAGGCAACTCCAAGAGAATCTTGATAAGGGATTCATATTCCCTTGTGCGGCACCTTGGGGAGCACCTGTTCTATTTGTTAAGAATAAATATGGATCAATGAGACTCTACATTGATTATCGAGAACATAACAAGATCAATATCAAGAACAAATATCCTCTCCCACAAATTGATGACTTATTTGACCAACTACGCGGAGCTCAATACTTTTGAAGGATTGATCTTAATTCAGGGTATCGTCAATTAATGGTCAAAAGGGAGGATATACCAAAGACGGCTTTCCGTACATGGTATGGACACTACAAATTTATAGTGATGCCATTTGGTCTTACTAATTCCCCTGTTATCTTCATGGATCTGATTAATAGAGTCTTTAGAGACTATCATGATCAATTTGTGGTAGTCTTTATAGAAAATATTCTTGTCTATTCGAAGAGTATGGAAGAACATGAAGATCACTAGAGAATTATATTGAAGACCCTGAGAAAGGAGAAAAATTATGCCAAATTTACCAAGTGTGAATTTTGGCTTCAAAAATTTTCATTTTTGGGTCACATAATATCAAAAGAGCGGATATTTGTGGATCCAGCAAAAACAGAGGTTATTGAAAGATGGCCGAGACCAACAATAGTAACTGAGATCCGAATTTTTCTTGGTTTGGCTGGATATTATCGATGTTTTTTGATATATTTTTCATGGTTATCTAATCCACTCACCAGGTTGACTCGGAAAGGAGTTAAGTTTGTTTGTATGGAGGAATGTGAATAGAATTTCAAGGAGTTGAAAAGAAGGTTATCCAGTGCACCTGTTCTCACACTGCCTTGTAGTGGAGAAAGGTTTGAGATCTACAGTGATGCATCCAAGAATGGGCTGAGGTGTGTTCTTATGCAAAATGATATGGTGATAGATTATGCCTCACGACAGTTGAAAATCCATGAGCAAAATTACCCAACACATTATTTGGAGTTATCTGCGGTAATCTTTGCATTAATGATTTGGAGGCATTATCTTTATGGAGAAAGGTGTGATATTTTTACTGATCATAAAAGTTTAAAGTATATTTTCACACAAAAGGAGCTGAATATACGCCATAGAAGATGGTTGGAACTGATTAAGGATTACGACTGCTCAATTCAGTACCACCCTAGGAAAGAAAACAAGGTGGCAGATGCATTAAGTTGACAAGACCATGCTAGTTTATACATGATGAGGATCACAAAAGATCCAATATTTATGGATTTAGAAACTATGGATCTTGGAATTATAATGGATGGTGTGGGGAATCGTATATTTCTCAAATTAATGTTCAACCATATATACATGTGAAGATTAAAGATGCACAGAAAGAAGATGTAGAGTTACAAAACATGGTGATAAATATTCCCGAATTCAACCTTGATTGTGATGAGATAATAAAGTTTAGGAATTAGGTTTTTGTTCCTCCCATCCCAGAATTAAAGAAGGAGCTGCTAGATGAGGCTCATAGTTCTCCATTCCCTATTAATCCAGGAAGCACGAAGATGTATAGGGACCTGAAAGAGTACTTCTAGTGGGATGGCATGAAAAGAGATGTTGCTGAAGATGTCTCTAGATGCTTGGTTTGTCAGCAAGATAAAGCTGAGAGACATAAGTCTAAGGGGATGTTACAACCATTACCCATGCCTAAATGGAAATGGGAAAAAATCACTATGGACTTTGTCACAGGACTTCCTAAAACATCCAAAGGCAATAATGCTATCTGGTTCATAGTTGATCGTCTTACAATGTATGCACACTTCATTTCTCTTAGAGATGATTTCTCTCTGGATCAGATTTCCAGGATATATGTAAAGTTAGTGGCAGGATTGCATGGAGTAACACTTTCTATTATATCTGATCGGGATCCGAGATTTACCTCGATGTTATAGAGAAGTCTTCAGCATACTCTGGATACAGAGTTGAGTTTCAGAACTGCTTATCATCCTCAGACAGATGGACAGTCTGAGAGAACAATTCAAACTCTAGAAGATATGTTGAGAGCTTGCTCTATGGATTTCAAAGGTGGTTGGGATCAACACCTTCCTTTGGTGTAATTTTCGTATAATAATAGATTTCACTCCAGTATTCAGATGTCTCCTTATGAAGCTCTCTATGGAAAGAAATGCAGGACTCCAACTTGCTGGGATGGAGATGGGGAAGGAAAGCTATTAGGACCTGATCTTGTTGATGAGATGGCAGAAAAGGTCCGATCTATCCAAAAACACATAAGAGCAGCTTAGAGTCGATAGAAAAGTTATGCTGACAAACGAAGAAAAGACCTAGAGTTTGAAGTGGGTGATAAAGTGTTCTTACGAATATCTCCCTGGAAGAGGGTCATGAGATTTGGAAACAAGGGGAAGTTGAGCCCTAGATATATCGGTCCTTTCGAAATACTGGATCGTGTTGGAAAGGTAGCTTACCGATTGGCGCTTCCACCAAATCTCTATCAAGTTCATGATGTGTTCCATGTATATCTCTTGAGAAATTACATACCTGATCCTTCACATCTACTCAGATCAGAAGTTGTACCGCTGGAGAATGATCTTTCTTATGAAGAACAGTCGATAGAGATTCTAGATCGTAGGGAAAAAGTCCTACGGAACAAGACCACTCGCTTGGTGAAAGTTTTATGGAGGAACCACCAATTAGAAGAAGCTACATGGGAGCTTGAGGATATGATGACGGAGTGGTATCCTCATCTTTTTGTTACAAAGTGATGAATTTTGAGGGCGAAATTCATTTTAAGGGGGGTAGAATGTAACACCCGAGACTTTTATGAGAAGTATTTTGTTTTTATGTTATATAAATCATCAATGGAATCTTTCACTACACACAACAATAGCTTGGCTTTCTTTACACGCAACCGTGACCTACCTCGATATCTTGCGTCATACACAATACTGAGTTTCACTAAAAAACGACATGCTATTAAAATATTTTTAAAACTAGCCGTTATGAATAGTAATAACCACGTTTTGAAATTTTGTAAATTTTATTTTTCAAAATGGACTTCATTTTTGGATTCGGAATATCGAAATTATCTTAGGGTGAAATTTTGGTACTTTTCGGATAACTTTCATATTCTGATGAATAGTTAAAATTATTAAATTTTAATTAAAAACAACTTTTTTAATCGAAATAGTTAATAGTGATAAATTTTTAATTTGAGTGGTTTTAATGTTTATTTATAATATATTTTTACAATGTAATTTCAAATTTAAACCAGACATAAACAAGTGTCAATCTTTTGATAGTTATTATCTCTTAAAAACACGCTATTTGTCTGGACGACGAGAATTAACTTTTTTAGTTAATGTAACTGATATGTATTTAATTTCGTAAAATGAACATCATTTTTGAATTCATAATATCAAATATAGAATAGGCCTAATTTTTGGTATTTTTCTGGAAACTTTCATTTTTTTGATGAAGAGTGAAACCACTAAGTGGTAGTTAAAAAACTGATTTTTTTCATAAAAATTAAGTTTACTGCTTATGTGACTGGAATTTCAAAAATCCGAGAGACACGGTTGATGTTAGTAAGTAAAATGCGGTTCAATGAGATGAAAATAATTTTTGGTGAATAGTATCTTTTTGCTTTTATTTACCACGGTTAAAAGTAAATAGGGTAGTTAAGGGTAAAAATGATATTATTAGTACCCTAACACGTGTATTAATTCTATTGGATAAGTGTAATTCGACCAAAAAAACCTTAGGAATAAAAAATTATCATTTAGGCCCACTTGGATTAGATTAGGACATTTATTATCAATTTATTTAAAAAAGAGTTAAAATAGTTAAAATCAAAGTTTATTAACTAAATCATTTTTAATATAGGGTTATACAAAAGATAAATTATACTATAAATATTATTTATAAAGCTAAAAAGATTTCATACATAATGGTATTTTATTTGTATTTTTTAGACTTAAAATAATTTAATTTATTTATGATACAATGATGATGCAGTAATTATCTTATTAATACAATATTGACATAATTGATGTTATAAATACCCAAATAAATGTAATTTGAGACTTTTTATGAATTCCAATAATTTTATATGTTAATATGACATGTTAGAAGTTATTTAAGTTAATGCTTTCGAACTAATAATTCTGTTAGTATTTTCACAAAAATCAATTACGAAATAGTTTCAAAATTGACATAAAATTGTTTTTAAAACAAATACTATATTATTAATTGTTATTTTATTCCTAAAAATCTACGGTTTGGAAAAATGACTTAGATAAGGTTATATATATTAATAATAAACAACTTGGGGTTCGTTTGGCTTGATATAGTATGTTTATTAACCATATAGTGTAAGAAACCAAGAAGACACGGTAAAAGTTAAATTATCTATCTTAAAGTTAAATCAAAATTATAAGGTTAAAATTGATACCTAAACTTGTCTAAATTCTATTGGATGAAAGGATTTAGACCCATCTCCACCTTAGCTTAGAAATATATCAATTTGGAGCTATTAAAAACCGAATTTGACTTTATAATAAAATAATATGTTTAGTTATTCCAAAGGTGCCCCTCTCCTCCCTTATAAAAGGGCACCTCCTCCCTCTCTTCCTCACACCACATTGAGCCTTCATTCTCGGCCAAACCCTGCAAATATCTCCTCTAAACTTCCCTAGAAACATCCTAGAGGTACTGGTCTTCTTCAAAGACAAATTTTAATTCCCTAAGAGGAGGTCTCAAAGAGGCGCTTCAAAGAAGAGGTAATGCCTGTTACCGATTCTTTCATATTTATTTCTTCTTCCACTTATTCTTCTTTAGTTGTTTAATTATGAAGTAATAACATCATTATAACTAATATACTGATATGTTATTATAATTATGAAACAACCCTATTTCACCATCTATCCATCCTACGGAAAATGAAATTACCACGCGTGCGTATGTACGAAATACCGTCTCCACGTCGTGATGTAATCTATTTTCCACCACTAACTTACTCAGATGGGTATAATGGTGTAAATAATAACTATATATGATTATTGTAAAGTGATATTGATTCTGAAATAGTATACATACACTCCGATACAATTCAATGATCATGGGAACGATATCATTGCTCGTGCGTACGTACGGAATACCGTCTCCACGATGTGATGCGACTCGTTATACATAATCTTCATTGCATAATGATTATATAAATAAATTTATTGAACTAATATGATATATATTACACTAATACCATTCTGGATATGAGGTATCTATAACCTAAAAATAAAAATAAGAATTTATTTGACAAAACGCGCATAAGAACAAAAAGTAATAAACACTCGAATAACAAGTAGTAATGAAATATTACTAATAAGAAGCAATGAATATGAAGATATATGATGTCATAAAAAAATTTATGATTCTATAAGAAGTCAATAACATTATTTAAATCATTATATAGGAGTTTTGGTCACTTACGAAGCAAATCATACCTAAGGTAAGGGAAAATATCACAATCTCATTTTATCCGAGATTGTTTATACATTGGTATTTACTGGGGTGTATTTTATCATCCACATCCATGTTTCCTAAATATTTAATATTCTTTCCATCCAACTACAATTGTTTAAATCCAATTTTACCCTTCGGTGAGTTTTTAGTAAAAGATATAAAAGGAATCTTTTGTCGTTTTTCGAACGAGGTACTTTTCGACTATTCCAACAAAAGTACGGGAAGACTGTTTTTTTAACTTATATGGCATAAATGGATTTTTAAAACATTATTTCCAAGAAACATACTTTACAAGTTTTCAATTTTTTTTTAATCAACTTATTTTAGTTTAAAATTGTATGACATGTTAAGAAAGAAATTTTTTTTTGAAGTAGATAGGATATTTTCCTCTAGAATGGAGTTCAAGTGTTTTATTAAAATTATTTTCCATCTAAGATAATATAGTGTTCTATTTCTATCCCCATTATTACATTGATTTGATTATGTTGTGATGGAATTATTTTTACGAATTCCTTTATCTTATATGAATTTTCTTATGATGTCATGTTGTTTAAGAATCCCATTTTTATTACATGGGTTATGCAATGATGTATGATTTATGATTTTGTGGCACACATATGAATGGTATAATTATGGGATGGGTGGGACCTATATCTCCCTCCAATGCATTGGGTAAATATTTTATATCTCATGAGATAGACATGGCTGGAACGGCAGGTTAAAGCGGCTCAGTGAAACAGGACTGAAACGAGGAGTGAACTCAGTTCAGAAATGGAATTTGTCAACTTAGATAATCTTGGAAATGAGTCTTGACTAATAAGAAATGATTCTCTATGATTATGTGTGTATGACACAAAGTTTCATGTTTTATGTTATGATTATTGGGATTACATTTCAATATCATTATTTATCCCATTTTATGAAATTATGATCTCTTTTACAGGGTAAGATTTACAAAATGTTATGTTTTTATTTTGATGTGATTGATATTTCTTTTGTTTACCCTTACTGAGCATTTGAGCTCACCCTTTTGTATGTTTTCCTTCCCCAGGTCAGGAAGAAGGTTATTAAGTAAGATATTCCAAAAGGGACTATATATATGATGAAATAGATGGCAGACAATGTAGACACTTTATGAACGAGTTGATTATGTTTCCCAGTTTCTAAAGACACTATACCTATACGGTCCTTTCATGGTTTTGTTATATGTTGTAATAAGTATACTTCAATTTTCAAGTATTAACCGTGTATGTAAAGTATGGGTCGTTATATTAGTATTACAAAAACTTATTTTCATTAATTATTATATTATATAAAATGTATTCAGTACACAATTACATTTTTATATTATTATAATAAATATAATCATTTTTTTTATATTTATTGTATTATATTTATTTATTCATATTCTACATCTATTAAGAAAAACAAAATGATTGTTCATAAATTGTATAGATTACAGCCACCCCAATGTAATGTGTTTCAATTTAGATCGCTTTTGTAAATGGTTGGATATAAGGATTCTATTTAAGGATAAATAAGATAATTATGATATCATCAATTTTTCGGTGTGAAAAATGTAAGAAACAAATAAGTATATAATGAACAAACAATCAACATTACTTCAATCGTTTAAAATTATTGTATATAGAGGATAATATTTTATTCCAATTTCATAATTGTTTCATAACCATGAATTATTCTTATAAATATATTTAATTATTATATATCAATATAATAAAATTTAAAACTATCATTACTATCTTGTTATATTTATATGAAAATTTACAATCTCATAATCATCCACTAATTATTGTAGTTTAAAAGTTTGGTCAGTTTAACCACATACATGAATAATACAATAAATTTATGTCATGAGTTACTATGATAAAATATTGATTGTTATAATATGTCATTAATGAGTAAAAAATGTTTTTTATGTAGATATTATTTCAATATCTATATTTGGAATAATGAAAAATACATCCATTAATCAATAATCACCAAAAGATTCTTATTATTAACATCATCTTCAAGGATAAGGTCTAAAACACAAATAAAACAATTTTGGGCCATAACATTTAATTATAAATTATCCATTACAATGAATTTATTGATAAATAAAAAATGGAACTGGGAATATGAATTAATACAAACACTACTATTAAGAAAATAATAAAAATAGTCAATATTGTAAACTCCAATATAGAAAATAGGGGGAATTCGGGTAGAGATTGAATATTTATGATGTTTATGATTTAAAATCGGTATGAGTAACATTATAAATAAATATTTTAATAGATATATATTTATTATATTGGAGTTTAGAGTACACTGACGGAATTCAGTATAATAGGTAATGGTTTTTAGTCTCAAACTCTTCTCATTAAGATATGTTTTGTAATGTTAAGTAAATTTAAATTATGTGGTTTATATTCTAAAAAATTCTCATATATTATGAAATTAATTTATTAATGGTATTTTATAATCATTTTATGCCTTGTTTTTTCAAGATTCTTTGATTTATTTTCTACCCTTTCAATAAGCAGGATTTTCATACTCAATTTTCATTTTTGGGAAATCGGGACTTTATCACCCACTATATTATTCTGTGTGGTACATTAATTTACATGGAATTAATTTTCCATGTAACTCATGATATTTATCAAATTTAAAAATATATTTATTTATCCAACTTTTACATTCCTTTGATTTAAGACTTACCTTTTACAAAGTTAAAAATTCACTCAATTTTTTGTATGTTGAAGGTGTGTATTTCACTGTATATACAAAAAAAAATTAGATACTAGAATGTGGATATGGTTGTGAAACATAATCATCTTGGGGTAATCACCCCAAATCTTTTTTTACTATTGAAACAATAATCACCCTAATGCATGATGAGTTGGCCAATGAATTCCCATCCAGTGAGAGACTTTAGGAGGATATTATTTATAATATTAAAATTCTCTTAATCAACCAAGATGAATGATTTTTTTACTATTTAAATAGTTTCCTAATCATGTAATGTATTGAAAGAATTATCACCTTCCCAATATAACCTGAATATTTTATGTACCCTATCCACTGTACTTCTTTGATGAGTTCTGTTCATGTTAATTTGATGATTCCCTGAAGCTTCCAAGATGATTAATGGACATTCCCTTTGAAATTAACTCTATTATATTAAATTCAGTAGTGTTTTATGGTCATATTTTACAATATATTAATATTCATGTTCTATTCAGTAAGATGTTCCTCAAATAATGGTATAGAGGACTTGATGGCTCATTTTCCAAATTCGTTGGACTGAAACTATTGATGAGTGGGGCCAACCATATATATCCCATTTATATATCAAACTTTTTAATGAGAGAAAAATAGTTGGGTTTTGGTGTATTCATATTCCCATAAAATTAACACTTCTTTGAATAAAGAATTGATAATAAGTTTCTGATGTAAAATATTATTCACTCAATCAGAATGTGATCAATGATTATTATTCTCTAGGCATTAATTTTTTATCATTTATGTAGTATTAATAAGTTTCAATTGATTTTAGATTTACATTACTCATAAATTCATTCCATATAACTTATTATGTGTTTGTGTTGTATAAAATTACAATGCAAGAAACACTTTACCAAGAATCTATACATTAACATGTTTAATTTTATTACCCTATGAAACCTAGAAAATGTATATATTTAATTTTTTGACAAAGGGGATTATTATGGTCATGAAATGTTTTCATGTTGTTTATTACATTCTTAGTGGGATTGATATGTATATATCATTTCATTCAAGAGTAGTGAACTTTTATATACATTAGAAAATATTTTACATTGAATCAATTATATAATATATCTATTAGATATTGTTTCATAATGTCCATGAAGATACATAAAAAATGGATAGATGAATAATAAATCATGCAGAAAATGATTGTGACATGAAATGGAATGACCACCTTCAAGAGAAAATGAATTGATTTTGAGTTCTAGTATAATATTGGGTATATATGTTCACTAAAATTTATTAATATATTAGAAATATCAGTATCCATATTGTTATTATGAATTAACCTAGGATGGAACAAACTAAAATTGATTATTTTATGTGACAACGCCCACCCTGATTTTTTGTGGCTTCTCATACACATGTTACTTTGAAATGTATCAATGTGATGGAAACGTTCTTATTTATTATTTTTTTCTCACTCCTTGGCAATGTTATCTTAGTATTGTATAAAATTTAAGGAGAATAAAATCGATCAAGTAATTATTCAGAAATTTGAAAAAATATGAAGAAATAATCCCAATGGAATGGGAGGAGTTTAAGTGGGCATTTTTCAATTTATATCTTAATTTAACTTTTTGTAATATTATATATATGGACTTCATAAATAATAAATATAGGGATGATGAATCCATTTGTACGTATCAAGAATTATTTACATGATTTTAAAGGAACGATTATGGTTTTATCAATAGCCATGTGAGAATAATTGATCTATTCATTAAATCCCTGAATCCAGGTCATCAAATGGAATTGTCTATAAGAGACATTAGTATCTATGAGTAATTCATTCACTCTGATTTCAATATAGAGATTTATAGTGGTAAGTCATATTATTCATATAATTTCAGTGAAACGAATATAAATATAGAGCTTGAGGAAAATAAAATGGAAAATTCATTAGTTGAATAAAATTTCATTCATAAAAATTAAAAAATGTGGGGGGAAACACTAAGAAGATAGTATGATAAGAATTGGATAATGATTCAATTTTGAAATGGACAGTCATTAGTATTGTAATTCTAAATGATTTATGATAAATTCAATAATTGAAATAAATGAGAAGAAGGTTTCAATCCATTATGATCAATGTTTCAGATATTTAGAGATTATGGAATATTAAAATCAATGAACTAATCCATCACATATTGAGGATGTCAGTAATCAAAAAACCCTAATAAAAATGTTAGAAGGAAGTAATTTTTCATGACAAATGATATGGGTTAAGATATTGTTATAGTAATTATACACTTAACATCCACTCCACATTTGAGAATGACTGATTTTATTCAATCTATTAAAAAAAATTATTTATAAAAAATTTAGTAATTTTATCACATTACCTTCATAATTATTATATGATGTGATAGTAGTATAATCTTATAATGGGATGATAAATGTATCCATAGTGTATATATCCAATATAATATAAGTGTATGTGAATGTGATTCCTGAAATTTTTTTGATTCTCGCCCATATTGAATTTCATGTTATTTGGGGCATGGATTGGCTCTATCTATATAGATTCTATACAATTACTATGTAAAAAAATACATGTATGATATTATGAATCAAACGATGTTTTCATTAATCATAAGGTATAATATGAACATATATTGTATGTTGGTTTAGTTATGTTGACCTAACTTCCATTCATTTCGGATATTTATCTCAAATGGTTGGGAAGGATATCAATAAAGAAGATTTTAATTTTATTTGGGAATATGATAATGTATTTCCCAAATAGTGTCCTATTTTACACCTGAATAATGAATTTTAGAATTCAATAGAACTCAAACATGTTGTGAATCTATTTAAAATACTTGTCATATATTGTAAACAATTGATTTGTATGAATTAATGAAGAAACTCTATACAAGAACCTGGATCTTTTTTAGGTATGATTTTCTTCCTCTGGTCGTTTTTTAATTAAAGGGGAATTATCGGAAATATTCTAAGTACATGTCGTGTAATTTTTGAATACACGCCATGTACTCAGTTATCGCGGGTACCCTTGTGCTGGTCGTGTAGTGTCCATGCACACAGCCATGTGGGGGTGACCTTGAGGCTGCATAAAGTGGAGTACGGAACCAAAAAATACACAGTGTGTACTTAAGGAAATGACCTTGAGGTCTTGTGACCAACATGGTATAGGGAACCTCTAGGTGGCCTCTTGAACCAGGACATTACAAAGATGTATCATAGGAGAAATTTTCTTCTTGACTTATAGTTTAGAGCCTATATCCAGGGATATGATGGAATAAGTACTTAGTAATAAGTTGTGCCCGGGTGTAGCTAACATGTGTTTAGGAAAAAAGCCAATCTACCTCGTTATATCTATTTTTTTGATTTTACAATTATTACAGTTGAATTGATTTCACATTGAGTGATTCACATGTTTTTTGTTGTTAATGTTAATGTTATTGAGGTTCTATTTCAGTTGCAACCTAATGAGATGAGGGTATTCCATCTCATGCATCATATAGGAACTTTTTAGGAATCACATGTCATGCATTCTTTCCATGCCATTTAGGGTGCATTAGAAATTTCATGTTGTTGTGATAGATGTTGCTCTAGATATTCATATTGTTGTGAAAGATGCTTTGATATAATACCCACTATTTTATAGGGTATCTTTTTTGTAAGGTTTTTATTGAATGAATTCCAAACATAGGTTCCTGAGGTGTTATGGGCCCTCATTGACCAGAATTTTGTGGATCTTTGACTTGTTTATATTATATATGACATGTATGAGATTCCAAGATTTTATTTTCATGGAGTATGGGACCTCACGGATCATAATTGGGCACCTTGAGGTTTGTTCTAGTGTTTTCTGGGTTCCACGGTAGTTTCTGAGGCTTACTGTCCAAAAACACTGATTATACATGGCCTGTACTGTTAACTACCTGCCATGTGTTCTTCTATTTGGGAAGAAACTTTTTTTTCTTAAGAACACGTTGTGTACTATATGTACACACCATGTAGCCTCTAACCATGTCTCAAACTGAATGGGTGGGGACACGGGGTTTGGAATCATTTGTAAGAAACACCCTGTCATAAAACCATGTAACTGGCCGTGTCACTAACAACACTGCTCGAAAAAATATTCTTAGCCCATGTTGTGTCCTCCTGGAACATTCTGTCTAGTGTGATCCATGTAACTGACCTTGTATCTAACTACATGGTTCAGTGTTCATCTAGTACATGCTGTGTTTGGCACTAAAACATCTATTAATTTCGCTCTATGTAGAAGTGTGTGTCTTATCCATGTTGAAGAACTCAGGCAGTGTAAGTGGATTCAAGTACACATTGCGTGTTAGGTGAACATGCTGTGTGTATGGGGTGTTACACGACTAGTTCTGGACAGAGTACACTCCCAAGTGAATGGCTGAAGGGAACACACCGTGTAGGTGTTATACACACCATGTAGTCATGTTTTGTAAAACAAGAATGTTTTCCTTCTCCTTTTCGAGTCTTATGTTTTTATTTTTTGGTCCTTGATAATCTTGATCTAAGGTGTGCGTTTGACCTTACAGAGTCATGCCGCCGAGACTACCTCTGGTTGTATGCCAGTTGCAGGGTAGTGATCAGACACTGGATATGGCCTATCAGGGACTCCCTGTAGATCCTCCCATTGTTCCAGTCTTGGCAGCATCCATTATACCAGAAACAGGTGTTGATGCACATTTCAGGGAAGTCTTTATGTGGATGATGTAGACCATTCGGGGAGCATCACCTCCTACCCCGTCGATGGAAGAATTGGTGCGGGTCTTTCAGCAGCAGCATCCTCCCACCTTCTCAAGGGATGGAGGACCCCAAACAGCAGATTCTTAGAAAGAAGCCATGCTGACGATCATTTAGTTTCCAAAGATGCCTCTAGAGAGGCGGGTCAAGATCGCTACATATATGCTTTAGGATTCTGCCAAGAGGTGGTGGGATGAGATCTCATAGACTGGACGCTTGCAAGTCATGACTTTTGAGGAGTTCCAGCATATCTTATATTCCTACTTCTATCCAGAGACCTTGAGGGTCGATCGAACCTATGAGTTTATGATCCTAGAGCAGGGTACTCTTTCGGTTATGGATTATTCCTCTCATTTTACCTAACTGCAGCATTCCACGCCTATTTCATGAGGTAATCTATTATTCATGGCAAGGAAGTTTGAGGATGGTCTGAGGCATGACATTCAATTACAGGTGAACATATTTTGGTTGACCTCAATCACTTCTATCATCAACCAGGCGCTAATCACTGAGTGAAATATAAGGTATTATGGAGTTGTGATCCCGGAAGGATTGACATTTGGAGTTAGTATTCCTCCTACTGACAGCAGGAAACGTCTTAGAGAGTCTACACACATAGATCCAAGGAGGTGAGATACTTCTTCTGGTAGTCAGGTAGTGTGCTACCAGTTCGGGAAGAGTGGGAATACAATGCCACACTGCTCGAGAGACCCAGGGTAGTGTCGATATTTCGGAAAGATGGGTCTTCTTCTGTGTTTCTATCAGATATTCTCACTAGTAGTTGGTGACATGGGTTCTTCAATGACTCCTCTTTCAAGAGAATCATGACCAGTTTCTCACCATTTTGGGAACTGGAGTTCTTCTAGCTGTTCAGGCTGAGAAGGAGGTTGTGGTTGTGGTAGCCACTCGCCCGATTTTCTGCAAAAATAGGGTGGATCAGCTCATGGTGTCAAAACATGGTCACAGGGCCATGGTTTAGGTCAGACTTTTGTAGTAGAGCAGACCCAATAAGAGCAGGATCCTGAACCTTCTACGGTTCTAGCTACGATCATAGTTTCCTTTATTTTAGATTATTCTCTTTTCGATATAGGGGCATCCTATAACATTATATCTATTTCTATTGCAGAGATCCTTTAGCTCTACATCATTTCTCCTACTAATATCTTGATGCTAGACACTCTATTGGGGACTAGAACGGTGAGTGTATGTTAGTGTATGGATTGAACTGTAGAGGTTGGTGGGTGTCACTTTTTATGGGATCTCTATGTCTTAGAGATGACATGCTATGATGTCATTCTCGGAATGGACTGGTTAGTTCGCTTCTAGGAATTCATCGACTGTTATCACCGCAGGCTGAGTTTCATATCATCAAAGGGAGAATCTTTTCTTCATAAGGACGAATGGGATGTCCAGGTGAGAAGAGTGGGACCCGAGCATCAGGGTTTAGGAGGAGTTACAGTGTAGATTTGTAGTCTATATCAGGATGACAAGGGGATTTCACATATAAAATTTCCTCTAGTGGTGGATCATTTCAAATATGAATTTCAAGAGGACTTTTCAGGTGGTCCTCCAGAATGAGAGGTAGACTTTTCTATTGAGCTTGTTCCAGGGGAATCACCGCTGTGCATTCCTCCTTATAGGATGGCTACAACAGAGTTACAGAAGCTTAAGAGGCAGTTAGAGGGGTAACAAGAAAAGTTTTCCATCAGACCCAGTACTTCTCCTTGGGGTATACCTGTCCTATTTCTATAGAATCCAGACAACACCCTTAGACTTTTTTTGGTCTATCATAAGTTTAACCAATTGAAGGTCATGAGTTGATATCCCTAGCCAAGGATTGATGATCTCATTGATCAACTTCATGGATCCCGTGTGTTTTCAATGTTTAAATTAAGGTCTGGTTATCATCAGTTTCATTTTAGACCATCTAAAATACCTCTCATAGCCTTCCAGTGTAGGTATGGTCTATATGAGTACATGGTTATTCCATTCGGTCTCACGAACGTGCCTGCAGTTTTCATGGCACTGATGAACCGAGTGTTCCATCAAACATGGATTAGTTGATGGTGGTCATCATAGACATTATCTTGGTGTACTCTCACACTCTACACGACCATGAAACCCATCATGATAACTTTTTGAGTACACCGAGAGCGCATTAGTTTTATGCTAAGCTCTCAAAATTCCACTTTTGGATGGATCAGATTCAGTTCATGGCTCTTGTAATCTCAAATACAAGAGTATCAGTTGACCCAGAAAAAGTGAGAGTAGTAGTTTCCTAGGAGTAGTAGAAGAACTTAATTTTGGTAAAGTGTTTTCTATGGTTGGCTGGATACTACAGACATTTCATTCAAGACTTTTCATGCTTAGCAGCACCACTGATGGGTCTGACAAAGAAGGGTGTGAAGTTCTTATGGTTAGATTCTTTTGAGTCAGCCTTTCAGGAGCTAAAAATGAGGTTGAATTTAGCGCTGATATTAGTCTTTCCCGATCAATTCAAGAATCATACAATGTACTATGATGCTTCAGGTATCAGGCTTGGAGATTTACTTATGCAGGGAGAAGGAGTCGTTGGGTACAAGTTTCGGTAGTTGAGACCACATGAGAGAAATTACCCGATGCATGATCACAAGTTGGATATATTTATTCTTGCCTCATGTAGTTGGGGAAATTATATTCTGGGAGAGTATTTTGTGGCTTTCACTGACCACAATAGTATAATGTACATCTTCACTTAGTGTGATCAGAATTTGAGACAGCAAAGGAGGGTTGAGTACCTTCAGTATTTTGGCTTTGTGCTTTCCTTTACACTTGGGAAAGGCAACATGGTGGTTGTTGCGTTGAGATGGAGGACTAAGATATAGGAAGTTCTAGAGGCCAACAGTAAGTGGAGGCATATGGCATGGTCTTCTGAGATGCATTTGCAGGTGCACGATAGACAGGGGCATGAGTTTCTTTCTTTTGTAGCTGTTACCTCTACCCTCTATGATCGAGTGCGAATGAGGAAGCTATCAGATTCAGAAGGCATTGTCCTATTGGAGAGAATGTGAGGAGAGGACCCTGTTCCGGGATATACCATAGTCAAGGATGAGATCTTGTGTTTCTAGTGGAACGTATGGGTGGCTGGAGACATACCCGAGGAGCTGATGTAGGACTTTCTTTCCTCAGTTTGGGTAGTCCATCCTCGGGTCACCAAGATGTATTGTGATCTACACCATCAATATTGGGGGACATGTATGTGGGGAGAAGATTCTAGTTTCATCATGAGGTGTTCCACCTGTCATCACATGAAGTTAGAGCATCAACGAGCAGTAGGGATTGTACAATAGATACCCATTATCAAGTCAAAGAGGAATGATTTCGCGATGGATTTCATGATAGGTTTTCAAAGGTCTTCCCGAGGGAATGATGCAGTTTGGGTGGTCATTGATAGTCTCCCAATGGTTTCTCACTTGTTACTGATCAAGGAGACCTTTAGAGTCGATGAGTTGGGACAGTTGTACATCTGTGAGATTGTGCCCTTATATGGAGTTCCACACTCGATTGTTTCAGATAGAGATGAATTTTTAACTTCTCGGGTCTAGCTAGGGCTTCCGAAGGCTTTGGGTATAAATGTACTTTTCAATAAATCTTACCACCCCTGGACATATGGCCAGTCCGAGTGTATGATTCTGGTGCACGTGGACATATATCGATCATGTATTCTTGATTTTGGGGGTTCTTTGGAGAAGCACATTCCTCTTGTGTAGTTTTCCTACAACAATAGTTTTCAAGAAACTATTTAGGTGGCACCTTATGAGGCTTCGTACGGTAGGCCATGATGTTCACTGTTATGTTGGCTGGAGGTAGGAGAGGATACTATGCTTGGACCTCATCATGTACAAGATCCCACAAAGGAGATTGAGTTGATTCAGAAGAGGATGGATACTGCGTAGTCTCAACAGAAGTATTATGTTAATTAATGGAGACGACCTCTGGTGTTTGAGGCTAGGGATTAGGTTTTCCTGCGTGTCACACCAAGGTTGGGACACATGAGGATTTAGTAATAGGGTAAGAATTCACCGAGGTACGTTAGGACGTTTGAGGTGTTGGAGAGAGTTGGTTCAGTTTCCAATCGGTTGATGTTACCTCAGAGGTACCAGGATATGCACGATGACTTCCACATTTCTCAGCATTGACGTTACATCTCCGAACCATCTCATGTCTTCCAACCCGAGGAGATTGAGTTACAAGGCATTGAATCTTTTGAAGATCATCCTATCCAGATTATTGATCGATGTAAGAAGTTTCCTTGTGGCTGGTCAATTCCTATGGTATGAGTTCTATGGCAGCATGGTTTCGTACATGATGAGACTTGGGAGAGGGAGGCTGATGTACGATCGTATTGGCCGGAGCTTTTCGTGGATTCATCTTCTACGCTGCCTTGCTTGGGATATTCGGGGAGGAATTTCATTAAGGGGGGAGGTTTGTAATAACCCATATCTTCTTTTCAGGTATGTTTTCCTTCTTCTGTTCATTTTTAAGAACAAGTGTAATTTCTTGAAATTTCCAAAGTACACTTCGTGTACTTTATATGTACATGTCGTGTACTCGGTAACCGCAGGTAGCCGTGTGCCGGTCGTGTAGAGGCCATGCGCATGGCCATGTGGGGTAACCTGGAGGGCGCTTAAAGTGGAGTACAGAAATGGAAGGTACATGTCGTGTACTTCCAAAGAATACACTGTGTATTTTATATTTTTTCATTAAATATACCGAGGTCATGTCTAATTGCCCAAAGGTATTTTTCTAGGTTTCATTTGGCGAAAATCTCCCATATTCCCACGATCTTTCTCTGAGCCCCTCAATAAGCATTTGATCTTTGATTTGACCACCATCAATTGCGTTGGGATCGCCTCATTTATCTCTCTCTTCTTCTAGAGCATAGTTTCCAAATTCCAATTCATTCTCAAGTTATCCTCTATTGAATGTTTTAGAAGTATTTGTAGATATTCAGTGTTCTAAGTTGATTCATTCCCTGAGATTCGAGTATATTGATCTCTCAATGCTGCGGTTGGTGGTTTGTGCCTTTCTGTTGAATGTCTTTGAGTTATATTTTCAAAAACCACCAATACCCATGAATGGGGTATTCTGCATTTACCATTTTAGCCATATTGTTTTACTTACATGATAATATGCTTGATTAGAGGTTCATTGAATGTTAATAGGGTTAATTTCTTTGCTTTGGATGATTTTTCCAATGCATGATTGCCTGTTTTAATTGTTGGGTCTTGTTTTCCAGTTAGGATGTTGTTTACCTTCCCATGCCTAGTTGTAGGATGGTTTGGTTGTTTTGATATGCTGTAGACAGTTATTCAAGTAGTTCTTGAGGATTAATTTGCCCGATATGAAATGCTATACCTACATGACTTACATAGGACCGTGAGAACCTGGTGTAGTAGACCATCAGGAGAATGGACTTAAGGGCTTCTCCAGAGTTTCTATTTTACTTACGATGTGAGACCATAGGGGGAATTAGCATAATTTTCTCCTTAGAGTGTCTGTAATTTTCTCGATATGGGACATAGGGGAATAGTCATTGAGTTATTCCCCAGAGTGAATTAGTTACTGATACGAGACTATAAGAGGAATTGATGGTGAGTGCTTCCTCAGAGGGTCAATTCATAAGCTGAACCAGAGGGGTTAGACTGAGTGTACTCCCCAAAGGGTTGCTTTTGTTTCTAGGTAGAACCAGAGGGGATAAGCTGTGAGTAATTCTCAGAGGGTTACCTATTTGTGACGACTTTATTTTTTTATATATTTCTTGATATATGATTCTGAATTCATTGATATTGTGAATTTTTTACCTTGGGGACTTCCTTGTTTACAACATTTATTTGCTTGCTGCCTGCCATATATTCACTGACTAATAGGTAAAAATCTCGTGGTGGTTTCCTACTGGGAGTTAGTCTCACACCCTATTTTGGTCATGATTTTGGGCCCAAACAGATTATATTGTTGCAGTTATAGATAAGGGAAAGCGCCCTTCTACTTCAGGTACTTGATTTGATATGGAGCTGGAGAGCATGGGACGAAGCTATGTCTTGCAATGATCCGGAGTTGTTTACATTCTTTCTTTTATTTTAGGGTTTAGTAAAGTTTTACTCCAACATTGTTATTTGTTTGGATGCATTCCTAGACAAATGTATCATGCATCATTCATATATATGTGTGTGCACTAGTTTATTATTTTCCTGTATTCTTCTGTTTACTTTTGTATGGATTATTCCAGCTTCCACTACAGCTATTTGTTTTAATTCTGAATTGTTACTCTGCCAATGAGGGCATTGTTTTCCCACTTCACACCCAAGGCCCTCACTGCTAGTCTGCAGCCTCTAGAGTTTGAGGAAATGCATTTGAGGCCATGTGACCAACCGAGTACGGGATGCCTCGGGGTGGCTTCTTGAACCAGGACGTTACACTCTGGAAGAATCATCATAAATGATTCTTATTCCTCAATGTGTCCCCAAAGTTTGAACATATTCTATTTGTTAATTAGAATGATGGATCCTTGTATCTTTTCATTAATTATTAATTAATTAACAACATCACTTCCTAGAAAAATTGTTGTTTACCCCATATTTATGAGTTGTTTGATCATATACACAATGTATAATACTTATCAATGATTTCCATCATATGGGATACCATAAATTGAGGGTCAAGAAGGAAGATATACAAAAGATATCCTTTTATACGATTCATGGTCCATATGAATATATTGTAATTCTATTTGGACTTGTGAATACCCAGACTATATTCATGGATCTAATTAATAAGGACCATAGAGATTAACATGATTTTTTGGTAGAATTTATAGACTATATTTTTATATATTTAAGGATTAATTAACATCATTATGAATATTTAATGGTTGTTTTGAAGAACATGAAGAATGAGAATATGTATCCCAAATTTTATTTGTTTGAATTATGGCTATAGATGGACTCATTTTTTGGTTATATAATCTCAATTAGGTGTATATCGTGGGATCCTTCAAAAACATAAGTTATTGAACAATAGACTAAACCCATGTTTATGATTGTTATATATTGATTTCATAGTTTTTCTAGATTATAATATATCTTTATAAGGTGTTTCTCAGGGATATATTATCTAATAACTAATATGACTTGGAAGGGAGCCACGTTTAATTGTATAGATATATTATTTCAAATTTTTAGGAGATGAAAAGAAGGGAGATCACTTAAATTATATATTAAATTCCCTATAATGAATAATTTTATGTTTTATATAGTGATAAATTAATGAATTTTCTCAGATAAATTCTCATATAGATTTATATTGTGATATTTTATACCTATTTAAAATTGAAAATTGATGAGTAAAATTAACAGACTCCTGATTTGGATATTATAGTTATATATTATTCATTAATGGAATACTAAAATTATACATATATTGAAAGGAATGAGATATATAGGTAGATAATAAAGTATTAAGGTATATATTTACAAATGAATATACGATTATATGCAAAAGTATATGGTTGGAAATGATTAAATATTATGATTTTTCAATACAAGAGAACAAAAGGAAGGAAAACGTGATGGGTGATATTCTGAGCAGGAAGGACCGTGTTTGTTTAAAAATAATGAGGATTGAAAAAGACAATATATTTAGGAAATTTATGAATATTAACTCAATAATAATGATAAAAAGTGTTATATTATATATTTTTTAAGAATATACCACCATCCATCAATGTGAGGATTATATAACCGTAAAAGAATGATAAAGAACTATAGAAGATGAAGAGGAATATTAATTAGTTCGGCCATTAATTTGATGGAATTAGATGGTTTTGAAACCAATTTTGTTTTCCATCAACAACAAATGTGATTAATGATATGTTTCATTACACTCATGGATCACTATTATATATTCATTCTAGAAGTGAAAGAATTATAGGTTTTTGAAAAGGCATTTATGGTGGGATTACAATAAAATATATATATTTCCAAGTACATATATAGAATTCCATTATATTTAAAATTACCTCTCGTAGAAAATTTTGTAAGGATATGTTAAAACCATTATCTATACCATAATAGTGATGGGAAACAATCTCCATAGATTTTTTCTTTAGACTCCGAAGACCTCTAAATCAAATAATTCTATTTGGTATGTAGCTGATCACCATAATAACATGAAACGTTTCATTGATATAATATAATATTTCTCACTAAAAAATATTTCTTAGTGGATGTGAATTGATTTCAGGTAGTTCCATATTCTATTCTATCTTATCTAGAACAAAGGAATTCGTAATTATTTTTCAGAATTATATAATTGAAATTTAATATAGAGCTAATATTTTTAACTACATATCATCCTAAGATATATGGATAGTCTAAGAGGAATATTCAAATCCTAATTGATATATTATAATTATGTTCTATGTATTTAATATTTTCTTTGTATCAACACCTTCCTTAAAAAGAATTTTCATACAATTAAGTTTTATACTCATGAATTCCAGTGAATTCTATTTAATCCCCAAATGTTAAGAATTTGATAAATCCAAAATTTTTTGATAATGTTATAGAATAAATGATATTTGGACCTCATCTTATTATGGAAATTGATGAGAAGGTTAGATCCATTCAACAGAACATCAAGGTATCTCAATGTCGACATTAATGATATTCTAAAAATAGTCATTGTTGTATAGAGTTTGAAGTTATTTACAAGGTTTTCATATGAATAAATCCTTTTAACATGGTTATGATTTTAGAAATAAAGGTAAATATAAGCCCCAAATATATTATTAGCTTGAAATTGTTGATTGTATCACTATAGTTTTTTATCACTTAGTAAATCCACAGATTCTATACCAAGTTTAGAATGTGTTCCATTTACATCTCCTAAAGAAGTACATACCTGATCCTTCATAGGAACATAAATCAATGGACAAAACAAGAGATCATGATATCCCTTATGAGGAAAAATTAATGGATAATCAGTATTGAAGACATAAATTGATGAAGAACCAGGCTTCCCATATGGTCAAATATTTTTTGTGAAAATATAAAGTTGAGGAAGCAATATTTGATCCTGAGAATGTGTTGAGGAAGAAGTATCATCAATTTCTTGTATCCATGTAATGAAAATTTAATGGATAAATTAGTATACGTTTGTAGAATGTAACACCTTGATATTTTTTGGAATACTTCTCTTTAAAAATATTTATTTCTCTAATAGATTACATTATATAAAACACTGTGTTTAAATAAATGTTGATATACTATTGAAAAATTATTTGAAATTTTATAGTTATAAATTAGACATCTAAATTGTGTATATTAATACAAGGAACATGATATTTAATTATAAATATAATGCACTTACTAAACAAAAAAGTATTTATTAAATCATAGGAATTAAGAACCCGAATATTAGAGAATTATTTTTAAGAATAAAAAATATTTTTTATTTTATTTTTGTCCTAAAATATTATAATTAATTTATCCTAAATCTGGGAAAACAATTTTATAAAAATTGTATCAATTTATTATTTATCATATCAAAATCATCTTTTGGTGAAATTTTTAGTATTTTAAGGAAATGATTATTTTTTCAGTGAATACTGAAAAATGGTGATTTTATAGAGAAATAGAACAATCCAATAAATTATTAAACGATTACAATTTTTTAATTTATTTTATAAGTTGATTTTTTTACTTTTATTAATTATAATTCAAATATGATCACTATAATCACCTTAATTATTAATTGTGTTGTAAATTATTTTTTATTTGGAATTTTTTGTTTTCTAGAAAATCATTTCTTGGCTTATTATATATGTTTATTTCAATGTAATTTCATCCAATTAAATATATATTATCTTTTAAACAATATTTATTTTATTATGATAATAAAATATATTATTTAATGTATAATACATAATTATTGTTAATTATGAATCATAATTTTGTTGAAAAATTCAATTTAACATGTTTTGATTTAAAACATGTTGAGGGGAATAAAAATAGAATTATAAGGTTTTAAATAACCTATAAACATATATATAACCTATTATATATTAATATATCTACCATATATATTTTTATCTTAAAATAATGGTTATTTTGGATTCATTTGCATTGAGATAGACATTAATATATTCCAATCATATGAAAACATCAATGTGTGTCCACTCACTTCCTTATTAAAGATCATGACATATCCTCTATTACACATGCCTCATGATCAATATATATAAGATAATACCTACCTAAATAAATTCTTCACATTCCTAATCATTATTTATAGGTCTTTTTTTGATCAAAATACCGACCTATAAAGATTAATTTTAATCTAAAGGTTGGATTCTAAAGAAGAGGAATACCTCTTAACTGAGTGTTTTCATATAATTTCTTTATTCACCTCCTCAAATTATATTCTAACCATGATTTTATAATTATAACCTTATATATAATATACTTCTAAATTTTTATGTAGATTTATAGACCTTAAGTCACCTTATTCTCTATCACATCATAAATAAAACGCTCAATGATGTGTGTGTATAGACAACTCCTTCGCAAAGTGATGTATTTCATTTTTCATTAAAATAATTGATGATTGGTTATTATGATGGATTTAATGTTTAAATATTATATTTATGAAATAATTATTCTCCTAAAAATATAATATATTGTTTACCTCTTTACCGTGTCATTAGTTGGATGACAATAATGTCGCTTATAAAATCATGTGGAAATCCATATGCAATATGAGATGTAAATAATTTTCAATTTTTATTTTACATCGATCATAATAATATTAAATTTAATGAAGTAATATATAATTTATGATATAATTATAAATTTTCTATGTATAATTAGTATTTTCCCATGTTTCTTTGCATCAATTGAAATGTGGGAATATCACTTACAGGAACGTTCAAACTACCATCTCCATGAGTAATGTAATTCCTTTCTCATCAAATATTTATATGAATATTTTTAAAATGGTATAAATAGTTGATGAAAAATTAATATTCTTCATATAAATAGTTGATGAAAAATGGACACGACTTCAAAAATCAATGGTCGCATTTTTTTCACATGCTTTATTATTATTCATATTCAACCAGGTAATATATTGAAATGATTATAAATTAATTGTTTAAATTTTTAGAATTGAGTTTTCTTTCATTCTGATATGTGCAAAATATTATGCATTCACATTTTTGTGAATGACTATGTTCACTTTTTTATGTTTGATTATGGTTTCTTATATCTATCCTTACAAGATTCTTGATGGATGTGACTCTGTATCAAAATGTTCACAATAATATTTTCGTAAGATTATATTGTCACATGAAAATGTTATTACCCTTGAATGATGATTATTTATTTGATAGAAATATTAACCAATATTATAGATATAAAATTATTTTGATGTTTACGATGTAGTATTTTCTAGGTAAGAATATTTTATATTGATATTATACTATTGACTAAGTTATTGTACCCTTATGATTGTTTTATTCTCATATGATTGATATGTCTCATTTATAATCTAACTAACCATTTAAGATGTCTATTTCTTATTATTTCCATTATTAGGTACTGATGGAAGTTTATATGTATGATTTTTATTTAAGGATACTATTAAGAAAATCATTATGGGATTTTTTGATGATTTTTTATGAAATATGTTGATTTTTATCTACTATCAAAAGAAACTAAACCCTTACAGTCATCAAGCGCGTATAATTATAATATATATATATATATAATATTCAACTATAATTATTTAATAATTTTGAATGTAATTCTTTGGTCACCTCATATTTTGAATAAATAGATACACATCCTACTCTATGACTAATTTTGGAAATTGTTATCTATGGATTCTCTAGCAGGTTGATATAGATCTTTTGGATGGTTAAACAGTTTTATATATTATGGTGGTTTAGATAGTGGGATTAAGTGAGAATCGAGTGAGGTTATCATTATAATGTGAGATCCATAGAGTCTTATGTTTTAGGAGAGTATATTTTTAATAAAATGATTTGGAGGGTTTGTTGAGAACCATGATGGATATATACCCATGATAAAATCATGTGGGAATATTTTGTCAAGTTAAAATTAGAATGGATCACAGAATATGAAATATGAATACTAATAAATATAATAAGGATAGATCCCATAGAATGTTGATAGTAGACTTCATATTATTAGGAGAACACCATTTATGTCTCATGTATGAAATTATATTTTGGGGTAAATATTTTTTGAATGATGGGAATGGATTTAATAATAAACCCAATTTAGTGGTGGTGGTGGTTTAGTTCATTAAAAATAATGCCACTGTCTTCCATGTGTCTGTAAATTGGAAATAACATTCTATTGGGTTAAATTTGGAATGATTATGAAGATTTAGTATGTTAAATAATAGAATAAGTGAGATATTTTGGAACTAGACTACTGTGATAATCAATTTTGGAGAATATGGTACCTAAATGACTATTTTATAATCAATTCAGTGATGTGAGGACTTATGTGAGAGTGAGAATCATAGGGAAGATTATAATTTTGGGGGAATATGAATGTATGGTGTGAAATATTGAATTATAATGTTAGATTATGTTGTTTTAGAATTGGAATAACATTAATTTCATTGCAAATGAGATATATTCGTTGATTTTGTAAATGGAATTGGTGTTGTGGAATGTGAACTATCGTGTTTTCCGATGTAGTTTCTATATTTGGATACCGAATTGAAAATTTCAAATATGTTAAAGTGTTATAAAATTGAAATTTATAATAAAACCCCATTTTTGGTATGAGTGCAGTTTATTATATATGAGAGTGAGATATATTTTATGATATGATAGTTTTATGTTATTGGGATTCGTTTTAGAACACCCATAACATATTTGATTTATAAAGATCGAAACATGTATCGGAACATATTGAATGGAATGTTAACCAAGAATTTATGAATATTATTATTGGGGATAAGAATTGGTATAATAGAGTCTTTATAATAATAAATACATTCATGTTCAAATATATTGGTATAATGTTTTAGGATTATGTGTAACTGGAGAGGGAGTGAATATTATTTTTAAATTCTGGATGAAAATTTTTAATATTAGGTTATCGTTTAAATCAATAATTTTTTTTGAAATGTAAGTCTAATAATATGGACAATATTGTGATATGTAACACATTTAATGTTATCAAAAATGTGTATTTTACTTATTTTGGTTAGTTATATGTTTTAGTGAGGGGGCTCGAGAGTCATTTTTGGCAGTTGAAATGGGGTTTGGGATGAATTTATGATTCTTGTTTTTAATCATTCCTCAAAACCTATGTAGTACCATAATATGATATTGGAGGGGAAGGTATTATGCAAAATCGGTACTATTAGTTTCATGATGAGGGGATATTTCATGTCAATTTTTTGACAATATTCATCAACCATGCCATATCTAAAGGATTTTTAGAGTGTCATGTGATCCGTAAAGATGAATTCTCCTAGAGTGAGATTAATTTTTCTAGGTATTTTAGGATTAGACCAAAGTGCTAGTGTGTTTCAATTTGATGTGGTTGCATATGATTTACCATTATTCAATGATAGGATAAACCATATCACAACATACGGGGATACACCATGGTAAGGGATATATAAGATTAACATTATTATACTAGAGACTTTTCATATGATAACATACCATTGGTTACACTAAAATGGTTTTTACATGAAGAGGAATCATGCTATAGAATAAGAAGGATTCATGATGGGATTTGGTCCAGTAAATGAGGATACACTATGGCGGTGGTGGTTATGTTGAGATGTCCATTATCTTGAGTTTTTGTTTTTTTCATAGAGGCAGGGAACTACATTACAGCCATATGGGCTATACCACATGACTTGTAATGGGGGATTTTGGTAACATGATCCATTTATTCATGTGGTAAAACATGACCTATAAATTTATTTAAATAAATAAATTATTTGGTATTACAATTAAAATGATATGGAATGAGGTTTTCCCCATTTTTCGTTGGTAGTAGAAGACACCATATTATCTCCCCTCTCCTTTTGAATTATACACTTCTATGTAGAGATATATTTTATTTAGGAAAACATAATATTCCAACATATCACATTAGGTATCCTATGATGATTCTATCATTTTTAATGCGATCTTATCCGATATATACTTCTATTTTTTTAAATTATTAAATGAACCCAATATTTGGAAATTTTACAATGATCATCAATTACAATAATTTATGATCGAATAAATATGATACTGAATGATTGAGGCTTCAATAATCAAAAGGTTAGTGAATTATATGCTACCCCAAAGGACTAGGTTTAATTATCATGTGCATGTGATGAGTGACCTTACCAGCCTATGGATTGGTTGACCAAAACATGAATTGAAATATTACATTATGTTTTTTTTGGAATTAGGTCTTAGAACCATTATTTTTTTGTTGATGATTTTATATGCTACCATTTCTCTTCCATGTGATGTATTCATTAATATAATTATGTATATAATGTAAAATGAAACCTGTAATTTTTCTCATAGTGGTTTTAATGACTTAATGAGTGGAACATAGATGAAAAAGGATGACTTCATTGACTGGGAAAATGTGTTAATTGTGGTATATCATTTTTGTATGCGTAGGTGCATATTATGTTTTGGATGGGTTGAGCATATTAACAATTTATTGAAAAACATATTTGTGTTCAAGATGGAGGCAGTTCCAACCCCATGAAAATAACAACGTTAAAATTTAGAATTTATGGGATATTATTTATTATGAAGTGTGAAGGGACACATGCTTTGTTAGGATTATATGTAGTAATTTTATTGGTATGTCATATTAAATTGTGAATTATAGATTAATGGTTATAAAATGCAAATGAGTTGATCAAATATCTAACTAGAGAAGTGAATGATGATGTATGATTTTACAGGGAGATGATTCCCTTCCGAACCCTAATATTATTTAGATATTATTAATTTAATGAATGTGTGTGAACCATTCTGCCTATTTAGGTTGATTAATTCTGATGCAATGTGATAATTAGTAATGGAATATTAGATTTCAATCCATATTTTTTCTTAATTTGGATAAACCAAAGGGTGGATCACATTAAATCCATGAGGTTTAGGACATGAAATACTCTAAAGGGTGGTCAATTATATGACTATAAAAGTTAAAAATGTAAGATTTTATCTTTGGTGGGTGCCAATCAAAACAATGTATTTGAAGAATATAGAAAATAGTATATAATTTGATCAATTTTATAACCCCTTAGTAAATAATAAAATACAATCATTTCTGGGGTAATTTTTTTTACACATGGGTTTTTGTGATGTATGACGATATTATGGGTGAGATACACTCTATACATTGGGTTTTGGTTAGTATTGATGTTAGTAAAGGAGTGTGTAACTCTGTAATTTTGTTTTTGGTTTATGTGTGCTCGAAAACACCCAATCCATGGAAACATCAGTTATTTTTGATACTATGTGTCATTATAGAACTAGTAATCAATAAATTTTAATTTCCTTTAATTATAACTTATTTATTATGGAACCTCAATTATCACACTATTTGAATGGATATATTTAAGTAATTTTTTGGAGGTGGCCTATTAAGTTACAATAAAACATATCCTGATCATAATGGTGACCCAATAAGACTTCATTTCTGTATTTCAGGACAAATTCATGCCCATATTCTTGATGGTTGATCTAGTAGGTTGGTTTACATCATTAGATATGGGAGTTGGAAAGGTCCTGTGATTTTTTTAATAATATCTATAGTTTTTAATTTTTTTTCTTATTTCATATCCTCATATATATAACCTAGAATATAAAGTATGTGTTATGTATGAATGAATTATTTGATATATTCTATAGTTTATTTTGTTTATTTATTGGTTTTAACCTTTAAATTTTTATGAATTTAGCTACGATGAGTCAATTTTTTCTATAGTTCATATTTTACTTACAACTAATAATTGGGACATTATAAATTCTTATCATATCATTCATTATTATATTTTTTCATATAATTTTGGAAATGTAGATAGGATATAAGGTATTGTTTTTCCATGGTATGAATAATGTGGTAAGTGGTAGCTAATTCATATTTTAGGTAACTACACACTATCATGGATTAGACTGTTAATCTTTATTTTTCTGTTTATTTTTTGTTAATTTACAAAATAGAATGCAAATTGTTATTAATTCTAGATATATTATATTTTTATCTTGTATTGGGTAATAAATATGGTTTGTGTTCATTCATAATATCATGAGGATATTATTTATTTGGAATTATGGGCCATTCATTAGATTGATTAACAAACTTATTATGTGGAATAACCTAAATAAAATTTATATAGAAAAATTTAATTTATATTCTGAAATGGCTTTTCATCCACTTTCCATGAAACTAAATCATAGTCATGATAGTTCTGTATAATGTTCAAAGTGGCATAATGTGGATCATATATATATAATAATGAACCTTGGAGTATGTAGATGGGTCTAGTGGAAACACCCATATTATGAGACAATTTTTTTCTTCAAGGTTTATAGATTAAACTGACTGTATTCCCATTACTATTAAATTGAAATTTTGATATCAAGAACTATGATTGATATGTTTACTATGAGGTGACAATTTAATTATAGAGATACTAAACTATAATTACCTCTAATAGAGTTCCCAGAGGTAATGACTACTAATTCCCAATTATGAGTTGACCTCGAACCCTCCGTTGTGCTAACACCGAATATTAAAAAAAACTCCCACATTGATTATTTCTAGTCATGTAGTCCATGAGTATGGTAACCTAGTGAGAGGTATATTTTATGAATAATCTAACCAATTAGATTTAGGTGTACCACCCATCTATGTTCACGGTTTAGGGTGGGGCACAACCTATTGATGTTTTTGGGTATTCAATATAAAAAATATATGATATTCATGAGACACCCCCTGAGAGTTGTGGGTGCCCAATGTACTATATATTATGAGGTACATTATTTTATTTGAGGTACATATTCATATGATAAGGTTGATTATTTGTCAAATCCTTGAATTATTTTAAATTCACGTTATGAGAGAATTTCAACATGATGAACCTAAGGGTTCATGGGTCTTGGTAATTCATGAATCCCACCCATAGGGGGATGTTGGTTATAATTAATGTATTATTATATAAAAATCTTACTTATTTTCACTTAATATTGGATTAGGATAATTTATTTGAGGCTGGGTTCATGGAGGATATTTCGAGTCATGTGACTGAATTAATTTCTCGTGTCACCATTCTCATAGGTTATAAATAGTGAAATTATGTCTAAGATAAACCTAAATATGTGTAGAGGCTCAATGTAGTTATATTCTTCCATGTTTATTGAAAACATTTCCTCAAGAAAAAAGAATAAATAGTTTCATTATTCTCAATAGAGTAGTGATGGGTAGAGTAGTTAGGGTAATATTTTATCTCATCCACATAGGGTGGATGTTCTGTGTAGTGTTAGCCGTGATCACGAACTAGTATTCATCATTATAAGTGAAACTGGAATGTAATTGAGTGGTTGTTTTTTGGGAATATGTGGAACTTATAATAGTATTTTGTGATTGCACAATAATAGGAAAATCTTACTGAATATTTTTCGACACTAGGTTTTGGAGAGGTACTTGGAGTTCCATAGAAGAATTTTAACAAATGTTCAATTATTAATTCTTGTCATTATGGAGAACACAATGTCCAAGAAATTATGGGAATAAATAATTGGGATTAAATTAATATGTGATTTAGGAAGGATCTAAGGGTCATGAACCTGGGAAGGTACATGTTATAATCCATCGCCATGAAACCCAAGATGTCTTGGAATTAAACATTTTAGGTTCACTTTTAGTTTCTTCTACTGTTTTTCCATTTTTTATATTATTTCATTATCTTCATTCATATCATCTTGGTGTTATGATAGATTAGTGTCATCGATTTGATACTTTTTTGTGGTAATTTGAATAAAAAATAATATAGGTTCAAGATTTAATGGTATTTATAATTTTTTGGAGTGTTTGATAGATTTTAATGGATAAACATTCATTTTAATGATCATTAATCTAGAAATGATCAATTTCACTCTTATCCTCAAAATGGATTGGAAATATCAATGAGTATCCCAAATAAATTTTTCATATTTGGGGGAATCATTGGATTTTAAAATAAATGCATATTGTTAGGAATCGTAGACTCAGGGTCGTGTTCAAGGAATGTAATCAAATATATCATGTTTTATTTCAAAAAAAATACATATAAAATACTAGGGTTTTATATATTTAGGTAACTTATTATTTTGATTATTTAAATTTCATATCTTCTATTACCCCAAAATATATTATAAGCATTTATACCCATTCATATTCTTGATATTATAATTGTTTCAGAGTACCTAACTCATTCTTTCAAAGGCTAAGAAAATATGGTCACTTATCCCAATAGTTTAAATCACATGGTGAAACTACGATGGTTATGATTATATTTTAGTTTTTTTACATATCATAATTTTCATGAACCCTTACATACATGACTTATTAATGAATACAATATGTTGTGGACTTATGATTTATGATCACACCCTACACATTAAACCTGGTTTATGTTCTAGCTAATGGTTAGAATCCATGTCTTAGACCAAACTCTAATATGGTAAAGTGTCATTGAGGGGCTCGACGAGGAAGTGCATACTTTTTCAAAGAATGACAGAGTGTACTATTTTAGTTGATTTGTATTTTATTTTCTATTAGATATTATACTATATATATTAATCCAACAAGAAAATATTTTATTAATATATGATCGTATTCCATCACATGAGATAATATATTATAGTATATGGTTTTTTTATTAATTATAATATTATTTCCACTTTAAATACATCAATTGACTCTTATAATAATTTCCCTAAAAGTATTTTGATTATTTACTTATTATTAGTTATAATGATACAATTGATATTACATCCCCACATTGTTTCATCTGGTCATTTCCACATGTCAAACAAACTATGGGGTTTTGTGAAAAAAAACAAGAGGTCACAATGCTCTCCATCACAACACTATTTGATCTTGATGGGTTGCAAGTGTTTAAATTTTCATGAATAAGGATATATATTGTATTTTAGAGATCTATGTTTTTAATGTTTACTCTCTTCCTTTTTTTTTGGATTGATTGAGGTTACTTTTCATACATATAATTTTTAAAGAATTCGATAACATATAGGTTGATGGATTTATTGGTGTCGTTTATCTATTGGATTAATGATAAAAATTATAGATATATTCATGAAAAGATTAATTAAGGATAGTGGTTTAGCATTATATATAAATATTAGAATATTATATTTTTATATGTATATTTTTGGAGTGACTCTTTTTTGATGGATGGAGATAACTAATTGATTTATATGCTGAATATTCCACGTATATCGTTAACTTATATTGTCCTGAACACAAATGTTTCAGTAAAATTTTGTTGAAACGTTCAATTATTTTTTTATATATACTATTTGGGAACGATATGGAATAATAGAGTATAATAATATTATTTGATAATGTTTGTTGTAAGGAAATGAAATGACATAATCTATGGGAGCAAATGGAAAACGAATTAACAATTTATTATTTTTTATATTTTTTTCTTTATCCAAATTATGTAAGTATTTTTTCTACTGTGATATTTTAAGAACTATTTCCTTGATCTCCTAAATTAATATTTTTTATTTTTTATACTATCTACATCTCTTCTAAAAGGGATAATGATATTAATGAATAATGATAAAATTCATATATCTACTTTTATTATTTATTATACAATATTTCACCAAATTACTCTATTCTTGTTGAATTAAAATCATAATTCATTGTTCTAAAATAATTCCACTAATATGATTGATTAATTAATAAATACATGGAAAATTTTATATATTTTTATCAACTATCTATTGGATCAGTTCATTATCAATAAAAAAAGCCTTAAATAATAATATATTTCATTGAATATATGATTTTTGATTCATAAGGAAACATTATTTTCAAAGAATCGATTTTATTTAAAATCCATCAAGAATATATTTTAGTTCATCAAAATCCAATGGATTGAAAATATCTTATGGAATGGAAAACTAAAATGTTATAATTAGAAAATTAATTAATAAAACCATATCTTTTTTTCAAGATAATCATATTGATTTTTTCCAGAATTCATCAAAGAAATTTTTCTAAAAGAATAGTAATATCATTATATAATATAATTATAAAGCCTAAATAGAAAATAAAAATAAATAAAATTATATAGAAATATTTTAAAAAAAATATGACATTTCCTGCTATCCTTAATGTATAATTATTCTCATAAAGTTTCTAAAATTTTATATGGTCAAACATAAGATACTATTGGACTCTAAATTTCATCATGTTACTTATATTATAAATAAAACACATCCAAATGATAAATGATATGTATTAATTTAATTTAATGAAAATTATCTTAATACTTTCACATGATTTATCATGTTAAGTGAAGAGAAATATTTTTTACTAGCTCATTTGATTCTCCCATGGGTTAATTAATCCTAATTAAATAAGTAGTTAAATAAATACTTTTTTTCTATTTGGAATAATATTAATGAATTTATTAATGAATAAGAATATCCTAAAGAAAATTTTTGGGATATTTATTTACATTAAATCCAGATAGTATATTTTATAGAGATGTGTCTTACATTATATCGATAATCTTATGATATGCTGGAAAGAGAAAACCTGAAACTTATGGGATTACATTATGTCATCTTATAAATTATTTATATTTCCAAACATAATATATATACTTATATTCCATAGTATTTACATATTTATCCTTTATCCATTCATTTCACTACATTTTCCAAGACTTGGTTCCTGTGAAAATTATTCATTATAATTTGATGTAAAGTCAAAAATTCTATATATTGATTCCATGGTTACAGTCCCATAAAATTTCCTAGGGTATTTTATCATTTATATCAACACAGAAACACATGGATTCACTTCATGGGAAGAATTAATATAAATATCACTGTGTCACTTTTCACCACATCAGAGACAAAATTAATCCAACACCTCTTTCACTCCACATTAGTAAATCAAACCCAAATTTTCTTGTGGATGTAATAACCCATTAACCTGTCTTCCATCATGAATACATAAATAATTTATATCATATATATAAATTATTAATATTTAGTAATTTTCACTAAAATAATATTTATATGAATAATATTTTTATGTTTCATCTCAAACCATTAACTTTTGATATATTTGTAGTCTACTAACTCTAGTTGAAATTAAATTATCATAGATAATTTATATTAAAAAATATATTATAAAAATTTCACATATCATGATTATGATTCTATTACAGTACAGTGATTTTATTTTATTATGATGAAACAATAAATTTACATTTTTTAAAGTCTTATATATGTTTTATCCACATGTAAATTAACTTATATCATGATAACCCACTATATGTTCATTAACCCTTATAATATAAAGGTATATAGTTACTCTATATTTGTTTCATGTATATATATAAATATTAATATATTATTGATAAATTGAAATTAGTAACTGATTTATTGTGATTATAATAAAATATAAAAAATATCGATTATTATATAATTTATCAACAATAAAAAGATGACATTGTGGTATTGACCACATCATAGTGAGAGTTAATATAAACTATGTCATTATTAACATTACCATGTTCTGGTTGTATGAATCATAGGGTATCAAATATTTTATCATTCATGAAATTATTTTATTTAATCCACTATAATATATTATTATTACTTGTAATATCATTATATTATGTTAATGTTTTTAATTAAATATTTAAGTTCTAAAAATTTAGATTCATGGAAGGGATAAACCTTACACCCCTTAATAATTCTTTGATAATTAACAATACTTTAGATATTTATAATGATGAAACATTGTATATTTATGAAATTTTTTACATTATTTATCCTTCAATGAGAGTCCATGAGTATTATAAGATGACAATGTAACCATTTAGAATGTATTTAAATCATTTAATATATAAAATACTAAAAATTACTCCCATTCTTATCTTCTCATTAGATCTATTATTTTTGACAGCTATGAGAAAGAGATAACATCTTAATAAAAATTAATAGATTCTCTCTTAAAATGTATACCTTTAGATATTATTGATTTTTATTTCTATTGAGGATCTTAAATAATTCTATAAATAATGTGATTAGATGGTTAAACAAGAAAAGATGGTAGTATGTTATTTATTTATGTTTTATTTAATTAAAACCAATGATTATATTTTGTTTTAAACTCATAAAAATGGTTATCTTTTTCTTTTATTAGAAAAAGATATCCATAAACAACTTATGACCTAGTCACCAATAACTAATTTTTAATCCCCCTTACGATATTGATGTGGAATGAATTTGTTTGAACCCATTGATATCCTCCATGTGGATTTATCCACTAACAAATATAACATTAGTAATTGTTCATGAAATTTACCATTACCAACAAAAAAATGTTCTTATGTTGTAATGTCCTTTAAAGGGGGTAGGGGACTGTTTTCTCGTTGATAAAAAAGTTCTGATGAAGGAAAAATTTATTAGTTCTAAAAAAAACTAATAATATTACCATTATATCATCATTTTTGTCACTGATAAAAAGTTTATTTTAGAGATAAAAAAGTGTTTATCAACATCTAAAAAATTCGTAAAATATCTGAGAGATTTATTGGTTGACTACCCATATTTTATCATTACTCGACTCCGAACCCTGTCCCCCTATTTTTCCAGAACTAGTTTGGAAACTGCTACTTTTATTAGATACAACATATCCTTACCCAATTATCATTATCAGTGATCGTCCATTGCTCATTCCCCCACCCAAATTCACCTTCACTTAGATTTGAACATGGGACCTCCATCCTCATTTTCATGTGCCATTACGAATTATTTAAATTGTTTTGTTATTTTTTTGATACATATAATATTTATTTATTTATTTAGTTGCATTTTTAGCCATATATATAAATATATATTTATATATATTATTTTTTTTCTTCAATATTCATTTATGATGTATTTTGTGTATGGATGTGTGTGCATAAAAGTATATACAGACACACACACACACACATTTATATCTATGTGTGTGTGTGTTTCCATAAATTTAAATATTCTAATTAACTTTATTTAAATATAGTATGTATTAATGTATAAATATTTTTGTTAGAATACGTAAATAATTATATATCTACTAGTTAATACAAATACACACAATCACAAATAAATATAATATATACATATAAACAATCTATATTAAAGATATATTAATATTTATACATTATTAGTATATAAAAAATAGATACTAGTATTTTTTTATATTTTTTTTAATATTTAGAAAGATATTTTATATTTAAATAATTAACATATTAATTTATAAATATAATTGTTTATATATAAATTTAAAAAATATGTTTGTGGGTAGATATTTAATTATTTATAATACTGGAATATTAAAAAATCATAAAACTTTATTTCAATAATATACATTTGAGTGTCATCCAAAATAAAAAATCGAACCACCACTAAAAAATGATATGAACGCCATCTAAAATTATAATGAAATTCCATTAAATTTACAAAATTAAATTTCCCTAAAAAACTCATTTTTGGTGGCCTTCCTTGTATTTTTTGATATAAAAAATGAAAATATAATTTCCTCATGGTGACCATGATGTATAAATTTTAATAATTATCAAATTTATATATGGTGGTTCTCGTGCGGACACATAGATTAAAATTTATGACCATTTGATGTTTGAGTCGTGTTTTCAACATATTTTGATTTATTTTTTAATTTAATGATTTTTATATCATTAAAATGTTATTAAATTGATATTACATTGTAAAAATTATAAAACGGTTACTTAATATTAATTTTTAATTATTTTATTAACCATTTTCACTAAATATCATCTATATTAAATATGATTAAATAATTAGTATTATATAAATCATATTTTATAATATATATTATATTTATATAAAAATAAAAATATTTATATATTAATATATGACTTTTAATTATTCAAAAAAAACTTCATTATTAAATATACCTTTTATCAACACTGAAAAAAAGAGTTTTAGAACTGATGAGTAACATACATTTATGAGTAATACGAAAACTACTAATAAAATTTCCATTTATCATCTCTAAAAACGACTCTAAAATTTTTTACATTTATCACTATTTTTGAACGATGAAAAATATTCCTTTTATAATCTCTTTTTCCATGAATGATAATGGTTCAACTTTTATTAGGACTTTTTTTCCACTGATAGTTGGAAGCGCTACAAATAAAAAAATCTATAGTACTGATTAGATTCTTAGACACCAATTCCCCACCCATCTTCCCATATATTTCAATGTTCAATATGGTTTCTAAAATTTTATAGGGTCTTATTATTGTGAAAAAATCTCTCCTACAGTTTACATATGAATTATTGCAGCCTGGTTTCTACCCAGATATGTGATTTAGATTCCAAAAACTCATTATAATTTTTTTAGAAATCTTGTTGTTTAATCATTATATAAACCTAGTTATATACATCATAAATTATTTTAATATATATTAGTAATATTTAGATATATATTTTCATTCATTAAAAAATTTAAAATAAAAAACAAGTAGTTTTAATAAAATAATTTATTATATTTCTTTATTTTTATGTTTAATTTTGAAATTATAGGATTTTAATTTAATTTTTTTTCTTTTTTGATTTCATCATCTAAAAATTATCTTATGATACATTATTGACAATTTTCAAAATAATATTTTTTCAACGAATACTGAAAATACTTTTTTTATTGAAAACAATATTTTTTTTCATGGAGTATTTATAAAGAAAAATTATATTTGGAATTATTTTCAATGTTTATTTTGTTCATTTTTATTTAAAATTAACCTATCAAGATATTTGTAAAGGTGTTTCCATGTTCATTAAATAGGCCACTTTTAGTTTTGGTCAATATTAATAGAATCCTTAGTTTTTTTTCCCCATGATAAATGGATGATCATGTAATTAAAGATATAAATAAAATTATAAGAACATTAAAATGAACTTTACTCTTTCCTTAATTTTAAATATTAATTCCATTTAATCCATAACCATCCAATATTTAGTTATATATTACTTTGTTTCCATTTCGGAATGATATAAACTTTAAATTATTTTATATAAAGATTTGTAAAAAAGGAAAAACTCTTGTAATTAATAACTATAATATTTTAGCATAGTGATAACAAAAGGATTATTTAGATTAATAATATTATATAAAAATTTAAATGGATTATATTAATCACATTGTTTTTTTATATTAATAATTACATTAAAATATTACAAAATTCGAACATATTAATTATTCAATTAGTGGAAAAATATAACAAAAGAAATTATATATAAAATACTAATATCATTTGAAATAGGTAATGTGAACCATAACTTTTTTGGAAAACTAAAACGTGTATGGGATAACTTATTTTATTATATTCTAATTATTTTTTTCTCTAGATATTATAAAAAAATTTAATATATGATTAGTTCTAAAATTGACATTATTGATATTTTATGAAACAAATATATTAATAAAGGAATTAAAATTACTATAAATATTATATTAGGAAAATTAATGTTATGTGGTTAATATAAATACCAATGTCCCGTTAATCGGTCGTTTATCCTCATATTGTACCATTATTTTCACCTAAAAAGTATAAAATTAAAAAAAATTGGTAATTTTCAAAAGGGTTAATGATATTTTAAAACAAAAAGACAAGGGTAATAACATAGTAAAACATTTTATAATAATTGTTCAATGTGTTTTTTTTTTCAATCCATTCAAATTATATCTTCGAAAAAACCATTTTGGATCCATTTAGGATTGAAAATTAATTTATATAAAAATAATATGTTTATAAATTCCCATAGCGCCCATCCCCTCTATTATAAAAGCTCATATATTCATCGCTTTAATTTACACTTCCAAACCTATTTTTTTTTAAATTACAAAACTATTATATACATAGATTCCTTACCTTAATTATAGTGGTCTTGTTTTAGGGACAATACCAACATTATAGGGATTAAGGTGATAATCAAAGGATAATTTCCAATTATTTTGAACATAATGAATTGACATGAGATGTTGAATCAATGAAAGGGACATTATTTAAAAAATATTCAATTAATTTTTTCTCTGAAAATAAAAGTTACCATTACAATATTTGAAACAAAATTAATGGATGTATTTATATATATATATTAATGAATTATAAATGTAAATTTTAAGTATATTATGGATTCTTTCCACAGATTTCAAATGGAATATTTTAATCTAATATTTTTATTTTATTTACTAACAAAAAAAGAATATTCTATTTTAATATACACAGAGAAAATATATTTTCCCACCACCATAACTATTATTTAATGTTTTTATTCCTTTATAATATTTCATGTTTTATTAAATGAAAACAAAATTTAGCTTTCTTCTATGAATTTTATTTTTGAACAATTTGTTTTCAAGAAATGGATATTTCAATATCTGAAAATAATTTCTTATGGGTGGAACGAATGTTTTAGGATTCTAGAATTTATGTATTATAATTTTTTTATTTTTTTAATTAATTATTTTTTATGAAGGTTTTTTTCATTAAAAATAATGTGTGGGGGATCCCATTATCTATATCCAATGTGTTACATAAAGGTAAAATGTTAAACAATTCGGTTACTCATAATTTTTTAAGGTAATATACTGAAATAGTTCTTCAAAACATAACCATTAAGGTTATTTCAAGTGTAACTATGATGGTTACTCAAAATATAACTATGATGGTTATTCCATTGTATGTAAGAATGACTGGGAAATGTATTAAGATACCTAGAAGGTTTATATATTTTTATATGGGGTTTTGTGGAAATATTATTATTTGACATTGTAATGAATTAATATTGTACTTCGTAAGGTCGAAATGTATATCTTGGCCAAAAAATCATTTTCTGTTTTTCTGGATTTCAAAAAAATCATTATGAGTTTTATTTTTCATTTTCTATTTCTTAAGAAATGTTTTATGAAAACTTGTTGGAATAGAAGGTTGTATTTTTGGTATTAAAATGTTTATTTTTAGACCAAGGGTTATTTTAAAAAAGGGAAATTTTTAAAAGTATTCATGGATTAATGGTTTATTTCCCTATTTTTATTTCCATTACTAAATCTTTTCTATTTAACCAATATTTTGAAATGTTTTTCATAAAAAAATAGTATGGGAAAAACAATTAAATTGACATGTTTTAATCCATGAATATTGTTTCTGAAAATAAATCGTGTTTTTTAAAATGATTGATTTTTGGGAAAGTGGATACTAGATATAAGTGTCCACTATAGAATATATGGTTTTATAATTTATGATATATGGATTATATTTCATGAAATATAAAATAAAATAATGATCATATAATAAGAATGTGGATTCTAATTAATATAACTAAAATATGCAATGTTTATGATTTGGTCCTTGTTGTAGGTATTTGATAATGGATTTTATTTCTTTTTTTACTAGGGTAATATAAATAGAATACCATTGAACTATTTTATTTTATGGTTAAGTTGTAATTGAAGTGCATTGTGTTGCATTTGTTGTCAATGAGGCATGAAGTTGTCCTAGAATGAATGGATTTCAAGGAGTCAAGATGTGAATGTCAAAGGATGTGATGGTGATGGTGATGAAAAGAGAATGGCCATGATACTAAGATGGATGTCACTTAGGAGATTCACTAAGTGGCATAGGAGATGTGGTTGAAACATTCTCTATGGACATCTGACGATTGTTGAGCTGATCTTAAAGTTCCAAGAACTTGTATCAACTGGATACAATGTCACAACATGGTTAGAGGACCATGCATTGTATTGACAATGCATGAGGAAGTGAAGGAGAACCATCCACTACTCCTGAGTGGATGAAGTGGATTCAAAGAAGTCCATGTACTAACTCTTAGTGCATGTGAATTGGAAGTGATCCAACTTGATCTCTAATTGGATCAATGAAGCACACTGGAGATTTTATGTTGATTCAAGCGTTCGGTTGATGGATAACCTTCAAGAATTCACTCCTAAGTAATAAATAAATGTTGAGGATGAATGGAGAAATTCTTAAAAAGAAGAAGCATAGAGATGGGAAGAAGAAGGCTTGAATGGCACTTGGTTTGGCAATTTGTATATGGAGTACTTTGTTTTTATACAAAGGATTCATCCTTCCTTTGCCAAAAAATTGGCCACCAAGGAGGCCAGCCGAGGGTCATCACCCAAGGCACATGTGGGACTCAAGGTCACCACGCCCATGGGGAACCCTCAGGCCAAGGCAGCATCCCTTGAGGCAGGGGCGCACCCAAGACAACTGCATGGGCGCCAGGGGCACGCCCGGAGTGTCACATGGAGCATAGTGGGCGCCAATGGCGCGCCCGCAGGTGGCATGAGTGGGCGCAGAGCGCGCCCGCAGAGAGAACCCGGTGCGGGGCGGCACCGGGAGGGGAGAAGTGCATCTGAGGAGTTGCGGGCAGCGGCAGGGTAATAAACCGCGGAAAATCCGCGGAAAGTTTCGATGTGGGACGCGCATTTTTCACCCGGGACAGATCTGAGCCGTCCGTCTCATCGCGCGATTGATCTGCGCCGCACGATTCATCTGCCGCGCATCGCGATCTGATCCAGCCGTCCGATGAATCTCCATAGCCTGATCTGACGGCCGTGGCTCGTCTTCCACCTCGAGCTCGAGCCGAAGCCACCTGCGAGCCCCGCTGAACCAGGCGCCTTCCCGACGACCTATTTCGTGTTCCCGGCCACCATTTTCGAAACTGAGACCTCCATTCGGCTCGTCTGGCTACACAGAACAGATTCATGTATAAAAATATACATGCATGCAACGTATGGAGAATTTCGATGAAGGCCGAGGCAAACGAAGTTGCCAGGCCATTGGGGTGTTCGAGCTTTGCATGATTTGTGCCTAAACAGAGTCCGTGCATGCGTTATAAATCGCATGCACGAGGAGGAAAGAAAAAATGAGATCCCGCGGTGAAACAGAGGAGAAAATCAAGATTCACAGAATCCTGAAAACCCGAAGATCTCGGGAGTTTGAAGTTATTTCACGCGGATAGAACCGCCTCTCCTTGCCTATAAAAAGAGAGGCCGAGGCTCGAGGCTGTTTGCTGATACGCTGAAGTTTTGAAGTCCCGTGAGAGCCTCTGTGCCTCACGGTGTTTGGAGCTCCGCGCAACCCACTTGCGCGACGAAGCAGCCCGAAGCCACCCTTGGCTTCGTGAGTTCCTTTTGCGCACTCCTTGCGCGAAAGAAGAGAAAGGGGAACCCCTGCGCGCCTTCCCTTTGCGCGGCAGGAAGATCCAAGTGCACCCTTGCACTTGCGCTCCCACGGCCGAGGTCCTTTGTACCTTGTGCTCTTGCACCCCTGCGCGCTGGCCACAGCCTTGCACCTTGTGCGGCTGTTGAAGAAGGAAGAAGCCCGAGGGTATTGCACCCTTGCACATTTGAGCCTGCGCGGCATTTGAAGACAGGAAGAGGGCCACACCCCCTTGCACCTTGCGCGCCTCCTTTGAAGGCAGTAAGAGTTTGGGTTGTGTTTCACAGACATTGTGTGTGTGCCAAGGAAGCCCGAGGCCTTGCCTCGTGTGTGTGCCAAGTGGAGAGGAGAAGCCGAGGCATAGCCTTGTGTGTGCAAAAACAGAAGAGTGCCTTTGTGTGCAAAAAAACAACAAGTGGCCATAGCCCTTGTGTGTGTGCTAAATAGAAGAACACCTCTTGTGTGTGCAAGGAGAACCCGATTCCACACCTCTTGTGTGTGTGAAGTGAAGAAGTGAAGGCCGTGGCTGTGTGTGCATAAGGAGGAAGACAACACATCTTGTGTGTGCATTTGAAGAAGAAGGCCGTAGCCCTTGTGTGTGAAAAATGAAGAACCAAGTGTGTGCATAAGTGAAGTGCACACTTTGAAGAAGATTAAAAGAACAAGGAAGTGAGTGTGCTAAACAAGTGAAGGCCAAGTCTAAAGTGTGTGCGAAGTGAAACAAGTGTGTGCAAAAAGACAACAAGGCCGAACCTTAGTGTGTGTGCAAAAGAAAGTGTGTACACACTAAGAAGAAGAGAAGACATCCACACTAAAGTAAAACACACTTCTAAGTTTGTGAACTATTTGGATAAAGTGTGTGAAGTCCAGTGAAGGTGTGTGCTTAAAAGAATTATACCCTTTGAGGGTCTACTGCACCAAGAAGAGGAAAGGAAGAGTGCATGCTTGCATGCATGCACGTGCACACGTGAACAAAGATAAATCAGGCTGTGTGCATCTGAGTTAGTGAGACTGGACCAGACCGAAGATAAAGATATTATTTGTCTGAGCATTCAGTAATTGGAGAGAAGCCAGGTCATCCTGAAGAAGGAGAAAAAGCCTGAGCTAGACGAGAAGACCTGTTCACCACAAGTGATCAGAAGAAGAGCAAGGCCAGCAGCCTTTATCCCAGGCTGCTGAGGATACTTGAAGAACTTGAAGAGAAGAAGAGCTACTCGTGTGACTCGAGGAGCCAGGAGAAGACCCTGTGGGACTCAGGGAGAAGAAGTCTTCAGTGGGATTCTGGAGCAGGCCAGTGGGATTCTGGTAACACTGTGGGACGCAGTATAAAGACACTCCTGTGGGACTCAGGAGAGATACAGTGGGACTCTGTATCGACCATTGTAATACTAACCGATTATAATGGAAGATCCATGCTTGGAGAGCATGGCAAGGATGTAGGCCTTTGGTGCCGAACCTTGTAAATCCTTGTGTCCTGTGCCTTTTCATTACTGCATTATCCGGGAAAGGTTGAGAGATACAAGAAGAGTGGATCGAGGCTTTAACCAGCCATAGAGGTTTAATTGATTAAGAATCAATTAGTAAAAAGTTTTAAGGGATCACTGATTCACCCCCTCCCCCTCTCAGTGATTCACACTGATCTGGGCACTTCAATTGGTATCAGAGGGAGGTTACCTCTAAAAGATCCAAGGGAGTCTATATGGAGTGCAGATTTGAGGAAATGAGTGACCAGCCTCAAATGGAGATATCTGCCAAGACTCAGAAAAATAGAAAGAAGAAACAGGCCAAGAAGATGAAGAAAGCCTGTCCTAGCTGTGATGAAGTTGAAATAACGAATGATCTTTAGAGTGCACTCAAATATCTTCAGAAGACAGTTCCCATGGAAGTGGAAAAGTGTATAGCTACAGGCATCCATGATCTTCATGAAGAAAAATCACAGTTAGAAGGAGAAGCCAATGCTATGGAAGATCAGCTGGCAAAAAGGGTTGGCATAACCAACACTCTCAGAAAGCTGGTGAATGCCAAGGATGAAACTGTTTCCCTTTGCAATGAAAGATATGAAGATACCTGTGAAGAATTGCAAAGGAGCTCTTCTGAGAAAGAAATATTTTTGATAATTATCAAAGAAGTGTTCCATGCACTGGAGAAGCTGCACAAAGTCTCAATGATTGTCAGAGATGCTCAACTAGAAGACAAAGTCAAAAGGGTGAAGGAGCTTGACAACTCATTGCTTGAAATGAAGCAAGTGCATGAAGACCAGATGAAACAGCTGGAAGAGAAATGGGAAGGAAAGATAAGAACTGTTGAGGATGAGAAGAACTCCCTCAACATGAAATACTTAGAATTAGAGGTGATATTGAAAAATCAGCAATCACCCAAAGCTGAATCTTCCCAGTCAGCTGAAAGAAGAAATGTTGCTACTCAAGTGAACCTTGAGCAGGATGATTCTAAGAGAAAGACATCCTCCAATAAAAGTGCAACATCTTCTAGAAAGAAGGTACCATCCATACCATCTTGTACTCATGCTTCTAAAAGTGTTTCTACTAAAAGTGCAGGATGGAAGAATGAATCCAAACAAGTATGGATGAAGACAGTGAAGAAAGAGAGCTCTCCTGAAGCAGCACAACAATTCAAGACAGGTACCCTACAATCAGAAGGAATCAAGAGGTCAAGATTTGTGGGTCAATGTTGGTGTTGTAACAAGTATGGGCATTGTGCAAAGGATTGTTGGTACAATCCACTTAATGCCAAAGCACAGAGGAAGCCCATGCCTAGGGGGAGCAAGCCAGAAGGAAAGAAGCAACATCCACAGGTCCAGAGACATCTGTTTACTGCTAACAGATTTGGATTACTTGACAACATCTGGGATGTTTGCAAAAGTGGTCAAAAAGATACATGTCAATCTCCGAATGTATCCGAAGCTGGAATGAAGAGAAGATCACTGAACCTGGCTAAAAAGGAATCCTTGGGAAGCAAGCAGAAGAAAGTGGAAGATGCTCCCAAGAAGAGTTTGAAAAAGGAAGAGAAGTCCTTGGATTCTAAAACCAAGAAGGGTGATGCATCCAGAAGGACCACCAAGAAGAAATGCTTCTACTGTGGAAAGAAAGGGCATATCATGGATCTTTGTAAAGAAGCCATGAAATTCAATAGAGGCAGACTGGACTCCAAAAGACAATCAATCCAGAAGAAGAAGGGATTGATTGAAAATAAGTTTCCTAAGAGAGGTAGCTTAGCAGCATCCAAAGAACCATGTGGAACTTCCAAAACTGAGGCCACTCTTCCAAATGATTTACTTGTCATATGGCCACATCAGTTTCAACTTGCCAGAGAACTACAAAGAGCTGAAGATGAAGCTCTGGCATTTGCTAAAGCAAAGGGGAAGAAGAAGGTTTCACATGAAGATGTTTTGAGAACCACACCAGCACAATCATCAATGAAGCTCAAATGTGCAAGTGTGAAGACTGGTGAAAATGGGACATCTCGGTTGAGAGAATCTTCTCAACCTTGTTGTTCACATTGATGAACCAAGGAGGTTCCATCTTATTCCCTTATACTATTGGTATTTACATGTGCTGACATTGCAGGGAATTGAAGATGATGATCATTCTCAAGTGGAGGATGGTTTGAAAAGAATGGAGTGCACCCCTTGAGGGGGAGCAAATCTGAAGAAGATGATGTTCTGAGATTAGTATCATCTTGAGAAAAGTGAAGGTATTCCAATCATACTTTCATCCCTTGTTTCTTAATTGAGTTTATCTTGTCAATTAAGGGGGAGTATGGATTGAAGACAAATGGATGAAAGGGGGAGATTTATCATTGCACTGAACTTTCTAATGAGTTTTGTGGAGTATGTGCAGGATTTAGCAATTCATTGTTATATCTGAGAAATTTCAAGCCCCTAAGCATGATCTCACATGTGTAGAGAATTGTGGACAGCATTGAGTTCCTTGGTTACATCACTCTTGTTTTCTACACCGGGTTAGCCCAAGTAGACTTAGAGCTGATTTACTAAAGGTTCTTTGCTAAAGAGAACATGTGCCATCATCCCTCTCTTAGTGTTTTTCAAGAAAATACTTTTTAAAGGGAGGAAGTGATATTTTGAAGAGAACCACACCACACCTTTGCATTTGATTGCCAATAAGGGGGAGAAATATTGGCACACATATTGACCCATTCATATGTGCTGAAGGAGTGTATTGACAACAAATACAAAGGGGGAGATTGAAGTGCATTGTGTTGCATTTGTTGTCAATGAGGCATGAAGTTGTCCTAGAATGAATGGATGTCAAGGAGTCAAGATGTGAATGTCAAAGGATGTGATGGTGATGGTGATGAAAAGAGAATGGCCATGATACTAAGATGGATGTCACTTAGGAGATTCACTAAGTGGCATAGGAGATGTGGTTGAAACATTCTCTATGGACATCTGACGATTGTTGAGCTGATCTTAAAGTTCCAAGAACTTGTATCAACTGGATACAATGTCACAACATGGTTAGAGGACCATGCATTGTATTGACAATGCATGAGGAAGTGAAGGAGAACCATCCACTACTCCTGAGTGGATGAAGTGGATTCAAAGAAGTCCATGTACTAACTCTTAGTGCATGTGAATTGGAAGTGATCCAACTTGATCTCTAATTGGATCAATGAAGCACACTGGAGATTTTATGTTGATTCAAGCGTTCGGTTGATGGATAACCTTCAAGAATTCACTCCTAAGTAATAAATAAATGTTGAGGATGAATGGAGAAATTCTTAAAAAGAAGAAGCATAGAGATGGGAAGAAGAAGGCTTGAATGGCACTTGGTTTGGCAATTTGTATATGGAGTACTTTGTTTTTATACAAAGGATTCATCCTTCCTTTGCCAAAAAATTGGCCACCAAGGAGGCCAGCCGAGGGTCATCACCCAAGGCACATGTGGGACTCAAGGTCACCACGCCCATGGGGAACCCTCAGGCCAAGGCAGCATCCCTTGAGGCAGGGGCGCACCCAAGACAACCGCATGGGCGCCAGGGGCACGCCCGTAGTGTCACAGGGAGCATAGTGGGCGCCAATGGCGCGCCCGCAGGTGGCATGAGTGGGCGCAGAGCGCGCCCGCAGAGAGAACCCGGTGCGGGGCGGCACCGGGAGGGGAGAAGTGCAACTGAGGAGTTGCGGGTAGCGGCAGGGTAATAAACCGCGGAAAATCCGCGGAAAGTTTCGATGTGGGACGCACATTTTTCACCCGGGACAGATCTGAGCCGTCCGTCTCATCGCGCGATTGATTTGCGCCGCACGATTCATCTGCCGCGCGTCGCGATCTGATCCAGCCGTCCGATGAATCTCCAAAGCCTGATCCGACGGCCGTGGCTCGTCTTCCACCTCGAGCTCGAGCCGAAGCCACCCGCGAGCCCCGCTGAACCAGGCGCCTTCCCGACGACCTATTTCGTGTTCCTGGCCACCATTTTCGAAACCGAGACCTCCATTCGGCTCGTCTGGCTACACAGAACAGATTCATGTATAAAAATATACATGCATGCAACGTATGGAGAATTTCGATGAAGGCCGAGGCAAACGAAGTTGCCAGGCCATTGGGGTGTTCGAGCTTTGCATGATTTGTGCCTAAACAGAGGCCGTGCATGCGTTATAAATCGCATGCACGAGGAGGAAAGAAAAAATGAGATCCCGCGGTGAAACAGAGGAGAAAATCAAGATTCACAGAATCTTGAAAACCCGAAGATCTCGGGAGTTTGAAGTTATTTCACGCGGATAGAACCGCCTCTCCTTGCCTATAAAAAGAGAGGCCGAGGCTCGAGGCTGTTTGCTGATACGCTGAAGTTTTGAAGTCCCGTGAGAGCCTCTGTGCCTCACGGTGTTTGGAGCTCCGCGCAACCCACTTGCGCGACGAAGCAGCCCGAAGCCACCCTTGGCTTCGTGAGTTCCTTTTGCGCACTCCTTGCGCGAAAGAAGAGAAAGGGGAACCCCTGCGCACCTTCCCTTTGCGCGGCAGGAAGATCCAAGTGCACCCTTGCACTTGCGCGCCCACGGCCGAGGTCCTTTGTACCTTGTGCTCTTGCACCCCTGCGCGCTGGCCACAGCCTTGCACCTTGTGCGGCTGTTGAAGAAGGAAGAAGCCCGAGGGTATTGCACCCTTGCACATTTGAGCCTGCGCGGCATTTGAAGACAGGAAGAGGGCCACACCCCCTTGCACCTTGCGCGCCTCCTTTGAAGGCAGTAAGAGTTTGGGTTGTGTTTCACAGACATTGTGTGTGTGCCAAGGAAGCCCGAGGCCTTGCCTCGTGTGTGTGCCAAGTGGAGAGGAGAAGCCGAGGCATAGCCTTGTGTGTGCAAAAACAGAAGAGTGCCTTTGTGTGCAAAAAGACAACAAGTGGTCGTAGCCCTTGTGTGTGTGCTAAATAGAAGAACACCTCTTGTGTGTGCAAGGAGAACCCGATTCCACACCTCTTGTGTGTGTGAAGTGAAGAAGTGAAGGCCGTGGCTGTGTGTGCATAAGGAGGAAGACAACACATCTTGTGTGTGCATTTGAAGAAGAAGGCCGTAGCCCTTGTGTGTAAAAAATGAAGAACCAAGTGTGTGCATAAGTGAAGTGCACACTTTGAAGAAGATTAAAAGAACAAGGAAGTGAGTGTGCTAAACAAGTGAAGGCCAAGTCTAAAGTGTGTGCGAAGTGAAACAAGTGTGTGCAAAAAGACAACAAGGCCGAACCTTAGTGTGTGTGCAAAAGAAAGTGTGTACACACTAAGAAGAAGAGAAGACATCCACACTAAAGTAAAACACACTTCTAAGTGTGTGAACTATTTGGATAAAGTGTGTGAAGTCCAGTGAAGGTGTGTGCTTAAAAGAATTATACCCTTTGAGGGTCTACTGCACCAAGAAGAGGAAAGGAAGAGTGCATGCTTGCATGCATGCACGTGCACACGTGAACAAAGATAAATCAGGCTGTGTGCATCTGAGTTAGTGAGACTGGACCAGACCGAAGATAAAGATATTATTTGTCTGAGCATTCAGTAATTGGAGAGAAGCCAGGTCATCCTGAAGAAGGAGAAAAAGCCTGAGCTAGACGAGAAGACCTGTTCACCACAAGTGATCAGAAGAAGAGCAAGGCCATCAGCCTTTATCCCAGGCTGCTGAGGATACTTGAAGAACTTGAAGAGAAGAAGAGCTACTCGTGTGACTCGAGGAGCCAGGAGAAGACCCTGTGGGACTCAGGGAGAAGAAGTCTTCAGTGGGATTCTGGAGCAGGCCAGTGGGATTCTGGTAACACTGTGGGACGCAGTATAAAGACACTCCTGTGGGACTCAGGAGAGATACAGTGGGACTCTGTATCGACCATTGTAATACTAACCGATTATAATGGAAGAATCCATGCTTGGAGAGCATGGCAAGGATGTAGGCCTTTGGTGCCGAACCTTGTAAATCCTTGTGTCCTGTGCCTTTTCATTACTGCATTATCCGGGAAAGGTTGAGAGATACAAGAAGAGTGGATCGAGGCTTTAACCAGCCATAGAGGTTTAATTGATTAAGAATCAATTAGTAAAAAGTTTTAAGGGATCACTGATTCACCCCCTCCCCCTCTCAGTGATTCACACTGATCTGGGCACTTCAGTAATGATGTATAATTTTAATATTATCAAGTTGCATTATCTAAACTATGTCTTTTTAGATTGTTTTTCCCAATAAGGAATATGGAAGGCGAAGTTTCAAGGCCTCAAGGGGTGATATCATTTTGAATAAAAATGCAACAATTATTGGAATTTTATTAGATAATTTTCATTATATGATATCACTATTGATGTATTTTATAAATGGTGGGGTTATCATTACCAAAGATAATTTATATATACCACAAAGAAACCTCTCAATAGTGAATAATTTTATTTTTCAACACCCTCCAACATTAGGTGGATCTCATTGACCAATTAGTAGATGGAGGATTGATTATATTACTAGAAAAGATATATGATGTCATGGGATACACATATCATTAAAATTTAAGTCATTTATTTAACAATTTTAAACTTATGTAAACCTATAGGTGAAAATGGATAAGATTAATAAAGAGTGTGAAGATATAGACAGCTTGGAATGGAATGGTTTTAAGAATACAATCCTTGAGAAATATTTTTCATAATATGTTCGAATTAGAATAGAAAATAAATTATTTTAATTAAAAAAAGTTGTGCTTACTCAGTTGTATATAAGAATTAATAAAAAGATAAATTGTCTTAGCATGAACATAAAATTTACGATAAAATTGTTTTTTTGGATAATATGGTATAAATGAATTTTGATGATGATCACACATACATAAGATTATAGTAGAAATATTTCTCCATATGGCATGAAAAAAAGAAATGATGGCTCAATGAAATATGCTTTCTATAAAATTATGTTTTATTTTTTATGAGAGTTATGGTAAAAACACACTAGTAAATAACTTTTGATGTCTGGTAAGTACTTACGATATGATTTAATTGGGAATATAGATCATAAATAAAATGAAAAATATCAGAGTAGTGGTAAAAAAAAATTTATCAATAGGTAGAAAAATATTTTAAAGGTAATTAGATGAGTTATTATGTAGACGAATGTCTGAAGAGGAACCTAAATAATTCAAAGTAGTCAGACTACAAGAAGTATGGTGTAGTAAAATACTTTATCACCACTTCAATAAACATAAGTCTATAAAATGATATAGTCATAATAATTTTTCATATATATTAATATTCTGATAAAATTTGATTGATTTAGGGTCTACACATTATTTTATTTTTGAAAAATTTTCCAAAAAATTAGACATTCCACCGCTAGGAATAAAAACCACACTTATAGAAAAATATCTAAGATAATTATTAATCAAAAATGATATAATTAGAATATTCCAATCGGTTTCTGGGGAAACACATTACATAAAAACACTCGTTTTATTCCATTAGTATAGTTTTATATTATTTTTATTATGGATTGGATCTCTATTTACTATTATAAGAAATAATCTAGGGATAGATATTTTTTCTTGATTGTGTTTCAATTTTTATTAAGGAATGAACCCATACATTTTATAAAAAATTATGAAGCTAGGAAACTATAAAAATTTAAAAGTAATTAATCTTGTATACATGAACACAAAATGGAACTATTCATTTTAATTATGTTCTTATATTAAATTATTACTTATTTGTTTTTAATGATTAGTTCTCGATGGTATACTTAACTATGAAGTTGTATTTACAATTGGTTTATTTTCGGATACTAAAACAATCCAAATAACGCCTTATTGAATGGATAAACTAGAACTTCTCAAAGAGAAAAAGTAGTTGTATGATGTTCATGATGGAGGTTTCATTTGACACAATACTTCACTATGAGGTGCTATTGTGTGATTTGAAAAAAAATGATGGAAAATAAGGGTTTGTCATTGATTATAGATATTTAAATATCATTACTATTAAGACTCATTTTCTATTGCATCAGATCTATCATTTCTTTGATCAGATATTGGAAGATCATTATATTTCAAAGGTTTTCTTAAGGTTTCTACACTATCAATTGAAGGTAATGGTGGATAAAATTATGAAAATGTAATTTTTTAATAGATGTGAGAATTTTGAGTTTTTTCTTGATCCCTTTGGCTTAAAAAAGACCCATATGTATTTTTGGGATATTATAAATTTTTTTAATGATAATTTGGATATATTTTGGGTTATTTTAATTGATATTATCTTGATTTAATCTATAATTTGTGATGATCATGGAATATATATAAGGATTTTTCTGCAAACCATAAATCAAATAATATAATACGTAACATTTAACAATTTTTTGTTTTTTTTAAGATTTTGTTCATTGGATAGATCATAAATAATTATTAAATAATAGTTATTCCCTGAGAAACTATATTTTTTGATTAATGTCCTAGACCTATAAATTTTGGTGAGATAATTAGTTTTCTTATGTTATTGTGAAATTAGCATTGGTTTTGAATACTTTTCAGGGAAATCTATCCCACATATTAAGAGAACTCACAAAAGAGTTCAGTTCATATGAATAATAAAATGCAATGAATATTTTTGGGATCTAAGAAAATAAGATTAATTAATTATCTAGTTTTGAAAATTCCGTCTAGAAATGATTAATTTTTCATATTCATTGGTGGTTTATTAAAATAATGTATTTGTGTTCAGATGTAGAATAATATGTTAATTCATTACGCTTTAAAACAACTATATTCCACTAATAAAAATAATCCTATAGAGGAGTTAGAATTACAAGATTTAGTTTTTTTTCATAAAAATTTTGAAACATCATTTACCTAGATTTATATGTGAAATATATATTGATCATAAAATTTGGATATAAAATTTCACCCAGAATGAGATGAACTTGGGATAGGGGATATGGATGTAATTGATAATATATTATAAGATAAAAATTCATTATCATCATTAAAAAAATGTATCTCATGCTTTGAGATAGAACAATAATGTCCTATAAAACATATTGTGTTTAGATAATGACCCTTTGGTCTATGAGTTGATAAATTTATCATATATGTTATGGATTCAAAAAAATCCACTATTTTGATTCATGTGTCAGTATAATCAAATATTTGAAAAAGAATTATGAAATCTATAAAGGAATATAATGAGTTATAATAAAAGGTAGAATTGGTTAAAAATGTTTTGTTAAAATTATTTAACATTAATTAATTTTATGGTTTGAGATTTGGAAAGTGATTATGTTTTCTTTGTGATTCACAATTAAAGAGTGAATTTTTTAATGCATCTCTTAGTTCCCTATATTATGTTTATCCTAACAGTACTAACATATGAAGAGACCATTATGATTATTACTGGTGGGATTGAATAAAAATAGATATTGATAAATTTTAGATTAATGGTATTAATTATAAAAATGTTAAGGTAAAGTGAAAATTACTAAATGGGATGATTGAAACATTTCCTTTTATAGTGTGAAAATGGAAAAATATATCCATGGATTTCATAGTAAGATATCTAATGACATAATGACCTAATAAACTGATTTTGGTTATTGTTGATCAATTAACTAAATCTAATAATTTCTTTCCCATTTGAGATAATTTATTTTCATATCATGTTTCTCAACACTATCTTAAGTAGATAGTTAGGTAACATGATGTTTCACTCTTCATTGTGTTTGAATGTTATCCATGATTTTTCTCGATTTTTTAAAGGACTTTAGATGTCATTGGGTATTTGATAAAATTTCATTACAATACTTAATCATTAATGTGATTGAAAGTATAAATGAATGATTCACACATTTTTGGATATAGCATTTTCTTGGTCAATAGATTTACTAGGAAGTTGGGATCATATTATTTCTTTAGTTGATATTTCTTATAATAAATGATTTTATTCTGGTATACCGAAGGAATATATTGGGGAATTAAATGTAAAATGACACATGACACTATATTTTTCAGATGATTTACGTGAAAGGACGTTTAGGGGACCATAATTAATAGAATAAATGGTTGAGAAAGTGGAGGTCATTCAGTAACATAAAGGGAAAGCTAAAAATTGGAAAAAATATTTTACAGAAAAAATTGAAATGATCTTACATTTGAGGTAGGTGATTATTTTTTTATTAAAGCATATCAAGGGAAAAATATTTATGGGTTTTATTAGAAAAGGAATTTATGTATGTGGTTAATTGCATTATATGAAATCATGCATAAAATTGGATCAGTTACCTACTAGGTAATATTTCCTCCTATTTTATGATATTTACACAATGTTCTCATGTTTCAAAGTTAAGAATGTATGTATTTTATTAATATCATGTATTATCCCTCTGTGAGATCATTTTTAGTAGAACCTTTATTAAATGCAATATCCTATTCAAATTTGTGACTATAGGGGGAAATTATTTCAAAACAATGTCCTTCATTTGATTATGGTTTTTTTAAACGATATGGTTGATGAAGCAATATGCGTGATAGAAAATGTTCTCAAGAAATGGAATCCCCACATGTTTAATAAGAGAATTAAATTTAAAGAATAAAATTTTAAAAAGGTGAGAAGAATTTAACACCCTAGATAATGATAGGCTAAATAATTTTCATTTTTATTAATATTCATGTGATTGATATTTTTATAAATTATAAATTTATAAATAAAAAAGATATATTTTTATTAAACTCTTTTATTATATGGTTATATTTAAAATTATAATGTTTAATTATAGAATATGAATTTGGAAAAATGAATTACATTTTCAGTTTATCATGTCAAATTTTCATTTAGATGAATTTTTTACAAATTTATGGAATGATTAATTTCTCAATAAAGAGTGTAAATATTTATTTATAATAAAATATGTAATTTATTTTAAATTATATAAAATTTCAATCTATATTTTGTATTAATTTAAAATTTTCATTTTTCATTTATATTTAAATTTATATAATTATGATTTTTGAAATAAATTATAAGCATTTATTTTGTATATAGAAATTTATAATTAAAAATAAAATTTATTTGAAAAAATATTTTTTCATTAAGTTTTTCTTGACTATTTTTAAATTAAAATTTTAGTATTCCTTGATTTAAATTTTTAAAAATGGATTCTATATTTGGAATCAGTGGGTTAAATTTTTCAAAATAGTTACCTTTAATTTTTTTTCAATATTAATCTTATCCTTATAATTCTTTTTCAACAGTAAAGTTTAAGTCATGTCAATAAAGATAGAAAGGAAATTTTAAGGACTATAAAAAGACCATAAAACTTGAATTAATTTTATTGGATGATTCCATTTAGTCTATAATAAAATAATAATAATTTACATGAATTTTTTTCAATTGAATGTGATTATAATATTTATAATAGTTTATTTAACGATAAGTCAAATAATGTCACACTGTTTTTATTAACTATAATATTATAACATAATGATAACTCGAGATGATAATTATTTATAAATATTTTTTTGAAATTTAAATGATTTTTTTGTTTTATGGATATCTTTTTGTTTTTTTTAAATAATTATCTTAAATGATTACAAGATTCTCTCATGGTAATTAGTAAATTTGTTGAAAAATAGGAAAAATGATATAAAAAACATTTAATGTTATATAATTTTAAATAATTAACATGATACAATAAATTTCAGATAATTACAACATGTTTGGGATATATTATTTTATTATATCAGAATTTCTTGGTTTCCTTGATATTATAAAAAATGTAAATTAATAGTTCGAAAATTGAAATTATTAGTTTTCTGTGAAAATAATATTTTTAAAATGATATATAATTCCTAAAATTAGTATATAATTTTGAATGAATGTGTTATAGTTAATGAAAGCGAATATTATCCATTTATGGGTCATTTATTCGTTTATGGAAACATTATTAACCCTCATTGTATAGCGAATTTTAATATGTTTGCAATTGTAAAAAGAGTTAATAAAGGGTTTAAACATAAATGATAAGGGTAATAACATAGTTAATACCAATCCAAATTTTATTACATGAGATTATTTTGATCCATAATAATCCTTTTTTTTTAATAAATCAATTTGGAGAAATTTGTAACATAAAGTTAATTTATATTAATTTAATATTTTTAGAAATACCAAGAGTGCCCCTACCTTATCTTATCAAAGGGAATATATTTTTCAATTTTATGAAAACATAAAATCCCATTTTGATTAGAAAATACCTTTATAAATCCATTAGTAGAGTCCCTCCCCTAATTATGGAGGTATTGTTTTATTCATTATAATAACCCTAAAAGGCTTGTGGTGGTAATCAAATTAGACATCCAAAGAAGAGGATGATAAATAACGTACATAACTAGTCAGACTGAAGGTAAGATACTTCCTTTTAAATGTTCTCATGTAAGGTTTCCCATAAAACTATATTTTTCATACATATCTTGATTTAAAATTTATTATATAAATATATATAAATATTTTGATATTATTAAAATGTAAAAGACATTTTATGTATATTTGATTTTGTTTTAGTGGGATTCATAATGAATCATTATATTGAATTTTTTTACATTCCTTAAGAAAGGAAAATGTAATAAAATATTTAAATATATATGGTGATTGTAACATCCAGTTACCAATCTATCAGGTATTTTCTTAACATCATCATGATTATCTTTTTTTATTTGACTGTGTGTGATAGAGAAAGAATTGGGATGATACCAATAACGGTGAACTCACATTTTTGTTGCACTTTCAATATAAACCATCTTTTTATGTTGTATGTGGAAGGATTTCACACCGTTCTGAGTTACACAGTATGTAAAAATTGCTGGGTGCAAGTTGTGAGAGTTGATTCACTCTATGAATGTTCACATGTCCTGAAGTGTGGTTTCACATGGTGAATTATTTAAATAACTGATTTTTAACCTCACGTGATAGATTTTACATTATAATTAAACATCATGGATTTCATGGAGTGTGACTATATTACACATCATGAAATGGATTGTGAATAGTTTTTAGAAAAGGAGAGTGTATGTTTGGAAATCGATTCTTTTCTCTGAGCCCTTGGATCTCGGAGTAGAGCTATTCCTATAAATTTTGGTAGAATCTTCTACAAATTGTTCAATCTGTTCAACATAGGATCCTCATTGTTGTTGAGGTCAATCTCTCTAGATAAGTAATTTTTCCCCTTCAGTTATCTTGATCATGGTGTCACCCTAGGGAATAATTATCAGATTTAGAGGCCTAGGTTGGTTATTCATTGTGTCTCATTCTAGATCATTTTGGTGATCCCATTCTAGAGGCTATTCTTTGGACTGTTATGGTGCGGAAGATTATTTTTCTTAAGCTATTTGGTGTTTTCTCTTTTTTTTTGAACCTTGTTTTCTGTGTTGGATCAATATTGAGGTGTCTATCAGATTGTTGTGTCATCATTTTCAATGATGGTATTTTATTGTTGGTTGATACTATTTGGGTGTGTGCGAATTAATCATTAAGGTAGGTAGTTCCATGTCTAGCCTATGATAATTATCCTTATTTCCCTTGATTTATAAATTTATTTATCAAATTGGAATGACTGTTTCTATGTTTTGAATAAGGTATTTTGGAGGTAAAGGGGGTTTACTTGGTTGTTGATTAGTGAAAATGAAATGTGTAATTTTGAAACATTGATGTTGTTTTATGAAAACACGAATTTTGTTTACCTTGGGTACATAGGTGGAAGGATTAGATTTAGGTCATTGTCCATGTTTTGTGATTTTCAAGGTGTTTTCTCATGTGTATTTCCTATGATTCCTAGTCTTGATATTCTAGGGGATTGATATAGAAATTTTCAGTTGTGGGGGTTTACTCAGGGGGTATTCCTCTACATCTTATGCATGTGTTCCAGGAACTAAATTGTTAAGTTAATTAATTGGGGTATGAATAGTATCCTACTCTAACCTATAGTGTTCTATGGTAAATATTCTTGTGTTTCAACTTCTATTGTATACTTCATGGATTTTTTCACATAGCCTTTATATGCATGTTTTATAATATTTTGTTCAGAACTATGAAAATATGAAATGTTGCTCTTGTTTTCTATAAAACTACATTAATCCTTATCAAGGATTGTTTAATTTTAAATAAGTATACATGAATTTTTCTATAGAGTCTTGAGATGGAACACCTTGGTGGGATCCTACTGAGCCTATTATCTCACACCCTGCGCACCTAATCATTGGTTCATAGAACATTTTCTATCTTTCAATATAGGTAAAATAAAGATGTTGATGTGAGGCAAAGAGGTTTTTGTCATCTGGTTTTGGGTATCTAGTGGTAATATAGTGGGAGTTCATCCACACCATCACATGGAGTAATTTTTTGGTTTTGGTATATGTAGTTCTACATGTTTTCAATGCATTGACTACTTTTGTAGTTATTCATTTCTACTATCTTTTTAATATTATGGAATACAAATTCTATGAGTCATTAATTTTTTTATGTATTCATATATTCCATGTGTTTGATTGGGATGGTAGAAATCATTCTCTATAGTATGTTTTTCGATGCTTGGGTTCTTGTCACCAGCCCTTGGGGATCCGAAACACCCCTCAGGAATGTATCATAAGGGGTCAGATTCCATGTTTGTGGGTAAATCGGTGGGTTAATAACTATTTGGAACCAATGGATGTTTGTCCTAATTATTCTATGTGTTGGGACGTTTGTTAGATTAGAGATAGTATTTTTAGATTTGATCTTATGTTGTGATATGTGCATGGAATAATTTTATCATAATTGGACACAAGTTGACATGGGATGTTCAGATGTTTGTCTCTGCTGTTGGTTTATGTTTTAAATATGGGTTTCTACTTGTGGGTTTTCTAGTATTAATTGAGATTTTTTCTATTATCTATTTATTATTATGTATTTTTTTGTAATAGTTTGCCTCTAAGACATCATCCATGAGTTCCTCAAGAGGGTGCAGTTGATGTTCCTCAAGGGAATACACCTATAAATTAGAATATCATCAAGACTATAGTAAGGGGCACTAATGTTATTGTTCCTAACAACCACAGGTTCAGAATGAAGTAATTGAAGTATAACTAGGATATATAAGAGGGAGAGATTGATCACAGGAATTCATGTGTGAGAATCCACCATCCTTAAAATGATTGACTAAACATCATGAGTTGGAGGATTGGATGTACAGGATCAATTAGATCATTGAATTTATAGAAACACATAAGAATATTAGAGTAAAGTGCACAAAATTTATGCTTGAGGGTTCCAGTAACATATAGTGGGATTTAATGGTCCCAACAGAATGACACACGTATTAGTATTAGATGAGGCTTAAAATCCTATTTCATCATCAGTTTTCCTAGATTCCATGATAATAGAAATGTCTCTAGAGTTCCTACATTTACAACTAGGAAAACTTTTGGTGTCATTATAAACCAATAATTTTATTATTCTTGACTATTTCCCCCTAGATGTGGTAATGATTAAACAAAAGATGTATAATATGTACTTGAAGGATGCGATACCACAATATCATAGCATAAGTATTCATTTTTAAAAATGCTACCTATTTAAGGATGACTGAATGAGCTATCATGGATGGTATGGATATGGTAGGAAATATTTCTTTTTCCAAACCATACCTTCTATTTATTGGAATTTTATGTTGCATGTATAGGAATAAAAGAAGTGGAATGGTCATCACAGATGTGGTGGAGGTGGGTCTCCGCACTAAGCCTACCATGCACCATCTTCTATTTTTTTAAATTTGCCACTAACGTTTTGTCACTATGGAAAGGGGGAACCAAAAAACGTTATCTTCCTATTACCATGTAGAACTATAAAATATTTGTATGCATTGGTCACATACATAACTGTTGACATGATATGAATACACCTCATTAGGGTTAGGGATTGTCAGTTCCAAAGGTTACTGTAGTGTAGTAAGAAGCTATAAAGGCTATAGGGCTCCATTCGTTGGCCTTAGGAGTAAAGAATTTTTACAGATTAGATGATTGTCCAATAAAATTCATTGAATGTCTTGTTACATTGAAAGGTACTATCTTTATTTCATTATCTATATAAATATATTATTTTGATAATGGTCCCTCCCAATATTTTATATCTACACGTTTCGATGATATAGTTAAATTTCCAATAGTACTTTTATCTTTTACAATGTACATAGAAACTCCTCTCAATAAGAGGGAAGGGTAGGGGGTTCAGTTGCATTTTTTTTGTTAATGAAAATTTATATGGAGTTGTTCTGGTATTTTCTTATTCTTTATCTAAAAATATTTGATGTCCTAATCAGTATGGATTATCTTCTCACTAATAGAGGTGGGGTTAATTGTTATCGTCGGTGTTTCTCATTTGATGCTACTAATTGAAGCTCTCCTGTTTCTTAGGGGGAGTTGGACCCATGATTGGGTAGTGTAGGGAATTCCTGCCCAAATAATAGTAGTTTTTATGCTTTTTTATTTGATCATGATGACATCTCTCCTCCATTTTGTCTTCCCGTCATATTTTCGGTCTTTCTAAATTTTTTTGAGATAACTTCTCTTGACTTGCTCCAAAGAGAGAGGTATAATTAACTATTTAATTGGTGCTATGTACTAGCTAATACCAATGGAATTTTATCATTTCTCCCTAGAAATATAGAATCTGCTCAAGATTCAGCTAGACGACCTATTGGTAAAAGGCTTCGGTCTCCGTATTGTTTTTCCTTAGGAAGCCATTGTGCTCGTTTCCAAGAATGTAGATAGTTAACTTCGATTATTTGTGGAAAATCAAAAGTTTAATTGAGTGAAAGTTTATAAAAAATATCCATTTACTCTCAGGGAAGATTTTTTAATTAGTTAAGAGGGAAACTTGTAAAATAAGATTGATATTTGGTTGGGTTATCATCAGCATATTTTTCGGGATTCTGATACTTTGAAGACTGCTTTTCTGTGTCAGTATGGACACTATGAATGTCTTATGATTCCTATTGTTCTAAATAAAACTCCTATGGTTTTATAGGTACGATGAATCATATATTACATCAGTATTTTGATAATTTTTTAGTTGTCTCATGGATGATATTCTAGTTTATTCGACATATTAGCGTGAGCACGAGCACCATATGAGTTTGGTTCTGGAAATTATGAGAAATAAATATTTATATGTATAGATTTATATATATAAATTTTGGATTAAAAAAGTGATGTTATTAGGGAATAATATTTCTCAACAAGGATTATCAGTTTATCCTCAAAAGGTGACGGCTTTACAGTCTTACAAGAAACCACAATATTTCATTGAGATAAAAAACTTCCCTAGAATTTATTTATACAATTGATGATTCATTATGTTTTTATAAAATCATGAATCCACACTGTATGATCTTACTAGGAAATCAGTGAAATTATCATGGGGTCTGAAGTATTAATCTTCTTGTAATGTATTAAATCGACTCTTGACATCATCTCTTATTCTGATCTTACCTAATACATATAAGGGAGAAGTGGTGTTTTTGATTCATCAGGTACTTGTTTGATATAGATGATTATGAAAGATGACCATGTGGTAGCTTATGGGTCTCTTCATCCTGGACTATATTAAAATAATTATCCCAATCGTTATCTAGAGCTTTCCACATTCATTCTTTCACTCAAATGTTGGAGAGACAATATCATTTGGAAAGGATCATGGTATTCTATGAGCATAAATATCCGAGTAATATATTTGGTCATAAATACTTCAATCTCAGATAGAGATGATGGGTAGCATACCTTCAGACATTTGACATCGATATCACTGACAACCCAGGAAAGGGAAATTTTATTTCAGACACTCATAGCAATAAATTACAATCACATGATTTTCTATAATCAATGGAGGAGTAGAACTTTATGTGGATTTTATGTTAGTTTCACATGGATTTTTAGTAGGATATTTTAGTAATTCATATGACAAGTGTTTAGTTATCATCATATATACTAGAGTCTATTTTTTAGAGTCAGTAGTAGGATTATGATTATCAAAATACATGAAATGTTTTTATGGTTGGAAGATTGTTCCTAATTAGTCTCTATAATAAAATGCTATGCTTCACTTTGGGAAACAGATTTTCATCCTTGATTATATGAGATTCTTAGTATTTTTTAATTGTTATAGAAAATTTTGGGGATTTCATCCAAAACCTATGATGATGTATTATTACATTATGAGGTGATTTTGGTGGGCGTGTAGGAATCATGACATCACGGAGTTTGGGTCTCACTATTATAGATACCAATAGATAATGAGAGAACACTTGGAACTATATGGTTTACTTCAGCCACTTATAATTTTTATTATGAATTAGCATGGGGTTTCCATGAATTTTTTGTTGGATTACTATAGAGTCTCTAAGGTATTAATCTTTGTAGTTGTTTCTTGATTGGTAAATAATGACTTTACATTTCATTCCGGTTAAATGAACCACTAAATTATATGATATAGGTAATTTGTATGTGAAAGTTATAATGGGGATACATGGGATTCCTTCTTCCATTATATCAAATTGGGATCAAAGTATTACCTCAAGGTTCTATATGATTATTCAATAAGAAATGATAACTCGTGTTAGGTTGGAAAAAACATGATATGCACAAACAGATGGTCAGACAGAGCATGTAATTCTGATCGCAAAGGATATTCTATGAACCTATGTCATCGATTTAGAAGGGTCATAAGATATCCATTTTAGTATATTTGTGTTAGTTTATAACAAAATATATCATTTTTTAATCATAATATAACCCTTTGAGGTGTTTTATTGTCACCCATATAGATCACCTCTTTGTTGGGATGAGTTGGGTGATGTATTATTTGATGGAAAAAGTTTGGTTTTGGATATTATTATGAAGATTTATGATTTAAATCATCATCTAATAATAGCCAAAAGACATTAAAAACATATGTGGTTCTAAGGCATCATCATATAGAGTCATCAGTGGGTGAATGGTTTTTATTGAATGTTTCTCCTATGTTGGGTCAAAATCAACTTGGAAAAAAGAGAAAGTTTGATCCAAGAAATGTTAGACTGTTTGATTTCATTGAGTTGCTCAAATAAGTTACATATCAATTAGAATTATTAGTTCATTTTGCAAGTATTAATTATGTTTTTGACATGTATCAGCTCCATAAATACCATCCTAATCTAGTTCACATTCTGAGTGGGGAAGAAATCGTGTTAGAGAAGGATGATTCTATCTTGGATAAAGCATTTGAGTTCATTGACTCTAATTGATTTCATTTTTGGGGAAGTTGATTTGGCTTTTCAATGTTCTCAAGAAACAATGACTGGATTCTCATTAGTCTTGGAAAAGTGAGTTGTTGATGAGGGATAAGTGGCATCATCTATTTTAGGGATTATATCTTCTACTTCACATCCCATAGATGAAGAGTCTTTATGGTGTTGATTTTATAACACCATATTACCGATCTACAAGGTATTTTTTTGACCTCATCATGGTTATTGTTCTACATGTAGGCTTTATAGGATTGAGAAGGAATTGTGAGGAAACCTAAATTAGTGAACTGATATATTTTTTTAATATTAACTTTTACCATCTTTTTCAGTTGTATTTAGAAGTATTTCATACCATGTAACTAGGTTACATGCCATTAAATTATTTCTGGGAACAAACCGTGAAAGGGTATTTATGCTATGGATGTTTAGATGTCATGAAGAGTAATTTCACATTGTGAGTTATTTAAATGAATGAATTTTTATCTGAGGAGACATGTTATTTGGTTAACTTGAACACCATGTATTTCATAGTGTGTAACTATATTACACGTTATTAAATATCCCAAATACAATTTTTTAAATAGTGTAGCAATTGTGTGAAATTTGGTTTTTTTCTCCATGCTCTTGTCTCTATAACTAGATCTCTTCATTCAATTTTGAGAGACTCTACGCCATATATATATATCCATCCAATGTGGGAACTTCATTGTGGTTATGGTTCATCTCTCAAGTTATGTAAAAATTTCTCTTCATTTCTCATGATCACGGTGCCACCCTAGGGTTTCATTTTCTGATATGATGGACTCGTTTGGTGAATCATCATGTATTATTCTATTATAATGTGGATATTTCATTTTAGAGTCCATTATTTGGTTATTTGCAGTGTGGTAGATGTCTATTCCTCAGTTAATTTATGATTTCTATTTCCTCTAACCCCTTCTTTTCAAGGATGGACTAATCAGTATTTGTGGATTGTATTCTAGGGACATCATTTCCATTTATGGGGTTTTGTTTTTTGTGTATCCAATTGTGGGTGTGTGTGACCTTAGCATTGATGTAGGTGGTTGTCTCTCAAGCCTATGAAAATTATCCTGATTTATTCAACTTTATAAATTGACTAATCCAATTGGGTTGACAATTTTATTGTGTTGAAAATGGTTTTTTGAAGAGAAATAGTTTTATAGTTTTTTCATAAATGAGATGAAAATGGGTACTTTTGAAACATTGAATTTTATTTGTGAAAATGATCACATGGTACTCCTTCGATACTTATGTAGATGGTTGATCTTGAAGCTATCATCTATGTATTTTTATTATCAGGAGGTTTTATCATAAGGGTTTCATCTCTTTCTAAGGCAGAATATTCTTGGGGATGTTTATTAACATGGGGGGGAGGGGGTAATTTATGGTGTATTCCGCTTCGTGATGAGCATGTGTTATAGGAAATATATTGTGCACTTGATATTTTTGTGGTACAAGTAGTTTTTTAGTAAGACATATAGTTGTACTTGGTACTAATACCGGTGATGATACTTCTATTTTATACTTTATGTATTTCGATGTTTTCCATATTATGCATGTTGTACCTTATTTTGTATAGAACAATGAAAAGGGAAATGTTTACCATGTTTTATATAAAATTGATTTACTACTTATCATTCCATGATTAATTGAACATAATCATAAAAAAAGTTTTATAGAAACATGATATGGAACTCTTGGGTGGGATCCTATTGAACTTGTTAGAAAACACCATTCATACCTATTTGTTGGTGCATATACCTCAGTATGCCATCCATTGCGAGGAATGGAATGGAGCTACAGTGAGGCGATGAGGGCCGTATCAGCTGGTTTTGGGTACCTGGTGGGGGAGATTTTTGGAGTTCTTCCATGCCATCACATGGAGTAGTTGTATAGATTGAATCCATGTAGTTGGACTTGTTTTAGAAGAATAAACTACTTTTGTAGTTGTTTAATTATAATTTCCCTTTACTATTATAGAATATATATACCTTTAGTCTTCAATAGTATTTTTTCGGTGTATACATATAATCCATTTGTTTCATCAGGATGGGTGAAATAATTCCCCCTAGTATGTTGTTCGATGCCTGGTTGCTTATTTCCAGCTTGTGGGGATCGAGAATTATCATTGGGCATGTAACAAATCGGGTCAAGATACATGTTTGTGGGTAACCTAGTTCAATTCATTATAGGGAAAATGATTTTTACCAACTTAAAAAAAATTATTTTATCCTTATAATTCCTTTGTAATCTTTATGTTTATTTAATGAAAATATTATTCCCTTTTTTATGGGGATTTCATTTTTGAAAAATTGGTTTCATGGGGAAGGGAAATATCAATGTTCAAAAATGAATTATTGTGGATGAAAGAAATGTTTTAGGAATATATAATCTTTATTTTGTTATTATTTTCTGGTTCATGGAAATTATTTTTGATGATTGGTGGTTCTATTATAAACATTGGGAAGGTGATCATGTAATATCTCTCTAATGTATTGGGAAAAGGGACCTAGTTAACCAAATATTATTCTCCTAAGTTATTGTACGTATATAAATGATGGTTAATCCTTTTATAATTGTGATAGTTATATCAAGTTGAACTATGATAATGAATCCAAGTATATTTGTTATTATTATTCAATGAGGTAATATGAATTACAAGAAAATGAGGCCTCGTGTTTTCTAAATGATTTATTTAGGATTGTTTTATATTTTTAAGGAAATATTTTTCTTTCACATGGGAAAGGTTTGTATATGATACATCATATGGATTAATAGTATGACATTATGAAAACAATATTTTTTGTTTTTCATAATTTTAATTAATCTGTTATGAATATTATTTTTCATTTAAAATTTTTTTATAATATGTTTTATCAAAATATTTTTCCATATATGTTGATTTCTTATTTAAGAAAATGTTTGTTTTGAGGATAATGTTTCTTTTCAAAATAGAAATTTTTATATTTATTCATAAAATAATAATTTATTTTTTTCATTTTTTTTATTTACATTAATTTTTTGGGTTATTTGGTATTTTAATTTCATTTCACAATTTTGGAGTATGGTGAATGGAAATGAGTAATGCAATATGAAATTATGGAATATTTTTCATGAATAGAAAACATGATATATTTTAATTTTTTGTTTTTTGGAAAAAATGTATACATAATTAAACAGAATATTGTATAATATAAGGGTTTTATTTTAGATATATGACCTAACTCTATAAATCTCTAAACTAAAAATATCACAAAGAATTTAAGAATAGAAATTACAAGTTTATGTCACATGAATATGTATTGATTAAGATATGTTCCTTATAATCATATGAATTGAAGAAAAAAACAACACTTAGTCTCATAGATACCCATTATATTCTTATATTACAGATTTATATATTTGGATCTCACATAGCCCATAATATTTTAATTATTTAAATCATTCCATGCCACCCTACTGAGATTGTGTTTAGGTTTCTATGTGGAGTGATACCCTTTCTGTTATGTTATTTCGGTTCAGTTGTTAGGGATTCTTTTTATGTTCCAAAATATATTTATTCTTTAGTTAATGGTTGATTATATTGGATGGTTTATTTTTTAGATATAATAACTATGTTGTTCCGATATATAATTATTTTTCTATTTACATATATAATTACATCAAAATTAAATTACCATATTTTGTTTGGATTAAAATTTCATAGAAATACAACTATAAGAATGTCAGGAAATTATTATAACCTATCATTATTTCACCGGGGTCATGAGTACAGTATTTTTCATTGAATGTATCCAAATATGGAATATTCCACTAAATTCAATACTCAAAAAAATTTATACATTAATGTTTTTTAAGATCTAATAAATTATATTAAGGAAATTATCTAAGAAAAATATTTTTAGTAATCCAGGATGGTGTCATTATTGTCCATTTCTACGCTATTTTCAATTGAGAGTCATCATGTATATCATTGTGTCCCATATTTCACCTAAATCCTTCTAATAATTTGTATAAATATAATGTAGTGATCCTGGAAAAGGAGGAAAGATATGATCCGTGGTCTCATTTAGTAGTCAAAGAATTTATAATCTGTGAGTCCATTAATGATGATAAAAGGAAGGAAATATTTTTTAATTTCATTAATCTAGTTGTGTATGATATCCTTTTGCTTATGAGGAGTTATCTTAAAGTATCTATTATACATGATCATATAACAAATCCTTCCCCTAGAGGAGTTTAGTTGCATGAAAAAAGTTTGGTTTTGATGAGTAGACTAAACCACAGTAGGCGTAGCAACGATATTCTTAGTTAGTGGATGAGAATAGAATATAAAATGTGTAAATTAAATCTAGTACAAGGGCTGATGTTGCTAGTATTCTTGAATATAAGTATAACAGAAACTATTAAGGAGGGACATTATTTCCCCCTCAGAGAATATAAGATTCAAATTAATGAGAAGATGATGAATAAAATTTAAAAAATGAAGTTCAGATATATTTAAGTCAAGGAAAATACTAACCCTATTGAGGATAAATAATATAATTTTCTAAATATTCATGTCATTTATTCTTGTATTAATGTAATGTATGTATTTTAGTATCCCCTCTGAGAGGAATAACTATTATTTTTCTTGTGTTTTTCCAAATTGGTTTCAAAATATCTCACTTAAGATCAACATTTTCACAAAATTATTCTCATTATAGGGGGATTTCTAGAGGGGGAATGATTACTATGATTATAATCATCAAGGATATATTATTATAGGTAGTTAAATGATATGGGAGTATTAATTTCCTCAATTAAGACAAACTGTAACATGGAATATTTATCCCAGCACAACATCCATAGATGGAGAGAGAATATCATTTTGTCTAATAATGATAAATAAGAACAAGTGAAATATTATGGTATCTCGAAGAAGAAAAATACAATCAAAAATAAAAAATATTAAAGGATATTAATATTATTTCTAATTACTATTCTTCAATGGAAATCAATGATTTTAATACATCATTGAAACTGAACCATGAGGGTATGAATTTATTTTTATTTAAAATTACAATCATCCACATATAAATTATTACACATATTCATAGTTTTTTATAATTGGTTTTTATTTTTTTCCATCATATAAAAGTTCTCCATAAGCTATAATTTAGTATTTTTAAATTAACAAAAATTATATTAAATAGTTTTATTGAAGAATGTGTTGTCTAAAATATTGAAAAATGGATTTTACATTTGAAATTGTGAAACTATGTCTATATCACATTATTTATTCATAATGAAATCATTTATAAAGAATTAAATATAATGAAAAAAAAATCATAATAATTTGATATGTATTTATTTTATCACAAGTAATTTAAAACACATTTGATGAACTAAAAGTGATCCCTTCCAGGATTCATTTCAATAATACATATAAATTTTCATTAAAATGGAGTAACATTACATATTATTCATTAAAATGATTCTAACACCAACCATACATTTCATATGAGTTAGAAAAGGGAATATGATGTAATAATGGAGATGTTGTATGAAAATAACATTTAAATACCATGTTTGATAACTATAAATCTAGATATGTGACATTACGCTAATATTCATGGATACCATGCGTGGTTTTCATACCATATATAAAAATCATTATATATTAAATTATTATTTCACCAAAAAATACTTTATTATTGGAACACTACACACACTACTTTTTAAATAATTTGACAACCTTATTTCAACAATTTTATCATTAGAATTTGAGTTTTATCTCTATTTTCCTATATTACTAAAGAAATTACTAAATTATAGTTTACCATCAATTTTTATTTCTAATATAAATATTTTAAATGCATTAATTTACATATTATTCTTTTCAACAAAATAAATTTATTATAATCCCTTTTTGTTTTGAATTTTTTGTTTCCAAGTACACATTTAAAATAAAATCTAAATGAATTTATTTTATATATTTTAACATAAAATAAGATTTATATATTATACCTTTCATGACTAATATGATTATATCAATCCACAATAATTTCATATATTTGTCTTGGAAAACATGACTAAATATCCATCTTGGGGATCAATATCCACTTTTTTTATAGTCATCATCCTTATCATGCATTCAATATTTTAATGACCAAGGTATTTATAGAATAATATTTTCTCATATCTATTAATATTTATGAATAAAATATTTATTTTATGTTAAAGAACACACTTTGTCAGATATCTTATTCGACATGCATGAACAGGTTTCTCTGAAATCATACATTGCACATAACATTGAGTTATACTGAAAAATAATATAATAAGATTATTATTTTAAATTGTAGTTTAAGCCAAGTCGTTTTAATGGAGGGAAGAAAAATGATAACTACAATAATTTAATACATGTTTTTTAATTGTTTTTTACATTTATCTAATATATTTTAGAGTATTAAATTGAGAATGAATCCAATATTAAGCATAAAATACTCTAAGATTTTTATAAAAGTTTTTTTTACCGCCTTTTGATGAAGAAGACTTCTAAAATATATATTTTTAAACTTTTATATGTTAAATTTGAAAAATTAAATTTTTTATTTATAATAGGACATTAAAATTTACTTTGGATTAACTTTTGGAAATTTTCTAATGAAATACATATTTTTATGAATTGTGAAAAATATTGTATTTTAATTCAAAAATGTCTTTCCATCTAATTTATTTATACAGTTAGATAGCCATTTTAGTTGGTTTTAAAGTTTAATATTATTATGTTTTTATCATTTAATCCAATTATGTTCATTGGATTTAATTTAACATTTAAATTGGACATAATCACATGTCAATATTTTGATAGTTTTTACTTATTAAAATCACCCATTTTGGTTTTTAAATGGGAATTATTTTTAAATTAATTACTGCAACTTCATTGTTTAATTTTGGAAAAATTAATTCCATAATGGTAATAAAAAATACAAATTTTTAGAATGGATACCTTTTATTTTTAGACATTATGAATAGTATGTTCGGTAAATATTTTATCCACCATGGTTAATAGGTAAATGTGGTAAATAAGGGTAAAAATAACATTATAATTATATTAAATTACCCTAAAACATGTCCTATTTCTACTAGATGATATATTTCAGAACATGGTACTACATGGGACAATCTTTGGACTACATAGAGCCACATGGATGTCAAAATGAAATTTTATAGGAATTAATTTAATGTAAAGAGTGATATAACATAAACATGTATCTTTATTAAAACTATTTCGAGGATGTTTTATATAAATGATATCTTTTACAAAAATAGTAATTATAAATATGAAAAGATTCAATATATTATTATAGTTTATTTATAATTTTTAGATGTTAAATTAATAAGTTTAATAATGGGACAATGATGATGTTGTGATTGCTTGATTAATAAAGGATTCAAATAAATGATATTATAAATGATATAATAAATATAATTTGGTTATTTGGATGTCATAATCCCATTTTATGGATGATATTGACATATTATATTTTATTTAAAGCCTTTGTTATTAATTAATTAAGTTTTTATGAATTTTTAAAAATTTCATTTATGAATAGAGTCCAAAATTGACATAATTAATAACATAAATCGTAAAATAGTTTATTAAATGATATTAAATTCCTAAAAATATAATATTTTTCCAAATGGATAATATAAGTCCAAATATGAAATAATTTTTTTTTTGTCATTTGACAAGATATTATAATTACATTGACCTATAATGTGTAAATAACATGATATCACTATAAGATAAGAAAGGGTAAAATAATGGTTAAACCAACAAGATAAGGATAAAAAAATATTCAAAACATGTCTAAAAATTATTGGATGATGGTTATTCAAACCATAATCCTCATATATTCTAATTAAATTATTTTTGGAACATTTTTAATCGAAATTGAATTTATAATAAATTAATATTTCTAGACTTTCCTGAAGTTCCACTCCTCCCCCTATAAAAGGCCAGTAACTTTACCCACACAACTAAAAAATCTCAAGCCACTTGTATTATCCAAATTCTTCCCACATAATCTCCCAAAATTCATAAATTCATCTTAGAAGCATTAACTTTTTCTGAAGGAAATTGACGAATGCTTTTGGGCTCAAATCAAAAGATGTTACCCAATTTAGAGGTAGCGTCTTCTCTCAAGATATATTATTTTATTTACAATCTCCAATACCTATTATCTTATTATTCACTGATTACATAACAAAACAAGTATTAATTATATACTAGGATGTTTTTTGAAAAGTACTAGAACTACCCATAGACACATATCAATCTAATTGATACGAACATAATATTATTCGGTATGGCGAACTACTGACTCACGAAATGATGATTGTTCAATTTTCCCCTACCAACTATCATGAGGGTAATTATGATGGCACTATATTTATATATGATATTTATGATATTTATTTTTTCAATATTATTCTGTAATTTTTTACAACATTTTTTTATACTTTTCATGTTGTGTAAATATTAAAATTGCATTAGAAAAAGTGTGTACTACTGCCACCTCAAAGTGATATGACTCGTCAATGATATACATGGAACATATATAATATTGTTTTGTTAAACCTATGAGAAATAAATTACATAAATATAATATTTTTTATTATAATATAAATTTATATCATTTGATTGTTATTCTTTTAGTATGATAAAATATTAAAGTAGCATTAATGCATATGTATGACCTATCCTCTCCATGAATGATGAATTTCATTTCCAATATCAAAATTTTATGGAATATTATAAATATATATATACTAGATATATATATTATTTATATAATTAATATCATTGTGGGTATGTTGTAATTTTGACTACATGTAAAATTTAGTTCAAAACTAGATCATTTCTTACTGAAGTACGGAATTCAACAAAATGACTGATATGAACATGAGTAATTATATAATTGTTATAACTATGTAATAACTGATATAAAAGGAAAAATATACATGAAAACAGTTCTGAATGAAGTATAAATTAACTTCAGTTTATTATTTATGGAGATAAATAACGAACAACACAAGTCAGACTCAAGGTAAGGGACATCATCTCAATCTCCTTTCATTGATGCATATTTTGATTATATAAACCTCTTTATTTTATAAAGGTTATAATAATACCCTTTTAATTTTAATTTTATTCAATGAGAATATATTTTATACAAATATTTTTACTAAATAAAAAACGAAATTTTAATTTATGTGGTGACAATGACTTCACCGCCACTATAACCATTATTTGATATTTTTCTTCCTCGAAAAGCCTTAATGTTTTTAAAGGGAAAAGAATTACCTTATTGTTTTTTTCATTGTTTTCATATAGTAAATTCTTATTTAAATTTATTTAGTATTTCAATATCTTTAAATTGTTTCTTTTTATTGCAAATGAAATGTTATTAGCGAAATTATAATATTTGCAATATTTTATGTGTTATGATTATATAATGGAATTTGGACATTTTATGGGTGGTAACCTGATAAAAAAATGATGAGTGGTTACATGATATACCAAATGATGGATGGTTCCGTGATAAACCCAGGATGGGAGGTTACATTATAACCTCCAAATGCATAGGTTATTGAGTTTACCCGTATGACTATTTTATTTAGTGATATGTGTTGAAGTCAGCCGTATAGTTATTCCATTTATGTATGTTTATGTATGAAATTATATTTACATGTTATATGTTCCTTTATATGGGATATATGGTATTATTTTGGTTACAAAAAGGGTAAACAATGATAATATATTCAGTGATGTTTTTTTTCAACTTTATAAAGGTTATGGTTTTAATTTATGATATTGTTTTCATGGTTTACATGTTTTTCCAGACTAATTGTTTTCATTCATTATATATACCTTACTTATATTTTTATGCACATCCCCATTTCTAATTTTTTTTCAAAAGACATAAATAAAAATAGAGTCATGGATGGGATCAAGTAATTGTTATTATGATAAAAAATTAAAAAATGTCATGTTTATATTTAAATTGTTTTTTATAAAAAATGGAAAGTGAGTAGAAGTATCTAATTTTCATAGTCAAGATGTTATGTATATTTTATAATGTAATTATGTAACAATATAAACCAAAAAATATCCTCAATGTGAATTAGATTCAAATTATTGATTTATGTCATGATTATATAATCTTTAATCTTAAGAGGTATGTTTTGTATTACCACAATTGTAAACATATTAGAAGGTGTCATAGATATTTTAGATAAATTTAATGAGTTTATGATAGCATGAATAAATATAACATAGTGTTTACCCTCATAATAAGAAAAAATATGATGCTTTTTATGATATACTCACACTATACTTTTTTGTTCTAGTAAATGACTAGATCTAGTAGGCACCAAAGTAACAATGGATGTGAAGGAAACTATGGTGATTTTTCAAATATGAAACCAAATATAAAGGGAGCTATAATGAGAAATCTTGGTTTTATTCTCAACCAACTTTATAGAATCATGATTGACCACTAGAACTAGAGTGATTTTTCTAAGGCATCATATATGCGAAAAAAGAATCCATATGGAAGTTCAGGTAATTATCATAACAGTTTGTAAATTCAAAAACCTTTATGTTAAGGATGTGGAAAGAAACACCAAGGAAAATGTTACAATGAGATGGGACGATTTTATAAATCAGGTAATGAATGCCATAAATCAATAACCTACCATATAAAAAGAAACCATTTTTTGGCTCTAGTAAAAGGAAATATATTATTTATGAGGGACTAATTGAATGTTTTAAATGTGGTGTGATTGGTCATTTCACTAATTGATGTCCTAAGAAGATGGTTCAGGAGTGGGATAAGAAAGACCGTAAAAATATTTTTTTACCAATTCCTAATTCCATTCCAATTTAAGATGATTAAACTAAAAATTACCTAAGAAAGGTATAGATTATTTCTTAGCTCATGTTTGGAAATTATTTAAATCTTAGGAAATTATGTATGATTTTGTTTATATGAATGAAGTATAAAAGAATAATATGTCAAATCATTGATAATGTATCATTCATAATGTTTGATGACTAAGTTGTATACATTTTAAGAATAGAAGAGTTAAGTATAATCTATGGATGGTGACATGTTTAAATGTTTTAATGATTGGATTACTTACAATGATGTCTAGTATTTGTAACCCTTTTGTTTTTTAGATTATAATGTTTATTGAAGAAGAATTATCTTATGGATATTGTTATAAAGAACAATTAGGGTTTTTATGATCTTTAAATTTGATGCAATTACATGTTATTAATTTCTGGGATGAAAAATGATAGGAACGAGATAATCATTGAGGTTAAAATATCTTATGTTTATCTTTGAGGAAATTGTATTATTTTCTTCCATATCCAATTTTTCCTACATAGAACGATAGTATGTGTTATCTCAGGTGACCTTTTTAATTTTCAATCTTTTTTTAATTTGATTGTTTTATTGACTCTTTTTCATTGTGGGATTTTCAATGATGTTTATGATCCCATATTTAAAATATCGAGGTTGTATTTTCCAATAGAGGGTATGATATAACAATGCAGGTTTTTATAGAATAATAATTTTCATATATATTAATATTTGAAAATAATATATTAATTTAACATTTAAGAGGACACTTTTGCTAATAGTGTACTTAATACGCAACAACAGGTTTCTTTGAAATCTTACCTTACAATGAACATAGAGTTATACCGAAAAATAATACAATATTATTATTAATATTTTAAATGGACATTATCACCTAGATGTTGTAATTGATGGAATTAATATAAATAACTAAAATACTATTATATATGTTTCTTAAATGTTTTATATTTATCTTATGAATTTTACAAGCTTACAAAGATAATGAATCAAATTTTAAGAATAAATTATTATAATAATTTTTAAAAAGGACATTTTACCACCTTTTGATGGTGAATCCTTTTTAAATATAGTTTTGGTAATTTTATAAATTCAATTTTACAAAATAAATTTCTTCTTTCTAATATTAACATAAAAATTTACTTTTGATGAAATTTAGGTATTTTTCTGGTAAAATTAATATTTTATTAAATATTTAAAAATCCTGCATTTTAATTCAACACAATATTTTCATCTAATTTATTTATACATTTACATTTAAATTTTTTAATGTGTAATTGGATTAATTTTTTATCAGTAAATTCAATTATGATCATTAGAAGTAATTTATATTTTCAATTGGACATACACACATGTAAATCTTTTGATTGTTTTTATTTCTTAAAACCCCTCTTTTCGGTTTTGAAAAGGGGAATTAATTTTAAAATTAATTACTAAAACAACTATATTTTGAATATGGAAAAATGGATTCCATATCTAGAATCAAAATATCTAAATTATGTAAATGGTTTTCCATTATTTTCGGGCATTAAGAATGGTAACTTCATTAGTTATTTTATTTACCATGAATAAAGGGTAAGTCTAGTAAATAAGGGTCAAAATAATATTATAATAATATTGAACTACTCTAACACATTTCCTAATCATATTAGATAATATATTTTCGACCATGGTCATCCTTGAGTCTATTTGGTGACCCCGTGGAGCATCATTGATGTAAATATGACATTTTATAAGAATTAATTTAATGTAACAAGAAATATAATTTTAATAGGTATCTTTTACTAAATCAATATTAGGGATGGGTTATATAAATCATATCTTAGATTATAAATATTATTTAGAAATTTAATAAGACTTCCTACATCATGTTATTTTATTTATAATTTTAATACATTAAATTATTAAATTTTATAATTACACAATGATGATGCAGTGATTACTTCATTAATAACGTATTCATATAAATTATATTATAAATGTTAAAATAAATATATTTTTGGTTATTTTTTTGTCATCCAATAATTTTATGGATTCTATAGACATATTATCTTTGTGTTAATTTCTTTGGTTAGAAGAAATATATTTTTTATAAATTTATAAAAAATTCATGTATAAATAGTTTCCAAAATTGACATAATTTATAACTTAAAACAATAAATATATTATTAAATGATATTAAATTCAGAAAAATATAATATGTTTAAAATTGGTTAGAAAAACCCAAATATGGCATAAAGGACTTTTTGGGTCATTTTACATGATATTGTCACTACATTAACCCATAATGAGTAAATAATATGATATCACTATAAGATCAAAAATTGTTAAATAAGTCTTAAACAAATAATATAAGGATATATAAATATTCAAAAAAATCAAGAAATTTTTGGATAATAATAATTAGATCAAGAATCATATTATCTTTGAATTAGATGAATTTTGGACCATTATAAATCTAAATTTAATTTATAATAAATTAATATTTATGGAGTTTCCTAAAGTGCCCCTCCAACCTCTTAAAAAAGGCATCCACCTCTACCAACATAAATCCAACCACCCAAGCCCCATATATCTTAAAAAATTTCCCAAATAACATTCAGAAATCACTAACTTCATCCTAGACTCTATACATCTGGATGAAGGGAATTCAAGACAACCTTTTGGCTCAAATCAAAAGAAGTTACCCGATATAGAGTTAATGTCTTCTCTAAATTTCCTTTCATTTATTTTCTTTCTCAAAAAACAATGAATTTATTTTTATTTTATTACATAAAAAACCAGAATCCTCAATATAATATTATATTTTTATGAGAATTATTCAAACTATACTCACACACACCTCCATCTAATGGATACGAACATACTCTTTCTGTGTACAGTTAACTACTGCCTCATGTAATGATGATTGTTCAATTTTCTCCTACTACATCTCATGTTGACAATTATGATCAAAATATATTAATTTTTGATATTATATATATATATATATTGTCTCCATAATTTTTTAATTTTTATTTAAAACATACCGTTATGCATTCCATGATGTGTAAAAATGATAATTTTATTCGAGGAACTGTGGACTATCTCCCCCACAAAGAGACATGACTCGTTTTTGCTATACATGGAATGTATAAAATATAGTTTTATTAATCCTATTATAAATACATGAAATTCATATTATACTGGTATTATAATTTACATTTATATCATTTTATTTTTTATCATTTTGAATGATAATGAATATAATGCAGCGTTCATGTGTACGTAAAATCTACCATCTCTATGAATGGTGAATTTCATTTATTCTCTCCAATGTTATGTAATATTATAAATAAATATATAAGGGATATATATTATATTTAAATAATTTATATCAATATTGATATGATGTACATTTGTCTACATGCACAATTTATATCAAAACAAGTTCATTTTTGACTCAAGTACCCAATATCTACATTATGACTAATATGAACTTGAATAATTACATGATTTTTATAATGAGCTAATAAGTGACGTAAAAGGAATAATAAACATTAAAAATATTATGAATTAGGTATAAATTAACTTATGTTTATTACTTAGGGAGATAAATGACGATCAAGTCATGTTTGACTCGAGGTTAGGGACTTCGTCTCAATCACCTTTCATTGAGGCATATTTTTATAATATAGACATCATTATATTATATGATGTATAATAAACCCTTTTAAATTTTAATTTAATTCAATGGGAATCTATTTTCTACACGGAATTATACTAAATGAAAAAAGGTTTGTTTTTAATTGATGCTGCAACAATGACCCCTCTACCACTGTAATCGTTATTTAATATTTGGCTTCCACTTTAATCCTCAATGTTTTTAAAAGGAAAATAAATCCATTATTACATTTTTCAGTGTATTAATATTGAAATGGTTTTGGAAATTGATTTATTATTTAAATATCTTCAAATGGATTCTTTTTATTACAAATTAAATGTGATTAGTGGAATGTTGATATATTCAATATTTTATGTGTTATGATTATATAACGTTACTTGGAAAATTGACGTTTTGTAACATGATACACTATTTATGGATGGTTATGTGATAAACCAAATGACAACTGGTTCCTTAAAAACCAATTATGGGTGGTCAAATTATAAACTCTACTAAAATTTTTATGGAAGTCGAATGTATGACTATTCCATTTAGTGATATGTATGGAAGTCGACTGTAAGGTTATTCATTTATGTATTCTTATGACTTAATTTATCTTTATATGTTATATTATGATTTATAGAGGATTTATGGTAATCTATTGGTTATAAAAAGTTTAATAAATGAGCTTATATTCTGTTAAGTGTTTTTTCTACTCCTTAATGTTGAAAAGTATTATGTTATGATAATGTTTTCATGGAGTGCATGTTTTTTCTAGACTAATAGTTTCCATTAATTATGGGTCCCTAACATTGATTTTTATGCACATACCATGTTTTCTAATGTTATTCATAGGACATAATGAATAATAGAGTCAAGGATGGGATGAAGGAAAATTTATACTATTAAAACATTAAACGATTTAATGTTTATTTCTAATGATTTTTTGTTTTATGAAAAAATAGATAGTGATTTGAAGTGTCAATAAGTAATATTAAAGATGTTGTGTATAAGTTATAACCAAATTATTCAAATATAATGACCTTAAAAGATCCTTGATGTATATTGAAGTCAAATTATTGACACATCAAAATTATTAATTAATATTTCAGGATGGGGACTTATAAATTTTATATGGCTAATTAGGAATTTTTATATTTATAACTCAGCTTATGAACAACCTATATATAATTTCCTACTACTAAATTACCAATAAAAGATACAAATCCTTATTTAATAAAATTTTTAAATGTCCCAACATAGATATATGAAATGATTCTTAAACATCAGGGAATAATGTGGCCACATGTGAATTCCATTACATCTATAGGTTTAAACTGATGTTTCATGATGAAAAAAAGTATAGGTTTAATTTTTTTTGTAATATTTGAAGTTAGATTACTCAATATAACATAATTATAACAAAAATAAAACAACTCCAAATAGATATATTTATTATAATATATGTAAATCAATATCATATGTATAATTGAACATGCACACCACACCAAACGAATGTATTCAATCATGAAATACTAGAAAAATAAATAATGTGATATGAATATTCTCTATAAATATATACATTTTTTAGGTGTTATAAATTAAACAACATTTATATCACCCCCTTACATTTTTTAATAACCTAATGAAATGAAAAAACAAATTTGAGCTCAGATGATCAGTACTCGTATGCATGAGAGAAATTACTAGAATATCATAAGTGATAAGATGATTATCTTAATGGTATTATAATATCATAAAAACATATGAAACTCATACCCAATCAATCATAGATCATAAATTATCATTTATGCTATAATAATTGTTTATAAAAATTCAAGATCCCTAATAGAATAGAAAAATAAATAATCAATCATGATCCATTGGATCAAATCATAAGAATAAGAAATTTTCAAATGAATATTTAGAACCATAATAAGTATTAAAAAATTTATATAGTCGAGGATCACCTCAACAATATAATAATATATTAGACAGACTCCCATATTTAATTTGATTCATGCACCATTCAATTTTCATTAAGGGTGGATAGATCCTTATATAGGATTGGGTTCACTCCCTTGTCCCTTTTATATTATATAATGATTTATAAATCATTTTCCCAATCCATTAATGGGAAAAATAATTGGGGGACCACCAATAAAATAATGAAATCAATATATATATATATGTTCAACATGATCAAAATAAGATCCATCATTTCGTCATATCATAACATGGGGGATTGAAACAGGTTTGATAAATATTTCTTCATCACATAATCTTACCACGTCAAAAGAAATAACCTATGAAATATAGTTTGATAAAATCCCCAATGAAGCATTATATTAATTCAATTGTTTTGACATTGTTAAATGATACTTTTGTATAAATGTTAGAATTATGCTATGATATCTAGAGAAAATATCATTTTATTTTAGTTACATTTGAAAAATAAAAACTCAAAAAAGGGAATCATATTTTCATTTTTAAGGAATAAAAAATTCTTATAGAATATTGATATAAAATAATGGTTATGATAGATATAAAATAAATTCATTCATCAAACATTAAAAAATATTCTTTTGATACATATATAAAAAATAAAATATAACCCATATGATTAACATTATAAAGATTCATTTCTAAATATTTTAAAAATAAAATATAGTTAAAATTTAGTTTACAAAATAATTGAGGATTATAAAGTAAAATTATTGATACATTATAATGAATATAGATATAGACGTAAATTATTTTAGACCAAATAGAAGAAATATGAACATCTTTCCATAAAAGCATTATCTTTGTTTTTTTGTACAATAATGGGAAACATGGAAATAATTGATTAGAAAACTATAGGATGTGAACATAAGTGGGTTTAGTTGATATATATAATATTATTTCCCAAAATAAAAATATAAACATGAACATTCCCAATTAAATATGAGAGTGAAACATGTACTCATACCTCAAGTATCGACATCCTTCCTACAAACAATGTCATCGTGCATAATAAAATTATATTTATTATAATAAAATATGATAATAATATTACTACTTATCGTATTATATATGATTCATTAATATTTTTTGACCACCTATTTATTATTAATTATCAATATAAATCTATATTTTGGTTTTAACTGTTTCATTTTTCATGAATTTTTCTGTTTGGAAATTTTTTAACCAGAACCTTAATGATTATTTCATCCTCTAGAAAATAATAATAATTTCATAAATATTATATTTATTAAATATATTATCTTTTTAAAAAATATACCTATAGTCATATTGAAAAATTAATTACATCACTTCGTGGAGGTGGTAGTCCCTGCAAATTCACATGAGATGCAATAATTCTTCAATGAGCTGATAGAAAGATGATAAATAATAATGTATCATTATAATACGCTAAATATATTATAAACACATTATATATTCATAAATATTTTAATATTACAAACCATGATAGGTAATGATGAAAACACAAGCACATCACATCATGGAGATGGTAGTCTGTATGATTTTATAAGAAACACCATCATTTTCTATTGGATTAAAAGAGATTGAAAATGGATTTAAAATTAATACAATAATATTATATATATTAATGAAACTAATTTCATCATACTAATATTTTAATGTAATATTTTGATGTTGGTAAATATGAAATAATATTTAAATAACTTGATTAAGTCCAATACCAATACATTGAGGATTTTAATTGGATTAAACCTTAAGCATTCTTAAGATGATATTTTGGTGAAACCAGGATATTTAGGACATGGGTAATAACTTTTGGAATAGAATTTGTTTTTCATTGGTCAATATTGATTTCTCTATATGTCTAATCATGTGAGAAGATGCAGTTTCATTTTACATGTGAGGGGCATGGTACCACTATAAACATTAAAAAAATTAAAAAATAATATTCACTATCATGGAAAAGTAGATTACAACTAGTATATTTGCACAAATAAAGTGACAGATGTAAAAATAATCATATAAAATGAAATTCAATACTAGGTATATGGGTATCATTATGGTATTACCTCTTATTTTACCCAATTTAATCAATTTTTACCAAGACCATGGTGATTATTTTTACAGAGGTAACATTTTTTTTATGAAAAAATTAATTTATCCTTATAAATAATATACATATTTTAATTTTTCATGTAACGCCCCAACCCCAGTTACCTAGAGTCGGTGAATTAATAAATCACATTTTCTTGATCACAAAAGATCATGTCTCGATAGAACGATTAGTTTAGTAGCCTTGGAAACACTAGATACATTCATAAGTCTTACATGACATGATGAATGGAAAACTAGAAAAAAATAGTATCCATAGTCCACACTCATATCCCCTCATACTATCCCTATAGGTCAGTCATAAAATACTTCTTACCATCTAAAGAAAAATAAAACATATAAAGGTTTGAGTTCAGATGCTCAGTAAGGATAACAATATAACGGAAACTTTCATAAATAAGAATAAAAATTTAAGGGAATGTATAACTAAAAAAATCATTTTAAACCTGAACTCTATTATAATATGGAATAAATAAAATGAAATAATTCCATTTACTTATTCACATGGATATTCTACTAGTCGAATAATCACATGCAATATCAATAACAACATTCATAATGTTGTAATGTAGAATTCCAGACTATCATAACCACATAGTCAGGGCCTTGTGCTAAGACTAAAAATAAAATTTTGTCAAAAACTTATTACAAGACGCCAGTTTGTCTTAAGAGACCTACCGATGCATCTAGGAGCTATAGAGAGCTCCACCTTTCACTTACTAAGTCCAATGCATTTCTCATATGAACACGTTTAAATGTAACATAAACATTCATATTAAAACTAGCATATGAAATTTCAATACTTTCTCCATAAACCATTAATGGTATAAAAATAAAACATCTACAGTAAAACATATCACAAAACCTTTAATACAATATGGATGTTTTGTATCATAATAAATTAACTTCAAATCAGTTTAAAATCCATCAAAGATGTTGACATAGATGAAACAAAAACTATTTGAGAGAAATATATCCCTTTTTTTAAATCATTAAAAAGTCACATAATTATAAAATAAAGAATTTAAATTTAAAATATTGTTATAATATTGCAAGGGAAGAATCGACTACTTTATAACGGCAGAAAATAGACGCACCTACCGTATAAGTTAAAAAAATACATTCTTACCTTAATTTTATCGAAAAGGTTAAAAGGACATTGTTTGGAAAACAACAGAAAGATTCATTTATAAACATATTATAAAAATTCAAACAAGCGTATAAATGACTTTAACCCAACATCTATAAAATATTAAGAATTTTTTTAAATAAATTTTTAAGAATCATGAATGTGGATCGTAAAGAGGTCACAATAGATAATTACGTATAAACAACCTTGGATAATGAAGAGATTGTGAAATAAACCCTTAACTTTTTAATTTTCCTTGGTCAATGGAAGTTTAACCTCTGGTATAATGGTCAAAAAATTGTTATTAAATTATAAAAGAATCATATACATTAATAAGATATCATATATGATCTTTTAACATTGTTTTGTTGATAATATCTTAGTATTATCGTCGTTTCAGGAGTTAATGGGTTCATTTTCCTTTATATTATTTGTTATGTGAGTCATATTTGTTATGTATAGGATGTATCTTATTTGTATCCAGAATTATATCAAGTATTTATACATTATTATTAATTATCTAATGATGATTATTCTTGAATGGATACAATGAGGAATGAATCTCATCGTATTTGTGGAGACGGTAATCAGTACGTACAAACGAGTGAAAATATCATTATTTTGATATTAAAATAATATATAATTGGATTGTATATCATATATATAGAATCATTATCATGTTTTATTTATTATTTACTTGAATTAAACATCATTATTATAGCCATCCAAATAATAATGTATTGAATAACAATTACACCACGATGTGGAGACGGTAATCCGTACGTACGCACGTATGGTGACATGTCCTTCAAAGGATGTATAGAATAATTAATATGTTTGTAAAATATTTATAATAAAATCACACTATATATAAGATACTGGAGTTATTATTTTAGAATAGAAATAACAAAGAAAGAATAATTGGAAGAAGAAAAGAACATGAAAGAGGGTGGTGAAATTATTACCTCTTCTTCAGGTTCTTCATTTTGATTTGATAAAAAAGGATCCTTAAGTTGGCTTTCTGTATAAAGTAAGGACTCTATGATGAAGTGAGGGAATTTGACAGGTTATTTTTTCAGGGTTTGGTTGTGCCAAAAGGCTTTGAAGGTGTGACTTAGATAGAAGGGGGAGTGCCCTTTTATAAGAGGGGTGAAGTTCACCTTAGGAAAAACTAGAAATATTATTTTATAATAAACTCATTTTCGGATTCTAATGGATCCTAAAAGGATTATTTAAATAATAAGGTGGGTATGGGTCGAAAAAAACTCAACAAATTGGTTTTATAATGGTTTTGTACACTATATTATCTTTATCTTTTAAATTTAACTCTTAGATAAATGGATTGACATTTACCGTGTCTCTTTGTATTTTTATATTATATGGTTAATAAACATAATATATACATCCAAGAGAACCCAATGTGGTTCATTAATGATACATCTATCATTATATAAGGCCTTTTTCTGAACCTTAGATTTTTAGGAATAGGATATCAATTAATAATATAATATATTTTTTCAAAACACTTTTATGTTAATTTTGACACTATTTGGTATTTTGTTTTTTTAAATTCATTACAGCATTATCACATAGAAATAAATTCATCAATCCAACTCAAATATGTCATATTAACCAAGAAAATTAGTGTAATTCATAAAAAGTCTAAAATTACATTTATTTGGATATTTTTAATATTAATTATTTTAATATTTCATTAATTATGTAATTACTACATCACCATTGTGTCATAAATAAATTAAATTATATAATGTCTAAAAATTATAAATAAAATACCATTATGTAGAATATATATATATATTTATTATTAATATTTATAATTGAATTTTTCTTATGTATAACCTTATATTAAAAATGTTTTAGTTATTAAACATTGATTTTAACTCTTTTAACTATTCTTTGAATTAAATAATAATAAATGTCCTAATGTATTCCAAGTGGACCAAAGAGGTTATTATTTTATTCCTAAGGTTTTTTTGGTAGAATTATAATTATCCAATAGAATTAGGACAAGTGTTAGGGTAATAATAATATCCTTTTTACCCTTAGTTACCCAATTTAGATTTAACCGTGGTAAATAAAAGTAAACAGTTACTATTCACCAAAAATTATTTTTATCTTATTGAACTAAATTTTACTCCATCATATTAACCATGTCTCTCAGATTTTCAAAATTCGACTCACAGAAGCAGTAAAATTAACTTTTATATGAATTTTTAAATTCTCCTAAGATATGGGTAATAGACAGTGAAAAGATCAATAAAATTTATATATATATAAAATTATAATAAAATGACTCCAATGAATTACATTGAACTTATATGGGTATTATGTATCTATTTTAAAATAATATAAATTTAAATAAAATAAATAATTTTTTAAATAAAAATTCGGTTTTAAACTATAACTCTATGTGTTTCACTATTCATTAAAAATTGAATGGTTTTAGGAAAATCACAAAAATCCACCCTAAGCTAATTTCAATATTCTGAATCCAAAAATGAAGCCCATTTTGAATGATGATATTTATAAAATTAAAAAAATGGGTATTATTATTCATAATAGATAGTTTGATTGGTTGTGGTGTGTGTTGGAACTAGAAGTTACGTACAACACACACTGCTGTATTACTTAAAGAGAAGCGTACCGTGGAAGCTTGGGGTGTTACATTTCACATGGAAAACATTCAATAATATTAAAATTTTTATGGTGGGTGAAATTAATTCAAATACAGAAACAGAAAATGTAGTAAAACTATTTTTAAAGATAATGATTTTACAAAAACTAAAATGATTATACATTCACAAATTTCATTATTAGAACCATTAAAGAAATATTTTTTTAAATTTAAAAAGTTAAAAAACATAATTAAATTCATTTATCAAATATTGAAAAAATTAATTTATTAAAACAAAAACACATTCGTGACATACAAAACCTCTTCTCTCCAGTATCTCATTTTTACATTAACATAATTTATCTTTGTGTATAACCATTTTATAATCAGTGTATGAATGATCAACGATATTTATATTTGTGTAAAATATAATTTTACATTATTTCAAAACTAAAAATAAATGAAATATACTATGAAATAAATAATATAGAAAAATAATTTATCAACACAAAACATTTTTGTTTAAATAATAATTAGTAGACTATAATTCCTTACAATTTTTCTTCTTTTTCATAAATGTAATTAAATTAATTTTTCACCTGAATTATATAGATTTAATTATCAATTAATTTATTTCATTATGAAATTTTAGTAAGGAATTATTCAATTACACTTGGTGTCATGTGCATTATGAGTTACAGAACATATCAAGTATATTAAAGTGAAATATACTCTACAAACTCACAGTGAAATAAGTTTACACAATATTCAATGCATATTAAGAGGTATTATTTTAATTTATTCAATTAAAATCCACATATTGAATAATTATTATAAATATCTATATTTAAAATCCAAATAATAATTCATAATTATAATCATTTCTATAGTAAAATAATTATGGAATATCGAAATTAAATTTATAATTAAATACATATTCATTAATATTTTAAAAAAAATATAAACAATACTTATAAAAATAACTTATTAATAAAAAATTATATAAAATCACATTGACTAATGTAAATTGAATAGTGAATCTAATTGTATATTATTATAAAAACCTATCTTAGATAGTTTTTTATAAAATTGGTGAATCATATAAACTGAATCTATTGGAAATCTCGATAAAATAAACACATGTTTAAAATAATCCAAAATATGATATCAAGATCTCATAAATATATTATAAACATCTCCAATATTGGGTTTCTAAAATCATAAATGGAGATATATCTCAAGTGGACGATATCAAAAATTATTTACCTTAAGATTAGAGTATATTGGGTGAAATATATAATAAAATCCCAAACAAGTTATGAAGGATCTAAAATATAACCAGAGAAGGATCCAAATATTAACTATTGTGAAAGGTTTATATTAATATTTCTTTCTGGAAGATAGAGAGGAAGCTACAAAATAATTGTCAAATTTTAATGATACAGCTTTTTATTATATGGTTTACAGTATATGCATAATAACCATGAATTTTCATTTTCCAGATTACTAAATTTTTCTCAAAATTATTAGTATATATCATTTGGGTGTAAGACATTAAAAATATTACATAGAATATCCAAAATTTTATAATCTAATTTATTCTTTATTATGGCACATGGTTTATAGTCCATGCGTAATAACCATGATATTTACACATTTTCTATAGAAATCAATATTAATCCAAAAAAAATACAAAATAAAAATGTACATACAAACTAAAATTAGGGTGTCATATATTTCTAATAACTTTGGTATCAATCTGGGAATCATTCAAGAAGTTGACATCTATTTTCCAAACTCTATAGCTATTCATATTATCAATAAATATATTCTACTTCCATAATATTATTTGAATATATGTGTAACATATTTAAAAAAATTAGGCTATTACTTCACGGACTACAAGCTATCACAAAATTATAATTATCTATACAAAATTATACATCATTATTTTAATTTCAATAATTACCCATCACTTTGAATCCATCACTTTAAATTTTAATTTATCCGTATAATCATTTAGTTAAAAAAAATTAATGTTGAACCTGAACTAAAATCATTTGAAATACATATCTTTTATTATTTTAATACATTATCATTCATCTAAAATGACATATTTTAAAAACATTAATTATTAATATATTGATTTATAATCATTAACCTATTTGAAGTATGATATTCATTAAAGAACCTACCTTATTAATTTATTGATGTTGAAAAATGTGTCAATGATATTTAATTTTTAACCACTAATGTTTCACTTATGATTGATTGAAATTGAAATTTTTGTTAATGGATTGTCCTCAAAATTATATAATCAAACTTTATATTTCCATGTCTAGTGTGATAATTAATATTAAATAATTGTAATTTTCTTATGCTGTGCTTATTTTTTCTAGGGTTAAGTCCTTATATATATGTTTGTGACTTATAATAGTTTTCAATCAACAATTATAATAAGATATATTTTATCTTTTATAAAAACAATATCATTAAGTTATTCCATTTTTTAATTTATGGTAGATATTTTATTTTATTTATGTATAGTATTTTATTATTATATTATTTTCATTTCACCATTTTCACTTGGGTTAATGAAAAATTATAGAGATTACATTTAATTATATTATTTAAAATAATCGCATAATGTTATATCTAAAATATGTATTAAATATCCAATCACCCCTCACTTAAAAATCAATGAAATGTTATGCATATATACTTATATTCCATAGGAAACAAAACTATAAACACCAGAGAGTGATCTAATTTAATAAAACATAATTAAAAAAGGAACTTCATATCCTCGTAACCTGATTTATGAGGTTTTCATTATATATGATTGAAATTTTATTAAATTCACTAGAACTATGATTTTCAATAAAAAATGAAATCAAATGTACATTATGATGGACCCTTATGATATTATAGAGAATATTCCAGAGAAAATTTTGAAATGGAACCATTATGAAATGACTAATATTTTATTTTTTTAGTAAATTAAATGGACAATATTAATATTTTATATTGTAAAAAATGGCTATTTTTATATGAGGTTTCTTTTGAAAGAGGCCCATGTGGGATAAAAGGAAAATCATTCTTGTAATCAAGGGAAATTATATGATTGTTTTGATTAATAATTCAATAAAATTATAGCTGAAAAAATGTTTATAATAAGTGTTATAGGTAAATAAACCATATATAAAACAAATAATGTTTCCTAAAAATACAAAATATACTCACCTAAACTAGGATTAAATACCTTATTTTATATAATGAGGTCAAAATATCTAATTTAAAGAGTCTAGAAATCCATTAGAAATCGATAAATATATTAATAATAAAAATTCATGATCCCTGTATCATTGGATAATAAAAGGGTCTTATTGATTAAATATTTTATTCTTTGGGATATATTAAAACTTTATTATTTAAAAAATTAAGAAGTAATAATTGGTAATAAATATGGAGTTTGTTTCATACAAAAAAATATTTATTTAGAATTATTTCATGATGGAATAATTAGTAAATTTAAAAATACAATTTATTAATTTGTGAAAAAAAGAAAAAATGTTGGATGAAGATATAGATAAATTAATATGTTTTTATAGAAATTAATTATATAATACATGTAAAAGAAATATTATGATGTTCTTATTATTTAAAAAACAAAAGATCCTTCGATGGGACATACTCCAAAAATTATTTTCTTTATAAAAGGATATCATGTTTTGGTATTTCAAGAAATAAAAATAATTTTTTATTTTATGAATGCATATAGTGAAAATATAGTGTAGTGGAATGATAGATAATCTTATAGAAATTCTAATTGATATTTTTAATATTAATTAAAAATTAAACAAAGACATATACAAATAAATAACTTTATAATGCATGATTACACCTCTCTCTCCAGACCTAAGATGTCATGTTTGGTTACATCATCATGAGATGATGATTTAATGAGTTATGATGACATAATATGAAAAATATATAATGTGGTAAAAATTTCATTATTGTTGTTAAAATGTTCTTAAATATTTTTAACATATAAAACATTAATATATTTTATGTGAATATTTATAAATTGTTTTTGAGTTAAATGATACGAATTTATGTCTATATAACTTCATTGATACAAGAAGAGTTTCTTTCAATATAAATTATATGTAATATCACCAACCCATCATAGAATATATCATTAAACATGGATTAAGAATATCTGTTGGAGGAGAGGACCCTTCTGTAGTGTTGATATATTCTCACATCCTATGGATACCCTTGAAGGAAGGATCTGGGTATGTGATTCGGTATGATCTATTATGGGATTTTGTAAAAAATCATGATAATATGAAATCATATGTTAAAATATATTCATTTTCAATTATTTTGCAATTAATTTATTACAACAGTATTAGGTAAAATTTCAAATCATTGTGAATTGATATTTTGGTCAAATAAGGAAACTAATAAATGGATTTCTTTCAGAACCAACATGTATTTTTTTGAAAAACTTCCATGGTTCTTGATTTTCTTAAAAACAAGAATTTCTTCACAAAACAAATCATGGTTTTATAAATTTTTTAAGATACATAATTATTTATTAAATATAGGGATGGAATAATTCAATAAAAACATAGAATAATAAAAATGGTAATATTACTCCACAAATTATATGTAAAATGATTGTGGTTATCATTAATGTTTGAATTCATTAAGAAAACCATGATGTATTTAGGTATAATCAAATTATGATATCAAAATTAAAAATTATAGATGATCATCCCCAAATGGAATCCTTATAGAAAATAAATTTGGATCCCCTTGAAAAGGGTAATCATTGATTATGAAACAAAATGTTGTTTTAAAGAAAAAACTTAAATATTTTAAATTGATAATTAATGTTACATTATTCAAAAATTTCAACAAAATCTAGATCATCACAAAAACTTATATCCAATGTCAAATCCATATGGGATTACAAACATATGAAATATTTTTTGGTGGATGTGAGGAATGTTTAATTTAGATTTACAACGTAATTTATGAATCACGTATAAATTTTAAAATAATTGAAAATTGTAAAGGGTATTATATTAGATTATGAAGTGTTCTCAAGAGATGATATAAAATTTTAATATATATTATCCTTATTGGAAAATAAATTGTACTTTTTCTTTAATGTTTTTATATAATGTAACAAATGATTATATGATTGAAAATTTATCGTTATTAACATATATTTTTAATATAATTGACATCAAATAGAATTAAATTTAAATATTTACTTGTTTAGTTTTTATTTAAATAACATAATTCTTTCTTTTTTCTTTTGTCCATCCAAAACTCTTGTCAATATTATTATATTTTTATAATTATATTTTCAAAAAATATTCATAACTATTTATATCATGTCAAAATTTATGAATTATTCATTTTTCTTGTTATTCAATTTTATTATTCAAGAATATAATTTATTTATTTATTTAATGGATATATGATTTACTTAAAAGTGGATAACATTTTAAAAAGTAATACCAATTATATATGGAGTTATATGATATGTTGGTATTTTTTATCTTCAGTCTTGAATATCATTTTACGATTACCAAGATGATAGTAATATTGGATTTTTTATATATTTGTTGTCAAGATTGTATTGGAATTGATGTATCTATTTAGTAAAAATATATGTATATGAAAAGACCTGGAAATTTAAATGAATATTTTTTTCTTAAATACTTTGTAATTTTACAAGTCTGTGGCTTCTGACATCACTTGATTCTGAGGCTCGGTGTGCTCGAAATCAATTTGGAAAGTTTATATAGGGTACGTTCAGTAAACGAACGAGCGGGTTTTTCTATCTTTTGAACTAGTGCTCGGAATTGAAATCCAAGGGCACCGATGAACTCTCAACACCGGAAATTGCATAAGGGGCCCTTTACCATAGTTGTGTTTTATGTGGGCCGAATGTTAATTTTTGGAGTTGAATCATAAACTAAATAAAATTCTGTGGTACATAATTTTATTTTGTGAGTTGGTTATTTCCTCCCCATTGTGGATATTTTTTAGGAGGGTCCCACATGATCCCCAACCTTCATCTCCCCATAACTCCCCTCAACTCCCCCTTAATACACCTTATTTATTACTTTGACAACTCAACATATTCACTATGGTGGAGCCTTCCTACCTCCCTCATCCCATTAAATGTGCCAACCTTTCAATTTAATATCAGCATTAAATTAATTGGAACCACTTTGGAATTAATATCAATTTCATGACACTTCTATTAATTGGAAGCCTCTTATTTCTTTTTGTAAAATCAATTTTGGGAAAAGACTCTGGGGAATTAATTGAGATGTGATCCTTCATCGACGAAGAACAACATTCTTCAACAAAGAACAACCCCGACGAAGAACACAAAGAAACTTCATCCAATGATGCATCCTACTCGGACGCACCTCGATGTCAAGGAGCCTATGTCGCCTAAGACAACGAACCTTCCTCCACCACTGACCAAATGACACTATTCTTCCGCGGTGCCCGTCTACCACGACGCTCATCTTTCGCGGATCAACGACTATTGACAACAACTTCGAGGTATGGGAATTTGTATATTTCATTTACGTGATTTATACTCTCGTGCATGGCGTTTAATTTTTGGGTGATTATTTAAACCACTACCGCAGTGGGTATGGACTAATGAACAAGTCTGGACCCACCACTATTTTTTTCATGATGTGAGGGGTGTTTGGTGTCGACGAAAAGGGACCACAACGGCGATTTGGGGCCTTCACAGTGGAGTTCGGATCCCGAGACGGTCAAAGGCGCAGACAGAAGCAAAAACAGACCACCGGAATGACTCTGGTGGCCCGCGGATGACAGTGGCAGCGCCGCCGCCCAGAGGCGGCGGACGGCAGGAGCTCTCCGCGGCACCGGCCATAGTGGTGAGCAGCAGATCCCACGGGTGCGCGGGATCCAGGGAGAGCAGCAGCGCCATCCTGGCGCCGCCTTCGCGGAACCGGGGGTCGCGTCCCCAGCTGGCCCAGCTGGCAGAGCTCGCACACCCCCCCCCCCCCCATAGGGCTGAGGCATGTTACGGGAACTAGGCCAGAACCGGACCCAGGTCGGGGCGACCCTGTTCTGGCCGACCCATGGTGGGTTGGGCCGGGTCGGACTGGGCCCATACCCCCCCCTTCAGACCGTTTTTGGACATTTTCCCATAACATGAGCTACAGACCTCCGATCAACGCACCATTAGTTGCGTAGGCATCAATGTATAAATACAGTAATTTTGGTATATTATATTCTAGGTTTTGATGATGTTTGGTATGACGGGGTTTGTTCAAACCTGAAACCAATCAGGCTCTTGAAGCGGAAACACTTATAACATAAGGAATTGACGTCTGATTGACACGTCATCAACTACATTGAATTCCATTTGATGGGACTAATATTTTGGAATAATATAGTAGAGTTTTGGATTCATCTGGAGTATGGTTTGGTTGGTTTTAGCTTAAAATCCAACCGAGCCCCTGGAACGGAAATGACAGTAACTCTCAGACCGAGTGTCTGATTGACGCACTCTTTGTCACGTTTGGTTAATTTTCACGAGATGGATCGTCAGGATACATCAACACGGTACTTCATGACAGTTGAGGTATCAACCCCCTTGGCTTGAGGAGCAGACCATCCCGGAATCAACCGCGCTGTGTGTGGGAACCCTAAAACAGGCTGCAACTGCGACCACTACCGTGATGGGATCCTCCCCGGGTTCGACGGCGATGAAAAATATCCTTAGATCCTCCATGGGTTCGGCTACGAGGACGACTATACTTGGATCCTATGTGGGTTCGACAGCGATGATGACTCTACATGGATCCTTCATGGGTTCGGCAGTGACGTGACTCTACTTGGATCCTCCGTGGGTTCGGCAGTGAGGATGACTGTACTTCGATCCTACGTGGGTTTGGCAGTGATGGTTACTATAATTGGATCCTCCATGGGAATGGCATCAACGAATTCTGTATTTGGATCCTACGTGGGTTCACCAGAGGAGATGATTCATAGGCTACATCTAATCATCTTCACCCCTCTTCTTGAGTAGTATACTTGCGTGAACTGAGTCTTGACATACAATAATTATCTTTGATGTGATTGACTATCTTTCCTATGTGGACGGAGTTGTGCTTGGGCTCGAGAGTTAGAGTCGAACTGAGATTTATAACTTAGTTATATGTATGGTCATATACCTAAGTAGGGTTGGTTGATTATTCAGGATTATTCCATTCCTTTGCAGTTTATCCTTCATATATTCTGGGAGACCTTTATGGGTACCAGGGTCCCTACTGAGTATCATATACTCACCCCTGCACGGGATATGCCCGCACTGAGTTGTGTTGGATGTGGACAACAGACAGCACTGATCGTGGAGGAGTCTTGTGGAGCTGGACGGTACCTAGAGGTGGAGCACCGAGTGAGGTATGCACGGTGCGGACGGGCGGACCTGAGGTGCAGAGGAGACCATATGTACCCACCCATCTGTTGGGATTCCTGGAGGACGACTCGGTGGTTGTTGATTTACTTTTATTCTATTGAACTTTCCTTTTTTAGTTGTTCTATACTTTTAGGTGGGTTTTTATACTAACACATTTACTTTTGTACTCATTTTACATAGTTCTTACTTGGCTTGCGTACTCTATTGTGTTGTTTAATTATGAAAGGAAATGCCTTCCCTTTTTATCGGGATTTACGCCTTTGGTGCTAGTAGCCAGCCAATGGCCTATGGAAGGAAGGCTTGGGGTAGTCACGGCACGGGCCCTGAGGATGGGTTGTGAAACATTTGTATCAGAGGAGTCATTTCTACCGCATAACTCAGGGCTATGATAATTTCTTTTCTGTGAAGCAATTGTGTTTAGAGTATTGAGTGCGGTTATCAGTCCAGGGAGTCCAGTGTTGGTGCGGCGACCGACGTATCCATACACCAGAACCCTGAATTCTGATTTTTGACTCAATGCATTAAAACATTGATTTCATGTGTGTTTCAGTTGTATTCTTTTGATTACTTTGTGTATGCTCACAAGGTATACTACATTAACTGTGGCACACCTATTTTTTTTAGGACGGCCCCACGAAGGCAGCCAGCTAGGGTTCCTAGTTACATGCGAGATGGCAGCCTACCGAGCGACGAGGCCTCGGTGAGAAGCCTCATTATAGCGGAGGCACCAGTTGTACTGCTACCCGCTGAGCCACCGATGCTACCGGCCCCAGTATTAGAGAGTGCATTACGCCTGACTGCATTGCATGAGTTTCAGCGACAGAGGCCACCCAGTTTCAATTGAGAGACGGACCCTCAGGTAGCTGAGGATTGGTTGGAGGCTGTTTTTAGAGTCTTCAGATTGGTAGGGACACTATATGACCTCATGGTGATCCTTTCCGAGAGTCTACTACATGCAGCAGCAGGTAGATGGTGGAGACTGATGCTCCAGGTGCACAACGAGGAATCTCTACTTTAGACAAACTTCGAGAGTCTCATCTACTCAGAGTTTTTTCCTGCCACCCTTCGTGTGGTGCACATCCTGGAGTAACTTCATTGGCGGAAGGGTAGTATGACAATAGCTCAGTATTAAGAGAGGTTTACCGACCAATCGTGCTACTCCACGGACATGGTACATGACCCATTCTTCTGGGCCTGGACCTTCGAGCAGGGACCGATGCAATAGATTAGGGCATCACTGGTCTCCCTCTATATGCTGATGCTGGAAAGAGTGCTGGAGCGAGCCCTTCTTGTGGAGAGATTTCTTGCTGAGTAGACGCCAGCATTGAGACCCACCACAGGTCAACACATAGTGTATTCTTCTCCAACCGGCGGTAGACAGACGTCGCAGAGGTCCAAGCAGAACAAGCCATCTGGTGGGCGACCCAAGTATTCTAGTTTGGATGTTTGGGGAACACAAAGCAGAGCCAGCCATACGAGAGGAAGGTAGTGCTATGAATGTGGCGGGCATGGCCACATGGCTTAGGAATACCCAACCCGACATGATGATGAGTAACAGATAGTGTAGGGACCACCCTGGAATAGGCAGTTGTTCGACCGTGGCGGCCAGTAGGGAGTAGGCGGACGAGGCAGAGAAGCTGTCCGAGCAGTGGGTGGTGGGCGATGTTTCAAGGCTCTACCACCACCACCCCTAGGAGGTCTACCCCGACCAGAAAGAGCTGGAAGACCGAGGCAGGCCCAGCTCCAGGCAGCAGAGGCTTACAACCATGGTGCACCTGAGATGATTCAAGATACTATCTATGTCTACTCCACCCATGCTGCAGTTCTTATAGAAAAAGTTTTGATTCATTCTTTCATTGCTGCTACCCTGTTTCGGAGCGTGGAGATTCTGATAGAGCCATTGGCTTGATCCTTACTTCTAGAGAATCCTACAAGAGTATACTCGATGATTTCGAACTGGTTCTGGTAGTGTGAGCTTACTCTAGGAGGCATGATTTTCGGCTGGATCTTCTTGTAGGTGCGTCGAGGCCATACGACGTCATCTTGGGTATGGAATTGTTATCTAAATTCCATGCCCTAATCTACTGTATTAGGCACAATGTGTGGTGTTTCCACACTTATGGGACCAAGTTCAACTTCACTAGTGATAAGGGAGAATTTTCAGCGGAGGATGGACTTACACAGAGGAGAGGGAATCTGATCACACATCAGTTGGCTAGTCTCTTCCTAGGAGCGGTTGATGTGTGGATTCTGAGTTTTCCGGTTGTGGCGGATCAGTGTGCGGACGTTTTTCCTTACGAAGTTAAAGGACTACCTCCTCAAATATAGGTAGACTTCTACATATACCTGTACCTTGGGACAACACCGATATCTACTCCAGCATATCGGATGGCTCCCACCGAGCTTCGTGAGCTGCAGGTACTGCTGGAGGACTTGAAAGGGAAAGGATTTATCCGACCCAGTGTTTCCCCCTAGGCTTCTCCGATTTTGTTCACCAAGAACGCAGGAGGGGAGCTTTTGACTATGTGTAGACTACCATCTCCTAAACCAGGTGACTGTAAGGAACAAGTACCCACTATGAGGATTGACTACCTCTTAGATCAAATAATTGGAGCACGATGTTTCTTGAAGATAGATCTTAGGTCAGGCTATCACCAGCACAAAGTTTGATATGAAGATGTGGAGAAGACGACCTTTAGGTGTCGGTATGACCACTACGAGTTCTTAGTTATGCACTTCGGTATGACGAATGTTCCAGCAGTGTTCATGAGTCTTTTGAGCAAAAACTTCTAGCCTTACCTTGATCAGTTTGTCGTAGTCTTCATTGAAGACATACTGATTTACTCATCTTCTGAGGAGGAGCACGCCTACCACTTGCGGGTTGTATTGAACACACTCCAAGAGCACCAACTTTATGGTAAGCTCTCAAAGTGCCAACTCTGGATTCGAGAGGTTCACTTCTTGGGAAACATCATCTCGGAGGCTGGAGTTGCAGTGGGCCCAGCAAAGATCGAGGTGGTACTTGCTTGGGATCCAGCCAGGAGCGTGATGGACGTGCGGAGATTCCTAGGTCTAGCTGGGTACTATCAAGGATTTGTGACAGACTTTTCCATAGTTGCAACAACCCTTTCAGCTTTGATGAAGAAGGGGAAACCCTTGGTGTGTTCAGATAGATGTCAGCAGAGCATCCAAGAGCTGAGACAGAGATTGACCAGTGCGCCCATCTTGAGGCTATCGGAGGAGGGCGTATGGCACGTAGTTCACTGCCACGCATTAGGGACCGGACTCGGGTGTGTCCGGATGCATGAGAGAGTAGTTATCACTTATGGTTCATAATATTTGAGGATGCACGAGAAGAACTACTCTAACAATGATGTGGAGATAGCAGTAGTGGTCTTCGCCCTAAAGATGTGGTGGCACTATCTTATGGGAGAGCACTTAACAGTCTACTCTAACCACCATAGTCTCAGGTATATTTTCTCGCAGAAGGACTTTAACATGAGACATCAGTGATGGCTTTAGTTCCTCTAGGAAAATGACGTTGAGATATTCTATACTCCTGGGAAGGGGAACGTTGTGGATGATGCTCTCACAAGGAGATAAGGCATTCAACTACATAGAGAGGTGACATAACAGTTATCCTCTTTGTAGATATCCTTCGGGGATAGAGATGGGGCAGCCTTTCTACAAACTCTCACAATCACTCCTCCACTACTTCAGTGGGCCAGAGAGGCATAGCGTGGGGATGTTGACTGTGAGATGCGACGTGCTCATATTTCCACAGGGTAGGCACCTGATGGATTTTCTGAAGGAGGAGAGAACATCATCCTCTTCAGGGGACATACCATGGTACCAGTTGCACTACTGGAGGAAGTGATGAGGGAGTTTAACACTTCCCCTCTAGAGTTACATCATGGAGTGGCGAAGATATGCCCAGACCATTGATGAAATCACTGGTGCTAGGTATGGAGAAAGTTGTACTAGAGTTCATTTCACAATGCCTCACTTGTCAGTAAGTGAAGGCGGAGCACCAGGTACCAGCAGGCTTGGTACATCCCTTAGAGGTTCCGAAGTGGAAGTGGGACAGGATATCCATGGATTTTGTGATGGGGCTTCAACGTACTTCTAGAGTAATCGACTCCATATAGGTGATTGTAGACCAACTCACCAAGTCATCCCACTTACTTCCAATCAGAGAGAAGGTCTCAGTAGAGATCTTGGGACGCCTCTACGTTCAGGAGATCATAAAGCTTCATGGTGTTCCATCATCCATCATCTCCTATAGAGAGTCTTTCTTTACTTCCTCTATTTGTAAGGGGTTGTATGTGGCATTTGGGATGCAGCTAGGCCTGAGCACCACCTTTCATCCTCAGACGGCTGGCCAGACGGAGAGGACAATTCAGAATCTTGAGGACATGCTCTGTTCATGTTTCCTGGAATTTGGTCACAGTTGGGAGGATCGCCTACCCTAGGTGGAGTTTGCGTACAACAACAGCTACCACTCCACCACTTGGATGGCACCTTATGAGGCACTATATGGCTTACCATGCAGATCACCTCTGTGCTAGATTGACCCGGGGGAGTCAACACTTGTAAGGCCAGAGATGGTTCAGGCTATGACGGAGAAGGTGCAGATCATGTAGGAGTGGATGAGGACTACCCAGAGAAGATAGAAGTCCTTTGCTGATAGGAGACGAAAAAACTGGAGTTTGAGGATGGGGAACACGTTTTCTTACGAGTCTCACCTCGACGTGGGTTACAATGATTTGGTAGGGGCGACAAGTTATCTTCGCGCTTCATTGGCCCTTTCCATGTCCTCAACAGAGTAGGCGAAGTACCTTACCGCCTGGCCCTTCCACCTGAGTTTCACCGGGTGCATGACGTCTTCCACATATCTCACCTGAGGAGATACGTCCATGACCTGACCCACATCATTGATCATGGGGAGATGGAAATCAATGACGAGGCTGCATTCACAGAGGTCCCAATGGAGATCAAGGATCGACAGGAGTGGGTCCTACATGGATGGTTGATTCCTTGGGAGCACATTCATTAGTTGCACGAGAACCTCCAAGAGAGAACATCGGAGCAGGAGACTCAGATGTGTTCTCAGTACCCTCATTTTCTCTCTAGTTTATGTTGTAGGTTTACGGGGACGTAAATCCCGGAGGTGGGGTTAATGTAAAGACTAGGATATTTCAAGGGATTTTTTTCATCTTAAATATATTGGAACTTTACGAGTCTGAGGCTTCTGACGGCACTAGATTCTAAGTCTTGGTGTACCCAGAATAAATTTCCGAAGTTTATCTCAGGTACGTTCAGTAAAAGAATGAGTGGTGTTTTCTATCTTTTGAACCGGTGCTTGGAATTGAAATATGAGGGCACCAATTTACTCACAACACCAGTAATTTCTTAAGGGGACCTTTACCGCAATTTTTTTTTATGTGGGCCAAAAGTTAGTTTTTGGGGTTGAATCTTAAAATAAATAAAATTGTGTGGTACACAATTTTATTTTATTAGTTGGTTATTTCCTCCTATGTGTGGATATTTGTGATGTGGGACCCACACAAGCCCCATCCTTCATCTCCCCATAACTCCCCTCAAATCCCTATTAATACCCCTTATTTATTACTTTGACTACTCCGCATATTTATTATGGTGGAGCCTTCCTACCTCCCTCTACCAATTAAATGTGCCAACATATCAATATAATTTTAGTGTTAAATTAATTTGCACTGCTTTGAAATTAATATGAATATCCTGAAAATTATATTAATTGGAAGCCTCTTATTTCTTTTTGTAAAATATCTTTTGGGAAAAGACTCTGGGGAATTAAAGGAGAGGTGATACTTCACTGATGAAGAACAAAGTTCTTCAAATAAGAACACCCCCAACGATGAACGCGAAGAAACTTCTTCCAATGACGCATCCTGATGCACCTCAACGTCAAGGAGCCTACATCGCCTATGACAACGACCCTTCCCCCACCATTGATGGAATGGCACCATTATTCCATGACGCCCATCTACCCTGACGCTCGTCTTCCGTGGATCGACGATGTAGGACAAAAACTTCGAGGTAGGGGACTTTGTATATTTCATTTATGTGATTTATACCCTCGATCATTGTGTTTAATTTTTGGGTGATGATTTGAACCACTACCGCGGTGGGTATAGACTAACGAACAAGTCCGGACACACTTCTATTTTGTTCTTGATGTGCGGGGTGTTTGGCGACGATGAAATGGGACCACAACTACGATTTGGGGCCTTTGGAGTGGAGTTCAGATCCGGAGACGGTCGCAGGTGCAGAAAAAAGCAAAAACAAACCACGGGAATGACTCCGGTGGCCCACAGAAGACAACGACGGTGCCTCGGTGCACTGTCGGCAGGAGCCCTCCCCAACACTGATCGTGGCAGTAAGCAGCGGATCTTGCAGCCGCACTGGATCTGGGGAGACTAGCGGCGCCATCCTGGCACCGCATTTGCAGAACCAGGGGCCACGTCCACCGCTTGGCCAGCTGGTGGAGTAAGCACACCCCCCGGCCAGGCTATAGTAGGTCATGTGGACCGGTTCGGTCCATGTCTTGCTAGGTCAGACCCAGACATGGGTCGGGTCGACCAGGTTCGGGCCCACCCAGGGGGGTTGGGCTGAGTCGGACCGGGCCCAGACCCCCCACATTGGAATGGTTTTCAGTCTTTTACGCATAACATGATCTACAAACCTCCTATCGATGTACCGTCAGTTGCGTAGGAATACTTGGATCGATACTGTTGTTTCGGTATATTACACTCAAGGGTTAGGCAATGATTATGTACAATCGGGTTGGATCGAACCCAAAACCAACCGAGACCTTGGAGTGGAAACACTTATAACTTAAGGACCGGACGTCTGATTGACGTGCCGTCAACTACGTTGAATTTTTTTTGATGGGATGGTTCTATTGGAATACTCCACTAGAGTTTTGGACGTAGCTGGAGTACATTAGGGTCAGTTTTTTCATAAATACCAACTGGGCCCTTGGAACAGAAAACCCAATTACTCTCAGATCGGTCATCCGATTGACGCACCCTCTGTCGTGTTGGGTTTCTTTTGAAGAGATGGAACTTCTAGATACATCAACTCTGGACTTAGTGACAGTTGAGGTATCGACCCCCTTGGCTCGAGGAGAAGACCCTCCTGGAATCAAGCACACTGTGTGCGGGAACCCTAGAGCCGGCTACGACTGTGACGACTACCGTGCTGGGACCTCCTTCGGTTCGACGACAATAACGACTATACATGGATCCTCCGTGGGTTCGGTAGCGAGGACTACTATACTTGGATCCTTCGTGGGATCGGTAGTGATGACGACTGTACTTGGATTCTCCGTGTGTTCGGTAGTGAGGATGACTATATTTGGATCCTCCGTGGGTTCGGCAGCGAGGACGATTATACATGGATCCTACATGGGTTTGACAACGATGGTTACTGTACTTGGATCATCCATGGGTTCAGAAGAGGAGATGATTCAGAGGCTACATCTAATCATCTCCACCACTCTTCTTGAGTAGTATGCTTATGTGATCTGAGTCTTGTCTTTCAATCATTATATTTGATGGGATTGATTATCTTTTCTGTGTGGACAGGGTTGTGCTTGGGCTCCAAAGTTGGAGCCAAAGTGAGTTTTATAACACAGGTATATGTAGGGGAATATACCTATTTAGGGTTGGTTGATTCTTCAGGATTATTTCATTACATTTTTTTATCCTTCGTAGATTCTGGGAGATCTTTGCGTGTCCTTGGGTCCCTATTGAGTATCGTATACTCACCCTTGCACAGGCTATGCCCACACTACATTGTGTTGGATGCAGATGAAGAACAACACAGATCGTGGACGAGTCTTGTGGAGTTGGATGGTACCTGGAGGTGGACCACCTAGCGAGGTGTGCACAGTGCAGAAGGAAGGACCCGAGGTGCCAAGAAGACCATTTGTAACCACCCTTCAGGTGGGATTCCGGGAGGACAACTCATTGGTTGCTTCTTTACTTTTCTGTCGTTGTACTATCCTTTCCAGTTGTACTGTACATTTAGTTTGGATTGTATACTGGCCCATTTACTATTGTACTCAGTTTAATTAGTGCTAAATTCACTTGCATACTCTGTTGTGTTGTTTACTTATGAAAGGTAATGCCATCCCTTTTTATCGGGATTTACGCCTTTGGTGCTAGTTTCCAGCCCCTGGCCTATGGAAGGCAAGCTTGGGGTAGTCACGACACGATCCCCAAGGACAGGTCGTGACATTATAGTATTACCTATGAATAGAAATCTCTCTGGACTAGGTGATTAGGTTCTGTCTATAAAATAGTGGTCCAATATCTATCACACAATGACTAATACTATGTTTGATTTGGTTTTGTATAATTATACGGATTTAAACAAAAGGGTTTCATCAACCTCTTGATTTGAATTTTATCGATATATGTTAGTGTAATAGGCTTTTATTTTTTGGTAAGTAAAAAAATTTATTATCTTATAATGAGTTATATATTAATATTTTTTGAACATATTATTTCTGATCAAGGAATAATATATTAAAAATAATTCATTGAGAATGCATAGAAAAATTTATTAAATGATGTAATTTGATTAAATTAAAATCCCTATTAACATATTTAGGGTTATGTTCTGTCTAGTTATAATACATTTTAGTACCATGATCATCTAATTTGGAACGTTTCACAAAATAATTGTTCTGATGGATTATCTAATGTCTGGAACACAAGCTAGGTGTTACCCTAATTGGATTTGGATCACATGGATGAAAAACATATTTGGGTTACGCAATGAAAGGAAGGACTAAGAATAAAAGTAATATATGAATAGAGTTAGGATAATTAAGTTGATAAACTTTACTGATGAAATTTATAATAAATAATTATAGAGTAATATATAATAGGATTCACATGATCATCTAACCAAATTTTAATGATATAGGAGAAATGTAAAGGGGGATCATTAATTATTGAAATGATGATATTGGAATCTAAAGGAAATTATTTGTATTAATTTTTTTTCATGATAGTGGAAGTACATTTAAGAAATTACATTATAAAATATTAGTAAAATTTAATTCTCATTTGATAAATGATTCAGTAATAGATAAAATGACATCATCATTATCCAACATAACATTGAGGTTAATTGTAGAAGAAAATTTTAAGTAAATTACTTATAATTTCTAATGTTCTTTACTAATTCGTGTCAATATTTTTTTCATGGTGAATGATGAGAGATGGATTAAGTATTCATCTAGGTGATTTAATGGTTCCATCCATACTTTTTGGGTTATTTAATGTTGTTTTTATTATGTTATAACTGGATGAATTTATATTAGTAGGATTCCTTATATAAAATTATTATGTAGATAAAACTAGATACAAATTAATGTGTTCTATCTTGGATTATAACATTCTAAAATATATTTATAAGAATGATATGATATAAGAGAAAAAATACAGGTTGAACTAGACTATTAATTGGATCAATTATTATGATATCGTTAAAATATTATAGATTGTTTAATGTGTTAAATAAATATATATTCCCAATTATAGAATCCATACTATTTATTAATATCACAGAGACTACTATATATATTTGAGTATATTACTTGGATAAATTACTGAGAATAATAGATAGGGCCTAAAGTAAATTGTCATTCTATTGAATTAATTTGAAGAAAAATGATCTTTTTTGAGATATATATGAAATTGGAAAATTTATGAAATGTTCATATTAGTCATTATAATTGGGTTGATATTCTCTCTAAGGTAACAAAAATAACATTTTAGTCATTTTTTAGTTTAGTGTACAGATCCCCTTTCTCTACACCTAAGACAATCATGGTGGCATGATTATAATCATTATCTAGGTATAAGTTATATGAATCTATGGTATAGAAATTAATAGTTTATTATTATTCCTATTTGTAAATAAAAATTACCATTGGTCTTTGGGAGAAAGTATCTTGAACTGGAAAGAATAAACACATTAGAAAATTCAACAAATTCCATAAACTAAAAATATGACTATTCGAAATTAATTTTCTAAAGAAGAAATACATATGGGATCATTGTGAGTGCATTATTTATTGTATTAATGATCTGTTACGACCCGTCTTTGGGGCCCATGTCCTGACTACCCCAAGCCTTCCTTCCATAGGCCAGGGGATGGCGACTAGCACCAAATGACTAAATCTTGAAAAATGGAAGGCATTGCCTTTTATATAGTAAACAAAAATATAACAGAGTGAGCAAGTGAAGTAAGAACTATGTAAAACTGGGTACAAGGTAAGTGCTGATAGTAAATGGGCCATTATACAAACCCAACAGAAAATACAGTACAACTGAAAGGAATGTAAAACAGCAGTAAGTAGAACAGCAAAACCGAGTCTTCCTCTCGAAATCCCACCTGAAGGGTGGGTACAGATAGTCTCCTCAGCTCCTCAGGTCTGGTCTTTCGCTCTCTGTACGTCCTGGTAAGTTGTCCACCATTGGGTACCATTCATCTCCACAAGCCTCCACCTCAATCAGTGTTGTCCTTCATCTACATCCATCACAATGTAGTGTGGGAATATCATGTGCAGGGGTGAGTATTCGATACTCAGTAGGGACCCCGAGACCCTTGAAGGTCTCTCAGAATCCATGAAGGGAAAAACAAAAAGGGAAAATACAATCACGAAGTATCAAACGACTCTACTTAGGTATATTCACATACATATACCTAAGTCATCAGTTACAAAACAACTCCAACTTTCGATCCCGAGCACAACCCCATCCATATATGAAAACACAACCCAGTCCACACAGGAAAGCAATTCAATCACATCAATGATAATGATTGATAGACAAGACTCATCTCACACAGGTATAAAACTTCGTATAGCGATAGAGATGATCAGATGTGGCCACTGATTCATCTGTGTTGTTGGACCCACATAGGATATAAGACCAGCTAAGCTATCAGACCCATATAGGATACAAGACCAACTACCCTGCCAGACCCACTCAGGATACAAGTATAGAGGTTAGACATTGCCGGACCCACGTAGGATACAAGAACATTAGTCATCGTCGTCGAACCCACAAAGGATCCCAGTACGGTCATCGTCGCTGCCGAACCCACGAAGGATCCAAGTACACTCATCCTCGTTGCGGAACCCACGGAGGATCCAAGTATATTCGTCCTCACTGGAGAACCCACGGAGGATCCAAATATAGTCATCCTCGCTTCCGAACCCACGAAGGATCCATGTACAGTCATCCTCACTGCCGAACCCACGGAGGATCCAAGTACAGTCGTCCTCGGTACTGAACCCACAGAGGATCCAAGTACAGTCTTCCACGCTGCTGAACGCACGGAGGATCCAAGTGATGTCTTCCCCGCTGCCGAACCCACAGAGGATCCAAGTACAGTCATCCTCATTGTCGAACCCACGGAGGATCCAAGTACAGTCGTCATCTTCGCAGTCGCAGCCAGCTCTAGGGTTCCCGCACACAGCTTTCTCGATTTCGATAGGGTCTTCTCCTTGATCCAAGGGGGTTGATACATAAACTATCATGATGTACAGAGTTTATTTATCTTGATCATCAGACTCTTTAAAAGAAACCCAACATGATAGACGGTGCGTCAATCGGATGCCCGGTCTGACAGTTACTGGGTTTTCCATTCCAGGGGACCAGTTGGATTTTAAGAAAAAACCAACCCGACCATTCTCTAGTTGCCTCCAAACCTCATGTGGAGTATTCCAAAAGAAAATCCTCATCAAGGGGACTCCAACGCAGTCGACGGCACGCCAAGAAGACGTCCAATCCTTATGTTATAAGAGTTTCCGCTGCGAAGGCCCGGTTGGTTTTGGGTTCGAACCAACCCGGCCTTACCCAAACATTGCTGAAACCTCAATTGTAATATACCAAAATGATCTTCTTGATCCAAGGATTTCTACGCAACTGAAGTTGCATAGATCAGAGGTTCGTAGCTCATGTTATGGGAAATAGACCGAAAACGGTCCGAAGTGGGGGTCTGGGCCCAATCCATCCCGGCCCGACCCCCCTGGGTTGGCTCGAACCGGGTCCGGCGCGGTAAAACGTGGCATGGACCGGTCCACACGACCTTCACTATCCCAGCCGGGGGGCGCGCTGGCTCGGCCAGTGAGGTGAGAAAGGGGACGCGGTCCACCCCCACCCCCCCCCCCCTTTATGCGGACGCGGGGCCAGGGTGGTGCCGCTGCTCCCCCAGATCCCGCGCGGCCGCGGGATCCGGCCCCCGCCGTCGCAGCTGAAGGCGCAACAGGATCCTGCCGGCAGCATGCCAGGGGGCCTCCGAGGACTTCCACATTCCACCAGACTCATTCCGGTGGTCCGATTCTGCACCCGTCTACGCCTACAGGCGTCTCGGGAACCGTACATTACTACGATGGCCTCCAATCGTCAATTCAGTCCCGCTTCATCGTCGCTAAGTATTCCGCATAACAAAAACAAAGTAGCATTCCGTTCTTACATGTTCCTTAGTCCGCACCCACCTCACTAGTGGTTCTAAACAACACCAAACAATATTGAACTCCATACCGAGGGTATAAAATCACATAATGAAATTTATACATAAACCCCTACCTCAATAGTTGATGTCCGGTGTCGGTGTCGCGGGGAAGAGGATTGTAGGAATCATCAGAGCTCACCGAGGAGGAATTGGCATCTCCTCTCTTTTCGAGGAGAAGAGAAGGGTGGTGCGTCATCGATCTTTGAGGAACTAGCATTCTTCGTCGGAGGCCGACATTCTTCCAAAATGCCATGGCTCCCCCGATCTCTCTCGCACAACAAAGGCTCTTCCCAAATAAAATAACAGGTTCCTCCTATTATTTAATTATACCCGCAAGTTAACTCTCCCATAATCAATTCACAACCTTATATAAAAAGTGTGGACAACTAATTAAAGAATTGAGAGAGAAGGTCCCCCATTATTAAACACGTTCGATGTTAAATAAAAAGTGGAAAAGAGGAAGGTTCCTCATTAAATTATGGGTTGACATAATTTAATGCATTGAGGTGTAGAGATTGAAATTAAATGGGGGTTTTCCAAATTAATGAGGGGATGTTAATGAGTTTAGAGGAAATTAAATGGTGGAGGTCGTGTAGGCCCCACCTCTCTAACACCCACACTTGGGTACTTAAGTGGTTGTGGGCCCCACCCTTAACTACCCATTGGAGGGAAAAACCACCTTACAAAATGAAAAAAATATTGTTCCGTCAATTTTTTATTTATTTCTTGAATAATCCCCTAAAATTAACTTCTCCTCCTTTGCGAACACAACTACGGTAAGTGTCCCCTAAAGCAATTACCAGCACTGCGAGTTCATCAGTGCCCTTAGATTTTAATTCCGAGCACTGGTTCAAAAGTTAGAAAACCCCGCCTGTTTGTTCACTAAACGTACATGAGATGAAATTCAGAAATTGATTTCGGGCACAGAATGTCTCGGAATCAAGTGACATTAGAAGCCACAGGCTCATAAAATTCCAAAGCATTTTAAAAAAAATCATTGAAAGTTTTGGGTCTTTTCATTACTCCCCCATAAGGGATTTACATCCCTATAATGCTACAATATAAACTAGGGAACAATTGAGGGCAATGAGCATGCATCTGAACCTCCCGCTCCCATGTGCTCTCCTAGAGGTTCCTATGCTGCCAACGAATGCACACTAAGGGAATCGACCACCCACGTAGGACCCGCTCCTATCGATCCACGATCTCTACTGGGAACTCTGCAAATGTCTCCCCGTCATCGATGTCCAGCTAGCTGTGGTCGATGATATGTGTCGGGTCGTGCACATATCTTCCCAGCTGAGATACGTGGAACACACTGTGCAACCGATGCAACTGAGGTGAAAGGGAATGCGGTAAGCCACCTAGCCCACCCTGCTGAGGACCTGAAAAGGCCAAATGAAGCGCAAAGATAACTTAACCCTATGGCCAAATATTCGTAATCCATGTCGAGGTGAGACTCGTAAGAAAAAGTGGTCACCATCCTCGAACTATAGTGGTCTCCTCCTCCTATCAGTATAAGAATTTTGTCTTCTCTTTCCAGTCCTCATCCGCTCCAGGATGATCTGTAACTTCTCTGTCATAGCCTGATCCATCACTTGTCCTACGAGTGCTGACTCCCTAGGGTCAGTCTAGCACCGAGGTGATCTGCATGGTCGGCCATACAATGCCTCATATGGTGCCATCCCGATGGTGGAGTGGTCGATTTTATTGTATTCAAACCCATCAAGTGTAGGTGATCCTCCCAGCTGTGACCAAAGTCAAGGACAGATGCACGGAGGATGTCCTCAAGTGTCTGAATGGTCCTCTCCATCTGGTCATCTGTCTGAGGGTGAAAATAAGTGCTCAGGTGTAGATGCATCCCTAAAGCCTCATGCAACCCCTTCCATAGCCGGGAAGTAATTCGAGTGTCTTGATCGAAGACGATAGACAATGGCACACCATGAAGTCGTATGATCTTTTGAACGTAGAGGCATCCCAAGCTCTCTACTGAGCCCTGCTCTCTGATCGGTAGGAAGTGGGCCGACATGGTGAGTCGTTCAACAATCACCCATATAGAGTCGTGCCCTCTGGATGTATGCTGAAACCCCATCACAAAATCCATGTATATTCTATCCCACTTCCATTCTAGGGCCTCTAATGGTTGTACCATGTCTGCTGGTACCTGGTGCTCTGGCTTCACTTTCTGACAAGTGAGGCATCGAGAAACAAACTCCATTACAGCATTCCCCATTCGAGGATTATAGACTATCTGAAAGTCATAGTCCTTGTGGAACTCATGTCAATGACACCATCTCAGGTCCTCTTCCTTCTATGAGAAGACACACTTGAGACTTTGAGATTAGAGTAAACCATAAACCGTTGTCTCAACAAACCATGGGTGTGACTATCCATTTGTAAAGAACTCGACTACACCCTCCTTCACTTATGTCCTACAAGAGTGGCTATGATTTCTCCTTTTTCAAAAAGATAAATCTGATCTCATCCCCTGGATGAAACCCATTCTTTTCCAAATAAAGTCAATCCTAACATGAACTATACTATTTCATGCCATGGATGACATCGTAAGTCCTCGACGCTACTACGAAGAGATCCAACCATTACTATTGCCTCCAAGGGTCGATTCACACTATCGACAGTAGTGTTTGGTCACTATGCCTCCCCCAGTAGGAATCCCGTTAGTGAGGGCAAAGTTAACGGTTTTAACCGTAACCTCTCAGTATCAACCTCAAAAAAGTACAAGGATGTAAACATCATAAGAACAAGTGTATATTATTACTGCAACCCAATGTAAAAAGACATAAAGCATCCACAAACAACGTTATCGACAAATCTAGAAGCAATATTAACAAAAGTCTCCATGCCTGGAGCTAGTCCCACTCCATCCCGTATACTCCTTGAGATTTATGGTCATAGTCTTTAGTTGCCTAAAGCTGAGCTCTCCCATGTCCTGCCGTTCCCTATGGTCAATGTGGTCCTCCTGGTGGTGGTGGTGGTAGGGCCTCGAAATGTCATCCACCACCAACTGTATGGCCAGCCCCTCTGCAACATCCACCTACTCCTGGGGGATGACCACAGTCGAAACTCTGCCTGGGAAGTCCTCCAACCACCTGCTGGTCATTTGCAGGGTGGGTCGGGCAATCTCAAGTCATTGACCATGATCGCCGCATGCATATCACTGCATGCTCCTCGTATGGTTGGCTCTTTGTCGTGTGCCCCGCACAGCCGAACCTGTATCCTGAGGTCACACACCTGATGGCCTGGTCCGCTTGGATCCCTACATCTTCTATCTACTGTCGGCTGCAGAAGAATCCGCTACTGGTCATCCTACGGAGGGTCTCGCTGCTGGTGACTGTTCGGTGAGAAACTCTACACTGAAAGGGATCTCTCCAGCACCCCCGCATGTGTCGGCATATTGAGGGAGATCATCGAAGCCCTGATCTCATTTCTGAGTCCCTGCTCAAAGGTTTGGGGCATAGAAGAATGGGTCTCGTACCATGACATTGGAGTAGAGAGAGAGGTCAGTAAACCTCGTCGAGTACTGGGATACTGTCATGCTTCCCTAACACAGCTGAAGTAACTCCAAGAAGCGCACCACATGGAGGGTGGCTGGAACAAACTCCGAGCAGAAGAGTCTCTCGAAGTGCATCCAATGTAGAGATTCCTCATCATGCACCTGGAGCATCAGTTTCCACAATATACATGCTGCTGCGTAGAGGAGACTCGTGGCAAGAATCACCATAAGATCATTTGGTGTCCCTACCAGTCTAGAGACTCTAAAGATAGCCTCCAGCGAATCCACAGCTACCTGAAGATCTGTCTATCCATGGAACCTGGGTGGCCTCTGCCTCTGGAACACGTGCAACACGCTCCGGTGGCATGCACTCTCCGCCATTAGGGCTGGTAGCATCAGTAGCTCAGCGGGTAGTGGTACCACTGGTGCCTCCGCTTTAATGGGGCCCCCATAGAGGCCTCGTCGTTCAGTGGGCTGCCATCCCGCACGTAACTAGGGACCCTGGATGGCTGCCTGCGTGGAGCCATCCTGAAAAGAAACAGGTGTTCCACGGTCAAACAATATTCCTGGTGAGCTAACACAAAGTAATCACAATGAAAATGTTTGAAAGGAAACACACACGAAATTAGGGTTTTTGTGCACTGAGTCGGAAATCAGAAGTCAGGGTCCTAGTGTATGGATATGTCGGCTGCCGCACCAACACTAGACTCCCTAGAATGAAAACCACACTCAATACTCTTAACACTATTTATTCATTAAAATGAAAGATTATTGTCCTTCTTTATATGGTATAAACGACTCCTCTAATACCAATTTGTCACGACCCATCCTCAGGGCCCGTGCCGTGACTACCCCAAGCCAACCTTCCGTAGGCCAGGGGATGGGAACTAGAACCAAAGGCGTAAATCCAAAAAAATGAAAGGCATTTCCTTTTATATAGTAAACAAAAACACAATAGAGTTCGCTTGTGAAGTAAGAACTATGTAAAACTGGGTAAAAGGTATGTGCTGAAAAAAAATGGGTCAGTATACAAAACCAACATAAAATATAGTACAACTAAATGGAAAGTACAACATCAGTAAGTAGAACAGAAACACTGAGTCATCCTCCGAAAATCCCACTTGAAGGGTGGGTACAGATAGTCTCCTCAGCTCCATGGGTCCGATCATCTACTATGTGTATGTCCCGCCAAGTGGTCCACCTCCGAGTACCGTCTAGCTCCACAAGCCTCTACATCGATTAGTGTTTTCTGGCGTCTGCATCCAATGCAATGTAGTGTGGGCATAGCCCATGCAGGGGTGAGTATACGATACTCTGTAGGGACCCCGAGACCCCTGAAGGTCACTCAGAATCCACGAAGGATAAACCACAAAGGTAAAATAAAATCACGAATTATCAAACAACTCTTCTTAGGTATATTCCCATACATATACCTAAGTCATCAGTTACAAAATGGCTCCAACTCTCAATCCCAAGCACAACCCAGTCCATACAGGAAAACACAACCCAGTCCACATAGGAAAGATAGTCAATCACATAAATGATAATGATTGAGAAACAAGACTCCGTTCATACAGATATACAACTTCGTATAACGATAGAGATGATCAGATGTAGCCACTGATTCATCTAAGCTGTCGGACCCACATAGGATACAAGACCAGCTAACCTGTCGAACCCACATAGGATACAAGAACAGCTACCCTGCCGGACCCACTTAGGATACAAGTATAGAGGTCTACCACTGTTGGACCCACATAGGATACAAGAACAGTAGTCATCATTGTCGAACCCACAAAGGATCCCAGTACGGTCATCGTCACTGCCGAACCCACAGAGTTTCCAAGTATAGTCATCCTCGCTACCAAACCCAAGGAGGATCCAAGTACAGTCGTCCTCACTGCCGAATCCATGGAGGATCCAAGTACATTCATCCTCACTGCCGAACGCATGGAGGATCCAAGTACAGTCGTCCTCGCTGCCGATCCCACGGAGGATCCATGTACAGTCATCCTTGCTGTCGATCCCACAGAGGATCCAAGTATAGTCTTCCACCCTACAGAACACATGGAGGATCCAAGAATAGACGTCCGTGCTGCTGAACCCTTGGAGGATCCATGTATAGTCGTCATCGTTGTCAAACCCACAAAGGATCCATGTACAGTCACCATCGTCACAGTCACAACCAGCTCTATGGTTCCCGCACACAGCTCGCTCGATTCTAGTACGGTCCGCTCCTCGAGCCAAGGGGATGGATACATCAACTGTCCTGGAGACCATAGTTTATGTATCCCAAAGTTACATCTCGTCAAAAAAAACCCAATGCGACAGACGATGCATCAATCAGACACCCAGTCTGAGAGTAACTGGATTTTCCGTTCCAGGGGCCCGGTTGATTTTTAAGCTAAAACCAACCTGACTGTTCTCCAGCTGCTTATAATCCACAAGTGGAGTATTCCAAAAGAACTTACTCATCTAGAGGACTCCAATGCAGTTGAAGTAACGTCAAACGGACCTCCTGTCCTTATGTTATAAGTGTTTCTGCTGCGAAGGCCCTGTTGGTTTCGGGTTCGAACCAACCCGTCCATACCCAAAATTTTGCGAAACCTCAAGTGTAATATACCTAAACGACCGTATCGATCCAGGGATTTCTACGCAACTTACGATGCATCGATCGGAGGTCTGTATATCATGTTATGGGAAAAAGACCGAAAACGGTCTGAAGTGGGGGTCTGGGTCTGGTCCGACCCGGCCCAACCCCACCCGGGTCGACCCGACCCGGGTCCGGGTCTCGCCTGGGAGAACACAGCCCGGACCGGTCCGTGAGACCCACCCCAGCTCAGCCTAGGGGTGCGCTGGCTCTGCCAGCGAGCCGAGCAGGGGGGCGCGGTCCCCCACATTCTGCGGATGCAGCACCGGGGTGGCACCACTGCTCCCCCGGATCCGGCGCTACTGGAGGATCCGGCCCCCGCCACCGAGGACATCCACGGGCCACCAGAGTCATTCTGGTGGTCCGATGCTACTCCCATTTGTGCATGTGGTAGTATCAGGACCCGTAAATTACGATGACGGCCTCCAATCTCTAATTCAGTCTGACTTCGTCGTCGCCAGTTATTCCGCATCTCAAGAACAAAGTAGCGGTGGGTTTGTATTTTTTTGTTAGTCTACGCCCACCGTGTTATAGGTTTTAAACAACACCAAACAATATTGCATTCCATGCCAAGGGTATAAAATCACATAATAAAATTTATACAAAAACCACGACCTCAACAGTTGATGTCAGGCGTCAGTGTCGCGGGGAAGAGGCCCGTAGGCGTCGTCGGAGTGCGCCGAGGAGGAAGCGGCATCTCCTCTCTTGTCATGGTGAAGATAAGGGTGGTGCATCATCGATCTTCGAGGAACCTGCTTTATTCATCGTACTTCATCGGAGGCCGACGTTCTTCCAAATTGCCAAGTCTCACCCTATATCTCTCACACAACGAAGGCTCTTACCAAATTAAATAATATGTTCCTCCTCTTATTTAATTATACCATCAAGGTAACTCTCCCATTATTAATTCACCACCATAAATAAAAAGTGTTGACAGTTAATTAATGAAGGGAGAGAGAAGGTCCCCCATTATTAAACGTATTGGCAGTTAAATTTAAAGGGTAAAAGAGGTAGGTTCCTCATTATGTTATGGGTTGACATAATTTAATGCATTGAGGTAGAGATATTGACATTTAATGGGGGTTTGTCAAATTAATGAGGTGATGCTAATGAGTTTAGTGGAAATTTAATGGTGGGTGTCGTGTTTTCCCCACCTCTCTAACACCCACACATGGGTAGTTAAGTGGTTGTGGGCCCCACCCTTAACTACCCATGAGAGGGAAAATCCACCTTTCAAAATAAAAAAAAATTGTTCAGTCAATTTTTTATTTATTTATTGAATAAACCCCCAATATTAACTTCTACTCCTTCGCAAACTCAACTACGGTAAGTGTCCCCTTAAACAATTACAGGTTCTACGAGTTTATCGTTTCCATCATATTTTAATTCCGAGCAAGAGATCAAAAGTTTGAAAAACCCACTCATTCATTCACTAAACGTACCCAAGAATAACTTCAGAAATTGATTCCGGGAACTTCGGGACTCAGAATCAAGTATCATCAGAAGCCACTGTCTCATAAAATTCCAATGCATTTAAAACAAATTCCCTTGAAATTTTCAGGCCTTTACACGATCAAAATAAATGAAAAATTAATTTAATTTAATCTTGGTAATTATTAAATTCATATCATAAAATATTTGGTAAATAACATCAAATGGATGATCATCGGGTGAATGAAAATTCAATTTGAAGAGTTTTTATGAATAATGATGATGTAAATCAGATGGTTCCGTTGATAATTTTTAATCTTAAGATATAAAAAAATGTTTCATAACAATCTATTTTCACTAAGAAGGAAATGGATTTATGATGGAATACTGGTAATTCAGACAGACTAAAATATAGAATCTTTTAAATGAATAAATAGAGATATTGAAATCCATCTATTCAAGTATTGGGAATTAATTATTTAAATAACATAATAGAAATGTGATTCAAGTATAATGAAGAGGGAAAAAATCTAATATTGTAGTTTATGTGTATTGATCCATAAAAGTAGCAGTTCTTGTTTCATAAAATCACTCTGACCAAAATATGTTATATTCCATTCCATATATATTGTTGTAATATATATTATATAATAATAAAAAATATTTAATTGTGTCTACTATTGATATTTATTTTATATAGAAAAAAATCTATCATTCTATAAAAATAAATAATATTTATTCATCTAATAATTTTTTTAGAAAAATAAAAGAGGGTTAGTGATTTCATTTAGTTGATACAACTGTTGAAAAAATTAGATATAGAGATCATGCGGTAAAACATCTTCATGTTTCATAATTTTTTTTCTATCACGAATTCAATAATATTAGTGAATTAATTTTAAATATGTGAATTTTGAAATAGAATGTAATGGGGAAAATATATAGTTGTGTAATTTGAATATCTCTACAAAAGTGATGTGAGGTATTCTTAATAAAACACACAAGTCAGGAGAATTAAAAAATTAAATTGATAATTTTTACATGATAGAAAATGTATTGGGATCTCAAAGAAGAATAACAAAAAGAATACAATAATTATAAAATGAGAAAAATCTAATAGGTTTTTAATCTACTTTTTTTAATCTACACTACTGGTTAAATAGATTCATTAATGGGGAATTGAAGAAGATTAGTTGAGGAATTATGAAATTAATTCATTAATAAGAATATTTTTTATTTATCATCTTTCTTAGGTTTTAGTTAAATGTGTTTGATAAGAAATTCCTAAAAATAAATTGACATTGAGATGAAAAATATAGACTAAGTTGAAGGATTTGTTCTTAAAGATAATAAGGAAGTTAATGACATTACAATTGGTAAATGTGTATTTATTTTTTAAATGTAATACATAATATATGTAATATATACATTGAGGGAGAGGAAATAAGATATACACAACTGATGTTATGTATGTATTTGTAATATGCATGACTAATCATACATTGGCATTAAAAATATTGTAAATATTAACCCTTGTAATAAGAATATCATAGTTTTTGGATAATCCATTACCTTCACATCAATAATTAATGAAGAAATTATAGTTTAGAATATGTAACATGGTGAAAACATGATAAAATAATGGAAGATATTTCCCAATTTGGTGCTTGACCTTGTTAATGAACCAATTTCAAACATATTTGTTTTTATTTTATTTCATGTAGTATTTGATATTTTGTAACTCAAAATAGAACTAGTTAGTTATTTATAGGTGTTGAATCTATAAAACCAAATAGCGTTAAATGATATGTATGAAATTGGATCTTTTGAAAAGATTTGGAAACTCCAGGTTCACCGATAGGTGTATTCATCACCCATAGGAAACCAATAAGTGGTATGAGAGCCTAAGTTTCATCTAATTGGTTATATTTCTAAAAAAAATCATAAAATACATTTCTAGTGAATTTTAAATAGAGGTTCCTCATATGAATAAATATGATACCATCCACTTCATTCTAGATTTTCGGGTTCAATAATTAAATTATTAAATAATAAAATAGATATGAAAATATTATCAAAAAAATTAAAAAGTAATGTAGGAATAACAATTAACTAATGTAAGTAAACTTCTTGAGTGTTGTAAAAAATATTTTAAAATAAATTCACCCCAAAAAATCTCTATATGTATGGTAATTGAGTTATATGATTCATCTTTTTGGATTTTATTATTATGGTATGGATTACATTTGGAAGGTTCATATATAGGTTAGATTAGGAATAATTTATACATAAAAGGAATACATCGTAAAAACATAGTCAATTAATGAAATATATTTAATGGAATATTTTTTAGTTTTGTAAGTCATAATATGTGATACAGTAAGAAAAATGGATGGATAAAAATAAAATTTGTAAGACATATCAATAAAACTATTTCATTTAATATTTATATATTTAATATATTTCATTAATTGAATGAAATGTTTATGAATTTTTTATCTGATGTGATCTATGAATTTTTGAAGCATTAAAAGTCCCCAATAGTTGTCAAAATGTATATTCTACAATTTAAAATAAATAGAATAAAGGATCTAGAAAAATATTTATTTGATCATTTTCAAATGCACGAGGATCAAATGAAATAGCTGAAAAGTGATAGTTAATAATTAAATGTGCACAAAATCTATTTTTTAAAAAAAAATTGAAAAATTAAATTTCAGGACTGTTGTATTGGGAAATAAATTCCATTTAACTTCACAATGTATCAAGGATTTATATAAGCATTCCAAAGTAAAATGTCTTCCAAAATGGATCTAAAAAGGGTGGGGCCTCCACCCAAACAAATTATTGAAAAATATGAAATATATGGATGTTAAATAAAAAGTTATGAGATCTATAGCTAACTACAAATATCATGGAATGTTTTATAATGATGAAAAATAATACTAGAATAACACCTCAGTATGTGGAAATATTATAGGCACAAATTAAGGGGAAAATTATTAAGAAAATAGGAAATCATCCTGCTAAAAATAGAGGTCCTAGTCAAGGGATGATATGTTGAGAAAGAGTATTTATTAATCACTTGAAATATTATATGTTTATTTGTGAATATATTTATCATAGAAAGGATGATGATTTTCATGTATGAACCTAAAAATATTACTATACAGAATGATGGATAAATACACAAAAAAATGAATAACAAATAATAGAAAATTGGATTCCATGAGAAATATTCAATAATGAGTAGAGTTGATTAATCTTCTCCAAAGAATAAAATAAAGAAAATATATGAGATAGATATGAGACTAGAAAACTAATATGTTTCTTTTTTGGAAATTTAGTCCACATCATGGACCATTGAATGATTTCTTGGAAAATCGTTGAACAATGGATAAATATATAATATAAATGAATGTCAATCCCTGAAAGAAATAGTAGGATTGGAATGGAGATACAAAAATTTTAAATAGGGAATTAAAATTTCACAATAGGTTGACAAAGAAGGGAAAACCAATTTTTTATAAATAGGTTTTCCAAAGGTGAAACCATGGGTGAGATGTGGTTGTCATATATATGTGTCATTTTCCTAAGAAAATTTTAAACAAGTTGAATGGACTAATTATTCCATGCTAAAAGAATCTTTTTATGATGTAGGAGTCTAAAAAAGAGGAAGGTTGACCCAAAAACATCATAGTTATTGATTATATATCCAACACAGTTTTATAAATCCATGAAATTTGAGATAGTTGGAAATGAATAACTTTACCAACATCACAAGTTAAAAAAACATTCTAGCGAAGAAGATATCCCCATATTTTTCCTTAATAAGTATTTGATGAAATATCCAAAATATCCCCATATTGTTATTATTGAAAATATTATAAGATTTAATTGAAGGAAAATCTTGAAAATGAGGAAATGGTGAAAGCTATTATTGTTATATATATGAAATAACATTATATAATGGATATTTAAAATTCAAAAGGTATATCAGGCTTCTAAAAGTATTCTATATGATTGAAAACTACCATGGTGATGTATAGATAACATCACTTCAGTGAGATTAACCTATATGGAAATGATTCCAGAGATGTATTTACTTATATTTACTCTAGATAACCCCTTTAAAAATGATGACTGTAATGATTTTTACTTTTACAATATATTATCAGTTTAGGATGATTACAAATATCTAAGGGAGTGATTATCCAAAAATATAGGGTGGGGTAGAAACACATTTCACATGAAATGTTTCAATACGATTTGTGAATTTGATTCTACATTAATAACATACTTGGAAATCTATTTTATTTCCACCTAGAGATATAATATCAATGTTAGTATGACATGGTGTTTTTCCTATGGACACCATTGTTGTGTAAATTTATAACAATTATTTGTACACTAGGATAACATATGTATAATTAGAGATGATTAGTTGATGCAATATTTTTACCAATAATATAGTATCAATATTCTCTCATTAAATTACATCAGAATTCTTGATGTGGAAGGAAAACATGGGGAATTTATTCCTCCAATAAAGGAAGGAATTGTTTTTCTCTTAGAAGACGTTTCCTACCCCAATGAATCATTTTATGGCAGAAAAAATCTTCCACATTTCAGTTATTATGAATGATGGGGAATATATATATTTACAAACATTAATTTTCAAATATTTTAATTTTTAATGAAATACACATAATGCGGTATATAGAAGTGATATTTGGTTGATTGGTTGTATTTTCTATAAATCATTGCCATTATAAATATTGGTGAATGATGGGAGATGGATTGAACATCCACCCAAATAATGTGTATGTGGACCCCGTACATGTTTATTATATAAATTAAGATAATAATGGTTAAATACTTGGTCAGAAATATTTGTGTAGAATCATATATATTAGACTATTAGAGAGTTGAAACTCAATTAAAATTTTGGTATTAGAGTGTAAATCAGAATTGGAAACAACATGTTTACATAGAAGAGAATGGATGAGAGAAGAGAAGCTAGGTGATCTCTATTTTAAAATAAAAAACCTACATAGATATCATTAATATAATATAATATTTTCACAATTTCAATGAAAGAAAACATGGATATTAGATAATCCATAAAAGTGTTATATTTTTGATGAATCATTAATATAGGGGATTATATTGCAATGAATAATGTTTTGATATTTCTAAAAAGTTTATGACTTCTAGTGAAATTAATATAAACAATTTTGATGAAATATTAATTTTTTGGAAGTATGAGTGGAAATATTTCACTCTTAAGATTTAAAAAAATCATTTCAACATTGTTCATGAATCATTTTGATGACAAATATTTGTGTGTATAAAACATTTTTATCTTCAATATAATGACTCTATATCTATCTATTTATGAATCATTAAGATTTTTATAAGCATAAAAGTTTTCTATTTAGCGGTTATTAGATTTTATGGGAGAATCATTGGAGATGAATATGTGATATACGTATGGATAAACATCACCCTTAATATGGGGATTCCTAGTTCAAATTTTTTGTAAGGCTAAACAAATATAAAAAATCTAATTTTTCTATAGACTGAAAATATGTTATTCTAGAATTAATTTTTTGAAGATGAAGTACACAGAGGAGGAAACTATAACCATTCGTAATGTGTAAAAATATAGAAAATATATATAATGATATGTTATTAAAGATAAATAATTATGAGAATATAGACATGGAGTTGGTCTAAAAGGAGATCATTTGGATGAGATAATTCTGAAATAAAATGTAATGTCATAAGTATTAAATAATGATGACTATGTAAATCTATTGGTGAAAAATTAGTTTACATGATCTTTTACATGAGAAGGAGATGAATCTGAGATGGAAGGCAAATAATTTATCTATCCTAAAAATTAGAACATCAGTATGAAAAATGTCTTCAAATAAAAATATATCAATGGAAATGTTGTTCTTTTACTATTTTTTGGGGGATATATTAAACCATGATTTGATATATTCCATGTCGTAAATGATAATGTTTTATTTTTTTTATATCTATGAGAAATTCAAAAATATAAACTCTATTTGGTTATATTGGTTGAATATTATACTAAATATAATGAGTGAAACATAGAATATTTAATTAGACGAGATTAAAATATGATTATAAAAATAAATGTGGGGTGGTACCATCCCTTTAGTGCAGAAATCATTATAGAAAATAGGACACATAACGATTATGTGTGTGAGTTGTGCATATAGATTAATTTATTTTTCATTTTAGTATTATATAATATATTTTCATTTATTTAAATGTCAAAAGAGCTCAAAAAAATGTTCTAGATAGAATTTAATATTATTTTATGTTATTATATTAATGAAATTATCATGAGATGTTACTAATAATATACACTAATCAAGAGAAGAATAAATGATCACTAATAGGGAGTGCTGAAATAACTAGTAAAGAGAACTTAATGAATAAAAAAATTGAGTATTCATTACTTAATTCGGAAGAAACAACTTCGGTGTATCGAATATTATCGTGTGGACCAATTTTTGGTTATATAAAACAAAGATATAAAAATAATGGAATAATATAAGCTATGGAAGGATAACATTAATGTATGACTACATAAGATTTACTAGCTGTCAAATGCAATAATATTTCGTTGAGGTTGTTCAGAAAAAATATTTCACAAAAAAACTAAATATTAATGTAAATATAGAGAATGAGTTCCATTATCTACTATTAAATATTAGAAGTCAGTCAATAACTTTATTATCGAGGAATAAGTTTTTTCTGATGTAGTTAGGACCAAGATATTATGATTATCTAGTTCATAAAAAAAGAAATGAAAAAATGTTGAGATGGTTGTATATAGAACCAATAAAGGGAAATATGTAGTCATATGTGTAAAATTATTTATCAAAAGCTATGTACGTTGGTGAACTTAGTTTCTAGATGATGATAAAAAATCTATAAATTAAATTTATTAAATTATGTATAGAATTTGTGACATGGTGAAAACATGATCATAGTAAGGGCAAGGTTTCCCGCATTAGGGTTGAAAATTATTGAAATATGTATTAAATTCAAAACTACATTACCTCAAATACATAGAGATTATATTCTTTTATAAATACAAATAGAACCACCTTCATTTTAGAATGTTATGGTTGTTCAAAACTAAATGGTGTTAAAGGATTAAAGAGAAATTATAATTTTGAATATTTTTTAGAAAAAAAATTACCCCACACCCCTTCATTGTTTTATACACCACTCATACATACCAGAATTTTCTTATTAGTATAAAAATTTAATTAAATTGATTGAATTTATGAATTAGTCATATATACAATTTAGAGCTATATGTGTTGGTGAACAATATATCATAGTAATTATCTTGGAAAAAGTGAATTTCATAATTAAAATAATAATTATATTAGTTCTAGGGAGGAACAACTTGAATTTTTTATATTGATTATAGTTTTTATTTATTAAATGATATAAAAGATACATGAGAATATTGATGCTTTTAGGATAATTTATAACCTCAAAATGAACATAAACAATTTGTTGTAAATGAGAAATATAATTCTTCAAAAAGAAAATTTGAAATTAAAAAGAATGAGGAGACTCCTATATAAACTCATATACTAAATATTATTAGGTATATAAATTAAATAGAGATATTGGGGTCATTTATTAGGTATGATGTAACCATAGATTGCATTTTCCAATCAGTTTCATAAGGGTTTTGACTATTCATTATGAATTATAATAAGAATGCATTCAAAAAAAGTTCAAATAGTCACCTCAATATGTTTGAAATTGCATAATATGACATGGGGAATCCATGATATTGTTACATATTGATTTCAAATAAAAAATGAAATATTTTATCAATAATTTATAGAATATAGGCCTTTGAGATCCCAAAAAACTATAGAAAATAGAGTTGGTTTAATGAAAGGATTATATTTACGTTATGGATAATCTATAAATTTAATTGGGGATATTAAAAAATGAATTAATGGGTAAATTTTCTTATAAAGGTTCCATGTGATGTATTATTTGTGTTATGATAAATTCATTTTTATTTAATGTTATCTGATACCAATTATATATTATTCTAGGGTTATAAATATATATGTTATTTGAAAACTAATAATGAAGATATAATTAAAACATGATGTATTGAATCAAGTTATGGAGCATGGTTTGATACATTAACGAGTTGGATTTATTCTGTAACATCGAAGACTATATAGATTTAATATTTCTAAAGAATTAATTTTTTCCATCTTTTTTCTCTCTTATATGATACGATGAGATATAGTAAACAATTAATTATAGGCATAAATGATATTATGGGTATCACTACACATGGAATATGATTTAATACATTTTTATAACATTATAATACTGATTTTAAGGATAAAAATGTAATATATATGATAAAATAATTTACCTTTGATACTTTTATAAAACAAATATGTATTAAAGAGTTCCGAACACCAATTCCTAGGATACATTATAGAATAATATTTTCATTTTAGAATATTTTCTATTATTATTAAATACCATATAAGTGATGGGTTTTAGTGATAATTCATTAGTGTGGACTAACATAGTTATCCATATTTCTAGATGATTGTGTGTAATTCACAATAAGGGCCTATCAATTTTCAGGAATCCTAGTAGAAACCCATATTTTCTATTCTCATCACTTGAGAGTTCATATATCTATGGTGCTATAGGCAATGTGGTATATTATATATACAATGGAACAATGAATTATTAGTTTTTATTTATATATTATGATGAAGTTGAAAATAACCAGAACCTATTTTAATAGTGGATTGGCCACCCGATCAACAATAACATCCACCATGGTTTTTTTAGATTTAGTAGCTCTAGCTACTACACAGACCACTAGGTCAAAGTGGTGGTGGTATAGGTTAGATAATTAATTTTATATATACATTAGGAAAACATAATATTAAGTAATATAGTGTGGGTTTACAGGTAAGAAAACATAGTTGAGGATGTGGTCATCATCAACATTTTACAATAGGAGTAGACAATCTTGGAGGAACTGACATTGTGATTGGTGTAATCTATACAATATCAATATTTATTTGTATTTTATTTAATTCTAGTTAAATTCATTATATTATTTCTCCAAATTTATAAATAGGGTTTTTTTAAAATATGGAATCATTAATGTAGAAGATCATCGGATGTACAAACGCCAAGCCATGAATGGAAATTATCCAGCCAGAGATGGTTAACATCATAGGGGCCTAAGGCCACCAGCTGATGGGTAGCGTTGTTTCCTTCCCTTTTATTAATGGAGAATGCGCAGAAGGAGAAGCCTTGACTCAGAGAAAGGATTCACCTGATGAGGGATCCAAATGACTGGAGGCTTCCATCATTGAAATTGATTGCATTGATGATAGTGAGATAGTCTGATTCGAGGTTGATTTTATCCCATCAGTGATCCTTGGATAGCATCAAACCTACAAGGATGGAATTATCCTCGGCCACCACAGGTTCCCAAAAGGCGTGGTGTTATTCATGTTTTTCTACAATGACATTTCCCTGATGGTTCCAGGCCATGTTGTCGGGGGTGATAGGCCCATCCTTGGGGAGAGACGCATCCACATTAATCGTAAGAATCCCTTCTCTTGGCGGACACCAGTGGGAGGGAAAATATGGGGTTCTAAATGGCTTATGATGTTTATTATGGTGATTCTAACCCCCAATCCATGAATAGGTCTGTTCAATCAAGAATTCGGTGGGTCTGTGAACATCTTTAAAAACTACCTCACTGCGACAGACCCAAATGATCTAGGCCAAGGTGCAATGTGAACCTGATTTAGCCAACGAGAAGGAGGAGCACCAATGAATCCAGAAATATGATAGGTCAGAGGCCATGGCCAGTGAAGCGTCTGAAATAGATCCCTATTTTTTCCAAATTTCCTTAGCCCCTGGGCACTGGATGATGGCGTGCAATGGAGATTCGGGATGAAAGGGCAAGAATCGACACTGGAAATATGTCGGAAGATGAGAAGGCCAACGGTTGGAAGGGTGCCTGTGCACACTTATCACCAAAAGTTGTAGAATTTTTGGGGGACGTTGAGTTTCCAAATTTATTTCAAGGTTCTCCCATCCCAATCGACTGATTGATTACCAATGGAGAGCCGGTATCTAGATTTCACCATGTAGGCTCCTGAAAGGTAATTGATCTAGAATAGATAATCATGGCATGCATATGGGACACAGGGGGTACTCAGGATAATTTTTTTGTCTCTTTAAGAGGATTTATCAACCACTTGAGTTGACATCTCCACTAGGGGATCAATCAAGGTTGGTTGATGTGTCATATGTATATTAATTTAATGTAAGGGGAGACTATGTAAAGTGAAAAGAAATTTATTGAACATAAAAACACATAATGTCATTCTAGTATTGTTTTTGTTGTATATATGTGGTAATATTAATTTTTACTAGAGGAGAGTGACATATTATAGTGTGCAAGAGGATTTTGTGGTGTTGTTTGGGGAAATAGATTAAAGGAATGGGTTGTGACATGTGAAACCAAAAAAATTTACTTCCTAATTATTAGATTTAATGTTTTTGGTATTTGACGTACATTTGATAAAATTTACCATTATGATGAGTGATTTGGTTGATATGTGTCTTCAGGAGACTCTGAGTTTTCCAAAATGGTGAAAATTTAATTTGAAATATATATATATAGGGTTTTCACTAATATATAGGGGTCCTTATTAGATAGAGACCATTATGCTCAAAAATTATAAAATTATATCACTGATATATTATACTATCTGTTTTATTCAATGCTAAATGTAACCGTGAGGTTCAGTGGTACTTTTTTTTAAGATGGTTGACATAATATTGAGTTTTGAGTTGATTATCGATGATTAAATCATATAATAATATAAAATAAACATGATTTATCGAGGGTAAATTAATTTTTTAATGTCAGATTCAATATATATGGATCTCAAAAGAATATTCTTTGGTAGGGTACCACCATATGAGTATAAGAGTGAAGTATATCAATAAATATATATTCTATTATTTCTAGGTACACTTTGAATTTTTTGCATACTGTTTTTAGTTAATAGTGATCAAAAGGTATTTATAGATCTAATGAATTTTGTGTTTTGGAAAAATATTGATCACTATATTATGGTATTCATGGATGATATATTGGTTTATTTATGATTAAATGTTGTGTATTTTTATCATTATTTAATTCTTTTTGAAAAAAATTTACAACATCAATTGCATGGAATGATTCCAAAATGCACGTTCTGTGTAATGGATTTTCAGTTCGATGGAAGTGTTGTCTCTAAACTTATAATAGTATTTAAAAACATATACCATTAAGGTCTTAATGTCATGTAAGGTGATTAAAAATTTCCATATTTTGAAAATGTATCTTAGTTTCATTTGATATTACTATTTTTTGTCTTTACTATCTGTTTATTTTCAGCACAATTATCATAAATGATTATTAATGGTCACTATTTTATTAATACCCTATAGTTTATATCATTTTTGAATAATTTAATTTTTTATAATTACTCATGGACTTTAGAAAAATTTATGGGGTAATTTTTGGAGTATACAATAATTCTTCAGATCATGTTTGTGGGTTCATGTTAATGAGAAATAAATTATTCATTCCTTACAAGACCATTTATTAGAATCCCAATGAACTCAATAATAAAATTAGATACCATGATCAATTTGTTGTGGTATTTTCATTGAATCTATAAATATATTACCTACTTATAGAATATTAAATAGTATTAATTGACCATAAAATCTTATAATTCATATTTTAATTGTAGTATGTGAAATTTTTATAGTGATGATGGGTGGATTTCTTCAAGTACTGTGGTTTTGATATCTATTTTTTGAAATGAAATATGGTAGTCGATGAATTGAGTAAAATATATTTTACATAATTTTAAGATGTATGTGATGAATCAATGATGATGCTAAATCTTATGAATGTTAATAAAGATCTATATAAATTTATTGAAACTATTCACTTATTATAATTTAGAGTAAAATTTCCTTTATTTTGTAATGTTTATGGATATCATGATTATGATAATGAGTTGAAAGGTAAAAAATATCTAAATAATCATTGTTATTATTTTTATTATTGGTTAGGGGTTATAGAATAATATTTTCAGTTAATTAAATTCTTATTTAATTCTTGGGTCATTGGAGTAGATATATTATAGGAATTTATTAGATCACCATTTACAACACATATTAGGATTTATAAAATATATAATTCCATGAAGGATCAATTAATATAAAACAGTATATTTATCATTATTTTCTTTTAATATGAGGATTTCATGTTTTCTATAAGGAATATTTTGAGGTTTATAATATGGATTTTCTATTCCAGAATATGGATACACTTCTATAGAAATATGGAAAATATCTATAATTTAATGTAATTTTTTCTTAAATATTATGAAGGATGTTATATTATTTGTGTAATTATTGTTCACATAAAAATATAATATTTTCTCAAATCTACTATATATTTGATTCATGTGGATTCATTCATCTTTGAATACAAAATTTTGATTGTGATGTTCCATAGAGATCTTAGAGCTATCCTTTCTAATCATGATCCTTGATTAAACTCAAGAGCATGGAATGGATTTTTGTGTGGTTTGGAATAACATCGATGGCTTATCAAATCATTTATAACACACATGTTTGTGAGTTATTTAATAAATATAATATTTTATTATGTTTATTGAATAGAGATTGTTTAACATGGCCACATGTTTAAAAATTTTGATGTTTTAGTTATTAAGTATTTTCTGTGATTATGTGGTTATGAGAGTTTTTAACCATCGCTGAGTTGAATATTTTATACAATAACATGAATATTATAATGGGTGTTAAGAAGTAATTTGTAATAATTATTTGCAATGATATATTTGACTTGAAAAATGGATATTTTGTTGTATTAATGATGATAATATTTTTAAAATTTATGATGGTAATTCTTTTGGAGTTATTGGACTTTAGGTACATGTTTTTTGTGTTGAATGATGTCTCATTGAAAATAATAATCCCATTAGATACTTTATTTTTATATTTTACTTGGAATATTATTGATAGAGATAGTATTTTAAGAAAGATAATTTAAATCCGTATAGTTAGTAAGTGTGGTTATATAGATGTTATGGAAATAATAGTTGTGGGAGTTATGATTGAATTATTAAATTTTCATTCGTTAAGGAATAATAATAGAGTGTTAGTAGAATGTATCTTTAAAGAGGATAATATTTATTCAATTTTTCTTATATTATGGAACCTCTCATTAGTCTTTGATCACTATAAAATTCATAAGACTAGGAAGACTGATGGTGACAAAAATTATGTGGATTTTAGGAGGAATTATTTTATATATAATGAGTTATATATATTTTATTAGATAAATATAACATATCCATAAGAGTAAAAGATTCATAAAACTCCCTTTTTTGTATTATCAAAAATGAATAATTATGGAGATATTCTATATCTGTATGGATATATCATAAAATATTGGAATAATGGCCATTTTCCATAGTGTTAATGTTCACTTTCAACACTCCACATTTTATAGTTTGTAATAATTTTCTTATATTGAGTCATTCCAAGTTGAATGGGGGTTATGTAACTCACTATTGTTTTTAATCCATAATACAGAGTGTCATGGGGTCTTGATAATGTGGTACAAGATATACCAAATTTCTTTGAAGAATGGAGTTATTAGTTATTATTTTTGAATTAGGATTTATAACATGTTATTAACATAATACTTGGCCTTCATCCTTCGATGTAGAATCAATTTGAAATGGGTTTAAAGTGAATATGCGTGATTTTATAGGTAGGAGGAATCGATAATGGTGAATCAGATAATCAATTTGTGCATTATCAGTTCATTATGATCACGAAAAGATTTTTGTACCCTATTTTATCATCAAAAGCATGTTTTTTATCAATATGAATTGAGTTGAAATATGATAATTAAAGTATATAGAGAGAGGTTAATTTTCTAAATTATATTGTTGTAGATTATTTCATATTATCATATCATGTGAGTGCTTTCATGAAAATTGATTTAGTTAGACATGTTTTGAATACAAATATATATCTAATATTGTTGTATGATGAATTTATAGAGGCTCTATTAAAGGGTTAAATATCCAAAAAGAGACCATATATTCTTTATTGTAGTAAACCAATGGGATTAAAATTAAAATATTGAACTAGTGATGAATTTATTATTCTAATATTTCTGTAATTCAAATAAATTAATTAAAATTTTTAATCCATTTATTTATTTTGTAGAAATGAACAGTTTTTAATGTTATTTAAAATAAGTATTATTTAAATCTTTGTTTTCTTAATTTAAATGTTTTTATGAATGGATTTGAAATCGTGTTTCCTTTTTATAGTTTATTCTATGAAATATGGATTACTGTGGAAATGATTTTATTGTTTTGAAGCATGAATTATTTTTTCTCAAAATGAATAGTTAAATCAATGTATTGGATAGAACATTGTTTATTTATTATCATTTGTTTACATTGATAATATTGAATTTCCTTATACAAGGTTATTTTTTTAGAGACTTGGGGAAATATGATGGGGTTCATACATTCCATATAAATGAAAAATATAGTAGGTATGTATTCATAATTAATTGGGATAATGGAAAATAAATAATCTATAATTTTTCAAATAAATGGATGTATATATTCTATGAAAATATTATCCAGATTAATTGTCCTGTAGAAGAGGCACATTTACATAATTTTAGCTGGCATATGTTATTATACATTATTGAGAGGTTTTCTAAAACTTACACATTTTCAATATTTAATATTGAATATTTTTACTTTTCACAAAAATGTCTTTCTATATTGAAATAATTTTTAAGGTAAAATATTCCCCCCAATGGTTTATCATATACTTTTACATTTGTTTTTAGAATATACAAGTTTGAATGAATTCACTTAAGGTTATATGGTTATGTAGTCTGATTTTCGACATTTGACTCTAATAGATATGCTAGTAAACCCTTATATCCTTAGAAATATGGGAATAAAAAATGAACTATTAAACCATTTGATTAAATGTTTAATGATTATGTCAGATAAATATTATGATATTGTGTTAATCAATAATCATTTGATGAATCCTTACAAAAAAATATTTTATTTATAATAATTCTTACAATTATGGGACTATACACACACAAATTTTTATCACTGTTATATTAATCCAAAAATATATAAGTGGTGGTTATTAGTATAGTATTGGTGTATAAAATGATATAGAAACTATATTTTGATTATAATTTGATAATTTTTTATTAGGATTTATTGAATAAATATGCTGATTGAAAGAGGAGACAAATGGTGTTCTAGGTTAGTGATTTTGTTCTGTATAATGTTTCTCATTGTCATTTGTAGCGGTTGTCTCAAAATTGTAGTAAACATTATCCCTCGTTTGTTTTACCTTTTAAATTGATGTATCCAATAAATGATGAAGAATAAAAATTTATAATTCTACACCCATTGTGTAAAATTAATGATGGATTCAAAATATCACATAATATAAAGAATCTTCATTATGAGTTTCATTTAATTAATTGGGAAGAGTTAGAAATTGAGGAATATGTGAAACTAATTATATTACTTTTAAAGATCTATAATTAGAATGAAATTTTTATTTTTGAGTTGAATTATTGATGATTATCTTTGGAATTTGAATTTTTAGGAAACCACATCATGGATAGGACTTCACCATTTCGTGGTCTATCAAATGTTTTCAAGATTATACCGTCCTTATGGTGTGTTAATTAGGGTTTTAGAAGATTTAATTTTTTTTTATTTTCTTTAAATTTATTACTTAATCAATTTGATCATTTTAAAGAATATAGTGGTATATAAACTATATATATTGTTGTCCTTGTAGGTTGAAGGAGAAATTCAAAGGACTAGGTTTTTTTTTGGATAAACAGTGGTTTGGTTATATCACAATGATATATGATGAAAAAAACCATAGGATTTTAAGAGAGTTTGGAAGAATGGGAAATATTTCTTCAAGATATCTATTGACTCACTCACACCATGAAATATTTTATGGATCCAATGTATATGATAGTTAATTATGTTATTGCTCTATATTTGGTATTTTAACATCATCATATATACACCATTTAACTCTTCTAGAATATATGTGACTGATATTTTAATTTTTAAATAAATTTGAAAACCTTAAATGATTACTTTGATCCATTTAAATTTATGAACATAATATTTTAATTCATACAATTTCCCTTCCTTTTTTATTAACTTCTTCTTGATTCATGCACTTATGATGTATTTTATAGAATGTGTCATGTTTTAATCATGAATGATTTATGTAATAGTTTTATGGTTTTGATTTCATCAAGGAATTTAATGTGATTTAAGAAGCCTAATTACTTGATTACCATCATTTATTTGTGTTTTGGATAAAGTTTAATTTTTTGTAGTGGAACATATGTTCAGTTTTATGTGTGTTGATCAAAATATTATAAGAATATTGGTCTACAGATTTTTAATGGATTTATACTATTGATAATTTTATAAATATTATAATAAAAAATAAAATAACATGGATAATGGTATTCAAAATATAAAGGATTTTGAGTGGATTAAAAATATAGCAATGATGAAAAATTAGTTGGGGATGATTGATAGAAAATTTTATTATTTCAATTTAGGAATGAAAATGTAGAAATATGGAATGATGGGTTAATTTGTAAGTGTTTTATATTAATTATAATGAGGTGTGATGAATATATTTCCAATTGAAATTATTATTTGTATTTTTTGGTAGTATATAGGAAATTAAAGAAGAATGGTTTTATGTAGTTAAGTATTAGTGGTTTACTTATTTTATTTTGGGTCATGGTTTTTAGTGGTAGGTAATTATTAATAATAAGATGTGGTTATCATTATAATTATCATTATGATGTGGAATGTGGACACCAAAATAGTATTTTAAATTTTTGTATTTATTTTTGGTTTATGTGGGCTGTTTTTGTAATATCCATAACCATGTTGCCATGTTATCTTTCATTTTTACAGTTATGTGGTATTATATTAAAATTATGTGTAATAGAGGATGATATATATATACTATATTAAATGTAGTTTTTATATTTGTATCATTGTAATGTTGTTGATGGAGTTTCATGGTATAGATTATAGATGGAGGGGGGGATTGTGAACAAATTTTATTGAATCCATTTATCTTATAATTACCGATTTTATTTTCCAATCCTTTATAGTTTTTTGGTGATTACATCAATAAAAGGATCCCCAACATAATACATCACTCACAAGGAATTATATAAACTGATTCAATAACAGAAAATATTTTTCGATGGTTCACCCCATATGTAGGTTAATATTTTGATGATGTCTTCTGGTGATTTCCAACACATAGATGTTTGAATAATATGATAAAGTGAATATAAATAGGGAAGCTGTCATCCATTACCCCCAGAAGTAATCTCCAAAAATGAATATAATATATCATTAAAGGATTGTATATTTGATCCAAAAATTATATAATATAACTTCACTATAATCTACAAAAAAGTATATAATCAATCATCTTCCACAATGATAGGTCTTTAACTGCTAACAGGTCTTTTGAAAACTAGAATTTACAGAAGCTCTATTATATCCACTCAATGTTTGGAATTATAAAATCAAATAAAGTTTATTTTTATTTGTGTGTTAATTTTCTTATATCATTTCATATCATTAATGGGATCAATATATTAAAATTTTGTAGTATCACATTGGTCGTACCATAATTGAATTCCTCTTTTCCAATATCCCTAACACAAAAATTCTATATTAGAAACAACAGTTCCAACTACCATCCTCTCTCTTTGATAATGTTCTTCTTATTTATCTGAATAAATTATAATATAATTGTTTTTTAGGATGGTTTATACTTGTACATTCATGAAGATTGGATATGTAGTAGCATCATCACATAATCCATCTTTTATTTATATTTGTCTGTAAAAAACATGATCGTTAAAAAAAATAGCTTCATTTTATTCTCACAGATATCGTACATAGACTAATTCAAATATTTTATAAATGCATATAATGAAATTACATTATAATTTAAATAATGTATAGTTAAGTAAATTCCCATTAAAATAGTCAAATTTTTATTTATTTATTTTCATTATTTAATTCTCAAAAGGTGACATGATTTTAATCTATGGATATGAACGTTTTTATTTTAATTATAACATCATATCTCATATGATTTTTCAAAAACACACATTGTTTATCATTTTAACTATTAAATATTTATTTCCAAGTAATTTATCCATCATTGATCTATGTTTTTTAGGTAATTTTATTTGAAATTATATAATAATTGGTCACTGACATCTTAAATTAATTATCCTAGTAATTGTCTACATCACAATCTTGTCAAATTTTGAGAAAATCATTTATCATATATATCATCTGCAATAAAAACTCACTAACCGATGTGGTGAAACCTTAATTTTAGTTTATGAGTGAACTATAACTTTTTCCAATGTTTTTCAGGTTATGAGAAAATTCTCATAGTGTAATTTGATTCCTCCATTCATCCGAATTTATATCGACATGATTATCAGAGGACTCATCACTATAGTGTGTCAACACCATATAATTCTCATTTCATCAGTCATTATGGTGTTGTTTTCAACATCACAATATAGTAATTTCTTCAACTACTTAGCTTCGATCGATGCATGATATATCAGGAATTGTTATGTAAAATATTAAGGATTTTATTTAGCATCATTATATTTATTTTACAAAAAACATGAATTTTTAAAATTATATTCTATATGTTCGTAAGGATATAATGTATTTAGATGGAATTTGGGGTAAATATTATTTTCTAGGAGAAGTTATTATATTTTCATTGATATTCTTTCACAAACTCTGAATTATATTTTGTATAAGTATTATTTTTTTATTTTTTTTCTAAACCAAAATATTGCATTCCATTTAGCTCAAATTGTGTGAGAAATCTACATTAATTATCCAAAATTGAATTTTAAGAAACCATTTTCTATATAATAAAAATGAATTCTTAATTCTAGACTAAAAAATGGGAAATAATATTTTCTTTATATTATAATTATTTGACTTCTTAAGTAGGCTAAGAGATAACCCATACTGACATGAAGGGATATGGAAATAATTTCCTTGAAATAATACATGAACAACCTAGTTACACAAAGGCCAAGTATAAGACATGAAGGCCCAATTGCCTATGACCCCACATTAGAATAGTCTCACTCACCTTTATAAATTTTTCTATATTGGGTTTCAATATTATAATTATATTTGTGGACCACCATTACTACCACCCTAAATATGGTCTTTAACAGATGTATAATATTCACACCATGAATAAATCTCTACATCCATCCAAATCCCTAAAGACATTCCTTGCATTATTTTTTCTCTGTAATTGTTTGAGAAATATTCATACATGATACTCATAATTATCTCACATATTCGAATGATATTTTGAGTTAATGTTACATATCATATAGAATTTACCAAATGTGCCTTTGTAAATCATTTGATTCCAAATCACTATATATTATATATATAAACTGGGTAATATTATGTATCAACAATAAAAAACATATATACCATATAAAACATGTTACATATTACATTGACACTCATAAGGATTCCTATGAATTATATATAAAATTGTATTCATCTTAACAAGTATTAGTATTTTTCTAAAATTCTATTGTTTTAGATCTTATATTTTCCTTTATAAAATCTATATCTCTAACTCAGGTATCTAAATATTCCTGATCTAAGGTACATAATCCATTATACATTATCCATGAATCGTCGTCCACTATCATATTTCTCATAATAGCCTATATGTGTTTAGGAATTTATCAACCAATATAAGTCCCCTTCTTCACAATTCCTACTGTATTCTTCATCAAATATGTACTTAGATTTACCACTTAAATAAATTCCCACTACCTTAACAATTATTATATTATTTTAATTGAATAATTTTAATGATTGTGAATCATACTATCCTCATTAAATTAATATCCATACTTATCCTTGTACTCATTATTATCAAACCAAAATCAAACAGTGCTAATCAATATATACAATTTTCTTCATAAATGTTAACAAAAGTATGGATATTCACACTTACAACTAATTTCATATGTTATTTATTCATCTTCAATCACAACTGACACCCAAACACATCATGAGAATGTAATATAATGTTCTTATAGTACTTATAACATCTATTTTATATCCCAATTACAGAACATGTCATTAGTGGAAATTAATTTTATCTTAATAAACATTAGATATATTAAAATATACATTGCATTAATTCATTATATAATTCATAGTTTATGAATTATTTCAAAATAAAAACATAATATCTTCTAGCATGAATGTATAATTTACATTGAATTTTTTAGGAAAAGTAAGATATATTAGATAAGGGGATTCTATATCATATAGGTGGATACATTGGAATATATCATTTATTTAGGAGATATATGAATTATAATGAATTGAAATTTTTTATACTATTTTCATCTTCTATGATAACTAATGTTTTTTTAAAAAATTATTTGTAAGAATAAATGACATGTTCATGTTTGATACAAATTGTTTATTAATTGTTGTATTTTTATAACACGATTGAAAATGTTTGAATGATAAAAAAATATTTTGAAAAAATATAAATTATCAATGATATTTATTATAATCTGACTGAAAGGGTTTCCAAAACAAATATGTAGCATATTTTATTAAATAAAATATCCATTTAAGCTAATTATTCAATTCATATAAATGAATATAAAATTTTTGGGCGGTAATGAGAATACATTTGAGTGAATTGATAATGTGATTCATAATGGTGAATAATATCTGATGATTTTTTTGGTGGATTTAGTTATATGGACTATTTAATTTGAAGGATTCATATTAAAAATCCATATTTTCTATTCTTATGAACTAGATGTATACATCACTTTGTTGAAGTATGTTATGTGTTTTATTAATTATGTATTGATACATGAAAATTATAGTTTATGTGTACATATTATTAGGTTAGAAAACATAGACTAGAATATATTGAAATATTGAACAAACAACGTTTTCCATCATAAATTCCAACTTGGATGTTTTAACTATCGTACACCCAACCACTTGATAGATAAATTTTATTGAGTGGTGGTTGAAGGGGTTAGCTAAGGAATATTCATTATCATTTGAGACTAAGGATTTTTAGTATATTGGGAGGGGTATATAATAAGAGAAAAAGGTAGTGGATGTGGTTATCATTAACTTTATGGAAAAAAAATTTATTGAAGGGGATGGATTTTGGATTTGAGAGGTATGATCTATAACTTATCAAACAAAATAACCCATTTTATTTTATTATAGTTAATTTAATTAATTTTTTCCACAAAAATAGTAGTAGGATCTGTAATTAATATTGAGAGGATATTTCAATCCCTAGATTTAACTTTTCTAGTGTGGGATCAGTGGATTTTTGTTATGTTAACCTATGTATATGATTTGGTGGTAAGTATAAATACTATATGATATAATATAATATTATTGAATATAAACCCATTTATTTTCCTAATCTTCATGTATTTGTTTTATACAGTCTGATCATATTAATAATAATTAAAAGAGAGTGATGTACTATGTTAGAAATAAATAGTTTGATGGTGTTTTTTGGGAAAATAAATAATGGAATGATCTATTAATTGTTTATGAATAAAACATTACTTAAAAATTGTATGTATTAATTATTTCACTATATGAATTATAATGGAATAAATTTCATATATCGGTGAAATATTTTGTTGGTGTATACCCCAAGGGGTGTTTTATTTTTATAACATGGGGGAGATAAAATTTGGATTTCATATATAATTGGGGTTGTATCTAATATTAATGGTACCTCATGAGATAGTGGCTACTGAGCTTTAAAAATGACAGATTAAAATAAATAATATACTAAATTTTTTTTATCTACTATATAATAGCACCATGGGGATCCCTTGTACTATTCTCAGAGAATATTTATTGAATTTTGAGGTTCTGTATTGATTATAAATGATTCAGTCACAAAATATTTAATAATTAGTATCTCTTAACAAATATTAATGATTTTTTATTAAAAGGTGGAATCCACTTGGTTCTCAATTATAGAATTGTTTTTTTTGAATGATATGATTAAGTTGAATGATTAATATATTCAATGATCATAATTATAGTGTTTTAATAATCACATTGATTATTTTTCATTATTTTTGGAGTACCTAATGGGACTATTTTCTATATGGGAATAATAAATTGGAAATTTATCACTAATATTTATTACTTTATTTGGATATTTATTCGAAATCAATTAGATTATTGAAATATATAGGATTGATATTTTTTATTTTTTTTGTAGTTTGGTACAACATCATCATCATAAATTGTACTGAATGATTTCAAAAATGTATGTTCTAGGTATTGGATCTTAGATTTTTAGTTTCTCATCATGTAATAGTTAGAAAATATCTAATATTGAGGTACTAGTTTCATTGGGGTGTAGAAAAATATCTATAAGGATTGTTACATTATCTGTTTGGATAGGTGCTAATAATTTATTTATTCAATATCCGTTGAATTGTAGTACCCTTATGCAAAATGACTACGAATGATCTTGTTTTCATTTAGTCCCCATAATTTATGTTAGTATTTCAATGCTTGAAAATAATTTTCACTATACTTTCAATCCTTTATTTAGACATTGATGGAATTATTTTTGTGTTATACTATGATGCTTATCATTATGTATAATTGTGTGTATTGATGTGAAAGAAAAAATTATACCAAAAAGATTCATGCTGCTAGAACCACCTAAATGAAATATAAAACTAAATATCTAGATCTTGTAGTTATTTTATTTTAATTCAAGTCATGAAGATATTTTCAACATAAGGAGAAATTATTATTCTTCCGTGACAATGAGATCTTGCACTATATATCTTCACTGAGGGATTTATACAATTTTTAGGGATTATGGGTTTAATTCCCCTTTGATTGAGATTTTGAAATCTAATTTACATTATATAATGTTAATATTTTAATTGGTTATTTGTGTAAAATATTTTTTAAGAATTATTTTGAGGTGTACGTAATTAGTGAGAGATGATGTGAATTATTTTGAATTTTTTAATGGATTTAAACAATTTTAATGTAACATTTTTATGGTAACCAATGAGGGTATGATTTTCCCATTTGTAGTCAATGGTGTGGTTATAATGTTCAACAAATGAGGTTAATGATTATAGATATCTATTCATTCATTGTGTAGATCTTCATATAATGTTATAGGATGGAGAATAATATGTATAGTTCACTAAAATATTTTTAATTTATTAGGTAATCTTAGAAGTTGTATTATAGGAAGTTCATAGAATACTATTTATATTGAATCCATGAATTTTCAGAATATATCATGATTTGAAGGAGATGTTCTCATGAGCTAGTATAAAGTGGTCACTGGCCAGGCTATTATCTAGATGTATTGTTTTTAGAAGGTAATGGATAAGAATTGTGTTTTGGATGGTATGTTATATCCCTTGTATATTCATACATAGAAATAGGAAGTATATCTATTTATTTTCTGATAGGTTTTCTCCAACAAAAATGTGAATTTATCCACAATTATGTTTTTATTGATATTTTATTAATTTTGGATATTTTCTGGTCTACAATAGAATTGATTTAGGTGGATCAGTTGGAAGGATATGACTATAAAAATATTTTAAATCTTTATGAACTTCCATTAATTTTAAATTTTTACTGTGATCATTACATTAAATCATTAATTTGGATGGGAGTACTATATTATTTTTTCTATCAACAGTATCCCTACATGACTTTCATAATAATTTTTTTTGTTATTTAAATAAGAGTATATTTTATTTAGTTTATTATATAAAAATTGATTAAATTGGAGATAAGAATGAAAACATTGTTATTCTAATTGTTAACTATCATTTTCATTATTTTGTTACAGGAGATATTAAAATTCTATGAAATGAATGTTTCATATACTAATATGAATATTATTATGGGAGATACAGAATTATATTAAAATATATAACATGAAGAATTTGTTTTACCTTTCTAATGAATGGATTATTGGATTAATGTTGACATGAGTTTTAAAATTTATGATGAAATAGTTTGTGCAGCTATAATATTTTATGTAATAACTGATTTTGTTGTTTGATGTATCATGAAAATTTATTTTTCAATTTAATCATTCACTATGATTTTTTATTGGATTGTGATTAGGTGAATGAGTGTTTAAATTTAAAATATTTAATTAACGACTACACTAATGGGATAATTCATTACAATTGATTGATCTCGAGTTAAGGTATGTCTTTATTATTTATACATTTTCTCCTTATTTTTTAAATTATTAATTAATTAATATATAATATAATCTATAATAGACCTCGAAATGGTCTTTTCAACATCAATTTATTGATAGAAACAGTGGTCAATTATAAATTAGTTTGGAATATTATATTAATCATTACATCATAGATTTATAATAATGTAGTTGTTGATAATTCATTCTTGATCATAGTTGTCACATATTTTTGTTGTTTATACAATTATGCCTCCACTATTCATGTTCATCATTAATTGTTAATTCGCGGTCCATGATTTAACCATTCATGTGGAAAAATTCTTTATATAATTGATTATTAGTTCTATGGATCATTATTATAGGTTCAAAATTGTAATTGACAACATGGGGTGGATCATTGGTGACAATTTAAATTGACAATGTAACTATTGAAGTATGATACATTGTTTATAAAATGTAATCCATAAGGGATGGATATTAAAATTCAATAGATAGTTGTCTGGTTCAAAACTTGATTGAACTTAGATTCACATTTGTTGCAAATGTGAATGGAATTAATTTAAATGCATGATGGTGGATGAAATGTTGAGGGGATATTTGGATGAGGTTTTCATGAAGATTTCGAATGGGATGGGGTGCACTGCTGATGTAAGAGGCAATGATAATTTGACTCTCTAATTAATGGTGTTTATGATATGGATTCTAAAGGAAAAACATTCTGAACTAATTCAATTTGAGATAATGTTAATCATAATCACAACATCGATAGTGGATAAAGAACAACATCAGAAGGAAACTGGGAATCTAAAGATATATATACTATAACGAAATATATTTTATAAGAACACAGACGATGTATTGTTTTAGATGTAGTGTGTGGTTTTTCATCCCAATTTTTATATCTTACAATTTTTTGGCTTATGACCAGACACTGTGTGACCCCAGAAGATAGACATGTAATGTAAAAATATTTCATTCATAGGCAACCCATTATGTATACACTTATTGTATTCTAGAGATAAACCCTATATACCACATATATAACAAGAATTAAGAAGGAAGAAATGTTCATATTTATCCTAATTAGTATTTACACCACATTTACCCAACCAATGCACTATTTAGAATAATTTTCACATTCCTTATATAGTTCTAGTTCATTGTAAATGGACTGCTTTTGGGATACACTCCGTGTACCCAAAGCACAAGCCATATACATTGACTCAAGATCATTAGAGCCCTTTTTCATCATTCAAAATTGAGTATAAGAGTTCTAGAAGATTATAAAGGGTATAATGATGGGATTATTATTTCATCTCCTTGGATAGGGTCATATATCCCTCCCTATTACTTAAGTTATTTGAACTCCTATTTTAGATGCTATCTTCGGTAACTTATGGTATCCCCTCATAGGACCATGGTAACTATCATAATTCCCCTCACACAAGTTGGCTTGGATATCTCATTTCCTTGATCCATGATTATAATACACTATATGAAAAAATCAAAAATATGGCCAGGTATCGAACTATGGCCCAAGGCATGATCATATATCAATGAGTTAAATTACACCTTATTAGGATTCATCCAGTGATATGCATCTTTACCTTATAATATAACATAATTGGCGTTGTGTATATGTATTTTAACAATTTTGGGTATAAATAATGTTTATTTATTGATTGGTAATGGTAAATTCACATGTTCATATAATGATCACATTTTATTGATGATCAACCTCCACATCATGGATACTAATTTCATTGGGTTTTTCTGATGTTTATGTAGTATTTATTTTTTTTGAGACTTTAGATTCCTCATAACATTGTCGATATCATTGGGTTGTGATGTTGTGTCTATATATGTAATTTTGTGTTCCCTTTTTATTATACATTCTAACCACATATGGGTGCTTGTGTAAGTTTTCTATATGCGTTGCATTTATAATGATTTTGTTTTCATAGAATACCTAAGACATATATTTACTAATATTATCTATATTATTATTCATAAATTCACTTTTTATACTCTATATAAACAATGGTTTTAGTACTCAGATTGATTTATTTTATTTTTTAGTTTTTTGATTGTCATACAATGTAAGATTACATTGATAACTACATGTTACTTATACACACACATTTTTGGTGTGTAGATATTTTTTTTTCAGAGATGGTTTAGGCGATAAGGTGTTGACATGGTTTTTTTATAATTGATTCCTAGTGACATTTGAGGTTGTAGTGTTGGTGAAAATTAGTGGTACATGGGGGTGACGGTAGTATATGGCATTCTTGTTTGGACATATCTTATTGTGAGGTCATATTTATCTTGATTGATTTTAAATTTTCTTTTTTGGTGTTGGGAATGAATTTTTTTCACATTAATCACTATGTTTTTCATAGGAGTAATTGTATGTAAATATTCGTTTATGATTCCGAAACGGTTTTTACCTTTATCATTATGCTTCTCATATGAGTATTTTTTTAAATTTACCATTATTATTTCAAATTAATCATTATGTTTCTCATAATAATTTCAGTTATTGTATAGTCGACTATGTTTATCCACATAAGCCAGATAGAGACATTAGATGATATCCCCAAATTGGAGATCCTGATGAATGATATAGGGATCAATGGTAAATGATTAGTGCATCATTTTTTCATCATCAATAATGCCTGTGGGAGGTTTATTCCATAGGTATAGATACTATATTGATGTTGGCCTCTATTATTTATGGATTTACCCCATATTTCATGTTATTAAAATTTGGGATAAATATTATATAATTCAATCTACGATCTACATTTTCATGGGTATATCAACTTATAGTTTATGATTAAAATATTTGTTTTTGATTAAATTGGTTTTAAATTGAAATTAAAACGCGATTCATTATTTCTAATGAAAATTTGTGCTGATAAATCTCAATTGATCACCATTTACACAAGTTTTGTGGTTTTTAGTTTACTCTATTTATCCTACATGTCCAACAAGGAATTTTAATTCTTGTTCAATGATGTGATTGTTCTTATAAAACAATTATTTTTTTTGATAAATTATAGGTTATGTGGATAAATTTTCCGGGATACTCATTATGGATTGATGCATGGTGGGGTATAATGGATGATGATAGAAATTGGCTAAGAATGGGTTATAGATAATTCTGGGGATTGTGTTTGTATATTAAATGAGAAGGCAATGATGATATTAAATTTACTGTTTCTATTCAAATAAAAGTTGATCATATATCCATGTGTGTTATTGTTTCCATTGAAATCGTTTCTAACACACCGAGAAGGATCATTTTTTGTGGTGGAATTAAGATAGATAATATAGGATGATACCCCATGATATATGACAAGAAATAGATGTAAGGAGGTGATAAAAATAAATATCTTCCATGATTGGTGGATGCGATAGGGCATTCAATAGTTACACATTCTTGATAAAATCATTTTGTGGGAATTATTGTTGAAATAACAGAAAAAATGATTTATGTGGAATGATTCTAGAGGAAACTTGGTTTAATGGAAAAATATATCATCTTGACATGTACATTATGAAAACACATGACATGTATTCTAGGAGATGGAACACTATGGTTTTTATCCTGAGATAAATATCACTTGGACATTTAGACATTCTAACACAATGATTGAGCCTATTAGGCTAGATTAGCAATTATAAAATTTACACAACTTAGGAGTAGACTACAAGTCATGTTCCCTAGAAATACCCACCTTGTATCCTTAGTAGATAATGATTTAGGAATATTGGTTAAAGCATAGGTACTTCTGTATGGGATTGTAGACAATATATTAAATATAAAAATACTGTAGATTTTTCTTCACACATCATGCGAATTGACAATTCATATGAATGTGACTTATTTAGGGGTACACACTATTTTCCCAAGGACCATGTTGTTCACGATGAAGAAAGCACTATAGAGGCATTATTTCATTCCTCTAGGTTAGTAAATTGACTTATGATTAAATTATGGATGGTTTATAGGTGAGATTGTTCATACTTCTCATCATATAGTGTCTATTTTCCCAATTTTATTACTTTGGAAACATCACCCCTATATGAGGGACAGTCAAGGGTTGGTTCAGGTGTCTTCTAGTGGGATCACTGATGAAATACTCTATTCTATCACATAGGTAGGGTCTATAATAACATATCCTTCACTAGAAATGTTAACCCATACCAATGAGATAATATAGATAAGTTAAAGTATCCCCCTATGTTTCATGGAATGATCCTATTTTATTAAGTTATATTACATGACATGATGTGTGTTCTAGTGATGTTTATATTTTCAACAAAGTGTTTACTAAGAGGAATCATGGATTTATATTTTGATAATTCCATGTTTTATTCACTATTCTATATATATGGGGCAATTATTACTATTTTCCCTCACTGAACAATAACATTTTGGTGATGAGAGGACACATATTTAAATACTATAGTATCTTGGTTTCCTTCTAATATATATAAAATATATAATTCTATGATAATTCAGAATTAATGAAACAATAGGTATTTCCTTTTATATGTGATGTTTCTTATACTTATCAGATTAAGGGATCACTAATTATCCCAAATTTGGCGCACCTCTCGGATCTAATGGGAGTTGGCTATGAGGATTAGAGTAGTAATTTTACGGATTTCTCCACATCCCCTAGACTTATAGAGATTAAAATTATTTAGTTTATTAAAATTTAATTCCTTCTAGATACTCAATTTTATGGATATTTTATTTATTTTCCCTATTATTTTCCTTTTTTGGGATAAATGGAATCCTGGTGAGTATGTTTACGATCACCCAAACGTTGTACATTGGCCCAAAAATTTAGTGCCCATGTTGATGAATCACATGTTAGAGATCATCATGTGGATGGGGAGTTGATGCAACTTTTTTCGAGATAACATCTATTTACCATAGTGTATATGGTGTTGGTAGGCCTTTAATTTCTAAGGAGAATACATTATTTGGTGATGTTCAGGTTTGGAGCTATCTTTCAGCAATCACCTCTTCATCATGGTTGACTATCAGTTTTCTATTTTCTATATTCGGAATTTATTTACACTTTTTTGGATTATGTTACTTATACTAATTATCTATGAGGATCTCAGTATATTTCTTATACATTTTTTTTGTTTAGATATGTTAATTTATATTACATATCAGGGTAGTGGTGTTAGTATTGTATTATATTAGAGATATTAGATTATTAGATGTTTATACAGGTCAAGAACACCCATATTTTGAGATATTATAGAAACATAATCCATTAAAACATATAATTAATTTATTTTAAACATAAATATATTTAAAATAAAACTAATGGTCGATATCCTAGTCTTTTTTGGAAAATAGGTTCACAAAACACAATCATGAACCTGAAATAATACATCTTTACTTTAATCTCCATAATGAGTTATTAATGTATTATATATGACTCAAAAGTAATAACATTATATCAGGAAAGAAAAGGATCCTAAAAATAATAGTGGGAAAAAAATAAATAACATTGAAACATAAGATCATGTGAACATAACAATTTGGAAATAACATAAACCAGGGCATATGTATATGTCATGTTTAACTTCTAGGACAACATCACATGGTCGACATACTCTAGCCATGGAATAGCATTAATCCTTAACCACATTGTTTTTATTTTAGTGGAAATAAATGTTACCCAATTCTTTGGAGTGTTATATAGTTTCACCCATCATAACATGTACATCGATATGTTTTCGAGTTATTAATAAAAATGAGTAAACATAAATATTACTAATGTAAAGAAATGGGTTTCATAATAATATCATATCACATAAGCAGATAGAATGACAGATGGGGTTCAATGAAATATATTATTAAAAAACTATTGGATGTTAAAAACATAATAATAATCATGGTTACAAAAAAATTATGTCCATGTGAAGTGATGATTTGAAGAATAATGACTATAGAAGTGTAACAGAGATGTGGGGTTTTAGAGAAAATCATAAAGAGATATTAAAAAGGGAAATTTCATTTTAATTTTATAAAATATGGAAATGAACTAAAAAGGAATTTTTATTATAAAATATAAAATTATAAAATATAATGGTGGTTTAAAATATTTTTTGGACTATTTCTTGAAATGGGGTAAATGATTGACAAATTCAATTTAATCCAGATTCTTAATGAATGAAGTTTATAAGGGAGTAATTAAAACATATATATCCCCATAAAAAATGATGAATAATAATATTTATATATTTAGCAGACATATATACATAATATAGAATAATTAAATAATAAAAAAATAGATAATGTGATTGTAGGTGATTTTATGTGATATAAATCTCACCCCAACGGGAAACGGGTGGTTCGGAGAGTTCCCTTACCATATGTTCTAGAATAATTGAACACATGCACTTAAAATTTTGAATAATTAAATAAAATTAATATATTATATAATACAATAATTTTCCCATCTTAATTTGATTTGTTATAATTATATTTCATTGATTTACGTCCACTTCAATGAGATATAATTTTTAATTTCATTGTTCTTTGGGTATTTGTTTGGTGTTTCTCATATTAGATTACCTGATCATAATTATGGATATTATTTTAAAATGGGAAATATTATATATAAGTTAAATTAAATTATAAAATTTCCCATTAATAAACTTATATGGACTAAAATAATCATGTTTTTTCTAATATATGTGTAATTAATTTAGTAAATATGTTAAGGTTATTAGGTTTGTTTATATTTGAGGTTATGTGGATCATCGAAATATCATTTGGTTTTATTAAATATTATGGCCATATACTAACTATTGAAGGTTTGAAATATATAATTTATAAATAAAGTCATTTTAAAACATTATAAGTGAATTTAATTCTTCCATGATGTTGTTAATGGAAAAAACCTTCATCATCCATGGAGGCAATGGACTGACATAATACGGACAATAGATTCATTTTTAGAAAAATTGGATAACATAATAGGTTGGATGGTAGATACTCCATTAGAACTATAATGTTATTGAATATGTATTATATGATATTTATTATTTAATTTTGGATGAGGGATGATGAAAATATAGAAAATAAAAATAATTTTCAGTAGGTAGAATGATAATATTAAATCTTGAATGTTGTCTCTTTGGAAAAAATCCTTGAGAAATATTTAATAGTTATTTTGTAGAGACTAATAGCTATATTATGTGGGAGAGAGGATTGATAAGAAATTTTGGAAGAAATTTTTAATTCAATAAGGATTATAATATTTAAAGATAAGAAGTGGTATTTATTAGTGGAGGAGATGAATGTTCATTCAATATTATATGTATTAGTTTACTATATTGACTCAAGTATACCAATAGTTTATATTCTTGGGATTTTATATAGATAATAGTTAATTTTACTATCAATTAATGTGTTATTACATCATCCCTTATTCAATAAATCATATAGTTAACTTATAATATTAAATTACATATTCTACAATATATATTTATTCTCCAAAAATTGAAATATTATATAAAAAAACAAAACAATCTCCCAAAAAATTGAAATTATATATTCGAGAAAAAAATATTAAACATTACTATAATAATTTATAAATATGAAAATTTTAATTTTTAAATTAAATCATTATCTGTTTGGAAAAATAAATATTACATATTAAGAAATAAAATTTTATTAACATTATTAGACATATTAATATTAGTTTTTAATCATATTTTATTAAAATAATATTTATTATATATTATTATATTTTTTAATTAATAATATAACGTATATGTTTAATAAAACACTTACCTTGTTAACTATAAAACCTTTATTTACTTATATCATGATATAAATATTTCATATATTTATTTTATATAAAAAATACATATTATTTTGAAAATTCATTTGTGAAGATTCTATTATGATTGCAAGGTTACTATTTATGACGGTAAAATTACTACTCCAATAGTCAAATTCCAAATACAATGGTTATATTTTTAATGGATATACTGATTCAATAAATCCTATAAATAGATCATATTTAATTTATCATTAATTCTCTCATATTTTCCATCATATTTCCCTCATTTTGAAATATATTATATTATCTCTCAAGTATATATATTTTTTATTTAAAGCATTAAGATTACATTATATATTTTTTTGATTCCTATTGTGTTGTACATGAGTGCAGTTTTTATAAATGATTGAGAACTACAACATATTCAAACATTAGTAATCCTTATTTTTTTGTATCCCATTTTAATATTTTCAATTAATATGGACATTTTTTATTAAATAATTATATTTTTAAAATTATTATAATAAAATATTGATGGTTCAATCATGTGTTCCATGTGAGGAATAAAATACTAAATTAAAAATTATATCTCTATCATATAGTCAAAGGGGTAAATTATCTTGATAATGCTATTGATGGTAAAATTATTCCCTCCATAATAAATTTCACACTCAAAAATTTATTATAGATAAAAATATTAAATACTGTCATAGTACTTCTACTTTATTGATACCATGGATTCCCATGTTACCTCCTTGGACTTATTTTTTAACCATAACACTTTGAGTAAGTGAGTTTTTCAATTTCATAAAACATTATCTATCTATTTAAATATCTTCACTAACTAATCTATATAAGAGAGATAATTTTATAACTATACAACTATTAAACTATATACAGGTAAAGGATATAGTCAGTGCTTCTTCAAGATGGATTTTAGAGATATTTCATGTACTTGTGATTGGGATGTTGTGGGTGTTAATCAATCAGACACTCTTTTGATGTGATCAATAATGAGAAAGGTTTTGTTATATCATGGAATTATATTTTCCATGTTCCAAAATCTAATGATCCTATTCAATTTGATATATTAATGAATAATTTTCCTCCAACCTTAAACTATAGTTACCATTAATGATTTTCAAAAAAACATCTTCAATTTACTATAGGAAACAATGATGTGCTTCTAAATATTATTGAAATTTAATATCACTTTCTCGGCCATTTCAGATCATATAAACTTTAGTTTTCCATATTTGACCTGACATATATCTATTATAAATAAATTCCTATAAATAGATTTCTATGTATCCACTGTTTATGTTTGATTTAAATATAAATTTTATGAGAAATAAAATAAAGGAATATTATGATCCCATTATCCTTTGTTGTTCTTCAAGAATTATCTAAACATGTATTCCAGTGTCTGTATAGTTTTCCTAGATTTTAGATCACTCAGGGGCTTAAAATTTATGATGAATTTTTAATCAGTGATTAGAGAATATTAAAGACTCTTCCTGAAGAATATATCATATCTTGATTGGATACAGATATTAATAGTATTCCTTGAATCATCATCTCAAATGAATATCCTAGAATTATTGTTGACTGAGAACTCCTGACGAATTAAAATTAGTTTGGTTGTATTAATAAGATGATCCACGAAAACCTATATTACATTAATTATGTTGTATTTCATTGGAATAAGAGTAAAAAAAACTATATTGATGTTACCTAATTTTCATGCGGTCATGGGTAATATTATTATCCTCCTATTTTTAATTTTTTCCTTTCATTATTCACTGGTTGACATACTATGTCTGTTAGAAAATATTCAACAATATTAGTCTTCATGTTGTACTACAAATAGTGATTGTAGTGATCTAAATACATCTTCATGATACTTAGGTAGAAAGTGATGTTCCTGATAAGTGCATTAATTAAGAACTTCATCTTCATTTATATCTCTTATAGTTCACATATTTTTGAAACAGACGTATATCTCATTATTCATTAATTTTTATCTCGGTGTATATTTTTATTGGATTGTAATTTCTTTTGAATTTCCTCATCATCTTTTTGAGAATCCAATTATCTTCATCGATATGCTCATAATATTTTTTCTACTTAGAGAATTATAAACGTTATTTTATTTCCTAGTATGTTAATTGATTGAGTATCCGTCATCGTTGATCAACATAAAATATCTCCCCTAGTGCATATTAGGATCTTTGTATGATAATATATATTATGGAGTCTTATGATCCATATATATTTCCAACATCACTTGATATATATAATGTCACCATATATTTAATGAAAAGATTATTACATCCAATTCCACAAAAAGTCTTGGATATTTTTTCTTATGAAAATTACATTACCATGAATAATATGATATCCCTTTTTCATTATATATCAATAAAATTCCCAAGACCCATTTTGAAGCATCATTGTATGCCATAAATAGTTCCCCCTTATGGGTAGTGTTAGTAATGGCGCATTGGTAAACCACCTTTTCAATTCTTTGAATCCTTATTCATAGTAATTGGACAATACAATAATCACCCAAATCTATGTTATATTTGTTAATAGGATAAATAATCATTATATGTTTCCCAAAAACCATAGGTAATATAATACAAGTCTAAGGAATCTACAAATCATCATTACAAATGTTGTTCTAGTCAACTCCTCTGTTACCTTTTTTTAAAGAGGTATATAGATATCCCTTTGTGGTGATAAAAATCCCCAAAAATGAATCTTCATTCATAGAAAATGCACATTTACTATACATTTCATATAGGTTCTCCATTTGAGAAAATTTTAGTACAATATTTAAATTTTCCACATGATCCTTCTATATTTTAGAGAATATCAAAATGTCTTGTATAAATACTAACCCAAATATTTAAAGGTAACATATAAATAATTTATTCATTTTGTTCAACAATATTTATATATCATTAGTGTGTTTTAATGGAATCAATATGAACTCATAGTATCCTCACCTCATTCAAAAGGATTTCTTGGGAACAACGTTATTTCTTCTACTTTATTTGGTGGTATCCTTAATCATGAATTTTTTTTATTTCATGATAATTAATTCATATTTACACTATCTCATCCATTTTCATGATAATGTGGACCCACACACCAAATGGGGAAGCACACTGGCATATAAAAACCCCTTTTTTAGTATGACTTGTCATTAATTATTTATTTCATTCAAATCAAGGGTGGATATTCTATTTGGATTCATATATATGTGTAGAGATTTATGTATATATTTTATTGAGTGATAAAACACCTGGTTAGTTGGAAGACAAAAATAAATTTAGGGAATTCATTAGTATAGTGTCTCACAATGGGAATGTCTTCAATCACGATTCCCTCTTTTTTATCAATCATTTAGTTTAGATAATATTACACATAAGGTAATAATATACACAGTAGAAATGAAGATTTAAAAAATTATTCATCATCCTCCTTACACATATACCTGATTAGGGAATTAATTAATATGTAAAGAGTGGTCACTCACTCTTGACAGCTAATGTTGGATTCATATTAGAACATTATATAAATTCCCAATATAGTATAAAATTTTACTAAAGGATGTATAAGTGGATGTTTTTTTGATTTTATTAGATTTAAACATTTATTGAATTGGAGTTATATAGTTTTGATGATAATATTTCATCATTTTATATTCTCATCAATATCTCAACAACCTTGTTATGAGTAAGTGTTGGAATAGTTATAATAAACATTAATGATTTGAAATAATATGAAGAACCGTAACCAGAAAAGTACATTCACTATCCTATAATGAATAACTAGAATACCTATCAACACATGATATTCATGATCCACCATAATGAAAGTGATAAATATTCCCTTACTTTCTTTCTAGTCCTTAGAGGTTGTGGTTATTTATTTTCTTCAACAACACTTCGATTTGGAATTTCCATAAATAATCCTTATCTTTCATTTAGTTTAAACACTAAATCATATAATGTGTCTATATTTGAACATTTTTTTATATCACCACATCAGTGGGTTATGCCATCTCTCTTCAGAATTTGTAAGCATTATTACCACACTTTGTACAATTGAAACATCTCCTAGATTTCTTGAGATAGTTTCTATGATACTTCTTCCCATAATTTTTACACGTGGTTAGTTGGGTTTTATTTACACCTTGGTATTTATCTGGTGATCCCTGAGAATTAATTTTTTTTAGTATTTTTCTATCTAGTCCATTGAGAACCTTGAGAGACACGGGTCTCCATCTCGACCATAAGGGATAGTGAGACCATATCATCATTATTATCAATGTGTTGAATAGCCACAAATTTTTTAGACATGAAAAAATGAACTAAATAAGTGGTCCACTATATATTCAGTATTGATTATGAAGAGGAAGGCTTACCATGAAATCCTTTTGAGGTTTTCCTACTATAACCTGGTTGAATAATCATCCCTTTTCATCAATTTGAGGAACTCTATACCCATTTTATGGTAGAGTTTTTGGAAAAAATATTTAATGAAACACATATTCTTTAAAACATCTAATTTCATGGTATCAATTTTATATTTGTACTTCATGTTTTTTATCATTGTGATCCACCAATCATATTCCCTCTCTTTGTGATAAATAGATTATATTAAATTATCTAGTTTTGAGAATTAAACAATTGATTCAATCTTTTAAATTGAGTTAATCTATAATTTCATGTTGCAGGGATCAGAAGAACAACTTATTACAGGTGGCCGTAGTTGCAATCTTTGTTATCTATGGTAATTTCCCAATTTAGTTTTCTAACCAAACAATATATTGAATTCCTTTATAACAATTCATATATATTTTGTGGGTTTTTCAAATAATATCAATCATGAGGGTCAAACCAAGTGTGCAGCAAGGCCACATTATCGTGTTCTAATAGATGATTGAGATAATACCAAATTTGACAATTTATTGTTTATTATCTCTAGGAATAACTACTCCTAATCCATATAATCATATATTATCAATACATTTATGTTTTATTATGGAAATAATTAACTCTATACATAAAAAAATCAATACATTATCTTATAATTAGACATATACCCACGGTTCACAATAAATTATTCGTGTCATACTACCCATAATAACTAGATCTTCTTCTAATACTAACTATAATAGACCATGAAATTAACACATCTTATAATATAAATTTCAACATTAATATCCAATAAATAAAAACTAAGGATTAAGAGACCTAATGACATTGGGGGACTATATACATAGAATAATAAGATAAATCTTCTCTATTTTATTCTCCAAATGAGATCCTAAATCCCTCTGATCTCTTAAAACATTATAGGATAACTGAGGGAGTACATAAACAAAAGGAATTCTTGAAAAATACTAGCAGGCGATAACCATAATAATGATGCATATTATATGATTCAAAAATAATAACATGATATTATGGAATATAAGGATATAAAATAATCCTATATAAGCATAATATAAATAACATAGAATAAAAATATGATTTAAACATATAAATTGGGACACAACACATAACATTGTATAAGTATAATCCATGGTAACTATTAAGAAAACACTACATGTTGACAAATTCATACCGTGGATTAGGTTTACTCCCCAATTCCATATATTTCATCCCACAAAACATAAAATTTACTCAATTCATTGGTGAACTATCTTGGTGCAGATTTCATAACATGTACATTTATATGTGCACCACATTAGGATTCAAATATATAGAATAAATATAAAGGCTAAGATTTGAACAAAATGTGTTGTATAATCATATCTTATAGCATGACCTGATAGAATATCATAATTATTTTGATGAAATTTAAGATTTAAATATTTAAGGATTTTAATAGTTAAAAAACATCAATGTTTATGAAAATGGATGTAAATGTAACTTTAAGATGTAAAAAAAGGTGGGTAAGTTACCTTGGATACGTGACTATAAATAAGGGTTTTCAGGAAATAGTTAAATATTATAAATTTAAAAATAACACATTAATTACCATAATACTATAAATGAACTAAAAAGGTTTCTTCAATAATAAAATGGTAAATTATAAAGACCACGGATATTTAAAAACATTTTATGGAGTATTACTTAAAATAGGGTAACCGACAAATATTTTACCTTTAATTTTTGTATATTGACAAATATAATTGATATGGAAATATTTAGGACATATAAATACCAATCTAAAAAATTTATTTAAAATATATATTTATATAGAGGGAAATATATAAATAATCTATAATTTGTATATAAGTAAAATAGGGTGACAATGTTGGGAAAATAGAAAGTTATCAAATCCCAAAAAAATAAATAGCGTGGTTTAGAGAGATCCCTTGCCTTATGTTCCAAAATGATTATTAACATATTAAATATGTATGAAATAATAAAATTAAAATAAATTATTTATCAATTAACGACCATTTCCATATAAATTTTATTTATTATAATTATATTCTATTCATTGAAAATAATTTCAATGAGATATAATGTCAAATTTGTACAGTATCAAGGGTTTTTATTTCAAGGTTCTAGGGTCAAATCACTTGAGGATAATAATGGACATTCTCCTCAAATAGGAATAAATATTAAAAAAATGATTTTAATGTTATTCATGTACATACATAAATTTATCTTTTATCAAATACCTATTTCTATTTCATCTTATGAAGATTTCAATTAGAATTTTTTTTAATATTGTATGGTTACCAACTTTTGGCGGTTTTATCATCCTTCATGATCATATTACATTTTAATTATTATTAACCCCATATATTTGTTACAGAATACAAAAAATATATAATATAAATATTTAGGTCATTTGAAACAATTATAACTGAATTTAAAACTTCTATAAAGGCACTAATGAAAGACAAAAATTCACAATCTACAAATGCGGTGAACCAACATAATATGGACAATGATGTAATTTTATAAATCAGAGTAGAAGAGAGGATGAAGGATGAAAGATGTCATATTATTTCTATAATATTATAGTACATATATATATATGACAATATAGTTATTATTAAAAAATTTATGAAGTAGTTGAGGAGATAATAAATGAAGAAATGAAAATAAACGTGGTAGTCTAAGAATATTACCTATTGAATGTTGTATCTATTGAAAAAGAAATATAATATATTTGATATTATACATTTGGTTAAACCAAAAACAATAATACAAGGGGGATGAAATTTTGAATTCAAATGACCAAAAAATTTTCAATCACCAATTCTTATATGATATAATGGGAAGGGGATGTGAGGGGAGGTATTTCTATGGGGAGGATAGGGGTGTTTGTTGAATATTGTATTAATTACTTTATTATTTTGGATTATGACTACAAATAATGTCCATTCTTATTACAATATATAGAAAATAGTGCATATATATTTGAACTATTTTGATCTTACATAATCTCTTATGCAATTAATCATGTATTTAACTTATAATGTTATATACTATATTTCACTAAAAAAACTCAATTATCTTATAACAATAAAAAACAACACAGTTTATTCCTAAATGTTAATATTACATAAATTAAAACTATTTTATTAAAATAACATTATAAATAAGAGACATTTAATTTCAAAAATAAATCTTTAATTATATCAAAAAATAATGTTTTTATTATTATGACCAATTTTTAGAAACATAAAAAATAATAATTATGGTCTCATAAACCTATATTGTCATTTTAATTCATTATAATATTAATATTTGAACTCATTTTATGAATGTAAAATTTATTTTAAATTTTTATATATATTATAAGAAATAAAATAAATGATATATGGTTATAAAAAAGGAAAACAATTTTTTTAGATTTTATAACATTTTCTTCCAAGTATCATGATATAAATATCTCATAGTGTCATTTTATAAGATAATTGAATATTAATTTAAAAAACCATAATTATTTATAGTATTAAAATATGTAGGACATTACTCCTAATAGTTTAGTCAATATTCCAACTATTATATTCTAATGGTTAGATTTTTAATTGTCATATGAGTTCCCAACATCCTATAAATACGTAATATTTAATTTTTTCTTGATTAAACTATATTTTATATCAATGTTATATATATTTACATTTATTTGTTTAATTTTTTATTATTAATATTTTATTTCATTTATAATGTGTTTTTCATGACTACAGTGGATCGAGTATATCAAAATTTTCATATTTTAGATATCTTATTTTATATTTTTTATTGAATTTTAATATTTTCAGTTACAATGGAAGTGTTTGTTCCCTAAATGAAATGTTAAAATTATTATCATAAAATTTGGATGGTTTTATCATATGAGGATTTTTATTTATATAATACTTCAATACTATATTCCCTGCAATTACATAATCATAGGGAAAATTCCATTGAAAAAATTATCGGCCATTAAAAATATTCCTACTTAGTGAAAGTCACTAGCATTATCTATTGGATGTGAGCATGGGGATGAACTCTCAGATTATCACTCACCCATGCATGGCCCCCTATGGGATTGATAATGTCATGTCATGTTTTATTTATAATATAAATATTCAATTTTCTAATACGTGGACATTTATTATAATGTTGGGGAAATAATTTTGGGTGCATAGTCACCACTAAATGCACACATCAATGATCATTCAGAAAATTTTATTTTTGATATTGGTTATGAAGTGGTATCTCACATTCCCACTATATTGACATAGATCCACAACCCATAAAAGTTATGTGGATGTTTTGGTTTGAATATGTGAAACATTTACTTACTCATACATAACATGTGTTATTTTACATTGGTTTTGTCTTTTGTGAAACATTTTTTGTGTTCCCAATTATATTTTAATGATTTTTACTTTTCACTTCCTCTATTTCAAATTTAATTACATTAAATTAAGGAGAAATTATCCCTAAAGGATTTTCATATACATTAACATAATATATTTTCACATAGAAATTATGTAAATTTAATTAATGATGTGTGATGATTTAAGCTCGATCTCTATGATTAATCTTAACAATATTCTATCATCATATGGATATGAAGTAAAATAAAAAGAAATAAAAAATTTATGATATGATTCACACATGTGTATTACCATTGTGAATATATTCATTGAATAATTATCCATTAGTTGACTTAAAAAACTAATATAATTAATTTATTATAACTACAAATTATAATAGATCATATGATCACTCATTTTAAACACCTTTATATTGGTCTAAATATTGATATTTTTTATTTTTTATTTCAAATGTGGTGTGGAGTGTGAAATAGAATGTGTAAGATATTTTTGAGTGGATGAAAGATTATTAAGATTGTAACACACTGATATTTTATAAAATAGATTCATTTTAGTTTATTTGATGTTTTTTGTTGTATGATAAACCATGATTAAATTTCTCTATACCTATTAACTTGCACTATACCCAACACTATACATGGCTTTTGGTACACACAATTTCATGTTCTTTTGATTAATTCATTTCATGCAACATAGAGTATAGATTTTTTTCTCAATTTATAAAATTACTATGTATGGATTGTGTTATACGGAACCCCAAAGTAAGCTTGCACTAAACGCACCACTAACTTGGATTTCATTACACACTAGAGTGACCTTCATTGATATATTTCATTTAAAATATATTATTAAAATATTAAATTTAATGAGATATAAAATCGCCATTATTAATAGTACAAATCACATATTTAATTTTATATAAAAGTAACATTAATCATATGTATTTTCTAGAAAATGATATAACAACAACTTCATTTTTTGGGAAAATGATGTATTTTTTAAAAAATATAGTTTTACTCCCATTTGATGAAGAAGCCTTTTTAAAATCTTGTTTTTGACAATTTATAAGTTATATTTGATATAATAAACTTATACTTTGGAAGAGGGACATAAAAAGTTATTTTGATTGAAATTTTTGTGTTTTTCTTATGAAATTATTATTTTAATGAATAATGATAATATTATATTTTAATTTAAATCTTCTGTTTTATCCAATTTATTAATAAAGTTAGATTATATTTTTTTCATTCATTTAAAAGTGGAATTAAATAATTTGCTTCTCATTTAATACAAATTTCTTCATTATATGTAAATTCACATTTAAATAGGACATAAACTCATATCAATATTTAGAGAGTTTTTACTTCTTAAAAACTCGCTTTTTTGGTTTTGACCACATGAATAAATTTTAAATCAATTTATGCTACTTATTTGTTCTGAATTATGAAAAATGGATTCTATATTTGTAAGAAATAGCACCAAATTATTTTAATTGGATACTTTGAATTTATTTTTGGATATTATGAATAGTATATATGATAATTTTTACTTAATGAGGTTAAAGGTAAATCGGGTAAATCAGTGTAATAAATAGTATGATATAGTGAATAAAATGATCATATAACCTAATAAAATTCCTTTTGAGGAATATATTCAACCCTTAACAAATTAGGTTCAAAAAATAGTCTTTTAAGGGCCACATGACAATGAAATTTACATTCATATTAATAAAACCAATGAAAGTGAAAAAATTTCATACTCACATTTCTTATAAGAATAATAATTTTAATATTGGAATAACCAAGTGATATATTCGAAACTAAATATTCCATGGAATGAAAAAAAATAATTAATTATATCATCACAATTTATTTTTAATTTTTAAAAAATAAAAAATTTTCATAATGTCTTATATTTTGATAATGTAAAAATTAATTAATATATGATAAATCCATAAAACAATTTTGATTAAAATACTAATAATTATAATAAGTTCTAAAAACATGAACAAATCATATTGGTCAAGAATATATCAACCATAATAATACATGTTCTAAGAATGGGACCATTTGTAGTTTTGTTGAAGAGATTATGACATATAAAATATTTTATTTAAAGTGATGTTAATGTCGTCTCATTCATACTTTAAGAAGTATAACATTTTTAATGTAGGATTTTATAGAAGGTAAATTAGACTACCTATATTCTTACTAAATATAGTATATTTAAGTTAATCAAAGTATTATATGACAAATTTTTATTCTAAATAAAGTATATTAAATAATTATACAATATTGATGTCATCATTATTTAAATAATAGAGATATAAAATAAATGATATTAAAAATATGAAAATATATATTTTTTTGTCTAATGAATTTGTACAATGAATTTTATTGAATAAATCAACCCATTATATAAAAAATAAAATATCTGGTTCGAAGATAACACATTATCTTGATATTTAAAAAAACCATTAAAATATATTGTCTTAAAATTGAAACAATTCATATTTTGTTAAAATAATGTTTTATAAAATTACATAAAAATATTAATAAAACATTTAAAATATATAATAATTATTATATGGTTTAAAATGTTCTAAATTTTTCATTTTTGGAATAATTGAAATAAAATAAGAAAATATTGCACTATTTAAATATGTAAACATTATTTATCTTAATTAAACAAAAACAGAACAACTAATTGTTAATTAAAATGATAATGTTTAAATTGACAAATAAATTTGTCTAGATGTTATTGGTTGATTATATTTCAGTCTTATCATATTTTATTTTTTTTGAATATATCTCATTTTTTAGGTATACAGATTTATTTTCTAATTATTATAAATTAATGGTTTTAAAAATTCCAAAATTGTCCCTCACAACATTAATAAAAGGACACCTCCTCACTAATTTATTTACAACTCATTAAGCTTTCAAGATCATCAATAACATATAAAATTCTCTTCCAAAATTCCCTAGATACATTCTTGAGGTTCCAGTATTCTTAAAAGACCATAATTAGTGCCATCAACATGAGATCTAAAGGGAGCACATCAAAGAAAAGGTTATATCTTCTACAGATTCTTTCAATCTTTTTTATTCTTCTACTTACAATTCATGAGTTGTTTCATTCTAAATTAATAAATCTAGTATAATTTATATAATAAATTGTTATTACAATTATGAAAAAACTATATCCCACCTTCGATATATCTTATGAAAAATGAAATCCCCAGGCATGCGTATGTACGACTTACCATATCTATGTCATGGTGTACACTATTTTTCACCAAACCATTACTTGGATGGGTATATTTATGGAATTAATAACTAAATATGATTATTATAACATGATATTGATTTAGAATATTTTTACACCATAAAATTCAAAAACATTCAACTATTATTCGAATGATATCATCGCTTATGCGTACGTACGACAAACATTTTTCATGTTGTGATGTGATTCATTCTACATGATCTTCATTATAGAATGATTATATAATATTAAAGACTCAATAAATATTTTATATATTATTTTAATATAATTTTTTAATAATATAACAATGATCATATAATTAAAATTAGAACTTATTTGATAAAACATGCATATGAACATAAAATAGTTAAAACATGAATAACGAGTAACAATGAAATGTTACTAACTAAATATATTAATTTGATCAAATTTGACATCATAAAAATTAATATTCTTCTGGAAGAAGTCAATAACATTCATTAAATCATTATACATGAGGTTCAGATATATTCAAATAATATCATACCTAAAGTAATGGATTATTTTTCCTTACTTTTCTTTCTGTGGGACATATGCCACATAAACCGTCAAATTATTTTGTGTGGTTTTATGTTACCAATAAATGTTTTTTTATTTTTATTATGGTTATTATTTTTACATATGCATATAATTTTCTTTTTTATGAGGCATACGATTTGACTGACAAAAATTTGTTAAGGGATAATTTTTCAAATCTTATTTTTTTCTGATAATGATTATAAATAACTATTTATTGGGGATATATTTATAATCAATGTCCATGATTTATAAAAATATTTTCATAAAATATTTAATATTATTCTATGTATTTTTAATGTCATTTTTACACATTTTTACATTTACTACATGGTTTGTGAAGAATCATTCTTTCATTTTCTATATGAGGTACTTTTTTTATATTTCCAGAAAAAGTACGAGAAAAATGTTTTTTTAAATTATTTGGCATGAATGGATTTTTACATCTTCATAATTCCTTATTTACATGAATCTTCCTCTACAAAATATCAATTTTATTTTGAAATAAATTCATTTCTTTTAAAATTTCATCTAATTCATTGAATAGAAATCATTTTTGTAGAATAAAGGATATTTTCCTTAGGAATTAAGCTTAAGTGTTTTATCAAAATTATTTTACATATATGATGACATAGGGTTAGGTTTATATGCCTATTATTAATTTGATTTTTTTATGGATATATTTTTATGAATTCCATTAATATTATATAGATTTTGTTATGGTGGAATTATTATTAACAAACCCATTTTTTGTTCCTTAGTTTAGGCTATGGTGAATGATTTATGTTTTGAAGCACATGTGAGAATGATTTCATTATAAGAACAGTGGGACATATATCTCCCTTCATTGCATTGGATAATGTGTTATATATCATGATATAAAAATGAATAAAATTCTAAGTGAATCTGGTTCAGTAATATAGGGTTGTAAAGACATGTAAATCTAGTTCAGTAATATATGGTTGGAATGACTTGTAAATCCGGTTCAAAAAATGACTTTACCCGCTATGATGGACATGGAATAAATTCCATGGCTTTTATAGAAATAAAAAAATTGTTTGTTTATATTCATTCAATGTTTTATAGCAACGTTATTTTATCATGGTCAATGTTCCTTTATGATCTATGGATTATGTACTACCAAGATTTTTTAATGACCCAAGATTTGGATATTTAATCATTATGTTCATGTTTTTACATTATTATATTTTTGGGTTGTTTTATGTTCTTAATGTTTTACCTTACTAATCATTTGAAATAATCCTTTTTATGTTCACTTTTCCTTTAGATATATATAATGGTTTTAGGTAGAAAAAATGATGAGATCTTTATTAGAGATGTTGAAGATATTTCACTAAGTGAGAAGATTATGTTCTCTGTTTTCAAAGACACTAAACTAATAAGGTATATGGGCGTCTATTTCTATCATGAATTTATCAGTATTAAAAAGTAATGTAATGTCCATGTACATTATGCATGGGTTTTAATTAAGACCATTTGATGCATATATTAATATGAGGAGGATACCAATAGATATTAGAGTTAGTGATTTTGTGTTCTTAATTGTTTGTCCTACTATGTGAAGTGGATGGTTGATAAATGTATTAAACCTTCTCCATAAAATTTTCAACATTATGTATGTAATATTAAATTTCTGAAGTGGAATTTATATTTGTTATCCTACCCAAGATAGATAAATTTAGGTTACCTTCCACATATCACAGCTTCTATGCTATCTTTAGAAAGATTTTGAAGTAATTTATTGGGCATAGATAGAAATTAATGTTGATATTAAATTTATTTTATAATTTTCTAAGATCTCATATTATCATTAAAAGATGTTACAATGGATTCATGATTCCATTAGTATATATTATTTGGGGGAATATTGGTGTTTAATGATATATGTGGGAGAATGTGTTGAAAATTCTAGATGAAAATCATGTTTTTTTTATTTTCCATTCTTATAGTAATATTAAAATTTGATATATGGTAAATTAATTGTTATTAGATCCCAATAATTATTATTATGTATTATTTTTATGGTAAGATATCTATTTTAGGGGTATGTATTAACGTTTTTTTAGAATGATGTTGTTTTTATAATATAAAAGTTAACAATGATTTTCAAATAAAGAAATCATTTTTAAGTCATATAATGTGAGGACCTATATTTTTTATTTTTATCTTGTGGTGAATTTTGATGATTTGTTGACTTAAGTGACAATTTGAAATTTATATTGTTGATTATATTCTATGAGAAATATATTTTTTGGAAATCTCATGATTGATATGTCTACAAAGAATCATTTTCAATCTACATTTTTCATAGCGAAGGACTTTTTTGGAGTGAATCAGATTGGATTTAGCATGATTTGGGGATTTATTGTCACGACCAGTCCGTGGGGCCTATACCGGGACTACCCCAAGCCCACCTTTCATAGGCCAGGGGCTACCGACTAGCACCAAAGGAGTAAATCCCGATAACTGGGAAGGCATTGCCTTTATAAAAGTAAACAAATCACCACAGAGTACAAGCGGAAGTAATACACTAAGTACAATAGAATGTGCTGAAATTTAAAAAGTGCTAGAATACAAACCCAACTGAAAAGTACAGCTACAACTAAAAGGAAGTACAACAGAAAAGACAAACTGTTGGATGAATAGAAGCAGCTCCTGGGTCGTCCACCTCGGACCCTACCTAAAGGGTAGGTACATATAGGCTCCACAATTCTCTCGCCCATCTGCCTCCTCCGAGTATCATCTCATCATGAAGTCCACCTCCGCATACTGACTCGTCCTGAGGTCCACCTCCGGGTACTATCAAGTCCTTGAACACTTTGCCTCTGTCAACGCTGCCCGCAATCTACAACCAACACAACGAGATGAGGGTGTAGCCTGTGCTGGGGTGAGTATACGATACTCAGTAGGGACCCCGAGACCCTCAAGTTCTCACTAAATAGAACAAGGATAACCACAAATAAGGATCTTAACAGATAACCCTACTAAGGTAAAAGCCCATACTTATACCTAAGATATCAAGTAACCCATCTCCATCAAGAGAAACCACAAAGGTTATGAAATCAACGTATAACCACTACCTAGGTATATTCCCATACATATACCTAAGTTATCAAGTGACCCATCTCAATCATGAGGTAAACACAAAGGTCATAGACTCAGCTCAAACTAGGATTTTCATTATTGAAACCGTAACGGCTGAAGAGCTTCATCTCTAATGAGTACCGCGATACTATCACGACTCTGGGGTATTGCTCACTAACCTAAATCTACTGAGGTACTTATCCTGTCGAGTACCGTGGGTATGCCACCTCACAAAGTGTTACCCCTCCGCCATGGGTCTGCCAACTCACACAGTAGTGCTCCCCCTCATACCCTACAGAGGTACTCCTACTTTCGAGTACCACAGGTCTACCACCTCACAAAGTAGTGCTCATCTTCCATGGGTCTACCACCTCACAAAGTAGTGCTCCCCACTAGGCTATGCAAGTCACTTCGAATCGAATCGGGCAAGTAGTCATTAGGTCTCAGCCAGCAACACAGTCTCCATACTCCGTACGCTCGTCTCCGGGAGGGTTCACTCCACGCGGTACAGGTCGATACTACTAGCATCACAAAGTCCCTCGAAGAAGTATATCAAAGGACCGCCTCATCGTAGGGGTCTCAATGCAACAGACGACTCGTCAATCGGATGCCCAGTCTGTGAGTTATTAATCTTTTCATCCCAGGGGCCCGGTTGGTTTCGTGTGTGATCCAACGTAGAGATATCTCAACTATACCGCTAACTCTAATAGGGTATACTCATATGGACTTTTTCTCTGCGAGATCACCAACACTGCTGACGGTTCGTCAAACAGACGTCTGGTCTGAAAGTTATTAACTTTTCCATTCTAGGGGCCCGGTTGGATTTCGAGATCAATCCAACCTAGACACTATCCAACTGCATCCAAACCATAGGCGAAGTATGCCAAATGTTCTGTCTCATCAAGAGTAATCTAACAATGTCAATGTCATTTCAATCGGACATCCGGAGCTCAAGTTATAAGCGTTTCTGCTCCGAGGGCCTGGATGGTTTCTGGTTCGAACCATTCTGGGCATACCCAATATTCTCCTAAACATTGAATGTAATATACCAAAACTACTACGTCGATCCAATGATCGCATCACAACTGACGGTGCGTCGATCAGAGGTACGTAGCCCATGTTATGGGTGTTTGAACGGATCTGCCCGGAAATAAGGAGTTCGGGCCTAGTCCGACCTGGCCCGATACCCCCCTGGGTCGGCCCGAACCAGGACGACCCGACCCGGGTCCAGGTCCGGCCCATTAGGGTGTGGCCCGACCCGGTTCGGCCGGCCCACATGGCCAACGTGGAGTGGGGAGTTACAACCCCCCGGCTGAAGAAACTGGTGCGGCATTAAGCTGCGCCGCCCTGCCACCGAAAAGGCTAAGACGTTTCAGTTTGGTCCACCACCGCGGCTCAGCTGCGACCGTTCTGCTCCGACGGCGCACCGCCACCATTTTCCACGGACCACCGGACGCGCTCCGGTGGTCCATATCGCTCGCCATCTTTTCCAGCGGTCCTCCCGGGACCCGATCTTCACTGTGAAGAGATTCAAATGCCCTTGCGGCCCACTTCGTCATTGCCCATCGATCTTCATGTCAATAAACAAACTGTGGAGTCTTCGAATCGCCTATGCAGCCCCAACTCTGACCACGTTTTTGTTTGCCCTCAACGGCACTGCGTGATGGTGTCGCGCTTCTTCGCCATGTTCCTTCCTGATTCCGGATGGTTCCGTTGCACCGCACCGCCCTCATTCGACCCACAACAAAAACAATATCGAAGGGGGGAGGAGGGTCGGCCGTGTTCGTGCGGTCCGATTTCCTCCCATTATTATGATAACAGGCGGCCCAAATAGAAGTCGATCAATGAAAAATAATTCACAAACAAATAAATAAACCCCTACCATGTAAAGTGATCCCTCGATGGACCTGCAGAGAGGTAGCATTGTTGGTTGACATCAGAAGGTGACTTCTTCGTTTGTGGTTTTCCCACGGTGGTGTCTCCTCCTTTGATAGAGATCTAGGAAGCATTCTTCGTCGAATGTCTTGGAAGTACCGTCATCGTCAAATTTTACCCAAAGATGTTACACCTCCCCTTTTGTTGTAGAGAAGGAAGAAAGGGGTACATCGCCGCACTTTGAGGAGTCAGCGTTCTTTGCTATGAAGCGTCGTTCTTCATTGAGAAGGCGTCGTTCTTCAAGGAAAAGGAATTCTCTTCTTCTTCTTCTTCTCACAAGAACTCTCTCCAAATTCTCCCTCACAAAGTGTGTCCCAAAATAAATTAATGGCTCCCCAATTATTTTATTAACACATTCCATTTGAAATTCAAAACTCAGAACTTAATTAATTAATTGAGGAGACTCAATACATTAATGAAGGTGTGTGTTGGCTTTAAAGAATTAAGAGGGAGAGTGTGAAAGAGAGAAGTTACACAAATTAAGAGTAGGTTACCAATTAATTCAAGAGGTTAGTTAGCAAGAATTTATTAAAGAGAGGAGGATGCGAAAAGTGACATTTAAAACCAAGGGAGTTTAAGGGGGATATAAGAAATTCAAGGTGTTATGGTATCGTGTCGGCCCCATCACACTAAACTCTCCAATGGGAGGTTAGGTGGGTGTGGGATCCACCTCCCACATATTCACACATGGGATGTTGGGTGGCTGTGGACCCCACCAACAACTTCCCATGGTAGATTTTAACTTCCTTGAATATCAAAAATTAAATTGTTCACAATTTTATTTATTTATTCCTTAAACCCCAAAATTTAACTTCATTCCCCGAACAAACGCACCTACTGTAAAAGTACTCTTAAGCAAATACCAGCACTGTGGTTTCATCGGTGCCCTTAGATTTCGATTTCGAGCACCGGTTCAAAAGATATATATAGCCGCTCGTTTGTTCACTGACCGTACCCAAGCTAAACATCGGAAAAAGTTTCCGGTCACTCCGGGCCTCGAAATCAGGCGCCGTCAGAAACTACATTCTTGTAAAATCCCAAAGAAATTAAGAAAAAAATTTCCATGAAATTTACGAGTCTTTACATTACTCCCACCTCAGGGCTTTACGTCCCCATAAAGCTTTAACACAAACTAGGGATACAAAAGTGGTTCTGAGCACGCATCTGAGCCTTCTTCTCTCATGTGCTCTCCTGGAGGTTCTCCTGCTACTAATGAAAGCACACAAGAGGAATCGACCGTCCTTATAGTACCCACTCCTGTCGATCCTCAACCTCTATTGGAACCCTGAAAAAGTCACCCCATCTCCAAAGTCCAGCTCCCTATGGTTGATATAATGTGAATGGTCGAGCTCGTATCTCCTCAGCTGAGATACGTAGAAGTTGTTCTGCACCTGGTGCAACTGAGGTGGATGGGAAAAGTGGTAACACACATCGCCTACCCTGCTAAGGACCTTGATGGGTCCGATGAAGAAAGGAGATAACCTTCCACCTCATCCAAATCTCCGTAATTCCATGTCGATGTGAGACCCGTAAGAAAACGTGGTCACCATCCTCAAACTCTAGTGGTCTCTGCCTCCTGTCAGCAAGACTTCTGTTGGCCCTGAGCTGTCCTCATCCGCTCCAGGATGACCTGGACCTTCTCTGTAATGGCATGGACCATCTCTGGTCCCACAAGAGCTACTAAGATTTATTCTATTCTGATAAGATAAATCTGGTCTCATCCCATAGATGAACCACGTTCTTTGCCTAATACAGTCAATCCAGACATGAGTGATGCATTCATGCGATGGACGACGTCGTAAGGCCTCGACGTTACTACCAAGAGATCCAACCATCACTCTCGCTTCTATGGGTCGAGTCACACTGTCGGAATCAGCGTGAGGAAACTAGGTCACCTCCAGTAGGAATTTCGAAATTGAGGGTCAAGTCAACAGTTTTTAACCGGGACCTCTCAGTACACAAAAAGAAAGGAAGCAAATGTCACAATGGTAAGTGTCTTTTTATTATTTCTGATCATAGTACATAAAGGAAAATGTAACAAAAACATGTAACTAGAAGTATGATGAACAAAAGGAAACCACTAGTTCTGCTCCTGTTCACCTGGTTCCGGAGCTCTACTGCCTTGTCCACCGCTTGGCTATCGCCCAAGCACTCACCACAGCTTTTTTCTCGGTGGCTCCTCCAATGCCTGCGGATCAACTGTGCGAGGAGTCAGATAGTCGCGTTCCATGTGACCCTTCTTACTACAAGAGTAACACTATCTGTTTCTGGCACACCTTGCTCTGACTCCCCCCCCCCCCCCCGGGTGCCCCGCACTACCGATCGTATAACCCGAGATCGCCCATCTACTGGCCTGGTCCTCTTAGACCTATGCATAATCTATCTACTGCGTACAGATGACTCAGATACTGATGGAAAATCATGCGGCAAAGGCAGGATCTCCGGGACATGCTTGGGGTATAGAGCCACTAGTATAAACTCCATCATGAAGAAGGTCTCAAAGTCTTCGCATGCGAATGTCATCCCATCGCAAAACTGGAACAAGTGGCTCCACCATCTCTCAAATGCATCCTGAAGGAGGCTGGAAGAAAAGATCACCATGAAGTCCGCTGGTGTACCCACTATCTTGAAGACTCTCCCCACAACCTCCAGCCAATCCTCAGCCGCCTGTGGGTCCGTCTCTCCCCGGAACCTGGGTGGCCTCTGGCGCTGGAACTCATGTAGCGTGCTCAAGTGTCGTGCATCGCCTACTGCTGGGGCTGGTGGCATTGATGGCCCAACGTATAGTAGTACTTATGGTGCCTCCGTTGGTGCCTCAACTGAAAGAGGGCCCTGTAATGAAGCCTCTTCGCTCGGTAGGCTGTCAGTATGTACATCCCTCTGGGCTATAACTGGTCGTCCGTGAAAAGGCATCCTGAAAGAAACATACGTGACACGGTCATACGATTTATACCCGGTGAGTTGACCTAGTTTTAGTTGTTTTAATGGAAAACCTTTGAAAACACACACGCAATTAATGTTTTCATGCATTGTGTCTGAAATCAGTTGTCAGGGTCCTGGTGTATGGATACGTCAGCCGTCCGCACCAACACGGGACTCCCTAAACTGAAAACCACACTCGGTACCCTTAACACTATTGCTTAATAGAAAAGAAATATCAGAGATACATGTTTTGTGGTAGAAACGACTTCTCTAATACCAATTTTTCACGACCCGTCCTCAGGGCCCGTGTCATGACTACCCCATTCCCTCCATCCATAGGCCAGGGGCTGGCTACTAGCACTAAAGGCGTAAATCCTGATAACTGGGAAGACATTTCCTTTATTAAAGTAAACAAAACACCACAGAGTACAAGCGGAAGTAATACACTAAGTACAAAAGAAAGTTATGAAATGTAAAAAGGGCCAGAATACAAACCCAACTGAAAATTACAGCTACAACAGAAAAGAAGTACAACCAAAAAGACAAACAGCTGGAAGAATAGAAGCAGCTCCGGGGTCGTCCACCTATGATCCTACCTGAAGGGTAGGTACAGATAGCCTCCACAACGCTCTCTCCCATCTTCCTCCACCGAGTATCGTCTCGTTGTGAAGTCAACCTCCAGATACTGACTCGTCGTGAGGTCCACCTCTGGGTATTGTCCAGTCCTCAAACACTCAGCATCTGTCAGCGCTGCCCACAGTCTGCAACCAACACAACGAGGTGCGGGCATAGCCCATGCAGGGGTGAGTATACGATACTCAGTAGGGAACCCGAGACCCTCAAGGTCTCACTAAATCCAAGAAGGATAACCACAAAGAAGGATATCAACAGATAACCCTACTTAGGTAAAAGCGCATACTTATACCTAAGTTATCAAGTAACCCATCTCAATCAAGAGGAACCACAAAGGTTATGAAATCAATGTATAACCACTACCTAGGTATATGCCTATACATATACCTATGTTATAAAGTGACCCATCTCAATCATGAGGTAAACCCAAAGGTCATTGACTCAACTCAAACCAATATTTTCATTATCGAAACCGTAACTACTGAAGAGCTTTGTCTCTGGCGAGTACAGTGATCCTGTCATGACTCTGAGGTACTGCTCACTAACCTAAGACTGCTGAGGTAATTCTCTTGTCGAGTAACGTGGGTCTTCCACCTAAACAATTATTGCTCCTCCACCATGGGTCTGTCACCTCACACAGTAGTTCTCCCCCTCATAGCCTACAGAGGTACTCCTCCTATCGAGTACCGTGGTTCTGCCACCTCCCCATGTAGTGCTACTCCACCATGGGTCTTCCACCTCACAATGTAGTTCTCCCCACTGGGCTATGAAAGTCAATCCGAATCGAATCGGACAAGCACTCATCAGGTCTCAGCCAGTTACATTGTCTTCGTACTCCATATGCTCGTCTCTGGGAGGGTTCGATCCATGAGCTACAAGTCGATACTCCATGTATCACAAATTCCCACAATGAAGTATCTCAAAGGACCGCCTCGTCATAGGGGTCTCAACGCAATAGACGACGCATCAATCGGACGCCCGGTCTGTGAGTTATTAGCCTTTTCGTCCAAGGGCCCCGGTTGGTTTCGTGTGTGAACCAACCCAGCTATATCTCAACTGTACCACAAACTCTAATAGGGTATACTGATAGGGACCTTTTCTCAACGACATCACCAACGCCACTGATGGTTCATCAAACAGACTTCCGGTCTGAAAGTTATCAGCTTTTCCATTCTAGGGGCACGGTTGGATTTCAGGTTCAATCCAACCCGGCCACTATCCAATTGTGTCAAAAAATCAGGCGAAGTATGCCAACAGTTCCATTTCATCAAGAGGAATCCAAAAAAGTCAACGACACGTCAATCGGACATCCGGAGCTCATGTATTGGGCGTTTCAGTTCCGAGGGCCCGGTTGGTTTCGGGTTCGAACCAACCCAACCGTACCCCAAGTTCTCTGAAACCATGAGTGTAATATACCGAAACGACTATCTCGATCCAAGGATCGCATTCACAACTGAAGGTGTGTTGATCAGAGATCTGTATCCCATTTTGTGGGTGTTTGATGGGATCTTCCCAAAAATAGGGGGTTCGGGCCCTGTCCGACCCGGCCTGATACACACCGAGGGTCGGCCCGAACCAGGTCAACCCGACCCGGGTCCAGGTCTGGCCCATTAGGGCGCGGCCCGGCCTGGGGGGCCCAGCCCGGTTCGGCCGGTCTGTGTGGCTAGCATGGAGTGGGGGGTTACAACCCCCCAGCTATAGAAACCAGCGCGACATTAAGTCGCGCCGCCCTGCCTCCGGAACGGCTAAACCGTTCCGGTTTGTTCCGCTGTCGTGGCTCATAAGCGGTGGTTCTGCTCCGGCAGAGTGCTGTCGCCGCCGGTCGCCGGCACCGCCGCGCCGGTGTGGTCCACCACTGCCATTTTCCGCGGACCACCGAACGCGTTCCGGTGGTCCGTTTCACTCGCAGTCTTCACTAGCGGTCCTCCCAAGACATGATCTTCACTGTGAAGGGATTCAAACGCCATTTCGGCCCACTTCTTTGTTTCCTGTCAATCTGCACATCAATAAACAAATTGTGGAGTCTTCAAATTGCCTCTGTGGCCCCGACTCCGACCAGTGATTCCTTCGGACTCAACGGCGTAGCGCGACGGCGCCGCGCTTCTTCGCTGTGTTCCTTCCTGATTCCGCGCGGTGCTGTTGCACCATGCCGCCTTCGTTCGAGCCGAAAAAAAAACAACATCGAAGGGGGGGGGGTCGGTCGTGTTTTTGCGGTCTGACTTCCTCCCATTATTACGATAACAAGCGGCCCAAATATACGTTGATAACCGACAAAGAATTAAAGAACAAATAAATTAACCCCTACCTCATTAACTGATCCCTCAATGGATCTACGGAGAGGTAGCATCGTTCATTGACATCGGAAGGTGACATCGTCGTTTGTGATTTTTCCCCGGCGTTGTCTCCTCCTTTGATGGAGATCTGGGAAGCATTTTTCTTCGAAGGTCTTGGAAGGCTCTTCGTCGCCAAAGTGTACCGAAAGATGTGACGCCTCCCCTCTTGTCGCAGAGAAGGATGAAAGGGGTACGACGCCGCACTTTTAGGAGTCAACGTTCTTTGCTAAGAAGCGTCATTCTTCGTTGAGAAGGCGTCGTTCTTCAATGAATATGAATTCTCTTCTTCTTCATATTCCTAGAAGAACTCTCTCCAAATTCTCCAACACAAAGTGTGTTCCAAAATAAAATAATGGCTCGCCAATTATTTTATTAACACATTCCATTTGAAATTCAAAACTCAACACTTAAGTAATTAATTGGGGAGACTCAATACATTAATTATGGTGTGTGTTGGCTTTAAATAATTAATAGGGAGAGTGTGAAAGGGAGAAGTTACAAAAATTAATAGGAGGTTACCAATTAATTCAAGAGGTGAGTTGGTAAGAATTTATTAAAGAGAGGAGGATGTGAAAAGTCACATTTAAAACCAAGGGAGTTTAAGGGGTTATAATAAATGCAAGGGGTTATGGTCTCTTGTGGGACCCACCACACTAAACTCTCCTATGGGAGGTTAGGTGGGTGTGGGCCCCACCTCCCACATATTCACACATGGGATGTTGGGTGGTTGCGGACCCCACCTACAACTTTCCATGGTAGATTTTAACTTCCTTGAATATAAAAAATAAATGATTTCACAATTTTATTTATTTATTCCTTAAAACCCCAATATTTAACTTCTTTCCCCGAACAAACGCACCTACGGTAAAATTCCACTTATGCAAATACCGGCGTTGCGGCTTAATCGGTGACCTCAGATTTAGATTCCAATAACCGGTTCAAAAGTTAGACAAACCCACTCGTTTGTTCACTGAACATACCCAAGCTAAACTTCGGAAAAAGTTTCGGAGCACTCTGGGCCTCGGAATCAGGTGCCGTAAGAAACTGCGTTATTTTAAAACCCCAATGAAATTAAGAAAAACATTTCCTTGAAATATTCAGGCCTTTACATTTATATTTCTTTAGAATATGTCATATTGGATTAAATCATGGTCTAAAATGGTGTTTTTTGTTAAAAAATATAATATGGTTGACTTATTGATTAAAGGTAATATAAAAGGGTGCACATCATGGGTATGAATAGTTATGTTGTAGTTTAGTTAAATCAAATTTATTTAAGAGGAATATGGCTACTATATTTTAAGAGAGATATAAAGATAAGTCTCTATGGTTTTTAATTATTTTTTGACTCATCTAAAATGTTACATAATTTAATGATTCATCATATAGTTTAGCTACATACGATTTTATTATAAAATTTTAATTCTGGAATTTTTGCACATGTTCCATTTCCCTATCTTATAAATTAAATTATTAAGATTTTTAATCCTGAATTGTTTAAACATCGTTGGAGGTTATATTTTTCCATTTTAGTTGTGTGATAAATCTATTGTAAATCAGAGTACAACTATTTTCCTTTTTATAATACCTAGTATATTCATCTATCTCAGATGTTTTTTTTTCTTAACAAGTGTTCATTTTTAATGGTAGAAAATGTATATAAGTATAAATGGGTTTAGGTTTTTACAATGATTATCAGGTGAATGATGGAGGCTGAACACATTATTATTATCCTTTGGAATTTATTTATTTTATATTTCATTAAAGGGTGTGGAATAAAATATCAATTTAATATATTTTGACCAAATTGGAATAATTGAGTAGGGTGATGATATATAATGGATGAATCCTATTGATGATTTTGGAAGTATATCATAAAACATACCATAAATGGTATAATGTAAATATAAATTTAAAATAATTTTAATTTATTCCAAAATATTGTAAATGTTTAAAATGAAATAGGGAAATAGATAAATTCAAATAATATCATTTCAAATGAGGAATGGAAATTGAGAATATTGGAAAGATGGTTTAAAATGTCATTATACTACATTATGTTATTATTATCTACAATGAATGTTGTTTTAACTAAAATTAGATGTTTTATTACTTGTTAGTTATTTTCAATACTTTAGATACTGAATTGGAATAGATTTATTTGGTTGTGTGGTGGTGGATTATTTCTTGGCATAAATTGTCACATTATAGGTGGATAGAGATGATTCCTAAGAACACATGTTTTTCCTTGAATTTATCATTATATGAAATGTGACCACTTGAATATTATAGTAAATTTATGGGAGTTCATCGGGGGTATATAATATTATTTTATTTACGTAATCTTTTTGGAAGGATATATTTTTATTATTTAATTGATGTTATATATTTTTTATTAGTTTAGAATTGAGAATTTTATATTTATAACATATGTATTTTTGTTGATATTTTAAATTTTCATTATAATGGTTTTATTGGATTTGTGTGATCATCATTATAGAGACATTTAGTTTTATTTGTTAGATATATAATTATTTGATGTATAGATAGTTATGAGATAATGGATATGTTAGAAGCACATCATTATTTATTGTAGTCCAAATGATATGTGAAACCATAATGAGAATGGGTGTGGGTGAATCAATGTAAACCCAAATTATTGAAATCTTCTCTCTTCCAATTACCCAATTTAATATTCCAACATCTACACATTTTAGAGTGAATGTCTCATCTTACGAATCCCTAATAGATAAAAAAACATGCATGGAAATAAATATACAAGAAAAATTATATATAATATATTTAGAAGGTTAACCCGTGATTGGTGTTAGTCTTTCATTGTATTATTTAGTTAATGTATAATATATATATATGTTCAAACAATATGACTCTATGAATAATCATGGGGAATGTATCATTCATTTCCCCTGATATTATCCCCCAAAAAACGAATATTAACACCCAATAAGTTCATATGTTCAATCCCACCAATTTATGTTGGTTTCTACCATCAAAAATAATAATTGAGATCTTGAACGATTAATATTATTTCACAACATCAAAATTATTAATATTATTCCTTGATCATTGGTATTTGATGAACATTAAAAAATATACTACCATAGTTTGTATGTCTGTCGATTTTTCATCAATCAATCATCAAATTGATAAAAACATATATATTTCATGCCCCCATATCATCATCTTCCTTTTTTACATCATATCATCAAAGGAAATAATATAAAAACACAATATCAATATGTTGGCCTTACCTTAATCTTTTTCCTATCTTTCAATAGCCTTTAAACATATTGTAATGACCCAACATTTTAGATCCCTTCAATTAATATTATCTTCAATATCTTTCACCACACACAACATGGAGCTAATAAAAAAACCCCACTAAAAAATTAAGTCATATTAGAACTACATGATGAATATAATCAATATTATATAAAATCATAATAACAAAATATAATTATATACTTTTAATTTGGTTTAATATTTTTAAAATGGATGCCTCTCAAAGAACCATTTTAAAAAAAGGTGAATAATTTATTACATATGAAAATAAAATTGATACCATATAAATGTTTATTATAATTGTTCATAATTTTATTTTTAAATAGTTGTTTAAATAATTAGTTATTTGGAAATGCATGTGATATATTATTAAAGAAACATGATGTTTAATATGGAATTTTCATCAAAAAAAATTATATTTATATTTTTATATGAATTTAAATAACTAAATATAAATATTTTTACAATTTTAATTTCATAAAATTTACATAAAATTTTAACTCACAGTTTCAAAATTATATATGGGATAATTTTTGGTATTTTTATAAAAACGTAAATTGTTGATGAATTGTTGAAAATACATTTTTTTCAAATAACACAAATTTTAGGATATTTAAATTATATCAGTATGAATTTTAAATTCATTTAACCAACTTATAATGTTAAATATGAAATTTGTAATATTCTTTATAATAATAAAAATTATTTTGATTTTAATAAACCCATATTTTTCATTGTTGATCTTATGATATATTTTTTATGAAAAAACTAGTTTTTAACCATTCTATATTGTGTATTTTAATATTTATATTTGACACAATTATAAAACTACTATATTAAAATTTGTCTATAAATATTAATTTTTGGGATTAAATTATTTAAAAAGTGACATTTTATTTTATATCATGAAATGATTTATTATTTATGTAAAAATAATTTACTTTATTAAATGATAAAATTGTAAAAGTAAATACATATGAGTAAATTACATAAAAATGTTATAAGTATTTTTAGGTATTTATTTCTGAGGTTTTTATTGAAAATATAACTTATCATATACATTATTTTTTAATTTGGGAGCAACATTACTTCTGAGTGACTACCCGTACTAATTTTTTGGGAGTTTTTACAAATATTTTATCCATTTTAATTTATGAATTGAGTACTCATCTTTCCACATCCACTCACAAATATTCCAACTTAGTTCTTCCAAAACTATACTAAACGAAATCATCAAAATTCCTAGAAGGATCTAAGCGATTATCATATTCTCAAAAGACTATTCTATAAATTTCCAACCCCAATTACAAAGGATATAATCCAATAATGTAGCTACAAATTTCTAACCACTCGTTTATTGTAGTACTCCATTATTTTATGGTATTTTTTTTAAAAAAATTCACCTCTTCGATAGCATACATTGCACACAAGACCATTCTAAAACTAGATTTGAAATATTATTTTCATGATCAAGCAATTAAATTTGATAAAATGAATATTAATAAACATATTATGTAATATAATATTTTAAAACTCCTTTTAATGTAATAATTACTATTTTTAAATAATCTCTTAATTTTTAGTAAAATAACAATATTCATCGAAATAAATTTTTTCTTTGAAATTGAGATAATTTTTTTTATTTCATATTATAATTTTTTTTTGGAAATTTTAAAATTTTATTTTATAAAAAAAATAATTTTGTAAATCATAACATTAAAATTATATCATGGAGAATTTTTTTAATTTTTTTTGAGATGATTTCATTTCATGAGTGAAAAAAAGTTCTATAAAACACATATGTTTTTGTATTTAGAAGTAACATTAGGAATAAAATATGATCTAAAAGTAACATAGTACAATTTAGATATATATATATTCAAAATAATTTCATTTTAATTATCCTTATATGAGATTTTGGTTGTAGTTCATTTTTGGGTATCAAATTGAATTTTTCAAGAAAAATTTGTTTTCATTTATGGATTTATATTAAATGAAGTTCTGAAACTTATTTGTTTATAGTTTTAAAAAATCAATGAATAATTTGGTTTCAAAATGTATAATTTTTTTAAATTGGACTATTTATTGTTTGTCCAATATGAATAGTAAACTTGGCAATTTCCATTTTAATGATAAAGAATAAATTGAGTAATTTTTTTTAAAATTATATGAGAAGTAAAATAAAACAATCCTATAATTTGACCTAATATTATTAGATTAATAATATTTATCCATATTCCTTCAATGCTCAATTATATTACCATTTATGTCAATATGGATGAGATTATGGCCTTTATAACATTTTATTTAATGAAAAAACAAAGATTCCACATTCAGGATTTTAATATTTAAATTTTTATTATGGTTTTAAGAAGTGGAAATATTCATCTATAAATAGTAATTGGAGAGATAAAATAATTTTACTCATATTGGTAATTTATTTTTAATTTTTAGGGAAAAATAATTACCTTAAAATCTTTTACAATAAATAGTTAGTATTTATTTAATTAAGGAAAATATCAAATAAATGATATTAAAAATATTAAAATAAATATGTTTTTTAGATATTTATTATTATAAAAGAATTTTTTATATTTCAATGATATTTTAGGGACGTATTAAATTAATTAGTTTTCGAAATTGTCCCATTTTTCTTGACTTTCATAAAATCAAGGTGCACAATAGGTAAAACATTGACATTAAGAATATTTTATGAATATAATATTTTATTAAAATATTGAAAAATAAAAAAAAATTATTATATTATTTCCAAAAATATATGATATTTGAAATAAAGATACACCTTTTATTTTATAGTCCATTTGTAAGGATTTGGATGTAGAATAGTCTTATTATATTTAAATATTTTGAGAATTTACAAAAGTGGGCATCACCTCAATTCTAAAATGGGAAAATATTCTATCACTTAAATACACAACCTTGAGTCATGTAACTCAACCAAAGTAAAAAAAATTATGTTTAAAAAAAATTTATACACATTATAGAGGATTTGGAATTTCCAAAAGATCAAGCCTAGATCCCTTAAGAAGAAATCTAGGGGAAGTTCTCTAAAGAAGATTTAATCATCTTTACCGACCCCATCACGTTTATTTTTTTGTATACATATGATTCATATTCATTTTCATTATTAATTTCAAAATTATTGTATAATAAATATATATATATACTAAGATGTTGATATTATTATTATAAAACCACATTAATAATTTTATCAATCATATGGGAAATGAAAGCACCGTGCATGCATACGTAAACCTCACTGTCTCAACAGAGTGGTGTAATTATTTTTCCATCACCAAATTAATTGGATTGATAAATTATGAAAATAATGGATATATATATATGAATTATTATGAGAATTTTATTATTTTAAATTAATTTATCGTCCATTTTTTTCCTAATAAATGTAATGATACCATAATTCATGTGTACGTACATCTTACCATATCCACAAAGTGATAAAACTCATTTTCCAGGATAAATAGTTAATAATGGATATAAAACTGTATTTAATAATTAAATATGAATTTTATAACATTATTAACATTCCTTAGATGCAGTTTCTATATCCTATGTAGGAGAACAAGGACGTTCATGACAACAAATGGATGAAAAAACAAGGAAATTTACACAAAAAATAATGAAAATAGTGAAATATTATAAATTAATGGACCATTATATGTTGTAAAATGATAATATACGAATTTATAAACATTAATATCGTTTTTTAATAAATAAATAACATATCTACAATATTTATGTTGTTGTTGTGAACACATTTAAAGGATGTCGAATATAAGGCAAGATATTTTCATCTAACTTTTATTTCGGTGGGACACATGCTTAATTAACCTTATATTTATTTTTTGGATCTTCATATAATTCCCCTTTGTTATTTTATGTCATGAATAAATTTGTTTTACTTTTATCTATCATTTAATTTCAATTTATTTATATCATGGGGAAAATGATTCAACTGATTAGAAAGTGGTAATGGTTTATTTCATAATCTCATCATTATTTGACAATGTTTATATTTATGTATATTCTGGGGAATATTTAATTTCAAAGCCTAATATTTATATATATTTTTTAGAGATTTTGTTTTACAATTTAACATTTTTCTAATGTCATTTTCACTCAATTTTTTCTTTTTCCAGAAATTTATAAGATGATTATTCGTTTTGTTGTCCAAAATGTATTTTATGATATTTATTAAAAAAATGAAATGAACTTTTTTATTAACATATATGGCATGTAAAAAAATTCCTACAATCATGAAAAATTTATGATTTAAATAATTAATTACAATTTTAATGAAAATTCTAATAAAATGATATCTTTATTACCTGCATATCTTTTAGATTTTAATATTTATTTTCTATGTAAAAAGGGAATTTTCATCATGAAATATTACATAATGATATTTAAATTTTTTTATCTATGGGATCCTAATTTTTTGAATTTTATTATGATATGTAATATATTTATACCATTCATCGTATCTATTTTTATGGTTTATGAATATTTTTATTGTTGAAATGTTTACAAATTCATATATTTTATTCTATATAGGTACATGAGGATATGACACAATGTTTATAAATTAAATTATTTATTTTATAAGGGAGGATAAATTATGAGATGATATAATGGGTTGGGACCATATATATTAAATAAAATTGATGCATCGGTGTGTATTATGAGATAACCCTACTGGTAAAAACAAATCAGTTAGTTTTCATTTGTTTTAAACTATATTCTGAAAGGTATTAACAATAGAGAGTAATTCAGTGAAACATATTATGTTATTACCTTGTTGTTATAAGTCTTATCATGAATGATATTTATAGAATATGTACCATGATTCGTGAGATTATGGTTTCCCATAATTAATCATTTCTTCATTATGATTTCTGTTAATATTAACAATAAGATATTTGTTATGATATTATATGCGGATGCATTTCCATCACAGTTTTGGATTTAATGGAATTTGTATAAAGTAATTTATCTTACCATATTTATTATTTTTAATTTTATCATGTCATTAAATTAATTTAAATGGAATCTTGGTGCATTTATTTACCGTTCCTTGTTTATTATACTTATTAATTAAAGATATATTCCATTGTACATTACCCCTACAGAGCATTTGAACTCAACCAAATATTTATTTATTTCACCACTAAATCCTGAAGTGTACAATATTTTTTAAAGGATATTCTATAGGGAATAATTTAATTCTTGGAAAAAATTATGTTGTAATTTTCGTTTTATAAAGTAATTTGGGGATCAAGTATATATCTGGTATACCATGAATACAAATACATTATAAGAATTATTAATAAATTAAATATTCTCTACACCAATGTATGAATGTGACCAATAACTCTAATATAATAGGGGTAAGGTCTTTATATTCTCTATTATAGAGAGTATTTTTGAATCCATTGGAACAAGATTTTAGAAAACATAAATTAAGTAATAACAACCTATGATGGAATTTCCAGATATAAATAAGTATAAGATATCGTATTATAGATTTTTTAATGAAAATAAAAAACATATTTTAATCCTATGAATTCATATATTAAGAAATAGTAATGATTTTGACATCCTATAAATTATATTTCCTGACTATGAGATTTATCACAATTATTGGTGCTTCTCACACTATCCTTTTGTTTTCATTAAATTGGTTGAGCTTGAAGGGAATGAGTTAATGATGATTTTGATTGAAATGTTGTTGAAGAATATAAAAATGGGATAATTTTTTGAATAATTAATATTGTGACTCTTATTAACCAGTTAACATGATATATTTTTAACAACATGCACATTTAATAACTCTCAAACTCACCAAAGAAGAAAAGTGTTATCACGACCCGTCCTCGGGACTAATGACGTGACTACCCCAAGCTCGCCTTCTATAGGCCATGGGATGGCGACTAGAACCAATGGCATAAATATCTATGCTGGGAAGCCATTGTCTTTATATAATGTAAGCACACACAAAGAGAGTACAATATAGAAGAGAAACACTATGTAATACAATGTACAAACGAGTGCTAGAAAGTAAAAGGGGTTGGAAATAGAAGCCCAACTGTAAAGTTCAAGGAAACAGAAAGTACAAGTACCGAAAAATGGGAAACAAATCCTGGATCATCCACTGGGAAATCCTACCTAAAGGGTAGGTACAGAAATCCTCCACATCACTCCATGTCTATCCATCTCCTCTGTGTACTATCACGCTGTGTGGTCCACCTCCAGGTATTGTCCAGTCCTGATCCACTCAGCCTTGGTCCGCATTGTCCGTCGTCTGCAACCAATACAACGAGGTGCGGGCGGAGCCCGTGCAAGGTTGAGTATAAGGATACTTAGTAGGGACCCCGAGACACTCAAGGTCTCAAAAAATACAACAAGGATAAAACACAATGTATGAATTCAACAGATTAACTTACTTAGGTATATGCCCATACATATATCTATGTTATCAATTAATCCATCTCAATCATGTGGTAAACATAAAAGTTACTAACTCAGATAAACTATGATTTTTATTCATAAAAATGTAACCATGGCTGCTAGAGAACTCCTCCTATGTCGAGTACAGTGGGCCTGACGTGACACCAAGACACTTCCCACTAACCTTGGACTACTGAGGTACTCCTCATGTCAAGTATCATTGGTCTGCTGCGTCACATAGAGGAGCTCCCCACCGTGGGTCTATCATGTCACCAAATGTCCTCCCCCCCATAGCCTTCTAAGTTACTCCTCATGTCCAGTATCATGGGTCTACCGTTTCACGTAGAGGCACTCCCCACTATGGGTCTGCGGCGATACCAACACACTTGACACTGGGCTAGTAGAGTCACTCCGAGTCAAACTGTTAGTAGTCGTCAGGTCTCTGCCAGCTACTAGGTCTCCACACTAATCTCTCTCATCTCTGGGAGGATCCACACCATAATCTATAGGTAAATACTCCAAATTTCACGAAGTACAATAAATAAGTATATCGATGGTCAGCCACATCAAAGAAGTCTCAATGCAATAGATGGCGAGTCAAGAAGACGCTCGGTCTGTGAGATAGTTTCCTCTCTATCCCAGGGGCCCGGTTGGATTTGTGCTCGATCCAACATGAATGTTTACCATCTTAAACCAAACTCTAGTAGAGTATACTCAAAGGGACTGTCTTGCTTCATGATTTCTAGAAACACTTAAGGTTCATCAAACATACATCTGGTGCGAATTATATGGCTGATGGAGCATAAAGGGGGTCTTAGTGGGCCTGGGTCCGGTCCGACCCTGCCCAAACCAGTTTAGGCCTACCCGGTTCAGGTTGAAGTGACCTGACATGTTTTGTCTGGCCTGTCCCGCTTACACCAGCCCAGTCGGACACGAGGGGCCGCTAGGAGCCGTGAGGGCACAGACCGACCGTGAGGGCATGGACTGGTAGTCAGGGTGTGGACCGGCCACGAGCGCACGGACTGGCCACGAGTTGGTGCCAGGCCGGCTCGGCTCGGAGGGCAGTGTGTGGGAAGCTCAGCCCATAGGGTTCCGTGAGGGTGGCTCGTCCTAAGGCGCTGGGCCATTTGAGCTCCGAGGACCACGGGGGTGCGACTCAGGGCGGCTCGACCCGGAGGATGGGGCGGCGCGGTCAGGGCTGGTGCAGCAGGCATGTTGCGCCGTGAGGGCATGTTCGACTGAGAGTTCAGAGAAGCCGGGGGGGGGCTCGGTCTACTGATGGCGCATCCAGAGCAGCTCGGGTGGGAGGCCGGTGTGGCGCGACTAGGGCCGGTTTGGCCGAGAGGCTGGAGCGGCTGGGGTGGATTGGCCGGTCAATGGCGCTACCAGGGCGGCTCGGCTAGGATCCCGGGGTGTCAAGGGTCAGTTCGGCCGAGCCACACGAGGGATGTGGGCCGGTTTTTCTGGGTCGTTGCAGGGGGTGCGGGCCGGTTCGTCCAGGGCACCGCAGGGGGGTGCAGGACAGTTCGGTCGGGGACCCACGAGGAGGTGAAGGCCGCTCAGCTCAGGGTGGCGGCACGACTCGTAATATCAGCACGGTGGCGGTTCGGTGGAGGCACGGAGTGCCGGAGGCCACGGGTGGCAGAGCCTCATTGTATTTATTGCCTTCCTCCACTTCAAAGTACACATCATAGAAGAAAGTCAGTGGGATCATTCCATGTTTGTTTCACCCTCACCCTCCGCGTTTAGAGTGGTAGCAAGCGGTTCAATTCATTCCTCAATTTCAATGAATTATCAAGAATGAAAGAGATAAGAATATAAAACAATACCCCATCAATTTCCTACAAATAATCAAAACCAATTAAATCCCTAAAACATCCCGCAACAATTTATTCCCAACCCACAAGGAAAAACATCCATGGATCAACATGATAAAACGTTGATCCGCATTCTTTGTTTTGAGAAATAATGAATCAAGGGAACAAATTCAAACATAATTAAAAACCCTACCTTGATCTTTGTTTGTTGAAGTTGGCACGAGAAGGTGGACATAGATTCATTGTAGACAAACACGTCCTACGTCAGAGGATGTTTTGAGAAAGAATGTTAAAGTCAAGGTCATTCTTCGTAGTGGAAGGAATTCCTCATCGCCCTTCTTTGTAGGTGGATCATTCTTCGTTGGAGAGCATAATCCTCCATGTGTTGGCGTCGCATAACATTACCTGCTCTTCATCGCATGGTAAAGCCATCCCAAAACATCCTCCCATGCTACATATATAAAGGATAGGGGGGAGGTATGTAACGATTGTGGAATTTATAACGGTTCATTTATTATGAACCTTCCTAAATTCCAACGATGTTGTTACTTAATTTATAATGGGGTCCAGCCAATTAATTTACATTGGAAAAAAATAATGGTGGTGCATTGGAATAATTAATGTGGAGGAAGCTCAAGATGCTCCTCCACATAAATGAGGGAGTTGAGAGGTTTCTCCCTCATTTAGAGGGGAGTTGAAAGGTTTAGGCCTCGGGTGGTCCCCACCACCATAACCTCTCTTGGGAGGTTAAGGTCTGGTGGTCCCCACTTCCGAACTTCTATAAGGTTCTTTAGTTCCAGTGGACCCCACCTCCCAACACCCACATGGGTGTTTAAAATAAAAATAATGTGTCACACACTTTAATTTTTTATTTTTACTCATTAAGGAAAAACCCAAAAACTAACTTTCACCCTCGACAATATTCCATCAAGGTGAAAGTCTCCTTAAGCCAAAACTAGCACTGTGATTTCAATGGTTCCCTCATATTTCAACTCGGAGCACCGGTTCAAAAGTTATAAAAATCCACTCGCGTGTTTACTGAATGTTCACAAAAAAAGTGTGGAAACTTATTATCTGTCACCCTCGACCCGCGCTGGACGAGGTTAGGATCTTCCTAGGTGAAACACACCCCAAAGAACCCAATGGTACTGTAGGATTTTCAATCTGAGTTACCATTTAGAAGTTATGAATTTTATAATAAAATAATTACCACTTAATTATTTTATTTACGACCAAAAACTAACTTTCTCTGGTGGTCCACGCTGGCCAATGTTAGTATCTTTGTAAAGAAATGATACCCTCATGAGTTTAGTGGTCGTCTCCGATTTTTAATCTGAGTTACCATTTTTGAGTAATGAGCATTTAAAAAATAAAATAATTTATTTAATTATTTTATTTATGATTATTCCATTTTTGGGTTTTCTAACAGGAGGCCCACGCCGACTAATCATAAGTCATAACTAGGTTAAAACATCCATCCTGAGCACAACGAGGCCTTCAGATTTCTGATCTGAGTAACTGTTTAAGTGTTATTCCACTTTTTTTTGGAAAAATTCATAAGCACATTAACTAAACCATAAAAAACATCAACATATCATTCTGGTCACTCCAGGCCTTGGAATCATGCGTCGTTAGATTTTGCGGATGCGTAAAGTTACCATATATTTAAAAAAATCCACTGGATTTCCGGGTCTTTACAAGGATAATGTTTTCTATGAGATAGGGTGGTGAAGGCCATAGATAAAAGATTATTCAAAATACTAAATATAGAAAATGTGAGAAAAAACATACGTTAATGTCTTATAAGAAAAATAACATGTTTTGTGTAATGAAAATAAGGATATAAAGAATGTAATTTACAACAAAAATGAATTGTATTCTTAGTGTAATGGATGAGAATAATTGCCTCACTAAGGTATCATAAATGGTTGAATGTTTTAATTTTTGAATGTTAATTTATTCCAAATATGTGGAAACCAATTAAGTGAATCAAAATATTCGTATGATTAATTGTTATACTATTAATACTAAAGTGTTTAAAAATGATATATTAAAGGAATGAGTTATTAAGTAATGTTAGAGGTTTAAGAATGAAGTATAATTATTAATTTTTTGGGTATTTTTATTAAAAAATTATTTTGTAAAATTAATCTTATCTGGTGATAATAGTAGTACGATATATAAATATTATATTACATCAATACTTCCCTATATATTAAAAATATTGTGATAAATTGTACTAGTGACAAATGGTAGTGATTTTTTTCCATGTTGATCTTTTGGAAACACATTATTTAGGGAAGATATTTCCATATATGTTGACAAAAAAATAAATAAGTATGGGATAGTATGGGTGACCATGCTATTGGTTAGAAATTTAATGGTTTATAGAGTTTACAATATTTTGGGATTTATGGAAAATATTCAACAACATGAGATTATAATTTTGTTATAACTACTATTTAAATTAAATTCATAAGGTGATTAAAATATTCATTTATATTATATTTCACATAAAGATTTCTATTATGTTATTTGGTGAAACTAATGTTAAGATGATTTTGGAATTTTAGTGATATTGCTTTTAAATTTATTGTCTCTAAACATGGAGAGAAATATTTTGAAAGAGTATTATGATTTTCACCTTATTTAATGGACTATGTTAAACATTGAATATTATGTTTTTAATAAAATATTATAACCATTTTGGTTTCTGTAAATATTTAATGGTCCATGGAATTACTCATGGATCCTTGGAATCATTAAAGGGATATGGAAATGAATCATTCATCATGAATATCCATTTTATGGCATAAGATATGAAGTTAAAATATATCAAATTATAACCATAAGATGAGATTGTGTTTTTGAAATAGAAATAAATAATAAATTTTTATTTTATAGAGTTATAATATGGCTCGTAAATGAATTCCTCAACTCTAGGAATGGTATTTGGGTAACAAAGGTTGTTATTTTATTTTTCTTGTTGATAAATCAATTGTATTTTAACCCATAAAAAATTTAATTATTTGTAATTGTTAATATTTTAGTGATCATTTTATAAATGACATTCCATCAGAATTGTATAGATACATTTCTATCCCATGTGGGATGTGAAGAAATACACATGGGATAGAAATGTAACACCCCTAAGATTTTATAGGATTTAATTTATTGATTTATGGGGGAATGTATCACCCCCAAGATTTTATGAATTGTCTTTTTTTAATGTAACATCTTTGATAGCTTACGTTAAACATAACACCCATTATAAAATATTAATGAAATATTATTCTTATGAATTACCCATTAAATTTTTGGGAATGAATAATAATAACTACATTATAAAATATATAATATTCTAACTCAATGGTAATTATTAATTAATTCTTTTTCAATAAGAACATAATTTTGAGAAAAAGGACATTATTCTTTAAAAAATATGTTATCATCAAAACAAGGATAATTTTTTTATTAGTAAATATTAGAATAAATTTCAGGAAAATATATAAATTTTATTTTATAAGAAATATATCCTTTCTGAAATCATATCATTAAAATTACCTTATACTGATTTTTCAGTAATTTTCTGTTAAGATTAAAATTCAAGTAAATAGTCGAAAATACCGATTTAAAAAAAATATTAGTTAATATATATTTTATAGTAAATTAAATATTTGAATTTGATATAAATGTAAAATAATAATAATTTAGATATATTTTATATATTTAATATCATTTTAATCATCTTTTTACATTATTTTGGAATTAGTACGTTTTTATGATTAAAATTTCATTTATAATGAAATATAGTTTTCGTTGTGGGATTAATTTTAAATAAAATTAGAAAACATATATCTGAGGAATTTTGAAAAATGGATTACATTATTAGATTGGTATTTTTAAAATTTCTTAAATTGTTCCATTTTAATTTTAGATAATATGAATAAAAACCATGCAAATTTTGGTTACCAGGGTAATGGGTAATTGGGTAATTTATATTAGAAATAATATGATATGGTCAGTAAAATATACCTAAAACACACACAAATTTTGTCCGATGAGAACTATTAATCCATAATCATTTAATGATCAGTTATATGTTAATTTATTGATATTTAAATGAAATTATGACCTTTCAAATATTTTATATAATGATAAGTCAACGATGTCACATTCACAATTATAAAAACCATAACATTTATAATATGGTGTAATTGAGGGGATATATAATTATATAAATAGTATTTGTAAATATAAAAAAATTAATTTCATAAGGTTAATTTGTTTATAAATTTTATAGAATAAATAATTACCTTAAAATCATACACAAGGATAATGCATTAATTAGGTAATTGATGGAAAAATATAATAAATGATAAAGAAAATAATTAAAATAAATACTGTATTAGATAAATATAGTGATCCATGATTATTATATATTAATTTGATATAGTGAATATTTATTAAATTATTTTTTTGAAGTTACCTTGATCTATTGACTTTCTTAAAGGCTGAGTAATGAATACATATAAAATTGATAACAATGAAATTTTATGAATATAATATAATATTAAATTATTTAGAACTTATAAAAAATTTATATAATAAAAAAGAAGATAATTTTTATTTTAATAAGTAATCCCCTATTATTTTAATTTTCTTTTTAATTTATTTTGATCTTTAGTAGTCTTATTATACTTTAATATTTTGAGAATTTCAAAAACTGCCCCTCAAGTCAATTATAAGAAAAACATAAACCTTCACTTATGTGGAAAAATATGGGAAATATATATTAAAAAAACTATAATATTTAAAATTATAATCAAACATATCCATGTTTGGGTGATTTTTTATTTTTTGAAATACCAACCCTGAATCAAATAAGAAGAGATCTAAAAGAATCCCTCCATAGAAAATGTAATCGTCTTTACCAACACTTTCATTTTTATTTCTTATTCCACTAATTATTTATATTATGTTACTATATTAATTTAATAAATCAGGTATCATCTATATATTTATATGTTATTATTACTATACACACAAATTATTCTTTTAAATAATCCCATGGAAAACAAAAGCACTGTGCGTACCTACGTACAACATACCATCTCCACATAGTAGTGAAATTCATTTTTCATCGCCAAATTATTTGCAAGGGAATAATGAAGAAAATAATGGATTTATATAAAACATATGAAATGATATTTATTCTATAAATTTAATGTATCATCCCTTTTCTTAACCTTTCACCATTAATATAATGAATCGTCACTCGTGCATACGTATGGTCTACCATCTTCATGAAGCGATGTGATGCTTTTTATGTGATAAAAAATTATGAACGGTTCTAAAAAGGATTCAATTGATAAAAAATTCTATTTATGATAGTAATAGCATTCTTTATATGATGAATATATATCCTGCTTATGAGAACCAGGACTATGATGACAAAATATGCATGAAGAAATAGAACATTTAGCACAAGAATCTATGAATATTGTGCTTTTTTTATGAATGTGTGGTAAAATTTTGTAAAATTATCATATATGATTTTATTAATGTGAATATGTCCATTTTATAAATTTATAACATGATTTGATCCATTATATTGGATTTTTGAAATCATTTGAAGGAAGTTAAACTTGAGGTAATTGATTTTCATCTCACATTTATTTCTATATAAGACATGATTAATTAACCACTTATTTCATTAGTGTGGTGTATATACTTCTCTTTTTATATATTATATCATTAAAAGCTCTATTTTAATGATATATATATATATATATATATTAATTTTCATTAATTAATTTCTAGGGGATTACGATTCAATAAATTTTAAATTGGAAATAGTTTATTTCACAATCTTCACATTATACTAGATTGTTTATATTTAACTTTATATTGATGAGTATTACTTTTACATGACCCTTTATTCTAAAAATTTACTAAAAAAGGGTTTAATATTCACCAAATATTGGTAAAATTAAATTTTACCCACTTTTTAGAATTTTTAAAAGAAATATTCTTTTAATTTTATGGAATAGTATTTTATGATTATTCTTACTAAGGTCTGAAAGGAAGGGTTTTTAAAATTTTGTAGCAGGAATGAAATTTTCAACCATTATGATTAACTAATGATATAAAGAATCATTTCTATTTTTAATAGGTTCTTTTCAATATAAATTATTTCTTTATTATGTTCCCATTTTTTAGATTTTAGAATTTATTTACAAAGTAAAAAAAAGAAGTTTCCCTCATGAAATTTTACAACAATATCATTGATGTATTTTCATCTATAGAAACATCCTTTTTTGAATTTTATGTTTAGGATCTATTTTAATGATACTATAGTACATATTTTCTTGTATTTTTTTATTATTTTAATTGGGGAAATATTGATAAATATGTATCTTTCACTAAATATGGATAATTGATGATAAGGACCAATGAATATAAATTAGTTTTACTATTCAATATATAAAGAATTATTTTTACATGAAATAATGGTAGGGGACCATATATTGAAAGAACCTAAATTCATTGGTAGGTATCCTAAAAACAATTTGTTTCCCCAAACAAACTGGTTTTTACCCAATATTTTAAAATGGTATTATAGAGGAAATGTGAATCCTATGGTCATAAAAACTAATAATTACAATTTTAATTATGATTTCTTTAGTATAAATGTTATTTTTACTCTGATATTTATAACTTATGAATTTCATTCTTATTTATTGAATAATAGGCAAGTTTTTTTAATTATTTACCATGCTATATTTATTATTCCTTCTCTTATTATGTTATTAATGTTGTTTAAATGATATACATGTTATGTTATTTAACTTTCGTTATTGATTATTTTTATTGTTTTGTGATCTCTAATTTTGTACTTATCCCTTACTTTGAATTTCAGTTAATTATTATTTTGTATCCATTCTCCAAGAATCCATGATCTGTACTATGTTTATTATGGCATGTTATAATATATAGAACAATTTCACTCTTGAAAAAAAAAATATTTTAAATTTTTTTTATTCAAATAAAAATTTTCTATCATGTATATATCTATTTTTGAAATAATACTAAACTATTTTTTCCATTTGGATATGATTCATGTTATCTTATTCCAATGTAATAATGTAATCACTGACTCTGGGAAACTGGGGTCGAAGTCCTTACATTTCACATTTCACATTCCATATGTTCTCTTATTCTTCTAAAAATTCCTTTAAACTATATTTAAAATGATAAAATAATTATAATTATTATACTATTATGTTTTTATAATTATGTTATAAGAATTAAACACCTTTCCTTATACTCTTATACATAAAAAACCATCATTTGTGAGTTCTTTGCAATAATGGCTCCAAGACGCAATGTGTTTTGTTTTATGTCAATTCCATACAAGGATAATAAAAGTGGTTATTCTAATATTTAATAATTATATTTATGAAATATTTTATACTTTAAAATAATAAATTATATTTATTTATTTTTCTTTTGCATGGAAAACAAAATCACTACCCAATAGTTATAGTGAACTACCGCGTCACGAAAAGTATTTATTTTTTTATTACTTCCCTTACATAATTTCATTGATGTAATTGATAATTATTTTAACGTGAAAAAATTATTAATATGAAATTATTTTGTTTCTATAAAAAAAGTAACAAACTATATTCAATATTGGAAAGAAACAATTGTGGTTAATTCGACCATCCAAAAAAGATTTATAATAGAAAAATATGGTATCATTATACTATGAAATAACATCATATTAGTTAAATTAATCCTTATATTCTTTAAAATTTTGATATTAGAAACTAAATAACTCTATATTTTTTCATTATTATTCTATTATAATGATATTACAACTATATAAAATCATATTCCTCCATTAATTATGTTATGTTCTTATTTTGGATGGTTTTACAACCTACTTGAATAATGCTATAATTTATGTGAGGGATGACTATAAGAAATTATTTTTGTGTGAATAAATGATATAATTAAAAAAAATTAGTTATGTTTTGTTTTGTATTATTAATATAGGTATATAACTCATTATTTTATAAAATAGACATCATACACTATGAATTAGTGAAATAAGATCATCATAAAATTCATTCTTAATGGTCAAAACTCAATAACCCATAGAATGAAATTATTATATAATTAAATATAAAAAGATATCAATTATAATGCATTATTTTTCGGAGTGATAAACTTTTATATAAGAATGGAAAATAACATTTCAATTAGGAAATTAGGTCAAAACAAAATTGATTACTAACACATGATACTAAAAACTAATATTAACTAAATAATATAAATAAATGGACTAATTTTAATGGAAATTTATAAATGGTTATATACATAATATGGTTCTAAAATATGGGATTAATAAGGGAATTTTTTTTTTACATTGGGATAGTGGATGATCATCTATGTAGGAATTCACAGTAAGCCTTTGTATATCACATTTTAAATTCTCGGATACTTGGTTGATATTATGGACCATAATTTATTTTATTGGGGGTATGTACTACCGTATTTTTATTAGGTATATTTAATCCATTTCATTTCATGATTCATGATTTTGAAAATTGTATGAACCCAATTATTCTTACATTACCATCACCATAAGTGTTCTTTTAAACTCACTTATATTTAATTTATTTATTATTTTTCTTCTTGAAATTATTTCATATTAGTTTCATAAATTATGAAATTTTAAATAATTATGTTTTAATTCATAATTTTTAGATATTTATTTTAATTTATATCACAAAAACACTTTATATATTTCCCACTATTTATGAATAACATCATCTAAAAGTTATTTGATTTACTAAAATTACATTAAATTACATTTACGTGTAATTAAATGGGACTCACAATTATTTGTTAAATAAATTACTCTAATATATAATTCATAAGATATATTGTGGTTTCAATCTAGGTAATATGAAATTTTTAACTAAAATATTCAATATCATATAATTTTATTCTCATTATAGTGAATCATTTTTATGAAAAAAGTATCATCTCTCTTAAATATTGATTCCCTCCATTTCCATGTTTATTATTCTTAAAAATCAATTCATATTTATAAATCCTATAAAAAAGTGTTTACATCTTCATTATCAATCTTTACCTCTGACTATTTTGAAATTTATGTTATACTAATACTTTTTTATATGGGTTTTTAATAAATACAAATCAAAATATTATGATTGTTTTCAATCCTTTAAAAATGTAATATTTTTTTTTACAATTCACATTTCTTTATGATAATATTTTTTATATTTCAATGATCTATTATTAATGTTTCAATCTAAAAAGTATACATTTTACCAAATTTTAATGTCAATAAAATAAAACATTACTTCATTTTGATGGTTATTTTAAAATATATAATCTTATAAAATGTTTTCACATTACATTTTTTAAGTCATGACCTAATTTGCAAGGTTTCATTGTTTAATATTTCTTTTAAAAGTAGTAGTATTTAAAATGTTTTCAAACTACCTTTCCAAAAATTACTTTTTAATGTGAGTTATAAGTTCCCCATTTATGATATTTATAAACATTAATTATAAAAAATATTTAATGGTTTTAGTTCTATTTTACTATTTATCTAAAATTTTCTTATTTCATTGCCAGTAAATTTTCATGAATGACTCTTTAAATTTTCCTCTGATGTGATTTTGTTAGTGATTGGATTATGGGTATATACTCTTTAAGGAACCAAATCTATAAAGCCCTCATACTTCATTATCATGTCTAATGGTGTTTTCTCTCTGTCAGTTTAATAGTGTATTTTTCAATGTTTATTGGTGTGGTCGTGCTGCGGAGTCCTTGGATGGATGAAAATTATTATAGGAGAGGTTATTGGCAACAGTATTGTTGGTCTATTATCATATGAAGAACACTGACTCATTCAATGTATAAGATTCATTTAATCATATTTCTTCATGTTCAATTAAAATTTAATTATGGTTTACCCATTCTCATGGAAGTGAAATCTACCTAATAATTATTTAGTTGGATTAATAAAGAGTTCATGTTAATTTTCATTGTACCATGATAGTGGTATTCTTATTGATATTCTGGAGAGTATAATATTAATGCTATTATTTGTTATCATGTTTTTAGGATATTAGAATCATGTTTAAATTTTTAATGAACATGGAGTTTGAATTAATGGATTAATTTACATATAAAATTAAATAACTGAAATGTTTTTAATTCATTATTATTATTGGATAATGTTCAAATTGAAGCTTGTTTTAAGGTTTAATTAAATAAGTAATTCAATGTTTGGATGGAATTGGATATGGAATAGGATGAATCCTAATTATTTTTGATGAAATTCAAAAAATTCATTTCAATATATATTTTTGCAATCATATTTTAATGAATAGAGTTTAAATACTAGAGATAATATTTAATATTTTAATATATTGACATAACTATTGCTTACGTTCCTATAATTAGATCATTGGAATAATAATTCAGTCAATTTAATATTTAATAACATATAATTTTTTCATAAAGATAATTATCAAGTCATATGATACTTATTTTCTAGTATATTCCATTTGCATTGAGTTGGTGTTGTGATATATTATTTATGTTATAATTTTTTATGCCTTTTTGGGGCCTAGATTTCCCATTTATCTATGTATGTTTCCTATTAATTTTTAATGATCATTATATTAAACTAGAAATGAGATATAATCATTGGATTGATGATGTGATATGAGACTGGGATGGATGATGTGATTTGAGATTGGAATGGAGGATATTGGGATTGTAATGTGATATTCGGTGGAGATGACCGAATGACATGGAATCAGATGATTTATCTTATGAAGAGAAGACTCAGAATATGATGGTAGTTGTTTTTAGATCGTACCAGAAATGATGTAATGGATTGAAGATGGTATTACAAATTTATGTGATGATGAGAGCTTGGATACTTATCATTTGAATACGTTTAAATGACCGATGGTTGGGTTTCTAATTTATCTACACTCGTTAACCCACTAGTTTTGGTAGTTGGATGTTCACTGTTGAATCACTTATTGGTAGCATAGTATGTGTTTTCAATAGTACATGGAATTTTAGAAATGTTAATAAATTTTATTAATTTTTTAACTCGTGTTTTTTTTATGAAATGAAAATGGAAAAACATGATAATATAATGAAACCGTGAAATCAAATGGATTTTGATGGAGGGAATGAACTTTGATTTGGATAATAAATGAAATATAATGAAGAATAATGAAAGTGGAATAATTATTTTCATTAATGATTAAAAAATAAATTAATATAAATGAAATGATAAAAACAAAAGAATTAATTTAATGATTCACTTTTTTTATTGTGTCATTATAAGATATGTAGTCCCTAGAATGGGTTGTCTGTTTTCAAAATGATTTTCAATGTAGTTAAGCCTACTACATTGTTATTCTTAGAGTTTTCTGATTAGACATACTATATCATGTAACTTATATGATTTCTTATACTTCCATATGCCTAGTTAATTAGGGATAATGACACCGAGTCAACTCTAGGATGGTGTTTTTCCCAAAAACTTGTCGATTAAAATATATGGATATGTGGATGGGATGATATGGTATTTAGATTCACCTGGTGTATGTTGTTATACACAAACTAATGTTTTTAGGATGTATTACATTTGGATGGAGATGGATTGTGACATATGAAGTTGGGGGTAGAGTGCCATATCAGTGGGAAGCGGTAGCTGGGTACCATTTATCTTTTACTATTAAATTATATTCTCTATTTTATGTGATACATTGATAGATTAATCCTTTGTGAGTCTAGGAACATAGTTTACCTTTTTCATATGACATGTTATTTTACCTATGGTTTAATGTGCATTAGAAAGATTAATTTTTTTTTGTATGAGCATATCTGGGTAGAATCTTAGATAGTATACTGTTATTATCACCCCAGGAATATATAAACATTTTTTCATTCTGTATGACAATGTTGGATATTGTCTTGGATGTCACTTGGTGATGGTTTTTTACAAGATGTTTTTGATTCATGGTTTTCACCATCATTACCTTTTTGGCTCTTATTGTTTTCCTTTTGGTTGTTTTAGTACTGTGTGACATTACATGTATGTACTTGTGATTATTTTTTATATTTTATAATAAATTATTTTTTATATCAATAATATAAATATCTTCTTGACGTTATCATTGAGGTTAATGACTCACACATGTATTCTTATTATATTCTGGTGCTAGTCTTCATCTTGAGGGCTACTAGAGGTGGGACTCAGGTGGTCACCATCTCCCTTCTATAATTTCTAACCATTGAGGGGTGTTGTTTTGGGATAAGGGTCATGATATAGTTTATCATATGTTCTAGTTGGGGCATTGGATAGAGTTTTGAGTTAGGAATATGCAATATTGTGTGGTTTGATAGGGAAATGACTTGAAATATGTTTTGTAAGTGATGTAAATTGTGGTAAGGTTAAAAAAATAGACAATATAATAGCTAAAGTAATTTATTAATGTTAAATATTATATCATTTAGGTTTATGAGTAAAAAGGTTGTTCTTCTTGATGCTATGGATCTAGGTTGATTTTCTCACCGGGTTCACACAGAATATGTTCACATGATATTACAATAGCTCACCATAGAGTACATGTCAATGGTAATGAAACATAGAATGGTACAAACTAAATGTTTCAAATCTATAGTCAATGATGTAAAAGAGAAGAGTTTTGGATTTATTTATAGAGGTATAGTTGGAGTAGGATTATATTTCATTTATTGTGGTTTATTATTTGAAGGATAACTGTGTTTCATTGGCTATGATGATGTTGTTTGGGGTAGAAAGACCGTGCTGTTTTTTCTTACTTGGGGATTGTGGGGATATGGAAATAGTATGGTAGAAGTTTTAAGACCAGTCCTGAGTAGAGTTTATTTGTTTTAACACAATGGTGTCCAGTCTCTATGAGCTTTTTACCCTTCGGTAGTGGAGTTCTACTATGTGGATGTTTGGGATCCATATCATGACCCTTTTATGATATGCTTTAAACAAATTTCATTACGAGGAGCATAAGGAGAGGCATTTAAAGGGGGATTTACATATAGACATATAACACCAAGTCACCTCATTCAAATTCTAGATATATCTCACTGATTTGGAAAGAGTATAGTTTGGTGATATGATGATATCTAGAATAATATCTTCATTATAGGGGATTCATTAGGATTCCTCATGAAGAAGAGATGTATTATAGGGTTCATAGTTTCATATCCTTAGTATTTTTTGGTTAGTCATGTGTAGGTCCCATCCCTTAACATATCATTTCTCTAGGGGTGGGTGGAGGTGGAACTCAAACATATGGAAATTTATTATACATTTTTTTATTGTATATTATGATGTCATCAACGCTGAGAGTCCCCAACCATTTTGAGTAGTCAGTGTTCACAATGCCTTCTACTTCGATTTACTACATTGATTTAGTTTTATCTGATAATTTATCAATAGAATATTCCCTATATTTGGGATATTTATTGAGGAAATCGGGGGAATAAAACACCCCCAAGGTGCTCTATGTCCTTATATAGAATATTGTGTCCATGGAGGTGGTCATCAGTAGTGTTAATGAGTCTATGGAATAGGTTGTTCTCAACATCCTGATTTTTCATTTTTAGTGATGGGTGAGATATAAATCATTTAAATATCATTTTCATTCATTTTATATTAGTTTATGATATTATTAATTCATGAGTTATGAAATTATTCCTTTCATGTTCCCCCGTCCATGCTTTCGGGCATGAGGTGGAGGGGATTCTAGTTTCCCTAGTGTTGATGAAACCACATGGAGGAAGAGATGACTTGTATGATGTATATAGAGATGGTGAGATAGTTTGATGGAATAACCACTATTTTGGGAATATTTATATATAAGTATACGTCCAAATAAATTTACCCTTATTAGGTATTATTTGTGTTCAGTTTAGAAGGTGTTAGAGCATGCTCAACTATATTACCATATAAATCCAATTGTAAATGTAAAACATTACCTCTTTCGGGAGTATTCCAAAATAATTCCCATGTTCTCCCATTAAACAAAATCATGTGATAATATTCTATATCATAAAAAAACATTTAAAAATTCACTTGTTATGTTAAACCCCATTCAATATATTGTATCACACTATGTTCTCTTAGGATTATAACCATATTCCCATGAATAGCCTTACTAGAATAAACTGGGGTATCTGTATTTGAACATTACCCACATAAATCATATATAAAATAAAACAAAATTATGCTTAGTTCAATTAATTAACACCATTAACAATATATTAGAAATTCATGAGGTCAAAGGTATATAACAAAAATGAAATATATCTTAATAAAATACCACAATAAAATTCATTTAATTAAAGAACATACAAATAGTACAATAATATATATACATGTAAATTCATATTTATTTGTAATGTGAACCTATGTTTCTTGTGATAATGCATGAATTAATTATATATCTCATAAATGAAATATCAATGTATTTTACATCTCACATGTTGAATTTAACCATAACTAATAGCATAAAAAAATTCTGTATCATTTAATAGAAAATCAAATGTCCACTATACAATTTTGGATTAAAACTATCACAGTTCGGATGCCAGATTCTTATCCATCCAATCTCATACCTATCACTTACTATCCCAAGGGAAAAATAATAACATGTTTGTTAATCCTAATTATTCGATAACATTTTCTAATATCCAAACCCAAACCAACGGGTTTGTTATTGGGGATCACAGAATATCATGCATGCCTACTGATTTGGACGAGGCTTATAACTATCATCGAGGGTCTGATACTTTTAGTGGGGAAAATTAAACCTAATTATAATTTCAAATAATCAATAACAAGAAGTAAAATATTTAATAAGTTATCAAATTAAACATGGTGGATCAACATAAATTGAGAAAATATAAAATTTTTAATTCATATATCATTTTTCAATTCTTTTCAATTATATAATTAGTAAGAAATAAATAAATTAACAACATGTGGGTCCTATATATTCTATCCTATTCTGACACCTGATTAATACTACCCAGAACAACTATCCTCTATAGGTCCTTTAACCTTTTATAGATCCATGAGGAAATCTAAAAGTGTAATAATAGTATCAATTTGGGTGTGAGTAAACTAATAAGTAGAACACCACCAATGTTTCATTAAACTGTCGTGATCAAATTTAAAAAGGGTATTCCATAACAATAATAAATCTAAATAAGGTATAAACATATAATATCAAACAAAGTGGTATTTTTCTAACCAATCTTCCACAATCCCCCGATCATACCTATTTCTGTCCTATGCCTAATGAGTTACTTAAGATATTGGTTATCACCAAATTAGCCTCAGTACGGTGTCCCTATGGTTTCATGTGGACATGATATCCAACATCATCATCTCTTGTAGAATACCATGTCACCTAGTTTGCTCTAGTTGAGAATATATATTACTCACATATACAACACTACCTCATAGTTCATGGCACATAGAAAATCAAGGATTCCTAGAGTGCCTAAAAATATTCCATTATGGTTACCCTATGATTCCACCCTATGCTCAGGTCACTAGAGTCCATTGTCGCATTTTAGCGCCTTCCCCAGACAAACAAGACACTATGGTCCACTTGTTTCAACTACCACTAACAAAAAAAGGCATGGAAACACACATATTGTATGTAACATCTCTACCCTAATCCATTTCCTTGGGAATAGAAGAAGGATGATACTAATCCTTATGTGACATCCTCATGACACCAAATCCCTGAAATAAATTCCAAGGGAATCACATCAAATTGGGATATGATTTAACATTTGAAAATAAAACTATTAAACCCTAATATCCAAATCAATATTCCTCTATATTATGTATTGGTAAATAATATAACTAAAACAAAACCAAATAAAATTTATGTGTAAAAGGGGAATAAAAAACAACAAAACTGAATGACACTAATGACTTCAAAACTGAAGGGAAAAAACGACATTCAAAAAGGAACTCCCGATATTTCCAAAGATCAAACATTAAATTCCATGATAAATGTATCTTAATGAGTCATTATATAACTAGGATACCTTTCCTTTGTACATGTCTCAATATATAGCATAAAAATGGAACCAATGTTTCCATATAGTGGGTTTATATAATAATCAGTAAGATTTCTGCAATGAGTTCTAATCTCACACCACTAGAATAAAACATGTTTTAATATTTATATAAAATTGATGAAAATAATTTAAAGCAATTTATATCAGTTCTAAAAAAATTCAAACAAAAAATAATACATGATTTTATTTAAAACCATTTTTGAAATCCATTTGCATATCCAATACATGGTTTAACAAATCCAAATAACCAAACACGCTAGATCATGTCATAGTTCTATGCTCATAAGCAATCTCTCACAGATTCCCTATGTCATCCCAAGGAAATAAATACCATATGACCCTAATGGCACATACACCTTCCATAGGGACACACTAATGAAAACGAACACAATCCAACAATGTATTCTAAAACCAATTACAAGATATTAAAATAAAAAAATTTCTTTAATTGGAAACAATTATCTATAACATTTTCGTGTATTAAAAAACCTATAATATTAAAATAATAATTTAAATATAAAAAACAAATTAATTTTCAAAAAATAATTTAATTTTAAAAATTTCACCAAACCATCACTAAAGAGGATTTACATCATGATTCACACATCAATTTTACAGTGAATTTAATAAATTCAATTCTTTTGAAAATATAACATTATGTTCTAGCCAAGGGGAGAATAGAGTGTATCCTAATACCTCTCAAACATATGAGAAAATGAAGAACGAAGAAAAAATAAAAAATCATAGCTTCAGACTCCTAAAATAACCTTTAGATCTTGGTTCCTTCAATAAAATAAATCATATATCTTCATTATTAACATCACACACTATGTCTTCATCCCTAACTGAATATACCCATGAATCCAATAGAGGGAACTGGAACAAATATATGTAAAAAAATGAATAAATATCAGTAAATAATGAATTGATAACTCCAATGCATTTAGATTAACCTAAGAATCACATAATCTAGATTGAATGAAATGATCTCCAAATCATTGGGAAGGATACGAATTTAAAATATAGACTGTTTGTGGGAAAACATTGGATTAAGGGGACTATCCAAGTTAAATCCATTGTTTTGGGATCTAATATTAAACATTTCATGGTTAGGGCACACAATTAGGAAAAACATATGCTAATGATTCACGGTCTAGAGCATATTTATAGACCTCACATGTTTGCTTCACTATATTAGATAAAAATTGAAACAACTATGATATACTCCAGTATCCATTAATTCATGGTTTCTCTTTGGAGTCCTATAGTTTGGAAATTCTTTACACCTAACCATACACCTATATAATTACAACTATTTAATTTTCATGGTTTCTTAGTGGAGTTTCATAGATTCTAATAACCATTCCGTTTCTGTTCACCACACTAAATCCATAATAAATTATGCCAAAACCTCTTATAATGTCCCAAAACTTATTCCCACATTTATATTTAAATAAATTACATAAAAAATTATCTTGTACACAGAAATGGGGGTGTTATTTTCTCCCACAAATTGTTATATCAATCTAGAGAACATTGAAAAAAACCATTGACCTGAAGGAGTTTAGTCTATTTATCCATCAATTCCTTCTCACAGTCCCATGTTTGTTCTGGAATCTGACCATGTTTCCAAAAAACATGCACTAGACCGACAATTTTCCCACCAAATACACTCTTATTTTTACGAGAGCTATATTAACATAGGAAACAACAGAATATCTGACTATATATTAATGTGGTTATAAAAAACAAAATATTTTTAATGAAAATTTCTCTTGTTCTAATTAAATGACATATTTTATAAAATGGTTACATAAAATATATTCACTTCCTTGGTTTTTGGTTTTTGGATATTAAAATAACATTATGAATTATTTCCATTGCATATATAGTCGTCGAACATTGAACATTTTATTTGTATAAATATAGGGTTTTAACAAATTCAATTTACTCGGAAAAAGGAAGCAATGGCCTCATCTAGAAGAATTCCCCCATATGAAGCCCATTTTTTGGTTCTTCGAATGTTGGCAGCATCTCTCAACTTCATTCTTGATCAAGCCCAAGCCATTCTTCACCACGTTAATCTTGAATAGAACTGCCTATGAGAAAAGTGGAGGTGAATATATATTATAATAAAAGCGATTTTATCCGAGCCGCCCCAAGAGTGTTTCACCATCGCAAACCTTACCCATAGGTCATACACGGGTGTTATAAAGATTTATTTTACAATACCCAACCATTATGATTATGTTCTTTATTTTCTAAATAAACAATATACACTCATTTTAATATTCTTACTTTGTAAATGGTTTTTAACGCATAAATAATATTTTTGTTAATATTTAAATTCAATTAAGAAATAAATTTTGATGAATTAATATATTTTTTAATTAAAAATATTTAAATAAAATATTATTTCTAAATTACTTTTTAATAAATATAAATGATTTGATAATTTTTATGAAAATAATTGTAATTTTTATTAAGGTTTGAAAACTATTTTTGTCAAAACCAATGAATTTTCAATAAACGGAGGTTCTTTTTAAATATGTAAATTCACATATTTAGAAAATTATTTAGATAAAATGAATATAATTTTTAGATTCAGGATGTCAATATTATCTGATGGGGAATTTTTCATAATTATTTGAGTCAATCATATTTTTGGGTAAAAATTAAACACCATTTAAATATATAATGTGTGTTATGACAACATAATGACCCAACTTTGATGTAATAAAATGAAATAAAATAAAAATCCACCAATATATTTATCACCTTTAAATTAATCTGATATTATATTTTTTTTTATTTTACAATGCCTTAGTTGACCGTCCAAAAAATATGTTGGTCAGAGTGGATACTCAAGAGGGGGGGGGGGTGAATTGAGTTCCAATTAAAATTTCTTTTTTAAAATCCTTTACTAAAAATCCCCCAATTTAAAATAATAATTGAATTGTAGTGAATTTTAACTAAATAAAGCTTTCAGTTTGGTTCTCAAGGGATTGATTAATTCACAGTTAATCTAATCAGAAGATCAAATTAGCTTTTGAAACAAATCTAATAATTTTCAAGTAGTGCAAATACATGCTAATTAAATTATCAAAGTAACATTGAAAAACTGTCTAAGTTTGAAAGCACTTAGCAGCGGAATAAAAGGGTATAGATAAAACTAAATAAATCACAGCGGATATAACCAAGAGCTTCAGTCTCAAGCCAAGACTTAGTCCTCTCAACAATTTATATAAATTTGATCCACACCCTGGATCGGGGTTCACAACAGTTTACAACTGTCCAGGTCAAAGACCTCTACCACAGTTCTTCATGGAAAAGAAAAATAGAAAATATAGCTATCCAGGTCACACATGACCTCTACCACTATCCACCATGGGAAAATATAAAATGTAAGGAGTTTGAATGAGGATTTACAGATCCTCCAGTTATGGTTCAGGAAACAGTGTGTGTAAAAATTAAACTAGATGATACACACTACTCGTAATGTAAATAATAAATCACTGAGAAAGATATAGAGTTTAGAATGGCTCTAGTGATTTCATTGTAGCTATGGACTTCTTCAAATTTGATCAGAAATGGTTCTGAGTCCTCTTCTGCTTTTTGTCTTAAAAATAGATTGTCGTCTGCTTGAGATCCAGGTTCCGAGACAGTGAAGAGTAGTCGATGAAGTTCTTCAAAATCTTTGTGAATTTAAACAGCTCTTCTTGAGTAAGAGTGAGTTTGTATGAGCTTCTATGTCTTCTTTGTGTATATTTCACATTAATATCTCTCTATGAGATCTTCTTGTGTATCGCATGTATTGTATCACGTCTCTCTTGCAGCAACATGAACTTCTTCTATTTATGGCATGAGCTCCGGCAAAAGAAATGATTTATTTTTCCAAGTATGAGGTACAGTTCCCTGACATCCAACAACCTTCAGTAAATAAATGATAGAGCATTAAAATATACCTAATATGACCGTTGGTTAGATTAAATAAATATAATGAAATTAAGACAACATCAGAATCTCTGGAATTGTAGATTTGGATATCGGTAGCCTTGAGTAACGGTTGGCTTTGTATCGGTAGACTCATGTGTAACAGTAGCCTTTCTATTAGTAGACTTTATGTCTGTCAGTAGACTTAATATACCAGTGACCTTTCATGTGACGATAGACATCCTTCAATAACTTGTCTGTAACGGTAGGCTTGTCTGTATCGGTAGGCTTGATGTACTGGCAGGCTTGCATAATGGTAGAATTGTTGTACCGGTGGACTTGATGTATTAGTAGCTTTGTTCTGTAACGGTGATCTTCACGTATCGGTAGCCTTTTCGTATCGGTAGCCTTTTCGTATCGGTAGGCTTGTTGTACCGGTGGACTTGACCTATCGGTAACCTTGTTCTCTAACAGTGACCACTTGTCTGCTAAAGCATTCTATTTTCAGAATGCTTTAAGTTAGAATATATATCCATTTAGTAATCGAATTCACTGAAGATGATATAAATATTGTAATATATGAATATGTGCATGGTGTACAGAAATAATGAAATATGTCATTAATAATTAATTAATATAGGAACTCGAACATAATTGAGATTATCAAAATATAATTGAGAATAATTAAAATATGATTGAGCATTGTTGGGATTATCATAATATAATCGAGCATAGTTGGGATTATCAAAATATAATCGAGAATAGTTGGGATTATCAAAATATAATTGAGCATAGTTGGGATTATCAAAATATAAGTTCAACTAATTCTCTAGAGGGCTCAACAATCTCCCCCTTTTTGATAATCACAACTTATCATAACTTATTCCAATGTATTAAGAATATTAAGATAGTGTCAGAGGAAAAAATTTCTAAAAAAACAAATTACTGTAAAACATAGTTCTCATTTTTCTCCCACTTTCAATTTTCACTCCCAGTTCTCATTAGTTTTATTTTCTCCCCCATTTTTCACCTTTGGTGCAATTTATACCACTTTTTGATTAACATAAAGAAGGGCAGAATTGGAGAAGGATCAGAAGGCAAGGAAACATAAACACAGTAATGTGGAGAATGTAAGAGTAAATGTCCATTAAAATAAAAAAGGTAAAAATTGATAAAGTCTGGATTACAAAAATAAATACAACTGAATCCCATCAAAAACATCCGGAAACACTCAATAAACCTCAGGAACAAGAGTCTTTCCCTTAGGACCAGAAGAGGGTGCAGGTTTAGATTGTGTAGATGGCTTGGGAATAGCTGAAAAAACAACTGGAGGTTCAGCCTCTGAAACTGTACCAGATCTGAAATCTATGCTTCTCTATGGGATCATTGGTGTCAAGCTTCGAATAGCCTGAACTGGAGTCATCTGAGGTGTACTTCCAAAGGCAGAAGCAGGAAGGGCAGGAGATACAATCACAGGTCTAGCATCCACATGCAAGAAGGTTAGGAACAGGTTCCTGAAGTCCATAATAATACTACCTCCTCTCTCTATTGCTGACACAAAATCATCTCGATTTTCAATGAATTTATCCAGGGCTGGAGTAATCTCCCTAAGCTTACTAACCTGTTCTCTGAAAGCTTGAGTCATTGGAGGAAAATTCATATTCTCCATCAAAATATTGAAATGGTTGGTCATTTGATGCTTGGTTTAGACTTTCTCAAAGTATTCATCCACTTTATTCTTAATTGCCTCTTGAGAGGCAGTAGCTGCTCGTAGGTGATCACGAACAAAACTACTAACTTCCCTAGTGGTAGCAAGGATCTAAGTATCTGAGGTACCAATGGTATTGGCCTTTTCCAACTCTTCCTAAACAACAGATCTGATCTGGTCAAGGTTCACAGTGGAGCTGGATGAGGGAAGAGGTTTCATTGAAAAAGTTACTGTCTCCATGAATGATTATGTCAGATTACTAACCACCTTCTGAAAAAGTTCATCTTGACTATGAAGATGTTCTTTGACTGATTTCTTAAAAGCCTCGAACACTTCCACAAACTGTTTGACTACCTCTTTGATAAATCTGATATCAGTATTCACTTGGGTTTGAGAACTGTTCAAAGCAGTCAACGAAGCAATGGATTGTCAGAGAGAAACTACATCTCCTGTACAACTCTCAATTTGATTATGGAACACCTTAAATTCATCCATCATTTCTTTTACTAGGCTAGAAACATAACATCCCAGAGATAGCTCTAGAGATTGCTCCACACTTCTCATTTCATCAACCAGGATTTTCTTCAAATCTGCCACTGATTCTCTCAGTGCTTCTTTCATTTCAGCCTTTAAGGACTCAAGGTCCTCCTTGGTTGCCACATTTATAGCCGAAGTAGGGAGGATAACTGATTCCTTTTGGGGATGGTCTTCCTCATCCAAATCCTCATAGTTAAGTCCCAGAACCATATATCCTAGATCTGATGTCCATCCTTCAATATCATACAACACTGATACTGAACCAAGATTCTCCCCCTCACCTAGAGCATTCACCTGTGGAATCTCCTCCAACTATTCTACTTGATGTAATTCTACAACTTCTTCTACAACTGCAGCAGATTCAATATCCATTTTCTCTGAGTCATTAATGACTCTCTCATCAACAGATGCTGCTTCTGCTTCCTGATCAGGCACTGTCCTGACTGTACTATCTATCAGAGGGTTCAAAATGTGCTCTTCCTCTTCATTTTCCTCATCATCTGCTTCACCAGCAGCCTCCATTTCTCCATTAATAACATGATTGTATTTGGTTGCCTCATCCTATTTAGAGGTGTCCTTAACAACATACTGGTATGTTTCTTCTTCTTCTTCCTCAGTCTAAGAATCATTTTCCTTCAATATAGTTTCTCCCCTTGGTATTTCTTTTGGAGGTCTAGCTGCTCCATAAGAAATATTTTTAGGCATAGGACTAGGAGGTAAATCAAGGTCTCCTCCTTCTCAAATGATGTCTCTTCCTCCTCAGCTTCATCATCACTGTAGACCGGTTCTGGCTCATTTGGTCCAAGGCCAGGATCCCTCACATCCTTTGGTCTTGAAGGATGATCCACAAGAGTGTACTTGTCATAGATTTTTCCATCATCATTAACCCATGATTTCTTCCAAGGGTTCCTGCTTACTTTCATAAACTTACACATAGTCCTGGTGAGGCAAAAATTATCCTTAACCAAAACAGTTCCATATTGAGGTCCGGCTACCTCCTTTGATTTCAACATAATAGAAATTAACTTAGACAAGAAAAGTGCATTAGACATAGACTAAGGTCTAGTCATATCTTCAATCTAAATCATAAGAAATCAGCACAAGTTCACCTTTACTCCATGTTTTAATTGATATAACAAATAAATCTCTTCAAATATGAGGGTAGAAAAATATCCTCTCCTTGGACTAATCACATGCTGAATAAACTTGAAAAGCATTTTGTACTCTCCTTCCATCTCTACAGCAATGACCTTTATAGGAGTTGCATTTCCTATCAACTCCAACAAGGCATCCTCATATTCGAAAAAGTCACTAGCAGTAAGTATGTATTTTGAATAAAATCTATAATCACCTTCATGAGGAACTCTAAGGTTCTCAGGCCATTAAACAGATGAAAACAAAATATTTTGACTATTTATGTTGGAAATAATTCTTTTCTCCTCTTCTGATGTCTCAAAACAGAAAAACTCATAAAACTCTTTTACCATAGCTGGATAGTACGGTCCATTATTTTTCATGAAGCATTTCACCCATCCTTGTTATTGTAAAACCTCCAGAATCAAGGACTTGCTTACCAGCAGCCATTCCGCACATAATTCCTTTTCTACTACAATTTCTCGCTTCAATAAATGTGGATTCACATGATTCCTTCGAACAACATCTCTAATGCTTCCATTGGCACCAGCATTGGTTGATTTCTTCTTCTTATCTTGCGGCACATCACTCCCTTCATCCACTAATGGTCACTTCACGGGCCATTTCAGATTATGAGGTTTAGGGTTTTGTGAGCTTTAGAGGTTTAGGTAAAAGGGATTCGAACAAACAGGTTCGCGGTGATTGAGTGATTTCTAGAGTCGGGTTAATATCATTTAGGATTCACATATAAAATAATTCTTATATTAAAAAGAAATCGAAAGTCTCGGCCTCAATATGAAAATTTAAAACAGCACGAGAGATGTACAGGTGAGGTGTCCTAACGGTGAGGTCTATCTAACGGTGAGGTTGATCTAACGATGAGGTTCTCTAACGGTGAGGTTCATCTAACGGTGATGTTCATCTAACGGTGAGATTCATCTAACGGTTTAAGAGTGAGTTATCATTCCTAATTCGTGTCTAATGAAACTTAATCTTTCTGAACTTAAAGGCTTAGTGAAAATATCAGTTAATTGGAGTTCATTGCCTATAAATTCAGGAGTTATATCACCTCTTTGAGAATGATCTCTTAGAAAGTGGTGTCTGACATCAATGTGTTTGGTTCTAGAGTGAGACACAGGGTTCTTTGAGTTGTTGACTGCACTAGTGTTATCACAGTTAATTGAAAAATGTTTAAAATCAAATCCATAGTCCAATAAAGTGTGTTTCATCCACAGAATCTGCGCACAGCAACTACCAGTAGCTATATATTCTGCTTCAGCAGTAGATAATGCAACTGAATTCTGTTTCTTACTAAACCATGATACTAGGGACTTTCCAAGTAAATGACATGTTCCAGATGTTCTCTTTCTATCTAACGTGCATCCATCAAAGTCAGCATTTGATTTACTTATTAAATCAAATGATTGTACTTCTGGGTAAAACAATCACAAATTAGCAGTATTTTTAAGATATTTGAAAATCCTTTTGACAACAAGTTTGTGTGACTCTTTAGGGTTATCTTTAAATCTAGCGCACATACATACACTAAACCTAATATCAGGCCAACTAGAAGTAAGATAAAGTAAACTCCCAATCATACCTCTGTAATTAGTTTGATCTATTGGTTTCCCAGTTTCATCAATATCCAATTTACTGGTGGTACTCATAGGTGTATCACTTCCCTTAATACTATCCAATCCAAAACGTTTTAATAAATCATTAGTATATTTACTTTGATTTAAAATAATACCATCTTTATTTTGAAAGATTTGAAATCCTTGAAAGTACATAAGCTCTCCCATTAAGCTCATTTCAAACTCATTTTTCATAACCTTCAAAAATCAGTACATAATGAATTTTTAGAAGTTTGAAAATTAATATGATCAACATAGATTTTTACTATTAAAAAATCTTTTGAAAATATTTTTATAAAATAAGTGGGATCAACAATTCCTTTTGTAAACCCTTTTGAAATAAGAAAAATTGTAAGTCTTACATACCAAGCTCTTGGAGCTTCTTCTAAACCATATAAAGCTTTAGAAAGTTTAAAAACATGATTTTGAATGTGACGATTTGAAAAACTAGGTGGTTGTTCTAGAAAAACATCTTCAACAATAAAACCATTTAGAAAAGAACTTTTCACATCCATTTGATATAACATGAAATTCAGATGTGATGCAAAGGCAAGTAAGATTCTAATTTCCTCTAATATAGCTACAGGTGCAAAGGTTTCCTCATAGTCAATTACTTCTTCTTGATTATAACCTTGTGTAACTAGTCTTTCTTTGTTTCTAATGATATTTCCAGATTCATCAACTTTATTTCTAAACACCCACATTGTGCCTATGGATAAAGTGTCCTTAGGTATTTCTACTAATTCCCAGGCTTTATTTCTTTCAAATTGATTTAGTTCTTCTTGCATATCCATTACCCAAAATTCATCATTGATAGCATCATTCATATTTTTAGGTTCTAAATGTGAATGAAAAGCTTGATGTTCAACCATATTTCTTTGAGAAGCTCTAGTCTGTGTTCCTCTATCTAGATTACCGACAACAACATATAAAGGATGGTTCTTTTGAATCCTAGTTGGTCTCGAAAAGGTAGGGCTAGAGATTTTAGGTTCAACAACAGGTTGGGAGTCAACAGAAGTAGGTTCTGGAAAATTTCCAGAACTAGATGTTTTGACTATTGGCCCACTATCTTTTTCATTAAGGTTCAAAATAGAGAGATCATCTTCAAGATTTTTAAGAGAGGTCTTAGGTTCATGTGGATTAGTTTCATAAAATTTGATGTGAATAGATTCCTCCACAGATTTGGTTCTCTTATTGAAAACTCTATAGGCTTTACTAGAAATAGAATAACCTAGGAAATTTCCTTCATCACTCTTGGATGCCAACTTGTCAAGATTATCATTGGTATTAAGAATAAAAACTATTCAACCAAAAACTCCAAAGTAGTTAACATTAGGTTTCCTATGGTTCCACAACTCATAAGGGGTCTTCTTAAGAATAGGTCTAATCAACACTCTACTGATAATATAACAAGCTGTATTCACAGCTTCAGCCCAAAAATAAATAGGTTGGTCCTACTCATTTAGCATGGTTATGGAAATTTCATGAAGGGTTCTATTCCTCCTTTCCACTACACCATTGTGCTTAGGTGTCCTAGGGGCAGAGAAATTGTGACTATAGCCATTGTGTGAATAGTAGGATTCAAAATCATGATTTTTAAACTCACGACCATGATCAATTCTCAAGGTTTTAATCTTAACTCCATTGAGGTTCTCTACAGACTTGAAACATTTAACTAAGTAAGAAGAATCTTCACTTTTGTGAGCTAGAAAATATACCCAAGTATACTGAGAATAGTCATCTAGTAGAACATAGACATAGTGCTTCCCAATTAAACTACAAACTCTACAAGGTCCAAACAAATCCATGCGAACCAACTCGAGAGGTTGAGAAGTTGACACTTCTTTCATTGATTTGAAAGAATCTTTATGTTGCTTTCCCTTTTGACAGGGATTACAAACATTATCTACTGGGAATTCATGTTTTGGTAGGTCTCTAACTAAGTTCTTCCTAGTGAGTTTTATAAGTGAATGTACATTGCAGTGTCCTAATATTCTGTACCAAAGCCAAGAATCTTTATGAAAATCATTTAAACAAGTAATATTTTGCATAGCTAAAGAATTTAAGTCAACAGCATAGAAATTTTAATTTCACAAGGCAGAAAATACTAAATCATTTTTAGAATTAAAAACATTGAAAGAATAATTTTCAAATTTAACATTGAAACCATCTTCACATAACTGAGAAATACATAGTAAATTATATTTAAGTCCATCAGCAGTTAGAACTTTAGAAATTAATACTAATTCAGTGTTACCCTTCTGGCCTAAGCCGATGATTTTCCCTTTAGAATTATCACCAAAAGTCACAAAACCTCCATCAACTCTGACTATGCTTTTAAAACATGAGTTGTCTCCTGACATAAGTCTTGAACATCCAATTCCGATTTACCAAGTCTTTATATAGGAGCTCTTTAAAAAGGTTCCCTTAAAACAGGTTTAGATAGGAAATGATTTTGGTACCCAGATTTTCTTGGGTCCTGACAGGTTAGCCAATAAAACTTTAGGTACACAAATTTGTCTTATGGGTCTCATAAAATTTGTAAAATCAACAGATTTTGAAATATAATCTTTATTAGATCCATAACTATGAATATAACTGGTTGAAGCATATGAGCTTCCAAAACTATAACTAACCACATTCTGTCCAGATTTAGGAAAAAATATAGTTTTGGTAATTTTTCTTTGTCCAGGTTGGTATCCTATGCCAGTAGTATATCTAGGTGCAATCTTCTTACCTAGCATTTGAGTAAGAGTGTCTTTTCCATTTGTAAACATTTCTAAATCCTTACTAAGTTTCTCCTTGTACAATTTCAGTTCAGTTTTTTCTTTACGAAAATGTGCATTCTTTTCCATTTCTATGTCAAGATCAGATTTATGTTTAACAGTTCAAGCATACTGTTTCTTTAAACCTTTTTATTTGTCTTTCGGCTCATTAAAGGTTTCTTCTAACATATCAAAGTATTCAAACAATTCATATTTTGACAAATTTTCAGATTCAGAATCATCTCTAGAATAATATTTATTGAAAGCCAGAGTTTTAGATGTTACCTCAGAAGTGTTTTTCATAAAACACATGTTTGCCTTATTTCTGTTTTCAGTTTCAGAAGATTCAAATTCACTGGAACAATCCTCAGAAGCACTCCAAGTAGACTTCATGTATTTCTTATACTTATTGTCCTTATAGTCATTCTTCTTTTTGTATTTCATCTTTGGACAGTCTACTTTTATATGCCCTTTTCTTTTGCATTCATAGCAGAAAACTTCATCAGATTTGTCAGATTTCATTCAGTCCTTTTTCCAATGTCCCTTGTTGTCATACATACCTTTGTAATTTGATTTTATGAAAAATTTCTTTTTCCTATAAAACTTATTAAATCATCTGGCTATGTGAGCCATTTCTGCATCACTGTCAGATGCCCCTTCCATTTCTTCACAGCTTGAAGATTCTCCTTATCATTATTCTTTGAAGTAGATGTCTTTAAGGAAACTGAGTTCCTTTTTGGTTCATCTTCTTCTTCTTTGTTTACCTTGAGCTCTTCTTCATACATCATCAGCTTACCAATAAGTTCCTTAACTTGTAGTTCACCAATATCACAAGATTCTCTGATTGAAACAGATGTTCCCCTCCATCATTCAGGTAGGCATCTCAAAATTCTCATGATCTGCTCCTTTGATGAAACATCATTTCCCCGTGAGATCATTGTGTTGAAAATTTCGATAAACCAAAGATACATATCATAAATGGGTTCATCATGATACATCTTAAAATTATCAAATTTAATAGTATAGGTATTCAATTTCATTTCCTTTACATTAGTTGTTCCTAAATGAGAAACACTTAAGGTATCCGAAATTTCATATGCAGTCTTACAAGAAGATATTCTATTAAATTCCTCCTCTCCTAGAGCACAATACAGAACATTCATAGCTTTGCAATTATTATTGTAAGCTGTGTTAGTAGCTTCATTCCAAGTAGATCTAACAGTATTAGGAATTTTATATTCTGAATCTATGGCAGTCCAAATATCAAAACCCATGCTTCCTAAATGAATTTTCATTTTAATCTTCCACTGAGAATAGTAGTTTCCATGGAAAAATGGTGGTCTATTACTAGCAACACCTTCAAGTATTTTATCCATGATAACTAGGTTGAAAATAAAAATTTTAAAGAGATAAAAATTAAGAAATAACATAAATTTTAAGAACATTAAAATACAACCAAAATCACAGTTGAAAAACAGAGTACTTCAGAAAATATTTTAATCATATGATACCAAATGTTGGTCAGAGTGGATACTCAAGAGGGGGGGGGGGGGGGGGGTGAATTGAGTTCCAATTAAAATTTCTGTTTAAAATCCATTACTAAAAATCCCCTAATTTAAAATACTAATTGAATTGTAGTGAATTTGAACTAAAGAAAACTTCCAGTTTGGTTCTCAAGGGATTGATTAATTACCAGTTAATCTAATCAGAAGATCATATTATCTTTTGAAATAAACCTAATAATTTTCAAGTAGTGAAAAAACATGCTAATTCAATTACCAGAGTAACATTGAAAAACTGTTTAATTTTGAAAGCACATAGCAGTAGAATAAAAGGTTTTAGATAAAACTAAATAAAGAACAACATATATAACCAAGAGGTTCAGTCTCAAGCCGAGACTTATTCCTCTCAAAAATTTATATAAATTTGATCCACACCCTGGATCGGGGTTCACAATAGTTTACAACTGTCCAGGTCAAAGACCACTACCACATTTCTTCGTGGGAAACGAAAACAACAACAAATACAGCTGTCCAGGTCACACACGACCTCTACCACTATCCACAGTGGGGAAATAGAAAATGTAAGGAGATTGAATGAGGATTTACAGATCCTCCAGTTATGGTTCAAGAAACAGTGTGTGTAAAAATTAAACTAGATGATCCACACTGCTCGTAATGTAAATAATAAATCACTGAGCAAGATATAGAGTTTAGAATGGCTCTTGTGATTGCAGTGTAGCTCTGGACTTCTTTGAATTTGATCAGAAATGGTTTTGAGTCCTCTTCTGGTTTTTGTCTGAAAAACTGAGTGTCGTTATCTTGACATCTAGGTTTAGAGACAGTGAAGAGTAGTAGAAGATGTTTATCAAAATCTTTGTGAATACAAACAAATATTCTTGAGTAAGCGTGAGTGTATATGAGCTTATGTGTATTCATTGTGTATGTATCACATGTATATCTCTCTATGAGCTCTTCTTGTGTATCGCATGTAGTCTATCGCGTCTCTCTTGCAGCAACATGAACTTATTCTTTTTATGGAACGAGCTCCGGCAAAAGAAATGATTTCTTTTTCGAGGTTCGAGGTACGGTTCCCTGACATCCAACAACCTTTATTAAATAATTGACAGAGCATTAAAATAAACCTAATATGACTGTTGGTTAGATTAAATAAAGATAAAGAAATTAAGACAGCAATGGATTCTATAGAACGGTAGCTTTGGATATCGATAGCCTTGAGTAACGGTAGGCTTTGTATCGGAAGACTCTTGTTTAACAATAGTCTTTCTATCGGTAGACTTCATGTCTGTTGGTAGACTTCATGTACTGGTGACCTTTAGTGTAACGGTAGACTTCCTTCGGAAACTTGTCTGTAACAGTAGGCTTGTCTGTATCGGTAGGCTTGATGTACCGGCATGCTTGCATAATGGTAGACTTGTTGTACCGGTGGACTTGACGTATCAGTAGCTTTGTTCTGTAATGGTGACCTTCACATATCAGTATCCTTGTCGCATCGATAGCCTTTTCGTATCGGTAGGCTTGTTGTACCGGTGGACTTGACGTATCGGTAACCTTTTTCTCTAACGGTGACCACTTGTCTGTTTAAGCATTCTATTGGCAGAATGGGTCAAGTTAGAATATATATCCATTTAGTAACCGAATTCACTGAAGAAAATTTAAATATTGTAATATATGAATATGTGCATGGTGTACATAAATAATGAAATAAGTGAATAATCATTAATTAATATAGGAACTCCAACATAATTGAGATTATCAAAATATAAGTGAGCGTAATTAAAATATGATTGAGCATAGTTGGGATTATCATAATTTAATCAAGCATAGTTGGGATTATCAAAATATAATCGAGTATAGTTGGGATTATCAAAATATAATCGAGAATAGTTGGGATTATCAAAATATAAGTTCAACTAATTCTCTAGAGGGCTCAACAAAATATGACATATTTTTACATTTAAAAATGACTTTTTTGAGAGTGTGACTCACCTCCAGATAAGAAAGACTTATATTTTATTTTGTTTGTCCATTTTCCATATAAAAAAATTTCTTCCACAAACCATTGGAAAAAACCATAGGAAAAAATCATGGGATGGTTTATTCTTTTAAATAGTTTAATGTGTAGTGTACAAAACCTAAATAATAATGAATTCCCCTCTCATTTCCTATATAAACCCACTTAATATCACATTCCTCTTTACTGAAACCCCATGTAACCCATACCTAATATACCATAATCTCTCTATAATCCTTGTAAGGAATCCCAATCTGTCAAGAATCCCCACTCAAACTCTTGAAATCACGCACTCAAGTAAGGGATCCTCACTTTCATTCATTTTTTATTTATTTATAAAATTCCTTATATTGTTATACCCTTTTATATTATGTAAAAAAAATTTGGGTATGATTTAACAACCCACTTTATGTTTTAATGATTAGATACCCCTTTACCCCTCATTAATTCTTCCCATGTACACCTGTTACCATTCCGAAATTCAATAAGATATTTCTTTCACCTCATTTACATTCAAGCTATTATTTTATATTATGCATCTAAATTTTCTTACATATGTTGGGATATTATTTTATATTACCCCTTACTTCTGATTTAATTTATAAATGATAAAATACACCGTTCTCTATTATCAACCAATTTTATGATTTCTATTTGACGTCGTTATGCTTTAGAAGAAACACAAATATTTCCCATGACAAAATCAATATTTAAGTGAATATCATACCCATTTCTCTATCACGGGTATTCACCATTGTGAACATGTACCGGTTGATTTAGGACTTAAATTTATGTATTACATATCTCTTATTTGTGTAATAAATTAACAAATTTAATAAATGCATGTTTTTTTATCTATGTGGTACAATTATGCATGAAATGAAATGATTATCAAGGGTGCACCTTGATAGCCATCTAATGAATTGGGTAAAGTTTAGTATCATTATAATTAAATTGCAATGAGGGTTTAATCATTATAAGTTAAGTGAAATTGGTGTTTAATCATGCCCCATGTGCAATGATCCTTGGATTATGCTAATATAATGTTAAATGTTATTTCTACACCTCCATGTTATGACAAATAGGCTATATCATGCCTTTATGATCATGATTCTTTTTTTCACCATTGATATGCCTATTTCCTAACATGTATTGTTTTACTTCATGCAATTCCTTTTTACTCCCTTAATGGTATTTATAGGTCACCCATTTTTATGTAAGTCCTTAGGTTATACCATGCAATGTTAAGTATGTTGGAATGTTGTGGTCATGTAAATGTAGTTTTCAATAAAGATGTTCTATTTTATGTCTTATATTTCCATGTAATGTTCCAAATTTCTCAAAAAACTAGAAATATAGAACACCAATGTTGTCTTAACGGCATTTTTATGTAATAAATAATGTTTAAGTGTGTAATAAAGAGCATGGTATTTATAGTTGGAATAAAATGGAGGTTTAGTTAATTTAAGGATTAATATTAGAAAACCCTAGTTATAATGTAAGGGATAAAACTAAGTATAATAAATACAACCCTAAATATTTGTGTGTATAGAGTATGTGGTTTATAAGGGAAAAGAATCCATATCTAGATACAAACATGTAGTGTCGGCTATGGAACATATGTATCTATGAGTAAACCCCAAAAACACCTCTTTGAGCTAGAATCAAACAAGAACTGGTCCAAGACAATGGGCCTTGTTGAACTCTTGGTTCGAAACTCCTAAGGGATATTATTTGGTAAATTCATATGATTAGTATGTGCCATTAAGAAGGGAATAAAAAAAAATCCCTTATGAATATATGTTAGGAAGTATATCATGGATTATATAGATTGAATACGTTAAATTCATTATTTAAGGAAATAAATTTAATTTGTAAGCTATACCTTTATGTCATTGGATTCCCCTTTTTCTGTTACCCCTAAAATTACTTATATTATAGAAAAAGTAAAATAATTTGATTTGGGCTAACAACAAATGTGAAAATCAATATGAGGACAGTTCTGATGGGATGATCAATCCATTAGGAGCGGGAATTGAAAACATTATCACGTTACTCTCTTAGTTAACTCATATTATTAATATAATCAAGGGTCATGATGAACCTCAAATACCCCTTAATAGTGGACAAGACATAATTGAGATCTTCATGAGAAAAAATGCCTCGTTCTTTTAATGAATCATTTGATCACTAAATCACCGAATAATGGATTAACTCCATTGAGATGTTATTATTCATCCTTTAATGTTCTGAACAAGAGAATGTTCTTCTGACTTCTTACCATATGGAGATAAATGATGATCAATGGTGGAAAGGGATCAAAAATACAAAGCCTAAAGAAGAGAACGTGGCACTGGAATGGAAGGATTACCAGAAAATGTTTTTTGATAAATAATTTCCTCACACCTTCCAATATAATATTGAATGGTATTTCCTTTCCCTCAAGAAAAAACATGAAAATCCATCATAGAGAATGAGGCTTAATTCACAATTCTTGGAAGATAAGCCTCTGAAATTGTTGTTACCCTTTAATTCGAATTTGAATGCTTCTTTGGTGGGCTGAACCCTATCCTAAGGAACTACCTAGTGATCCATGACTTCAATAGATATGAGGAAATTTAATGAGGTGCCCCCAATATTGAAATAGATTTCATAGAATCTCGTGGGTTTCATGGGGATAAGATGTGAAAATTGGACATTAATTCTTCTAGAACGATGGATATATCCAACGACGTTAATAAATTATTTCACCCCACTTTCCAATGGTGTGGAAAGAAGCACCACTGAAATTTTCTAAAGGGTGTGATGAAATTATTTAGGTGTGTAAGAGAAGGGAATCTATACATTAGTTTCCCAAAAGAAATATCTTTTGTTAGGACAGAGGAGAGAAATGCTCTATTCGACCCTCAATGCATTTCTCATTTATTCAGGTACAATGAACAATGGAACATTGCAAACCAGTGCCCTAAGACAATGGTATTTGGAGGAAACCAACTACCTCCATGGTAGAAAGGGAGATATTTTCCATCACTATTACCAAAATTACCCCTAACAATGAATTGGAGACATGTACGCTAGATACTCATTCAAAAATAGAGAACATAATTTTCAATTCTGGTTCTATGCATTCTTTTTTATATTTAATGTTTGGTAGAACAATCCGTACACCAATACAAATCATGGAAGTAGAGATGCCAGTAAGAACTAAAAATAGGGCTTTCATTTCATCACAAGAATATAACTCCCCCCATATCACAATTTGTGGATTCACATTCCAAGAGATCCTCCTCAAACCCCCTCTTGTTGAATTTTAGGCAAATCATGGAATAGATTGGCTTTCCCAATATAGTGGAAACATAATTTGATGTGAAAGGGAAATCAATATCCCTATGGGGAATCGACCTCTAATTTTTTAAAAGTGAAAGGATGATGATGAATCTTATTTAGCACCATAATATCTGGTGTGGATCTTAAATTCCCATGAGAATGTGTTTCTTGTATAGATAATTTAGTCTAAGGAAGAAACCATCCTTCAAGACATGCATATTGTGAGAAAATTCGATGTAGTGATTCTTGAGAAATTTCCTGGTCTTCCTCCTAGAAGAGATATTGAATTCATTATTGACTTTAGTTGTGGGAAATTTACAATATCCATGACTATGTATTGAATGACAGTTGTGGAGCTTGAGGAGAAAAAGAAACAACAACATGAGAATTTGGATAGTGTGTTTATATTCCTAACTACTTCACAATGTGGTGCACCAGTCCTCTTCATCAAGAAGAAAGATGGGTCTAGGCCCCTTGGAATTGTTTATTGTGAGCTCAACATAATTTGGATAAAGAACAGTATCCTCTTCAAAGAACTGATGAAATTTTTTATCAGCTATGTGGAGCACAATACTTCTCAATGGGGGATATGTGGTCAGGATAATACCAGGTAAGGTTGAAGAAGGAGGATATACACAACAATAATTATTGTACAATTTACTGGCACTATAAATTTATAGAAATTCATATCGGACTTAGTAATTCTCCAACAATCATCATGGAATTAATAAATAGTGTCTTTATAGATTACCTAACCAAATATATGGTAGTCTCTATAGATTATATATTAAGATAATACAAAACCATGGAGGAGCATAAGGAGTATCTATGCACTCTTCTAGAGACATTGTGAAAGGTGAAGCTGTATGAAAACTACAACTAGTGTGAGTTCTGGTTAAAGGAGGTCTCATTCGTGGGTTATATCATCACATGAAAATGGATATCTTTGTATCCCTATATGAAAAATGAAATTGAGGGATGGATGAGGCCATCATCGGCATAAAATCCTAGGATTAGATGGATGTCATCACTGATTTGTGTGCAATATCTCAACATTGTCAAACCCTCTTACCAAGATGACTCAGAAGGGAGTCTGGTTTTCTTGGAGTGATGAATGAGAAGAAAGATTGAAGTTGTTAAAAAGGAGGCTTATCACTATTACCATGCTCAAACTATCCACAAGTGGAGAAGTTTTTGTAGTATTCAGTGATTCTTCGAAGAATGGACTAGGATGTGTGTTAATGAAAAATGACAGTGTAATTTTACATTCATAACGGAAATTGAAATTCCATGAGAAAACTATCCAAAATAGGATCTGGAGTTGGTCATTATAATCTTCGATTAAAAATATGGATAAATTACCTCTTTGGGTAGAAGTGTGATATATATTCGTATAAAAAAATTCATGTATATATTCACATCGAAATATATGAATATGTGCCAATGAAGTTGGTTAGTGATGATCAAATCCTATGAATAATCAATTAAATACAATCTAGGGTTAGCGACCTTGGTGGCAGATGCTCTATGTTGAAAGGATCCAACAACTCTTTAATTTATGGGAATTGAAAAGAATACAATCATATTATATTCGATGCAGATGGACATGAGAATCATAAAAAAAGAAACATTGATAATAAATTCAATAATTATTTCTCAACCGTCTCTTTTAGAAAGGTTAATGAATGCTCAAAAGGATGATGTGGGAATTCAAAAGAAAGTGGAAACTATCAGAAAAGGGAAGTCCTTAGAGTTCTATGATATGAAGAAGGAATTGTATGATTTGGGACAATATTATGTGTTTCATAAAATCCAGAGATTATGAATGGACATTTGGATGATGCAAATAGTTATAATTAATCCATTAACCCAGGAAACCCAAAAAAGTACTGACAACTCGGAGAGAAATATTTGTGGGATAACATGAAGAGGGAGATCACTAAGTAGACATAAATATGCCTAGTATTTCAGCATGTGAAGGTTGAAAGTAATAATTCTAAGGGGATTATAAAACCATTACACATACAAGTATCGAAATGGGATAACATCACTGTGGACATCTTCACCAGACTTCTGAATAAATCCAAAGGAAACAATGAAATATGGGTTGTTGTGGATCATCTTAAAAATACTACACATTTCATTGCAATTCAGGAGGATTTCTCATTAGATTAACCAACACATATATACATCATAGATGATGTAAGGCAGCATGGAGCACCACTATCAATTTTATACGATCGAGATCCAAGATTGACCTCTATGTTATGGAAGTGTATCTAACACACTCTGAATACTGAGCTGAACTTCAGTATGACCTATCATCCTCAGACTGATGGCCAATCTGAGAAAACCATCCAAAAACTTGAGGACATATTGAGAGCATGCTCAATGGACTTGAAAGGAAGATGGGATCAACACCATCCTCTAGATGAGTCCTCTTACAATAGTAGTTTCCAATCAAGAATCCAAATGGATCCTTATAATTCCCATTATTGGGAGAGGTGGAGAACACTGAAATATTCAGATGAAGATGGGGAGAGATAACTCATAGGTCTATAAATGGTCCAAGAAATGTTGGAGAAGGTTATGATTGTCCCGTAACACATTAAAGCTACACAAAGTCAACAAAAGAGTTATGCTTATAATCATCGACGATACCTAGACTTTGATGATAGAGACAGGATATTTCTCCACATACCACCATGGAAGAGAGTTATGAGAATTGGGATGAATATAAAGCATAGTCCAAGGTACATTGGCCCTTTTCAGATCATTGATCACATAGGTGTAGTGTCCTATTGATGAGTAATCCCACCAAACATTTCTCAAGTACATGACATATTCCACATATAACTTTTGAAGAAGTTCATACCAGTCCCATCAAATGTAATAAATCTATAGGTGGTACCATTGGATAATGACATATCCTAGGAAGAGAATCTAGTGAAGATCATAGATCATATAGAAAATGTTCTATGAAAAAATATAATGCATCTCATCATGATGGTATGGATAAACCACAATATTGAAGTGGAAACGAGGGAATCATAGGATGTGATGAAGCAGAGGTTCCCAAATCTACTTTATTATGGGAAAAGAAAATTTCGAAGGCAAAATTTCTTAAGGGGGGATGATTGTAAAGACCAAAACATTTATTAATGAAAATTACTCTTGATGTAATTAATTATATTTTTATATAAAATGGTTATATAAAAAATATTCACACCATTGTTTTTATTTTTATGTATGTTGAAATATCGTTAAGAATTATTACCATTGATAATATAGTCGTTTAACTATGACCACATGAATAATATAAATATGGGCCATTAGAAATTCCAATTTACTCAGAAAAATGATGTGATGAACTCATCCATTTGAATTGATCCATACAAAGCCCATTTTTCGGAGCCCATAAAGGAGGTATTATCACTGGGATTTCATCTTGACCAAGCCCAATATGACCATTGAAACATTAATGTTTAATGGAACTTCCTAAGAGAAAAGTGTATGTTAATATAGAATACCACCCAAGAAATGTTATTCCAGCCACCCCAAGAGTCTACCACCATCACAGACCTTACCCTTAGGGCATATGTAGGTGTTATAATGGGTTATGTAACAAGGCTCTAGTACTATGATTATGTGATTAATATTCTCAATAAAGAATATAGTCGGAAGATTCGGGTAGATCCCTCTTATTAAGAAAGAGAAAACAGTACAACAAGGAGTTGGAAGAGGATATACAAGCATCATGGCAACATGCCAATAAACTAGAGAACATCATAAATCATACTCAAACCGGTAAGAATAATCATAATCATCATACTAGTCGGAGTCAACTAAGGGTCCATGAGACCTGGTGACCATAGTCGGCTAGAGATAGGAATATTCCTTCCCCTGTCTTGCTTTCCTAGGGGGAACAGGTTGGAAACATTCATCATCCACAACAACAGCTTTCCCTTTCGATAATACCTGACTATATGATGATTTTTTGGGGAATCATCCTTCATATAATCCCACCTTCCATGGATACCCTCAGTTTAGATTAATTTATTGATTTCCTCGCGAATCCTTGAAATGTTCCCATCACCCAGATTTTGCTGCCCTTCAATTTCATGATAAGATTTTTGCTCCGAAGACACAATTATTCCCCCATGCATTTGGATCTCCGGGGCCATCCCCCTTGACTTATGAGTCTCCTGTGTCAACTCCTTAGTCACCCCATCTGTAATCTGCACTATACCTTTTTCAAGAGTGGGTTGTGTTACCTAATCCACGTTACATTGTGTTGACTGAATCCTCAATTTCTTTCTACAAGAAGTTTCAGGATGCCCTATTGAGGAGAAAAACGAGCAAACCAGAAACTTGTGGCAATTATCCTTGACATGTCCTATCGTTTAGAACTCCGAAAAAAAGTTAGGAATTCATTCATATTCCACTTTTAAAGGAATATCATCATCCAATTCTGACAAAACAACATTATAGATCAAGCTACTACTCATGTCCACCTTGACCAAAACCCTAGCATAGTGAACAAATCTGACATTCTCAGTATTCATATCCATCTTGATCGGGATCCCCACAGCAGATGAAATATCAAAAAATATTTTAGGAATCCACAAAATACAATTAAGGCCAATAATCATGATCCAAACTTGGGCTTTAGTATTTATTAAAGTGAAAGGATTAAACCTAAAATCCAACTCTTGAAAGCATAACATACCTTGCTTTAAGGCGATTGATCCAATCCCCCATGCCCTTTTCATTAGATCTTCTGAAGGAAAAGTGATATGAAAAAAACCACGACCTAAGGGAATACATCTCCAGCCAGAAACCCCCCATATAGAGGTCATTTTTTGAACTAAGTCGACAAGATTCCAAGGCTTACCTCCTATGGGAAGAACAAGCCTAGCGATTATAGAGTGTTCACAAATTTTGAATCTGTCAAGAACTACCTCTCTACTCGCAGTAACGCGAGCAGTGTCACCTTTCTTGACCATTATCTCTAGAGAAGCATCTTCAACATGAGCAAAGTGTCTTTTTCTTATATCAGATTTCTTAGCCTCATGAGATGGGCGCTCAGCAACAACACCATCTTTCTCATCCTCCACCAATGAAGGCATCACGTTACCCATACCTGTAACTACAGTAGTCACATAAACTTCCACAGTTCTACAGACCTGGTCCGTTCTGGTGGGATTCGCCTTAGACAGTAAATGAGTCATGTACATGCCAGTCACGCCACCAGCACCAGACACCACTTCCATACTCGCATCGCCATTCTTCACAAGAGCCTCGCTACCCTGGCCATTGGCAACGACCATCACCGCCCCTGCAGCACGACACACCACCGGCACGACGATCGCACCATCCGCGATGGCCACCACAGCCCTCAGGACATTAGACGACACCACCATCATGCCTCCCACGCCATCCACACCGTTTACCATTGCTGAAGTCACCTTTAATAAAGAATATACCTTCATTTTTTTATTGTTACTTTGTTAATGAGTTTTAATGGTAAAATAGTAGTTTAGTTAATATCTAAATTAAATTATGAAATCAGTTTTGATTAATTAACGTATTTTTATAATATATAATATTTTAATAAAATAAAATTAATAAATTTATTTTCCTAAAATATAAATGATCTTATAACTTTTACGAGTACAATTGTAATTTTTATCTTGGTTTTAAAATAGTTTTTGTCAAAATGTAGGAATTTTCAATAAATGCCAGTTTTTAATTTAAAAATTACAATTCACATATTTATAATATTATTTAAATTAAATAAATATCAATTTTGGATTAATGATGTCGAAATTATCTAACATGAACTTTTTCATAATTTTTAGAATCAATCGATATTTTGGGTAAAAATAAAATACCATTTAAATATATAATGTGTTTCTGGACATCTTAATTTCCCATAAGTGATGTAATAAAATAATTGAAAAGTGATATTCGGCCAATATATTTTTTAACTTTAAAATAATATGATTTTAGATTATTTGTAATTAATTTTCCAATGCCTTAGTGGACCCTACGAGACATATAAAATATTTTATCATTATAAAAAGGTTTCCTTGAGAGTGTCACTCACCTCCACATAAGAAATCCTAATATTTTATTGTATTTTTCATCGAACATATAAAATAATGCTTTCCACAAAACATTGGAAAAAACCTGTGGGCATAAACTAGGGGATGGTTTGTGGTTTTTATTAGTTTAATATGTAGTGTCCAAATCCTGAATAATAAAGAACTTTCATATCATTTAATATATAAACCCCCCCAATATCCAATTCATCTTCCTTGAAACCACATGGAGAACATCCCTACTCATCCCTCCTCTTCTATAATCCCATAGAGGCACCCCATGCTCTCAATAATCCCCCCTCAATCTGTTTAAGTCACATATTCAAGTAAGGAATCATCACATTCCTTCATTGCTTATTTATGTCCAAGATTCCTTATATTGTTATGCCCTTTTATTTTATATTACAAATGTTGGGTATGATTTTGAACCTACCCTATATTTTACTCCTTATGTTTGAGTGATGAGAGACACCACTCTCCCTCATTGATGTATCCCATGTACAGTAGTTACCATGCCTAAATTCCATAAGGGATTTCTCACTATTCTTTTACATTCAAGAAATTATTTTATATTATGTATCTAAAATACTTTACATATGTTGGGATATCATGTTCCATTACTACCTTACATTCAATTTCATGAATAAATGTGGAGAGAACTCTTTTTTTTGTTATCAACCCATTTTACAATTACTATTTGTCCTCATTATGCTGCCGAAGTTACTCCAAAATTTCCCAAGCCAAATTCATCTTGTAAGTGAATACAATACCCCTTTCTCTATCTTGGGTATTCATATTTATACAAATTTACTTGTTAATTGTTCACATACTGTTATGTATTACAAATCTCTTATTCATGGAATAAATTTTTACGTTTCATGAATCCATGTTTTATGATCTTTGTGACACACTAATTCATTAAATTAAATGAGTAAGAAGGGTGTGCCCTAATAGGGCTCCAATGCATCGGGTAAAGTTTAGTATCATGATACATCATGTGAAATGAGGGTTTAATCAAGGCAATTCATGTTTAGGGTTTACTCATGCTCCATGTGCAACGATCCTTGTCTCATGCTAATATCATGTGAAATGTTGATTCCACATCTCCATGTTATAATAATCATTCTATATCATGCCTTTATGTTCATGTTTCTATTATGCTCCATTGATATAACTATTTCCAAAAAAGTATTGTATTATTCAGGTTATTCCTTTTTTACTCCCTTACTAGGATTTATAGCTCACCGATTTTTTACATATGTCTTTAGGTTATCCCATGCAATGTTATGTATGAAAGAAATTTGTGGTCATGTAAAATATGTTTTTAATAAAGATGTTGTATTTTATTTAATAATTTTTCATGTATTCCAAGACCCTATAACTCTAGATAATCATAGTTATCTTAAGAGAAAATTAATGTAATTAATCATATTTAAGTGTGTAATAATGTGTAGGGTTGTCATAGGGATACCATAAAATCACATGGCCAGGTAGATGTGGATACATCATCAATTGAGATATGTGAAAATATTATGCAATGAACTAAACTGTGGTAGAAAATACTTCCAATATTCAACTACACTAATTGTTTAATTTATCTAATAACGGCCTATTTATTGAAGAGATAGCATGACCTACATCCCAAAATGATGATTCCCAAGGCATGGGGAGATCCTGAAGGGAATATTGTCTATCACCATGAAAAACGACAGAAGTCTATGAAGATCCAATAAATATTATTGAAAATAATAATCCATCTCCATCCACTTCCAAATCATGTATATTTTATGTATTGCCTATTATACAAGGGTAAGTCAAACTATTTGAGTCTCACCTATTTACAACCCTAAAATTGGTCTATGAAAGCAATAATCATTCAATGCGTCAAAAGGATCCTTATCTATCAAGCCCTAAAATATTCTCTTCTATGGGAACTACAAAAATATTATGTGCTCTTCCCACTAGCTTCTAGATTACATTCCAAAAGCCCAAATTATTTCCCTCAGCATTTGTATCTTCATTTTATATTTTTCATCAGTATATGGATGACACACCATCGTCATTGTCAAATGAGGCTCAATTTTAACACCCCTAAATTTTGTGATTTTTTTATCAATTTAATTAAATCTTTTTGGTACATTTAATTTCATGTTAAACTAAAAATATTTTATTTTATATTTATTCACTATGTTTGGATTGAATTATATGAAACTACAAGTTAATCATGAACTACAGAAAACATAAATTTTATCTTTATCTATATGGAATGCCAAGGTTAAATTTCATTTAATGAAACATTAATTCTCCTCAACGGCTTGTGTAACACGCTAGACCATGTTTTACCTAATAGTAATGTATTATTAAAATTTTATTCGGTAATATAAAAATATATAAACTAGATATTAAATTAACTGTTCTGAATAGTATTAAGTAACTTATGAAAATATATGTCTTAAAAAATAAAATATAAATTTTTAGGTTACTAATAAATTAGAAAATAAAATATACAGACAAATCGAATATAAAGGATATATTTTTATTTTATGCTCCCAAAAGTGTTTTGAAATAATGGATTAAATTATTTAAAATCAATAATTGGATGATATTAATAAAATATACATATTTTATATTAAATAAAACTATTTATATATTCTGCCAATAGATATTACAGACATAAGATAAGAACAAACCCAATTTTATGCATAGAACACTATATTTTTATTAAGGTAGTTTCACCACATTTTAATGGAGATCCCTTTTTAAATCAAATTTTTTGATCTTTTATAGACTTATAGTGTCAAAATGAATTATTAATTTAAATAAAAACATAAAAATTATTTTTTGTTATTTTTTTATTTTTCCAGTGAGGATTCATTTTTAAGGAAATGTTAAAAATACTGATTTTTTGTTCAAAACAACATTTTTCATATCATTTTTTAATGATAAAATATATTTTAAATTATATTATAATTTTAATTAGATCATATTATTATTAATTGATCCAATTTAGGTAAATTTAATGAATTTCACCATGAAATTGTCTATAAAAAATAGAAAACTTAGGGAGGGTTTTACATTAATAACCTGCATTATCATCCCATGTGTGGGATTAAATTTAAATTACATACTACTACTTATGTGATTTGAATTTGAAAAAATTGATTCCACATTCGTAATAGGAATAATATTTAAATCCAACTAATTTCAAATAAATTTTATTATTAAAAATATTCATGAATGTAATTAAAATTATTTACAATGATTTAGGTAAAATAATGCTTAATAAGAGAATAAAACTAAAAATAAATGTCTCTATTGACTTAAACTCTTTTCCAAAATACATTTAATGGAAATAGTTTTTTTATACACATAACATTATTTATATTTTTATATTCTATGACTTTTTTAGGTAATATTTTGGTTACACCAAACTTGTATTAAAAAGTGACATGTGTCTCCATTCCATTCCCTATAAAATGCCATCATCTCTCCCACATCCTCACACCTCTCAATCCATATAGGTTCACCCAATATCTACACAATACACTTCTATAAATCCCCACCTTAATCATTTAATCCACCATTTGGACATAAAGAATTTCAAGGATTCCCTTTGATGAAAACAAAAAGGTGTTACTCAATTAAGAGGGAACACCCTCCCTCATGCTCCATTATTTTATTTCCTTTATGCACACCCTACCCTATTATAAATATATTAATGTATAAAAAATAGTATAATCAATATATTTTGGTGCTTTATGGAATGTTCCATACCCACACTTACACACAAATCCATTTTTTGATTATTAAGCATATTGTTTACTTGTATGGAGAACTACTATCTCAGGAAATAATGATTGTTCGTGTTTTATTTACTTCCTACCATAATCCAAATTATGATTAAAAACATATTAATATGTGATATATATTTTTTATATTGTATTTATGATTCTGTAAATTTTTATTTATAATATACCTATATGGTTTTGGTCTTATGAAATATGATAATTCTGTTTGAGGAATCATATTCTATAGGCCCCTCAAAGAAATGTGATTCATTCACAAACTATATTTAATGTATTCAGGATATATATAGAGATACTATATCATGTACATGAAATAATAATTATAGCATAATGATACAATATAAATAAAAAAATACATATATACATATCACCATTCGTCTCCATTAACAGTGTATTTCATTTCCTAATTATTTATTATATATATTATAAAAATAAATATATATTTAATATACATGATATATTGGTCATGGCTTAAATTTATGAAATTATTATATATGTATAAGGGATAATGCTATCATAAATCAAGACAAGAAAAAAACAAAGAAAATATTTCTCAAAGCATAACCTTAACATGAAATTGTTAATAAAATGGTAAAATATAGTAATAATAGAACAATATTTGGGATTATATATAAGAATATATTTATTTAAGATATTTAATATAATATTAAATTCAATATAATGGAGGTTTGAACAAGTACTACGAGAGTTACGACACAAGGTACGATGATTTTGTCACACATTTTATTTTTGTGAGATACAAGACTTAATCATCACTCATTTGGTTTTGGTAGTTTATATTAAACTGAAGGATGTAATATATTATTCATATACATTAATTAATTAATATTTACAGATCCAATCATTTATTTTTCTTTCATGGGTTCTATGTTTCAAATGTTACCAAATTAGTAAAGTGATTTTGTCTCAATTTTCCTTCTTTGAGACACATTCAATGTTATGAACTTATATTTATCAATGTAGTGAATATACAATCTTGTAAGAGTTATATCATGAAACTAATTATTTACATGATATTTTATTCTTCAGTTAATGTAATTATTTCCATTTTCTTATGATCCACAGTTACCAAATTAGTAAGAGTTTATGGCTATAATAACACCATTAATTGATATTGTTTATGATTATTATCCCATTTATTTAATATTATGATCCATTCTAAAGAAAATCTTATTATTTTTCATAAAAAATATTAATTCATGTAATATCCTTGTAATGTTACCATTTTACACTCTTCAGTACATAAGATGATCAAGATTGTGTTTTTAAGAAGGTCTGACATTACCTATCTCTTCAGTTTGAAATATTTATTCCATAAAATAATATCTTTGAAAAGGTTCCCAAAAGTATTCTATTTTTCACATGATATCAGTAAAAGAATTTTTTACCAATTTTTTACTTTTTTAAAAATAATTTACTTTAATAAGGAATCTTCTTCAAATTTTTTGGCCAAGAAACCTTTCAATACATTTTATGATGAAAAGGGAATGTTTAGTTTGTATGAATTTACTCACCATCATTATTGAGATTACATTGATTCATCCTTTACATTATTAAATAGTTTTTTTAATTATATATTTTTCCAAATATTATAAAAATTATTTTATTCAATGCATATTCAATGAAAATAGATTTCAAAACGTTTGAAATCTATTTTATAACCTTTATGTTAAAAAAAATTTCAAAACGTTTTCTAGATTATTTTAAAAAAATTCATGGATATGTATTTTAAAAAAATCAATATTTATATGAATTTTTCAATGTAATTTCACTGAAATGGTTTTTTAGATTTCATTATTTATTTAATCATAGTTTTTCAAGGAGAATGGTTTTTGAATGTTCTCAATGATTTTTTATATGTTTTTTAATTGATATTTTCAATGAAAATGGTTTCCTAAAGTTTTTTTGTTGAAAAATGACTTTTCATATATGAAAGTGTATTTTACTCAAAAAAGGTTTTCAAAATAAAATTATATGTTATTTTACATATAAGATAACACCTTTTGATGTTACTAATGACCTTATAGGAAATTATTCAATGGATCTATTCATATTATTTATTGAATGGTTTATGTTTTGATGGAATGATGTTTTTAAAAACCATTTCTCTTCCACTGGTTAAATTATTTTGAAACACACTTATTTATAAAGGTTATAGTTTTATGAAATGATTATGAAACTGATGTTTATCTATATGTTATTATGTGCGGAAATATTAGTGATACCCATTTCATTTCATAGATTTTTATTTCATGTTTATAGAACCCATATATTTTTAGTGGTCATAATATGATAACTATTTTATTATCTTGTGGAAAATTCTTGAATGATTTTGTTATGATATGGGTGGGACCAATATCTCTATCCATTGAATTGGGTAAATTTATATATGTCATGTGATAATAAAGGGAATGGAGTTAACATAATTGATCCACTATGGGAATATTGGGAAGCCATATCCATTATTTGGAAATTACAATGACTAGGGTTGGTAGTGTGTTCATCCCAGAAGGTGTAATCACATTAAAGATTTAAGATTGGGAATCCAGATCCACTATGGTAAGATACAGAAACCTGATCCACTTTATGAAGATGGGGAAACCCAATCCCTAATAAGGAAATTTTTTCGACTGAGGATGGTGGTGTATCCCGCATAGTAGGTGTAGTCTCTATAAAGTGTCATGATAACTTATACCGATGATTATTAACTTATAGGGAATGATATATCATGTTTATGCATTCCACAATTCCATGTGTTATTCATATGTTATGATGTCCTGGATCATGTTCTTTAATACCATGTGATATATATTTTATGAACATCCAAGCTATGTGTCATTATTCCATTTTATGATATTTAATATATTGGGGTATGATATTCTAGCGATATGATCATATTATCATACACACGTGTTTATTTTTATGCTGACATGTCTCCCTTGTTTACCTTTACTCAGCATCAGATCTCACCCATTTTTATGATTCCTTCCCATTGTTAAAAATAATTTTATAAAGAATGTTGTGTCTAGGAAGGGTTATAGTAATGAATAACCTACTAATAGATAATGTATCTATCTAATGTTACTATATTTATGTTTCCATGCTTCCAGTGGAACTAAAATAATATAGTCTTTAGTTGTGTATTTCTATAATGTTTTATGTATTTCAAAAAATTGATGTAATTTCAATCTACAATTTAGATTGGGTATTTATTTTTTTCATAATTAAGGCATAGTCAAACAATGGAAACTAAGACTAGAAAACATTTGTAAGATCCATATAAATACTTGTAAGAATATTTCTAGGGATGTAACTATCGGCAAGTATAAGGATAAATTAATGTCTAAGAAAATTTCATTTAATTTTGGTAAATGATAGAGTGATTTGATTACTAGAATAACATCCCTTTATGGATACTAAATGTGGATGCGACTACGAAACATATTTACCATGGTGTAAAAACATTTACAAGATGTCTGGTTCATGATTTGACATAATCTGGTACATAAAAATAGGCATTGCTCCACACCTAGTTTGAGATTCCATTTAGATATGATTTGGAAATTCCCACACTCATTAGCAACTATTATTAAGGATTTAAATATAAAATGAATATAAATAACCTAGGATCGTATTATGTTGTTTTTTATTAAAAATTATGGTTTATTATTTATAAATATTTTAGTAATATTTTATGATTTTGTGGTTACCAACTATGATATGTGTTTCTCAAGGAGTGATTTCTGTTTTTAGTCAACAGAGAGAATAGTGAGAAATGTTATTAATATTGAACATTTCATATGTGGAATTTATGGATGTAATGAAAGACTATTTTCCATCTAAAAATCTCATAATCGAATTTTGTAAAGTGGTATGAGTATTGTTTATTCTTTTGATGAATAAGGGACTACAAACAACAAGTGAATGTTATATTATGTTCCTAAGGTATTTTTTATATTAAAAATAAGAATCATGAATATGATGATGTTTATAAAACCTAAGACATGATTCATATTTCATATTCAAGGAAATAGGTATTCAGGAATAAGCTGATAAAGAATGAGATTTATTTTAACAATATAGTTGGATTCTTGAAGTATATATGCTTTGGAATTAATGTTTTATGTTATATGAATCACAAGATATAAAATTATTGTAAGAAAATGTTGTAGTTATGGAATGAAAATGACATGTTGAATGGTTTATACGATGTAAAAAATGAATTTCATAGAAATTGGATAATTTGATTAATGGAAGCTAACACATAATTAATACATTACATTGAGATAATTATTTTTTGGATAAAGATATACTATATATGAATAAATAAATATGAACATACATATTATGATAGAACAGATTCTTGAAAATGTGTTCAATATCAACAAGGATAATGTTTAAAACATCAAGGATTTGAAGAATGAATACAGTAATCTTTTTAATAAGGAATAATTCATCTTTTCCAAATTTATTTATTGTAATTTAGGTTATTAACTTATTTGGAGGGGATATAAGATGACGTTATTCACATGAATGGAAAGTAAAACCCAAGAGCTGTATTATGATATGTGATGGATCAATTATAAGCTGATTTCTTGACCTTATTTCTAATTTCTTGTATTTTCATCCTTTGAAAGAGCTAGGTGGTTAACTATTTATGTAAATGAATACGTTAAGCTTCATATGATGCATGTGATATTAATTTAATATAACACTACATTATGATTTATGAATATTGGATATACTATTCTAATATGACTGTGATGATGATAATTGATGACAAATGGTATGACATATCATTTATCTCATGATCTATTAGTTATTCAGGAATGATAAATCCACCATCATTCCCTGGAGTAGGAAATGATGGGGCAAATTATCATTGAAAAACAAAAGGAGCATATTGTACATATGAAGATTAACAAAATGAAGTAATTAAATTTCTTTGCATTCCTAAACACTAAAATAATTAAACGAATACTGGAAAATGATATTGAAAATGATTTGTCATAGATCCTTTATCTATGACGAGTCAAAAAGTCCCTTGGATCATCATAGATTTATGTTTTTTTGATCACCCACATAAACTGATCATTGTTCTCAATCAATCTCTAACAGAACATGATAGATGGATATTTCATCCATTTATATGTTTTCAATTCCCAAAACAAAATTATCCAATGGGAAAACATAGTTATATCTTAATTTGGGTATCCTTTACAGTTCCAAAATAACCTTTTAATGTGAAGTTTTAGTATTCATTTTTAATATGTGGGTACCTATGAATGAAACTTTATGCATAAAATTTTGTTTGTTCATACCTTTTGTGTAATATAATTTTTTTCAAATTAATTTAATATTTTTTTAATTTGAATTTCATTAACAAATAAAAACGTTTATTTTATATAAGAGAATTATGTTTGGCCTGAGTTATAGACAACACCTTCCTAATCATGCAATATATGAAAAATAAATTTTAGCTTTTTATACACCAAATCCCGTGGTTATCTTAAATTAAACTCAATAATTACATTCCTCTATGGCTTGGGCAACATGCAATACCGAGTTTTTCTAAATAATAATATATTATTAATATATTATAACATAATATAGAAATATATATCCTAGACATTAAATTCATGGTTATAAATATTATTAACAAAAATATGAAAATATATGGTTTACACCAATACAATGTGAATGAATAGGTCACCAATTATTTAGAAATGATAATTTGTGAACCAATGGAATATAAATGATATATTTTTATTATTTACTCCAAAATGGGTTTTTTTATTATTTGAATAAATTAACTAAAATTATTGATAGTTATATATTTAATATATATTTCTCATATTAAATAAAATACTTTTTCCATTCATTTAATAGATTTGACAGACATAAGATATGAACAAACACAATTTTATGCATAAAAACCAATATTTATAAAAAGATAATTGTACCACCTTTAAACAGTGAACCCATTTAATATCGAATGTTTTCCACTGTTATAGATTTAATATTTAAAAATAAAATACATATTTCAAATTTAATCATTAAAAATATGTTAGGGTAATTTTATTTTGTATTTTTCTGTGAATATTATTTTTTTAATATATAGTGTATAATACAGAAGTTGTGTTCAATACTAATTATTCATATATTTTTAAGAAGGATAAAATATTTTTTCATAAAATTTCAAGGTTTAATTAGAGAATATTTTTATCAATAAATCGAATTTTGGTAAATGATATAAATTTAATTTTGAAATTGGTTATAATTTTTTTGAAAACATTTTTTCGTTTTTACATTAAAACCATGTTTTAAAATCTCGTATTTGGAATTAAATTAAAATTAATAACATAAAATAATTTTATTTTAATTTTGAAAAATGGATTCTACATTTTCAATCAGTATAATTTTGAATTTCTAATAAATTATGCTTAAGATTTTACCAGAGTGGTTAATGATTATAGTAAAAATTAATTAGAGTGATTAAGGTAACATTAAGCTTAACTAGGAAATAAACCATGATCATAAGTGCCCAAATAACAAATACACTTTTCTAACACCAATTTTATTAACATATTTATTCAATAAACCATAAATTATTTATTTTTATTTGTTTTTATGACTTTTTATTATGTAAAAACATCGGTACAAATAACAATATTTAAAAAATGCCAAGTGTTCCATTTTCCTTCCATATAAAAGGCCTCCACAGCTCCCACTTTCTCACACCTCTCAAAACTATATAGGATTACAATAGTTCTACACAATAAACATACAAAAAACCCTACCTTCCTCATTGAAACCTCACTTTTGGAATAAAATGCTTCCATAGAATCTCTTTGATGCAAACCAAAAGGAGTTACCTTATTAAAAGGAAACACCCTCCCTCAAATTCCTTTCATTTATTTCCCTTATCCACTCCAAAATATATTTCTATTCCACGATATAATGACAAATAAATTATAAAAAATATTATTTTATGTTTTTCTGCTAATTTTTTTACCTACACATACCCACACATGAATCTAATGGTTAACGAACTTATAGTTTATGTGTATGATCAACTATCTCCTCACAAAGAAATAATTCTTCATTTTTTCATTACTACATCTAGTTGATGAAATTATTATGAAATATCTATTTATATATAATATATATTTTGTGTAAAGTTACTTTATGATTAATTAATTTTTTATTTATGACATACCCATATTCTTTCCATCCTGTGTATATATGGTAATTTCGATTGAGGAATTGTGGACTACCCCCCCCCATTAATGTAGTGTGTTTAGTTCACAAAATAAATAGAATGTAATAAAGATATTTTTAGTGATGAAATATGATATACATAACATAATAACTCTACTAAAATTATATTATATTCATATTTATATATAAATATATTAAATTTACTTTCTTTCCCTTAGTACGACTACAAAACAGACACATCATTCATGTGTTTGTACAACCTATAGTCTCCATGAATGGTGTATTCCCATTCATACTTATATATTCAATAGATTAATAAAATAAAAATATGATCAATATAAATTATATTTATTTCAAATATTACATTCTAGAAATCATTAAATATATATATGGTCCAAATATATAACATGATAAGACACAAGAGAAAAAATAATGGGTATATTATGGTAAGGGTAACCATATTATGAAATTTTTAACAAGCAGGTAATATAACCTAATAATAAAAAAATATGGTATTAGATATAATAATATGGTTCTTTTAAATATGTATAACAAATATACATTTATAATACAGTAAGATTAAATGAGTACGACAAGAGTCAATATAGAAGGTAAGGGGATGTAATCTCACTTTTTTATTTTTATGAGAGACATACCTTAATAACAACTCTTTTCATTTGGGCAGTTTCGATAAAATCAATTTATTTATTCAATTATTCTTAAATTTTCATTTATGGGTATTTACATATCTTTTTTTTATAATATTTTCAACGATTCTATGTTTTAGAAGTTAATATATCTGTATTGTGATTTTTTTCTCAATTTTCCATCTTTGAGAGACATGCCATGTTATGCACCTATACTTCTCAATGAGGTATATATATTGCCTTTCGAATGTAAAATCATGAATCTATTTACTTTCATGAAATGTTTTAATTCATGTAATTTTATTATTTCCATTTTTATGATCCTAAGTAACAAAATTAATAACATTTTATGGATATAACTACACCATTAATTGAGATTGTTTAGGATTAGGCACCCATAGATGAAATATAATTTTACTTATCAAAAGAAATATTATATATTTAGTTATCCTCTAGCAATTAATGTTTTATCCAATTAATGTTTCTATTTTATACTCATTGGTTTATATGTTGATCTTGAAATTGTTTTTAAGAATGGTCGACTTTAACTCGACCTTTGGTCAATAATATTTATTCCTTCCAAATAAAGTGTTCTAAAAGGATTCAAAAATATATTACATTATTTTTATATGATATATAAAATATATTTGTAACCATTTTTAAATTTTTTAAACCAAATTGTTTTAAATAAGTAATCTTTAACTTATTTTCTCATTAGGTAACACTTATAATCTTTTTACAGGGAAAATTTAATATTTGAAATCTGTGGATTTACCCGCTGTCATTAATTACATTCTCTGGTTGGGTCCTATATAATATTAAAAAATATTTTCTTTTAAAAAATAAAATGTTTTCTGAATATTTTGGAATTTGTATTCAATTTATACTCAATGAAATGGGTTTCAAATCATTTTCATTCTACTTTTTATGTTTTCAAGGAAAATGGGTTTCAAATTTTTTGAATCTTATTTAATAAGTTTTCATGGAAAAGGTTTTTTATATCCTTTACCAAGATATAATAATAAGTTCTCATATTATCTCCAAAGAAATGGGTTTCTAAAAAGAATTCACGTTCTATTTATATGTTTTCAAAAAAAAATATTTTTTGAATTTTATCTAGGAATTATATATATATTTGGAATGTTTGTTTTTAAATAAATTTTCTTTCATGTGGTTTTATGTTTTAAATAATCTTTTTTAATGAAGAAAGCATATTTTACTTAAGAAATGTTTTAAAAATATATTTTCATGTTATTTTCCATATAATATGAAATCCATCAATGATACTCATGACATTTAATGAAGTGATCCAAACATTCATTTAATATTCTTTCATGAATGGTTTTATTCTTTGATGGAATAATGGTTATGATGGATATTTATCTTCCTTGGGTTATATTATTTTGAAACCCACTTTTTTAATGGCCAATTCATTAAATAAATGATTATGAATCCAATGTATTTTCTATATTTTAAGAAGTGAAGAGATTATTGTGATAACTATATCATTTCATGGATTTTGATTTGATATTTATATAACCCATTTATTTTTATGGGTCATGATATTATAAAATCTTAATTGTGTTTTAGAAAATGTATGAATTATTTTATTATCAAGTGAGTTGGACCTATATATCACTCAAATTCATTAGTTAAATATTTATAACTGAAGATATAATTATCAGAAGCATCTTAATAGGTTTGATCTACTATGTGGTGGTGGGAGGAAACCAGATCCCATACATAGAATGGATTGAAACTAGGGATGGTGGTATGTCCCACTAAGTAGGTGCAGTAACCCTATTGATGAAATATGGGGAAAGAATATTCACTATGGGAAGATGGATAATCCAAATCTATTATAAGGAAGTAACGTTGATTGGGGATGGAAGTGTATACCTCCTAATTGGTTCATTCCCCATGAAGTGCCTAGATATGTTCTAGTACTGTGCATTGACATATAAGGAATGATATCATATTTTTTTTCATGAAAAAATTCCAAGTCTTATTCCTAAGTAATTATTTGATGTCTTATGTTATTTATTTCACTATTATTCAGGTCTTATGATCTACCAAGACATGTAAATCTTTTCATGTTTCTGATATTTGATATGAATTTTATTAATTTCTAATGTTATGATCATGTTATATTTCCAATATTCTCAGGTTTATTCATATATATCTCCCTTGATTACCCTTATTAGACATCTAAGAAAACCACTTTTTTATGTTTCCTTCTTTATTTTATGATGATATTTATTATATATGATGTCTCTATAAAGGGTTCTAGTTATGAAGAACCTAGTGGGAGATAATTTATCCCAATAATGTAACAGTGTTTGTTTTTCAATGTTTGTAAAGGCATTAAACTAATATTTTATACGGGCATCTATTTGTTTAATGTTTTAGGTATTCCATAGATGTGACATAATTTCTATGTATGTTTAATACCAATTTGTTATAGCAAGGTATTTCTATATGGATTTTCTATAAAAATCCTTAAAACACATATCTAATTATGATAATATTGAAACTAGTATACCACTCTTTTTTACAACATCTTTGATATAGATTTCAGACAAGTCTTTCAACATATTTGATTCACAAATATGGATGAAATATGAATTATCTATGAGAAGATCCATATTCAGCCATATAGAATGATGATTCCAATACCATATAGGAAATCCAGTAAAAAAATCCATTTTTATTTTCTCCCATTTAACACAGGAATCGACAATGATTGTATAATACCCTTTGGGCACTCGTGCTCTGCCTTAAATTGGTCATAGTTGGGGAATCCCAAAACAAACTCAGCCACATTTATTTTTATTATATCACAGTAATTTTTCTGAAGTTCCTTAAACATATTTTTATTATTGTATGACCTACCAATCTCAACTGGTGGTAATCATGTTAATTTATTTTCTTTTCAATCCATATTTATGACCATCCAGTCTCAAAACCAAAATACTGATCTACTTTCAAGATTCAATAACCCAAAATACTCCCCACAATTTATTTTTTAACTAATAGTAACAAATTCATTATTGTATGTATTTTCCTCATTAACTTTTTCAACGAAATCAATAAAAAATAATGATTTTCTGAAAATAGACACACGGCATCATTATTCACAGTGCTATATATGTCTATTATTATGGAAATCAACTTCCATTCATCTAAGGCATCTTTTTCAAAATAAATATAAGAATTTATTTTTAATGAATATAACATAGAATTAAATTTAACCGATATATACATTAAATGAAAGTAAAATTTTTTAAGACACTCAAACAATATTGTTTTTTACAGATTAAAATCTCTCTCTTATAAAGTGTTTTTCGTGAACATATGATTCACAAACACTATACATTTCTCAACAAAGAAGCAATGAAGCCATGTATTAAAATAATATACCAAAAAATATAACTAAAAATCATGTGTTGAGTTGTTCCTCTCACATAGGGCTGAAAATCACGATCCATATGAAATAATAAGATCTCCCTCCATGAGAGCATATCCCAACCCAGGTCCTGAAGTATCACAAAACAACACATAATTGATTCGTGATTCTAGTAATCTCAATACAATTGCTGATATTTTTTGAAAATTGAGATAATGAAAATTATTATAAAATTATAAATTCAATATGAATGTATCATTTTCCTTATAAAATATGGGATTGGTAAATCTATTTGAGAAAACTGATAAACAAAGCATTGGTAATAACCATCCACACTAAGGAAACAATGTATTTCAAAGTCATTATTTAAATGCATCCAAGAGATCACAACCTATATCATTTATGCATACATAAAAAACAATTTTTGATAAGACAATTCTGATGAAACTTACCCCTTTTATTAAAAAATTTAACATTGAAATATTTTCATAAAAATGATGATCCTACAAGATACCAATATAACTTCCAAGTGTTTCTCAATCTCATTCATTATCCAAGAATATTATAGTATTTCATCAATAATCACTACCAATAATGAATTCATAAACCTATGAAATATCCTATTTTTCAATTCCATATGACTATTGCTCCATTCATAAGAAAAAATGGCATAACGATATACTAGTAATGGCCATATCTTCTCTTGAAATCTATCTTCAAAATATTACCTTTCATAAATACAATTCATGAAATACCAAAATAAATTCAATATTATATAACCATTAGTTTTCCCTCATTTGGTTAAATATTTAATCAATATATGGAATATGATACTGATTCCTTATCATATCATGGTTAAACTTACCATAACACATACACATCCAAAGAGTTCTATACACATTTTCACAAAAAGAACTGGTGATTCCTTTAGAGATATAAATGGCCAAATGAAATCATATTCTTTTCTAATATTTTAAATGTAAATTAAATTACCATTATTCAATTAATTCCTTTTTATAATATGGAAGTGATATACGGATAATCCTGGGAATGAGATCAATTTTGAACTATAAATCTCTTTTAGGTGGTATCCCCAAGAAATTATAAAGAAAAATTCAATAAAAAATCAAATTTTTTTAAAAAATAATAATCCTGATCACATCCACATATTCCAATGAATATGAACCCAACTAATTTGACATAAGTCCATATTATAAGGAAAAATCCACCTCCACTTTCAATCATATTTCAATATCCTATAAATAGATTTTTGGCTTTAACTTCTTTTGTTAAACTAACCATTTGAGTATAATAGTCAATGTGATCCTTGAAAAATTTCATCCAATCCATACAATGTATTATATCATTGACATCCATATCAACCAAAGTGAAATAACAAACCATGTCTCCCCATAAATAGTTACTGAACATAATTTGATATAAAGGCTCAACATTCCTTTTTATGAGATGGAATTTAATGTTTTGAATAATGAGGCATCATATCAACATGTTAACCTAGAAGATCAATATAAAGGGAGGAAATAAACTAATGGGGCGTGCATGTATAAAAAAACATTCATAAGGGTATAATTTAGAATAATAATACATCTCACCATGGAATTTTAAGATTTATCATCCATGAACATGTTCTATGTTCTATATAAATTAATACATGACGAACCTTGGTCATTATTTACCTATAGAGATTGATCTAGATGATGAATCATGGTATTCATATAATCAGCATTGATGGATTGATTCTTCTAACATAATCTTCTATATTTCACTCATATCATCTAATCTTAGGACGCTTGAGAAGCATAAGATGTTTCAATAGAACAGGACCATGGAGTACTGTGAAAATTGACCTAAAGGAGTACCATTTGATTTTAATTATGTAATGATATATTTGGTGATGAATACTCTCTTTTTAGAGGACCTAGATAACAAAAATAATAGAATATAAATCACTCCTACTTTTTTTATGATGATTCACAGATCCTATAATATAATTCTGAGTTATACCACCAATTTGGTAATAGGTGTCTATCTTTCACTTATTCCTAGTATTATAGTTCTAACCATTTCCCATATTTATCATCATTCTTTATATAACCTCATTACATGGGATATATTTTTATTCCACTATATATATATTAACCTTATCATCATAATATGTTATATAAATCAAGAAAATATTTTAGATAATTTCATTCCATAATCCTAATTCAGAAATTTCCAACCTTAAGGAAATCCATGAAATTACATTGGCATGAAGGCATTGTAAATTAATAAATTCATTCACAAAATAAATAACTGAGATATTCTACTCATTCAAACTTAATAATTCAATCATTATATAAATTCCAAACAAGTGAGGATAGAATTGTTTTTTGAACACTTCTTCTAAACCCTCCGATGCCATGCTCTTGCCTATTTTTTCATGAACATCTAAATTCCACCATTGGTGTGGTAGAACCTCTAGAATATAAGTTTCCAACATCTCTTTTATCTCATATATTATTTTACGAAATTGAATATTCAATTCATTCAATTTACCAACAAGTCTTCTTTTTATGGATATGAATCACCCAAAAAATTAGTATATTTTTAATTTAGATCTAAATATAATTATCCACTTGCCTTGGTTAAACCCCTTATATCACCAATATCCATATTTGGAAATGATTTCACAATACATTATAATGACTATTTTCTAAAATTTGGATCAGGTGAAACCACAATTTGGGTATTCTCTTTAGGTTGGGTAATACAATTCCTATTGGGTTATATTTTATGTAACCGAATGAATCTCCCTATATTCTCACTCTCCTGAAACTGAAGGAATATAATTTTCAAAATTTCCAAATAAATGATATCAAAATATGGATTTTTTAATTTCAAAAAATTCCATTCTGAAATCATTTTTGAAAATTCCACCCTTATTCTTGAAAATATAACCATTTCTACTATTTTCAAAATCAACATGTTTTAACCATATCAAAAATAATTACTGAAAATTAATTATACACTCCATGTGGGATATCATTATTATCAATGCATTTTACCCACTTCTCATCATAGTAACCCACTACAATGAGGTTACGACACACATAAATCATTATTAGAACACTCATGTACCAGAAATCTCTAGTAATTTGATGTTTAAAGAATTATTCTAGTTTTACATTTTATTCTCTCTATTCAATGTTTTGATAGTCTAAATCCATGATACAGACCTAATTCAATTTATCCATAAGAATAATTATCAAATACAAGGCCAAAAAGCTGATACCATTTATAACAACTTACCCCTTATCCATTCCATTGTGAAGAGGAGGAGGCTGCTACTAGGTCTTATGTAACATTTCAAAGGCACAAATATATGGAAATAAATTCCATGGGCCTTATAAACAATTTTTGGAAAATTTTCCTTTTGAAAATAAACTGACTAAACCATGATGAAAATAATAAAAAACCTCTATATGAATATTGAGAACAAAATATAATAGAAAACAACCAAATATAACTTGATAGTATAAGTTGAAACAAAAACAGAAAAATTAAATGATACGAAAGAAGAAAATTCATGAAGGGAAAAATTAATTCAAAACAAAAAATCTTAACTTACTAAAAGTTATAATTAAACTTTATTTTCCCAATGTATAATGATTCAATACCAATGAACCGTGATACCTTTCCTTTACCTATGTCTCAATACATTTCATCTAAAAATGTAGCAATGTGACTAAGAAGTGGGGAGTATAAAATGAAGTAGGATTTTCCCAATGACATCCCACCTTACATCACATGGATAGTACATGATATTAAATTTATATAAAATAATCTATAATAATTTATAACAATTTATATCAAATCAAAAATATTTTTTCAAACCAAAAAGAAACTAAGAATTTATTTAAATCCATTTCTCAAATACATTAACATAACTAATACACGATTCCACAAATTTCCACAAAAACACATGAATACGAAGGTGATTGTTTTGTACACATTTGAAGTCTTTCATCGACCTATCAATTCATTATGATGTATCTCATACCATGTTCCCCAATGGAACATAGCCCTTCCATTGGGTCACATACATTTAAATGAAAACACCGAAACCATGTATGAAAAAACCTATTCCAAAATTTTTCAATAAAATATTTTTTTATTAAAAAAATCCATGATGCATTTTCCATACATTAATCCCAAGGGAAAAATTTAAAACCATCACATTAATATTATGAAATGAAACCCATTACCCAAAAAAACCAATTTCCCTAATTTCATAAAACCATCAATAAAAAGGTTCTTCATATAAAATCAAATATAAATTTCATTATAAATTCAAGAATATAAAAAAATTTGAAACAGATAATTTATGATCTATTGAAGAGGATTCAATAGATATTCCATAAACCTCTCAATCCTTGGAAATAATGAAGAACAGAACAAAACATCAAAAAAATTAGTTGAAATCGTACAACTCTACACAGATCTTGTTCGACAAAATCATAAAAATCATATCTTATTACTGTTATAATAAGAAAACTTGTATTTATCCCCAATAGATTAGATACAAGATTCCAATATATGGAATCAGAAAAAATATAAGGAATACAATGAAGAACGAACACTTATTAATGAATCCGGACGTCCAACTCGTATTGATTCACCAACTAATCAATCCGAGATAGAATGAGATGGTATTGAAAACCTTGGGATAAAATATAATTCTATGTATGTCTTTTTATGTATAAAATGAGAGATTAAGGGGATAAATAGTGTTAGATTCATTCTTTTAGGTCATAATTTTTCAGGGTACAAGGTTAGAGAGGATGGCTGGGAAAACTATGTGCTAACCATGCATGGGCCATTGTATCCAAACACACCATGCATAGTTTACTAACATGGTTAGAAAAACTAATCCCCAAAAATGATAAAATGCATTGTCTAGTGTTGTATGATTTATTCTATTTTGTAGAACAGTTTGGCCAAACAACGGATGCAACCAGAAACATACATAATATCCATTATTTCAAATGCATAGATTTATTTAGGAGTTTCGTGGTTACTACTCACTGTTCTTAAACATTGATATTCTAGGAAACTCATCAATTTTTTGAGAAACAAATTAATATATCCAAAAACATAACTCAATCCTTATATATTCTGAAATTACATATATAAATGTTCATTCGTTTAAAATTGGGTGTGTTACATAGGGTTAGATCACAAGTGGATATAACATATCTTCTTGAGTATATAGAAGTACACATACAATTTTTTTTCTAAATAAAACAGAGAAATTTATATAATTGTATAACTTAGGGAATAAAAAATATACAACAGGACTCACAATTCAAACAAACACATCCCCATGCAATTATAATTCGGAATGGTCTTGAAAACACCATAAAATACAATATTCCTAGAAAATAAAATGTAAATGAATGATAAAAAATTGACATACATGAAACCTCAATGTAATTGATGTTAATGGAAATGATATACCACCTTATGTGGTCCAAAAGAAATAGTGGAAAGCAGAATATTCAATAAAACATTCTTGAAGGCGATATTATCAATGATATTAACATGAAAAATATCAAGGATTGTCAATAGATCCTAGAATAAGAAACAATTATTTTATTCGAAAAAAAAATTTCAGATGTGATGCTACTTTCTATCTCTAAGATAATTTATGCGTTATCATTTTTGATATATTCTTTTACTAGAAATATCATCCTCATGAATAATGACTAAAAAATGTTTGAAAATTTATATCTAAAAATATATTTTAGGACACATGTTTTAGTCCTTTATAAATATTTATGTAATAGACCACAAAATTATAATTCTATAATTTTAAATAAACATACATGGAAAATTTTTGAAAAAATATTCCTTTTCAATTTGACATAATCAAATTTTTGTAATACTTATTATTATACAATGGTAATATCACACAATTATTTTTTGTATAATTTTTCTTATAATAATATTTCGATAATTCAATGTTATTATAATTTGATAATTCATGGTAATTATCTTTTGATGATTTCCAAAAATATTCACTTATAGTATTTGAAATATCCAGACCCAAGATCCACTAAAGGGTTCCCTGAACTCATGGGTCACATGTCCTAAACCATTCTTATTCATATGCAAGATGCTATCTACTAATAGTTATGGATCATATTATTTCTATGGGGATGGTATTTCATCATGTCAAAGTATAAAAGAATGAAAAAAACCATAATAATAATGTATATGATGTAGATAAAAAAATTGATCAACATGCAAATGATTAAAATACCTACGACTATTAAAATTTACAAACCAGAAGTAATAACATACGTAGTATGATGTGTTAGGAATCTATAATGTAGGAAAATAAGTATACCATAATCAAGTACAATTATTTACAAGTACGTTCAAAAATACCAAAAAGGACTATCCCTATATTTGATTATGAGCCATGGTTAGTCCTATTCTCCCCTATTTATATGAAAACCCAATAAATCATTACACACTGGTCACTTCACCCAGTCCTTACCCACATCCATGAAGTCTGTCTCAGTACCCAACAAAACCCAAAATTGGGTGTGAGATAACATTATGTAAGAAACCACCAAAGATGTCTATTATAAATCATTTCTACCTACTATAAAAACAAATATTGTGTTATATGTCACAATTATAACAGTAATAAAAGTAATATGTGAACATGTCTAGCCCAACATGGTTACCTATAAACAAAATTCAAACTCCCATAAACAAGGGCAGTTGTAAAGTAAAAATAAATAGGTGATACAATCCAATCTAACCAATAAAATATGATATATATATATATGTGTACAAAAGGTATATCTATAAGAACAGGAAAATATCCACCATAACAATGTAGTTCAACCAATTGTTAAAATCCAAAATGGAAACATTGGATAATACAACATCAGACCATGAATAGACAAATCAAATGTATAAAAGAACAAGGCATCCCCATTGATTCCTAAAAGCTTCCATATTTACAGTAAAAAAACATGGGTTGTGTCTATAGAGTAAGTCAACATAGCATGTCCAATATGAGTTTATGAAATCCAATCCAAGGGGTAGCATAGCCCATGGAATCCCATAGAATTTCCATTTAAGGACCAAACATGTCTAAGGAATCCACTAACACTGTCAAATCATCATCATTCAAATCCAATTAGTTCTTCCAACTCATTCACATTTAAATATATAAATATAGGAATTTTAATAATATGTAATAAATTATTAGGATAATTCAACCCTCTCATATTATTTTAATTAAAATTATTTACTCTATTTATTGATTAATAGGTAACATAATGTTGTTATAAACCATAATCATTCCATTAATTCTGATTCAGTCTCCCACTAAAAATGGAGAGGTCACACATACCCATCATGGAGGTATGACATAGTTTAGATTCAAGGGATCACCACATGGGAGGCCTAATTTTATTCTAACAACATCCAACCATTAAAATAGTACGGAAGGGGAAACCTAAAATATTACAATTCACTTATATAATGGTTTTTGAATAATTTCAGCAGCAACAATGGAAGGTACAATGTTCCTCATAAGTACATAAAGCTAAAAAACAAATTGTAATGGAAATGTTATAGAACATGAATCATATCAAAGTGGTGGAAAACATGTTTCTTATTGACCTTTCATTCAGTAAAAATTGGGAGAAAAATCCAAAAAAATAGGGCATATTAGTTTTCACCTAAATAAATCCATCGATATGATTACAAATGAATAACAGCGAAATATTAATAAATAATGTTCTCGCACAGATACAATGCGAATTAAGATGTTAGAATCTGTGTCTGGATGATGAAACCACCCTAAATCCACTTCAAATATTTTAGAGAGAAAAAATTTGTGAGGGTCTATCCTCCATAAGAATAAAGAGAATTAGATTTATTTTACAAAGATTTTTGCGAAAAAAGATAATTTTAAACATTTTAATTGAGTAACATGGTTTGGAAACATGTTTTTATGAACCATGTTCCAACAATGAACCCTTATATACCTTAATGGATAATATTCTAAGTTCATGCACAAGTTTAGGAGACCATGCCCAAACTGTTCTAAAATACTCTGTTAAATGTTTATAGTTTTTTTTCATAGGTGTGAAGCCTATATTTCACAATTTTCCCAAACCATGAGTACTTTATATGGCCTCTAATACTATAAAAAATATTCCCTCAAACCATGTGTCATGATGTTCATAGTTTCTACTAACCATCTGGCCCATCTTACTTTTCAAAAAATCCTAACTCTGGGCTCTATATAGTCCCCCAAACACCATAAAACTCTTGCAACCTAGTTAGGCTTTATAATTTGGATATAAAAATCATTTAATCTAAATTAATGTGACCCTTACCACATAAGAAAAATCTATGATCTTAGAATCCCCCCGGTTAAGTAAATTTTTTCCTAAATTTCCCTTATATGGGTTGTCAAAAATATTTTATGAATAATATCCGACACTGTGAAACCAAGTAAACCTCCCACACCCAAGTATCATCCTTTGAATGGTCTCACTTCATTGAAATCCATACTATACGAACACAGTGGTATTGGAGTGAGATTATTTTTCTATAAATGATATAGATAGGATGCTCCTCAAAGGATGTGTCTACAAGTAGGTCATCCTAAACTGACTATAGTGTGTAAAAGGGTTTTGAGTGACAATGGTGTAACTGAGATATGGGGAAGAAGTTATTCATGTCTCAATACCACCATGGAAAGTAAAAACATTATACTATAAGATAAAATAAATCCTAAATCTATAAAGGCCTAGCATGTCATGGTGAACGATTACCCTATCTCCAAATAAATTTTTTTCTAGCCACATTGAGATGCATTAAAAGTCCAGATCTTTGACTTCAAACTCTTGAGGTCATCAATAAATATTTGGGTATCATTTATATATTTACTATTCAGTATCCTTCCATTTCCATATCAAATATACATTATCTAAAGGCTTCATCATATCATGTGGAATGAGAAACCCCTAGTTACCTCCCTTTAATGAGAACATTGGTGATTAGAATGGTCAATCGTACAAGGCATCAAAAGGCTCCATCATTATCAACTATTGATTGGTACTGGTGTATGAAAACTCTACGAAGGATATATAACTCTCCCAAAATCTTCCAATATTATGAATTCATGATCTATAAATGTATTCAACCACTATTATCATGAAATATAGCTATCCATCAGTCTGAGAGTCGTATTTCATGCTTAGAAGCACATGAGTACACAACAACCTCCATAATCTAATATTAATTTTAGATGTAATCAAAGAATCCCTATCCTAAACAATGTTATTATTACCCCTAAGATGTCTCAATATCTCACTAATATATAATCTCCCCACCTCTTCTACAAATATGTTATCTTTGATCGATGTGAAATGACAGAACTTCGTGAGCCTGCCTACAAAAACCCATATCACATCACTGGCATGAGGCGACCATAGAAAACCAGTCATGAAATATATCTCAAATTCCTTCCATTTCCACACTGGAATTGATAAATATTATAAAATCCAAACTATTTGATGGTATTAATTCTTCAGTTATTGAGAGGTGTAAATACTCATTATAAATCCAACTACCTCTTATTTCATACCCATCCACCAATACTGGGGATGCAAGTCTTGATATATATAGGTAATACATGGATGTACTTAAAAGGTGGAGGCATGAAACTCTCCCACCATCAAGTAATATATATCAAATCAAACCCAAAAATATATATGATTACCCAGAATTTCATCCTCACTCACAATTGAAATAGGAGGTGTGTCCTCACCTACCACGGTATTCTGTGGGACTAGGCCATGAGAATCTTACCACTATCTCACCCTCACTATCTAAAAAGCAGTGGAATTCATTTATAATGATGATTGAAATTTCTGGGCATGGTTATCCTACATATCGAAGTGAATATATGATAGTTAAATCATAAGTTTCCACTTTCTACTACCCTCATGAAATACCTATGTCCTTTTCCCCCTTTTTAGTTTCTAGTAATTTCATTACCCTTACAAGACCTATAGGAAGTATTGAAGTCAACGTAATATTGGTATTCAACCCTCCTTTTCTTCTAGATATTCATATCATGGTGTGTAAATGTTCTATAAAGGCTTTTTTGTTAAATGCATAGCACAGAAAATATATCCTTGTAAATAGGTCTTCCAACATAACAAGGCATGTACCACAATAGTGAAATCAAGATCATGTTTTTTGTAGTTTGTATCCTGTTTCCTCAACTGATGATCCGTGTACACCACAAATCACTATTCCTATAACATAACATTCCCCATCCAGATACATAATGCATCACAATATAAATTATACATTCTTCCTTACTCTATCTGAATAAGAACTGATACTAATGTCCGTCTCCCTTTTATCTAATTAAAGGTTATCTCATGTGATACTAACCATATATACAAGGAATGATATTTAATAAATTCCATCAGTGGGGGTTATAATAATGATATGTCATGTACGAAACACATTAATTATCCATTTATTCCCATGAAAATCCATATATAAAACATATTCTTGGGCTCCTCCTAGGAAACAACAACACTCACCATCTTTTGGTAAACTGATACACTTATCTATAATATAATATGACCTTGAAAGAGAATTTGATCCATCATAAAGTGGAACATTTTGATATTATAATACGATTAGTTTTCTCCACATGTATGCAATTTAAAATCATGATGTTTGTTTTACACCAAATGATTGTGAAAATACAGCATGAAATCATGAATGAATACCACCACAAATGAATGCAGATAAGGTTGAAAAATGGTTCAACATCCCCATGAAATATTTTGGAATTTTTGTAAGACCAAACAGTATAACCAGTAACTAATATTGAACATAAATAATATTAAGGTTTTTATGAGGAATTTTTATAGTTCAAACAAGCGAGGTGATAACCTAAAAAAATCCTCAAGAAAGCCCAACATCATTAGAGTTGGTAAGATATATCAACTTTTCACGTAAAGGGTGACATCTTCTTAACCATCATTTATTTCAATTTTTAGGAATAACCAAATTTCTTGAGGGTGCCATCCAATTTTTTCTTAAAAAGGATTTATAAACCCCATAGAGAAGTACTAGGTCCCATAAACCCCCTTCTTACAAGTCTTCCAGATGACTCTTGATCTGATTTAAGTCTATATTTTTCATCTTATAATGAGGAATTGATACCAATGTTTATCTATGGATCTAAGTCAATGGAAAAAATAAACCAATTTCCCAATAGGTATTGTAGGTATTTTGGTTTGTAATATTTACATGAAACATTTAACCACATGGGGAATGTCTACCTAACATGATAATTAATCATCCAGATACAAACTCATAATATGTGTCGTCATCTAGCCTAGTCCACGATGCTCCAGTCCTACTCTACCTAGATGGACATCCCATTCACCATTGCGATTAAAAAATATTTCCCCTAGTGATGTAAAGTATGATATTTGATGAAAGCAATCAACATGAGAACGATATGAAAAATCCCAGTGCATTCCATTTATGATGTCAAATCCTCTCATATCAAGGAAAAAATATCCCATTCAAAGTGATAGTTTCCTATATCAAGGGTTAAATGCATACAATGGAATTCACCCACCACAATACTCCCCAAAAGAGTTTAAATGTTATTATTCCTTTAGAATACTGAAAAATATCCCAAGGCTCTACCCAATAAACACATATATTAATCAATGAGAATCTTTTATTTCAAAAATGGAAAATAATATATTATAGGGAACTAATAACATACATATCACCATAGATAACCATGTGTTATACTACATAGGTATATGCTATATAGAATAAACTCGGATTAAACCATTACCCACAAATATAACCTCACTACCCAGAGTAGACCCACTCTTATCTCTTGGTATAATTGGTATATGGATGTCTCATTGAGAACCACTACCACAACCTAAATAACTTTTACATATCCTGCTCTCTGCCAGTCATAGAGTTATGAATCCAGCTCTTAAATATGGAGTCGGTGTCAATCCCCTTCCAATAAATACTAGAGGGATGGTTCTAATGAAACAATGTATCCCACCACTAGCTCAAAATTCAACTAGGTCACTTTCATACTTGATTCCTCATATGTCCCTATCTCCCACTATAGTGTGAGATAAAAACACTACAAACACTAGAATCCTAGAAAATATTCCTCTCTAGACAAGTATAAAAACGTTGATTCCTACTAAATTTCATTGAACCCATGGGTTGATAGACACAAATACCCTTTCCTATTCCCAAATAATCTATCATGTTCTATTCGGTAATCAGGCAATATTTCACAATCATCGTAATTGCAGTCTAAAAAACATGTTTACATTTGATCCAAGAGTATTCTTTATACTTTCTTCAACACGTATATCCCTCGATGTCTCGTTAGAAAGATAAATCAGCAGAAAATGTTTAAGTTATCTTCTGTGTTTAATATATTACCTAACTATCATCACAACCTTCTCCATACACAAAAAGACACTATCCCTTTCAACTGTAATGGTCTCATGAAATGAGAAATTGTAAAACATGGATTAGATATCTCCCAAAAACATTTCTTTTAGAATATCAACATGGTTAAAAACATCCCACCACATCTTTGATTCTCCCCAAATCATATTTTTCATGGGATTCACTCTCCTATCTTGAGGTGTCTTCAGGTTATCTAAGATAGAAAATATAGTCGATAGACATAACTATTGCAACACAACTACATTTTTTGAAATATGTTATTCAATTTAATTTAGTATTTTTTATATTTTTTATTTCAAGAAAAACTAACAATAGTTTACATTATATTAAAGAAAAATCTTTGGATTGTGTTATATAAAAATCAATGTTAACTGTGCACTACACACAACAGAAATGTTATCTTTTTCTACATGGATCACTAAGGATTGTTTGCATTATATCAAACATTGACCCTTCTTGATGGTTTGTGTAACACATAAAACTGAGTATTATAGAATAAAAATATATTATTTAATATTAGTTATCCATTAAATTATTTTTTATGCAAATTGATAAATAAATTTTCAAAAATAAATGGTCTAAAAAAATATAAAATGAATTTATTGGTTATTAATTATTTTGAAATGAGTATGAAAACAGATTTTATATATGGGAATATATTATTATAACCCAAAAATAACTTTTCCATAATAAATTAAATTATTTAAAATCAATTAGTCATATTTATGTGATAAATATATATTATATATATTTTTTTAAATATTTTTATTTTTATCCAACAGATTTGATCTGCTTTAGATAAAAATAAACGCAATTTTATTTTGAAAATACTTTATTTCTTATTATGGAATTTTTACCGCCCTTTAATTGAGAAAAAGTTTTAAAGTAATTTTTTTAAACTTTGAAGGAATAAATATGTAAAAATAACTACATATTTTTAATATAAACATAAAAATTAGGTTATGGTAATTTTTTAGTATTTTCCTATAATATGTTATTTTCTAATGAATAGTTAAAAAATAATTTATTTTATTTCAAAAGTTATGTTTCATCTAATTTATATAATGGGAAATTTGTTAATATTTATTTAAAAGTAAAAATATATCATATTTTATCAATTAATTTGATTTAGGTAATTAGAATCAGTTTCCCTACGAAATTCCGTATAAAAATATGGCAAAATCTTTGGTGTTGTTACTTTAAAAACATGAAGTGTCATGCAGTCTGAGGGAATTAATTTGAATTAATTTCTAACACTTATCTGATTGAAATTTGGAAAAATGGATTACATATTTGGAATAATCATAATTTATAATATTTAATAAGTTCAATTTTTTTATCTAAAAATATGATTGAATGTATTTAATATTAATTATATTGATTAAAGTAAAAATATGCTTATATTGGAACAAACCATAAATTTAATGGTCGAAATGACCTTGAAACGTGTCCGAACCCCCTTTTTATCTATATATATCCCATAAACCACGCCTTATTCAATTTTTTTGGTTTTATATATTTTTTAGGAAATAATGTCAGAAAACAAAACTAGTATAAAAAAATTCATTGTATGTCCATTCCCCTCCCAATAAAAGGCCACCAACTCTCCCACATCCTCACCCCTCTAAAAACACCTAGGTTAATAAAAATTACACCAAATAAAATTCTATACAACCCTCCATTCCACATTGAATCCTCCCTTTTTAAATAAATACTATCAAGGAATCCCTTTGCTACAAACCAAAAGGAGTTACCAGATTAATAAGTAACTACCTCCTTCAAGCTCTTTAATTTATTTCTATTATAAAATACTGATACTATTTTTATTCCATTATGGTATTAAAAGAAAAAATCCTAAATATAATAAATTTTTTAAATATATGGTTTTAACATACACTTACACACACATCCATCTAATGTGTAACATATATAATATTTACATGTAGGACGAACTATCGCCTCATGAAATTATGATGGTTCATTTTTCCTTTACAACCTCTCATGGGGGAAATTATGATAGAATATATATTTATATATGATATATAATATAATGATGATTTATTTATTATTATTTAATTTTTATTTTAAACATAGCTATATTGTTTCTATCTTTTGTGAATACAATAAATTTGTATGAGGAAGTATGGACTACCACCCCCTAAAAGCGATTTGATTAGAACGCACACTACATTTAATGTATTGAGGTAATTTTTCAGTTAACCTAATATGATTTATTTGATATTATAATTATACATTAATTATATTATAGATATATAAAAACATATATATATATATATATATATATATATATATGTCATTTACTTTCATTCTTTCATAATGTCAATAAAACGGAAGCAGCGTTCATGCGTACATATAACCTACCATCTCCATGAATGGTGTATTATAGTTCATAATTATATATTATATAGAACAATATATAACAAATATAATGAATATAAATTATATTTATATCATGGATAAAATTATGGAAATCATCAAATAAGAATTGTGACCAAAAGTATTTAAAATTAAGACACAAGTGAAAAACAAAGTGAATATTACCCAAAACATAACCTCGATATGAAATTGATAAGAAGAGGTTAATATGAAGTCATAATAATTCCATATATGTTATTATATATAAAAATATGGTTATATAAAATATTTATAAAATATATACATATATTATATATGTGTTTTGAATGAGTATGACGAGCGTCAAGATACAGGGTACAAGAATTTCATGTCAACTTTAATTTTTATGAGATACATACTTTATTTACCACCCATAAGTTAGTTTGGTATATATACATCCCATGTAATAATTAATTTATTATTATACCTAAATTTATGGGAATTTTAATATCTAGTTTAATATTTTATTTCATGGGTTTAATGTTTTTAAATTTACCAAATCAATAATGTAATTTTGTCCTAATTTTCTTCTTAGAGACACATTATGCATTATGTAACTATATTTTTTCATGAGGTGTATACACTACCTTTTAAATTTAATATCATTAGTATAATTCTATTAAATATATTTTATTTTTATTTATTTTTATTTTTATACATTATTATTGTGATTCAATGTTACTATGTGATAAGCTGTTTATTGAAAAAACCTCATCGTTTATCAAGATTTGTTTAATGATTTTTCTATCATTGATGAAATATTATAAACCGTATTTAAATAACACTCATTTACTTCCTTTACCTATGGGTATTGAAGATATATTCATGTATTGGTACCATTTTACCACTGTTAAGTACATAATATAGCTAATAATGTATTTTTATGAATTCCCAACATTACCATCTCTTTGGTAAGAAATATTTATTCCTTTAAAATGATGTTTTCTAAAGAAATAGTTTCCAATAATATTATAATGTTCTTCTATGATATTTAAATTTTTATTACCCTTTTTGGATTTTAACAATTATTTAAAAGTAATATTCTTGTCCCATTCTGAATAATGAATTTTTTATACATTTTTTCGGTATGAAACAAATTTTATTTATACCTTGTATGACATGTATAGATTTACCTGATGTCATTTCAGTGAGGTTTAATTTTCATTTTAAAAATTTTAATTTTCACAAAAATTAAATTTTAAAAAGAAATTTAGAGGAATTTTTTTTTCAAAATTCAATTAGTATTCTTATATATGATTTCATGGAAAATGGTTTCCAAAATTCATTCAAAATTCTTTTATAAGTTTTCAAGGATGACGGATTTCGAAATTTATTCATTCTCCTATTATAAGTTTTCAAAGAAAATTGGTTTCCAAACATTTTCAATCTCCTTTAATATGTTTTCAAGCTAAAAGTTTTTCAATATTTTTTCATGGTCCTTTTATATGTTCGGACCTAAAATGGATTTCAATATGTTTTCAAGTACTCTAAATTTGTTTACTAAGAAAAAGGTTTCAAGAATTTTTCCAAATATTTCATTATAAGATTTCATGAATATTTTTAATGAATATTGTTTTAAAAATATTTTGTTTAAAAGAGGAATTTCTAAATAAGAAAAGATAATTTCCTCAATAAATTCTTTTGAATGATATTTTAAATTTTTTTTTTATTTAATATGTCATCTTTTGATGTCACTCAATCCCTTATAAGAAATGATACAATGATTCAATTAATTCTCTCTCTTTAAAAGTTTATGTTTTTAACTAATTATTCTTAAGAAACATATTTCTCTTCTATAAATCATATTCTTTTAAGAATTATTTTTTTAAATGGCTGTGATTTTTTTAAAATATTATGAAACCTATATAATCTGCAAATGTTATAATGTGAGGAAATGTTAATAATTCCCAATTAATTTCATGGGATATGATTATTTTTTATATTACACATCTATTTTTATGATACATGATGGGATGAATGTTATATTCTCTTTTGGAACATGTATAAATGATTTTATTATGAGATGGGTGGGACTTATATATTCCTCAAATGAATGGAGTATGGATTTATAACTCATAATATAATGAGTTAAATCAAGTTGGGTGGCTTGATCTACTCTGAGAAGATGGGGAAAACAAGTCCTTTACAAGGAAAGAACTCTCACTAGGGATGGTGGTGTATCCATCCTAGTAGGTGTAATCACCATGAAGATAGAATATGGGGAAAACTGTGTCCACTGTGGGATGATGTGTAAACCTAATCTAGTATGAGAAGATGAGGAAACGTGATCCATTACAAGGAAAGGACTATAACTGGTGATGGTGGGGTGTCCTTCCCAATAGTTGAAGATTCCATGAATTGCCTTAATATGTTATAGTAACGAATCATTACTTATAGGTAATGATATCACTTTTTTATCAATTCCACAATTCATAATATTTGTGATAAGTAATTATTTTATAGCTCTTGTTCTTTATTTTCATTTGATTTATGTCTTATTAAATAAATGTATCTATTAAATTATTCATTTTTATGATCTTTTATCTGAATGATGTGACCTTCTAATGTTATTGTCACATTATCATACCCTTATGCTCATGTTTTTTTCTCATATGCCTCCCTTGTTAACCCATTCTGAGAACATGAGATCATCCTTTTTATGTTTCCATCCCCTGATTATGAAGATATATCACTAGTAGAAATAGTACCTATACCAACAGTTTTGGCCAAACCATTGGTAAGGGTTACTAATTTGGACCTATACCATCTTTTTGGCCAAAACATTTGGTATAAGTCACTTATATGGACATATACCAACGGTTTTGGCTGATCTTTTGGTAAAGGTCACCAATTTGGCCCTATACCAATGTTTTGTCCAAAACCATTGGTATAGGTCACTTATATGGACCTATACCAATGGTTTTGCCAAACCCATTGGTATGTGTCCCTTTTATGGAACTATACTAATGGTTTTCACCAAAACCGTTGTTATATGTCCAATATAGAGATCCTATACCAATGGGTTTTTCCAAACCATTGGAATAGGGTGGACCTATACCAACAGTTTGGCCAAAATCATTCGTATAGCTCAAAAAATAAAAGAACATAAACCAATGGTTCTCAAAACTTTTGGTATCGGTACAGACATTCATTTATGGAATATTTCGTTAAATAATATTAAATAAATAAAAATTTAAAATAAGCATTAATGTACATATATTTATTTATTTCAGTATACTCACAAAATTCATGTTAGTTTAGTGGTTAGGTTGTTCGATTATAATTTGGAGATGCTGGGATCAAAACCATGCAAGGTTTATTTTTTTGAATTACATATACCAATGGTTTTATGAAACCATTGTTATAGGTTTTTCATATGTCCTATTCCAATAGTTTTCCCAGAACCACCGGTATAGACCTATACCAATTCCAAACTAGCCAATGGTTCTCCCAACCGTTGGTATAGGCTATACCTGGGACCTATACCAAAGGTTATAAACCATTGTTAAAGGTATTTTTTCTTTAGTTTTTAATTAATTATTATGTTTATAAGATGGGTACTAGATGTGGAGAAACTTTTCAGAGACAATGTTACTCACTAATGTTACAATTTTTTTGATTCCATGTTTCGAATGGTAGAAGACCAATTATGATCTTTTTCCATCTTCTTATATATAATTTAATGTATTATTTAAAAGTTATGCAATATTAATTAATGGAATGAGATTTTCAAAATATAAGGTATTATAGAAACATCTTAGTAATCCTTTTAAATCTAGGATGATAATACCTTAGTCAGAACCATAGGTACATGTCTTGGGATATGGTTATGGATAATAAAATTAATAGGAAAATGTCCTTTAATTTTTCAAAAAGATAGATTATGTAGTTTTCTATAAATATATCATTTTTATTTTACTATAAGTAGATGGGGATTTATCACAAATTTAACTAGGTTTTAAAACTCAAACAAGCTGATTCGTACATAACTCAAGGTAATCAGATACATGATAATGGGCCTTACTACAAACCTAGTTTAAAACTCCCAAGGGATATGCATTGGGATTTCAACAACACTTCGTGAACCATAATAAATTATTTAAATATATGTTGGAAAATAATAAACTAGGATAAACCTATCATGTCATATATTAAAAAAGGTGTCACTATTTAGACATCATTCGGTAATTTTTCATGATTATGTGGTTTTCTTTGGTGATATGTGTTTCTCACCCTAGAATTTCTAGTTTTAGTCAATGGAAAGATTAAGAAGAAACAAGGTTGACATTGAATGTTTTAGATTGGAATGTATGGGAATTATGACAAAAAATATACCATGTGGAAATTTCATAAAGAGAATTATGAAGTTGGTATGACTATTGTTAATACATATAAAGATAAAGAGACTTGAAACGACATGTTAAGTGAAAATGATGTTCTTCTAGTATTGATTAAATTAAAAATTATAATAATGATTATATTGAGATTGAGGAACATTAATACATGATTAATATTTCATTATTTCTGTAATGAGGTATCTAGAAAAAATATACTGAATCTTGGGTAATAGATTAAGAATAATTTTTTCATAGTGAAGTATTTTTTGTTTCATGATTCTAAAGATTATGTTATATGAATCATGAAATATATAATTATTTGTAGTATAATTTTTCATTATGGATTGAAATGGAAATATTTAACCTTGATGAAGATATAGACATGTGATTTAACCATTAGGTCATATTTTGATTAAGGGATTGAAACCATTAATTAATACCCTAAATTGAGACAATTATGTTTAGATAATGAAATGTTGGATTTGAATTGGGAAATTGTATATTATTGGTTACCCTATAATTGATTATAGAAACCTTTTTATACCTCATCAAGGATGATGTTTAAAACATCATGGATTTATGAAATATATATATGAATATTTTGAATAAGGAAAAATGTATGTTTTTTAATATGATTATGGTAATTTAGGTTATTAACATGATTCAAGAGAATATATGATGTGAGTAATCATATTTTTTTAATGTGACAACTATGAAATATCTTATAATATATTTAGGATCCATGTTAAGATGATTTGTGACCTTATTTCTATTGTCTTATATTTTCATTATTTGGAATAGGTACATGGTCAACAATTTATAAAAGTGATTAATTTTTACTCTAGAGGATGTTTGTAATATTAATGAAATATATAATGACATAAGTATTTACAAATATTGGATAAATTATATTGAGAAACTTTTTTGATGATAACTATTGTCAAATTGGATGTCATATCATGTATCTAAAGAGATTTTAGTTCTTTAGGAATGTAAATTTCTATGTAATTATCTAAAGTAAAATTTAAATGAGATATGATCAAGTAAAAACCAAAGGGTAAGATTTTAAATATGAAAATGTATTAAATCATGTAATTATAATTCCTTATGTTTCTATTGAGAAATATATGTACTCAAAAATAGAAAAAAGATATTTAATATGATTTATCCTGACACCATTATATCTGACGAATCATATGGTAAATTAGAATTCCACGTATTTATGGTTTTTTGATCAAGAACATATACTGATCAATGTTATCCATTAATATCTATAATAAATTTCTAGTTATATTTCTCAAAATGGTCTATTTTTTCACTTGTATCATGTGTTATCTTACGTGGTAACCCAGTTATATGTTACCTTGGGTAGACATTATTGTTCAAACATTATCTTTTTAAGGGTAGTTTTAGTATTCATTTTTATGGTAAGGGATTATATGGATGAAAAATTTCATGTATTATAAAATTGAAAATCCATAATAATTTCTAGTGTGAAATTCATTTTATGGGATGGTAGAATGTAACACCGTGATATTTTGTGAAATAATTTTTTCTAAAATTATTTGTAATTTTTGATATTTTACATTTCACATAACACTAAAAAATTTTATATTAGGTTATATCACTCTGTTTTCCTTCAGTTATATGTAAAATAAATTTAATATTGAACTACACTCAACCTTACTTTTATCTTGATTTACATGGAACACCGATGTTATTTTATGTTACATGCAAAAATGACTTGCCTAGATGGATTGTGTAACATGAAAGAATGATTTTTACTAAATTATGATATATTATTTAAAATTACCTAGACATTAAATAAATTGTAATGATATGTTTTAGCCATATTATTAAAATCGATGTTTTACAGAAATATAAAAAGAACTCATTGGTTACAAATTAAATAGAAACATATATGAAAACTAAATGAATATAAAGGAAAATATGATTATATCCAAAAGCTATTTTACCATAATAAATTAAATTAATTAAAACTATTTAGTGATATTAATCCGACTTATATACTATATATTTAATCATATATATTTTATATTCATTTGATAGATTGTATAGGATTCAGATAAAAACAATGAAATATTTATGCATAAAAATCAATATTTCTTAATAATGCATTTTTACCACCTATTAATGATGATCCTATTTAGAATAAATTGTATGGAAAATTTATAAATTATATATGTCAAAATAATATTCATATTTTAAATAATAACATAATATATTGGTTAGGTTAATGTTTCGGAATTTTTCTTTAAGGATTCATTTTTAATGAATTGAAAAAAATATTGAATTTTAGTTGAAAACTAATTTTTCATGTAATTTATTTATTATAATATATTGTATCTTAGATTTATTTAATAGTTTAATTATATTCTATTTTTATCAAATTATTCAATATGGGCCATTATAATCAATTTAATTTTGATATTGGGTATCGAATCAAAGTAAACTTTTAGATATTTTTTACATTAAAAAGAAGCAGTGTAGTCCCATCAATGGGATTATATTTAAATTAATTTATGAAATTTATTTTGTTGGAATTTCGAAAAAAGTATTCCATATTAATAATAATAAAATGTTTAATTTCAAATAAGGTAAAAAAATTTAACTAATATTATTATTAAATACATTTAAAATTAATTATAGTAAAAACGGTAAATTTAAGCATAATGAGGGAATAAACAAAAAACATACGGTCCCAAATGACCTAAAAACATGTCCCAAAACAATTATATATCCATATTTAGGAAATAAAAAATCCATTATTGAGTTTATATGATTTTTTGACTAGTTTAGCTAAAAATTCAGGTATATTTAACTTTTTTTTCCCAAAATCTAATTGTGTCCTTTCCCAACCCTTTAAAAGGACACCATTTATCTCACATTCTCATAACTCTAAAACCACATTGGGTAATCCAATATCTTCAGAAAACACTTATAAACAACCCTAAATTCCTCTTTTAATCATCCATTTCAGAAGAAAGGCTTACAATGAATCCATTTGGTGCAAACCAAAAGGAGTTACCCGATTTAGTGGCAACAACCACCCTCAAGATCATTTCTTTTATTTTTAGAATCAAACCCTTATATTCCTCTTATTCAAATAATTCATAAAAAAAATTCATAAATATACACAATTTTTTATACTTTTATTTTAACTTATTCATGCACACACTTCCATATAATGGGCAGCAAACAATCTATTTATATGTGTGGTAAAATACCGCCACATGAAATGACGATTGTTATTTTTTCCTTTACAACTTATCATATTAGAAATTAAGATATAAACTATACTAATATTATATATGTATATATATTATTTATAATTTCTTTATTCATGTTTAGTTTTTATTAATAGCATACCCTTATGCTTTCAATCTTATGTAAATATGATAATTTCGTTTGAGGAAGTGTGGAATATCGCCCCCTCAATGTGACGTGATGCGTAAAAAAATTTGTGGAATGTATTAAACAGATGTTTAATGTATATATATTATAAATATTACATAATAATTCTACATTAATTATATTATATACATATATACATATAAATATACTTTATTTACTCTCTTAGTTTCAATACGTCAGTAAACAGAAGCAGCGTTCATTCGAACGTATGACTGACCATCACCATGAACAGAGTATTCAATTTCATAATTATATATTATATTTATTATTATAATACAATTATACTGATTATAAATGATATTTATATCATGGTTTAAATTCATGAAATCATGATACAGGTATAAGGAAATAAGAAATCACAAATTAAGAGAAAAGAAAAAATAATGAAAATATTACACAAAGAGTAACCTTAAGAATAAATTCATAAAAATATGTTAATATGAAGAAATGATAAAACAATATTTGGTTATATATATATATATAATGTGTTATGTAATATATCTATAACAAACATACATTTATGATATTGGAGTTCTGAATGTGTACGATGAGAGACAAAGCATAAGGTAAGAGGATTTCATCCCACTTTTTATTACCATGAGATACATGATTTTTTATAAACCATTAATTTTGTGAGGTGTTTATAATACCCATGAATTCATTATATAATTATAATGATTAAAATTATGGGTATTTAAATATCCATTTTATGATCTATATTTCATTTAGTTTCTTTTTATATTGTTTCAAAATCAGTAAAGTAATTTTGATTGGATTTTCTGTCTTTGAGTGGATTTCCAAGTTACAGACCATTATTTTTACATGAGGGGTATATACCATCTTTTACTTGTTATATCATGAATCTAATAAATTTTATTATATATTATCCTTTATTTAATTTCATTTTATTATATTATTATTTTGATTGGAAGTTACAATGTGATAATATTTTTACCAATACAATCTAATAAACTATCGAGATTGTTTATGATTATGCTTCCATTGATTAGGCCATATGATCCAAATTTCACAAAACCTCATGAATTTTATTATAATATGGTTATTTGGGATATATTTATCTATTTGTACCATAACACCACTATTTTGTACACAAGATAATAATGGAAGTGTATTTATGAAATAACGATTATACCATCTATAATGTAAGAAATATGTGTCCAATCATAAGCATGATTCCTAAAATAGGGCTTCCAAGAATAATCAAATATTATCCTATAATTTTAAAAATTAAATTTTAACCCTTTTTCCTAATATAAATTATTTTGATGGAATATTATTTTTAATTTCTGAAGAAAGAATTTTTCTTACCTTGTTACTATGTAAAAGGAATATTATTTTTGCCTCATATATGATGTATATATTTTATTTCCATAATTTTATTAATGATTCCTTGGTATATTTTAAGGAATGATTTTATGAAAATATTTTTATTAAATTAAAAATTGAGTAAAATCATTTTTTATTTTTTTCAACCATCTTTATAAGTTTTCCAGGAAATTTTTTAACAAGTTTTTAATATTTTTTATAATTATTTATGGAAAATTATTTTCAAACCATTTTCAATATAATTTTATGAGTCTCAAGGAAAATAATTTTCAAAAAAATTTCATTATATTTTTATGTGTTTTCATGTAAAATTATTTTAAAAATATTTCTAATATCCTTTTAAAAGATTCCATGAATTTTTTTTTAAAAAAAACATTTCCATTACCTCCTTATATGATTAAAATGAAAGAGTATTCCATAAAATTTTTAATTTATTATTCATAATCATTCATGTTTGTTTTCAAGAAAAAAAAATCAAATGGATTTATGTTTTAAAAATCCATTCCCCAATAAGATGTATAATTCCCTCAAGGAATTCTTTTGAATGATATTCTAAACTTTTCTTCCATCTATGATGACACCCGTTGATGTCACTGAAAACCTTATTGGGAAAAATAAAAATGATCCATTAATATTATTTCATTAATGGTTTATGATTTGGTTGAATTATTCTTTTGATACCAATTTCTCTTCCACGAGTTATATACATTTGATACCTGCTTCTTTTCATGGTTTATGGTTTGATTAAATGATTATGAATCGTTTCCCAATTCAATTGGTTACTATGTGATACAATTTTAATGATACCCATTTAATTTCAAGGGTTATTAGTATATGGTTATAAAACCTAAATCTTTTTATATTCCATGATGTGGTGAAAGTTATATTATCTTGTGGAATATGTATACATATTTGTGTTATGGTGGGACTTATATCTATCTCAAATAAATTTGGTAAATATTTATATAACATGATATAATGGTGAGAATCATTTCTACATGCTTGATTCTCTATGGGAATATAAGGAAAACCAATCGCTTACAAGGAAGGGATGACGACTATGGATGGTGATGCGTCCTGCCTTGTAGATGTAGTCATAAGTAAAATGGAAGATGGGGAAACATGATCCTCTATGGTAATATTGGGAAAACCAATATACTTTGGAATGATGGGTATACTCAATCTCATAAAAGGAAAGGACATGTATTGGGGTTGGTGGAATGTCCCGCCCAGTAGGTCAGGTTTTCATGAAGTTCCTTGATATGTTCTAGAAATGAATCGTGACTTATAAGGAATAATATTATATTTTAATGAATCCCACAATTCCATGTATTATTACTATGTTAGGATTTCATGAATTATGTCCTTTATTTTCATATGGTTCATGTCTTCTTACATGCCATGATCTATGAAATTATTCATGTTATTTATCTTTGATATGTTCATTATGATCTTTAAATGTTATGATCACGTTATCATACCCCAATACTCTTATTTAAACATAAATTTATCCTTTGAGTACCATTAATAAGAATAAAATATCTCCCATTTTTACGTTTTTTCCACAATTTATGAATATATTTATTATGTATGATAAGCCAATGAAGAGTTATAGTTGTGAAGAATCTTGTGGGAGCTAATGTTGCTCAATAATATACCAGTGTTTTTTTCCCAATTTCCAAAAGTCACTAGAACAAAATTTCTCTTTGGGTGTTCATTTTGATAATTTTTAAATTAATCATCAAATGATATGTAATGTTAATTTATGAAAATTTTTGGTCACAATAGCTTGGTATTCAGCGGACCTCTATCCCTTCAAAAATATATTTGATGTTGCTACATGAACACAAGCGTCAACTCTTCCATAGAAGGGGCAGTAAGTGGGGATCACTACACCATTACTATAACACAAAAAAAAATCTTTTTTTTTTATTTGAAAATAAGTATAAAAAATAATCAATGGTATACAAAATTGGAACTATATAAGGATCTATCGGCATCATATTTTCATCAAATCTGGAGCATGATCTGTACACCACCCCTCCCATTTGTGCACAACCAGATGTCATCGTATAGGAATGTATCTATAATTCCAAACAAAGACATATGAAAATATTTATAAAAATATGTTTTATGATAAAAAAGAGTAGTAGATGTCAAATAATTCCTGAAACTGGGCATAACCCTATGGTTTCACAAAATGGTTAGGATACGTAAGAAGAAAAATCGTAAAAGTTACCAGATACAATTATTACTAACAAATATAAATTTAGTTCAATGTAATTTTATTTATATTCATTGATATTAAATCATTATGAACACAAATTTACCCATAGTTACATTTAAATGGATTACGAAAATTTTCACCACTTTTGATCCATAATGGGCCAGACACCTCATGAACCAAAGTGTGGTGTCCACTTAATCTAAACCATAATATGTTCTAGTCCATGAGGCCAACTGTCAAAGACACAAGATTTAATAATAGGATTCATAGGGTGTCTGTCGTAGCATATAAAGGAATACAAGATTTATGTGATGAAAATAACTCTATGTACCAATTATGTTTCCCAATTTCCTAAAAAATCATTTATCAAACAAAAAATGTATCACTGAGGGAAACCTCATATAAGTCATCTAGTCATGTAATAAATATTATATATTATGGTATAATTCATGGATATAAAATTCAAAAAGGATCATAAAATCAATAATGAGATACAATACCCTCATCTCATTAGGGAATAGATAATTCAATAATTATATGGAACATCAAATGGAAAGTGCATCACCCAATGATGGAATCAAATCAAATATAGTACAAAAAATATAAAAAAACATGATATGTTCCTAGATATTTGGTTTTTTACTATATATAGGTAGATAATCCAACACATAACTCATTACCAAACTCCATTTCATTTGTAATCACCTCGATATTGTATCAAAAATATTAAACATAGAGAATATTATTCCATGATACTACTTTGTAACATAATGACCCAGGATCCCCTAAATGGTGTCTTAGGTCAGTGGGTCACAAGTTCTCAAGCATGCCTTCCAATATTCCAAAGTCATCTGAATATAATTTAGGGCATATGCTATTTTTAGGGGAAGACTGTGACATCTTGTTAGAGTGTTGCACAATAGTTATAACCTTAAGAATAAAGAAGGTAATGAAGATAAAATAACTGAACATCTAAAAAATGATAAAATTATTGAATGTTGTAATAATAAATAAACTAGAACTAATATCATATAAAATATGAAGAGTCGTGTTTCAAAATAGAGGGAAATAGGTATACAAGAATAATGCTCAATACATATATATAAAGGTAAAAAAATACAAAAGGATTATGCCCAAATTTCCTCATTAACCTAGCTCGGTCCATGCTCCCATTCTCCAATATTGAAGATATTAAGAATAATATATTTGATGCCATACTTGGCCCCTTCTGGTATATATGAATTCTTTTTCAGTACCCAAAAATAATACAAAATTGTTATATGATGACACTCAGATGGACCCCACCGATCGTGTCTATAACTAATTCAATTCAAGTAATATTAAAAAAATCAATATACAGTTTGTTAGATGTATAATGACAAAAAAATTAATGTGTTCCCCAATATTAAAAACATTGATCCATATAAAAAATAATCAATATACCATAAAAAAGGATAGCTATAAAATATAAATAAACAATTAATAAAAACCTATCTGTCAAATGAAATCTAACACACATACAAGCGACAAAAATAATCATGGAAAAATATCAACCATAGACACACCATATAAAAAGTGCCAAAATCCACTATAAAGATCATGAAACCCCTACATACAAACCAGGAAGGGTTGGATCCATGTTATTTATGACCATGGTATCCTGATAAATTCCTAGGAGCATCTCTATGGAAACTTGGTAATGATTTGGGTGCAGTCCATGGAGCATTTCAATAGACAATGTATAGTGTGGTTCCAATAAACTCGAATGCAAGGGGTTATAAGGCCCATGGAATAATAAATAATTAGGATCCAAGGAGTAAACAATTATATAGGACCCGATTCCATAACGAAGACTTGTGGAGTATAGAATTTCCATGAAATATAATAGAATTAGGATCCAGGGATGACATCCAAGGCATCCACTTCCATTGTCATATCATCCTCATTCTCATCCAATGTGTTCTTCTATCTCATTAAAATTTCAATATAACCATTTATCTATTTCAAAAATATGAAATAACATTATAAGAAGGATTTGACCCTATCTTATCAATTCAAATCAAATAATTAAATTCATTTACAGATGATAGGTAAAAACAAATTTTTTTAAACATTAATCATTCCATTATGTCACATTCAGGATCCCACTAAAATCGGTGAGCTCACATGAACATAGTTGGGTAGCATAAAATAGGTTTGATACTAGGGAAGAACATATTAATGGCCATGTTTCCATATTAAAACCTCAAAATCATAAAATTATAATAAATGAGAAACCTAACATCTTCGAATTCAAGTATATCATGGAGTTAAATTAAATTTAATGAAACAATGGAAGGTACACCATTGAATACAACTACAGAAAGCTATAAAACGACCAAACCATGGGAATAATGGTATTGATAACCTAACATATACACACGGTGGAACACACATCCATTATTTACCTATGATTCCATCTATATGTGAATGAAAATGAGTAATGGATGAAAATAATGGAAATATAGAATATTATCCTTCAAATAAATATCTCCATCGATTCTAAAACAAATGAAGAATGAATGAAGATGAATGAATAACTCATAATCCTACTTACAATGATAAAAATTATGTTTTAATTTAGTTCTAGAGAATAAAACCACACAAATCCTACCTCAATAAAAATGGGATTCTTAAACATCGTGACATCATAAAACAATTCATATAAGATAAATGAATTAATAAAAATAATTCCATCACAACATAATTAAATCAATGTAATAATAGTGATATAAACAGAACCCTATGTTATCTTAGATGGAAAATTATTTTGATAAAACACTTGAACTCCATTCTTGAGGAAAATATCCTTTCTACTTCAAAAACAATTTTCCTTTCTAAACATGTCATACAATTTTAAACTAAAATAATATGATTAAAAATAAACATGAAAACTTGTAAATTAACTTTCTTGGAAATAATGTTTTAAAAATCCATTCATGCCGTATAAGTTAAAAAAAATTCTTCTCGTACTTTTGTCGGAAAAGTCAAAAAGTACCTCGTACGAAAAACGACAAAATATTCCTTTCATATCCTTTACAAAAATGCACCAAAGGGTAAAATAGGATTTAAAAAAATTTAGGTGGATGGAAACAATATTACATATTGAGGGAACGTGGATGTGGATAATAAAATACACCCCAGTAAATACCAAAGTATAAACAATCTCGGATAAAAATGAGATTGTGATATTTTCCCTTACCTTAGGTCCGATTTGATTCGTAAGTGTCCGAACCTCCTGTATAAAGATTTAAATAATGTTATTGACTTATTACAGAATCATAATTATTATTATGATATCATATATGGTCATATTATTAGCTTTTTGTTAGTAATATTCCATTGCTACTTGATATTCGGGTGTTTATTGCTTTTTTGTTCTTATGTGTGTTTTGTCGAATAAATTCTTATTCTTCATTAAGGTTATAGATACCACATTTACAGAATGTTATTAGTGTAATATATATCATATTCATTCACTCAATTCATTTATGTAATAATTATGTAATGAAAATCATGTAGAACGAGTCGCATCACATCGTGGAGACGGTATTCCGTACTTACGCACGAGCGATGATATCGTTCCCATGATCATGGAATTTTATTGGAGTGTATGTATAATATTTCAGAATCAATTTAACTTTAAAATAATCATATATATTCATTCTTTACACCATTATACCCATCCATGTAAGGTGGTGGTGGAAAATAGATTACACCACGGCATGGAGACGGTATTCCGTACGTACCCACGCGTGGTGATTTCATTTTCCGTAGGACGGATAGATGGTGAAATAGGGTTGTTTCATACTTATAATAACATATCAGTATATTATTGATACTTATGTTATTACTTAATAATGAAACAACTAAATAATAAGAAGTGAAAGAAGAAATAAAGATGAAAGAATCGGTAAGGGGCATTACCTCTTCTTTGAAGCGCCTCTTTGAGACCTCCTCTTAGAGCACTAAAATTGGACTTTTAAGAAGAAAAGGACCTCTAGGATGTTTATAGGGAAGTGGGGAGGAGATATTGGCAGTGTTTGGAAGATCTTTAAGGCTCAATGTGGTGTGAGGAAGAGAGGGAGTAGGTTCCCTTTTATAAGGGAGGAGAGGGGCACCTTTGGAATATCTAAAAATATTATTTTATTATAAAGTCAAATTCGGTTTTTAATAGATCCAAATTGATATATATCTAAGATAAGGTGGGGATGGGTTGAAATACTCTCATAAAATAGAATTTAGACAATTTTAGGTTTTATTTTTAACCTTATCATTTAAATTTAACATTAAGTTAGATAATTTTACTTTTACCGTGTCTTCATGTTTTCTTACACTATTAGGTTAATAAACTTACTATATCAAGCCAAACGAACCCCAAGTAGTTTATTATTAATATATATAACCTTATCTAAGTCATTTGGCCGACCCTTAGATTTTTAGGAATAAAATAACAATTAGTAATATTGTATTTGTTTTAAAAAATATTTTATGTCAATTTTGACACTATCTGGTAATTGATTTTTGTGAAAATCATAACAGAATTATTAGTTCAAACAAATTTACTTAAATCAATACTAACATGTCATATTAACATATAAAATTATTTTAATTCATAAAAAGTCTCAAATTACATTTATTTGGGTATTTATAACATCAATTATTTCAATATTCCATTAATAAGATAATTATTGCATCATCATTGTATAATAAATAAATTAAATTATATTAAGTCTAAAAATTACAAATAAAATACCATTATTTAGGAAATATTATTATCTTTCTAATTAATATTTATAGTCTAATTTATGTTATTTATAACCCTATATTAAAATTTCTTTAGTTATTAAACTTTGATTTTAATTATTTTAACCCTTTTATAAATAAATTGATAATAAATGTCCTAATCTAATCCAAGTGGGCCTAAATGGTAATATTTTATTCCTAAGGTTGTTTTTGGTCGAATTAAACTTATCCAATAGAATTATGACATGTGTTAGGGTAATAATAATATCATTTTTACCCTTAACTACTCTATTTACTTTTAACCGTGGTAAAAAAAGTAAAAAGTTACTATTCACCAAAAATTATTTTCATCTCATTGAACCACATTTTAGTCCTTTATATTAACCGTGTCTCTTGGATTTTCGAAATTCCACTCATAGAAGTGGTAAAATTATGTTTTATGTAAAAATTCAGTTTTTAACTACCACTTAGTGGTTTCACTATTAATCAAAAAATGAAAGTTTCCAGAAAAATACAAAAAATTAGGCCTAAGCTATATTTGATATTATGAATTCACAAATGATGTTTATTTTACCAAATTCAAAACATATCAGTTACATTAACTAATTTAAAAATTAATTTCCTTAATCAAGACAAATAACACGTTTTTAAGAGATAATAACTATCAAAAGATTGACACTTGTTTATGTCTGGTTTAAATGTGAAATTACATTCAACGAACAACATTGTATTGTAAAAATATATTCTAAATATACTTTAAACCCACTAAAATTAATAATTTATCACTATTAATTATTTCGATTAAAAATGTTGTTTTTAAATAATATTTAATAATTTTCACTATTTATCAGAATATGAAATTTATCCGAAAAGTACCAAAATTTCACCCTAAGCTAATTTCGATATTCCAAATCAAAAATGAAGTCCATTTTGAAAAATAAAATTTACAAATTTTCAAAAAGTGGGTATTACTATTCATAATGGCTAGTTTTAATAATATTTTAATAGCATATCGTTGTTTAGTGAAACTCGGTATTGAGTACAACACACGCTATCATGGAAGGTCGTGAATGCGTGTAATGCAAGCCAAGTTAGGAATGAGTGTTGTGCAAGCTCCTTTTGGTTTAGCATACAAGACAAGACATTAATGAAATTAAAAAGAATATTTTTCATAAAATCTTAGGGTGTTACAGGAACCTCCGAAAGACGCCATTTCATGTTTCCAAATTTAATGAGATCTCGAAAGAGGCTCCGCCCACCCAAGCTGATTACACTGTTCCAATCATATGGGAAAAACATTCGAGATAAACTATTTACTCGCTTGAAACAGACTCCTAAAGAAAACATTATTCAACACTGTTTTATGCCCATATGACATCTCATGGGGCGCACCCCTTAGTCACGAAAGAGGTCGAGCGAACTGTGCTATTGTGATGCTCTCGGAAAAACACGCTGAAAGGACTAATGCTTCTCCCCGAGTGGACGTCTGATTTAAAAGTCACAAAACACTGCTCACAGCTTAAAAGACGACACATGGGGCCCACACCTCAACTCCAGAATCAATGCATGAAACCACATTGGACAACTTCGTCTTGACCCTGGGGTCACAACGCTGCAGATGATGCCTTAAACGGTCCAGATGTGCTCGCGCTATTATAAAGAAGAATCTAGGCAAGGCGGTAAACAATACTTAACAGTGTGTCGCACCACCGAGCCCCCGTTTCAGGAATTAAAAATAATCGAGACCATCTCAAAAACTCGGAATCGATTCGAGGAACATGCTAATGCAGACGGAACACAAAACTGACACCCTTAGTGAATGTTACGGGTGTCTGAAGACATGGGGGATAACCCCTTAGGGCTGGACCGGCCCGGTCCAGCCAGTCCACCCAGATTGGGCTGGCCCGAAGCCCTTCCGCGTGGCCCGACCACTGCCCTGTAGTCCACCTGCTCCGACCGGACCTTATGGCCAGTCGTTGTCCCATTCGGAGACCCACTGAAGGTTGGTCTTGGTCTCCCACTTGGGGTTGCGCGTCGCAACCCCCGTCACGCCCCGCACCGGCAAACCTCCGTCCCGAACTGCCTGCGCCGACCGCATGGGAGGCATGTGCAACTGCCTAGGAGCCGCACCGTGCTGCCGCCTGGGAACCAATGTGCCCCTACCTGGGAGCTGCAACACTACCGCCGTCGCCCGCCAGACCACCGCGCGGAGCTGCTAGAGACCCTGGAACCTCCGGAAACCCCAAAATTTGGACGGAAAACTTCCCGGGGTCACACCGGACACCCCGAGACTCAAAAATTCGATCCGAAAGACACACTGGAAATTTCAGATAGATCCCTACTGAAATATGTCATTTTGATGAAAATTAAATTGAAAATAGACACTAATATTTTTGTTTGAAGATATGTGTGGAAATTAAAAAAACCAAACACACGAGCCTACCTCACTAGGCGTAGCCCGTTGCTTCATGAACGGTCCGCCGGAGCAACCACTTCCTTGACAGAGGGGGGGAGGATCATGAAGGAGGTTTCTCCTTAGTTGATAGAGCTTTCGATATGGATAAATATAGGGGAAGAAGGGGGACTGGGTGGAGGTGTTTATGTAGGGAAATAATTAAAATTTAATTTATTTTTAAACACCAACCAGTAGGCCCATACTCGAAAATTTGATGGGGTCGAGGTTAAGTCGCTCCTAGGGTAAAATCCACATTCTGAGCACAAAGTCAGTCTCAGAAGTTTAATCCGATCCTCCATTCAGATGTTATAAAGTTCACGCCTGAGGCTGTTAAATTACGAAAATGCCCTTGGTGGCGTTTTCCACAGAAGGGCCGCGCACGTGAATGTTACACCCCTCCTAGGGTAAACAGCATGCTCCAGACTCAATGGTGAACTTGGGTTTCCCATCTGAGCAACATTTTAGGAGTTATTATTCTTATTTGGCATGTCTAGTGTGAACCAACTTAAAATTTAAATCCAGCCACACCAGGGCTCGGAATCACACGCTATCTGAACGCCCTCCTCTAAAATAACATCAATAAAATTTCAAAGTCTTAGCAGCTCAAAAACTGGGTTCTTACACCACATGGCCTATATAGATTTTACAAAAATCCAGGCTACAGGCTCTGAACAAACCCCAGACACCTTGAATCTCATGTGACAACATTAGGCATTAAGACATGCCCAAACAATAAATTTACACCAAAATAAAAAGATATATACCACATATGAGAAAACCATATTGTAAAATTTTAATTAATTATCCTTCTAACATTTAATGAAATATTATCTTTATATTTCATTGTAGAATTCAGTGAAATTATCATTCCTATTCCATTTAATTTTTATTATTAGATAATTTTGAAAAGTTATACTATTGAATATTTGTAACAGGACATCCCAAGAAAATTATTGTTTTATAAATTCTATATAAAACAACCATTTTATTATTCCACAATGAAGAAAAGGAATAAAAAAGTATGAAATGGAATAAATAAAAAAACTACCTTGTTCCTTCGTCGAGGTGAACCATTGTGGAAGGAACTCCATGTGATTCCAGGTTCTAGGTAAAGGAGATGATGTAAGACTTATCCATTTTTTCATAAAAGAGATTAGGGGTTTCCCAAATTAATCTGAAAATTTATTCTAGAGAGTTTTAATTCATCCAATTAATGTATATCTAGTTTTTAACCCATAAAAATGGAAAATTAAAATTATTTTTGGATCATGGGGGAGTGGATATGGCATTTGGTGGATTTGGAGACGAAATATAAGGAAAGGGATGTAAAAATAAAAATAAAAATAAATAAATTAGTCATATAAAAATTATAAAAACATACCCCTATATATTTTTAAACTAAAATCCCAATGAACAAAATATTAATGTCATGTCAATGGTAAGCATATATTATAGACCTATTGATTGAATTATATTTATCATATAAAAACCATTAAAAATATATTTTAGTATTTTGAAAAAACTTCCCTCAAATTTTATATAATAATTAACTTTATTTGAAATCCAACCAAATATCTAACACACATAATTTTTATAACACGAATAAGATAAAATATTGTTCATATTTAATGGTGACTGCAATTTTACTATCTGAGATTCTATTTGAGATATATTAAATTACAAAAGAAAACCTACTTGATAAAGGTATAATATAATTAAAAATTTTGTTATATTAATACATATAATAGACAAGAATTATAATGCCATCTCGACTTTGTTCCAAACTCGACAAATATTCTAGTTGACATTCCAAAGTGTGTATAGAGATTTTAGCAATATTTAAAGCTTTTATATGATCTATTAAGAGAATTTTATTGAAATATTATATTTTGAAATAAAATTGCTAATAAATGTTTTTCATTGATGGTTTCATTATCATTAAAATGTTTTGATATTACACCCATATTCATTTCACAAGATTATATGTTTATGTTTTTATTATAAGGGTCTATGATGTGACCTTTTTAGAAACAATGGAAGAATTTCATTTATGAGGCTTTATTAATCTAAAAATTCTTCTTGGGTTTTATTTTCATTACACACTTTTATTGACTACATTAAATGTATAAAAAAATTTCACTAGGATTGCTTTTTATATTGTTTGTTATTATAACTCTTACAACATATGAATCTTGTTCGGTGTGTTTAAACTAGTATTCATCCTTATAGTGACAATTATTATTTCATTTAAAATAATAATTTTTAATTCTATCAATTATTTATTATATGATTCCATCATATATTTTCTTATGTCCTTATTTATTTTATGATGAATGATTTTATAAAGAAACAATCAATTGAGAAGCTTCCAAACCATTAAAATCAATATCAATCGAAAATGAACATAGTTTTTTTAATTAGATACAAATTATTAATCTTTGATACCATATTTTTTTGATTGATAACAATAATGTTTTAGAATAAATTTTAAAAAATAAATCATTATATTTATAAAAGAAACTTTAGTTTAAAAAATGGGGTTCTTAGTAGTTTTATTTTCCATTAATTTCAATATTCTGAAATTTGAAAGGAAATTTTATTCCAAACAATATTATTACAATGTATTTTTCAAGAATAAAGATAGCTTATTTAGGGATATTTTAGTTAATTTATATCTTGAGGAATTTAATTCATTATTATTATAAGAATTATTTTAGTATACATAATGTAATCAAAAACCTGTAAGAAAATAAAAATTTTCTAATCTTCATGTGATGAATTATCTTGGGTGATTTCCTCATATCTCAAATTATTCTCCTTCTCAATAAATCTAAATGTTAAAGAGTTTTTTTCTTCAATATATTTCATTATATATTTATATAACATTCATATTATCTAAATATAAACTTCTTGTAACTTATTTGAATCCATCAAGTAATTTTTAAGCTCTATAATTTTTTTAATATTCAAGTGAGAATTATATATAAAATTATATTTATTAGTTTTTTCTAACGAATAATGATTTTCCTCCAAAATACTATAGCTCTAATATTTGTCCTAAAATATCATATATAAATTTTATTCACTTAGGAATAATTTCATTTTTTTATAATTGTGAATGTAATTCATTGTCTTGACCTAATTAAATATGATTATTATTCATTTTCAATTTTTTAGCCTACTATTTTTTCATTTTATCATCATCCAATTTTAGTAATGTTTTATCATCCTATATAACCTTGAAAAGTTATAATATATATTTAAAATCATAAGCAGCGGTTAGTAATTTATATAAAATTAAAAAACATCATTTTATTCAATAATAGTATACTAATCAGTACCTAATATTGACTATTACATATATAAATTAACAGTAGGTATGAATGATAAAATAAAACTAAGATTACATTCATCATGTGTTGTTCCGTATATCTCATACTAGACCATAATCATCTCTTTAACCACTATTTCATGTTCTGTGTGGTTTTGGATTATAATACCTTTTGATTTTGATAGGTATGTACACTTTAATCACCCAGATTTATTTTCACAGTTTTATTTTTATAAAATAGTGTGAATAATTTTGATACCTGACATAGATGTGACATTATATTCTACGTCCTTGTGTGCATGGGGAATACCAATGAAAAATGTTCATTTTTAGTGAAGTATGGAGGATTTGTTTCTTTAAAATGGAATAAGTCTTCAATAGGTGACCATATTAGAAATCCAAGGGCTCCATTTAATTTATAATAGAATCATTGATGTATGTGGTGCCTAACCTCGACCGGAATGTGTTGGGGTTTGATGTTATTTTTTTGACATAAATGACAATAAAATATTAAGAAAAAATATTTTATTCAACATTGAATTAATTACTTCTAAGAATGTAATATTTTTTGGAATACATAGTTATGAATTATCCCTAGAAATACTCTAATGAAAAGAGATGGAGCATCCTCAAATGAATTGCGATGGATGGGTGAATCAAGATCGACGGACCATAGATTCGATGGATCGGCGAACGATGATGACATAACTTCTCCCTTTGTCAACGATTGATCCAAATCCCAAGGACGGATCTTGATCTCTTTGTGATTTCCACTTCCCATCATATATTCAACACTGAATGTAGATGAAACAATTTATAGCTTGATCTATGATTCGATCATTCTTGTGCGATGATTATTTTATTGTGGGGTTTCCTAGGTGATTGATCTCAATGATTATCCACCACCCCTTTCCCATCTAATAAGGATGTCTAAAGGACCACATAAACAAGTCCATGATCCATTATTCAGGTGTTCTATGTCTCCCAACAATCCTAGTTCTTTTTTTCTTTATCATTGGACCCTCATGGTCCCCTACATAATTTTTTTGAGAGGCTATGAATGTGATCAACCCACAGAGTACCAGAAATACAGATCAAAGACCAATGCAGTGATTGTCATGACCCGAGGATCAAGTATGAAACAAAATTTAATTAAACAGAGCACCCGAGTAATGGGGGAGTCCTTTAGAACTAGATTAGGTGGTGGAAGTACTCGGAGGTTGTCGGTGTTACACAACGACGACCACGTGAAGGTGTGGTGGAGGACGACAGCCAGACCGCGTAGGCAGTATGGTTGGACATTGTGGATCCGAGGTGACTTGATCCATGGTAGGGGGCTAGGGATGTGGTGGATGACCATGTTTAATTTAGTAGAATAACATTTAATAGTCAACATGGGGGTACCATGTGGTTGGGGCATACCGTCTGAATAATTTGGTGAAGACAGGACATGCCACGTCTAGAGGAAAAAAATCGATCTACATGCATCGGGCCGGACCAGGCCAATCGGCCCGCTCCGGCATCCTAGTGGAATGGATAAAATAGCCCAACTAGGCTAGTGGACCAGACCGAGCTGAGACTGTTCAACCTGAAAAGTTCAGGTCAGCCAGTAGGTTGGGTCGGGTCTCGTGGGTCATATTAACTCAGACCGAACCGGTATCGGTATACAACCTTATGGCCTGAGCAGTAGGTCCTCTTGGAAGAAGATCATTATGAGCTGAATAATTTTTATGGCTATGATCCTGATACTATAGGACTAAGAGACTTCATAATGGGGGATATTAATGACCAATCAATATTACGTGTGTTATCGACACACTGTGTGTTATAAACAGTCTATGGGTTATCAACAGTTAATGTGTTATCGATACTCTATGGGTTATCGAAACTCAATGTGTTATCAATACTCAATTTTTTAGTGACAATCATTGTGTTATTAACACTCCATGTTTTACTGATCCAATTAGGTAGGTTTTTCAGCAGATGATTTTTAGGTACTTTGGCAGGCACTTTTGAAGACTCTTTATTTTGGTGGGATTATATTGTAGCCCACTTTTCATTCATTCTTTCATACTATCGTACATTGTGGTCGGTATCATAGTGTATTCATTATTTTTATAGTCACTATTTTTATATTTAATCATTTTGAGCATGCAGGTGTGTGGGTGTACATGTACATTGGAAAATAACTCCCATTGGTGGGGTATTCCTACTCTGTTTTAGTCACTAGGGTCAGGCCTTTCAGAGGCATGCTGGTGGTAGTCAGGGCACTAACCCCTCCTGGATGGGTCATGACATAAACTGACTTCTTAATATAAATATATTTTTTCAAATATTTACATTAAATATATATCTGATTGATATTTTTCTAAAAAATATTATAAATCAAACCAATGGTCGATCCTTTAGAACTAATACTAATCATATTTCTCATTGATTCATATAGTCACAAAAAAGGTGGTGAATCTGTTTAAAATAATTTTACTACATTATTTTCCCTTAATAATATAAATATTAATATTTGAAATTATACATCAATTAGGAGGAATATAAATTCTTATGAATCCACCAAACAACACTACACATAAAACCTAATAAATAATTAAGAACACCAATAGAATATATTATTATATGCTTTCCAAAATATGGAATAAAATGGCCTTAAATTACTCAGGCTGAGTATGGCACACATGTAATCCACTAATTTGATAAAATAAATTAATAAAATGAAATTATCATCTATTTACACAATAGTTATCTCAAAAAACCATACAATATATCTATAATGACTAATAAGTTTTCTATATGATATTTATTTTTTAATATATAAGTGTGTTATATAGACTTTTTTTAATTCACCCCATAATAAAAACAACAATTTTGTTACACTAGCATATAATATTACATATGAGGGATGAATATACTAAATAGATATCAAAATTGTATAACGGGACAATAAACATAAGAAAATAATAAAACTAAAACATTATATTTTTGTACAGCTGGGTCCCCCATAATTATCATCATTGAAAAAAATACTATATAAAATAAGAAAGACAATAAAAATATAACTATAATTTTGAAGAAGAAAAAATTATAATCTTAAGAGTAATTTTAGAAAAACAGTAAGGATCAATATAATTGTTATTTTTAGGATATATAAATAACTTATATCAACTAGAAATTAGATTATTATAATAATAAGAAAATAAAAATAAAAATATATTGATCAACTAAAATAGTTAAATAATGTTTTTATATCTTATGAAATTCATATATATGGATTTTATATCAAAAGAAGATAAATATGAGTGAAAATTATGATAAACAAGATATTTGATCAATTTTATTGGGGAATCATATATGTTTTATTTTCACTAAAACATTTTATTAATAAAATGTAAAAATATTAAATAGAAGTTAAAATTATTTTATCAAAATAAAATTGTTTTTATATAAATAATAATATTTTTTATTAAATTATATGTGTATTTTCTAGTTGTTATAAATTTCATAAGGTCATAAAAATATAATATTTTTAATAAATAGTTATTTTAAATGAAAAATTTTATTTATAATAATAATAATTTCTTTGGGTAAAATAAATGTAATTTTTATATTGAAAATTTTATAACTTGGTATTGGTAATTTTTTCTTATTTTTTCAAATAGAAATAGATAGAGATATATAGTAAAGTACAGAATGTGTACCATATTTTTTAACAATTTATATGAATGAATTTATTAGGTTTCTATGAATTAGATGAACATTTTAATAAATAAATTATTATTAAATCATTACATCCTTAATATTTAATATCTTTTATTATTAAAATTTAGTGATATATTTAATGAAAAACACCCTGATCATCCTATTATAAATATCACCTTTCACCACCTCATGTATCCTCACTCAATAAGTTCCATGATTTTCCAAATAACATTGTTTTTATAAACATCTCTATCATTATTCAGGTGGGTTTTATCTATCTAAAAAAGAATTACCTATTACCAAATAGCATATGAGAGGAGGACATCTAAAGGAAGGGCCAAATTTTTTCAACTGTGATCTTTTATTTTTTTTTCTTATTATATCTCTAAAAAATATAATAATTATCCTAATATTACTAAATAAATATCAATGGTTTATATAAATGTGATTACCTTATTTTAATAACCATTATATGAATTACACACATTTTTTTTAAAATTAATATGTCACTCATTCATTATCTTTTATTAACCTCCACATATGACATATTTCATTTTTTACCACCATATTCATGTATAGTTATTGTAATAATTTTATGGTTACATATTATATTAAAAATAATATTCATTTTTTCATATTTTTTAATTTTAAAATAATTTTATATATTTAATGAAAATAATTATTTTCATCACGATTTAAAAACTACCCAAATGATATAACCATTAAATTATTAAATCTATACTCTTTGAAACATTATTGTTTCAATAATTTTTCTTAATCCATTTAAAATTATGGAAAGAAAATAAATCCATATCATTACACTTCTTGGAATACGGACTCATTTGAATTGATTATCCCTCATTACTGTTAAATCAATATGTGTATGGAATTTCGAAAAAACATTACTGATATGATTTGAACATACATAATTATTTCTAAATGAATATAAATGAAACTAAAAAATAATGATAAATTAAATAAACATGAATAATGATCTTAATCAGGTATTAAATAAAATTAATTTCATAATTAATGAGAATAAATATGTATTAAAATCTGAGTCATGATGTGTTCTAGGAAAACACTGAAGTACCCTATTTTTTCTTTGGGTTATACTATTTATCTCTTAACCTATCATTCTCATTGTTATGAACACATATATCATCTACATTATTTATATATGTTCACTTATTATATTAATTTTTATATTAATTTTTTGTTTCTTAGGATATCAATGGTCTTATATTACTTTTTTAATCGTTAAATTAATGAAAACATGGTTAAAGGGAAATTTTTATTTACTTATTCCCATTAATATATTTCCATTTTAACGACCTTTCTACATTTTTAATTAAAAATAAAATAAAAAATATCTAGAAAAATTTATGGTTTAATTTTATTTTTATGGATAAAAAATTTACTTACATTTTTAAATGATCATTACATCTTTAATAAAAAAGCAACAAAAGAGGTTTGTCTATATACTAACATATCCACCCCTTTATTTTGTTTTTGATTAAATAGAGCTCCATATACATTTAAAATTCTTCTATTTTAACGTATGAATGTTCTGAAATCATAGATATATTATTTTCTATGAAATCATTCGGATTAATTATTTAATTATTCTTTGTGTTAAGATTATATAACCCATTCCATTTTTCTATGTTTTCTCATGGTTATGATTATTTAGGTTTTTTTATTTTTTTGAGATATATATACATGTAATTATAATTATGTGATTTTTAAGAAAAATTGTATTCATCCCTCTAAAACATTTTGTACTACTTACATCAAATGATATACCATTCATGGTGCCATGAAATTTAGTCTTGCATATAATGCAATAATGTCTTGTTTGTGATCCTTGGGTTATGTTTTTTTAGGACATGTTTTTTACTTTTTCCACATTCTTATTATTTGATTATTTTGGCATATTATATTATTTATTCCATGATTCAATGTGTTTATATATAATCCCCATCCTCATGATAAGATTTTATGATTCTTTACTCATATGTTATAATTCATTATCATTATTGGTTTATTACATAGATTTTTTTCTTGGTTGTTTCCTTTATGTGTGCCCTTTGGGAATCCAATGTAGTTTTAGAGGATCAACATGATTTAGGAGAATAATATGAAGATTTACGTAATGATTTTATTGAAAAGTTTCATACTGATGTGTTTAGCACCAAATATCTCATATAAATTATATCTCTTATTTTATATGTTTTTATTCATTGATACTCATGTCAAAAATCTTTTTATAATTTCTGAATGAGACTCATGGTTCTATAATAGGTATCAAATAAATGTATAGTTATTTTTGGTGATTATTCAAGAGAACAAAATATGAAATACCCCATGAGTAACCTAGATTAAACCTCATAAATATAAAGGTTTCAATATACATTTCATTTATAGTTTATAACTTATATGATGATATTTTTCATTTTTATATAATTATACATTTGAGTATTCTCTTCCAAAAATATAACTATTTATATAATGCATATAAATAGTAGGAACAACACCCCTAAAAAATGTGATTTTCATTACTATTATTTCATTATTGAGTTCTATAAAATGATTGAAGTAGGACTTGATATTCTTATAGTTGTTCATGCATAATTGAATATTTTTATGTATAATAAATTTAATTCAGTGGAACAAACTCATTCTAATAAGAGAGAGAAACATGTGGGAGATTCATGTTTGAAACAAAAACTCTTAATGTTTTTGGATATGCTAATCCCTTAATAACTAAACAATTGAACAATCTTATTTATAAAAAAAATTATTATTTTTAATTATTTAATAATGATAATGATATATTTTTCATTTATCACTAATATGGGAAGCAGATTAGTGGTTGACACTGATCAAGTATAAAATTTCTTGGTCATCAAATATATTTAGTGGTTTGAATTAAATAAAATATTTTTTAATTAATGTTGTCATCAAACTCTACAAATTTATATGTATATGATGTATATTAGACTCATGAAAAGATAATATTGATCAATTGTGTATTATGAGGTAAAACTCACAATGATTTCAATGCCTGAATATATTTTTTATTGACCATGGATGTAAGGATGAATGCTTCTTTAGTGGAATAAATAGTATTCATCAAAGTGATTTTGAAATTAAAAACTATTTTATCTATAAAGAAAATGTATTATATTCCCTTAAAAATGGGATATATATTATTTAATATCAATAGTATTATGGTATTGGATATAAAAAGGGATTCTAGGGTTATATTATAGAGGACTAGCTAATAATTCACATAATTCTAGGAAGATTCAACTTCTCATACTGAAAAACTTTTAGATGAAGAATCGTACAAACTATCTCCATGTATAAGTTATATGTTTCAATTATGGAATTGAAGGGAAAAATTAAATTAATTTTGAAGGGTTATTAAGAGAAAAAAATTATTATTGAGGAAATGAGAGTTCTAATAAATCATTAAAATATGATCAAACTATTCAAATACAAGAAAAATTAACACTAAGAAAGTATGCTCACTGAATAAAGGTTCATCAATTAAAAAAAAATTAAAAAATCTATGGTCTAGGGAGAAAATATGAGATTATTATATCACTATTTACGAGGTGGATTATTAAATTAATTCGGTGACATATAGACTTATTATTTATTAATAAATTTTAAATGACATATTTGATTCCAATTATTTGTATTCTTTGATATCATGAAATCTTACTGTAAATATTCAGACACCACCTCCAGACATGGAGGATGATTCCACAATAAGGATATCACATTTTTAATAATTAAATTTATTTTATATAAATAATACACATATGACCATTATGAGAACAATATCCCAAAATTATTTTTATACGCAAAATAGTAGAAATTTATTATATTATCATCTGGGTAATTCTATATTTATATTGAAAAATATTATAGTTTTGGTGAGGGAAGTCACATTCCATATATTGAACCACCCACCAACTTAATATAATTGTAATGAGATTAAAAAATATACTTAGGAAACTCTATCTCAAGTAGGTATAATGTTCTATATGATAAACAATAGCATGATAAAATGATTATAATAAATGATAACATCATCCTTAAATTCATTCCCATTACGATATATTATACTGAAATTTTTAATAATTAGTTTCTTGTAATTCTTCATGGTAGATATGTTTAGTTAAAAATTGATCTTATACATGGATGTTCAAACATATTTAAGAATCCATGTAGAATGGACCACATTGAACTAGATGAATAGAAGTATAAATAGAAAGTGAATCCAGATAGATCTAGTTTTAATGAACCACATATTTTTTGGTCAATACATTTAAGAGTATGATTTAGTTTGTTATCTAAATCTGGGTTAATATATTTAATTGGTATTTAAATCTAGAATCAACGAATTGTAACATGTCAATATGAGGTTTTTGTATGTGGAATGGGGCCTCTTTGGTGGGTTTTCTACGTAGGTGGAAATTATGGTATGGTTGGGGTGGTTTGTAGTTTAATTTTAGTATCAAACAGTAGTTACCACTATGTATGAGGTTGAGAAATGTGTTTCCCCTATACAAAGTATGTTTTCACTATGAATGGAATTGTGCAAGTGGCATCACTCCCTGAAGGGATAGATTCATTAAAAATTGGTTTTGGGTAGCGGGAATTCTCAATGTGACCAATGGTCATGTTCCTTGAATTGTAGGTTTAATTAATTATTGGTAATGTGATCCCATATAAAATAACCCTAAATGATGAATCAGTCTATATTTTTAGTCAGTGTAATTCCATATTTTTTATGGTAACCACAAATGTTTTTTTAACAACTTTGAATCAGGGAGAGGTAATTCCATTTACTCCCCCCTTTCATTATCAACTATTAAACCCTCAACAGTGTGAGATTTTTTAATGGTGGTTTACTACAGTACTTCAAGTCTATTTGATATTTTCTTGTGTCCCTTGTTTTCCCCCTAGGAAAAACCTTGAAAATTTTTTCATTTTGGTTTTTTATTTGGTGAAAATTCCACCAAATCATGGTGAAATCATCTTTTCTTGATGGGTAATCCATCTACGATGGATACATAATGTCTTAGAAGGATTCTACCATAATTTATTTCATCAGTTTACTTAATGAAAGTCTATTACTTAATTTATTAATAAAATTTTAAACTATTAAAAAAAATTATATTAACTGAGTGTTCCATGATAAGTATTTTTCTTTGGATGGTGTTTGGGGTATGCCATTGACCATTCGAGTGTGGTCAGTTATGGTATAGTTATTATTGTGATACTCGAGGAGTCTTTCAATTTTTATTCCACTTTTATTTTATTTAAATTATTAGATATGATTGTTTATAAATATTTATTAATGATTTTTTAATTAGATAAGAGCCTTTGATTGAATGAATTTTGAAGAGGCATTGATGGGGATGATTGATGATGTATCGATCTTGGAGAGGATGGGAACTTCATTTTAGAGGCATTACTGCATTTAATATAATGATATATTATTTTTTATACATGAGTGTTATTACTTGTAGGCATTACATGGGTCCATATAGATGAATAGGGATAAATAGTGCCTTTTGTAGTAGATATTATATGGTTTTCGATATCTTATGCTTTAGAAAAGTGATCCCTATGACATTAAGATTTTTATATTGCCTAAATACATTTTTCTCCAATGGTAGTGACCTATGATTGAGATGATTAGTGGACATAGGTAGGTAATAGGGTTTGAGACATGATATGGCCAACCTAGGATGGTTCTCATAGGTGTATTTTGGATGGTATAAGATCCATATTTTGAGTGATTATGGTTGAGAAACTTTCATGAATCTATCCTCACACACAACACAGTTTGGTGTAGGTCCTTGCAAAAAAATTCATATTAGAATATTCATAAAGGACATGGAGTGTTGTAATATAGAGGGGAATCCTTTTGGTAGTAGTTTGGGTGATCTATAAAACGTGACATGACAGAAGTCATGGAGAGGGTCATGGGATTTTATTGGTAACCTTGCATGTGGTTTTGAAGGGGCTTTAGTGTGGTATGGATTGTGATATTAACTGGTAATTTGAACATTTACTAAATAGGGAATGAGTTGATGATTGATTAGGATGTTACTCTATGGTAAGGATAAGTCTATTGGTTATGGTCTCACTAAAGGTTGATAAGATCAAGGTGGTATCAACAAGAATTCCCTAAGGTGAGTTTGGAGGACACCACTAAATGACATAATGGAAGAAATGAGTATGTAATAAATATACAAAATTATTTGAAGAAATCTAAGGTGTGTTTGAGATAAAGGGAAAGGTTCAATTGAATATATCCTAGATAAGAAGGTGTTGAAATTGTGTGATGGACTCCATGCAATGTTTTTGGTTTCATGCATGTGATTGTCCTTATGGTCTGGAAACTATTTTATTGAGGGAGTGGATCTTGAGGAATGGACACTCCATGGGTGATATGGCCAGTGGAATTTCCATGGGTATGATGGGATCCTTAGATTTCTGAAATATGACCATTCCTTGTGCAGGTTAGGATTATGTGACAAATAATTAAATGAATTACTTGGGTCTTATAATAGAACATATCATTAGTGGAATTAGTCAATGACCACCTAAAAAGGGTTTTTCCATCATAAAATATATTAAATTATTGATATAAATTTCCTTAAGAGTCTTCAGTCATGGTAGTAGACTAAACATGTGGGGATTCTTTAGTTGGATGATGTGAGGGATGGAAGATATACAATAAATTTATAAATAATAATGTTAGAAATGATTCTGTTATATGAATATACCATAAATAATTAGGAAACATGTAACTATTTTGGTTGAAGTCCTACCTAGATACATTATGTAAGTGTTGGGTATTAATAGGAAAAAATGATATTATGGGGTGATAAATTGGATCTTGGCATGGTGTCGAAGTTGATATAATTGAGTCCCACAAAAACATGGTTATCAAAAGATGACCTGAAGTGAAAAGAGTTGTGGTGTCCTAGTTAGAAAAAGTAATCACAGGTTCATGTGAGACACATTTAATTATTTCCTTATAAAAATAGGAATATGATGGATTATACTAGGTGAACCTAGTGAGACCCTACTTAGATTTTATTTACTATGTACAGGATCACTGGCGAAAATTTGGGCCATATTATCTACATTATGTTTGGTCATTGTATATGAAATTGATTATCATGATACAGCTTAAGGTGATATAGATACATGTTATGTCAAACACGGGGATGGTAGTAGGATTCTTGTTTGTTTTTAAACATTTTCTTTATTATGTATATGATATTGGACAAGTTTATTATTAGTAAATATTTTTTTGATAGAGTGTCAGGATGTTGTATTTTTACATCATTGTGTCTTGTTGATTATGTTCACTATGGTTATATGATGTTGGTATTTTGGTTACATTTTCACATTTGAATGACTTTTAGATGAAAATATTGTCTCCTATTTATATGTATTATGTAACACCCCAAGATTTCATAGTACATTTTCTATTCAAAATAAATCAATAACATGCGCAACACGCAACATTGAGTTTGAGCGCACCACAACTTACCAAACAAGCCGTTCAAAAAGCGGTTATGAATAGTGTAAACTAAATTTTTAATTTTATACTATATAAAATTTTATAATCCATATTATGTGTTTCTTAGACATAATATAAGTACAAATTCATTTTTGTTGAGAAAAAATATATATTTTTCAAAAAAATCAATTTTACAACCTTTTAATGGAGATCCATTTTTAGACCCAATATTTGACACTTTTAAATATTCAATTTGACAAAATAAACTTCTTCATTACAATCGGGACATAAATAATTAGTTTTGATAAAAAAAATTCACTATTCTGATAACTTTTATATTTTTATGAATAGTGAAAAATACTAAAATTTAATTATAAACAACTCTTTTAATCAAAATAATTTATTGTGTTAAATTATAATTTTGAGTGGATGTAATGTATAATTAGACTATATTTTTAAAATTAAATCTAATGTTGGTAATTATATGTAATTTTACTTTTAAACTGTACAAAAACAAGTGTCAATCTTTTGATAGTTATTATTTCTAAAAAACACGCTTTTTTGTTTTGACAACGAGAATTAATTTTAAATTAATTTCTTCCACTTCTGTGTTTTGAATTTTAAAAAAATGGATTCCATATTTAGAATCAGTAGGTCCAAATTGTGTAAATAGATAACTTTTATTTATAGACGTTTTAAATATTTATGTTAGTAACTATTTTATTTACCATGATTAAAGGGTAAATATAATAAATAATGGTAAAATATAATATTATAATAATATTAAATTACCCTAAAATATCTCCTAATTCTATTTAATGATACATTTCCAACCATGGGAATCCATGGGTTTAATTTGGGACCCCATGGAGCCACACGGGAGTAATAATGACATTTTATATTAATTAATTTAATGTAAAGACAAAAATGACATAAACGAGTGTCTTTTAGTAAATAATTTTTTACCTGGGTTTATATAATCTATAATATTGACTATAAATATTCGTTGAAAATATAAAAGGATTTCATACATGAAGGTATTTTTTATTATTTTTTGACATCAAATAATATAAATTATTTATGACACAATAATTATGCAATATTTATCTCATAAATAAATGATTTAAATAAATAAGATTATAAATATTAAAAAAATTACAAGAACATTCCCAATTCTTATTGGATTATTTTATTTCGACCATGATTCATATTATATTTGTTATTAACGAATATTTTACATTTTGAAATTGAATATGAGGTTATAATAGAATAATTATTTCAATCATTCCTAAAGAGCCCCTAATCTCCCTTATAAAAATCCCTAACTTCCTACCCTTTTCTCACACGTCTTAAGAATTTGGCTCATACAAACCCTACCCAAATATCCTCCCAACATCCCTCACTTCATTCTAGAGGCCTTAATTTAGTCATAAAGCTACCCTATGGAGCCCTTTTGATCAAATCAAAAGGAAGAGCCCGAAGAAGTGGTAATAATTTCACCACCCTCTTTTGAATTCATTCTTCTTCCATTTCCTATTTCATTGTCATTTATATTATAAAATAGTAACCCCAGTATAATAAACATACATTTCTGTTATTATAAATATGGTACAATTTTATTCATTATTCTCTCTATCCAATAAATGATAAAGTCACCATACGTGCGTACGTTCGGCTGACCGTCTCCACATCATGGTGATGTTTGTTATTCAAAAACTTCATCATTTGGATGGGTATAATAATGATTATAACTGATTTAAATAATAAATATTACATGATAATTATTATGTATATATACGATCCAATTATTTACTATTTTGATATCAAAAGATTGATATTGTCTCTCGTGCGTACATATGTATTACGGTCTCCACAAACATGATAATATTCATTCTCCATCGTTACTATTCAAGAATAATTTTCATTAGGTTATTAAAAATAATGATTAAATACATAAAATCATTCTAGATATGAATGGTATACATCATATCCAAAACAAACATGGCTTATGTATCAATACATATAAAGGAAAATGAATCAATTAACACCTGAAACGAAGACACTACTAAAATATCATTATCAAAGTAATATTAGAAGACCGCATATGATATCATATTAACGTATATGTTTCTTGTATAATTTAATAACAATTATTTCACCATTATACATGAATTTAACCTACCCACAACAAAGTAAAAGTACAAGTCAATGGTTAATTTCAAAATCTCATTATTATCGGAGATTTTTTTACGTAAGTATCTACTAGGTCATCTCTATCATCCACATCCATGTTTCATAAAAATGTATTACAAGACATTTTTAGTATTTACTTGACTATGGGTTAAATTCATTTAAACCCTTGTTTGACCCTTTCTTAAATGGTTTGAATGGAATCTTTCCGTTATTTTCCAAACAAGGTACCTTGTGAACATTTCAAAAAAATTAATATAAGAATGTTTTTTAACTTATAAGGTTGGTGCGGCTTATTTAGACCATTATAACACCTTCTAAAATTCCATTACAAGAATATAAGAATATTTTCCAAATAAATGTTTTCTTTTAAAAGGTTTCAAAATAGAAAGAGGCATTTATTTCAAATAGTGTCTTTTCATCTCTGTCAACATCCTTGGATAGATTTTCAACTTTTTTGAAGTTTATTCATTATAAAAAAAATCATCCATATTTTAATGAAGGTTTTGTGATATTATTTACTATGGATGTGTTATTTTTAAACTATTCTTGGTTTATGGGTAATGTATTTACATTTCGTATGCTAGTTTTAATACGAATGTTTATGTTATGTTTAAACCTTTTCATATGAGGAATGAATTAGACTTAGTAAATAATAGATGGAGCCTGCTATAGCTCCATGATGAATCTGTAGGTCTCTTGAGAAAACATAGTTTCTTAACACAAGGCCTTATCGAAATCTTATTTGTAGTCTTGACACAAGGCCTTGAAAATGTGGTTATGAAGGTCTGGCATTATGAATTCCATCATTATGATAGTGGCAATTGATATTGAATGTGATTATTAGACTTGTAGAATATCAATGTCAGTAAGTAAATTGAATTATTTTGATTTTATATTTTCCATATTATGATAAAGTTCATGTTTAAAAAGATTTTGTTTTAGTCTTATACATTGCATTAAATGTTTATGCTTATTTATTAATGTTTCTGCTATATTGTTATCCTTACTGAGCAACTAAGATCACCACTTTATATGGTTTATTTTCCTAAGGACGCGAAGAAGATAGTTATGAGTGACTTACATGCTTAATCTAGGATAATAGGATGTTTATAATGGAATAATTTAGTGTTTTATTACTTTTCATGTTGTAAAGTTGAACTTATGCATGAATCATGTTTCCAATAATACTAAAGTGATCAGTCATTCAGGACATGATCTCCTTATGATCATGATAATGTTATATAATAATGCACCAACACTAGGTAAAAGTGGTCAGGGTGTTACAGTTGGTATCAGAGGAAGTTTTGTACAAACCATGGAAATTAGATTTAGATAAACTCTAATTAGAGCACATTACCCTAATATAGACATTGATAATTACTATAGAAGAACATCGTAGAGGGTTGGTAATGTAGAGATTTTGTGAGTTTTCCAAAAAATAAATTCCTATCTGGATACAAGTAGGATGAGGTGGCTCTAGCACAGATGTACCTAGGGGTAAAACTCAAAAACACTGCTTTGAGCTGGACACGAACGGAAACTGGTGCACGACAATGGGCCTCGCTGCACTCTTGGTTACGACACTCTCGGGGGATATGGTTATGATAATTATAATTTTAATTAAACACCATTATGAAGGGTTTATGAGTATTTAATTCCTTAAAGAAAACATTTTTTATGTTTATGGATTATATCCATAAACTTTTCAATTCATGTTAGGTGTTTTACCAATATGGAATTATATATTTTTATTTATAAACTAATCTAGTTTGTTCCATTGTTTAGAAATGGATCCTTGTGTAAGGAATGGAAACTATATCAACGCACGTAATCAATGTAGGTATGTCCATCCTACTACAGGTAATTATAGTGGAGATGGTGTTGCAACTGGTGCTGATCACCTAATCACCATATTGGGACAACTCACTCAGGTTATGAATAGAAACCTTACCCATATGGAGAACCCTGCTCCACAACGTGGAGGATCAATGTTATATCACAAAATGGTGGAAAACCACCATAATTCAATGGATGTACAAATGAATTGGTATCTGAGAAATGGATAAGTTCCTGAGAGAAAATATTTCATGCTTTTGGGAGTAGAGAAAGTGAAAAAGTAGTCATGGCAGTTTATCACCTCAATGGATTTGCTGATCAATGGTGGTCATTGATTCAAAACTCAACGGAGGATGAAGAAGTATCAAATATGGAATGAAGGGAGTTTAATGATCTTTTATTAGAAAAATACTTTCCACATGACCATCGAGGGAATATGGAAAGACAATTTCTGAGTCCGAGGCAAAGGGAGGATGAGAATGTTGAATTGTCTAAGGATAAATTTACAAGGATAGTAAGGTATGTAGTAGATTATATACATAACCCAAAACATAATATTGATCATTTATTTTATGGGTTAAAACCATTTATCCATCGAGCATTAGGCTCACAATCGTTCTCGACGTTTGAAGATATTATCTCATCTGCTATCAAGACAGAAATGGAATTCTCTAAGTCTTATGACAATAAATTAAAGTAAGAGAAGAAGAGAATGGTGGAGTAAGAGACAGATAAAGGGGAAAAAGAAAAGAAGGATTTTCCATTATGTGATAATTGTGGGAAGAAATGCCCGGGTACTTGCCTAAAAGGAATGGGAGTCTATTACATGTGTGGTGAAAATGGCCACCATGATTGTGATTGTAAGGGAATGAATGTTACTGTCAATGTTGAATGATACAATTGTAGAGAAATGGGTAATAATACAAATTAGTGTCCTAATATCCAACAAAACATACATCAGAGAAGTCCAAGGGATCAAGACCAAGATTATTCTATTATGACCGTTGAAGTAGAATAATTAATGTATTTGTGTTTTTGGACTCAAAAATTATATCATGGTTATAAGAAAAATGTGATATATTTAAGGATTGTACTCCAGTACTTGTTGTTTTCATTAATGTTTTAATATGATGAAGGTAGTCATATCTTCAGTACCTATCAATAAGAGAAAAATTACTTTTTCCGAGGAATCTGATGTTACGATATTTTTTGGAATTTAGAGACCTTTTAGAGAGAGTTTGGACAGAGGTATTTTGGATAACTATAAAGGTTGGAATGGATTAAGTTGAACATTGGATAGTATTGTTTATGGTTAAATTATTTCTTATGATTTTTTTGGAAAATATTATAATACTATAGTTTTAGGGAAACGAGAACCTGAAGGTTGGGCAATAACACGTCGCGTCGGACAAAGCTGCAGGTATCAAACCCATAACCATAGTGCGACAGACCTTTATTACCTACCACTAGCCTACAGGAATTTCCTAGTTGTTAAAAAATATTTTTCTTCATTTAAATGATATGTGTTAATATTTATAACCATATACGATTATGATAAATATAATATTTTTGAGTTCTATTATCTTTTGGAGTGAAAGATTAGTTTTTGATAGAAATTATTTGAAGGATGAAACTATACTTGTCATGTGTATATATATATATACATATATATATATATATATTTCTCTTATTCTATGAATAAATTAATTCATAATCTTTAGGGATGGTATATTAATACAAAAATTTTGTTTTCCTAATATTGTATGTTTTGTTGAACTGATGATATTTTTGATCATGATAGATCGATGGATTTGAGGCTCTCATGTGTACACTTGTTTGTGATTGATAACATCAATCACTCCCAAAAAATATTTACTTTCTTCCTCCAATTATATGTCTTTAATTTCCACCAATTTTCTCTTATTAAAGATCAAAATTTGGTGGTGAACTTTTCATTTCTCTTTCGTCTTATTATGTCTAAATTTATTAACCCTATTTATTATGTTGGTTTTCCACAAATGTATTTTATATTTTTAACATTTTATTTTCGATGAACAATTTCCAATTAAAAGGATGGAGTTTATTGAAGGTGGGGAGAATGTAACACCCCAATAACTCGTAGTACATTATTTCTTCAAAGTAATTTAATAACCTGTATAACACGCAATATCGAGTTTGATTTCACCACAACATACCAAACTAGCCGTTCAAAATGTGGTTATGAATAGTGTAAAATGAATTTTGAATATTATACTCTATAAAATATTAGAATCCTTATTATGTGTTTCTTATACATAATATAATAACAAATTCATTTTTTCAGATTAAAGAAGTATTATTCAAAACGGAAATTTTACTGCCTTTTAATGGAGAACCCTTTATAATCCAATATTTGACCCTTTTATATATTCAATTTGACAAAATAAACTAATTAGTTAGAATTCAGAAATAAGAATTTAGTTTTGATAATTTTTTGGCAGTTTTCTGATCACCTTCTTATTTTTATAAATAGTGGATAATTCTAAATTTTAATTAAAACCAACTATTTTAATTAAAAAATTTAAAGTGTTAAATTAGAATTTTGAGTGGTTTTAAAGTATAATTAGATTTTATTTTTACCATTTAATATAATATAGGTCATTAGACTTAATTTCACATTTAAAATATACATAAACAATTGTCAATCTTTTGATAGTTATCAATTCTTAAAAAAAAAAATTACTATGAGAATAAATTTTAAATTAATTTCTTCTACTTCTATGTATTGAAATTGAAAAAATAGATTCCATATTTGGAATCATTAATTCAAATTTTTTTAAATACATAACTTTTATTTTTTTACATTTTAAATATTTACTTCGGTAAATATTTTATTTACCATTATTAAAGGGTAAATATAATAAAAAAGGATAAAATATAATTTTATAATAATATTAAATTACCCTAAAATGCGTCCTAATCCTATTGGCTAATACAGAGCCTACCATGGGCATCATTGGGTTGAATTTGGGACCCCATCGAGCCACATGGTTATAATAATGACATTTTATATTAATTAATTTAATGTAAAGACAAAAATGACATAAATAAGTATCTTTTAATAAATAAATTTTTACAAGGGGATATATAAGTTATCATTTAACCTATAAATATTATTTTGAAATCTAAACAGATTTCCTACATCATGTTATTTTTTTTATAATTTTTGGGCATCAAATAAATTAAATTATTTATGACACAATAATAATGTAATATTTAACTCATTAATAAATTACTTAAAAAATAAGATTATGAATAATAAAACAATATTCAAAACCTGTCCAATTCTTATTGGATTATTTTATTTCTACTATGAGTCAACTTAAATTTGTTATTAGTGGATAGTTGACATTTTGAAACGGAATATGATGTTATAAGAAAATAATTGCTTCAAACTTTTCTAAAGAGCCCATCCTCTCCCTTATAAAAAGCTCTCACTTCCTACCAATTTATCAAACTTCTAAAGTCGTTGACTCATACAACCCCTGACGAAATATCCTCCCAACATCCCTCAATTCATTCTACAGTCCATACTTTAGTCAGAAAGACAACTTAAGGAGCCCTTTTCATGAAATCAAAAGGAAGAACCCGATGATGAGGTAACAATTTCCCCACCCTCATTGAAGTTATTTCTTCTTCCACTTCCTCTTTATTTGTTGTTTTCATTCTAAAATGATAACTCCAGTATCTAATATATACTGTGATTCTATTATAAATATTTTTCAACCAAATTCATTATTCTATCCATCCTATAAATGACGAAGTCACCATATGTGTGTACGTACGACTTACCATCTCCACGTTGTGGTGATGTTTGTTATTCAAACACTTAATCATTTGGATGGGTATAATAATGAGTATAAATGACATAAATAATAAATATAACATGATAATTATACATTATATGTGATATACCATCGAATTATATACTATTTTAATATTAAAAGAATGATATTGTCGCTCGTGCATAAGTACGGATTACAATCTCCACAGACATGATAAGATTAATTCCCCATCATAACAATTCAAGAATAATTTTCATTTGGTTGTTGAAAATAATGAATAAAAACATAATATCATTTTGGATATGAATCAAATACATCATAACCAAAACAAACATGACTTATGTTTGAAAATGTATAAAGGGAAATGATTCTATTAACACCTAAAACAACGATACTATTGAAATATCATTATCAAAGCAATATTAGAAGATCAAATATGATTTAATATTAATGTATATGGTTCTTGAATAATTTACTAACAATTACTTCACCATTATACAATAGGTTAACCTAACCTTGACTGACAAAAGGTACAAGGTAATGGTTAATTTTACAATCTCTTTATTATCCGAGATTGTTTTTACATAAGTATATACTGGGACCACTCTATCATCCACATCAATGTGTCTAAAAAATGTAATCCAAAACATTTTTACTATTTACTAGACTATGGGTTAAATTCATTTAAACCCTTGTTTGACTCTTCAATAAATTGTTTCAAAGGAATATTTCCGTCGTTTTCCAAACAAGGTACCTTATGACCTTTTTGACAAAATTAACGTAAGAATGTTTTTTAAAACATATACAATAGGTGAGGCTAATGTGAGCCATTATAAAACCTTCGAAGCTTCCCTTATAAGCTTATAAAAATATTTTTAAAATAAATGTTTTCATTTAAATGGTTTCAAAATAGAAAGAGGCATTTCATTCAAATATATTCATTTCATCTATGTCAACATCCTTGGTTAGATTTTCAACTTGTTTAAAGCAGATTAATTATGAAACAAATCTTCTATATTGTATTGAAGGTTTTGTGATATGTTTGACTATGGATGTGTTATTTTTATACCATTCTTGGTTTATGGATGATGTATTAACATTTCATATGAATGTTTTAATATGAATGTTTATCTTATGTTTAAACCTTTTCATATGAGGAGTGCATTGGACATAGTAAGTTACTGGTGGAGCCCACTATAGCTCCTAGATGAATCGATAGGTCTCATGAGAAAAACTAAAATATTGGAACAAGGCGTGGACAAAATTATTTTTTTATTCTGGGAACAAGGCCTTGACTATGTGGTTATGAATGTCTGGAATTATGAATTCCATCATTATGAAAGTAGGTATTGATATTTCATGTGATTATTATACTAGTAGAATATCCATGTGTGTAAGTAAATGGAATTATTTTGATTTTATCATTTCCATAATATGCAGAAGTTCAATTTTAGAAGGCTTTTGTTTTAGTATTATACATTGTCGTAAATGTTTAGGATTATTTATGATTGATTCCACTATATTGTTATCCTTACTTATCATCTAAGCTCACCCATTTCTATGTTTAATTTTTCCTTGGATGAGAAGAAGTTAATATGAGTGACTTGCAAGATTAATCTGGGACACTTGGATGTTTTTAATGGAACAAATTAGTGTTGTATTTCATTTAGAGTTGTAAATTGGACCTTATGTATGAATCTTTTTTTCAATAATACTAAACTGATTGGTCTTTCGGTATATGATTTTCTTGTGATCATGCCCATGTTATGTAATAATGCATCGACTCTAGGTAACATGGCCCAGTGCATTATATATTAGGACCAAGCATAATGTTTCAAGACTTTTATGTCTTTTCACGATTTATTCCTCCTAACCCATGGATTATAATATGGTTCTGTCCAGAGGAATCATATTTTTTTGGTAGTTCTTTTTTTGGCCTTTCTATTTTGGAAGGAAGTAAACAACTGGTTCATGAAATGGTTTGATCTTGTGATGGGCCTCAGACAGGTTCTTCATGACCATTTTCTAGTGGGATGTATCCATAACCAACATACAATAATGCTGTTATTCGGTAGTAATATTATGAAAGAGGGTTTGTTAAATATGATGTTTTTGTTTGATAGGTTGTTTAGTAGTCATAGGTGAATAACACTAAGGTTCAAAGTGTCATGGAGGTGGTGAGACCTATTATTGAATGGTAAGGGTGCCACTATGATTATAGTGTGTGATAAAATATAATTTTGGTTATTTCCTTGGTAAATAGGAATATAATGATTCAGATGCAGTGATGGAAAGAGTTAGGGAATTTGATTCAGGCTTGGGGTAGAATTGGTCAGACCCAAGAGGGGGATATATTGGAGGCATTTCGGAGATCAGGGTGAGATAATAATAGATGTTGTTGTTGTCTTAAATCTTTTTTTATAAATACACTATGTGTTGGATTCAAATAATAGATTTGGTGTTGGATGGTCTATTGATTATTTAAGTGTGAAGGAATTATGATTAGGCAAGGTGATAGTAGTTCGAAGGGGGGGGGGTAGATAATATTTTATAAATATCATTTGGAAGTGGAAATTGTGATGTGTATACTATATTTGGAGATTCATGTGGAATGCAGTTGGGGGGTATAAGAATTGGACAGGTATTTTTCAGAGAAAGTCAAAGGATTTAGGAAAAGTGAATACGATGTGAAGAAAAAGAATATTCATTAACCTAGATAGTAGGTAATAAAATTATTAGTTAATTTATAATTGATATAGGTCATGTTTTATGTATGGATTACAACCATAGATTCATTAGGAGGACATGTATTATAGTTTAGATTTATTAACATCCCACTAATTTTTAAGTCATTATGTTTTGGAGACAGTTATGATTTTTTTTCTAGCTAACAGGTAATATTTTGAATTGGGATTCACATATAAAATTCATGTATTTGAAACCAAAAATATGAAATTTTATATTTGAAATAAGTCTATGTTGGTGGGGATAGAGTTCATATGTGAATGTTATGTACGATATGGGAGGTCGTCTTCTAAATCCCACTAGACTGAAGTTGTACGTGCAACGAACCAGGTAGTTTTCAATATGTATGAGATTGGATGAGGATTTCCCTTATTCTATGTGTACTTTTACTACAATGTTCACTAGGTGAAATTATTTTCACCATGATGGGATAGAGGTCCTCGAAAAGGGTCTTCTTCTTGTGGTCATTTACACAACAACCCATAGTAACTGCGTAAAAATGTTAGGTAAAGCATATTTTCATAATGTGACACCCCATAATCACATCATCAATGATGCCTAGGTCTGTATTTTTTGTGGTGGGAAATAAACATTTTTTATGTTAACGCGCTTAGTTTTATAGGGACCAAGTGGAATAGGGGAGAATCTATTCAGTTATCCCTCCAACATTTAAACCGCCTTTGATCCCCCATGGTGGGAGATGGATTATGGTGGTTTAATATAATGGTTTTAGGTGTATTCATCCATTACAATTGAAATTTTTATTACCATATTCCATTACATTGATTTTGGTAAAATTTGGGTCCTGATTTGTGTATAATTTCACTAGAGAATTATCAAATCTTCCCTGATTGATGGAGATATCATGAAAGGTGTATAGAGGATTTCCTAGTAGGCTGATCACACACTTGATTTCACTCATTATGATGAAGTATAAAGTTTCTCTAATTGAATTAGGAAATTTTCATAAAATTAATAAATTTATTGATAAACTCTTAGGTATATATGGGGATTTTTTATAGGGATGGTTCCATGATAATTTCACAAACCTTCTATGGATGGTTTGTCATAGTTTTGAGGAAACAATGATGCAAGGTTAGTCATTAAGACATTATTTATATATGGTTTAACTCAAATAATTATTTATAATTAATTATAATTTATTACTAATGTATTATTTTGTGTTTTGGGACCTCTTGAAGGAGTAATGGAATAGAAGAGTCATGAATGGTCATGGTCGGAGATGTGTAGATATTAACAAGGATTATAACACCATTATAGAAGTATGAATCCCCATTAATATAAAGTAACATTATTTTATATGGATGATTCTATTTTTATAAATTCATTTAATTGTAATTTGTAGATGGATAGGGACATAGAGTACCTTTCCCAATAGATATATGATAGATTTCATTAAGCTATTACTAGGACAAGTCTTATTAAATAGAACGAGTGTTCATGAAAACAAAATCACTATATTTTCAAGGGATGAGGGGGTATATTGAGTTGTTGAGTGACATTAGATTGGAATTGGGGATTGAGATATTATATGGTTAGCGTAAGATGGTTATCTATGGAGTTTTTATACGGTATGATAGGCTTAGGTTTTGTGACGATAGGTAACATAACTATACATGAAATGAACCAAAAAATTCCATATAATTTTTTTATTGTATGGGAATTTTACGAGTCACCAAAAATTGACGGCGCGTTATTGTGATGCCTGTTGTGCCCGGAATGAAATTCAAAACATTTTTATGTACGTTTTGTAAATGTGCGAGTGGGTTTTTGTATCTTTTGAAACGGTGATCAGAATTGAAATCAGTGGACATCATTGAACTCATAACACCAGTATTCACTTACAGATACCTTCACCTTGACCACAGTAAGACAAGGGTGGAAGTTAGTTATTCACTTTTTGGTGGAAGAAGAAAAATAAAATTATTTAAAATTTTTATTTTTCTTTTGAAACCGCTCTATTTGTGTTATGGATGTGGGGACCACCTGAATTAAAGACCCCCAATTTGAATTCAATGATGGGGACCACCCAACCCTTGAACATCCCCTTTAATGGGAGATGACTTTTGGACTTCTTCCACATTAATTATGCCTCATCAATTAATTAATTGTTCCATTTAATTATCCCAACTCCAATTGTGCCATCTTTATTTTTTCCAACAAGAATTATATGATAGACTTATTTCTATTATATTGAATACTCTTTACCATTGATAAGATTGGTTGGAAACAGAGAGATGTGGGTGCTTTGGAGGAACACTTCCTCTTCAACGAAGAACGCCTGTCCAAAGAAGAACTTTCTATAACATAGAATGTGGAACCGACCCTGAGCTCCGATTGGAAGCACCATGCGGAGGCAACGAATGTGGATGTTCTTCAACACCTTCATCTTCAATCTCTTGACACCTCCAACGAATTCCAAGGCAGGGGTGTGATTTTGATTTATCTTCATTAATTTTCTTTTACGATGAATCTCTCCCCATGAGCTTCTTGCCAATGCTATAATGAGGAGGGTGTGAGCCAAACAAACATGGACCGACCTCTCTGAAACCCTTGAGGTTTATGATCCGTTCTTCATGGAGGAGGGCGATGACATCCTATACCGGATATTGGCACCAGTGGGACATGAAATCAGCAGCCGGCAAAACGGCCGAAGAGGTAGATGGTGGCGATGCAATCGCTCCGCCGGAGAATGGTCATGGCCAGTCAGCTGCGGCGAAGCAAGGGTGGCAGCTGACATCGGCCAACCACATGAAGGGGAGGCGGTGGTGCACGTATGCACTGCAGGGCGAGTTGGAGCGGTGAATTTGTGTTGTGGCGGGGAAGCGAGGGAAGAAGGAAGAGTTGGATGACGGTGGAGGCATAGTGCGTGATTTTTTCGTGCAGAGGTGGCCAGAAAACTGGCCAGCACTGAGCCAATAGGCAGACAAACCGTGGGCTGGCACACCGTGCGACGGCGCACTGTGGGCCGGCGCACTGCGGGCCGGTGCACTGCGGGCCGTCGCATTGCGGGCCGGCGCACCGCGGGCCGGCGCACTGCATGCCCACACACCATGGGCCCACGCAGCATGGGCTGCCACACCGCTGGATGAATCGCGGGCTGCGACAGTGGGTCGGGCCGGACCCAGCATGCCAGTTCGGACCTAGGGCCAGACCCGTGTCAGGCTGGGCCGACCCAAGCTAGGTCGGGTTGGCTCAGGCCGGGTCGCGCTGGGTCTGTCAATCTGGGTTAGACTGGACCTGAACCAGTTACATCCATTCCCACTTTTTCGGCCATATCATGATCTATGAGGGTCAGTTTAACGAACCGTCACTAGAGAAGAAAAGGTTTTTTTACGGTGATTACTTTTTAGTTTTTACGTCCGTTTTTTGTCGACGTTATTACAGAAGATGTTATAATATTTTCTTTACGTCGGTTATTTTAAAAGCGACGTAAGAAACAAAAAACTGAAGCATTTTTCACGTCGGTTAGTCAAAAATTGTAGTGGAAAACGCTTCGGAGTCATGATGTATTACGTTGGTTATTTAAAAAAACAAATGGTATATACTTTATCACGTCATTTATGAAAATAACCGACGTGATAAAGCAGTATTCCAAGCGGTTTTCCACGTAAGTTAAATAATAACTGATGTGAAAACATTTCTACTATTTCGGTTATAAAATAATCGACGTAAAAAACTATTCCTTTCCATTAATTATGTCAGTTATGAAATAACCAATGTTAAAATTAATCCCAGATAATTTTTTACATCGGTTACGAAAAAACTAACATAAATAGAAATTTTTTTAATTAAACCGTTCAACCAAAATTATGCCCTGCCAAAAGAATTCCTAAAACAGATTAAAATAAACCAACCCCCCCCCACTTGGACAGCTCCCCCCCACCACTGGAAACCCCCACCCCACTGGACACCCCCACACCCCTGGATTTCCCCCACCCATCTAGATAGCACCCACACCCCTAGACACCCCCCATAACTATTCCCAGCCAAAAGAATACCCGAAGAAGATCAAAAACATTCCAAAACCCCCCAAACCACCTGGACAGCTACCCTGGAAATCCCCCACCCCACTGGACTCCCCCACACCTCTAGACCCCCCACCATCCTAGACAGCCCCCACACACCTGGGCACCCCTCCCCCACAACTATGCCCAACTAAATGAATACCTAAAACAAAACAAAAATAGGCCAAAACCCCCCAACTCACCTAGATAGCCCCCCATACACACACACCCCTGGAAACCCCGCCCCACCTCACTGGACACCCCCACACCAGTGGACTGCCCCCACCCTCTTAGACAGCCCCCACACCCCTGGACACCACCTCAGAACTATGCACTGCCAAAAGAATACCTAAAACAAAACAAAAAAAGACCCCCACCACACTAGACACCCCTCCCCCACCCCCTAGACACCCCTCCAACCCCTGGAACCCCCCCCCCCCCCCCAACTAAATAGTCTGCCTATAATCTTGGACGTCCCCACCCTCCTGAACATCCCCCACCACCCTGGATAGCCCTCCCACCCTCCGGGACACCCCACCCCCATAGACACCCCCACACCCCTAAACACCCCTCCCACACCCCTTGAACCCCCCTGGATATGCCCTGGACAGCACCCCACCCTCATTGACAACCTGGAAACCCCCCCACCCCACTGGACAAACCTCCCAGACCCCTGGAAATCCCCCACCCCACTAGACAACCCTCCCCAAATGCTTGGACATCCCGCCCACACCTCTTTGAATCCCCTACCTCTTAATAGCACTCCCACCCTCCTGGAAACCCCCACCCTACAAGACACCCTCCCCCACCCACTGGATAGCCCTCCCACACCCCTAGAAACCCCCCAACCCACTAAACAGCCTGCCCACAACCTTGGACACCCCCACCCTCCTGGACAGGCCCCACCCCCTAGACAACCCTCCGACCCTCATGGACAACCCCACCACCATGGACACCCTGGAAACCCCTGGAAACCCCCCTGGACTGCCCCAACTCTCATGGAAACCCTGCACACCCCCACCTCACTAAACAGCCCTCCCACACCACTGGAAATCCCCCACCCCACTAGACAGCCCTCCCCATAACCCTGGATAGCCCCCACACCACTAGAAACCCCCCCCCCCCACACACACACTCCCCTGGACACCCCTTGGAAAGACCTCCCACCCGCATGGACACCCCCACCCCTCTGGACAACACTCCCCCACCCCTGGATAACCCTCACACACCCTAGGAAACTCCCCCACTCGACTAAATAGCCTGACCACAACCCTGGACACCCCCACCCTCCTAGACTGGTCCCACCCCCTGGACAGCCTTCCCACCCTCCAGGACACCCCCACCCCCACGGACACCCTGGACACCACACACCCCTTCCACACCCATAGAACCCCCCCCCCCCCCCCCACACACACACCCTAGACACCCCTTGGACTGCCCCCACCCTCATGGACTCCCTGGACACCCCCACCCCACTGGACAACCATCCCACACCCCTAAAAAGCCCCCACCCCATTAGATATCTCTCCCCACACCCCTAGACCTCCCTCCCACAACACTGGAAACCCCCACACCCCTGTACACCCCCTAGACAACCCTCTCACCCTCCTAGACACCTCCCCCACCCCACTAGAGAACCCTCCCCCACCCCCTGGACAACCCTCCCACACCCCTGAAAACCCCCCACCCCACTAAACAGCCTTCCCACAACCCTGGACACCCCCACCCTCCTGGAAAACCCCCACCCCCCCATCAGGACATCCATCCCACCATTTTAGACACCCCCACCCCTGGACACCCTAGACACCCCCCTCCCCACACCCCTAGACACCCCCTGGGCATCCCCCACCCTCATGGAACCCTGGACACCCCACCCCAATGGAAAACACTCCCACACCCATGGAGAGCCCCACCCCACTGAAAAGCCCTCCCCACACCCCTAGACTTCCCTCCCACACCCCTGGACACCCCCTGGACTGCTCCCACCCTCATGGACACCCTAGATAGCCCCCACCCCCTGTACAGCCCTCCCACACCCCTGGAAAGCCCCCGAACCCCACTAGGAACCCCCACACCCCTGGACACCCCCTAGACTACCCTCCCACCCTCCTGTACACCCCCCCACTAAATTGGAAATCCCTCCCACGCCCCTAGAACCCCCCCACCCCACTAGTTACCTCCCCACACCCCTAGAACCCCCTTGCCCCCCAAACCAGAATCTGTACTAGAAAAACCATCAGAACTAGACCAAAACAATAAGTGGGAAAAAAATTTACAGTCACATATATAACATTAATTACATAAAATGTCCACAAAATACCCTCAATCATACCTAAACGACTACCAAATACACAATTGTCATGACAATTTTCAAAATTACATTTGACACTACAATCAAACTAAAATCCAATAAAACTTGTAAAATAATTTGATCACTCCTCTTGTAAGTGTTTGACATCTTGAGCACTAGAGGGTTAAGTGTCATCAAATATCTACAAATTAAAAGGATAGTAGTTAACATGTATAACGAATAAATGAAATAAAATATTTTGTAAATGTTTAAAATGAAATATTACAATGTTAGTGTTTAAAAGGAAATCTTACAATGTCAATGTTCACAAGTGTTACAGTTGTAATTATTTCATACATAAATCATAACATATAATATCTGCATTCGACGACGCCTTTTTGTTCGTGAAATTTCTATTTGAAGGAGTGTAAATTCAAAATATTATTTTTTTATAATAAATCATAAAGTAAAAATTATAAATAGATATTTACCATTACATCTACAAATTTGATCTGGGAACTCCTTTTAATTGTTTTTTTCCAAAAGTAGAATCATCCCCTGTTAAAAATAATACTAATAAAATAAATTTATAATTCATTATAATATATAAAACTATAAAGAAATTAAAACTTACATTTCCAACATATTCTTAAAACATTCTCGCACATCGCCATGGACATGGAATATCAAATAATGTTTTTTCTACCTTGGGAAAAAACATCTAACATATAATGAGCACTGATAAAAGATAATATAAGGTTATTGGTTTTTTATGTTAAAATACAATAAACTCCTTTCTAGTGATATGTTTCATACCACTCATTAGAAGGTATCATCCAAAACTGCGTGATTATATTATGTTCAAATATTTCAGCAATATAATGCATTATTTGTTCCTCATCCAATGCACGTTATTTAGGGTAAATCCAATTTGGGTCCTTGAATTCATATAAATTTGTCTTCTCATTCATCTCACACATGTTATAAAGATACCTAATAAAAACAGACATAACAATACATTTTTAATAAATATAACGCTGGGAAAATGTGTTAAGACTTACATGTAAAAACTTTTCACCACATTGATGCCCAAATTATATCTAGTAACAATCTCAATGATATCAGTTTTTACAATCCCCGTAGTTATTTCATGTCCAAAAACATGAGCTTCCATTGGAATCCCATAATGATCCCCCAAAAAAATTGAATATCTTGACAATCTGTCCAGACTACTAGAATATGTATCCGGTGTCATAGAAATTTTCCTTTATTATTTTCTACACAATAGTTCTTTACTTTTGAAGTATTCCTTTAAAAATAAATAGAAAGATATATTATTTTTCAAATGTTATAACAACTTTATTAAAAAAGTAGAAGATATAACATACATACCTCTATGGAAATTAGTCACAGAAGTCTGGATGGACAAATTCAAATTGGATAATACTATGTCCAACTATCGTCACCTCATCTATAGGTAATGGTAATCAAGCTGATCTATCTATAATATCATGTATAGTGACCCTATGATGCTCTATCTCTATCTTTTGATGATGAAATGTAACTCCTATACAATATACCTTCCCTTATGTAACTATGTGATGTTGAGGATCATAAACATACAACTCGCAATATGTAGGAAGCCACGACTGAGGAGTAGGATAAGAAATGGGGTCCACAAGCTGAGGTGGGGGAGTAGGAGCTACTAGAAGTGGTGTAGGATAAATAATGGGGTCTTCTGGGGGAGGTGGAGGAGTGGGAGATATAGTATGACATTGTCTTTGCATGTCTGCAAACATAGATTGTACAGACGCTCTAATGTTTTCCCCCATCATCACATTAATATTATGAACTTCAGCCTCCAAATATTATATTTTTTTATAAACACCCTCAACAGAAGAATTTAATGAACGTGGAAACACTTTTCTTACAGATACACCCATAAAATATCCTTGTACACGACTAGGTTGTTCAGGCTTTCAAAATGTTCTATATAAAATTTATTGCCTCCCAGTGGCTTTAAATACCCCCTGTGAGCTTTTCTCTTTAAGAGAATCCCGTTTTAATTAATTAAACATTTCTGAAATGATTAAAATAATAAGTACAATATAGTTAAATAAATAAAATAAATATCTTACAATCCTGTCAACTACGATTCTCAAATAGTTTGAAAGATATTTCCCCTTTTTGGCCATGTGTGTTCTCTTCCATTTTTCATGTCTAGATTGAGGGGATGGAGGGGAATCCTCTCCCGAACTTGAAGAATCAGCTCTCAGTTTTTGTAAACTTTACACCATTATTGGTTTTTCCAATAATGTATACCCTCCCTACGATAAACTCTGAGGCTATACATTTTTCGATTTGATCTCCTGGTGATATTGCCTTGATTTTTATAAATTCTGAATAAGAAACCATTAACAAAACATTAATAAGATCATTTATATAAGAAATATTTTAAAATTTTACATTTCCCTTACCAAAAATGAATATTTTCTTCTACATTCAACAAACTATCTCTACATGTCTTTATATATTAAAGGATATATATTACATGGATTGTCATTACTCCTTTGACCAAAAATGAAATCAAAGGTGAGTTTTGATTTGAAATCCCTCAATCTCCTAGCAGCCATCAATAATCATTTCTTCCTACCTTCTCCAGAGTCAGGAATATCACATGTCATCTGATAAAGAAGAGGTAAAACATATTATACTAGAAACATTTTAAGAATAGGCACACAATAGCAAAATAACATACCAAAATCATCTCCCACTACTGAGATATTATCTATTTGTCCAATATTCTCCAATCATCATACAAAATGATTACATTTTTCTTACCATGAGTTGATAAAAAAAAAGTCAATTCTTTTTCATTAGACCTCGAGGAATATCATTCTCATCGAACTCAATGAGTATCCACTGGTCCTACGTACAGACAAGTGATAATTTTCATAAAAATGCTCACCCACATTTACCAACACTTGACCTCTTTTTCATTATTGGAGCACATGAGAAAGATTCAGGAACATCAAGAGGATCATGTGAATGTTCTTCCCCAGAGGTATGATCATTATTCTCATCTCCAAAATCATTTGGTTGATCAAATGTTTGATCTGTCATTATCCTTCCAATAAAAAAACATTAGTTCACAAATATAAAAATTCAAATATAACAATACTAATGTAAACCTAAAATAGAAAAATGAACTACGTTACATAATAGTAAACATGGTAAATATGGTAAGCATTTTAAGCAATGGTAAAGATGTTAAACTTGGTAAACATGGTAGTGAAATTTTCATTTAACAATTCGATAAATATATAAACTACGTAAAGGTAAACTATGGTAAACAATGGTAAACTATGGTAAACATGTTAAAATACAATAAACAAAATTAAAATAAACAAAAACTACTAATTTTTTTTAATACACATATTAATAAAGAAAAAAATTCCAATATCTAACATTTTATGAAAATAATAAATGTAAACAAGAAATAAACATATGTTACCTATAATATTTGAAATGTACAAATGGATTGTTTTCAAAAATTCATATGTCACAATCATTCTTTATGGCACAAACCATGTCTTCAACATGGTCATAATTATGATCTACTAATATTTATATGGAAGTAGGGATCTCATATAAACTATATTCTTCACCAAGTTGATCCTCACCAATATATTGTTTTTCCATTGTAAAACACCAGACCATTGCATAGATGATTAATCAAATACATAGAAAAACTATTTTGCATGTGTTTCCATTATAAATGAATCAGTTGTGTCTTCCAATATATTCAGATTAACAACTGTCATTCCAAATTCAACATTTCTATCACTATTGTTATTGATAAACTATTAACAATTAAAAAAAGATATTTAATTTTAAATTAATCAACCTCCCATATTAATTCAATAAATCCTTAATATGAACTGGATGCAGAAATTGGGTTTTTGTCTTTAGAACTCGAAAAATGCATTTCTTATGCAAACACAAATACAAAACTATTCTATACTGCACTTATGTTGTCCTGATCTTTCGTTTAAAATATATATCCATTAATGTCATAACCAGACCATGTTATCGCAATTAAACATAGACCACCCACTATCCATCCCAATGTCTGTGGTACATCTGATCTTCCAATCAAGGACTTTTTAATCCTGGACAAAAGTGTTTTGTGGTGCTCATTAAAAATGCACATTACTTTGTTATTAAGAGGACATTATTTCAACTCCTTAATATGCAATGTGATATAAGGTTGAGCATCAGCTATGTTATTCATGATGTATAATTATAACATCTTCATCTGTTCAGCTGAGAACGATTTGACATTCAATCCACAAATCCACTTTCCCTCATTATTAACTCGTTTATGGAGAGATGGAGGCAATCCAATATGCCCTGCCACAGCCAAGTAGCCCATACAAAACACTGCATCCTCTTTAGAAATATACTTTTCAACAATGGAGGCTTCAGGTTGATATAGATTCCTAACATAAACCATCAATATTTTCATATACCATTCAAAAGGATACATCCAATGAAGATATACAAGTCCAAAAAGATTAATTTATTGAAACAAATGAATAATTAAATGCAACATTATATCCAAAAAATATGAAGGAAAATACATTTCCAATTGACTGTGTATAGAAATTTCATCCTTTTCCAAAATTTCCATGGCATTCACATCAATCAATTTATTACCAATTTAATAGAAAAACTAACACAACATCATTACACTCTTTTTGACACATATGGGAAATATTCCATGTAATGGAACTGGTTGATGCGGTTACATCATGATGTGACAATCATGTGACCTCATACCCACCAACTTCAAATCCTTCAATGAGAATTTTTTTTTCATTTGATGAATAACCTTGAGTCACTTTGATATCATGTAGACATTGATAAAAGCTAATTTTATACCACTTGGATACTATATAACATGTCGGTATAAGATATGTTCATCTTCTATTAGGAGTGGGAGCTAACTCTAAACGTATTTCCGTTGATAGTAACTCTAATCTTACATTCAAAACATATTTTGTCTTTCTATTAATATCTAACAATTTACCAATCAAACTATCACAGATATTCTTCTCCACATGCATGTCATAAATATTATGTTTAACTTCATGATATCTCTAATATGGTAGCTCAAAAAATAATGACCTTTTATTCAAAATATTTATATCATTACCATATTTCTGTGTCTTTTCCAATGTCACATCAAGGATTTCCATCCTATCAAAATACAAATCAAGGGATAGAGGTTTTGGAGAAAAATAAAATTCATGTGAGTAATTCAATTCCTTTTTTAGTCTTCTATAAGAGTGATCCATAAACCATAAATTTTGATGACCCATGTACACTGTTTTCCTACCATGATGCAATTGAAAAAATGAAGTCTATTATTCGCAAATTGGACAAGCTTTATGCCCCTTAACATTGTATCCAGAAAAATTTACATATGCTGTGAAGTCATTTATAGTGAACATAGTCATTGCATGCAGTTGAAAATGTTCCATTTTATAACAATCATACACCCTAATACCATCCTCTCATAAAAGTTTCAAATCATCAATCAATGGTGAAAAGAAAACATCAATATCATTTCTGGGTTGCTTCAGACCAGAGATCATTATAATAAACTTAACATATTTGCGCTTCATATAAACTTCAGGATATAGGTTTAAAATTACCAATACAATTGGCCATGAAATATGTGTTCTACTGAGGGTTCAGTATGGATTCATTCTATCTATTCACAACCCTAGTCTGATATTTCTAATTTCATTTCCAAACATAGGATACAACTCATCAATTTTATTCAATTGTAGACAATATTTTGGAGGATGAATTTTTCCATCACATATCTGCTCATCAGCATGCCATCTTAACCTTTTTTCATCATGGGAATTAGCAAATATATTTATCAAATGATGAATTATTAAAAGATTCCAAAATACCCTGGAAGGGATCTCTGTAATCTCTACATCAGCTTGTGATTTTTCTTTCAACTTATACCATGATGTTCCACATTTTAGACACACTGAAAGAAATTCTTATTCCTTCCTATATATCATATATTTATTAAGATAGGATGTTATTTTCTTGTTTCCCAATCCCTTCGGGCATAATAGTTTCTTGGCCTTATAATATGAATATGGAAGATTGTTATATTTTGGAAGAATTTCATTCATCAATTTTAGCAGCTCTCTAAAACATATGTCACTCCATCCATGTTTCGACTTTAGGTTAATCAATATTAACACCACTGAAATAACTGTTATATCCATACAACCAGGATTCACTAGTTTTTTAGAATCACCATATTTACACGCAACTTTCGGTTCTATCTCAATTTCATCTACTTAAATATCACGAATCATTTCTTCAATTACATCAGAGTTACTATCTTGTGAATCATCATCATTTGTAGATCTTACATTCATTCTAGTTTCACCATGCCAAATCCAAGGGTTGTAACTCGGATTAAAACCATGAAAAATCAGATGATCTTTGATCTCTCTACTTTTCAACTACATCATATTCAAACATTTTAGGCATGGACATAAAAAATGTCACTTCATGGAACTTTTCGTTTAGAAAATTCCAAAAATGCACCAACAACATCCTCACATTCATTACTAATTTTATGTTCTTTAATCCAACATCGACTCATTATTAACCTGTAACAGATATCAAAATTATAAATCTTGTTATGATAAGACAAACATATACTTATATGAAAAATATCATAATTTTAATGTAAAATCAATTTGGAAATAGAAAAAAAAATATATGTGTATATGAAATAAAATATACATGAAATTTATTTTAAAAAGAAAATATAGTTTGATATAATAGTTTTAAATTCATCTTAGATCCTTTCTTCTTAAGGTACACAATGAATACATCATGGTGAAACTAGATGCCAAATTCTCCCTTCTATAAGAAATAACTATGAAGTATAAATATTAAAATACGTATACATTCAATACTAAAAATTACATAGATCCCAATGATTTGAAACCATTGGGATAACCCCTGAAATTAATCGGGTACCCAATGGTTTTACACACTATTGGCATGATGGTCGTTGGAATAGCCATATACCAACTATTCTACCAAAACCGTTGGTAAAGAGTACTTGAAGTTAAAATATTCCAACGATTTCAATGAAACCGTTAGGGATATATATATATACACCAAGAGGGTGTCCAAGGGGGTTGGGGCCCACTACCCCCTCGAATAGCCCACTCAACCCCCCTATACACCACACACACCCATAGGGACACCCCTACCACCTTAGACAACCCCCTCACCCCCTGGACACCACCCCCACCCCCTTGGACACCCTGAACCCTTGGATAGCCCACGCACCCCCTAGACACCACCCCCAACCACTTTAACACCCTCTGGACACCACCACCCCTGGACACCCCACCCCTTAGACAGCCCCCACACCCCCTGGACACCACCCCCATCGCCTTTGACACCCCCTGGACACCCCCACCCATCGAGACAACCCCCCCCCCCCCACTCCCGGGGACATCCCCAACCCATGTAGAAATCCCCCTACCCCCTGGACACCCCACCCATGGACACCCCTGTGGACAACCCTCTCACCCACCTGGACACCACCCCCACCCCCTGGACACCCCTACCCCCTTGGACATCCCACTCACCCCACTGGAAACCACTACCACCCCCACCCGTTAGACACCCCAACCCCCTTGGACTACCCCCACACCCCTGGACACCACCCCACCCACTTTGACACCCCCTATACACCCCCACCCTTCTGGACAGCCCCCACCCCCTGGATAGCCCCCACCCCTCTAGACAGCCCCCCCCCCCTAGACACTCCAACCCATGACAATCCCCCACCCCTATTGACAACCTCCCCACACCCCTGGACACCCCCACCCCCTAGACAGCCCTACCCCATTGGAAAACCCACTCAGCCCTAGACACCTCCCCTGGAAACCCCTACCCCCTAGGACAAACGCCTCACCACTTAGACAACACCTTTGACACCCAAACCCCCTTGGACAGCCCTACACCACCTTGGACACCACCCCCACCCACTTTGACACCCCCTGGACACCCCCACCACTCTGGATAGGCCCCACCCCCTGGATAGCCCCCACCCCTCTAGACATCCCCCAACCTCTGGGATAACCCCACACCCTAGACACCCCCTACCCCCTTGTACATCCCACTCACCCCCTCGACACCACCCCTGGAAACCCCTACCCCCCTTGGACAGCCCCCCTCACCCCCCTTGACACCCCCACCCACTTAGACTCTCCAACCCCCTTGGACAACCACCGAACCCCCCTGGACCCCACCCCACCCCCCTTGACAACCGCTGGACACCCTAACCACTCTAGAAAGCCCTCCACCCCCTGGACAGCCCCCACCCATCTTGACATCCCCCACCCCTGGACACCCCCCCACCCTGGACACCCCCTACCCCCATGGAGAGACCCCTCACCTCCTGGAAACCAGCCACACCCCCCTGCACAATGCTACCCCCCTTGGACATCCCCTCACCCCCTAGACCCCACTCCAACCCCTTATACACCCCCAACCCCCTTAGAGCTCCCTCACACCCCCATGGACACCACCCCAACCCCCTTTAACAACCCTTGGACACCCCACCCCTGGATATCCCCCCCCCCTCCCCTGGACAGCCCCCACCACTCTAGACAGCCCCCAACCCCTTTGATTACCCCCGGTGCATGCACGCGAACATGATGTAACACATAAAAAGTATAAAGTTGCATGATAAAACATGCACAGTTTTTTTTTACTAGAAAAGAATTTAGCACGGTATAAAATGAACACTATGAAACTTACCCAAGATAGCGAGGACAAGGATAGAAAAATAACATCTCAAAAAATATATTTTAGGGCATTATGACAAATAAAAACTTAAACAGAGTCGTGTGAAGCTTACATGAGTGTTGCGAGTCGACCTGATAGATCTGGTGACAATAAAGAGATGTATGATGATAGAAAAATGAGTGTGGAGGTCATGACATTGAAGAATCATTTCTAGGTTTCCGCACAGGAGAGATGAGTCGCATTTCACTGGATGGTAGAAAACTGAATGACTAAATACGGGGCACAATAAATCATTAAAAAAGTTTATCACATTGGATATTTTATAACCGACGTGATAATTTTTTTAAATATTTATAACATTGGTTATTTAATAACCGACGTAGAAAAGAATTTATCACAACTGTTATTTTATAACTGACGTTATAAATGGAAGTTTATCACATTGATTATTTTGAAACTGATGTGATAAATTTCCAAGATTTCCGTTTTCACATCCGTTATTATATAACTAACGTGATAAAGTTCCTAGATTGGATTTTCACGTCGGTTATTATATAACTTATGTGATAAAGCTGATCTAGGTATTTTTTTACATCAGTTATTTTATAACCAACTTAAAAAATGGATTCTTATCGATTTATCACGTCAGTTATTTTATAATTGATGTGATAAATATATTTTCACAGCTTTTCACATCGGTTATATAGAACCGACATGAAAATTTCTGATGTATTAAACATTTTTTCCACTAGTTCATCTACGGCGCCTAAAATCTTGGATTGAGACAGTCTTTTTGGTATACCCCAATTGAGTTGTGGATAATGTTGGGGTATAACTAGGTTGGATTGAATATGAATCCAATTGAGCCCTCAGGACTAAAAGGCCAAAAAATTATAGACCAAACATCTGATTGATGAACCATCAATTGAGTTGATACCCCTCATAGGTGGCAGTTGTTTGGGATACTTCTTCATGGGACTTTGTTGTAGTTGGATTATCGACCAGTGGCTTTAGTATCATACCCTCCCGAAATCAAGTGATATAAGTGTGGGAACCCTGTAGCTGGATGTAACATGAGAAAGGGATCCTATGTGGGCCTGTGCTTTGGGATCCATCGTGGGTCTATGTTTGAGGATCCCACATCGATATGCTATAGGAATCCATGTGGGACTACTCTAGGATCCTTTGTGGGTATGCTATACTTGGATCATACGTGGGTCTGATGATTTAGGATCTTACGTTGGTCAAATGATTTAGGATCCTATGTGGTTATGCCTTTTAATAGAGTAATATGATTAAGTAGTTACATATAATCATCTTTACTACTGTACATAAGTTATACCTTCTGTGATCCGAGTCCTTACCTTCATGGAATTACCTTTGTAGTATTCTTCTAGGTGGTGTACCATTGTGGAACTTACCTTCATGGTGATACCTTTTTGGCATTCTTCTGTGTGGTTTATCTTTGTGGTACTTACCTTCATGGTGATACCTTCGTGGTATTCATCTATGTGGTTTTACCTTTGTGGTACTTACCCTTGTGGTGTTACCTTTGTGGTATTCTTTCTTAGGTGGAAAGTTGTACCTTGGCTAAGAGTTGGGCCTCGTGTTTCCTCATGAATGACATTGGTATACTTGAAAAATTAGGTATATGTATGCGAATATATCTAAGTAGGGTTGTCAGGTGTTTTCAAGCATTGTGGTTTATCCTTTTTGGGTTTTGTGGGACCTTCCAGGGTCTCTGGGTCCCTACTAAATATCATTATACTCACCACTGCACGGGCGACACCCACACCTTGTTTTGTTTGGTGCAGACGATGAACAATGCTGATTGAGGAAGAGAGTAATAGGACTGGAGGTAGCTCAGAGGTGGGAATTTGATGAGGTGTACCATAGAGACGACCGTTCGAAAGCTATACCTACCCTTCAGGTAGGATTATTGGTAGGTGTCCACAACATTTATTTTAGTTTTCTTATACTTTCAGTTTTCTTGAACCTTCAAGTTGGGCTTGTATTCTGGACCCTTTTACCTACTGTACACAGTCTTTTTTACTACAAATTTTACCATAGAACATTGGATTCCGATCTTTTTAATAGAAATAGTGTTATGTGTAGTTAGTGTGGCTATCAGTTTAGGGAATCAAGTGTTGGTGCGACAACTGATGTATCCATACACCGGGACCCTGACTTCTGATTTCTGACTCAGTGAATGAAAAACACTAATTGTGTGTGTGTTTCAAAAAGTTTTCTTTCTGACCTCTTTGATTCAGCTCACCAGGTATATCTTATTGACTTTGGAACACCAGTTTCATTTTAGGATGCCTCCACACAGATAGCCATCTAGGTTTCTAGGTAGAGTACACAATAATAGTCCACCGAGAGATGTGACCTCAGTGCTGGGACCTCTTTCAGTAGAGGCAGCAGCCAAGGAACCAGTGGTACCATTACCTATTGGGCCACCGATGCCACCATCCCTAGTAGAAGAGGGTGAACGCCGATTGAGTGTGTTGCATGAGTTCCAGTGCCAGAGGCCTCCCGGTTTCTAGGGCGAGACAAACCCATAGGAGGCTGAGGATTGGTTGGAGTCTATGGTGAGAGTCTTCCGACTGGTAGGCACAACAGCTGATCTAATGGTCATCCTTGTCGCCACTCTTCTACAGGAAGTAGCAGGTAGATGGTGGAGCTTAATGCTCTAGGTTCATAATGAGGTGACACTTCGCTGGGCAGACATTGAGAGCCTGTTTCAGGAAGATTTTGTCACAGCAACCCTTCACGCAGTGTGCATATAGGAGTTTTTACATCTACAGCAGGGCAACATGACTGTGGATTAGTACTCAGCGAGGTTCACCGACCTTTCATGCTAATCCACTGATATGGTGCGGGACCCATTCTTCAGGGCCTGGAACTTAGAGCAGGGACTCAGGAAGATGATAAGGGATTTGATGATTTCTTTTAGCATCCCGACATAGGTGGGGGTGTTAGAGAAAGCCCTCTTAGTGAAGAGTTTTTTTCCTGTTTAGTCACTAGCACCGAGACACACCATCGGGCATCAGTTAGAGGAGTCATATGCAGCCGACAATAGAAAAATGTCACAGAGGTATAAGAGGGCCAAAACTAAAGGTTGATGAATACAGGATTCATGGTCGGTTGAGTAGGGCACCAGAGATAGAGCTAGTCATGCGAGGAGTAGGTAGCGTTACAAATGCGGCGGGCAGGATCACATAGCTCGTGACTGCTCGACCCACCATACTGATTATCAAAAGATGGTCAAAGGACTTCCCAGGAAGAGACATTAGTTCAACCAAGGAGGTCCATTGGGAGCAAGAAGATGTGGAAGAGGAGCCGGCCGTGCAGTTGGAGGTGTGCAATGATTTGAGATGTTACCACCACCGCCACTTTGTGGTCCACCCCGACCATAGGGAGTAGGGGGATAGGGGCGAGCACAGCTCCAAGCAGGTGAGGCCTACGACCATGGTTCTCTAGAGATGATACAATGTAGGATCCATGTCTACACCACATTAGCTTCAGAACTTATAGACATAGGTCCCAGTCATTATTTCATTGCCACTACCCTCTTTCAGAGCTCAGATATTCTTTTAAAGACGTTGGCTAGATCCATAAGGATTGAGAATTCTAAAGGAGTGGATTAGACGAATACACACTTGTGCTGGCAGTGTGATCTTTCTCTAAGAGGTGATATCTTTGGTTTTGATCTTCTAGCAGCAGCTTTGAGTCCTTAAAATGTCATCTTTGGTATGGATTGGTTTTCTAAAGTCCATGCCCAGATCGACTATATTAGGCACCAAGTGCGGTGTGTCTCCACGGATGGGACAAGGTTTACCTTCACTGGCATGAAAGGAGCCTTTGTAGTACATGATGGACATAACATGGGGAGAGTGCAGCTGATCACTCATCAGCTGTCTAGCCTTACCCTCGGAGTGATTGATGTGGAGAGTCTCAGCTATCCTATAGTGGTGGAGTAGTTTACGAATGTCTTCCCTGAGGATGTTCCAGGTCTACCTCCTCACAAAGAGGTGGACTTTAACATTGACTTGAACCCTGTGAAGACATTGATATCTACACCGATGTATCAGATGGCTCCCCATGGTGCTTCGTGAGCTGTGGGTACAGTTGGAGGACTCACAGTGGAAGGGGTTCATCCTGCCCAATGTTTCTCCATGGGCAGCCCTGATTTTGATTGCCAAGAGGACAGTTGGGAGCCTGAGACTGTTTGATGACTATCTGTGCCTGAACCAGGTGATCATGAAGAACAAGTATCCACTCCAGGGGATTGAAGACCTCTCTGATTAGCTGAAGGGAGCATGGTGGTTCTCAAAGATAGACCTTATATCAGGCTATCCCCATATCAGAGTACGAGATGAGGATGTACAAAAGACAGCTTTCAGATGTCGGTATAGCCATTATGAGTTCTTTTTTATACAATTCGGTGTGACCAATGCTTCTATAGTGTTCATGGGACTCATGAATAGGTTATGTAATCCATACATTGATCGCTTTATAATAATCTTCATCGAAGACATTCTGATCTACTCGGCTACTGAGGAGGAGCATTCCCATCATTTGTCAATAGTTTTGGACAAACTATGAGAGCACCAACATTATGGTAAGCTCTCGATGTTCCAGTTCCAGTTCTGATAGGTTCACTTTCTGGGACATTTCATTTAAAAGGATGGAGTTGCGGTGGATCTAGCAATAATTTAGGCGGTACATGATTGGGTTCCACCCAGGAGTGTGATGGAGGTACGAGGTTTCCTGGGTTTGGCTGGATACTACCAGAGATTTGTTCTTGATTTCTCTAGAGTTATGGAACCTTTAGCAATGATGACGAAAAATTGGCAACCCTCCGTGTGATCGGAGAGATGACAACAGAATTTTCAAGAGCTGACGCAGAGGAAAACTAGTGCCCTCATCTTGAGGATTCGAGAGGAGGTATTTGGGTACATAGTATACTATGACACATCAGGGACCGGGCTTGGATGTGTCCTAATTCAGGATAGAGCAGTTATCACATATGGTTCTCTACACTAGAGACAACATGAACTAAACTACGCAACCCATGACCTGGAGGTAGTAGTAGTGGTCTTCACCTAGAAGATGTGGAAACATTACATGATTGTAGAATGTTTTAAAGTCTTCTATAATCACAAGAGTATCAGGTATATATTATCTCAAAAGGACCTGAACCTAAGATAACAGCATTGGCTTCACTTCCTCTCAGACTATGACAATGTGTTAGTCTATACTCTTAAAAAAGGGAATGTAGTAGCAGATGCACTCAGTATGAGATCTGGAATACAACTGCTAGATAAGGTGACGAAGCAGCTGACTACTTTAAAGATATCTTTTTTGGATCGAGATGGTGCATATTTTCTTCAGTATCATACAGTCACTCCCCCACTTCTTCAGTGATTCGGGGAGACGCAGCATTGGGACACCAACTGCGAGGCTCGATGGGATCAGATATCCATAGGACATGCACTTAATGGATTTTTTTGAGGGGGGGGGGGCATGTCATCATTTTTAGAGGACGTACAGTGGAACCATTGTCGCTTTGAGTGGATGTGTTAAGGGAGTTCCACACATCCCCTCTAGGGGTACATTCAGAAGTGGAGAAGATGTACCTAGACCTCCGACGATAGCACTGCTGGCCAGGAATAAAGAAAGTAGTAGTAGAGTTTGTCTCTCAGTGCCTCAATTTTTAACAAGTGATGGCGGCCAATCTGGTACTAGTAGGCATAGTTCATCCTTTAGAGGTCCCAGAGTTGAAGTGGGATGAGATATCCATGGACTTCATGATAGTAGTTCCATGTACATGCAGGGGTGATGATTCTATCTGGGCGATTGTCGACCGACTCACCAAGTTGGCCCACATCTTACCGATCTCAGAGCAGGGTTTAGTAGAGATCCTGTAATGCCTCTATGTGCAGGAGATTGTGCGGATATATGGAGTACCCATGAATATTTTCTTCAATCATGATGCATGTTTCACTTCCTGGATATGGATAGGGTTGTAGGAGGATTTCAGGATGCATCTTTGTTTGAGCACCGCCTTCCATCCTCAGATGGATGACCAGACTGAGTGGACCATTCAGAACCTAGAGGGAATGTTGTGTGATTGTTTCCTTGTCTTTTATTGCATCTAGGAGGATCACTTGACCATGGTGGAGTTTTCAAACAACAATAACTATCACTCCACCATTATGATGGAACCTTTCGAGGTGTTGTACGGACGACCATGCAGATCAACATTGTACTGGACTGACCCATGGGAGTCAACACTCATGGGACCAGATATGGTATGGGCTACCACAGGGAACATGAAAATCATCAAGGAGAGGATGAAGACTACACAGAGAAGGCAAAAGTCATATATCTACAGGATACAGAGACCTCTAGAGTTTGAGGATGGTGACCACATCCTTCTACGAGACTCACCTCGATGAGGTTTGCAGAGATTTGGCCGGGGCGGCAAGTTATATCCATGGTTCATCAAACCCTTTCAGGTCCTCGGTAGAGCTGGCAAGGTGGAATACTGCCTTGCACTTCCCCCTTAGTTATACCGGGTGCACGAAGTTTTCCACGTATCCCTACTGAGGAGATACGTGCAAGACCCATCACAGGTTATCGACCATGGTGAGATAGACATAGACAATGGGGAGATGTTTATAATGGTTCTATCAGAGATTGAGTATTGAAATGAGAATGTGATTTTTGGGAGTTAGATACCTTTAGTGCGTGTATGTTCGTAGCATGGGATCCTCTTGGAGAGAACATGGGAACGATATGCTCAGTTTTGTGCTCAGTACATCCACTTGTTTTCCTAGATTTTGTGATGTTGTTTTCGTAGATGCAAATCACTGAGGTGGAGAGAATGTAAATATCGGAAAATTAAATGATATTTTTATATTATATGGTTATTCTATGAGTCCATGAAAATTGATGATGGATTATTTTGATGCCCGGTGTGCCCGGAATGAATTTCTGAACTTTTTTTATGTACATTCAGGAAATGTACGAGCGAGTTTTTGTAACTTTTAAACTTGTGCTCATAATTGAAATCTAAGGAAAACGTTGAACTCACCACACTGGTATTCACTTAAGATTACTTTTACATTTACCATAGTAGGATGTGGCTAGAAGTTAGTTTTTAACTTTTTCATGGAAGATGAAAAATAAAATTATTTAACATTTTTAATTTTCATTCCAAACCTCTCTATTTGTGTTATGGAGGTGGGGACCACCCGAATTGAAAACCCCCAATTTGAATTCAATGATGTGGACCACCCTACCCTTCAACTTCCCCTTTAATGGGAGATAACTCTTGGACATCCCCTACATTAATTATGCCTCATCAATTAATTAATTAATTTTGATATTTAATTATGCCAGCTCCATTTCTTCCAACATTATATTTTCCAATGTGAATTATATGATAGAATTATTTCAATTATATTGGATCCACTTTATCATTGAGATTATTGGATGGAAAAAGAGATTTGGGGAGAACATTGGAGGAACTATTCCTCTCCAACGAAGATTGCATCTCCAACAAATAACAATCTCCAACGAAGAACGAGAAACCGACCTGAAGACCGAATCGGAAGAACCATGTGGAGGCAACGAACGCTGACATTATTTAATGAATTCATCTTATATATCTTGACACCTCCAATGAACACCATTTTAGGTGGTAATATTTTGATTTATCATTGTTAATTTTCATTTATGATGAATCTATCCCATTGAGCTGCTTGATACTTCTCTAATGCAGAGGGTGCAGGACAAATGAACATGGAACGACCACTTTGCAACACTTGTGGTTTATGATGTGATCTTAACGGAAGAGGTGGACGATGTATGGTGCCAGAAATTGGAAACAGTGGGACTTGCGAGCGGCGACCGACACCACAACCGACTGTGAAGACGGCGGCAGCATAATCGCGCAACGGGAGAAGGGCCGTGGCAGATCATGGGAAGTGACTGACATCGGTCGACCATGTGAATGGGAGGTGGAGGCACGTGTCCATGCCACCGAGAGAGCAGGAGTTGCGACCTTGTGCTATTGAATCGAAGGGAGAGTGACCGGAAGAGATGGCTACTGGAGGAGGCGTGTCACATGACTACACCGCGCGGAGGAGGATGACCCTCCAGCCACCTGCGAGCCAGCATGCCACCACATCTTGGGCCACCCAGTTGGATGTCCAACGAGCCGGGCCATGCCGTCGGGTCGGAACGAACCCATCGGGTCGGGTCGGACCCAGGGTCAGACCTAGGTCAGGCCGGGTCGACCCGAACTGGCTCAGGTCGGCCTAGTCCAAGTCAGGCCGGTTCGGACTGGACCCGGACAAGTTACGACCCTTCCAACCTTTTCGGCCATATCATGAGCTATGAGTGTCCGTTTGATGAAATGTATTTGGCTCCTGAGACCTTCGATAGAGACGGTCTTTTTTGTATACCCCACTTGAGTTTTTGATAATGTTGGGGTACAAATGAGTTGGATCAAACACATATCCAACTGGGCCCTCATGAATAAATGGCCAATAACATTAAGATCATGCATCAAAAATAACACACCATCTATTGCGTTGAGACCCCTTTTACGTAGAGGTCCTTTGGGATACTTCTTCATGGGACATTGTGGTAGTTGGAGTATTGATTTGTGGTTTGAGGAGCAGACCCTCCTGGAATCAAGCATGATTTCTGTGGTAACCCTATAGCTGGTTGTAGCACGAGAAAGATATCTTATGTGGGTATGTGCTTTGGGATATTTCATTGGTATGTGTTTGAGGATCCCACATTGTTCAAATTTAGGGATCCTTGTTGGGATAATATAGGATCATTCTTGAGTCCGTTGTACTAAGATCCTACGTGGGTTTGATGATTTAGGTTCCTACGTGGGTCTGGTAATTTAGGATCCTATGTGGGTCTACCTTTTAATAGAGTGAGATGATTCGGTAGTAACATCTAATCATATTTACTACCTTACCTAAGTTATACATGGTGTGAGCAGAGTCCTTACCTTCATGGTAATACCATTGGGGTATTCTTATGTGCGGCATACATTTGTGGTACTTACCTTCATGGTGATACCTTTGTGATATTATTCTGTGTGGTGTACTGTTGTGGTACATACCATAATGGTATTCCTCTATGTGGTGTTACGTTTGTAGAAATTACCCTTGTGGTATTCTTTCCTACGTGGAATAGTTTTACCTTGGCTAAGAGTTGGGCCTTGTGTTTCCCCATGAATGAGATGGTCATACTTGATAACTTAGGTATATGTAAGGGGATATACCTAAGTAGGGTTGTCAGATGTTTTCATGCATCTCGGTTTATCCTTTGTGGGTTTTGTGAGACCTTTGAGGGTCTCGAAGTCCCTACTGAGTATCATTATACTCACCCCTACATGGGCTACGCCCGCACCTTGTTGTGATTAGTGAAGACGATGGACAACGCTGACTGAGGATGAGAGTATCATGACTGGAGGTTGCTTGGAGGTGGACATTAGATGAGGCGTACCACAGAGACGACCATTCGAGACATGTACCTACCCTTCAAGAAGTATCCATGGAGGCTATCCAGAAGAGTTGTTTTAGTTTACCTGTACATTTAATCTTATTGTAATTTCTAGATGTGATTGAATTCCAGACTCTTTAATATATTATAATTACACTTTTTACTATAAATATTACTTGTTTATGTATCTTTCTATGTGCATGGTTGCATGTGTTTACAGGTTATAAAGGAAATGCCATCCCAGTATTTAGGTAATATTCCTTTCTGTGCAAGTCGCCAACCCCTGGCCTGTGGAAGGCGGGCTTGGGTTAGTCACGGCATGGGCCCTAGGGGACAGGTCATGAAAATACATCTCACACATGATTATTGGAAAGTAACTGATGACTAGTGGAATATTTGTGATCAATTGGAGAACGAAATGTCCTCTATTAAGGAAGTTGGTGTAAAAATGTAGATTTTAATCTAGATAGATGGTTGAGATAACTCTCTTATGAGATGTGGGATATTACCCATCATGGGTTGTGGGATTTTACTAAGTTATTGGATTGGGTGTTCTAATGGTGGTTAATGTGGTATGGAATGGGATGGTCCCTGTGTAGTTGGATCATAAGTGATGAGGGATAATGATGAGGTTGGACCAGGATCATAGGATTGGGTTGGGATGACCCTATTATATGTGGTGTCAACATGAGTTCATATGATCAAGGTGTTATAAAAAACAAAAGAATAATATTTGTTTGACAAGCCCTAGTAAATGACATGATCTGATGAATAAGGATACTGTGAGGATAAAAACATTTTTCATGGATGATGAGACATGTTTGAGATGAGGGACATGGTTCTGGTGAGTAATACCTAGGTGATGAGTTTGTGATCTTATAAAAGGTGTTGTAGGAACTTTTTGATATTTCAGAAATGTTATTATGAATATCATTATAAATATATTACATTGGGGGACTGGATGATGAGGCATATCGACACCATGAGTGTGATGGGTGGTTGGATATCTATTGGTTTTCTGGGATCCCATTGTTCATGAATTTGGACCTTTCCTTGAGTAACACTGAGAAATGTGATTGATCTGATCCGGATGGTCTTTGGTGATGTGTTGGACCAATCTATTACTGTCATGGTTCGAGAATTTAATATTAAAGGTTGGGTTTTTGTAGGATCTAGGAAGTGAATGATAAAGAATTCCTATATAGTCTTAGGACATGGAAGTGGACATCCCGTGAAGGGATGGGTCATGGGACAACATGATGCAAGGCCAATGGACCCTTCCTTAAGGAATAAAGTAGTGTGTCAGGTTTTTGGCATATGATTTCACCCTAATTATTTTTGTAATAGGTTGAGGATTTGGATTACAAACTAATCCCTTTATTCTAGTATGTACAATGTATTGATAAGAGATCTTGTAAATGCTCATGATTTTAAATTATATTTTCCGATAAAATTTCATGAGTTGATCAACAATATTCACATTCAACAGCTAACTAGAAAAAAACTATGTAATAATATTTAAATAATGAAATCTAGATTTATAATTAGAGGTCAAAATAATGAAAATATAATTATAAAATAATATAGATATTGAAATAAAATTTATTACTAATATTATGTTATCGATAAAATTCAATTACTGTAAAAAAAATAAGACTGATATATGATTCAAAATGTTACATTTAAATAACGTATTATTTTTATGATTTAATATAAATAAATATATTTTCTATAGAATATAATATTTTTAATAATATATTAATAAAATATTTAAATTAATCGATATGATTTATGAATAAAATTAATTAATATTATAAAAAATAGTTTTACATAGAGAACATATTTTATTATGTATATTTTTTTAAAAAATAAATATATAAATTACAAAAATATAAATAAATAAATAAATATGTTTATAAATTTATAATTTCAAAATAATCACAAAATTGATTTTTGATATTTTTTTATAATAATTTGTTTTTATTTGAATGACTAAAAATATCAATTTTACTAATATTATAATGATTATAAATTTATCATGATGAATTTCTTAAATACACAGAAATATATTTGTTATAAAAAATATATATTTCTGGATTAATGTTATGCATTTAAAACAATGTGCAGAATTTTTTAGACCCATGGTTTACATTTTGGAAAAATAAATAATGATTTATTCTCAAATTCATTTTTACTCGCTTATATAAAATACTATATTTTATTATTTATTGAAAATAAATGTGTCAAAATGGAATTAATATTTTTTATCATCATGTTTATATTAATTAATTTGTAAAATTTCATTTTTATGCATAAAAATGATTACTATGATAAATGTTAATAACATTGATAATTATGTAAGGGTAACTTTAAAATAATTTTTCTATTAAGGTTTATTTATATTATTCATACACACACATATATATAAAACCTTGCCACTAATTTAATTGGAAAATAAATATGTATAAGATTTAGAACACATAATGTTAAAATATTCTAAAATAGTATTTTCTATATATTAAATATTATTAAGAATTTTTTTAAAAAATATTCTTAAATTATGATAAATTTTACGGAGCATAAATCTTGGTTTATAGAACAAAAAATTGAAACAATTCATACCTTATATTGTTTAGAAATATAAAAAATAATTTTTCTAAAAACTAGTTCCCAAATTTAAATTAAAAAATGTTAATGTGTGAAACATTTGTGATAAAATCCTTGAAACATGTTTTAAAATTTATTAAAAATAAATTTTAGATTATTTCATGAAGTTTTTACAACCAAAAATTCCTCATATCACACTTTTTGAAACATTGAACTCGGACAGTTTCATTCCATCATTTAAAAATTATTGGGTATTTACATAAATTTCATTTTCTTCACTTATAAAAGTAGATAATTAGTAACAAAATAATACATCCATTACAAATACATAGATATAAAAACATATATCTAATATCTTCTAAAATATTTCCCATTACTTCAAGTCCAATTCCGTTCCTAAATACCATGTTATAGAGCCTTAGGTTTTTACCCAAGGAGGAACATCCAAAGGGAAAGAAAACATTCTCAACCAAGCTCTCTCAATTATTTTTTTATTTTACCAATAGAAAAATATTTTATTATTGAAATTATGGTAAAATGTTTATTAATAATATTCTGCAATTTTATTACATGAATGTAAAATCCAATTTCTATCTTATTCAATGACCATTGAAAAAAAAGACATTGTCCACTATGAATGTTGAGTACCGCTTTCTGTAAATGTTGTGCATTATTTTCCATCACCAGAGAAAATGAATGGTTTTGAAAGATTATTAAAATGATTTATATGATATTTAAAAAACCATTATATTTCGTAAATTACAATTTATTACCTATCATCCTCCAAATCAATTTAATGTGAATACATTTCCTATGCGTATATGAGGACTACCATCTCCCCTAAAGTGACATATTTTTTTAATTTATTATTTTATAATAAACCCAACATTTTTAATTATTCACAACAGTTAAATAAGATAAATAATATAAATAATATTATAAAATAAATATTTTATTTCCGAATAATCAGTTTCATTACAACACTCTCCCTTGCATTACTTATTATTCCTTTTTAGGTTAGTTTATCCACATTTGTAAACAATAAAAAAAATTATCTCATAGATAATTAAGGAACCATAATTGATGAAGTTATTTGGAGCGAGAATGTGAAAAAAAATTGTAGAATATTAATGATAATGTTGAACCCATTTTTAAGAAACCACCCACATTCATTAAAATTCCAGAATCAGGATCACCACCGACTTTATCGTCATATATCATAACTACAGAAATTATGTAATGAAATTATAATAGAATAAATACTTATAAATAAAAAATTAATGTAGCTACATTGATCTTATAATGATGAAATTTGAATCTAAAATCAATAATTGATACCATCTTTATGTAAGAAGTATTAAATAAGAAATCAAAACTATCAACGCCTAGTGGTTGAAATAAAATACAACTAAATAATATTTTTATCATGAATAATTCTAAATTAAGATTATAATAGTTTATAAGTATGAATATAATTATGAATTATGGGATTAATATAACTAATGTTATATATATCATGTTCACATAATAAGGAATAATGTTAATGGTTCATTTTCTCAACATTCAGTCATAGATATGTATTAAATATTATGAAATAAATTTGTTTTATAGTGAAAATATTTACAAAATAACTTTTCATATATTTATTCTTGTGTGATTAATTGGATTTATAGGTCTATTTAAAAATCTATCCTATATATTATTTTTAATAAATATTTTCCAATGTTGTATGAGTTTCTTTTTCTAAATTTTAAAATCCATGAGAACAGCTTCATATTACAAAAAATTAATTCTTTTATTTAGTTTACTAATTATCCCATTGGATTATTTTAGTGATATTAATTTTTATTTTAGTGTATTTTTAGGTCTTTCCTGAAATCCCTCCATCATAAACTATTAATTCTATTATTAAAAAATTCATTTACATTTTCGGTCCCAAATTAATTCTATGAGAAATGTTTTATATAAAAAACCTAATATAGTATACATGGTTTGTATATTATATATTATATATATTATATTTATAATTAAATGTTACTCAACTTTTTTGATGATAAATTTCATTCATGCCCTCGAAGTGTTTTGACTGAAATTTTAGAAATGCAGTAATGTATTTTGATAACTGAATACCCTTTCCAGGAGTAATAATTTCTCTTTTTGATATTATTTTATCCAAGACTAGTTTCTTCCAAAATAAGATTTTATATCATTAATTACAATTTAAATAACTCAAACAAGTTTCTTATGGGTGATTTGGTTTTTTGAAATCCATTACATTGTTCATCTTCTTGTATGACCCACTATGTATAGGCATAATCATTTTTTCAATGAATTTCCTTTCTGAATACCAATTTTTTATTCCATTGATTTAATATAATTCACCAAGACACAAAACAATTGATTAATAATGGTAAATTATATATCAAACCACATGGATATTACTCTATATTTGGTTAGTTTTTGGTATTTATAGGATCAAAGTTATTCTATTTATTGAATATGAAAGTATTTAAAATTTGAACAATTGTTATTTGAATAAGGAACTAAATTATTTTCTAAGGTATTTTTGTTATTTATTTTATAATTTTTTCAATAAATCTCTTGATAAGAACATTTTAATTAATTATTTTAGTGTGGGACCTATATTAAAACTTCAATGCATTGATATATATATATATATCAAACCAATACTTTTGTGCCTAATATTATTTTTTTTACATGAATATGCAAAAACATACATGCTAGGGATTGAAAGGTGAAGCATCATTGTGAGACTAGTTATATAAAAACCATGAAAATAAAATAAGCATTTATTATATTAATCTCTATAATACGATCCTAAATTATATAGAATGGTTTTTCTTGTCTCAATATATTTTTATATAGAAATTTCAGATGTCATTCCCCATGATTTATTAGAATTATATACTTTTTAACCCATTAATGAATTTATACATATTAATTCATGTAAATAAGTGAATATATATATATATATAATATTTATTAATGGATGTAATTCTAATTTTTAATGTTACAAAAGAAGTAAAGTAATTTTGTTATTATCTAATCTCTTTTCATTATTTTTTGGTTCAGATTTATTTTGGGAGTAACGATATTTTATTAATTTAATAAATCACATCAATCTTATTCTCATATTTTTAGGGATGTGTTTTAGTTATTTAATTCAAATATATTCTATAATTTATTAGATAATCATCTATAATTTTAAGTGATACCAATATTGTATCCTATTATAGATCATGAATCTCTCTCTTTAAATTCGAGTTTTTAAAATTATTTTATTCAATGATATTATTTAAAAAAGTGATTTCTTAAAGTCACATTCATGTATCATTTATTTTATGTACAATTTTTTAATAATGTAGTACTATTATCATTTTTCAAAGTATATATTTTTAATTTTGAAAACCAATGTGTTGAAGAATTTTATTTTATTTTATATAATAGGGATTAATTTATCTTTAGAACCATAAAACATATTTTATTATTAAAGGCAACTATATTGTTTTTCATTTTTTTCATAAGATAATTTTTTTGATAATATTCTATAATTTTCTAGTTATTAAAAGTTCTTTTTAATTAGAATGTATTAGTTTCCTCATTAATGTTTTAATTTTATTTTAATAGAGTCTTTATTCATCGATATTATAATCCATTTATTTTCAATATTATTGACTTGGAAAATGTTGTAATTATTACAAATGTATTCTTTCCTTAGAGGGATTGTGATTATATTAAAGTGGTTTTCATAAAACCCTATTTCTTTTCCAAGGGTAAATCATTCTAAAAAAAGATATTATTATATGTAAAAGAGAATTAATTTAATTGTTCACTCATGATATGTTACATGTATATTATTTATGAAAAAGTGTTATCCTAATATAATTCATGACGATGGGTTTTTATAGTATATATATGTGTGTAGTGATCCCAATATTTCTCTCCAATGTATTGGGTAATGCTGAAAATGATCACTGAATAGAAGTAACCCTAAAAAGTTATAGAAGTTGAATTGTTCATATATTACTGTAAATATATTATGGTTATATACAAGGTATTTTTATTAAGTGTATAATGGTTTCATTAAGGGTTGTAATAAGATAAATTTTCTAATATTCAAACATGTTTTCTCTATTTGTACTATGAGTTTCCAATCGATATTTTCTCAAGGATTGTTTTTGTATGGCTCATGAATATTGAATTATATGTCTTTAGTAGTTATCGTAGATTAATTCCATGTTCTATATTATGAAATATAAGAATTATTATATATATTTATCATCCCCATTTATTATTTAATCATACTCTTGGGATCATCACTTTCTCATTTATGACCTTTAATTAATAATTATAATGTTATTTCTTACTAAGAGATTGACATCACACTTCTATTGTTTCATTATCCATGGTTATGAAGAAAGGATTCCATAATTTTATTCAAAATATTGTCAAAATACATGATAAAAACCTATGATATGATTTATATTATTACGTGTTATAATTTTTTTTATCCATGATCACATATAAGAGTTTGTAAAAATTCTCAAAATCTCTAATCATAAATGTTACATGGGTATGTGATTGATCTAGTTTTTCATATTTATGTAATGTTTATTGAAGGGTTGAAAATGGTCTAAGTTTATTGTAATCAAATACATAAATAAAAATATTGTTTGTATCACTGGATCTGGGAGCATTGGTTTGGGGCAGTTTATAGTTGGTTTGAATGGAATAGTTTTAGCAATATTATTGATTATGATATAATTGGGTGTGGTTTACTGAGGAGATATGGATATGATCAGGGGTTTATATGTTTAAGGTTTATCATATGGTTAAATTCAGTTAAACCCATTTTTAGGTTTCATGTGATGGTATTTTAAGGTGATTAATCATATTTTTTAGATGATTTATTGTCTTTATGTACATTTAACCATTTTGTTTGACATAAATTTTCATTTAAGAAAAATAAGAAAACCTTTTTGGGAATCTAAGTTTAAATGAATGAGATAATGATTTATATTAAATCATTATTTAATGGTGAGGTTATTAGTATTATTTCAGATAACGGGTTATCTATTTATGGCATGATCTATAATGAACCTTTGGTGTTATTATGGAAATGTTTATGTTAAATGTATATTTGATCATATAAAGGTTAATAAATTTTTGTATACTATCATAAAATATAGAAACCATTCTATATTTTTAATATGTAATTATAGGATTAATATTTTTTTATTATTTTTTGGATTATGAAATTCATTAGAATACGAATTTTCTACTCCATATATGAAAAATTCATCTTGAATAATCTTTATTTGGGGAAATTATTTTATTTTATGTGGAAATTTATTAAAGGATGAAACATTATATTTCATGTATTTATCATTATTATTATTGTTATTCAAGATAGTAAAATAAATTTCCAACTATAGTAAAATGATATTGAGATAAAATAAACTTTCCTACAATAATCATTTTAGGCCAATTGATTTTGTTTTTACACTTTATTTATTTATTGTATTTTCTTATAGAATTTCTTATGTTCTTTCAATTCCTTGTGATAAATAATTTTTTTCATTATCCATATATATTTTTAAATTAATATTTCGCTCCAAATATATATTTTTAGATCCCCCTATTATAATCATATTATGAGACCTTGTTATGTGTTATTACAGTTGACCTTCATACGTACCCTTCCCTATTTTCAAGAAGATGTTTTATTAAATCTTTTGATGATGTGGGTTTTAAATAAATGTATTTTAGAAACTATAAAAATTTATTTCCAAGATCATTATCAAATTCTGAATATGAAATTTAGTAATGGGTTATGGATAATATAGTATTTGGAAATTTAAAATGATTTGTATGTTCAATAACAAATATGGCACATGACACTGAGCATAAATAAGCAATAAAATATTTTTTATTTATGAACATTATATAATTTTTTTAGTTGGTGGTTTTGAATAAATGTATCCAAATAATCATATATATTTTTATATATAAATTAATATTGTATTGATAAATTCATAGTAAATAAATGCTTAATTTTTAGTATAGTTATAATTAACGTTTTATTTATAAATAATTTTTTTGGGGGAATATTATAAATAATTGTTTGAAATATTAATAATTTTCTATAAAAAAGAATTTATTTTAGAAATAATAATATGAAAATTATAATAGGATGAAATTCTAGAAATTTTCCTAAATATAGATTTTTCAAACAGTACTGAATAATATCAATTTTTGTAAAACTATAATTTAATTTCATGAATAATCATATTTGTGATTTGAATTTGATATCAGAGTAAAATAATTATAAAATAATTATATAAAATCTAATAAAAAATATTTTAATTATTATTACACATTATTTTGTTATAAGATCATTTTTGGATTAAAAATAAATTGTCCTTAAAAATCTTTTTTGATTTTATGAATTTATAATGAAATTGATATATACAAAATCATGGAATTTAAACTTGAACAAGAATACCTTATATTAAAATAGTATTTTTTATTTTGGTAAATAAGGCCATTCAATTTTTGTCCATTACGAGTTGAAACCGTAATAAATATTTGTCTAATCAGTAAGGTTAAATCTAGTAATTAAAGATATATATATAATATGATAATGACAGTAAATCACATTTACACATCAATTTAATCAATTGTATTGTTGGGGTTGGATCATGGTTATTCAAATATTCAAACCTAAGGAAATTTTGTGCCATTTATATTGAAAATGGATTCTATAATATTTTATTCAAAGAATAATACAAATTGGCATTTTTTGTAGTAAAATTTATTTTATTTGGTAAAGTAGGGTTAAAAGTAAGTCATTAAAAATATTAATGGTTTTTTTATTATAATTATTTATTTATACATTATTTTATTTATAATTTATAGAGATGAAATAAGTACCTTAAAATAATACGCACCATCGATATATTGCCAGTGAATATAGAATAAAGCTTGTATAAATTATTTTAACACCTGAAAACTAATATATCATGGATAAATAATGCTTTAAAAAATTTAATATGTAATAGTAATATACTTTTTATGGTGAAATGTATTATATTCAATTGATGTTTCTATATTGATGTTTTCAATGTAAATTTATTTGAATAATACATAAAATGATATTTATAGTATATTATGTAAAATATATATTATTAAATTATTTATAAATTATAAATATAATTAATGAAAAAATCAGGATTATAAATAGTTTTGAATGTCCCCCTTGCATAATTTAAATGGAAATTTTTATATCAAAATTAAATTAATAACCATTATATATTGAAAAAATTTTAAACATAATTAAGGTTAAAAACTAATAACGAAACATTTATTCCAAATGATAAGGACACAATTGATGTATAAAACTATAAAAATTTGATTTTATGGTTATTTTAATTCCATTTCCCCATTTTATTTTAAAATATTCCATTTTGGAATCATTTTATATGTTGTAAAGACATTTTATATTACAATATTTCATTTATTTTTCAAAAGTCCCATCCTGGTACTTATAAAATGGCACATAATCCCCTCTATTAATCATACCTATTGAGATGCCAATATCATAAAATATCTTTTTCCAATACATTCCTAAAATCCCAATATATTTACTAGAGGACATATGTATTTCTATTTTACCAATCTGATAGGGATTGAGATGTAAATTCAAGGATGTTGTCCATAGAAGAAATATTGGTTCTCATTGAATGTTTTTGGTTTCATTTAATATTTCACATCTATAAAAACTATTTTAAAAATTTCCAAAACACAAAATATATTTATTATATATACATAGATATTATTATGGTAGTTTATTAGGCTATAAATATCTAAATGTTCTATAAAATGAGAATTAAACCATCGTTTTTGTGAATGATGAACTATCGCCTCAAGAATCAATGTAATTCATCTTACACTACAAGATATAATATATTGTTATAATGAAAAATTTAATGGTTATTTATATTAAATTTATGACATATTTATCATTTTTTAAATATAATTTATACTATAATTTTTATCATTATATCCATCAAGTAAATAAAACATAATTTGTACATATGTGTAGGATTACCACATCCACGAAGTGATGACATGAAGTTTTCATCACTACATCACATGGAAGATATATATAAGTACATTTAAAGATATAATATTACACTTTGGATATAATTTTCTTTATTTAAATGAAAATTTAATATGTACATTCTTTTTCTCATGTTCTCTAAAAATTGAAATGTCACTCATGCATACATACAACCAATCATCTCTATGATTCTAACAAAATATTGTTCCATAACCATCTAACATAAATGGTAATAATTGTATTATTAATATTTTAAAAAAATATTTATTTCATTAATATTATTATATATATTATCTAATAAAGATCCCTTTGAACACGATCATCATGCCAAAGGAATTTTTATGTAACGAATCGAAGATCCTCCAAAACCCCATGGGGGAATTATCTAAATAACTAATTAAATATATCATAATAGAAATAAATGGATTTTAGATAATGTATTTATCACCAGAAAGTTTTTTAATAAATAAAATAATTAATAATTTATAATTTTATAGGTGTTAAGGGATATACAAATAATTTTGGGACTCAAGGATATGGATTTTGACTCAATTATCCATTACCGAGATGTCCTTTAATATTATACAGATAATTTATTTTAAAGTGTTCATATAAAACCACTTTTATGTGTTATAACTTTGATAGACCACATATCATGATATTTAATGCTTCAATTCAAATTATTTCATCCAAGGGGATTTTAGATAAATGATACCAACTGGGATGAGGTTTTCTAACATAATTTCATTTTTTGGGTTATAGCTCTAATTAATTGAATGTATTATTCCATGACTCTATGTGAATTTATCATAAAATTATTTTCTAATTTCTTTTAACATTGATTATGTATATATAAATATTTTCAAATTATCAATTCATAGATTAATTATCACTTTTATAGATAGGTTATATTGATGTGTTTTCTTGTTCTGAATTGATTTTTCTTGAGATATATTTCACAACATGAACAATGATTTATTAAAATGGTGTTCATACTACTAGATTAAGGAATTTTTTCATATTACATAATGTAAATAAATATATTTTTATATCCATATCCTATTATTTATTTCCACGGTTCGTGGTTGCCAATGTTACTAATGTTGAAATTGAGTTGTGTTAATATCAGATTTCAATTTGGGATTATTTATGTTACGAGTGTCCTTTGGTGGGATCATATGACCATATTTCACTAGAATGCATATAATCTCCACATACCTAGTTTTGAATGTGATTTACATGTTATTATTGTATTTCAAACATTACTAATTAATGGAATATCAAAAAAAATCTATAAGTCATGTGATCTATAAATTAATTAAGTAACGAACCATTTCCATAAAAATAAATGTTTTTTTAAATGATTTATATAATATTATTATTTAAAAATAAATTATTTTAATTTTATATTATTGTATCATTTATTTGTTAACATATTTTTTAATAGGTAATCTATGTATTCTTTTTCTTATCAAAAATGTTGAATTTATTTACCAAAGTGTGATTAGAATGTATTATTTAATCAAATATGACTTTTAAAAAAATTTAACTCTAGCAAAAATATTTTTGAAAGCTTCAAATTATAGTTTCCAAAGTAATTTTCCAAGAATATTTTATCGTAATATTCAATAAATTTTTACTATTATTGATTGATTTTAAATGTGGAATGATTTATTTACACAAGAATGTTTTTAATTATATTATAATTTTATTTATATCAATCAATGAATTATTATTATTATAAACCACTAGTTATAAGTTTTATTGATACTAGAATTATTATTTCCATTTAATTATTAAGATTGTATCATGAAATTATAACGAAAATCATTTCTTCTCTGCAGGTAAATAATGTTTTGAAAAAATGTTAATTGTTATTTTGAAAATTGAAATCATCAAATTATTTTTATCATGATATGGTATATATACATTATTGATAATAGTGAGTGATCCTAATATATCTCATAATGGTAAGAAATATAAATATAGATTATATGAAGGTTGATGTAGATATATAACCCCAATGAATTGGGTAAAAAAAATGGAGTTGATTGAATATTAGTAACTGGTAAGTTATGCTATAGTTAACCAATTAATGGTTTAATATTATATGATTATGAGTATTAGATAGGATATTTTATCTCTTTCTGTAAGGGTTATAGTAATTACTCAATAAAGATAATTTTCTATGATATAAACACATTATTCCCATTCTTAATATTATTTTATAAAAGGTGATCTGTTGAAGGATTGGTTTCACATGGATAATGATTATTATAATAAATGACTCTATATTCTCATTAATAATTATTCCTTGTTATATGTTTTTATGGGCATGAATTCTATAATTTTATGCTCATTCACTTTTATTATGTCGGGATACCCTTAATCTCAAATTATTCCCGCTAATTAAATTCATTTATTAAGGAATCTTTTACCATTTATTAATATTTTAGCTCAGCATTATTATGTTTCCTTTTACCCAGGTTTTGATGAAATGTTCTCTATATGTTATTCCTAATAATGTTAATCCACGTGAAGAACCTATGTAGATATTATGTATTTTATATGAACTATTTAGTTTTGTATCCCTGTTTCTATGTTCAAGTTTATCTAAATTCCTTAAAAATATGACCTAAATGTTCTTTGTGTACATAAGTGATCCAATTATTGAATTTTATATAACAATTTTAAAGAGTTAAAATTATATAATTTTTATCAGTATCAAATCCCAAAATTTATGGTTTTTTTAGAACTGGATCAGGGAGTGCTAGTTTAAGGATTATTTAAAATGTATCCTGATTAATAATATGGGAGAATAACATATATAATAGAAAAGAATATAATCATGTAAATATAAGAAGGTGGAATGAAAAAAATACATTACATATGCATTAATCAATGCTTATTTCAAAGGAAACAGTACATGTATGGGAGAGTTCAATCCTTGATTAGGCCTACTCCCTAATCCCAAATATATATCATCTAATGAGACTTAAACCTTTCCCAATGCATTATAGAAAAATATGGGAACACCCATCATAAAATATATATTCAAATATTGTCTACATAAGGAATCCAATATAAGACATATAAATAAATATAACCAATCACCAAGGGAGAAAACCCTTTAACATCAGGGATTTAACCTTTTAACATCATTTTATAATTTATGTTAATACCAAAAACATATAAAATGGTACATTCCATGTTTTTTTTTTCAAAACTAATTGTTTGAACCACCACATAAGGGTAATTATAGTGCAATTTTTACATTGTTTATATAAAAATGTAATGTAGAATACACACACAAATCCAAAATGAATTAAATATTTTTTTTCAAAAATGATTCAGGAAACCAACCTGGAACAATTTCTATAATATTTTTTTAAGAAAAGACATAAAAATCCTCCACGAGGGTTCTTAATGTTTTTTTTCTTTAAAAAAGATGATCAAAATATATTTTTTGACAAATACTATATTTTTACCACACACCTATCATTGTAAATAAAATAAAAAATAGAACTAATATAGTAGATATATTTCAGGATTAATAAAAATAATTGAGAAATTTTACAAAAAAACTACAAATATAAAATTAAATGAAATTAAATATCAAAATTATTGAAACATAAAAATTATTATGCAATTTAATTATTATGTTGTATCAAGACAATAGATGTATTAGAAAAAAAATCATCAAAACCCGATAAAATGAATGTTAAAAATACAAAATATAACATTTTATATTAAATTAAAAGTGTATTAATAATGATAAACTATTAGAAGTATTTATTATTTAGGTCATAATTATAAAAATAATGAATTAGAAAACATAATATCAACATTAAAAATTTTACTATCGACAATGAAACATTATTTATGAAATCATATATTACAAACATCATACTTTTTTGAATAACTATGTATTAAATGATATAAAAGTTATTTAACTATACATATATATGTTTAATTTTTTATTGATACACTATTGGATAGAAATAATTGGTGAACCTAATCCATGGCTAATTTAATCTCAAATATTAATTATCAAAATGGATTTAAGGTGTAAATTAACCGTTGAGGAAATAAAAACATTTAATTAAACATACTTCGTAATATTTTTCTAACTATTCCTCGAACACCTCATAATATTTATCATAACCAAAATACAATATTTTCTTTTAAAAAAATCCACATATCATTAATATCAGCTAAAAACTAACTTATTCATCATTAATAATAAAATTATGAAGAGGGATTCATAATAATATATCTCTACAAACCTGTTAAGTAATTGAAATCCCCATCATGCACCAACAGTGTTTTTGAATCATTTTGAAAAATATTTTATTGTTGTTACCAATTTCAAATAGTTCAACTATAATGAAATATTATATTGGTTGATAAAAAGATAAATAAAATTTTTATCAAATTAGATGATATGATTTTGGAGATACTTGATTAAAAAATAAATTATTTAGTCCAGTATAATATATCATTATTTAATGAAAATAAAAAAACAATTTAATTTTAAATACATTATGATTCATTGAAAATGAGTTATTCTGAGTTTATCACCCTTTACAACATCCATGATTTCATATTTAAACATATTTAATGCATAATATATTCAATGTAAATAAGTACTCATCAGATAAGCATAATAATTATCTAATATTGGAAAAAATGTGATAACAATATTACCCAATCTACATGTAATGGAATATCTAATGGTAGTCGAATCATAAATTTTCATTTAATATGTAGTGGTTCCTTCAATATCAAATAATCTCATATAATGTAACTGTAGTAAAATATTATAATAATTTTTTAATTTAATTATATATTAAAAATGAAATGAGACTCATACCATATATGTCATTTGACCAAAACAATCGTCTTCCCTTGGTAAAAAAATGTAAAATCTATATCATAATATGGGAACCTCTTCAGTAGGTAGTATAATTAGTGTACTTGGATCAATAATATCATGTAGTACTACTGTCACCTAAATTGAATTTATCAGATTATAATTTACATAATATCATAGTTGATGTATAATTCTGTATGATATAATAAAAACATGGGAATCCATAACAAGAAACTCACAACACATGGTTTGGTCCGAATAAGGAGGTTCGATATCATGGTTGGTAGGCTACACATGATGCATTCGATATATATATCTCATAACATTTATAAGCATAATGGATTCAAATAACTTAATATTATATCATATCGACCTATGCAGGTGTCATTGGTAGGCCTTAAAATTATATATTTATTCCCTATATTTTACCCCTATTGATGTCATAGTAAGGGAACAACCCAATTTTTTTTAAATAAGAAACCCTCCTTATAAAATACATCATAATCAGAGTGTTCGGAATTTACTAAATAAATTCTTAAATTATACATCATACACATATGGTTAAAGGTCTTCTATTTCATTTTGTCTTGATTGGAGTCATAAAGAAATACTATCAACTTTAATATTAGTAAGATAAATTTACTAAAGAGTAATATTAATTAAATATTTAAATTTATTACAAGAAATATTATATTATACTTCCTTTGTTGTATAAGTATTATGATTGTCCTTTTTTTGAAAAAATAACCATATTATATTTTTCATGATAAGTTGTAGGTGATGGAGTGCTATGTGGAACCTCTTAAAAGCCACAACACGATATGTTTGTTAATTCAATATGGTTTTTATAAATTTTGTGTTCTACTATTATAGGATACCATCCTCATGAATATGCATAAGGTTATTAATTGTGATATTTTACCTCTTTATGAGTTTTCCTTGATAACTGTTAAATAAGATGAAAAAATTGGTTATAATAAAATGAATATTAATTAAACCAATAAATTATAAAAATAAAACCCATACAAAAAATGATTCATCTAAATTATAGGATAAAAACATCAATCAGACCATTTTATCTATTAAATCATACATAAGGGAGGATTATTATCATTCTCACTACCAAAAATTTAATTTGATGATAAATTTGGTTTAGAATATCTACATCATGTTTACACAAAGGATACACATTTTTTTTAATTACTTTTTTTCTCATGAATGTAAAATGTCATCTGTAAATTTTTTAACAAAATATTATGAATTTTATAATATATTAAACATACGAAATCCAAATAAGTATGATTATAAATTTTAGCATTTGGGACTCCCAATAAATTTATTTCATAGAATTGTCAAAATCCTTCAATTTGGTTATAGTATACTTATGATTAAATGGCCCTGTATAGCCAGGTAATTCCGAACCAATGTGTAATTTTGGCTAGATGGGATGTAATTATCATCCATGCTAATTATCACAATTTTTAATCCATATTACTATGAAATTTAGGTAAACATGTAATGTCATTCTTAAAATTGTTGGGTATCATCTCCTTATAGATATATATTTAAAAGAAAAAACATACACCCCTATGTTCACATTCTTCAGTGAGTGTCATTTTTAAATAGGTATGCTATCTAAAAAAATCTTGTACCTATAATTTATTAAAATTTAAAAACTATAATAAATGATAATTTTATTTTTCATAGTAGATAATGAAAATAGTTTATATGTGATTTTATTTTTTATAAAAAAATACATCACAAATATATTATAACGATAAAAAATTTGAAAATAGAAATAATTATAAATAAAAAATCTTATAAAAAAATATATTACAGTTAGAATGAATTCGTATTCATAAGATAATTTTAAATTTTAAATAAATTAAAAATATATATATAACAATAAAATTTATAAAAAATAATGAATGGAATTAAAATTTTAACTATATGATAATTAATTTATCATAAAAAACAACTTAGAAAATTTGGATGTTTATAGATATTGAATTCCATTGAACTCACTCGAAGGATGTGAAAATAGGGAGAATGCTGTAACATTTATGTGAAATATATAGAAGATATAGAAACATGAAATAGAGACATGAAAAATATGTTATGAAATAAATTATATCTAAAATCTATTTAAGAAATAAAAAACTGTTATAAAAAATTAATCAAAATACATTATAATGAAAAAAATAAAAATGAAATAAAATTCAAGAAATAGAAATAACAAAATATATTTAGATGTTCAAATTGAAAAATATATTATGAATAATTTCATGAATAATTAAGATTTAAATATTTTGTTTTAATGTATCCCTTCATCATTATCATTACATTTAGTATGGACTGTTTTTATATGATATTCATTTTTATCATATATAAATCATGTTATAGACACTGAAACCTCACATAAATCCATAACATTATCATCATCATATGAACCAAAATAAGTTATTTTCCCTTAATAAATTATGGACCACTGATCATTCGATGGATTGGTAATATAAAATACTATCTTTTCACATGACAACATGATAGATGGTTCCTCTTTGCAACAAAATCCCTTCAAATAAATGAGTTAAAATACATAATCATGATATTTACCACCATTTTTACAATAATTATAATTACAAATAAACATGGTTACTCAAAATATAGTATTATTAGTTTTCTATAGGTCCTCCAGAAATAAAATAACTGGAAATCTGGTTGTTATCTTTTACCCCTAAAAAATGAATTGATTTTGTGAAGACAATTACCCCATTCATTTGAATAGTATCATTGTAATTTTTTGTTTTTATGTAATTTGGGTAACCATTAATATCCAAACCAAACCCCAAGTCCACATTACATAATTATTCCCATCACAACCATTTCAACGATTCCTACATGAATAACTATGTGTTTAATATCTATTTTAACCTTGAAAAAATTTCTCTTATGCTCAATCATCAACCAATTTTTATATATTTTTGGATATAAAACATTTATCCAGGTATATTTGATGATATTAATGGTTGAAACTCCACTATGTTTTGAAAAATGTATAAATGTTCTTTCATCAATTCACCACATGGAATGCACTTTACCTTTAATCCATAAATCCCACCACATTTACTATCAACTATCAATTTACACGATAAGGGAGATAAATATGCTCTATATTTATCAAATAATCATTAGAGAACATAGTCACCTATTTCAATATATAATTTGGAATAATATATCCCTTTCTTCGATGATGATTTTTAAAATATCCCGTCAAATGATTCAATTATATCTTTAACAAGATACATAAATCATAAATAAATAGGTCCACATATTCATATTTCCTAAAACAATTCATTCAATGATGGAAAAATTATATCAAATAATGATAATTGTAAATGAATTTATATTTGATAATGTATGATGAAAACTACAATCTCCAACGAATCTAACTAATTTGGATCAACAGCTTTTCAAAAAAAAAATTAAGGAAAATATAACCTAATGAAAGTGTTAATGAAATGTGTAGGAAATATTCTATACACTATGATGAGTAAAAGTTGTTTTGTTTATAAATGATAATAGAAATATTTTATAATTATTGATTTAATTTCCTATAATGAAAAAAATAATTCTCATTTGTGGAATATCCACAGGGTACATTAATACATTTTGGAAAATAAAAAAAATTCATTATCTCAATGTTTATTAATGCATCACTATAACAGAATAAGATACTAGAACAAGTTTTATTATATTTTTGATGAATTAAATAACCATGAAAAGGTTCTATGAATTTATTTTAAACCAACTAATAATGATGGATTTGAAAAAAATACATACATTTTTTTAATTCATTTAGTATCTATTTCTATAAATTTTTTTGAAATGAAATTTTTTATTATTTATTTCAATATTTATTAGTATTATTCCAATAATACTCTCAAGGGTTTCTTAGTGGTTTAAATCATACTAAAATATTTCCGTTTATTGTGGCAGTTTGAACCACTTCTATATATTTTTGACATAAAAACACTATCTAATCTAGAAAAAATTTACAAATAGATGATATAACAAGAAAATAACATAGAAAATAAATAAGAAAATATACTGATATAATAAAATACGAAATCTATGAATAATAAATTTTTATAATATCCATATGGTTGAGCATAATACATGAAAACAATATATAAATCTTATTGATATTCTAAAAACCCTAACATGACACTAGTAAAAGGATATTCAATTAAAACGTCATCAAACCATAAGGACAGTTTATTCCAAATTAAAATACATAAATTTTTATAACAAATAATGAATTCTTGTTTATAAATAATTATAATATGGAATGTGAATCAAAAATAAAAAAATAAATCGTACTAGAAAATGGTTCTCCCTAATTGTCATTTCAGTAAATAGAAACCCAGTTTTACAAAGATAGAAACAAAAAAATAAGATCACAGAAGAATATGAAGATTATTTTATAATAAATTTATTGAAAATAAAATCTAAAATAAATTTATTAGAGATATCATAAATCAGTTTTAAATAAAAAATGTCCAAAAGCTCTTATCCCAACCCCAAAATCAACCCTAAAAATAAATAAAAATGAAGTGGATATAAAATCAACATACAATAACTACATATTATTTTAAATTAATAAATTAATACATATAACAAAATTCCAAAATATAATGACATCATTGTATACCACCACATAAACACATAACCCCACTATATATATATATATAGAACCCCACCAATCATTTCGCAACATTATAACATCTTCATGTACATTGCAATCCAATTTTACATAGTAACTACACATCCTCATAAATTGTTACCAAATCACCAAAAAACAACTTCCATCTCACCAAAAACCATAAAATAAAAATAGATCAGTTAAAATAAAAAAATTCAATAACAAGGCTTCAACATAGAAAAAAAAAGGAACTAATCCTCCACAATCTAATCGACCATTCCAACATCGGTCCCTAAAGTAATACAAACCTCCCTATAATATATTGATAGTTCCACCCCAAACCCACTATCATTTTAGAAACAACAAAACCCCTAGAAAAAAATAAGAATCAAGTTGATACCATGAGATCCATGGAATAAAACCAAAATTATATTAACTGATGACTTACTTCTAATATCCTCACTATATTATCCATCATAACATTGCCTCCTACAATGTACCTACTAAATTCCATACTTTGATCAAATCATTCATAATCTACCCATCACAACTACATTTTAATATTCAAGAAAATGAATTCAATATTACATCTTTTAATAATAATCCATCATAAAACACAACCTCATTGTTGTAACAATACAAATGTAGTAGGATGCCAACCATCCTATATTTTTATATATTAATGTAAATTCCATAATAATAAGATATAGAAACATCAATTACCCATATTATCCTCATCCAAATGAAGGAAACTAAAAGAAATTCCTAAAAAACCCTAGAAGTGGTAACTAAAATCCATCAAAAATTCCACACCAACAACTTATTTACCATGTTTATAACGATCTATTTAATCCACCAACATAAAATAAATATATGATCAAACAATAATGGAATACATAGCATGGATTCAATAAAAATCCCAAAATAGACAACAAATCAAGGGTATAATTAAAAAATTACAGGAATAAAAATCAAAAAAACATGTAGATTTCATGTAATGGAAGAGAAAAATAGATATCCCCAAACTGAGACCACAACATTGTTTCTCAATCGACATATTATTGTTTTAGTCTATCATGAGTTTAATTATAAAACACCAGCATAGAATCTAATGGAATTCCTCATCTCTACCCAATGAACAATGATGGACACCATCTCTGTCCCTATCTCCACTCCCTAATATACTTACCTTTGCGAGTTTTTATTATAATTAAACATGTATTTTTATTTAAATTCTAACACAAAGACAATAAAATGTTTTGAACATTATTATTATATAATTTTGAGATTTACCAGTTCAGTCAAATCATCCATTGACTCAGTGTCACCAATGAAATATCTAGTTGTATTATGATATAATTCATCAAATGTTTTTTATATCAACAGTGTTTACATGATTCATCTATATCTAAGACTAATGTTATAGGATTGTGATCCGCAATTAATGAATAATTTTTTCGTTCTAAGAAACTGCATATGTGAAACTCTAAGTGAGATATAACTTCATCCTATAGTAGATTCAATTGAAATTGTAACCCCCTGGGATTTCATAGTACGTTATTTTTTCAAATTAATTCAATAACTTTCACTACACACAACATCGAGTTCTAGCGCACCATGACTTAGCAAACAGGCAGTTCAAAAGCGTTTATGAATATTATTAACTGAATTTTTAACTTTATATAATCCTTATAATTTTAGAATCCATATTATGTGTTTAAAAGACATAATGTAAGAACAAATAGATTTTTTCAGATAAAAGAAGTATTTTTAAAAAAAATGCAATTTTACCACCTTTTAATGGCGACGCCTTTTTAAATCCAATATTTGAAACTTTTATATATTCAATTTGACTAAATAATCTTTTTCTTTAGAATTTTTACATATGAATTTAGTTTCAATAATGTTTTGGTGTTTTTCTGATAACATTCATATTTGAATGAATAGTGAAAAATACTATATTTTTACTGAAAACATCTTTTTAAATCAAAATAATTTATATTGTTAAATTAAAAATTTTAATGGTTTGGAAGTATAAATAGATTATATTTTTACCATTTAATACCATTATGTTCATTTTATGTAATTTCACTTTGAAATAGGAGATAAACAAGTGTCAAACTTTTAGTCGTTATTATTTTATAAAAATAGGCCTTTTGTTTTGACAGTGGAAATTAATTTTAAATTAATAAATGCAACATATATGTTTTTAATTTGGTAAAATGAACTTAATTATTGAATTCGGAATATCAAAATTATCTTATGGTAAATTATTAGTATTTTTCTGAAAACTTTTAATTTTTGATGAATAGTGAAAAACTATAAGTTATAGTTTAAAACCGAATTTTTATTTAAATAATTATTTATTTTATTTAAATTTATTTTATGTCAAAATATATACATAATTCCTATATATGTTCAATATAATTCAGTGGAGTCAGTTTATAAAAATATTAGATATATAAAAATTTCATGGAACTTATCACGGTCTTTTACCCACCTCCTAGAAGAATTTGAAAATTCACATACAACTTAATTTTACCACTTCTGTGAGTGGAATTTTGAAATTCTGAGATACATGGTTAATATCAAGGAGTAAAATGCCGTTCAATATTAATAAAATAATTTTTTGTGAATAGTAACTATTTTCTTTTATTTATCACGGAAAAAAGTAAATATGGTAATTAAGTGTAAAAATGAGATTATTATTACACTAAAACATGTCCTAGTTATATTGGATAAGTATAATTCGACCAAAAAAAACATAGGAATAAAATATGAACCTCTTTGGTCAACATGGATTAGATATGGACATTTATTATTATTTACATCAAAGAATAGTTAGAAGAGTTAAATCAATGATTAATAAATAAAAACATTGTTAATATAGGGTTATAGATAAGATAAATTCGATTATAAATATTCAGTAGAAATATAATAATATTTCCTATATAATTATAGTTTATTTATAAATTTTTGACATTAAATAATTTAATTTATTTATGACATAATGATGATGCAGCAATTATATTATTAGTGAAATATTAAAATAACTGATATTATAAATACCCAAATAAATATAATTTGAGACATTTAATGAATTACACGAATTTTATCTATTAATATGCCATGTTAGGGTTGATTTAATGAATTAGTTTCAAAGTAATAATGCTGTTATGAATTTAGAAAAAACAAAATACCAAATAGTGTCAAAATTGACATAAATGAGTTTTTAAAACAAATATTATATTGTTAATTGATATTCTATTCCTAAAAATCTATGGCTTGGAAAAAGGACTTACATAATTATAGGTGTATCATTAATGGGCCACTTGGAGATCGCTTGGATGTATATAGTATGTTTATTAACCATATGATATAAAAATAAAAAGTGACACGGTATGTGTAAAACTAATTAACTAATAGTTAAAAAAATTATAAGGTTAATAATGTGAAAAAAACCTATCTAAAACCTATTTTTTGAGTTTTTTTGTCATATCCCCCCCATATAAATTGAATAATATTCCTTGGAACCATTAGAAACCAAATATTATTTTATTATAAAATAATAGTTTATGTTTTTCCTAAAGAGCCCCTCCTCCCCCTTATAAAAGGACTCCACTTTTAACAAATTCCTCACACCTATCAAGCCCTTTGGATCATCCAAAATCTGCCCAATTAAGCTCCCTACATCCCTATCCTCCTCTTAGAAGCCCTACAGTAGGCAGAAGGCACTTCAAGAGACCTTTTTGGTTCAAACCAAAGGGAGTTACCTAAATTCACCGTAACGATTTCTCTTAGATTATTTTCTTTTATTTTACATTTCCAACCCCTAAACTCCTCTTATTACTTTCATTTGTAACAACACCAGTATAATCAATATACTAGGATAATGTTATGATAAGTATTCAAACTACACTTACACACACCTCCATCTAATGGGTGAAGAACTTAATGTTTATGTGGATGGAAACCAAACGCCTCACGAAACAATGATTGTCCAATTATCTCCTACCACCTCTCTTGGTGGTCATTGTGGTGGAACTATAATTTAATATGATATTTATGATATTTATTTTATATATAATAATATTTAAAATCATTTTTGGTCATACCATTATTCATTTCATGTTGTATATATATACGATAATTTCATTTGAGGAAGTGTGGTCTACCGCCCCCTCAAAGTGATATGACTCGTTCATACCATACATGTAACATATAAAGGATGGTGTTCATGAACTTAAGTAACACATATAAGATATTATATTATAATGGAATAATAATATAACTATATATCATTTGGTGTTGATTAATTTTAAAATGAAAAATGAAATAGAAGTAGCGTTTGTGTGCATGTACGAACTACCATCTCCACGAACACGATGATATTAATTCCCCATCATATCCATTAAAGTATAATTATCATTTTATGATTAAAAATAATGTTTAAGGGCTTGATATAGTTCTTATTATGAATAAGATACAACCTATCCATAAAAAACACGGATTTTGTAACAAAACATATAAAATAAAACGAGTATGTTAACACCCGAAACAACGATAATAATAAGATAGTATTAACAAAGCAATGTTAAAAGGTCATATAGAATATCATATTAACATATATGATTCTTTTAAAATTTAATAAAAATTATTTCACCATTATACCGAAGGTTAAACTACTCTCAACCAAGGAAAAGTACATGGTATGGGTTTATTTCACAATGTCTTCATTATTCGAGGTTGTTTATACGTAATTATCTACTGGGACCTCTTTATCATCCACATCTATGTTTCTTAAAAATGTATTTCGAATCACTATTACTATTTTATAGACTATGGGTTAATGTTTTTTATACCCTTTTTTACTTTTTATAATATGTTTATAAAGGAATCTTTCCGTCATTTTCCAAACAATTTCCATTTTAACCTTTTTGACAGAATTAAGTTAAGACTGTTTTTTAACTTATACGACGTGTGCGGCTATTTTACACCATTATAAAATATTAGAATCACCCCTTAAAATCTTATAATGATATTTTAAAAATAAATATATCATTTTATAATTATGTGACTTTTAAATGATTTAAAAAAAAGAGATATTTCTCTCAAATAGTTTTGATTTCATCTATGTCAACATCTTTTGATTGATTTTAAACTTATTTGATGTTGATTTATTATGATACAAATATTCCATATTGTATTGAAGGTTTTGAGATATGTTTGACTGTGGATGTTCTATTTTTATACCATTCATGGTTTTTGGAGAAATTATTGACATTCTGTATGCCAGTTTTAATAAGAATTTTTATGTTATGTTTAAAACTGTTCATATGAGGAGTGCATTTGACTTAATAAGTAACGGGTGGAGCCCGCTATAGCTCCTCGATGCATCAGTAGTTCTCATGAGACATACTAGTATCTTGGCACAAGGCCTTGACAGAATATTATTTTTAGTCTTGGAACAAGGCCTTGACTATGTGGTTATGATAGTCTGACAGTATGCATTACATCACTATGAAAGTGGTTATTGAAATTGCATGTGATTATTCGACTAGTATAAGATCCATGTGATTAAGTAATTAGAATTATTTAATTTTATTTTTGAAATATTATGCTGAAATTAAAGTTTAAAAGGATTTTGTTTTTGTTATATAATTCCTTAAATTTTTTTTCTTATTTATGAATGTTTCCGCTATATTGTTATCCTTACTGAGAATCTGAGCTCACCCCATTTTATGTTTTATTTTTCCTAGGATGTGAAGAAATATTTTATGACTAACCAGAAGGGATAGTATGAAGGGGATATGGGTGTGGACCTTGGAGACTATATTATTTTACTTTTTTCATGTTATGAAGAAATGTACATTTATTAATGTATCTGGTGATTCCAAGCCTACTAAACTAATCGGTCTTTCAAGACATGATCTTTTGTAATAATTCCAATGATAAGTAATAATGCACCAAGTCTGGGTAACTGGGGTCTGGGTGCTACAGTTCATATCAGAGGAAGTTTAGTACAAAATTTGGAAGCTATATTTAGATAATCACTGATTAGATCACATATACCTAAGATGGACTTTGAGGATTAGTATAGAAGAACTTCCTAGAATTTTGGTATTGTATAGATTTTATGAGTTCTCCAAGAAGTACATCCCTATCTAGATATGAGCAAGTAGAGGAGGCTCTGACACAGATTTATCTAGTGATATAACCCTAAAAACACCGCTTTGAGCTAGACTCGAACGGGAACTGGTGCATGAAGACGTGCCTTGCTGCACTTTTGGTTACGACACTCCATAGGGATATGCGTAAGATAATTATCAATTTCATTATAAATCATTATAAAGGGTGTAAGAGTATATAATTCCTTAATGAAAACATCTTTATGATTATCTATTATATCCATAAACCATTCCATTTACGTTAGGTATTTTAAATGTTTTGAATTATTCATTGCAATTCATAAACTGACCTAGTTTATGCTATTGTATAGAAATGGCACCCAGTAGAAGGAATATGAACTCCAGCAATATGTATGATCCAAATAGTAAGAAGGATCATATTTTTCATGGTATTAAGCCAAAATTTAGAAGGGATATTGTCTCCCATGTATTCTCAACATATGATGAAATAGTATCATGTGATAAAAATATAATAAAAGAATTATCTAAACCCTATAGCTTTGAAGGGAAGAAAGAGAAGAAAAGTATGGAAGAGAGAAAGATGGATAAATGGAAGAGGGAAAATAGGAATTTTCCCATATGTGATAATTGTGGGAAAAACACCCTGGAACTTTCCTGAAGAGAATGGGAGTTTGTTATAAGTGTGTACAAAATGGACACCATGTACGTGACTGCAAGGGTAAGAAAAAGGTTTCAAATGAACAATGCTTCATCTGCAAGGAGTTGGGACACTACACGAACCGATGTCCAAATCATCAGAGTATTCCCCAAATGATGCTATTGGATAATAATCAAGTTATGATACTATAATAAGCGAGGAGGAATTATTATAGTTCTTATGTTTTTATCAATGAATTATGTCATTTGAGTGTTATATCAAAAATGTACTGGTTATAATAATTATGGAGTAGATAAGGATTGTACAACAGTATTATTTCATTACGGACTTGAGATTGTGTGGAACCAAAAAAAATTGACTCAATAGAATGTAATTTTTTTGGAAAATATATGGTTGATAGAATGATAAAACATAATATGGTTCTGATTCCAAGGTTGTGATTTTGGAATAATACATGTTCGATTTGGATAAATTATATTGGATATTCTTGTCTACCTTGAAACTGATTAATGATTTGTATATTATATTATTGTTTGAGTTTACAACATTTTTGGATAGGAGTATATCCAGTATTATATAAGTAATAAGGGATCATTAATTTAATCAATAAGGTGTTATGGTTATTCAGGATGCTGTAGTGTATTAAAATAATACATGATAAAGGAGTTCACATGTTATTACGTGGAAAAAAGGATCTTCATTGTGTTTACCTTCCTTATAAATTTTGGACTATGAGTTTGGACAGAATTATTTTGGATAATTCTTGTTTGAGATTATTTTTGGATTGCCATAAAAGGACAACATGGAGGTCAGGCGGCAACCCGTCGCGTCCGGCAAGGCCGCAAGACTTGAACCTGCAACCGAAGGGCGACAAGGTTGTATCACCTACCACTAGATCACGCGATGTCCTAGATTGAATAATGTAGTCTTTTTTAGAAATATTCTAGTAGATGAATTGTAAATTCAATTTTTTTAGCCCTATACGAATTGGATAAATATAATATTATTTTTAAGTTCTATTATCTTTTACAGTGAAAGATGAGTTTGTGGTAGAAATTAGTTAAAGGATGGGACCCTACATGTCAAGTATATATTTTTCTTCTTCTCTTATTCTATGAAGGAATTCATTGTTATACATTATTTAAGGGATCATAAAACATAAATTGTGTTATCCTATTATCATATGTTTTTTTGAACCGATGGTTTTTTAAATCATCATAGATTGATGAATTTAAGGCCCTAAATTTTACACTTGTTTGTGATTTAAGACCTCAATCAGTACATATAAATATTTACGTTTCCCTCCAATTATATGTCTTTAATTTCCACCAATGTTATCCTAATCGAGATCATAATTTGGTGGTGACCCATTCATTTCCATTTTCATCTTATTAAGAATAATTTTATTAATCTAATTTCCGACATGGGTTTTCCAAAAGGTATTTTCTATTATCAACCATTTATTTTCAAAAAATAATTTCAAATTGTGAAGAAGCAATTTATTGAAGGAAGGAAGAATTTAACACCCCACGTTTTCCTATTACGTTATTTTTCAAAGTAATTCAATAACTTGCACAACACGCAACACCGAGTTCTAGCACAACATGACTTACCAAACAAGCCGTTCAGAAGTGGGTATGAATATTATTAACTGAATTTTAAACATTATATAGTCCTTATAATTTTATAATCCATATTATGAGTTTCATAGACATAATGTAAAAACAAATATATTTTTTTAGATAAAAGAAGTATTTTTCAAAAAATGCAATTTTACCACCTTTTAATGTTGAATCCTTTTTAAATAAATTATTTGAAACATTAATATATTCAATTTGATAAAATAAAAATCTTTTTTAGAATCGGGATATATGAATTTAGTTCCAATAAAGTTCAGGTGTTTTTCTGATAACTTTCATATTATGGTGAATATTGAAAAATACTATATTTTAACTGAAAACAAAATTTTAAATCAAAATAATTTATACTGTTAAATTATACATTTTAATGGGTTGTAAGTATAAATAGATTATATTTTTACCATTTCTCCCAATGATGGTCATTGTAAGTAATTTTACATTGAAATTGGACAAAAATATGTGTCAAACTGTTAGTAGTTATTATTTCTTAAAAATACGTCTTTTGGTTTTGACAACGGGAATTAATTTTAAATTAATAAATTAAATTTCTATGTTTTTAATTTTTTAAAATAAACGTAATTATTGAATTCATAAAAACAAAATTATCTTAGGGTATGTATTTTATTTTTTTCTGAAAACTTTTAATTTTTAATGAATAGTAAAAAACCCTGAGTTATAGTATAAAACAGAATATTTATTTATATAATAATTTATTTTATTTTACTTTATTTTATATCAAAATAGATACATAATACATATATAATTTTAATGTAATTCATTGGAGTCAGTTTATAATAATTTTAGATATATAAAAATTTTATTGAACTGTTCACCATCTTTTACCCAATTCCTAAGAGAATTTGAAAATTCACATAAAACATAATTTCACCACTTCTGTGAGTGGAATTTCGAAAATCCGAGAGACACAATTAATATCAAGGAGTAAAATGTGATTCAATAAGATAAAATTAATTTTTGGTTAATAGTAACTTTTTACTTTTATTTACCACGGTAAAAAGTAAATAGGATAATGAAGGGTAAAAATGATATTATTATTAACCTAACATATGTCCTAATTCTATTCGGTAAGTATATTTCAACCAAAAACAACCTAAGGAATAAAATATGAACCACATTGGTCTACATGGATTAGATTATGACATTTATTATTATTTAATTCAAAGAAGAGTTAAAAGAGGTTAAATCAATGTTTAATAACTAAAACATTCTTAATATAGAGATATACCTAAGATAAATTAGATTATAAATATTCAATAGAAAGATAAAATTATTTTCTACATAATTTTATTTTATTTATAATTTTTATACATTAAATAATTTATTTTATTTATGACACATTGATGATGAAGTAATTACATTATTAGTGAAATATTAAAATAATTGATATTATAAGTAACCAAATAAATAAAATTCGAGACTTTTAATGAATTTAAAAAAATTTATAGGTTCATATGAAATTTTATGGTTGATTAAATGAATTAGGTTCGATGTAATAAAGTTTTTATGAATTTATAAAAATCATAATACCAAATAGTGTCAAGATTGACATAAATGAGTTTTTAAAATAAATATTATATTATTAATTGATATTCTATTTATAAAAATTTACAGTTCAGAAAAAGGAATTATATAATGATAGGTGTATCATTAATAGGCCTCTTGGGGGGTAATTTGGCAGTATATAGTAAGTTTATTAACAATATAATATAAAAATACAAAGTGACATGGTAAGTGTCAAACTAATTAACTAAGAGTTAAAACAAAAAGATAAGGTTAATAAAGTGACCCAAAACTGAATAAAAACTATTGGTTGAGTTTTTATCGACCTATACCCACCTTATACTTTGAATAATATAATTTGGAACCATTAGAAAATGAATATGAGTTTATTATAAAATAATACTTTAGGTTTTTCCTAAAGAGCCCCTCCTCCCCCTTATAAAAGGACACCAATTCCAACCAATTTCTCACACCTCATAATCACGTTGGCTTTTCCAACCTCTACCCAATTAAGCTCCCTACATCCCTCTCCTCATCTTAGAAGCCTTAACTTAGTCATAATACACATCAAGAGTCTTTTTTGGTTCAAACCAAAGGGATTTACCCAAATTAATGGTAATGACTTATCTTAGCTTCTTTTTTTATTTTACTTCTCCAACCCCTAAAATATTCTTATTTTTTACTTTTGTAACAACACCAGTATACTAAATATACGAGGATATTTTTATGAGAATTATTAGAACTACACTAACACACACCTCCATCTAATGGGTGATGAACACAATATTTATGTGGATTTCAACCAAACGCCTCACGAAACGATGATTGTTCAATTATCTACTACCACCTGTCATGGTGGAAATTATGATGTCAGTATACTTAAATATGATATTAATTATATTTATTTAATATATAATCTTCTTTAATTACATTTTATAGAATTACATTATTCGTTTCATGTTATATATATATACGATAATTTCATTTGAGGAAGTGCGGACTATCGCCCCCTCAAAGTGATATGACTCGTTCATACCATACATGGAATGTATAAAATATGGTGTTAATGAACATAAGTAACACATATAAGATATTATATTATTATTTAATAATAATATACAAATGTATCATTCGGTTTTGATTACTTTTAAAATGAAAAATGAAATGGAAGTAGTGTTTGTGCGTACGTACGGACTACCATCTCCATGAACGCGATGAGATTCATTCCCCATCTTATCCATTAAAGTATAATTCTCATATTATGATTAAAAATAATGTTTAAGGACTTGATATTGTTTTAGATATGAATAAGATAATCCTATCCATAACAAACATGGCTTATGTAACAAAATATTTAAAATAAAATGAGTACGTTAAAAGCCGAACCGATGTTATTACTAAGATATTATTAACAATGCAATGTTAAATGATCATATATGATATCATATTAACGTATATGATTATTGTATAATTTAATAAAAATTATTTCACCATTATAAAGGAGGTTAAACTACCATCAACTAAGGAAAAGTAAAAGGTAAGGGTTTGTTTCACAATCTCTTCATTATCCGATGTTGTTTATACATAATTATCTACTGGGACCTCTTTATCATCCACCTACATATTTTTGAAAAATGTATTTAGAATCATTCTTACTAGTTTATAGACTATGGGTTAAATTCATTTATACCCTTTTTGACTTTTTATAAGATTTTCATAATGGAATATTTCCATCATTTTCCAAACAGGGACCTTTTTATACTTTTCGATATAATTATGTTAAGAATGTATTTTTAACTTATACGGAGTTTGTGGCTATTTTACACCATTATAAAATCTTCTAAGAATCCCTTAAAATATTATAAGGATATTTTCAAAGTAAATTTTTTATTTTATAATTAGGTATCTTTTAAATGATTTATAAAAAATTGATATTTCTATCAAATAGTTTTGATTTTATCTATGTCAACATCCTTTGATAGATTTTAAGTTTATTTGAAGTCGATTTGTTATGATACAAAACATAAATATTGTATTGAAGGTTTTCTGATATGTTTAACTGTGGATGTGTCATTTTTATACCATTCACGATTTTTGGAGAATGTATTGAAATTTCGTATGCTAGTTTTAATATGAATGTTTATGTTATGTTTAAACCTATTCATATGAGGAATGCATTGGACATAATAAGTGACGGGTGGATCCCGCTATAGCTCCTCGATGCATCAGTAGGTCTCATGAGTAAATCTAGTGTCTTGGAACAAGGCCTTGCCAAAATCTTACTTGTAGTCTTGGCACAAGGCATTGAATATGTGGTTATTTTAGTCTGGCATTATGCATTACATCATAATGAAATTGGTTATTGATATTACATATGATTGTTCAACTAGTAGAATATCAATGTGAATAAGTAAATGGCCTTATTTATTTTATTTTTTCAATATTAATCTGATGTTCAAGATTAAAAGGATTTTGTTTTATTTATACATTACCTTAAATGTTTATGCTTATTTATGAATGTTTCCATTATATTGTTGTCCTTACTAATCATTTGAGCTAACCCCTTTCTATGTTTTATTTTTCCCATGATTGAAGAAACATATTATGATTTACCAACATGGATAGTCTAAAGGGGATATGAGTGTGGAACTTGGAGACTCTATTATTGTTGTTTTTTACTTTATGATATAATGTAACATTTATGAATGTATATAGTGATTCCAAGCCTACTAAACTAATATGTCTTTCACGACTTGATCTTTTTTTATCATACCAATGATATGTAATAATGCACCGACTCTGGGTAACTAGGGTGGGTGTGTTCAGAAATCCTTGGTGTCCTTCTGAATTCATAGAATATTAACGGTCTTAAACATGTCACACACGTTGAAATAGGATGCTTCATCCCATGGTCCTGACCAACTCGATAGGATTATCTTACCACGATTCATTCTTATATAGGTATAAATAAAATTCAAGATATATATATATATATATATATATATTAAAAACCATACAACTGATAAAAATATATTACAATTAAAAAGGATTTTATACCCCTACTTATTATGTACGATCATTAACATAACTCCCATAATATTTTTTATGAACATCAACATAAAGTTTCATTCATGAGACTTAGTGCTGTATATTATTTTTCTATAAAGTTAAATAATCAATTTAAAATATTAAAATGATAATTTTATCATATAAATATTTAAACAGATGAAATTATTAGCATAGTGATTCAGTTTATTCGTTGAAAAACACATCGAATTAGTAGAATAAGGGGTGATTAAATTTGAGAGACTCGATATATTTTAGTTTAAACATCAAAAAATAAATAACATATAATTTATATTAATTTATAAAATTTCATTTCTTTACATATGAATGTTTATATGTTAAATAAAATTAATTTAGTAATATATATTTTTAATAACAAGTGTTTCTCATTGATTTTTCTGTAATCAAACAAATTTCATTACTCTCAAGGTACCCCTTCTGGTGCCTTATTATACAAATAATCAACATCTAGTGGAGTATAGTTCAATTCATTCCATAATATCAATTTAAAATTGTTCCATTTCATACAAATTTTTTTCATTGTTTACTTTCATGAGATAAGATCAATAACAATAAATTTGAATAACATTTTTTCATAGAGATTCATTTTTAAATAGTATAATTTAATTTTAAAAAATCATTAAATTGAGATGTAATTTATTAAAATAATCAATATAAAAGAATAAAATACTTCATTCTTCTGAGATTGATGCATTTGTCTCCAAAAAAATGTAATTTGAAGGTTAACTATTTGACCACCAACGTGACTATAATCTTGAAAAATAATCCCACTAAATAATTTAGAGACCCCATAATAATAAAAGGGGAAAATAAAATCAATCTATTAAGATAATATAAATTTGAAATAGTTATATTTTTTATGGTACTAAGATTATATCTATTTATTATGAAAAAATAAAAATATGATTAAAAAAGGAAAATAACATTATTTAAATTTATATTTGGACCTATAAATATCACCCTCCAATATCCTCATGATGAAAAAACAGTGTGCAAACATTTCTTCATTATAGATTCGGGACATGCTGATCTTAATAAATTGTGATGTTGTGTTCCTAATGTTGATCGCAGAGAGGCATGTGGAGTTACCAAATCATATGGTGGTAGATGGAGGGTGTGTAAAAATCATACAGGGGGGAGATATAGTCTATTATATATGTTTTAGATAGGGGGACAAAACAATCATAAGGTAATGAGGATAAAATTTTTATAGTCTGGTAAACGTCAAATGGGAGTCAACTTGGATGAGTGAATCAATTATTCCATAGAATCTAAATAACTTAAACATTATAAAATAACTTTATACTATAATTTTTACATATTCTTATTCAAAAATAAATTTTTAAATTATTAAATATGCACAATGCTAAAAACAAATAATAAAAAATTGGTATCATAATTAATGAGAACACATATAAATGAATATAACATTTAGAATTTCAATATTAAACAAATCACGTGTATAAAAAAATTTAAATATGATAATATATTTGTAGTGTTATATATGTGTAATATATGACATTGATGGTTGATAAGTAAATTCATGAAAACACCTAATATATTTTTTACCTTCAATAATGTGATCATCATGATCTATAATTACTTTATCTACATTATCAACCCTTTTAAGACTAAAATTTTCTATATCACCTATGAAAAATTATTCAATTTATTATTATTGATGGGATTCAACATTAGAGGAAAATTATTCAACCTCATCACTCATATCATCAAAGTCTCTCTGTTTCATGTGAAAAATTACACACCAAATTTCATTCACAACATCTTCAATATAATATAATAATTTATTTTGGGATAAATTGTATTACTAATCACATAGTTTGTATTCACTACAATATATAATTTTAGAGAATTTCCTAGAAGTAAATTGAATGGAATATATTTAAAACCCTGAGTAATATCTTCCCACATACATTTGAATAACCAAATAGAAACACACTATAGTATCTTAATTCAATAATATCTATCAATATTGCATAGTATCCAAATTTGGAATATATAAATATGATACTGTTAATTTATTCTAACCCTATTAATGATTTATTATGTGCAATTGGAATCCATTCAAATTTAATTTATTAAAAATTCATGTATTCTTTAGAGGACCTCGATCATGAGAACTCAAATATTTTAAAATCCCATCCTAATAATCAGTATTCAGGATCTAATGAAAGTAATATAAATTATTAGATTTATAATATATGTGTGTTAACCAACTATATGTTTTGATTGAAATATTTATTAACTTACAAGACATGAAAACTATTCTATGTGATCTCTATTAACTACTTTTTTATATATTTATGATTTCATGTTCATCTTATCATGCTTATCTTTTCTTGTATAATGTGATATTAAATAAATGGTTCTCAAATTTCATAGATTCAGTTGCATAGATCCATGTCCTTTTAATAATTTAATTTTTTTATCATAATATTTAACATCCTCCCAACTCACTAGTAAATAGTAATAAATGTTATTAATTTACCATATGGTATAGATTGAGTCGAATTGTCCTCAACATGTCCAAATCGATTAAATCAAATCTCAATACCATTTATGTTTCTAGAATAAATGTTATGTCACATCCCATATTAAAAGTAATTTTAAATAGATCCATTTGAATGAGGATTATATTTCACAAATGATTTTGAATAACCAAATAATTTGTGAAATAAAATGAATAAATCATTTTTAAATATTTAATAATGATTTATCAATTTTAGTTGAATAAATAAATAAATAATGAACCTACTAATTGGATATAACATTCAATAATTTACATTACATCCTAACATTGTTTTCCAAACCAAATGAATGGGTAAATTCATCATAGAATTAAAATATGATGGTGTATATACCATCACAATTGAACAACGTTTCATGTACAATCTATCATGAAGCATATCAAGATTAGTTATTTGTACTCTTTTTCGATATAGTTTTAAAAATAATATTTATATGTGTAGTTAAAATAGAGTAACTTTTTCTGGTAACTATATATATAATTCAAATAGTATTAACTATTGTAACAAAATATGTGAATTGAGATTTTTAAATCCTTGTAATGTATAATTATTTAAGTTAAAACACAAATAAATTTTACATAAATACCCATAATTTACTTTTATATGTTTTAAAATTCTACATAATATATTTATATAACTATTTTCCATGAAAAAATTTCTAGTGTATAATTTATATTATCATTTTTCCATAGATCGTGCTCTATATTAACTTTTTTATGTCACTCAAATATTGATATGGTTGTATGATTTTACATTGTTATTGACAAATATTAGGATAAAAATATCCCAAAAACAATTCTAATCATGCATGAATATAGGGTCATGGAGCAACAAATTAAATTCAAAATATGTAAGTTCAAAGAATATATTTTTTTATTAAATTATTGTATTCTGATTAGAAAAATTTATTAACACCAGAATCATTTACCAATATTATTAAAATGATGAGTCTTCCAATATTATTTTTCAAAATTTACTAGTATATCAATATTTCATAACCTTTTGAATATCATGGAGGTTGTCTATAAAAAATACATATCAATTATTTGATGATGTTTTGTAGAATTTTCTCTTTTTATTTGATATTGTATTTATCGTAGGTATTTCTCAGGAGATTCTACTGATAAAATGGTGATTTTCGGATTAGTAGAAAGTATTGCATAGTTGAAACATAGTTTATAGAAACATGCACCCACCAAGAGAATTTCACGATCCCTTGACAGTGACACACTACATTCCACACATCCTACTTATCTGGAATACAAACTTTGTGTGCTCCCAGGTTAATTGGCCTAACTGAGTTATATGACAGATTGAATGGGAATTTTCCCTCCAACAGAAAACCATACAAACACTTTTCCCTTTGTAAAGCGGTGGCACATGATTGACCAATAGTCAATAAGACTATTTTTACAAACTATTTGGCCATCTAGATCACTATAAATGTTGAATTACCTTTTTTTAACTCTAATAATTTTACCCTAAATAAACTAATTTCATCCACCATTTGAGGCATCATCCCTTAGATTTCCTCCCTCACAGACTCTCCAATATAAGAAACTATTTTTTTAGATTACTTGTTTTAGATCTTTCATGAAACTCCTACTAATCTCCTCCATTAATTTTCTTATTGTTCTTCATGATTTTATACTTTTCCTTTCATAGGTTTTATCTTCTCTATTTGATTGTCTTCCCTGAATATGAAAAAACCTTATTTCATTGAGTTAGATATTGATCTCTGCATTTTGACTTTTCCTTTAAAGGGTTTGATTATTGTGAGTTTTTGGGGTTGAACTAGTTTTCATATGTTTCAAAGTAAAAGGTAGGTGGTTCCATGCATTAATATTTTGGTATGATATTATAATGATTTTAAATTCATTCTAAATGTGTTCTAGGAATTGTGTCAGAGTTTTAAATTTTTATAAGGTTTTGGTGCCTTAGAGTTTGGAAATTATTTTCCAGTTGAAAATTGATTGTTTTCAATATTTGTTTCAATTTTTAGATGTGTGTATGTGTAATAGGTGGTTCATGTGGCATTGTAAAAAGGCATTTAGCATAATGGAATCCAAGATATCTTGGTGGTAAGACTAGTTTAAGCATGCTAGAGGATATATCAGGGTCTCCCCCAGATGTGTTGATGCTACAACCCTAACTAAACATATTCTGATGATTAAAGACCACTATCTTATTTGAGCATATTCCCTTCTAATAAATAATGAACTCGGATGACATGGTATGTGATATGAAATATTCATAGAGGTGGTAAGATCCTTGGAACTCACAAACCCTAGTTTCGTTGTGATTTCCCATGATTCTCATGTAATCCAATTATTATCTTTCATCTTGTTTTCATGTTTAAATTGAATAATTATTTCAATGAAGGATTCTATAAAACAATTTTGTGCATGTTATTGATAAATATCACATTAATTTGTTATATAATTTTATAGCATATAATCTCTTTTTTTAGTATCAAAATTTGAATGTTTATAAGGCCCCGACCTTAAACCATACTTAATATTGAATTAAATGAATAATTCACATTGAGGGTCTTTTCAGGATTAGATTTTTAGAGAATTAGGACATAAATATTACATCTCAAAAGATTACAAAGTAGTCACCTCTACTAAATTTCCATAAAATAAAAACTCTTAAAAAGAAACATGTCTACTTCCATGTTTTAGATAGCATGACATTCCCTTGATCCCATCCTTAACCCTATTCCACATTAAGTCATGTGAAAAAAATTTCAAAAAAAACTTGGGGTGAGCATAAAAAGCTCAGTAAGGGATACACAAAGAATGAAAACTGTTACTTTTTCAAAACAACAAGTAAACCATGTATACTTTATCAACGTAATACCTTTCACCATTAGGAAGTAGTAAAAAATCTTCACTGAATAAAATATCATTACTTACCCTTTTGTAACCAAAAGATTACCATAAAACCCATATAAAGAACACATACATATAAAGGTAACTTGGGACATAAACATACATAAATGGAATAACCATACGGTGGACTTCCACACATATCACTTAATGGAATAGCCATATGGCCGACTTCCATACGCAATGCAATGGAGGTTATAATGAAACCAACCGTCATAGTATTCACGGCACCACCAGTCATATGGTTTATCACGTAACCACCCGTAAAATGTACAAGTACCATAATTACACAAAAAATATTGAAAATATAAACATTTAAACAACAACATTTCATTTTCAAACACAATAAGTAATTCTAAGATGTTGAATTAATCAATCCATTTTCAAAAATAATTTAAAGAGAGATTTTTGAATCAAAGTGTCACATACCACTTTGATGCTTTAAATGGAATTATAATTTTAAAACATTAATGCACATATAAATAAATACTGAAAACCATTTTGAAAACATGGACATTAAATAGAAAGATTTAGAATAATGATTCTTTAAAAAACTAAAATTGGTATTTTTGTTAAAGAGTTTTTAACAAAAGGAGAGACTGTTGAATACAAATAATTGCGGAATAAAATTTAATCCGAACTTTATAATAACATGATAATAAATGTATTAATGATATAATATTCCAAAGGAAAGTATACACACCATATAAGAGTGAATTTTTGCATAACAACAATGAAGTCTCAATGGAAATGTAAATTGAGATACAATACATTATAAAGATGGTATCCTTAAATTAAGGATAAATCTATAACATAATTATGTGAGAGAAATATAAATACACCAAATATATGTGGATATTTTGTGTGAAACAATCATAGGTCATTCACACATAATCTTGAAAAAAAACCAATGACAGAGATATTTAACTCAATGAAATGAGATTGAGTTATGATTTCCCATACATGTTCGTAAGAATTTATCAATGAGATGATTATGTGTATAAATAGTATATCAACACAAAGGTTTGTGGAAATTACAACATATAGATTCCACAAATAATCTTGGAAGAATAAAATCACGAAGTAGAGGTTTATCCCAAGTAATTGAAAGTGGGTTACGAAGTTCCCTTACAGAAATCCGACAGCCTAACGACGTCACTTCAAAATTCAGAAAATGAGTTGATGAGAGAAAAAATGGTATCTCATCACTTGGACATAAAATTTTCAGAAATAAGGATATATAAGAACATAGCCCAACATAATAGTATGTGAATTAAAAGACATAACAATAGAAGTCTTTTAAAAAGAGGATGGGGAAAGGTCCCCTTACCGAGTTGGGTAACATTCAAAACGTACACCCCATGGAAGAAGGGTCATACAATGAATATGTAAATACCCATAAATGAAATTATACTACACAAAGTGTATAATAATGGGTAGTACATACACCACTCAAAAGAAATATTGGAAAACGTAGCATAAATGTCACAGGAATAAAAGTGAGACGAAAAATCCATTACGAAAACTCGGCAGCCTAACGACGCAACTTAAAACATCCAAAAATGGATTTATGAGATCAAATAGGGTCTCTCATAATATGAAAATAATAATTATAGGATGAGTAATATAAAATAACATCCCCAAACATAAGAAATATTATCTTAAAATAAATGACATAAAAGATTGTACTTAAAAAGAAAGAGAGAGGTTGGATCCCTTACCTCGGGTCTGACTTGACTCGATCATTCTTTAACGTCCTGAATAATAAACTTGAGTTAATTTATACTTTCTTAAGAACCTTATTAAAGTTCATTATTCCTTTTATATCTATTATTGCCGTGTTATAAACATTATGTAATCATTTTAGTTAATAATGTTTGTTTTTTCGATATTTGGTTCTTAAGTCGAAAGTGGACTTATTACAATTACATGTTGTTCGTGTGGTCAAAGGTTGATTATATCCAGAATGATATTCATGATTTTGATATCATATATATCTTATGTATCCATAATATACATGTATTTATAATATTACATAATAATTTAGAGGTAAGAAATGAAATGCACTGTTCATGGAGACGGTAAGCCGTACGTACGCATGAACGCTACTTTCATTTCTATGTCATATTAATGGAATTAAAACTAAATGAGAGGTGTGTATATTTTAATTAATGAATTATATTAATCATTTATATGTATCCTAAATCATATATAATAACATTAAATCCATCCTTTATGCATCCCACATATGGCATTAACGAATCAAATCACTTTGAGGGGGCGGTAGTCCGCACTTCCTAAAATGAAATTATCGTGTTTACCCACAATGGAAACCATAAAGGTATGCCAATAAAGAAAAATACAGAAACTTATGTTAAACATAAACATATTATATATCATATATAAATATTGTGACATCTTAATGGCCACCTTTTATGATGTTATATGCGTGTTGAATAATCATCGTTTCGTGAGGCAGAAATTCGCCATATACAGAAACATTATGTTCTTTAACCATTAGATGTAGGTGTGTGTAAGTGTAGCTCGAGTTATTCTTATAAAAACATACTAGTATATTGAAGATACTAGATTTGTTACAAATGAAATGAATAAGAAGTGTTTATGGGGTTATAGAAGCAGAATAAAACAAAAGAACACAATTGAAGACATTACCTTAAAATCGGGTAACTCTTTTTGATTTGAGCTCAAAGGCCTCCTTGGGAAGACTTATGCTCCTTTTGTGGCTTCCAGGAGTAATATAGGGATGTGTAGAGACAAAATGGACCGGTTTTGGTAGATCCAAATGCTTGAGGTGTGTGGTTAAGGAGGTATAGGTGGGGGCCTTTTATAAGAGGAGAGGATGAGCACTCTTGGAAAGTTAAGAAAAGATACATTATTATAAAATGATTGTCGGATAAAAAGGGTCCCAAAATTATATATTTAGAGTATAATGTGATAAGGGTTCTAAATACACCCATCCAATAGGTTTTTGACTAGTGTAGGTCTTAGATTTTACTTTATCTTTACATTTTATTTAAATTGTTAAATAATGAGGTAATCACTTCATCATCATGGTGTCATAATTAATTTAATGTATTTAATGTCCAAAAATTATTAAAAAAATATCATGATGTAGGAAATATTTTTATATTTATAATGAATATTTATAGTCAAAAATATGGCTTGTTAAACCCCCTTTAAAAACTGTTTTAGTAAAACATCTCATGTTTGTGACATTTTTATTTTAACATTAAATAAAATGTTATTAATGTCATTTTCCTACCAAAGTGGCTCCATGGGGTCCCCAAGTTGACCCATGGATTTTATTGGTCGGCCATGAAACATCCAATAATTTAAGGACATGTGTCTAGGTCATTTCATATTATTAAAACATTATTTTTACATTAAACTATATTAATTACCTCTAATCGTGATTAAGAACATAAAAGTTACTGTTCCCCAAAAAATTATTTTAATCATATTGAACCACATTTTACTTCTTAATGACAACCATGTATGTCGGATTTTAGAAATTCAAAATACAGAGGTGGAAATGTTTCATTTAAATGAAAAATCAGTTTCTTTAACTACCACTTAGTGGTTTCACTATTCATCAAAAATTGAAGTTTTTAAGAAAAATATCAAAAATTCACCCTAAGTTATACTTGATATTCCGAACTCAAAAATGATGTCTATTTTAAAAAATTCAAAACATATATGTTTCAATAATTAATTTAATAATTAATTCCCGCTGTCAAAACAAATAGCGTGTTTTTAAGAAACAATATCTATTAAAAGATTGACACTAGTTTAAGTCCAATTTCAAAGTGAAACTAATTCCAATGACCACTATTGGGTTAATTGGTAAAAATATATTCTAATTTTAATTTAAAAACAATTAAAAAGATAATCTAATAATATAAATAAATTGCGTTAAAAAGTGGTTTTGAATTAAAATACAACATTTTTCACTATTCATTAAAAAATGAACTTTATCAGAAAGATACCAAAAAATTACACAAAGTAAATTTTGATGTCTTGATTATAAAGAAGAATTTTATTTTGTCAAATATAACACATAATATTGTCAAAAAGTGGATCTAAAAGAGGTTCTCCATCAAAAGGCGGTTAATCGACCTTTTAAAGAATATTAGAATGTTTACGCTTAAAATTGAATTCATTCACATTTTTAATCCTATAACATTTATTGTAAAAAGTAAAAATATTTGACAAAAATATATAATCATTTTGTAGTTAGTTCAATTCATTCACTCCATTACAACATCTAGGCATTAACTATCATTTAAAATAATATTATTTTATTATTTTAGTGCAACGTAAGATTTAAAAAGAAATCATTATTGCTTATTAGGTAAGCCATGAAGCATAATGTTCCCTTTAAATTAATATTAACATTTTATTCACAAATTGGGATAAATATAAAAATATCATATTCTTTATTTACTTGGGGTGTTACATCCTTCCCCCTTTAGGGAATTGCGTCCTCGCAATTTTAAAATTGGGCTCGGAAACATCCTTCAAAGTACCACATCGGAACAAGAGTCGGTAAAACAATCACTTTAAAATAAAGAAAAAGAAGTACAGAGGTCACCCGAGTTAACCCATACAGGATTCCATGTAGGAAAACATGGACATGGAGGAGAAAACATAGGGTCATTTTCTGCTGGAGAGTGATAGAAAACATGTTTAGAAGAAAGTTAACCATAAGAAAATTACAAACTTATGATGGGTTAACAGTATTCGATTCCGCGGTAGGAAAAGTTAATAGACAACATTTTTGTTTTAAGTTACTTTATTATTGAGGAATTTATTCACAAGGAAACATAATTACTTATCATGTTGACTTTCAACTTATATTAGATTTATTACACAAAATCATATTTCCTCCAAAAGACGAGTATTTAGGAAGACTTGTTCACATTAAGAGTACTATAATCAACTTCTAGAGAATCACTTAATCCAAAAAAGAGAATTATATGCATCCAATGTCATTAGACTTTAACCAAAACCAAAACCAAAAAGGTTAGTACTAGATCAGATAATCCATAAAAGGATAACCCTTTATAAAAAAAATCTATTCTTAATCTCCAAAATTAGTCCAAAAAAATCCAATGTTCAACAAGGACCATTCAATAAACAATTTGTCCATAAATTTCTTCAAAGTAAACAAAAATAAGGTTGAAACCCAAATATTTGAAGTATTTAGTCACATAGTCTTCCATGTTAAATCGTAACATTTATCTCCAAACAACATCAGTTGCTCTTAAAGTCTCGTATTGAAAAGTAATTAACCTAATCACATATCCTCCATGATAGGTTAATAAATTTCCATAGATAACCCAAAATAAACTTACTCTTAATTGATAAAATCATCTAACTAAAAATAATCAGTCAAACTAACCAGGGACTTCATGTAGTCCAGTAGTAGGCGATAAATTCCAGTTGCACTTTGGTTGTGGGTTCGATTCCCATAGCATTGTCCGACGCGACGGGTTGTCACACAGTCTGCGTGTTGTCCTTTTTCCAAAACTATATAATTCTTAAAACATTCCCCAACAACGAGATAAAATCTTAAAAATAACCATAACATAATTTAACCTTAATTTTATCTCATGCCTTTCACTTTCCATCATAACATATGACTACCCATAATTACCTCAAAAGTATGGATCATATAAACCCAAATGGTTCTTTGTAACAATGTCTACAAAAGAACAGATAACTATTCCTTGAATAAAATTTTCATATATCTAACATCAGGGTTACACATACTATAAAAAGCCTTCTAATGTATCCCCATCAACAAAAAAGACTTAATACTCTTAAGAATTTCACCATAACTCTTGAATCCCTTATACATTGACTTCTTACTCATTCAACATTCTTCATGATCCATTAACCATTACATTCCAACTTATTCTGAAATACTTCTTTCCTACAAACAAAATCATGAATCATATCCTAAGATTCTAAAATAGGAAAACTAAAGTTATGAAATAATCCATACATTTGACTGGTCATTGTCAGTTTCTTCATCCTCAATCGGAATGGAATTAGGTATTGGAAAACGAATATTTGTACGATCTTGGTGATCCCATTCCCAAAATTTCTTCATAGGACATGTGTTTGCATAATAACCATGCACACCACATTTAAAACATTCAATTGATCCCTCAGAAAGAACTTCATTCCCTTTCCACGAGTCAACTTGATGCTTCCTTTTTCCATGGCAGGTTCTTGCTTTATGACCTCCATGTCCACATCTATAGCATATTTATATCCCTTTGAGACATTTTCTAGGTTTTTCCTTCCACATATTTGACACATAGGTTTTTTAACACACTTACCTTTATGATTATTACATATAGTTCCGTAGGGATTTGTTTCTCACATATATGATGCCTTATAGAAATCACCAAGGATTAGGTGGTCAATCCTGACTCCAGATAGTTGGTTGAAGATAAACACAAGAGTTCTCATTGGAACTCCCATATCAATTAGTTGCTCGCTCAGAAAACTGTCATAGTTTCCTTCACATCCACCGTTACTTTGGTTCCTGCTTGATTCAGCCATTTACTAAAACCAACAAGGTCAGTGTGAGAATATCAACAAAACCATCATGTACTAAAGAGGAAGATAAACACTAATATATACTTACTCATTCACTTTGTGTAAAACTAGGACTCTTTCTGAAATCCTAACCATTACGGTAATGTCACTTATGCTTAGAGAATACCCTAACCTGTAATGTTATCTAAACCGACCTTTGATACCAACTATAAGGCCCCGGCCTTAAACCTTACATTATATTGAATTAAATGAATAATTCAAATTGAGGATCTTTTAAAGTTTAGAGTTTTAGAGAATTAGGACATATCTATTACATCTCAAAAGATTACAAAGTAGTCACCTCTACAAAATTTCCATAAAATAAAAACTCTTAAAAATAAACATGTCTAGTTCCATTTTTTAGATGGAATGACTTTTCCATGATCCCATCGTTGACCCTATTCCACATTAAGTCCTGTGAAAAAAATTTCAAAAAAAAACTTGGGGTGAGCATAAAAAGCGTACTAAGGGATACACAAATAATGAAAACTGTTAGTTTTTAAAAACAACAAGTAAACCAAGTATACTTTATCAAAGTAATGCCTTTCTCCTTTAGGAAGTAGTAAAAACTCTTCATTGAATAAAGTATCATTACTTACCCTTTTGTAACCAAAATATTTCCATAAAACTCATATAAAGAACACATACATATAAAGGTATCTTGGGACATAAACATACTTAAATGGAATAACCATACTGTAGACTTCCACACATATCACTTAATGGAATAGCCATACGACTGACTTCCATACCCAATGCATTGGAGGTTATAACGTAACCACCCGTCCTGGTATTCACGGCACCACCCGTCATATGGTTTGTCATTTAAACACTCGTAAAATTACCAAGTACCATCATTACACATAAAATATTGAAAATATAAACATTTGAACAATAACATTTCATTTTCAAACAAAATATTTAATTCCAAGATATTGAATTAATCAATCCATTTTCGAAAAACATTTAAAGAGAGATTTTTGTATCAAAGTGTCCCATACCACATTGAATCTTTTAATGGAATTATAATTTTAAAACATTAATTTCCATATAAATAATTACTGAAATCCATTTTGAAAACATGGACTTTGAAGATAAAGATTTCTAATAATGAATCTTTAAAACATTTAAAACGTTATTTTTGTTAAAGAGTTTTTATCAAAATGAGAGACTCTTGAATACAAATAATTGTGGAATAACATTTAACCTGAACTTTATAATATCATGATAATAAATGGATTCATGATTTAATATGCCAAAGGACAGTATACACACCATATAAGAGTGAATTGGTGCATAACAACAATGATGTCTCAATGGAAATGTAAATTGAGATACAATACATTATAAAGATGGTATCCTTAAATTAAGGTAAATCAATCACATAATTATGTGTGAGAAATATAAATATATCCAATATAAGTGGATATTAAGTGTGAAACAATCAGAGTTCATTCACACATAATCATGGAAAAAAAAACCAATGACATAGATATTTAACTCAATGAAATGAGATTGAGTTATGATTTCCCATACAAGGTCGTAATAATTTATCAATGAGATGATTATGTGTAGAAATTTAATATCCACATAATGGTTTGTGGAAATTAAAAAATATATATTCCACAAATAATCTTGGCATAATAAAATCAAGAAGTAGAGGTTTATGCCAAGAAATTGAAAGTGGGTTATGAAGTTCCCTTACAGAAATCTGATAGCCTAACGGCGTCACTTCAAAATTCAGAAAATGAGTTGATGAGAGAGAAAATGGTATCAAATCACTTGGAAAAAAATTACATATATAAGGATATATAAGAACATATACCAACATAAAAGTATGTGAATTAAAAGACATAACAAAAGAGGTCTTAAAAAGAGGAGGGTGAAAGGTCCCCTTACCGAGTTGGGTATCTTTCGAAACGTACACCCCATGGAAGAAGGGTCATACAATTAAGATGTAAATACCCATAAATGAAATTATACAACACAAAGTTTATAATAATGGGAGGTACATACACCACTCAAAGGAAATAGTGGCAAACGTAGCATAAATGTCACGGGAATAAAAGTGAGATGAAAAATCCCTTACAAAAACTCGGCTGCCTAACGGCGCCACTTAAAACTTCCAAAAATGTATTTATGAGATCAAATAGGGAATCTCATAATATGAACATAAAAATTACAGTAGGAGTAGTATAAAATAACATCCCCAAACATAAGAAATATGATCTTAAAAGAAATGACATAAAAGAGTGTATTTAAAAAGAAAGAGAGAGGTTGGATCCCTTACCTCGGGTCCGACTTGACTCGATCGTTCTTTAACGTCCTGAATAATACATGAGTTAATTTATACTTGCTTAAGAACATTTTTAAAGTTCTTTATTCCTTTTATATAACTTATTTCCATGTTATAAACATTATGTAATCTTTTAAGTTAATAATGTTTGTTTTGTCGATATTTGGTTCTTAAGTCGAAAGTGGACTTCTTATAATTACATGTTGTTCGTGTGGTCAAAGGTTCATTATATCCAGAATGATATTAATGATTTGGATATCATATATATCATATATATCCATAATATAAATGTATTTTTAATATTAAATAATCATTTAGAGGTATGAAATGAAATGCACCGTTTTTAGAGACGGTAAGCCGTACATACGCATGAATGCTACTTTCATTTATATGTCATATTAATGGAATTAAAACTAAATGAGAGGTGTGTATCTTTTAATTAAATAATTATATTCATCATTTATATGTAATATAAATCATATATATTAACTTTAAATCCATCCTTTATACATCCCACATATGGCATTAACGAATCAAATCACTTTGAGGGGGCGGTAGTTCGTACTTCCTAAAATGAAATTATCGTGTTTACCCACAATGGAAACCATAAAGGTATGACACAAAATAAAAATAAAGAATCTTAATTAAGAAAAAAATAAATTATATATCGTATATAAATATAGTGACATCTTAATGGCCACCATTGAAGGTGTTATATGTGTTTTGAACAATCAACGTTTCGTGAGGCAGAAATTCTCCATCCATAGAAACAGTATGTCATTTAACCATTAGATGTAGGTGTGTGTAAGTGTAGATCGAATTATTATTATAAAAACATCCTAGTTTATTGAAGATACTTGATTTGTTACAAAATAAATGAATAAATAGTGTTTAGGGGGTTGGAGAAGCAAAATAAAACAAAAGAACACAAGTGAAGACATTACCTTAAAATCGGGTAACTCTTTTTGATTTGAGCTCAAAGGCTTCCCTGGGAAGTATTCTGCTCAATGTTAGGATTCTAGGAGTAATATAGGGATGTGGAGAGACATAATGGATAGGGTTTGGCCGAGCCAAAGGCTTAAGGGGTGTGGGTAAGGAGGTAGAGGTGGGGGCCTTTTATAAGAAGATAGGAGGGGCACTCTTGGAAAGTTAAGAAAAGATACTTTATTATAAAATTATTTTTCAGATAAAAATGGTCCCACAATTATATATTTAGAGTATAATGTGATAAAGGTTCTAAATACACCCATCCAATAAGTTTTTTATAGGTGTAGGTCTTAGTGTTTACATTATCGTTTAATTTTATATAAATTGTTAAATAATGAGGTAATCGCTGCATCATCATGGTGTTATGAATAATTTAACTTATTTAATGTATCAAAATTATAAAAAACTATCACGATGTAGGAAATCTTTTTGTCTTTATAATTAATATTTATAGTTAAAATTATGACTTGTATAACCCCATTTAAGATTTGTTTTAGTAAAACATTTCATGTTTGTGACATTTTTATTTTAACATTAAATAAAAAGTTATTAATATCATTTTCCTACCAAAGTTTCTCCATGGGGTCCCCAAGTTGACCCATGGATTTTCTTGGTCGGCCATGACACGTCCAATAAGGTTTGGACATGTGTCTAGGTCATTTAATATTATTAAAACATTATTTTTACCTCAAACAACATTAATTACCTCTAATCACAATTAAGAACATAAAAGTTACTATTCACCAAAAAATTATTTTAATCCCATTGAACCACATTTTACTTCATAATTACAACCATGTATGTAGGATTTTTTAAATTCAAAACACAGCGGTTTCAATGTTTCATTTAAACGAAAAATCAGTTTCTTTAACTACCACTTAGTGGTTTCACTATTCATCAAAAATTGAAGTTTTTCAGAAAAATAACAAACATTCACCCTAAGCTATATTTGATATTATGAACTCAAAAATGATGTCAATTTTACAAAATTAAAAAAATATAAGTTTCATTAATTAATTTAATAATTAATTTCCGTTGTCAAAACAAATAGCGTGTTTTTAAAAAACAATATCTATTAAAAGATTGACACTAGTTTAAGTCCAATTTCAAAGTGAAATTAATTCCAATGACCACTATTGGATTAAATGGTAAAAATATATTCTAATTTTACTTTAAAAAAAATTAAAAATATTATCTAATCATATAAATAAATTAGGTTAAAAATAATATTTGAATTAAAATACATCATTTTCACTATTAATTAAAAAAATGAACTTTATCAAAAAGATACCAAAAATTTACACAAAGTAACTGTTGATGTATCGATTCTAAAGAAGAATTTTATTTTGTCAAATATAACACATAAACTTTTCAATAAGTGGATTTAATTGAGGTTCTCCATCAAAAGGCGGTTAATCGACCTTCTAAAGATTATTAGAATGTTTATGCTTAAAAATGAATTCATTCACATTTTTAATCCTGTAACATTTATTTTAAAAAGTAAAAATATTTGACAAAAATATATAATCATTTTGTAGTTAGTTCTATGCATTCCCTCCATTACAACGGCTAGGAATTAACTATCATTTAAAATAATATTATTTTATTATTATAGTGCAACGTAAGATTTCAAAGGGACTTGTTGTTGCGTATTGGGTAAGCCATCAAGCATGAAGTTCCCTTTAAATTAATATTAAAATTTTATTCAAAATAGGGATAAATATAAAAATTTCACATTATTTATTTACTTGGGGTGTAACACTGTTAACCACCTCCCTACAAACATTCTTAGTTGTATGTATACTATTTTATGTTTGACCTATGTAAATGAATGTTGTTTGGTGGTGGTGATGGTGGATTTGATTTCTAGTGGATCCTATTTTTTAGGTGTTGGTGGTGGTTGATTTGGGTGTTTATCCAATTATGTAATTGAGAATTGGTTAGGTATTTTTTCACATTCCTTTTTTGGTATTTTGCATCTTGGTTAAAATGTAAATTGATTAAATTTTAATAGTTGATTTCATTTTTGGTTATGATATTTTATTATGATTTGGTGACCAAAAATTCTATTTTTATTATGGTTAATTATTATGGGTAAAATTATTCCCAAATGAGATGTTTGATTTCCAAGAACCTTTTCCAACCTCTAGCGATTGGGAATGCCCTTCGGGCCATGCCATGAGCTGGGAAGTGCGTCAGAATGGACGGAAGCACAGCTTGGTTCATAAAAAAATATCATGGGAGGAATTTATTCTCATTATTTTGGCAATGATATCTAGGAGAGTTTGGATATAATAGATCCTAAAATGTCACTACTTGAGGTTATAGTTGTGACTGGGGTGTCTGTGAAACACACCTCATGAAAGGCCTTAGGTCACAATGGGATTATCGGGAATTTGGTTGATTTCTATTCAACATCAGGGGTAAATGATGTAGAACATAAAAGGTCACCACGTAGGGGTGGAGTGGTTTGAATTTTTATAATTCATGTTATAGTAATGGTTTTGATTCATAATTGTGTTATAATGATTTTTTATATATTTTTTTAAAAAAATTGGATGTTTTGTTTATGGTTTCTTTGTGTTTCTCGGTCATTGTCAAATAATGACTCCATAGTGAAGTCATATAAAACCAATAGTGGAGGCAATAGAGGTTTCCCCTTAAATAGTTGATCAGTGTCTCGTAGAAAGTAGTAGATATGGATTTCATATCATTGGATCAATGATCGAGCTCTAGTCTTCCTCATGTTGAGAAAGCTAAACCGAGATTAGAAGATTAAAGGGTTAGGTGTTCCTCAATTAAAATTCTCCTTTCATCAGGGGTTGTACAGACACCCAAAAAAATAAATATTTTATAGAAAATAATGAAATTATTCCTGGGTTTCTTGATATTACTAAAGAGGATAAAGTGTAATGTGCATTGTTCATATTATAGGGTCTCGGTTGGAGAATGGGGTACACAGTGGTTTATTCCAAGAATCATGTGTTGATGGGTTATAAGAACATCATGCTCATAGTTAATGAGAAATATTATACTCAAAACATAGATCATTACAAGACCCATGAGTTTCTCTATCCCCACCAAGGGGATGACACAAACCTGGAGTATTACATCAACTTGGAAAAGTTGGTTAGAATTACACCTAAGGTAGTTTCCAATCTTCTACTAAAGTAATAATTATATGAAATTTGGTGGCTACTAGATATTCTATCCCATGTTTTTTTATTTTATTTTTAGCCTTCAACTATGGTGGTTGATTGATCCTTTCTGTTAGAGATTGATCAATGTGGAAAATTTTGTCTTTTGGAGATGTATTAGTAGTGTTATAGGGAAGTAGTATTTCATTTACGAAATAGAGGAATAAAAGAAAGGAAAATTGGGGATGTGGTTCTCATGTCATTACTTATGATGATATTCTTCTTTAACATTAGAATTTATATATTTATTTTTCCATCAGTGTAGAAGTCCATGGAATATAATATCTATTTTTCTTTCCCACATAGACATTTTCATTAGTGGGGACTTATTTGGAGATTTTAGGGGTTTTGAAAGGCTGTACACCCATATCAGTGTGGTTTAGTTTTTTTAGCATTGAAGGGAGTGACATCCTAGTCAAAACCATCGTAGATAGTTGGTTCTTGGTTTGACAGTCATGGTTTAGTGATGGATCTACCATTGGAAAAATTCATCTTAAAGAATATATGTCGGTAAGTAATTGTTTTGAGGCGTATATGGATATAACGATCCATTATATTATGGACTAGGATCTTGTAGAAACAGATGAAGGACCTACTACATTTTGAGGCACTCTTTATATTTCATCATCCTTAGTTATTTTTGAATTTGATATCAGTTATTCTAAATCATACATTTCATCCCATATTTTTAGAACAAAAAAAATTATCATCCAAGATCACATTTTATGTGATTCAGGAAGTGACTATGCTTAGTATGAAGAGTGATAATGGTCTCAGGTGTCCATATTGTTCTCTAATCTTGTTAGGGGTTAGCCAGGAATTGTATTTACAATTTATGTAAATGTATATCTTCAATGTGATTATCATTATGGATTAGATGTGTATTTCATTGACAACATCAATTATTATCATCTCAAAGTTAGAATTTTGGAACCATTTGGGATTAACATGGTCTTCCAGGATTATTAGGATCCTTGGTCAAGCTATGATGGACATACACTTCCAGATATGGACAATCTAGTTTTTTAGATATCATCATTCATGTTTTAGTATGATGACAGATTATATGAGACTAGATTTCCCCCGGTGGTAGATTAGTTTCCAGAGGTGGTTATGAATTATTTCATAGGGTTCCCTCCAAAGTGGGAAGTGGATTTGACCATCGACTTTGTTACATCTTAGTTTCGGGTGCCGCCCGGGGGTTCCCCATACCCGGTATGTCACATGAGCTAATGAACATTTCCACAACCAAAAGAGGCTTCTGACTAGCTATGAGGGCCTTGGGTTTAAAAGTGGGGAATCTATTCCCTCATTGACAGAGTAACATAGTTGAAATAAACAGATAATAGTAGAGAAATAAGTAACACCATATAGTAAGAAAACAATTGAAGACAAAAAGTAGATAAAAAAGTGGACAACTTATATATAAATGATCCATTTCACATATGTTTAGGAAAGTAGCCAAACAATTTACAATGTTGAAATACACTACTGAACCAAAGTACAATGAAAACAAATAAACTCTATCACCATTGCAAGCCACAACTTGGTCAAATGCATTAAAGCTCTATAGTAGTCATGTACCTGAAGTAGAAGGGCCCATTCCATTATCTATACCCGCGACAATATAATTAGTTTGGGCCCAATTGCATGACCCAAAATATGAGTGAGAAGAATCCCTATAGGCAATCAACAAAATATTAGTTCCTTACAGTTATTGAATATATATAGCAGGAAACTTTCAATGTGAAGTAATAAACATGGAAGTAATCAAAAGAAAACAATCCTATAGTTCAAGATACCTTAATTTTCATTTATCAAAACAAGTAACCAAAAAATCACAAGAAACAATCTGGGAAGTCCTCACATTCTAACCCCTCTAGTTTAGCTTTATCAAAGACTCTCTATGGAAGAACTCACTATCAATTCCCCCTGTAGTCTTGTAACGGTAAACTATATACAAATCGGGGAATTAATCAACGTCCAATTCCTCATGTGATCTATAATCATGAAACTACTAAAACTCTGAAGGATCACTCACATCTATCCCCCTATGGTCTCCCAATGTGAAGAGTATAATAGACACTCTGGGGAAGCCCTCATCATACGTTCCCCCTATGGTCCAACAAAACCAGCTTCCCACAGCCCTGTGTAAGTCAATCATGCACCAAAGATATCCAACAGCCAATGCAACTCTCAATATACTACATGGCTAAATAGCTACAATGAATATCACAAGCATATCAGATAATATCACTCCCCCCCTAACAAAACTAGGCATGGAAGACATGTATCTTAACTTGTAGTTCTAGACCCAATGACCAAAACAATCAAACATGTCTAAACAAAACCATATCAAGGAAAATAAACCATGTTCACAATTCAACATCCCTAATAAATCAATCAATTAATTGTAGGAATTAATAGGGTTAAAATCCCTAATCACACAATACCCCGAATGAGATAATGGGGAAATGATTTACGTATAATTCTATTACAACTAAGAAAAGGAACAAACCCCATACCTTGACATTGTATGATCGATATAGTTGATCTTCGCCCATTGAATCAACTTAAAATGTCATAGATCTAAAAAATTTCAAAAATTGATCAACCATGGATATCTCACGAAAGTGGAGAAATTAAGGGAAGATGCAGTAGAAGATTGAAGAACTCACCAATTTGATTCCAACACAATTGACCATGTTCGATTCGGAGAAGAAAAGGTCCATCAGGGGATCAGGGAATAATCAGTGATATCTATCACTCCTGGTCAAGATGAAGCTAAAAGATGTCATTTTGGACAATTACACGTAACCCATATCTGATTTTACAATTACAAATAAAACTACATGGAATGTTATTTAAGGATACCTGACTTTTATATGCCTTTATCAGGCCCCATTGTAGGTGGTCTCTAGGTCATCCCACACGGCCATGTACTCGGTCGTTACATGGGTAGTACACGGCTACCTGCTGCAACCATATACACGGTGTGTACTCCTACATATAGGTAGTGTACTCCTAAAATTTCCATAAAATCCTCTTTTCACAAAAATGCAAGAAAAAATGATCCAAACCTAAAAAGTAGAACTGGGTTCTTAAGAAAATCCCCCCTTAAATTAACACTCTCATAATTTCCCTAAGGAGGATGATAAGAAGTAGAAGAATCCTCAAACAGATCCAGCCACAACGATCTCATATTGGCCTCCCTCTCCAAGGACTCATCTGGTACTCTCCTGTGCTACCGTAGCACACGGACCAGAGGAACAAACCCCCTGAATGATATCCTTTACTATGGGATGAACAATACTGATAAGATTCTCCTCGAATGATTAGTCCACCTCCACCACAACCACATCAGGTTAAAAAACATTATAAGAGTGTAAGAAGTAATATCCTAGATGGGAAATGTGGAAGACATTGTGCATATCTAGGTACCTTTGAGTTAACTGAAACCGATAGGCAATCGTCCTAACTCTCTCTAATACCCTAAACGGACCTATGTATCTCAGCAAAAACATACCATCTCTCCTTGTATTCAAATTTTCTAACCTTAGTGTGACACATAGAAAAACCTGATCTCTGACGTCAAACTCCACAGGTCATCTCCATCGATTAGCATAAGACTTCTTTTGTAACTATGCAGATTCCATCCTATTTTGAATCAATTCCACCTACACTAAGGTCTCATTATCAAGATGAGGTCCCAACATAGCTTCCTCTCCTCCCTCCATCCAATATATGGGTGATTGGAATGGCCTACCGTATAAATCCTCATAATATACCATCTGATTAGTTGTCTGATTAGTATTATTTTAGGAAAAATCCACCAGATGTATGTGATACTACCAGAAACATAAAAAATGTTTGAAGCATGATTGAATCATGTACTACAACGCCTATATCGTACGCTCAGACTGGACATATGTATGGGGATGGTAAGATGTACTCAGATGTATATGTGTACCCGAAGCCCTATGTAGTCCCTACCAGACCATATAAGTAAAACAAGCATCGCTGTCTGGAATGATAGAGTATAGAATCCCATGTATTCATACAATCAATCAGTTGTACAACCTTCCAATCTCATCAACACTGAAGGTCTCATTGATCTGTATGAAGTGGGAAACCTTCATGAGTATGTCAATTACAACCCAAACATCATCATCCCCTCGAGGAGATCTCGGTAAGCCCATCACGAAGTCTATCATTAAATCATTTAACTTCCACATAGGAATAGGTAACTGCTGAAAATTCACTGATGGTTGTTGAAGCTCTGCCTTCACCCGATGATATGTGGAACACCTCATCACAAAACCTACAAAATCCCTCTTTATACCGGGCCACAAATACGGATGGTGTAGATTATGATACATCTTGGTGAAACTATGATGAACTAACCAAACTGAAGAGTAAAAATCATGCATCAGCTCCTCGCGTATTTCTGCTAAAACCCATATGTGTCCATGGAAGCATAGGATCTCATCATAACCCATGAACCATCCGAGAATAGGTTCCTCTCCGGACACACTCTCCCACATGACTACGCTTTTAGCATCTGAGAGCTTCCTCTTTCGCACTCGCTCAAGATGAGTAGAGGTAATAGCTACAGAATAAAGAAACGTTTGTTTCTCTCTGTTGTGTACCACCAAATGCATCTCAGATAATAGATCCATAAGAAACCAATCACTAATTTCTCCTGAACTTCTTTTATATGAGTCCTCCTCCTAAATTCATTATCCACTACATTGCCTTTCCCATGCGTATAGGTAAGATCAAAATCCAAGGACTGAAGGTATTCAACCCACCTTTATTGTCTCAAATTCAGATCACGCTTTGTGAAGTTATATTTGAGACTTTTTCAGCTGGTGAATACCTCAAAATTCAGTCAAAATTGATAATTTCTCCAAAAATATAATCCATAAACAATTTTGGGAAACTCAATATTTTTCATTTGGTATTTCCACTCATATGACCTCAACTACCGAGACCTATATGCAACGACTCCCTCACCCTTCATAAGAACTTCTCCCATCCTGATACCAGATGCATTATAGTAAACTGTATAACTCTTTACCGGATCTAGAAGAACTATAATAAATTCGGAAATCAACCTCCCTTTCAGCTACAGGAAGGCTGAATCATGAAAATCTGACCACATGTACATTGTACCATTCTTAGTCAGGTCCGTTAGTGGCACTACTAAGCATTAAAAGTCTTATATGAAACGTTTATAGTAACCTTCCAGTACTATAAAACTCTATACTTCTATTAAGTTCTTCGGCTTCACCAATGAAACTATTGCTCTCACATTCTCTCTTCCCACTGATTCTCCAATATATGGGATAACACAACCCAATAAGTGAATTTGGTCCCTCCAAAAGTGGAATTTTGGGATCATATAATATAAATGATGCTCTCTTAGTGTGCTCCATATGATCTAAATATTGGTATAATGGTCATGTTGAGTGTGAGAGTACACCAATATATCATCCAAAAAGACCACCACAAATGAATCCAAGTATGGATGGATCACTCGGTACATCATTTCCATAAAAATAGAATACGTGTTTGGGAGACTGAAAAACATAAACACATACACATATAGACCATAACTTCATCGAAAGGTTATAAGAGGTATATTATATGGTATAATGCGCAACTAATGATAACCGGATCTCAAGTCAATCTTTTTGAACACATGGGATCCTCGAATCTGATCAAAGAGATCATCAATCATTGGTAAGGGATATCTTTTATTTACTATCAACTAGTTTAGATTTTGATAATTCACACAATGTTTGAGTGTACTGTCCACCTTCTTCCCAACTAGGATAGGGGAACCCCAAGGAGAAGTACGGGGTCCGATGCAACACTTTGCATGTAATTCCTATGAATTGTTCTTGAGCTCATGTAACTCTAGTGTAGCCATCCTACTAGGAGGAATGGACCTTTATGAGTCTCCTATATCAAGCTCTATAAAAAAGTCTACCTATCAATCTAAAGGTATACCTGAAATGTCATATGGTAAGACATCCCTGAAATGATCCACCACTGGTGGAAATTCCATCTATGATGTTCGTTGGTAATCCAAATAAATACTAGTAATCTGGGTTATATCTACTCCCAACCCATGATGCTCAGGTCCTGCTCTGTTCACATAGACATCCCATTCTCCATTGTGGTTATTCGAAACTCACCCAATGATGATAAAAATTAAAAACATCCTGGTAGGTAAATAACAAGTCCATTTTGAGAATTAAATCATAGCCTATAATCTCTAAGATATAGAGTTCCAATAATAAGTGACACCGACAAAACACAAGATAGCACTCCTTGAACTGATGTACACTAGAAGTTCTAGTCCCAATGGAGTGTATAGCATCAAGAAATTAGCAGAAGTAAAGATACAAAGACAAAGGCTACCCAAAACAACAAGATATAGGAATCTATGGGAATCCCATGTATCAAATATTTATGAAGCTAAAACTGAGGCAACTAGTATTGTACCTCTAACTATAGAGTGTGTGGGATCTTGATCCTTCTGAATCTCCTCCACTACTAATGTGTGACTTGTATTGTGGACCTACAACCCTGCCTGACCACCCCGAGCTGATCCAACCTGTTATCTCTAAATTCATAGTGACTAGCTACCATGACCACGACCTCCACCATGGCCTGAATGGCCAGGGAAACTCTATTTCTGTGACTGATGAGAAATTGGTTTCCCTGCACCTGAATGTGGAGTCATTGAAGAACCTTTGTCACCAATAGTTGGTGAGAATAACTGGCAGAAACTCTGAACATGACCCATTTTGGTTCATGATTGGCACTCGATAGGGTCCCTCGAGCAATGTATCCTCATATTCGTTCTCTTAACACACTGGAAACACACCACCTAGAAACTAGAGGAAGTATTACGCCTACTTGGTTATCCACGCATAGACTCCTGACAACGCTTCTTGCTATTAGTTGGAGGGTTACTGACATTGGATACTGAGCCGCCTTAGATCACAGCCCTGAAATCCCTTAGCATTCACATTTTGATCAGTTCATGGTTAAATAAATAAGTGATGCAAGTCAACCAGATGATGTTCACCTGAGACCGGATTTCATAACAAAATTCCTTCTCAAACATCCCCGCTAGGAATAAATCATCACCCTCTGGAATGTTTGTGAAGCAATGTAGCTCTGTGAAGTGATAATAATACTCCATGACTAAGAGAGTACCCTACTCTAAACTCATGAAATCTCAGGCTCGGTCATCCTTGAACGTCTTTGGGTATATGTAGTCGTTGAAGGTACACTGGATCTCATCTGACACCATAACCTTCTCGTGTCCCTCCTATGAAATCAAATCCCACCGTCAATTGGTGGAATCATAGAACATAACCCTCATAATGCCTTCATGGAACTATTCATCAAAACCTACATCCAAAATGACAGATGTTTCCATGATAGGCATAAGAGGAGGATATGATGGTAGTCCCTGATCTACCATGTCCAGTGTTTGATAGTGGCCATTAATCTTGCATAAAACAGGAGGACATCTTAGTGGCATGAATATGCATGGTCAAGTGTACTCCTCTGTTTAAGATCATCAATAACTAACACATATAAGTGGATAAAAGTAACTAGAGAATAAAAAATCATGTTTTATAATACATGGATACAAGGAATATATGACCACTACATGGAGTGTTATCTAAGTCATAACATGGGTATGTACATCTATAAAAACAGGTTGTGTAACACCCCAACACACGACGTGTTCCTCTCAAGGACACGGTGTGTGCATGAATATTTTCCCCCTTTATGAGTTCCCCTACATGGATAAACCACATAGTTTTAAGAGAATAAATTTACATGGAATGTTTCTACTAGAAACGTCTTGTATAACTTTGGTTTCAACCGATCATGTCGTTAGTCACACAATCAGGGACACATCTAAGTCAACATGACGTTTTTATACCAGACATAGTGTGTACATGAAGGATTTTACTAACACGTGTTGTTAGTCACACGACTAGTTATATGGTCATCTACACATGGAATGTTAATGTTGGAGACAACATGTACTACATGGGATTCATTTATCCATGTATTTGGTCACATGGGTTGATACACATCACTTATACCGTGTTGTGTACACCAAGTACATGGTGTGTGTCACTAAATATTTCACATCCCTATGTCCATTTCCACAGATTCAGTCACATGGTCAAGGATTACATGACATGTACATATAGTACACAATGTGTATATAAGAAAAACATTTCTTTCCCGAACAGAATGATACATGGCATGTATTCATCATTATGCATGGTGTATTCTTCTTTTTCTGGAGAGTGAGCCTTCAAAACTACTCTGAAAGCCCATAGTAACATGGAAAAAATCATTAGAGAGTAAAATTCCAACCTTTGGGTGCCCATACTCTGCATGAATCAAAATTAGGAATCTTAATTCTGTAATATCACAATGTATAATAGTTAAAGTTCAATATGATCCACCAAATTCCAATCCATGAGTGACCATAACACCTCAGGGACCGATGTTTGGAACTCATTCAAACAAACATTACACATTATAATGACCTATCAAGTAGAAGGTTTATATCATGTTATATATCACAACATCATGCATATCTTGCACAACATCTATCACAACATCATGAAATCTGTAATGCACCCTAAATGGAATTAAAAAAATTCATAACATGTGATCTCTAACAAGTTCATATACGATGCTTGAGATTGAATACCCTAATCTCATCAGGTTGAAAAAGAAATAGATCCAAAATAACATCATTAATAACAACACAAATCATGTAAATCACCCAATTGTGAAATCAAATAACATTAATAATTTTCAAAACAAGAAAAATTTGAAATATTTGAGGTAAATTAGCTATTTGATGTACACGAGTTTGCTACCCTTAAACATATCTTACTACCCACTACCCGTTCCTTCTTTTCCTAGGTTATAAGATCCAAAAAGTAAGTCATGAAGAAAATAACATGCTCTGATACCAGTTTATAATATCTCTTTTCCGGGAGCCACATATTGGTTCCCCGTACCCGGTTGATCAGATGGAATCAAGTACATTTCCCTAAATTCCAGAGGCTGTTGACTATCAGGGAGGGCTATGAGAGTGATAATGGGGAAACTATAACCTCATTGGAAGAGTAACATAGTGAAAATAAAAATATAACAGTAGTGAAAGTAGTAACACCATACAATAAATAAATTGTGGAAGACTGAATGTTGATAAACAACTAGAGCACATATATATAAATGATTCATGTCACATATTTCTCAAAAATAATCAAAAAAAATCACAATTCTGTAATACAGTACTAAATCAAAGTATGATGAAAACAAATAATGTCTAGTAGCATTATAAGCCACAACGTGGTCTCATGCTCTCCAACTCTACAACAGACTTGTACCTGAAGTAGAAGTATTTTTTCCTTATCTATTACTACAAAAATATAATCTATTTGGTCCTAAAAGCATGCACCAAAAATGGTGGGAGATGAATGGAAATAGGCAATCATCTAATGATTTTTTTCATAAGAGTAAGTGAATATATATAGCAGGCAATTTGAAAAATGATGTGATAACAAAGGAAGTACTAAAAAGTAAACAATCCTACAGTTAAAGTAATAATCATTTACATTTATCAAAATAACCAACCAAAAATTCACAAGAAAAACTCTGAGAAGTTCTCACAGTCCAACCACTATGGTTTATATTTAATATAAACTCTCTCAGTAAGCAGTCACCATCAATTCCACATGTGGTCTCGTAACGGTAAACTACAGACACTCCGGGGAAGCACTCAACGTCCAATTCCCCTTGTGGTCTTGCAATATGGAACTAAAGACACTCTGAGGGAGCACTAACGTCCACCCCCCTATGGTCTTGCAATTTTAAAATTATAACAAAAACTCTAAGGGAGCCCTCAGTGTCTATTCCCCCTATGGTCTAACTAAACCAGGTTTGTAGAGCACCATGTATGTCAATTTTGCACAAATGTTATCCCACAGCTGAAGTAAATCTCAATATACAACTTGGATAAATATCTATAATGCATATCACAATCATATCAGCTAATATCACTCCATCCTAACAACACTATGAATGGAAAACAAGAGTCCTAAGAATCGTTTTTTGACCCAATGAAAAAATTAATCAATTATGGGTAAACACATCCATAGCATGGAAAATAAACTATATTCGCAATTCTATATCCTTACTCAAGAAAACAAAGCATAAAATGAATTAATATGGTTAAATTACCTAATCACGAAATACCCCAATCTTTGGTATTAGGAAATGTTTCTCACATATTTCAAATACCAAATATGAAAAGGAAGAAACCACATACCTCAACGTTGTACCATCAATATAGTTGAACATCAGCCTTTGAATCGACATAGAACATCTTAGATCTATAAAAATGACAAAATTTATTAGACATGGATATCTCAAGAAAGATGATAAATAAAGAGAAGAGGCTCTAGAAGAGGGAATAACTCACTGATTCTCTTCCAACGCAATCGACAATGTTCGATTCAGAGAACAGATGGTAGATGAGGGGCTTCAGGAAGAATTAATGATATCCATTAGTCCTAGTCGAGAAAAATCCAGAAGATGTCATTTCTACCAATTAGACATGACCCCGGTTCTATTTAACAATTAAAAATAAAACAAACCGGCATGTTTTATAATGATACATTACTTGTATATGCCTATACCAAGCCCCTCTTTAGGCAGTCTTCAGGTCACCCCACACTACGTTGTACTCAGCCATTACACGGCTAGTACACTGCTATATGCAGAAACCTGATACATGGTGTGTAATCTTAAGTATACGCGGTGTACTCATTAAATTTCTAGAAACTCCACTTTTCAGAAAAACACTACCAAACAAGATCCATACATAAAAACAAGATCTGTGTTCTTATAGACATGGTGTTAGAGAACAAATGATATCTATTCCCTCATATTGTATGTACCCTTTGAGTTAATGTAAATAAATAAACTATTGTAATATTCGGAATATAATTGATCCATTGAACTGATCATCTCTCATTGGGATTGACAAGTTCAATTTTCAATGAAAGATGATGGATATCATTTGTTTTGAAGAAATTTCTTGTAACTGAATAGGGAAACAATCCAAAATAAATACCCATTTCCCCATGTTCTTGACCTTTTTAATTAACTAGTGGTGGAAGGCTGGGACTCTTAGATAAACTCTATTCTAGGTATCTCCAGGTCATATTCATGGGGGACGAAGTTTTGAAAATATCATTCTAAAGTAGGTGTCAATACTTGATGTATTTGGTCATTCATGTTTATGATAAAAATTCTATTGTGGTCATTATGGAACATATGAATAGGTTATTCTATCAGTACCATGACTCCTTCATTGTGTTTGTGGGAAACAACAAAGCTTACTCTATGAACAAGGGTGAGCATGAAAAGCACTTGATGATCATGGTTGTCACTCTTTGATATCTATGTATCTATTCTAGGATCCTCAAATATTACTTACAGATTTGGTTTATAATTTTTCAAGGCCTCCTCAATTTAGAGTGGGTTTTCAGTGGACCCCGTGATGGTCGAATCAATGATGTCAGGGGAGCATCCATGGAATGTATTCAAGATGAGGAGATTTTTTGTCTTATATGGGTATCAAATGTGGTTTAATTGATATTTTTCTAGCCATTATTTTCCTATGACTTCACTTACCTGGATAGGGGTATGGTTTGAGTGCATCTGAGAATAATAGGCATCCTTTGTGTAGTTTATATAGCATTAGACCCCCATGCCAATTATTATTTTACTAAAAATTGGTACAGTATAAATGGACAACTATGATGATTTAAATGTTTCTTATGGGTGTGTTTTGATGTTGGATGACCATGTGGTGGAATATGTTTCTCCCCAAATTTGAGTACAATATAAAATTAAACCAACCCATTACCTTCAATTAGTAGCTGTGATGAATTATTTGAAGACATGGAACCATTACCTAACCAGTTATAAGTGTTCAGTTTACATTGATAATAAGAGTTTGGGATTAATTTTCATCCCAAAAAATCTAAATCTGAGGTATAACCAATGGGTTATGTACCTTTGGAGGAACAGTTTTGATATCATCTATTTCACAAGAAATGGTAAAGTGCTATCGAATGCATTGAGTGGGAAAATTATGGTGAATGAATTCATAGATTCTAGTGATAAGTGGACCATGATATATTTTTCCCAAGATTTTTTTATAATCCAATGTGAATAGTAGTGAAATGTTTTTTCTTAGTGTTTATCTAACACACTTCTTACTAGATTTAATTTGGAAAGAGAACCCGGGAGATGAGCTATTCTAGAATTTTCAATCATTTCTAAATGGCAGGGAGGTTCTTTGTGAGTGTTCATTTTATAAGGAGGGATTTATTTGTTTCAAGGGAAATTTCATGGATCCGTTGATGTTATAGATGATGCTAATGTGGGTTATCCATTAATCTAAATGAGTCATCTATACCATGCCCTCCAAGATGTTTTATGATGTGTGTTTTAGTTATGGTGTCCATGTATGACCAGATATATTTGACTTTGAATCTATATGTTATACATTACATTAGGTAAGAGATGATCACCGAAGGACCCCCAATGTTATTCAGCCATTTCAAATTCATTACTGAAATTTATATAAGGTTGCCTTAGGATTCATCTTTTTCTAGCCTCAAACACATTGGGGAAGGAATTATATATGGGCAGTAATTGAACATATGAAAAAAATATACACATCTTATGTGGTAAAAGTATTTAACCAAGGTGGATGAGTAGATACGAATATATGATAAAGAGATAGTGAGTTTTCCTAGTGTTCTATCAAATTACATTTCATACATCGACCCCTACTTTACATCATGGTTTTTTGAATGCCTTCAGAAGGAAATAATGTCATTGTTCAAAATCAGTATGGTATAAAATCCTTAAAAATGGTCATAAGTAGCCAGAGAATTAGATTATGAATGACATTCCCCAAGCATGTGTGTTAGATTTTATATCCTAATGGGATAACCATTTGGGAATGGCCAATTTTTTTAAAATAATATTTAAAAATCATCATTTAAAATTGATCAATTTTAAGGTGTTGTATGGTCATCTATGTTAGTCTCCTTTATGTTCATTGATAGTGGGTGTGACTTCTCTATTAAAGAAATGAATTGTGTAGGGGACGTTTAACAATGTTTTTTGAGAAAGTATAAGTTTTTTAAGGTGTAATTCAACCATAATTCTTCCACATATCAACAATTTAAAGTTTTGGAATTCTCTGTTGGTGATAGAGTGTTTCTAAAGGTGGACCGTCACATGGGTCACCACCGTCTTGTTAAACAGGGAACAATATGTGAATATATGTCTGAACATTTTAGGTTATTGAGATTCTTGGTAAGGTGGGATACCAATTATATTTTGATTTCCAGTTTACATCATTCTATGAATTGTTCTATGTCTCACAGTTGATTAAATATCTCATGTACCTCTCTCGCATGATGAACTAGGAAGAATTGTTGTTTGGATCGAATTTTTCAATGTTTTAGTGACCAATAATGATTGTGGATTCTTAAAAATAAATTACATTACAGAATATCAATTTTATCGATCCACATTCTTTGGAATAAAGAGAATTATAAGAATGAGAAATGGGATCAATGATCTTTGTTTGAAGTGCATTACCCATTTTTTGTTCTCTAAAAAGACATCATAATTAATTTTTGAGGGCATAATCCTTTCATTTTACAGAGAATGGTCACATATGTGATATATTTTTGAGTTATTTTATAATGTATTTTAATATTTTATTTTTCCTTTTTATTTTGAAGGATTGTTTTTGGAAAAATTTAGTTTTTTAGACTGATAGATAGTGGAAAACTATTAGTGTATGGCTAGTAGAAACCAAGATCCATCACAGAGACAGTTGTGGATCCTTTACAGTGGAACAATACACAATGAAGAACCGTCTATATAGGAAAGCAAGATAATAATGTTCCTTGTTTAATGGCCCTGCCTAAGGATAATTTTTAAACTCACATGCATGTTCCCTCCCCTATTAATCTATATGAATTCTTTTACCTTCAGATAGTTATGCTACACAGTTGGCATGCGGTTTAAATGACTTTGTGGAAAAACCTTATGATCTTATAGAACAATAAAAATATTTTAACATATTTTTAGACTCCTTGAATTTAACACCAAATCACCACATTTCCTACCCCCATTCAATACTATATCCCTAGGCGTTCCACCCTCCATCTCAACTCTCTATCTCTAGATTCTTTTGGAGATTTGGTGTGGATCCTTCATTATTTTCCACGTAAACTTATCCATTTAGTTTATTCTTATTATTATTGGTTTCCTTCAATTCATTTCATTTGGAATATATTCTCATGTGGATAGTATTTCTTAATAAATATTTATCATTGGTTCATTTATTATGATCTTTAACAATGTGTTATGATTTTTCCTTTATATGATCACTTCTTAGTGTGTTTTTGGTGTTCAACCATTTTAAATAAGTCTCCATGTTAAGGGTATGTGGTTCCATTATTCATAATAGATGGATGATTTTATTATTCATTATATTCTTTCTAGTTAGGTTCTATAAATTTTTTGGATGGTGAGAAACTTGTTTTCAAATGTTGTTGGTGTGCAAATGGGTTTTAATATGGGATTACTATTGAAAATTTATTATCTGTATTAGGTGTTTCAACATGCTCTATGTGTGTATCTGAAATTGGTAAATCAAGTGACATGGTAAATGTAATTTTATATAAGGTAATCCATGGTATCTATAAGGTATGACTATTTTTGGTTCACTAGAGGGTCTGTCAGGGTAGATTCCTAATTCCCCATGTTTGATTGATACTAAAACACTATCCAAACATATAAAGATGATTAGAGGACACTAGTCCCTAAGAGGTGATTCCCCTATAGTGTCTTGTGTATAAGGAGACTACGGTTTTTGGTATGCATTCCTCACATATGTATGAGGATCCTCGACCCCATTAACCCTAGTTCCTTAGGGATTTACCATGGTGCTCATGTGATATTATTCTTATCATTATGTTTGGTATCTTATTTATATTTTTTATATTTATCAATGTTTCACTAAAATGGTATCTTTCTTATTCTTGGAAACTAGAATTATGGGTTTTTATATAATGTAATAGACTGAAATCTATTTTGGTGGTATCATAATAGGATTGTTTAATTACACCCTATATACACCCATGAGTGTATGTAGACCTTGTTTTTTGACTAATGTATTTGAATTTTGTTACATTGTGGTGATGGTGGATCTGATTTATTGTATTAAATATTATTTCAAGTGTTATATATGGTGGAATTGGTGTGTTCACCCTCTTGTTGCACAAAGGCATGGTTGTGTATTTGGATTTGCATCCCATTTTAGTATTTTGAATTTCGCTTAAAAGTGTAAATTTTCTACCAAGTGATAAATCTATACCATTTAAATTATAATTTTGGATTATTATGTTTTGTCATATACTTTTGGATTGTGTATGGTAAAATATTATTTATCGAATAATTCCCAAATGTTATATTTGATTCCCATGAACTAGTTTCTTGCCCAAGTGCATTAAGAATGACCTTTTTTTCCATGACTTGGGGTGGGACAAGTGTCGGGTTGGTTGGAAACCCATAATTTTTTGATGATAATAAAACCATTGAATTTTTTCTTTTTTGAACAAAATAAATGAGATATCTTATGAATTTTTTAATTGAAGAAGAAGAATTTTTTTAATATAAATTTTTCATTTGAGAAAAAAAATCAATGTAAAAGACAAGATAAGCCAATCACGTATAAGTGTTTCATAAAATTATGTTTCTAACACCACAGAAGTCAATAATGTTACACATTAATGAAGACTTGATTTCTAATATTATTCAAGAAGATCCATCATATGTCACAACAACATTTCATCATAACTCCTACAATTCATCCATTAGATGATATAGATATACATTATTATCATTTATAGGAATATTCATCCAGGAGTAATCATTGAAATGATAAAAGGTATTTTGTCATACACATACACATAGGTATATTGTATGGGATCAAAAAAACATTCCCCATATTGTTACAGCTACTCAACATCTTAATGGTTTCAAAACATCAACAACGAAACTCAATGACACATTCCTAGAATCAATTATGAAATATTGATGTAATAAATTAATTCAATCATTTGATTTTGAATAAAATTTATGTCTCATTAACCCATATTTATTATTTACTATAAAATGAAACATCATGTGCTCAATTGATTTTGATGACATGAATAATCATTTCAATAGATCTTTTAAATGGATTTCATGAAAAACCAATTATGGTGTGTTATTTTATTCTCATTAATTGTAGTTTGTTGTTTCAGTCTTCCTACATGCGGCATTAACATCCATATTGATAATGAGAATTTATTGAAATATTTACTACATAAATCCCCCCCCTAATAAATCATAAAATAATTTGGATTGGCATGCATTTTCTATAATTCAGTCCTACCTTGTTAATAAATATTTGCATATCATAAAAGGACACAATAATCTTATCATTATGATTTCAATCACATATCAATTCCAATATAAAGGACATATCCATATTTTTATTTATACAATAACTTTTTATAGGGTAAAACATCAGTTTAAAATGAATAATTTAAATAATTTATATTTCCACAATACACATATTGATTTCCATAATCAATATAATCATGAGACCTAATTTTATGCTCAGTCAAATTTACTATTATATTATTGTCTGAACCATCAATAAGATGATCCAATGATATGTTTTGATGTCGATTTAGTTATCCTATAGTCCAAAAATAACATTTTTATAGATACTATTTATAAAACCCCCGGTTGGTTGTACTGTTATTTTATTTTGAAGATTTGTTTCCTTCAAATGATGAGAGTATCAATTATAAGGTTCTATATTTCATTTTAAAATTTTAATTAATATGGGAGATCATTTTGTTGACTAAGACCAGTTCTCAAACATTCTATAATGATTAATTCCCCATTCCAAATACAATATAAATATTGAACATGGAACTGATTTAATATAATGTGTTTATAAACTTCATGTCTCTTTAACCATAGTCTAAATTTACATTTAAGGCTTGTATATCTTATTTTTGTATGAATGGATCAATTTGAAATGGAAAAATATAAAAATTCCACCAAACAACTAGCATTCATAGGGGTTTTCCTTCATAATGAGATCTAACTTTTATCAGTATATAAAAATACTCTTACACCTATATAATGGTAAATAAAACACATATGAAATATTATTTTAGGTAAATAATTATTTATATTTTTTTCAAAACAATAAATATAAATAATCTTTTTGGGGATTAATTTCATAGCATTTTTAAAAATAATAATGATCCATTGTACATATTTTAATATATATAATAGCTCAAAAAATTATAGATTGTATATAATTTTTATATTGTGAGTCAAATGTAAATTGGAAATGATCACATTAAGTTACTAAATTATCATATAATTCAGTAACCTTTCATTCCACACTCAATTATAATTATAAAATCAATAGTTAATTGGATAAAACTAACCATAAATCTTTATAAATTGTTATATAATATCAAAAATTACTAGAATATATCATCATTACAATTTTAACGAGTAATTAAAATCTGAGAGTAAATACACAAAAACACATTAAAATTAATAAATATTAAACTCCATTGGAGAGATATTGAAAATCACCCCTAACTGGTGAGAATGGGGGCTAACGAAGGGGTGCATTGCAATAAGAAGGAGATATAAATGGGAAAATATAATAAAGGGACACCACATGGTTGAGGTTGAGGAATTAAGGGTGGGAACCTAAGATCGATGGCTTAGTGATGAGGGCATATGGAGGTAACATCTCGACTACATGGGATAGGATCTCAGAGGGGGAAAGGGGTACGAGTTTGAATTGAAGGTCGATAGTGAGGTTGATGGTGGAATCTGGATGATGGGGGGGGGGGAAATGGAATATAGGAAAAGGGTAATGGGGAATTTATAACATCAATAATGGATCAGTGAGTGGTGGTGATGGATTAGGTATTGACTTGGGCATCACTAAAGAGTGTTCAGGGAGGGATCGAGGAGAGGTGGTTCCTCAGGGAATGACCCAATGGGATCAACAAGGGAAAATAGATCTTACAAAAGGGGGAAGTAGGAGGGATGAAAATGTATTGGGGTTAAAGGCTTAGATTGGGTGAGGGTGAATTTAGGGGAGGGGATACATTCAGTTTTAATAGCTAGGAAAATAAATGGCATTTCTTTTAAAATTCATGCTAAATGTTTAACAATTTTTACTTCTAGTTTCAAATATATGCTTTAATAAACCACCAATAAGAAATATTTTTTATTTCTGTGTGTGTAAATCCATATATAAATATTTTTTATTTCCTTTATTAGTGGGAGAAAACTCCACACATATTCCTATGGATATCACGCACAATATAGTATTAGATCAAAATTATTCGTTTCCAATTATTTCTTTTAAATATTCAATCAAACATTCACCCAAATTTTTTCAAAACAAGTAAAATGTAATATAATGTTTAATCTCTATAAATATATAATAATTTAGTTCAAATAAAATACAAATTTTTATCTAAATATTTTATTTGATGACTACTACTTCCTTTCTTTCCAAAGGTGAAATCATTATTTTTCACCATGGATTAATATTCTTCTAATTAAAATGGTTATGGCGGAGATTTTATTCCTATTAAAAAGTTATTGATATTTAAATCCCTAAAAAGGATGATAAATATTGGGAAATATTCAATGTGTCATGTAAAGTTTCATTCTTCCATTCTGAAATTGATAATATGAAGTCTCATTTTCACTAATTGGATATACCTTACATCCCATAACACAATAACATGATATTTTTGTATTTACAATAAATTCTTTAATGGGGAACATTATCAAATAACGTGAAATAGAATAGTCTTTATTGTAAGAATCATAAAATTTAACACCTTTCTCCTATAAAAGTTTTAAATCATAAAACAATGGTGAATGATACACATAATTATCATTGTTTAGATATTTTGGTCCAAAAATACTCAACCTCATCAAATATTTTTTATCTATATATATATATGGGGATAATAGGTCACAAATATGGATTCACATTATCTATGCATATTCCCATTATGTTATTTCTAGCTTTACATCCAATATCAGTAGTTTTTTATCAAATAAATTTGGTTTTAGAGAATCAGTAGGGTGATATAAGATTCCATCATAATGTGCTCATTTGTATGGCATAATATCCATTTTGAATAATTATAACTTCCAAATAGAAGCTTAAAATTAATAATTAATTTGAGTTTCTAATTTATTTAGCAATAAATTTATGTTAATACCTATGAATGAAACAATGTTCACATTTTAATCCATATTATATCATGATGTCTGAATTTTATAAAATTTTAATATACATTCATATTCCATCTTATAAAAACACAATAATTGGGGGAATAATGAACATTTTTATTAAAATGGTTTATATAACACATTATGATGATGGAGGTAATTTTTAATATATAATTTTTTTTAAACAATAGGTAAATACATATGGATGATTTTTGGTATAATAAAACATCCAATAAATTAGTGATGAATGGGATGTGTTGTCTCCTATAAATTACATACATATTTGTATACTTGAATGTGGATTCCACAGTGGAATAAATGTGGATTGGTGTAATCACCCTGGAAAAGGATAGTTTAGTATCATAATGATCTATATACTATGATTGACTACTCGATATATGAATTCACAATTGGTTGGAAACACTTATGGGATACACATTGGATGATGAAAATTTAACATTTGAATTATCATAAAAGATGAACATATATTGCCGTGAGAATATAGTTGGATAATAAAAATGTATTAAATATAATAAGACATCATTAGTCATAATTTAAATTATATATAAATTAATATGTGATTATATGGATATTATGTTAATTGAATTTAGAGATTATTGATTTTATTGATTTCAGGATTCCAAATATTGAAATAATATTCTTGGTAATTTTACGACATTTATTTTTTTAATATTTTCATAATTAATGAACAAAAACTAATGAAAAATAGAATGAACCAATGAAAATATATAATTATCTAAAAAATAAAACATTTACTAAAAAGTTAGTAGCATAGTAGATGATATATCAAGGTTTGATTTTTCAAAATTATACTAGGATTCAAGTTTTTCAACCATCATGTTAACTCTTTCACTTTCATTAATAGATAGAGATTTGGAGATTAGATTTTATAATGGATGTTATATAAAATTTACTGATGTTACTAAAAAAATTTGATCATATATAGAGCAAGTAACATTTTGATGATTCCAAAATTTCACTACAGAATTATGATTAAAAATGGGACAATATTAAAAATATTTAAAAACATAGAAGATAATAATAGATTCTAATTGAATTTTGGGTGGAAATCTTAATGGAATAATGAAGGTGAAATTTTATATGTGTTCAAAATATGGGAAGAAACACACATAGAATTGACACTAAAAAATTTAATGTAGTTTTATTTAATGAAAATTCATTCACCAGGAAAGAAAAATTCATGAAGAAATAGAGAGTTTTTTTAACCTGATGTTTATGAATTTTTTTTCTTTTTCATTACTATGATATGAAGGTATAAAACTCTTATGAAATAATATATGAAGTTCTCTTTTTCTATTAGATACCCTTGAATAAATTTTTCTTAAAATGATAATTATATTTTGATATCCCAATTTCTTGGGGGGGAATGTTATAACATAATATTTAAAATTATATTTTCCTTAAATAAGAATGTCCTCAATAACCCAGTTCCAAATCCCCAAAAAAGAACATTAAACCATAAATTATTATATTACCACAAAGATGTATCAAATATATTTCTGAGTTAAAATTCTGGTAATCGAATATTGAAATATTCTGTGAAATGGAAAATATGTAAATTATCAACACAATGGTGACATAAAATTCAATTAGTGTACCTACAAAGAAAATAAGGCTTATTTATTCATCAAAAAAAATTTTTTCTAGATATTATGTTTTTATGTGACATTTTTTTTGAAAGAAACTGTTATATAGAAAAAATACTATATATAGGAAAAATAATCGAAAACCAATTTTATTATTAATTTATAGAAAATAAGGGTATGAATAGTTATAATTTTAAAGTGATTTTTTCTGAGGAAAAAAATTCAATATAATTTTGTGTTTTTATCGGTAAATAAATTTATCTAATTTTAGAATTTTAATTAAAAATAATTAAGATTATTTTTAATATTTAATTTAAAATTATCTTAGGATATTTTTTTTATTTTTTTATAAATGAAATGGAATTTAGTTAAATAGAAAAAAATTCCATTTTTATTAATACTATAAAGATTATAAGTGTATAATGAAGTATGTATTCCATAACAATAAATTTTTTATTTATTATAAATTTTTTTAAGGATTAAATTGATTCATTTAAAATACAATATTGAAATTATATACCCCATGTATAATGTTTTGAATCAATATTTTCATTTTACTCAAAAATAAATTTTTATTTTCTTATATTAATTAATATTTTTTAGATAATGTAGAAGGTAGATATAAAAAATGTAAATAATTTTTATATGAACATTTTCTTATTATATAACATGTAAAATATCAATTTTATGTAAAAAAATTGATTACTAATATTATATTTTATGATCATGATAATGGTGGAATGGTCATTTGAAAATAATTATTTGATGAATGTTGTATAACATATTAAAAATAAATTTAATTAATTTACCTTATAAAATGAAATTTAAATAACGGTTTCAGTAGTTTAAAAATATATTCTCTCTCATTAAAATTTTAATTAATGTTATATATTATTAAGAATCCTTATTTATCCCAACGACATTTTTCAAAAACACAATTTATTAATATATTATATTATTTAGTCTAAAAGTTATTATGAATTATTTAGAAATTGGTATGAATTATATAGATCCTAAATTTAAATTACTGCTATGATAATTTAAAAATATATAATACATTTTATAGTTAATAATATATAAATTACATTGGAAAAAACTAGTTTCTAAGGTAAAAACAAAAATAGTAAGATATAAGAAACAATGGGTAAAAGACATGAAACATGTTTAACAGATGTGTAATAAATAATTCTACAATTTTTTGTCTTATATAACACTGAAATTATTTATATCGCACTTATTTATCCATTGAACATTTTATAATGTTATTCCATCCCTAACAAAAAACATGTATTTACAAAAATGTCAATTTTTCACCAAATAGAAGGTGTTAAATTCCTCCAATTTCAATACCTAGTTGCGAAGCGTTACCATAAAAAGAAATCAGCCATTTTATATCTTATCCTCTATACAAACATACATGACTCCTTTTTCTTTCCTAAATAACTTGTTATGGAGTCTTATGGTATAATAAAAGGGATATCATCTGATGGGAAAGGTAATGGTGTCAACAAGACTCTCTCATTTATTTTATAATATTACCCCATAAAACATATCCATTAAATGAATGTATGATAAAATTAGTATTAATAATATTCTTTAATGGAATATTACATATTGAATATCCATTTTTAACATAAATTAAAAGTATTTAATAAATGATGATGTCATAATGCATACATCCAGTATACCACCACCAAGAATGAGATGCATGATTTTTTATCACCACATTAAATAGGTGGTTATAAATATAAATTTTACTAATTAATATGGTATTTATATAGTTATTATTATTATTAAATTATAAACCATTTTATATTATTCTTCAGTTAAATAGAAAAAAAAATTCACCTTTGTGTATGTGTGGACTACAACTTAAACTAAAGTGAAAAAAAAATATTTCTCATCATTTTTTATTAATTATCAAAATCTATTTAAATATTAATCAAAAAATTTTAAAAACTAAATAATATTATGTTACATATTTCAAAATTATATTTTTCCAAAAGAATCACTTTCATAATTATACACACAAAGAAATTATAGGTCATTCTTTTTGGTCTGGTTCAACAACCAATATGAAGAAAAAAGTAAATTTCCGTGATGTATAAATAAGGAAACTTAATTTCTAGTTATATAAGTCAATAATATGTTATTAATTAATTTTTGATAGTTTTGGAATTATAATGGTAATATCAATACAATTATTATGAATCCTCCCCTATCTTGTTAAAATTACTGAAACAATATCGTGACCATCATTTTCCAATTAAATTATAAATTATGTACAATGAAATGAAATTAAAATATAATAATTATTTATACATGATATATTATTTTTCCAATAATTATCCCAAAATGATTTAGTTTGAATTAAAAATCATGAATCGATACAACCATTAGTGAACTAGTACTAAATAAGTAATCTAAACCAGTAACATTCATTAATGAAAATAAAATATAACTAGATACTAGATTTATAATCAATGATTATGAATTAATTTTATAAGAATTTATAAGATTGAATATGGTTTTTAAAAATAATATGACTATAATTATTGTTTATTGGAAGTTTGGGAATGCTCGCCTAAGGAAAAATAACAGTGATGATTATTTTCCTCAACATTCACTCTTGATATATATTTATTATTAATAAAAATGTTCTTTTATATTGTACTTACTAAGACACTAACACATATTATCATTATTAACATTTTTCTAATTGGATTTATAATTCAATATCATTAACCCACCATTATATTCTATTGATTCATAATTTACCAATATCATAAGTTTTTCATTTTTCCAGTTTAAAAATCCATGTTCCATGTATCATATTTTTCACCTTTTATTCATTAATATAGTGTACTTAATTACACATTGGTTTTTTTGATACTATTATAGTATATTTAATTTTATTTTCATCTATCTTCATAAATCACTCCCTTGTATCCTCAATCTATTATTTAAAATATTCCTAAGGGTTTCCCATATCAAATTATTTCTTTGATACATGTTTTGTATCATACACTAAATATCATTTTATTTGATTATATACTCACTATTTGGTATATTATATCACTAATAATTTTTTAGTTATTTTATTTGACGTTAAATTTATATCTCTCTCTATCAAGGTGTTTTTAATGAAATTTTACATTATACCACTATGTATTTTGTTAAATCAATTACATTTTACTGAGTTACAATGACACTTATTAAAAATATTTCATCCATTATTGGATACATGGACCCTAATTTGTTAAATCATATATTATATTATGAATACACATATAAAATTTTCTTTTGGAGGAATGAAAATGTGAAAACCATTTACGTATTTTTTCTTTCCCAATCATCCATAGTGTGTGGGCATAAAATTACTTCAAATGAATTTAATATATGAATTAACTACTTTTAATTATACTAATTTAATGTAATTCACCTAGACACCCACAATTTTTTTTATTTTGATGATTTTATTTAAATTACTATATACCAATTACTCTATATGGTGTCAATTTGAGGGATAATTATATAGAATGCTATTATATTTCTTAATTAGGGAAATAATGAAAAAATGTATACATGTTATTTCAATAAGGATTATTATTTATTTATAATTAATTATATTATATGATATATAGTTTATTAATTCCTGAATATAAATAAATTTTTTTATAATTAATGATTTTTGGGGTATATTATAGCCCTTAGATTCATCAATAGGTCACATGTGAAAAAATAGTTGTTCTATTTGGTGTATTTTTATTCATTTATATTTATTTTTTAATTATGGTTTGGATAAGAAAATATATTTATTTCCAAAATTCCTTTATGGAATTTAATGTTTTGGAAGATTTACATGACATGTATGTTATTATGCATTCTTCTCTAATTAAATCAATTATTATTATTTGAGTGTTTATTTATTTTATTTTTTATGAATTTCTTTCCAGATCATATGGTCGATTAGATAGAATTATTCTATTATTATTTATTTCCTACCATAATATAAATTTCTTGTTACATATATGATATCTTCTTGTATGTGAATCCCATTATCGGTCATTTGAGCTCAACATTCCAATGCTTCAATTTTACCCAGAAATAAAGAAAAGTATTTTTACAATATATTTCTAGATTTATTTTTTTGTAGGGAATTTGGGTGAGATGTTGATGCATTATTATAGATTAATTTGTTTCATATATAGTAGAATAACTATTCATTAGTTGAGAAGGACATGGGATTAAATATTTCCTGTTTTATATTAATTATTTAAATATACAAAACTAAAAGGTTATGTAAATGTATGTAATCTATTGTTTTTTATAAGTCAAATAATTAAGGGATGAATGTATCTAGGATATCATAGTTAATATAATAAGAGGGTTTAAATAACATTACATATTAATATTTAATAAATTAATGACTATCTTTGGGTTGACGTTACCATAAGTGGTTAGTATTTTTCTGATTTATTATTATCTTAGTAGTATAGATAACCATTTAGGATGTTTAAGGAACTATTAAATGTTTTAGGTTTCATATAGAAATTCAAATATAACTGATAGTATTAATCAAAGTGTAAAAATCATTATAAAATGTGTAATATTATAGATTATGGGTTCTCTTAGAAATTATATCCTTGACTGGATAATAATAACATGATATAATAGTGCAATAGATTATCGTTGGTGTAATGAACCCCCAAAGTATGGCTGAGTATCAAATCAAATATTTCTGATTACTGGAAGAGTGTCCTCAAGATGTCAGACATGGCAAGAAACCATTATATATATTAATTGGATGTTTTATATGCACCAAATGAAACATTAAAAATGAGTTAGATATATGAGATAGATAATTTAATAGGGGAATGACTATGGGTAACACAAATTAAAATGTTTGGGTCTATAATTTGATGTATATATTAATAGGTGGATTATTTTAAGGATACTAGTTGTGTTTAATTTTTGGATAATATAAATTAATGAATTTCATCTTTAAAATTTAAAAATAATGTTTTAAATAATTTGGTTCTAGTATTTCATATAATTTATGAATCAAACAACATAACCTAGAAAGTCATTAATTATAATTTATGTGTTAAATAATGAACTAAAAAATTCTAGATACATGATGGAATCATAGAGTAGGACATATTGAGGATTAATTTTTCCTCACCCATGATAATAAATTTTATTTTCATAATGTAGGAAGGTTTTAAGAACCAAGATAACATGGGATATGATAGGAAATTCATTAATGGTCAATAAGGAAAATAAGGTAAGAAAACAACTTCATGGAGAAGCACTATGATGATTCCAAACGTATTATCATGAATTATGAATGAAACAATGAACATATATTACTTCCCAAAAACAACAAAGAGGAGTATTATAGAGTCTCATAGATGTTTGGGTCACAACTATGATGAAATAAAGAAGATTTATTTTCATACATATCAAAAATATGAGATGAAGAACTATAGGAGGTGTCTCAATGGAATGGATTTTTTTAATTAATGGTTAATGTTGTCATAGAGAAAATGACTTCTATGGAAAAAATGAAGTGTTCGATTAACATGGTAATGGGAAGAGACATGCTTCATAGTTAGGACTATGTAATTAATATAGAATCACCCTTTGAAATAGTTTCTTTGTTTACTTATATCTTCAATAAGCGCTTTAATAATTTTATTACTAATGTAAAATTGAAATTGTGAGGAAATAATTTATTTAGGGGGGATAATTTTACACTCCTAGAGTTCAAATTATATCTTTTTATAAATGGTAACAATTTCAATACAATTCCATACATGAAACACTAAACCAAAAAATAGATCATTTTTTACCCTTGAAACAATGATTCCTAATTGATTAGTAAAAATATTTGTAACCAAATTATGAAATATATATAAAAATAAAAATAGTGGCCATTATTAATCCTATGGGAATGATAAATTTCAATTAATGTTGGTAAAACATAAATAAAACTATTTTCTCTAATAAACTATAGGATTTTTTAAAATTAGATATTTATGTGTATTTTAAATGAAACTATATATTTTACAAAAAAATTATTCTTCATATGATTAATACATTATCACCAATATTATGAGTAATTAATAAGAAATAAGTAGAAGATATGTTACTATTTCCAAAAGTTATTTTCCTATGAAAATAGTATTCATCATATTTCGGACTATAAATTAAAAATTAAAATATAAAATTATTGTATTTTAATTGAAAAAGAAACACATATTATTTGAATCATATTTTAAAAAATATATTAGGATGAATTATTTATATATTTTTTAAAAATGATCTTTAGGTGAAATATGAAAAAAAATATTATTATTTCTAATACCATATATTTAATATTTTTATCATAAATATTTTTCTCCTAAAACTATATTTATTATCAAAAATTAAAATATAATTTTTATCAACTATATAATTTAAATAAAAATGGATTTCATATTTTAGATCGACATTTTCATATAATTCAACTAGTTAAATTTAATTTGTAGGAATAGGGAAATGATTACTAAAAATCATGTTAATGAACTTAATAATCATGGAGAGTTTATTTTCAAATAATTATTTTTTTTAATTTTTTATAGATTATTTCTAATAAACTAAATTGATATATTTTAAATAATGAATTTTATGTGATATTTTAATAAATATAAGAATATATTGTTTGTAATTTTATTGGTAATTATGGTTTTATTATATTAAGAGTTCTAAATGGAGAAAACAATATATTTTATAAAAAGATTATAGATATATATTTAATGTTTTAATTTAAAAGTTATATATATATATTATATAGAAATTTTAATAGATTATTTGGATCATAAATTTACCCACAAATTATAAAATGGGTTACATTAAATTATTATGTAAATATAAAATAATTTTTTAATAACTACATACTAATGTAAAAACAAAAACAATAAGATGTAAAAATACATTAGTAAATCAAATGAGACATGAATAAAACATGAGTAAAATAAAGATAAGAGTCTTGATTGAAATTAATAGTAAAAAAATCACTATTTCCATCTTTTGGTTACATTTAACCTTAATAGTATCATTCACTCATTTAAAATGTCATGTGTATTTACAAAAATTCTATTTCTATCACGTATAGATGTATGTCATTTATATCACATGTCTCCACCCATTTCAAGGTAATTTATGCACATTAAATGAGACATAGTCTCTCAAAAAAACCCTCCCCATGTTTTATTATCTTTTTTCATTAATAAATTACAATATAAGGGGTATTAATGTGTTACTAAATAGAGAACAACCAATGGACATGTTAATGTTCTCATGAAATCCCACTCAATTATTTTATTATTTTACAGCCTCAAACCTATTATATCCCTGAAATAATGATAAATAAATTATTAATAATATGTATAAATATTATTATAATAATGTAGTGTCCATTTTATATCTTTAAAAAAAAGAATTCAAAAATTGTATCCGTCGTCATGCATACATATAGAATACTACTTCCATGAAGAACGTGTTGGATTATTCATCATTTCTATACAATTATATCTATAAAATAATATTAAAAATAGTAATATGATAATTAAATCCTTTTTAATACTCTCAAATCATAAATTAATCTCAATAATGTCCCTATTCTTATGGAATGTGAATTTTTCACCTATGTGTATGTGAAAACTATTACATCTATGAATGTGAAACATTTTATTTTCCATATAGTATTTTTTTCAATATTTACTATACAATAAATGAACACCATATAAAAATTTAGATATTATATGTCTAATTAATTATTGTTTAAATTATTCTAATATAATCACATTCGAAATAAGGTTTTTCCTAAGATTAAATTTTTTTTAATTCCTTTTAACCACATAAATGAATAGTGCTCTAAATGTTTATCATTGATTAATAAGGAAACACAATTAATGGTGATACTAGAAAATATTTTCAAAAAAATGGTTAATTAGTTCTTTATTTTGTCATGTTAATTTCAAATATGTTATTAAGAAACAAGTATTTCTTCTATAAAATAACCAAAACTATCTTACCACTGAATTTTTCATCATTAAACACAACTAAGATACATATGAAATTAAATTCTAAAATTAAAAATAAATTTATATAATTTTTTCAATTATCTAAAATATTTGGATAATTTTTAACTTTGAGTCTCCAAATAATAATAGACACCCCCATTATATAATTTGTAGTATACAAGCAACCCAAACTAATAAAATATAATTATGGAAATAAAATACTACTGAACAATTAATTATCAGTGAAGTTTAATAGAAGTTATATTTGTGAAACATGTATTTAAATAGGTATATAAGATAAAGCTTTTTGTTATATGGTACGTTTGAGAACATTCTACAAATCAAAAACTATTGTAAGGGAAATGTTTCTCATTATTAACTCCTTACATTATATTTATTATTATGCACCACATTTTCTATAATTGTGTACATATAATAAGTTATACTTAACTTATCAATATTATTGATTAATTAATTTTATTTAAAATACTATTACATTATCCAATCTTTATGTATTTTTATATAAAATTTTCCAAATTCGTAACAATTTCATTATTTTTCTTTACAAATCCAAGAGACATGTTTTATAATGTGAACCTTGTTTTCTTTTTTATATTGAACTTATTACCTGCTTTTATTTTTTAATTTATATTAATTTTTCATAAAGGTGTTTTCAATTAAATTAAAAAATCAATTGTTCATACAAATTTGATTATATTATTATAATGATTTAGATAGATTTTAATCTAAAATTAATTATTTGATACATGTTTTTTTATTATACCCCTAATATTACTTACACATGATGAATAATTAATATTTTATATCTTATATAATGAATTATATTTTGGTAATGGTATTTGATGAAAAAAATATAATGCCACACTTTAAAGGTTCTTTTATTAAAATGTTATCTTATCCTTGAGAGATTATGATAAATCAATCCACTATTGTTGAGTTATAATGATTATAATTGAACATAATTATTCTGTGAATGGTTTCTACCAATTGATGATTTTATACGAGTGATTATCTTTCCAATCATTTAGAAATGATTTTTTTGGGATTAAAATTACAGAAATTAAATACATTTTGTTCTTTCATTCTCATTTAATTTTTATAAGAATTATTTACATTCCAATTAATTTCTTCTATAAATACTGTATTTTTCACTCCATTTAGTAATGGTAATTCACTTTGGTACCCATACAATGATTATTTTGGGAATATTATTAAATTATTGGTTTACCCATTACTTTACGTTGTGTTAGTTTTATGGATTCTAATGTAGAAAGTTCTCCCTTTATTGAATGTGGAAATGTTGATAATCAGTATAATTATAATTTAAAAGTTTTGTTTGTTATTTGATAAGTAATTTTAGTTCTTTACTGTTTAATTTATTCATTCTATCAAATGATGAATGCATTAGACCAAAATAGTGATGGGTTTGGCCTCAAATTTCCCTTTTATGCATCAATATTTCTTATTAGACAAACTATCATAACAATATTTTCTATTACAACATATTTATCTAAATTTCTTTTTTTCAAAATTTGTAACAACATATAATTATATCAATGCATGTTCACTTATGATTATATAAGATGTTCATATTTAGTAAATAATAGAAACCACTAAATAAATGTAACATATTTTTTGTATAATGATTTAACCATAACATTTATTAAATAAATATGGCCATAATAAATGAATGTATTACAAATGGAAAAAATATATAAAATAACATGACAATAATAGGAATCTATGGATATGCTCAACGCCAAGAATAATATAAATAACAGACAACACTAAATAAGTAAATAAGAATTCTATTAATGCAATATGAATTTTGGGAATGAATATATATATATATATATATCGTTAAGATAAAATATAATTGAATGATGAATTAAAGAAATGTAAGGTATTTATTGATAGTATGGAACCCATATGTCCAATACAAATAAAACTGTAGGGATAGAATCTAATTGTTGGAATTGTAATATGAATATTTTAATAGTAATAAGATAATTATAATAGTAATCTAATCATTAGGAATAACAACCTAAACCACGGAAATATAAAATAAAATTTATGTATACTATAAATTTAATATATGATATATTTATTCCTTTGTATAACTAAATAAGTGATTTTCAAATAATATATTAATTGTTTGTATATTTCCTAAAACAGAAATGTATTAAGTACACAAATTTAATAAGTATTGAAATTTTAAAGTGAATTTATATTATTATTATGGAATTATTAATAAATATTATGTTTTTTATAATTATTAGATAATTTTAGTAAGTCATATGTTATTTTTCAGAGGGTTAAAAAAGTTATCATAATATTATAATTAATATTTTTCAAATAAATATATATTTTATTTAAAAATTAAATTTCACCTATCTATAAAGTTATATTCATAAAATAGATATTGTTTTTTAATCAACTATTTGAAAGAATATTTGTGTAAATTTTTGGTATTTTTCGAAAATATTTGATTTTATGTAAATAGTGAAATATGGAAATGTATGAAATTCATCATTATAAAAAAAATATCTGAATTTTTTGAGTCATGGATGATATATTAAGACACTAAATTTAAATAAAATATAATATTATCTATATATAGGCATAATAATTGATACTATTGGATGTCTTGAGATAAAATAATAGACTAATGAATACAATATTCAAAGACACCCATCTCTTCCCCTTATAAATACCACCCCTCACCACCCCTTCTCCTCCCATCTTCCAAGGCATGTATTTTGACCAATTTCTAACCAATTAAATTGAAAATGACATATTTCACATCATAGTGCATTTTTTAGCACCAAAATTAAATTTTAATTACCTTACGAATTATTTCAAGAAGATGACATTTTGGAGGTAATAATTTCAAAATTGAATCTTCTAAATTAATTTATTCTTCTGCCACTTCCCCAATACCCTCATGAAACATTTCATAAAATCTAAATTATTATTTATAAACTTTATTTTTAAATTTGTTGTGGAATATCTACCATCCACATCATTCTAGAGTCCTATTATTCATAAAATTGAAACAATTATCTATATTATATCGGTTCACCACCTTAGTGGAAATTGAGGTTTTTTACCCAAACTTATTTAGGATTGGTTTTAAATCACTTATAGTTTTTTAAATTGATCTAATTATGTTAATTAAATATTTCTAAAATTATGAATTAAATATGTTTACATTATATGAAATGAAATGAAACATTTTCATTAGGGTCAATAAAACTACAAAAATAAACTAAATATATAATGGAAAAAGATATAATAATCAATAAACCAAAATTCAAATAATATATTCATCTACGGAAAATTTTGAATTTATCGATATACAATAATAATATTTCATTTCATTTGTGGAGTTATAATCCAATTTATGTATAAAATTAATTATTACCCAAGAGTGATCTAGCCATAGAACCATGAAACAAACACTCTATGAACATAAAAAATGAACATCAAATCGCATTGAAATGGTTATAAATTTTCATAGTAAATTTATAATATATAAATTATAGTTGAAACATTTTCCCCATTATTTTATTTATTAATATAATTTTATTATCAAAAAAATTAAGTGTATGCATATAAAATATCTAGATACAAAGAAAGGGATCTCTAAAAACCACTATATATTTGTCTGCTATGCATTCTATCACTTACCTCATTTATCACTATAATATTCATATTTACGTATTTTAAAATTTTAATATATTTCAGGAAAAAATATACATGTCTTGATTAATGTTTCCTTAGATAGTTGAAATACATGTTTCAAAAGGACCCCATATCAAATTTTTCTGATATTCAAACCCGATTAATGTGAACTCTATTATTTCATAACCCTTTTCATTAAACACCCCATAAAATGTTCGAAACAACCCATGTTTTCTAAATTATAATTTTTTATTATGGAATAACTTTTTAATGTATTTATGGTTTTATTGAATTAATTTTAACATTATCCTATAAAATTACTCATTACCATTTTTCCTAAAGAACCATCTTAGAGGTAATTTCAAGAAGTGATATAAATACACTTTTTCACTACATCTCACCACTTGGACATCATTTTTCGTGGTATATTCTTATAAAAATCAATGATTTATTTAATCCATTCATTTATTTAAACCATTTTGGAATATTATGTTGTAATTATATATGATATGGTTATGAAACCCATATAATTCCATGGGTAATGGATCTATTAATATATTATGATTGATTTTAATTATAGAAAAAAATAATAATTTAAATATTGTTAGGGGATCACATAGATATTAATGCAATGAATTCGGTAATTTATTGTCTCTTGATAAAATATATAGAGGATTAGGCATTGAACCTTATTCCCAATGAGACTCTTCCCTCCATGTTATGTTGTCTTGCGTATCATCCTTCACTTATGATTATATAATATTGTATATTACAACCACTTTCTAATGTTTCTGTGATCTTGTGACACCATCTTTTGAATATTATACTCTCATGTCAATAAACATGATCCTTATCTTTTATGAGAAAAATTAATGTCATTTTATTCACATATTATGCCTCATTACCAAGATTATTTCTTTATAATGATTTTTTCTCAACTTATTCATTCATTTATTACCAATGACATCTTATAAGGTTTTATAAGTTAAAAGTGGATTTGGATCTCATTATATAGAATAAAATTATTATTTCATGTTAATTTTATTTTGATGTATTATTATACTATTAGTCTAATTTATATAAGAATCCTCGTCATTGGGTTGTTTTTTATTGGATTTTTATCTTGATGATATTTTAATATTATTTTTATAATTATGGTGTCACTGTATTGGTTTTAGATAAAGTTATTATTGTTTGGGAAATGTACAAAAACATAAAAAATCATTAAAATTAACTTAAACTAATTGATAAAACTAAAATAATGTAGTAAAATTTCTAAATATAACCTATATTAATTTGTTGAGTTTCATAAGTTATGATAGATTTTTACTTTTTAGGTTATTATTTATATTTTCAAATTTTCCATTTTATATGTTTTTTAGTAATTATATTTTCATTACATTTTTCAATTATTTTAGATAATGGTTATAAATAAGCGATTTTTTATAATGACTAACCTAATAGGCAATGTGATGATTTCACCAATGATAGTCCTATATATATTGGTTAAAGTGATATTAATATTATTGTATTAATATCTTTGATGACTCATGTTATGAATAATAAATCGAATCGGGGGATCTACCTCATTCTCCCCAGAAATAGAACATTTGTATCGAATTCATTATGAGAGAAAGTCCTCCTCCATTAGTTGATCTTTTAACACCCTTATCATGGAAAAAAGGATTAAAAATAGTGAGAATATATTCCCAATACTCCATTTCTATGATCATGATTAATTCCTACTATATATTTTTCTTCATGAATGTGAATCCATTTAGTGGGGAACACTAATAAAAATAAAAAATTAAATAGAGTATCTAAATTATATGAAATTAGAATGATTCAATAAAAAGGTTTTTAATAAATATTTACCCCAAAATTCACATATTTAAATAAATAAAAAATTACTTACACTAAATAAAATAGAATATTTTTAAATCTTGGTGTATGAGGAAAACTTTACAAGGATTTGATGATTTTACTTTATCATCATAATCAAAAATGAAAATTAAAGATGAAATATTCATTAGTGGGTTAATGATGAGTATAAATATAACATTATTTTTTCAGACATTGAAAGATATGAATATATATTTCATTTGCGACCATAATATTTAAATATAGAACAACGAATTTCATGAATCTCAAGGGAAAAGATACAAAAGTGTAACACGATGATTTATTTTGACATATCTACAAATAAATATTAGGGAGGGATGAAAAATCAACTACCAACATGTTATAAGTTCGGGAAAAACTATCCACGAAACTCTCTAAAGGGCTTTGGGAGATATTTAAAATGAGTAAAAGAGAGGAATTTGGCTATTTAAATTTTATGGTATATGGAGAATCCCACTTATTCAATTTAAGAAAAAAAGGACCATATCAACACTTGGAATTTGATAAATTGATTCAACTGTAAGGATCAAGGGAATTTTTCATACCATTTCCCTAAACATATTTTGTAAAAGACTATAAAATATGAAAACAAAATTTTCCTAGAGGACATAGACGGTAATTATATTCCACTAATGCTAAGGGGTATCGTAACAGTGGTGTGGTGACAATTACAATTGTTATTCATTAAATAATTGAAAATATTATTTTTGATCATGGTTCTTAGAATTATTTCATATCTTTAATTATTAATAAAATAATTCAATGAATACCTAAAAATATTGGGGTTGATCTATCAATGGAAATAGAAAATAGTTCAATTATTTAATCGCATGTATATAACCATATCCTAGTTAATGTTTGTGGAATGAAACTCCCATATTTTTTACAACATCCTTTATATGAATTTTACATTATATTAGAAATGGATTTTCTATCCTTATATAAATCCAACATCAAATTTTTTGGTAGAGAGATAAATTGTTACATCCTGATTCATTCTCTAATTCTGCACAAGTGTAAGGAGAGGGATGAATCTCCATTGGAATATTATTCACAATCATGGATATTATTTTAATGTGAGAAAGTATTAATTTTCCAATTGATTCATCAAAATTAGAAAAAAATGGTTGAATATGTTCCCATTTTGAGATATTATACTTGTTTATTCCTTGAATAATTTCTTACACTTACTCCAAATCGACAGGTTGAGTTCTAAATTGTAATTATACACTAATTTATTCTTATATACATGAATCCTTATAGAAATTGCACAATAGAGTTGGTAAAACTGAGGATGTCATGATGATAGATTTCGAAAAATGGTATTATACAATAAAGTTATTCACTATAGGTGGTTCTGGTCCACTTTTCCATGAATCTAGAATGACCAATGTGCATCGACATTGATTATAATAAGCTCGAAAAAACAATGATAAAGAACAAGTATCCCCTCCCAATGATAAATTTTTTTTTCAATAAACTACTTGGTTCCCAATATTTATACAATGTGTAACATCAGTCATGATATCTGTTATTAATAGTGACGACAGAATATATTACCATAACAAAATTTTGAATGAGGTATTGAAACTATAATTTCATATGGATTCCCTTTGGGCTCACCAATGCTCTAAAAATCATCAAAGAAATAATGAATGGAGACTTTATAAATTAACTCAACACCTGATTTCTAGTATTTTTTGATTTGATATTGATATATAACAATATTAAGGAGGACCATGAGGTGTATTTTAATATTGTCCTAATGAATTCATTAAAGGATATTCATTTTTCAATGTATAATAAATATGAATTATGGATTGATGATGTATAGTTATTGGATAATTATTTCACCAATAATAGGATATTCTTCGAGCTTTATAAGACGAAGGAAATTGAGGAGTGACCTGAACCAAAATATGAAATGGATATCTATATATTCATTAGTTTAAATAGAAATTACTAATGATTTTTTATATACTGGTCAAAATTTTCAATACTACTATCAAAGGTGTAACATAAAGGTATAATATTCATTTGGATTGATTAATGTGAATAAATATTAATGAAATTTAAAAAGAGTCTCCTCACTACACCATTATTCATTCTGCCCTCATGTGGGGAATACTTCAGTCATGCATCAAAGAATGTATTAGCCAATATACCAAGGTTGAATAGTAATGTGATATTTGAGGGCTTGAGTTAGGTGAATGTCTATGAGTTGAATTATCCAATTCATGATCTAGTGTAATATATTATGATCATCAGGTTTATAATCTTGAAAAATTATCTCCATTTGTATAATTGTTAAATATATATAGATCATAAGTACCTCAATTGTATATTATCACCGGAGGATCTTAATATGTACTGGTGAATATTTTTAGGGATAATAATGAATTATGACCACCCAATACACTCCCATTATGGGAATTTAGGTGATGTGGATTATGATCTATGTAGAAGGATCTAAAAACCATATCAATAATTATAATTTGTATGGATAGACTCTTATTATATAGCTGAAGTATTGATGTGTGAATCATAAAAGAATGAAAATATTCATTATGTTCACATACGATTTCTCAACGATGACTTACAGAAATATTAAAGGATTCCTAAATATATGATGTTGATATTTAGATGAATATGGAAGCTTTAAGAAGTGATGAATCCTTAGAGTTCTAAAATTATTGAATAAAGAGTTTTTTTCTATGTTATAAAATAATAAGAAAAAAGATTTATTTAACGATTTACATAGCTCAAACTTCCTCACCCACATAGGGATCATGAAGATGAGAAAATATTTCTATGAAATCTATTTATGGGACATTATGGAAAATTATATTATAGTATATACATCACAATTCCTAATATGTATTTATTGTATGGAAAAATGAAACTGTTCAATGGGTTGGTACAAACATTACAGATACATATATGGAAATGGGAAAACAACTTGATGGAATATTGACTGTAAATTTAGAATAAATCAATTGGAAATAATGTTAAATGGGTTTTAGTGGATCATATTACACAGAGTTCTAATTTTATTATAATTTTATAGGACTTATATCTTGATCAACTTGCAAGGATAGAAATCATATAAGTGGGTAGGTTTTATGGAACACCATTGTTAAATTTATTTGATCCTGATTTTAGGTTTACCAATATGATCTAAAATATTAGTTAATAATATATAAAAAATTTGTTTAACTAATATATTACTTATATCCCCCAAACTAATGGCCATTCTGAATGCACTATGTATACACTTTAGTAGATGTTGAGAGCATGAACAGTGGATGTACTGAGAAGATGGGAAAAAAGATTCTTTCCATTGTGTTTTCATATATTAATAACATTTACTCAATAATTTATATGGTTACATATGAATACCTTTATAGGGTTAATTATAGAACACCAGCGTCCCACGCCGATGTTTTAGAATGAAAGTTGGCGGGTCCATAAATCATTAAAGAAATGGACGCAATGTTTGATATCAGTCTTCAATAAAACATGGTTATTCAATGTCTGCAAAATATATTTGGTACATATCATTAATGATATAATGATTTTGAGGTTGGAGAAGAGATTTTTCTACACATATCTCTATGAATTACTGTCATGACCTTTTTATTGAATGGGATGATGTGTCCCTAGTACATCTTCCCCTTTTAGATACTTGATCTCATCAGATATATGGCCTATAGACCAACAATCCAAAAAAACAATTCTTAAGTACATTACATATTACATTTATTCCTCGCATAGAATAACATACCATATCCTTCTCATGTACCAAATACTTTGGTGGTGTAGTTGAAAAATTATCTCTCATATGAGGAGTAACCGTTGAATATCATTGACCATATTGATAATGTTTTATGAAAAAATGAAACTCGTCTAGATAAATTACTATAGAGAGACCATATGTTCAATGAAACTACCTTGGAACTAGAGTAACCCTATTATAATAAGTACCATAACATTTTCTCACCTTATCATGTAAGATGGAATTTTGAGGGGGAAATTTCATAAAGGTGGGATATTGTAACTACACATGATTTTATCAATGAAATTTTCCTTATAATTATTTAAATATAACTTATTTAGAAAATAAGATGTACCAAATTATAAATCCAATAGAATTTTATTATAATAATTTTGAAATTACACTTACAAAATAAATATGGGCATAATAATGTAATGTTTTAAAATATGTAAATTTAAGAAGTTAACCAACAAAAATATAAAACCTCTGATATGCTCATTCCTTATAAATAATCAATATCATGAAATACATTTTATAAATAAAAAATAATGTTATTATTTCAATGGGAAATTGCAGAATTAAAATAAATATAAACATTATAAAATGTATACAAGGTTGAAAAATAAATAAAATTTGAGGTGTTTTTATAATATAGGGAAACCATGTCATCTTAAAAAACAAAATTATTGGAATATTAATAAAACGATTTGAATATTAATATTACCATTGGAATAATAATATGATATCAGGGGATAGAAAAATCACATATTCTAATAATAATATAATATTTAGGTAACATATAAAAAGAAAATATGAATCATTTAAACAGTGGTACAAGTAAAAATATTTTTTATAATAGATTAATTATGTTTATTTTTTTATAGACCTAAATTTTTTTAATTGAATATTTATAAAAAAATGGATTTGATATATAATTTATTATAACAAAAAAGATTTTTAAATCGATATTATGTTTTATTATAATTATAAAATAATTTATGTGAACTGAACTAATTTTTTATTCGATTGAAAAAGACATCATAATATAAAAATTTATATTTTCAATATAAAGGAGGATTTTATATATAACATTAAATTTTCATGTATTGTAAATAATTTTTGTAGAATGGATTTAATTTTTTTAATCTAAATAGTTATTATTTTATATGGTGAATTTGTTATATTTTTCAAAAATAATAAATATTTTTATGATTAATCAGGTATGGTAAAATAAGATATATGACAATATAAGATAAATTTATGAATTTTTTAGCCATGGAAGACATATTCCAAAAATAGTTTGAAATTAGATGAAACATTTATTATATATAGTCACAAAAATGAAAACATTTGATAATATTAATCCAAAATAATAAAGTCATAAATATTTTATTTAAAAAAACTCATCTCTTCCCCTTATATATATCAACCCACCCCTATTCTTCTTCAGAGATCATATATGCCTTAAATATTTCCAAATTTTTATCCATTTACTTTCCCAATAATCTCAAATATGTATAAGTAATTTTTTTCTCAACAAATTATCAAATCCATTTTTACATTAATATGAAACACATATGTATGTTCTAACCTTATATTATGGGTCGGTATGTTATATCGATATAATTAATTGGCTAATGTTTTATATCTCATTATATATTGAATCATAGTGGAGTGATTATTATTGTTATATTTATTCAAAATTATTTTTTAGTCATGATTGTTAGTATATTTTATCCCATTTTTAGAGTATAAAATATTACATGATGTTTTTTCATAGGTTTATGTGAGGAGAAGATTCAGGGTAACTATTTTCACATTTTTTATGTTGATATTATTATTTTTATCTTTATTTACAATGTTTCAGATTCCTATTCTTATTTTTTTTCCAAAATTATATTTATGTTCCACATTATTATTTATTGGTTTTGTTTTCATGATTATTGAATCATATTTCCACACTACTATTATAAAAGTATTAGTTTATTCCAAATTTCCAAATCCTTGAATAATGATTTATTTCCTGTTTTTTGTAAGTTATGATTTTCATTTTTTTGTGACTATGACCCTTGATTATATTCACATACAAATATTATCATGTTATTCTCACTAATTATATTTAATTATTATCTCTTATATGTTCCATTAAATAGAATACTACCTCACCAAATTATTACGGTTCTATCCCATTTAATATAAATAATATTGAAACTTATAACATGTCTATAGGGGTGGATCTAGAGAAACTCCCATGTCAATGTTGTTTTTAATAATAGTAATATTTCTATATTTTATGTTTTTTGAGTTATGGAATGAAATTTTAAAATTCAAAATATTTTTACTCTATTTTATAGTGACCAAATGGTTATGGGAAACAGTAAAGGTAAATTTTTGTAGTGTTAAATCATTTACCCAAAAAAAAATTTACAATTGGTATATGGTTTGATGAACTATGCATGATCTCTTGGTAAATATTAGATATAGATTTATATATTATTATACTCTAATGGTTATTTTTTGTTATAAAAATGTTTGTGTAAAATATTTCAGTTAATGTAGGTTCCATTAATTATATATCATACAGTTGTTCTGACGTGTGGATGATGAAACAGCCATCCTAGTTCCACTAATTAAGTGTAATGAATATTTTTTGTAATTTGAACTTATTATTCTCTCCCTCTTTCCTCTCCAAATTAATTTATATGGCCTTCCATCTTGATTAATGGAGTCAAATTGTAACTTTTAATCATTTATCTTCTATTATGTTGTTTTTAAGTTACCTGTCTATTGTAATCTCTCTTTTCTGACACTATTTTATTCTCCTACAATCACTATTGTCATTATCCACATATTTTTTTTATCCATTAAAACCCTTCTAACTATGTAAGTTATATATAGCTTTTAGGTTGGTTCCAACTAGGAGTTATGATAACTTTGGTATTACCGAGGATGAATCATAACTTTACATCTCCATTACTATTCAATGAAATTATCCCACACATGAAACTAGGTAGGTTTTTCAAAGAAACCACAATATATATTAATATCTAAGATAATTGGTCTTATAAAATAAATTACTCATTAAATTTTATATTTTTATACTATCTATGATGTAGCTTATTTTTCAAGAATTTTTTTCCTATAATTAAGTAATTAATCCGTGAATTTAAATCATTTCTTTCGGACTAAATGTTTTCGCATGCTATGAATTTTTGAAAATTTATAAGAGTGTTATTTATATGTTATATCTATAAAATACAGGTATTTATATATTTATTGATTTTTATTGGACGGAACTATGTTTTCATAATTTTTTTAGAATGAAAAGTTACATTTTTTTAAAAGATTTATAAAAGGTATTTTAAGAGGTAAAATTATATCAAATGTAAATAAATAGGGATATCATGTCAAATTTAACATCAATGATAATTTATCACATTATTAAACATATGTTCTAGTTTTTCATTATTATTATTTCTCCTTTTTGGGATTGTGAAGAATTTTTTGATACAAGTATGATGTGAAATGAGACAGTTTTATGTGGGGGAGATAACAACATGGTAGAATAATTATTTATAATTTTTAGTACTTTCATGATTATATTTTAAAATCTACTCTTTCTTGGTTATGATAACCCATGTGACTAATTTAGATATATTTATTTATCATAAACTAGTTCGATAAGAACCAAACTAATTTCATATGGTGAATAATCTCTTAGACTAGGGAGTTTCCCCTAGGAGGTATTTGTGGTCTTTTCAGGTGGAATGTGTTGTTTTGGGTGCACCATTTTCTGGAATGTAGTTTTTTTATAGTATCATTATGACCATCACAAATTAAAATTTATATTGTGGTAGAAAAAACTTTTCATTATATTTATGGTTCCATTTTTGGACATCATACGTTGTTCTTGTTTGTATCCCTATATTCTTGTATTTTTTTAGAAATTTTTTTCTGTTATTTCTATTTTTATTATTTTATATATCAGTGCATGTTTTCTTAGTACCTGAACTTAAACATAACATATTCTGGACTTTTTTCACTCTAAATCGTATTTAAGGATCATTTCATTTTAGAGTTTTAAATAATTAGGAATAAATCATAAAAAAATAGCATAAATTACAATTGATCTCAAATACATTATATCCGATTTTTCAACAAATGAAAACCCCATAGAAAAACATTATTTTTTATTGAGACACATAATAAATGACATATTTTTTGTACATACAATTGTTATGTCTATTAAAAAAATTCATAATCATTATATGAGAACAAACATCTCTATATGGGACTTAAATAAAATAAAGAAACTACTAGTAAATGAATACATTACAACCATGAAAGTATTTTCATAATGTTATAAATTTTACCCATATAATATAAGCTATTTAGAATACCTAATGACATAATAAGATTCCTAAGAACCCCATAGAAATCATAAATAATATATGTAACTTCTCACATTAATATCATTCTTTAATAGTTATATTCACATCCACATCAGGAGTAACGTTCATTGTTGAATTTGGATTACCCATCATAGTATATTCCCTTAATATCTTATGAGAAACCCAACCATTTAACATTATCTAATTACTCTATGTAGTTGAGATCTATAATGTGATAACTCTTCCTTGGATTATCATGAATCCACCAGTACTAATAAACTATTACCACAAACCCTAACATAATCACAAAACAAAAATCAAGAATAAAGGAAAAAATAATATTTCTACGTTGAAATCTTATTTCATTTTTTAAAAGAAACGCACTCATAAATAAAAACACATTATTTGAAAATAAAATGGTGAACCAATAATGGAAGAATAAAAAAATTAATGTGTCATAAATTTGGTAAAATTAATTCAGACCATATAAGTTAAAAACATTCCTTTAGGATGTAGTAATAATTGGTGAAAATGTTATATTTTAAAGAGGTTTTTAAAATAATGTCGATTACCGTGATCCCAACACATCACGTAATATATTTATCATACAAAATAATTAAACTTATTTATCTATATAATTTCTTTTTATTTATTTTAATATTTTTTATTCTTTTTATAAAACTTATTGTCATGATATATCAATTACATAGTTATTTATGTTAACAACGGGTGTTTTTTCAATATTTCGTACACCAGTCAAAATAATTTTAAAATGGGGATTAATGAAAAAGTGGTGTTTATTCAATCATCTCCAGAATAATATTCATTAAATAATAATATCTTTTACAAAAAAAAATATAATTTTAAATCATACCACTTAATTATGGTTATGAAAAATGAACAATTTAATAATCATGGAGATGGTAGGCCATGCGTAACCATGAGTTGCATTTCTATTTTTCAATGATAATTATGGAAAGAAGGTAATTATAATTTTAAAATTATATAATGATGATAATATAATTAATATCATACTAATTATTTAAATATACTTATTTATTTTATCCATGTTATGTGATGATGAAAAATTAATCAGAGTGCTTTGTGCAGATGATAGTTCACATATATGCATGAATGACATTATATATTTTGTTTGAATGTAAAGGTAATAATGTAATTGATATATTATTATTTAATAATGATAAATTTATCATTAATATCTTATATAAACATTAATTGCATCATTATGAAAATTCTTGAGAGACGTTGATAAAAAATGGCCAATAAATGTTTGTGAGGTGGTAGTCCACTGTAAATACAAAGGAAAAGTTAATTTCTCATTGGATAAAATTGGAGTTGTACTTCTAGGATGATATTAACATAATAATATATCAATATATTTTTTATACTGTATTTATTATTTGATCATATTTTAAGAATATTTGAAGGAAGTTGAATAAGAAAATGACTAGAAAAACTAAATTAAAAACATTGCATTCCCTTCAAATGATCTAATCTGATTAGCACCTTAACACCACTAAGATAGTGTTCCTAAAAAACTAATCCCCATTGGATTATGGTATGTATTCTAGGAAGGTATAATAGAGGATATTGGCCAAACCAAATAGGTTTTTTTGTTTATGTAATATCGATGAATGGATGACCATTTATAAGAGAGGGGAGGGGAACACATTGGATTATTAAAAGTATTAAATTTATATAAATTTATTTTCTAATCCAAATGGTTAAAATTTAATGTTTTTAATTTTAGGATGATTATGGGTCTATATAAATTTCTAAAAATAATATTAGATAGGTTTTTATAAATTTTAATCTTTAATTTTTGTTTTAACGTTTATTATTTCTTATCATCACATTACGTAATTTAAAATTTAAGAGTAAATATAATTACAATAAAATTAACAATAATTAAAAAATTGTAATTAATTAAATTTTTTACCATAACTCAATAATTTGATATAATGTTACATTTTTATGAATTTTATATCATTTAATAAAATATTATTTATTTTAAAATCTCATAAATGTCAATTCTAACACTATTCAATAAATGACTTTAATAAAATATCATAATAACTTTATTACATCAAACAAACTACAATAAATCATAAATAAATGTCAAATTTATCATTTAATTTAATGGATGGAATAAAATATTTCAAATTATATTGATTTTAATTTTATTAAAATCATTTATTTGATTCATTCTTTAATAAATCAATTAATACATCATCATTAGGTCACAATTAAATTTGAATATTTATTTTATAAAAATAATAAATAAATTATAATGATGTAAATAAACATTTTTGTATTCAATTTTATTATTTATTGTAGAATTTATCTTCATTATAACATAATATTAAAAATTATTTACTGAATAAAAATCTCATTAATACATTTTTAACCAATATTTACATAAAATACAATAAAATTCATATTGATAACCATGTGGATTAAAATTATTATAATTTTGGAATATGGTTTCTTTTTTTCCAAATACATTCATATAGTAAAATTAGGACAATTATTAGGGTAGTTTTATAATATTATAATATTATTTTTACAATAATTACTTGATTTAACTTTAACCGTGATGAGTAAAAAAACTAAAGTTACTATTTTCCAAAAAAAATAAATCGGTCCTAGTAGAAAATATTTTTCATAAATATTACCAAAATTTAAGTCTATATTTATATTTTCTATTCACATAAGATTAATAATTAATATTAATTCTAATCCCGCACACGTGGCGAGAATACGAGTTAAAGTAAAAATATTTAAAATTTTAATTAGGTTTTGGCATCAAATTTCAATGTGTAAATTATTCTTACGACATAAATTAAAATAAATAATAAAAAATTATATAATTATAATTTAAAACCAAGTCAAAAAATAGTTTAAATATATAAATAAATTGGATGAAAATGTAGTTTTGAACTAAAATATAGTATTTTCGCAATTTGTCAAAAAATGTTACTTCTATGAAAAATATATAAAATTAAACCAAACAAAAATTTGACACTATAATTTAATTTATTAGTCGTATTTCATCAAATATATGGTATATTATTTAAACAACTAAAATTAAAAATGTTTCTAAATCAAAATTCGGTAATATAATGTTTTCTAATACTCATTTTCATGAATAAAATTTTATTTGTTCTTATATCATGTATATAAAACATATAAGATGAATTTTTAACATAATATTGAATTTATATTTCTTTAATATTATCTAAAAATAGTTATTTTATTATTTTATAACGAAAATTATTCGTATTTAAATATTTTTTCATAAAATCACATACATTATATTAAATTAGTTTTTATTTCAATATATTAATAATTTGGTAACCATTGAATCATTATATAAATATGTGTTATTCATATTTCCATAATTTAGTTAATAATATTCATTCCATAAATTCTAATTTTTTTGTTTTAATAATAAAATTCATAAAAAATTAATATTTTGTTGTCTGCTTAATGCTCGATGTGATGTATCCGGAATGCTATCAATCATAGTGTTTCTTTTTTAAAAAAAAATCAGGTTGTTAAATTCTCTCTCATTTAATAAATTTATTCCTCAAAATTTTATATTCGGATAGAATACTATAGGTTTTACTTTTCACAATACCTTTGTTTATATCCAAATTGAAAAAAATGGACTAATAAGACTTCCACATTAAAATAATGAAAATGAAGTATGGTGGTCAACTAAGATAACACATACTGGGGTTCCATGTCGAAAAACCTAGAAATATACAAGAAACGTAAAACTCATTGACTAATATAGAATGATATAGAACATGATCATTGATATTTAAAAATCACAATACCATAAATATGTGATGTTTTAAAATCATTTAATAAAAGAAAGTGGATAACATGTGTTATTCAGGATACTTTTCATATAGTTGATAAATTATTTTACCAATTGAAATAAAAAACTAAATAAATATTCTTTAATTAATGGTAGATCAACATCCATCATTCCAAATCCACCAAAAACTAATCTTTTTCTCCGAATTATGACTATTCTAGATGATTTATTCATGCCTGAAGCAGTAGAATCAACTCTATTGAATCAGATAATCCCTAAAATATTAATTATATATTTCTAATATATTGAAACATTATCCAAAACATAAATTGTTACGATAATATAAGATAATTCACCAAAAAATAAATGTTTTAATGTATAAGGAAATATTTTACTCTCTAAAATTATACAGCAATACATGAAGTTATCTTGGGCCCTTATAACAAATAACTAACCATAGAATTATTAAAAATTATATATACTAAGATTGAATCCCAAAAATCAGATGGATTTGATCACATGATATTGAAAGATTAATTTTAAAAATCATCTATAAGGAAATTCAATAACAGTTAATGTCTCATACCAAAAATAATAATTTCCCAAATCACATAATCTCTATGATATTATAATTAATTACATAAATATCCTTAATCACCAATAATAAATAATTTAATAATAGATTTTTTAAAAATATGATAGAAATTTTACACCTCATTAAAAATAAAATATTATTCTATTTACCTTAATCATATACACATCCAAATATATTGAACGACATCAAAAATAAAATTTATCAGTTAATCCCTATATCATTTTACAATATTATGGTTATATAATTGATAAAAAATAATTTAAAAAAATTAACATATTCTTATTTTATCATATTTTTTATCAAACTAGAAAAATTCATACTAACCAGGGACTTCACATTGTCTCATGGTAGGTGAATCACCCTTCTCTCCCATTGTTGGTGGGTTCAATTCATATGACCTTATAGAACATGACAGGTTGTCACATGGTGTGAGGGTTATTCTATTTTAAAAAATATATAATTATTATATAATTTATAAAATTTGAATAATTCCTCAAAATTAATAATAACATGTTTTAACCTCAAATTTTATCTCATAACTTTCATTTATCATCCCAATAAGTAATAACTGGTTATAATAGAAAAAAATGTTTCAAAATTTACCATTGATTTCTTTATTGTATATTAGAATAACACATCAAAAACAATTCAAAGATAATTAAAATATGATCATCTTTAAAATTATATACCCATTATGATATACTTAACTCTTATGAAAACATCATAATATCTAGATATGTCTAAACCATCATTGGATACAAACTGTAAGGATCTACACTTAAAAATATGTTATAATAGTGTTTTTGAAATAGAATTCACATTGAAGAAAATTTTTAATTTCTATTTTTAAGAATTTGTAAAAACTATTACATATTATATTCTTAAGTTACAAGTGGACTCTAATACTCAGTAACCTTTTTTCCCTAAAAGAAACTCATTAAAAAAACACGACATTTTTTCGAGACAAATCTTCAACATAATTTTCTTTTTCCATACCAATCATTAGACCTATTAATTTTTTTATACCGATGGAATGATGAAAAAAATATCAATAATGAACATAAATGAAATAAAGAAACCCTTATTCCATGAATAAATTAAACCCATTAAAGTATTTCCCCAATGATATATATTTCACACATAAAACATAATCTCTTTAGCATAACTCATGAAATCATAAGTTTTTTTAAAACAATTCAGAGAAATAATATATCCAAAAGTTATTTTTTGTAATCCATATCATTTCTAAATTTTATATTTCATGGCTATATAGGTATTAACCATCAGGGGTTCATTTGTATTACACATCGCAATGTATTTCCATAATCTCTTAAGAGGAACCCAACCGTTTATCTCAGTATCATTACCCAATGAATTGGAGAGGACTGATGGGTTCACATGACCACTGTTTATCCTATAACAACCCATATTCATAAACCATTATAATGAAACACATCTTAATCATAACACCTAAAACACACATAAAATAAAAATTACAATCCACTTTAAAATCACATATTATTTTTACAATGATGTGAAATCATAATTGAAAAAAAATAAATTTAAAATAAAATTGTGACAATTTAATGTCAGAATAAAAATATATAAATTTACATAAAATTAGTAAAATAAATTATTTTGGTATAAGTTAAAAAAACAAGACCTTAGGATTTTGAAAAGTAGTTGAAAATGGTTACTTTTTGAGAGGTTTTTAAAAGGATGTCTCTTTACATGAGTACTACTATTAGGTAAAATATTTATATTCCTACATAAAAAAGTTCTCAATAATGTAATTTTATTAGAATTTTTTAATATTTTTTATATTTTAGGATTAATTTCTGTCATCTTATATCAATTAATTAATTATTTATATTCCCATCGGCTATTCTGTCGATATTCGGTACTCGAGAAAAAATGAATTTGAAATAGGGTTAAACATCAAAAGGGTCATTATAATATCATCTACAAAATAATATTCATGAAATAAAAGTAAAATTTATACATTAAAATTACTATTAAATCAAACAATTTAATTATGGTTATGAAAAATGAAGAATATTTTAATCCTAGAGACGGTTGGTCGTATATACACTTGAGTAACGTTTCCATTTTTCATTGATCATTAAGGAGAGAAGTTAATTATAATCACATAAACAAATAATAATATTTTTAATATTAATAATTTTAATAATATCATATTAATCATTTAAATGTACATATATATATATATATCATCCATTTTTTGTGGTGATGAAAAATGAATCCCATCGCTTCATGGAGGGGATTGTTCATAGGTACACACAAACAATGTAATCATTTTTATATGCATGGAAAGGTATGAAAGTAATTTTTATATTATTATTTAATAATTATTATTATTTAATTATTATTATCTATAAATATAAATTCTCTCATTCTAAATAATATTGAGAGATGGTGATGGAAGAGAAAATATATTCGTTCTTGAGACGGTAGTCTTCCGTATACACAAACAGAAATCTCAAGTCCATTTTAATATTATTATAGGTTGATTTGGAGGATATATTAACATAATAACTTATCATTAAATTTAGTCTAATTGAATTATTATTTCATCATAGTTGATTAATATTTGAAGTATGATGAAGAATAAACAAAATAGGAACACTTAATTAAAAACATTGCATTCCCATGAGACGATATCCAATGATTAACACCTTAACACTTCTAAAGTGGATGTTATTCCTAAAATAATGCCTTCATGATAATAGTATGGAGTCTAGGAAGGTATTTTGGTATAGATTGGTTGATCCAAATAGTTTATTATTGTGTATGGAATAGAGATGAATGGGTTCCCTTTTATAAGTGAGGGGAGCGTATTATTAGAAATATTAATTGTTTTATATTAACATAAATATATCTTATATTAAAAATGGATCCTAAAAATTATTTTTAACATAGGACAATTTTTGGTTAAATTACCTTCATCCAATAAAGATTATACATGTTTTTTTAATTTTTTAATCCATATCATTTTGTTTTGATCATTTGTAATTATTATTGTGACATTTTGTAATTTAAAATTTGAGAGTAAATAAAATTAGTATTAAAATCCAAATATATATAAAAAATTAATTAATTAAATTATTAAACTTACCTCAATCTATTTCATTATGTATATATTTTTATGAATTTTAAATCATTAAATAAAATATTATTTTCCTTGAAATATGAAAATAAAAGTTAATTTTGAAAGTATTTAGTAATTTATTTTTTTAAATATCTTATAAAAAATTTACTTCTAAAAAAAATATTTAAATAATCCCTAAATAGTTGTATTAAATTTTTAAATTCATTTATTTAGTTAAATATTTTAAATTTTATTTATTTTAATATTATTAATATTCTTTGTTTTATTCTTTCTTTAATAAATTTAATATTGCATCATCATTGTGTCAAAATTAAATTTAATTACATCAAGTATAAAATTTAAAAAGAAATTATCATGATGAGTATAAACATTTCATATTTTAAATTACTAATTATATTATAATTTATCTAATATATGACCCTATATTAAAAATGATTTACTTAATAAAAACCGAGTATGATATGTTTAACTTAACTTTAAATAAAATATAATAAATTTAATATTCTTACCCATGTGACATAAAATGGTTATAATATCAACCTAACGTATATTTCAGTTGAAACCCCCTCATACAATAAAATGAGGACATGTTTTATGGTAATTTATTAATATTATTATATTATTTTGACCATTACTCACCTGATTTATTCTTAATCATGGTAAATAAAATTATAATGTTACAATAAATGAAATGTTATGTTTATCCTATAAGATCAATATTTTCATACTTATTTCAACCATATATATCCATATTTATAAATTCAATTCACAAAAATGGAATAGTTACATTTAACATTAATTCCACACAAGTGGTGAGGAAGTGAGTTAAAATAAAAAAATTCAAAAGTCCTATATGATTTTTGTATCCAATTTAAATGTGAAATTAATTATAATGACCTAAATTGAATTAAATTGTAAAACAGTATCTTATTATAATTCGAAACCATGTCAAAACATAATCTAAATATATAAATAAATTATATGAAAATGTAGTTCTGAACTAAAATGTGGTACATTACAGTATTCATAAAAATATGTAACTTCTCTAAAAAACACCAAACATTCAACCAAATAAAATTTAGATACTCCTTTTTCAATAAAGAAGAATATTTTTTAATATATTTCAAATGAATCATTCAAAAACTAGATTTAATATTTTTTTTCTCCATCAAAAGGTTGTAAACTGCAAATTTTTTAAAAGTATCCTTTTATTCAAAAAATTGAATTTGTTCTTATGTAATGTTTACAAAACATATAAGATGAATACTTATATGTATATTTAATTAATATTTCATTATTTTAATCCAAAAAATTATTGGATTATCTAATATACACAATAATTTATATTTAAATATTTTTTTAGAAAAACAAATCCTTTATATTAATTTGGTTTTTATTTCCATTTCATATTTACATGGTAACCAATGAAACATTATAAAGAACTTATTTAAAAACTATTTTCATAATTTATTTAATAATATTTATTCCCAACATTTTAATGGAATGGTTATAAAAATAGAATTATTGTAAAAATATTTAGTCGTTCTCTTAAGCTCGATGTGGCATATAATGTATGCTATCAAATATAGTATTTCCTTTTTTAAAAACAATTGGGATTTTATGTATTGGGACTATATATTTATTATCTTACTGTTAATTTGGTTTTATAGATGTTTTTAAAGAATTTTTATAAATTTTACTTCAAATAGAAAAGGTAAATGGTTTGTTTGTTTATACAGTCTATGAAAAAATGTTTATTAAAATGAATGAAATTTTCACTACTAGAATTTAAAGATATATCCACACTTATATAGACATCGTTTTTTAAACCGTGGATACATCCTATGACCCCACCATGGCTAATAAAAAATAGTGGCTTTAGGTACAAAAAATCCTCTCTCACTTATGACTTTCCTATCCTTCTCACCAACTCTCCCTTCAAACCATTCTCTTCTCCCTTACATATTTTTTCCGATCATCACCCAACTGAAAAATTCTCACTCATTCATCCTTGCCAGCTTCGTTTCCTCCATCTCTCACCATGATTGCTTCATTCGTAACATGAATTCTCCATTTTCAGCCTCTCCACTCATGGTTCCTCTTTTCCTCAGTTGTGTCTCCATTCGACGTATTGGCTGAGGCTTTCCTCTCCTCAATCCAGGTTTTCATCTTCCATTTGGGCATTAATTCCCCATTCATGCATTCCTCCTCTATTAGGTGCATCAGTTCTTCATGAATTACTCCTCAATTTGGTGTGTTGGCCAAACCATTTTACTTCATTCTATTTTGTGAATCCTATTGGGATTATTCCTTCTTTTAGAAGTATTTTTAAGCAATTTTATGGATCTCTTATGTTTGTTGGAGGAGTTTTCAGTATTCATTAGGATTCGGGAGATTAAAATAGTAAGAGGAGTTCACCAGAAGATTTTTTGTTTGTTTTTCACTATTTTGAGTCTCATATTTATTGAATAGTATCATGTCAACTATTATTCACTGGAATTTCATTTTTTATATTTCATTATAATTCTCATAATTCATCTAGTATTCTGATATTCATGGTTTAATCTGTTTACTATTCTGTTATCTATTTACTATTAGGGAATTATTATGTTTCTATTTACTATTCTGGAATTATTAATCAGTTTCTAAGTGTTTTGTGTAATAGAACGTGTTTTTTTAAAATTTACAGAATTTATAAGTTTGGTATGAACATGCATCACTTATATGACCACAACAATTGAAAATATCATAGATTTATTCAAGCATTCTAAATCGGTTTGATGTAGATAGATTCTTTTCAAACTATAGATGTTTTTTTTCTATATCCTGATCCCCTTTGAAATTTTCTTCCATTGTGCTTCAAGTATTGTTGGATTGTACTGACAATCCAATGAAAAATTCCCATTCAAGGTACACTACCATCATTTTCCAGCAAATATAAATCATCTAATATTTAAAACATGTTGTTTATAATTTCCATATTTTAGAGAATGTTGTTTTTTTTATTCTTTTATCACTAGTTTGGTTATTCTTACAGAACAACCATCCACACTCATTCCTCTATCCACTATAGACATCGGGTAATATTGTCCACATTTTTATTCACCCATACATTTATAGATTTTATTTTCAAGCCTTCAATTTCTATGAAAATAGATTTAGAAAAATTATTACATTATGTCTACTTGAGAATTACCATTAGATGACACAATGATCTTATTTTCAATCCTTCACATTATAATGCTTTAGTTACATAGTGTTATAATAATGAAGATCTTTATATCTATGTGAATAAGTCTTGAATACATGCTAGAATATTATGAAGTGTTATAGAGGATCTAAAAATGTCTAGAAAAAATTATAAATTCTATGTATCAGGATACTGATGAAGTGATAATGGAAATGATATGTAATATATTACCTTATTTCATAAAATTTCCAAATGATATTACCAACTAAGCTGAAATCCATCATAATTTCACAATCTTTTAGAATCCTCACTAACAACCAAATGAATCTTACATCCATTGCTGTAGTAAAATCAAAGATTCCTTTGAACTTTATCATTTAGGGTAAATATCTGTATTTTGAGAACATTATTTACAAATCCTAACAATATTAAAGCTAAAGAATACATAAAGGGATTCATGGTATCCTCAAAAACATTGTAAAACATTACCCACTATACTTATACTATATTTAATTGTCCTATTAATTATTTAATATATTCTCTCATGCCCAATTAAGGAATAATATTGTCACAATCTCTAATGGAGTAATGTTTTTGTGAACATATATTCAATATTCCACCATCAAACTATCTTAAATAACCCTAACACTCTATATTTAAACAATATTATGATATAATGGCACATTAGGTTGATTTGATTCAGCCTCACATAAAATAGCAATATCTAGGACAAATGAATGACACTCAGATTACCAAAGTAGAGTGATTAATTTTCCATGATTCTTTCAATATCCACACAAATAAATAAATTCTTAGTAGAAAAAGAGTACAAATCTAAGTTAGATAAATATTTACTAAATTTTAGCTTCATTATATATTTGGAATAAAACCATTGACTATTTAAAATACAACATCCTTCCAATCATAAAAATAGAAATTCTTCTCTCATGAATAATATTAGAAAGCTTCCAGTTGTCTATATTTAGAACTACTTGAATATATTTCAAATATAGCAGTAACAGTTTCTTATTTTTTAGTATTCACTAAACCACATGAATAATTTGGATTCAAATCTCCATGAATTAATGGATCTATAATTTCCCACTCCATATATTTATAACCATTTTTGGGGTCTTATCACTCTTTTACATATAACATATAAATTATTTTATCTTGAATAATATTTTCAAACTTTCACATGTCTCTATTTCGAATAACATGAATATATATCAAATATAGTAGCACTAATTTCTTCTTTTTCATCATTCACTAAACAACATGAATATTTTGGATTCAAATATCCCTAAATTACTAGATCTAGAATTTCCACCTCCCCCCCATCGGCCCCCTGCCCCCAGCCTAGCCCGTCCCCCTCCCCCCTCGACCCTGCCCAGTCCCTCCCCCTGCACCCTGCCCATCCCCTCCCCTCTACCCATCCCCATACCAAACCCATCCCCCTCCCACCTTCCCAACCCCTCCCCCTCCCCCTTCACCTTGTACAGCCCATGCCCAACCCCTACCCCTCTACCCTACCCCCCTAAAACCTCCCTACCCATCCCCTCTGCTCCTCTCCTTACCCATCGCACCCCCTATCCCTGCCCAGCCCCTCCCCCTCCCTGCACACTATCCCCTCTCTTATACACGTATTAAAACCCAATATTCTTAGAATAACCATCATTAATATATCAACCACAATGTCTACTCTTATATTTTCATTATAATATGATGCATTGCACATGAATCTATCATTTGATTCAATTTCCACTATATAAGTATATAATAATGATACCATTTGTACATATTATTATATTTTCCTTAGGATATAAAATTTTACCCCCCATTAATCTCATGTATTTTAGAATATAATTTATTTTATTATCATATTTTTAGATAATGTAAATCACTGATGATTGTGATTGATTCATTTAGAATATTTACCAATATCTAGAAATCTGGGAACATGCTAGCAACCCAAGGATGTCATGTGAAGGTGTAATTATTGATAATAAGATATTTCATTATGTATTCTCTCGATATGAGATAAATATTAATTAGTGTATATGGGTATAGTTCTTATATTATTTTTCTTATAGATCACATCTACTTTAGTAAATGATAATGTTATATTTGATGCATTTAGCTTGAACATTTACTTATTTTTCTTAAGAATCATGTATGGAATATAATCCTATGAATGAGTCCATATACTACTTTTATTAAGCATGAATGAGATAAAATGTTGTTATTTATAATCAAAAAAATTACTAATTATTTGTTTATTCATATTAAAAGGGATAGAAGCTGGATGTATAATATTGATTAGATCACTGATGAGTTTCATAAATAGATGGAATATGTTTTGGATTTTGCATTTAATAATGGTTTAGATAATGGATTGATTTGAATCCCATGTATTTATTGAATTGGAAGACCGTGGTTAACATGTGAAAAATTAATTTACCACTTCACTAAAACAAGTTTTCAAAAAGGATATCATGTTTGGCATCACAATGGAGAAAAAGCTCAAACGGAGAATGACGTTGATTCACCTGAAAGGATCGGGCTGGAAAATTTTATTTCAGATCAGTTTCAATTTTCTTTAGAAGCCAACACTTCATGTACCGCAGTGGAAGAGGAAATGAATATGGGAACATAGTTTTCATCTATTGATCAGAAGGATGATGTTGACCGTGTTTGAATTTTGTTAGAAGACTCGAATACCCAAGTTTACCAGTCATGTAAAAAATTGGGCAAACTAGAGTTTTTAATGTGACTGTATCATGGGAAAACAATTTATGGATTTAGTAATACTACAATCGACTATCTAAATGCTCTTTTTTAGGAATTGATACATGATGATGGATTTATTCCTGAATGTTTTTATATGGCATCAATGTTGGTTCTAAATTTTTCAATTCAAGTAGGAAAATCCATGCATTCCCTAAAGATTATTGTCTATTCGGGAAGGACAATGTCAAGTAAAATGAGTGAAAATAATGTTGTAAATCGATGTGGAAGACTAATAATGATGGAACTCAATCCTATGTACCATATAATGTGTTGTGGAACATTAATTAATTCATAGACATCAAAAACTTTTTATGTAAGAACAAACAGATAATAAAATGAGATGGCATGAAGAAGAAATAAATAATGATAATGATGATATAGTTCATCTTTCTGATGAGTTAGCATCGAATTTTTTTTGAAAGGTTACATCCTGATATTGCTGCCGACCCATGTAATGTTATATTGGGTTTTTCTTGTGCTGGTTTCAACCCATTTATGCAGATACATACAGCACATACTACATTTCATGTTTTCATTCATATTTATAATTTTTCATCATTGATGTGTATGAAAAATCCTCTTACAATCATGAGTATATTGATTTCTTGACCTAATGTTCCTATAAATGATATTAAAATATATTTTCAACCATTAATAGATGTGTTGAAGGAGATTTGGACATTTGGGCTGCAGAAATTTGATGTATTTAGAAAGGATTACCTTATGTGTCATGTAGCATTATTATAGACAATAAATGATTTCCCAGTATGTGGAATGATGTCTGGTTGAGGTACAAAGGGGATATTGTCTTGCCCTATATGTATAAAATATACATGTTCTTGGAGATTAATGTTTCGATGAACATTCGTCATCAAAGGTCATCGACGATTTCTACAAATGGATCATCTATACAGAAAGAATCAAAGATAGTTCGATAATTACATTGAGACAGATGAAATAGCTCAATGAATAATGAGGGTTGATATCATTAACGACTTGATAGATTGAATTTTTTTCTTGGAAAGGGTCAGCTAAATTCCAACAAGCGAATGAATGTTCTTTTGAATTCCAACAGTAATAAGAGGAAGAAAATTATATTCTATGAGATGCAGTATTGATCGTCAAAATTGATGCATCACTGATTGGATGTAATGCATATTGAGGTAAATGTGTGTTAAATGTTACTTTCAATACTTTTAAATTTAAAGGTAATGACAAAAGATTACTTTCTCTCATGTCATGATTTAATGGATAGTGGTAAAAATGAAGACTTCATCCCAAGTTAATTGGTAAGAATCAGTGGAATGTCCTTTTTGCATTATTTTTATGACAAATGCAGAGAAAAAAATTCTTCATGTCCTAGAACGTTTAAGGGTTTCATATGGTTATTAAAGTAACAATTCTAATTGAGCGAATAGACGATATGTGAAACTCAAATCCATCAAACCCCATGGCTACCATGTCATGTTTCATAATTTAATTCATATTTCTATTCAACATTTACTATAACATAATTTCAGGGATGCTGTGATTAGATTATTTCACATTTATCAAGATCTTTGGGCTAAAAGATTGAACAAAAGTTTTATGAAATAACTACAAAAAGATGCACCGATCATTCTTTGTGACTTGGAGAAAATATTTCCCCCGTTGGTTTTTACATGTATGTTACATCTGACCGTGCATCTTCCAACGGAATTCCTTTTCGGTGGTCCAATTTCGAGTCGCTGGATGTATCCAATAGAAGGAATGATGTTTATATTGAAATATTATGTGAGAAATAAACATCATCTTGAAGGATCTATTGTGAAAGGTTATTTAGTGCAGGAATTCATGGATTTTTGTTCAATGTATTTTCCTAATGTCACCATTAGATCTAATCGGCCCATGAGAAATGAAGATGAGCAATATGATCCCATTGAGCCAACATTTCCATTATTTCTACAAACTGGATGGATATCTGGACCATACATGTTGTGTACATTAAATATGGATGAGTGGGAAATGGCTCATCATATGGTATTATTTAACTATGGTGTGGATGAAGATTAAATCAAGTAATTAAAATTATAAATATATTTATTTTTATTGTTTATTTTATTCATAGTTCCTCACATTATTAAATTTTTATATTTTCATAGAACATAGTAAAATTATAAAAAGAGTACAACACTCTTTATCTATTAGTAGGTAGGTGTAATTACACAGCAACAAATTTCCTTCTTGGTTAATGTAAAAGGGAAAAGTTTCTTTTGTTTAAATTACCAACTCATTGGTAGTTGTTCAATATTTTTTGTCAATATATTTCAGGTCCAATGTTTACTGATGGATGATGTATCTACTGAAATAAAGTCATTGTCGGTTGGTCCGAACAATATGGTTCATGATTGTAAAGTGGTCGTCAATGGTTTTAAATTGATTATAAATAGTTATACAAGAAAGATGGAAACACAACATTACGGTGTCATGATAATAACTACAACGGATTGTTATGAAATTGCATCAGACAGACAGTCTCGATCATAAAATATGTCGTATTATGGGGTTGTTGAGAGAATTTTTTTATTAGATTATTATTCACATGGTCATGTTGCTATGAGGAAATGCATGTGGTTTTATTCAATGACACGACACATCTTTTATATAGATAATTGTGGTTTTAGAGTTATGTATATGAAACATAAACTGCAAACAGATGAGCCATATATTCTTGCATCACAAGATAGGAATGTATTTTATGTAAATGTCCCTTTAAAACCAAAATTTGGTGTTATTGTTGATGTTCTTCCAAGTAAAAGTTTCAATGACGGATCAGATGATGGTGATGTTTTGGATGAATTAGTTAGTATTTAGTCAAATATATCATTTGATGATATAGATGATTCAATTATGATAATTTATTGTGAAACATAAATTATAATAGATAATACATAGCTTTACATGTTTCAATGTATTCAGATTATATTATTCTTACCTGGTGCGTGTTTTTTAAAACTTTTAAATTACCACCTTCTTTTTTTTGAAATTTTTTCATTTAGCGGGTAAACAGCATAATGAAAAAAACATAATGGAATAAGTAATGTTTTCAAAAATAATAAAATATGTTTTCCATCTTTATAATTATTTAATGCATTGTTCTATTTTTAAAATTTTCACATCACATTTGGCATTTACAGATTATTATGTCTTTTGAGGAGGATCAGAGAAAAAAATGTAGGAAAATGATCGTTGACATAGATAAGTTGGCCTAACTAATATGATTGTTCCAGAGAGTATATTATTTATTTATTTATTGATTATGTATGAACTTTCGAAAAATAGTATTAAACATGAACATGAATCATCGAGGAAGCAACTTGTGTTCACTGAAGATGGTTCAAGCACTCCAGAGTATAGGAACAGCCAAACATGCAACCCCCCTACATGTACCGCCTCACAGTCCATGGCTCTGTAGTCAGTGAGATTATTTCCTATAATCATTCCCCCCACTTATATTCCTTATCCATACATGGTCAGTCATCCTTTTTATCCATTTCCTCCTCCTACCATGATGGGTAGTCCATAACCTTCTATATCTCATCCTTTTAACACTTATCCACGTTCATCACTACATGGTACACCTGCATTGGTTATGCCTCCTGTATACCCATACCATCCTACCCAACCTTAGCATCCATGGTATACAATGGAGGGTAAACCTCCATTGGTTATGCCCCCTGTATACCCATACCCTCCTACCCAACCTCATCATCCACAGTCTACTATGGATTACATTTCTCTAGTTGGTTCCCCTCAGCATTGTGTGCATGACCGAGCAACAACAAATAGTGATACTAGTAAATTTTTAAAAATTACTGAAATTAATAATTTTTTTATTAAATTTCAGGTATATATGTGTAAAATATTTGCTTCTTTTTTTAGGAACCTCTTGTACTAAAAGGCGTGGTCGTATAATGATTCATAAATTGTGGAATAGACATATGAAAATTATGGTTCAGTATAACAAGGAAATGAAAATTATTGAAGAAAATGGTAAAGAATTGTGGAGTTTTAGGGGGACACTCAACAGAAATAGAAATATTGTTCCAGTTCAACCAATCGAGTGGAGAAAATATGGACCCGAAATAAAATACAAGGCTTGGGCTAAAATTTGGGTAATATATTTTTTAAAATTAGTTTCCAATTTCATTATAATGTGTTATTGATAAATTTGTTTGAATATTCAGCTTCAATATAACTTCCTGGATGGTCTCCACACTATAAAATCTAGGTTACTGGAACTGGGGGAGATGTGGCGGGCCAACATGTATGACTTCCATGTTGGCTGAAAAAAAGAGGTACTCCTATTGAAAATGAAATAATATTCAATGAATGCCCAATTTCACAATACAAAGAATAAATTTCATATTGTAGTTTTTCCTCTTTAAAGGTAATTTACAATCATAATGCTTTTAATAAATTTCATTTTTTCAGTAATCATAGTTTTCTGTAGTGGTTGATTTTATTATATGTGATTGTGTTTAGTTTTATTTTCCAGACTTTGTTATTTCAGTTATGACTTGAACTCTTTATATTGTTAACATGGAATAATGATTTTTTATCTCTTTTTACTTGTTGAAAGGTTAGTATATATTTTTTACTTATATGATTCATCATAATGTAACATAATAAATAAGGGCACCATAATATATAATCATACTCTAGGGTGAACTACACTGCCAGATCATGAACTGTCAAACGAAATATATGATTTAACATTGAAATTCATTTATTTTTTCATTGATTTATTATCAATTTTCATGTATAAAAAGGCATTAAATTTCCAAGGATGTTTCCCCAATCATTATTTTTTTGTTCTAGTAGTAAAAAGAAATATGGAACTACTATGAATCCAGAAACACCGGAAAAAATTGTTACAATGTTTTTAAATTCTTAACTTTTAGTATGTAGTATCATTCAATGAAAATTATCGGAGTTGTGTTTTCTTCATAGGGAATTAGAATGAATGAGTCAATTATATAACATGTTCCTATGGTATTATATAGTAAAATACATTATCTTCCACTCTATTTAGTATTATTAATGATAAATTAGTAAGATCAATTCTTTAAATGGTTTAAAAAGGACATCTGAAATCCATTCAATTCTTGATAAGGTTTAGACTCTCAAATATGTCCATAACCACTAATAATATATCTATAAACACAAAAATAATTCTGAGATATTTATATAAGTAATACCAACTCCTAAAAGTAGTATAAAGAATATAAAAGGACATACACTTCTTATGTTTTGGTCTATATTTCAACAAAAAAAAGGAGGTTGTTGACATTTAACTCATAACACGTATGAGAGTTTTAGTGGAATTTTTTTTTAAAATCTATGAAAATGTTAACTCCCTTTATAGGATTCTCTTAAAGCTAAAATGGAAAAGAAATCAGACACATTTGGATGGAAAAATTATTTACACCAGGTTATTGGAAATGAGCATAGTGACAGAGTTCATTGTAAACCCGGTATGAAAATTGTGCCATCGAAATATTGGTCATCAGTTATTTAATAATCTAGAAATATTATAGGAATGGTTACAGAAGAACAGTTACATTATGTCATTGATACATCAAACTTAGAATTTAGATAGGAGTCTCAAAAGACGCAGATAAATGAAAATGAACAATTGTTCAAGTTGATATCAGCTATATGATCTTCACTTACGCCAGAGGGTGCAATAACAATGGATGGATGTTTATCGGGTTTGCGCTCAATGTATGAGGATGACGATTATTGTGTTTCTGAAGATGATACTGATGGTGGATAGGTTGAAGATGATGCTAATGGTGGAGAGGATGAAGATGTTGATGATGGCGGAGAGGCTGAATATTTTGATGGTGATGTTGATGCTGTTGATGGTGGTACACATGTTGATGTTATTGATATCAATGCTGATGATGATGAGGATTTAGATGAATATTTTTAGCAACATTATTGATAGTTTTGGAAACTACAATTTTGTTTCCATTATTTATAAAATTTCAATTTTATATGTATTAGTTGTTTTTTTATTTACGTGGAAATGAGATGTTGCAATGATTTTGTAATTCATTGCTGGTGTATGTGTATGGTGTATTTGTATACTGTAGGTATGTGCAGGGGGAGGGGGTACTAGCAGGGTGTTGTGGGGGTAATCCGGGGGTGCGTGGGGGGGGGGGTTGATTTGGGGGGATGGTAGGGGCAGGGGGTCTTTGTATTAAATTCACATAGATGTTATATAATCAATATTCCTTTCTATAATAACACAATAAAGAATCGTTTCTGAATGATTTCCTTTTAAATTTGTGTACAAGGGGTTGGGTACAAGTAAATCTAAAAAGGAAATTAATACTTCAGTGAGATCCAAAATAACAAGAAGGAATTTTCATGGGTCAACGATGTAGATGGAAATGAAATTGAGATCACATTTAGAATGAAAAATATAGAAGTTAGAAAGAACTTTCTTCGACAATTTGAGGTTCGGAATTGACTCTGACATGTGATTTATTGGGTTGTATGTGTCTTACCTTATATATTACATGTTTCTGTCAGATGGAATTTACCACAGGGAGACCATCCTTGCTGGTATAAAGTATCCAAGTATGCTCACCCCCAAATCATGTTTTTCATTTTTCAATGATGACGTCTAGGTATTTATATAGCTGTTTACCGAACAGTTTGATGGAACATCACCTGAATCTGATGTTTTTGAGATCTGCACTGGAGACTCTCTATAGTGATGGTAGATAAGGGCCAAGAGATTTCCAATCATTGAATAGTGTGCATCTTGCGAATATCCAAGAATCAAAGATTAATATTGCATTCAATTTTTTTCATTCCATGCTAGTTATTATGAAATAAAAAATCTTATGTTTGTAGTTCTTGGAGAAAGGGGGGATGGGGTGGGGGACTAGAAAGGGTTGGGGGTAAAAGGGGGAGGGAAGGCAGGAGGGATGAAAGGGGGAGGGAAAGGGGTGGCGGGGGGGACTGGTAGGGGCATGGGGGGAATTGGCCTAAGGGTGGGGGGATTAGCAGGGCGACTGGCAGGCGGCAGGGTGTGGGGGACTGGGTGGGGAGGGGGTTTAAGGGGTGGGGGGAACTAGTAGTGGGTAGGGGTGCAAGGGGAGGGGGGAGCTGGCAATGGGGGTGGGGAACTAAAGGGGGGACTGGTATTATGGGAATGTTCATGCATTAGGATATGTTGATATCATTTTCAATTTCTTATGGATACATTACATGTATTTTTTTGTTGAAATTCGATTTGAATTTTAAATAGTTATATTAATTTTCCCTATCAATATGAATTAAAATTTCTAAATCCTGAGTTTGGTGCTAGTTTCAACTATTGTATATATATGAATAAGATTCTAATAGGCTATTATTTCCTATTTTATAGGTGATTAAATTTTTACACCAGATTTGTTCAACAATGAGAATGAGGAAAGAGTCTGGGGATTGGAAGATTTCACTCAGAGGAGTATTGTACCTCATTTACTTTTCTTCTCTCTTATTTCTGCTAAAATTCACAATGCAAGATATGTTTATTTTTCACTACATTCATGTGTTATTATTATTGTCTTTTTTCAATATTCTTTTACTATAGGTTGTGTGTTAATTTCATATTGAAACTGAGTTTGAATCTGTTTTCCTTATGGAGTTTTATTGATAATGGGCCTTCTTACCATCATTTTTTATTAATTCATTTGGTATGGTAGTGGATAAAGATGTATGTTTATATTTTTTTTCGGAAATTAATCAAACTTTTCTCTTTGGGGGGGGGGGGGTCAGGGGCAAGGGGTTAGGGGGTGAAGGATGGTGGGAAGGTTGGGGGGTAGTGTGTATGGGGCATGGGGGGGGGGGGTAGTGTGCAGGGGCAAGAATGTAACTCCCTGAGATTTTATGAAAAATATTATTTCAATTTCATTGATGTATTTTGTTGTACGCTACACCAAGATTACCTTGCGATATATACAACACCGTATTAGCTTGTCGTATACACCACACTATTCTGGGATCATGTTACACACAATTTTGATAGTAGTTATTATAAAAAACATTGAGTGTGTATTTACATATATATATATATATATATTCAATGTATGAATGAAATAAGGATGGATTGTATTATATGAAACAACGAAGGAGTCTTTCATCACACACAACCTTAACTTGGATTGCATTACACACAATCACGACCTTCCTCGATGGCATGTGTAGTATACAATACCGTGTTTCACTAAACAACAATATATGGTTATAATATTATTATGGACTAGCCGTTATGAATATTATTAACTAAATATTGAATTTTATATCATTATTATCCATCTGACATATTTTCTAGAACATGGTATGAGAACAATATAAATGATTCAGGTAAAATAAGTATTTTTAAAAAAATGCAGTTTGCCGTCCTTTGAGGATGCACCCTCTTTAAATCTGGTTTTCGACATGTCTATAAGTTCAATTTGACAAAATAAAATTCTTCTTAGGAATCAGGATATAAGAATTTACTTTGGATAAAATTTTCATATTATTCTGATAACTTTCATATTTTGATGAATAGTAAAAACACGCTATATTTTAATTAAAAACAAGTTTTTTCATCGCAATAATTTAAATGGATAGATTATATTTTTAATTGGTTTTAAAGTGTAATTAGAATAAATTTTTACCATTTAATCCAATTTTGTTCTTGGAATTAATTTCACGTTGAAAATGGACATAAACAAGTGATGATCTTTTGATAGTTAATGTTTTTTTAAAGCACGCTAGTTGTTCTGATAACGAGATTCACTTTTAAAATTAATTAATTCCACTTCTATGTTTTGAATTTGGAAAAATAGACATCATTTTTGAATTCGGAATATCAAATATATTTTTAGGATGAATTTTTGGTATTTTTCTGAAAAACTTCAATTTTTGATGAATAGTGAAAACACTGAGTTTTTGGTTAAAACCAACTTTTTATTTAAATAATAATTTATTTGATTTAAATTTATTTTAGTTAAAAATAGGTACATAATACTTATATTTGTTCAATGAAATTCATTGGTGTCATTTTATAATAATTTTTGATTTATAAAAATTGTATTGAACAATTCACAGTCTTCTACCCACCTCCTAGGAGCCTTAGCAATTGATCATAAAACATAATTTTACCACTTATATGAGTTGAATTTCTAAAATCAAAGACACATGGTTAAAATCAAGAAATAAATGTGGTTTAATTAGATAAAAATAATTTTTGGTGAATAGTAACTTTTTTCTTTTATTTACCACGATTAAAAGTAAATAGGGTAATTCAAGGTTAAAAGAATTTTATAATAATTCAAAATTAGCTTAACACTTGTCCAAAACATATTTGATGAGTAATGTCCGACCATTTAAAACCTTGGGTAGATTTTGGGACCCCATGGAGCCACTTTTGAAAGACAATCACACATTAGATTAATTAATTTAATGTAATGACAAAATTGGCATTAACAAAAATCCTTTAGTATTTAATTTTTATAAGGGAATATATAAATTATCATTTCGACTATAAATATTCATTATAAATATAAAAATATTTCCTACATGTTGGTATTTTTTTTAATTTTTAGACATCAATTAAATTAAATTATTTATGACACAAAAATGATGCAGTATTTACCTCATTAATAAATGATTTAAATAAATACGATTATAATGATTAAAATATTATCCAAAACCTATCCAATTCCTATTGGATGGTTTTTTTTCGAATATGAGTCATATTATCTTTGACATTAATTTGTTTTGTACCTCTTTAACCTGATGATAGGTTTATAATAAAATAATGTTTTCACACTTTCCTAAAGAGCCCCTCCTCCCCATTATAAAAGCAGACCACTTCTATGCAATTCCTCACACCTCTCAGGCCTTTTGGCTCATCCAAACTCTGCCCAACTAAGCTCCCGAACATCCCTCTCCTCACACTAGAAGCCTTACATTAGGCAGAAGGCACTTCAAGAAGTCCTTTTGGTTCAAACCAAAAGAAGTTACCCAAATTAAAGGTAATAGTTTCTCTTAAGTTGTTTTATTTTATTCTACTTCTCCAACCCCTAAACTATTTTTAATCCATTATATTGTTAGAAAACTAGTATATTCATAATACTAGGATGTTTTTATGAGAATTATTATAACTACACTTACACACACCTCTATTTGATGGATGAAAAACATAATGTTTCTGTGATGGAAAACTAACGCCTCACGAAATGATGATTGTTTGATTTTCTCCTACCACCTCTCATGGTGGCCATTATGATGGTACTGTATTTATATATGATATATATTATGTTTATTATTTCCTTATGCTTCTTTACTTCCCAATTATATCAAGCCTTTGTGTTTTCCATAGTCGGTAAATAGGATAATCTCATTTGAGGGTGTGCGGACTACCGCCCCCTCAAAGTCATGTGATTCGCTAATTCCTTATGTGGAATGTAAAAAGGATGGAGTTAATGATATTATATATGATTTTATATATAATATTATACTGAAATTTAAATATACTTATTCCATTAAAATAATAAATACATATGAAAGTAGTGTTCATGCGTACGTATGGTTTACCGTCTCCATGAACGGTGAATTTCATTTCTTACCTCCATATGTTATGTACTATTATAAATACATGTATATGCTGGAGATATAATGAATATATATGATATATAAATCATGATTTACATTATTGAAGTATGTAAATAATGATATAAGTAATTACAACATCAAGAACAACAAGTCCAAACACGTATGATAAATAAGATGATTTTACCCAAAACATTGCTTTAACATGAGATTTACAAATGAATGGGTAATATAAAGACATAAGTGAACTATATATGATATCATAATAATGAATATGACTCTTTAATAAGTAAATGAAATTATATAAATCATTATACAGGAGGATCGGATTTTTACGAAGCATATCGGACATAAGGGATGGGATAACTATTCCAATCTCGCTGTTATCCGAGATTGTTTATTCTTAAGTATTTTCTGGGGTTATGTTTATTATCCATGACCATATGTTCTCAAAATATTTTCATAAAATTTTTACATTCCTTCCATGTATGTTTAAATACATTTTTACCCTTTTCTTACTTTTACCACATCGAATAGAAGAAATCTTTCTTTTGTTTACCAAACGAGTTATTTTTTGACTTTTCTGACAAAAGTACGAGGAGAATGTTTTTTTAAACATATAGGGCATGAAAGGATTTTTACGGTTTTATAAAGCCTTATTTTCATGAATCTTCCTCCAAAATATTTCATGACTATTTTCAACAAAATATCCTTCTTTTAAAATTGTATGACGTTTTGTGAAAAAAAATTGATTTTGAAGAAGAAAGGATATTTTTCTTAAGACTTCATTTCAAGTGTTTTATCAAAACCATTTTCCATCTAAGATGACATTATTTCATATGTGTATGTTTCAAGTATAATGTCTCTATGATTTACATGGTTTCAATTTTATTATGATGAAATATCCATCAGTTTTATATGGATTATGTGATGATGGGATGATGTTTATGAAACCCATTTTATTCATTGGGTAATGATGAATGTTTTAAGTTTATTTTGTGGCACAAGTAAGAATGATTTCATTATGAGATGGGTGGAACCTATGTCTCCATACAATGCATTGGGTAATGATTTATATCTCGTGAGATAGACATGGCTAGAACGACAAGTATACCCGGTTCAGTAATACATGGCTGGAACGACAAGTAAACCCGGTTCAGTAAGGGACTTTGTCCACGAAGATGGTCTGGGCAGCAATGCCTTGGCTACAGTGTAAATCATTACATGTGCTTAATGGATTCCACAATTACATGTTTTATTCCCATTCTAGTTTACTAGGATTAATGTTCCTTTATGATCTATGCCTTATGTACTGCCATGTTTTATGTCATTGCCCATGATTTTGATGTTTAAACATTATGTTCATGTTTTTAAGTTCAAATGTATATGATTTGTTTTATTTTGACCATGCATACACTTACTGAGCATTTGAGGTCACCCTTTATATTTTTTCTTTTCCCCAGAATATAAATAATGGTTTTTAGGTAAGAAAACGAAAAGGGGATGATTTTTATGGGAGATGTTGAAGATCATTCAACATGATTAGAAAATTTTGTTCCGTGTTTCCAAAGACACTAAACTATTACTATCCTTATGTGTCTATTATTATTATGTATTAAGTATTCCACAAAATTAATGTAATGTCCATGTACATCAATAGTCGGGCCTCTAGAGATGGTATTAGAGGAATGTTTAAGTCAACCTTTGGAAAATAGGATGCGAGAACAATAGTGAGATCCATAGAGATATTTATAATGTATGTTTAGGGATGTCCCTAAGGTTAAGTATAAGTATAGGTTATAGTCCTAAAATTATGGTAACGATATTAGAATTAAACATATGATGTTAGATATTGAAGTTACACCCCATTTATTATTTTTTCCTCTCACAGAATTCTTTTTGTGTTTTAGTCTCTGGAGGGAACCAGAAGGAATTTGGTTAACATTGAAATGAATGGACAAATTGGTGACTATGAGAAACAAAATTGTGTAATTCCTAGAGAGAATGATATTGTTATTATGCAGAATCAGTCATCGTGATATATGATTAAAAAGGTGAAATTTAGAGGTATTCATAATTCATCAAATAAGAGGAAGATATAATTTTTTGCATGCTCTAATGTTGAGGAGCATAAAGAAAGGAAGATTGAGATTTCTAAAGAACGGAAGAAGAACCTTGAAGAATACCTCAAATGGAGGGGAAGATGTAATCTGTGTGGAGAGAAGGGTCATAGAGTGACAGACTATTATGGAGATCAATGTCTTATCTGTGGAGAACATAGGCATTACCCACCTCAATGCCCTGGCCTAAGAGGTTACATCTAAATCAAGGAATGACTTATTCCATGATAATCATTGAAGATGATGGTTTGAAGTGTTTATGTATTGTAATTCAAGAATAATGTTATTGAGGTACTTTTATGGTATATTGGAATATTTATGTATTTGTCTATTGTGGTGTCCAATAGTTTTATGGTACCGGTAACCATGAAAAGTGATTGAAATATTTTTGGAAACTAGATGATATGGATATAATGAAGGGATAAATAGAAAATGAAATGAGCTCATGACTGATATAAATACAAAGTTTTATCATGGTTTTAGTATATATAATTTTTGGGATTTTGGAATGTGGAAAGAGACAACTTTTGACAGCATTCATGTTTTCAACTAAGGTTCTATGGTAATTCATGTTGCAATAGAATAAATGATTAAGTAATTCACAAGTTTAGAATGTGACCAATATGACATGTCATATTATAAATGATGTTATTCAAATTATTTTTATGTGACCTTTATAGTAATCAGTTTATTTATAATATGAGATTTGACATATGTATTTTGGATATGTCTAAATATTGGAAAGGGTTATGTCGAACATCAGATTGAATTGTTTAAGGCTAATTTTTTTTTAAATTATTTCTCTATTGTTATAATAGTGTAGTTTTAGAAAAAGGACAACCTGCAAGATGGGTGACATCCCGTTGTGTTGGACAAGGTTGTGGGAATCGAACCTAGAACCGAAGTGTGACATGACTTTATTACCTACCACTGGCCTACATGAAGTCCCTGGTTAGTAAAAACTAGTTTTATTTTATTATGTGGTATGATAGATGAAGTATAAGTCCATTGATGGAATAAAATATTATTTATCTCCCCATAGATGGACTTATGTATATTTAATAACTTATTATAACCTTTTTATGATAGAAACAGATGGGATGACTCATCATTCTATCGCATGATCTGCTAACACTTCATGAATAACAAATTCAACTTCATTTCTTAAAGAGATGAAGTGTAAATTGTTCAAGGCATGAACAACAGTGAGATTGTACCAAAAACATGTTAGTATTTCTTTTAATTCATCAACTTTAGGGAAATGATATTGAAAAACAAAAAAATGTTTTCCTAGTGCCCTCATATCCAATGAATCAGATGGTACCTTAGATCATCACAAATTTATGGCTTTGTGATTGTAGGATTTTTTATAGAAAGGCTCTCTACCACTCTCCATCAGAACATGAAGGTTAGAATTTTCTTCCATATCCATATTTTCACCAATGTTCTCCTATATGGAAACCCAGGGATGAGTTACTTTGGTTAATATTTACGTTTCATACTTTAGTTTTTAAAATCATGTTTTAGTATTACTTTTTACGATGTGGGTTTCTATGAATAGTAAATGATTTATAGCCCTGACGAATTTCAAGGGATAAATTTATTTTAAGGGGGTAAAATGTAACACCCCAATATTTTATGAAAAATATTCTTTCAATTTCATTGATGTCTTGTATTTTATGCTACACCAAGACTACCTTGCGCTATATACAACACTGTATTAGCTTGCTGTATACGCAACAATATTCTTGGATCATGTTACACACAATTTTGATAGTAGTTATTCTTCAAAACATTGAGTGTGTATATAAATATATATATATAATGTATAAATGAAATATGGTTGGATTATGTTGTATGAAAAAACGAAGGAGTCTTGCATCACACGCAACCCTGACTTGGAGTGCATTACACGCAATTGCGACCTTCCTCAATTGCGTGTGTACTACGCAATACCGTGTTCCACTAAACAACGATATATGGTTATAATAATATTATGGACTAGCAGGTATGAATAGTAATAACTAAATTTTTACTTTTTTTACATTATTATTCATCTTACATATTTTCTTGAACATGGTATGAAAACGAGATAAATTTTTCGAGTAAAATAATATTTTTCAAAAAATGCAGTTTTGCCTCCTTTTGATAGCGCACCCATTTTAAATATTATTTTTTACATGTCTATAAGTTCAATTTGAAAAAATAATGTTCTTATTTGGAATAAGGTTATAAAAATTTACTTTGGATACATTTTTCATATTATTCTAAAAACTTTCAGGTTTTGATGAATAGTAAAAACACGCTATATTTTAATTAAAAAAACATTCTTCATCGCAATAATTTATATGACTATATTATCTTTTTAATTGAATTTAAAGTTTAATTAGAATATATTTTTACCATTTAATCCAATTATGGTCATTGGAATTAATTTCACTTTGAAATTGTACATAAACAAGTGATGGTCTTTTGATAGTTATAGTTTCGTAAAAACACGCTATTTGTTTTGATAAAAGGAATTACTTTTAAAATTAATTAATTCCACATATATGTTTTGAATTTGAAAAGATAGACATCATTTTTGAATTCAGATTATCAAATATATCTTAGGCTGAATTTTTGATATTTTTCTGAAAAACTTCAAATTTTGATGAATAGTGAAAACACTGAGTTTTTGGTTAAAACCGACTTTTTATTTAAATAATAATTTATTTGATTTAAATTTATTTTCGGTAAGAATAGGTACATAATACTTATATAATTTCAATTAAATTCATTGGAGTCACTTTATAATAATTTTCGATTTATAAAAATTGTATTGAACTTTTCACCGTCATTTACCCACCTCCTCAGAGCTTTTGCAATTGTTCATAAAACATAATATTACCACTTCTGTGAGTTGAATTTTGAAAATCCGAGAGATAGGGTTAATATCAAGGAGTAAAATTTTGTTCTATTAGATAAAAATATTTTTTGGTGAATTGTAACTTTTTAATTTTATTTACCACTCTTAAAAGTAAATAGGGTAATTCAAGGTAAAAAGAATATTATAATAATTTAAAATTACCTTAAAACATGTCCAAACCTTATTTTATTAGTAATGGCCGACCATGGTCATCCTTGGGTCGATTTTGGGACCCCATGGAGCAACTTATGAAATACAATGACACATTAGATTACTTTATTTAATGTAAAGAGAAAATTGGCATTAACAAAAATCCATTAGTAATTAATTTTTATAAGGGGATATATAGATTATCTTTTCGACTATAAATATTCATTGGAAATGTAAAACAATTTCCTACATGTTGATATTTTTTTATAATTTTTAGACATCAAATAAATTAAATTATTTATGACACAAAAATGATGTAGTTTTTTCCTCATTAATAAATGATTTAAATAAATATGATTATAATGATTAAAATATTATCCAAAACATATCCAAGTCCTATTGGATGATATTATTTTGAATATGAGTGATCTTATCTTCGACATTAATGTGTTTTAGATATCTTGAAACTGAATATAAATTTATAATAATATAATGTTTTCACACTTTGCTAAAGAGCCACTCCTCACCCTTATAAAAGGAGACCACTTCTATGGAATGCCTCACACCTATCAATATTTTTGGCTCACCCAAAATCTCCCCAAATAATCTCCCAACATCCCTCTCCTCCTCCTATAAGCCTTAAAATACGCATAAGGCACTTCATGAATTCCTTTTGGTTCAAACCAAAAGAAGTTACCCAAATTATAGGTAATAGTTTCTCTTAAGTTGTTTTCTTTTATTATACTTCTCCAACCCCTAAACTCTTTTTAATACGTTATTTTGAAACAAAACAAGTTTCATCATAATACTAGTATTATTTTATGAGATTTATTATAACTACACTTACAGACACCTCCATCTAATGGATGAAGAAAATAATTATTCTGTGATGGCAAACTAACGCCTCACGAAACGATGATTGTTAGATTTTCTCCTACCACCTCTCATGGTGTCCATTATGATGAAACTATGTTTATATGTGATATATATTATTTTTATTATTTCCTTATTCTTCTTTACATCCCAATTATATCAAAACTTTATTGTTTCTATAGTCGGTAAATATGATAATCTCATTTGAGGATGTGCAGACTATCGCCCTTTGAAAGTGATGTGATTCTTTAATGCCTTATGTGGAATGTATAAAGGATGGAGTTAATGTTATTATATATATGATATTATACTGGATTTATAATATACCTATTCCATTAAAATAATAAATAGAAATGATAGTAGCGTTCATGCGTACGTACGGTTTATCGTCTCCATGAACGGTGCATTTCATTTCATACCTCCATATGTTATGCACTATTATAAATACATGTATATGCTGGAGATATAAAGAATATATATGATATATAAATCATTATTTACATTATTGATGTAAGTAAATCATGATATAAGTAATAATAATAGCATGAACGACATGTCCAAACACGTAAAATAAATAAGATGATTTTTCCCAAAACGTTCCTTTAACATGGGATTTACAAAAGAACGGGTAATATAAAGTCATAAGTGAACCATATATGATATCATAAAAATAAATATGATTCTGTAATAAGTAAATGACATTATTTAAATCATTATACGTGAGGTTCGGATACGTATGATGCATATCGGACCTAAGGTAATGGGTAACTATTCCAATCTCCCTCTTATCTGAGATTGTTTATTCGTAAGTATTTTGTGGGGTTTTGTTTATTATCCATGTCCATATGTTCTCAAAATGTTTTGATAAAATGTTTACTTTCCTTTCATGTATGTTTAATGAAATTTTTACCCTTTTCTTACTTTTACAACATTTTATGGAAGGAATATTTCTTTTGTTTACCATACGAGGTACTTTTTGACTATTCTGACTAAAGTACAAGGAGTATGTTTTTTTAAATTATATGGCATGAAAGGATTTTTAAGGTTTTATAAAGCCTTATTTTCATGAATATTACTTCAAAATATTTCATGACTATTTCAACAAAATCTCTTTCTTTTAAAATTGTGTGACGTTTTGTGAAAAGAAATTGATTTTGAAGAAGAAAGGATATTTTCCTCAAGAATTCAATTCAAGTGTTTTATCAAAACCATATTCCATATAAGATGAAATTATTTCATATGTTTATGATTCAAGTATAATGTCTCTATGATTTACATTGTTTCAATTTTCTAATGATGAAATATACATTTGTTTTATATGGATTATGTGATGATGGGATAATATTTACGAAACCCATTTTATTCTTTGGGTTATGATGAATGTCTTAAGTTTATTTTGTGGCACAAGTAAGAATGATTTCATTATGAGATGGGTGGGACCTATATCTCCCTCCAATGCATTGGGTAATGATTTAAATCTCATGAGATAGATATGGATGGAATGGTATGTAAATCCAGTTCAGTAATAGAGGGCTGGAACGGCAAGTAAACCCATTTTAGTAAGGGACATTGTCCACTAAGATGGTCTTGGCAGCAATGCCTTGTCTACTATAGAAATAATTACATGTGCTTAATGGATTCCACAATTACATGTTTTATTCCCATTCCAGTTTATCATGATTAATGTTCCATTATGATCTATGCCTTATGTACTGCCATGTTTTAGGTCATTGCCCAAGATTTTGATGTTTAAACATTTTGTTCATGTTTTTATGTTCAAATGTATGTGATTTGTTTTATCTTATCCATGCTTACCCATACTAATAATTTGAGCTCACCCTTTATATGTTTTCATTTCCACAGGATATAATGAAATGTTTTTAGTTAAGAAAACAAAAAGGGGAATATCTTTATGGGAGATGTTGAAGAACTTTCACCATGATTAGAAGATTATGTTCCGAGTTTCCAAAGACAATAAACTATTATAGTCCTTGTGTGTCTGTTTTTGTTATGTATTAAATTTTCCGAAAAAGTAAGGTAATTTCCATGCACGTCAAGATTAGGGCCTCTATAAGGAAGGGGGGAAGGGGGTGTGGGATGGGGCAAGGGGGCAGGGGTAAAGGGGGAAGGGTGGGGGCAGAGTGATGGGGGAAGTATGTAGGGGGGCATGGGGGTAGTGTGAAGGGGCATGGAGGGGGTGGCGGTGGGGGGTATTGTGCAGGAGGTAGGGGTGAGGGGGAATTAGGGGGGGGGTTCTAGCAGTGGCATGGGGTTGGGGTGCAGGGGGGATTTGGACTCAATTCTCATAAATGTTATATAATCAATATCTATTTCTATAAAAAACAATCAAACATCATTTCCGATCTTTTTTTGAAATTTGTGTACTAGGGGTTGGGTACAAGCACATCTAAAAAATGAAAATAATACTCCAGTGAGCTCCAAAATCCCAATAAGTAATTGATGTGGGTCAACGATGTTGATGGAAATTAAATTGATAATGCATTTAGACAGAAAAAGATAAAAGTTAGATAGAATTGGATTCGATAGTTTGAGGTTTGGAATTTACATTGACAGGTGATTTCAAGGGTTTTATGTGTCTTACATTATCATATTATCTGTTCCTGCAGGATGACATTTACCATGAGGAGACCAACCTTTCTGGTACACCAGAGCCAAGTGTACTCACCCTCAAATACTGTTATTCATTTTTCAAAGATAACTTTTAGCTATTTACACTTCTGTTTTCCTTACAGTTTGATGAAAATTCACCTGAATATGATTTTTTTAGAGCTATGTAAAAGACTCTCTAATGTGATGATAGATGTGTGCCAGAAGATTCTCAATCAGGTAATATTGTGCACATGCTAATATCCAATAATCAATGTTAAATATTTTAATAAATTTTTTTGATTCCATGCTTGTTACGATGAAAGAAAAAATAACCTTTTTGTAGTTCTTGGTGCACGGTTAGGGGGTAGGGCTGGGAGACTGGCAGGGACAGGGGGTGCAAGGGGGAGGGTAGTGGGAGGGGGTTCAATGGGTGGGGGGTATAGGATGGGGCAGGGGGAATTGGAATTGGGGAGGGGGGACTGGCAAGGGGCAGGGGGGTATGGCAAGGAGGGGGGTGCAAGTGGAGGGGGTGCAAGGGGGTGGGGTAGGGGCAGGGGGGACAGGAAGTGGCAGGGGGTGGAGGACTGGAAGGGGGAGGGGTGAAAGTGTGAGGGAAAGGGGGGACTGGAAGGGGTAGGGGGACTCACAGTGGGGAGTGGGTTCATGGGGTGGGGGGAACTAGCACGGGTGGGGGTGTAAGGGGTGGGGGGACTGGTAGTGGGGTGGGGAACTAAAGGGGGGACTGGTAATCTGGGAATGTGCATGCATTATGCCACATTGATATCCTTTGAAATTTATGATGGATACATTACATGTTTTTTTGTTGAAATTCTATTTGAATTTTAATTATTTATATTCATGTGCACTATCTGGCTGAATTATAATTTCTAAATCCTGTGTTTGGTGTTGTTTTCAACTATTTTATATATAGGAATAATTTTATAATTGGATGATATTTCTTGGTTTATAGGTGATTCAATTTTTATAAAATATTTTTCCAATAGGATAAATTGAAAATAGTCTTTGGATAAGAATTTTTCACTAAGGGGAGTATTCTACCTCATTTATATTACCGCTCTCTTCATTATGCTTAAATTCGCAATGCATGCTGAGTTTATTTTTCACTACTTTCAAGTGTTTCTTATTCATTTTTCCATATTCTTTTACTATTGGTTGTGTGTTTATAGCATATTGAAACTGTGTTTGAATTTGTTTTTTTTATTGGATTTTTGTTGATAATGGGCTTTGTCACCCTCATTTTTTTCATTATTCATCTAGTAATATAGTGGATAAAGATGAATGTTTATAATTTTGTAATCTGAAATACATCAAAATATTCTCTTTTGGGGGGTTCAGGGTCACGGGGTAGGGGGTGAAGGTTGAGGGCAGTGTGGTGTGCAGGGGGTAGTGTGCAGGGGGGGTGGGAGGGGGGAAAGGGGTGTGGGGGTTGAAGGGGGCAGAGGTGAAGGGGGAAGGGTGGGGGAAATGTGCAGGGGGCAGGGGTAGTGGGCAGTGGGCATGGGTAGTGTGCAGGGGGGCATGGGTAGTGTTCAAGGGGGAGGGAGGGGGAAGGGTGTGTTGGGGGTAGTGGGGGGGGGGGGGGGGGCAGGGTGGGGTGGCAAGGGGTTGGGGGATTTGTGCATGGGGTAGGTGTAGTGTGAAGGGGGGGGGGCAGTTTTTAGGGTGTATGGGGTAGTGTGTAGGGGGCGTGAAGGGGGGGCAGGGGGTGGGGGATGTGTGCATGGGGTTGGGAGGGGTTGGAAGGGGGTGGGGTGGTAGTGTGCATGGGGTGGGGGTAGTGTACAAGGGGCAGGGAGCCATGTGTAGTGGGGAGTGTGCAGGGGGTAGGGGTAGTGTGCAGGGGGCATGTAGGGAGGAGGGGCAGGGGGTGTGTGGGTGTAGGGGGAGGGGGTGGGCTTCTGTTGGGTGGGTGGGGGTGCAAGGGGCTATACAGGGGTGGCATGGGGTTGTTCGGTGGGGGGGGGGGTAGTGTGCAGGGTTAGTGCAAGGTGAATGGGGCATGGGTTTCATGGAATCTGAAACCATAACACACTTGTTTAAATGTTCTATTACTTTTTGTGGCATTTAAAGTCTTATTTCGTGTATCTAAATGATGGTTTCATTGATTTCATGGGTAGAGTGGGTTGAAATAAACCTTTATATTCCTTTATTCTTCAGTGATTCATGAAAAGTGCATGATCTAAGCAATGTTATGTGATCTGCTGACTGCCTTCATGTGACCCCATGTGTGGATCACCGAACATCCTTGCATAAACAATTAGATTGTTCACAAGATCTCAAGAACACTGTGTGATCGGAAGATGTCTTGCATAAATGACTTGCATGACATATGGTGTTTTTGTGAGTTCTCCTTCACCTTTTCACAAGACTCGGTGTCTTTCAGGTTTTTCATTTGTGAGATAGTAGATGTGTCTGTGGGATCACCTTCGTGGAACTATAGATTGTCTGCGAGTTTCTCCTTACCATCACGTAACGAATATGGTTTTGTGAGATCTTCTTCAAGTGATTTAGTTATTAGTTTTGAGAGTTTCTATAGAGATCTCAGAAAACAAACAATAATAGAACCCTTGGTATTTCCATGGTTTATATATGTGGTGTTGTTTCTTTTTTTAAGGTGTGTCAGGGACATCTTTAAATGCTTGAGGATCTCAGGATCTTATGAATGTCGATATTCTCAGCATCTCCATAATTGTTGGAATGATAAGCTAGGGGCAGGGGGGACTAGAAAATGTGAAATGTAATATTGAATGATGATCAAAATGTAGATTATGTTTAGTATTTTCAACTCCCTAATAATGCTTACTTATCTCTATTCATAACATATACATTTTATATTTGTTTGAAATTAATGTTATGGTATTCTGGAAATGTGCATGCTTTATCCCAAGTTGATATCACTTGAACGTTGTGATAGAAACATTACATGTTTTGTTTGTTGAAATTCAATTTGTATTTTAATTAGTTATATTCATGTTCACTATCAAGCTGTATTATAATTTCTAAATTCTGAGTTTGCAGCTGGTTTCAACTATTGTATATATTGGAATAAGATTCTAATATGTTGAAATTTCCTAGTTTACATGTGATTCAATATTTATACCAGATATGGTCAACAATGATAGAGGGGAGAGTCTTGGGATTGAAAGCTATCACTTAGGGGAGTATTTTGCCTCCATTATTTTTCTGCTCTCTTATTTCTTCTTAAATTCATAATCTATTCTATGTTTATTTTTCACTTCTTTCATGTGTTATTTTGATCTTGTTGGGTGAATAACATGTTGTTTTCAAATACTGAAAGTGATGTTTATATCAATACAAATGAAATTTCATTTAATTATTACATAAGCTTTTTTTAGGGTGTCATGGGGGGCATGGGGGTGCACGGGGTCTATCCAGGGGGGAGGGGGTGCAAGGGGTGTTCAAGAGGGTGCAAGTGGGTTGTCGAGGGGGTGAACGGGGTCCATCCAAGGGGTGTTCAAGAGGGTGAAAGGGGGCTGTCATGGGGGGCATGGGGTGCAAAGGAGCTGTCCCTGGGGCATGGGGGTGTAGGGGGGTGCAAGGGGATGTATGGAAAGGGTACTGAATTAATTGTTTTATACCATATGAATTATACCTCCACGGTTTTAACCGTGGTAGTAGGGCCCTAGTTCCATGGTGAAACTGTGGAATTAGGGGGAATATTGCCACCTTTATAAATGTGGTTGTAGATCCTACTGCCATGTTTTTAATCATGGCCTTAACAACCCTAATTCCATGCTAAAATCGTGGTCACAGGTATGACCTAGTGCAATGGATATATCAGCCACAATTTTGGAATACCACGACCATATGCTATCTCCATGGTTTTTTGGCCCACGGCCACGGTTTCCAACCGTGGTCATAGGTTAATTTTCTAGTTGTGTGGTTTTTTTTATAGAATCAGAGCCTCAAGTTTTCCATTTCACATTAAAATAGGATTTCCAAGGGAAATTCTTCTTTGTTATATATATATGAAATGTGGTTTCAATATATTCATTAATTATAAAAATTAATTCTATATTTATTATTATATTTAAAACTAGAATATATAAATATCTATTGGAAAGAAAATACATAGAATCCTTATTAAGATCCAACAATGTTTGTTGTCTCACACCCATGGGATAAAAATTAATGTGATAATGAACTCTGATGTTTTACATATGTTTAAGGTTGTATTACATATTTTTTATCATCTTATTAAATCATCGATCAACTAGTGGGGATATGGTAAAAAAGTTTCGTTCAGATTAGGAGTTTCTAATGGGGTGTTTTGTTATTTGATTTATTTTTTAATATTATAATATCATCCAATTTGGAAATTTTTTATTTTTATATAGTTTTAATAATGTTCTGTCTCATTTATTACTTAATGTATTTTTTGGGATAATGATGTTTTGAAAGGACTCCAACTTGTGGTTTCTCCCTTTCAGATTCTCGATAATTTATCCACTTCCTTATTAACTATGAATAACAAATTATTCTGATATATACTTGTTTTTATGACCAGTAATATTTTTAAGATCACAGGGACTGACAACACCCATTGGGGCTAGTTACTAGATTATCCAAGTGATATGGTTTGTTCTCCAAGTTTTTTTCATGAATAAATAATATTTGGGACCCTACTGATATTTAGGGTTAAACTTGTTAGTAAGTGGAAAATAATGTTCAAACATGGTATGTAAGTTAAGGGAGTGTCTGTTGTGATATTGACATTCATATCCACATGTTTCCAAGAGTGGTTCTAAGGGCTTCACCGAGACTATTGCACAGTTGTAACATCTTCCAAAACATATGACCAGACCATGTATATCTTTACATCCGTCATGGATTTATTATTGAATCATGTTATAATTTTTTATTTCTATCACTATGGTTCACACCTATATAGGGTATTATTAGATTTTTTGATGATAATTTGTGTTATTTAATTTATTTTTTATATAATAATTGTTTTCTATTGAATAAATGGGATATTATAAAATTTTTATAGGGAAAGAGAATTTTATAAAATATATTACATCAAAAAATGAATCATTGTGTTATTTGAAAAAAAATCTACATTAATCATGATGGATCATATAATTTAAGTTAATTCATTATGATATTTTGGAAACATTTATTAATAAATTTATGAGTTTATAATATTGTTTTAAAATTTCCTTATTATTGAATTAAACATTAATTAGTAATATTTATTATGTTGAAGTTAATTATTTTTGAAATGCAGTTGAGTTCCATTTTGTGGTAAAGTTTTTTTAAGGATGAGTTATTTTTGAATGAGTCAGTGAAGTTGTTTCTAAATTACATAATAGATAATTTTTTATTTAATGAAAATATTATTTCTTGTATTGGATTTATATGTTTTATTTTGGTGGATTTAAATTTCTTGGTAAGTCTATTATTAGGAAATGGGGAATTAATGTTTGAATTTGGTGGCATGAATTTATTGTAATCACATTTAATATTCTTTGGAAAATAATTCCAATAAATTATATGATTGAAAATAGAAGGGTTATACCCATGGATGATCCTCTTAATGAACTATATCATTATTTGGATAATATCACATCAGATAAATAATCTTTGTAAACTCTTAATAGATTACCGGTCTCATGAATTTCTCAGCACTTGGAACACATTTAAGACATCATGAATTTGTATCCACCATATTTATGTTTTGATTACGGTTTTATTGATGCTATAGAGTGGTTTTAATAAATTAAAGGATTATTTAATTATAAAAAATATCCCATGGTTTCTTGTGTGATTTAATTTTTTAGATTTCTATATAGAACAAGATGAGTGTAGTTGGAGTCCATGGCCCCATCTCATTTGTGTAAGGGCATTTCTAGGATGATCTTCATGTACCTTGTTCATTTAGTGGTTCATTACATGGAGTTAATATGAAGAATAATATTATGTTCATGAGTATTTAACATCATTAAGAAATTGGGATAGAGGTTATTGATCAATATTTGGCGATTATGTTCTTCTCTATCGGTGAAATACTTCCAAAATCTAATATAGGAGCATTATATTCAATAGCATGTATGACATATGACACCAAGAATATGTGGGGATATAATACTCGAAGACTTTATAATATATTTATTATTTTAAATAAATTCTATATATGATATTTCATTCAATTGACAGGATTCTGAGTTATTTTATATTTTATACAATTACAAGTTTCTTCAGTGGCTTGCATTTCCGATAAGATATTTTTTTACCAAACAATAATATATTATTAAAATATTATTATTCAATAAAATTATACATAAAAAATATTTTAATCATGAGGTTATAAATATTATTGAATAACATATGAAAATATATGTTTAAAAATATATTAAATAAATTAATATAATATTAATTAATTAGAAATGAAAATACTAAAAAATTGAATATAAATTAGATATAATTATTTTGATGCTCACAATGGAATTTCATCTTAATGAATTAAAATAATTACAATTATTTAATGATAATAATGAAATAAATATCTTAAATCAAATATTTTTATAATCATCCTACATATTCGGTATAAAAAAGATAGGAATAAACTCAATATTACACATGAAAACGTATATTTTTATTAACGCAGTTTTAAAACCATTTAATTGAGAACCCATTTTAAATATAATTTTTAACCGTTTAATAAATATAAAATTCTAGAATAAACATAATATATGAAATACAAAATCAAAATGTTCGTGAGGGTGAACTTTGGGTCTTTTTCTGGGAAGATTCATTTGGTAATGAATAGTGAACAATGCCAAACATTTATTCAAAACTACTTTTTCATCTAATATATTTATATGGATAAATTATACATTAAATTTCATCTAAGAGTTAATTTGATAAAAAATTTTATCAATCAATCCAATTTATGTCATTTTAATCAATTTTATACCGTAAATTGACTATAAAACATATCAATCTTTCAGATGTCTTTTAAATTAAAAACCCTAATTGTCATCCCATCTACAGGATTAAATTTAAAATAATTTCTAACAGTTTTGTAATTTAAATTTGTTAAAATGGATTCCATATTTGTAATTATAATAATTTATAATGTATAATAAAATCATATGAGTTATATACCAAAATTATCAGTTAAAATAATTAAAATTAATTATAATTATTATGGGTAAAATATGCTTAATAAGGGTATAAATATAAATTTAAAGTCCTAAAACCCCCATAAACTTTTCTAAAATATATTATTTTTCCATATTTAGTCCCTATAATAAATTTTATCTACTCTGTACCATTATTTATGAACATGAAATAAAAAAACAGCGGTGGCATTCCTCAAATCTATAATATTTCAAGAGTGTCTCTCCACATCAATTATAAAATGTCCCCATTCCTCCCACCTCCTATCATCTCTCAGTACGCCTAGGATCATCCAAAACCTACCCAATGAACTCTCAAAAATCCTTCACATATTCCTGTACTCCAACCTTATGTATGAAATCAATCCATGGATTTCTATTCTAGTAATCAACAAGGTGTTACCGAATTAAGGTGTAACATCTTTCTTAAAGCACCTTAATATTATTTATATTATCCACTCCATCAATGCTCATTATTCCATATTTATATACCAAATATTGTATCCTAAATTTTCAAGGATTATTTAAAACTATGATTTCAACCTATACATGCACAGACCACTATATAATGGGTAACAAACATACTATTTACATGTATTGAGAACTACTACCTCACGAAATGCTTATTGTTCATTTTTTCATTGCCACCTATATTAGTGTCCATTATGAAGGTTAATATATTCATATATTAAATATATAATATTTTATATGCCTGTAATATTTTATAATTCTATCAAAACACATGTATTTATACATTTAACATTTTTTTAAATATAATAACATCCTTTGTGGAAGTGCGGACTACCACCCCATAAAATAGATGTGATTCGTTCACAATATTAATGGAATGTATAATGGAATATTTTAATTAAAAATATGATAAATATATATATTATATTTATTAATAAATTATATTTGTCAAAAAATAATTTATTTCATTTTCATTATTAACCTTTCTCACACTTCAAAAGTAATAACATCATTCAAGGAGGTGTGGACTACCACCTTCCTAAAAAGATGTGATTACATAAACATCACAAGAATACTATATGTAAGAACATATGATTAATTAATGTGGAACTTAGGAAATAATTATAATTCTATAAATATTGACGTAACATACCATATTTTATAATGGATTATTGGAAAATGGGAATGTTACTCATGTATATATATGTTCTATAGTCTACATTATTTTAATGTTGGTTCATTTTCCATAACCATATTAAATTATTTATATTAAAGCTATAATTTATTTTAGAATATGATATTTATGATAAGATTATTATTACATATTTGATATCTATCGACCCATTTGACCATAGTTGACCCACCAAAGTTGTTTTTGACATAAAAAATTAAATTAGTCAAAACACCCAACATAATCATCATTTATTTATTAGTTGATTAAAATATTATAATACATGATATAAATGTTCTTATAAAAATAAATAACTTCCTCAAAAATCTAAATAATTATCATAATTGTGTTATACATGAATATAAAGACACTCATGACAATTCAGATGCATGGCAATGGTTTCTTGACTAGCCTTTCATTCTATGAGGCATACGTTATTATTGTTCACCTAGTTTCTTATATATATTGTACATACTACCAAATTTACATGGAATATAATTAATTCTATTATTTTTCTGGTATTTAAATTTTCAAAATATGTTTTATTATATTTGGATTTTCAAATTAATTTATTACAACATTGGTACTGATTTTTCATATCACATTTTCTTTACATGAGATTAGTGACATATTCATTGTTTTCTTCTTTGTGTAGTATTTCTAATTCCGATTTTGATATATTATATGAAGAATAAATTTTTATCCATCATATTTAAAACATTAATGCAATATTATTCTTTTATAGAGCTTATTATTTAAAAAATAATAATGTGGTATGGGACATTATGGGATGTTTATTTATTATTTGTATCAAGACGAATACTAATGGTCTTACAATGGTATTTCCATTAAAGGAAATTATATGACCATTTTTCAATAAAACTTCTCATTAACATAAACTTTTCAATTACTATTTTAGAGTATTTATTTCAGTTGTACACTCTTTGGTACTCAATGTGTTTTTGAAAATGCATTTCAGAAAAAAATGGTGTTAGTTATCCCTTTAGTTAGGGAACCTGTTTTCTTCTATAAGAAATGATATATTAAAATTATTTTGAAAATTATTTGTAAATAAATTTTTAATCATTATCAATTTTACCAATATTTTAATGGAATATTTTTATTACTTTCAAGACATGTCATTTTTTGAACATTTTTACCATGAAAAAGAAATGTTTTTTACCATGAACTCCATGTACAGATTTACACCCCATGATTTCATTTATGTTTCCTTTTACTATTTAAAAGACACTTCATAAATAAAATATTATCAAAATTGGATATAAATGAAATAGTTTTTTTCGAAAAAAAATTATATTTTCTCCAAGAATACTTTTAAGAATAATTTTATATTATTTTTATTCATCATCAACAACAAAAATTTCTTTTTTCTCTACTCATTATTTTTTGACTAATACCATCCTTATTCTTCCTTTGGATAGTTAATTATTGATTTGGACAATGAATTTATTTACATTCACTTAATTGATTCATTTGTATGCCCCCTTGAAATACTAAATCTTTTAAGGTCCTTGAATTTTGATTTTTTTATAATTAACCATTTAATTTATCATTGATATTACTGTTTCCAAAAATATTTAACATTTTACATATGGTTTCTACTTTGATAGTTGTTTGATTATTTTGGGAAATATTGATAAATCTGTACACCTTATTCAATATTGATATTTGATAAGGTGTATTTTTTATTCGATATATAATGAAAGTTTTGTACAAGAAAGTTCGAAGTAGGGGAACGTCTAACGGAAAACCCATGGGTTAGTGACTAGTTAATGAAATACCCTAGATTCATTCGTAGTCTCGTAGGATGAATTTGTTTTGGAAAATTATATAAGATTAAATTTCTCCTAATAGTAATGTTTTAGTGTACCAAGGGAAAATGGCATCGAATAATTATGAATTTTCCATTATTTAGTTTTTTTATTATTATTCTATGAGATTTTGGGTTGACGTATTTATGGATACATTTTATTTTAGTTCATTGATTAAATTTATTCTGTTTCAGTTTCATTCCATTCAATATTAATTATTACATATATTTTTATTTGAATGGAATGTGTTTCTAGTAATTACCATTCATTATTTTTATGCACTTCCTTATCTTTTATTATTACATGGAATTTCTGTTCATTTATCTACCATGTCATGATTATTAATCTCACTTATTCATTTTTTATTCTAGTATAATTTTCCGTTATTAAAAATTTAAGCTCTCCTTTATTAGGTATCTTTCCCCAAGAATCCAAGAATCATACTATGAAAGATATGCACGAATTTATTAGGTGGATTAGAGTTATCCTCAATATTAATTATGAAGAAAAAATTATTATGTTGTAATTAGAATAATAATATTTAATACCCGACTCATTTATGTATATGGTTTTCGAAGACAAATAAACTCTTCTGTCCATTAGGATTTGATTCTTTATAATCATGCCAATTTAATTTATAGAAGACTCTATCTCTATACTATCTGTTGTTGGGGAATTTTAGTTTTTAGAAGAAGAATATTAATTGTCACCCTGGGATCTAGATTTAGGAAAACATAGATTAGATTAAATAACCCTGAGGATGATTTTGATAATAAGAATAGATGAAAACCATATAATTTTATTAAATTATATAATATTTGGTCATCCTATAAATACATAATTGTTTGGATACTACATGTGGACATAGTTATAGGATAGATCTAAATAAGAGTAACAAAATTGATAAGGTGGTCATTGTCAGACTCATTGTAACCAGGTATACGACAACTTTACTTACAACGAACCTACTTTGACACTCCCTAATGATATTCTTTAGTATATTCCACATTTTTATTTCAAAAAATTTGGAATAATTTTAATAGATAATGGAAATTAATGATCAAGGATAATGATAAGGTGTTTTAGATTTAAAAATAATGTTTCATGATTTAGATATATTATAAATAATTATATACTTTAATCACTATGAATATTGTTTCTCACACGATTCTTTCTAGATTTAGTCAATAGTTGGATATTGAAGGATTCATGTTAGCAGAAAAATAATTGGTGGAAAATATTTAAAAATGTGTAACCAAATGAATTATTTAAAGGAGGTAAGGATATCATGTTTATACCAAATTAGGGTTCAAAAAATATGATTGACAAAATACACCTTTATAAACTATTAAACAGACCAATGAAGAAAATGATATTGGTTGCAAAGAGATCATGTGGTATCATCCATAAAGATAATAATTCTTGATTTCGAAAGGTTGAGATGTGTGGAAAGAGACACCCAAGAAATTGACTTACTAGAATAAATAAATTCTTTATGTTTGGGAAATAAAAACATAAAAAATTATTTTTGAGGAATATTTAAGAGTACGATGGAATGAAATGAAACTAAAAATAAGGACCCATTTGTGGTTTATTTACTTAAATATGAGGTACCTAGGAATTACCCAAGTTAATTCACACACTTAAATGACAAAATCTAGCTCATTGAATGATTTATGTATGAAATAAATGAATGAAATATTTATTTATTGAGAATTTATTGAAAACCATAGTTAAGAGGATATTTAATGATTAAATTTTAGGATGTTCATTAGACTTATTTTTTTTGTTTTATCAATATGGGTTTTTAAAAATAATACATGTATTATGGTGATAACCACTCATGTTAGGAAAAGTCATGGGGTAGAAACCCATGATGAAATGGACATAAGGTTTTTGGACATATCACTAGCCTACGCAATGTCTTGGTTAATATGTCAATTTTTAAACTAATTGAGAAATAAATATTAATGATGAAACAATAGTGTATTTTTTAGGTTTTGATGTTATATATTAACCATATTAAAATTCCATCATATTCATAGAAATTTTTTTATACTTTTCACTCTTTTATGGCCCCTTTGATTTATTAAAGGTTTTAGTGCTCCATGGAACAAATTTAATTTTTTTCATACCCATTTTTGAATCTAAGGGACAAATTAAAATTTGATAGAAGAACAATACAATGATTAATTTGTACTTATAAAATTTAAATTTATTAAAAAATTTATTTCCATGAATTCTTAGGGTGAAAGATAATTACTCAACATTATGAAAATGATAAAAAAGACGTGTTGACATAATAACATAATTTTTTTCAAACCGGTAGTTTACTAAATCATTAATGATTTTTCGATTTGAGGCCCTAAAATTTCCATTAATAATTATTTTATTTGTGGTTGGTGACCCCAATTTCACCCTATAAATAGTTATATTATTCCACCAAGTGTGTATCTCTACATTCCACTAAGGTTCTCCTATATAGAGACCATGATATATGTTTTTCTATGTTTCCTTTTACATCTAATTATCTATTTTATTGATGGTGTCTTATGAAACCTATAAAGACCTGGATATATCACGGAAATTTTTTTCATCAATACTTTGGAATTTTATGAGTCTGCGGTTTCTGACGGAACTTGATTTTGATGCCCATTGTGCCCAGAACCAATTTTTTAAGATTTGTTCGGTACATTTAGTAAACGTATGAGCTAGTTTGTCTATCTTTTGAACCATTGTTCGGAATTGAAATCTGTGGACACCGATGAACTCACATCGCCGGTATATTCTTAAGGGGACCTTCACCGCAGTTGCGTTTTATGCAGGATGAATGTTAATTGTTGGGGATTTAGAATAAATTTAATAAAATTGTTGTACACAATTTTATTTATTTTTTGGTAGTTATAAGATACACGATGATGTTAAGGGTGGGACGACATCCCACATAACCTCCCCTAGGAGGATTTAGTGTATTGGGAGCCACACAAACCTGAAACCTTCCACTTACCCTCAACTCCCAATTAATTCCCTGATGTTTATCTTGACTACTCCACATAATTATTATGGTGGAGCCACTCCACATCCCGCCCTTTAAATGTGCCAACCCATCTATTTAATATCAGTGTTAATTAATTGATGCCTATTTTGAATTAATATGAATTAAATGGAAATTCTACTAATTTTAAAGCCTTATTTCTTTTTGCGTTGGAAAATCTCTATTGGGGAAAGGCTCTGGAGAATTAAAAGAGAGGTGAACCTTCTTCGACTAAGAACACCATTCTCAACGAATAACTTTCCCAATGAAGAACGCGAAGGACTTCTTCCAATGACGCTTCTTCTTCAGACTCACATCGACGTCAAGTAGTCTATGTCGCCTACGACAACGACTCTTCCACCCTCATTGATGGAATGACTCCGTTCTACCGCGACACTCGTCTTCCGCGGCTCGACGACGTATGATGTCTTTTGCGAGGTAGGCATTTTGTATATTATTTTAGTGAATAAATTTCACCCCATTCCTTGTTAATTTTATTAATTGACATTGGTTGATTGTTACCGCCTAACAAAGAGGGTGTGGGCCGAACAAAAACGGCCTGATGACCCTCCTTCGTTTCTTATTTTATTTGAAATCGTGAAGTGGTGACAATCCAAGGTGGCAGCCACACGCTGGCCACATGCAGAGAAACCACATCCCGCAACCGCAGGCCGCTCGGCAAAAGGAGAACCGGCCATCTAAAGCTGGCCAGGTCGAAGGAGGACCGCGCCGCTACAAGGGTCGCCACACTTCGAAAGACCGTGGCCCACGTTCCGTGGGCCCCTCGGTGAGCGAAACGGCCGGCAGATGGTCGGCCGGGCTGAGAAGAACCGCATCGCTGGATGAACCGTGGCCCGCCTAAGCCGGCCGCTTGCGCAGGGATGGCCGGCCGACCGGTTTGGGAGGTTGGCTCCACCGGTTTGGGAAAGCACCCCCCACCCCCCCAGACCGCGCGGTCCATCGGGCCGGGCCGCGCCCCCTCATGTCGGGCCGCTCCCAGTTGGGCTGGGATGCGCCTCTCGGTCCGGGCTGAATGACACATCGGGTCGGCCCGACCCTCTGCCAGGTCAGACCCACCAGGACAAGATCGAACCGACCTGCAAGCTCATTGGGCTTAATGGGTCGGGCCCATTTTCACTTAAGGTTGAATAACTCAAAGACTGCGCGTCTGATCGACACGCTGTCTACGACACTAGGACCCTTGTGACGTGGAGGTCATTTTGCGATAATCTAAGTGACTTTTGGACGACTTTGTAAAAGGGACAGGTCTGGAACGAGCATATTTCCAACCATGCCCCTGGAATGAAAAATCCACGATCTCTCAGACTGGGTTTCTGATTAACACGCCGTTTGTCGCGTTAGGTTCCTTTTGACGAGACAGAACATCATGGTACATCAACTCTAGAATTAGTGATAGTTTATGTGAAGACCCCTTTATCGAGGAGCGGACCCTCTTGGAATCGAGCGTCCTGTGTGCGGGAACACTAGAGCTGGCTCCGATTGCGACGATCATTTTACTGGAATCATTCGTGGGTTCGACGGTGATGACTACCATAGTAGAATCCTCTATGGGATCAATGTCGATGACTAGTGTTCTTGTATCCTGTGTGGGTCCTGCGGTTTGACCTCTATACTTGTATACTGTGTGGTTCCGGCAGAGTAGCTGGTCTTGTTTCCTTTGTGGGTCCGACAGCTTAGCTGGTCTTGTATCATGTGTGGGTCTGACAGGCTAGATGAATCAGTATCATCATCTGATCATCTCTCTCGCTATACAAAAGATGTATTCCTGTGCGAGCATATTCTTGAAATTAAATCATTATCATCGATGTGATTGACTTCTTTCCAGTGTGGATTGGGTTTTGCTTGGGCTCGAGAGTTAGATCCGAACTTGATTGATTACTTAGGTATATGTATGGGCATATACCTAAGTAGAGTTGTTTGATACTTCGTGTTTGTATCTTTATTAAGTTTTTTATCCTTCTTGGATTCTGGAAGAGCATTGGGGGTCTCAAGGTCCCTATTGATTATTGTAATACTCACCCCTGCATGGGCTATGCCCACACATAGTTGTGTTGGATGTAGAGAACGGACAACTTTGATGAGGCCGAGAGCGAGCCAGGACTGGACGGTACCCAGAGGTGGACAATACCACGAGATAGCAGACAGAGTAGACCAATAGACATGGAGTGCTATGGTGGACTTCTGTACCTACCCTTCAGGTAGGATACTCGGCGGATGTTCCAGGAGCTGCCCTTTTTAGTTGTTGTTCCTTTTTCAGTTGTACTTTCTTTCCATTGTACCTGTAATTTACTGTTGGGCTTATATTTCCAGACCCATTACTTTTAGCACTACTTTTTGTGTACAATTTTCACTTAGTTCTTGAATTCCAGCTTACTTTGTTTGTGTGTGTGTGTTACTACTATAAAGGTAATTCCTTCCCAGCTTAGGGATTTTTTTACACCTTTGGTGCTAGTCGCGAGCCTGTGGCCTTTGGAAGGCGGGCTTGGGGTAGTCACGGCACAGGCCCTGAGGGACGGGTCATGACAAACCCCTATCATGATTTGGGGTTAAAACAACGTAAATATCAAACAATCTATCATGAAAATTATGTTTTTATTTTTAAGACATAGTTTATTTAATTTGGGTAGAATGTAATACAACGAAAATCTAAATAAAGAACATTGTATTCAGCAGCCTGTATGACATGTAACACCAAGTGTATAACGGAATATAATACACCATGAATTTATAATAATATTATTATTTAAATTAAATTCAATATATGATATCACATGAATTCAATGCGATACTAAGTTTGCATATTTCGAACACAGTAATGAGTTTCTTCAGTGGATTGCATTACATACAAGACTGAGTTTTCCCAAAAAATAATATATTATTAATATATATTTATTTAATATTATAATACATAATGTGGATATTAAATTAGATGTAATAAATAGTATTATCTAACTTATGAAAATTTATTTTTACAAAAATATAAAAGGAATTAACTGTTTACTAATTAAGTGGAAAAGAAATTACAAACCTATTAAATATAAAAATATTTTTATTATTATTCCCATAATGGTTTTTTTCATAAAAAATTAAATTAGTTATAATTAGTAAATGATGTAAATAATATATATATGTTCAATCTAATATTTTTAATATTCATATATATATTCTATAGATATACTATAGTAATAAAATCAACATTACACATAAAAACCTATATTTTTTAAAGAACTTTACCACCTTTTAATGGATACGAATTTTAAATATATATTTTTACCATATTATAAATATTATATATCAAAATATACTTAATATTTGAAATTGTAACATAAAAATTATATTCGGGTGAATTTTTTGGTAATTTTCTGTGAAGTTTCATTATTTAATGAATAATACAGAATACTAAAATTTAAATCAAAACTGATTTTTCATTTTATTTATTTATATGTTCAATCATTTTTTTAATTTATATAAAAATATAATTAGATCATATTTATATCAATTAATCTAATTTAGGTATTTTTAATAAATTTCACTTTTATATTGACTATAAAAATATAGAAATCATTTGGACTTTTTTACTTTTAAACCCCGCATTATCATTTTGTCAGCAGAATTAAATTTTAATTAATTTATACTGCTTATTTGATTGTGATTTTGAATAATGGATTCCGTATTTTGAATAATAATAAATTTAAATGTCTAATAACTCCATCTTTTTTACCAAAAATATTAGTGATGGTAATTAAAATTAAATATAATGATTAATGTTAAATTAAACATAATAAGGGACTAAATGTAAATCATAAGGCCTTAAAAACTATTCAATTTTATGAAATCTATTTAATGTAAATATTATAACTATACACTCCCTTTTATTTATATTTTTATACAATTTATCAAATTTTAATAAACAACATGATTGTGTTCCTGTCTTCTAAAATATTATAATATTGTTACTCCACTTCCATCATAGAAGGCCTCATTTCCTCCATATTCCTGAAGTATCCCAAGACACATATTTTCAGAAATTATCTTACCAATTCATGACCCAAAATCCCTCCCTTACTCCTTGAATTATTCCTTTGGGCAGAAATAAATCCACGTAATTCTTTGTGTGCAAACCAAAAAGAGTTACCCAGTTAATAGGTAACATCTTTCCTAAATCCCTTTAATATTATTTTCATTATCCACTCCTTCAGATCTTATTATATGATGTTTATATAGAAACTATAATTTTATAAATATAAAAGTATTTATTATTATAAGGGTTGGACATACACTTACAGACCCCTCCATCTATTGGATAATCAATATATTGTTTAACTAAATAGCGAACTACCACCTCATGAAATGATGATTGTTCAGTTTTACATTACCCTCACTCATGGTGGAAATTATGTTGGATAATAAATTTATTTATTTTATATATCGTATTTATTATGTCAATAATCTTATTTAATTCATCTATAACACAAATCTATATATATTTCATTTTGTGTAAAAATGATAACATCTATTGTGGAAGTGCAGACTATCGCCCCCTCATAGTGACGTGATTCATTCAAACAATAAATGGTCTGAATAAAGGATAATTTTAATTATAAATATATGAAATAAAACAATTTATATGATGTTTATGAGATAATAATCCTTATTTAAATATAATATATATAATTTATTTTATTTCACTTTCACACACTTAAAAAGTGATAATGTCATTCATGGCCATGTGGACTATTTCTTCTTCAACTGATGTGATTAATTTTACACCATAATAATCATATATAGATGTATATGTTAATAAAAAAATTTATTCATTTTGGAAATATTTATGTTAATTATCTTCATTTTTCAATGATCATTGAAAAATAGGAATGTTACTCCTACATACGGATGGACTTTCGTCTCCATAATTATTACGTTGTATCATTTTTCATAACTATATTTACTAATTTATTTTAAAATTAAAATATTTTATTTATATATGATATTTATGTTATTTTTATTATTATTTATATGATATAAAATGACACTTTTGACCATATTTTTCCCACCAATGTTCTTTTAGACATATATTACGAAATTGGTCAACACACCCAATGTAAACATAATTTATTTAGTAGTTGAATGAAACATGTTAATAATGGAAAGGAAATATCTAATCACATTAAACATGTTATAATGCAATAAAATAATTAACATAAGATTGTTATTCTGGGATATAAATACACATAAGGCTAGTCAGATGCAAGGTATGGGATTATTCTCTAACCATTCATCCTGTGGTCATAAATTGTTTTCTTCACCTATTTTTTCTATATTGTCTGCATTCTTACACAATGACGTATAATATCATGAATTATATTATCTTCATGCTATTTAACTGTCATATTTAATGATTATTACCTTTAATTTTTTGAAATCATATTTACCATAGTTGTTAGGATTTTTCATCTCAATTTTTACTTCTGCGAGACAAATGTCATGGTTACAATTTAGTTCTTTGTGCAGTATATCTACTAGCCATTTTGATATATTATTCATGAATTTTTTTTTAAATTTTTCTAAAAATATCATTCAATAATATTATATCAATAGAGATATTATTTAAAATGTTTCGATGTTTTATTGGAAACTTTGGTTTGATTAAATATTATATTCCTCATGACTAATACTAATGGACTTTAAATGGTATTTACATTCATGTTAATTATCTAACTATTGTTCAATAACCCAAATCTTTTGCATATTATTTTTCATGAACATTTTCAATTATTTGTAAAAAATGTCCTCTCTTTTGTACTCAAGGTGTTTTATAAAGTGTTTCTAAAAAACCCTACATTATTTTTCTCCTCAGTCTGAGAACCTATTTATGTCCAAAAACCGTTTTCTATTAAAATCATTCCAAAAATGCTTTTGTAATTTAATTTTTACCCATTTGTATTTTAACCATGCATTCAATTGATTTTTATAGTCCCATTCACAATAAGGCATTTTTAAATATTCATACTATGAAAAAGGAATGTTCTTTTACCACAGATAGAATATACAATGTTACTCATAATCATTTACTTGAAGATTCAACTTCTTATTTTAAATGAAAATTTTGAAGAAAATATTTTCAAAATTTAATTTCAATGAAATTGATTTTTTCATATAAAATCATATTTTCATAAATAACTATATTAAAATAATATTTTTTTATATTTATACCCATCAATAAAAACAATCCATTATTTTTAACTTCCATTGAATAATTTTTATTAATACCACACTTATTCTTACTCTAGATGATTTATTATTTTTTTCCAAGAAAAATATTCACATTCACTTCCTTGATTAATTTTTTTAGTCCCATTGATATAGTAAATCTCATATTATCCTGGAACAGTAAATTTCCCCTAAATTATACATTTCATTTTCATGGATATTGTTATGGCTTAAACTATATATCATTTTACAAACTGTGTCTACATTGATCATTATTTGATTATTTTAGGGAATTATTGATAAATATGAATACCTTAGTCAATATGGATATTTGACCATGCATATGGTGTATTAAATATATGAGTAATGGTTTGTCCATTAAATACCAAGGTCGAGGTCCATTTTCGGAAATCCCTACAAGTTTGGTACTGGTTAATGAAATCTCTTTGATGCATCAGAAGTATCATGGGATAAATCGGTTGCAATAGTTACTAACTGAAAATTAATTTTTTATTATCAAACACTTTTAAGGGAAAGTGAGAAACCAAAAAGTCCCATATAACAATCACGAAACATCTAAAAAAAAGAAAACATGTAAACTGGAATTGTCCCTCCCAAGAAATTGCATTGTGATGATAAGCCTTCACCAAAGCATGTCAAATGGAAAGTGTCCCATGAAAAAGCACAGGCCCGGTAACAATGGAAAAACCATACACTCTCAGTCATCCCAACACAAATTATATGCACCAATAAAGCCTTCACGCCTTGATCCCCATCTGAAACAACTCAAAGCTCCACCACAAAAACAAATATAAGAATCAACTTAGAGTAGAAAACTCTAACAAGAAAACCCCTCAAAAGAACCCACAAAACATCGGCATAAACAGAGACATTAAAAATGAAATTAAGATTACCAGGACTTTATTCCCTAAATAATTTCCATGATAATGAAGAAACTTGGGTGTTGGGGTCCTCAGTCATTCTCTTTTCAAATTTTGAAGCCAGATGATCCCATATGTGAATGTACTCCTCAATGAAAATATTCCCTTTATTGAAGCCCCCACCAAAATTAGATCTTTCTTGTCAATCCATAAGTATTTCTCTTCGTTAAGAGACATTATTAGTGACCTCCCCATTATTATAGACGCCTCCTCTTCATTATAGTTAAGTAGTAAGACTTGTTCAATCACTTCTTCATCGGAGCTAAGAAGTAAATCAACAGATTGAACTCTCTGGTCCATTGTTATCTTACTACTCAAAAACTCAGTATCCATCTTATTAATGTTGGCCATTTTTATAGATTAAGTCTCCAGTGGAGGAGGTAAAGAGGAATTTTCCTTCTTCCCTTTCCTCCTCTTAATACTCTTATTACTTCCTGGGCTTAAATCACCATCATCAAATGGGTCTAGTTCAAGTCCATTGAGATCCTTAATGGAAAGCCCATCATGATGAACCTGAATGTATGGATGAAAACTAAAACCAACCACGTAATGGATTCCAAATGATTTTCTCAAGTGGATAGAAGTCTGGATCAAATAATCAGACCCCCCTGATTTCACAGTTCTGGGTGAAACTGCATCCGTAGAAGCTGCCAGCCTCATCTTACACACATCTCCACTATCCAACAATACCACCTCATTGTTAGGATAGGTTGGGGAAACCTCCACCCCACATACCATAACCACTGTATTCCTATTCAGCTAACTTTCAATTTGAGGAGACTCAATCAGAACAATACCATTTCCCTGTAGTTCATAGGAGGGTCCAGCCAGATCATACTTCAACCTACGGAACACTTTAGACAAGAGAAAATTGGCATGAGAAATTGAGGCCTTCTTCACTAGATCAGTACAAGAAATCCCCTCAGTAGACGCATTTCCTTCCACTAGAGAATTTTCAAGATGCTCATCCTCCGTCACTTGAAAAAATTCAGATCCCCGAACTCCCTCGTCCATACCCTCTATCGAAAGACCTGGTCCAACATCCTCGCGTTCAGGAACTTTTCCCCTTCCATCATCCTCTGACTTCCCCTGGAAAAAACTCACCGATAGAAAGCCTCCATCGAGTGGCTCGTCCTCTTGCACTCAGATTAGGGTTTTTATCCAATTCCCCTACCTCTCCACATCATAGACCCCTGATGGAAAACATAATAGGAGTGACCTAAACGCTTATAGGAAGAACAGAAATCGGTCCAATTTTCATAAATCACCCGCAACTTACACCTACACTCCTCACAAATTGTAATACAAACATACTCAAAACGAATTCTAGAAGGGTCTAGTTTCACAAACACTCATGGATTAACCAGGTTTCAAACCGCTTCAGTTCGATTATCGGAGCATAAGAATCTATCTACCAAATTACCAATCATCCTGACAATGGATGGGTTTTGAAACGGTAAAGGTAGATTTGAAAAACATACCTAAACCACAGCAGTAGGTGGATCCTGATTCCTGTGAAAATCAAAAGACCACCAAAAATGAAAGAAATGAAAATCCGCGATGATACAGGGGCCACATGACCATGCTCCGATGGGTTCTATCTCGAAGAAAAATTAGTCATGAAATGCTGATTTTCATGCAGACCCACTGTCACCCTCTCATGAAGGTCCCAAGCGCCAAAGACGAACCTATTAAAAGAATCCACAAAAGGTCTCCTCTGCCTAAACCGAGCTACCATGGTGAGATTCAGAAGAGATGTGGATTCCACAAACTCTGAAGACGATAGTGTTTATAGTTATTACCTTCCATATTTTTTATTATATTCCTTCTCATTTTGTGTATTACATTGTTTTTTTGTTCAGTTGTTTACCATTCCATAATTAATAATATCATTTATTCATTATTACATTCACTACATTTTCCCTTACTAATTATTTGAGCTCAAAATTGTTATGTTTCTTCTCCTAGGAATAAAATAATCATACAATTAAGGATAAAAAATGATTCACTAGATGAAACAGAGTAATACAAAACATTATTTATTTATAAAACAATATGTGGTAATAGGTGTATTCATTTGAAATACATGACTCATTTATGTATCTGGTTTACAAAAACTAATTAACTCTTTGTTCTTATGGGATATGATTCAATATAATCTTTCTAGTGTAATTTATGGTCAGAATTGACTCTAGACTATTTGGGTCTGGGGTCCAACACTCCAACCAGCTATTCACAACACTTGAAAATGTTCTTTATTTAGCACTTTTCTATGTTGAATTAATGAATTATCTGTGATTTCATCTACACATACATCATTTAACGATGATTTTGAGGGTAAGATAATTTTTTTAGGTATCCTATGATTTGTGGTACCATTTTTTTTACATAGCACGGTTGCGTGAAATCCATATGATGTTGTGAAGAAGTTGAATGATCCAGTTTTGGAAGTGAATGTTTACAAGGTCAAATCATTTTAGAAGCCTACATATATTCCTAATATTAAAATAAATCTCATTCCCATACAACACTGATCCCTAGAAAAATATTTGATCTTTTACATTAAAGAACTAATAAACTATATTTTTATGTTCATCAATGATATATCAATATGTTCTATATATTACTTTAGGAGATGAAATATTGGGAGAAATATGATTTGGATTGATTATCAAATTTGTAGTTTCATTTTGGTTAAATTAGATCTAATTAAATTTTTTGGAATAATTCTTATCACTTTCTTTCATTGTGTGTTTCTTTTGATCTCTTCTATGAAATTTTTTCCCTGTTATTTTTTTCTTGTCAGGTAAGTGGTAATTTGTTTCATCATATTTTTATATTTATTACATTTCTGTAGATTCTTGATTGTGGGTGGGTGTAAATGATAATAAAATTTTCTTCATTCTTGTGTATAAGGATATTTAAAACAATAGTCCAATATATTCATTTTTTAGTGGATAGTTTTGTTTTTTCAGGTTAACTACAAGCCAATTATCTATTTTTTTTATCCGAGGTTACCCATTTATATAATAATTTGGACTGAGGTTAGAACCATGTCACTCGTTGTGGTGGATATTTTGGGTTTGATACATTTTTGATAAATCAGGATTAGATGGATCATTAATTGTTTTGATGGATAAATTTTCTAAATTTAGTGTTATATTATATCTCACATTACTTTTTGTATATGAAGTAGTCCATTTTGAATGTCCTTATAAATTTGGTGCATGTTTGATTTTTCCTTGAGTATTATAAAAATATGCTGTTTATATTATAGTGTATTTATCATGTATATTTGATTTTATAACTATATTTTAAATTGTTTCTAAATGGTTGGGAGACCTATAATAGTTGTCTATCCATTTAGAAATCAGTGGTAGTTTTTTATTGTTGGGATTCACAGAGAGTGTTTTATTGAGTGTGAGATTTCATATTTGATGAGTTTTTAGGATATTGGATGAATCATTTTCTATATGGGTCATGTTGAGTGGTTAATTTTTTAACCCTCAAAAAATAATTCCCAGAGCCACCAATATCATAAATTTGGATTTTGTGGTTTTAATGTTTTATTGCATTCTTTTTTAACCAATGAATTTATTGTTGAATAATGTTCCATGGTGGAGAGAATTATAACACCCATGTGTCATTATTTACATTGATATTATCTAATTTTAAGGATTTATACTTTTTGGTAGATTCTGATCCAACACATATAGTTACCATATCGATATGGAAAATGTTCATAGTGTAGTGAATTTTAACAATGTGTTCACATGATTTTCACATAGTTCATAGAAATGGGTGGGATATCTATGAATACTGATGACTCAATTTATTGGGCGTGAGACTGCATAACTATCATATTTTAATGGAAATACATGAAAATAATCCATATGAGTCAGGAGGGTGGCTTCTAGTGTCTTCAACAATCAAATCACTTAGTTTTTCAACAAATATGTGTAAAGTGAATAACATACCAATTTCATATAAAATGTTATAAGATTATTTTTTTCACTTTAAATTAAATAGTTCACTCCAAATATCAACTACAATATTATTTATCCAACCACCAGAAATGTGAAAGGGATTATCCTTGTACATTTCTCTTGTTTTTGTGAGGTTTTCTTCAGATTACATGTATTTTATCTAATGTGATATATCTTTACTTTATTCTTTTCATTATCCTCCTTTACATATTATATATTCATGTGTTTTTCACAATCATAGAAACCTTAGGAATTATTCTAGTGATATTTATGGTTTATATTTATTCAATCATATATTCATGGTCATTCAAGGATTATTTAGGATTTTTCATAGAATGGGTTGACATTTGATATTAAAGGTGATCGATTCCCACTATGAGTGACATATTTTTTTTCAATGAAATTGCATTATTTAGAAAATCATATGATTTTATCAAATATAAAATACATATTATATATAAATTTTTTAATTTAGGTTTTCCATAATGTTATATAATTTAATTTTCTTAAAATTCATTCATGGAATCATGGAATTTCCATATGAATTAAATGTATTTCCATTGAACTGAATGTTTTAACATGTCATGTGTTTTTTTTAAAATGTACATAAGGTTTTAGTAAATGATTTATTTTTGAATTAAATTATTTGGAAATTTATATATTTCTATTTTAAAGAATTATGTTTTGAAGTATTTATTCAGAAATACCATTTTTATTTTTTATAATTGGTTTCTAAATTATATTTCGAAATTGATGATTGCATGAAATGAAATTTCCATGGAATACTGAATTTTTTTATGTTATTATTTGCACCATATTATAGAAATTTATTAATACTATGAGACCATTTTTATTTTAAATTTTTATTATTTCTCACATTTAGGGGTTTTAAATTATGATCTGAGGATTCTACACTGTGAAAATGGGGTGCAGTGTGGGGTTGATAGTGGCTGAGAGAATTATTTTTTATACCATGTTTTTTATTGAATTGATTATTTTCTAAACATCTCTTTAGCTAAGTAAAAGTTTTTCAGTTTTTCATGAGGATCATATCATATTACTCTGCTCAATGTGTCTTAAATTTTTTATTATTTTATTCTTGGATTAGTGTAATGGATTCCAACATCAAGATTATATGTATCACCTTTAGTATTTATCTTGTTATGCCTTTAATTTTTTCAATAGTTTTATTCAATTATATAATAAATACATAGTGGATTATGATTCTCTTATTTTATGGATTATTTTATTTTAGTTCATATTTTTAAAAGATTTTTTTGAAATTATTTATCCAATGAAAAATGGAAACTATGGGTTTTGTGTAATGGATACAATAAAATGTGTGTTTAAATAAGGAAACTAGTTTTGTTTTATATTTGAAAAATCAATGGATACTATTTCCTTGGAACATTATACTAGTTCTTAAAAAATAATATTTTATTTATTTATAATATAATTCAACTTCTATTAATTACTCCAATAATTATAATATTTATAAAATTATTCCCAATCATATTTCAAATAAGAATTTATGAACATATTTTTAAAAGAATCACATCAACTCCATGGTGTGATCCCACTAGCTTTTTTATTTCACACCATCCATACACACTTTGTGTGTGTGTGTGCATAGGTCTTATGTTTTAATTTTTTTTAATTTTTTAAAATATGAAACCATTCTATTAGTACACTAATTAGAGGGTTGGGATGTGTTGATACAACATCGATTGCATGGAGAAGTTATTATGATGTGTTTCTTTTTTTGTTTTATTTTTCGATGTTTATGTATTGTTCACGTCATCCTTTTTTAGATTCCTTTTCAATTATAACTTTTTGGTATTTATTTTAGATGATTCATTCAAGATTAATAAAAACGATATTGATATATATTTTGTTTTAAATCCATTTACTCCTTTATACCTTTTTTTAATCATATATTTTTCTCATGTACGTCCCGCGTATGTTTGTTTTAAACTATATTCTAGATAAAAGATATTTTTCTTTATTAACTCATATTTATTGATTCAAAATTTCCCATTTTGACTAATATTGATATCTTAGACCTTTTCAAAATCCCTTGGGGTCCAGGAAATCCTTACAGGCATTTTTTATGGGTGAACTTGGTGGCATGATAGGTTGACCATAGATGGTATTTTATAATCCTATTATGGTGTGACTATTGTGAAATATTCATATTTTTAAAAAAAAATAAGTTTTCTATGTATCTAATATCCAATAAAAGGAAAATATTATGTTATGGGGGTTAATTTAATATGATACAGAACAATTATTCAACTAAAAATATAATATATATATATATATATATGTTATGTTCCAGTTGTCTCATTTGGTAACAAATAATATGTGCAATGATTAAATTGTGACACTATATTCGAGAGTGTAGGTTTTGGGTGTCACATTTTCAATGTGATAAAATTTTATTTATAGTGTTGGTGACATTGTAATGTGGGAATTTTGGATGGTAATACAAAAATTTAGTTTTAGATAATGATTAGTACCTTATTTTTGTTGTTTCTTTTGATAATATGAATCAAATTATTGCATTATTTCTATTATTATGAATTTATCTAGTTTCTAAAAAAATTGATCTTGAATTCCATTAACAATTTAATGTCTCTATATTTTAGTTCCTTTGAAATTCATTAATAAACATCATTGGGTTAAATATAGTGAATTAAATTTATCCATTACTTTATGGGAATTATTATCTCACATAATATTAATTTAAATATTCACTTGATGAGAACATTTGATTTTTTTTCATAGTTTCACATGAAAATTTCGATTATAATTAAAAATTATAGATGTTTCTTTTGTTTCATTTTATTACATTTAATGAAAAAAAGATCATGAATATAAATTATTTATATCATGCTAACTAGTGGTGTTCATGTAGTGATATTTTATTGATTTATTAAACTTGCATTGTATACATAAACATCATGCACACATGATGTTTTAATTACATTAGTAATGGATTTGGTAGAGATATAGTTAAGGGATATTTTATATTTTGTGATTATTTTGGATAATTTAGACTAAAATTTGGAATTTAGTCATCTACTATATTTTTCATTTCATGTGTTAATAGAAATTTTCTCTCTTATAACGATTTTGAATAAAAGATATAGGTAAAAAATCAGGACTAGATGCAACAGTGAAGTTTTTTTTATCCTTATATGGGCATGTCATGGATGTATCCAAATATCGAGAAATAGTAATGGTTTTAAAAATATTGTTAATGTAGTGTATAAAACCTTGAGCATAGTGTCTTCACACACCCTACCTATACAAATGGTTATACTAAAGTAGTACCAATAGCATTTATCGTAAAACTATAGCCTTGTTTTTCATAAAATGATGGATCTAGGAATTATCCCAGTCTTATATACATTGTTTTCAAAATCATGGCTATATGAATTCCTAATAACAATAGGTTTCCTTAAACTATTGATATATTCTTTATCCAATATTTATATGCACGTTTTTTTCAAAAAAACGGAAATAAGTTTCACATATAGCTATATTAATCCCAAATAACAATGTTTTTTTATTTTATTTTATTGTTGATAAGTATTAAAGGACGGATGGATTCATTTTATAAATGTATTGTGATGAAACATTTAAAAAGGTTTTTTGAATAAATTTTAGATATTTTTTATCACTATATTATTTAAAATAATTTTTTTTAAAATTATTAACGTTATTCTAATTGATTAAATACATATTTTTCTAGAGAATTATTGTATGAGTTATGTTATTAATGTTTGGATAATTTATGGATTGTGAAAATTTAAAATTTTAAGAGTGGAATGATCAGTTTTTCTACTAGTGTAAATCATTTATAATATACTAATAAATCTCAGTGAAATATTGTTTTTAGAATCTATGAATTGATTAATATATTATAAATGATAATTATGTTATTGATTAATTTTATGTTATATTATTTTTTTAAATTATCTTAAATCTTAAACTCATTAAAAAACAATGGTTTGGTTCATTAATTGAGATCATAAAATTACTCATCAAATAAACTTGGGGAAATTCCAAAAATTTAAACTAGAAAAAGGAAATTTAAAAACATGAATTGTAAAATTTGGATCATCCTAATTTTATAGAATTTTCTTCCTAGAAATAGATTTATGTAAAAGAAAAATATATTAACAAACCAGTAGATATTTGATAAATTGGCAATGTAGATCATTGGGAGGAATTGTAAATAATGGTGTGTGAGAGAATGAATATGTATTTGTAGAATGTAATATGAACATTGGAATACTGACATGATTGTTAGGAATAATAACCTGATAGTTAGGAATACCTTCCTGACTGATTGAATAGAAATTCACCCTAAAAATAATAAAATTTATTATAAATAATATTTATCATGACCAATTTCTTAAAAAAATTATAAATTTTATAACTCCTTAAAATATAAATCATGATTAAAAACACAAGTAATCAATTATCATATTTTTAATAAAGTTTATTATTTTAATTTTCTAAAAATAAGAGTTTTATGATAATAATTAATATTATATATTTTAGAATATTTTTCTGATAAATTGAATTTCATTTTTGAATCATCATGCTGAAATTATTTTATTTTTTAAAACTTTATGAAGTACTTCAACTATGGTATATAATAAAAATATATTTTTTACATAAACAAATAGTTTAATGCCATCATACAAGAGTTAATCATGACATAATAACTAATATATGCAACCAAAAAGAAGTTTTATAAGGACAATTATTTGTTTAAATTAAATAAATTTAAATTCCAAACCATAATGTTTTTTCCAATGTCTAAAATGAAAAGGTATTCTATTAAAAGAAAAATTTTATTTTTCTACATTAATGTTTAGTAAGTTAATTTATTCAGTTTTTGAAATAATTAAAATTCCTAACATCATTATATATTAATAACATGTGAATTTAAATTTCAATAATATATTAATAATAACATTACCAGAGAAATCGTATTTTATTAATTATTTTACTAAAAAATACCCCACTTCTCAAGTATAAATACCCAACCTCCCTCCATTTGGAGAATCTCTCATAATTTACTTATAAAGGGAGATTATATGACCAATTACTATATATTAAAAAAATTAGCAACATTATGGACATTTTATTGTAACATAACATAAAAAATCAGGTATTATAATTCCACAGAGACGTTGCAGCTCCCAGAAGAGGGTATTTTATTTATCAACTGTCCTTCTCATTTTCATCATATTTTCCTTATTTTCTATATTCCATTAAATACACAAAATAATTAAATATAATTTTAATATAATTAAAATTATTCACAAATAAATTAATTTTTTATTTATGAAATTTTCTTATGTTTTTGTTTTCTTCCACCTCTTTTGACATTGTCCCATTAACGACTAGTTAATCGACTATGAGGATATTTCAAAAAATAGTTTTTTATCACCACATTTAGGGATGGATGGAATGAATTATATATAATAGATAGATAAATATTTTAATATTTTTTAATATTCTATAATTATTTATACATATTTATAAATTATCTTGAAAAAAATTAGAGAAATTAAAACTTGTTAAGATAATTAAATGAAAATATAACATAAAAAAATAATGATTTTTATAAATGATTTTTTACAAATTTATTAAATAATTATAATGATTTAATATTTATATAAATGAAAATAATTCAATAGTTGTTTCCCCATTTATCAACCTTTGATTTTTTATACTCGAAGTGTAAATGAGATTCAATATAATGTGATTTATGGTAAACTGATTCTCGAACCAAAGTATTTCTTTTAAGTTAACTCTATTATCATATTATTTTTAGTATACATATTTCTCTTATAGAATTAAAATTTCATTTAATTATTTTTCCTATTTTTTCCTTCGATATAATTTTTTATACCTTATCAAAATTATTTTCCAACAAATATAAAATATTTTCCAAAATTATTTTAATTTTCAAAACAATGCATTGTGTATATTTCATTTTTTTCTACCCTATATAAGAATAATCATCATTGATGCAATCAATTATTATTGAAAATTCATTTAGGAAACAAAAATATTATTAATTAATGTAACTTTTATTATAAATCCAAGAAATACAATGCTTTTCATGGGGCTTCTCCTTATTACAAATGTGAAATGTTCTTTTTTCCAAGTGGCACGCATGATCCCAATCATTTTATTACATTATTAGTGTAAAATAAATTTAATATCCCTCCCAAGATTTGTTAATGTGATATATATCATGTGATTATACATATTATTCCTAAAATGGTTCTTCATTTTCAATTATAATATAATTATTTATACACATATATTATGAAAGAACCAGATGCTATATTTTTTCAGAGACATGTTTTTTATTCGGCTGCAATTTTATTTAGTTTCACTATTATGCATATTCCATATTCCATGCCTTTTATAATGAATCATTCATTTTTATGGTGATGATCCCATTATTGTAACATGATGATGATTATCTTTCTCAGCCATGAACTATTGATTTATAACACTTATTCCTTCTCTGTTATCCCTAACCTAATTTTTATTTTAGCTCACCCATTTCATTGATGTATATCCTCATGTGAATATATTTTATAAGGAGAACATCGTTGCTTCTAGGAAAACTCTAAAGAATGAATATATTAATTTTTATTTTTTTATGTACAAGAGATGAATAAAATAAATTTTACCATCGTACTAAAATAATCGATCCATAAATGTATTATCATTATTTAAAAAAATGATGTAATAGTCGTATAAGAAAAATTTTAGCCAGAATAATTATTCTCAAATGTATGGTTTAGTTTATAAAGATGAATTATTTGAAAACATCGGTGAAATATAGAGACCCTAATTTTCTTTCATAACTATTACTCCATTTTTAAATATAAACTTCACAATAAATATACATTGGTAGATCAAAAGGTTTATGTTATTATGATAATTAGGATCATAAATTTACAATTATGAAATAAATAAAAAATAAGTGATTGATTCTTTACCCACATAAAATATTCATCTTTCTCAGTAGTACATGCATTCCCCCAAAGATGTACATCAGTATAAGTAGTGAGCTAGAATCCTAATAAGGGGAAAGAGAAATTAGAGACATGAATCAATATACATGGGTGAAAATAATCCTCTTAATCACTTCATAAAAATTATTTCATCATCATTAACATGAGTAAGATATTTTAAAATGGAAATTAATGTGTATATGTATAGAAATGAGACATCATGTCACTATGGTCAAATAACACAAAAAGTTGTGGTCAAAGAAAAAATAGCATCTATGCATAACATATGTTCATTAATTATGACATTATCCTTTTTAAAATATATATCTCTATGTTCATAAAAATAACCACTATTTAATTAGATGAATCTCATTACTAAATTCATTGGAATCATATATAATTCCTAGAACAGTTGTCACATCATTATACATACATAATCATGTTGGCCACATAAAATGTTTTAGAGTTTTAGTAATAAAATTACCAAAGGGAATGAATGGGTTACAAGAAGATTTAATATATTATTATTTTATTAAAAAAAATCAGGTTATAAAATAGGGAAAAACATTTGGAAGGAACTTCATCATTCTATTGTAAATAATAAATAACATTAGAGGAGTAAATGATATTTTTTGGATTGATTTTCTTTTGAAATTTTATTTATCATAAAAATCATTTTAGAAACATGAAAATCCTGAAATTGAAACTGAAATAGAATTGAAATTATTTTACTGGAAATTATGGGAATATTTATACCAAATATTTCATGAATTAGTGATAACCTAATTGAAGATATTTGGGTTCGATAATCCCCTCACCTTAAATCCCACATAAATTATTCACTTTTTTGACACCTTAATAATATAATTATTATTATTAAAATACTAATACAGAAGTGAATTATTATTAATTTTAGCACTATTTTTAAATTATATTCATTTAATTATACTTCTTAATTTATATTGATAAATAGAATACATTTTTATGTCATATTTTCCTTTAAAATTTCATATTCTTCCTCAATTGCACTATTTTGTTCAATTACATGTATACATTAGTAGAATTAATTATAAATGATTAAAATATATATATATATATTTTAATAAATCATAAATTATTTATAATGACTATCCATTTGTTTTGCAATAAGGAAAAAATGTTAACTTCCTCGTCTTCTGTTAATCGTTCATTAATAGGACAATGTCAAAAGGGTTGGAATGGGATGCATAACAATTTAATATGACATAAATAAAATACATACGAAATGAAGACACGATTAATATAATTTTAGAATACAAATTAATTATCCTTGTAATTTGTTTTGAAAGTGGTGGTCTAGAAGGGAAATAGGAGAGGATAATGGGGGGATAATTGAGGTGAACATTCCCTCTTGCTGATGATGGTTCCCTACTATAACACAAAAATCCTTGGTTGATTATAGTTGGATTACTGAAAATAAACATATGGAATATTATTGTATTATGGGAAAGTATTTAAGGAAGATATTGTTATTTTCCAATGGTATAAGGAGTGGTTTTTGAAGGGGAGGTAGAGTGGTTATTTATGTGTGGGGAGAGGGTTATTTTTAGAATAAAATATTAAGTAAAAAACTAAATCCAAGGTAAACCTTGTAATAGTCAATATTTTAAAACATAAATGATATATAAATATTATAAAATTATTTTAAACCTATAATCCTTTTTATTATTCAAATTATTATTTTTTAAATTAATTTGTAAAATAAAAGAAATTTTCAATTTAATTGAAGAATTGTCACATTAGAATTTGGAAAAAAATTATGTTTGGAAATTAGTATTTATTTATTTTATTGATTAATTCATGAAATTATATATATTTCTAGCCAATAGTAATGTTTTATAGATTATAAGACCCTCATTATGTCTTGAATGATGTAATATAAAATCACTAATTATGAGAAAACACTCTATTTTTACTATTCATGTGTTAATTAGTGTATTTCAGAAAACCACTAAAAAACCAACCATTTATAATTTATTCATTGTAATTTCAAAAAATATAGTAATTTTATCTAAATAATTTTAAAAGATAATTCTTTTAATTTTTAATTTAAAAATTATCTTTTTTGTAAAATACATTAAAATAAAATTTATTAGAAATGTGCTTTTATTTTAATTGAGTTTTCTAATCATAATATATATTTCATTGAATTAAAATATTTATATTTACGTAAATTACTAATGATAAATATTATTGATATGTTAATTCATTTTTTTGAGGGAAAATTACTATCTCAATGTTCAGGTTACTATTCGCAATGGTCATTTTACTATTCTCAACAGCATGGTTACTATTTCTATTATCAAATTACTATAATAGTAGTCACATTAGCTCCTATAAATATTATCAAATTAAATCAACTTTTGTTTAATTAATGTCCTCTCAATGTTCTGTATATCAGTTTTCTATAACGTTGATTGATGTACTAATATTTTGTTTTGTTTTTTTAGTGTTGTTCGTGGGAGGGATAATTATTTTATATTGGGGGATCCACATTTTTCTCACAATTGTTTTTATATTTTTTACCTTTTGAATATTCTGAATATTAATTTTATTTTTAATGATTAATATAATATTATTTACTATGTATATAAATAATTTTTTGTTTCATAATGTATTATATGTTTATAATAAAACAAAGTATATAATAAATCACTTCAATTTCATAGGAAAAATAATTTATAAACGTAGGGTTTTTACATTATTCCCAATATTATAAATTTCACCACAAAATTTTCAAGTCATATTCTCCATTGAGACTAAGTCAGGGAACATCAATTTCTTTATTTCTTATAGTACCCTCATTTCCACATCACACATGTGGTTCTTCCACAACACTTTGACAGAGTGATTTTTTATTTACATAGAATATTTTCTCTATAGTCCATGATCTTCATTGGATGATCCTCATATGAGACTTCATTCTCCATTTTTTCATCCTCTGTATTCAATATATTTGGGAAATCAGGTATGTTCTTCCTCATTAGTGATACATGGAAGATATCATAATCTTGACCAATATTTTTTGGATGTTCATGTTCGTAGGAAACTACACCTATAAGATCAATGATTCCAAATGATTCAATGTAACTTGGTATATGCTTACATTTATTTATAAACTATTGGAATCACTTTCATGGTGATATTATAATGAAAACAATGTCTCTAATATCAAACTCTCCATCTCTATATCAGTAATAAACATGCTCTTTTACCAAATTCTTTAATATTTTATGTGATATGGGATTAACAAAATGTTCTCTGTCAACTCTTGAGTACTAATAAGCCCATGTAGATTTAATTTTCCAATATCATATAAGAATGTTAAGTTCTATAATACTTCCCATATAGAGATGAATATGGAGCCATTGGAATACATTAGTGGAAGTGGTTATTGAACAAAAACTCAACTAATGAGATATATTGATCCAATCTTCCTTTAAATTCAACTGAACAAGATATATTCCTTTCATATAGTGTCTTAATAGACATTTAAAAAATGTCCATTAGTTTTGGAGTGATCAGCCATACTAAAAATCACTTCATTATTTAGATCATAATGAAAACGTCTCCAGAATTTGAAGTGAATCGTGGATCACAATTAGAGATGATAAAATAAAAAACCACATATATCGTCACTACTTCCATTACGTATATCATGGAATGTTTTCCAAGTGATAGATGTTCATAAATAGATATTAGGAGGGTAATCAAGGTTTTTTATTCCATCAAAACTGACATAACATTATTTCATTTATATTTTGTGGATACATGTGACATTTTACATAGTGAAATTACTACATTTTCACATGGTTATACGAAATTTTTTCATCACACCTATATAATTTAGTCTCTATACATTAATTTTATGACATTCCTAGAACATTGGGGTACACCGTCTGATCTCATTATTCAGGTTTCCCCATTAGGTGTGTTCTAATAGATCTTGGTAAATTTGGGTACTTCTAAGATAGATGGAAAAAAGATGATATATTCACAATATATAATAGCTATTTATTTTTCACAAGAGTTGAATTACCACATATTCTCATTTCTAGATCAGATGAATCCATCCTCATATATGTGGAAATCATATATCATACCTTCCTTTATTTCTTTCACCATCTTTTGATGCTCAATAACATACCTAAATTATCCAACAAAATCTTATGTGTTACATTTATGGTTAATAATTTGGGAAAGGTATTATTCATTCTCTATCATTATTATTTATAGATACATCCTTTACAAATTTATAATGATATGGTCTTTCTTAATCAGAATCATGTATTGAGTAACATGTTATTTTATACTATGAGATTCAGCCATCATGCTTTCCATTCCCTAAACATAGAGAATATATAAATCATAATCCATGATTAGACTAAAACATTTTATTAGATTCATGTATGTATCTATTTACATGAATATGTACACTATAAACTTCTAATACCTATAAATTTCACACTTTCTGACATAACGTTAGGTCCACTAAATCATTAAGGTTAATATAAAAGCTTGTAGCTCAAGATCATATTTTGGGTAGTTCATATCATGTATTTCCCACAATTATGAGGTATAATATATCATTTTATCATTATTCATGACTAAAAATCAATAATTTATTTACGGAATAATTGTATATCTCAAAAACCATCTCAACATGTTGGCAGTCTGAGTATATTTTTAGTGACTAGCATCAACTTTAATTCCTTAATTATTTCCACACATTCTACCGTCGATATGTTATTTACCCCATTATGTTTAAACGTATTTAATGGGGTATAAAATCAAAATAAATTTCTAAGAAAAATTAAGTTCCCTAATAAGAAAAAAAACTGAGGATTTCCTCCACACTTGTGGGTCTGGGAAATTCCTAAATTTTTTATTATTTTAAGGGTCTATAAAAAATTCTCCACAAGTAATCACTTGTCCTAATAATGTGACTTACTCTATAAAAATTTCACAATGAATAAATATATAGTAATTTTTTTTCTTCCATAATGTTTCTTTCACATTCCTTACTTTTTTTTCATTTACCTCTTTTTATATGGAGGAAAAAGAGTATCATTGTAAAAACCTACAAATATTCATTTAGGTAGTCTCTATAGCCTCTATTAATCATTTACATAAATATTTCAGGATAATTAGTTATTTCAAAATTTATCAGTATGAACTTATATTATCGGTAAATTTTACCAAATGCTTTCTTCTGATGTTTTTCCATCCCCACCATTAAATATTTTTATGTAGATCATAGATCCAAATTTTTTATGTAATAATATCCTCATAGTTGATCAGAATATTAATATACCCTTCTTATGGGATACTTATTCTCTATATATATCTAGATAAGCTATTTATAATCATTACACATTCTCTTTGATCCATTATTTTTCTGTAAAAAGAGTACTAGAGAACCCTATGTTGATGCACTAGGGTGTACACACACATTTATCCAATTTCTCTCTATGATTCTTAATTGACTCCTATTATTCATTTGAGGACATCCTATTTGGGAATTTATAGATTTTTTGGTAAATAGTTATAATTTATATTTATTAATTTTTACAAGATCTGAGGGATGTCTTAGTAAATCATTAGGAAATACAACAATGTATTCCCTTCTAATGTGTATTTCATATTGGTTAATGCCTTTGTTTAACTTAAACATTTGGGAATATTATTATTATTCATAGAGTATCAACACCCACACAATTGATTTATTTCCCAAATAAAAATCATGAAATTCCATCCATTATTAGAGTATCATAGGACATTTTAAAATATGAAAATACATTTCCATTTCCCAATTGTTTACATGTTCTCTATATAATCAGATTCGAACCATTACCATTATAAAGTCATGTTCTACCAAGGAAAGTGTTAAGTGATTCAATGGAGAATCTTCATATATAAAGTAATAGGTGATGAGTCCAATACTTGGAATACAATGATCTCACCACTATGTGTTTTTTAGATATATATTCTTCTATTTTTTAGGGATTTTATTTAAACGTTCTGGAAAACATGAAGGATATAAAAGAATTATTGAATCAAGATGAAAACAAATTTTTCCATCATTGAGTGAATATGAAGTGTAACTTGTACAAAAATATTTTCACACTCTAATTTACCTTTAGTGATGGAATAATATTTCTCTTTCTCTTTTATTATTTGGATATTTCTAACACTGATTACACTAAAGGATTCAATCGATTATTTCTCATACATTGGTGATGGAATATGTTCAACATGTTTTCTATTATTTTTTATATGCTGAGACAACTAGGTAAAAATCCTCATAATTTTATTAACTCCACCTCTGATTATATTAGATATTTCATTCAGTTAATAATTACATTATCCTTCACATGGGATATTGTACTGGTTTCTCCTCATTCACACCATTTTTCAAAATTATAAAATGATTGAAAAAAAAAGTCAACAAGTAATGAATTAATAAAATATTTCTGGGTGAAAATAAATTTAACATCATTTATTATATGATTAATTTGTTTATAATTCTGGTAAAACAATGCATCTACGATTTTTACATATACAAAGAGTTACTATTAAGGATTTCTATAGTTTTTTCTATTCCTAATTCCAAAATTTTCTAAATCGTTCCTCTACTACAAAATCCAGTGACCTTACATTTTTAAATTACTATTAATTCTTCTTAATGATTTATAACATAAAAATTATACATTTTTGGATGAACGGTTTTAATATATTATTAAAATTATGATCATACATCTAATATAATATAGAGGCCCTGATTTTATGACAATAATTATACATCATATTAAAGACAGTCAACACAAAAACATATACAAAGTATATAATGTTTTAGTTTAATGGGAAAACTAGGACCATACATAACATTTACTACATATAGATTAAATATTTTTTAATCCCATCTTTTCGTGCTTCTTACCGGCCCTTCTGTACTCCTTAGTACGTGAAGTCACCTGTGGATATTCATAAAAAACGAGGGATCTAAAATCCTAATAATAGGAATGATAATAAAATATAACAATGTGACATGTGTAAGAATAATAATAACATTATTTATATAATAACGTCGACTATGGTAATTCATAAAAATGAAACATCATCTCTTAGTGGTTAACTAACAAACATAATTTCGATACAACTATCAACATGTTCATACATCAATTCACTTTTATTCATGAGATTCATCACATTACCCAATGCATTGAGCACTATATTATTCCAAGTTCACCTGTCACATTCAAGCATTCATATTTCACCATATAATTCTGGGTGCACCTGTCACATTCTATTATTTACATTATCATGCATGACATATTAAAACTATTCCAATATTGAACATAAAACAACCCAATGACATAAATTATATTCTCATAAACAATCATACATTCATAAAATTTTGGTTCCCATAACAAAGATGAAACATCATTCATGACATAGAACCATTAGCCACTTGTGAAGAGTGAAACAATCTTTGAGAACTAAAAAGCTTTTGTTAATTGGACAGAAGATTTATTTTGGAAAAACATTTTATGGTTCATAAAATCAATTATATAACATTTATATCCCATAAATATTAATATAATGATGAATAAATTATATTTATGTCTTATCTATTCTTGACATGGGTCATCGAGGGAAACCTCAAAGAAATAGAGTTTAGTTTGAGAATTTTCATCTACCATATGTTTGAATGCATTATTCACATTAAATTCTAGTATAATGACATTAGATATTTTAATTAATAATTAAATAAACATTAATACATGAATTTTATTCATTATTGTTTTATTAAGTTCATTTACGGACCACTGGTTGGGTTATAGATCCTAAATTCATTGTTTGAGGGTGTTAATTTTATATGCTTTTATGAATGATTCACTTGTATTCATGAATGAATTTTCGTTTTAAATGTGTGTAAACAAATTTAATTGTTAATATATATCATTATTTAAATTAAAGGGACATAAATGAACTTATAATGATTTATTCATATACCATATGGATGAATCATTAGATAAAATTATAACGATATACAATTGTATTAATTTTTTTGTTTTGGTCAAAATATACATATTTTGTATTAATATTTTATATTATGAGAACATAAAATGCCTTAAAATAAATATATAATGATCTATTTCAACCATTAAAATTTTTTCATGACATGTCTCTAAGATTGTAACACAAATGGAAAACATATCGTCCTTGAATATGATAAATTAGCATATCCCAGATGGTGTTATCATGTAACTATAAAAGGACTGGAATGGTGTCATTATAATTACCTATCCCATTAGCATAATATAATTCAATTACATTTATATTTCAAGTGTTATCAAACCACTTCGGTGAATGTAGATGGGGAATGAAAAAAGAAAATAAAGGAACTTGAATGAAAATTAAAGAATCAGAATACATAATTTACCTAGTGAGTTTATCTCCTTTGAGAACCTCTTTTGGGGAGAGTATTTGGTCTTTTTTGGATACCATGGGCTTCTGGAGTGTATTAATAAGTTTGGGTTATATTTGGGTAGAATTCAGTTATGACAATAAGCTAGAAATGTAAAAGTAAATGAGGGTGTGAGAGGTGGTATTTATAGTGGAGGTAAGGAGGGTTTCCTAAATATTATATTCATTAACATATTTTTTCTCCACAATACAAGAAATTTTGAGGATTATTGGGGCTAAAAATATTAATAAGGTCATATATGTTTGAACCAATGTCCATTTACATCATCCATGACTCATTCATGATACAAAAATTCATTAATTTAGCATATTTTAAAAATTATTGAATATCACTATTCACCAAATATTAAGTATTTTAGAAAAATCCAAGAAAAATAACCCCAACCAATTTTTATTGTGTATAATCAAAAAATGAAATCCATTTTTCAAATATAATTCTCTCAATTAGAACAATATAATTTTTTATTAAAATTATAATTTATTTCAATAATACACATTATAAATATAAAACTGATTTTATAATGCTTCCTAAAATTACATAAGGGCTTATAAAATTTACATTACACAATAAGACCTAAAATTAAAAATATAGGGGAAAATTTTAGGAAAATACATTTCATTTTAAATAAATAAATTAAATAAAATTAATTACTTTTTTACATAAAAAGATACTAATACATTTTCTATTGTCATATTGTCACTTAAATGATGCTGAAATTATTTTTAACACATTCATGGGTGAGGATACTATTCGTTTGGATGACTTACCAAAAATAATGGTCATATTACTATCCATAGTGGTAGGTAACAATTCACAGAAAATTATGTTTGTCCTATCGAACTCCAAAAATCATTCTGATTTCAACTATGTAGGACAGATTTTGGATATTTGAAACATAGATGTGTAAAATTTATGTTTAAATGTCACATAATTGTTCATTTAAGCATGATGTGGCATTGTTTTTTCATATGTTATTTTATTTGGTTGTAAAAGTACTACAATATTGGAGAAATTTCTGGGATAAATGTTTGTGTTGTTACATATAAATAATAAATAATATAAAAACATTAAATCATTCTTCTTTATCCAATTAATATTTGTCACATTCTCCTTATTAAAAGATTTCATATGTTAATATACTTCAAGTAATGAGGTGTAACAATATCCCATTATGTGGAATGAGAAACAATATACATGAATAAATTGAACATGGGTGAGAATAATAATAATCGTGTACATGCGTAACATATGAACATAAATAATAACATCATTATTCTGAAAAATTATACAACCTTATTATTTTGTAACAAATATAATATCATTTTATAATTCATCATAACCAATTCCTTGGATGGAAATATAATTCTATGCCCACACACCATATCATAATATTTACATAATCATACATGCCACATATAATGCATAATAATCCTAGAAATCAAAAAATTCAAAATAATAAAGTGCTTTAATAATTATTTCATAAGGAATAATTTCATGATTAAAAATTGGGATAGAATAATAATAAGTGAAAAAATATCTATTATATAAATAATTATTCTGGACTAATAAAGAAATAACTCATGTAGAGTAGAAGATGTGTTTTGGAAGGAATATTTTGTTGGAAATATATTTTTTGTTGTAATAAAAATCAATGATGATGGAATTATATACCAGAAATGAAAAGAGAATAAAATTTAAATGATAAATATAGATAATTAGACTAATTTCCATCAAAAAAATTTCAGGATATTGGGATAGCCCATAGAATGTGAGTTGGGTTTGTGAATCTATTTACCTTCAATCTTGTTTTAATTGGTCTCTTTTCTGCCTATCGAATAATTTATGATGATTTATTAATAAACCTATAGAGAAGTGGATTATTGTAATTATTAGCACTATTTATCAATTTAGTCATATTATTATATTTATAAAAATTCTTTGTTAATGTAATTTCATTTTATGGCATGTTTTCTTTATAAATATCTAGTTTTTCTTCAATTTCACTATTTTTTCCAATATAATTTATTCATTATTAGAATTAATTCAAAATATATAAAATATATATATTTAATATATATATATATATATATTTCATTAATAATATATGATTTCTATCTATGGGGTTGGTGAAAACAAAATTATTGGAAATGTCTACATTGGTAGTTAACAGACCATTAATAGGACATTTTTAAAAGAGCATGAAAAAGAAGTCTGACAATTTAATATGTCGAAATAATAATTTTTATAGTTGGTTAATTTCATAAATAAATAATTAAAATTCTACGTAATTAACAATATATGATTTTGGTAAGAATGTGGTGGATAAAATAGAAATAAGATAGGGCAATGAGAGAGATAATTAATGGGATCATACCCTCTAAATTGGTGGTGTTTCTTCTCAATGGCACTAAACTCATTTGATGATTAGACTTGGATGGCTCCATAATAGACATTTGGATTCTACTTGTATTAAGAAAGGTTATTTCTTAATATAATTTTTCATTTAAATTTCATGATGAGTGTTTTCCAAGGGGAGGTAGACGTGTTATTTATACTTGATGTGTGGTGTATTTTTAGAATAAATTATTAAATAAAATACAATATCCATGTGAAACCTTATAATATTGACCTATATCCAATATAAATGTTATATAAATATAATTTATTGGTTTTATTATATTAAAAAACGTTATAATTTGAATTCAATTTTTTTTATAAAATTGATTGTGGGAAAAAATAAATATTCTTATTTTATAGAAATATTTTTGACTTTAAACATTAGAAAATGATTTATTTGTTTGTAAATTGTATTTAGATTATTTTTATTGAAATTAAATGCATTTAGGATGTCTATAATTTTCCAAAAATTATTGGATTATTATTACATCACAAATTGTGTTATTTAAGATACTCAAGTTATGACAATAAACTATTTTTTTAGTAATCTCCTGAAAATACTATTCGAAAATAAGCCTATTAGAATAGTTCATAATAACTATTATATGATAATAATTCATTTATCTAGGATATAAAAATGCTTTCGGTGGTTGTTGTATTTTCTAGAAATCATTATATACTTATATAAATGTGTTTGGGAAACTTTTTTTATAAGTAATAGTAAATACAAATACAAACCAATTTGAAAAACATTAGTATAGGTAATTGAAAAAAACCATGGATAGTTCTCAACCCCAGACCTCCAATTTATATCTCAAAAACCTAACCACTATGCTACAATGATTTTTTGAAACATAATTTAATATATATATAAATATATATGTATATTTATAAGTAAATTAATTCTTTATGTATTCATTTTTATTCGATAAAATAATTTACTAAAAACCAAAATATTTGTACCAAAGGATTCAAAATCAATTGTTATATGTCTATACAAATTAATTTAGAAACCACTTGTATATGTATTCTTCATTTTGGGACCTATACCAATGGTTTTGGAAAAACCATTGGTATAAGGTCATTAAATATCTATTATACAATTGGTTTTAGCCAAGCCATTAGTATAACTATCACCTAAACCTATGTTTTGTGGAAAAAAATTAGTATATGGTCATTGTATTGATGTTATACCAACAATATTTCAAAAAAAAATTATATAGGGAACTTATACCAACGATTTATCCCTAACCATTAATATAGGTCTAGTTTCTAGTATTGAAATTGATGTATTCATGAAAATTAACAAAATATCACCCTTGGATAATTTTGAAATTATAATTTAAAAAATTATATTATTTTTATTTGTATAATATTATAACATAGGTAATTTTAAATTTTAATAATTACATTATTATTTTTATGAAATACTTCGAAATACTATTTAAAAAAAATGAGCTTATATTTACATTTAATTTTTATTCATGATATTTATTTTTCAAAATCATAATATTTATATTTACCTTTATTACTCTAGATAAATATTATTTACATAAAAAATTATTAATTTGATGTAATGTTATAATTTCAATGGTTTGGATTCTATTCCCAATCATAATGTCATTATTCTCAATGGGTAGTTTACTATTTTAAGCGTAACATTATTATTCCAAAGGTTACATTATATTTACTATGGTAACATTACAAACTATCTACATTTATTCATTCATTTTTCATCTCAATACCTCTCAAGGTTCTAAAATTCAATTGTTAATTATTTTGGTAGGTTTACTATAATATTATTTCATTTTTGTAGTGTTGGTCATGAGAGGGATGATTCTGGCTTATTGGGGTCATCTATATGTTCCCATTTTATTTTTTATATCTTCTATTATTTTCCACATATAATATTTTATAATTTTCGTTTTCTTGTTACTGATTAATATAAAAGTATAAATTAATGTAATAAATCATTTTCAATTTATTTAGGCTATGTATGTGTATAATATTATAGTGTAATATAACAAAAATTTAATTCAATAGAAAAATAAAATTTATACACTCTTGGTTTTTTAGTGACCCAAGATCCAAATACATGAATTCTATAACATTTTAGATGAATAAACATTACCTTAAACAAACACATGCTTGATGTTTGTAATATTTTAGCTCATTTGGAAACATGGATGACAATATTCTTACTTCATGAAATATTAGTAATGTATCCCATAAATAACATCCCCTTTTGTAGTTTGGGGTCCTTTAAAGATATTATAATGGAAATTCTTAGGTGGGTACACCACCGGGTAGGGAAACTCCACCATAACCTATGGTTGAGATTTTCTTTTATAGGATTGGGTTTAATATCTAAGAAACAAAACAACTATCACACCTTGAACAAATAATTTCATATATATTATTCTTTTCATTGATTTGGATATTTTGTTTGAATTTTGGGTCAAGTTGCCGATTAAAATTGTTTTGAATTTTAAACACTATATGTGAGTTTTTTGGCTATGCACGGTTTTTCAGAATGGTTTAAGGGTTAACTATGTGCCATTTTGAGGCACATGCTATTTTGATTTCATTTTATTTTTTCACAATTTAGCTTTAATGGTTTCAGAATGGCTTGTTCTGAACATTATTGTTCATGGGAGGAAATTGTGTTGCTTGTGGGTTGTATAATTGAGAATGGATCAAAACATACACATGATTATAGAATAATGTACAACAAACTTGAATGGAGTAATGTAGTTTTTTAAGATGAATTTTCATGTTTGGTGTATAGATTGGGAAACCATAATGCTACCAATGTGAGGTGTCATCTTCTCAAATATGGTGTGTGTAGTAGGTGCACATACATTCAAATAGTGTTTCAAAACCATGAGACTCCCACATATCATAAAAATTGTTAAATTACCACTTTTCTCATCCATTGTTTAACCCTATTTCATATTCCCATTTCATTGTTCAGCTTAAGAGCACTAGGGGTCTCTAGGATGGCGTTATCCCTTACAAACCATCCTCTATTGAATCCTCATTAACGTTCTTATGTACGTTTATATGAGTTTCTTGTTTATTTCAACATCCCCAATTCCTCCTCCTTTGTGTTTATTGATTCCCTTAGCGGTGTTTCATATTATCTGATCCATAAGCATTAGGGTTGATGCGTGGGTTGTTTTTCATGTATGTTAGGGTGTAAATTCCATTTTATTTTAGGGTGTTTATAAATAAATTGTAAATTTAATTCACATGCTCGTGGTGTGTATTTTGTTGGTTTAGTGTATCCATGATAAAGTTTTTTTTGGGAAATAGATTTCTTATACATGCATATATATGTATGCACATAAAGGGTTTTATAAAATGTAAATTGGGATTTTAAATTTTATTTGGGAGATTTAGGTGGAGTTTTTCATTGTTTATGTTTTTATACTAAGGTTGGGTTGTAAATTGGATGTCATATGTGGAAATATGTGACTTTTATGTTGTGATGCTTATGTGTGGATTTTTTTGTTGGTTTAAAAGAAATAATTGCTTCTATTAATATGGTTCTTCATGAAAATGTTGATTCCATAAGTTATAAAAATTATGCATCGGATGGGAGAGGGTATTCAAAAATAAGTCTATTGTGTTTCCTCTGTAGCTCTTTATTCTGATTATAATCAATTTCTATGCATTTTTTATGTGGTGTAAAATGTGTTTTGAACATGTTTTGAGATGGCCCTGTGATGGAAGTTGTTTTTTTAAGAAAACATTTTATTTTTCATTTTTCTATCATTGTAGTGGTTTTTTAGTTTTCTACATGACTTTTTTGAAAAGAGAAAAAATTGTTTTTAAATGGATTCAATGGTTGGAATGTGTGAAAAGTATGTTTCTTAAAATAAATGAGATTTGTGTGATGTGGTATTCTTTATTATTTACCCATAATGTGTTGTTAATTGTTTAACTAATTTGAAGAATGTTTTTAAAATGATCTTAATGATAGTTTGAATTTGAAAGGGGGTTTACCTAGATATGTGTGGATTTAAAGCCCACATTTATTATTGTGATTGAAAATGCGTTTTTGGAATTTTTCAGGTGGGGTTAAAGGTATATCCTAATAACCTTGGTACTTTGAGTAAATGTACATTTAGTTTCAAATATTTACTCAATCACTTGACCTATTTGTAAACAGATGATGTGTTTTGAAAATTATATAATGTAGAAGACAATATAAAACTATTCATGTGGTTTCATATTTTAATTTTTTCTTATAAATGGCTTTGATTTCTATTTTAATGTCTTGTTCATCATTATGTTTGAGAAAGTGATGTTTTAAATTGTCTTTTGAATGGTCCCGGGATATTTATTTTGGAAAAAAAGTTATATATGGTCTTGGTGGGAATGTTGGCACGTTTTGGAAAATATATTGCAAATGTGGCTAGCATGAAGGCCCAGTAGGTATTTTAAAATGATTTTGAAAACAATTTTCATTATCAAAAAACAATGGTTTCCATGTGACATATTATTATTTAATTGATCGTTTTCTGAAATAAATGGATTTTCATGTTTTATTATTATGTTTGGAGACCATAGAAATATAGGATGAGATTTCATATAGTGTCTTGTAGATGGGAACAAATATATAATTTGAATACTACTAGACCATGAGATATATTACCCTCTAGTATATCCTCCATGAGGACGTTTTGTGTTACATTTTATTAATGGTATGCACTAAGTATTATTATCATGGGATTCATGGGAATCCTCTAGAGGGTTTAGTGTAAATTTCATTCCGAATCCAATTAGACAGGTTAGTACCCCTAGATTTTAATAGAGTCCTGGTAGGTCCGACATTATATTAGAATGTTTAGACTTTCATGTATCTTGTTTACTATGGTATTTCATTATTTTTGGACAGGTGGGTCAAATCTGAGTACATCAATGGATTTCTACATTATATGTTTTTGAATTTGCATGATTATTTATCTATTTGTTTTCGAACATATAATTTTTTTTTATTATCCATAGAAGACTACACATGCTTGTTTTGTTTCCATTATTACTATCAGAGTGGCGTATGGCGATATCATATGTATTTCTAACTGGATATGAAATTTAAACTACGTTTTGTAATGTAGAACCTTAAAAAAGTCTAGAAGTGTGTATTACTTTTAAAATAGAGCATGTGTAGAATTATGATTGGTGTTTTTAAAATGTTTAAATAATACTTTTCTAAATGTATTTTTTAACTTCTGTTCGTTGACTCTTATGAAAAAGAAAATGAGTGGAAAATGTGGTTATTTTCTTCTGAGTTTTTGTATTCTCACACCATAGTTCTTCCACCTAGAATTAGAAGAACCATAATATTTTGAATTTTTAGGTTTTTGGTTCAATTATCCTTTAGATAATGTTGTTGTTGTGGTTGGTGGGAACCATGAGGTGTCCTGGATATCATGTATAGAGGTTTAGTTTTTCGTTTCATTTTTTGTTTTTTTTTTTTCAGTATTAGTTGTATTTGTATATGTTTAAATATTTTTTAATGTTCAATGGTTATTTTTGTTGCATGCTATTCTATGTTTTCTTGATCCTGTTTTTCATTGGGACAAAAAATTCTCATTAGTTTATTATGCGGCATGCCACTAGTTTCCAGCCCAGGGGGATTGGGAACTCCCTTCGGGTATTTTCAAAGAATGTATCATGCATCAAAAATTGATGGAAGCTAATCGTGGATCATGGAGGAATGGTATCAGAGCATGACCTTGTTGTTTGTGGGGTCAGGTATATTGGAGATTAGGACATTCAAGAATCGAGATGTTGGCATGGGAATGACTTTATGAACCCTTTCTCACAATATTTCTCAAGAGGTTTAGGGTTGTCGTGAAATTTATTATTATTATTATTGGTTCTTAAGGATTTTATGAGGGAAGAAAACTATTGATATATGGTGTCACTTTTTGATATCACATGACGTAGTGACCCATATGGATTTCTAGTACATGATTAAATGCCCTATTAGTTGTTGATGCTTAAATTGTGCATTTCCCACTAAGCATGTCGTTGTGTTAGGCATGACCACAAGTTCCTCATTCAGAGTGTTCTGTGTGAGTTGTGTTCTACATTCTTTTCGGTTAATGTGAGTGGGAATTTGAAATTAAAACAGTTTTGGGGAATTTTTTATATATTAAAGTGTAATTTCATGTTTCTGTTGGTTTGGAAAATTTGTTTTGGTATTTGGGTGGTAACATTGGAAGAAGGTGGTTTTGGATTTTCAATAGAAATGACAGTTTTTTAAAAGATAATATGTGGTTCCATCTATGATGTTTGGATGGTGAACATGTCTGTTTTTATTGAGATTTTATTATTTATTATGTTTGGTGTCACTGTTTATTCCAGTTGTATGTTCCTTAGGTTTTTTAGAATATGTTTCCTAGAAAGGTCCCCATTGTTTCTAGTGGGTCTTTTCTAGTATTTTATTTCTCTCAATTGTTTACTATCTTCCATGGTGATAGAGGTTAGTTATAATTAATGTAATGTAGTGAGGAAATTGATAGTGTATTCAGATTTTTACAAGATCCAAATGATTTAAGAGTGTGTGTTGTTCTCGTTTTTTAGAGTTCATCTTTGGAATAATGATTGATTATTTCTCTATCATCCGAACAAGTTGAGATAACTATGGATTTTTTTAGTATTAATTTCTCCATTTTGTTTGTAACTAAGGAGGTGGAAGAGAATAATTTGGTATAGCTCGTGTGTATTCAGAAAGCATAGTAGATAGAGAAGGTTAATATTGATAACTTCATGGAACTGGGTTTCATTTCACCAAATGTATCATCACATGATCAGTTGAAAATTCTATTTTTGTTTTGAGGAATTCATTCTAAGATCATGAATAGAAGACTCTAATCCCATGATATTCAATTCATGAAATTGGTAGATGAGACATTCTTAAGTGAGTTGGTTCCTATGGTACGACCTATGGTTGTTGGTTCTCATGAGAGTTCGATATCTAAAGAGAGGCATGTTCCAAAGGTAGACATTTCTAATAAATACCATTTGTAAGATGCATGATTCCACTAATCATACAAATCAATTATATTCTTTCATTATGGTTATTTTGGGCATTTAAATTCATCTTCTCATAATTTTATGAAATATTCTAATCATTTATGGATTTGGTTTTTCTGAAAAGGTTTAATAAGAAGTGATTTTTATAGATGATAACTTCATTAGGGGATTATAGTACCTGAAAATAGGGTAATATATTATTTAATAACCTTGTATTATACCATTCTCCCCAGAGGGAAGCATACACAAATTCATGTATCATTGTATATGGGGATGTGGCCAATATTTTATCTCTGAAGACATGTTATAATGGTTCATGTCCTCTTATATATGTTTTCCTTAATATAAATGTCATGGTAGTTTTTTTAATTTATAATTAAAATAGTATTCTCCATTTAATTTAAGAATGGGTTTGAATATCATTCTTGTGTTCCCTTATAATTTTTATAGATCAGTTATGGTTCTTAGTTGTTCTTGTTTTGGTGATGTTGGATACTTGTGGAGATAAGAAATAGTAGTTTTCTTCGGTTTTTATCGAGTTACTTCCATGAGTTTCCAATTATTTTGGGGGATTTGGAATATGCATGAAAATTTCTAGTTTCATTCATTGTGTGGTTCAGAATTCATAGAGATATTTAAGTAATTTCATGTTGGGATTTCTTTGGTTGGGTTGGTTTGAAGTCATCACATGGTGGTAGTCATGTTATTCAAGTGGGGACAACCCTCTCATTTCCTCACCTTTTTAATCATGTTTTTTCTTTTTATATAAAAGGTCAGGTGTTTCATGTAGAGTAAGAGGTATCAAAGAGTATTGTGGTTCTATTCATCTTCTTTCCATTTTTGGTTTAGTTTTTCTCTTCATTCAGTAGGGTGAATTTCTAGGGAACGAAAGTATTTTTGGCTATATAATTTTAACAATCTTACCATTAAATTTAATTTATTTTCATTTTCTTTGATTTTTATTTTTTGGTAGGTGTTCGAGTTGAGATAAATTTTATATGTTCATGGAGTGTTTTTATCATTTGAAAAATTTATGAGCATAGTTTAAGGGTTAACATTGTTGCCTATTAGGGTAGAGGATTTTTTTCATTTCATTTCCCCCAAGCATATTTTGACTCGAATGGTATGAGAATTACTTGGTCTATATCATACGGGGCCTATGAAATAATATGGGGGTTTATGGGTTGTTCCTTGGGAATGACACATGGGTTGTACACGGTTAGATGAAATCATTCGGAAAATAGCATGACATATTCTGATGTTTTAACTATGGAATTTTGCACAGTTGAAACACATTTTAGGAAAACATTTGTCTTTATTTTGTGAGGTTCCCTCATATCTAACAGGGTGTCTATGATTGGGACATGGTATGTCAAAAAATATTTCTAAACTATGCAAGTTTCCCAAAATAATTAAAATTTAAAAATTACCACATCTGTCCTCCACTATTGTAAACCTATTTCAGGATTCTCCCAATTTGTTCCTTGACATACTAGACCCGGATGCCACCAAAAATGGTGTCCTGAACCCGGTTGGTCACATGAATTCATGTTCATCTCCCCAAACTTCAAGGGCTAGAGACTAGAAGCCATGGCCTAGGTGAGTCAATGGGGAGACTTTTCTCACATCACCAGAATATCACAGTGGAAGTAATATATATATATATATAATATAAGAAGAGAAATAAATAGTATAAAACTGAAAATAATAAAGGGGTGTAGTTTATATAAATTACTAGAAGTGTCTCATATACAAAAATGATGCAGATGGTACAAATATCTAAAAATCAGTCAGAACTGTACATGAAAATACAATTCAAGTATCCCAAAAAGAACAAAAGACTAAACATGTATCCCATCATCATAAGCTTTAGCATGGTCCAATACTCCTTTGCTCCCTAGCAACAATCAACAACCTGTACTAGGGAACATTCCCCTATAATCACCTATAACAATATAATCTATTTGGGTCCATAAGGAGGCCCAAACCGGGTGTGTGATAAACATACTCATAGGAAACCACCAAGGTCTATAAAATTCTGATAGAAATTATACAAAGTTTATAGAAAGTGTAAACAAATGGTAAGTAAGTATGCCCATGGAATTTGTATACTGTAACAAGTTAATGAAAACAGCCATCATGGCTTCCTTCAAAAGAGAGTCATATCCAAACAAAGAAGCTATAAAATGTAACAAGAAAGTCACAGGTCTACGTCGTGCATCCATATGAACCATGAAATCCATATCCACACTGTATAGAGTTGTCACGTATCCCACATCCAAGCTGCATAGTGAAATAAAATATTCTACATCCATGAAATATATTAAAGTGTAGACCCCATGGTCCAGATCCAATGTGTCAGCATACCAATGCATCCATGTGATAACTATATAGAGCATGGAGTTCCGTATCCAAGGAGCATGTCTAAGGAATCCCATAGATTCCCATGTGAATCTTGTATGGATACGTAGTTAGGAACTGGTTTGGGTCCTAGGAGCATGGAAATATCATGTCCTATGTGAGCCCATAGAATCTGAATCCACATGGTAGCAATGCATGAGGCATCCCACAGAATGATGACCAAAGGGACAGAGTCAACCCAAGGCATCCACTACCACGTTCGAGATCCATTGAGAGCAGTACAATAAATATATCAAACCATTCAATCAATCATTCAAACATTCAAATTGAAAATTCAATCCTTGCGAGTATACCCACTCACATCAACCTGCACAAGCCATGAGTAAACCACCTCTTGCAGAATAATTATCAGAATACGAATATGGGTATTCCATCCCATATAAACCATTTAAAATGACATTATTCATTTCATATAGGCATACCCACCCATATTAACCATTTAACTTTCCAAATAGTCAAAAAAGACAAGGAATAACACGATATTCATTGAGAAAGGAGGCAGTACATCCCCTAAATAGGCTATTTAAAAAATCAAACCATTAACATGCTTCCCCTAACTAATATTGTGTAAGATCACATCCCTTGGGTGGTTTAAAAAGGAATAAAAGAGTTATTTCCCTTAAGGATCACCCCTTGGCTGAACATGAAAAGAGTAAAAGGTGTCAACACACCGAAACAGAATCTATGCGCATCCACACTAGGTCCCACTATAGCTACGACTAGAAAATCATCCACAAACGAGGCCTCAGTGGAAATTCTGATGGGTGGCATATCAGCTGAATGCTAGAAAAGTACAATAAAAGCCGAAAGAATGCATATACCACCTACCTCACCTCAATAGTAGACAACTCATCTAGTATAAAGTTCTGATTCATCCTGGTTTGGAAGAAATCCAATGTACGAATGAAGAACAGAATATTGGGTTATATGTACCTAAATTCAAATAGAAAAGTCATTGTTATGATGAATTACAAATGACTAAAAATGAATCGAGTACATTTTGATACCTTTCCATCATGATGAATGTTGATTGAATTGTAGTTCATATAACTTCTATTCATGGAAAACAAGAATATAGGGTTTTGTGTTCAAAATCAAGAGTAAAACATATTATCTGTCAAAAATACGTGCTATTTTATCTTTTATAAAAAAACCCACTGCACAAGTACCCGATGGGTACCTCAAATACACAACATGTACTCCGCTTCTATTTTTTTTCTGAGATAGACTAGCTACATAACATGACATCCCATTACACAACGTGTACTAAAAGTACATGGCGTGTAGACCTTGTACACAGCTAGTACATGGCCTACTGCCAGATTTCACCCAGTTTTCCCCCAACATTACCAAAAACAAATCTACTGGCCCACGACCTGGACTAGGGTCTAATCCAAAAAAGGAAATCTACAATATTGTCCTGAAAAGAAATATGTGTACCTCAAGAAATTACTTAGATCTTACAATTTATCCCTCTAATAGAAACTTTTCTCTGAATTTCTCTCTGTAGGGTGGTCAGGATTCATCTAAAAACAACTCTGGCCACTAAGAACATATATTAGAATCCCCCTCCCATGTCCCATCTTGTAAACGACAATACTACCATATCACCTGTACTAGAGGAAAAAGCTAGCCTCAATGAACCTACGTGCTTCTATAAACTATATGAATCAGATGCTCCTCATAGGAGGCTTCTACCTGTATCTAAATTTCCTCATGCTCAAAAACATGAGGTAGGTATGAGTGATAGCAGCATAGCTGAGATTCATGGAAGATTTCATGTGGGGCTTGCTAACTCTGGGGTGACTTCAACCTATAGAAAAATGGCCCGAATATCCCCAGAACCTCAAATGACCCAACATATCTCAGTGAAAGTTCACCCTGTCTTTGGATCCACAAGGGTCCCAACCTTGGTGAAATAGACAAGAACACCTAATACTCTACATTGAAATATTTTGGTCATCTATGGTGATCAAAAAATTATTCCTGGTGATACATTGTAGTATCCATATGCTTCGGAATCATGTAGACTAGCTCAAATGCCTCCTATATGAAACGTGGTCCCAGTAATGTTGCCTCAACTTCCTCTAACCAGAATAGGGGAGAAAGGAATAGACTAACATACAAATTTTAACAATGGTCCATCTGTATCATCAACTGATAACTGTTATTGTAAAAGAACTCAACCTGGGTAATGTGCCTCTTCTGTGAGCCCCATGAACCTAGAACACATGCTCTCAATAAGTTCTCTTGCACATATAAAATACACTCTGATAGGCCATCATTCTGAGTATCATATGATGTGATCATATACACTTGTGTACCTAGTGCCCTCTGAAAACGCTTCCAAAAATGAGACTTAATGCAGGCGTCCATATTTGAAATGATAGTCTAATGGATCCCACAATTTCGTACCACTTATCAAATGTATAAATTTCCAAGATCATCAACAATAAAGTCATCCTTGATCAACATGAAAATTAAGTCCTTTTTAGGCTTGTCAATGACAAGAAAAACAACACCATTACCTCGAGGTGACCTCAAAAAACCAGTCACAAAATCCATTTACAACATCATTCCACTTCCTCTCTAGGATATGTTACTACTATAAAATCCCTACTGGCCAATGATGTTCTTCCTTAACTTGTTGAAAGGTGGAACACCTAGTAACAAAACCAATCACCTCTTTCTTCATTCCAAGACACTGGTACAGTCATCCCAAATCAAAGTTCATCTTTGTAACCCTAGGGTTAACTACCCATGATAATGCATGAAACTCCCACATCAACTACTCACATATATCTATTGGATCCTAGATACATCCACAGTTATGAAAGTTATAATCATATCCTACTCCCCAACCAGGAGGAGGGTCCTTAGCTGTTAATCCTTCCTATAGAACATGGCCTTCAAAATTCAGTAGCTGCCTCATCCTATCTCTATCCTTTCGATATAAGGTATCATCTATGGATGAAAGAAAAGTCTTTCCCTATTTTTCATGCACCTCCAGATGCATCTCAGAGAACAAATCCATAAGAATACACTCTATAATGGTCTATTGCACTGCCTAAATTTGAGTGTTGATGCTCATTGCATTGAATACCACATTTCCCTTACCCGGGGTGTAAGAAAACTCGATGTCAAAGGACTGTAGGAACTCAACCAACCTTTTCTTCCTCAAATTATGATCACACTACATAAATTTATACTTGAGGTATTTGTGGTATGTGTACACCATAAAACTCTCTTCTAGAAAATAGTGCCTCCAATAGTGGAACACATGAACAACCACAAAAAACTCAAGATGATTCATATGGTAGTTCATCCCATGAGGAATCTAATGTTGAGACACGTAAGCCATGACTTGATCCCCCTGCATCAGCACAAACACCAGCCCAATACCTGAAGAATTACTATATACTATGCAACACTGAACCTTCTATGAAATTATTGGGATATGTGCTAATTCCAATCTCCCTTTCAGATCCTAAAAGGCTATCTCACAAGATTACAACCACAAAAATAGCACACACTTCTTAGTCAAGCCTATCAACAGAGCTTCTAAGCATGATAAGTCCAATATAAAACACATTCAGTTACTAGGTAGCCCCATGAATCATCGTAAATGAAAAAAGTTTCAGGGTGTGTTCCTCAGAAACTACTTCTCTCAACTTCTCTAGGTATACTGACACTCCTATTTCTGATATGATGTGACCCAGGAAGTGATTTTGATCCAGCCAAAAGTTGATTTTTTATCTTATCATATAACTGAATTTTTCTCAATGTATTCGTATCCATCTCAATATGGTTGGCATGGTCTGTCGATTATGATAATACACCAAGATATCATCCCTGAAAACCACCACAAACGAATACATGTATGGAATGAACAGTCGTTTCATCAAATCCATGAAAACTGCTAGCACATTCATCATACCGATTGGCATAACTAGATACTCTTTAAAAAAACAAATTCTATGAAAAGATGTGTAACGCCCCGACCCCAGCTACCCAGAGTCGGTGCATTACTTCGTAACATAGGCATGATCACAAAAGATCAAGTCTCGAAAGACCGATTAGTTTAGTAGCCTTGGAAACACTAGATACATTCATAAGTCTTTCATTACATCAAAAAGTGAAAAACTACAATAACATGGTCTTCATAGTCCACACTCATATCCTCTTCTGACTATCCCTGCAGGTCATTCATAAAATACTTCTTCACATCCTGGAAAATATTAAAACATTGAAAGGGGTGAGCTCAGATGCTCAGTAAGGATAAAAATATTGCGGAAGCTTTCATAAATAAACATAAACATTTAAGGCAATGTATAAATAAAACAAAAGCCTTTTAAACATGAACTTCAACATAATATGGCAAGAGTAAAATGAGATAATGCCATTCACTTCTTCACATGGATATTCTACTGGTCGAATAATCACATGCAATAACAATAACCACTTTCATAATGAGGGAATGTATAATGCCGGACATTCTGAAACATTTTGTCAAGGCCTCGGCCAAGACATCTAAAATGATTAAGGCCTCGGCCAAAACCATAAATCAAATTGGGAAAGGGCCTCGGCCAATTCCACGTCTAGTTGTCTCATGAGACCTACCGATGCATCGAGGAGCTATAGCGGGCTCCACCCGTCACTTATTAAGTCCAATACATTCCTCATATGAATAGGTTTAAACATATCATAAACCATAACATAATTGTATCACATTAAACATACTTAAAGGAAACATAACATTTCCACATTTCAATCACAAGATATCAATACAACACATTGATATAATAAAAACGCTTTCAAAAACATTTTCAATAAAAGAAAAGTAAAACATGGTATTTATTTTTCTTTTAAAAAGAAGGTATGGCTTGTAGAGGAAGCCGAAACTCAAATAATGGTCACGGCGGCGGAGAAGTCGTTGTCGCCGCATAAGTACGGAAAGAAAAACATTCCCTTTTGTCGTTTAGTAAAACGCTTCGTATAAAAAAGATTCCTTTTGAATAAATGTAAAAGTCAAAGGGGTTTATACACCGTATAAAAGAAAGTTGTGTATAAAACCAAATATGCCTCAATGAAAGGGGATTGAGACGGAGTCCTTCAAAAGATCATTTTTAAAATAAAATAGATATATTATGTCTATTCACTATAGGTACACATAAAGAATACAAAATAAGACATAATAATATCATGACATAATTTGAAAGTAGGAGATTAACCCAAAGAATGGATGTTGGGTTAAGAAATTCCCTTACAAATATCATTTAAATAAAATATATCTATTATGTGTATTCACTATAATTACACATAAAGAAAGTACAAATACAAGATATGACATAACAATATCATGACATAATTTGAAAGTAGGAGATTAACCCAAAGAATAGAAATTGGGTTAAGAAGTTCCCTTACTTTGTGTCCGACTTGACTCAACCGTTCTTTAACCTCCTGAATAATAAACTAGAGTTAATATCTACCTTATTAAGAACCATTTTAAATTTCATTATCCTTTTTATATCACTTATTACAATGTTATGAACATTATGTAATTATTTAAGTTAATAACGGTCGTTTTGTCGATCTTTGGTACATGAGTCAACAATAAACTTCTTATAATTATAAGTTGTTCATGTGGTGAAATATCCATTATATCCAGAATTATATTAATGATGTAGATATCATATATATCATATATATACAGTATATACATTCATTTATAATATTACGTAACATTTAGAGGTAAGAAATGAAATGCACCGTTCATGGAGACGGTAAGCCGTACGTACGCATGAACGCTACTTTCATTTCAATTTCATATTTAATGGAACTAAATCATAATGATATAAATGTATAATATAATTCCAGTATAATATAGTGTATAATACCATTTACTCCATCCTTTATACATCCCACATATGGCATTAACGATTCAAATCACTTTGAGGGGGCGGTAGTCCGCACTTCCTAAAATGAAATTATCGCGTTTTACCCATAATGGAAATCATAATGTATGACATAAATTAGAAATACAGAAGCATAAGTAAAACATAAACAAATTATAAATCATATATAAAAATAGTGACATCTTAATGGCCACCTTTGAAGGTGTTATATGAGTGTTGAACAATCATCGTTTCGTGAGGCAGAAATTCGCCATCCACAGAAACCGTATGTTCTTTAACCATTAGATGTAGGTGTGTGTAAGTGTAGATCGAATCCTTCTTATAACAACATCCTAGTATATTGAGGATACTGGTGTTGTTACAAAAGAAATGAATAAAAAGAGTTTAGGGGGTTGGAGAAGAAAAATAAAACAAAACAACATTAGAAAAGACATTACCTCCAAATCGGGTAACTCTTTTAGATTTGAGCCAAAGGCTTCCTTGGGAAGAGTTCTGCCCAAAGTGAGGCTTCTAGGAGTAAGGGAGGAATGTTGGGAGAGTATTTGGGCAGAGGTTGGCCGAGCCAAATGGCTTGAAAGTGTAAATGAGGTGGGAGAGGTGGGGGCCTTTTATAAGTGGAGAGGAGGGGCACTTTTGGAAAGATTGAAATGTTACATTATTTCACAATGCTTTTTCGGATTCTAAAGGTCCCACACTTATATTATTCGAGCCTAAGTTGATAAGGTTTCGAAATCTCTTCATCCAATAGGCTTTGTACAAGTGTAAGCCTTGGATTTTGCATTATCTTCTCATTTTATTTAAATCGTTAAATAATGAGGTCATCGCCACATCATAATGATGTCATAAATAATTTAATTTATTTAATGTCTAAAAATTATAAAACAAATACTATGATGTAGGAAATCTTTTTAGCTTTCTAATGAATATTTATAGTCAAAATTGGGACTTGTGTAACCCTACTTAAAAATTGTTTTAGTAAAACACTTTATGTTAGTGTCATTTTCACTTTAACATTAAATAAAAAGTAATTTATGTTATTTCCCAACAAAAGTGGATCCATGGGGTCCCCAAGTTAGGCCATGGCTTGTCTTGGTCGGCCATGACTCAACCAATGAGGTTGGGACATGTGTCTAGGTCATTTCATATTATTAAAGTATTATTTATACCTTAAACTACACTAATTACCACTAATCGCGATTAAGAACTTAAAAGTTACTATTCACCAAAAATTATTTTGATCTCATTGAACCACATTTTACTTCTTAATGACAACCATGTATGTCGGATTTTTGAAAATCAAATCACAAAAGTGGTAATATTTCATTTAAACGAAAAATCAGTTATTTAACTACCACTTAGTGGTTTCACTATTCATCAAAAATTGAAGTTTTTCAGAATAAGGCCAAAATTTCACCCTAAGCTATAATTGATATTACGAATTCAAAAATGATGTCTATTTTACAAAATTCCAAACATATTAGTTGCATTAATTAATTTTATAATTAATTCCCGCTGTCACAACAAATAGCGTGTTTTTAAGAAACAATTTATATCAAAAGATTGGCAATTGTTTATGTCCAATTTCAATGTTAAATTAATTCTAATGACCGCCATTGGATAAAATGGTAAAAATATATTCTAATTATACTCTAAAACCACTCAATATTATACTTTATCACTATGAATTATTTTGATTAAAAAGGTTGTTTTAAGTATTTTTCACTATTCATAAAAATTTTGAAGTTCTCAGAAAATTACAAAAAATTCAACATAGGCTAATTTCAATATTAGGAATACAAAAATGAAGTCCATTTTGAAATATAAAATTTCTATAATTTTAAAAAGTGGTTATTACTATTCATAACGGCTACTTTGATTTGTCGCGATGTTTTAGAACTCGAAGTTGCGTACAATGCAAGCTATTGTATTATTGAATGAGAAGCGTATCGTGGAAGCTCGGGGTGTTACATTCTCCCCTCCTTCAATAAATTGCGTCCTCGCAATTTGTTATTTTTCTTTAAAAATAAAAGGTTGAAAATAGAAAATACCTTTGAGGAAAACCCACATCGGAAATAAGGTTAATAAAATTTAGCCTTAATAAGAGGGAAAGGGAAATGAACAAGTCACCACCCAATTATGATCTCGATTAGGAGAACATTGGTGGCAATTAGAGACATATAATTAGAGGAAAAACGTAAATATTTGTAGGGAGTGATTGAGGTCATCAATCACAATCAACTGTCAAATTGAGGGCCTCAAAGCCTTCAATCTATGTTGATTTAAAATATCATCAGTTCAACAAGACATAAGGTATTAGGATAACACATTTTTTGTTTTAATATCCCTTTACTAAAGTTTAAGAATTAATTTATTCATTGAATAAGAGATAGGTATATATATATTTATGCTTGACAATTAGAGTTTCAACCATCAACTCATCTTTCACTCAAAAAGATAATAGAACTCAAAAATATTATACTTATCCTAATTGTATAAGGTTCCAAATGTTAACACATACTATTTAGATTAGTAAAATTATTTTGTAATAACCAGGGACTTCCTGTAGGCTAGTGGTAGGAGATAAAGGCTTGTCGCACTTTGATTGTGGGTTCGATTCCTACAGCTTTGTCCGACGCGACGGTTTATGCCCCACCCTGCAGGTTGTCCTTTTCCTAAAACTATGGTATTATAATATTCCAAAAATAATCTTCAGAAAATTTTTTAACCTTAAACAATACTATCCAAATATCAACTTAATCCATTCCAACCTTTATAGTTATCCAAAATACTTCTGTCCAACTCACAGTCCAAATTTTATAAGGAAGGTAAACATGATGAAGATCCTTTTTCCCACGTAACAACATGTGAACACCTTCATCATGTATTCTTTTTAAACATACTGAATTACCATGATCCCTTATTCCTTATAGAATACTAGATATACTCCTTCTATCCAAAAATGTATACAAAACATCAATCAGTTTCAAGGAAGTTAAGTATATCCAATATAATTTATCCAAATCAATCACGTATTATTACAAAATCACAATCTCAGTATCAGAATCATATTATGGTTTATCTTTCTCTCAACCATATATTTTCCAAAAATTTAACCTACTGTGGAGTCACTGTTCTTGGTTCCACACAATCTCAAGTCCTTGATGAAATAGTACTGCAGTACAATCCTTATATACTCCATAATTATTATAACCAGTACATCATTGATACAACACTCAAATTACAAAATTCTTTAATAACAACATAAGAACTCTAATCATTACTCCTCATCTGTGGTAGTATCATAACTTGATTATTATCCAATAACATCATTTGGGGCATACTTTGACGATTTGGACATTGGTTTGCGTAGTGTCCCCAATCCTTGCAGAAGAAACATTGTACATTTGAAACCATTTTCTTACCCTTGCAGTCACGCACTTTGTGTCCTTTTTCTCTACACTTATAACAAACTCCCATTCCCTTTAGGCAAGTTCCATGATGTTTCTTCCCACAATTACCACATATTGGAAAATTCTTCTTTCCCCTTATCCCTTTATCCATCATTCTCTCTTCCATCCCTTTCGTCTCTTGCTTCGTTTCAAAGCCATAGGACTCAGAGAATTCCTTACTTATCTTATTGACACATGATACTATTTCTTCATATGTTGAAAACACATGGGAGATTATTTCCCTTCTAAATGTTGGCTTAATACCGTGAAAGATATTATCCTTCTTACGCTTTGGATCATACGTATTGCTGGAGTTCACATTCCTTCCACTGGGCACCATTTCTATACAATGGCATAAAATAGGTTAGTTTATGAATCAAAATACATAATTCCATACTTGTAAAACACTTTACATAAATTGAACTATTTATGGATATAATCATAAAAAGAAAAGTTTTCTTTGAGGGAGTATATACTCATAACCCTTCATAGTGGTTTGTAAATAAAATGAGAATTTTCCTAAGCATATCCCCCGGGAGTGTCGTAACCAAGAGTGCAGCAAGGCCCGTTGTCGTGCACCAGTTCCCGTTCGAGTCTAGCTCGAAGCGGTGTTTTCGGATTTTACCCCTAGGTACATCTGTGCCAGAGCCGCCTCTACCTGCTCGTATCCAGACAGGGATGTATTGCTCGGAAAACTCACAAAATCTCTATATTACCAAAATTCTAGGAAGGTTTTCTATTCTAATCCTCAAAGTCTATCTTCGGGCTATGTGCTCTAATCAGAGTTTATCTAAATCTAGCTTCCAAGGTTAGTACTAAACTGCCTCTGATACCAACTGTAACGCCCCGACCCCAGCTACCCAGAGTCGGTGCATTACTTCGTAACATAGGCATGATCACAAAAGATCAAGTCTCGAAAGACCGATTAGTTTAGTAGCCTTGGAAACACTAGATACATTCATAAGTCTTTCATTACATCAAAAAGTGAAAAACTACAATAACATGGTCTTCATAGTCCACACTCATATCCTCTTCTGACTATCCCTGCAGGTCATTCATAAAATACTTCTTCACATCCTGGAAAATATTAAAACATTGAAAGGGGTGAGCTCAGATGCTCAGTAAGGATAACAATATTGCGGAAGCTTTCATAAATAAACATAAACATTTAAGGCAATGTATAAATAAAACAAAAGACTTTTAAACATGAACTTCAACATAATATGGCAAGAGTAAAATGAGATAATGCCATTCACTTCTTCACATGGATATTCTACTGGTCGAATAATCACATGCAATAACAATAACCACTTTCATAATGAGGGAATGTATAATGCCGGACATTCTGAAACATTTTTTCAAGGCCTCGGCCAAGACATCTAAAATGATTAAGGCCTCGGCCAAAACCATAAATCAAATTGGGAAAGGGCCTCGGCCAATTCCACGTCTAGTTGTCTCATGAGACCTACCGATGCATCGAGGAGCTATAGCGGGCTCCACCCGTCACTTATTAAGTCCAATACATTCCTCATATGAATAGGTTTAAACATATCATAAACCATAACATAATTGTATCACATTAAACATACTTAAAGGAAACATAACATTTCCACATTTCAATCACAAGATATCAATACAACACATTGATATAATAAAAACGCTTTCAAAACCATTTTCAATAAAAGAAAAGTAAAACATGGTATTTATTTTTCTTTTAAAAAGAAGGTATGGCTTGTAGAGGAAGCCGAAACTCAAATAATGGTCACTGCGGCGGAGAAGTCGTTGTCGCCGCATAAGTACGGAAAGAAAAACATTCCCTTTTGTCGTTTAGTAAAACGCTTCGTATAAAAAAGATTCCTTTTGAATAAATGTAAAAGTCAAAGGGGTTTATACACCGTATAAAAGAAAGTTGTGTATAAAACCAAATATGCCTCAATGAAAGGGGATTGAGACGGAGTCCTTCAAAAGATCATTTTTAAAATAAAATAGATATATTATGTCTATTCACTATAGGTACACATAAAGAATACAAAATAAGACATAATAATATCATGACATAATTTGAAAGTAGGAGATTAACCCAAAGAATGGATGTTGGGTTAAGAAATTCCCTTACAAATATCATTTAAATAAAATATATCTATTATGTGTATTCACTATAATTACACATAAAGAAAGTACAAATACAAGATATGACATAACAATATCATGACATAATTTGAAAGTAGGAGATTAACCCAAAGAATAGAAATTGGGTTAAGAAGTTCCCTTACCTTGTGTCCGACTTGACTCAACCGTTCTTTAACCTCCTGAATAATAAACTAGAGTTAATATCTACCTTATTAAGAACCATTTTAAATTTCATTATCCTTTTTATATCACTTATTACAATGTTATGAACATTATGTAATTATTTAAGTTAATAACGGTCGTTTTGTCGATCTTTGGTACATGAGTCAACAATAAACTTCTTATAATTATAAGTTGTTCATGTGGTGAAATATCCATTATATCCAGAATTATATTAATGATGTAGATATCATATATATCATATATATACAGTATATACATTCATTTATAATATTACGTAACATTTAGAGGTAAGAAATGAAATGCACCGTTCATGGAGACGGTAAGCCGTACGTACGCATGAACGCTACTTTCATTTCAATTTCATATTTAATGGAACTAAATCATAATGATATAAATGTATAATATAATTCCAGTATAATATAGTGTATAATACCATTTACTCCATCCTTTATACATCCCACATATGGCATTAACGATTCAAATCACTTTGAGGGGGCGGTAGTCCGCACTTCCTAAAATGAAATTATCGCGTTTTACCCATAATGGAAATCATAAAGTATGACATAAATGAGAAATACAGAAGCATAAGTAAAACATAAACAAATTATAAATCATATATAAAAATAGTGACATCTTAATGGCCACCTTTGAAGGTGTTATATGAGTGTTGAACAATCATCGTTTCGTGAGGCAGAAATTCGCCATCCACAGAAACCGTATGTTCTTTAACCATTAGATGTAGGTGTGTGTAAGTGTAGATCGAATCCTTCTTATAACAACATCCTAGTATATTGAGGATACTGGTGTTGTTACAAAAGAAATGAATAAAAAGAGTTTAGGGGGTTGGAGAAGAAAAATAAAACAAAACAACATTAGAAAAGACATTACCTCCAAATCGGGTAACTCTTTTAGATTTGAGCCAAAGGCTTCCTTGGGAAGATTTCTGCCCAAAGTGAGGCTTCTAGGAGTAAGGGAGGAATGTTGGGAGAGTATTTGGGCAGAGGTTGGCCGAGCCAAATGGCTTGAAAGTGTAAATGAGGTGGGAGAGGTGGGGGCCTTTTATAAGTGGAGAGGAGGGGCACTTTTGGAAAGATTGAAATGTTACATTATTTCACAATGCTTTTTCGGATTCTAAAGGTCCCACACTTATATGATTCGAGCCTAAGTTGATAAGGTTTCGAAATCTCTTCATCCAATAGGCTTTGGACAAGTGTAAGCCTTGGATTTTGCATTATCTTCTCATTTTATTTAAATCGTTAAATAATGAGGTCATCGCCACATCATAATGATGTCATAAATAATTTAATTTATTTAATGTCTAAAAATTATAAAACAAATACTATGATGTAGGAAATCTTTTTAGCTTTCTAATGAATATTTATAGTCAAAATTTGGACTTGTGTAACCCTACTTAAAAATTGTTTTAGTAAAACACTTTATGTTAGTGTCATTTTCACTTTAACATTAAATAAAAAGTAATTTATGTTATTTCCCAACAAAAGTGGATCCATGGGGTCCCCAAGTTAGGCCATGGCTTGTCTTGGTCTGCCATGACTCAACCAATGAGGTTGGGACATGTGTCTAGGTCATTTCATATTATTAAAGTATTATTTATACCTTAAACTACACTAATTACCACTAATCGCGATTAAGAACTTAAAAGTTACTATTCACCAAAAATTATTTTGATCTCATTGAACCACATTTTACTTCTTAATGACAACCATGTATGTCGGATTTTTGAAAATCAAATCACAAAAGTGGTAATATTTCATTTAAACGAAAAATCAGTTATTTAACTACCACTTAGTGGTTTCACTATTCATCAAAAATTGAAGTTTTTCAGAATAAGGCCAAAATTTCACCCTAAGCTATAATTGATATTACGAATTCAAAAATGATGTCTATTTTAAAAAATTCCAAACATATTAGTTGCATTAATTAATTTTATAATTAATTCCCGCTGTCACAACAAATAGCGTGTTTTTAAGAAACAATTTATATCAAAAGATTGGCAATTGTTTATGTCCAATTTCAATGTTAAATTAATTCTAATGACCGCCATTGGATAAAATGGTAAAAATATATTCTAATTATACTCTAAAACCACTCAATATTATACTTTATCACTATGAATTATTTTCATTAAAAAGGTTGTTTTAAGTATTTTTCACTATTCATAAAAATTTTGAAGTTCTCAGAAAATTACAAAAAATTCAACATAGGCTAATTTCAATATTAGGAATACAAAAATGAAGTCCATTTTGAAATATAAAATTTCTATAATTTTAAAAAGTGGTTATTACTATTCATAACGGCTACTTTGATTTGTCGCGATGTTTTAGAACTCGAAGTTGCGTACAATGCAAGCTATTGTATTATTGAATGAGAAGCGTATCGTGGAAGCTCGGGGTGTTACAAGATGTACGAGGTATGTCTTCTAGTTGACCACTCACCACGTGATATTCTAACCTCAAGTCGATCTTTGAGAACACACAATCTCGTCCAAGTTGATCAAAGAGGTCATCAATCCAAGGAAATGGATATCAGTTATTAACCATCAGCTAGTTCAGTTTCCGATAATCAACATATAGACTAAGTGTTCTGTCTACCTTTTTCCATAAAAATAACCAAATAACCTCATATAGAAGTACATTTTTTTGGTAAACCACATCAACTCTATATCCTCTAGCTTCCTTTTTATCTCCCACAACTTTTTCATATCCATCACATAAGGAGGAATGGATAATGGCGTATCTCCTATAACTAGCTCGATAGAAAACTCTAGAACTCTCTCATGAGGTAAACCAAAAAATTCATTTGGAGAGGCATCCCTGAAGTTCTCAACCACTGGAGTAATTTCAACCTCGTCCACTCCCTGATCATCTAGAAACAAACTAGTAATATGGACTATCATCCCGCCAAGACCACAATGCTCGGGTCTAGATCTTCATGCCTTGACATCCCATTCACAGTTGTGAATAAACACTACACCATTTGGGGATGTTGAATCCGCCCTCCGGCGATAGTTGTAAACATACACTCGATAAGAAAAGAGCCATTCCATCTTGATAATAACGTCAAAAATAGTCATTTCGTGGAAACTCTAGTGGATGTTTCACCCACCAACCATAAGGTAAAAGTCCATACACTAGCGTACATAACCTGTTATAACTCCCAAAAATGTGTCTACTGTCAAAAAACCCTAAAAAATAAAAACCAAAAGACAAATTATTATTACTACTCGTGAAGATATAAAATTTTGAGAGGAACCTGTTTTGAAAAGATAGGATGAAAGAGAGGAAGTTATTTATATAGTTCCTCTCACCATAGATGGACTAAGATACTACTCCTGATTGTTCTATTTCACTGTATATGTCTTCCCTTCACCATGGCTCTATGAACCTGCCTCGCAACCCTGAGCTGATCCACCCTAATGACTCTACGAACCTGGTGCATGGATATCCCAACCATGACAACCACTGCCCTATCTTTACCGGCATGCACTTCTCTAGATCCCAACCAAACATGGTGTTGAAGAACTGTCTCTTGAACCCAATGTCGGAGCTTACCTCCTACCACTCACAACTTGAGGGAAGGTCCTGCAAACCCACTACATGTACCCCATCCTACCGCATGTGCAGAAATCGACTGGGTCATTGTCATGCTGAATTTTTATGTGGCCTCCCCTACTATGCTGATGGAAAAACACCAAGCTACCTATCCCACAACCTAACTAGCACTCAAATCATGGGATTACTTGAAACATTGATTCCTGTTTAAAGTAGAAGATCCACTAGTGCGAGAAACAACACTGCTCAATTATGTACCCCTAGATTGCCTCAGGTTCCTCCTTGTAATCAGTGCCTGATTCACAATCTCAGTGATATAATGAAAACCGAACACATTGACATGAGATATAATAGAATGTTTGAGACATTACTTGATGTTCATCTCCCTCTATAGCTAAATATTATGATAAATAATCACAAAATTCTATAGATTTGTAACGTGTACCGAGTATTCCATAAATGTCATTGCGCCCTACCCTAGATGCACAAAATCACTATCCCCCTCTCCTCATATTGTTGTATGGTAAAAGAAGTCCATAAAATGGATTTTAAATTTATCCCAACCCATATTACATTGACCATCAACCGGGTTCAAAAAGTCACACCAGATCTTTTCTACTCCATGTAGCACGTAAGTCATGAATTGGACCCTCTACTCTGAAGGAATCTCCAGATGCTCAAAAGTTTCTATCATGGTCTCTAGCCACAACTCTTCATCATGTGGTATTCCATCCCCAGAAAATGTAGGGGGATGATTTTGTAGTAAATCCTATTTTAGCTAATCTATTGTCAAGGTTGGCTGCGGTGTTCCCTTGAATGACTACATATAGTGACAGAAACTCTCACAGAAAAGAGTCTCAACACCTATGTCTAGAAAAACCTCAGGTGCCACAGCTGGAAATAAAGGAGGATCAAGTGGTAGCTCGTAGCCCACCATCTCCAATGATGGCCATAACCTCTATCACGGAATACCACTAGAGCTCTTCGTGGTGACATGTCTCTACAATGAAAAATTCACACCTCTGGAAAGAACCACATCATGTAACAAATCTCAAAAGTGTAGGATTGTTCAAAACCATATTATAAACCAATTCAACCCACAACCTACTCATAATGATAGGAATATATAAAGAAAAACCAATGAACCACTAGCATTGTGCCTCTTTCCCCCTCAAAACCCTGGTATTTTTCAATTCCATATTCACCATTTCATGTTTCCATTTCTATTTGACATTCATTTATTTAGGAAATTCCACAAAAGGGTATACCAATTTCCAAATCCATGAGGGCCCATAACACCTCATGAACCAAAAACATAGATCCCATTCAAACAAAACATATAACAAGTTCATTTATCATTTATATTTCACTAGTGCATCATTTCCCAATTCATGAAGGCCCATGGTCCTCATATATTGAAAGATAACATCCCAACATTATATACTAAACCCTAGTAACACAACTACATGAAAAACTATCACATTAACTATCATAATACATGAAATATCTAATTAATCCTAGATGAAATGACATAATTAATGGGATGTGATTCTAAAAAGTGTCTAATTGATGCAAGAGATGACAAACACTAAACGTATTGGGATGAAATTGAAATAGAACGCAAAATTTCATCAAAAATAATAAAAGAAATGAAGTCCATCACATAGTGGTGTAATAAAATCCACAATAATAATCAAAAACAGGGAAATCATAATTCAATTAGAGGATATTAGGATTTTCCCTATACATGGGTAGCTATTCACAGGAACCGTTTATTAAAAAATTCAATTTTATTTTAATCCCGATCTAATGTTTCTAAAAAATATGTCATACGAGAAAAGAAAATACCACTAATAACACTTTGTAACATCCTGAGCCTAGATGCCACCAGAAAAGGTGCCTCAAACCCGTTTGATCACAGGGCCTTAACTATATCTCCCCACACGCCACAGGCTACCGACTAGTAGTGAATACAGTGTGTTAGTTGGGATACTATGATCTCATCAACATAGTATCAATGTAGAAGTAAAATATAAAAACAATAGATGAAGGGAAATAAGGAGTAGAAAACTAAAATTATGAAAAGGTGGGAGTATATAAATATAACCAGAAGTGTCTCATATACAAAAATTCCATAGATGGTGAAAATATCTAGAATGAAGATGAAAGAATTCATGGATATACAATAAAATATCCCAAAATAACAAAATACCAAAAAGATATCCCGATAGTGAAAGACTCATCATGGTCCTATTCTCGCCTATTCAAAAGAAAAAATCAACAACCTATACAAGGATGCTTCCCTAAATCATCACATGCAACCATATAATCTGTTTGGGTCCCCAAGGATACCCAAAAAGGGTGTGAGATAATCATCCTAGTAGGAAACCTCCCAAAACAATACAATTCATATAGAAATTCTAAAAAGGCTCTAACAAGAGTAAAAAAATTGGTAAGTAAGTGTATATTCCAATGGAATAATTCTATTATAACAAGTGAAACCAAACAACCCTCAAGGTTGCTGGAAAATATATTCTACTCTTAACAAGGAAGCTATAATAAGTAACAAGAAAGTCACATGGCCACGTCGTACATCCATCTTTACAATTCAATCCACAACCACATTGTATATAGAATTTGAGTATCCCATGACCATGCTGAATAGTGATTTCAAATATCCCATGACCACATTGTAGAGTGATGTGTAGACTTCAAGGTCTAGATCCATGTTGTCGGTATACCATGGAATACCTTTAATCAATGTTTATTCCATGGAGGTCGGTATCAAAGGTGCTTTTCCAAGTCATCCCATTGAGTCCCAATGTCATCCCTAGTGAAAAATCGGTTTGGCACTGGTTGGGGTTCTAATATAATGGAAATATCTTGTCCTAAGCTATCCAGGAAAGATGAATCCATAGGGTAGCATGGATCATGGAATCTAAAGTAATTAAGACCCAATGGGCAGAGTCTAACCAAGGAATCCACTACTATATACGAGATACACATAGAGAAGTCCAATGCATCTATCAAACCAATCATTCTCGCATTCAAACATTAAAATTAAACATTCAATCTATGTATATGTATCCACTCACATCAACCTGCAAATTCCATGAGTATACCCACTCATGTAATCCATTTATCAAAACAGGAATATGATCCTCCCCACCTATGTAAACCATTTTAAATTCCATTAGTCGTTTCATATAGGTATAACCACAAATATTATACATTTAACAAGCCAAACTATAAAAATAGACAAGGCATAACATGATATTAAATGATCAATGATGGAATACATCTTCTATATAGGATATTTGAGCAATCAAATCATTAACATCATTCCTCTAACTAGGCAAGTGAAATAACACACCCCTTGTGTGGTAAAAACTGTCATAAACAAGAAATTTCCCTTATAGTGAACCCCTTCAGTGACCCTGAATAGAGTAATGGGTGTCAAATCACCAAAAAGGAATCTAAAAAAATCCTCACTAGGTCCAACTAAAACTATAAAAAGCAACTCATTCGAAAATGAGGCCTCTACGGAATGTTTGATAGACGGAATATTGGATGAATGAATAAAAAGTACAAGAAGAACCGAAATAAAGAATAGAACACCTACCTCTCAGAAGTATACTACTCATCCATTATCAAGTAATGATTCTTCCAGGTTTGGATGAAATCTGAACAATTGACAAAGAACAAAATATTTTTTCATATGAGCCTAAATCCAAAGAGCACAATCGTTTATCTAAATTTTCAAGAAATACATAAAAGAATCAAGTACATACTGATACAGTTCCAATGTGATATCCATCGCATAAATCCGAGTCTAGAATGATTCTATTCTTGAAAAAACTAGTATAGAGGGTTTTTTGGTTAAAAAAGTAGAGGAAAACATTATTTCCATAAAAAATATGAGATATTTTCTCTTTTATAAAAAAACATACTGGATAACTACACGATGTGTACTTATCTTCTATTTTTTCTCACCCGACAAGCTACAAGTCATGACTTTCAAATACATGGCAGGGATTGTATGTACATGATGTGTAGACTATGTATATGATGTATACCTAGGCTGAAACCAGATTTTAGCTTATTTTTTCCATTCTTTCCCAAAAACAACCAAATCGGACCACATCCCGTCCTATGGTTTTTTCCAAAAAGGAATGCTACTACAAAAACAGAAAAAGATATATCTATAACTCAAGAAAAACTTGTGATATTACATGTTGGACCATGTCACACTAGGAGGATCCAACAGAACCTCCATCATTTATCACGTTCCTCCATTTCATCCCTATGAAGTTTCTATGGTATAATTATCTGAGTTTTTGTGTGATTTAATGTTACTTTATGCCTATTTTATCATGTTATTTGTTTCTCTTGGTGGGGTTTAATCATGGAAGAACCGTAAGAGTTATGGTTTATGTGTGGGTTGTTTTTAGGGGATGACTGGAATTATGGTTTGTCTATCATGCTTGGTTATTCCAATTCCATATTCTAATTTGAATTCTCACATCATCAAGGACGATGTTTCCATCTATTTCTTTTCCGGTATATTTTTTTGATGCATGGTTGAATCTAGATGACATATAAATTCGTTTTTAGGCTTTTCATGTGTTAGTTTAGTATGGTATGGTGTTTTGAAAATAAAAAGTTTGTTTAAAATTTTTTTCAATGGTTTTTCACAAACATTTAATATTTTTTTGAACATCTGATGCTTGATAAAATTTTAATTGATCATTTAAATGGTAGCTGGGTTCTTGTTTGTTTTTTTCCTTGGTTATGTTTTAGTAATAAATTACTTTTGTGAAATAGATGTATTATGTGGAAAATTGTGACCTTTGTGTTGTTATTCTATTGTGTGTCTTTTTTTGATCGTCTAAAATCAAGCGGTTCTTTTTGGAAAAAAAATTCTTCACTAAAATGTGGTTTTTCAAAATAATTTGAAGTGCGCTTGTGTTAGGAGATGGTTTCAAAAAGATTTTAATTTTGTATCAAGTTTACATTTTCATTATGATTATATATGTGTCTTATAGATTGTATATGTGGTGGGAAATATGTTATAAAAAGGTTTTAATATTTACATTTGATTAATGTGGGGTTTTAAATGAATGTGGTTGTGATTCATGTGTGTTTTATTGCAGTTTTTATTGAATAACATTTATTCTTTTTTAGAATGGTGAAAATTTTATTTTAAAGGGTATTTCATTGTTATAATTATAGAAAAGTTAGTTTTCAAATGAAATTTCTTTTTCTGTATTGTTGAAATCCTTATTATGCACCGTAAATGTGATGTGAATTTTGTAAATTATGTGAATCATGTTTTTAAAATGGTTTAGATTTGAGTATGATTTTGAATGGGTAATTTCCCTAGTAAATGGGTGGTTTTTGTGTGTTCTTTTCTTATTGTTTTTCCATTTGGGATTTATGAATTGTAAAAGTAGAATGAAAAGTGTCTCTAAATTACCTTGGTTCTTAGAGTAAAATTAAATATATTTTCAAGGGTTCTTTCTAATGCTTGTCTTGTTTGGAACTTTAAAGTGTATTTTAGAAATTAAATCTTTTATAATAATGTTGAGCACATTTCAGGTTGTTTTATATTTTTACATCAGATTAGAAATTTCTAGAATTTAAAATGTGATGGCTTGATTGGAATTTTGTTGGGAAAGTGGTGTTTTATGTCGGGTTTGAAAATGAGTTTGGAATTTTTTATTTGAACTCATCTGATGCATGTTCCTGGTGGGAATCAATCCATGTTTTGGAAAATGGATTTAATATGGGATTAGCATGAAGAACCTGTTGGTATTTTAAAATAATTTGCAATGTGGTTTCTATTAGGAAAAAATACAAGTTCCCATTTGTGATTTAAATGATGAGTGAATGTGTTTGTGAATTAAATGGAAATTCATGTGTGTTTATGTACATTGGATTGTGTTTAGAAACCAGTGGACCTTAGAATGTGATCCTATCTCGTAGATCATTCATAGGAACACAATTATGATTTGGAGACCTCTAGAGAATGGGATGCATTCCCCTCTAGTGGATTGTAAATGAGGAAACTATGGGTTGAAATGTTTATACCATGTTACCTTGAGCATTATTTTCATTGGATTCATGGGTACCATCTAGAGGGTCATGTTATAGTTTTATGTCAACCCTGATTAGACAGGTTAATACCCTCAAAATTTTAAGAGAGGCTAGGTGTGAGATTCTAAAGGATTGGAATGTTTAGATAGGTTAGTTAGTTATTGGAAATGGAATTTCACTATATGACTCTAGGAGGGTCCAATCTAAGAACATTCAGGTATTGATTCTTGAAATTATTATGAAATTCACTTTATAATAATTTATTATATTAGCTAACTTATATAGCTTGTTATTTATTATCACTTATAGTTTGTGCCAAATCTTTTTATTTCGTTTATTATTGGTAGAGTTTCTTTTGGGTGATTTGGTATTTATTTTGAATTGGATTCAGGGTTTGAAATCAGTTTTGGAAAGATAAATCTTTTAAAAACCAGAATGCTATGTGTGTTTATTTTGAAAAGCAGCTAGTGTGAAACTACATCTAGTTTTTTATAACGATGAAAGAATATTTTATGTATTTATTTATTTAAACTAGTGTTTTTGTACTAATTTAAGAATGTAAATTCACGCACTCTATGGGGATTAATTACAGATTTATTGTATAACCAGACAATACATGTGACACATATAATCGAAATACCTGAGATGTTTTTCAAGTTCCTAATTATGGTTTGGTTTTCTATTTCATAAATCTATTTTAGTGGTCGGTGTTGACCAGAATGTCACATAGAGATTGTGTCACCGTGATTCCTTTTTAGTTTAATTTTTAATTTTTTTTCTACATATATTGCAGTTGGATCAGTTTAAGAATTTTTTGATGGTGAGTTATTATTTGGTTTTCATATTATTTTTAGTTTAATGAACATATTTTTCTTTGGTTTAAATCATTCATATTGGTTTATTTTGATTCCAATCATTACTTTTTAGCCAAGGGGGATCAGTAATTCCCTTCGTGTCTTGTCTAGGATCGGGTCAGGTGTAGGAAGTTCATGAAAACCCATCAGGTTTTGTGAAAATCATATTAGTTTGGGATTACTCACAGGAACATCATAATAGAAAACGTCCCATTATAAAATCTGTTCAGAAACCATTTTACTCTAATCTAACTCTTGAGATTTAAATATTTACCCAATTCATTATAGGAAGATATATATATCCCACCCATATTTGGATATAATGTGACCAGAATATTTTCTATAATGAAATTTCCTTCACATATTGAAAATTAAAAAATATGTGTTCCAGATTATTAAAAATCATTCATCATGTCACACACCCTTGAAATGAAATGTGTTTCATAAAAATTCCATCAACATTTTGAAAAGATATGGGTTTCATAATCAATTTTTCATTTAATCATAGATTAATGAATGGAGAATTAAGAGTGATTCATGATCATTTTTCATGAAAACCAATCACTGTAAACTAAAAATAGTATGCTTTTTTCATATCCCTAACAAACCCTATATTGCATAAAATGATATATAACAATATGTAAAAGGAATTTTGAATGATATCATGGAACATTTCATAAGTAAAACATCAATTGTTTTAAAATAACTTTTTAAAACATAAAAAGAATTTAAAAAAAAATTCGTTCGAAAGGACATTGAAGTCATTATATTTAATATATATATATATTAATCTAAAACATTTCCTGAAAAAAATATCCTTTCCACTTTGAAAAGAATTAAAAAATATACATTTTTGAAATAATTTTCTTTTTAAATTTTAAATTTGAAAATATACAAATTATTAAAGAAACAAATAGTTTCAATAAAAAAATTATTTAATACATGTAACATATTCTTGAAATAATTGAGTGGTCAAAATGGTAGGATATACTATTCATAATATGCTTGTAAAAATCAAACAATATTTTTACATTATTAGTAAAAGTACAATGTTATTCGTATTTGGAAGGGAAAAAAATTCATTTTAATTTTTTTTGTAAAATGTTAATTATTGGTAAAAAATACAATAATAAATAATATTAAATAAATTTTCAATTTTTTCAGTTTATTTTAAATCATTTTTTTTGTAATAAAAATGATTTCCGAATTAAAAAAGAAATCTTATTCAAAATAACATTTTTTAACTCTTGAGTACATAAAGGGAGTAAAATTAAGGGAAGAAATTTATTATAATGATATAAATAGAGAAAAATAGTATTCATTATTATATATATATATATATCATAATATTTTATGGTTGTTGGAGTACTCATTAACACCATGATAATTGTTGAGATTGTAAAATAAAACACTTACCACATTAGTAACTCTAAAAAATATGCTCCATGAAGGAATAAAAATAAATAAAACATAAATTATAATTTAGAAAAATATATTTATGATATTAAATGTAAAATCATATTTTTATACACTTCGTAATACAATATACGTTCATTGCCTATCATTTGTCTCAATCAAAGAAAATTGTGACAAAAATACCATATTTCATGAGTATCTTCTTAATCATAAGACTTGTAAAATTATTACATAAAAAACATTAATTATTATTAAATGAGTTATATTTATGATATATATATTTATAGGGAAACATATGAAATAAATAAACTAACGAGTGGTTAATACGACAAAATTCTCTCGATAATAAATGTGAGAGTAAGAATCCCTTTACCTTATGTATTAACATCATTACACATGATATAAAATACATTATAATAAATATAAATTTATTATAAATATATTATAGACCCATAATTATATAAAAAACCCATATACAGTTTACACACTCCCTTTCCCTATTTATTTATGATCAATTTCATGTTAAAGTCATTTCATAGGTAAAAAATGATTTTTTTATATAAGTTTTGATTTTTCATTTTTGGTCCTCGTACCTTGATCATGGTTCCATTATATCTAATAAAATAACAATGAAATAATTATCATAAATATAGATAAATTATAATTTTAATACAAGCTATGATAGATTATTTTGATAAATGAAGTATGTTAGGATCATGGTGATAGTAGGTCGTACATACGTAGGATTAATGTTTCCATTTTTAATCATCATTTTGGAAATGTGGTAAGTAAAATATTATCATTCATAGATTATATAATATTTTAAATACTGTATTTTTAATTTAAATATACTTATTTGTATAATCTATGTGGTGTGGTGATGAAAATACTATCACATTGCTTCGTGAATGTTATAGTCCACGTGTACGTGAATGAAATTATTGTGATTTTGTTACTGAAAAAGATAATAAATAAAATTATATATTATTATTATACCATTATAAATATTCCATTACTATTATATTTTATTTATATGTCATGTATATTCATTAATATTATCCTTTTTAACTTCCATGTAAAGCGTTTTTGAGAACGAATCACATCACATAATGAGGTATTATTCAACCGTACACACGACCGATGTTATCATTTCCCCAACTAATAGGAAATTTTAAAATTTATTATTTATATAATTAATATATAGGTTTTATTATTTTAAAAAATATCATATATATACTTTATATCCATCATTATAAAGAAACATAGATAGGTGGTAAAGAAATAATGAATTACATCGGTTTATGAGGTGGAAGTCCACAATACCCACAACTGATGATTTGAAAACACATTTTATAGAATATAAGGTGTTCTTAATTAATTTAATTAAAAATAAAACAGAAAAAGTTCATGGAATATTTTTTTATTATATCATGATGCTTAATAATAATTTAAAGATGTGGAGAAATAAATGTGCATTGATGAATGTACTTCTTCAGGTATCCTCCTTAAGAATGCACCAAAATCCAACCTCAGATGGATTTATATCCAAACTATGGATCGTTGGATTGCATTTTTGGAATTTGGAAGTTAATTCTGGAAATGATTTTTCTTGAAAAAATGCATTAAGTTGTGAATAAGAGAGGAGTGGTGGTGTCCTTTTTTAAGTGTTGGAAATGACATACTTGGTAATTTAGAAAATAATTAAGCGCATATACATTTTTAAAATCATTACTCAGTCTAAAAATATATATTAGAAAACCATATATGTTTAATAGTCCAAATATTCCCAGTAAAATATTTCAGGGCTCATTTATATGCCATTTTAACTCTTATCATTTGAGTTTAATTCCCATTAAATCAATTTTTACCTTATCCACCTTAATATATTTTTATTGTATTCATTATTCATTTTGTTAAAAAATTATGTTAATCATATTAGATATTAGATATTATTAATATTTAAATTATGAAATCCTTATTTTTTTAACTTTATAATTTTTTTTACAATAGATCAAAAAAAATTATTTTTGGAAAATTTTCAAAAATTCAACAAAATATTATTGTCATATTAATACACACCATTCTATTTGATAAGTAATAACTATCACATTAAATAATAATATACTAATAATATGACACATTTTATTTTATTTCTAGGTTACATGTAACATATTATAAACCTATTATTGTTTGTAACAAAACCAAATCTAAATGTTTTACCTAATAAAATTTAAATAAATAATTTAATGTAATGAAAAATATATAAAAGATTAAATTTACATGAATTAATTTTTTCATAAAATCATGGGTTGTTAAATTCGTCCACCGTTAAAATGAATATCACCTAAATAATTCATCTATTTCATCAATGGTTTAATGTTGGATAATTCTTTCATTGAAACTCTTGTCTTAAAATGGTTAATCAAATATCCTCCTTAAAATGAGATATGTATGTGGGGAAATTCTTCTATAACAACACATAATAGGTTTCCAAATACCATACAAGATGTTGGAAGTGGAAATTTTGATATAGAAGAAAAGAATAATGAATTATAGAGAGTGATAGAGGTAAATTATCACATAATATAGGTCCATAACATAATATATGTATTAAAGAATGAAAATATAGAAAACTATCCTTTATCGCTTAAGTAAATTTTCAGTCATAGTCACTTTGAATGTATATAACTAATAGTTACCTTATTTTTAATTTAATGATGAATATTCACGATACATCATTTCATAAGAATGTATATATATGAAAAAAATTGGTTGTGAATATGGAATAAGTCTCTCAAAAATAAAATTAAGAATAGAAATCGCATAACCTTATGTATTGTCATCCTTCGTACATGGGAAAAAATAATGTATGATACATATAAATTTTGAATAAATAAATTAAATAACCATAATTATATAAATAACCATATATTATTTAAATTGGACCTTATATTATCTATTTATTACCAATTTCATCTTAAAGTCGTGTTTTTCTAAAAAAATGCCTTGTTTTTCATAAAAGGATTGATTTTTCAGGTCATCATATGTTGATCATGGTTACATTATCTTTAGAATTATAATCATGAAATAGTAATCATACTTATACATAATTAATATTTTAATATTGTTCATGATAGTAGGTTTTGATAAATGAATAATGTTACGATCATGGATATGGTAGGGTGTGTGTATGCATGAGTTACACTTCCATTTTCTAATGATAAATATGTAATGGTAGCAATTAATATATATTTACTCAATTATGAAAATCCCCTAATTAAATTATTATTTCATTAAATATAATTATACATATTATAAATTTTTTGTGATGACAAAAATATAATCCCATCACTTTGTGAATTATGTAGTCCAATTATACACGAATGACGTTATCTCCTTTTTGTGAGAGAAAATGGTATGATTGAAAATGAAATTTTATCCATTAAGAATTATTAATATGTCATTAATAGTATAGATAATATATTTATATAACATATATTCATTATAATTATCTATATTATCTTCCATGTAAAAATTTAGGGAGAACTAATCACATCACTTCATGAGGCGGTAATACTATGTACACACGAGCGACATTTTGATTTCTCCTAGGGAATGGAAATTAAAAGGGAATAAGAGAAATAATGAATTCATAATTATAATTATTTTTTAATTATCATATATATACATGGTATCTATCATAATACCTATCCTATAGTGGTGGTAATGGAAAAACTAATGCCATTGGTTCGCGAGGCAGTAGTCCGCCAAACACATAAACCACTATTTCATAACCCATTGGATATAAATTTATTTTTTATACGTCATGAATTAAATATAAAAAAATATTAATATATTAATTATACTATGTTTATTATATAATAATTTATTAATAATAATTTATGGGGGTGGAAAAAGAAATAAAATAATAACACTCGTCAATGAACAATAACACTTCCTCGGGTAACATCATTTGTTTTAGACCAAAATACATAGGTGGTAAGATTTCCAACATAAATTAAGCCCATAATATGAGATAAATACTATTTCAAAGTTATTTTTTCTATTCCTATATAAAAAAAATTGTGAGATGATGTGAATAATAGAGGAGAGCGGTGGCCTTTTATAAGTGAGAGGGAGGGCATACACGTTATTTTTTCAAATATTTAAGTGAACCCCTGTTTTTAATATATCATTAGTGTCAAAAATGATATATTATAGAAAATTAGATATTTAGTGGTTAAAATATTTCTAAAAAATAGTTTTTAGATATGTTTATAGGTCATTTAACCATTATCTATTTATTTTAACCACTGAGAAGTCCTTTTTTACTTACAAATGTCAATTAATCTTACTATTTTTTCAATTTAGTGTTGTAAAAAATTATAATGATAATATTAGAATTTATAAATTTTTATGATTTAAAATATTTAAAAGTAAATTCCTAATTCAATTCAAATAAGTGAAATTTTAATTTAATAAATAATTCCACAACCTTGATAAGAATGTGTGGTTTTAAAGAAAATAAGTCGAAAGCATTGAATTTTTTTTGTATCAAAATTCCATATCATATAAATTAATATGAATTTAATTGTATTCATAGATTTATAAATTTTTTATTTTCCTTTAAATTCAATTTGAAATACATTTTTCCATTTAATTAATTTAAATTAAAAGGTAGTTTTCAAATAAAATCCTGAATTTTTTACTAATCATTAAAAAATTATTCTTTTCAAAATATTATCAACAATTCACCATCAGGTAAATTTTAAAAGCTAGTTTAAAAATTGATATGTATTTTATCAAATAAATTTTCCATAATTTTTAATAAATAATTTTTTGATAACCATGCCAAAGGTGAAAAAACTATTTTTTTACAAAAAAATGAAGTTTTGTGCATAAAAATATAATAATTCATATCTCCTGTATAGAAAAATAATTAATTTTAACAATTTGTTTTAATATATAACATATAAATATCATTAAAATAATTAAGCTAATTTAATTGTTAAATTTATTAATGTAAAACAAAATTTCCCATAAAAATAGTTATATAAAAAATTCTTTATTTTGAAATGGTACATGATTTATTTATAATTGGATGTCAAATAATTAATTTTGTACACATGTGCAAACCATATTTTCATAATTTTTTAAATTTTACTCTTGGATTAAATTTTAGTTTTTAGATGATAATTAAAAATAATAATCTTATTATTTTAATAGTATTTTATATTTAATTATAACACACTCTTTCTTATAATGGATGATAAAATTCGTCATAAATTTAATGACAACTAAAATTTCTATTTAATGTAACAAAATCTATCACTGGCGTTTTGTGTAATAACAAATTGCACTATATTAAATTTATTTTGAAAAAAAAAACAAATAATTTAATTGTGTTAAATTTATTCTATGAATACAGTTGGGAATATCTTGAGTTTCAATGGATATATGTAGATGTTTAGGGAAATAATGCGAAAATTCCATTTTAAATGAATTAAATATCTTTTAAAATAATAATTGTCTGTGTGGATCTGAAAACTTTTTAACAGTTTGAATAACCGTAGAGGGGATATTTGGGTAGTCACCTGGATTATATCTAGTATATATAGAAGAGGCCTTATTGCGCACCTAGTTTGAAACTCTATATGGATATTCTTCAGCTAATCATAGGCTCTATAAAAAATGATTATGTGTATATTATAAAAAATATTCCCTTTAAAATTAGAATTTGATTATAATACACGATCCTAAAACAAGGAATTGAGAAGAAGAATATGATGAACATTGATATCCTATAATAAATTCATTTAGAATTTATTATCACAATTGAATATTCTACTTAATTCTATTTTACCAAAAAAAATTTACACCTTATCTAAATTAGAAAATATTTGTAACAATGAGAAATTAGAACAAAAACACATGTGATGGTAAATGAAACAATTATCCAAAATATATTCTTAATGAAATGATATGTGGAGTTTATAACAACATGGATATTCTTACCCAATCATATTAGTATATAAAAAATAACATAAACCATGTTGGACTTATTATTTCACATAAAATTCAAAAACATGCCATTGATTCCTTTATGTAATAAGGAATACTAACATATTTTGAATCATTTGATTCATATGTCAAGGAATAGTGGGATAGCACAATGATTAAGATCATTATTAGGAACTATTATTGAGAAAAGGTAAAAGATACATTGGATGTATTTCATTTAGAATTAAAAGATGATTTCTCGTGGGAATTAATAATGAATATAATTATAAAATATTGGATGAAGAAATGATTTATAAGACTTTAAGATTATATATCATAACAATTATTTCCCTCAAAAGATTCAAAATAATATGGATAATGAATTTGGTAGCTTAACAATAAAAGATTGAATATGTCAAAATATGTGAGAAAATCTAATCAAGGCATATAACATATGACTCAGTACTCTTTTTTGAAAATGATAGAAAAATTGAATAATTCCTTATTGACATAAAAACACCATTCATATGATCTAGATATATGAGAAATTATGAGTTTTTTGGAGGTACCTAAATGTTATCATTATTTATAGATATATATTGGTGAAAATCCACATTATTATGAATATAAAATGGTAAGAATTGGGTTTCATTTTAGAGGATCAAATTTCTAATGTGGGAGGAATATCTAACCACTGACATTCTAAATATGTGAAAATAAGTATCAGGGGAGATTCATAAAAATTACAAGGAAATGATTTAAGTAAATTATTAATGTTTAGAAATATCTTTAATATCAATGAAAAAATAAATAATTGAGCCAAAATTATGTAAGAAAGGACGTAACCATCCAATAGACCATAGATGTATCAATACATCAATTGTATGGATTTAGTGAATAATGGAATATGTTTTACTAAATCGATTTTCATCAATGTAATATATTTTCAACACTCATAAATGTCGAATGGAGAAGGGAAATTTATTTCCATCACCACCCCTGACGTTTAACATTAAAATAAATTCATAAAATAAACCATTCATATTCACAAGTTAATAGAAAAAATGTTTATTTCATTATAGTTATATTCATTATTTTATATGATGGAGGTTTTTTTGAACTACTGAGTCACATCCTTGGATGATTGAGGGGGATATATACATAAATAGCCAATTTGGTGATATCATAGAAACCAAATAGTTAGACTCTTCTCTAGTTAGTGAATGTGGTAAAATTATTCTACAGAATCTCATCATTATTCCCTTGGTGTAATTTGATTCCATAATGGGAGTATTTTTTAATTTATATAAATCTATCATAAACAACTGATAAAAAGGAATATAACTCAATATTATAAACCATCTCACACTCCGGAATTAATGCATGAAAAATCATTAATATCATACAGATAATCTCTCACTTGTTGGGGGTTATGATAACCAGTGAAGAACTATATCCTTCCAAAATTCTGGAGTCAATGAAATGCATAAATCATGATTATATTCATAAATTAGGGAATATTGTAATGAATTTCTTGAAGATTATTCCTTAATTATTTAATATTGAGTGGCTGATTTATCAATAGAACCGATATATGGAGTAACATTTATCACCCAACACCGCTTTCAGATGGCCTTAATAAAATTACTGTAGGTAAATGAGCATCTATAATACCATTTATAAAATGGATTCATACACATTAGTGGATCTTCTTAGCATGATTTAGTGATCTTAATCAATAATACGGTGGATCTATGGTGCTATGAATTGATTATTGGGAGCATAGAAAGATCACCATTAAGTAAATGTATCTCCTACAAAAGATTAATGACCATTTTTATCAACATTAATGACTTTAGTACTTGTTAGTAATTGGTTTCTATATAAGATATCTTCTTATAAGGGAGGATAAGGAAGATATTCACAAGGCATACTTCATATCAAAATATAGACACTATGATTTTATAGTGATTCAAATCAGATGTACTAATACCCCTATAATCATCAAGGACATAATTAATAGTATATAAAGGATATATTAAGAAATTACTTATTGTATATATTGAGGTAATTATCAGATCCAACATGATCAGTGAGTAACAAGAATATCATATTAGGGTTGTGTTTCTAGAATTAATAAATCTGAAAATTCATGATTTGTTATTAAATTTTTTCTTTTGGATTTTATATGTAACAATCCTATATAATGTGATCACTAGTAATTGAATTTCTACATCACATTCAAATAGAAAGATAATTATAGAATTCCCAGAACATCAAGTTTCATGATTTTTTGTAGTTTTCTTACATTATATTGGTACTAAAAATTATTTTTTAGAAATTTCACAAGATTGTTTATTCCAATGACTTTGTTATCATGAAAATGGATAATATAAAACCACATATAATGAAATTAAATCTTTTATATAATTAATAAGAATCAAATAACGGTAAATATAATCACACTACACTCATGTCGAGAAGTCTTTTGATAGATTGTGAAACATAATAGAATGTATTTGGTTATGAACTCATGGAAATTGATAAACAAATAGATTATGCATCACGAAAGTTAATGATATTTCAAAATAATTATCCAATAAATTATATGGAGTTAGAGTTTAGGATTATTGATTTATAAATTTTTTGAAACTACCTCGATTTTCAGAAGTGTGTCATATATATATATCAATGGAGTATAATTGATATTTTCACTAAGAGGTTCTCAATTGGAAATAATGAAGGAGGATGGTGTAAATCAAGGACTATTATTTTTTAGTGACTTCGATCCTAGAAAATGGAAATAATTTAACTAAATCTTTTTATATAAAATAATTTGTTCCAATATCTATGATATCGATTGAGAAATAACATATCATTGTTGATATTCAACGGAAAAATTTTGATATTATAACTTCATGGAAGGAATCCTACCTTAAATATGATATTTCCAAACTATCTATCTATGAAAATATCAAGAGGAACAAAGGTATGATCTATAGCTTCACAATATTGTGGTGGAATTATTGGATTATAATTTTTATTAATTCCCCATCGATGAAAATAGTTCCATTCTATTTGGAACTAACCATTTCAATTCTTCATCATTTGTGATAAATAATGATCTATTATAAAATATTCATATACTATCTATCTCAAGACATAATGTATGTACTATGATTTTTCATGATCTTCACGAACACATTTAGTTGCGAATAATGAATAAAGGTGTTATGAGTATTACTTAATGTGATTTTGATGTCGTAATATTAAAGTAGAGAGAAAAAAATCAACTGGAATGAATCAAAAATTATGTATACCCCCATGGAAATGGTAGAACATAACCATATGAGATATTAAAAAGGTTTGGAAATTAGGAGATTCTTAGCCGTATATACATTATCCACTTTTAGATACAAGATAATATAGGAGAGCAGTTATACTAGATGGAAATTCATCCAAACCTCAATTAAGTTCATGATGTTTTCCATATATCTATCAAGTGGAATTACTAACCAGATTGATCACTTGTACTAAATCATGAGGTTGTTCAACAATAGCATGACCTATATTATGAGGATAATCTGATGAAGATCATATACTATAGATATAAAATTCCATTATAAAGGCAACTCGCTATTTAAAATTATTATAAAGGACAACACATATAATTCAGTAATAAGATAATATTTAGAGAAATGAAACAGAAGTACCCTCATATATTATCAGACAAGAATATGAGTTAAAAATTCAGTTATTAAATTAATAAACATGGAATGAATTTAATGACACATAAATTATAAATGACAGTTTTACCAAATAAATGTGTGTAATATAATATTTCTATCCTATAATAAAAATACAACATAGAGAGATAGAAAAAATGGTTTATTTCATTAATATGGATTATTACCTTACTCAACCACTAATCATATAGATATGAAAAATACTACAATGTAAAAAAATAGAATGTTGATAAATAAAATTGGGGAAATTTGGGTCATCCCACTCTACTATAATTATAATCCCCATAACCTACAATATAGAACCTAAAAATATTATTAATTTTTTTTTTAAATTTTAGAAAAGAAAAATAGAGATCAATCTGATTATATATAGTGAATAATTATTGAAGGTGTGAATATATCCTTATAGGTGACACTATAACCATTATATTAACACTCTATCCATTAGGAATAGTAATGTAAGCGTTAGAAATATTATCCAGTAAATTAAGAAAAGTAAAGTGTTCATTGGAAAAAAATTCAAAATTTAAATATTAAATTGGAATATTAATATTATTTATCAAGTGTATTTTAGGAAAATATATGTATTATAATTATGTAAAATAAATTCCGAAATTCTAAATATAAAGAGTCCATAATCATTTTTTTAAATAATCTATTATATTTTTTATGAATAATAGTTTTTATGTTAATAATTAAATTTTCCTATGATATAAAATTATTTTCATAAAATTAATTTTATTTTTAAAATTATCATGTTGAAATTATATATTTGTATTTTTTGATAATTTTATAAAATGAATTAATATTTAGTGAATAATAAAATTCATATTTTTAAATAAGTAGTGTATTTAAGTTAAATCATCCCGGAAGTAATAATGGCATAATAAATTCCAAATCATTTGTCTCACTGATAAATTAATATTATAAGATAATTTATTCTCTTCAAAATATTAAACCTAAATTCTAAACGTGAAAATGTTACCCAATGTCTGAAAAGATAAGTTTTTCAAATAAAAATAACACTTTTTCTTTTTTCAACATTCCAACATAAAAATAATAATTAATTTGGTTTTCAAAATATTTAATATAACTAAAATAATTTTATTTTATCTAATTAGAACACTTAATTTCAATAATAACAATATAAAAATTCAAACCATTGAAATTATATTTTATCATAAATTTTAAATCATAATTACCCATATCCTCATGAATAAATACACCTCTCCCACCAGATGGAAAACCACTTATTCATTAGTTAAAAAAGAAAAAAATCATCCCAAATTCCCTCTATTAAGACAATTAGAATTCTTAGAGATGTTTAGGAGTTATATGACATAAAGAACTCAATGATTATAGTGCCATCAAATCAAGGAAACATCAAGAAGAGTGTAAGGATTCTCAATTATTCGTCTCGTTTTCAAATTCTATTCCATGGTTTCTATTTTCCATTCTAACCTTAACATTGTACATTTCATTAAGTTATAATTTAATATTATATTAATTATTTAAAATTACTTTAATTATTACTATTAAAACATATTTTCATACCACACATCCCTATCTCCATTTTAGGATGTGTCATGGTAACAATTAGTTAAGAACGTATGAAGACATTGACAATTATATATGCCTATCAGCACCTTCATGGATAGTTGTTATTTATTAAATATAATATATAAAAATTAAAGTAAATTTATTTTATGATTCCTTAATTAATTTTACTTATGAAAAAATGACCCTGGATATTTTTTATAGTCGAAATATGGAAGTATAATTTAATACAAAACATTAGAAAAATTCATGTTTGAAAATGTTTATTATAAAATATAATTAAATAATTATAATTTATAAATATTGAAAGAATATAATATAATTATATTTGGTTTTAATGTGTTACAAAAATATTTTAATTATTTAATAGGTCTAAATGAAATGAAACATAAAAATATTTAATGTAAATGGGTTCTCAAACCAACCTCTATAGTTTGGTTTATGTCACGTATTCCATTATTTTTATTAGGAAAATTCTATTTATATAATAAAATATTATCTAAATATTCTTAACATTTTATTTATATGGGTTTACACATTTCTACCATTTATTAAATTTTTCTTATATAATATCTATGAAAATTGAAAATGATTATATTTTCTAAAATACATCGAATTGATTATATTTAGCCATTAATACTCAAATGAAAAATAAAAATATTTTTTTACTAAATATGATTTCTACTTTTTATTTTAGAACCTGAATGTATATTTCATAATGAATTTTTTTAATCCATAACGAAATGCATTTTTTCCCCAATCTCTTTATATATTATTCATTTTATATTTCTGTGTTCGTGTCTACATTTAATATTAGTTTATTTCTCATTCTTTCGGAATTTTTAATGTATCTCTCTAATTATGGCACTCAAGATAGGGGAGATGGATTGTTATTTAATATTTATAATGAATAAATATTTTAAATTGAAACTAATTTTTATTTTATAGATTTAGAGAGTCTATATTATATTATTATTTTTTCATTAGTATATATATATTTTCTACTATAGTGTTTGATTAATATTTCTTCATTATGTTAAGTATTAAGAAAGATATTTAGTGTGAAATGATATCCTATGATATTCGAGAGATTTAATATAGATGTTGAAATGTTTAAAGATACAGTAAAAGGTAGGTGGATCCACATTTTCCTATAAGTGATAATTATAGGTATTTTTGGTACGAAATTGTGGAAAATTATTATAGATGATGATTAAAAAGTGATTGTGATAATTCTCAGATGTTACAAATGGGAGTCATGATGAATGGGAATCATAACCCATTCATTTTGGGTTCATTAATTTTGGTCTACTACTAAAATGGTTTAATATTTATGTTTTTTTCAATATTTGTTTTGCAATTTTCAATAATGAGTTGTTTTTTCCAATAGTTACATTTCTTGGTAAGGTCATGGTGGATTGCATGACTAGTTTTGGAAATCCTTAATGGAATTAGTTTTATTATTATTATTATTTTTTATTCATGGAATATTGGTACCTGTATATGATTATTAAATTTTAATATGTTTTAAGGATTATATTATATCATTGGTGTAAGGGTACACATGAACATCACTTGTAAACTAGTGTTATAACTATTGGCTTATACAGTATATATAAATAAATTTAGTCTATTTTGGAAATGTTACATTATTTTATATACCCTATACATTTATTGATACTTTAATTCAAACTTATATGATTTTTGGATTGAGGAGTAGGTTATTTGGATTAACACCCTAATATTTTGGTCTATGAAAGTATATTAATTTAATCTCTTTGATAGCTTACATTGTTAACAAAACCGACCTATAAATAACCATGATTTAATAATATTATTATTTGTAATATAATTTTATTCAAGATGTTAATTTAGTGGTTATGAAGTGGAGTATATAACATATGAAAATATATTATTAAATTCATTGGTTACCAATTAATGATAAATAAATATAAAAACCAATTTACTATGATGAAGATGTTTTTATAAAAAAATATTGAAATGTGTATAAGAATTTTCTATGGAAAATAAAATAAAAACATCACACCTTATGGATTATTAAAATGAATATATATATATATATATTATATTCAATAAAGTGTTTAAAAATCATCTTATGTGTTTTCCAGACATGTTTTATGAACATAGCTAATTTTACGTAAAAAAAATTATTTTTATAAAAAGTCCATTTTAAAACATTTTGATGGAACACATATTTGAAATAAACTATTATTGATAATTTTATTAATTCTATATGTGAAAGTAAAATTATTATATTAATTTAGAGTATTAAAATTTAATTTGGTTAATTGTTTTGAATATTTCTGAGAAGTTTCATGTCTTGATGAATACTAAATTTAATATTTCATTTCAGCTGAAGTCAAAATTTTCATCTAAATATTTATGGTGATAAGTTATATTTTTGATTAGTTTTATATTATAATGAGATCATTTTTTAACATTTAATATTATTTATTTCATTGTAAAAAATTTCATATTGAGTTAGGATATAATTTTTTTAAATCTTTTAAATTTTACTTTAAAACTCGTATTCTCGTTCTGTCATTAATAATAATTTTATATTAATTTTATGTAATTAAATATTTTCAATATTGAAGATTTTATTTCCAATTTGGAATTAAAAATTAAAAAACATATTAAATAGGTCCCATTTATTTTTGGACATTATGTATATTATCTATAGTATTTTTTTTAAATAACACAGGTTAAGGGTAAATATGGTAAATATGTGTAAAAATAATATTTTATGTGTTAGAAAATTACACGAACACCAGTAATAATTTTCTTATAATATTTATTATTGACCAAAAACCATCATTGTTCCAACTTTATGGCCTCCTGTAGCAACTTGGATAACATTATGCCTCTTATAGTAATTTTTATAAGGAAACTCAAATTAGTCATACAATTTTTTTTGTATGTCCTATATTTTTTATATATGGATATTTATATGATATGGTTTACTTCAAATATTAATTTGAAAGATAAAATATTTATCTCTATCATGTTCATTTATTATTAATGTTTAGGGTGGATAATATTTAATTAAATGCCTTCGTAATGATGATGTGTTATTTGTCTAATTAATGGCAATATCAAATAAATTGAATTTAATATAATAAAATAAATATAAGGTGATATAATTAATGTCATTTAATAATATTATAGAAAACCTAGAGATATTATGTATGTATTATATGATTTTTTTATTTCATTATGTTTTTTTGGATATTTTAGAAATGTCGTGTAATGAAGAGTGTCAAAATTGACAGTAGCGATATTTAACCATAAATAATATTTCATTAAATAATATATAATTGATAAAATCAAAAAATTCAGCCAAAAGTTTTTTATAATTTTTTTAATGTTCTAAATGAATAAATTGAGGTTATTTTATCATTTTATTTCAACTATATAATCCTTCAATGTGTAGAAACACATGTTGACAGGGTACGAGATAAATGTATTAAATAATGGTTATAACCAAATGAAAAGGCTATGAATGTGACCAAAACCTATGTAAAAATTTACTGGATCAGTATTATTAAACCATTATCACGTTAATATGTAATTGGAGTTTTTTAATGGGTATATTTTTAAAAGATAACTTATATTTTATTTATATTAATGGTAGCTACAAAATATCGCTCTCTTTGTATTTTTAAATATTTATGTGTCGAAATAATGACAAAGTCAATATATGAAAGAAAAAAATATCTAAATTGATCCAAATGAAATTATTTTGAATATATAAATTTATTTTTTAATTTTTCTAATTAATATAATTTTCTAAAATTCTTTTGGAATTATAATATTGTATTTGTTTAATTAAAAGAAAAATAAGATATTCGATTTTAAAAGATTTTGTTTTGTATATTTCATATGTGTTAATGTGTTTAATAAATTTTATATATCTATAGAATATATTACATATATAAGAATGATTTATATTCGAATTCCCACAGTGTACCAATTTATTTTATGTCATATTAAATAAATAGTAGAAAATTTTTAAATAATATTATTTTAATGAATTTATATTTTAGTAAATTATTTAAAGATTATAAAAATGATAAATAATTTTATAGTGGATAATGTATGTTCTAAAATGTATTCCCCTATTTATTTATAGTCCAATTTAATGTATCAGGATCTAGAATAGCGTTATTATTGTTTATTATTTTGAGGTTTTCTGAATGTATGTCTCACCTACATTATTAAATGGATCATCCTATGTCACTTCCTCACAAGAATTTAAGAAATATAGCTCTAAAACCCGTTATAAATTCTATTCTAAAAACATTTTGTTCAAATTTTTATGTTATTATCCTTCCAAATGACCAACCCTAGATCACATAATAAGACATTGGAGGAAGTCTGCGGAAGAATATGTAATCATCTTTAACCAATCATTCAAGTTTTTTTATTCATCAAAATTATATTCATCTATTGTCTCTATCATAATGTAATAAATATAGTATCATATATGTTATTTTATTATTACTATTATTGTGGTATAACTATATTCTACAGTTTATTTGTCCTAGACAAAATAAAAGTACCCCTTGTGCGTGCGTACGACGTCCCATCCCCACACCATGGTGGGATATTATATTCATCAAAACATTATTTGGATGGGTATAATGATAGAAATAATGGATATGTATATTAATTATGAAATTATATTGATTTTTTCATTATTAATATACAATCAATTTCCTTAACCTTTGACCATTATGGGAATGATATCATATCTCACGTGTATGTATGTCCTACTACCTCCAAGAAATGATATGATTAATTTTTTTAATTATACATTTACTATGGATTATAAAAGTTTTATAATTTTTAAGAAAAATATCTTACATGAAAAAACAGCATAGGAAAATGATTCTTTTAACACTTAAAACAAGTGTAATGAAGAAATATTATCAATCAATTGGTGATAAAATAAAATAGTAATATCATATATGATATCATAAATTTGAATATGGTTTCAGTATAAGTTAATAGCATACCTAAAACTATTATACAAGAGGGTAAATAATGTTTTTCTAAAGGAAGTGTAAGGTAAGTGTTTACCCATATCACTTTTACTTTTTAGAGATATATTCCATGATCACCACTTATTCCTTACATGTGGTCTATGTACACCCCCATTAATATATTATTTATTTAATATCAAAATTCCCATAATATTTTAATTTTAAATAAAAAAATTTCCTTCATAGGTCTTATGATTTAAATGTTTCAATATGGTATCATACACTATAGAATGGTTAAGGATAATTTTTTTGGAATTTTTCAATAGTCCCATTTAACTGTATCTTCCCCTATGTTATAATCCTTTGATAAATATTATACTTTATTGAGTATTATCTATTATTATACAATATAAAATATTTTATTTTGTGGTATATGATCATTTGTTCTATAGATGGTCTATTTTTATAACATTAATGGTTTATGGTTAATGAATACATTTTTCTTATACCAATTTTTCAATATGAATATTTATCTTGTTAATGTTTTAAAATTTTCATATAAGTAATGTATTGGGATTAGTAATTGATAAGAGGGTCCCTCTATATCCCACAGATGCATCGGTAGGTCACATGAGACAAACTAAATATGGACTTGGAAGAGGTGTTCCCCATTTATTTTCCCATGTGGATTTGGTTGAAGTCTTAAACAATTATTTATATATTTCTTGCTTGAGGATTTAACAGTATGTTTTAGATGATAAGTATTGTTCATTCCATGATAAGAAGTTTAGTTATTGACATTCCATGTGATAATTTTACTAGTAGAACATCAATGACTAATATTCGAAACTCAGGTTATTATATAAATGGCATGTATTTTGGTTATTTACCTTTCTATATTGTTATTCCATATTTACATGTAGATTTAATTGTATGATACCCTTACAGATAATTTTAGATTTCCTATTATTTTTTATTCAATTTTTCAGTGGTATTCAAAGAAGAAAATATTAACTGACATGGAAGGTTGCACAAATGGGGAATAATGGAGGAGTCCAAGAAATTCTTTTTGTATTTTATTTTTTCAACTCTAGGGTGGATTATATATATATATATATATAGATTACTAAGACTAATAAACTATTAAGTTATTCAATATAAGATTATTAGTATTCTTACCAATATAACTAAATAATGAACCAGCTCTAGGATTTCATGGTCGAGTTTTATAGTTTCCATCAGATAATATTTAATAGAAACAATAAAAACTATATTTATAAAATCAAGAATTTGAAAACATAACCCTATGGATGATTTTGAGGATAATCCTATTTATATGTTATCATTCAATTCATTTGTTAATACCACAGATAAACTAGGACAAACATAAGGATTCATATATTGAGATTGTGTGATGATTTAGATATCCAATAAATGACTCTTTAGAAAAAATTTACAATGATTAGTGTTTCTCAAACTATTATTTGGGTTTCGATAAATTTTTTGAATTATTATGGTAATTAATTTAATGGTTATATTTTGGATTATTAAGAGGATAGGAAAAAAAAGTAAAGGATGGTTTTATTAAAGAATAAGATAATGAAGCGTGCTTTATGTTTTTAGAATAAAGTGGAAGGATTAAAGTTCTTTTATATTTTAGTTTATGAATTATATCATGAATGGTTATTTTTTAAAAGTATCAGGATATATATTAGGATTTTACTAAAGTACATTTAATTTAACAATTTGTATTCATATACATTTTCATTATCATTTTATAGTGATCAAGGTATTCTTATATTTGGTATATTGGAACCAGAAATACTTCATCTTTGGAGAATCATTTTTTATATTTATTATTGAACCTTAGATCCCTTTATCCTAAATATTGGCCCATTGAAATTGGACAAACATATTTTGGAAGAGTATTAAGATTAAATATTGATGGAATGTATTATGATTAACAATAGATATTATTTCTTGTGGTTAATATATGATTAATAATATTGGATAAAATGTGCTAACCATTTTGGTTTCAATAAAAATTTAACAATTGACGGAATAAATTTTTGATATTATAATTCCTTAATGAGATCTATTTATGGAAAAATCATTTTGATTATCCATCCATTTTATTATGAAATAATGTGGACATAGATTTAATCACAACAAATATATAAAATAATTATTAAAAAGGGAATTAAATCCATTAATTTTTATTGAGTGTTTATCTATATAGTAAATAAATCCATCGATATTCGGAAAATAATTTTCAAATATAAATGTTATCTATTTACTTTTTATAATGTGAAATGAATGGTCTTTTAACTAATCAGATGATTTTTTATTTTTTGATGGTTAAAATTCTAATGATCATGTTCTATATCAATATCCATCAGAACATGATAGTTATAATTCTATTACATGTCCATGTTTTCTATTACTCTAAAAAAAATTTATTTAAAATCCTAATTTTCTTGGGAACATCACATTTACCCATATCTCTTATTAAGAGAATGTTTTATCAACCATATTTACAATTTTGGTATCTAAAATAGGAATTTAAAGTTATCGAAATTTTATTTTTTAACTAAAACATAACAATTAAAGGTCTCAATATATTTAAGGAGGGAAGAATGTAACTGTAGAGACCTGAAGCTTGACGTACATGGACATTACATTACTTTTGAAGAATACTTAATACATAACAAAAATAGGCACACAAGGACAGTAATAGTTTAGTGTCTTTGGAATATTAGACCGTAATCTTATAATTGTGGTGAAAGATCTTCAAAATCTCCCATAATGATCTTCCAAATTTTGTTTCCTTACCTAAAACCTTTCTTATGATCCTGGGGGAAAATAAAACATAAAAAGGGTGGCCTCAAATTCTCAGTAAGGGTAAGAATGGATAAAATAAAACATACCATATACATTTGAACTTAAAAACATGAACATAATGTTTAAACATCAAAATCATGAGCAACGACATAAAACATGGAAGTACATAAGGAATAGATCATAATGGAACATAAACCATGATAAAATATCATGGGAATAAAACATGTAATTGTTGTATCCATTAATCACATGTAATGATTTCCATATTAGCCAAGGCATTGCTGCCAAGACTATCTTAGTGGACAAAGTCCCATTCTGAATCGAGTTCACTCCTCATTTCACTCCTGTAACACTGAACCGGATTAACTTATCGTTCCATCCATTTTTATCTCATGAGATATAAAATCTTTACCCAATTAATTGGAGGGAGATATAGGTCCCACCCATCTCATAATGAAATCATTCTTACTTGTGCCACAAAATAAATATACATCATTCATAATAACCCAATAAATAAAATGGGTTTCATAAACATCATCCCATCATTACATAGTCCATATAAAAGAAATGGATATCATTTCATAATAAGGAAATTTAAACCATGTAAATCATAGATACATTATACTTGAAACATACACAAATGAAATATTTTCATCTTAGATGAAAAATGGTTTCGATAAAACACTTGAAATAAATTCTTGAGGAAAATATCCTTTCTTCTTCAAAATCAATTTATTTTCACAAAACATCATGAAATTTTAAAAGAAGGGTATTTGGTTGAAAATATTAATGAAATGTTTTGGATGAATATTCATGAAAATAAGGCTTTATAAAACCGTAAAAATCCTTTCATTCCGTATAAGTTAAAAAACATTCTTTTTGTACTTTTGCTGGAAAAGTCAAAAAAGTACCTCATAACGTAAACAAAAGAATGATTCCTTATATACCATGTAGTAAAAGTAAAAAATGGGTAAAAAGGACTTTAAAAATACATGAAAACAGTTTTATAAAACATGGACATGGATGATAGAAATAACCCTAGTAAACACTTACGAATAAACAATCTCAGATAAAAATGAGAATGGAAAAGTTATCCCTTACCTTAGGTCCGATATGCTTCGTACGTATCTGAACCTCCTGTATAATGATTTAAATAATTTCATCGACTTATTACAGAATCATATTCATTATTATGATATCATATATGGTTCACTTATGAATTTATATTACCCATTATTTTGTAAATTCCATATTAAAGAGTATTTTTGGTAAAATCGTTTCATTTGTCGTCCGTGTTTTGACTTGTAATTAATCATATGATTACTTAGATCATGATTACATAATTCTATAATATAAAACATGATTTATATATAATATATATTCATAATATATATATATATATATAATAGATCGATAAATGGAATGAAATACACTGTTCATGGAGACGGTAGGCCGTACGTACGCATGAATGTTGTTTTCGTTTCCTCTTTGAATTGAATGGAATTAATTGGATGACATACATATATATATACACATAAATCCAGTATCATTATTATTTCATATATTTCATTATTACTTATTATATATACTTTATAATCATTCATGAATGTTTAATCATTGAGAATGAATCTCATCGCGTCGTGGAGACGGTATTCCGTACGTACGCACGAGCGATGATATCGTTCCCATGATCATGGAATTTTATTGGAGTTTATGTATACTATTACAGAATCAATATCACTTTACAATAATCATATACAGTTATTATTTACACCATTATACCCATCCAAGTAAGGTTGTGGGGGAAAATACATTACACCACGGCATGGAGACGGTATTCCGTACGTACACACGCGTGGTGATTTCTTTTTCCATAGGATGGATAGATGGTGAAATAGAGTTGTTTCATACTTAAAATAACATATCAGTATATGAGTGATACTGATGTTATTACTTAATAATGAAACAACCTAAGAAGAAGAAGTGGATGAAAAAAATAAAGTTGAAAGAATCAGTAACGGACATTACCTCTTCTTTGAAGCGCCTCTTTGAGACGTCCTATTAGGGAACTAAAATTGGTCTTTGAAGAAGATGAGAACCTCTATGATATATCTATGGAAGTGGAGAAGAGAATTTGGCAGGGTTTGGCCGAGATTTAAGGCTCAAAGTGGTGTGAGGAAGAGAGGGAGGAGGTGCCCTTTTATAAGGGAGGAGAGTGGCACCTTTGGAATAACTAAAAATATTATTTTATTATAAAGTCAAATTCGGTTTTTAATATCTCTAAATTGATATATTTAGAAGCTAAGTTGGGCATGGGTTGAAATCCTCTCATACAATAGAATTTAGACAAGTTTAGGTATCAATTTTAAACTTATCATTTAGATTTAATTTTAAGTTAGATAATTTATCTTTTACCGTGTCTTCTTGTTTTTCTACACTATAAGGTTAATAAACATACTATATCAAGCCAAACGAACCCCAAGTTGTTCATTATTAATATATATAACCTTATCTAAGTCATTTGGCCGAACCTCAGATTTTTAGGAATAAATTTACAATTAATAATATAGTGTTTGTTTTAAAAACTATTTTATGTCAATTTTGACACTATTTGGTAATCGATTTTTGTGAAAATCATAACAGAATTATTAGTTCTAAAATATTTAATTAAATCAATACTAACATGTCATATTAACATATAAAATTATTGGAATTCATAAAAAGTCTCATATTACATTTATTTGGGTATTTATAATATCAATTATGTCAATATTTCATTAATAAGATAATTACTGCATAATCATTGTATCATAAATAAATTAAATTATTTTAAGTCTAAAAATTACAAATAAAATACCATTAAGTAGAAAATATTTTTAGATTTCTAATTAATATTTATAGTCAAATTTATCTTATGTATATCCCTATATTAAAAATTCTTTAGTTATTAAACATTGATTTTAACTATTTTAACCCTTCTTTAAATAAATTGATAATAAATGTCCTAATCTAATACAAGTGGGCCTAAATGGTCATATTTTATTCATAAGGTTGTTTTTAGTATAATTACATTTATCCAATAGAATTAGGACATGTGTTAGGGTAATAATAATATCATTTTTACCCTTAACTACCCTATTTACTTTTAATCGTGGTAAATAAAAGTAAAAAGTTACTATTCACCAAAAATTATTTTCATCTCATTGAACCACATTTTACTTACTGACATCAACCGTGTCTCTCGGATTTTTGAAATTCCACTCACAAAATCGGTAAAATTAATTTTTATGAAAAAAATCAGTTTTTTAACTACGACTTAGTGGTTTCACTATTCATCAAAAAAAAGTTTCCATAAAAATACCAAAAATTAGGCCTAAGCTATATTTGATATTATGAATTAAAAAATGATGTTTATTTTACCAAATTCAAAACATATCAGTTAAATTATCTAAATTAAAAATCTATTCACGTCATCAAAACAAATGGTGTGTTTTTAAGAGATAATAACAATCAAAAGATTGACACTTGTTTATGTCTTGTTTAAATGTGATATTACATCCAATGACCAAAATTGTATTAAATTGTAAAAATATATTCTAAATATACTTTAAAACCACTCAAATTAATAATTTATCACTATTAATTTTTTCGATTAAAAAAGTTATTTTTTAATTAAAATTCAGTAATTTTCACTATTCATCAGAATATGAAAGTTATCCGAAAAGTACCAAAATTTCACCCAAAGCTAATTTCGATATTCCGAATCCAAAAATGAAGTCCATTTTGAAAGAAAAAATTTATAAAATTTCAAAAAGTGGGTATTACTATTCATAATTTCTAGTTTATAATAATATTATAATAATATCTCGTTTTGTGAAACTCGGTATTGCGTACTACACACGCTATCGAGGAAGGTCGTGATTGCGTGTAATTGAAGGAAAGTCAGGGATGTGTGTTGTTCAAGCTCCTTTTTGTGTAGCGTACAACACAATACATTAATGATATTAAAGAGAATATTTTCCATAAAATCTCGGGGTGTTACATTCTACCCCCCTTAAAATGAGTTTTGCCCTCGAAATTCGTCGGGGTTATAAATGGTTTACTACTCGAAAGATTATTTAATAAAAACCCACATCGTAAAAAGGAATTCCAAAACATGGCTTTAAAAACTAAAGTATGAAGTGTAAAGGTTACCCAAATTAACTCATCACTGAGTTTTCACGTAGGAGAACATAGGTGAAAATATGGATATGGAAGAAAAATCTAACCATCAAGTTCTGATGGAGAGTGGTAGAGAACATAGCTATGAAAAAAGCCAACAATCACAAAGCCATAAATTTGTGATGATCTAAGGTACCATTTGATTCATTTGATATAATAGCACTAGGACAACATTTTTGGTTTTCAAGATCATTTCCCTAAAGTTGATGAAATTGGAATTAAAAGAAATACTTTCGTGATTTTGGTACAGTCTCACCGTTGGTCGTTCATTGGACAATTTCCACTTCATCTCTTATTGAAATGAAGTTGAATTTGTTGTTTGTGAAGTGTTAGCAGATCATGTGATAAAATGATGGGTCATTCCATCTGTCTCAAAAAAATGTTAGAAAAAGTTATTAAATATATATAAGTCGATCTATAGTGAGATTAATCATATATGGTTCCTAAAATGGACTTATACTTCATATATCATACTGCTTAATATAATAAAACTAGTTTCTACTAAATAGGGACTTCCTTTAGGCCAGTGGTAGGCGATAAAGTCCAGTCTCACTTCGGTTGTGGGTTTGATTCCCACAGCCTTGTCCGACATGATGGGCTGTCGCCCGTCCTGTAGGATGTCATTTTTCTAAAACTACATTACTATAACATCCCATCAATAATATCAAATAAAAAATACTAACTTTTGTCCAACATAATCCATTCCAATCTTTAGGCTTATCCAAAATACTATTGTCCAATCTCATATTACAGTGAAAACAATTACTAAAGTGTTCATATAACAAGCATATTAATACCATCGTTTATCCCCATATATCATGAGATATGTCTTGTTGGTCACATTCCAAACATTCGAAGGCCTTAATCATGTATTCTCGTGAAAAATGAATACCCATTGAATCTTAGTGAAAACATTAGTGATATCAAAAGTTAACTCTTTCCACCTACCAAAACCCCAAATTTCTATATACTCAAACCATGATATAAGTATTTCCTTATATCAGTCATGAGCTCATGAATATTGTCAAACATTTCATTTTCTCTTTATCCCTTGCATATCATCTTTTTTTTTCCAAAAATATCTCAATCACTTTCCATGGTTACTGGTACCATAAAATAATTGAAAACCACAATAGACCAATACATAAATATTCCAATATTCCACGATACTATGAACAACATTATTTTGGAATCCCATTACATAAACACTTAATCATTCCACCACATCGTTGTCATATTCAACATCACCATTAGTGATCACATGTGACTTCCCTTTGTCCTTTTCCTTAAGTGGATGCTCATTTCGATCGTCACTAACCCTTGTATTAGGGAACTTATTAGCATAATGCCCCATTTCCTTGCACTTGAAGCGTTGAACTGTTGGTGGTGCGTTCTCTATAGTCTTTTCTTTATTCTCATCATTAGAAACCCTTTTTCCATTACTTCGACACTCAGCTGCTCGATGACCATATTTTCAACAATTAAAACATTTTCTATTACCTTTAAGACAATATCCACCATGATTCTTTCCACACTTTGAGCATAAGGAAACATTCATCTTCTTTTCACCATTATTATGAAATTTCTCCTTGAACTCCATCTTTCATTTCTTGTCAAAACTATGAGATGGAAAAGTAACACCAACTACAATTTCTACCTTGATAGCACAACACACAATTTCTTCATAGCTACTGAGGTCTCTTATACCTTATGCCCTTCGATGATTTGGTTTTAAGACACTGAAGAATCGATCAAATTTACATTCAGGTTGGATGATAGAGCTAGATCCATACCTTGCAAGCCTTGTAAAATTCACTTCGTATACACCAACAGATTAATCATTATTTTACTTTAGTTCAAGAAACTCCTTCTACATCTTTGGTCGAAGAATATGAGGGAAGTACTTATTGAAAAATAATTTCTTTAACTCATCCCATTCCATGGACTCAATTTCATCTCTTGGCATCATATTCTTGATAATATTCCACCATTGATCAGCTTCACCTTCCAAACGATATACTGCAAAGATGACTTTATCATGTTCCAAACAGAGAAGAACTGAAAATATCTTTTCAGTGGTACAGATCCATTGTTCATCAACAAGTGGATTAGAAGACCCATTGAAGGAAGATAGACGTTGCCTCATGAAGGACTCAATAGAATATTGATCCCTTCTCTGCTCATTTGGAAGTCCAGAATGATTCATAGCTTGTGTAAGTATAGTAATAATATTTTTCACTCCATCTCCCATAACATTTTTTTGTTCAGGAGGACAATCATTTCATTGTACATTTCATTGATCAACACGGTTCCTTTGGGTTCCAGCCATCGTCTAAAACCCAAAAAGAATAGTGTGAGAGGTAAAAATCATGCTAGCGAAAACAACATAGTAAAGGGGGAGTACCCTCAATATATAACATCTTAGGTAAAATTCTAAGATCGTTAGCGCAATTCTAGGACTATAACCTATACATATACTTAACCTTAGGGAAATCCCTAGACATACCTTAGAAATATCTCTAGGGATATCACTAAAGTTTTCGCATCCTAGTTTCCAAAGGTTAACTAAACATTTTCTCTGATACCAACTGTAGAGACCCGAAGCATGACCTACATGGACATTACATTACTTTTGCGGAATACATAATACATAACAAAAATAGACACACAAGAACCGTAATAGTTTAGTGTCTTTGGAAACATGGAGCGTAAACTTCTAATTGTGGTGAAAGATCTTCAACATCTCCCATAAAGATATTCCACTTTTTGTTTCCTTACCTAAAACCTTTCTTTTGATACTAGGGGAAAATAAAACATAAAAAGGGTGAGCTCAAATGCTCAGTAAGGGTAAACATGGATAAAATAAAACATACCATATACATTTGAACTTAAAAACAAGAACATAATGTTTAAACATCAAAATCTTGAGCAAAATCATAAAACATGGAAGTACATAAGGCATAGATCATAATGGAACATAAACCATGATAAAATAGCATGGGAATAAAACATGTAATTGTGGCATCCATTAAGAACATGTAATTATTTCCATAGTAGCCAAGGCATTTCTTCCAAGACCATCTTAGTGGACAAAGTCCCATTCTGAATCGAGTTCACTCCTCGTTTCAGTCCTATAACACTGAACCGGATTAACTTACCATTCCAGCCATGTCTATCTCATGAGATATAAAATCTTTACACAATGAATTGGATGGAAATATAGGTTCCACCAATCTCATAATGAAATCACTCTTACTTGTGCCACAAAATAAACACACATCATTCATAATAACCCAATAAATAAAATGGGTTTCATAAACATCATCCCATCATTACATAATCCATATAAAAGAAATGGATATCATTTCATAATAAGGAAAGTGAAACCATGTAAATCATACATACATTATACTTGAAACATACACATATGAAATAATTTCATGTTATATGAAAAATGGTTTTGATAAAACAATTGAAATTAATTCTTGAGGGAAATATCCTTTCTTCTTCAAAATCAATTTATTTTCACAAACTGTCATGCAATTTTAAAAGAAGGGGATTTTGTTGAAAATAGAAATGAAATATTTTGGATGAAGATTCATGAAAATAAGGATTTATAAAACCTTAAATATCCTTTCATGCCATATAAGTTAAAAAAACATTCTTCTCATACTCTTGCCGGAAAAGTCAAAAAAGTACCTCGTAACGTAAAAAAAAGAAAGATTCCTTACATACCATGTAGTAAAAGTAAAAAATGGGCAAAAATGACTTTAAAAATACATGAAAACACTATTAGAAAACATGGACATGGATGATAGAAATAACCCCAGTAAAAACTTACGAATAAACAATCTCGGATAAAAATGAGATTGGAAAAGTTATCCCTTACCTTAGGTCCGATATGCTTCATACATATCCGAACCTCCTGTATAATGATTTAAATAATTTCATTAACTTATTACAGAATCATATTCATTATTATGATATCATATATGGTTCACTTATGACTTTATATTACCCGTTCTTTTGTAAATTCCATATTAAAGAGTGTTTTGGGTAAAATCGTTTCATTTGTCGTCTGTGTTTTGACTTGTAATTAATCATATGATTACATAGATCATGATTAATTAATTCCAGAATATAAAACATGATTTATATATAATATGTATTTATAATCTACATATATATAATAGATCGATAAATGGAAATAAATACACCATTCATGGAGACGGTAGGACGTACGTACGCAAGAACATTGTTTTCATTTCCTCATTGAATTGAATGGAATTAATTGGATTACATACATATATATATATATATACATATATCCATTTTCATTATTATGTCATATATTTCATTATTACTTATTATATATACTTTATAATCATTCATGAATGGTTAATCATTGAGAATGAATCTCATCACGTCGTGGAGACGGTATTCCGTACGTATGCATGAGCGATGATACCATTCCCATGATCGTGTAATTTTATTGGAGTTTATGTATACTATTATATAAGCAATATCACTTTAAAATAACAATATATAGTTATTATTTACAACATTATACCCATCCATGTAAGGTGGTGGGGGAAAATAGATTACACCACGACGTGGAGACGGTATTCCGTATGTACGCACGCGTGGTGATTTCGTTTTCCATCGGATGGATAGATGGTGAAATAGGGTTGTTTAATACTTATAATAACATATCAGTATATGAGTGATACTGATTTCATTACTTCATAATGAAACAACCTATGAAAAAGAAGTGGAAGAAGAAATAAAGTTGAAAGAATCAGTAACCGACATTACCTCTTCTTTGAAGCGCCTCTTTGAGACATCCTCTTAGGGAACTAAAATTGGTCTTTGAAGAAGACCAAAAATTATAGGATGTTTCTATGGAAGTTGATAACATAATTTTTCAGGGGTTGGGCGAGCATGAAGGCTCAAAGTGGTGTGAGGAAGAGAGGGAGGAGGTTCCCTTTTATAATGGAGGAGAGGGGCACCTTTGGAATAACTATAAATATTATTTTATTATAAAGTCAAATTCGGTTTTTAATAGCTCCAAATTGATATATTTATAAGCTAATGTGGGGATGGGTCTAAATCCTCTCATCCAATAGAATTTAGACAAGTTTATGTATCAATTATAACCTTATCATTTAGATTTAATTTTATGTTAGATAATTTAACTTTTACCTTGTCTTCTTGTTTTCTTACACTATAAGGTTAATAAACTTACTATATAAATCCAAACGAACCACAAGTTGTTTATTATTAATATATATATATCCTTATATAAGTTATTTTTATGAACCTTATATTTTTAGGAATAAAATAACAATTAATAATATAGTATTGGTTTTAAAAACTATTTTATGTCAATTTTGACACTATTTGTTAATTGATTTTCGTTAAAATCATAACAAAATGATTAGTTCTAAAAAAATTTAATTAAATAAATACTAACATGTCATATTATCTTATAAAATTATTGGAATTCATAAAAAGTCTCAAATTACATTTATTTGGGTATTTATAACATCAATTATGTCAATATTTCATTAATAAGATAATTACTGCATCATCATTGTATCATAAATAAATTAAATTATTTTAAGTCTAAAAATTACAAATAAAATACCATTATGTTGGAAATATTTTTAGATTTCTAATGAATATTTATAGTCGAATTTATCTTACGTATAACCCAATATTGAAAATTATTTAGTTATTAAACTTTGATTTTAACTATTTTAACACTTCTTTAAATAAATTGATAATAAATGTCCTAATCTAATCCAAGTGGGCCTAAATGGTCATATTTTATTCCTAAGGTTGTTTTTGGTCTAATTACACTTATCCAATAGAATTAAGACAGGTGTTAGGGTAATAATAATATCATTTTTACCCTTAACTACAATATTTACTTTTAACCGCGGTAAATGAAAGTAAAAAGATACTATTCACCAAAAATTATTTTCATCTCATTGAACCACATTTTACTTTCTGACATAAATCGTGTCTCTCAGATTTTTGAAATTCTACTCCCAGAAGCGTTAAAATTAAGTTTTATGAAAAAAATCAATTTTTTAACTACCACTTAGTGGTTTCACTATTCATCAAAAAAATGAAAGTTTCTAGAAAAATACCAAAAATTAGGCCTAAGCTATATTTGATATTATGAATTCAAAAATGATGTTTATTTTAACCAATTAAAAACATATCAGTTACATTATCTAATTTGAAAATTAATTCCCATCGTCAAAACAAATAGCATGTTTTTAAGAGATAATAACTATCAAAAGATTGACACTTGTTTATGTCTGGTTTAAATGTGAAATTACATCCAATGACAAAAATTGTATTAAATTGTAAAAATATATTCTAAATATACTTTAAAACCACTCAATTTAATAATTTATCACTATTAATTATTTCGATTAAAAAAGTTGTTTTTTAATTAAAATTTAGTAATTTTCACTATTCATCGGAATATGAAAGTTATCCGAAAAGTACCAAAATTTCACCCAAAGCTAATTTCGATATTCCGAATCCAAAAATGAAGTCCATTTTGAAAGATAAAATTTATAAAATTTCCAAAAGTGGGTATTACTATTTATAACGGCTAGTTCATAATAATATTATAATAATATCTCGTTTAGTGAAACTCGGTATTGCGTACTACACATGCTATCGAGGAAGGTCGTGATTACATGTAATACAAGGCAAGTCAGGGATGTGTGTTTTGCAAGATCCTTTTGGTGTAGCGTACAACACAAGACATTAATGAAATTAAAAAGAATATTTTCCATAAAATCATGGGGTGTTACAGTAACAACCCAAGATTTTTTGTTATGTATCTTTTTTAATTTAATCTCTTAGATAGCTTACATTCCATGAAAGTTTGATCATAAATGACTAAAAATATATTATTCATATTATTTAAAATGAAATTATATCCTAGTTGTTAAATTGGTGGTTGTAAATATAATTAAATGACTTATGAAATTATTTTATTAAATTCATTAATTACCAATTAATTTGAAATATATTTATAAAAAATTAATGAAAATGATTTTTTATTAAAAAAGTATTTAAATTCACAGAAGTGTGCTTTATATGAAAAAATAAATCAATCACTCAATTTTAATTATCTTAATAATATATATATAATACTAAATCTATTATTTAACATCAACCCAATGCGTTTTATTGTAACATCCCAGGTAAATGAAGAGTAAGATATTTTCATATTTATTAATATTTTTGAATTAAATATTAATTTTACTTTAAAAGGGTTTCTATGTTCGAAAGTGTACCCGATACGCAACAATGGGTTTCTTTGAAATGTAAGGTTGCACACTAATAATATAATATTATTATTTTAAATGGATGTTAACTCCTAGACGTTATATTGGCAGGAATGAACAAAACTAAAAAAATTATGATTATACATGTTTGATAAATTTATTCACTTTTATCCAATAAACATTAGAGGCTTAAAATGTGAATGAATCTAATTTTAAGAATAATTTACATTAAAAGGTCGATTTACCACATTTTAATGGAGAACAGTCATAAAATACAGTTTTGGTCACTTTAATAAATTCTATTTGACTAAATAAAATCATTCATTAGAATGGGGAAATCAAAATTTACTTTGGGTAAATTTTTGTAATTTTTGGGATAAAGTTCATTTTTAATGAATTGTGAAAAATATTGTATTTTAATTCAAAATGGTGTTTTAATCTAAATTATTTATATGGTTAGATTATTTTTCTTATTGGTTTTAATGTGTAATTAGAATATATTTTTACCATTTAATCCAATGCTGGTCATTGTAATTAATTTCACTTTGAATTTGGACATAAACAAGTTTCAATCTATTGATGTTATTGTTTCTTAAAAACACGATATTTGTTTTAACAACAGAATGTAATTTTAAATTAATTAATGCAACTTCTATTTTTATAATTTGGTAAAATAGAAAACATTTTTTATTTCTAAATATCAAATAAATATTTGGCTGAATTTTTGCTATTTTTATGAAAAACGTCAATTTTCGATGAATAGTGAAACCACTAAGTAGTAGTTAAAAAAACTAACTATTTCATTTAAATGAAATTTTACCACTTATGTGAATTGAATTTCAAAAATCCGATATACATGGTTGTAATTATTATGTAAAATTTGGTTCAATAAGATTAAATAAATTTTGATGAATAGTAATTTTTGACTTTTACTTATCGCGGATAAAGTTAAATATGGTAATTAAAGGTAAAAATAATATTATAATAATTCAAAATTACTATAAAACTTGTCAAAAACATATTGGATGAGTAATGGACGACTATGGCCATCAAAGGGTCGATTTTGGGACCCCATGGATTCACTTATGAATGATAATGACAGTATAGATTAATTAATATAAAGTAAAGACAAAAATGACAAAACCAAAATCTTTTAGTAAATTAATTTTTTATGGCGTTATATAAGTAATATTTTTTACTATAAATATTCATTGGAAATATAAAATGATTTAATACATCATGGTATTGGTTTTATAATTTTTAGACATAGAATAAAATAAATTATGTATGACACAATAATGACGTAGTGTTTACCTCTTTAATAATTCATTTAAATAAATAAGATTATAAATATTAAAATAACCAGAAAAACTTGTCCAATACTTATTGGATGATTTTATTTTGACCACGAGTCATCTTATCTTTAACTCTAATTATTTTTGGACCTTTAAAAACTGAATATCATTATATAATAAAATAATATTTTTGCACTTTCTTAAAGAGCATCCCATTATAAAAGGAGACCATTTGTAACCAATTCGTCACACATTTCAAGACTTTTGGATCATCAAAAATCTGACCAATTAATATCCCTACATCCATATCTTCCACCTAGAATCTTTACCTTAGGCAAAAGGCACTTCAACAAACCATTTAATTCAAACCAACGGGAGTTACCCAAATTAAATGTAATAGTTTCTCTTAACATCATTTCTTTTACATTAATTCTCCAACCAATAAACACTTTTTATTCCATTATTTTATCACAACAATAGTATCCTTAATATTCTTGGATGAGTTTATGAGAATTATTCGAACTAAACTTACACACACCACTATCTAATGAGTGAAGAACATACTGTTTCTGTGGATGGAAAACTAACGCCTCACGAAACGATGATTGTTTTATTATATCCTATCGCTTCTCATGGTGTCCATTAAGATGAAAATATATTTATATATGATATATATTATTTTTATGTTTTATTTATGCATCTGTATTTTTCTTTTATAGCATACCTTTATGGTTTCCATTTTGGGTAAAACCGATAATTTCACTTGAGGAAGTGCGGACTACCGACCCCTCAATGTGATATGACTCCTTCATGCCATACATGGGATGTATAAAGGATGGAGTTAATGGTATTATATATGATATTATACTGGAATTATATTATTCCAATGTATCTTTATTTTTTAATTCCATTAAAATAATGAATAGAAATGAAAGTTGCGTTCATGCGTACGTACGGCTTACCGTCTCCATGAACGGTGCATTTCATTTCTTACCTCCAAATGATATGTAGTGTTATATATATATATATATAGTATATATATGATATATATTATATCTAAATAATGAATATCATTCTGGATATAATGGACTATTGACAACATGGACAACTGGTAAATATAAGGTGTTCATTTTTGACTCAAGTGCCAAATATCGACAAAACGAACATTATTGATGTAAATGATTAAATAATGTTTATAACATGGTAATAAGTGATATAAAAGGAATAATAAACATGAAAATGGTTTTTTAGAAAGTAGAAATTAACTTTAGTTTACTTTTCATGAGATTAAGGAATGATCGAGTCAAGTCTGACACGAAGTAGGAGACTTTTTCTCAATCTTCATTCATTGAGGAAAATTTTGTTTCAATACACAAATTTATTTTATATGATGTATAAATACCCTTTACTTTTCAAGGGGATTTTATTCTGTGAATCATTTTGATAAATGAAGAAAATGAATGTTTCTTTTAACATAAGTGGTGATAATGACCTTTCCAATGTCGTGATAATTATTTTTTCTTTGGATTCCATTACAATCCGTAGTGTTTTTTAAGGAAAATAAATATCATAAACTCTTTTTTGTTTTCAGTATTGAAAAAGGTTTTGATAATGGTTTTGTTACGTCATTATATTTAAGAGATATATTGTGATTGAAATCTGGAAGTATTTTCATTCCTTTATATTTTTTTATGTGTTATGATTTTATAATGGTACATGGACATTTGATGGTGGTTACATGATAAAACAAATGACGGGTGGTGCCGTGATAAACCATGATGGCTGGTTATGTTATAACCTCCAATGCATTGGGTATGTATGTCAGCCGTCTGGCTATTTCATTTAGTGATATGTTTGGTAGTTGACCTTATGGTTATTCCATTTATGAATGTTTATGTCCCAAGTTACCTTTATATGTTATGTGTTTCTTATATGGGTTTTATGGTAATTTTTTGGCTACAAAAGGGTAAATAGTGATCTTTTATTCATTGAATAGTATTTACTACATCATAAATGTGAAAAGTATTGCATATGTTAAAGTATTCATGGTTTACTTTTTGTTTTGAAAAATTAAAAGTTTTCCTATTTTTTGTATCCCTTACTGAGCATTTTATTCTCATCGCAAGTTTTTGAAATTTTTTTCACAGGACATAATTTGGAATAGGTTCATGGATTGGTTCGAGGAAATGTTATGTTGTCATAAACATGGAACTAGACATGACTCTTTTTTTAAAAAGTTATTGTTTTGTGAGAAAAATATAAAATTAATAGAAGTGTCTAGTTTTTAATTTTTATTAAATGAAATGTAATAATTATGGAATAATTATCTAAAACTCTAAACCTGAAAAGATCATTAATGTGAATTATTCATTTAATTCATGATTATGTAAAGTTTTAAGGATGGGTCTTTATAGTTGGTATCAAATGTCAGTTTAGAAAAATTTAGGAGTTAGGGTATTGTAAAATGAATGTCCATAAATTAATTTATGGAAATATTTAAATGATATACCATTTACAGATTACCATGTTGATTCACCTAATATATTTCTGTGTTTAGAATGGTTTTCCCTAGAGGAAACAAGTATGCTCTTCTCGTATGGAATACAGAGGGAAATGACCTTCCAAATCAGTATCCTGAGATTGTCCAAATCAGAATTGAATAGTTTACTGTAGTGATGGCTATGGTGACTCAAGTGATAAATGGTATTTGTGATAATTGATGATATGTTGGTTTACTATAAAAGTTATTTGGTTCATGAAAATCATTTAAGGGTTGTCTTGAAAACCACAATAGAAATGAAATTGTTTGGGAAATTTATCAAGTGTGAGTTTTGGTTACAAAAAGCTTTGTTCCTTGGTCACACTATTTTTAAGAATGGGATAACTATTTATCCTAGTAAAACAAAAATTTTTAAAGAATGGAAAAGACCCAAAAATAAAATTGAGATCCATAGTTTTTTTGGTTTAGTAGGTTATTACTAGAGGTTTGTTGATAATTTCTCACGGTTATCTAGTCCTATGTATAAGTTAACTCGAAAAGATGTTATGTTAATTCGGAAAAAATAATGTGATGATATTTTCCATATATTGAAAAGAATATTGGTGAATACTCTAGTATTGAAACTACCTTCCATAAAATGTGAGTTTTTAGTTTATAGTGATGCTTCATTGAATGGACTTGGATGTGTCTTTATAAAGACTGATCTGGAAATTTATTATGCTTAACGTCAGATGAAACCTCATGAGTTAAATTACCATACAAATGATTTGGAATTTTCTACTATATTTTTTTTCTTTAAAAATTTGGAGGCATCAATTGTATGGAGTAAAATAAGAAATATATTCTGACCAAAAAATTTTAAAGAATATATTCACTCAGAACGAATTGAACATGAGCCAGAAGATATGGTAGGAATTAATGAAGGATTATGATTGCACGATCCACTATCATCAAGGAAAATAAAATAAAGTGGATCATGCTTTGAGATGAAAAAGTAATGTCTCATTAACAATGTTATGTTTGGAATGAGATCCTTTGGTTTTTTATTTGATGAAATTTGGCATAAAAGTTGTTGGTGCAGGAAATTCTCTTGTTTTGTTTCAGGTTTCAGTGGAATCATCTCTATCAGACAGAATAATGAAAGCACAGAAAGAAGATAGTGAGTTGCAGAAAATGGTATAGTTGGTTTAGAAGGGTAAGTTTCCATATTTTAACTTTGGTAATGATTGTGTTTTGAGGTTAGGGAAGAGATTAATTTTTCCTTGTGATTCATAGTTTAAGAATCAGTTGTAATGTGTAGATCATAGTTCTCCATTTTCAGTTCATCCTGTAGTATTAGAGGTATAGAAATCTTCCGGAGTATTACTGGTGGGATGGTATGAAAAAGAGATACTCCTGATTTTACTGTAAAGTGTTTGACTTGTCAGCAGGTTAAAGCAGAGCGACAGTTACCAAAAGGGATTCTTCAGCCTTTACTGATGCCAGAGTAGAAATGGGAAATTATATCCATGGACTTTGTTGTGGTATTACCGAAGACATCTCAAGGTAATAATACAATCTGGGTTATAGTTGATCGATCAAATAAATCTTCTCATTTCCTTCATATTCAATATAATTTTTCAATAGATCAACATCCTCATTTGTATGATAAAGAGATAGTTAGGTTTTATGTAGTTCCCCTCTCCATTGTATCCTATCGTGATCCCAGGATTACATCTTACTTTTTCAAAGGCCTTCAAAAGTCATTGGGTACTGAATTAAATTTTAGTACAACATTTCATCCTCAACATGATGGGAAATCAGAATGAACAATTCATACCTTGTAGAACATGCAACATTCTTGTTCACTGGATTACCAGGGAATTTGAGACCAACATCATTCTTTGTATGAATTTTCATATAAAAATAGTTTTCATTCCTGTATACAAATGGCTCCATTTGAGGCATTATATGGAAACCGTTGTCAAACTCCATCTTTTTGGGATGTTGTCGGTGAATGGAAGCTGATGGGACCAGAATTTGTAGAAGAGATGGCAGAGAAGGTTTAGTTGATTCTAAAGCACCTGAGAACAACTTAGTGCAAATAGAAAAGTAATACGGATAACCAGAGGAAGGATATTTCTTTTGAGGTAGGTGATCATGTCTTTCTCAATGTTTCTCCATGGAAAAGTGTGATGTGTTTTGGTATAAATGTAAAGTTGAGTCTGATTTTCACAGGATCATAATAAATCCTTGAGAAAGTTGGATCAATTGCATATATAGTGGATTTACCTCCAAGTTTATCCCAGGTACACAATGTTGTTCATTTTTCGACGTTGAAAAAGTATATGCAAGATCCATCTCATTTTTTGAGTCAAGAGGTAGTTCAGTTGGAAAAGAATCTCTCTTATGATGAACAACAAGTCCCGATTCATGACCATAGAGAGCATGTTTTTTGGAATAAGGTAATTCCCTAGGTAAAGGATTTGTGAATAAACCCTATGAATGAAGAGGAAACAAGGGAATCTGAAAATGCTATGAGGGATAAATACCCCCACTTATTTTGATAAGTGAATAAAAATTGCGAGGACGCAATTTCCAAATGGGGGGAAGGATGTAACATACAATGTAAATGAAGAATAATATATTTTCATATTTATTAATATTTGTGAATTAAATGATTATTTTACTTTAAAAGTGTTTCAATTTTCGATATCATACTCGATATGCAACAACAAGTTTCTTTGAAATCATACGTTGCACACTAATAATATAATTTTATTATTTTAAATGGAAGTTAACTCCTAGCCATTGTATTAGAGAGAATGAAAAAAACTAACTACAATATTATTATACATGTTTGTTAAATGTATTTACTTTTATCCAAAAAAATTAGAGGATTAAAATGTGAATGAATCTAATTTTAAGCATAATTTACATTAAAAGGTCGATTTACAACCTTTTAATGGAGAACCCTATTTAAATCTAGTTTTTGTCCCTTTAATACATTCCATGTGACCAAATAAAATCATTTTTTAGAACGGGGAATTCCTAATTTTCTTTGTGTAAATTTTTGTAATTCTTCCGATTAAGTTAATTTTTTTAATTAATACTGAATATTGTTGTATATTAATTTAAAACGGCGTTTTAAACTAATTTATTTATATGGTTATATTATCTTTTTAATTGGTTTTAAAGTTTAATTATAATATAATTTTACCATTTAATACAATTTTCTTCATTGGAATTAATTTCACTTTGAATTTCGACATAAACAAGTGTCAATCTTTTGATAGTTATTTTATCTTAAAAACACTCTATTTGTTATAACAACGGGAATTAACATTAAATTAATTATTGAAACTTATATATTTTGAATTTTAAAATATATAAATCATTTTTTATTTAATAATATTAAATATATCATAGGCTTAATTTTTGGTAATTTTATGAAAAACATCAATTTTTGATGAATAGTGAAACCACTTAGTTATAGTTAAAAAAATTACTTTTTCATTTAAATGAAATTTTACCACTTCTGTGAATTAAATTTCAAAAATCCGACAGAAATGGTTTTTATTATTAAGTAAAATGTGGTTCAATAAGATAAAAATAATTTTTGATGAATAGTATCTTTTGATTTTTATTTGTCGCAGTTAAAGTAAAGTATGGTAATTCAAGGTAAAAAGAATATTATAATAATTCCAAATTACCTTAACACTTGTACTAACCATATAGAATGTGTAATTTTCGACCATGGGAATCCTTGGGTAGATTTTGGGACCCCATGGAGCCACTTATTAATTATAATGACACTTTATATTAATTAATTTAAATTAAAGGCAAAACTGACATAAACAAAAATCTTTTAGTTAATTAATTTTTATATTTGTTATATAAGTAATAATTTTTACTATAAATATTAACTGGAAATATATACAGATTTCGTACATCGTGGTATTTTTTTATAATTTTTAGACATCAAATAAATTAAATTATTGTACACAATAATGATGGAGTATATACCTCATTAATAATTCATTTAAATAAATAAGAATATAAATATAAAAATAACATCCAAAACCTATCCAATTCGTTTTTTAGGATTTTATTTCTACCATGAGTACTCTTATATTTGTCTCTTTTTGTTTTTTGATCTTTAGATATTGAATATCATAATATAAAAAATAATATGGTCACACTTTCCTAAAGAGCCCCCCCTTTATAAAAGGAGACCATTTATAACCAATTCATCACACCTCTAAAGACTTTTGTATCTTCCAAACTAAGATTAATTAAGCTCCCTAAATCCCTATATTCCATCTAGATGCCATAACTAAGGCAAAATATGCTCCATCAAACCATTTTGGTTCAAAACAAATGAGGTTTACCCAAATTAAATGTAACGATTTCTCTTAACTTCTTTTATTTTATTTTATTTATCCAACCCCTAAACTATATTTATTCCTTCATTTTATAACAACACTAGTATCCTAAATATACTAGGATTTTGTAATGATAAATATTCGAACTACACTTACACACACCACCATCTAATGGGTGCAGAACATACTCTTTCTGTGGATGGAAAACTAACGCCTCACGAAATGATGACGGTTCGATTTTCTCCAACCTCCTAACATGGTGGACATTAAGATATCACTATATTTATATATGATATATATTATGTTTATTTTTTCTTTATTCTTCTTTATTTTTCTTTTATATCATACCTTTATGGTTTCTATTATGGGTAAATGTGATAATTTTATTTGAGGAAGTGCAGACTACCGCCCCCTCAAAAATCTAGTCAGTACATGGTTAGGAGCCACCCTGAAGTGTTACTGAGCTGTGGAGATTCTGGGGATTAGAATGATACTATCAGATGTTCATACATGATTTCTCAATAGTAGCAGCACCTATAAATTCCTTGACGAAGAAGGGGAAACCCTTCTTACGGTCAGAGACATGCAAGAAGAGCTTTAAACAGCTGAGGCAGAGCATGAACATCACCCCCATCATGAGGTTTCTGGAGGAGGGAAATGACTACAATGCTTATAGGGATGTATTAGGGATCAAAATCAGTTATATACAGATGTAGGATGATGCAGTGATTTCTTATGGCTCACGACACCTGGGGGCTCAGGAGAAGATTTATGCAAATCACGACTTGGAGTGGGCAGTAGTAGTCTTCGCACTGAAGATGTGGCGAGACTACATGATGGGAGAGTGGTTCATTGTTTACTCAGGCCACAAGAGTCTCAGATATATCTTCACACAAAAATATATGAATTTTAGAAAGCGACCATGGATAGAGTTCCTTGATGACTATGATTTTTGATATAGTCTATACTATAAGGAAGGGGAACATAGTGGAAAATGAACTTATCCAGAGATCGAGTTCATAGAAACTAAATTAGGATTCATATTAGTTAGCCTTTTATTAGATATCCTATGTGGATAGAGGCGAGACAGTCTACCTCTAGCCAATGGTAGTTTCCCCTCCACTCCATCAGCGATTCAGGGAGGCGCTACTTGGGGACAACAACTATGAGACTACATGTGCTCATATATCATCAGGCCATACACCAAACAGATATTCTGATGGTGAGCACACTATCCTTTTCAGAGGACATAGTGTTTTACTAGTGACACTTGGAGAGGAGGAGTTGAGGGAGTTCCATACACCCCCTTGGAAGTACATATAGGCTTGATGAAGATGTATCAGGACCACCAGCATTAGTACTGGTGGATTGGGATGAAGAAAGTTTTTGCATAGTTTGTTTTTAGATGCCTCACTTTCTAGCAAGTGAAGGCTGGTCACCATGTACCAGTATGCTTGACCCAACCCCTCAAAGTACCTAAGTGGAATTGGTAAGGGATATCGATGGATTAGTGATGGGGTTACCATGTACATACAGAGGTCACAATATCATATGTGTGATCATTGATGGACTCACTAGGTCGGTCCACTTCCATGCTATTTGAGATAAGTGTTCAGTTGAGAGGTTGGGAAGTCTCTATGTTCAAAAAATCATGTGACTTCACAGGGTGCCTTCGAATATAGTCTAAGAACATGATAAACATTCCACATCACAATGATGTAAAGGATTTCAGGAGACTTTTGGGACTCAACTTCTCTTGATCACAACTTTTCACCCACAGAACGATGGTCAGACTGAGCAGACCATCCTGAAAATGTAGGAAATACTTCATGCGTGTTCCCTAGATTTAGGTCGCAGTTAAAATAACCACCTACCATTTATTGAGTTTGTGTACTAAAATAGCTATCACTCCCCCATTGGAATGGCCCATTTTGAGGTATTGTACGGACAACCGTGCAGATCACCCTTGTGATGTATGGATCCAGGAGAGCCAACACTCGTGGGCTCATAGATGTTACATGCTACCACTGAAAAATTGCAGGCCATTTGATAGGGGATGATGACTACACAGATCCGAGAGAAATCCTATGCTGATAGGTGATGGAGACCACTGGATTTCAAGGAGGGGGACCACATTTTATTGCGAGTCTCCTCTAGATGGGGACTATAGAGATTTGGTCAGGGAAGAAACACTAACTAAGGTTTATCAGACCATTTTTGATACTTCAGATGATTGGAAAGGTGGTGTACCACTTGGCACTACCACCATAGTTGGAGAGGGTGAATGAAGTCTTCCAAATATCCTAGAAGAGAAGATATGTGCACGACCCATCTCATGTCATTGACCATGGGGAGCAGATGATTAAAGACGTGGCTACTTTTGAGGGGGTACTCGGTGGAGATATAGGATCGACAGGAGCAGATTCTTCATTGGCAGTTGATACCTCTGGTGCACATTCTACGTCCGTGCTAGAATCTCTAGGAGAGACCATGGGAGTGAGATGCTCATATTCATGCCCAGTACCTCTATATGTTTGTGTATCCTTGTTTTAATTTCAAAAATACAAGTCCCTAAGGTGGGGATAATATAAGGCCCCAAAAATTCCATGTAAATTTTTGTTATTTTTTTTGGGATTATTACGAGTCTGAAAAATTTTAAGGCACATTATTACGAGGATCAGTACGCTCTGAATAAATTTTTGAACCTTTTTAGGTACATTCAATAAACATAAGGGCTTCGTTTTCTATCTTTTGAACCACTTCCCATAATTGAAATCCAAGAGCACTGATTAATCAACTATGATGGGATTTTCTTAAATGAATATTCACTTTTACCATAGTTCATCTGTATAAAAAGATAGTTTTTGGTCTTTTGAATAGTAATGTAATAACATGTAATTTTTATTTAATTTTCTTTTTCTCCAATGGATGGGTGGAAGTGGCGGGACCAGTGACTTGTAACACTATTTAATGGCTTGACTCACCAATTGTGTAACTCCACCATTATGAATTAAAATAGGTTCATTAATTCATTTAAATAAACTCATTAATTCTTCGACATATTACTCACCTTTCCACATACTATTTAAATGGAGATCAGGGTGGGGTTTTGGCACAAATTATTCAAGAGAGGAAACACTGGAGGAGTTCCATGGAAACATCCACTGAAATAGGATGGATTCTTGGGCGGCAATAATCTGGGTTCGACCAACGCTAACAAATCCATCCAACATGGACGCTCCTCCCACCGCAATCGCGACACCTCCAACGAATCTCGAGGTTGGGGGTTTATTTTTGGATTTGGTTTAACATTATTGAAAAGAGTTTATTTCATAATTAATGTTAAAAAATTGTCTCCCACATGTTATCATGTTAACATAGAGGGCGTGAGCCTAACTAACAAGGCCCATACCGTCCGCTACTTCGTTTATTGTGCGTTATTTGTGGGCAGGATTTTACAATTTTGATGACAACACAAGATAGAGGGTCACACTATGACGAAGGCGGTCTGGGAGGCTCTTAGGCATAGACATCACCATGAACAGACTAGTAGATAATGTCCGGTTTCTCATGGGAAGAACCGTTGGCTACTGCGGCAGTAGAACAAAGGCGGTGGGAAGGCGGTATGTCATCGCATACTATGGTGGCCAGAGGTGGCCGACCTGATATAGTAGTGCAGGAGAAGGGAGGCGCCCACAGGCACCGCAGTTGGCTGTAGCTGTTCCAATCGGGTCGCGACAAGAGGGGGTTGAATGGCCCCTCGCCATTCTGCAGTAGTTGGAGACCGGTGGACCCCTATGGATAACCATTCCACGCAGTGAACCAGACTGATCATTAATGGGCCAGACCTGGGTGGGGTCCGGTAGACCCTGGGACCCATTATGTCATGTTGGCCTGACTGAGTCGCAATGGACCCAGACACAAACAACCCCCAATTAGAGAGATTCCCATAACTAATCAACCAGGTGTCTGTTTTACACGTCGTTAGTGGTGTTTGGACCCCTTTTGGGAAGCAGTCCCTTTTCAGATTCTAACAAGCCCGACAATGTCAGGCCAGACCGAGGTGTGATAACCTCCGTTACACATAAAAATGTGTAACAGACTGAATAGGAATTAGATTGATGCACTTTCTATGGTATAAGAACCCTTGTGACAAGGCTGTCCTTTGGAGATACTTAAAGTGTATTTTTATGGAATTCGAGGAGTGAAGTAGGTTGGAACAAACATGAATCCTATAGGGTCCTTTTGACAAAAGTGTCAATATCTTACGGACCAAGTGTCTGATCGACGCGTCGTCTATCACGTTGGGACCCCTATAATAGGGTGGTCCCTTGGGAATGATTTTTTGGGACTTCGTACTGGTTGAAATATTATCGATGGCTTGAGGATCTTAGTCTTTCAATGATCAGGCGTGCTTCGTGCTGAAATCCAATGGCTGGCTGTGACATGAAGAAGAAGAGTGACCAACACGGGTCAGCATCAGAAACTCTTGGGTGTGATGATCATGATTTAAAACTATTAACCCCTACCTCTATACTAGTGACCAATATAGGTCATCACAAGCGACCAATACGGGTCACCACTAATGACCAATACGGGTTAATATCTAGCAACCAATATGGGTCAGCACTAGCGACCAATACGGTTCAGCATCTAACGACCAATACAGGTTAGAAAATAGTGATCTATATGGGTTAACAAGAGAGTTACTATGGACAGGATGATCTAGATTTACCACTAGTCATCCCTATTATAGTAACCTTCTTGTTATTTTGTTCGAGTGAGATGTATTGTTTGCTTTATGCTCGATCATTTAGATCATTCTTTAGATATTAACATTCTAGTATTTCTTGTGATATTTCATTTGTGGATTACTGATTTCCCTTCAGGGGTTTCAAGGTCCCATACTGAGTTGTTATACTCACCCATGAAAAGGACTGCTAGCAAAAGTGTGTCTCATGCAGACTACTGATGCTTTGAGGCATACTTGGGAGGTTCGGGAATTGGTGGAGCTTGGTGCAATGGGAAAAGTAGAGATCCTCTTCTTCTACATTAGATATATAGATACTACCCTCAATTTAGAGCTTTAGGGTAGATGTGACATCTATTTTCTTTATTTTATGTTTATAGGGATTGTATTTTGACCATCTGTTATCAGTTTAGAGTTATATATGTGGTTTTACTTTACTCTCATGGTTGTACCTTAATTTTTTTGGTTGTCTGCATCTATTTCCCTTTATGAGTGTGTACATATCTCTACCGAAATTTCTTCCCTATTCTGGGAAATCTTTTAGGTGCTAGTCACCATCCTCTAGCCTATGGATGATAGAATTGAGGTAGTCACAACCAGGCCCTATGGGATAGGTTGTGATAGTAATTTTTAGTAAATAATCAAATAAAATTTTACTGAAGCCCATGGGAATTAAATGATGCATCCCAAAACATTATGTTTTGGTTCTTTTTCTAAGTGATTTTCATGTGCTTATATAGTAACCTATGAATTAGGATGTGGATTTAACTATAACATTACACATATCAACTTATTTTCTTTTCTCGTTAAATTTAGATGCCACTATGTCCTTATTTTTCTTTTGGCCTAGTGCATCCATAAGGGCCCTTCGACTCATTTATGGAACCTTGAAACACAATAATAGTAAGCCTTCAAACATGAAATCGAAAGTTATTTGTTTTCAAGTATTTGGTTAAAAATGACTCACAATAGAAATATTGTGGGACCCAACCCAAAAATCCTTCCAAACATGCAATAATTAATTCTTAGAGTGAATCCATCACATCAAGAATGCACCATCATGGATTATGTATTTCCATTAATGCAAGGTGATACATTGATTGTTGAGCACCCCCTTATTTAGTAACTCACCCCTGAAATAATACGTAAACAAATTCGCATGATCTTTAACACAGTCCAGTTCAGTGGGTTTCAAATAGAAGACCATCATGAACATATTTCAAACTTACTGGAAGTCAGTAATACCACTTATAATAAGGGATTCTCTTATAATGTAATTATAAATAACTTATTTTACTTATATATGTGAGATCAAGTCATGGATTGGTTCAACAGTCATGTTCACGAGTCAATCATGACTTCAGATGATATCCCCATATAGTTTTCAAACAAATTCTTTTCTCCAATACTGACTTGGAAGCTATGGAATTATATAAAAAACATCATTCATATTATGTAGAATCTACATGGGAATATTAAGAAAGAGTCAAGTAGATAATGATTAAATTACAACACAATGGGAAAGAAGTCTATATCAAACTCCAAACATTCTACCAAGGATTCCAACCACCCGCACACATAATTTTTTATACTTCCATCGATTTAGGGATTTTGATCAAGACAAATGATGTTTCAAGAGATATTTTAGATGAATTATCTAATAATTAAACCCTATGATAGAGTGATTGTGGTCCACCTCGATGTGGAATACAACAAGTCAAATAGAGTAATCACCTAGAATCACATGTTTTAGTCCTCACAATAATGCAAGAGTCAGTATAGCTGGCTGCAACATAGCACCCTCCAGCTCTTGTAATGGAGAACCAGTCAAGATAAACTTGTAGTGGCCCACAATTATACCAGGAGTGAAAAGAAGGTGTTTCATAACAACAAACTCTATATTGTTATTAGTTAAATTACTATCAGTAAATTAAACCATTCCAATAGCTATATAAGTACAATTAGTAGAGACTAACATAATAGAAAACTAAAAGAAACCAAGATTATCATCATAAATGAATTTTTCAAGAACAAATTAATACACAAGGACAACCAGGGTACCCATAAATGAACCGTGTTCCTAGAACACAACCAAAAGAAAAACAACAATATTTCCCTTAGAAAGAACCCCACCAGTTTCAACCAGCTCAACCAACACATCATTAAAAATCTATAGCGCTATAGAGTATCACAGAGAACATCCTTACTACATTTTATAAAAAATTATATTTTCTAATTTTAAATATTGGAGGAGATGGTTATGTCCTCAAAATTATGTGAAGAACATTTATGGACACATGAATTCCTCCGATAGATATAAATCAATTGAGTCTAATATTTAAATTTGGAGAATAATAGGTAGTTTTAAATCTCATCAATGATTCTAAAAGAATATGATAATGCCTTTCTTTGTAAGGATGTCCCTTTTATCCCATGATTTAAATCAATATATTTCAATTGAATAATATAGTGTGGAGTCTTACCCTGATTCTAAAGAAGGGTATTATATTGTGGAATTGAGCATCAATGAACCTCTCATAAGGGATACTCTCACAATATTCATACCCTTAGTCATTCAACAACAAAAACTGGTGTTGAAGCCTCTAACTAGAACTATTCTTCAATCATACCTAAGAGGTTCAATCAATCTACCATTAATCATTAACTCTGGACTACCTCAGTTATAAGATGAAAAATTGGTTGATGTAATAAAAAGACACAAGTAGTAAATTTCCAGTGGAGTGGATGGAATTAAAGGAATAAATCCTACTGAATTCAATAGAAAAATCCAACTTGAGGAAGGGAAAAAGCCAAATGCCAAAAATGGATGTGGATTAAAGGAATAATAAAGGAATATGTTAATGAAAATGTACTGAAACATCTAGATTCTGGAATAATATTTTTAATCTCTAATTGTGTGTGGGTGTGTCTGCTGCAAATAGTTACAATGTATAGTGGGCTCATAGTGGAAACAAATGATGATAATGAATTGATCTCAATAGGCACCATCACTGGATGGAGAGTTTGTGTGGATTACAGAATTTTAATCATTTCAACCCAAAAATATCATGTTCCATTTCATTTAAAGGATAAAATTATAGAGAGACTTGATGGACATGAATTTTAATGGATTCTAGATGAATATTTAAGAAACTATTTGATTGTAGTCGACCAAACTGATTACCAAAAAACCAAATTCACATGTATATTTGGTAAATTTTCCTATAGGTGTATGTAATTTGGTACGTGTAATGAAAAAGAAACATTTCAATGATTCACGATTAATATATTCCATGATGTGGAGGAGATATTCCTCAAAATCTTCATGGATGAATTTTCAGTATATGGAGTATATTTGAAGGATATCCTATGAAATATTGAGTTAGCCCTGAAATGTTAGGAATTGAAATGTATATCTTTTAAATGGAAAATAAATAATTTTATGATTCATGGAGGAGATGTTTTTGGACAAAAAAGTTTAATCTAGGTCATAGAATTTGATTCCAGAAAGATATTGGTCAGAAAAGTTTTACTCTAACTATAAATAGTTAAGGGTATAATGAGATATCTGGTCCATGTTGGATTATAGATGATATTTTCATAAGATAGTAAAAAAGTTGGGCACCCTCTAGTTCATTTTTTTCAATGGAATTTCCATTTCAATTCACTAAATATTGTTTACATGATTTCAATACAGCAATTAAACCCCTAATAAAAGCTTGTGTAATCAATTCACCTAATGGGGATATCAAATTTTATTTAATTTGGATGCCATGAAATTTGTTGTTGGAACTATGTTAGGATAACTATATGATAAAGTCTTCTTTCCTATCTATTATTCCAGTCAAAAACAGAATTAAGCTCAAGTCATGTACACAACTACAGGGAAATTACTCTTAACTATTTTGTATGATTGAGAAAAATTATGTTTCTATTTTTCTTTGTACATGGTTATTATGCAAACTGGTCATGATTCCCTCAAGTAATTAATGAAAATAATTATTTAAAGACATGGATAATAATGTGAGTCATACCACTCTAGGAGTTTGATATTCTCATCATAGATACAAAATAAAGGGAAAATTTTATCACTGAGAATATATCCCGACTACATCAACTAGTCTTCAAGGATGAAAAATACATCATCATCGATGTCGACATTCTGGATGAAAATATTTTTTGTATAAATTTACAAAAATTGTTTTCCAATATTATGAATTTTCTTACCCCATTATTTTTACTCAATGATCTCTGCTTCTAAAAAAGAGAATATTTATAGGCGAACCAACACACTACTACTGGTATGAACCACTATTGTTCAAGTCCTTCCATGATGTATTGTTGTGATGTTTAATTCTAGATTATGAAATCAAAAATGGGATAAAAATCTGTCATACACAGCCAAATGGGGGGAAACATCGACCCGAGAACACCAAATAAATGATCCTACATAGTGTACTTTTCTAGCCCACTCTACACCCTGATTCAATGAATTAATATCAAATCAGTGATAGGTTCTAATGATCTAGAACCATTATAAAATGAAATTAAATGCCTAAAAATAAAATCATGGAATTAGAAATCTTCAAATTATGAGAAATAGTCATCATGGGACTATTTTTCAACTCACATGAAATGTCCTATATTATTGTTTCCATTGAATTCATCTCCAAATAGTTAGAAGATGAAGAAATAGAGAATGAAAGAAAACAGTCTCCATCAGTTTCCTGAAAAATAGTGTTATCTCATGATTTTGGTTTCCTAGATAACTCATTTTTGACCAAGGAACACATTTACACAATCCAGATGTTAATGGAATGGTGAAAAAATATGGAATCTGGTATAACACTTGAACTCTCTACAAACCACAAACAAGTGTTAATGTTGAATTCCAAAATAGGGAAATCAAAAAAATCCTAGAGAAGTATATGAAGATAAGTTTATGTGACTAGAGTCTGAAATAAGATGTTGTTTTATGTGAATACCACATTAGGTAGAAAAAACTAATTCATAATAGACCATTCCAATTAGTTTTAGGGAAACTAGGTCATCTCCCTATTTAATAGGAGCATCACTCATTCAAGGAAATTAAGAAGCATAGTTTTGATTTTCAAAAATCTTTAGATGATCAGATGCGGATATTGGATGAATTAAAATAAACCGTAAAATATGAATAGGAAAATAAAATTATATACAAAAGAATCAATGAAATTGTCTGATCAATTAATTAATAGATTCATATTTCTCCTAGGAAATAATTTTTTTTATTCAACTTAAGAGTAAATTTGTTCACTAGGGGGGTAAAATATAGATGGACCAGGCCATTGGAAGTTATTCAAGTGTTCCTCTAGGGGACCATTAAAATTTAAAAGGATGTTGGACCACCACATTAATTCAAAGGTCAATGATTAAAAATCTATCGAGAAAACAAAGATGAAGGTTTTTTCATTAGCATGAAATTTATTTGATCCTCAATGTATCATTCTATCGTAGTTAAAAGAAGTGCTGACTGAGAGGAAACCCGGGATAGGTCAAATTCAGCAAAAATGGATTAAAATCACAATTAGTAAATCTGAAAAAATTCCTTGAGAAAGAGACTAGGGTTTGTAAAAAAAAGTGAAAAAAGTTCAATTGCACATTTTTGAACCCAAATTCCTGATGTGTACTTTATCCGCCAAAAAATCATTAAAAAAGAGTTACATGAAGTGAACCCTAGTTACATGTCTCGTATCCCATCATGAATGATTTCTAAAAAATACATCGTAAACACGATGTTCATGTACTAGCCCTCCTCCATCCTCCCATGACCCCAACCTCCCACCTTACATCCCTCTCAGTCATGCATCCCGACCCATCCTCCCTTATTATCCATGGAAAACCCCCTTCCTCCCTTCATCACCCAACCCCTCCCTTGAAGATCAAAAAACCCCACCAATGTCTTCTCTCTCAGCCAACACACTCAGACTCCCTACCTTCTTGTTCATGAAACCAACCCCCATCTTAAATCCCCTTTGGGACTAAACTGAACCCCTATCCTTCTCATCATCTGCACCCATATTCCATACTCCTAGAATGGAATAGGCGAAAAGCGTGCACCCAACACCTACAAATTCATCATAAAAAATGGTGACAGAACACTAACATAGAGTCTACTAGGTAATGAACTTCTCACACCCCCACCACCTCAGGTTACATTCCCCCACCTCCCGCTAGAGCCCATTCCAAACCCATTGCTTATGGTGACTCCTAATACATCTCCACTTAATCATCAGGGAAAGAAAACCCATAGTTTCACCCCATCTACAATTTCTCTATCCCCAATAATCATAACTCCTCAAACGATTGCAGTCAAGGCCAATAAGGACCAATAAAAACATCGACAAGTTTTTTCTTTCCTACCATTTTATCCGTGACGAGATACTCCATCTCCCCGTGAACCTCCATTTCAAATCTATCATTGGGTACATGTGGAGACATGGATAGAGATGTTCCTAGAGTTTCCCTCTACATTTGAGTTCATATAATAGAACCTATTATTTAGACTAGGCGATTAGCCTTAGGGGAATTCATTTTCTAATTTAGTGATATGTATTAGCATTTACAAATAGGATTTTTATATGTTTGAGATATCTCTGACCCTCTAACTCGATATTCTGAGGTTTTATTTGATGCAGTTTTGGTGGATGATTCACCAGGAATCTCAAAAGGTTCATTATCCTTGGATTACCAAATCCACACAGATTTATAGACCAAAACACATAATCCTTCATTGAGCCTTAACTCATGCATGGTATGCTAAGTCATAATATCATGATTAGATTGTGTTTGAACTGGGGATTACCAAATCCATACAACTCTATATTCCAACACCTATGATCTTCCATTGAGCCTTGACTCGTGAATGGTATTCTAGGGTAGGATCCCATAGTGGTGTGATCATAGGATTAACATGTCCACACAGATCTGTATCCCAACACTAATGATCCTTAAATTGATCATTGACTCAGGAACAGTATTACAAGGAAGAATCTAAGGGATTTGTGATCTAGATAGACATCATCATATTTTTCGTATCAAATGAAATCCATAACATCAATATGGTTACTTAGTTATCATATTACTACAAGGTTAATACTCATAGAACCAGAGCTACATTGATGGGAGGGTCCTTTATCACTCACCTAGCCTGCCATCATGGAGTGTTTGATTCATACCATCTACTAAAATCAATTGGACAAATAGAGTCCATTTATTATATGATGATTCACAAGGTATAACTCCTAGTTAGGGGAGATGACACTAATTGATGCGCTCAAATAGATTATAATGTAGCTTATGAGGACCCAAGATATCATGTAGTTGACCCTACACCTACTCCAGCCACATCTTCGCCTCAATCCCCTGCCACCCAAATCCCTTCCTCCACCACCACCACATCCACTACTGATCCATCCACCTATCCCTCACTGATTTTTTTTCCATATGGGTTTTCATTCTAGATAATCTATTATGGATCTCCCAACATCATCAAATTTATTTTACATAGTTATCTAATTTCACCACCCCTCCAGCACCTTCAGCTATGGAAACATCTCATCAACCACCGGATTCTACCAACCCCTCCACTTCTATCACCCCTTTATTATCAAAAACTCATGCTGACCTAATATCCATGCTCTAAATCCTACTAGAATGTAGGATAACCTACAAGAGTTGGCCTACAATTGTAAGGTAATAGCCACCTCCACATCCACTAATGTGGATTTTGTTGATCAAGATTTTAGACACATGAACCCATTTATGATCAATATCTCCCCACCACTGACCCTAGAGAATATTGACTACACTACGACACCTCACTTGTTATCTCACCCATTATTCCCTTTAGAAAACACTATCACTTACTAGGAAGATTAGAAATAGCCACCCTCTGATCGAGAATAGACACTCAATGCTATATTTGAGTCTACTTGATTATCTTTGTTGTCCACTATACCCGTATCTATTTGGATCATATGTATTAGGATTTTTTTTATTTTCATTGTAGTTTTTGATTTCCATCATTTTGTATAGTTACACATTTCTTATATATGGGAGACTAATTTTGATACCTTTTACTTGGGTTATTTTTGTAATATTTTTAATTTTTTAGTAGCCATTTCTAACTACTTTATTTTACCTACAGTTTTTGATGAACCTGTACCATAATCTATTTTGGTTGGTTGAGTGACTCATCATGTGGTTGAAATGAAGCGTCATCTTCAAGAGATATCACTAGAGATCAAATCTTAGCAGCAAACAACAGAAGCCCAAATAGCCTTCTTTTAAACTAGATCAATGCTATTAATGATCTTGAATCCATCAATACTTCCAAAATACCATGAAATAATGTAGATACTTCCAAAAGTAACTATAGATGATAGAGGGGACACTATGCTAATGGAAAAAACTACCTAATGCTTTAGTCGATCATTCTGGATGATGATGTTTGTTAGTAATTTATAAGAGGAAACTAATATTTCATCTATTTTCACATTATATACATTATTTTGATTATATTTATAGCGAAGTTTTAATTATTTCATGAAATATTTAAATCTATATTGTAGAAAACTAGCTAAGTTTATATAAAATCTATTTTGACTTCTAATAATAATATGCACCTCTATATTTTATTATTCACCAATAATTCAACCCTATTGACTAATTATTTATCTCGTGAATTATTTTAATTTTTACCCATTCTTCATGCAGATAAATTTATAAAACAGTGCATCCTATGTTTACTCATGGCATGACACTTTTTACAGGGAGCTCTTGAATCCCTCATTATTTAATTCTTCAACTTCCATTTCATTTATCAATGATTTTTTTTCCAAAACCCACCGACAATACTTCCATGGATAGTGCAGACATTATCACATTTTAATTATTGGGGAGTCTTTGTTGCGTTTTAATTATGATATGCCTAGTTTTTTTCCTAATATTAGTTTTATAGGATAAAACTTTCAAAATGGAAGCATTGTTTAAACTATGAATTTATTTTTCCCATTTAAATAAATAATAAATTTAATGATGGGAATTTATGAAATCCCTTTTTCCCTCTGTTTATATTTTTTCAATTACCGACTAGACTTCTACTTTAAATAAAAATCATAAAATTTAAAATTACAGTTAATTAAATTTTTTAAATGGATTTATACCCTTGGTAATTACATTTTCTTCATTTATTCCCATTACCGAGAGTATTATGAGCTTAAAATTATATATTCAATTTTTAATTTATTTTTTGAGTGACACATGGGACAAGAATACTGGGAATAACATTCATTGAGATCTTATTGATTCCATGACTAATAAAACCCAATTTTTTAATTACTTAGTAAATATTTTTTGGGATACTTTCTCTAGATACCTACATTCCACATTACATCCTTAATCCCATAGTTTCCCTCAATGACCTTATAGGATGCAGCTATTTCAAGATGATTATCCCATCCTACCCTGATCATTGCATTATGCATGACATTACATTGAACATGTGTGGGAGAGTTTTTTAACCAGCATAGGATGATACTACTACATATATATGTTGTGTTTCTTTCTAGATTGATAGATGATGATGCATATTTACACTTTAGTATTTCACATCTACGTTTTTTTACTGAAAAAAATAAAATAAGGAGAGTTTCGTTGTGTAATAAAAAGGTCTGACATCACTATTTTTGGATGGATTAATTCTTTAAAATATCGCATATGGTTAGGGTTTGGATGTGAGTATTGTCCTAGAAATTAATTTTAAAAAATATAAATGTAGAAAACATAGAAAGAAACAATATCCCATTTTTATTAACAATGTATATATAAAAGTATCCAACATAAGTTGTAGGGAGAGAGGACATTATTAGTTACCCGGGTGTACTTTCCTTACACTTTTCCCAACATTCATCCATAATTCACTAGATCCTAACCCCCATTTTAACTTTTTTTCAAAGTATACCTATATTCCCACAACCATAGAGTAACCAGAACCTATTTTCTATGACCTCATTATTAATTTTTTATTTATATTTAAGAAGAGGAGATGATAAGACCCATTAAAGTATATTTTTATAAACATGTAATTTGGGTATGAGAATAAATCCTATTTATTTTCATCATGATAAATGAGGGAAAATTAGATACGAGTTAAAATGGAAGTGGGTATAGTGTTATAGGTACATTCAAATATAATAATTAAATTATATTTTTTTAAAAGAATGATGCTATGTGGCATGAATGATTTTTTATACTGCGATGATTCTAGAAAAATACCTCTTCTTCTTATACATAGTCTTATTTTTGTGGATATAGTTGATGATTCCTTATTCAAAAATTTCTTAACTAATTTAAATATCTATTGAGATCTCTTTTTGTGAGGGAAAGAAATTTTTCATTTAGGTGGGATTTTGATAAGTTGAACTAATATATATATATATATCCCAATTGATTAAATAATTTAAATTATTTATGGTTAAATACACCTAGTATGTATTGATAATTTTAGGAAATATGATTTCATTGTTCAAATGAAAGAATGTTGAAAATAATAAAAATTCTCTATTACACATTGTGAAACCTCATTTCACAACATGTAATATCATTTGACCTCATCTTAAAATCCATGATTCTAATTTGAAATTAATTCCAAAATCCATGAAATTTAAACAATGTGAATCCTTATTACATGATGAGAACCGTCATTACACCGCATGAATCTCCAGCCCATGACATGAAGTATTGAAATAATATATCCCTCCAACTCTAGGATGATTCATGATGTGACATTTCATTACACATCATGAAAGCATTAATGATTCAAAAACATGATCAAGATTTTTGTGAGGTACATGGAAATTAATGACTCACAAAGAAAACTATGGATCAATATTATATGATAAGAATTCATATAACACATTTTGTCATTTCCTGTTTATTTATATAGTATCTAGACACAAGATTGAGAGGACTGGGAAATAATTATTTCCAAAATTCTCATTTTACTCCCTTTCACTCTCTCTACACAAAATCAAATTTATTAAATATTTTTCATTTTTTTACATTTATAAAAGCCATGTGGATTGATTTAAATTATTTTCTTCAACCCATTTGCATCATCTACATCTTTCTTTATATTTTATTAATTTCATTAATAGATCATCAATGAACCTATACTTCACATTGTTTTTTTTTCATATTTGATGTATGAAATTTATTGATTTTTTTTTAATAACTATTTTTTTATGACTAGATTCATAATCATTAATTGTTTAATCTAAATAATTTTATGTTTTTCAATCATTTAATATAAAATTTGGTTGGAAAGTTAAACATTATTTAAATTCCTTATCTATCTAAAATTAAATATACCATGATTGGTTAAACCACATAGGGTATTAGTAGAGGGTGTGGGTGTCTGAAATTAATGAATATCCAATAATAATCTTGGTAAATATAACAATATTAATTAGGTTAAACAATAAATACCTCACCAATTCATTCAAGAGACCATAATAATAGAAAGATTTGTTGAACAAATGACAACGGATTGATGTAGATTGGGCTATGACCAATAACCTAGAAATATTAATACTATAGAATGTATTCATAAATAAAATAGTTTTTGGATGCATAAAAACAATAAATAGTTTCCTCCAAATTAGAAGTAGTAGTTTTGACCAGAGTGAAGTTGATATCTCCCCTTGCTTCATGTCTTAGAGCTTTAGAACCCAATATGTTATGATAGATATTATATTTTACCTAAAACATATAAATTAAACCTCATCACTTATATATATCTAATATAAGTCATTAATAAAATAACCTTTTCTTTAAACATGGAAAAAACTCATGAGGACTTCTATATATTATGTTCTGAACTATAAGTTCTTACATGCAGCTCAATTCCCCATAGGATCGATATATGACAGTTAATATACTATGTATTAGTAGAAGGTGATTTTTAGTAAAAAATAAAATATTATCTGACCAAATATCACAAAAAATAAACAACATGTGTGGGATCATAAAATAGGAATATTATATTTTAATATTTTATACATTTCCTAAAGTACATGTCACATCAATTAAAAAAGGAAACATCCTCCATCACTTAATCACACCAATTTGAGAAATTGAGAAAATAGAATGCTGATATTTTATATTATATTCATTATTAGTTATGTTTTAATGATTTTTCACCTTATATAGGACCTACCCTATATCACTTTAGAAGATCTTAAATGAAGTCATCCAAAGACGAGGTAAAATTATTTATCGACACTTTTAGGTTTATTTATTCTTCATGTTCTTATTCATATGTTGTTAACATGATAAGGTAATAAATATAGTATAACTAATATTATGATATTTTTTTTATGATTATGGTAAAACAATATTTTAAATGTTATCCATCCTATTACAATTTAAATCAATGGGTGTGTATATGTATAGTTAATCATTTATAAATTGTGGTGTAATTTGTTTTCATCACCAATTTATTTGGATTGGAATAATTATGGAAATATTGAAAACATATCATTATTATAAAATTTTAATGATTTTTAAAAAATAATATACCATAAAATTCCTTATAATTTCAATAATAAGGTAATGATATCATGTGATGTGTGTACGTACAACCTAATGCCTCCACAATGCGATGTGATTCATTTTCCATGTAATATATTCAAGAATTTATAACAATATGTATATAATGAATAAATATAATACATATGAACATAATATCATTTTTGAGATGAAAAAATTATATCATATGATTATGAATCATGATTTTTATGAAAAAACATGCATATAAAATTGAAGTAGACAACACTTGAAAAAAATTGTAATATCAATATATTAGTTTCAAATGGGTGAGAAAATAATATAAGAGGATCATAGATGGTATCGTAAATGTGTATATGTTTATTTTTTTAGTTAATAATATGATAAAACACATTATATTAGAGGTTAAATAAATTCAAAATAGTGGAAGCATAAGGTAATGGTTTTCTAGTCTCACATTTACCTCTCTATGATATTTTCCTTAATCACCATATATTCCTTATTTGTGGTGTATGTAATGCCCTGGGATGTATCATATAATGGATCACCTTAATCTCAAAAATTTATAGTTTTCATTAAATTTTATTCCTACATAGATATTATAATTTAATTATTTCAATGTAATATGGAACACATAGAAATATATAAATATTATTTTACTCATGAATTTTTAAGTGGTCCCATTGAATTGTATATTCATCAATTTCCACATCCATTTTTGAATCGTTTACATCATTGAATTTTATATCTTATGATAAAATATACCATATTTTATTTAATGGTTTCTGATTAGTTTGACAGTGGATGATTTATTTTGATTACATTAATTTTTTATGGTTAAATCCTTCAAAATATGTATTCTATTTTTAAATAAAGTTTTCTATGTTGTTCATGATTTTGAATTCTTATATGGGGAATGTATTGGAATTATTTAGTAATGGAAGAGTCCCTACATATCCCTTAGATGGATTTATATCTCTCATGAGACAAAATATATGGACTTAGCTGAGGATTTTCCCATTTATTTTCAGATATGGATTTGGTCAAGGCCATAAGTATTTATTTTTATATGTCCCTGACGAGGTATTGATGTAGTGTTTTAGATATCCACCATTATTCATCATATAATTATGATATTCTTTATTTATATTATATGTTATTATTCAACTAGTATAACGTCAATTTATATGTTTTCTACCTCATGTAATTATTTATGTGGAATGTGTTTCAGTTATTTAACATCTCTTATTATTTATCTCTTATTCACTCATAAGTTACATTATATATATACGCTTACTGAGATTTTGAGATCACCCATTTCCTAATTTTCAATTTATCCCTGAATACAAGTAATATATTTTGATGATATGCATCGTCACTCAAAGGGTGAATAATAGAAGTCTCAATAAACCTTTATTGTATTTTATGGATTAAAACGTTGTGAGGATCTCATGTATGTATCTAGCTTACTGATGAAAAAACTATTTAGTCATCCAAGACGTGATCCCCAGTATTCATTCCAATGTAATAAAATAATTCACCTCCTCCGAGATTCTAGGGTCAGGGTGTTATATTTAGTATTGTGAGATTTTTAATATAATCCATGGGAAATATATTTAAGAAATCATGGATTAGAAATAATTTACTGATGGTTGGCATTGAGGATAATTATATGTATAGGATATCATCTTGTAGATTTTTTAATAACATGGATAACCTCGGTTAAACTTAAAGATTCATAGATTGATTTGGATTAATGATTTACACATCCTACAAATATTGCTTCCCAAATATATCACTATGATCTTTGTTTCTAAAAATATTTCTTTGGGTTTTAAAAATTGTTTAGAGTTATAATGGTTATACATGTAATGGTCACACAACTAATTATTAAAACACTACAAAATAAAAATAAGTGGATGGATGTATTAAACAGATATGTGGTGAAGCATAGTTAATGGATTATGAATGTAGTCAAATGATTAAAGTTCATTTCTAATTTGATTCAAAAAATATTTCATCAATGGTTCTCTGGTTAAAAGAATCATTATAATTATAAGGAATATAATGAACTACTTATTAATTATATATTTGGAATCATGAATGTTTTCATTATGGTTTTAAGGTGATAAAGGTATTCATATATTTCATATGTGGGATAAAGAGTTACATTATGTTTGTAGAATGTAATGTTCAGTTGATAATGAAATTTTATTAACCATTCCCATAAATTAATGTTCTTTGACGTTTGATATACATATTTTCGGAGAGTCTTAAAATTAAATTTCTATAGAAGGGATTATGTTGATCTTTTGATATTATTTATTATAGTTAATGTATGATTTATAAAATAGGATAAATGGTGCTTAAATGTTTTATTTCCGTTAATATTTAATGGTTGAAGGAATTTATTTTTGATCTTTTGATTCATGAATGTTCTTTAGGTATGAAAAAATCATCTTGAATATCCATCCCCTTTTTAAGAAATAATATGGAGATATATCAAAGAAAACTAAAGTATCAGATTTTTCTCATGAAATGGAAGAAATAAGGTAGTTTTTCTTAAGTGCTTTAACTAGACTATAAAATAAAACCTCAAATTTAAGAGAATTATTTCAAAACAAAAACATTATCTGTTAACTTTTCATACTAAGAAATTAATGGTCTTTTAACAATTAAGAAGATTCATATTTTTGTGATGGTATACATTATAATGACCTTCTTCTATATCACTCTCCATCATAAATTGATAGTTAAGTATATCATCAATTTCCATTTTATCACATTTCAATAAATATTTCCTATTAAAAAGCGTAATTTTATAGAAACCTTCACATTTATGTTTCCCTCTTATTAAGAGGATGTTTTATGAACCATATTACCATTGTGGGTTTCCCAAAAAGGAAATTTTGAGTGTCCAAATTCTATTTTTGATTTGAAATTACAAAATGAAGGGAAAAAATAAATTTAAGATGGGTGAATGTAACCCCGCATGATTTTATGTAATGATTATTTTTAAATTTAATATATTCAATATTATATGTTTCATTAATCACTAATATTAAATGAACAACAATATACTATTAATATGACTTAGAATGAAATTTTGTCATAGTTTATAAATTGATGGCTATGATTAACATTAAATAACATATGAAAATTTATTCTTGAATTCATTTTATACCATTTAATTAGAAATAACTAAAAAACCAATTTAATATTTGAAAATGTTTTCAATGAACAAATCAATATGCACAATGGTGTTTTAAACCTGTAAAATGGAATTTCACATCTTATGGATAATATTAATGATATATATAAGATTCATTATAATTTTATACATTTATCCTATATGTTTCATAGATATAATATTATAATAAAACCTATTATACAAAAAAAAAGATGTGTTTTATTAAACGATATTTTTACATCCTTTTGATGGAACACTTTTTTTAAAAATAGTTTTTTAAAATTTTATAAATTTTATTTTAAAAAAAAATTATTCAATTATAAATATAAATATTTATGTTTAATGTATATTTGGTATTATATAAGAAGTTTTATGTTTTTATGATTGGTGAAAAAAATATTTCATTTTAATTAAATATAGTTTTTTTCATATATATAATTTATGATCACAAGTTATATTTTTTGATTCGTTTTATATAATATATAGATAAATATTTTATCACATAATCTAATTTATGTCATTTTATTCAATTTGATATTGAATTTGTATATAAACACATTTCAATCTTTTGAATGTTCGTAGATTAAAACACATTTTTATTATTTTATAAATGAGAATAAATTAAAATTATTTTTAGATAATTATGTGTTTTGAATTTTGAAAAATAGAGTCAATATTATTAATTCGTAGTTACAAATTTAGTAAATAGTTCGGTTTTATTTTTGGACAATATTTATGATTACATTATTTTTTTTAATTACCACAGTTAAGAGTAAATAAGGTAATTAAGTGTAAAAATATATTATAAGTATTATAAAATTACTCTAAAACTTGTAATAATTTTATTAGATGAGTTATTTTAGACCAAAATTATCATTGGTCCATATTTATGGCCTTTTAGATCAACATTAATGATTTTATTAAGTTAACAGTATTTTATTCTATGTGAAGTGAAATATTTCATACTCATGTATTTAATAACTATTGCATTTTTTATATATGGTTATTCAGAAAATAAAATTGTCTATAAATAGTAATTTTAAATATAAAATATTTGTCTTTATCATGATTATTTATTTATCATTTTGGGGGAATAAAAAATTTAACTAAATGAATGTACAATGATGATGTAGCAATAGATTAATTAATTCTCATATCAAATACATATTTTCTGAAAACATTAAAATAAATATAATTTGACATAATTGATGATATACAAGAATTTAATAGATTATTCAAAAATATTATGGATGTATTAATGTTCTTGGTTTGATGGTATAAAGTTTTTACTATATTTTCAAAATTTCAACTAATGAATAGTGTCAAAATTAACAAAAATGATATTTTAAAATATATTATAATTTATTAAAAGATATAAATATAATTAAAATCTAAAATTCATAAAAATGATAAATATATGTTTTAAATTTTATTACATGACACATTTATGGTTATTCTGTCATTTTATAGAAACTATGTTAGCTTTAAAAGTGTTAGACCAAATATTGACATGGTAAGAGTGAATTATTTAAAATATGGCTTAAAATTAAAAGTTAATGTTAAGAATGTGAGCTAAAAAATATAAAAATTAATGGATGAAGTGTATTATAACATTAGAACCTTAATAAATAATTTAATTTATTTAATGGAATCTTTTTCATGAATATAACATATATATTATTTAAATAAAAGATAGTTAAAAATTGAAACTCCCTTTTTTAATATCAAATATGTTTCCAAATTCTAAAAAAATCATCATATGAACTAACATAAATTTCTATTTAGATCCAAATAAATTTATTATTATTATATAATTTAATTAGTAATTTTTTGAAATTATATAATTGTATTAAGTGCTCCTTAATTTCAAATAATATATTTATTTAATTAATAAAGAAATAAAAAAAATTAAATTTAAAAGAATTACTTTTGAAATGTTTTGGAGGAATTAATGTTTCTTACTATATTTATTGATCTATAGGATATATAAGATATATTTCAAATCATTAGATTCTAATTCCTACCATGTATTGTTGTATTTGATGTCAGATTAAATGAATTGAATCAAATTTGACAATAATGATATTTTAATAAATTTATATTTTATTAAATTATTAAAAAAAAACATTATATAATGACAAATTGAATAATATATGGTATAAAAATGATTCCCCAAATAAGTTATTGTCAATTTCAATATATTTGTCTCTATCAAAGACTTTTTATATTTTAATATTATTTGGTTTTTTAAAAGTACCCCTTGCCGCAAATATAAAAGGGAACCTACTCCCTCACTTCCTCACAGCAATATTTTCAACATATATCCACAAAAAACTGATAGTATTTTTCTAAACATCCATGTTTATTTTCTATCAGTTATTTCCCTACCAAAGGACCTACCTTATTTCACTTTTAAATAGATAAATGAAGTAATCCAAAGAAGAGGTAATAGTTATTACCAATTCCTTTAGGTTTGTTATTTCTTCCACTTCATCTTCATCTTTTGTTTATATAATAATGTGACAACATAATTATAGAATAAATTATTCAATTTTATAATTATTATATAGTAATAAACTTTTATATATTATCCATTCTATGAAAATGAAAGCACCATGCATATTTACGCACGACTTACTGCCTCAACATCAGGGTGTTAACTATTTTTCATCAACACATTATTTTTATGTGTATGACTATGAAGATAGTGGATATATATTATAAAAATGAAATTATTTTAATTTTTTTATAATCAATATACCATAAAATTCCTTACTACTTCACTATTAAGGTAATGATATCGTCACTGGTGCATACATACGACCTATCACATCCACAATGCTTGGTGATTCATTTTCCTTGTTAACCAAACATGAATGATTATAAATATTTATATAATGAAAAAATTTGATATATATGAACATAATATCATTTATTAGATGAAATAATTATAAACAATGAATATGATACATGAATTACTTGAAAAAACATGTATAGGAAATTGAAGTAATTATCATGTGAGACAAGGGTAATAAGGAAATATTTTCACGGAATGGGTGATAAAATAATATAATAATATCTTATATAATATCATTAATATAGATATGGTTATTTTTTAGTTAATAAATTTCTTACAAAATGTATACAAGTGTTTAAAGAATCTTGAACTAATGGAAGTTTATGGTATGGGTTTTCTTGTCCCACTTCTACTTCTGTCAGATATATACCTTATGCATCACTTATTACTTGTGTGTGGTGTTTGTAGATCCTTTTGATATATCATATAATAAATATCCTAATTATAATGATATTATAATTATAATTTAATGTTATTATTTTTTATTTTTTATGAAATAACTATTTCAAATTGTATGGGAAAATTTAAAATAAATAAAAATTATTTTCCTCAAGAATTTCTCAATGGTATAATTATTAATATTTTCGTCTAAGTCAACATAATTTGTTTAATATTGTAATTAATTTATGTTTTTCTATTCTGATCCCATATTCCATATATTATTAACTTTTTTTTGATCTATTTGATGTTGATGTGCTATTTTGATACCTTTCGTAGTTTAGGGTTAAAGTATTCTAATCATGTATTCTTGTTTTTCAATGAAATGTTAATATTGTTTATGGTTCACCATTTTTATATAATGAATTTAATGGACTTATTATGTAATGGGATATTCCTTATATATACCTTATATGTATCAAAAAATCTCATGAGACAAACCAGATATGGGCTTCGTTAAGGCCCTACCCATTTATTTTCTGATATAGATTTGGCCAATCCCTTAATAATTTATATTCAGATGATTTGGATGAGGCATATATAGTGTGTTTTAGATCCCCATAATTATGAATTCCGTCATTATGAGATAATGTTTCAACATTGTATGTGATTATCATACAGTTTGAATATAAATGGTTATGTTTCATAGAACATTTTATTATTTAAATGGAATGTGTTTTAGTTGCTTAACATTCCTTATTTTTATGGAATATTTTCTCATAGATTCGATTTTTACCTTTATTTAGAATTTTAATACAATACTATCAAATTTTTCACTTCTTCCCATGGATACCATGAATTATAATTTTGCTGATAAGCATTGTAATATAAAGTTGGAATATTGGAATAATTTTTTAATTTTTTATATTATATTTTAAAATATATTGTGGATTTCAATTATGTCTCTAGTAAATCAGGAATAAAAAACTATTCCGAACATAGGTATTTCATTCCATATAATCATGAAAATTTAATACAAAGATTCATTGACTCCAAGATATTATGTTTAGGGTGTTGTATTTGGGTTCATGGAATATCACCTTTTAATGGGATATGACCCTAGTTATTGGATACTGAAGTCAGTGTCATTATTTTATTCATTATTCTTTTTATTCTCATTTTGATCTTATTGTATATTTATTACATTAATTATAATGTTAGCATAATATATTGTGTTATGAAAAGTTTTATGTATATTAAAGGTCACTTTAACAGTTATTATATTTTATTTTTCATGGTTATGAATGTTTGTGGAGGATAAACCATCCCATAAAATTGGTAGTTAAAAACATAGAAATATTCCCACATTCTTTCAATTGAGTGAAGATCCAATGTCCGTGTAATTTTTTATATCATCAAAAGGTATGATTTATGGTCATAAAAAATGTATCTAATAGTTTATCTCAATTGAGTTGGAATGAATGAAATGTGGTCAAGACCTATGTTTTCATTTATAAAAATAAATAGTCAACAAATATATTTCAATAATTATGTTTTTTTTGGAACATTGAGTTTTTTTGTGAGTAACATGAGTTAGAATATACGGTTCATATTTTTACATCATATGTGTCTTTGAAAAAATTAGTCAACAATGGATTTGAATCTCTTGTGTAATTTTATATAAGTCTAGTTGTGTCATGAAAACTACTTTAATTCATGGATATGTGTTTGAATAGATTTTTTTAAAATTTAACAATAATTTAGGGATACACAAGAAATTTTTTTTGACGGAATCTTTTTTATTAATTTTTATTCCCTATGGTATTGTTGTTAGCCATAGTTAATTGTATTTATTTTCATTGACAACAATTAGGATTCAGTAAAATGTAGTGGAACTAAAAATAAATTAATAGTAACCTTTTTACTATATAATCATTTTTTATATTCATTATCTTTGTATCGATCTAATTAGTTAGCTGTTATGTTTTCAACATTAAAATTAATATCTATTTTATTTTATAAGTTTTATTTAAATAATATTATAATTTATTAATGATTGATATTTTTTTATTGGTTTTAATTTTACAATAATGTATTTTCAGTGTTTTAATGTGTTTGTACTCATTTTTATTGTTATTAATTTTACTTAATATAAAATTATTATGTAGGAGTCAAATATAGATTTCTAGTGGAAAATATTTCATTATATTTTAAAATGTTAATAATTGATACTTTTTGAAAAATATTTTACATATTAGAGTAATTATTTTTATTTAAAATATGTTGTTTATCTTTTTAATGGCTTTATACTAATTTATTTCTTCTCCTTGGGGAAATAGTATAAATTTCGTAAATCAATTATTATGTTACACATGACATTATAAAATTTGTTTTGTATTTTGAGTGATTCTATTTTACCTTCACATTGGTGGTGATTTCTGAATTAATTACCCACTAATTAAAAAAACCATGAGATGGTGGATGTATGTTTTTCTAGAGTATGGTAAAAAACACGATTTTTTTTGTAATTCACCACTCCATTATGTTTTTATTTTAGTGAATTAATTATGTGGAAACATATGATATGTTAATTACAATTAAATATATAGTTTATTTATAAAAACAACATGTGATTATATTTGAATGAGTTTAGTTAAATTACTATTTGTTAAATAATTCATTTATGGTTGGTTTATTGTAAAAATGATTTAAAAGTGTTGTCTCAAAATTTATGAAATTTTAAATTGTTGAAATGAAAATTTTGAACATAATTAAAAATTTACAAAACATTATGATTGGAAAATTACATCATTAAATCTGATTAGTTGGAAAAATTTAAAAATTATCTACTAAATCCATTACATTTGTAATATGGTGTAAAATAGTGTAATTCAATGGTTTTTCTAGTGTGGAAAAAAATACAATAAGGGTTTATTAAGAATGTAATTCTTAACCCATAAATTATTATGAAATCAATGAATTGAAAAAATAACACCAATTATAATATAAATATATCCAAATAATAAAATTAAAAAATATGTATAAAATCAATTTCATAATATGGATTTGTAAACATAATAATAAATATCATTCATTAAATAGTAATACCAATGTGTTTCAATATTTTTCTAAATATATTTCATTCTTTATTGTCATGTTAATTGATTATACTTAATTTTATTTATATATAAGTATATAATAAAAAACATAAATGATGTTTATAATGTTCGGTCATATAAAATATATTTGAATCTAAACCACAACTCACGTTGTAATTCATTCGATTAATTTGGGTACACACCAATAATATATTTTTATTTTAGATTTATTTGAACGAATTAGATAAAAATGTGGTTCTCAAAGAGTGTAATAACAATTTTTTCATGGTTGACATTATCAATCATGTTATTTAATAATCATATTACACATTAAAAATCACCCCTTAAATGAATCAAAACTCATATTTAAAGGATGTTAGTCATGTTGGACTTTTACATTTTTTGATGTTATTTAATGACAGGAAAAAAACAAAACCAATTAATGGATATAACCATACATAAATTAATGAATGATTTAACAAAACATAATCACTCCAGTAAATATGTTTTTATAATGTCTCAAAAGAATTTATAAAACGTAGGGAAATAGATAAATTTTATCCAAAAAAATAAAAAACCCATATTGTTTAAATTAAACTCCCTCCTAATTATTGTAAATATCAAAATGGATAAAGTGGGATACTATCAAAGTGTAAATAACAATCCATTTATAAAAAATTATGTTAAAAATATCATTATATTCTTATTACGGCTTAGAATGAAAGTCCTCTATGTGTTTTAGGTACAATATCTCCCCAATATAGTGAGTCCCTAATTAACAAAATAAATTAGAAAAAGATTGAAAACATTCAGTGATCCATATGAACATGATTCCATGTTACTAAAAAATAATGCATGGGAACAACCTGACATAATTCATTTCGTGGACATTTAATTGGAAAATTTGGAAAACTCAATAGGTTGTATTTGGTAATTTTATTTAAAATCCATGGAATTACCTCCAAAACTACAAATGATTTGTGATAGGGATTCCCATGGTGATGAGTTAAATATATTTATGGTATTTAGTATTTTCTATTTTCTAATTATATATGATTAAACTACCCATTTTTGGTATAGTCTCTCCTTATGTTTCTTTAATAATTATTCTTGTATATTTCAGTTTTAAAATTTTAATTTCTTCCAAAAATTCATTTATTAAATATTAATGTGATATTCAACCAACTATCAATATGAAATTATTTAAGTCAAATATATTTATAATTAATTATCATTTAAATTATAATGAATGTTTTATTATAAAATATATATATTGAATACACCACACATAATAATTCTATAGTCCCAAAGAAATACTTCTAAATACTCATGTAGGGAAAATATCATTTAACTGTACAATAGAAAATCCATCCATGTAAATAAAATAATTTTTTATCAAAAAAAAATATAATTTAACAAGATTTCTCCTCTCATTTGTTGATTCATATATCATTATTAATGTGACATTCGAATATCAATTTTTAACAAAATTTTTATGTTTTTCTTAGATATACATGCTAATATTGTGATTTACCAATATAAAAAAATTTCAATCATTAATTGACATCAATTTGAAAGTGGATTTTTTCCCAACTTAAAATAATGAACTATGTCACTAGGTTATGAAAATATGTAAATTTAAATGTAATAAATTCAAAAAATATTAATAATATGTATTTTAAATCAAGATTCATTTACATTACCTCTTAAGTTTAATGGTGGTTGTTAAAAAGTTGATCGAAATTTATCAAAAAAATATTGAAATGTGAATAATTTCATTGAATACAATTCATTAATTTTAATTTATCTATATGTTATCTTTTACTTATCATCATTATATATAAATTATAAAGAAAAAGTTTTTTCCTTAAAAACATCAACATTCAAGACAATGATATTCTCCCATTTCATTAATTGTTTATTTCATTTTTTAATATATTATTATATTGGAGAAAAATTATACAAATTTGGAACTGAAAGAAACCAGAACCTCTTTACCCACCATAAATATCTTATTAACAATGCTTCTAATAGTTATAATATTGAGGTGGAAAGTATATTGATTTAGTTCAATCTAATGTATACCCATTTCTCAAAATTTCATGAAATATTATAGGAATAAAATATGAACATTAGAAATTAATGGTAAAACATATCCTAATAATTGTTTCCTCTATTAATTTTATATTCATTACATTATGAAAATTTAATACCATTAATTTTTGGTCTCCATGAGACTATACTAATGAAGTAATACAGTTATATCAATAAAGGTTATATATAAAGGGATATTTTTATTTCATTATAGTTTCCATCAATGGTATTTTATGGTATTTATAATAATAAAGTTATTATTATATTTAATGTGGGCCTCAAATTATGTTGTCAATAACTTCAATGTGGTTTAATGTATTCCATGAATTGAAAAATATAAATGTAAAAGTTCTAGAGATTTTTTTATATTGGAAATATCTCATAAAATATATGACATAAAATATAATATAATATCATAGAATACATATTTTTGAATAGGTAATATAAAAAAAGACAAGGAAAAAATTATTTGTAATCATGTAATTGATTATAAATTTAAAATATTAAATTTACAGGAAATACTACTTTATTTTTCATCATGTGTTTAAACCAAAGAATAAATAATTACAAAATTTTCAACAATGACCACTTAAAAATATTGTTTTAATATACATAATTTCTTTTGACGGTCACTTTTTGATATACGTATCATAAGGAATGTATATCATGCACTAATAATTTTGAGCAAAAACACAATTGGTATTCAATATATACACTCCCACACATAATATCAAAGAGTTGTGGAATCTAAAAAAATAGAAAAAATAAAGGGAATGAGGTAAGAAAACCCAAGAGAAATAGAAACAAAAAATTCATTGCATTTGTACATTTTTGGTTCTCATGTTCTTTTTATATTAACTGTTTTTTCAAAAATATATTTTTAAATATAATGTTATAATTGAATCCAAAAAATATTCTTTGAAAGATCAACCCACATCCTGAAAATGTTTATCCTATAATTTTTCTATAAAATTGGGACTATGATATGATATGAAGATAAAAATATTAATAAATACAAGGTATGTTAAGGGGTAACCCAAATTTAAAGGATAATATATTATAAAATCAAATCTTACATTAGAACACCTTTGGAAGTAACTCAATTATCCTCTTGGAGTAACTATACAGTAGTTAAAAGTTCAAGTGGAATCCCTATTATTGGGAATATGATCATTTAAGATTCATATCATATTATAGCTAAATTGTACCAGGTTGATATTATGTCTATATTAGATAATGTAATTATTGAGGCATAATCAATGGTAATGTTAAATGATATGGAGAGATAATCTATAATAGTGAGTGTGAAAACGTGATCTAAACTCATTGTGGTTTGGTGGAAACATGGATGAAAATTGTTATGACATATAGCTTAAAATTATGATTAGTACATTTATTTTTACCACAAACTATTGTTTATTTAATTATGAAAATCAATTTTAATGACTCTGACTATTTAATTTGATATTATTTCGGTTTCGTTGTTTTGATCGCATCATCTAATGTTGGTTGATCTAGAAATTGTTTTACGAGGTATTTGGAGACAATTTTTGAAGGCCTCATCGATAAAGATCACCTAAATGATAGAGTCAGACCAATAGATAGAAAATAGATAATCCAACATGCCTACAGAATTTATGGACTCACCGATTATTTAGTAAAGCAAAATGACTCCACAAACTTGGCAGTGGAGAATTGTTTACACCAAGAGGATCATTTATATAAATTCAAACATCCCATTGTATGATGCTCCCCCAAGATTATTTCACGTAATAATGGTCCTTTTGGTTTTTTAAAACCATAAAAAACCATGGGACCCCAAAGGATATTTATAAACACCAAATAAGTCTTATAAAATTTCAGTTCCTCTTATTCCTTCACTAATGCTCCATTTTTTCTTAGGTTCTTTTAAATTTATTATCTTCAATTAATTATCTTTCACAATATAAATATGATTTTATTATAATACTAAGAGATTTTATAGTGAGTTTTAGGGGGTTATAATAAAATTAAATTATCCTTATTTTTTGTTTTCATAGGTTTTCACTATATCCAATCTGATTTTTATGGGTATCATACATTCATTATCTATAAGAAAAATTATTTTAGTTACATGATTAATCCATTTAAAATAATGTGATTTTATTTATACTGAATTTCATATCTACCATGTATGAAAAGTAATAATATGAACCTAAAAGAAAAATAATAGAGAGACACTGGAACTCAAAATGAGTATAGGTCGAACTTCATTATCAAATAAAATTAACATTTTATTTTATTCAGCACTGCTAAATAATTATATTTATTTATAAATTTATTTACTTTCATAACTTATATTATTTAAAAAAAATTCCCAACCCATATAACAAGCAAAATGATACAATTATTTAGTATATGGGTTATCCTTGGTTTATAACCACAAACCATTCTCAATGAATGGATATAATTGGTGGCCATTATCTCTAACAACAATGGTGATACAAAATGACACGAAATGGTTTAACATCAATTATTTGAGAGGTATTTTATATATATTAATAAAATAAAATTTATGTATATATATAAATATATTTGATTTATTAGTTATCCCATAAGGAAATGTTTCATGTGTGGTTATACAACCACTAAGGAATTATTGGGAAAATGAAATTACAGTGATATTGTAATATTTAAACATGATGGAAAAGTAATGAATTACATTCATTGTTGGTTAATACACAATGAATTTAATCATATTTCCATATGAATAAATACTCAGGAAATTTTTAATCATTGTAGTGTTACACATAATGGAACTGGCAAGGTTAATGTCACTAGAAATGACTTGTATCATCAAGACTTTGAATATTTTTACATATATAAAAATTAATCAATTATTAAATTGTTCAATAACATTATTGATATTTTCAATGCAAATAAAATATATTTTTAATGTTGTTACTATAGAAATTATTCTTATGGATGTAATTTGGGAATTTATATTCACTTTGTCAGCCATGGGTTTAATAATTAAGGAAGAAAACTATACCAAAAATGATTTAGTAGAAGAACTTATTAGGTCAATCAAAACCTATGATATTACCATGAAGCAACAATCTAAAAATGAAGGAAGCGAATAAATGTAAAATAGTACTATTACCTTAAGGAAATTTATTTTGACACTTTTAGTAGTGATGATTATATTGCAATATTTTCCAAGAATATTAGAAAATTCTCGTTGAGAGTGAAATAATTTCATCATAAAAATAAGATTCAATGTGGGGATGTGGAAATAAATTTATATGGATGAAAGAAGAAGGGAAAATAAAATTATAGTGAACAATATTAAAAGTGAATATGAGTTAAAATTGGAAATGTAATAAATAATTGAATATTTCTACACCGATCCACAGTGATGCCCCCTCAAGAATTGAATAATTTAACAACAGTTCAAAAAATATCATTGAAAAAATTTAAGTAGATATTTTGGTGAATTCTACTATTTTATCTTAATAATAATGTCATTTTAATTAAAATGATTTTAAATATCAAAGAGATAAGCATAATTATGTATATATTTTTTTGAGAATATAGATTTCAAGGAGCATAAAAAGAAATATAATCAAGTAATTAATGATAAGGAACAACTAGTTATCAAATATGATGAGTAATCCTAAAAACTAAAATATAAAACAAATGTATATTAATTTGGATACACTATTAAGATTTTAAAAACAATATCACTATGTTCAGCTGAGGTGGAAATAATTTAATAAAATCTATTATACCTGTCATAATGTTAAATATCATTATAGTATTTGTTATTCAAATTAGTAAATAACCAATATAAATAAAAAATTTCTAAAATAATTATCTTAAAATAAAGTTTGAAATTGTTTTCCTAAAAATGAACATCTATTTTTTGAATTATTTAAATAAATGATCAATATTATAGACAAAAAATGGCTACATATCTCTTCCAATAATTGTTTTGGAAAAATATTTCCAATAAATATGGTTTCTTAACTTTCTTTTAGTGAAAATTTTTCGACCAAATTTTATCTGGGTACTAATGGATTTATTTTCATTATTATTTTAATACATAAAAATACAAATAAAAAACACATATGTGTTATTTGGAAATATTTTGTGTTCTCAAGAAAAAAGATTCTTTACTACTATATGTTCACCCATCGAAAAAGGCATGATGCATGCCATGTCGCATTTAAATTATAATTTATGGAGTAATAACATTAGAATTAGTACTATTAGTTTTTTATATTCTAATTATATTAAAGATATATAATATAATAATGGTTTATAAAATAATTTTATTAATATTATATAATTGTCTGATATTTGATTTAATGTTTCTTTGGAGAATCTTGTTTGTAATATTTCAGATTCTAGTGAAAATATTTTATTTTTAGCATCTCGATTTCAAATTGATTATGTTATTTGTTTAAAATATCATTCTATAAAACATTATAAATTTATAATTCAAAAATATAGTTAGTCATGGTTATGAAATAGTTTCCATGGTCAATATAGTAAAGAGACACATGTTAAAGTCATCAAAAATAAAATAGTATATGATTTTCTGAAATTTTATTTCTAAAATGGTATTGTGTGTAAGGATTCCAAAAATGGTATGGAAAAATAATCCTTCAAATATAAAAAGTAAGTATCCACCAAAATATCCATTGATCTCACATATTTTTTTTATTTAAACCAACCCAATTTATAAATATATGAAGTAAATATTACATATTATTAATTATTGATGATTATAAAAGTATTATGTTATATTATTTCATTGTACATTAAAACGGGTCTTATAATATCACTATTAATGGTACGAAGTTGTTCCAAAATGAGAATTATTTTAAGATTATATCCATTTTGATAAATAATGTAGGATTGTTGGAATTTTAATATATTTATTAACTTTGTGATACATAAAGTTACAATCATTTTTATTTAAATACTTTGACTTAAAAAAAAGGTTTTTCGAATGTCAAAAATAGAACTCGAAAAGATATTTATTAAACAATTCTAAATTAATTTGAACTAGTTAATTATTTTTTGGAAGAAGAATTCAATACCACTTATTTTACATTGAACTGTATTATCATAATACTCATCACTAAGTAGATCCCCTATGATATTGTTAAAGGAAAAAACCTAACATTGTATGTTCTAATATTATTGGGATTATATGTAAATTACAAACACTGAAGAAAACATTGGAAAATAGGACCCAAAATAACATTAATTAATTTTTCATTGACACTATAAAAAAAATTTAAGCATAAAAATAATTCATAATAAGAATGGATACCCTGAATACGACTTTCACATCAAGTTTAATATTAATTTTTTGAAATATCATCCCAATTTTTTTGGTTTTGATGATGAGTTAGAAAATTAAACCTTGAATAAGCAACTTACTTTAAAAAAATGATTTTGAGAAATTACTACCAAATATTCTTTTACCCAAGGCATGTTTGAGGTCTAATGAATACCCTTTTGAAAATTTTATTAGTGATTTTAAGTTGATTCACATACACAGATATTAGTTTTAATTACTGTTGAATATCATTATATTCATTAAAAACCCCTTCAAACTAATGATTTCATTAATGACAAAAATTGGTAACATGAAATGATGGATGTTTTGTAAAAATTTAGAAGTAAAAATATTTTGGAATCATGTTGATATTATTTATGGTCATCCCATTTTCCAAATAAATGGCATTTATGTGAATAAATTATATGAGTAGTGAAACACTACTTATAATAATGCTAAAATCCCAAAAATGATACAATAATGGAAACAAGTTTTTTGTGATGAGAAATATTCATGTGCCCCTTGGATTATGTCTATTAGAAGTATATTTTCAATATTTTACCTCTAAAATTGTAATCATTTTCATGTGGATGTTAAATGTTCAATTTTGAATAGTTTTGTTGTTGGATTTTTTATTGAAAAACCCTCCAGTTTAATGATTCAAAATATCTAAATCAATCTTTATCTTTACTAAGGAATTATATGTATTAAAATAATCCCTTTGAATTAAAAATAGTTTTTTAATAAATACCACTTGTACAATGATTTTAAAATAATTAATTTTAATTATACATTGTTTTTATAAATACATAAACAAATTTATTAATTGTTAAAAAATTGAGGATGAAAATAAATATTTCTATGAAAAATTTATTTTTATATGAATAATCATATTTAATGATATATTAATTTCAAATTAGCTCTATGGGAAAATTTAATAAGTTTATTCAGTATTTAAATTTATAAAAATATTGATTTTTTTTTCAATAGAAACAAAAATAAAAAAATGAACTATTAAATAATTTTCTATGGATCAAGCCAAGGATATAAGAACACAATTTTTTAATTATTATACACAATTCTTGGATGAAACCATCAAATTAGTTGAAAATAAGATTCGTAAATATATTATTTGTACTATTTTTTACAATACAACGTCCCATCAAATTATTCTATTTAGTACTTACCAATGACATTATTTTAATGAAAATCCAAAAAAATATTTTCAATTATTTCAAATGAGTTTTTATATATTTAAATTTTCCTAATACAATTAGGCTATTTCAAACAAAAATATACTTTATATGAACATAAAAATATCATGGATGACAATTTTTTAGGCTTCCAATTAGATTGGAGTGGTACTAGTAGAACAAATATTCTAGTTTTAATTTTTATATCCTCTTTGAGTAGGAATATGAAAAACGATATTTCTCGTTATATGACATAGTTTGATTATATAGTCATGTGTATCTTTTGTGACCAAATTATATTGAGGAAATAAAATATCACAGATTATGGGATATAATTCAATCATGTCACTATTAAATGTGATAAATATTTTTAACATAATATTTATTTGAATACTATTAAACACTCATGCACTATGCACATTGATATTAGGCAACAATATTTGAGATATCATGTATAGAGAGGATATATCGTGTATGAATATATTATCAAGGATATTAATTTAGAATGAATATTCAAAAAACCTATTTCTTTATAATGTTTTATGTTATTAATGGGCAGTCTTGTATTGAGTTTTTATGACACATTATTTTTTCCTAGGGAAATTTTAATTTTATCAATTTCATAACTATTTGAAAATACTTTTATTATTTATTGAAATGAATTAAATGCTTTCATGGAAAATAGATATTATGAAATTCTACCAAGGGGAGTTTGCATTGAGAATAGACACTATTTCAAATGATTAAATGAGTTAGAGTGGATTAGAATTTTTTAAGATGGTTCTTGAAGAGACCTGAAATTTGGGGATTTTGAAATTGAAGAAAAAATTTAAATTTTTGAACTCGAGTGATTATGATTGGTAAAATGGTCATTTTTCTATGAAATATGGTCTCAGATAGTTTTTCAGACCTCTTGGTTGGTCCTGGAATAGTGTTCTAACCGTTGTATGGGAGTTTAGTGTAATTAAGAGGAGTTGGAGTTTTGGATGAATATTTAATAATTTTTTATTTATTTATTAAATTTGGTGGGTTGTTTAAGGTGGATTTATCTATTGAACAGAGTTTCGATTTGACATTATGGCTTCATAGTTGAGCCAATGATGGGGAGTATTACCTAGGTGATATATATACTCTCATCGTGTTTTGGGACTCCAAACTAGAGTTAAATGGTGGATTAATTAATAAATAAATAAATATATTCTCTATTGACCCCACCCATTTGGGGATTCTATGAAAAATAGGATATGAGAGGGTACCTCCCTCTTACAAGATGGATGGAACAAGAGGATGATAAGGTGGGGTGATTCTACCACACTATGCCCTTAACATAGATATAGACCAGATCGAGGTGCAACATCTTCAAAGAGTTGATTTTAACCCAATGATCTAGAATCTATGCCTCATGGTAGGTTAGTTTGGAGTTTTATTCCCAACGTCCACTTATATTTTTAGTTTAAATATTATAATTCTTTATTATGACTTCTAGATTCCCCATGGGGATGATCTATGCTTGTTTTGGGAAAAAAGGGGGTTTCTCGGGAGTTACAAGGATTTTCTATTCTGACATCCTGACAAAACTGGAAATGGTTCCAAGAACAAAAGTTGTGTGTTCTCCCCATTTTGGGAAGAATGAATTTTCTTATGAAAATATCACATAATCTAAGTACAAGTCGTGTGGTGGTACAGGGCCATGTTTCCAGCCATGTGAAAAGGAACAAGGAATGTTGGTTTTTGGCAAATACATGTCATTTATATTAAATATATGCTATGTAGTATTACATATGAATACCCCATGTCACTCGTACTATGTAAATGTACATGAAATAGTGGAGGAATAAGATTACACACATTGTACACTAAAGTACATACTATGTACTTTTTCTACCTTTGAAGTGTTCGGTGTTTTGTGCCCTAGATGTCAAAATTGGGCATTTGAGCAGTCCATTTTGGGAATTGTTTTCACAGAGAACGAAATGGTGGAATCATTTTGAAATATATAATCTATATAAATAGTTTTAGAATGAATTAGTTATAAAATTAGGAATTTCTTGTGGTCTGGATTCAGACTCCTTTAATGATATGTGTTTTGATCTTAGAGACCTATGTGAGGGTCGTGAGCTCAGTGATCGATATCGCATGAGGGTACAATGATGTGTTTTATGATGTTTGATAGATTAATACTATGAGATATATTATTTTTTGTATGTATGGTATGATATTGATTTTACTTGCATATCATGACTATTTACTTGAGGTAATAAAATTTTAGGTTTAGATCCTACATTTGAGGTTTGAGATGTATAGAGCATTTAGAGATCGGTTGACCCCATAGGATTGTGGATGTGGGAGTGTATCATTGTAGTGTACATTTGAGTCTAATATACTCTTGATTATTCCCTTTGAGGGAATGTTTCTAGTTATGTGAGCGTTGTTAGTTCTGAATGAAGGCATAGAATGCATGTGTGCAATTGGATTGATTCTAGATGCCTTGGTGTCATGTCATTTATCAAAGATTAGTTAGATCCCATTGAGGGCCACTTTAGAATATTTCTTATTTTAGTGTTTGGAATGATAGTTTGGTGGTTACCAGGGCCTTGTGAGGATACCAATGCATGTGTTCTAATTCTGACTATTCAAGAAGGTATGCCTCTGTTTAGGTGTGGATCAAGAGGATCATGTGTGGGCCTGATTGATAGGATAAAACATAGTGTGTGCATATGATGATGTAGTTATATTATGGATGTTTCTTGATACCCATGATGATATATGAGTCAATGGGGCTAAGATATTACAGGCTTAGATATACATATAGCCATCAATGGCCATGTTTTATATGATGAGAATGAGACCTAGATTATTCCCACAGGGTGGTTTGATATAAATCTGTTGGCATGATTTGGAACCTGATTTTCTAGTTTGGATGTAATGGATTAATGTGTTGGATATATGATTTTCATGTGTGGATCCATATATCAATGATTTAGATTATTATACGGAGGCTTTGTGTCGATACCGATACACATTTTCTGGTTTGACTGTTGGACTATGTTTATGGGCACATTGATTTATATAATTGATTATCTTGGGTGTGATGACACATGTATGTGGTTATTAATGGAATCAGGCTCCAATATGGTACAATTTATAGATTGGTTATGTTCCACAATGGTGCTCTATGTACCAATTATGTCATTTATTGAATGATTTTGGACGTTCAATCATGGAATTTTGAGTCCTGGATGGATTCCTCGATACATTATCTATGTTTTATGACCTATGAATAATGTTTTTTTGATTTTTGGATATAATGTCCACTCCCTAGTGAACCAGGATTTTCTGGGAAAGGAAATATTTTTCTGATTCCCGGTGTATGAACATAGAATTTTGTAAAATGAATGGGATTATAAGATATGGTGTTCCGAGACATGGTGGTATTCTTGGAATGATGCTCCATGTTTTCTATCATATGACCTTGTGTTTCTAATGGATCGAAATAGAATATTGGATCCTAGATAGACACTTTGACTAAGGCTACTTGTGTGTCTACTAGTGAACTTTTTCAATTATGGTTAAGGTGTCATACTGATTCTACTGGAATGGTTGACTTTATATGTGATTTAAGTACACGACTTATGCTCTGTGCATTATGATTATGATAAATGAGATATAGATCAGACTGATTGGTTGGTCTTGGTTCTAATATTGTGTTGAAATGAGGAATGATTTTCTGACAGTACAAATATGATATAATGTATGGTTAAGAGAACATGGTATGAGATTACTTCAATTAGTGTATCTGGAGAAAATAATATTGTAGTAAGGGTTCCTTGTATTTTCAGGTTGGTGGTGGATGACATGTGCATGGATATTGAAGGATGTTTGGAATGTGTGGTCAATGTGATGAGATCAGATATTCTAGCATTGGATGAAGCAGGAATGGTTGATCGAGGTTTTGACCTGCATATCGATGGATGTATATTTATATCTCTTTTCCTATTGTATATCAACTAGGATGAGAATATTTCATGAGAATGAACATATGAAAGCAGTTTATTGGTTCAACATTAGAGGTGGATTATTGATATTTACTTCTCACCACCGTATGTGCACCTCAGTGTGCTTACAGAACATCTGTTTTCTTTTAGGTTGATCATATATGCATAATGGATCCAGATGAGTACCTGAGTTGACATGTTGAGAAGGATGCTCATGTGTAGTCTACTGGTCATGCTTGAGCAACTTGATTGGGTACTGGAGACCAGGTATATGTAACTGAATGGTGATTATAGCGGGGCCTATTGTATTTACCTTTCAATTTTTTTATTTTTTTATGTAATATTAGATTAGTTAGAGATCATGGTTGTATGTATTAAATTTTTTTCCATCCTTTAATGAATTTCGATATGATTACCGCACCTTTCCGATTTATTTTAATTCATCATTCCCTTTAGTCTAATGTGTGCGATATTTTTCTATTCATTTCTTATTGTGCACAATGATATAGGGGTATAGTCTTCTCACAGATCCACCTTAGACCCTCGCTACTAGTCGGATGCCTCTATAGTAAGAGGAGAAAAGATTGAGGTCTTCAGGTGAAATGGTTCATATCATCGTTTTACTAGCTATCGGGTTGAGATGTTACAATGGGGTGACTGAGTAATTACTTTCCTATTATTTCACTATTCAACCTTTGGTAAACAAGAGATATAAGAATTTGTCAAAAATATTGATGGATACCAGGTTGGTGAGTCATGAAAATATGTTCTCGAAGGTAGTCTAGGTTATTAAGGACACATATTTATGTTCTTTTTTTTTGACTCTAGGGTATATATGATTTTCTCTTTGACTGAAACACATGTTGTTTGGATTTGACAGTTTTTTATGAATTTTATGCTATTGGTCCATTGGAAAGATTCATGTGAGTTGTTTTTGATTCTCGGACCATATAGGAAAGATTCTTCGTATGAATCATGATAGGAATGTAGTATCCCCATGTTAAAGGACTTCTTGTGTGTGGTTTTATGGATTTCCATTAGGATGGAAGGATAATAGGATATATGGTAAGATGCGTGATGGTGGGGACTATATTGTGGTATTGTTTGAGTTTGGTGTAGTAAAAATGGTGTGTCAAGATGGAATATGTGTATGAAATTGGGACCCTTGTAGAAGGTTTTGTTTGATATTGGCAGTATGTCTGGGTCCTCAAAGGAGCGATATGATGTGAAGATTATCATAGAGGACAGACTCCATAGTTATTGTAATTTGGTTGTTGTGTGAAACATTTGTTGTGTGAGACCCTATAGATGGGTGTTATGTCTTGTTGATGTTACGGTATAATTAGATGAGTTCATTTTGATTCCATGTGAGTAGTTTCATTCTATATGTAGGCTTAGACCTAGGTGGTTGGACTTAGTGGCTTGATATGAGACTTTATTAGTAGGGATTCATGGTAGAGCCTAGTGACCATTTTTTGTTACTATATAAGTGGGAATCAGATCTATTTGACCTTGAGGGTGACCTATGAGAGTGGTCCATTGAGTTATGAGTTCCTTCAGTTGTGCAATACACAGATGGGTATTTTAGATATGTGAAAATGGTGTGAAATGGGGTAATTGATTTTGAGGTTTGGGCTCATTAGGTGAACATTTGTTTCTTTTGGTGGTGTACTTGTGTGCATTGATTATACCTTATAGTAAATTATGATATGGGAAGATTTATTCATGTTTATAGCCTTGTAAATAGTTCTGCAGATGAATTGATCTCAGTGGATTTTGGATGGATCAGAAGCACAATAATGTGATCGAGTTTTCATGGATTAGAATTCTGAGCTAATGTTTTGGGACATGTGAATCACATGAGGTAGAGATGGTTTGGTTGAAGGGTAACACAAGAAAATTTGAGGGTTATGTGTTATAGTAATCATGGAAATGAAATAGCTGATGATGTGATATATCATTTAGTTTTTGGATCTAATGTCATAGGAGTGTCTGTATGAGGTTCTATAATTAGGCTATAGGCCGTGAGAATGGTGAGAAATTTAGGCGAGAGTGATGAGAGGACTATCGGAATTGTGACACGATGCCTTAGGATAAAATTGTAATGTTTGGAGAGAAGAGTTTCTGATTTTATTCAACAATGGAATGTTCTTATACTAATAGTTTATTGATGATCTTTCCCAGCACCCTAATATCATCTCGAGTATACATAGAGAGCACCATCTATATGCCATGTCATATCGATGTTTCCTTGGGTTGATAAGGGGCATACTATGAGGATGTTCTCATGGAGTGTTTTGAGTGAAGATATCTTGTGGGGGATAAATCCAAAAAAGTTTCGTGAGTCAGGTCCCTATGATGGGTAATATATTAATGAATTCCATGCGTGCAATTATCATATTATGAGAATGGGAAATACTAGTTGATTATTTTTTTTATCTGGTGGGAGAAAGACGTCCATGTCCAGATCTTGGGTAGGTTGTGATTTGGGCATGGTCTGAGGAAAATTTATTGGTTATGTGGGGACAATAAAGATAATCTTAATGTGGGAATTGAAAATCTGGGTCTGGTGGTTTGACCCATTTGTGGGATGGTTTGAGGATGTAGAGAGGAACACATTTAGTGGGATAGTGGGAAATTGAGAATGTGTTTTAAAAGACGACTTCCACGATGGGACGTATTGTAAATTGGAATTGGTAGGTGTGGGTTGAGTTCTATGTTAGGGGGAATGATAAGATTGATGAATAGTACTGAATGGAGATGTGTAATGTCGAGATGTATGGGTGCATTTAAGAACTGTCCAAGTGGGTTATTAACTGTGGTAGGTAGTTTATTGGACTTTGATGAGATTTATTCACTCACATTAAAATTATCCAGAGAAAATTGATACACATATTTTGAAAGAACGCAACATGTTTATCTTTTTATGATGACCAATGCGGGTCATGATGTGTGGTTGGGAAGTCCACCAAGACCTCTTGGGGATGATAAGGTTAATGGTGGGAATGTTATAGAGACTCTAAATTTCATGATTTAGAAATTCATCCAGAAATTTGAGTTTTTTTCATGGGTGATCATGAGGGGTAAAAGGTTCATTTTACCATGATAGATAGTCTTAGATGATTTTTAATACTATTTTGGTCCTATAATAGGGTCATTACTCTAGGGAATGGGTTTGGTGGAATTTTGAGTAGTTGGAGTTTTGGAAGATTATTTAATATTTAAATAATTAATTATTTTGAGTGTTGATTGGTTTTGGGCGGTTGTATCTTTTGAAAGCATCATCGAATTGACATTACTGATTCATATTTGATTCTGTAATGGGGGGAATTTCTATAGTGAGATATAGACATGATTCGGGTTCCGAGAGTCAGAATAGACTGTAAATGGCGGATTATTTAATATATAAATTAATTCATTCATTAAATTAAAAGTGCCTCCCTAACATTTGGGATTCCTACACTCAACCAGAAATGGTAGGAAAACTAACTCACCCACCATGGAAAAACTACGAGGATGAGGTGCGGAGATTCTATTGAACATCATCCTTAACATATATCAGGATGAAATCCAGGTACAACAGCTTCTAGGAGGCGATTTAAACCCAAAGCTGGGGAATTTTTCCTAAAAGGTAGTAAATTTATGTTTTTCTACACCAAATACACATATAATTGTTTTATTCAAGTTTTGATTCTTTATTATAACATCCAGAGAACCCATGGAAGTCATTTTATGATTTTTTTTGGAAAACAACGTGGGTTTTGGTGGAGTTGTAGTGATTTCCCAATTTGGAAAACCCTACAACATGGCGTGCGATTCAATGAACACACTCCATGTGTTCATTTTATTTAGGGATTAAGGAATTTTCATAAGTACACATCTGGCCATCAAAGTACATGTAGGGTAGTGGTACATGTCCATGTTTCGAACCTTTTGAAAAAGAACATATAAAGAAGGTTTTGGAAAGTATAGGACATGTTCTTTATGTACATGCCATGTAATATTGCACAGTAAGACCCCTTGTCTCTCTATCCATGTAAAAGTGCATGACCTAGGAGATGGATGAGGCTACATTCCATGTAATCTAAATTGAACATCTTGTAATCTAAAGTACATGCCATGTAGATTTTCTAGCTTAGAGGTTTTGGGTATTTTTTTTCCTCTAAAGACAGAATTGGGAATCTATGTTGTCCATTTTGAGTGTTTTTTCATGTATAACATAATAGAGGTACCATTTTAACTTATAAAGGTCATATAAATTTTGTGTGGATGAATTACGTTCATAAGTTGGATTTCCTTAAGTTTTCTATTTAGAATCCTTTATTGTACATGTTTTGGGAGGGGAGCCATGTTTTAGGGTTCTGAGATTAGTGTTTGATGTGGAATGAGAGTACCATTATGTTTTTCAGGAGGTTTCTTAGATGAATCCTAGAATATAGGATTTGAGTAGTATCCTTGAGACGATCTCGATAGCCCTTGTATATCAGGACTACACATTTGATCTTAGAGTATTTGAGGTTTAGATCCTACATTTGAGGATCTTGATATATAGAGATTTTGTAGCTAGATAACCCCATATTATTGTGGTTATTTCATAGTTTCATTGTTGTGTATAGATGAATCTAAGGAACTCCTGATGATTACCTTGGAGGAAATATTTCTTGTTAAGGGATAATTTTATTCTCTGGTTAATGGTTGAGAAGGAAAATAAGGCATGATATTGATTATAGATGCCTTGGTAGCATGTAGTTAATCATGTATCAGTTTTAGGACATTGAGGGAAAATTTGAATGGTTTATTGATTTAGGGATTGGCCTGAGAATTTGGTGGATACTAGGGTTTAGGTAGTATGACTTTTCATGAGTGGTAGTTCAACGGATCCTAGAAGGGATTCCTCTATTCAGGTTTACATCCATAGGATCACATATAGGACCCATCGAAAGGAAATCACTGAGTTGGTTTATATAATGATTTAGTTTAGCAATGGTGTTTCCTTAGGACCCATGAAGATGTATGAGGCAATGGGGAAAAGATTTTATTGGCTGCGATAGATTTATAAAAATCCTTTTTCATGTTTTACTTATTGAGTATGATACATTGATTTAGCCCACATGGAGGTTTTATATCATGGGGTTTCCATGTTATGGAACCCAGTTTACTAGTATGGACAATGATGGAAGAGAGTTCTAGAAATATGATCATCATCTGTGGTTCTGGATACCTGTGATTGATATTATTCCTAAAAGTATCTATGTTGATACTAATAGATGGTATATGGTTTGATTGCAATATTGGGGTTCTGTGAACGTTTGTATTTAATTATTGGTTATAGTGGGTGTGAGGACACATGTATGTGTTTAGTTCTGGACTGAGGCACTATTTGTGTGTAGTTTATCACTTTTTTCGGTTCTTGAATGATTCTAATGGAACCGTTGATGTTTTGTATTGACTGGTTTTGTATGGTTAGACATGGAGTTATCAATCCCGGTTGGATTCATGGACTGATGGTATATTTTTTCCGACCTGTGATTAAATGTTTTTGGGTGATTTTGACTGATGCTCCCCTCTCTAGTGCACTTTTTTAGGGAAATAAATTATTCCCTTGAACCCAAGAGTATAGACAAGGAATTACATATTGAGTTTTGGATGGTTAGACATGGAGTTCTATGTTAATGTTGTATTCTTGTATAGATGCTCCACATTTTCCTACTTGTGACCTAATGGTTTGGATGAACAGGTGTGGCGTATAAGATCTCATATGGACACTTTTACTATGGTTTTATGTGTATCAACAAGTGAACTTAATTAAATATTTTAATGATTTCGACTGATGCTACATGTACGGTTGATTTTATATATGGTTAATGTAATATACTGATTCTTCGTGAAAATTGGTTATAATATGTGAGATACATGTCAGACTGATGGTTTGGGCTTGGTAGTACTCTTATGTGGAAATGGGGATATGATGTGTTGGTTTTCCAAGTATGATACAATGTATAATTAAGATAACATCATATAGGATGATTTTGATTATTATCCTGGGTGAAAGTACTATCATAGATTTGCTTCCATGTATTTTCAGGATAGTTGTAGCTGCCATGAGTATGAAGACATCATGATGTTTGGGTCGGATGGTCCATGAGACAATATTAGCGATATTCCATCATTATCCAAAGCAGGGATTATTGATTTATGTGTTGGGACTGTAGATCAATGGTTATTTATTTGTATTTTGTTTTCATATTATATATTATCTAGAAAGGGAATATTCCACAAGCATGCACTTGTGGAAATGATTAAAGGTTCACCATAGTGGGTGTCCTACTGAGAATTTTTTCTCACCATTGTACATGATCTTCAGTGGAAGAACAGACCTTCGATTTGCATTTAGGTTGATCATGGATTCATAGTGGATTTTCCAAAGAACCAGGGATGTGTGGTTTTCTGGGACGCTCATGGAGAGTTTACTGGTCATGCATGAATAGCATGACAGGGTATTGGGGATTGGGATTGTGTTACAGCCTAGTGTTTTTATTGGGGCATGATTTTTTTGATTATCAATTGTTTATTTCTATATATATGATCAACCTAGTGAATGATCATGATTGTATTTATTACATGTATTATTGGGCCTTTATTGGATATTCACTATATTATATCACCATTCTGTTTTATTTTTATTATTCATATACATTACTCTAATGTGTATGATCTATATTTATTCACTTCTTATAGTTCACTCAGATATGTGGGATATTTTCCCCACTGATCTACCATAGATCCCCTATACTAGTCAGAAGCCTCAGGCATATGAGGAGGAACACATTAGGTCTTGTGGAGAATAATCTCATAGCACCATTTTTGTGGAAATCAAGACAGGATGTTACAATTATCATTTATTTAACATGTTATAAATTAATCTTATTCATGTTTTTATCACTTACTATCAATTTTGAGGGGGATTTTGTGTTCAAATTTAAGAATAGTATACATAAACCTCATAACATGTATTTTTATACCCTTTTAAAGGGCGAGATTGTGTTATTTATTTATTTTTTATGATATATAAACAATATAAATATGACATTTATCTTGTGTTTTTGATAATCAAAATGTATATAATGGAATCAACGTGTTCAAGGATTGTTATCTTTTAATAGATTTCAACGCTCTGATTTCTCATGGAGTTTTATGTTCTGAATTTTTTTTGTTATTCAAATCCATTTAAAATTCTACTTTTCTGTGTGTCTTTATTAATTATCCTTTTTAAAAAATAATTTTTTTTTTGAAATGTACTCAATTTTTTTAAATTTTATTTTATATTTAACTAAAATAATTCTAAAATATTTTCTAATTTTTATCATGAAATATTGATATTCATATCAAAATTACTATAGATATTTTTATTTGGAATGAATCCTGTCTATAGTTATTACCATCTTAAAATATATTTTCATTCAAATGTTTTTTATAATAAAAAATTTTGTGATTGTGGTATGCTAACCCTCATTTTTGTTTTAAGAACCAAAAATAACTATTATGATTCAAACAATTTATTTTTCTATTATATCTATTAATATTATTTAGATATAGTGATATTATTTTTTTAGTAAATAAATAGGTTTAATAGGCATTTACGGATCAATATTTAATTCCAAATAAGGAAAAATGGGCTAGACAATGGAAAAAAAGTATCTAATAGGCTGGAGAAATTGTAGGCTTTCATAGTTTCTAGAATAAATTACTAGTAGGTGATAGTTGGAAATACCAACCATATGTTTAGTTGGCTATAATAGCCTGGTGATAGAGATCTTCCAGAATGAAAAACTAATCACTGTAATTTTTACCCTCCTTCATATCTCACCTTCTATCACCTATTATTGACTCTCAACACCACCATAACCTAGATATTAAATCTGTTGTAAATATTTACACCCTTTATATCAATTGGACACTTTTTGTATTATTGATACTTCATATGAGTTCCATTTTTGCTTCAATTTTTGTAATATTTTACTCCACCATTTATTATATCTCAACCAATTAATTTTATATTTCAATCTAACTAATATAATATAATTTATCTTGTAGTGTTTTATTTCCAAAATGACATATTCATATTATTCATTTTGGGATACCACATAAAAAAGGTGATAATTATTGGGATTATTTCTTTATTCATAAAAAATAAAGTGTATTTTTGTTCGTTTCTTTTTTCAAATAAAATAATCTTTTTTCGATTTTTAAGAGGGCTCATTCGTTCCGTTGATTCCATAGAATAATAAGAACCATCAACCGGTTTGGGAAAGTAGTTTTTTGAACATAAATTTAATCTTGGAATAATGAATTTTAATTTTAATTTTTCCAATTAATCTATTCAATTGGGATTATTATTTAATTTTATGTACAAAAACACTATCATATTTTATATTTCTTAATTTTTAATTGGATTAATACCACCAAATATTATCTATGGTAGACTAATTTTATTAATGAATTACTTCGTATTCATATAATTGGGATGCTTTATTGAGGCTAGAGGGTTATCACTAATGGAAAACATGTCCTTTTTCTGAATGTTTTGATATATCTTCACAGTTTATTTAAGCTTCCTTTGAAATGAATCATTCATCATACAATTATCATAAAGAAAAGTATTATTCATTATCTCTAAATCCATGTAATTATTATTCCCCTTATGATTTTTTTGAGAAAATTTGAAATTCACTTGTACATAAAATATATCGTATGATTTATTATTTTAATGATGTATTTGGTGGCCAATTATACAATATTATTGTCTAAGGTTGAAAATATCTCACAGATATACTATGAATCCTATGAATTATATTCATTTTATTGGGGTAGTAATGTACAGAGAATGGTGGATATATAGTGATAGTGGGAGAGAGAGAGTTGTGATAGTGGTGGAGGTATAGGATACATCATGGGTGGAAATATTAGAGACATCAGGAATCTAAGGATATAGTTTAATATGATATATTGGATGTGTTTCAAAGGCATTGGAAACACATAAATAGATTTTACTCTAGGGAACCAAGGTGGGATAGGTGCCTATTGGTGAGGACTTAGGATTATAGAATCTAAGAGGTATATGTTGTTATGGTAGCTCATCTCTTTCCCAAGGGGACAATAGAATGAGAACACTATTAACATACACTAATATCTTGTTCAAATATTCAACATTAGTGAATAATTTATCCATATTTTACCTAATAGAAAAGTTGATTATAGATATCTAAATCACCAAAAGAAATAATAATTAACTTGTAATTGGATTCATTGAGGTAGAGATTTTTTTCATATATTGATATTTGTATAAAACATCCTTATCTAGCATGAAATAATTTTCTCCATTCTGAAATATCATACCCATCATGTAAAACTTATACATATTGATAAGTCGGGTCATTCCTTTCGTATATAGTGTATAAATACATTTAATAACACTAAGTGAGATTCTAGTATCATGATGTACTACCTGACCATATTTATATATAATCTCTTAATCATATTTCAAAAATTATGAACTAAAAGATTTACAATATAAAGGTCTAGTGCTTTAACAATATAATAAAGGATCTTTAAATCTATATAATTGAATAAACTATGACTACTAGCATTGTAAATCCATGATGTGGTCAATGAAATGTGAATAACCCAAAAACCCTTTTCATTAACTCATATATATTAATTTTTTAATCAACATTGAATGATTTTGGATCCCCATTAAGTACATGTCATTGTTCAAAATGATTACAATTAGGATTCACAATAAGTTGATTCCTGAATTCCTTGAATAATTTTTTTAAAAAAATTTATTATATCCTTTTAATATTTAAAAAATTTTCGTCAAATAAATAATTGTGTCCATGTATTTTTGTCATGATAAGTAATTTTAGGGTTCAAAAATGTTGCATCATGAGATTTTAAAAGAAAAACAACATGTTTGAGAGGATAAATGACATTAAACAGTGAGGTTATTTGAGAATCATACACACCAAGGCATTAAAATATATTAAATTTTAAATATATTTAATCTCTTCACTATCCTATAATTCATGAAAAATTAATATTGAATGAAAAGTGATACTGTATTAAAATATTATTATTAAGACATTACAATACAAAATAAAATTTAAATAGGGGGTTATGATTAATCCCAACTATATTTTGATAATTATATGGATTACACATAAATAAAATGGAAATTTATTGACTACAAATAAAATAATAACTATTTGATTGAAAAAATTGATTTTGAAATAAATGTATTTTGTCTACTAGAAAATTTAGTTATGATTTGGGCACATAATATAAAATTAATTATTTATAATTTTTTAAATTTTATATTAAAAATAATATTTTTTAAATCATAATATAAAAATTATCCTTCCCATATTTTTTTGGGATTTTGAAAAAATGATTTTTTTATAAATACTGAAATATACTAAATTTTAATTGAAAAATGAATTTTTATTTAATTATTCACAATGTTAAACTACATTATTCTCAGACTATAACTACATTAATAATTCATCTATTATACCAATTAAGGTTATAATAATATATTTTTATTGCATTTATATATAATTTTTTAAAAAAATTGAAATGAATCTTTTGGAAAACCCACATTCTCATCATGTCTACAAAATTATTTTAAAATTAGTATTTTTAACATTTTTGAATTTAATTAGGAATATATGGATCCCATATTTGTAATAATAATAGTAAATATTATTTAATAAGGTTAAAAAAATTATTAATAGGATTAGTGAACATAGTTACAAATCAACAACCTTCATATAGGGTAAAACAATGTTTTTCACGTTAAATGCTATTGTGTTAAACTTATTTTCCACACATGTTGAACATATATTTAATAAATCAGATTTAATATATTGAATCATTATTTCTAAATTATTTAATAAGGATAATTTTATTTTATTCTAAAATGATAAATTACCTTTATAAATAAAAAGATAAATATTACCATATTAAATACTCAAAGAGTATAATTCAGTAATATTAAAAGCTAAAAAATGAATTTATATTATTTTATTTTCTGTTTTACCATTTTATAGATCAAATAATACACCGTAAATTATTTAAAATATTTTTTATCAACATTTTGTGAGAGTGACCCCCAGTTAAAGAATAAGTTTAGGTTTTTAGAAAAATTAATCTCTTCCTCAATTATAAAAATACTCACTCCCCATACTTATAAACACATGTAATGAAATTTTTTTCACAAACACCCTACCAAAATACTTCCACAAGATCCTTATAAACATTATATACATTCAATTGAAATAAAATTAACTACCCTAGGGTCTATATGAAGATACCAAATGTGGGTTTCTCTTAGGGATGTAAATTTTCATAACAATGCTCTTTTATTTTATTTATTCTTTTCCCAATTAAATGATGTATTAATGATTATAATAAAGAAACACCAGTATCATACATATAATTATTTTTCACTATTTTTAGGTAAATAAATTACATCCACATCCACTATCATTAAATGGGTTACAAAATTATCATTTTTATATATGGAGGACTACCCCCACATGAACTGATAAACTTTATGTTTCATTACCATGTCTCATGGATGGGTACAATGATGGATATAAAGTATGTATATTTATATATATTTATATTAATTATAAAATCAATTATACTTCTTGATTTCTTATTTCATATTACATTTTATTCATTCCATTTTGTTGGTGATATAGTAATCTCTATGATGAGTACAACATACTACTACCTTAGATAGTGATGTGATTCGTTATTCATTAACGATTTACATGGTTGGTAATAATGGTAATGGCAATTAATATATATGATATAAATTACATATTTTTTATATTAATAACATACCTATCACATAAAAAATAGAATATAACATTTTATTTCATACTTTTTTACATACTAGAAAAGTGACAACATTATCTTTGTAGGCGAGGAATACCACCTCCACAAACCGATATGATAATTTTTAAATTAAAAACCCACTTGTATAATATATATAATTTCATTTAAATAAAAACCTTGTTATATATGATATTATTATAATTATTTAAATATAAAATATTAATTATATCTTTTCTATAATGATCATTTGAAAAATGGAAATTTAACTCTTGTGTTTGTACAACCTGCCATCTATACGATCGTAAGGTACATAATTTCTTAAAAAACATTCATTATTAGAAATAAATGTATAATTTTTTTATAAATATGAAATATTTATTTCATGATTATTATTCTTTATATAGTTAGATAATGAAAACTTTGATGATAGACAACTAATCAATGTCAATTTTGACACATAATTTGAATGTTGTCAAAACATATGGAAAAAATATATTGATTTTGTAATTTTATAAAAAATTTAATTTGTAAATAAATGTAATATTTAAAATTTAACAAGTTATTAAAAAATAATATAATTTACATTAGTTAATTAACCATGAATATAATGTCAGACATGATATGTTAGACTGAAGGTATGGGATTGAATCTCAATGTTCTTTCATTGAAACATTTTTTGTTGGTATGCACCAATATTAATTTTAGGTGCATATAAACCACTATTTACATTACATATATTTAATTTATATCACATGTTGGTATCTATTTTTTTTCTGAAATTTTATTCTTTCACGGGGTTTACAATACAAATATTTTCAAATTGACAGGTAACTTTTCTATTAAATGAAACTTATTTTAATATCATCCATAAAACTATTTATCTTCCATGTCTATTTTTTAAAAATGTTTATATGGAAGATTTATAAGAAAAAATAGATTTAAAAATTACTATGAATGTATCTTTAAACATTACATCAATGGTTTTTCAAATTTAATTCTATTACACGTTTTGTATGGAATGATATGGAAAAATTAAAAAAAATATTCTATTCTCAACATATTGAAACACAATTTCTTCTAGAAAAATTGTGACTATTATATGATTTATAGTACCAATTTTCTTATATCGTGTTTTCATAAATAATAAAATCATGCTTTCCCATTTTATTGGAATTATGGTATAATGAATGTGTTTTTTTAATAAAAAATTTATTCAATACAAGAGAGTTTTTTAATGGGTTTGAAAAATCATTTCCAAGGGTTTTATGATTAAAAGGTTTCATCATATAGTGTTTTAATTAGTGTTTGTTACATGAGAATTATAAAAACTAGTGATACCAATATAACTTATAAAAATGTTTGATCCCTCTTATAGTTTATGGGTGATCTCAATATATCTTATATGAAAGGTTGAACCCCATTATATATCCTAAAAAATTGATGGTACACAAATAGATTATATGATGGGTGAGAGCCTATATTTATTTTAAATGTAGTGAGAAATTATTTTTTTATAATTCATCCATACAGATAATCCAATTATTTTAAAACAATTAATGATGAATATGATAATCTAAGTATCCTAAAATGGTGTTTTTTATTTTTTGACACGGGTTTGAAATGATTTCTTTGAGAAAAATGTGTGTCTGGTTTCTATGTTGATTTTTTTATTTCATACAAATAAATAAGATTTAATATAATATAAATTATTTCATGAGTTTTCATTTTTTCCATTGGAATTATGGTTTGGTTTCATTTTTTGTCACATTATGGGCATGTTTTTCCCATACCATGTTTATAAATTTTGGTCATAGGGTTTAAGGACTGTTAGGGGAAAGGGAGATTCCAAGTTTGTAGTTGTAGAGATCTTACATCTAAATAAATAATACTTCATTTTAATAGATTTATATTATGTGAAAATGGATACTAATTTATGGTTACCACATTGTATTTTTTGTCTTTTTGATGTATGATTTAGGGCATAAATCATCAATATTCTAAGCATGAAAATATCCCCAAATTTATGAAATTTAATTCTTGACTAAAAAATCATGATTATGTAATTTTTAACATCTGTTCCCTATAGTTGTTTTAAGAGGGAATTTTAGCAAGCTTTGTAGGTAAATAAAATGTTCATAGCAATCCATTTAAAAATTACGCCTTCAGGATATGTTGAAATAAAACAATATTTTAATATTACAAAGTTTATATATCTAAATAAAATCATATGATAATGGTTTCCCACTATATAAATATGGGATCTATAGTGGTAATGCACAAAGAATAATATACCATTCCAAATAATCTTCCTTAGATGTTTGGAATTGGAATATAATTGTTTGTTGTATTGTTGGATCAATTGACACATGATATAAAAGGTCTGGGTATCTATATTGGATATATACCAGATCTACCACAAATGAACAAGTTTATTTTTATAGAACATCTGGAGGAACCATCCCCCATTATTCAGTGGATCGTCTAAACCAGTTTTGTCCAATGGATGTATAAATTCCCTAGGGAATATATTTGATATTATGGAATGTTTAGACCATAAAAATATAAATGATTCCATATTTCAATTTTAAGATAATGATGATTGATGTTTGTATTATGTTAAGAATCCTAGGGAGAAATATAATTAAGATTAATTGGAATGGGAATCCTTTGAGACTATTTTTCTTGAAAAATATTTCCTTATGGTAGTTTAAATTAGTATTGTGAACCAATTAAATGAATTAATGAAAAAGATTGAATATTCAGTGTCTACATATGAAGAAAATTACACAAGGTTATATAGTTACATAACTGATTTTTATGATACATTGATATAAAAATTAATAGATTTTACATTAAAATGAAACCAAGCTAGCGATTATATTTTGAAACAAGTTAATTGAAATTTTATGTGAATTTTTTGCATTTTTATGAGAAAGTTGACATGGTGTTTTCCAACACATACGTGTCGTGAGATGAAATGAGTAAAAAATTATCCAACTGAATTGAAAAGGAGACAATACCATCATAGAATCTTATAGGTAATCAATATAAAAAATTATGTGCATAAAATATATTTTAGAGAATTTATATCAAGATATGGAGATTGTTTCTTGCATGGTATGTCTGATCAAAAGGTTATTAAAGGAAATAAAAATAGTGTTGAACAAAACATGAATGAAATAATGTGTATCCTATCAATGTGGAGGTGTTTTATTAGAAATGAGTTTGTAAATTAAGTTAAGGATTTCAAAAAGTTACTTTTTCATGGTAGAAATCGTCACAACTAGGGGGAAAATTGGTGTTGAAAATTCATTTTCAACCAAAAGAGTTAATTTTGTTCCATCTGGTGATGTGTTGACAGCTCTAGAGATGTCAAAATTTTTTAATAGTTGATAAATGGATCAAAATCATTGGAACCCCCTTTTATATTTTCGATAATGGAAATAATTTGGGAGACAACTAATGACTTTTTTAGGTATCTCTCGTATATGTTTAATTCGAATTATTTTAGGAAAAATTCCATTTAATTTTGTAGAGTCAATATTAAAGGTATTGAAAACCTTTAAGGGTTATAGGATCATTTAATAATTATTAGTATTAGTTAAATATTATTATTACTCTGTGTAAAAAAAATGGTTATGTTGAGAACCATCTTATAAATGACACTAAATGATTGATTTTATTTCAAAGATGTCTGTCATTTTTTAGGAATGTTAAAGGAATAATATTTACATAGAATTGAAAAAAGAAAATCTCTATTCTCAGTGAAATTATTTCATATTTGGAAAGTATTATAGGATTTATCCCATTATTGAAGGATAATAAATTTTTAACACCTACCACTGGCATACATGATGTTATGGTTAATAAGGTATTTTTGTTATTTAAACTATTCATAAAATATTAATGATGAAAAAATGGTTGGTATATAGATCAAATTATTATATTGGATATATTTTTCTAATGATATAGGTTTTGGAAAATAGATAAAGATGGATGTGAGGAGATGTATCACTTTTATGGATCTTATAACCTGTTAAAAGTGAATTTTATTTCTTCAAGTATATTTTTTTGTATTCTCATTTCATGGAGTAAGGGATGAATTGGAAATTGATCAAAGAACATTTAAATGATTAAATTATGACTATGAAATACAAACTTATCAATTGATTATTTTTCCTTATACTATTATGTAGTAAAATAATTCCTCAACATTAGGAAAAATATCATAAACCAAAAAAGTTATCATATTATATTAATATTATTAAAATTTTATTATATTTTAAATCATAAAAAATTTAGACATTTGAAAATTAATGTTCTGTTGATCATTCAATTTATTGTGATAAATGACCTTAATAAATATCTATAATTATTTAATCAATTCATTAATGTCCAAATTTTAACATTCCAGTAATATAATCCTATTTATAAATATCATTATGTGTTATTCCACATGACAATTGTACATATCTTTATCTATTATTAATATAAAGTTTTATTAAACATTTTTAATGTTTTTTATATAAAATTAATGTTCAAATATCAATATTTTTATTTCTAATATAATGTTAAAATTCTAAATTCATACTATACTAAAAGGGTGATTCTGTAGCATCGCAAGATTTTAAAAGAATAAATTTATGTATGATATTTTAAATGAATTGAAGCATTGAGATAACATAAAAATGTAACACACCATCACATTTCAATATATTACATCTAAAAATAAATTCAATCTCTTTAATTGCTTGTAATTCATGTAACACTGAGTTTGTAGAAAAGAGATACACTATTATAATATATTTATTTAAAAATTAAATTTATTAGATAGCCATTAAATTGGTGGGTATGAATGGTAATAAAAAAATTGGAAAATTATATATTTAAAATTGAAATAAAATTTATATAAATTTACTATAGATTATATAATAAACATTTGCACAAAAAAGATATGTTTTATGAAAAATTGTATTATTTATAAAAGACTATGCAGTCCTGCATTGTGCACTACATGTAAAATTAATACTCTAAAAATTTATAAATATTTTTTGAAAATATATTCCTTTATTAAATAATAATATCTAATTTATTCATGTTTTAATCTTTTTTATTTTTCTAGAAAATGATCAATTTTTGATTACTATGGAAATATATTGGATTTTAATGAAAAACAATCTATTAATTTAAATTATTTATAATGTTAAAATATATTTTTAAATAGTTTTGAATTTTAATTATTTATATTATGTATATAAATTCAATTATGTTCAGTTTTATCATTTTCATATAATAATATTTATATAATAACATTTTAAATTGTTGATCATTTTTTTAAAAACTCACTTTCTTATCTAATTTACATCAATAATTTTAATTTAAAATATCCCTCTACATTGATTTTAATTTTATAAAAAATGTTCTACATTTAGAGACAGAATAATTTATATTTTATTTTTTTTAATTAAATTTTTACCCAAATATATATTGAAAATGGTTGAAAATTAATTAATGAAATAAAGGATATGATGATATTTTATGTGGTACACAATCTTTTGTTAAAAGTAATTTTTCATATACCTATGGTTTTTATTTAATAAATAGGATTTCATATTAGAAATTATTAGGTATAAATTATCAAGTGAGGATAATTTTATTTTTTATTAAATGATAAAATATATAGTTAAATAAAAAAATACAAGTTATCGTGGTAAATACTTAAAGCGTAAACTTGAGTGAACTTAAAAAACTAGGAATAACAAGATAAAAAATGTGTTAATTTTTTATTGTGTTATTGTTTATAGATCAAATAATAACATTCCAATATAATTTTATAATTTATGTTCTAGATTAGGTTATATTGATCCCCATTATTTGAAACATTTGGGTACATAAAAGAAATACCATCCTCCTCAATTAAAAAAGGGAACTCTCTCCCATAACTACTTCACACATATTAAACCTTTTAGATTGAAAAAATACTACATGGATAACTACAAAAAATCCTTAGGCTCATTATATATCTTTTATTTATACCAAATTACAAACTATATTGTTCATAATTAGGGAACCAAAGGTAGTTTTTCTGAGGGAACATACCATGTTCTAATATTTTTAATAAATTTAATTATAATAACCCAAAAATAATTCATATAATTATATAATATTATGTTAATGTAATTATACTTATCCTTATCCACTTCCATCAAATGGGTTACATAATAATCATTTTTTTACATTGATTGTCACCTCGCGAACCTAATTCATTCAGATTTCAATTACCCTATCTAACAGTTTGGTATAATGACAAATATATGGTATATATATATAATATTTTTAACATAAATAATAAATTCTGATTAATTATAAAATATTTGATATTTTATTTTCAATTCCATAGGGGATACGATTATGCCACTTGTGTGTACGGTAAACTACCACGTCGCAAAGCAATGTGATTTTTGTAACAAACACTTTACGTAGAAGGAAATAAGGGTACATATAATTAATATATGTAATATAATTAAAATAATTGTTATATATAGTTAATATTTATCATTATAAAAATAGTATATATCATTTTCTTTCTTACCATTTCCCTTGTTATAAAAGTGATAAGGTCGTTTATGCACGTGTAGAATGTTAGTTTGATGAGGTGATGTGACTCTCTATTCATTACAAAACCACATGGATGATATATATAAGTATATTTATAGAAATAAATGTTTAAATTTGATATTATTATTATTATATAATGTTGAAATATTACATACCTCACTTCCATAATGATTTTGGAAAAATGGAAATATTACTCAGGCATAAGGTTGGAATACTATCTCCATGATCATAACATAATTCATTTATAAAATCCATATTTCATTATAGTCATTAAAAATATAAAAATTTTCTAAATTTGATTAAAATGAAATAATTATTATTCGGGATATGTTAAATTAATGACCTCTCATATCAAAGTCAACATAGAAAATTCATTATTGACACATATGTGAAATATGATCAAAACATCAAGATTAAAAATAATTCAATATGTAATTGTATAAAAAATATTAGAAATAAAATAAATTGTATTATAAACATGGAAATTTTTATTACTAATTTAAATAATTAATATTATTTTATCATTCATGATGATCTTGACAGACATGACAAGTGTGACATAAGGAAATGGGCCTCATCACAGAATCCTTTCATTGGTATATATTTAGATGTTATGCACCAATATTCTTTTACAAGGTGTATATACATCCTCTTTAAGATTTTATAACATAAATATTTCTATTATCATGGTTTTTTTCTTTTTTATTTTATTATTTTCCAGGGGATTATGTTTCATATATTTCCCCAGTGATAAGGGAGAATTATTTGAAAACACTTTTAAATTTTTCCTTAAAACATAATCTCTTCAATCTGTATATCAATAAAATTATTTTATTGATGGTTTATATAGTCATAAAGTATTTATAAAAGAAAATTTTTGTGTCTTTTTTAAATTATTTTAAGGGTTTAAAATAATAATCATTTTTCCTTGTTGTATAATGACCGTTTTGAAATAAATACATAAGGGATGTTCTATTTGTAACATATACGACAAAAAAATAATTTTTGCCACCATGAATGAAATTTAATTTATACCATACATTGAATGAATTATTATTTGTATTCAATTTAAATATTTATTTCCACTTTTTTGTTATTTTTTGTATTAGAAATTGGTTTTTAAATGAAATGGATATTTTTATCCATATGTGCATTTTATATGGTTTTAAAAGAGTTATTAAAATGGATTTGAAAAGAAAATGGGTGATCATAATGTTTTTTTTTGAAGAAATGGTACATGATGATTATATGATATAGGTTATCATAATCATGATTATACAAAGGGTTAATCCCCATGGTATCTCAATGGTGAGCCTGATATAATGTATAAGAAAGCTTGAACCAGATTATAATATATGAAATATGGGCGTGACTGATATTTTATATACACAGAGTGAGACCCATTATTTCTCTTTATGGATTTGTGAAATGATTATATTAAAATTTTTCAATTTGATAATCCAATTAAAATGGTTTTAATCGGTTTTTTCAAATGATTCTTTAAGTCACCAAATAATTATGTTTTAAAATTATTACTCTTGGTTTCAATGGATTTAATTGACCAAATGGTTCAATAGTTTACATGACAAAATATTTTATTTCATAAACAGAAATAAAATTAATGGTAAAGGGGAACATTATATGAGTATACTTTTTTTCACTGAACAAATGGGTTTCTTTATATTTATATCCCATACTATGCATTTTATTCTGATCATAGATATTAAAATCTTTTTGTAAGTGATTAAGGATGGGAAATGAAATTTAATAATTCATGTTTAAATTCATGGATATTTTACCATACTATAAATATATTCAAATTCCAAAATTTTTATTTGGATAAAATGGATACTAATTATAAGTACCCACTTTTATTTTAAGTTATTTTTATCTATGGGTTGTGGCATAGTTTTCCTCAACCCTAAACCTAATAATATCATAAAATTTAATATAATGAATTATTAATATAAAAATATATATTATTTAATATTTTTTGTAATTTATCTATAAAAAATATGAATATTTATGAATATTTTCATTTTTTAGGCAGTATAGAAGGAAGGATTACTAAGTTATGTGTGATGTTTAGTCATCATGGTTTCTAATTATTTGGCTTCAAATGGTGATGGTCTATGAAAATTTATGGGTCAACAAATTAATTTTTGATGGGTTCCAATTTCAATTATTTAAAGGTGAAAATATTTTATAGTATTTCTATCACAAAAATGATGGAATATGGTTTTGGAAAAATGCTGTCATGTATGTATTGTCGAAAAATAGGAATTTTGAAAAGTATTTTTGGAATTTGGTTTAGAATTATGATTCGAGGGTTGAGGTTAATTAGTATCTTTATATTTTTATGTTTTTTGAAACAATACAATTCAGATGGTTATATATTGGAAATGGATTGATTATATATATACATGATATATATTGTAGTTCATATTTGTTTAAAAATTATTGAATACCTTGATTAGGTAGTATTATGTAATGGAGTTAGTATCATATAGATTTATGGTTCAGGAAAATGATAAATGTGGGGGGTGGGATACATGGATGATCGTGGGAGTTTTGGTTTGTTGAAGATAAAATGGGTTGGGTTCCACTTAGATGGTGGGTTTTTTAGTGGAATTCAAGTATTTTGGTTTGTTATTGAACAATATCATGGGACTCTCTACATAAAAAATCATTCACTATTTTGTTTATAAATTTGATAATGAAAATAATTACATTGGATATGGTTGTCATATTTCCCTAGTGGTTATTTATATTAGGAAAATGTCATGATCATATTTTCACAACAAAATAGTGAGGCCTTATTTACCAGAAAAACTATTTTATCCCTTCATTATTCTATTAATATTCCATTTTCCCACTTCTATTTCCCATTTTTATGGAATTTTTTGATGTTATTATTCTTAATTTTTTTTATAAATTTTACTGTATTATCTCTAAAATGTAAAGGAATATATCTTATAGATTTATAAAGAAATAAAACATTTTTGTTATTTGAAACATTACAGGGGTTTCCTCCAACTATGATCTTCTTTAAGGTATGGATATAGATGTACCATTATTACAATATTCAGACATTATAAATGTAATATATCCCTCTTAGAAATTGTCAGTAAAATTATTTAACCATTGTTTATTGTCATTTAATAATGTTCTATTCTCTAATTATATCTTAATTTATCTCTATACATATAGATTAATCACTCTGACAAGTCCCTACCATTCTGACTAAATACACCTAAAAATATTTTCCTTATTTTTTTGAAAAAATTACCCTTTATATAATTGATACTTTTTATTGGTAGATACATTGAAAATACTAAATCATTCTATTTTCATTATAATTTCATTCATTAAAAAAATAATATCATTGAATCAATAATTCATCTACCCACAACAATAAAATATTTCTTGATTTTTATAGATATAGTTTTACCTTTCCTGTACCCTAATAGGATTTACTATCATGAAATACTTATATATAGAATTAATTTCCATAATTGAGAAAAACTGGTGTAATATTCATTGGAGATTTGAAATCTATTTAGTTTTCCAATAAATTTTCATCATGATTATCAATACAATACTACAAATTTGAGATAACTATTTTCATGAGTATTTGTTAGAACTACCAATTAGAAGGTTCTTATTTACCACATTTTTATAGGTTATAAGGGGTGATGGTGTCTTTTTTAGTCTAAATTGTCTCTCAATACCTTAAAAAGATATTTTTAGAGTGATTATCATTATCACATATGAAAAAATAGGGGATTCCAAATCGAAAATATTTCCTCCCTTGAAAACTTGACCATCATGATGGTTGTGAACAATCATATGGACATATATTCCACACATTTTTAAACATAATAAACTCATAAAAGAGTTTATTTTTAACTAAAGGAGGCTTGAATGAATCATATGTAATTTATTACACGCACAAAGAACAATTATATTTTGGGAGTTGGGTGATATGAGAGATCAATGTACCTCCCAATTTTACTTGTCCAAATTCATCTATCAAAAACAATAATAAATTATAATTCATTTTTGCGAAGAGTATTCAATGAAAATGTATATTTTAAATTATAAACCATTATTTTATTATTTCCATGTTTTCTACAAGTAGGTGATGAAAAATATAATTCTAGGACGTTTTTAACAATTTTTTGAGAACACATTTCCATATTTATCAATCAGTATATTTCTTAAATATTATGATACCATAATAAAATTAATGTGATACAGTAGCTAGAAATATTATTCATTTTTAGGTTTTCTATTTATGGAATATTGTCACATTTTCAAAATAATAATTTTAGTAAAAAACATGTATTATCTTAATTTTATATATAAAATATCTTTTAATATGATAAATCATATATAATATCTATTTACTCCTGTTTGTACATGTTTTTTATTTTCATCCATGATAAATGATAAGTAACCAAATTATCTGAGACATTGTTATCATTGAACTTTTTATCAATTTCTTGACATATTATCATCCACTGAATTATATATAACATGGCATTTTTTCAAAAAAAATTAAGGAATAAGAATAAATGATATAAAAAACTATATTATAGAGTATCAAATATGATTGATATTTTAAAAATAAAATTCCAATTTAATAATTTCCTTTACTATTAATGTGTATTTGATTTGATATTTTTTACTGTATCAATTTTAAACAAGAAGAATTAAAAATGTGACTAAGCCACTATACTAGATAATATCCAACAAAAAAATAAAATATATCACAAATCACCCAAGAAATATTTTTCAATTTAGTTTATACTATGAATGGGCCAAACAAAATTATTTAATTTAATGAAACAATTCGTACATTACATGTTTCTTCAATGATTAATAGAAATTTTTTAGAAAACAATTGGTCAATATCCATGATATATTGGAGATCTCCTTAGTGAGGTATAAGCTGAATCCAAAATCTCAATGATAATTTTTGACCTAATATAGATTAATATAATTTAAAATCTATTGTAACACCTTTATTTCTAGTAGATCAACCCCAATTCCATGCATAAATGTTCTGTTGCTTGGGAAAAATCAATTTTGGACCTTTAAGTGGAGCTTTTACCAATTGTTAAATACTAACTACTTTTCATACAAATTAATAAAAAAATTAATTTGATAAAGGAATACCTCAAAGGATACCATTTATACTATGTAATATTCCATAAGTATTTCAATAAATTATTTTTCTAAGTCAATTTTTTTGTCATAAAACATTGAAAATAAATTGTTTTAATACACTAATAAAAATAAATGCGATGATATGTGATGGTTTAATATGGTAAAGAAAATATAGTTTCATCCTGATAACCCAGATATGCTTATATTTAGATGAAACCATAATATCAATTCATGAAATAATAAAACTCTTGTCTAAGTAACTGATCTATAATTTTGTAAATAAACCATTATGGAATATTTTCCTTCCCTGTGGATAAATGTTTCTTATAATAGTTGACACATTGTATCCATCTTGTGATGTTAGTTACAGTGATTAACTCATTGTATTGATTCCTAAAAGATATAATGAATCCATTTAGAAAAATGAATTATAAGAGCTACAACCATCCATAGTTCAATATTATGATTTATTTCCCCACATCGGGAAGTTTATTAACTTCATTGTTAACCACATACATTATTGGATGAGTGAGTCCAAATTGTGGTTATAATATTAGTTTTATTAATTTCTCCATAAATATTCTTCTGTGAAATTGAAGGGTTTAAAGAATTATAAAATACATTTACATAAATAATATGAAAAATTAATTTTTAAAGTGATTCATAATGAACACATCTTTTTATGAATATAATTAATTTTGCATCCTTCCATTCACTACCTTAAACCTTTTAAGTTATTATAAATTCATGGTTGATGATGGTTCTCCCATATTTTATATTTTAATCTTACAAAAATTGTTAATGGATTAATGGAGTAAAAAGAAACTAAAAATTAAATAATTAACAATGTAAATCATATAGATTAAAGTTTGATATGAAAAAATTAGTTTCTAGAATGGATAAATATATACTGTTGTTTGAAAGAGTGATGTACATGTGGAGAAAGTTATAACATCTATTATATCATTATAAATAAATATAATATTTAAATGTAACATCCACCATATATTAATGTATATAAAAATATCCATTATATAGAAGTATATAATTTCAAGAAACAACAGATTAATTATAAACCTAGTATAAAAGGATATATCTTATTATCCATGCTATTAAATGAAATTTTCAATAGTTGTGATGTACTATATTTTCTCATTTCACAAAAATATAAGGAAGGTAATATATAATAATATATGGGTTTTTAAATTAATTCTTAGTTTTTGTATATTATGAATTATTTTCAATATAGCTTGTGCAACACCACAAAAACATAGTATATATCATAATCCACTAAGATAAACGAATAGGCTTGCTCCTAGAGTGGTGTATGTCTTTTTTACATTTCATTCTTGGAAGAACCATGAAAACATAATATCATTCACCTATTCCCCCCATCATGTTCAATTGAAAAAAATTCTAATAGCATTGTCTCTCTATTGAAAATATGGTTGTTAACATTTTTTTGTATCTTTATGGATCCATATGTATTTTAGGGAAACTCATAATGTGTTTCTTTTCCAAAATAGATATTATTTTTTAAAAACCATTTATTTAACTCCCATGTGATTTTACTATATAAATAAATCTTATAAATCATAATCTAACATATTTATCCTTATTTAATAAATTAAAAACATCACATTTATTATAAAAATGTTCAATCAATTTTATATTATGATAGACATTTGAATATTTAACCTTGATTCTTATTAAGGGAGCCTAAGAGAAAGAAAAATATATTTCTCTATTGGTTTAGGAATATAAAATTACAATGATCCCTTATTTAATATATTTCCATTAAATGTGTGGTTTTATAGTTTAGGGGAGTTAGAGATATTCATACCAAGATTTTTTCAAAAAGAATCATTAACCCATGGACTATACTAAGGTAAATTAGTATGTTGGATTATTTTAAATTAACTCTCTCAATTACATAAGAGTATTATAAGGTGTAGATTCTTGAATACAAATTTTTCTAATTGTTTTATTTAATTGAAAAAATGATGGGCAGATATTATAGAATTTGTTTTAGTGATTATCTCTACTACATTTTGATCATTCTTACCCTAACTAAACACTAATATATGCATCAATGATACTTTTATATAGAATATATTAATTATATATACATATATTTAAAAATCATTAGAAACATAAATTATTGTATGAAAAATATTCATAGATTATGATGATTTTAATAACAATTTCATGTTTATAAATAGGACTATGACTTATGAAAACATAATAAAGCATGAGATTTTTTAGAAAAAATCACAAATTTTTTATAGAAAATTTAGATCATCATAAAATAATGATCTTTAAATTATGGTTCTATCAAAAAAAATATCTTATCTCTTAAAGGAATTAAAATTCCATATAAAAACCATGACATGGATAAACATAACTGTGTTGTGGTCAAGAATTATGACTTTTGAGGTCCTTATTTAAAATAATTCCAACAAAAGGAAAACATTATTGTTTTATATTAGGAATACATTATCACAGGGGAAGAACCACTTCACTGTGGAACAATAATCATGTCATAGTTTTTTTACTAGTGAATATAAATATATGTTTTAAAATTCCTAGAAATAATCTTCAGCATGGGCCTGAGGATTTATACAATTGTAAAAATTATTATGATATTTGGACTCTTGGACTATATTTAATATATATAATTTTTTTATAATTTAAATAAATATTATTTATGTTTAAAAAATTTATAATTAAAAAAATGTTAAATAAAAATAAGCTAATATTGTTTTATGAAAATATTATAATTCTAAAATGAATTAATGAAATTAAATTTCTTATATTAATATAATTTTTAAACCTATCCACAATGGTTTTGTGCATTTGAAAAAATAATTTAAATTTTTTAAAAATTTGATATTAATAAAATATAATTTTTTTGTATTATAAGTATAGAGATTATTTATTATGGAATATAATGGATTTAATTTAATTTGGAAAAAATATATTTTAATATAAATGAATTTTTCGAATTAAAATAATGAAATATTAAACATGTTTTCATTGTACCATGTATGAATATGTTGGTGGAACTAGAGAAATTTGGGCTTGTGTTTATTTAAAGATGGTGTTTTTTTTTGTATTTGTGTTGTAATTATTCCTTTTGATATAGGACTGTTGAATTGTGTATTGTTTTTTAGTATATAGAGGTTTCATTGGGAAATTAGTATTATGTTTTTATGTTTTGGTATTAATATTTGGGTTTGAAGGATATGAAGTAAATTAGAGAACATAATGTACAAATTTCATTATTGATAATGTGAAATTTTTTTATATTTTGTAGCTGGTTAGGCACTATAAGATAGCTGGTGTAAGTAGATAATTCTAATATGTAGCTATTGGGATCCTAAAAGTTGAATGTGGGTATCGAATACTCTACCAGGTGGTTGGTTAAATCTTACTTGGGACTAACTGATGTTTTATAAGCACCCCATGAAATATTCAATGGGATATGAAAGGGCATATCATGACTATAAGGAACCCAAAAAATTACTATTACAAGGTGTCCCTAAATGTTTTATTAAATAAATAAATATATATATATATAGTCATAATATTTACTTCCATCCATTACTCCCAAATTTGAAACACTAGCAACCTAGGAATGAAAAATATATCCATTAAATCCTCATTCTCCCATTTTCATTTCTTTTTAGTATAGAAAAATAAATTATCCACATATGCTAGAGATATACCAGAGTTTAGTTTATGATCTTCCACCCATTTGTTTCTAATTATCTTAGACACTAGCATGTGGTGATTGAAGTTTTTAATATATATGATCTTCATACTTTTTAACTGGAGAAGAGGGAACCAGTACATTCCTCGAAGACTGAGAGGAAAACAAACCATATATGATACATTTATAGATGTCTTATACTATCCTGATAGGGATTTATTACTTTTATAATTTTATTTGAATATGGGAAATTAAAAAAGTGATTATAAATGCGGTATCTCATACTAGTTCATGGTATTTTAACTCTTTTAGATTTTCTTTATTTTACTTGATTCCTTTTAATTACTCACTGATGTGGATGTTAGTAGAGTCATAGAAAATTTATTTTCCAATAATAATTGGTAATGGTAGGTTGAAATATTTTTAATCTATATTGTAATTTTAGATTGTATATGAATTATAAATGTTTTAAAAAATGTTCATATTGAGGTATCATGGGAGGAGGACTCCTGATATTGGTTTTAGGGGATTGTGGTCTTAATGAATGATACCATATGATTAAAAGGGCCACAATGTACCTGGTAAGAGTATACATGGTACTTAATGAGCATTCCATGGTTTTAAGACCCCAGCAGGTGACATTGGGTGGCTATTACTATACAATAGGTACATTATGCTTCCTATATAAATTTTCTAAAATTATGGAATGTGCAATGATAATTCCTACATTTAAAATAAATTACCCACTATATAATTTTTTATTTTATGAACATTGAACAAATAAAGGTGGGGGAAGGGGTGATCCCTTATCCCCCTATTCTATTTCACTCACACTTCATGGATCAATAGTGATTTGTAGAGGTTTCACTAAGGATTTATTTTTTTCTACTTACTAATTTTCCCCTTCTATTAATTATTTTTTATCTCATTATTATTTTTGATGAATTTTTCTTAGTGTTTCATGTAGGTTCTACCAAAAATTGTTTGAATTGATCAGGTATTCTAGTAATTTGGTATGAATTTGAGAAAATGGTCTTCAAAATGATTAAAAAGCATGGTTCCATGTTGTTTATGTGAATCTAAATACATTCCCTAACTACTCATTAGATTCCTACAAAATGAGAAGATAATTTGAGTTTATGTTTGTGATTTTTAATGTGGATTTTGATGGTATTGGGATTTTTATTGCTTATTAGTCTATCACACCACATTGGATGAATAAGCAGTTTCATTACATCACTTGTTGAGTTTACATCAATTACTCCACCAAATATTAGGATCGAATAATTGTTTTGGTTAATTATTATTATATTTTAACATATTAAACATTTTATATGATGGATTTTGGCCCTTGCTGATGTGGAAAATGAACAAGATGGATTTGAACAAGTATAGTTAGGGAAATACTATTATTTCATAATTGTATAATTCCACTTCTACCTGAGTGGGTTTCTGGTTTTTCCTCGTGATATGGTTTCACATATATTGTGTTTAATGTGTAGGTAAATATGTTTTTGACCTGAATAGAATGTATGAGGGGTTCTCCTTGTGAGTGGAAAGGTTAGATAAAATTTTCATGATCATTAGTATGATCATTAGTATTATACAATGACTACATAGCTACTGATGGAAATGTGAACCCTGTGAGGGTCATGATTATAGGTTAATTAGAAAACAATGAATGTTTCCAAATCAAGGATATGGGTTATAGGGACTATTGAGTTCCTTCTCAAGATATTCAATTACCACATTGATGTATTCATAAGGTTGGGCCTATGAAATGGGATTAGTATGGTCATATGGTGTAAAATTACCATTAGGTTGGTCAAAGTGAGCCTTCATGGAACTAAATCAGGTTTTTCAAGTGATGATTGATGAATATGTACTATATATATATCATGATATACACCATAGTTCTTTTTTGATGATCAGATGGTTATTGATGGTCACAAAGATTTAGGAGGTGACTAGATATTCAATGAATTGATTTTTGAGAGGATTATTTGTCTCTAATATAATTATTGATCCTTTCGGTTGTAATTGAGTATTCCGTAATAAGGGGAACTCCCAATTTTTTTATATGTTGAGAGATATCCTTGATTTGGGAACATAGGATGATAAGATCCCCTGAGAGTATAACCCTTCCTTGTGGGAACCAAATTACTGCTAAGGGAGGTCATTCATTATGTATGTGACTTTGGTATTTCAATATCTATTAAAATTACACATTAATTTTTGATTCATTTAATATGATTGCACATTATCAATTCTATATGTTCAAAAATTATCGTGATTTTATCAATTAGGTAGATATCCAAAAATATTAAACATGGGAAAAACAACATTTTCAAAAAAAATATGTAACTGGATTTTAAAAATAATTGTCCCTCTAAAACTACATCAGATAACCAACAAATGTACATATGAAATGAGTGAGATATAAATCAATTTACGGGAATAAAATAGAAAAATTAAAAGAACAAATTATTAAATGTTAAACAATAGGAATTTAAATGGAACAAAAAATGGGTGAGGATCATATTGATGAATAGCGATTCATGATATAACATGATAACATAAAGGAAACTCAGAAATGTGGAAACAACCCTAAACATGATATCATAATCAAATGAAATAGTTAAAAACTAATAAAAATAACATTTTTATCTATGGATGATGTCTAGAGAACCATACATGAAATATCATGATAGTAAAAAAAATATCCAATGCATTGGACTGCTATCTGGGTGTACCCACTATAATCATATCATGTACATTCATAAGTGTCCCACATAAATCATATATATAAGATAATATTTCATTACATTTAATCTCATGATAATGGGGTTTATATTTTATTCATGTATGTTCCAAATAAAATATGTATAAGCCGAAAAAGGTGAACAACAATGATAGGAAATGGATATGGGTATTCACTACATAATTTTATTTCCTGGAAATTAATTTTTAAATTTCGACATCCTAATAGAAATTATTCTTTAGAGGGATCAATGAGAGTGAAGGCAGTATATAATATTTTCAACATAATTATTTAATTAATGGGTATATGGAATAACATATACCAACATTAGGAATTCGAGATAAAAGGCAAAATATAATTATTAGTCTTGAAAAAATAGTAGAAAGAGAGGATATATTACAATATTCTAGCATAATAACGACTTATGTAAATGATATAATGAAATGGGATAAATGATCTCTCATGATTAGGACTTGAATTTTATAGTATATTGATCAATATAAATTAATGAAGAAATAAACAATTGAGATTAAATAGTATAATTACAAATAAGGAACATGTATATAAAATAAGAGGGGAAAGTCCCTTACTACATTTTGGCACAAAAACATATTATGTAAAGATGAAAATGAGAAGGGATAAATGATCATTCCATCAATGAAAATTAATTGGAATAGTAATTTATTTTATAATTTCGTTAAAATTAAACCAATTTATAATCAAAATGATAATTTCAAATAAGGTGCATCAATTGAAATAAATATATAAGGCTCCCTTACTTTTTTTTATAGAAAATCAAATGATAATTTTAGTAGCATTACAGATTTAATTAAAAGATCATGGAAGGGATTAATGATATTGAAAGGGGTATCTAATAGTTTAGACTTAATAAGGGCACTAACAAGAATATGAGAGAAAATGTCCTAATATTGGGAATTTGAGATAAAATTAATAAGATAATAAAGGTGAATGGAAGAATAGGAGAATGAGAGGATCCCTTACTAAATTTATTTCAATAAACAACTTAGGTAAATGCTATAATGAGATTTGATACATGATCTACCATGATTAGGATATAAAATTAATAGTGTGGGGATATTTATGAATTTATTCCATTATATCCAATTGTGGAGTAGCCAAACTGTCTTGCAATGATTGTCACTAACAGTCAAATTCAGCAAGAATGGGGTATGAATTACCAAGAGGTGAAAATCCTGGGAATCTGGGGTGACATTTCAGATAGTGACAAGGAAAATTAGAATGGTATGGTTCTGATTTCTAACATTGATGTGGTTCAGGGTAGGAGGATAAAGATGTCCGGGAATGGGGGTGCTATGACTACCCCACTACATCGAAGGTAGAGAAAAGATTACTCTTATCTTCCAAGGCTTGTGCCGACCAGATCTTCTAATATGAAGGAAAGTGGGGTTATTCAGTCTTCAAAGGAGTTTTTGTCTTTGGATAAGTTGAATCTAAGAAGGAAATATGCCATGGTCCTTAAGCATTATTAATGTTCAGGGTGGGAATAAACTATTGTAAAAGAAGGAATATATAATAGATGTGGTGATGGGTTTGATTTTTATGATATCAATTTTTATTTTCTTCCTTGATGTACTTAGTTAATGTTTTTTTCTTATTAATAAATGGTCAAAGTCTTGCCTTTGACTGAGCATTCCGATTAAAAGGATGATTAAAAATAAATTTATTAAATTGAAAATCAGAGATGGAAAACCCTTACTATATTTTATAATGGTCACATTTTATGTAAATGTCAAAATTCAATGAGAGAAATGATATCTAATTCAAAAAACATAATTGTTTAATCAAAAAATATTTTTATAAATTATTTAAAATAAAACCAATTTTGATTGAAAATATTAATTTCAAGGATGGTTCATGAATATAAAATATGTTAGATATGTCCCATAATATTTTTATATAAAATACTATGGAAATTTTAGTAGCTTAATGGGTCTACCTAAAGGATCATGGGAGGCTAATAAAGGTGAATAGTGTATCTCATCACATTTATATTAAGAGGGATGTCATAGGGGTGTCTAAAAACTGTCCCAAAAAATAAAAAAACGAAATTAAGAAGAACAATATAAAATATGTTCTTTAATAACTTTTTTGGAAATCACTTACCTTTTGAGGGTTATCGTAGAAGTTTAGGCGGAACTTAATGAGACCTTGGGGAACCTTGAGAAGTTAGAGGGAAATGTAGGGATCTCATCCAAGATTTTTTATAAATATTAATGAGTGCTATGAAGGTTTATATATTAAAATAGATATGAGTAATTTATTATTTCAAAAACTGATGTTTTGGAATATATATATATAATAAAGTAATAAAAAAACATACAATATCTTCCATTGTACCTTCCAAAGATGATTGAATCTCATTATTTTATATTTCTCAGGGATGAACCTAGTAATATATTACCCTTGGTGAAGATTATGTGAGTGATTTTAATGAAGAATTTATTTTAAAACCTCAAAATATAATATAGTTTTTGGGGTATTCATAAAGGAATTATCAAATTAAATAAATATAAATAAAGAACAATATTTTAAAGGGAAACATATATTTGGTCTTAAATACAATTTATAGTGTTTATTAAATAAATTTTTAGTCATTATTTTTTCATAATCCACAACATATATTTATACCGTATTCAATTTTCACTAAAAAATTCAACAATCTATGAAAATTATGAAAAAGAATTTATTGGATAATTTCAAATTTCAAATTATAAAATTTATATTTATTTTATAAAAAAAATTCAATTTTTTTTTAATTTCCTTTTTTAAAACAAAAAATGACATTCATTTATAAATTATATTTTTCATCATTAACATTTTTTAACCCTTATAATAATTGAATTATTTCATAAAAATTATATTATAATTTATCATTAATAAAAATTAAATATTATTATTATTTTTTAATTGCCACTAATTTTTAAAATTAAAGATTTCATTAAAAGGAAAATCGTAATTAAAATTTCATATTATAGATAGATAAAATTTTAGTTTTGTAGTATTAAAAACTATTTTTAATCAACCTCATTAAATAATATTTTATAAAGTAATATAATTAGAAATATTTATAATAAACTATTAATTTAATTGGAAATATACATATCCATACTTTCAAGGTTACCTCTTTTTTTCTCTTTTTAGATTATTATTATTATTATTATATTCCCATAAATAACATATTTCAATTATACAAAATCAATAAATATAAAGTATTCTTATTATTCATAATGTAAAAATATTAAGTTAAAAATATTAAATAATATTAATACATGTAATTATAAATATTTTATCAAATTTATAAAATTCAATTCATGTATGTAGAATAATTTAAAATATAACATGCACTCACAATGAAAATGAGTTTTCTTAAAAATATATTTTTTCCGGAAATGATGAATTTACATTAACTATATAACTAGTAATATTAATTATATGAATTTAAATTATTAATTATATATATATAATATATTCATATTAATTTAATAATTTCCATTAGTTTTTAATCTTAAATAATTAAAATAGAGAAACATTATGCATTTCAAAACAATTTTAAGAAAAACAGGGCTTCAAGCCAAAACAAATATTCAAAAATATACTTTTATGATGATTTAAATGTAATTATTAGGATTTAATATTACGCAATAATATTTATTCCACATTGAAATAAAATAATAATTGGTCTTTTAAATTACTAAATTTGTCCTATGAAATGAATGTTTTTAATATTAAGTGTTTTTACAATTCATAGAAAAATCAATATTTTCGAAAAAATTGCGAATATTTTCCCCTAATTTAATTCTTATATGACGGCATCCAAATTGGATTTTATTTTGTTAAATAAAATTTCTAAATGATATAAAAAATTATGAAAATAGTTTTTCACAAAATGAGTTAGAATTACTTTTGAATAAAAGTTATTTTTGATTAATAAATATGTATTAATAAAAATTAAGTGATTATTTACTAAAACCATACAAATATATTTATTTTCAATTGGAAATTAATATATATAATAAATTTTTAAATCATATTCATACTATAAAATATAACAGTTTCCTTATAATAGTATTATATAAATAATCATTGTTCGTTTGGTTTCAGTGTTGTGTATCACATATTATATGAGACATAATTTTCTATTTTAGAAACATAAGGAGGTATATTAGGTGTATAGAATCAATTATGTATTTTTCAATGTTTGTAATTCTTATTCAGTTAAACTAATTTTAGAGTTATAATAGGTTTACTAGGTTTTTGTAGTTGTTATCTTGATCCTTATATTTATGGTTACAATTTCATTGACATATTATTATATTCCTTATGGTTGTAACTCATTAAACCAATATATATTTATACTATAATAAATCACTCACTAGTGTTTGTGCTGCTTGATTATTTTATTGGTGGATATTTATATTCCCAATATAGTTATTATCCTGATATATTTTTCACCAAGTGATAATTTTTTCTCATTATTAACAACGATAATACATTATCCACATAGAGATATATTATTCCCCATGATGTGTTGTAATTCATCATTTATTTATTATTAAAATTTTCACCTATTTATTTCATAGATATACCTCATTCATGTAGTGATACGTGGATTTCCATGTTTTTTCATTGTGATTTCTAATTTAGCCAGTGATACATTATTCTCCTTTATGTACATATAATGAAACTAATATTTATATGCCACGAATCATTCTATATAATGAATTAGTGTTGCACCTTCCACCTATGATGATGGTAATGATGATATAAAATTCACCTTTTATTTAGAGATGGGGATGCCAACTAGGACATTAATTGTTTTATAGTGATAACTCATTCACATAAATATTTATATAAGAGGTGATGGATTGTTCTACCTCATAGGCATTAGGAAAATGGGTGAATACAATGGTTGACGTAGGTATGATTTGATAGTTGGGATGTAATATTATATACCATGTGGTGTGATAGGTGTATACCTGTGAGGTTTAAGACTTATGGTTAATTTCTTACATAAAATCACATATATACAATTTTTTGTTAAGGTAACTATTTTTGGTTGACTGTTGTGTTTTATATTTATTTAATATATAAACAAATAGTTCATGTGGAGACCTTATTACTTGGAAAAATGTTTGGGAAACATACTTGTTATAGGTTGTTGATCTATGTAGCTTAACATGGTTTTGAATAATGTTTTAATGTGATATTAAGGGAAATGGTTTGGTCACTGTTTCTTTATGTTTCAGTATGTCACATACTATTATGGTATCCTATTTAGATATCATACATCCATTTTATAAAAATATGACCTTAAAGAGTTTCATTTTTTGGTCTAGATAATGCTTATTATTATAGACTACTTTCTACAATAATTTCATATTCCATACTTTTATATGATATATTACTATATGTTTTTTGTTATTTATTATTATTATGGATATGATACTGGTTATAGTCCCCTTACATGGTTTATTGGAAACTATATTCTAGTTAGAAAAGAATAGTGTATGTGGAGTCATGACAAACACCATGTTGAACCCTCCATCTCAGAAATAGTCTCGATAACTAGAAATCGGAAACTACATAGTGGTATGAGATATTTATATGACTAGTCATAAAATATTAATATAATCTAGAGAGAGTTTGGAATTATAAAATCATGTAAGAGATGTTGTTATTGTGGTTTTCTAGAACACACATAATTTATAGTCTATGATATGATATAATAGGGATTGTATGTATTAATTTTCAATGTTACATTTGAGTTAATGTTTCCTAGTATATTGTTCTAAATTATTAGTTTCTTACTTTTACCCATGGTTGTGGGTGAAATGTGGTATATGTTATTGTATTATAGTATTCACATTATATTCACATGAAAGTCATATTATTTCGTGGGATTGATTGTCTAATTAGGAGTAAGGTTTATATTTAGAAGGAATCAACAACATGCTATATTTTGTTTTCCTATATATAGTTTTACTTGCAATATCCTCAAATGGGACATGGTTTCAATATTTTTTCCATATCGAATTATTTTTTAAATGTATATATATATATACGAGACCTGGATTGAGAGTGGATAGGTTATGATAGAGTAAAGGTTTAGTGAGATTAGACAGTTATATCATAGGTCATATATAGAGTAGTGGAAAATATTTCTATTACTTCCATTATATATTATAACAATGATTGATTTTAGGATGACCCTATAGTGGTTAGTGTTATATGTATATAAATTCATTACATAAGTGATAATTTCAATATTTGTAGTTGGTTTAATTTTCCCAATGAAATATACACTGAATACTATAAGATATATTATAAAATGTGATTAATGTGAGATATGGGAATAAAATATCTTTGAGGGATCATTTGATGATGGTTTTGAATAAATATCGTGGTGAGTAAAATATTATCTATGTTCATGACTATGTTCCTGATAAGTTTTGTTCATATGAGGGTAGATAAGAGATATTGGTTGAATTTAGAATTGTAATTAGATAGTTATCATGGATAGATACATCGTATGATGTAAATTACAGATGGGTAGGGTGTGATCGGATTTTTTCAAGACAGGAAGAATACTATGAGCAAGGTTTCATTGTTAACAATGATTAGTTATTTGTAGCATAGGTGACTGGAATGATTACAATTCATGATTATTTCATTAGTAATGTGTTCCATAGTTTGATAAATTATATTGTGGGGGAATAACTAGGGTTTACACCATCATAGTTTTGTGATTAAATAGGTAATGGTTAGTATCCTAATCATTTTTGAGTCGTTGTTATATAGTCTTTTTTATTGTGGTAGGTGAGTGATTTGAATAGTATCGTAATTGTATATGGTACAATATAAAATATGTTATAGATGGGATAGTTATAATAGTGATTGGGGTGTCATCATTGACCATTGATAGAATCTAAAACATGAAAAATCATATGATTTTGAAAACAATAAAGGTATAAAAATGGAGGTTATGGTAGTCACTTTAATATATTGGCAATCCCATGATGGTGTATTCTAATACACTGTGGATTCAAGATAGATGGCCTCATATTGAATATTTTGAGTAGAAATAGGAGGTTATTCTGGTCCCCTTATGTCTTATTTAAAGTGTAGTACCATGGGTGTCTTGGTATTTTGGTTTTGATATAACTGGTGAACACATAGAGAAGTATTTCTAGGTTTGAGATGGACCATAAAATGGTGGGGGCCATAAAATTTTGACTGGAACATTTATAAAGGAATTATTTATTATAATATATGGTTTTTTGTTATGAGAAAAAATTATTTACCTATAAATAATCATATTAGTATTAGCCAATTTGGATATATGTATTGAGATATGAATGATGTGTGATAATAGGTGTCCACAGTGTGATATAAAAATTAATGAGTGGGAATGATAATTTTAATTATGGATAAACGTTCAACCAATATGATAGATGATATGTGACCAATTTCAAGATTCTAGGTGAGGTATAGTGAATGTTGGGTCCTATAAGACACTAGGGGAATGAGTTTAAAGGCCAGTGGTTAAACAATATTGAAGGTGACTCAACTCTATTGGGATATTGACTAATGATATTGAAAATTTACATTTTGGTAAATGTATTGATCATTATGTGTTGAAAAAAAGTGTTTGGTGATGGTGAGTTTTTTTGGGAATGGGGGTTATAGAATATGTGCATCGATGGAATAGGAAGGCATTGTATAAAAAAATTATATTATACAACAAATCATGGAAGGATTTTGGTGAATGTTGTTTGTTGAAATATGTAACCCCTTAATTTGGGTTTGTTTTAGTTTTTCATCACTGATGGGATGGGTACTGTTCAACAAAATGAAAACACCCAAACATGGGTATTGATTGATGAGGATCAATTAAAGAGAGTGTATTTAGTAATAGAGTAGTGTGAGTTTTGGGTAATGATATACTATAATTAATATGTATTAATATTAGTAAATGGGTATATTAAATTATTTTTTCATGGAAATTATAATACATTTAGGAATATATGATAACAAATGAAATAGAGTGAGGATTCATGAGTTGAAATGAAGATTGAGAGTGCAGTTTCATGTTCAAATCCAAATGGTCTTAGAGGCATGTTTCTGTATCATTCATAGTGTGATGGTTTAATTATTCCACTGAGGTCAACTGTTTCTTCATGATGTTGCAAAATTCATAATTCACACACGCATCCATGATTGGAGAATCATTAAGATTTAATTAATTTATACTACATAGTGTGAGTGTGTTGCTTAGTTTCCAAATATAAATATTCTAATGGGGAGAAAACAAAAAATTTCATGTATGATTACATGTGTTGACTCAAAATTGGAAATGTTAGAATAATTTGGGAAATATTTAATGTGTGTTATTGGACTAGAGACTAAGGTGTTATATGTTTTTATAGTTTCTCTTGTTCTAGTTTTCTATTGGAATCACCATATACTGAGTATGGTCAATAATTTGAGTGTGAATATAGTGTCAAAGATCAAGGTGGTTCACAAGATATTATGTTTGAGAATTTTTAAAAATATATTTCTTACGGTTGGGAGGTTGTATGGAACCACCATGTTTGGGATCGATATAAATGAGTAAAATGTTGGCGGAAATGATAATGGTGCCAAGGTTTAATTGTATTTTATAATTATGATAGTGAATTGTAAAATTTTGAGTCCTTATAAACATTATAAAAAGTAATTACTAAAAGGTACCTCTGGTGGAGGATGACATAGATATGTTTTTAGGGTATTAGAGGTCTCAAAGGAAGAGGATAGAGGTTGAGGGATGTTGTCTGATAACTAGTTACTATTAATATATTACTAGGTGAAAATGTTAGGGGTGCAAGACCATGAATAAAGGACACCGAGATATTAGTTAAGATTACCTGGTCACCAATTCTACCCAAAAAAATTAAATAAATTTATAGTTGATTTTATTTGTTTAGAAATGGTTAACCCACATGAGGTTCCTAATTTGAAGACTTTCCTACATAGAGGAGTCAGGCCCCTCATCCACTCTTGTACTTCCCATGTCCTTTATAGTTTCTAGTTTCTTAAGAGATGGTTCACCATTAATTTAGGTAATATTTCTTCCATATTATCATATTATCTTAATATTTCATAACTTCTTTTGGTTGTGGGAGAAACTGTTTATGAATTTGACACGAATTCTTCCATATCACCATGGAATCAATCCATGATGATGTGGATATTGTATATCTTGGATAAATGATGATTTCATTGGCTAAAAATGCTTGGCCTAATGTATATTTTAATGATCTAATTCAATTCCTTGAATTTTATTTGGTTTCCCATAAAATTGAAATATAATTTATATTAATTTTTGAAACTTAAGGTCATTTTTGATTGTTATGGTCATAAGTATTACCATGGAGTGGATCACATCATGGTGGATATGGAACCAATATCATTATACCTCAGAATTATTTTTACTCATTTAATCCTAGTTGAATTAATTTTCTTTTATTTTATTAAATAATTATACCCTTTTTTAATTAATTTTTGTGGAAATTTTATGGATTTTGAGAATGATAAATTTAAATATTTATGAGATGGGAATTATTAAGCTTATTTAATAATAGAGAAAGACTTATTTAAAATATGAATATATAATTCAGGTAGGTGTTTCTTTATATTAAAGTGTTATATGGTTGTTCATATATTGTGTAAATTTCATGTCGAACAAAAATTGTTTGTAACCTAAATGGAAGTACTGAGTGATTTTATATACAAGGGGAAAGACTTGGTAGTCATTCTGTGAACATTGTTGGACCTTTTTTTATTATTTATTGATTACAAAACCATTGATGGTTGTGACAGCCATGTGATAAGATTAGATAAATTGTATATAGAATGTAAATATGGTGTAAAAGTTTGAGATATGTATTTATTTATATATTATGGTCACATATTTCATATATAATTATCAACTAGTGTTATGTATAAGTGTGAAAATATTAAATGTTTTGAGTTTGTATTTTAAGGATATAGGTACCATTGGGAATTTGAACGTGATCTAGTAGGGAACTAAATCAGGTTCTTCACCATTATGGGAATTGTTTTATGGTTCTAAAGGTCATGATCTCTCCCACGTGGTATAATTGTCTTGATATGGGACCTTAGGAATGAAAATTAAGATGAAAATTTATATAATATATGTTATGAAAGTATATGGGATGCATTGGCATGTAGAGGGATTATTACATAATTTATATTTGTAAGGTTTATTTCATGAATGACATCAGTTTATAATGAAGTAACTTGGGATTGGTTAGACCAATGTGAGGGTGATAAATAATTTTGAATGCTTGTGTATAACTATGTTTATAATTAGGTATTTGGGGATGCTTAATTTTAAAGTATTATTATATTTATTATGGATATTTGTCAATGGCCAAATTTTGAATAATGTATTGACTAATATTTCACATGTGGTTGAGATTCTGGATTAGCGTGTGGCAAGTAGATCATTCACCAAGTATAGTTATACCGGGGATATATCATTCATATGAAGATACATCTTTCTCTATATTGATATTAAGGATATATAATTCACTATGAGATATATCATTCACCTTGCGATTTTTTGGTGATGCATCATTCACCTAGGGATAGAACACTCACCCAGTTCATTCATTGTGATACCGTGTTCTCCTAGTTATATGTCATTGAACCTAATTTTTATATGGTGACAAATCATTAACTAGGTGATGAATAAATCACAATAATGGTTTTCTTGAACACCATAATCCATTTTTTATATTTATAGTGAGATATCATTTACCTTGGTATGTGTTTTTTATTTCTTCTTCACCATAGATCATGGTCTAGTGAAACCCCATTATGTTAACTAATATTGTGAGTAAAGTTAGATCATCCACTCTCATGTGTAAGAGTATTATATTGTGTTGTATTATTGAATTTTCAGGATTTGAAACTAATTTTAATACTTTTTCTCTAATCATTGGTTATATTTAATGGAATCTAGAATAATTTGTGATTAAATTGAAATTTTATAAGATAACATAGGATTATATATGAAAATGGTAGATGTTGGATATTGAAATAAATTAATAGAGAACTATGGATGAATAAATTAGATGATGGTCCTGGATATGTGAGATAAAATGATAATTTCAATGCCCCTGTTTGAATAAAATAGGGAATTTCATGATTTATGTATAAATAAATATAAATACAGTTGTGATTTGGATGATAAAAAATTTGGACTACCAACTATATCATATTATGGGAGGAATTTAATATTTCATGTTAAAATATCATTAACATAAAATCTAATAAACCATCCATCTCATATTATATAAAATATTACATACGGAATTAGTGATTCTATTTATGTATAAATTAAAAGAAAATACAGTACTATAAAATAAATCATTTTCATAATTGATGACAAGATCATCTATTATTATGGACCATCGAATGTCATCAAAATTTTTGATATATATCAAATTTAATGTATTAATATTCATAAAAATGTAATATTACCAAATCACAATGTCTATAAAAATAAAAAACTATTAAAATATATTTTAATGTGGTCGTCATCCTTGAAGAATAATAAATAAGGGATCACGGTGAGAATATTCATGTTAGGAAAAATATATAATTCATCCCTATGTAGAAATATGATTATTAGTATTGTTAGAATAGATTAATCAATTAATATCAAAGTTTCCTCTACAATCTATAAGTTCATCTCACCCATTTTATTTTAGAGACATAGAAACCTTGGAATAATGGCAAGGAAAATTATTGGTAAATGTTTAATAAAATTTTATTTTATATTTTAATATTAAAAAATAATTTATCCTCTTTTTATAATTTTATTCTACAGATCTCAAGGTTCCCTATATCTATGGTTTTGGAAAACTAAATTGAAAGGTTATCCCTGATATAGTATATGAGTTTTTAAGTCACTTATTTTTTATTATATCATTTTTTATTTCTATTAAATGTGAAATTATGAGATTTTCAAAACTGGATTAAGTTATCTTAAATACTCACTAGACCAAAATAGTCTCATTTACCTATCCACTATCTCATTTATTCTACTAGTATCACACTCTTTCATGTGGTGAAGTTGAGATAGTGGGAGATTATATGGAGATTCACTTTATATTCTGTTTAGTCCAAGAAGTAATTTCATATTCCATGAAATAATAGGAATAATATAATTTATAAAAGGATTTACATGGCTCAATGGATGTCTTTTAAGTAAAAAATTAATGACAATATAGGTATTGACTATCCAAATCATGGGTTTAATACCATTTTTAATAGTGGTTTACTCTTCCCTTTTTAATTTCTAACAGTATCAAAAATAAGAAAACCCTTACACATTTTCAAATTTCTTGTATATATTAAAAATACTAAAAAAATATAATTAATTGAAAAATAATCATGATTCTATTATGAAAATCCTCAAGTGATACATACATGGTTTGATCATTTATTATACATGGATTATAAAATAATATTGAATAGGTAAACTTGAATGACCCTATTTCAAATATGGGTCCATTTCTAGTTATCTATATCAATTTCAAATTATTTATTTAACATTTTACATTTTTTATATATATTTGAAATTTAAAAAAGGAAATTAACATTTTACTAACACATAAATATGTTAGATATTTATATATGCTCCATATAAATGATAGGATTCTGAATCTCAACCCATGGAGAAGATAAATTATATAAGATCTTCAATGATTGTAAATAGGATCTCAAAAAAATCACATGTTGATTCCTTGGAAATTATTATCATTGTATTCCAATATTACTTCCCATAGTCTCAACAATTAATTCCTATGGAATAATAAAATTTATCATCATATAATATTATTGAATAAGATGATATATAGGTTGAATCTAAATTATATAACCCATATCTTTACCAAAAAAGTTATAATTCCACTAGAGTCAATAATTAAATAACCAGGGGATCCATTTTAAAATTTATAGCGTGAAGATAGAACATTAAACACACTTGTACTTACATATTCTTAAATTATTTTTAAAATTTACACAATATGAGTTTACCATTTTGATACAAAAATATTAGAGTATTATATAGATAATGATAAATAATAAAAATATCTGATCATAAAGGAGATGATGGTTTAAAAATTTAAAAAAATAATGCCACATAGTCTGTAATTGAAGAAAAATGTAACATGGGGATGATACCACCACATTAAAATAAATAAAAATAAAATATTTTGGAGGATAAAACTAAGGACTATATGGAGACCCACATATTTCAATTCAATCCCTCTCCTTTCACTGGCTGTTTTACCTATATCTATCTCTCTTATATTATCGGCATTCAATTTGTTTCTAATCATTTGAGGTTTAACACAAATTGTGTATACTAAAAGAGAATATGATAATTAATACATGTGGGTAAAAATCACATAAACCCTTAACCACATAAAATTTGAATTTACCGATTAGTTGCATGGATGTGAATAGTAAATAAACATCCCATGTTAGGGTAATTATCAAAGAAAAATTTATCTACATCTATCCTATTTATATTTGATTTAAATAAATTTTTCATGTTTGGATTTTTATTTCATGAATATGTTAATAAAGGGATCACATAGCTAAAGTCATAGAAATACTTGAAATTTAACGATATTAACTATTAATCCCACTATTTTATTTATTTCCAATATATATTATGATTTTATTTAAAATATAATGTGAAATTGATGTATTGGGGATTTCTATCCTATTATATGACATTTCTGTCTGTCTCTTTCCATTTGAATTAATAGTTTTAAGGTATTTTTTAACACATTATTACATCCTATTTTTGTGTTATCATTGATCAATGATTACAATAAGGGAATATAGATTAAATTATTTAAAAATAAGATAAGGAATCTTAATTTGAAAAACATTTTGGTGAACCATAGATTATGTTGATCAAATTTGATGACGATATATAAATTTTAGTTAGTCAATTAATTGTAAAATAATAAAACTATTGATTTATTATTAAATAACCAAATTTATAAATTCATTATAATTAGAGTTTTTTTATCTGTTTGGATCCATATGGTAGTATCTAAATATTTTCATATCATAATGTGTATGTGTGATAAATAAAAATTTATAATAATTAGTAATGAAAATATTAGTTGTGGTTTCCCAAATAATCATTCCATGCCTTTGTTATAAAAAATAACTTTTGGGGTTTCATGTTATTTGAAATTATTTTGATATATTTTATCCACAAAAATGATAAGGGATATTAACACAAATTTATTAATGTATAATAATGTTAATATGTTATTAATTTTTAGAGACGGAGAAGGGAAGGTGAATATTACACTTCAATATATAAGCATAAAAGTTCTTTCTATATTCTAATTTTAATGCTATGAATCATTGTTTGTGAAATTTTGAAGTATACTGAGAGAGAGGAGTCTTTGTTTCCTTCTCATCACTCGTTCCCAAAGCATCAATTTCCACTGCTAGCACCCCTCCCGTTTCAATAGAGAGGGGGTGTTCTTCAGTTTCAGAGTATAAATCTTCTTTTACCCCATTATCCAACCATGATTTAATACCCATGTTCCATAGGGTTGTTCTTTTCCTTAATTTCCTAGACTGTTGATTTGGATTCCCTCTACTCGCACTATCGATTGCCATGTTTATTGATGTTTTATCTCTTTTTAATCAAACTCTTGTTTCTCAAAGCATTTCTCAGCATCCATCAGTGGATGGAATATACAAATTCATTTTCAAATCCTAGGATCTCTATGAGCGGGAGACCATTTTTCTACTGGATAAGTACCACATTATGATCCCCTTTTCACCCCCAGAATATCTAATCATTGCGTGTTCTGGAGCTCCTTTTTCATGTAATCGCCTCTTCTTTTGCCTGGTCAAATGGTCCTTCAAAATCCATTTGATGTGGGATTCTTTGACACGAATTTGTTGGAAGCCTTCTTGATCTCCCTCTCCTTTTTTGGTAACCCTCTATAATATGAATGCATGTAAATTTGGTCAGTTGAAATCTCTTCTCAGATTCGAGAACAAACTTTGTTTTTCACCATGTTTCCCCTCAAATTTGTGTCGAAGTGGACATTTCAAAACCCCTAGTTGAATGGGTCTGGATCTCAGTAGGAGAGGAATTTTTATGGAAACCAAATGTTAGTTTTTAGTATTGGATGCTTTTCTTCTCCTCGTGTTCTCACCTATGACATCTGTCTCACTCCATCTGGTGATGTAGTAATGGTCCCCGTGGTAGGATGGCTTTGGGCAATGGGGCCATCTCGATATCAGCTGGGGTATCCTCTAATTGAGGTTGACCTTGGAATGTGAACTACATTGGTTCAATTGATGTGTGTACATTTGTTGGGTCTATGTTGATATCTTCTGGTACCATTCTAGCATTTGATGGAGCTCAGGCTTTCCAAAATCCTTCTAAGTCCATACTACCTGAACCCAAAGACATAGATATCTTTGAAAAATTGAAACATGATTCAGGAGCTTCTAGCCCTTAAAAGGATTTGGATGTATTAACTCTTTGTGAAATTGAACAAGTCATGCAACATAATTCGGCTATTCCATCCAATAGACCTGTTTTGATTGGGGATGTCTGTAATGCTTTACACATATGTAAGTTTTCTAAATGTCCAACAGTGGAGGATCCAATCTCTCAGTTCTAGTTTATGGGTTTCACTTTCGAGTAGCCAGGTTTTTTGGAAAAACCAATGTTGGTATTTAATGCTAAAAAAATCCTATAATGATAAGGTGATGTCTAGGGGAATGGCCACTAACTGCCAAAATAGGTTGGATCTATTTGGAGAAATAGATTTTCAAGCATATGGGGATAATCATGAAGTGGATACATCTCAAGAGGATTCGAATTCCTCTTTGGGCTCCCCTACTGAGTCCAAGGAAGAGAACATGGCAGTGGAATACATTAGATCCTCGTCAAGGAAAGGTAAAATCACTATCATTGATTTTGTTGGATTTAATTAGCGGATCTAAAGGAAACATCGAAGGAAAGACTATTCATATTTTCCAAGCCCTCTAGTTACTTGATCCTCAAGAAAAGCCAAAAAATTGAGGACGGTGTCCAAAATCTCCAAAAATATCTCTCTAAGTAAAGAAAAACATTCCAATATGCATCTAGCGACCGATGGAAAATGAGTCTATGAATAAAATTAGTCTCCAATATGGAATGGAAATGGTGGAATGTTCTGAGTGTGAAAACATCATTAATGGTGATGAAGAATTCTTATAAAATTATATGGTGGTAGATTCTGCACAAGAGGACTTTGACAGGCTGGTTCATAGGAGAATCATGTTTACTATAACCTCAGAACAAGAATCTTGGATCAAACAAACAACATGGTATTTTTTCTTGTGGATTTAATGAAAATTAGATCTCGTTGCAGGAGCTCATTTAATCATTGGAAAATATGATAATCTATTTTGAACACCTCCTCAAAGACAAACTGGACAGGTGGGATTATGCTCCTCAATGGAGTCTTCTCAGAGCTAAGGGATCTAAAATACCTATATTGAAATATAATGACTTGGCGATTTTATATGAGGTTTATTCATGCTTTTATCTACTTTTATGGTTTCCCAATTTTCTCTCAAAAGTGATTCTTCATAAAAATACATGTGATCATGAAAAATTATTATTGATTCTTCCCATGAGGATAATAAATAATTGAGGTGTCTTAGAGAGATTCATTAATACTTTCTATTTTTTAGAATAAAATTTTGCATAGTCCATATATATTTTAATATTAATCAATTTGAATAAAACTTTTTATTCTATTTTTTGAATAATGATTTTAATGTTAAAATAGAATAATATATGAATTTTATTGTTAAAAATGTATTTTTTTACGGGTTCCCAATGATCAATCATTAAATTTATTTTCAAATTATTTGTTAACATTGGTTAATGATACTTGAAGTTGATGGTCATGTATGATTAAACTAAAATTATAATGTCTAATATAAAATCGAATATAAAAATGGGCAGTTATGTGAGATTTAGATAGTTTAGGTGAGTGCTTTATTAGAATAAATGGAATCGAGGACAATTTTATGTGATATTAAAATGAAAATATTAAGGAACACATAAGAATATTCTCCCATGTTTTGAAATGAGTGCAAGATTAAACAACTTTGGAATAGAGTAATGTAAGATAAAAACCATGGACTACCAATTATATTATATTATATAAGTAATATTAAAGGTCATATTATATTAAAATCAACATATATACGATTAGAATTGTATAATTAATGGATATCTTTGATTATATGGTGAGATAGTGAGGCTTCAATGGATAGCAGTATGGATGTGTCACTGCTCCAAGTGATATACATATCATAGTTTATTCTATGATCATATTGAACTCTTAATCCACTTCTTCCACCTAAATCTTTAGACATTATGTGGATTCATACATGAATGGAAAAAATAAATATAATATTTGAATATAACACTTCAGGAACAAAAAATGAAATTAATGACCTAGGTTTCAATGTGGCCCTCATCTCTAGACTATCATCGAAAATGGATTATGGTGAGAAATATTGACATTTAAGAATTTGGAATACTTTTTCATGGAATAATATTCACCTGAACAATCTTACTTGTAATCCATCTTGGACCATTGAAGGTTCTACCACTTTCTATAAATTCATCTCATATAATCCTATAAAATTAATTAGATTCTCCGCACTCTCTCTATCTGGAAAAAAATTTATATACTAATTCTATAATTTTATTCTATTTTTTTATAAACAAGATAATTCTATAGATTTGTTATATATTTTGATCCCCCTCTTGTAAGCCTTTTTTCCATGGTTATGGACCACTAACAAAAGGGTTGATCATTGCTGGAGGTAGTGAGTTATTTAATCTCTTGTATTTATTTTATGAATGGTTATTTTATAATTGTGGTGTTTCTATATGAAATTATGATGAATATTTAGTGGTTTCAAATCATAACTCAACTATATCAATTAAATTTACACTTCCTTCAAACAATAATGTTGGTTGATTACATGTTGTAGAAGTGTTGTACATAATGTAGTACATAGGTTGATAAGGACTATAATATTCTGTAACATATGGGGTATATAATTAACTATATATTTTATGAGGTTAATTTATTAAATAAAAAAAATAAAAATACAATGAAGGTATCCACTATCTAACTCTATAGTCCAACACCATTCCTTCTATCTTGTATTTTCAATGTTATACTTTGATTTAATTTATTCAGAAATATACAAATAGAAAAAAACCATTATATCTTATAATGTAAATAAATTATATAAAAAAAATATGTAGACAATTGTATATTTTTTTATATTAAATAATATACATCTGTGAGAAGACACTTTTCTACCCCCTTGTTACACTAGTTTTATGAATTCTATTACTATGAACATAATAAATTTCCTTCATCATCATCAAATTTACTTTTTTATTAAGATGGAGAAACTATACAAAAAATAATGGAGACATAGAAGCCTAAGGAGGTCTGAATTGATACAATCCAAGGGAATCACCTTTAATCAAATTTACCACTTTGGGATATAAAGTGAAGATTCCTTTTAAACCTACCGGATCCAGACTAAGGACATCTAAAGAAGAAAGATGATCTGCCACATGATTTCATGGGAATGTTGGTTTCACTGAAAACCCTATATTTTTCATGCATGTTTTTTCAATGTCTTGTGTATATGTTTTTCATTAGATAACCCTATGGGGGTTATGGATTAACATCCATAGTGATGTCGAAAACAGCAGATATGTCTCCATATATTTTATTTTTAGTTTATCTTTTACTATTACGGTCAATTTTTTGGAGATCAAATAGATGTGGTATGGTTGTATGATCATCATGAGTAATATTTTGTCACATCCTAATTTCTATTATACAGTTTAATTTTAATTATAATTCATAATCTATACAATAGTATGAATTTGGATTGGATTTTATATTTATTGTTATTATTTTATATTGATAGTAGATTTTATAATCTATTGTATATTTAATTAAACCCCAAATTTTAGCCTGGTGCCTTTGGATCACAAGGATGTGTGATTGTCGGAATAAGGTAACCTATTTTCTTGATCCTTTTATGCTAACTCGTACAAATATGAAATAGTTTTCATGTATGTTGTGGTGATATGATTGGAAATGTTTATTTTTAGGATTCCCTATTTTTATGTATAACCTTGTTTGTTCATGTGATATTGATAAACTTCCAATTGTTTAATTAATAAATTTCCACACATTGGGAATCATTTTTAGCATAATCTATCAATTAGAGCATGGGATAACAATTTACTATAAATCAAAAAATATCTCATAAAGGTGTTTTCACTTAATTTTGTGTTGTTTGTTGAGACAACTAGTTTATTTAGTATTTTTTATGTGAATAATCTTGTAGGTAATAATTGTTTTGGTATTTTCATTAATTTTACTTTTAAGGTTTTTGAAGGAGTTTAATTGAGCTTTATGTTGTTAGAGGTAATATTGTAGTGTTCCTACCTTCGGGGTGAAACAATCAAGGTTCTACCAACACAATACTAAAATTAAGGTACTTCCACTATGGTTCTACCTATAGGGTGTTACCATTTAGGTTTTTTCACTAGCATGCTATTGTTGAGATCCTAACATTGGTATGAGACTACTTGACGAAAATCCAAGATATAGTGAACTACATGGGTTTTGAAGTTACTTTAAAATTTAATCAGATAATGGAAAGTAATGTGCTATTATAATGATAAATATAATGATATATACTATTATTAATTTTATATAGGATCCATTTAATATAGACAAAATGAATAAGTAGTGCGATTCAGTTAATCTATTCTGATGCACTGATGAATGAATTAAATAGAAAAATATATGGTGTGCATTTCGGTTTTCAGATGAAGAAGAAAAGTTGACCATTTTATTCATGATTATAACCTTTATTGAATTTTTATTGAATATATATAAAATAAATCATGAATAATACATCAAGGAAATATTTCTTTATATTTTTGTGAATGTTTCACTAAATTATAAGAATTCATAATTTTTTTATTATTTACATTGATGTGTTATATTTTTTTCATAGAAATTAGGTGGTTCTATTTTAAGAGGAATAATTACAAGATTGAATTAGGAATTGTCTTATATATATATCACTAATTATACAATAGATTTGGGTGGATTTAATTTTGATAAAAAAAGAATAAAATAAGGTTGCATTGATTTTGATATTTCTTCATGACCTGATGTATTTTCAAAAAGTTATGAATGATGTTTTCTATGGAGTTTTTTTATAAATATATCTATGGTTTCTTGGGATTTGATTTAAATATATTTAAATTGTATCATAAATAATTTAATTAATATTAAATTTATAACATTAAGCACAGAGGAATTATAAAATTTTATCTCATGTTTTGAGATCTATAAAGAATATATGGGTGTGAAATTTCAGAGAGAGGCATTAGTTATGGATTAGTGGTGAGTTTCATTTTCATTGATGTAAAATGAAGTGAATGATTTCATATAAAATATATATGAACATGAAAAAGATATCATCACACCACATAACATTACTATGGTCTATAGGGTGAGGAAATATCTATTATCCCTATATCATTTTAATTTTGTATTTGTATAGTATATACCTTAGATGTAATATGAAATAACTATTAAGAGACTTGTAAGATAGTTTTATGTATTTTCTCTAGTCACTATAGTTCAAAATATTTTTAGTGGATCATATGAATAAGGGTTTTAATAGACCGCACCAAATACTAGATACTGGAATTGAGTAGTGTACCTTGCTAATCATCATTTCTCCAACAATATGTAATTTTTATGGGACAACACCAAAATTAATAGTAACTAGGGGAAATGGATTTTAAAAAGGAAACCCATTTTTATTCATTAATTCACTCCCTTCTATGTGATTCACTAGTCTTGTGTTCCAACAAGTGTTGTCTAATTGTGGTTCGTTTCATTAGTGTTTTTGAATTTATGATATGTTTTATAATATAGGATTTTTTTCATTTTATATACTCAATTCGTAATATAATTAGATTAAATTTCAACTTTATCCCCATGTTTTATGGAAATGGATTTATTTATAAAAGGATTGGTTTCAGTTTATATCTTTTGTATTAGTTATAATTGTCTATATGTGATTATAGATTGATTAGTTCCCCATTATATAGGTTTTTCCCTTATTTTTGTAGAGAATAAGAATTAAGAAAATTGGGTTCATTATAATAAACCTATATTATATTATCTTCTAGAAGATAATTTTTTTACATTTAAAGGGTCTATGATATAAAAATGTATCTTAGATAACTTAATAAAAATTGATGAATGAATGATTTACATAAAGTGGGATATGTTATTTTTCTAGAGACATAAACATGAATATCATCCAATAAATAATAATGTAAATATTTATAGAACCTTTATAGTGGTCAATGATGTTATTAGTACCATCAGAGGTTATGGTAAGATTTTGTAGGATTTTTATTTCTTTTAAATGATTTTATGTAACATGCAATGTAAATTTAATGAAAACGTCTCATTGTTGGAATAAATATTTCTAGGTGATATTACTCTTGATGATATAAATAGTAGTGTAATTTCATATTAAATGATTGGATAAGATTTGGCTATGATATTTTCAATGACTAAAAAAATAAATTATTTATTTCCTCTATGTCTGAGAAAGTAATGTAGTTTTCAGATAATTATGAAGTTATCTATTTAAAATAAAACTCTTATATGGATGTGAAATTTATTTACATGATATCCCATACCTCAGGAAAGTTGAGAATAGAGAATTATATGGTTACAGTTATAATAAAACATAAAATAATAAATTAAGGGACTATTGTAAATTTGGTATAAAATTTCCCTAAAGTGGAATATGGTGAAATAAATGGAGAATGAGATGAAGGATTAAGAATATTTTTAACGAAAATTTCATTCATGATATAATTAAATCCTAAAATAATGGACAATAATCTCCAAATGAAATTAAGTATAGTTTTCTAATCGAATTTCACATAAACTGAGTGTTGTACATATGATAATTAGGTTGATACAGAAATTGATGTTAATAAAAACATTCTTATTTATCTTGTTTATAATGAATAATTCAGTATATATAATATTAGTATCATTAAAATTTGAAATTTTGTAACTAAAATTGTGTTAATTATTAAGATATATTTGAGATAATGTCACTAAAAAACATAAAAACATGAAAAGGAAATAAGAGGTTGAAGAAAGTCTATTTGGCTAATAATCTTATGGGAATACCCCAAAAAGGGGAAAATACATTGTTCTTGATTGAGATTGATAATTTTTAAAAACTATTTCTCCCTACAAAACCTTAGGTATTATGATGAAGGATAATTTTAAATGATTTGAAAATAAATAAGATCTTATTGAACATAAAATTTTCCATGTTCTGGAATAACCAACCCTTTATAGACTTATATTTAAAAATTATATTGAAGATGTTAGAAAATGTTAAATGATTAATCAATAGTGAGAAGTTCAATAGGTTCTTTCTTCTTAGTAAAAAGTTTATAATGAAAAGGTGGTTATGTTGATTTAGTTGAAGAATCATGTCAACGTAAATAGGTTTGTTGTTATATCTATTGATCCCTAGAAATTTTATATACTTAAGACTTATAACATTTATATTAAATCAACTACTTATAGTAATTTTTAATGTGTTCAAATGAAGACTATATTGAAGATAATTATTCCAACAGTTTTCCTATATCCTTTTTATAAAAATGAATACAATAATATTGGTGGAAATAAAGGAGAAACTAAGGGAGATTATTTTTTCTAGCCTATTTTTTATTGAATGGTAGATATGTATTTTAAATATATTATCAGTTGAATGGAATATTTTGGAATAACTAATGGATTTTTTCTGATTAGTTAAAACATTCATGGTGATTCAATAATACTAGGGAGACAAAATATTAAGGGGATTCATCCCACTTAAGAATGAAAAATTTATTGACAATCAAGAAAAATTATTTTTAAGACTAAAAATAAATTTCAAATATTAGACGTTTATGAAATATTTAATCATCAATGTAATATAAAAAATAATTCATGACCATGAATCTATCTGATATGAAAAATGATATTGGAAAAGGTAAAGAAAAAAATCTTGTTGAATAATTGTATGTTAACTCCTTACAGGGGTTAATAATAATTATATTGGAATAGAAAAATTTATATAATTGAATACTATTTATGTTTATTAAATGCAAACACAACATGAAAATTGGTTCATTTACAAGAGATTAGTATAACTATGTAATTATTAGTAATGAATTCTTGTAGGTAAAAAATTATGATATAAATGTTATTACAAAAGGACAATTAATAATGGAAAATTTATTTGAAATTGGTGATGCTGAAAATTCATGTTTGTTTAAGAATTATAACTGAATGTGAATTCATTTTGAGATTACATATTCATATTTGTGTGATGAATAGGAAAAATTTGTCACAAAGTGAAATTGTTCACAAAATTACTATGATGACGTGGAATATTGCCCATATTTTCTATACATATCATAAGGGAAATTTATCTAATTAATTATTCTAGAACAATGAAATTAAATCATTACATTTATTGTAATTGATCCATTTATATATTATCAGGTCTATTGGATAGTACTCAAAATTTGAAAAATGTATTTTATTTCAGTTATAGATGATTTTTTTTCATATTTCACATTTTATTTTAATGATACATAGAAGTCATGTTATGAAGATAGTAATGAGTTTCATAAGAATTTCTAAAAAACTGTATATTTATTCTATAAATATATTTTGGAATGATTATGGTGTTGAGTACACTAATAACATATTTATATATTTTATTTTAAAAAATGGAATTCAACGAGAATATGGTTCACCATATCAACTATAAATTTTATATGGCTGAATGGGATAATATAATATTTGTTGAGATAGCTTGGTTAATGGTGATAGATAATTATATTCATAGGCATTTAGTGGGAAGCTCTAAGATAATAAGTAAAATTTCAAAATCACTTCTTCTCCATAATAACATTAAAAATGACTCTATATGAAATGAACAACATGAATAAACAAATATTGATTCTTATCAACGAGTTTTAGATCCTTTGTATCATAAAAATTTAAGGTAAAAATGGGTAATTTTGAAAGAAGATGTTTATATATAATATTAATTGGTTAATCATCAAATTTAATAAGATTTAACATTTACAACAAGGATAAATATATAATTTTTTAAATAACTAAAGTGATGATCCATGAATTTTTAGTGGTTTAAATTGTTGATAATGAATATAATTCTAGAATTGAGGTGAATGATAACTCTATTGAATAGATCGAATAAATAATAGACAATTCTGAGTTTTTTAATATGTATAGAATAAAAGAGATTATTCAACCATATCAATATATGAAGAAAAATTATATTTGACTCATCCTTGACTGAGGAGAGAAGATCATGTTTAAAAAATCATTTAAAAACAATAAAAAAATTGAAAAATTTAAAAAAAATAAAGAAAACATATAACAAGACTGTATTATCTCTATATTAAACTAAAATTGTTGAGGAATATCTATACCATTGAGAGAGTTTGGGCTCTTTGAATGATTAATTGGTTAAAATTGAGAGGACTGAGACTAGGGAAGTAGTTCCAAAACCTAATGATAAAATTTTTTTGTTTGAGAAATAGGGTGATCTAAAATATTTTAAATTAAAATGTTCAAGTGGTAAGGAATAACGAAATCCTTTTTATTTAATCATATAAAATTATTAATGGAGTTTATATTGATGGTTCCATTTCACTATTTTTATTTATTGAAACCATTCAAATGTTCCTTTTTCTTTTTGTGAGATTTCATTACAAGATCAACCACATGGTTTTCATAAAATCATTTTCAATGGATATATATATGAGGTGGTTTAGATTGAAACACCATCAGGGAATTTGATTTAAGATGATGATATATATAAGATGAAATATAAAGTATGATAATATTATTCTAATATTTACTCCTATTTAAAGAGGTTTAATTTTAGAAAGGGATAAGTGGACGATATTCTCAATATCGTTAATTAAAAGGTGGTATCATTTATTTTTATTGTTTAAATATCTTACATCATAATTTTTTGAAATAAAATTATAAGTGTGATATATTTTTAAATAAAAATTTTTGTTTTTTAAATGTATATTCTTAAAGATATTAGTTATTTTTTGTCATTGAAATATCTCAAGTGAAAGATCATATTTTTTCATTTTCACCAGATGTATGGAAAATAACTCTTTAAAGGGTTACATATTGAGGATTTAAAATCTATTTTCACACTATATAATGTTAGAATAATGTTTTTAATGAATAATAATGAAAATAAGTTAATGAATGGAAGTTTATAATATTCATTGGTGGTTTTTTGTTCATTACAACTTCAATACAAGATATTATATATACTATCAGTCATTGTTACTGATACCAATGTGATCTAATAGAATATGATTTTATTTTAGGAAAAATGATTCTCATGTATATAATGTATACAATAGATTTTTGGCTGAAATATGATATAAAAGAAAAATTGTATTTTTTTTATATGTTGACATTGATTGGTCAGGTTATATTGATGATAAAAAATACAAATCATGTGATGTTTATATTTTGGTAATAGATTTTTGAAATATAACACCCTAATGTAATGTTATGTAGTTTTTATGCTACTATTGAAAATTATGTGGAGGAAAATAATTATACAACTATATTTATGTGAATTTTTTTTTTGAAAGATATAAATGATGGTTTTAATATTACACTTCTTTATGGATGTGATTCTAAGAGTTCTATCATCCTATCAAAGAATCTGGTTCACAATTATTTTATCTTGACCATTTTTATTTAATGCCACTCCACTAAAGTACTTGAGGCGATATATGTATTTATTTTGGGGTTTAATCCAATGTAATGTAAATTCTTTAAATATTCCCCATTCCATTATATTAAAATTCAATATTGGATTACTGGTTAAATAATGTTGTTCAACCACACCTTGTGAATGGAATGTGTTTGTATACTATATCCAATTTCACTTTGTTCATTTTTATATTGTCGTTATATGAGTAGAAAAATGATGCAATATTCTTTCAACTAATATTTTTTTACCTTTATGTGAAGAGAATATATTTAGGAGGATATTTTAAAGGGGGTAACATCATTTCATGATTTATATTTATTATGAAAATCTTTTTTGAGTTGGTGTAGAAACATTTATAAGGTCAGTTGAAGAAATATTGAATTTAGATCACTATTTCTTATATATTGGTTGAAATTTTTTCCAAGAATTATAGTTTCCTAAAATATTTATATTCATACCGTATTATAAATATTGGATTGTGATCCATTATAATTTTTCATATATTCAGTGATTTATGTCACTTTATTAGCAATAATATCCTATGTAGGATTTTGTTGACACTAGGTGGTTGTGTATTGTTGGATGATGTGATGATGCCGGTACAGATGAAATGGTTTTGGGTGTTACAATTTTTTTTAATAATTATTTTGTCTTACATGTTTCTACTATCAGTATAATGTGATAGGATGTGATATCCTTGATGATATACTATCAGTTTTTTACCATGTATTTGTTATTGTGAGGGTGCTACAATAGATGTGTTACCCTTTGGGTGCGACTACATAGGTTCTACTTACAGGGTGATACAATTAAGGTGATTCCACAAATTTTCTATCATTCCAGTCATAAAATGTTTGTTCGAACTCTAAGGTAATACTTTTGGGGTGTTATCAATCATATAAGTCCACTAGTGAGCGAACGATTCATTGAAAATATGGAAACATCGTGTTTCATTTTTTTGAAGCTACAACGAATTTTAATCTAATGATTCAAAATAATGTGTTCTTATAAGGATTCAATATCAATATATAGAATATAATTACTATTTCAAATGATATTTTGAATCATGTAATAATGATGAATATGTGGGATCCATTATAACTATTCTGATGCACTGGATAAATTCTGAAAAAGGAAAATAAATTATCTTTATTTTCTTCACCTGAAGATGTATAGTAGAACAAGGTGGTTGAAACATCCACCATCATGTAAATTTCTTGGAATCTTGTGAAATAGAAATGGAATAATAAATAAAGTTTTTAATTATATATATTTTAAATTATATTTATACATATTTAATTAATGTAAGAATTCATAAATATTGCTTGCGTTGTGTTGTATTTTTTCATGGAAAGATGATAGTTCAGTTCAAAGAGGTAGAATTCCAATTTTAATGATGATAAATTTCTGAGCTTTATCAACACTGAATAGCTATGTATACATAGTTCTAATATAAAATAAATTTTTATATGAAGTAGAGTGTAGAATAATGATTATTTCTATATGAACTGATGTAGTAACAAGTAGTCATGGAATCTTTTTTCAAGGGTTTTTATTTGCGTTAATGAGATTTTATATCACTAGGATTATTAGTTAAATATACTATGTATGATCATAAATTGTTTACTAAATAATAAATATAATAGTTTAACAATCATGGATTGAAAATAATTATCATATGTTTTCATATCAATGTAGAATATGAGAGTATTATAGTAGATAGAGAGGTGTTGATGAATTATAAGTTGTTATATAATGTGATTTTTAGTAAGATTATCTAAATACCGGATTTTAATTTATGGGAATGTGAAATATAAGACCCCATCAAACCATAAAATTAGTATATTTTCGATAGGATTATGACAAATACTTTTTCTTTGTCATTTCAGTTTTTTTGGGAGGAATGAACACGATATTAAATATTCTAAAAATTTGCAGGATACTTGTATGTATGTTTTATATGTTTTCCCTATCTATATTTATTCACAATGTTTCTTCTGGATCTTATAATCATCTAATTTATCTGATCAAACCAAGGAAAATATAATCACTATGTGCAGTGGAACTTTTAAATCACTTGTCCTCCCTCAGTGTGTGATTATGTTTTGCATGACATCGATATTCACTGTAAATAGTGGAAAATGTTTTTATAAAGGGGAAAGAAATTTTTTTGATCATTTATTATAATACCTCTCTGTGAAACCTTTATCTTCATTTCCTTCAATTTATAGCTTTTTACGGTCCGATGGATTGGATTTTTATAATCCCATATTGAGAAACAAGATGTACAATGTAATGGGTTTATTTTTCAGGAATTTAATTTGTTGGGATTAGCTTAGTATTTAATACTTCACGTATTTATATGGGATTTATAGAAAATTGTTTCATAGGGAATTATTTGAGTTTAAAATTTCCCTTAAAATAGTGATCTCAATTAATCGCTATGTGATTATGGATTTTTAACCAAAATTTGGTTATCTTAAAACTAAATTTATATGAATACTATTTTTTAAAATTGGAAAAGTTGGGTTTTATTTTTTCTTCCAACAAGGTTCATGTATAGAAGGATTAATGTTTTCATATATAATCATTATAAATATACTTAAAAAACTAAGATATGGAATGTTTCTTTGATTCCCTAAACTAATATAGTTCTCTAGGTTGTGAGGGTTGACACATTTGCAGAGAGTGACCCATTAACAGCTATCGATTCTATAATATTTTTTTATTTATTTTGTAAGGGAGTATGAGGATTGAATAAAAATATATTTTTATCTTTAACATTTTTATTTAAAACAAAATTCAATTGACATGAAGGATTGAGTATTTCGTTTCATGTTGATTATGTTATTATTTATTAATGTCATGGCTTATATGACTATGATATGTTTTACTGAGTTGAAAAAATTGGAATATATAACATTATTCATATTATAACCCATGTCCAATATAATTTCCTAGAGAACATGATAATTTCTTAATGTATTGACGTTCAATCTGGGTTAAAGCGTCATATAATTAATAATCCACTAAACCATGAGACATTATTGTGATCAAGCCATTATAAATAATTTTCAATGACTAAATCATGAATAATAAAATTTATGATTCCATGTTTTCATCACAAAATATTTAGAGAACTCATCTTTATCCATATAAAAAATACATTCACACATGAAATTTAACTTTTTTTAAAACATATTTTAAAAACCAAAGAAAATAATTAATGGGAAGGATTGGTTTTATTTGAATAAAATATTAAATATTTCAATGAGAAGAAAATATAAAATAATTTTTTTGGAATGAAAAAACGGGGTCATCGAATTTGTTAAAATAGAACATTCTTTTTTTCATTTTGTAAAAATTTTTAATATAAATTAAATTAGAAAATTCATTTTGAAAAACCTTGAAATAATATAAAATGAAATATAATGATTCGTATATATATATATATATATATATATTATTTCCTTATAAAACATTAATAAAATATTTTTTAAAATATAGACATCGAAGAAAATTATTTTAAAAAATTTGTCCTTTAGGAAGATTATTATTAAATAATGTCACATAACATCATTCAAACTCATCATTTTTGTTCATTATCTCTTCAGATAATAAATTTATTTTAATTATTTACGTACATAAGAACTTATTTTATTATTATTATTAAATTTATTTTCTCTCTTACATTCCAATACATAATTTGATAATAATTTTTGTTCACTTTATATATTATGATAGTATTCAGTGAGTGTTCCATAAATGAATTTATAAGGTTAAATGTGGTCAAAAAATTTATTATTCCATTATATATTGTGTAACATTCCAATATGATACAGTTAGATAGGCCACCCATGCTATCCTATCATTGTTTTAAGGCACAATAGGATAATTGAACCATGATTCATAAAAACCAAAAACTGAAACACAAACTACATGAATTGTTGAAGAAAAAGATACATCCAGGATTCAAACAATCTAATCCATACATGTTAAATTATAAATTATGAAATGATAAAACCAAAAAGTATCCCTCTAAAAAATTATCACATCCAAACCCTCCTTGAACAAAGGCAACAATGTGAAGATAATATGGAATTCTACTTGTTTTTCATCCCTTTACATGAGTCCAAAAAAACATCTACAACCACCCAAAGGAAAAATTAGTGTCTGAGATAAAATCACAATTGGTTAACACAAAATATTCTATAAAATTTACAATATCCATCATAACTCACTTTCTTCATGAATGGGGAATGGATAACATGGTGTTGATACCATCATTCCTTGATATGAATGATTGATAATGACCCCAATGTCCCTCCTCCAATAGGCCCTAGAATGGAGACTATCAGCAAGGGTATAGAAATCTCTCAAAAAAATTGGAGGCATTAAACATATTATATTAACCATGATTAAGAGATATGATGCATCAACCTAAAAAAACTCCAAGACACATATATAAAAGGTAATAAATACATCCCACATGCAGTATTAAAGTAAAACTGCTATAAATAATCCAAAAAACTCCAAATTACAAAAATGAACTAAGCAACAACACAAAAACTACCCCCAACATCTGAGCTATTATAGTCCATCACAGTTCACATAATCTCCCTAGAATACTGTAAACTGCTTTATATATGTTGGGTGAGCATACATGTATACTCAGTAGCAAAAACCAAATCCACTCATGCATAAGTCTAATAAGAATACAAATACCCCTATAAGAAAACATCAGAAACCAACAAAACCTAACATGGAATATTAACCACCAAGTGTCACTAAGGCATGCTAGATAATTAACGTAAGTGAAGATAAGTAATGTAGTATGCACATCGATATTTTCATACCATTCACCACCTCCCACTATTTATCTGCTCATCCCTAATAGAAAAAATCATGTTGCTACCACGCTCTTACACAAGCCCACTGTATCTACCTTCCCGCACACACCTGTTCCACATACCACATCACATTTCCACCTGCACACACCTGGGTGACATAACACATCAAATTTACACCCACATACACCTGAGCTTCATGCATACCATTCCCTTCGCTAAAACACATGGGCCTCATTCTGAAGAAACCTCGGTAACAAACCACCTCTCACATAGCCAATACCATAAATGTTGAAAAAACTTACAATCCTTTACAACCTTCTTGAAATGTATTGGGAGATTAATTACTAGAAGAGGGAGTACATAAGCTCCAATAACCAGCCAACCATCCTCTAACTGAAATGTTGGGAAAGGACATCATCTCCCATAAAAATGGGTTGTTTGGAACATACTTCTCAACATTGGCGGGGTTTGGATAGAAACCACGGCGAACTAAAAGAATATATATAGTATTTAAACCCTTATCCTAGCCTATGAGTTTCAATGAATGTAACCATCCATCCCAAAACTAACCTTACTCCTACCTCTAAATGCATGTAATTACACCAACAACATCCACAACATATGCAGATAAGTGTAAGATATATCATAAAACACCATAACTTAACACCCATCCAAAACAACGTAATTAATAATTAACCTTATTTATTACCTAATTACCTAAGAAAATATTAGACCCGACAACTACAACCATTTTAGATGGAAAAATTCCACTAAACACAACCATGTGAAACAAGGAAGGAGGGAACAAGGTAAGGAATCCATTTTAACACCCATTCTTAAAAACAACAAAGGCATCTAGCTTGCAGTCCCACTACTAACCAACACTTTCCAGGCACACATTCATCCATTGCCAACTATCAGTAATTAATGAAATCATGCTCCATTTCATCCCTCACAACCAAACTCGACTACCCTTCTACTTAAAAAAACAAACCCAACACACCTATAATCATGTAATCATGAAATCATAGTCTTGCATCCCTACTGCCCATATATTTCCCAGATGTATTTCCACTCCATAACAATTCCATCCATTTTACAATCATTGAATCTCTCATATTGAGATACCATAACACCACAAGTACCACACCCTACAAAAATCCCATAACTCCCACCACTGAACTACAACCCCACAAGACATAGATACCACTTCATTCTCACAGAGCCAACATAACTGTCCAACCATGCACCCACAACTGTGCTTCCAAGAGAAGTCTCACAAAACCCATACAAGTCACAAAACCAAATAGAACACAGTAAATGAGCACACCTACCTGGTAGGGTGTATTTAGATTTAGACGACATTGTTCTTTAAATATCCCTTAGATAATAAAGGTTTATCAGACAAGGTTTCCATATAGTGGTATCCAATTATTAAATTAAGTGTATTTGATTTACCAGATTTTTATTTATAGAAAATTTTCATGAAAAACAATATTAGTCAATAGGAATCACACATGTGTAGATTGATCCCACCAACGACTTGGATTTTTAGACACCACCAATCCAAAATATATCACATCATAAACATGGATAACAAATGTAATAGGCGATCAACATCATCATCTCCCCATCCCCCAATTATTACTTCAAATTATCTATGATAAATTTCGATTTTTCTATTCTCATAAGGATACATCATTATACAAACCCAGCCTGATACAAAATTAAAAGAGAATCCATGGAAATCCATACGTAGAACAATATGCAACAAACAATTCTTCCATGTGCCAAAATAGTTAGTGCACGAGTAGCCAGAAAAATATGAGGAAATTTTTATATGGGGCCACAACATAGGCACACATATATTCTGGGAAAAAATGTTCTTCCAGCACTATGATAAATGAGAAGAGATGATGTTGACATTAGAATGAGCCAGATCCTATATCAATGGAATGATAAATGGTTTCCATGAAAGTAAATTCAGGTCATGTCTTTGAAAACGTGTCTGTAATATTCAAAATCCTCAGAGAATTAGGATATTAAGATACAGTTAATATCCTTTTAAACACCTTTATAAACACCCAAAAAATACTTTAAACCTGGTTTTCATGAAATAATATTTAAGAGGGGTGAAACTATAAAAACTAGGACAAAAAAATAAAAAATATATATTTGGAAAGCTGTTGAAAGTTTCTCAAAATCGGGTGAGTCACCAGTGTCACTATTTGGTGAGACAGCATTCGGTGTTACCATTGAGTGAGCTAATATTTGGTGAGACACTATTTGGTGTCACCGTTTGGAGATCAAACATTTGGGGTCACTATTTAGTGACACATAATTTGGTATACCTTTTGTTGATCACCCTTTTGGTTTCACTGTTCGGTGATCCACCATTCGGTGTCACGTTTTTCAGTGTCACTATTTGGTGATATATGATTCCATGTCATCGTTAGGTGTGACTATTGGGTGATCCACAGTTCAGTGTCACTATTTAGTGATCCATCATCTGGTGTCCCTGTTCGGTGATCCATCATTCAGTGTCACCTTTCAAGAATCCACAGTTCTGTGTAACCATTCGGTGAGCCACTGTTTGGTTCCTCCATTTGGTGATCCACCTTTTGGTTTCACCATTTGGTGAGATTCCATTTTGTGATCCACCATTTAGTGAGCCACCATTCAATGTTACTATTCAGTGATCCACCATTTAAAAAACTGGATTTTTCAAAAACACTAGAGTTAATCAACCATTACCTACCAATACTCCCAAAAGAGCATATTTTCACACAAAATTGTGATAAAGGGGTTTTGGTAATTTCATTTGATACCTCACAAACAATTATATCCCTTGAGAACTCTACAATAAAATGAGATGGAGTAGGGGTTTCCACAACAACCCTATATGATATCTCTCAAGGATAAACCATATTCTGTTGTTAGAAGGTTGGGGTGAAAACCTTGACATCCAAGAACACCTCCTCGACATATACTTCCCCGAAAACAACAAAAACACCAAAATCCACATTGTTCAAACATATAAACCAGGGGAATTGTTTTCCCCATGTCAAAATATGATACACTTTGGGAAAAACTGTCATGATTTCATGGGTTCAATAAAATTCACATTAATGTATCTTGAATAGGAGTCAGGTCCTCCACAACTCATATGTTAGGACTTCATCGTATGTCACATAATTAGGAACAAATTATTTCATATAAAAAAGGTTCGATCATCACATCTCAAAGAAAAGCACATGATTAAATCACAAAACAACTCTGAGTTATTGGCACACATATTTGCCTCTCTCTCCCACATACTATCCTCGAGGCCACCATGCCTTCACAACAAATTAACTCATGGAATTTTCCACCCACATAGAAACTTCTCCAATTGATCCTGGATCTCCACTAGTGGCTCCATGAACATTTTTTCATTCTTGATATCCAACTCTACTGAATCAATGAAATGGGAGTAATTGTGAAGTTACCGATGAAGCTTGGAGGGATGATGGACATTGTGTATCCCCCTAAAATATAGTTGAAATGCCTGCCAAAATTCCACCTCACAAAATCTTCTCAACAACTTGAAAGGTCAAATTAACATAAGAGAAATATTTCTCCCTTACAAAACCTCTTCTTCATAAGTTGACGGGAAACCATCGAGAATACAAGGTCCCAAAACTCAAACTCCAAGGGCCTTCTCCTACAATCGGAATATGACATGTGCCAGTCCTATTATACCATCATCATCTCATGGAAATGATGCACCTTATCTATTTTACTATACACCATGTCTAGAACAAGAAGATCCACCTTCCCAACATCTGTCTTTTCAAAAGGGTGAATGACATAGTCTACCATATAAACCATCAAATAGAGTTATACCAATGGATGATTGTTAACTATTATTGTATGAAAACTCCACCAAGGGGAAATATCAAACCTTAGACCCACTAAAGTTCATAACATATGTCCGCATCATGTCCTCTAATGTCGGGTTGGTACACTCTATTTTTACAATTTTCTGAACTTGGAATGTATTGTTAAGGCATAACAGAGTTCCAAAAGATTGTTTCAATCCCCTCCATAATTTATATGTAAAATGAGTATCCAGATCTGAGATTATGCTACATGGAAGTCCTTTTTCTGGACCACCTCTCCCACATACCTCTACTCTAAGGCATCCTTAATTTCTAACTCCTTGATCATTAATAAGAGAGCCAACTTCATCAACCGATCCACGACCACTATGATTACATCTCTTTATCACTTAAGCCTACATAATCTAGTGATAATATTCATTAGTATGACAAATAACATCCACTCGAGGACATCTAAGGGCTGCAACAGAACACCGGGATCACAGTGATTAGCCTTCACTTACTGGAAAACCAAGCACATTTCCACAAACACTTCCACATCCAACATTATCCCCGGCCACTTGAATTTTCCCTCATGCCTCTGTACATCTTGTAAAATAATAGGTGTACAACTAGGGGTGATCGATGAAACTCACGAATACCCTTCTCGCACATCACTGCTGGGTCAAATAACATATAATAGAATAGCATTTGATTTTGTTCTTCCACCAATCATCTCTCTAGATCATTTCCCTGGCCAATGCGATCACATATCACCTCTTCCTTGGAGTCTATCCACTGGGAATCCTCAATATACCACATCCAAGAAGACTACACTATCATATAAAATAGGAAGCCTCAGGAACCATCCATTCCCACATCTATGTGAAAGGAACCAAACCCTTCCAACACACCCCCATAACACTCTATACACATATCCCACATCAAGTGACACTAAACCAAAAACAGGATGGACAAACATACCACACCCTTCTCATAGAACCAACTCCTTTGTCCTCACATGCACCAACAACTGCGCTTCTAATTGAAAGACCACACAACTCATAGAATTCAAAAAACCCAAAAGAACACAAAATAGAACCACACCTATCAAACAAGGTGTATTTATATTTGGAAAACATTGTTCGATAAATTTCACATTGATACAAAGGGGTGATGACACAAGGATTCCATCCTTGGGCTTCAAATTTTCTAATCGAATGTAGCTGATAAACCAAATTTTTATTTACATCAATTATTCAAAAAAATGTAAAATTCATACTTCATCAACCCTATTTAGAAAAATACAATCAACCACAATGATTTTTTGAGACCATATGGCCACAATAGACCACATGATAAACAAGCGTAACAAATGAAATAATTAATCAACATCAACATCACCCCTATAGTAAAGTTATTACTTATCATTACCTTTTTTAAATTAGGATTCAAGCATTCTTAGAAGGCGGAATCACTATCCCAGCCACACATAATAAAAAATTAATAGTCTGACCAAGGAAATCCACACTTAGAAGAATAGGTGGCCAACGATTAATCCTTGTTAAAAAATAGGGGGAAAGAGTAGTAGGAAAAATCCATGGAATATGTGATGGGGGTATAGAAAATGCAGATAGATATTCGGGGAATAAATGTTGACCACAATCCAAGAGAAAATATATGACATGTTATTTTCTTTAGAGAAAGTAGTGTATTAGATCAATGAAATGGAAATTGGTTTCATGTATAATAATGTTAGGACATGGCTAAGACCACATGGTTTGATTATTACAATGCCCTCAGAGTGATAAGATATTAAGATATAATTAATATCCATTGAAGAACCTTAATAAATTCTCCAAAAATCCTTTAATATTGATTTACATCAAGTATAATGTATGAGGGGTGAGACTAGAAAACAAGAAGAAACTGGGAAAATCTAACAATTTGGAAAACAATCAGAAGTTGTTCACTGTTGTTTGAGTCGCCATTTAGTGTCGCAGTTTGATGAGACACCATTTGGTGTCACCATTTTTTGACCTAGTATTTGGTGTCACAATTTTGGGTCATCGTTTTGTGTCACCATTCGGTTAGCCACTATTTTTTGAGCCACCATTCGGTGAACTACTGTTTAGAAAGCTGTATTTTTGGAAAAATCACAAACATACCCCCCATTACACCCAAGAACACACAAAACGCTAGATATTGACTTATTAATATCCCAGAGTGGTCCACGTCATTACATTCGTAATGTGTTAGAACTAGTTTTCAAAAAATAAATTTTATTACAAAATCATTTTCATAATCCCCAACAAATTTTCAAATCATTTTCCTTCGATTTTTTATTAAAAAATTTTATATCCACAAAACAAGTAATAAGATTAGTACACATTGAATAAATATAATGTATTATCATATAGAATAATATTTAAAAGTAAACACACATCCATGATGTAATTTTCCATTCAAATCCATGTGATGTAATCTCATTTGATAACTTATGAGCAATAATCCATGAAAAATCCATCATGTAATAAAAAAAATATATGAAAATTCACATCATATTAGGCCATAGGATATTATAATACATAATATGAATAAAATTTCATAAACTAGGAATATAGAGTCCTTCCACTATCCATCGATATCATAAAAGTAAGCCAAGTGGGTGACATAGACACTAGAGTCACCTATGTCACTTTCCAAACACACCTAAGGTTCCCAATGAGTGATGAATTCCAAAAATCCATATCCAAAAATTAATAAAAATAATTAAATCATATTAAAATTAAATAAAAATAAAATTTGGTGTTTTATAACACATTTCAAAAAACATTGAAGCATTCAATCAAACACATTGTGTGATGATACCTATTATTTAAAGTAAACTCCATTAAAAATGTTTACTTTGTTGAAATCCCTTGAATAAATAATTCAAATTAATTGAAATGAATAAGATGATTTAATTTTGCAAAAAAATAATATATTCAAATAATAAACCCATTGTATATAAAAAAACTACTTCAAAACAGAGGATGAACATGTTGGCTTCAAAAACAAATACTTGAGAATAATAAATCCAGTCCTCAAGATCCTATATCCATAATAAAAAATGTAAACAATCCAAAAACCCCCACTAGATCCATCATCAAAAAGAAATTGGGTTATAGAAATATTATTGTAGATTCGTTTTATTGATGTTTTTTAAGAAATAGGGAATACAATATAAAACCAAAACATACATCGTTGTTATCTATAAATAATGAAGAAATTACACATAGGTTCCAAGGGTGGGGACCTCCAATGGCACTTGGGAGTGGTTATTATGTTTGTAAAATTGAATAAGGGATGATTAAAATTTAAAATAAACTCTTTTGAAAGGGATAAATAACATTTCTACTACATAAGAGGGAGGTGGAATGCTTTTCTAAAAAATGGAGCATGGAAAAAATAATTGTGATCCTTAACATGTAACCCTAGTGTCTATTGTATGAGAGGATTCATAGTTTTCATTGGAGGGATACATTGATAAAATAACCATGTTCCGTTACTATATGAAACCCTTGAACAACAACTAAATACCTCTAGTGGATCATTGGGCTTCTCAAAATGTTTTTTTAACCATGAAAAGACCATGTGAAATGCCAGTAGAACATCATAGAAGAACACCACACAGTTATGACATGGTTAAACTATCCATGTTACATAACCACACCCCAAAATTTGTTTTATAAAATTCACATATTTTTATATTTATATCCCCGGAATTTTTTCTTATCCCAAAATAGAAAGAATAAATCTCAACTATGTTATTACATTGAATGTGAGGGTGTCACAATTCTCCCCACCATATATGCTTTCCGACCCGAGAATTAAATCATGATTATAGACCTTTACATTCACAAGGACACTATTATATACTGAACGATTCATACTACCTTGATTCATTGAAACCCCGTCTTCACATCCCCCATTATAGGATAAAGAAATAATTTTACTGTAAAATACCATATCATGGTGATCCATAATATAAAATTGTAGCTCAAAATGGTGAATCAATCTCAGGATGATCATCCTCCCATTAAATCACATGGGAAGGACCCATTTAATACCTCCTTAGTTTAGGAGAAATAATATTTTTGTGTATCAATGTTAAGAGATATGGTAATTCCTACTGATATGCTACCATTTTAAGATATTACATGATCTCAAAGGGAAAAAACCATAGTGGAACCATAACAAGCTTACCTAACTGATGATTTCCCAAACGAAGTGAAACATTGAGACAAAACTGATAAATATTCTCAAAAATCTAGAGGGAAAAGGATGCTACACATAGGATTTATGAAGGATATATGCTATGAGCAACCTATTACTTATAAAATTACCCTTTTACATCATCTCTTGAATGATACTCCTCCCAAGAAACTGTCGCTCTCCAAACTCTTCTGAGCACAACAGATATCAAAATGGCCTCTCACAGAATTCTTCAAATGGAATAATCTTTATTGATTAATGATAAGTATTTTTATAGGTAAATATGAGTATCAGAAATTTCATATTCCTATACCCACTATTGAAAATCATGAAATCCCAGAGCATATCCTTTAGAACCTATATTACTCTATCATCTTATTAATTTATTTATGAATGATAAGAAATTCAGAATTTTATTTTGGAATGAATTTATTAATAAAAATATTTATAAATAATATATTTGATCATTGTGACCCTATTTGATACAACCACTGAAGGAAACCCATAAATTAACATTATCTCTTATATCCATAGGTATCCTAGGTATTTTTCTTTAATTATCTCCACGATAGGAAATAACGAAACTGATTTTGTATATTGATATAATATCACCAAAATCACATATCTTACACGGGTATTTTTATGAAAAAAATAATGTCCTTGTAAATTTCATCCCCCGTGAATATTATAATGTTTAGTGGTTGCAATGATATAGTAGGTCTTTCGTGTTCTTCAATAATTTTTTAACAAGCGAAACACCATAAAATAAAAACAATGATTGAACACCTCATCCATAGGAACCACTACTGATATCTCAAGTCTGGATAAATTTTGTTTGGATTTAGTTTTAAATACCAACATTACCAGTTTCCAATATCTATTAACTCATTCCTAAAATTGATATGAACCACTAACATATTATAGAATCACAATGCTCCACATGGATTCTGATACCACTCACATATGGTCTCCATACCCTAAAATGTTTTACTAAAACATTGGAACTTAATGTCTCTCACCCAATGAAGAAAAATTATCCTATAAAAGAATATTATATGTTTATTGAAAGAATGAACACATGTCCACCAACCTCATCCACTCCCATGATCATCTTATAAAAAACTCATCTGGGATCAAATCCAACTGTGTATAAATATATTTCCAAATCATATGTGATGGAATACACAATAAAACATTCCCCATAGAGACAGTGGTGCTATGTTTTGAGTGCATGCATATCTAAATCCAACTAATGATCATGGAAGAGTAGTTCGTCTCAATAGTAAATTACATGAGAGAGCAACACGATACCACATGTTTCCCCTACACCAAGACACATCCCAAGACGACACCTCAAGCATCACAAAAAGAACCATAAATCGAACATCGTTTTAGAATAATCATTACTAGTGATGAATTAAACCTCACATTCAATCCAAAAAATATATTTTAAAATTTTTATTCCATTAAAAATTTGGACCATTATGGTTTACAGATATCATTGAATATGCGATCATAGAGAAAGCATAAAAAACCCAGTTATAGTAATCACCCAAACCCATGAAGCCTTGGATCTCGAAAAAAATTACCAATATCTTCCCAGATTTAACTACCATTTTATTTTATGGATCCACTAAGACACCCTTCTCATAAATGAAATGCACCTGATATTTAACTTATGAGATACAAAACTCAAATTTCTTTGTCTTTCCACATAGACGATGTTACATATTCTTCGATCATTGGTATCTAAATAATCCATATACTCATCCTCTAACTTGGAGTTCACCAAAACATCCTCCACGAACAAGAAATAAAAATATTCCAAGTTCTAACTGATGAATTTTTTTCATCAAATCCATAAATACCACAAGATCATTGGTATGATAGAATTGAAAAACAATAAACTCAAAATTCTAAAAATGGATTCTAAACACTATCTTTGGTATATCGTCCTATAAGAATCTAAACTAGTTGTACCCTAAATAATGATAGGACATTAAAACCAAGTATTCCCCTCTCTGTGGGTAAAAAATAAAAAATCCTATGAAATGTATATTTGTTCATAACATTCACCCAATTTAACGTTAAATAATATATTTAATGTGTGGTATTTTTATCTTATTTTAAAAAAAAGCATAGGTGAAGCCCACAATTACATGGTAGGATAAATAATTCCCTGATCCACTTAGTTCTCAAGATAAAACATATGTTCAAAGAAATCAGATGGGACCATTCAATAATATAGAATATTAATTGGAATAATACAAGGGATATAGTCAATATTAATATCAAACATTCTATAACAACCAAATATTTTGTTGAAATATTTTTTTTTTAATAATTTTTATTCATGAGTATCTTACTTTGTATACAATCACGAGTTTAAATTAACTGTGAGTTACCCTTATTATAACATTACCATTATTTCCTACCCACTAGGTTAGTTGAAATAATTATAACTAACTTAAGAAAATTCATTATGAATTCAATGCCAGTAAATTATTTATGATAATTATCAATAGATTTTTGTATTTTTTTAGTGAGTTGATTTTGGTAATGAAATTAATGAGATATATATGTGTAATATACATCATATAATATTTTTGATATTCTATCAATATATATTTTAGTCATAGTGTATGAATAAAATTTTCATTGATGAATAAAAACCTATTTTTTAAAAGGTTAATTTTACAACATGGAATTGTGAACCCCTTTTAAATTAATATTTTTACCCATTAATATTTTTATATGACAAAATAAACATTTAATTTAAAAGGGGGATATAAAAATTTACATTGGATTAATTTTTAATGTTTTTATTATTACATTCATGTATTGATGAATTTTAAAAAAATGCTTATTTTGAATTGAAAATAACTTCTCTTACTTAAAATAATTTATATGGATAAATTATATTTTTTTTTCAATGTATAAAAGGAATATATTTTTACCATTTAATATAATTTAGGTCATTTGAATTAATGTTAAATTAAATTGAGATGTAAATACATTTCAATATTTTGAAATATTTTATCTTTTAAAACCTATTTTCACATTTCAACAATGAGATTAATTTCAAATTAATTTCATAAAATTATGTGATATATATTTTGAAAAATGGATTCAACATTTGGAATCACTTTTTCCAAATTATGTAAATAGTTTTATTTTATTTTTGGTCAATATAAATAGTAATATCGGTTAATTATATTAACACGATAAAAGGGTAAATCGTGTAATTAAGGGAAATATAATATTATAAAATTACCGTAACACTTGTCATAATAAAATTTAATGATTATTATTTTCCCTAAAATATACATGGTTTGAACTAGAATCCATTTTAACCTAAAAGGATGAGATTAGGAAATATAATTTATTTTAATTATTGAAAAGTGAAATATGTATCACTCAAACAGTAATAATTATTTTTAATATAATGTTATACAGAAGATAAATTCTGTTATAAATGATCATTTGAAATATAAATTTTTTCGTTATTATGAAACTTTATTTTTAATTTTTAACAAATTAATAATATACTTAAATTATTATACTTGGATGATGAAAAAAATAATAAATCGATGAAAAATCAATAACACATTTTTTATTAAAATATTAATAATAATCAAAAGCCCAAAAACATTACCAGAATTTATTGGAGAGGTATATATCATACATAAGAATATAATCGGTGACTTACATACCAATTATTTACTTATAGAATAGAATATGACACATATATTATTTTTTAAAAGTGAAGATAAATTCCCCACATTCTTGTTTTAAATGAGTATTGATTTTTTAAGGATGGGTTTTTCGAATATAAATTATACTACACATATTCATCCGAATACTTATGGATTTTTCTTTATCATATTATTTTATTTTTTGTTTTCATTAAATTATAAATATATTAAATATTTACAAAAAAAATCAGGGAGTAATTATTATATCAATTAAGAGATCAAATTAGTCTTAATAAAATTATTTTCATAAATATAGTTTGGGATAATTATTAAATCAAATTAATTTTCATGAATAACATTACCCATAAGTGATATATTAAAATATTTTGGATCAATATTCACTTCTTATTTTTATATTTTAAAAAATACATGAAATAAATATTGTCAAATTTGACCCTATTGATATTTTGTGAAAATAAAGTTTTCTTAAAGTATTTAAAAATTATAAAATATATTTAAAAATATATAATAATTATTATACATAAAAATGTTATAAATTATTAATTTAATGTCTAATTATTTCAATAATTAAATATTTTCTCCTTTTAATAATGAAATATTTGTTACCAAAATTAAAAATTAAATTGAATAACTAAGTGTTAATTAAATTGATAATGCTTAAATTGACATAAAAACATGTCTAAAATTAATTTGATTGTGGGATTACAACCCTATGTCAACTCTTATTCTATATTGGGATATTTTGGAGGTTTTATGCGGGGTTTTATTATATTATCAATCAATATTTTAATATTTCCAAAAGTGCCCCTAACCTCAATTATAAAAGGGAAATCCCCCCCCCCTTAAATGTTCACTTAATTTTTGAGTCCTCAAGATCAACCATCCACTGAAAATTTACCTTATAAATTTTACTATAAAATTCTAGATGTTCTTCTCTTCTTCAATTACTATCTCTATTTCACTAAGAGGGGATTTAGAGGAAGCACATCAAAGTAGATGTAATGCCAGTTACCGATTCTATCAAACATTCTTATTATACTTCAACCTCATAAGTTGTTTCATAGTAAAGTAAGAAATATAATAGTAATTATATATTTATATGATTTTATGATTACTAAACAACCATATTCCTATTTATACACGTCCTATTAAAAATTAAATTACCATGCGTACATACAACTTATCATCTAGACCCCGTTGTGTAATCCATTTTTCACCACCACCATACATAGTTGAGTATAATGATGGAATAAAATTATATATATATATATATATGATTAATATAAAATTATATTGATTCTATGATAATATACACCATCCTCTTTAAAACAATTCAACAATTATGGAAATGATATCATCACTCATGTGTACGTACATATTACCATCTTCACGGTGAAATGTGATTTGTTCTACCTAAAATTAATTAAATCATGATTATAAAAATGAATTTAATTGAATAATAATATATATATTATACTAATACCATGATTTAAATTATATAATTATAATATGAAAAGAGTAATATGAACTTATCCCGCAAAACATGCATAAGAACATAAAGCAGTTAATACCTGAATAACGAGTACAATGAAATGTTACAAAAAAAGAATGAATATATCATCATAAATTTAATCATAATAACGATTATGATTATTTAATAAATTAATAAAATTATTTAAATCATTATACATGAGTTTCAGATATATAAGAATCATATAGAACTAAAATTAATGGAAAACATTGCAAATCTCATTTTTATCTAAGAATGTTTATTCTTAAGTATTTAATATGGTATATTTTTCATCCACATCCATGTTCCCTAAATATAGTTTTCAAAATATTATTTATATTACTATATAATGGTTTAATGTCAATTATAACCATTGGTTAATTTTTACTAAATGGTTTCGATGGAGTGTTTTGTTATTTTCTGTACGAGGTATTTCTTGACTTTCTGGATAAAATTAAAGGATAATGTTTTTTCAAATTGTATGGCACGAAATTAGTATTACAATTTCATAATTCCATCTTCACTTTAAGATTCCAATACATGATCAAATTATTATTTTCACATAAAAATATTTCATCTAAAATTGTGCGGAATTTTGAATAAGGAATAGATATTTGAAGAAGAATGAATATTTTCCTAAAAAATATAGCTCAATGTTTTATCAGGATTATTATCAATCTATGATGACATAGTTTTATGTATTTATACATATTATCACTTCTACCTTATTGTTTTTATTATTTAATATTTATTTTGAAATCCATTTATCGTCTTTGGATTATGAAATGATGGAATTATGATTAAGAATACAATTTTTTGTTCCTTGGGATACGCTATGGTGCATGGTTTATGTTTTGCGGAACAGGTAGGAATGATTTCATTATGATATTTGTGGAAAATATATCTCCATCCAATTTATTGTTTTAATATTTATATATCATGAGATGGACAATATTTGAGTGGATGGTAAATTTGGTTCTGTAATATAGGACTGGAATAGGGAATGAACTTTGTTTAGTAATGAACTTTGTCTGCTTTGATGGACATGGAAATGAGACATGACTGATATAAAATGATTTTCTAAGTGTATGTTTGTATAAAAAGATTTTTCATGTGTTAGGTAATGAATATTGGGATTAAATTTAACTTTTATGATTTATCCCGTAATGTGATATTATGATATTTCATATGTAGAATAATATTTTCAAATTTTATGTTCTAATGATTATGAAATGATTGATATTTCCCTTTTTACCCTTACCGATCATTTGAGCTCACCCATTCATATTTTTCATTTACCTAGGAAGTGAAGAAGGGTATTAATTAAGAAATTTCAAAAAAACTATACATTTATGATGAAATAAGTGGAAGAAATGATGATGTTTTATGAACTAGTTGTTTATGTTTTTTATATTTTATAAAGACACTAAGCCAATAAAGTCTTGGAGTGGTTTTTTTATGTAAAAAATATTGTTCAATGATGATGTAAAATCTATATGTAAATTAAGCACCATTATAGTTGGTATTAGATCATAAGTATAGTTATCCTTTGGAAACTCGGATGAGAGGAACTTAGTAAAAACCCTAAGGATATTTCCATTTATATGTTACAAACTAATCCTAGGGATTTAAAAATGCTCAAGATTTACCTTGGATAAAACGTAAATTGTATTAACTGAAATTTTATTCTAGAATTATGTGGTTTTCCCATTATAATTATTATTCCTCACACTATAATTCTTGGTTTTATTCAATGTCTAGAACCCAAAGTATCCATGTTAATGGTGAATGTGACTGGTGTTGCAATGATTTCCACCCTGAGCAACAGAATGTTATGGGAGATAGAATTTAAAATCTTGAAGTCTTGCTCACAAAACATTCCCAAGCAATGAATCATTCTGGAATTCTAAAAAAGCAATGGAGGGAGAAACATTCTGATGAATCATTCATGAGGCATCATCTACATTCATTCAGTGGGTCTTCGGATCCATTAGTCGATGAAGAATGGATCAGTACCACTAAAAAGGTATTTTTAGTTCTACAATTTTCTAGACATGGTAAATTCATCATATAAGTATATCGTTTGGAATGTGATGCTGATAAATGGAGGAATCCTATCGAGAATTCATGTCAAATAAATGAAATTGATTCAATGGAATGTGGAGAGTTCAAGAACATATTTTTCAATAAGTAATGTCTTCGTATTATTGGATCAATGATGGGGGATTTTCATGAACATTATAAAAAGGATGATGAATTAGTTCGTACCTATGAAAAATGTTTTACAAGACTATCATGGTACACATCAAGAATTAGTATACATTCGGTGTATAAAATTGATATATTCTTTAGTGGATTATAACCATGTCTATGAAGGGAATTGTCCATAAGGAACTCCAATAGATATGATAAAAAAATTCAACATTCTTTAATGGTTGATATGGACATTTGAGTAATGCATCTATCATATGGGTTTGATAAGAAGAGAAAAATTGAATTTTAAAAAAAATATAATAACTAGTCTAAAAAGAGGATTATTTTTCTCTTATGCTCAATGTGTGGAATGAAACATGGAGGGAATAGTCTTAAGGGGTCTTGTAAATTTTTTTAGTGTTAAAAAGGTCATCAGGGTAGTTGAATGCAAAGGTGATGGGAAAAATATTTCTAATGATGCGAATAAAGAAATGTATACATATAAAGATCCCCATACACTTCAATACAACAAGTGTAAGTAAATGGGAAATTATAAAAATAAATTCCCTAATCCAAGAGTTATTTACGATGATAGATTTCAAAAAACTCTTAATTACAAAGACAAAAAAATGTCACATTCAATCTCTATCGATGATGTGGAGTACGTAAAGGGAGTGGTGAAAGGTACACATACCATCCACTCTAAAGTATAAATTGTTTTATTATATTTTGGATCCACCAAATATTTTTTTTCAGATGAATTTTCTATGGGTATTGTCATGTTATCTCAATAATAAGATGTTGAGATAGTTGTGAAAAATTTCACGGAACAATGGTCACATAAAAAGTATATAATTATTCTCTAGTAGAAGTTTATGGGATAGTGCTTCTTTAAAATCTTGTGATCCTTCCTATAGTGAAATTTTATAATATTATTTTCATGGATTGGATTTCTATATATGTTTCTCACATAAATTTCTATAAAATGGAAGTAACATTTCTTAATTTAGATCAATTTATGATCATCTATCAATGAAATTATGAATATATCCTTCTAGTAGAAATTTCTTCCATCTTATGGGTCTTGATTCCTAAAAATGAAGGTTATTTATCTCAAATGGCCGGGGAGAAACTCGCGATTAAGAATACACCAATTATATGAGAGTTTTATGATGTCTTTCAAGAAAATGTTTTAGGTCTTCCAACATATACTGATGTTTATTTTTTTTAAACATACTCGGTGTTATTCATATATCAAATACTCCTTATAGAAACAACCCAATTGAGTTGAAATAATTCAAGGGAGAAATATTGTTTAAGGGGGTAGACTGTAACACCCAGATATTTTTATGAGATATTTTCATTAAATGATTTTTTTACTTCTGTAGAAAGATTTATACACAATCAAGAGTTTAAAAGAACTGTGATATTCCATTATTATAAAATTACAATTATTGACTAGTCTTTAGGTTTTCAGGAATAATTATAACCGAGTTATGAAAATTCAGAATGAATTCATTGGCTGTCAATTATTTTTGAAAAATGTAAATAGATATTAGAATTTTTCGGTGAATTACATTTGATAATGAAATTAATGAGATTTATTTTTTTATATAATTAATAAATTTTTATATTCATCCAATGGATATATTAGTCATAAGGTATGAATAAAACCCTATTTGATGTCCAAAACTGTAATTTTTAAAGGTTATTTTTTCACCTTTCAATGAAAAACGCCTTTTAAATTAATAATTTCAGACATTAATAATTTTTAAATGACAACATAAACATGTTATTTTGAGGTGAGATATAAAAAATTACATTGGATGAGTTTTTCATATTTTTTTGATAACATTCGTGTTGTGATGAATAGTAAAAAGACGCTAAATTTTAATTGAAAATGAATATTTTTCATTGATATAATATATACAGATAAATTATATTAATGAATTGTTTATATGTATAAATATTTTATATTTTTACCATTTAAGATAATCTAATTCTTTGGAATTAATTTTATATTAAATTCATATAGAAAAAATTTATGTCTTTGGCAAAATTATTACTTCTAAAACCCATTTTCTCATTTCAAAAATGGGAATAATACTAAATTAAATTTCAAAAACATTTTTGTATTAAATATTTAAAAATGATTCCATAATTTTGAAATTTTTGGACTAAATTAAATAAATAGATTTTTAAAATTTTTAGGAAAAAGGAATAGTAACTTTAGTAAATTTAATTAACATCATAAATCGGAAAATCATGTAATTAAGGGTAAAAATAAAATTATATAATTAAACTAACACGTTTCATAAAATCATGTTATGATTATAATTTTCCCTAAAACATAACTGGGTATGAATAGTATCCATTAGAACCCACTTGGTTGAGATTAGGATATTTAATTATTTTTTTTAAAGAAAAGATAAACATGTCTCTCTCAAACGTTAATAATTAAATTATTCTTAATATAAGTTTATCAGGAAGATATAGTTGTTTAAAAATACTCATTTCATATAATTTTTTTTATTTATCATGAAAATTTATTTTTAATTTTTATTAAATTAATAATTACCTTAAAGACTTACCAATAGATAAAGAAAATTTAATTAACTGATGAGAAATCAATAAAACAATTTTTTTATAATATTAATAACAATAAAAAGGACTACCTTTTTTCCAAACCGTACTGTTCGAGTATATCAAACAATAAGAATCCAATGGGAGACTTATTTACAATTTTTAGGCTTATATATGAGATTATGAAACGTATATTATTTTATATAATGTGATGATAAATTTTCACATTAATGTATTAAAATTGTATTGCAATTTTAATATTGGGTTTTTAGAATATAAATTTGACTTCAAGTATTATGAAGATATCTAATGGATTTATATTCATCGTATTATATTTATTTGAATCTGCAGACAACAATAATGTAACACCCCAAGTAAATAAAAAATATAAATTTTTTTTATTTATCCTTATTTGTGAATAAAATGTTAATATTAATTTAAAGGGAACGATATTCTTGATGGCTTACCCAATACTCAACAACGAGTTCCTTTGAAATCTTACGTTGCACTATAATAATAAAATAATATTATTTTAAATGATAGTTAATGCCTAGCCGTTGTACTGGAGGGAATGAATAGAACTAATTAAAAAATGATTATATATGTTTTTCAAATATTTTTACTTTTTAAAGTAAATGTTATATGATTAAAAATGTGAATGAATTCAATTTTAAGCGTAAACATTCTAATATTCTTTAGAAGGACGATTAACAACCTTTTGATGGAGAACCTCTTTTAAAACCACTTTTTGACAATTTTAAGTGCTATATTTGACAAAATAAAATTCTTCCTTAGAATCGAGACATCAAAATTTACTTTGTGTAAATTTTTGGTATCTTTTCGATAAAGTAAATTTTTTAATGAATAGTAAAAAATGTTGTATTTTAATTCAAAACCTCTTTTAACCTAATTTATTTATATGATTTGATTATCTTTTGAATTGTTTTTAATGTAAAATTAGAATATATTTTTACCATTTAATCCAATAGTGGTCATTGGAATTAATTTGACACTGAAATTGGACTTAATCTAGAGTCAATCTTTTAGTAGATATTTTTTCTTAAAAACATGCTATTTGTTTTGACACCGGGAATTAATTATTTAATTAATTAATGAAACTTATATTTTTTTAATTTCTTAAAATAGACATCATTTTTGATTTCAGAATATCAAATATAGCTTAGGGTGAATTTTTGGTAATTTTCTGAAAAACATCAATTTTTGATGAATAGTGAAACCACTAAGTGGTAGTTAAAGAAACTGATTTTTCGTTTAAATGAAACATTTCCACCTCTGTGTTTTGAATTTCAAAAATCTGATATACATGGTTGTCATTAATAAGTAAAATGTGGTTCAATGGGATTAAAATAATTTTTTGGTGAATAGTAACTTTTATGTTCTTACTCGCGATTAGAGGTAATTAATGTAGTTTAAGGTAAAAATAATGTTTTAATAATATTAAATGACCTAGACACATGTTATACCCTTATTGGATGTGTCTTGGCCGACAAAAACAATCCATGGGTGAACTTGGGGACCCCATGGAGCCACTTTGGTCGGAAAATGACATTAATAACTTTTTATTTAATGTTAAAATAAAAATGTCACATACATGATATGTTTTACTAAAAAAATTAAAGGGGGTTATACAAGTAATACTTTTTACTATAAATATTAATTAGAAATATAAAAATATTTCCTACATCATGATATTTTTTTTTATAATTTTTAGACATTAAATAAATTAAATTATTTATGACACCATGATGATGCAGCAATTACCTCATTATTTAACGATTTAAATAAAATGAAAAGATAAATTAAAATCTAAAACCTAAACTTGTCAAAAATATATTGTATGGGTTTATTTCGAACCCTTATCACATTATCCTCTAAATATATTTTATTGTGGGACCCTTTTTATAAGAAAATTATTTTATAATGAATTATCTTTTCTTAACTTTCCAAGAGTGCACCTCCTCTCCTCTTATAAAAGGCCCCCACCTCTACCTCCTTACCCACACCCCTCAAGCCTTTGGCTCGGCCAAAACCTGCCCATTTTGTCTCTCCACATCCCTAGATTACTCTTGGAAGCCTCACATTGAGCATAAGTCATCCCAAGGAAGCCTTTGAGCTCAAATCAAAAAGAGTTACCCGATTTTAAGGTAATGTCTTCACTTGTGTTCTTTTGTTTTATTTTGCTTCTCCAACCCCCTAAACTCTTTTTATTTATTTCTTTAGTAACAACTCCAGTATAGTAAATATACTAGTATGTTTTTATAAGAATAATTAGAGCTACACTTACACACACCCACACATAATGGTTAAAGAACATACTGTTTCTATGGATGGAAAATTTCTGCCTCACGAAACGATGATTGTTCAACACTCATATAACACCATCAAAGGTGGCCATTAAGATGTCAATATATTTATATATGATATATAATATGTTTATGTTTTACTTAATCTTCTGTAGTTTTCTTTTGTGGCATACCTTTATGGTTTCCATTGTGGGTAAACACAATAATTTCATTTTAGGAAGTGCAGACTACCGCCCCCTCAAAGTGATTTGATTCGTTAATGCCATATGTGGGATGTATAAATGATGGATTTAAAGTTATTATATATTATTTATGTTACATATAAATTATTAATATAATTCTGGAATTAAAATATGCACACCTGTCATTTAGTTTTAATTCCATTAATATGACAAAGAAATGAAAGTAGTGTTCATGCGTACGTACGACTTACCGTCTCCATGAACGGTGCAATTAATTTCTTACCTCTAAATGATTATGTAATATTATAAATACATGTATATTACGGATATATATGATATATATGATATCAAAATCATGAATATCATTCTGGATATAATGAACCTTTGACCACACGAAAAACATGTAATTGTAAGAAGTCCACTTTCGACTTAAGAACCAAATATCGACAAAACAAAAATTATTAACTTAAATGATTACATAATGTTTATAACATGGAAATAAGGTATATAAAAGGAATAATGAACTTGAAAAAGGTTCTTAACAAATTAGAAATTAACTCAGGTTTATTATTCAGGACGTTAAATAACGATCGAGTCAAGTCGGACCCGAGGTAAGGGATCCAATCTCCCTCTTTCTTTTTAAGTACTCTCTTTCTTTTCTTTTAAGATCATATTTCTTATGTTTGGGGTTGATATTTTAATTTCATCATACTGTAATTTTTATGTTCATATTATTAGAGACCCTATTTGACCTCATAAATCCATTTTTGGATGTTTTAAGTTGTGTCGTTAGGCTGCCGAGTTTTCGTAAGGGATTTTTCATCTCACTTTTATTCTCGTTACATTTATGCTATGTTTTCCACTATTTCCTTTGAGTGGTGTATGTACTGCACATTATTATACACTTTTTTTAGTATAATTTCATTTATGGGTATTTACATCTTCATTGTATGACCCTTCTTCCATGGGGTGTACATTTCGAAAGTTACCCAACTCAGTAAAGGGACCTTTCACCCTCCACTTTTTAAAAGACTTATTTTGTTATGTCTTTTAATTAACATACTATTATGTTCGGATATGTTCTTATATATCCTTATTTATGTAATTTTTTTTTCCAAGTGATGGGATACCATTTTCTCTCTCATCAACTCATTTTCTGAATTTTGAAGTGACGTCGTTAGGCTGTCGGATTTCTGTAAGGGAACTTCTTAACCCACTTTCAATTCCTTGGGATAAACCTCTACTTCTTGATTTTATAATTCCAAGATTATGTGTGGAATATATATGTTGTAATTTCCACACACCATTGTGTGGATATACAATTTCTACACATAATCATCTCATTGATAAATTCGTATGAACTTGTATGGGAAATCATAACTCAATCTCATTTAATTGAGTTAAATATCTGTGTCATTGGTTTTGTTTTTTCCAAGATTATGTGTGAATGTCCTCTGATTGTTTCACACTTAATATCCACTTATATTGGGTGTATATATATTTCTCACACATAATTATGCGATATATTTGTCCTTAATTTAAGGATACCATCTTTATAATGTATTGTATCTCTATTTACATTTCCATTCAGAATTCATTGTTGTTATGAACCAATTCACTCTTAAATGGTGTGTATGCTGTCCTTTGGCATATTATATCACGAATCCCTTTATTATCATGATATTATAAATTTTGGATTAAATGTTATTCCAAAATTATTTGTATTCAATATTCTTTCATTTTGTTAAAAACTCTTTCACAAAAATACCATTTTAAATGTTTTAAAGATTCATTATTCTAAATCTTTATCTTTATTATCCATGATTTCAAAATGGTTTTCAGTATTTATTTATATTGAAATTAATGTTTTAAAATTATAATTCCATTAAAATCATCAAAGTGGTATGGGACACTTTGATTAAAAAACCACTCTTTCAGTGATTTTTGAAAATGGATTGATTAATTCAATATATTGGAATTACTTATTGAGTTTGAAAATGAAATGTTGTTATTTAAATGTTTATATTTTAAATATTTTATGTGTAATGATGGTACTTGTACCTTTTACGGGTGGGTATGTGATAAACCATATAACTGGTGGTGCTGTGAATACCAGGACAGGTGGTTACGTTATAACCTCCAATGCATTGGGTGTGTAAGTCGGCCGTATGGCTATTCCATTATGTGATATCTGTGGAAGTCAACCATATGGTTATTCCATTAAAGTATGTTTATGTCCCCAGTTCCCTTTATATGTATGTGTTCGTTATATTGGTTTTATGGTAATCTTTGGGTCACAAAAGGGTAAGTAATGATATTTTATTCAGTGAAGAGTTTTTACTACTTCCTAAAAGGGAAAAGTATTACTTTGATAAAGTATACATGGTTTACTTGTTGTTTTCAAAAACTAACAGTTTTCATTCTTTGTGTATATCTTATTGATCCTTTTATTCTCACCCATAGTTTTTTTTAAAGGTTCTTCACAGGACTTAATGTGGAATAGGGTGAAGGATGAGATCAAGGGAAAGTCATGCTATCTAAAACATGGAATTAGATATGTTTCTTTTTACGAGTTTCTATTTTATGTAAATTTAGTTGAGGTGACTACTTTGTAATCTTTTGAGATGTACTAGTTTTGTCCTAATTCTCTAAAACTCTAAACCTGAAAATATCCTCAATGTGAATTATTCATTTAATTCAATATTAAGTAAGGTTTAAGGCCGGGGCCTTATAAATAATGTATATTAAAGTATTACACAAAATTGAGGTATTAATTATTTTATTAATGATGAGATCAAAAAAAATGTTATTAAAAATATTTTAATATATATAATTTCTGATAAATAAAAAGTAAAAGAAATTTTCTAAATTAACATGACCCATTATAGATACATTAAAATATTTTTATCAGGGTTCACTTCTTATTTTAATATTTTAAAAAATCAATGAAATAAATAATGAAAAAATTGGCACTATTGATATTTTGACAAAATAATTTATTTTTAAATTAATTAAAAATCATAAACCATTTTTAAAAAAATTTAAATAATGATTATATATTCTAAAATTTTCTAAAGTATTAATTTATTCTCTCACTGACTTCATATAAATTAATATATCACCCTTTTAAAATTGAATAATTTGTTACCTAAGTTAAAAATTAAATTATATAACTAAGTGAAAATTAAAATATTAATGCTTGAATGGACATAGAAAATTATCCAAAATTTATTTCTTGATGATATTACAACCGTATATCATCTCATATTCAAAATATATATACTTTTTAGGTTTTAATGTGATTTCTTATTTTATTATAAATTAACAGTTTTGATTATTCCAAAAGTGTCCCTCGCCACAATAATAAAAGGGAACTTCTACCCTAAACACATCACATAATTTTTAACCATTTATGCTCAAATATACCTTACCCATTTTTCTTATTATCTTCCCTAGAAAAAATCTCGAGGTCTTTTTTCAAATTCCGAATTTCAGTTTCTCTATGAGGAGATTGACAGGAGGCACGTCGAAGATGAGGTAATATCATTTAACAACTATTTCAAGAATATTTACTCTTCAAATTCCACCTCATGAGTTTTTTAATTATAAATTAATAAATACAGTGGTATTTATATATTGTCAGGTTATTATTATTATGAAACAACCATAGTCCACCTTCTACCCATAGTATGAAAAATGAAATCACCATGCGAGCTTATGTACGACTTACCGTCTCCACGTCGTGGTTTAATATATATTTTCACCACCACCATACATGTAAAGGTATATTGATGGAATTATTAATATATATATATATATATATGATTCATATAAAATGATATTTATTCTGAGATTCGATGCACCATCAACTTCAATAACATTCAACAATTATGAGAACGATATCGTCACTCATTCTTACATACAACTTACCGTTTCCACTATGTGATGTGATTAGTTCTACATAATATTCATTAATCTAATTCCGCTTCATTCCTCACTGATCATCCTGTTTAGGCGGAGGTGGCCGCAGATATGCAGGAGGCCCTTGACGATTTGCTGGAGGCCTGAGCAGTGGAGCGGGCACAGGGGTTAGCTTGAGTGTGACAGTGGACGCTTCAGCTCTAGGGGATCCTTTCACAAGAGCCTGCGAGGCTATTCGGGACTTCAAATTAGTCCGCTACAGGGATTCCTCAATTCTCTGGGCAATGGCTGAGAGATGGCAGAAGCCAGTGGTGCACTCCACTGGTACGAGCGGTGTCCGCAACTCATCTCAAAGATTATCGATACATATTTCTAGCATCTCATCTTGAGGCATTGGACTGTTCAGAGAATAGGTCAGACCTTTCCATATTGCGATGAAATGTGAGACCCTCTCGTTCTCCCTCTGATTGTAGTTCATGAGGTCGTTGACTGGTTTTTAGGCAATGTTGAGCTGAAGTGGAACAAGAACTGCTGGTGAAGGTTTTCCCAGTTGTTTATTGACTGGGCTGGCAGACTCGTATACCAAACGAAGGTGGATCCTCGCAAGGTCCATAAGAAGAATCTGAGCTTCAATGCTTCTTGTTGCTCCAGAGTTCCCATCATAGGGTCGCAATAGGATGCTTAATGCATCAAATGTTATTCCGGATCGCCTGATCCATTGAAGATACGGAATAAAGGGCTCCCAAAGTTGGTCATAGGTGGTGTTTTGGTCACCCAATCTGATTAGGGTTTCCGCTCTGGCTGTATCGGAGCGCACCGACCTTCCATCACTTCTAATCGAGCTTTTAGTGCCTCAATGGTGTTGGTGAGACCCTAGTTTACATCCGGTTGGGCTCGGTCCTGGGTAGGCATAGCCCAAGACATTGCATGAGGATCCATATTGGCTGGCACCAGGTGTGTGTGTTCCATTTGTGGAACCTTCAGAGGGTTCAGGTGTACTCACTCTGGTTTTTTCCTAATTTGAGGTAAGTCTTGGTATTCATCTGAATCTACGTTTAGGTAGTTGGACGAGCCGAGTGCATCGTTGGACGGGAACCCTGATAGTATTTTGTTTGCCGAGGAAAACCTTATCTTTTGAGGTGCACATTCTGGGAGTGCATGATGTGGTTCTCCCTGGGATGTGCTTTCAATAAGGCAGTTCCTCTAGATTAGCTCGGCATTAAGCCGCCACAATTCTTTCATCTCCTCTTCCTGTCGAGCGAATCTCTCTTCGAGCGTGAGTGGCCCATTCTTGTCGAGGGAAGGAGGAGGGTTAAGGGTAACCAGTCCTTTATTCTTATCCCTGTTGGAAGCTCCCTGGGTAGGAGGAGGAGGGTTGGCTGGAAGGACGGCCATATTTAAGGCATCCCTCTGGTTCCGGGTGTGCACACCTGGTGGTTCATTGTGCGTCACAGCCTGACCAGAACTATCTTCTCCCGATCCATCCGGATTTTCAGTATCTCTGGTATCACCCATGGGGTTAACCACGAAGATGTTGATAGATTCATATCGCGGGGTATAGAAGATGTCATCTTCCAAATGGGAAGAGGATATCCCGCATCTTCTGCAGACCATCCCTTTTGTGTCATGGGATTGCCTTCAGACTTCTTGATGAAGGGTGACGTGGAGAGTTATTTGATACGACCTCACGGTGTGCCTTCCTCCTGGAGGGGTTGATGATTCAAATGATGGGATAAGACGGGAACATCCTCTTTTGACTGTCCTCCCTAGATGAGAGAATACTGATTCTAGTGGGGGAGGTTGTTGTTGAGGGGGTAATAATGCCCCCAGCCCTAAGGGCTGGGGTTGGCTCCGTTCCTTGGACATTGAGTATCTTCCCAGTTTTACTGGTCTTACAGGGGAATTTGTTGTTAAAAATTCCCCCAGCACTATAGGCTAGGGTTGACCCTGGATTGTGGTAGTGGATGCGGCTATCACTACCTACCTGATCTCGCGTGCCCCCATTCGGGAGGTGAACTAGGTTTGGTACCAAGTTCTTCTGCAAATCAATCCCTTCTAGGGAGGCAGGAAAAGAACGCTGATTGGCCTCTCTTATGTGAGAGGCCTATTGTATGCTCTTAGTGGCCTGATTAAGGAGTTTTTGAATGGCTCATTCCTATCGGGCATGACGCTTCTGGGACTTACTCAAGGCATGAATCTGTTGGGTGTGTTGCCTTACCTGAACAGGGGGGCCACTCGATTGCCGTCTTGACATGATGACGTTGCAAGAAACCACGCCGAATAGATTTTTCAGTGCGGGGAGAATAGTGAAATGCAGAGATCCATGTTCTCCCCATCCCCTGATATGGAATCCCATTGGAGCATCACCGATGAGGCGGTGCAGTTGGTGCAGCGCACAGAGGCAGGCTATCTCTATGTTTCCTTTACGTCTCTCAGGGCGCTGTCGTCGCATCATAGGAAGGGCTTCCAGGTCGATGTGATGCATGAGGTCTCCTATCATCATGATGTGGTCTACATACCCTTCATAGGGTAGTAAGATTGATTTCAACCGACATAGGGTCTTCCATATATTATGATGGATATTGTGCATGCATTCTTCAAACAATTCTCTGGGTATGTCGAATTGAGAGGTGGTCGTAGGCCAAAACATAACTGGTATATAATCCCTAGCCAGTCGTTTTATTTAGGCTCAACATTTCGGCATATTCCTCTACTAGAGAATCCTCTACCAGGTTATCCCAACTGAGACGCTCACTGCCAATGTGGTCGGAGGTAGTCGGACTGGTTGGTGTTGAATCATTATGAGGGTGATTCCGAGGCGGTTTAGAGGATGAAAGCGGCCCTGGACCATCTCCTGATTGTAGATGGATGTCGTCGGTGACTAACTGGGAATCTGACATGCTTGATCCCATCCTTCTGAGTTCCTTGGCATACGAGGGCTTTTTGGTGCATGATTCAGTAAGAGGATGACCTTCCTATCGATATGAAACGTCATCATGGGGAGGACCTCCGCAAGGACATCCATAATGTTGAGTACTACCATTACTACTTGATGCTTCACTACATAGAGTAATTTAGCAGGGCACACCCTGGTGAGGACCTCTAAGGCATGTCACAGCAAGGGGAGGACCTTATGGCTGCATAGCGTTGTTAAGGGGAGGACCTTCGCAACAACCTCCATCATGGTGAGGATTACCATCATGGATTGATGTTCTATGTGCATCCTGGGGAGGACCTTCAGGACACACCACAACAAGGGGAGGACCTTCTTGTTTCTTGGGGACAATGCGGGGAGGACCTTTGCAATGGCGGCCGTGGTGGTGAGGACTACCATCACAGCTATGGCAATGGCGAGGACTACCATTACTGCTTGTGAAGGAAGAATATATGCGGGATACATCCTATGGAGGGCCTCCAGAATGTACGGTAATGTGGGGAGGGCCTTCTCGTTGCTCGACTTCTCTACGGGGAGGACCTCCGTTATCAGGGTGGAGAGGACTAAAACTATGATCTGATGCCTGGCTACGTGGAATTCCGTTGCAGCGTAACCCCTATGGAGGACCTTCAAGGCAGCCTACGACAAGGGGAGGACCTTCTTATCATGATGAGACGTCACTAAGAGGTGGGCATTCGAAGTTACGACTATGATAACCAGGACTACTATCATAATTTGTGGCCCCACTGCATTGAGAGTGTTTACAGTGTATACCCCGGGGTGGACCTTCAGGGTGGACCACAGTAAGTGGAGGACCTTCTTGCTACTCGATCTTCTGGACACGTGGAGGGTTTTAGTGACTCGCATAAAAATAGGAGCTCTTGTGATCGACCGTTATATGCCCGTTGGGGAGGCCCCCATGGGTGCTCTGGGGAGGACCTTCAGAGTAGCTGGTTGCAACATTGTGGGGAGGACCATCGCAACTGCTACTTCCACTCCCATATTATGGTAATGGGTGGGCAGGGTTCTGAGCCTCTGATTTATTCTTAGTGGCGTTGGGAACCCCAACATCCAGCAGAGCGGAGTCATGAACTCCCCCTTTATTTTTCGACTACCTATGGCGTGTTCTAGGTGCTTCCTTATGGGTGGCCAGGACCATCTACTATTGATAACGACCTTCACATTTGGGTCCCTATCTAATTGGGCCCTGTGATGCTATCCGGATACGCCGACAAACATCTTGACTTTTAGTAGGGATATATGCCTGCTCTGGAGCATCGACTATGATGGATGGGTGTCTCCTAGTTGGAACGAGTGAAGCTACTTGATCAGGTTTCCCTTGCGTCGTGGAATATGGCCAGCGACCCTCGTGGGATGAAGTAGGGATGCATATCTACTCCAAAGAGGCTACCTAGTCTCTTAGATGAGTCGCCTCAAATGGGGAGATGAGCTCATGTGCCGGAGTCCTTTCTGTTGCTGCTGATGCAATTACATTCTGGAAAGTCTGCAAGATATGATCTGGGATCGATACGTGCTCTTCCATCATTGCCAGGATATGTAGAGAGACATCTTTGGCTGGAACAGGTATGAAGGCCCATTCCGGTATCGGATTTGGAATATCCTGCCCCAGTCCTCTGGTGGTCAGTGGGTACTGACAATTATCTTATGTCGTGGTAGGTGAATGAATCTTCCCATGTACCGGGATACACCGGTTTATCTCTCTGTTTGCCGCCACATCGGGGTGGCGGACTTTACTTGCATCCGCCTGGAGCTGGCCATGCATATATTGGTTTCCCACTGTATCGAGTCGGTGGCCTTTGTTGGTGGGGAGATGTTCCCGCCTATGATTTTCCGCACATCTGGGTGGAGGGATTTCTTGATCTCCACCATATCGAGATGGTGGGCGTTAGAAGCAACTGGTAGGAGCTGGTCCTGTAGGCGCCAGGTTGCCACCACGTCAGGTTGGTCGACTTCATTACCCTAGGCAAGGAGAGGTGCCTGCCTGGTAAGCGTTGTCCTGTGTGAGCGACAGGCCTGATGGTGCTTGGCGGGGATGAGCGTCGTCTTGTATGATGCCGCCATGTCTGGATGGAGGGCCGGGGAGGAGCGAACAGGTGTAGGTGCCTGTTCATGGTATGTCTCCGTGGATGGGAAGTGGAGCTCTTCCTCATGGACCAGGGTGATGACCGGTCCCTGATTCTACGTCTACCACCCTCGTTGGGCTATCTGAGGGGCTAGAGCTTGGGGATCATGGTCCTAAATCCTCGGGGAGACATCCTCCTCGGCACGAGGATTTTCAATCGCAGCGTGACCGCATTGACTTCTGCCAGTGGGGGCCTTAGAGTAAAACACCCGTTCGGTGGGGATGCAATCCTCAACATCGACCTCATCCACCTCCCTAAGTTAATGGTGGTACTCATTGTCCCGTTCCAGGCATAGAAACCCGAGACGGTTGGAGATAGAAACCAGGGCTATTTGGATTTGCCTTTGCGGCCGCTGCTGGACAGGCGAACGACGGGTTCTGGCGGATTGGAGGGTGTGCATGGCCGCCTCCACCGTTGGGAGAGTAATGTTCACGTGGTTCTATTGGATCAGCCCATCCGAGACACAACATTGAAGACCCTGGGTGGGTGACAGGGTCCTCCGTATGTGAGGAAGTCTGGTCATCACGTATCCTGAAGTGTGCACTTGCTAGTTCATTCTTGATGACATTGGATTGAAGGGAGTTCTGAAGGTACCTGTAAACATTTTACCAAATACAAACAAAAAAACCCATCAAATCAGAATCTCATGATCCCATTAATATGTAATGACCTTTCATGGCCCTCCTTTTGAGTGAATGGGGCACTGGGTGGGATTATGTTAAATATGACATTCTTGGTTAAAGATTCACACTGGGTTCACAATTTTTTATTTCATGGGTTTCCGGTTTTCTACCTCGAAACACCCAACAGCTCTGTATCTGATGATGTGCGGACCTGCTTTCAAAAGGAAAGAATTCATCAGATGGTCTGACCAGCGACGCTTGAGAACTCACATTGGTCGAGAGGATGGGAATTCGGGCTCATCACACCCTTTTGGGGGGAATTATTTCTTGTTCTGGGACTCTCTTATAGATTTAAGATGTATTCATATGTTCATGATTCTTTGGTTTATACCCAAACATAGTATCCACGGATTTAACCCTTGATTGGCAATGGTCAGCTGAATGCAGGGGTTTGGAATCATTTATGCCCAAGTTTTACCATCCATCATTATATTAATGACCCCGAGGAGTCTGGACTCACTGAGACGGTGCTAGGGGCCACTCGGTGAACCGACGTGAGGACAGTCGGATCAACCGGTTGTTGGGATTGACCCTCTGGGATGCTTCCTACGTACCCTGCCTAGGAGACAGGGATCAATGTCAACATAGTTAGAATCAGGGAGTCAGAGAAATGACGTGAAAGGTGGTCAGAAAAACCCATTATTAGGCATGAACCTTGGAGAGTCTTTCTACATAACCCGCCTAGAAGATAGGGATCAAAGTCCACGTAGTTCGGATTGGTGTGGGGATTACGCTCTGAGGAAGCCCAAGATGTGGATTGGGGATTACACTCTGAGGAGGCCCATATGAAAATTTCATGGTCGATGCCTAATATAATCCCACGTGAGTCTTTCTCGGTCTGAGAAACAAGAGCCAGCAGGGACCAGATGATCATGTCGTGAAAGGTGCGTTTGTCAGAAGTCGAGTGGGGATTACGCTTGAGGGCGGCCCCTGGCGATGGATTGGGGCTAACACACTAAGGAGGCCCAGGGTAATGGATTGGGGATTACACTTTGAGGAGTCCCATGGTAATGGATTGGGGAATACACTCTGAGGAGGCCCATGGGGATGGATTGAGTCTTACACTCTGAGGAGGCCCATGGCGAAAAAGCGTAGCAGGAGAGGGAAAGGGGGTGCTTCTGTGCCGATCTCATCTCTTGCAGTGCACAAGGGCTTCCTTCTGATGAGTATATTACCATCCCCGGGAATCCATTTTCTTCCTCTCCACTTGTCAAGGGCTTCCCGGGGATGGTAAAATACCCATCATAAGGAAACCCTCATGCACTTCAAGAGAGCAGAAGGGAACAGGAGCACCCCCTTTCTCTCTCCCGCTGCGCTTTATCGCCATGGGCCTCCTCAGAGTGTAAGCCCCAATCCATCACCATGGGCCACTTGAGAGTGTAAGCCCCAATACCTTACCATGGTCCTCCTCAGATTGTAAGCCCTAATCCATTACCATGTTCCTCCTCAGAGTGTAATCCCCAATCCATCACCATGGGCCGCCGTCATGCGTAAGCCCCACTCCACTTCCCACGGATGCACCTTTTGCGATGTGATCATCGGGTCCCTGCTGCCTCTTGTTTCTCACACCAAGCATGGATCATGTGGGATTAGAGTAGGTATCGACCATGACATCCTTTTATGGGCCTACTCAAATTGTAATCCCCAATCCACATCTTGGGCTGCCTCAGAGCGTAAGCCCCGCACCAATCCGAACTACATGGACTTTGATCCCTGTCCCCTAGGCGGGGAACGTAGGAAGCCTCTTTGAGGTTAAAGCCCAATAATGGGTCATTCTAACCCCTATCACATCTGTTCTCCGACACCCCGATTCGAACTACGTGAACTTTTATCCCTGTCTCCTAGGAAAGGTACATAGGAAGCCTCCCTAAGGTTCCAGACCAACAACCGGTTGATCCGACCATCTTCATGTCGGTTCACCGAGCGGCCCCTAGCACCGTCTTAGTGAGTCAAGACTCCTAGAGGTCATTAATACAACGAGGGATCGTAAACCTCGGGCATAAATGATTCCAAACACCTGCGTTCAGCAGGCTATTTCCAATCATGGGTTAAATCCGTGGATACTTTGTTTGGGTATAAAACAAAGATTCACGAACATATGAATAAATCTTAAATCTATAAGAGAGTCCCGGAATAGGAAATAATTCCCCCCAAAAGGGTGTGATGAGCCCCACTTCCCATCCTCTAGACCAATGTGATTTCTCAAGCGTCACCGGTCATACCATCCAGTGAACAAATTCTTTTGAAAAGCAGGTCCGTGAATCATCGGATACGGAGTCCTTGGGTGTTTCGAGGCCAAAAACTGGAAACCTGCGAAATAAGAAGATATTATCTCATAGTAATTTTCTATTAAGAATAAATCAATTTCCAATAAGCTTTAGATCATTTTTCAAAATCATTGGACCAATATCAATTATTAATTTCTTTGATTTGAAACATGTAAAAAATAACAAAATTGAAAATTTTGTGAATGAAAAACAACTAATTATGAAGGAAAATGTATATTTACTTAAATTACCCCACCAATTTCATTCCAATATCCTCAAAAAACACATATTATACAAGGTAAAAAAATTTGACCACCCATGGTAACATGAGTTTTGACACGAATGTGATATGGTAAGGCACAATCCAAAATTACTACCTAAATTATAACTATCTAAATTATAATCTAACCAAGATGAAAAACCAAATTATCTAATTCTTAATACACATTATAATGAGAATCCCCTTGAATACCACTTTTTAAAAAACCTTCCCACTTTGACTAGTAAATTCACCTGATACATCCCATCATGGTGGTAAGGAATAATAGGAAAATTAAAAAATCATATATAAAAAATAATGTTACAAATATAGGAAATCATGGAAGAAAATGACAGATACATTGTTCATTCAACACAAGACATAAAAGATAAAACACAATGTATATAATGAAAAAACTCACTTGTCTCCATGTAACAAACCACCAACTCAAAACCATCATCATGAAGGAAAAAAATAATAATAGAATCTATCATGCTATAAAATTCCATTCCCTTTAAGAAACTCATTAAAAAATCATCTAAATTCTAATGGAAAATTACATCATGTGAAAACATCCAACTAGGATACAATAACATAGACTACATGAGGCCTAATATCAAGAATTCAATAGTTGTCTCTTTTAAATCAGAAATAGTTTTTCAATGAATTTTTATAATTTTGAACCCATTTATAAATCATATTCTATTTGTATTACATAAAATCCATTCTTATCCAATAAAAAATAATTAAGATACGTATAATTTAAAATTTTAGAAATAATGTTGTTACACCATAATTTTAGGATGTAAAAACACATCAATGAAATAATTAATTATGAGAAGCCGTGTGATACAACCTTTTTTAAAACAATTGAGAAATAATCCATTAAAAAATCCATCATGCAGAAATTAAACCAAAAATTAAAAAATCCCGCAATATTATAACCTATCCTTTTGGAATACATATTAAAAAATATAATATCGTAAATAAGGAATACATATGTACTATCCACCATTGATTCCAAACATAGTCAGTCGATATAAAAAAAGTAACCACTAGTGGTGCCACACAAACTATGGTAACCAACGTACCCTTTATAATGCACTAAATGTTCCCAATCTTCGAAATTTGTAAAAATAAATTTCAAAACCATGCTCAAACTTAATAAAATATTTTAAAATCTATGAAAAATATTTTTCATTTTTCAAAATCCCGTTTTCGTTATAAAGCATTCATTCGAGAATTTATTCAAAATATTTTGGTTAAATAACTCATTTTTAAATAAAATGTCCCTTAAAATTTATATTTACATGAGATTAATTAAACCCATAAATAAATTCATTAAAATTAATTACAAATGAAATTTTACCATAAAGATATGAAATTACATGAATTAGCCCATCATATAGAAACATTAACTTCAAATAGAAGAAAAACAATTAGCCTTAGAAAAAGGAAATAGAGGAAGAGTAGATAGGAACCTCATGATCATAAATCCATAAGAAACAAAATCAATAATCCTGGTAAAACATTATGTTTTTCTTCACAACCCAATTGGATTCTAATAGGATGTGAGGAGAAGATAGATAACATAGATCTTTAATGAAGATGGGAATCCAGATCAAACCCACAACATACCACGATGTGATCTATCTATAACCAATTAATTCCACCTAGAATTCATGGGGAGAGACATACAAAGATATGTGGATGTGTTAGGATTATCCAAAAATATATTTTGAGAGATTAAATTTTATATCAATCATGGATAAAAAGGTAAAACCATAATTTTAATGATTTTTGGGTGATGTCGCACAATTTCCTAGTGGAGGAAACATAATTAATCTAAGCATGTACCTTAAACATTCACTACTACATTACGTTATGTCTGAGGGTTCCCAATTTTCAATTGTGTTCTACCCAGTTAAATTATGTACATGCCTTAACTATTTGACACAACTAGAAAACTAACAAGTAACTCAAACTGTTTACCGGGCATGTTACAAGGAATTTTTTAACCCTGAGAAAACTATCGGAAATGTCACTAGAACCTCACAAAGGAATACCATTAATTTTTAATGTAGTTAAAATATCCATTTCCTCCAACTATGTTCCTCTCATTTTCACTTGTTTTCAACCTCTGATCCCCTATACTTTTTATGGAAACCAAAATTAGAAGACAAATCCTCAACTAAGTCATTCATGTAACAAAAGGAAATAAAATAACTAATAATAATCTTAAAATAATATTCATTGTTATAAACCATTTATACTTTTAATACTAATAAGAAATGATGGATATGAAAAATGATCTATGTTGCAGTCATACAGAGGGTAACTCGTTCATATGCATATGTAAAATTTTCATTTTTCAATGACGATTATGGAAGTAATGTATTTATTTTATTATAATTACATAAAATTCCCCATATCAATAATATCATATTATTTTCATAAATAATATTATATATATATTACATTTCATATGGTGAAGAATAAATAATCACATTTCTCTGCAGATGTAGTAATCCACATTTACGAACATACAATGTTATGATATTTACAGTAATAAATACAATGATATATTATATTTTTAAGGTGATAAATATTTCATGGATATCATAATTATTTAATTTATATTGAAAATATTCATTAACTTTATCCTTATTCAATTCAATGTAATGTTTTGTTGAAAAATGGATCACAACACTTCATGAGGTTATAGTGTGTCATAGACATGAGCGACATTATCATATCCCAAAAATAATATAAAGTAATAAGATATATTTGACAAAATAATTCCACAATTTTAATTATTTAAAAAATATAATATATAATATTTCAATTAATCATTATAAATATAGGAGATTGAAAATGATAAAAAAAATTACATTAGTTTTCAGCATGGGAGTCCACCATAAACACAAATGATAGTTTATTTATCATTTGAGGGATTATGAGATGGAATTAAGTTATTACACTAACATAATAGGTTTTTTTGAGATAAAGGTTCTATTATATCATAATAATTGAGGAATATTTGAGGGAGGTGGATGGAAAAATAAAGAAAATTCTTTATTAAGAATGAACCAACTTAATCAGAAATCAACATAATGTTTTCATGAGAATATTTATAAATTAGTTTTAAAATTTAACCATGGAATAGAGGTTAAAGTTAGTTAATCTTGGAAGGAATTTGGGTAGGTATTGGCTATACAAAAATATATGCATGTGTGGAGATGGTAGAAAAGGATATAAACTTTTATATGTTGGGGAGAGGAAACACATTGAATTTTTGAATAGAAAAAGTTATACCCATGATTTTCAGTTGAAAAATGATCTAAAATGTAGAATTATCCATAACAATATGAGGAATGTTTGAAATATGGACAGAATAAATAATTTAAAATTGTTTTTATTTTATTATAACCCTTATACTTTTAGTTTGACCCTCGCCATATCAATTATGACCTTAAAAATGATAAAATATTTGTATTTCAATCACTGCTTATTATGAACAAAAATTATGTTGGAGTTTTAATAAAATTTGAACTGTTGTTATTCCAAATATTAAATCCATTTTAAAAATAATTTATTTCAATTATTGTTTGCATTTAATTTTAAATTAATCCTGATGACATGATAAATAGACACCTTTTCATGAGACTTATTTTTCAAGTATATGGTGACTTCTCATTAACTCTATGACTAGAAATATTTTTTTAAAGAATATAAATTCATATTTATAGATATATAATTTTTATATTTCATTAAAAACATTAAACATTGCGGTTTTTTTAAACAATTTAAATCATTACAATTCATAAAAATATGTTATTAATCGCAAAAATAATCTTATACTAAAATTGAGTATAATGTGGATTAAAATATAATTAATTAGATTAAATATAAATAATGAAGTCATATGTTACATAAATTAAAATTAAAAATTAAAATAGAATTTACAATTAATTAATTTATTGAACATAAATTACTGTTTAAAAAAAATTTATTTTTCAACGTTCACTGTAAAATTAATTTTTTTTGAAAAATCATAAAATTACCCCTACATTAAATTTGATATTATTATTTAAAAAAATTTGTAAAATTATATATATATATATATATTATTTCAATTTACCAATTAAAAAAAATAATTGAAAAGGATTTATTAAAAATAATACATTTATTAATTAAACAATAAGTAAATATATTTATAATGAATATAACCATATAATTCCTATTAATAAACACAAATGATGATTTACTGTATAATTACCTAGGTTTTTATATTCATGCCCCATGAACATGAGCCCCATGCTAGTTGGTGAGGATTCTCTAATTCCATCCAAGAGACATGAGTTCAATTCCAGGAAGAGGCATATTTATATATAATATAGTAGGCACTGTATCAAGCACCATAGTAGGTATTGTAGCCAGTACTATATCAATTATTTTTTGGTACTACAACAACTGAAAACAATCATTTATTTGAACTTTAGTAAACCATTTTGATTCTCAAGACCTACAAGGCCTTTTGTCCTCCTAATGCCTTCTAGTTAGAAAGTCTTTTAGTCCACCTCATGTTTATTTTGGAAACCTAAAGGCCTAGGGTCCACACGATAGACTAATATAACTAGACAAAATTCAAGAAACAAAACTCCATATTATGATTCAAGATAAGAGGTAACCAGAATTGGAAGAATGAGAGGGTATGACATTTCCATCGGTATCAGGCCTATGCATCTCTTCATAATAAAGATATCCAACCATCCTTGTGAAGGTGGCCAGCTGACATTAGGATATTTGATGGGGCGGGGTAATATCAAATAGTCTGTTTGAGATAAATTACTCAAAGGCCTCTTGGTCATGTATTGTGTCTCTATATATTCTTAGACCATATTTGTTATTTAATCCTCAAAATATTCTTCACTTATTAATAAAATGTGGATATATTACACTTATATTAGTTCCAAAAACCCATGTTACATATTCAATTATATGGTTTTTCCAAAAACATAAACATATTAATTTCCGTACACTTAAATATTATCACTATAAGTTCAATAATCATTACATTTTATTCATAAAATGAAATTATCTCTTACAACAAATATTTTTCAGTGTTGAAAACATGTGATGGATAAAGAAGAAATTTACATAAAATTGAAACATGAAATCTATTGTGTTCCTGGGAAAAACTGTAATGAATAGACACTCTATTGAAACCCGATACAACACTTTCTAGTGTTTCAAATGGTTTAATGAAATGAGGGAACAACTTTCCATTTTTAGAAAAAAAACATAAAACATGTCATTGGATATACATTCTAAAAAATTAAAATCCCCAACCTCGAATGAATAATCTCTCATCCATTTTTCTGAAAAACATGTATTATTTTTTGTTTGTGAAATATACATATGTTTTTGAATCAAATGTACCCTTTTATAAATTTTCAATACCAAATATAGTCATTTAATTATCTATTCTAATAATTAATCTTAAAACATTTGAAATCTACACATATTTCCTTATAATGTCTCAAACAGTTTAATATATATAAATAATTGAAACTTTTTTTATAAGGAGGATCAAGTAAATAAAGTAGTTTATTATGAAATCATATGTAATTAATTAAAAAAATAATAATAACTTCTATGGTGTAAAAATAATACTCTAATTTTACATCTATTAGAGGGTGAAAAGTTGTACTAAAATTTAATTCTGTACCAACTAAATTCCAACCTTCTTTTTAGAAATTTGAATTAAAACATGGATCATGGTTAGAGAAAATGGAGATAACAAATCTGTGTAACTTAACTATCTTCTTGATATATAGTTATAAAATATGATCCAAGTACATTGTATCTAGAATGGGTAAAAAATTTAAATATTTTTTAATCGATAAATAATAACCCAGACCACATTATTTACTCAAGATGTATTTGAAAATCCCACTAATTACTGAATAAGTATATAATACCATTTCTATTCAATAATTGGAAATGGACAGATCTTTCCATTCCTTAATTTTCAGTATAATTTTACCATATAAAAAATTCATATACTTCTTGGTAAAGTCAACTATACACTTTTTCATTCCATACAACCAACAATACACACAAAAGTCATGTTAGAACTTTTTTCATCCATAATGAACAGAAAATAGAGAACTATAAGCTTCACTATATAACCCTCTCTTCATTTTTAAATCAAATGTAATGCATATTATTTTGATGCATCTAATAAAACCTTCTCCATCACTATTAAATGTAGGAAAATTTCAATTATTAATGGATTATTCAATTTCTAGAAAAACATAATCCCCCTTCTGATCCTTCTTAATTTTTTTAATGATTTAAATTTTTGTGAAAACAAAAATAAAATAGAGGATGCTTCTACCTCCTCAAATTATAATAAAAAATCCATTAGATAATTAACTATAGGGTCAGGTTCCTAATGAAACCTAGTTAATGCAGTATGATTTTTTAATCTCATAATATCATCCAAGTGGTTTTATCTTCCATTATATATATGAATAGTGCAATCGTAATCCTTCATTAGTTCAATACAAAATATATATAGAATGTTAAATTATTTATTAGTGAATATATACAAAAAAAAACATTAATGATAATTATGTATTTCATAAATTTCTATATAAAACATTTTTTCACATATTTTTTTTAATAAAAAACTACATCATCTAATTCCATATCGTGTGTAGGATAATTTAATTCACCATGTTTTAGTTGTTGTGAGACATAAGAAATTTCATGTTCAATATATATTTGTACAAAGCCATATCCTTTTTAGGGAGCATCTCTTTAGATGAAAATAATTCATGTTATGTAGGTAAGAAAAAAATTGGGTCATTCATCAATATTATTTTTTGTTCTAGAAAAAAATCCCCCAATTTATTCATATATATTAATTTAAATCTTTTTGAGTTAACAAAATCAACGTGTTAGATAACTAAGAATGGTGTTCAACAAACCACTAATAATAACCATCTAATACAAGTAAAATATGAATCTATATTACATTGTTAGGTCTTGGAAATTCTACAATATATTTAATTTTAGTCGGGTCAAGAAATATACCTATCCTTAGAAATAAAATTTCCATTGAATGATATTTTTTATAACCAATATTAACCTTTAAAAAATTTATGATATTTTTTATGGTTTTAGTAAAAAATATTTGGGTGTATTTCATAATGAAAATTACTTTTTTGGAAACATAATAAAATCATAAATAAACACATTCACAAACATATCAAAATATTCATATATGATGTAAATAAAATGATCCATAAATAGGTTTTTTGAATTGAAAATTATTCTAGCATTAACAAAAAAATATAGTCACCATACTTACTTTGAAATGAATTCTTCAGAATGTCATCCTCATTTACATTCTACTAATGGTACACAAACAATAAATCAAACTTCAAAAAATTTTGAGCCGCATGGTAATAATCAAAAAAAATATTTATATAAGGAAAATACTTGTTCTTAATTTTGATGTTACTAAAGGATCTTTAATCGATAAAATATCTAATTGACCCATTTTCTTTTTGACAAAAAAATTTATGCTCCCATGTTTATTTTCTAGGATGAATGAAACTATTATCATGAATTTATTGAAACAATTTTTTAATTACACATTTCCTACATCAACAATTTGATAAAGGGGTTTTGAAATTGAAAGAGAATCATATTCTAATTCAAAATTTATCTCATCTACCCAATCTAAAATATGTTATATTATGTCATCAAGAAATACATCCATATTTGTAGTCACTATTGGGACAAAAATAATCGATAGAGTTTATTTTTTTCAAACACATGGGTTATTTAAATTTAACAACCATTTATAGAAAATTAACATGCATATTAGTAGGTTCTAAATTTCATGAATTCATTTGAATGACATTATTGTCTCTATAATATATCATTTCATGATCAACAAAAATCCGATCTATACCGAAAATATTATAAAACTATATCATGGTATGTTTAATATTATTTTTAGGAGATACCATTCCACAGATAAAAATATATAAACTCCCATAATTCTTGGTTTATTTAATATTTCCTCCAAGTGTTTCCAGAAAAAATTATATCATACATTCTGGATGTTATATTCTTTGTAATCTGAAAAATTTTCTAGAAATAAATGAATTAAAATATCTAGAGTCAAATGTGGAATATGTATAATTATAATAAGAAAGTAACAAACATGTAACAACTTCACTAGATGTCCATTATCTTACTATAGTAGTATAAAAAGTACTTTTCCAAAATGTTATAATTTAGGTCATGATGATTTTCAGTCTAAGTAATAAATATATAAAAACAAGTAATCATTATTTCCTAAATAATTTCAAAAAAACAACTCATCATTGGATTGATATTGGTTATTCAATTTTTTTACTTTTGAGGACTCATTTTTTAATAGGAAAATGCAATGGGATAACAAATATACCGATAATAAAAAGGATTAATCTTACTAACAAGATCCATGTGAAATCTTACACATACATCGAAAATCTTGTAATATTTTCGTCATACAAAACTAATTTTTTTTATCATTTTCATTAAATTATAAGAATTATTACTCAATACTAATTGAACAACCCTGATTTAAATATTTATCATGTAGGATACTGATAAATGTTTCACATTAAATGGAATAAAACACATCTCCCTATTTTTCATTATTAACGAAGTAGAACTGTCAATCAACTTCACAATCAAAATGATCAATGTAATGTGTTATCATTTATTATTCAAAACACCTAATGAATTCAAGTATATTTTTCATATAATTGATCCATCCATCAAATAACACTTGGTCAAATGATTCACTAGACACTTAAATATATTACATAAAAAATTCTCTATTATCTAATTTTTTCACTATAAAAGATCTTTATAGTCTATATAATACATTTAACCAATATTAATAGATTTCTTCAACAAGGAATTCATTAAATAAAAAACATTGTTCAAATTTAATCCAACTTGAGTTGGAAATTTGGATGGATATAATCCTCTTGGTTCCTAACTACTACACACCCCATATTTCTTCTATAGAAAACCATAATAAATAATATAGTTTTGTAGAATAAAAATGATTATTATCAAATGATATATCATTTCAAATAAACAATCATGTTAAATATTTAATGGGTATTTTATTATCTCTATCATAATAACTATTGTTAACTTAACCATTTTATGATATGAATTGTATGGCCCTGACCATAATCATTACAAATTCTATTGACAATACACTACAATTCATATTCCTACCCTCCCAATGATATTTTAGGTTTATGGTTTTAGAGTGTTATGTATTAAATCATACATTAAAAACCGTATATATATAAAATATAATCAGTATCCATTTTACAAAATCATAATACTTTTAAAATAAAACATGTTTTTTTTCATGATAAATATTCACGGCATTTAACTCAACTTCTTTATTAACCATAACCATCCTTCAACCCATTTAAAAAAGTTGAAAACATGTTATGGGAATAAAAATTTCAATAATGTAAAATAAATAATAAATATATTTAGTTTAGTGAAAAAAATTAATCCCATCAAAAACCCCATTCATAGAAAATATTAACTTTTATATAAAAATGGATTCATTTTTTTCTTTAAAATTTTCATTATCATAAATTTCTAAATGAAATTATTTCCATGAAAACACATTTTAAAGAATATAAAACAGATTTATTTTTCTTGGTAAATCTTTTTTATAGAACCATTATACCACCCTTACAATATCCCTTATAATTTTGAAAACCATATTGTCAAATAATAATATAATTCTATAAGGAACATAATCATATCATAATTCATTGTAGATCTATATAGGAACACCCATCACATAAGATCTATCGAGCTCATGCATGAGCTATCATGGGGATCAAACCATATTAAATAATGTTGAAGGACCTTATCATAAATAAATAAAATTATTCCTATAACATTTTATCATAAAACCCTTCAAAATTGTTTTGGAACATATCATAAAAAATTAATTCTGAAATAAAAAAACTATTAATTAAAACAATATTTTTAATAAAAAACACCATAAAATCTGGAAAACGTTTTTTTTTTTGAATAAAAAATGAAAATCATATAATGTAATATAATCATCAAATAATGGTGGTGGTCGAAAGATTCATTGTCATATTAAACATAAATATAAAATATTTATTTTTTATTTCTCTGAAAATGTTTCCTATAAAACATGTAAAAACATTCATTTTGAAAATAAATTAAATAACATATTAAATGAATAAATAAATTTTGTTAATATTTTTAACACCATCTATATAATAAAATTAATAATTTTAAAAATAATAAAATGTGAGAAAATTATTTGAAAATTAATTCTTTAAAAGAAGATTTTTTAAATAAACGCCATTTCCTTGAGATTGAATCATCATGTATGTTCTCTATAATCATGAATAATAAAATTATTTTAATTCATTAATTACTCCATAAATGTTTTATTGTTTATTTTTCATTTTAATTTATCTCTTATAATTTGTTTTACAATTAGTTAATCATTTAATATCACTTTGGTAGTTTTTACGGTATTCGACATATGTGTCAAAAATGAATTTTGTTGTGGAATTTGTTTATAATGTTTATTATTAAATAATATATAGAATAATAATACAAAAATAAATTATAATTCTATAAATTATTTACATTTATTAAACCAACAAGTAATTCTAATTATTAAAATATCACTACATTTTAATGAAGGTGATAATATGTCGTATGTATGCATGAGAAATGATTCCATTTCTCAATGATCATTATGGATACAATGAAAGAAGTAATTTATTATAAAATATTGATATTATTTTAAAAAATAAATTATTATTTATTTAAATATAGTTATATATATTCCATGTGATGTAGGGGAGAAAACAATTCGCATCACTTCCTGGTGGTGGTTGTCCACACATACGAATGAATGATGATATTATTTTCAGTGTAAAAATGAAAATGAATTATTATTTTTTTAAAATGATAAATATATAATTAATATAATAAATAATCTATTTATATCACATAAATTAATTAAATATATCATTATTAACTTTCATTAAATGAACTGCCGGTAAACAAATCACATCGCTTCGTGAGGCAGTAGTCCACTGTACACACGACCGACATTATCGTATCCCCGATAAAATGAAAAGGAAAAAGGTATATATGAAATTATAATCATATATGTATAATTATTTTAACTATTTAATATACATATACATAATCCATAATTTTAAAAATATGTTAGAGGTGATGATAAAAATGAATTACTTCAGTTATCGAGGCTCTAGTCCGCTGTAAACAGAAATGATTGTTTCATTTTTTGTATGATGGGAGAGATGTTTGATTTATTTTAGAAAATTAACATAATTACATTTATTTATATTGGATGAAATGTCTTTATTACATCATCACAATTTGATAATATATGATGGAGTTAGAAGAAGTAATAAAAAATGTAAGGTTAAGAATAATACATCTTTTTTGGACAACCACTAATTGATTACACCAAAATCTTTCATAGATTGGATGTGTGAGGAAAAAAACAAATAAAAGATTTAGTTATAGAAGTATGTAACATATTTTTATAGTATTGTTTGATCAAAAATTCATTGGGGTCTTTGGATTGGATAAGAGGTGGGTAAGCTTTTATAAGTGTTGGAGAGGAAGAAATGATTTTTTAATATAAAAAGGCTATACACAACATTTTCACAAGAAAAAATGATCTGAAGTGGAACATTTTAATGTAATTTATGACATAGGGTAGAAATATATTCATAAAATATAATATATAAAGGATTTTATGTCAATTTTACCCTTATAGTTTTAGTTTAATATCCTGGTTAATCTGTTTTTAACTTAACTACAAAAAAATATTTTTACTATTTTCACTATTAAATAAGACTAATGAAATTAATTATTCATTATTATATTATATTAATTACTCATATTAAAATTATATAATCCATTTGATAAATTTAAATTCATGTAGGTGGACAAATTATATTGAAAATTAATCTTGTAGACGAATTAATAAGGTAGTTCTTAAAAAAACATAAAATTCAATAATAAGATGATTTTATATTCACTAAATGAAAATTAATATTAATAAAATGATTTTAAATTAATATTTATATATATATATAACCTATTAATTTCATTTAGAAATACTACCTTAGGGTATTATAGTTAATTATAATTGAGAATCATTATTCACATTAAAATAGTTTAAAAAATTTGTTTGAAACTCAAAAACAGTTATACTAAAATAACATATAATGATGATTGTAATGTAATTATTTAAGATAAATATAACTAAATAATTATTATTACATATAAAATAAAATATTAATTATAATTTTAATTTTCAATTACTTAATTTATTTAATATAAATTATTATTTTACCAGAATCTTTATTTCACACTGTTCAATTAAATATCAATATTTTCCAAAAAAATCCATAAATTTAACCAAATGTTAATTATTATATTATGATATAAAAAATAAAATTAATTTTATAAAATTAAAATTATATTATTTTTAACTTAAAATATTAAATATAAACCTCAAAATAAAAGATTTTTGTTTAAATTAATCTCTTTTGGATTTCATAAAATTACATATTATTTAAAAATAAATATAAATATCTACTTCTTATTTATAATCATGAAATGATTAATTCTATTATAACAAGTATTGCTAAATTCCCATACCTCATATAAATATCCCCCACTATATAATCCATTAATGACATGTTATAATCAATTAATAGTGTCACTATTTTATTAATATTTTATCAACTAATTATAATATAAAATAAATATATTATATGATAAAATTAGTTCAATAAAACAACATATAATTCCCAAAAATATTTACTAAACCTTGAATATAATTTTTTTAAAATAAATTTCTATGAGTTCTCTTGAAATATTGAGAGTATTTTTAATAAATAAGATTAACTCCCATTATTTTATACAATATTAATATTAAATTTAACTATTTATTAGAGATTTTTTATTCCTAGAAAATTATAGAAACCCTTATTTTGACCCCCCATTCCTTATATTCTAATTCAACAAAAAAATTTAAGACTCTCCAATATGATATTTTTTATTAACCTGTAGAATCTTATCATTATAGTTCTTAATAATATTCCCGAACTAGGAGTGGACTCTAGTAACCCATCATGGCCACTATGGAGATTAAGATATTTCCAAGAAATGAAAAACATATTTAAAAACAAATATCTTATAATATAATATCCTTATATCTATATATAAAATAATTTAGTATTTAAACATTATGTTACAATCCTTTCTAACTATAATATTTATTGACCTAACAGGATTGGAGAAAAATTCGTATACCAAGGATGTGGATTTATAAAGTAACAAACATCATCATAAAAAGGAAGATATATCACTTCCTCAAATTTAAACTAAAAAAAATCTATCTGGGTTATTTTATTCAATTCCATAACACAATATAGACACATAACGCAATGAACCACAATAATACATTAATTCCCTAGTTTTTTTCGTACATCAAAGTACATTGTCAAATTTTACACATTAATATTGATTTTAATGAAGGATACCAATACAAATGTTCATAGATAGATACTTCTACTAACAAATGAAACATGTGGTGTTCATATTTGTGAGCATCTTCCCACAATATCATCTACTCAAGATCAACAAGTGTGAACTTCAAGAGAATAAGTATACATGTTTTTTATCACCTATCATATGATAGAAAAACATCATCTTTGTTATGTCCGTATAATGAATCTAATCCATAGGACATGTGTTTAAGATTAATATTATAGTGTCTCATTGATCTAATTATTTTCTAGGAACGAGTAGAAACTTTTGATATGAAAATTAATCTATGAATATTACTATGTAAATAGAGGTTATAGAAAAATAAACAATTTTATTGTGGTTTATTATATGCATAACTATATTAATAAAGTATATAGTAATCAAAATACATTGATCATGTTAGGTATATGGAACCCACTGTTATAATAAAAACAATTTCACCAGGGAAAACTTGATAACAAACCTTGTTAGCTCCCACTAGATATGACCATACTTATTCTATGTTATGAATTTATTCATTAAGAATACAATATCTATACTGCCGAGCTATTTTACTCTTTGTGAGTTCACCTCTTTGATTAAGGCTCCAATAGATATCATACCCCTGAGTATATTCCACTTTTTCACTTTCAAAACATGAAATCATGGGTTTTATTAGGAGTATAATTATCATAATTTATACTGTGATAAATTTTCACTTTTTCAGTCCACTTAAAAAATTGAAACAAATCAATGAATATTAGATACTACTTCTATAGCAGCATCAGATTCCAAAAAACACTCAGTATTCATGTATATCACTACCAATATCTTCAATGATAATAAACTTGTCATTATCTTTATCCTAACTATGATATTTTATTATATTGATCATACAAAGACTAGTTTGTGTAGCATTATTAGAACTTCTGTTACTCTCCATGCACTAGGAACATACTTATTTTACATTCACTAGCACAATTGGAATGTTCTAATCGCTTATCAGGTAGCTCTACTTGATACAAATGATATTTTACTATTACATAGTATATTTTTAAAATATCATTTTTTGTACACTAAATTTAAAATGTGACTATCCATAATTTAATAACATAAAATTTCACTTACTCCATCAATGGAATCATATTCCCCATATATATCCTCTGAGATAAATCTAGTCAGGTCTCGTTGGTGACAATTGTATCTCAAATTGGTCTAATTTGATATTTTAAATAGTATGTAATTACATGTACTTTTGACAGAGTCCATAAAATCTATCAGATATACCTACGTAGATAGTAGTCCAAAAAATTCAGGTATCTACATTATGTCGATTTATTGATTGAAAAATTAATTCTGGTGTTAGGAAATTAGAACACCTATAGTTATTTTTCGTAGAGAATAAAACATATTTTTCTCTAAATTTTTTTTCTCCCAATATACTATTATAGAAGTATTGAAAAAATTTGTCCATTATGATTAATTTATGATCTTATTAATTTAATTAACAATAATAGATTTCAATAACATTGTAATGTCCCCAACCTGGGATCCACTAAACTTGTTCCCTGAGCTAGGTCATCACATGACCTCACGCACTCCTCCACATATAACAGGGTTTTCCAACTAGAAGCAAGGGTCTATTAGTCATGTGGGGAGACTATAAACTCATTACTAGAGTAATCCACCGAATAAAATAAATATAATAGTTGAAAAATTACAAAATACCTGGTAAGCATGCATAAATTACCATTTTCCAAACACGGCATAATTCAAAACCAACTCTAAATATGTCATGTCATACTATATTTCCAAGTGAAAAAATTCCCAAAATAAGGAAAAATAGCTAAATCCACAAAAAGGAACCGACTCCAAGCCTGAATCCTCCACCATGTATCTGTTAGGAATGACTCAACTCCCAAGTATAGGGCCCCTACCTCTTTCCTGTCCCGATGGCTTAAAATCAAATTAGGTATCCAATGACCACGCATGTAGGGTTTGAGTACAATTTATTAGGCCACAACAATAGTCTCTATAAAATATCCAGTATAAATAGATAGTGCATGAATGTATTAGATAAATTACAAGATAATAAATGATATATTATGTTCCATTAGCTAACCACCATTATATTAACTACTTTTACCTTTTAAAAAATACATCATTATCATATTATTCATTAATTATTTCATTATCAACATGTAATCCATGGGTTAGGCGTTTAGATAATTGACATAATGATTCAAGGAATATTTACTTTTTTACAATGGAATATGATAAGTCCCATTTTCAATAGGGATAATAAATCACAACATCACAATTTCCTCTCATAGAAGCCTTCGTTTGGGTGGAATTAAACTGTTAAGTATGTACAGATATGTCCACTTCCATAAACCATGCATTGTGGGTGTATTTGGAGCATTAGTCCAACTTTACCTATAAGAGGAGCCTCAATCCTTTGTCCCACACCCCAAGAAAAGTGCACCTGATTATTCATCCATTCACCTAATGCAAACCATATCAAGACTAACCATGAAAAATACATATAACAATCATAATAATTAATCATCAATAAGGTATTTAACGTTATTGAATAAACCATTAATACAATTTTCATTTACATTACTTATCCAATTTTATCCCAATTTCCATTATCTTTCCTATATCACTATGAATATTAAATAATTCCATTATGTCATTCCATTTTAAATATTCATCAATTCCCCTATGATATCCCATTTTATGATATTTCCCATTTCACATTCCATTACCAATTTTACATATAATCCTTTTCGTATGCACTAACTCTCTTAGTCGTATCTATCTTAATTCTTAGGCCAAAAGTCATAATATTATTTAACATAATTAACTAATTTTATTGTTATAACAAATGAACCCTTAATACATTTCCAAATATTGACACACTACCACTATTCCATTTTGACTTCCATTAAACATTTTAGTATACACAAAAAAAGGATCTACATTATCACACAACGATGTTTCCCTATTAAACAATTTCTAGGCCCAGGAAAATTGGAACACCACATAGGTTTCCCTAGATCATTCATATCAACCTCTATGCATCCCATGTGGGCCATGTTAGTTTCTATTCATTATTTATACACCCATTTCACCAATCCTTACAAATGGAATAATGATCATAATAAGAGATAACCAAGATGAAAACCGAGTATCTACAAATCTAAAATGATAATATGGGATATAGGTTGTAGACCACCTACCTCAAATAGTTTTTTGTATATTGTTTTCATTTTAGATTTAGATCCCGATTCAACATACCTTTGATGTTTCTACCTAGTTATAACTTTAAAAATATAGTTTTAGAGAATTATATGATGGGAATATTGAGATGAAAAATATATACCAAAAACAGAAGTAGGAGAAGGATTAGTCCCACTCAGAGATTCGATTTGCAACCAATTGAGCTCCAATCAACATAGTATTAAATGAGAATCAACTATTGGATTCTTGGGTAGATTCTTTTTTTACTATGTCTTATAGCAGTATAAATGAGAGGAAAATAGGTTTAGGTTCATAAATCCAATAAGGGGTATTTTGTGTTTTTTTAATATTTTATAGGGGCTCATGGTTTACCGCACAGTTTTCAAAACCATGTGGAAACCATTCAAAATCCAAAATCAAGGGGAAAATGGCGTCACACAGTTACCTAGGATGATTTTGATGGTTTTCAAAATGTACTCCAACCGAGTGATATTCCACTATCTCAAATCACACATTTTTTCCCTCAACACTCATGGTTTTCACTAACCATGATCAAAGCATTAAAAATACATAGAACACTCCATTTCAATCTCATTTATGTTACAAACCCGCCTGACACATCCAATCCTTCCCATTAACATTGATAATATTTAATAATACAAACAGAACATAATTATTAAAAAAATTACAAAAAAACATATATTAATAAAATCTAGGATCATTCACCCTCCCGACATTATAAATTCTCTACCTTTAGCAATGCTTCCATGAATTATTATGTTCTTAATGAAAATAGATTGGGATTCCATGCCTCACATATAACTATTTCCATAGGTTTTTAATGAATATTTATATGTTTTAAAAAATCAAACTAAGGGAATAATATTTTCCTACATGACCTTCTCTCTATGATCCATAATATAAATTGAATGCTATTTAATGGGTGAATCATCCTTAAGCTCCCCATCCTCAACACTTATCCCATGTTATGGATCATGTTGATACTTTTGGAGTTGGGAGACATGAAAAGAATTGTGCATTTAAATCACCAATAATGAAGAGAAATCAGAAAGCTATCGATCAAATCCTCTCTACGATCTCAATTTCCCAGGATACATGGGATCCATCTTTCGATGTTTTTGAATTCAATGAAGGCCCATCATCGATTACACCTGAAGAAACAAACTATCAGCATCCATAAAATCCAATGGTAAAATCCCCCAATCTATATAATAAATTTTCTTTCCCTAATCCATTATCATGTGCTTATAAATCAACTAAAACTTTTATGAAAACTCCTTCATGAGGATCGGTCCAAAATCTCTGATTCCCCATATTCTGAAAAAACAGAAGAGAGATATATGTTGTCTCCAATTGAGTGCATCAAATGGTGCTATCTCAATCATATCTGCGAAAGTATTTTTGTCTGAATACCCAATAAAAAATAAATGTTTTCCGATGAACCATTAAAATATAGGACGCAAACTCACAGTATATCCATAAATACATGTATTTTATTCTCCAACTTCCTATCCGTTAGTTGGTGATAAGCTATAATCAAAATCACATGTGTACCAAGTTCCTCCTTTAATCCCTACCATAGGTGTGATGTGAAACACGAGTCTCTATCTGAAACTATGGTTCTCAGAAAACCATAAAACCTCACTATCTCTCAATCATATATCTCACCCAATTGATTAGATGTGTATGTCTCCTTGATTGGAATGAAATTTTCCACCTTAGTTAACTGATCAAAAACAACGTGAACTCCATTATTCTTCCAAGGGGTCCTTAGATGTCCCATTATTATATCCATCATTATGTCATTCTACATCGATTCCATAATGAGTAATGATTCTATCTAACAACATAGGCTATGATTTTCATCTGTTAACTATTGAAAGGCATGGAATTAGGTCACAAAACATTAATCCTCTTCATAATTCCCAGTAACAAATACTACCAATGAGGATCATGATACATCTTAGTCTAACTGGGATACATTTCCCACTATTATGCATATAACTCTCACATAAAATATCCTTGCATACCAACATTCACAAACAAATTTCCATGAAAAATAACAATTCCATCATCACCTATATCCCTAAATTATGTTGACTCCAAAACATTAATAAATTACTTCTTATATAAATCCTCCAAATCCTCTAGAAGACTCTCTTTGACCTAGATCAAAATCATGGTATCAACTACTATAGACCCATGGGTCATTTTCACAGGCACATATTATATATCTAGGTTAATCTCAGCAAACAATGCTATCCTTATACATATTATTATGGATTACTATACCCCCCAATGCTTAGACTTCTGTCTCTTAGATTCGACAATTCTATTCCCTTTTGATGGGGCCCAAAAAAACTCAAAATCATTATATTTGAGGTACTCAACCCACCCGTGTTATAGAATATTCAAATCATGTTGAGATAAGATGTACATAAGAATTTTAGGATAAATAAACACTATAAATGGGTCTCCCAATAAGTAAATACTCCATCACATTACATCATAATCCAAAATAGCTAGCTCATGGTCACAAGTAGGGTAATTTCATTCATGATTCCCCAATAATGTTTAGCCATGCACTATGACCCGATCATCCTACATGAACTACACCCCATGTCCAACATTGGATGCATCACTGAACCGAGTGTACCTCATACCCTGTTTTGGTTTGATTATAATCAATGCGGTAGACAACCACTTATCAAACTATTGAAAATCATTTTCTCATGCTTTAATCCACTCAATCATAAATCTCTTCTTTCTAATATCTTATTGTTGCACTTAAAAACTAGTGAAATCTCTAATAAACAATCCATAATAACCATCCAATCCCATAACACAATGAACATTGAAGACATTCTTATGATTCTACCAAGACACAATGACCTACCCTTTTTCTAGGTCCAACGACACACCTTACTCATAAATAATGGGACCCATGTTTTCAATTGTATCAATCTAGAACTAACATTTTTATAACATGGTGCAATTTCTATTCGCTCAAAATTTACTCAGAATGATGACATTATATTTATCAGGATTGTTTTGATTTCTTTAGTATGTCAATATTTCATCAAAAAATAAAACCAAAAAACTGATCCAATTATGGGTGAAATATTCAATTCATTAAAGCCATAAAAATAACTTGTGTGTTTCTCGAAGTGAATGGCATCACTAAAGAATCATAAAACTTGTAACCTCTCTAGAATTATATACAAGGTATGATCCAAGGTTTCACCCTCAACTGATGGTATACCGATCTCAAATAAATATTAGAGAACATCTCATCACCCATCAACTGGACAAACTTGTCATCAATAATCTGAAGTATATATTAGTTTTTTCATCATTATCTGATTCTATATTCTATAGTCAACACATAATCTCATAAATATATATTTCTTATTAGGGAATTGTATGAGAGGACCTGGTGTTGACATAGTAGGATCAATGAACCCCTTTCATTCAAACGCTTAAAATATATCCTTAGGTTGTAAACATTCTATCAATTCTATTCGATATTGTAGAATGGAAATCTGTTCTGCACTGATAGCAACTCAATCATAAACTCAACAAATCAGGTGTTATTCAGGAGAATTCTTCATGAAGAACTACCTAAATTTGATCGACAATGTAAGGGAATATATTTTTCTATCATCCCCATTCATCTTTCTAAATGTAGGCCACATGGGTTCTGTGCTCTCCCAATTTCATGAAAATTGAACTTGTATGGCCCACACGAACATCGTAATCACCACAAAGTGCGTAAGTGTCTCCATCGAGAGATGTGGATGTTCCCTAATATTGGTAACAATATATATAGTTATGATACAACACTGTCTAATTGATAAAAGAAATAGTTCAAAACCAGATATCTCAAGGGCCAACAGATTCCATAGATTATGATATCCACAACATCCAAATAACAACCCTTAAATTATTCGATATCATCAACTCTATCCCCAAATAGAGTATCAATTGACATAACCCCACTAGCACATTACATGTTTAAGCCCAACAAAACTACAAACTATGCATAAATAAAATATTTTCTGACACCTTGGTCAAATAAATAAATAGTGAGAATGGTAGCTACAGGTGTAGACTGCACTATGTGAAGATGAAATGCCCCATTATCCAGGGGCTCAACTTGAGTACCCTGCAAAAATCTACCATACCAGTATGGATGATACCGCCATAGATTTTCCAATCCATCACCTCTATCGGTTTCACTCATCAAGATCCAATTCTCTGCATGAAATGGGATGACCAACCCCGATTAGTCAAGGAATCTTAGAGAACCTATATATATTCCTAGACCTTCCACATGACCAGAAAATGACTAGTGGTCGAGAAATCTAACCCCTCATGTTCCCTGACCAACCACATTGGTAAAAGACCTCTTGATCACCACCATTATATACTAGACCTATTATTGGACAACTATACACACTATCACCCTTTTGGGAATTACCAAAAGGATGCTTTCTACCCTCAAAAGATGAACCATATGTCTCCCCTTCTACCACCACAAGCATATCTCCAGAAGCTCCCTTTTGATTCCCTTATATGATATGGTCCTTGTTTGCTACCTCTTCAAACCACTTTCGATGGATGATATTCACTAGTGACCCGATCTCATTCCTAATACCATCTAATTAGTTTTCCACCATAGTCGTCTCATTTAATTCCATCATCAGATCAAAGAAGCAAAACTAATTTAAATGAATATAATAATCCATCACTTACACAACCCCTATATCATACTCATTAATTCCATAGCCTTACCATGCCTCAAGGTATCTATGTATTAGTGTTCAAGATATTTTTCCAAAAAATCCTTATTCAAAATTCCTTCAGCCTTGTCTATCAGATCCATAATCTCCCACTAGCACATTTCCTACCCTATAGCATATAGGCTGCTATCATGACACTCCTATCGGAAGGAGGCTCTGGATGATCAATAATTTTCTGTATATTCTCTATCTACAAGTAGGCGGCCTCTCACCCACCCTCTCTAGTAAATGTCAGAGAGTGATATTGTTAAAAATCACTGGTTAACATGATCATACTCAGTGAAATCTAACCTAGGACCCATTCCATTATCTATATAATATAAGAAAAATTCTCCAAAAAAATATCTTCCTTAATATCCTGGACCACTAGATCTTCTTTCTCCACTAATGGGGGAGAATTATCAACAATGACCTCTTATCACTAAATAAACTCACATTCTTTTTTTGGTATTTCTCTACAATGTAAAAAATGATCCATAGAACACAAATTGTAAATCTTCAATAAATTATAAATGAAGGCTCACCCCTATCCAAAAATATACTATTTCTCATATTGTTTTCCAAAGGCCCTATCATACCCAAAACAATACCCACAACTGTACCTACTAAGGGTCATGGATAACACATGGTAACTGACTCAAATTTTTAAAATCCATACCTTCTAAAAAAATTTAAAAACATTTCTATATCACAAAATAACTCAACAAAATTTTAATTCACTTATAACCCCTTGTTAAGAACAAATCATTAATTATTAATTCACATTTTAGTTCCTTTTTCCAGATAACATAATTTCATTGGAAACAATTTTAATCAATTTCAATAAAATAAAATGAATCCTTCCCTTAATTTCCCACAAAACCATCCCATGTGTGTGGATACATTAATTCATGTTATATTTCTTGAAACACCTTCATTGTGGCATGCATCAATCTGTTGGGATACACTGAATGTTTCCCTGCATTCCCAGTTTCCAAATGTGGGTGGCATATGTTGCTTGTTAAGGGATATTTTCCCCTTGATCGATGACGAGATGTCAGCTCCTGTTTATGTGGATTCCTCATAGGAATTGTATGATTAGTCTAGGTATCCCTTGTAGATTTAGATTTTGTTCTTGAAAATCTTTCCCAATTCCATATCTTCATGGACGCCGATTAATGAAACTGATTCTTTCTAGACTTTCTAAGGGTTCCTATTAGAAAACAGACTTTTGATTATGGGATTAGTCAGATTGGACATCACCGAGATGTCTAGACTCTAAAACACTGATTCATATGGGTTTATTCCCATTATGATAGGGCTTCTATAGGGGATAGATGGCCAAGGCATCCAATACTAATTGTGGGGTATTAAATTCTATAGGAGTGTCCTTGAGGTTTTCCTCCACTTCCCATGTTTTACACGTGGTATGTCACGAGTTTAACCTATAGAGGAGAGGGATCATAATGATTATAACTCTCATAGGAGTTGAAAATATTGGTATATCCCTTAGTGGGAAGACCTATGGGGTTTATTGGATGAGTGGATCAACGCATCTAATGAACATGAATCAGAGGATTCGTGGGTCCCTATAAAGGGGATGTCAAGGTTTACTGTTGGATGAGATTGAACCATATGGATCTTTCACACATAGATTGCCTATGATATAGGGATCAAAAGAAACATAGTTCTAAAGGGTGATGAATCAAGGTGCACACAAAGGAATACAACATGGAGACATGATGGGGCTTACACACATATAGTGGCTCATCGCAAGAGAGTCATACTTGGTTGAATGGATATAGATTTTATGGGCCTTGTTCATGGTTCTCTTCCAAAGGTAAGGGATGGCATGATCCCACTGAGCTGTGGTGGCCCAGTTAAGAATCATGAACTATTTTGATGGAGTGTTAATGGATAGAGTGAGTATGAGTGGAACCGATTTGGAGATGATAATGATGATGGGATTGTACCTCATAAAGGGTTCCTATGTGTCCCTATGGTAGGGAATCAAAGTCCACATAGTTTTTTGGGGCGATGGGACACCTGAGGAGGATGCTCATGGGGTTGGATGAATGGATGAGACTCGAAGGGTGAAAACACCCAGAATGGTGGACGACCTTCCCGAAACATAGAGGCTCAAGGGTGAGGCTAGGAAGAGATATTATTTATGTGATAAACCCGATATAGTCATCTTATGTATCATCGTGGTAGGAAATAAAATTCCCTATAGTTCAGGATGGTGGCATTGAATTAGAGTGTGCAAAGGGACTCTGACCCGAGAACATGCTAGGGGTTACACATGGTTAGCGGCTCGAGAGTTGTTCTAATGACACTAAGGGACAACCATGTTGGTGGGTCCCAAAAAAGGGGACACTAATGTTTACCAATGTCTAAGGTTGAACCTCATGTAGTAATCCAATGTACTTGGACTAAGAGATAGGGATCAAAACCCATGTAATTAAAATTCATAGAGTTTAACATCATGTGGGACCAAAGGGGCATATAGTTTAACATCGTGCGGGATGAGGGTGAACTAACATGATGTTGCCAAGACTGATGGGTGTTGGTATTGAGCTATATGGAGGCTTCCTACATAACTTACATGGAAAGGGAAAGGATAAATTTCCGTGTAGATTATAATGAGGGGCTTGAGATTTAGAAAATAAGGCAGCACAAGGAGGATTCTGGGGTCGGTGCTTACAATAAACCCATTTTAGTCATGCTCAGTTTGAGAAACAAGGGGAACAAAGGATATAATGATAAAACCAAGAAAGGTGTGTCTATGAGGAATAGAGTGGGGATTATACATGGTTAACGTACCAATAGTTGGAGTGACTCCACTATGGGATTGACCAAAGAGTTGGGTCCCAGGGAAGGGTACACCAATGACTAGTAGTGTTTTTGGGTTGATCCTTAGGGAGGCATTCTTCATACCCATCCTAGGAGAAAGGCATAAAAACACAAATATTTTTAAGGCATACATTTTATTATCATGAAGGATAGAAGGGGCATATAGTTTAACTACATGTAGGATGAGGTTAAACTAACGTTATTTTGTCGGGACCGATGAGTGTTCAGATTGAACCATAGGGCGTCTTCTTACATGCATTGATTGGAAAGGGAAAGGATCAAGGTACACATAGTTTGGGATTAGGGGATTTAGAATTACACACAAATGTGTCCCAAGGAGGATTCCATGGTCGGTGCTTAATCAATTCCCATGTGATTCATGATCGATGTGAAAAACAAGAGGCAATAAAGACTTTATGATCATATCGTGAAGGGTTTATCTTCATGGAATAGAGTGGGGCTTACGCCTGGTCAGAGGACCGAGAGTTGGTCTGATTCCACTAAGGGATAGACCGAGGAGGTGGGTCCTAGAAAAGGGGACACCAATGTATACCAGTGTCTGGGGTTGAACATTAGGGAGGCTTCATAAGTACCTTTATTAGGAGACATGGGTCAAAACCCATGTAGTTCGAAGGAAAATTGTTTTATGTTTTGTGGGATATAAGGGGCATAAAATTTAGTATCATGTGGGACAAGGGTAAACGAATATGATGTAGTCAATACTGATGTGTGTTGGACTTGAACATTAGGGAGGCTTCCTATATACCATTCATTGAATGTCCAAGGATCAAAGACCATGTTGATCTACATGAGGATATTGGGAATTACATGCTAAGGTGGCCCTAGGAGGATTCCATGGTTGGTGCATACTTTAAGCCCACGTGACTCATGCTCAGTGTGAGAAACATGAGGCATAAAATACTAATGATCACATCAAAAAATGTGTGTTCTCAAGGAATAAAGTGGGGCTTATTCATGGTTAGTGGAATGAGAGATGGTCTGACATCACTAAGGGATAGAATGTAGAGGTGGGTCCTAGAAAAGGGGACACTAAAAGTTACAACTATTTGGCATTGAAACATGGGGGAGGATTCTTACACACCCTAGTGAGGAGACAGGGATGAAATCCCATGTAGTATGAAGGGATATATATTAACATCATGTGTGATGGAAGGGCATATAATTAACCATCATGTGGGATAAGGGTGAACCGATGTGAAGTGGTCAGGATCGATGCATGTATGGCCAGATCCTTAGGGAGGCTTCCCACCAAACATTCATGAAAATGACAAGGGTCAAGGTCCATGTAGTTCGCAGGAGGGTATTTGGATGTACATGCTAAATCTACCCAGGGGGGATAACATGATCGATGGTTACTCTAAGCACATGTGTGTCACGCTCATCGTGAGAAACAAGAGGTAGAAAAGACCTAAAATCACATCACAAAAGTCGCATCCATGAAGAATAGAGAAGGGAATATGTGTGGTTAGTGGCCTATGTGGATGACTATTGCAACTTACTCCATGATGGAGGCCCGATGGTGATAAATCCCCAAAGGAGAGGTGCGAGGTGTCAAAGGTTCATGTGCCCATCTCTCCTATGACTTCTATGAACGTAAGAACAGAGGAGAAGAATGGATGATACCTCCCACAATAAAGGTTAGGATATTGAAATGGAATAGTTTCCCTCTCCCACAGACAGATGGCATTCCATGAATGGAAAATCTCATTCCATGTGAGGAAGATCTCACTCCTGTGCAGATGAGTGGGCATGGAAAATATCCGTATGAGATAAGTATTCATGAGGCAAGGGGGTCATGCGTAAGAGGGGCTTAGACATGGTGCCTTGTGGTATGGAGATAAATGGACCACACAATATTTATGGGGAACACACAAGATGAATAATCATGCAATATGATGGGTTTCATGCAAGATGGGTGTTGCACACAAGATGAGGGGTTGTGTGCATGATTGTTACGATATAATGGAAAACATACACATAAGAGGAATATTTTTCACACAAATTCCATAAGATTAAAATTTAATGGATGAGGATTTATCCTGAGTGTGCCTATTTGAAGGAGGACCCCTAGGAGACCCATCACACAAATCCAATACATTGAATTCATCATGTTTTTCATGTGGTCGTGTAAGGGGTGTTTTTCTTGTGATATAGCATCAATATGTATTCTCTAACCATCCTTGAAGGGAAGGGGTGGCGATTCTACTTATAGATGAAATCATTAGTGATGACCCGCAAGAGGAGTCTAGTAGAAGAGGATTTTTGCAAAATATAAGTTGTTCTCAAGAGGCCATTTGACAATGCATTGGGTGCACAATGTTTTTAATGAATGAGGGAATCTTGTAGGCACCCCATAATTCTTGCGTGTAACTCCCTCGAGGAGCGTGGAATTGTTTGTTGATTCCCATTGTTGGACTCACCTATTTTGATATTCCCAATTCATGTTTCATTTATGTGATAATATTTTTTTTATTATATGATAATCGCGTTTCATTAATATTCCTAGTTTCTATCAAGTAATAAGTTTGTAATTTTAATCTCACTTCTCTCTTGTTTAAGCTTATAGTGAAAAGTTTCTCTAAGTATGAAGGGCACCGATAGAAAGGTCACCGATTGAAAGATCACTGATTGAATAGTCACTGATAGAAAGGTCACTGATGAAGGTCACTGAGGAATGGTCACCGATGAAGGTCAACAATGAAAGGTCCCTAATTAAAGTCCTCGATGAAACGTCACTGATGAAGGTCATCATTAAAAGGTCACCGATGAAAGGTCACAAATGAATGTCAGCAACAAAAGGTCACCAATGAAGGTAACCAATGAAAGGTCACTAATGAAAGGTCACCGATGAAAATTCACCGATGAAGGTCACTGAAAGAAGGTTATTGTTGAAGGTTACCGATGTTTTATACTGATGAAGCCTACTGTTGAAGCCAACTGTTCAGAAAGCTACCGAAAATTGTCTACTGATGCTCACTCTTCTACTCTATACATTGTAAACATTTTAAGACTATTATAATAGTCATATTTGATAAATTAAATGCTTATGAAATTAATTTATGATGATTTTAAACATATCAAGAGACTGTATCTGGAGATAGTATGAGGTATGAGGAGAGAAACAAGTGGTTTACTTTTTCCTATAGTTGGACCTAAAATATAAAAGAGATGATCATGGAAGATAGTAAGTGTGGTCATAAGTGTGTAAAGACTTGGGAAATCATGAGAAAGAGCTGACTCGCAATATCAAATAGAACAACAGAGAACCATCCAACACTAACACTATGAAAATAAGACCCTCACGAAGATCATTTGGGAAAACAAATTTCACGTATATCTTCTGTGCTTCTTAAAATCACTATCCAACCAAGATGAAGAACACCTCAGTATATGGAAGCTAAAACCTGGATTTGCGACACTCTTTATTGAGAACATATTCTAGAGAAAGACTCGAACTACAATTTATTTACCCCATGGCATGAGGAGTTGAACTGCAAACATATAGAGCCTTTTAAACTCAATCTTATAATATTAGCTCTATTGTATTTTATTATTTTAAATTTGTGAGAAGTGTGTGTTTGTTTGTTACACACACTATATCTTGTGCATGAACTAGAGGATACTGGAAATTCTCACATCAAACTTCACTTACACCTTGTATCCCACATTCAAATATGGAAGAGATCGTGTGTCATTTGATTTGTTTGTTTTTTCCACAATGAACTGTGGTAGAGGTTCTGAGCCCTATATAGTCTATGAAAACTGTTGTAAAGCCTAATACATGGTTTTTATCTAGTTAATTGATAATATAAACTTCTTGGTGGCCGGTGATCACCAAGTGGAGAGGATTAAGTCTCAGCTTGAGACTGAACCTCTTGTTTAAGTCTATTGGGTTCTATGTTTTTGTAATACTCGGTTTTTCTATTTTTTCTGATACTAATTATTTAAATAACATGAATCTATTTTAAAATTAACTCTCATAGATAGATATGGTTAGTGTTTATATGTGTTTAATTCAGTAATCTTGTTTCAAAAGTTGAATAAGTGTTTTACACTAATTCAATTGAGGACTAATCAATTTTTGAGAAACCTGTTGACCAACTAAACATTTATATCTCTAATGCCTAAATTAAATGGGATATTTTAATATTGGGGGATCTTTATCATAATGTTTTTATTAAAAAATTTAAGTATGAACTCAATTCCCCCCTATTGAGTTTCCAATCAGACCAACATTTGGTATTAGAGGATTAAATTTTTATTTCTACCATCAGAATTGGTGTACATGTATTTATGAAATCATTTCAACTGTGATTTTCGATGTTTCATAAAGATCATAAATTTTTTTCATATATAAATTTTCAGTTCTTTAACATTATAATTAACTATTTATAATAGAATTAAGGGTGCTGCTACAAATAGACCTCCATTCATTAATAGTAATAACTATGCTCAATGGAAATTAAAAATGAAAATGTATCGAGATAGAATGAGTACTGAAATCTTGTACATAATAGAAGAACAACATGTGTTGACTTTTACTACTAGTGACACATGTTCTTAGTTGACTAAAGCTACATATGAAAAAAAATGTGAAGCAATGAATTCATTGTAATATTCTACAGGTGATGAAGAATTAAATAGAATATCTGCCTGTAAAACTGTATATGAAATTTGGGATACTTTTACTGTTTTTTATGAGGGAACAACCAATGTTAAAGAAATAAAATTAAATACTTATAATAATAATTATGATAAATTTAAAATTAATCCTGATGAACTTATATCTAAAATGTATGCCATGTTCAATGAAAGAGTAAATACCATGAGTCTGCTTGAGAAGCCAGTAGACAGCAAGGATCTGATTATGTGGTTACATTGATTCCTACCTGATAGAAGGAGAGGAACTTCTATTTCTATCCAATAATCCTATGAAATAGGCAAGCTAGTAGTGAAGGAACTAATTGGAATACTTATGATGTACGAAGAAGAGCATAAGGTATATCAAGAAGCAGATGAATAACAAAGAGAAAAATCTGTAGTATCCAAGACTGCCACCTCAAAGAGCAAAGATAATGAAAAAGTTCAATCTGCAATAGACACATCTACTAGAAAATATTCAGATTCTGACATTTATGATGATATGGCTCACCTTTCTAGGAGATTCAAAAAGTTCTACCATAAGATGATTTTCATTAGAAAATCAATCTATAAAAGAATGTATGAAATTACGGGATTGTGGAAAAAGTACAGAAAATGGAATGACAACACAAATTAGATATTCTGCTGTGAGTGTAAAAAAAGGCTAGGTGAAGACTAATTTCCCCGAGCAGAAATTTAAGAAGAAATATGAAGAAAATGGAACGGGATATAAAAATGCTAGGAAATCATCCTGGAGTGCTTCAGAAGATAGCTCCCATGGATCTGAAACTTGTGATATTGAGTGAAAAAACATGCAAACCTATGTTTCATGATTGAAATATCTAAGGTAATATTCAATTCTCCTATACATAATGCATATTCTTCGGGGAATGAAGGTGAATAAAATAATGATGAGAATGTTACTAATGATGAACTATTTGAGTACTATGGATTACTTGGGGACACATTTAACTAACTTGAGGGTAATTATATATTATTTTAAAGGTAACATGGTTTAAATGATAATTATATGTCTTATTTGGATATTGAAAAAAAAATGTGCTAATACATGAAAATAAAAAACTAAACTTAAATTATAAAATGAGAAATTAAAAGGGATCTTGAGTAGTTTACAAAAGGTAGATAAACCTTAACTCAATTCCGAGGGAAACAAATTTCCCCCAAATACACAACCAGTCGAGGATATCTACCAAGACAGAGACGAATTATTAAAAATAAATTTTTTCCAAATTCTGGTTACTTTTCTACTAGTTCATGTTCTAGAACATATTTTGAAAAAAAAATTCTCCATTGGACCAACCAAAGTGTTCATGCTTAAAAACCTACATTTTAATTATAGTAAAACTGTGATACAAATATGGGTTCCTAAATCTTTACATGAGAAGCTCTCTGGACCCAAGAAAATATCGGTACCAATGTTACCCTACAGTTAATCTGTTTTGTAGGAAAATTGTTTGAAGAGCTCATGTAAGACCTTACGGTACTTTGAAAGTGGATTTTCAAGACATATGACAGGAGACTATTCATTCTTCAAGATCATAATTAATTTTTATGGTGGACATGTCACATTCGGGGATAATGCTAAAGGCGAAGATCGTCAGCTTAGGCCATATTGGTAACCCTAATACTATATTAATTTCAAATGTAATTTATGTTCATGGATTAAAATACAATTTACTATGTATCTCTCAATTGTGTGATGATGGTGTTAATTTTATGTCTAAAAATGAAGTATTCCATGTTTTAAATTCTAAAAATTATTTAATATTCACTACTCTTAGAAATGAAATTGTATATGTTGTTGATTTAAATTCTATAGATAAGAAAAATGTTTCTTGTTTAAATGTGTTTCATAAGAAATCTTGGTTGTGGAAAAAGAATATTAGGACTCTACAATGTGCACTCAAATAGGTAACTAATTATGAATGGATTAGTTAAAGACTTACCAAAATTGGAATTCCCACATTATAATGTTTATAATCCTTGTCAAAAAGAAAAAAAACACAATGATTCTTTCAAACCAAAGAATGATGTTTCCACTTCTCAACAACTTGAGTTGTTTCACATGGATTTGTTTGGACCATCTAATGTTTAAAATTTAACTGGGAAGCACTATATTTATATTCTTGTAGATGATTTTTCTAGATATACTTGGGTATACATTCTATCTCACAAAACTTGTTCTTCATTTATTAGATATTCCAAGACTTAGAAACTCTCATTGGACATATAATTAAGACCTTGAGAAGTGATCATGGTCGTGGATTTGAAATTTAGGAATTTAAATATTTTTTCCCACAAAATGGTTATAATCACAATTTCTCCACTCCTAGAACAACTCAAAAAATTGGAGTTATAGGAAGAAGAAATAGGACAAATCAAAAGATTTCATGGACTATGCGGGATGAATATAATCTATATATCTATTTTTGGGCAGAATCTATTAATACATAATGTTAAATCTTTAGTAGAGTCTTAGTTAGACATATTCTTAGGAAAACACCATATGAGCTCTGTAATAATAGGATGCCAAAGAATAATTACTTCAGAGTTGTTGGATGAAAATTATTTATCCTTAATACTAAGGATAATCTAGAAAACATTTCATCCAAGAGTGATGATGGAATATTCCTAGGTTACACAATCTATAGTAAATCTTATAGAGTATTCAATAAGATAACCAAATGTGTGGAAGAATAGGTTTATGTCAAATATGATGAGACTGATCCAAATGAACCTAAAACCTCTGTTGAGAATCTTGTGGAAGATATAACAATTCGGGACCTTAATGTCAAAGACAATTAACACTTATTGAAAACAACCAGTTCTAGAAATTTTCCTGAATCCGAGCATGCTGGATCTAACCATTTAGACACCCATTGAAAGTCTAGATCAACTCTTTCTAAAGGTATTAGAACACATAGGAATCATCCTTTATATGATTTAGTAGGTAATCTATATGGAGGATCCCAAACTAGATCTTCTCTGAGAAACGAGGTTGAACATCAAGCCTTTCATTCACAACATGAACCCAAAAATATTAATGATGTAAATAATGATGAATTTTGGGTGATAGCCATGCAATAAAAATAAAATCAATTTAGAATAAATGGAGTTATGGATTTTTTAGAAATACTTAAAGACACTTTTACCATAGGAACTAAATGGGTCTTTAGAAATAATGATGATGAACCAAGTAACATAGTTAGAAATAAGGATAGACTAGTTTCACAATGAAATAGTCAAGAAGAAGGAATATTTTTTGAGGAAATAGTTGCACCTGTATCTAGACTAGAATCCATTTGGATACTAATATCTATATTAAAAACATTGTAAAATTGATGTTTAAAGTTCATTTCTAAATTGTTACATAGTTGAGAATGTATTTTTTGAACAACACTATAGTTTTACCAATCCCCAAATTTCAAATCATGTCATTAAACATTCTAAAGCACTATGTGGTCTAAAACATGTTTCAAGCGCTTTGTATGATAAAAAAAGCTCTATTATTATTTCTAAATATTTTATTGAAGGAATAGTTTATCCTACACATTCTATCAAAAGGATTTCCAAATATGTTTTAATAATGAAAATTTACACAGATGATATTATTTTTGGATCCTCTAAAAATTATTTATGTACTAATTTCTCAAAAATGATGAAAGATGAATTTGAATTTAGTTTAATGGGGGTAATTAAATTTTTCCTTTGATTGCAAAATTTTTAAAATAAAATTGGTATTATTTTAAATCAATGAAAATATACTAATGATCTTTTGAAACTTTTTTGGCATGGATGGAAATAAAGGCAATGATACACCTCTGAGTACCACTTGTAAGTTGGAAGCTGATGAAACTGGTAAATCAGTGGATCAATCCTATTACAGAGGTATGATTGGGAGTCTACCCTACCTTACTGCTAGCAGACCTGATTTTATGTTCAGTGTATGCATGTGTGATCATTTTCAAGCCAATCCCAAAGAGTCTCATTTATCTTCTGTTAAAAGTATTTTTAAATATCTCAGTCATACTACAAACATAAGTGTAGAGACCCGAAGCTTGACATACATAGATATTACATTACTATTGCAGAATACATAATACATAACAAAAACAGACACACAAGGACCATAATAGTTTAGTGTCTTTGGAAACTTGGAACGTAATCTTCTAATCCTGGTGAAAGATCTTCAACATCTCCCATAAAGATCATCCACTTTTTTTCCTTACCTAAAACCTTTCTTTTAATCCTGGGGGAAAATAAAACATAAAAAGGGTGAGCTAAAATTCTTAGTAAGGGTAATCATGGATAAAATAAAACATACCATACACATTTGAACCTAAAAACATGAACATAATGTTTAAACATCAAAATCTTGAGAAATGACATAAAACATGGAAGTACATAAGGCATAGATCATAATGGAACATAAATAATGATAATATAGCATGGGAGTAAAACATTTAATTGTGGCGTCCATTAATCACATGTAATGATTTCCATATTAGCCAAGGCATTGCTGCCAAGACCATCTTAGTGGACAATGTCCCATTCTGAATCGAGTTCACTCTTCATTTCATTCCTGTAACACTGAACCTGATTAACATACCATTCCAGCCATGTCTATCTCATGAGATATAAAATCTTTACCCAATGCATTTGAGGTAGATATAGGTCCCACCCATCTCATAATGAAATCATTCTTACTTGTGCCACAATATAAACATAAATCATTCATCATAACCGAAAAATAAAATGGGGTTCATAAACATCATTCCATCATAACGTAATCCATACAAAAAATTTGTATATAATTTCATCATTTGAAAATTGAAACCATGTAAATCATAGAGACATGATACTTGAAACATACACATGTGAAATAATGTCATCTTAGATGAAAATGGTTTTGATAAAACACTTGAAATGAATTCTTCCGGAAAAAATAATTTTCTTTTCACAAAATGTCATTATATTTTAAAAGAAAATAATTTTTTTGAAAATAGTCATGAAATATTTTGGAGTAAGCTTCATGAAAATATGGCTTTATAAAACCGTAAAAATTCTTTCATGCTGTATACGTTAAAAAAACATTCTTCTCGTACTTTTGTTGGAAAAGTCAAAAAGTATCTCATAACGTAAAATAAAGGAAGATTCCTTATATACCATTTAGTAAAAGTCAAAAATGGGTAAAAGGGACTTTTAACATACATGAAAACACATTTATAAAACATGGACATGGATGATAGAAATAACCCCAGTAATTACTTACGAATAAGCAATCTCGGATAAAAATGATATTTTCAAAATTATCCCTTACCTTAGATCCGATATGCTGCGTACATATCTGAACCTCCTGTAATATGATTTAAATAATTTCATTGACTTATTATAGAATCATATTCATTGTTATGATATCATATATGGTTCACTTTTAACTTTATATTGCCCGTTCTTTTGTAAATTCAATGTTAAAGAGCGTTTTGGGTAAAATCGTTTCATTTGACGTCCATGTTTGGCTTGTAATTATTAATATGATTACTTAGATCATGATTACTTAATACCAGAATATAAAACATGATTTTTATATAATATATATTCAGAATATACATATATATAATAGATCTATAAATGGAATGAAATACACCGTTCATGGAGAAGGTAGGTCGTACGTATGCATGAACGTTGTTTTCGTTTCCTCATTGAATTGAATGGAATTAATTGGATGACATAAATATATATATATACATAAATATAGTATCATTATTATGTCATATATTTCCTGATTACTTATTATATATACTTTATAATCATTTATGAATGGTGAATCATTGAGAATGAATCTCATCGCATCGTGGAGACGGTATTCCTTACGTACGCACAAGCGATTATATATTTCCCATGATCGTGGAATTTTATTGGAGTGTATATATACTATTACAGAATCAATATCACTTTACAATAATCATATATAGTTATTATTTACACCATTATACCCATCCATGTAAGGTGGTGGTGGAAAATAGATTACACCACGGCGTGGAGACGGTATTCCACACGTACGCACGCGCAGTGATTTCATATTCCGTAGGATGGATATATGGTGAAATAGGGTTTTTTCATACTTATAATAACATATCTGTATATGAGTGATACTGATGTTATTACTTCATAATGAAACAACCTAAGAAGAAGAAGTGGAAGAAGAAATAAAGGTGAAAGAATCGGTAACGGACATTACCTCTTCTTTGAAGATCCTCTTTGAGACCTCCTCTTAGGGAACTAAAATTGGTCTCTGAAGTTTACCAGGATCTATAGGATGTTTATAGGGACGTGGAGAAGAGAATTTGGTAGGGTTTGGCCGATCTTGAAGTCTCAAAGCGGTGTGAGGAGGAGAGGGAGGAGGTTCCCTTTTATAAGAGAGGACAGGGGAACCTTTGGAAAACTAAATATTATTATTTTATTATAAAGTCATATTCATTTTTAAATAGCTTCAAATTGATTTATTTCGAATCTATGGTGGGTATGGGTCTAAATACTCTAATCCAATAGAATTTAGACATGTTTAGCTTCCTATTTTAACCTTCTCATTTAGATTTAACTTTAAGTTAAATAATTTTACTTTTACCGTGTCTTCTTGTTTTCTTACACTATAAGGTTAATTCACTTACTATAAAAAGCCAAAAAAACCCCAAGTTGTTTATTATTAATATATATAACCTTATATAAGTCATTTGGTCTAACCATATATTTTTAGGAATAAAATAACAATTAATAATATTATATTTGTTTTAAGAACTATTTTATGTCAATTTTGATACTATTTGGTAATTGATTTTTGTGAAAAACATAACAGAAATATTAGTTCGAAAAATCTAAATTAAATCAATACTAACATGTCATATTAACATAGAAAATTATTTTAATTCATAAAAAGTCCCAAATTACATTTATTTGGGTATTTATAACAAAAATTATGTCAATATTTCATTAATAAAATAATTAATGCATCATCATTGTGTCGTAAATAAATTAAATTTTTTAATGTCTAAAAATTACAAATTAAATATCATTATGTAGGAAAGATTTTTATCTTTCTAATGAATATTTATAGTCGAATATATCTTATGTATAACCATATATTAAAAATTATTTACTTATTAAACATTGATTTTAACTATTTTAACCCTTCTTTAAATAAATTAATAATAAATGTCCTAATCTAATCTAAGTGGGCCTAAATGGTCATATTTTATTCCTAAGGTTTTTTTTGGTCGAATTACACTTATCCAATTGAATTAGGACATGTTTTAGGGTAATAATAATATCATTTTTACCCGTGACTACCATATTTACTTTTAACCGTGGTAAATAAAAGTAATAAGTTACTATTCACCAAAAATTATTTTCAACTCATTGAACCACATTTTACATACTGACATCAACCGTATCTCTCAGATTTTTGAAATTCCACTCACAAAAGCGGTAAAGTTATGTTTTATGAAAATATTCACTTTTTAGCTACCACTTAGTGGTTTCAATATTCATCAAAAAATGCAAGTTTCCAGAAAAATACCAAAAATTACACCTAAGATATATTTGATATTATGAGTTCAAAAATGATTCTTATTTTACCAAAGTAATAACATATCAGTTACATTAACTAATTAAAAAATTAATTCCCATCGTCAAAACAAATAGCGTGTTTTTGAGAGATAATAACTATCCAAAGATTGACACTTGTTTATGTCTGCTTTAAATGTGAAATTACATCCAATGAACAACATTGTATTAAATTGTTAAAATATATTCTAAATATACTTTAAAACCACTCAAATTAATAATTTATCACTATTAATTATTTCGATTAAAAAGGTTGTTTTTAATTAAAATTTAGTAATTTTCACTATTCATCAGAAAATGAAAGTTATTCGAAAAGTACCAAAATTTCACCCTATGCTAATTTCGATATTCCGAATCCAAAAATGAAGTCCATTTTAAAAGATAAAATTTTAAAATTTTTAAAAATTGGGTATTACTATTCATAACAGCTAGTTCATAATAATATTATAATAATATCTCGTTTAGTGAAACACGGTATTGCCTACTAGACATGCTATCGAGGAAGGTCGTGATTGCATGTAATGCAACCAAGTTAGGGTTGCATGTTGTGAAAGACTCATCTGTTGTAATGTACAACACAAGTCGTCAATAAAATTAAAAAAATATTTCTCATAAAATCTCAGGGTGTTACATTATACCCCCCTTAAAATGAATTTCGCTCTCGAAATTCGTCGGGGTTATAAATGGTTTACTACTCGAATGTTTCTTTAATATAAACCCACGTCGTTAAAAGGAATACCAAAACCAATCTTTAAAAACTAAAGTATGAAACATAACGGTTACCCAAATTAACTAATAACTGGGTTTCCACGTAAGAGAACATAGGTGAAAATATGGATATGGAAGAGAAATCTAACCATCATGTCCTGATGGAGAGTGGTAGAGAACATGGCCATGAAAAATCCAACAATCACAAAGCTATAGATTTTTGATGATCTAAGGTACCATCTGATTCATCGGATAAAAGGGAACTAGGAGAAGATATATTTTTTTCAAGATCATTTCCCTAAAGTTGATGAATTAAATGAAATAATTACATGATTTTCGTACAATCTCATTGTTGTTCGTGAATTGAAAAATTTCTACTTCATCCCTTAAATAAATGAAGTTGAATTTGTTATTCGTGATATGTTAGCAGGTCATGTGATAGAATGATTGGTCATTCCATCTGTTTCAAAAAAAGGTTAGCAAAAGTTATAAGTAGATATTATGGTTAGATTAAGCATATATGGTTTTAAAAATGAACTTATACTTCATATGTCATACCTATTAATAAAATAAAACTAGTTTCTACTAACCAGGGACTTCCTGTAGGCCAGTGGTAGGTGATAAAGGCCAGTCGCACTTCAGTTGTGGGTTTGATTCCCACAGCCTTGTCTGACGCGTGGGCTGTCGCCCATCCTACAGGTTGTCCTTTTTCTAAAACTATATTACTATAACATCCCATCAATAATATCAAAAAAACATCTATCCTTAATCAATACTAACTTATGTCCAACATAATCCATTCAAATATTTAGGCTTATCCATAATACTGCAGTCCACTCTCATAATATAGTGAAAACAATTACCAGAGATTTTATACCATCGTTGATCCACATATATCATAAGATATGTCTTGTTGGTCACATTCCAAACATTCAAAGGCCTTAATCTTGTATTCTCTTGAAAAATGAATACACATTGAACCTGAGTGAAAACATGAATGCAGTTAGAATTTAACACTTTCCACATACCAAAATCCCCAATATTCTATATACTCAAACCATGATATAACTTAGTCCTTATATCAATCCTGAGCTCATGAATGCTGTCAAAATTTTCATTTTCTCCTTATCCCTTCATTATGCACATATCATCTGCTTTCCAAAATATTTGATTCACTTTTCATGGATACCGGTACCATAAAATTATTGAAAACCACAATAGACTAATACAAAAATATTCTAATACACCATAAAAGTAACTCAAAAACATTATTCTTGAATACCAATACATACACTTTAATCCATCCTTATCAATGATTCTCCTGGAATAAGTCCTTCCTTGATTTAGAAGTAACTTTTTAGGTCAGGTCATTGAGTTGGGTAATTCTCATGTTCCCCACAAATAAGACATTGAACTCCATCACAGTCTGTCACTCTATGACCCTCTTCTCGACACAGATAACATCTGTCCCTCCATTTGAGGTATTCCTCAAGGTTTTTCGTCCCATCTTTAGAAATATCAATCTTCATTTCTTTATGCTCCTCAACATGCGAACATGCATAAAAGTCTATATTCCTCTTATTTTATGAATTAGGCATACCACTAAATTTCACCTTGTTAATCATATATCGCGATGACTGATTCAGCATAATCACAATATCTTTCTCTCTAGACATTACGCAATTTTGTTGCTCATAGTCACCAATTTGTCCATTGGATTCAATGTTAACTGAATTCCTTCTGGTTCCCTCCATTGACTAAAACACAAAAAGAATTCTATGAGAGGAATAAACCATACAGGGAAAATAACATAATTAAGGGAGAGTACCTTCAACATCTATCATCTTAGGTTTAATTCTAAGATCGTTAGTGTAGTTCTAGGACTATATCCTATATGTGTTATTACCTTTAGGGACATCCTTAGACATACCTTAGAAATATCTCTAGGTATCTCAATAAAGTTCTCGCATCCTAGTTTCCAAAGGTTTACTAAACCTTTTCTCTGATACCAACTGTAGAGACCGGAAGCTTGACGTACATAGATATTACATTACTTTGGCAGAATACATAATACATAACATAAACAGACACACAAGGACCATAATAGTTTAGTGTCTTTGAAAACTTGGAAGGTAATCTTCTAATCCTGGTGAAAGATCTTCAACATCTCCCATAAAGACCTTCCACTTTTTGTTTCCTTACCTAAAACCTTTCTTTTAATCCTGGGGGAAAATAAAACATAAAAAGGGTGAGCTCAAATTCTAAGTAAGGGTAATCATGGATAAAATAAAACATACCATACACATTTGAACCTAAAAACATGAACATAATGTTTAAACACCAAAATCTTGAGCAACGATTTAAAACATGTAAGTACATAAGGCATAGATCATAATGGAACATAAATAATGATAACAGAGCATGGGGATAAAACATATAATTGTGGCGTCCACTAATCACATGTAATGATTTCCATATTAGCCAAGGAATTTCTTCCAAGACCATCTTAGTGGAAAAAGTCCCTTTCTAAATCGAGTTCACTCCTCATTTCAATCCTATAACACTGAACCGGATTAACTTACCGTTACAGCCATGTCTATCTCATGAGATATAAAATATTTACCCAATGCATTGGAGGGAGATATAGATCCTACACATCTCATATTGAAATCAATCTTACTTGTTCCACAATATAAACAAAAATCATTCATCATAACCCAAGAATAAAATGGGATTCATAAACATCATTCCATCATAACGTAATCCGTACAAAATATTTGGATATAATTTCATCATTAGAAAAGTGAAACCATTTAAATCATAGAGACATGATACTTGAAACATACCCATGTGAAATAATGTCATCTTAGATGAAAATGGTTTTGATAAAACACTTGAAATGAATTATTGAGGAAAAAATCATTTTCTTTTCACAAAATGTCATGCAATTTTAAAAGAAAATAATTGTGTTGAAAATAGTCATGAAATATTTTGGAAGAAGCTTCATGAAAATAAGGCTTTATAAAACCATAAAAATCATTTCATTCCGTATACGTTAAAAGTAAAAAATGGGTAAGAAGAACTTTTAAAATACATGAAAACACTTTTATAAAACATGGACATGGATGATAGAAATAACCCCAGTAATTACTTACGAATAAGCAATCTCGGATAAAAATGAGGTTTGAAAAATTATCCCTTACCTTAGGTTTGATATGCTTCGTACATATCCGAACCTCCTGTAATATGATTTAAATATTGTCATTGACTTATTATAGAATCATATTCACTGTTATGATATCATATATGCTTCACTTATGACTTTATATTACCCGTTCTTTTGTAAATTCAATGTTAAAGAGCGTTTTGGGTAAAATCGTTTCATTTGTCGTCCATGTTTTGAATTTTAATTATTCATATGATTACATAGATCATGATTACATAATTCCAGAATATAAAACATGATTTTTATATAATATATATTCATAATATACATATATATAATAGATCAATAAATGGAATGAAATACACCGTTCATGGAGACGGTAGGTCGTACGTACGCATGAACGTTGTTTTTGTTTCCTCATTGAATTGAATGGAATTAATTGGATGACATAAATATATATATACATAAATCCAGTATCATTATTATGTCATATATTTCATGATTACTTTTTATATATACTTTATAATCATTTATGAATGGTAAATCGTTGAGAATGAATCTCATCGTGTTGTGGAGAAGGTATTCCGTACGTACGCACGAGCGATGATATCATTCTCATGATTCTGGAATTTTATTGGAGTGTATGTATAATAATATAGAATCAATATCACTTTACAATAATCATATATATTTATTATTTACACCATTATACCCATCCATGTAAGGTGTTGGTGGAAAATATATTACACCACGACGTGGAGACGATATTCCGTACGTAAGCACACGCGGTGATTTTGTTTTCCGTATGATGGATAGATGGTTAAATAGGGTTGTTTCATACTTATAATAACATATCAGTATATGAGTGATACTTATGTTATTACTTCATAATGAAACAACCTAAGAAGAAGATGTAGAAGAAGAAATAAAGGTGAAAGAATCGGTAACAGACATTACCTCTTTTTGAAGCGCCTCTTTGAGACCTACTCTTAGGGCACTAAAATTGGTCTTTTAAGAAGACCAGTACCTCTAGAATGTTTCTATGGAAGTGGATAAGTGAATTTGGCAGGGTTTTTCCGAGGTTGAAGGCTCAAAGTGGTGTGAGGAAGAGAGAGAGGAGGTTCCCTTTTATAAGGGAGGAGAGGGGCACCTTTGGAAAACTAAATATTATTATTTTATTATAAAGTCATATTCGGTTTTAAATAGCTCAAAATTGATTTATTTCAAAGATAAGTTGGTAATGGGTCGAAAGCCTCTCATCGAATAGAATTTAGACATGTTTAGGTTCCTATTTTAACCTTATCATTTAGATTTAACTTTAAGTTAAATAATTTTACTTTTACAGTGTCTTCTTGTTTTCTTACACTATAAGGTTAATAAACATACTATAACAAGCAAAAAGAACCCCAAGTTGTTTATTATTAATATATATAACCTTATCTAAGTCATTTGGCAGAACCTTAGATTTATAGGAATAAAATAACAGTTAATAATATAATATTTGTTTTAAAAACTATTTTATATCAATTTTGATACTATTTGGTAATTGATTTTTGTGAAACTCATAACAGAAATATTAGTTCTAAAAAAGTGCCTTAAATCAATATTAACATGTCATATTAACATATAAAATTATTGGAATTCATAAAAAGTCTCAAATTACATTTATTTGGGTATTTATAACATCAATTATGTCAATATTTCATTAATAAAATAATTACTACATCATCATTGTGATGTAAATAAATTAAATTTTTTAGTGTCTAAAAATTACAAATTAAATATCATTATGTATGAAATCTTTTTATATTTCTAATGAATATTTATAGTTGAATTTATCTTATGTATAACCCTATATTAAAAATGATTTACTTATTAGACATTGATTTTAACTATTTTAACCCTTCTTTAAATAAATTAATAATAAATGTCCTAATCTAATCCAAGTGGGCCTAAATAGTCATATTTTATTCCTAAGGTTGTTTTTGGTCGAATTAAACTTATCCAATAGAATTAGGACATGTGTTAGGATAATAATAATATCATTTTTACCCTTGACTACCATATTTACTTTTAACCGTGGTAAATAGAAGTAAAAAGTTATTATTCACCAAAAATTAATTTCATCTCATTGAACCGAATTTTACTTACTAACATCAACCGTGTCTCTCGGATTTTTGAAATTCCACTCACAGAAGTGGTAAAATTAAGTTTTATGAAAAAATTCAGTTTTTAGCTACCACATAGTGGTTTCATATTCATCAAAAAATGAAAGTTTCTAGATAAATACCAAGAATTAGGCTTAAGCTATATTTGATATTATGAATTCAAAAATGATGTTTATTTTACCAAATTGAAAACATATCAGTTACATTAACTAATTTAAAAATTAATTTCCATCGTCAAAACAAATAGCGTGTTTTTAAGAGATAATAACTATCAAAAGATTGACACTTTTTTATGTCTGGATTAAATGTGAAATTACATCCAATGAACAAAATTGTATTAAATTCTAAAAAGATATTCTAAATATACTTTAAAACCACTCAAATTAATAATTTATCACTGTTAATTATTTCGATTAAAAATGTTGTTTTTAATTAAAATTTAGTAATTTTTACTATTAATCGGAAAATGAAAGTTATCCGAAAAGTACCAAAATTTCACCCAAAGCTAATTTCGATATTCCGAATCCAAAAATGAAGTCCACTTTAAAAGATAAAATTTATAAAATATCAAAAAGTGGGTATTACTATTCATAACAGCTAGTTCATCATAATATTATAATAATATCTCGTTGAGTGAAACTCGGTATTGCGTACTACACACGCTATCGAGGAAGGTCGTGATTGCGTGTAATGCAGCAAAGTTAGGGTTGCGTGTTGTGAAACACTCCTTTGTTGTAACGTACAACACAAGACATCAATAAAATTAAAAAGAATATTTCTCATAAAATCTCAGGGTGTTGCAATAAGACTATTTTATCCAAGAGGACAATCATTTTATTTAATAATTTATTTGTATGCTGACTTTTCCAGTTTCAAGTATAATAGATAGTGCACCTCTAGAACATATCACATTTGGGAAAGTCACTAGTGTCATGCTATAGTATGAAACGGAATTCCATTGTATTATCTACTACCGAAGATGAATATATAGCTATTGGTATTTATTGTTCCAAAATTTTATGGATGAAACATACTTTACTAGACTATGGATATAAATTAAAACATGTCACTATGAACTATGATAATACAAGTGCTATTAATGTCTCTAAAAATCCAGTATCTCATGCTAGGACAAAGAACATTGATCTGAGACATCACTTCTTGGGAGATAATTATCAAAATGGTGATATCACTCTTGTATTCATTGGCCCTAAACACCAATTAGATGATATATTCGCAAAACATTTGAGCTCTATGATTATATATTACATCAAACTTGAGTTAGTTATGATAAATTGTTATGTTTGGACGTCTCTGTTGGACCTCACAATTATGAACCTCACTACTGGACCTCACCGTTAGGAACCTTACCATTGGACCTCATCCTTAGGAACCTCACGATTGGACCCCACCCTTAAGAACCTCACCGTTGGGACCACACCATTAGGACATCACCATTGGAACTTTACCGATAGTCGACTATTCTGGAACATTGTGTTTTTCTGCTGGAATCTGAAACCTTTTTAGTATTACTAATTTCTTTTACTTGATTTGTTTTTTAATCCTTAAATTATAAAAATAAAATTACACACCACATTTTCATCAACATCAACCCTCTCCCAACCCTATTTCTCCCTAACCATGGAACCTAAACCACTACTAAAACCCTCATACCGCTTCAGATCGCATGGAATGATTGAAGAGACTAATCGTCAGTGATGAGGTAGATGAACTGAATACTAAGATACTTTGAGCTTGGTCTAGTAGTGGAAGAAAGGTAATGGAAAATCATATCATTACACATTTTTCGAAGAGGGAAATCATGGTCGAGAAGGAATTATGTTTGGAATGGATGCTGTCAGGAATGTCAATAGAGATGAAGGAACATAAAGATCAGGACTGGGTCAAAAGATTTTCAAATAAAAATACACCTTACTACCCAAAGCTTGTAAAGGAGTTTTAAGAATCTTTGATGTTCGAGCAGTCTAAGAATGAGAACAGAATGTATTAAAAGGAGAATGGAGTAAGTGTGAGCTTCTTCACTATTTAATTGACTGAATTTTTAAGAGTTCCACATGTATATATTTTTTATTACTACTTAGGGGTGGTACATCCCTCTAGTGAGTTCTTCTCTTATGAAGAAGCATTGGCTGAACTGACAGGGAATGGGATCCATTGGAAAGTGATTTCAATTGAAATGGAAGGAGAAGAAAATTTAATGATAAAATATGTTCAACATGTCTTTATTCCCATGAGAGGGTACATTTCTACCATTAAGTATCCATACATGTTCATTTCTTTTCTGTTGAAGCATATACATAAGTTAAATCTATGTAGGTTGATAATGATTTCATTAGATGGTATGACAAAGCACACTTTCAAATCCAATGCTTTGTATTATGCCAAATTGATATCCTTGATGTTGATTGTAAAATGAGTTGCTATAAATACGGAGGAATCAGTAGCTGTAGGAGACAACCTATGGATTGCAAGATGATTTGAATGTTGATGATGATAAACTAGAACCCTTGGAAAAGAAGATGGTATATTGATGAGGCTAAGATGTATGAGGAATTCAACCCCATTACTCATCATACTAGGCTTAAGAATAAAAGAGACCCTAGTCTAAATCCTGATGAAGTGGAGAAAATATACTCAGATGTTGAATAAGAGGCTACAGTTATGTAAGAAAGAGAGGATTCTCTTATAGATGTCATGAGTGATCATGACCTTCCCCCGAATCCTCATGCCAATACTCTATCCATTGGTGGGCCTATCCCACCAATGAAGTTTCCTCGAAGAGAGACTATCCTAAGGGACAGTGATGATGAGGAATCCAGTGAAGAAGAAAGGGAAGAAATTGTCTTTAGAGACATTACAAGGGCCTCACATGAGGAAGATGACACTGAATCAAGTCATGATGATTTTGAGACAACACCTAATGAAAGTGAAGAGGAATTTCTAAGTCCCAGTCCTATAATAGGATATAAAGAAAAGGTAAAAATATATATATGAATATGTGGCAGATTTAGTTGAAGCTGGAATTGTAATTGTAGTAGTCGATGATTTTGTTGAAGAAGTGGTAGTGGACTCTCCTGTTGAATTAGTTTATCAATGATGTATATCAGAGATGTATGTAGTTGATCAGGAAAATGCTCTAAGTGAGGGGACGGAACTTATTGCCATAGGTTCAGTTGTTGTTTCTCATGGAATAGAAGATTGGTCAGAAGACCCTGGAATCATGGTCTTGGGATTAGACTATGGAGTCTCTGATGATGATAAGCTTAACAAAATCCCTCAAATTCCATCTATTTTAGAAACCACCATGGTAAATCCAGTAGTGTTTTTCTATAGGAACATGTGAAAATGGATGATTTATAATCCTGGAAATCAGATTTCAAGATATAATTTGATGATAAATTGGTTGATATAGATATAAAAATGGCTCTCAATCATGAATTGGTGGAAAATTCCTTAGAAAAACTCAGTAATAGGAATCTAGAACCTAGATTTTCAAATCTCTGTCCAACCAACAATAAGTACAACTCAGTACTAGGAAGCTTCAACCTGGATTTGCAACACTCGGTTTTGAGGACATCATCTCGAGAAAGACTTTACATGCAATTTCTTCACTCCAAGGAGTCTAGATCTGAACTACAAACACATAGAGCCTTTTAAACTCAATCTTATAACATTGGCTCTGTTGTGTTATTTTATTTTACATTTGGGAGAAGTGTGTGTTTTTTGGTTACACAAACTATCTCTTGTGCCTGAACAAGAGGATACTGAAAATTATTTAATCAAACCTCACATACACCATGTTTCCCATGTACAACTTTGGAAGAGACGGTGTGTGGTCTGTATTGTTTTTTTCCCACAAAGAATTTTGGTCGACGGTGTGGGCCCTGTAAAGTTTTTGAAAACTATTGTAAAGCCTGATACAGGCTATGTATTTAGTTTATTGTTAATATAAACATCTTGGAGGCTGGTGATCACAAGTGGAGAGGATTAAGTATTGGCTTGAGACTATACCTCTTGTTTGACACTACTATGTTGTAAGATTTTGTAATACTTTATTTTTCTATTTTTTCGCATCTCATTATTTCAAAAACAGGAAGTAGTTTTTAAATTAACACGGATAGTTAGTTCTAGTTAGTGTGTGTATTTTTTTAATTCTGTAAACATGTTTCAAAAGATAAAGAAGTTTTTTGCACTAATTCTATTGAGGAATAATCACCCTCTGACAAACATGTTGACCAATTAAACATTTAAATCTCTACTTCATAATTTAAATAGGATGTCTCAAAATTGGGGGATCTTTATCATAATTTTTTAAACAAAAATTTTAAGTAAGAACTCAATTCTCTCCCCTTGACTTTCCACTCCGACCAACACCCACGATGCATTAGGATTTCTCAATAGTTAATGTTCATGGACCTATCCAAAATTAAATGTCAAAAAATTCAACTCCCCCCTCAGAATTATAGTTGAAGGGGGATGTGAAGGATAAATTCTGAGGGTCACACAGAAAATTAGTATAGCTCCCTATCGGTGCATGAGAAATGACCCTTTGGTGTGAAAACCACATTTGAACATCTGAAAGGAAATTTTCTCACAAATAAATATGTTGACGGTCACCTAGGTCCCCATATTGACTTTTTCGTATGACATTTTGATTTTTCCCTCATGAGAAAAAATTGTCCATATCTGTGCACAATTTCTCATAGCTGATTAGAATTTTTGGTACACTCTTGAATAATTTCACACCACCAATCCTTATTGCATGCCCACAAATCACTTGTATTCTTGTGTGCAACAAGAATTCATGCATTCTAGTCTACTGTTCTTTCATTCACATGATTTTTTGAATCTAAAAACCTAACGGAAATGCCTGATCAACAGACCGACGCTGAGAGGAGGTCCACCACAACTACAAGGAAGACTTATATGATCATGAACCCTTAGTTTCTTCACACGAGATCAGTCGTGTCTGATAATAAATTTTTTTGTCTTGCTAACGCAATCTCAAAAGGATTACATCCTGAGGATTAGTCTGCTAATATAGAACCTTTTCTTTTTAGAGGTGGTACTGATGCCAGGCTTTGAAACTGATATACTGCGGTCATGGTTAACAATTGAGGATAGTATTCCATAGTTCAATATCTAAAAATGGTCATCCCATCTAGGAAACATAGAACACATCCTCCTACATCATATATTAGAATACTAGGACTATTGATGGAAGCATTCCGGTTCCTGAGGAATCTCTATATCATTATAGGAGAACGTTCATAACCAAAATTATTGATGAGACAAAAGGTTATAAAGAATGAGACTTCAGTTATGGGATTAATTTCATGAGTGAATGATCGTGAGAGTATTGGGTACACCATACAGAAAAAGAGTTCAGGGTACAGATGCAGTCTATAGAGATTTTTAAAGCCGTTTGGACATTACAATATCACTTCTACCACTAGCAGGACCTCGTATCGGAGATGTTCAGGCAGTGGTCCCCCGATACCATCACCTTCCACATACACCATTGAGAGGTAGGAATCAGTCTGTTCGGGTTCCATAACATTGGCAGAATCCTCTTGGAGGTGTTTCCAATAGGATGAGTACCTTCCAATGGAGAACATCTGAGGGATAGGATGAACACTCCTGTTCTGACATGGAATCTGTTGGAGCTAGCTAAAGAGAAGCTGAAGATCATGTACATCCTAAAAGATATATCTTATTTGAGGTGGTTATTTCTGATTTTGAAGCAGGCAATGGAAGTAAAGATGACAGGTTGAAGGAAGTAGTGCCCAAACACATCACATATGGAGAAGGGGGGATCATACTAGGTGTTACAGGAAATAGATGAGTACCGATCATGGGGCTTCTGTATAAATGAATGTTTGGAACAGAACATATGGTATGCCAAGATCCTTGCTTCATTATTGAGTGGGTGGATTCTACCAGTGAGGGACACAAGGTTATGGTTCACCCATGAATGCTAGTGATGTCCGGGATAATTGGGGCGTAGAACAAGGTAAATTTGGGTCTTACCATACTGAACTGACTATACATAATTCTATGATGCATATCTATAAGAAGTATTTCCAAAAGGATATGTGATCCATTCTAGGTCATTCGTGGCTGGGTCACATCTCACTCTTGTGGTTATGACTTCCTATATTCCATTCTCCCACCTGGTGATGGTCTGTGGCCACCCCTCTTGAACATCACTAGAATCCCTCGGATGATGTTTAGAGATGATGTGATCATTCTAAAAATCATTAGCCATTCTGATTTTGAATTTCATCAATTCTAGACCCAAGTTGGTCAGATGGTAGATGATGGGTGAGGCCCAATAGAGTATAAGAATTACTTTAAAAGCATCAGGGGCAGTGTTCTGGAAGGCTAGATCAGTGGAATAGTCTTCTTCAAACCCTATGTGACAACAAGGTTTTTTAGGCAGTACGAGTGAATGCAACATATTCTAAAGAAATTATTCACATATTTTAGAGAAGAGATACATCCATGAATTAGTTTCATACTTGGGATCTTTTTCACGACTGCAATATTGGGTGAAGTCATCACCCTTCCCCCTACTGATGATAATGCATCCTATCAATAGTGTTTGTTGGCCATTGGAAAAAAAACGTACCCGGAGGTGATTATAAAGATACGAATTTAGAAAATCAAGGAATCCAATACAGAGCCTGGAGAGAGAGGAGGAAAACGAGGTGATTCTAGAGAGGTGAGAAAAATAATAGGATCTACGGTTAGAGTTGAACGGGCTGGAACTTCACATGCAGGAGAATTCCCAGGCAAGAACGTGCCTCCTCCTTCAAAAGAGGGGTGGTCCCATGGGAGGCCTCAAGGGTCATCTAGGAAACTACCTAGGAAGAAACTAAGACAACTCCTAAATAAGACTACCAATTCTATATTTCCTTCTCTATGGTATATTTATAGGATGTGGTGACAATATATGTTCACAGATTAGCTTTTTCTGATACTGGTGCGTACTCGGATCAACATACAAGATGTAGGGTGCATCCAGGTGGTAGATAGGGTAAACATTCATTGCAAGAATTCATAAATGATAGCCATGATTTATATATCATATATATTCATTATATATACATAATATACATATATTTATAATAGTACATATCATATATTTATTTATCGTACGTGTTTGAACTTGTTGTTCTTGATGTTATTATTACTTATATCATGGTTTAATTACTTCCAGATTGTAAATCATGATTTATATATCATATATATTCATTAGATATACATAATATACATATATTTATAATAGTACATATCATATGGAGGTAAGAAATGAAATGCACCGTTCATGGAGATGGTAAGCCGTACGTACGCGTGAACGCTACTTTCATTTATATTTTTTATTTTAATGGAATTAAAACATAATTATACATATTTATATTATAATTCCATTAAAATATCATATATATATATATATCATTAACTACATCCATTATACATCCCACAGAAGGTATTAATGAATCACATCACTTTGGGGGGTGGTAGTCCGCACTTCCTCAAATGAGATTTTCGTATTTAAAGACTATGGAAACCATAAAGGATTGAAATAATTGGAAAGTAAAGAATCATAAAGAAATCATAAACATAATATATATCATATATAAATACAGTTCCATCATAATATCCACCATGAGAGGTGGTAGGAGAAAATCAAACAATCTTCGTTTCGTGAGGCGTTAGTTTTCCATCACAGAAACATTATGTTCTTCATCCATTAGATGGTGGTGTGTGTAAGTGTTGTTATAATATTTCTCATAAAAAATGCTACCATTTTTTGGATACTGGTGTTGTTACATATGAAAGTATTAAAAAGATTTTAGGCATTGTAGATGTAGAATAAAAGAAAACAACTTAAGAGAAACTTTTACCTTTAATTTAAGGTAACATCTTTTGGTTTGAACCAAAATTACTTCTGGAAGTGCCTTCTGCCTAATGTAAGGATTCTAGGTGTAGGAGAGGGATGTAGGGAGGTCAGGTTAGTAGAGTTTGGACGATCTAAAAGGCTTGATAGGTGTGACTAATTACATATAAGTGGTCTCCTTTTATAAGGAAGTGGAGGGGCTCTTTAAGAAAGTGTGAAAACATTATTTTATTGTAAAATTATCTTTGTTTTCAAGAGATCAAAAACACATTAATGTCGAATATAAGATGACTCGTATTCGAAATAAAATCATCCAATAGGAATTGGACTGGTTTTGGATTATATTTTAATCATTATAATCTTATTTATTTAAATCATTTTTTAATGAGGTAAATAATGCATCATTATAGAGTCATAAATAATTTATTTTATATTATGTCTAACAATTATAAAAAAATACCAACATGTATTAAATATTTTCAGATTTCCAATTAATATTTATAGTGGAAAATATAATTTATATAACCCCTTATAAAATTTAATTACTAAATGAATGTTGTTAATGCCAATTTTGTCTTTACAGAAAATTAATTAATCTAATGTGTCATTGTATTTCATAAGTGGCTCCATGGGGCCCCAAAATCGACCCAAGGATGACCATGGTCGGACATTACTCATCCAATATGGTGTGGTCAAGTGTTAAGGTAATGTTGAATTATTATAATATTCTTTTAACCTTGAATTACCCTATTTACCTTTAACTGTGGTAAATAAAAGTAAAAAGATACTATTCACCAAAAATTATTTTTATCTAATTGAACCACATTTTAATCCTTGATATTAACCATGTCTCTCAGATTTTTGGGATTCAACTCATAGAAGCGGTAAAATTAAGTTTTATAGACAACTGCAAAATCTCCTAAGAGGTGGGTAAAAGACGGTGAAAAGTTCAATACAATTTTTATAAATCTAAAATTATTATAAAATGATTCCAATGAATTTCATTGAACATAAATTATTATTATGAATATATTTTGACCTAAAAAAATTTAAATCAAATAAATTAATATTTAAATAAAAAGTCACATTTAACCAAAAACTCAGTGTTTTCACTATTCATCAAAAATTGATGTTTTTCAGAAAAATACCAAAAATTCAGCCTAAGCTATATTTGATATTCTGAATTCAAAAATGATGTCTATCTTTTCAAATTCAAAACATATAAGTGGAATTAATTAATTTTAATATTAATTCTCGTTATCAAAACAAATAGCGTGTTTTTAAGAAACAATAACTATCAAAAGATCATCACTTGTTTATGTCCAATTTCAAAGTGAAATTAATTCCAATTGCTGACATTGGATTAAATGGTAAATATATATTCTAATTAAACATTAAAACCAATTAAAAATATAATCTATCTATACAAATTATTGCGATGAAAAAAGTTGTTTTTAATTAAAATATAGCGTGTTTTTACTATTCATTAAAATATGAAAGTTATCAGAATAATATCAAAAATTTATCCAATGTAAATTTTTATATCCTAATTCCAAAGAAGAATTTTATTTTGTCAAATTGAACTTATAGACATGTAAAAAACAATATTTAAAGTGGGTGCTCCATCAAACGGCGGCAAAAGTACATTTTTTGAAAAATACATATTTTACTCAAAAAATTGAATTTGTTCTCATACCATGTTCTAGAAAATATTTAAGATGAATAATAATGTTATAAAATTCAAAATTTAGTTAATAATATTCATAACGGATAGTTCATAATAATATTATAACCATATATCACTGTTTAGTGAATCCCGGTATTGCGTACTGCACACGCTATCGAGGAAGGTCGTGATTGCGTGTAATGCAAGCCAAGTCAGGGTGGCGTGTAGTGGAAGACTCCTTTATTGTTGCGTATAACAAAATACCACCATATATTATTTATACATTAAACAAATTATATAATTTATGTTGCATAGAATAATTTCTATAAAACGAACTTGAAATTGTGTGTAAAACGATCCAAGAATAGTGTTGTGTATATTGAAAGCTAATACGGTGTTGCATATAGCGCATTATAATCTTGGTGTAGAGTACAACACAAGACGTCAATGAAATTAAAATAATATTTTTCATAAAATATCGTGGTGTTACATTCTACCCCCCTTAAAATGAATTTCGCCCACGAAATTCGTCGGGGTTATAAATGGTTTAATACATGAATGTTTCTTTAATAGAAACCCACGTCATAAAAAGGGAATACCAAAATGTAACATTAAAAACCAAATTATGAAACGTATCGTTTACCCAAAGTAACTCGTCACTGGGTTTCCACATAGGAGAACATAGGTGAAAATATGGATATGGAAGAGAAATATAACCATCAACTTCTGATGAAGAGTGGTAAAGGACATGGCAATGAAAAAACCAATAATCACAAATCCATAAATTTTTTATGATCTATGGTACCATCTGATTCATCGGATATGAGGGCACTAGGACAACATTTTTGGTTTCCAAGATCATTTACCTATAGTTGATGAATTTGAATCTGAAGAAATACTTACGTTATTTGGGTATAATCTCACCTTGTTCATGCCTTGAACAATTTCCACTTCATATCTTAATGAAATGAAGTTGAATTTTCCTTTCGTGAAGTTTTAGCAGATCATGCGATAGAATGATAGGTCATTCCATCTGTCTCCAACAAAAGTTAGCAAAAGTTATATACATAATTCCATCTATGGTGAGATTAATCATATATGGTTCCAAAATGGAATTATACTTCATCTATCATACTACATAATATAATAAAACTGGTTCCTACTAAATAAGGAATTCATGTAGGGTAGTTGTAGGTGATAAAGGCCTGTCGCACATAAGTTATGGGTTCGATTCCCACAGCCATGTCTGACACGACGGGTTGTCGCCCGTTCTGGAGGATGTCGTTTTTCTAAAATTACATCATTATGACATTCCATCTATAATATAGAAAATAGTTCTAGCCTTAAACAATACTAACTTATGTCCAACATAATCCATTTCAAATCATTAGGATTATCCAAAATACTTTTTCCCAAACTTTTAGTATAAAGAAAAAAATTACTAGAAATGTCATCTACCAAGCATGTGAATACCATCATTTATCCCTGATATAACTTGTTGATCACATTCCAATCATGTGAATACCTTAATCATGTATTCTCTTGAAAATGAATACCCAGTGAACCTTAGTGAAAGCATAAATGCTCTCCAAAGTTAACTCTTTCCACATACCAAAAAACAAAAAAAAATTATACTCAAACTGTGATATCACATTTTCCTTATATAATTCATGAGCTCATTAATACTATCAAACATTTCATTATCTCCTTACCACTTCTTTATGCACATATTAGGTGATTTCCAAAAATATCTAAATAACCTTTCATGGTTACCGGTACAATTCATCATACACTTTCAAAACATAAGGAAAGACAAAAATGTAACAAACATTAGATGTCTCTTTATTCCATAGTACCATGAGATTACTTATACAACATTACTCATGATAAACATGTAATCATTCCACTACCTTCTTAAACCATTGACCGATCTTCAACAATTCTTTCATATCACATATCATTTGTAGTCTCTTCATCATCATCCACATAAATACTACCCATATGACCCTCCTGATTCTCTTTATGAGATTTTCCCTTAGTTAGTTGGTTTTCATAATGCCCATACATTCCACATTTAAAATACTTAACCGTTGTTGATGTCTTAGCAATACCATTATCCTTTTCCATGGTGTTAAATAAACCTTTTCCTTTACAATTACTAGATTTGTGTCCTTCTTTTCCACACACAAATCATCTTCCAGTTCCTTCGAAACATTCTCCTTGATGCCTCTTCCCACATGACTTACATGAGGAAAATTGAACATTCTTTCCTCTATGGTCATCATGAAACTCTATATTTCTCTTATTAACTGAGTCAGGAAACTTACCAAAGATGATATTATTGATCATATTATGAGATTTCTGATTATTCATTATAACAATGTTTTGCCTTCCAAATCCCATTTCATTTGCTTGATCATGAATAATATCATTCCGTTGTCCATCAAATTGTCCATTATCGCGAATCTTCCTGTTTCCAGCCATTTTTTAAAACCATAAAATAATCGTGTGAGAGGTAAAAATCATAATAGGTAAAACAACATAATAAAGGGGGAGTAACTTCAATATCTAACAACTTCGGTTTAATTCTAATATCGTTACCATAATTCTAGGACTATAACCTATACTTATACTTAACTTTAGGGACAACCCTGGACATATCTTAGAAATATCTCTTGGGATCTCACTAATGTTTTCGCATCCTAGTTTATAAAGGTTGAATAAACCATTTCTCTGATAAAAACTGTAGAGCCCCGAAACATGACGTACCTTGAAATTACATTAATTTTGTGGAATACTTAAAACATAACAAAAAAAGACACACAAGGACCGTAATAGTTTAGTGTCTTTGGAAACTCGGAATATAATCTTCTCATCGTGGTGAAAGATCTTCAACATCTCCCATAAAGATCTTCCCCTTTAGTTATCTTACCTAAAACCTTTCTTTATATCCTGGGGAAAAGAAAAAATATAAAGGGTGAGCTCAAATGCTCAGTAAGGGTAAGAATGGAGAAAATTAAACAAACCATATACATTAGAACATAAAAACATGAACATAATGTTTAAACATCGAAATCTTGTGAAATGACATAAAACATGGAAGTACGTATGGCATAGATCATAATATAACATCAATCATGATAATATAGCTTGGAAATAAAACTTGTAATTGTGGAAAAACATTAATCACATGTAATCATTTCAATATTATCCAAGGCATTTCTTCCAAGACCATCTTAGTGGACAAAGTCCCTTATTGATTCGGGTTTACTTGTCCTTCCTGCCATGTATTACTGAATCAGATTTACTTGTCGTTTCTGCCATGTATATATCATGAGATATAAATATTTACCTAATGCATTGGATGGATATATAGTTCCCACCCATCTCATAATGAAATCATTCTTACATGACCCACAAAATAAACTTAAAACATTCATCATTACCCAACGAATAAATGGGTTTCATAAACATCATTCCATCATCACATAATCCATATAAAACAAATAGATATTTCATCATAAGAAAATTGAAACCATGTAAATCATAATAACATTATAATTGAAACATACACATATGAAATAATTTCATCTTAGATGGAAAATGGTTTTGATAAAACACAGGAAATGAATTCTTGAGGAAAATATCCTTTCTTCTTAAAAATCAATTTATTTTCAGAAAACGTCATCCAATTTTAAAAGAAATGGATTTTTTTTAAAATAGTCATTAAATAATTTGGAGGAAGATTCATGAAAATAAGGCTTTATAAAACCGTAAAAATCCTTTAATGTCGTATAAGTTTAAAAAAATTATCCTTGTACTTTTTTCAGAAAAGTCAAAAAGTACCTAGTATGGTAAACAAAAGAATGATTCCTTCCATACGATGTGGTAAAAGTCAGAAAGGGGTAAAATTGTCTTTAAACATACATGGAAGTAAAGTAAACATTTTATGAAAACATTTTGAGCCCATATGGACATGGATAATAAACATAACCCTATAAAATGCTTACGAAAAAAAAACAATTTCAGATAAGAGTGAGATTGGAATAGTTATCCATTACCTTAGGCTCGATATGCTTCGTAAGTATCCGAAAATCCTGTATAAAGATTTAAATAATGTCATTTAATTATTAAATAATCATATTAATTGTTATGATATCATATATGGTTCACTTATGACTTTATTTTACCCGTTCTTTTGTAAATCTCATTTTAAAGCAACGTTTTGGGTAAAATCATCTTATTTATTGTACGTGTTTGGACTTGTTGTTATTGATATTATTATTAGTTATATCATGATTTAATTACTTAAATAATGTAAATAATGATTTATATATCATATATATTCATTATATATCCAGCATATACATGTATTAATAATAGTACATAACATATGGAGGTAAGAAATGAAATGCACCGTTCATGGATACGGCAAGCCGTACGTATGCATGAACGCTACGTTCATTTATATTTCTTATTTTAATGTAATTAAAACATAATTATAAATAGGTATATTATAATTCCAGTACAATATCATATATAATATCATTAACTACATCCTTTATACATCCCACATAATGTATTAACGAATCACATCACTTTGAGGGGGCGGTAGTCCGCACTTCCTCAAATGAGATTATCGTATTTACCGACTATGGAATCAATAATGGATTGATATAATTGGGTTGTAAAGAAGCATTAGGATATAATAAACATAATATATATCATATATAAATACAGTTCCATCATAATGGCCACCATGAGAGGCAATAGGAGAAAATCGAACAATCATCGTTTCGTGAGGCGTTAGTTTTCCATCACAGAAACGTTATGTTTTTCATCCATTTGATGGTGGTGTGTGTAAGTGTAGTTATAATCCTTATCATAAAAAAATCCTAGTATTTTGAGCATACTATTTTTTCCACAAAAAAAGGATTAAATAGAGTTTAGGGGTTGGAGAAGTAGAATAAAAGAAAACAACTTAATAGATACTATTACCTTTAATTTTTGGTAACTTCTTTTGGTTTTAACCAAAAGGACTTCTTAAAGTGCCTTCCTCATAATTTAATGATTATAGGGGGTGTAGAGGGATGTATGTATCTTATTTGGGCAGATTTTGGACGATCCAAAAGTCATGAGAGGTGTGAGGAATTGCATAGAAGTGGTCTTCTTTTATAAGGAAGTGGAGGGGCTCTTTAGGAAAGTGTGAAAACATTATTTTATTATAAACTTATCTTTGGTTTCCAGAAGTCCAAAACACATTAATGTCTAAGATAAGATTAGTCATATTCGAAATAAAATAATCCAATAGGATTTTTACATGTTTTGGATGATATTTTAATCATTATAATCTTATTTATTTAAATCATTTATAAATGAGTTAAATACTACATCATTATTGTGTCATAAATAATTTAATTTATTTGATGTCTAAAAATTATAAAAAAATACCAACATGTAAGAAATATTTATATATTTTCAATGAATATATATAGTTCAAATGATAATTTATATATCCCCTTATAAAAATTAATTACTAAAGATTTCTTGTTAATGACAATTTTGTCTTTACATTAAATTAATGAATCTAATGTGTCATTTTCATTCATAAGTTGCTCCATGGGGTTCCAAAACGACCCAAGGATGCCCATGGTCTTCCATTACTCATCCAATAAGTTTTTGACAAGTGTTAAGGTAATTTTGAATTATTATAATATTCTTTTAACCTTGAATTACCCTATTTACCTTTTACCGTGGTAAATAAAAGTAAAAAGTTACTATTCACCAAAAATAATATTTATCTAATTGAACCAAATTTTACTCGTTGATATTATCCGTGTCTCTCAGATTTTAGAAATTCATCTCATAGAAGCGGTAAAATTATGTTTTATGATCAATTGCAAAAGCTCCTAGGAGGTGGGTACAAGACGGTGAAAATTTCAATACAATTTTTAAAAATATAAAATTATTATAAAATGATTCCAATGAATTTCATTGAACATATATAAGTATTTTGTATTTATTTTTACCTAAAAAAATTAAATCAAATAAATTATTATTTAAATAGAATGTCGGTTTTAACCAAAAAACTCAGTGTTTTCACTATTCATCAAAAAATTGATGCTTTTCAGAAAAATACAAAAAATTCAGCCTATTCTATATTTGATATTCCAAATTCAAAAATGATGTCTATTTTTAAAAATTCAAAACATAGAAATGGCATTAATTAATTTTAAAATTAATTCCCGTTATCAAAACAAATAGCGTGTTTTTAAGAAACAATAACTATCAAAAGATCATCACTTGTTTATGTCCAATTTCAATGTGAAATAAATTCCAATGCCAAACATTGAATTAAATGGTAAAAATATAATCTAATTAAACTTTAAAACCAATTAAAAAGATAATATATCCAAATAAATTATTGAGATGAAAAAATTTGTTTTTAATTAAAATATATCGTGTTTTAACTATTCATCAAAATATGAAAGTTATCAGAATAATATGAAAAATTTATCCAAAGTAAATTTTTTTATCCTGATTCCAAAGAAGAGTTTTATTTTGTCAAATTTAACTTATAGACATGTCAAAAACAATATTTAATGTGGGTGGGACATTAAAAAGCGGAAAAACTACATTTTTTTTAAAATACTTATTTTACTCGATAAATTGATCTTGTTCTCAAACCACGTTCTAGAAAATATGTAAGATGAATAATAATGTTATAAAATTCAAAATTTAGTTAATACTATTCATGACGACTAGTTCATAATAATATCATAACCATATATCGTTGTTTATTGAAAGCCGGTATTGTGTACTGCACACGCTATCGAGGAAGGTCGCAATTACGTGTAATGCAAGACAAGTCATGGTGGCGTGTTGTGAAATACTCCTTTGTTGTTTCATATAATAATATACAACCATATTTCATTTATATATTAAACAAAGTATATACTTAATTTTTCTTAGAAATATTTCTATAAAACGAACTTGAAATTATGTGTAACATGAGTCAAGAATAGTGTTGAGTATACTGTAAACTAATACGGTGTTGCGTATAGCACAAGATAATCTTGGTATAGTGTAAAACACAAGAAATAAATGAAATTAAAAGAATATTTTTCATAAAATCTTTGGGTGTTACAATGAATATATATGCATTCTAGTGAGGGTGGTATAAAAAACAACATCTCCTGGTGAATGTGATGATTGGATAGGAACATGACCAGGAAAAGATTCCATATAATGATGAAGAATAATAGGAAGATGACAAGGAAGAGGAATAGAAGGAATAAGACATAGAAGAAGAAGATTATGTGGAAAAACAGGATAAAGGCTCTAGAGGTCATGACTATCAGAAAAAGCTTCTAACCAGGGAATCCCATGTGAGAGCGAAAAAATAGGGGGATTCAATGAAAAACTGGATGAACAGGTCATGGTATATTTTTAACTCTTATCTCCAATGGCCATTGTTTAATTCAAATCTACTAACCAAAATATATCCAATTTAGGAAAACATTGGATATCATATATGGGAATCCTTCCCTACAAGCTATGATGATGTACACATGGATTTGAGGTGACTTCCTCATGAGCCTACATTCGGGATCATGCAAGGTGGGGAACTGTCCATTGTTGGAGTGGGAAGTGATGAAACAAAAGGAAGGGATGAAATAGAGGCCTCTTAGTCTCAAGATATTCCCATTATTCAAAAGGAGATGGTGCCAGTGATTGAGATAAAAAGTTATGTGGGATCTCCATTAGTGGTGGATCCTACCATGACACTGGCACTAGATACTACTGTGCTTGGCTCTATTAATTCCCTACATTTCATGGCTCTCAAATTTAATTGGGAAACTTGGATGACCAAGAAATTAATCCCTAATGCAATGATCATAAGGAAACAGGGTCAACAAACCTTTGAATCTGGAACATCTGTAAGATAGATACCAACCAGTGATTGCACAAGATCTTATAGAGACAATTATTCCATCTTTCCCCATTCAAGTACTTGGTGAGCCAGAATCTACAATAATGGGTGTTAATGCTATTAGGTTTTAGCCCCAGCCCGATGACTGTGTGGTCACTGAATAGGAGAGAGGTCCAGATGAGGAACCTACCAATGAACCCCTATCTACTTTTCCTAAGTACAAGCCTACATATGGTGAGTATATGGATGAATATGACCGAGAAACAGCCATGGAGAGTTATAGGGCATGGAAAAAGGTAGTTAAGTGAAACGAATGCATTCTTAGTCATTTACTAGTAGAATGGTTGATCCGGATGGGGTCAATTCGCACGTGGATACACTATCTTTGTGCATGATGGGTGGATACTCACCGTCTTCAAATAATGATCCATAATTATAGGGTTTTGAAAATTCGGGAGGGAAGCTAATGCTCCAATATTACCTGATGTTAGAAGGAGTCAATGAATACCCACAAGTTTTTTAATGAAGAGAAATAATTTTGACTGCAAAAAAAGAGAATAAAAACTAAATATTGGAATTTATCGCATTCCATTCTATGTTCATTGAATTGTTTAGGGACAAACTAGTAGATTCCCAGTTGCAGGTAGTGTAGGCGATTCGAAAAATGATTCAGCTCCAATCTGAGTAGGCATATGTTCAGGTCATATCTAATGAGTTACACTCTATAGCTAGTGATGAATAGAGGGATATCTAGGAGTGGGAAGAAACCCTAGAGGATACTATCTAAAAGGTGGTAGCACTGGAGAAATCCATCAAAGGAGTTGATCCCTAAATTCCATATTTTTGATGAACTCATAAGAAGGGCTATCTTACTTTTTTTTATTCCAAACATCATGCATGGACTAATTATTTTCATGATAGTTTATATTAATTAATTCTAACCATAAATCATAAGTAATTTGAAATCCATCCCTAATATCATGCAGGTCATGCCCAGTGTGAGAAATAAGAGAAGAATATATAATTGTTCACTTTATGTATGAGAATGTCGATTGATCTTTGAAAACATTGGGTCTGGATGACCACCTATATTTTTTGAAATGGTAATGGGAGCCTTGACTAGGGGACATGGTATCAAAATTGTCAAATTGCCTCTTTCCGGAAGTGATGCAGTTATTCGTTGGATAACGACAAGGGCATTGAAATCAATCCACACATAGGGGTGTAGAATATGTGAATCATGATACACAAAATTCAAAACACTATAGGGGTGGAATGACAAACATGGATAACTATTGACCATGTTCGAAACATAGTATCCCTATTGCATTAGCCTAAAATTGGGACAAAAAATGAGGGCCAACTGGTGACCATGCTTGAAACATCGGACCTGACTCAAAATGACATCCATAGTGTTTTAGAACATTGGCCTATGGAAATAGGTGATCCATAGGCCGAGAATCCATAATTTTAAGGGGTTCCTTTATATTTGAAAGATTATGATGTTCAAAATAATGGGAATGCAATGCATGGAGGTTGGAGTAATGGGTTGTTCAAATGGAGTCCAACAATCTTGAAATTGTGCCACCACGTTGAAAAAAAATAGGTGAGAACATTGGTCTTATCAGGGAACGTAATTTTTTCCAAAAAATATATATTCAAAGAGAAACTAGAGTGGCATGTAGTTTTACACCATGCCAGTGTGGATGATAGACATGTATTTTAATGTTGTATAGTGCGGATGTGGTCACTTAGAAAGAAAATTCACGGTGCTGTATATATCCTGATGTAAATGAGGGCGGTAAGACCCACACCACACCACATGTTCCCAGTAGGAATATGTAGACCATAAACCAAAGGCGGAAACACATGGGGATCGACCCATGTAGTTTGACATTATACAGTAGGATGAAGTGTGAAAAGGGAGATCCTAAGTGGGGCATACGCGGTGTGGCCCTTACAAAACCGACATGAATGGGGACATAAGCCGTCCCCACCAAAACATGTAATTTCTAGGGAAATCATAGGTCTGGGGACTGAGGACATTGATGTTTGGGTTTCACCCATGAAAAATTTAATGTACTTTCCTACAAACCCCATTTGGATGGAATGCGATCTCTATGTAGTTCTCAAATGGTAGTATAACATCATGTGGGAAGAATGGCATGGGCGGTACTGTTGCAGTAGTACTTGTACTACCAAAACTATTAAGCCCAAATGAGTCATGATCGATGTGAGAAACATGGTGTAGTGATTGGATTTTCCTAGTATAGGGTTGTGAAAATTAGGTGCAATGGATGATTAGGTGAATGACGTGCCAATATTACTTACCCTCCTATTTAACACACATAGATGCACAGAGGGGTAAAACTAAGTATGTTAGAAATCCATGTGAACATAAGGGAGTGAAATGATGTGAAACATGGTTCCTGTGATCTAGAATGCAATGATGGTGGCATGATGATGGAGGTTAACTATTGACTATGTTTGATTCATAGCATACGTTTCAAGTTAGCGTGGAGTGGGGATAGACAAATGAGGGTCCACCATAGACCATGTTCAAAACAGAATACCCTATCGCCAAATGTCAGCCATGGTATTCAAGGGAATTGATCCAAGACGGTAGGTGAGACAAAGTGGTATGAGACCAGGCCATAAAGGGGGTACAATCATACATGGAAGAGGATGGAAATCAAAATTAAGGGCTCATGATGAATAGAAATTAAATGAGTTAATGGTCCTGCAGAGTCCCTAAATTTGGGATCTTTTCCACAATGCATTTTGGTATGCCAATGAGACATGTCAGATTAGAGGGAGTTGAATACTGTTCTATTGAAAAGGGTCCTAGGGATGAGAAATTCTTGTTTAAGGCCATATAGTGGACCATTGATTGGGGATTTGATTTAATGAATTGTGCACTCTATGGAGATGTATCAAAACTCGATGTGGGTGAGGACTATAGAGGATTTCCATTTCGTGGCACATTCCTATTGAAAACTGGCACATAGTTTAATGACAAGATTTTAGGACTAGGTTATGATATTTAATGTAAAGAATGTGGATGAATGGAGGACATATTTTACTTTGGGCGGGACCTGAAGATTAATCATTTGGGTGTTTCTATGTATCCCATGAGGATGGGAATCAAGCCATACATAGTTCTCACAATATATTAGTTTATGTTTATAGATCTCAGACATGTAAGTGAAGAAATAATGGATACTCATGGTGAACTTGTTGAAAAACCCTGCATGATCATGTAAAAAATGAGTTTTCACCGCAGCACAAACTTCTGACAGAGTTGGAACCAAGGGGCTCAAAAGAGAGAAATATTTGAGATACCTAGGGCTGGACCAAAAGAATAAATGTCTAGGCATTCAAATATATTACATTTGGATGGGAATAAATACACATGAAGTTATGGAATATGGCATGGTAGGGTACCAATGGAAGGTGAAATACTATCACGCATGTCTTTCCCTTGCACCAAAAGAAGCGTCAATTGATGTATAATGTTTTTTCTAGGGTGGATGGTTTGTTATGGAGCCACAAACCTAGGATGGAGAGTCTTGGAATTGCTATAGTAATCAATCCATATGTAGGACCTGAAAAATTTAATAGTGGATAATCGATACCAAATATGATATCCCCTCGAGCGAGGATACCACAATGTGGTGCAGTTTTTTGTCATGTCACCAGGGCGATAATATCACAGTTTTGGGTCATATGATAGGACCAACCCTATTATTTTAATGTCATGCGGAAAAGACACAATAGTTTATATTCATATGGGACTGGGGAGTATAGTTTAATGTCCCATGGATTAGATTCCCATAGAAGAATGAGGTTCTAAATGGAGCGTGTAAGGGGCGATAAAGTATACCCAATGCAAATGGGGACATTAGTATACATCACATCGTGAGAAACCCTATAAGAGAAACCTCAAGCCACGGGGCCCAAAAATTAATAGGATATAGGGTTTTACCTAAAGACAAAATGTATGTGTGTTCATATGTATCCCATGGGTATGGGAATCGAGCCATACATAGTTCTTGAAGATGTCGTATAGTTTAACATCATGCGACAATGATGGGGGAAGGAGAGACTGGATCTTATAGGGGGAGTACGTGGTGCAGCTATTGAAAACATGACGTGAATGAGTACATAATCCCACATACATCACACTAAAAAATCCTATAATATTCATGGTCAAAAGGATAAATATAAGGGATAATTAGTGGAACCTAAGATGGAACTGAAGATGAAATTTATAGGCATTCATTCTTATCCCATGAAGATGAGAATGAGGCCGCATGTAGTTCTGAAGTGTTGTGTAGTATAAATTAATGCCACAATGAAAAAGATAAGAGGGGGGTATCTTGAACATGAATGTGTATGGCGTGGTGAATAAGCCAATGTGAATGAGGAAATAAGACCACAGAACCCACACCATTCATAATTCTCAGATAGAACTATGTCTATGTGTCCAATAGAATAAATAGATGAACCTGGACTAGACCCGAAAATGAAATTTTCTGGCTTTCCCTCGTATCCCATGAGGATGAGAAAAAACCAGTACATATTTCTCGAGATTCCATTCATTTTAACTTCACACTTCAAGGTTTTGGTAGATCTTATTTTATGGTAAAATAGCTTGTACAGTAGATGCCCAGTTTAATGTCATGTGCATGGGAAAGGTCAACGAGCCCGTACCTGAGTAGTAAGGGCTCCTGCTTGGCATCCAAGTGCCCCAGGTTCAAAACAGGTTGGATGCGAATTTCTAGGGGCATTATAGAAGTAATTTAGTAGTGTTGTTACAGTTACTGTAGCAGGCACTGTTCGGTACTGTAGCAGCCAGAACCGTTCACCCGATTTTGGCCATCGGGCCACCAGTTTGGGCATTCGGGTCTCAAGGGTCATCTGGTCTTCAAGGTCATTGGGCCACATAGAATTTGGACCACAGAGACCATAGATCATACCAGATCACACCGAGTAGGCCCTAGAAGTGTATTAGATCAACAAGTGTAGCAGTCACCAGATGTAGAGCTAACTGGATTTGATGAATGAGAGGGTATGGAAACCGCCATTTGGACCATGCACCATGCATCTTTGTCCAAGTCAATACTAGCCGATTAGAAATTCAAGGTGGAGATATAGTCAATCAATGATGCAGAAGCTAGGGAGGGGCATTTCTAGTGGGATGGGCCAACATGTCATGTAATGAGCATGGTATGCCTCTAGGCCTTCAAGTCATGTATTGTGGGTCATGTCAGGCCTTGTGCCTTGGGTATACGGGTCATGATCTGGTTCCCTTAAACCCTTAAATGGGGAATTATACATAATAAAAAAAGATGGCCTTGGGGCCATTAAAGCATGAGAAAATTGGAAAAGATCGGAGGATTTGGGGTTAGACCAAAGAAGAAATGTCTAGGAATTATTACATATCCCAAGAGGATGGTAATCAAGCCATACATTGTTCTGTAAAGATTCATGTAGTTTAACGTCATGTTATAGGATGAGCTAGATCATAATTTATGGTTATAGAGCTCATACTGTAGATGTGAGACTGCTCCAAGTAGATGTAAACCTTGACCAAATCCCTAAACCCACATGAGACAAGATTGATGAGGGAATCAATGTTTGATAAGTTCTTTGCAACTTGTGGTATACAGAGAAAATGGAAATGGAACAGAGCCTCGAATGACACTACACTGTGGATTAATCCTCTTAACTCACAAACACGCACTGAGGAATAACCCCAAGAGTGTCAATATTCCTCTTGGACGTGATGGAGTTGAAATGGATATCAATGATGCAACCAATATTTAACACTTAATGGGGGTGTCATAATGATGGATGATAACTATTGACTATGTTTGAAACACAACATCCAAATCATTAGACCTGAAATGGGAACAATCAAATGAGCATCAACCACTGACCATATTCGCAATGCGGCACATGGGTCAAATTTCCATTTGAAATCCTTAGGGAAATTATCCCAAGATGGTATAGGAGCACTGATACATAGCATCCTTGCCGCTTAAGGGTCCTTTTGAAGGAGAATAATGATTAAATCCCAAATAAAGGGAAATATGAAACACATATATTGATGAAAAAATGTCTATGTAGAATCCAATACTCTAGGTCAAAAACCAGATTGCTCTTGGGAACAATGGTGAATTAAAAAAGAGGGTTGAGGGGACCAATTTGAGAGAAAAGAACTCAATAATATGAGTAGAGGACAAGTGTATGGATATCTCTTAAGAGGAGATTACATATAATGTCAATTATGATGCCGACATGTGTGAGGAAAAAATGAGTTCACATCACACCACATACCCACTTTGGTAGGAGGACATAGGCCCAATGTTCGAAATGAAGGGGATGATTCATGTATATGTGTGTAGTGTGGAAAAAATATCCTTCATGAATTAGTAACTAAGTCCGTGCCACACCACACGATCGTAACTGTGAAATTGGGCCATGAGCCCGAAAAGGTCGAGGGACCTAAATATGGGCCATGGATGAGAACTACCTGCCAGTTTTATGTTTATAACCTTGTGGGATGAGTGCAGTGTTGTTTTATGTCTTTTATCACCTATGGATCATGCATTTTAATGTCGCTTGGTAAGGACGGGACAATTTAAAGTGATGTGGGACTGATCATGAAAAATGCTTCTTATGGAATTTAGCATTGGTGGGAGAAGTAATACACTCACCATCCATGGTGATTTGGGAGTACATACAATTTGGAAAACCCTTGTAAATGATATAATATCCATCCCATTTGGGCTCAATATTCAGTGGATTCCATCCTCGTATCGTTTGCGTTCTCAGGGCCAAAACCATGTCTCGTTATATGAAAGAGTGGGGGAAAAATTTCCAGTCAAAAGCTATGGCTATCATTTTCTTGTGCCTCTCCATATTCTTCATGGAACGAATCCTCACATCCTATAAATCCAAACGGATTTAGGTTACCTATTCTGGTGAATGTTTATCATAGAATGTTTTACATAATGATGGAAACTTATTCACGATGGGCAGGACTCCCTCTGTTTTGTGCACCATGGAATATGGGGTCACCTAACTGGAATTACATGTCATCTTCTGATAAGACCATAGAGCGCTTGAGAGTTTATCCTGCCAACTCTTCTTTTTCTATCCAACCATCTTCTGGAAATTTTTATAGAGGGGTTTTTTGACTGCCTCTATCTTCCCATGTTATTGTGCATGATAGCTGAAGGGTTGATTAGAATAGATGTTGAACATGGAAGACAACATCATTAGTTTGGCTACCTGGATGTTGGTTCCATCATTGTTGAGGATGGCATGAGGGAATCCAAAATTTTTTATGATATTAGAGCTCCGACATTATATGATAGAATGATCATTGACTTCCTTGATAGGAACTGCATCTACCCATATGGAAAAGAAATATGTAGGGGTCAGGATAATCCTACACTAGAGAGTTGTTGCTGGTGGATATAGTCTCCCGATATAGAGTACCTTGACCACAAAGGGAAAATAGTACATGGTAGTTTTCATAGGCTCTAGTGGCCGATGCAAAAAAACTAGAATGGATTTGGAACTCATGGCCCCTCTTTGATAACCCTCTTTGATAAATTGATACAGTCACCGATCATGGCGGGCCAAAAATACCCCAATCTCTCGATCTAGTGAGATAGTGGCATCCCTGCCTAGTCAGCCTCATATTAATGGTCTTGAACTTGACACATAAATTAATAAATCTCACATTTTTTTAAAGAAATAAGATGATAATCAAAACAATCCCGCGCCTATATATGATCTTCTCAAGACTGAGAACACAATAGAGGGTGAACAACAATGCGTGAGTTTAGATTTGATCATGCTCCGCTCGATCTACTGGAATATTACCATGTTGGAGATAATAAATAAAGGCGGTCCTCTAGTTAGGATTCATGTCCATCAGTGCGTAGTGGGGCCTAGGGGTCTTGATGAGGAGAAACTGATGGTAAGGTGTCTTTCTCACGAGTGATCATCATCATCCGGAGTAATGGGATCGATGACTCTCTGATGCGCAACATGGATTATCAAACCATTCTAATAAGACTCTACAAGATTTGGGGCCAAAATTTCCAAGGCATTAGCTCTATTTCTCTAGGATCGAGAGATAGTAGTAACATCTAGATGAGCTGGGAACTGATCCATCAGCTGGTAGGTACATTCTAATAGTGGTATGAGCTCTGGTTTCTTGATGCGGTAGTGACCATTGATCTTCTTGGTGACTAGTTCGGATTCCCATTTCACATGTATGTAGTTAACTCCAATATTGAGATCCCCTCGAGACTAGTAATGAGTGCCTGGTACTCTACCTCCTTGATGTCACAACTTTCTATTAAGAGGAATGAATATGGTAGAACAGATTATGAAGGTGTGATGAAGACGATACCCATGACCACTCTATTGATTCTAGGATCATTGAGTCTTATACCAGTAGGGCTTCAGGAAGCTCCATCAAAATGCGTTTAAAAAACAGAATAGCTTTATCTACTGAGAGGATTTCCACATTTAGAAAATCAAGATCCAGATACTAGTCTGTGGGAGTTGGATGGGCAAGAAGGAAGACTTCCAATGCCTATCCATTTATGCACTTATAGAAAAAATATGATTTAAAATTATTGAAGGATCACTACCCACTGATCTAGATGTCATATCAAGATGGGAAGGTTTAGAATTTATTTTATCCTATCCACTTGGGAAACTAGTTTTATCTCTTACTGCTACAACAAAATGTCACAATTTCTGCCCTGTGAAGACTAGCGCATTGCAAATAATATTAATAAAGAAATATATGGTATCTGTATCTATGATATTTAAGATGAGATATTATAAAAAATTCTTTTTTACATCATTGTTCTACTTATTTGGGATGGTGTTGAGAGATCATTATAGAATGATAATGTAAAGGACCAATGATTTTCTAGAAAACTTATGGTATCTAAACTGGAGGTTGTATCATGTAATACATGATTTCCTCAAAATAAGTCTAACACTTCCCATCCCAATTATAATCCGTACCATTATTCATGAGATAGGAAATGGGATTACACTTTCTAGCCAGATTTGCGATTAATCAGCATATATTGGCTATCTGGCCTTGAAAGCCTCAGAGTTCCTGAATGTTTCTTGGAGGATACATCATACTGATGGCCTTGATCATCTTTGATTCAATCTCAATGCCAATATATATGTCAAAAAAGTGGATAAACATTCTGGAGGAGTCCTTAAAGGCACACTTCCAGTAGAATGTATTTTAATGTATGGATCTGAGGTAGCTGAACACTTTCTCAAGATATTTGAAATGGTCATAGCACTTGTGAAATTTGTCCACCAGATCACCCACGTTGCATTCCAACAACGTCCCGAGGATCAGATTCATTGGGCGATGCGTGGAAGACTTATAGGAGGAACATTCATTCTTAAGACTGAAAGGCATTACCTGGTAGCAGAAATTATATTATAGTTCCCTAATGGCGGTAGACTTTTCATCCTCAGGGGAAATTTGGATTTGATTATGCCTATAATACCCATCTATAAAAGAGAGATGTTGGAACCCAGCGGTGGCATCAATCAACAGTTCTGTCATAGGATGAGGAAAATAATGCTTTAGAAAGATATGGTAGAGATCCCAAAATTCAATTCATACTATGATCTGTGAATTATTCTTCATAATGGGCATAATGTTATCCAACCATCTAGGGTACCAGACCTCCTTGATGGAGTTGGAAATGATGATCCTAACACCCTCAGCCTAGAGCATCGAACTGTGATACTGGTGAATATTTGTAGGGGCTCTTTGAACCCATGATGAATTGTTGAAAGACCGAGATAGTGGATGGAGACATGAGGATATAGCCCTGCAATTACGTTATAACTGTATGAAAATACATCACGATACAGCTTTTGTAAATATGTGTATAATTGTTTCTCTTTGATTGTCATAGAGGTGATGATCAATGTGGGTTTCAGATTCACCTCATTACCGGGGTTCACATATACCAATTCATATACTCTGTAGGAGAAAACCTATTCAAAAGTGGGAGGAGCATCATCTAAATACTCTTCTTAATTCACATAGGAGGGATCCTCGATAGAAGGTGATTCTTCTGAGTCGAAAAATTTTGATGGGGCACTAGCACTAGCCTGAGTGGTGGTGGACGCCTCATGAGGGATCTTCTGTACTACCGAAACCATAGTGATGACAACGTTTGACCTGATCTCATCTGTCCATCGACCAGAGGGTCCATGTTTGATGATATGAATGTAATAGTGGCACATTTTCTTGAGTAGACTAATCTCATCCCGGAAAACAATAATGTATGATGTACTGTCATTTTCATGGGGTGGACATCCTAATAACATATGGGAGTATGGGGCTCTGGGATCACTCGATCTTGATTTGTATAGGAATATGATGTTATCTTCTATTATCCCATAAGCATGGGAATTTTCCCCCTTGTTCCAGAGACAAAAAATCAGTTTCTCAAATCTGAGGTCGTTGCCCCCAATCAGTGGATTGGGAAATGTAAGCACCAACCATGAAATATGCTCAGGCCATTCATAGCCACAACCTTTTTAACCTTGTTATCATGAATCTACTTGTACTTTCTCTTTTAATAGTACACATCTTGGTCGAGGGCTTCAGTAGAGGTGAAGGGAGATGTATCACCTTGGAGTACACCTACTAGACCACTAAGAGAGTACATAAGGCATTGGTGATATGAAGAAGGGACTTCCACATGAAGGTGCATCCCTGGACTAGCCATCAACACGTTGTAAGAAATTTCTTGTGAAGAAACCATGAACTTGCTGCTAAAAACTAGGCCGTTGAACTGGATCTTCAGGAGGCTCTTTACTACTATTGTTTCTTCCATCCTGTTATAAAAATTAATTTCATGGTTAGAGGGACTTAGATCTGCCCTAGACATCCCCATATTTTTGAGTGTTAGGTTTAAGAAATGGTTGATCCCTGAGCCTATGTTTACAAGACAATGATGAACCTCCATGTCAATGAAATGGAAAATGATGTACAATGGACGGATGTGACCCTATATGGTAGAACCTTTATCATCTATAGAATAAGTAATAATATCCTAACATTTTTTATGCTTGACTACCTCAGCATTGAAGGATTTTGAACATTCTACCTCTAACTCAAACAGAAGAAGGATCCTTAAATCCTCAATGAGGGATTCGAGCATATCTATTGATAGAGAAAGAGCCTCAGGGATATAGAGTTTACTAGGAATTTTGGAATGATGCTTAAGAATATAATTCTTCCATTACATGCATGAACATCTACGGACTGGAGGTCATTCTCTAACATGAGGTATGATGGGACCTTATGGCTGAAATGGAGGCTGAATGGTGTTTGGAATGTCCCACTGCTCACATGTCGAAACAAGCGTAGAAACTACCGGATGAGGGATACCAGACTGAAGCCTACCAGCATTAGGATGTGGCTGATCTTAACATGACAATAATTGATTCTCTTAAACATGCAGTACCAAAAGTAGTGGAGGCAGATCTAGTGATTAAATATGAGAAGGATATGTGTTCTTAGCTCTGTGCTGGGCTTGTTTTGTGGTTTTGGTGGGATGATCAACATTTATAGAAGAACTGTCCAATGCATCTAGATGACTCATATAAACATGACTCCCTTGATACTGTCGTCAGTTGGGGATGTTGGTAGGATCTGTTTGGTGCTCTTCGTCATCATTTACCATTTAGCGGTTTACCATCTCAATAGTGTTAGCTGAGTCATACCATTGGCCGTAACATGATGAATAATCCATCACATGAAGGATTCTAGGGTTAATCTCCATCTATTTGGGAATGAAATTTCTTATAGTACGTGATGACGATGGAATCGTCAGGGGAAATGGTTTTCCCTTATGTCACCGATGATTTTACTTCTGGTAAGAGGGATGCTGAGACACCAACGTTGAGGAAGCAGTTGTGGGTAACGCGAAGACTTTTAAAGGCTCTAGTTGATTTAAATGTGCAAAAATAATACCATGGGAATGAGATACTTCATTATAATCCACTCAGTCGTCATATTTTTGGGACCCATGGTTAGAAACCCGCTGCCACTCACTTTCACTATCACTATAACTGTCATGCTATATGAATACACCTGCCACATGTTCCTAGGCTGGACCTAACCTAAATATGTTTTTTTCAACCGGGTCTAGAATATATTATTTAATCACATATCATTTCTTGAGGGTGGGACCATTAGTTGGGTGATAGGGGTAGTAATTAGTGTGATCAATGATATCCACCTATTCAGGCGTCCTTCACTCTAGAAAATTTATAATTCAATGTTCCAAGGATCTTCAAAAATAACTAGGGACCCTAGATTCTTTAAATGTGTAGGTCTGGTTCATTCTATCTGGGAAGAGGGATCAAGGAACCTGACCCTAAAAAGGGGCCGGAGGAGCCTCTAGAAGAGGTAGAACCTGATTATCTTGCCTAGGTGGTGGTGGCTCAATATACAGGGGTGCTTGTCGATTCTAAGGTGTGCACTACTATGCTAAATGTTGCGCCTGAGGTGGTGGGCCTCAGTGATGTTGTGGAGGTGGCTCTGATGGTAATAGCTGAAACTATTTGGGGTCCATTATTTTTGCTACAAAAATTGGCTCAGAATTAGTGGCTCCTCTCACAAGAACTATATGTGGCAATGGACATGCCTACCTGACTTGATGAAAATATTCCTCCAGGTGATGGTATTTGTTAGATAAATCCTATAATTCCTTTGGGTATTTGTGAGTGATGAGATATGGGACTAGTTCAATCATGAGATTCCCCAAACACATTTTCAGTTTATCTTCATGAGTCAGCAGCATATCAAGTGAGTAGGTGATGCCTTTTCACCTAGTGACAAAGTATATGACATGATCACCATGCCTATGCTAAAATATAAGGAGGTCATCATTACTCATCTTCTGAGTGGTGTAATTGATCAGGTATAGAAACTACCAATAATGATCCCCATCCAACTACAGACCCAATGGGAAGCTGACTATACTAGAAAAATGTAGGGCCTTCCAGTGATTGTACAAAAGAGAGGAATTTGGTGGCCTCCTTCTACACTAGTGTTCCCAGCATGGTTCCACACCTAGAGATGAAGTGGTCTATTTGTTGTAACATATCACCCATACCATTAATGTGTGGAAAGGTAGGATTTTTAAAACCTAGGGTAGTTGGAATATCATCCACCAATGCAATATATGGATTTCCATCTGGTGGGATTTACACCTACCGAGATTTCAAACCCATGAGGTGGGAAATGAGAGTGTCCATCGTGTCATCTAGGTAGGGATTCAGGTCTTGATGATGATCCTTGACCAACTATGCATTGAATGGTTCTTAAACATGATATTTAGGCCCAACATATTTTGGAGCTTCTGGTGGGATGATTTGCGGGGTCGCTGAGGTAACGATATGTCGATCCACTGGGGGAACCTGAGTTGGGTCCCTAGGGTTATAGTGTAGCTCGGGTTGATTTTTTTGTTGCATATCTCTCCATATTTCCATAAACTATGGCATCTACCTTGTCTCCATGGGTAGGATGAACAATGTCACATGGATGAAAATTACCTGGGGGAGGGTGTACCTTCTCCTTCTGCCCGATCGAGGATTACAGTAGTCTGGTTTCTATTCCACAACATGCTCAGTGAGAAGTTAATTAACCATATTTTTATGCTATGTGAGTTGTTTTTGTAACGCGTCATTTTCATGGGATTATTCTGACTTATACACTATGCTTTATTGATCAGTGGGTTTGACAGTCCCACGATGTTATTTTAACAATTGGGATTCTGATAAAGGGATAAGGAAATTGAAGCTGGAGGAAGGCCCAATAAATTTCTTTTCTAGTGGGTAACCCTGCCGAATAGATGCATAAGGTGTGTCACCCACCTGTGGAGTATGTTAACTTCAAGGATCTCTAACATAGTCACTTCCTTTGATATGTGGGCTAGGTTGACATCAACTATAACTAAAGGAATATCCTCAGTATCACATGGCCAACCAGGCTGGCACTAAATATAACTGAAATGAATGGTAGCATACAACCCCCAACCACTGATCTGAATGTGGGTAAAATCACCCTTAATAATTTTTTAGATCACATTATTTCTCAAGAAATATCATTGTTGGAGGGTCTGATGGTGATGGTGTGACTCAGGGTGTTGGGCCATGGGAAGAAAACCAAACTGACCATGCGACATTGCTGGCCAAAATATTCAAAGTGTTCATGACTCTTCGAGTAAGACACCCACTGATGAAGGAGATGGAAGTGCTCCACCTAGAGGGTCTATAGAAAGCACGTGATCTCCTCCTGAGGAATAGATTCTAGTGTACTAATATTAATGGTTACCACTAGCCAGAACATCTCTGGGCAATTGTCTTCTGTAATAATTTCCAACAAGATCCTTAGTTCATACTCAGGATCCGACCCCAAATTTACACTTTCATCGATTGGGGGTGGGGGAGAGACTGGTAATGTCACTAAAGTGGAAGGATGAGAGGGTATACTGGAAAGTGGAGAATATGGCGAGTGAGCAGACAAGTTGCCACATCATGGAATTTCTTCTAAAGAAATCAATGATTGTGTCACAAAATCTTTATAAGATAGACTAGTGACCACAAATTCCTACCTAGGGGTTGCAGTTAGTAACTGAGGGTAATGTGGTTACTCATCCTCAATTGGTTTCTAGAAAAACACTTTGTTATCTCTAGTTGAGGTAGTAAATGAACTTATTGAAGATAAGGTGAATTGGATGGAATGGCTTTTGAACGATTCATAATCTTCTTTCTCCTATATGTATCTTCGGAGGGAGGTGGGGATCTGGTGGACATCACTTTTCAAAATGAGGAGGCTTATACACCTTATTCCTACCCTATCCCCTAATATATAAGATCATGGTGATGGTTCCATTACCGATTCACACTCCACCTCATAATCATGAAAGAATATTAGTTTAATCACAAACAAAAACTTATCTGTATTATTCATTTGGCGTTGGTGACCCGCCCTTCATCCCGAGGATGGTTCTACAAGACCGGGTAGTTTTTAGATACATGGTTGACTGTCATCAAAATTTCTACTAGGGAGGAGAGTACTTCAACTTGGGTGAGATGGGGTACGAGGAGAACCTATAAAAATGTAAAAAGGAACACATTGAGGGCCTCTGTGTCCACCGGCTGACGCATGGGGGACACCTATGTGAGATGTGTTAGAGCAGGAAGGACATCCGTTGAATCTGGTGAGAGCATGGGTGGTAGTCCAATGTTTTTCCCTTTTTATTGATAGTACTAGGGGGGCCTTCATACTTTTAAAATTGAACATTTGTACGACCTCCATATTTGATGCCAATGATGTGATGTAGTCCAACACTTCTCTGATTGTTGATAGGAGGAGGAAATTATGTGTCCGTAGTAAGAACATGGGGAATACCTCCATGATAATTGTTGACGGGGCATGAAAGATCTTTTTATTGGAGACCTTTTACTGGAGGAACAACTCCATACATGGGATCACGGGTGCGAATGAAACCTTCATGTTGGATTTCAGGGTGGCGGTGAGGGACTTTTCCCAGACTGTTGATGGCATGGGGAGGAACTCCAGGATGATCATGGTAGTGGGGAAGACATTCAATCTCATTACTGATGGCACATGAATGACCTTCATGCATCGTGTCATCACTGTGGGTTGGCCCGTGATGGGCACTTCCTGTGGTGATGACCAAGATAGTCGTCCCAACAGGCTCATGGGATGGTAGGTGACTGGATCTAGGTCTGGCATATAAGTTTCATTATTCAGAATTAGGGGGGGAATTGATGGCATGTGTTAGGAGTGTAACAGTCCTCTATTGAAGTTGATGATACCCCCCACTAGAGGGAGAACACCTCATCTTGCACCTGACGTTGGCGTTGGGTTAACCACACTGGGGCCGGTGGTGCAGGTATGTTACTCATATGCTTCTTAGCCTATGGGACTGGGTGGTGATGCTGACACGGCCTGGTAAGAGCACTCCATAGAGGCCCCTAGGACATGATCTTAGCTGGGATGGCCCAAAATTCCCTTAACTCATTGGCATAAGGTAAAGGGTCTTCAAATCATTCTAAGGAGAGGCTCTCGAAACAGTTATATGTTGAAGTGGGGATCATGGGCTCCCAACGCAGCCCATGGGAGTAGCAGTGGTGGTGAGGCATAAAAGCTTCTAGGTCTGATTGGTCCATATCTCAAGTTTGGATAATCCCTTCTTTCTCATATCCTCAGATTATGTCCTTGATCACCCTCCACTGAATGAGTTCAGATGGTGAAATATGTAATAAGAACCAAACAACCAAGGATGTGGATGCTGTCATAGAAGAGAGGTAGTTGTGTGGGATTTTGGGGTTTGAGTATCCCTAACCCTTTATTCAGAGGGTGGTTGGTCATCTATTTGTTGACAGAGAATCTTGGGTCCTTCAATGTAGGAAGATTCAACCATTATCATTGAAAGTAGGAAATTGGCATCTAGTTCCCCAGTTTCATTTCATATCCCATGATTTGTAATAAGGAGACACATGGAAAACATCACAGACATGGATGTCCAATGTTCAACTACCCCAATCTCTGGTGAGTTTTACACCAGGCCCACTATCTCCTTGGAAAGACTTGGCATCGAATAGCTGGATCTGGTGACACACATATCCATTTATGTGTCAAATTCTACTAATATACACATATAGGAGAATAATTTTACTTCTGGTTCACCATTTCTATTTTTGAAGCTTTCACCAGGACATGAATCTATCTGTGGGGTGTGGTGATTGTTTCCCTGCATTCCTGCTTTCCATAGGCAGACAATATCTTCAGTTATTTAGGGAAATTTACTCCTTGATTAAAATAAAACGATGGGTTATCAGCTCCATCGGTGTATTTATACTTGGAAGTCATCACCTAGGTAGGGCATCCCTAATAGATTTAGACATTGTTTATAAAAATCTTCTGTAGTTCCATATCTTCTTTAACGCTAGTAAATTACACTACTTCTGTTAGGACATTCCAAGGGTTCAAATCAAGGCATCAATTTTTGATCAGTAGTGGATTCATATTGGACATCACTGGCATGTATAGACTCTGAAACACTGATGAATCTGGGTTTCATCACCTTATAATTGGTCTTCCAAAGGGTTTGGAATCCCAAGGCATCCAATGATGATTGGTGGTTATTATATTCCTTAGCAATGTCCCTGCGGGTTTCCTTAGCTTCCAATGTTTAACACAGGGTATGCCATGAGCTTAACATCCAGTGGAGATAGACCAGACTAATTAGAACACTAATTGGAGTGGATTATATTGAAATATAAACTAGAGGGAGATCCCACGGGGTTTACTGGATGAGTGGATAAAAACATCCAATGATGAAGGGTCTAAATTTTATTTTGTCCCTATAATGGGGACTCCATGGTTTACAGTTGTCTGGGATTGAATCATAGGGAAATTTCTTACATACTCATCCTAGGAGACAAGGATCCAAACCCACATAGATCAATGTTTTCATGAATCAGTGAATACATAAAGGACGACGAAAAAGAGACATGATGTGGATTACTCAGAGATAGTGTCCCATCGCAAGAGGGACACTCTTGGTATGATGGTTATGGATTGGGTGGGGGTTGTGCTTTGTTTTCTACCCACAGGAATGGAAGGAAAGATCCCAATGAGAATTTGTAGCCTGGGTAAGAATAAGTATTGATATGGATGGATTGTCAATAGATAAAGTGAGTGGGAGTGGAACTGATGAGAAGATGACAGTCATGTTGCGATTAATCCTATGAGAGGATTCCTACGTATCCCTATAGAAGTTAATAAATGTCCTTATAGTTCGGTGGGGTGATGAGACACCTGGTGAGGAGGCCCCTGATGATGGACAAAAATATGGGACCTAGAGGGAGTAGAAACCTAGGGTTGGGGGATGACCTTATAGAAACATAGAGGCTTAAAGGAGAGGCCATAATGACACATTAGTGATGGGATTGAACATCAGGGAGGTTTCTTATGTATCCGCATGGCAAGGAATCAACACCCACATAGTTTAGGATAGGGGAATAGAATTTGGGTCTGAAAAAGGTACAAAAACCCAACAACATTATGGGGGTTACAAATGGTTAGTAACCCGAGAGATTTTCTAATGACACTAATGGATGGAATGAGGACGTGGGTCCCATAAATGGGGACACTGAATTTTTCCATTATTGGGGGTTTAATCATAGGGAGGATTTCTAATTACCCTACATAGGATATTGAGATCAAAACCCATGTAGTTCAAAGGAATACAGTTTAGCGTTGTGCAGGATGGAAGGGGAATAAATTTTCATATTATACAGTATAGGGGTTAACCAACGTGATGTGGTTGGGACAGATGGGTTTTGGGCTTGAACCTCAAAGAGGCATCTTATAGACCGTGATTGGAATGGTAAATGATCTATGTACATGTATTTTGGCATGAGGGGCTTGGGACATACTCACTAAGGCGGCCCAAGGGGGATTCCATGGTTGGTGCTTACTCTAATCCCACATGAGTCATGATCAGTGTGAGAAACATGTGGCAGTAAAGACCTGACAATCACATCATGAATGGTGCATCCATGATGAATAGAGAAGGGTTTAACTCTGTTTAGTGGCTTGAGAGTTGGTCTGACGCCACTAAGCTATGGACTAAGTAGGTGGGTCATAGCCATGGGGAAACTAATGTTTACCAATTTTTGGGGTTGAACCTCAATGTGGATCTCTATGTACCCTACTTAGGAGGTAGGGATCAAAATCCATGTAGTTCGAAGGAATAATATTTAATGTCATGTTGTACATAAGGGGAATATAGTCTAAAGTCTTGTGGGATGAGGTTGAATAGATGTGAAGTGGTCGGGACAGATGGGTGTTGGGCTTGATCCTCATGGAGGCTTCCAATGAACCGTTCCTGGAAAGGGAAAGGATCAAAGTCCATGTAGTTTAGCATGAGGGTTTTGGGAATTATATGATAGGGCATCCCAAAAAGAATTCCATGGTCGGTGATTCCTCTAATCCCATGCGAGTCATGCTCAGATTGAGAAACAAGAGGCAACAATGACTTGATGATCACGTCATGAAAGGTCCATCCATGAGGAATAGAGTAGGGCTTATGCATGGTCAGTAGGTCGAGTGTTGGTCTAATTCAACTAAATGATGGACTAAAAGGGTGGGTCCCAGCATAGGGGATACCAATGATTACTAGTGTTTTGTGAGGAAACTCTATAAGGCTTCCTATATACCCTTCCTTGGAGATATGGATACACGCCCATGTAGTTCGAAGGCATATAGTTTAACGTTGTGCGGGGTAGAAGGGGAATATATTTTAACTTCCTATGGGATGTGGGTGATCCGACATGAAGTGGTCAGGAACAATGGGTGTTGTGCTTGAACCTTTGGGAGGATTCCTACATACCTTTATTTGAAAGGGAAAGGATCAACGTCCAAATAGTTTGGAACGATGTGCTTGAGACTTACCAGCTAAGGTGGCCAAGGGAGGGTTCCATGGTCAGTTCTTACTCTATGCCCACGTGAGTCATTCTCAGTATGAGAAACAAGTGGCAACAAAGAACTAGAGATCACATCATGAAAGCTGCATCCGCAAGGAATAGAGTGGGGCATATGCGTGGTTAGAGGATAGAGAGTTGGTCCGACTCACATAAGGGATGGACCGAGGAGGTGGGTCCTAGCAAACGGGACACCACCGTTTTCCAGTGTTTGTGGTTGAACCTCTGAGAGGCTTCCTACATAGCATACCTAGGAGATAGGGATAAAAACCCATTCAGGTCGAAGAAATAATGTCTATTTTAGTACAAGATGGAAGTGGAATACATTTTAGCATCATGAGGAATGAGAGTGAACTGACATGAACTGTTCAGGGTTGATGGGTGTTGGGATTGTAACACAAGGAGACTTGATATGTACCTCGATTAGAAATGCCCAGGATTAATGCCCATGTAAAGCTCCATTATGGATTTGGGTCATACACACTATGGTGGCCCAGGGAGGATTCATGGTTATTGCTTACTCTAATCCCATGTGAGTAATGCTCAGTGTAAGAAACAAGACACAACAATGACCAAATGATCATGTCAAAAATGGTTTGTCCATTAGGAATAGAGTGGGCTTGCACATAGTTAACGGACCAATGAGATGAATATCAGGAAACACTGCATGATAGAATCCAGATTGAGATAAAGCGCTAAGGGAGTGGGATGGGGTGTTGAAGGTCCATATTCCCCTCTCTCTCGTTGCATTTGTGCACGGAATAATAGAGGGATATAAAGGATTCTACCTCCCACAAGAAAAGATATGTGCATACACCATGATGGTTGTCCTCTAATGCAGAAAGATGTAATTACATGCATGGAGGGTCTCATTCCATGTGAGGAACACCTTACTCACATGGAGATGAGTGGTCATGAAGAATTTTTGAGCTGGGGAACTCCATGAATAATGCATGGTGTGAGGCTATAGTTTAATATTATGTGATGGGGATGATGGACCAAGGAAGTTTAACGTCATGCATCTCAGAAGTTGAGGATTCTCTCTGAACCACTAGCTATTATATAACCGACACTCTTTAAACCTTTGTGATGGGATGGCATCAGAAATTCCATGTAGATATGGGGTTGTGGTGTGATCCATTGAGGGGATAACTTTAGCATGGCTATACGTTGAAGCAATATCCATTAGTGTTCTTATGCCAAGAAGCATGAGGCAATGCAGTAATACAGGAAGAACTACCCAAGGGTCCTTCAAATCACATAGTACGAGCCTGGAGGGCCGTACAAATAATAATTCATGAGACAAGAGGGTCACACATAAGAGGGGCTCAGACATGGTGCCTTTGGGTAAAGAAAAAACATGGAGCACACATGATTGAAGGTTCGCGTGAAAGATGATGGATTTTTCACAAGATGAGGGGTCATGTGAAAGATGGGGGTTGCATGAAAGATGAGGGATTGTGCACAAGACTGTTAAGATATAAGGGAAATATTTCATTTACGAGGAATAATTTTCATAGAAACTCCTTATCAATAAATGGAAATATATGATTATCATGCTTGAGTGGGCCCACCTGAAAGAGTACCCCGGGAAGACCCATCACAAAAGATCCAATACGTTGAGGTCATGGTGTTTTTCACGTGGTGACAGTAGTGATGTATTTCACGCAATATAGAGTCGGTTCATCTACCATAACCCTCTCTAAATGGTGGGGGTTACACTTCTATTTATATCCAAAAACATATGTGGCGGCACAGTAGAGGAGTTGTGTGCAAGAGGAGTTGCACACAAGATGCCATTGGAAATTGCATTGGGCATGCAACTATTTGCACACATTATAGAATATTGTACACACCCTATAATTATTTGGAAAAACTCCCTCGTGTATTGCAGAATTTTCCATCGATTCTTAAGATGCCTTAGGTCTGCTCTACAAAGTCCATTCAAGGCCCTATGTGAAATTCAGCTATAACCCACATGTATAGTATGGTTCATAGAAAGATGAATGAGTGTATAACCACATGCCATTCCATTCACACAAAAAATATCATAAAACTATGACATAAAACAATAATAGAGGGTTTAAGAGTAATGTTGGGTGACTATACCATATGTACATGACAATTTCCCTCTACCAAGACATTTCATGACCCGAAGCATGCCTTTTTATAAACTAAATTGTTTTGATATGAGTGAGGGTCTATGATTCATGTTGGTAGAATACCATATTTACAAAACTAATAAACAGTAGACGATAAATGGAATAAAATAAAATTTATAGAATAAAAAATTAGTGTTCATAAATAACCATCTCCCAAACTAGACACAGTGCACAACCAACAATTATTATGTCATGTAATACTATAGTAAAAAGTGAAATGATTCCCAAAATAAATAAAAATAGGAAAATCCAGAATATGGTACTGACTCCATGACAAGAACCACATCGACATAACTCTCAAACAATAATAAAAACCAATGAACAAGGCCATTTCCCGTTTCATAACCTAAAATCATGATATATTTTTTGGTATTCATCTCTGACTATAGAGGAGTGTGAGTACAACCTAGTGGGCCACCACTAACATTATTTACAAAATGTCATTTATAAATTGATAGTGCATGCAAGTATAAAATGAATGATATGTAAATTGAATATAGTTCAAGTGTTATTTTCTAAACACCATTATGAAAAATATTATTAAACTTAGAACAATTCATAATTTTCATCTTATTAGTTACATTATTCATTACTAACATATAATCCATAGTTTAGGAATATACATCACTCAAATAATTAGTAAAGGTAATTATCATTTCTCATATTGGGATTAGTGGATATCCTCCTTCACTAGGGATAATTCATCACAATGTACTCACTTCAAACCCTTCATCAGAGTGGAATGTTACCATTGGATGAATAGAGCTTTATCCCCTTCTATAATATGTGTATTGTAGGTAGAGTTAGAGAACCAATCCTACTCAACCCATGGGACGAGCCTTAGTCCTTTATCCAACTCCCCAAACCTTGTGCACATGATTATTTATCCACTGACCATACAAAAACCATATCAAAACCAAACACAACCAGTACATATAAAAATCTCAACCCATAACCATCATCATCAGAAATAACAGTATTCCATAATACATTAACTCATGTTTCATTTACATTACATAGTCCATTTACCAAAATTCACATTCTCAATACCAGATCACTAAACATTTTAAATTATTCACTTATATAAACACATTTATTATATTCATAAATTACATTATGATAACCCATTTAAAACATTTACCATTTCACAACCCATTACCAATTTAACATATTCACTATTTCACATGAACTAACTCTCTTAGAAATTTCTAACATAGTTCATCGTCCACATGGCATGATCTCATTTAAACCAATTCACTCATTTCAGTGTCATTCCATACTAACCCTTAAGACATTTCCAAATATAGACACACTAAAAATATTCCATATTTTACATCCATTAAAAATTTATATATACTTAACTAGGGCTCTACATTATCACACAATGACCTTTCCTGACATAAATAATTTCAAGGACTGGGAAACTCGGTGCACCCCATGGGTTCGCTAATCCTGTCATATCATGCACGATGCATCGAATAAGGACCATGAGATAATATATACATCATTTTGAGACCCATTTAAAAAATCAAAATCATAATAAGATATAACTATGATTAAAACTTAACATTAACAAATCCACAATGAAATAATGGGGTATATATCATAGATCATCTACCTCAAATCTGTTGATGGAAACACTCTTAATCATAGCCTTAAATCCTAATTCAAATAATATTTTAAGCCTCTGCCTAGATATAACTAGAGAAATAGGTGTTTTCAGATTTTGATGAAGACTAGAGGAAGATGAAAACCATAAACCAAAAACATAAGAATGTGTGGGATGACACTCACTGGGAGGTTCGATCCTCATCCAACGATACTCGAAACTTCCTAGGATTGACAAAGAATAACCTCTTGGAAGATTTTGATTCTAGGTTTCATCGCTAGGCATTAGAGTATGAGAAATTTGAGGGAAAAATGAGAGTTTCTGAAGTCACATATTGGAATCATTGTAATTTTTTAACTTTTAAATGGGCTCATGGTTTACCTGTACGGTTTGAGTACCCATACGCAAACTATGTGAATGACACTTTATAGGCAATATGGGGATTCATGGTTACCTAGGATACTCTACATGGTCTAAAACCCCCTCTCTATCCATTAAATATGAAACTATCTCAAATATCATGGTTTTCCATCCCCTCACACAATTTGTTCTAACCCTAAAAAATTCATAGAAATCCCCCTTTTCCCTCACATTCATGTCCAAAACCACTAAGACACCCCAAATTCATCTCATGGACATGGAAACACTTAATTAATAAAAATTAACGATACTCAAAGAAAAACATAAATAATAACATCCCATAAGAAAATATGGGATCTTGCAAACATTAACCTGTTATTAGAATTCTATGATTTCATCATCCTTTTATGTACATGATGTATATATTACATAAAATATTGGTGGTCTCTAAATCCAATTAGAAATATTATTATCATAGAAATTAGTAATGAAAATTAGAAAATTTTAATGGATTTTAGCATGATGGCTTGGTATAAAAAATCGACCCTTATTGTTACCATTCTTGTAAAACCTATATAAAGTCTCAAATGACATCCCACCATATCATTAAAAATAAAAATACAATGTAAATTTATACATGTTATAAAATATTGAGTTTTAATTGATTTTATCAATATCAAATTGTTTTCATTGATTAAATAATAGTAGGATACATTATTATCAATGAATAAGGAATCACCACCCATGGTGAATTTAAAACCATAAAAATGGTTTTATCCATCATACATATTATATATCTCTTGAAATTTCCTTTCCCAAAATAATATATATAATCTTTCCTGTGATAACTACTTGTGCATATTTATTAATATGTAAATTAATGAAAATATTTATCCCACATCATCAAATATATATGAAAATAATTTTATAGAAATAAATTCTATATCTTAGATATAATGTTTCTATCCTATTTATTTCTATAACATCATTATATAAATTTTTACAATTACTTCAGATTCACATTATTTTTTAACAAATGGTTGTTTCATTATATCATATCAACCAATTTTCATCTAATCACAATTGATTAGATATTGATAGATATATGTCATAATATAAACCATATGATATCGTTTTCCATTATAGTTTTCATATGTTTACGGGATTACACATATATTAGAAAATCATATCTAAAAAATAATGTATTTTTTCAATTCATATAAAACCAATTGGTTCTCCTTTTATTTTCATCATGAATCTAACCCGCATAAGGAAATTATATTTTTTTAATTACTCAATGATACATTTTATTGATCAATGTTGTCCTATATTACTGATCATTGATTATACAGACTAATATAACAACTTTAATGTGTATAAGGACATGCATAGTTAGTAATTATTCCATATTACATTTCATGATTGATGAAATATTGGTCACGATATTTATTGGGTAATCAAATTAGATAAATCATATCTTCTAAACATGAATATGTAGTAATTCACTTGAAAATTAATGAAAAATAGTAAGGGAATCATATGTAGTATATTTACCAACATATTTGTATTTGAATATTTCATAGTCTCTTGTTGAAATAATCTCGAATGCTTTACTGATGAAATTTATTTTTAAAGGATTCCATTACCAAAAAAAAAGTTTTGATAATTCATGAATCCTTTATATCAAATGTGAATTAATCCACTTTGGTAATATCCTAAAAACTACTATTATTTTCTAACATAAAATTATCTTACAAAAACACGGTATATTAGAGTGTTCAATTTTTTTAATCATTATATATTTATAATTATTAATGTAATAATAAACACTTAATTAAAAATATGATACCAAAAAATAAATTCAAACAGAAACATGAATAAAAGTTCATTTAATCCAAAGAACACTTGAGATAAACTTTTTTTTAAATAATTATCAAAATTTAAACAGAAATATTAAATTTTGAAAAATAGAATTTGTGCAGTTCTCCCTGCTAACATAGGAATCACCATTTCTAACAATTTTTTATAATTTGACACACATCATGTAATATTTCTACAATTACATAATTAAATTATATAAATAACATTGTTTTTTGGAATATAATATTTAATAACCATGTGGTATAACATAAACATTAAAAAAAAGATTAATATTCATGAATAATAGAGATGACTCTCTTATTCTATTCAGTTAATTACATTAAATAATCCATATATTTCTTTCATGATATATCTTGAAAATAACCGGTTTATGATAGTGAACCTTTGTTGATTAAAAAATGTTGAAAATTATCCATTTGAATCATCATTTAAATTGGGCTTCACGTCTTGCCTTTAAAAAATTTCACGAAAAAAATGAATATTAATTATTTGTTATGTTCTTATTTTCTTGGTCATGACACAAAAATTGTATTGAAACACTATTTATTATTCAATTTCTTGTAAAATTAAATGGAACTCGAAATATGTGGTGATAAATATATAATAATGGAATTTAATTATTCAATATTTCAATTGAACTGCCTTTAGTGTAATAATCATGGATTAATATATTTTTTATTGCCTCATTGTAGTTTTATGGGAGATGAGACAACATGAAACACCATCCATGTCCTAACAAATCATCCTCAACCCACTGGTCATAGATAATGGAATTATATATATATATATTATCAAACATGAACCTCTAATAAGGATCTTTTACCCTATAGCATCTTGAGGAGGATTAATAAGTATTGGGTACCCCTACAGATGGAATTTCCTTTCATAATAGTACTTTGTTCGAGACCCTTTACAACTCTTGTATACTCATTTTAGATTAGACATGATCATCGTAAAATGTTAATAGTAGTGTATTTGAACTATTAAATTCAATTTTTATAAAAAATTAAATAATTCATCATTTTTTATTTTATCATGATTATCCATTAGACCTTAACATTTATGTGAATAACTAAATTTCATCAAATGTTTTATTAAACCATTGTATGCATCACTAATAGAATCATAAAACACAGTAGCTAGAGTATTATAGTAGAAAGGATCCCTAAAATCTCTCATTATTATCCAAACTATTTTAACAACACTACATGAATAATTTATATATATGTGTTTAACAATCCATTGACATTAACTCGTGACTCCTTTCTATGTTTAGTAATGTCACAACATATAAAAATCAAAGAATTTTTTTATGTAGTGACTTTACTCTCATTTTCTGTAATCTATCATGGAATATTTATTTTCATCCATGTTTAGTAATGTGAAACCATTATTTCAATATTAACTCCCTATTAATAAGAGTCACCATCAACTATGTATAATGATAAACCTATTCAACGAATATTAATAATATTTTAATTATTAATGGAATTACAACATAATATTACATTGAGGTCTTTTATTATTTCATCTTGAATGAAAAAAAATTCTATAAGATAGGCATGTACTATGTGCTCACAATCATAAATGGACATGAAATAAAAATTAAACCACATCATAATTTGATTTAATGAATGAATTATATGTGTATTATATTATTTGATCTATATTCCTTGTAAATTCACAAATAAATACACAATGAATAAATTAAAAATTCTGAAATGATATATTGAATTATTTTATTGGTTTTCCCATGTAAAATCAATGGATCACTGTGAAAAAAGTGTATAAGATGTGAGAAGGCATTGAAACATATCATAAGTTGCAATATAGTCCACTATTTACACATTCCATCTGAGGTACAACCTTTTCTTTTTATATCATCAACAATACATATATACGTAGGTGTAGTTGAAGGTATCTGTTGAAAATCAAAAGGAATACAGATAATATTGAGGGATGATCATTCCCTTATGCATATTAAATGAAATTAAATGAAGAAGATAACGTAAAAAGTAAATAATTATTTAAAAACTAAGAGTTAGGTAAATTAATTAAAAAATTAATACAAGATATGTTTGTGGGTCAATGATGAAGAAAATTATATGGATAAACTAAATTTTTTATAAGAAGAAACCTATGATAATTTAATGTCTACAGAAATAAATTAAATTAAATGTATTTCTTGGAGATATTGAACTATGTATGGGGCCAAAACCCAACCCAATATCATTATGGGTTTGGAAAAATGAGTGTATGATAGTTTTGGGATAGGAAGAACCCATTAAAGGAGGATTCATATTTTTTGGACTCCTACAGAATGGTTCTAGGTTTGAAATACACCCTTGATGTCCATATTTGAACATTAATCTAGGTAGGGGTTCACACATGATATATCATAAAATGATTCTATAATACGTGGAAAATGAAGGTGTCTTGGGTTCATCCATGTATGGTGTTTTCTATGGTTCTAGGACATAGAAGTGGGGTTGCCCCTAGAAAGTGAGCAATGTCCCATAGTGTGACATCGACAGTATGGTTACATAATAATGGGTGGGTGAATGTGTGGTGGTGACTCATAGGGATGTAGTGAGAAGGAGGAGTAAATAGTTCATGGGTGTTGTCTCATAGATAATTGATGACTAGGTAGAGGTAATAAAATTACAGATACGGGAGGAGGCCTGAGAAGCAATTATTTTAACTAAGGTGGTTTAGAGTTGTGGGAGTGGTTTGTAGTTAGGTTAGGTATTGGAGATAGAGTGGTGGCATAGGTAGATGAGTAGTTGAGTGGGAGGCTCTTTGAATGTTTAAGATGGATACCATTGGTTGTATCCTCTATAGGACACCACACAGTTCTCCCTTTTTAAAATATATTCCAAACATCCACATTGGAATACCTCAACTTAATTTACTTTTTTATATTTTTTCTTCATGAATATATCAAAATGGCCAACAATGATTATTTTTTGTTTTTGTATGGATTTATTCAAATACTGACATCCTCTTTTTGAAAACAGTGTTTTTTTAATTTTCAAAAATCATATTCTGTTATGATATGTATTATTAAAATTATTCGATAATTTTTTAGAATAATTTTTCACCATCCATTTATATTTAAATAACTTGATTATAGTTGTAACATCTCAATTAAATAATTGTTCCTTAGAATCACCACTATCCACCATGTTATGATATTAATACAATATATAGAATATATGTTCTACCAATTTATACTCATATTTCAGTATAAATAATTTTTTTGGTTATTCATAAATTTCTCAAATCAAATTAAATCAACACATGGTTTATTCAATTGGGGTCAAAATGATCCCCTCTAATTAAATGTAATGATTTTTTTCATATCATATAAAAATAAAAATATTTTTCAGATACAAATTATTTGTACCAAGGCACCAAGAGGAATTTGATGGGTTAAGGATTTAAAAATTTCCATTGCGGAAGTGACATAAAATCATCTTATATGGTTATTGATTCACTAGTATTGGCCTAAGGACCACATGTAAATTTATTTAACCTAATAATTTAGATAAAATGGTAGCCTCATTCTGATCTAAGATGTGTTTTACAATTTATCCTCACCCTCAACTATTATTTTATGGATCCAAGTTAAAATCCCACTATAATATCCAATCATTCTTCAAGAGCTAGAGTGAATGTTGATCATCAAATTCTCGTTTCTATCATGGAGATTCACAAGATCCTTCGATTTTTCTATGATAAACACTTTTGTGTTCCTTTGATTGTTGATGGTTTTCTTGGATCAATCACTTGGAACATAGGTTTATCTCAATAAAATTACAGAGGAAGGAGAGAGTATATCTAAGAAAATTTAGTATGAATTATTCCCTATAAAAGAGTTACTCATTTCAAATAATTTGGATGTTAAATAATAAGAAAGGGTACCCTAACCCTTGTATAAATAAGCCTACTAAATAATCCATAAAATATGTGTTATTATCATCAAACCGTTTCATTTGGTCAGTTATAATTTATTACCAATTTATAATAAATAATATTTATTTTTTCTGATAAAAGATAGGAAATAACTAAACTCTCAAGTCCCTCAAATATTAAATGAATCCTAAATATAAAAAAGTAAAATAATATTTTTTAATGTATTAAAATAATAAGATGATAATAATTTTAATAAAAAATTCAACAAAAATTATTATGTACTCGAATTATAATGTTTTTTTTTGCTTTTTTGGTGATCGTTTATTCTAAAAAAATCTCATACCTTAGGGTTGGTCCAACCACTTCTTGAATTCTTATTCATTGTAATAGGGATGACGGTTGAATATTCTATAATGAGGGACCATTTAGGCCTTTATCTCGAAACCAATGAATACTATTCATATACCAGGTTTAGATTCTATCAACCCATCAAGGCCTCTAATGAGATAAATAATATTAATTGTAATACAACCATTCTATGAACACACGCTATGAAATATAATCTCTTTGTTGTATAATATCTCATAACATAAAAAAATTAGTTCATTTCACCATCCTTTCTTACAAGATTATTCATTGACATAACTTGATGGAGTTACATTCCTATACCATTTCTTTTGATTTATAAATTTACTACTATCCTAAACAAATAGTCCCAACATAATTCTAATTTAACTCATAAGTGACAGATTTTATCTATATTATTCCACAAATTCCTCACTACCAATGATTTACCCAATACAAGACATTTAACCATGAGATCAATGTCCTGGTATTTTACATGATTCAATGTATATGATAAAATGTTACAAATTTGTAATGATATAAATTTAGGATACCAATAAACATGATCTAAGATATGTATTACTAATGAAACCTACAACATGTGGTTTTCATATTAGTAGGTGAGTCCTAATTGTGTCTTATACTCGAGATCTCCAAGTGTGAACTTCATGGGAGGAAGTCTCAATGCTTTGGGGCCCCAACCACCAAATAGTAAAACATCATACGCTTTCTGTCAATCTGAAATATATCAAACATATGTAATTTCTTTAAGGTTAATTTCATAGTATCTATATAATATTATTTTTACATTAGAACTATTACAATTTTTTTATATGAAAAATAATCTATCTACGTTAAAATTTAAAATTAGAAAAAATAATAGCTCTATTATTGTATGTGTAAGTCATGCATAAATCATTCTACACATGATTTGGTAATCAGAATGTACTATTCTTGTTTAGTATAAGGGACCCAACATTTAAAAAATTAATTTAAAACTTACCATAGTTATCTATTCATTGGGGACATGTATATATGAAATTGTATTTATTATTAACATATGGGATAGATTTTAGACCACTGATAATGCCCCATTTCACAGGGGATTGTTTTAAACGTAAAAGTTGTTCTCATGCCAAAGTGGTGGGTCTTAATGGTTACCAAAATACCATGAAACAATTTTTCATATTTTTTTCAAGTCATAAAGAATGTACATTGACTTGTGATAATTGAAAAAATCAATAATATGTGTTTCCATATTTATTAGGGTGATGTTGGAAAATTGATATTAATGGTTATGTTTACGATTATTTCTCAGTTATGAAATGTATATTTAAGTGAATATTGATTAAATTTTTTCCTACTATAGGTTTTCATTGTATATCATTTCATGTCAAAAATATTCTCACTCATATAATTATTTTGGAATGAAATAATTTTTGTGGTGGACCATGGATTTATACACGCATACCCTTCACATGCATCTCATTGTATTTTTATTTTTACTAATTTAATTTTATGTAAAATATGGTGTATATTTTTAAAAGATTATTTGATAATTTAGAGACTGTACTTTAATTTATTTCTCATAGAATATATGATATTCCTATTATTATGACCATTGGAGTATATAATTGGATGGGGTAATGTTTTCTATAGTTCTATATCAATATAATTAATTTTGAGTGTATTTTTTTCCTTTTTTTATAAGGCATGTTATATGATTCTATTATTATATTAATATGTTTCATGTTGCATGTCTATATCATTGAAAATTTTCTATATTGACCATATTCATCAACTTAAAATTGACATAATTTTTCTTTTAATAATTTGAATAATCTTCAATGTATGGTTGGTTCATCCCAAAAATATGGTATAGATAGGTAGTATTAGAAAATTTGGTTAAATCCACCCCATTAATACATCTATATCAATGGAACAGTTTACTAATACAAATGAACTAGAGAACATTACTAGATTTATTGAAGCTTAAACTAGTTTGGAAAAAGATCTCGGTTGGGTCATTTTAATTTATATTTACCATAAAATTATAATGAGTATATATTTATATGGTGCAAAATATTCACAAAACATTATATGAATAATAAATTCACTGTAATTGTTTAATTTTTTTATATTTTTAAATGTATATATCATGTTGTAATATTTGGATATTTTATATCATTATTTATTCCATATATTTTGATTATCTATAAAGGAAATTAATTAATAATCCTAATGGGAATATGTTTAGGATTAAAAATATTAAACTTCTTAATATAAATATCAAACTATGATTATAATGACTTACTAGATAGTAATGACGTACGATATTGTTTATATTTATCAAGGAATATTATCTTTTTATTTTCAATTTTGTAGGAGAGTATATTTATTACATATAAATATTATATATTCAGATTCTATTAGAATTTCAGTCTTCTTGAGTACAGCTCTATAGGGAGTGAGGCTTTGGGTTAGACCTAGAACTGACCCATAAGCATGTGCACTGTTCTAGAATTGTGTGAGTTATATATCCAATTCAACATTCATCTCATCAGTATATTTTCATTTCAAATTATTATAGACCACTAAATAAAATTAATTCAAATACATTATAGAGTATATAATTTTGGGTTTGTGAATATATATTTTGATGTTTTTGAGGGTTTAATGAAAATAATTTATTGTATAATAATTTATAAATAGAAATAATTTTAATATATTAATTTTATTTTTGATATAACATGCATGAATTAATAATTGGGAATACATATACAAGTAAGGATTATATGAGATAATTTTTTTAGATATGAATGAAAAAATACAACATGTTAGATTTCTTCAAATGTGAGAACTTGTAAAAATACTAATAATATGAATGGGTCAGTAAAGAAAATGTTATATACCCATTTATTATCTTATATAAGGTCTACATAACATGGGAAACCATATTATTATTTATTGTGTATATGTAATAGGATATTTTTTTTACATATAGTAGGGTGACACTGATATTATTTGGTTACTAGGGGAATGCAGTTCATATAATCCATCTAATAGACAAGTGAATAGTGTAGTTAACAATACTATCTAGGAGTTATATATGATTTATTGAAATCCATTCATTTTTAAAAAAAATAATGAGATAAATTAAATAGAGAGTCATATTTAATGAAATATATATCCTTTCATGCAAATACATTTTATGTGAAATGGATAATCACTATAGTGTGATAATATTAAATTTATTTTGTAATTTAAAACATGAAAAACATATATCATAGTAAAAAAGTAATGATAATTAAAAATATAATTTTCATTAATCTTAGAAAAGGAGAATCTTAATGACAATGATTTACTTAACTAATATTGAAAGAAGAGAATATTTCTTAGGAAAGAAAGTTATTTTTTCTCTTTAAATGCCTCTTCTACAATAACCAAATAGTAGGGATATTCATACAGAAATAATTGGTTCTTTTCATATAGAAGAATAATAATTCCCTTGATATAGATAATAAAATTAATTTTTACATAGAACCTATGTTACCAAAGAACCATTGGACCATTGAAATGTTAAAGAATGTAAATAATATAAGAAGCCTTTTTATGAAAAACTGTTTATGGACATAATGATATGTGGTTCCAATTTAATTTATTAAAATAAAACATTTCATATGTAACATTAACCTCCCCTCATTTACTCAATATTACTAGGTATCTATATTTCATTAAAATGATGGGATCCTTTTTTTTGGATTAGTATGTGAACTATATTAGACATTCATTTTAAAAAAGGTTCTATCAATTTATTATGATCTACATTATTAATATGTTCAATAAAATTTATTCTTATATCTTAAATATGTGATATACAAATTATTGGGTCATGGGATGTCTAAGATATAGACTTTTGATAGTAATATTAAAGGGAAAAATTAAAAATACATGATGAAAATTGTTAGGTTCTAATAGTAAAATTGTGTTATTGAATCTTAAATGAGGTTATAATATGGGAGGGACCTGATACAATTATGTTAATATGAGACACTGGATATATATTTTCCATGAAAACCTAATCATATCTAAAAACAATTATTAGGATACTCTACAAAAAAATATATGTGATATATCTCAATTCAGCTATCGTAAATTCCATATGAAACCAACAATATATTAAATGTTTTTCTAAGAATTTATATTGGTTACAAACAAAGAATAGTTTTATGATATAATAATTTAACAAAAATAATGTTGAAATTTTTTTTGCTCTACGATACATTAATATTGATCGATCTTAAAAATATTAATTCTAATATTAATTTTTTTCCATTATGTGAATAATGCATTTATTGTTTAAATAATGGATATATAAAATTAAATGGTATTATTTTTTAATAATGGATTATTCTTTTACCTAATATATTACTAGATTTGGAAAATAATTGATAAATGAATTATATTCCAAGATCATATTTTTTTATCTATTTTATTTGTTATGTTATAAATAAATGAGTATATTCCATTTATTTGTAAATTATTTTACAAAAAAAAATTTATTTTTTGTTTATTTATCCAAATATATGAATGTTCATTTTAGATTTTATATTCTAAGAAAGAATATATGTATTACCCCCGATTTCTAGTATGTAACCCTTTCTTTATGCTTTTAATGGTTATAATGTTAAGGGTGTCAAATGGGAGAGTCGGGAGAACTTGGAATGAGTTTTGGGGAAAGAAGGGAAGTCACATGGGAGGCGCTTGGTTTGTCTAAACCGTACGGCCAAACTGTGCGGAGTTGGTATGGGAGGCATTAGCTTCCACATGGTCGGTGTAAGGTATTTCTAATAGTGTGGCCAAACTGTGCGAGAAGGGTGGCCGAGGAAGTTGCTAACACATGGTTAGCGCATGGTTTGTCAAACCGTGCGGACTAACCGTGCAGTCACTTGAAATTACATCCTTAAATTGTGGATCAAACTCTTTTTGCCTCTAATTTCCTAATTAAAGCTCCTAAGTGGCCCTAACTTTGGATTTTGGTTCTCCTAAGGTCAAAGAGGGTTCTCCCATCGTTCCGGAGGTGATCTAAAGGCTTCTCATGGCGAATCGAAGCCAGATTCTTGAGGTATGTGATCGTTCTCTTTTGTTCATGAATGGTTTCTTAGATCTACTTAGATCTACTTCTGTTCTTCTCTCAGTTTCTTTGATATATGCCCGTTATGTGTAGATCTATGTTTTTGGATTCAAAATATGACATGATTTGGTCTTGGTTGTGTTAGGATAAGAGATATAATGAGGATTCTTGGAGATTTGACCAGGTGTTCTTGAGGGTTCTTCATCCATTGCTTGGTTTCGCCTTTTTGTTGAGGTAGGTGGCTTCACTCTCGACTCCTCTCGTTAGAATTGGTTGTCTTATTGTCAAATGTATATTTGAATGGTATTGATTGTGAAAAGCACGGAATAAATATTCTTTAGTGATGACTTATGGTTTTGAAGAAATTGTGAAATCATTGAAAATTTTTATGCAAAGTGATTTGGATATTTGAATTTAGAATATTGATTTTAAATTATCAAATTTCTAAAATTGTAAATGGTTTGATGAGAAATTGGATTTCAATAAATCAGAGTGTTTTATTGAAATGGTTTGTGATTGAAATGATTTTGATGGATTTGGTTTTCAATAAAAAGAGAGTTTTATTGAAATGGTTTGAATTGATTGAACACACTTGGTTTTGAGGGGAAAAAGGTTTTAAATAAAATGTGTTTTATTAAATGATGGTTTTGGCATGATTTTTGGGAATCTTTGTTGTGTGTTCATATTGCATTTCACGAGGCTAGGTTGAAATATAACCTTGTGCTCAGAGCCAAAATTTTAATGAAAGGATGGTAACTATATGTACGAGGGTTGGTTGAAATATGACCTTGTACTTTGTGCCAAAGGTGTAATGGAACATGGGATATTATTACCTTGTGACGACTTGGTAGATCAATGAAAGGCCGCTCATGAGTATGGAACTGTTATAACGATGCATGCATGGTTGATTTCACGGGTTTTTGAAATGGTTGGGTATGCCAAAATGGGATGTTTGTGAAATGGTTAGGAGACTTGTTTGGCTATTTTTTTTGGAAAAATAATAGGTTGGAAAAGCCAGTTTAAATTTCACAACGATACTTTTGAGCATGGATGGTTTTGGAAAACTAGTTTATATTTAGTTATAAATGCTTTGGTGAAAATGTTTTATATAAAATGTATTTATATAAATGTGGCTTACTCTTCTATCCTTGTGGAGTGAGTAAGAAAGTCATTAGGGAAAACCTACTGAGTTTTATACTCACCCTTACTTTGGAACATTGGTACTTTTTCAGATGTCGTATTCCGAGTCATAGGTAAGGGTAAAGCATCTCATTACTAGTGGCTTGTGGTGATGTTTGGGAGATGATGTGGAGATTGGAACTTGTGGGCCACTGAGTCATGGTGTCTTTTGGGAGTCTTGTGTTGTTCTTTTTATGCTGTATACTTTGATGTTTGGTTTAGTCTTCCTATGTTGTGTACTTTGATGTGGTTTATTATAAATGATGTTGTTTATTGGTCTTCAGTTGTTCATGCATCATATAGTGAAGGGTTAATGGATGAGTTTATTTTCTTAAAGGGTAAATTTTCCCTCAATTGAATTTGAAACCCTTTGTCATTTATTTCCTGCCTTTGGCATCATGGGGATGTCGCTTAAGGCCTAGTCATGACTTGTTGAGCTCTCAAGCCAATGAGAAATTGGCAGGTCATTACAAATGGTATCAGCTTGTTTGGTCCATGCCAAACAAGTAGTCGTCGATATTCTTGGTCTTTGAGTTAAAATTCCTTCTTGTCTATTCCTTGGGTTAAAATCATAGAGAAGAGTAGGATTGTTGGAATTTGAAAGGTATTGCATAAAAGGATTTAGCTAACCCCTTTACGCTGAACTTCAAGTTACCAGGGTGGTGGGTACATAAGTGTTTTGGATACACTTCTAGAATGTTGGATATCTCATTGTTATGGGTTTAGCCAATGAGAGGAGCATGGAATGCATTGTAGAGGAATGGTTTCCCAATAGTATTGCATATCTCATTGTGAGTGATGAGTAAGAATTTTGTGAATGGTGACATTTTTTGAAAAATGCAGGAATTGTTTACAACTAAAAGACATTGAAAACATGGTACTTTCTGTATTTTGAAAATTGATTGAATTTCAAATAGTATGTTTAACATTTTCAAAAATGGTTTAACATGGAAAAAGTTTGTTTAAGAACAATGTTGTGATAGTTTATGTGATATAATTTGAAATACTAATCCAACAGTTACTAGAGAGTGATATTGACGGAGTTTGTTGTTGGTTTAGAAAATGGAACCCAGTATGAGTCATCAAAACCAACCCGAAGAAGCTGCGGAGAATGTCATTGCACCGGAACCACATGTGAACCAAGAGCTGGTTCAGAGTATTGTCCAAGCCTTTCAAGTTGTGGATACAGGGAATTGGAGGAATGAGCCATGATATGTGAATCATACAATCCAGTTCATGAAGCATAATCCACCAAACATTAGGGGTAATGTTGAACCCGTGAGGTCATAGGTGTGGCTAAGCAGGATGAATCATATATTCAATTTCCTCGGCACACTAGTAGAGCTGAAAGTAAAGATGGAGACGTATATGAATGAGGATATTGCACGTCAGTGGTGGGATTTAGCAGTGCATGCTAAATTGGATGAAGGCCTTACATGGGAGGATTTTGAGTAATTGTTTAACAAACAATTCTATACTCACACTTTCAAGATCTAGAAAATGACAGACTTCTTCATCTTGAAAGATTAGATCCTATTTTTCATAGAGTATGCGGCTTAGTTACTGAATTTAGTCCATTTTTCACCAGAGTTTGCAGCAAGTGCTTCTTTGAAGGAACACATCTTCGAATCGAGACTATGGCAGGAGCTTTGATCGAAGATTTTAGTGCTACGTATTACAGGTTATACAAAGATGGTGAATAGAGCAATGATTACTGAATATGATATCTCAGGATCGATAGGAGGAGGTATGATGATTCCCACTGGAATGGGTGGGAACTCTAATGCTGGAAACAAGGAGAAGAGGGACACCTACTTCTAAGGTGGGAGTGCGAATTAGAACCAGACGGCAGGATCAGTCAACCTTCCTCCACAACCCCAGAGAAAACCAGGTTGCTTTCAATGTGGTTCAACTGATCACATGAAACGAGAATGTACATAAACACCATGATCATGCCACAGTTGCAAGAAGATGGGGCAGCAACAATGTTATTGTAGGAATTCTCCGATGTCGGGTGCGCGTGACACTTCGCAGACGTCGCAAGCATCCTATGCTTCGATAGGGCGAGGATAGTAAAATCAGTCTCACCAGCAGAAGAGAGCTTGTTATGGTGATTCCAGGAATACCATGACTCCTCAAGAAGGGAAATCTCAACAAGGCAATAATACAAAAAGTGCAACAACAATGAAATTTTATGGAGTTGAGAAAATGATGGTAGTTGACCAGTCCGGACCTTCTACGGTGAGAGGTACGATTCTTTTTAATTCTACCCTCATGAAAGTGTTTTTCGATACTGGTGCATCACATTCCTTTCATGCTTCTCGTAATGCATATTTTCTGAACTTAAAACTGGAAATGATGCCTTCTATCTTGAAACTGAAAACTCTTCTTGGTGAAAGAGAATGTCAAGCCTTCATGTGTAGTGCATGTGATATAACTATTAATGGATCTGATCTGAAATGGGACTTCTATATGTTGGATATCGATGTCTATGATTTAATACTAGGTATGGTTTGGTTGACAAGGTTTAAGGTTCACATCGACTGTTATAAGAGAATGGTTAGTTTCACAACTGATGATGGCATGGAGCATCTCTTCAGAGGAGAGATAATGGTATAGAAATGTGCAACGAGCCTGTTGGAACCATTGGTGGGAATGATCTCTTATCAATTGGTAGCATTGACTTTGGCATCGTTAGAATAGAGTGAGGAAAATAGTTTTCCAGCTGTGGTGGATCGATTTCCTGATGTTTTTTATGAAAAATACTCAGGGTTACCACTTGTTAGAGAAGTGGAGTTTATGATTGATCTACTTCCAAGGACCATTATTAACTCACTTCAGTCTTATACGATGGAACCAACATGGTTAAAGTATTTGAAAGTTCAGTTAGAGGAGATGGAAAGCAATGGATTTATTCACCCTAGCATGTCTCCATGGGAAGCACCGATTTTGTTCTTGAAGAAGGTAGATGGATCTCTTCGATTGTGTGTTGATTATCGTAAGCTTAACCATGTTACGATAAAGAATAGATATCCAAATCCACGCATTGATGACCTATTTGATCAATTGAGGAGAGTTCAATGGTTCTCCAAGATTGAATTGCGGTTAGGATATCACCAGTTGTGATTTCGAAAGGAGGATATCTGAAGACAGCTTTCAGTAGAAGATATGGCCACTACGAATATCTAGTCATGCCATTCAGTATAACTAATGCACCAGCAGTATTCATTGATTTGATGAATCAGATATTACAAAAAATTACTGGATTATTTTTATGTGGTGTTTGTGGATGACATATTGGTGTATTCAAAAACATGGGATGAGCATGAGATACACTTTACATTAGTGTTGGAAAACATAAGAAACCATCAGTTGTATGCCAAATTATCATTGTGCAATTTTTGGATATAGGAAGTACTTTTCCTTGGCCATGTCGTTTCCTAGAAATGTGTTTCAGTTGATTCTAAAAATATAGAAGTTGTTATATCATTGAAACCACCAAGGAATGTGTTCGAGATACAATGTTTTCTTGGTCGAGCTGGTTACTACCGATACCTTGTGCCTGATTTCTAATGACTATCATCACCAATGATAGATCTTATAAAGAAGGATTCTCCATTCCAATGGACACAAGAATGTCAGAAGACTTTCTAGGAACTGAAGGTCCGTCTTACAGCAACATCTATCTTGATCTTTCCAGAATTCGGACATGGCTATGTGGTGTTTTTAAATGATTCGAGGACTGGGTTGGCTTGTGTTATCATGCAAGGAGACTATGTTATTGCTTATGGTTCAAGGAAGTTGAGATTGCAGGAAGAGAATTACCCAACACATGATTTGGAGTTAGCTGTAGTCGTCCATGCTTTGAAAACATGGTGACACTATCTCTTTGGTGAGAAATTTGCTGTGTTTACGGATCACAAAAGCTTAAAACACAATTTCTCACAGTGCAATTTGAATCTGAGGTAGAAGAGATGGATGGAGTATCATAAAATGTTCAACATTGACTTAATTTATACACTGGGTAATGGAAATTCGGTGGCTGATGCATTAAGCATGAATTCGTATGCTCAGTTGGAAAAGGAAGCTTTAGACGAATGGCAGTTGATATTGGTCTTAGCCGACATGCATGTGGAATGTGAAAACTGAGGTGATGTTGTGGTTTTATTTTCCTCTACGCTTGTTCCTGATCTTGTAAAAGTGGTCAAATAGGCACAAACATCTGATTCTTAATGTCTGGTAATGAGTTCAAAACTCAATGGTGGGGAGACCATTTATGGCTGGAAACTTGAAGCGGGATTAGTTTTTTGTTTCAGAGATCGGATGGTTGTACCTATAGTTTGTTAGAAAAAACTCCTTAATTATTACCACCATTCAAGATGGGATGTATATCCAGATACCCAGATGATGCATATGGTGCTAAAGGCGCAATTTAGGTGGAGCGACATGAAAAAGAAGGTGGTCGAGTTTGTCTCGCGATGCATAACTTTTCAGCAAGTTAAAGAAGAGCATCAGTGACCAGCTGGTATGTTACAGTCATTACCTATCCTGATTCGTGAAACCCAATCGGTGGAAGATCGTTCAAAAATCTATATCTAAGAAGTTGTAAAGAGGCCTAGTATACCAGTGTCTATCATCTCAGACAGAGATTCGAAGTTCATATCTCATTTCTAGAAATCATTATTGAAAGACCTAGGTACTCAATCGACGATGAGTACAGTGTATCATCCTCAGATAGATGGGAAATCTGAGAAGACGATACAAATTATGGATGACATGTTTCAGGATTTTATAACGCAGTTTGGTGCCTTATGGTTGGAGCATATACCCTTAGTAGAGTTCTCATAAAATAACCACTATCAAGCCTCGATACATATGGATCCTTTTGAAGTATTATATGGGCATCCTTATCGTTCTCCACTATGCTGGGTGGAAAGTGGTGAAACATCACTAGTCAAGCTGATCCTTGTCCCAGAAACAATAGAGAAGATTCAGTTGATTAGAAAGAGGATAGAGACGGATCAATGTCATCAGAAATCTTATGCAGATCAACTTCGCAGAGCATTGGTGTTCGTTGTGGGTGAACATATCTTCTTGAGAATCTGTCCATGACTTGGATATAATCATTTTGGGAAGGAGGGAAATTTATCTCCTTGTTATATTGGCCTTTTTGAGATACTGTAATGGGTTGGAGAGGTGGCATATTGGTTGGCATTACCACCACAATTCTGTTCGGTGCACAATGTGTTCCATGTATCTCAGTTAAAGAAGTATCAACCTGATCCTGACCATGTGATCAGATGGGATCACTTTGACCTAGAGTCAGATTCTTCGTTGATACATTTCTTGGTTTGGATTGTGGATAGGCAATAAAAATACATGCATGGGAAAAGAATCGGTTTAGTGTGGCTTTTATGGCAACATGGTCAGATTCAGGAAGAGACTTGGGAACGCGAAAAAGAAATGAAGGTGTAGTGGCCAGAACTCTTTCAGGAAATCGATGGTTTTATACTTTTCGATGATTGAAAGGCCAATGTTGGGGAGAATGTAGTACCCTCGGTTTCTAGTATGTAATCCATTCATGATTCTTTTAATGTTTATAATGTTAAGGGTGTCAAATGGGAGAGTTAGGAGAACTTGGATTGAGTTTTGTGGCATAAAACGGAAGTCACGTGAGAGGTGCATGGTTTGTCTAAACCGTGCGGCCAAATCGTGTGGAGTTGGTATGGGAGGAAGTGGCTTCTGCATGGTCAGGGGGCGGTTTGTCTAGCCGCGTGGTCAAACCATTCGAGAAGGGTGGCCGAGGCAGTAGCTAACACACGGTTAGCGCATGGTTTGTCAAACCGTGCGGACTTACCGTGCGGTCACTTAAAATTAGATCCTTAAATTGTGGATCTAACTCGTTTTTCCTTTAATTGCCTCATTAAAGCTCATAGGTGGCCCTAACATTGTATTTTGGTTCTTTTAAGGACATAAGGGGTTCTCCCATCATTCTAGAGGTGATCCAAAAGCATCTCTTGGCGAATCTAAGCCGGATTCTTGATGTATGTGATCATTCTCCTTTGTTTATGAAGGGTTTCTCGGATCTACTTAGATCTAATTCTCATCTTCTCTTGGATTCTTAGATATACCCCCGTTATGGGTAGATCTAAGTGTTTGGATTATAAATATTATGAGATTTGGTCATGTATTTCTTAGGAGAAGAGATCTAAGGAATATTTTTGGAGATTTGACCAGGTGTTCTTGAGCGTTCTTCTTCTGTTGCTTGGTTTCTACTTTTTGATGAGGTAGGTGGCTTCACTATGGACTCCACTTGTTAGAATTGGTTGGATTAGTTTAAATTTGGTTATTTTAATGGTATTTATTGTGAAAATCATGGAATAAATCGTCTTTGTTGATGATTTATGGTTTTGAAGAAATTGTGAAATCTTGGAAAATTATTTTGCAATGTGATTTGGCTATTCTAATTTAAAATATTGATTTTAAATTATAAGAATTCTGAAGTTTTAAATGGTTTGATGTGAAATGGGATTTCAATAAAGAGGAGTGTTTTATTGAAATGGTTTGTGATTGAAATGATTTTGATGGATTTAGTTTTCAATAAAAATGGTGTTTGGTTGAAATGGTTTGAATTGGTTGAACACACTTGGTTTTGATGGGAAAAGGTTTTCATTAAAAGGTGTTTTATCAAAAGATGGTTTTGGAAAGATTGTTGGGAATGAGTGGTGTGTGTTCATATTTCATTGTATGAGGCTTGGTTGAAATAGGATCTTTTTCTTGGTGCCAAACATTTAACGGCATGATGATAACTATATGTACGAGGCATGGTTGAAATATGACCTTGTGCTTGGTTCCAATGGTGTAACAGCACATGGGAAATAATTAACTTGTGACGACATGGTAGATCAATGAGAGACCGGTCATGAGTATGGAACTGTCATAGCGATGCATGCATGGTTGATTTCATGGGATTGTGAAATGGTTCGGTATGCCAAAATGAGATGTTTGTGAAATGGTTTGGAAACATGTTTGGTTATTTTTCAAGAAAAATAATGTGTTGGAAAGGCCATTTTAAATTGCACTTTGATACTCTTGAGCATGGATGGTTTTTGAAAACTAGTTTATATTTAGTAATAAACTTATTTGGTGAAAATGTTTTATCTGAAATGTTTTTATATAAATGTGGCTAACTCTTCTATACTAGTGGCTTGTGTAGGGAAGTCATTGGGGAAAACCTACAGAGTTTTATACTCACCCCTACTTTGGAAATTTGGTGATTTTGCAGATGATGTATTCTGAGACACAGGTAAAGGTAAAGAATCTCATTACTAGTGACTTGTGGTGAAGTTTGGGAGATGCTGTGGAGCTTGGAGCTTATGGACCATTGAGTCGTGGTGTCTTTTGGGAGACGTTTGTTGTTCTCTTTCTGCTGTGTACTTTGATGTTTAGTTTAGTGTGTCGTTGTTGTGTACTTTGATGTGGTTTAATATAAATGAAGTTGTTTATTGGTCATCAGTTGTTCATGCATCATATAGTGAAGGGTTAATGGATGGTTTTATTTTCTTAATGGGTAAATCGTCCCCCAATTTTATTTGAAACCCTTCAGCATTTAGTGCTATCCTTTGGCATTTTGGGGATGTCTCTTAAGGCCTAGTAATGACATCTTGAGCTCTCAACCCAATGTGAAATTGTCCAGTAATTACAATATTATTCATATGATCTAACCTAATAATATTTACTAAAATTAATCCCCGCATTAATTTTTATTGATAGTAATGATTCCATGGTCACCTCAATAGAAAGGAAAAAGGTAATAATACAATTGTTAGGGATTCCCCAACAAAAAATGAATAAATATATGTATATATTTTATAAATATATATTGATCAAAATAATAATTAATATTTGGTATAGATACTAAATAAATTAATACCCAATGTATAGTAGTATGTACTATAGATTCCATGTCCAAGTACAATCCATCAAAAATGCTTCGAATATATAGAATTTCCATAAAATATTAACGTGAATCTTATATGAGTAACCATTTCATTAATATTAGAAGAAGATAATAACTATTTTTATTTATGGTAAATCATTCACAAAACATGATATGAGTGATGATTCCCAATAATGAAACATAGAAACAATAAACTACATCTATAATTTGTCAATGAAACACATCTCTAGTATTATATAACTTCTCATTAACAAGTATTAAAAGGAATAAAATAAAAAATATATTCCAATTTTATAAAAAAAATTAATTTAAGTATGTAAAAAAATGGGAATGTATAACCATGATAGATGTAAATAATTTACATATTGATCACTTCTTAGATTGTCCTCTCAAAAATAAAACACATTATCCATGATAGAAATTTATTAATTATTATTTTTTTTTCTATTATCATTTCATTCAATAAGAATTTTTTCATTATGCTCATTCAAAATAAATGTTCTTTTATAAATTTTATATCTGGGTAAATTTTGACAAATTTTTCTCCATAAATCCAAATGGACATAAAAGAGGTATTTGAAATAGCTTCAACAGTAGAATATTTTTGAGGGGAAGACTAATAATTTTCTGTATATTCTTTAGATATTTTAGTATAATAAGTGAAATATAATATAAAAATAAAAATACAATTATTAGAATAATCATTTTTAATTAGATGAAGTTCTAGTTTTGGTAATAACATAATGATTAGTTAAACAATATAATTTTTTTGGTGATAGGAATATTCCCCTTTTCTATTTTCATTACTGTAATTGAAAGAGAAAAAATCATTATGAGTTCCATTAAACAAAGATTTATATTATCTATCATTATAATATATGGTATTAGTAAGAGACTTGGAGACACCAACCACACTTAAAGGATCCATAAACAACGAATCATGGATATGGGGAGCCAATGTAATAATTACGGTTATGAAATGAGATTTCACTAATATATGACATTATGTATGATTTAAATAAATGTTTTTCTAAGTTTAGATGATTAATATATTAATTATAATGTTTTAATTTCTTCATTTTACTCCATTTAATCATGTTAAATTTATGAAAATAATAAATTTATCTTCTATGTAAATACATATAATATAGAAAAACACTATTTCTGATGAAAAATTTACTCATTTACACTAAGTGTTTTTAGTCCTATTCTATTAAAATTAAAAAAAGGATGAGTTTTAATATGTTATGTAAATATTTAAAAATAATATTTGATTCACAATTATTTTTTTGATCTAATTTTAAAAATATTATAGAACATTTTAGCGAAATCATTTCTTGAGAGAAACCTTTTTTCCAATAACATGGTAATTGAATCATATAATAGAAACATAATATTATTCATTAAAATGAAATTTTATATAGTTTATAATTTATCATTATTAATAAAACATATAAAATAATTTTATTATATTCCAATTCTAGATGTGAAAAAAAATTAATATAGATTAGCAAAAAATATTATTTTTATTTGTTTATTTTAGAGTATATATTATCAATATATTTCATTAAAATCAATATTAAATAAATATTCATTTAAAATGAAAATCATTTAAACAAATATTTCTATGATAATATCTATTTTATATTATATTGAATTAAAAATAGTCTCATTTGGATCATATTATTTATTTAATAAGAGAATAATTACAATGATAAAAAAATTTCAAGGTTGATAAGGTTTGATAGAGGTAACGTAATGTTGATAAAACATTTCTAATTTAATTGGGCACATTTCCCTTCTAAAAGACATTTGTTTTTATTTTAAGACATGACCACATGTATCACTAAACAGTCCTCACCTAACTCAACTAAATATCATGTGATTCCATCGGTAACACTAACCATACATTAATTCTCTAGGAAAGTCCCTTCTTTCACTTATAAAATGTTCTCCCATAAATACCTATTACACAAAAAATATACTTATAAATTATCATAGAATATAGGAAAATTTACTACCCAATACAGTCTTTTACAATTTTTGTAGTAATAGGTTCAAAGGATGTTTTCAAGGTAATTTAATTTCTAAAATACATTCTAGGAAAAATTCAGGTCCACAAAGTTAGTATACTGCTCTCTATAATTTTAATATTTATTTTACTCATCTTCCATACTATAAACTAATTATGACCATATTAATATAATAAAATTAATATAATTAGTATATTGAAATATTAATATATTGATGGAACAACCACTTGATATCTCATTCCCATCATAGGGTATATAAATCTGTCACTAATTCTATATGTAGAGTACCACATACATAAACATTGTGTTTAATTTTTTTCACCTCCTTACATGGATGTTTACAAAAAAAAATCAGTAGATAATTTCTACAAAATAAAGAAGATTTTATAATGAATAATTATGATATCTATCAAAATCTAAGCAATTATTATTATACCACATGTTATCCTTAATAAATTATTAAAAGAAACTCATTATCTATCTCAGGTTAAAAAAATACCATTGAATGAATCTGTAACATTAGATTTATTTTATAATATATATACAAAAAAAATTAATTAATACAGTAATGATGAACATGGTATCAAAATAAAGGGATCAGAATTAACATTAAAAAATGTGTATGAAGAAATAAAAATTTATAACATTAAAGGATGAAAAAAAATTAACTAAAAAATGTATAACAATTAATTTTATTCAAATTGGGTAGAATATAATTTTTATCAGTAGGATAATTTAATGATTATTAATGATAGTTATGTTTTTCATGTAAGATTATAGAGCATATTTAAAAATGAGTGATTCCAATGTAATTTTTTTTATAAATCAATCTTCATTAATAGAAATATGATTATTCCTATTAAAATTTATTCCTATATTTTGGGTAAATTATTCCATTTGATTGAAATTATTCCCTTTATCTTATTTTTTTTATTTACACTAATTTGTAATAAACATATTTTTAATTGATTTATAAATAATAAATAAAATGTCTATAACTGATTTTGTTAACTTGAATATGCTTTTATTTGGTATTATTGTTACTTATATGGAATCAAAATTATATGGTTTAATTTATACACTCTATCAATTTATTATATTATAATTTCTCAATCACCATTTTGAATTTACATTTTCTCATCAAAATTTTCTTTTCGTATTTATTTATTCATGTAAATAACTGTAATCAAGTTTAGAAACAATCTCATCCTCTCTAAAATAATATTTTCCACCATATCCATATTATTTCATTCCAAATTTTTTTTGAAATATCCTTCTGTAATATAAGTATTTATGATATCTTTTTCTATAGATTTTTCTCCTTCCCAATATTCAGTATAGCTATTTATTATTCTTTTAAGGATGTATGATTCGATATAGTAATTTTAAAATATTAAATGTTAACTTCATTTCATGATAATTTATTTTATCTTCCACTACCCATTAACATATTTAACCATTATTTTTTCATAGAGGATATGTTATTTATATTTAATTATTTTTTAAAATTCATCATTGATGTAAATTTATAAATTTACTTGTAACAAAATCTCTATAAAAAATGTCCTGAAATATTTAAAAAAAATATTTATGGATTTTCATCAAGTTGACATATTTATATCTAAATGATTTATCTCATATAGAGAAATGTTTAATGAATAATGATATAAATTGATATACTAAATACTCATTTAGGCCGATTGAATTTTTTACCAACCAATATAATTCATGATTTTCATTTTATTTTATACCTTTTTGATATGTTATAAAAGACATTTTTAGAAGGGTTTATTATGATATGATGATTCAATATTTATATGTACTATACATATATATGGATGATTATTATTGTTTATGGTTGGAGTCCTATACCACCATATAATATTGACATAGATTTTTTATATACCATAATATAATGTGTGGATGTTATTATTATTAGCTTTGTTCACAAGATGTTTGATGGAAATGATTCTGTTTATCTTTTTTTCACAATATAATGGATGGTCATGACTGTTTTTAGATATTGTATGAAGGGTATGAATTCCAATTTGTAGTGTTATGATAATTTTCTATTTTTCGAGTCATGTTTCTGTTATGAACCGTGGCTCTAGAATATTATCTCATATCATTGAGTTTTTAAACCAGGTAATTTGTTTTTTATTTTGAGGTTATATTCTTATTATATATATATATTGAAATATATCATTTCTCTATTTTTTAGTAGAAAAATTCTCTTATGAATATGCTTTCATTATCTTGTTATTTTCATGTGGCTTAATGATTAATTAATGGAGAAAAATTGTTGTTTGTCATCTACTGTCTCAAATCGAATTACATTGTCTATTAAAGGTTTTGTTTTTAGCACTAGATTTGTGAGTGAATGTCTTGAGAATATCAAGACAGGATCAAGATGTTATTCCCTTACATGAATATGTGATTTAATGATCCAAAATTACACATTTAGCTATGAAAAAACATTACCTATCTAGGGACTGGAACATGAAATTTCGCCACCCGGTGAGTGTGGAGAAGTTCCATTCCAATAGTACAATTAGATCATCCACTACCTATAGAATAATAGTACATACCTCCAACTATTGAGAAAAAAAATCATTCCCATGATGGAATATATAATTATGCACATAATATAAGTGTAGATAATGAGTTTCAAGTATAATGGATATCTAGGTTTAATTGTGAGCTAACTACTCAAAAGGGAATAATTTTATTGAAATTGTGATTAGAGTATTACATCATGTTTAGACACCTTCAAATCCGATTTTTGTTCTAGAATAAATCCTTACCAATATTACTATTTCTATTTGGTTTAATTTTATTATCCAAACCCGTGATTAGGAATCTATCCCAAAAAATGAGTTTTAGAACATCTTTCACAAGGAGTACCACCAGATGACATCCGGAATAGTAAAAATCATGGATCTGATAGAGTTATAGATGGATAGCGTATAAAATTTTGAGTATGAATTGAGGTTCATTAACCTCACAAAGAACATTTTATACATGGCATGTGATATAATCATATAGATATCAAATTTCATCAACATCTTCAAAAGATAAATTTGAATTAATAATTTTTCCCATTTACACCTCCACCTATTCAGAAGTTTTGGTGAGGGACCTAGTGAATAAGATATTTTGGTTGGAATAGGATTGATAGTTTTTATAAGTCTGTACTGGATTTTTAGAGGTAAAATCATTAATGGTAGTCAATAATTGATATGCATTACTATCACAACATCATTTAAATGATCTTGAAAAATCTAAAACCCATGGATCTATCTCTCATGAATCCCATTGGGGATCAATCCATATTAGAGACATGATAAGCTATACCTATCGAAATGTTAAACATAAGAATTGTTGCTCCCCAACCTAACATCTAGCTAAATGTAGTAATGTGATAGATAGGCCCCCATGTTATAGGTTTTTATATATTTAACCAACTCCCATAGGTTAATTGCGTGACCCTCAAGGAGTCCTATATAACTTGGAAAATTTGAAATGTGAGTAATATGATATAGATTAAGATATTAATATGATAAAATTTTAATACATCATCTCATCGGTGTCTATCGCATCTCTAAGGTCTTGAGGCCTTCGATGTCTCCATATAAAGTTGATAAAGTAATATGACTATTATGTTCTTGAAATTAATTGAGCTATGATCTATGTATATTATACCCTAAAAACCATACTCATATATAAAAATATTATATAATCCTATATTTTTACTACATTAGTATATTTAGATCATTGTATAACCCTTATGATTAATTATACAGCTAGAGACTCCTATAAGAAGTGATTACATTATAAACCATATATACTAATGATTATGGTTTTGATATAGTGACAATGTATTCCATGGGACCTCATTATGGTTGGGATTAATCCATATAATATTATTATTTTTAGTGATTATATATCCTCAGTACATTCTTAATAATACTTATACCATTAGAGAGTGATGTATTAATGAGCTGATGGGTCACAGTTTTTAAATAATGGGTGAGTGAATACTTAACTAGAGATGAGTGAGGCCTATGTGCAGGAATTTATAGTAAATCATCTATGATCTATAGATTTTTGATCTATACATGATATAAATTATGAAGAAAAACTTCATGTGATCATTTATGAGTGTATAGATTTTTTTTTGTAATTATTATCCATTTCTACATCCACATCAATAGATCAGTATTTTTATTTAATTGAATCTAGAGAAAATCATGATATTATCTACATTATATTTTATGTCTCTCACTATGATAAAAAATATAATGGTACCAATAGATTATGTTATGAAAAAAAGATTCAATAGGATTGTTCTTTTATCTTTGGTAGCACTCGTGATATTCACCAAGAGTATGGGTTGTTTCTTGTTTACTTGTTTTTTCAATATTAACCTTTATCAGAAAAAATAATAAAACACCTCTAATGAATATAAAAGACCACACACACCACCCCAAAATCATGAATAGGATCTTTAATATATATTATAGGTCTTATTATCATTATTAATATGTTTTAAAGGAGAATATCCTATTGATAATCTTCTTGATACTAATATGGACATTGTGAGTTTATTTCATTTCCCATTTGAATGATTAAGACATTAGATAGGTATATGAAATTCAATAAATAGATATTTAAATCATTTTTGTAATAGGTCAAGGATAATTAAAATTATCAAAACCTCATTTATTTGACAATGGAGAATGAGTATGTTGAGTAATTATGGGGTTTTACAGACATTCTTTGGGAGAACAAACTCTATGTTATCCTCTCAAAATTGATTGTCTGGGTCAGAGAGGTCCACTTCATGGGGGATTTAATCTTAGAAAGTGTAGTACATATCAACCCAAAAAATATCAAGGTATTTATTTCATAGGATCAACCTAGGAGTGTGCATGAGGTACAAAACATAATTTGGTTGAATAGATACTATAAAATATTTATTGCTGATTCCCCATAGATTTTGACTCCCATAAAAACCTTTACATAATAGGATAACCCATATTTTTTACAATGAAATGATCGTTTGTATTTAATGATTAGAATTTGGAAGTCCTTGATGTTGTTATTCATAGTCTTCAAGAGGATGGTGTTGAGTAAATACAATTCATAGTTTCCATTAGGGATGGGTTATGATGGGTATTGATGTATAGGTGGGTAGTGAATTTTTATGTATGATGATAAGAGAGATATCATAGGAATTACAAAATTACAGGTTATGTAGTTCTTGTATTGGTATTTATTAACTTGATGATTTAGGGGAATTACCATCATTTTGAGTGATACATTGTTTACATTGACCATATAGTCCCTAAATAAATATTCAAATTGAATTATATTAACTTTAGGTAGATGTGATGTTTATATTTCATAATAACTAATGACATAGAGGCATTCTATACTGACGGAATGTTATATTTAATAGTCTATTCACTTAATATTAAGTATCAATCTCAGTTGGGAGAGGGGGATTCTAGGTCACTGTTAGTGATTCAATTATCCTTAGAGGATTCAGGATAAGTATCATATCATCAACTGAGGTTGGAGGAACCTTGATTGTTTTAGTGAGTGAGGGTGGTCTAGTTGAGAGATAAGGATTTTTCAAACTGTATGATTTGATATCCACAATCAATACACCATAAATATTTTCTAAATATTATGATCATAATATACACTATCATGGATAGAGAGTTTTTATAATCATGATACATGATGAGTTTTTAGCATTGTTTAAATTTTATACATAGTTTTTTAATTTATCTATGATAAAGATGTAATGTTACATCACAACTTAGAAGCCAGTAAACGATGCATCTAGCTAGTTCAGTACAAGACCTAAAGCATGTCTCCCCATATTAAAAAGTTTTAATCTATCATTAAGGGTATAATGAAACACGTGGGGAGAATATATTGCCTTAATTAGAGAAATCCATTGTAGAAAAAATAAGTTATATGAGGCAAAAACATACTCATGTTTTTGGAAAATTGTTTTCCAAAAATGGGTACATTCCCACAACACAACAGTAAATATTTCATTCGATGTATATAGAAACTATTGAAAAGGAAACCAAAAATAAATACAAGATGAAGAATCCCCATAATAGTTCCCGACATGAGGTCTATTCACCTCAACAATGAATATCTCTAAACCCCAATTAAACCTCTAGCATCAGGATTTTGAATTTTTATGACCGGTAACCATTAATACTACTTAGGTACCCAATGGTTTCCCAAATAGGATATGATTACAACTTAGTATTCCACCACAAATAGTATCTTCAAAATACCCAGTCCAATATTGTGTATGTACATGCATAGTTAAAAATAAAATAGAATTCAATATATAAATTTTTTTAGATCAATTACTTACACATAGTTATTAAATTATTTACCCATTATTATTTAACATTCTTTGGAATTTTATTGTTGTATATTCCAAGTGTCAAAAGGGACACAAATCATAAACTAATTGTACTCAGTCACAGATTCCAATCATGACTAAGAACTCCATTTTTGAACATCACAACCATGATATTGAACACCATTTCAATACACCTGGGATCGTGTGTATCAATCTATCCCGTGAATAACATCTATGTATATTGGTTCTTAGAAAATATTTCTAGTGAACCAATGAGAGTGGATCATTAGACCAAAATACCACTTCCATATATCACAATTACATATTCTCATCATCAGTAACCATTTTATCAATGAGAATCAAAATTGTGCACCATTTCCTTTAAATTAAATTTTCATGGTTTTGTTCCATAATCAAGATATCCATTCCCAAAAATAGCCCAATTTATAATTTTAACACAATAAAACAGTTTATCATCCTTTCCATTACATTTAATATTGAGGCACATCCCAATTATCCTATTATCACAAACATACATTTACCCATCATCAGTTACTTGACTATTCATGTTAAGAAAAACATCACATCTTTCTATGTTACTGGGTTAATCCCATTTACCATTGGTTTAACATCATTAAAATACTTATTTTTTAATTAATATCCCAATATTTAATGTTCAGGGGACTAGTCCACCCCATGGGGTTCTATAGGATAGTCAAATCCACCTTATCAGATCCTTCGTGGATTATAAGTGATTTTATCCGTCATTCAATTAAACATATTACAATTTCCAATCAAGGAAATTAATTCGATTTAAAAAATGTGCAATCACACAACCAAATACACATTCATATTGGGTAAGAAGACTATCATATGTAACTTGTAGAACACAATATTTATATTACCATATATACTCACACATAAAAATTTTCATTTATTAAACTAAAACAGCCTTAAATGTCCCAACACAAATTCTACTAGGAATATAAGGGATTGGGTGGTGAGACGATTAATAGTTACTATATAATTACATTTCGAGAAAATAATCAGAATATGAGTTTTATACACACATAGATTTTCAATTATCACAAAACAAATCCAAATAGTCAATAATCAAGGGTGAACTGTCCAATGGAATATGGGGAGGTGGAATTTAGTTAGTCAAGATAATGCAGTGAGAATAGAGAAGAATATCTGGTGGGAGACCATAATGAATGAGGTGATAAACAAAGAAGTTCTACCTCTTTAATGAGGAAAATAGTCTGGCCATAAGAACGGCAAAACCATGGAGAAACTGTGTTCCACCCACTTTCCAAATGAGGTATAGTTTACACAGTATCATAGGAGATGACATGGTTTAGTAAAACATTTGAAGGCTGTGTGAAATGGTTCTCTTTGTTTAAATGGTTTTCATGATACCCCAAGGATGATTTTACATCCTTTAACCATATCCTTATAGGATGCAAGATTAAGAAACACAATTACTAATAATAGTTTCGAAACCAACCTACTTTCCAATAATATACTAAAACCATATGAAGGGACATAGAGTTTGATATTAGAGGAAATGGTTTTATTATAATATCACAATGTAATAGATTCACATGGTTTTGAAGGAAAATAGATCTTATAAAAAAGTACATAAAGATATTTTAGATTATTGATCGCATTGGACCAATGACCTATTGAATTTTACATCCACCAAATATTTCTCATGTTTATGATGTGTCCCACCTATCGCTCTTGAGGATGTACATATCATATGCCTCCCATGTACTGAATCTGTAGGTTGTACAAATGGATTATATCCTCTTATAAAAGGAGATTTCAGTGAACATATTGGACTGTAGAGACATTGTTCTTGGTAACAAGACAAATAACCTTTCCAAAGTGTTATGGTGGAACCCTATGATTGAATAGGGGAAGTAGTAATTAGAGAAAAACTAAAACAGAGGTAAATTTACCTCTTCTCAATCATTATATGAGTTAAAATTTCTATGGACATATTTATAAACCGGGGATGAATGTAACAAAATATAGTTTATAAATGATATTTTATCTTTATATTAATTTTATCATGTTATAATATATAGTATTAGAAGAATATATTATATAATGAATCTCAAAACCATTTATTTATTTAATACATACAAAAACATTATTTTGAAACTAAACCAATGAAAATTAAAACTATTACTGGGGGAAATAGAAAATATAGAAAAATAAAATTGGAATATATCGATCACCCAAAACAACTAGAATAATCCCTCCTACGAACAAAACTATCGAAATTTTACAAAATATTAGCAATCCAATCAATATTATAGAAAATAGAAATATTGAACCTTGGAGGAGTTGAGTAGAATAAGTAATGATGATATATAGATTTATTGAAATAATGTAACATGACTACTAAAATCTAAATGTGACCATTGGAATAATAATGTGACACTAAGAGTCATATCATTATTATTGGGAATAGTAATCTAACAATTAGTAGTAGTTACATGAAAACTGGAATAGTTATTTAACCTCAAAACAATATATATTGGTAAAAATAATATTAATCATTATTAATTATTGTAAAAAAACTATTATAATAAAAAAAATATCAAGAAAAAAAAATAAGGAAAATATAGGAGAATTTTAATAACTTGTATTTTTAAGAATCTTATAAAAATCAAAATTTATATATATATAATATTAATTACCTATGTTTGAAAATTGTTAAAATAAAATTAATATTATTTTTTGAATAATCCTTTTTAAATTTTTCCAAGCGTATTATTTTGGAAATTATGTGACACGATTCAATTTTCAAGTAATGAATAAAAATACAGTTTTACTCATAATAATATTATTTTAAATTACATCATTCATGATATTACAAAAAGATTATAATTTATAGAAAAATATGAGTTGTATAAATATATTAAAATTCATTAATGGGTCATTAAAATTAAGTAAACATAATCTCCTGGCCTATAAGTCATTTTAAAAATTCTAAATTAAAAAATCTTCCATTAAAATAAAAAATTTCTTTTTATTTAACATTCATTTTTAATAAAACATTTATTCATATTGAAAAGGCGATTAATTTCATAAAAATGGAATAATAAATTGAATTATGTTTGGTATTTTATAAAATTCAATATTAATTTTTTATATTGTATATAATAATTAATTTAATACTTTATTCTATAAATAACCATATCATCGAGTATAAATTACCATTCTCCCTCCCCTCGACATACCTCTTAAACCACACATTCCTAATAAAAAGATCTTCCCAATAGTAAACCGTAAGTCTATTATCATCTATTGTGGTACTTTGGATCCATCAAAATTCAATTAATAAAAAAAATTAGTGTGTTTGATAAGAATAAGCCTCGAGAGTATGGTACGTTCATATCAATTTGTCCTCTAATTCTCCTCACCTCATTCTCTTTTATCCACATATTTCAAACCATATTATTATAAGAGTAATTAAATATTATTTTAAAATTATATTAATCATATTTTCTTATTGAATTTATTATAATAATAACATGTTAAAATTTTATACTTTTCATTCATTCCCTTTTAACAATATCCCATTAATAGTCAGTTAACTTCCAATTATGTTTCTTCAAATTATTTTCTTATAAAAATCCTATTTGATTTTTATTGTAATTTATTTATGTTATAATAAAGTGAAAATAAATTTATTTTATTAAAATGTAATTTATTCTAAATTTTTTTAATTTATACATAAAATCATAGAGATGTAAAAGAAAAGTAATATAATTTTAATAAAAAATATATATATAATTTTATTACCTTTAACCAAGGAAATTATTACTGTAAATATAAATCTTATAAATATTTAATAGTGTTAAAAGTGAAAATAATTACCTTATTTTTTACTATTTTAGTCAACCTATGTCAATTAAATGGTTTAGAAAACAAACAAAATAAAATATGATGTAAGGTAAGGGGATTCCCAAACCTAAGTCCCTTTCATTTTTTATCCATCTTTCATGACATATTAGGTACGAATACTACTCTAATGTTCTGTAAATATTATTTCACTATGAATTATTTTTATTTTCAGGGATATACATGTTTCAACATTGATTTTTATACTATATGAAAAAGGTTTCCAAAAAGGGTTTTATTTAAAAAAAAATTGATTTTACTCCTCTATAGCTCTTTTTCATGTTCTCATAAATGAAGATATTAATAAAAAAAGTTTCTCCCCTATTCATTTTTAGCACAATAAATATTGATGAAATTTTTATTTATTAAATACATATGTAACCCATTAATTTCATGGTTTATTTCTAGACTATGATTAATATACCTTCTAAATTAAATCAAATATAATATAAATATAATGATGTAATAGGTTAAACCATAATTATATTTCTATCCGATGCATTAGATAATTTGATGTATCTCATGAAATTATGTTTATTTTTGGGGAAAATGATGAAATAATTCTTCTAAATTATGATATTATGATTTAGTCACATATTTTTTCATGACATTATGTTTTCTTTTTCTACATTAATACACAGTATTTTACCACTATGAAATGCCGTTTCATTTTTATGCATCCCCAAAGTCCATTCCCTTTTCAAATTTTTTCCACATGTTAAGGATGAATATCCAATATTTATGAAATGAATATAATGATAATTATCACCGACATAATATTGATTCATTTATCTTATTTCTCCTCCTTAGAATTAGGATTTTATCTCAATTTTTTTATTATGTATATCTTTAGGTGACAACATGTACTAAGAATAATGGGAAATATTTTATGTGGAAAATAATGAAGAATTTTAATTATATTTATATATTATTTTTTATAATGGATATGTGATCTTAATTTTTATATGATACTAAAACATTCAATATATGATTGTATATATATATTATGTTGTTAAAATTTTCAATAATGTAATATTCTGGTAAAAAAATTAGGATCATAGTCGGATCAATTATTAAATTATAATGGAAATAATTTTTGTTGATTCATGGAAATTTTATTTTTATTCAATGGACTACCTTTAATTATCATCAATGATGAGATATCATAGTCTGATTCATATCTATAACCACCAAATATTTCATTAATTACAGATTTTTTTATGATTTAGAAGAAAGGGAATGTATAATGATATGTGATATGCACATTATTTGAAAATACATAGATCTTTTAATTGAATATTTTCTTAGATTTCTATAGAGATAGTGGAATGTGGAGATATCCATTTAACTGTAACATATATCTAATATAATTTAAAAAACCCTATATTAAATGGAATTTATTCTGTTAGAATATTTGAATAACTAACATGATCATATTTTGAAGAAGTGTTTTAATTAACAATGACTGTCTACATGTGGAGAAAATGTCCTCTTTTTACATAAAATGGATGGTTCAATGAGGTTATGAATTTATTTAAGATAATTTAATTGGACTAAAGTGAATAAAAAATACCATATTCTAATAATTTATAATATTTTTACCACATTCATGGGGTCTATTATTCTCTAATATTGACAACTAGTTACAGTATCATCTACTAGGAATAATGAAATAAGTTATATCAGTGATTTCATTATTAATATCATGTGGAGAAAACAAGAAATTTTTAGGTCATCTTTTATTATTGATTATCTTTCCATATTTATTAATTTGATGTGTAATGTTTCTAGGGAAAACATTCATAATTTTTTAGTGTTCTTTAATAATGATATTAAAAAAATTCATAAAAAATGATGAATAAGATGATCATATAAGGGAAATAATTCAAACAATATGGAAAGAGTACACTTTATTTAAACTTCAATTTAATGTTAGTTTTGATTACAAAAGGTTTGTTCATAGGGGATCATTGTGACCTTGGAAGGAATCTAAATTTATTAGGAAAGGATAAAGGATATAGATGAGTGGTCGAGAAATAAAATAGTAAATGAGATTAAAAGATTCTTTTTCTTAAAAGGATAATATATAGGGAGTTTGAAAAAAATAATCATGGAATTATAATCGACTAACCATGTTAACTCAAAATATAGAAAATATTTTACAGAGAAGTAATGTTAAGACAGTTTCTAAAAAACCAAAAGGTGGTTGACTAGTAAAACTATGCATAAATTACCCTTGAATGGGGTATGGTTATTTATTTCATAGATATTCATCATTGAATTGACTTTAATGTATACCCATTAAAAAAAATAAGATTAATTTCTATATATCTATATAGTTTATTCCCCATGAGTTGAATTTTCCAACCTACAATTTAGATTTAGTTATAGTTTTCTTTGAATTAATGATATTGATATACTATATTAATAGAGGTGAAACACCCCATGTTTTTTGGAACATTTTCTTCTTTTTCAACAAATTAAATTTGTTTGATTTTTTGTATTTTATGCTACAAAAATTTATAAATTCATTACACGAAGCACATGATAAACTTACAATACACACAAAAATACGTTTCTAAAAAACAACAATTTTTTAAAAAAAATTGTTTACAAGAGAAAATTATGATATAGTAGATTGAATGATGTTTATGAATAAGATAAACAGAATTAAAATAAATTTTAATGATTTTACTATAAAAATTATATTGATCTAAAAAATAATTTTACTCATTCTAAATAGTGATCTTGATTTTATAATAATGTTTGAAAATTTTATAAATTGTATTTGAATAAATAAAAATCATTTTTAAATGAAAAATGTTCTAAATTATCTTGTGGTTAATTTTTTGAATTTTTGTTACATGTTTCATTTTTCGATGAATATTTAAAAATACTACATTTTAATTGAAAACTGAATTTTTATCTAAAAAAATTATATTAGAAAATGATATTTTAAATTGTTCTATAAAAAAATTAGATTAATTATACATTTAGTAATACATTTTGGGTAATTTTAATCAATTTTACTTTTAAAATTATTTAAAAACCCACCAAACATTTGAACATTATAACTTTCAAAACACATTACTTCATCCCATATGCGAGCGAAATTATAAATTAATTTCATAAAATATTTTTTGTCTAATTTTAAAAAATGGATTAAATATTATTAATCATAATATAAAAATTATTAAATATTCCGTTATATTTTTTAAATAAGAATTGTATCTTTGGTAAAATTTATTAACATAGATAACAGTAAATCTTGTTACCATTTAGTAGTTACGGTTAATAATAATATTATGACTATTATCAATTTACAGTAACAATTGTCCCAATTTTATTGTACTATTATATTCCATCCATAATAATTCTAGGTTATAATATATATCCTTTGGTTTCCATTTAAAAGTTATTATGAAATTTATAATTTTTTATTTAGGGAAAAAAAAGATTTCACAATAATATTTTTATAAAAAAAATATTTTTCATATGTGACTAAATAGATTCTATGATATACTACTCTTACTTATATGAAATATAAAATATTTATATTAACCATAGAAATTTATTTTTAGTATTTAGTAAATAAATTATTACCTTAAATGCTTGCACAACCGTGATGCTGTAATTATTTCATTAAAGGAAGTATCAAATAACTGATATTGAAATATTAAATAAATAATATATGAGATTATTAATATCATCCAATAATATTTTATAATATAATGAAACATTATGGATGTATCAAAATACATTATTTGGAGATATGTTTTAGTATTTTGTTTTTATAAATGTAATGAAATGAATAGTGTCAAAATTGACATTAATGATATTTTAAAATAAATAACATTTTATTAAATGATATTAAACTACTAAGAATTTAAATTTGGGTAAAATATTTGGTTAATATTTAAAATTTAAGAAATTAACCATTAATGGTTATTTTCTTATTTTATAGTAACTATATTGAACCTTAACGTCTAAAAATCCATGTTGTCACTATAAGAGTTAAATGTGAGACAAATGGTTTTAAACTAAATGATACGGATAATAATATGACCAAAAAATGTTTAATTATTACCCAATTATTATTTTTATATATAGAAACATCCAATATTTAAATTAAATCTTTTGGGTAACATTTGGTATTGGAAATTATTTCATATAAATTAATATTTTGAAATATTCATTGATTGCCCGATCCCTATCTTATAAAAGGGAACATATTATTATCCATTTCGCAAACTTAGAAACTTATTTGGTTTTTAAAAAATGTATCCAAAACTCCCAAAAAATCCATCATTTTATCCTAGAATTATTCCTTTGGGAAAAAAACCAACAAAGTAAGTCCCTTTGATGAAAACCTAAAAGAGATACCTGAAGAAGTTGTTACATTAATCAATGAAATATTTTGTATTATTTATGCCTCAAACCCCTTTAATTATTTTATTACAATATTTACATAATATAATAAATATTTATAATATAATAATATGTTTTTATTATAAGTTAATTCCCTATACCATCACACACATCCATAAAATGGGATACAAAAACATCGTTTATGTGGATGAAAAACTACCACCTCACGAACTGATGTCATTCATATTTCCATTGCCACCTTTAATAGTTGATAATAATGGTGGATTTATTTTTCATATATGATATATATTGTTATCATGTAAACATTATTTTTAATTATTATATCACATATACCTCAATACTTTCCATTTTATAGGAATATGAAAATTTTGTTCACGTGTATGACCAACTACTACCTCATGACGTGATGTGATTCATTCATTATATAAATACAGTCCATTAAGGATGTTTTTAATAGAAAATTAAATATATAGGTTGTAATTTTTTTTATATAATGATAATATATGATATAAATTTTTTTCTTTTAATAAAACAGGAAAATGATAACATCATTTATTTGTATGTACGCCTTATCATCTCTATGAATAGTGAATTTTATTTTATATCTCTAACATGTAAGAATAACCATAAATTTATATAAAATGAGAACATATATGATATTTATTTCATTTTCATAAATTTTTTAGATGCTGAAATTATTATATAATTAAGAGGACCAAGAATAATTAGTCAAATCAAGCATGAATAAAAAGACATTATTATTTAAAACGTAACTTTGACATGGAAATGTTAATTTGTGAGTAATGTGAAGACATAAGTAAATAATATTTGGTATTATGTTTATGAATATTTATCAAATTTAGAAATATATTGAAAATATATATATTATAAATGATGATTGAATGTATATAAAATAAGTCAATACTTAAGGTAAAGTATTTCTATCTTAGTTTTATTATACATGAGATACATGCCAGGTTTATGACCTATTTCTTATATGTGGTGTATATACTTAAAAATAATGTAATTTATGAGTATTATCATTTATATTATGGTAATTTAATATCCATATAATTTTCTATCTCACAGTTGGAATACGATTTGACTGATTACTTGGCGAGAATATGATTTTTAGACTCATTTTTTATACGACTTATTTTATATTAATCACATTTTCATTTATGTGGGGTATATAATGAGCATCAATTTATTAAATGATCATTAAAATTATATTTTGTCCTCTAAATATCCATTTATAATCTCCCTTTCAACAGGTTTACGGTTCAATAGTCACCAAATCGTTATGATAAATTTGTCTTAATTTTCCTTCTTTGTGAAAAATTTTATGTTATGAACCTATAATCTATTACATGGTGAATATAAAAATACTCAAAAATTAGTATCATGAATATAATTATTTTAATTAATTCCATTTTTTCATGTATTTTTTTTGTAAATTCTTTCATAATTTTTTTTTTCAATTTTTTTCTATAAATACATCTCAAATTTTTAAGTGATATTTTATGAATTTTCACAGATATTAATTTAAATTTTTTTCTATGTTTAAAATGGTTTTAAAATCATGATTGATATTTTTCTTGATCTTATTTTCAAAAATTAATGTCTTATAAAGGTTTTTTGATTTAATAAGGTTTTTATTTCAAAATATGGAAATGTTATTTTAGTCATTAATAATTTCAAATGATCCTTCAAACAGATTTTCCATCTAAGATAACATAATTTTATAATTCTTAGGTTTTAATGGGGTTAGGATTAAAAGATAATAACCTTATTATTTTAGTAGTTAATTTATGTTTCTGATGAATTATTTATATTCTTTAAGGACAGTAATGTATGGTTTTCATTATTTTATGGTTGGTAGATATAACTCTCTCCAATGAATTGAGAAATTAATTTTATCTCATGAGATTGACATGGATGAAATGGGGAGTAAACCCATTATAGTAAAGGACATTATCCTATAATATGGTCTTGGTAGTGAACATTTTCTACAAAGACGATCAATGGAGTTGTCCCTGACTACTATAATGGTCTTTGGAGTGTTCCATGACTATATAGATGGTTTGGGGAATGAAACCAGTCAGCTAAGATGGCCTTAGAATTAATCCTTGACTACTATGGATATCATTTTATATGTTTATATGTCTTCCAAAATTCCATGTATTATTCCAATGCTATTCATTAAAGTACTATTCCATTGACTTATCTATGATTCATGTATTATGTACAAACAATCATCATTACATGACTCATATTTATGATCTTTTATTTATAGGGTGTGATCCTTATCTATTTTGATTATTTTCAAAGAGCCTTATTATTCATATATGATTATGTATCTCCTTTATTTACCCTTATAGATAAGTTGATTTCACCCTTTATTATATTTATTTTCCCTATGATATGAAGAATGATATTATGTATTATATGTCATGAATGGTTGTAGTTATTAATGAATAAATGGGAGAACATGATAATTTATTATAAAACAGTTGTTTAATATTCCATTTTTCCAAGGGAAGTAAAATAATTCATTCATTGGACATGTGTTAGTGTAATTTATGAAACTTTCCTAAAAAATGTTGATGTTTCTATGTTTGTTATGCCTCAGTAATTATAGTTCATGTTTGATAAAATATTTAGTCATCCTTTGGAACCTAGGATGAGACAACATTAGTGAAATCCCTGGAGATATTTCTAAGGATATGTTTATTGATAACTTTACGGAATTTCTATTTATAATTTACAATAATTGGGTAACTTATATGATATTTAATAACCTAGATTTAAAATTAATGTTTCATATATTTAAATTTTATAATAAATTTACATTGTTTATTTGGTTTTGGGACTATGATTAGCATTTCTCAACCAATAGATTTCAGTTTTAGTCAATGATTTGAACCCAAAGGGACCATGACAATAAGCAATGCAGTGGAAAATACAATAATTGAAATATGTAACAACTGAATTTTATTGAATATCTATTGAGAATCATCAATTATATGACCATGATAACTTCTCACTCTATGGATCTTGGTGAGATTCATAATGAACAAAGTGGGGGGAAAAATTCCTTGCATGCTTCTTAAGGAATCAACCACCTTTATTTAGTGGAATTAGTAGTACACTAGTTACTAGGAAATGGATATATACCATTGAAAATTTATTTTCTATTATATATTTTTCAGTACATGAGTAAACTATTTGATGGGCACATATCACTTAGAAGGTGAATAGAATGAGTAGTGCGACTTTATCAAGAATAAAATACAACTAGTTAAAATTAAATCCTTGGATTAGAATGAGTTCAATAAAATATTTTCCAATATGTATATTCAACATATTCTTATTTCAAAAATGAATATTTAAGTTTCCTATCAATCTCAAAGCTTTGATTAATGATATGGATATAATTCATAGGAATATCAAAAAAAATAATGAGGTAAGGGTATTTTATTTATATTATTATTAATGTGTGGAAGTGGAAAATGAGTAAATTGTCTTAGGGGAGTTGATAAATGTTTCTAGGATGTAAAGAATGGCCATCGAGAAGATGAATGCTAAAATAATTGGAATAAGTAAAATCCAAAAATAGCACACCTTCTACAATTCTGGGTTTGAATTTTGAGGAGTTTGGGCATTACACATGTAATTTCCACAATAGAAAGACTAATATGGATTTAAATAAACAAAAAAATCTTAGGGTAATGGTCAAAGGGAAGACTTATGATATTATAATGGATGATGTAAACCATTATAATTAATAAATATTTATCCCCATCTCCATTAATGGGAATTTCATGATTATTTTGATGATTAATCCCTATAAAATAATATTGTACATCCAATATTGAAATTTCATATGATTATATACTGGGATTTTAGAATATAAAAATAAAATATTCTATTAGTAAAAGGAAGAACTCTAGATTCCACTAAAACAATTTTTGAATAATAAATGTACTTATACATGGAATAAAAAATAATATGTGTATATAATATGGGATTTCTGGTTCTTTTCTTGTTTTAAGAGATTCATGATGGTGGTATTCACGTTTTTGGAATGTGAAAATTAAAAGATACATCAAGTTGTTTGGCAGATTAATAGTAATTTTATTTAGAAAATATTGTAACCTCCATTCAATTTTTTTCCTTTTTGATGGTTCACAGTGTTAAACATTATGATTTTTTTAGGTTGAAAAATGGATGAGGGTTTAACGATTAATGTATTAATAAATATTTTGATGACTTTATGTATTTAATAACCCATGTGAACCATTTTTTTATGATGATATATAGACATATTAGGATTTAATTTTCATACCATTTTGGATCTTTTGATCCACTATTATTGTAGTAATTACTACATTAACTTCGATTATTGGAGAAAGAGATGAAGAAGATATTGATCGAGACACAAAAAAAATATTATGATTATTCCTGTTATATGAAATCATGTAAGTGTTTATTCTAAATTTATTTTTGGAAATTGAACATTATCCTATTATAATTATTTATGATGACGGAAATGACCTTTTTTTAAATTATTTATTATATTTTTTTGGTAATTATCCATATAATTATCAAATTCTATATTATTATCCATCTGAACGTGATTGTTTGAATTATATTCAATTTAAATGTTTTCACTTTATGCTAATTTTTACCAAATCATAATTATAGTAATGTGGTGACCTTCTCCAATTACATTACTTATTTTTAAGGGTATTTTTTATTAGCCCTTTTTACGACCTGGTTTTCTAAAAAAGGAATTTTCTAACATTAAATATTTTTTTTGAGGTGAAATTTCAAATTAAGAGGATGTGATTTAATGAAATTCTTGAACATATCCGGATGAAGTATTATCAATTAGAGTTTTAACCAAACCTATCTATAGTCCTTGTTGTGTTCCATATATCTCTACAATGGAAGTATATACCTTACAATCCACATTACTAAACTCATAGGTCTTAACAATGGAGTATAATCACTCTTATGAGGAATAACTAGATGATATTAGGGATGATATAGAGAAAAATCTACCAAAAACAAGCCCAATAAACTAGTTAATGTTTTGTGGGGAACCCAATATTTTGAAGAAGTTACTTCGGTACTTAATTGTAATGATATTCCCTTTTCATACATATATATTATTTCTAAGTTGAAGAATATTAATATGTTAAAAAACATTGTCCATATTATATGGTATATGTATCATTTGATAAATGGAAACAAAAAAATAGTTTATAAAACCGCTTCATTGTTTCTCTCTTATGCATTCCTAACTAGAGCCCTTTTGACCTATCAAACATAATAGCATTCACTGGTAATTAGGGAAAAGAAACATAATAAAAAGATTACCTCAGGTGGTCATTAATTGTAAAAAAAGAAAATATGATTCCTAAAATAAACATAATGGTATAAAAATATAATCATAACTATCGAAAATGATAAGCTTCATATCAATTATCATATTCACGATTCATATAATAAATCATAAATAGTTCACATGACATAAATCATAAAAAATAACAATAACATAAATCATGGAATTATGGAAAACAAATAAGATTAGAAAATAATTTCATTAGTAATAATGTCTCATGGAAATGACTATAATAGTCGATGAGTTCCCACTACAAACCATCATAGTACTAAGGGTTTACTCTGAAGACTATCATGGTGGAAAAATTCTATTACTGAACCAGTTTCACATCCTATTCCAATACTACCTGAACAAAATTTTATACACATTAAATAAAAGTCTATCTACATAGATATAATATCATTAACGAATAACATGAAGGGATAAATATGTCCCACATGAAGCATAATTAATACCATTCATACATTTTCCACAAGAATATAAATTATTCACCATATCATAACACATGAAATGAAAGATGTTTTATAAACATTTAATCATGGAATAACTCAGGGAAAAAATGGGTTCCATAAATATCAATACATCATGAACATAAAAAAATCATAAATAGTTAATGGATAATTTCATTGAATAATATCACAAGTAAATAATAAAAAATAAGAAATAATTTTATATTAAAAGAAAATCATTTGTAATGATCAATTGAAACATTTAATGATAGAAATATCCTTTTATTTTTAAAACAACTTTTAATTAAAATGTCACAAAATCATAAAAGAGAGTATTTTTCTACATATAACCTTGTAATATCATAAAATAATAGTTTAGGTATTATGGAATAACAAAATTATTAAAAGATACTCTTTCCATATATGATAAAAAAATACATCTATTTTCATAAAACACATAGAGAACCTCATTAAGAAAATGATGAAATATAATTTATTATATATTTTGGGAAAAGTAAAATAAACATAAAAATATATTTTAATAATAAATGGATATTATAAAAAACTTTTTTGGAAACAATTTTAGGTAGGAGGTATATGGAATAAAAATGATCAATTTAAGGGTTTTTTTTAGAAGATAATTTTTAAAACATAATCATTAATAAATATCATATATTTGAATATAACATTAAAAATATTAACCAGTTATATTTATTCACATAAATCAACATAAAATTTATTAGATAAATATCAATATATTTAGTATTCATATAAAAAATTATATATGTATGAAATAATATTGAAGTAGTAGTATTACACAACAAATTGAAATTTGGTTAAGAAATCCCTTACACTTAGTAATTAGTAAAATAATATTCCCCATAATATTAATAACTATAAATTTAAACATTGAATACAATAAATAAAACAAGAACAATGATATGATATTTAATAGTTATATATTTATATAAACATCACACAAAAAATAAGGGTTGAATAATTCATATAACTAATAGTTGAAAAAGTGAGATGAGAAACCATTTACACATGCTTCCATTTATTTTTTACCATATAATGCTCTTTTATAATGGTATAAAGAGTGTTTTAATTTATTAATGAACAATATTAGTTTTAATAATAATGTAAATTATATTTTTATAACATATTACTACCCATTGATTAATAATATTTCATGATTTTCACTGTAACATGTGATTTCATGTCACGATTTTAATAATCAATTTTTTTTGTATAATTATTGATATAAATGTAGAATGGAGAAAAAGAGTTAAATTAAAAATAATTCATGAACATTAATTAGTTTAAATGTTATGATATGTCATTTTTATTTCATAAATTAGTATGATTCAATTGATAAATTGTTGATGATACATGTTTAGATTAATGTAGATATTTTTTTGACCATAACAAACTAGTTTTAATTGATTTAAAAATATGTATATATATTAGTTCCAGAATAGTAAATAATTTATAATAATACTATTAACATATTATTTATCCTGATAACAGTTTTATGACCATCCAAAAATGTGGTAATGGAAAACACACAAAATTATTTTTCACAAAAGCTATTTACCAACACATTTTAGATAGATGTTACTTTTTTTGAATAATGGGATGAAATAATGGGGATTTATATAACATATTCCATTAGAAACATAACATTAAATTATGTAATGATTATATATTTATTATTTCAGGATGTTTGGTGTATCTGATGAGTATGGTCAATAAGATAATAAATTAAGAGATGTGTTTTGAGATAATTACCTATGGCATTTCACCTCTTTGAGAGACCCATCGGGACCATGTATTTTGTATTTTCATGATACCATTAGAACTATGAAATGGGAGAGTGGGGAGGAGAGGTTCAGAAATATATTTATGGAGATTAAATGGTTTTTAGTTGAAATAGGGTGGTGAGGGCAGTTATTTATATGTGAGGAGAGGGGGATTTATGTAATTAATATAATAATTATTTAATATTTAAAGACAACCACATTGATGTGGCATTAATTTCTATAAATTTGGATTGAAATTATTATTTTAGTGGCCATATAGGGTTCATGAATACATCAACAATACATTAAATGTTTTATATGTTAGATATATTTTTTCATTGTTTTTTAAAATTTTACACATTTAATTTTTAATCTATACCATGGTAAATGCTTTTTTTCCATGAAACAATTTTTTAGTAAAAAATTAAATTGAATCTTCCATATATCATTAAAACAATGATATCATGTTTTGAATAAATTTTATCATGATTGTTAGCGTCAAAATGAGGGACAGAGAAGAAGAAAAAAAGAAGGCACCATTGACTGCCTCACGAAGCTATTTTATGGAGTCCCCCCAGTACCGTAGCCACCGCGAAGCAAGGAGGCGGGACGCTCCATGAATTTATTTGATGTTCGTGAGCCAACCACGAAGCATGGAGGTGGGACGCTCCACGAACAGATTTGACGTACGCGAGCCCACCGCGAAGAAAGGATGTGGGACACTCGGCGAACGCATTTGACGTTCGATAGCCCACCGCAAAGCAAGGAGGTGGGATGATCCCTGAATGCATTTGACATTCGCGAGCCGACCACGAAGCAACCATGTCCCTCTTCATGCCATATAAGATCTTCTTCACGGTGCCTCTCCCCTATAAATACCCATCTCACCCCCATTCTCTAGACGGCCACTCCACCCCTTGGGTGGCCAATCTCCCGGTTCGCAGAGCTCCACATTCCATCGCGAAGCGGCTCCGTGAGACCATGCTCCGCAAGCAGCTTCCTTCTCTTTGCTACTCCGCAAGTCAATGCTCCACTATTCTATGCTCCATGAGTCCATGCTTCACAAGTCCATGATCTGCAATGTTGCTCCACGAGTCCATGCTCCGCGGGTCCATACTTCGTGAGACCCTATGCTCCTCGAGGCCTTAGGCTACCATCACAGACCCCCATCAAAAATGGAGGGTCTCACCACGAACTTTTCAGGTTGGGATGTCGGGATTTTCTATTGTGCTCCCACCTTCCACCTATGGAATACAATGATTTGAGATACTCTTCCGCACACAGTGAAAAGACATTGAGTTGACATATTCCTCTTGGTTTGTTTCCCATGTAATTATGATATTATCCTCATCAATTCCCTATGTACATTGAGTGTAACCATTCCTCAAGAAACTCATCCAAACCATATCACTTGGCTCCTATGCCAGGTTGAACCAAAAAAGGACGCCCTTGCGCAAGTCCAAACACCAACCATTTCTAGGCTCCTTATGCCTAATACTCATATCTACAATACTTTAAACTGTAGTAATCCCTATGTTCCAAACATAGGATCCCTCTTCCTCCAAGCATAAGATGCCTTATGCTCCAACCATTAGATGCCAACAGTCCTCTCTACATGACAATAAACTGTAGTGTACCCTATGATCCAAACATAGGACGATTTTTTCTTTAAACAAGGGATGCATTATGCACCAAGCATGAGATTTCAATAGTCATCTCTACATGACTATAAATTGTAGTATTCCCTATGTTCCAATTATAGGATGAATATTGTTCCAAAAAAGAGATACCTTGTGTGCCATGCATAAGATTCCTAATTCCATGATTATAGTGGTGTAACTTCAAGAGCATTGGAATCCGTTCAAACATTCCTTCAGTCCACCTCACGCTTTTTTTGTCCTTTATCCGGATCATCATCCACTTCCAGGTTTGAAGGGACCCCCTAATGACATGGTCCCATGCCACATCATCTCTACTACCATCATGGGCCAATGCCCCAGAAGACTTTGGATGACACTTTGTGTCAGGTCCTGTGTTTCGAATAGGGTTAGCAGTTGAATCTCATATTTTTGTCCCCATTTCAGGCATACACGATACGGATGCTGTGTTTCAAACATGGAAAATAGTTAACCTCCATCGACATGCCACCCTCATTGTGTTCCAAATTTCGGGCATGTGATTCACACTTTTCATCTCCCATTGTTCAGACTAATTCCAATTCCCTTGGCATTATCCCTCTTGTGCACTAGCGCATAGGCAAAGGCCTCATCCCACTAGTGGTTTGGGATGCGGTAAAAAATCGACTCATTGGTAAAGGTATGTATCATTAGTTTTTCGCTTAAATATTTCCTTAAATCTTGTTTAATGTGTGTAACATCCTAATGAAGGTCTGGGGAGTGTCCGGGTTTTGTTCGGAGCCCTGGAGTTTGAGAAATGGACTTGAAGACAGTGGTGCACGACCTGCGCACGGTTTTGGATAAACCATGTGGCTACAGAAGGGGGCACCTACAGGGGTGCACGGCCATGCGGACCAGGCCGCACAGTCATGCAGCTTTTGTCTAGGAGGCAGTGAGGTGTGCTGGGTTTGTGCATAGTTTGGGTAAACCGTGCGCCAAAAACGTGAAACCCCATTATGGGTAAAATTACCATTTTCCCTTAAATATCTTTTAAGGCCTTAAGCCTTATTTCCTTATTCTAGTGGATAGAACCATATGAGACCTCTTTTGAACTCCGAAACCTTCTCCTATCTCATTCTCCTGCCGCATCTTCGTCCAACACCCAATTCTTGATCCGTCAGAAGCATTGGAAAGGCCAAGTTAAGGCTTACCACACCTAATCATCCTTTCCTGGTGAATCCTGGTATTTGTTTCTCACTTTTTCCGTAGGATCATATACCATATTTCTAGGGAATTGGACTGGAACTCTCATCTCTTCCATCCTACTGTGAATCTGAGGTCTATATCAAGTGAGCCTACATCTACAGCTCTAAGGTAGGTGGTCACATGGTTTCCATTTTAGGTTTTCACCACTATGAGTTTATATCATCCTGTTGTGGTTTTTCTTTTGTCAAACCCCATATTTATAATGAATGTTTCATATCTAAATGACCAGTGTGGTTTGAGATTGATGATTCTAACTTGGATAGGGTGTTTAGATGACGTATGGACTGGGTAAGGTCAACCATAGGTTTTATTCCTTATTATTCGGCCCATTTTCACATTTGGACCTTAATGATATGTCTTTAAAGTAATTTTCCATGTTAGGAAAATGAGATGACTTGGTTAGAGGTTTGATAGGATGAGATAGCATGAACCCGTTGAATGAAATGAAATGTATGTTTCCTTGAGTTTTGATTATGTGATATTATAAGATAAAAATTACATTCTTTGTTATTGTGATATTATATAAGATGTAATACCTTATATAATGTTATGTGAATGGTTATTCCTTGCCATGTTTACATTCTTGGGATAACACATGTTTGGGTGGGAGGATTTCATACGTCGTTCCAGATGAATCTCTGTGTGTGGGTGGGAGGCATTCATACCCTGTGCCAGTTGAATATCTGTGTGTGCGTGGGAGGCATTCTTACCTCGTGCCGGTTGAACCGTCATGAGTGGGCAGGAGGCATTCTTACCCCATTCCAGATGAATCTCCATGTGTGGGAGGGAGGCATTCTTACCCAGTTCCATTTGAGTATTTGTGTAATTGGACGGGAGGCATTCATACCTCGTGCCTACATATCCTTTATGGGTGGGAGGCATTCTTCCCCACGCCAGATACTGTGCTTGTACACGAGAGACATTCATACCTCATGACATTGATGATTATACATATGTGAGAATCATGGATGAGAGGCATGCTTACATCATGCTAGTGATAACCTATATATATGTACTTATACTCTGGTGATTTGTTTAGACTACCAGCTATGAGCTGAAGCAGGTAGACCTGCCATATGTCCTTCCGGAAACAGAGCAGGAGGGTTGGTTATTTACTTTGCTTTACTTACATCCAGTCTATTACTAACTATTACTTGAAAACACCTATTCGGATTACACGTAGACACTATTGGTGGTGGCTTATTGAGACATGTCTCACAACCTACCCGGGCGGCCTCCTGGGAACCCGTGTAGACTTTACTGTTGTAGGTACTAGTAGGGGAAAAGGCCCAAATTTAGGTTGTTGATACATGTATGCTCTAGCTTGAGATCTAGAGCATAGGAGTGAGCTTGGATAGGGATACTCGTGGACAACTTTTGTTCTTCGTTCTCTTTTTCTATTACTGTATAGCTTGCTTGCTAGCTATTTCTACTGTATCAGTATTCCATATATCGATTTTTTATTAGACATCTACTATGTGGCTTTTGTATATCTATCTAGGGTTTTCTTACTTCTGTTGTTTAGTTTATATGTTTCCCTTTTTCTCTTGTTTACCATTTGTTGTTCTTCTGCTATTTTTATTACTTTTCTATTATACCACTGTGTACTCTGATGTGGGGGTACAGTCTCCCCATGGACATACCATTACACCTCCATTGCTATTCAGCAGCCCCTGGCCTATGGGGAGAAAATCCATGGGTCGTGTGTCCAACTGGGCTCGGGGCTCGGGTTGAGGGGCAGCTGGGTCCGGGACATTGCAAAGTGGTATCAAAGGAGGTTTATCTTTCTTTCATTACTATTTGGCAATGATAGACATGGAGAATGGGAATACATAGGGACTTAGTTATAAATTGTGCTTGGGCGTCACGAACCCATGTACGGGGAAAATACCATGTTGCCTAAATTATGGTGTTATTGATTTTTCTATTTACTGTTGATATTTCTTCACCGTTGGGTGCTTCACATGATTTATGGTGTTAATGAAATTTGAGAGGTTGAAATTTTTATTTCACTGTTCGACCTGATGAAATGAGGGTTATTCATTAGAACATGCATCACGATAGGCACAATATAATTAGTCCATGCATATTTCCATGCCACATTTAAATTTTTAGCGAGCATTTCCTGTTGTTTATTTCCATGGATTTTTAATATCTGTGAAATTGTGCTAACCCGTCTTGTAGGTTGTGAATTGAGGAATGATGTGGTTTTAGTGGGTGAATCTTTTTGGTTCAGAAGGTGTATGGGCCGCTATGGATCAGAAAATTACATTCCAACTAAACCAATCATCATCTTTAAAGGAAATTCAAATACATAATTAGCATAAGTAAATGAAAAATGACATCCAAGTGTGTGTCATCTTTCAATTAATGAGGTGTATGGGACCTTATGGGCTGTGAAATGCCATATCACTAGATTAAGTTAAATTTGAATATTTTCAGGTTTTACTAATAAATCTTATGGGTGTGGATAGGTGATCTTAGAGGTAGGAAGGCTTACTACATGTCTTAGCTTCTAGAGTACATATTTAATTTTTTAGATTATTCTTTTGAGATGTTTGTTTGGCATTGTAGCACTATGTGTCCAAGACGTCCTTGAGTCACACGCACTGAAGGTGGCAACGATCATGATCCTGAGGTGGTGTGCCCTGATCTGCTAGTTGATCTTCCTGTCGAGCCACCCATGGTTCCGATTTCTATTCCTGAGATGGGCGCTGATGCCTAGTTCCACGAGGGATTATTACGTATGATGAAGAGTATGCAAGGAGGAGTGGGACCTAACACGAGTATGGCATAGTTGGCCCGCAAGTTTCAGTTGTAACATCCTCCTACATTTACGGGAGATGGCAGACCACTTGCTGCGGAGTCTAGGTTGGAAGCTATTTTGACCATCTTCGAGCACCTTGAGATGCCTCCAAGGTAGAGGGTCATGCTCACAGCTTACATGCTACGTGGTTCAGTCAGGAGGTGGTGGGATGTCATCACCTAGTCGAGACAGAAGATAGATATGATTTGGACTGATTTCCGGTCCATATTCTATGATTATTTCATTCCCCAGACTTTGAGGGCTGACAGAGCTAGGGAATTTATGAATTTTTAGTAAGGGACCATGACAGTCATGGAATATTCATTATGTTTCACTGAGTTACAATGTTTTTCTCCTACACTAGCTACTGGATATCTTATGGCCACTAGGCATTTTGAGGATGGGCTGTGTTACGCCATCCGATCACAGGTTAACGTATTCAGTTTGATGATCATTTCACAGATTTTCAATTAGGCTTTGATCAGAGAGAGGAATTTGAGAGAATCAGACAGTGTGAACCAGGGCGGTTCAACACCTAATTGTTCTAGTGGATCTGCTTTTGGGAAGAAGCGGCGTTTTGAGGACTCTCGTGGTGTTTGTAGTGGTCAAACCCTTTTCTCAGGTGGTACTCTTATCTGTCCGCAATGTGGGGTGCCAGGGCATATGAGGAGGTAGTGAACACAAAATCCAATGGAGTGTAGAGGTTGTGGTAGGTTGGGTCATCTCCACTATTTCTGCAGGGCTTTCCCCGCAAGGCCTAGTGATAAGGGATTTGTACCTACTCCACGATATGGTGCTGGATCGGAAAGATCACATTAGTCAGGATGCTGGAATACCGCCGGCTGATCAGGCCACGGCGGCAGTCGAGGCATAGGTAATTAGGTGTATGACACTCTATGCTGGTAGGGAAGGTCTGTTCAGGATATATAGGCTGTAACGCAGGGCCTTGGTACAGGCCAGTTGTATACATTTGAGCATGCGCCATAGGAGCAGTACGCTGGGCTATCTACTATACGTAGTACAATTCTAGTTGCCTCTACGTTAGTATATGTTTTTTTACACAAGCGCTTCTCACTCTTTTATATCGGAGGTGATTACAGAGAGATTGGGCCTCGATGTTGAGTCATATCATGGTATGATCATGTTAGATACCCCATTTGGTATCCGTTCAGAGGGCGTTCATCATTGTCAGAATTGTGCCCTCGAGGTGGGTGGTTACATTTTGTTGTGGAACTTGTATGTTCTGGATATGACAGGTTTTAATGTATCAATCGGGATAGACTGGTTGGATTCCTATAGAGCCCGGATTGAATAATATCGTCGGATTGTGGTGTTTACGTCACCAGAGGGTGACCTACATATGCATAAGGGAGAATGGGATCTTAGTGAAACACGAGAAGGACCGGAAAACCAGAGTTTAGGTGGTGTCAAGATAGAGGTTTCTAGTTTTTACTCGATAACCAAGGGTTACAACTCTCTATTTTTCCTAATATGGTGGAGCATTTTGGTGATGTCTTTCATGATGATTTCTTTGGTCTACCACTAGTGTGAAAAGCGGAATTTACTATTGAGATTATTCTAGGAGTAGCACCAATGACTATTCCCTCTTATAGGATGGCACCAAAGGAACTTATGGAGCTCAAGAGTCAGCTGGAGGACCTAGAAGAAAAAGGATTTATATGTCCCAGTAATTCTTCTTGGGGATCACCAGTTCTCTTTTCCAAGAAGGAAGATGGTACCCTTCTTCTTTGCATGGATTATCATAATTTAAATCAACTTACTATTAAGAATCAGTATCTTTTGGCTCGAATTGATGACCTCTTAGATTAGCTTCATGGAGAGAAGGTGTTTTCAAAGATAGATTTGAGGTCGGGCGGTCACCAGGTGCATGTTAGGACTTCAGACATACCTCGCACGTTGTTCAGGAGTAGGTATGGTCTCTATGAGTACCTAGTAATTCCATTTGGGCTTACAAATGTACCTATAGTGTCTAAGGATCTTATGAATCAGATATTTCACCTTTACCTTGATTATTTTATGGTTATATTTGTGGATGATATCTTAGTCTATTCACTCTTGAGACATGACCATGAAACCCATCTTGAGATCATGCTAAATACCCTAAGCGACCATCAGCTTTATGCTAAGATCAGTAAATGCCACTTTTGGATAAATAAGGTTCACTTCCTTGGTCACATTATTTTTGAGTCTGGAGATTATATTGACCTTGAGAAGGTGAGTGCAGTAATTTTATGGGAGCATCCTAAGAACTTCATTGATATCAGGAGTTTCTTGGGGATTTCTGTATATTATAGGCGGTTCATTCAGGACTTTTCATGCCTAGAATCACCGCTTACAACATTGCCCAAAAAGGGGGTTAGATTTGATTGGGTAGAACCTTGTAATGTAGCTTTTCATGAACTGAAGGGAAGACTAACTTCAGCACCGATACATATCTTTTCGAAGTCAGCTAGAGCTTATACTGTCAATTGTGACATGTCAGGTGTCGGTCTTGGAGTTTTATTGATGCATGAAGAGTGAGTCATTATGTATGGTTCTCGTCAGTTAAAGCCTCATGAATTGAGTTATCCGATGCACGACTTCGAGCTCGCAGCGGTTGTACATGCCTTACGCTGTAGGATACACAATTTGTTGGGAGAGCATTTTTTGGTATTCAATGACCACAAAAGCCTCAAATATATCTTCACTCAACGAGATCTAAACATCAGGCAACGTAGGTGGTTCGAGTACCTAAAATCCTTTGATTTTGAACTATCCTACTCTCCTGGGAAAAGAAATTTAGTAGTCGATGCCTTGAATCAGAAAACAGAGTCACAAGTGGTTCAGGAATCTAATGAAGAGTGGAAGATGATGGCCCGATTTTCAGAGATGAATGTTGAGGTTTTGGAGGGACAGGGTCAGACTGTTCTCTCAGCCTTAGTAGTGACATCTACTCTATTGGAACGGGTCAGGGAAAGATTGTTATCAGATCCGAAAGGCCTTGTTCTATGAGAATGTGTTTCTGATGATGCCTCTATAGATTGGAACGTGTATAAAGGTTGTACATTATTGTTCTGTGGGCGTGTATGGGCCCCATCAGACATCAAAGAGGAGCTGATGAGGGATTTCCATGCCTCAACATGGGGAGTTCACCCAGGCCTCACTAAAATGTATCGTGATTTGCAATGACAGTACTGGTGTCCTAACATGAAGTGGGATATAGCCAGTTTTATCATGCGTTATTCCTCTTGTAAGTAGGGGATGTCGGAACATCAGTGTTCAACAGGGCTTTTGTAGCCATTTTCTATTCCGTAGTGTAAATGGGATGATGTTTCTATGGAATTTTAACCAGTTTACCCAGGTCTCCTCATGGAAATGATGCAGTATGGGTTATCATTGACCGTCTGACGAAGGTCGTGCATTTATTACCTGTGCGGGATACCTTCATGGTTGATGAAGTGGGAAGACTGTATGTCAAGTAAATAGTGTGCCTTCCGGGAGCACCTCAATATGCTTTCTCAAACATAGATCCTCGTTTTACATCTTGGTTCTGACAGGGTTTACAGAAGGCCTTGGGAACATAGGTACTTTTGGGCATAGCCTATCACCTGTAGACTGACAGACATACCTAGTGGACAATACAGGAACTAGATGTTATGTTACATGCATGTGTTCTCGATTTTGGACGTTCATGGGAGAAACACATTCCTCTTGTCAAGTTCAATTATAAAAATAGCTTCTAGTATACCATTGAGATGGCTCACTATATAGCCTTATATGGTAGCCCTTATCGCTCACCTTTGTGTTGGCTTGAAGTAGGGGAGGCAGTTGTTCTAGGACCACATCTTGTGCAGGATACTACAGATCAGATATAGCTTAATAAGAAGCCTATGCAGACAGCTCAGTCCAGACAGTAGTCTTATGCTAACAAGAACCAGTGACCTCTTGAGTTCGAGGATGGGAACCAGGTTTTCTTGATGGAATCACCCAAGATGGGGTAATGATGTATAAAAATCAGGGTAAGCTTTCACTGAGGTTCTTAGGACCCTTTGAGGTGATGAAGCGGATTAGACCAGTAGCTTACTAGCTTGCACTTCCATAGAGATATCAGGCTATGCATGATGTTTCTCACGTATCTCAACTACGTCGAAACTTTTCAAATCCGACTCATGTTTTTCATCTTGATGAGGTTTAATGGGATATAGATGATTCCTTCGAGGATTATCCAATGCGAATTGTTGACTGGAGCGTGAAGACACTCTTTGCCGGGTCTGTTCCTCTTGTACGGGTTCAATGGCAGAATGACCAGGTACATGATGAGACCTAGGAGCGGGAGGGTGATATACACTCCAAATTTCTAGATTTTTTCATTGATTAATCCTCTATACCCTCATAAGGCCATCTCGGGGATGAGTTGCCTTAAGGAGGGGAGGTTGTAATAACTAGACTCATTGGTAAAGGTAGAGATCGTTAGTTTAAGTATCAAATATTTTTTTTGAACCTTTTGTAATGTGTGTAACATCCTATTGAAGGTCCAAGGAGTTTCCGGGGTTTTTTCAGAGCCTGGGAGTTTGAGAAATGGACATGAAGACAGTGGTGTATGGCCTGCACACGGTCTGCGCACGATTTGGGATAAACCGTGCAGCTACAGACAGGGGAACCTATAGGGGCACACGGCCCTGCAGACCAGGCCGGATGGGCTTGCCTCTTTTAACTAGGAGGCATTGTGGTGTGCACGGTTTGCTCACGGTTTGGGTTAACCGTGAACCTAAACCGTGCAACCCAGTTCTGGGTAAAATTACCAGTTTCCCATAAATATCTTTTAAGGCCTTAAGCATTTATTTTTCCTTATTCTAGTGAAAAAAACTAGGAAAGACCTATTTTAAGCTCCAGAACCCTCTTCTCTCTCAATATCCTACCACATCATTGTCTATCACCTGATTCTTGATCCCTTGGAATAATTTGAAAGGCCAAGGTAAGGCTTACCACACCTACGCTTCCTTCCTTGGTGAATCTTGGTATTTGTTTTGCTATTTTTTCGCAGGATCATTTTCCCTATTTTGAGGGAATTGGACTGAAAATTAGATCTCTTATACCCTACTGTGAATCTAAGTTCGATATCAAACGACCCTGCATCTACAGCTCTAAGGAAGGTGGTCACGTGGTTTCTATTTCAGGTTTTCACCGCTCTGAGTTTATATCTTCATTTCGTGGTTTTTATTTTTCCAAACCCCTTAATTATAATGACTGCTTCATATCTAAATGACCCTTTTGGTATGATATTGATGATTCTAACCTGGATAGGGTGTTTAGATGAGGTATGGATTGGGTAGGGTCAACCATAGGTGTTATGCCTTAAGATTCAGCCCTTTTTCACCATTAGACCATAAAGATATGTCTTGAAATGAATTTTCCATGTTAGGAAAATGAGATGACTTGGTTAGAGGTTGGATAGGATGAGATAGCTTGAACCCCTTGAATGAATTGAAATGTATTTTGCCTTTAGATGTGATTATGTTATATTATAAGATAGAAATTCCATGCTTTGTTAATGTGATACGATATAAGATGGAATGCCTTATATAATGTGATGTGAATGGTTACAGATTTCTGTGTTTACATGCTTGTGATAACCCATGTGTGGGCGGGAGGCATTCTAACCCCATGACAGTTGAATCTCCTTGTGTGGGTGGGAGGCGTTCTTACCCAGTGTTAGTTGAATCACCATGTGTGGGAGGGAGGCATTCTTACCCCGTGCTAGTTGAGTATTTGTGTAATAGGACGGGAGGAATACATTTCTCGTGCCTATATATCCTTTATGGGTGGGAGGTATTCTTCCCCACGCTAGCTATAGTGCTTTTGGAGGGGAGGCATTCATTCATCGTGCCTATATATCCTTTATGGGTGGGTGGTATTCTTCCCCACGCCAGCTATAGTGCTTGTCGTTGAGAGGCATTCATACCTCATGCCAGTGATGATTATACGTATGTTAGAAGCATGGAAGAGATACATGATTTCCTCATGCTACTGATAACCTGTATATATGTACTCATACTCTGGTGATTTGGTTGTACTACCAGCTATGAGAAAAAGCAGTTAGACCTACCAGGTGTCCTTCCTAAACATGAGTGGGAGGGTTGGTTATGTACTTTTATTTTCTTACTTTCTGTGTATTACTCACAGTTACTTGTAAACACCTATTTAGATTACACATACACACCGTTGGTGGTGGAATACTGAGACTTGTCTCACACCCTACCCGGGCGGCCTCCTTGATACCTGGGTAGACTTTACTGCTCAAAGTACTAGTTGGGTAAAAGACCCAAACTTATGTAGTTGATACAAGTATGTTCTAGCTGGAGATCCAGAGCAGAGGACCGAGCTCGGCTAGAGATGCTCGTGGACTACTTTTATTCTTTGTTCTCTTTATTATTATTGTATAGAATTATTTCCATCTATTTATACTATATTAACATGCCATACATCAATTTTTTATTAGACACTGCCTATGTAGATTTTGTATATCTATCAGGGTTTTTATTACTTCTATTGTTTGGTTTGTATTTTTCTCTTTTTCTCATGTTTACCATTGGATGTACTTCCACATTTGTATTACATTTATTCTATACCACTGTGTACTCTGACATGGGGGTACAGTCTCCCCACTGACTTACCATTACACCCCCACTGCTAGTCGACTACCCTTGGCCTATGGGGAGATGAGAGAGGGGTCATGTGTCCAACCAGGCTCAGGGCTTGGGTTGAGGGGAAACCGGGTCTGGGACATCACAGATGCCCTCATGGATATCCATGAGGAAGACATTATGGGTAGCTTCATTGCGTATGCCCCATCCACCATTTCCAATCCATAGAATCACACGTGAACCTACTTTGTGTCAGCCCCATTCACCATTTTTTCTCCATAACAACACCCCCTCGCCACGGCGTTGCCGGTGCCCTCCCTCCCACAAGGAGCAGAGGGTACTGGTTATGTAATTCCAAGTGATGTGGATCACACGCACCTCGTCCGAGCTACAAGGTGATAAACTACCAAACACCATCATCATCAGCACAAGATGTTAAAATGTGACCTCGCCCCGTACCTCCCACGTGGGGTGCCCCCACCATGGACATTCTCCACACCCCCTGGTCTCCATAGGTGATGATATCCTCTTTATGGGAGTGGTGTTTTTCCATAGGGGAAGGGATGGAACCTTCACGTAATCCCCTCATTTTCTTTCCTAGATGCAGCATAGCATCCCTTCTCCTCTTTTCATCTTCAGTCCCCAAGGCCAGTGGAGGGTGTGATAGGGAACACAGCTCCTCCTTTCTTCGGTCCAAAGTCCCTCTCCCACTACACTTGTATCCCCATCGGGCCTCCATGTTGGAGTAGGTCCCAATATTTCTCTCCTTGGGAGGCCCCACGTGTAATCCCATCTTAACTTCCCACGGACGCACCTTTTAAAACGTGGTCGTCAGGCCTTTTTTGCCTGGGGAATGGAATGGCATGATCCCCTTAGGATGTGGTGGCCCAGGTAAGGATCAGGATGGATAATGGAGTGGTTTATGGGGATGGTGAATGGGATGAGACGGTTGTGAAGATGATGGTTGTGTTGGTCTTGAGCCTTTAAGAGACTTCCTACGTATGCACGTGGCAGGGAATTAAAGTCTGCATAGTTCATCTAACGACGACTTACCGTCGAATGATATTGGCAATGACTTACTGCTGAATGAGGTTTCCATGGCTTACCACTGGATAAGGATTTCAACGTCTTACCACTGAATAGGGTCACATTTTTAGGTCATGCGGGACAGGGGTTAACGGACATGAAGGGGGTATGAGCGACCAATGGGTTGTGGGATTAAACCTTGTGAGGCTTCCTACGTACCCTACCTTAGCAAGGATCAAAGACAATGTAGTTCAAATCATGAATGGATTATACTCTAGGCTGCCCAGGGTGCCAGTGAAACGATGTGAAGGAGGACCTGGGGTCTAATAGATGGTGTTCTTGAACCTCATGGAGGATTCCTACATACCAATCCTTGAAATGGATCAACATCCCCGTAGTTCGGGTTGGTGTGAGGGCGTACAATTTAGGCTACCCGAGTGTTGGTGAACCGACGTTAATGGGTTATGAACGACTGGGTGGTGGTGGTCTTGAACCTCAGGGAGGAATCCTACGTATCGTGCCTTGACATGGATCAAAGACCTCGTAGTTCGAGAAGGGCGTGTCGGCGAACCGATGTGAAGATGCACCTAGGGTCCGATGGGTGTTGGGCTTGAACCTTATGGAGGATTCCTACGAACCCTGACTTGGCAAGGATCAAAGACCACATAGTTTAGGTGGTGGCATGGGGCTTACACTCTAGGGTTCCCAATTTAGTGGGGCATGAACCTCATGGAGGCTTCCTACGTAACATGCCATGACATTGATCAAAGTCCCCGTAGTTCGAGTAGAGAGGGGCTTATGCTCTAAGGCGGCCCTAAGTGTTGGGTCTTGAACCTCATGGAGGATTCCTACGTACCATGCCTTGACATGGATATAAGTACTCATAGTTATGGTGGAGAGGGAATTATGCTCTAAGGTTACCCAAGGTGGTGGGGCTTGAACCTCGTGGAGGCTTTCTACATACTATGCCTTGACATGGATCAATGTCCATGTAGTTCAGTTGTAGAGGATCTTACGCTCTGATGCAGCCCAAGGTGGTGGGGATTGAATCTCATGGAGGCTTCCTATGTACCATGCCTTGACATAGATAAAATTCCTCGTAGTTTGGGTGGAGAGGGGCCTACGCTCTGAGGCCTCCCAAGGTGGTGGGGCTTTAACCTCGTGGAGGCGTCCTATGTACCATCCCTTGACATGGATCAAATTACTTGAAATTCGGGTGGAGAGGATTACAGTTTAACGTAATGTGGGATGGGGGTGTTTTCATGGTCGATGATTACTCTAATCCGACGTGAGTCATGCTTGCTGTGAGAAACAAGAGGCAGTAAAGGCCTGAAGACCACATGGCGAAAGGTGGGTCCGTGGGAACTGAAGAGGGTCTTACGCACGGGGCAGCCAATGGGGAGAAATATTGGGACTTACTTTGAGATGGAGGATAGACGGTGAAAATGCCTTCCCCTTCATAGCCTTCTAGGGGACAAAACTGATGTCGAACTACTGGAGGATTACTGCCCACAGTGCTAGATGGCTGGTCAACATGGGGAGATTCGAAATGTACTTTATCATGTCTACTCAAGAGACCAGCTGTACCTCATGGTGTTTCAGGTAATGTCACAACATCTGTACATCAAATACAAGCACAAGGCAGCTCTTCTCGATGGGGGAGTATATGATCTCTGTATCGAGAAGCATGCGGTTGAGGTATTATAGACTATTTTATGTCACCTCGTTGTTCTTCTGGGCCAGAAGGGCGCCAAGATATCATTCTAAGTTAGTCACGTATAGGATTAATTGCTTCTTGGAGATGGGTGGAATCAAGACTGGAGGTTGGTGCAAGTACTAATTATTTTCCATGAACGTGGTCTGATAAACTTTGTATCATTCGTAGGCAGAGCCTTTCTTCATTAGCTGAGAAAAGGGCCTACACTTACCAGCCATATTCCCAATTAATCGTCGTATGTATGCTAAGTGGTCTTGAAAACCATGAAGATATTAGATATTTCTTAAACGAGGCATCTGGATAATTTCCCTGATCTTCTCTAGGTCGATCTCGATGCCTCAGTACCTGACAACAAAGCCAAGAAACATCCCTGATGTGACCTTGAAGGAAAACTTCAACTGGTTCATTTTCAAGTAGCGGGAGCGGAGTAAGCCGAACAACTTCTCAAGGGCTTTGAGATGGTCTTGGTCCTTTCAAGACTTGACCACAAGATCATCCCCACAGAATTCCACTAATGTCCCGAGGATTGGCTTGAATATGTAGTGCATGGCCCGCTGATAGGTGGCACCTACAATCTTCAGGCCGAAGGGCATAACCTTGTAACAGAAAGTACCTTGGGGCACCCTAAAAGCTATAGACTCTTCATCATCATGGGACATCCGGATCTGATTATATCCAGAGTAACCATCCATGAAGGAGAGGGCTTGGTACCCGACCGTATCATCGATCAATAACTTCGTCACTGGAAGAGGAAATCCATCCTTTAGACAGTGACGGTTGAGATCTCGGAAGTCGACACAGACTCTGATCTGTCCATTCTTCGTCCTGACTGGTAAGATGTTGGCTAGGAACATGGGGTACGGGACCTCCTTGATGATGTTGACTATGATGAGCTTGTAAAATTTGGCATATACCATGGCACCATGAGAAGGGTGCATCATTATGGGAGGCTACTTGAACACGCGATGGTTTTTCTGGAGACCGAGTCTACCTGAGGATCAAGTCCTAGCATCTCATCGTAACTCCAGGAAAACACAGCACAATGCTTTTTAAGGATGTCCACATACCTCTTCTGCTTCCTTAGGGACATGGAAACACTAATCAATGTGGTTCTTGGCTCTGCCTTGCTACCAAGGTTCACCTATACCAGTTCATTGACCATGTCAGAGACGCCTTCTTCAAAGGTGGGGGGATCATCCTCCAAATCATCTTCTTAACATGAGGAGGAGGGATTATTAGCGGGTGAGGATTCCCCTTGGCCAGAAGCACATAACAGGATGCTGTTTCCAGCCTGGACAGTAGTGGACATCATATCAGGAGATTCACGCACCACTGAGACTATAGCAATGGAGGCATTCGATCCAATCCAATCTGGTCTTTGGCCCAAGGGGATATGCTTGATTACATCAAAGAAATAGTGGCACATCTCCTTGATCTGGTTAATCCCAGCCTGGTGAAATAGACACGTATGTCGTACTGTGGTTTCCATGGGGAGGACATCCTGGTATCATACGAGGGTAGGGAATTTTGGGATCACCTGAGCCTAGTTTGTGTAGGAGTACGAGGTGATTTTCCATTGTCTATTGGACTTGGGAATATGTCTTCATCTTGTACCAGAGACAACAAAGCATTTCTACATATCAGGGGTCATGACCTCCAATCGATGGATGAGGAAGGTGTAGGTGTCATCCAGACCTGCCTAGGGGTCATTTGTGACATGGGCGGGATCAACCTCACTTTCCATAATCTGCATATCTGTGTTCTTGTAATAGTAAGCGCCCATATAATGGGCTGCAAAAGAGGCGAATGGAGATGCTTCACCTTGGAGTACGCCAACTCGACCATTAAGGGAGTACATGAGGCATTGTTGATAAGATTAGGGGACCACCGTATACAGATGCTACCTCCATCACAGTGAGGTCCTTGCACATATTTGATGAAAAGCGAAGGTCTTAAAGGATAGAAATCCTTGATGTGATGCCGAAAAGGTGCTTGAGGACATCATACTTCCTTTCCAGGTGAGAAATTCTACTTTCATAAGGCCGCTCTGTGATTGGAGACATGGTGGGACCTTCCAGCTGGACCGGTGAATGGCTGGTGCTGGGCATATCCCACTGCCCAGTAGTTGATGCATGAAGAGTACCTGCTGGATGTGGTTTGAATGACATATATTGACCTGTAGTGGGGCGAAGATGGTTTTGGCATGGACGAAGTGGCTCTACCTGATCCAGTAGCACAAATGGTTGTGGAGGCAGTCCTGATGACACCGGATGAAGAGGCTGCGAGTGATTAGCTCTACGCTGGGCATGTTGTCAAGTCTCAGAGGATTGCATGAACTTGCTTGAGGTGTTGACTGATGCACCTTGATGAACCATGGATCCATGGCTTCGTCGACATTGGTGTTAGCTGGGGATGTTGGGGAGGTTCAGCCGGCGTTCCCCCTCATCGGGAGTCATACAAGGGTTTACTAACTTGAAGGTATTAACTGAATCATACCGTTGACTGTCACTCGAAGAATCATCCACCACTGGGTGGATTTTCGGGGGGAATCCCCATCTCAAGGGGCATGAAGTCACCAAGAGTGCGGGGTGAAGATGGAATTAGCGGGGCACATTGCTTCTTCTTGAACCGCTGATGCCTGCTCTTCTGGGAAGAGGTCGACTGAGATAATGATGAAAAGGTTGTGGGCATAGCTTCTGAAGGTTCCACCTGATTCAGGATTGCCCGAATACATCCATGGGTGTGACCAACCTTTTTACAAGCCATATAGTAATCTTACTTATGGGATCTGTGGCAGGGGACCTCCTGCCTCTCCCCTTCACTGTCGCTACTGATTCTTGAACTTACAAAGACACCTGCTACTCGTGCTGGGGCCAGGCCAAGCCTGACATTGTTGTTATCGACATGGCATTGGAGCCAGTACATAAACACATAATATTGATTGAGGATGTGCCCTAGAATCTGATGATAGAGGAAATAGTTGGGGTGATCGGTGAGATTTTCCTATGTCAAACTACTGCACTCAGGAAAACGTACAATCATCTACTCTAGGGTGCTATGGAAGTAACCAGGAACATGATTCTCACTGAATGAGTAAGTTTGGTGTCTTATTTCTGGATAGGGAGCCCTTAGAGCCTAGCCCTGACAAGGAGCTGGAGGGTCCTGTCGAAATGGTGGACCCTGATTGTTCCCCCTGGATGGTGGTGGCGCAATACGCGGTGGTGCCTACCGATTATGAGGGCACTTTGGAGCCGGAGGCTGTGCCAGAGGGGGAGGTCCTCTGCTAGGCTGCATGGTCAGTGCTACTAGTTTCAATTATAGCTACTTGGGATCTTCTATTTGGGCCCTACGGCGGGCTCGTCTCTAGAGCCTCTCCTTGCTGGGATTACAGGGGGCAACAGACGGATCTTGTTTTCCTATTGTTGGGATTATTCGAGACATTGGGCCTTATTTGAGAAGTCTCAGAATACCCTGGGATAGTTCTAACTGATCAGGGAGGGAACATGTTCCTTCTTGAAATTCCCTATGCACATCGTTAGTAATTGTTTCTGAGTCAGTGGCATGTCGAGGGATTATGTGAGACCCTTCCACTGGGTGATAAAGTCCGCGACTCGCTCATCAGGCCCTTTCTTGCACTTGAAGGGGTCTGAGATACTGGTCTTCCAGGTGGTAGAGCTGAACTGGTAGAGGAACTGCCTGTGAAGGTCCTCCCAGCTGGTCACGAATCCGATGGGGAGCTAGCTGTACCAAAGAAATGTCGGCCCCTCCAGTGTCTGAATGAAACATTGGAGCTTGGAGGCCTCGTGCTGTGCTGGAGTCCCCAACATGGGGCCACACATTGAGTTGAATTGGTCAGGATGTTGCGGCAGGTCCCACATCCCATTAAAGGGGGGGAAGGTTAGATTCATGAAACCCGGAGGCACTGACATATCATCCACCCATTCCAGGTATGGCTTGTCATCTAGTGGGATTTCCACCTTTCATGTTTCCAATGCCACAAGGCAGTCTATGAGTGCCGCCATAGGATCATCCAGGTGGGGTTCCTTGTCTTGACGGGGATCCATAATCACAAGTGCATTGTCGGGCTCTTCGACACGGTAGACGGGTTCAATGGCTCGTGGAGCGATTGGTGGAGCGGCCTTCGGGGTAGCTGGGGGAACCAGGGCCGATTACATGGATTTCTGCACCGTTCGGTAGGGTTTGGTGAGACATACCGCATCCTATTTCAGTGAGTTATGACTTCAAAACTGTCCGTAGGAGCGGTATGATCAGGTTTTCCCGGAGGCATCTCTCTGGGGGGAGTTGTTCCTGCCCCTACTGCCCCAGCCTAGGATCACCATAATCGGGTTGTTGTTCTACAACACGTTCTACCAGTTGTTCATTGACCAACCTCTACTACTCAGTAAGTTGTTGGAACAATGTGTCCTTCTCAGGGTCCTCCTTCATCTTCTGCACTGAGGCGAACGGGTCGGAGTGCTTGAAAGCTCGGCCATGCCCTTTTCCTAAACCATCATTACGGCTGAGTACCAATGCCTTGGTGGGAACGGGGAGTCCTAAGAGGTTCCTCTACTAACGAGTAATCCTCCCTGATGGGTCCAATAGTTTTGGCACATCCTTAGGGGGTAAGTCTCCATCGAGAAACTCCAGCTCGTCCACATTGTCCAATACGTTGGCCATTTTGATTGTGACCCTTCCTGGGGGCATGTCCTCAATATTTCATAGCGAGTTGGGATGCTAATAGATAGGGATTAAGAGGAGGGAAGCATACTACTCTCAGCCACAGATTATCATATCGGGGGAAGCCTCCCTGATAATTTTGCTGAGTACCTTGATACTCTGAATGCATTGCTGCTGGAGGGCCTCACGACGGCCTGGTGACTCGGGGCGCTGGGCCAGAGGGAGTGTGGCCAGATCGACTAGACGACACTGCTCGCTTATGTATTCAAAATGCGTTTTTCTTCATGGATATACCATGCACCGATGATAGAGAATGAAATCTGTCGTCTAGAGGGTGTAGTGGAAACACTCAACTTCTTCTAGGGTGAGGGACTTGGGTATGCAGAAATCCCACGCTTCTGCGAGCCAGAACTTCTCGGGGAATTGGTCTGCTGCAAAGATGGTTTGGAAGCTACTAGGCTCAAATTCTGGGTATTCCCTTGAATACACCACTCGCCAACTGGTGGTGGTTGAGGAACTGACAGCTTTACTGAGGCAGACCGCTGGGACGACAGGTCGGCCAGTGGAGAATACGGCGAATGGGCTGATTGGGTGCTGATTCTATGGTTGTCCTCTGACGATTTTACTGACCTGACGGCTACGTCGTGATATGAAAAGACGACACCCACTCTTCCTGGATCAGGGGATAGAGCTTTTGGTGGGGGTCCGTGTTGTTGCTCACCCACCATTGGTCCCCAGAATAGCTCTCTGTGATCTCTTGCGGAGGTAGAGAGTGCTCCCGGAGATGATGGTGGCGACTGCATGACCGTAACCTACGGGGTCACCCAATTTATCTTCTCCTGGATAAACTTGCAGAGGGAGGCATGAATCCTATGGACCTCGCATTCTGGGAGCACCAGGATGATGCACCTCGTTCTAGCTTCGACCCTTGACTCGGATGAGGGAGGGGAGGTTTCCTGAGCTGAGTCGCACTCCGCATTAGAGTCTGGGAAGTGGACAGGTTTGATCTCCATCTGGGTCTTCCCGGGATTCCTCTTGTGGCGGTGACGTCTGTCCTTCCACCCCCTGGGCGGCTCCTCGGGACACGGCTGATTTATGAGATGTGTTCCTTCATCCGCACTAGTTCCAGGGAGGAGAGGGTTTCCACTTGGGACAGCTGAGGTGCTAGGAGCACCAGGAAAAATGTTGAAATAGACATGGGGAGGACCTCCAAGAATAGCTCCTGAGTGGGAAAAACCTCCGCCAGAACTATCTAGAGCATGGGGTGGAACTCCATGCTTGGTGCAGGTGGAGCGAGGATGGCCTTCACCCATCTAGTTGCTGGGGTGAGGAGGACCTCCACTAGCTGCGGAGAGGACGTAGGGAGGATACCCACATTGGAGAGATACCGGATGGGTAACGTATCCACATCGATGGTCAGGGGAAGGAGGAAGGACTCCATTCCTAGTGTGATGGGAACGAGAGAGGCTTTCATACCGAACATCACTACAGTGGGGAAGACCTTCATTCGGATTGGGGGTAGCTTGGGGAAAACCTCCATGTGTATCCTTGAAGCGAGGAAGACCCATACTCTCTGTGGTAGTGGTCCGAGGACGGCCTCTGTATGGGGTGGAATCGCTGTGGGTTGGTTCACGACAACCCCTGCTCATTGTTGTGACCAAGAGTGTCGACTCAGCTTTCCCATGGGGCAGTTGGGGCCTCGACATCTATTGGGTGTATAAGAACCACTTCTAAGTGTCTGTAGGGTCTTGATGATATGTATCAGCAGTGGATCGGGCCATAATAGCCATCGACGTTGACACCCCTTGGTGGGCGTCCTCAGCTCGTGCCCGATGCTGGTGTCAGGTCAGGCGAGCCGGTGCTGGTGGTGCAGGTGCATAGCTTACCTACTCCTCCGGCAAGACCAGTCGGAGAAATTGACATGGCCGGGTGGGGGTCCATGCTGGGAGCCAATGGATTGAGACTCTGACCGTGTAGGGCCGGACGTCGCCCACCTCATCAGCGTAAGTCAGGGAGTCCTCAAAGCACTCTGGGGACAATCTCCTAAAATGATTGAATGTTGGGATGGGGAGCAGAAGATCCTTGCGTGTCCATTTCCCGGGTTGGGATTATACCCTCCTCCTCTTCGCAACGTACGAGGTTGTTAATTACCCTTTGTTGGATAACATCCGATGGAGAGATGGGGCTTGGGTGCCCCATGGTCTTGGATGAAGAAGTTGTTGTGGAAGCGGTGAATCCACATGAAGCGGTTGTGCTGGTGTTTCTCCTGCCCCTACATAGGCGGGCTATTGGTTATCGTGTTCCGATGACAATAACCTGATTCTTTAGAAGCAGAGAGATGAACTCATTAGTGCTGAAAGGAAATAAAAATAATCAATGACCAATGCCCCAGTGCCATCCGGTATTTCGTGACTGGTAAGAGGTATCCACGCTGACAATGTCATAGAACGGTATGTCGAACGTTCTACTGCCCCAACTTCTGGTGAGTTTCACTCTAGGCCCGCTATCGCCTTCGCGGGACCTAGTGCCAGACAGCTGGATCCGGTGACACATTAATCAATTTATGTCCCGGGCGCTACTAATCTCCATATTGAGGAGAATAATTTCATGTCGGGTTCACCATTTCTATTTCCTACGCTTTCTATGGGGAGCGCACATCCATCTGCTTGAGTACGATGGGCGCGACTTTGTTACCCCACATTACCACTTTCCAAAGGTTAGCGACATTCATCGCAGCTCTCATCTATGGTAGGATTCTTCCAGTGAGGGATAGAAACATTGGAGTGCAGTCAAGCACTTTCATCATGGCGTCCACATCGGCGATAGGAGGGTGGGTCAACCTAGGTATCCCAATGCTCGCCAAGATGTACCAAATGTTGTGGCACATCAGTGAGAGGAAAAGGCCACACAGGGTATGTGGGCCATTCCATATCCTATACTAGGGGATGGAAGCACACATCACGGGGATCTTTGAGTATCTGAACCCCATCTCACCTCCAGGGTTGATATTTTGTCCCTCAATCTTGAATGCTTCAGGGACCTTTTTGACCAAGCTGACCACAACATCGGTTCTGAACCGGGTGAGGAAGCTGGAGGAATTCAATTTCCACACATTCCCATTGCCGATTGGGGCAATTCACTGATGATAGCCTAGGGATAGTGGAGCATAGGGACTATCTCCTGGCCTTTCGAGGTGGAGTCTTGGTGGCCAGGGTGGACCGCGAGCGTCTCTGCGATCCATACACCCCACATCGGTCTACATGGCAATTATGGTGCATGTAGTGGATGACCCCACAAGTATACCTGGAGGTGCGATACGAGGAGTACCTATGTGTGATGAGGAATATATGGCTCATGTTCACATTGTATGACAAGAAGATTCAGAATGTACTACCTCCAACGACCACTGTCCTTGGTCTCGTAAAAGAATATGCCCAGAATTGGGAGGCAACTTATCCAGGGGAGATGGTGATATGGCCAACAATCCTGGTCACTGAGGTTGAGCTTCCCCAATCCCGGAGCTGAGGCCAAAAGGCGACAAGGGCATCCTATGCTGCGGATCCACTACCACTGCTCCCCCCTTAACTGGTGCAGGCGTCGCTGCTACAGCAACCCCACCACTGCGAGATGCCCATGTAGCATTACGGGTGTCAATCGAAGCCGCATTGAGAAAATCACTATCAATTTTAAAATTAAAAAACTATTAAGATACTTCATGTATCATGTATATTTTTCACCAAACAAATTGAACTCAAACAAAGCATTTTGATCAACACATGCTCTAGATTATTTGGAGGAAATGGAGTGGTTTCCATCCCTCATTTTCTCATTGCAACTCAAACATTAATTGAAGTCCCCCAGAATAATCCATGGGAATGTAATTCCATAATTGAGAACAACTATTTCTACCCACATTCTCTTACTGTCTTGCTTCCAATTTAGGTCATAAATAAAGGATCATGTAATGTGGTAACCAAGGTAGATTATAGAACCATTGATTTGTTGTTCACCTGTAGTGACATTGGAGTTGCTGTCCCAAGAGGAGTGATCAAGTACCCATAGAATTTTGACATCATTATAAAACCTATTGTTGTCAATTACATGAAAACCCATTCTCTAAAAACATGAAATGAAATAGGAAGAATGTTTTTTAGGTTTATAAAGTCCTATATTGACTGGATTATATTTCTGGATAAACAACCGGATGGATCTGATGGTCTCTGGATTTCCTTGACCTTGAAAATTCATAATTAATATCACTATTTGACTCTCTTTCTGGGGTGATGATATCTTAATTTCCCACATATAAACTTCAATGTTCGTCCATCCATCTTCGCAGAAGGTCATTTATATTAGCTGTGATGGCAATAACATCCTTTCACTAACTCTTAAGGCCTAGACAAACCAAATCTATCTGAATATCCTAGATCAGGATTGTGCTTGAATCATTATCATTGTTTTCACAACCATTTTTACATATCCTACCAAATTGATATCTATTTGGGGTTGTGCGTTCGAATTTTCTAGGGGTACCAGTGCATGTCACCAACCCTCGATGTACCAGACTTCCTTCCGAACAATTGGAATGCCCAAACTATTATGGGTAGTTGATTCTAAATTATTAATATTATTCCCCGGAGACAGTCCCTTTGGTGAGTCTTCCAATTTATCGGTGAATTCATGAGATTCAAAATTTAATACAGTCCCATACCTCATTAACCACACCAGTTTTGTGAAATCCTTGAATAAATCCATAAAAAAGTATTCATCCTCTATTTAATTTTCAAGGATTATCACCAAATTAAAAATCTCACATGATATTTCAATGTCAAGAGTGTAGTTATCATTAGAATCATGCTCTATAGGGTAATTAACCATATGTTCCATTACAGGTGAAAAATAGTGTGAGGTATTTTGATTCTCCTCCTCCTTAAATAAATCATCCCATGATTTTTTCATGGAAGTTGACGGACCATACTGATTGTAAATAGAATTTATCTCTTTAGAAGTAGAAGGTCGCGAATTTCCATGAATAAAAGAAACAATATCCTTTGGAGTATTAATAGGAACCAGTGATGGTCCAACTTTCTCCATGATCACTCTCTTTTTCTTAGTATGGATATTTTTATTCTTTCTATTTATATTTTCATCATACCATTCCAACCCATTGTGAGAAATAACCTTCTTTTAGAAAACTCTCCAACTAGATACCACAAGGATAACCATGTTGCAGACCTCACAAAATGTAGGAACATTATCGTACTCAATAATAACATCAGATCTATTACCATTGGAAATTAAGGAGAATCTAGAAGGGCATTTTAATTCCAAGTTGATATCCACCAGCTTTCGAGCAATGATTCCATGTTCTCCTCCCATGGTTCTTTGGTCCAATCTGATTGGGATGGTGATGCAAGAGGAAATATCATTCAAGATCATTGGATTCAAATAAAACTTATTCAAACAATGAAACCTAACCCAAAATAGAGAATTATATTTCTTGAGTTTAAAGGGACTAAAATTGACATCACTCTAAAAAAACATGATGATTCCAAGTTTAAATTTCAAGTTGATAGTGCAATTGGAATTTTTCATCACCTACTTGTATTGAATGATTATATGAAAGAAAACCTCTTCCAATTAGGATTAACATCAAATCTCCACTTCACAAACAATGAGATATGCGATTTTTGAAATCAGTATAAGACTAGGGAATGTACCCCTTTGAGTATATGACATAACCCAAAATAGAAAATTTATAGAGATTAGTCCCCTATTGAAGGGACTCCAAATCTTCCACCACTAAAAAACCACCATCCTCATTCCTCGTGATATTGGAGGATTTGTATTCTTTTTCATTGGATTGATCTACGGAACCTGCGAGTGCTTCCAAAAAGGAGATTCCATTCTTCTTCAAACAGAATGGTTCTTGATATTCAATGTATTTGGGACAATTCTCAAGGATTCTCGATCATCATGAAAATCCATTTCCCACTCAGGATTGAATGAATCCATTGAAGAGATTAGGATTGCGGCCAAAAAAACAAGGTATAACCATAAAAATATTCAAAGAAAATGACTCTGTAGACCCTGGAAAACGCGTTCCTGACATTTTCCAAATGCTTCCATACACGATCAAGGATCGTAGAACTTTTCTTAAGCTTCGATTTGGTAGGTCGTAGGGCCTGAACGGAGTTACGGATTAGGATTTATGGACGTTTGAAGTTGGGATGGAAATCTGGTTCGCGAAGCCCCCTCCGTGATCGTGGAGCGCCACCGCGAAGTAATGAGGCGAGAGGCTCCGCGAACCCATTTTATGTTCGAGATGCGCCGCGAAGACCCTTCGCGAAGAACGGATGAAAAGCACCAATGCGATGCTCCTGAGCATCGCGGTCCCGGGAAGGTCCGGAGGCGGTAACTCTCCGCGAACGAATTTGACTTTCGCGAGCCCGCCGCGAAGCTCCGGAGGCGGTACCTCTCCTCGAACGAATTTGACGTTCGCGAGCGCGCCGCGAAGATCCTGAGGCGGCGCGGGAGTTCTGCTTTGTGGTGCCCCTTTCATATAAATACCCATCTCACCCCCCTTCTCAGGAGGACGGCCACGACCACTTCGCCCCTTGGGCGGCTGAGCGGAGCTCCGCATTGCAGCTCCGCGAAGCCATGCTCCGCGAGCAGCTTCCTTCGCGTTCCTGCTCCGCGAGCGGAGACTCCATAAGTCCATGCTCTGCGAGCCAATGCTCTGCGTGACCAAGCTCCGTGAGAGCCATTTGCACCGCGATGTTGCTTCGCGATGCTGCTCCGCGAGACTAAGCTCCGCGAGACCCCTTTGCTCCGCGATGTTGCTCCGTGAGACCAAGCTCAGCGAGACCCCTTTGCTCCGCGAGAGACCATTGCTCCGCGAGGCCATGCTCCGCGAAGCTACTTCGCGAAGACCTATCCTTCGCGAGGATCCTACCTTCGCGCCCACTGGTCCATACCGCGTGGGCTGCGCCCCCGCACCCTCGCTCGGGGTCAGTGCCGGGCTTCGGTCCCCGCCCTCCGGGCCGGTCCCTTCGCTACCGTCACAGACCCCCATGAAAAATGGAGAGTCGCACCACAAACTTTTCAGGCCGGGATGCCGGGATTTTCCATTGCGCCCCTATGCGCTCCCACCTTCCACCTATGGAATACCATGATTTGATACACTCCTCTGCACATCGTGGAACACCTAGAGTTGACATAATTCTTTTGGGTTTCATTCCATGTCGTGAGTCGAGATTCTCATCATCAATTCCCCGAGTACCTTGAGTCGAACCATCCCTCAAGCAACTCCTCCAAACCCAATCACTTGGCTCCTATGCCATGTTGAACCAGAAAGGGCCTCCCTTGCATAAGTCCCAACACCAACCATTTCTAAGCACCTTCTGCCTAACAGTCCTTTCTACATGACTCTAAACTGTAGTAATCCTTATGTTCCAAACATAGGATGCCTCTTTACCTACACGAGAGATGCCTCATGCTCCTAGGATGAGATTCCAATACTCCTATCTACATGACTATAAATGGTAGCAATCCCTATCTAACAAATGATAGAATGCCTCTTGCTCTATACGAGAGATGCCATATGCTCCTAGTATAAGAAGCCAATAGTCCTACCTACAAGACTCTAAACTGTAGTATGCCCTATGTTCCTAATGTAGGATGCCTCTTGTTCCAAACATGATATGCCTTATGCTCCAAGCGTAAGATGCTCAATGCCATGACTATAGTGGCATAATTCCAACGCTCCTTGGCATTCTCCCTCTTGTGAACCAGTGCATAAGTGAAGGCCTCAACTCACCATTGATTTGGGATGCTCTCATGGCCTGACATGAGGAAGAAATTACGGGAGGCTCCTTGCATAAGCCCCATTCACTATTTCCGCTCCATAGCTGGACCCGGGAAGCTTCCTAGCGTAAGCCCCATTCACTAGTGTCGCTCCATAGCGGCACCCGGGCAGCTTCCTAGCGTAAGCCCCATTCACCAGTGCCGCTCCATAGCGGCACCCGGGCAGCTTCCTAGAGTAAGCCCCATTCACCATTTTCGCTCCTAAGCGACACCCGGGAAGCTTTCTAGCATAAGCCCCATTCGCCTTTGCCGCTCCATAACGGCACCCGGGCAGCTTCCTCACGTAAGCCTCATCCACTGTTGTGATCCTATGCAGTGGAAAGCCGTTGAAATCCTTTTCCAGCGGTAAGCCGTTGTGATCCAATCCATCGGTAATCCGTTGTCACCCCATTTAGAGGTAATCCGTTCACATCCTTATCCAGCGGTAAGCCGTTGAAACCCCCAATCGGTGGTAAGCCGTTGAAACCCCCAATCGGCGGTAAGCCGTCATCAGAAGAACTACGTTTTCTTTGATCCATGTCAAGGCATGGTACGTAGGAAGCCTCTTCAAGGCTCAAGCCCGAAACTATCATCATCCTTTTCCTTGGGGATCCATCCTGGAGTAAGTCCCAACACCATGGGCCGCCTAACGCGTAAGCCCCTCTTCGCTTCACACGGACGCATCCTTCGCGACGTGATCGTCAGGTCCTTGCAACCTCTTGTTTCTCACACCGAGCATGACTCACGTGGGATTAGAGTGAGCACCGGCACTGACCCCCCACCCTTAGAGAACTACGAGGACTTTGATCCATGTCAAGGCATGGTACGTAGGAATCCTCTATGAGGTTCAAGCCCACCCGTCACTCATTCACGTCGGGTCTCATTCCCGTCCAGCATGATGTTAAACCGCATTCCGGTCCAATGGAAAGCCATTGCAACCCATCCCATTTGAACTACGAGGTCTTTGATCCATGTAAAGGCGTGGTACGTAGGAAGCCTCCACAAGGTTCAAGCCCACCCATCATCCAATTCACGTCGAGTTCTATCTACGCCCAGCACGACGTTAAACTGCAATTCCAGTCCGACGACAAGCCGTTGTGACTAACTCGAACTACGAGGTCTTTGATCCATGTCAAGGCATGGTACATAGGAAGCCTCTACGAGGTTCAAACACACCATCTGGTCGTTCCGACCTCAATCACGTTGGTTCACCCCCGTCCCGCATGATGTTAAACTGTATTCCCCAATCCGAACTACGGGGACTTTGATCCGTGTCAAGGCATGGTACGTAGGAAGCCTCCCTGAGGTTCAAGCCCAACAATCATTGGCCCAAACCATCTCCTAGTCGGTGTGCCAGGCCCCCATTGTCAATCCCATCTCCCATCGGACCAAGGTCCCACATTTACGTCGGCTCGCCGACACCCACCGCCCTTCGTTTATTCACATCAGGGTTCACTACTGTCCCGCCTGACGTTAAACTGTATTCCATCAAACCCTTTGAACTACGAAGTCTTTGATCCATGTCAAGACATGGTACGTAGGAAGCCTCCACGAGGTTCAAGCCCATCTCTCATCGGACCAAGGTCCACCTTCACGTCGGTACGCTGACGATGCTCATCGGACCAAGGTCCACCTTCACGTCGGTACGCTGACGATGCCCGTCGGACCAAGGTCCACCTTCACGTTGGTTCGCTGACGACATCTATCGGGCCAAGGTCCACCTTCATGTCGGTTCACCGGCACCATCCCGAACTACGCGGACTTTGACTCCCTGCCACGGGGATACGTAGGAAGCCTCTTCAAGGCTCAATCCCAAATTCACTGTCGCCCCCCTGCGATGGTCCCATTTAATTCCCCCTCTGATTCATTCATCCATCCATCACCCATCCTGATTCTCACCCGGGCCGCCACATCCTGGTGGGATTATGCCATCCACCTCCTCGCTACTCCTTGCGGCGCATGGGCCTCTTTCCACGTGTAAGACCCATCATATCTCCGGGTCGTTGTACTCTGTGTACACCCCGATTCATCACCCTTTTCCCCTCTAGGGAGTGCACTACATCGGATCCGTCCTCATTGGGCGTTCTGATCCGTCTATCTTCTAGATGTTCTCCCTTTGGGATATACCAATATGATCCGTCTCTATGGGACGTTCTGATCACCCTCATTCTGTCTCTGCAGGACGTTAAACTCGCGGCCTACCTCGTGATAATCATGAGATGCCTGAGGAAAACCTCAGATGACACACCTTTGGGGTAACCGTCTCTGTTAGACGTTAATCTTGCAACATACACTGTGTTAAAGATAGGAAGCTGAGGAAAACCTCAGATACATGCCTCGGGATATGCACCCTTGAGATGCCCTCTTATGAGGAAGAATACAAGTTCCCCTATGTCCACGCACCTATAGATGCCCCGACATGACTGATATTGCTGTCTACTCAGACCGAAGGTCGCTACCATGTCAAGACCCTATGGAACGTCTTGGAGGAAGTAGTGTAATTAACCGGCGTCCATGATGATATGGAACCGGGAATGAGATTCACAAACAACGTATTAAATCTATGAGGGAGACTCGGACTAGGTGACGAGTTCTGAGGAGGAATCCAAAGAAGGAAGAACCGACATCCCATCATCCCGTTTCGATCAAGGAGCAGACGTCCCTGAATAAGGAGCGAATGCCGCCCACCTTTGGAAAGCGGGAATGCGGGGCAACAGCAGCGCGTCCTCCATGGACGGATGCGCGCGCCCCGGCGAAAGCGTCGGAAACAGTATCCCACTCTCTAAATTCCAAGTATTTTACCTTCATATGAAAGGGATAACATAATATCTATGAATGAGAATTTTACATAAACAATACCGAAAAGAAAACTACTTGTATCATAAATACCGAACCGCAAATCTCGTGATTCATTATATACATAAACTGCACCTATATAAAAATATAATTTATTATAAATTTTTTATTGAGTAAAATTCACAACTATCAGTCCATCTATTATTTAATTGGTACATTTTAACAACTTTTTACTAACAATTCTTTCTAAAAACAAAAAATTCCGGTGATAAATTTTGAGTTTTTATAGAATGTATTGATTTGGAATTAATGTTCATTATACTTTGGTCCTGATTCCATAATATAAATAATTTTAAAAATATCATAAGTACTACATTTAATAATTATTTTTAGTTTTATACCTTTTAATTTAATATGGTGTTGAAATATAATGTACATATGTTCTTGGAGATGGTAATTTATATTTATACCGAAGTAATATTTCCACATTCCGATGGATGGATCAAATGAACTGTAAATATAAATTCACCATTTTAAAATATTTATTATATCATTTTATATATATATTTAATAAATCAATCAATATTAATATCCATGTAATGTGTATGTTAAAAATGATTCTCATAACCTTGTAGAGGTGGTAGTCCACATGTAGACATAAGCGACATTATCATTTCACAAAGAATGGGAAGGAATGAATGTGTTTAATATCATATAAATATAAACGGATTGTTATTTAAAATATTTAACATATAAATTGTAAATACATCATAATAACCATCCATGAATGAGGGTTATGGATAATGAATCATATCGCTATGTGGAGGTATTAGTCTGCACATATGAACGAGTGGCAATTTCATTTTTCATTTTATGGAAAACGAGATGAATAAATGTCTGTAAATTGAAAAAACAAAAACTAAGTATACGAGTGATAAATATATTTTCTATATAATAATGGTTATCATTGATTTGAGGGAGGTATAATAAGATATAAAAACATATTATTATGAACTGTACATCTTCTTTTGACAACCAACATCAGATTATAAAAAATTCATTATTAGTATAGTATTAGATAATAATAGGACATATATGAAGTAGTATGGGATGATATGAAGGTATTTTGGTAGTTTTTTTCCATTATTATAGGATCAAAATTTGTGGACAAGGGATGTCTAAACAAATAATAAAAGTGATTTCAAGGTCTTGCTTATAATTTTTCAAAAGATTAAAATATATTATTTTCTTCCTTAAAATAAGGATGAAAAATTACATATTTTTAAATTAATGAATGATATAGGGTCAAAATATGACCAAAAAATGGGTTTATTGAAGCTTTAACATCATTTTAACCCTTGTATCTTTCATTGAATACATTTCAATTTTCACCGTTATAATGATTTTCTACCTCATTTACAATTAATAATGAACAGAAAACAGCTTCACATTCTAATATAATATTTTTTATTATGATTTATTTTATTCAATCCATTTTATCTTCTTTAATATATACAAGTTAATGAAATTAATTTTAAAGTAATTCCTCAAAATATTATGAAAATTGGGTTTTTGTAATAATTATTTTTAAGTATAAATATTTATTTATAATAAAATTATGCATTATGTAAATTCAATTAATTTTATATTATTTTTTTAAAAAATTAAGTAAATAATTAACAAATAAAAAATTTAATTTGAAAATACAAGAAATTAAATGTATTTTTCATTAAAACCATTCACCTTCTACTATTTACCAAAAATATTCTTTTACTAAAAAAATCCCAAAAACTATTTTTATGTTAATGATGATAAGATGATTAAAAATATGATATTTATTTCCTAATGAAATTAAAAAAATTTATAAATTAACAAAATATTCATGAAAAAAATGATAGAAAATCCATATATGAAGAGAACATATTTTAAAGAAAAAATGACTTTTGAAAAAATATTGTACATATTTAATATAAAATAGTAATTTATTTTTTTTATAAAAAATATTTTTCATTATGATTTTATTCTTATTCATATCATAAATTTAAAATATAGTTTATTGTAATCACATTTAAATAATTATAATTTCATTGTATATATCAGATTGTTTGAAATTGATGTTAAATGTTAATGATGAAATTAAATTAATTTGATTTATTTAAGGAGAAATATATCCTAAAATAATAGGGTATCATAAGCTAAACCTTATTATAATTTCACTAATGAAATTATATAATTCTAATATAATAAAATGTGGATACTTCTTCATCATAGATTCCTAAAATTTATGATTTTTACAGAATAAGCATTTTACCAGGTGAGTGGTATAATTTTGTCACACATTATCTCTTTGATGAGAAATATAATCTTGTTTGTCATTATAAATGTGATCATGACCAAATTTTATGACCAATTAGTTATGAACATTTGAATGATTATGTATTTACATCCTCTACCATGATAGATGAAATAAATCATGTTAATAAGAAAGATTATATCGAAGATCCAAGGTATCATAAACTAGCATAATATGATCATGAATATTAATCTTGATTATATATCAATAGATTATGATAAGATTCATTAAAAATGACATATTCTTAATCTAGGGTGAAATACATAGGAATTCCTTCATTCCAACTTGATATTCTTGATTTTACCAATGATTATTAACATAAATCATTTTTAGAATATAAAACCCCTTGACGTGTTGTTAAATGGATCCGACCTTAGCATCCATTTCTTATAAATCTCATGATATTTTTTATATTGTTCCCCAATTTCATCCAAGGACATTATAGTTCTACACTTCTAACCATATATAGTTTCATAAGGATACATATAAATTCATCTGTTAAATATGTTATTGAATACAAACATGACCCTATAAACGTGTTTTCCCTAAAAACCATTGCAATTATTTGATACTTATCTAAACATAACATATTGCGTTATAATGGGCTTCACAATCATACCATATCTCGAACAATGATGGGTAGTGTTAAAGATCAACTCTATATTTATATATCTTTTAAGAATTATCCAAAACCTATAGGTAAACCTCATATACCAATCAAATGGAAATGATTATACTACTCCATAAAATATTAAAAATTCACTAATATATATAATGTAAAGATGATCAAGAGAGTAATATTCTGTAGTGGAAAAAACACGCACTAATTTAATTAGTTGGTGGACACAAACAAAAATAGCATTGTTCCCTCTAGATATTTAGTGGTGTCTAGTGATACAATCTGTGGTATTATTCTCCATTGACATTATTGTATATGTAATGGCTATAAATTACCATTATAATTCTTTCTCCCATCATTAAAATTCAGACATACCATAAATCGAGATACATACTTTAAAAAAATTTCGTTTCATGGAATGACACCATTAATCATCTTTTAGAAAAATATACATCTTCATACATATTGGGTTATTTGAAAATTGTGATCTTTGAGCTTTATCCAATATCTTTTGCCCATGTCTGCTATAAGTAAGGCACATACTAAATTCTAAAACATTATTATTCTATATTAATCACTTTTTAACATAAAAATAACCCTAAACTACTTTTAAATGTCCAGATCTTCATTTTTCATATCTTTAATACACAAATGGATGGATGATTGAGCATTATTATTATAATGATATGAAATATCTAATTTCCAAATTAATTATTGACATATATTCTCTAAATACATTAGTATTTAATCTTATTCAATTTTCATCATGGAAACAAATCTTTGTTTTTCAAAATAAGAGCAACAACGACATTATTTTCCTCTATAGGGTTGCAATGTATTGATCACTCCTAATCATTAATGAATTATAGTTATCTTTTTTAGGATCATATTATAAAATAAATTTGTGAATATATATATAAATATTTCATCATCATTAAATATATCACATATTTCACTATAAATACAATCACTCCATATCTTCAATTAAAAAATTATTACTTCTAACACTAATTCTTGATTTGGGAAATTTTTCACTTGAATTTTCAATTAGATTGAGGAAAAATATATCAAAATGTCATTCGGGATGGGAAAACATACTAATACCATCTTCTATGAATCAAAACATATCACATACACTTTTCCATTATAGGGCAGTATAAGAATAAGTTCACTGAACAAGAATCTTTTCAAGTCCACAAACATAGAAACACATTTATCTATCCATTATATAAATGATTCTTTATATATCAACTTGGTTAGTGGGTTTTATATTCATTTACAACAATTCCCAATGAATCGATAGTATCCTCCCATCTCAAGAAAAAAAAATTCTCATTCAATGTAGTCATCCTGTTCTGTTTTTCAATATTTTTCATCATTTATGGATCCATAGATATAAACATACATTAAATTATATAAATCCCGAATGAGATATTGTATTGGAAAAATTCACACAGGGTAAATTTACGATATATATTCTACTTCATCATCCACTTCATCACAAACCTTATTATTTTTTATTTTCATCCTTGATCGGTTAATGTTTAATAGTATTGTCTTTAAATACTACAAAAAACTAATCAATTTAATATCTAAAGAATATATTCATTAATTTCTAAAATTTTCTTAGGAGCATTGGTATTCCAATAATGAATTACTATATATTTATAAGGGCCACTACATAACGAAACGGATATATTTAAAACAGGTGTAGCAAAAAGTATAATTTTTACTTAATATTACACTGCATGATTTAGGGAATACTAGGAAATTCATCAAGAGATACATCATCATATTTCCAGGCAATATTTAAAGTTTCATTAATTTTTTCCTCCAAAAAGATTATGATAAATATTTATTATAAATATGTAGAAATAAAATATAGTGGATGTAATTTCTCTTCGGAGTTTAGGTTTTACCTCACACCAAAAAATGAACATAGGTTGATTTGGCATACTGAATGTAACATATATTCACTAAAAATTTATATGGGATATATAATGAGAGAGCCAATCTATCAAAAAATAACATCAAATTAAGTAAGAGAAATAATAACCTAATTTTATGTGACCACATTCCCTTAATATTTTATTGGGGAGGAGATACATACTTGATATTTTATCATAATTAAATTATTATTTTTCATAGTTAACTAGAGTTCATATCAGTATAACAATGATACGATACTGTAGAAATTAATCTAATATAAATGAATTAGTATATCGTAAACGAAATAATAAATTTTAATTTTATAGTGGTTGATATGCTTATGTATCGCTATGTTTTTTTCCAAACCACGTATGTAGTTGTGGCTACATAACATTTCCCTTTTTCCATTGAATTTATTGGTTAATGAGGTTTATTATTGTAATTATAACTCTTATTATATAACTAATTATAATAATTCCCAAAACCATTTCACCTATAGAATTGATTATTGGGTTTTTTATTTGATTATTATTTCTATCTATTGATTCATTAAATGAAATATTAACTATACAATCTACTTTTTTTATCATAAGACTCTGAAAAGTACCATAGAATACTTTTTAATATAGAAATTTAGTCAGTATGATATTTCAAGGAATGATGATTGGGAAATTAATTTTATAAAATTATTTTATATATTTTGAATCAAATGAGTGAAATTTCACATAAATAATAGAATATCAATTGAAATGAGAATTGAATCATAAATCATACACCATAGATAAACATGAAAAGTCATGTTTATCCAAGGAGTGACTTAATGCTGGAGAGTGATCGATGTTCAAATGAGGAAACCATTATGGGGTATGTTATGTGGATTAATTAGTTAAATCATTTGACTAATTCCTTTAATACCCAAATTTTCCCCAATTTTAATAGAATTCAATGGGAAATTAATTGGTATATTGATATAACCCAAGTATTATTAAGAGGAGTATTCATTATAATTCATTGATGGTTCAATATTAGTTGTTGACCAATGATCATATTGAGTTGTATTAACAAAAATCAGACACAATTTATCATCAACATCTCTTGAGAATGATATTTTAACAAAAATAAATCTATAATTTAAGTATGGAAAATCAATTTAAATTTCATCCCTAGAATAAATGCTTTAGAATGTTCTTATATATAATTATATCAATCCAATACAGCCCATATTTAGTATTTTCTAAAATCATTTTTAAGGGAAAAGCGTGAACCAAAAAAAATTCAATCTATAAATAAGTCCAAGTGGGAAATAAACATGTTCAGGTCCAAAGTTGTTAAACACAAAAGCAGGTCACATAGTCATTGAAAACGTGGATAAAATTAGTGGAATTACTTACCTGATATAAGCCCCAATAAAAATAATGAACCTCTGAATCTGGATCATATTTGACACAATCCTCAAATTGAGATGTGAGCTAGTCCCATGATTGTATGTATTCTTCCTCATTGATCTTATTTTCATTTATGTCGCGAGTGAAAATCCAGTCTTGTTTGTTGATCCATTCCATTTGATCATTATTGGCATTAATACATTGTTCCCTCTATAATATTTCCTCCTTAACATTATCTGAAGCCTTGAGCTCCATAGTCTCAGCCTCTATTTCTTGATTTTAGTGAAGAACAAGGTCGAGATGTTTCTCTTGTTCTTTAGAAGCAACGTGTTCAACCTGTTGCTTTTCCATTGCAGTGTCCAAACACTTCTTTTTTCCCCCGGGTTTGGATTCAATCTCATTATTCTTTGTCCTGATTGATGATATGGTTATGATTGTTTTGGGGATATTCGAGTAGTCCTTTCAAGGTCTTGACTTCCCCCACCCCCTTTTGAATTGGGAATTCACCAAGGAGTGTCTTTCCTTGCTTCCTATTTCTTAAGCCAGCTCCAACCAATGTGTGAGCATGAGATTGCCCATGATCCATTATTAGTTGAGAATAAACCTCACTATCAATTGATTCTGGAGATCGAGATTGGCCCTGATTTATGTTTCATCTTGGGATGATGGTTTTCCATCCTTGAGGATCAAAATTCTATTTTCCAACTCCTTCCAAATTAGTGAAATGATTTTGGGAAAAAAATACATTGATGATTCACATTTTACAGTCACTCCTTGACCCGGAGACACTGTCACCTTCGAATCAAGGGAGTTAATATTATCTGTAACAACTCTTAATTCAGAGTGAATACTACAATTTTTATGAGAAGCCACATGATTATCCTCCTGACCATTAACCATCTCACCAAACATCACTAACTCAACAAAGGAGGGATCCATCAAGGAGGAAGGAACATCTGAGGCTGGAATTGTCTACATGGAAGCCCCCAAATCATTATAAAACCTTGAAAATATGTCTTTGACTCTTGGGTCATGAGACACTACCATCTTTTTAATGACTGAACTAGGAATTTTTTCTCCAAGGGCATGTCTACGCCCCCAAGCTTCTATATCCAAAAGAACTTCACCAGATCATGGTTTGCACACCCCCTCCAGGTTGAGGTTCGAATTGGAATTGATATCTATGTAATTTGGTTCCAGAGAGACCACTTGATTTGTAGTGGTGGTGTACATTACAATACCACATGTGTTTTTATGATTAGTAGTGCTTCCAAGGAGTATCTTTGACACAACCGGCTCCCCTCCCATATGATTTTTCATTCCTTCATCAGTGATCTGCAATCCCATCACTGATGTCTGATAGAATGTTGTCCTCCTGTTCCTACACACTGCAAATGAATGTCCCATTTTCTTGCATGCAGAATATAAATTAAACCACGATTAAAAATAGAATAGATTGTTTGTAATGAATTAGATATCCTACGACAACCCAAATAAACATAGTAGTCACCATTGAATTCTCAATTTCGACACATATTTGTGGAGAAATTGGGTGACAAATTTCTCTAGTATTATTATCAGAGCACAAATAGCGACCCACTAGATTTCCCAACATTTTAACGACGGTATTATTTTGAAATGGAAGAGGGAGTTCTGGGAATATTACCCAAATAGCCATAGTCGGTGAATCACGATTCATATAGAAGTCATAAAACAACTTGAAGATGAAGAATCTAGAACCATCGTATATGTGGGGAGCACTAGACCAAGCCAGAATCTGATCTTCCTCAGAAGAAAACCTAACCATGATGTTCTTGGAATCATGAAGTCCCACCGTAGCCTATTCTTATAAACTACAGGATACTAAAATATGATGGTCTAAAGTGTCCAACGGTGGACATTAGTGCATGAAATAATATATCAACATCAAATACAAGAGGGAAGATGCGGTTTTGAACTCTGAGGAAGAGATCAACAGTTGCAGGAATCCTTCGAAGAAATCAAGGACATTATGGAAAACCAAAATATGGGGGAAGGGGGGAAAAAGTTCTGGGTTAGAGAAGGGGATAAAGACAGGGTCTTCCCCCAGCAAGGGGTGGTTAAGGTCCCTCCACTATCGAGGGGGTAGGGACCAGTGAAACACTCATCCCCGCCTCCTTATTATTTGATATGTGAATAATTGATCCATCACATGATATCATTATTTAAATTAAATTACTAATTTTTTTATATTTCTTATTCCATGCTCTTACCCTGATATCTCTGAATGTAATATTTAGCCAATAATTCATGGAACATAAATTTTATCCCCATATTTATGTTTTCCCCCATTATTCTTTTTTCATTATCGTTATCCTTTAGGGTCATGAATCGACCTTGACGACTATGTAGGAGTACGATCAAAGCCCCATATACATAGTGATTGTGCATAAATTGATCAGGATGGAAATTTGATGAAACAAGGAAATCCATTATAGGATTAATGTTATGATTTCCATGGATTTGGGATCTGAGACCGACTATGAATTGCATTGGTGGCTAGAATGGCATGCAGAATACCACTATGGGTGATCAGAATTCAATTCTGACCATCAGTTGGGCATAATCAAAGGCTGGATGATTTTTTCCCCAATTTCTTGCAGTAAAAAAATGTGAAACCTTGAGGTGGGATAGAAAATATAATTGAAATCATAGATAAAAAATTATAAAATAATCAGGACTACATGTCTTGTACTATGATGAACACAAGTAATGTAGTCACCCATTTTTGGCAGTGATGGTTTTAGAAAAAATATAAGTATCACACGATGTGTGGCTGGGCCACATGACATGTGATCATCCCCAGGTAGCCTAACCATGGTCCAATATTCAAATGCCCATGCCCTCAAGTGGGAGGATAGACTATGTACTATAGGGGTACAGAGGCATGTGATGGTTGTAGGGCACGACGATGTGCATGGCGATGTACACATCCATTTACGTGACACAACTTGGCAGACACGAGAACGACCAATAGAACACAGTCAGACCTCAAGTGATTGATACATACCATGTGGTCCACATACATGGCCTTTTGAGTGACATGGATTTTTATCTATGTATAGAGGAGATGTGAATAATAGATGAGGTGTGGTAACATTCCTTGTGGACCCTCATACATGTCATGTAGTTCCCTAAACTACTTATGTATCTCATATGTCATTTATTTTGACTTGGATTCTGGACTATGAATTTCATTTTAAAGTTATTTTCCATGTAGAATTAATTGGAGGCCTTCACAGTGGTTCTTGTGATATGATGTGAGATATTTCAAGTGAGTTTCCTTTTTAGAAGACTTTTGATTAAGGCAGTGATTAGGCAGGATCATTAGATAGTTCATTGGATACTATACACCCTTATTTCGCCAAGGTGTAGGTTCTCTATACTCTTTGTTCGGATAGATATATTTGTCCCATATCACACTAGGATACATGTAATCCATACTTTTTGTTCATATTGACACAGTATCCTTTGTCACATTTAGACATGTGAACTATATCTAGGGAGTCATTAATCTCCTATTATAATAGGGTGTGGGCCCTCTATACTCGATATTCTATGGGGAGATAGTACTCCCCTCTTGTACTAGGGTGTTATTACTCTATCAATTTTTTGGTACTCCAATGTCTCACCATGATATATATATGTGATACTGTTTATATAGTTAAAGGAGGTAGTTACCAATTATACCATAGTTTGGGTCCTCTATCAATGGAGACAGAACCCTGTGATTGGGTGTAGTTCCTCCCTTAAATTTATTCAAGACTTAAATATGGTACAACCCTACAATACCTTGATTTCTATATCTATAGGGATGATTCTCCCTTATAAAAAAAAGGTAATAGGTAACAAATATTTTTATATAGTTTAGATATGGTAATCCCCAAAATGGGTGTAGTTCCCCTATCTACTATGTTCCATCACACTATTGTTCGTGGGAATTGATCCTCTATATTTTGGGGAATATTATCCCTTAAAATATAGTGTAGTTGTGATGTGTGGGCCTTTAATGTAAATTCATGGAGTAGACATGTATGATTCTGGGAATTGATTATGGACCTTTAGGGCTTCATGATGACTCATTGTCCTAGGCAAGTCTATGTGATGGAGATCACCTTTTCCTATTGTATTGGTTATTTTTATGAGTATACATATACATATGTTTCATTTTGATACATTTACCAAATATATTGGGATGATCTTACAACTTATATAATCATTAATCACTATATATTCGGTTTTTAGGGAATCATACTATGTATGTATATATTCTTAACTATTTGGGATTTTTCCACACATGTCATTTCTATTACAGATGACATACATTCCAGTAATTGAATTTGGCGAGATTAGGGATACACGGGAGTATTTGAAAAAAGAACATGGTTGGGGAATGGATATAATTGTCCAAGATCCATAGAATATATTTATTCTATTTTTCTTGTTGGGGTCAATTTTTTTGTGGGAATGTTTTTAACATTAAATTTTTTATTTTCATGGTCACACAATTTTATATTCCCTGTAGTCTATCAAATGAATGTTTTTAATCTAAATATTAATGTGTTTCAATATTTTTTATATTCTCTTCTATATGGAGATTGTTGGGAAAATTCATGTAGGCACGTTAGGGAAATGAATCACATTTTTTTATGTCTTCTCAATGATTGCAACTGGACCTAGGCCTATAGAGGTGGGATAGGGGCTGTGGAAGCCTAGTCATCCACCAACTAGGTTGTACCAAATGGGTTGGGATGTTATATATAATTATAATTAGCTATTTTTTCTCAAGATGATGTTTTGATGTTTTCACTTGTGAAGATTGGTTAGGAATTTTTTGAAATGTTTGTCGAAGTGTCTCTTGTGGAGATTTCTGTCTAGTGATGTCAATGTTTTTGGGGAGGCCAACATATCCGTTCACCTGGAAGCTTATTAATTTCACGTAAACATGGAATAATTGTACATTGGATTTGGGAAACATTGGTACATAAATTAAATGATTTATTCTCTTGACCACCCTTATTGAGTCATCTAATAATATATATTTTCCCATCTGACCTTTATACTCCTTGATTACATTAAGTAATCCTTCACAATGTTATAAATACATGTTACTAATTTAGGATTGTGATGATTATTTTATAAGGGCAGTGGCTTCAGTTCAGAGACCATGTCTTGAGATATTTCTTATAGGATGTCAAGTTACAGAATCCCCATATATCAAAGAGGAAATTGTACCTATATAGATGTTCAAGTATATCAGTAGGTTTATCACACTCTATGAGTTATATCACCATATAATTATGAGTTTATGTTAAGATATATATCCTAGGAAGTGGTGAATTTTACACGGTATGTGCTTCGAGTTTTAATACATGTGAAAACACTGAATGATCACCAGCTTTTAGTACAAGGTAAACTTTGCCACAAAGAAATACGTGCTACTTGATTATAGTCACACAAATTCATGATTTGTTTTCACTATAATGGTATTTATTCCCATTGTAGTTTCATAAATAGTATTACCCCTCATTATAAAAGACTATTTCTATTTTGGAGAATATATAGTAGTAGTCAGGAGGGATGCTTTTTTTTTGTATGAGATTATGTTCAATGACCATAATTTGTAATCCTTAGACATGATTCATAATGGTCAATTCTAGGAATATATATTTTACCAAGGTCTTCCAAGAGACAATTATTCATGAAATTTATCCTTGTGTACTCCTACATATGTTGGAGTTCCAGAGTAGGTAGTATTGATGGAGATATTCTTATCAGAGTGATTCCATACTGCTGGAGCTGTTTGTAGTAATCCCATGGCTCAGTCATCATATAGTTGATGGTAGAAGATATATGTCAGGGTTCCAGAGTCGTACTCATACTCATGCCCAATATCAAGTTAACACAGTTTAGAGTCTGTAGATAGGAGATGTGAATCCTAGAGAGGGGTGGTTGTATGTATATGATGAGTGCATTTATAGGGAATGTGATTTCCCTTTCTGACATGTTGAGGAAGGAATGAAGGAGTCAGATAGACTGCCATAGGGAGGCCATTCCATTATCCTGCTTCTCTCAGGAAAGGCCAAGGAGTCCCTCTAGGAGGTGAAGCTAGAAAAGGATATGGTGGGGCTTTAAGAGATTGAAATATTAGTGGAGGATGAAATTATGATCTACTTCAACCACCCCAACCAGGTGACCCAAATTAGCATCTAGATGAATGTGGTTGGGACCATTGGTACCTGCAAGATTTAGAAGCTTCTGACCCAAACACATAGAATATAATGAGTGGTTAAAAATTATTTTATTCTACTTATTATTTGGAACTAGTGGAATAAAATTTGAGTCATTACATTATCTTCATTCTCCTTTTATGAGAGCTATTGCTCACATCTAAGACATTATTTGATAATCTTTTTCTGGAGGTACATATAGGTCGTGATTTTTTTATTTCATGTATATTCTGGTCTGTGAATGATATCATTTGGTGGATAGAGAATCCCATGGAGACTTAAGTCCTCATGATGAGACTTTATGACATCCTCTTGGGACTGGAATGGTTTTCTATAGTCTGAGGTAATTTTAACTTCCACAGATGATAAATAAGATGCCTTCAAACAAATGGGTGAGATTCTATATTGTGGATGAGAGAGATATCTTACTGGAGTGAGTTGGTCTTGAGAGAAGAAATAAAATACCCATAATCCATCATTTATAAGGTTTATCACTAATTGTAACAGGATATTATGAAATTTAAATTTGTTCATTTATTGATTAATATATGGCAATATTACCTAAGGACATTCTTAGTGTACTTATGAAGAAATTGCTTTTTTTATCAACATTCTCACTGAGACCAAACTAATATATTCAATTTAATATAAAATGTTGCTTACAGATCAATGGGAGGTGAGGATGCAATTTTAATATCATTGAGATAATGGTTTAATCTAACCCAGTTTTACCTTAGGCATCTATGGTTCTATATGTGAAAAATGCATATGTGATTTTGCGTCTTTAGTATGATTGAATTTTCCTAACCAATTATAATATAATGAAAAGATACGCATTCTAGAGGATTGAATACACATTTGATCAATGTTTTGGTGGGATATTGTTCTCCATGATATGATAAATGGTTCCACTACCACCTGTTGATGGTTTGTGAGGCATATTTTCCAATGATGGAATTTCAATGTCACTATAGAGACAATGCATTTTTGATGACTCTTTTCGAAGTATAAAATTCCCATATCAAGATTTTGTATCTGATTGAATTGATCATCAATCCATACAAAGACCAATTTGGATTAGTATTCATTAATGACATACTTAGGTACTCCATATTAGAGTAGGATTATGTAGTGAAATTGATGATGGAACTATACTTTCTTCAAGAGAACCATCTTTATGGAAAGCTGTCAATGTTCAAGTTATTGATTTGCAAGGTTCAATTTATAGGACATGTAATTTTTGGGTATTAATTAGTTATGGAATAGATGATTTTTGATGTAGTTCATAATTGGGATCCCCCCAAGAGCGTGTAAGAGGTGTAGAATATTCGTACATTGGTTGGGAAATACAAGACATTCTTAGCAGAAATATCGATGATCATAGACCCTTTGAATACCCTAATGTGTAGGAGTAATCTATTTACCTAGTCTGAGAAATGTTAGAGGGACTTTGATGAGTTGAATATAATGATAAATATTGATCCATTTTTGATACTTTTAGAGGGTTTGTGGAGTACAGTGTATATTATGGTGCATCTAGATCTAGTCATGGATTCATATTGATGAAAATGAAGGCAATGGTTGCATATGCATCGAGGTTGATGTGACCCCATGAGAAGAACTAAATGACTCTTGAAATTGAGTTGGTTGTAACAGTATTCACTCTAAGGATGTGGAGGAAAAATCATCTAGAATATCTCTTTATTAATTAATATGACCATTAGAGTATCATTTCTTTTCTCATGAAGAGATATCTGAACATGAGATGGAGGTTCCAAATAGAGTTCTAATTTGGATATGATTATGACATAGTCAATAATCTTGGATTGAGATACATGGAGGTAGAATTCATTTAATATAATACTTTTTCACATCTAGTAGAGGATGAATATAAATAGTTTTCTTCTTTATAGCTGACCTTGGTGGAGGATACAACTACATATTATCCTCATTCGATGACATTGACTCCATCGCCTCTTCATCATGTCAGGAAATAAAATTTAAGAGACATTGACTATGAGTTACTATGTGATAATATATCCTTATGAGATCAACTAAATAGACTATATAAAGGAAGTAATCACATCATATTTTATAGGGAAATATGATGGTTCTAATTAAAGTTTTATAGAAGGTCATTAATATGTTTTGAAAATACCCTTTCGTCATATATCTTGATGTAGAGAAGATGAATAGAGACCCTGAAATTTTTGTAATTGTATTTTAGGAGGTAGGTTGTGACCGAGATCATTTCTTGGTTTGCCACAAGTACACATTCGAAGGTTGTACACCAGATTAAAAAAGGTTCATTACATCTTCTTAAGATCTTTGGGTGGAAGTGGGGTAAATTATACCTAGATTGTTTTATTGGGATTCCATATAGAGTGTGAAGAAAAGATTTTATATAGGTGATAGTTTATGGACCTACCAAATATCCTCACATACCTAGTTTTTTATAGAAAATGAATGTTCAGAGTTTGTGGTGGTTGTACATATGGGAGATCATACACCTTCATTGGGTTCCCTAGATGGTTATCCATGAACCTGATGTGTAGATCACGTAACTAGTGTGGAGATGGCTAAATGTGAAAACATGGACCAATTTTAGGATAATTATAGTTTTTACATCCTAGATATATGGGTAGACCGAGAAAACTATCTGTACATTGGATAATATACTGAGGGGTTCTGTTTTGAACATTATCTTGATTTGGGAGGAAACATACCTTTGGTATAATTTTAATACAATAATAACTATCACTCCAATATCAGAATTTATCCATTTAAGGTTATATATGGGATACCATAAAAATAATCATTATAGAGGATTAATATTTGTTAGACATTAAATTTTGGGCCAGATATGTTGTGGAAAACAACCGAGAAGTGTAGGTTATCTATGAGAAGATGAGGATATCCCCAAGCTAAAAATTCTAAAGTAGATCAACGTCGTATGTAACACCCTGAGAATTTAAGAATTATTATTTTTTATTAAATTAAATATCATTGATGGATCTCATTACAGGTAACACTAATTTATCTAATGTTATATAGAACAATGATTTCCTCAATAACATGCATCCCAAGAAAAACCGTGATTTACCGAACAATAATATTTTATTAACATTAATATTTATTACATATACTAACATTAAAAATGTATATACGTGTAGTAAAAATTTATTAATAAAATTTATATTCTAAAAATATTTATTATTGATATATAAATTGAAAATAGGATAGTAATCATTTAAAAGAATAATACTAATTAGCAAAAAAAGAATTTCATTTTCTAAATGGCGGTTTAGTCACTGTTAGAAACCATAATTTAAAATTAAATACATTCATATATAAAAAATAATTTTTTAAAATAATATTAATTTTTTATATATCGTTTCATAATTATTTTATGGTAAATTTTTTGATATTTTCTAGAAATATATAATTTTTTGATGAATAGTGAAGAATAAAGTCCTTTAATTGAAATTTTTTTTTCATTAAATAAATTATAATGTTAAATTGTATTTATAATTAATTTTAAAGTAATATTAGTTAATGTTTCTCAATTACTCCAATATAAGTCATTTCAATCATTTTCATGTTGAATTTTCATATAAAAAGGTTTCAAACATTTGATCTTTTTCCCTTTAAAAATCATCTTTCTTATAACTTCTATGAGAAAAAATGTTAATTTAAATATTTCCTTTATTATAAACTGAATTTTTAAAGATTTATTCCATAATTGGAATAATAATATTTTATGATTTATAATAACATCTAATTAAATTTTGACCGAAATGTAGAATTAAATTAGAAAAAAATTGTCACTCTTAAGGTAAAAAATTGATTTACTATAGGGTTAAACTAAGAAATAAATGTTATAAATGACCAATAAAATTTGAAATGAATTTTATTGAAATTTATTCACCAAATAACTTCTTGGATAATTAATAGATTTTTTTTATTTTTTCATAATAAAAACATTGGTATTATTGAATCATATAAAAAATTTAATTGTTTGATACTCACCTAACATATAAAAGGCCAACCCTATCCTATCATACTCCCAATTTAAAACCAATTTCACTGTTTCAAAACATGCCAAAATTACTCCCAAACAACCCTACCATCATCCCATATTCCATATTTTTCAATTAAATCCAACCAAAGAGGATTTTTGGTAAAAAATAAGGGGGATAAATGGAAAAGATGAAATATTAATCAATGAGATTTTTTTTATTTCATCCAAAAACATCATAATTTAATATTATATATTTATTATGTATTAAAATAAATTCCATAAATATACTATTTGGTTTTTATTTTAAATTCATGACTCATAAACATCACTAATTCCATCAAATGGGTTAAATGTGTACGACAAACAACACACTCGCGGACCATTTCCATTCGTTTTTCCAAAATTTCTTGTAATGGTTGGACTTAATGATAGATTTATTATTAATACACAATATATATGATATTTTTATACCAATTAAATTTCTATATCACACATAACTTTAAAATATCATTTTTTGGTAATATGATAATGTAACACGTGTGTATGATAATCTACAGCCTGATGAAGCGATGTGATTCATTTAACCTTTATATAAAATGTATTAATGACAAGAGTAATAAAATTATTCAGTATATATTAAATAAATATTATTCCAGAATGATAATATTTACAGTGTACCAGTCTTTCATTTCATTTAAAAAGGAAAATGGAAATAACATTAATGAATACATGTAACCTACCATCTCTATGAACATGGAATTTCATTTTCTATGTATAACTTTAATGAATAACTATAAATACATATATTAGAAATATATGTGATACGTATATTTTGTTTAAAACACTATATATTATTTAACCATAATCCATGTATATGTACTGAAAATAAAAAATTAAAACAGACATGAGAAAATGTGGTTATTACATGAAATGTGATTTTAACAATGAATGATTAAAAATAAGTTCATAAAATAACATGATTAAATCATATATGGTAATATTTATATAATTATACATATTAAACTAATTTATAAGAAAATATTATTTATTATAAAGGTTTTTTATATGTTCACAAAAGAATTCAAGACTTACAGAATGTGATATTCATCTTACATTTTTTCTTTTCTATGACACATTCAATATCCAACACGTAATTATTTTATAAAGTGTATAGGCCACCCATGAATTTATTTTATTATTATTACAATTAGAAATATTTTTATTTACATATCCATGTCTGTATATTAATTTTTTAGGGTTTACAATTAAAAAATACTAAAGTGGTAAGGGTTTTTTTCTCTATTTTCCATCTTTGACATGTATGGTTATGTGATTGACCAATATTATTTTATGATGTGTATAAGAAGACCCTTTGACATATTTTATCATGAATATTTTTTTCCATATGATGTTTTATGTTTATTTTAATTATATTCTATCATCAGAGTTTCTTTCAATGTTACCACAGTGGTAAGGACTTTATATTACAATCTCATCATTTATCAACATTATTTATGACTATATTTATGATGATAATAAATTATGATCCCAATATCATGAAAATCATGAATTATAATATCTCATGGTTATGTAATGTGAATAAATTTCTCACGTAAATTTTTCAATCTTTATATTTTTATTGATTCAAAATAAATGTTGAAAGAAAAATCAACTCTTTGGGGAAAATTATGTTTTATTCCAAAACCCAGTTTTTTTGAAAATGGTTATTTTTTTCTTACACTACTATGATTTTTAACAGAGGAATTCATAAAAATTTTTGAAAATTTGAGATTTTTTTAAAAACATTCATCATATAACATTCTAAAAAAATCCAGGTTTTTTTTTACTTCATACCTAAACGAAATAATTGTTTTAACATGTATGTAATGAAGAAAATTTCCCATCATCATGAATGATAAAATTTCGGAATATTAATTTTTATGTTATTAATGATATTTAAAAGATAATAATTCAAAAAATGTTTTTTTCAATTCAGAAAAGATATAATTCTCATGAAATCTTTTTAACAATTTTAAATATTAATTTATAATAATTCAAGCATGTTTTCAAGGAGAATGATTTTAAAAAAACTTCTAATTTTAAAATGGATTTTTAGAAAAAAATTATATCTACATCAATATGTTTTACATTTAAAGATAAAATATTGTTCTCTATCTTGGATAGAATCTATTGATGTTACCAATGCCATACTAGGGATATTATCCATGGATACCATCATTATTGTTTTTATGAATGGTTTATTATTATGATGTTTGGATGTTTATGAGATCTGTTTCTCTCCCATAGGTAATACCATGTTATAATTATTTCAAAACCCTCTTTATCTTCCAAGGGTTATACTATGATGGAATGATGAACTGACTAAGAAACCAATCTCTGTTTTAGAGTTTATAATATGATTAAATTTTTATAAAACCCATTTCATTTAATATGTTATGAATAGATGAATGTTTTTTTTGTATTTTGGAACACAAATGAATGGTTTACATTTCATGATGGTTAGGACTTATATCTCCCTCAACACATTGGTTTATGATAAATTATCATTTTTATCTAATTGAATATGTGTGGTTAGAAAATGTGGGTACACTGGTGGTTATCCCAAGGTCGAAAAGGAGGGTACATATGTGGTTAACTCATGTCCAAAAAGTTTAGTAAAGTGGTGGTTAGTCTAATCCCAATATAGGGTACATGGGAGGTCATAACTAGCCTAAAGAAGGTAAATGGGGAGGTTTTATAGGCATTTAATATTATTAATTTCATGGTGGGTAACCTTAAATTATATTTCATTGATTATGTATATGACAAAAATCAATGTATTATGCCAAATTTTTTACTTTCATGGATCATGATCTTTGATAACCTTATGATTCATGTTATATGAACTACCAATATATATGATGTGACACATGTTTATGAACTACGAAAGTCTGTGTATTAATATTGTAAGTTATTTTCATTATCATGTACCTTTATTCCCATATTTTTCCTTCATATGGTAATATATTTGTATATTTTGTTTTTACACTTATTGAGTATCAAAGATCACTATTTATTATGTATCCCTTCCACATGTTATAAATAAAGGTTCTATGTTTGGTATGTCTATGAATAGTATTAAATGGGATGATGTTGTTGGGATACCTTGATGATCATTCACTGGATTAGAATATTTTGTTCTCATGATTCTAAATATAATAAATTTTTACATTCCTTAGGTGTGTTTATATAATGTAATTAATATTATTATAAAAAGATTTATTATTCATATATAATAATCCAGAGTTGTTATAGTTTTCATCATTGGAATGGTTTATTTGAAAATTTAAAACTATATTGGGGAATCATTAGTTAAATTCCTAGGGATATTTCTAAGGACATGTCTAGGTATGTCTCTAAGGTAATGTCTAAGGATGAGTCAATGTTTGTGAAAATGTAAAATATTTTTTAATGAAATATATAGTGGTTTTATTAAATTAAATCTCCATTTATATACATTGAGTGTATGTTGATCTGGTATAGATGTTCCAAGTGGTAACAACATTGAAAACAAAATATTCACTAGGACTCGATCGGAAATTGATGCTTAATGATTTCCTTTATTACACAAAAGGTTTGGCACTCATGAGGATATTATTTTTATGTTTAAATACTATTTATGAACCATAAAAAATAAATTAAATAAAATATGATGACTAATGAATTATTATAAACCTATATATTAATTGATTAAAAATAATGATCCATTATTTAGACATCTATTATGTGATTTTTAGGATTACGTGGATCCCCATTATTATTTGTGTTACACAAAGAATGAATTTATTAAGTGATTTAAAAATAATGTAAAAATTTTAAAATTGAAGTTAATGGATAATGAAATTCATTTCTTCTTAGGAAACTGATTTTATTTATATGAAATTCAAAACCATGTTATTATGCACACCGAAATTTCTTAAGATATGATTCTTAGTGAACATACTAACGAGAACCGAAGGGAACAATGTTTTTGTGTGCCCTTGGTGAGGGAAAACCCACATTTTTTAGTTGTTCATTAGTTCATTTAAATATAGGGAATATTATTAGTATCTGTGAGAATATATTTTCTATTCTATAGATTTCATCAAATGAAAAAGTCAAATTATTTTTCAAAAGTTGGGATGGTTAGGCGGATTAGTGGTGGAATATAAATAAGAGTATAAGGTAGGGAGAATAAATTTAATCACTAAAGTGGGATGAGTTTAAAATATTATTTCTCAAAATGTACATTCCAAATTTTCTTCATTGAAAATTTTTAAAGAATTATTATATAATTAATAGAAGGATCAAAATTGGTTGGTTCCAATGATGAAAATTTTACATCATCTGGGAGGGTGTCCTCTATAATTTGGGATGACCACGTTGATTTAAGGTTCAAACATTCCAATCGGTTTCTAACGGGATTGTTCGTAGAACCAAAAAAAATCCAATGATTCCATATCCATTTTGACCTACTTTCCAAAGGTAGGCCCTCATTAGTTGTGGACTGATGAGGCTTAGGAATTTCCATTGGTCGAGAGGATGGGAGGTCGGACTCATCACAACTTTTTTATGGGAATTATTTTCTACTTAGGGACTCTCTATATAGATTTATGTTTTGTTCATGAATCCTTATTACATTACCAAGTATAAAATGAGATTTCCTTTAAATTTTACAATCAATGATTGATATGTAGGAAATTTAGTGAATATTTTATATGTATTCAAGGTTCTTCATCGACATAGAATCATCTATATTTGTTAGAGATTCTTATTCTGTGGTATCCATTGACACATTATATAAAAGTCTCTTGGTCATTATGATAACCATGTAGGTTTTAAAGCCACTTAGTGGGGCACTAGAAGTTTATTGTCATTCAGAAAGACATGGATTATTTCATAGTTGGGATCGTACACGCATATGAGCTACCCACGTATCCTTTTTTTGGAAAAGGAATCAGAACCCACATAGTTTGAATAAGGTAGTATGATGTTTATGATTGATGGATCAATGAAAGGTGTCCAATTACTTTTACACTCCATGCTCACGTGAGTCATGGTCGGTATGAGAAATAAGAGGTATTGGTAAAACCAGACAATTGTGCCATGAAAGATGCAATCATAAGAAATGATGTGGGGCCTATGTATGTGTGACTGCCGAAATAGATGAAGATTAAGATTTACTTCAGCGAAGAAATCCAGGACCATGGTCCATAAAGGTATGTGTGCCCTATAGAGATTAGGATACTCTAATCATGGGGCTTACTCCTAAGAAGGATGACCATGTTAGGAGAGGACTTATTATTGGGTTTTACTCCTAAGAAGGAAGCACAGATTAATGTTAATCTAGGACTACTTTAGAGAAATTAAGACTGGGGCTTACTCCTAAGAAGGAAGCCCAGGTTAATGGACTTGGGGCTTACTCCTAAGGAGGATGTAACACCCCATGATTTTATGAGAAATATTCTTTTTAATTTTATTGATGACTTGTGTTGTACATTACAACAAAGGAGTTTTGCACAACACGCAACCCTAACTTGGATGCATTACACGCAATCGCGACCTTCCTCGATAGCGTGTGTAGTAAGCAATACCGAGTTTCACTAAACAAGATATTATTATAATATTATTATGAACTAGCAATTATGAATAGTAATACCCACTTTTTGAAATTTTATAAATTTTATATTTTAAAATGGACTTCATTTCTGGATTCAAAATATCTAAATTAGCTTAGGGTGAAATTTTGGTACTTTTCGGATAACTTTCATTTTCTGATGAATAGTGAAAATTACTAAATTTTAATTAAAAACAACCTTTTTAATTGAAATAATTAATACTGATAAATTATTAATTTGAGTGTTTTTAAATTATATTTAGAATATATTTTTACAATTTAATACAATTTTGTTCATTGGATGTAATTTCACATTTAAACCATACATAAACAAGTGTCAATCTTTTGATAGTTATTATCTCTTAAAAAAATGCTATTTGTTTTGACGACGGGAATTAATTTTTAAATTAGTTAATGTAACTTATATGTTTTGAATTTGGTAAAATAAACATCATTTTTGAATTCATAATATCAAATATTTCTTAGGCCTAATTTTTTGTATTTTTCTGGAAACTTTCATTTTTTTGATGAATAGTGAAACCACTAAGTGGTAGCTAAAATCTGAATTTTTTCATAAAACATAATTTTACCACTTCTGTGAATGGAATTTCAAAAATCCGAGAGACACCGTTAATATAAATGACTAAAATGTGGTTCAATGAGATGAAAATAATTTATGGTGAACAGTAACTTTTTACTTTTTTTTACCCCGGTTAAAAGTAAATAGGGTAATTAAGGGTAAATATGATATTATTATTATCCTAACACATGTACTATTTCTATTGGATAAGTGTAATTCGGCCAAGAAAAACCTTAGGAAAAAAATATGACCATTTTGGCCCACTTGGATTAGATTAGGACATTTATTGTTAATTTATTAAAAGAAGGGTTAAAATAGTTAAAATCAATGTTTAATAACTAAATTATTTTTAATATAGGGTTGTACATAAGATAAATTCGACTATAAATATTCATTAGAAATCGAAAAATATTTCCTACATAATGGTATTTTATTTTTAATTTTTAGACTTAAAATAATTTAATTTATTTATGACACAATGATGATGCAGAAATTATCTTATTAAAGAAATATTGATATAATTGATGTTATAAATACCCAAATAAATATAATTTGAGACTTTTTATGAATTCCAATAATTTTATATGTTAATATGACATGTTAATATTTATTTAATTAAATTTTTTAAAACTAATAATTCTGTTATGATTTTCACAAAAATTAATTACCAAATAGTGTCAAAATTGACATAAAATAGTTTTTAAAACAAATACTATATTATTAATTGTAACTTTATTGGTAAAAATCTATGGATCATCCAAATGACTTAGATAATGTTATATACATTAATAATAAACAACTTGGGGTTCTTTTGTCTTGTTATAGTATGTTTATTAACCTTATAGTGTAAGAACACAAAAAGACACAGTAAAAGTAAAATTATCTAACTTAATGTTAAATATAAATGATAAGGTTAAAATAAGAACATAAACTTGTCTAAATTATATTGGATTAGAGGATTTAGACCCATCCCCACCTTATTTAAAAAATAACTCAATTTGGAGATATTAAAAACCGAAAATGACTTTATAATAAAATAATATTTTTAGTTATTCCAAAGGTACACCTCTCTTCCCTTATAAAAGGGCACCTCCTCCATCTCTTCCTCACACCACTTGGAGCCTTAAAGCTCGACCAACACCTGCCAATTTCACTCCTCCACTTCCCCAGATACATCTAGGAGGTTCTGGTCTTCTTCAAAGACCAATATTAGTTCCCTAAGAGGAGGTTTCAAAAAGGAGCTTCAAAGAAGAGGTAATGCCCGTTACCGATTCTTTCAACTTTATTTCTTCTTCCACTTATTATTCTTTAGTTGATTCATTATGAAGTAATAACATCAGTATCAATCATATACTTATATGTTATTATAATTATGAAACAACCCTATTTCACCATCTATCCATCCTACGGAAAATGAAATCACCACGCGTGCGTACGTACAGAATACTGTCTCCATGACGTGGTGTAATCTGTTTTTCCACCACCACCTTAAATGGATGGGTATAATGGTGTAAATAAATGATTATTTTAAATTTATTTTTATTCTTAAATAGTATACATACACTCCAATACCATTCCACAATCATGGGAATGATATCATCGCTCGTGCGTACGTACGGACTACCGTCTCCACGAACGCGATGAGATTCATTATCAATGATTAACCATTCAAGAATGATTATAAAGTATATATAATAAATAATAATGAAATATATGACATAATAATCCTACTGGATTTATTTATCTATATATATGTATGTCATATACTCAATTCTTTTCAATTCAATAAGGAAACGAAAACAACGTTCATGCGTACGTACGGCCTACTGTCTCCATGAACGGTGTATTTCATTCCTTTTTTAGATCTATAATATATATGTATATAATGAATATATATTATATATAAATCATGTTTAAAAATCTGGAATTATTTAAATAAGGATATAAGTAATAATATCAAGAACGACGAGTCGAAACACATACGATAAATGAAATGATTTTACCCAAAACACTCTTTAACATTGAATTTACAAAAGAACGGGTAATATAATGTCATAAGTGAACCATATATGATATCATAACAATGAATATGATTCTTTAGTAAGTCAATTAAATTATTTAAATCATTATACAGGAAGTTCGGATACATAAAGAGCATATCGGAAATAAGGTAAGGGATAAATTTTCAATCTCATTTTTCTCTGAGATTGCTTATACGTAAGTATTTACTGGTGGTTATGTTTATCATCCATGACCATGTTTTCTAAAAATGTTTTAATAAAATTTTTAATATTCTTCCATGAATTTTTAATGTCATTTTTACCCTTTATTGACTTTTTACCACATTGTATGAATGGAATCATTCCTTTGGTTACCATATAAGTCACTTTTTGAATTTTCTGAAAAAAGTACGAGGAGAATATTATTTTTAACTTATACGGCGTGAACAGATTTTTATAGTTTCATAACGCCTCATTTTCAAGAAGCTTCCTCTACAGTATTGCATGATTATTTTAAAAAAAAACCCTTTTCTTTTAAAATTACTTGGAATTTTTTGAAAAGAAAATGATTTTAAAGAAGAAAGGATATTTTCCTCAAGAATTCATTTTAAGTGTTTTTCCAAAACTATTTTCCATCTAAGATGACATTATTTCATATGTGTATGTTTCAAGTAATATATCTGTATGATTTAAATGGTTTCAATTTTTTTATGATGAAATTATATCAATCTTTTATGGATTATGTTATAATGGCATGATGTTTAAGAATCCCATTTTATTACAAGGTTTATGTTATGATGTATGATTTATGATGTTGTGGCACACAAAAGAATGATTTCATTATGAGATGGGTGGGACCTATATCTCCCTCCAATTCATTGGGTAAAAATTTATATCTCACGAGATAGACATGGATGGAATGGTAAGTTAATCCAGTTCAGTGTTACAGGACTGAAACGAGGAGTGAACTCGACTCAGAAAGGGACTTGGTCCACTAAGATGGTCTTGGCAGCAATGCCTTGGCTACTATGAAAATCATGACATGTGCTGAATGGTTTCCACAATTACATGTTTTATTCCCATTTTATCATGGTTGATGTTCTATTATGATATATGCCTCACGTACTTCCACGATTTATGTCTTTTCCCATGATTTTGATGTTTAAATTTCATGTTCATGTTTTTGCTTCCAAATGCTTATGGATTGTTTTATGTTATCTATTTTTGCCTTTACTGAGCATTTGAGCTCACCATTTTTATGTTTTATTTTCCCCAGGAAGTAAAGAAAGTTTTTAGGTAAGGAAACAAAATGGGGAAGATCGTTATGGGAGTTGTTGATGATCTTTCACCATGATTAGAAGATTTTATTCCGAGTTTCCATAGATACTACTCTATTACGATCCTTGTGTGTCTCTTTTTGTTATGTATTAAGTATTCCTCAAAATTAATGTAATATCTATGTACGTCAAGATTAGGGTTTCTACAGTTGGTATCATAGGAATGGTTTAGTCAACCTTTGGAAACTAGGATGTGAGAACTTTAGTGAGATCCCTAGAGATATTTCTAAGGTATGTCTAGGGATGTCCCTAAGGTTAAGTATATGTTATAAACCTCGAATTGCGCTAACCATCATAGAATGAATCCTAATATGTTAGATATTTATGGTACTCCCCCTTTATTATGTTGTTTTCCCTAGCGGGATTTTTTCCTCTCACACTATTCTTTTTGGGTTTTAGACGATGGATGGAACCCGAAGGAACCATATTGATCAATGTAATGGACGATGCAATGATTTTCCTCCTGAACAAACCAACGTTATGGGAGATGGAGTGAAAAATCGTATTGCTATACTTACACAAGCTATGAATCATTATGGACATCCAAATGAGCAGAGAAAGGAACAATATTCTATTGAGTCCTTCATGAGGCAACACCCACCTTCTTTCAGTGGGTCTTCCAATCCACTTGTTGCTGAACAATGGATCAGTACCACTGAAAAGATATTTTCAGTTCTTCAATGTTCTGAACATGATAAAGTCATCTTAGCAGTATATCATTTGGAAGGTGATGTTGATCAATGGTGGAATATTATCAAGAATACGAGGCCAAGAGATGAAATTGAGTCCAAGGAATGGGATGAGTTCAATAACATATTTTTCAATAAGTACTTCCCTCGTATTCTTCAAACAAAGAGGGATAAAGAGTTTCTTGAACTAAAGAAAAAGGATGATGAATCTGTTGGTATATATGAAGCAAATTTTACAAGGCTTGCAAGGTATGCCTCTGGCTTTATCATCCAACCTGAAAGTAAAGTTGATCAATTATTCAGTGGATTAAAACCAAATCTTTGAAGGGAATTAGCTATAAGAGACTTCAGTAGCTATGAAGAAATTGTGCGTTGTGCTATAAAGGTTGAAATGGAAGTTGGTGTTACAAATCCATCTCATGGTTTTGAAAAGAAACGAAAGATGAAGTTCAAGGAGAAATCTCAGAATAATGGTGAAAATAGGATGAATGTTTCCTTATGCCCAAAGTGTGGAAGGAAGCATGGTGGAGATTGTCTTAAAGGAACTAGAAAATGTTTTAAGAGTGGAAAAGAAGGTCATCGAGCAGCTGAGTGTCGAAGTAAGGGAAAAAGGGTTGCTAATGGTGTGAATAAAGAAAAGACTGCAGAGAACGTGCCAAGAACACTTCAATGCTTCTAGTGCAATGAAATGGGGCATTATGCTAATCAATGACCTAATCTAAGGGTTAATGATGATCGACATGAGCAACCACCTAAGGCAAAGGACAAAGGGAAATCACATGCGATCACTATTGGAAATGTTGAATATGACAACGATGTGGTGAAATGATTAAGTAATGTTGTATATAGTATCGTGGAATATTGGAATATTAATTTATTGGTCTATTGTGGTTTTCAATAATTTTATGGTACCGGTAACCATGGGAAGTGATTGAGATATTCTTGGTAAACATTTGATATGCGCATAATGAATGGATAATAAGAAAATGATATGTTTGATTGTATTCATGAGTTCATGATTGATATAAGGACTAAGTGATATCATGGTTTGAGTATAATGAATTTTCAGAATTTTGGTATGTGGAAAGTGTTAACTTTTAACTGCATTCATGTTTTCACTAAGGTTAAATGGGTATTCATTCTTCAAGAGAATACATGATTAAGGTATTCACATGTTTGTAATTTTACCACCAAGATATATCTTATGATATATGGGGGATAAATGATGGTATTCACGTGATTGTAATGTGACATTTCGTGTAATCATTTTCTTTATACTATGAGCTTGGACCGAAGTATTTTAGATAAGCCTAAAGATTGGAATGAATTATGTTGGACATAATTTAGTATTCATTAAGGATAGAACTTTTTTCGATGTTATTGATGGGATGTTATAGTAATATAGTTTTAGAAAAAGGACAACCTGCAGGACAGGTGAAAACTTATCGCATCGGACAAGGTTGTTGGAATCGAACCCAAAACTAATGTGCGACTGGCCTTTATCGCCTACCACTGGCCTACAGGAAGTTCCTGGTTAGTAGAAACTAGTTTTATTTTATTAATAGGTATGATATATAATGTATAAGTTCATTTTTGAAACCATATACGATTAATCTAACCATAAGATGGACTTATAACGTTTGCTAACCTTTTGTTTGAAACAGATGGAATGACCCATCATTATATCACATGATCTGCTAACACGTCACTAAATAAAAATTCAACTTCATTTATTTAAATGGTGAAGTATAAATTGTTCAATTCACGAACAACAGTGAGATTGTACCAAATTCATGTAAGTATTTATTTTAATTCTTCAACTTTAGGGAAATGATCTTGAAAACCAAAAATGTTGTCCTAGTTCCCTTATATCTGATGAATCAGATGGTACCTTAGATCATCAAAAATCTATAGCTTTGTGATTGTTGGCTTTTTCATAGCCATGTTCTCTAATACTCTCCATCAGAACATGATGGATAGGTTTTTCTTCCATATCCATATTTTCACCTATGTTCTCTTATGTGGAAACTCGGTGATTAGTTAATTGGGGTAACCATTATGTTTCATGAATTAGTTTTTAAATATTGGTTTTGGTATTCCTTTTTATGATGTGGGTTTATATTAATGAAACTTTCGAGTAGTAAACCATTTATAACCCCGACGAATTTCGAGGGCGAAATTCATTTTAAGGGGGGAAGAATGTAACACCCCGATATTTTAAGAGAAATATTCTTTTTAATTTTATTGATGTCTTGTGTTGTATGTTATAACAAAGGAGTCTTTCACAACACTCAACCCTAACATGGCTGCAATACACACAATCGCGACCTTCCTCGATAGCGTGTGTAGTACGCAATACCGAGTTTCACTAAACGAGATATTATTATAATATTATTATTAACTAGCCGTTATGAATAGTAATACCCACTTTTTGAAATTTTATAAATTTTATCTTTTAAAATGGAATTCATTTTTGGATTCGGAATATCGAAATTATCTTAGGGTGAAATTTTGGTACTTTTCGAATAACTTTCATTTTCTGATTAATAGTGAAAATTACTATATTTTAATTAAAAACAACCTTTTAAATCGAAATAATTAATAGTGATAAATTATTAATTTTAGTGGTTTTAAATTATATTTAGAATATATTTATACAATTTAATACAATTTAGTTCATTTTATGTAATTTCACATTTAAACCAGACATAAACAAGTGTCAATCTTTTAATAGTTATTATCTCTTAAAAACACGCTATTTGTTTTGATGACGGGAAATAATTTTTAAATTAGTTACTGTAACTGATATGTTTTGAATTTGGTAAAATAAACATCATTTTTTAATTCATAATATCAAATATATCTTAGGCCTAATTTTTGGTATTTTTCTGGAAACATTCATTTTTTGATGAATAGTGAAACCACTAAGTGGTAGCTAAAAACTGAATTTTTTCATAAAACTAAATTTTACCGCTTCTGTGAGTGGAATTTCGAAAATACGAGAGACATATTTAATATCAAGGACTAAAATATGGTTCAATGAGATGAATTTTTTTTGGTGAATTGTATCTATTTATTTATTTTTACCACGGTTAAAAGTAAATAGGGTAATTAAGGGTAAATATGATATTATTATTACCCTAACACATGTCCTAATTCTATTGAATAAGTGTAATTCGTCCAAAAAAAACCTTGGGAATAAAATATGACCATTTAGGCGCACTTGGATTAGATTAGGACATTTATTATTAATTTATTAAAAGAAGGGTTAAATAGTTAAAATCAACGTTTAATAACTAAAAATTTTTTATATAGGGTTATACAAAAGATAAATTCGACTATAAATATTCATTAGAAATCTAAAAAGATTTCCTACATAATGGTATTTTATTTTTAATTTTTAGACTTAAAATAATTTAATTTATTTATGACACAATGATGATGTAGTAATTATATTATTAATGAAATATTGACATAATTGATGTTATAAATACCCAAATTAATGTAATTGTAGACTTTTTATGAATTACAATAATTCTCTGTGTTAATATGACATGTTACTATTTATTTAATTTACTTTTTTTTGAACTAATCATTCTGTTATGATTTTCACAAAAATCAATTACCAAATAGTGTCAAAATTGACATAAAATAGTTTTTAAAACAAATACTATAATAATAATTGTTATTTTATTAATAAAAATCTACGGTTCAGACAAATGAATTAGATAAGGTTATATATATTAATAATAAACAACTTGGTGTTCTTTCGTCTTGTTATAGTATGTTTATTAACCTTATAGTGTAAGAACACAAAAAGACACGGTAAAAGTAAAATTATCTAACTTAAAGTTAAATATAAATGATAAGGGTAAAATAGGAACCTAAACATCTCTAAATTCTATTGGATGATATTATTTAGACCCATCCCCACCTTATATTCGAAATAACTCAATTCGGTGCTATTAAAAACCAAATATGACTTCATAATAAAATAATATTTTTAGTTATTCCAAAGGTTCCCCTCTCCTCCCTTTTAAAAGGGAACCTCCTCCCTCTCTTCCTCACACCACTTGGAGCCTTAACGCTCGGAAAAACCCTGAAAATTTCTCTTATACACTTCCCTAGAAACATCCTAGAGGTTCTGGTATTTTTCAAAGACCAATATTAGTTCCCTATGAGGAGGTTTCAAAAATGCGCTTCAAAGAAGAGGTAATGCCTGTGACCGATTCTTTCATCATTATTTCTTCTTCCACTTATTCTTATTTACTTGTTTCATTATGAAGTAATAACATCAGTATCAATCATATACTTATATGTTATTATAATTATGAAACAACTCTATTTCACCATCTATCTATCCTATATAAAACGATATCACCACGCGTGCGTACGTACGGAATACCATCTCCAAGCCGTGGTGTAATCTGTTTTTCCACCACCACCTTACACGGATGGGTATAATGGTGTAAATAAATGATTATTGTAAAGTGATATTTATTATTAAATAGTATACATACACTCCAATACAATTCCACAATCATTGGAATGATATCATCGCTTTTGCGTACGTACGGACTACCGTCTCCACAAACGTGATGAGATTCATTTTCCATGATTAACCATTAAAGAATGATTATAAAGTATATATAATGAATAATAATGACATATATGACATAATAATGCTACTGGATTTATGTATATATATATTTATGTCATATACTCAATTCCATTCAATTCAATAAGGAAACAAAAACATCGTTCTTGCGAACGTACGACCTACCATCTCTATGAACGGTGTATTTCATTCCTTTTATCTATCTATAATATATATGTATATAATGAATATATATTATATATAAATCATGTTTTACATTCTGGAATTATTTAAATCAGGATTTAAGTAATAATATCAAGAAGGACAAGTCGAAACACATACGATAAATGAAACGATTTTACCCAAAACGCTCTTTAACATGGAATTTACAAAAGAACGGGTAATATAATGTCATAAGTTAACCATATATGATATCATAACAATGAATATGATTCTATAATAATTCAATGACATTATTTAAATCATTATACTGGAGTTTTAGAGACATACGAAGCATATCGAACATAAGGTAAGGGATAAATTTTCAATCTCATTTTTATCTGAGATTGCTTATACATAAGTATTTAATGGGGGTTATGTTTATCATCCATGACCATGTTTTCAAAATATGTTTTCATAAAATTTTTACTATTCTTCCATGAATTTTTAATGTCATTTTTACCATTTATTGACTTTTTATCACATTGTATGAATGGAATCATTCCTTTTGTTACCATATAAGGTACTTTTTGACTTTTCCGACAAATTTATGAGGAGAATGTTATTTTTAACTTATACGATGTGAACGGATTTTTAAGGTTTTATAACGCCTCATTTTCAAGAAGCTTCCTATGCAATATTGCATGATTATTTTCAAAAAAAAAACCTTTTCTTATATAATTGCATGGATTTTTATGAAAAGAAAATGATTTTAAAGAAGAAAGGATATTTTCCTCTAGAATTCATTTCATGTGTTTTTCCAAAACTATTTTCCATCTAAGATTACATCATTTCATATGTGTATGTTTCAAGTAATATGTCTCTATGATTTTAATGGTTTCAATTTTCTTATGAGGAAATGATATCGAACTTTTATGGATTATGTTATGGTGGCATGATGTTTAAGAATCCCATTTTATTACATGGGTTATGCTATGATGTATGATTTATGATTTTGTGGCACAAGAAAGAATGATTTCATTATGAGATTGGTGGGACCTATATCCCCCTCCAATTAATTGGGTAAAGATTTATATCTCATGATATAGACATGGATGGAACTATAAGTTAATCCGGTTCAGTGTTACAGGACGGAAACGAGGAGTGAACTCGATTCAGAAAGGGACTTTGTCCACTAAGATGGTCTTGGCAGCAATGCCTTGGAAACTATAAAAATCATGACATGTGCTGAATGGTTGCCACAATTACATGTTTTATTCCCATTTTATCATGGTTTATGTTCTATTATGATATATTCCTTATGTACTTCCACGATTTATGTATTTTTTCAATATTTTGATGTTTAAATTTCATGTTCAAGTTTATGCTTCCAAATGTTTATGGATTGTTTTATGTTATCTATGTTTTCCCTTAATAAGCATTTGAGCTCACCCTTTTTATGTTTTATTTTCCCCAAAAAGTAAAGAAAGGATTTAGGTATGGAAACAAAAAGGGGAACATCGTTACGGGAGTTGTTGAAGATATTTCACCACAATTAGAAGATTTTATTCCGAGTTTCCAAAGTCACTAAACTATTATGGTTTTTGTGTGTTTGTTTTTGTTATGTATTATGTATTCCACAAAAGTAATGTAATATCTACATACGTCAGGCTTAGGGTCTCTACAGAGGATTCCTATATTTCTAGACTTTTAGATTGGGGCATATTTCTGAAGAGGAAATCAAGTATAAGAGAACCATGTTTGGGGCTTACTCCAGAGGAGGATGCCCATATTTGGGAACTTTAAGACTGGGGATTACTCCTAAGAAGGAATCCTAGGTTAAGAGAACCATGGTTGGGTCTTACTCCTGAGGAGGATGCCCATATTTGGGAACATTAAGACATGGGCTTACTCCTGATAAGGAAGCCCAGGTTAAGAGAACCATGGTTGGGGCTTACTCCTGAGGAGGATGCCCATATTTGGGAACTTTAAGACTAGGGCGTACTTGTGAGAAGGAACCCTAGGTTAAGGGAATTATGACAGGGGCTTACTCCTAAGGAGAATTACTAAATTAGGGGACTTGGGGCTTACTCCAAAAAAAGAGGCCCAAATTAATGAGGACTTGGTGCTTACTCCAGAAAAGGAGGCCCAAATTATTGAGGACTTGGTGCTTACTCATAAAGAGGATGCCAAAATTAATGAGGACTTGGGGCTTACTCCTAAAAAGGAGGCCCATATTAATGAGGACATAGGGCTTACTCTTGAAAAGGAGGCCCAAATTAATGAGGACTCGGGGCTTACTCCTAAGGAGGATTCCCAAATTAATGAAAATATGGACTAGGTCGTACTCCTGAAAGGAGGCCCATGAATAGTGTTCTCTCATCTTAAAGGATGAGGTTGAATTAATGAAATCTCTAACTTTAGTGACATAAAGATGTGCAAATCACTAGGTTTTGAGAGATGTTCCACATAATTCCTTTCATATAAGGAAGTCAATCAAGAAAACATGCCATAAATGGATTTGAAGAGTGTCTTGAAGACTGAATCTTGAATAAGAACGGTGGAGTGGCATAAGAGAGGTGAAATGTGCTGGAAGGGCACCCAAAAGTAGAAGGGCGCACAAGTCCTACGGAGTCACGCAATTACAGCCTGGGCGCACAAGTCTTGGTCACGAAAGTATACTTTCATGACACGTATATAATTTGGAGATCCTTTACCAGTAGAGTATTACTTGGGAGTTCCATGACCAAAGCCTTTAGAATTATCCTGAGGTACTTCTAGAAGAGTGGATTGCATGTTTTAATGAGTTGGTAAGGGGGCGTGCAAGTGTGTCCATTTCCATTTAGGGTAAAACACTTAGGCGCAAAAACTATTAGTGAATTATAACACTTAGACCTTATTCCTCTTGTTTAGGCCATTCATTCTATGTAAATAATTACCCTTCAATTGTTCAGAAGACTTGGAGAGGAGACTTGGGTGTTCAGAGCTCTGTATTGAAATTCTGGAGTGAAAATCCTCCTGAAATGGGGTGCCCACCGGGGGTATTTATAGGCTGGAGAAGACCCTGGGCTATTTTCAAAGGGGTTTCACAAGTCACTACATGACCATTTTGGCGGTGCGCAAGTATACTTGCACGACCATGCTGGAACATGCGCGACCTATGGGAAATTTCTCCTTGTTCATCCATTTCGCTCTTTTTTTATGTTTATTCAAAGGATGAATCTTCTTTGTTTGAGGTATTTCCCTTTTCATTTTTTAGACTCTGTGATGAAAAAGGATCATCAACAAAAGCCCCCCCTCAGAGTTGGATCCAAAAAGGAATAAGGATTTGACATTGAGGAAAACAAGAAACAAAAGGAAATTAGGCCGCGCAGGGTATGGCACACAAATGGGCTTCGGGCCCGCAGGGTCCGGCACGCAGGGGTACAGCCTCTTCTATAAATTTACGGACTCACTTTGCACAAAGCACCCGACTCTCTCTTGTTTTGTTTTGCTCTCGAAATGCTAGTGGACTCCCGGATTTTGCTCGTTTGTGCTTCTTGTTTCATGCGTCGCGCTTATGTTAAGGTATTTGGACTTGCATGGTGATACATGAGTGCCCAATACTTGCGCGACCAAATGAGACTGGCGCTCCAACTATGGGACTTGCACGCCTATATTCCTTAGCCGATTTTTCAAATTCCATCCCAAATTTTATGAAAAATTAACTTACATTAAGAGATAATTATTCAACTTTTGTGTAGATCCAATTGCTCGCAAGATAATAGGAATAACTGATTAACTGGAATGAAAAAGAATTTATGATATGATGGACATCGTTGGCCATGATTACTATTCCATCTGTGAAAGTACACTCCCATAATTAGCCATGTACATGAAGAAGCTTCATATTATTTTCCCACATAGCATCTATCTGCCTCTGTATGGCCATGGTCATCTGCAAGATGTCAATATTCCAGAGGCAAAGAACTATCTCCTACATTTCTGGTTTCAGTCATATACCAACTTTTATTCAGAAAATGTCTCAATCGAAGGAACATTTTCTAATGCTGGAATGGTAAATAAAGCCTATATAATGCATCATAGATCATGTGCACCAGATATGAAACCTCCCAAACCTGAGCTCCAACCACATTGTTATCCCTCAATCTTTCGAAATTCTCAGATGGATCAATCCAAAGGCTGGAAGGAGAAATTGGAATTCTGTTCTGGAGGAGGGGTGAAGCCATCTTGGATGTGGGATTATTGGGTGTGACAAACTTGTGAAGAGTTTGTCGAGGATCTGATGGGTGATGCAATTTATGAAGTCGTCTGGGCTGGGCAGACGTATGTTAATAGGAATGATAATTTTGCACCGGAGTTTCTTATCCACTGGATCCCAGAAACTAATTCATTCCATATGACCCATGGAGATGTAGGCATTAGTTTGTGGCAGATCTACATGATCTCAGGGGTTCCAATTTTGGGTGATATGTATGATGAATTTTCCCTCCAAAAGCAACCATGAATGATCCGGAGAAGACTGTGGATTTGGTTCAAGAATAGTTGAAGATTTATCATAAGCTTATAATCCAAAAGACATAAAAGACTCATTCTAGAAGGGATATTCATCCAAAGGAATAGATGGATGTGTTTCTCAAGAAGAATAGGGAAAATGGGCCCACCTATACTCGTCCTACTAGCTTCCCTAGATCGGATCAGAGAGGTTCTCCTGGCACATTCTGTCCGACTCTGGAAGCAGGAGAGTTTGAGAAATGGGGGTATGAAGTGAATCATAAAATCATGGAGAAGACCCGTCTGGAAGAATTTTTAGCCTTATGTCTCAATGTCTATATTTTTCTAGTTAGATATTCGAAGGGAGGCATCAGGCCATGGACCTTCGTTATTGCAGCCATGTTTGCTGAGAGGAAGATGGTGGGGTCGGCTATCCCAGTTTTGGAAAAGATTCACAGTAGCATACTCCATGTCTATATGGGGAAGTCTCCTTTGAGATTAGTGGGACCATTCCATGTTTTATGGGGATGGATCGCCACTGACGTCCGGACATATGCTGTTCAGAACGGAATACTGATTCCTAGATGTTCTTTCAGACCGTCTGTTCAGGAATTCTCTGGATTTTCTCCTTTGTCCCTCAATGCCTATGATATTAGGCCAAGGCAGGGTATGCATAATGAATTCCACTTCTTTCCCTATGTAAATCCGCTGACAGGGCGATCTTTTGACGATGGATCTGCCGACTTGGAATAGATGTCTTACATGCTGGCCTGTAGAGATGGTGTTCTGGCCACCAGAATTGATGTGGAAATTATATGTGAGGCCTATGATCCATATCTATTTTCACACAAATTCAAGTGTCTGCAGACAACTGTTGTATCTCCTCCAATGCACATCAGGTCAGAGAACCATCCAATGGTTTCCCGACAACTATAGTTACTAATGTCTATGGAAAAGACTGTGGAAGTTTTTGACTTACCAGATGCTAAAGCAATAAGAAATTTGGCCATATGGTATGCTGAAAACTGGGTAGCATCATATCCTAAGTCAATATAGAATAAACCTGTTTATCAGGTGGGGAAGAAGAAGAGAGCCATTGAGAATGAAACAATTCAGGTGGCAGGTGATTCTTCCACTCCTGAAGCTGGTTCACTGAGTTCTTCAGCTAAGGCTGTTTCATCAGATTCTCAGGAGATACAACATGTGTCAAAGAGGCCATGTGACATATATAATCCTCCTTTCAGAATCAATAGTGCCACTCCATCAACTCCTGGTGAGTTACATTATGAGGTATTTTAATTGATAGTAACTTTATAGAGTAACAAGTTTCCATTTTCTTTTTATAGTTGCAGGAGCTAGAAAGAAATTAAAATTCAAGGATTTAGGACTATATTCACAGCCTTCTAGTACACATGCATATCTATGACCAGAGGCCATCCAGACATGGCAGGATGTATACTGCGATACAGAAACTATCTGGCTGGAGCTATGTGAAGGGCTACATCTTCCTAGAGTAGGGGCTCTTCAGGCTCCTGCAAATATTCATTTCTAGGATAACCCTGATGAAGTAAGATCCTATGTCAAAGAGTTGAGGACCTATATACATCCCACTGATGATTCTATCCCTATCACCAACCGGGTGAAGGAAATGATGGATCACGGTGCCACTGATGTGGATATGAATGAGTACTTGGCTCCTGAAGATATAAGTTTTCATTCCTTATTTACTTTGCAACTTGATTTCAGTCAATGCTTTGTTAATCAAGGAAATTACTTTCTTTATCCTACATCTTGCAAGGAAAGGAACTACTGATGTTCCTTCACCACAGTATAGCCCTGGTGGTACTACCATCAGGGTTGCTATTGAATCTCCTCGTGAGTCGGGTGAGATATCTCCAGGACAACATTCCATGGATGAGGAGTTGGACGTGGCTTTCCATTCTCCGATTCACGTACCTATAAGAGAGACTACTGACACTACCAAAAAGATAAAGGGACAAAGGCGTCGGAAAATGAAGTCCACAACTAAACGCTTCATCAGTAGTGGTAAGTCCTTCAGATAATCATGAGTCTTAAATCATGAAAATATTGCTCATTTTCCTTGGGATTGTAGGGGCTTCTTCAATTTCCCCTCTAATGGAGACGATTGATCCTCATTTGAGGACCACCGAGGGTGCTGTAGAACAAATGAAAATTTAGGCTGACTTGGTTGCATATGAAAAATAGCTAACTTATATTCATAGTACTGCTTCTATTACTTCTACATGTAGAGACGAACCTGCTTCTAGTAATTTAACAATGCTTCATAAAACGCTTCATTAAATGTTTAATGAAAACATCAACTAACTTCGGTTATATGATATTTTAGTTGTAACACCTACACCAGAATCATTAGCGGCTGCAACAACTGAATCTTCCATCCTTCTTGAAGAAGCTATCTAGGGTCACGGGCTGCAGAATGAGGGTTGCTAAGAAGAAATATCAAATTCTCCCACTAGTGAGACCGACCACGATTCTTAAATATCATTTGATGAAATGATGAATCATGGCATGTCATTCGATGATTTTTTTGATCATGCTAAGTTATCATGTGATTTATAAGATCTTGGATGTGAGTGTTATCCTTCATCTGGTAAATTTTCATATAATTTTCACTTCTAATCATGACTGAAAATAATATCCAGTTCCATCCAAATAAGCTGTTGAACTACCAATGCCTGAAGAGGGTGTGGACATTGAAGTCAACGATACCATTGTAGAAACATTAGCTGCAGTGGAGCTAATCCCAGTAAACCCTCCTGAGACCCATCTTGAAGTACCCATTGAAACTGGGAAAGATGGGGAGGAGTCTTCTCAAGATGTTGATCTACTGTTAGGTAATGATTGTACTGAGTTATCAAGATAGACAACCAACTTTTATTGTTCAATGAAACTAACCATACTTTTAATTGATCAAACAGAGCCACCAACATCAATGGCTAGATCTAGAGGTGAAGTCTCAACTTCCGGCCAAACAGTAGTAGAAGGTGAAGCAACCAGGGTTAGAGGGGAAGGAGCAGAACATGGCACTTCCTTAAGCACATTAATCCTTGGTTACATGCCCCCCAATGATGATGATGTCGAATCAGAAACAGACGTGCTTAATGAATTCAGCTTTTCACGACGCAAGACATGGAATCAAATATAGAAAATCATATCTGAAGTGCCTCTTGAAGATTTGTCATCAAAGATTTCTCGATTGTCGTCCCTGTTGGTCATGCTAGGACTTGGCAGTTTTGGATATCGAGAGATCCATACCGCAGTGAAACTGGTCATCTTAAGAAGGGATCTGGAGCAAAAGTGCCATGAATATCTAACCAGGGTGAAGATGTCAGTCTACATTAGTGAATTTGAGGCTATGGTATCCTGAGATATGGCTGACTATGCTGCCAAGATGAAGGAGTTAAATCATAAGATCAAAGATAAAGTCATCCAGCAGATGCACCTTCATCAATAGTTAGATGTTGTTACTGGGGAACTTGACCAACTCAATAATTCCCTGGAGGGAGCTCAAACAAACGGTATGAATTACATTTCAGAGGTCAAGAATGAACTCCATTAGGATGAAAAGTGTGATGTTGGTCGAGTGCATGAGCTTCAAATAGCTGCTGATGAAGCTCGGGATGTTGTCAATCAAGTGAAGACTTATGTTGACAGCCTCTTGTAATTTCCTGTAAAATAGAAGAGACTCCAATCTATGGATGTCCTTATGATCTCTTATACACCAAATGAAAAAAAATCATCTATAATCATTTGTGCTCTCATTTTCCTTTTCTACCTGCTTTAGATTATTTACCTATGCCAATGGGCCTAGTAAGCATATTTTGATTTTTACTCGGATTATTATAAATAACCCTTGAAACTATGAATCTTTTAATTGCTCAATATTACCTAAATCATACAAAATGTATGTTTAGTGAGCTGGAACATGACTTTTATTCAAAGTTACCTTATCTTTTGTGGGCAGTTTAAAGTCATGCACGTCAAACATAGAGAGGCTAATGTTTAAGTTCGAAATATCTTTGACTGAAATAGATTAAAATTGGCTCAATTACTTGACAATTTATCTAAAACATATCACCAAACTCAAGTATGAGGGAAAATATGTAAACTATGACCTATGAAAATTTGAATATGAGGAATGATATGAAAAAGAGCTAAAAGGAATTAGAAGAAGTAGTTACCAAGATTGAAGTTACCAATATTTAACAAACCCGTTAGGGGTTGAATTATGTAGGGCCACCTAAGGGCATTGGCTGCATAGTCAAATAAATAGCATCTTTTGGCTGACAGGTCCGTTATGTAGACTACTTATGCAAGTCCGCCTAAGAGCACGTGCTGTATAGTCAGGAAAAAGAACTCTCAGAAATTTACTTTTCTACTGCTAAGAAGCTAGTGAAAGTTTATAGGGATTAAACTTTTCCAAAGTATAGAGTTTGTTGTATGGAAAGAGGTACATGAATATGGAGAAGATATTTCCAAAAAATATTGTCGAAGAACTGGATGAATATCACTCCTACGAAGGTCTGACCCAAACGTAGAGATGGAAAATATAAACCATAGACTTGAATACTTTCAGATAATGAAAAAGGATATGGTACAAATATATTAAGGATGATTATTTTTGCGGATCCCTACATATTGTCATTAATAAAAATAAGGACAAGAGGTTTTCCCCCCAAGAATGAAGTTACCAATATTTTAAAAACCCATTAGGGTGTTGAATTATGCAGGGCTGCCTAAGGGAATTGGATGCATAGTCAAATAAAATCGTCTTTTGGCTGACAGGTCCGTTATGTAGACTGCTTATGCAAGGACACCTAAGGGCACGTGCTGTATAGTGAGACAAAAGAACTCTCAGAAATTGGACATTTTGTGACTAGAAGTCAAGAAAAGGGTTATGGAGATCTGAAAATATTTATGGTTAGGATTACGACACATAAAAAATGGATATTGTCCAATGTATATAGAGATACATAGATCAATTCTAACCATAATCATGTTATGCTGGGTCCTGAATTGAAACACTAGAAATCACTACATAACTCATAAGGATGTGAATCAAGCCATATGAAGTTCTTGAAATACAGTTTAACGTCATGTGGGACGAAAGTGGGAGAGATCATAGTTTAGGGTCATAGAGCTTGGACCATTATAAGAAATACACAGTGTGTGTTTTCATGGGGACTTTTCAGTGAGGGGACTGAAAGTGGAATTTGGGGTTAGGACCAAAAGACTTGGGGTTGGATTCGAGGGAAACTCGAACCTTCATACGTATCTCATAAGTATGGGAATCAATATCACGTAGTTATATATATACCTTATGTACAAATTTGGTTTGTACATGTGAAGGGTGAAAGGGGACATTAGTGCAATGATGGTTTAACCCAAGATTAAAGGTTTAGGTATTTCCATGTATGCACATAATTGTTTTTTAATATAACATGATTGAAAATCAATGTAAATAATGATTCTCTCTCAGGTGTGGGTATCAATGAATATTGTAGTTTATTTTCATACAGGACGAAATTGTTGTATAATTTAACATCGTATAGCAAGGACGAAGGTGAACCAATGTAAAGATATTCATTCTAGAAGCGGTTTCACCTATCAACATCATATGAGATGAAGGTGAACCGATGTGAAGAGATTGGTTTTGGTCTTGAACCATTGGAGGTGGCCTACATACCTAGCCTGGAAGGCAAGGATAAAATTCCGAGTAGTTCAATTAAAGAATTAATCAGTGATCAAGTTTTTTTGGGGACAACGACCTAAAAAATGATGTTGGGACTTATGCGTGGTTAGCGCCCCAAAGAGGGTGTTATGGTTCAAATTTTCTCTAAACTCATGTGAGTCATACTTGGTGTGAGAAACAAGAGGTAACAACAACCTTAATGATGCACAGTTTAATGTCAGGTAGGACATATGAAGGGACTATGCAGTTTAAATCCTTGCAGTTAGGACTATTGGTGCGGTACAGTTTAGTGTCATGTAGTAGGGACAAAAATACAGTTTAACGTCATGTAGGAAATATTAAGGGATTTCTATACAGTTTAGCTTCATGTAGTTTGGATGATGGGGACAATACAATTTATTGACATGTTGGTCAAAAAGAGGACTGTGTAGTTTAATGTCATGCAGTAAGGACAAAAGAGGAAACATTTTAACATCATGTTGGACGTATTAGGGACTTTTTCATAGTTTTACGTCATGTTGGATGAAATAATGACTATACAGTTTAGCATCATGTTGGACGAAAGTGCGAATAGTTTAAGGTAATATGCATGGACCGTTGGTTATGCAGTTTAATGTCTTGCTGGACGTAAGGGACTTCTGTACAGTTTAGAATCATGTAGTCTGGATGTCACAGTTTAACGTCATGTTGGACGTAAGTGCCAATAGTTTAAATTCATATGCATGGACCCTGAATGGTGCAGTTTAACGTCATGCTAGACGTAAGGGACATGCAAATAGCTTAAGGTCATATTCATGGACAGTTGATGGTGTATTTTGTATTTATACAAAATACTGCTTTAGAAATCTGGCATTGTTTAGAGTAGTGATGAGTTCTCCTTCCATTGAGATTATAGAATAAGATCCATTAGAATAGACCTTATGTATTGAATAAGGTCCTTCCCACTTTGGTTCAAGCTTAGGAGGTTTCGTTCCTAGTATCACTGGAGTTCAAAGATCTAATAACAATTCTCCCTAAACGAATGAACAAAGAAGAACTTTTTTGTTGAAAGCTCGTGCTATTCGATTCTCATTGACTTCCAAGTGGTGCATAGTGAACAATATTTTCTCATCTAACCATTTCAATTCATTAAATATCTTTTGAGATTGTTCATTTGTAGGTGATTGATCACAAATGGATACTCTGAGTGATGCTAATTAAACTTCAATGGGCAAGACTGCTTCCGTTCCATATACCAGTGAATATGGAGTTGACCGCGTTGTAGTGTGGGTGGTGGTCCGGTAAGCCCATAAAGCATTAAAGAGTTTATCAGGACATGATCTCTTAACTTTATCCACCATATTTTGCAGTATATTTGATAGAGTCTTGTTGAAGGCTTCTATCTAGCCATTGGCCGCTGCATGATAATGAGATGAATGATTGGATTTGATGTTGTATTCTTCATACAACTTCTTCACCTCCGATGAACAGAAGTTGGTGCCATTTTCCGTCAATATGGTATGATGGACGCCAAATCTGGTAATGATGTTAGACTTTATGAAGCTAACAATTCTTTTAAATCTAACTTATTTGAGAGGTATTGCCTCTGCCCATTTGGAAAATAAGTCAGTAGCAGTATGAATATACTTTAAATGTTTGGTTGTAGCTGAAGGGTAAGGTCCCACCACATCCATTCCCCATATGGAAAATGGCCATGAGTATTTAGCTATATGAAGCAACTCTGGAGGTTGATGAATAAAGTAGGCATGTACATGGCATGAATGACACATCTTTTTCAAATAAACACAATCTTGTATCATTGAAGTCCAATATTATCCAAGCCTTCGAATCTGATCAGACAGTCTATGCCCAGACTGGTGGGCACCACAGACTCCTGCATGCACTTCTTTCCTGACAGCCATTGTTTCATCTCCATCAATGCATCTGAAGAGAACTCCATCAAAACCACTCTTGTAGAGAATTTTCTCTAAGTGATCTGGGTTATCATAATGAGTAAAATTGACCATATGTCGCCAGATTTGTCCATTCCCGGCTCTATCAGGTGGAAGTGTTCCATTTTGAAGGTATTCCCTGATAGGTGTCATCCATCTTGTAGTATGAACATATGGTTAAGTAATGGGACTAATTTCATTGATCTCTTCTATTGTTGTTCGAACATAAGATGAAATTTTACAACGATGGGAAATAATGATGGTTGTTTTGTCCTGGTTTGGATCTTCCAGAGTTGTGGCTATATTAGCCAGTGCATCAGCTTCAGTATTTTTTGATCATGGTACATAATCAAATATTGGTTCCAAAGGGAATTCAACCATTAGCTCTCTGAAGTAATCATACAAAGGGATTAGTTATTCTTTTCCGATTGCATAATACCCATTGACTTGTTTGATTACAAGGTCTGAATAGCCTTTCACCTTTAAGTAATTCACTTGTCCTTGAAGCGCCAACTCCAATCCTACAATAAGGGCTTGGTATTCCACTTCATTAGTTTTACCGCCTCCCAACAATGAGAAGGAATAATTTAACAATGACTTTTCTAGAGAAATGAGTACAATTACTAAGCCAACATTGTTGAATTTAGGATTTTCCATTTTCTTCCCTATTGGAATTCTGGAAGCACCCTCAAAGTACATTTCACATACCTTAAGACTATCTTTAATAGGTAAGGCTTCCTCATCAGAAGTTATTTACATGAATATGTGTCTTCCACGGAAGGGTTTTCAGCCATGAAATCAGCCAGAGCTTGGCCCTTTATTGCCTTTTGAGACACATACTGAATGTCGAACTGCTACAAAATTACTGCCCACCTTGCCAGACATCATGTAAGCATTGGATGACTATGGATGAATTTGAGAGGGTTATTACGAGATACCAATTGGGCCTCGTGATGTTATAGTTAGTGTCTCAATATCTGAACTGAAAAGATTAATGCTAGGCAGCACTTCTCAATACCTGAATTTCGGGTTTCTTCTTCAAGCATAGTCCAACTGAGATAGTAGAGGATGTTCTCATTCCCAGCATCATTCTTCTAGGCAAGAAATGCACCCAATGATCTCTTTAAAGCTATCACATAGAGGATAAGCGGTCCTCCATCAACAGCTGGCATAAGTACCGGTGGACTCAAGAGGTATTTCATGAGAATATCGAATGCCTCTTGACATTCTTCAATCCACTGGAAAGTGACTACCTTTTTCATCAATTTCGTGAAGGGTAAACTTTTTCCTACCAAATTGGTGATGAAACGCCGAATATAGGCTATGTGTCCTTGAATTCCTAGAAATTATTTCAAATTTCAAGGATGTGACATTACATGGATTGACTTGGTCTTTTCAGGATCGTCTTCAATACCACAATGGTGTATATCAAAGCTAAGAAATTTTCCTAAGGTTACCCCAAAATCACATTTTAAGTGTTTCATCTTCAAATTATGTTGTCAAAGATTACATAATATGACTTCCACATCATCCAAGTGATTAGAAATATGTTTGGATTTGACCACCAAATCGTCCACATAACATTCAACAATCTTCACTAAAAGGGTTTGATGATATGATGCATGGCACGCTTATATGTTGTGCCTGCATTCTTTAAGTCAAAGGGAATTACCCGATAGAAAAACACACCCTGTGGGGCTTTGAAGGCTGTAGATTCTTCATATTCTGGAGCCATTAGGATTTGACTATACCAAGAATATCCATCCATGAAGGAAAGTGCTTCATAGCCAGCTGTTGCATTGATTAAAAGTTCTATGATCGGAATTTGAAAATCAACCTTAGGAAAATGACGATTAAGATCTCTAAAATCAATGCAAACTCTCATTTTCACATTCAACTTTTTCACAGGGACAATATTAGCCACCCACTTGGGAAATTGAACTTCTCTGACGAAGTTAGCTTTGATAAGCTTATCCACTTCAGCTTCAATTTTGGAAGCATAAGTTGGGTGTGTTCATCTTGTGGCTTGCTTAAATCTTCGATGTTCTTCTGGTAAACCCAAATGATGAGTAGCAACATCATGATCATGCCCGAGCATCTCTTTATAGTTCCAAGAAAATATGTCCCGATATTTCTTTAAAAATTAAATATATATCTCTTTTTCTTCAAGAGTCATGGACGCACTGATTAAAGTGGGGCGTGGATCTTCTTTTGTACCTAGATTGATTTCTCTGAGTTCATCCACAAGGGTAGAGATACCCTCTTCAAATTATAGAGGCGAATATCTGAGATCTTCCTCTTCTTCTTCAACATGCGTTACTTCTTCTATTTCTACTTGCATAGTAGATGATGAAGCCGAATTTCCATGATTGGAAATGATGTTAAAATTTGATAATATTGAAGAATAAGATTCCATTTATGACCCAATTGATGATGAAGGGTCTTCCTTGGGGAATAAAGAGAAGATGATGGATTTAGAATCAACATCAATGTTCACCTATGGTATTGATATAACCTCTTCTGGCCTGGTTGGTGAAGTGTAGACTTGCTGGATTTCCACAGATGAAATGAAGACATCTCTATTTGAGCTTTCATCATTTCCTGGTGGATCACCAATTTTTCCCATGTTTTCTGGATCGATTTCCGTAATTGGCATTATGGATTTTTCCATAAGAGTATTTTTATTTGGGTTTATCCTGTCAATTTGACTGATAGGCAACACATAATCTGTACTCACATGCACAAATGGATTTACTGGAATCTTTTCCAAACCATATGGAGCATTAACTTTGGTAATCTCCCTTGTTGTGGATTTCTCCTTTCCCTTCATTTGATAGAATTCCGCCTCAATGTATTTAGATTCACATGTCTTGAACGGGGCCTTATCACTATACAATGTCCCAAATTGACCATCGATACAATATTTGAGTCATTCATGGTATGATAAAGGGATAACCACATGTTGATATAGCGAGGGTCTTCCAAGTATGATGTTGAAGGCAAAGTCTTGATCAACAACCATGAAATCTGAATTGGATACAAGATCTCCATACTGAGTTCTGAGTGTAATCTCGCCCATTTGTTCTTGTTCATTTTTATCAAATACTTGTAACATAAAAGTAGAAAGAGATAAATCAGATTCTATGAGGCCCAATCGATGAAGGGTACGAATGGGCAATAGGTTGACTCCTGAACCATTATCAATGAAAACTATTGGTTTTTCTACACCATTGACCTTTCTAGATAAGTAAAAAAGTCTAATACGTCCATGCACGACATCATCTTCATCTTCAACAGTAAAAGATATTATTGCATGGCATTATGAAGGATTATTCTCTGCATGGTAGACATTAGATGCAGCAATTTTTGTCTCAAACTCCTGAGGACTTGACAAAGCCTTGATGAGTGCCTCTCGAAGATCCTTTGATAAATTCAAGGAATCCAGAATTGATAACGTGGCCAGTACATGGGCCAGGTGTTTCAATATATCTATCTTTTCATCCATAGGTCTGTGTTTCCTAGTAGAAACATGTGGTTTAGTAGGTGCCTTGGAATTTGATGCTTTGGAATTTGATATATCTTGTACCAGGATATGAGTTGGTAATACTCCTGGATTTGGAAGATTAGACCAATTAGGTCTATTTACTTGCTGAGAGGACGAAGATGGAACCTTCAACCGATCATCCAGAATAATTGTGCCAGGACTGAGTCTAACTTGTGTGGAAGAACATGCTTGTTATTGTTGAGCTCATTGAAGGGCTCTACCACGAGTTTCTGCAACATACATAGTTATAGCAGGGGTTGAATTGGAATAGTGGCCTCTGAAAGATCCACGTATTCCCCTGTATCCTGAGACTTTGGAACAACCTCTAATTACTCTATTTGATATAGGGAATTCGTGCTCATCAAAATCGAAACTATGACTGGAATATGGATCTATTAATTGAATCATATTAACAGAACCGAAGATCAACTCTTCATCCGATGAAGATTATGCCTGATTAGCCTATTTAGGTTGTGCCGTTTTGTGGGGTGGTGGTCGTGGTTTCGATGTAGATGGCATGAAATCAGCCAATATTAAAGACAACTTAGGATTTTACACAATTTCATCTTCCTATGATTTCTTTCCTTTCTTTGAAATATCCCTCCCTTTTGAGGATTTTCCCTCTAAAGAGGATTTTGTTATGGCATCCATAGTAGAAGTCACAATTGGTTTCATCAATTGCGTTCGCAAAATGGAATGAGTTCGGTTGATCATTTTTCTAACAATCCAATCATTATATTTTTGTGCATTTTTTCTTTTGACTTCTTCCCATTAACCTTCTTCCTCTAGAAATGTAGAAGTAACACATGATACATGGGCTGAAGAGCCTTTTAGTTTGACTTGCCCCGAGTCGACCATTTTTTTGCTGGAGGTCCTTGAAAACAAAACACTCTAGAATAGGATGCCCCACCATTTGATGGAAGGGGAAATAATTGAGATGGCCTTCATATCATTCCTTGTTTAGCCTTTTGGGCATTGGAAATTGAACTAAATTATTTTCCAGAGCCGAAATGAAGTAACCAGGGACTTGTTCATTTCGGAAAGAGTAAATTTTTCTCTTCAAATCCTCAAATTGTTTCCCTCTTTGATCTCCTTTATCATATTGACGAAACAGCCTTTGTTGTTGATGATCAGGAGGTGGAGCCCTTCAGGAAGATGATGGTTTTGAAGTAGAAGCAGGTAAAGTTGCTTGTTTAAGAAAAACTATAGTAGTTTATGCTTTACACATTATCCTTCCTCGAGCTGATGGAATTATACAAGCTTTATCCTTAGTCTTTATAAGAGAATCTTCAATATGTTGAGATATTGAAGTAAGGTATCAAAACCCTCTTGTGTATTTCACTGGGATCAAGGGCGTGTCTAATTCGTCAGGTAGATTTGCCACACAGATTAGAAACAGTTCTTTTTAAGGGAGTGCTAAGCTTAGGGAATATGTAAATCCCTTCCAGTGAGCAATGAAATCTGAAACCCTTTCATTATCCCATTTATTATAGTTTGTAAGATCAAAAACTGTTGTCTCTGGAAAATTTGAGCTGAACTGAAGAAGGAATTATTGATGGAGATCTTCCCATCCGGTAATTGACCGGGATTGCACAATTTTGTACGAGACAACAGCTGGTACTTGTAAGGTTTGCAAGAAGCATCTGAGTTTCACTACTTCAGGCTATTCAGGTGTTCCCATCATAGGATCAAAACAAGACACATAATGCGTCAAATACTATTCAAGATCACCTAATCCATTGAAAATAGGGAAAACAGGGTTCCCAAAACATGATGGGGGAGGGATTGATTCTACCCATTCAGGGTAAGCTCAATTTTCTGGTTGAACCTGCGCATGCTTCCCTTCTATAGTCTCTAACTGAGCTGTTAATGAGTCAATGTTAGTTATTAACTTTTGAGAAACATTCGGTTGATCATGGACTTGGGTAGGTGTAATAATTGGAGTCTGGATAGGTATGGTGGCTGGTACTGCAACTGATGGTAGCACCACCGATTGTTATTGCACTTGACCCATAGGATTAGACCTCTGAGGGTGTATTGATAGAGGAGGATATTCTTGATCTATCTCAGTAATTGCAAAAAACTCCCTTTTCTTACTAACTCCATCATGCTTAGGAGGAAGACTACCCTGAAGTAGTTTTGCATTTATCTTCCTTAACTCCTTCATTTCTTCCTCCTGTTGCACAAATCCTTTTTTTAGTGAGAGCGATTGACCTTTTCCAGAGGAATGATATGTAATCTTATTATTTCCCCTTCATTTTAAGGATCCCTTTCGGAGAGGGGGAAGTTGTTATTTGAAGGAACACCCAGATTCTGGGTAAACCTTTGACTTCGTGTATGCACACCTTCTTCAGTTGTGTCTGTGCATACAACTTCTTGAGAAAGAACCTCTTCATCCGAGTCCCCTAAGGGAGACTCATGTTTTGGAGGATCAGTAACAACTGAATTAATGAAATTAATGGATGCATAATGCATCGCATCCCTTCTATCAGCATTTCTGTGTTATTGTCTTCTGACATTCCCTTGACGAGACATTGCCTTTTGTTGATTTGATCCCTCATGAACTTCTTGGTGAACCATAATTTGGAGAGAATCTACTGATAATTTGTCTCTTCGTTACTCTTGTGTCTTCTTCCCCAATCGAGAGAAGACCGACTTTCATTGAGTAGGAGATTAATTATTTGAAAAAGTCCCCAGTCTAGTGTATTGAGGCTATTCTTGCTATTCCCTCTCAACTCCTTGAATCCTAATTGTTGATTCGGAGGGTTAGTTTAAAAGTGTCCCCGGTCTGGTAAGCTTGGGTGGCTCTTGACATACTATATATGTGACTTTTTTGAAAGATCTCTTGATCTTGCGGACCTTGGTCAGGAAATTAGTTTGATGCATAAATCGACATCCACTTTTATCACCTGGTACAAAAGACCTTTGGATGATTTCTCACACTTCTGTCACATGATGATGTGCTTTCTCCAAACGAGAGGCATGTTCAGTATTCTCGTTTGCTTGATGAAGGAGTAATTTAACAACTTATTCTCTGTATACATTATTTTGAGAGGAACTAGTTGAACCCTATTCTTGCAAAAACATTTCATTACAAACAAAACTCATTGACTGTGGCCGGCCACGGGTAATAACATTGCATGGGAAAATTTCAGCAGGCTTTGTCGACTGGAGAGCACATTGATATGTAGTGTTCCATGAACACCCCATCCTCTGACATGAATACAAGACATGGCATTGACAATTAACAGGTGCAATCTTCGTAGTACACCAAGGCATGAACATTGAAGGACTCCTTGCTTCTTTTCACCCTTCTGATATCGAGAGACTGATAGAGATCCCAAATCAATCTGACGTTGTAAACCTTCTATTATCTTAACATGATTTTCATATTCATCATAAGATAATACTTTCTTTTTCAACTGACAAAGAGTTTTCCATTTGTTGAGATGAATATCCTGAATTCCATCTTCCATAAACATCTCTGGAATGTCATACTGAGAGTCATCCAGAGGCCAAAACATGACTGGCACATCACCTTTCGCCAATTGTTTTCTCATGTTCAACATTTCCTCTTTATCATTTAATGAAGATTCTTCTACCTGTTTAGACCAGAGCTGGTGCTTTCTGTTTGCTTCATCAGATTCAAAAAGACTGGTAAAGAATCCACTGATCAAACTGGAAGTTGAATGACCTAGGGGTGGTTCGGAGAATGACCTACACCCCAGGATATATTCTGATTGAGAAAATATTTCACTTTTTGATGGTAATGCATCAAACATGACTGGCTTTACTTTGGAATCTGCCTCAAGATAAGAGGGATTTCTCGTCACTGCATTGTCTTCTAAAGAATTTTACAGACAATGCGAATTACTACTACATAGAGAGATTTCGTAGCTAAATTCATCACATGGGGAGGACCACCATGGTGGGTTATAGGAAAAGATGAAACATTTTTATCCTTGATCTTCTGACCACACAGAGGGTTCTTATGTCTCTCATCTGAAGATGAAAATTTGAGAACGACTGAATTTTCATGAAGCAAGCATCGAGTAAGGACTTGATACAGATTGGCCATTGATTTCTTGAATGTTCTGGGAGGTTCTTCTTCTTAGACAACTTGTTACTCAATTTGGCAGGTGTGTGTGCCTACTCAGGAGAAATTATTAGGCTAGGCTGATTATCTCCACTCAAACCAGGTGTATGTGCCTAAGATCATGGTCTGTATGATATGGGGGAGTATTCCCCACAACCCTCTTCGACTGGAACATACATGTGTCTCTATTACGGAGTGAACTATAGATGTGTCACTCCATTTGTAGGGTTAGATTTATGGGTCTTTCCATGAGATGCTTCTAAATATGTTATAATATCCTGGAAGGCATCCGAAATATGAGCAGGGATTTTCTTCTGCTCTTTTTCCATTGATAGAATTTGTTTGGTGACTTCAGATGCCGGAACGGGGATATATGTCCATTCCGTGTATGGATTAGGTGTGTGTTCCTCCTCCTGTCCTCCATTTCCTGTCAATGAATCCTGACAGTACTCAAGTGTGGTGGAAAAGAGTTGTGTCTGCCTCATGTTTGTCGTCGGAGCATTCCGACTGAATTATCTGAATGCTACCAAACGAGACTGTTGGTAATCTTGATCAATACTAGTAGGTGTATGTTCCTTCTGATTGAACTTCACCGAACGTGGTTGAGGAGCCCCATCATATGTAGTTAGAAGAGCCTGGTGACTAGATAATGATTTATAAACAGGTGTATGTTCGTGTCTATAGTACTCCACTGGAATTACCTGGCGAGATTGGCGTGATGCTGCCAGAAAAATATGCTGGACAGTTGAATTAAAATGGACGGGTGTGTGTTCCCGCTTGTTTCATGCCACCATGTTAGGTTGGTGGTATTCTTTGGAAATGGGATTGATAAGAACCTGCTCACTGTTGATCGTATTTCACCTCTGGCGATTCTTCTTGCCTGCTAGGGTTCGAGGAACCTGAGCCGAATGCCTGGAGTTGATACCCTCATCATGTTGAGGGCACACTGCCACACGAGTCTTGCATCGATTGTTGATGGGAGCCCTCGGGAAGGACTCTTGTCTCCTTGAATTAAGGATCTGAGGGGCCTGCTCATTCACCTCCCCAAAATATGGGAGGGACTAGTGATTGCGTTACGGGGATAACGACCCAAAACGGTTGGATACAGTGGTTGGCACCACCTGCTTCTTGATCGCTTGTCATCACTTTCCAGACAACAAGGTTGAATTATTGACTTGGAGGGCTTGTCGGGCAGCCTCTAGAGTTATAATAGTACCATTTTTACGGTACTCCTTAACCAGTGCATTTGATACCGAGCGTTGAAGATGCTAAGTAGGTGACGTCGTCCTCAGAGTGGATGATGATCCAACAGGAGTAGTAGCAGTGGCATTCACAGCAGAGTTTTTCACAGTAGATGTATTCACAGATGTGGATTTATGAAAATCCATTCTCGTAATGCAAAAGATCTTCAAAAACAGTGACAGTTTGATATACAAACATAATCAAGATAAGTTCGGATGCTATATCTTTTGTATGAGAACATATGTTATTAATTGTTTTGTTGGCCCTCTCGTTCAGTTTTAAATAGGGGCCTAACAAATAAGTAAAACTATATTTCAACTTGGTTAAGGATTCACGTCGAGTTCACCATTTTTTATTTCCTCTGGAATTGGGGATGACCGCGTTTATTTAAGGCTCAAACATTCCAATCAGTTTTTAATGGGTTTATTCATAGAACCAGAAACATCCAATGATTCCATATCCATTTGGACCTACTTTCCAAAGGTAGGTTCTCATTAGTTGTGGACTGGTGAGGCATAGGAATTTTCATTGGTCGAGAGGATGGGAGGTCGGACTCATCACACATTTTTAGGGGAATTATTGTCTACTCCAGGACTCTCTTTGTACATTTATGTTATGTTCGTGAATCCTTATTACATTACCAAATATAAAATGATCATTCATTTAAATATGACAATCAATGATTGATGGGTAGGAAATTTAGAGAATATTTTATATGTATTCGAGGTTCTTCATCGATAGAGAATCATCTAGGTTTGTTTGAGATTCATAGTCAATGGTATCCTTCGACACATTATATAAAATTCTCTTGGTCATTATGATAACCATTCTTGTTTTAAATCCTCCCAGTAGGGCACTTGAAGTTTATTGTCATTCAGAAATCCATGGATTATTTCAGAGTTGGGATCGTACCCACAGATGGGCTACCTACATATCCTTTGTTTTGGAAAAGGAATTAGAACCCACGTAGTTCGAATAATAGAGTATGATGTTTTTGATTGATGGCTCAAAGAAAGGTGTCATAATTACTTTTACACTCTAAGCTCATGTGAGACATGATCGGTATGAGAAATAAGAGGTATTGGTAAAAATAGAAAATTGTGCCATGAAAGATGTAATCATAAGAAATGATGGGGGATTATGTATGTGTGACTGCCCAAATAGATGAAGATTAATATTTACTTCAGGGAAGAAATCCAAGAACATGGTCCATAAATGTATATGTGCCTTATGGATATTTTGATACTCTAATATTGGGCCTTACTCCTAAGGAGGATTCCCAAGTTATGAGAGGACTTATGATTAGGTTTTACTCTTGAGAAGGAAGCCCAGATCAAAAGTAAATTAGGACTGGTTAAGAGAAATTAAGACTGGGGATTACTCCTGAGAAGGAAGCCCAGGTTAAGGGACTTGGGGCTTACTCCAAAATAGGATTCCCATATTTGTAGACTTTTAGACTGGGGATTATTCATGAAGAGGAAACCCAGGATATGAGAACCATGGTTGGGGCTCACTCCTGAGGAGGATGCCCATATTTGGGACCATTATTACTAGGGATTATTCATGAGAAGGCAGCCCAGGTTAAGAGAACCATGTTTGGGGCTTACTCCTGATGTGGATGACCATATTTGGGAACTTTAAGACTGGTGCATACTCCTGAGAAGGAAGCCCAGGTTAAGAGAACCACGGTTGGGGCTTACTCCTAACGAGGATGCTCATATTTGGGAACATTAAGACTGGGGCTTACTCTTAAGAAGGAATCCTAGGATAAGGGAATTATGACTGGGGCTTACTCTTGAGGAGGATTCCCAAATTAGAGGACTTAGGGCTTACTCCTAAAAAGGAGTCCCAAATTAATGACGACTTGGGGCTTACTCCTAAAAAGGAGGCCCAAATTAATGAGGACATGGGGCTTAATCCTAAAGAGGAATCCCAAATTAATGAGGTCATGGGACTTACTCCTAAAAAGGAGGCCCAAATTAATGAGTACATGGGGCATACTTTTGAAAAGGAGCACCAAAATAATGAGTACCTGGGGCTTACTTATAAGGAGGATACCCAAATTAATGAAAATTTGGACTGGGCCTTACTCCTGAAAGGAGGCCCATGAATAGGGTTCTCTCATCTTAAAGGAGGAGGTTGAATGAATGAAATCTCTAACATTAGTGACATAAATATGTGGAAATCACTTGGTTTTGAGATATGTTCCATGGAATTCCTTTTAGATAATGAATTTAATCAAGAAAAAATGCCATAAATGGCTTTGAAGAGTGTCTTGAGACTGAATCTTGAATTGGAAAGGTGGAATGGCATAAGAACGGTGAAATGGGCAGGAAGGGAACCCAAAAGTAGAAGGGCGCGCAAGTCCTGGGGTCACGCAAGTACTACATGGGCGTGCAAGTCTTGGTCGCGCAAGTATACTTGCGCGACACATATATACATGGGCGATCCTTGACCAGTAGAGTAATACTTGGGCGATCCTTGACCAAATCCTTTCGAATTATTCCGAGTTACTTCCAGAAGAGTGGCGTGCAAGTTTCAATGAGTATGTAAGGAGGCCTGCAAGTGTGTCCATTTCCCATAAGGGTAAAACACATAGGCGTGCATGTGTTAGTGAGTTCTAGCACTTAGACCTTATTCCTCTAGTTTAGACCTTTCATTCTAGGTAATGAATTACCATAGAAGTGTTCGGAAGACTTAAAGAAGATACTTGGGCGTTCAGAGCTATGTATCTGAATTCTGGAAAGAAAATCCTTCTGAAATGGGGGGCCCACCGGGGGTATTTATAGGCTAGAGAATACCCTGGGCGATTTTCAAAGAGGGTGTGCAATTCACATGCACGACCATTTGGGTGGTGCGCAGGTATACTTGTGCAGCCATGTTGGAACTTTCACGACCTATGGGCAAGGTTCTCCTTGTTCATCCCTTTCTCTCTTTTTTTGATGTTTATTCAAAAGATGAATCTTCTTTGTTTGAGGTATTTCCCTTTTCATTTTGTTTAGACTCTGTGATGAAAAAGGAGCGTCAACAGGGAGGTACTCTTTGTGTATTATCATTCATCATGAAATTTGGTTTGATCAATTATTTAGTGTCATAAAACCAAATATCCATAGGGTTTTATCCTTAATGGGAATTGGATACTATGAAGTGAATTTTTAATGTTGTTTAAATGTTTAAATATAGTTTACAATTCAGCTTGAATCTCATAGTTTTGTTATGAAGAGGAAAAGATAATTAAAATGAAAATATGAAATCCATTGGAAGAAGAAGATAATATTTAACTTAATATCAAATTGTGGGAATAATGGTGGAGGGAATTTTATTAATGGGAATAATTAATGTATTATTTATAGAAAAGAAGGCCAATGATCAGAAGATTTTTTATGTCAAGGTAAGAATTCATCTAATGATACGAATAATTTGAATTCCCTCTGAAATAAACCTTACACACTTCAGGGAATCTATTTCTTTATGGTTGAGAATTATTCTAATAGGATCCCAAATTTTAATAATAAACAGTATGATCAATTCTAAAAAACCTCTAATGATAATGGAAAAGGGAATCCTTATTCAATCATAATAATTTAACTAAATCATGAAATTTGGGGTACCCTAACCCTACCCTCCATAGTTAGAAATATCATGTTTTATATTTTATAAATGGGTGTTATGAAAAAATTATTTTTAATCCATTAGTGAAATTATAAGTGAATATTGCCAAATAAATCATTTCTAGAATAGTGGAATCACATTTGGTATTCAATCTGTATAATGTTAATCCCATGCATCGAATAGATTTTTCATGAATAAGATAAGTGTCTATTTAAGGAAGAATAGTTGATTTATCTTTTTTAAGAATATTTGACTCTATGTAATATTAAAATAATTGTTATGGATACATTTAAGAGATTATTAGTTTAATGATGATCAAAAGTTCAATGTCACCGACATTACCTTTTTTGTTTTATGTGATGGGAGTTTATCAATATTAAGTATATAATATGAAATATTTATGCTAATGAAAGAAATTATTTTTATATAGATAAAATGATATTTGTAGAGTAATTTCATTAAATATTAAGGACTTGGGATTATTGGTTAATATATGATATTTTCCATTTAATTTCAAAGGTTTTTATGATCAAAACATTTATCATGTTCGGTTTTCATATAGTAATAGATATAACTTGAGAATTCAAATAACTCATTACATTCCTTTATGGAAGGAAGTGTAGAACTCCAACATACTAGAATAATGTTTCACAGAGAATCCCCTTGGGAATTATAAAATATTATGATATTGAAGACAACATTATAACCATTTCGAAAAATGTCTGGACTATAAATATTTGATATTAATGTCATTCAAATAATCGTTAATGTGGTCTCAAATTTAATATTGGTGATAAGGTCCTTAAAAAATTTCAGTGGATGATACTAGAAGAAAATATGCTATATGTATATCAGTTCCATTAAAATACATGATCATATCATGAAAATAGAATAACTCATTCCACATCCACCAAAACGTTATCTAATCCACAATGTGATCAATGTATCTCCCCGGTGAAATTACAAACTAAATCCACATCATGTTCTGAACACAAAGTTCATCCCATTGGAGAATGATCTTTATTAAAAGAAACAATGGATGGAAGTTATGGATCATGAATATAGAGTTATAAGATCCAATAAAACTCACCAATTTAATTTTTTTTGTCAAACAATGAGTTTGATGAAGGTATTTGGGAACATGGGTATATGATGCGGCATAAGTATACTCATTTTTTGTATCATACTGATAAATGTTAAGGGAGACATGCATTATAAGGGTTTAAAATGTAAGACCACAAGTTATTTATGAATAAATTTACTAAAAATAAAGTTAATTCCTTTATATATTTCATTACATGAAACACATATTTATATTTCGTTATATTAAATAATGATTTTCCTTGATAGCTTGCAGTACACGAAATAATTCTTTTTACCAAACAACAATATACTATTACCATAATTATTTAATTTATCACATATATGTTGAAATTAAGTTTATAAATATGATTAAATAGGTAATTAAAATAAATTGTTAACACATATTTATTAGTCATTAATTTATTGGAAATAAAATAATTATCATTTAAAATAAGAACAAAATTTTCATAAAAACGTATTTTTTAACTTTTAAATCAAGATTTTTTCAAATGAATATAAAATTTAATTTTTAAACTTTCAGAAAATAAATTTCTTAAAATAAATTTTATTTTTTTCATAATATCAAATTTATCTATGGGTATATTTTTTTGGTAATTTCCAGAACTATTTCATGTTTCGAGGAATTGTAAAAAATATTGAATTTAATTTGGAAAATCCCATTACATTCAAATAATAGACATTTTTTTATGATTTTATTTTTTAAAAAATATTTGATAGATAATTTTTTTATAAATTAATCCCATATAGTTCTTTTTAATAAATTTCATATTGAATTTTTATATTAAAAAACTTTGTAATATTTTGATCCTTTTCCCTTTAAAACTGAAATTCTCATGAGGGTTGAAAGATTTATTTTAAATTTATCATTTCCTTTATTTGAATTAAATATAAAATGATGGTTTAAATATTTTTATTAATAATTATGTATAATTTAAAATATATAAAAGACAATTTTTTACAAAAATTAATAGTGAAATTAAAAAATAAATTAATGTTGTTAAGGAAAAAAATTGATTTAAATGGGGTTAATCTAAGAAGATAATTGTAAACATGAAATTAAAACATGTCAAAAAAAATTTATTAGAATTATTTCCACATTAATAATTATATGTTTGACAGTGGCATATTTTTAAACCTATTTCCTAATAAAAACATGGGTAGGATTGGATGTTTTTAAAAAATTACATGTTTTCCCTTTATTAATTATTAATAGAACGCATGCTCTCATCGCTTACTAACACATTCATTCCCATTTGGATTATCATGAAACTTCCCAAATAAATTTTAAAATTCAATGTCACATACTAGGATCCTGAATTTAGTTATTATTCAATCATAGGATGGATATTCATGAAAACCTATGGAGGATAACCGAAGAAGATGTAACATTCATCAATTTGATTTTTTGTTTTATTTATTCCCCAAACTCATTAAATTAAAATATTACATGATAATATAATATAATCTGTATCTTCCACCTAATTAGATATTTTTATGTTAATTTAATTAACTACAACCATCTACACTTCCATCAAATAGGATATGAAATCATTGTTCATGTGTATGTAGAACTACATCATCGTAAAGTGATTGCAGTCATATTTCCATTACGACCTATTAAGGACGTTGATAATGATAGATTAATTTTTTATAAATAATATTTATGATATTATTATGATATTTAATTTTTTATCACATATAACATCATGTTTTTTATTTTTGTAATAAAACCATGTTGCTCGTGTGTACGGATATATACTACCTCATGAAAGGATGTGATTCGTTTAGGCATTATATAGAATATATTAATGAATGTAATAATTTAAATATATGATATATATGTAGTACACATGATTTTATAATGATAATATATCTTATTTCCCATTAATTATTTCAATCTTATATTAAAATTAAAATATTGTTCATTTGTAAATATGACATACCGTCTTTATGAACAATGTATTTAATTTTATATATATAAATTTTATGAATAACAATAAATAAATTAAAATTAAATATATACGATATTTATATCTTATTTACCATTATAGGGATGATGTTAATCATATATTTTATGATATATAAATAAGTATGATTTTATAATATATATATATAAAAACATATTTTTATTATATTTGTATTTCAGATGTGGTCAAAGGATGTTGGGAATTAATGTAAGGGATAACTATATCATTCTTTAGATTTTGTGAGAAAAATTCCATATTCCACAAAAATTTCATTTATAGGGTGCTTATAATTCCCATGAATTTATTTTCTCTAGAAAATTCATAGCATTATGTGGATTTAATGACGATTTTATTATATCTCTTTCCTACAATATATAGTTAAAAAGTTACCAAAATAGTAAGATATTTTTTACACAATTTTCCTTCTCAGATACATATGATTATGTAATAGTTGTACATAATTTTACTAGGTGTATATAAATCTCCCATGATGTGTAATATCCTGAATTCATTTTTCCTCATGATATTTAATGTTTCATTTAATGAAATTATTTCATAGATATTACATTTCATTGTTAAAAAAGACTTATGGATTTTATGTTATAATTTCATCATTTGATAGGTCTTTTAATGACGATTTTCTGGATGATAAATTATTATGATCAATATCTCAAGAATCTCCATAAATTTATTCTCATATATTTATTTCATGTGAATACTATTTCTATCACCATTTTACTCTCTTTTTTTTCATGATTTCGAAATAATGTTTTAAAAAAATTCATTATTTCGTTAGAAAATCATTAATATTGCCAAAAAAATTCATTCAAAAAATTTAAATATTTTTTATCACACACATTATTTTTCTTAAAAAAATATTTTTAACCATATTTATCTTTTTACAAAATTCATAAAATATAATATTTATATCACAATCAAAAATTATTGTCATTAGGATTTTACTAAAAATATTTAAGGAATCAATGTCTTAACATGTGCATCATGAATAAAATTTCCAACCATTATGAAAATAATATTCATTTAAGCATCATTGAATTTTTTATTGGTTATTTTCAAACAAGATGTTTTTTAAACATTTGAAAAAGTGTTTTCCAAAGAAGAGATCATATGATCCTGAAGGAATTTTATAAATGATTCATAAAGCTAGAATTAAATTTTTTCAAAGATAATTTCAGTGAAATGAATTCTAATTTTTTTTATGTTTAAAATTTTTTAAATAAATTTCATTTCATTCATGAAATGTACCAATACATTTTTTATAATTATTTTCCATCTATTCTTACATCAATTTAAATTAAATTTGTCATACTTGTGATTTTATATAAGGATACCATTCTTATTCTATCTCTGAATGGTTTATTTCTTTTGATATAATTATTTTTATGGGGCTTGATTCTCTCCCATGACTGATACGATGATATAATTCTTATGAAACCCTCGTTTTCTTCTTTGGATTATACTATGTTGAATTGAAAATTTGATTACAAAAGCCATCTATTTTCCATAAGTTATGATATAATGAAATGTCTATGAAACCAATTTCATTTCATGGGTTATGAAAAGTAGAATTTTTTATCTTATTATGGAATAAATATGTTTGATTTTCATTATTATATGGGTGAGATCTATATCTCCCTTTAATGAATTGGGTAATGAAAAATGTTCTATGAGCTCAAAGAGTACCCATGTTATTATCCTAACCCTAAATTGGAGGGAACATGGGTGGTTTGTCCATGCCCAAAAATGGGGGTACATGGGTCGTTATCCCTAGGACAAAATAGGGTAAATGGGAGCTCATACCAATCCTAAATAAGGTACAAGGGTGGTTTTCCCCTACCTTATATGTTTTAAATGTATTGGTGCATACCCTTGAAATTACATATTCTATTCTGATGTGTATGCTTGAAATCTATGACTAATACCTTTCTCTCATGGTTCATGTCCTTTTTTACATTATAATGAATGTCATGTGAAAATAAAATATATATTATATGAATAATGATTATGTTCTATGATATGTGGTTTATGAACTTTTTATGTACTGTTCATTATTATGTATCCTAATTTTTTCATATGATTCAATATAATCATAGATTATTGTCACTTGTGTTTACCCTTACTGAACATCTAATCCCACCCATTATAATGATTCCATTCAATAGGTTGTGGTAAAATGTTTTATACAGGGTATGTCTTTGAAGAGTACTAATTGGGATGATAATTGTGCGAAACAATGATGATCATTAACCATAATACATAATTGTGTTGGATGTTTCCAAAGTAAATAAACTATTATTGTCCTGTAGAATGTTTTTCTGTAAATTAGTATATATTCATCTAATTTTTTCATATCGTTTTATTAGAAGACAGAGTCATTATATTTTTTTCCCATTTCGTTTAGGTAGGTAGAAAAAGATTTCCTGAGTGTTTCCCCATGATGAGTTTTGTAGAGATTCGGATAAGGAGGCAGGTTATCGTTGAACCTTCTCATGCTATTCAATACCCAACATTTGGATGGAACATATTAGTACTGCCTATACATTTCCATACAATTATATTGGGTACACGATGTATTCCTTGTGTCACTGTTTTTGAGATATGTGCATGATCTTATTCATTTCATTAAATGGGGAGAGTTGGACATTATGGATTGATCAAACTTCATAATGTAGCCAATAGAGATCGACGATTAGTACGAGAGGATCCTATGTGGATGGACCATTACAATATTTTCTGTTTTTTAGAATAAAGGGAATATTTATGTGATATCTTGGGAGTATGATATCCAGAGGTTGGATTAATATTCCTACCACTTTCCTTAGTTTATTGTTTTTTTGGGATTAATATATTTTAAGTAGAGAATAACGTGGAGACTCGTTTTGTGAATTATAAGACATTTAAAAATATCAATGAATAATTTTCTATTCATGGAATGAGAAGTGTTGAGAATTTATGGCATGGTTATACTTGAATGAATCTAATAAAAATATTAAAAACAATTATATCACATAAGTGAAATTTTCTGGATGTTACGGAATATCTGCTAAACAGATTATAGAATTAGAAATCATATACCATGGATGAATCCAGAAATTGGGATTTAGACCATGCATGAAGTAATTATTTTTAGATCAAGATATTTATACGATGTAGTTGTTCGAGGTTATGTTAAGAGGAACAATTAATTAATTATTTTAATTAATTATTTTAATAACCAAAAACATTTCCTCTCTTTAAATATCCAACTATTCAAAATATAAAGGGTTATCCACATTACCCTTAGATTATTGAGAGTATGTTTCATTATTTTTCATTGTAGGATTGTGATAGGATAATTATCGATTTTCAGATCGTGGTGGGTCAACAGACATCAAATGCAGTAGACCATCCCCATCAATGGTGAAAGATATATTAACAAACTATTGATACATATCATGATAGGGATGATCAATTGTTACATCCACACTCTGTTAAAATATTTATAATTTTATTAGATAAAATTATTTGATATTTATTTTATTGATACTTTCCATGATCCAATTTTTCTAATTAAATTTTGGATTTCATTTATTACATTTCTAATAAAAATTTCTCACCATAGTTTTCATTCCTTTATTCCTTATAAAAAAATTATTCAACACTGCTTTTTATAACCCGTATTATAGTGAGTAACCCAAATATATCATCTTGTTCAGAGAAATTGACCTCTGAAATTTAGTTTTCCAAAAGTGTTTGATCATGATCAAACGATAGGATTCATAGTATTTATTGAAATAATCATTAGAAAGGTGATTCACATAAGTATTAAAATATAGTTTGGTATATGGATTTTGATTCCCATTTATCACGTATCATAGATCAAGTGGGAGTGTGATAGTAGGTGAGTGGGATATGAAAATTACCACCACTTGTGATCAGTAAACGATTTATGTCCATCAGTGGGATATAATTTTTGACAAGAGGAATTTCCCATCAATTTTTAGTGGTCAACATGTTTGAACAATATAAGAAGACGTGGATGATGAATATAAATGATTTATTTGAAATTCAATTAGAATGTCAAATACATGTTATGTATTGGTATGAACATGAACTCTTTAGTTACACATCTATAGTGGTATGGGTTTTTTCAGTAATATATGTATCACATGTTGTGGGTTTGGGTGACTCATGGTGTGACCCCCTAGTTTTCCTGGTCATGTTCCCACTGCACTTACCAAGGACCTAATATGTGAGGCCACGTAATCTAAATTGGAAGTACAGGGCATGTACTACTACTCATACAACACTAGTACATTTCCTGGTACAAAATTGAATCATGACATGATATAGATGAAATATGCACGAACAAGATCACATGGGCATGCCCCGGGTTGAGAGAAAGCACATGTGGTCCCTATACATAACATGTATGGGAAAAAGTATTTTTAAATTTTGTTCATAGGAGACATAAATTGCTGATGATATGGTGTCAAAAGCTGTGTGGATCCCTATACTCACCATGTACATCCTCCTATAGCTTCGATATCTCATATCTCAAACATTTTGGCTTCGATTCTAACCTATGTGTAGCCTATCCTTTGTTATTTTCTTCATGGAACCTGATGGTTCCCATTTTATTGTATTCTAAGATATGATGCAATATTTTATGTCCCGGGTGTTTCTTTTGGTGACTCTTGATGTTTAAAGTGATCATATAAGATCATCGTAGAATTTAAGAAGAGTCGATACTACCTTTTTTCACAAGGTTGAGGGTCCCTATTACACTTTGGTTAAGTTGAGATGGTACTTCCCATTAATATTATGGTACAGGTCCTCAATTATAATTTATTGGGATAGTTATTTACTATCATTTAACATATGGTTAAAGGTCATCCTTCCATGGAGTTTTAATCCCATATCATACCGGTGTGTGGGTCCTCCATACTCTTTATTCTAGAAATAGATAGTACTCCCTTGTCCTACAAGTGATAAGGTCCTCTATCAATGGGGATTGTTCTCCTATGTCTCAATAGGGAATAAGTCCCCTATAATCTTTATTTATTTTGAAGTGAAACTCCCATATCAAACCAAGGAACATGTCTCCTATCCAATTATATGATATCCATCTACATTGTAGAAGTTCCTTCAATCATGTTCTTCCAAATATACAAGTGGTACTACACTATACTGGCGTGAATCCTCTATCTATGGGGATGTTACTCCTCTATCAGACAAGGTTGTGAGTCCCATATGTTATATATATTTTTATTTAGACAATACACCCATGTATGGGTCTGGTCCCTCTATATAATAAGTGTAATCTCCAAATTTTTCTTGGGATGGGCCCTCTATCTATTAATCATTAGACTCCCCATGGTTTAGAGAAGTAGCTAGTTATTGGACCAAATCATGACTTATTCAGATAGACATGAATGATATTATGCATTGATGATAGACCTTTGGATCTAAATTTATATTCATTATCCTAGGCTAGGATGTGAGAAGAGGATATCATTTCTCTCTCAAATAGGATTCTTTTATAAGAATATATGTACTTCTATGTTTTTTGGTTTTGTTTACCTTTTACATTTGGTTGATCCAATTACATCAATCATGTATTTTATCACACCCTCTTTATTTTTAAGGTGGACTGATAGGTATATATATATATATAATGTCACCTACATGAGATTTTCCTTCACATTTAATGTATTATGAAGGTAATTGACAATTCAGTGGTTTCATTAGTAGAGCACATGGTTACTTTGGTGAATTTTAACATATACGATGGTCATGGATTTTAGATCAAGCATCGGTTTATCTGATATTTACATAATTCTAGTTTTTATTAGGATGAGACATAATTTTTTTATAAGGATGAATTATTTCCATTCAAATCCCAAATTTCATAATCTTTGTATTATATATTCCTAAGATTTTATTATATTCTTGGTTTTTTCTTTATATATTTACATATTTTATTTTTATTATTCCACTATACATATTCCTGGAGATGGATGGGTGCATTCAATCATGTACTTCTCGAAAAGACAACCTATATTTTTTAATTTTTATTATTTTTTGTCACTATCCCCTAGAATACAGATATAAGAATGTGATTGTGGTTTCCCTGTTTTCCCCCAACTATGTGGGACCTTGTGGTCTAAGTCATTACATTAAAATTATTTATAATTTCTTTTTCATGATGAACATGAATTCCACACATGAAACATCATCTCGTTCATATCAATAAATTACATGAGCACTCCATCATATATTTTTCATGTATGAGGCTAAAACATGTCCTTCACTTCTTGCAACATACCAATAGATCAATAATGAAACCCCACATTACTTTTATTATGAGTATAGATTTAACAACCCATTCTAGAGGGGTCTATGCTGTGAATACCCCAATCCTTCCTCAAATAGGATAAGGGATGGTGATTGTAACTATGTAGTCATATCCATCAAGTGGGAGGAATTTGAATGAAATGCATATATTCATGGACACATAAAAAATATAAAAATTGTGAAATTTAAAAACAAAACATAAAGAATGAATGGAAACCACCACATCCCACATCTAGAGAACAAATTTAACTGAACTAGAATGTAAACATGGCCAAACAAATACCACCAAAAAGTGTCTGTAACCAAAAGACCCCCATATAAATTAATAGGTACTGGGAACGTAGTCTGAAATTCAAATGGGACACACCCCTATCTGTCCAGTATCACAAGGTACCACTATGTATGGGTTGGCATGGATCTTTTTCAAATGGTTGATCGTGTTCATAAGACATGACACATACGGGAGAATCCCATGCTTGGGTGAGTAAAACAATACTTCATAGGACACCGCAAATAAAAAAAGTAAAATACCACAAAAGAAAATACCAAGAAGGAAATAGAACAATTAAATCATACCATAAATGGAATACAACAACTACACATAGTATTTCCTTGTAGTAATTCCACATAGAAATAACACACAAGTGAACCACCCATGAATACCAAAGAACAGTACCACACATTAATACCACATAGTAATACCACATAGGAGAACCACACAGGATTACCATAGAGTAGTACCCCACTTGAATAACACACATGAGTACCAAAAAATAATAACACACAAGAATGAAACATTATCATTCCACATAGGTGTACTACACATGAGTAATACATAGTAACACCACACAAGAATTCTACATAGGGGTATGAAACAATATTACACACTATTATGTACACATTTATATGTATATATTACATATAACACAAATATCTAGATATTATATTTCTAGGAAACACACTCTAGAGGTAAGTCACACCCACCATCCAGCCACAAGATTCATCTCAGAGAACCCTTGGCCTAGGAGGAATCACTCCTCGCTCCATGATATCATCAGACTCAATCATGAAGAGGCCTGCCTAATTTGGACCATTCCAAAATTAGAATTTTGTGGTCATGGAATATTATGATTCCATAGAGAGGGGATGACACTTATATATACTATGGGATACAATATACACAATCTAGAACAATTATAAATGTGGGGGATCATTCCTGAACACCACGACAAATAACACGGATCCTACCTAGACACTCTATTGGATACCACGTACTCTACCAATGTGTCCTTCTAGGTGGAGGATCATCTCCCTTCTAATAGATCTTATATAATTCCTTAAAATCTACTAGGACTAATAGATAATCACACTCTAGTCCTGGGAGAGATAAGTTACTCTATTTGGAAGTCTTCTTCTTGAGGGGATTACACTGTACTGTTATGTACATAATAGCATATAAAACCCAGAAGGAAAAGATCCAAATGGAAATATTACAAAATCTACAGATCCAAGATAAAAAAAAGATACATAATCCTCTCAAAATGATTGTGTCATCACCAGGGTCACAATGATGTAGATGTATCATTAGAAATACATACAATTTGAAGGTTATAGAATATTTATGTTTTAGAAGAGGGTCACTGGGCCTATTGAACAACTCACGATTGGTCTAATGACCATGGTAGTTGACCTCCATAGTAGACCACATGGACCAACCAAACCATAGTAGAAATGACTCACCGTGCCCCGTAAATACAATGAAAATAACTAGGGTTCGCTTTAACCGACCATGATGTGTTCCCCAAGGTCGCCACTTCTGCCTCCGGCGATGTAACCCCTGGATGCCATGCCATGTCCTCACCTCGCCAAACCACCACATTAGACATGAACTAGTGGTCCATTTGGCTTTCCACCAATCTACCTCCGGTACCTGAATTTCCAAATGGTCAACGATCCAAGCACCCAGGGTCTCGATCTATAATGACCCGACCTCTATTGTCATTTTTCCTCCAGTCCAGTTGACTTATCTCCATCGAAGCCACCTGGAAAGTCGAAATATGTCCATGGTTGTTCAACGGTTAAGTACAAAAAGAATGGGGGTGATAAAAGCATGAATAAAAAATTTAGGAACGAACATTGACCTTTTCTTCATGATGGCCACAATATGTTCTCATTAGAATAAAGAACGAACAACAAAAACTAGTCCATCAATTTAACTCTACCAGTGTTGGACGTATCAATTATTGTTCCTTGAATTAATCCTTGTTCAGCCTATATTAAAAACAGTATATAAAACTCTTATATAAAGTCATACATATAGTTTAGATATATATTTGACAAAGAACAGTTTTGTTGTCCTCATTGATGACATCATCACACTCTATTGGTGTAACGAACCATGATCATCTTGATATTCCTTTTTTTTCAAAAAAAAAACTCTACAACAGTTGTAGAAATATCAAGGGTTTGAGAAGCCACCCCTGAGGAAATCCTATATCCATATATTTAATGGAGATACAGTCACTATGTCGAAATACTGTTTTTTATTAAATTATCTACTATCGATTATATCCTTTTAGTGTTTCTTCACATTAGGCCTACACTGACTAAGCTTAAGTCACAACTGATGAAATAACCACATTGAATATTCATCTGTGGTCTCAGATTTCTAATATGAGTCAACTTTCATGAGTTAATATGATATTTTAAATTAAATAATTTTATTTTACATTTTTTTACGGTTACACCCTAAGTGATGTTATCTATAAATGACAAATGCTGACTAATTTTTGGATTCACCTAGGGTAAAAATACACTTATGATCTCAATGGATCTGTCAAATTTATAATCAATCCTCCCATTTTTGATTCATTCCAATTTTATATGAAATCAGCTTGTGAGTTCTTTTAAAAGATTTTTTTAAAAAAATTGATTCGGGTACACCAAGCCTCATAATTGCATGCCCTCTTGGTACCTATTCTCGAAATTAACCAATGTAATTTATATTAATAATATAAGAATATCCATGATGTAATATTATCCCCACCATAGGGATTTATTTCCCCAAAATTCAAAACAAGGGCTACTCAACCATATGAGGGTACTGGGAATGGATCTGAGTCTCCCACTCCCATGTTCTCTCCCGGAGATTTCTGTGCCTGCACAAAAGGTGAACTAAACAAATTTATCCCCCATAAATGATCCTCCAAACTCCGGTCAAAATATATCATGCATGATCTTAGCATTACATCATGTACCAAAATGGTCCACTCTATCTGACCATTTTTCTGTGCATGAAATGTTGTGCTCATTCGTAACTGAGTCCAAAATGCCTCATGAGGTCCCTTCTAAAGCTATCATGTAATGCAAGCATCAGGATATGAAACTATTCAATGGATATATATTTATTAGAAATATCACTTATATTTATACATTTTGCAATATCTCAGCTGAACTATACTCTTTGATAGCTAGGAATATGGCTGAATTGGTGACTTGTTCCACGATCACCAATATGGTATCATTTACCCTATACTTTTGTGGTAAACTCATAATAATTACATTGATATCACATCCCACTTCTATTACCACACCTTGAGGGATTGAGCTAATCCTAAAAGATCATGGTGCCTAGCATTCACTTGATGACTAGTAAGGTATTGTGAGACAACTCTGAAAATACCTTCTTTATTCTTTCCACCAAAACCGACATTGGAGCTCCAGGTACATTGTTATCACACTTGGAGGTACCTCCAATAGGGATATATGGAATCTACCATAGTTCCTCCAACAGGAATGCCAATGGTAAAACTGTGCACCCTCTAGAAAAAATGACATACTCCACAACATTTAAATATCCACCCGGAGCATGTAATATGGATATATGAGCACGTAATGCCTCATAGTCGGTGTCCCCATGATGCACCTCCCTAACTAGTTGTAGGAGTTGAGGAGTGAAAATACACTAGAGGTAATATTCCCTATTTCCATCAATGATGGATATCTATAATGAGGCCAACTTCTCAGTTTCCTTATTCATAAACTTCTAATTAGATCTCCTATTGAGAGCATCTGCCACCATGTTCCCCTTTACAATATTATAGACAATATCAATGTCACATTCTTAGAGGAACTCTAGCCATCACCTCGATATCAACTGTAGAAAAATCTTCGGGCACTTTTCCATACAAATAAAAGGATTCCCATTTCGTTTGAATGATGTAAAGGGTGTTTCCACTCTAGAAAAGTCAGTTACAAGCCTCATATAGTACCCAAACAAAACAATGAAACTCATTACACTGGAAAGAATCCTTATTGGATCCCATGAAAGCACTGTTTCGACCTTTGTTGGATCCACTACAACTCTTCCAGTACTTCAAGAAACAATGGACTTATAACATCAATTATATTGAGGATTATTCAAACCAAATGTTGAGTAATCAACTTCACCATGTAATGAATGAGTAAATCATGTTTTTCATATGTCCCATTTTCATAAACAAGCAAAGAATAGTTTCATCACTACAAACACACCATACTCTTCACCTAAAATAGTCAATCTATGCATGAACTATGTATTACTAGTCCAAAACAATAATTACTTTATGAGGACTAGATGTTACTACCAAGAGATCAAAATCTAAAATATCATCTATAAGATTCAGGCCACACTATTGGTACCATTGAAGGAACATTGGGTTCACTCCATTAGGTGTATCTATGCATGAGGATGAAGTCAACGATTCAATAAGAATATGTGATTCTCAAACAAGATTCATCGGAAAAAAATGATTATCAACTTTGTCTATAAATATATAAGATAAGGTAGAGTAGAAGAATTATATACCTTAAATCATTCTTAGATATCCTGGTTCATTTTCCTCAACATCAAGAATTTGTCCCCTCCCCTATCCTCCAACTACATTAGCATGTTGTGTTCCACCTAGGGGTGTTGGTGGTAATACATTGAAACATCTACCACCTCGTTCTGCACATCCAGCTTCATTGTCTCATCCGCTACCCATGGAACCCTACTGCACCTATCATTATCTTTTCATTAGTGATAGATCCAATGTATCTTAGTCAACAGTATGCCAGGATGCACAATATTGAGTGAGATGTCCCCTACCATCACTTGATAATCATTTCTTCTATCTAGGATGACTGGACCCACCCTTTGAGCTCTAAGCTATATATACCCTATCCCGATACCTCCTCTTGAAATGCCTCACATATCTATATCTATAATACTGACATCGACTTCCTGATGTGGTAGACTCTTCTCCTACTTTCCCATTTTTGACTACAATGTTTTATATCTACCCAACCATGGAACTCTCAACTAGAAAGGGTCTCTCTTGCACCACAATATATGTAGTAATTCACACAGGGATACCGCTTTCTCATATGTCCCTACATAAACCTCACTCTATGGTCCAATACCTGAATAACATGTCATTTATCATATACATCTACTACCTAGAATGGTTAGTATACCTTAATGCATAATCATATAGAGACAAGTTTTCCTTCTAGAAGAATTAATATCCTAGAACTGCACAACCCTTAATTCATAATGTGAGAACCCATTTCGGAAATGTAACCCCTTATAATTTTTTAAATAAATTTAATACATGAATAACTGAGTATCTATACAACACCACTTTTTTATAACCTTGACATTAATCATAATTTTCCACCTCTATGATTTGAATTTTGAATACGTAACAAATACATTTTTGTTTATTAATAAATTTAGAGTGTGATAAAGGAAAAATAATTTTTGGTAAATAATAACATTCCCTTACAAATAGTAAAATTAATAGTAATATGACCGTTATGAAAAGTAAATCAAATATTTTTTTATTGTCTTATGGTTATAAGATAAGGATATCTTGATTATTATTTCATAGTGATATAAATGAATTATTATTTTAAAATTGTTGTTTTCGAATAAATAATGGTTTTTTAAAAAAAACTGAATTTTTCATATTTAGAGAATTATTTTCAGAAAATGGAGTTTATTTTTGAATTTCACACGTTGAAAAATGGTTAGGGTGATTATTGGGGATTTTTATAAGTTACATATTTTTTATGAATAGTTAAATATGATAGTTTACCATATATATAAATTAACAGTTAAGTTCACGATTCCTAAAATCATGGATAATGTAACCACACTTCATTCAAACTCAGATTAACTTATTAATATTTTGGTTCTCATGAATCAGCAATATTGGTTTTCTTCATGGAAATAATAAAATTAGGAATAATATATTCACAAATCACTCCTCGGATCCACTGTAACACCCCTCACTCCCTATTTTCTTCATTCCTCTAATCCTTCAAGATACTCATAGTTATTCTAATATACCCTTCCCCAATCACTCCCCAAATATAGGATCTATTGGGATTTCTAAAAACTCCAAATCCTCTACCCTAAAGTGGATCTAAAGGAATATAACATCAAGAGATAAATTCCTCTCCTCATTTATTAAATTTCATGTTTCTTTATTTTCCTCTTCATTACTTACTTCCATTCATCAAAATGGAATTATTTCACTTGTTCCCTACATGTATTTGATTTTTGTAATGATAAATAATGAATTCACCATCAGGTCTTATTTCCCCTTATTTTATAACATAAATGAAAACTCCATCTGATATGTGTTAATTTATCACTTTCAAGGCTGACGAGTTTTAAATTTCTATTACAATATTCAATTATGGTCATGAAACCATTTTGATGGTAGAACTAGACTATAATGTATTCATAATAATTTATTTAAGGTTCTATAATCCTTTTATGCATATGATATAAATTTATAAATCAAAATAAGTTAGTTGTGATAAACAACCACCTCTTATCCAAAAAAAATTGACATTAAACATTTATATAATGATTCATCCTCACTCCTGATAACCAAAAAAATTATAACCATGTAATATTATTATTTTTCACTGTTAAAATAAAAATTTTATTTTCGAAAAACATTTGCATTCAACATGTTTATCAGTACATCAAAAGAAATAAACCGATTAAGAAAACCAAAGAAGAAAACTCTCCCAAAGAATGAAATTGAATATCTTAACCAATAAAAATGCTATGAATAAACCTAATAAGGGTATAATAAAACTATTAAATATAGAGGAGTTTCTATAATCATTAATTTATGAACAAAAATAGGATTATTCCAGCCATTATGATGATGCGAGGAACACCATCGGACTTATGGTAAGTGTTTACTATGAAAACCTCCACTTTCATTCATGTTACTATTATTCTCTACATAAATAAATTAAATTATTATTTAATCATATGTACTATTCAGTGTTTCTGTGATAATGTTCTTTAAATATTTATAAACTAGAATCCAACATTCATTAATGGGTTGTTATATGTTTTAAAATGATCTTTCAAAAAAATTATTTCAATTAATAGAAGCCTGATTCAAGGAAATTTTTCAAATTATTACATATTTTCTAGGGAATTATATATTATATTTTTTCTAACAATTATCTTTATAAATTTATAAATTTTATTTTGATAATACTACCACACTTCACTTATGGTTATATACAACATTTTTTTTCAAATTAACACTTCTATTCAAAGTAAAAGAGTATTGATCTCCAGAATTAGTCATTGATTTTATAAGAGTGTCTTCATCGATTTCATCATTCATGTTGATTATTATGTATTATTTAGTATTATATTTTATGAAATCTTCTACCATATTTAACTGAATTATTTATGATTATTTTTACTATGGATGGGTTATCTTAAAGACATTGAACAATTAACACTAAATGGTTAGTATCTGTGCTTATTGTTCAAGGAAAGTTATATACATTTAATATATTAGATACACTGTGAATGTATATGTTGTTAACATTTATCCTTTTTCATATGAATAATTCATTATACTTAGTACGTGTTGGTTCAGGCATGCCATAGCATATCAGTTCGTCGATGGGTCTAATGAGACAAACTTTCGTATTAGCACAAGGACTTTAGAAAAGGATTATTTAAGGTATTGGCACAAGGACTTAATGGTATGGTTATGATATCCCTCAATATAAATTCTCTCATTATGAAAATATTATTGATGATTATAGTGGTTATTAGACTAGTATAATACCCATGAATATTTTTTAAAATTTAATTATTTATTCAACTCTTATTCCAACAGTAATGTGTTCTTGTTTATTGTCAAATGATTGTTTTAGTTATTCAACATGCCTAATTTTTTTGTTTATGATATATTATATGTTATTACATTCCCTTAATAATCATTTCAGCACACCCCTTTCTCATTTTCCATTTTCTCAAGACATGAAGATATTTATTATAAATGACATGGAGAAATAATGTAGGAGTTATGTATGATTTGGAAGAATTTTTTCGGTTTTCTTGATTCATCATGTATTGATAAACTTATGTAAGTATCTTGTTTCCCTTGCTACTAAAAAACTCAGTCCTTTTGGTTGAATATTCATTATTCATATTTTAATGTAATAAAATAAGGAACCAACTTTAGGAAACTAGGGATGAGTCCTTAGAGTTGGTATCAGTGGTTTTTTAGTAAAAAACATGGAAACACTATTTATAAAACATAGATTCGAGAACAAAATCCTATGATGGTATTTTACTATAACCATATAACAACATCCTTGAATTTTTTGTAAGGAATAGATTATGTGGATATTAGAATCAAATACACCATCTTCTGGATACAACAAGTGGACAAGGATCTAGAACAGATGAACCAAAAAGTGAAAACTCCGAATTGGAGTTCCAAGTATGACCCATGGTATCTTGGTATATCACAATAGACCTTACTACACACCAATATTTATACAGCTGGGAGAAATGCTTTTGATAATTCATATGTTCCTTACTAGCCAATATGAATGATTTAAATGTACATATTTCATCAACGAAACCACGTTTGGGATTACGGGATTAGCCATGCATAGGATTTCAATTTATTTTAAGTATTTTTCTAAGATGAAGTTATACATTATTATTCAAAACCTAATCTAGTGTATGAAAATATATAGAAATGGTGTATAGTGTAAGAAATTAAATACTCTTGAACACTTGTATCACATGTAGGGACTTCCCTCTAATGAAAGTAATTGATGTTGGCTCTCGAGCAACGAAGGGTGATAATAAACATATAACTATACTGGGACAACTGACTCTGGTTAATAAATATAACCTTACCCGTATGGATCATCTAGATCCCAAACATAGATGAGCTAGGTCTGATCACTTTATTTGAAAATAGCCTACATCATTCAATGGGACTACAAACCCATTTGTAGCTGAGTAGTGGATAAGTTCCCGGTATATGATATTTATCACTTTGGGATTTAACGAAATAGAGAAGGTTTTTATGGATGATTATTATCTACCAAAATATTTGGATAACTGGTGGTCATTAGTCTAGAACACTTTGAAGGAGGAATTAATAGAGGGGATGAAATGGAGGGATTTTAAGGAAATATTTCTAGAAAAAGTTTCCCCCTGCGAACAACATTCCAATATAGAAAGGAAAATTTTGAATATGAAGAAGAAGGGAGGAAAAAATGTTTCCTAGTATGATGAGAACATTTGAAGGCTGAAAATACATGCTGTGGAGTACATATATAATCCAAAGATCATGATTGGTCAATTCATTGATGGTTAAAAACATTCCTCCAAAGGGCACGAGTCTCCCAAAATTTCTCATCATATGATGATATATTCACTTACGCTATCAAGACCAGAAAGTAATTTTATAAAACATATGAATTTAAATGAAATTAAGAGAAGAAGAGGGATATTGAAGAATATGGAAGGGGAAATAATATAATGGGTAAAAGGGAAGAGTTAACATTCCATACTATAGTAATTATGGGAATAAACCCTGGGGCACATGCTTGATGGGAATGGAAAGATATTAGTAGTCCAGAGAAAAAATCAACCTCTCTCTGGATTGTAAGTGGAAGAAAGAGGCTAAAAATATTCATTGATGTAATTGCAAGGAGGTGCGACATTATTTCACATCAATTTTATATTTTCTAGGGAAACATTCCCCAATGAAGACCAAGGGAGGAAGGCCAAGATTATTCCATCACAACAACAGAGGTTTATGTTTTTAATGATGTGGTGGAAGTTACATTAATCATTTCCTCAAACATAATAAACGATCTATTTTATTATGGATCATTACATTATTTCATATCTTCCTAGTTTTCAATGTAAATTAGTTATTTCTAATTTTATTTAATTAAGTAGTTTTTAGTATAAAATCCTAATTGAAGTATCATTGCAATAAATTTGTGTTAGGCTATCCCAATCATGAACTAAAAATGTGCATTATCATCTGGTTTAATTTTAATACTCATGATTTTATTCAATATATTCCTCTGTATGAATTCCCTTCCAAAACATGACGTTAAAATTTATTTCAAGAAGAATGAGGCTACAATTATTAAGGATGACGTGGAATCCCATATCATTAAGGAAAAAACATCAACATCTGATTCTCATCTAGATCCACCCCCAATAGCTCCATTGAATTCAATTATTTAGGAGGAAGGGAATGCAATAACTATAGGTTTAGAAATGATTGTCCAAATATTGGATGTTTTTACTGTGCAAGAATATGTTGATTTATTTCAAGATAATTTAACTAGACATCTTCATGAGATAGAAATTGAGTTTCCATTGAAATAATTCTAAATTCATGCACCATATCAATGATCCTTTAGAGAATGGAAACTATGGAATTAGTGAAACTGAAGAAACATCTAGAGGAATTGAGTGACAAATGATTTTTTCTCCATAGTGTTTCTCCATGGGGATCCTCTATTCTTTTTTTATTAAGAAATATGGATCTATGAGGTTGTGCATTGACAACAAGGATGTTAATGCAATAAAAATAAAGAACATGTATTACCTACATTACATAGATGACTTATTTTACATAATTAATGGAGTTTCATTAGATGAGTGATCATTGATCTGGATATCATCAGTTTCTTGTGAAGTAGAAATAAATTGCAATGAATGAATTTTGAACCAGGTATGGGAATAACATGTTTCCTATAATTCCTTTTGGATTGACTAATTCTCCCTCAGTTTTCATGAATATAATGAATAGGATTTTCAAGGAATATCATGATGATTTTTGAAGGTATTTATTTATGGTATATTGGTATAATAAAAAATATAGAAAGGAAATGAAAATCTGTTGCATAGTATTCTTAATACTTTTGGATGAAATTAATTATATGGGAAGTTTAGAATGTGTGAATTTTGGTTTCAGTTTATTTCATTTATTAGCCACATTATCTCTAAGGATGTAATATTTTTTCATCCTATGAAGATAATGGTTGTTCATGAATTACCTACTCTAACAAACATAACTAATTTAGGTAGTTTTATTGGATTATAGGTTTATTTTCAGTGTTTCATTCTGATCTTCGCATGTTTCTCAAATATGATGACCATGTATAAACTTAAAGGGTTTAAGATCATGTCGAAAAAATAATGTGATGTCTTTTTTTAATAATTGAAAAGGATATTAGTGAATTCACCAATCCTAACTCTACAATTGGGGAATGATGGGTTTTTAATCTATAGTGATGCATCTAATAAATGAATTGGTTTTTTCCTCATGCTGAATGATAGTGTTAATTCCTATGCATCAAGGCAGATGAAAAATCATGAAAAAAACCATCCTACTTATGATCTTGAGTTAGCTTCTATGATATTTTCTATAAAAATATGGAGACAATATCTCGATGGTGAAATATGTGAGATATATATGGATCACAAGAGTCTAATGTAAATATTTCTACAAAAAAACTCAATATATGGAAACAATGATGGATCTAACTACTCAGGGATTACGATTGTTTTATACAGTATCACTAACTAAATGAAAATAAGTTTGTTGATTCATTGAGAAAGAAGGATCATGGAGTTTAAATAAATGAGGATTGAAAGAGATCCTGTGTTCATTGATCTAATAAAGATGGACATGGTAATTATCAATGCATGTGAAACCTCATTAAATTTTCAATTGGTTTCCCAACCATCATTATTTGAAAGGATTAAAAGCTCTCACTTGATGATGAGAACCTTTAAAATAAAATTAATTCTTTGAAGGATGGTATGTCGGCTAACTTCATATGTGAAGATGGGATTACGAAATCCTGGAAGAGGATTTGTGTTCCTTCTATACCCGAGCTGAAAAGGGAGTTATTGTATGATTACCATAGCTCATATTTCTCTATACATCGTGGTAGAACTAAAATGCATAATGATTTTAAGGAAAATGTCTTGTGGGACAACATGAAGTAGGAGATTGTTGATTATATATAAAAATGTTTAGTCATCCAGAAAATGAAGGGTGAACAACAACATCCTAAATGAGTCATGCAAACTCTCACTATTCCTATAAAGAAATGGGATGACATAACCATGGATTTTTTTATTGGATTACCCAAAACTCTAAGAAATAGTGATGTGTTATGGGTAATTATTGATCGAGTTACGAAATCTGAACCTTTCCTCTCTATAAGGTATGCTTTTCAACTAGAACGCCTAGAAATACACTATATCAATTATGTTTGAAGTCTTCATGGAGAACATAATTCAATAGTATATAATTTCAATCCTTGATTTAAATTGAAATTCCTGAAAAGTATTCAGAATGTTTCAGATACTGTGCTCCTTTTGAGTACTGATTATCAAACTCAAACTGATGGGAAATTAGAAAGGATGATTCAAATTTTAGAAGACATGTTGAGATCATGCACTTTCAACTTTCAAGGGATGTGGGATCATTACATACCCATAGTATAGTTTTTCTACAATATTATTTTCCCTTACAGTATTTAGATGGCACCATATGAGACATTGAATGATAAGAGAATTCGTACAACATCATGTTCAGAAGAAGTTGTATAAAGGATACTATTGAGCCCAAATCATGTGGAAGAAACAACAACATAGGTAAATACTATTCAAAACCATATAAAGTCTTATAAAATTATACATAAAAGATATGATGATAATCGACAGACATATTTGGAATTTCATGTTGGAGATAATTTTTTCATAAAAGTGACTCAATTGAAGGGTGTTATATTATTATAGAAGTAATGGAAACTAAGAACTAGGTATATATTACCGATTGAAATTCTATAGAAATTTTTTATCATTTCATATAATTTGAATTTTCCATATAGCCTTTATAAAGTATAGAATGTGTTCCATGTCTCATGTTTGATAAAGTACATTTTGAACACAGTGAATGTCCTCACATCAAAAGGAATCAAATTAGAACATGAAATATCATACAATGAAGATCCCATCAAAACTATAGACACTAATGAAAAATGGTTTTTGTATCGTATGAGTTAATTTGTAAAGATACATTGGAAAAACCATAAAATAAAATAGGTATCATTGGAACCTATAGAGCTTATGATGAAGAACTACCCAAATCTTTTTGGGAGGTAACATTCTAGTAATTTCATAGAGGAACATTTTGTTAAGTATAAGATAATGTTACACCCACAATATGTTTTTAAATAATTTTAACGATGGAATCATTGAGAATCTACACAGCACCACATTGTCAAAACCAATCCATTAAACATAATTTCCCACCTCTGTGATTCAAATTTCGTAAAACTCACATACATAGTTGCGTTCAGTAATTTTTTTAGAGCCTGAAAAAAAAACGTAATTAATTGTGTATCGTAACATACCCATATAAATTTTATATAAATAGTAATATGAACATTTTTAATAGTAAATAAATTATTATTTTATTGTCTTATGGTTATTATATAATGAGATCTTGATTAATTTTTCAAAGTCATATAAATGTATTATTGTTTTAAAATTGTTATTTATGAATAAATAATGGATTTATTTAAAAACTAAATTAATTATATATAGATTTTTTTTCAAAAAATGTATTTAATATTTTAATTTTAAATGTCAATAATTGGTTAGAGTGATTTTTTGGGATTTTTCTGAAATACTTGAATTTTTTATGAAGAGTAAAATATGGTAATTTACCATATATGTACATTATCTATTAAATTCAAAATTCCTAGCATCATGGAATATGTAATAACAATTATTTTAAACTCACAAGAAAATATTACTATTTGGGGTCACATGAATCAACATTTTTTGTTTTCTTGAGAGAAATAATAAAATACTGAATATGATACTTACAAATCACTCATCCCTTCCACTAAAACTCCCACCCCTCACTCCCTCTTCACTTCACTCCTCTATTCCTTGAAGATACTCAATGTTATACAAAAATACCCTTCCCTAGTCACTCCCCACATCCAGGATCTTTAGGCATTTGTTATAAGTCTTGAACCTCTCCCAAAAAGAGGCTCTCAAGGTATATTACATCTAGGGGTACATTCCTCTCTTCATTAAATTTATTTATTGTTCAATAATTTTTTTCTTTCTGCACCTCCTTTAATAAAAATGATATGATTACTCCAGTACCATACATGTATGGTTATTTTGTTATGTAAAGTAATAATACTTCATTAGGTCTCATTTTCCCTTCTTTTATACTGGAAATGAAAACACCATCTGAGATGTGTTAATTTATCACATTACAGGATGACAGGTTTTCAATTTCTATTATCATCTTCAATTATAGTCATGAAACCACATTGATGGTTTAAAAAGATAATAATATATGTATTATAAATTATTTAATGTTCTATAATCCCTTTTTACACATGATAATAATTTATAAATCAAAATAAGTTCATTGTGATCAAGAACTATCAATTAACCCAAACAATTACCATTAATGTTTTATATAACGATTAATCTTCACTCACAATATCCAAAAAAATATGACCATGTAATATTATTTTTGGTTCACTAATATCATAAAACATCTATTTTTGGAAACCATTCTCATTCAACATGTTTATCCGTACATGAATATAAGTTAACTGATCATGAAATACATGGAAGAAAACAATCCCAAATAATGAAATTGAATATCTTAACCCATAAAAAGGCCTTGAATAGACCTAATAAGGTTTTAATACATCTTTTGAATTTACAATAGGTTCTATAATTATTAATTAATGAATCTAAATTTTATTATTCAGGTTATTATGATCAATTGAGGAATACCTTTAGACATAAGGTTAGGGATTTCTGCCCGAACCTCCACGTTCTTTCAGGATACTCTTATTCTCTTCATATTTATATTATGCTGTTTGTTATTAATATTTACTCCTCTTATTTTATTTGATATATATATATATATATCAAAAAAATAATCCTACTTTCATTTATGGGTAGTTATATGTTTTAAAACGATATTTCAAAAAAATCATTCTATTAATATAAGCCGGATTCAATTGAATTTATAAAATTCAAAACTATTTTCGAGGGAAATATATAATATATTTTTGGAAACCACTTTATTTATAAAACAACCCAATTTATATGAAAATACCATCTTACATAAATAATGGTATTATACAATTATTTTTCAAAATGAACTTTTCTTTTCAATGTAAAAGAGTAATTTTATAAAACAATACTCTAGGATTTTATTAGAGTATATTAATATATTTAAACACACTTGTTTATTATCATGTACTATTGGAATTTAAAATTTATGATACCATTAACCATATATTATTTAATGGTTTATAGATTGTTTTACTATTGATGTGCTATCATAAAACCATTAACCAATATATTCTGAACAGTTAGTGTTTATTCTCAATGTTCAGGGAAATTTATTTACATTTCATATATTATTTCCAATAGGAATTTATATGTAGTTTTGGTTTATCCGCATTAATATGAGGAATTTATTGGACTTTGTTTGTGTCATGTGGTCCCTATGGTAGAATCAACCACGATGATACCACTCTTTCCAAAAACCAATCTCACATACTTCTGATCCTATGGTAGAATCAACCTCGATGATACCACTCATTCATGATCCATCCTAGAGGGAACCATTTAATGTCTACCACAAGACCGACTCCAACAGGCTAGGGTATGGTGACTATTACTGAGTTATTATATCCCACAAATGGGAAGAAATAGCTTAATGTACATCTATGTATGAACACATCTCGAAGAAAAAAATGTTGAAATGTAAAAACAAAATGTAATCATTGAATGAAAACCATTACATATCAAAACCATAGTATAATAGTGAAATAACTAGAATGAAATCATGGCCAAAACAATGCAACAAATAGGAGTATGTAACCACAAGAACATCCTCTAATGTAAAATGTACTAGGAATGTCATCTGAAAATTTATTGGGACACACCTTTCACTTTCTAGTCTCACAAGTAACATCCTGGTGCTAGTTTTCATATAAATCCATTGAATGTTCTATCATTATCAGAAGACATGACATCTGTAGGAATATATCATCAAAGGGTGTGTAAAACAATACTCAGCAGGATACCCCCAAACCAAAATAGAAAATACAACAAATGAAAGACTATAAAGTAAATACTTGGAAGAATTTATACCCAAATGGAAATACCAAAACTCCATAAAATATTTCCACACAAGAGTTCCATTGTGGAATACCACATTGGAGTACCACATAGGAATAAAACAAAGGAATACTACACAGAAATACCACAAAATAATACACCACCGGATTACCACACATGAGGAAAACCAGGGAATACTGCACAGTAGTACCATAGAGGAATACCACATTGGAATACCACACATGAGTACCAAAAATTAATACCACATAGGAATAAGACACATGATTTTCACACAGGGGTACCACAAATTAGTAACCCCTAGAAAGACCACACATGAATTCAACACAGGGGTTCCACATTGATGTACATAGTCAGCTATACCTAAGAATATGTCTACAACAAATATAACAAGAATATAGATATATATTCTTTCCAAGACACCCCGTCGAGTGGTATGTCACAAACACTGAGGGGGATACTATGATATCATTCCCGGGCACCCTGTGGGATAACAAAGATCATCCCCAGACACTGTGGGGGATACTATGTACCCTACTTATGTGGCCTTCAAGGTGGAGGATGATTGATCTACTCCATGATGTTACATGATTCCTTAGACTTCTCAAGGGGTGATAGAGGATCAATGTTCAGTCCTAAGGAGGGATTCCAGACTCTATATGTGACTCGAACACTAGAGGGAATTATAGTCCAAATATGTGGACAAAATGAAATATTGAACCCTTAAGGAAATTATTAAAGGTAATTCTCTCATCATTAGATAGAACAAGGGAATAACTAACCATATCATCTAGAAAGTACTACCTCATCATCATGGTCACAATGACACAAAAATATCATCAAATAGACTTACCATTATAATGATATGTTGTTTTGATGTTTCAAAAGAGGAGTCACTAGCCATATAGACTGACCCATGGTTGGTCCACCAACCATGTATATCAAATACAGAAGTTGACCTCTAGGGACCTCCGCCCAGGAATGATGTTTTTGACCACCATCAATGGCCATGCACCCCAACTACGATGGCCACTTGGCAGCTTGATCGACCATGGATCCTGGTCGACTATCGTGGTTTACCATGGCCTGGATCTAGCCTGGTTTCCCTGGGTCCAACCTGCGTCACACCCATTTGAACATACCCACTTGTCAAGGCCTATTATTCATGGGTTGTCCCGCTTATGATTGGCCCTATAGTCCTGCACCAAATAGCCCACATCTCTAGGCTTTCCTAGCCTGCACCACTTGGTCTACTCTACTCGGTTGACTGGCCCTTTATGTTCACAACCACCTATGGACCTGCCACATCCCATGACCTCTTTACCATGCATCCACTGCCTCATCCATCAGTATCATCCCACCCTACCAATGGTTTTTCCTCTCCTCGCAAAATTGTCATGCTAGACTAGTTCTGGTGGTCTCTTCCACAAACCACTCAGCCACCTCTAAGGTTTGTATTTCAAAATCACCATAGATCTGCGCCCCTTGGTTCACAATATAAAATTACCTAACCTCTACTATCATTTTCCTCCAATCCGGGTTCTGATTGGGTTTGAAGCCACCCGACATGTCGAACATGGTCCATATGGTTCAATCAATTAAGAACATGATTAATAGGGGAGAGAAAATCACAAAGAACAACATGATTAAGGATCCTCATCCTTTGGTATATTCAAACCTCAATCCATTATCAATAGTGTGAATAAAGAATAAAAAAACAATAACACCAATTTAATTCTATTGAGAACACACATATAAATTATTATTCATTACATTAATCCATGTTCATTAAAGATTAATAACATGATAGAAAAACCATAATAGAAACATTATACCTCTAGTTCAGATCAGTCGTTTATGAATAATGGTTGTGTTTCCATCATTGACTAGATCATACAACTCCATTGGCATGATTATCCATGATCAGCTCTATCTATAATCATTTTATGAAAAAAAACTCTACAATTGTTATCTGAACCTCAAGGGTTTGAGAACCAAAACATGAAGAAATCCAATAACTGTACATTTAAAGGAGAAGGGGTTACAGAATAAAAATAATATTTCTTATTTTATTTATTTAATATGGATTATATCCTTTTCATGTTTCCTTAAACATACCTCTACTGAATATGGTAATGTTTTTCCCAGGGAAAACACAACGTACCAAACTTGAAAGTGGTCTCAAATTTCCAATTTGAGTCACCATTCATGAATTTTTATTATTTTTAAAATAAAATAATGTTATTTAATTATTTTTTTCAATTTTATTCCCATGGTGTTTTTTTATAAATGACACATGATGACAAAAGTTAGGTTGTGCCTATGAAAAATATGAAAATCTAAGCACAACATTGCACATTGAAATCAGATCTAAAAACCATTTAAGAGTTCATCTAGTTTTTTTAGAATACTGCTTATGCATTCTGTTAATGTTATAATATTTTAAAACTATTATTTCAGGACACTTGGCATTTGAATCGGTCATCATCTCATCACATGTTTTTGAGATGGACCCCGGAAATTTTTAAATATAATACATGGAAAATCTGAGATTTTATAAGATGAAATAAAATTAGTGTCATTAACTTCTTGTTTCTCATTGTTTGAACATCAAAAAATATATTCCAATATTAAAAATTTCCTCAATGATAACTAAATTGTTATAAAGGGATTCAAACTCCTAAATAAATGATCGATAATATTGTAAGGTTTATGATAGACAATAACTTTTCATTCAAATGTTTGTATCATTTTCTTCATAAGAATATATAGATTTATCATCAAATAGACTCATTTTTATAAATTTCATCTATATTTTTTATTATTATATTAGGGAATGTACTTGTTGGTAAATTTCCTATTAAACTACCCCCATTTAAATGAAATTATTACATCCACATTATTTTTATTCTGGATAATAGTCCACCATTGATTTGATTCACCATAAATGTTATATACTTATAAAAAAACATTCCTATGATCTAGGAATTATAAAAAAAATATTCTATATTATAATGTTCTATTATAAAGAAAAAAATTATTCAAATGTCTACAAAGAAGTTTCTAGGTTGTGTTTTATAAATCATTTTTTGGATTGTATCTTCATCCTGGTCCACTCTAATACTCAATATCATCCTTGTTTCAACCGATGGATTGAGAAATATTAGTGAAAATTTTCATATTATATCCTATCACAACACCCAATCCATTTGGTTACTCATAGGTTTGTTCATTTATTGGTCATATATTTTTTTCACACGATTCCTTATGGTTCCATCCATTAACAATAAAAACTAAAAAATGTCTGAATAAATCTACCACAATTAGGCTATGTTTTTTTATTGAATACATTATTGAGATGTCCTAAACTATGAATAATTCTTATCATATAATAAAACAAACTGTTTAAACTATTTAATTTAGTTTCATAAACTATTCAAATACTTCATAATAAATAATATTCAGATTTGGGAATTAATGAATGTTTATCCCATATGACTGTCCATCCAGTAGTATAGACTAATGTCAAATCTTCCTAAAATAGGGGCAATTGGGTATATACCCAATCTAACCCATTCAAATTTATTCCTCATAAGCATATCTCATCCATGACCTTGTAAACATTCAGGTTTATAGATATTTATTTTTTATGACAATAAAAATACCCATATAATCCATAAATAATGATTTTATTATTCACTATGTCCTATACCTTGGGTTTTGACCATGTGTTTTAGTCTTAATTTAATGACCCAACCCTAGTTTCTCATAGCCGGTGCATTATTTTATTACATTAGAATATAAACAAGGAATATGAATCCCTAAGGACCAAGTTGTTTAGTATCTTTTGGTAACAAGATACATAAATAAGTTCAACATTACATCTTAATTGGAAAACAACACTAATTTACTCTAATAGAGAGATCCATTCCTCCTAGATTATGCTTGCAAGTCATTCAAAACTAACATCTTCATATCATGGGAAAATGAAACATAAAAAATTGGGTTAGCTCAAAGGCTCAGTAAGAGTACGCAATATAATATTAGATAACATAAAAATAAACATTAGTCAAGGTGAATAATTAAAAACATATTCCATTATAAATAATAAACATGAACACATTATGGAAGGAATACAAGATGAGTAAATAATGCGATAATAAAACAAATCATGTGTATACTACTAATCGAATAACAACATGAACTTTCTATTACTAGATTCATAATGAGGGACGTTCACATGATAGGCATTATGAAACTTTTTTTCAAGGCCTCTGCCGAGACGTCTAAAAATGATTAAGGCATCGACCAATACTATTTATCAAATTGGGAATGACCTTGGCCAATTCCACATCTATTTATCTCCGGAGACCAATCAATGCATCAAGGGGCTATAGCAGACCCCACCTATAACATAATACGTCTAATGAATTACTAAAATGAGTAGGGATGATCATAAACAATAGATACATTTATATTAAAACTATCATATTAAATATGACTAACTTTCTGCAATCATTACACATAAAAGACTAACCATTCCGAGTAATATGGTGAATGGTTTTTGGATAGATCATAGATAATAAAATTAGCCATAAAAAAATTAAATAAAATATGTTAGATGGAATTATAAATTATTAAACCCAATAATACATAAGAATCAGAAAGAGTATTGATTTAAACAAAAATACTCTTAAGTAATTATTGAGATAAATACTATTATATTTTGAAAATAATAGTTATTTTGAAAAAAATAATTGAATAAAACTAGAAGTGAAGTAAGATAGTAGTTTCATAAAAACATTACTGATTTTTAAAAGATAATTGTTTCCAAAAACAAATTATTAAGGGCCCTTGAATGTTGGTAATAATTTGAGAAATTACAGTGAATCAGTCTTGTATTTTGGAAACAATTTTGAATGTTCCATTTCAAACAAGTTACTATCCATAAAATAAAGAAGGTATAGGGTTGGTAAAAATATATAGAATATTAACACAAATGTTTTGATGGTTATATAATAATATACAATAATTACATAGGGTAATTAGACAATAAGAGTAACCTGAATGAAAATGGATGTTCGGTTGAAAAAACCCTTACCTTAAGTACGAATGTGTTCCGCTCAGGAACATGATGTCCTGGAATACGAAATTATACCCATAAATAAAATAATTCATAAAATATTATACATTTATTTAGTTTACCATAATTATTTTTAGTTTATTTATGTCTTTATTGATACTTTATAATATCGAATTCTGTCATTCTAGAGTGTTCGTTTTCATGATTTTCATAATTGGTTCACTTGTTTTAATGTAATGAAGTTCAAGTGGAATGGTTGTAAATATCTAGAATTGAAATTTCATATTATTTATGAACATCCAGAATTTATAATGGTTATTTATACCATTTAGTTACATCTAATGAGGATGCATCACTAGATGAACACAAAATTGATTATTTGGCAGTATTTGGATTATTTTTTACTAGTTTTGTCAAAAAAAATTATTATTTTGAAAATATACTGGTTCTAGAAAATTAATTAGGTTATAATACCTATGTTATAGTCTCTTTAAACCATAAAAATGGATTCATTACTAGTAATGAAGGATAAATTTAAGACCGAAACATCTTCCTCCATGAAGCTTATAAATTGGAACCTCATGGACGTTGATTTCATTTATAAAAATAAAAGGGATGGAGTAAGAATATTGATGATGGTCCTTCCATTCACATGATATAATTCTAGTATATATATTTTTATGGAGTTATACTAGTAATTTGGAAAGAGGAGGTGAGTCAAGAATAACAAAAGAAGATGAATTGAAATGAAACTAAATGAAAAACAAGGGTGCTTTACGACTTGAAATAATCTCCCTGAGAACCACTTTAAGTGAAGAGGGTTTTGGTTTTTTGGAATGACCAAGAGCTTATTGGACACGAGGTGTGATAAGGGAATGGGTAAGTGTGTAGATATTTGAGGGGATTCAAGTCTTATTGTAGTGAAGAGAAAAGGGTGTTATAAGGGTTTTTATAGTGGAGGAGAGGGATATATTTTTTAACATTTTATTCATTATTTTATTATTTCAATTAATACAACAAATTAGGTTGTTTAATGTGGCCCCAAATAGTAATAAGTGCATTTTATTTCGAACCAAGTGGCCTTAAATATATTATGATGTCATAAATAGTGTATTTAACAGATAATTTGAATATACGGTATTTTACAGTATATCACTGTTCTTCACAAAATAATGAAATTTAGAATAATCCCAAAAATTCACCCCTGCAATTTTTTGACGTGTATACTTCATAAATAAACTCCAATTTTCAATAATAATTTTATAAATATTAATAATTTATGTTTGAAATAAAAACACAGTTAAATCAAAAAATAACAATTTTAAAGGTATAATTAGTTTTATATAACATAGAAAAATTAATTAAGATCTCATTATCATATTAATTTATGAAAATAAAATAATATCATTAATTAATATTCATAAGGGTCATATTACTATTCGTAAGGGTATGTTACTATTCACCAAAAATCATGGTCATTCTATTAGACTCCAAATGACTTACTAATCACAACTCTAGATGATCATTTTTTGAAATTCATAACACAGTAAAGTCAAAGCTATGTTTTATGGATAGATTATAAAATGAAGTAAATATTTGTTTTCAAAACATTGGGGAGTTGAATTCTCCCCTTTATAGATATTTCAACCTTGAAATTCACTAAATGTTGCCTAAAAATATTCGGGTATGTAGTTAACATAAGCTCTTCATGATCCCATGCAGCGTCTTCCATCTAATGGTTCTTCCAAAGAACCTTTACCAAACAATTCATCTAATTTATAAATTATTGTTCTCTGGTATCACGAATCTTGATAGACTCTTCACAATAAGATAAATAAGGCTCATGTTCTATTTCTTCATTGGTGAGAACATGTGTTGGGTCTGCAATGTATTTCATTAACATTTACACATGGAACACATTGTGATCTTTGGAGATACTTGGAGAATTTCCAAATGCTAAGCTACAACTCCAATTCGGTCTATAATTTCAAAAGGTCCAATGTACTAGGGAATTAATATCCACTTCTTACGAAATCATATAATACACTTCCATAGATATACCTTTACGAAACATGCTATCCTTCCCGATATTCCGAATCCTTCCTTCGGTTATCTGTATAGCTATTTTTCCTAACGTGAGCTGTTTTGATATGGGTTTGGATAATCTTCACCTTATTTGATGTTCCCTTAATAATTTATGGGCCCACAATCTATCTCTCTCCAAAATCATCCAAGCATGTTGGGGTATGAAAGCACTTCCCATATAACCCTTCATATGGTTCCATCTTAATACATGAATGGAAGATATTGTTATAAGAAAATTCTATGAGAGGTTAATAATGAACCCACATACCTTGAATGTCATGTCAAAAATACCTCAACATGTCTTACAATGTTTTAATAGTCCATTGGATTGTCCAATAGTTTATTGATGGTAGGAAGTGCTCAAAAGAAGATCAGTATATGGGGCCTTCTAATGAATTTTCTTATATTGTGATTTAAAATTGGGATCATGATAAGATTAAATTGATAATTGTAATCTATGAAGTATTATAACATCATTAATATATAGTATTTCTAAAACATTCAAGTGGTAAATATTTCCTTATTGCAAGAAAAGGTATTGATTTTTTAAAACGATCAACAATCAAACTTATCGCATCATTATTTTTGGATTCTTTGGTATCCCCCTGACAAATACCATTATAATACCGTCCCATTTATACATTTTAATAGGACTAGATTTTAGTACTCCTCTAGCGCTTTGTATTCGAGCCTTCACATGTTGAAAAACCAAACATCTCAACACATAATTAGCAATCTCTCTTGTCATGTTTTTTGACCCCAAATTGTTTTTGAGATCTCTATACATATTTCAGAAAACAAGGTGTATTGTGATATTTGATCTTTTAGAATCATACAATTGTTCTTTCATTAGATCTAGAATAGTAGGAACACAAGTACTCTTTCAAAATTTCTATATTCCACCTTCATATACAATGTAAATCAAATTCCCATCATTTATAGTATTAATTTTCTTTTGAAACACCTCATCATCAGTATGAGAACATTTATAGATTTTCTAGTAAAGAAGGTTTTGTATCCACTTAAAAATGTAGTATTGTGTTTACTTCCCTAATAATTCCTATATGAATCTTTACTTGAACCACGAATAATGGATCCCTTCCAACTCTAATCTTTTTCAGAATTTCATGGTTTTTTATAATCAAAGCGCCTACCACCTTATTTTCCTTCCTCGTGTGGTAGTGTATTTTGAAATCATAATCCTTGAGTAGAAAAATCCTTCTCCTTTGTCTCATGTTGATTTCTTTCTCTGAAAAAATATATTTCAAACTCTTATGATCTGTATTTATCATACATTTTTCACCATAGAGGTAATTTATCCAAATCCTTAAAGAAAATATTTCCTCTTCTAACTCAAGATCATGAGTTGGATAGTTTTTTTCATAAATTTTTAAATTTCTAGATGCGTAGGAAATCACTATATCATTCTGTATATGGAAACAACCATGCCCTTTATTTAATGAATCACCAAATATCACAAATCCATCATTCCCAAATGGTAGAGTCAATATTGGAGAATTCACTAATCTTATCATCAATTATTTAAAACATTATTCACATTCCATTGTACATATGAACATAACTTCTTTTCATGAATGCTTAGTCATTGGGTTAGCTAAATGGGGAATGTTCTAAACAAAATTCTGAAAATAACCCGCTAAAAAATAATACTATGTACATTTATGATGTTCTCTGGAGTGGTCCATTCTTGCACATCCTTTTTCTTCACATGAGCTATAGATATTCCATCCTTAGAGAAAATGTGGCACAGAAATAAAATTGATTGGAGTCAAAAATAACACTTGCTAAACTTCCCACATTATTAATTTCTTCTGAGAGTCTTTATAATAGTCTACAAGTTATATTCATGATATTCATGGCTTTTAGAGTATACCAGGATATCATCAATAAATACCACCACCATTTCATGATGATATTCTTGGAAAAATCTATTAATTAGATCCATGAAAACAGATGGTGCATTAGTTAGTCCAAAAGGCATTACTATAAAATCATAATTCCCGTACCAGGTTCAAAATGCTATTTTCGGAATTTTATCATTCCTTATAAACAACTGATGACATCCAAATCGATGATCAATCTTTGGAAAATATTGGGCTCCAAAAAGTTGATCATATAAATCATTAATAAGAGGTAGTGGATACGTTTTCTTCATTTTTATGATATTGATCTCCTTATAATCAATGTACAACCTCATAGACCCATATTTCTTCTTAATGAAAAGAACTAGGGCTCCCCAAGGAGAAACACTAGGGAGAATAAATCCTTTATCACTCAATTACTCTAGTTCATTCTTCAGTTCCACCAACTCTATAGTAGTCATTTTATACGGGGTCTTTCATATGGTCCTTGTACCAGAAATTTAGTCAATGGAAAACTCAATTTCCCTCTCTAAAGGAACCCTTGGTAAATAATTTGGAAAGACTTCAATATATTCTTCCACAATAGCTACATATTCTATTTGAACATTCTTTTCCTCTCCCATAATTATTTTATTCCCTTAATCCCCAATAATTGAATTCAATATAGCTAATGGGGGTGGATCTTGATGGGAATAAAATGTCTAGGTTTCTACTATAATGATTAGGGATTCTACACCATTCTCAAATTTTGTAACTTACTTCCCCTTGCAATAGATCTTTACATCATAATTGCATATCCCAATCACACTGATTATTATATCAATGTAAATCATTGGTATTATGATAATCTTATAAAATAAAGAACATTTATGTGATATGAGAGGGACTGATCGACACACATTTGTTGCAATGATTAATATAATAGGAGTTTTTACTGATAACTACTTTATTAAATCAAATTGTACATGTCTAATTTTCATGGAAAATTGGGAATATATAAATGAATGGGACTATCTAGAAACAAATAAATTGTTTGTTATGATTGATGAAATGATTAATGTACCATCAATCACTTCATTAGGGACTTCAATATAAGAATCTATGATCACATAAGCTTGTCCTTGCCCATTAGCCTTTTCAGTTGACTGTTTCATTGATTCTTTGGACAATCATTAGAATATTGTTCTTACTCCAAACAATTATAGCATTGAACATTAATGGAATAATTATTCCCCTTACAATCACCAGTAATATGGCCTTTCTGTCCACATTTGTACCAATCTCCTATTACATTTATGTAGGCACCAGGGTGTATCTTTCAAAAATTTTCATAGTGTGGAAATTTAACTTTTCTATTTTTCCCAATTTCCTTATTTCATTTCCGAATTTTTTCATCAGCCTTATTATTCTCTTAATTTCCATTAAAATTATAAGACATAGAGAATTGTTTTTTTGTCTTTATAGCACATGAAACTATATCATCATATGATGAGAAAAAATGGGAGACTAGAGCCTAATAGTGGAATGGAATTATACCATCAATGAATCGATCAATTTTGTTATTGGACTTTGTATTTAGCCCAAAAGATGTCTTGACATCCTTATGAAGTTAAATTCATACTTTGAAACATTATCATATTCATTATGCGTTAAATTCAGAATTTGCCTTTCCATATCCACTCGTTGTTCCCGAGGAATGTATTTATTAAGAAATATTTCCTTAGAGTCCTTCCATTCCATCTATTATATATATTCCTTCTACTTTGTGTATTGGACTAATAACCACCACTGATATGCATCTCTCGATAGACAATAAACTTCCATAACGACCATTCTCATTCTTTATATCCCAATGTGGGAAATATCTTCACTAGGGAACTTATCCACTTTTAGAAAAATGTGTTTATAGTGCCATTGAATAATGGAATTTGTTTTCCAATTAAAAATATAACATAGCTCCTCCACATGGTGGATCCAGATTCTCTGTATGGGTAAGGTTATTATATATTACCTGAGTAAGTTTTCCGAGTATAGTAATAAGTTTCTATGCACTAGTAACACCAACAATGCTAGTATTATTATCCCGAATCGGAGTGAAATCTATATAGGGGACACACACATTCATGGAGTTTCTATTCCTTATATAAGGAATAATTTATAAATAATGCAATAAAGTAGAGTAGGTTATAAATCATAATGTATAATCATAACATAACAAAATAGTTAGCATAAATTGTGATCCCACGCATGGAAAATACCATAATCAAAAAAAAATTTCATTGAGGCAAAACATACATATTATCCATTATAATGGAATTTAAAATTATTGGAGTTATCATTAGTACACCCCCCAGGAGATTTAGTACCATTAGTGTCGAAAGTCCCGTTGTTGTGTACCTTGATACATCGGGTGAAGCCTAAAACTCCTTGTCAGAGCTTTCACTACTAGGTACATCTCTACCAGAGTCGCCATTAATTTTTTGTATCTAGATAGGGATTTATTTTCTAGAAAGATCCACATAATCTATTCCTTACCAAAATTCCATGATGTTCTTGTATTTGTTTCCTCATGTATTACAATATGCATTTTTCCCTAATATAAGTTTTCTAAACTAGTTTCTTTGGTTTCTACTAAACTTCCTTTGATACAACAGTAAGAACAAGACTATAGTTTCCTGGAGCCTATGCTTTATTTTATTACATTTGAATATAAACAAGGAATATGAATCATAAAGGACCAAGTAGTTTAGTATCTTTTTGAAACAAGATACATAAATAAGTTCAATAAAACTTCTCGAAAGTAAAAAACACTAATTTATTCCATTAGAGTCATCCAAGCCTCAAATATTATGCTTTCAAGTCATTCATAACTAACTTATAAATATCATGACATAATGAAACCTAAGAAAATGGGTGAGCTCATATTCTTTGTAAGAGTACAAAATAAAAAGGAAAATAATATAAACATAAAAATTATGGAAGGTGAATAATTGAAATCCTAATCCTTTATAAATAATAAATATGAACACATTATGGCGGGAATTTGAGTTGAGTAAATAATGACATAATAAAACATAGTCCTGGGTATTATAATAGTCTAATAATAAATGAACTTTCAATTACTATATTCATAATGAAGGAAGTTCATATTTTAGTCATTCTGAAACATTTTTTCATGGCCTCAACAAAGACATCTAAAAATGATCAAGTCCTCAGCCAAAACCATATATAATATTATGAAATACCTCAGCCAGTTCCACATCTATTTGTCTCATGAGACCTGCCGATGCATCTAGGGGTTAGAGTGGGCCCCAACCATCACATTATAAGTCCAATTAATTCCTAATATGAGAATGTATAATCATAAATAACATATTTATTCATATTGAAACTTGCATATGAAATGTAACTAACATTCCCCAATCATTAAACATAACACACTAACCATTCAGAGTTACATAGTGAATATTTTTAATATAGATAATCCAAAATAAAAATATTCATAAACATTAAATAAAATATATTAGATGAAATTTTAAATTATATAACCCAATAATACCAACGAATCAACAAAAGTGTTGAATCAAATGAAAATACACTTAAACAATGCTTGAGAAAAATACTCTTATATTTTGATATGACAAGTTCTTTTGGGAAACTTATTTTATAAAACCATAAGTTAATTAAGATATTATATTCATAATAAAATGATTTATTTTATATATATAATGGATTAAAAAATATATTATATATTTCCATAGATAGTAGGTAAGAATTTGAAAAAATCCCTTGAATCGGGCTGGTATTTTTGAAAAAATATAGATAGTTCCTTTTAAATCTTGTAACTATCAATAAAATAAGGAATGTTTCTAGTTGATTAAAATATATAAAACCACTAAAAAATATTTTATTACGATTAAATAATACAATAGTGGAATTTCAATGGGTTAATTAGGCAAAAAAAGTAACTAGAATGAAAATGGAGGATCAGGTGAGAAAACACCTACCTTAAGTCGAAATGGGTTCTCCTGTTGAAGTTAAATTCCTGGAATATGATATTATACTCATTAATATCTTAATTAAATAACTATTATAAATTTATTTAGATTATTATATTTCTTTTTAGTTCATTTATGTTCTTATAGATATGTTATAATATCGAATTTTGTGGTTCAGGAGTGTTCGTTTTCTTGATTTTCATAATCGGGTCTCATGTTTTTAAGTAATAGTGTTCATGTGGAATTTTTTTAAATCTAAAATATTGAAATTACATATTATTTATGAAAATAATGTATTTTTAATGGTCATTTATGTCATTTGGATTCATGAAATGAGGTTTAGTCATCACATGACAACCATTTCGATTATTTGGCGGTATTTGTATTATTTTGAACTAGTTTTGTCATAAAAATTAATAATATGTACATATAATAGTTCTTGAATATTAATTATTTTATAATAAATATATTATATTCTGGTTCAACTATAAAAATGGTTGCTTTCCTAGTAATGAAGAAGAAATTTAAGAATGAAACATCATCATCCACAAAGGTTACAAAGTGGAACCTCATGGACGTTGATTTCGTTTATAAAAAGAAAAGGGAAGTAGTAAGAATATAAATGATGATTATTCAAATAACATGATAAAATTCCAGTATATATATTATTATAGAGTTATCATTGTAATTTTTATAGAGGAGGTGGGGAGAGGATAACAAAAGAAGATAAATTGAAATGAAATTAAATGAAAAAGATGGGTGTTTTACCTCATGAAATAACCTCCTAGAGAACCACCTTAAGGGAAGGGGTTTGGGTATTTTGAAAAGACCAAGATCGTCATGGACATGTGGAGTGATTAGGAGTGGGTAATTGGGAATATTATTGATCATATTAGAGGCTTAGTGGAGTGAAGAGAATTGGGAGTAGGGGGTTATAGTGTAGGAGGGGTAAATTTTGAATATTTTATTCATTATTTTATTATTTCAATCAACACAATAAATAGGGTTATTTTATGTTACCCTTAATAGTAATAAGTTAATTTGAGTTAGAACCAAGTGGCCTAACATCACTTATGATGTCATAAATAGGTTATTTAACTGATAATTTTAATATACGATATTTTAATGTATTTCACTATTCATAAAAAATTCATGAATTTCAGAAAAATCTCCAAAACTCTCCCAAACAATTTTTTGATGTGTATAATTAAAAAATGAACTCCAATTTTGAACAATATTTTTTAAAATATTATTAATTTAAATTTTAATTAATTCATAGTTAATTCAAAAAATAAAAAATTTATAGGTATAATTATTTTTATATGTCATTGAAAAATTAATTTCGATCTCAGTATCTTATTAACATAAGAAAATAAAATAATATCATTATTTACTATTCATAAGGGTCATTTTACTATTAATATTACAATTCATAAGGGTATGTTATGATTCACCCAAAATATAGTTTGTTCAATCAGACTCCAAATGGCATGCTTATCACAACACTAGATAATGGTTTCTCGAAATTTGAAACATAGTATAGGAAAATTTTAGCTTAATGGAGAGATTATGAAATTCATTCAATATTTATTTTAAAAAACAGGGGGTGTTATACCTTATATCTAAAAATAACTAAACCCTCCATTGATAAAAACATCAAGGACACCATAATTTAGTATTTAAATATTCTGTAATTTGTGATGAATATTAAATACAATTATAATAATGACATTTTGAGGATATTAGAAGATTATATTCATTAGAAACTATATAAATAATAATTTTATTTCATGAATGATATTTAACATATACAATAAATTTCTAATCACATTGAACACATATTAGACATACCTTGCATAAATCCATTCCTCATAACATTAGAAATGGAAACATAAAAAATGGTTATCTATTTTTCTATTATGGTAATGAATGTTTATAGAAATCAAATAATATAATTAGGTATAAGGGTACGAGAACATAATCATAAAATAATATGGCCATACCAAGTAAATTTATAGACCATTAATCATTACTCATTTTTTGGTAATTTTTTTAAAAAATATATATAATTCATTATATTTTGAAATAAACAAGAATCAATCATGATTCAGTATATCTTATTTTAAATATATGAATTTAGAGGAAACGAATTATTTTGTCAATGTAAAAATTTAAAAATGGAGTAAAGTACAATCAATAAGCAATGTACATGAAATTGTGTCCTCATATGAACTTATTGACTGAAAAATGGGTCCAATATTAATCTTATCCATAAGAAACCATGTCTAATTTTTTTCAACATGTAATAAGGTTTTCGCATAATGTTTTTCTCAAAAGATTTATCCATATTTCCAAATTGCATTCGAGGGATATAATGGTCCAAATATTCAAAAAACCATTAACAAATAAAATTTATTCCAATATCATAAAAAATGTTATAATTTTTTATTATTTTTTCATTTACAAAAGAAATTGATTCATAATGATATTATCCTTCCATAGTTTACCCATATAAAAATAATGGGTTTCGCTGAATATTTGATAAAACTCCATCATCATAAATAATTTAAAAAAAATAATTTTAAGGTATCATTGGACTATATGTCTATTAAATCATAAGTTACATTAATTTATTTCATATTAGATGTATAATTCCAAAAAAACATAACAAGAATCTTTCTTGGGGAAGACACCCTTTAAATTCTGAAATCAGCTATGCAGGATCCAAAATTTTCCAAATATCAAGATTTTTTTAATTTTAACTGAACTATATAATCTTTTTGTGGAACGTTCAATGAAAATATTAGTCACAATAGTGGGAAAAGACATTCAATTGGTATATGATAAAGAAAATATTTCATTTACACATTAAAAAAACGAAAAATTATTTGGAAATGAAAATAAAATTATATTTAATCCTTTGTAATGAAACTCAATTATGGAAAAATGAATTATAATGTAACTTTAGAATAGTAAAAAATAATTATTGAAACCATTATAATTAAAAATTTTACAATAAATGAAAATATTCAAACATACATGGAAATAAAATCGGTTTTTACAAACAATTTTTTCTCAGTAATTTATGTTTCAAATAGTTGAATATGGAAAAATTAATTTAAAATTCCATGAATAAATGGAAATTATAAAAATATATAGTTTTCTAATTACATGTATCATATAAAATCCCTATCCATAATGTTATTATAAGAAATATTTCGAGGAATATATATTGTAACATAAACATCATACCTTTAGTATAATCCTACTTCATAGGCATTAAAAACAATTATGTATAAATATAAATTTATTATACATATATTTATGAAACATAATCATAAAAATCATTTATTATTTTCTTAAATTATAAAATCATATCATATATTTAATAATAGTTCATCATGAATATCGCTATTATAGTTGATAACTCATTCATTTTGCATTAATGTTTGGATTAAACAGTTCATATCCTTTTCTATTGATCAGTGTTCCACCATATATAGAACTACAATCAATTCATAATGTTATTATATAACTATTAGATATGTTTGTATAACTATACATATGATGTAGAAAGGATAAAGAAAATTGCATTCGTTAATGGTGATGATAATCATTACATATATATGACTGATTTTCCACTTTTTGATTGGTGGAACAAGATAATGGTAAATATAAAGTCACATATAAAGAATGAATAATATCTTATATATATCATATATATTAATTAAATTTTTCTTTATTACCATGGATAAAAAAATGATAGGAAACACGAATGACATCACTTCAATGAGGTGGAGATCAATACGTACACATGAGTATTGTCTGTGATTCAAAATATAAGGGAAGGTAAATAGGTAAATAAGATCATATGATTATAGAAACATAATTATTTTCATAGATAATTTTATTAAATAAATCCATTATAAAAACCCCATGTAAATTTTTATGGAAAATTAATGATATTAATACATGGATGCAGTAGTCCACATACATGCATAAGAAATATATTGAGTTTTCATTTTTATAATAGAGATGTATAAATGACGAAACATAAATATAATAACATATAAATATATGGAAAATGATGATATTATTATATCATCATGTTTACCATATAATTTATGGGGATATAATAAAAATTTTAAAAAATCACTCGATTAATAATTATACCTTTTATTCAAAAAAACTCCATTGGTTTATATTTAAAACATTATTAAGATGATAATATGATAAAAAATTACATCAATGATTTCAATAAGTATGTTAGGAAATTATGTACAAATTTATTGTTCAATATATTATGATATTTATTATTTTATTATTGAGTATAGGTGGAATCCTTTTATAAGGTTGCGAGAGGACATAATTGAAAATTTTTAAAATATTAAAATTTATAAATTTCTTAATCATTCAAAATAACCTCAATATGATTAATAAAAAATATTAAAATACATGTGGCAGAAATATGAAAAGAAATTTGTATTTACAAAAAATTATAGGTTGGATTATCTTTTATATATTAAGCATAATCCCTCATTAACCCTATTTAACTTTTATTGTTGTAATTAATTTTTACACAGTTACTATTCATACTGACAAAAAATTATGTTGATATTAATATATACAATTTATTAAACATATTCCAAATATTTAATAAATTTTATTAAAATAAATTTCTATAGCTAAAGAAAATTTTCTTTAAAATAAATTCCAAATAAGAAATGTAAATAGTTGTCCAAAAATAATCAATTTTTATTTTAAATGTATTTTTATAAGAAAATTATGAATAATTTCAAATCTATTGACAAAAATTTGATTATTATTAATAAAAACAACTAATAAATTAATAAAAACAACCTAAAATTCATGTTTCTAAAATAAAAAAATAAAAGATAGTTTTCATTAAAAATGTATTTTTTAAAATTCGTGAAATAATAAATTATTTCAAAACAAATCACAAGAAATAACCCTATGTTAATGTTGAAATGTTGATTTTAAAATTATATATATTTCCTAAGACAATTATCAAAACATTTCTCACAAAAATTATAATGTATGTTAATTTTTTTTAAATAAAACACATTTTTGAAGAATAAATATTTTTAAGAAAAAAATGATGTTACTGAAAAATGAGTACATGTTGAATACGAACATGTAAATACTTTTACATTAAATTAAATATTTATTCATTTATTAATAATTTTTTACTATTATTCATCCCACCAGTTTATTTATATGTTATATTATTTTGATTTAAATTATAAAAATTCCAAAGTATATCTTGATTTTTCTAAACTCGATGTTCGTGTAATATATAGTAATATGGAAATATAAATTTTTAATAGGAAATAAATCATAAAATACAGGAATGATACACTAAATTACCATTGTCATATGTTAATTATATTACCATTGGTCAATATAAACATTGGAATTGACTTATGATGGTTAATGTCAAGTGTTAATATATTTATATGTGAGAATCGATTACCCCAATTAGTATGGTTATGCAGTTTGAATCCCATTTATCAGATGTTGTGATGTCTATAGAATCAAAAGGGTTAGACCTTGACCAATAAAATTATATCAACAAATAGTAAGCCTTGTGTGATATGAACTCAATGAGAAGTTCATGTTAGTAGAGATTACCACTAGATCAATTTTATCAGTGCCACACCATGTATGTATCTTTATCACACACGTTACCCGAAAAGATTATGACTATGTTAAAATGGAATATGTATCTATAACATTGTATTATATTGTGTAATTTCCATTTTTTTAATTTACATTATGGTATCTCCAATCCAATTTCCCTTATTATGTCATTTAATATTGTACAGTTAAATATAATACCAATATGATAAATGGAGTTATCAGTACAAATAAAATTTAATTTTATTGTTTGCATAACATATAATTAGATTAATATTATATAAAAATATAGGTAATTTCAATAAAATATATATTTAAGAAAAAATCATGTAAAGCAATATATTTGAAATTATAAATGGTAATAAAAGTTAATTATATTACATGTAATTTTTCAAAAAAATTTAAATGTTGATTATATCATGAAAACTATTATTTGCCAAAAAATACTAATACCTAGTTTAAATTTGAATTCATTATATTTAAAATTTTATTTTTACTAATTAAATACTTTTATTTAAATAAACATTTATCTATTAGGTTATGGTGATATTTTTTAAATTTTATAGAAATTTTAATTTATATTAATAGTAAAACAACAATTTTATTTTTGTAATATTTTTTATGACATCATAAATAATTAATAATTATTTAATAAATGAAAAAAGCTTAAAAGACGAAATATACGAAATATTATTAATATATTACGTTTTAAAGAATTAAAATGACTTTTTTAAACATGTCTATATTTATATTTATCTTTCAAAAGTGTTAAAGGGAAAGTATGGTTTACAATATTCATTGGTGGAAAAGAAAATTCCCATTTCAAAACTAATATAAAATATTTATGTTCCAAAATAAAGATAAAATATTTTTATATCTATGTTAAAATTTTCATAATTCATTATCCAAAACCGTGGTTTGGAAAATGTTTCAAAATTTTACAAAACAAATATTTCCAATGACAATATTTAGAATTATAAAATAATCATCCCACATTTTCTATAAATACCCACATATCTACACCATTTCATTTACTCCCTAGACATTTTTCAATAATTTATCCCCATTTTCACCCTATATTTCATTCTGTGTAATATTTTTATGGTTCTAAGGAACACTCCTCAGCCATTAAGATTATATTATGCAAGGTAAAGGAACCCCTTAATCACTTTTTTATCCAAGTAAATTATTTGTAGTTTATCATATAATTTCAATCTTATTATGTAATAATGCACTTATAATCATTACATTGTTGGTTAAATTTTTTTCTATCAATGTGATACATCAATTGTCTCACATTAATCCCATTATATATACCAATTGTAAATCATTACACTGTTGAATATGTTATTCTATTTTCCACACCTCCATTTTTTATATTCGGAATAATCATACATCTTTTAAATAGAGGGTATTCATATAGATTAAAATATTATTGAATCACTAATACCATTTATGATACCCACATTCAGTTATCATTGTTAAATATGATGATAATTTCATGTATTTAAACACTTCTACAATCAATTATTTTATATAAAACATATTCTTTATCAAAAATCGGTTATTTAGTAAATGCTTTGTTATGTTATATATGAAATAAGTGAATTATGAAATACTAATAGTGTTCCATTGTGACACTATAAAGAATTGTGTATTGAGTTAATATAATGATTCAAAATGTATTATGGTACCTCAATCAATTACCATTGTATCATGTTTTATGACACTATTTTTTTATCATTCGTGATATTCATATGAATGTCAAATTTTTATTATTTCCACATTCCCCTATTTTTTAATCATTATGACCTCATGTTGTTCCTCATGTTTAATATAAATTAATCAATATTGATCCATTTCGTTTTCTTATCACATACTACTATTTTTTCCAATATTTTTCAATAGATTTATGTCCCTAGGAATTAACGTGAAATGAATTGAACTTGGATGGAATATTAAAGGAGTCATTCAAGAAGATAAAATAATTCATATATTTATGTTTTTATAATGTAATTCATATATTTATTATGTTGTTCCCCAAAAAAACCTAAAAATTCTATATATATATATATTTTTTTAATATTTTATATGGAATTATGTTATTAATTATATATTAATAAGCCGGTGACCTTAAGGTCCCTCATTTAAGTGTTTGATTGAGGGTAAAATAGACCTAGTGACCTATCAAAAATATATTGTATGCCACTAATTTTCCAACAGGGAAACCCAATATTATATCTGAGAAATACTTTAGACACCTATGTCAATATGGTCACTAAAATAATATAATTTTTACATATTTATAATAATTTTACAGTTTTTGGAAAATGTAATCATTATCTACACTTTTAGAGGTCTATAGTTTTGAAACACAAATTAAAACATAGTATATATTGAAAAAATGATGTGTTGATATTTTTAATTTTCTAATAATTTAATCATCCAAACCTTTTCTTTTTTTTAATTTAGCGACCACCATGTCATAGTGTGTCAGATTTGTTGTGGAAGGTCCTTATTTTCCAATATGTAATTCCATGTTTTATTTAAAAAATTTCTCAAAGAGAGGTTGGTCATATCACATTGGAGTGGGAGGAAACAATTTTAAGACATCAAGTGGCCCTATATTCTAGGATAAAGGAATGTATTATTTTTGTGTCCTGGGGAACAATATATATGGAAATCCAATAGAGGGGGTACTTCTCACTATATTTATAAAGAAATATCCTTAAACATAACATAATATTGAGTTATCATAGTATTTCACATTTATGATCTTTTTAGGTTTAGAGTTTTAGAGAATTAGGAAATAAATATTAATTTACAACTCAAATATTAAAAAGTATACATTACTACTCTATCCAATTTTTTCACAATAATAAAACTCCTAAATTAAAAACTAAATTATTATCTTCATAAAAATCGTCTGGATTTTTTTTCACTTACCCTTCTTTATACACAATTAAAAAACATTTCAAAAACATTGAATGAACATAAAAAGCACAGTAATTTATATACAATAAGGACAAAAATATTAGTGCACCAATACATAAAAATAAATAAAATCATACTTTTCAATAATAAAACATATGATATTTAACATACCACATCAAATCATAATATTAATGAATAAAAAAATATCATAAATCATAATGTTAACATGGGGCATCTATAACATACCTACATTGTTTATTTCATAGCAATATAGGGAGTGAATTTTGGAATAACCATTTCATAATATTCCCCAAATCATTTAGAAAAATCATTAATTTTTACCGCCTTCTCGTTACCAAATGCATTGGAGAGATAACTTGGGCTCACTCGCATTTTATTTGACACAGAACCACCCATATAAGTAAACAATGCCCAATAACCCAAATATTATTATCTCAAATAAAACAAGCATAATGGAATGATTACACTTCCACATTGCAATATCTATATATCACTTCAAGATATTGACATAATAAATTCTTTGTAAAAATGATTTTCAATACCAAAAATAAATTAAAATATTTTATGGAAATTTTTTCCTTTTTAAATCATTACTTCTTATTAAGGAATAAAAATATCAAATATTACTTGTGGTGGATGAAATTTCATTGTCACATTATATGCTAAAAAGAAAAATTCCTTTTGTTGATATGTAAAATGATTCGTAGAAAATAATTCCTTTTGAGAAACAATGTCTTAAATTAACCAAAAAAGGGTATAATTATAAATATTATATATGAAGGTATTTTATAAACCAAAACAAGGCTCAATGGATGAATATTGATATAAATTCCCTTAAAGAGATCACTTTGTACATAAAATGCATTGATTATATTTATTAACTAAAAGTACACATAAAATAACATATAAATAAAATATTGGAAATAAAATGTTATTTCTCATATAATCATAGCATGACATAATTATGAATTATAATTTTTACCAAAATAATAGAAATTCAGTTAAGAAGTTATCTTACAAAATTTCAGCAACCTAACAACGTCACATAAAAATTCATAAATTTTGTGGATGAGAGAGAAAACGGTATGTCATTACATGGACATAAAATTAACAAAAATAATAATATATAGGAACATATCACCAAATAAAAAAATGTAAATTAAAAGATAAAACCTAAACTAAGTCTTTGACTAAAAGAGGAGGGTGAAAGGGTCTCTTTCCCTAAGTCTGACTTGTATCATTCGTTCTTTATATTCAAGATTAATAAAAATAGTTTAATATATAATTTCATTAAAAAAATTTAAATTTAAATTATTTATTTTATATTTATTATAATCTTGTTGTAAAATTTTCATAATTAATTAAGTTAATATCAGTCGTTTTTTTGATTTTCGGTACTTAAGTCAAAAATGAACTTGTTTTGATGTAAATTTTCCATGTAGTATAAATTCCACCATCACTAGAATATTATTCATGATTTAATAATGATATATATTATGTATATAAGTATTTACATCTAGTATATATGTATTTATAATAGTCCATAACGTTTTGAGATAAGAAATGAATTTCTCTCATTATGGAGATGGAAAGCCGTACGTAAGCATGAACACAACGTTCATTTATTTTAATATTTAATGGAATTAAAACCAAATGAGACATAGGTTTATTATAAGTACATTATAATATCACATTTTATATATGTTAGATAATTTCATTAACGACAACCTTTATACGTTCCATGTATGGAATGAATGAGTCACGTCACATTGAAGGGTCCGCACTTCCTCAAATAAAATTATCGTTTTTACCAATTATGTTAAACATAAATGTATGATGAAAATAAAAAATAAAAAATCATAGATACAATATAAATATTTTATATATCATATATTATTACAGTGCCAACATAATGGCCCCTATGAATTGTTCTAGAGGAAAATTGAAAAATCATCGTCTTGGGTGGTTGTAGTTTGTCGTCGACAAAAACATTATGATCATATACATTAGATAGAGGTGTCTTTATGTTTAGTTAGAATCCTTCTCATAAAAAATCCTACTATATTTAGGAAACAGTTTTTTTATTTAATCAATGGATAAAAAGAGAATAGGTTGTGGAGAATGAAAATAAAATAAAGGAACCTGTGAGTAGACATTATATCTAAATTGGGTAACTTCATTTTATTTAAGCTAAAAATATTGTTTGAATTCAATTATTCCAAGATTAAGGCTTCTAGGAAGTGGGGAGGGATTTTGAAAGTTTATTTGAGTAGAATTTGGATGAATTAGTGGGGGCATGAGATGTGTGATTAAGTGGATTGAGTTGGTGTGATTTTATAAGAGAGATGAGGAGAACTTTATGAAGGTATTGAAAAATTATTTTATTATAAATTTATCTTCAAATTAAAATGGCCCCAAAAAAATTTATTTCAAATATAATATGATTTTCGGTCAATATCCTATCAACCAATATGTTTTATACATGTTTTGGTTACAAAAATTACTTATCTTTTATACATTAGCCATTAGTTTAAAACATTAACTCTTTCCCTAACTTCATGAAATTTAATAATATATGTTAACAATATTTCTATAAAATGACAAGTGAACCATATATGTATCCTTAATGATATTTATAACATTACGTAATTTTTTTTCTGAATATCATATTTTTAGGACAATTATATCATTTAATAAAATAGTATTTGTTTTAAAAATTCATTTATGTCAATTTTGACACTATAACGTAATTGATTTTTAATACAATCATAAAAACATTGTTACACAAAAATAGAATAATAAAATCAAATTTAATGTCAATATCATCCAAATTAACTTTCTATGTCATCAAAATAACAAAATTAAATTTATTTTAATATTTATAATATCATTTATTTGAATTCATTATCAAAGAAGCAATCACTGCTCAATCATTGTGTCATAATTAAATTTATTTATTTAATATATAAAAATTATAAATAAAAATAATAATTTGTGTCGCATTTTTATATTTATAATTACTATTTATAGTTGAATAGATCACTTATTTAACCCCATATATAAAAACTTTAGTAAGAAGATACATGTTTATGATATTTTTCTCTTTTTTTAAATTAAAAATTATAAAAGGTCGCATTTATATCCAAGTGGGTCCATTGGGTCCAAAAATATAATGAAGGACATCTATGGTCATAAATATATCATACAATATTATAGGGGCATACTTTATCAATTTTTTATATTTTCATAATATTATTTTTTACCCTCATTTACTAGATTTACCTTTTACCAATGGTAAATAAAATAATTACTTAAGTTATTATTTATAATGTCCCGTATTAAAAGGTACCTATTTAAACGATTTGGACGTATTGATTCCAAATAATGAATCTATTATTCATGTTTAATTTATATAATTATCATCTATTAATTTATAATTAATTCCCTTTGACAAAATAAAAAATCGTTTTTTTAAGAAGTAAAAACTACTAAATCAATGACATTTTTTTTGTCCAATGAAAATTTAAAAGTAATTACAATGAAAATAATCAGATTAATTTATAAAAATATAATCCAATTATACTTTTAATGTAATTAAAATTACAATCTATCAGTATAAATAAATTAGTTGAAAATGCTATTTTGAATTAAAATACAGTATTTTCAATAATCATTTAAAATGAGCTTTATCATAAAATTTCCAAAAAATTATACAAATTAAAATATTATTTTATTATTATATTTATGATGATTATTTCTAAAAATATAACCTCTAAATTTTAAAAAAAATTATACTTAAGAAGGGTTCACCTTCAAAAGGTGGTAAAATGACCATGAAAAAATAATATCATATTTTATGCTTAAAATCATATTCATATATATTTTAATCCTATAATATTTATTAGAAAATATTAAAATAATAAACAAATATGTGTTATCATAATTTAGTCAGTTCTCCCAATTCCTGACAATATAACATCTAGGCATTAAATACCATTTAAAGTAATAATATTTTTATTATATTATTTTTCAGAATAACTCTAGGTTTTGTGCAATGTATGATTTCAAAGAAAACTATTCTTTCATGTTGAGTATGATATAAGAAAACGTGTTCTTTTTAATTTAAAATTAATATCTTATTCATAAATATTAAAAGAAAATAAAAGGTATTATTCAATAAATACCTGGGTCATTACATCATTCCCCCTTTTTGGAAATTACATCCACAAAATTTTAAAATTGGGCTCAGAAACATCCATGAAAATACTACATCGAAAAAAAAGTCAATAAATATATCACTTTTAAATATATATATCACTTTAAAATAAATAAATTTAATTAAAAAGGTTAACCAAGATAACATATACAAGGTTACCATGTATGAAAACCTGTATTAGGAAGAAAAACAAACCATCACGTTCGGAAATAGAGTGATTGAAAACATGATCATGGGAAAGTTGACAACCAAAAAACCAAAAACATGTGATGGGTTAAACAACCCTTGATTCCCCAATAGGAAATTTAAATAGAAAATGGTTTTGTTTTTATGTTCCATTTCATAATGTTGAATTATTTTATTACTACTCAGACTATGATATTAAGGAAATATACTTACTTTAAAAGTAGTGTTTCATCCATTATTTCATTTCAACCACAAACTCATATTTTATCCAAAAGATGACTATACCAGATGACATGGTCACACATGATGTGCTAGATGGAACATCTTGAGAATCACATAATAAAAAATAGATGAACTCTATATTTCCCTTTCCCTTAGACATTATCCAATATTGAATTGGTTAATACGAGATCAAATAATCCACAAAATTGAATATTCCTTGTAAAGTGAAATAATACTCTAAATCACATTAATTCCACAAAAAATACCCTAATTTCCACAAATACTATTCAATACAAAATTTTCCTTAAAATTATTTAATATAATCCAATCTATGGCTGAGAACCAAAACATTGAAGAAATTGATCACATAGTCTTCCATGATAATTCATAACATTTATCTCCAAATATCATCTACAACTCCTAAAGACTCGTACTGTAACGAAATTAACAAAATCACATATTCCCTAAGATAGATTAATCATTTCTATAATCTAACCAAATCGCTATAAGTCCATAATATGAACTTAGATTCTTCCTAATTAAAATTCAACCATTACTCCTCAAATGAAATCCCATAGTATTCTATTTTCCTTAGGAATATAGTTTTCTAAAATGAGTGAAAGTCTTCTGAAATAACATATATACCTTAATCACCAAATCACATTCTTATACTAAGGATATCTATTTGATAAAACAAAAGTATAAAAATAAACTTATTCTTGATCCAAAAAATCATTTAACTAAAAATAATTAGTCATACTAACCATGAACTTCACTTAGGGCAATTGTAGGCGATGCACCCTTATCTCCCTTACGTTGTGGGTTTGATTCTCGTTGCCTTTACAAATGCGATGGGTTGTCACATGATATCCATGTTGTCCTTATTCAAAAACAATATAATTCTTATAAAATTCTTTAAAATAAGATAATTTCCTCAAAAATAACCACATCCTACTTTATCCTCAAATGATATCTAATACCATTCATTTTTCATCAAAAAAGTATTAACCCATAATTTCATCAAGTTCAATCACCATATAAACAATAATGGTTCATTATAAAAATATTCATAACATAAAAGACAATTATTCCTCAAATATAATTTTCACATAACAAACATCAGGGTATCACAAACACGAGAAAAGGCTTCCAATTAAATCCTATCCATAAAAGTGCAATAACAATTTTAAACATTTCATCACCCATATATCTAACAAAATTATCATGTTTCTAAAATGTATTCATCTTAATAATCCAACATTCTTAATGAGACCATAACCATTTCTCCAACTTATTCTATAGTAATAATTTCCTATAAACAAAATCATAAATCATATCCTAGGATTCAATAATGACCAAACATGAGATAAGAAACCATCAATACCTTTTATATGACATTTTCAATTTCCTCAGCATCAATTGGAATGGATTTAGGTATTTGTAATCATATATTTGTATGGTCCTGCTACTCCCATTCCTAATCTTTATTAGTATGACATATCTTTTTGTGATGAAGATGCACACCACATTTAAGACATTAAATAGATCCCTTAGAAATAAACTCTTTCACTTTCCTAGAATCAATAGAATGCTTCTTTTTTAAATGGAAAGTTATTACTTTATGACCTTCATTACCACATCTTTAACATCTTCCTGTCCCTAGAAAAAATTATCCTAGGTGTTTCTTTTTACATCCTTAACACATTGGTTTATGAATATACATACCATTATGATTATAACCTGAACTTCCATAGATATTAATTTCTCATATATGTGATGCCTTAGAAAAATCACCAAGAAAAATGTGGGAAATAATGACTCTAGATAGTCGGATAAGAATAACAACAAGAGTTCCCATTTAACCTCCCATTTCATTCGGATTCATATTCCGAAAAACAAACACAGTTTCCTTCATATCCATTTTTATTTGGTTACCTTCTAGATATATCCATTTACTAAAACCCAGAAGGTCAGTGTGAGTATATCAGTAAAATCATCGTACAATATCTTATGAGGATGGTATACACTAAGATATAGGTATTCATGTTATCTTAAACTCATTCAATTAATCTTAAATAATTATGAATCTTTAAAATATGAAAACCACTATGGGTACGTAATTTATACATAAATAACACTCTAATCTCTAATGTTATCTAAATCGACCTATGATACCAACTATTTGGCCCCAACCTTAAACATTATATAATCATGAGTTATTTCAAGAATTAACATTATGTATCTTTCTAGGTTTAGTTTTTTTGAGAATTAGGACATAACAATTACATTACATCTCAAATATTAGAAAGTAGACATTTCTACTCTATCGAATTTTCTTACAATAATAAAACTACTTAATTAAAACAAGAATATTTATCTTGATAAAAATCTACATGAATTATTCCATTATCATATTGTTTCTTATACCCTGTAAAAAAATTTCAAAAACATGGGATGATCATAAATATATTAGTTAGGGTTATAAAATATGAAGAGAAGATCTTAGTCTATGAGTACATACAAATCAATGAAATAATACTTTTCAATCATAAAACATAATCTCTATAACATACCTCCTGAAATATTATCATTAATTAATAACCCATATAAATCATGAATCATGAAGGTAATATTGGGAATCCATAACATAATTATATTGTATCATTTAGAATTACACATGGTGTTAATTTTGGAATACCCATCATAGTATACTCCTTAAATATCATAGTAGAAACAATAATATTTACCTCAGTCCTGTTACACAATGAATTGAAGAGCTATCCCAGGCTCACCTATCCTTAGTTTATAATGAAAACACCCATTTACAAATACAATACCTAAGAATCAAAGTATAATAACTACACATAAAAGAAGAATAAAAGAAAGATAAAATTTACACCTTGTAATCATAATATATCATTCAAAGATATTGAAATAATGAATGCTTTCTAAAAACAATTTTAAATACCAAAATATGTAAAAAGATTATATGGTATTTTTCTCATTTTAAAAACATTATATCTTATTAAGGAATCCAAATATCAAATATTTCTCTTGGTGATAGAAAGGTCATTGTTTATGTGTACGTTAAAATGAAACATTCCTTTTTTCATTCAGTAAAACACGTCCTAGAAAAATATTCCTATATAAAATAATTTCATTATATTTAATAAAAAAGGGTATAATTATATACCATATAAAAGGAGGTCGAGTATTAACCAAAATATTCTTCAATGATAGAATATTGAGATGAAGTCCCTTATAATGATTGATTTGTAAATAAAATAGACAGATTATGTGTATTCACTATAAGTACACATAAGAGAAATTATAAAAACAAGATAGGAAAAAAAATTTATTTCTCACATAATCATAGTACAACATAATTTAGATGTATAAGTTTAACCCAAAGAATGGAAATTGGGTTGATAAGTTACCTAACGATATATCGGCAGCCTAACGACATCACTTAAAAATTCAGAAATGGGTTGATGAGACCAAAAAAGGTATATCGTCACATGGACCTAAAAGATACATAAATACGGCTATATAATAACATATCCCAACAAAATAAAATGGAAATTAAAATACATAACATAAATTAGGTCATTGACTGAAAGTGGAAGGTGAAAGGGTCTCTTACCATGAGTCCGACTTGTCTCATTCATTTTTTATATTCATGAATAATAAAAATAGATAATTTCTACTTTCATATAAATATACCTCAAGTTTATCATTTATTTATATTAATTATCATCATGTTATAAAAATTACATAATTAATTATGTTGATATCGGTCATTTTGCCGATATTCGGTACAAGAGTCAAAAATGAACTTGTTTTTATGTAAATTGTCCATGTAATCAAAATTACATCATCCACAGAATATTATTAAAGATTTTAGAATCATAAATATCCTGTATATATTTATTTATAACTATTATATATAATTTATAAAAGTTCATGACATTCAGAGATAAGAAATTAAATGCTCAGTTCATGGAAAGAGTAAGCATTACGTACGCATGAACGCTACTTTTATTTCTTTTTCATATTTAATGAAACGAAAACAAAATGATACATAGTTATATTATAATTATAGTTTAATATCATATTATATATTTGTTACATAATTTTATTAATTCCATACTTTATACATTCAATGTGTGGCATGAATGAGTCATATCAAATTATTAGGGCGGTAGACAACACTTCAGCAAATCAAATTATCATATTTGCATATTAAGGAAAAAATATAGGTATGATATAAATAAAAAATATTGAATAATAGAGAAAATATATAGATAATATAAATCATATATAAATATATTTCCATCATAATTTCCACCATTAGAGGTTTAACGAGAAAATTGAACCATCATCCTTTTATGAGATAGCAGTTCGCCGTCCACAAAAGAAGTATCTTAATATCAATTTGATGGAGGTGTCTATAAGTGTAGTTTGAATAGTTCCCATAAAAAAACATAGTATATTGAGGATACTGGTGTGGTTATTTAATTAATTAATAATAAGATCATAGGTATTAGAGAAGGAAAATAAAAAAAGGAAATTGTGAGGAGTTGTTACCTCTAAATAGTGTAACTTCTTTTGATTTGATCCAAAAGGCTTTATTGAATATTCTTATGCCCAAAGTAAGGATTATAAGATAAGTAAAGTTATTTTGGAAGATTATTTGAGATGTATTTGGATGATACAAGGGTATTTATAGGTGTGATTAGGTGGATTAAGGTGGTGTTTTATTATATGAGGGAGGAGGACCACTTTAGAGTGGTGGTGTAATATTATTTTATTATAATATGAAATTCGATTTCAAATTTCCCTAAACACATTAATTTCAAAGATAATATCTTTTTGGGTCTAATAAATCTCAACAAATAGTTTTTAGGAAATTATATATAATTTTAATTAACCTTATCTTTTACCTTTAATCCTTAGTTAAAAAAATTTACTCTTACCACGTCTTCCTACATTTTCATAATATATGGTAACTATATTTATGAAAAATTGCCAAGAGAACTAGAAGTGGATCATTAATGAAATTTGTGGAATTATATACTTTATTTCGAATTATAATATATTTTTAATAATATTTTATCATTTAATAAAGGGGTACATGTTTGAAAAAGAAATTTATGTCAATTTTTACAATACAAAGTAATATATTTTGGTTAAATTCATTAAAAATGATTACATAAAATCTTTATAATTATATAAATTATAAAATGTCAATATAATCCAAAAAATTCATGTATGGAATCAAAATAACAAAAATAATTATATTTTATAATTTATAATATCATTTATTTGAATCCTTTATTAAAGAAGCAATAACAACATCATCATTTTGTCATAATTAAATTTATTTATATATTGTTTAAAAATTATACATAAAATATCATGGAATTGGAAATATTTTATATTTATAATTACTATTATTATCATATGAAAATACTTATATAACCCCATATGAAAATTGTTTTAGTAAGAAGATACGTGTTTATATTATGTTTCTATTTTCTTTAAATTAAAAATTAAAAATGGTCACTGTCACATCCATGTGGTTAAATGGGGAACTAAATAGACACAAGGATGACCATGTTTGGAAATATTTCATCAAATAGGATTATGAACCATTTTATGGTTTCTTTAAATTATTACAATTATATTTTTTACCCTTATTTACCATATTTACCCTTCTAACCATTGTAAATAAAAAAAATACTGAAGGTAACACTTATACTTCTAAAAAAATTAAAAGTTACGTAATTATAAAATATAGAAATCATGATTCAAAATAAGAAATATATTTTTCCAAATTAAAAAAACATAATTTAAAAAATTATTTTAAAATTAATTCCCGTTGTCAAAACTAAAAATAGTGTTTTTATGGAGTAAACACTAAAAAAGGATTGTCTTCTGTTTATGTACAAATAAGATGTGAAATTACATCCAATTACCATAGTTGTGTTAATTGATAAAAAATAATCCAATTATATTTTAAAAGATATTAAAATGACAATCTAACTCTATAAATAAAATAATTGAAATGGAATTTTTGAATTAAACTTCAGTATTGGCCCCTATTCATTTAAAAATGTACTTTAAAAAAATTAACAAATAAAATTATAAATTAAAATTTGATATCCCAATTATATAGAAGATGGTTATTTTGATAAATATAAGATATAAAATAAAAAGATAGATTTAAAATAGTTCACCTTCAAAATGAGATAAGAATCTATTTTAAAAACATTAGAGTATTTTGTGCTTAAAATCAGATTCATTTTTATTTTAATCCTCTAAAATTTATTGGATAAATGTAAAACAATTTAAAAACATGTGTAATCTTAATGTGTTACGTTATATTACTTCCTGAAAATATATTTAAAAGGCGTTTACTACCATTTAAAACAATAATAATATAATTGTATTTTTTCGGTTTAAATCAATGTTGTATTCAACGTAGGATTTCAATGAAACCTGTTTTTGTGTGTTGAGTACACTATTAGATAAATAAACCTCTGTTACCTAAAATTAAAAAATTATTCAAAAAAATTATTAAAATAGGAAATGTATTATTCAATAAATACACAGGTCATTACAATAATCCTAGAAGCCGCACAACATTGGTACCTTGATATGGGTGTTTTGTTGTGCTATAGAAGGGTATAAAATAGTGTAAATATGTCTAGTTTTAAATTTTATTTTATTTTGATATTCAATAGATCCTCCTATTCATAAATTTTTGTCCCCATACTCTCTTAATTTCCAGATTTTAAATTTCAATATGCCAATTATGTTTCATGAAAATCATGGTTTTTCATATTGAATTTAGATATAAAAACATGGTAATATTTTTTAATATTTCAATTTAAAAAATAAATTTCACTCCATGTCTACGTGATATATATTAAATTAAATTACACAATTTTTATTATTTGATTTTTTCTAAATGTATTTTGTTTGTAGAATAAGAATAATCTAAGTTATGCAATAATGAAAATTTAATTTTTGACCAGAATGAATAATGAAAATAGTTACAATTATTAATAGTGATTTAGGTAAAAACCAGTTAATGTCATGGTTAAACAAATAATATAAGGTGTGAATGACATACCAACTTGTCCAACACCCATTTTTTGGCCATATTTTGACCATCCACACCAATTTATCATTTTTTGAGTTACATGGATATTATTACATGAAATTGTCATATATATAATGTTATGTAACGAAAAAAACAACATACCATACCTTTAATATTTATAAAGCATTGGGATAGGAAAAAAATCATATGTTCAGTTGTAAATACTTTTTAAAAATTTTAGTTATTTTTTTAAACATAACAATTTATCATAAATTTTTAGAGATGAATTATTAACCTTCAAGAATAAGAAACATCAACAAATTTTTATTTTTTATAATTATTAAAATTAAATGATACTGAAAATATTAAATATGATGTTATTTTAAATAATTTTTTCCTTGAATTAATTACATAGATTTATATATACTGATATAATGGATTTAATTTAATTTATTCAAATTTATTAATTTTAATTATGAATTTAGATTGAAATATAAAAAGTACAATCAAAATTGATGACAATGTTAGTTTATAATAATTTACATTTCATTAAAATATTTTAAATTAAAAATATCATATCTTAAACCAAGTTATTTCTAAATTATAATAAATAAATCATATGGTGATTTATAGGCCAATTTATTTTTTCAAATGAACCTATTGACCATTAAATTGTAAGAAAATGTTTAGTGTAGTTAGGGTTAAGGTATTGTCTTTATGAGTAACATGTGCTTCAATTAAAATTTATTTCCAACACATGGTATTTTTTTATAAATTTGGTATAATATTTAGAATCATTAGGTATAAATTTTAAAAAAATTCTTACGTTAGTTTATTCTTAATGGATATATTAACTAGGTTAAAAAACTATTTACTGTTGTTACAGTATTTAACAAATTGATTTAAAAAAACTACCAAAAAAATTAAATAACAACTTGTTTTTATGATATTTAAATTTTTTTTAACCATAAATTCCATAAAATTATTTATTTATCAGTTATGGACTCACATTAGTTAAGGGAGACCTCCCAAAATAGAATAAGTTTGATTATTTAGAAGAATGCCACTCTTCACCAGCATTAAAATCCCAATCACTGTCTCTACATATACAAACCTATAAATCTATTTGGATTATCCAAACCCTTCACACGTCGATAAAAAACATCCATCAACTCATCATAAAAGGTTTTAATTAATCATAAACACATCAACAGAATGATTTTTTGGAAAACCAATAGGAGTTACCTAAGGATGAAGTAACATTCATCAACATGCATTTTTTAGATTATTTCATTATACACACACTTAAATAATAATTATAGAATTATTATAACATAAAATCAATATTTCCAATACACATAGATTTTTTTAATATTTATAACGAATTGGGATAGGTAAAAATCATATGTTTATTGGTTTTATGGTATCAATATTGACAAAGTGTTAATGTATTTATACCTCAATTTTTATATTATGAGATGTAAGTTATGTTATTAACCTACCTTCATTTATATAGTGTATATTCTACCCATTTGACATTTTATATCATGAATATAATTATCTTCAAGATATTATAAATCATTTTCATTCAATTAAATTTTGAATCAATGTCACTTAAGTGTTAAGAGTCTTTTGTTGTGGTATCATCGTTTTTCAGTATTGTGTATTATTAAATATCGAATGCTGATATATTATAATTCCAATGAAATATATTATTATCCAGTAAATAATTATATTATCCAGTAATTTTATTAAATTTACACTCTTTTGAATGTAATTTTTTAATAGTTTTTTTTTCAGAAAATATGACTTCGTTTCTCTATTCTGTCAGAAATATTTTTTTTTCAAACCCAAGTTTTATAAAAAAATAAAATTTCTTTGTAAATACTAATGGATAATTTTTATCAAAATAATAATTAATATTTCAAAACATACTATATATGATTATAATTTTTTCTCTATAAATGTAAATTAAAAATGTTTTAGGTTTAATTAAGTATTTTAAAAAATAAAACGATATTTTCCTCAAGATTATTTATAATGATATTTTAATTGTATTTCTATTCATAAACGTCAAAAAACATTAATGTTACTTTTCCTCAATCGGGGATATTATTTATTGATACCACAATCATTTTTTCACTGGATAGATAATATTTTTTTTTCAAATACGCTTTTGTTAAAAGTTTTTATTACCATGTTTCAACCATGTTTAAAATATATTAATATAAAACTCATTAATTTTCCATTTGTTAATATGGTTATGAAATAATGATGATTTTTCCTATGATTATTATGATATATAAATAAATTATTCTCTTTATTATTATTTTGGTACTTAGAACATACGCATGAAAATTGGGGAGACCCAAATAGCACTGGGTGAGCACATTTTAGCTTCAAAAGTAGTAGCCTAGATATGTCTAATTAATTGAATTATAGTTTAACATGGTGTGGCCCAGATAGGGTCAGGTAATCTTGATACAACATATAAAGTGGTGCATAGATAGTTCCAACTAATCATGTTATAATTCAAACAATTGGTGTTCCTAACTGGAACTCTAATGAATTACGTAATGATTATACCAGATGTCATCCAAATGATTATTCCAATTTTAAATGGTTTTTGAAAGGGTTTTATGAAAATGATTCTCCAAGTTACAAATAACAGTTTTAATTTCTTCTTATGGGTTTATAACGTTTTCCATGATTGATATTGATATCATAAGGATCATTATTATTGATGGGTATTAATTATTTTATGATTTTCCCATGCAGTATGATTATGGAATCATACTCTTATTCACTTATTAATCTCAAATATGAAATAAAATTTCTAATGATTATTTTGATATTTACTGATAATTTTCCTCACACCGATTTTGTTTCCACTTCCATAGGTTTTAATGAATTATTTGAATGAGTTTTGTCTAGAAGTTATTTCATATAGATAATGATTATGTATTAATGCTAAAATTAAAATTTAGTTCAATGGGGAGAAATTATCATTTAATGTCATGTGAATATTGAATACAGTAGTATTTACAAATTCAATAAAATTATAAACCTAAACGGATCTCATGTTTTTATGAGTTTCAAATTTTTTTTGTTCATATTTTTATGATTAAATGGAATAAACTAGGTCACACTTATTATCATCATTAATAGAAATAAAATTATTAGGATTTCATCACAGGATCTGATAGTGTGGTTCATTGGCTGTTATAGTTGGAATCAATGTAAAATTTAGATAATATTGGAAATTATAATGTTTTAAAGAAATGTTATCTAAATATTTTTTGATACTATTATAGGTTTATAATATTATATATGATCAAAATATCAATTTATTAGTAACCCCATTATATATATTTAGGTATTAAATATTTTGTGGCCATTAATGATAATTTTTTATAATTTTTCGGGTTGGCATATATGTAACCCCTATGATCAAAATGGATTGTTTCTAGAGAATATTGATTATTTAGGATTAAATAAAAATGGATAAAAAACAATTATTATTGACAAACTATCTCATTAGGCTACGTGGTGTGGTTTAAACCCATGATTGAAAGATGATACAGTATTTACACCTACCATTGGCCTAAATTATTTCTTCGATACTATGCTATTTTTATAGGTAAAAATAAGATTTATTTTAAGAGAAAATGGTATTTTTCTAGTAGTTATGATTCATTTACCTTAGTTAAATATATGATCGAATCCATCAAATAATTCGGTTTCTAACATAGTCATGAATGGATTGAATAATTTTAAGGGTAGCTATTTCTAGAATGGTTTTCTTTAAATATTTGGAAATAAATTCAATGAATAATGTATTCTATGTATGTTTTTTCTTTTTTTGAAATATCTAACCATTTTCTAACCATTATAGTTATGGTTAATGTCTAATGGCTAATGGAATATCATGAATATTCCTTTTATAGTTATGTGGTCTTTAGAGGTTTTTACTATATCTGACATTAAAAATTCAACATTAATAGTAATCAATTGGCTGAAATTGTGATATTTTTGTGTACTTTGATAAAACAATGAAATTATAAATTTCATGTAAGTATAATTCTATATATTCTATATATAGATAGTATGATAATAACTTAAATCGTGGAAAAGTATCTTGAAATATAAATAGTATCTTTGTACCCTCAATTCTAATTAATAGGTTTTCTTTTCTATCATTATAGATTTATGATTTTGTGGCTCATAACATTCAATTTATCATTCAATTATTTGTGATATATGACAGCACTCACTCTTTAATATTATGTAAAATTTTCCTCTTTGCAGATATATGTTCATTTTTTTTGGAATCCTGGTTAAGTGTTATTCCAGAAAAACTTTTTAATTCACATTTTATATTATTAAGATAAATTTCAATTCACTCTTATGACAATGTGGGTTTAAAAAAATTCATCCCAGATGTCTATCATATGAGTTTTATGATAATGTAAAATTATGATGAATTAATTTATTCAATGGAGAATGTAACACACTATGATGATAAAATTAGAAAATTATATTAAATTACATAAAGGGTATAAAACATTTAGTTTATCATACAATAAAAAACAAATATTTTCGTCAACACCTTATGTTACATGTAAGAAATAGTTTTACATAATAATAATATACTATTAATATTGTTATTTAACAATAATTTTATCACATATCCATCTGAACGAAGGGTATGTAAATTATTTAATGAATTATGAGAATATTATTTTTACATGTTTAAATAATGAATTATTATTAACCCAATTATTTCTAATTTAAAATGAATACCATAAGAAAATAAAATATATTTTTTTAAAAAAATATTAAAATTATAAAAGTGTGTTTTATAATGATAAAATAAACAAATCCCACATTTTGTATTACATTAATTAAATTTATATATAATATATTCAATCTAATGTTTATCACTAATTATATTTTTTCAAGATAATATATAAATTTATTCCAATTTTACAATAAAAATTATTTTATTTCTTAAAAAATGGTTCATTTTTATAAATAACTTGTTATGAAAATAAGATTTGGAAATTTGATCATTTTGTAAGAAAATATAATTGAAATTTTAAAGATAAATATCAATATCATATTAGGTTGAATTTTTTTTATTTTTTAAAACATATTCTATTTTATGATGAATAGAAAAAAAATATAAAGATTTGTATTAAAAAACATTCTCTTCTAAATAAGTTGTAATGATGAATTATATGTATTAATTTTTTTAAGAGAAAAATAAATACTTTATAAATGTAATTATACAATATAAGATAGTTTAATAATTTTCATTATTGAATTTAAATATAAAAACATTTTATTTTTTTGAACATTATAACATTAAAAACACCATTTCTCATCACAACTACATGATTAATTTGAAATTATATAATTCAACATTTATAAGATGAATTTTTACAAGTGGATTCCATATTTGGTAAATTTATTATTTATTTTAGTTAATAATTTCAAATTGATTTTTCCCAAAATGAAATGGAAAAAATAGTTATGAATAATTATAGTGGTTAACTTAAAATGGTGTTTACATTGTTGTCAAACATATAATATGGGTTATAAAAGGACATATTTTTCCCCAACCCCAATTTTATATCCATATTTATACATATATCATCTTTTTCTATTTTATTATTACTTATAGGGATAATTTTCCATAAATTTAACTTATACTATAATTTATGTAAATAAAAAGGTAGAAAAAGAACATTCATTGCTTTTTAATATTTTTGATGCTATTGGATTACGAAAAAACATCAAATTTTATGTTATAAATATTTTTTTGAATATAAATGTTTTTATTTTTATATTATTAATTATATATTATTTTTATAGATGAATTAGTTATATAAAATACTTTAAAACTCCAACAATGTAATTATTTAGTTAACAATTATCTAAAATTAATTATACCAAATAATAAAAAGTAAAGTAAATTGAATTAGTTGTTCTGTTATAGATGTTATATAGATTAATATTTAAATTAATTGATATGCGAAAATTATACATTCAAACTGTAACATCTTATTGATGTTTTTAAAATATAAATTGAATAATAAATTTAAAAATAAAAAATATTAATAATTTAGAATAAATGAAATTTAATTAAATGATTCAAAATTAAAAAACAAGTATTTTTTAAAGTGACTTATAAAGGATAATAAATTTAAAATACAGTCCATTAATGGAACAAATTATATTTTATAATGAACATATTGAACTCTAAATAGTAAAAATAATATTTTCACGGTTAGGTTTAAAGGTGTGTTTTTGTGTGTTACCTGAACTTCAATTGAAATATATTTACCATAAATATTTTATTTTAACTTAATAAATTAGGTATAATATTTAACATTATTGGATAAATATTATAAAAACTATATATTTAATGTATTCTTAATACAAAAATTTCCTTGGATGAAAATATAGTTACCTTGGTAGAAACAAAAAAGGTAATGTTGATTAAATGAAAATGCAATAGAACAAAATGATAAAATTGATTATATTTTTGTTCAATTTAAGTTTGGAATGACTATAGTTTAACTAAAATATATTATTTTGTTATAATGATATAAAATTATTTATGTGTGACAACCGAATAGTGAATACTTTTGAGTAATTAAAGGAATTTCACTCCTCCTCAACAAAAAAATGGCACTCACTCTCTCCACATATCCACACTTCTCAATCCATTTATATATTCAAATATCAAGACAAATAACTCCCCAAAATCTATAACCACAAACTAAAAGTATTAATTTTTGGATAAATCCATCCATGGAAGGTATTTGGTGGAAACCAAAAGGAGTAATCCAAGGAAGAGGTAATATTTATCAATGTGTATTTTTATATAATTTCTTTCTCCACCCCCTAAAATTATTATTATAACATGTTGCTATAAAACATCAATAATTTAAATATAATTAGATCTTGTTATGTTAAGGTTTCCACCTACACAGAAACACACTTCATTCAAATGGGTAACAAAATCATTATTCTTATGTAATGTGGACTACCACATCCCGAGACAATTTGACATGTTTTTTTATTAACACCACTCATAGTTGAGTATACTGGTGGATCTAAAAATTATATAATATTTTTATGATATTTATGATATATATAATATAATTATTCATATTTATTCATTACATAATTTACAAAAAAATATACATTTCATACTTTTTGGGATATGATAACATCGATCATGTGTACAACGAACTACCACTCTGTGAAGCGATGCAAACTGTTCTTCACTAATTTTTTACATAGAAGGTAATACGTGTTAAAATAAACAATATATATGATATAAAAGAAATTTCTATGATATTAATGACATAATAAAATTTTTAATAATATTATAGATCTTTTTCATCTTACAATTTCACACACTAAAAAAAGTAAAAATGGCATTTGAAGATGTGTGGACTACTGGCTCCTCAAAGAGATCTATATAATATTTTTTTACAAACACATTATATAATTATATATAATTATATATAAATAAAATATATTTTATTAATTATATAGATATTATTTTATATTTATAAAATATTTCTTACCTTCATTCCATAATGATCATTGATAAATGGAAATGTTAGAAATTCACACAAATAGCCTACCGTCTCTAAGATCACATGTATTGAAAATTAAACATTAATATCATTGATTAATAGTTTTAGAAGATTAATTTATCAATAAATATGATTATTATTCCATAATTTTTATTCTTTATATGCCTAAATAATTACCTTTTATCCTTAGTCAACCAATCAAAGTTATTTTTGACAGAAAAGATGATTATGGTCAATGTGCCTAACATAATGTTAATTAAACATTTAATTATATATAACATTTTAAAAAGTTATATAAATTAATTAGATTCATTTAAAAGGATAAAATTCATATAAATAAGTAACATAAGATTATTATTCATAATAATAAATAACACAGTTGAAGAATGAGTCTCAATCTAAGGGTTTTTCTTATCTCTACTTTCTTTTGTTACATGTATTCCATATTCACCACATGTTCTTTTGTAGTGTATATAATTAATATAAATTTATTTTAGTAATTTTTTTCCTTAAATTTATCTTTATTTACATATCTATTTTAGGATGCACCAATCATGTGGTCTACAATTTAATATATAACAATTATTAAAGAGATTTTTGTCTCAATTAGCCCTCTCTAAGACATTGTATTTGTTATAAAAAAACTTCATTTATGAGATTTATATTAATAACCTTTTACATTTTATATCATTAATGTATTTAAATTCACGAAATTTTTTTAGATATTAATTCATGTGTCACCATATGGTAATAATATTAGTTTATAATCACTTCATTTATTGGGATTGTGCATTATAAAGTCTCCAATGATTAAATAATATAATTATCACAAAATATCTAATATTATGGTTATTCATGACATTTTAAAACGAATTTTACCATTTTAAAACAATATGAATTATAATATTAGTGAAGTTGTTTTCAAAAAATCCAAATTCATTTCACTCTTCACTAGGAAATCTGTTTTCTTACAAATCCTTGTTTTCTAAAAAAATTAATATTTTTTTTCAACTATTACTATATATATTCCTCAATTAATATTTTAAATAACTTTTTAAAACATCATTTATATGTTTCTATTGGCGTTTTCAATAAAATTATTTTCAAAATGTATTATGTTTTAAAATTTTATTTTCAAAATCAAATGGATATTTTCATCCAGAATGTTTTTGATGTAATATTAATGGTATTTCTATTTAGAAACATAAAAAATACCTACTCATTAATTATCTTATATTTGGGGTTATTTCATATGTATACCAACTTCATTCCTAGTTTATAAGAATAATTTGTTTTCAAACATATTTATATGGAAGCTATTTCAATTCCACAAGTTAATAATATTTCAAATATATTGAAATGATATTTATTTCTATATCAATAGTCAGTTAACTTACAAAAGAGTAATGATTTCTTCTATTAGTTTTATGATAAATTTAAATGAATATGTAATTTATTTATCTTTTGGTTCATGGAAAATATACATGAAATATGTGGTGTCCCAAATAGTTTCTCCATGTAAGCCTGTTACAGCGTAATCAGGGATGGCCCAGATTTTACTGAGTAAGAGAGTTAGAAAAAACATGGGCTGACCTAGATAGCACTACGTGAGCCTTATGTATCTAAAATAGTGTGTTATACTTGATATCACTAAAATTATTTGGTAACTGATTATATTAGTATTCATCTATACGGTTATTCTAATTTAAAAATTGGTTTGAAAGGATTTTATGAAAATAATGATCAAGTAACTGAAGGGGTATTTAATTTCTTGTTATGTGTTTAATATGATTATTATGATCGATATTGATATCACATGGATCCTGAATATTTTTTATAATGACTCATTCTTTTTCCATGCTTTCATATTTTTATATACATTTTTTTATGTGTATATGTTCATTAATAGTTTTCTGAGGGTCTCTGATTATATCATCATAACATTATGCGCATTTTATTCTCATTAGAAAAATTAAATTTATATTGATTATTTTTAAATTTACTGATAAATTTAGAAGAAAATAATATGATTCCATTTCCATAGGTTTTAAATATTTTTTTTGAACACATTATGTCTACATGAGATTTCGTATGGATGATGACTATGTGTTAATGTGAAAAACTGATGTTAGTTTATGTGAGAGAAGTGATCATTTAAGGTAATGAGAAATATTTTATTAAGAGTTTTTCATAATTATAAAAAAATATAAATCTTCAATATCCTGATGGTTTTATGTGATCCAAATTTTCCTTATGATGTAATGATTATTATTTTGGATAAGTTGTATCAAAACAATCATCTTTAATGCAAGAAATGTAAGATTTGAGATTTTATCATAGGATCCCAGAGTGTATGTCCAAGAATTCTATAATCATAACCATGAAATTATATTCAATTCATTTGGGGGTTGACCATGGATTATAATGGGAGGATTGGGATTTTTAAAATAATTTTCCCAGTTAAAAAAGTATGTATACATGGTTTCATAGAGAGGGTCACCTAGTTAAACAAACTATCCAGCCTAACCATGTGCCCCCTCTAGAATCACTGACCAATGAAAATAATTTCTCATAGCTAGGCTCACATATTTTCGAACCCTATTCTCACCATTAATGACTTCACATTTCATTATTAAAGGTTTATATTTGAGGGGGTACAGTTTTGGAAAAATGTGTGCAAACTATGCAGAGCGTAAAACCCACCAAAATTCTCTACATTATAAAATAATTATGTCTGTTAAATTTGTACAAATGGACTAAATATATAGAATAAAAATAATGTATGTAAATTTAAAAGGACAATTTAATTTTCTGCCATTATGATCAGGGAAAAAAAGTAATTATTATTTATAGTTTTTAAGGTGAAAACTAGTTTACAAGGTGGTTGAACTTAAAATATAAGGTTTGAATGACATTCCAACCTATCCAAAACCACTTTTATGGACACATATAGAATCATCAGACTAGTTTATAAATTTTTATAATATATAAAGATACATTTACATTTAAATTTCCTATACAAAATTTTACGTAATAAAAATCACAAAATAGAACCTACCCTGCCATTTATATTTTTAATGAATTTGGATAGGGAAAAACATCATATCTTTTGTTATAAATATTATATAAATAGTTAAATGATTTTTATCATACTAAATTATCATTATTTGTATGATATGAATTATTAACATAAAATCATAAGAAACACCAACACATTATTTATTTATTTTTTAAATAAATAAAATAAATGATACTAAAAATATTAAATGATAAGTAAATTGATTAATTTGTTTTGTTCCATAATTTTTTTTAAATAATATATAATGTTATGTAGGTTTTAATTTTACTTATTAGAATTTCATCATTGTATTTGTGATTGAAAATTTAAATTAAATGATTACTCTAAAAATTGACAATAGTGTTACATTATAATAAATGACATTTAATTAATTGTGTTTAAATTAAATAATACAGATGTTAAAACAATTGATTTATAAATGATAATAAATAAAACATATTTTCCATTTAGTAACCAATTTATTTTTTATAATTAACATATTGATTGTTAAATAGTAAAACCATTTTTATAAAGGTTATGTTTAAAGTGGTGTTTTTACATATTATGTGAGCTTCAATTAAAATTTATTTCCAACACATTGTATTTTTTATAAATTTTATATCATATTTTAAATAATTTGGTATAAATTTTAATTTAATTTTGAGAATAATTTATTTAGAATAATTAAATTAACTAGGATATAAAACTATTTATCTTTGTAAGAATATGGTTAAATTGAGTAAAATTAAAGACTATGGAAAAAAATAAAAAAACATTTTGATTTTACGATTTTTATATGTGGATAAACAATAAATTTCATTAAATTATTTATTTAACAATTATTGTGTCACTATTTGTTATGGAGTCCTCCCAATAGTGAATAATTTTGAGTAATTACATGAATTCCACTCCTCACCAACTATAAAAGGTCACCCCAACTTTCTTCATATCCACATATAAAAATCCATTTGGCTCATCCAAATCCTTCCAACATCACTAAATAACATCTATCACCTTATCCTAGGAGCATTACTTCAATCAGAAATAAATCCAAGGATATAATATTTTTTAATGGAAAAAAGAGTTACCTGAGGATGAAGTGGCGTCCATCAACATGCATTTTTTGATTATTTCACTCAAAAACCACTAATAATAATTAATATATAATTAATATATAATTAATATAATTTTATCATTATAATTTTTTTAATGTTAAATTTAATAACTTCACTATCACAACCATCCACCCAATGGTTTATGAAATCATTATTTGTGTGTATGGAAGACATCTACCTCACGAAATGATGTAATTCATCTTTACATTAAGACAACTAACGAATGTGTATAATGATGGATATAAAATTAAAATATGATTTTTTTTATACTTATATCATAATAATAGCTATTTATTCATTATATTATACACACAGTTTTACATTTCAATCCGTAGGGGATGTGATAACATCGCCCCTTCTGTATGGGGGAATACCGCCTCGCGAAGTGATGTGAAGGGTATTTCATAAAATTTGTACTTGGAAGGTGATAAAAGTATCTATACTGAATAAATATAACAAAAAATAAATAATTATTATATTCATTACATAATTATATATTTGGAAATATAATTTCATGACCCATCCCCCGTGGCATGTGCCGTAACTACCCCAATCCCACCTTCCATAGGTCAGGGGATGACGACTACCACCATAAAGGAGTATTCCTATAATGGGAAGGAATTTCCTTTAATCCTCTAAAAAACAAAGACTAGAACACAATAAGATGAAACCATGAAGTAAACTACTATAGTAAAATTGTGTTGAATGTAAAGGGGTTGTAATACAAGCCCAACTAAAAGGTACAAGTACAACTGAATGTTACAATACAACTAAAAAATTGGGAAAACAACTCTTGGGTCATCCTCTGAGGATCCTACTTTAAGGGTTGGTAAAAAACTCCTCCTCAGAACTTCACGTTCTCCCATATCCTCCACGTACTTCCAAATCCTAGCTCCCTCAAACCTCAGTCCAGTTTATCATCATCTACACATGACACCCGAAGGTGCGGGCGAAGCTCATGCTGAGTTGAGTATAACAACACCCAGTAGGGACCTTGATACCCCCTAAGAACTCTTAGAATTCAAAAAAGTAATACCACAAGGATTTATCTCAATCATAAATCACAATGAAAAACACACATATCAAATAGAGTTTGACCTCAAACAAGGTTTTCAGTGAAGTATATATGTATAGATGATTATTCACAAAGCTAGATCATCTTATTATTTCAAGAGGCACTACTTCTGACCATATGGAGTCTGATCCACATAGGATCAATATGTAACAAACCCCCACTAACCCACATAATATCGATAGGTAAATATCCCTCATAATTATCCACAATGGATATGACCCACATAGGATCGATAGGTAACTAACCCAAAAAATGACCCACACAAGATCTGACCCACACATGATCGATATTCACTGACCCACACAGGATCACGGAGCGCTAACCCACACAAGATCTGCCCAACAAATGATCGATATGAACTAAATTACACATGATAGATAAGCTCTGATCCACACAAGATCTAACTAACACCTGATTGGTGCTGACCCACATAGGATCACTCAATACTAACCTCCATATGTTCTAACTCTAACCTCCTCATCACTTCCAGCCATTGGATTCCTCACAACCGGTGCGATCGAGTTCCATATTATCTGAACCTTGATCTATATGTCTTACCTCGACCACCACTAATCTCCAAAAATTAGTAACCAAAAGGACCACTATGTCGTAAGTGTTCCAACGCAACTAACGGTGCGTTAATTGGACTCCCAGTCTGTGAGTTGTAAGCATTATTGTTATGGGTGCCTGGTTGGTTTCAGGTTTGATATAACCTAGCAATACTCCAACCATCTCCAAAACTCAATAGGAGTATACCAAACGGACCATCTTGATCCAAGGATCCCAATTCTACAGATGGTTCTTCAAATGTATGTCTGGTTCCCAATATATGACCTTTCAGTGTTTAGGGGCCCAGTTGGGCCCGGGTCCTGTCTGTCCCATTCAAACTAAGCCTGTCAGACCTGGTCTGTGATGGGCTGCATTGGGGTCAGCCCATAAGGGGGATTCCCGCAAGGGTGGACCCACCCACAAAATGGGGCCCACAAAGGGAGGCACAAAAGGGTGGCCCAGCACGCAATGGGAGGCAGTCAATGGGAGGCCTGGTCATGTAGGGTGAAGTCTGATCACGTAAGGCACGACACACAATGGGGTGGCCCACCCGAGTTATGTGAGGCCCACAAGGTGAAGCCCTAGCTATTTAGGGCGTGACATGAAAGGGGGAGGTCTGGTTGTTGTCCGCCCAAGCTAGCGTGAGGGGGGGGGGGGTGACCCCCAGTCTCCTGAACTCCTAAACGGCCCGAAGGCCATTCGGTTTGTGAATAGGGGATGCGACGTGGGAACTGCCCGGTTGCTGCTGAACATGCGAGAGGCACTGGTTCTGCCTCCGCCATGGCTTCGGTCACAGCTTCTTCTCACCGGGGGTGAGCTTTTCATGCCACCTCCCCACTCACCGGTGGTGTACTGGTCGTGAAACCTCTCCTTTCGGGCCTACCAATGTGTTGGCTGCCTCTTCCAATAGTGGTGGCTGAAGAGCTGAATCCCCTTGCTCACTGGTGGCGTGCAATGACATGACACACCTCCTCCATGGTTGTCCATTTCCGGCCCTTCCGATGACCACCGCAACATTATTTGGTGGACTCCTCATGTGGCATGCATTGGTGAACACCATCTTTTTAGTGGATCTGTGTCTCCATGCAGGTGGTATTCCACGTAGAACACAAGAGTGTAACAAAGTATAGAAGGGTCCAAGCCGGGTTCGTTAGGTACATGCCCTCAGCATTAGCTTTTAACTTGAGGGAGGATAAGGGGTTCAATAAATTCAGTTGAAATAAATGAGAATAAAAACTCCTAACACGAATCATTGGAGAGCACTCGTGATTGAGTAAGTCCCATTGTTCATCTTCCCTGAAACCAGCCACCCATTACACTTCTCATACATTAATCATCATTTCGGGGTTTTATTTTCGCTCATCACCACTCTCTGGAATAGGGTCCATCTTCCAAGTGTTTGGTGTCTCATCATTATACCAGCACTTTGATGGTTGGTGAAGCTGTGCTGATACCTCCCCCCAAGATCCATATAAAAAAGAGAGTTGTAGGGTAAGTAACTACGTTGGGAATTAATGGGGCTCATTAATTAGGAAGTATCCTAATTTCCCCAATCTTTTTGTTGCATAGATTAAAAGTTCAGGAAATTTAAAGGCTTAACACATCACTTGGTCCCAAAATCTACTTGTCTGTTGGAGGATTTTAATGAAAATAAAATAATAAAGTTATTTTATTTTATTTCTTTTAAAAAGTCCCCAAACAAAATGTTTTCCTCAGACCTACTACGGTCAAATTAATGTCTCCCTTAAGAAAATCCTGGAACTGTAGATTCAATGGTGCCCTTGGATTTTTAATTTGAGCAACGGTTTAAAAGTTAGAAAATACTGCACATGAGTTTAATGAACATAACATAAAAAAAGATCAAAAATTCATTCTGGGAACACCATGCTCAGAATCATGTGCCTTCAATTTTCACAGACTCATAAAAATTCCATATAAAAAAATTACATTGAAATCCAGGTTTTTTACATTCTCCCCACATTAGGGATTTTCATCCCCAAAATCTGCAACCTATACTAAGGAAGCAAATGGGGATACTGAGCACGAATCTGAGCCTCCCGCTCCCATGTGCACTCCTAGAGATTTTCTTGCTACCAGCAAACGCGCACCAAAGGTATCGACCGCCCATGAAGGAGTTACTCTTGATGATCCTCAATCTCCACTAGAACCTCCGAAAATGTCTCCCCATCATCAAAGTATAACTCACAATTGTCGATGATGTGAGATGTATCATGCACATATCTCCTCAACTAGGATACTTGGAAGATGTCATACACTCTTTCCAACTATGGTGGAAGAGACACGTAGTATTCCACCTCACAAATCCTCTGATGTATCAGAAATAGACCTATAAACATTGGTGATTACTTTCTGCCTCCATCAAATCTTCATAGCCCCCATCATGGAGAGACTCACATGAATATGTGGTCCCCTCTTGGAAACCAAAATTCCTCCTTCTTCTATCAGCATAAGACTTATGTCTACTCTGTGTAGTCTTCGTCCACTCCTGGATGACCTGCACCATCTTAGTGGTAGCTTGTACCAACTTTGGACCCATAACTGCTTTATCCCCTGGGTCTATCCTACATAGGGATGATCTGCAAGGTCGATTGTAAAAGGTCTCAAATGGTGGAAACCCGATTGTGGAGTTGTAACTATTGTTGTATGTGAACTCCACCAAAGGCAAGGGATCCTCCCAACTATGGCCAATATCAAGGATACATGCATGAAGCTTTCCCTCCAGCGTCTGAATTGTCTGCTCTATCTATCCATCCATTTGAGGATGAAAGGTGGTGCTCAGACATAGTTGTGTCCCAAGCGCCCCTTGTAATCCCATCACAACTAGGATTTAAAACATGTGTCATGGTCAGAAAAAACCGTTAATGGAACCCCATGAAGTCATACAATCTCTTGTACATAGAGGTGTCCCAAGCACTCTACTTACAAAATCACCCAAATAGGTAGAAAGTGAGTCGACATGGTGAGTTGGTCAATGATCACCTAGATGGAATCATGTCCTCTGGACGTACGTGGAAGCCAAATCACAATGTCTATGGAGATCCCATCCCACTTTCACTCTGAAACTTCTAGTGGCTATGCTAAGCCTGTTGGTATTTGATGCTCGGCCTTCACTTGATAAAAACCGAGGCATCGAGAAACAAACTATGCCAGGGCTTTATTCATCCTTTGGAGACCAGTGCTGACGCCAGAGTTCCTAGTATATCTTCACCACACCATGATGTACCACTAGATTGGACATATGAAACTCCCTCAACACCTCCTCATGTAGCACCACTAGAACCATGGTACATCCTCTAAAGAGGATGACATGCTCCCCATCATCATAAAATCCATTAGTTGCCTGTCCTAAGTGTAACACCAGAGAATTTTATGAGAAATATTTTGTTATATTAATCATCAAAGGAATATTTCACTACACACAACAGTAGCTTGGCTTTCTTTACACGCAATTGCGGCCTTCCTCGATAGCTTGTGTTGTACGCAATACTGAGTTTCACTAAACAACGATATGCTATTAAAATATTATTAAAACTAGCCGTTATGAATAGTAATAAACATTTTTTGAAATTTTATAAATTTTATTTTTCAAAATGGACTCCATTTTTGAATTTGGAATATCGAAATTAACCTAGGGTTAAATTTTTGTATTTTTCTGTGAACTTTCAATTTTTTGATGAATAGTGAAAACACTGGGTTGCTATTTATAAACCGAAATTTTAATTAAATTTATTTTAGGTAAAAATTGATACATAGTACCAATATAAGTTCAATGCAATTCATTGGAGTCATTTTATAATAATTTAAGATATATAAAAATTTTATTGAACTTTTCACCGTCTTTTACCCACCTCGTATGAGAATTTCCAAATTCACATAAAACATAATTTTACCGCTTCTGTGAATGGAATTTCGAAAATCCTAGAGACAAGGTTGATGTTATTAAGTATAATTTGGTTCAAAGAGATGAAAATAGTTTTTGGTGAATAGTAACTTTTTACTTTATTTTACCTCGGTTAAAAGTAAATAGGGTAATGAAGGGTGAAATTGATATTATTATTACCCTAAAAAATTTCCTAATTCTATTGGATAAGTTTAATTCGACCAAAAACAACCTTATGAATTAAATATGACCATTTAGGCCCACATAGATTAGATTAGAACATTTATTATTAATTTATTTAAAGAAGTGCTAAAATAGTTAAAATTAAAGGTAAATAACTAAATCATTTTTTATATAGGGTAATACATAAGATATTTTTGACTAAAATTATTCATTAGAAAGATAAAAGGATTTCATAAATAATTGTATTTTATTTACAATATTTAGACATTAAATAATTTCATTTATTTATGACACAATGACGAAGCAGTAATTATCTTATTAATGAAATATTGACATAATTGATGTTATAAATACCCAAATAAAAGTAATTTGAGATTTTTAATGAATTAAAATAATTTTATAGGTTCATATGACATGTTATTATTTATTTAATTACCTTTTTATAACTATTAATTTTGTTATGATTTTCACAAAAATCAATTACCAAATAGTGTCAAAATTTTCATAAAATAGATTTTAAAAAATATATTAAATTATTAATTGTTATTTTATTCCTAAAAATATATGGTTCAGAAAAATGACTTAGATAAGGTTATATATATTAATTATAAACAACTTGGGGTTCTTTTGTCTTGTTATAGTAAGTTTATTAACCTTATAGTGTAAGAAAACAAAAAGACACGGTAAAAGTAAAATTATTTAACTTAAAGGTAAATCTAAATGATAAGGTTACAATAGAACCCTAAACTTGCCTAAATTATATTGGATGAGAGGATTTAGACCCATCACCACCTTAGATTCGAAATAAATCAATTTGGAGCTATTAAAAACCGAATATTACTTTATAATAAAATAAAATTTTAAGTTTTTCCTAAGGTGCCCCTCTCCTCCCTTATAAAAGGGAACCTCCTCCCTCTCTTCCTCACACCACATTGAGCCTGCAATCTCGGCCAACCCCTGCCAAATTATCTTCTAAACTTCTCTATAAACATCCTAGAGGTCCTGGCCTTCTTCAAATACCAATTTTAGTTCCCTAAAAGGAGGTCTCAAAGAGGCGCTTCAAAGAAGTGGTAATGTCTTTTACCGATTCTTTCAACTTTAGTTATTCTTCCACTTCTTCTTATTTAGTTTTTTCATTATTAATTAATAACATCAGTATCATTCATATAAAGATATTTTATTATATGTTTGAAACAACCCTATTTCACCATCTATCCATCCTATGAAAAACGAAATCACCGCGCGTGCGTACGTACGGAATATCATCTCCACGCCGTGGTGTAATCTATTTTACACCACCACCTTACATGGATGGGTATAATGTTGTAAAGAATAACTATATATGATTATTATAAAGTGATAATGATTCTAAAATAGTATACATTCACTCCAATACAATTCCATGATCATGGGAACGATATCATCGCTCGTGTGTACGTACGGAATATCGTCTCCACGATGTGATGTGACTCATTCTACATGATCTCCATTGACTAATGATTATATAAATGAATTGAATGAATGAATATGATATATATTACAATAATAAAATTCTGTAAATGAGGTATCTATAATCTAAAAAAATAATAAGAAGAATTTATTCAACAAAACACGCATAAGAACAAAAAGTAATAAACACCCGCATAACAAGTAGTAATGAAATATTACTAATAAGACGCTAAGAATATGACCATATATGATATAATAACAATGATTATGATTTTTCAATAAGTCAATGACATTATTTAAATCATTATATAGGAGGTTCGGAAACTTACGAAGCATATCAGACATAAGGTAAGGGAAAATTTCACAATCTCATTTTTATCCGAGATTGTTTATACTTCAGAATTTCCTGGGGAATATTTATCATCCAAATCCATGTTTCCTCAATATGTAATATTATTTCCATCCACCTACAACTGATTAAATACAATTTTACCCTTTCGTGAGTTTTTAGTAAAAGATATGAAAGGATTCATTTGTTGTTTTTCGTACGAGGTACTTTTTGACTTTTCTGACAAAAGTATGAGAAGAATGTTTTTTTAACTTATACGGCATGAATGTATTTTTTAAAAACTATTTCCAAGAAGCTTCCTTTAAATGTTTTAATGTTTATTTTTAATCAACTTCTTTTAGTTTAAAATTTTATGACATGTTAATAATGGAAAAATGTTTTTCAATTATAAAGGATATTTTCCTCAAGAATAGAGTTCATGTGTTTTATCAAAATTATTTTCCATATAAGATAATATAGGGTTTTGTTTCTGTCCCTATTTTTTACATTGATTTTATTATGTTATGATGGAATTATTTTTATGATTGTCTTTTATCATATATGGATTATGTTATGATGTCATGATGTTTAATATTTTCATTTTTATTATATGGGTTATGCAATGATGTATTATTTTTTGATTTTGTGGATACAAAAGAATGGTATAATTATGAGATGGGTGGGACCTATATATCCCTCCAAGGCATTGGTTAAAGATTTATATCTCATGAGATAGACATCGCTGGAACGGCAGGTTAAACCGGTTCAGTGAAACAGGACTGGAATGAGGAGTGAACTCAGTTCAGAAATGGAATTTGTCCGCTATGATAGTCTTGGAAATGAGTCTTGACTACTAAGAAATGATTATATATGATTATGTATGTATCCCACAAAGTTTCATGTTTCATGTTATGATTATTGGGATTAAATTTCACTACTATGATTTATTCCATTTTATGAAATTATGATCTCTTTTGCAGGTTAATATTTCCAAAATGTTATGTTCTTATGAATATGATGTGATTGATATTTCTTTTGTTTACCCTTACTGAGCATTTAAGCTCACCCTTTTGTATGTTTTATTTTCCCAAGGTTAGGAAGAAGGATATTATGTAGGATATGCCAAAAGGGACTCTAGATATGATAAAATAAAAGGGAGACGGTTTAGAAGATTTATGAACCAGTTGTTTATGTTTCCCTGTTTCTAAAGACACCGTACCTACAGGGTCCTCTCCTGGTTTTGTTATATGTTGTAATAAAAGTGCTTCAATTATGAAGTAATAACAACATATGTAATGTATGTGTAATTATAGTTAGTATCAGAGGAAAGGTATAGTCAACCTTTGGAAACTAGGATGTGAATTCCATAGTAAGAACCATAAGGATAAGTCTAAGCATAGAAGACAATATTAGTGTTTTAAAAATGGCCATGAACAACCTATGATAAGACCTTAAGTGTGAAATTTTATTCTTGATTATGTTGTTTTCCTATTATTGTTACAGTTTCTCACACTATTATTCTTGGTTTTAGTCAATGGATGGAACCCGAAGGAACCATGTTATTATGGAATGTGATGGGAAATGCAATGATTGTCCCCATGAGCAACCAAACATTATGGGAGCTGGAATGCAAAATATTGTAGCCATGCTCACACAATTTTCTCAAGCTATGAATCATGCATGACTTCCAAACGAGAAAAGGAAGGAGCAACATTCTGTTGAATCCTTTATGAGGAAACACCCACCTTCATTCAGCGGGTCTACTGAACCATTAGTTGCTAGACAATGGATTAGTACTACTGAAAAGATATTTTCAGTTCTTCAATGTTATGAACATGATAAAGTCATCTTATGAGTGTATCGTTTGGAAGGAGATTCTGATCAATGGTGGAATCTTATCAAGAATAGGAGGCAAAGAGATGAAATTGAGTCCATGGAATGGGACGAGATCAAGAACATATTTTTAAATAATTACTTCCCTCGTATTATTAGAACAAAGATGGAGAAGGAGTTTCTTGATCTAAATCAAAAGGATGATTAATTTTTTGGTACCTATGAAGAAAATTTTACAATACTTGCAAGGTACACGTATGGTATTATTATCCAACCTGAGAGTAAGATCGATTGATTCTTTAGTGTCTTCAAACCACATCTTCGAAGGGCGTTAGCCATAAGGGACTTCAATAGCTATGAGGAAATCATTTGATGTGCTCTAAAATTTGATATGGAGATTGGAGTAACCCATCAGTCATATGGGTTTGATAAGAAGCGGAAAATGGAATTCAAAGGAAAATCTAAAGAGTACACTAAAAAGAAAATGAGTTTTCCCTTATGCTCAAAGTGTGGAAAGAAACATGGAGGGAGTTGTCTTAAAGGGACAAGTGAATGTTTCAAATGTGGAAAGGAAGGTCATTGGGCATTTGAATGCCACATTGATGGGAATAAGATGTCTAGTGATGCAAACAATGAAAAGGCTTCACATAGTGCACCTCTTACACTTCAATGTTACAAGTGCAATGAAATGGGGAATTATGCCAATGAATACCCTAATCCTAGGGTTTTTGATGATGATCAACGTTAACAAACTCTAAAGGATAAAGAAAAAGGAATGTCACACGCAATTTCTATAAGCGATGTGGAGTACGATAACGATGTGGTGAAAGGTACACTTACCATCAACTCTAAAGTTGCAAATGTTTTATTTGATTCTGGATCCACCCACTCTGTTATTTCTGAGGAATTTTCTATGGGTATCGCCGTATTACCTCAATAATTAGTTGTTGAGTTAGCTGTGATAACCCCTAATGGCACAACAATCACATCAAAGGTTTATAATTCTTCTCCGATTGAAGTTTGTGGGAATGTTCTTCCTACAAATCTTGTGATCCTTCCTATAGTGGAATTTGATGTGATTCTTGGAATGGATTTTCTTTCTATATATAAATCTCATATCAATTGCCAAAGAAGGGAAGTCAGATTTCATATTCCAGGTCAATATATGATTGTCTATCGATGCAAGGAAGAACATAACCTTCCAGTGGAAATTTCTTCCATCTTATAGGTCCTGTTTCCACTAAATTTGGGTTATTTATCTCAAATGGTTGGTGAGAAACTCACGATTAAGAATATTTCCTTTGTACACGAGTTTGACGATGTCTTTCTGGAGGAATTTTCAAGTCTTCCACCAAATCGTGATGTTGAGTTTTCAATATAACTCGTACCGGGTGCTTTGCCTATTTCAAAGACACCTTATAGAATGGCCCCAATTGAGTTGCATGAATTGAAGAAAAAACTACAAGAGAATCTTGATAAAGGATTAATATGCCCTGGTGCATCACCTTGGGGAGAACCTGTTCTGTTTGTAAAGAAGAAAGATGGATCAATGAGACTCTGCATTGCTTATCGAGAACTTAACAAGATCACTATCAAGAAAAAATATCCTCTACCATGCATTGGTGACTTATTTTACCAACTACGCGGAGGTCAATACATTTCCAAAATTGATCTTCATTCAGGGTATCATAAATTAAGGGTCAAAAAGGAAGATATACCAAAGATGGATTTCTAGACAAGGTAGGGACACTATGAATTTATAGTGATTCCATTTGGTCTTACTAATGCCCCTGCTATCTTCATGGATCTAATGAATAGTGTCTTTAGAGACTATCTTGATCAGTTTTTGGTAGTCTTTATAGATGATATTCTTGTTCATTCAAAGAGAAATGATGAACATGAAGATCACTTGAGAGTTGTATTGAAGAAACTGAGAAAGGAGAATCTTTAAGAAAAATTTACCAAGTGTGAATTTTGGATTAAAAAAGTTGCATTTTTGGGTCACATAATCTTGAAAGAGGGGATATATGTGGATCTAGAAAAAACAGAGGTTGTCGAAAGATGGTCGGGACCAACAACTGTAACTGAGATCCGAAGTTTTCTTGGTTTGGTTGGATATTATCGACGTTTTGTGAACAATTTTTCACGATTATGTAATCCACTCACCAAGTTTACTCGGAAAGGAGTTATGTTTGTTTGGACTGAGGAATGTGAATAGAATTTCAAGGAGTTGAAAAGAAGGTTATCCAGTGCACCTATACTCACACTTCTTTGTAGTAGAGAAAGGTTTTTGATCTACAGTGATGCATCCAAGAAGGGTTTGTGGTGTGTTCTTATGCAAAAAGATATGGTGATAGCTTATGCCTCACGACAGTTGAAAATCCATGAGCAAAATTACCCAACTCATGATTTGGAGTTAGCTATGGTAATATTTGCATTAAATATATGGAGGAATTATCTTTATGGAGAAAGGTGTGATATTTATACTGATCATAAAAGTTTAAAGTATATTTTCACAGAAAAAGAGCTGAATATGCGCCAAAGAAGATGGTTGGAGCTGATTAAGGATTACGACTGCTCAATTCATTACCACCCTGTGAAAGAAAACAAGGTGACAGATTCATTAAGATGACAGGACCATGCTAGCTTATCCATGATGATGATAACAAAAGATCCAATATTTATGGATTTACAAAGGATAGATCTTGGAATTATAATGAAAGGGGAAAATTTTTATCTTTCTCAAATTAATGTTCAACCATCTATACATATGATGATTAAAGAGGCACAAAAAGAAGATGTAGAGTTAAAAAAGAAGGTGAGAAATTTTCCTGAATTCAACCTTGATTGTGATGAACTAATAAGGTTCAGGAATTTGGTTTGTGTTCCTCTCATCCCATAATTAAAGAAGGAGCTGCTGGATGAGGCTCATAGTTATTCATTCTCTATTCATCCTGGAAGCTCGAAGATGTATAGGGACCTGAAAGATTACTTCTGGTGGGATGGCATGAAAAGAGATGTTGCTGAATATGTCTCTCGATGCTTGGTTTGTCAGCATGTTATAGCTGAGAGACAGAAGTCTAAGGGGATGTTACAACCATTACCCATACCAAAATGGAAATGGGAAAACATCACTATGGATATTGTCACTGGACTTCCTAAAACATCCAAAGCCAATAATGCTATATGGGTCATAGTTTATCATCTTACAAAGTTAGCACACTTCAATACTATTAGAGATGATTTCGCTCTAGATCAGCTTTCCAGGATATATGTAAATGAAGTGGTAAGATTACATGGAGTACCACTTTCCGTTATATCTGATTGGGATAAGAGATTTACCTCGAAGTTATGGTGAAGTCTTCAGTATACTATGGATACAGTGTTGAGCTTCTGCACTGCTTATCATCCTCAGACAGATGGTCAGTCTGAGAGGATTATTAAAACTCTAGAATATATGTTGAGAGATTGCTCTATGGATTTCAAATGTGGTTGGGATCAACACCTACCTTTGATGTAATTTTCTTATAATAATAGATTTCACTCCAGTATTCTGATGGCTCCTTACGATGCTCTCTATGGAAAGAAATGGAGGACTCCAACTTGATGGGATGAAGTTGGGGAATGAAAGCTATTAGGACCTGATCTTGTTGATGAGATGGAAGAAAAGGTCAGAACTATTCAACAACACATTAGAGTTGCTCAGAGTCAACAAAAAAATTATTCCCATAACCGAATAAAAGACCTAGAGTTTGAAGTGGGTGATAAAGTGTTCTTACGAATATCTCCTTGGTAGAGAGTAATGAGATTTGGGAAGAAGGGAAAGTTGTTCCCTAGATATATCGGTCCTTTCGACATACTGGATCGTGTTGGTAAGGTAGATTACTGATTGGAGCTTCCACCAAATCTCTCTCAAGTTCACGATTTGTTCCATGTATCTCTCCTGACAAAGTACAAACCTGATCCTTCAAAAGTACTCAGCTCAGAAGTTGTACCATTGGAGCAAGATCTTTCTTACAAAGAACCACAGATTGAGATTCTGGATCATAGTGAAAAAGTCCTACGAAACAGGACCACTCTCTTGGTGAAAGTTTTATGGAGGAACCACCAATTAGAATAATCTACATGGGAGCTTGAGGATATGTTGAGGGAGAAGTATCCTCTCTATTTGTTACAAAGTGACGAATTTCAACGGTGAAATTCATTTTAAGGGGGGTAGAATGTAACACCCGAGACTTTTATGAGAAATATTTTTTATATAAATCATCAAAGAAATATTTCACTACACACATCACTAGCTTGGCTTTCTTTATACGCAATTGCCGCCTTCCTCGATAGCTTGCGTTGTACGCAATACAGAGTTTCACTAAACAACGATATGCTATTAAAATATTATTAAAACTAGCCGTTATGAATAGTAAGAGCCACTTTTTGAAATTCTATAAATTTTATTTTTCAAAATGGACTTCATTTTTTGATACGGAATATCGAAATTATCCTAGGGTGAAATTTTGTATTTTTCTGAAAACATTCAATTTTTGATGAATAGTGAAAACACTGGGTTACTTTATAAAAACAGAATTTTTATTTAAATAATTATTAATTTTATAAAAATTTATTTTAGGTCAAAACTGATACATAATACCTATATAAGTTCAATGCAATTCATTGGAGTCATTTTATAATAATTTTAGATATATAATTTTTTTTGATCTTTTCACCTTCTTTTACCCACTGCCTAGGAAAATTTCCAAATTCACATAAAACAAAATTTTACCGCTTCTGTGAATGGAATTTCAAAAATTCGAGAGAAATGGTTGATGTTAGTAAGTAAAATGTGGTTCAATGAGATGAAAATAATTTTTTGTGAATAGTAACTTTTTACTTTTTTAAACCACGGTTAAAAGTAAATAGGGTAATTAACGGTAAAAATGATATTATTATTACCCTAACGCATGTCCTAATTCTATTGGATAAGTTTAATTCGACCAAAAACAACCTTAGGAATAAAATATGAACATTTAGGCCCACATAGATTAGATTAGGTCATTTATTATTAATTTATTTAAAGAAGGGTTAAAATAGTTAAAATCAATGTTTAATAACTAAATCATTTTTTATATGGGGTTATACATAATATAATATCGACTATAAATATTCAATATAAATCTAAAACGATTTCCTAAATAATGGTATTTTATTTATAGTTTTTATAGATTAAATAAGTTATCTTATTAATGACACAATGAGGATGCAATAATTATCTTATTAATGATATACTGACATAAGTGATGTTATAAATACCCCAATAAATGTAATTTTATATTTTTTATGAATTAAAATAATTTTATAGGTCAATATGACATGTTATTAGTGATTTAATTAACTATTTTAGAAATAATAATACTGTTATGATTTTCACAAAAATCAATTACCAAATAGTGTCAAAATTGACATAAAATAGTTTTTAAAACAAATATTATATTATTAATTGTTATTTTATTCCTAAAAATATAAAGTTAGGCCAAATTACTTAGATAAGGTTATATATATTAATAATAAACAACTTGGGGTTCTTCTGGCTTGTTATAGTATGTTTATTAACCTTATATTGTAAAAAAACAAAAATACACGGTAAAGGTAAAATTATTTAACATAAAGATAAATCTAAATGATAAGGTTAAAATAGAACCCTAAAATTGTCTAAATTCTATTGGATGAGAGGATTTAGACCCATACCCACCTTAGCTTCAAAATAAATTAATTTGGAGATATTAAAAACCGAATATTACTTTATAATAAAATAATATTTTTAGTTATTCCTAAGGTGCCCCTCTCCTCCCTTATAAAAGGGCACCTCCTCCCTCTCTTCCTCACACCACATTGAGCCTTCAAGATCATCCAAACCCTACCTAATTCTATTCTAAACTTCCCTAGAAACATCCTATAGGCCCAGGTATTCTTTATAGACCAATTTTTTGTGCCCTAAAAGGAGGTCTCAAAGAGGCCCTTCAAAGAAGATGTAATGTCTGTTACCGATTCATTCAATTTTATTTCTTATTCAAATTCTTCTTCTTTAGTTGTTTAATTATGAAGTAATAACATCAGTATTACTAATATACTTATATTTTATTATAAGTATGAAATAACCCTATTTCACCATCTATCCATCCTACGGAAAACGAAATCACCACGTGTGCGTACATACGGATTACCGTCTCCACGCCGTGATGTAATCTATTTTCCACCACCACCTTACTTGGATGGTTATAAAGATGTAAAGAATAACTATATATGATTATTGTAAAGTTATATTTATTCTGAAATAGTATAAATACACTCCAATACAATTCCACGATCATGGGAATGATATCATCGCTTTTGCGTACGTACTGAATATCGTCTCCACGATGTTATGCGACTCGTTCCACATGATATTCATTGAATAATGATTACATAAATGAATTGAATGAATGAGTATTATATATATTACACTAATACCATTATGTAAATGAGGTATCTATAATCTAAAAATAATAATAATAAGAATTTATTCGACAAAACACGCATAAGAACAAAATGTAATAAACTCTCGGATAACAAGTAGCAATTAAATATTACTAATAAGAAGCAAAGAATATGACCATATATGATATCATAACAATGATTATGATTCTGGAATAAGTCAATGACATTTTTTAAATCATTATACAAGAGGTTTGGACACATACGAAGCATATCGGACCTAAAGTATGGGAAAATCTCACAATCTCATTTTTATCCGAGATTGTTTATACTTCAGAGATTACTGGGGAATATATATCATTCAAATCCATGTTTCCTCAATATGTAATATTATTTCCATCCACCTACAATTTCTTAAATCCAATTTTACCCGTCGGTGAGTTTTTAGTAACAGATATGAAAGGAATATTTTGTCGTTTTTCGTATGAGGTACTTTTTGACTTTTTCGACAAAAGTAAGAGAAGAATGTTTTTTTAACTTATACAGCATTAATGGATTTTTAAAACATTATATCCAAGAAGCTCCCTTTACAAGTTTTCAAGTTTAATTTTAATTAACTTTTTTAGTTTAAAATTGTATGACAAGTTAAGAAAGGAAAAATGTTTTTGAATTAGAAAGGATATTTTCCAAATGAAAAGAGTTCAAGTGTTTTATCAAAATTATTTTCCATCTAAGATAATATAGGTTTCTGTTTATATCCCTATTTTTTACATTGATTTTATTATGTCATGATGGAATTATTTTTATGATGTTATTTTGTCTTATATGGATTATGTTATGATGGCATGATGTTTACGATTCCCATTTTTATTACATGGGTTATGAAATGATATATGATTTTTTGATTTTGTGGCACACATAAGAATGGTATCATTATGAGATGGGTGGGACCTATATCTCCCTCCAATGCATTGGGTAATGATTTATATCTAATGAGATAGACATTGCTGGAACGGTAGATTAAACCGGTTTAGTGAAATAGGACTGGAACAAGGAGTGAACTTGGTTCAGAAATGGACATTGTCCGCTAAGATAGTCTTGGAAATGAGTCTTGACTACTAAGAAATGATTCTCTATGATTATGTGTGTATGAAACAATGTTTCATGTTTTACATTATGATTATTGGGATTACATTTCACTACTATGATTTATCCCATGTTATGATATTATGATCTCTTTTGCAGGTTAAGATTTCTAAAATGTTATATTCTTATGAATGTGATTTGATTGATATTTCGTTTGTTTACCCTTACTGAGCATTTGAGCTCACACTTTTGTATGTTTTTTCCCCAGGTTAGGAAGAAGGATATTAATTATAATATGCCAAAAGGGACTCTAGATATGATAAAATAAAAGGGAGACAATGTAGAAAATTTATGAACTAGTTGTTTATGTTTCCCAGTTTCTAAAGACACTATACCTACATGGTCCTTTCCTAGCTTTGTTATATGTTTTAATAAGTGTGATTCAATTCTGATGTAATAAAAATTTATGTAAATTATGGGTCGTTATACTAAGGATATCTAAGCACGTCGAGCCTCATAGTCAATTTCTCTGAGTTGCGCCTCCCTGACTAGCTGAAGGAGTGGGGAAGTGACTACCATAGACTGTAGGTATTCTGATCCAACTCTATCAACGAAGTATAACTGCATCACTACTAGATGCTATGTCACCTCACTCAGTAACTATGATCCAGTCCTCCTAAAGAGTGCATATGCTACTACATTCCCCTTCCATGAAGTATATTTTATCTCAATGTTATTTTCCTGGTGGAACTACAGCCATTTTCATTTTCTTAAGTTCAGGTCCTTCTGAGAGAAGTTATAAATGAGACACTTGTGATTTGAGAAGACTGTAAAAAGTTCACCCATCATGTAATGTTGCCACATACTGAAGGAGAGGACCACTACTGCTAACTCCAGGTCATGGGTTGCATAGTTCTACACTTGTTTCCTTAGTTGTTGAGAGCCATAGGTGATCACTTTTCACTACTCCATTAAGACACACCCAAGTATGGACCCTAAAGGGTCATAATAGACTATGTACCCAATGCCCTCATCTAGAAGCCTCAAGATGGGGTCACTCATCAGTCTCTGCCTCCACTTCTGAAAACTATGATGGAATATCTCTATCCATAAGAAGGGATTTCTTTTCATTTTAAATTTTGAAAAGGGTGCCACAACATTGTAAATGTCAGACACAAACCACTGGTAGTATCCAGCCAACCCAAGGAAACACCGTACCTCAGTCACACTCCTAGGTGGATACCAAGATAGCATAGTCTCAATCTTTTCTGGATCCACTGCAACTCTATCCTATGAGATAACATGTCCCAAAAAGTGGACCTCTCATATAAAAAACTATAACTTTGAGATATTACCATAAAGCTGGTGCTCTTAGAGGGTATCCAGAACAATCTGTAAATGATAGGCATGCTCCTCCTCCATCGCTGAGTATATCAAGATATCATAGATGAAAACCTCCATAAAGAAATTGAGGTATGTCAAAAATATCATGTTTTTGAGTCCCATTATGATTGTTGGTGAATTTTTCACAACTAAAGACAAAACCATGAACTCATAGTGTCCTTAAAAACATCTAAAAGTCATCTTTTGCAAATCCCCATCTCATATCATGAGCTGATGATAGCCTGATCTGAGATCCATCTTCTAAAACCAATTAGCTCTCTTCAGCTGTTAGAAAATATCATCAATCCAATGAAGTGTATTTTCATTTTTCATGGTTACCTAGTTCATGCACTGATAATCCACACAGAGCCTCAAACATCCATTTGCCTTCTTGGAAAACAATATCAAGGTTGACCATGGAGAAAGGTTGGGCCTTATGATCCCCATTCAATGTAACTCCTCCAACTATACCCTTAACTCATGAAGCTCTGTAGGAGCCATCAAATATAATGGTTTAGATATCAGTGTCGTCCCAGGGTATAGGTCAAAGTAAATTTCTACCACCCTATATGGAGGTAGTCCTAGAACATCACTAGGAAAGACATTGACATAATGGTCCACCACTATAGGATAGCTCGGACTCTAAACATCTCCTCCTCTAAGGATATGGCTAGAAAACTAATGTGTAATCAAATGCACACTCTTCTAGGATTTTCCATCAAGTGTTGCAAAGGTTCCCTTCCCACCGTTGAAGGAAAACATGCACCCGTATGTGCAGACACACCACACATTGCCCCAAATACCGTCAATCTGAGCATGGACTATGGATAACCAGTACATACCCAATATGACATCATAAGGCATCAATGCCACTACTAGGAGATCCCAACCGAAGCTCTCGCCTCCTAGAGTATGCTCACAATACTGGAACCATTGTGTCATCATAAAATCATCTCCCATAAGAGTCTCTAGATGTAGGGATCGACCAAACGGATCAATCGTGATCTCTGATATCCGAACGAGGTCCATGAAAATAAAAGAGTGACTATCACCTTTGTCAATAAGGACTATAGCTAAGGTGGAGTAGATATAGATCGTACCTCTAATAATCTCTAATGCACCGTTGACATAGGCCTCAACTTCCTGGAGCTCAGCTCAACATTTTTTACCAGGTCCCTTTTGTCAGGGTGGACGACCTGGTGGTGGTGGTGGTAGAACCATGTATCACTACCCAAAACCTATGGAACAACTTGCTCATCTTCCATGTCTTCCTGCTGCATGCGGACCTTCTCGATCGAATCTATGGCTCTACCTCGGCGATCCATTGACCATCTGCTAGTCATTTGTACAGCGGGTCGTGTAGTCGCGATCCATATGTCCCTGCCTGCCACACGTGTAGCACTGCCTCTCCCCCATATGACCTCCACTACCACATGAAATACACACCTATGACCTTACATCCTAGGGCCATCCAACAGAAGGCCTGTTCCACTTGGACCTTTGTGTTATATTCCAACTACCAGTCATAGATGTCTCTACTACGTGTCACCTGATGATGGGACTCATTGTCAATGCCTTCTCACTAGCAAGCTATCCACCCAAAGCGCTTTCTCTAGCACCCCATCTTGCATCAGAATGTTGAGTGATATCATCGATGCTCTGATCTCCCAACGGAGACCCTACTCAAAGGTATGAGACTTAATGAATGGGTCTCATACCATGTCGATGGAGTAGTAGGAGAGATTAATGAACCTCGTCGAGTACTAGGCCACAACCATCCTGCCCTACTGTAGGTTTAGTTGCTCCATTATACGCCCAGAGCATAAGGTCGGTCGGAAAAACACTACCCTAAAAAGGCCCTTGAAGTCCGCCTAGATGACGGTCGCCTAATCGTGTCTCTAGAGAATCAAGCACCACCATATCCTTATTGATATTTGGAAGTGACTGGATGCTTGGATCACCATAAGGTTGTCTAATGTCCCAACCAAGAGAAAACTCTGACCACATCCTCCAGCCAGTCCTTAACTGCCTGGTTGTCTGTCTCACCTCAGAACCTCAGAAGCTTCTGCCACTGAAACATGTGCAATGAAATTGGCCAGTGTGCACCGTCTGCTGGTGGGGTAGGTGGAAACGACTATCCAATGGGTAGTGGTGCTGATGTTACACCACCCTAAGGTTCTAAAACCCATAAGAGGGACCTGCACCGAGGCCTCATCACTCAATGGGCCGTCATCGTGTAATCTCTCAAGAATCATAGCTGTCTGTCTATGTGGGGAATCTTGAAAAAGACTGGTGTTCCAAGGTCAATAAGTTGTAAATGGTGAGATGACATAATGAAATCATGTGAAAAACTCTTCAAAATGGACATAATTAGATCTTCCATGTACTGAGTCTGAAATCAGGAAATATGGTCCTGGTGTATGGATACATCGGTTGCTGCACCAACACATGACTCCCCAATGTGAAGATAATACCCATAACACATAACAATTTTGTACATTGAAATGATCAGAGTTCTAGTTCTTTGGTAGAACAGAATCATTTGATGCCACTTTGTATTGACCCATCCACTGGGGTCCGTACTGTGAATACCCCATGTCTGCCTTCCCTAGGCCAAGGGCTGGCGACTATCACCGAAAATGTGTATTCCTATAATGGGAAGGCATTTCCTTTAAACCTATAAAAAAGACTATAATTGAACGAGATGCAACCACGAAGTAAACAGCTGTAGTAAAGGATATATGAATGTAAAGGGGCAGAAATACAAGCCCAACAAAAAGCTAAAAGTACAACAAAATGGTACAATACAACTGTAAAAAGGGAAAACATCTTCGGGGTCATTCTCTGAGGATCCTACCTGAAGGGTAGGTACAGATCACCTATTCTGTACTCCATGTATACCCGCCTCCTCTGCATACATCCAAGTCCATGCTCCCTCAAACCTCATCCCACAATCTCGTCGTCTTCAAATGACACAACAAGTTAAGGGAGAATCCCTTGTAGGGGTGAATATAATAATACATAGTAAAGACCCCAAGACCCCCGACCGTCTCTTAGATTTATAAAACTGAAAACCATAATGAATGATCCTAATCCCAAAGCACAAAGCAATAGACACATCACAAATAGAGTCTCATCTCAAACCTAGTTTTCTGTTATGTATAGAAGTACGAATGATTTGTTTTGAATATAGATCATCATATTCTATCAAGAGGAACTACTTCTGACCATACAGAGTTCGACCCACACAGGATCGTTAAGTATCTAACCCCGGTTGATCCAAATAAGATCTGACACACAATGGATTGATAGGTATCTAACCCTCGCAATAACCCACACAGGTTCGGTAGCTAACTAACCCCTGCAATGACCCACACTAGATCTGACCCACATATGAACAATATGCACTGACCCACACAGTATCATTGAGTGCTGACCCACATAGGATCAAACGCACACAAGATCATTATGAGTTGAACTACACAAGATCATTGAGCACTAAACTAAACTGGATCTGACCCACACAGGATCACTTGGTACTAACCACCATATCTTCTGTCCCCAACCTTCACCTCACATCCAGTCATTGGATTCCTCACACCTGGTGTGCTCAAGTCCCATAATATCGACACCTTGAGATATTGGGAATACCTTGACTTCCACTAATCTCCCAAAAAGAGTAACCCAAAAGAAAACCTTGCTGTAAGGGTTCCAACACAAAAAATAGTGCATCAACTAGACGCTTGATATGCGAGTTATAATAATTTTAGTTTCGGGGGGCCTAGTTGGTTTTGGGTTTGATCCAACCCGATAATACTCCAACTATCTCCAAAACTCATGATGAGTAAACCAAAATGACTGTCTCGATCTAGGATCCCAATTCTGTAGACGTTTCATCAAATTGATGTGTAGTTCTCAAGATATCACCCTTTAATTGGAACTGGGCCCAGTCGGGCCCAGGTCCATTATGTCCCTGTCGGACTAACCCGGCCCGACCCAGTCAAGGATGGGCCGCAACAAGTGCAGCCCACTAGGCCTAGGTCCTGTGCAGTCTCCAAGTAGGAATCTCGGCTGTTGTCCACCCGAGATGGCGATGGGGGGTGTGACCCCCAGTCTCCTGAACTCACGAACGTCTTGAAGTCCATTTGGTTTGTGAAGCCCTGGTGACACGTGGGCACTGCCCTGTCACCACAAAACCCACCGGAGGTGTGGGTTATTCCACCACCGTGGATTTGGCAGTAGGTTCTTCTCACCGGCAGGGCGTTGTTCATGCTGCCTCCCCGCTCTCCAGCTATGCGCTCATCGTGTGGCCTCTCCTACTGCGACCAACAGAACAGACGACCACCTCCTCCAAATTACGAAACTGATGAGTCGTCACCCCTTGATCAATGGAGTCTTGTGATGACACACCAAACCTTTTCCATGGCCGGGAGGTGCTGGCCTTTCTGATGACTGCCGCAGCATTGCGCCGCAGCCTCCTATTGTGGCTTTCTTCAGAGCACACCTTCTTCATAACTGGTCAGTGTCACTATGCCGATGGTATTCCATGTAGAATGCAAGGATCTTCCAAAGTAGCAGATGGTTCAGTCCAGGTTTTTAAGGCTTTCACCCTTTGAGTTAGATTGTAACATAAGGGGGGTAAACAATTCAATAAATTTACTTGAAAGAAACTATACTCAAAACCCCCACCTAGAATCATTGGAGATCACTCATGATTGAACAAGTCTCGTTGTTTGTCCTATCCAAAACATGCCGCCAATAATTCCACTCGAACATTGATCTTCAGTTCGGGGTTTTGTTGTTGCACTTCCATGCTCATCGGAACTGGCTCTATCCTCCAAGGGTTTGGCTTCTCAGCAATTTACCAGCACTTCGTTGCGTAGTGAAGTTGTGCTGGTACCTCCCCCGAAGCACCCTATAAATAAGAGAGGGGGAGGGTATGTTACGTCATTGGGAATTAATGGGGCCCATTAATTAGGAAGCTTTCTAATTTCCCAAACATTGCTGTTAGTAATATTGAAGGGTAAATATATTTTGTGGCATGAAACATCACTTGTTCCCATACTCCTCTTGTCTATTCGAGGATATGAAATAAAATAAAATAATAAAGTTATATTTATTTATATTTTTTAAAATTCCCAATACATAAATTTTTCCCCATGTCTATTACAGTCAATGTAATGTCTCCCTTAAGGGAATCCTGGAACTTCAGATTCAATGGTGCCATATGATTTTTAATCCAAGCATTGGATCAAAAGATTTAAAATGGAACTCCCATGTTTACTGAACATAAATTAAAAAAATTTAGAAATTAATTCCAGGAACATCGGGCCTTGGAATCCCGCGCTATAAATTTTCAAAGACTAATAACAATTCCATATAATGAAAAAAATTATCTTGAAATTTGGGAATTTACATATAATATATCATTATCTTTTTTCCATTTAATGCACTTATGAATGTTATAATGTCATTTGTAGCCGTGTGGACTAGTACCTCATCAAAGAAATGTGATTTTTCTTATTTCATCACCTCATAAAAATAACTATATAAATAAATATATATTATTAAATAATATAAATTTTTTTATATAAATATAAATATATAAATTTATAACATTACTTACTTTTTTCTATAATTATAATTGGTAAATTGAAATTTTACTCGTGTGTATTAACAGAATACAATCTCTTCAATTATAATGTTTATCATTTTACATAACCATATTTATTTACTTATCTTAGAAGATTATATTATTTATAAATATGATAATTATTAAAATATTATTACTCAAGTGACGTTTAAATTGTCACCTTCATGCCCTTAGTCAACCTACCAATTCCATTTTTTACACATAAGCCGAATTTGGTCATAATACTCAAAATAAACATTAGTGATTATATAATTATATATAAAACCATTATAAGTGAAATAGAGTTAATAATAATGTTTTAAAATGTTCCCAAAATATAATAAATTTAACATCTGTTTATTATATAGGAATATTATGAACAAGCTCGACAAATCTGACTCATCGTATGGGTCTTTCTCATCTCACTTTTATTTCTATGACATGTATACTTTACTCACTGCTGATTTTTATCTGGTTGTTAATATTTTCAAAATTACTTTTTATTATGAATATAAGCCTTAAATTTAGGTATATTTTTATATATAATTTATTATCTATCTTTCTTATGTCTACAGTATCAATTTTTACAATTTGTTAATGTATTTCATCCTCCATTTGACTTCGATGGGATGTAAGTTATGATTGACACCGACATTCATTTATATGGTTTATATTATCCCCATTTTACATTTTATATCACTAATAAATTTATTTTCGTGATATTATAAAAGATTCTGATTCATGTAGATTGTGATTCAATGTCACAAAATTGTTAAGAATCTTTTGTAACAGTATCATCATTTATCGCGATTGGGTATTATTAAGTATGTAATGTTTAAATATTAAAATTCTAATGAAATATTTTATCCCCAAGTTATTAATGATATTACCATGTAATTTTACTTTTCCCCACTCATTCAAATGAAAATTGTTTTATAGTGTTTTAAATAAAATATGACATAATTTCTCTATTCCGTAAAAATATGTTATTTTTCCAAAACATGTTATCTAAAAATAATTTAAATTTTTTTTCCATATTTTTAAATACTATAATATATTTTACCTAAAAATTTTTATTAATTTTTAGTAATATCTTATATATGTTTCTGATTTTTTTTATAAAAGTAATTTCTGAATTTTTTATACATTAAAAAGGGAATTTAAAAATGAATGTGATATTTTTATCCAGAATTATTTTAATTATATTTTATGTGTATTTCAATTAATCAAAATAAAAAACCCTTAATGTAAATTATCCTCCATTAGGAATATTTTTAATTTATTCTAGCATCATTATTTCATTGGATGGATAATGTTTTTTTTCAAATATGATTTTATAGAATAATTTACTTATCCAGGGGTTAATCATGTATAAAATAGAATTATATGAAACCCATTTCCATTCAAGGTGTTAATAAGGATATGAAATAATGATACATTTTTTGATGATTCTTTTGATATGTGAAAGAATTATGTACTTTATTGTTTTTGTGGTTTGGACAACATAATTATTGTAAAATGGGGTGCCCTAGATTATGATGGGTGAGCCGGTTACAATATTATATGTAGGGGACTATATATCTCAAGGTAATCACATTATAGCTTAACATGGGGTGTCCCAGATAGCATCACATGAGCCTAATGTATATTATCATGGGTTTCATAGATATATCCAACTAAGCATGTCATAGTTTAAATATTAGTTTAATCGAAATGGAACTCTAATTCATTGGGAAATAATTATATTTCTGTCCAGCCACATGGTTATTCTAGTTTAAAATGTATTTAGATGTTTTTTATGAAAATGAGGCTCTAAGTTACCAATGTCAGTGTTAAGTTTAATTTTATATGTTCAATGAGTGTAATTTTTATAAATGCATTGAATATATGGAATCAGAATAAAGTGTGTTATGTAATATGGACCATTTAATTTTTGACCACATTGATTAGTGAATATGGTTTAAAATATTTATAGTGATTAAGGTGAGAAGTAGATTACATTGTAGTTAAACATATAATATATTGTGCGAATGACCTGAAAACTTTTTGAACACCCATTTTCTAGACATATATTGATCCTTCGCTACATTTCATAAATTGTTATGAGTTATAGGTTTTCTATTACCTCAAATTTTTCAATATATAATGTTATGTAATAAAATAAACCACCTTGACTTTAATATTTATAAAGCATTGGGATCCGGAAAAAATATCATATGTTTGGTTATAATTATTATTTAAATAGTAAAATGAGTTTTTAACATTATAATTTATATTAAATTTTTATATGTGAATTATTAACATAAAAGGATATGAAACGCTAACATGTTAACTATTTATTTAGTATTTAACTTAAATAAATTATAAAAATAATATAAAAAGAGAAGTAAATTGAATGAATTGTTTTCTTCCATTAAATTATTTGATTAATATATAATGTTACAAAGGTATAAATTAAATTTATTAATATTTCATCATTGTATTTATTATTTTAAATTTTCGTTAAATAATTACTATCAAAATTGATGATAATGTTACCTTTTAATAATTTACACTTCATTAAATGATTTTAAATTAAAAAATATCATGTCGTAAATAAAGTGATTTATAAATGATAATAAATACAAAATATGGTCCATTCAACTACTAAATGATGTTTCATAATGAACATATTGACCATTAAATAGTAAAAATGTTTTTAGCGTGATTAGGGTTAAAGTATTGTTTTACGAGATATACGTGCTTCGGTTAAAATTTATTTCCAACAAATGATGTATTTAATTAAATTTGTATAAAATTTATAATAATTAGTATTAAAATTTACAAAAATTTTGAATTTAATTGATTTATAATTGATAAATTATATAGGATATAAAACTATTTACTTTTGTATTAATATGTTAAAACTGATTAAAATTAAAGACTATCACAAAAATAAAAATAAAATATTTTAAGGAGATTTAAATGTGGATACCCCATAAATTCAATAAAATTAATTATTGTTCAATTTTGGATTCACAATAAGTAATGGTGACCTCCCAATAATGATTAATTTTGAGTATTTATAAGAATTTCACTCCTCATAAACTATAAAAGGCCCTAACTATCTATAAACATCCAGACCTATAAATTCATTTTTCTCATCAAAACGATTGCCACTTCACTAAAAAAAATTCTTCTCCTTTCCATAGAATTATTACAATTTGTTTATATACATCCATCGAATGACTTTTTTTCAACCCAAAAGGAGTTACTCGAGGATGAAGTGGATTTCATGAATGTTCTTTTTATATTATTTCATACTACACACACATAAATTATTAATATCAAACTATTATATAATAGAATCTATATTATTAATATTCATAGATTTTTTATGTTAGAGGTACTGCCTACTCTAACACAAACATCCATCAAATAGGTTATTAAATCATCATTCATGTGTATGGAAGACTTTTTCCTCACGAAATAATGCCATCTGTTTCATTCCATTACCACCAACCACGGTCGAGTATAATAATGGATCTAATGTTATTATATGAAATTTTTTATATTTTTAACATAATTATACTTGAACATTAATTATATTACATAAAACATTTTACATTTCATACTATAGTGTATGAGATAACGTCACTCATGTGTATGGTAGACTGCCACCTCATGAAGCGATGTAAAGCATTTTTTTCATAATTGCAGTGCATGGATGGTGATACAGGTTACTATAATGAAAATATATAGTATAAATGAAATCATTTTTATATTCCGGGCATAATTATCAATTTTTTAATATAATTTATCATTATATTTTAACCATTTTATGAATTGAAAGAAGTTGTAATATAATTGGTGGACGCGTAGACTAGTACCTCCTCAAAGCAATGTGATTCATCAATTTTCATCACCTCATGAAAAAAATGATATATATATATATGTATAAATTATTAAATAATATTTATTTTTTATACTAATAAAAATTTATAAATTTAAAATAATATTTACTTTTCTCCATAATGATTATTCGAAAATACGGATGATACTCATGTGTACGAAGGGACTATCATCCCCATGATTGTAATGTTTGTAATTTTACATAACCATATTTAATTATTTAATTAAAAAGTGTAATTTATGTATAATTATAATATTTTTTCATTATTTTTATTCCAGTGATATTTATATAGTGACCATCCTGTCTTTATTTAACCTACCAATATAATTTTTTACACATAAGAAGATTATAGTCAAAACATTATAAATAAACATAATTGATTAATTAATTTTTATATTAAACTATTATAATAGAAATAAAAGTAATAATAAAAATATATAATGTTCCCATGATTGAATAATGTTAAAATATTTTTATTATTTATGAATATTATGAACATGCTCGATGAATTTGATTAAGGTTACGAGTCTTTATCGGCTCAGTTTTATTTCTGTTACACGTATATAATATTTACCACTTATTTTTTATGTGTTTTTATATCATAATATTTAATTTTTTTTATGAATATTACTATAAAATATATGTATATTTTCAAATCTATTTTATTCTCTCTCTTTATTTGGGTATACTGTATCAATGTTTCCAATGTGTTTAGTTAGTTCAGCCTCTATTTGACTTATAGTGATGTAAGTTATATTATACACCTACCTTAATTTATATGGGGTATATATTCCCCATTTAAATATTTCATTATGAATATAATTATCATCACGATACTATAAATTATTTTGATTCATGTAGATTGTGATTCAGTGTAACTTAAGTGGTAAGTGTCTTTTGTTATAGTATCATCATTTCTCAGGATTGCATATTATTAATTAATCAATGTTGAAATCTTATTACTCACATAAAATATATTAACCTCTAGTTATAAATGATATTATCAAGTAATTTTAATTTTATATAATCTTTGTACTGAAATTTTTCTATAAAGTTTTTTTTTGAAAATATTAATTTATTTCCCTCTTCAGTATGAAATATATTGGTTTTACAAAACCATCATTTCAATAAAAAATATAATTTTTTAATTTTTATTAAATCCTAAGTGAAATTTTTTCTCAAAATAAATTAATTGATTTTTTAAATTCCATATATGTTTCCAATATTTTTTCCCAAATATTATTTTTAAAATGGTTTATATTATGAATAGGGATTTAGAAAATGAAAATGATATTTTCTTCCAGAATGTTTTTAATGATATTTGAATTTTTTTTACATTCATAAATGTCAAAAACAATTAATGATACTTATCATCCATTGGGGATTTTTTTATTAATACCACCTTCATTATTTCATGAGATGGATAATTTTAGTTTTAAATAAAATTTTATATAAACATTTTTTTTATCTAGCGGATAATCATGTTTAAAATAAATTGATATGAAACCCATTTATTTTCATTATGATAATACTATTATGAAATAATGATGATATTTTCTATGATTATTATGATATGTCATGGATTTATCTACAATATTCTTGATGTGGTTCTTAAAATTTACACATGAAAAATGTGATGGTCAATATAGTGTTTGGTGATCCCAATACATATTTACATGTACTGGGCCAGATATTTATAGGTAATCACATTATAACCTAACAGGGGGTGGCCCAGATAGCACCTGGTAAGCCCGATAAATCTTATCATTGGGTGACTTGATAGAGACAACTGATCCAGTTATACTTCAAAGAGTGGGTGAGCTGAAATGGCACTCCAATTCATTGGGTAATGACTATACTGGATTTTACCCACATGTTTATTGGAAATTAAAATGTTTTGGAAATGGTTTAAGGAAAAATTATGCTCCATGTGACCAAAAAGGGTATTAATTTTGTCTTTTGGGTTTATAATGCTTCCCATGATCGATATTGATATCACATGGGTTATAATTTTTTATTATAATGAATATTCTATTTCCCATGATTCCATATGTGATGATAGATGTATTGATGGGGGTATTAGTGCATTTATTATTTTCTCATGAACTCTTATTATTTCGTTATAACTATATTCCATTCTTATGCTCAATCATAAAATAAAATTGTTAATTCATATTTTTAGTCAAATGTATCATATAATCTCACTCATAATTTTTTCATCTTTCCTTGGTTTTAATGAAGTTTGTTTAAAGAGGTATGTCTAGAAGGTATTTTATATGGATAAAGACGATGTATTAATGTTAAAAATAATATATTGGTTAAGTAAGAGAATTTGTCATTTAAAGTCTTATAAATTTTTTATAAAGGGGTTCTTTCTGATTCTATAAATCTCTAAACCTAAAAATTTCTCAATATTTTATTTGATTCAATTTTTCCTTTTCATATTTTTAAGATTTCATGGGATAAATTGTTTCACCCTTATCAACATCAATGGTGGAAATGAACTGTTCATCATCTCATCACATGATCTGAGACTGCGGGTGATTGGATGTTATAATTGGTATCAATGAAAATTTTAAATAATATTAGATATTTTTATACTCTAATGATTAGTTATCATAATATTTTTTTTATAATGTAATAGTTCTATAATATATTGGTTGATCACAAGATCAATGTATTAGACACTCTATTTTAATGTTTTATATACTAAATATTTTGATGGTATTAATGATGATTTTTTGATTTTTCTGGTTGGCATATTACTATCCCATGGGATCTATATGAATTTTTTTAAGGAGGAATTATTTTTTTGGGTAAAAACATTAATCGGAGCTACATATAGGATGGTTGAAAACAATTCACAAAAAGATATATTATAGGGTATGAAACAATGATTGAAGGTAGATAAGGGTTTTACACCGACCACTGGCCTATATTATTTCTTGGAAAATATTATATTTTTATTGGTAATGATTAAAGTTTATTTTTAGAAAATTTAGTATATTATTTTGGGAATAATTTTTCATTTATATTTCATGAATATTATGATCAAATCCATCATATCATTAGATTTCGAACATAGTGGGTAAATGTTTGCAAAATTTTAAGGATTGTTATTTCTGGAATTGTTTTTCTTAACCTTAAGAAATAAATTTAAGGATTAATTTTTTATATGAAGGTTTTATATTTTGTTAAATTATCTAACCAGGTTCTAAACATTTTATTTTTGGATAATGACTAAAGACAGATAGAATATATTCAAAATCTATATTTTGGTTTTATGGTCTTCAGAAGTAGAATTTAGTTCATATATCCTTTAAAATTCATCTTGAATTGTAATCAATTCTATAATATTAAGATATTGTGGTTGAAAGTTTACCACTAGATGAAATTATACTTATTAAGTATATATATTTCCATATTTTCTTTATCTATAAGGTAATATAATTCCTCAAATATAGGAAATGGATCATGAAGCCAAAACATTATCTTTGTCCCCTCAATTCTGACAAATAAATGTACTTTTCTATCATAAATTTTTTATGGGTTTGTGTATCTTAGCATGCCATTTATTAATCACTTTTTATTGATATATTTCCTCAATCACACTCCATAATTATGTACAATTTTCCCCTATTCACACATATGTCAAATTATTGCGAAACATAGTTATGTGTTATTACAAACAACCCTTGTAATTCAGTTTCTCTATTATTTATAGAATTTTTTATTAACACATTTGACAATTTGTGTTTTCAAAAATTCATTTTAATTTTTCATTACGTGTTTTTTAAGGTAATGTATATTTACGATGAAACAGTTTATTAAAATATGGGTTGTAAGACCCTATGTTTTTAAAAGATGAAAATTTTATTAAACTACGTAAATGGTAAAAAAAAGTGATTTTATATTACCATACACAATACGTGGTGCTTTCTTCAACATTTTGTTTTACACGTAAGACAAAGTTTTACAGAACAACAATATATAATTAATATTTTTGTTTAATAAGATAGTAATAACCTAACCATCTGAATGGTGGCTATACACATGATTAAATAAATTTTGAACATATTTTTTAGACATGTTTAAATAATTAATTATTTTATGATGAGTTATATTGTAATTAAAATAATTTCCATTTTAAAATAAAAGATTTTGTTTCCTAAAAAACAATTTAAAAGCCAAAAGTGTGATATATCCCAAAAAAAATAAACAAATCACTAATATTTCATTTTTTAATGAAATTTAAATGTAATACATTCAATATAATTTTTTCTACTAAAAATATTAGTTTTCAAGAAAATAGATAATATTCATTCGAATATTACTCAAAAAGAATATTTTTTGAAAATATTTTTCTCTTTTTTATGGATTGCTTGTTCTAAAAATAATTGTTTGAAATATTATAATTTTTATGTTAAAAACTAATATTATTTTTTCATGAATAATATCAACATTATATTTGGTTTAATATGTTATTTATTGTTATGAAACACTTTATTTTTTGATGAATAATATAAAATACTAAATATTAATAAAAACTACATTTTCAATTAAATTTGTTTTAATTTTGAATTATATTTTTTAATTTTTTTTAGTGAAAATATATCAATTATAAATATATTAATGAAATTTATGTCATTTTAATAATATTCATGTTGAATTTAATTATAAAAACATTGCAATAATTTAAACATTTTCACATTAAAATCCCACTTTTCCATCACAACTGTGAGATTAATATTAAATTAAATTATTACACTTCTATGGCTTGATTTTTTTCAAATGGATACCAAATATATAATTATTATAATTTATATTAAGTAATAATATCAACTGTATTTCTTTCAAAAACGGATACTTAAAATAGTTAAAATTAATAATTGTGATTAAGATAAATAAGAGGTTACTTTGTAATCAATAATATACTATACGGTATAAAATATACTAAATTTATTTTCTAACACAAAATTTTGTTCCATATTTCTACCTATATCACTTTTTTCTCTATTATTATGACTTATATGGATAATATTCTATATAAGGGACCTATATAATAAATTGGGTAATGAAAAAGACAAAAGGGATCCTTCTTTTCCATTTAATATTTTGGAAGATATGGGATAAGGACAAAACATCATATATTATGTTATAAATATTATTTTTTAACATAAATTATTATTTTTTAAATAATAAATTATGTTATATTTTTATAGATAAATTATTTACATAAAATAATTAATAAATTCCAATGCATTAATTTTTTTGATAATAAATAACTTAAATAAATGAAAATAAACAAATTAAAATTGATTAAAATTGAATGAATTGTTATTTTCAATTAATTTTATAGATTAATATTTCATTTTACAGATTTTTGAAAAAAAAAATATTCAAACACAATCATTTTATTGATGATTTTAAATATAAATTCACTAATTACAGTGTAAATTGACATTGTTGCTGATTTAGAATAAATGAGATTTTGTTGCATGATTTAAAAGTAAACAAAAAAATATTCCAAATTACAAATACGGGTTAAAAAATTTCAACTATTTTCCATTCATGGAAAAATTGATATATAATAATGAACATATTAATCTCTAAATTGTTAAACCATTGTTTTCATGATAAGTGTTAATGTTGTGTTTTGTGCCATCACATGCACTGCAATTAAAATTAATTTACCACAAAAATTTTATTCTAATTTTATACATTAGGTATATTATTTAGAAATATATGATATAAAATTTTAAAAAACTATATCTTTAATTTATTCTTAACATAAAAATTTCATAGGTTAGAAAAATAGTTAACATGGTAAAAACAAAAAAGTAAATATTGATTAAATGTAATGACTACGGAATGAAATGATAATAATGATTCTATTTTTTATGATGTAAGTTTGGAATGATCATAATTGAAATAGAATCCATTTTTTGTAAATTATGTCATAAAATTATTTATGGGATTCTTCTTGATAGTGAATACTTTTAAGTATTTATTAGAATTTCACTCCTCCTCAGCAAAAAATGACACTCACTCTATCCACGTATCCACACTTCTCAATCAATTAATATCTATAAAAATAATTCCATGTGACTCCATGAATCCCATCCTTTCATACATGGAGGTTTAATTTTGTGATAAATCCATTCATGGAAGGTCATGGGTAAAAATTGAATGGATTAACCTGAGGAAGAGGTAACCTTCATCAATGTGTTTTTTATTTAATTTCTTTCTCCACCGAAATAATTATTAATATAAAAATGTTTAAATAAAAAATAATAATTTAAAAATAATTATATCATATTATATTGACTATACCACCTATACGCACACACTAGAAAATCAAATGGGTCACGAATTTTTTATTCTTCTGTAATGTGTAATACCACATCGTGAATCGATGTAATACATTTTCCATTACCACCTCTCAGAGTAGGGTATAACGATGGATCTAAAGATTATATATTATATTTATGATATTTATGATATTTCTAATATAATTATATGTTTGTATTCATTATATTATATTAACCATTTTTACATTATGTATCCTTTTGGATATTATAACACCGATCATGTGTACGCTGAACTACTCCCTCCTAAAGTGATGTGAAGCATTTTCCAATAATGTCTTATATGTATGAAAATAAGGGTAAACATAATGAATTTATACGATATAAATTAAATTATTATGATATTTGTGACCAAAAAAATATTACTATAATTATTATATATAATTTTCTTCTTACAATTTCACACACAAAAAATTGATAATGTCATTCGAAGATGTGTGGACTACTAACTCCTTAAAGCGATATGACTATTATTTCTTAATAAAAAAACCTATAATGATATATAATGATATATAATTAAAAAATATTTTATAAATTATATATTTATCTTTCTAGAATAATAAAATATTACTTACCTTCCTTCCGTAATGATAATCGAAAAATGGAAATGTAACACATGGGTACGTATGGACAATCATCTCTATGATCACAGGGTTTGTAAATTAATCTAAACAGTAATCGATGATTAGTTTTAATTGTGTAATTTATATATAATTTTTATTATTATGTAATTATTATTATAATAAACATGACTAAAAATTTACCTTTTGAACTTATTCATCATACCAAAGTCATTTTTTCACATAAGATGAAGGTTGTCAAAGCGTCCAACTTATTCTTAATTGATTATGTAATTACATATAACTTGTTAAAACATGGACTAAAATTAATAATAATCCTATATAAGGATATAAATTATGTAAATAATTAACATAACATTATTATTCATCATGATAAAGAACATGCTTAGAGAATCAGTCTCAAGGTAATGGTTTTTCTTATCTCACTTTTTTTCGGTGACATGCATTTTATATTCACCACATTTTTTTTAATGGATTTTATAATTATGATGAATTTATCTTATGATTATTATCCTTATATTTATGCTTATTTACATATCATTTTTTGGATCTATCAATCATAGGGTTTACAATTTCAATGCTGGAAAAGCATTAAATAAATTTTTCCTCAAATTTCCTTCTATGAGGCATAGGTTTTATTACACACCATACATCATTTATGTAAAGACCCAAAAATTTCAAGGAATTTTTTTTCTTAAATAATTTGGAATTTTACAAGTCTAAGGTTTCTAATGGCACTTGATTTCGAGGCCCTGTGTGCCTGGAATCAATTTCTGATGTGTTTTTCGGTTCTGTTCAGTAAATGTATGTGCGGGTTTCTCTATCTTTTGAACTGGTGCTTATAATTAAAATCTGAGGGCACCGATGAACTCATAGAGACAATATTAATTTAAGGGGGTCTTTACTGAAGTTTCTTTTTGATGTATGTGGCAGATAAAATTTGGGAATTCATTAAGACTTAAATACAATTGTTGTGTTATAATTTTATTTTTAGTGGAAGTTAATTCCTCAAAAGGGAATTTGGAGGTGGGGTCCACAGCCCACCTAACTTCCCATGGGAGGATATAAATAAGGGTAGTGGGCCCGCATGAGCAACTAATCCTTCAACTCCTCCTTTAACTACCTCAATCCCACCTTTATTTAACATTTTTGACAACTCCTCACTCTTAATGGTGGAGCCTCTCCACCTCCCAAACATTAAAGATGCCAACACATTTAATTAATAACATTATTAATTAATTGGAACCTCTCATTTGAATTAATTTTATTTTCATGGAATTTCATTAAAATTGGAGAATTCTATAAGAATATTTTCCTTGTAAAATATTGTGGTGGGGAACCATTGGAGAATTAGAGAAGCTTCATTATTCCATGAAGAACATCATCCTCTCTCGGCAGAGAACGCTCCACGACATCTCCTACCTTCTTATTCCTCCACATCATGGGAGAAGACATCGCTCACGAGAAGTGTCACCTACGTTAGTTACTCTTCCTCCAACGTTGACGAGACGACACCGTCTTCCATGACGCTCAACTACCACGACACTCGTCTTCTGTGGCTTGTTGATGTGTGACGTCAAATATGAGGAAGGGGTTTTGTATAAACCTATGTGAATAAATTACCTTATTCATGGTTGAATTCATTGGAATGTCTTCGACCAACTGCTACTGCCTAACACAGATGGTGTGGGATGAACAAACACGGCTTGACGACCCTCCGATGTTTCCGGATTTTATTCGCAATGGAAGCGTGTTGGAAGAGGCGGCGATGAGAAAAGGCGGCGACTGTGCGCCCACCGCGTGCGGAAGAACCACGGACCACAACCGCGGGCTACTTGTCCGAAGAAGAACCCGCTGGCCAATGCCGGCTGGGCTAGAGGACCACGGCCCCTCTAAGGCGCCACACTGCGGAGGACTATGGCCCATGTTCCACGGACCGCTTTGGCGGCGAGCCGGTCATCCACCTTCCGGTCGGGTTGATGGAGGTCGCGACACCCGCAGGTGCTGCATGGAAGAACCATGGCCCATCCATGTTGGCCGCTGGAGGTGAGAAGATGGACCGGCTTCCGCTAGCTGGATAGGAGGGTGGGCAACCTGGCACCACCAGTTTGGGAATGCGGGGGGGGGGGGGGCACCCCCCCCCCCCCTCACTGCATCGCTCAGCCACCCAGGCCGAGCCGCTCGGCCAGCCGGGCCGAGCCACCATCTAGCCATGCCGAGCCACGCCACACCGGGCCGGGCCACGCCCCTCAGGTCAGGCCGGTCTGACACCAGCTGGGTAAGACCGGCCAAAACTAGGTCCACCCGACCCGCCAACCCATTGGGCTGAACGGGTTGGGCCTGTTACTCTTAAATGAGAATAACATCACAACCGCGCGTCCAATCGATGCACCGTCTAGGACACCGGTATGCTCATGATGAGGAGGTCATTTTTTGATACTCTAAGTGAGTTTTGGACGACTTTTTAAAATGTCTGGGTTTGGAACGAGCATAATTCCAACCGGGCCTGTGTAACGGAAAAGACAATAACTATCAGATCGTGCGTCCGATTGACACACCGTTTGTCACGTAGGGTTCCTTTTGAAGAGATGGAACTTTGGGATACATCAACTCAATACATTATGATAGTTGATATATTGACCCCTTGGATCGAGGAGTGAACCCTCTTGGAATCAATCATGTTGTGTACATGAACCCTAGAGCTGGCTGCGACTCTGATGACTTCCATACTGGAATCATCCGTGGGTTCGACAATGACGAAAATCATACTGGAATCCTTCATGGATTCGATGATGATGACAACTGTACTGGAATCCTCCATGGGTCCGATAGTGATGACTACTGTTCTTCTATCCTAAGTGGGTCTGATAGTTTGACTTATGTTCTAGTATCCTATGTGGGTCCGACAGAGTAGCTGGTCTAGTATCCTATGTGGGTTTGTCAAATTAGTTTGTCTATTAACCTATGTGGGTCCAACAGCTTAGATGAATCAGTGACTACATCTGATCATCTCTATCTCTATATGAAAGATGTATACCTATGTGAGCTGAGTCTTGAATTTCAATCATTATCATCGATGTGATTGACTTTATTTCCTGTGTGGACTGGGTTTTTCTTGGGCTCGAGAGTTGGAGATGAACTATGATAGATAAATTAGGTATATGTATGGGCATGTACCTAGGTAGAGTTGGTTGATACTTCATTATTGTATCTTTATTCTGTGGTTTATCCATTGTGGATTCTGGGAGACCTTTGGGGGACTCGGGGTCCCTACTGAGTATCGTTATACTCACCCATGCATGGGTTATACCCACACCTTGTTGTGTTGGATACAGATAACAGGCAATGTTGATGGAGGCAGAGACCAAGTGAGGACCGGATGGTACCCGGTGGTGGACCAAAGGGCGAGACCGTACACGGAGCGGGCCGATAGGTGTGGAGTGCTGAGGTTGACATATGTTCCTACCCTTCAGTTAGGATACTTGGGAGACGTTCCAAGAGCTACTCCATTTAACTATTTTCCCTTTTCCAGTTGTACTTGCTTTTCGTTGTGCCTATACGTTACTGTTGGGCTTGTATTTTCGGCCCCTTTACATTCCGCACTACATTTTGTATACAATTTTCCCATAGTGCTTTGTTTCCAGCTTACCATGTTTGTGTGTGTATCACTACTATAAAGGAAATGCCTTCCCAGCTTAGGTATTTTTACGCCTTTGGTGTTAGTCGCCATCCCCTGGCCTTTGGAAGGCGGACATGGGGTAGTTACGGAACGACTCCTGGGGACGGGTTGTGACAAATTGGTATTAAAGGGAAGTTATACCATAGAACTTAGACTCTTAATTATTTTCTGTAAAGTGATAGTGTTAAGGGTATTGAGTGTGGTTTTCAATCTTTGGAGTCTAGTGTTGGTGCGGCGGCCGATGTATCCATACACCGGGACCCTGACCTCTGATTTCCAACTTAGGGCACGAAAACACTGATTGAATGTGTGTTTCAAAATATTCTTTGCGATTACTTTTACTCAGTTCACCAGGCATAATGTTCTGAATATGGAGCACTTGTTTCATTTCATGATGGCCCCATGAAGGCATCCAACTAGGGTTCTGAGTTACGTACGAGATGGAATCCCACCGAGTGACGAGGCCTCGGTGTAGGTCCCCATCACAGTGGAGGCACCACCGATAACAACAGCTCCACTAGCATATAATTCATGATGCCTAAGTGCATTGCACGAGTTTCTACAACAGAGGATGCCCTGGATCCGTAGAGAGATAGATCCACAAGCAACTGAGGACTGGCTGGAGGTTGTCGTCAGAGTTTTCAGATTGTTAGGGACACCAGCCGACCTTATAGTGATTTGTGAGGCGAGTCTCCTGTATGCAGTAGTATGTAGATGGTGGAGCCTGATGGTCCATGTGTATGATTAGGCATCTTTACTTTGGACAGAATTTGAGAGTCTCTTCCACTTTGAGTTTGTTCCATCCACCCTTTGTGCGGTGCAGATTCAGGAGTTACTTCATTTGCGGCAGGGAAGCAAGCCAGTAGCTAAGTACTCAGTGAGATTCACTAACCTCTCACGATACTCCACGGATATGGTGTGAGACCTGTTCTTCAGGTCCTAGACCTTTGAGCATGGACTCAGACATGAGATCAGGGCTTCGATGACCTCCCTCTGTATTCCGACGCAGGCGGTAGTACTGGGGTGAGCCCTTCGTGTGGAGAGCTTTCTTGCTACGAAAACACCAGCTATGAGACCCACCGTTGGGCGAGTGGTAGCAGAGTCTTCTATAGCTGGTTGCTAACAGTTGATGCAGAGGTCCAAGAGGACCAGTCCCTAAGTTGAGCGATCTCATGATACAAGTTCAGTTGTGCGGGGCACACGAAATAGATCCAGTTGTACGAGGAGCAGGAAGTGCTATGCATGTGGTGGGCAGGGACACATGGCTCGAGACTTCCCGACCCTCCGTACATATAATTAGTAGATAGTGGAGGGACCTCCTAGGAAATGTAAGAGGTTCGCCCATGGTGGTTCGTTGGGAGCAGACGGACGTGGAAGATGAGCATTATGAGAAGCAGGCGGTGGATGACGTTTCGTGGCTCTGCCACCACCACCACCAAGTTGTCCACCTAGACCACGGGGAGCTGGAGGACAGAGGCAGGCTCAGCTCCAGGCAGTGGAGGCTTACAACCACAGCGCACCTAAGATTATTCAAGATTCTATCTGTGTCTACTAAAACCTTACTGCATTACTTATAGACACATGTGTGATTCATTAATTTATTTCCACTACCCTATTTCGGAGCGCAGATATTCCGACGGAGCCGTTGGCTCGATCCTTACGGATAGACTTCTACGGGAGTAGACTCAACAATTACACACTACTGCCAGAAGTGTGAGATTACACTAGGAGGTGAGATCTTCGGCTGAGATCTTCTTGTAGCGGCGTCGAGGCCTTACGAAGTCATCTTGGGAATGGACTGGTTATCTACAGTCCATGATCAAATTGACTCTATTAGGCACGAAGTATGGTGTATCCACACAGATGGGACCTGGTTCACCTTCATAGGTGAGAAGTAATCCTTTTCAAAACAAGATGTAATTACATAGAGGAGGAGGCATCCGATCACACATCAGCTGGCTAGTCTCATCCTTGGAGCGGTTGATGTGTGGAGTCCAAGTTTTCCTGTTGGGGAGGATTATTATGCGGATGTTTTTCCTGACGACATCCCTGGATAACCTCTTCACAGAGAGGTATATTTTTACATTGACTTGTACCCCAGGACAACACCAATATCTACTCCAGCATATCGGATGGCGCCCTCTGTTCTTCGTGAGCTATGGGTATAGCTGCAGGACTTTCAGGGGAAGGGATTTATCCAACCTAGTGTTTCACCCTGGGCATCTCCGATTGTGTTTTCCAAGAAGGCGGATGGGAGCTTGTGACTATGTGTCGACTACCGTCGCCTAAATCAGGTGACTGTGAAGAACAAGTACCCACTCTCGAGGATTGATGACATATTTGAACATCTCAAGGGATCACAATGGATCTCGAAGATAGTCCTTAGGTCAAGCTATCATCAAATCAGAGTTCGAGACGAGGATGTGTAGAAGATCACCTTTAGGTGTTGGTATGGCCACTACAAGTTCATTGATATGACCTTTTTCATACCAATTCTCCAATGGTGTTTATGAGTCTCGTGAATAGAATCTTATAGCCTTACCTCAACTGATTTGACATAGTGTTCATCGATGACATACTGATTTACTCGACTACTGAGGAGGAGCACGTCTATGAGATGCGGGATGTACTGGACACACTCTGAGAGCCCCAACTTTATGGTAAGCTCTCGAAGTGCCAGTTCTGGATTAGAGAGGTTCACTTTCTAGGAAACGTATTCTCGGAGGCTGGAATTGAAGTGGATCCTACGATGATCATGGAAGTACTTGGTTGGGAACCACCCAGGAGTGTCACAGAGGTACAAAGATTCCTAGGTCTGGCTGGGTACTATCGGAGATTTATGTTAGACTTCTCCAGAGTTACAGCACCACTTCCAACTTTGACGAAGAAGGGGAAACATTTTATGTGGTCAGATAGATGCCCGCAGAGCATTCAAAAGCAGAGACATAGATTGACCAGTGTGCCCATCTTGAGGCTACCATAGGAGGGTATTGGGTACGTAGTTTATTGTGAGGCATCAGGGGCCTGACTCGGGTGTGTCCTGATGCTAGAGAAAGAAGTGATGGAATATGGTTTGCAGAAGTATAAAAAGCATGAGCAGACCTATGATACCCATGACTGGGAGTTAGCAGTAGTGGTATTCACATTGATGATGTTGCAGAACAATCTGATGGGCGAGTTCTTTATAGTCTACTCTGACCTCCAGAGTCTCAGGTATATATTCTCCCAAAAGGACCTGAACATGAGACAGTGGTGATGGCTCGAGTTCCTCCAGGACTATGAATTTCAGATAGTCTATACTCCTGGGAAGGCGAACGTTATAGAATATGATCTCAGTTAGAGATCGGGCATTCAACAGCTAGGAGAGGCGACAGAGTAGCTGGCCGCGTTGAAAATATCCTTTGTGGATAGAGATGGAGTATACTTTATTCAGTCTCTCACAGTCACTCTCACACATTGTCAGTGAGTAAGAGAGGCGCATCATGGGGATGCTAACTGCGAGACACGACGTGCTAAGATATCCCCAGGGCTGGCACCTGAAGGATTTTCTGAAGGTGGGGAGCACGTTATCATATTCAGTGGATGTTCCATGGTACAAGTTTCACTATAGTAGGAGGTGCTGAGAGAGTTTCACAATTACCCTCTAGCGATACATCGAGGAGTGGTGAAGATGTATCAGGACCTCATACGATAGCACTGGTGGACGGGTATGAAGAAGGTTGTAGCAGAGTTTGTTTCACGATGCCTCACTTGTCAGCAACTAAAGGTGGAGAACCAGGTACCGGCAGTCTTGGTACATCCCTTAGAAGTCCTATAGTGGAAGTGGGATGGTATATTCATGGATTTCATGATGGGGCTTCCACGCACATCTAGGAGTCATGACTCTATCTAAGTGATTGTTGACTGACTCACCAAGTCGGCCCACTTTCTACTGATTAGAGAGCAGGGCTCAGTAGAAATCTTGGGATGCCTCTACATTCAAGATATTTTACGACTTAAGGGTTTTCCATCGACTATCATCTTCAATCGAGATGATCACTTTACTTCACGACATTGGAAGGGGTTACATGAGGCTTTTCGGATGCAACTACGTCTAAGCACCACCTTTCATACTCAGACAGACGGTCAGACTAAGATGACCATTCAGACTATCGAGGACATGCTCCGTGCATGTGTCCTTGCCATTGGTCACAAATGGTATGATCACTTACCCTTGGTATAGTTTTCATACAACAACATCTACTACTCCGCCATTGGGATGGCCCCTTATGAGGAACAATATGACCGACCTTGCAGATCACCTCTGTGCTGGACTGACCCAGGGGAATCAGCACTTGTAGGACTAAATATGGTTCAGGCTACAACAGAGAAGGTGCAGATCATCTAGGAGCAGATGAAGACTGCACAGAGCAGACATAAGTCCTATGCTAATAAGATATAGAGACCACTGGAGTTTGAGGATGGTGACCTCATCTTCCTACAGATCTCACCTCGATGAGGTATACGAAGATTTGGCCAGGGTGACAAGTTATCTCTCCATTTCATTGGACATTTCCAGGTCCTTAATAGTGTAGGAGAGGTGGCTTACCACCTGGACCTTCCACCTTAGTTGCACCGGGTGCGTGACTTCTTCCATGTATATCAACTGAGAAGATACGTGCATGACCTGACCCACATCATCGATCAATGGGAGATGGACATTGATGACGGTGCGACATCGACGAAGGTCCTGGTGGAGATAGAGGATCGACAGAATCAGGTCCTACGTGGATGGTCTACTCCTCTAGTTCACATTAACTGGCAGCACGGGACCCTCCAGAAGAGCACATGGGAGCGGGAGGCTCAGATACATGCTCATTACCATCATTTGTTTCCCTAGTGTATGATGTATCTTTATTTGGACGTAAAGATATAAGGTGGGGGTAATGTAAAGACCTATAAATTTCACATAAATTTGTTTCTTATATACTTTGTAATTTTATGAGTCTTTGGTTTCTGACTGCCCCTAATTCCGAGGCCCCGTGTGCCTGGAATCAATTCTTGATGTTTTTTTCGGGTACATTCAGTAAACGTACGTGCGTGTTTTTCTATCTTTTCAACCAATTCTCGGAATTGAAATCTGAGGGCACCGATGAACTCACGTCGCTGGTATTCTCTTAAGGGGACATTTACCGCCGTTGTGTTTTGATGTATGTGGTAGTTAAAATTTGGGGTTCATTAAGACTTAAATAAAATCGTTGTGTTATAATTTTATTTTAAGTGAAAGTTAATTCCTCCAAAGGGAAGGATGAGGTGGGGCACACACCCCACTTAACTTCCTATGGGAGGATATAACTAAGGGTGGTGGGGCCCACATGAGCCCCTAACCCTTCAACTCCTCCTTTAAATCCCTTAAACCCACCTTTATTTAATTTTTTTGACAACTCCTCACTCTTAATGGTGGAGCCTATCCAACTCCCATACACTAATGATACCAACCCATTTAATTAATAACCTTATTAATTAATTGGCACCCCTCATTTGAATTAATTTGATTTGTATGTCATTTCTTTAAAATTGGAGGATTCTATTAGAATATTTGCCTTAGAAAATATTTTGGAGGGGAACCTTTAGATAATTAGAGAAGCTTCGTTCTTTCATGAAGAACATCATCCTCTCATGGAGAGGAACACTCCACGACTTCTCCTACCTTTTTCTTCAACCTCATCAAGGGAGAAGTCATTGCTCATGAGAAGTGTCACCACCATCAACGACTCTTCCACCAATGTTGACGGGGCGACACCATCTTCTGCAACACCCGAATTACGCGACGCTCGTCATCCACATATTGTCAACGTGCGACATCAAATATGAGATAGGGGTTTTGTATAATTCTATGTGATTAAATTATCTTGTTCACGATTTAATCCGTTGGAATGTCTTCGGCCAACTGCAACAGCCTAACTCCGAGGGCCCTGGCCGAACAAACACAACCCGAAGACCCTCTGATGTTTCCTGATTTTATTCGCAATGGAAGCGTGATGGAAGAGGCGGTGATGAGAAAAGGCAGTGGCTGAGTTCTGATTGCGTGAGGAAAAACTGTGGCCCGTAACCATGGGCCGCTCTACCGAAACCAGGTGGGCTGGAGGATCGCATCGCCTCTAAGGCGCCGCGCTGTGGAGGACCACGACCAGTGTTCCGCTGGACGCTTCAGGAGTGTGACGGCATGCCACCTGGAGACCGGGTTGATGGAGGTCGCGACAGCCACATGTTCCACGTGGAAGGACCGGGGCGTGCCCATGCGGGCCGCTCAAGCTGGGAAGACTAGTCGGCTTTGGGTGGACAGACTGGAGGGTGGCGACGCTCGACGTCACCAGTTCGAGAAAGCGCCCCCCCCCCCCCCCCCCCGCATCGCTCGGCCAACCAGGCTGGGTCAGACATCATCCAAGCAGCAGCTAGCCAGGTGCATCATTGAACCGGTGTGACACCATCCGGGTCGAACCCACCAAAACCGGGTCAACCCAACCTGCCAGCCCACTGGGCATAACAGGCCGGTCCCGTTACGCTTAAATGCGAACAACTTCACGACTGTGCGTCCGATCGGCGCGCCATCTATGTAACCTGGATACTCGTGACGAGGCGGTCATTTTTCAATAATCTAAGTGAGTTTTGGATGAATTTTGAAAATGACCAGGTTTGGAACGAGCATAATTCCAACCAGGCCCCTGGAACAGAAAAGCCAATAACTGTCAGACCGGGCATCCGATTGCTGAACCGTCTGTCACGTTGCGTTTCTTTTGACATGGTGGTTCTTTGGGGTACATAAAATCAAGACATAGTGATAGTTTATTTATCTAAACCTTGGTTCAAGGAGAGTACCCTCCTGGAATCAAGCGTGCTATGTGCGGGAACCCTGGAGCTGGCTGCGACTACGATGACTTCCGTATTGGAATCCTCCATGGGTTAGACGACGAAGAAAATCATAGTGGAATACTTTGTGGGTTTGACGACGATGAAAACTGTACTGGAATCCTCCCTGGGATCGACAATGATGTCTACTGTACTTTTATTCTATGTGTTTCGGACAGTTTGACTTCTACTCTAGTATCCTACGTGGGTCTGACAAAGTAGCTACTCTAGTATCCTACGTGGGTCCGACAACTTAGCTGGTCTAGTATCCTACGTGGGTCCAACAACTTAGATGAATCAATGAATATATCTGATCATCTATATTTCTATAAAAAAATATGTATGCCTGTTTGATTTGAGTCTTGACTTTCCATCATTATCGTCAATGTGATTGAATTGCTTTCCTGTGTGGACTGGTTTAGGCATGGGCTCGAGAGTTGGAGCTGAAATGTGATTCATAACTTAGGTATATGTATGGGAATATACATTTGTAGAGTTCGTTGATACTTTGTGATTGTATCTTTCTTCTGTGGTTTATCCTTTATGAATTTTCGGAGAACTTTGGGGGTCTTAGGGTCTCTAATGATTATCGTCATACTCACCCCTAAACGGGCTATGCCTGCACCTCGTTGTGTTGGATGCAGTTGACAGACAGCGTTGACGGAGGCAGAGAGCGAGCCAGGACTAGACGATACCCAGAGGTGGACCACACAGCGAGACCGTACATAGAGCATACTGATAGCCGCGGAGTGCTGAGGTGGACATCTGTACCTACCCATCAGGTAGGATACTCGACAGATGTTCTAGGAGCGGATATTTTTAGCTATTGTCCCATTTTCTGTTGTACTTGCTTTCCGTTGTACCTTTACTTTACTGTTGGGCATGTATTTCCAGCCCCTTTTCATTCAACACTAATTTTTGTACAGAGTTTTCACATAGCTCTTTGCTTCCAGCTTAATCTTTTTGTGTGTGTGTTACTACTATAAAGGCAATGCCTTCCCATATTATGGATTTTTATGCTTTTGGTGCTAGTTTCCAGCCCCTGGCCTATGGATGGCGGGCTTGGGGTAGTCACGGAATGGGACCCAGGGGATGGGTTGTGACAATTTATGAGGGGAATTTTAAACCTCTTTTACATATTAAATCATGAATATTTATACATTAATGATATTATTGGTGATATTATTTCATTGGGTTACCAAATTAGTATGTGTATTTTGTTACGTCCTCTTTGTTTATTGGGATTTTGTATTAGGATTTTTCAGAATTTGAAATGACGTAATTATCATTGATAATGTAATATTATGGTTATTCAAAAAAAATTTAATTAATTAACCCATTTAAAACAATTTTTTAATTAAAATATTAAGTGAATTGTTTTTAAATAATCCATATTCAAACCACTCTTTTGTAGAAAATCTTTTTCCTTGAAATACCATGTTGTCAAAAAATATTTTAATATTTTTTTTCAAAGAAAACAGTATATTTTCCTCAATAAATATTTCGAAATAACTTTCTAAAACTTCATTTAAATTTTTCCAATGGTTTTTTTAGTGAAACTATTTTTAAATTGTTTTATGTTTTACAATTTTATATTCAAAATGAAATATATATTTTCCTAAATAATGTTTTTAATGTTCTTTTAATGGTATTTCCATTCAAAAATAAATAAATAACAATTGTTTTTAATTATCCTTTATTTATGAACATTATTATTTATACCATTAGAGTTCTTTATTTGAATGGATAGTTTTTTTCAAACTTATTTCAATGTAACCGGTTTTATTTCCATGTGTTAATAATGTTTCCACTATATGTAAATTAAATCCATTTTTATACCATGGGTTAGTCGTCCTATGAAAATGTAATTATTGTATCTATTATTTTTATGATGAATTGAAATAAATATAAAATTTAATCATGTATTGGTTTTTGGAAATTATACAAGAAAAATGTGGTGGCCCAGATAGTGTGTCTGAGTAAGCCCGTTACAGCTTATCATGGGGTGGCCCAAATAGTCTCGAGTAAGATTGTTAGAACATAACATGGGGTAACCCTGATATCGATGTGTGATAAGTATATATCTCCAATTATTGGTTCATTTAGATATCACTCTAATGAATTTGTTACTGATTATATTGGTGTTCAACTATATAGTTATTTTAATTAAGTAGGATTTTAAAAGGGATTTATCAAAATGATGATCATGTTACCAAAAGGTGGTTTAATTGGTTTTTATGAGTTAATAACGATAATAATTAATGATAGTGATATCAAATTGATCATGAATACTGAATCTAATGAATCTTACAATTTCAATATATTAATATTTGAATATACATTTATTGATGTGTATATGTTATATTATGATTTTCTCAAACACTTTGATTATATCATCATAATGTTATGAACATCTTATGCTCATTAGTGAAATTAAAATTTTAATTCTTATAAGTAACTGTACTGATAATTTGAGAAAACATTTTTATGTTTCCTTTTCAATAGGTTTTAATTAATAATGTTGAACACGTTATGTCTACATGGTATTTCATTATGATATTAATGATGTGTCAATGTGAATAACAAATTTCATATTTTTGGGAGAAATGATCACTTATTATCTTGTGAAATATTTTTGTAGTAGTGTTTCTTCATTTTCAAATAATATACACCTAAAATGTCCTCTGGGTTTTATGTGGTACAATTTTTCCCATTTATGTTTTATATATTAGTTGATTTTTTTTAATTTAACAGAATCAATGAAAAAATGCATGGTTTGTGATTTTAGCATAGGATGTTGGTGTGTGGGTCCAAGTTTATTATAATCATACCTAAGGAATTATATTTATGTCACGTGGGTGTTGAAAATAGATTAAAAAGGAAGGTTTGTGATTTTCAAATGCATACATGGTTTCTTAGAGAGGGACACCGAGTTAAACCAACTACACACACTAACAATGTGCCCCTTATGGAATCACTATACAATGAACATAATTTCTCTTATATCAGTGAAATGTTTTTCAAACACTATTACTAACCATTAATGACATCACTTTTGAAGGTTACACGGTTTGTACTGGAGGCCTCCATGGTTTTGGAAAATTGTGGGCCTACTATGCATAGGCAGAAAACCTTCAAAAAGTCTCTTAATTCCCCCCTAATTATATGAGTTGATTTTATACAAGTGGATTTTGTATATGGAATCATAATAATGTATGTAATTTAATAATGAAAATGTAATTTTTGACAACAATGATTACTGAAAACATTTAATAATATTTCTAGTGATTATAGTGAAAACTAGATTTCATAGTGGTGGAACTTATAATATATGTTGTGAATGACATTCAAACATGTCCAAAACCCATTTTATGGCCATATTTAGACGTTTCACACCATTTGATATATTTTGATGAGTTATAGGGATACTTTTACATGTAATTGTCCTATATATAATATTATGTAATGAAAATCAATAAAAATATCATACCCCTCCATTAATATTTATAAAGAATTAAGAGAGGGAAAAACATCATATGTTTGGTTATAAATATTATTTAAATAGTTAAATGAGTTTTATAACATAATTATTTATCTTAATTTTTTAGAGAAGAATTATTAACAAAATATCATTATGAACACAAGCCTAATAATTAATTGTTTAAAAATTAAATAAAATAAATGATACTTCAAATAATAAATTTAATGTAAATTGATTAAATTGTTGGCTTATATTAATTTTTTTGTTTAATATATAATTTTATAGAGGTTTAAATTTAATTAATTTATTTATCACTATATTTAAGATTTAAATTTTTAATTAGATATTTACTATCAAAATTGATGATATTCATTATTTATAAAAATTGACATTTCATTAAATGATTTTAAATTTTAAAAGTCAACTATTATATGAAATGATTTATAAATGAAAATAAACAAAACATATGGTCCATTCTGGGACCAATTGATCTTTTATAATTATTACATTGACTGTTATGTAATACAAATGTTTTTATAGTGGTTTGGGTTAAAGTAGTGATTTTAAGAGTTACATTTTCTTCTGTTAATATTTATTTACAACACATTGTATTTTTTATAAATTTTGTACCATCATTATAATAACTAATTTTAAATCATAAAATAATTCTGAAAATAATATATTCATAATGGACAAATTAACTTGGAAAGAAATTTATTTTCCACTGTAACAATACAGTAAAATTGAGTTAAATTAAGGACTACAGAAAAAATGACAGAAATGTGTTGTTTTGATGAGTTTTAAATTTTAATAAACCCTAAATTCCATAAAATTAATTATTTATCTATCATAAAATCACATTAGGTAATGGTGTGCTATCAATAGTGAATAATTTTGGGTAATTACCCAAATTCCAGTCATCACAAGCAATAAAATCTCACTTACTCATTCTACATATGTGCAACTACAAATACATTTGAAAAATTCAAACCCATTCCAGATAAGTAAAAAATTTCTATCACATTTTCGTATGAGATATAATTTCAACATAAATACAACCATATAAGGTTTTTTTCAAAACTAAAGGAGTTACCTGAGGATGAAGTCAAATTCAACAACATGAATTTTTGGATTATTTTATTCGACACCCACTTATAATAAATAATTATCAATTATTATATAATAAAATTAATATTCCCAATATATATAGATTTTTTTATGTTAAATTTACTACATTATCTAACACAAATATAAATAAAATGGTTTATAAAATCATTATTTATGTGTATGTAAGACTTTTGCCTCATGAAATGATCTGATTAGTTTATTCCATTACCACCAATCATGATTGGGTATAATGATTTATATAACATTAAGATATGAAATATTTTATATTTAAAACAAAATTATTCCTCTGTTTTAACTATATCATGTAAACCAATATAAATTTCATACATTAGGGGATGTGATAACGCAACACAAGTGTATGATGGACAACCGCCTTATGAAGTGATTTAAAGCGTTTCTCACAATTGTGGTACATATAAGGTGAAAAAGTTAAATATAATGAATATATATAATAATAATGAAATAATTATGATATTCATGACATAATAATAATTTTTGAAAAATAATATTTCATTATATTCTTACCATTTGATACACTGAAAAAACATATAATATCATTGGTGGACGTGTGGACTAGTGCCTCCTCAGAGTAGTATGATTCTTCTTTATTCATCACCTTATAAAAATAATTACATATATAGGTATATAATAATAAATAATAATTTATTATTTATATTAATATCAATCTATAATTTGAAAATACTACTTAATCTTTTACAAAATGATTATTAGAAAATCGAAATGTTACTCTTGTTTACGAATGGACAACCATCTCTATGATAGGAATGTTTTTAATTTTTCATAAACACATTTATTTTTTTATTTAAAAATTTTAATTTATGTGTAAATATGATAATTATTTTATTGTTATTATTCTAGTGATGTTTATATAATGTCTTTCTTTAACTTAGTAATCATGCCAATGCCATGTCATGACACATGAGCATAATATGGTCAAAACATTTTTAATAAACTTAATTTATTAAGTAATTATATATAAAACATTTATAATGGAAATAAAATTAATAATAATATTTTAAAATTTTATCAAGATAGAATAAAATTAATATTTATTTATTATTTTGGAAGATTATGAACAAGCTCGAGGAATCTGACTCAGGGTATGGTTCTTTATCCGCTAAATATTATTTCTCTTACATGTATAAATTATTTAGAAATTATTTGAATGTGTTTTTTATATTATAACCATTAATTTATTTTTGAAATATTAACATTAATATTTATGTATATTTTCATATCGAATTTAGTATTTATGTTTCTTTGGGTTTACGGTATCAATGTTACAAACTTGTTATGTTATTTTTGTCTTAATTTGACTTATATGAGATGTATGTAATGCCATACACCTACCTTCATTTAAATGGTGTATAATATCCCAATTTGAAATTTTAGATTGAAAATATACTTATCATCGTGATATTATTAATGATTTTGATTCATGTAGATTTTTATTCAATATCACTTATGTGGTAACATACTTTTTTTTATAGTATCATCATTTATCAGGATTGTGTATTATAAAGTCTCCAATGTTAAAATATTATAAATATCATGAAATAAATTATCCTATATTCATTAATGATATTATAATTTAATTTTATTATTTATACACCATTTTAATTGTAATTTTTTATAATGTGTTTTTAAGAAAATATGACATCATTTCTCTTTTTGGTCAGAAATATGTTTTTTAACAATACCATTTTCTCCAAAAAAATTAAATTTTTTAAAAAAAAAATTATTCGCTAAGGATATTTTTTTTCTCAAAGAATGAATTTATTTTATAAAATAGAATGTTTCTAATTTATTTCAGTGAAATTATTTTAAAAAGGATTTATCTTTTAAGAAGTGTTTTTAAAATGAAAATGATATTTTCCCAATGAATATTTTAATGATATTTTAAATGTATTTCCATTCATCAGTATCAACAACCCTTAATGTTACATATCCTCTATTGGTGATATTTTTTATTAATACCACCATCATTATTTCATCGCATGGATAATTTTTGTTTCAAATAGGTAGTTATAGAAAACATTTCATATATAGGGGTTGATCATCTTTAAATTAAATTGATATGAAACCTATTTCATTTCTATGTGTTAAAAAGGTTATTAAATAATGATGATTTTTTCTATTATTCTTATGATATGTGAAGTATTCATATACATTATTCTTATTGTGGTTCTTAGTATATACACATGAAAAATGTGATGGCTGAGATAGCACTAGGTGAGCCTGTTGTAGCCCCAGTTATTTCTGGTTAATCACATTATTTTTTTACAAGGGGTAGCACATATATCGACAGGTAACCAAAATACAACATATCATTGGGTTCCTCGATTGAGCCATATAAGCATGTTATAGTTAAAACAATGAGTACACCTAAATGAAACTCTAATGCATTAGGTAATTATTATATTGGATTTCACCCACTTGGTTATTCAAATTTAAAATGGTTATAAATTGTTTTTCGGAAAATGATCATCCATGTTACCAATATGGGGTTCAATTTCGTTTTATGCATTTATAATGTTTCCCATGATTGATATTGATATCAAAAGGATCATGATTATTGATTCAAAATAATAATCCATTTTTAATGATTCCATATTTTATGATACATGTATTGATGGGGTTATAAGTAAATTTATGATTTTCTCATGCACTGTGATTAAGTATTCATACCCTTGTTAACATCTAATGCTCAATCATGAAATATAATTGCTAATACATTTTTACACTTAATGATCTTTTAATCTCACACAATTTTTTTTATCTTCCCTACGTTTTAATGAATAATTTTTATTTAGTAATATCTTGATGGTATTTGATATTGATAATGACGATGCATTAATGTTAAAAATAAAATATAGGTTAAGTTAGGGATATTCACATTTAATGTCAGGTGAAATTTTTATATAGGAGTTTTTCCTAATACTATAAAACACAAAACCATAAAAGTTATCGATATTTTAAGCAACTGAATTATCCTTTTCATATTTTTATGATTTAATGGATTAAATCGGGTCACAGTTATCATTTTCAAATAATGAAATGAAAATTTCATGACTTCCACACAGTATATGACATTGTGGGTGTTGGGATTTTATAGTTGGTATTAATTTCTAGTTTAGATAATATTGGAAATTATAATGATTTAAATATTGGTTATCTGAATAATTGTGTATACGATCATAGGTCCATAATATAATGGTTGATCATAAGATCAATGTCTTAGACACTCCATTTAAGGGTTTTAAGTAGTAAAATATTAAGGTCAATAATTACAATTTTTTTATTTTATTGTATTGGCATAATTGTATCCCCTATGATTCATATGAATTTTTTATAAAGAGGATTTATTTATTAGTATTAATGAATAAAAGAGACAAACCTATGATTTGGTTGAAATCCATTCACCTTTGGCTCTGTTGTGGGGTTTGAGACTATGATTGAAGGTAGACAAGGGACTTAACCCAACCACTGGCCTAATCTATTTCTTGGTTAGTTTGAAATTTTTATTGATAAAAATTATGTTTATTTTAGGAAAAATTGTTATTTTCTATTTGGAATGACGATTAATTAAATATACATTAATATTATAATCCAATCCATCAAATCATTCAGTTTCAAGCATAGTCATGAACAGTTTGAATAAGTTTTAGGATATATATTTCTAGAAGTTTTTTAGACATTAGGAAATAAATTTTAGGATTAGTGTATTCTATGAAGTTTTTTTCATTTTTTAATTATCTTACAATGTTCAAAACATTTTATTTTTGTTTTATGTATAATGACTGATGGAATATCTTGACTACACCTTTTTTGATTATGCGTTTTTTAGAATATGATTTTATTATATCTATCATAAAAAATTTATCTTGAATGGTAATAAATTGGATAAAATTATGATATTGTTGTATCAAATTACAATAGGATGAAATTATACTTATAAATTATGTATATTTCAATTTTTCCCTTATCTACAGAGTAAGATAATTTATCAAATCATGGAAAATGATCTTGAAAAAAACATTATCTTAGTACAATAAATTATGCTGAATCGATTACCATTTCAATTATCATAGATTTTTTGTTTTCTGGATCATAACATTCCATTAGGCATTCAATTGTTTGTGAAAAATTTCATCAATAACTCTTAATAATTATTTACAGTTTTCCTTTATTTATATGTCTGTTCAATTATTTGGAATACTAGTTATGTGTTATTAAATTAAACCCTTTTAATAAACTTTACATATTTTTAATAGAATTTTTTATTTACTGTATTGACAATTCTGGTTCACAAAATGTCATTTCAAATGTCCATCATATGATTTTTATGATAAAACAAAATTACGACGCAATTTATTAAAAGGGGGATGTAAAAATCAATGATTATAAAAGAGGAAAATTATATTAAACTACATAAATGGAAAACAACCTTGATTTTATCTTACAACACAAAATACAATTAATTTTAACTAAAATAATGTTTTACAAGTAATATAGAGTTTTAGATAACAACAATATACTGTTAATACTATTATTTAAAAAGAAAGTTATCACCAAGTTGTCTGAATGGTGGGTATGTACATGATTAAATGAATTATGAATATATTTTTTAGACATGTTTCTATCATGAATTATTTTATGACCCGTAATTTAGAAAGACATATAATGGAAATTAGATTATAAAAGGAAATTGTTTTCCTCTAAACCAATTTAAATGCCAAAAGTGTGTTTTATAACAATAATATAAAGAATTCATACATTAATTATTGTATTAATGATATTTATATGTAATTTATCAATTTAATTTTTACAACTAATAATATTTGTTCACAAGAAAATAGGGCATATTAATTCCAATTTTACGCTTTAAACCTGTATTAAAAAACAATTTATCACCTTTTTTGGATCACTTGTTCTTAAAATAATTGTTGCAAATTTTATAATTTTTATTTGAAAAAATAAAATTAATATTTTCAAGATTATTATCAATGTTATCTTAGGTGGAATATTTTTTACTATTTGGAATCATTTTATATTTTTATGAATAGTTAAAAAAAAACTTTATTTTAATAAAAACATCATTCTCACTTAAATAAGTTGTAATTTTGAATTATATTTTTTAATTAATATTACGTGAAAAGTATTTCAATTATAATTATATTAATACAATTTATGTCATTTTAATAATTATCATATTGAATTTAATTATAAAAACATTGTAACATTTTTATTAATTTCATAATTGTTTTTTTCAATCACCAATTATTTTCAATATTTCTACCTATGTCACATTTTCCTCAATTATTATGAATTATATGGATAATATTCCATGAATGGGACCTATATAATAATCTATGTAGTGAAAAAGATAAAAATGGAACCATGTTTTCCATTTAATATTTATAAATCACTATGACAACGGAACAAACATCATATTTTGGCTAATAAATGTTTTTTTAAAGAAAATAATTTTTTTGTTAAAAAATTTATTTATATTTTATTTTTATAGATTATATAATTACATAAAATACATAATAAATTACAATATATAAATTAGTTAGTTAATAATTAACTAAAATAAATGATATAAAAAAATATAAATCTGATGTAAATTGAATGAATTGTTTTCTTTCATAAATTTTATAAATATATTATTACAATTTATAAGTTTGTGAAAATAATATATTCAATATCATAATTTTATTGATTTCGTTATACTCAAATGGATTAATTAATTTTAATATTGACATTATTTATAATTTATAATAAATAATATTTTAATAAATGATTTAAAATTAAATGAAAACCAATATTTTTTAAAGACGCTTATAAATGTTAAAAAATCATAATATGGACAATTAATGGAATAATTAATGTCTAATAATGGTCATATTAAACATTAAATAGTAAACCAACGTTTTCACAATAATGGTTGAAGTTCTGTTTTGGGGCGTTACATGCGCTTCAATTGAAACTAATTTTCCACACAAAATTTAATTTAATTTCATATATTAGGTTTAATAATTATAATTATACTCTCAAAATTTTAATAACAATTCTATAGTTAATTTTGTAATGGAAAATTATGTTGGATAAAAAACATAATTACCATCGTAAAAATAAACAAGGTAAATTTGATTAAATGTAAGGACAATGTAAGAAAATTAAAAAAAATTATTTTATTTTAGTTATATTTAAGTGTTTAATGACCATAATTGAACTAAACACCATTATTTGATTATTATTATATAAAAACGTTAATGTAAACATCACAATTGTGAATACTTTTGAGTATTTACATGAATTTAACTCTGCTTCAAAAATAAGAGGGCACTCAATCTCTCCACTTATCCACACTTCTCAACCCATTTCTATCATAGAAAACGTGTCTAAATAACTCCAAAAATTCCATCCCATTATACAAGAAGATTTAATTTTGTGATAAATCTATCCATGGAATGTCATTGGTAAAAAATGAATGGTTTAACCCGAGAAAGAGGTATCCTTCATCAATGTGTTTATCTGGATTATTTTTTTATACACCAATAAAATAATTTTTATAACATATTAATATAAATATATTATTAATTTAAATATAATTATATATTTTATGTTAAGGTTACCACCTATACCCACACAAACTTCAATCAAATGTGTTACCAAAATATTATTCTTTTTTAATGTGGACTACCCCATCGCTAAATGATGTAATACATTTTTCCATTACCACCTAAAAAAATTAAGTATAATTATGGATATAAAGATTATATATTATATTAATTATTTTTATGATATTTATTATATAATTATTTTTATATTTTCATTATATCGTATAGATAAATTTTTACATATCATTCATTTGGGGATATGATAACATCGATCCTGTGTACGACAAAATACTACCTCGTGAAGCGTTGTAGAGAATTTTACACTAATGTGTTACATGGAAGGAAATAAGGGGAAAATGAGGAATATATATATGATTTAAATGAAATTATTATGATATTTTAACCTAATAATATTTTTTAGAAATATTATATATCATTTTCTTCTTATAGTATAACACACTGAAAAAAGTGTTAGTGTCATTCATAGACCTGTGGACTACTGCCTCCTCAAGGAGATGTGACTATTATTTTTTAATAAAAACATAATATAATTATATACAATTATTTATAATAAAGTTTTATGGTATTAATTATATAAATAACATTAACTAATGATAAATTGTTACTTACCTTCTTTACATAATGTTTAATAAAAAATGGAAATGTCGCACAAGCGTACGTATGTCCTACCGTATCCATGATCACAATGACTATTAACTAATTATAATATTCATTGAAAAATAATTTTAAATGTTTAATTTATCTTTATATATGTTTATTATGTCCTGATTTTTATTTTTTAGATGACTACATAATGACATTTTGACCTTAGTCATCATACTGATGTCATTTTTGGCATAAAATATGAATGTGGTGAAAGTGTCTAACATAATATTAATTGATTATGTAATTATATAGAACAAGTTAAATTGTTAAATCAAATTATTAATAAACATGGATATGATTACAAATCAAGCAATTAATTAATAATAGATTATTATTCACCAAGATAAAGAACACTCTTGAATAATCAGTCTCAAGGAATGTGTTTTTCTCATCTCACTTTTTTTTCATGACATGTATGCCATATTCAACACATGTTTTTGGTGCGATTTAAATAATTAAAATGAATTTATTTTATGAATATCATCCTCATATTTATTATTATTTATTTATCTATTTTAGGATCCATCAATCAAGGGGTTTAAAATTTCAATGTTTACAAAGCTTTAAGATAATTTTTTCTCAATTTATCTTCATTGAGTAAATAAGTTTTGTTTCGCATCAACCATCATTTATGTGGAATATATTATCCCCATTTTAAATTTTATATCATGAATATTTTTTCAGTCATGATATTTTAAGTGGTATTATTTAATGTGTTCACAAAATGGTATGAGTATTTTGATATAATTTCTTTGTTTATTGGGATTGTGTGTTTTTAAGTCTCCAAAAATGAAATGATATAATTATCCTAGAATATCTAATATTTTGGTCATTCATGATATTTAAATTTTATTTTACCAGTTCATACACTTTTTAAATTAAAATATTTTTGTACTTTTTATAAAACAATACTAACTCATTTCATTCTTCAGTTGGAAATGTGTTTTATTACAAAACACAATTTTCAAAAAAAAAATTAATATTTTTTTCAAATATGAAATTTTATTTTCCTAAAAAAATATAGTAAATAAATATTTTGAAAAATTATTTATATGTTTTAAAGAGTTTTTTCAATAAAATTATTTATAAAATTTATTATTATGTAAAATTTATTTTCAAAAGAAAATGGATATTTTCCTAAACAATGTTTTTAATGTATTTTTATGGTATTTCCATTTAGAAACATAAAAAACCCTATTTGTTATTTATCATATATTGGGGATATTTTTTTATATCATCTTCATTCATTTTTTTATGGCTAATTGCTTTTCTAACATATTTCAATGAAACATATTTCATTTCTATTGGTTAAACAGGTTTCAAATATATTCAAATTGTATCCATTTCTATAACATGGGTTAGTAAACATATGAAAGAGTATTAATTGTTTAAATTAGTTTAGGGATTTATTGAAACAAATATGTAATTTTTTCTTGTATTAGTTATCTGAAAATATACATGAAAATGTGGTGGACCAAATATTGGCTCTGAGTATGCCCGTTTTATCTTAAGAAGGTGTGGACTAGACAGTATCTGGTAAGACAGTTAGAACTAAACAAGGGGTGACCATCATAGAAATATTTTCTCCAATTATATATCAAATAATGGGTTCTTAATTATTATAGTTGAATTCATTTGTTACTAATTAAATTTGTACTCATCTGTATGGTTATTCTAATTAAAAATGATTTTGAAAGGGTTTTATGAAAATGACGATCAAGTTACTAAAAAGGTGTTTAGTTGCTAATAATGAGTTTATAATGATTATTAAGATTGATATTGATATAACATTATTCATGAAAATTTTATTCTATTGAATCTTTCATTTTCAGTCATTTCATATTTGATTATACATGTACTTATGTGTATACGTTCTTTTATGATTAGGTTAGTCACTTTGATTATATCATCTTAACATTTGTGAATCTTATGATCATTGGTGAAATTAAATTTTTAATGCTTATGTTTTAGTTAACTGATAATTTGATAAAACCTTATTACGTTTCCTTTTAAATATGTTTTAAAAAATTAGGTTGAAATCATTATGTCAACATAGGATTTCATATTGATGATGATGATATGTTAATATGAAAAACAATGTTAGGTTAATTAAGAGAAATGATCATTTAAGGTCATGTGAAGTTTTTTTGTATGATTTTGTCCTAATTATAAAAAAAGATAAACCTAAAATGTTGTCATTGTTTTAAGTGATACATATTATCATTTTGATGTTGAATATATTAGTTGGAAAAAATTTTGTCAAATATCTCAAAATCTATGAAAAAATGTATGGTTTTTTATTTTTTCATAGGATCCCAGAGTGTGGATCCATAGATGTTATAATCATGCCCAAGAAATTAGATTTAGTTCATGCAGGGGTTGACTATCTATTACAATTGGAGGTCGGGGATTATCAACAAATTTTTCACAATTAAAAAGTAAGCGTACATGGCTCCCTGGAGTGGGTGACCCAGTAAAACAAACTATGCACCCTAACAATGTTCTCCATCTAGAATCACTATAAAAGGAACATAATTTCTTCTATATGGGTGCACCTTTTGTCAAACCCAATTTTTAACCATTAATGACTTCACTTTTTATGGTTTCATATATTGTATTAGAGGGGAGCACGGTTCTGGAAAATGGTGTTCCAACTATACAAATCCTAAAACCCCCACCACAATTCTCTAAATTCCACCCCAATTATAAGATTTTAATTTTTATAAATGGATTCCATATATAGAATCAGAATAATATATGTTATTTAAAAATGAAAATTTAATTTATACCCATAATGATTAGCTAAAACAGTTAATATTATTTTTACTGATTAAGGTGAAAAGTAGTTAACATAGTTGTGGAACTTATAATATAAGTTGTGGATAAAATTTTAACTAGTACAACATCCATTTTATTTTAATATTAAGAACATCCACTCCATTTTTACTATATTATGTGTTATGGGGATACTTTTACATGTAATTGTCCTTTATATAATGTTATTTAATAAAAATCATATAAAAGGACTTATCCTGCCATTAATATTTATATTTCTATGAGATTGAGAAAAATATCATTTACTTCATTAAAATACTATTTGAGTTGTAAATGATTTATTAAAATAATAATTTATTTAAAATATGTTAAGATGAATTATTAACCTAAATCATAATAAAGAACAACACAGTAATTATTTATTTAATAATTTATAAAATAAATGATAATAAAATATTAAATGTGATGTAAATTGAGTGAATTATTGTTTTACTTTATTTTATTACATTAATATGTAATATTATAGAGGTATTAATTTAATTTATTTGAATTTCTACATTGTATTTATGATTTAAAATTTAAATTAAATAATTACTATCAAAATTGATGATAATGTTACTTTATAATATTTGACCTTTCAATAAATGATATTAAATTAGATAAATTACTATATTAAACAAAGTGATTTTTAAATGATAATAAATACAAAATATTGTCCATTAAGTTCACAATTTATGTTTTTAAGGAACATATTTATAGTTAAATATTAATAATGTTTATAGCACAGTTAGGTTTAAAGTAGTGTTTTTATGAGTAATAAGCATTTCAGTAAAAATTTATTTCCAACACATGTAATTTTTTATAAATGGGGTATCATAATTAGAATAATTAGGATTAAATATTAAAATAATTTGGAAATTAACTTATTTATAATGGATTAATTAATTATGATAAAAGTATATTTACATTATAAAAATTTAGTTAAATTGAGTAAAATTAAAGACTATAGAAGAAAATGAAAAATATGATTTTTTATGAGTTCTAAATGTGGATAAACAATTAATTAAATAAAATAAATTATTTTTAAATAATGGATTCATATTAGGTAATGAATTCCTTATAATAGGGAATAATTTTGAGTATTTAAAATAATTACACTCCTCACCAATAATAAAAGGACACAAACTCTCTGTACAAATCCACCAAAATAAATACAATTAGAACATCCAAAACCTTCCTAAATCACTAATAATTATCCATCACCATTTCATAGGATCCTAACCATTAGCATAAATATATCCAAGTGAGGACATTTTTTCAAACCAAATGGATTTACCTGAGGAAGAAGAATCATTCATCAACATTGGTTTTTGGAATATTTCATTATCAACCCAGTTATAATAATTAATACCTAATTATTATATAATAACCTCATTATTCACAATATATATATATTTATTTATGTTAATGGTAATACTTTTTCAAACTGAAACATCCATCAAATGTCTTATGAAATCATTATTTGTGTGTATGTAAGTATTCCTTATCACAAAATGATTAATTTCGTTTTTCCAATACCACCACTCACTATTAGGTATATCAGTTAATATAAATTTATGAAATGAAACTTATAAAATTTAAAACTTAATTATAAATCTGTATTCACTATATCATGTACAAAATTTTACATTTCACATTGTAGGGGATGTGATAACGTCGCTTGTGTGTTAAGGGGACTACCGCCTCGCGAAGCGGTGTGATTTGTTTTTGAAAATCGCAGTATATAAAAGTTGATAAAGGTAAATATAATGAATATATTTAATATAAATTACATTATGATGATATTAATTACATTATGAACATTTTTGAATTATAATATATCATTATCTTCTTACTATTTGACACACTGAAGATTTTATAATTTCATTCGTAGATGTGTAGACTAGTGCCTCTTTAATGTAATGTGATTCTTCATATTTCATCACATTATAAAAATGTTGATAAATATAAGTCAATATTATAATATAAAATTTTATTTTTTATATTAATAATAATCTATAAATTTTAAATATTTCTTACTTTTTTCCGTAATGATCATTGGAAAATAGAAACGTTACTCATGTGTTTGAATGGACTACTATCTCCCTGACTATAATGATTTTAATTTTAATAAATATCATTATTTATTTATTTAAAAAGATTAATTTATGAATAAATATGATAATTAGTTCATTATTAATACTCTAATGATGTTTAAATATCCACCTTCTTGTCCTTAGTCAACCTAGCAATGTCATTTTTGACACTTAAGCTGAATAAGGTAATTTTTTTAAATAAACATAATTGATTAAGTAATTATATAGAAGAAATTTATATGTTAAATAATTGAAAAAATAAATTAATAAATTTTTTCCAAGATATAATAAAATTAATACATGTTTATTATTTAAGAAGATTATAAACAAGCTTGACAAATTTCACTCAAAGTATGGGTTTTTCTCATATAACTTTTATTTCTATAACTTGTATATATTAGTAACAACTTTTTTGATGTGCTATTTATATTGTAAAATATAATTTATATTATGATAATTAGAATTATATTTATGACAATTTTAATATCCATTTTATTATCCCACTTTATTTGGGTTTATAGTATCAATGTAACAAATTTGTTCATTTATTTCTACGGAAATTAGATTTTTATGAGATGTAATTTATGTTACACACCTACCTTAATTTATATGGTTTATATTATCCACATAATAAATTTTAAATCATGAATATACTTATTTTAATTATATTATAAATGATTATGAATCATGTATATTGTGATACAATTTCCCTTTAGTGGTAATATTGTTTTGTTACGATATCATCATTTATTTAGACTGTGTATTATTATATCTCCAAGGATGAAATTTAATAATTATCATGAAATATATTACAACCTAGTTATTAATGATATTATTAAGTATTTTCACATTTTTACCACTCATTCAAATAAAAAAATTTATATATTATTTTTAAGAAAATCTGAATTCCTTACTCTTTTGAGTCAGTAATTTGTTTTTTTTTTGAAAACCAGGATTTATGTATAAAATTTAGAAAATTATAATGTTACTTATCCTCCAACGTAGATATTTTAAATTGATACCACCTGTATTATTTCATGGTACTGATAATATTTGTTTCAAATATACTTTTAATGGAACATTTTTATAATCCATTGGTTAATAACATTTAAAATATATTAATATGAAACATATTTCATTTCCTTGTGATAATAAGGTTATGAAATAATGATTATTTTTTGTATGATTCTTATGATATGTGAAATATATGTTTACATTATTATTTTTTTGGTTATTATTACATACAAATAAAAATAGGGTGGCCCAGATAGTGAAAGGTGAGCTTGATATAGCTTTAGAAGTAATGGCCTAGATATCATATGGTTGTCACATTATAGCTTAACATAGGGGTGCCCAGATAGTGCCAGGTAATCACAATATTGTATATCACATGGTTCCTAGATAGATCCAACTTAGCCTGTTATAGTTCAAATAATGGGTGTTCTAGAATGCAACTCTAATGCATTGGGTAATGATTATATGGTATGTCATATACATGTTCATTCCAATTTAAAATGTTTTTGAAAGAATTTTATGAAATGGATGATCTAAATTTTTAATAAGGGTACTAAATTCAATTATCCAAATTCTATGAGTTGAAAATTTCAAAAGGGATTTCATATATGGAATCAGAATATTGTGTGTTTTGAAATAATGGCTATTTAATTTTTAAGTAGGATGATTAGTGAAAATAATTCAAATTATTAATATTAATTAAGGTGAAAATAGTTTATATAGTCGTTAAACATATAATATAAGGTTTGAATGACATACCAACTTGTCCAAAACCGATTTTCTATCCATATTTATACACTCTACACCTTTTGATCTATTTTCAAGAGTTATAGGGATACTATTAATTGCAATTTTCTTATATATAAGGTTATAAAATGAAAAACACACAAAAGGAACTACCCTACCTCTAATATTTATAATGCATTTGGGTAGGGAAAAAATCATATGTTTGGTTATAAACAATATTGAAATAATTAATTTTTTTTAACATAATAATTTAACTAAAAATTTTAATGATGAGTTGTCAACATAAAATCATATGAAACACCAACACATTAGATTACTTAATTAAAAATTTCCTATAATTAATTATAAAGCCAATTTAAAATGTTATGTAAATATAATGAATTGTTTTCTTCCATTAATTTTTTGGATTAATATATAATATTAAATAAGATTTATTTTAATTTATTCACATTTTTTCATCATATTTATGGTTTAAAATATAAATTAAATAATTACTTTTAAAATTGATGATAATGTTACTTTATAATAATTTACAATTTATTAAATGATTTTAAAATTTGATAAATAATTCCGTAAATTAATGGATTTATAAATTATAATAAATAAAACATATGGTCAATTCAAGGACTTATTGATGTTTTATAATTAACATATTGACCATTAAATAGAAAAAACATTTTCAACACTTTCAGGGTTAATGTAGTGTTTTTATGAGCAACATGCCCTTTAGTTAAAATATATTTCCAAAATATGTTGTTTATATTAATTTTGAATCATATTTACAATACTTAGGTTTAAATTTTTAAAAAAATTAAAATTAATTTACTATTAATGGATAAATTAACTAGGATATAACACTATTTACCATTGTTATAATATTGAAAAAATTGAGTAAAATTAAAGACTTGAAAAAAATTTAAAAAATTATTTCTGTATGATATTTAAAAGTTGATATACTATAAAATTAATAAAATTAATTATTTTTTAATTATGGATTCACATTTGGTAATTGAGACTTCCCAAAAGAGAACAATTTTCAGTTTTTAGAAGAATTACACACCTCGCCAACTATAAATGTTCTCTCTCTCTATACATATCCACACATATAAACCCATTTGTCTCATACAAACCCTTCCCAAATCACAAAAAATTCATTACATTCAGCATAAAAACTTCCAAGAAGGAATTTTTTGATAACCAAAAGGAGTTAACTGAGGATGAAGTAGAGTTCACCAACCTTCATTTTTGGATTATTCCATTGTACAACCACTAATTATAAATATAGAATTATTATATAATAACGTCTATATTCTCAATACACATAGATTTGTTTTGTTAATTATACTACCTATGATAACACAAACATCCACCAAATGGGATATGAAATCATCAATCATTGGTATGGAAGACTTCTGCCTCAGGAAATGTGGTAATTCATTCATTCCATTACCACCAATCACAGTTTGTAAAATGATGGATCTATAGTTATTGAAAGAAATTTTTTATATATATAACTTAATTATTCCTCTATATTAATTATATCTTGTACACCATTTTACATTTAATAATATATGGGAACCAAAAACGATGCTCATGTGTATGGGGGACAACCGCCACATTAAGTGATGTGAAGCGTTTTTCATGATTGTGGTAAATAGAAGGTGATAAGGATAAAAATAATGAATATTTATAATATAAATGAATTATAATGATATTAACTAGATAATTATAATTTTTAAAATATAAAATTTATTATCTTCTTACCATTTGTCACAAGAAAAGTTATAAAATTATTGGTGGATGTGTGGACTAGTACCACATCAAAGCAATGCGATTATTATTTTTTCATCACATCATATAAATAAATAAATAAATATAGGTATATATTATTAAATAATAATGTATTTATTATATTAATATCAATCTTGAAATTTTAGATATTACTTACTTTTTCAGTAATGATCATTGGAAAATTGAAATGTTACTAATGTGTACGAATGGACTACCTTCTCCATGACTGTAATGTCATTAATTTTACATAAGAATATTTAATTATTTGTTTAAAAAGTGTAATATATGTATAAATAAGTTAATTATTTCGTTATTATTACTCTAGTGATGTTAATACAGTGACATTCTTGTCATTTGTCAACATATTAATGTCATTTTTAACATAAAATATCAATATGGTCAAAAAATAGAAATAAATATAAATGATTAATTAATTATAAATTAAAAATTTATAAGAGAAATAAAAGTAATAATAAATGTTAAATATTATCGAAATATAGAATAAAATTAACATTTGTTTATTATTTAGGATGATTATGAACATGCTCGGGGACTCTGACTCATTGTATAGGTCTTTATTAGTTCAATTTTATTTCTATGCCATGTATACCTTATTTACAACTTATTGTTGTTAATTTGTTCATATTCTAAACATTAATTTATTTTTTGAATATTAACCTTGAAATTATGGAGTTTTTTATATGCATTTTAGTATTTCTCTTTATTTGGTTATATGGAATCAATGTTACCCAAATGTTAAGGTATTTCTACCTCAATTTGACATATATGACATGTAAGATATATTAAACACCTAACATCATCCGTATGGTGTATATAATCCATATTTGTCATTATATATAATGAATATACATATTTCCGTTATATTATAAATGATTTTGATTCATGAATATGGTGATTCAATGAAAATTAATTGTTAAGAGTATTTTTTTATAGTATCATCGTTTATCAGGGTTGTATATTATTAAGTCACCAGTGTCAAAATATTATAATTCAAAAGAAATATATTATCCTCTATTCATGAACGATATTATCATATAATTGTACGATTGTTTACAATCATTCAAATAAACTTTTTTATAAATTCTTTTATGATAATATGACTTCATTTCTCACTTCTTTTAGAAATATTTTTTTCTCAAAACCAATTTTTTAAAAAAAAATTAAATTTTTTTAATCCTAAAATATCTTTTCTCTCAAAAAAAATTTAAATTGTTTTTTTAAAAAATTAAATATATGTTTCCGATTTGTTTTTCCATAATTTTTTTACCAAATTTTATTATGTTATAAAAAGGTATTTTAAAAATGAAAATAATATTTTCCTTAAGAATTTTTTAAATGATATTTTAATTTTATTTACTTTAAAAAAATCAATCAAAATTAATGTTACTTATCTACCAATAGTAATATTTTATTTTTATACCACCCTCATTATTTCTTGGAATAGATAATTTTTGTTTTTAATAGGGTTTTATATTTTTTTTTCTTATCTTGTGGTTCATAATGTTTAAAATAGATTCATATAAAACCCATTTTCACTTCCATGTGTTAATGAGGTTAGGAAATAATGGTAATGTTTTTATAAATATTATGATATGTGAAGGATTTAAGTACATTATTGTTACTGTGTTTTATAGAACATCCACATGAAAATGTTTTGTCCCAGATAGCATTGGGTTAGCTCGTTATAGCATACTATGTAGTGGAGCAGATATTTCTAAGTGATCACATTATATTATAACATGTTTTAATCCATATAGCATCGAGTAATCATGATACAACATATCATGGGATTCCTAGATATAGCCGACTAAGATTGTTATATATCAGTTAATGGGTGTGCCTAAATAGCAATCTAATGCATTTGGTAATGATTATATTGGATTTCAGCCACATGGTTATTCCAATTTAAAATTGTTTTGAATTTTTTTTATGAAAATGATTCTCCATGATACCAACAAGGGTTATAATTTATTCTTACAGTTTTGTAATTTTTCCTATGACTGATATTGATATCATTTGGATCATGATTAATGATTCTATTTATTACTCAATTTTCAAAGTTTTCATATTTTATGATACATGTATTGATGGGGGTATTATTACTTTTTTGATTTTCTCTTGCACTCTAATTGTTTTATCATACCCTTATGCACTTATAATTCTCTATTATGAAATACAACTATTAATTCTTATTTTTAAACTTATTAATCATTTAATCACTAAATTATTTTGTTTCCTCTTAAAATGGTTTGAATGTATTCTGTTAAATGAGATATTCCTAGAGGGTGTTTTCATATTGATAATGGTGATGTATTATTGTTAAAAATAAAATCTAGGTTAAGTGAAAAAAATTCTCATTAAATGTCATGTGAATGTTTTATATATGAGTTTTTCCTAATTCTATAAAACTGGAAACCAAAAACATTATCAAGGTTTTTTGTGATTCAATTTTTTCATTTTCATATGTTTATGTTCTTATGTAATAATTTTGGTCACACATATAATCGTTATAGATGGAAATAAAAAGTTCATGATTTTGTCATAGGATTTGAGACTGTGGGTGTGAGGCTATTATAGTTGGTATCAATGGCTAGTTTAGGTAATGTTTTTTTTGGGAAAAAGTCCCTCATGGTATCATTGAATCATTTTTTAGGAGACTCTGTTTGTTGGAAAAGTGGGCCTCCATGTTATTTTTATTGAGAAAGCAAACAAGGACGTACAAATTTTCTGAAAACGGGTATTTCATGGTGGCATGTCTAGTTCATGGGATGTTGTTAACGATCCATGATTTATTCTATAATGTTAACAAAGGAATGGTCTATCTGGAGTTTGTTCAAAAAGAGTAGATACAAGGTGGTTCTGTTTTCTTGTGTTTGCCAAATTTTTGGACCTTAAAATTGAAAAATGGAGAAAATTGATTTTTAGAAAAGGGACTAGTGCTCTGGTGTCTTGGAAGCTTGGAAACCTACACGAAACTTGTTTTTCAAGATTATAACATAAAAATATGGAAAAGGAAAAGGGGCGTTGAAGTTTGTGGTTTGGTCACGCAGTTGACTAGGGCGATATAGACTAGGGTGGATAGACTTTCCTACTGAGAAGATACCTGTGCGGCGGTGCTCAGGGTGTCCATGTGCCTATAAATAGAGGTCGAAACCTCCTCATTATGTGTTTGTTCAACAATTATATAAAATCAGAGCTATAGTCGCGCAATTGGTGGTGTGGTCGTGCAAGTAAAAATATATTCAGAAGTTGCATGACAGTAGATAGTTGCACACCCAAAGTGTTTTGGGAGACAATGGGTGTGAGTCGCCCAAGTTTATAGTTGAAGAAGGGGGTTTCATGAAGTTGGTTTGGTGATACTTGTGTTCCAGTCTTAGAAGAAGCATGATAGTTGATTGTTGCCTGCCAAAATTGGTTTGGGCGTAAAAGGGTGTGAGTCGCGTAAGTTTGGTGTTGAAGACGTGAGTGTCACGCAAGTGGTTGAGGTGAACATGCACAATGGAACTTGTGTTCTAGTTAGGATAATCTCTCCAGGTATAGTAGAAGTACACAAATCATTTTAGGACTGCGTGAAAGCTGGAAGATTTCTAGATACCATCGGTGCAATGTGAGATTCATCTATGGGTGAATGTTGGACTTTAATAGTGCATCTATATACAATAGAGGATGTATTCATTAGTGATAATGAAGAGACGTATAGGTCTATAAATATTTAGTGGATTCTTTTTAGAGTAGAGAGCAAATAAAGAGGAAGAAGGTGATCCTATCCACCGGTAGTGAGCCAGAGAGAGAGAAATAGGGTGTGACCGTTCAGAAAGTAGTGAGATGACCCTAAACAATGTAAAGGAAGTGAGCCAGGGAATAGAAGTGATCTATCCCAAACATTGTAAAAAAAGTTTTCTTTCAGTGGATTTGGTACATCGGCACATTACCAGTGTATCCTCCTTGGACGTAGCCCAGTAAGGGTTATCTAAGTAGAAATCGTTGTGTCTTGTGCATTATTTATATTTTGTTTATACTTTTCTATAGGAAAGAGTGAGAATAGAGTCTTTCTTAATAGTGAGATAAGATCCATATGGGAAGATGTTTTAATCTGTCATACCCTGATTCACCCCCCCCCCCCCCCCCTCTCAAGGTATCTAACCTAGTGGACCTATGAATTGGTATATAAGCTAAATGTTTATATATGCGGTTCACTATCAAATGGAGGTCACCAATCATAAAGGGACTCCAATCTTCGACGGGAACAATTTTCAGCTACGGAAGAATCAGATGCAACACTACTTCCAATATTTCGGAATGGATGTATTCACAATAGTAATGCCAGGTATAACAGCTGACATCAATAGTGGGGAATTATCAGAAGCTGGTGGAAGAGAATTTTATTCTGACACGAAGGGAAAAAATTCTCTAGTGTGATCCCTATCCAATGATATCTATATGATGGTTATTTCATTTAAAACATCACATTCCATGTGGTAAAATCTTTTGAATATATATGAAGTAGATAATAAGGTCAGAGAGGCAAAGCTATAAGTACTTTGTAATAAGTATGAAGATTTGAAAATGAACTCGAATGAGTCTGTTGATGCATTCTTTGACAGGGTAAATATTGTTGTGAAAGATATGCGAGGTCTTGGAGAATTCATTGAAGACAAAATGATCATAAAGTGCATATTGAGGAAACTTCCACCTCGGTTCATTCTGAATTTTTCAGTACTAGATGATAAGGATCCAAAAGAGATGACAATGGACAATTTTCACAGTTCCTTGGTTTCATATGAAATGAGGAATGATGATAATGAGGTTGTGGAAAAGGGAAAATCTCAAGAGGTGGAATTTAAGTCCATGAAGAAGCTCACCATTGAAGATTCTCAGGAAGAAGAAGAGACAGATGAGGTAATTTCATTCCATTCCTTAAATCTTCAAAGAGGAATGGAATTTTAAAAGGAAAACATCCCCTTGATTTCTTTAGATGTGGAAAAGTTGATCATCCTGCGGCAAGGTACCCCAACAAGTCTCAAGAAGAAAATGATCAAGATGAAGTTGAAATTGCCAAGAAATAATATTCAGCCTTTGTAAAACGGAAGAAGCAGTTCAACAAAAATTTCTTCAAGAAGATGAATCTTCATTCAGAAGAAATAGACAGTTGAGATGAGACTGAGGTTGAAGAGATTGGGGAGATTGAAATTTATAATGATCATGGAGAAAATGTAATGGTGGTTGTTGACGGTAGTGCTCCAGAAAAATAGGAAACTGACATAGATGAAGAAGAAGAATAAATTGAAGGGAGTGTTGACATGGAAGCTAAATTAGAAGGAGATCTCAAAGAGATAGATGTTTGGAGATCAAAAACAATGAAATCCAACAAAGCGGTACATGATGCCAAACAATACATGAAATAGTAGGAAGAAGAGAAGTCTGAGCAAGTGAATGAAATCGAAAACCATAATTCTTCCAGGATAGAGAACTCAGAAAAGGATGATGAGCATAAGACCAAGATTGGAGAACAGAAAAGGTAGATCAATGGATTTTATAGAAAAGTGAAAGATCAAGTCACATGTATCGATGAACATGAGGATGATGTGGTCAGTCTGTGACGAAAAATTAAGGATCAATAAAAAATCTTGACCCCCAATGTGATATCTGGAAAGAAGGTCATTCAGAAGACAGAAAAGATGAAAGAGTGGGATAGTTTTTCAGCAGGAAATAAGCATCAATCGAGCTTAGAGGCTACGGCTTAATTGGGTCTTGATCAAAAACAAAAAGCTGTAAATATTGATGTTAGACTACAAGAACACATTTTCAGATTGTTGGTTGATTTGGGAAGAAAACTGAATCAGAAAATTCAAAAACCACAACAGGGAATCTGGCAGTGTAAAAGTGACATGAAGAAATGCACCTTATATCAGCTTTTATTGTTGTGGAAGGATGAGACATTCACAATATGTGTGATTCATAGCCAAGAGATATCTAAGGTCATAATAACAGAGGTGGCATCCAAAAAGAGGAAGGTTCTATATGACATGTTTTCAAGGACACTGTTTTTAGTGAGGAGGTTTTGGGAACATGGCCAAATACTTCACATCGACCTATAGAATAATGTGCCCAAGAAGGACGAAAATTTTCACAAGCAGTAGATCAATGAACTAATAGGTGAGTTGAAAAGGAAAAATCAATTTGCAGCTTTGAAAGATGACACTAGTCAATTCTATTCTAATAAAGATCAGAAGTATCAATCTCTGCTGAGTGTGAGCACAAAAATATTTACCCAGAAGAAGATAGAAGAGAAGACAGTGGTTGTTGAAATTTCTCTTAAAGCATCAGACCGTTCTGGTGTTTGGATCCTTGAAAGTGGTTGCACATCTCCCATGAAAGGTAATAAGAATCTTGTTATTAGCATAAAATATAACAAAGAAGGAGTTTTAAATTTTGGAAACAATGAAGTCCTGAAGATTATTGGATGAGGAAAGGCTAGGTTTGGGGGAAAGAAATAAGACTTGATAATGTATTGGTTGTAGATGGACTGAGTCACAATCTTCTCAGTGTAAGTCAACAATGTGACTCAAGAGACTTTATAAGGTTTACTAAGTAGATGTGTATTGTCAAAGGAAGATATGGGGTAGTGGTTCTACAAAGAAAAAAACCAAGGGAACTCTCTACCTTGTATGTGGAGAAGATGATATGTGATTTTTATCTAGAGCTGAAGAAAAAAAATTGTGGCATAAATGACTTGGTCATCTAGGTCAAAAATCTCTAAAAGATCTGGTAAATTGGGAATCAGCAACAGACCTCCCTAAGATATCACGTGATCATACACATATGTGTGACACCTATCAACAAGGTGAGAACATCAGAAATACGTACAAAGAAAAGGAAACGAAGTCGACCTTAGTGCTTGAATTGGTGCATGATGATGTCTGTGGACCTATTTCACCAAAATCCATTGATGGGAAGAGGTATTACGTTCTTTTAATTGATGACTATAGAAAAATGGCATGGGTATTTGTTATTTCCCATAAGTCTGATGTGTTCAGCTACCTAAAACAGTACCGGAGGGAATCTGAAAGGATTCTTGGATTAAAAATTCTGAAATTTGGTATAGACAGCGATATGAAATTCACAAATAGTCAGGTGGAAGAGTATGTTGAGAAACATTAAATAAGGCATCAGGTTTTATAAGTAAAAAATCCCCAATAGAATGGAGTGGTTGAAATGGGAAATCAGATCATCAACAACCTGGCCAGAACAATTCTTATAGAAAAAGACCTACAGAGATGTTTTGGAAGGAAGTAGTATTGAAATTAGTCTACATTTATAATAGGGCTCTATTATGTCTAATGGAAGGAAAGACTTCGTAGGAAATTGGTATGGAAAGAAGACAATAGTGAAATACATTTGAATATTTGGAAGTAAGTGCATCATTTTCAACGAAGAAAAGCATAGGTAGTTTGAATCACGTGGATATGAGGCAATATTTCTAGGCTAATCAGTCAAAATAAAAGTATACAAATGCTTTAACAAGAGGCTCGGAAATGTAATTGAGAGCAATGACGTCACTATTGTGGAAAATTAAGAAAATATTCAACAGATTAGTGAACAGTTTCTTGATGAAAGTGATGAAGAGGAAAGTAACACTGGAGGAGCAAAAGTGGTTGATACTGAATCAGAAGAAGACATTGTTGATGAACAAGAATTTTCAAGTATTTGTCTGAAAGGAAGAAAAATAGTCGAGCTGAAATTGATAGACAGAAGATCATTGGTGATCAAAAAGCTCCAGTTTAGACATGAAGAATGAAGTCACTATAGCAGAAATCATTCTTATCTTAGGTAGAAGCAAAATGATTTGTTGATGTAGCAAAAGATGATAATTGGGTACATGCTATAGATGAAGAGCTTGATCATATTGAGAAGATCGAGATGTGGGAGATTGTTTTGAGACCAACAAATAAGAATGTCTACGGGACTAAATGGGTATATCAAAACTAAATGAATGATGTTGGAAAAGTGATTAAAAAAAGAACGACTAGTGTACAAAAGATACTCCCAGATAGAGGGAATAGATTTTTATGAGACATTTACACATGTTTCAAGTCTAGAGACAATAAGACTATTCATATCCATTGTAGTGAAACAAAATTTCTAAGTGTTCCAGATGGATGTCAAATCTGCATTCTTGAATGGGGTTCTAGCGGAGGAAGTGTATATTGAGCAGCCAGATGGTTTTCTCATTCATGAGGATGATAACAAGGTTTTCAGACTGAAGAAGACGTTGTATGGGATGAAACAATCACCATGATCATGGTACACAAGGATTTATCAGTAATTGATGAATATTGGTTTCTAGCATGAGGAGTTAATTAAAATCTTTTTTTGAGCAATGACATTAATAAAAGGATAATAGTGTCGGTTTGTGACGATGACATAATATTTGGTGGATCAGATGAATCTCAGTGTAAATTGTTTTCCAAATTCATGATATGTTTGTTTGAAATGTCAATGATTGGAGAGATAAGGTTTTTCCATGGTCTATAGGTGAAAAATGGAAGGAATGGAACATTAATTTCTCAACCTAGATTTTCCAAGGAGGTTTTGAAAATGTTTAGAATCGAAAATTCCAAGGATATGATGACTCTAGTTGTTACCCAGACGAAACTGTCCAAATATGAGGATGGAAAGATGGTTAATATCATAGAATGTAGGCAAATTAATTGATGTTAGCAGTACATGACCGCCACAAGACCAGACATTGTTTTCTCCACATTCCAAGCAGCGAGATATCATAGAAATACCAAGGAAATCCACCTGCTTGCAGGGAAAAGAATACTTCGATATATCAAGGGCACGGTGGACGTCGTCTTGACATATAATGATAAATCTCATACATATTTATTGGGATATAATGATGCAGACTAGGCCAGTTCAGCGGATGATTGGAAATCAGTATTAGACTGCAGAGGAGTGACATTTGGGTTTGTTGACAAAGGGGTAGAAAATAGTAACTGTTCATGGGGGAGATAGTGTGGCTATTTGAGAAATCATGAAAGATATAGGGAGAAGCTGACAGGTGGAGTAGACAGATAGGGGGAGTTGAAGGAGCAGCCATATAGGGGGAGTTGAAGCTTGTTCAAAGTGCATATCCAAATCTTAGCATGGACAACACATGAAATATTGCTGAAGAGGATTTGCGGCTGACAAGAGTTAAATCTGGGAGCAGATAGGTAGAGTATCAAATCTGATGACACAAGAAGTGATTGATCAATGAATAGATATCACAACAGATGAGGATTGTGATAAAAGTAGAAGAGTGGTGTTGGAATGCGGTAATAATATTTTCAAAAATTTGTTTTAGATTGCTGTCAATAGTGGGTGTCAGATTTGAAGTGATTCATTGATGAAATTTTCATTTAATCTAGTTTCTCATGTCGTGCATTGCTCATGTGGGCTTAGAGTATGTGTTGAGTAAATCCTTGATCGCTATCAGAATCGCAATAGGAAAATGGTGGATGAAGAATTAATGATGTATCTTTTTATGGATGTGGTGTCAACAAACCCAAAGGTGGAGATTGTTGGGCAAAATTACTTCAAGGTATCATTGAATCATTTTTGAGTTGATTGTGTGTGTTGAAAAAGTGGGCCTCCGTGTAGTTTTTGTTGACAATGCAAACCATGACGTATAAAATTTGCTGAAAAAAGGGATTTCAGGGTGGCATGTCGAGCTCTAGGGATGTTGTTAAGGATCCATTATTGATACAAGAATGTTGAAAATGGAATGGTCGATCTGAAGGCGGTTCAAAAGGAGCATATACAAGTTGGTTCCATTTTCCAGTGGTTGCCAAATTTTTGGACCTAAAAAAACGACAAATAGAGAAAAGATTTTTTTTGCCAAAGGGAATTTCATGCCAGTGTCTTTGAGGGTTGGAATCATTTGCCCCACATTACTTTCAAGATCAAAACATTAAAATGTGGCAAAGGAAAAAGGGGTGCCCATGCTTTTGTTTTGTTCGCGCAAGTGACTTGGGTGATAAAGACTAGGGCGGCTGGACTTGCATGCCGACGCTAAGGGTGTCCGAGTGCTTATAAATAGAGGTCAAATGATCATTATTATTTGTGATTTCAACACTTATAGAAAATCAAAACTCTATTCATGCAAGTGGTGGTGTAGTCATGCAAGTATAAATATATTCATATGTTGTGTGTTAGTTGATAGTTGTGCACCCAAAGTGGTTTGGGTGAGAAAGGGTGTGAGTCGCCCAAGTTTAGAGTTGAAGAAGGTGGTGTCGCATAGGTGGTTTTTTTACACATGCACGATAGGCTTGAATATGCATGATATTTGATTGTAGCGCACCAAAATTGGTTTAGGCGTAAAAGGGTGTGAGTCACACTAGTTTAGAGTTGAAGATGCGAGTGTCGCACAAGTGTTTAAGTTGAACTTGCATGCTAGAACTTGCACGACATCTTGGAGAAGTTTGTTAGGTATGGTATAAGCTCACAAATCATTTTAGGGCTTTGAAAAAGCTGGAATATTACCCGATACCTTCGGTGAAAAGTGAGATTCATCTACGGATGAAGGATAGACTTCAAAAGAGCATCCAAATAAAACAGAGTATGTATTCATTAGTGATAATGAAGAGACCTACAAGTCAATAAACTGTGAGTGTATCATTTCTAGATCAGTGAGCAAAGGAAGAGGAAAACTTTTATCCTCTCCACCAGCAGGGAGCCAGAGTGAGAGAAAAACAGGGAGTAACCCTTGGGAAAGTAGTGAGCTGAACCTAATCATTGTAAAGGAATTGAGGCTGGGAATAAAAGTGATTTATCTCGAACATTGTAAATATAAGTGTTCTTTATGTGGATTTGGTACATAGATACATCATCAGTGTATGATCCTTGGACATATCCAAGTGAAGGTGAACAATGTAAAAATTGTTGTGTCCTGTGCATGCTTCAGTTTCTGTTTATACTTTTCCACATGAAAGAGAGAGAATAGAGCCTTTCTTAATAGCGATACACGATCTATATGGGAAGTTGTTTTAATCTATCATCCCATGATTTATCCCCCCTCTCAAGGTATATAACCTAGTGGACCTATCATTTTTATATTATTATATTTTAAATATATGTTATCTTAATATATTTGGATAACATCATTGGTCTATAATATAATGGTTGATCATAAGATCAATGTATTTGAAACCCCATTTGATGGTTTTAGTTAGTATTAAATTTGAGGTTCTTAATGACAGTTTTTTTAGGTTGAGGTATTTTTGTCCCCGAGGATCCATGAGGATTATTTTTTAGGGAGGAATAATTTTTCAGATTTAAAGTTAAAAGGGAGAAACTTTTATTAGGGTTGCAAACCATTCACATCAGGATATAATGTATGGTTTAAACCCATTATTAATGTTAGATAAGGGTTTTACACAAACCACTGGCCGACATTATTACTTAATTAGTATGATATTTTTATAGATAATTATTATCTTTATTTAAGAAATAATTTCTATTTTATTTACGAAATCATGATTTATTAAACTTCCATTAATATTATTATAAAATCCATCAAATTATTAGGTTTTGAACATAGTCAGGAATGATTTGATTAATTTTAAATATTGTTATTTCAGGAATTGTTTTGTTTATACATTGGGAAATAAATTTTATGATTAATATATTATACGATTGTTTTTTATTTTTGGGAAATATCAACCCATGTGCAAATAATTTTAGTTATTGTAAATTTATAATGGTAGATGTAATATCTTGACTATACCTTTCTTGGTTTTGTGGTCCATAAAAGATGATTTTAGTGTCTCTATCATTAAAATATCATTATAAATATTAAATAATTGTATAAAATGTTGTTATTGTGTTAGAAATTTATAAAAAGGATGTAATTATAATTACGAATAAATTATATTTTAATATTTTCAATTTTTAGATGGTAAGAAAATTCCAAAAATCATAGAAAAATATATTGGAAAACAATTATCACAGTACGCTCAATTCTGATGAATCAATTTCCTTTTTTATTAGTATAGATTTATATTGTTGGGAACTTAAAATTCTCTTGATCATTCAATTTTTTGTGATAAATAATGTCAATCACTCTCTATAATTATTTAAACTTTACCTCTATTAACATGTATGTTCAGTTATTTGGAAACAAGGTTATATGTTATTCCATACAACCCTTTTAATTCCCTTTCTCTATTATTAAGATATTTTTTTATTAACTCTTTTGATAATGTGGGTTTAAAAAACCACATTTCAAATGTCCATCATATGAATTTTTAGATAACATAAAATTATGATGACCTAATTTATTAAAAATGGGGTTCTAACACCCTATGATTATAAAAGAGTCAAATTATATTAAACTACATAATGGGTACACAACATTGAGTTTATATTACAATACATAATATAACAATTTTTATTCCACATATTGTGTTACCCATATGATATAGTTTTACAAAATAACAACATATTATTCATAATGTTTTTTAATAAGATAGTTATCACATAGCCTTATGAATATTGGGTTTGTACAAGATTAAATAAATTCCAAAGATATTTTTTAGACATTTCTATATAATGAATTATTTGTTAACTAGTAATTTAGGAATTAATAATAGACCACTTGAAAATAAAAGGAATGTTTTTCTTAAAAAAACAATTATATTACAAAAATATTTTTTTTAACAAAAACAAAATTCATTCATTTTTTATTAATTTAAAGAAGATTATATGTAATATATTCAATAAATTTTTTATCACTAAAAATATTAGTTTTCAAGAAAATAGATAATATTAGTTACAATTTTAGGCTTAAGAATTTTTTTTTCTAATGAATTGTCTCCTTTTTATGGATCAATATTTCTAAAAAAAATTATTGAAATATTATAATTTTTATATGAAAAGATAATATTTTTTTAATGATAAAAGTAAATTTTATCTGAGGTTGTAGACTTATAATTTTTATGAAACATTTTAATTTTTTATGAATAGTAAAAAATTCCGAATGGTAATAAAAAACACCCTTCTCATCTAAATAAGTTATTATTTTGAATTATATTTTTTAATTTGTTTTATGAGAAAAATATCTCATTTATAAATATATTAATATAACTTATTCAATTTTAATCATATTCGAATTGAATTTAATTATAAAAATATTGCAATAATTTGAACATTATCACATTAAAAATAGACTTTCTCATCCCAACTACAATATTAATTTTAAATAAACTTTTTCCACTTCTATGAGATAAATTTTTCTAATCAGATACCACACATAGAATAATAATAATTTATATTAACTAATATTTTCAACAATAGTTTTATTCAAAATGATTAGTGAAAATAGATAAAATTAATTATAGTGATTATGTTACAAACGATTATACTTTATGGTCAAACTAATACTTTATTGTATAAAATGTTCTAAATATTTTTCCAACACAAATTAAATTGTTGTATTTCTACCTATATTACATTTTTCTAAAATATTATGACTTATAGGGTTAATATAACATAAAGTGGACCTATATAATAATTTAAGTAATTAAAATGAAAAAATAACATTCCTTTCCATTGAATATTTAAAAAGGCTCCTTGATATGGAAAAAAACAAATTTTATGTTACAAATATTTTTTTTAACATAAATGAGTTTTTTTAATAACTATTTATATATTATTTTTATAGACTAATTAGTTACATAAAATACTTTATAAATTCCAATATAGTAATTATTTAGTTAATAATTAACTAAAATAAATGATATTAAAAATATTAAAAGAGAATTAAATTATTTGTACAATTGTCTTCCATGAATGTTAGATATTATAATTTCAATTTAATGATATGTGAAAATAATATATTCAAACTCTCTCATTTTATTTATGTTATTAAATTAAAATTGAAAAATTAATGTGTAAATTTACATGAATGTTGATTTACAATAAATGAGACTTTATTAAATGATAAAAATTTTAAAAAACAATTCATCCAAGATACATGTAAATGTTAAAAAATTTATAAAACCAATAATAAGAGAACAATATAATATAAGGAACAATAAAACCAATAAAACCAATAAGAAACATGTAGATGTTATTTTATGATTTATGACACGGTGCATTCAGGTAAGAATATATTTCTAATAAGGAACATGTTAAACTCTGAATTGTAAAACCAATGTTTTGATGGTTATAGATAATGTTATGTTTTTGCGCATTACATGCCCTTGAATAGAAATAAATTCACTGAGCAAATTTTATTTTAATTTTATAGATTAGGAATAATATTTATAATTATAGTATATATATATTTTAATAATTATAACATTAATTTATTCAACATGGAAAAATTTCAATGTTAAAAAAAATACTTACCATAGTAAAAACGAATATGTTAATGTTGATTAATTGTAAAGACTAAGAAAAAAATGATAAAAATGATTTTATTATTATGATATTAAAGTGATCAAAGACCATATATGAACTAAAATCCATTATATTTCAATTATGATATAAAATTAGGTATAGACATCCTAATAGTGAATACATTTGAGTATTTACAAAAATTTCACTACTCCTCAGCAATAAAAGGGAACTCCTAAAATCCACATATCCACACATATCAATCCAATTTTACCACCCAAAACATATCAAAATATATCCCAAATTCCACCCCCTAAAACTAGAGTTTTTAATTTTTGGATAAATCCTTCCACGGAAGGTCTTTGGTGAAAACCTAAAGAAGTAGCCCGAGGAAGAGGTAACCTTTATCAATGTTCTTTTTCGTATTATTTATTTATCCACCCAAATTATTATTATTATAACATGTTACTATAAAAACATAAATAATTATAAAATAATAATATATATTTTTATGTTAATGTTACAACCTATACAGACACACACTTCAGTCAAATGGGTTAAAAAATCATCATTCTTTTTTAATGTGGATTACCGCATCACGAAAGGATGTAATAGATTTTTCTATTACCACCACTCACTATTGGGTATTATGGTGGGTCTAAAGGTTATATATTATATTTATCATATTTATGATATTCATAATATAATTATATGACTATATTCATTATATCATATACAACAATTTTTCATTTCATTCCTTTTGGGATATGATAATGTCGATCGTGTGTACAATGAACTACCACCCCACGAAGTGATGCAAATCATTTTTCACAATAGTGATACATAGAAATAAATAAAGGTATACATAATGAATATATATGAAAGAAATGAAATTATTTTGATATTGATGACCTAATAATATTTTTATAAATATTATATATCATTTACGCCTTACTATTTAACACATAGAAAAAAGTGATAATGATATTCATAGATGTGTGGACTACTTCCTCCTCAATGTGATGTCGGTATTATTTTGGAATAAACGCATCATAGAATCATAAATAATGATATATAATTAAATAATATGTTATTAATTATATAAATATCAATATGTAATGATAAAATATTACTTAACTTTTTCCATAATGATAATTGGTGAATGGAAATGTTATAAATGCGCATGTATGGCCTACCTTATCCATGATCACAAGGTTTGTATATTAGTCCTCATTTTTTATAAATAGTTTTAAAATATTAATTTATCTATTAATATTATTATTATATCATGATTTATATTTTATATATGTTTAAATAATTACCTTTTACCTTAGTCATCCTATCAATGTTATGTTTGACAAAAAATATGAATGTGGTAGAAGTGTGAAACTTAAGTGTAATTTATTAATTAATTATATATAAATTGTCAAAAAGTGAAATAAAATGAATAATAAACCAGGAAATGGTTATAAATAATGTTAATAATTAGCATAATATTATTATTTTATAAGATAATTAAAACACTTTAAGAATTAGTCTCTAGGTAAGGTTATTTCTCATATAACCTTTTTTGGTGACATGTATTACATAGTCACCACATGATTTTTTGTGGTTTATTTAAATACCATTAATATATTTTATGAATATTATCCTTATATTTATGGTTATTTAAATATATATTTTTGGATCTATCAATCACGGGGTTTACAATTTCAATGTTATCAAATCTTTAAGATAAATTTTTTCTCAATTTTCATTCTATGAGATGTAGGTTTTATTACATACCGACCATAATTTAAGATGTATTTATTAATCCAATGATTTATATTATATCATTAATATGTTTACATTCATGAAATTATTGGTGATATTATTTCACATGTTACCTATTTGGTATGTGTATTTTATTACAAACTCTTTCTTTATTAGGAATGTGTATTATAATGCCTATAAACATGAAATGTTATAATTGTAATTTAATATCTTATATTATGGTTATTAATGATATTTTCATTAAATTTTACCATTTCAACAGAATTTTTTAAGTAAAATATTTGGGGAATTATTTTTAAAAAAATCAAATTTCATTACAATCATCAGTTCAAAATCTATTTTCATACAAATCTATTTCTTCTAAAATTGTTTTGAAAAATGTTTTAATAATTTTTTTCAAAGATGTATTTTTATCTTAATTAATAAATATTCAAAATAACTCTTTATAAAATCATATATATTTTTCCAATGGGTTTTTCAATAAATTTATTTTCAAAATTATTTATATCATAAATATTTATTTTCAAAATTACATATATTTTTTCACCAAGAATTATTAATGTCCATTTAATGAAATTTTAAATAACCAACATAAAAAATACTCTCTTTTAATTATCCGTTATTTTTGATTTCATTTTTATATCATTCTCATTGTTTGTTTGTAAAGATTGTTTTTTCAAACATATTTCTATGGAACCTATTTAATTTACATGGGTTAATAATGACTCATATATATTGAAATAAAATCCATTTCAATACCATTGGTTTGTCAACCAATAAAAGGGTAATGATTGTTACTATTAGTTTAATGTCGAATAGAAATATATATGTACTTTATTTATGTTTTGGCTCTTGGAAATTAGACATGAAAAATTTGGGGGCCCACATAGTGGCTCCTTGTAAGCTTGTTATAGCTTAACATGGGGTGGCCCGGATAGTATCATGTATGGCAGTAACAATAGACCTTTGGGTGACCTTGATTGAATAGTGTGAGTGTAAAATATCTCAAATAATGGGGTCTCTAATATATAAATCAAAATCATTGGTTACTAATTATATTGGAATTCATCTGTATGGTTATTCCAATTAAAATGGGTTTGTATAGTATTGTATGAAAATGGAGCTAATATAACCAAATGTTTTTTAATTGAATTTAATGAGTCTATAATGATTTCCTAGATCTTAATTAATGTCCCATAGATCATGAATATTTATTCTAAAGAATCATTCCTTTTCCACGTTTTCATATTTGATTATACATGTATTGCTTTGTATGAGTTCTTTTATGATTTCCCCAGGAACTTTCATTAAATCATTATAATGTTATGTGCATATTATAGTCATTAATGAAGTTAAATTTCAATATTCTATTTTTAAGTTTACTGATCATTTGAGATAAAGATTCTTATGTATCATTCTAAATGTGTTTTAAATAATGATGTTGAACACGTTATTTCTACATGGGATTTTATATGGATGATGATGATGTGTTAATTTGAAAAAAATTGTCAAGTTCTGTTAGAGAAATAATCATTTAAAATGAGGTGAAATAATTATGTAGGACTTTTACTAATTATTAGATAATATAAACCAAAAATTTATTCAAGGTTGTATGTTATCCTATTTAATTCTTTTATGTTGTAAGTATTTTTTAGATTTTTTTTCAAAAATTTTATCATTAATGTAAAAAATTTAAGGTTTTTGAATTTATAATAGTATTATATAGTGTGTTGATACTGTTATTATAATCATACCAATGTAATTTGATTTTGGTCATGTGGTTTTTGAACATGGATTATGATTTGGGATTTTGGATTTGGAAAAAAATATTCACAACTAAAAAAGAATCTATATATGGTTTGTTAAAGAGGGTCACCCAGTTAAATAAACTAAACTCCTTAACAATGTTACAATTTTATAATCACAATCAATGGAAACTAATTTCTCCTAGATAGGTTCACATTTTGTCCAAAAAAATTCCAACCATTAAATATATAACATTTTATGGTTACACGGTTGGTATTAGAGGGGTGCATTATTCTCTAAAACTGGGTGCCAACAATTCATATCCTAAAAACAAAAAAAAATTCACTAAATTCCACCCCAATAAATTTATGGAAATATCAAAACATATATTGATCATAATAAGGGTCTTGGAGAACTTAAGAACAATTAATATAATGTTATAAATCATCTTTATTCATTACTAAACCACCACCTTATATTAAATACAACATATTAGTAATCAAACAAAATGAATTATTGGATAATGATATGTGAAGTATATTCATGTAGACATAATCAATTTGAAATTATAGGTTACTATAATATTTTTTTCCATTTGTAATTACAAGACTCTAATTTGATAATTTTTTCATTCAAGGGTTCATGATGTTTATAAATAAATATTATTCTGTATCTTTTAAATTAAATATAATTTTATTGAGTTTTTTAGTGAGGTAATGTAATACATGATGATATGTTGGACAATTATTATATTTTTCTAGAATTTGATAATGTAAATTTACAATGTTCTATATATATTGAAATACAAGGGTATGTAAGAGAAACCTAAAAAGTATGATTATATAAAAAACTATTTCATATATATATATATATATATTTAAATATTTTTATAATATTATTGAAGGATATTTTGGGAAACATAATCACATGTATGACGAAATTTGTTAATGTTGTTTACTATTTTAATATTTTTTAAAAAAATTTGAATATTGGAGAATATTTCCAGATATTTTACTACATAATTCTGGAAATTTGATGCATTTTTTGAAATTTCAAGAATATTTATATATTAATGTGCATTTATATTATGAGGTGGAATATATAAGTATAAGAATATTTTTTATAAAAAATAATTTATTAGATATAATTGTTTTTTCAATAAATTTTTTTCATCAACCTATTTGGTATTAATGAAATTATTGTGGTGCCATTTTCATCATCAACGGATGATTAAGGGTTGTCTAGTTATACCACAAATCAATGTATGGAAAAATACATATCATTATACCCTAACATGTATATATGTAATGGAATGTATTTATCTGAAGGGTTAGGTTCATTCAATGTATTATTCATTATTTTTAATAAAAAAAATTTTAAAAAATAAAACAGAGTAATATACCAATTAAATAAAATATGATAAATGGTCTTTAAGGAAAATGAGGTTACATTATTTCTTCATTTGAAAAATAATTATTATTATTCTAAAAATATGTATACTATATTTTTACTAAACCATGTGATAAGTTGTAAGATTATTATTTTTGTAGTATACTAATCATTCCATCCATCTATATTCCACAAATACGTGTTTTAATAATGTATTCAATGTTAAATTTATTCTTGATAATTAATAGTTTTTGAAATTATCATGAAAAAATAGACATTGGATTCTATATCAAGCATTCGATGAATAAAATTTTATCATTTAATTGAAATATTATAAGATAAAAAATTGATAATAATAAGATTATACAGAATGATTAGTTTAAATTTTTCATGTTTCTCAACTTTAATTTGTTAAACAATCATGTTAATTTTTTATATTTTCATATTTAAAAATGTTCATGTATTATTTATAAATATAATTTTATGAATAAAGATTAACTATAATAATGATAAACTATCTTGGAAAAATAATGGAAGAAACAATAAAATCATGAATTTGTAACTCTTTATATAACCCTTAGAAATGATGAACTATGAGAAATATAATTAGAGTTCTTCTGCATAGATGGTGAGAGTCTAATAGTTGAAAGATTAATTATCTTACACACTGACCTAGAAATAATGAAGAATATAGAATCCCATGTGATGCATCAAGTATCACCTTGCATGGATAATTACACCAAGTTGTCCGATTGTAAATTATTCTTATGACATAACAGTAAAAAGATGTCTAAAATATTTTTTAGTTCCAAATGATCAATATATCAAATAAAAATATTGTATTTTAATAATTTATATAGGTGCATATACTTTTTATTGTAATTATTAGGTTTAAAAACTTAATTATTATTACTCTGAGGGAGATATGTATTGTAGTAATGATGGATACTGTGCGCCTAAAAGTACACATAGTGAGGATCATCGATTACAAAAAAAAGTCATTTTTGGAAATTATCATAAATTATGTTGAACATAAACTCATCAATTTATATGGATGAAAATTAAAAAAAATATCTTTATAGAATGATAATGTAGTTTGAAAAATATTGAATCTATATGATTATAAATAGAATAAAAAGGCATTTACTGTCTCTAAGACAAAATTTATTTTATGCATCATAAAAAATTAACCTCTAACAATCATTAAAGAAATATATACTTTACTTATATTTAAATAAAATTTATCCTTGTAGATAATCCCTCTTTTTTATACCAATTAAATAAAATTAGATTTGAAAAATTATGTTGGTATTGACATTTAGGTTCCCTTCTCATCTGTTACATATAATTTTATAAAACTTGTGATGAGATCATGGTGACGTGTTGGTTGAAAAAATAGTTTTTATGATAGTACTCACAATATATTTGATGTTTGATTCAAAAATTGTGTAAAGTTTGATATATATGGGGAAGAAACTGGTCATTAAAAATGTATTTTTTCATACTATATGGGATATCCTTCATCATGTGTTGTTTAGATTATGGAAATACCCATACTAGTATATGTCTATGTGTTAATAAATTTCTGACGCAAGTTGAAGGCTCTTGTTTTGTAGATGGAATGATTGTATGATCTATGAAATTAAGATAAAACATGGTGAATAACATCAATGTTGGTGAGATTAGAAATCATTATAGTGAAATGATCAACTCCTAGACATTAGTTTGAATCATGTTCAATGTGTACTTCCAGGGCTATGTAAAATGGGTAGAATTAAATTGTTTAATTCTATATAGTTTTTAGTTGTTTTTAATAAAACAATGTACAATGTTTTTATTGATGAATTTATGATGCAGAGGAAGACCATAGAATTTTCCGTTAAGGATCATAGTTGAGGTATAACTTATGTGATTTGGTTTTTGAATTACATGTACTAAATAATTTGTAAAATGATTCCCATTATTTAAAATCTACTAAAATGATATGTTAACATTTAATACAAAACAGGGGTACTATAATAAATTTCTTTTTAATTATAGTATTTATTTATGTTTCATGTGATGATAAATTGGGAACTAAAGATTGATTATTATACAACGGGATGGTATAATAATTGGATTATGATGTTGGTGAAATATAAAAGGTTGTTATATGTTATGAGTAGGTATTTGGTCTCATTATAATGGATTAAATAGAGGAATTAGGCTTTAGGATTTACATGTGGACTAAACATATTGTATTGAAAAAATTTAAAATCATAATTAAGTAACAAAATTAAATTTTGAGGAATATATTTCAATAATAATAATAATAATGAATGTACAATATTCAATGTAATTTTCAATACTTATATTTCTAGATAAATCAATAATGGAATGTGATTTAGATAAGAAATCGATAATTAGAAAAAATAAATCTACCAAAATAAAAAAAAATTTAATAGATAATTTGGAAGATAATAAATAAAAAAATAAAAAACTAAATCAAAATATGATCTATCAATCTCCCATGAATAAAATTTTCACATATAAGAAAATTTACATCAATTAATTGACATTAAATATATAATTGGAATATCACTCATAATAATAATAAATTAGATATCAATTTGATCATGTATTAGAGTATCAATATAAATATTATAGTCCCCAAATCTATTAAGCTAAAATTAAAATTATCTCAAGGACCAGAAAAAAGTCAAAATGTTTTAGAAAATCAATCCACAATGTATAATTCTAGGTTCCACATTATATATTTACTATCAAAATTCATAAAAATAGTTTGTATATGAACTATTTTAACTCTATTTTACTACATAGAAATTTTATTATAGAAACATTGAAAGTAATAAATTATTATTTAGAAAAACATTAAATTTTTTGGATGATAAAATAAATAAATATTTAGATTAGATCTGAACACAATGTAATATTAATAATAATAAATATATTTCATGAAATCTGTTCCATTATAATTCATGAAATTGTAGATAATAATTATACAAGAATATAAATTTTTATCCATAATGATATTTAAAAAACATTTTTCTATAAACACTATTTAATTTATCCATCCATATATTATCCCAATTCGATGATTTCATTTTCAAATTTTTTTCATTTATTATAAATATATTTTTTCTTATCTACATCCATGGATTCTTCAAAAAATATTAACACTGAATTTATTTCCTCTATCAAGAGATATATTTATTAATAATGATTTTCTCAATCTCATAATTAATATACTTCCATGAGAATGATTTTATACCAATTTATACTCTAGTGAACTCAAAAGAACTATAAATTGCAAATAAATTTCAGGGGTTATGAAATGTCTTCAGTTGGTTAGGCGATTAATTTTTATTTAAAATGCTTATAAAGGATGGATCTACATTCATTTAATTTTAGTATAACCAATTCAATGCTATGTATTATAACCATGAGAGTTTTAAAATTATATTCTTTTTAGGTGTTGTTTGATTAAAAGGAAGTGAATTCTGGTTAATGGGGAAGTGATTTGAATGTATTTTTTTGACCATGATGATTTATTTTATTATCGATAGTCAAATCATATTAATACTCATGTGAATATATTTTTTCTATATTATGTGATTTAAGGTTTATTTTTGGATGTATTTGGAAATCATTTTGAATTGATGAGTGAGGTTTTGACTTGTTTGAGAAGATATATTGACAATTACAACACATTGGTAAGGAAAAAAATAATTATTTGTATTCCCTAGTTAAATATTTTGGAGAGAAAAAAATAATTAAATAAAGAAGTTAAATAATGAATTAATACAAATACATGATAATTATTATGTTAGTTTTTCATTAGATTATTTTTGTTTCAAAACTAAAATGTCATGAATTTTTATTTTTAAAAAATTTGGAATATGGAAAGGGATTATGTTAGGAAATTTGAATTTTCAAGAAAAAATTCACAAATTATGATTCAATGATATCTTTTTCTAATAATAATGATTTTCAATGGAATGTGTGGCTAGGAAAAATTGGGTTTTATATTGAAATGATCCTCTAAAATTAATTGATGTGCGAGAAATTAGATGTTACATTTTCATAACTATATGTCTTGTTTTGTGATCCAATTAATCACCACATGATGTTTCTAACGGTATAATGTTAATATGTCTTAATGTTTTTTCTTGAAATGTGTAATATTTTAGAATCAAACAATATTTATAATATCCATAAAACATAAAAATGATATAATAAAATACATACTATTTAAATTTCTTATGTTGAACTAGAAAAACAATAACAGTAAGTGGGTATTAATTTTTTCATTTGAGTTTTAAAATTCAATAATATCCAGAAGATATAGTTTTTATTCAGTGAATAAAGAGAGATTCATCATAAAAAGAAGAATTAGAGACAATTAGAAATGTGACTACTTATATGAAAACAGATTAATACTAATTGTTAAATGACTTTATAGAAGAATATCCTGGTGGTAAATTTCATTATATTTCATTGATGAATATGTAATTTAGTGGTCATATATAATGTGAAGAAAGGTTGTAATTTTAATAATATAACAATTAGATAAAAATATATCTCATTAAATATTTAATTAATTAATATATTTGAATATAATTTATGTAAAAAAATAGAATTTATATTTTAATGTTAATGTTGATCTCATTTTTGACATGTACATGTCAGTTATCACAGGAGGGGTCTAAAAATTAAATTGTATGTAACTTGGTAAATTAAATTCTTTGAATTTTTTATAGAGGTAAAATTAATTTAATAAGAAATTTTCCAAAATTAATGGATGAAGAAATTAAATATGAAAATATTTTAATGATGATATTCACTATGAAGAAAAAAGCATAATTAGAAAATAAAAATTCAGCTTATTATGTAAATGAAAAAACCAATAAAAATATATAATGAAAAATAGAGTTTTTTAATATGAATAATAAATAATTTGAATTCTATTAATGTTGGGGGATTCATTACAATGTTATAATGGTGAAATGTTGTTAATTTCTCAGGCGAATGATTAATAATTAAAAAATAAAGCATATAAAGAAGAAATTCACATATAATTGATTTCAAAGAGATATTTTAAGAGTGTCTCATTAAAATCACTATACGAGTGAAGTATAGTTGAATGTGGGCCCTGATACATGATGTTAAAAATTATGATGATACATACAAAGAACAATAAGAGTTTGAGTTTGTAAAATATGTGGATATGTAATGTTTATTACATTCAACAAATAAAAATTTAAATGTTTTTCTAATGGAAATCATTAAAAATATAAATTTTTGATTTAAAAAAATGAAATTGGAAGTAAATTTTTGTAAATGAATATAAATATTGATTTTGGAAAATCAGGTTTTGATGTCTTCATATGTTTTGGGAGTGGTGGTGATCAAATGATTTTAAATAACTTTTCATTAGTTTATAATGATTTAATTGGAATTCGGATAATATTTTTGGTAAAGTCAAGTCAAAATTTATTAACATAGATTCATCAAACAGTAAATTTCAAAATTATAGGAAAACATTTTATAAAAGGTTAATTAAAGATGAAATCTACTACAAACAAAAAGTATGAAGGAAAAATAAATTATTTATATTAAATTATTCAGTTAAAAAAATATAGTGTTTCCAAAAAACCTGACTAAAACATATAGTCAAAAAGGAAATTGATTTGATGTCACATAGTATATATAATATGTGTGTTTTTTCTCAATATATGAATTCCCTTGAAACATTTTTTGTTTTTCGATTAAGATAATGTATGAAAAAAAATTAAATTTAAGACATTTAAATATTTATATGCATTACGGATTGTTAAAATTAGGAGGGATACAATCAACATATTGTTGGGAGGTTCAGAAAAACCACAATATCATGGAGGTTAATTTATAAAAATCTTTCATGTTAAAAATTCTCTTTATAAAAGATGTGATAATTAATGATACTTAGTAAAAAAATGAATAACCTTATTTAGTGCAATTTATTATGAATATTTCATATGTTTTTTCAAAAGAATATGGATAATTTAATGCACAACTATTTTTGTATTATTTTTTATAAATCTTCTTGAAATAATAACCCATAGTTACATCAATACATGGGTTTTACATAATAGTTTATATACAATTTTTAAGGATTTATGAGGATTATAAAATGATTAGAATCAATTTTTAATAATGAATTATTTAAATTGAAATATGTTTCCTCTATGGATATTAGTAAAGATAGTTTAAAATCAAAGATTATTCACTTGTTATATGGTTTAAAAAAACTATGTAATTTTATTTTAGTCGTTTACTATTTTAAATGATGGGATATATCTTGAATATTGATGTTTAAAGAATTTATTAAAGGATGAATGGGTCATGAATCAATGTAAATATACAAAAGGTGACCTTTTACATGTAAGAGGAATTTATAATTCATGATATTCAATATTGAATGATGAAAACATATTTTACATTGATAACCCGATAACATTGTACATAAGATTTTAAAAATTTTAATAGGACACATTAAACATGATATTTATTGGTGAATGATCTAAAATAAATTGGAATTAATTATTTATAAAAAGGTGCAAAAAATTAATCTAAAATTAAAATAATGTGATTAAAACTACTCATTTTGTTGAAAATTTCCATTTAGATATTTATAAATAAATGATGAATAAATTAATTGAAGGTGGTAAACATTTAATCTTATTAATTAATTATTCAGTTCAAATCAAATTTTTTATGTTGTGAATACTAATGTTATATCATTGAAATATTTAAAGATATATAATAGTTTTTTGTGAAAATAGTTTTTGAAATTTATTATATAGGTACTATTCAAACAATTGTACATTATATTGAAGTAAAAATTTATGAGAATTACATACGGTTTAAATGTATTCAACTAAATAATAGCTATCTATTTTCTAGATAAAAAATTGGTTCCACTAAGAGGTGAAATTGAATTTTTTTATAGATGGTTTGAGATTTTTTGTTGGAGTATAATGCATCTCATCCAATTTATATGAAACTGATTAAGACCATAGTAAATAACAAAAATGTATATACGATCATAGTCAAATATCCCCCTTTATGAAACCATTACAAGAAAAAATAAATAATTAGGTATATAAAATATTTTACACCCCACATTTCATCAGTTTTTCAGTATAGAAATTTAAACTGTGAGATAAAGGAAGAGTCGAAGTGATTTTCCCGGATATATACCAAATGTTAATGTTTATCACTACATTATAATAATTTTCAAAAGAATGTTGATTCTATTTTTGTTTAGGTTTTGAATCACACATTTAATGGTTGTACTAATCAAGATAACTTTCAATGTAATTGGGGAAGATGAATAATATACTATAAAATATGAATAAAATTCGTTAAGTGTGGAAGATATAGATGATAGTTAGGAATAATAATTTAGTATAATCATTTCTAGTAATGAAAAATTGTGGGATTAGATTTATATAGGGTTTATAAAGGAAGTGAATGTATGTGACAATATTAGAGATTATGGACATTAAATAACCAATTAGAAATTTTGGTAAAAAACATATAATCTGAAATTTATTTATCTATATGAACTATGAAATAGATAATATATTAATGATACAAAGATTGAATTATTACACAAATTAAGAGTTTAGTGAAATTTAGAAGAAAAATACTTAGGAGTAGGGTTTGAATCTAAAAAACACAAGTGTTAAGTGATTTATGATGTTTTCCACAACAAATATTATAAAATGGTAGTGAAATGGGAACAAATTTATAGAATTTTTAAAATCATATTATAATGTTTTTTTATTTGAACTTGTTGATACATTTTATATATTTTCTAGGCATCATATCATTTTTTCTTGTTTCCACATCTCAAGGAATACATTATATTTTACAATTTAATATTATGTGATTCTTTATCAATGGTTTATTCAATGATGAGGTGTAAATTCAGAAAAAAAACGTTATATTCTCTCATAGGGAAAATGTAAATGGTGATTTTTTTTAATAAGGTTTTATGTATGGACAACGAATGACCAATACCATGGTCTTAAGAGAATATACCATATGGGAAGACGTTTTTAATTAAGGAATGTTAGAGTGGAAAAGTAATTTATATCCAAGAAATAAAGATGTTAGTAATAATATTTATCATCTAGGTAATTTATATTATCATATCATGAAATAAAAAAGATTTCTAAAATGATTTTTCACCTCAAATTAATAGGATGATTGAGATTTATATTTCTGAAAGATTATGAAAAACTACATACTACAATTTTATAAGGTGATGTTTTATATAATTCATTATCAATAGAAAAATAACTAAGGGGTTCTATAGAAGTTTATAATGGATCAAATTATGATAGTTTTATACTACTTTTGGAAATAATGAATTTAAACATTTAATATAGAATAGTGGATTATTAAATGAATTTTGGGATACATATTATAATATTATTATATTTGAAATCATTGAGATTTTATAACATTTGTTCTGATACATTTTCTATGAGGTGAATGGGGATTCCTAAGAAATTAGGATTCATAGTATTTAAGATGATTTTATGGTACATAAAATGTAAAATAGTTTTTTGTTTTAGGGAATATAGTAGATAAATGATTTCTATATTTGGATATGATAATGAAAATTGTACTATATGTTCTTAAGAATAGAATTAAACATCTGTTTTAGTGTTTCTGTACGAAGAATGAAGTTATAAATATCACACCATGAAATATAAATTTGTTTCCTTGAGTATTAAGGAAATATATAATGTTCCATATACTAATGAAAAAAACAAACTAATGTGTATGAAGAACCAACTATAGTATTTTATAATTGAGGTGCAGTGTCTAAAATTTACTAAATGTGGTATTTAATGAATAAATAATCCTTCATCTAATGTAGGTCAAAAATCATAATAAAGTCACATTAATATAAAATACAACTGTCATGACCCATACACAGGGGACGTGCCATGACTATCCCCAGCCCACCTCCTAAAGGCCAGGGGATGGGAACTAGCACCGAAGGCATCCACGTACAAGTGATAGGAAATTTCCTAACAACCAGTACACGCATTCACACACACAACCATATCCTAACACCCTAAAAAGGGGAAACAATAACCACTAAAACAAAGAAGAGATAGAGTGTAACTAAAAGTATGTGGGACTGATTACAACCCCAAGAAGGAACTGATAATATAATGTAAAAAATTGACCATATGATGTCTATCTATAGTAAAATCCACCATATAGTGAGAGTAGTGAAGCTACTGGAAGCTGATGTAGTATGTTATGTTCGCCTAGTACAACTGTGCCCCGCATGTTCCTAGGCCACAAATTCCACCATCGGATCGTGCATTAGTCCCATCTCCCTAAGCACCCCAATCGAAACGTAGGTCATCTACACTAGACACACAATGTGTGGGAGATGCTCGTGAAATGATGTATAACACAATACTAAGTAGGGACCGAAAAACAAAAAGGAAGGACTGCACATCAATTCTTCAATTTAATGAACGAAACACAAGACAACACCTGCTAGATATATTCTTGGGTAATAATAGTAGCATCGTCAGTCACAAATGTTGAACTCCTCAACCACTAGATAAATAATCCCTTATCAAGTATAGTAGGAATTTTTGGTCACACAGAGACGCTTCCCCTTAACCATGGACTACAATGGTACTCATCCCTGATAGGTACCACGGCTATGCTAGTTCACATAGAGCCACCTTCCACCATGGGACATCTAGGTCATATAGAGCTGCTTTCCATCATGGATGAACTATGGTACTCCCTCTGTCGAGAACCATGGGTATTCCCGGTCACAAAAATGCGCTCCCCACAATGGGCATGCCAAGTCACACAGAGCTGCTTCCCACTAGGCCGTCATTGAGCAGTCTTCAGGTCTCAGCCATCCAAAAGGTTCCATACATAGATCACTTTATATAAACTCTACTCATGCCATTTTCGCATCTCGATGTCCATGAAACTCCCCAAAAAAATTCCAAAATACCTTTCTCCTTGAGAGGGTCCCATCTTCGCAATTGGCCCGTCAATCGGACACACCATTTTCAATATACCAGCATTTTACTGACAAGGGGGATGGTTGTGACAGGTCTTGGCCCGGGGGTTCCACATACCATGGTTCATTTACATGGACTGTACCTAACCAGGTATGGGTCATGGTTGGTCTGGTTCGGCATGGCCATTGGTCCAGGACCAATATGCCTTGCTAGAGCCGACCTGATTTGGACGAGGGTCCAGCCAACCGAGCCACCTGATGACCAACTCTAGTCCGGCCCATGCTAAAGGGGAGGTGGACTAGCCTGCCCTTTTGTGTTCGGTCCACCGATGTGGGTGTGACCCACTGGGAAGCAGGACTGGTGCAACCTGATGAGGGCGCAGTCCACAGGGGGGATGGGGCCAATGGGTGCGCCTAGGACGTGGAAAACCATTGCGTCCCTCCCTATCCGAGTGTGGCCTGCAAGGAGAGGGCCACTCCATCACGCTCCTGTGGCCAGTGACGACCAACTACCCTTCTCGTCAACCTCAGAATCAGTCCGCGGGTTGAAACCGGTCAACGTGATGTCATGCTGTCACCTTGGGTCTCTTGTACCACAGCCTGATAGGCCACATCTTTTGTTGCACCAGCATGCCATTCCACCCGGCTACTGGCATGGTGGGCATCTTGCTCCTCCCGTCCGGCACACAATTATTGTGTGTCACCGTCGCCGCCATGTGCTATCACTTCCGAAACCGATACTCTAGTAGATCCTTCAGTGGACCACCAAAAATGATTTGGTGGTCTGTTCTTCTTGTCGCCTATACCTATGACCCCCAGTGAACATCGTCTTTACCATAAATCCTTCAAAACAACCTTACCTCCGCTTCAGACAAATTTTTCACAAGGAGCGGACACACTGAGGGGTATCAACATTTGTTCGTGTTGACCCACCTTCTCTGCATTAAAAGGTTTAAGGTTGGGGGAGGTTTGGGGAGTCATTTATCAATTGTTATATGCAAAAATTCCAACACCATAAATAAAACCCTGAGAATGAAACACCCTCCCGCGTAAACGCATGAATCACGGGTCAAATTATTTGTGGTTTATACCAAGTTCATCATTTCTTGAAATTGATGGGGAAGAAAAACATATCAAAAACTCCTAAATTTTTTATGTTTTTTTCCACACGTTCGTCCTTGAGGGGTTAAGACATCAGAGTCACTTCTCATATCAGATCTTCTAAACGCGTGGCGAAGAAGATGAAGTACCACCAGAATTATTCATTCATGGCTAGGGTGGAAGTCCATTAGAGATTCTCTAGAGAATCCTCCAAATTTATAATCCATATTTTTACCAGCACTTCGAACTATAAATAGGATCACATCGCAGAGTTCCCATTATGGTGCAATGTCATATCGTTACAATATTTTATTTAAAAAACAATATTATTGTTGCATGCCATTAAATTGTTGTCACACTGAGAGTTTAACGATCCATTAAGAGCCTCATTGATGTGCATTTTCACCGCCCTTTAGCGACCCCGTAGGTTCACCATTCGTCACTATAAAGTGAGAATGAAAATAAAATAATTATTTTAAATTCATTTATTATTTTTCCTGAAAAATTCAGAAAAATAACATTTCTTCTCAGCCCTTTCCAGAAAATGTTATGTCAAATATAGGTGAATCCTGACATTCTGAATTCAATAGTGCCCGATGATTTTCCATCTGAGCGATAGTTAAAATGATATAAAATCCAGCATGCACATTTACTAAATGTATATAAAAAGTTTAAATTTTTTTTCTTGGATCTCAGGACTTCAGAATCATATGCCATCGAATTTTCAGTCTCAAAATAATTAATGATAAATAAAAAAAATTACACCAAAATTATGAGCTGTTACATTATCCCCACCATAGGGATTTACATTCATGAAAGCTAAAACAATATCAAAACAAAAAGATAGGGGTACTGAGCATGAATATGAGCCTCTCGCACCCTTGTTCTCTCCTAGAGATTCTAGTGCTTCCATCAAACACACACTATAGAAATCAACTATCAATGTTGGACCCCCTCCAATCGATAATATAACTCTATTAGGATCTCCACAAACATCTCCCCATTATCAATGCATGGATCACCCCAGTGGTTGGCATGAAATGGATCATGCACATACATCATCACCTATGACACAAAGAAATAATCATGCACCTGATACATCTACGGGGGATGAGCTAGGTTATACACCACCTCGCCAAATCTAATCAGGATCTGGAAGGACCAATGAACCTCAGAGATGTCCTACCGCCTAGGCCAAATCACAGTCAATCTTTTTCAGGGTGAGACCTGAGGGATCATATGATCTACCTCCTCAAAAACCAAGGGTCTCCTTCTCCTATCGACATACGAATTCTGACTACTCTGTGTAGTCCTCATCCACTCCAAGATGACTTGAACTGTATCGCTGGTAACCCATACCAACTCCAGTCCCATGAGTTCTGACTCCCTAGGATCTATCCACTATATAGGTGATCTGAAAGGCTGGCCATTCAAGGCCTAAAATAGTTCCATGCCAGTGGTGGAGTGATAGTTATTTTTGTATTCAAACTCCCTCAGTAGCAGGTGGTCCTCCTAACTACGTCCAAAGTCAAGGATTCAAGCATGAAGCATGTCCTCCCTGGTCTGTATGGTCTTCTCTATCTGACTATCTAACTGGGGATGAAAATTTGTGCTCAAATGAAGCTATGTCCCAAACTCCTCTAATAATCCCTTCCTCAACAAGGATGTAAAGCGGTCATCGTGATCTAAGATGATCGTTGAAGGCACCCCATAAATCCAAACTATCTCTGGGATGTAGAGGTATCCCGAGACCTCTACTATTCCCTACTTCCAGATGGGTATGAATTGAGAAAACATGGTGAGTCATTCAACAATAAGCTAAATAGAGTCATGACCTCTTGATGTACGTGGAAACCCCATCATGATGTCTATCAAGATACTATAAAATTTCCACTATGGTACCTCGAGTGGCTGAGTCAAGCCTGCCAGAACCTGATGTTGGACCTTCACTTGTTGACATGTGATTCATCACGAAACGAACTCAACCACATCTTTCTTCATCCCTGGCCACCAGTATTGACGCCAGAGGTTTTGGTACATATTATGCACTCTCTTATATATAAATAGGGAGGACGTAGGGAAATCCCTCTACACCTCATCCCACAACGCCATTGTATAGAGGTGTGCCCTCAAAAAAGGATTACGTGCTCCCCACCTATCAGAAATCCATCAGGAGCCTTTCCTAAAGGTATCTGAGCACATCCGTTCTCGCAGCCAACATCCTCCAGTTGTGCCACCAAGACTCGTTGTATGAGTGGGGGAGTAACAACCATCATCTGGATGTAAACAGCTTCACCATCCATCATTAATGATATCTTCATCATGGAGAATAACTCTATTTCCTCACATATAAGCCACAACACAGTCCTCCTACTGATAAAGTCTTCCACCATGTTCCCCTTTCTATGAGTATATACTATATCAAAATCATAGTCATGGAGGAACTTCAAGCATCACCGCTGTCTTCGGTTCCGCTCTTTCTGGGAGAAGATATACCAGAGACTCTTGTGGTCATAGTAAATGGTGATCCTCTCCAAAATCAAATAGTGCCTCCATGTTATCAAGACAAAGACAACTACTTCTATCTCCAGGTTATGGGTCATGTAGTTCTTCTCATGCTTCCTGAATTGTCGTGATCTGTAGGTGATCACCGCTCAGTCCTTTAGTAGAAAAAAACCATGCCTAGTCCCTAATGCATTGTATTAAATTACATACCCTATTCCCTCCTTAGGTAATCTCAAGATGGTGGCACAAGTCAATTTCTTCCCCTACTGTTGGAAACATTTCTTGAATTTATCCACCCACATGAAGGGTTTTACCTTCCATGTAAAAGGTGAAAATTGTGATACTACTCTAGAGAAGTTGTCAATGAACCTAAAATAGTAGCTATCCTTTACTAAGAATATCTTCACCTCATTCAACCTCTTGAGAGGATCCCAATCATTAACTACCTCTATCTTCACCGGATCTACTGTAACTCTAGCTTTCAAGATGGCGTTTCGTAGAAAGTTGAAATCCCATTTCCATAACTGAGACTTAGGGAGATGAACATAAATATGGTACACTCAAAGTGTAACCAGGACAATTAGAAGGTGTGTAGAGTGTTTCTCCTCTAAAATTTATTACACCAAGGTTTCATTGAAGATGACCACGATGAACTAGTTGACGTTGTGCTAGATGATCCATTTCATGAGGCCCATAAAGACTGCAAGGGAGTTTTCAATGCTAAAAGGAATCACTCGGAACACATAGTGACAATAACAGCACCTGATGGCCATATTCGTTATATCCTTGTCTCGAACTTGAAGATAGGGTTAGCCTAATATGAGGCCTACCTTTTAGATCCACACAACCCATTTATCCGGTTGAAGAGGTCATCAATTCATTGCAATGAGAACTATTTCTTTACAGTCGCCTAGTTCTGACACCGGAAGTCCATGCACAACTTTAAAATCCTATATGATTTATTGGAAAAATAACATGGGATTCCCATTATGAAACACTTGGTCCTACAGACCCCATATCTTGTAAGTCCTCATGATGTACATCATCTCATGATGCTCTATGGAATCCATTCAAAATGTCGCTGTGAATAAAGATGTCATCCCATGGTACATGTCGATACCGAAGTCTACCTATCTATGAGGAGGTTGTCCTGGAACATCATCAATAAAAATGTGCTTGTAATAATCCACCGTTACATGAATATTGGGCCCCTCTACTCCACTACATTGAGTGTGAGGATAGCCAACCAGTGGGTGATTTTCTCCATACTCCTCTGAGAGTGTATGTCCTGCACTGCAAGGGTTTCCTTTTCACTAGTGAATAAAATCATTGTCCCATCTGTGCAGACACACTGCATAGTAAACATAATATAGTTGATCTAAGCAAGGTGTTTGGATAATTATTCTATACCCATGATGAAAACATAAGACCTCGACACTTATTCTAGGTGATCCCAGCCAAAGATCTCACCTCCTAGAATATGCTCACATTACCGGCACCAGCGTGTAATCATCGAATCATCTCCCAAATGAGTCTCTAGACTAAAGTTCAAGTGAACGGTTCCACCAGAACCACTTACCTCCTAAAAAGATTTGTTGAAATCATGGTGTGAATAGGACTTCTATCTATCTGCAACTATGATCTAGAAGACACATATCATACCTCAAGTCGTCTCTAGATATATGTGGTCACAAGAATCTGCTACCTAGAGCCGAGCTCTCCTGTTTCAGCCTACACTATATGTTTGAGGTAGACCACATGGGGGTGGATTTGGTAATATATCAAACCATCACCCCCCGCCCGCTGCTCAACTGGCTCCCCTGCCATGTCTACTACCCTGCATACCTCTTCGCTCGAATCGTTGTGGCTGCTTCAGCGGCCACTCAACCATTTTACGATCATCTGGATAGTGGGTCTGCAGTCATGTGCCATGTGTCCATGCGAGCCACATGTCTAGCACCACCTGGCTCCCTGCTGACTACCTCTAGACTTGGAGCCATGCACCATCGACCCTGAGACCTGGGGTTAACCATTGGAAGACTTGTCCCTCTTGGGCTCACAAAACATTGGTTTACTACCCACTGAAGACTCAATTGCCTAGGGTTTGCTGGGGGAAATAGACGTCGGCACCTTTTAGGCCATGAATCTATCTATAAGAAGGGCTTTCCCCAACACCTCATCCTGGGTATGGATGGTGAGAGACGACCTTGATTCCATGATCTCCTTCCTCTCTCCAGGCTCGAAGGCTCGAGCCCCCAAGAAAGGGTCTCTTAACATATATGTATTGTAGTGGGAAAGCTTTATGAATATCTCCAGGTACTCGACCGCTATCATTATACACTATGGTTGGTGAATTAGATTCTTAACGTGCAGATAGAGAAACGTCGCGGGAAAAAAGATCCTCCTGAAATGCCTCTCGATGTTACCCAAGTGAGGGTTACTTCATCGTGGGTCTGGATGGTAAGACTCCCCAATATCCTTACTGAGGCCTATAGAAGGCTCGCCACTAAAATTTCCAGCTAGTCAGGAGATGTCCTCACTAAGCTGAAGAGCCATGCCACAGCCTCCAGCTAGTCCTCATCGATCTAAGGAACCATCTCTCCCCTGAAACTGGGAGGTCTTTGTCTTTTAAATGCATGAAGAGAACTGTGCCTAGGAACATCCTCTTCCAAAATCGCTGGAAGTAAATGCAGACCATCATGTGGTGGTATCATTGGTTCTTCACCCAGTGGGGCCGTCTCTCATATTGTTCCCTAAATGGACACATCATCGCTCGGTGGGCCATCCTCACGACCTCGTATCAGGATCCTTACCGTCGTCCATGTAGAGTCATTCACAGATAGATCGAGATGTAACACGGTTAGAAGGATATACATTGTGATCTAACTCATATTCAAAAATATAGAGACTCCTATGAAACCATTGATTTTATATATTTAGTCTAAAATGGAATTCAATGTTTTATTTGTGGATATGTTGTCCAGTGAACTAAAATTGGACTCCCACATCTAAAATTCGAACCCACAACTCTTATCATTGTTTAACCAATAAAAACATTAGACTCTTCGTCTTTGAGGGGGAACATACATCCCAATGATACCACTTTTTCATGACCCGTCCCCCATGGCCTGTGCGGCGACTACCCCATGCCTACATCCCAATGGCCAGGGGATGGAATCTAGTGCTGAAGGTATCATCCTGCAAGTGAGAGGCATTTTCCAAAGTACATGTACACACACACACACAAAAAACCACATCACAATGAACATAAAACGGGAAACAAGAACCACTAAAAAAAGTTGAGTTGAAGTACAACTGAAAGTAAGTGGGCCAGAATACAAACAAAACAGGGAACTGAAAACAACAAGTACATAGGGGAAACTTGGATGACCATCTACAGTAAACCCCACCTGATCACAAGTGTTGTGAAGCTACAGGAAGTTGAAGTAGTATGTATTGTCTACTCGATCCTACTAGTGCCTACGTGGACCTAGGCCACAAAATCCACCATCAAATAATCTGTCAGTCCCATGCAGGGTTGAGTAAGACAGTACTCTACAGGGACCACAAAGAATAAAGGAAATTCCACACAACAATTCCAAAATGTAAACCACAAAACATAATAAAACTAACATAAGGTATATTATAGGGTAGTATCAGTTGAATCGTCAGTAAAAAACATTGACCTCCTTGGTTGATGGAGAAGACCACTTTTATTGAGTACAGTGGGCCTGCCCAGTCACGCAGAGCCGCTTCCCACTAAAAATATAAAGTTTTGGTACTCATACCTAATTTGTATTTTGGGAATTCTATGTCACATAGAGTCGCTCCCCATCGGGGGTCTACTGGGTCAAACTAAGCTACTTCCCACCTTGGCCGAACTAATATACTCCTCTGGTCGAGTTTCATGGGTCTTCTGGGTCACACAGAGCCACTCCCCACAATGGGTCTATAAGGTCACATAGAGCTGCTTCCCAATGGGATGTCGTCAAGCAGTCTTTAAGTCTCAACCGATTGTAGGGTTCCATAAATAGTGCTCATCGGATAACTTCTCCTCAAGCCATTTGTTGTATATCGGCATCCATGAAAATAACCCCAAATCATGGAAAATTATCTACCTCCCCAAGAGGGTCTGAATGCAGAAAACATCCCATCAATCAAACATGTGGTTTGCAAGGTACTGGAATTTTAGTAACCAGGGGGCCGATTGTGAAGGGGCCCATTCCGAACCGGTCAGACCGACCAGACCGACCTGGCCTAGGGGTTCCCCATACCCCGACACATTTAGACGGTCTCAACCTATCCTAGTATAGGTCAAGGATGGTCTGGTTCTGCATGTCCAATGGTCCAGGACCCATAGTACATACTGGTCTAAGATCTATTTGGCCTAGGGTCCAGCCTGCCGGGTCACCTAAAGGACCGGTCTAGTCTGCCATGGCTCGAAGGGGTAGGGTACCAGCCTACTACTACAGTTCCAGCCTGCCGGAATGGGTTTGGCACCCCGACATCGGTCTGGCCTGCGGTTGCATGTCTGGGCTGATGGGCGGGAATTAGGGTCTCGAACAACTGGTCCAAAGACCGGCCGCGTCAGTGGCCCATGGTGTGCTCTTAGGATGTGGGAGTCCATCTCATCCCTCCCAAACCGAGCACAGACTGCAAGGTGTGGGCCTCTCTTTCACGCACCCGTGGCCGGTGACAACTGGCCTCCCACCTCGTCACCTACAGACTCAGTCTGTGTGTTGACTCCGGTCGACGTGGTTCCATGATGGTTCCATGGGACTCCAACACCGCGGCCCGATCGGTCGTGGCTTCCGCAACACCTATGCGCCACTCCAGCTAGTCATCGGCATGGCCGGTGGCCTGCTCCTGCCATCTGGTACATGGTTAGCGCATGTTGTCGCCGCCATGTGCTATCGCAAATGGCACCGATGTGCTGAAAGATCATTCAACTGACCACAAGACTCTCTCCAGAGGTCTGTTATTCATGTGAGCTGCACATATAGTCTTTGAGGAGCATCATATTTACCACGACACTTTCAAAGCTTCTATGTCGTTGTTGTAGAAAAATTCTTCACTAAGAGTGCACAAAATCAGGGGTCTGAGACATTGTTTATGTCAGCCTCCCCATATGCGTAAGATGGTTTAATGATGGGGGAGGTTTGGGGAGTCTCCGTTCAATCGTTACATGCCAAATATTCAAACCCTGAAAATAAAACACTGAGAATGAATCACCCTCCTGCATAAACGAATGAATCACAGGTCAACCAGTTCGTGGGTTAACCCATGTTCAACGTTTCTAGAACTGGACGGTGAAGAAGAAAAAATTAAAATCCCATACCACTTTGAAGTTTGTTGTAGCACGTTCATACCCCAGGGGTTAACACGTCCGTGTCGTTTCTCAGCTCCAATCATCAAAAGGCACAATGAAGAAGATGGTGTTCTGCTGGTGTTCTTCATTCTTTGCTAGGGTGGTATTCTAGAAGAGTTTCACCAGAGAATCCTCCAAATTTTTAATCTCTATTTTCCCCAGCATGTTGATCTATAAATTGGAGCACGTCGTATCCTTCCCATTATGATGTGACGTCACGTCATTATGCTGTTTTATTTATGAAACAACGTTGCTATACCACATCATTAATTCATTCATACACAACGAGTTTAATGAGCCATTAATAAGCCTCATTGACGCGTATCGTCGCTGCTCTGTCAGCGCCCCAGAGGCTCATTGTCCTCCATTAAAATGTGAGAAAGAAAATAAAATAATTTTTTTTGAAATATTATATTATTTTCCTCAAAAAAATACGAGAAATAACTTTTCCAATCGTCCCTTTCTGGCTAAAGTTAAGTCTGTTATAGGTGAATATCGGCGTTTTGAATTCAACGATTCCCTCAAATTTTCGACCTTTGTGATGGTTAAAATGATAGAAAATCCCACTCACATGTTTACTGAACAAACCGAAAAATGTAAAAAATTCTGTTATGGTTTCTCCAGACAATATAGTCATATTCCATTTAATTTCCCATTCTCCAAATAATTCCATATAAAAAAATACACAAAAATTCCAACATGTTAGACCCAATATATTGTGGAAATTAATGAATATAGTTTTTTTGAGATGGAGAGTGATTCAAAAATGTAGTTAATGGTTGATGTCATTACTAAACCATTATATAGGGATATATTTTATGGAAAGATGGTTATAGAATAGAATTATGTTAAAAATTTTATAGGATATGTTATAATATCTCATGCCCTCTCTCACTTGTTCATTAGATGTTTTTATCAAAGTGGTAGAATGGAACCATAGTGAATATAAAATATATATTATCATATTTTAATAAAAAAGGGTAGTGAATATTTAGGGAGAATTTTTTTAGGAAAAAATGTGATTTTAGTGTACACATGTGGGTTTCTGTATGTGGATTTCTAATTTTCATGTGAATTTCGTCAATTTTTTATGTGTGAATTACTCTGAAATGTGTGATTAGTGTGTTCATATAATATTTTATTTAGATAATGTACACAAAAAAATTGAGAAGATATGATAAAAATGAAATTGTAAGAGGGTTTTCAAAGTGGATTTGGGTTACTCTTATATAATAGTTTTGATATAAGTTGTCATAGTTAATATTTACTTCAAAATGTTTACCCACTTTGGCAATGAATAATTAAATAACAGATCATTTCAATGGTTTTTCGTGATTAATATTCCAACTAAAAAACTCCAAAGGGAATATTATTGTGATTACGAAGATATATTTGATTGATATTTTTCTTGAATATATTTAATTAACATGATAAAATTATTAATTATAGGGGTAGAATGAATGTGATTTGTGTAATTTGTATTTCATTTTGTACTGAAAACATTTAGTAATGGTTGAATCATTTCAATCACAAATGAATTCATGAAATGTTGATGAGGTGAAGATCAACTAGATTTTTAAAATAGTTTTTAGGAATTTTTGAATTAAAGAGTCATATATAGAATTATTTTGAGATTATAATAATAAATTAACAAAAAAATGATTAAGTATTACACCATCATATTGATTTAACAAATACAAATTTTTGGGAGAGATAAAAACATACCACAACTATAATATTTATTCCATAATTCAGTTTTAATATGTGGTGATTCTTATGCATGGAATTCACAACTTTATAGTCAACACACTACACCATAGTCCTGATATTATATCATTTAGATGGTTAATATGTGAAAAATCACTATTTCATGATGTTGGTGGTTCCACTTTGACGTTAGAGATTAAAACTACAAAAATGATTTTTATGATAAAATTTATTTTCTCTAGAACGAGTGATCATATTGTATGAGCTTATTATAGTAATGTTATATATTGAAGATTCATATTATGAGAAATTAAAGATAAAATTTAACAAATAAATGTGTTGAATTGTGATAAAACCATTTATATTGTGATTAGTTTTATATCCATTTCTAATTATCATTGAAAAAATGGGTACTTTTTTGACCCATAGGCTACTAAAACTCAAATTCTTGTGTCACTAAAATATATCAAAAATGAAAATGAATCCTAGATTGATCCAATAGAATATATAAATTTTTGATAGGTTAAATGTTTAAATGGATATTTAATATTTAATTTTAAATTAGAAATATGGTAATTGTGGGATGCAAGAAATACGATTATTTGTGATATGAGATTAGTATAGCACAATGACGAAGAATATGGAAGAAAAAACAAATCAAGAAAATCCAAAAGATGGATTTCTAATATTTATTATAACCTATTAAAGATGAATCTTCATAAAAAGTAAAATAAATTCATTATTTACTAATATGAGATATTGATATTATGTAGTGAGTAATATTGAATCCCCTTGTTTTTTATATCTTATATCCATACATACTTAAGTATATCTCATTTTAATAAATATTATGATGGTTGATGGTCCTGCAAAAATTTTTGGGTATAGAAATATTTCAGTTCAGTTATCAATATAAAGAAAAAGATATTGGTCTCAGTTGTTTATATATTTAGGGATTATTATTTAATATATAAGGATATTATTTTTAATTCATGAATACTAATCTAGTATTTTTCAGATAAAATAATAAATTCTAAGAGGTATTTGTGGAGACATGAATATAAAATATATACCATACTTTTTAAAATATATTTTTATCATTATATATTTTATAATGTGATGATGGATGATATCATACCATGTTTATGATATAACGATTAATTTAAACTGCTTTGTATTTTACAACATAGTGTTATTCTTTGTCATGTGAATATAAAAATAAACTCACTAAAATAAACAATGTAACATCAAAAGGTTTTGTAGTGAAGAATAATTATTGGTGACATCTTGCTTCATATCTTCATAAATTATGAAGAGGGATTAATTTTGAATAATAAAGGATGATTAATATTATCTAATTCAACCCCACTAAATGTGAATACTTATACGAGATTCCATTAACATTGTGTTATTTTTGTATACATTGGTTTTAAATTCTTCGACAATTCTCATTACAAAGATATCACCTATAAAATCCATTTTCCTAATTTATTCTTCAAATTAAATCACTAAATAATCTAATATATTGAATTAATCATCATATTTATTCAATATGATTTAATTTTAGGATATTTTTATTTTAAATTTTTGTAGCCAAAATTGTAACAAATTCATACATTTTTTAAAAATCTGAGTATATCACATGAATAATGAGATTAATATTTTTTTTCCTTTTTATTAACTCATGGGAAACTATAACATTACCAACACACATTAGTAATAAAATGATGTTCCTCTAAATATATTCTAAGAAATAGCTCATTCCACAATACATAGCTTGAATTATAGTCATGAAAATGTACCTAAGAGTTGTACATTAAAGTAATTTGGTTTTCTAATGTGTGATACCTATATGGAACATAATTTTAATAAATGGATTCAGAGGATCTACTAAATATGTATTCTGATTTGGTTATTAGTGGCTTAAAAATTATTCCTCATTCCTTTTTATACAGCCATTGAATGTTCGTAAACCATTAAAATTATATGAAATCATCTTTTACAATTAAAAAACTGAAAAATATTTATTTATTTATGTAATATTATTTAATAGATTATATAAAGTAGGTCTAAATAACCCAAATATTGGTGAAATAATTAACATTATATAATGTTAATTGTATAAACATTACTAACATGTCAATATTTATTATTTTTTATATGAAAATTCAATTTATGGAAAACACACCATTAATCCGCTAAAAATTAAATCAACATATGAAAAAAATCCCCTTACCTAAACAATTTAATTCTAAAAATGATATTATAAATTCAATTTAATTAAGTTGGTGTTTTAAATATATAAAATAAATAATAATAAAACACATGTACATGACAATGATATCAAGATTATCCCAAAAATTATAATAAATACATATCTAATAAATAATGAACACAATGATGAAAAATGATAAATTTTGATAGCTACCATTTAATAATATATACCCATTTCATACATGTATTTTATCCCATATCCTTAATAAAAAATGAAAAAAATTTATAATTTATAAAGAAAACATTTAGAAGATATAAAATATATGAGGTATGAAAAGAAACAAACTAATTAATTTTTAATAGACACCGATGTAATTTTATTCAAAATAATTTTATAAAGCTACAAAACTATTCTCTATCATATTTCTTATGAAAATATCTAAATTTTCCTGATAATTGAGGTATAGAATGTGAATCCCTGTGGGAAATAATTATTTTTTCTTTTGTGCCTTAATTTGTTTAATTTCATGTTAGAAATTTTTTTGATTTGGAAATTAAAATGGTATTTTTTACATTTTTAGATGAAATGGGAAGGACCACAACTATGGAAGAGGTTACCGTGTGCCTGTGGGTCTCTAATGGATATCAGAAGTGATAAAATTGTCAGAGGTTGGGAATATCCTAGGGAAAAGTGCACAAGAATTATAATTCTCGACCACAACATGAGGGACCTCTCTATGCCATTATTGATTCCATGGTGTGAATAAACAACCTATATGTTTTTAACAGTCCATGGTATATCCCCATGGATTTTTTGCTAGGAAAATCCACTATGGATGAGGTGCATTCACCTAGTCCTGGCAGTAGTGGTATTAAATTTTTTATGAAACCAAATGGTGCCTAATTATCCCATATAAATTAATATAACCTTTTTAATCTTTAATGAGTGTGTTTAAGGATTCCATTTTCTTTCCATCCATCAATTAAATGTATTTATATACCCCCTTTTTCAGATATTAAAAATCTAACATGTTGTATTAAGGGGATATTTTCATTCATATCATGAACTAAAGTGGATTGGATAGACTCTTCCACTTTAGATTAATTTTTTTATTTATATGAGATCATGAGGATCCAATATCTCAGATTCCGATATATTTTTATGGAGATTACATAATTTTCTTTTTTGGTGAGGTTGGTGTCACTATATTATATTTTTTTATTAATTTACCTTGTGTTCATATAAATTTCATTTGGTTTGGTCTACAAAACTAATGGATTTTAGAAGTGTGGTGGTTGTTTAAATTAAAATTCATATTTTGTTGAATGAAATGAGACTCTTAAAATAGTGTTTTCTTCATAAATATGTTTTCACACCATGTTCTTGAAGAAATGAATCAATGATTTTTTTTACTTGAAAATGGACTTTTGAGGATGTGAGTGGTAATTCATCTATTGTGATAATGTTTTTAATAAATTAATAAGTTTTTATTGAATTTTTTAGTCGTAGTACATGAGTCCCTTTGAGAACCATTAGTAAGGACATACAAAAACCTTTTTGAGTATTGCAAATTTAATGCTTATTATTGTGATATCAATAGATTTTGAAGTAAGAAAATATATTTTGGAATGATTTCATATATGTATTAGTGTTTATAATATTCTCTACTTATTTATACTCATGGGATAGATCCCAATTATGTTTCATTCTCTTGGTTCGATATATGTATAATTTATTATATGGTCACATGGTTATCTTTTTATATAATATTTTTTTCAATAATTACCACAATATCTTATTTAACATTGATATTACGTGTTATTTTATAATTTTTTATGAATTATTTTAACGTAAAAATAAAATTATGTTTTAGGTAAAGTGTTTTCAGTTGACATTGATTTAAGAAAAAATCTTTTTGATAATGAAAGTAAAAATTTCATGCTGGAATATATAGTATAGATCCTTGGTGGTATTATATAAATATAATTATCCAAACCCTTTATATAATTTTTTTGGTCTACATATTTGGTTTTCATGGATATATTTAAAGGGAATGGAAAAATGTAGCTCAACAGATTCCCTTATTTTTCAATCCCTTTATAGACAGACATGATTGCGGTGAAGGATGTTTACTAGGATGAATGGTCTTGGCATTTGTATGGACATTTTTTAATTTATCAGCTTATCATATATCATTATTTTATGTTTCTAAGGATTATTTATATATATCCATATTGATTTATTAATCCAATTATTGTTTTTTTATTTCATAATAGTCATATTTTAGGATCTTATGTTACTCCCTTTATTGTGGTGTTCCATGTTGGGGGACATGTCTTGTTAACCTAGGTTGGTTCATTAAAATATGTTATTAAAGGGATTACCCACATGGATATGTGATTTAATTTATTTGGATTGGTTTAGGGATTATGGTAAAAAACAGTAAGGATTGTTAGATCTCATGTATTAATTGTAAATGCATTCCAGGTTGGCTAACTATAATATCCAAATCTGAGTCACCATGGCAGGATATGTTGTTTAACTAATCATTTGACAATTTATTTGGATTATATATATGATAATAATATTTTGGATTTATTTTAATGGTAAATATTTTTTATTCTATCTATCTCATAATTTTTTGATGCCTTAAACTCTTAAAATTTAAGGTATTCATTGTACATTATTGAATTTTATTCTAACTTTTTGAAATATATGGTTTTTATTGATAATTAATCAAAGTGGAGATCGAATAAATAAATGATATAAATATATAAGACATGTTATATGAGATAAAATTATATTATAATTTTTTTTGTATATTTTATTTATTTAAATAATCCTTAATAGAGGTCGTATGGGTATTGTAAATCATGGAGGGATAATGTATCATTATGCAAAATTTTAATGTCAAAATCCACCTATCATCCCTATTAAAAAGGTACTTGATGAATCTAAAGAGTGTCTCAAATATATTTGGAGTATATTCTATATCATGAAAACACTATATGACCCTACAGTGGGTTTTACAACATCTATTCATGAAGCATTGGGGATAAAATTGTGGGACACCATTATAATAGCTAAATTTATTGAGAATATTAGCTAAATTGCATTCAAGAAGTGTTTCAGTCAATAGTTATTCCCTAAAAATATACCGGTGGAAAATAATCATTAATGTTTAACCTTGTATCAATTAAAACATTATGTTTTGGAGTATTCCACACATTTCACTAGGTTATTTCCTTTATCACCCAAATTTGTTTTTGATCAATTAGATAATGTTCTGATTTTTGAGATGGATTTTATTAATGATATTAAGTTGATGTTTGTTCTCTTATACTTTATATTTATAATAGAAGTTTTTGATAAAGTATATATGGACAAGGTAGACATTGTTGGTAATATGGGTATGGATAAAGCTTCTGTTACAGTATGAGGACTCTAGAGTGTGTCATTTAGCCAAAATATGATGTGCAGTAAGGGTGATGATTTTAGGTCATAAAAATTTGAAGAGACTCTACAAGATAGAACTTGGAGGATTAATATTAGTCCAGAAGACCCCTCTATTCTAATCCTGATTATATAGTGCCAACCTGGATATCCAATCATTGTTGATAATCCATTCATCTCATCATTTTTTAAGATGAGCATCTGAGGGAAGTAGAGTATGATCCACTCTTAAAAAGTATCTCAAGACCAATATAATAGTTGAAGGGCACTGGTTCTCATTCTCATGAAAATAGGATTACAAATGGACTGAATAAGTATTAGTTTTTTTGTTCACATGTGTTTATGTAGTGGATTATTCAGTAGAGAAACCCAATGCAAGGCCAGCTACAATGAGAGTGATGATGTTTATTTCATATTTGATGGTTCTTGACATATTTTATATTGGTAAACAACATTTTTTTATATTAAATGTGTTGATTGATAATTTTTTATTAAACTTATAACTCATATCAATCATAATGGATATTTCACTCCCTTTATAAGTACATATAAACTACGATGATAATGTTCTAAGTGTTATATCATAATCACTGGCCACAAGGTCATATGGGATTCTCTAGTTATAGAATCTGATATCGTCAACCACATAATATTCATGTACTATTTTTTAATATATAAATCCCATATAATCTATAATTGTTTTTGGAATATATTATATGTTTTTATAGTATTACTGACATATTTTAAGGTGGGTGGGGTTGTATAATCAGAAGAGGAGGGAATGTTGTTCCTTGGGAAGAAATGATCTCATGCTAGTTAATAAATCTTTTTATGATCATAACTTACTAGTGTTATTGTATATAACTTATTATTTTTGTTTATAATTACCATATATATTTTTCTGATGATTTTTCTATAGTAACCCAATGAGGGAAGTTTGTTTTTTTGAATTTCTTCTTGGGATATATCACATCTCCACGAAATCTTATCATCTAGAACCTACTGAGCTAAAGGTGGTAAAATTTTGACCGGAGTATTATTTGGTTAATGTATTTAGTAATTTCATTGTATAATATTATTCTTCAATTGTTCTCATATCGGAAAATTTATATGGAATCTTAATTGGTTGAGGCTTAATAACATTTATGTTATTACATGGAATGAGGTTCCTTTTTATCAACTATTTTGTGCCAATTAGTTCTCTACGATTTATATTTTTTAGGTACCTAATGTTTTGGGTAAGCTTTCAGGATATCACTATATTATCATTAGTTAATATTTATATATATTATGACTATTTTTTATGAAATTTTGTCTAAAAAACTCATGAAGTGTTTATGGAATTGATCAATCAAGAGTTTAATTAGTTCTTGGACCCCATTATGGTCATGTTGTGGATGATATTTTTTCTGTAATTTTTTTATTGATAAATAGATCATTTAAACTTGATACTCCATAATCATATGGAAGATCTCAAATATTAAATGATACATAAATTTTATTTTTGTGTATAAAGGGTAAATTTTCCAATCTATTTTATATCTGAAATGATTATCTTAGTAAATAGTTAAAATATCCAACTATTGATTTCATGGGAATAAAACAATAAAATTGTTGAGATATGAACATTCGAGGTTTCTTAGGCTATTCAATATATTTTTGCAGACCCAAACATAAAATATTACACAACATAGTATCTTTTAAATTATAGGTTTGGGGGGATTAAAAATCCCTATAATTTTGTTACAGTTTTACTAGAATAAGATAAAACAAACAAAATACACCACCTACACTAACTCTGTAGGCATAAAAAATTCCCTCAGTAACTCTAAAGGACCTGTGAAAGATAATTTGAAAGTAGAGGGTAATAAATTTAATTTCCCAATCAAGGGTTTAAAAACCATTAATAAATTCTTTAAAAAACATTTATTTAATGTGAACATATATACATAATAGTGTATTTCATAATATAAATAAATTTACGATAACAATTATTTATCAAAATATTTATAATTGATATAATAATGAAATTTATCCATTGAAAATAATAATTTTATTTTGGGTTGTTCATGATAATTGGATGACCATAATACATACCTTAGCGTAAGGCTTCTAGTCATATGACTTAAGGAACAATGTTTCCTTGAGGATTATGGGTTCACTCCCCATAACCTCACAAGTCATTCTAGTACCATTTTTGAAAACATTTTACCGAGACCATCCTTTTTCAATCCTATCCCAAAAAATATGTAATATACATACTATTATTATTTTTATAAAAAAATAATCTTTCATGTCACAGACATTATCATTTGAGTTATATTAAACAATTTTAGGATAATAACATTACTAAAACTACTTCAACAATTTATAATTCATAAATAAAACAAACAATGAACTCTAATGTATTGTTGTTATAACATTAATGTGATTTCATTTATAATTTAGTTGATGGAAATAACAAATTATTCATGACATACCAATATATTTGGATTAAATTTCCCACATAAAATGATAGATTATGTACATTAAATAAAATCTTGTTTATTTTTGGCCTATTAAATGACAACTATTATAATTTTGAATAGGGATACAAAATAACAAGAAGCCATATATTTGTAAATAAAGAATTTTATAACAATTTTTTTGTAGATTTTAGAAATAATGATTAACCCGAATTAATAAATAAATTGAAATTCATATGTGTTCATACAAAACTATATATATAGATATACTATAAACATAAAATGTTATTTCTGAAAACACAATAAAACCATTTGATAAATGATTTATATTTGAAAATGTAAGCGTGAAGATATAATTTAAATCAAAACTATCTATTAATAAAATATGAATGATAGAATTAAATAATGATACATATATATATATATACTTATATATATCTGTGTGTATCTTATTTGAATAAAAAAAATGGCCAATAATAATACAAAATTTATTCAATCTATAGACCAAAATTTAAAATTTAGATCAATACCCTTAATATTTAGTTTCTCAAAATCGGTAATTATATATACGTACACACACACATATATATATTTGTGTGTGTGTGTACCAATTTTCAAAACCAAAATAATTTTGATTGCGTAAATTAATTAAATCATTAGATAAATCCTTATGAATAATGGATTAATTATGAATTCGATAAAATAGAAATTTAATATAAACATTTTACATAAAATGTTATTAAGTGAAATAGTTATATCAATATTTGTTTGTAAACTTATATATGAACATATATAAAATTATTTATACATATATATATATATAGGTTTTGATGAAATCGATCATAATCAACTAGGAACGCTTAAAATATGAATTTTAAATTAAGATCATTCATCAAAAATTCATAAAAAATCATTATAGTTATATATATATATATATTTAAATATATTAATATAAGTATATAATTTTTTAAAATTAAGGGTTTAACTAATCCCTTATAAAATCAATTGAAAATAATTAAATCCCTTACCTGACATTGGATAACCAAAGTGGGAAGCAAACTCCTACCTTCTAGGTAAAATCAAACCAAAGGAGGGGTTTTGTTTGGGGCCTCTAACCAGGGAGAAGAGGTTCTCCTAATCTTCACATATTTATAAAAAACTTATATGAGGCATATACTCTAAGAGAAGCTTGTTATTTTTTATGAAAAACCAAACAAAACCCCACATTTAAACATTTGTTTCATGTTATTCAACTCAATTATGGATTTTGATAAGGATACATGTCCAAGTCTTGAGAAAGAAAGATCCCCCATTTTTTCAGGAACTATAAATGAGAATGTATTTTAGGTCAATGTTATATGTCATAGATGGTCATGGCTAAGATGGATATCAACCAGTGGAAAGGTAGGGGTTGATGGCAGCATTGTATTTTTTTGGAAACATAGCTCTAATTGTGGTTGGAAAAACTATGGGATTGCTGGTATGATATAGTGGTAGTAATGGGTGGGAAACATATTTGTAACTTGATTTTATGGTGAAGGTGCTGATCACCAGGGATGGTCCAATATTTGTGGAGTGGTAGTGTATAGGTCGGTTTAGGAAGATGATGAACATCCCATTATCATCACTACATCATTTATTATTTAATTTATTTACAATTTTTCGTCTTATTATTTGTTTTTTTCATCACATTTCCTCTTTTTGGGGTTGTCACCTTTCACATACCTAATTTTATATTAATAAATATCAATTTCATATTCTCTCATTTTTCCCCATCAATAATATTATTATTATATGTTATCATTATTACTCAAGTATACATTTATAATGCAATCAATATTTTTTCTCTCCAAAATCATTTTTATTATTTTATCATTATGTTCACTATTTCATATATTTGTATAATATAATATGATATTAAATTATATTAAATTAATAAAAAAAATTGGTAACAATAATCTAATTTTATAATTATCAGAAATATTATATTATTAATTTTTAATGAAACATATTACTCTAATATTTATATTCAATACTACTTAAAATTAATTGGTTCTAAATTTTATTAATTTTAATAACTATATTACATATTTTAGAAAAAATTATAGTTTGATGATTTTTTAAAAAAAAAATTTAATTACATTGATTGATTTTTTTATTTTATTTATTATAATAAATTTATTATAATTTTAATATTATTTCAAATATAAATTAATATTTTGGTGTTGTTAAAAATAATATATTTATAAAAAAATGGTAACCCATTTATATAAATTTTTTTTTTATAATTCTGAAATTTCAAATCTTTTTCCTTGAATTTAAATTATTTAACTTTAGAAATGAAAACATGTTTCTTTTATAAATTCATAATAAATATATATTCATATATATATATATACCATTATTTATTGTAAATGTATTTATATAATTTCAACCATTTCACTTATAATCATGTTTTATTTACTTAAATTAAAAATAAAATTAATTATTAATATTCAGTTTATTACATATTTATTCCCTAAATACCCATTATTTTATATCTAACAAATATAGTTAACCCATAAGGGTATCATGTTAAAATGAAATTAAAATTATCGATGATAATGTGTGGAAGTAAATCTGATATTTCATTTAGATCTAGTTCTAATTATTATAGAACATGTTTTGTGCTCTATTTTTCTAAATTGAATTTGCAATTTGATTAGGTTGTAATTTGGTTTGGGGAATGTTGGTTTTGGCCAATTGTTATTGCCAAATCAGTCCTCTTGAGAATAATTACTGTACCGATTAACTAAATTAAGAATAATTTATGAATTCTACCATGGATTGTCATTACTATCTCCTCATTGTAAAGTTTACCATGTATTTATATCCTAGGGTCCTGCTTTTTATTTTTACCCTAAGGGACATAATATTACTATAGATATATTGGGTTGTGTATATTCATACTTTTTATTATGGTATTTAATAAAAAAATAGGATATGGAATGTGTTTTCTAAGTTATTGTGAATGAAATTACTAAAATTAGACTTGAAGTAATTAGTAGAGGATTTATCCATCATGAGTTTCATTTCTGAGATAATATTTAATGTGTAGGAAGATGATATTAATGACTTCTCAGATTTTTTGATTGATAAATCCTCTTTTTATGATTGGGTACATAATAATAATGAATCATTCGTCAATTGAATCTATTTAATAAAACCCTTATTGGGGGAGATGCCTCATGTGACCAGTCATAGTCTATTGATGCTGCCTTGTATTTAAAAGAATGATAAGTTATTATGAAATCTCTATGAAAATAATTAACAGATAGTTTAAATTATTATAATTGATATGTGAACCTTAGGAATACCAATATTTTTCATGATTTTATAGGTTGGCATAGGTGTTTGGAGATGATGTGATTGATTTCAAGCTTCATATCATTATGAATTACTTAGTAAAAGGTTATGATATAGAAATAGATACATGATATGTTCTTGTAGCGATCAGCAATTAAAATGTGTAAGTGTAACTAGATATACACAGACACTGGTTTTTTTGTAACATTGAATTCTATATTGAGATATTGGAATTGTGTGAAATTATAATGTCTTATAAAATTATAACATTTCCTTCAAGTTTAGGAAACGAATATGGGGGAATATCTCAACAAATATTTTGTATTAGAGCTCATGATCCGCTATGGAGTGATATATGTTGATGTTTCAAGTATGGAAATATGGTTCATAATGAGTTTTTGGAATGATATCCAATGGGGGTTCGGTACCCATTATAAATTAATCACATCTTATCTCCCTCAAATAGATCGAAAAAATGAGTATTCCAATCAGATCCTTAAAGATATTTTTTAACATGTATATTTTTTAATTGTTCATGGGAAAATAATATAAATATTCTTGAGTTTTATAATAGTAATATTATTCTTTTATATATTTTGATGGCTCCATTTGAGGCATTGTACGAGAATCCATATAGAACACCCTTGTATTTTGTTAATTTGGGAGACCATTTGTTGGTTGGACTGTGTATCATTTAAGAGACAAATGAAAATGTATTATTGATATAAGAGTGCCTAGTGATGAAATAATGAACCCATGAATCTTACGGAGATATTTTTCACCATTAGATGGAGATAATTCTAGGTGATGTGGTTTTTTCAACTATTTATCCCACATAAGAAAATGTTAAATGGGTAATAATGATAAGTTTGCACTCAGGTTTCTAATTGGATTAGAGATTGGTGAACCAATTAAATAGGGGTATCATTGGTCATACATATCATATTCTATGAGGGTTATTAAAGATATATTTCGTGTTCATAATGTGAGGATGTGTAAACTGAATTCTTCCCATGTGATAGAATGGTAGGATGTTGATTCTTAGACAAAAACCTCTGTAGGGAAGAAACCACTTCATATTATGTATTGAAAAGATATTGTATTTCATGGTAAAAAAATTCTCTAGTTAATGTACTATGAAATTAAATTTTGTATAAAATGAGAAGTGTGATCATTTATCATTTATGAGGTAGTATTGACCATCTCTTTTTATGATTCCAGAATCTTGAGTGTAACACCTAGATATTCTATTGTATAAACATTGTATTCGATAACATGTATGACAAACAAAAACAATAGAATAAGAGAATATAAAATACCAATACATTAAAATATAAATAACATTTTAATAAAACATATTATACTATCTATTTTTCAGAGGATTATAAAACTCTGTAAGCTTTTGTTACCCACAAAAATGACTTTTTCGATATCTTACATTACACAAAAGACAACATCTTACCAAACAAAAATATTATTATTTAATACAATAAGACATAACCTTTCCATTAAATTAGTGGTTATGAATAATATTAAATATCTTATGAAAATATATATTCATTAAAATTATATGATTATTTAATTGGTTACCTATTAGTTACAAAGGAAAATATAAATCGATTTGAAATAAAGGAAACATATTTAGGCACTAAAAGGAATGATTTATTAATAAAATGATTTAATTACAATTTCATAATTAAATTAATTATATATATAATTTATATATTCAATCAAATATAATTATAATTATCTAATTTATTTTAGAGGCATAAAATAAGAACAAACCCAATTTTACACATAAAATCATATATTATTATAAATATAATTTTACAACCTTTTAATGGATAAACTATTTTAGTGAAATTTTTTGGAAATTTAATAAATTTTATATGCGAAAATTAATTTTAATTTTTTTATATAAAACATGAAATGTATCATAGGGTAATTTATTTTTATTTTTCTATTAATATTCATCCTTTGAAGAATAGTGAAAATACTGAATTTTAATTCGAAAAGAATGTTTCCTCTAGTTTATTTATTCGGATAAATTGTTTGGAATGGTTTTTTAAGTTAAATTATATAAATAGTACCTAAAAAATCCAATGTAGTCATTGTAATCAATTTATCTTTTAAAATGGTTATAAAAATACCAATATTTTAATCATTTAAACATTAAATCCACGATTGTCGTCTCGTCGGAGGGATAAATTTTAAATTAATTTCTTCCAGTTCTGTGATTGGGATTACAAAAAAATTATTCTATTAATGTAACTAGAATAATTTATAATGTATAACAATATCAAATTGGTTTGAAAAAACTTTATTAGTGAATGAGATTAAAATTTACTAGAGCAATTAAAATAAAATATAACTTAACAAATGACTAAACAATAAATGTATTGCCCAAAATAATATAAAAACAAGACAAACCCCATTTTATGGACATATTTTGATGTTATTCTAAATCTTATCAATTTTTTATATTACTGATTCCACTTGAAATAGAAAAAATAGTTGTTAAATTACCTTTTTTTAAAATTTATAAGAATTATACTCCTCTTCCTCTATAAAAGGAACTCACCCCTCCCATATAATAACACATATCAATCACTTTTTCAAAAACATTATATGATAAAAAAAAATATCACAACATACCAACCCTAAATCCAGATTCCTCAATTTTGTAATAAAACCATCTAGTAATCCATTTAGTTAAAAAAAATTGGCGTAACCCAATGAGGAGGTAACAAACTTCATGATACTCTTTTTTATTTATACTAACCCTCACCTAAAATTATCTTATTAAAAGATTATATAATAAAATTAATATAATAAAAATATTGATATTATGTTAGTTTAATTTTCATACCTTCAAATACACTACCATCTATATATTTGGTAACAAAACAACCATTAATGTGCATAATGAACTATCTCCAAACAAAATTATTATAGTATATTTTTCTTTAACCACATCTAATGGTGGGAATTATGATGGAAAAAAAATTTATTTGATATATATCATATTAATTATTTATTTATTCTTGTTTAATTATTTATTAACATGTTTATGTATGCACACCATTTATTGGTAATACAATAAAATCGTTTGTCGAAGTGTGGACTACCACTTCCTCAATGTGATATGAATTTACCACGCAATACAATGATTGTATGAAAAATATTTTTAATTTAAAACATGTTATATAAATTAAATATATACATTATTCAAGACATGAAAATAATTATGAGAAAATAATATATCATTTAATTTATTACAATTTTCACACACTAAAAAAGTTATACTGTCGTTCGTGGACTTGTGGACTACCACCTTCATGACATGATGACAATCCTTTTGTGTAAAAAGAATTAACTTTATGTATATTTGATTAAATATAGTATTATTTCTGATATAATTATCATTATGTAATGATATAATGAATCCTACCATCATTCCCTAATGATCATTGAAAAATGGGAGCATTACTGATGCGTATATGTGGCCTACCATCTCAATAATTGTAACATTGGTAAATTTTTCAAAAACATTATTATTGATTTGTTTTAAAAGTATAATTACTTTATAAATATCATCATAATGTCTTCAATATTATTAAAAATATCTTTATATAATGATTCCTTTGACCATAGTCAACCTATATATGTCCGTTTTGACTCAAGACCCGAATTTGGTCAAAAACACCCCAACTTAAAAAAATGTCTAAGTAGTTCAATATTACAAGATGTAATTGGTGTATAATTAATATTAATGTTTAAATATGTTATGAATAAATTAAATAATTAACATATGTTTATTATTTAGGATGATAAATACACACATTACATGTCAGACTTACGAAAAGGGACTCTTTTCTCACTTTTCATTCCTTCAATGACACAACATTAACAACACTTACTTATTTTGTATGGTTTATCTTAAACACCCTTTTATATATTAAAAACTTAATTATTTAATCTAAATAATTTTTAGATTTTTAATTTATGTTCTCTCTTTGATGGGGCATATGATTGCAAATTAACATAGTAGTATATGATTTCAGGTAAATTTTTTGATTTGTTAGATAAATGTTATATTCACCACTTACTTATTTTTTGCCATGTATTTATGGACACTTTTGATATATTATATAATGACTAGTTTTATATTGATGTTATTAATGTCTTTATTTTAATTTTATCTATTCATGTTGTTTATGATTCAATGGTTCAAATGATTCAAAGTGGAATGAGACACTTTGGAATGTTTAATGATTATTTAACTGAAGAATGTGTTTAATGGTTACCATTTCAATCTCATACTATATTGTGATTTTAAAAATTATATTTAAAAAATAAAATTATTTTTGAACAATTTTATAGTATAATATATTTTTTTAAATATCTATATTATACGGTGTTCACATTTGCATTTATATGATTAACAAGGGAAATATTGATAAATTAGTATAATTGTTTCCATATAGATATTAATAAAAGAACATTGTTAAAAAATTAAATTGATTACTCAACATATTATAAATAATTTTGATATGTACGACCAGGGTGAGGCCTGGTTATATATATCCCCTCAATCTATCAATAGTCACATGAGATGAATATATTGGCCATATTAAATGGTGTTTTACCTTATATGATAAATTGTCTTATAAAATGTCCAAAAGGTAAAGGTATCATGTTCCTTGGAAAACATGCCTCTAATATTTTATAATTTCCCTTATTTAGAATCAATTTTTATTTCTCCACGATATTTTTTCTTCCACATATATATTGATGCACTCTATTATCATTTTATTGACTAAATGACACATGTTTCACCTTCTTACAATACAATATTGATTAATCCATATCTAGTTATTATAATTTCATGTGTTATCAGTTATTTAAATTTACATGTTCATTAATCTCATAAATTTATTACTTCCTCTACTCTACATACCCTTAGTGTGAATTTAAGCTCACTCTTATTATGATTCTTTCCCCCATGTTATGAAGAAGAAATATTGGAATAAACATTCAAGGATACTGTTTATTTCATTTTATTATGTAATATGATTGTGTTTCTATTTCCAAATTTAATATGGGTATTATGTATGTATTTTTTTGGACCAAATATATCAATTTGATCTGTCCTTTGTGATTTAATTACTCTTAATAAAGTAAATGTAATAAAATAATTCATTGAATACAGGATTCTATAGTCAGTGTGTTACATTTTGTATTAGATGATGTTTATCATCAACCAAGGAAACTAGATTATGAAAGTAATATATTTAAAAATAAATCAATAATGCAGAATTTGAGGGTAATTATTAAAGAACATCCAAATGTTTTGATTGGATAGAGATTATGTTGTTTTCTAATCAATACTTCCTTGCTTGGGTACTAAAACTAGATGTAGTTATGGAATAGATATACCAATGGGTAAAAAATATGATAAGGTGAGTTAGTCAAGACTCATTTTAACCTAGTACATGATAATGGGCCTTACTGTGTACCTAGTTTGACACTCTTAATGGATATTCTTAGGATAATTTACATTTTATTTAAAGAAAAGTATGAATTATTTAAATAATTAATTACAATGAAGGTGTAACGACCCAAAGTTTCATTAATGGAAAATCCCTCTTGATCCAGTTAAATGTTTCTTTATGAAAAATGTTTGTTTTTATAAGATGTCAACTTCTTTAAGTTTTACGTTAAGATTTGTGACCGTTACTTTTATAGCCATTGAACAGTGATCATCTGGGTAGTTTAAATATAAGTCTTTAACGAACCAATTCTCTACTCAGACAAAGGAAGCGATGGCCTCATCCAGTAGAATTGCCCCTTACGAAGCCCATTTGTCGGAGCTCGGAAAGGAGGTGGCGTCTTTGGGCTTTGCCCTTGTCCAAGCCCAAGCTGAGCTTCATCAAGTCAAGCTCTAACGTGATCGTCTACGGGAAAAATGGAAGTTGATAGAGATTACCGCTCAAGCGATGTTATCCGAGCAACCCCAAGAGTCTGTCACCATCGCACACCTTACCCTTAGGTCTTATGCGGCTATTTTAAGGGGTTATGTAACAAATAAGTAGCACCATGTTCATGTACATTATTTTTTTTGTATATAATAATGAATATAATTTCTAGTCATTTTTGATGCATTGTAATTAGTTTTTAAAGTACAAATGATGTTTTTAGTTATTATTTAATTAAGAATTATATTTTATTAAATTAAAGGATTTTTGAATTAAATAATATTTTAATAAAATATTATTATTAATATTAAATTAATTTTTATTAAATATAAATGATCTTATAATTTTATGAATGCAATTAAAATTCTTATTAAGGTTTGAAATCCATTTCTGTCAAAACCCGTGAATTTTTTTATAAATGTCGGTTTTTATTTTAAAAGTGAAAATTCACATATTTAGAAAATTATTTAGATAAAATAAATATTATTTTTGGAATCAGGACGTCGAAATTATCCAACGGTGAATTTTTCATAATTTTCTGAGACAGTCAAATTTTTGGGTAAAAATTAAATACCATTTAAATATATAATGTGTTTTATGACATCATAATGACCCAATGGTGATGTAATAAAATACCATAATCCTTATGTTCGGCCAATATGTGTTTTATCATTAAAATAATGAGGTTTTGGGTTTGTTTGAATCACTTTTCAAAGCATTAATGGAGCCCTCAAGACTTATTCAACACTTTGCCTTTTTAAATTAATTTCCATGGGAGTGTGACTCACCTCCACATAAGCAACCCTATTTTTTTAATAAGTTCGGACCTTGGCCTTATAAAATATTATTTTCCTCTCTCCTTTTCCAGAAACCATGGGCAAATACCATGGGATGGTTTGTGGTTTGGATTATTTTAATATAAGGGGTCCCAAACCTAAATAATAAAGAATTCTCTCACCTTTCCTATATAAACCCACCCAAGCTCCCACTTCCTCCTCACTCAAAGCCCTTGAAGTTCGTCCAACCTCTGCCCTACTCTCTCTAGAATCCTCTCAAGGTGCCCCAAGCTCCCAAGAAGCCTCTCACAAGCCTCTCTCTAGCCTTTGGAAGCACACTTCCAAGTAAGGGTTTTTTTCTTCCTTTCTCATTTTTGTCAATTTTCTTTAAGTTGTATTGCCCTTTTAATTTAATTTATGAATGTTGGGGTATGGTTTCGCACCTCTCCCATACTTCCCTCTTATTGTTTGAATGATGGGAGACCCCTTTCTCTCTCATTAAATGCCTCCCATGTACACCCGTTACTATGCCGAAATTCTGAAAGGAACCTTTTTCTCCTCTTCTATATTCAAGCAATACTTTTGTATCATGAATCTAAATTCCTTTTCAATTGTTGGGACATGTATCTATATGACCTTATTACTGTCCATTACATGTAAATATGATGAGGAACCCCTTTCTCTCTCATCAGCTTTTTTTATGAATTCTTATGTCACGCCGTTACGCTGCCGAAATCACACCGATTTTCTAAGCCAATATCATTGTGTAGTGAATACCATGCCCATTTCTCCATCAAGGGTATTCACCTTTATGCACGTTTACTTATTGATTGTAAAGTTTCATGTATGAATTCCACATTCCTTTATCGTGGAATAAATGATTATGTTTTATGAATCCATGTTTTATGATCCATGTGGCACACTTATGCATGAAATGAAATGTTTAAGAAGGGTGCGCCCTGATAGCGCTCCAATGCATTGGGTAAAGTATAGTATCATGATACGTCATGTGCAATGAGTGTTTACTCATGCTAATTCAAGTGCAACGAGGGTTTACTCGTGCTTCAAGTGCAATGAGGGTTTACTCATGCTCCATGTGCAATGAGCCTTGGCTCATGCTAATTCAATGATAAGTGTTGTTGCCACATTTCCATGTTATGATTATCATGCTTTATCATGCCTTTATGTTCATGTCTCTATTATGCTCTATTGATATGTCTATTGCCTAACATGTATTGTACTCCTCATGTTATTCATTGTGTACTCCCTTACTGGGCTTTATAGCTCACCCTTTTCTTATGCATGTCCTCAGGTTATCCCATGCAATGCTAAGTACGAAGGAATGTAGTGGTCATGTAAAGGAAGTTTTCAATAAGGATGTTGTATTTCATGTTTAAATTTTTATGTAATGATCCTAAGCCCCAAAGACACTAAACCTCTCGATCTTCTTTGTTGTATCAAGTGAAGTTTTATGTAATAAAGCATGTTTAAGTTGTAATAAAAAGCAGGGTTGTCATAGTTGGTATCAGAGGATAGGTTTAGTTATTTTTGGGATTAGGAAACCCTAGTAAAGCCTTAGATACAAGACTAAGCATAATAAAAACATCCCTAAGTTTTGGTAAATACTAAGTAAGTGGTTTATCAAACAAATACATCCCTGTCTGGATACGAGCAGGTAGAGGCGGCTCTGGCACAGATGTATCCTAGGGGTAAAACCCGAAAACACCGCTTTGAGCTAGACTCGAACGGGAACTGGTGCACGACAACGGGCCTTGCTGCACTCTTGGTTACGACACTCCCGGGGGATATGTTTTGATAAATTCACAATCTTAGTATGAACCCTTATTAAGGGAAAAATGCCCCTAAGAATATATGTTAGAAGGAAGATCATGAAAAGCCTGGATTGAATCCTATAGACTCATGAGTTGAAGAGATTAAAGTTTATTTATAAGTCATCAACTTTTGTCTTTGGATTACCCTTTATGTGTTACCCCTAACTTTCCTTTTATTCCAGCCAATGGCCGGTAATAGGAGAACTCGGGCTAACAACCGTTGTGAAGATCAGTGTGATGATTGTACTAATGAGATGCCCAATCCGATGGGAGCGGGAATCGCGAACTTTGTCACGCTTCTCTCTCAGCTAACTCAAGTTTTGAATAGAAACACTGGTCAAGAGGAACGTTCAACCCCCCCTAAGAAAGAACAAGTCGCTATTGAAAGCTTCATGAGACAAATGCCTCCTAATTTTAGTGGATCATCTGATCCCACGATCGCTGAACAATGGATCAACTCCATTGAGAAGATATTCTCCATCCTCCAATGCTCTGAAAAAGAGAAGGTTCTCCTGGCGGCTTATCGTATGGAGGGTGAAGCTGATCAATGGTGGACATTGATCAAAAATATGAAGCCTGAGGAGGAGATCGAGGCTTTGGAATGGAAGGTATTCCGGAAGATGTTTTTCGATAAATATTTTCCACGCACCCTCCGTCTTAAGATGGAAAGGGACTTCCTTTCCCTCAAGCAGAAAGATGAAGAATCTGTGGGAGCGTACGAGGCAAACTTCACAAGGCTTGCACGATACGCTTCCGGCTTTGTTGTTACCCCCGAATGCAAATTTGACCGCTTCTTTGGTGGGCTGAAGCCTAGCTTGCGGAAAGCATTAGCGATCCGTGACTTCGACAGCTATGAGGAAATTGTCCGATGTGCCCTCAAGGTTGAAATGGAGATCGTAGAATCACAGGGGTATCATGGGGACAAGAAGCGGAAGGTGGACTTCAATGCTGGTGGTCCGATGGATAAATCCAATGGCGCTAAGAAATTCCAGCACCCCACTTGCCAAAAGTGTGGAAAGAAGCACCCTGGAAATTGCCTTAGGGGGACAAGAAAATGCTTCAAGTGTGGAAGAGAAGGGCACCTAGCTATTAACTGTCAGCAAGAAGGACCCGCGGCTGCGACGGAGGGGAGGAACGCTCCGTTCGAACCTCAACGCGTTGTTCAATGCTTCAAATGCAAAGAACCGGGTCATTTTGCGAATCAGTGCCCTAATCCAAGGGTTATCGGAGGCAATCAACAACCTCCAAGACAGCAAGGAAGAGCTTTTGCCATCACTTCTTCCGAAGTGAACCCCGACAACGAAGTGGTGACAGGTACGCTAGTTATTCATTCAAGAATAGCGAACGTACTTTTTGATTCAGGTTCTACGCATTCTTTTATATCTCAAAAGTTTAGTAGAATAATCCCTGCACCACCACAAATCATGGAAGTAAAGATGTCGGTGAGTACGGCAAATGGGGCAATCATTGCATCCCATGAGTATAAGTCCTCCCCTATTATAATCTGTGGATTGAATTTCCCGGCGAACCTCGTCATACTCCCTTTGGTGGAATTTGATGCAATTCTTGGCATGGATTGGCTTTCCTTATATAGAGCCAACATAAATTGTCGGGAGAGGGAAATCACACTCCATATGGAGAATAGACCCCCGATTCTTTACAAGTGTCAGGAGGAAGATGAATCTCCTTTAGCTCCATCATCTCAAGCATGGATATTACTACCTTATGAGCACGCATATCTGGCTCAGATGATTGAGTCCAAGGAAGAAACCACCCTTGAAGAAATGCCTATTGTGAGGGAATTCGCTGAAGTATTTCCCGAGGAACTTCCTGGTCTTCCTCCAAGAAGAGATGTTGAGTTCTCAATTGAACTTATACCTGGGGCGCTACCAATATCCAAGACTCCATATAGAATGGCTGTGGTTGAGCTTGAAGAACTGAAGAAACAACTACAGGAGAATCTGGATAAAGGGTTTATACGCCCAAGTGCATCACCATGGGGTGCACCAGTCCTCTTCGTCAAGAAGAAGGATGGGTCAATGCGGCTTTGCATCGATTATCGTGAACTTAACAAAATCACGATAAAGAACAAGTATCCTCTCCCAAGAATCGATGACTTGTTTGATCAGCTGCGTGGAGCACAATACTTCTCCAAGGTCGACTTGCGGTCGGGATATTATCAAGTAAGGGTGAAGAAGGAAGATATCCCCAAGACTGCTTTTCGTACAAGGTACGGGCACTATGAATTCATAGTAATGCCTTTTGGACTCACCAATGCTCCAGCAATATTCATGGACTTGATGAATAGAGTCTTTAGAGATTACCTAAATAAATTTTTGGTAGTCTTTATAGATGATATTCTAATATACTCCAAAACCAAGGAGGATCATGAGGAGAATTTAAGAACTGTACTGGAGACTTTGCGCAAGGAGAAGCTCTATGCCAAGTACAGCAAGTGTGAGTTCTGGTTGAAGGAGGTCTCATTCTTGGGCCATATCATCACAAGCAATGGGATATCTGTGGACCCCTCCAAAACAGATGCAATTGAGGGATGGCCGAGGCCAACATCAGTAACTGATATCCGTAGCTTCTTGGGGTTAGCTGGATATTATCGACGATTTGTGAGAAACTTCTCACGATTGTCCAACCCTCTTACCAAGCTAACTCGAAAGGGAGTAAAGTTTGCTTGGAGTGATGAATGCGAAGAAAGCTTCAAGGAGTTGAAAAGGAGGCTTATCACTGCACCTGTGCTCACTTTACCCACAAGTGGGGAGCTTTTTGTGGTATTCAGTGATGCATCGAAAAAGGGCTTAGGATGTGTGCTGATGCAGAATGATAAAGTGATATCCTATGCCTCAAGACAGTTGAAAATCCATGAGCGAAACTATCCAACGCATGATCTGGAGTTGGCGGCGGTGATCTTTGCCTTGAAAATCTGGCGGCATTATCTCTATGGAGAGAAATGTGAGATATATACTGACCACAAGAGTCTTAAATATATATTCACACAGAAAGAGCTTAATATGCGCCAGAGAAGATGGATAGAGCTCATAAAGGATTATGACTGTTCAATACATTACCACCCTGGGAAGGCGAACAAGGTGGCGGATGCCCTAAGTAGAAAGGATCCAGCAATTCTATCAATGATGAGAATTGAGAAGGATCCAATCTTCTTAGACTTGATGAAGATGGACGTGGGAATCATAAAGAAGGGAACATCATCAATCCTTTCACAAATGATTGCTCAACCATCTCTTTTGGAAAGGTTAAAGGATGCTCAAAAGGATGATGCGAGAATCCAAGAAAAAGTGGAAGCTATCAAAAAGGGAAAATCCTCAGAGTTTAATATTAATGAAGAAGGAATTGTGCGGTTTGGGAAAAGACTATGTGTCCCATCAAGTTCGGAGCTGAAGAAGGAACTTTTGGATGATGCACATAGTTCAAATTTCTCTATTCACCCAGGGAGCACAAAGATGTATCGAGATCTCCGAGAAAACTTTTGGTGGGATAATATGAAGAAGGAGATCGCCGAATATACATCAAAGTGCCTGGTGTGTCAGCAAGTGAAGGCAGAGAGGCAGAAGTCTAAGGGGATGATGCAACCATTGCCCATACCAGAATGGAAATGGGAGAACATCACCATGGACTTCGTCACTGGACTTCCAAGGACATCCAAAAGCAACAATGCAATCTGGGTTATTGTGGATCGCCTTACAAAGACTGCACACTTCATTGCTATTCGAGAGGATTTCTCTTTGGATCAACTGGCACGGATATATATCAGGGAAGTGGTACGGTTTCATGGAGTACCACTATCTATTGTGTCGGACCGAGATCCAAGATTTACCTCTAAGTTTTGGAAGAGTCTTCAACATGCTCTGAATACTGAACTGAACTTCAGTACGGCCTATCATCCTCAAACTGATGGCCAATCCGAGCGGACTATCCAAACACTTGAGGATATGTTGAGAGCGTGCTCAATGGACTTTAAAGGAGGATGAGATCAACATCTTCCTCTAGTTGAGTTCTCTTATAATAATAGTTTCCACTCGAGCATCCAAATGACACCATATGAAGCCCTATATGGGAAAAGGTGCAGAACACCGGCATGTTGGGATGAGGTCGGTGAACGTAAGCTGCTTGGACCAGAAATGGTCGAAGAAATGGTGGAGAAGGTGAAAACCATTCAGCAGCATATCAAGGCAGCCCAAAGTCGACAGAAGAGTTATGCAGATAATCGTCGACGAGACCTTGAGTTTAAAGTCGGAGACATGGTGTTTTTACGCATATCTTCGTGGAAGAAGGTCATGAGGTTTGGAAAGAAAGGGAAGTTAAGTCCAAGGTACATAGGCCCATTCGAGATTCTTGATCGTGTTGGGGCTGTGGCCTATCGACTAGCACTTCCACCTACTATGGCCAAGGTGCATGATGTCTTCCATGTATCCCTCTTAAGGAAGTACATACCAGACCCTTCACATGTACTCTCTTCTGAGGTGGTACAATTAGAAGACGATCTTTCTTATGAGGAGCAACCAGTGAAGATCTTAGATCGTAGAGAAAAAGTTCTACGAAATAAGACAATGCCCCTCGTCAAGGTGTTGTGGAGAAACCACAAGTTTGAAGAAGCAACTTGGGAGTCGGAGGATATGATGAAGCTAAGTTACCCACATTTGTTTTAGAGTGGGAAAAGGAAAATTTCGAGGGCGAAATTTCTTAAGGGGGGAATGTTGTAACGACCCAAAGTTTCATTAATGGAAAATCCCTCTTGATCCAGTTAAATGTTTCTTTATGAAAAATGTTTGTTTTTATAAGATGTCAACTTCTTTAAGTTTTACGTTAAGATTTGTGACCGTTACTTTTATAGCCATTGAACAGTGATCATCTGGGTAGTTTAAATATAAGTCTTTAACGAACCAATTCTCTACTCAGACAAAGGAAGTGATGGCCTCATCCAGTAGAATTGCCCCTTACGAAGCCCATTTGTCGGAGCTCGGAAAGGAGGTGGCGTCTTTGGGCTTTGCCCTTGACCAAGCCCAAGCTGAGCTTCATCAAGTCAAGCTCTAACGTGATCGTCTACGGGAAAAATGGAAGTTGATAGAGATTACCACTCAAGCGATGTTATCCGAGCAACCCCAAGAGTCTGTCACCATCGCACACCTTACCCTTAGGTCTTATGCGGCTATTTTAAGGGGTTATGTAACAAATAAGTAGCACCATGTTCATGTACATTATTGTTTTTGTATATAATAATGAATATAATTTCTAGTCATTTTTGATGCATTGTAATTAGTTTTTAAAGTACAAATGATGTTTTTAGTTATTATTTAATTAAGAATTATATTTTATTAAATTAAAGGATTTTTGAATTAAATAATATTTTAATAAAATATTATTATTAATATTAAATTAATTTTTATTAAATATAAATGATCTTATAATTTTATGAATGCAATTAAAATTCTTATTAAGGTTTGAAATCCATTTCTGTCAAAACCCGTGAATTTTTTTATAAATGTCGGTTTTTATTTTAAAAGTGAAAATTCACATATTTAGAAAATTATTTAGATAAAATAAATATTATTTTTGGAATCAGGACGTCGAAATTATCCAACGGTGAATTTTTCATAATTTTCTGAGACAGTCAAATTTTTGGGTAAAAATTAAATACCATTTAAATATATAATGTGTTTTATGACATCATAATGACCCAATGGTGATGTAATAAAATACCATAATCCTTATGTTCGGCCAATATGTGTTTTATCATTAAAATAATGAGGTTTTGGGTTTGTTTGAATCACTTTTCAAAGCATTAATGGAGCCCTCAAGACTTATTCAACACTTTGCCTTTTTAAATTAATTTCCATGGGAGTGTGACTCACCTCCACATAAGCAACCCTATTTTTTTAATAAGTTCGGACCTTGGCCTTATAAAATATTATTTTCCTCTCTCCTTTTCCAGAAACCATGGGCAAATACCATGGGATGGTTTGTGGTTTGGATTATTTTAATATAAGGGGTCCCAAACCTAAATAATAAAGAATTCTCTCACCTTTCCTATATAAACCCACCCAAGCTCCCACTTCCTCCTCACTCAAAGCCCTTGAAGTTCGTCCAACCTCTGCCCTACTCTCTCTAGAATCCTCTCAAGGTGCCCCAAGCTCCCAAGAAGCCTCTCACAAGCCTCTCTCTAGCCTTTGGAAGCACACTTCCAAGTAAGGGTTTTTTTCTTCCTTTCTCATTTTTGTCAATTTTCTTTAAGTTGTATTGCCCTTTTAATTTAATTTATGAATGTTGGGGTATGGTTTCGCACCTCTCCCATACTTCCCTCTTATTTTTTGAATGATGGGAGACCCCTTTCTCTCTCATTAAATGCCTCCCATGTACACCCGTTACTATGCCGAAATTCCGAAAGGAACCTTTTTCTCCTCTTCTATATTCAAGCAATACTTTTGTATCATGAATCTAAATTCCTTTTCAATTGTTGGGACATATATCTATATGACCTTATTACTGTCCATTACATGTAAATATGATGAGGAACCCCTTTCTCTCTCATCAGCTTTTTTTATGAATTCTTATGTCACGCCGTTACGCTGCCGAAATCACACCGATTTTCTAAGCCAATATCATTGTGTAGTGAATACCATGCTCATTTCTCCATCAAGGGTATTCACCTTTATGCACATTTACTTATTGATTGTAAAGTTTCATGTATGAATTCCACATTCCTTTATCGTGGAATAAATGATTATGTTTTATGAATCCATGTTTTATGATCCATGTGGCACACTTATGCATGAAATGAAATGTTTAAGAAGGGTGCGCCCTGATAGCGCTCCAATGCATTGGGTAAAGTATAGTATCATGATACGTCATGTGCAATGAGTGTTTACTCATGCTAATTCAAGTGCAACGAGGGTTTACTCGTGCTTCAAGTGCAATGAGGGTTTACTCATGCTCCATGTGCAATGAGCCTTGGCTCATGCTAATTCAATGATAAGTGTTGTTGCCACATTTCCATGTTATGATTATCATGCTTTATCATGCCTTTATGTTCATGTCTCTATTATGCTCTATTGATATGTCTATTGCCTAACATGTATTGTACTCCTCATGTTATTCATTGTGTACTCCCTTACTGGGCTTTATAGCTCACCCTTTTCTTATGCATGTCCTCAGGTTATCCCATGCAATGCTAAGTACGAAGGAATGTAGTGGTCATGTAAAGGAAGTTTTCAATAAGGATGTTGTATTTCATGTTTAAATTTTTATGTAATGATCCTAAGCCCCAAAGACACTAAACCTCTCGATCTTCTTTGTTGTATCAAGTGAAGTTTTATGTAATAAAGCATGTTTAAGTTGTAATAAAAAGCAGGGTTGTCATAGAAGGGCCCTTGAAAAAATTATGGTTTTTTATATTGATGATAATGTGTCATGATTTAGAAATCCTAAAAATGATATTAAGCATAAAATCATGAAAATAGAACGAACAATATTGAAATAAATGGATGAAATAATTATGAATTGGTGTTTTATTGAAGACCGTAGTTAAAAAGTTATATATTGTTTAATACAATTCAAAGGATGAATATTATTTTTATTTTTTAATTATAAATATATTACTTTAGAAAATGGAAACCTATATTTCAGGTGATAACCCATCAGATCGGGCAAAGACACATGGATTAAACCCTTGCCCGAAGGATGATACGAGATTACAGGAAACCGTTCAACTACACAATATTCTTGTTAATATGTTATTATTTTCAGTGAAATTTTTCAAAATTTTGTGATAATTTTAATGTATATGTATCAATATATTTTCCATATTATATTTGGAGAATAATTAGATAAAAATTGAAGGAATTTTTGGGCCTTATGATCGGAAATGTTTTTATTTTTTGGTTTTAGGAATCGATTTTATTTTTTAGTTAAATTGTAAATTGATCAAATAATAAGAAAAAGATGAAAATGGGTTTTAAATATATATGTTATGTATATATATTTCCTTATATTATTTGATAGTAAAATAATTACTCAAGGAATAAAATATTTAAAAAAATATTTGGTCATAATTCATTAATTTTTTATGAACCTATGGTTTTCTAAATCATAACAATTTTATGAATTTGAGGCCCTAAATATTCAATAGAAATTTAATCATTTTCTTATCACATAACATTATTAATATCTTTAAATATTTACACTTATCCATAATGTATTTATCTCTACATAGCACTCATGTTCTCCTACATAAAGATATAGTTATATGTTTGTCCATATAACGATTGTACTTTTCATTCTATAAGTTCTAGAGGTTTTTTTACAAACTCTATTGATGAAATGGAATTTAAATATAAAATATATCATAACATATATTACCTATATCAGGTTTAAATTGCATGGACGAAGTTTATTTACAGCCGAGTGAATGCAACGCCTCGAGATTATAACGTATGAACAATGTATTTTATAAGATGTATGATACACTACACCATAAGATTAAGGGAATATAATATCATGATATAGTAAAATATAATTATCATTTTAAATAAATTTAATATATTTTACACCTTTAAATAAATGAAAAACTAAGTTAGAATGTGTCGCCCACCCCAATGACTTTCCATAATATATATTGTTACACAGAAGATAGAGTTTTATCAACCGAAAATAATATTATTAAATATAATAAGATAAAAAAAAAGCCATAAAAATATTTTTTGTTAAAATAATCAAATAAATTATGATAATACATGGTCTAGAAAAATATAATATGAATTCATTACAAACCAGTTAATTATAAATGAAAATATAAACTGATTTTATTTAGAGGAAATAATTTTGACGATCCAAAAGTTGTGTCATATTAATTATTTAAATTATTTAAAATTAGATAATGATATTAATAATATATATATATATATATATATATTATTAACTGAATAATTTATTCTTGACATTTATCAAATTTATTTATAAAAATAAAAAAATACCAAACCAAATTGTACACAATGAATCCACTATTTTATTAAATATTGAGTAATTTTCTTTTAGTTTAGAAACAAATTTAAATCTAATTTTTAGAGATTTAATAGATTTTATATGTAAAAGTAAATTTTATTTTTTAAATATAATTTTAAAAATACGATTTGGGTGATTTTATAGTATTTTTTAATGAAATTTTATTTTTCTCATGAATGGTAAAAATTTGAATTTTATATCCAGATATCTATTTTTAATAACATATTTACCATGAAAAAAATATATTTGTATATATTTTAAAATAAAATAAGATCAGTTATATATCAATAAATAAAATTTATATCATTTTAATCAATTTCACTTTGAAATTCGATATAAAAACATACCAAACATTTGAAAATGTTTACGCTAAAAAAAATTTCATCCAGTCTATGAGATTAAATTTAAATTAATATGGGAAAAATCTATAATAGTAATTTGTAAAAATGGATTATATATTTTGAATCAATATAATTTTAATTTATAATAAATTCATACTAGTTTCTTATGAAAAAGGTTTGTGAATTTGATTGAAATTAACTATAGAGATTTGGAGATAAATTTATTTCATAAGGGACTAATGATTAATCATAAGGCCCAATGTAACCTAGGAAACTATAAAATACATTTTATGTTCATACTTCATCATTATCCACTATTTTCTATAATTTCTTCGATTATTGGATTTAATTTTAATTGGAAATTATTTGGCCAAATTACATTTGAAAAAATGTAAAATAATGCCACTCCATTACCACTATAAATATAAACTCAAACCCCCACATTATTTACACATACCAAGACCATTTAATCACCTAATATATGAAAAAATAATCTCAATACAATCCTAACCACATCCATGAATCCTACCGATTGATATAATTCTAACCATGCAATTTTTGTAGTGAAAACCCAAAGGAGTTACCCAATAAATAGGTAATATCCTTCATCAATCACTTTGGTTTTATATACATTCTCCAACCCCAGTAATCATCTTATGACAATATTATATAGTAATAAAAATATCCAGAATAGTTTTTTAGTGTTATACCTGAACTTACATACACATCAATCTACTAGGTAATCAAACTACAATTTATGTTCATGGTGATCCACCGCCTCATAAAATGAGAATTGTTTATTTTTTATTTATCACGTATCATGGTGGAAAATATGATGGGTTCTATATATTTATAGGATATATGTTATATTTATAGTTCTTTTCATGGAAATGGATTTTTTTAAATAATAATTTATGCAATATATTTTCTAGGAATATGATAACAGCATTTGTGGAAGTGTTAACTACCGTCTCCTCAAAACAATGTGATTCGTTTATTGTATACATGGAATGTGTTAAGGTTTATTTTAATTGAATGTTTTCAATATAAATTAAATATATATTTTATTAATGATATAATTTATTATATGTAAATTTAATATATCATTGTCTTTATTGCACTATTCAAGAAACAAAAAAAAATTACAATATTGTGTGTAGATGTGTGAACTACCACCGCCTTGAGGTGCTGTGAATACATTTTTAATAGAATTAATATATATATATATATAATTGTTCATTAATATATAAATTGGTATTTATAATATAATTATCATTCTAGAATGATATAATGTTACTTAACTTCTTTAAATAATAATCATTGAAAAATGGGACATTATTTATTCATACGTAAAACATACCATCTCTATTATTGTAAAGTTGATTCATTATTCAAAACATTATATCGTTATGGGTTAAAAAATATACTTTACCTATAAATATTATAATTATTTCTTTATTATTTTTATTTATATTTTTATATAATACCCCTTTGACCATAGTCAACCTACAAATGTTGTTCTTAACACATGAACCAAATTTGGTCAAAAACACATGAGGTAAACAAAATTGTTTATGTATTTTTATAAAAAATTGAAATTAGTGAAGTGAATGTTATAATAGAACATATAAAAATTCTGAAAAATTTAAATAATTTAAATAAGTATATTATTCAATAAGATAATGACACATGTGACAAGTCAGAATCTAGTAATGGGATTGTTGTCTCACTTTTCCTTCCATGAGGAATACACAATTAAAACCATAAACATCTTTTATGTGTTGTATTTAGTAACAATTTTGATATATTATATAATGAATTATTTTATAATCATTATAAAAAGAATTTCATTTGATTTTATATCTTTCATGGGGACTGTGTTTCAAAATATAAAATGTACTTTGGTATTTTCTTCTAAATTTTTATATCACTATTATAAATTTAATATTGACCCCTCGCATATTTTGTGCGGTGTATCTATTACCCCATTAGATATTTTATATCCTGAATAATTTTATATTCATGGTATTGAAAAAATTCAATTATGTTTATATTTTCATTACTATTATGAATCATATGTTTTCACTTGGTAAGGGACACAATGGAATGTTTAATGATTATTTTACTCAAGAATGTGTTTAATGATTACCCTAGAAATATCAATTTATTTTATTAATGTTGACTCTATCTTGAAATAACCACTTTTTATGATCAATTTTTGTGTAAAATTGTTTTTATTTAATATTATTATTATCATGCAATTGATTATCTTCTTTCCTAAATCATATACACTTTTTTATATGGTGTTACCTTTTACAATTTTCTGATTAACATGGGAATTATTGAAAAATTTGCGTCTTTAATTCAATACAGATCATTGATAAGGCACATTTTTAATGAATTAAATCGATTAATTGATATGTGTGGTATTCATTAGATATGTAAAAAATGGATGGGGTCCAAATATATATATCCTCTAGATGCATCGTTAGTCTCATGAGAGGAATCAGTTGGCCAAATTAGATAGCTTTTTACCCGAAATGCTAAATTGTCTTGTTAATTGTCTAGACAGAAAGGGTACCTTGTACATTGGAAAAATAGAATCCAGTAATTTTCTATTTTCCTCATTTAGAGTGTATTATATTTATTGATCATATTTCTGTATTTAACATGTATATATATAAACCCAATTCCAAGATTATTGATTAAATGGATTGTGTTTATGTTACATACATTTCTACATTTATTATTCCTTATATTGTTATTCGAATATAATGTATTATTAATTATTTGCCATTATATATTTATTATTATCTCTAATTTATTATTTATTCTTCTTTACTTAACCTTACTGAGTATTTTAACACACCATTAATATGAATCCATTACCCATGTTTTGTAGAATAAATCCTTGAAAAAATATTTCAAGGATGTTGTTTATTTCATTTTATGATATATAGTGTTTTATTTTATATTTAACTATGTAATATGGGTATCATATTTGAAGTCTAGTATTCCAAAAAAATGAAAAATAGATATGTCCATCGAGATTTTATTAATTGTAATCATGATAATTTAATAAAATAATACACATACTTCTAAAATCTATGGTATGAGCGTGACATTTAGTAACTTCTTAGGGAAGAATGTATCGTAGAATTGATAATTTTGACACACTTGGTGTCATTTTTATTTAATATTTTGAGACAAATGTTTCTAATTTTCATTATATTTTTTTATGGATCATGATGGATTTAAATGTTTTTTCGACTTCTGGGGAAAATGTATTGATCCACAATTGTGGTGGAGGTCATCATTTGACTTCAGGACTTCTGGGAGAAAATACAAGGTTCATAATTACTAGTGGTCGAGCATGTCCTATGATAGAGTAGACTTGAAATCTCCCTACTAACCATGTCTAGAGGGACCTGACAATTCCATTTTGGAAAAAAATTGCCTATATGAATTCAGTGAGTTATATTTTTTCCCCAAGGATTATTTTTTGGGAGAACCCGCCAAAACCACTGGTGATTAACAAGGAATTCTTATTTTAGATTTCAATTTTCATAATTCTTGAATTATTTTTTATCTTTATAGGGTGAAAAAATTTAGCCAAATTAAGCCTTAATGATTAGGTTCATGGTGAAATTTGGCCCATTTTTCCTCTAATAAACCTAATATTCTATAAACCATTTCTAAGATTATAATAAATTAATCTTCCAAAAATTGGATTTCAAAATTTATATATTTACTAGGGTGGCTAAGGATTGACCCTTTCAAATTTGGGTTACATTTTTCCATCTATGATTCTGAGGATTATATCTCTCAAATTTTATTCTCTTTTTTATAGTGACTTGGAATTCCCTTTTGAAGAGGTTAGGGTCTCTATAAATTGTTTCATACTCTTGATTTGAATTATGATCATTAAAATTTAATTAATTTTTTTCTGGAATTCATTGATTTTAAATGTGTGAGGATAATTGGAGTGATCATTAATATTGGATGGCATGTAATGGGGTTTTTAAAATAGGGATTCTAATAAATGTGTTTTTACACCTTGTTCTCTATAAAATTCTTCGATGATGATTTTTACACTAAAATGAATTTTCAAGCATTAGATTTGTGATGCTTCTGTTGTGAATTTTTTTATAATTTTTTAGAAATTATTATTTAATTTTTTGTTTGAAAACATTGATCATGGTAAAATTTTGGGGTCTATGGAAATGAAATATAAAAACATTGGTTATTTTTTCACCACTAGTGGATGTCAATTAAATATTGACAGAAAATTATATTAGATGTTGTTATGATTCATGTTATTACTAGGGTACTATTCCATCTGATTCCTTATTCTGTATTCCCATAGGTTTAAGACCAATTATATATTTTTATTTTTGATACATTTTTATATCATTTATTAAACTATCATTTTTTCCTCTTATAAGATATTAATATATTTATTAATTCCAACTATATATTCCCATAGGGTTTTTAACTTATTTTTATTGCTCTATATGTGTAATTTTTTAGAAGTAAAAAATGGAATGATTACTGAAAATTTTTTATATGAAATTGATTTGTAAACTTGTTTTTGAAGCATAACTAGAGGTTTAAGGGTAAAATAAAATGTTTAGATTAATGGTGGTATCTTACTGGGTGTTATCATAACAAACTTACTATTCATTTGAGAATATATAAATTTGTTTTTTCGTGATATAGGAATATTTAAGGGGTCCATATTACTCATATTACTACCATTGTTATCATTAAAGTCGTAGTGTCTTGGGATGGTGGTGAAATATTCTCAACTGAAAAAAAGGAGTCATCATTCTTATAGACGTTTTTATGTTTTATAGTTTTAGATTTTTTTTGTTTTTATTTCACATTATTATGTACACTTACCATTCATAATTCACTTTTACCATTGATCACTTTTGTATCTTACATGAGGTAGTGATTGGTTCTATTATCTATATCCACCGTATGTCAATCCATTATGGGTGATTTTTCATATTGACCAGGGAAGGATCATCACAAGGTATAAAATTAAAATATTTAGGTTAAACGATGGTCTCCCTAATAGTAATACATGGTTACCAAAATTAATCAATGCATATTATAAAAAAACAATTATATTCATATTTTGTGGATGGGTATAGTTTCTTATGTTTAAACCATAAGGTATGAGTTTGAACACTATTTCAATTGATGTTTACATTAATTTTGAATATAAAATGTTTTTCTAGAAACATTTTTCAGTCAAATATAAAAATGTAAATTCTATGTATAAGTGAAAATAGAAAATAATACTCCACTATAGTGGTAGTGTATTATTAACAATAAATAAAAACAATTATTTAAAAATAATAAAATAATTCATTTATGAAATATAATGATAAATATTTCATGAATTTTTTTTTCCAATTCATGTTGTTTTTTTATTGTAATTAAAATTCTTCTATAACTCTACTTCCTCTAATATCCAATTTATAAAATGAATTTTATAACTATCAAAATCCATATTAACAACTAATGAAGTTTGGATTTATCAAAATGATCCATGAATTAAAAATCATCCAGCAACATTATGATCTATATAATAATTTATTTCAAACATCATCCATTTGATGTATAAATGTTTTTATATTATGACACCTAGAAACATGACAATATGTCCACTTGTCTCATTTTGTTAAAAATTTGAGCTTATTGATTTTAAATATTTTTTATTTCAAATTTATTTTCATAATATATTTTATCCCATAGATTACTAAAGGAAATTATCAATTTATCAATATTTTAAAACATTATATCCATGTTTTTTAAACTCAATTAATTACTCTTAATTTCATATTGAAATCATTATAAAACTATTTTTAATTTATTAGAATCTAACTGAAACAAGTTACCATTTTATGGGATTAATTGATCAAAATGATCACTAATGTTCACTAATAAAAAAATTTCTTGTTTTCATGTGATATTATGAAAACTCCCAAATTGTGTAATGTAAAATGTATCCTCAATTAAATTATTTCAAATATTTCCTAAAGTGTTTCATTATAATATTAACAATAATTATCCTTATTTTTTATAATGGAAAAAATTCTATCATCCTTTATTAATCCATAATTGAAACAATGTATGAGTTATCAAACTAGAAGATTATTTCCCAGATTTTTTTGACATTTCACTAGAACTATCCCATACATTACCAAAGAATAATAAATTTAATTAGTGGGTATTTATGATTAACTGAACCCATATCCTTGGTTTCTACATAGTTTGTAACACTATGTTTCCAATGAATTTTGAAATGTGAATTTTGATTTTGGATTAATACATTGAAACAATTAAAATTGAATAAGCGTTTATCACAATATTAGATGTTGAAATTCAGTTTATAATATCTCATAAGTATAAAAAATAATTATAAATAATTTTTTAAAAATAACATATAAATACCAATAAAATTTTTTAAAAACTATTTTTTATGTCTTTTTAATATAAATTTATTAGATATCTATATTCATTATAAAAATTTTAAGTAATTTGGAGTCAATAAAATATCATGTTTTTTAACAAAATTGTGTTTAATTTCATTATATGGTTTTATTTAAAAAAATTATTTTCATTTTATAAATTTTTTAATTTAAATAAAATTAATTTAATTTTTAATTCAGAACGTAAAAATTACCATGTCATTATTTTTTGTTAATTTTTTAAAAATATTGATATTTCTATGACTAATGAAATATACTAATGTTTAGTTGAAACAATTATTTTTTTCAAGTATTTATAAATTAAAAAAAATTAGATTTTTTCATTTTAATTAATTTATTATGATTAAAAAAATATAATTATTATATTTTGGATTTACATTGTATTTAAATTTTGTATAAAATCCTTTTACACAAAAAGAAATTATTTTGAGAAAAGAAAGTTTTTATTAGTTTTTTAATGGAATATTTTTAATTTAAACACTTCCACATCTAGGTAAAATATATGATAAAATGGATTCAATATATGGAATAATAATACTTAATATTATTTATAAATTTCACCCTAATTTTAATAGATAATGGATAATAATATTAATAAAAACCTATTAGATTGATTAACATTTAAATAGGTTTAAAAAGGAACTAAAATTAAGTAATGTGTCTTTAAATAAACTGAAAATATATAATTACAATTTTATGAAGGTTTTTATAAACGATTAAATATAATATATTTATATGAAAAATTTTGGGACGTTTTATATTACGTAATGAATTAATATATTTAAATCATTTTTAAGACTCCAAGTGTGTGATCAACCCTACCTATAAATGGATACCCATATCATCACTAAAAGACACTACATGAGACTTTTGGTTTAATCAATACCTATAGAAAAGAATTTCTTGCGTACCTACCCACATCCTACAAGCTATATTTTATCATAAAACCATCATTAGATTGTTTTCTATATACACATTAATAGGTTGTTTGAATAGTAAGTGTAATTTAGAGTTGAGTATCTTCATTTAATTTCTTCTTATTCTTAATTCATATTTTATTAAAACAATATGAAATAATATAACAAGTATCATTAATATAAATATATTTTTATAACTTTTTATTGACCAATATTAATCACATACTTCATTAATTTAGGAAATGTACCACCATTCATGTGAATATTAGACTACAACAGCATGAACCAATGTAAGTTGTTATCAGTTTCCACATCCCCCAACTGAAGAAAATGGATGATTTAAGGTATATATAACATATTCATGATATATTTATCATTATTTAAAGATAAAATAACATCATTTTTCTATTATTCCATCCATTTAAAAATTATTACATCTTTTATTTTTATGTTTAGATTACAACGTCCAAGAAGTGATGTGATTGGTTTCCCATGACCACATTACATATTTTATATTTATATATGTACATATATATTAGTGTGTGTTGGTGTTTGTTTGAGTTTCTGTAATTAATTAAATTGTATGATACTTTTGATAAAATATAAATTCTAAAATGATAATATAATAATTGAAATATTTTTTTCATTTCCATTGAGAAATTGAATTGTTATTCAAGTGTTCACACAACCAATCATCTCAATGATTCTAATATAGTTCATTATTATAAAACATTTTTCATGAATTTTTATATAAGTTAAAATAACATAAAAATTTATTTATTTCATAATTATTATTTTAGAGATTATGGAATAGTTACCTCTAGGACAGTTGTCTCATACTAATTTCATTTTGGACATATGAGTTGAATATCATAAAAAATTATGACTTTATTTAAATTTATTATGTAATAAAATAAAAAATAGAAATAATAGAAATAAATGGGATAATAATCTGGATTTTTTTCTATGCATGTAAATAATTAAAATCGTTTTATTGTTTAGGAATATAAATATTATATGTGATGACCCGTACTCAAAGTAACTGATACTGTTACATAATAAAATATTTTAAATATTTTTATTGATTTTTTATTTGTTTGAATACATCAATATATTATTGATTTTTTGAATATAATTATATAGAGTAAAATTAATTATTGACGGAATATTATATAACATTTGGAATTATTTTAAACAAATTCAGAAGGAATATTTTGATATATTTTATATTGTAAATTTTGAATTTATTTACTAATTAGAAAACGTAATTATCCATTTTAATATTTAATATGAAAATTGAATTTTCGAACAATAAAAAAATTATTTTATTTTTTTTCAAATATTTATTATTTCATGTTTTTTTAAATGATGCATTCACCTTCCTTTTAATCTGGGTATTATAGTTTTGAAAGATGGGTTTCATTGTATAGGGTGATATCCATATCTAAAACATTATTTCTTATGGGTTCAAAAGTATATTTTTAAATGTATGCTGTTGGAAATGATAAATTTTATGTGTTTCTTTCATGTTATGGTCCTTGTATATTGTCCGTTATGATGGGTGAGCCTAGTATAGATAATGTTGATGGGTTATAGTGAAATAGATCATGATGGATGTTGAGACCAATATTTCATAGGATACTAGGTGATCATAATAAAACTCATAATGATGATTGAGCTCGATATAGGTCTCTAATGCAATGTATAATTATTGTTTTTATAAATAATTATTATTGAAGATAACCAAACTTGTTATTCCAGTTTCAAGGCTTCTTTTAAAGAATATATTAATATTATTTACTAGTTAGTCTATAAGAATTTTCTATGCTTTCTAATGTGTTTTAATTTAAATAATTTGTTTTCAACTAGAATTATAATTTAATTTTATAAGGATGGATAATGTAATTTTAGGTTAAAAATGTTCTCTTTTATCTATTTCATTCATGGGTTCCCATTCTTTCCATAAAACCTTCTTGATTCTTATTTTTTTATTTTTTTATTATTAACTGATTTATGAAAATCATTCGGTAGTAAAACAAATTTTATGTTTAATTAAATTATTATTTGTGATCTAATATTTATATGATTAAGGAGAACTTGTATTTATGAAATCTTGTGTTTAAAATGTTATAAATAGATTTATTAGTTATTTTATTTTCCATACAAACCCTTTTTTATGATCCTACACTTTCAAAAATATTTTACAAGTTTAATGGATGTATAATTACATTGATGAAGTTAATTTCTAAATCCATAATATTTTCCATGAAAGAAGTCATGTGATATTTTAAATATCTATTATTGTGGGTAAAATCTATAAACAGTGGATGTTTCAAAAACAAATTTTATATGTTTTTATGTAATATTTATGAACTATTTCTCAGGATATATAGTCTTAGTATTATCATAGATAATGTATGTAAATTATTTATTATTTAAAAAATGGAATTATTTATTGAATAAGGGTTGGGTCCCTATAGTTGGTATTCGAGAACATATTTAGATAACAATATAGGATATGATGATTTATGTGAATTACATTAAAATGTTATAATTTACAGTAATTATGGAATATAAATTAATGATTACCATGTTTCTTGAACAGAAATATACATATTTAGAGTTGTTTTTGGATGAGGAATTATGGAAGCTGAATTATGAAGGAACAAGGAAGAAAATATCCTTCAAAATAAGAAAACTAGAATGATAAATATTATATAAAAGCTATTATTTTCAATGATGGATTACATTACATAGACTATAAAATTATTTTCTTCTAATACAAGATATTAACCACATTCAGTAGAGATGAATATGTCTATATAAGAGAATTTCTTGAAACAACACCTTATAGAATTCTACGGATAATCTAATCTAATGATAGCTTAAATATGTGTTAAATAATTTGATATTATATTCAATATCAAGGGTCATTCATATCATCTTAAGGTAACTCATTCAATTTATATTTTTATGGTGAAACACATCAATTCATTCCCATGGTTAGGAAGACAATAGAAATATAAGTTATTTAATCCATGGAATGAGAGAAATTTATAATAATTATCCTTGATAATTATTTTTTATAGTCGATATAAATTGTATATATATTAAATTATTATAATTATCGGAGGTATATTATGAATCAGTGGTTGTGTATGAATCATACCTCAACCTATTTTCGTAGAATGGATCAAATTATATCCATGATGATCATAGTAAAATTAATCAATTTTATTTAAGAATGAATGCAGCATATCAAATGGAATTGGCATTCAATTAATTCATATTATATGAATTTAATTTATGTTATGATATGGTATGAATAGACTTTTCCAATGATCATGTATTTCACAAAAAATATGAAAAATGGCTTAAAAATTAACTCTTGGGGAAGATTCCATAAATGAAATCAGAAAGTAATATAATAAAATTGAAATCTTGTCATAGTTTTAGTAAAAATAAACACGGATAATTTCTTATAGAATATGAGAAGTGTTTTTGAGTTACAAATTTTGGACATGTACCTCATTACATTAAGATAGTTTCTAAATGAATAATTAAAATTTGATGGTAAGATGATTCAATTGTAACAAGAAAGTCCATTATGTGTGTACTAGTCCAAATATGGGAATAAAGGATGAGAATTTCTAAAATAAAAAATAAGGATGTGTGGATAAATCCTATGAGTATACATCAACATAAATTGTTCCATCTAATTATGTTGCAATATGTACAATACTTTTTCATTTTGGATATTCCCATATATTGTTTGATTCATGATTTACACATTCCTCAATTTTTGATAATTTTTATGGTAAATTAAAAATTTCATCTAAAAAATAAAGCATGGGATTTTAAATAAAAAACATATTGGTTGTGTTAAGGTAAAATTAATTTACATGGATTTTCCATTCATAATCCATTGAGGGGACTTCCAAAAAAACCATTTTGGCATTCCCATTATATAATTTCATTTTTATTGGGTATCGATTGGATTTTAGTTTATCAAGATATTTTTTATTTTAAATATAAAGAATTTATTTTTAAAAATTAGTTTTCCTTGGCATATAAAAATAAATTATTTTTTATGTTAACATATCAAAATGTTTTAAATATGAAATGACTTTTGAATAGATTTTATATTTTTCATATTGTTAAAATTAAGGGATTTATTCATATTAATGACATTCTGGTAGTAAAGGAATATTTGAATATTTTCTTGAATGAGTAATATAGTAATATAAATATTTACGGAGTAGAGATTATAGTATAATTAGTGAATAATTCAATGAAAATTGTAAAACCACCTTATCAAAAAACTCATGTAGATATTTTGTAATTGAAAAACAAGAAACATGATATGCATGATAAATTTTTCATTAATCATAGAACATTACTTTGTGATGATCCCAATTATTTAATAGATATTGTTCCATGGGGATTTCATTGGAATATAGTTAATTAATTAATATTCCCATTAATAATGCATATCAATTGTATTATATTGATGAAAATTTCATTATGCTCTAAAGAAATCGTTATATTTTGATGTTTGATCCTAGGGATAGGTTTAATCTACTAATGGTAAAGAATGATGAAGGTCGTAAAATATTATTTCTTTCAAGGTATGGGGATTAGATAATTTTTATTCCCATTGTGGTGAAGAGTTATGTAGAATTATTTATGTATGTTATGAAAATATATCTCCCTGAATAAAAGGGAAATTTTCTAATTTTTTTAATTGGTGATATTTTGGTTTATTAATGGGTTTATGAAAAAGTTGAAAACATAAATGTATTTTTCATGAAAATATGAAGGAAATAATGTTATATGGGAAATTTTTGAAATGATATTTTTTATTACAATGGATTCTATTCCATTGACTTTTCGTAAGTAATAATGGAAATGTGTTGATCCCACTAAAACTAATATAGTTAATAAATTGGAAAACAAAAAATATGATACTAAGATTCAAATTTTTAAGGGATTATATGGTTATTGAAATTTTTTTATAGAAATATTTTCTTGGTTATCCATTCCAATAATCATGTTAACATAAAAATTATTTATGTTCATTAGGATAATGAAGTGGGATGAATGTTTCAATAAAATTTAAATAATATTATAAATTTTTATATTTTTTAATTACAATATTTAAATATTGTATTATTTTTCAATAAAAGTGTTTCATTTAATAGACTAGGTTTTTTAATATGGAGTATCCAGTTAACTAATTATGCTTCACATGATGTATAACTTATTGAAAAAAATTTCTATGAAAATAACTTGAATCCACAACAATATTATTTTCATTAAAAAATATCATCAATGAATTATTAGGGCGGAAATATAAAATAAATACTAATTATAATGTTTTAAGTAATTATTCACCAATAAATATATAAAAATATAATATAAGGGATGACTTTTATTGAAATAGGATTATGACTACAAAATACATTACCATACCTCTAAATCAAACATAGTAGGTTATTCATTGAGTTGGCGGGATAATGAATCATCAACCATGATATGTAAGAAACATGATCATTTTTTAAGGATTTCATTCATTTTTCAATAGATATTTTAAATTTAAAAACAAATTATTTTTTCATGGTTTGATTGTAATTTTCATTGTCATAAAGTGTTAATAAATCTATTAAGGAGGATCCTTTTTTACAAAAAAATGTATAATCTATTATAAAGTATGTGTATTGGGAGTTTAATGTTGATTGATATGGGGTTATTATATATTTTAAATAATTTTTTTTGAAAAATGATTCCATGTTGAAGAAAGAAGTTTTGAGTGAAGCTCACATCTCTTTATTTTTTGTTCATTCTAGTAACAATAAAATCTCTATAGACCATCGTTAATATTTATACTGAAAATGATACATGAATTATATTTAACATGTAATTATGAAATTATCTACATATAAATGGGATAGATACGAATATAAATTATATTGGGGGATTTGTTTTCTTCTTCAAGTGTCTGAATAGAAATTTTAGATTATATACTTAGATTTCATGGTGGGATTAAAAAATTAATCTCTTGGTAATAATGTAATTTGGGTAATTAATTATTTATTATCCAAACCTTTTAAATTATATCCCATTATAGAAAATATATATTTTTATAAAAATTCTGGAATTTATTATAAGGAGATAATTAAATTACATGAAATCCCACTCCACATTTAATATCACCATGTTCTTAAGTTTACATATAATTTTTTGAATAAAATTTCTAATTCGTTTCATTCTCAATTAAATTTAATTATATATTTTCCCTTTAAATATGATTGATAGATATATTGAATAATTCTAATTTTTAAGGACAAAAAATGATATTTTTTCAGTTCACTATTAGGGATGTTGGGATCAACATATGTATATTGATGGGTTTTATTGTAATAAAAGTTTTTATTCTACTATACTGATGGTAACATTTGAATAATTATATGGAATGCAGTGTCTTAATGAATCATGATGGGATGAATTTTGGGAATGAAATATTTTGGGTCTATAATTGGGAGATGAATTGGTTGAGGAGGTGAATATGATTCTGTCGTACATAAGTTTGTATCGTAGAAGGAGGAAATATAATTTATAATTGGATGCAATATATATCATTAATGATATATGATCATTTTTATTATAGTTTCACCATGGAAATTTGTTATTAATTTTTTTAAAAAGGAATATAAAAGAATTTAGATCATTAGAATATAATAAATACAGAATAAAGTTTGATCATTTTCTTTTTGAGTGGCCTTGATACAGATTTTCTCTCATATACATGTAATATTTCTTGTTTTGTTGTTAATTAATAATGTTCTAGTTGTATCTCAGGTAATATTAGATAATGTACTTCAATTAGAGGAAATAATTTATTATGAGTAACAACTAGAAGATATTATTTACAATAGAGAGCATTTATGCTGAAAAAATTATTTTATAGAATAATTATTTCTGGAAAAGTTAACTGTTTGGATAATAAACATATGAATCAATACATACTTTGAAGGAAAATGTTCCAACATTTTTTAATGAATAAAAGTATTACAGTAAAATTTCAAAATTGGGAAATTGTATAAAACATTTAATTTTAATATAATTTGTGTTCATGATTAATTAATATTCATTAATGCTATGTTATAGAATTATATTGATTATAAAAAATGTTATGCAATTTTGTAGTCCAAAATGAGAATTCATTATATCTAACCAAATGGGTTTTCAAGAATTACATTGTTTTATTTAATAAGTTGGTATATAAATTATATAATTATAAACTAAAAAACTATCATTTTTCAATTATGTATTTCAAAAATATATTATGATGAGTTTTTTAGAATCATGATTAAATTTTAATTTCTCAATTAAAATTAAAAAATACTAATTGTTATTGGAAATTGTATTTTCTTTTCATATATTTATATTGTAAAATTAAAATATAGAAAATTTTCAAATTTAATTAGTTCCCCGTGACAATCCAACATATTTTTATGTGATCTAAATTTAATTTTATTCATTAGTTATGTATAAAAACATTTTTATACTTGAAATTTTTTTTTAAGATAAATAATTGTTCATCCCATTTGGTGGGTTTAATATTGATTTATATAATTCCAATCCTTTTAATTTATCATTATAAATATGAATATATATTTTAAATTCAGATAATTAAATTTTTTTAATAATCTCTACACAATTTTTGGTCAAAATTAATAGTACAAATAGAAAAAAATAAACAATGATTCATGTTAAAATTGGTTTACTTAGGGGTTAATCATAATGAATAACCGTAAAAATTAACTAGAACTCCATATATATCTTACTATGTCTCCATATTATTTCCATTTATCATATATTATCTGGATATGTACTATTTAATGTTTGTTTTTATTGAGAAAAAAATCATTATATTTAAATCTTTTTAAGAATTTCAATTGTGTAATCTTCTCGCTTAAAAAGGACTCCATCGCTTATATCTTCTCCAAATATTATGTTAATTTTATTTTATAATATACCTAACCAATTACCATCTATACATACCTATACAAATCCAAGAGTCCCATGTTACATTGAAAAAAAATCCTTGGAATTGTTTTTTTGTAAACTCAAAGTGGGTGTCCGAATAAGATGTATTGCTTTAAACCAAGTATTTTTGTTTTATTTTTTCTTCTACCATAATATGTTATTATCATATAATTGTTAAAGAATTAAGTAATTATATTCAGTTTACTTATGTGTTTTATATTAATGGAATTACATATAAATATATAATTACTCCATGAAATTGGAAATTAAACAATTATTCATGCATACAAAAGACAACTACATGACAATCCTCTTTAATTAATTTTCCATTAGTAAATCTCATTACCCGTTATAATGATGAATTTTAATGTATAATTATTTAATTAATGACATATTTATCATTATATAATGATAATATTTCTTTAATTTTCATAAATTACCAATAATTGGAAAAGGATAACATTGATTGTTTTTAAGTATTGAATTACATATCCACAAAGTGATGTAATTCATATTTTATAACAACATCAAATAGATCATATAAATTTCTTTAAATATATATATTATTTTTATTATATAGTCATAAATATTTAGAGATAAAATAATATTTAACATCTTTCAATCATGATTGTTGAGAAATCTAAATTATAATCATGTATATGTATGATCTACCATCTCTATAATTGTAACATATATGTTCCATTAAAAAACATCATTCATGAATTGTTTAAAAATAAAAAATAGAATAATTATTAAAGTTTAATAATTATTATTCTATGGATTATTGAACATTTACTTGTTTAAAAATAGTCAACAAATCTAAGTCTTTAGGTACATTTGAACTTAATATCATCAAATCATTTAAAATCAACTTAATTAATACTATATTGAAACGTAAAATTGTAATAAATAAATTAAAAGTAATAATAAACATTAATAAAAGTTATTGTGAAATAAAATTATAAAAATAATCTTATTATTATGGTATAGAAATAAAATATGTGATGAGTAAGACTTGCGGGAAGGGACAAGCTAAAAATAAACCAAATCTTAAATTTTAGAATGATTTATCTTAGAAACATTTTATATCAATTATTATAAAATAAAAATTATTTTCAGAACATATTTATATGGAAGTAAATAAATTTTAATGGAATATTATTTTACATCATTATATAATTCTAATAGTTTTAAATATGAGCATTTTTATGTCTTTTAAAGGGGATATTAATACTATCATTATAGAAGGAAAATGTAATGTTCTATTTTAACATATATTTCACCGATAGAATTTCCCAATAATGAAAACATTATTTTAGAAAGGTATTCCCTTATAATCATTCATGTTTTTTTTCAAAAAAAAACCCACATTCCTTTTGTTCTAGGAGTTTTGGGAATTTTAAATTTTTTTTTAAAAAAAGGGAAATGAAAATATCAAAAAAATATTTTACATATGTATTGAAAAGTATATTTTATGAGTATGGTAATATAAATACAATATTTTATGTGTTTAATTAATGTTATGGTGTTTTTTGGAATAATTTATGATTTTCTTTGAGCTTGATATAATTCATAATGATGGGTGATCCCGATGTAGCAAATGATAATCGATGAGACCTATATAGCCCATGGTGACATGTGGGACCGTAATATCTCATAATGGTGCGTGAGTCCACTACAGTTCTCCATTTCACTTGGTAATGAAAATTTTATCAACATAAATATGTTATAATTTTACTATATTTGGGTTTCCACATATTAGGATTCTTATATGGCTTCAATGATGATGATTTCCCAAGGCAACAATATTAATTTTTTGATTTGTTCTAAAGAACATTCATTGAAGTCTTTTGATTTTAAATGGTACAAAAATTATATTTTGTTTTAAAGGAATGATTATTCCATTTTAGGGTATCAATATATATTTTAGGGAAATAAACATTTCCATGGTTGATAATTATTTCTAAGAAGCCCACATGGTTATGATTTTTTCCTTTCTATTTTATTAAAAAGTGTATTATGAGTATATTTGGGTAGTAAATTTGAATTCATGTTTTTGAAAATATTTATTATATGTCAATGCTTGTTATATTGAATGGAAATCACATTTATGATCATGTGGTTTAAAAATAGACTAAATGGATTATTTCTTCAGATATTTTGTCTCTTATTATGTTTTATTCGAATCCGAGGTTTTCAATTTATTTCATAGGTTTTAGGTATGATGAATAATAAAAAATAATCCATGATTAAAATCAAATACATTATTCCAGAAATGAAAACATGATTTATTATAAAAACAGTTTTGAATGGAAAAAATGGATTGTAATATGAATTATACAACATGTAGTATTTGGGTTTTCTATGTAATATTTATGTCCTAATTCACTAAAACAATAAACTTAAAGTGATCATCAATAATGAATGAAAATTAATTCTTGTTTAAAAATGAAATTGTTGACTGAATATTAGTAGGTTCCTTATATAACTAGTCACAGTGGAAAAAATATTTTATTAAAATTATAAAAAATATAAAATATACTCAAATAATAATATTTTTAATGTATTTTTGTTTTATATCAAAGATCAATACTGTTAATTTTATTTAAAAAAATTATTAAACTATGGAAATATTCCTTAAATAGAAACATTTTCATTATAATGGTGCCATTTTTTTACACTTGTTAGTGGGAAACACCACAAATAGTTACACTATACAATACTTAATATAATAGTAATGGAATAATATATATTATTAATGGGAATGTGTATTAATTGGGGTAATATTTTACATTAACATAATAAGGAATAATTAAAGTAACGTGGAGTATATGGTCGGTCATTGATATATGAGAATGGGGATTGACTTGTAAACAAGGTAACACGAATAAATCAATTATTTGGAATGATTAAATATTTTAATTTCTATAAGTAGGGATTATATACCATTTAATTAATCACTATAATAAATTTTCATTCCATACTAACAAATTTTATTTTATTAATTCAGTTATTACATTCTATTGAGAAAAAATTGATCTATATAAAAATACTTGATTGGAAAAGGGTTTTGGAATTTTCATGTTAATATTTATACTTATATTTCTCTAATGGGTTTTTTAATCATATGTTATCATTCTTGTGAAATATTAATGAATATTAACTGAATAATTATTATATGACAGGTAACTATATGAATTATCTTTTCCTTTTTATTTGCCTTAATATTTCAAAAACAAGTTTATCAATAAAGAAATTATTTCAAAATGAATGAAAAATATCCATTTAAATTCTAAAATTTTGTCAAATATGAGAAGATGGAAAGAAAAATATTGAAAAATATATAAAAATTAAATATAATGAAAAATAATTATAGACAACATTACCAATCAAATACCATTTTAAATATTCCAACTAAACATTGAAATTAATTTAATGAATATATTATTTATATTTATTATTAAACATAATCAATGATGAATGAAAAAAATATGTTGTGGTAGATTATCCCAAATAAATGGGATTATCCTTCCTCTAGGATGAAATTACTCTCTAGTAACCTTGTTATATTCCTTCTTATAAATATCCTAGATTGTTCATTTAATCAGTAAAATAATAACAAATCAATATCCATATTCTCATCAAATGAAAATTACTACATTTTAACACCCCGAGATTTTTTGAAATATGTTATTTTTAATTTCATCGATGTCTTATGTTGTACGCTACACCAAAAGGAGCTTGGACTACAAGCGTCCCTGACTTCGCTTGCATTACACACAATTGCGACCTTCCATGATAGCGTATGTTGTACGTAATGCCGAGTTTCACTAAACAATGATATGTTATAAAAACTGGCCGTTATGAATAGTAATTACCAGTATTTGAAATTAAATTTTTCAAAATGGACTTCATTTTTGGATTCGGAATATCGAAATTAGCTTAGGGGGAATTTTTTGTATTTTTCTGAAAACATTAAATTTTTTATGAATAGTGAAAGCACTATGTTACTATTTAAAACCCGACTTTTTATTTAAATAATTTTTTATTTTATTTAAATGTATTTTAGGTCAAAATGTATACATAATACCTATATATGTTCAATGTAATTCATTGGATTCATTTTATAATAATTTTAGATATATAAACATTTTATTGAACTTTTCACCATCTTTTACCCACATCCTAGGAGAATTTAGAAATTCACATAAAACATAATTTTACCACTTCTGTGAGTGGAATTTCAAAAATCTGAGACACACAGTTAATATCTAGGAATAAAATGTGGTTCAATGAGATGAAAATAATATTTTTGAATAGTAACTTTTTACTTTAATTTACCACGGTTAAAAGTAAATAGGGTAATTAAGGGTAAAAATGATATTATTATTACCCTAAAACATGTCCTAATTTTGTTGGATAAGTTTAATTCGACCAAAAACCACCTTCGGAATAAAATATGACCATTTAGGTCTACATGATTGAGATTGTGACATTTATTATTAATTTTTGTAAAGAAGGGTTAAAATAGTTAAAATCCATGTTTAATAACTAAATCATTTTTAATATAGGGTTATACATGAGATAAATTCAACTATAAATATTCATTAGAAAGAAAAAATAATTTCATACATAATGGTACTTTTTTATAATTTTTAGACATTAAAAAATTTAATTTATTTATGAGACAATGACGATGAGGTAATTATCTTATTAATGAAATATTAACATAATTGATGTTATAAATACCCAAAGAAATGTAATTTTATACTTTTTATTAATTAAAAAAATTTCTAGGATAGTATGACATGTTAGTATTGATTTAATTAACTTTTTTCAATCTAGACAGGATGTTATAATTTTCAAAAAATCAATTACCAAATAGTGTCAAAATTGAAATAAAATAGATTTTAAAACAAATATTATATTATTAATTGTTATTATATTCCTAAAAATTTAAGGATCGGAAAAGATACTTATATCATGATATTTGTTTCATTAATGGACCACTAGGGGGTCTCTTGGATGTATATGGTATGTTTATTAACTATATAATATAAAAATACAAAGTGACATGGTAAATGTCAATCTAAATAACAAAGAGTTAAAACTAGAAGATATGGTTAATATAATGATCCAAACCTATCTAAAATATTTTGGTTGAGAGTATTTAGAGCCATCCCCACCTTAGCTTTGAAATAAATAAATTTTCAGCTATTAAAAACCGAATATGGCTTTATTATAAAATAATATTTGATGTTTTCCTAAGGTTCCCTTCTCCTCCCTTATAAAAAGAGAACCCCTTCCCTATTCTCTTCACACCATTTTGAGTCTTAAAGCTCCACCAACCCCTAAACATTTATCTTATCCACTTCCCTAGAAACATTATGGAGTTTCTGTTCTTCCCAAAATACCAACTTTACTTCCTTAAGAGGAAGCATAAAAGAGGCGCGTCGAAGAAGAGGTAATCTCTTCTTCTGATTTTCTCAAGTTTCTTCCTTCTTCTACTTCTTCTTAATTATTTTCATAATTATAAAGTAATAACATTAGTATTACTTATATACTGATATGTTTTTATAAATATGAAACAACACTATTTCACCTTATATCCATCCTACAGAACATGAAATCATCGTACGTGCGTACGTACGAAATATCGTCTCCACGTTGTGGTATAATATGTTTTCGACCACCACCTTAATTGGATGGGTATAATGGTGTAAATAAATAACTATATATGATTATTGGAAAGTGATATTGATTCTTAAATATTAAACATACACTTAAATACAATTCCATAATCATGGGAATGATATCATCGCACGTGCGTACGTACGGACTACCGTCTCCATGATGCGATGAGATTCATTCTCCATGTTAACCATTCATGAATTATTATAAAGTATATATAATGAATAATAATGAAATATATGACATAATAATGATAATGTATTTATGTTTATATATATCTATGTCATCTACTTAATTCCATTCAATTCAATAAGGAAACCAAAACAGTGTTCAAGCACACGTACGACCTACTTTCTCCATGAACGGTGTATTTCATTCCATTTATCGATCTATCATATATTATTATATTCTGAATATATATTATATATATGTCATGTTTTACATTCTAGAATTATGTAAATCTGGATATAAGTAATAATATCATGAACAACAAGTCAAAACTCGTATGATAAATGAAACGATTTTACCCAAAACGGTGCTTTAACATTGAATTTACAATAGAACGGGTTATATAAAGTCATAAGTGAACCATATATGATATCATAACAATGAATATGATTCTATAATAAGTCAATGACATTACTTAAATCATTATATAGGAGGTTCGGAAACATATGAAGCATATCAGACATAAGGTAAGGGATAACTATTCCAATCTCATTCTTTTCTGAGATTGTTATTCGTAAGTATTTACTGGGGTTATATTTTTCATCCATGTACATAAAATGTTTTTCATAAAGTGTTTAATATTATTCCATGTATGTTTAATGTCATTTTTACCCTTCTTTTACTTCTACTTTGTGTTATGGATGATTTGTTTTTGTTTACCATACATTGTAATTTTTGACTTTTCCGTTAAAAGTATGAGGAGATTGTTTTTTTAACTTATACGGCATGAACAGATTTTTACGGTTTCATAATGACTTATTTTCAAGAATCTTACACTACAATATTTCATGATTATTTTCATCAAAATCATTTTCTTTTAATATTACATGGCATTTTGTGAAAAGATAATGATTTTGAAGAAAAAAGGATATTTTCCTCAAGATTTTATTTCAAGTGTTTTATCAAAACCATTTTGCATCTAAGAAGAAATTATTTCATATGTGTATGTTTCAAATATAATGTCTCTATGATTTACATGTCTTCACTTTTATTATGATGAAATGATATCCATTTTTTTGTATGGATTATGTTATGATGGGATGATGTTTATTAAACCCATTTTTATTCTTTGGGTTATGATGAATGAATTATCTTTATGTTGTGGCACAAGTAAGAATGCTTTCATTATAAGATGGGTGGGACCTATATCTCCCTATAATTCATTGGGTAAATATTTATATCTAATGAGATAGACATGGCTGGAATGGTATGTTAATCTAGTTTAGTGATACAGGACTGGAATGAGGAGTGAACTCGATTCAGAAAGGGACTTTGTCCACTAAGATGGTCTTTGCAGCAATGTGTTGGATAATATGGAAATCATAACAAGTTCTGAATGGATTCCACAATTACAGGATTTATTCCAATTCTATTTTGTCAATATAGATTTTCCATTATGATACATGCATTACGTACTTCCAAGATTTATGTCTTTGCTCAATATTTTGATATTTAAACATTATGTTCATGTTTTCAAGTTCAATTGTATATGGTCTATTTTATTTTCACCATGCATACCCTTAATGATAATTTTATCCCACCCTATAAATGTTTTCTTCCCCCAAGGATTTCAAGAATTGATTTAGGTAAGAAATCCAAAAATTTGAAGATCTTTATGGGAGATGTTGAAGATCATTCACCATGATTAGAAGATTACGTTCCGAGTTTCCAAAGACACTAAACAATTCCAGTACTTTGGTGTATATTTTGTTTATGAACTAATTATTCCTCAAAAGTATTGTAAATTCTATGTACTTCACACTTTTGTCATCTACAGTTGGTATCAGAGGAATGTTTTAGTTAACCTTTGGAAACTAGGATGCGAAAAAGTTTGTGAGATCCATAGAGATATTTCTAAGGTATGTCTAGGGATGTACCTAATGATAAGTATAAGTATATGTTATAATACTATAATTATGATAACGATATTATAATTAAACCTAATATGTTAGATATTGAAGTTAATCCCCCTTGATTTTGATTTTGGCCTCTCACAATATTCTTTTGGGGTTTTAGAAAATGGCTAGAAATAGGAAGATTCACGATAATGGAAGATATGATGGAAAATGGAATGATATTATTCATGAGAAACCAAATGAAATTGGATCTATAAGTCCACATATCATTATTATGAAAAATCATCAATCTCATAATATGATCAATAATCTCAACTTTGGTATGTTTCCTGACTCAGCTAACAAGAGAAAGATAGAGTTTCATGATGATCATAGAGGAAAGAATGTTCAATTTCCCTTATGTAAATCATGTGGGAAGAGGCATCAGGGAGATTGTTTCAAAGGAACTGGAAGTTGCTTTGGGTGTGGAAAAGAAGGACACAAATCTAGTAATTTCAAAGGAAAAGGATCAGTTAACACCATGGAGAAGGATAAAATATTTTCTATGACATCAAAAATTATTAGATGTTTTAAATATAGAATGTATGGGCATTATTCAAACCAATACCCTATGGGAAAATACTATAAAGAGAATCAACATGGTCATATGGGTAGTATTTATATGGATGATGATGATGAGACTACAAATGATATATGAGATGGAAGAAATGATGATGCTCAGTCAGTGGTTTTAAAAGGTAGTGTAATCAAGAAAAATGTATGCTACTATGGAATAAGGAAAAATCTAAGGATTGTTACACTATTGTCTTTTCTTCTGTATTGAAAGTATATGTTGAATGGTACCAGTAACCATGAAATGTTATTCATATATTTTTGGAAAGCACAAAATATGTGCATAAAGAAGGGATAAGGAGATAATTTAATGTTTTATAGTATTAATGAGATCATGAATAATATAAGGAAAAGGTGATATCATGGATTGATTATATAGAATTTTTGGGATTTTGGTATATGGAAATAGTTACCTTATGACAACATTAATTTTTTCACTATGGTTAAAGAGAATACATGATTATGGTATTCACATGTTTGGAATGTGACCAACAAGATATATTGTATGATATATAGGGGATAAATTATGGTATTCACATGATCGGTAGATGAAATTTCTAGTAATTGTTTGGACAAAAGTATTTTGGCTAAGCCTAAAGATTAAAATGAATTAATTTATACATAAGATTGTATTGTTTAAGGCTATAACTTTTTTTTCTATTTTATTGCAGGAATAATATAGTTTTAGAAAAAGGGACAACCTGTAGGATGGATGATAAGCTATCCCGTCGGACAAGTCTGTGGGAATCGAACCCACAACCGAAGTGCGACATGCCTTTATTTCCTACCACTAGCCTATAGGATGTCCCTGGTTAGTAGAAACTAGTTTTATTAAGAAGTATGATAGATGAAGTATAAGTCCATTTTTGGAATCATATAAGATTAACCTCACCATTGATGGACTTATATATATTTGATAACTTTTGCTAACCTTTTGTTTGAGACATATGGAATGACCCATCATTCTATCACATGATATGCTAACACTTCACGATTAAAAAATTCAACTTTATTTCTTTAAGAGATCAAGTGGAAATTGTTCAAGGCACGAACAATGGTGAGATTATACCAAAATAATGTAAGTATTTCTTATAATTCAAATTCTTCAACAATAGGGAAATCATTTTGATCACCAAAAATGTTGTCCTAGTGCCCTTATATCTGATGAATCAGATGGTACCTTAGATAATCACAAATTTATGGATTTTTGATTGTTGTCTTTTTCATTACCATGTTCTCTACCACTCTCCATCCGAATATGATGGTAAGATTTCTCTTCCATATTCATATTTTCACCTATGTTCTCCTATGTGGAAACCCAATGATTAGTTAATTTGGGTAAACGTTATGTTTCATAATTTAGTTTTTAAATATAAGTTTTGGTATTCCTTTTTATGATGTGGGTTTCTATTAAAACTTTTGAGTAGTAAAGCATTTATTACCCCGATGAATTTCGAGGGCGAAATTCATTTTAAGGGGGGTAGAATGTAACACCCCAAGATTTTATGAAAAATGTTCTTTTTAATTTCATCGATGTCATGTGTTGTATTCTACACCAAAAGGAGCTTGAACTACATGCATCGCTGACTTGAATTGCATTAAACGCAATCTTGACCTTCCATGATTGCGTATATTGTACGCAATGCCGAGTTTCACTAAACAACAATATGTTCTATAAACTAGATGTTATTAATTGTAATACCCACTATTTGAAATTTTATTTTTCAAATTGGACTTCATTTTTTGATTCAGAATATCAAAATTATACTCGGGTGAATTTTTTGTATTTTTCTAAAAACTCTAAATTTTGATGAATAGTGAAACCCCTGGGTTACTATTTAAAAACCGACTTTTTATTTAAATAATTATTTATTTTATTTAAACTTATTTTAGGTAAAAATTAATATATAATTCATATATAAGTTCAATGTAATTCATTGGAGTCATTTTATAATAATTTTAGATATATAAAAATTTTATTGAACATTTCACCGTCTTTTACCCACCTCCTATAAGAATTTGGAAATTCACATAAAACGTAATTTTACTGCTTCTGTGAGTGGAATTTAAAAATTACGAGAGACAAGGTTAATATGAAGGACTAAAATGTGGCTCAATGAGATGAAAATAATTTTTGGTGAATAATAACTTTTTACTTTGATTTACCATGGTTAAAAGTAAATAGGATAATTAAGGGTAAAATTTAAATTATTATTACCCTATCACAGGTCCTAATTCTATTGGATAAGTTTAATTCGACCAAAAACAACCTTAGGAATAAAATATGACTATTTAGGTCCACTTGTATTAGATTGGGACATTTATTATTAATTTATTTAAATAAGGGTTAAAATAGTTAAAATACACGTTTTATAACTAAATCATTCTTAATATAGAGTTATTCTCCAATATTCCACATCAGGGGTTTTACCTAACATTATATTTATTATCTATTCAAAATTGATGAAATGAATTATTATAAAAATATTTTAGAGTTGTGTCCAAGCACACCATAACACCCGTAGAATCAAGAAAAAAATATATCATACTTAAAATTTTACTACTAAAATGATTATCGAATAGATCGGTTCTCCACAAATAAATGAGAAGACCCCATATATCACTTGTAAAGAATTATTTATTTAATATTTTTTTGATATATAATAATCATTTCATAAAATACAATCATAGTATACTTGAGTATTTTCTGATTTTCTTGAGGTATTCAAAAAATTCCATATTATGTCTAATGACTCATCAATGAATATATTCATTGTTCATAAAATATATTCTATATAATATCCCATTTAATTTTTTACGTATTTTCTAGAATTGAATCTTCTAGTTTATTTCTTATAAAATTAATCACTATTATTAACATCTGGGTTCTTGTTTTTTTTATTCTAGAAGATCTTATTTTATAATATATTTTTTCTTTTTATACACTTATCAATCGAAAATAATAATAAATGAAGTCACATATTAAATAATTAAACCATTTTGAAATATTATGTTTATGAAGAATTATAAAAATTTGGAAATAATCCCTTTTAAAAAAAATTTAATTTGTTTTTCTGATCCTACTTTAATATGAAATTTTCTCCCCTTCATATTTCTTTAAAAACATTATATCAATATTAGTGAAATATTATTTAAAATTCACTGCTTCTGGTATTTCAAATTTATTACTTTATTGTAACTCATCTTTAAATGGGTTCCCCTCTTATACTTTTTTCTATGAACACTCATTAATATATACCTATATAATATTCATCATCATCTTCACATTATTTACTATCATTGATACCCACCAAGTCTGCGAGAATGTTCCTTATAAAGAATCCCAGTGAATAATTATTCTTTATTTTTTTACTGAGCATGTTATTTATCATTCCCCTTGGTGGTCTTCAGAATAGTTTATAAAAAGTATTTTTTTCATGAAATTATTATGGTGTTGTTGGATGAGATACAGGTATATCTCCCACCACTAAAATAATTTAGGTAATTTTTCATCTATTATTACCTCTTCATGTTAATTTGAAATTTTTTTTACATATTGGAAAATGATTTAGATGAATCTTTTTTATTTTATTCATTATCTAATTAATCCATCCTCTATTAGGACATCATACATTTAAATTCTTGCCATGTGATATACTATTGAAACTTATAATTTCATTTAATTGTATGAATTCTTCGAATACCATAATATGAATGTTTAATATATGGTTGTTCAATAGAATATTCATCAATATATCAAATCTTGTAGAGATTAAATCAATTATTAAAAAATTTTAATAGGTATTCTCATAATATTTCTAATTGTATTGTACTCATCAAAAGTTTCATTGAACCCAACAATATTGTTAAAAATAAATTAACCATGTTAAGAATTTGTAAATTGTCAATCCTTTTGTATTATGATGTCTTAAAAATATAAGAACATTGATATATAGATTTTATTCTTTCATATTTTTTTCCATCATATTTTTTTGGTTATTCTAGAATATATTTATAGTTCTGCATCCCATGAAATTTGGTAGGATCTTTTCTGATAAAGTTGACGATAAAGAGTTTACACCCACCCTATAATTTTAATTGAATATTTTGTTGGTCAGATACCATTATGAGGATTACTCTAGTATAATTAATTGATTTTAATTTATTGAATGAAATAAACCACTAGATATGTAATATATGGAAACATTTTATATTTCTATTAATGAAACACTTCCCACAAAAAAATTGGATCCATTTATTTTTTATAGAAATATATTGGTATATATAATTTTTTTGAGATAAAACAAAGTGTTACCCTTATTAAGTTATGATTTTTTTTATCACATTAAATGTGATACACACAATGTAGGGTGAATAAATTTGTATAGTTATTTGAATTCAAATTTAAATATTAGTTATATTCACCACCTCAATCTCATGAAATTCATATATTTATAGAAATATAAATGAAAAAAACACAATTTTATTGTTTTTTTTAATTTACGATCACTATAACCCTAGTGTGAAATTTTCTTATCCCATCAATTATAATTTATTTTTATTATCACAAAAAATCGAGTAATATTTTTAATGTGCTATAATATAAAAACACTAACTAAAAAACCCTAATCATGCTTCCAGATAAGAAGAAACTATAATGGATTAATAATCATTAATGAATGTATGAGCTTACTCCAAAAATCAATGAATACCTTTATCCCCCTCCTTATTCATCAATTTGAAATTATATTTCATAGTTAATTTTCATTGAAAATGTGGTATATCTGTTATTCTATCTATGATTTATCAACTAGTACCTTTCTTTATTTCATTTTATTTATATTGAAAAAACATTTCATAAATATTATTTCTATTTATATAGTAAGAAAAATTAGTTTAAAATTGATCTACTCATTAATTATCTTAATCCTTGACTCATTGATCAATAAAAATTATTCTTGAAAAAAATAGTATATTTTTTGGTTCATTCATTCTTCATAAAATTTCTAAATATCATGTGGTTCTAATTTATAAAAAATTTAAAATATAACTACACATATATTATTCCATTGAATGTTTTGATTTATTAAGGTACTTGATTCTCAAAACATTAGAATCATTTCTCATATCTCTATCCATATATGTGTGTATATTTGAATGCATCGTTCGATGACGTGAAACATCCTCCTATAGCATAGAACCCACCAAAATGACCAAATAATTTCTAAAATCCATAGTCTCCACTTTTCATCATTATTCTCTAAAATATCTATAATTTTTGATTTCACACTATCTCTCAATATCAACCATATATATTAAATTTATGAAGTTATCCATGAAAAAAATAAATTTATTTAATGTATTGGATCAAGTACGCTCTCATCCTCAACATCCTCATTGTTATTCTAAAAAAATGTTACTAAAAAGGGACCATATAGATTAAACACGTCATCATTATAATCAATAATGGGATGTAAATGCGATCATATGAATGGATTGAATGAATTTACAAATATCAATCATAATAATTTAATAGAAAAACAAGAAAATGATTGTTCATATCCTTAAATACTATATTGTCATGAATCAATAACTTTATGAAATTATGAAGAAACTAAATAAACAGAAATTTGTTAAGAAATAATTTTAATTAGGTTTTTCTAATTCTTACAAAGGATAACAAAAATAATATGTAAAATGAGATTATTCTAACACAAATATGTATAAATAACACTATATCATGTAGTATTTTTATGAATCCTAATATGATGTTCATGTAGGCATCAAAAATATTATTTTACAAAATGAAACTTATCTGATCTCCGATTTTTATTATAAATGAAATCATATTTTTCTTAAATCTACTTATTCCCTCATAAAACAACATCCATTGGGTGTTTAACATTATATATTGTATCCTACACTTGTTATATTCCTTTGATGGGTTTTCATCATTTATCGAATAATGATAATCAGTCTGTCTAGTTATTTTTTTCTTCTAGCTTACATATAATGATGTAGATATTAGCCCCACCATATTTTTTTTCTTTTACATTTTAAAAGGAAATGATTAACATTACACATAATTATGTATTGTGGATAAACAGTACATCATAACTAATGTTGGAACAATTATTAACAGTTATAACGAATTTCATGTAACATAATATAGTTTATATAATTTTTATAGTATCATTAATTATTTTAGGAGGTAATTCTTCGTATAATATGGGGTTGTAAAAATAGTATTTTGAAATAAAATCTAAATATCATAAATAAATAATGGTTATCTAATTCTTAAATCATTCTTATATTTAAAACCATATTTCCATGATGTCTTAAGGTTATATGATAATAAAATTCCAATATGATGACTTGGAATCTTAAGATAAGGGAATAAGATAGATAATGGATAGTTAGAATTGTTTATGATGTTATTTTCTAAGTGGTGAGAGAGGGTGTTTATTATTTTATAGAGGGACATTTTTTAATAAAAATGAATAAATAATTATTTAAAAATTAATTCTTAAAATAGTTGAATTCATTGAAATTATTAATTATTAATGACTAAAATTATATTATTTTAAGAATTTTATGTAACTTATCAATTTTTTTTATATTTTTGGTTATTAAATGGATTTTTCTAGACCATGTACTAAGATATAGTCTAATTCTATGGGACAATGTTCCCTAAGGAAAATTTTGAAATATATTAAAAATATTAATTCTCATGCATCTATAGCGCTCAATAGAATGTGGAATAAATTAAAAATTAGTGACTTGATTGTAATTTATAGTGAATCATTGAGTACATAATGTAATATTTTCCCCAGGAGCAAATTATTCTATGTCAGCACTAGTCATTTATGGGAAAGACATCACAGACATTAAATTATTTAGATAATTTAAAAAAATTATTTTTCATATTTATGATATTGTGTCCTAATCAATAATCCTCATGTAGGATTTTCTTGAAATATATCATGGAAAATTGCTTAACCCTAGAGCTGTTCGAAATCCACTAAAGAGGATATTAGAGGATTTATCTCAAGAGAATGATGACTGTATTTTGGACCGACATTTGGAATGAAATAGATTCAATTTTTCTCAATAATGACAATGATTCTATCCCATTCTTCTTCATGAATAGATTAAAATCATTGTACGATGTTTATTTTGACATCATATAATCATCATTATTAATTTTTATGACTAATACAAATCAATCGATGAACGAATTGATTTGAATATGAGTTTATTTGTTTGATTTATATATTTCAAGATTATTTTTATAGAATTAACAGTTTAATAATAATTATTATAATTTCAATATAACGGCCATGAATCAAGATCGATACGGACATCAATCTAGGTTTGTTCCTCTTGAATTTTGATGTTCTATTCTATCATGATTTCGTATTCAAAATGGGTCGTGATTATTCGGACCACGGTTCTACATACCATGATTAATCAATATATGATCAACCATGAATTGTTATAATAATAAAATATCAAATAGTCTGTATTTTCATGACATGAATGTGGTATGAATGTACAAGAGATGATGAATTATTGAATGGAAGATACCCATTGGAAATTCTTCAGTATTATTTGGTGAAAAATAATGAATGTTCATGGAATTTTTTTTTCAATTTGATCTGAGGGCATGACACATTGTTCGATGATGATATGTCTTATAAGAGATGATATATTATATTTCCTATAATTTTTGTCAACAGATCAGAGGATTGAGGATCAGATTATACGTGTGGAGAGATTGTCTAAATTATAAGAAAATCCCATGTTACATGGGGTGTAAATAATATCTATACACTTTTTGGGGACCCCTCTATAGAGACTATGATTTTAGGATAAATTTTAGCATCAATGGGTGTGTGACCCCTATCACACAATGTGTTGTCTCTATCGGATAACTATGTGTGTTTTTTGGGGAGTTCATGGTCACATAGTGTATTACACAGGCTAAAACGTTCAATGTACTCCCCCACATGGACACAACCAAGTCCAAGTACATGGGTTAATCCATGTTGTGGTATATGGGCACATGTACCTAAATTGTATCTATATAACGGATCACATGTAGGAGACACAGCTAGCCTATACAACATGTACATAATCACAGACACAGTTTGATGACCTGATCCATTTAAACGAGTTGAAAAAGTGGTCAGAATACATGATGTGTGACACCTATAGCATAATTTATATTTAATTATACTAGTCTTGGAGCCCTTTTCCACCATATATTGGAAAATATTCATTAGGTTTTTTCCCTTATAAATTCCGTGAGGTTTAGTATTAAATTGTCTCCTACTCGTAGGATAATGATCTATTCCACATGACTCTGGTTTGATTCATTTGAATCCCACTAAGAGGACCATAGTGAGATCATCAATTAATCTTTGTTCCTTAGGTGTATTTATTTGTATTTTCATGATGAACACTACATGTTCATTCATCCTTGACATATCTGGTTAATCCAGATTGGGTTGTTGGTATCACCCTGAGGACATGGATATGATCCTCATATGTGTATCATATTTTATTTATCTGTTTGTTTGTACCTTCTCATGATGAAAAAAATAAGAACAACATATCTACTTTGAATCAATATTACAATCAAACTCATGAGCGTGTTCTCTCAAATGAGTGATTTTTGGAGCATTTGAGCTATAGTCCTAGGCTGGTATACTACATTTGTGACTATCCTATAGACTATGTGTCTTTGTTGGGTATATCTAGATATTCTTATTATATGTGTTCTAGAAATATACCTATGTAGGGATAACTATTTATCTTTTTATATATTCTTTTTGGTTTCTGGGTATCACATTGATCATAATTATACTCAAACATGCATGGTATTTTCCTATATGTGTTTTGTCATGTGAAGATTATCATCCTTTTGATAGAGTCCTAAGATGATTAAGACCATATGTGGATTATAAAGACATAAAAAATTAGTTCGTGTTCTTGATGCTTTCTGATAGAATTCCCAAAACATACTTTTATGTTGGAAATTTTTTACACTCTTTGTGGTGGGCAGGTATTGGGCATTTTTTACTTTCCATTACTTATTATTATACTCTAGTAACAATATTTTGATGTATTAATGCATGGCCTTTTATTTATTTATAAATTTAAACATTGTATAGGCTGGGATATGTGTTATTGTGTATAGGTACTTAGTCTATGGTGACGTATTTCATTCAAATACCAACTTAGTGCTAGTCTCCCTCCCATAGAATATTTTAGGTGATATTGGGGATTCAATGAATGGGCCTGACAAGGATGGTTCCTAACATACTGTTAGCAGGGATGTATTCTCTACATTAGGTCCAAGATTATATGATATTAGGTTTGTAAAATAGGGTTATGTGTTTTGAGTTTGTATTTCATGCCAAGGACTCCGGTGTTGGTGAAGAAGATGACATATCAATACACCAGGACTCTGTTCACTTGTTTTTCAACTCGATACATGAGAACATTGGTTATTGAGAAAAAAAATTTCACAATTCATATAATAATGTAATTTTTTTTCAATTATTTTCTTGAGTCATCTCTCAATATAAACTCATTGACTGTGGTACATCATGTTAGTTTCAGGATTCCTCCTTGATGTATTCTATCTAGTGTTTAGAAAAACGATCATGAAGAGGACCCCTTCAGTGGTGAGGCATGGAAACAATGACTGGTTCATGAGATGTTACCTCTAGGTTGTGAATTTGCTATACCACCACTAATAAATAATCACATGGTACTCGAAGAACCTGTTTATGAGGTGTACAGGTTAAACTAGATTCATGAGTTTAAGTGGCAGATAACCTATAGATTCTTTAGTGATCTTGATCCACAAGTGATTATGGACTATCTTGAGGAGGTTACATGAGTTTTCCAACTAGTAATAACATCAATATATTAGATGGTGGTCCTAGTGGTGAGGATTGTACATGGATCAGATGGTTGGTAGTGGTTTTTAGTTTCCCAGTCTTATGTCAAGGAGACACATTCAGGGAGAGTGTTGAAGTACCTATTCATAGAGGTGTAATCTCTAGCTACTATATCAGTTGTACATATAAAAAATATCTATAGATTTATTAGGGAATCATGATAGTATCAGAGTATTCATCTAGATTAAAAATCCACTCTTGTTACTCCATTTATATTGATCACAATCAGTACTACAAGGATCAAACCTTCACATGTGGTATGTTCATATTCATCTCGTATAGTTTTATCCCTCTACTAATTATTACATATGGTTTGGTGCTAGAGCAGGATTTGTTGGTGGATATTTTATAAATAGAGATTATACAGTTAGGGGTTGTCAATAGTAGGCAAGCAAGAGAAGGGATTTGGGAAGTAGGGAGTCGGCATCAATCTTCGGGAAATTTACATGTGAGACATTTCAAGAAGATGAGGTACCATTATAGAGTATTCTAAGTGTAGGGATAATAAGGATGTTCCACTCATCCTAGAGAGAGGCACATCTACTCATGTTATGGTAGGTTACATCTCGATGAAGATTTAATGAACTGCGGAATATCCGACAACAATTATTTTTGAAGGACAAATAGGATAAAGACCACAACAAGAAAAAACATTCATAAGTTGGTATATGTAGAAGAGGATATGGAACAATTGTTGGTGATGGTTTATGTTTTCAGTTGGTACCTCCACAACCCCCTGGTGGTCTATGACAGGCTCAGGGATCTTTAGGAAAGTGGTAGGGATATCTACTGGTGGATGAAGATTATGGGCAGGAGGCACCTAGATAGATTAATGGTATGATTATTATCTTTTATACCTTATCTGAATTGATTATAGACACATTATATACACATTAATTTATTTCCCAATTCCATTTTTAAAGAATATAGATTATGGATGAACATCTGGTTCAACCCTTATGCCTGGAGGCTCCTAATAGTGAATCCTTGGTGATGACACACTTATGGTGGCAGTGTAACATGAAACTTGGAGGTGATATTTTATGTTGGAATATATTATTATAATTTTCAAGGCCTTACAACATCATTCACGTAATGGATTTGTTATCAAATTTTCATTACCTGATTGATAGTTTTATGTGAAGGATGTAGTGTTTCCGTAGATGTGGAAACAATTTATCATTTTTCAATGATATGGACCCCATGCAACATAGGATGGACTCATGGATTTGAGTGTGAAACCAATTACTCATCACTTGGATACACTAACCCATGGTGAAAATGTATTTTCTGATTTCCCATATTCATGTAGTATTGGATGAGTATAAGGATTCATTCCCTTAAAATATTCCAGGTTTAGCTCATTGCTATAAGAAATAATTCGGCATAGATATACACCTTGGGAAAACACCAATAAGTTCACCAACATATCAGATGATTCCTATAGAGAATCATCATCTAAGGATATAGTGGGTGGACATATAGAGGAAGGTCATTGTTAGAAAAAACATTTCACCATGGGTAGCCCCGGTTTTGTTATTCATGAAGAGGGACGTGTGATTGATGTTGTGTGTGGTTTACCAATGTAAAAACTACGTGACCATGATGAAAAATTATCCAATATCGAGGATCTATTTCCTATTTGGTCAGTAAATAGGGGTATAACGGTTCTCAAAGGATTACCGAAGGTTTTAATATCACCAATTAGGATTACAGGATGATGATATACTAAATATGACTTTCAAATGTCTCAACAGTCACTATGAGTACATGGTGGTTCCCATTGGTATGATAAACTCCCCAGTAGTATTAATGGGACTCATGAACCAGGAATCTCATCGATTCGTAATCCAATTACCCGTAGTCTTCAATAGCGATATCCTTGTGTACTCATTTACTAATGAGGAACATATGAGATGCTTGTTTATAGTTCTTGACATATTCATAGAGAATCACCTTTACATAAATCTCTGAAATTTCCAGTTATAAATTATGGAGGTCCACATTATGGTACATGTTATCTTAGATGATGGAGGGGAAGTGGACCCAATGATGTTCAAAGTTATATTATTTTGGGGGACAAATAATAGTGTGACATAGGTGTAGAGATTGTCTAAGATTGAATACAATTACCAGATATTCATAAATATTTTTCCAATATATCATAAATCCTGATAACATTCACTCAAAATGGGAATCGATTCATGTGGATAGTGAGGTGTTAATACGATTTTCAGTAGTGGATAAAATGATTGACAACAACTACCATCTTGATATTTCTAGAGAAGGGTGTCGATTATGCAGTTTTTTGGGGTGAATCAAGAACTAGGAGTGGTTACATTATAATGTAGAGGGAAGTAGATATATCTTTTGTTTAAAATAATTTGAGTCTACTTTAGAATATTTATGTGACATACAATCAGAACCACATACCAGTAGTCTTCCCTATGAAGTTGTGGTGACAATACTTGGTAGGCGAGTGATTTATCATCTACACTGATCACAAGTTTCTCGGGTATATATTCTCTCATAGTGATCACTTCACGAGACATAGGTATTGGCTATAATTCCTCAATGATTATGAATATTAAATTTTTTATACTTCCTAAAATGGGAACATGGTATAATATTATATCAATAGGGGATCATATTTGATGTTTCTAAAAGATTCATCTGAATAGTTGTTCTAATTGAAGTTATCCTTTTGGGGTGGACATGGATCATATTATATCTAGTCGATGGTTGTTACCCCTCTACACTTGAATGATGTCAGGGATGCACCGCTAGGGGATACAGACGTTGAGAAAAATTATCCTCATATATCCAATGTACATGTTCTTGATATATTTTCTAAAGGTTCATATCATTCTAGTCATTTTTTAGGATTCATGATGGTATTAGGGATGTTGTAGGATTAGGTAAGAAGAGTGTTTCATTCAACTACTTCGGCGGGACATACATTTTTTTAAAAGATGTACCATTCCCTTCGATGATAGTTTTGGTTTTTAGCGATGAAAAAAGGAGTTGTAGAGTTTATCACTAAATTATTTTGTTGTTATCATGTTATGGTTGAGAACCACATTCCAACAAGTTTAGCTCAACTATAACAACCCTTCTTTTTACTACACACACAAAAATGATTTATTACATAAACATGACGGTAAAACAACTCTGAGAACCCAAAGGACTAGTGTATTGGGAAAATAGGAACATTACATTACAACATAGACAAAATACAAGACAACTTTAATGAAAACATATTTTACATGAACACAACATTCCTTCATACATAGAATTGCATGGGATAACCAGAGGACATTTTAGAGAAAATGGTTATCTATAAAGCATAGTAAGGGAAGAAAGAAGGAATAAAAAAATTAATATATCACATGTTAGGATATAGGTATATCAATGGATCCCAATAAGGAGATGAACATAAAGACATGATATAACATGATTATAAAAACATGGAAATTTGGAAACAACATTTAACATGATATTAGCATGACTTAAGGCTCACTGCACATGGTGCTTGAGTAAACCATCATTACACATGAATAAGCATGACTAAACCCTCAATAAATTTGAATTACCATGAGTAAACCCTCAATTCACCTCGCAAATCATGATAATATTTGTTACCCAATGCATTGGATTGCTATCAGGGAGCACCATTTATAAACATTTCATTTAATGAATAAGTGTCCCACATGGATCATACACCATGGAATTATTAAAAATCATAATTTATTCCATGAATATGATATTTGGAATACATAAATGTATGTATTAAATTTACAAGTACATTTGAATAAATGTGAATTCCCTTGATATGGAAATGGGTATGGTATTCTCTTACACCATGATTTCTTCATGGGAAATTTTGGTGTACTCTCAGAAGCATAACGACGTCAATTAGAAATTGTAAAATGGGTTGATGAGAGATAAAGGTCTATCTGGCCATTTTTACAAGAAATGGAAAGTAAGGGGGTAATGAAGCATAACATCCCTTCATATGTAATGGAATTTATATTCATAATATAAAACAAATTCTTTAATTCAAATGAGAATATATAAATTCCTTTCAGAATTTTGGCATGGTACCAAGTGTAAATGAGAGGCATTAATGAGAGAGAAAGAGTTGTAACCACATTAATAAATATATTGTGTATAATTTGGGTGATGTGAAATTATACCCAACAATTATTAATTGAAAATAAAATGGTATAGCTTTAAAATGAAATTTGGACCAAAATATAATAGACGAAATCCCTTACTTGGAAGTGTGATACCAGAGGCTTCAAAGTGACTTGAGAAAGGATTATATAGAGCTTGGGCCACCTTGGGAGGTCTCTAAAGAAAGGATGGAATTGGTTGGTTGAGCTGAAAAAGGTTTTTTGTTAAGAGTAATGGGAGATTCATTGCGTTTATATATGAATGGAATGAGAATTTTCTTTATTATTTAAGTTTTGGACAACACACATTAAACTAATCAAATTCACAAACCATCCCATTTTTTACCATTGTTTTCTCCAAAGGGTAGTGTAAAATATTATTTTAAATGTCCAATGTCTTAACATATTAAAATATTAGGATATTTTATGTTGAGGTGAGTCACATTCGCATGGAAACCATTTTAAAAGGTCAAAATATTTCATAAGCCTTGGAGGGTTCGCTAAGGAGTCAAAAAATATGTCAAACAAATATAAAATAAATTATGTTAACGGTAAAACATATATTGGTTGAACATACCTTTTATATTATTTTATTACATCACTATTGAGACATTATGATGTCATAAAACACATTGTATATTAAAACGGTATTTAATTTGTACCGAAATATTCGACTATCTCAGTTAATTAGGAAAACATGACAGTTAGATAATTTATAGATCCAGAATTCAAAGAGAAATATTAATTATATATAAATATACTTATAAATATGTGAATTTTAAATTTTAAAATAAAAACTTACATTTAATTAAAATTCATTGGTTTTGACAAAAATTGTTTTCAAATTTTAATAAAAATTTCAATTATGTTCATAAAACAAAAGTCTACGATAATTTATGTTTAATAAAAAGTAAATTATTAATAATATTTTTCTAAACTGTTATTTTTTTCAAAAAAATATATTAATTCATAAAAATATAATTTTTAATTGAATATTAACTAAAAATACTATTTTTCATTAAAAACTATTTACAATGTAACAATAATAAAATGAATGTATATAATCTATTCTATACAAAATAAATTCAAATAATCATATTTCTTAGGTCTTGTTACATAACCCCTTAAAACCCCCACGTAATACCAATGGGTATGTTTTGCGATGGTGACTGAAGTTTGAGGTGGCTCATATAACATCACTCAGGTGGTAATCTATATTAACATACACTTATCCTGTAGGAGGTTCCGTTCATGTTTAGCATGTTGAAGCTAGGCTTGGTTGGGTTCAAGAGTAAATCACAATGATGCTACCTCATTTATGAGCCCCAAAAAATGGGATTTGTATGGAGAAATTCTACAGGATAAGCCCATCACTTCATTTTTCTGAGGAAATTTGATTTGTTAAATCCCTATATTTATACTAATATTGTGATCACTGTCTAACGGTTATATTAGAAACATTTACAATTCATAATGATTTTTTAAAATCTTGAAACATAAATCTAATGAAATGAATATGTATTATATTTCAATTTTACATATTATGAAATTTAATCAGATCAAGAGGAATTTTCATTAATAAAAGGTTTAGTCATTGTAGTCTTCCCACCTTAAGAAATTTCACATTTGAAATTTAATTTTCCACACTAAAACGGATGAGGGTAACTCTACTTCATCACTTCCTTTGATTCCCACGTTGCATATTCAAACATGTGGGTTCACCCGAACACATTGATGAGTGGAAATGTCTTATTCGGCAGAACCTTTTCCCTATGATCTAAGATATTCACCGGCCTCTATTCAAAGAAGAGTTCATTCTACCATGGTACCTCTTATAGATTTTCTACATGTGATGGGTTAGGTATGTAATTCATCAAGTGTAGTATATGGAAAACAGTTTGTACTTGTGATAGGTTTGGGGGGATTTCTAGTCAATAGGCCACCTCACCTATTTGATCAAGGATCTCAAAATGGTCGACGTACCTTGGAATAAGATTTCCCTTCATCCCAAATCATATAACTCTCTTCTATTCTAATATGAGGAGGAATATTGTGTCCCTAATATCACTCTCTTGGTCTCATCAATGATTTTTAACATAGATATTTTTACATATCTAAGTATCTTTAATGTGATGTTGGATGGTCTTTACCTCCTCCACCATTTTTTGAAAATATTTGGACCAAAGAGATTTTTCTCTCAAACTTCATCCCAATAGGTCAGTGTTCTGTACCTCTTCCCATAAAGGGATTTATAAGGAGACATTTTGATACTTGTGTGGAAACTGTTATTGTAGGACAACTCAACTAGAGGACGATATTTATCCCATACCCCTTTGATGTCTATTGAGAATTTGATAAACATGTCCTCAAGTGTATGGATAGTCCATTCAGATTGGCCATCAGTTTGAGGATGATAATCCGTACTGATGTTCAGATCAGTATTCATAGCGTGTGGGTGACTCTTATGGAACATAGAGGTGAATCATGGATCTCGATCAAAAATAATAAATAGTGGTACTCCATGAATACTTACCACTTCTATTATGTATACCTATTCCAGATGATCCCATAGGTAATCCTCCTAAATTACAATGAAATGTGGAGTCTTTAGAAGAAGATCCCCAACAACCCAGACAACATTTTTTCCATTGGATGTCTTCGGAGGTCCAGTGATCAAGTCCATGGGGATTTTCTTCCATTTCCATGTTGGTATGGGTAATGGTTGCATAATCCTCTTAGACTTATTCCTCTCATCCTTCAATTGTTAACATATGAGGAACCTTGATGTATACACATTTATCTCCTTCTTCATGATATCTAACCAGAAATTCTCTTAGAGATCTCAATACATCATTGTGTTTCTTAGGTTAATGGAGAAATTCCAACTATACACATCTATCAAAAGTTATTTATTTAACTCCAGATTTAATGGAACACCTAATCATGACCCAAATATCACAAATAATTCTTTATTATCATTTAAAATTAATGATTTCTATTTTTTGATAGTTTCCAATTTTTTTTGAATTCCCACATCATGATTTTGAGTATCCATTAACCTTTCCAATATAGATGGTCGATAAATAATTTTTGAAAGGATTGATGATGTTACATTCTTTATTATTTACATTTCCATATTCATAAAATCTTAGAAGTTTGTATACTTTTCAATTCTCATCAATTTCAGAATCATTGGGTCCTTTCAACTTAGATCATCTTCCACAATTTTCTCATTCTTAGAGTGCTAATGGATTGAGATGTCAAAGTATTTCATCATCTCTAACCATCTTAGTTAGATAAATTTAATCACTTTTGTTGAGAATATATACTGGAGGCTTTTGTGATCCATATATATTTCAGAATTTTCCCCAATGAGGTAATGTTGTCAAATTTTTAAAGTGAAGATTTCTACAGCCAAATCACAATTTTGGGTTTCATGGGTTTTATTATGAACATTCAATTGAATTGATTAATAGTAAATGACAATTTCATTTTGCATCAACACACATCCCATGCGCATCATCGAATAATCACTGAATACCATATAATGTTCTCCAATTGTTAGTAGAGTGAGCATGGGTGTAGTGATAAGACACCTCTTAAACTCGTTGATGCCCTCTTTTCATTCCACACTCCAAGAAAACATGACTCTAATCCATGTTATCTTGGTTCGAGGGTCTGACAATCATGATAATTTTCTAACAAATCAGTGATAATATCCCGCCAACCCCTAGAATCTATGGGCATTCATCACTGTTATTGGCCTCAACCAACCCTCAATGGTAGCTGTCTTGGTGGGATCCACCTATATCCCATTTTTTGAGATGATAGAACCCATGAATGAGACTTACTTCTACTAGAACTCACACTTTATATACAATTCATAGAGATTCTCTTTTTTACAGGGTCTCTAGTACAGTTCTTAGATTCTCCTCATAATCCATGTTTCTTTGGGAGTATATTATAATATCCTCTATAAATAATACCACATATTTGTTGATGTAATATCTAATGACACTATTAATCATGTGCATGAATATTTATGGAGTATTAGTGACTCTGAAAGGCGTTACTATGATTTCAAAGTGAATATACCTTATACTAAAAGCAGTCTTGGGAATATCCTCCTTCTTCAAACATACTTGGTAATATCATGACCAAAAATCCTCCATGGAGAAGTATTTTCCTCCATGCAACAAAAATAATTCAACCATTTGGAGATAAGGATACTTATTCTTTATCATTACTTTTTTGAGCACACAATAATCAATGCAAAGGCATATTGACCACTCATTCTTCTTGGTGAAGAGGAATAGTTCACCCCATGACGATGCACTTGGGAATATGAAACATTTATCAAAATTATCATGTATTTGATTAATAATCTCATAAAGATCCACAAAATCCATTATATACAGAGTAATGGATATTGGAAATCCCGATGTATAAGATCAAATAAGAATTCCACATCTCTTCGAGGAGGAAGACAAGGAAATTCCTCGAGAATCACATCAGTGAATTCCATCACAATATGCATGTATTAATGTATGGATTGTTATGTAGATTCAATATTCTATGAAATATAAATGTTCTAATAGGGTTGTAAGATCAATGCTTGAGATGATGGTTCTAAATACGATTCATCCTCCTCCTTGAACTTGTTCAAAATCAGGGGACGATTCTCCATTTGGAGAGTGATTTTTCTATCATATAAATTTATCTTGTCTCTTTATAAGGAAAGCCAATACATGCCAATAATTGCATCAAATTACACTAGAGGGGTATGAAGAGGATTTTAAGGAATTTCAAACCAAAAATTGTGATAGTGGAGGTGTTATATTCATGGGTTTCAATGATTTCCCCATTTTTCTTTCTCACCAACATATTTACTTCCATGATTTGTGATGGTGTTGTGATTGTTCTACTAAACATTCAGGATATAAAAGATTGTATAGAACCAGAATAAAAAATCACATTCACTATTATTGAATGAATAACTACTGTATCTATCACCAATTCATTGTCGGTGTTCGATTTTAGTGGTATTGATGGAAAAATCATACCCTAGCTGCCATAGAGATTGTTGGTTGCCTCTGAAAAACCATGTCTTTTGGAACTAATTTGCAATTTTCCATAGTTCATTGCATTTGAAAAAATGAATAATGAATTGTGGTTTGAATGGAGTGTTCCTCCTCTATATCGCATTAGTAGGTTTTTCGTTTGGACATTTAATGGATAATATCCCTTGTCAACCACACCTAATGCATTTCACTGTACCCTTCATGAAATTTTGTAGGTTCTTCTTTCCACACCTTTAGTATGTGGGGTGATGATTTTTTTCGCAGTACTGGATTTATCCATCGGACATCCACAATTAGTGTCCACCATACTCTGATTATCCCCCTTATACCCCTGAGATTTTCCTATCTACATGTCCAAATTGATGGAACATGTCAAACATGAATTCGAGGGTAACAAAAAATCCAAAGGTGTATTGTGCTAGTTTTATAATGTTTTTCACACACACTCGGATAGATTTGTCATATTTTTTGTTTAGGGAAAGGAATCCCCAATCAATATGAAGTTGAAGGGTGAGATGAAAATATATATCAAAAAATATATTTTGGAAATCCTTTCATTCCAATACCTCAATATCCTGTTTAGGCATCATATGTTTTATCAATGTTCACCATTGATCATCTTTACCCTCCAAATGATAAGCATCCCGAAGTGACTTCTCTTGTTCAAAACATTAAATGATGGAGAAGATCTTATCAATGAAGGTGATTCATTGTACAATTATTGTGGGATTAGAGGATCCATTAATTGTAGGAGGACTCTGTCTCATAATGATCCTGATTGCAGCTTTTTATTTATTAGGGGGGATTAACATTCCTCTTGACCCATGTTTCTATTCAAAACATGAGTTTACTAAGTGAGTATTGTGATAAAATTTTGATTCCTTCTCCCATCAGATTTGACATCTCATTAGAACAGTCACCACATTGATCTTCACATCAGTTTTTAGCCTGAGTCCTCATATTACTGGCCATTGGCTAGAATAATTGAAATTTATGGGTAACACCTAAAGGGGAATCCAGTGACAAGAAATTATATCTTATAAATTACATTTATTTCTTTAACATATGAATTTATAGGATTAAATCTATGTTATCCATGATCTACATGCCAACATGTATGCTTAAAGGAATTTTTTTATTCACTTAATAATGGTTTTTACTAAGATTTTGAATTTAACAAAGAATATATGATAGAGAAAATATTTTCAAATAATTTATATTTAATATCATTTTTTTAAACCCACAAAATTGTTCCTCTAAGATGAATTGTTTCATTTTTATGATAATGGTGTTATTTTGAGCTGAATAGTAAAAATTGGCCATTTTGGATTTTTAACAGTTTTAAATTATTTCGGTAGTTTGGCCATAAAATTATCTACACTGATCCAAATTTCAAAACTCTTTCTTTTCCAGATTCTACACATCCAGGGATAAATTTAATATATTTGGACCAAAATCTGAATCGGCCATATTGAAGCTCAAAAGAAGCTCACAAGTTTGCTCAAGAAAACTGTTTTCAGTTCTTCCTAGTTTTGATGTGGGATCCATAAATCATCCACTGTGGGCCCAAAGCTTGTGAAATTCGGTGGGTGGACGCGAAAGGAGTTTTTTATCATCTTTAATGAAGGAATCACCGAGGGAATTGGCCGTTTATGGGGTCATTAACTCACCCTAATCCGGATGATTTCGTTTTGGAGAGTGTGAATGGACAGAATAAATTCTCATAGTAAAACGGCCATAACTCTCGGAATACATGTCCAAATCCGCTGGGATTTTGAGGAGACACGGAAAAGGGAATTATGAACAACATTGAAGAATGGCTCAATGCGTGAAAATGTCATTTAATGGGGCTACAACGCGTCGAAATTCGGGGGAAGCATTCTGGATATAAAAGGAGGAGAGATCCACCCTCTCAAGGCATCCATTCTCCACCCCATTCCTTCTGGGACACCAAGAAGGAGAACTTTTCATCTTTCTCTTTTATTTATTTTCTTCTTAATAGTTTGTTAATGCCTTCTTCTTCCCCATTCAACTCTATTACCCTTACCATGGTGGGGTAAACTTTTGGAGTGATTGGGGAAGGGTTGGTTTTCTACATTTTAATGCTTGAGTTTTTGGACGCAATTGAATAAATTTCTTCCTTCTTCAAAGTTGTTTTCAATTTCATATAGCGGATTTTATAATCAAGTGTGATCGTTATTGAATATTAATTACGTTATTGATTTTTTGCCTTGTTAAAATATTCAATATCTTCCTCCACTAATTTCTGGTTTATATACGATGGAATAAACCAGGAATTAGTGGTGAAGTACTCAACGATCGTCAGTACGTGTAAAAGGTGTAGTGAATGTTCATGATTGTTAGGGATAAACAAAACCCGATTGGGTATTGCCCATTTAAATTAAAGATATTCAGTACAAATATTTTACACATGGAATGAGAGTTGACCAAACCGAGATCTTGGTAAGGTTTTCTCTCACAATAACAATTTCACCAAGGAAGTGAGAGGAAACGATTGTGGAAACTCACTTTAATCAACTAAGAAGAAGAGGTTTGAATTAAATTGAACAAGGATAGCATTATAATTAGGAAACCGACCCCGACCTAATCACCCTTTTAATTTCATTGTTTTTCAATCATTTGAATTTCAAATTTCCATTCACAACATTTTTACCCCCGTTTTAAAGTGACAACCCATTTTGTGTGCACTCCTCTTAGGGAGACATCCTAGGTCAACCACTTAACTACATTTTAACTTAGGAAAAAAATTGTTTTTCCACGCCCAACGATAGGCGTGCGTCAAACTTGGCGCCGTTTCCGGGGAGGTAGTGCCACAAACTAATTGTAAATATTTTACTTTTTCAATTTAAAAAAAAAAATCGTTTTCCATGTTGTTTTCAAATGATTATTTCTTTAATTCATGGAACAATTACCCACCAGTGAGAGAACCAATTATTGAATCACCATGGTCTATAGATTATAAAGTTTCTTTGTTGGCTAAACAAATTCGGGGAGCTCGAATCCAAATCATCACAGAGGATGAATTCAAGGATCTCATTGAAAACCTTAAAGAGAACCTCGAATACCCAGTGTTGGAGGGATTGGCCAGAGAATTAATTGAACTTCAGGAGTATTTTCCGAAATTTTATGAAGACATAACCAAAGTACAACACCAAGAAGAAGAAGTTCACAAAGATATTGAATCCCAATTTGAAAGAATTAGTCAAACAGTTCAAAACCTAGAGACCTAAATACAGTAGATTGCGAAACAAGTACATGCATCCCAGGATCAACAACAAATGGAGCCTGAACAAGAACCAAAACCATAAAAATTGATGGAAGAAATATCCCCACAAATACTACAAGTTGGAGAACCCATGGAGTCCTTGATGAAATTAAAAGAAGATGCATTGAGCCAAACTCAATCAATGTTAGAGGAGAGTGATGAAGAAGATTTAACTATTAAAATGCATACTGGAGATCAAAAAGATCTAGACAACTTCTGGAATGAGTGTGAGGAACTTCTTGATCCAACTATTCCTCATAATGTAGATGATTCAGCAATATTGAAGGAAGAAACCAACCAAGCAGTGGAATTTGAAGAGATGATAAAGGAGTCTGACTACCTACCTCTATCTAGGGAAATTCAACTCCAAGAAGCACCTCCCATTGAAGAAGAAATTGAAGAAAAACATGATCAGGGATTCAATCTTTTCATAAACTCATTATCATTTGATTTTGGTGAAAAAAAATTGAGTATTACATCCCCTTCTTTTAATTTTTCAGATTCAGCCAACACATGTATTTCCTTGGAGGAAGAAGATGAAAAAGAAAAGTCATCCATGGAGGAACATCTAGAGCTCCCCAAACTTGTTGAACAAATAATGGAGGGAGAACATGAGAAGATCAAAGTGGATTTTCTGGAGGAAAATGAGACACAACCTACTTACTTTGAAAGGGAAGAATTTGATATTGATTCTTCATGCTTTAATTTTTTTTCTAATAGAATTAAACTCTGACATTCCATTTTATTTTTCCCCAGATGTATCATACCTTCAGCAACCACTGGATAATAAAGAAGATGTTGTTCATGGAGAACCCAAGAAAGAGGAGGACTCATTCATTATCCTAACCCCACCATTCATGTTGTATCTCATTACAAAGAGGGTGGACATGGTGAATTTTATCGATGGAGTCCTCAAGCAAAAGGAAGACGTTCATCCTGGAAAGAAAAGTTTTTGTTGGTTCATGAGCAAGAAACCTCACCCACCATCAGATTGGGGATAACTTATTAGAACTGCCCCTCTGGAGGCAGTCAAAACCCAGGGCCCACTTGGGGGATTAAACCAAGATTTGTCTTTGTTTTTCTTATTCAATTTTTGCTTTCATTTCTTTTAAAAAATTTCTTATGTTATGTTTTTTAGTTATTATTTTTAGGTTTTCAAAGAGCAACACTTAGGAGTCAAAATCAACGTTGCATTGCCAATAAGCTAGGTTGTACCTCTCCATCACACTTGATTGATGTTGTTATTCATTTTAAAATTGTATTAGATGTTAAATCAACTTAAATGCATCGAGTACACTGCATCATTTAAGTGTGGGGGAGGGATCCTTTTTAGTATAGGATTTTTATTTGATGTTTGATTTCAAAAATTAAAAAAATAAAAAAATAGTGTGTTTTCAAATTTTTGAGTGTTGTTTTTTCAATTTTTGTTGTGTTTCTGATACTTTTGAGCTGAAATGATTATCAATACCATTTTTGAAACCCATGTCAATGAGTGAACCAGTCTATTTCATGAAACTGATCTTAAATGAATGCTGAAATAACTTTGTTTCAAGTTCAAATCATTTGGAAATTCATGAAAAGTACACTGATTTTTAAATCTCATGCCATATTTCACTGTCTATATCATTGAAATAACTTTCCTGTGAGGCTTCTGAACCATTTTTGTCATATTCTTTTCATTCAACTCATTTGTTGAGAGAATCGGACCATGCTTGCTTTAACCAGAATTTGTTTTATTTCTTTCAAAACTTGGGGGTTGGGGTACGTGTGTTTTAAATGATTGAGGCACTTATTTTGTTTGAAGCCCCCTTTTCAAAATAATCCTTTTCATTATGGCCCACCTTTACATTTATCCTTCATTATAGCCCCTAGTATCCATGAATTTCCTGTTAGGTTAGCAAAATTACAAGCCAATTTTCCCTATCATACCTGCTTTTGAAGTAAAATTGCATGATCTTGTTGAACTTAAGTGTGGGGGAAGATGTCTTGTGGTGTACTACATCATTTGGTTATACTTTGGGTGGAAAAAATAAATTGTGGAAGAGATGTGTGTGATGATGATAAATTATTCTGTTGAAAGCTGTGCCTTTTCCTGAGCATTTATGACAAGAGAAGCTGTGCCTTTCTGGAGCTTCCAAAAGAAAGTTGTGCCTATCTGGAGCTTTAAAAAAAATTTATGTTTGAAAAGATTGAAATGTTTCCTGCTGAGCTGATTGAATGATGATGGAGCCTATTTTCAACAAAGGGGAAGTGAAGGAGACCATATTTGAGTGAAAACTATAATCTTGCAATTCTGCTTCAATAAGAGCCAAGCCTTCCTTTTTCGGCCTCAGAACATTTAACATCTAAATCCTACCAACAGGAAGCCACAGAACAACCCTGAAAAGTCCTCATGAGAAACACATGTCCTTGACTCACATCGAGTGGAGAAGTATGAATTTATCCAACCTATGGTGACACTTGTGTGAGTTTGTATGAGAAAAGCCTTGTTCAGCCTTTACATTTGTGAGATGAGAGAAAATTCATGTGAGGTAGGTGTTTTGTGTGCATGGGATAAGAAATGAAGTGGAAATATATTAAAATCTTAAATGGAGAACTTGAAATAATAGTTTTTGATGAGGCATGATATCTTTTTGTTTCTTGAAATTGATTTGATTGATCTCATTGATATGTGTTTTGATTTTGATTTTGATTTGATTTTTACTTGTCCAGGAGTCCAAGTGCTAAGTGTGGGGGAATTGATAGAGAAAATATTTTAAATTAATTTATATTTAATATCATTGTTTTAAACCCACAAAATTGTTCCTCTAAGATTAATTGTTTCATTTTTATGATAATGGTGTTATTTTGAGCTGAATAGTAAAAATTGGCCATTTTGGATTTTTAACAGTTTTAAATTATTTTGGTAGTTTGGCCATAACATTATATACACTGATCCAAATTGAAAAATTCTTTCTTTTCCAGATTCTACACATCCAGGGATTAATTTAATATATTTGGACCAAAATCTGAATCGGCCATATTGAAGCTCAAAAGAAGCTCACATGTTTGCTCAAGAAAACTATTTTCAGTTCTGCCTAGTTTTGATGTGGGATCCATAAATCATCTAATGTGGGCCCAAAGCTTATGAAATTCGGTGGGTGGACGCGCAAGGAGTTTTGGATCATCTTTAATGAAGGAATCACCGAGGGGAATTGGCCGTTTATCGGGTCATTAACTCACCCTAATCTGGAGGATTTCGTTTTGGAGAGTCTGACTGGACAGAATAAATTCTCATAGTAAAATGGCCATAAATCTCGGAATACATGTCCAAATCTGCTGCGATTTTGAGGAGACACGGAAAAGGGAATTATGAACAACATTGAAAAAGGGATCAATGCGTGAAGATGTCATTTAATGGGGCTACAACGCGTCGACATTCGGGGGAAGCATTCTGGATATAAAAGGAGGAGAGCTCCACCCTCTCAAGGCATCCATTTTCCACCCCATTCCTTCTGGGACACCAAGAAGGAGAACTTTTCATCTTTCTCTTTTACTTATTTTCTTTTTAATAGTTTGTTAATGCCTTCTTTTTCCCCATTCAACTCGAATACCCTTACCATGGTGGGGAAACTTTTGGAGTGATTGGGGAAGGGTTGGTTTTCTACATTGTAATGCTTGAGTTTTTGGACGCAATTGAATAAATTTATTCCTTCTTCAAAGTTGTTTTCAATTTCATATAGCGGATTTTATAATCAAGTGAGATCGTTCTTGAATATTAATTACGTTATTTATTTTTTTCCTTGGTAAAATAATCAATATCTCCCTCCACTAATTTCTGGTTTATATACGATGGAATAAACTAGGAATTAGTGGTGAAGTACTCGACGATTGTCAGTACGTGTAAAAGGTGTAGTGAATGTTCATGATTGTTTAGGATAAACAAAACCCGATCGGGTATTGCCCATTTCAATTAATGATATTCAGTACAACTACTTTACACATGGAAGGAGAGTTGACCAAACCGAGATCTTGGTAAGGTTTTCTCTCACAATAACAATTTCACCAAGGAAGTGAGAGGAAATGATTGTGGAAACTCACTTTAATCAACTAAGAAGAAGAGGTTTGAATTAAATTGAACAAGGATAGCATTATAATTAGGAAACTGAACCCTACCTAATCACCCTTATAATTTAATTGTTTTTCAATCATTTGAATTTCAAATTTCCATTCACAACATTTTTACCCCCGTTTTAAAGTGACAACCCATTTTGTGTGCACTCCTCTTCGGGAGACATCCTAGGTCAACCACTTAACTACATTTTAACTTAGGAAAAAAATTGTTTTGCCACGCCCTACAACAGGAGTGCGTCAATATACCCTGGTAGTGTCGTAACCATGAGTGAAGCAAGTCCCGTAGTCCTTCCCCAGTTCCTGTTTGGGTTTGTCTCATAGTGCTATTTTTGGGTTTTACCCCTTGATACATATGTGTGAGAGTTGTCTCTAGTTTTTCGTATCCAAATAGGAATGTATTTTCTTGATAAAACCCTTACTCTATACTCACCAAAATTTAGATATGTTTTTATTATTCTATGTCATATCCCTAGGGATTTCACTTGGGTTTTCTAATCATAATTCCAAAAATAACTAAACATATCCTTTTATAGCAACTATAACAACCCATATTTTTACTACACACATAAACATGATTTATTACACAAACATGAACTTAAGGAAACATTGAGGATCGAATGGTATAGTGTCTTGGAAAATGTGGAACATTAAATCACAACTTAATACGTAAAACACAATATCATTATTTATTAATTATTTTACATGACCACAATATTCCTTCATACCAAGAATTTCATGGGATAACCTGAGGACATTTATAAGAAATGGGTGTGCTGTAAATCCCATTAAGGGAGTAAACATGGCATAAGATGAAGAATATATTAAATAATAGTAAATAGTTATATCAATTTTGTTGACCTCACCTATTTTAAAAATCATAAATTTGTTTTAATATGTGTTTATAATCCTATATATATGTTAAATTATGTTGAAAAAAATATCAAAATAGTCATTAGAATATGTTAATAAATGTTAATCAATGTTTATACATACGTTGAAATAATTCTAACTCAATATAGATATGATTTTCCTAGAACAGATAAGTGTTAAGCTTTTGAGTCACTGATACAGAACTACTGACAGAATAAGTCTACTAGTATGCACAAGTCAACTGATACAGACCTACTGGTACATAGTCTACCAATAGGTAAAGACACTAATAGACCAAGAATATTATGACATAAGGTCACTGGTACACAACTACCGATATAAAGTCCACTAATACACATACACATCAACTGATACAGAAATATATCGACAGAAAGATACTAATATAGGTCTGCTGATATAGACAGAGGGCTACCGCTGCAAAGTATACCGATACAAGTCTACTGATACAGACAAATAGCTACCACTACAAAGTCTACCTATACAAGTTTGCGGATACAGATAGATGGATACCACTACAATGTCCACCGATACAGGTCTGCGGATACAGATAGATGGATACCACTACAAAGTCTACCGATATAATAATTCCACCAGTACAAAAGAGCTACCGATAAAAGGTGCAATAGATGGAAAGAGCAACTGATACATTGAGATATTGTTGTAAAGAGTAACAGCTACCGACACAAGACATACTGACTCAAGTCCACCATTACAAGCTCACTAATGGAGAGACCTAACGATGGAAACCAGTCCCCATTTCTCTAAACCCAACTTTTGTTTGTTTATTCAAAACAGTCATATTTGGTGTTTTTAATTCAATTCCTATAATTAAATAATGTCTGCTGAATGTCAGGGAACCGTACCTCATACCTACAGAAGAAATCAAGAATTTTGTCAGACCACTTGATCTATAAAAGGAAATACCAAAGCCGCATATAAAATGTGTGGAAAAGAAGTGAAAAATCAACTGAGTGTGTTGATATATGAAGATAGACATCAGATAGAAAAACAACATATGCAACAAAGCATAAAGTAGAGAAGAACATTTGTTGGAAGCTGAGGGACATTGTTGTGCTGCAAATCCTACTGAAACCTCGAGAAAAACTTCAATACAAGGACATCAAGGAACATAACCATGAAACTCTTTATCTCCGAAAAATTCAGAGAAGTACACAAACAACATCTGATCAATCCAAAATGAGTATAGAGATGAATTTCCATCACAAAGATCCTTCTAAACCCATCTCATATCTTTTTATCTCTGTTTTCATTTTTTTATTATCCTTTTGAGTACTCATTGTTATTCTGTTCATCTTAGACACACACTGACTTGTAAGCATAACTGGAGGATATCTAAAATCCTCACTCAAACATTCTGAATCTTTTTTGTTCCCATTGTCAATTTTGGTAGAGTTCAAGTGTGACCTGTATAGCCTATGTGCTATTGTTTTTTTTGCATGAATATCATGGGTAGAGGTCTTAGTACCTGGATAGTCGGAGTACTGTTGTAAACCCCGATCCAGGTTGTGGATCATAGTTTATATAAAACTATTTGAGAGGACTAATTTTTAGTTTGAGACTGAACCACTTCGTTATAACTGTTGTGTATGTTTATTTTAGTTAAATCTATATAGATTATTTCGTTTCTAATTACTTTAAATATAAATCAATCTTAAATAATACTCTGATAGATAAACTAGCAAGTGCTTATATGTTTTTTATCCAGTAAATGTGTTTCAAAAGCTAACTTAATCTTCAGATTATGTTAACTGGGAAATAATTAATCTTTAAGAAACTAATTGAAACCTTTCAAGATTTATAAATTCACTACAGTTTATTTTATTATTTAATTTGGGGAATTTTAATAGAAATATTTTTAACAAAAATTTTAATTGGAACTCAATTCAACCCCTTCTTGAGTATCCACTCCGACCAAAATTTGGTATCAGAGGTGGTTCTTAATAACATATTTCGAAACACTCTGTTTTTCAACATTTATTTTAGTTGTATCTTAAAGATATTAAATTTCTATTAGTTCTATATTTTATCTCTTTAAACATATTTTCTAAAATATAATTATTGATAATAGACTAGAAGATGCAGCTACTAACATGCCACCTTTCATTAATGGTGTTAATTATGCCCAATGGAAAATGAAAAAGAAAATTTATCTTGAGAGTATGGGATTTTACATTTGGACATCTATAGAGACTCAGTAAAAGTTTCCAGAAACTGAAAGAAATCCTTGGGATGAACTTACTAAAACATCTTACAATAATAATTTTAATGAAATAAATGCTCTGTATTGTGCTTTAAGAGATAATTAAATTATTCAACTATCTGCTTGTAAAACTGCTTATGAAATCTGGGATACATTATATATTTCCAATGAGGAAAAAACTAATGTTAAAGAAATGAGATTGAATACCTACACTATTAATTATGATAATTTTAAAATTAATCTTGATGAACCTATTCCTGACATGTACCTCGGGTTCAATGAGATAGTTAACACAATGAGATGACTGAAAAAGGTTGTTCTAGAAAAAGAGAAAATCATGAGAATACTCAGATTCTTTCCAAAAAGATATAGAGGAACTTAAGTTTCAATAAGATAGTCATGTGATATAAGTTCAATACTTGTCAAGTAGTTAATTGGTAAATTGATGATGTATGAATAAGAACTAAAGGTAAAAAAAGAGGAAGATGATAAACCTAATAAGAGATCAGTTGCATTTATGTCTACTGCCTCAAAGAGAAAGGACAAAGAGAAAGCTCACATACCTACTGAAAGCTCAACCAGTGGAGGTTCAGATTCAGACAATGATGCTGAAATGGCTCAAATAGCCACGAGATTCAATAAATCTATAGGAAGAATAAATTTTTCAGAAAACCAAACTATAAGGGTATGTATGACCAACAACATGATTCGAAAATGATTTGAAGAAAGCTGATAAAGATGATGAGATAGTCTGTTATGAATGAAAAAGTAAATGACATATAAAAGCTGACTGTCCAATATTGACGTACAAGATGAAATACGACTACAAGGACAAAAAATATATGAAAGCTAGGAAGGAACCATGGAGTGCTTCAGTAGATTGCACAAGTGAATATGGGGCTTCTGATTCTAAAAATAATCATGCCAACATGTGTTTTATGACAAAAACATCTGAGGTACATGTCTCCCCTATGCTAAATGATTATTATTCGGGGAATGAAATTGATTCAAATAGTGACAACAATATTACTAAATATGAATTATTTGAATACTATAATATGTTCTAAGATACTTAAAATGAGCTGAAGGATAAGTAAAATTCATTAAAGAAACAGTATGTCATGACTAGTAATGTTAAATCTGATCTTAGTATAGAAAAGTAAAATAATTCTCCACTATTAAAAGAGAATACTCAACATAAATTGTCCAGTGAGAAACGTAGAATATATTAATAAAACTTCACAAATTGAAAGAATAATCTAACTCAAATTATTGTAAAACATGTTGCACCAATGTATACTAATGGTTTAGGCTATCAACCTAGACAGAGACAACTTGTTAAGAATAAATTTTTTCCAGAATCAGGATAGTATGCTGCTAGTTCCAGTTTTGGAAATTCATATCCCTCAACTGGTTATTCACATAGTTATAGATCAAACAATGTTTATCTTTCAACATCTTTTGAATCTATTGATTGTATGAAACCCATTAGACAAATCTGGGTACCAAAAGTCTTGTTGCTAACCTCTATAGACCCATGAAAATATGGGTATCAAAATCATTTTCTGTTTAAAACATGTTTTATAGGAGACTTGCCTGAAGAGTTCATATAAGAAGATATCGTACTTGGACAGTGGATGTTCAAGGTATATTACGGGAGATAAATCATGTTTCAAAAGTTTAATCAAGGTTGATAGAGGGCATTTCACCATTGGTGATAATTCAAAAGGAAAAATCATCAGTTTAGGCCAAATTGGTAACACTAATTTAATTTTACATTCCAAGGTTTTACTTGTTGATGGATTAAAATATAATTTGTTAAGAATTTCTTAGATGTGTGATGATGGTTTCAATGTTAAATTTGAAAATTATGCTTGTAATTTTTTTAATTCTAAAAATGCTTATGGATTTTCTACCTTAAAAAATGAAAATATTTATGTTTTAGATTTAAACTCTTTATCTAAGTAAAATATTACCTACATATATGATTTTCATAGAGAATCTTTGCTATGGAACAGAATATTATGACATTGAAATGTTCATTCACATAAGAAAATGACTAAAAATAATTTATTTAGAGACCTACCTCAAGTAAAATTCCCATCAGATAAAGTTTATACTCCTTGTCAAAAGGGGAAGCCACATAATTGTTCATTCAAATCAATGAAAAAAGATTCAACTTCTCAACCTCTCGACTTGGTTCCTATTGAATTGTTTGGACTCTCCAGAGTTTCTAGTTTAAATAGTAAGCACTATGTCTATGTCCTTGTAGATGACTTTTCAAGATATACATGTGTTTATTTTCTATCTCACAAAAGTGAACCTTGTTCATACATTATGATATACTCCATGTTGGTAGAAAACCACAGTGGAAGTACGATTAAAACCCTAAGAAGTGAACATGGTTGTGAGCTTGAAAATCATGAATTTGAATCATACTGCTCACATAAAGGGTACAATCATAATTTCTATACCCCTAGGAAACCTCAACAGAATGGTGTAGTAGAAAGAAGAAATAGAACCCTTCCAGAAATTGCAAGATCTATGCTCAATGAATAAGATTTACCTGTTTATTTTTGGGCTGAAGCTGTGAATATAGTATGTTATATTATAAATAGTGTCTTGATTAGTCCTGTTCTTAAGAAGACCCATTATGAACTATGGAATTATAGGAAGCCTAAAGTTAGTTACTAGAGAGGTATTTGTTTCAAAGTCTTTATTCTCAATACTAAGGATAATATTGATATGTTTTCTTCTAAAAGTGATGAGGGAATCTTTCTAGGGTACTCTATAACCAGTAAATCTTATAGATTCCTTAACAAAAGAAAAGAATGTGTAGAAGAATATGTTCACATTAAATTTGATGAAACTTTTCCGTATGAACCAAAGTCTTCTCTTGAAAATCTTGAATAATTTCAGTCGATTCTAGGCCTTAATGTTAAATCAGTGAACCTACTGTAAAGACAACCGGTTTTAGAAATATTCCAAGATCTGCTTCTGGTGAACCCTAGTATAGAGAAGAACCTGAAATTTCTAGTCCTACCATTACTAGATTAACTAGGATGCCAAATAATCGTCCTTTAGATGTTTTTTTAAGTCATCTTGATAGAGTGATACAAACTATTGCTTCTCTTATAACCAGGTTGAACATCGAGCCTTTCTTTAACAGTCAGAACATAGAAATATCAACGATGTAATCAATGATGAATTATGGGTAATGCCTTTGTAAGAAGAATTAAATAAATTTAAAATAAACTATATCTGGGAATTTGTTGACAGACCAGAGGACACTTTGAACATATGCACTAAATGGGTTTTTAGAAATAAAGTTGCTGAATCAGGAAATATCATTACAATCAAAGAAAGGCTAGTTGCACAAGGTTATATTCAAGAGCTAGGTATAGACTAGGATGAAACCTTTTCACCAATAGCTAGATTAAGAGATATTAGGATTCTACCAATGTATGCTGCTCATATTAATTTCATGTTATATCAAATGGATGTTAAAAGTGACTTTTTAAATTGTTTTATAATTGATGATGTTTTGGTTGAAGAACAACCAGGATTTATTAATCCTCTTTTTCCAAAACGAGTTTTTAAGCCTTCTAAAGCTTTATATTGTTTAAAACATGCCCCACAAGCTTGGTATGATAGATTTAGTAGTTTTCTTATTTATAATGAATTTTCTAATGGGATTTCTGATATAAATCTCTTTATTAAAAGAATTTCCAAGGTTGTTTTTATAGTAAAAATCTATGTTGATGATTTTATTTTTGGGTCTTCTAAAAAAACTTTGGGTATTGATTTCTTAAAGAGTATGAAAAATGAATTTGAAATGAGTTTAATGGGAGAACTCAAATATTTTCTTGGATTTCACGTTTTTCAAAATTAAAATGGTATTATTTTAAATCAAAATAAATATAAAAAGGATATTTTAAAACTTTTTGGTTTGGATAATATTAAATAATGTGATACACCTATGAGTACTAGTTGTATGTTAGATACTGATGAAACTGGAAGAGCAGTGGATCAAATAAACTAAAGAGGTATGATTGGGAGCCTACTCTACCTTACTGCTAATCGACCTGTCATTATGTTTATTGTGTGTACATGTGCATGATTTCAAGTTAATCCAAAAGAGTCACACTTTATTTTTGTTAAAATATTTTTCAAATATCGCAAAACATATTACTAACTTACGATTATTTTATCCAAAAGTAAAATCATTTGATTTAATAAGTTATTCAGATGATAACATTGCTGGTTACAGGTTTGATAGAAAGGGAACTTCTGGAACACGACATATTCTAGGTAAGTATATGATTTCTTGGTGTCGTAAAAATCAGAACTCTATTTCATTGTCTACTACTGAAGCAGAATATATTGATGCTAGTAGTTGTTGTGCATAAATTTTGTGGATAAAACATACATTATTGGACTATGGATCTCAGTTTAGACATGTATCTATAAACTGTGATAACACTAGTGCGAATAACATCTCTAAGAATCTCATGTCACAGTCTAGGACCAAACACATTGATGTAAGGAACTACTTTTTGAGAGATCATTACCAAAAGGGTTATATTACAGTGTAATGTATAGGTATTGAACATCAATTAGCTAACATTTTCACCAAGACTTTATGTTCATATAGGTTAAGTTACAATAGACATGAGTTAGGAATGATATATTTTATAGAGCCAAATCCTCACCGTTAGCCAATACCTCACTTGTAGTAACCTCACTGTTTTACCTCAATGGTATAAACCTCACTTTTATACCTCACTGGTAAGAACCTCACTATTATACCTCACTGGTACAAACCTCACAGTTATACCTCACTGGTGCGAACCTCACTATTATACCTCACTGATATAAACCTCAATTTTAGTGGACCTCAATGATAAAAATGCGTCACTATTAGGAATCCTCAACAGTATGTATTACAATTAGTTTTGTGTTGTTTTTTTAAAACATCATGTCTTTTGCCGCTAGAATCTGTATCATGTGTACTATATTTATTATGATTTATTTATTTATTTTGTGATTCTTAAATGATATAACATAAGTTTTGACCTCATCTCAATCCACCTCAAACCCTTTACCTTCAGTCCATAGCTTCCAAAACTTTTTTATCTCGAACCCTAAGCCTCACGATTCGCAGAATGGAAAGAGTGAAGAGACCATCAGTCAGTGAAAAGGATGATGACCCGAATGCCATTAGACTCAAAGAAGAGTGTAGTGGTGGCAATAAAGTGAAGAAACCTACAAATACACACCTCGTTCAAATGGAAATAATAGTTGTGAAAGATCTATATGTGGAAAGGTTGATGAACAGTATGTCTTTATTTCTAGAAGTGCTGGAAGAATAGAAATGGGTAGAGTGATTCTCGAATAATAATGGTCCTTATTATCCGAATATGGTAAAATAATTCTATGAGTTTGTTCATTTTGAGAAATTATAAGTTGAGAACAGGATGGTATGAATAGTGAATGGAAAGAAAATATCTTTTTCTTCTATTGAGTGGACTCAGTGCCTGAGAGTTCCACATGAAGGAGAGTTTGGGTATTTCTCGAAATCAGTACCTCCTACCAGTGACATCTTTGAGTATGAAGCTTCTTTGAAAGAACTACCTAGAAATGGGACACTAAGAAAAGTTGTTTCTATAGAAATGGATGGAGAGAACTGGTTACTATTCAAGTTCATCTAACATATGCTATGTTCAAGAAGGGGGTACTTTGCAAATCTGAAATACCAAGATATTTATTTGTTGAATTTACTGAGGCATGGTGTCAAGGTAAATTTGGGTAGGCTTATGATGATTCAAATTGAAGATATGACCAGGCCAAAGTCAAAAACTAATGCTCTATTCTTTGCAATGCTTATATATTTGATGATAAAGGTAAAAGGTGTGGCTAAGTCTCAGTATGAGAAAGTGGTTATGAATAACAAAACATTTGTATTACCAAAACATTTTGTAAATACATGAAGATCAATTGGAATCCATGGAGAAGAGAATGGCTTAGTGATGAAGGGAATCTGTATGATATGATTAATCTTTTGGATCATCCTTCTTGGCCTATGGATTTGAGGGATCTCGGTCTAGGACCTGATGAAGAGGAGCCTCAGTATAATGATGATACTGATGAATAGGATACCTCTCTAGCAGATGGAGGGGATCCAGAATTGCCTCCAAGTCCAGTTATTGACGTTTTATCATGTGGAAAGTAATATATGTTGGGAGTAAGCAATGAAAAATCCCATATTGATGAGGAAGACCAGTTTTCTCCAGAGGATTAGGAAGAAGTCCAGGAATGTGGAGAACATGTTTCTAATTGCTCAGATGAGAACACCATGAGATTGAGACCATTGATTGGAAGTACTGTTGTGCCTATATAGGATGTTCTGGTTGAGATGGCAGAACCTGCAACCATTCCTAATGAGCCTCATGTTGGCGAAATGGAAATGGTTGTGGATAATTTTTCTGAGGATGACCAAGCTACTGAGGGTTCTATTTCATTACATATACAACATAATGCCCAAATTGAGGGGGAGCATCCAACCAAACATGGAAATATTTCATTAGCTATTGAGATTGAAGACTGGGTAGAAGACCCATGTTTTGTAGTTTGTGGGCGGGACTATCTTGATTCTGAAGATGAGACACCCATCAACAGACCAAAAGTTAACTATAATATCCATTCTGAGTTTTTACCTGAGGATGTGGTAAGAAAAGCTAATCTAGACTAGTTGGATTCTAATCCTAAGACATTTTTGGTGGAAGAGATAAGAAGAATGTAATCCTCATTAATATCATCCTTTCAATGTATTTTGAATGAATCTGTGGCTAGTATTGTGTCAGAAAGAGCACCTGTAGTTGTGCCTAAAAATCTGGTTCCTAATGTTGATCTTGAATCCTTAAAGGCTGAGTTTAATGAGACTTTGACTCCATCTATTGCAGAATTAAAGAGCTATTTTTTTGAAGAGCTGAGAAAAATGGAAAAATCATTTGAACTCTCCATTGGATGTAATGTGTCAACGACTATGACAGAGATGGTGAATGAAGTCAAAGTGTGTCTTATTAAGATTGTAACTTGGACAGAGGTTGTTAGTGCTTTGAAGCAATCTGTGGTTCATTCCATACAATGTATAGTTCCCAAACCCATGTTGCTGCTGACATAATTTATATCGAGTGTGTATTAAAGAAGTATGTGGATGTGTTTGATGCCTTTAAAAAGAATATCAAAGAGCTTGTCAGTACACATGATTTTGTTTTCAAGATTTCAATAAGTTGTTTAACCCAATATTTCAAGGAAACTATTGCATTCACTGTAAAACCTCTAGGTTCACCCAGTTATTTAGTAGATATTGATAAATTTAGAGCAGTGCTGAAAGAGGAGCTTGGTCAGGCTAGTACCAGTAGCTTAACTGATTCTCAGGTACTGTCTACCTCAAGAGATATCGGAAAATTTGTTCAGGATCATATGAGGGATGTTACTACTACATAACATGAAATCAAAGAAAATATTGATCTCGACTTTAGGAATGTTTATACCAAGCAGCATCTCAACAACCATTTCATTCATATCTTAGAGAACATGAAACTGCCTCCAGTCACTCAAGATTTCAAAGAATAACTGAACAAGCTCAGGGAGTTGATTCCTTCTCTAGACAATTTTATGGAGAACAAGGATGAATTTATCCTTTCTATGGAGAGGGGGGGGGGAATAATTATGTACTTTAGGAATCTGTTGCTTCCATTTTTTCATGTAGACAGTAATCCTATCATTGCACCTCCAGCCTTTCCTGCCTCTGCTCAGTCTGCCTCCATTCCCCAAATGACATCATCTCAAGCTATCTAAATCTTGACAACATTGATTATTCCGAGGAGTACCCACTACAGGCCTAGAATAGTCTCAGTTGCTCAACCTACAATGGTGATTTCTGGAGTTCCCAAGCATGAGTCCACCAACGAACCCAATTCCAAATCCAATGTGGACATTTAGAAGGTGGATTGAATAGTAGCAAAGACTTTTGATAGGAATCACTTGTACTCTTTTTTTTCCATTTTGTATTTCACTGTATCTTTTTGTCCCATGACATATATAGGATCTTATTCTCTTTTACCTTCTGTTACTTCTCTCATCCATTCTTTCCTAATTTTTGATAATCAGAAAGGGGGAGAAATAATATAAATGGGGAGAAATAATATAAAGGGGGATAAATATGGGAAATATGAAAAATATGAGAAATATGAGCATAATATATTTTTACCTTAATATAATTATACCTCTAGTTCATTTTTTTTATATCTCTGGTACAATTGTTTCATACCTCTGATACATTTGAATATAATACTCTATTATCTGATACATTTGAAAATTTCATTACTCACACTGAGAAGTAAGACTCAATGTATTTTATACTGATATCTTAATGATTATTTTAGATTATAATACAATAATTTGTGATTATCAAAAAGGGGGAGATTTTTTACCACACATGTTTTGATAATATCAATTATGTTTTAATATGTGTTTACAATACTATATATATGTTAAATTCTGTTGACAAAAATATTAAAAATTTCATTGGTATATGTTAATCAATGTTTATCTATGATTATACATACGTTGAAATAATTCAAACTTAATATGGATTTGATTTGCATAGAACAAATAAGTGTTAAACTTGTGAGTCACTGATACAGAGCTACTGACAGAATAAGTCTACTGGTATGCACAAGTTGACTGATAGAGACCTACGGGTACATAGTCTACTGATAAGTAATGGCCACTGATAGACCAAGCTTCCTATGAAACAAGGTCACTGGTACAAAGCTTCCGATATGAAGTCCACTGATACACATATACAGCGACTGATACAGACAGATACCGATAGAAAGCTACTGATACAAGTCTACTGATATAGACAGATGGCTACCACTACAAATTCTACTGATATAAGTTTGCTGATACAGACAGACGGCTACCACAACAAAGTCTACCGATTCGAGTCTGCTGACACAGACATATGGTTACCGCTTAAAAGTCTACTGATACAAGTCTCCTGATAAAAAAAGATGACTACCACTACAAAGTATACCGATGCAATAATACAACCAGTACAAAAGAGCTACCTATAAAAGGAGCTGTCAATGGAAAGAGCTACAGATACATAGAGCTATTGTTGTAAATATTAATAGCTATAGACACAAGACATAATAACTCAAGTACACTGTTACAAGCTCACTGATGGAGAGAGCTACCGATAGAAACCAGTCACATTTTCAGTAAACCATACTTATGTTTGTTTATTCATAATGGTCATATTTGGTGTATTTAATGAAAATTCTATTAATTAAATAATGTCTGCTGAATCTTAGGGAACCATACCTCGTTCCTGCAAAAGCAATTATGCTTTTTTCGGACCGCTTGATATATAAACGGAATGAAAAATTATAAGCATAAAAGGTGTGTAAAATAAAGGAAAAATATGCTGAGTGTGGTGATATACGAAGATACGCATCTGATACAAAAATAACATATGCACCAGAGCTTAAAGTAGAGAAGAACTTATACTGTAAGCTGAGGGACATTGTTGGGCTGAAAATCCTATTGAAACCTTGAGAAAAACATCAATACAAGGAAGTCAAGGAATAAAACTACGACACTCTGTTTCTTAGACAAATTCAGAAAAGGACTCAAATAAAATCTTTTCAATCCAGAAGGAGTCTATACCTTCATTTCCATCAAACAGAGCCTTGTAAACCCATCACATATATTTTTAGCTCTGTTGTGATTTTCTTATTTACCTTTCGAGTACTCTGTGTGATTTGGTTCATCTTAGACACACACTGACACCTGATCATAACAGGAGGATATCTAAAATCCTCACTCAAACCTTATGAATATTTTAAGTTCCCACTGTGGATAGTGGTAGAGGTCAAGTGTGACCGGGATATCTTGTGTGCTATTGCTTTTTTTTCATGAAGAAATGTGGCATAGGTCTTATTACCTGGACAGTCTAAGTACTATTGTAAACCCTAATCTAGGGTGTGGATCATAGTTAATGTAAAACTATTTGAGTGGACTAACTCTCAACTTGTGACTGAACCTCTTGGTTAAAACTTTTGTGCGTGTTTATTTTTGTTATAACTATATTAAATATTCTGATGTAATTACTTTAACTCTAAATCTATCTTAAATATTACTCTGATAGCTAAACTATCTTGTGTTTATAAGTTTTGTTATCCAGTTAAATTAGTTTCAAAAGTATAATTAATCATCAGGTTAAGTTAACTGGGAAATAGTCAATCATTGTGAAACTAATTGAAACCTTTAATGCTTTATAAATTCACTACAGTTTAATTTCTTATTTAATTTGGGGGATTTTAATAGAAATATTTTTAACAGAAAATTTAATTTGAACTCAATTCACCCCCACTCTTGAGTATCCACTCTAACCAAAAAAATGTAATGAAATAGAAACATGAACGAAAATTCATGATATAGAATGATTATCATAACATGGAAATGTGGTCACAACATTTAACATGCTATTAGCATGAGCCATGGCTCATTGAACATGGAGAATGAGTAAATCATCATTGCATATTAATTAGATTGAGTATACCCTCATTGTACTTGAATTATAAAGAGTAAACCCCCATTACAAATGGAATATAAAAATACTATTCTTTACCCAATTCAATGGAGCGCTATCAAGACTCACCCTTTATAAACATTTCATGTCATGCATATGTCTGACACATTGATCATACAACATGGATTTATTAAACATCATAATTTATTCCACAAATAATAGATGTTGAATACATAAATGTATGCAATAAATCAATAAGTACATGTTCATAAATGTTAATACCCTTGATAGAGAAATGGGTATGGTATTCACATACACAATGATTTTGGCACATGAAATTTTGGTGTACCTTCGACAGAATAACGACATCATGTAGAAAATGTAAAATTGGTTGATGAGAGAGAAATGGGTATGTCATCATTTATACATGAAATGGAATGTAAGTGTGTAATGGAACATAATATCCCACCATATTTAATGGAATTTATATGCCTAATATAAAATAAATGCTTGAATATAAATTAGAAGAAAGAAATATCATACGGAAATTTGGCATGGTAACAGGTGTACATGGGAGGAATTAAGGAGATATAAAGAGGATTATAGTCATTAAAATATAAGTAAGGAATTATGGGGGAGGTTCCAAATCATAACAGAATATTTTTAATTGAAAATAAAAGTGTATAACAACATAAATAAATTTGGGAAAAAATGTGAAAGAATGAAATCCCTTACATGGTAGTGTAATCCTAAAGGTATGGAAGGGGATTGATGGAGGCTTCTCGGGAGGTTGGGGCACCTTGAGAGTATTATAGATAGAGGAGGGAATAATATGGTTAATATCCTATGGTTTTTAGTGAAGAGGAATGGGAAATTGTTTGAGTTTATATAGGAAATGTGAGAGAATTCATTATTATTTTGATTTTAGACACTACACAGTAAATTAATTAAAATCAAAAAAAATGACATGGTTTTTGCACATGGTTTTTTACAAAATTTAGTGGAAAACATTATTTTATATGTACAATGGCCTCACTTATTAAAATATAATGCTTTCTTATATGTATGTGAGTTACACACTGAACAAAAACATTTTAAACGATTAGAATATTTAAAAAGCTATAGAGGGTCCACCAAGGCATCATAAAATTGTTCAAACAAATATAAAATAAAATTATTATGAGGGTAAAACAGATATTGGTATAATATCCTTTATATAATAATTTATTACATCACTATTGGGTATTTATTATATCATAAAATAGATTCTATATTTAAACGGTAAGTAATTTTTACACAAAAATTCAACTGTCTCAGAACGTTATGAACAATTCACTGATATATAAATTTGACAACATGATTCAAAAAATATTATTACATTTACCTAAATTTATATATATATGTTAATGTTAAATTTAAAATAAAAACTTGCATTTATTGAGTATTCATGGGTATTGAAAAAAATAGTTTCCAAACCATAATAAAATTTTAAATTATATTCATAAATAATTTATACGATCATATAAATATAGTAAAATGTAATTTAGAAATAATATTCCATTAAAATATTAATTAATTCAAAAAAAAACAATCATTCATAAAAATAGATTTCTTAATTGAATATTATCTAAAAATATTATATTTTCTTTAAAAACCATTTATAAAGTAACAATAATAAAATAAATGTTTATTCAATATTCTATCAAAAATAATGCATATAATCATAGTTCTTGGGTATTGGTTCATAAAATCTTATAACACCTGTATAAAACCAAATTGTAAGGAGTGTGATGGTCACCGACCCTTGAGATGTCTTGGATAACATCTCTCGAGTTGTAATCCCAAATGACATAAACTTATCCTATAGGAAGTTCCATTAAATATTAACATGTTGAACCTCGTCTTGGGATTGTTCAAGAGCAATACCAAGTGATTTAACATCCTTTTAGATCTCCAATAAATGGGCTTCTTATGGAGAAATTATACTCATTGAGGCCATCGCTACATTTTTCTGAGAAAATAAGATTTGTTAAAGCCCAATATTTATACTAATAATGTGATCACTCTTCAGTAGCTATATTAGCAATAGTAAAAAAAATAACATTATTTTAAAATCCAAAAACACAAATCCAAAGAAGTGAATATGTCTTATATAATCATTTTACAAAATAAGATCTTTAATCAGATCAAGAAGAATTTTCATTACTAAAAGTTTTTGTCGTTAATGTATTCCCCCCTTAAGAAATTTCTCCTTGGAAATTTCATTTCCCAAACAAAAATAGATGAGGTTAACTCTGCTTTATCTCTTCCTTTGATTCACTCATCGCTTCTTCAAATATCTGTTTTCTCCACAACACCTTGACCAGGGGCATTGTCTTCTTTTTTATAACTTATTCACTAATATATTATTTCTTTACCGTCTTCTCTTTATTGGAGATTCCATTCTAAAATGGTACCCCCTTTGGATTGACTACATGTGATGGGTTAGATATGTACATCCTCCAGAGTGATACATAGACTACATTATATTCTTGAGATAGGTTTGGTGGGAATAATCATCGACAGGTCCCTACTCCATAGTGATCAAGGATCACAAAAGGGATGATGTACCTTGGAGTAAGCTTTCCCTTATTCCCAAATCTCATAACTCTCTTCCATGGTCATATTCGGAGGAATATCGTGTCCTCAACATCAAACTCTTGATCTAAACGACGATTATCTTTATAACAATTTTTCGACTAGGATACAATTTAATGTGCTTCTAGACGGTCTTTACCATCTCCACTATTTCTTCAACTATTTTGGGACCTTGGTGTTTTCTCTATCCAACTTCATCCCAACATGTCGGTGATTTTTAACTCTTCCCCTAAAGGGTTTTATAAGGATCCATTTGGATGATTGAGTGTATACTATTAATGTAAGATAACCCAACCAGGATAATATGTTGATCATGTCCCCCTTTGAAGTCCATTGATTATTTTCTCAACATGTTCTCAAGTTTTTCGATAGCCTTCTTAGATTGATCATTCGTTTGAGGATGATAATCCATTATTATGTTCATCTCTATATTTATAGCTTGGTGGATACTATTCTGGAACACAAATGTGAATCATGGAACTCAATCGGATAAAAGATATTGTGATCATCCATGAAGCCTTACCACTTCTCTAATTTATATCCATCCTAGTTGATCTAATGATAAATCCTCCAGAATTTCAATGAATTATGCAGTATTCAGAAAATGATCAAAAATTACCTAGATACCATTATTTCCATTAGATTTTATTGGATGTCTCGTGAAAAATTCCATGGGGATGTTTTCCCATTTCCATGTTGGTATGGGTAATGTTTTCATCATCTCATTGGACTTCTGCCTCTCAGCCTTCACATACTGACATAGCAGGAACATTGATGTATACTCAATGATATCGTTCATCATTATATCCGACCAATAATTCTCTCGAATATCTCAATAACTATTTTTATTTCCTAGGTGAATGGAGAAATTTGACCAGTGTTTATCATCCCAAAGTAATTTCTTTAACTCCAGATTTGATGGAATGCATAATCATTACTCAAATATCTCTATTAATTCTTCATTAGCATTGAACTTCCGAGGATTTCCCATGTCGGATAGATTCCAAATTTTTCTGAATTCACACATCATGATTTTGTGCATCCTTTATACTTTCCCAAAATATACTGTTGATCAATAATTTTTTAAAGGATAGTTAATGTACCCTTATTTTTTATTCCAATGTCCATTTTGATCAAATAGTAGAATATTGTATTCTTTTCAATTATGATAAAAGACATAATCGATTAGTCCTTTCTACTTAGAGAATCTACCAACATTTTTATTTCCCAATTTGGTAATGGATTGAGCACTCATAGTCTTTGATCAGCTATAGAAATATTATTCAGTGTATATTGAGCTCTTTCTGGGAGAATATATACTTGAGGCTTTTGTGATCTTTATATATTTCACACTTCTCCCCAAATATGTAATGTCACCAAATTTCTAATGTTATGATAAATTTAAAAAACTCGATATCATGTGTTGGATGGGTTTTCTCATGAACATTCTATTTACTTGAATTATTCGAAAGTACATAGTCATTTTCCATCAACACACATCCCATTCTATTATTCAAAGAATCACTATAAACCACAAACATTTCTCCCCATATTGGTAGAGTGAGTACAAGCGCAATGATATGACTCCTTCTCAAATCCATGAATATCTCTTCACATTCTTCACTCATTGAAAACATCAATCCCTTTTGAGGTAGCTTAGTAAGAGGGTTTGTCTATCGTGATAAATTTCTCAAAAATCTCAAATAATATCCAGCTAACTCCAGGAAGCTATGGATATCTGTCATTGAGATTGGCCTTGATCATCCCTCAATTTTATCCATTTTTGTGAGATATACAGATATCCCAATGATTGTGATTATATGACACTATAATGGGACTTCCTCCCACTAGAAATCACACTTCCTATACTTTTCATAGAGATTTTCCTTTTCCAAGGTCTCTAGTACCATTAATAGATGTTCCTCATGTTCCACCTAATTTTTTGAGTATATTAGAATATATTTAATAAATACGACCACAAAATTTTCGAGGGAATCTATAAAGACACTATTCATATAGTCCATCAAGATTTTTGGAGCATTATTTAGTCAGAACAACATTACAATGAATTCAAAGTTCTCGTACCTTGTACAAAAAGCAGTCTTGTGGATAAACTCCTTCAACCTTACATGGTATTATCCAGACTAAAAATACACATTTGAGTAGTATTATTCTCTATATAGTTGATCAAATAATTTATTAATTCGAGGCAGATGATGCTTTTTCTTTATGGTGATTCAGTTGAGCTTATGATAATCAATGAGAAGAAGCATTGACCCATCATTCTTCTTGAGGAAGATGACACGTGCACCAAATGGAGAAGAGCATGGGCATATAAACCATTTATCCAAATTACCCTAAATTTGTTTCTTTAGATTCTTACTATAAAAATAATCCATTTTATATAGAGTCTTTGAAATTGAAAAACCCCAAGGTATGACATCAAACAATAATTCAACATCAATTATAAGAAGAAGATCAGACAAATCCTTAGGAAACACTTCTGAAAATTCCATCACAATAGGAATTTCCTCAATGCTGGTTTACTCCAGATACACAATCATATAACAATGATACACATTCTCACAGTTCTTTAATATCCATCCTTGATATGATCGTGGTTAAGAGCATTCATCCTCCTCCTTACACTTGTACAGAATCTGGGGTCGATTCTCCACATAGAGAGTCATTTCCCTCTCACCAAAATTTATGTTGTCTCTATTTATGTAAATCCAATCCATGATATGAATTTCATCAAATTAAACTATAGTTACTAGGATGGGATCATCCAAGAAGTTCAAATAAAAAATTGGAACACTGGAGAAGTTATATTCATGGGTTGTAATGATTTCCCCAATTTCTATTCTAAGAAAACTCGTTACTTCCAGGATTTGTAGTGGTGTAGGGATAGTTATACTAAACAATCACTATTAAAAATAATGAATTAAAAAATAAAATTTCACATTCTATATTGCTTAATGAATAACTAGTGTACCTTTCACCCCTTTTTTGAAGGGGTTCGCTTCAGCGGTAGTGATGAAAAAATATTTCCTTTACTGCCATTGAGGTTGTTGGTTGCCTCTAAAAAACATTCAAATATGGAACTCATTATCAATGTGTGCTAGTTTATTATAGTTGAAGAAATTAACAATGCATTGTGGTTTGAACGGAGTGTTCCTCCTCTCTGTTTCAACATCTAGTTTTTCATGCTGACAGTTAATTGCCAGGTGCCCTTCTTTTCCACACATAATGAATTTCCTCATCCCCTTCAAGATATTTCTGGGGCGCTTCTTTCCACTCCTTTGGAAAGTGTGGTGATAGAAATTATGAGCACCACAGGATTTATCGATCAGACCACTAGAATTAAATTCCTCTTTACTATACTTGTCCCCATGATACCCCTAAGACTCACTAATCTTCATTTCAACTTTGGTGGAAAATCAGACAACATCCTCAAAGATCTCGAAGACATAGATCTATATGAATTTCCATATTCTAGGATATATCCCACCAAAGAAGCTATCAACACTGAATTTGGGGTAAATGGCAAAGCCAAAGGTTCATCGTTCATGATTTATGATGTTTTACTCATATGCTCTAATAGATTCATCATCTATTTTCTTCAGGGAAAGTAAGTCCCATTCTATCTTATGTAACAGGGTGCAATGAAAATATTTATCAACAAGATTTTTATTGAAACCCTTCCATTCCAATGCTTTGATGTTTTCCTCAAACTTTATATTATTGATCAATGTACCCCATTGATCAATTGTACCATCAATAGGATAAGAATCCTGATTTACCTTCTCTTGTTCAGAACATTGATGGATTGTGAATATCTTCTAAATGGAGTTGATCCACTGCTCGACGATTGAGGGATCAAATGATCCATTGAAAATAAGAGGCATTTTTCTCATGTATCTCTTGATTGTGACTTTTTCAATCTTAGGGGGTTTTAACATTCCTCTTGACCCATGTTTCTATTCAAAACATGAGTTAACTGAGAGCATTTTGTGACAATGTTTTTGATTCCCCCTCTGATTGGATTGGGAATATCATTAGAACAGTCATCGCATTGATCATCGCATTTTTTGTTAACCTGAGTCCTCTAATTACCATCCATTGGATAGAATAAAATGAAATACAGGGGTACCACCTAAAGAGAAATCCAATGACAAAAATTGATAGCATATAAATTAAATTTATTTCCATAACTTATAAATTTATATTCTTCAATATATGTTATCCATGATCTATATCCCAACATATATTCTTTGGGGTATTTTTTTATTATCTTAATAATGGCTCATACTAATCATATGAATTATCATTGAATATCCCCCGGGAGTGTTGTAACCTATAATGCTGCTAGGCCCATTTTCATGCACTAGTTGTCGTTCGCGTATAGATCAATGCAATGTTTTTGAGTATTTCATCAAGATATATATATATATCAGACCCACCTCTACTTGTTCATATGTAGACAATAATGTATTTTATTGATAAACCTTTCAATCTATAATCACTAAAATTCAGGGATGTTAGTATTATGCTTAGTCTTATCCTTATGGATTTCAATATGTTTTAGTAATCCTAACCCCCCCCCCCCCCCCAACATATCCTCTGATACCAACTATAACAACCATCCTCTTTACTACACACATAAACATGATTTATTAATAATAATGAACTTATAAAAAATCTGAGGATGGAGAGGATTAGTGTCATGGGAGATTAAGAACATTACATAACAACTTAGAACATAAAACACAACATCTTTATTGAAAAATTATTTTCCATGACCACAACATGAAATCATACCTAGCATTATATGGGATTACATAAGGACATTAATAAGAAAAGGGTGAGCTATAAATCCCAGTAATGGAGTAAACAAGTAATAATATAAATAATATTTTTTATTATAGGTAATAGACATATAAATGTACCACAATTGATACATGAACAAAAATTCATGATATAGCATGATTATCATATCATGGAAATGTGGCCAAAACATTTATAATGATATTAGCATGATCAAGGCACATTTCAAATGGGGCATAAGTATTCCCTCATTTAACTTGAATTATATTTATTAGACACTAATTTCCATTGAATTATCATGAATAAAACCTCATTGAACTTTTCATATCATGATACAATTCTTTACCCAATTCATTGGAGTGCTATTAGGCTTCACCCTTTATAAAAATTTCATGTCATGTATAAGTGTGCCACATGGATCATAAAACATGGATTCATTAAACATCAAAATTTATTCCAAAAATATATATGTGTAATAAATAAATGTAACTCCAAAATAAATAAGTACATGTGCATAAATGTGAATATTGTTCATAGAGAAATGGGTATGGTATTCACATACATGAATAATTTGGAAAGGGAAGATTTTGTCTACCTTTGGAAGTATAACGACGTCATGTATAAATATTAAAATGGGTTGATAAGACCAAAATGGTTATATAATAATGTATAAATGAAATGTACAATAATGGGTTCAGGGAACATAATATTCCAAGATATGTAATTGAATTTAGGTTCATAATATAAAAGAAATTCTTGAATCTGAATGAGAAAAGAGAAAATCCTTAGGGAATTTCGGCACAATAACAAGTGTACATGGGAGGTATTAAATAGAGAGAAAGATGTCTCACACCATTATAACATAAATATGGAAGTATGGAAGAGGTTATAAATCATTCCTCAACATTTATAAATGATAATAAAAGAGTATGAAAACATGAATAAATTTGGACAAAAATGAAAAGAAATGAAAGCCTAACATGGATGTGAGATCTCAATGTATGGGGAGTGGCTTGAGAGAGGCCTATAGGGAGATTCAGGCGCCTTGGTTGTATTATAGAGAGATGATGGAAGATTTTAGTCAAACTATAAAGGTTTTGAGTGATGAATAATGGGATATTTTGTGGTTTTATATAGGAAAGGTTATGGAATTCATTATTATTTTGGTTTTAGACACTACACATTAAAGAAATAAAAAAAACTCAAAACCTCGAAACATTTATCCCATGGTTTTTTACAAAGGGGAGTGGAAAAATTATTCTATATAAAAATGGACAAAATTATAAAAATATTAGGCTTTATTATAAGGATGTGATTCACACTTTCATTGAAAACATTTTAAAAGGTTAAATTTTTTTATATGCCTTATACGGTCCACTAAGGCTTCATAAAATTAATAAACCTAATTTTAAATGAAATTATTTTAAGGATAAAACATATATTGTCCGAATATATATTTTATATTATTTTATTAAATCAATATTGGGTAATTATGATGACAGAAAACACATTATATATTTAAATAGAATTTAATTTTTACCCAAAAATTTTATTACCTCATAAAAATATGTGAAATTCAAAATTAGATAATTTCGACACCCTAAATCCAAAAATAATATTAATTTTATCAAAATAATTTTCTAAATTTATAAATTTTAATTTTAAAATAAAAACCAACATTATTTGTAAATTCGTTGGCATTGGAAATTAGAGTTTTTGAACCATAATAAAAATTTCAATTGTATTAATAAAAAAATTATACAATAATTTATATTTAATAAAATTAAATTTAGTAACAATACTTTTTTAAAATATTATTTAATTCATGGAAATCCATTAATTCATCTAAATAGATTTTTTAAATGAATAATAACTTAAAATATTATTTGTCCTTTAAAAACAATTTACACACTATCAATAATAAAATGAATCTATATTATTTATTCTGTAAAAAAATCCACATATTCATAGTTTTAGGGTCTTGTTACAAATCCCCTTATAACACACATAGTATACCTAAGGGAAAGGTGTGTGATGATGACTGAATCTTGGGGTAGCCCAGAGAACATTACTCGAGTGGTAATATCTATTAGCATCTACTTCTCCCATAGGTGGTTCTGCTAAAGCATATTGTTTTGAGGATTGGGTTGGTCTTGGTCAAGTAAGAAGCCTAGTTACACTACCTCTTTTCCATGATCCAAAAAATGGGCTTTGTATATATAAATTAAACTGGATGAGGTCACCACTTCCTTTGTATGAGTATGTTGGATTTGATAAAGCCGTATATTTATACTAATCATGTGATCACTATTTAACGACAATATTATAAATAGTAAAAATTCATAATGGTATTTTATAATCCAAAATAATAGAACCATGTATGTTTATATATCTTATATAACCATTTTACATAATAATACATTTAATTAGATCAAAAAGAATTTTGCTTAATAAAATTTTGTGTATTTACGTCAACCCCATGAGGTTCCAGAATGGTAGTGAGATGGGATATCTGTGGAAATGTCATAGGCTTACATCATACATCTAGGGGACACAATTCCATATGGAGGATCATAGAATAACTCACCCAGTCGACCGACATCATAACTATTCAGAGCAGAGTTCAGTTGAGATCATGTGATAGCTCTATGCGAAGAATAAACTAAGATTCCATGGAGTCACATCAATAATTTATTATAATCAGGATCCTCTCTTTACATCCTTGTGGGGGAAGGAAATACAGGATGCATTCGGGACCTCGTTATGCTGGATCATAACATTTCATCCCAAAACAGATGGCTAAACAAAGTGGACCATTCGGGTCTTTAGAACATGGTGGGAGCATTCATGTTGTACATTCGCCATAGTTTGGAGGATCACCTACCACTGGTAAATTTTGTGATAAAAAACTGTTATCATTCCATGATCGGTATTCCACAATTCGAGGATTTTTTATGGTGACCCTATGGGTCACGGTATTGTTGAACTAACCCAAGAGAGTCAACAATCATATGACCGATGCTGGTATGAGCTACATATGATAAAGTGAATATCATCTAGGAGTTGATGTATTATATTTAAAGAAATGGTAACTCTTATAATAATAAGCAAGTAAGGAAGTTTTTATTCAAGGAATGAGTCCCTGGGTTCCTATGGGTTTCACCTCTACATTGATTTTATTGACTTTTCTCGGGATACAATTAATCTGAGTGGTTCATTAACTGTATTAAGATATTGTGTATATTGGGTGAGGTGGCATAACTCTTAGCTCAACTACCAGAGTTATAGTAGACACACAACATCATATAGATGTAATAGGTGAGGAGATACATGCCTGACCCATCACATGATATCGACTGGGGTGATATTGTCATCGATGATGGGGATACCATTGCTGAGTACTAGGAAGATATCAAGGATTAGAAGAAGAGTACCCTTTTTGGTTGATTGAGTCCTTTGGTTCTTGTCTTATGCCAACATGATAATATACAGGAGAGAACATGTGAGTAAGAGGCTTAGTTTCTTGCTCAGTATGAACATCTTTTTTAGTAGACCACGTTATGGCTTTTTGAGGACGTAAATCCTCTTGGTGGGAAATTTCATTTATTATATTTTATATTTATTATTTATGGATATTAAATGGATTATTTTCAAGATGAGATGCTAAGATGGAGTGGGATTAGAATGCCTACTCTTCCTGGAATAAATGTCTAAAATATTGTAAAAATATTAAATTCAATGAAAGTGTAGTTCTAGAGAAAAATTTAATAACATCTAAATGGGTTTACAAAAAAGAATAATGATTCCACCAATGAGTATAGAATTCAATATTTACCCTGGGTGCATCGTAATGTCAATTGGTTGGGTACGTTTGTGGGAAAGGCATCACAAAAATAAAATGAATAAAATAATTTAGTCATTTTTGACGACATAGAGACCCAGTATTCCATCCTTAAATATGATATAATGTAAAAATCATAAGGGCATCCACATAACCTTGGAGTAATTGAAAATCATATAGAAAATACATTAGATGATTTATGATTGGAAAATGATTATTGGATTGTGGATAGATGAAAAAAAACACCAGATTCAAAGGATATCTCATATGATCAATGGGAAACCCTGCTTTTTTTATCTTAGATCGATCCAAATTGAGGTTAGGAGGTTTTTTTATTGGATTTCTTCCCCATTTTAAATTTCAACGAAGAAAAGATATAAATAGATCAATGTATTGATTTAATTATTGGTCTCTTTGTGTGATGGGATTATTATATGTTTATTTTGGGATAATTTATGCTTTAATGTTCATTATTTGATTGTCATTATAAAAGTAATAAGAATAAATCAACACAAACAGAAATAGAGATTTGTTCCATTTTATTTTTCATGTCATTTTATACCCAAATTCTTCATTAATAATTGGATATCTACATTAAACCTTGGATTCTACAAACCCTGATCAATCAATCACTCTTCAAATTTCTGGGCAGAATGATCTTATATCACAGATCAGGGATCTGTATGATACAAAAATTCTATGAAGGTGGATGATGTGGTGAATCAGATGTCATCGAATACTGAATTTAATTTTATTCCACATTGTTTAGTGAAAATAATGTAATGATGCTTAAATATATTTTATGACAACATTTTTTGATGAGACTAATTGTTCAATTATGTCAAGGTTTGGATGAGACAAGATATTTGTTTTCCTATAAATGTAACAAATTGATTGGAGGGATGTGGATTAGATGATATACAAGGAGGAAGAATCAATATTTATCGAACATCTAATGCTATATGGTTTTTATGTCAGATATACATGTCTTTTGGTATGTTATTTTTGGGTGCCTCAGTCCAAGTACATACTTTTAGTTTTGACAAGTGTTTTCAAAGTATTTTTGGTGGAAATGTATTTGGAATAATTTAGTCTCATCATAACCTATCGTACTATGGTTAGAGGATTTAGAAGTATGAATACATTGTTTATAAATTATTTTAAATTTTAGCACTGTATTGGAATACAGATGTGTGCATGTGTATATGTTCATTGACTATGGACTCCCAGGACAGTGATATTCCTTATCTGTGATAGTCAACATCGCTTCACATATTGGTGGCATGCATAGGGAGTCGTAGAACGAGCCCCATTAGGCTATGTCGTGATGTATTAAATCAATATAAAGCGCAATTTACTAATTTATACCAAAAAAATGTAAAATTATATTGTTTCAATTATATATTTCATATTTTTAGAAATTTGGAATTCCATTTTTAGGATAGAAAATTTAACCTAATATTTTTCCCTGAATAATATAACTTATTAAATATATATTAGATAGATAAAAATATTTTTAAATATTTTTTATGTTTTCATATTAATGTAATTTTATACAACATGTGGTACTTGAAAAATAAAATTTTTAAAATTAAAATAATATTCATGTCATTTTTTGAAAATAAAAAAACACATGTTTAATTTTTAACGGATGATTCTAATAATTAAATTATTTTCATCAAAGAAATTTTCTAATTGATATAATTATAATATATTATTATAAATAAAAATAATGGTTTTTACAAAATTAGATAGAAAATATTTTTCCAAAAATATACATTAATAATTTATTTATTTTCCTAAAAACTTTATTCATTTCATAGAATTGTTATATTTATATTTACATATTTTATTATAAGAAAATATATTTTTAATATTCTATTGTTTTATTTATAATTAAATTATTTATTTTATTATTCCAATGATCATATTTCTGTTCCAATAGTCATATTACTGTTATAAAAATTATATTACCTTTATAATTCATATAAATCCCTCTAAGAATGAAAAATATTTATCCAAATAGTTTTATATCATGGTTATCTATATCCTTTGAAATAATCTAATAATATATTTAATGATATATTTTTGGTTTAATGTCTTCTTCTTGTGTGTAAAATTTCACAAAAACCTTGAACTGAGGGATTTCTAAATACTAGACATGTTTCCAATTGTTTTTATTTCCCCATTTACAACTTTTATTTTAGGGGATATATTTATTCGCCATATTTAATGAAATTTATTGATGAAATAATGTATTTTTTGTTTTTATTATGTTTTCTATTACCATTAAAAATAGTATTCCTAAATATTACTCTTTTATAATATATTATATGAATGTTCAGGTAATTACATCAGATCAAGATTTAGAAATAATTATTTATTCATTGACATTTTCATAAAGATTTTTTTCATATGTTATATAACACATCTTCGGTAGTTCATCCATTTATTTAAAGAAGATACAATCTATTAAGTGTGTGTTATTTCTTATTAAATAGCATGATTTGTAATATCAATTATTGACTGTTATTTAACCTTTCTTCTGGTAGATTCAGATTATATTGAATCATTTTTTTAAATCACAGTTTATTATTCAATGGAAATGGTAAGATATTTAAATAAATTTTAAAATTATAGATTCAATTGTTTATATTTATTTTAATTTTATTTCGGTTGATAGTGATCAATTAAGATTTTCAACTTATTTGAGACAGTCATGAAAAAAAGCCTAGGGAAATTCTATATGTATATATGTTATTCAAAATAGTAACTCTAAATTAGGTTACTATGGTATCATATCTTTTAATAATTATATATTAATTATTAATAAAAAAATACATTAGAAGTTATATTTTTAAACTCTTCTCAGTTTTATCCAAATTTTTTTTCCATGAATTAATTTGAAAATCAAGAAAATAAATTAAATATTGGAATATATTTTGAGGAAATGATATTTTGATTTTTTCATACGTAGATTATATTATGAACTATAATATTTTTATAACTATAGTCATCATTCTTATATTGGTATATAACATTATAAAAAAATATAAGATTTATATATTTTCATCAGTTTGTTTTAATAAAATTTGAGTTTCAACAAAAATTAGACTATATTTAGTATCGATTATGATATAAAACATGAAAAATATTCAATATTATATGAGTGAAAATAATCAAGATAAAAAACACACATATTGAATTATTCTATAATAATACACATTGAATTAACAAATATTATTGGAAATATGAAGAACCACAGTTTTAAATTCTTGGAAAATTAATTTTGGGGAATCATATCTTACAATAAATGTCAATATTTCCCCAAAACCATTCAACTCTATACCATCTTCATGAAATTTCAAATTTAAAACCCATAATTATTTATAGGGGAATATAAAAAAATAAATGATTTATAAATTATGAAAATGTAAGGGAAAATGGTCATTAAAATTATATATTAAACATTAGAGAAAACAATAATACAGAATAAATATTATATAAAAAGATCATGGAAGAATCTGTAAAAATAATATGATTTGATTTAGAATTAATGGTCATTTAATAAGTATATAACTCTAGAAAAGAATTATAAAATTCATGTTTGAAATCCATTTAATGTAAATTAAAAAAAATTGAAATCATAACAAAAGAAATTGGAATATCATTAGATCATAGAACAAATTAAATATCGGTACTTGGATGAAAATAAAAACTATTTTAGGGAAATGGATTATACATAAAAATGGAAATTATTTGGGAAATCTCAATATTCCCACCCATTATATTTTTATCAACTCCAAGTATGACCACCAATCACATTGTTAACCAAAACTTTCATGTTTCCCGAATAAATTTTGAAAAAACAGATTTATGACTAAAAATTACAATATCATGTTATATAACAGCTTAACTAGATCATTAGTGGGAGATATAGGACTCCACCCTTCATATTCTACATATATGATATGTAAATAAAATTATATCATTGATATTACAAATACTTATATTTTAGAAGAAAATGGGTTTCTTATTATTTCAAAGTAGTATCACATAAAATGTTTTATAAAAAAAATATATCAATTAATAAACCATGATCATATAAAATGAGAATTTAAACATATAACATATAAGGGGATTTATAAACCATTAATAACATGGAATTTAATCTTTTACAAATTGATTGGAAATCGTTAAAAATTATATTTTTTTATAAATTTTTTTAATACTATCTCAAAAAGATTTTATTTTCAACAATTTTTCACATCCAATTTATCAGAGATTAATCATAAACATATTTTGAAATAACATTTAAAAAATTCTAATAATATTAACATGGAATGAAATATTAATATTTCCAAATTGTGATGAATAAAGAATAAATTCAATATAAGTGATTGTAAATCCATTAAAATATTAAATTAATATTATTGAAAACCCACATCATTAATATGATAATGATTTAATTATTTTAAAATGACTAAAGGGGATATTAGGATCATTTGAAATAAATCTAACATGACTTTAGATATGGAAATATTGTAAAATTGATGTAATTAAAAACATTGATATGGGACAGAATCCATATAAATATATAGAAATTATTTAAAAAAAATCCCTTTTCTGGAAATAAATGATTCATCATAAAATAAGACAACAACATGAAATGTGATTTCAATATAAAACACTGTTTTAATTTAATTTAATTTATTTATAGGGTAGAAGAAATCAATCATGAAATTTTATTGTCAATGAATACATGGTTTGACACGATGAAAGTATTTGAGTAAAAACCCCAATATAATAATTACTAACATTCAAAAAATCACTTGAATAAAAAGTATTTATAAAAATAAAAAACATAATACATTATCATAGATCCTTGTTAATATTTACAACATTTGTAAAAATTATTTCTATGAATTTATATCAAATATACTATTTAGTCTTTATTTATTTAAGTATCATTATCATATGATATCATACTCAATTTTTTGTTCATTATATGTTTTATTAGAGTAGAATCATCCAAAATTTATAGAACGAAATATTATAGTTATAATATAATTATTTGTACTTGAATATATGTTTGAGGATATTTTATTAATATAAAATTTCATTTTAAAAGTGTATTAGTTTCAATTCTTATAAACCAAATTAGTGACAACCATGTTTCATTTGTATTTATTAACTAAATGGTGGAATATTAAGTAATGAGAATATTATTTAAAATATAATACATGAAAAAATCCATTATTTAATTATTTATATCATATATTGTGAGTAATTGTATTTTCAATGTCTTCTGTGAGATTATTTCATTATATTCTTTATCCATGTTGTTAGACCGACCAAAACATGAGCATAGGGTAATTAATTCATGAATACTGTTATGAATGATGTTTATTTTTGAATAATATAAAAATTAAAAAAATCAATATGTTATTATATTGATAAATATATTGTGGTGAATCATATATGGTCATATTTTAATAAAATATAATGATTCTAAATGGAAAATTATATTTTTTAAATTTTTGGAGGTGGTAGTCTGCACACCCAAGAATGGAATTTTAATTTTTCATACATGAAAATGAGAAATATTATTTTTAAAAAATAGAAACATGAATAATTTTCATCTTTATGTTTTCAATGATTTTTTTCTACGAAAGAATATTATGTAAGGTTTTATGGAATTTTGGATCTTGGTTACTATTGTAGGAGGAGTCAATGACGTGAACGGTAGTTCGCAACATGAGAGTTAAACTAGTGGAAGGAATATAAATTCACATTCTAAGAAGAGAATAATTATTTGTATGACTCACGATATGAATGGATTATGGTTTGTATCTGATCGATATATATTTGAAAAAAAAAACATGGTGTTCATGACATGATCAAAAACTATGTTTTGTTGATCAGGACTACATGTTTTCGGTGGGAGTAAAATTCATTTCATTGAAACATGATTGAACCATTCATTTAATGAAATTTTATTTGATATAGTTCCTATAAATATAAAAAAATAATTTCTTCCCAAAATTCTATGATTTTATCCCAACACTAATCTACTAGTGGGTCACTCTCAAGGTGTTTTGGAGATGTTTTAATAACTATTGATCCATAGCATCCCATTTTTTATCTATGCTTATCTAACATGAGTTGTCCTCTTTTTATTTTAATTTATATGATAATAAATATTGTTTTATCCAATTATTTATCCTTATTAAGATATTATGATAAAGGTGGAATTAAACATATTAATTTTTAAATTGGATCAATGAATGAAATGGATTACAAATGTTGTGATCACATGTGTTTCTCCACCATGATAATTTTTTACTCATTATTTGTTATATATTTTTATATATATTCTTATTCATTATTAATCATAATGGTTATGCATAGGTTTAAAATATTAATTCGATAAAAATTGTTAAATAATGGAAACCCATTTGTACGATTTATAAAAAATTAAATAGAAACATTGAATTAATCGTTTGATTCTTATAAGTCTATCATAAGTAAATAATTATTCATTCCCATCTAATTGGAATTGTTCATCCATATATTAAACTGATTTGATAAATAATGGGTTACTTCAATTTTTAAATGATAATAATAATAACGATGCACGAAAATTAAGAATGTTATTCCTTAAGGTTTGTTGAATCTGGGTGTTATTATTGAATGAAGAGTTAAATAGTTTATTTAATTTAATAACAATTTCATTATGTTAATTTTAGATGTATCATTCGATAAATTAATAAGTAAATCCAATATGTAAATTATAATGTAGTTAAAGTTAAATATTTTTAGTTAAGAACATAATTTTTTGTGAAGGTTGAATACCATGTTTTTAGGGCTTAGAGTATTTTTTGACAGTATTTTGATGGATTACTTATATATTTTATTTATTTTGAGTTTTTTTCTGACATGGTTTAATTCAATATTGATTGCTGATTGGGTGAGATATTTGTAGGGAAGCATAGATTTGTCGTAGAAGTTAATTCTTCAGATGTTGAAACACATGGTGATATTATTTTTGGTGTTTGTTTTGGTATAGGTATTGATGAAATGCGTTGAAGATGGGTTTACCCATTATCATGCTAAATCCAAGATCTGTTCATTTTAATGAAATACTTTTGAAGGATTGGTGTAACTATTTATTGTTTAATGAAATTTGATTCCCCAATGATTTAGGTCGATTATTTTATTTGTTTACGCATATCTTTTGTAGTTTTTGATGTTGTTTTCATGAATATAAGTATTTAATGAATGATAAAGTTCAATAAATTATTTATGATTGGGGGAAGATGGTAGATGGAATGAAAACATTATTAATATTTAGAAAATATGCAGTTGATTGGATTATTCCTTGAGGTGATGGACTATTCATGGTGGATAATTAAATGTGAATTGAATAATATAAATTAATAGAAACATAAATAAATAAAAGGAAGTTATATTTGTAATGGATCGATATAATTTAAATTAAAATCCATGAGTGATTGTGTGTTTATATGATTTCAAGTTCATAGTTGTGAAAACCAGGTGAATGAGAGATGATACAAGTAGATTATCCTAATAATAGGTTAATGGCCATAGTTTTGTTATAATATATATTATATCCTATATATTTTCTAATTTGGAATCCTACCTAACAAATTTAGATAAGGTGAATAACACCCAATGGGATCCTAGATTTTTTTCTCCAAAATCACGGTTGGTGTTGAATGGATTGATGAAAACCCATAAGGAACCTTCTCTCTTCTCCATGTAGTATTATGATATGATATAAATGGTGGTTATAATTATATATATATGTGTGTGTGTGGGTCTGTGTATTTAATGGATTTTTGTTGTTTTATACACAGTATCACCAGATATAATATCCTATTTGTTTTTATTGGTATAGTCTATATGGGTTGTAATGTATTATGTCATAATACATGACATCTGGGTTATGGTAGCTCTCAAAAAAAATCAGTAACTATCTATAAATGTGTAATGTGATGATGTGTTGATTTGAAGTGTGGGGTGAATGTTGTGATACATTAGATTATATGTATTCTGGGTAGATTATATTATAGATAGGCAGCTCAGACTGTGAAATGATAGGGAGGAGTGGAATAACAATTGGGAGTTGGTATTGGGGTACCTTATTTTCATATTATACTATATAATCTCTTATACATGATACTATGTAAAATATAGAATGGTGGAGTCTAGGAACATAACAAATATATTTAGGAAACTAGTTGACATAAAATGTTGTTCATTAGGTTCTAAAAATATTTATTTATCTAAAGGATGAGTGGGACCATGGAGGATTAAACTATGTATAATAGTTATGCTTCCAATACATAACGATGAACACCTTTTTGGTCGCCCTGATTAGGTTCTTGATAAAATAAGATATTTTTACCTTGTGGGCCAATCAAGGGCTATTTGGGATTCATAGTCACAACGAATATTATCACTTGGTAGATGTAGTTTCCTTTTTGAAATTATTTTATTTCTTTGAATTTCAACTATTGATCATGGTATATTTAATTACATTTATCATGAGAACGACTAATTTGGTGTATTTTTCATATTCCACATTTTCTCATATTATAGAGGATAATGACTCCCATATATGTGTATGACGTAATAATTATTTATTTTTCCATATTGTGACCTATTAGTGGAGGGATTTCTGTGTCATTATATCCCTTATATCATTAAAGTAACTAGAGTGGTATCATTGGGAGGAGGGGATAATAAAGGAGTATTAATGGTTTAGGTTGAGAGATATGCTGATGTTTGGGGATAAAAATAGGCGTGGAATGTATGGGTTTCCTGGGAAACTCTTTAATATATTTTTATTATGTAATTTTTTCATTGTGAGGCCAAATACGACATTGGTATTTCAGGTCCCAGTCTGATTTGATGCACACACCCTTTTTTATTGATCCTGATATTTTGTTTGATATTGTGTTTGGGGTAGAGTCCTGGTAATGTATCAGGCATCATTTTTAATTTCTCCTATGTTTTAAAAGGATAGAACATATGATTATATTAATCCACCAATTATAAAATAAATAGTGATATATTAAATATTATATATATCTTTTTGGAGTATATAAAATTTTATTCTTCTTCAATTATATCTATTTGTTCATGTCCTCATCATGTCCATCTCAATGATGTTTAGAAATATTTTCCATCACATTATTATAGAGTAGAAAAACATGACAATGAAATTTGTGGGATGGAACATTAAGAGTTTCAGGTCTAGAGACTGAAGAAGTATGGGGGAACTATTTTTGATTTAGTGACAGTTTACTGGTTGGAGGAGCTAGAGATTACCATCTATTTGAAGCATTATTGGGGTTATAACTATGTTTCATTGTAGGTGATGATTGATTTTGGAGATGTTAGGTAGTGTTATTTGTTATTCCTTAGAGATAATGATATTTTCATTAAATATTAAGATAATTTCTAAGACTAGTTTCATATTGGGTTCCCTTCTTCAACCATGAAGGTATCTTGTCAAAAGGATCTTATTACCCTTTGATAAGGGAATTTTAGTGTGTGGGTGTATGGAATGATTTTTTTAACCCAGATTTTATATAATTCATAAATATTTCAATATGAAGGAGATTTAGAGGTTCATTTCTAGAATAGATTCGTCCTATTATCGTGTTCATGGTCACCCCATTTATTTGGTGACTTATCTTGAGGTTCTAAAGAGAGAATATGTCACTGATAAGATGTTTTCCTAGACAATATAATTTTTAGAGTGGATCTATTATGATCCCTCTCATAGTATAAGTGTGATTTGGGTTCCCATTTTCATAGATAGAATATGAACTAGATATTCAATTTTAGTTATGAACCCTAATCATTTCATTTCCCCAAGGGTGGTGGCTTTAAGGTGCCTACCATGGCATCAATCACAAGGTTTTTTATTTGTACTACATTTCCATAATTATAATTTGTGCTAGACCATTAAAAACATGAAATTCTCATATGGTGTTCTATTTCAAGAACCATCATTGAAGAAGTTTCATCCATGTTTAAAAAAACTTGGTTTTCCTCAGTGGGATTAGTTGAGAGGAGTTAGGATAAGATAATGGATAGTCCCTTGATTCTCCGTTTCATCATATAGATGATTAAATCTATGGAGGTGGTAATAATTAGGTTAATGAGTAAATGAATTAGTCCATGATAAAATTAATTTTCTAGTTTCCCTAGAGTTCAGTGAGAGAAAAATCTATCATGGAAAACATTTCTTTTTAATTTGGGGTTATTTATTTTTTTATTGATGATATTTTCAATAAATCATATAACCATCCATGGAACGTGTTTTGTGACTTAATATAGAGATACATCTATTTCTATTGTTGTTTACTATGATATTTGAATTTCAATGTTATCTATATGATGTTTTCATAGTCCCTAAGATAGTTTTGTGGAATCACTTCTCTTATGGAGACTTCATATGTTTAAAGATATAACCATACGAAATCCTTCTCATAAGGGAATGGGTGTATTAATTATAAGAAATTTTGTATTTAATTATGTTTTATTTTTTGTTTAATAATTCTGATGGAGGGAATGATTTTTTTTCATTTGATATAGTGTCCCTCTGATATGTCATCAGAGTGGTCTATCTATATCATCCATGGTGTATGAGTTGGTACAATGATTATCAAAGGTTAAGAAAATGGGTTTTCCCAGGGATGTGCAAGAGTACCATGATGTCCTTATGAAGGACCCTATAGGGTGACCTTCGCAATGTGAGATCATTTTTGGGATCAGTATAAAATTTGGATCATATATGGTATCATTTTACCCTTATAAAATGGATCCATAGGGAATACGACAACTTCAGGTATAGATTAAGGATAATTTACACTAAGGTTTTGATTGGATGATCTTATAAACTTTGGGTGCTCTAATTAAAGTTGTAATGAAGGTTTATGGGACTATACTAATCTGTATTGATTATCACCTATATAAATAGGTGATAACAATGAACCAAAATCCACTACAAATGATAAGTGATTTCTTTTTTATTCTATATTTATCTATTTTTCTCCTAACCATTGACATTTGGTCGGGACCAGATTAGATATAGTTAATGATTGGCATATTCTGAACACCACATTGGGATATTATTATGTGTATTAAGAGTTCAATCTGAATCAATCTATTATGATTAATGATCAAACGTTTTTCATAGGTTTTTTGGAAGTATAATTTCATGATTTCATCGATCTATTCATGGTGTTTTTTATCTATGACATTCTTATGTACTTTTTCATATGAGGAGGATCACATAGAGTATATGCTTTCTATTTTGGAAGTTCATCATCACCATTGCCAATAAATTAAAATATCAATGTAATATTTGGGGTTTTGTGTTTTTTTATAGAGACATGTCATGTACTAGGGTTTGGTATCATTGGATCCTTTGAATATCGATGTAGACATTTCATAAGAATCCCCAAAGATAATTACAGTAGATTGGAGATTTTGTGGTCATTAAGGATATACAAGGAGGATTGTAATTTATTTCTCATGGGTTTTGAATCCAATTATTACTTTTACTAGAAATTATTATTGGATCAAATTTATTGAAAAGTTTTAGTATTATTTCGAGTATCAAATGGTGTTGTTATTTAGTTACAAGGTTCTTACATTCCTAGATTTGGGTGTTCATATTATGTTTTCCTATAACACTAAAAAATTTGTTTTTTTATTTTTTTCCAATGAATTAAAAAAATTATGATCCTATTGATCATGGATGTCTAGTCCCTATGAGATTAACTATGCCACACATTATCTCATGTGTGTATAAACTGTGTTTTCTGTAAGGTTTTGGAGACATTAGCTCATCAATGAGTGCTTTTGTGGTTTTACCAATCAAAATATCATAATTTTTAAATTATCCCAAAATTACATGAAATTTTGATAGTATCCAAGGATTAAATTCCAAAAATAATACAATTGTTTTATTTCGTATACACATATCAATGAAAATATTCATGTTGTTGCATTGAGTAAGATGTCACATAGTGACGCTATATATGAATCTATAGATTTCTGATGTGTAATAATAGATATCTTAATGTTTTATATTAATATGTGAAAGGTTTTTATTCGATAGTGACTATATTAAATGATATTATATTCAAATTTGCTGAATCGGGTATAGGAATTTGGGATATGGGATTCCAAGATGCAGGGCTAGGGAGACTGAGTTATCATTGTTGATACCATTGATTTTGGTCCATGGATAAAAAATGCATGGGTTGTTACATGGGATGCCTTTTTCCCTTTGGATATGTGATGGGGGGTTCGTTGGGAGGTCCATTTCCCACTATTGTTAGTGCATACTCATGTGAAAGAGAAGAATTGAGCTCTAAGTGAGCATTATGGAGGAATGAGTTAAGGTATTCATTTGAAATATTTTTAACATGATGTTTGGTATTCGTGATAGTGAAGTATGGGAACCATGTTCTTCATTATTCCTCCAACAATTGGGTATTCCTTAGTTAATGTGTGATGGAATTTCAATGTAAATAATTACTATTTATCCTTGTTCACTATGATTATTTGATTATATATGGTTGATAGTTTAATAATGTTTAATGAAATCTTAATAATTTATTAAAATAAATGAGTCTCTATCAGTGGAGATTTTATCGATGTGTTACCTCGATGTGGTGGTGAGGCGTCATGGAGTCCTAAGAATGATCATATATGATCATGATCCTCGGTTTACCTACTTGGTTTGGATAGTTCTATTGAATAATTTTTTCATTCTATTATTCCTTATCACTACTTTCTATCCACTAATGGCCTATCATATCGAGTTGACTATACATACTATTGAAGACATTTCGTGTTCTTGTTAATGAGATTTTAGACGATTATGGACAAATAATCCATTTTCATACAATATTTGAGAAAAACAATATTTTCCACTAACCATGTTGAATTAAACCATTTAAATAATTGTATAGATAACATTTGTGTCCCCTGTTATATATGATATGGGTTAGAGAGTCAATAATTTTCAATCCAAAAACAGTGTTGGGAATTACAATGACGGATCATGTGATTCATAAGAGGATGAAAGAATCATAGGAATATCGCAATTCATATTTCAATCATAGAAGGAGTCTTGTATATTTTTAATTATAGATGATATTTTCTTTAAGTTATATCTTCATCATGGGTTTTTAAGGGTTGTGCTAGGGATTTAGATTTTCCTTGATTTAGTGGTACTTTCAAGGTGTTTTCTTATGTTGGATTCATTTCATAATGGATTCCACATCACCTATTGATGATATTGATACATGAATTATTCTATACATTTAATTTTTCACATTATATTTAAAATGAATAATATATCAATGATTGCTGAGAAATCGATGTTGTCAATCATCAGACTGTCATAGAGAATCTAATAGATATCTAGGACTTCTAGTAGATGGTGTTGTGCATGAATGATATTCCATTTTTTCATTTCTGTTGTGATGGAATGTTGGAGATTACATCATAATTTTATTCATAGAGATGTGCATTGTATCATGATATACTTTATGTGTGGCTCTTATTTTTTTACTTACAATTGTTTTATTTTTATTAACCACTAGCTGGTTTATGAGATGGGGTTTTTCATTATTTCCTTATTTTTTGTCATTCTCTTAATTTAGATTAATCTTAATTTGAGAGTGTTTAAAATATATTTGTGGGTGCTATGTAGTTTTCCACATTTTTCCTCTATTTGAGGTGGTTTATATCAGGTGATGGTTATATTATTGGGTGGTATTCTTTGGGGTGGCTATTCAAATAACACTTATTCATTCATTTATCCCTGGGGTTGGTTTTAAATTATCATATGTGATAATTTCTTAAAAATTATCTTGCATAAGGTCCTGTAAAATTATATCCTATTATATTTCATGTTATTAATGCCATGGGTTCTTTAAGGAAACCAATTTTAGGTTATTTGGTATTAGATTTTTCATGTATTTGGATTTCATTATGGAAACCATATTTCAGAGAGTGAGATTTAATCTCATATACCAAATATGAATTTATAACCTAAGAATAAGATTATAAGGGGCTGTGATTTACAACATGAAATGATTAGGTTATCAACCTTATGTTTCATTCTATAAAAACTCACTATGTGAATATGATATACTTTAAGTGAAATGATCCAAATATTTTCAGATATGGGAGATTTATGTTTATTTGGGTGTTAAATTTTGGAATTTCAGAATGCGAATGTCAAATTCACAATATGAATTTCTATTTATTAAGGTACCTAGAAATCCTATAAATTTCATGGTTATTCCAAAAATCCTATGATCATTTCCCCACTCAAAGAAGCCACAGGATATCTATCAAGGTGTTTCAGATACCTGATGATATTAGTTGCTCTCGGTTTCCCACATTCCACCAATGAAGATCATAGTGTAGATTTTCAATTTTTTATTGTTCATTCTATAAAAATTATTAATTGAAACCATCTATTAATTCAATAAAATGGAGATTCGTGTATAGTTTTATATAAAATTATTGTGATAAATGTTTCCAAGATTTTGGAAAATAATCCATAGAGGGAGTCTGTATCCTTTTGATATTGGTGAACATATAATCATTTATTATTTTATTTTAAATAAAGAACATTGATATCCTTGAGGTACTAGATTAATTTATGATCCTATTACATTATGTGAAATCATGAATTTATCTAAATTTGGATATTTTTTTAGATGGTTGATATAACATTATAATATACTAAATAATATCAATATATTATATATCTTATAGTTTTTTGATCAAATATTGTTTCAAATTTTGATAATGGTTTTCCTCATTATTTTAAAGTTATTTCGATATATATGGTCATTAATTGATTATCATGTTGGTTATTCATGGGTTTATAATTTTTATTTTATTAAAGTTATTAATGAAAATAATGCTATTAATGTTTCTAATAAATAAATAATGAGGAACGTTTATGGTATCTATTGATTCATAAATATAGAATTTAATAATATTATGTTTAGTGGATGATTAATTCAAAATATTATTTCAAATTTGTTTTTAATTGGATAATTATAATGAGGATGAAATTTCTTGTTAATGATAATAATAAAGAGAATTGATAAATGAGATTGTTATACCATTATAGTTTTTGAATCTTGAATTTATATTTGAAATTATTATCAAAAAATATATTTATTTAAATATATTATTCCATAGGTCACCTATGAGTTTCCTTAGATTCTCCCATCACTCCTAGTTCTTCAAAAAATTCATCATACCCCCTTCCTCTAATAGGGTTTCTTTGGGACTGTTAGTATTTTATTGTAATACATGCTTTTCTTGGAATCAATTTTACACCATAGTCTCATTTTCTCATTCTCCCTTCTTACCTAGCGATTCTCACAGTAGTAGATAACATTGAAGGATCAATTACCCTCATTCTTCTTATGCCATCACATTAGGCATAAATTTTTGTTCATCAATGTAATTATGTTCTCAATTGTTCAACATGTCACTAGGATCATTCATGGAGATGGTCATGACTCTCTTGAGATGCCTTATGATACTTCAACTATGACCTAGATTTTTTTTCATGTCACAATTTCCATGTTTGGTCTTGTTTGGTGGTTTTTAATGAAGAATGGGGATATGATTTTTGATTGGAAAATGGAATAAATGGAGATAATACCAACATATAGTTTGTAATTGTGATGGTGGAAGGTGGTTTCGATGAATACTATATGGTATTTAGTTTCTCATGGTGATGGCTATGATAATAGTTTGTGTTGAGAACGATGATGACAATGTGATGTATTATGATGGGAGGAGATGTGAGTCATTATGATATAGTTTTTTGGATATAGGTTTTTGTATGGATGACTTTGACGGTGGATCTTGATTCATAGATATTTATATAGTTGTGATTTTCTCTTATAGTCACAGTCATAATGGGATGATTGAGAAGTATTTTTAATTCATTGTTGATGAATATAATAATAATTAGAGATGATGATGTTTTATAATGATGAGAATCAATGGGGAAATAATATGGGGATTATTTTGTTGTTATTTTATATGGTGGTGATTTTTAGATCATGATGACTGTAGTGATGGTTTGAAGATGATTAAAGGAAACATGAATTTGGCTAAAGCATGTGATTCAAGGATCATGGCCTCACCAAGTATCATGTCCATGTTATTTATTTAATTTTAAATTTTATATATGTGTATCCTCTTCAATTTGGAATATCTTATAGTTTTTTTACCAATCAACCATAATTTGGCTATATTGAATTTGAAAAAAATAGGGTTTTCATCCCTAGGTTTCATATGGTTGTAAAATTTGAGAAATTAATCATATGGAAATGAAAAAAATATGGTTTCTTGATAAAGATATATGTGTGGGTATAAGTTTTCATGTTTTCATGTGAAGGTTGTTTGGATTTTCGTTACTCCCTTGATTCCCTAATGATTGTTAAATGTTTATTAATATTTTTTTTCACCAGATGTGATATTTCTATGAGATTTTATGTGATACAACAATGGATATTGTTTTGTATGATATTGGTGATGAGTAATGGTTGTGGTGAAGCATTTTATGATAGATATGGAATTATGCATGGTGGTGTGGTGGATTGATCCATGATTGATAGGATGTGTTTAATCTGGGAATACTTTTTGTTATGATGAAATCCTAATGCTTTTTTGTTAGTGTTCTTCTTCAAATGGCTGGCTGGTTGGGATTATTGATTACCTACACACATCCCCAAAAGCTTTAGACAATTGGTTGTGATTTGTTAGGCATATATTTCAGGGTAAACTAGGATTTTCCATATAAAAATTATAGTTAATGAATGATAATATTTTATAAATGGTTTAACTCATGGGTATAGTGATTGATTGAATGAAAATTTTAATAATTGAAGTGAATAGTGGACTCTCTAGAATTTTTCATTATGATAATGGAATATTCCATGTGGTTAATGAAATATGAATGAAATAATTTTAACTAATTTTTTATGAATTAATTTATATAAAGTGAAATTTATACACGAAACCATAAAATTAATTAATTTTACTTGAATTATTGTGGCCTAGTGGAATATGTAGTTCTTATCGGTGACATCTGGATGTTTGATACATTGTAGATATAGTTTATCCAAAGACTATTTTATTTAACATGGTTTCATTTACTCTTATATTATAACCCACAGATATTTTTATTACATATTATATAACACTCAGTTAAGTAGTGTAAAAGACACCCAATGGACAATGTGAGGGTGATTTTCATGAGATCCAAGATGGTGATAAACAGAATACTCACTACCCCTCAAACCAAGAACACCACTCAATGAAGTAATATTTATTAGTATTCATGTTTTTTATCTTTCCATATATATTTTTATTGGGGGTGAGTGAAATTTTTCAAATTTATCGATTTGAATCTCAAGATATAATATAATATTTATTATTATTAGTATGAAATTATTTGGTTGTGAGGTGTAGAGGAATAATACATTATATTAAAGCTAGGTTTGATCCAACAAACTAATAATTTACTATTTTGATAGGTGGAATGTGGTGATGTGATGTTGGGTTCGTTGAATTTGATTTTCTGATACTTTTGTGCATGTTTCTTTGTGTTGGATTACTTTAGAGATTAAAGATACATGGTGTACGATTTTTGGTAAGAATAGAGAGTCATTTAACTTATAATAACTCCTTAGAGGAAAATTTGGACTCCCTTTTTTGTGCTCATGTTTTTAGCATGTATTCATTATCCATTTCATTAGATGCTCAAGGGAGGATTAGACTAAGTATACCAATTATAGTCAGACAATGACAATATATAATTCTCTATAGGTCCTAAGGTGTTGTTTTTTGATCAGGATTGAAATTATTAAATCAGTGTATGTTCAGTTTTTTTCGAATCATAATTTTTTTCGGTTTTATCAATACGGTAATCTATTTTTTTCAAGTTATTTCTATTCAATTAAATTACATTCATATACTTGGGATCTTTCATCATAGTTATATTTAGTAGGGGATTTCCGATGTTTCATTCAAATCTGCCTAATTAATCATATCATAGAGGGTAATACCTCCCATCGGTGCATTTGATGTACCTTTTTTTCTTGTAACTAAGAAGTGTCCTATTAGTGGAAAGCATCGAGTGCCATTATCTCCTTTCATTCATTATTAGAATAAGCCGAGATCCATTAGGAGAAGGGGTAAGGACATATCTAATATTTATTCCCAAATAATAATAATATTTAGTATAAAAACTATTGAGCCTATTATATAGGAATGATATTTAAAAATTTGGTATATTAATATATAAATAAAATGATGTTATGGAAATTATATTACTCACGTTGAGGACTTGGGATTTCCCTAGGGGACACATAATAAATAAATGGATTTGGATAACATATTTTAATCAAAAGCTAATCGATTTGAATAATAATTACAAGGGTGCAAGAAAGGGTAAATTTTTTATAGGAAATATAAATTTAGAGTGGCCTCGACGGGGTTGTGAGAGGCTACTTTTATAATTGTTGAAGAGATGGATATTTCTAATATTTCATCTTAATATAATTGGACCACAAGATTCACATTTAAATAATAAATTAATATGGAAAATAATGGAGTGATGATATGTTTTTTTCAATACATATCTCATCCAATTAATTTGGAGAATTGTTTTGACATTTTAGTTCTTTTAACATATTGTTTAACCCTTTTTACACTTTTTACTATGTTAACTATTTTTTACCGAGGTAATTAGTTTTTTATTTATAAAAATTGTAATTATTATATTAATTGTAATTTTTAATTCATGTTAAAAATCAATTTTATTAGATTTAATTTATAAAAGGTAAAAAAATAAAACTAATAAATGAATAACATAGTTAATATATTTTAAATAATGTTAGGATTTGATGTTATAAAATGATAAATATACGTTTTTAGATTAAACAAAATATTCCTAAATGCATTACACTACATATAAATACACATTAGGTTAAAAATGTAGTAAGAAATTTACATTATATTATTATATTATTATTATTCCATAAACATCATGGTTTTTATAATATTAGTAATTTCCAGTATTCACCAATAAATCAAAAAATTTAAAAGAAACCCAAAACAGAAATCCATTGAAAATAATAGTTTACCGAATTCAAATAATTAATTATTAAATAAAATCTATGTTCCAAAATTTATTACAATTATTTTCAATATAAAACAAAATATTTGCGAAAAAGTTATTTTTAAAAAACAGAAATCAGTCTTGTAATAATTCACCATTTTACCTAATTTTAATAAAGTGTTGATTTTATTAAAATACTATAATTTAGAGGATATAATTAAAATGTGAAATTTAATAATATTATTTTAACAATGTGATATAGTTTTCATTTAAGTTTCATATTTTCATGAAATACATGATATTAAGGATGATATTTACTAAAATCATGGTCATTATATTCTATACACCACCTTAAAAAAAAATTTCTCGATAATTTTATTATTATGAGGTAAATAAGTGAGTGTAATTTTCCACATTATATCCTCATATTCTTATTTGGTTTCCTGAAACAAATAATTCCTCCCTAGAGGATTGACTAGATGAGTGGTATTTTTATGCAGATCATTATCTAATCAATGAAACCTCTTAACTATTTATTCCTCATATAATATATCATTATCCAATTACATGTATTCCATGATTAGTACATGTTAATGGTCTAGGATGTAATTTAACAATTATTAAATATGAAACACTTCATGTATTAGGATAATTTTGGATGAATATCTAAGTGATAATGTACTACAATGACTTCATTAAGGATCATGATCGTACTAACATACATAGGGATCATCATCCAATTATTATATAATCATATAAACTAGTTCCTGGTAGATATACAAAAGAGACCCATAAAAAACATGAAACTGAATATCTCATAGATAAAAATTTTTACTACTATTTTGTTGAATTTATTATTCATTAATATTTCATTGAATGGATGGATCCTTCTACTTCATCTTATAAACCAGTTCTTGAATGATCTATTTCCTATTCCCATATTCATCCTAGAATATTGGATTCCAACATCTCTCCCCATATATACCCTTATATGGTGATAATTAAATTAAAAAATGGAACTATTTCTATTTTAGAACTCTATAAGGGGAGGTGTTTATCAAAAATATCCTTATAATTCTATTGACAAATATATCAACTTATCCTAAAGTATTTGGACAGTCTTATCAGACTAACCATCTCATAGAGGGTGATAAAATTTACTAAAACTAAAATATTTATCCAATTCTGATTGATATTTTTGAAAACACCTTGACATAATCATTGGATTTCAAAAAACTATATTAATCACCTAGTTCCATTTTATAAAACCGTTGTATAGCCTATAAAACATATTACACATGTTATGGCCACAATAAACTATAATTTCTTTGAAAACCTTTTTAGTTGACATATTTCAATGGTTAATAATAATTGTGGATGTAGGTTACTTTCTTCTAGGAAAACATCATGGTTGTATATAATGAAATGCCCATTTTTTATTCCACAACAATAAATTATATCATATCAATTGTTTGAACCTTGGAATTTCATTTTATACTCTATTGCTGATATTATTGCATTACAAGATGAATTCTATTATATAACCATACAAAATGATTCATATACAAATCAACATATAAAATCATAGTAAAAATAGAAAATCAAATTCATATAAAACTAACACCCACATATTAATAATTTGTCAACACAAATACAAGTCATCATAAATATCATCTCCACCCTCATTTAGTATATCATCATCAGTTTACCTCTATTAGAATCACCATCACCACCTGAATCATCAACATAGGCCTTAGGAGAATATTAAATAAAAGTGGCCATTCTGTATAGATTTTTTTCAGACATTACTGATTTCATTGGAGGATGTGAAGAACATATTTCTAATATGAATTTGATCATATTTTCATTTTTTATCTTTTCATTATTCCAATACACGTCTCAAATTTATGTATTTCATTATCAGTATTAGAAATCAATAATTATTTTGTTATAATTCATTAAAAATTTCTAGAAGATTCACCACTAAAATATATAATATATATTTCACCAAAACAGTATAATAATCAAGATATACTCTTGTTAAATTTTTTTTATAAATATACAGTTCTTATAATATTATTAAAATGAAAACTATTTTCAAAAAAATATCACTTTTGAAATAATCCAACATTACATGACATAAAATTTGAAAATTACTTCCCTATCAAATACACAAATGTTTATTGAAAATTTCACATAGTACAAATATGAAATATATATGAATATTCCCATAATATTATAAATAAATTCTACTGATATATAGTTTATGTGAATATTATTTCTAATAGAATTTGAAAACATAGATAATGTATTAAATTCTTATTAATAATCTACATTAATAGTTATTATGATACACTACTAAAATGAAAAAAAAATATAGTGTGAATTTTTAGATAAATGTATAAAATATTGAAAAACACATTTTCAACTAAAAAACATATCATGATTAAAAATTAAGAATATAGTAGTTTCAAATTTATATAATTAAATAAAAATGAGGGATATCATTCATATATAAATATAATAGGATTAAAAAATATAATATTTAATCACTATTTAAAACATATATTTCATTTAATTTTTTGTTAATTGGAGAAATTATTATGTATTATTTCTTGGATTTTTCTACATTGAAATTTTCCCATCGGTGGTTAATATCATATATACCATGTTAGGTTATTATATAAACTTTGAAATCATAGATAGGTCACTAATTAGTGAATTGGAGTTGTTGAACTTCAATGTTAATTCATCAATCAATAATTATATTCTCTAATATTTTCCTGTCATATCAAAATAAAACGGAGGACATTTTTCAACTATTATATTACACAGCTCACCAAATCATTTTTATGATAATATGAATTTCAAAATCACAATATATTGTTGAAATAATATTTAAAATATCTCCTAATGATTATCATATTTTATCTAAACCACTATCACTATGAATGCTTAAGCTCAATTTAAATGTTTCATATGACCATTATTTATTGAAAAAGTAAATAAAACATGGTAATAATTATATATTCATGTCACTACTGAAGTCAAAAACAATGTACATTATCAAAATACATTGATTTTTTTCTCATTTTATGATTCAAATATTTAGTCATCATTTAATTAATAAGTAAAATCTTCATCATTTTTTAATAATTACCCCTATTTATTTTGTTTTTTTATAAAATATCATTAATTGGAAGTCAATTTCCACCAATCAAATTTCTAAAAATAATAATTCCATTCATTTCACCATGTCATATTAAAGAGTTGATATGAAATCATTAATTATTTAAAAAAATGACTAGGGGATTCTTCTGATCCTAGTAAACTCATGATATTCACAAATACGTTATATTTCATTTTTCTACTATAAGTCTACACAATATTCTAAACAAATAATATAATTAATCTATTTATATAAATATGTGTTTACATTAACTATTAAAAACATATTTATTATATATTCATTCCAATATATATTATTCATATCAATTCATGAATTATAAAACAAAATATATTACATTTCACACAAAATAATATCTTATATTACTTCTCATCTAAATAATTTATATATGAGGGGAATCAAAATTATCAAAATAATTTATAAAATAATTTTTATCATTAAAAAATTATTTAATCGTAATTATAAAACACATTTATTTGTAATATGTTTTGTTCAACACCATTGAGGCGCAACATATGAAGTCAATACTTTATCAGTGGAGCTAATGGATAAAGAAAAAGAAACATAACATATAATAGTGGAAAATAATTAACCCTAGAAGTCATTAAAAGATAACATAAATTATATAAATAAGGTTATGTTAGGTCGAAGAGGTAAAAATGTTACTAGCATTGTTATTTATGTAATGAAAAATTATCTATTACATAAAATTATTTTATCAATTATTACAATTTATGCCTATGTTATACGTCCTGAGAAATAGATGTTGTTCCATTCTAATTTCTACTAAATGTTGACATAGACTAGTGTAGTATTATTCAATCAAAATTATTTCATGGTTACTCAATTTCTTTTATACAATTATCATGTATTTTGTGAGGGTATTAAAGACCAACACTAATATATCATTTAGCTAGATAATATTCTTGTATCTAATACTATCCTAGATCTTTTAACATAAAACCAAGAATTACCATCATTTTTTTACTATGTGAATCCAAATAGCTCAATAGGAATATCAAACGTTTAACTCAAAAATGATATTATTATTTCCCACAATAATGCTCAAATGAATATAATTATCTTGTAAGTAATCTCACATTATGGACATGAACATACATTTAGTGTAAGGATATCAAGGAAAAATCACTCATCGATAGTGTTCAATATATATGTTTGATAATCGTGTCCTCAGTTTTTTAGGATTTATTTCTTTAAAATTTAATCACAAGGATGTTATTTTTAATTTATATTTGAATGATTTAAATTATACACACATTTATAAAAATATCAAAACATATCACAATTTTATAACTAAAAAAATTATTGTTATTTTTATTAACATTAAATTATTAAAATAATATTGATTCAAATAAAAAAAATTTATTTACCTTTCATAAATAATTTTATTTTTGACTTTCAAGTAAGATTTATATTAATGAAATATATTTAAATATATTTTAATAACTTAATTATATTTCATATATTGAAGACATTGCGATTTCATATTGCTCATAAATTATAAATAACTAATATATACCCATTTCATTGAATATATAAAACCATTCTAAAAAATTCAATAGGAGTATTATTAGGTTATGACATATTGTTTAAATAGTGTGTATGTTCAATGAAAAATAGCTATATATTTTTTGAATCCAATAACATTTTTGAATTATTAATATATATTCGATTCCATATTTGATGAAATTATTATGAGGTAAAACATATTTCAACAATAACAGATAACCATGTTTTCTTAACCAGGTGAGAATGTGTTTTTTAGTCATAATTTTTTTCATTTAAAACCATATCCCGAAGGTAATTTTTAACTCCATCTATGTGAATATATATTTTAAACTCTTTTGGTTATTCTAATAACCCTGACTCGGTTATCTCGGAGCCAGTGTATTATATTTTTACATTCACATTGATATACGAATTTAATCCCAAATGAAAGATAATTTTAATATTTATGGAAACCATATTTCATATATAAAATTCAAATTCTTATATAAAATAGAAAATATACAATGATAATTTTTCAGGAATTCCATTAATCGACATAGTGTAATAGTGTATATCATTCATAACACAGATCTTGGAATCCTAAGAAAATTAATAAAAATATTGGAGTAATCTCAGATTATTAGTAAGGGTATGAGTACAGTATAATATATTTTGAATAAATAATCATAAAACACATAGAATGGTGTATAACTGAAACATAATCCCTATAAAAATAATCTTTTTTATAATGGGGAATGAATAAAGAATAAAATATAAAATAATCAATTCATCTAGAAAACATGGTCATGAATATCATCTTAGTAAAATAATAACATCAAATCAGATACAAAATCTCATAATTAATAAATTCATAATGTCGAATACCATAAACTTGTTGTTAAGGCTTAGGCCAAAACACAGTAAATAAATAGGTAAAAACCTTAACTTGTCTATCTCATTAGACTAACTAATGAATTAAGGGCCACAGTAGTCCCACCAGTCACATAATAAGTCTAATTCATTCCTAATATGAATGGGGTGAAACATAAAAAAACAAATATATAAATAATAAATAATTATCCCCAATCACTACAGATAATAAAAAACCTTTCTGAGTAATACATTGAATAGTATCAAAATTGAACATTAATAGTCAAACTGAACGTTAAACTTTAATAGAATGTGTTATATAATATACTAATAGATCATCCTCACTGAAAAATAATGTTCAAAAAATCATACGGAAATAGTTGAAAAGACTATAAAAAATCATTTAAACTTTTATATAGAAATCCCAATTTTTATAATGAAATTATTTTTAAAGGGGAACAAAACATTAAAATAAAAAAATTTCAGGGAATATCATCTTATAATCTTGTAAAGGATTATTTCCTCATTCCATATCAGTTTTTAAAATAACATTCCATTTTTATTTTTTTGGAAAAGTTCATGACATACCTCATTCAGAAAATTTAAAAAAGATTCTAAGAAAAAAGTTTTATTAAAAGGAAAACATGGCTAAAAACGACATTAAATATTTTATAATAATAATATGTTTTTTAATTTTTTTTTTAAAATGGTCATGAATGATAAATATGGACAAGTAAAAACATACATAATAATATTTGTTGATAATAATGAGATTACAAAATTAAACCCTTACAATAAGGATCTGGCTTAAAATATAAATTATTCTTGTGACTTTGGGCTATAGTTTATTCTCATGTATTCCAAAGTATATATTCAGTCGAGAGTATTATAGAATTAGGAAAAAATCATATATAATATATCAATATTAATAATTATATATGTCTACCTTCCATCAATTTTTTCATATATCATATACTATTAAAATGAAACATGCTTTCTTTTAAAGAAAAAATAACAAATACATTAATCAAAACATCTTCATTGTCCGTACCATTATTATTAACTATTATAAAAATTTAAATACATGGTATGGGAAAACAAAACTCAGTATTGAAAAAAAAGTGAAAAATATTACATGTTATCATGAGAGATATAAAAAAGAACAAGCGGACATTCATAATAGCTTGAGGAAGGGGAATATCATAATAATATTAAATTTTATAATAAAATGAAAATGTGGATACAATATTTAATTTTGAAATTGATATGCATATCAAAAAGATCCATACCCAAGGTGTCATTTTTCCAAGGTCCATCACCATGGTTTCAAAATGTTACTAAGGTTATTCACCAATGTATAATAAAACTTATCATCTCTAAAGATTAATTTCATTAACCTATGAAACAGAGTGGAATCAAGGAAAACCATTAAATTGAATTTATTTTCTTGTGATCCACATAGATAATAATAAAAAATCTCATAAATAACCCACAGAAATCAAAAATAATTGGTTTCATATCAAAATCATGGCGTGTTAAAAATACTATAAAAACCTAATCATTCTTTCATTTGTTACCCGTGAAAAGGAAAGGATGGTTTTATGTATATAGATTAAAGTAAAAAATAAATATAATTTTTTTCTTATTTAATTCCCATGGAAATGAAATACGTTTGGGTAATCTCATAACCAAAATAAAATAAGTTATTGAGAAAAAGAGAGAGATTTTCAGAAAAACAAAATTATACCATAACGGCTATGAAACATGGTTTTAGAAAAATTTAGTAAGAGAGGTTAATTGGGTATATCATCCAAAAATGAATCATAATATAGTAAAGATACATAATAAAATATAATTATTAACATTTTATATAAATTTTAATGATATAACACATAAAAGATAACATTAAAGGAAAGAGAAGCTTATAATTCACTCACCACATAAGAAACAATTGAATATACATCATCTATGAATTACAGTATAAAAAAAATTATATATCAAGATATTAAGAGCCAAATGGGTGTATATACACCTTATGGGAAAATAATGGTTCCTAGAATCAAGATATGCCCCAAATAAAAGAAATTGAGATGAAGTTGCTTTCTTTAAGTCTGACTTGTCTCGTTCATTCTTTATCTTCATGAATAATAAAAATAAGTTAATATATACTTGTTTTAGAACCTATATCATGTTTTAATTCTGTTTACATCAGTTATTACAATGTTATAACAATTACTTAACTATTTACGTTTACATCGGCCATTTAGTCGATATTCGGTACTTGAGTCAAAAATGAAGTTTTTATGATTACAAATTTTCCCTATGGTCATAAATCTATAATCTCCTAAATATTATTAATTATTCATGAAACATAAAAATATAATATATATATATAGAATAATTCATAATAGTTAGAGATAAGAAATGAAATGCATTATTCATGGAGACGGTAGGCCATACGTATACAGGAATGCCACATTCATTTCATTATCATATTAAATGAATGAAAACTAAGTTATAAATATATATATTAAGATTAGAGTATAATATATATTTTATATATGATATAATGTTTCATTAAATCTTTCATTTATACACTAAAAGTATAGCCTAAACAAGACATATCACTTTGATGGGGCGATAGTCCACACATCCTCAAATAAAATTACTGTATTTATAGAACATGAAAAGAAAAATAATAGTTTTCTAAATGAAAATTAAACAAGAATAGAGATAATATAATATCATATATATCATAAAAATATAAATATCTATCATAATGTCTACAATGATAAGTTGTAGTTTTAAATTGAATAATCATCGTTTCATTAGGAAGTAGTTTTCCATACACAGAAACAAAATATTCTAAATCCATTGGACGGAGGCCTATGTAAGTGAAAGTTGAAATATAAGCACAAAAACATCCTAGTATATATAAGAGACCTTTTTTATAATATAATTTAAAAAATATCATTTCTGGGGATGTAAAAGGAAAATAAAATAAATGATCTTGAGAGAAGACATTACCTCTAAATTGGGTAACTCCTTTTTATTTGAGACAAAAGGATTCATTAAGTTTCCCTCATTATGAGGTATGGATTACTGGAGTAAGTTTGATATTTTTGGATATTATATGATCATAACATTGATGATACAATGTCCTTGAGAGGTATAATTATGTGGGTAGATGTGGTGGCCTTTTGTGATAGTAAGGAGGCGCACTTTTGGAATATCTTGAAATATTATTTTATCATAAAATTATTTTTATAATATTAGTCATTTACCCTTAATTACCTAATTTACCCTTTAACCAAGGTAAAAATAAATAATTTCTGATGTTACAATTCATAATTTTTAAAAAATCAAGGGAAAAATTTCACACAATTTCAGCCTTATGAATCCAAATATTGAACCCATTTTTCCAAATAAAAAACACATAATTGGAAGAAATTAATTTACAAATTATTCCCCTTTTCCAAACTAGAAATAAGTTTTTTATGAATTAAAAACTATCAAAATATTGACTTGGTTTTATTTCAAATTTCAATATAGAATAACATAAACTTTCTCGAATTGGATTTAATGATAAAAATTTAATTTAATTACACTTTAAATCCAATTAATATTACAATATATATATATATTAATATATTATATGAAAATAATTTTTTGATTTAAAATTTATTATATTTCACTACTCATTAGTATAAGGATTTTATCAAAAAAATAAAAAAAATAGCCAAAGTAAATCTTCATGTCCCGATTCTAATTAAGATGTTCACTTTTTCAATTGGAATATAAAAAAGTAACAAAAAAAAATTTAAAAAAGGGGTTTCCATCAAAATGTGGTAAAATGACATTTTAAAAATATTAGAGTATCATATGTATGAATTGGATTCATTCTCATTTATGTCTCTAAAATAAATTGGATATATGTAAAAATAATTTAAAAATATATAAAATCCTAATATATTTAATTATATTAATTACCTACAATATAAAAAACAAGGATTCCACACCTATATAAATTAATATTATTATTTTCGTACTATTTTTCGGTATAACTCAATGATGTGTGCAACATAAGTTTTTGAAAAAAACAGTTCTTTTGTGTCAAATAGAAATTAGGAAAAAGTGTCCCCATTATCATTAAATTAATATCTTATTCATAAATATTAATAGATATGAAAATTTATTATTCTATAAATACATTTTATGTTATATCATTCCCCTCTTTTGGGAATTAGGTCCTCAGAATTATAAAATTGGGCACAATAACTTTATTGAAAATCCCACATCAGCTAAAAAGAAAAAACCTCTTAAAAATAATGACAATGATGTACAAAGGTAACATGAGATAACACATTCTAGGATTCCATGTAGGGAAACATGTATATAGATGAAAAACTAACCCTCTTATTCTGATGGAGTGTGATAGAAAACATGCTCATGAAAAAGTTAATAATAAAAAAACCCAGAGACCTGTAATGAATTAAACAGTATTTGATTTCCTAGTATGACATGTAAATTGAAATAGATTTTGTTTTACGTATATTTTGATAAAGATGAAGAAATTTATTTATAAGTGTGACTAATAACATAAAGAAATATACATACTTTTCAATTATAGTTTCATATTTTAATAAATTTATATGACAAGCTCATCTTTTCTCCAATCACTGAGCATTAAATATTACATGGTCACATATGAAGAACTATAATTAACTTCTGTAGAATATCATAAACAAAAAAAGATTAAGTGTCTTTTTATCTTGTCTTGAAGCATTAACCAAAACAAAAATTATTAGTAAAAGACCATATAATCCCTGAAAATAATAATATATTATTATGAGAAAGAATACTTTTAATCTCTAAAATTCAATAGTAATACCCATGTTCTACATAGACCATTCAAAAATAAAACATCCTTATAATTACACAAAATAATACAAACTAGGATTAAACCCAGAATTCATAAGTATTTGATCACATAGTCTTCTTAGATAAATGTTAATATAAATCTATAAATAAAATATATCACTCTTAACATCTCATACCAAAACATAATTACCCTAATGACATATTCCGAAAAATAGTTTAATCACCTTCATAAATGACTTGAATCTCTATTAATCCACAATTATAACATTAATTCTTATAAAAGAAAATTCAACCATTAATCTGTCAAAATACAATAGTGTTATATTTTGCTTAAAAATATAATGTTCCCAAAACTATGAACTTCTTCAGAAATAATATTTATCACCCAATAAAAAAACCAATTTTCTATACAGTAGGTATTATTAGATTAAAAAAATATCTCCCTAATAAACTTATTCTTGATCCATAAGATCGTTTATCTAAAAATAACTGGTCATATTAAACTGGGACTTCACATAGGGCAGTGGTAAGTGATGCACCCTTGTCTCCCTTTGGTTGATGCTTCAATTCCCCCGGCGTTGCCGGACATGAAGGGTTGTCACCCATCCTGTAGATTTTTCTCCCTCTAAAAATATAATATTTTTATAACACACACAATATGATATAAAATCATCAGAAATAGAAATAACATGTTTTATCCTCAATATTTAGTCTATAACATTCATTTTTTATCTCCAAAATTACAAACCCATAACATCCAAAAAATATATGTCACCAAAAAATATATTTTTTTACCATGAAATATTATAAAAAAAATCATCATAAGGGATTTATTAGACATTTATCTTTTGAACATCCTTAAATTTATAAATCTAATGAGAAAAGGTTTTTAATAGAAATTTCCTTCTTATAAACATGTCATAATCGCATGAAATCAAAACACAATGAACTCTTTTGATGACTTGTTCCTTTACTAAATATTTTCCAAATCTCTCCTCTAGATCCTACCCCACATCAAATATCCATTGGTCTACTAAAAAGACCAAATCCTATCCCATTATGATGTTGTCAATGAAGGTTGATTCAAGGGGGAAAATTTCTCTTTTCTATTGGTTCATTTTTATATTCTTTTGTTCTCTATTCTACCCTAACCTATACCATTGAAAATGTTATGAAACATGTTGTAACATAATATTATTATAAAATTTTTATTCTATTGGTATAATTCATTATTATATCCCCTTTCCTGACCTTTTATTGGAATGAAATGAAATCATCATTTGAGATGTGTTAATTTTAGCACATTCAAGGATGACGAGTTATCAATTTCTGCTCCTATAATAAATTTTAATCCTGAAACTATTTCTACAGTTAAACCAGACTATTATTTATTTATTTTTTCTTCTGTGATGTTCTGAAATAACTTTTTCTCACATGATGTAAAATAATAATACAAAACAAGTCAATTGTGAGAAAAATTCCTAAAATTAATTCAATCATTTAACATTATTGTTTTATATAATAATTAACCTTCACTCCAAATATCCCTATGAATTTAATAAACATGTAATCTCCTCTATGTTAACTAATTTCATATTACTTAAATTTTGGAAGATCACATTCATCTTACATGTTTATCTATTCACGGAAATAAGTAAACCGAACATAAAAACTAAGAAAACAAACAAATGTAAAAAATAAAATTAAACCACATAACTCATCAAAAAGATCCTGAATGAACATTAGAAGGTTATAATAAATCATTTTCAAATAGTATCGGTTCTTAATTGTTAATTTATAAACATAATTTTATTATTCATGTCATTAATATCATGTGGAGAACACCATTCGAAATAAGTTAAGGGATCCTATCTATTTAACATTTATTAAAGATTGTCTTCTGTGTTATTCTATTTTATGTGTAATTCCTATTGATAGGGTATGATTACCAAAATCCCCCATAATGTATTCATTATCAATAAATTATGAGAAACCCCTTCCTCTCCCATTAATCCCTCTTATTTACACACAATACCATGTCGATATTCTGTAATGGATTCAACCTGAACCTCTGTTATTCCTTCGAGTACCTTTATCATTATTTTTACCTAAATGAGGTGATCTATTATTTTTATGTTCATATTATAAATTATATTTGATTTTTCCAAATACATTTATCAATTTCCATTCATCACTATCTATCCAAGATATTGATGTTTTTATGTGATTCCAACCTCTATAGATCCCGATAAGCAAATGCGTTTTGTGGGAGACTCCTAGATTCTTACATGATTTCAAGTACACTCTATATTCTATAAAGACACTATTATATTTATTAAATATGTATTTTTATTTTCAAAACCTTCCAATTTCACTTATGTTTTTATATAAAGGAGTGTTCTTTTTTTATTTTAAAGAATCTATAGTATTTTCGTTACACCCGCCCAAAAATGTTTTTATACTAAAATTTATTAAATACATTTCATACATGTCATAAATTTTAAATTACATAACTCCCCATGAAACATCCCTAATTCACCTTATTAATGTACATGTATACTCTAGTTCACTTCTTTCGTGGACACATTGGTGTTATTCTTTTGTTCATGATTATAGTACCCAATTCCTTCCATGGGTGATACTTGGGATTATGTAAGATTGATTATGTAAGAATATTTATGTGGAAAACACATTCATGAAATATTAAAATGGGTGAGCCAATATTGCACTCCAATACATTGAATAAATTTATGTCTCATGATATTTTATCTGTGATAGTCTTGTTTGTTAGACTTATCTTGTGCAACATTGTGAAAATATCATGGCGATTATCCTTGAATTGTTCAAAAGCCATATTTTTTATGTTACTTCCACATTTCCATGACTCCATGTTTATTTTATTACTATTCTATATGGTATGATTCCATAAATTAAATTTCTTTTCATAACAACATTTCATTCCTTCTAATCCATGTGTTAATTCTTTTTTTATGGTGATTTTATTACTCGGCTACGTAGACCATCCCATTGTTCCTGTATTCCCTGGGGTACCCTATGCAGATGTTTGAGCACAATAGAAATTAGGATTTATTTAAGGAGATTTAATAAATATGTTTTATTAGTCGCATGTTTTTATATTTATGTACCATTTATTCAAAGCCACTAGACATCATAATCCTTGCCTTGTAATCTAATGAATTTTATTCTTAAAATCATGTAATGTTATGTGAAAATGATAGTGTCGCAATAGTTTGTATCATAGGATAGTCTAGTTGCTCTTGGAGATTTGGATTAGAGGAAATTATTAAAGAATTTGTGTATGATACTATGTATAAGAATACATACCTAAATTTTGGTAAGTATGGAGTAAGTGGTTTATCAAGAAAATTCATTCATGTCTAGATACAAACAAGTAGACAGAGCTATATAAAATATGTACATATTAGTAAAAACTATGACAGGGAGATTCAGGCCCGACTCAGAGTATCCTAGTACCCGAAAACGTGCCTTGATGCACTATTGGTTTGACATTATAGGGGGATAGGATTTGGTAAGTTCATAACCTTAGCACAAACCATTATTAAGAGGGAAAATACCATAAGAATATATGTTATTGAATAGTTCCAAGGATAACCATGATTTAAACCTACATAATCAGAAGTTATGATTTAATTATCCATTATAAGTTTATACTCTAATGTTAATTGTCTCCATTTTATGCTCAATTGTTATGTATTAAAGCCCTGTAATTTTATGTTCTTTCTCATAGTTAATGGAGGGAAATGGAATAACACATTCCAACAATCAATGTGATAGGGAATGTGAATATTTACATTATGTTATGCATGATATGATAAGGAATGGTTGCTCAAAATATCATAAAAATACTTACTCAGCTGGCTCAAGTTATGAATAATAACTTGAATCATGTGGAACACCCTCCTCATCTAAGAAAGATCATGTTGTTGTAGAAACCTTCACGTGAAAAAATCCTCTAATTTTTAGCATGTCTTATGATCCCCTACTAGTGGAAAAGAGGATTAACTCTACTAAAAAGATATTCTCCATCCTCCAATGATCTAAAAAAGAGAATAGTGTACCAGCGATATGTCGTTTTGAGGATGAATATGATCAGTGGAGGGCACTGATCCAAAATACAAAATCCCACAAGAAAATTGATTTCATGGAATAGGATGAATTAAAGAGAATGTTTTTCAATAATTATTTTCCCTGAACCCTCCATCTGAAGATGAATGGAGAGTTCCATGGACAAAAAAAAGGAAGATGAGTCCATTAAGGCGTATGAAGAAAAATTTCAAGGCTTGCAATGTATGACTCTGGCTTAGTCAGGAATACTGAATGATATGTGGATTGCTTCTTTAGAGGAATAAAGCAGAGTCTGCAAAAATCATTGGAAATTTAAGACTTTGAAAGTTTGGAAGAGATTGCCCATTGTTCCCTCAAAGATGAAATGGATATTGGAGAATTTTAGTGGTCTCGTGGGCCTAGTGAAATGAACTGGAAAATAGAGAAAAACAAGGGTGGTTCAACAAACACATCTTGTGATGGAATGAAGCCTGAATATCCAACATGTAAAATTTGGGTGAAGAATCATCTTGGAAACTATGTAAAGGGAACCAAGAACTATTTAAAATGTAGATGAATGGTATGTATGGCCATGTAAAACCAATGGGGTTAGAAAAATACAAGTAATTTTCAAGAAGAAAGGAAGGATCAGATCAACACTCATCCCTTAGTGTAGTGTTACAACTGCAAGGTGCATAGGAATTTTGTGAATAATTTCTCTATGTCATGGTTTGTCAGACCAAACCAAAAAACCATCGAAGGCACGATGGAAGGGATTATGTTATCACTAACTCTGAGGTAGAGCAAGACTACTATGTGGTGACATGTACACTTGTGTTTCATTCATGAATATAAAACATACTATTTGATTCTAGTTCTACACATTCATTCAAATCTTTTAGGTTTAGTAGTTATATTCAAACACTATGTCAAATTTTAGAGGATATGTTATATATGAGAACATTGTATAGGGAAATTATTGTGTTCCTGGTATATAACTCCTCCCTAGTTAATTTTTGTGGACTGAACTACCCAAAAAATCATGTTATTATTCATTTAGCGGAGTTTTACATAATCATGGGAATGGATTGGTTATCCTTATACAGAGCTAACATCAACTTATGGGAAAGGGTGGTAACTCTACACATCCTAAATCATCCTATAATTCATTAAAATTTTAATGCGAAAGATGAATCTACTTTATAACTAGTGTCTCATGTGTGGATATTAATTCCTTATGAGAAATCATTTCTAGCTCCAATGGTTGAGACAAAAGATATAATCATTCTTGAGAAAATGAACTTCATCAGTCATTACAATGATGTATTCCCTAATATGTTTCATGGTCTCCCCCTTGATTGAGAGGCTGAGTTCTCAATTGAACATACTACTAGATCATTTCCTACATCAAAAACACCTAATATATTAGACACTGTTGAGATATAAGTGCGGAAGAAGCAATTACTGGAGAATCTAGACAATGGATTTATACACTTGAGTGCTTTACCATGGGGTGCGTCAGTCCTCTTCATCAAGAAGAATTATGTATCAATTCACCTCAACATTAATAATCATGAGATCAATAAATGCACGATAAAGAAAAGGTATCCCCTACCATGGATAGATGACTTCTTCATTCAACTTTGTGGGGCCATTTATTTCATTAAGGTGAACCTTCAATAAAGATATCACCAATTAAAGGTGAGGAAGGAAGATATTCCAAATATCTCCTTTCAAACAAAGTATGGAAGCAATGATATCAAAGTAATTTCCTTCATACTCACCAATTCAACATAAATTTTAATAGATTTCATGAATAATTTTTTTAGATATTACCTCAAAAAATTTGTGGTAGTCATTATTGTCAATATTATGATATACTGCAAGACCTTAGGGGAATATGAGGAGAATTTGAATATAGTGAAAAAGACACTCATAAGAAAGAATATGTATGAAAAGTATAATAAATTTTTGTTTTGGATGGGTAAAGTATCATTTTTGGGGAATGTTATCTCTACTAAAGGGATATCTATAGACCCCTCCACGATAATGGTGATTGAAGTTTGGCCCAAGAAAACATCTGTAATGTAGATCCGCAATTTTATTGATCTAGCATGGTATTGTCGATGATTTGTAAATAAATTTTCATCATCATAAAAACTAATGACGAAGCTTACATAGAAGGGAGTAATGTTTTTCTACACTATGGAATGTTAAGACTATTTCATGGAGTTAAAAAAGAGGCATATAACTACCCAAATACTCAGACTCTCAATAAGTAGATAATTTATAGAGGTTTATAGTTATGATTAAATAAAGTGATTTTGTTGTGTGCTGATGAAAAATGACAATGTGATGGCCTACACCTCATTGAAGTTGAAAATTCATGAGTAGAACTAGCCCAAACCTGATCTAGAGTTGCCGGCTATGATCTTTATGTTGAAAAAATATGGCATCATTATCTGTATGAGGATAAGTGTGAGATATATACTCCACACAAGAGCCTAAAATATATATTCACACAAAAAGAGATTAGTATGTGCCAAAGAATATTGATAGAGCTCAAAAAATATTATGACTTCTTAATCCACTTCCATCTCGGTATGACAATTAAGGATGCAGATGTCCTAAGTAAAAAAGGACCCTATGTATTTGTCAGTGATGAGAGATGAAAAGGATTTGATCTTATTATATTTGAAATGTGTGGACATGAGAATCATTACGGGATTAATATCATAACCCATTTTTCAAATGATCAATCCACCATCTCTCATGGAGAAAATAAAGGATTCTAAAAGAATAAAAGTGGAAAATTTGAAAAGGGTGGAAGCTGTTAGAATTGGAAAATTCTCAATGTTCAAGATAGATGTGGAAGGAGTTATATGATTTGGGTCACGATTATTTGTACTATCCAATATATAGATAATGTAGTAGCTCATGAATGATGTAACTAGCCTAACCTTCTCTGTTCACCCAAGGAACACAGCGATATATCGGGTTATCTAAGGGAAACTTTGATGGGACAATATAAAGAAGGAGATTACTGACTATATATCAAAGTTCCTTGTTAGTCAAAAAGTGATGGATGAAAGGCAATGGTCTAAAGGTATGATGAAAACACTACCCATAACAAAATGGACGTGGGAGAAAATTACCATGGCCATTATCACTATAATTATAAGGAAATCCAAAGGAAACAATTCTATATGGGTTTTCTGGGATCATCTTACGAAGGCAGCTCACTTTATCACAATTCTATAGGACTTGTCTTTGGATCAAATTTCATGGATATACATCAATGAAGTGAAAAGGTTTTATGGAGTACCACTATCATGTTTATTCGATCAAGATCTAAGATTCAACATGATGTTTTGGGAGAGTCTCCAACATTCTCTAAGCACTGAAATGAACATAAGTACCACATATCATAATTAAAATGATGGCCAAATGAGCTAACAATTAACAAACTGTAAGATATATTGACATTGTGTTTTATGGACATCAAAGGAGGAAGGGACCAAAATATTCCACTAGTTGAATTCTCCAACAATAACAGTTTACACTCGATTATCTGAATGGAACCACATGAATCACTTTTTGGTAAATGGTGTAGAACACCAACTTGTTGGGACAGATTTAGTGAGCGTAAACTTATAGGACATGAAATGGTTGATGAAATGGTTGAGAAGGTGAATAACATATAACAAGACCTCAAGCCATCAAAAAGTCTATAGAATATTTATTCCTACAATCATCGATTAAAACCTTAGTTCAATGTTGGAGACATTGTATTTCTATGCATATCTTAGAGGAATATGATCATGTAGTTTAGGAAAAATGGGAATCTATGTCTCAGGTACATCGTCCCCATAGATATTATTGACCATATCAGGGCTGTGGCATATCCATTGAAACTTCCACCTACCATATCCAAACTACTAGATGTCTTTCATGTATCCCACTTAAGGAAATATATACCAGAATCGTCACACATACTCTCTTATGAGGTGGTACGGTTGGAGGATGATATTTCTTATGAGGAGTAGCCAGCGATGATCTTGGATCATTGAGATAAATTTCTACAAAACAAGACTACTCATCTGATCATGGTAATATAGATGAATCATATGTATGAAGAGGCAACATGGGAACTAGAGGAGGGAATGACAAAAAAGTACCTGAGCTTTTTCATGTCTTTGAATGTAAAGCAATATTTTGACGGTGAAATTTCATAAGGGGGGCATAATGTAACAACCCAATGTTTTCAATGGAAGTTTACTTCTTATAAATATGTCATATAATAACATGAACTCACAACCAAATTATCCACTATGTTGTATGTGACCATAAAAACATAATTTTGACACTTCAATGTTTTGAATTTCGAAAATCTGACATATACGGTTGTGATCAGTATGTTATTTGGAGTTCAATATGACCAAAATAATTGTTAGTGAGTAGTTACATACCATTAAGAATAGTAATTTTACCATTACTAGTAGTTGAATATCCTAATTAATAGTAACCTTGAATATGATGTTATATAAATAAGATTTAAGTAGAAGTACATTATACCTATATCTGGGAATAATATAATGAATGTTTTGGATTTTTTTGAGTAAATTCTGATTTTAAAGAAAAACTATATTAATAAAAAAATTTAAAATTATTTTTGAGAAATTTAGTCTTTTTCTGGATTCTACATTCTGAAAATGGTTAAGGTGAATTTGAGGGTTTTTTCGGAAGTATTTGAATTTGTATGAATAGTAAAATACGATAATTTACGAGAAATGATAAATACATGAATTCTGATGTCATCAGCTGATATATGGATGATGTAAGGTAATTATATAAAACTCACATTCACTTATTACTATTTTTTCATTTAATAATAAATATTTGTTGTCTTTTGAAAAAATAATAAACTAATGATGATAATATTATGAAAACCCTCTCCTCTAATATAAATACCACCGCTTGTTTCATCTTCTCTTCACTCATTTGAAGCCTTGTTCCTTAACAATATTTTACCCAAATCACACATCAAGTTCATCCCCCATGTCCAAAATCCATTGGTCTCCCAAAAATTCAAAATTCTCTTCCCTTAAGAGGCTCTCAAGGATGGTTGATTAAAGAGGTAAAATTCCTCTTTTCTTTTCGTTCATTTTAATGTTCTTTTGTTATCTATTATTTCTTAACCTATACTCATCCTAATGATATGAAAAATTGAGTAACATAAATATAATGTATTATATTTTTTATAATAATATAATTAAATTTCGTATAGCCTTTTCCCACATTTTATATTATTTAAATGAATACACAGTTTGAGATGTGTTAATTTAGCACATTCACGGATGGCATGTTATGAATTTCTATTACAATCTTCAATTCCAATCATGAAACCATTTTTATTATTGAACCATACTATTAAATATTTACTTTACCTTACTTTATTTTCTGGAATCATTTTCTCTCATATGATGTAATATAATAATACAAAACATGTTAATTGTTTGAAAAATTGCTAATATAAATTCAAGTGTTTATCATTAATGTTTTATATATTGATTCACCATCAATATAAATAAAAAATGATTTGCATGACCATTTAATATTTTGGATGTTCACAACATTTAATAACATCAATTATGGACAACCACTTTCATATTTTATGTTTATCTGTTCATGAAAATACATAATATTATAATAAAAACAATGAAAAAAGGACCCGATCAATGAAACTGATCCACTTAACAAATCAAAAAGTACAAGAATTAACAATTAAAGGTTGTTTTAAATCGTTTACATTTAAAATATGTTCTTTAATTATTAATTAATTTACCTAATTTAATTATTCAGGTCATTAATATCATGTGGAGAACACCATCATGCATAAGGTACGAGATCTTCTCTATTTCACTTATATTCAAGATTATCTGCCATGTTATTCCCTATTATGTTTAATTACTAGTTATGTGGTATGATTAAATACCTCACCATACTTTACTCATGATGTTTAAAGGATTAGAAACACCTTTCTCTTTCATTAATCCCTCTTAATTACTCATGAAACCATACGGATATTCTATAAGTTATTCAACCTAAACCTCCTTTATTCTGTGGGGTTTATTTATGTATATTTTTACCTAAATGTGGTTTTATATTATTCATATGTTCATCTTTTAAATTATATGTGAATTTTCCAAACTCATGTATGATGATCCATTCATCATTATCTTTCAGGGATATATATGTTTTTATGTGATTACCTCTGTAAGACTTCCCAATAAGAAAAAATGTTTTAAAGGAGCTTCCTGAATTCTTACAAAATTTCAGGTACAATATATATTCTATTTTAATCCACCATTTTCAATATAAAATAAATATTTTTATTTTGAAAAAGATATTCGTTCCCTTCTAGATTTATTTAATAGAGTTTCTATTTTTTAAAGGATCTATAGTATTTTCCATAAAACTACTCAAAAATGTTTGTATTCAAAACATTATTGAATAATTTACATTCAAATGATCACTTGTATATGAAATCACTGACCAAGATAGATACCTATTTTCCTTTATAAATGTACATTATTACTATTTTTCCTTATTTAATGGACAATTCTGTGTTACTCCCTTCTTTTATGATTTGTGTAATGATTATATTACAAAATTCATTCCATGATTAATCCTCATATTTATGTAATATTGATTATGTAAGATCCTTTATGTTGAAAATATTTTCATGAAATGATCATATTGTTGCACTAAGATAGTTCTCCAGTGCATTGGGTAATGTTCAGTCTCATGATATAATCTATCTGATGGTCTTGGCAGTTATCGATGGCTTGTGCTACTATGTGATATAATAGTTGTCGTTAGCCTTGAATCATGCTAAAGTCATGTTATATGTTTCTTACATATTACTATGAATACCTTTTTTTATTATTTCTTGTCAATATGTTATTATTCCATATGGTAGATGCCTTTTTATTTCATAATTTCATGCCTTCAATTCCAAGTGTTATTTATATTTTCTTATTGTTGTTCCCTTACTGAGATATTTATCCCATCCCTCTATTCATGTGTTACCCACAATACCCTCTATAGATGTTTGAGAATAATATAATTTAGGAAATCTTTATGGAGATTTAATACTTGGGTTATTTAAGTCCCATGTTTTGTTGTTATATAACTAGTTTTCAAAGACATTATTCTTCATGTTCCTTGTATTGTACTGTGATCTATATTATGATTAATATAATGTAATGCTATCTGAAAAGTATATGGTGTATATAATAAAACCATAATGATATCCATAACTATTAATAGAACAACCTAATATCAAATGATTTCAAAAATATTCTATGATAACAAATATATTCATCTGGCCTTAAACATGACTTATTCTAGTGAATTTTTACTAAAACTTATATTCATTATTTACCAATGATCTTTTAGGTCTACAGTTTTAGCGAATTAAGAGAAAATATTACTATAATTTTCAATACAAAAAGTATATAACACTTTATTCCATATATTTTTTTCGTAAAAAAACTATTAAAATTAAAAAATGGTTTATTTTGATGAAAAATATTCAAATGCATTAATAGTACAATTTCTATTTACCTTGCCAATCATAATACCTATAAATAACATTTTAGAAACGTGTATGATTACAGAGAACTCAGTAGGTAAAAATAGATTGATTAGTTTACATGTTAACTTAAAAGATATAAATAAGAACATGATAAAACTCATAAATCCATGAGAAAGGGGAATATTATAACAATAACAGTCCGGATCATAACATGGAAATTTGGTGATTAAAATTAAATTATACATTCATAAGAATGTCACCAAGGAACATCCCTAAGGTGTAATATAATCATGTTTTATCCCCAATGTGTCATAAAAATTACCATGTTTATTTACCAAGGTATTGTAAAACATGACATATATAGGGATTAATTTTTTCACCCAATTCTTTAGAAATATATCATGGTACACCCTTAATATGTATTAATTTTCATGTGATCCATATAAATCATAATAAATAATTTCATAAATAACACATAGATATCAAAATGAATTGGTTTCATATAAAAAAACTACTATTTTAAATAGTTCTAAAAACGCTATCATTATGTCAGTAATAACCCACAGAAAGGAAAATAGAGATTTATGTTTGTCAATTATGAAATAAAATAAATCCTTTTTATGTCTTTGTTAATACCGCCAGATATTAAATTGGTTGGGTACTCACATAAACAAAATAAATTATGTTCTTGACAAAAAGTGAGTGATTTTGAGACACACATTCTACATCATAACGACTATATAACAAGGTTTCAGAAAACAAAATAATGATATGATATAGGGGTATCTAATCCATAAAGGACTAATAGTAAAGTATATATAATGAATAAAATGTAAATAAAAACATTTTATGTAAATATTAATGATATAGAACATAAAATATAATATGGAAGGGAAGAGAAGTTGTGAATCGAAATACAACATTAAAAACACTTGAATACATATCACTAAAGAATTAAATTATAAAAAACATTAAATATCATGAGAATATAATAATTCATGATATAATTTTTAAAATGGATTTATATAAAAATTAAGGAAAATAAAGCTTCATAACATTAGGATAGGCCCCAATGAATGGAGATTGAAACGGAGTCCCTAACCATGATTCCGACTTGTCTTGTTCATTCATTAGCTTCTTCAATAATAAAATAATTCTAATTTCTAATTTTTTGTGAATAATTTTCATTATTTTTATTTCTTTTATATAACTTATTACCATGTTATAATAATTAATTAATTATTTTACTTCATATAGGACATGTAGTCGATATTCGGTACTTGTGTCAGAAATAAACATATTATGATTACAAATTGTCCATAAGGTCATAATTCCATTATCTATAGAATGATATTTATTTTTCAAATAACATATAAATATCCCATATATATATATATTGATAATAATCGATTATATTTGGAGATATTTATTGATATTAACTCTTCATGGAGACGGTTGGTCGTGCGTGCATTTGAATGCTACTTTCATTTCATTTTCATATAAAAATAATTAAAACTAATTTATAAATATGTAAATTATAATTAACGTATAATATATATGTTATATATGTTACATAGGTTCATTAAATTTATCCTTTATACATTCCATGTAGGGAATGACCGAGTTATATCACTTTGAGTGGGCGGTAGTCCACATATCATAAAATGAAAGTATCGAATTTATAAAACATCAAAATCATAAATGTATCTTCAAAATGAAAATTATTTATGAATATTGATAATATAAATTTCATATATACCATAAATAAATATAGTTCCCTCATAATTTTATCTATGAGTGGTTGTAGGTGAATATTGAACAATCATAGTTTCGTGACACAACATTCACCATACACAGAAACAATATGTTTTAAACCCATTAGATGGATGTCTGTGTAAGTAAACATATAAATATAAGAATAATTACTTCATAGTGTATTTTGGAAATATTTTTTGTTATAAAATAATGGAATAAAAACTGTTTAGTGGATTGGAGAAGGAAAATAACTAAAAGGAGCATGAGTGAAGACGCTAACTCTAAATGAGGAAACCCCTTTTGATTTTAGCCAAAAGGATTCTTTGAGTTTTCCTGATCCCAAGTTAATTATTATTGGAGTATGTGAGGTATTTTGAGACCATATTTGATCAGAATATAGATTATCCAAATTAATTTATAGGTGTATGTAAGTGGGTATAGTTGGTAGACTTTTATAATAGGGATTTGGGGAACTTTAGGTATGTCTTGTTATATTATATTATTATAAAATAATTTTCTAATTATAATTTATCCAAGGTAATATATTTCCATAATAACATGATTAATTTTCTAAATCCTCTCAAAAATTGCTATCAGAAACGTTTAGGTAAAAAAATTAACCTAATATTTTAGCTTTAACCCTTAGATAAAACATTATCTTTTACCTTGTATTCTTGTATTTTCATAATTTATTATTACTCTATATACTATAAAATTACTAGAGGACAAAAAGATTGTCATTAATGATATTATTGAAATTATATACGTCATTTGGATGAATTTTGGTTTTTAGGACTATTATATCATTTAATAAAATAGTATTCTTCTTTTAAAAATACATTTATGTCATCTTTGATACTCTTTAGAAATTTATTTTTGTTAAAGTAAAAAAACATGATTCCATTGAACCAAAATAATTAAAAAACATAATTTGACATAATAATCCATAAAATTTATGAATGGAATAAAATGTTTTATATTACATTTATTTTAATATTAAAAATATCATCTATTTGAATATATCATTAATAATGTATTCATTGAATCATCATTGTGTCATAAATAAAATTGTTTTTTTAATTTATAAAAATTATAAATAAAATACTGGGATTTAGGAAATAGTTTTATATTGATAATTTTTATTTATAGTCTAAGATACAATTTATATAAATAAAATTAAAATTATATCAGTTTGGAGATACATGTTTATGGTATTTTTCCATTTTCTTCAAAATATATATTTTAATAGGTCATTACCACACCCAAGTGGCTATATGGGGTGTTAAAATCGACCCAAGGGTTTTCAGGGTATAAAATATCTCATAAAATAGAATGAGGAAATGTTTTAGGGTAGTATTATATTTTTGTAATATTATATTTTTACTCTTATTTAAATGAATTACAATTCCCCCACGGTAAAAAGAAACAATTACTCAAGTTACTATTCATAATGTATTAAAATATATGGGACAAATATAAACAATTTGGCCTTTTGATTAAAAATATTGACCCATTTTTCTAAATTCACAACATATAATTGGATGACATTAATTTAAAATTAATTATTGTTGTCAAAAAAATAAGGTGGTTTTTTAAGAAACAAAAACTATTAAAAGATTGGCATGTGTTTTTGTCCAATTTCAATGTCAAATTACTTACAATGAAATTTTTTTATCAAATTATAAAAAACGATCGAATTTAACTTCAAAAACGAATAATGGAAAATATATCTATATATATAAATTATATTAAAAGGTATATTTGAATTATAATGTTGTATTTTTCATTATGCATTAATATATGGATTTTATCTGAAAAATACCAAACATTCTACCAAAGTAATGTTTTATGTCCCAAATCTAAATAATAATTTTTATTTGTCAAATAGAATATATAATAGTGAAAAAACTATATTTAAAAACTATTCTACATCAAAATGTTGTAAAACATCCTTATAAAAAATTAGAGTATTTTATGCGTTACATTGGATTCATTATAATTTTAAGACTCTAAAATAAATTGGATAAAAGTAAAAATATTTAAAAAATATGAAAATTCATAATATTGTTATTTTTATTCATTCCTGCAAATACTAAGGCTATATGTTTACTTCTATTTAAAATAATTATATTTTTGTTATATTTTTTTCATATAACTCAATGTTGTGTGAAACATAATATCTCTAAAAAACCCATTGTATCATTTCAAATATGATTTTGTAATAAAATCCCTGTCAACATAAAATTAATATCTTATTCATTAATATTAATTGAAAGGAAAATTTATTATTCCATAAATACCTGAGATGTTACACATACTTCATTCTTTACCTTAGTCGTTGGTACGTTAACCCCATGTATTATTGATGAAGCATGTTGCAAAATTATACAAGATCAATATCCATGTTTAAGATATCATATATGACCCTCTTATATAATTTTATTATTAATACATCACTATTACCATTGTTTCAGGTGTTAACTGCTTCATTTTATTTTTTGTTTGTCATGTAAGTCTTGTTTTTTATATATAGGTTATATATTCTGTATATCCATAATTATATTTACTTCATAAATATTATATTCTCTCATAATATAAATTTTTATATTAATTTTTTGAAGGCTAATGTGGATATAGAATCTCATTGAATCGTGGAGATGATAGGTTGTACCTACCAAGGGTGATGATATCATTCCCTTAATGTAAATATGATAATGAATTGGACAGTATATTAATTACATATAATAAATATCATTTCAAATTTATTATTTTATCAATTATATTATTCAGTATATATATTCAAATAAAGTGGTGATGAAAAAAATATACTAGAGTGTGGAGATGGTAAATTTTACGTACGCATGCATGGTGATATTGTTTTAGTAGGATATATAAACAGAGGAATACCGATATCCCATATTCATAATATCATATCTGCATATAGAAGATACATTAATTATTATATTAATATTGAAACAATATATTAAGAGATAGTAGAATAAAAAATGAAGACAAATTATTGATAAATCAATTACATCTTCTTTGGTGGACTTCCTTTGGATTACTTCTTAAGGACACTAGGGTTGGTCTTTTTAGAAGGCCAGGACCTCCAGAACATTACTACGAATACAAGGAGGAGAAATGGTGGGGTTTTTTGAAGATAAAAGCCACAACATGGTCTCAATAAGTTAGGGTGGTGGTTCCTTTTTCAAAGAGTGGTGAGAGCCAATTTTGGAAATCCTAAAAATATTAAAATATAATGATGTTATTCTTGTGAAGAAACATAAAAATGAGATATAAATGAATTAGGGAAGAAATTTTTGACCATATATTATCTCATTTGTGATTATTTTACATTTATGGATTTAAATAATTTTAATAAATTTTAATTCAACAATGTACCATTTTTTAGAAAATTTGATACAATTAATTTAATTAGACAATAAATGCATCAAGACAATATAGGAATCATAATATAAAATATACAATCGTATCTAATATATTTTATTGATAAGAAAAATTCATTAAAAAATTTAATTGATCTGAAATATATAAAAATTAATATTAATAAAATTATTTATTTTATTTTATTTTATAAAATAAATATTTTTTTAAACATTTAATAGGCATTTAAAGTAATTATATAATTAAATAAAAGGGAAAATATTTTGTAATTATAATTTATAGTTTACAATATATATGTTATTTCCATGTACAATTTTCCATTAAAAAAATCTAATTTCATATTTCAGTGATAAGGGTCGAATACCCTAGATCTAATAATTATTAGACAATTTTTTATTATGTGTATAGACCATAAGTTTTTGTTCATACCCTTATTTAAACCCTTTAATTATTATCATGATATCATTTAATTTATACATTAAGGGTTAATATTATTACCATATAATGTTAAAATACCACTAACTACATCATTGATTAAATATTGATGTGAATCCCAATTAGTTTAATGAATTTTAAAAATTTACATTCTCTATATCATTTAAAAAAATTATTGATAATAAAATATATATTTTTTAATTTATGGCAGTATTCTTTATTTTTTCTTATAAAAACAATATAACAATAATATAATTTCAAAACATGCATTCAAATACATTACTAATATGACTAATGCATCAATAAAATTTGTGTATGAAATTTACTCTATCAAATAATATTTATTTTTATATAATTATTATCATTTATTTGATACTTCTATTATTTAAGTAATTAATTTTTCATCATTATTTCACCATTGATGTTAATTTTATTGTTATAAAATATTATAAATAATTTTTCATGATGTAGATAAAAATTGTATCTTTATAATGACTTTTTACAGTCTAATTTAAATTTTGTGAACACCTATTTTAAAAATGGAATACTTATTTAAAATGTGAGTATGATATTTTTATCATATCATTAAATAAAATATAATAAATGTATAATTATCATCCAAATGTCATAAAAAGGTTATAATTTCTACCTATTGAATATTTTTTGGAAACTGACTTATTCAATTTAATTAAGGCATGTTTTTGTGTAATTTAATAATATTTATAATATATTTTTTAAATTTAATTACCCAATTTTACCTTAACTGTGGAAGTAAAAAATTTTGTTAATGTTTCTATACATATTCCAAAAAAAATAAATAATAATCATGAAATTTGGACGCACTAATTCAAAATATAGATTTATTTTTTCAATATTCAAAACATAGAATTTGTAGTAATTAATTCGAATTTATTCATGTCGATGGTGTTGGATAACTAGTTATTAATGATTAAAAATGAAATATATTAAAACATTTTTATATCTATATTAAATTTAAATTTTAATATAATGACCTAAAATGGATTAAATGATTAGAAAATAATAGAGTTATACTTTAAATGTAGACAGAAATATAATTTACTAATATAAATTATTTTGATGAAAAATGTTATTTTCAATTGAAAATTATTTTTTTTATTTTCATAAAAACATGATTATTGTCATATAAATAACAATAATTAAAAAATAAAATTTTCTATAATACTATTTTTGGAAATAAGTTTATTTTCACATTTAAATTATATAAAAATTTAATTTTTTTAAATAGGTTCTCTTTTAAGAGGTTGTTAAATTCTTTTAGTAAAAAATAATGTTTTATTTGTAATATTTGGGTTTTTTATTTTATAATGATATAAAATATAATTGTTAAATAAAAAATATTTTATTGAATATATTACATATATAATTCATTAAAAATATTCACTAATTGTATGTAAATTATTTTCTTAGGATAAAATGACTATGCGAGCATAAAAAAGTTCTTTATAAAAAAATTTCTTATATATTCAATTGGTTTCTATATTCATTTAAACATTAATATTAACCAATTAATTCAACCATATATTTTCATATATTATTTAATACTATTACTAATTTCTAGTTTAATGACTATATAATATCATAAAAATTAAATAAAAATATTTCAATAAAATAATATATTTCATTAAAACTCGGCATTGCATGTATCGCATGCCGACTAACCATTGTCTGTAGGCTAAGCATAAAATTGTGTTGTGTATAAGGAAACAGTGTATCGAATTTTAATTTATTCAATCAGAAACTATTTTTAGGTGTGAGGGTGTCATAGTCTCTTCTCATTCAATTAATCATGTCCTCAAAATTTTTAGAATCCAGGTTCGGTGATGAAGGCTTGACAATTCAAAATAATGTAATTGAAATCCCATATTGGAACAAGAGTTGATAAGACATCCAATTTTAATGAATTATATTTAAGTATTTAGGGAACTATAGATAAAACATATTTGGTTTCTATGTAGAAAATATAATCATGGAAGATAAATTTAACCCTCATGTTCTGATGCAGAGGGATAATGAACATGATCAGGAGATAGTTAACATTCAAAAATATATAAATCTATGATGATATAAGGGGAAAAAATTTCATTATAAAATAAGGTCTGAAGATATCATATTTGGTTTCAAGATCTATTCCCTTAGTTTGATGAAATAATTTCATATATAGACTAGGACAATAATAAAACATACTTTCATGTAAATTAGAGGTTCATACATTGATCAGTTTCTACCAAAAACTAATTTTTATTTCTAAAATTTAATGAAATTAAAAAATATTATATTTATATTAATAATATAGGGACCCAAAATTGTATATTTATTTTATTTTTTAGACTAATTAAATAATGAAAACAATGTTATTCTAATGAGGACATCACATAGATCAGTGGTAGGTGATGCACCCTCATTTCCCTTTGGTTGTGAGTCCAAGTCTCATGGCCTTTCCCGATGTGACAGATTGTCGCTCGACCTATTATTTGTATTTTTTTTAAAACTATTTTATTATAACATTCCCTTAATATCTTAAGATATTATAAATTTATGAAATGTTTCAACCACAAACTATAATATCCAATGATGAACAAATACCATTCTAACCAGTATACATATAAAAAATACTTCAATACAAATTAACAGTCCAAAAAGTATACAAATTTTCAAAAATATATCTCAACATAATATTTTTCTCATTGAATATATTTTTTTCTCTTATGGTCACATGCCAATTATACGAATACTTTAATCACATTTGAAACCATAATTAAAACATTTATAAAAACAAATCCTTAAAGAGCAACAACTATAATACAATCCTTATATATCTTATGATTCACATAACCAAAATATCATTTCATAATTCCCGAATCCAATAATCAAAAATAAATAAATTATTCATATTTGAGTGTAGTAACTACATACACATTACCGTGATCATTTTTCATTTTCTAATAAATATTTCCTTGACTCTTAATATTATTTTCAACATAATGTCCAATCCCAATATTATTGTAACATTGAACACAGGTAAGATATTTGATTCCCTTGAAATCATGACCATGAGGTAGTTTCTCACCACAAATGAAGAAAATATATTTTCCTTTTAATAAGGAACTAGGGTGTTTCCTTCATTGAGTATCACATATTAGAAAATTCTAATTTCCCATTATACATTATTATGTCTCCTGATCCTCCATTGAATTATTATATTGATTTCCCAAAAATGAATAACACAAGGATAATTATTTCTTTGTCTTTAAATCACATGAGAATATATATTATTTTTAAGTGATTGATTAAGAGACAAATTATTTTGAAAAACATTCATTTATCCCATCAATGATATGGTCAATCTAACTCCACAGGTTACGTATGCAATACATACAATTATATTATAACCTTGGAATTTTGGATTCATGTTTAGTAACATTCAAAATAACATTTTTCTTGAGAATCACAAATTTTTCCCCATATCAACTCTATTCACAAGGGAAATATTTTCCCCTGAAAATTTCACTAAAATCCTTCCATTACAAGATTTATATCCCTCTCTCCTCATTGTTTTAATTCAATTAACACCTTTAATTTTCCTCTCCAAATGTATATAAACAATAAAAAAACATTCTCTATATTCTAACTTCCCAAATCATGAAATATATTTTCTATGAAACATATCCATTCCTCACCATCATATGGATTTGTAGTACCATTTAATGTTGGATTTTTTTGTATCATGAAGTTGTATAATATTTTTATTCCAAATTTTGGATTAGGATACTTCATATGGGAGTGGTAATGTTTCATAATATATATAAGATATCCCAAAAAAGATATATACTCCAACAGTAAATTTTTTACCTTTCATTGGACGGAAATACCTACATGGATGATGTGCATTGATATGGTTTTCATTCATGTAACTATGAACCATGTATAAATAATTATATATAGTAGGATATATTATATCATTATAAAACATAATGTATAATCAAACAACAAGTTAATCATGTAAATTGAATTGAATATTTATGGATACATAATCTATAAATAGTAAATATTATTTATTTGGTCTCATATATTGTTTTAGATCCTACATATGGGTTTGATATGAAAATATGAACTATCCTAATAATATCTCCTATGAGTGTCAACCCAAGTGTTCCATAAGGCACATTTCCATGTACTAGGTTATGAGTTAGGAACGATGCACCTAGTCAAAGTTGATATCCCTAGGTAAATATAAACCAAAACCACACAAAAAAATAATATCTGGATTGGGATGTATTCTTAGAATAACCACATAATCTCTATCTCACATAAATTTAATAATGTTCTTATATTCGTATCTTCAATTTCTATTTTTGGTTATGATCCTTAATCTATGTTTTTTAATTCTAGTTTGCAAAATAACATCTAAAATACATTCAACAGAAGTTGTAATGTATCTGACCCTAGTAGTATGGAGTCGGTTCCATTCTATATTAGATTATCTTGGATACAATATTTTAATCCCAAATATCAGTTCAATTTTATAGTTTTGGAAAAAAAATTCCAATCATGAAATTCAGATTAAAATATAAAACAAAAAATACACAATTAATTTTCATCATTAATGATATTAATATCCTCAATGTAACCCTACATATTAGTGACAACACATATATTGGAATGCTAGTAGAATAAATCCATTGAATGGGGTGAGATTAGTTTCTCACTAAGGGTATGAATCCAAGATAATATATCATTAGTAGATAATAATAATACATAAGGCAAGGTTCCTAATTGAAACAGAATACCATTAAACATAATCCTGAGAAAAAATTTAAGGAATTAATAATACCAAATAACAAAATCACATTAGATAGAAAACATAACCATGGATATAATACTAGTTGAATAATCACTTGTAATATAAATAAATAATTTCATAATGACTAAATCCAGAATTTTGTACATCATAAACATGCCTTCAAGGATTCGGCTAGGAAAGCATATATAAATGTGTAAAAACCCAAACTAGTTCATCTCCTGAGAGCTACCAATGCATTGAAGGGATGTAGTGGGCCCCAACCATCCCTTACTAATTTCAATAAATTATTCAAATGACTAGGTTGAAACATAAATGACATATAAATATGAAATATAAATAAATATCCCCAATTAGTAATCATAATCACAAACCATTTTGAGAAATATGGTGAATGCTTCTAAAATTTCATGTCAACAACCAAACTGATCATAAACCATTTAATATAATATATTAAATTATACAATATTATATCAACCATTATGAACCATCACGATCAACAATGAATATTTACATAGATTAAGGTATTGTAATAATATCTTTAAATACATCTTGAGTGAAATAACAATTTTTATGTTGATATTATTTTAAAAATGGATTTTTTTTAAAAGAAAACAATTTCAGTAAAATGGATATTTAAATACTTTAAATGAATATTTTCTCATGCCGTATAAGATAAAAAATAAGATTCCTTTCATATTTTTTCGATAAGGGAAAAATGAACATCATTTGGAAAAAGTGAAAAATATTCCTTCGAAATTTTTTTATAAAAAGTAAAAATGGATTAAAATTACATTAAACAATTGTATAATAATATTATGTATAGTTTGAAATACATTTTTATGAAACAAGAACATGGATGATAAATATTCCCTGGGAAATACATATGTATATATAATCATGGATAATAATGAGATTGCAAAATTAAACCGTAACTCGAAGTATTCATTAGTCGAGGGTGTATTAACCTCATATATAATGATTGAATAATTTTATTAAATTATAACATTACCATATGCATATTAACAATGTCATATATGATCATATTATATCATTTTGATAAAAATAATTTATTGTTACCAAGGATTTGGGTGTTAACTACTTCATTTCCTTCTGTTTTTTGTCATGTAAGTCGTGATTCATATGAAAAGTATATATTTTATTCATATTTTGAAGGATATAATGTTTATAAATATTATATTCACCCATAATATAAATTTCTATAATTATTATTGAATTATTATCATAGATATAGAATCTCATCATGCCATTGACATAGTAGGTCATACATACACACAAGCAACGATATCACTCAAATAATGGGAATGTGGTAAGTAATTGGATGATATATTAAAAATACATAAAAATATCATATCTTGTTTAGTATTTCATAGATTAAATTAATCATTATACCCATCTAAATAATGTGGTTATGAAAAACAAATTACAACGCAATATAAAGATGGTATGTCATAAATATGCATGCAAGGTGATATAGTTTTTTCCATATGATGGATAAAATGAGGAGTATAATTATATCAAATTTATTAAAACTTCTCAGCCTATAGATAATAATGGATTTATTACATTATTATGGAAACCACATTGGAATGGGATATGGAAGAAGAAATGAAATGAAATTATTTGTAAAATAATTACCTCTTTTTCAGTGGACTTAATTTTGATCTCTTATTAGGAAAACTATGGTTCATCTTTTAGAAGACCAGGACCTCTATAAAATAAAAATAAATTTTGGGAGAAGAAATAATTAAGTTTTAGTGGAGATAAAAGGATCAATGTGTTGATAGGGAGTGGGGAAAGAGGTTCCCTTTTATAATATATTTGAGAGGAACTTTTGGAAGTCCTAAAAATATAAAACAAAACATAGGTTATTATAGTAAAAAAAGACATCCAAATGAGATATAAAAGAATGGGGGAAGACATGTTAGACAATTTATTTTCCCCTTGGTGATTAGTTTACATTTATGTAATTTTTAATTGATTAAAAATATATTAATTCAATAAAATATTGTTATTGTCAAATTTTATACTATTAATTTAATTTGACATTAATTGCATCATGAAATTTTGGGAATTCAAGTATAATGGATTGAAAAATAAATAATATATTTTATAGATCTATAAATTATGTTATACACTTTAATTAATTCATAATATAAAAAAATTACTATTATTAAAAATAATTATTTATTTTTCTCCTAATTAAATAAAAAAAATTTAACACTGAAGAACAGTTATAGAAGTTATATAATTTATAAAAATTATAAATTGAAATTACATAATTAAATTGATTATATTATTATCAAAATATAAATATATATTTGTTTATTGATTGATTTTTTTCAATGTGGAAGCACAAAAGATATTAAATACAAGAGAGTGATTTTTTTTAATTATCTTTGAAACTAAATAATTTATAAGTTATATTCATTAAAAAAATTCCATTAAACAATTAAAATCGAATTCTAAGGTGATAAGTGTCGAATCATCTTCATGCAATACTTTTTGGACATGTTTTTTTTATATTTTTAATCAATACCATTTTTAACACTTATTTATCATCTCTAACTCTTATTGTGATATCATTTAATTTATACATAAAGGGTTAATATTTTTAATATAAGATTCTACAAGTCCAGTAAATGAGTCATTTATTGAATTTTTTTTCTTATACAAATATTTTGGACGATTATTATATATAATGTTTATATTTTTATATCATTTAATAAAATATTATTTATTATGAAATATCAATATTACCAATTTTGATATGGTTCATTATATTGTCTTGTCGAAAAACCAAAACAGAAATATAAATTCAAACCATGACATCAAAAAAATTAATAACATGTAAAATCCATAAATAATATTCTATTATGAAAATAACACTCTTTGATTAAATTTATTTTAATAATTTGAATAAAATTTATTTTATTAAACTATTATTTAAAAAATTATTAAATTATTATAATGTCACTATGGAAGTTAATTATATTATCATTAAAATTTATATATATAATTTCATTATGTATATAAACTTTTTAGTTTTAAAATTAATATTTATAGGTGAAATTATCTTTTTTTACCCAATATTGAAAAATGGTAAATTTATTAAACATATGAGTATGACATTTTTTCACTTTTTAGAAAAAAAAATATAATATGTTTCACATTATCACCACATGTAGGTTATAAAGGTTATAGTTTCATCTCAAATATTATTATGGTTGAAAAAACTTATAAAATGAAATTTGGACATGTTTAGGGTAATGTTATAATATTTTCAATACAATTGTTGTCTTTAATTACTCGATTTTCACTTAACCAGGGAAATAAATAATATTATTAATGTTAGTATTAATATACCCAAATATAGAATCCATTTTTCAATATTCATAAGAAAATGTTTCAGAAATAAATTTAGAATTAATTCTCTTGACGTGGTTAAGAAATATATTATTAATGATTAAAGAAGAAAATATTGATACCTTTTCTTATATAAATTCAATTAAAAATTTATTCAAATGATCAAAATTGGATTAAATGATACCAAAGTAATATACTTATACATTAAAACTAATCAAAAGTATAATTTATCACTATAATTTATTTGGTGAAAAATGTTTTTTCAATTAAATAATAGTATTTTTTGTTATTCAATAAAAAGGGAAACTTATAAAAAAACTCTAGTAATTCAATGAATGTAAATATTTATATTCAATTATAAAATAATAAATTTATATTTACAAATAAATTATATAAATTTATCAAGAATATGATTTAAAATAGATTCTCCATTAAAATTTAGTACAACTACACTTATAAGTATATATGTTTTTATATGGGATATTTGATTTGTTTTTATCTTATGCCTATAAAATATTTAGGATGAAAAAAATACTTTATTAATAATATAACATATATATTTAATTTGTATTACTCACTAATTTTATTTATGTTAATTTATTATGATAAAATTAATTTGAGATCATAAAAATATTTATTTGGAAATACATTTCCTATATATTCAGTTGATTCATATGTTCAATTCTAATTAATTTATGACCAATTAATTTAACCATATAGTTTCAGATATTAGTTATTAAAATTCAAAACCACCAACATAAATAATTGGTTACATCTTGTTATATTCAATAATTATATTTTAATAACATTTTGTTTTCTTTCATAAAACTCCGCATTGTATGTAACGCACACAATCTCATTAATGTGAGTAGAATCAGAATAAAATGGTGTTGCATATTAAAAAATCTTTTCAAAATTTAAATTTATTCAAAAATAAAATTAATTTAATTTCATGGGGTGTTATAATTAATTATTATATTAATTATTTCTCTATAATGATTATATGGCCAAATCATTAATGAAAAGGTCACTATTTCCAAAATTTAGTAGTTTTTCGAGTAAAGTTTCTCATATTTATTTAAGTGACAGGGGGTATAAGGTAAAATATTATTATTCTAAATGAGAATTAATCCAAATAACTTATAAAAACTATTTTAATATATTACAATGACACCCCCACTGAATGTTAATGTATATACAAGTCTTCTCACAAACTTCTTCTTTAGTTCATTGAATCTTTTATCGTATTCTGCAATCTTAATGGCATTCGTACAATTATTTATTGACATGGTTATTAGATTTTATGACTATATGGAATTATTCATAGTTATTGTATATTATCCATCTAATATGAGATAACTATGGATATATATTATAATGATTTGTTTAGTCTTTTTATCAATAACTTCTTTTGTGGATGGATCTAAATATAAGATATCACATTTGATTATTTGGCCCAGGAATGATATTTTTCCAACAAAAATACTCTCTTAATGTAAAATTCCTATATTTTCATTTTTCTTATACTCATAAAAATAATCCCCTAATGATCCCCATTACCTTTATGTATCATAAAATATAAAAATAAGAATCATAAATGAAGAGAACAATAAATTAATAACACATGTTTTTTGATAAATATATTAATTGGATCCATAATTATAATTTGATATTTTGTAATCCCAAATGGAATGAATATAAATTAATAGTTAACACAGATCATATAAAAATATTTCATTGAAATATACTCCATTTTAACACTAAATTTTTGACATCCCAATTACATTTAAAATGTTGAGAATCAATAAGATCGGCTAAGATGCTCAACAAAATCATAAATTCCAAATATATGATTCTTTTTCATGATTTTTTTACTATCAATATAATTTATTACAAGACACATTTATCCACCATTTTATTAATCAAATATTATTGGTGCACCCTATAATGAAGCATTCATGATTATAAATACATTATATAGATTCTCTTGTGGAGGATTCATTAATTTCTATAAATCAATGGGATCTATTCTATTTTGAATCCATGAGGGAGGTATAGATCCAATTATATGTTGATTAAAAAAACACAACATCACACTCTTAAAATATTCTATGTAGTTCATATCAAAATTCATCAACATATTCACGTACAATTTTCTGGTCACCAACGTTGACTTTGAACTAGATAATTTGTGATAGAATTCATCTATTTCATTATATTAGGAACTATAAAATATAATTTTATTTTATAGGGATATCATGATGGTCCTTTCATATATATATTTGATCCCCATATAGTTAGTGATATGAAATGATATCACATTACCTTGAATGATGATATATTATTTATGAATAGGTAGCAAATCCTGAAAAATATCTTATGAATTCCTCAAGTGGTAGAAGAAATGTATTTATAGGAAATAACTACTAAAAATATTAATTAGTAATTTTTTTTATAATAATCATTCCATAAGGTGTTTTCATATATTTTTTTTATATAAGCATCAGGTAATGATTCAACATTATTAGAAAACATTTCTAATATAAAACAATTAGTAAAACGAAAATCATCTAAGGAATTTTCTTATCTAATTTATAAAATGAGTGTATCTTTCACCATGTAATTACCATTATCAGCCTCATCATTAGTGATATAACATTACCTTCCTTACTAAATTGTCTATATAGGTTTCAGTAGTCTATTCTCTTTAATAGAACTGCAGTTAATGTAGTGATTTTCTTGATTCACTAAATATTTGTACTTCAAGCATTAAAGTGTAGGTGGAAAATTGGTTGGGAATTATGATCCTTAATTTTTTTAATCTGATTCATGGAAGAACAATAATTTTTTCATATATTATATAAAAACCTACAATATATAAAACACATCACGTATACCTTGAATCAATTACATGGGTGATACCTCCCAAAAACTTTTGCACATAGGTAGTTGTAAAATATTTTTCTCATTCTTATAATCAATGATGGTTCCATCATACCACACCATTATTTTCATTTCCCTAAAATAAGAAAATATCCAAACTCACACCTCCAAATTTAGCATACATCATAAATTATCATTATTAAATCCAAAGTTCCTATGTAATATTTCATTTGAACACATGGATTTTATCCACCAATGAAACATTTGATATTTTTCCATATTGGGGGATATAATCTATGTCATAGACGATAAAAATAATGAGTTTTTATTCATTATTATCAAAATACTCATCATAATTTTTTTATCTAAATTAATTCATTTTATATCAATATTAAAAAGAGATTGATTTATGTTCTTTTTGAAGAACACAATCTTGAACTCCTTACATTCTAAACATTGTTTTTTCCATTTTTGTTTAGTATGGGCTAATATTTTTCCAACTTTTTACATGACCTTACAAATAATATATAACAGAGAAAACATTATAATTCATTATTCACTATAGAACATAAAAAAATATATTTTTCATCACATCGATCAATTTATTAGTAATTATTTTATAAGAAGAAACCTTATACATGGTTTGATATTGTTTAAAAGAAAAAATTATAATAGATGTTTCCCTCTACATAGTGGTTCCGGGATCTCAATTATGTTTAAATTATTTATCATAGATTATGAATATCGGGTGACTATTTCTATGCTATTTTATAAACTATTAATCATCCCATTTTTTAAAGTTCATTGGGGATATTTTTGTGTTTTATATCGTACTGATTTTAGCACAACTAAACTTTTTCATACACATTACATATAATAATAAAATGTTTACATACATATGATATTATGTTTATATATTCAAAACTATGAACACATATGACACAATCTAAATGTTATGTTTATACCATATCTTATGAATCTATAGGATTAAATCTAGGTTTTAAAAGAAAATCATCCTTTATATTTCTGAAACATATCATATTCTAAATCTCTCATCTTGTTTAATCACTATAATTTGAATCAAACAAATAATAATCAGTGTTATTGTCTAATCAATTGCGAAATACAATTCCCCCACATCAGACACTGAATTGACTATTGAGTTAAAAAAAAACCATCATTATTAAGTTTATCACCACACATATTGTATGTGACATGGACTGTTCCTCATTAAAGTATCTGTATATAGATATAATTTAAAGGAAAACCCAAAAAAAATATCATCATTACCAAAACATATGGATGTTATTTAATATATAGACTAATTACTTCAGTAATCGATATGATTCCCAAATAAAATCTCAAAAAAAACTCATTGTTACATTTATACTAACTCATCTGAACCATGAAAAATAATCCCCTATATGTCATTATTTTACATGAATACTCTTTACATTTACAATTATCTACAACAATATAGAGAACCAAATGTGTATTGTCATATTAGATTATTAATATAAATAAATATTTTAAAATACACATTATTATTTTTTCCTAACCACATATATCTAAATACACATATAGTCATATCACACGTAGCACCCATCTTTATATCTATGTGAAAGAAAAAGTAAATATGGGGTGAAATCAAATGATAATTAATGTAATATAATCATAATTCTTAGATCCTAAAAAAATTGAAATTATTGATAAGGGAGAAATATCTGATATGAATAACAAGGATTTATAGGTAGAACTCATAAAAGTTTATTGAAAATTAAGGATCATTGCCTAATATCATAATATCGAAGAATGTTCCTCAAAATCATGGCATAAAGGATTATAAAAAAACTAAAAAAATTGAAATCGTAACATAAGAAAGAAAAATATATCATAAATATGGAACATCAAAAATTTTAGTAATAGTATGGAAATATAGATTATTTTTAAAATTCATACAAATATAAGAATAATAAAATATTTCAAGGAAACTCAATCAAGACCACCTATTATGTTATATAAAATATAAAAAATTTCAACTCAATAAATTGATAAAAAATACATGTATATACACTATATAGATTGTGAAGTAATATATGTACGTACATGATTCATTGTCTCATGAGATACAAAATCATAACCAATGTATTAGTGATAAATATATAACCCCACCCATAATCATCCAAGCATATTTATGCCACTAAAAATAAATGCATTCATATTATGGCTAAAAAAATATTTCAAAACTCGTCCAAATATTATCACATAATATTAATTTTAATAAAACAAACATGATAGATAGATAACAAAAATTGATCATCCAAATATAATATTTATATAGATAACATACATGGTTATTTATGGACCATTAATACATTAAAAATGAGTCTTTATAAAATGAATGTGAAATGGAAAAAAAATTTAAAAAACCTTTCATAATATCATTATAAAAAATATATATCTTTGTCAGTTTCAAAAAATAAATTTTTTTTAGATGAAGATAAAGATACTAAAAATAGTATTTTAATAATAACTCATTAATGGTAAATTGAAATTATGTAAATCCTCTGTTAAAATTTTGATGTATAACATGATAATTTGTTATAATGGAAGGCAAATACTTATAAATATTCTAAAATTACTATATTAAAAACCTAAAAATTAATATGATAAATTTTATTATTTAAATAAAAAATGGTTATTAAAGGATCATTACATAATAAATTGACTTCATTTAACACAATAATGGGGAATTTTTGAAGGATGTTGAAAACATTAATATTGGGAGAAATATATAAAAATGGATATTTTTTATTAATGTCAAAATTAAATTTTCATGAAATAATATATTAATCATGAATAAAATATTCAATGTGAAAAATTTATTGTAACACCCCACTATATTACATCATAACACTTTTTAAATAAAATCTTTTCAATAACATACATTACAAAGAATAATGAACTTAAACAGATTATTAATCCTTTTTTATTTATTTATGATAGGAATAACCTAGCCATTGGAATATATTGAATGAATGAGATTATCAAAATTATATAAATATTGTATATACCTATTTTAAAAATTAATTCTTTGATTTCTATTTAATTAAAAATGTATATAAAATGCAATTAAACAAAAAAAAAATTTATAAAATTTTTTTTTTAAGCCCACAATGGAATTTTATATTAACAAAATAAATTAATTTATATAGGTGAGAAATGTATTGGCCCAGAACCCCTGGCCATTACATTGCAAAAATAGGTCTCCACCAATACAGTGGCACTGTGATGGTGGCACCGTGTCCCCACCCAGCCCTCTATTTTCTTTTTCCAGTCCCGCTCCTACAATGTAATTTTTTTGACATAAATTAATTCTTTTAACCTTTTTAAATCCATTTAAAGTCCATAATTAATGCCTAAAAATCATGAGAAACCTCCCCTATGGGGGGAGTATTATATAACACCTTAATATCATCGTCTGTAACTGCCCACCCGCGTAGGAAACCACGATCTTACTTTCCAGGTGTTCAAAATTCCATATCCTATAACAGTAGGATCTCCTCTTTATATCTCCCGCTAGAGTTTCTTCTTTTTTTTTATTCTCGGCTGGATTTATTTCTTCTTGCTGGTGCACCTGAAGTCCCTCTTCCTGTGGCTTTTTGTGCATCTTTGTTGGAGCTTTGTGCACCCTTGGAGTCCCCAACGTTCCTCCCCATCATGTCGCGCATCCCCTCTTCTTGGAGCGTGGGGAAAAACATTGATCCTTGATCAACCAAGTAGGGATTTCCCTTCATCTCTCCTTTCTGTTTATCATCTGGGGTGGGTACGCAGTTGTTTCTGTGGGAGTGGGTGAAACCAAACCATAATGTAGATAAAAACGGACATTAAAGAATGAAAGTAAGGCGTCTGAACGATGTGCTGATGTTATTTTTTTCTTCTCATCCTTGATGCTTATGTTGTGATCTGTTGGGCTATGTTCACTGAAAATCATGGTCGTTGGTGGTCACTCCATGTGAACTAATGTACCTGTGCCTGCTATGATGATTAAATTACTGTAGCCTAAAAATTGGTTAATCCTGTAAACTCGATGGATTAAATGGATACCCAGAAAACATAAATCCATGTGTGGTCACCCCGGCTAACCAACAGAAAGAAGATAATAATGAATGATGTGCATGAACTTGGATGTTTCCCTACTCTATTATGCTATTAGGTGTGTTGTTCTGTTTGATTTCCTATGGGGTGATGTGGGTGAGGATGGGATCCTCTTGGCTGTGAGCCTAAAACCGTGCGTTTGCTCTACTGGTTACATGAATTGGGGTGGAATCCTCTACTGTTGGCATATCATTGGTTCATGGTTTTGGGGATGTGGGGTTATATCTTGAAGACTGATTTAGTTCCAATACATGGATGGATCTCACATTGACTTCTTTTAGGGTGTGGGGCTGTATCTGGAGGATTGGTTTGGTTCCAGTACTTTGAGGGATCTCACTTATCCCTTTGTTGTTGTGACTTCACAAGAGAACCGGGAGTAAATGCTTAAATTACTTTTTGGATGTTTCTCTTTTCTTGGCTTCTGGTTATGCCTGTTAGTTGCCCAATAATGTAGAATTTACTTAAATGGGATCACTTGAACATGAAACTAAGACTGGTTTAAATGGGAATTGGTTTTGGGAATGAGTTTTGACTTGGCCGTGAGTTCTGTGGATTCCTTTAAGAATGAATAGTATCAAGGGTGTTATTCTTAGGGTGGCATTGGGAACCCTAGGTTGGGATGAGTGCTTCTGGACTATATATATATATATATCTATAGTTTTTATGTTTCCTTATTCCCACCCCACCCATGTTGAGAACTTAGTTCCTAACACCTCCATTTCATGGGGGAGGGTGTTTTTTCCAACACTCCTCTGAGTGTCTGGTTATTAGCTCTTTTTCTGCTCCCTTTCCCGAATAGCCCAATACTCTTCGGGCGGGATGTGATGGCCTGAGGTCTATTATATCTCATAGTTCTTTGGGCGGATTAGTTGTAGTGGTTGGCCCAGGTGTGTGCGGGAATGTTGTTCCCATGAATCATTGGGATGAGGCCCAGGTGTCTTCGGGCGTGGCAGTAGTTGTTCTAGCCCAGGTGTTTTCGGGCGGGTGTGGGAGTGGGACTGCGTTGAGAATGGTAGGATTGGTTCGATGCATAGTATTTCTTCAATAACCAGTGTTAAAGTGGCGCAGGGTACCCAAGTATCGATGTGTTATTACTATACCTTACTTGACTTGCGTTATTTTAGGGATTGTGCCTTGGGGAGGCTTGGGTGGAGAGTTTTCCTTGCTAGGTTCTTTGGTTGCCTCTTTTCTTACATGGCATTATAATTCCTCCCCACTTGTGCAAGAGAGTCTTTTTGTTTTCCCTATTGAGTGTACTTGTATGCTCACCCTACATATATAAACTACTTTCAGGTTTCCAGGAGGACTTCAGGGATCGTGCAGGGTTGTACTAGCTTGGGTGTTTGGGCAGTTGTAGTTTCTATTTTTCTTTTCATTTGGTACTTTACCTTTGTATTCACCTTTAAATTTGTGGAATTTAATTTTGTAACATTCATATGGGAATGGTTAACTTTCGGCTTTACCTTTACATTCATCTTTGGTGTTGTTGGGGTTGATATCTTATCTCCCGATCATATTAAAATAAAAAGGGTAGTACCTTCCATCTTGTGTCTGATTCTATACCCTTGGTTCTTGTCGCCACTCCGGGACATATAGAAGGAGGGTCTCGGGGGTCATTATCTCTCCTTCATGTTAAAGAAGGAAGGGTATGGAAATCTGTTGTCCCTTCCCTCTTTTTGGGGAAGGTGGGTCATGAGAACATGGTATCAGATGGATTTTGAGATATAGGGTGGATTCTGGAGTTAGGCACAGTGAGGATTTCATGGGATGGTAGGGAAACAATATTTTGTGATCTTGGTGTACGAAATATTCCAGGGAAGACTGGCTAGGACATGAGATTTTAGGGCCCCCCTTAATCTGATTCAATGACTCTATTCCTACCAAACAACATAGTGAGGCTATACCAATTACAAGGTAGAGAACCTAGGAAAGGTACATGCATCATAATTACATCGTGAAGGTGGAACCGTAAGGGTGCCACCATGATGGTGGCACCGTGTCCCCACCTAGCCCTCCACATTCTATTTCAAGTCCCGCTCCCGCAACATAATTTTTTGACGTAAATTAATTCTTTTACCCTATTTAAAGCAATTTAAAGCCCATAATTAATTCCTAAAAATCCATAGAAACCACCCCAATGGTGGGGGTATTAAATAACACCATAATATCATCGTGGCGAACTTCCCACCCGCATAGGAAACCACGATTTGACATTTCAGGCATTCTAAATTCCATATCCCATAACAGTATGATCTCTTATTTATATATCCCGCTAGAGTTTCTTCTTCTTTTTTCTTCTCATCTAGATTTCATTCTTCTTCCTAGTGCACCTAGAGTCCCTCTTTTCCCATGTCTTTTGGTGGGCTTCTGCTGGATCTTTCTACACCCTTGGAGTCCCCGATGTTCCTCCCTAGCAAGTCGCACATCCCATGTTCTTGGAGCGTGGAGAAAAACATTGATCATTGATCAACCAGGTAAGGATTTTCCCTCTTCTCTCCTTTTTATGTATCATGTGGGGTGGGTACACTTTTGTTTCTATTGGAGTGGGTGAAACAAAACCTTAATGAAGATAACAAACGGACTTTAAATAATGAAGGGAAGGGGTGTGAACGATGTGCTCCTGTTATGTTTTCCTTCTCTTCCTTGATGCGTATGTTGTGAACCTTTGGGCTATGCTCATTGAAAATCATGAATGTTGGTGGTATTTCCATGCACACTAATGAATCCTTTCCATATGTGATGATTAAATGAATGTAATGTGGAAATTGGTTAATCACGTAAACTCAATGGATTAAATGGATACCCGATTAACAAAAATCCTCGTGTGGTCACCCTGGCTATCCAACAGAAAGATGATAGTAATGAATACTGTTCTTAAACAAGGATTTTTCCCTACTTTTTTTGGTAGTAGATGTGTTGTTCGGTTTGATTTCATATGAGGGTATATGTGTGAGGATGTGATCCTCTTGGTTGTGAGTCTAAAACAGTGTGGTTTCTCCACTGGTGATACGAATAGGGGTGGAATCCTCTACTGTTGGCATATCATTGGTTCATGGTTTTGGGGATGTGGGGATATATCATGAAGACTTCTTTGGTTCCAATACTTGGAGATATCTCACATTGACTTATTTTAGGGTGTGGGGTTGTATCTCAAGGCATGGTTTGGTTCCAGTACATTGAGGGATCTAACTTATCCCTCTGTTTTTGTGACGTCATAAGAGAACCGGGTGTGAATGCTTAAATTGATGTTTAGATGTTTCTCTTTTCCTGGATTGTGTTTATGCCTATTAGTTTCCCAATAGTGCATAATTTACTTAAATGGGATCACTTGAACACGAAACTATGAACTGGTTAAATGGGGAATTGGTTTTGGGAATGAGTTTTGACATGGTCATGAGTGTTGTGGCTTATTTTATGAATGAATAATAAAAAGGGTGTTATGGTTTGGTTGGCTTTGGGATCCCTAGGTCTGTATGGGTGCTTTTAGAATATATGTATATTTGTAGTTTTTATGTTTAATTATTCTCGCCCCACCCAAGATGATTACTTAGTGCTGAACACATCCATTTCATGGGGGAGGGTATTTTTTCTAACACTCCTCTGAGTGGCTGGTTATTAACTCCTTTTCTTCTCCCTTTCCTGAATAGCCCAAGACTATTCAGGCAGGTTGTGATGGCCTGAGGTCCATTATAAGTCAATGATCATCATGCAGGGAAGTGGTGGTGGTTGGCCTAGGTGTGTGCAGGCTGGTTGTTCCCAATAATCTTTGGGATGAGGCTGAGGGGTCTTCGGGCATGGCAGTAGTTGTTTTGGCACAGGTGTTTGCAGGCGGGATGTGTGGTTGTGGCCTAGGTGTGTGTGGGCGGCTGTGGTAGTGGGACTACGGGGATAATGGTGGGATTGGTTCGATGCATAGGATGTCTTCAATAACCAGTGGGAAAGTGGCGAGGGGTACCAAAAATCGATGGGGTATTACTAGACCTTACTTGACAGACGTTATTTGGGGAGTGTTCCTTTGTGAATCTTGGGTCGATAGTTTTTCATTGCTAGGTTGTTTGGTTTTCTCTTTTCTTATAGGGAATTATAATTCCTCTCTACTTGTGCACAAGATTCTTGGGTTTTCCCTACTGAGTATACTTGTATGATCACCCTAGGTATATAAACATCTTTTAGGATTCCATGAGGCCTTTAGGGATCGTGCAAAGTCATACTATCTTGGGTGGTTGGGAAGTTACAGTGGATATTTTTCTTTTCTTTTAGTACCTTACCTTTGTAGTCACCTTGTAATTTGTGTAATTTACTTTTGTAAAATTCTTATGGGAATGGTTTACTTTCGGATTTACCTTTACTTTCAACTTTGGTGTTGTTGGTTTTTCTATCTTATCTCCCTATCCTTTTAATATAAAAAGGGTTACTACCTTCCATCTTGTGTGTGATTTTATTCCCTTGGAGATAGTCGCTACATCGGGACCTATTGTAGGCGGGTCTCGGGGGTCATTATCTCTACTTCAACTAAAATAAGGAAGAGTCTGGAAATCTGTTGTCCCTTCCCTTCTTTTGGTGTAGGTGGGTCGTGACAAAATGGTATCAAATGGAGGTTGGGAGATAGGATGGAGTCTGGAGTTAAGAATAGTAATGATTACATGGGATGGTAGGACAACAGTGTTGGGTGATCTTGGTGCATGAAATGGGATAGGGAAGACTGGCTAGGACATGGGATTTTAGGGCCCCCCTTGATCCGATGCAAGGACTCTGGACCTACCGAACGACCAAGTAAGGATACATTGATTTCATGGTACAGACCCTAGGAAAGGTACATGCATCATAATGACTTGTTTTCTCGTGTTTCTGGGGTGTTTTGGTGATTTTAAATGAATAAGAAGTCTAATAAGAATTTAAGAACAATATTCTATGCTACTTGGGCTTAGGCATTCCTTGTTTACCTTGTAGCTATGGCACCTGGGGGACGATCACGAGTAGTGTAGGAAATCGGGGACCAGGAGGTTGACTTGGCTGATCGACAGAGGATGGACCGAGAAGGGGAGGATGATCAGTGGTAGAAGACACTTAATTCTTTTCTGTGACTAACCCTTAGGAAGTATGAGGGCATCATCTCTGACGTGGAGATAGAGAGCTGGCTAGTGGAGTTGGTGATGTCTTTCGGCATGATCTGGGCTCCGGCAGAGTATTGGGTTCCATTGGTTGTGAGCCAGATGCGGGGAGCGGCGCGTCAGTGGTGGACACTTTACCTTGGGGAGAAGAGGGATGTTGCGGTGACGTGGACTGATTTCAAGAAGGATTTCCGGGTGGAATTCCTCTCTTCCACGATGAATGCTGAAAATAGGCAGGATCTTCTCTCCCTCTAGCAGGGGAGAATGTCAGTAAGAGAGTTGGGGATCAAGTTTAAGGTTCTCCTCCACTTTTCTCGAGTCCTCTTTCCAGATAAGGAGTCTCAGGCAAGGAGTTTGGAGGAGGCTCTTTGACCTTCTCTTTAGTATTATGTTACTCCCTTCACCCTACCGACATACTTGGCGGTCCAAAATTAGGCCGATGTGGTGGAGAGGATGCACACACTAGGAGGTGTATAACGAGAGCGAATTCAGTTCGGCTCGTCAAAGGGGAAGGTCGTCAGCAGCATGCCTCTAGCATCAGGACCCTCTAGGTTTTCACCAGTAGTAAGCAGGCCCCAGTATTTCCAGTTCCAATCCCCTAGTCCTCACCATTTCCTTTTGGACACAGGGCCGAGGAGATTCGTCTTTGGGATCCATGGGCACCTTCAGAATCTGTTCTTGGATAGAGAGCAGTATAGTGGGGGTGGGCCAGTGCAGCACCCGCCTCAGCAGCAGTAGGGACAGCGAGCTTTCACTCCTCCAAGGGAGGACATCGTAGGAGGAGTTCGAACTCAGGGTGCTCCACAGGGGCCTTGACCCAGACGTGGTCAGGGAGGTGGCCGACATTCGAGAGGCAGATGAGCTGGGCGTGGGTAGTTGCGAGCCATGGAGGCAGCAGTTCCAGCAAGCCCAGAGGTCGTTCGAGGTATGATCCTCTTTTTTAGTACCCATGCTTATGCCTTGTTAAATACATGATATTCATACTCCTTTGTTTCACCCAGTCTATCCTGTGCACTAGGATTAGACGTTGAGAGACATCCAGTGCCCCTGATGCTGGGCACAGTAGTCAGAGGTCAGACCGAGTTGTTTTATGTTTTCTGGGGGTGTAGACTAGTGATAGGGCCACATCAGTCAGTCAGGGATCTTCTACTATTTTAGATACATCCATATGATTCCATCCATTGAATATACCGGTTGTTCTTTGTATGTGCCATAATTGACAAATTCTGAGTAAGGGTCATGTTTTCAGACATGGGAGGCCATCATGTAACTTTTATCAATGATCGGGGTGGCCAGAAGAGCAGCAGGCGAGAGGAACCCCTCCTTTCCTTGTTAGCTAAGCTGTCAATGGAGTCAGTTGACACAGAGATGATGGAAGTTTCAGGGGTCGTCAGTGATTTTATGGACGTCTTCCCTAATGATGTTACAACTCTGCACCCTTGACATGATTTTGAGTTCCGGATAGACTTGCAACCTGGTGCCCATTCGATTTCGATGGCCCCCTACCAGATGGCACCTTCTGAGTTACTGGAGATTCAAATTCATATTGATGATATGATGAAGAAGGGTTTTGTTCGACCAAGTGCATCACATGGGGTTCTCTAGTCTTGTTCACAATGAAGGAGGATAGTGGTCTCAGGCTGTGCATATACTACAAGTGACTGAATCGGGTAACGGTCAAGAATCGCTACCCTCTTCCGAGGATAGATGAACTCTTTGACCAGTTTAAGGGGGCCAGATGATTCTCCAAGATAGACTTATGGTCAAGATATCACCAGTTGAGGTTGAAGGAGGGCGACATCTCTATGATTGCCTTCAGGTGCAGATACAGGAACCTTGAGTTTTTAGTCATGCCGTTTGGTGTTATGAATTCTCTAGTTGTGTTCATGGGACTCATGAACTCCATCTTCCAGGAATACCTCGATCGTTTTGTAGTCGTGTTCATTGACGATATCCTGATCTACTCAAGATTAGAGGAGGATCATGTTGAGAACCTGAGGATGGTTTTAGAAATCCTCCGACAGCACCAACTCTATGGGAAGTTGTCCACGTGCATGTTATGGATGCGATAGGTACACTTCCTTGGGCACATGGTGTCCGAGCTGGGGATAGCAGTGGAACAATCAAAGGTTGAGGCGGTTGTTTCATGGGCATCACCCCAGAACATGGCAAAGGTTCGTAGTTTTCTGAGGCTGGTAGGTTACTATCGGAGGTTCGTACCCAAATTATCTCGAGTTGCAGCACCTTTGATGGCTTTCACAAAGAAGGACCTAGATTTTGTGTGGAATAGACAATGCGAGGTATCCTTCAGCGATCTGAAGGATAAGTTAGTTAGTGACCCAGTGCGGATATTTCCAGAAGAAGGGGCGACATATGAGGTTTTCTATGATGTTTTAGGACAAGGACTTGGGTGTGTACTGATGCAATGACAAGGGGCGATCTCTTATGGGTCTAGGTAGTTACACCCTCATGAGTGTAATTATGCCACCCACGATCTGGATCTTGCGACGGTCATTTTCATGATAATGTTGTGGCAGCATTACCTTATCGGGGAGCGCTTTGTGGTCTTCACGGATCACATTATCTTGAATTGTATCTTCTCCCAACAGGTCCTGAACATATGGTAGCAAAGGTGGATGGAGTTCCTTCAGGAATACTACTTCGAAAATTACTACACCTTTGGAAAATGGAATGTGGTGGTTGATGCCTTGAGCATTATGTTTCACAAAGATGTGGTTCGAGAGTCGGAAGATGCTTGGAACGCAATGGAGGAGTTGGTTACCCTGAACCTAGATGCACGGATGGATAATGGTAGAGGTTTCCTGTATTGGATGATAATACAGTCTTCTCTGTTGCAGCAAGTAGAGGAGTCTTAAAGGGGAGACTCGGAGAGTGAAGTGATACATGACTAGGTTAACCAAGGTGAAGCCCCAGAAGGGTGGACATAGGATGGTCACAAAAAGATGATTTTATGAGGGAAGATGTTTTTCCCAGAAGCGATGCATGATAGGGTTCTTGGTATGTTCCACAACTCACCCTTAGTAGTGCACCCTAGTGTTTCCAAGATGTACCCGGGTATGAGGAGATAGTTTTGGTGGCCTGGGGTAAAGCAGGCAGTGGCAGAGTTCATGCCCAAGTTCCTAGTGAGTCAACAGGTGAAGGTTGAACACTGTGTTCCAGGCAGTTTTTTGCAACATTTAGATGTCCATGAGTGGAAGTGGGATGACATCTTGATGGATTTCATCACAGGGATACCAATGTTTCAAGGAGACTACAATGCCATCTGGGAGGTGGTGGACTGGATGACAAAATCAGCTCACTTCATGGAGATAAAGGAGTAGGGTGCATTGGATGCCTTAACATAGAGGTATGCAGATGAGGTGATTAGATTGCATGGAGTTCCGAGGTCCATAGTCTCAAATAGGGACGTACGGTTTACCTCACAAGCCTGGAGATGATTGCAGCATGTTTTTGACACCCAGCTACATCTTAGCACTGCTTTCCATCCCCAGACAGATGGACAGACATAGTGCACCATCCAGACCTTGGAGGATAGGTTGCAGTCATGTATACTAGATTTTGGCGGATCGTGGGTGTGACACTTGCCTCTTGTAGAATTTTCCTATAATAATAGCTATCTTTATACCATTGGCATGGCTCCATTGGAAGCCTTGTACGGGAGGCCATGTCTCTCACTCGTGTGTTGGACCGAGGTTGGGGAAGTAGGTGTTCTTGGCCCGGAAGTGGTGCAGAGCATGACAGAGACGGTGCATCCTATACAGGAGAGGATGAAGGCACCTGAGGACTGGCAGAAGTTATATACTGATAATAGGAGGAGACCCTTGGAGTTCGGGGTTGGGGACCACGTGTTCTTGAAGGTATCCCCTCAGTGTGGACAATGGAGGTTCAGTAGGGGGAGTAAGCTTTCTCCTAGATTCATCGGACCCTTCAAATTGTTGCAGCGAGTCAGAGAAGTGGCTTATCATCTAGCGTTACCACCACTGCTACTGAGGATTCATGACGTATTCCATTTGTCACAACTCTGACAGTATCTACACGATGATTCACATGTCCTTTACTGGGGAAATATAGATATCGAGGATGACATGAGCTTTCTAGAAAGACTAGTGAGGATCAAGGATCGTGAGGAGAAGGTGCAACGAGGATGAACCATCCCTTTGGTTCGTGCGTTTTGTAGGCATGGCGTGCTTGAGGAAAGTACCCGGGAATGAGAGACGCAAATGTGTGCCCAGTACCCAGACTTGTTTTATGTTTTGTTTGGTTTTTTTTGTACATGGTTGATGGAACGCTTTAATTTGTTAATTATGGAATGTGCGGTTTTTCTTATTATCTAGATGCATGTGAAAAGTCCTAACAGTGTGTAGGGGAGGACCAGATCCCTAATCAAGACGCATTAAGGTGGATGTGATTAAACCCATGTGGGCGAGTCAGTGTCACCCAAAGCAGATAGTATCTTAACATGGAGGAATAAACTCCCTAACCCATATGACTGGACATCTTGACCCCTTAATGTTGCATGGTTTCTTTAGGGAGAGGTGTTTCTAGATGTCGATGAGGTTTACTCCTAAGAGGTTTCTTTTGAGGTGGTTGTTCGGACCCTCTCCTTTCATTAGGTCTGGTTTTAATTCTCGAGGGCGAGAATGGATTGATAGGTATCTAATGTAATGGGTTGGACCCCCCTGTACATTAATTTTCAAAAATACAACTCCACCAAAACAGTGTCACCATGACGGCGACACCATGTCCACACCCAGCCCTCCATTTTCATTTTCGAGTCCCGCTCCCGCAACATAATTTTTTGACATAAAATATTTCTTTTACCCTTTTTAAAGCCATTTAAAGACCATAATTAATTACTTAAAATCCAAATAAACCTCCTCGATGGGGGGGGTATTAAATAACACCTTAATATCATCATTTGTAATTGCGCACTCACGTAGGAAACCATGATCTTACTATCCAGTCGTTCAAAATTCCATATCATGTAATAGTAGGATCTCCTCATTATATTCCCTGCTAGAGTTTCTTCTTTTTTTCTTCTCAGCTGGATTTATGTCTTTTTCTTGGTGTGCCTGGAGTCCCTCTCATCCCGTGGCTTGTGTTATGCCTCTGCTGGAGCTTTCTGTAGCCTTGGAGTCCCCGAATTTCCTCCCCAGCAAGTCGTGCATCCCATGTTCTTTGCATGTGTAGAAAAACATCGATCCTTGATCAACCAGGTATGGATTTTCCTTGGACTCCCCTTTCTTTGTATCATGTGGGGTGGGTATGCTTCTGTTTCTGTGGGAGTAGGTGAAACGAAACATTAATGAAGATAACAAATGGAATTTAAAGAATAAAGGGAAGGGGTGTGAACAATGTTCTGCTGTTCTTTATTTCATCCCATCATTGATGCTTATATTGTGAACTGTTGGGCTATGCTCACTGAAAATCATGACCGTTGGTGGCCTTCCTTGCACACTAATGAACCCTTTCCTTCTATGATGATTAAATGATTGTAACATGAAAATTTTTTAGTCACGTAAACTCCATGGATTAAATGGATACCCAGTAAACATAAAGCCACGTGTGGTCACCCTGGCTAACCAACAAAAAGATGAAAATAATGAATGATGTGATTTAACCTGGAGGTATCCCTAATCTATTTTGGTAGTAGGTGTGTTGTTCTGTATGATTGCCTATGGGGTGATTTGGGTGAGGATGGGATCCTCTTGGTTGTGAGTCTGAAACAGTGTGGTTGCTCTACTGGTGATACAAATTAGGGTGTAATCCTCTACTGTTGGCATATCATTGGTTCATGGTTTTGGGGATGTGGGCTGTATATTTAAGAATTTATTGGTTAAAATACTTGGAGGGATCTCACATTGATATCTTTTATAGTGTGGGGCTATATCTTGAGGCTTGGTTTAGTTCCAGTACTTTGAGGGATCTCACTTATCCCTTTTTTGTTGTGACTTCACAAGAGAACCAGGTGTGAATGCATAAATTGATGTTTGGATGTTTCTCTTTTCTTGGATTGTGGTTATGCCTTTTAATTCCCTTGTAGTGAAGAATTTACTTAATTGGGATCACTTGAACCTGAAACTAAGAATCAGTTAAACAGGTAATTGGTTTTGGGATTGAGTTTTGACTTGGCTGGGAGTCTTGTGGATTCTTTTATGAATGAATATTAACAACGGTGTTATGCTTAGGTTGGATTTGGGAACCCAAGGTTGGGATGAGTGATTTTTTACTATATGTATATCTGTAGTTTTTTGGTTTCCTTATTAGTGCCCAACCAAAGTTGAGAACATAGTGTCTAACACCACCATTTCATGGGGGAGTGTTTTTTTCCCAACACTCCTCTGAGTGGATGTTTATTAGCTCCTTTTCTGATCCCTTTCGTGAATAGCCCTAGACTCTTCGGGCAGGCTGTGACAGCCTGATGTCCCTTATATCCCATGGTTATTCGAGCAGGGTAGTTGTGGTGGTTGGCCCATGTTTGTACGGGCGGTTTGTTCCAAAGAATCTTCAGGATGAGGCCCAGGTGTCTTTGGGCATGGCAGTAGTTGTTCTAGCCCAATGGTTTGTGGGTTTTATGTGTGGTTGTGGCCCAAGTGTGTCCGGGCGGGTGTGGTAGTGGGACAGCGGTGAGAATGGTGAGATTCGTTTGATGCATTGGATGTCTTCAATAACCAATGGTTAATTGGTGCGGGGTACCCAAACATCGATGTGATATTTCTATACATTAATTTTCTTGCGTTATTTGGGGATTGTTCCTTGGTGAGGCTTGGTTGGATAGTTTTTCTTTGCTAGGTTCTTTGGTTGTGCTTTTCATATAGGACATTATAATACCTCCCCACTTGTTCATGAGAGTCTTTGGTTTTCCCTTCTGAGTATACTTGTATGCTCACCCTACGTATATAAACTGCTTCCAGGTTTCCAAGAGGACTTCAGGGATCGTTTCGGGCCGCACTAGCTTGGGTGTTTGGGCAGTTTCAGTTTATTTTTTTCTTTTGTTTTGGTACCTTACCTTTGTAGTCACCTTGTACTTTTTGGCATTTACTTTTGTAACATGCATATTGGAATGGTTTACTTTTGGCTTTACCTTTATTTTCATCTTTGGTGTTGTTGGGGTTTCTATCTTATCTCCCGATCCTATTAAAATAAAAATGGTAATGAATTCCATCTTGTGTGTGATTCTATACCCTTGGTGCTAGTCGCCACTCTGGGACCTATTGAAGGCGTGTCTCGGGGGTCATTATCTCTCCTTCAACTTAAAGAAGGAAGGGTCTGACAATCTTCTATCCCTTCCCTCCTATTGGTGAAGGTGGGTCGTTCAAAGATAAAATAATGAAATTTATATGTTATATATTCCAATAAAAAACTAATAAATACAATCAACTCATTTGATATGCTAAAGATTAGAGTAAAACCTATTTTAAGAAGAATGATATATTTTAATTTTTGAAATTTTACTACATTTTTATGGATGGACAATTTTAAATATAAATTTTTGACCTTTTATAAGTTTATTTGATATGATAAAGTTTATTTTGATGTTAATATCTTTAATTTATTTAGGTAATTTTTTTAGTTTTCAGAGTTCCTTCATTTTTGTGATGAATAGTAAAAAATACTAAAATTTAATTAAAAACTACATTATTTATAATTTATTTATTTAGATATATCATGTTCTAAATTGGTTTTAAATTAATATAATATAAATTATACATCCAAAAATCAAATTATGTCATTTTAATATATATCACATTTATATTGGAAAAAAAATATTTCAAACATTTCAGCTTATCACATTAAAAACCATGATTTTTTTTTGTATGTGAGATTAATTTAAAATATAATTTTTACAATTATATGAATTTAATTAGGTAATTTGGATTCACTATTTGGAACAATATGTAAAAAATTAGGCTTTATTGTCAATTTAATCTTTTAGTTACAAAAATGTTAGGATGGAAGAAAAGAATTATTTATAACATTATTGGTAAACAATGAATCAGTTTAAAATTAAAAGGGTAAAGTATTGAAATACCAATAAAATTTAACATTTCATGGTTATTTCAATAATTTATCAACCCTAAACCTAATATAAAATAATAATTTCATGCCAATGTTTTTGAAATTAATTACACCTTAATGTGGTTCTATTTAATAAAAAATTATCATTAATTATATAAATTGTACACACCAATCCTATAGTATAAATACGAACTATAACCACCCAATTTTGACTCAAAATACTGAATTTACTCCCATATCTTCCCAAAAATATCATCCCATCTCTCCCCACTTCCTTGTTATTTTTTAGAACCAAAACACTAATCGGAAGGTCCTCATTGGTCTATTAATGAGGTGATATTCAATAGGTAATTTTCTCAAAGCACCACTCTTAATTTATATTTATCTTCTATTTAATATCACCCACATCACCCATCATGAAAAAATAATTCCAGAATCAAGTAGATACTGTTAATTTTTTCTTATAATGAAATATAATATATTTATCACTTTTATAACCTATTCTTTTTCAATGAAAGGAAACCATTGTTAAAGTATTTCTTGTTAATGTCCTTGGTGAATAATGTTTTTGATCATTTTGCATTAACATTCTCATAGATGGTATTAATGAATTATCCATATTAAATAATATTTAAACAATTATGTTATATCTTATATCTTTATTTTCATCTAACATATTCATATAATAGTAAATAAATCAAAATTAGTTTACAAGGATCAGAAAAAATACCAAAATAAACAACATGTTTATCATTAACATTTTATCAAATAAATAATCCACATGATTGGATCAAAAAATGGTATATGGGAACACCTAAAATATATTATATTAATCAATTCCATTTTATTAAACAATGATAGTTTTATTTTAAATCGAGCAGATATTCCATAATTATACAAAACTGAACTAATCAGTAAACCCTGATAAAAACACAACCAAAAAAATGAAAATAATGAAATATTATTAATGAATGTGTAGTATGATTTTATAAAAGGATTTTATATGGTATTATAAATAGGAATATTTTTTTAAATGATATAGTAGTGTTAATTAAATCATTGTACATGATTTTTAATTTTGGGAATCTTAAGATAAGTGTGATGTAATAAAATATTATCTCACATTTACTTCAGTTTGATATATTACTTACTCACCGAATTATTTTTTTACTGTATATAATTATCCATAGAAATATTATATCATCATTATCCTTAAACTAATAATTTTTTAATTTTAATTTATTTTCATTTCTTTAGGTGTTTCATAATCTAAATGATTCAAACTATTATGGTACACTTTGGAATTATTAAATAATATTTTCTATAATAATTTCTCAAAGGTTAGGTTCAAATTATTTTCATGTATAAAAAAACATTTTATAAATGTTATCATTCATTGAGGATGATATATTATGATACAATATTAAATATCTTATAAAATTTATATTTATTATTTTTATTGGGGATGTACTATTTGATACTAGTCACCATATCCCACGGGATGGTATGTGATTGTGTTCTCTTAATGGTGAATTTTATTTACATTTTTCATGATTTATTCAATAAAAATATATATGTTCTTTATGTCTAATGATGGAGACCAGGAAATGGATACACAAAATGCACCTCCTACACTTCAATGTTTCATGTACAAGGAAATGGGGCATTATTCCAATCAATTCCCTAATCCAAGGGTTGTTGATGATCATCAACGTCAACAAACTATTATGGCCAAAGACAAAGGAAACTCACATGCATTTTTTATCGCCGATGTGGAGTACAATAACGAAGTGGTGAATGGTACACTTACCATCCACTCTAAGGTAGCAATGTTTTATTTGATTATGGATCCACCCACTCTTTTATTTCAAAAGAATTTTCTAAGGGTATCACTGTATTACCTCAACAATTAGATGATGAGTTTGCTGTGACCAATCCTAATCGCACAAAGGATGAATAAAAAGTTTATAATTCTTATCCAATTGATGTTTGTGGTAAAGTGCTTCCTGTAAATCTTTTGATCCTTCCTATAGTGTAATTTGATGTGATTCCTAGCAAGGATTGGATTTCGTTATACAGAGCTCATATCAATTTCCAAATAAGGGGAATCACATTTAATATTATCGATCAATCTACTATCATCTATCGATGCAAGGATGAATATAACCTTCCCATGGAAATTTCTTCCATTTATGGGTCTTGATTCCAATAAATGAAGGTTATTTATCTCAAATTGTTGGAGAGAAACTCACGATTAAGAATATTCCCTTTGTATGAGAGTTTGACGATGTCTTTTCAGAGTAATTTCTAGGTCTTCCACCAAATCGTGAAGTTGAGTTTTCAATAGAACTCATACCTTGTGTTATTCCCATTTAAACGACACCTTGTAGAATGGCCACAATTGAGTTGCCGAAATTGAAGAAGAAACTCCAAGAGAATCTTGATAAGGGATTCGTACGCCCTAGTGCATCACCTTGGGTAGCACCTATTTTTTTTGTTATCAAGAAAGATGGATCAATGAGACTCAGCATTGATCACTATCAAGAACAAATATCCTCTCCCACACATTGATGACATATTTGACCAACTATGCGGAGCTCAATACTTTTCCATGATTGTTCGTTGTTCAGGGGATCATCAATTAAGGTGTCAAAAAAGAAGATATACCAAAGACGTCTTTTCATACAAGGTATGGACACTATGAATTTATAGTGATTCCATTTGGTCTTATTAATGACCCAGCTTTCTTCATTGATCTAATGAATATAGTCTTTAGAGACCATCTTGATTATTTTGTGGTTGTCTTTATAGATTATATTCTTGTCTATTCAAAGAGAATGTAAGAACATGAAGATAACATTATAATGGTATTAAAGACCCTAAGAAAGAAGAATATTTATGCTAAATTTACCAAGTGTGAATTTTGGCTTCAAAAAGATTCATTTTTGGGTCACATAATCTCAAAAGTGGGGATATCTACGGATCCACCAAAAACAGAGGTTATTGAATGATGGTCGAGACCAACAACAGTAACTGAGATCCATATTTTTCTTGGTTTGGATGGATATTATCGATGTTTTGTTAATGGTTTTTCACGATTATCTAATCCACTCACCAGGTTGACTCAAAAAGGAGTTAAGTTCGTGTCGACGGAGGAGTGTGAAGAGAATTTCAATGAGTTGAAAAGGAGATTATCTAGTGCACCTGTTTTCACATTGCCTTGTAGTGGAGAAAGGTTTGTGATCTACAGTGATGTATCCAACAAGGGATTTGGGTGTGTTATCATGCAAAATGATATGGTGATAGCTTATGCCTCATGACAATTGAAAATCCATGAGCAAAATAACCCAACTCATGATTTGTAGTTAGCTGCAGTAATATTTGCATTAAAAATTTGGACGCATTATCTTTATGGTGAAAGGTGTTATATTTATACTGATCATAAAAGTTTAAAATATATTTTCACACAAAAGGAGCTGAATATGCACCAAGGAAGATGGTTGGAGCTAATTTTAGGATTATGACAGCTCAATTCATTACCACCCTAGGAAAGCAAACAAGGTGGCAGACGCATTAAGTCGACAAGACCATGCTAGCTTTTCCATGATAAGGATCATAAAAGATCCAATATTTATGGATTTACAAAGGCTAGATCATTGAATTATAATGGAAGGGTAAAATCTTATCTTTCTCAAATGAATGGTCAACTATCTATATATGTGACGATTAATGAGGCACAAAAATAATATGTAGTCTTACAAAAGAAGGTGAGAAATGTTACTAAATTCAACCTTGATTGTGATGGGATAATAAGGTTCATGAATTGGGTTTGTGTTCCTCCCATCCTAGAATTAAAGAAGGAGCTATTGGATGAGGCTCACAGTTCTTCATTCTCTATTCATCCTGGAAGCATGAAGATGTATAGGGACCTAAAAGAGTACTTCTAGTGGGATGGAATGAAAAGAGATGTTAATGAATATGTCTCTCGATGATTGGTTTGTCAGTAAGTTAATGTTCAGGGACAGCAGTCTAAGGGGATATTACAACCATTACCCATACCACAATGGAAATGGGAAAACATCAATATGGAATTTACCACTGTACTTATTAAAACATCCAAAGGAAATAATACTATATGTGTTATAGTAGATCATATTACGAAGTAGTCACACTTCATTTATATTAGAGAAGATTTATCTCTGGATAATATTGCCAGGATATATTTAAAGGAAGTGGTAATATTTCATGGAGTACCACTTTCCATTATATATAATCAGGATCCGAGGTTTACCTCGATGTTCTGGAGAAGTCTTTAGTATACTTTAGATACAGAGTTGAGTTTCAACACTACTTATCATCCCCAGACAGACGGTCAGTCTGAGAGAAAAATTTAAACTCTATAAGATATGTTAAGAGCTTTCTTTGTGGATTTCAAGGGTGGTTGGGACCAACACATGCCTTTGTTGGAATTTTATTATAATAATTGTTTTCACTCCAGTATTCAGATGGATATTTATGAAGCTCTCTATGGAATGAAATGCAAGACTCTAACTTTCTAGGATTAAGTTGGGGAAAGAAAGCTATTTGGACCTGATCTTGTTGATGAGATCGCAGAAAAGGTCAGATCTGTTCAAAAACACATAAGAGCAACTCAGTTTTGACAAAAAGGATATGCCGACAACCGATGAAAAGACGTAGACATTGAAGTGGGAGATAAATTGTTCTTACAAATATCGCCTTGGAAGAGATTAATGACATTTGGAAGGATGGGAAAGCTGAGCCCTAGGTATATTAGTCTTTTCGAAATATTGGACCGTGTTGGGAAGGTTGCATACCGATTGGTACTTCCACCGAATCTCTCTCAAGTTCATGACGTGTTCCATGTATCTCTCATGAGAAAGTACATACCCAATACTTCACATGTACTAAGCTCAGAAGTTGTTCCGCTGGAGCAAGATCTTTCTTTTGAAGAATAGATGATAGAGATTATGGATCATAGAGAAAATGTTCTATAGAACTATTCCACACTCTAGGAGAAAGTTTTATGGAGGAACCACCAATTAGAAGAAGCTACATGAGAGCTTGAGGATATTATGAGTGAGAGGTATCCTCATATTTTCTTTATGAAGTGACGAATTTCGAGGGTGAAATTCATTTTAAGGGGGGTAGGATGTAACACCCTGATATTTTATGAGATGTATATTTTTTTATGTCTTATGTTATATGAAACATCAAAGGAATATTTCACTGCACACAATACTATCTTGGCTTGCGTTACATGCAATCGCAACCTTCCTCGATAGCGTGTGTAGTACACAATACTAGATTTCACTAAAGAATGATATATTGGTATAATATAATAATGAACTAGAATTTATGAAAATTATTAACTACACATTGAATTATATAACATTATTATTCATCTTAAGTATTTTCTAGAACATGGTATGAGAACAAAATAAATTTTTCGGGAAAAATAAATAATTTTCAAAAAAAAAACAGTTTTTCTGCCTTTTGATGCCACACTCACATTAAATCTAGTTTTTGACATGTTTATAAGTTCAATTTGACAAAATAAAATTATTACTTGGAATTATGATATAAAAATTTAAATTGGATAAAATTTTCATATTATTCTGATAACTTTAATATTTTAATGAATAGTAAAAACACACTATTTTAATTAAAAACAACTTTTTTCATCATAATAATTTATGGATAGATTTTATTTTAAATTGGTTTTAAAGATTAAATAGAATATATTTTTACCATTAAATCCAATTTTGGTCATTGGAATTAATTTCACTATGAAATTGGTCATAAACAAGTGTCGATCTTTTGATCGTTATTGTTTCTTAAAATCACGCTATTTGTTTTGATAACGGGAATTAATTTTAAAATTAATTAATGCCACTTCTATGTTTTGAATTTTGAAAAATATACATCATTTTTGAATTTTGAATATCAAGTATAGCTTAGGCTGAATTTTTTTAACTTTTCTGAAAAACATCAATTTTTGATGAATAGTGAAACCACTTAGTTGTAGTTAAGAAAACTAACTCTTTCATTTAAATGAAATTTTACCACTTCTATGAATTAAATTTAAAAAATCCTACATACATGTTTGTTATCAAGAAATATAATGTGATTCAATAAGATGAAAGTATTTTTTTGGTGAATAGTAACTTTTGACTTTTATTTACTGCGATAAAAGGTAAATAGTGTAATTCAAGGTAAAAAGAATATTATAATAATTCCAAATTAACATAACACTTGTCTTAACCATATTATATGAGTTTTTGCCATCCATGGTCATCCTTCGGTTGATTTGGGGACCCCATTGAGCCACTTGGTAGTGATAATGACAATTTGGATTAATTAATTTAATGTAAAGACAAAATTAACATTAAACAAAATATTTTAGTAATTAATTTTTATAAGGGGTTATATAAATTATCATTTCAAATATAAATATTCCTTGTAAACTTAAAAATATTTACTAAATGGTGGTATTTTTTTTAAATTTTTTACATCAAATAAATTAAATTATTTATGACACAATAATGATGCAGTATTTACCTCAATAATAAATGATTTAAATAAATAAGATTATAATGATTAAAATATTATCCAAAACATGTCCAATTCTGATTGGATGATTTTATTTAGACCATGAGTCCAATTAACTTCATCTTTAATGATTTTTTGACCTTTTTAAACCAAAGATAAGTTTATAATAAAATAATATTTTCACACTTTCCAAAGGTGCCCCTCTCCTCCCTTATAAAAGGGAACCTCATCCCTCTCCTCTTTACACAACCATGATCATTCAAGGTCGGCCAAACCCTATCAATTACTCTTCTATACTCCCCTAGTAATATTATATAGGTCCTGGTCTTCTTCAAAGACCAACATTAGTTCCCTAAGAGGAGGTTTCAAAGAGGCGTGTCAAAGAAGAGGTAATATCCGTTACTGATTCATTCAAATTTATTTCTTCTTCTACATACTCTTCATTAGTTGTTTCATTATGAAGTAATAACATCAGTATCAATCATATACTTATATGTTATTATAAATATTAAACAACCCTATTTCATTATCTATCCATCCTATGGAAAACTAAATCACTGTGCATGCGTACGTACGGAATACCGTCTCCACGCCGTGGTTTAATCTTTTTTCCACCACCATCTTACTTGGATGGGTATAATGGTGTAAAGAATAACTATATATTATTATTGTAAATTTATATTCATTATTAAATAGTATACATACACTTCAATACAATTCCACGATCAAGGGAACGATATCATCGCTCGTGCATACGTACGGCCTACCGGCTCCACGATGTGATGCGACTCGTTCTACATGATCTTCATTGAATAATGATTATATAAATGAATTGAATGAATAAATATGATATATATTACACTAATACCATTCTGTATATGAGTTATCTATAACCTAAAAATAATAATAAGAATTTATTCGACAAAACATGCATAAGAACATAAATCAATGAACACCCGAATAACAAGTGGCAATGAAATATTACTAATAAGAAGATAAGAATATGACCATATATGATATCATAAAAATTAATATCATTATTTAATAAGTCAATGACATTATTTAAATCATTATACAGGAGGTTTAGATACCTACGAATCATATCAGACCTAAGGTAACGGAAAATCTCGCAAATCTCATTTTTATCCGAGATTGTTTATACTTCAGAATTTATTGGGAAATATTTATCATCCACATCCATGTTTCCTTAATATGTAATATTATTTCTATCTTCCAAGAATTTTTGAAATCAAATTTTACCCTTTGGTGAGTAAAAGATATGAATGTAATCTTTTGTCATTTTTAGTATGAGGTACTTTTTGACTTTTCTGGCCAAAGTATGAGAAGAATCTTTTTTTATATTATACGGCATTGATGGATTTTTATGATTCTATAGAACATTATTTCCATGAATCATCATTTACAAGTTTTCATGTTTATTTTTAATTAACTTCTTTTAGTTTAAAATTTAATGAAATTTTAAGAAAGGAGAAATGTTTTTGAAGTAGAAAGGATATTTTTTTAAAGAATGGAGTTCAAGTGTTTTATCAAAATTATATTCCATATAAGATAATATAGGGTTTTGTTTCTATACCTATTGTTACATTGATTTGATTATGTTGTGATGGAATTATTTTTATGAAGTCCTTTTTCTTTTATGAATGGTTTTATGATGTCACAATGTTTATGAATCCCATTTTTATTATTTTATTGTTTATGCTATGATGTATGATTTATGATTTTGTTTCACACATAAGAATGGATTCATTATGAGATGGGTGGGACCTATATCTCCCTCCAATGAATTGGGTAGTGATTTATATCTCATGATATAGACATGATTGGAACGACATGTTAATCCGGTTCAGTGATATAGGACTGGAACAAGGAGTGAACTCGGTTCAGTAATGGACTTTTTCCGCTATAATGGTCCTGGAAAGGAGCCTTGATTAATATGAAATGATTATCTATGATTATGTGTGTATGCCACAATGATTCATGTTTTAAGTTATGATTATTATGATTACATTTCTCTACTATGATTTATCCATTGTTATGATGTTATGATCTCTTTTTCTATTTATGATTTTCCAAATGTTATGTTCTAATGAATATGATATGATTGATATTTATTTTGTTTACCCTTACTGAGAATATGAGCTAACCATTTTGTATGTTTTCTTTTCCACTGGTCAGGAATAATGGTATTAAGTAGTATATTCCAAAAGGGAATCTAGATATGTTGAAATTAATGGGAGACAATGTAGATGATTTATGAACTAGTTGTTTATGATTCCCAGTTTCTAAAGACACTATACCTCTACGGTCCAATCATGGTTTTTTATATGTTGTAATAAGTATTATTCAATTCTAATGTAATAACCATGTATGGAATGTATGGGTCATTATAAAAAAATAACATATTAATGTTTATGGATTAATGAATTTCATTTTTAAAAGTATTTTGTCAATAATATTTTGGTTATAAGAATCAAGAAATATATATATATATATATATATTAATTTAATTCTTCTTCTCTATGATTTTGGAATCATTAAAGGTTTCAGTATAGATTTACATGGCTTAATTATTTTTTATGTGAAAATAAGAGTTTCATTATATTTTTTTCAATCTAATGGTAATTTGATTTCATATATTTTTTGAACGTCCTTAAAAAGATTTGGTTTTAGAATTTCGACAAACATATTTTGGTTTAATTATATGATAAGATAATTTTTTAATTGAAGAATTATAACATTGTATAATATTTTTTAATGTTAAAGTATTATTTATCATGTAAGATAAAATATGCTAATCATATTAATTTTCATATTTATTTAAATTTAGAAGTAATGATTTATGGATCTTTTGAAAATGTGATTACGAAATATAAATTCATCTTGAATATCCATTTCATGGATTATGAAATGAATGATAGAGATATCTAAGAACAACCAAAGAGTGAGATTATTATTATGAAATTAAATCATATATTCATATCTTCTCAAATGATTTTAAAATAACATGGTATCCTATAAAAAAATTTAATGACATTGATGACGATTTTTGAAGATATTTGGTCCATGGTTTTATTTCCATTATCCTTCTAATGACCATGTTATATATCATTATCTTTCAAAAATTTATAGTAAAAATTATATATCATGAACTTTTTTTTACTTCTAACTAACATTATTAAATTTGAATGCATAGTTGTTTTGAAAATATTGTTTCATGTTCTGTCTTATTAATAACATGTTTTATTAATCTTATAAATGATTGTGGGTTCTCAGAAAATAAATTTGATGCATCAAACATTTATTTTTAATTTAAAATATGTAATTTTGAGGAAACAATTTACTAATGTAATGGAGAATCTAACCACCAATGATTTTATTATAATTCTTTATTTAAATTAAATAATTTTAATATACTCATTACAATGAAAAAATAACATAAATACTCCTATAAAATATTAATATTTAATTATGATAGATATAACGTATATATTAGAATGGATTGAATGATTGAAATATACTGAATTTTAATTAAAAACCTTTATTTTTAATTAATTTATATTGATAATTTATGTATTAAATTTATTGAAATGTATAAAAAACTATGATATTTAAATAAAACTATTATATTTAAATAAAACTAATTTAGGTCATTGGAATCAATTTTAAATTGAATTTAGATATAAGTTCATATTAAACAAGTAGAATTTGCACATTAAAACCCCTCATTTTTGTTATGTTAGTGGGATTAAAGTTCAATATAAATTTTCAAATTTTATGAATATAATTTGGTAAAATGTATTGAAAATATGGAATAAAAATTTATATATTAGGTTTTAGGTTTATTTTCATCTTATATGTATAAAAATGTTTCCCTAGGAAAACAATTATTTACCAATTTATAGATAAACAATGAAAGTGGTTAAAGTAAAAAGGGTAAAGGATTAAAATAACAGTTCAATTAATATTAATGGATATTTGATGTATTTATCCACCCTAAATATATTATAAAATTTTAATATCCATCCAATGTTTTGGAAATTAATTCTTTTTCAAGGTCGTTATCTTGATGTATAAAATAATCCTTAATTTAATCACATAACCCCACCTCTCATGAAGTATAAACATCAACCCCTCCACCAAAATTTGAATAAAAATCCTTTAATATACTAATGTATCATCCCAAACCTCACTTCCTCACTCTATGGATGCCCAATTTATTATAGGATCACCAAAATACCAAATCCAATATCTTAAAGGGCGTCTCCCAGAGGTGATATTTTGGAAGTAATTTTCTCAATGAACCTATATTAATTTGTTATCTTCTTCTATTTCATCCTCACATACTTAAACCATCATGAAATATTTATTTAAAAACCACTTCAATACTGAAAATTTAATTTTATAGTGATATAACTTATTTTTATCCATTTTATTTCCTCTTCTTTTTCAATGAAACTAAACTATTGTCATTATTCTATTGGTTAATCTCCTTTGAGAATAATGTTTTTGAGAATTTACCGATACCACCTTCATGTATGGTCCTAAAAATTTTATAACGCCCATAAAAATATTCTTATATGTTTACTATATACTATTGACTATTTTTTTACTAATATGTACTCATAAAATTAAATTAAATGAATCTAGTTTGTGGTGTTCAGACAAAATGCCAAAAGTAAACTAAATGTTTATCATTAATATTTTATCAAATAAATAATCTTATTGTTAGAAATCTGTATGATATATAGGAAAAATAATAATCCTAAATTACAATTAATACCATTTCATTCCACATATTGATTTGTATTCCCATTTTACAAAATAATCCTCTATTATACACAATTAGATGCTCATTAAACAATTAAAGGAGAACATCTAAAATAATGAAAATAATAAGATATTATTAATGAATTGGATGTAATATATTATAAAAAGACCATATAAGGTATTATAAATATTAATACATTTTTGGAATGAGTAAATAATATTCTTTAAATAAATATACTTGAGGTTAATGTATATGAAACTAAAGGGAAAAATAAGGTAAGTATTTCTCATCTCACTTTTACTTCTACGAGATATATACCTTATTCCAAACTTATTTTGTGTGGTGTATAAAAAGAAAATATTACATGTATATAATGAAAATACTTATTATCAAAATATTATATGTTTTATATAATCTCATTCCTTCATAGTGCTTATAATTCCAATGTCTCAATGTGGTATGGGAAACATTGGATTGTTTCACCATGATATTTTCAAATATTTAATTTGATTTATAGTTCATATATATTAACATCTATTGTTAAATATTATTATAATTTTTGGTTTATCTCTTATAATACAATCTTTCCTATTTTATTAAATGGGTATCAATTAGTTGTTCTCGTGATATAGAATTTGATACCATTCTACATATTAAATTGGATGTTTTGCGGTTTTGTAGACTTAATCGGAAATGATATTTACATTTTGTATGATAGTTTCAATACCAATGTATTTGTTTATTATGATTCAAAATTTTAATATAAGGTATGAATTGGACTTATAAGTTATTGGATGCACTATCCATCCCCCCTTGGTCTATCGGTGGGACTCCTGAAACAAACTAGATCAGGTGTTCTCTAAGGCCAACCCAAATTATTAAGTTCATATCACGAATCCATGATGATGATATATTATTTTCAATAATAGTTGATAGTATTGGATTCTTAGTTTTATTACAATAAGGTATGTTATAAATGTCTTTAATTAAGCATTCAAACATTATGAAAGTAGTTATTGATTTACATTTGATTATTGGATTAGTATATTATCAATGGTTATGTTTTCAAACTAATATGAGTATTTATATTGAATTATTTGGTCATATTTTATTCCAAAAAATTTATATTCATTTTATATATTAAATTTAATTTTTTTATTTATTATCATTTCCAGATTTTTATTGCTTTTTTTATTTATTCTATGATTTTTAACAATTACTGAACATATGAGCTTACCCCTTTCTTACATTTTATCATTCCCAACGATTCTCATAAGATTATTTTTAATGACTGAAAGGGATAATAAATTTGAATAATTATGTCCTAAAGGGAATATATAAGTTCTATTTTATATTTTATAAATACATTTAAGGTTTAATTATCTATTATTTTCCCCAAAACTACTAAATTGTTCGGTCCCTCAAGATATGATTCCCCAAAATTGTGCCAATGTAATAAATTAAGAAACTAGTATCGAGCTAATTGGGTCATAGTCATTACATTATTTCCCCCAAAATATTGGTTTAAATAAAACATAAAACCATCATAATACATAAAAAATCAATCTCAACTGGTTATAGTCATATGGGAGTGGTTATGACCTAAGGAAATAGTTTAAATCATGAAACCCCTTACCATAATTCTTAAAATTCATGAATTCTCTTGAATATATGATATAATGAAAAACCAAACTCTTTAACTTATTTAAAACCCATATTCCTATATATATATATATTTATATTCATAATTTATAATACACTATTTAAAAAAAATTAGTCATTTTTTATTATTGTTAACAGATTTGTCATCATCGACTAATTATTTAGTACGAGTATTATAGTGGGGTAGTTAAGTAATATTTATATCTTTAAATTAAATCATTACAATAAAATTTTTATATGATAACATATTTATTCATATATTTTATTATTCTAAAATTTAATTCTATAATATTTTTTATTGTTGTTGTTTTAGATGACATTTGTGAAATGAATGTTTTGATTTTTTTTATTAAATTAATAATGGTTTATTAATTAGTCATTTTAACTATAATGTGACCATTATAGAACAAAAATTAATAATAATTTACTTATTTATATCATAGATCATGAATAATAAATTTCTAATAGTCATCGATTATATAATTTTATTTCACTACTCAAGTAGGTAGTCAGAAATACCCAATCCTGAACGTAGAAAAATTAATGAATGAGTATTGCTATTAATGTCATTTCTGTTTTAATAATACCATCAGTAAAGAATATTAAGAATACCATTTAGGTATTTTTATTATTTGATATAATATTTAAATAGTCTTAATTGAAGAATAAATTAATTAAATGAAAAATTATATATATTACTTTATTAATATTGTAGGCTACCCATGCACGAATGTAGTTTTCAAATTTTATAAATGAAATATACAAAAATAGTGAATTATTTGTAAGAATATTATTAAAAATATAATGCATAATAATACTATTTTAGTTTTTTATGAATAAAAAATTTATATTTTTAAGTTTATGATTGAAAACTAAATATGTTTGGGGGAAATGAGAACTCATATTGAGGGTCTAGTCTTTATCCTAGAGGAATCGTTGAAATAGAGTTAAATTACTATATTCTCTTAAGAAACATGTAAATGATGTGATATATTTTTATAGTAAATGAAAATGGATGTGTTTCCAGAATAAATTGACATTTAGTGTGACTTTGATGGGGTTACGAGTGACCCCTTTTGTTAGTGGTGAGAAAAATATTTTTTTAAATATTTCATCTTAATATAAAGATATAACATGCTTCACATATATAGTAAACTAAAAAATGGAAAATAATGTAGTCTAGAATTGTTTTCTACAATCCAAATCAAAACAATTAAGGTAATAATTTTTTATCATTTAATGTATTTTATCACTTTGGATAACCCTTTTCACCCAATTTTTTTGTTTTTCATATAAAAATTTATTACTTAAATAAATCATTTTTATCTCTAAAACTAAAAATGTACCATATAAATTTATTTATACTATTTAATTAAAATTATGTAATATTTTTAATTATATACAATTTATATATGTGATAAAATAATTTTTTTTTAAAAACATATATGAAATGTTATTTCTATGAAAAGGAAATTACTCTTATATTAGTGATCCTTTTCAAGTTGTTTTAATAATGTGGTTATCACTATTGCTACCATATAATTTTTTGGGTATAATATAACAATTGTATTTAATAATTTTATATTATTAATGTAATTTTGTCTTTTTATATTTGTAATTATTTATAAAACACAATACTAAGCGCGATATTTATTTAATGAAAGAGTATATACTATAATCAGGCATCAATACAATGGGCGTAGTTCATAGTATATATGTATAAAGTGTAAAAAAATTGAATGATACCATTACATTTTTTGTTGATAGATACATTTTCTAGAACAATATCTTTATCTTAGACTTTATAAGTATGATAATATGAGTATACATCTACATAAAATTATAGAATAATTTCTCTCTTACTACTGCATATGGGATAGGTTTCTAATAGTAAGGTATTTTTTTGAATGGTAAATTTAAATCATGATGTAACATAAATTTTGTAGATTTAGAGGTATATTAATTTTTTTATCAAGTGATTTATTATGGAATGATTGATATATAGTATAATATTATATATTTGGAACATCCAAACCAAATAATGGGTCATTGTGTGATTTTTATGCATGGGTATGTTTTTTGTAGGATAAAAGTTAAATATGAATGATTGAATAGAAGAAAGTATGAATGAGTGGGAAAGTCATTGGATTATTTATTAACACATGTAATTTTATGTGATTATATTTATGGAATTGAATTTTATTATATACTGTAATTATATTAATTTATTTTAATTTATTTTTTATTATTTCATTCCTTATAAATATTTTGTATTAGATTATGGATTGAAATATTTCAATGTTTTATAATAATATATCAAGCCATTATATTTAATGTGAATATTTAATTATAATGAAAATTATATATTTTTTGATGCTTAATCAATAATGGGTTTCCTATTAGTTTCAAAATAGCGGTTTTAACAATGGTTCTGAATTTACTATGAGTTTTAGATATATGAATTTTTATTATATGAACAATCTTATATATTTATATGTCAATTTATTTACATTATTAAAATACGGAATCTCTCATAGTTATTTTTTTCCTCAAAAGAAAAATGGATACTTTTAGATTATGATGATGTGATATATGAATATCCATGAATAAAGAATGTTGAAAACCCAATGGTGATTCATCAAGAAATTAATGATAAAGAAAATAGAAAATTACTTTTTTAGATACATACAAATATATAATTGTATTTTTCATAATGTAATAATTAAATAATGACAAAATAGTGAAATAAAAATATTTATTATAAGATAATAGTTTATTAAAATATAAGATATTCTTTTTCATTTAATGATTTGGGAGAATGGTTTTACATGATTAAAATATAGAATTATATGATTAATTTTTTTATAATTTTGGATAAGTTTCAATATTAATTTGGAAATATTAACGATTCATGGTAGTATGTAATTATATTCAATATTTTGATTTATTTTTAAAATCTATTTAAGTTATTTTTTTCTAATTATATGAACATAATAACTTCTTTAAAACCATTGTAGTGTGATATTTCCATCCTTCTTATATGTCAATACATAAGTTGGGGGTATGAATTTGAGTTTCTAATTCAATGATTATAATGTATTTTATTCAATCTGGGACTTGTAAGTTTTTAGATGTAACGAATTTTAGTACTGAGTTTCATATGAGTTCCACATGAAACTTCATTGATCCTTTCAAAATTTTAAAATAAATTTTAGGATGTGATTATTGTAGTAAAGTTATAATTTACAAATCCTATTTTTTTATTTATATTACACTAATTTTTATTATTTATGTTTTTCTGGAATGAGGTTAAAGGGTTGAATGAGTGATCAATAATATAAAAATGATATTTTTATTGATTTTTGTGATAAAACTACTAATTTTTCAATAAAAACTATTATAATAAGGTTATTTGGATTAATAAGGATACTAATAATTCTTGATAAATACATGAGTTTTGTTATTATGAAAATCAGAAATAATTATAATTATTTATTAAGAATATAAAATTAAATGTTGTTTTTAATATAATATAACTGTCAAATCATGAATTTAATGGAATTTGTATGTGAATATGTATGTGAATGGATTTAATAATGTAAATTTTTATTTAGGATAATGAATTATATATTTTTTGAGAATAAAAATTAATGTTATCGTTAATTATTATAATAAAACCAATTATCATCTAATTTTATAAATTAATTTAAATGGTAATAATTAGTGTTATTATGAGGGTTTTGGTAATTTTTTATGTCATATTAGATCATGTACATAAATTTGGTATAACAGTTGATATGGAATGTGATATATGAGTATGAATTGTCTATTTACAGTATTTGAGTTCTAATTTGACAAGAAAATTCTATAGTTAACAGTAGCATGTGGTTAATGTTTATGTATGACTCAAAATCACGTAGGAAGTGTATTACTACATAACAACATGGTCATTATAATGGTTTCCTATAATCTATTATAAGATTTGTGTAATGCCTCATGTCACGACCCCCTCCCACCAAAGATGCCCCTCTTTAGCTGGCAATGGTGAAAGGAAGATAATGACCCTAGATTCCTACCTCCAGTAGGCCCCGGAGTGGCGACTAGCACCAAGGGTATGGTTTTCACAAATATGGGAGGAATTACACTTTTCATTAATAATGGTCGGGAAATAGGATGAGTCAAAAAACAAAATAAAAAGGAACAAGTAATTGAAAATAAAGCCAAAACCAACCCATATGCATGTTCTATACAAAACTCAAACAAAAGTATAAGTATAAGAAAAGATCCATTGTACGTTACCTAAAAGAAAGAAAAAAATAAAACCCACAAAACTCCAACTCCCAAGTTCAAAGGTCACGCACGGTCCCTGAAGTCCTCCTGAAGACCTGAATGTTAACATAGGGTGAGCATACATGTATACTGAGTAGAAAAACCTAAATTTCTCGTGCACAAGTGGGGAGACATCCATATGCCCCGTGAGAAAACAAAAGGAACCAAAGCCTAGTAAGGAATCTATCCACCCAACCTTAGAAGACACACTCACCAAATATCGCAAGTCAATAGATTAGTATAGTAATATTATGAATGTATGGGTACCCCACACCACCTTCCCACTGAATACCACTCAAGACCTCACACCTAACGCTTTGATACTTCCCCCACTTCCTAAGCTAGTGTCGCCACCTGTCCATACGAAGCTCGAGCTAGTGCCGCAAACTGGCTATACGAAGCTCCTAGTATCCCGTCGGAACTCAATCCTCATCCATAACCACATATCATCCCGAAGACACCTGAGAACCACATCACATCCCCAACCCAAAGACTCTTGGGTAACATATGTCATATCCTGCTCGATGGATCATGGGCTATAGAACCTAGAAGAGGGAGAACAGTGAAGAACAGTAACCATCCATCCATTGGATTTTTGAGAATCTCACCCCCCGTCCCACGGGTGTTTGGAATGTACTGCTCAACATGGGTGGGGTGTGTAAGGAAACATAAAACCTACAGATTTATATAACTATATCAACCACTCCACCCATCCTAAGTCTTCTACACAAAAGATCTGAACACATGCCTTGACACTACTACCATGAAAGTATGCACACAACAAATAGCCCCAAACACCATTAAGCTTTTCATGTTTCAAAAATTCTAGTTTATCAGTTCCTTAACTACTGAGAAACTAACAACAACCAAACAGGTTCAACTGTTAATAAAACATATCCCTAGCAACCACAAATAATGTTATGGAAAACACAAGAAACACAATACCATTTTCTTTTATCATCCAATCAATTCCATTGATTTAATTGAATTTAATCAACTACCATGCCCCACAATTCATTAGATAACTCTTCCACATTTATTCATATGCACAACCCATCGATGCAGCCATGATGCAAATGACCATAACCACAAACACCTCAGAAACAATACCCGTACAACATCATCATCCCTTCGAGACCATTTCTCGTAGCTCCACTTCCCATCACAACCATACCATACACACCAACCCTCAACCAAGACAACCGTAGCCCCGCTGCTCACCCATTCCACATTATCCCATGAAACACCCCTTCATATAATTAAACCCCAACCATCACGCATAATAAAAATTCATTCATTCATTTAGTTTAACAGGGGTGATCATACAAGGGTTCCAGGTATTCATTTGATCAGCCAACTTTTCATGATTAACAAATTTCCACATTCTATGAAATTCCATACACAAAAAAATCCAGAAAATAGGGAAACATTTAATTGAAAAAGAAAAGGCTGCCTATGACCATGATTTTCAGTAGGCATAAGCCTCTTCAAATCACAACATAAACCAAGGATATGCATTGATGGAAATAAAACAACAATATCAACAAAAATTTCCCAAACTCATTCTTTAAACAGTTGTTATCCTAATTTACTGTTTCAACTGTACCTCATGAAAACAAAAGGATACCCACCCCACATGATGCACAACAAAGAGATAGAGAGAGTCTAAGGTAATATCCCTCCCTCGAAGGTTTTTTACGAAAACCCCAACCAATGAATAACGCACATGAAAGCCAAGATAATCCTCCAAAACATCCTCCTTATATCTATTCTACTATGACAACCATGACCAAATCTCATCATATTTGGCATCCACACACTACGATCTACCCATAAGGAGCATATATCTATGAAACTGAGTGAAGAGGATGAGTAGATCTATGTAGATCTAACAACAAAACAAGAATGATCACATACCTCAAGAAACCAGCTTCGATTTTCCAAGGGAAGCCTTCGGATTGCCTCAAAAATTCTTGGGAGATTTCCTATTATCTTCAAGGGTGGGTAATCCCGAGTTATGGCTAATTAAGAGATTAAACAACCAAGTTAGAGGAAAAACTGTCAAGATCCACAATTTTAGGATGTAGTTTATGTGGCTGCATGATTAATTCGCACATTTTAAAAATCAATGAGCTAACTATGCATTAGCTACTGCCTTGGCCACCATTCTCAATTGGTTTGTCCGCATGGTTTAGACAAACCGGGCTCCATCTCTGCGGGAGATACTGCCTCCAAGCCAACTACACACGGTTTAGAAGCATGGTTTAGACAAACTATGTGCTTCCCGTGCGAAAACTACTGCCTTTTAGTCCTCCTTAAAAGTTCACCCAAGTGCACCCCCAAGCTAGTACTCCAAAACAGAGGTAGTTATAAACATCAAAATTATCTGAATATGTAGTGTGATGATAAATTTCTCAAATGTCTTCCGTTTAAACAGTTCATCAAGAAGGATGATTTTGGAAAAGCGTTGGGGATAAGTTACTTTGTCCTCCGGAATGCCTCTAACACCACATTTTTACAATGTATTAGAGCGGAGAGGTTTGGGCCATTACATAAGATACCTATCAAACTATTCTCACCCTCGAGAAATAAAACCGAACCTGAATAAAGGAGATGGGTCCGAACTACTCCCCCCTCGAAAGATACCTCTCATGAGAAAACCTCCTTGTTACCAAGGAGAGCCCCCTTACTCACCTATCTCTTGAATAAACATAATAATACTACTCCTCTCCCCCGTGCAACCATGCAAGGAAAAATATTAAATCGTCCGGTCATGCGGGTGAGGTGTTTTCCTTCCTCTATGTTATGATACTATCCTATTTGGGCGGCACTGACTCACCTGCACGAGATTAGGTGAATCCACATTATCCCTCCTAACAAGGGAGCAGGTCCTCCCCTAACCACATTTCGGGAAACTTCTTACCCATTTGAAATACATTTCATTGTCAACCAGGTTATGCATTACATTGTAAACAGGTGTGAAAAAAATAGGATAAATCACAAAACAACTCTGGGTAATGAACATGCATATGTGCTTTATGTTCCCAGGTACTCTCCTCAAGCACACCATGCCTCAATAGCACACGAACCAAAGGAATGGTTTGTCCATGAAGCACCTTCTCTTCATGACCATCGATCATCATGGGTCGCTCCACGAACGTTGCATCATCACCAATATCTAGCTATCCCCAGTCGAGGATGTGTGAATCATCGTGCAGGTACCAACGGAGTTGAGACACATGGAAGACGTCATGCACCCTTTATAGTGGTGGCAGAAACGCCAGTTAATAGGCCTCCTCGCTAACCCACCGCAACACCTCGATGGGCCCGACGAACCTGGGAGAAATCTTGCATCCCTTTCCGAATCTTTGCTGCCCACGCCGAGGAGAGTCCTTCAAGAACACGTGGTCCCTGACCTCGAACTCCAAGGGTCTCCTCCTATTATCGGTGTATGTCATATGCCAGTACGGAGCTTCCATCATCCTCTCTCATATATGCCGAGCCTTCTATGTCATGCTCTGCACCACCTTCGAGCCAAGAACAACTACTTCTCCGACCTGTGTCCAGCATACGGGTGAGAGACACGACCTCCCATACAAAGATTCGAAAGGATCCATGCCAATGGTAAAGTGATAACTGTTGTTGTATGAGAACTCTCTCAGTGGAAAGTGTTTTACCCATGATCCTCCACGGCCTAAAACACATTCTCGTAGAATATATTCCAAAGTCTGGATGGTGTGCTCTGTTTGCCCATATGTCTGGGGATGTAAAGTAGTGTTGAGGTATAGCCAGATGCCAAAAGAATGTTGCAATCCTCTCCTGACCCGTGAGGTAAACCGGGTATCCTGGTCAAAGATTATAGATCTTAGAACCCTGTTCAACCACACCACCTCATTCACATACCTCTGAGCTAGGGCCATAACCGTACTTGACTCCTTGTTTTCTAGAAAGTGGGCTGATTTTGTTAGTCGTCCCACAACTACCCAGACGGCGTCGCAACCCCTTGAACTCTGGGAAGCTCCATGACAAAATCCATCGAGATGTCATCCCACATATACTCGGGGAAATCTAAAGGTTGTAACAGACCTCCTGGGATGTGGTGTTCAACCTTCACTTGCTGAAACACAGGGCACGTTGCTACGAACTCTACTACTGCCCGTTTCCCCCCGAGCTACCAGAAATGATCTTTCAAGCCCTGGTACATCTTGGATGTTCCAGGGTGTACTGCCAGGGGTGAGTTGTGGAACTCACCAAGAAATCTCTCGCGCATTTCCTCTGGAACAAAAAACTTCGCCCAGAAAAGAAACTGATTCAAACCATCCTCTGAACATCCTTTTGGAGCAATGCCCTGGCTAGCCTTATCACGCATCACTTCACTCTCTATGTATCCCCACTGAGACTCCTCCACCTACCGTAGTATGGAGGACTGCACTATCATCTGAAACAGATAACCTCTATTACCAACTTCCCATACATCGAGGTTTAGTGTAGCCAATTCTTCCATCGCCTTCCAGACATCTGTCGACTTTCGAACTGCGTCCTTCCTCCTACTCAAAGCATCTGCCACCACATTTCCCTTGCCTTTGGTGTAGGAGATTTAGAAGTCGTAGTCCTGGAGGATCTCCATCCACCTTCACTGCCGCAAATTCATTTCCCACTGGGAGAAGATATAATTCATACTCTTGTGACTCGAGAAGACCAAGAAGCGCTCCCTGATGAGGTAATGCTGCCACAACATCAGTGCAAACATAACCACCACAAGATCAAGCTCGCCGGTGGCATATTTATGTTCATCAGGATGTAACTTGAAAGACCCATAATAGATCAACCCTTGTTGTTGCATCAGCACTCACCCCAAACCTTGGCCTGAGGCATCACAGAATACCTCAAACATTACAGCCTCCTCTGGTAATCTCAGCACAGGGGCACTAACCAACATCCCCTTTAGATAACTGATGGCTGACTGAAACTACTCATCCCACACAAAATCTTGATCCTTCTTCATCAAGGATGTCAATGGTGCTACAACTCAGAAGACGTTGGCAACGAACCTCTGGTAGTAGCCTGCTAGTCCAAGGAAACTATGAACTTCTGCCGCGTTCTTGGATGCTGCCCAAGAAACAACCACCTCATCCTATGATGGGTCTACCGCTATTCCCTGCTCTGACACCACGTGTCCAAAGGAAGTATAATTCTCGAGTCCAAAACTGGAATTTGGAAAACATCACATAAATTTGGTGCTATCAGAGGACCTCTAAAACTATTATCAGGTGCCCATCATGATCCTCCTCTGATCTTGAGTAGATCAGGAAGTCGTCGATGAAGACAATTACGAACTGGTCTAGGTATTCCCGAAAGGTTGATTTCATGAGTCCCATGAACATGGCTGGTGCATTTGTAATGCCGAACGGCCTGACCACAAACTCAAAGTACCCATATCTACACCTAAAGGCAGTCTTTGAGATGTCACCCACCTTCACACTCAACTAGTGATATCTATACCGCAGATTAATCGTAGAGAACCAACCTGCTCCCCTTAGCTGTTCAAAGATATCGTCTATCCTCGGGAGGGGGAAATGGTTCTTGATGGTTACCTGGTTCAGTCTCTGATAGTCTATGCACAGCCTGAGACCACCATACGCCTTCTTTGCGAATAAGATTGGAGCAACCCACGGTGATGCACTTAGTCGAACAAAAACCTTCTTCATCAGATCATCAATATGAATACGCAACTCCTGTATCTCCGAAGGTGCCATCTGATAGGGGGCCATTAAATTCCGACGAGCACTAGGTTGTAGGTCTATTCCGAACTCAATGTCTCTTCAAGGGGTTAGAGTCACCACCTGCTTGGGGAAGACATCCATGAACTCGCTAATGATCTCGGAGACTTCTACCATTTCCATATCTGTCGACTCAACTGATAGCCTGAATAATGTGGAAAGAAAGGGCTCCCCTCGCAGGATACCCTCCTAGAATCCCCGCTCACCGATGATGGTCACAGGTTGGCCGCCCACACCTGAAAAGACAACCCTTCTTCAGAAAAAATTGATGATGGCACACACTGAGAATAGCCAGTCGATGCCTAGAATGATGTCATATGGCTGCATTTGCAGATAACTAAGATCTCCACTAGATTGGTGTGGCCCTAACATCAACATACATCCCCGGAAAACACGAGACAAGATGGTCTGACCTCCGTCTGGAGTACTCAAAACCAGGGGTACAGAAAGTGTCTCTATGTCTAGGACCAAGGTACAGGCTAAAATGGGTGCAAAAAAGGAGTGTGAAGCTCTTAAATCAAACAAGGCATAGGAAATGGTACTAAACAAGCTGATTGTACCTCGAAAAAATTCTGCCCTGCTGGAACCGCTGCCTCTATGGTGTGAAACTACCCATGACCAACTCCTCTACCTCTCGACTGTCAGCCACCTCCCCGACCACACCCTGGTTGTGGTCCTTGAAGAGCACCCGGAGGTCGGCCTCCTCCTGCAACGTTTTCCCTCGGAGGAGTAGGAGCTGGTTACCCCAGCTACTGCTACTGGAAGGGCCTAGCTGGAAATTATTGTGGATGAGGCAGGTGCTATACTGGTCCACCTACACAATACCGTACTCGGTCCATGAACTGGTTACGAAGGTTCCCACTGCTGCCACAGAAGAAACACCTCAGTCCTGGGCCTGATGGAAATGGGCGAGTATAGGGAGATCAGAACAGAAACTGTTGATCCCTCCTCCCTACTGGTCGGAACCTAGAGGGACCTGATGCTGGAGGCATGCTGCTGACGGCTTCCTCCTTCGACGGGCCCAACTGGATTCCCTCTCATGACACACCTCTCAGTATGTACATACTCTCCACCACTTCAGCCTTATTCTAGACCTCCAAGTATGTCGGTAGGGTGAAGGGAGTAACATTATACAGGAGAGGAGGCCTAAGTTCCTCCTCCAAACATCTCTCCCGAGACTCCTCATCTAGAAAGTGTTCTGGAGAAAATGGAGGAGATCCTTGAACATGATCCCCAAATCTCTCACCGACATTATCCCCTACTAGAGGGAGAGTAGCTCCTACCTTTTCTCAGCCTTCATTGTGGAAGAGAGTAATTCTGCCTGGAACTCCCTCTCAAAATATTCCCACATAACCTCAGTATCCCTCTTATCCCTGAGATAGAGCATCAACCACTGACGCGCTGCTCCCCGCATCTGGCTCACAGCCAAAGGAACCCAGTACTCTTCCCTAGCCCGCATCAAGATGAAATCTCTCACTAGCTCCTCTAGTCAGCTCTCTCTCACCTTGTTAGAGATGTTTCCCTCGTACTTCCCAAGGGTCTGCCGCTGAAAGGCATGAAGCATCTTCTGCCACTGATTGTCCTCCACCTCTTTGTCAGCCGTCCGTCGATCAGCCAAGTCAACCCCCTGGGCCCCAATCACCCTCACTACTTGTGGTCATATACAAGGTTCCATAGTTGCAAGGTAAACAAGGAATGCATAATCCCATGTAGTGTATAATATTGTTATTAAATTTATCTTATACTCTTTATTCATTTTGATTCCCCAAAATTCCCCAGAAACACAGTAACAGATGTCATTATGATGCATGTACCTTTCCAAGGGTCTCTACCCTACAATCAGTGTAGCCTCACTTGGTCGTTCGGTTGGTCCAGTGTCCTTGTATCAGATCACGGGGGCCCTAAAATCCAGTGTCCTAGCCTTTATTCCCTAGCCTATTTCATGATTCAAGATCACCCGACACTATTTCCTTACCATCCCATTCAATCCTCATTATGTCTAACTCTATAATCCATCCTATCTCTCAACCTCGCCTCTGATACCATTCTATCATGACCCCCTCCCACCAAAGATCCCCCTCCTGAGTTGGAAATGGTGATAGAGAGATAATGACCCCCCGAGTCCCACCACCAGTAGGCTCCGAAGTGGCGACTAGAACCAAAGGTATGAGTTTTCACAATTATGGGAGGCATTACAATTCTTATTAATTAAGTCCGGGAAATAGGATGAGTCAAAACCAAAAGAAAAAGAAACAAGTAAAAGAAAATAAACCCAAAACCCACCCATATGCATTTTTTATACAAAACTGAAACCAAAGTACATGTACAAGAGAAGCTCCAAAGTATGATACCAAAAATAAAGCAAAAAATGCCACCAAAAAAACTCTGACGCCCAACTAGAAAGGTCCCGTACAGTCCCTGAAGTCCTCCTGAAGACCTGAAAGTAAACGTAGGGTGAGCATACAAGTATACTCAGAAGGAAAACCTAAAGCTCTAGTGCATAGGTGGGGAGACATCCTAATGCCTTGTGAGAAAATAGATGGAACCAAATCCTAGAAAGGAATCTATCCACCCAACCTTACAAGCCACACTCACCAATAATCGCAAGTCAATAGAGTAGTATAGTAATATTATCAAAGTATGGGTACATCGCACCACCTTCCCACTAAATACTGTTGAAACCCTCACAACTAACACCCTGATGCTTCCCCCTCTTCTTGGGATAGTGCCGCAACCACACCATACGAAGCTCATAGTATCCCACAAGCACTCAATCCTTGGCCATAACCACATCTCGTCCCAATGACACCTGGAAACCACATCACATCCTCATACCAAAGACTCTTGGGAAACACCTGCCATAACCTTCCTAATGGATCATGGGCTATAGAACATGGAAGAGGGGGAATAGGGAAGAACAGTTACCATCCATCATTTGGATGTTTAAGAATCTCACCCCCCGTCCCACGAGTGTTCGACATGTAGTGCTGAACATGGGTGGGGTGCATAAAGAAACATAAAACGTACATATTTATATAATTATATCAACCACTAAGCCCATCCTAAGGCTTCTACACAAAATATCTGAGCACATGCCTTGACACTGCTACCACGAAAGTATGCACACAACAAATAGACCCAAACCCCATTTAGCTTTTCATGTTTCAACAGTTTTAGTTTATTAGTTCTTTAACAACTGAGAAACTAACAACAACCTAACCAAAAAATCATTCATAAAACATATCCCTACCAAACACAAATAAAGTTAGGGAAAACTCAAGCAACCTAATACCATTTCCTTTTATCATCCAATCAATTCAATTGCTTTTCTGTATTTAATCAACTACTTTGCATAGCAATTCATTAGTTAACTCCTCCAATTTTATTCATATACACAACTCATCCCTGCATCCCTACAGTAAACCACCATAACCACAAACACCTCAGAAACATTACCCGTACTGCATCATCATCCCTTCGATATCATTTCCCATAGCTCTGCTGCCCATCACAACCATATCATACACGCCAACCACCAGTGTAGAAAATGTTATTTACGTTGGTTATATATAACCGACGTGAGAATCTATGAAACATTGTTTTTTACGTCGGTTATTAAATAACAGATGTAACAAATGCGTTGAGTAGCTTTTTAATGTCGGTTATTTTAATAAGTGACGTTACAAATCGCGCGTGTTCGGTTTTTACGTCGGTTATTTTATAACCGACGTAAAAAACCAAAGAGCGGGGGTTTTTTACATCGGTTATTTGATAACCGATGTAAAAAACGAGATATCTAGGCATTTTTTACTTCGTTTATTTTATAACTGACGTAAAAAACGAGTTATCTACGGGTTTTTTACGTCGGTTATTTTATAACTGACGTAAAAAACCCCCCGCGCTTTGGTTTTTTACATCGGTTATAAAATAACTGACATAAAAAACATGATATCTATGAGTTTTTTACGTCAGTTATTTTATAACCGAAGTAAAAAACCAAAGCGCGGTGGGTTTTTTTACGTCGTTTATTTTATAACCGACGTATAAAACGAGATATCTAAAAGTTTTTTACGTCGGTTTTCAAATAACCGACATAAAAAACCGAAGCGCGGGGGGTTTATTACGTTGGTTTTCAAATAACCAACTTTATAAATTTAAAAAATAGTTTATAACGTCGGTTATTTAATAACCGACGTTATAAAACATTTAAAAAATTAAAGCCCCATGGACTGTCATTTACATTTCTTCAATTGACAGTCTGCCAGCTCGTCTCTCTTGTGCGGTAAACCCTAATCGGCTCGTCGATCGACCTGCGTTAAAGTCATTTTGGCTTCATCTTTTATCATCTTTAGTCTCCTCGGATCTATCATCTAAACTCGCAACACTGAAGTATGCATTCCACGAATTTATTTCGTTCATTTTTTCCCAGATAGTCTATATTTTTGTTTTGCGATTTTTTTGTTTAAACTAGGTTAAATTCTTCCATTTTGAACCCTATTAGATCTTTTTGAATATCGTTGGCACCGGTCATTCATTTTTATCTTGAGTGTCTTGTTTTTGTATTTCATTATAAAACAAATTTTGTTATATTACCTTGCATTTAATGACTCAAAATCCTCCTCTATTGGAAACATATTTGGGGTTATTTATTGAAGGACTATGGCATGATTAAGGAATGATTTGGAATATTTCCTGATTTGAACAGTTTGAATTTCATTATCAAAAAGAAATTTTAGGAATGGTTGATTCATCCATTCCTTTTATCCTATATTTCATTTAATGCTCAGGTTCATCTAAAAATTTTGTAGTTGGATAACCAATAATGTTTATGTGATTAGATAATTAAAAGAAATTATCATCATATATAGTGAATCATCCTTGTTGAGTGTCTTATCACAGAATAGGAATCAATCATCCATATTGAAGATGTAATTTTTTTAGAAAACAAAAACCATTAATGTAAACCATTTATCATTCATTAATTGAACTAAAATAAATATTTACACATGAGTTATAATGGAACATAATAAAATAAATATTTATCATTGACCCTCATAGAGTCTAATAAATCTATGATAAACCATTTGTTTTCTTTAATGGAAACAAATTTACTTTTACCCACTTTTTATTTTTAGAAGACACTAAACTCCCTTATAATTTCACCCTTCTGGGAAGTATTAAACATCATTATATCCCTTTAAAAAATCTAAATTTAATAGAAATATCATGCATCCATCTTGTCTTATAAAACTATACTATAGATAAGTATACCATTTTTTATATTATTAGTTATGATAAACTCTAGCATAACATCATTAATATATGTTTATAAAAATGGGAATATCGCAATTCTCTTGATTTTAGTTGAGAATAATGATAATGTTTTTTATTAATGATAATATAGACATGAGTAATTTTACGAAAAGAATGTGAACATGAATAATGAATGTTACTTATATGTATTTCACAATATTTTTTGATTTTATGTCACAAAACTAATTGATGATCGAATACAACAAATAATTGCACCACCTACCAAAGTGAAACCAGTGTACTGTTCTATTTTAGAAATTAAGGATTCAATCAATGAGATTGTGATTTATTTATTTTTTAGAGTTTTTGAATCATGATACTAGATTCAATTTCAAATGGGTATTTGTTTTTTTTATGTTTCATGATTGTATTTGATGTAGGTTTTTCTTTTTCCTGGATTACATCATATAGTGGTCTCGGTTCATTTGATTTTTTGTTTATTTTGTCATCATCCCCCCTCAATGACTATGATCTCTCATTGCTAGTTTTTCTCTAATTGTTCTCTCATACACCTTTTGGATTTGATGGTTGATTACAAACATATTTATTCAAATATTTAAGCTGGATTATATGCATTTTTTAGGATTATATTTCTGTTTTATGCCACTTTATTTATTATTCTATCCAATACTAAGACCCTTTCTAGTAAGAAAAATTTCATAAGAAATACGATTGGACTCTTCATCATATTTCATGAAACATTTTTTATAATGTCATGTTTTTTTAAAATAATATGTTATATCAAAGATGTGGAAACGGGTGGTGTCCGGGGGGTGTCCATGGGGGTGGGTGGGTGTGAGTGGTTATCCACGGGGGTGGGGTCCTGTCCGGAGGATTTGGGTGGGGGGTGGTGTCCAGGAGGGGTGGGGGTGCTTTATAGAGGGGTGGGGGGCTGTCCGGAGGGTTGGGGGTGTCCAGGGGTGGTCCAAGGGTGTGGGTGGGAGTGGGGGGCTATCCAAGGGGGTGGGGGCCTGTCTAGAGGGTTTTGGGGGTTGTCCGGGGGGGTGGGGGTGATTCTCAGGTTTACTCCATTTTCTCCAATTTTCTATCAACTATGTAGGCGGCATGGTTTTCTTTGATTCAATGAAATTTAAAACTGTTATATCTAACTATATTTTGTTTTAAAAATAATATTCAAGCATATTTTCTTAAATACCCATAGATTTGTTTTATATTTTAAATTGTTTTACATTCAAATTATGATTTTTTCATATAAACATATATTTGTCTTATCTTAAAAATATATATTTTTTGTTGATATTTGATATAGGTAATAATGAGTCGACGTTGGATTATGGCACATCGAATGAGAAGTGAATTTGAGGAAGGTTTTTATGCCTTTTTGGAATTTTCAAAAAGAAATGTTCCAAGTAGTGACATTTTTTTCTGTCCATGCCTGAAATGTTTGAATATGAAGAAGTTGAAAAGTAGAGAGATAAAAGATCTTCTTATTTGTCGTGGTTTTAATTGGAGTTACAGCCCTTGGATTTGGCATGGTGAAACTGGAAAGAATGTCTCTGATGATGATGATTCTCAAGATGGTAACTCAGATGGAATTGAAGAAATGATTCATGATATTGAAGCAGAAAAAATTGAGATATAACCGACAGTTGCGTGTCTATATGGTGATGCTGAAAAACCAATATATCATGGTTGTACAGATTTTACGGTTTTTTCAGTGGTGTTAAGATTGATTAACCTGAAACAGAAACATATATGGAGTGACAAAAGTTTTATAGAGCTGCTACAATTGGTGAAAGACATTCTTACAAAAGATAACGATCTTCCAGATTCACATTAAAAAGCCAAGAAAATATTATGCCTGATGGGATTGGGATGCAAGAAAATACATTCCTGTACGAATTACTGCATTATATATAGGAAGGAATATGAATTTCTGTCAGAGTGTCCTAAATGTGGGACAACACAGTATAAGGTGAAAGAAAAATCACATGTTGGTGTAGAGATTAAAAAGCTCCCTTCAAATGTATTTTGGTATCTTCCGATAATTAATTGTTTCAAATGTTTATTTTATAATTCACATGATGAAAAAAGGTTAAGATGGCATGCTGAAGAGTGGGTATGTGATGGAAAAATACCTCATCCAGCTCATTGTCCACAATGGAAGAAAATTGATGCGTAGTATTCTACATTTGGAAATGAAATTAGAAATCTCATACTATGGTTGTGCACAGATGGAATGAATCCATACCGAACCCTCAGTAGCACGCATAGTTCATGGCCTATTTTATTGGTAATTTACAACCTCTCTCATGAAGTTTGTATGAAGTGAAAATATGTCATGTTGAGTATAATGATCTCTGGTCCAAACCAACCCGGTAATGATATTTATGTTTACTTGTGACCGTTGATTGATGATTTGAAATTGTTATGGGCTGATGGTATTAGGGTGTATGATTCATATAAAATGGAATATTTTTAACTGCATGTAGTGCTTCTGTTCACTATAAATGACTTCCCAGCGTATGTAAATTTTTCAGGATACAGTGTTAAAGGACATAAAGCATGTCCAATTTGCGAACAATAGATGTCATATTGTCAATTGCATCATGGGAGGAAAACAGTGTACATGGGTCATCAAAAGTTTTTGCCTATGGAACACCCTTATATAAGACTAAAAAAGGTATTCAATGGCTCACAAGAATTTGATACTTCTCCAAAACTTTTATCCCCTGATCTGTATTTTGAGAGGGTGAAAAACCTTGATGTGACATTGGGAAAGACATAGAAATATGGTAATGATAGACATATATGGAAGAAAAGGTCAATTTTTTTTGAGCTACCGTATTGGAGGTATCATGAAGTTAAACATAATATTGATGTCATGCACGTGGAGAAGAATATCTATGATTCTTTGATTGGAACATTGTTAGATATTAAAGGAAAGACTAAATATGGGTTGAATGCAAGATTAGACTTACTATAAATGGGAATACGTTTGGAGTTATCTCCCACTCCTAATGGAAGACGAACATTTCTTATCCCAACTTGTCATACATTATTGAAGAGGGAGAAAATTAGCTTCTGCCAGTTTCTTCATGATACCAAAGTGCCTCAAGGTTATTCTTCTAATGTAAAAAATTTTGTCTCATTGAAGGACTTGAAGTTGATAGGTATGAAATCACATGATTGTCATGTCATGATGCAACAAATTCTACCAGTTGTATTGCGTGGAATTTTGCTCATTCGTGTCAGAAAGACTATAATGAAGTTGTGTTATTTATTCAATTCAATTTGTAACAAGGAGATTGATGTGAATGCTTTGAACATTTTGGAAAAGGATGTAATTTTTATACTTTGTGAATTGGAAATGTATTTTCCTCCAACTTTTTTTGATATAATAGTGAATTTAATGATTCATCTAGTTCGAGAAATAAATCTTTATGGACCTGTATATCTTCATTGGATGTATCCTTTTGAATGGTATATGAAAATATTAAAGGGGTTATTTAAAAATCTATATCGAACTGAAGCCTCCATTATTGAAAAGTATATTTCCGAGGAGGTAGCAGAGTTTTGTACGAGCAACTCGGCTGCGGCGCAACACATAGGTTTGCCTCCATCTCGCCATGAACGAGTTAATAATGAGGGAAAGGGGATTCGCGGCTTGAATGTCAAATCATTGTCAGTTGAACAAATGAAGAAGTCAGAATCTTATATCTTGAATAACATAGCTGATGCTCAACCGTATATCACATTTCATATTAATGAGTTGAAACAATGTCATCCAAAGAAGAAAGAAATGTGGATTTTGAATGAACACAACAGAACTTTTTTGTCATTGATTAAAAAGACTTTTCTTGGTAGATCAGATGTATCAGAGACATTAAAATGGATAGTGGGTGGTCCATGTTTAAATGTGATAACATGGTCCGGTTATGACATTAGTGGTTATACATTTCAAACAAAAGCTCAGGACAATAGAAGTGCAGTTCGGAATAGTGGTGTATTGTTGTTTGTAGAAGCAATGCATTTTTCGAGTGCTAAGGACAAAAACACAATTTCTACATCAAGTGCTTATTATGGAGTGATTGAAGACATATGGTAGGTTGATTACTTTAAAATTAATGTTCCTGTTTTTAACTGTAAATGGTTTAATGGTAACAACAGTGTTAGACAAGATGAATTTGGAATGACACTTGTTAATCTGAATAGATTGGAAGACACGGCTGGTTATTTTATAATGGAAACACATGAAAAACAAATTTTCTATGTAGTAGATCAATCAGATATGCTTTGGGCTGTTGTTTTACAAGGGAAAAAACAATATGTTGGTGAGGATGAAGTTGATGAATAAGCTGATTTATGTGAGATCCCTACTTCCATGGAAATATTAACAGAACATAATGATGATCATGTTGAAGACATAGTTTGTTCCAACGATCACGACGAAGGAATTTGGGAAAACAATCCATTTGTACATTTCTAAAATTACAGGTAACATAAGTTTATTTCTTGTTTACATTTATTTTTTCCACAAATGTTATATATTGAATGTTTTTTATTTATTAAAACATGTTTTAAAACAAAATAAGTATATGTTTTTGTTTGTTTTATGTTTTTTTAGTTTACTTTATCATGTTTATAACCATTATATGAATTATATATCTATTATTTTTGTTCACTAACAATAACTTTACCATGATTACCATGTTTACCAGGTTTACCATTTTTACCATGTTTACCATCTTGACCATCTTGACCATCTTGATCATCATTACCATATTTACCATTGATTAACATGCTTACCATATTACCAATGTTTACTATTATGTAACTTAGTACACTTTTCTATTTTTTGATTATTGTAGTATTAAAATATTTGAATTTGTATATTTGTGAACTGATGTTTGTTTTTTTGATGTGAAGGATAATGACAGATCATTAAGATGATCAACCACATGATTCTGGAGAGGAGCATATTGCTGGTCATACCTCTGGGGATGAACATTCACATGCCCCTATTACGACAAAGAGTTCAAAGGTTGGTAAACGTGGGTGCACGCGTTTACCAAAATTATCACTTTCCCGTACGCAGGATCAGAGGACAGCTGTTGAGTTTGATGATGATGATATTCCTAGAGGACCGAATGCAAAAGATTTTAAGAGTTTTTTAGCAACTCAGTCTAAGAGAAAAGTAATCATTCTATATGATGATTGGAGAAGTGTGGTTAAAGCGATTATCTCTCAGTTGTGGGAGACGATTTTGGTAAGATCTTTTGTCATTGTTTGACTATTCATTTAATGATTCTATTATATATAATATGTTAAACCTCTTCTTTATCAGATGAAATTTGATATTCCTGACACTGGAGGAGTCAGGAAGAAATGATTATCATTGGCTTCCATGAGATGGAGGGATTTCAAATCAACCCTCTCATCTGATTTAATTTATGGTCATAGGAGTCATGACAATCCATGTCGTATATATCCTTTTATAAATGAAGACACATGGAGACAATTTTTTGAAAGTAGAAGAAAAGAGTCATCTCTGGTAAGGGTAATGTAAACTTTTATAAACTTTCTTATATAAATGATTTTATTAATGTTTTGTTAATGATTTCTTATTCTTAAATTACAGAAAACAAGGAAAGATCATCAGGAGATCCAATCTAAAAATGTATACCCTCATTGTTTATCTCAGGGAGGGTATTCATTATTGGAAGAACAAATGATGGCGGAAAAATTTCAACAACTAAGAGCTGAGTCTTCATGCTCTGGAGAGGTGGCCCGTCCATCCCCTCCATCTAGACATGAAAAATGGAAGAGACCTCAGAAGGGAAAAAAGGGAAATATCTTTCGAAAGAATCGAGAATCGTAGCTGAGAGGATTGTAAGATAACTATTTTATTTATTTAAGTTAACTATTTTCTTCATATAATTTCAATCATTACAGATATGTTTAATTAATTAATACAGGACTCTCTTGAGGAGCAGAGTTTAGAGGGGACATTTACAGCTACTGGGATGGAAGATATTTTATTTGCAGCATTGGGAAGGCCCGAACATTCTGGTCGTGTACGAGGATATCTGGCAGGTGTATCGGTAAGAAAAGTGTTTCCACGTTCTTCAACTTCTAACATTGAGGGGGTTTATAAAAAAATAGAATCCTTGGAGGCTAAAGTTCATAATATTAATGCAACGATGGAGGACACGATTAGAGAGTCGGTGCAGTCTCTGTTTTCATAAATGCAAAGACAATTTCAGACTGCGGCTCCCACTCCTCCACCTCCCCCTGCAGACCCCATTATTTATCCTCCACCACTGCCAGTTGCTCCCACTCCCCCACCTTAGCCTGCGGACCCCATTTTTTATCCTACGCCTCCGCCACAGCTTCCTACATACTGATAGTTGTATGTTGATGATTCTAAACATCATATAGTAGCATATGGGTTGGTATATTGTATAGGAGATACAGTTCATCATCAAAAATTAGAGGTAGAGAATTAGAGGGTCACTGTACAGGATATTATAGATAGATTAGCTAGGGTACCAATACCTACAGATGTGGTGGCGACAGTTGGACAGAGTATCGACCATTTTTTAATTTGGCCATCCAGACTTCTTCGTCACATTACCATAGAGGTATGAATTATATATCTTTTATTTTATTTTTTATTAATATTTTTTTATCATTTGAAAACTAATAAATTTTTCAATTTTTTTATAGGAATACTTCAAAGGTAATGAAATATTGTATAGACAACAACAAAGACAAATTGATATGACATCAGATACAGATTCAAATGGTCTTGACAGACTGTAAAGATATTCACATTTGTTGTCTGATTATTATGAGTTTCCAATGGAAGCTCATTTTTTTGGACGTCAAATAAGAGTGGGGATTATAAAAACTGATATCATGGAGCTTGTTACTGGAGATAAGTTGGGCATCAACGTGGTGCAAATTTTTTCCATGTAAGCCTTAACACCTTTTCCCTGCGTTATATTTATTAAAAATGTATACTTATGTATGTTTTGAATTAGGTATCTTTATAAAATTTGTGAGAGGAATGATCTGACAGAAGTATATGGATTCATGGACCCTCAATTGATTTCCCCTGAAGCATGTGCATTGAATGAGGAACACAGAATGGTTTATATTGCTGAAAGATTTGAAAAGAATATAATCACACAATGCTGGATGATGCCTTTTTGTGAGAGGTATGAAACACATTTCTCTCAAAGAGTTAATTATCTTTTAACATAAAAAACCACTAATTTCAAATTTCCTTTTATCAGTGATCATTAGATGTTAGGGGGTTTTTTTCCAAAGGGAGAAAGCCCTTAATTGGATATGCTCTGTCCATGGTGATGTGCGGGAAAGGTTTAAGAATATATTGGAAAAGTATGTTTCAATTTCTCAATAGTTTTATATATTATAATGAATTTTAATTTTACCTCATTCCTATTATTTTCTAACAGTGCATGGTCCTACTTTCTAAAAGACACAAAGAAAAGAGGTGCAAAGATCAAATATGTAAATGTGAAGGTAAATATCCATTTATAATTTGTACTTTTTGATTTATTACATAAAAATAATATATTGAATTTACACTCATTCAAACAGAATTGTCATGAACAACAAGGCCTCATCGAATGCAGATATTATATGTTAAGATTTATGTATAAAATAATAACAACTGGGACAGTTGTGAATTTTGACCTGGTACGATTTCCTTCCAAACTTTGCTATAATATTTCAATTTGATTTATTAATTATACACGTTAACTACTTTCTTTTTCATTTTTAGATTTTTGATGACCTTAAACCCTATACTGCCGAAGACACCAAACACTTACAATTGGAGTGGTCAAATTATTTTACAGGTTTGATTGACTTTTAGTTGTTTGTAATGTAAAATGTAATTTTGAATATTGTCATTTTAATTGTGTATTTGGTAGTTGTTTAGGTTGGTTTTAGTTTTTTTTGAAGTTGACAGAGTAAGTTTTGAATGTTATATAAGTGAATGTTTAATTTTGCTCTGATTCTTTTTTTTGTTTAATTATGATGGTTTTTATGGTATGGATTTCGGTCTGTGGGGGAGGGGTTCCAAGGGTGTGGGGGTGTGTTCAGTGGGGTTGGGGGGTGTCCGGCGGTTTGGGAGGGCTGTCTGTTGGGGTGGGGGGACAGTCCAGGGGGTGGCAGGGCTGTCCAGGGGTGTGGGAAGGCGGTCCAGGGGTGTGGGAGTGCTGTCCAGGGGTGTGGGGGTATACATGGGGATGGGGGGTTGTCCAGGGTTGTGGTGGGGGCTGTCAAGTAGGGTGAGGGGGTGAGGGGGTGTTGTTCAGGCAGGTGGGGGTTGTCGAGGGGTGTTTGGGGCTGTCCGGGGGTCGGGGGCAGTCCAGGAGTGTGGTGGGGGCTCCAATGGGGGTGTGGGATGGCTGTCCAAGGGGTATACATGAGGGTGGGAGATCTAATGGGGTGGGGGAGGGCTCTCCAGGGGGTATACATGAGGGTGAGGGCTCCAACGGGGTGGGGGAGGGCTGTCAATGGGGTATACATGAGGGTGGGGGCTATCTAAGGGTTACTTTTATATGTTACCAATGTACATGCTTAATTTTGATCTACTTCTGTTTTTGTGGTACGATTTCTTGATTTGTTTTCTGGTTGATTTTGGTGGAGAGCAGATGACTGCATACAATTTTCAAAAAAAAATTTGGTTTATCTTGTCAATTATTTAATAACCGACATGATAAAAGGCATGGGAAATGGTTTATCACATCGTTTATTTAATAACCGACGTGATAAAAGGCCTGGAAAATGGTTTATCACGTCGGTTATTTAATAACTGACGTGATAACAGGCCTGTAAAATGGATTATCACGTCGGTTATTTAATACCCGACCTGATAAAAGGCGTGGAAAATGGTTTATCGCGTCAGTTATTGAATAACCGATGTGGTAAAAGGCCTGGAAAATGGTTTATCACATCGGTTATTTAATAACCGATGTGATACACCACCTCCCCCAGTTTATCACGTCGGTTATTTAATAACCGACGTGATAAACCCCCCTAACCCCGGTTTATCACGGCGGTTATATAATAACCGACGTGGTAAACCCCCCTCCCCCCGGTTTAGCACGTCGATAATTAAAAAAAGGACGTGATAAACCCTCCGCCCCCCGTTTTATCACGTCGGTTGTTTAATAACCGGCGTGATAAACCCTCCGCCCCCGGTTTATCACGTCGGTTTTTTAATAACCGACGTGATAACCCCCCCCCCCCCCCTCGGTTTATCACAGCGGTTCTATAATAACTGAAGTGATAAACCCCCCACCCCCCCCCCCCCCGGTTTATCATATCGGTTCTTTAATAACTGACATGATAGACCATTTTCCCGTCCTTTTATCACGTCGGCTTTTTAAGAACTGGCGTGATAAACCATTTTCCAGGCCTTTTATCACGTCGGTTGTTAAATAACCGACGTGATAAAACCTTCCCATTTTATTTATCACGTCGGTTCTACAATAACTGACGTCATAAACATCACAATTTTATGTTTTTGACGTTGTTTTTTAAATAACCGACGTCAAAAACGTTATTTATAACATCGCCCGTATTAACGTCGTCTAGAAACCTACGTAAAAAATGAAAAATAACCGATGTAAAAAACAGTTTCTGCACTAGTGAACCCATAACCAATCCAATTGCAGCCCCTCTGCTCACCCGTTCCACAACAACCCACGAAACACCCCCTTCACATAATTAATCGCCAACCAGTACCCACAAAAAAATTCATTCTTTCTTTTAGTTCAACTGTGGCAATCATACAAGGGTTCCGGGTATTCATTTGATCATCCAACTTTACATGATTAACCAATTTCCACATTCTATGAAATTCAATCCACAAAAAAATCCATTAAAATAGGGAAACATTTAATTTCTCAAGCAAAGGCCCCCAACGACCGTGATTTTCAGTAGGCATAAGCCTATTCAATTGACAACAAAAACAAAGTATAAGCATTGATTGAAATAAAACAACAATATCAAAAAAAATTTCCCCAAACCTGTTCTTTAACTAGTTTTTATCTTTATTTACTGGTTTAAATGTACCTCATGAAAATAATAGGATACCTACCTCGCATGATGCCCAAAAGTGAGAGAGAGAGATGAAGGTAAGATCCCCACCTTAAATGTTTTTGATAAAAACCCCAACAAACGAAGAATGCACAAGAATGTTGGGCTGATCCTCCATGAATCCTCCTTAGATATCTTCTCTTACCACAACCAAGCCCAAATATCATCATATTTGTCAAACAAACACTTAGATCTACCCATAACAGCCGTATATCTAATAAACCGAGAGAAGAGGAGGAGTATATCTAAGTAGATCTAACAACCAATCAATAATGATCACATACCTCATGAAACTAGCTTCTATTTACCAAGGGAAGCCTTCAAATTGCCTAAAATATTCTTGGGAGAGGTCCTCCTATCTTCAAGGGAGGGTAATACCGAGTTATGGCTACTAAGAAGCTTAAACATGCTTGTTAGAGGAAAAATGGTCAAGATCCACAATTTTAGAATCTATTTTAAGTGATCTTAGGGTTAGTGCGCACGGTATAACAAACTGTGTGCTATCCATTCGTTTTCTACTACCTTGGACACTCTTCTCGCATGGTTTGGATGCATGGTTTAGACAAACCGTGAGCTGTTCAAGTGGGATCTACTTCCTCCAAGCAAACTACACATCATTTAGCCACCCGGTTTAGACAAATTGTGCGCCACCCGTGTGAAAGCTACTGCCATTTAGTTCTCCTTAAAAGTTCAACCAAGCGCACCCTCAAGCCACTACTCCAAAACAGAGGAACTTTGAAACATAAAAAGTACCTGAATACTTAAGGTGATGTTAAAGATCTGAACTTTCTACAATTGAAACATTTCATCATGAAGGATGATTTTGGAAAAGCGTTGGGGATAAGTTACCTTGACCTCCAGAACGCCTCTAACACCACATTTTTACAATGTAATGGACCAGAGTGGTCCGGGCCATTACACCCCGACCCCATAATCTATGAGCTGGTGAAATATTTTAATACATTTTCTTGATTACAAGGAATCTAATCATGAAGGACAGATCCATTTAGTATTCTTGGAACAAGATACATACATATGTTCAACACGAGAACTTGAAAAAAACAACACTAATTTATTCCATTAGAAACATCTGAGCTTTAATGATTATTCATGGATGTAACTCATAACTAACTTCTTCAAATCCTAGGAAAATATAACATGATAATGGTGTGAGCTAAAATGCTCAGTAAGAGTAAGAAATACTGTGGAAGATAACATAATCATTAGGGATGGTAAATAATTGAAAACACCTGCCTTTACAAATAATTAACATGAACACTTTATAGAAATAATACAAGCTCGGTAAATAATCCCATAATAATACATAGTCATGGGTATTCTACTAGTTTAATAATGACATGAAATATAAATACCTAATCTCATAATGATGGAATTTATAATGCCTTACATCATAACCACATAGCCAAGGCCTCGTGCCAAGACTACAAATAAGATTTTTTCAAAGCCTTGTTCCAAGACTCTAGTTTGTCTCATGAGACCTACCAATGCATTGAGAGCAATAGTGGGATCCACCAATCACATACTATGTCCAACACATTCCTCAGATGAAAAGTTTGAAACATAACATAAACATTCATATTTAAACTAGCATACAAAATGTCAATACTTTTCCCACAAACCATGAATGGTATAAAAATAGAATATCCATAGTCAAACATAACTCATTCAATACAATAGGGAATATTGAGTTGTGATAGATTAACCTCAATTGAGAATAATGAAGGATATTGACATAGATGAAAAAAATCATCAAAACTATTTGAGAGAAATATCCCCATTTTTTTGAAAACATTTAAAAGTTTCACTATTTGTCAAGAAACCATTTAAAAATATATATTTGAATAAAAGTGTTTCATACCACTTTTAAACATTTAAAAGTAATTTTAATCATAAAACATTAATTTCCATATAAATAAACCCTTAAAACCATTTTTAAAAAATGGTTATTAATGATTAATATTTAGAAGAATAAATTTTTAAAACATTTAAAATGATATTATTGTTAGAGTTCCTAACCAAATTAGAGATGATTTTATACAAATAATTAAGGAAATAAAAACATTATAATATCTTTATAATAAATTATTTCATTATATACTCTGTCAAGGTACAGTATATACACTATATAAAATTTAATTGCGGCATAACAACAAAGAAGTCTCAAATGAATGCATATTGCGATTAAATCACTTATAAAGATAGTATCCTTAGGTAAAGGATAAATAAATGACATAATTATGTGTGAAAAATATGAATACACTCAATATGATTTTATATTTAGTTTAAATAAATCTGAGAACATTTACACATATTCTTGTAAAAACAATACCAATGACATGGATGTTTAACTTAATGAATGGAAATTGAGTTACTATCATGTTTATATCAATGACATGAGAAATTATCAATGGAGTGATTATGTATATAAAAATTATATCCACACAAAGGGGAGTTGAAATTACTACATAAATAATTAATTGGGATTCCAAAAATAATCTTGGAGTAAAATAATCAATGAGGTATGACTAAAGCCCACTGAGTGGAAATTGAAATTTGAAATTCCCTTACAAATTTGGTAACTTATTAAACATAAAACCCATGAAAGAAGGATCATACAATGAAGATGTAAATACTGATAAATTAAATTATATTACACCAATAATACAATCATCTACAGTACATACACCACACAAATGGAAATAGTGGCCAATATAGCATGAATCTGACACGGATAAAAAGTGAGATGAAAAACACTTACTTTGTTATAATCAATTGAGTCATATGAAGAAAAGTTCATAAACACCAAATTAATCACATAATTCTATGAATATAAATATAATAATGATAATATATATAAAATTAAAGTACACAATAAACCACATGTAATAAATAAGTGGCGAGTAATGGAAATCTCACGGAATTAAATGTGAGATAAGAAACCCCTTACCTCAAGTCCGACTTGTCTTGTATGTTCCTTTTTCATCCGGAACAATAAAATTAAGTTAATTTTTACTTTATTAATAATTTTTATCAATTTTATTATTTCTTTTATATCTCTTATTACCTTTCATTAAAAATTAGTGATTTATTTGAGTTCATAATGGATATTTTATCGATGTTCGGAACTTGAGTCAAAAATGAAATTATTATAATTACTATTTTTTCATGTGGTAAAAAGTATATTATCTCCCGAATGATATACATGATATTGATATAATATATATATATATATATTATATCCAGTATATATATCTATTTACAATAGTACATAACATATGGTGATAATAACTAAAATGTACCGTTCATGGAGACGGTAACCCGTACGTACGCATAAACACTACTTTCATTTCTATTTTTTTATTTTAATGGAATTAAAAAATAATGATACATAAATATATTAAAATTACATTATAATATCACATATAATGTCATTAATTCCATCATTTACACATCCCAAATATGTCATTAACGAGTTATATAATTTTGAGGGGGCGGTTGTCCGCACTTCCTCAAATGATATTATCAAGTTTTACCCATAATGAAAACTATAAAATAATGGATATAAATGAAAAAACAAGACCATAAATAAAACATAAACATAATATATATATATCATATATAAATAAAATTCCATCTTAATGTCCATTATGAGAGGCGTTAGAAGATAATCGAACAATCATCGTTTCGTGAGGCGTTAGTTTTTCATTCAAATAAATAGTATGTTCTTCACCCATAAGATGGAGGTGTGTTGAAGTGTAATTAGAATAATTCTCATAAAATAATCCTAGTATATTGATAATACTAGTTTTGGCATAAAATAAAGTAATAAAACGTTTTTAGGGGTTGGAGAAGTAAAATAAAACAAAATAAACCAAAGAATTTAAGAGAAATCATTACCTTTAATTTGGGTAACTTCCTTTGGTTTGAAACAAAATGACTTATTGAAGTTCCTTATGCCTAAGGTGATGATTTTAAGAGAAAGAGTGGGATCTTGAGAGATTATTTTTTCAGGGGATGGATGAGCCAAGTGTCCAGAGAGGTGTGTGGAATGTGTTAGAAGACGTGTCTTTTTATTAGGTGAAGGAGGGGCTCTTTAAGAAAGTGTGAAAATATTATTTTTTAATAATGTGATATGCGGTTTATAAAGGTAAAAAACTAATTAAGGTAGAATATAAGTTGAATCATGGTAGAAATAAAATCATACAATAATAATGTTATAGGTTTTGGATATTATTTTAATATTAAAATTCATATTTATTTAATTCATTTATTAATAAAGTAAATACTACATCATTATTGTGTCATAAATAATTTAATTTATTTGAGGTATAAAAATTATAAAAAATCCCCATAATATAGGAAATATTTTTATCTTTCCAATTATTATTTACAGTAGAAATTATTTCTTATATAACCCTATGAAAAAATTTATATACTAAAAGATATTTGTTAATGTCATTTTTTCCTTTACTTTATGTTAATTAGAATAATGTGTCATTATCATTCTTAAGTGGCTCCATGTGGTCCCAAAATAGTCCCAAGGATGCACATGGTTGGAAATTTTGCATCAAATAAGTTTAAGACAAGTCTTTAGTTAATTTTGTTTTATTATAATATTCTTTTTACCTTGAATTACCTTATTTTTCTTTAACCACAGTAAATAAAAGTCAATATTTACTATTCCCAAAAAATTATATTCATTTGATTGAACCACCTTTTATTTACTAATAACAACCATGTATCTTGTATGTTAGAAATTCAATTCACAGAAGTGTTAAAATTTCATTTAAATGAAAAAGTCATATTTTTAACTACTACTGAGTGGTTTAATTATTCATCAAAAATTTATGTTTTTCAGAAAAATACCCAATATTCATTCTAGGATATATTTGATATTCTGAATTCAAAAATTAGGTCTATTTACAATATAAAAAACATATAATTTGTATTAATTAATTTAAAATTAATTCCTGTTGTCAAAACAAATAGCGTGTTTTTAAAAAAACAATAACTATCAAGAGATTGACACTTGTTTAGTTCTAATTTCAATGTGAAATTAATTCCAATGAACAAAATTGAATTAAAGGGTAAAAATATAATATAATTAAACTTCAAAACAAATTAAAAATATAATATAACAATATAAAAAATTAGATAAAAACACAGTTTTGAATTAAAATACATTATTTCTCACAATTTATAAAAAATGAATATGATAAGAAAAATAACAACAATTTACCCAAAGAAACTTTTGATGCCCCAATTCTAAAGAAGAATTTTATTTTTTCAAATGGGACATATAAAAGTGAACAAAACAATATTTAATGAGGGTTATCCATTAAAAGGCAGTAAATCAACCCTTTAAAGTAAATTATGTTTAAAATTTGATTCATTCACATTTTAAGCCTCTAACATCATTTGATAAATGTAAAAACATTTAACAATCACAGATAATCATTTTTTAGTTAGTTCTGTTCATTCCCACCATTACAAAAGCTAGGTGTTACCTACCATTTAAAATAATAATAATTTCTTATTAGTATGCAACGTACGATTTCAAAGAAACCCATTGTTGCGTATCGGGTATTCCATCGAACATAGTGTCCCCTTTAAATTATAAATAATATTTTGTTCAAAAATATTAATAAATATGAAAAATGTTGTGTTCTTTATTTACTTTGGATGTTACATCCTTCCCCTTTTTTGGGAATTGTGTCCTCGTAATTTTAAAACTGGGTTTGGAATATTCATTAAATATCCAACATCGGAAAAGATTCTGTTAAACTATCTCGTTAAAGGAAATAAAGAAAAGTACAAAGGTCACAAAAGATAACACATACTAGGATTAAATGTAGGAAAAAAAGTATATGGAAGAAAAACAATGTCTCAAGTTCTGACGGAGAGGGATAGAAAACATCATCAAGAGAAAGTTAACAACAAGAAAACCACAAACTTCTGATGGGATAAACAGTCATTAGTTTCACAGTAGGAAAATTTAACGGATAAAAAAAATTTAAGATCCATTTAATAAATTTGAGGAATAGATTTATGAGTTTTACTAAGAACATAAAGAGATATAATTAATTTTTATGTACAATTTCATTCATTGATAAATTTCGACCACCAACTCTTGTTTTTTTCAAACGATAAGAATTCAAGTTAACTTGGTCACACCGGAAGAGCTAGAATAAACTTATAGAGAATCATATGATCCAAAAAAGATAAATGATATATTTTCCTTGACTTTAGAGCTTAAACACCACCAAAATGGTTAGTATAAGATCAAATGATCCCCAAAAAGAATAATCCTTTAGATAATGAAATACTAATCTTAATTTCTAAAATTTAACCCACAATAACCCAATGTTAAATAAATACCATTCAATAAAAAATGGTCCTTAAAATACTTCAATATAATCAAAACTAATATTGAAACCCAAAACATAGAAGAATTTGGTTATGTAGTCTTCCAAGTTAAATTGTATATCCAAGTGACATCGACTGCCCTTAAAATCACATACTAAAAAGTAATTAACCTAATCGCATATTCTCTATGATAGGTTAATCATTTCCATAGATAACCCAATATATAAATAAAAATCCACCATTACAACACAAATTAAATCTCATAGTATACTATTTTCCTTAGGTATATAGTGTTCCCAACAGAGTGAACATCTTCCAAAATAACATTTATCAGTTAATCACCAAATCATTTTCCTAAACTAATGATATGTATTTAATAAAAAATATGATTCCAAATCAACTTATTATTGATCATAAAAATCATTTAACTAAATAGAAATAGTCACACTAACCAAGGAAATCACATAGTCTAGTGGTAGGCGATAAATCCCCATCGCACTATGGTTGTGGGTTTGATTCCCGCATCTTTTTCCGATATGATGGGTTGTCAAACTGCCTACATGTTGTCCTTTTATCAAAAACTATATAATTTTATAATATTCCCATAAATGAGATATATTCCTCAAAATAACTATTACATTATTTCTTCACAAATGTTATGTTATAACCCAAATTTTTATTCTAAAATTTAATAACATGTAATTTCCTCAAACACAATGATCATATAAAACCAAATGGTTATTTATAACTATATCCTCAAGAGAAAAGATAATTATTCCTCAAATATCATTATCACATGAAAAACTATAGGGTTATAAATACAAGAGACATGTCTTCCAAAGTAATCCCATCAACAAAGAGTGCTAAAAATTTTAAAAACATTTCTCCATAGATTTATTTCAACATAGATTCTTCCTTGACCAAGAAAATATCCTATATAATAGGGTATTCACTCGGGGAATGGATAGGTCCCCTACATTTACATCAAATGACTGTAAATAGATTATTAGGACAATTTTTATTTTCTTCCATAGTACTCTTCATTTTTCCTTTTCAATTCTTTACATTATGTCTATCATTCCCACAGATAAAGAATTTCTTGGTTCCATTATGGAACCTTCCTAGGTGTCTCCTTCCACATTTCCTACATGATAGAAAATGAACTTTCTTTTCTCCATGGTCTTTACTACTGGAGCTCTTATCATTCACCACTTTTCTCTTCCTTGTTGAGTCCGGGAGATGGTTAATATATATGTTGTTGATCATATTTTTGGAAAACTGATTCGAGATGAACATGATATCATTTACTCCTGTAAACATTCCATTTTGTTGCTCATTTCCACCACTATTCAATCCTTGTACATCATGCTTGAAGTTACTATGACTTCCATGGAATCCAGCCATTGACTAAAAACAGAATGCATTGTGTGAGTAATAATAGTCAAAAATTTATTTAGAGAATATCATGACACATTATTTTCAATTTAAAACATCTTAGGATTAACCAAGGTCATTTATTATTTTCTTATATTAAAATATCTCAAATCAGTTTGTAAAGAGAATGTAAATTATCTAAAGCATATCCCCAAAGTGTGTCGTAACCAATTGTATAGTAAGGCCCATTTTCATGTACAAGGATACCACGAGTCAAGCTGATACTCCATTTCAGAGTTTTTACTCCTATGTACATCTGTGACAGAGCTGTCTCTACCTCCTCATATCCAGATAGGGTTGTATTGATTGGAAAATAAAAAAAAATTCTAAATTACAAAAATTATAAGAAGTTCATCTATACTAATCATCAATGTCTATCTTAGGGTACTATGCTCTAATCATAGATTACCTAAATGTTGTTTCCAAGTGTTTTACTAAACATTCTCTGATACCAACTGTAACACCCCGACCCCAGAATCAAGGAGCTGGTGCATTATTTTAAAATATTGGCTTGATTAAAAAGTATAAAGTCTAGATGGACTGATTTTTTTTAGTCTTGGAAACAATATATACGCATAAGTTCAACAGTACAACTTGAAGAAAAACAACACTTATTTTTTCCATTAGAAACATACAAAATCCATGATTATTTCTATAAGTCACTCATAACTAACTTCTTCATATCCTAGGAAAATAAAACATGAGAAAGGTGTGTTCTCAAACACTCAGTAAGAGTAAGCAATACCGCGTAAAATAACATAAACATTAGGCATGGTGAATAATTGAAAACACATGCCTTTACAAATAATCAACATGAACACATTATGGAAGGAATATGAGTTGAGTAAATAAATCCATAATAAAACACAGTCATGGGTATTCTAATAGTCGAATAACCACCTGAAATATCAATATCTAATCTCATAATGATGGAATTCATAATTCCGGACATCATTACCACATATTCAAGGCCTTGTGCCAAGACTATAAATAAGATTTATTCAAGGCCTTATGCCAAAACACTTGTTTGTCTCATGAGACCTACCGCTGTATCTAGGAACTATAGAGGGCTCCACCCATCACTTAGTAAGTCCAATGCATTTCTCATATGAATAATTTGAAACATAACATAAACATTCATATTAAAACTAGCATACAAAATGTCAATACTTTATCCAGAAACCATGAATTGTATAAAAATAGCACATCCAATGTCAAACATAACTCATTCAATACAATTGGAAAGATTGTATTGTAATAGATTAAGCTCAATCGAGAATAATGAAGTATATTTACATAGATGAAAATAATCATCAAATCTATTTGAGAGAAATAACACCCTTTTTCTTGAAAACATTTAAAAGTCACACTATTTTTCCAGAAGCTGTTTAAAAATATATTTCTTAATGAAAGTGTCCCATACCACTTTGAAACATTTAAAAGGAATTTTAATTTTAAAACATTAATTTACATATAAATAAATTATAAAAATCTTTTTTAAAACATGTACCTTACTAAGAAATATTTATAAGAGTAAATTATTAAAACATTTAAAATAATATTTTAGTTACAGTTGCTAAATAAATGAGAGACGCTTGAATACAAACAATTGAGGTAATGAAAAATTTATAATATCTTTAGAATAAAGGATTTAATTATATACTATGTCAAAGGTCAGTATATATACCATATAAAAGTGAATTGGTACATAACAACAAAGAAGTCTCAAAGGAATTTAAATTGAGATGAAATCCATTATAAAGACAGTTTCCTTAGGTGAAGGATAGATAAATGACATAATCATGTGTGAAAAATATAAATACACTAAATATGATTTTATATTTATTGTAAATCAACAAGAGTACATTCACACATATTCTTGTAAAAACAATACCAATGACTTCGATGTTTAACTCAAGGAATAGAAATTTAGTTAAGATCAAGTTTATATTAATGACTTCAGAAATTATCAATGGATTAATTATATTTATCAAAAGTATATCCACAAAAAGGGGAGATAAAATTACTACATAAATAATAAATATTAATTCCACACATTATCTTGGAGTAAAATAATCAATGAAGTATGCGTAAAGCCCACAGAGTGGAAATTGAAATTTGAAATTCCCTTACCGATTTGGTAACTTATGAAGTATACAACCCATGAAATAAGGATAATACAATGAAGAATTAAATACTCATAAATTTATGTATATTACACCAATAATAAAGACAAGGATATTAAATACACCACAGAAAAGGAAATAGTGGCCAATATAGCATGAATCTCACGGGAATGATATGTGAGATGAAAAAAACATACTTCATTGTAATTTATCAACTAGTTTGATGAAAAGTTAATAACCACCAAATGAATCATAGAATAACATGAATATAAATATAATAATGATAATATATATCAAATGAAATTACAAAATACACCACATGAAATATATAAGTCACAAACAATGGAAATCTCACAGAATTAAATGTGAGATAAGAAAACCCTTAACTCAAGTCCAACATGTCTTGTATGTTACTTATTCTTCATGAATAATAAAGTTATGTTAATTCCTACTTGATTAGGAAAATTTATAATTTTTATTATTGTTTTTATATCACTTATTACCTTGCTATAACAATTTGTTATTTATTTGAGTTCAGAGTGAATATTTTATCGATGTTCAGAACTTTAGTCCAAAATGAACTTGTTATAATTACTATTTTTTCTTGTTTTCCAAAGTCCATTATCTCTGGAATGATATAAATGATATATATATATTTTATAAAAATATTATATATCTATTTTATATTTCTATCTATAACAATACATAACATTTGGAGATAATAAATGAAATGTATCGTTCATGGAGACGGTAAGACGTACATACGCATGAACAGTACTTTCATTTCTATTTTGTATTTTAATGGAATTAAAACATAATTATAAGTAGGTATATTATAATTAAATTATAATATCATATATAATAGTATTAATTCCATACTTTATACATCCCACATAAGGCACTAAGGATTCATATCATTTTGAGGGGATGGTAGTCCGCACTTCCTCAAATGAAATTATTGCTTTTTACCCATAATGGAAACCATAAAATAATGATATAAATTTAAAATACATAAGAATAAAGAAACCATAAAAATAATATATATATATATATATATATATCATATATAAATACAGTTCCATCTTAATGTCCACCATGAGAGGCAGTATGAGATTATCAAAAAATCATCGTTTCGTGAGGCGTTAGTTTGTCTTCCACAGAAACAGTATGTTCTTACCCATTAGTAGGAGGTGTGTGTAAGTGTAGTTTGAATACTTGTCATAATAACATCATATAATATTAAGGATATTGGTGTTTTTATAAAATACAATAATAAAAACTGTTTAGGGGGTTGGAGAAGTAAAATAAAACAAAATAAAAAAAATGAATTTAAGGGAAATCATTACCTTTAATTTGGGTTACTTCCATTATTTTGAACCAAAAGGACTTCTTGAAGTGCGTTATTCCTATAATGGGGCTTCTAGAAGAAAGAGGTGGATCTTGAGAGATTATTGTTTCCAGTTTTGGCTGAGAAAAGGGGCTTGAGAGTTGTATGGAATGGGTTATAAGTGGTGTCCTTTTATAAGGGGGAGGAGGGGCTCTTTATGAACGTGTGAAAATATTGTTTTATTATATAGTGATATTCGGTTCCTAATGGTTGAAAACTAATTAATGTGTAAGATAATATGACTCATGGTCTAAATAAAATCATCCTAGAATAATTATTCATTTTTTGGATATTATTTTAATATTAATAATCATATTTATTTAAATCATTTATTAATGAGGTAAATATTACATAATTATTGTGTCAAAAATAATTTATTTTATTTATGTCTAAAAATTCTAAAAATATTACTATAATTCAGGAAATATTTTTATCTATCCAATTATTATTTATAATCTAAAAGATGACTTATATAACTCCATGTAAATGTTGATATACAAAAAGATATTTGTTAATGTCATTTCTGTCTTTACTTTATGTTAATTAAAATAATGTGTCATTATCATTATTAAGTTGCTCCACGGGGTCCCAAAATAGACCCAAGGATGGCATGGTGGGCCATTACTCATCCAATAAGGTTAAGACAAGTGGTAAGATAATGTTTTATTATTATAATATTCTTTTTACCATGAATTACACAATATACCTTTAACCGTGGTAAATCAAAGTCAAAAGTTACAATTAACCAAAAAATATTTTCATCTTATTTACCATAATTTTACTTACTAAAAACAACCATGTATATCGGATTTTTTAAATTCAATTCACATAAGTGGTAAAAATTCATTTAAATGAAAAATCAGATTTTTAACTACTACTTAGTGGTTTCACTATTTATCAAAATTTTATGTTTTTCAAAGAAATTCATAAAATTCAGCCTAAGAAATATTTGATATTCCCTATTAAAACAATATGTCTATTTTTCCAAATTAAAAATGTAGAATTTGGTATAATTAATTTAAAATTAATTCCCATTGTCAAAACAAATAGCTTGTTTTTAAGAAACAATAACTATCAAAAGATTGAAACTAGTTTATGTATAATTTCAATGTCAATTAAATTCCAATGTCCTACATTGGATTAAAGGGTAAAAATATAATATATTTACACTTCAAAACAAATTTAAAATTTAATATAACCATATAAATAAATTACATTAAAAGGAAGTATTGATTTAAATTACATTATTTCTCACTATTCATAAAAAATAAATATTATTAGAAAAATAGAAACAATTTACCCAAAGTAAATTTTGATGTCCCGATTCTTAAAAAGAATTTTATTTTGTAAAATGGAACATATAAAAGTGCCCAAAACTAGATTTAAAGAGGGTTCGCCGTTAAAAGGATTTGAATCAACCTTTAAAAGTAAATTATGTTTAAAATTATATTCATTCACATTTTAATAACCTATATTTTGATAGATAAATGTAAAAATATTTAACAAACATATATAATAATTTTGTAGTTAGTTTTATTCATTCCCGCCATTATAAGGGATTGTGGTTAACTACCATTTAAAATAATAATATTATATTATTAGGGTGCAATGTAAGATTTCAAAGAAACTCATTGTTGCATATCTGGTATAACATAGAAAAAAGTGTCCCCTTTAAATTAAAATTAATATTAAGTTCACAAATATTAATAAATATGAAAAATTTCTTGTTCTTTATTTACCTAGGATGTTACAATTTTATCCATAGATAATATTGTTTCCACAAAATAATGCAGGATTCTATTGTGTTGTAGTTTTTATATTGGGGTGTCTTTAATTATGATTATGTTGATTGATTAATTTTATTTATTATTATTATATAATATTTAGTAGGGGTTTAAATGGTAAAATATGTATTTATTTATTGATTTGTTATTAATCTAATTTTATTTTATTTTTTACAAGATGTATGAGTATGATGTATTTATATTGAAACTTGTGGTTTTATAGAAAGAGATGTTATTAAATATAGTTAAATTTTATGTTGTTTAGTTTTCAATAAAATTCATTAATGTTTAGAATTATTATAAAAGAACACCACATTATATTTTATTGTGAGAAGTGAATATTGGAACTAACATTTTTATTTTAAATATGATAATGATGAAAAATAATAGTTAGGGGTCACTATTTGCACATGACACTCTAGTTTTATTTTATATTAAATAATATAAAAATTATTATAGGGTAAAATAACCCTATCAAAAAAACATTAAGCCTAGATTTGGTTATAGAAAAATAATAATGCAGTTTAGGGTGTTCACCAATCTTCTGTATGTTTTTAGACAAAATAATTACACAATAATACCAATAGTGCATGTCATTCTTCATAAATATGAGATAATTTTATATTTAGATAGTGGTTTACATAAATAATTTAAAATATTTTATTTTAATACTAAACACCATCATGCCAAAGGGTCACATACATTTCAAGTTCAGTGAATTTTTTTTGAACATATATGATTAATCATTTTAAATTGAAAATAAATTTATTACTAATTATTTTCTATGAATGAACTATTTATACATTACAGATAATATTTAAGTATATGATTATGAAAATATATTTTTTTTGTATAAATTAAAAATAAATAATTTCTCTTTTTATATATTAAATATTTGATATTCTTCAATGGATAGATAATTTCTGGATTAAATATTTTTGTAATTATAATACATTTAATGATTAATACCTATAGATATATTGTGTATTAAATATTTACTTATTCTATTTTAAAAAAAAGTAATGTTGAATATATTTTATTTTGTTCCTAAAATGACCATTAAGAGAGAGAAAATCGAGTAATCAAGACATAATTTCTATATAAAACATGATATTTCTAAGAAAATAAAAACATTGTGTTGATATTTGAATTTTATTTAACAAAGTATATGAATGATGTTCCAAAAATAATAATGAAAAGTTTGGTTCCTCAATTGAAAAATTATGAATAATTATATATAAAATAAATGAAATGGACTATAGGTGATGAATTCACACTTTGATGAGAAAGTGATTATCTATAAAAATTGACTAAATATGAAGGAATTACCTATGGAATTTTTTGTGGTCTATAAATTTTATGACAAGAAAATTATTGTTAATGGACCTAAAATCTGTTAAATTGTCACGTCCAATATAATGTAGAGAATGGATATAAGTGAAGATTTAGTAAATATCATTTTTCAATATATTGATATTTCACATTCTAAATTAACTGTATCCTTTTAAAATTAACGTTAACTAAACCCCATCATGTGAAAAATAATTTTTTGATTTTATCATTAAAAAGATAAAATTCATTTTGAATATGTTTTTTAATCAAATTATTGGTGAATAAAGTAAGTACTTTTTTCTATGAGAGATTGATATTTTCATTGTACATCGATGAGTTCCCTTATGAAATTTTTTTAATCTAAACATAATTAAAATAACTAAATTATTAACATATTTAAATTTAATCAAACCAATAATCATTTATCTCATTATTTTGTTCCCATGTAGACCAAAATGTAACAGATATAAATTTTTTTTTATTATATTGGTCAAATGTTACAATTTAGTATGATTAATCCACTTATCTCCAAGGGTGATCCAAATGTTTAGAAGAAAATATAATATATGTAAAATTATCATACATAATTATTTTTTAACTCTATGCATTGTTGTATGTTGTATTTTAAAATATAGAATTTTTGTAAAAGATATAATTGTAAGAGTTACCCCATATAGATATATAATGTAGTTTTATATTGAAAGAAAATTGATAAAATAGAGAATAATTGTAATAAGATATAGTTTATTTATTCATGAGGAAATATTAGTAACCCAATTATATATTTGAATACTAATAAATACACATTAAGTAGATTATAAATACAATTAATTTTCAAGACCAGAGATTTTCATATATTGTTATTACATAATTATTTTCATGAGAATTATAAAATAACATAAACTCACTCTAAATGATCATAAAGTTATAGTGCATTTGGAATCATTGAATCATAAACAATTGGTTCCTGGTTGAATAAAAACATCTCCCACTATGTTATTAACACCTTGAAACCTTCATAGAAAAATTGAAAATCATACATTTTTAAAAAATCTAGGGAAAATAAAAATAATAAAGTGTGTTCTAAAAATATATGTATGGATAAATAATAGGGATACAAAAACATAACATGAGAATATTGGTCATAGAATATGAGAATAAAATTTAAAATAAATACCATACATATCAATGACCATAATCTATTGTCATTTCATAAATATTAACGATTAATAATACAATAATACTATGTGAATAAACTAACATGTTCCATGATATCATAATAATGGAATAAGGCTTGAATTTTTGGCAGACACACAAGTATAGAGGATCATTTCGTTAGTAGTCAATGATCATTTCCAGTACTATCACAGTGGAATGGATTCTCTCCACAAACAATCATAGTAGTGAATGTTCACCTCATAGACTATAATAGTGTATAGATTCACATACTAAACTGGTTTCACTATAAATTATAGTTATTTTTATCTAATGTATATCAAAATTTACCCAACGAATTTTTCAGTGCTATTGTGAGACATAATGTTTTTTGATTTTTTTGAATTAATTCAAACATGTTTATTTTTTAATTTCATAAAACACTGAATATAGATCGTGTTATATAAAGGGATAAAGTTATTCATTATTTTAACATTACAGAATTTTATTATTTCATTATATTTTACACCAATATAATCATTCATTACATGCGACGACATCATGTCATGTGTTATATGAAACAATGTGTTTCTAAGAGACATCATTTTGATAATATAATTATTTGAATGGGATAGACTTAACATATATATTAATCATAATGTGTTTAATAGTAATAACTAATTTAATCATTATTGATAATGTTTTTTTATACATAAATCATCTTTATGTTAAAAGATATACTTTTTGTTAAATTATATATTTTTTGGATAATATTATTTTACCAACATAACAGCCTTTTATGTCCATCAAGGAACAATAATAATAAAATCGAAACATTTAGAAGTTAAGTTTTATAAAATGAACTTATTTTTTTAATCGATATTGTAAATATAAGATTAGTTTTAATTTTATGTCTTATTTTAGGAATACTAATTTTATAATGAATAGTGAAAATACAGAATTTTAATTCAAAACTCTTTTCTATAATTTAATTAGATAGATAAATTATATATTAATTTGGTTTCAAAGTGTGAAAAAGAGAAATTTTAAATTAAATAATTCAATTTTTGTAATTAGAAAAACATTTTCATTGAAATTGGTTATAAACAAATTTCAAACATTTATTAAATTTCATTTCATAGACAATATTTCACCACATTACTATGAGATTATATTTAATTTAATTTATACTAGTTTTTTTAAAGAATTTGTAAAAATGGTTTCCAAATTCTGAATCATAATAATTTATAGTTCATCATATTGTTTTCAATTTTCATTACAAAAAATACTAGTGAAACAAATTAAAATTATTTATAGCGATTGAGGTTAAAATTATATTACATTGTGGTGAAATATTTATCGTAAGTTGACACATGAACTACCCACTTGTACAAAGATACCTTCCTGAACATGTACATTTATAAAACATTGAGATGGGAAAAAGAACACATCAGTTTAGTTGAACCCATTATTTTATTGTTAAAGGTTTTTTTTCATCATATTAATTTATATAAAAAAATTTATATATGAATTATTTAGATTAACTACTTTTATAATTCCAGTCATGATAAATAATAATTTATTAATTAACTTTCATAAATGATACTTAAAATATTAAAATTTTATTGAATCGATTGAATTATAGTACTTCATTATTTAGTGGAATAAATCATTTTAAATAGGTGTAAACAAATATATTCAAATTCCATTTTTGTCAGGAAATTTTTTTAAAAGTATAATATGTAAATAATGTCCAAAATAATTTTATGTTATTTTATAACAAATGATATTTTATAAAAGTAATTACAATTTACCAAAAATAATATATTATGAAATATGATTTTTAGGTTTTTGTAATATAAAATATTGTTTTCTCATGAAATAATTTATATTTTATAACTAAAATACTAAAATTTAAATATCAAAAACACCGTTAGCATTGTTTTGGTTATAGATGTGTTTTAGTGCATTCCATGATCATTTTTATACTTAATTGAAAAAAATATTGGATTAAAATTTTGAAAATTATATATCATATTTATAATTCAATGGTTAAATAATTTAAAATAAATTTCACCTTGAATTTTTAATGGTTAAATAAATTTTTTTAGAAAACTTCTTTCCATAATAAACACAAAAATGTAAAAATCATGGAAAAAAATTATTTAAAGAAAAAATTAGAAAAATATAGTTGTATTATGTGATGGTGTTTTTTATTAACGATAATCCCCCATTACCCCATTATTTTCCTATTTTTGAATTAGAAGTGGTATTGGATACCTCCCAATAGTGTTCAAAATTTAGTATTTAAAAGAATGAAACTCCTCCTCCTCCATAAGAAGGCACTCATCATTCCCCTTTATTAGACACCTCAATCCACTATGACTCCCCAAAACCACGTCCAATGAATCCCCAAAAATAATCCTCTAAACCAACAGTCCTCATATTGTGGATGAATTAATACAAAGAAATCCCTTTTGTAAAAATGAAAATGCATTATTCAAAGAAGTGGTAAAATCCTCCCTCATGGTCTTTTATTTTATTTTCATTCCTATAAAAATAAATTATTCATATTCCATGATTATATTATACTCTAATAATCATAAATATAAAGATATATAATTATTATAAGTGTTATACAGAATCATAGATGCACTTCCCTCATATTTATAGCGATCATATTGTTCTTGTGTACCATGGGATACCACCTTGCAAAAAAATGTTGTTCGTTTTCCTATACCATCTATAATGGTTGGAAATTATGATAGAGATAATATTTATATGTTTTATATAATATATTTATGATATATTTAATCTTCAATAATTATTATATAAAATATACCATCATACATTTTATTTTATTGAAATATGATAACATTGATTGTGGATGTGTAGACTACTGCCACCTCAAAGTGGTATGATTAGTTCAAACATTATATAAAATTATTTAAGGATGGTTTAGTAAAAATATACAGTATTTAGGAAATTATATTTCTACTGGAATTATAATATATATAAAAATATTTTATTTACATTCATTCTGTCAATATGATAACAAAATTGAAACATCGATCATGCATATATATATATATCCTACTATCTCAATGAATAGTGTATTCCATTTATTATTTCAATGTTTTAAAGATTATTATAAATAAATATAGAATTAACATATATGATATTTATTCTATGTTTCAAATTATATAAATATCTATATCATGATCTATATAAAAAGACCAAGAATAACAAGTCAAATCATGTAGGAAAAACAAAACATTTATTACCCAAAACAAAACCTAAATATGGAATTATTAATAAACAGGTTACATAAGGGAATAATAAAGTAATAAATGGTATGATATATATTTATATAGTTATATTCTATAAGTATAATAATCTAATATATTTTACATTTGAGTTTCAAATGTGTATGAAGAATGTCAATTTTTAATGTAATGGTTTTCTCGTCTCAAGTTTATTTCTATGATACTTATTCCTGATTCACCACTCATTGTGTTTGGGAGGTGTATATACAAACCACTAATGTATTAAATTATTATTATAAATTAATTTATAGGTAGTTAAATTTCCATTCTATGATATATCATTCATGAGGCATATTATTCATCCATTACCAAATCAGTGAAATAATATTTCAGCCTCAACTTTCCTACATTAAGATACTAGAAATATTATGAAACTATATTTTCCCAAGGGGTGTATACACTAAAATTTGATATTTTTTATCATAAATATATTTATTTAATGATATTTTAAAAATATTATAATTTTATCCTCTCAGGTGGATTATGTTTCAATATTACCAAAGTGGTATTAATTTGTTTCTATAATCTCATAGTTTTATGGATTGTATAAAAATACTCTACTCATATTGAAATATAATGATCCATATCTTATGAACACAAATTAATTTTATTCTAATATGGATATTCATGATATATTATTTAATTGGTACACTTTTTACAAAATTTTGTTCTTATGATAATTTAGAATGTGTTTTGAGAAAATATTATTTTATATCTCTCTTTGTTCACAAGTATTTTTTCGTTCATAAATATTTTCCCATAAAAAGGATTTTATTTTTTTATGATTACAATTTTTGTTAAATGTATTTAATATTCCACTGTTATTTTTTAATTTATTTTCTAATAAAAAGGTTTTCATTATTTGTAAATCTTCCTTTATATGTTTTCAAGTAAAATTGTTTTCAAAATGTTTTCAAGATTTATTTATATGTTTTATAAAAAAATGTTTTCATATTATTTTTAATATTCCTTTATATATATTCAAAAAAATTGGTTTTCAAAATTTTATAAATCTTCTTTTATTTCTTTTGGATGGAGATTTCTTTCAAAAAAGTTGACGATTCCTTTAAAAATATTTAGGTTTATATTCAAATAAAATGGTATTAAAAATGTTTTTTATTTAAATATGATATTTTATTAGAGAAGCATAGTTATTTTCCTCAAGAAATGATTTTAAAATATTTCTAAAAATTTAGGTTAGACTGGTGAAAAAAACCATTGGTGTTACTCAATACTTACAAGAAATTTTGAACAAGATTTACATTCATATTCTTTCATTAAATGGTTTATGTATGGATGACATGATGTTTTTGATGCTTGTTTCTATTTCATGATTTATATTTTTATTATATTAATTTATTATTCTATAGTTCTATGTTTTTTTAAACCCATTTCTATTTTATGTTAATTTTTTTTTTCAACCCATTACACTTTCATGGGTTATATTATTTTTAAACCTACATCATTTTACACGTTATTCTTTGATGAAATGATTATTGAATATGTCTTCTTTCCACATGTTCTGATATGATTACATGATTATAATAATCATTTCTCTTCATGGTTTCTGATATGATGAAATTTTAGGATCTTGTAGAAAAAATATGTATGATTTAGATATGGGATGTGTTGGACCTATATCTCCCTTTAATTAATTGGGTACCAATTTATATCTCATGAGATAATGATGTGAAAAAATTCAACATTCATGATGCACAATGGGAAACACATGTGTCTAATTTAGTCTATATTCCATGATTTGTGATTATTGTATTTTATATATGGGTTATGATCATATATTGTAATGATCCTGTTATCATACCATTATTCTCATGGTATGATTATATATATATATATATATATCCCTTTTATACTCATACTCATTATATGAGCCCACAATTTTATTATGTTTCCTTTCCATATGGGTTGAGAATGATTATAAGAGAGATTAATAATGGGGAAGATCTTGAAGAGAGATATTGATGTTTTTCCACCATGTTTAAAGTTAATGTTTCCACATTTCAAAAGATAGTAAATTTTTATGGTCCTTAGGCATTTAATTTTGTAATGAACTGAAAATTATTCTAAAATGATATAATATCCATGTTGTTATGCCTATTTCTCTATATTTGGTATCAAAAGAATGGTTTAGTCAACCATTGTAAACTTGGATGAGAAAATATAGTGAGATACAAATGGATATTTATCTGGACATTAATTAGGATGTATCTATAGATAAGCCTAATGTGTCATTGATTTAAAATTTGGGGTCTTGATTTAGGCATCACATAAGTGATTTTTCATTGTTATATGTTTTATTCCATAATAAGTGTTTCTCATCCTATGATTTTTAGTCTCTGTTAATGGATGGAACAAGAAGTAACCTGGTTAACATTGAGTTTTTTAGAAGTAAAAATTATGGGAATTGTGTAAATTTATTTGTTAAGTAGAAATATCATTACTATAATTGGGAAGGTGTTACAAGTGTTGGTTATACAACTAAAGATAAAGGGACTACAAATGATAATTGAATAGTATGGCATGTTATCATAGTAATGTTTACATTATTCATAAAAAGACTGATAATATTGTTGTTTATGTACCATAACACATTATTCATATTTCATATTTTAAGTAAATGGGTATTATGGAATAAAATTATTCATCATGCGTAATGGTTAAAGAATAATTTTGGAAATTTATAATGTATATTCCTTGTAATTGAAATATTATGTTATTCAATTCAAAAAATATATAATTTTTGTCAGTATTATATTTTCATTATTCCTTAAAAAGAATATGTTGAATAGTGCAAAAGGCATGGATGATTAATCAAATTTAATAGTGATATTTTGATTTAGGGAAGGTAACCCTTAATGTGTTCTAATTAATTACAATTTTTTTAACCTGGATAAAGAGATGATTGATATGGATAATGAATGTTTAATAGTACTAATAATGATGGAAAATATTATTGTTTTATTGATAATGTAGTTTATGTAATCATGAATATTGTTAATAACTTCTTTGATTTAATTAATAAAACTAGTAATATTTATATTAAGGAATATTACATTTTTTTCCTAAATTATGTATGGTAATTTAGGTTTTTAACATGTTTCAATTGAATTGTTGATAATGGTTTTAAAATGTTTATTTTTAGAAATATAATAGTTGTTTTATCATATACAGGAGATAAATGATAACATTATTTTGAAAAATGTTCTGACTTTCATTCAATTGTTTTTGGATTTTAAAATTTCGGAAGGGTTATAAGTCTATCTGTTAATGTATGTTTTAAGATAAACATATGATTATGTTTGTGAGATTAAATTTTTAACTCACCATATGAGTATTGTTCATTGGAAAATTATCTTTGAAAACACTTTTTTTTATTTTTAAGTAAAGCGACATGGAATGATTTATCATTTTTTTATGGATATAATGATCTATAAGTTCATCCATAATGATAAATCACCTTTATTCATTGGAGTATGAGAAGAAGTGGTAATTGTTCAAGGCCTAACCAAAAGGTTGAGATTTTTCATATTAAATATAATTAAATCATGTAAGTATATATTCTTTTGAAAAATTAATCAACTGTAGGAAAAAAATATTTAAGAACATTTATCTAAATACCTTCATTTATGTTGAACTAATGGTCTTATAAATCAACATAGATTTATATTTTTTGAGTCACATAGCATTCTATTGATCATTTAATAATTGTGATCAATAAAATATAATCTCATTATATAGGTATTTAATATTTTTCTCCACATCTTATATTCAATATGAACTAATGTCATCCTCAGTGGAAACTTAGTTATGAGTAACATTGGTTAACCGTAAAATCTCCATCATTTTATTAATGTATGTTCTAGTATTTAATTTACGACTTAGGATTAAATTATAGGAACATACATTTATAAATCCATTGATGAAAAAGATGAATATATATGTAAAAATTAAAATTTAGTGAGGTATAATCTAACACCCTAACATTTTGTGAAATTTTTATAGAATTAATATAATTTTTTTTATATTTAGAATTTCAAGAATCACTAAATATAGATTGTGTTATATTAAAAGACTAAGAAATTCATGATTTTTATTATTTCACCAAGTCATGATTTCAATATATTTTACCCCATAATATCTTTTGCTACATGCTATGACATGTTGGATTGTGTTACATTCATCCCAAAGTTTATACAAAACAACAATTTATTATTATAATTATTTAAATGAGATGGTAAAAACATATACATTTAAATATCTAAAAAATAGTAATAAATATTCCTTTAAATATTCTTTTTTATGGTGTTATATAAAAAACATAATTCTAATAAAAATAAAATTTTTTAGTAATGTCCTTATATATCTAATTATACAATTTCATCAAACGACATACTTTTTATGTCCTTATGTGAAAAATTATAAAATTAAATTTAATCCTTATTAGAAAATTAATTTGATAAATCATAATTCTTTTATTAATAAATAATGTAAAAAATTTATGATTGGGTAAATTTTTACATTTTTTAAAAAATTATTTTTATATGAATAGTGGAAAATACTAAATTTTAATTCCTCAATGCTCTTTTGTATAATTATTATATATTGTTAAATTATATTTCAATTTTCTTTTGACGTGTAATTAGATAAATATAAATTAATTAACCATATTTAGTTCATTTGACCTAATTTTACTTTGAAACTGGATGTACTACCATTATAAACATTTAATCATTTTTTGCTTTAAAGACATGTGTTCCCGCAAAATCTACATCACTAATTTTAAAATAAATTATTCCAAATATATTTTTATACCTTAAAAAATTTTCATCCATATTTTTAATAAGAGTAATTTATAATCTCTTTTAAATTAAACGGAATTTTTACCCAAAATATTAGTGAAATTAATTAAAATCAATTACAATGATTATATAAAAAGTTAGTTTTCATAGTGGTTAAACATTAATTATAATTGGGAAATGACCAAAAAACTTTTCCAAAATCCATTTTATAATTATATTTATACCAGATCCCATATTTGATTGAATTTTATATGTTATTGGGAAAACCTTTCCTAAAAGTGACCAATATAATAATTTACAATAGGATAAAGAAAAAATAGTATCCTTCCATACCATTAACATTTTTAAATAATTGTTATGTAAAATAATACTACATTAACTATGTTGTTCACATTAAAAAGGAAATTAAAGGTCCTTTTTCTAATAAAAATAATTTGTCTATTAATTTTTTTTTCATAAATTATTTAGATTTAATGCTTATGAATTTTAAATCATGATATTATTTTGTTAATAATTAACTAAAATAAATGATACTATAAATATTAAATGTAAATTAAATTGTTTTATTTAATTTTAATAATATTTTATCTCATTATATAATTATATACAGGGTTGAACTTAAGAGATCCCAATTCAATCATTCTGATGATATTTTTAAACATGTAAATTATATAAATAATTTCAGAATGGACATTAATGTTATTATTTATTAAATGATATTTTAATATGTGTTAAAGATTACAAAACAAAATTCATCAAAATATATTTTATTATTTAATAAATAAAATATATTTTATATTAAAGGACCAATTTATCTTTTATAAAGAAAATATTTATCATTGTATTGAAAAAAAATTGTTACTGTGGTCTGGGATAAAGTAGGGTTTTTGCGCGTTAAATGCGCTTGTTTTAAAATTAATTTACAAAAAAGATGCGATATAATTTTTTTATATTATATATCTTATTTAAAATATAGATTTTATAAATTATATAATAAATATCACTTAAATTATATCATACAATTATAATACATAAGATTGAAAACTAGGTTTCTTTATAGAAACCAAAATGATAAAATTGTAGTAACATAGATTTTATGGAATAAAATAATAATAATTCAAATATTTTTTTGAGGTTCTTCATTACTATTAATCCCATTAAATACATTATTTTTCCATTTTGTAGGAGCATGAGTTATGGTAAACCTCCCAATAGTGCTTACCATTTGGTATCGAGAAGAAATCCACTCCCCCTCATTTATAAAAATGCATTCAATATCACCCTATACATATACAAAAAATATTACTATGACCCGTCAAAAAACTAAAAAAATATGATCAAAAAAAATCTCCTCTTAATATAGAATCCTCATATTGGTTATAATGATAACCAATGAATCCCATTGGTGCAAAACAAAAGGAGTTTACCAAAGAAAATATACCATCCTCTGGCGAGCTATTTTCTATTATTTACATTCTCCCATACCTAAATTATTCTTATTCCATGATAATATAACAACATCAATATCCTAAATATATTGAGATGTTTTAATTATATGTGTTACACCATCACTTACAGACAACCATTAAATAGGTAACAAGCTTTCTATTTGGGTGCAAGACGAGCTACTTCCATGCGAAACAATGTTGTGTGTTATTCAATTACCACATATCATGGTTGGTAATTATGATGTAAATGTTTCTACTATATTTTTTATTTAATATTTCATATATATTTTATATTCTAAAAATATATATATAATATTTATTCATACCTCCCAATTTTCAGAAAATATGACAACTTCGTTTGTAGACGTGTGGGCTAATGCCTCCTTAAGGTGATGTGAATTTTTATACTTTGTATGAAACATATTAAGGATTTGATTGGTAATAATATATGATATATATGGAATAATTATTCAAATATAATGATATAACATATATATATATATAATTTACATTATTTAATTCAATACAACAATAAAATATAAAAAATGTTTATGTGTACATACAACATGTCATTTCCATGAATTATGTATTCCATTTATTATATATATATTTTATAGATTATTATAAATACATATATAAGTAATATTTTATTTCTCATGTAGGATTTAGATCACTGAGAGGGGGTGATCTATTGGTTCCTTTTTATTTTATTATATCGTTTTCTAGCTTCTTAAAAAACATTATTAACCATTGGAACATGTAAGAGTTATTATCCAATAAAATATAACTCACATCCTTAAAATTAATATGAAAAAATTGTAAATATAAAGAATCAAATTATGTTTACAAGGATTAGTATAGATTCCTACTCATTTCCATGTTGTAGAGTCTAACTAACATCGATTCTTTCAATAATTTTCTGAAATAACAAATAAAAAAGAAAACAACAATTCTACAATCCTAGTAGAATGTTTCTTTCAATGGATGGTTATACCCCCAAATATCCTTTCATGTTTACACTTCCCAAAACTATACATTTCAGAAACTGGTATGCATCCATAGTCACAACTTTTACATTCCATTTTTTTTATATTCCATAAAAAAAGTCATAACTATGTCCCCAAGTATGTTGAATCAACCTAAAATTGTGTACCTTCTTCAAGAACATCAACAATTCACTAAAGGAATATGTTAGTGTTGAATAGTCATCCAGAACAACAGTCCTAAAAAACATCCTCATCCTTAAACTAAAACACAATGTTTGGTTTTATAATAAATACATGACCAAAAAATTCTCAATCTTGAACACTTATGACTTCCCTCCTTTTTATTACATAACATTGCATGAAATGTTTCAAACAAAGGATCATTTAATATTTAGTATCATGGAAATAAGGTACATCATTCAAGAAAACAAGCACAGTCTTCTAATACAAATGAAAGGATTCTTCCTGGGTCATTATATTTACATATATTTCATCTCATTAGATGGGGACATACATCAAAGGAAACGGTGAGAAGAAGGCCTAGTAAGTTAAATCTAGTGAAACAATTTACTATTGAACATGAGAAATATCATATAGAACAAGAAAAATATCATAAATGAAAAATAAAGAGGCATGTTCTAATAATAATATCTTGAATAATAACATGAATATGTAGAAATAATATTTAATTTAGACATTCAAAATCATATCACCATGTCCCATACCCTAGGTGTCATAAAAATTACAATGGTAATTTAGCAAGGTACCATAAAACTTATCATCTCTAAAGATTAATTCTTTTACCCAATGTATTAGAGAACTATTAGGTCACACCTTTAATATGCCTTTATTTTCATCTGCGACACATATATCATAATCACATAATTCCTAAAAAAACCCATATTGAATAAATGAAATGGGTTCCATATCAAAATAATTGAATTTTACAAAGTGATTTAAACATAATCAATATGATAATTATAAATCACATAAAGGGAATTATAGTTCTATGTATATCAATTAAAGAATAAAATAAATAATTTTTAATTAATTATGAATATCCATGGTAATTAATGAGGTTTGGGAATTCACGTTAAGAAAATTAGTTGTTTTTCTTCTAAAAAGAGAGATAAATTGAGATGAAAATTTTGTAGCATAACAACTATAAAATATGGTTTTCTAAAAAATTAAAAAGAGAAGGAATAAGTTTCAACCATTAATAAAAAAACTCATTATATATTAGATAAAATAATAAAATTGTTATAAGAACATGGTATGGATATTTTAAATATGTACAACATAATAGAGAACTTGAATTCAAAAGAAAAGTTGAGAATTCCCTAACCATGAAGAGTAACTCCAAATACTCTATGATCGGGATCATGGGGGCTTAAGGGAACCTTTGGAGGACTCCCGAGAAGGACTCCTTGGGAGGTAATACTATCAGAAAATAATGGAGAGTAATTTTCGATGGAATGTAAATGATGTAAACGTATGGGTATTTATAGAAAATTAGAAGATGTTTTTTATTAATATTCATGGATAACTCATTTGTGGTATTTAGAAAACCATGGTATTTCCAATGGTATATTCCCCATGGGAAACCTATTGTGTAAATTTTACACATAGGAGTATAAATTAATATTAAATTAATAATTACATCATTATTACATAGGGATGATGTCATTAAACTTACAGAAAAACACAAATATATTTTTACGATTCATGAAAAATTATTATATTTTATAAAATAATTATAAATTAATCACAACCTTATATAAATATTTTTAATTAAAAAAATTAATTTCTCACAATAAATCATAAAATATTATAATTTTTTCTTTTAGCTTTGAAAATATTCAATTATTAAAATTAATAGCTGATAGAAAATGTAGTGTCATGCATAGTAAAATTCTGGACACCTGAAAAAATCTAAAATTGTTTTATCATTTTTATTTAAAAAATATTTTTTCACACAATTTCATTATAATAAACATTATTAGTAAAAAAAAAATTTTATTACGGAAATAAAAGTTCAGTTTTTACCCAAAAAAAATAAATTTATCAAATTATATCAAAAAAAATTAAGCAAATGTATATTAAAACTTAAATGATGAAATAGATATTTTATTAAAACAATGTGATTTATTTTTAAGTAACTAGGTAAATGAAACATAACCCCTTAAAACACCCTGTTATGACCTAAGGGTAAGGCTTGCGAAGGTGATGGACTCTTGTGGTGGCTAAAATAACATCGCCCGAGAGGAAATCTCCACAAACACAAACTTCTCTCATTTGAGGTTTTATTCAATCTTTACCTATTAATGCTCAGATTGGGCTTGGGATATAGTGGATCATAGTAAGGCTACCTCCTTCCCAAGATCACAAAAATTGACTTCATACAACCCGATTCTACATGAAGAGGCCATCAAATTTTCTTTATTGATTAATTATCCATTATCTTTTCAATTTAGAAAACATAATTATATCATTAAAAATTCATATTATTTTCCAATAGTCATGTTTCCCAATGGTCATATAAGGGACAAAAATGATGGTCACATTTCATTTAAAAATTTATATATTTATTTATTATAACATAGTAAAACATACATTTTCAAGAAGCAACATATTATTCAAAAGTTTGGGTCGTTACATTCTTCGTCCCAAAAGAAGTTTCATCCATGATATTTCAACTTGTATCCACATAATAGAAAAGGTGTGGGTACTTCTATCTCATAGTTTTTTCTGTTTCTCCTGATGCTTGTTCATATTTTTCTTCCTCCACAACTCACGAACAAGGTGGGTTGTCTTATTGTGTGGAACAATATCTCTAGGACCCAAGATCTCCACAAACTGCTCTTCATAAGAGGGGTCATGTTCCAATTATACCAACTCTAGATTTAGTACATGTGAAGGGTAAGGTACGTACATCCTCAAGATGGGTATGTTGAATTCCTCTTGAATGTGATCAATATTTGGAGGAAGATAAAGTAGATATTCCACTGCTTTAATGAAAATAAGGATTACATAGGGGCCAACATAATTAGGGATTATCCTCCCTTTCATTCCAAACCCCATGACTCTATTACATGGAATTATGTAAAGGAAGTCCATGTCAATAATATAAAACTCCATGTCCCTTCGATGGTTTTCATCATTGCTATTCTACCTACTCTAAGGAGACATAAATTTTTGTTGGATGGAATGAACCTTTTCTATCATCTATTTCAAAAGATCAGGCCAAAGAGAATTTCTCTCACTATCCTTATCCCTACAAGTAGGATTTCGACATCACTTCCCTTATATAGATTTATAGGAATACATTTGAATTCATGAGTATAAGTTGTTATTGTAAGATAACTCAACCATTGGGATATATTGATCCCATCAACATTTAAATTCCATTGAGAATTTTCGCAACAATTCCTCAAGTGTATAAATAGTCTTTTCAGATTGGCCATCAGTTTGAGGGAGATTGGCCTTACTGAAATTCAATTCTGTACATAAATCATGATATTGACTTATAACAAATTTTTATATGAACTTGGTATCACAATAATATATGATAGAATGTTGATATACATGTAGCCTTACCACTTACATCATGTAAATAATGGAAATTTGAACATGATTGAATCTTACTAAATTGAGGTAATATATGATGTATTGTTAAGACAGTATAATAAATCTCATATCTCATTTTTTCAAGTGGATGTTCTTAGTAGACCATTGATATTGTCTACATTGATATTGTTCATCTTCCATGCTGGTATAGTTAGTGGTTATAATAATTCATTACTATGTTGTCACTCTTCCTTCACTTGTCGGCATACCAGGAACCCTGTGATGTAGTTAGCAATATCCATTTTCATATTATCCCAACAATAATGATCATTAATGTCATTATACATTTTCATGCTACTAGGAAATATATATAATGTAGAGTTTTGAACATCATCCATCTTATCCGTCATTATTTCTATAATATATATAACACATTATCTTGGAGGAAATTTCAGTACACCATCTTGATCACTATTGAACTCAGGAAATTTCACATCCCCAGAATTCTTCTATAATAAAGAATCTAGTTTTTTATCATTCTTTATTTTATCTAGTAATAACGGTTTAGAAATCATTTTTCATAGAGTTGATGATGTTTGTTTCCTTAAAATCCTCCTATCCAATTTCACTAGGTCTTCAATGAAGGTATCTCCTTGAATCCTCATCAATAATATAACAATAGTTTCTTTCTTACTTAATGAATCAGAAATTTTTTTTCTCTTCTAGGATGATAATTTATTGAACAATCGTATTCTTTAGGAAGTTCGAACCATCTCCTCCATATCATGTTAAATTTATTTTTCATTATAATATACATCAAACATTGATGGTCTATGTATATATCACACTTCTTCCCAGAAAGACTGTGCATACATATCATCAAAGAAAAAACTACCACTGTCAGCTCAAGATCATGCATAAGATAATGTTTATGATGAGTATTTAGGTTTCAAGATGAAAATCAATTACGTTGTGATTTTTCATGAGGAAACACCAAAGACCATTTAGATATCAAAAACTAAAAATAAAAAATCTTTAACTGATTCAGGGTAGAGTTAACACATGTGTAGTAACCAATATCTTAGTCAACTCTAGGAATCCTTTTTGACACTCCTTTTTTCAGATGAAGATGAACACTTTTTTAGTTAACTTGGTAATGGATTATAGTGTCATAAAAAGTTTTCCACATCCCTTATATAATATCCCACTAATCCATAGTGTAACATCCCATGTAAATGAATAATAATAAATATATAATATTTCTTAATACTTTTTAATTAAATATTAATTTTACTTTAAAGGGATTTCTATGTTCAATAGCATACCTGATACGCAACAACGAGTTTCATTGAAAACTTACGTGGCACACTAATAATATAATATTATTATTTTAAATGTTTGTTAACTCCTAGCCGTTGTATTGGCGGGAATGAAAAAAAGTAACTAAAATATGATTACACGTGATTGTTAAATGTATTTAAATTATCCAAAAAAAGTTATAGGATTAAAATGTGGATAAATTTAATTTCAAGCATGATTTACATTAAAAGTATGATTTATATCCTTTTAATGGCGAACCATCATTAAATATAGTTTTAGTCACTTTAATATATTCTAATTGACCAAATAAAATCCTTTTTTTAATGGGGTCATCAAATTTTACATTAGGTAATTTTTTGGTAATTTTTTGATAAAGTTGTTTTTTAATGAATAGTGAAAAATATTGCATTATAATTAAAAACTACGTTTTAATATAATTTATTTATATGGTTATATTATCTTCTTAATTGGTTTTAAAGTGTAATTGGAATATATTTTTACAATTTAATTCAATGTTTGTCATTTGAATTAATTTCATTTTGAAATGGGACATAAACAAGTATCAATCATTTGATAGTTATTGTTTCATAAAAACACGCTATTTGTTTGGATAACGAGAATTAATTTTAAAATTAATTAAAGCAACTTATATGTTTTGAATTTGGAGAAATAGAAATAATTTTTGAATTTGTAATATCAAATATAGCTTAGGCATAAATTTTGGTATTTTTCTAAAAAACATCAATTTTTGATGAATAGTTACACCACTTAGTGGTAGTTAAAAAACTGACTTTTTCATGTAAATGAAAAATTTCCATTTCTATGAATTGAATTTAAAAAATCCGACATCCATGGTTATTATCAAGATGTAAAATGTGGTTCATTAAGATGAAAAAAAATTTTAGTGAATAGTAACTTTTGTTTTTTATTTACCGCAGTTAAAGGTAAATATGGTAATTCATGGTTAAAAGAATATTATAATAATTCAAAATTACCTTAACAGTTTTCCAAACATTTTTTTATGAGTATTGGCCGACCATGGGCATCTTTGGGTCGATTTTGGGACCCCATTGAGGAAATTGGACGTGACAATTACAATTTAGATCAATTAATTTAATGTAAAGACAAAATTAACATTAACAAAAAAACATTTAAGTAATTAAATTTTATGTGGTGTCATATAAGTCATATTTTCGACTATAAATATTAATTGGAATGATAAAAATATTTCATATATCATGGTATTTATTTTATAATTTTTAGACAATAAAATAAATTAAATTATTCATGACACAATAATGATGCAGTGTTTACCTCATTAATAAATCATTTAAATAAATAAGATTATATTGATTAAAATAATATCCAAAACATGTCAATTTAGGATTCGATTATTTCATTTCTACCATGAGTGATCTTATCTTCATCTTTAATGATTTTTGGACCATTAGAAACCAAATATCATTATATAATAAAATAATAGTTTCACACTTTCCTAAAGAGCCCCTCCTCCCCCTTATAAAAGGAGACAACTTCTAACCCATTCCTCACACCTATTAAGCCATTTGGATCATCCAAAATCTGACCAATTAATCTCCCTACATACCTATACTCCACTTATAAGCCTTACCATAGGCAGAAGGCACTTCAAGAAGTCCTTTTGGTTCAAACCAATGGAAGTTACCAAAATTAAAGGTAACAGTTTCTCTTAAATTGTTTTCTTTTATTTTTCATCTCCAACCCCTAAAATATTTTTATTACATTATTTTGTAACAACACAAGAATCCTCAATACACTAGGATGTTTTTAAGAGAAGTATTTTAACTACACATACACACAGCTTCATCTAGTGGGTGATGAACATAATGTTTTTGTGGATGGAAAACTAACGCCTCACGAAACGATGATTGTTCGATTATATCCTACCGACTTTCATGGTGGTAATTATGATGTCAATGTATATATATATATAATATATATTATTTTTATATTTTCCTTAGGCTTCTGTATTTTCCATTTATATCACTCCTTTATGGTTTCCATTGTGAGTAAATACGATAATCTCATTTGAGGAAGTGGGGACTACCGCCCCGTCAAAGTGATGAGATTCATTATTGCCTTATGTGGGATGTATAAAGGCTAGATAAAATGATATTATATAATATTTTATACTGTAATTATAATTCAATTATGTATCATTATTCTTTAATCCCATAAAAATAGGAAATATAAATGAAAGTAGCGTTCATGCGTATGTACGGCTTACCATCTCTATGAACGGTGCATTTCATTTCGTACCTCAAGATGTTATGTAACTCTTATAAATACCTGAATATACAGGATATATATGATATATATGACATCTAAATCATTAATAACATTACGGATATAATGGACTACTGACCACATGGACAACTTTTAAATATTAGTTGGTCATTTTTAACTCAAGTACCAAATATCGACAAAATGAACGTTATTAACTTAAATGATTTCATAATGTTTATAACATGGTAATAAGTGATAAAAAAGGAATTATAAACTCTAAAAATATTCTTTTGCAAGTAGAAATTAACTTTATTTTATTATTCAGGATATTAAAGAACGAACGGATCAAGTCGGACATGAGGTTAGGGACTTCGTCTCAATCTCCTTTGATTGAGGCATATTTTTTTAATACATGAATTTATTTTATACATTGTATAAACAACCATGACTTTTCAAAGGGAATATTATTCTAAGAATAATTTTAATAAATTACAAAAAAGTACGTTTCTTTTTAACGTAAGAGGTCACAACGACCTTTTCCGCCGCCGCGAGTATTATTTGATCTTTGGCTTCCTCAACAAGCTGTAATGTTTTTAAAATAAAAGAAATACCATATACTTTTTTAAGTATTTTAGTCTTGAAAATGGTTTTGTTAATGGATTTTTTTTCTTTCAATATATTTAAGTGATATATTGTGTTTGAAATGCGGAAATTATTTCTTTCCTTTATAATTATATTACGTGTTATCAATTTATAGTGGTACATGGACATTTGACGGGTGGTTATGTGATAAACCAAATGACAGGTGGTGCTGTGAATACTAGGATGGGTGGTCATATTATAACATCCAATGCATTGGGTATGGATGTCAGTCGTATGACAATTCCATTTACTGATATGTGTTGAATTCGACCGTATGGTTATTTCATTTAAGTTTGATTATGTCCCAAGATACCTTTATTATGTTATGTGTTCTTTATATGTGTTCTATGGTAATATTTTGGTAAAAAAAGGGTAATTAATGATATTTTATTCAGTGAAGAGTATTTACTACTTCATAAATGGGAAAAGTATTACTTACGTTAATTATTCATGGTTTACTTGTTGTTTTGAAAAACTAACAGTTTTACTTATTTTTGTATCCCTTACATAGATTTTTATTCTCATCCCATGTTTTGGAAATGTTTTTCACAGGACATAATGTGGAATAGGGTCAACGATGGGATCAAAGAAAAATCATGTTATCTTAAACATAGAACTAGACATGATTCTTTTTTTCAAGAGTTCATGTTTTGGAAAAAAAATGGAAACTGTGTAGAAGTCTCTACTTTGTAATATTTTGAGATGTAATATTTATGTCCTAATTCTCTAAAACTCTAATCCTAAAAAGATCCTCAATGTGAATTATTCTTTTAATTCAATATTATGTAATGTTTAAGGTCGGGTCCATATAGTTTGTATCATAGGTCGGTTTAGATAACTTTAGGAGTTAGGGTATTGTTAAATTTATATCCATAAAGTAATTTATGAAATATGGAAATCATATAGCATTTACATATTACCATGTTTCTTCACCTAAGATAATTCTATGTTCAGAATGGTTTTCCATAGAGGAAATAGGGAAGCAAAGTTGGGACAACATCAAAATAAAGACAACCTTCCAAATCAATAACTTGAGATAGTCGGAATCGGAACTGAACAGTTTGTTGCAGTGACGGAACAGTTGACTCAAGCTATAAATGGTGGTAGTATTCATGCCCTAGATCATCCAGATAAACTGAAGTGGAACATGTCAGTGGTGGAATATTTCATGACGTAGCATCCCCCATCATTCAGAGGATCATCTGACCTTGTTCTAGTAGAAGGGTGGATTAATGAACTGGAAACGTTTTTTGATATCATGGGTAGTTCATAACATCAAAAGGTTAGTATCATTGTTTACCGTTTTGAAGGTGTAGCTGATCAGTGGTGGTCGATGGTGAAAAATATCAGCAATAGTTAGGAGGTTGATGCTCTTGATTGGGATGAATTCAATGGTATTATTCTAGAGAAATATTATCCTAAGGTGGTTCGTATTTGGATGGAAGAAAAATTCCTAGAATTGTGGCAGGAAGATGACTCAGTGGCTGTTTATGAAGCATGGTTCACTCGACTGGAAAGGTATGCACTTAATTTCATCCGAGATCTTAAAATTAAGATAAATAGATTTTACTCAGGACTAAAGCCACGATATTTTAGAGAGTTAGCATCTCACGAGTTAAAAAGTTATTAAAAACTTGTCTGATGTGCAGAGAAGGTGGAAATGGACTTTGCTGATAATCAAGTGTTCTTTGACAAACACTATAATAAGAGGTCTCATTGGTAGGCAAAGGGGAAGAATTCATCAAAGAAGCCTAGAGGTAAGAAAACTAAATATCCATCTTGTGAGAAGTGTTGTAAAAAGAATCCTGGAGAATGTTTATCAAATTCTATAAAGTGCTTCCGGTGTGGTATGTCTGGTCATATTTCTCATAACTATAAGGAAGATGATCAAGTAGGAAATGAAAAGCCATCGGTAAGATGTTTTAAGAGTTTTAAAATGGGTCATTATGAAAATGAGTGTCCAAAAAAGAACTCAAATGAAGGAAAGAAGCCAGAATACAAGCAGAAAGGGCTGGTGAAATCTTTTTCAACAACTTCAGCAGATATTGGGCCATCAAATGAAGTTGTATCAGGAACACTATTTATTTGTTCAGATTATGAAAATTTGTATTTTGATTCATGGTCTACACACTATTTCATTTCTGAGAATTTTTCTAATAAATTGGGAATTCCATCTCATGATATGAATACTAAACTTATGGTAAAAACACCTGGAGGAAATGTTGAGACAAAAAGAAAAAATAAGAATATTCATGTCCTTGTGTGTGGAAAGAATCCACCTAAAAACCTTATTGTTTTTCCTCGAGTAGAGTTTGATGTTATATTGGGCATAGATTGGCTTTCTGTTTATCATGCTTAGATTGACTGCAGAGCTAAAGAGGTTTATTTTTAGAATGATTTTCAGTTTGTATACATAAATGATCCCAGGCTGTTGATAACATATCAGGAAGTTTAGAAACTAGTAAAAGATAGAAATGAATGCTACCTTGAATATATTTTTGAAATCAAAGGAACTATTCATATTAATGATGTGCCACTGGTAAATGAGTACCTTGATGTTTTTCCTTGTTAGTTGCCTAATATTATACCTGATTGAGAAGTTGAATTTAGTGTTGACATAGTTACTAGTGGTAAGACAATTTCAAAACCCCCTTATCGAATGGCTCAAATTGAACTTTTAGAGTTAAAGAGGAAATTTCTAGAGTTATTAGATAACGGTTTCATTCAACCTAGAACATCACCATGGGGTGCTCCTGTCTTGTTTGTTTAAAAGAAAGATGGTTTAATGAGACTTTTCATTGATTATAGAGCATTTGATAACATTACTATTAATAACAAGTATCCTTTGACTCATATCATTTATTTGTTTGATCAGCTCTAGGGAGTTCTATATTTTTTGATGATTTATTTGAGTTCTGGGTACCATTAGTTGAAAGTAAAGGAAGAAGACATTATGAAGACTGTGTTTCTTACTAGATATGGCCATTATGAATTTGTTGTTATTTCTTTTGGTCTACCCAATGCACCTTCTGTATTCATGGATCTTATGAATATAATTTTCCATGATTTCTTGGATAATTTTGTGGTTGTGTTCATTAATGATATTTTGGTTTATTCTAAAAGTAAAGAGAATCATGAAATTCATTTACGGATTGTCTTGGAAACCATAAAATAAAAGATATTGTTTGGGATATTCTGCAAGTGTGAGTTTTGGCTACAACAAATTTCATTCATTAGTCAAATTATTTCAAAAAAATGGAATTTCTATTGATCCTGATAAAATGAAATTTGTTGAAGAATGTCCAAGACCCATACATATAACTGAGATTCATATTTTTATTTCTTTGGAAGGTTATTACCGGAGTTTTTTTGAAAATTTTGATTGGTTATCGAGTCCAATGACTAAGTTAACTCAAAAAGGTGTTAAGTTCATGTGGACAAATGAATGTGATGATTGTTTTCAGAAATTGAAAAAATATTGGTGAATGATCCAGTTTTGGAACTATCTTCCAGAAATTGTGAGTTTGTTATCTATAGTGATGCTTCATTAAAATGATTGGGTTGTGTCCTAATGAAAATTGATCAGGTAATTTCTTATGCTTCCCATCAGTTGAAACCACATGAGTTAAATTACCCTACACATGATTTGGAATTAGCTTCTGTTGTTTTTTTCTTTAAAAATTTGGAGGAATCATTTGTATAGTGTGAAGTGTGAAATATATACTGATCACAAAAGTTTAAATTATATATTCACTCAGAAAAAATTGAACATGAGATATAGGATATGGTTTAAATTAATCAAGTATTATGATTGCACGATCCATTACCATCTAGGAAAAGCAAATAAAGTGGTTGATGCTTTGAGTCGAGAAGGTAATGCTTCATTAACCATGTTACGTTTGGAATGTGATCCTTTGGTTTTTGATTTGACGAACTTTGGCATAATGTTGTTGGTGTAAAAAAAATTCTGTTTTGTTTCAGGTGTCAGTGAGATCATCTTTATCAGACAAAATAAAGCATGTGTAGAAAGAAGACAGTGAGTTGCAGAAAAAGGTAGAGTTAGTTCAAAAGGGTAAGTTGCATGATTTTAACATTGATAATGATTGTGCTTTGAGATTTGGGAAGAGATTATGTGTGCCTTGTGATTCACAGTTAAAGAATGATTTGTTATGTGAAGATCATAGTTCTTAATTTTCAGTTCATCCTGGTAGTACTAACATGTACAGAGATCTTCGGGAGTATTACTAGTGGGATGGAATGAAAAGAGATATTAATGATTTTAATGTGAAGTGTATGACTGGTCAGTAGGTTAAAGAAGAGTGGAAGTTACCAAAAGGAATGCTTCAAACTTTACTGGTGCCAGAGTGGAAATTGGAAAATATATCCATGTACATTGTTGTGGGATTATTGAAGACATCTTGAGTTAATAATGCAATCTGGGTTATAGTTGATTGATTGACTAAATCTACTCATTTGCTTCCTATTCGAGATACATTGTCTCTAGATCAAATTGCTCAGTTGTATGTTAACGTGGTAGTCCGGATGCATGGATTTAACCACTCCATTGTATCTGATCGTGATATCAGGTTCACTTATAACTTTTGGAAAGGCCTTCATAAGTCATTGGGTACTGAATTAAATTTTAGTACAGCTTTTCATCCTCAATCAGATGGGCAGTTAGAATGAAAAATTCTAACATTGTAAGATATGTTAGAAGCTTTCTCGATGGATTATCCGGGGAGTTGGGACCCAAATCTTTCTTTGGCTGAATTTTCATATAATAACATCTTTCATTATAGTATAAAGATGGCTCCATTTGAGGCATTATATGGAAAGCTTTCTAGAACTCCAGCTTTTTGGGATGAAGTAGGTGAAAGGAAGCTGATGGGACTGGAATTGGTAGAAGAGATGGTAGAGAATGTTCTATTGATTCAGAAGCACATGAGAACTTCTCATAGTAGACAGAAGATTTATGCTGATAACCAGAGGAAGGATCTTTTAATTGAGGAAGGTGATCATGTCTTTCTCAAAATTTCTCTATGGAAAAGTGTGATGAGTTTTGGTAAAAAGGTAATTTTGAGTCTGAGGTTCAATTGACCTTATGAAATAAAGGATAATGTTGGATGAGTTGCATACAGAGTGGATTTACCTCCATATTTATCCCAGGTACACAATGATTTCCATCTTTCTATGTTGAGAAAGTATATGCCAGATCCATCTTATGTTTTTAGCCTAGAGGTAGTTCAATTAGAAGAGAATCTCTCTTATGAAGAATAACAAGTTCAGATTCTTGACCGTAGAGAGTAGGTGTTGCGGAATAAGGTAATTCACCAGGTAAAATGTTTGTGGAAAAAACATATGGTTTAAGAGGCAATGTGAGAATCTGAAAATTCTATGAGTGATTAATACCCCCACTTATTTTGATAAGTGAATAAAAATTTTGAGGACGCAATTCCAAAAAGGGGGAAGGACGTAACATCCTAGGTAAATGAAGAATAAAGCATATTTAATATTTATTAATTTTTCTTAATTAAAAATTAATTTAACTTTAAAAGGGTTTCTATGTTCGATAGCGTACCCGATATAGTACAATGGGTTTCTTTTAAAACGTACGTGGCACACTAATAATATAATTTTTTTATTTTAAATAGTAGTTAACTCCTAGCCGTTGTATTGTCAGGAATGAAACAAACTAACTACAATATTATTATACATGATTGTTAAATGTATTTACATTATCCAATAAAAAGTTATTGGCTTAAAATTTGAATGAATCTAATTTTAAGCATAATTTACATTAAAAGGGAGATTTATCACCTTTTAATGGTGAAACCTCTTTAAATACAATTTTGGTTAGTTTAATAAATTCTAATTGATGAAATAAAATCCTTCTTTAGAATGGGGACATCAAATTTTACTTTGGGTAACTTTTTGGTATTTTTTTGATAAAGTTCATTTTTAATGAATAGTGAAAAATATTGCATTTTAATTCAAAACTACGTTTTAATATATTTTATTTATATGGATAGATTATCTTTTTAATTGGTTTTAAAGTGTAATTAGAATATAGTTTTACCATTTAATCTAATTTTGGACATTGGAATTAATTTCACTTTGAAATTGGACATAAACAAGTATCAATCTTTTGATAGTTATTGTTTCATAAAAGCACACTATTTTTTTTGATTACGGAAATTAATTTTAAAATTAATTAATTCCACTTATATGTTTTGAATTTTTAAAAATAGAGATTATTTTTTAATTTGAAATATCAAATATATCTTATGCCTAATTGTTTTTATTTTTTCTGAAAAACTTCAGTTTTTGATGAATAGTGACACCACTTAGTTGTAGTTAAAAAAACTAGCTTTTTCATTTAAGTGAAATTTTACCAATTCTATGAATTAAATTTCAAAAATTCAACATACATGGTTTTTACCAAGAAGTAAAATGTTGTTCATTAAGACGAAAATAATTTTTGGTGAATAGATAATTTTGACTTTTATTAACCGTGGTTAACGGTAAATAGAGTAATTCATGGTTAAAAGAATATTATAATAATTTAAAATTACCTTAACACTTGTACAAACCTTATTGGATGAGTAGTGGAAGACCATGGGCATTATTGGGTCGATTTGGGGAATGCCTTCAGCAACTTGGAAGTGATAATGACAATTTAAATTAATTAATTTAATGTAAAGCCAAAATTGACATCAACAAAAAAAACATTTATTAATTAATTTTTATATGGTGTTATATAAGTCATATTTTCGACTATAAATATTAATTGGAAATATAAAAAGACTTAATATATCATGGTAGTATTTTTATAATTTTTAGACAACATATAAATAAAATTATTTATGACACCATATTGATGCATTGTTTACCACATTAATAAATCATTTAAATAAATAAGATTATAATGACAAAAATAATATCACAAAACATGTTAATTACTGATTGGATTGTTTTATTTCATCCATGAGTCATCTTATCTCAATCTTTAATGATTTTTGGACCATTAAGAACTGATTACCATTATATAATAAAAAATTAGTTTCACACTTTCCTAAACAGCCCCTCCTCCCCCTTATAAATGAAGACCACTTATAACCAATTACTCCCACCTCTCAAGCCTTTTTTCTAGTCCAAACTATACCCAATTAATCTCCCAACATCCCTAACCTCCTCCTAGAATCCTTACCTTAGGAAAAAGGCAATTCACGAAGTCCTTTTGGTTCAAACCAAAGGAAGTTACCCAAATTAAAGGTAACTATTTCTCTTAAATTGTTTTCTTTTACTTTACATCTCCAACCCATAATATCTTTTTATTCCATTTTTTCGTATCAAAACAATTATCCTAAATATACTAGGGTGTTTTTATGAGAATTGTTCTAACTACACATACACACACCTCCATCTAATGTGTGAAGAACATAATGTTTTCGTGGATGGCAAACTAACGCCTCATGAAATGATGATTGTTCGCTTATCACCTACCGCCTCTCATGGTGTCCATTATGATGAAAATGTTTTTGTATATGATATATATTATGTTTATATTTTACTTATGATTCTGTATTTTCCATTTATATCACCCCTTTATGGTTTCTATAGTGGGTAAATACGATAATCTCATTTGAGAATTGCGGACTACCGCCCCCTCAATGTGATGTGATTCGTTAATGCCTTATGTGGGATGTATAAACGATGATGTTAATGATATTGTATATGATATTATAATGTAATTATAATATACCTATGTATCATTATTCTTTAATCCAATAAAAATAAGAAATAGAAATGAAAGTAGCATTCATGCGTATGTACGGCTTATCATCTCCATGAACGGTGCATTTCATTTCTTACTTCCAAATGTTATGTAACTATTATAAATATATGTATATATTTGATATATATGATATATATGATATCTGAATCATGAATACCATTCTGGATATAATGTACTATTCACCACATGGACAACTTGTAAATATAATGTGTTCATTTTTAACTCAAGTACCAAATATCGACAAAATGAACGTTATGAACTTAAATGATTTAAAAATGTTTATAACATTGTAATAAGTGATATAAAAGGAATAATAAACATGAAAAGGTTCTTAAGCAAGTAGAAATTAATTTTAGTTTATTATTTAGGATATTAAAGAGCGAATGGTTTAAGTCATATATGAGGTAAGGGACTTCATCTTAATCTCCTTTCATTGAGGAATATTTTGTTATAATACATGAATTTATTTTATACTTTGTATAAAAACGCTTTACTTTTCAAATGGATTATTTTTCTATGAAGTTTTTTACTAAATGACAAAAAAGTATGTTTCTCTTTAACATAAGCGGAGACAATGACCTTTTCCGCTGCCGCGAGTATTATTTGATCTTTGGCTTCCTCAACAAGATGTAATGTTTTTAAAAGAAAATAAATACCATATACTCTTTTATTTATTTTGGTATTGAAAATTGTTTTGATAATGGATTTTTTATGTCAATATATTTAAGTGATATATTTTGATTGAAAAGTGGAAATACTTTCCCTCCTTTATAATTGTTTTATGATGTATGATTTTATAATGCTACTTGGACATTTGACGGGTGGTTACATGATAAACCAAATTATGGGTGTTGCTGTGAATACCAGATTAGGTGGTTAAGTTATAACCTACAATGCATTGGGTATGGAATTCGGCCGTAAGGCTATTCCATTTAGTGATCTGTGTGGATGTCGATTGTATGGTTATTCCATTTAAGTATGATTATGTCCCAAATTACCTTTATTATGTTATGTGTTCTTTATATGGGTTCTATGGTGTGCTTTTGGTTACAAAAGGTTAAGTAATGATCTTTTATTTAGTGAAGAGTATTTACTACTTCATAAAGGTGAATATTATTACTTATGTTAAAGTATTCATGGTTTATAGGTTGTTTTGAAAAACTAACAGTTCTCCTTCTTTCTATATCCCTTGCTGAGCTTTTTATGCTCATCCCAAGTTTTTGAAATGTTTTTCACAAGACATAATGTGGAATAGGGTCAAGTATGGGATCAAGGAAAATTCATGTTGTCTGACACATGGAACTAGACATGACTCTTTTTTTCAAGAGTTCATGTTTTGTACAAAAATGGAAACTATGTAGAAGTGTCTACTTTTAAATCTTTTGAGATGTAATAGTTATGTCCTAATTCTCTAAAACACTAAACCTGAAAAGATCCTCAATGTGAATTAATCCTTTAATTCATTATTATGTAATGTTTAAGGCCTGGTACTTATACATGGAATCTACATATGTCAGTTACTATTGTAGGATGTGTCCACTCCTCTATGACAATTTTCTTTTTTAGGGTTGACGAAGGTTCTTTGACTCATTAAAATTTACCCCAAAAAAGAATCATTTTTAACCAAAACTCCCACTTTTTAAACATTCCAAATAACCAATCCTTCTTCATAGTTTGCAATATAACCCTTATATGATCTTCATGCTCCTCCAAATTTTTGATATATATCATAATTTTGTCAATAGAAACTACTAAAAAGTTATAACGGTAGTCTTTAAATACAATATTCATCAAATCCACAACAATAAAATGTAATTTAGTCAATCCAAAGGGAATAGAGAAAGAAATCATAATGAACATATCTTGATAGTAATGTTGTATTTGTAATATCTTATTTTTCACAAATAAATGATGATAAAAAGATCGAAGATCAATCATGGGTAAAAACTAAGACCCAAAAAGCTGGTCAAATAAATCATCAATTCATGGAAGATGGTACATGTTCATTACTGTGATCTCATTCAGTTATCTATAATCAATGTATAACTGCATCAAACCATCCTTCATATTCAAAAATAAAACACTTACCTCCTTAAGGTGAAAACATGGCCAGATAAAACCCTTCTATATAAGATTGAGATACATATTTAATTACTCTAGATCTATATTCAAAATTCTATATGTGGTTTTGAAACCATCGTGGTTCCAGGAATGAGTTTAATGGATAACTCTACCTCACATTACAGGGGAGGTCCAAATAATTTCTCAAAAAATGCACCAATTTATTCATAAATGATGGGGATATTTTCGATCCATATACAATCATTTCCATATTGTTGTTCACTAATAAAATATATAAAAAATTCTATCGGAGGTTCTTTTATACAAATATCAGGTCAATATATATCTCCTTGGAAGATAAATGTAGTTTTTCCACTCAAGACTATTTATATTTCATAACATCTGTATTTTATCATAGCATTATACATTGAAAGCCATTCTATCCCTTATATAATGTTGAATTATAACATGGGAATGACTACGAGATTTTTGATAATATTGTTCTTCCAAAAGATAATAATGTAGTTTATAGACCATTTTAATACTTGGATAATCCCTCCAAAAGATTTACTGAAAACTATACTTTCATTTGTTTAGAAACTAATTTCATGTTCTTTGGACACACGGTGTAAATAACAGAATTCATTGATCCATAATTAAACAATGTAAATTCCACATTTGGTAGGAAAATTAGAGTACCTTCCACCACATCAATTGGAGATTTAACTTTAGATGTCTATATAGAAAAGGAATGACCCTCCTCCCAAGACTTGTTCTATAGAAAATGGTGATTCCCCTCCTCTTCCCTTGGATTTGGATAGTGATTGGTAAAGTTCCCTTATTTTCCACCCTGAAATCATTGGAAAACAGTTAGGAATTGAACCGTATTCCATTTTTCCTTAGCATTGGGAAGATAAGACTTCACCTCACTGTGATATTTTTTTGCAATATGGACATCTCTTCCACACATTTATCACTTTCCGATCTTGACAAATAATTTTCCTTATACATCCTACCACATTTATTACACATGTGATGTTGCACATGTTTTCAAACTCTTACCTAATCAAGTATACTCCCAAATCCTAGGTCCATTGATATTTCTGATTCATTGGATTTTTTGGGACCATTTCATCTAACCAATCTCATATTCGTCTTTCATAGAACATTGTATAACCTCCACATAGTAGTAATAGTCTTAGTTGGCTAGATTCTTCCATAGATGTGGTCTCAGTCCATTGAAGAAAATATAAAACTTAACATTAGTATACATGATAAATCTATAGGTGTAATTTTAACACCTAGTAATTTCCATCTCATAGCTTTCTACAGATCCATTCTCAATTTTTATCATATCTAGAAATTCCTTTCCCATTTTCATTCTCCTCAAATGAGGTAAATGCATATTAAAAAGTCCTATATGAACTCTTCCAAATACATAGATTCCTCCTTCCCTCTTAGCCTCATCATTTTAATAAGTTCCCACCACTGATCAACTTCTCCCTCTAATCGATTAATAGGTACGGTGACTATCTTTAGTTTTGAACTAAGATGTATAGAAAAGATCTTTTTTATAGAGCTTATATACTTTTCTCTAATTAGTGGGTCTGTAAATCCACTAACATGTATTGGTCGTTAATGCATAAAGGACTCAACATAATGTTGTTCCCTTCTTTGTGAAATTGGCCTCTCAAAAATATTCATGTTATTTCCATCGTCAAGAGTCATTTTATTCATCATTCTTATGAAAGCAACCATTTTGGTATCCAACAGAGGACTGTCTGCGCATGGCCTATTGCGGTCTCTAATTTTCATATTTCCTCCTATTTAATTCCATTTCCTAAAAGAAGAAAACCATAATAATAAACTTGTATGATTTAATAATCTGAAAATTCTAAAATATTATTTGTTTTTAAATATTTTCCTTAAACATGTTATTTATAATCAATAATTATATTTCCTATAAATCCTTTACAATGGTTTATAACAATATAATGATTAACTAAACATATACCCCATGAGTTTCAAACTAGGAGGGAAGGAAGACCTATTTCCATGCACCAGTTTCTATTCGAGTCTATCTCAAAGGAGTGTTTTTATGTTTTACAACTACATACATTTGTGAATGTTCCATATCCACTTGTGTGTATCTAGACCATGATTTATTTTTTCAAAAACAACTTACTTAATATTTCACCAAAATTTTAGGAAGATTTCAGATATTTAATCCTTTTTAAAGGGTTCTTCCAAATTTTTCATATCAAAATTTCGGTAAATAACTAAACTATCCTCTAATACCAACAATAAAATCCCAGCATTTTATTACATAAATTTACATGACATTTCACAAAGTGAGGTTATTTTGAAGCTTGCTATCATGGAAATGATGTACCTGATACATGAAGATATAAAACATTATTATATTCCACATTAAATTTTTATTTTAGATCAATCCAATCTACATATATTTTATCTCATAACCTGGGAATATTCATCAATGGAAAGGGTGAGCATAAGCCCAAGTATGGGAAAAAAGTGTACCAAATTACACATAAACTTGAGAAATATCAAAAAAAACATGGGGAATTCCCCAAATTAATGATAAATATGAATATAATATTATTATTATAATTATTAATAACTTGATAATTTTTCTAGAACATTTTACTTAGATTTTAATAAGAATATCACCTAGTTTTATACCCATTGTCTCATAAATATAATTAAGGTTATTAACCGTGGTATCGTAAAACATGTCATCTCAAGAGATTAACATCATTACCTAATTCATTGGAGTTATTTTAGGGTAAACTCTTAATATGAGTTTATTTTCAAGTGATCCACATATATTGTAATAATAAAAGTTCATATACAACTCTTAGTTATTGAAAAAAATGAGTTTATTATCAAAATCAAGGCGTTTTAAAAAGTGGAAAAAAACATGATCAATATTTCATTTATAACCCACAGAATGGGTATAAAGGTTCTATGTATAGAAATTATAGAATAAAATATATAGTTTTTATCTCTTGATAAATACCCCTATAAGTGAAATATTTTTTGGTATCACATAAGTAAAATAAAGGAATTTCATTAGAAAAATAGGGAGATTTTGAGATGAAAATTCTGCAACATAATGTGTACAAAATTGTTTTATAAAACATTAAAAAGATTTGGTACAAGCATCAACAATTTTTAAAATAATAATAAAAATATATAGGGAAAATATAAAATGTAAATAAGAATATGTAATTGGGTTTTAAAAAAACTATCACATAAAATAGAACCTTTATGGGAAAGAGAATTTGCAAATTCCATTACATCGAATAGTAATTTCTAAAACTCGATGATCAGAACCATGGGCGATTAATAGATCCTTGGGAGGAATCCTTGTGATGTTTAAATATTATAAATTCTTGAATAATTATTTTTTAATGAATTTAAACAAAGTAATTGGTGGTTATTTATAGTAAAATAGAGGAACTGTTTTATTAATTTCCTTGGGCACCTAATTAGTGGTATTTACAAAACAATGGGCTTGCTCATGGTATTTTTACATGGTATTGGAATCATGGGACACATATTGAGTTATATAAACATATATGTGTCTAACATAATTTTAAATTAATCATCACATCATTATGAAATTTTTCCGATTTCATTAAACTTTTTGAAAAAACTAAAATAGTATTTTTTTTTACTATTTACAAAATATTAATGTATTTAATAAAATTCTCATAAATTCATAGTAATGTAATACCAGCCATATGAATTCAAAAATAGGATTTATTTTATCATTATAAATAAATAAATATGTGAATTTTTTCTTTTAAATATAAAAATACTAATTTATTAACAATAATATTGGACAAAAAATGGATAGTAACATTTATAGTATAAATTTGAACACATGAAAAAAAAAATTATATTATCAAATGTAATTAAACGTTATTGTTTTTATAACACTATTTATTTATTTTAAACATTGTTAATAAAAAATTATTTTAATATGGTAATAAAAGTGAAATTTTTACCCAAACAATAAATTTATCAAATTCCTTCACAATTTAAGGAAAAATATTATTAAAACAGAAATGATGAAATAAAATATTTATTTAAAAAATGGTATTAAATTTTAAATATCTTGGTCCTTGAAACATCACCCCTTAAAACACCCACATAAAACCATAGGGTATGATGTATGATGGTGAAACACTCTTGGAGTGACTCAGATAACATCGCATGGGTGGTAATCTCCAATAACATGAACTTCTCCAATGGGCAATTTCATTCCAGCTTAAAATGTAAAAGCTTAGTTTGTGATTGGTCCTGTCTGAATCCTAGTGACGCTTCGTCCTTCCCAAGATCAAAAAATTGTCTTTGAATGGCTCCAGTCTACTGGATGATGTCATCGACTCTTCTTTAATAATTAATTATCCATTTTCATTTATATTTATTAATAGTAATTATAATGTTAAAATTATTATTGTTTCGAACGGTCATATTAACCAATAGTCATATAACGTTAAAAACCTGATGGTCACATATCATTTATTTTTATATATTTTTTATTAATTATGATATAGTAAAACATGAATTTTTAGGTAACAACTTGTTATTTAGTGGTTCTCGTAGTTATAGTGAAAGAACAGGAAAGAGTCATCTTTACAAATGAACTCATCTCCACTTTTATAGGGACCTCAAAAATAGTTTAGATAGGGTTCTGAAAACCATTCTCACATAATGAAATTTCATGAATTATAAATTCTCTATAAATCGTAGATCTATCTTTGAGTAATTCAATTACATTTTAGTTCAACAAATATTCATTATCTTCACTTGTTCCTGTAAATTCTTATACACTTCAAACTCTCTTAAAAATGTTCCTTGAGTAGGAATGTTTTCTTGAGATAGAATTTCTCCTTGAATAAGCACAATTTTATATGAAACATTTCATTTTATTCGATATTTTTTTTATTAGATATTTTTCCTTCCATAATATCATTTTCTATAATAAAATTTTACATGCATAAGACATTTTTCATTAAGAAAAAATTCGTTTCATAAGATCATTTTATGTTATAAAAATTTCCTTGAAAAATATATGTTTTTGTAAGAAACGTTTCCTGGAATAAGATATTTTTCTATAAGAAACTTTTCCTTGCTTTTGATATTTTTCTTGTAAGAAACTATTCCTTTTATAAGAATTTTTTTTTGTAAAAATTCATTCCTTGATAAGAACAATTTCTGTATGAATATTTTCCTTGCATATGGTTTTTAGTAATAAATTTATTCATGCTTATGAACTTATTCTGTAATAAATGTTTCCTCTCATAAGATTTTTGTGAAACATTTCCTTATATAAAATAATTTTCTATAATAAACTCTTCCATACAAAAGATCATTTTCTATAAGAAACATTTCCTAGTATAAGATATTTTAATATAAGAATATATTCCTTGCATAATAATTTTCTCTTCATTAAAAACATTTCATTTCCCATTATATTCTTCTTTCTTAAGATCATTTTCTAGCTTATGATATTTTTCTTATGTAAGTTATGTTTCCTCATCAAGCCTAACATCAACATTTTCTAACTCAACATTCTTCAAAAAAATTTCTCTTTTCACTATTTATTCATAAATATTGGATCATAAGTTTCACAACATACTTATGACTTAGTATAAATTCAAACCAACAAATCATCATCAGATTTAATGTTGGATCCATTTATCTCAGAATGTTTGATATGATTTGTGCAGAATGATCATTCTGATTTTCATACAATTCTTGATCTGATTATTGCAGAATTTTGGTTTTAATTTTCAATGAATACTAAATCAAATTTTTGTAGTAGGATGTTTTTTATTCTCAAACAGTGGATCCATTTTTGAATAATTTTGTATTCAATTTTCAAATTCTAGATCAAATTTTCATCATCCCTCACACCATTGTCAACATATGTTATTTCATCAATATTTTGTTCTTCATACATAAATATATTGATCTATTTAAAGTAAATACAACCAATAAATAACTAGGGTCCCACAATCCCCCCCCCCTTGTGTTTTATGTCAATACCCACAACAATACATACACTTATACTCTTGAAAAAAAATCATCTGTATTGATTTATTTTCCCAAACATTCTTCACCATGTATTATTTTCTTTCTCCCATACATGTTTTGTCTCCTACTTGTTTTTTCCTCTCCCCGTGAATATATCTTCTCCCCTTATTGAAAATCATATTCAAATGAGTCATTATGAAATCATTCCTTATTAAAAATTGTTTGATTTTAAAAGGAATTCTCGTCTATCGTAGAAATTTGAAATTCTTGTTCAGAATTACACAAGTATCACATGTGTTTCTTAGTGAAGATACATTAACTAAAATACTCTAGGTATTTGTGGGAGAACCCGATATAGAAAAAAAGTGTGTATAATCAATGTTATCAATGATCCCATTACAAAAAATTCATGTAATACCTTATCATGTTTCCATCAAACATGTCATTTCTGGGGAAATCTTGAACAATATTTAATTAAGGTAAAACTAACCTCCACAAATCTCAATAAACTTTTTAGAATATGATGACATATAAACATAACATAAAAAATTCATATCCTTGTTAAATTATTTTGAAACAATAGTAATAAACATAGAAACATCAGCTTCATTACATCAACTCTTTAAATTCCCTCTATGTTTGTACAAATATAAATATTTTTTGAATAATGAGGAACCTCAACGATTCTCAAAATAAATGTTTTAACAGATATTTATCTTTATGTCTTATCATTTTCTTTTTCTTATTCTTCGATTTTCCATTAATTTTTTTATCTTCTTTCTGATCATCATTATTTGATATTGTTTAAAGTAGATTTTCATCTATATACTCTTCTAATAATGATATCTAACTCTTTTCTTCATTAGTAACCTTTTGGTTACAATGATCTAATGAAGATTCTTTTATCCCGTATTTTTGTTCTAGACGGATAGTCAAAAAATATTTAGTATCATACCCTTCCTTCTCCCATAACTTACATATTTTCTGATTTATCAACCCTAAATTTTTTTGATAAGATTTTATCAACTATGGTCACCTTATCATAGACGTTTTTATTTCCATTTTCTTGTGTTTATTTTTCTTCTTCTTCTAAATTTCATTCCAGATAAACTTTTTCCGGACAAATAACTATGCACTCATTGTTTTGGGATTCATAATGTTGTTTTTCTCCAATTTCATAACATACTCATCATTCATAATATAATAAACATTATTCATCTTATGATATTCCCTTTTAGGATCCACATAATTTTTTGGAACATTTTATCTTCATTTATCATCAAAGATCTCCATTAATAAAAGTATATATCTAGGTAGATACACATTATACCAACAAGAAAAAGATATATTTTTTTAATATTCTTTGTCACCTATACTAATGATTAATTATTTATTTTTCATATTTAGTATAAAACCAATCAATACATGGTTTTTTTATTCCAAAATCGTGGACCACTTTTCGTTGGAGGATTTTTCCCTAAATAAATCATTCTCTTTTGAATAATGTTGTACTCTAAAAAAATAGATTTTATAATCCTTGGTTTCCAATTTCTTTAGATTTTTTCTTTTCAATTAAATTTAATGGGTTATGTTTTCTATAATCAATATTTTCATAAATTGTACTATAAGAAACAATGATTATGTTTTAAAATATTATTCATTTCTCTCATCCAACTTATTTTTCAACATATTAATGATTTTTTTGATTCAACCATCTTCAACATGTTCTATTTACTTTCCTCAACAAGGGTAGATTATTTATAGTTGAGATTCTCATTTAAATATTACTTTTATTAAAAAAAATCAATTTTTTTCAAGTACACAATTCTATAATGTTATTCTTTCATCATATTTCTACATATACATTATTTTATGAGTTGAGCTGAGTATTTTCACAGTTTATTTATCCAGATCATTTTTGAGAATCCATTATATTTATGTAATGTCTTTGTTATCTTAATCCCTAATAGATGATTCTATTACTTTTCTAAAAGAAGAAATAATGTCGTGTTAATGATTGTATTCATCATCAGATGAAGAATCGTTATTCATTCTTTTACTCAGATAAGAATCTTCTTTTTTATAAGTAAATATTTCCTTATTCTTCTTCCACTTTTGATTCTGAAGTTTTTTATCATCATCGTTGGACTCATATTATCCATCATTCATCTAAGGAAAATTTTATTAAAAAACTACTTTCCCTTGAAAATTCTATCATTTTAGAGTTTTACTTTTCCTTTTTCCCTTATTGTATTTCCGTGAAATGATGGAAAAAATTGTGTTCGAATCATTCGCTTCCTCATCAGCATTTGAATAACTTTATTACTTCTTCATGTTTTTTACTTTTTAACAATGATTTAAAGGGTATTTCATGATCATCATTTTCATTATTTCTCACAACATTATCTCTTCTCATTGCATAAGTAACAATAATACTATGTAAATCATCTAGAGAGAGAGTTTATGGATCTCTATCATCAAATAATGAAACCTTGGAAACATACTTAACAAGAATAACTCTCATAATATTTTAAACAATATTTTAGGATTCCAATTTCTTAATGAGACATCTTATGGTGATACCAATATCATTATCTCTTGAAATGAAGTCACCAATAGAATCTTGCTCAGTTTTTTAAGATCTTCATATTCAAGCCACAAAATTAGTAAATTTTCTTTATTCACCTTCATATTTCCATCATATATATATTTCATATATTAACATATACCACAAGAGGTTCTAACTCGATTTACACTAATAAACTCACTTTCAGTAAGTGATTATAGTAAATCATTTTTCTCTCTTCAATCAATCTAAAAAAATTTCATATCAGTGGAAGCAAGAGTAGTATTCTCAATAAGAGTAGGAAATACATAAGTTGTAACATCTATAACATGAATCCTAAGAGACATAATATATGGAATAAATCTATTATTAATGATATTATGGTTCATTACATTGAAAACTAGAATCCCTTTATTATTCTTGAAATTTAAATTCACTGTTCTTAATGTGGTTCTTTTTTAGGGTACCTATCCTCTAATACCAATTGTAATTACAAAGTTGGATTGAGACCACTGAGAGGTGGGGGGGAGTTGAATCAATGGTTACTTTTTCTTTTATAAAAAATTTACATTAAATATAGAAAAAAACATTATCAACCTCTAAAACCTATAAGAGTTACGATCCACCTAAATATAACTCAAAAACTTACCTATAGTATGAAACATATATAAATATAATGTAGAAAATAATATTTAAAATGTTTATTACAATGACCTACTCCTTTAATTGTTGTATAGCATCATAAACATGTGCTCTATAAGTATATTTTTTACAAAATACAATGGCACAAGAAAAATACAATTACCAAATCCCAATAGCAACGTTTTCCTACTATAGTTTTCTATACCCCCAACTATCAATTCCAGTATTCAATTCCCAAAAAAATCATTTTTAGAAATTGTAAGCATCAAATGTAATAAGTATCACTTTCCTTTTCTCTTTTCTAAACAACTCCCGAAGGTCTCCACTTCCACCATAATTAAAATGAATATAACATGACATGTGTACCCTCTTTAAGAACATCAACAATTCACTTATAGAATATGTTGGTGTTAAATAGACTTCTGAAACCTCTGTCTAAAAAAATTAAAAATATTCAACCTATAACACAAAATTGTTTGGATTCTCAATAAATGTGCCACATATTATGGATCACGATTTCATGACAATTCAAGAGTCATATTAACAAATGAACTCAACTATAATTTTATAGGGACATAAAAAATGGTTTAAGCGGGGTTCTGATAATATTTCCCTCATAAAGAAATTTATTGAATCTTCAATTATCCATAAATATCTAATCTATAATTGACTAATTATATTCTTTTTAGAATATTAAAATCTCTATGATATTCAGATCATCGTTCGACTTAAATAACATTTCAAAAAATTCTTGACAATTGTTTCTTGAGTTTGAAATTTTTAATGAGTTAGAAATTCTCCTTTCATATGAACATTTTATGCATAAAACTTTTCCTTGCATAAGATCTTTTTAAATTAGAAACAGTTATTTTTCTATGAACTTTTTATATAAGATACTTTTCCTTGGATAAGAACATTTTTTTAATAACTTCTTTATTCATATGATCTTCTTGTAAGAATATTTTACTTGAATGAGATCTTTTTCACCTTTGGGGACACCCTCTACGGCTCTTCCTCTTATTTATTATAGCCATGCATCCAAGAATAATCCTTTGAGTTGCCTATGTCATTGTATGAGGGATCCCAAATTAGTCAAGATGTCTCTATGAAGGATTTTTCAGAAGAATCATCTTTCTTGAAATGGACACTGGTTATATGGTGTTATCCTTAAACATTACTTAATCTTGAGATAGGTCAATAATTTAAAATTCATTCACATCTAGAATCTTTTCAGGTTGATAGATTTATAAAACGAGGATATAACATAAACAAAACATCTTGAATATTATAATTAGACACTTCTACTAACTATCCATTTTTAAAAAAAACAAATACTCTTTAAAAAGAAACATGAAATCATTTCATGTTATAACAACCTAACTTTTCCATGATCCCATCCTTTACAATATTATTTTTTAATTACTGTGAAAAAAAAATCAAAAACGGCTATGAGCATCAAATGAACTAAAAGCGATACATAATGAATGAAAAAAATTAGTATTGCGAATATATGTAAATCATGAAAACATTATCATAATGTAATATTTTTCACCTTTATGAAGTATAAAAAACACATCACATGATATAAGATCATTTATTACACTTTTTGTAACCAAAATATTATCATAAATACCATAGAAAGAATCAAATAACACATATAAGGTATCTTGGGACATTAACATACTTAAATGGAATAACCATAATGTCTACTTCCATGCATATCAGTAAATGGAATATCCATATTACTAACTTCTATACCCAAATGCATTGGAGGATATAACATAACCACCCATCCATGGTTTATCACAAAACAATCCATATTTGGATTATGACATAACCACACATCGTTTGTTTATCTTGTAACCACACTTATAATGTCCAACTACCATAAAATAATCATAACAGATAAAACAATCATAAAGGGAAAATATCATTTCCACATTATATTCATAAGATATCATTTCAATATATCAATATAATCAATTCATTAATAACTATTATAAATATGAGTTTTGAATAAAAGTGTCTAAAAACAATGAAACTTTTAAAAGGTATTGAAACATTAAAAGACTCATGTCCACATAAATAAATCATTACAACCATTTTGAAAACATTGACATTAATAAGAATGATTTAAAAGATTAAATTGTTAAAACATTAAAAATGATGTTTCATTTTAAGAGTCCCTAACCACTTGAGAAAATAAATGAATAAATAAATTAAAGAATAAATTTAAAAAAACATATAATATATTGAGTATAAGAAGATTCATTATATAATATTTCAAATGGTAGTATATACAGCATATAAAAGTGAATTGGTGTGTGACATCATATGAGTTTTAATGGAATGTAAATTGAAACAAAATACCTTAAAAAGATCATATCTTTTGATTGTTGTTAAATCAATGACATAATTGTGTGGGATAATAAAAAATACACTCTATATAATTGTTTATTCAGTGTAAATAAATCATAGGCCATTCACACATTTTCTTGTAAAAACCAAACTAATGACATGGATATTTAAAGCATTGAATGGAGATATATTTTTATTTTCCATACAAAGATCACATTGTTAATTAAATAGATTAATTATGATTATTCAATATAAACCCCCCACTACGGGAACAAGTGGTATTAGCGACGGGTTATTTGCGACGAGATAATTCCCCGTCGCAAATAAGGAGTAATTTGCGACGAGGTATTCTCACCCATCGCAAATGGTTTGGCGCGACTTGTGTGCCAAATCGCACGAAATATATTTTCGACGGGATCCCCTACCTGTCGCAAATAATCGGCGGCGGTAACAGGTTATTTGCGACGGGATCAGCTTCCTTTCGTAAATAACCTGACCGCAACGGTTATATGCGACGGGGCCCGTCGCAAATAATCCCTTTAATTTCCGCCCATAATAAATGCGTTCGGGGTTATTTGCGGTGATCCCGTCACAAATAATACCAATTGCGACGGTATTCCCGTCGCAATAAACCCCGTTGCAAATAATCTAATCTATAAATACATCCATCCTTGACATGTTTTCTGAATCTGAACTACTTCTTACTAGTTTATATGAGTTGAATGAATTTTGTTTTGCAAGCCGATTTCAAGGAGGTTATGGTGATCATCCTACAAGTACAACAAATCAAAAGCTCGATAACCAGTTTAAGGTTTTTATCTGAATTTTAATTTAATATTTATTTAATGTTTTGGTTTTATATTTTTACATTAGTTTGTATTATTTCTTATTAGATATGATTATGTTGTATTAAGGTTGTATTAAATTTGATTTGTTAGATTTAATTATTAGTAATTAACAATATTTAATAATTAAGTTACTGTAATTAGTAATTAATAACTTTAATTTTAATTAAAGATATTAATTAGTAATTAATGAATGTAATTAGTAGTTAATGAATATAATTAGTAATTAATGAATGCAATTAGTAATTAATGAATATAATTTGTAATAATTAGTAATAATTAGTAATAATAAGTAATAATTTGTAATAATTAACAATAATTAACAAAAAATAGGAATAATTCAAAAAATAGTAATAATTAGAAAAAATTAACAATAATTAGTAATAAGTAACAATAATTATTAATAATTAGTAATAATTAGTAATAATTACCAATAATTACCAATAATTAGTAATAATTATCAATAATTACCAATAATTAGTCATAATTACCAATAATTACCCATAATTAGTAATAATTGGTAATAATTAGTAATAATTTCCATTAATTACCAATATTTACCAATATTTACCAATAATTGCCAATAATTGTTAATATTTACCAATAATTATGAATAATTACCAATAATTAGGAATAATTACCAATAATTAGGAATAATTACCAATAATTAGGAATAATTACCAATAATTATGAATAATTAACAATAATTAGGAATAAGTAACAATAATTAGTAATAATTAGTAATAAATACCAATAATTACCAATAATTTCCAATAATTGCCAATATTTGCCAATAATTCCCAATAATTCCTAATAATTTCCAATAATTCCCAATAATTGCCAATAATTCCCAATAATTGCTAATAATTGCCAATAATTCGGAATAATTACCAATAATTCGGAATAATTACCAATAATTAGGAATAATTACAAATAATTAGGAATAATTACCAATAATTAGGAATAATTACCAATAATTAGCAATAATTACCAATAATTAGAAATAATTACTAATAATTACCAATAATTACCAATAATTACCAATAATTACCAATAATTACCACTAATTACCAATAATTACAAATAATTACCAATAATTACCAATAATTACCAATAATTACCAATAATTATCAATAATTACCAATAATTACCAATAATTAACAATAATTAGCAATAATTACCACTAATTAGCAATTATTACCACTAATTAGCAATAATTACAACTAATTACCACTAATTTGCAATAATTACCACTAATTTGCAATAATTACCAATGATAAGCAATAATTACCACTAATTACCAATAATTAGCAATAATTAACAATAATTAGCAATAATTAGCAATAATTAGAAATAATTAGCAATAATTAGAAATAATTAGCAATAAATAGCAATAATTAGCAATAATTAGCAATAATTAGCAATAATTAGATATAATTAGCAAATAATTAGCAATAATTAGCAATAATTAGCGATAATTAGCAATAATTACCAATAATTAGCAATAATTACCAATAATTACCAATAATTACCAATAATTAGGAATAATTACAAATAATTACCAATATTTACCAATAATTACCAATAATTACCAATAATTACCAATAATTAGGAATAATTAGGAATAATTACCAATAATTATGAATAATTACCAATAATTAGGAATATTTACCAATAACACGGAATAATTACCAATAATTAAGAATAATTGGTAATAATTAGCTAATTGGAAAAAACTAGCGTGACCATTATCTTCCTTAATTATCTTTTCATCTCTATATTGCTTTTAAGAAAACTTTTATCTCCACATGTAATATTTGCATTATTTTTCAAAATTATCAACCTACTCACCAATAGAGAGGTGAATGTGAATGCAAATATTACATGTGGAGACAGAATGTTAAACACATAGATAAAAGGAGAATTGTAACAAAATATAGAAAATTATATTATTTTAATATTAATAATAAAAAATACTAACAATGTAATAATGTTATTATTATATAATTAATATTTATGAAAAAATAATATTAGTATTATTAAAATAAAAATAATTTTATAAAATATTAAAATTATCAATATTTGTTACAGGTTTTGCTTTATTCTTAACATGTTCAATTCTTAAAGGGTCAATTTTTTAGGTTTATCCCAATAAAAATTTTCCATCAGTCGTGTCTGATGTAAACTCTATAATTATCCTTGCTTGAGTGTTTTTTCCAACAAATTAATCAAAACCAGTAATGATTTTATATTTTATAGAAAAATACAGAACAACGAGGTCGTTAACAGTCATTATTAGATGACCGCATATAGATAAATCAACGTAGAAATCCAAATGGTTCTACTTTAAATCCAGTGTATATAGAGGGTGTGGAGACTGTTTAGAATTTGTGGCATCAAATCAAGAAATTTTTTCAGAAGGAACAATAAAATGTCCATATAAAAAATGTGCACTGAGAACATTTGACACGTTTGACAAAGTTGGGGGACATCTTTTGTGTTATGGTTTTCAACCAGATTATGTTTTTTGGTATCAACATGGTGAACGCAGTTATACAGAAGGTGATACTAACTTGATTCCGGATCCATCCCGGTTTCAAAATTTAGTAAATGATGTTGCAGGTCCAACTATTCAATATACAGAAACTCAAGATGATATTGATTCAACTCCTGAGTTGGTACACTCTGAATTTTATGAGTTGTTGAGGTCTGTTGAGGATGCGTTATATCCTGGTTGCATGATAAGAAAATTATAAGCAGTTACAAAATTTATGGCTATCATATCAGATAATGGAATATCAAACACGTGTTTTGATCAAATATTTTCTTTGGTTAAAACACTGTTACTCGAAGGAAATGGTTTGCCTACAAATTACTATGAGAGTAAGAGGCTGGTTCGGAATTTAGGACTTAGTTGTCAGAAGATTCATGCATGTTCAAATGATTGCATTTTATATTCTAGGGAAAATGAGTCGTTGGATAGTTGTCCCACTTGTGGGAAATCAACGTATACAGAAGCTCAACATGGGAATTATGGCTTGATTCCTGTAAAACAGTTAAGATATTTTACTCTTACAACTAGACTTCAGTGTTTATTCATGTCTAAGAATATAGCGACAATGATGTCATGGAAGAAAACGAATATTTCAACCAGTAAAATCTTGAATCATCCAGCCTATGGTGATTCATGGAAACATTTTGATAGAGTGCATCCATCCATTGCTTTAGAAGACTAAAATGTGCGACTGGATCATTCCACTGATGGTTTCTGTCCATTCAGATCTTATGGTAGTCATTATTCATGTTGGCCTGTATCTTTAACTCCGTAAAATTTACCTCCATGGATGATGATGAAGGAGCCCTATATCTTTTTGACCTTACTAATCCCAGGACATCCGAAGAAGACTATTGATGTTTATTTAAAACCATTGATTGCTGAATTAAATATTCTATGGAGTACTGGTGTCAGTACTTATGATGTTGCTGCGAAACAGAATTTCATACTAAGAGCAGCATTGATGTGGAAAATCAGTGACTTCCAGGCTTATGGCATGTTATCTGGCTGGAGTACACATGGGCTGAAATCATGTACTTACTATATGGGAGAGAATAAGTAATTTATGCTCGTCCATGGGAAAAAACGTTTCTATTTTGACTGTCATCACATATTTCTTCTAGATGATCATCTTTTTCGTAGAAACAGATCTCATTTTAGAAAAGGCACAGTTGAAAGGGAAGGAACTCCAAAAATGATATTAGTTACAGAGATAAAATCAGTTGTATATTCATTACTACCCATCACATTTGGACCCACAATAAACCAATAGAAAATTTCTGGTTTTGGGAAAGAACACAATTGGATAAAATGTAGCATATTTTGGGATTTTCCATATTGGTCTGATTTGTTGGTCCGTCACATGTTGGATGTCATGCATATTGAGAAGAACTATTTTGATAATTTGTTTCATATAGTTTTGGATACACCAAGAAAGAGCAAAGATAATGTAAATGCACGATTAGATCTTGCTCAAATTTTTAGGCGTCCAGAACTCAAACTGATTGAGAATGCCAGAACAGAAAGGTCAATGAAACCAAAATCAACTTTTACATTGTCCAATGAAATCCACTTATTATTTTTTCAATTGATTGCAGATTTGATAATTCCAGATGGATGTGCTTCCAATTTGGGTAGATGTGTAAATAATGGTCATATTACCGGATTAAAAATTCATTTTTGTCATGTTATAATGGAAAGGCTTCTACACATTGGATTAAGAGGACTGTTGAATTTTGTGATATGGGATTCCATAACAGACGTATCATTTTTTTATCGAGACATTTGTGTGGCGACAACAGATTACGATGCTCTATGCAAACATGAAGAAGATGTTGTTGTAATTATATGTAAACAGGAAAAAATGTTCTCACCGTCTTTCTTCGACTCAATGGAACATTTGATATTAAATTTTCCATATGAATCAAAATGTGGAGGTCCGATACAGTTTCTATGGATGTACCCATTCAAAAGATGCATGCAGAAATTTAAAAAAAAGTACATAAAAAAGCAGTTGTTGAAGGATCTATTGCTGAATCTTATTTGCAAGATGAGATATCTTTTTTCTGATCCCACTATTTTGAATCTGAGTATCCTTCAAAACACAACCGCATGAGACAGAATGAGGAGAATATTGATGAAATCGACAATCAATTATCTGTTTTTAACCAGTCAGAGCTTGGTTTTGGTGGAGTTCATGAACGATGGCTTTCAGATGATGAACATCACAGAGCTCATATGTATGTTCTGCTCAACTATGAAGAGATGACATTATTTGTACTGTATGTGCTTCTATTACTTATTCTATTATTTACGTTACAATAAATAACATTGTTTTTATAGATTGTATGATAATCATATTAAGAAAAAAACTCCCACAAATTACAGCATCTGCTCTCAATGAACACAGAAAAAAATTTCTCAGTGGTTTCCAATACTGGTAACAGAAATTTTTCATACTTAAAAATCTCCTTCAATTTAATGTTTACTATATTGATAATTATTTTATAAATTTTCAGTTGTCTCGACATGCTAATAGAATTGCCAAACAAATTTGTATATTTAGTAACCCACCATCCAAAATGGTGAAATCTTATAATGCATATGTGGTGAATGGTTTTCGATTTCATACACATGCATATGGGGAATCAAAAAAAAACAATTAACAGTGGAGTTTTCTTGAGAGGATCTCATCATAGAGAAAATGAAGTGGACTTTTATTGCATACTTGATGAAATCATTGAACTCTGTTGTCTAGGACACTATTACATAACAATGTTCAAATGTCGGTGGTTGGATACTGAGAGAGGAGTGCATGTTCATCCGACTCAAGGAATCATCGATATTAAATGTAAATGTGTTCTTACAGTAAATGAACCATTATTACTAGCTCAACATGCACATCATGTTTATTTTGAAAATTATTGTGCTACATCAAGAGACTTGACTGATTGGTGGAGCATAATAAAAATGAAAATTCGATACAATCAGTTTAGTCAAAGTGAATGTGCTTTCACTGAAGTGCAAGGAATTGATGTTTTTCAAGAGAGTACTCAAAATAAATCATTGTTACAAAGAGACATGAGTATCGATGATGACACCCCTCAATTAAGAGTCAGTGATGATGATTATGATGGTAATGACATCACAAATGAATTGAAATGGTAAGAGATGAAGCAACTGGAACTCAAATGGATATCGATGATATTGAGGAGGAATATGAAAATGACAATGACAGATATGATGATGATGATGAAGCTGAACATTGATAAAATTCAATGGTAGTTATATATAATCATAACTAATATATATGTATATATAATAATAATTATCAATTATTTTCTAACAACATTCACTTTCAGTGTTTCTATCTCTCTTATACTGATGTCAATATTGTATTATTTAATGTCTATTTATTTTAAATACTTTATTATTTATTATTGGTATTTATTTTAATGATTGGTTATTTTATTAATAATAATATTACTCTTAATATTATATTATTTATTTATATTTCTTTTTTCAAATGTTGATGATTTTCATATTTTTATTTTCTAATTATTTTAATAATATTATATTCAGTATTTTTAATACATAAAAAGTTTCAAAAAATTTAATTAAAATTATTTTTTTTATTATTTATAATAAAATGAATTTGGTATATTATTATTATTATTATTATTATTATTATATAATATTATATTATTTATATTAAAATATTAATATGATTAATAATATTATTCTTATTTTATAATATTAAATTTATATATATATATTTAAATATTTTAATATTTTAATTTAATTATAATTTTTTAAATATTTGAATGATTTTCTGTTATAATATTTGAATGAATTATAATTGTATTATTACTATTATAATATTAATTAAAAAAATTTATTAATAATTTAAATTTTTTTATTTTTTTATACATATTTGTGAGGGGATAATCATCCTATCGCAATAGGTAATTGCAACGGTATCCCGTCGTAATTTAATAATATTTTATTTTTTTTTAAATTTCCTATTGCGACGGAAATATTTGCCCGTCGCAATTCCTTAAATCTTTTTATTTAAATTAACTTTTTCGCGATGGTATTTGTGGCCCGTCGCAAAAAACATTTGCGATGGGCCCATCGCAAAAGCCTTATTGAATGTTTTTAATATATATCGATTAGTATTTGCGACGAGATATATTACCGTCGCAAATAATATTTTTTGCGATGGACCCGTCGCAAATAGTGTTAGTTGCGACGACATTTACCGCAATAGGTCATTTGCGACGATCCCCTGTCGCAAACGCACTTTTGCAACGGGATCCCATCCCAAATTACCTGTCGCAAATAGTGTTATTTCTAGTAGTCCCCAATCTGTAATGTATAAATACAAGATAGGATATCAAAATTAATTTCTCACATAGTCATATGATGACATAGTCATGTTGTAAAATAAATACCGAAAGAATGGAAATTGCATTATGAAGTTCCCTTATGAGAATTCGACAGCCTAACATCGTCACTTAAATATTAAGAAAATGATTTGATGAGAGATAAAAGGGCCACTCATCACATGGAATTAATGTGTAAAGAAATATGTTTATAGAAGATCATATAATAACGTTTGAAAATGGAAATTAAAAAACATAACAATAAAGAATTCATTGACTAAACAAGGAGGGTGAAAGGTTCCCTCACCTTGAGTCCGACTTGCTTTGTTAATTATTTATCTACTAGAATCAAAATCTTATGTTAATTTATTCGATCTTCAGAACCTTTTTCTGGTCTATTATTCCTTTTCTATCACTTATTACCTTGTTATAACAATCATTAAACTATTCAGGCACAGATCGATCAATTTTTTTTGATATTTTCTACTTGAGTTGAAAATAAAATTCTTTTGATATAAAATTTACATGTAGTCATAATTTCATCATCTCCATAGTCATATTCTTGATTTATATATCATATAATTCTAGTATATATGTATTTATAATAGTCCATAACATTTGGATATATGAAATGAATGTCACCGTTCATGGAGATGGTAAGTCGTACAAGGATACGTTCAATTTTTCATACTAAAAGAATAATAATCAAATGATATAAATTTATATATTAATACCAGTATTATATTTATTTAATTTATGTCTCACAGGTTTAATAAAAAAAATTATACATTCCATGTATAGCATGAACAATCCATATCACTTTGAGGTGGCAATATTCCACAATTCCTCAACTGAAATTATTGTATTTACACATCATGGAAGGCACAATGGAATGTTTTAAATAAAAATTACATAATCATAGAGAAAATAAAAATATAATAAATATAATATTTAAATATATTGTTATCATAATGGACACCATGATAGGTGGTATGGTATAATTGAGAAATCAACATTTCATGAGGCTGTAGTTCATCATACACAGAAGCAATATGTTCTTATCAATTAGATGGAGTTTCGTGTTTGTTTAGTTATAATAATTATCATAAAACATCCACATATATTTAGTATAATATTTTTTTAATGTAATCAATGATTAATATCAGCACAGCTAGTGGAGAAGTAAAATAAAATAAAAGAACATGGGAGAAAATATTACCTCTAAATTAGGTAACTACAGTTGATTTGTGCCAAAAAGGAATTCTGGAATTGCCTTATTTCTATGGTAAGGAATTTAGTAGGAAGGTAGGAATGTTGGGAGAATATTTTGTGATAATTTATATGAGACATGGGGCTTGAGAGTTGTGAGTTATGTGGGTAGAGGAGGTGGCATTTTATTAGAGAGACGAGGGGAACATTAGGAATGTCTTGGAATATTAATTTAATTTCAATTTCAATTAATAATTTTAAAAAACAAGTTAAATTTGAATAAAATCTGATATTGGTTCAAATACCCATAATTAAATAATTTTTAGATAGGTTTTGAATATTTTTTTGTCCTTATCTTTTTTTACGCTTATTTTACCCTTTCTAATCTTGTAGTGATATATTGTTATCTAAAAATTGTGGGTAAATGTAATTGTCATGTAATGTAAAAATAAACAGAATAGTCATTTATAACATATTTGGACTTATAATAAGCATTTTTCTAAATCACAGAATTTTTGGAATTTAATATCATTTAATGAACTATTTTATATTTTATGTTATTAATTATGTCAATGTTGGACTCTATTCATATGTTACTTTATTAATAATTCTTATAAACATGATTCATTCAAACCTAAGGATTTATCTAAAATATAATATGTCAAAATCCTTCCATAAATTCATGTATTACATCAAAATAAGCAATTTTCATTTATTTTAACATTTTTAATTTAATTTTTTTGAATCTGTTATATGTGAGGCAATCAGTGCATCTTCATTATGTCATTATTAAAATTTTTATTTTAAAGCCAAAAAATTATAAATAAAATATAATTATATAGGAAATATATTTATATTTCATATTATTATTTATATTTTAAGAGATTATTTATATAACCCAACCTTAAAATTATTTTAGTAAAAGATACATGTTTATGTTATATTTCTCTTTACATTAAATCAATTATTATAAAGAGTCATCTTCACATCAATGTGCCTACATGGGGTTCAAAAAAAGACCAAATTATTCACATTGTTGTAAATATCACATAAAATTGGATTAGTACATGTGTTATCATTGATTAATCATATTATAAAAAAAAATTTACCCTTATTTACTAGATTTACATTTTAACCATTGTAAATAAAATTAATACTGATGTTTTTATTAATAATGTCCCAAAATAAAACGTAAACATTAATAAAATTTGGACATTTTGATTCCAAATATGAAATCCTTTTTTCCAAATTCAAAACACTGATGTTGCAGTAATTAATTTAAAATTAATTATTGTTTCCAAAAACTATGAGTCATTTTTAAGAAGTAAAAACTATCAAAAGATTAAAATGGGTTTTCCCAATTTAAAAGTGAAATTACTTCCAATGAACATAATTAAATTAAATGATAAAAACCTAACACAGTTACATTTTAAAAGAAATTAAATTGTCAACTTAATTATATAAATAAATTTTATGAAAAATATTTTTTTAATTAAAATGCGGTATTATTCATTATTCATAAAAATATAAATTTTATCAGAAAAATAGAAAATTTTAATCCAATGTATATTTTAATGTTCTTATTCTAATTAAGAAAATTATTTTTTCCAATTAAACAAATAAATATGAAAAAATTCTATAATTAACAAGTCTTATCCATAAAAATATTGTAAATCATCCTTCAAAAAAATATTCGATTATTGATTCTTAAAATTGGATTCATTCTCATTTTAAACCTCTATTATTTATTTGATAAATGAAAAAACATATAACAAACATGTATAATCATATTATAGTATGTTCTGTTCATTCCCTCCACTACAACTGCTAGGTGTTAACTACCATTTAAAATAATAATAATATTATTGTGTTATTTTTCAATATAACTCAATGTTGTGTGAAATATAAGATATTTGAGAAACACGTTGTTGTGTGTTAAGTATGCTATCTGATAATGTGTACTCTTTATCGTAAAATTATTATCTTATTCTTAAATATTATTACATATGAAAAAATATTATTCTGTAAATACTTGGGTCATTTCATCATTCGTCCTTTTATAAATTGGGTTAATTAATTTTTTGAATTGGTCTTGGAATCATATTGAGAATATCTTATCAAAAAAAAGCATCAATAAAACTGTAACATAAAATGAACGAAAAAGAAGTACAATGTTCACATGAGATAACACATACTGGGGTTCCATGTTGGAAAACAAGGATATTAAAGGGAAAAACCTGTCATGTTCTGATGGAGAGAGATAAAGAACATGATCATGAGATTGTTTACAACCGGAAAACAATAAACTATTGATTGGTTAAAAGGAAATTGATTTCCCGATACTAAATGTAATTGTAAAACGTTTTTTATGTCCATTTTTATAATTTTTAGGTATATATATATGAGTTGACTAAGAACAAATGGAAATAAACTTACTTTTTAGGAATAGTTTCATCCTTTAATAAATATCTTCCACAAAATCATATTTACTCCAAATGATGATTATTCTATATGAATTTGTCACACTTAATGTGATTGAAACTTCTTCTAGAGAAACAAGTAATCCACAAAAAGATTAACTATATGTTTTCCCTATCTTAAGACTTTAACCAAAACAAAAATGTTTGGTACAAGATCAAATAATCCCCAAAAATTATAATCTTTTTTAGAAAGATATACTACTCTTAAACTCCAAAATTTAAAAAACAATACCCAATGTTCAACAAGGACCATTCAATAAAAAATTTTCCTTTAAAATATTTAAAATAATCCAAACTAGGATTGAAATAAAAAATTTAGAAGGATTTGATCACATATTCTTCCATGATAGATATTAAAATTTATCTTTGAATAACATAGACTATCCTTAATGAGTAATATAGAAAAGTACTTAAAAAATAATATCTATTCCATGATAGGTTAATAATTTATATAAATAACAAAAATCACCATATTTCCACAATAAAAACATAGGATCCACCAAAATAATATTTCAACTAGTACTCAAAAAATAAAGTCCCATGGCATTCTATTTTCCATAGGCATACACTGTTCCTAAAAGAGAGAACATATTACAAAATAAAGTTTATCACCTAATCACCAAATCATTTTCCTATAATAAGGATATCCATTTGATAAAATATATGTTCCAATAATCAAAATATTCCCAATCTTTAAAATCAATAAAACTAAGTATATCATGTAATAATAACCAGGGGCTTCACGTAGGCCTGTGGTAGTCAATAAATATCAGTTGTAGTTTGGTTGTGGGTTTGATTCTCATGGCCTTCTGGATGCGATATATTTTCACCCATCCAATAGTTTTTCCATTTTATAAAACCTTATCATTCTTATAAAATTATAGAAAATAATATAGTATCCTCAAAAATTACTATAACGAATTTTATCTTCGATAGTTTTCTTATAACTCTCATTTTTCATCCCAAAAAGTAATAGACACTAATTTCCTCAAATTCAAGGATCATATAAACCCTAATGGATCTTTATAACATTATATATATGATAATTATTCCTCAATTAACATTTTTATATTAGAAACAAAAGCTTAAAAAATAATATAACTCTTCAAAAGTAATCCCATCATTAAAACATTTAAACATATCACTATCCATAGATCCAACATAACTCTTCAATTCCTAATATGTAGACAAATTAATCATTAAACATTCTTCATGATCCTTTATCCATGTTTTTCAATATTATTCTTTTATACTTCCTTAAAACAAACAAAATCATGTATAATGTCATAATATTTCAATAATGACAAAACATGATCTATAAATAGTCCATGCCTTTCATAGGTCATTTTCATTTTCTCAACATAAAATAGAATAAAATTATGAATTTGTAACCATATATTTTTATGGTCCTGCTAATCCCATTTACAGTCCTTTTTAATAGGACATGTATTTTTCTTAATGACCATGAACACCACATTTAAAACATTTAATTTATAAGTTAGAAATAAATTCATCTACTTTCCAGGATCCAACTGAATGGTTCCTTTTTCCATTGCAGGTAATTGCTTTATGACCTTTATAACCACATCTATAACATCATCTCATCCATTTGAAATATTTTCCTATGTTTTTTTCACATTGATGACATATAGATTTATTAATTTACATACCATTGTTATTGTTACCAAAACGTCTATATGGATTTTTTTTATCACATATATAATTCTATAAAAAAATCACTGACTTTTGAGTGGTCAACAATGATTCCAGATAGTTTTTTAAGAATAACTACAATATTTCTCATTGTATCTCCCTTTTCATTTGGTTTCTTATTCAGAAGACCACCAAATTTTTCATCACATCCATTGTTACATTGATTCATACTGCATCCATCCATTTACTAAAACTATAATGGTTAGTTTGAGTATTTCCTTATAATAATTACATTCTATCTTAAGAGAGGGAAAACACTAAGATAAACATATTATTGTTTTCTTAAAATCATTAAATACATCTAAAATAAATATGAATCTTTCAAATAGGATAACCATTATGTTTATATAAAACATATAATTTATGCGTAAATAATATCCTAACCTCTAATGTTATCTAAATCAGCCTCTGATAAAAACTCCAAGGACATTGCCTTGATCATTACTTAATCCTGAGCCAAGTCAATAATTTGACTTTAATTCACATCGAGGATCTTCTCATGTTTAGAGCATTAGAAAAATATTTTATAACTTATACATTACATGTTTAATATTAAAATTATACACTTATAATCACTTTATATTTTTTCATAAAAACTATTAAAAAATAATCAGGACATTATTTTATTTGTTTTAAACATAATTTTTTCATTGATCCTATCCTTGACATTATTATACGTTATGTCCAGGGAAAAACATTTAAAAACATGGGATGAGATTAAAAATCTCCGTATATGATACATAATTAATGAAAACTATTATTGTGGAGAAAGAATTTAAACTATGAAAACATTACCTTAATGTAATACTGTTCACCTTTAAGAATTTTCAAAAACACTTCACTTAATATAATCTCATTAATCATCCTTTTTGTAACAAAAATATGACTATAAATACCATATAATTCTTTATATAACAAATATAAGGTAACATGGGACATAAAAATACATAATTTGAATAACTATACCGTCGACATCAAAACATATCACTAAATTGAATAGCTATATTTCCAAATTCCATACCCAATGCATTGGAGGTTATAATGTAACCACCAATCTGTAAATTATCACGGAGCCACCCATCTTTGGATTATCACGTAACCATCCATCTAATGTAAAAGTAAAATAATTTAATAAAAAATTATAAAACTAGAATAATGTTAAACTAACACTTCCACATTACAATCACAAGATATGATTTCAAGATATTGATATAATAAATTTATTTAATACATTCTAAAAGAAGAGTTTTGAATCAAACGATCTCATACATCTCTAAAAATTTTCTGATGAATTTACACATTAAAACACACATGTTAATATAAATAAATACTTATAAACATTTCGAAATTGATTAACTTAATGATAATATTTATAACATTAAAACATTAATACTTCTAAAAAATTTTTTATTTAAAGAGTCCCTTACAACTTGAGAAAATACTTGAATGAAAATAATTAAAGAAAAAATTAAAAAACTTATTATATAATGAGAATATTAATATCCAAGATATTATATGTTAATGGGTATTATATACAATATATTAAGGTTAATTGTTTTATAATAACAAATAAGTTTTAGAAGAATATAAATTTAGATTAAATACCTTACAAAGATCAGATCCTTAAATTATGGATAAATCAATATCATAATTGAGTATCAAAAATACAAATATAGTCAATATAAGTTTTTATTAACTATAAAACAATAAAATTTCATTTACATTAATTCTTAGAAAAAATATACAATCAAAATGGATATTTAACTCAATTAACTGAGATTCCATTAATATTTCCCATAGAAAGATCATTTTGTTAATAAAATAGATGGATTATATGTGTTAAATATCGGAATCATTAAGTTAATTGTAAATACAAGATAAGATATAAATATTCATTTCACACGTAATCATATCAGGGCATAGTCATGTAGTTTAAGGTCAAAAAATAGAATAAAAATTGGATTAAGAAGTTCCCTTACGAATAGTCGACAGCCTAACGGTGTCATATAAAAATTAAAAAAATGAGGTTATTAGTGAGAAAAGGGCCTCTAATAACTTGTAGGTAATGTGTATAGAAATAAGAATATATAACAACATATCACAAAATAATAAAATGGAATGTAGAATACATTACATAAAAGTAGCCTTTGACTAAAAGAGGAGGGTGAAAAGATCCATTTCCTTGAGTCTGACTTGTCTCGTTGATTCATTATCTCTCTGAATAATAATAATAAGATAATTTATACACTCAAAACGAAATTTTTCATGTTTATTATTACATCTATATCACTTATTACCTCATTATAACAATCATATAACTATTCAAGTTCATATCAGTAGTGTTGTTGAAATTTGATACTTGAGTCGAAAATGAAGTTCTTTTGAACTAAATTGTACAAGTTTTAAAAATTTAATCTTGTCTAGAATGATATTAATGATTTAAATATCATATATATCCAGTATATATGTATTTATAATATTCCATAACATTTTGATATTAGAATTAAATGCACAGTTCATGGAGAAGGCGGATTGTACGAACTCATGAACACTATTTCCAATTGTTTTTCATTATAAAAGAATAATAATAAAAAGAAATAAATGTATTTTATAAAAATAGTATTATATTTATTTAATTTATGAAACATAGTATTGATATAACCATATTTTATATCTTCCATGTATAACATGAACGATTCATTTCACTTTGAGGGTTGGGAGTCTAGACTTCCTCAATAGAAATTATTGTATTTAAACATCATGGAAATAATAAATAGTATGTTGTAAATAAAAATTAAATAATTATAGACACAATTTATATATAATATATATTATTATATAATTATATTTCCATCATAATTTCCTCCATGAGACATGAAAGGGGAAAATCGAACTATCAATATTTCATGACGCATTATATCATCATACACAGAGATAATATGATCGTATCCATTAGATGGAGTTGTGTGTAAGGGTAGTTAGAATCCTTATCATAAAAATATCTTATTATATTTAGGATAATGATTTTATATAATATATGAATAATAAAAGAAATGGTGGTGGAGAGTGAAAATAACTTGAGAGAATACATTACCACTAAATCACCTAATTTGCTTTGATTTGAGCCAAAATGATTTATTGAATTGCCTATGCACAAGGTAATTAAATTAGGAGTAATGTAGGAATGTTTTCAACTAGTTTGAGAATAATTTTATCAATCCATAGGTCTTGAGTGGTGTGAGTTACGTTGTTATAAATGGAGGCCTTTAATAAGAGGGGCGGGTGGAACTTTAGCAAAGGCAAGAAATAGTAATTTATTATAAATTCAATTACGATTAAAAATGGATTAAAACAAATTTATTTATAAGATAATATTATTTTATATCAAACAACCATTTTCCTATAATTTTTAGGAAATATATGAATATTTTTTACCCTTATATTATTGGTTTAACCATTTTTACCGTTTTTATTCTCGTAGTGGTATAAAGTTATTTACACAATGTGGGATAATGTAATTACCATATCAAGTCAAACGAACAACAAAAAATTCATTTATGAAATATTTTTACATTTATTAACCATTTTACAAAATCATATATTTTTTTTTGAATTTAATATCATTTAATAAACTAGATTGTGTTTTAAGCAATTAATTGTGTTAATTTTGGACACTATTCAAACATGACTTTTTTAAAAATTCATAACAGCTTTATTCCATCAATACCAATGAATTAACTCAAAGATAATATATCAATATAATACATAAAATTATTCTATGAAATAAAAATACCAATAGTACATTTGTTATAGCATTTATAATATTATTTGTTTGAATCCTTTAATATTGAAGCAATCACTACATCAACATTGTGTCGTCATTACATTTATTAATTTAATGAATAAATATTATAAATAAAATATCATGTTGTTGGAAATATATTTAGATTTATAATGACTACTTAATGTCTAAGATATCAGTTATATAACCCAACAATAAAATTTATCTAGTAGAAGATACATGTTTATGTAATATTTCTCTTTACTAAATATTAATTCATATAAAATGTCATTTTTACATCCAAGTTGCTCCATGGGGTCCCTAGATAGACCCTAGGATTCCCATGGTCAGACATATCTCATAAAATAGGATTAATAAATTTGTTAGGGATGTTTAATATTATTGTAATATTATTTTTTAGCCTCATTTACATGATTTACACTTTAACCATGGTAAATTAAATAATCACTTGAGTTACTATACACAATGTCATAATAATAAAAAGTACCCATTAACATAATTTGGACCTTATGATTCTAAATATGGATTCAATTTTTCCAAATTAAAATCATAGAAGTTTCAGTAATTAATTTAAAAATAAATTTTATCAAAACCAAAAGTGGTTTTTTAAAAATTAAAAACACTTAAAAGATTGATATGTTTTTATGCCCAATTTAAACAGAAAATACAACCAATAAACATAATTTGATTAAATCATAAAAACATAATCCAATTAAACTATAAAAACATCTTAAATTACTATCTATCTATATTAATAATTTAGATTAAAAGGAAATTTTGAATTAAAATGCAGTATTTTCACTATTCATAAAAATATGAATTTTATCAGAAAAATATCAAAATTTCAACCATAGTAAATTTTAATGATCTTATTCTAATGAAAAATTTCATTTTTTCGTATTTAAAAAAAAATTAAAAATATATATAAATAAAAAGTCTTCAACAGTAAAATCCGGTAAAATGATCTTTTAAAAAATATTTAATTCTCTCCAGTACAATGGTTATGTGTTATCTTCCATTTAAAATAATTATTATATTATTTTATTAATTTTCAGTATAACTCAATGTTGTGTGAAGTATAAGATTTTAGAGAAACAAGTTGTTTCCTGTCGAGTACGCTATTCAAAAAAGTTTCATATTTAACTTAAAATTAACATCATTTTCATTAATATTAAAAAATTTGAAAATTTATTATTCTATAAATACCAGGGTCATTACACTAGTAGCTATTTTTGGTGCCTCTAAGCCACATATATCCATATTTCAACACATTGTGGGATTATGGGGTCTTCGTATTCCTATGAAGCTTTATGTGATGCACATGCACTCATTCATTATCATCCTTTAGTTGAATGATAACATCATTCAGGTGTAGTGTATGGAACCTTTCCCATGGGGTTTCTAGAGAATCAGCTTGTCCAGGTGGCCCATGGATCTTCTCAGGGGAAATGAGATCCTAATAGTTGCAGTATGGATCAATCTCTCAGGGAATTTATTACCTTCCTAGAAGGATTTATTATTTATGGTTATTGTGTAATTTTTAGATGGTTTCCCATTCTCACATGTTAGGACTATGAGATACGTGGATACTACAGTGGTCCACATCTACGTAGAGTTCAATATCTCCCACCATGTTTCGTACAAGCTCCTTATTCAGGTGCATAACTCCTTTTACAATAACTAAGATATCTAATACCCTGTTTTTATGACATTTTTCTCAAATTTCCTTCATAATGGGAATTACCTTTAGGTTTTCCACCACAATAAAGAGTAAGGGATCCTTTTTCCTACCTAGGATGTTGAGGAAAGAGGCACTTGAACAGATTCTCACAATGATGATCTTCTAGGAGTGTAATTGGAGGAAGTTGAGGTTCCTAAAGAAGTTCCTTCACCCCCTCCCCTTGATCCTGCCCCAAAAATTCCACCTACTCTAGTTTTTGGGGGTGATAAGGTTCCATGTTGGGCAATATTTCCTTATGTTCGGTTGTAGTTTCCCTATTTCCAGGTTGGTGATGTCCCCTCACTTCTATATAACATGATACATCCTCCTGTATCATATATGATAGAAGTTTCTCAAGGCCTAATCCTCCAACCCTCTAGGATTCTGGAATTACTACCTCTTGATTTAGTTCTGACCTATAATGATCCTAGTGGGGAATATTGTCTTCATAAGGTAGTTTCATCGGCTATGGGCTATCCCACTAATTAATCCCCCACTTCTCCATCCTTAGTATCCATTTTATATCATATAGTGGGATCTCCCTATCAGAAATCAAAAACCTAAAGTAGCGGATCTAAATCATCCTCAAGAAAGAGGGGAAGGGAATCTACCACCCCCCAGGATATTTTAACATCCAAAAACATGTTCCTATCCAAGGTTAATGGAGTTTTTACAAGGTCACAGTCTAAGAAAATAATGGTTTGGTTGTCCTCCCACCTTGAGAGGGAAACACGTTCAAGAGCCAGTCCCCAAACACTATTCCCAATTATTCCCATGCCCATATTGAATTCCAATGTCATTGGATGCTAGGTAAAATTGGACTTCATGCCCTAAGAGGTTACAAAACTTATGGTTATAATTGTTTCCATCCCGGAACATAACCATCAACTGGGTATGATTTGTGACATCTCCAAGAAAATCAAAATGTGTGGCCTCATGGACACTCATCCATCCAACCTGAATATTAAATTTTCTAGAATAGAATTTTTAAAATCGATCATATCTATGATGGTGACCATTTCATCACTTTTATGGAGACTCAATCCATTCATACATTCTTTGTATCCTTCAATTACAAGAGCTGTAAATGTATTCATTGGGATACCATATGGAATTACCTCAATGCGTTTGACCCCAGTAACCATCCATGGATGTTTGGGGGATAAATTAATGTTTGTTATAACCTAGAAGAGAGGAAGGGAATAGAGAATTTTCCCAATAAAGTATGATTATATTTCACCCAATTCATTGTGTGTAGGTGTCTCATAGACCTCTCATACCAGGTGACATGTTAACATGGTGAAAATACTAATTGGTGAACCAACAATCATGGATCCATTTTGATAGTTGTTTGGAAGATATAAATTCCATTTACACATAAACAAACACTAGGGTGACACACATGGTGTATAGAGTATCAGATCATTTCCCACTTGTGATCTCCTTATTTTCCCAGCATGATGATCTTGAACGATTTAGATACAACCCTCATTGGTATTGTATCCCGATATACCAGACACCTAGATTGAACCATAATAGGGGAACACATGGATTTTCATTCATAAATAACTAATATGGCTCAAAATAAGGCTCCATTCATAGTAGAGGGATATTCCATCTCCAGACAGGGATTTTGAGGCCACTATAGAAGACATTGATCATCTTAAATGGAATCCATAGGCACATTTGAGTGAATAGATTTTTGGGGACCACACAAGTTAAAAGCTGTGTTTTGAGGACTTACTACTGAAACAAGTATTCCTAGACCATGAGGTTGTGATAATTAAGTGGATAAAAGAGGGTGAAAGGAACACAAAATACTCCCATACCATTATTAAGTAGATGAAAAGGGTAGCTTAAATGGGAATAGTGTTGAAGGATGGTACTTCAACTGATGTCATGGATATCATGGTAGATATGGATAACTGATACATTAGATATCATTTTTCTAGACCCAACACCAACATATATAATTGGTATCTAGTGGAAAATATAGGTCTCTTTCATAAGAATCCTAACAGCTTTTCTATCTGGGAAAATGAATTCTTGTGGGCTATCCCTCAATAGAGAGTGAGATTCGTGATTCCACAATAAAGCTGAATCCCAATTGTGCGGTTGTTATGGTAGAATTTCCTAACTAATTCTATAAATTTTCATGGCATATGTAAAGGTAATATTTAATTATGTTTATGCGTGACTTCTTTCGGGGAGGGAACATACCCTGAGATTCATGTGGAACCACCATCATAACCATCCCCACATCCTGGAATCATACCTCAATCCATCATTTTGCTCTAGTGAGCATGTGTAATTTCCCATACAAGATCCTCACCCACATCATGAACTCAAGGCTATCCCTAAAACTCACCAAATGGGCCTCTTTGGAACAACATGTCTTTGTGATGGGGTGCTCCATCTAGGGGTCGATTGCATTGGCCTAAGAAATGATTAGGGTTATCCATATCTGAACATGCTACTCTAATTTGAAAAAATGTTGATATGAAAAAAGACTATGATCATGTTGAATGGGGTTTAAAAAAAGTCCTTTCATGTACGGGTCTTTCCCATGGGAACATTGAAATTATATTTCATTTATTTAGTTATACATGGATGGAAGTTACATTTTTGTTAAAAACATATGGTATTTTCATGGAAACCAATGTAATACGTCAAGGGTGCCCTTTCTTGCCAATCATTTTTATTATCACCTAGGATTTTTCAAAACACCTCCTTCAAGTATGATTATGTAATGGATAAATACTCCCCTTACCATAGATGGATGAGATCCCCATACGTGTCCCACCACATGTTCGTGGATGATTCTGTCATATTCATGAATTATACGAGTAGATCATTATGAGTATTGATCATTGTACTAGAGGTGTACTTCCATTATAGTGATCATGTTATAGGTAAGAGAAAGATTACCTTTAATATCCCTTGGAGTCTTTCCTCTAACTATGTCTACACAATGAGCCATAACATGGAAATTCTGAGAAGGGACATCCCCAAGGATTATCTGGGCCCACCATTATACATAGGTAGACTTTGTATTCATGACTTCAACCCCCTCATTAATAGGATCATAGATTGGTTCTTAACTAAAAACGATGTACTTATCCATTGGGGGTATGATAGCACTAGAGAACTGTGTGCTCCTGGCCAGTCCGATTTATGTCATCATATCTATCAAGGCCCCAGAATTAGCTATTAAAAACATTGACAGAATCATAGTAGGCTTCATTTTGGATCCCATGTTTGAGGTAATATGGAACTGGGTCTCCTTGTGTAGGTTGGTGTAGCTAACTAATGAAGGTGGGATCAATGTTCATGTATTTGAAAACACCCTTCTCTTCATGCAAATAAAATTTGCATGGGATGTTCTAGAATAGTGTTCCATGTGGGGGAGAACCATTCAAGGAAGTTATTTTGGGGATCAGGCCTTACAAAATAGCCTTACTTCTCCCCTATGGTCTGATATTTCCACCCTCATTAATGAACTCAGGACTTATACTAATTGGATTTTTAGGAAAGGTAATGCCTCCAATTGGAACCACCACTTGAGGGGGGAAACTATCTGCTACCAAAGATGACCATATACTATGATTTATTTTAGGGAAGAAAGTTTTTATCTAGATGTCATCAATTCAGTTATAGATAGGGACAATTAGGATCATTTTAATCCAATCAAGATGAACATGGACCTGTATTGGTGTGTCTGCACCTCACCCCCTCTAGTTCATTCAGGAGGAATGAATTCGGTTGGATCCTTACCATTTAAGCCCTTATGGATGAGTGGAATAATATTACTTGGGCCAAGAGTATCCCAACTAAATACAACTTTCTCACCTAGAGAATACGGAACAAGGGAGTCCCGAAATATGAAAACATTAAGCTTTGCAATGTCAACATTGAATACAGGTGTTCTTGTTATATTTGGAATAGTTATGAATGTTTGGATACCCTTTTCATTGAGTGAGAGTGTGAGAATGGCTCACAATACTGGGTTTCATGAAGGTTATTGGTGTCTCTATCTAGTGGGGAATAAGTTGATACATGAGGGGGGGGGGGACTCGACCTGATTTTCTATCAATATTAGAACAAAAAATCCTCTTATTGACATGGTTACGGTCCTATGAAATTTTTGGGAGGCCTCATCTTTGAATTGGATAAAAATTGGTTTCTATGGTCCTCAAATTGGAAGTATTATCCCAACATGAAATATGGTCCATTTTTATCCTCCATGAAGAGGAATGAATCTCAACATATATGGATATTGTGACTCATTTTTATATGTGGAGGCAGTTTCATTTGCGATAGTAATGGGTTGGTCATCATGTAATTTACTTTCCATATGGGATAGGGAACATCTCTCCATGTAGAGGATATGGAAATGCTCATAGTTATGAGTGTGTGGGGAAAGAAGAGTTCAGATATCATGTAACCTGAAATAGATTCAAGTAAATTTCACACACACTTCATGGCGTTGGAGTTATCCCATTGTCAATAGAAAATATCATAAAAAATTATTGTGGCATCCTCAACATCATCTTTAAGGAGATGCATACCTAGTCAAAGGGTATTAATGTCATGGACTACCTTGACCATCATGATATCCTTGGCCCTGAGAACTTATTATTTCATAACAGATAATATCTTGAAGCTTGTGGTGGTCAATATAATTAGAGGGCACACCATCAGTATCCATCATTTTAGACCCATGTATCCCATATTCCTTTGGCGTATAACTGTGGGCTATAATTTCCATGTACATTTATTTATTAGAATAATAATATACATGATTATAGGAAATAAATTACAAAAAATCATCATTAGATATATATGCTATATGATTATCTAATAATGTTGGATCTGATTTGTACAGAATAATGGTTTCAATATTATCAGAATACTAGATTGAATTTCTCCAGAATGATGGTTTTGGATTTCATAGAATACTAGATCCAATTTGTTCAAAAATATTTATTTTGATTATAAAATAATGGATTTTTATTTCACACAATGTGGGATTCTATTTTCATATGATGGATATTAGTTTCATCATTACCCATATCCATTTCTACAAACATTTATTCATCAATATATTGATCTTCAGAAATTAACATATTAAACTATTCAAAAAATACAACCAAAAAATAAATATGGTCCAACCAATTTTTTTGATATTTATTCAATGGATTACATTACCTAAACAAAGAAATCATGATATATATAAAATGACCATGAAAAAAATGTCAAATCTTGTACCAAATACATATATTTTATTTCTTCTAATATATCCAATACAGGGAATTATTAATAAACAGGTAATAAAAGTCCATGAGAAAATGATTTATGGTATCATATTTAAGAATATTGTACAGTTGTTTTTTTTAATAAACTCATACGTATTATAAATATTTTTGGATTTTCACGAAGAAATTCAAGGATTAAGGTATGGGTTTTCTAACCTCACTTTTATTTCATTGACTCTAATGAATTATTCACTACTCATTTCATTTTTGTGGGGAATATAAATCCCATTAATATACTCTATGATTCTTAAAATAAAAATTTGTGGGTATTTATATATCCATTTTATGACTCTCTATGGGGTTAATTGTTTAAAATTTACTAAATTATAAATGAAATATTTTATCTCAATTTTACTTTGTTGAGATACATGAAAGGTTATGAACACATATTTTTATATGGAGTGTATAGACTTTCCATTTACATTTTATATCATGAATATCCTTATATCGTGATATTGTATGATTCATGAAATTGTATTCTATCTTGTTGATTTTGATTCAAGGTTACCAAGGTGGTAATTGTTTTTTTCTAAAATCTATTCATTTATTGTGATTGTTTATAAATATGATAAAGTTGTTTAAATATTATGATCCTTCTCTCATGAACACACATGAATTTAATTATCATATGGTTATTTATGATATATTCATATATTAGTGCTATTTTTATACTATTTGGTAGTCAATATAATAAATAATGTTTTTATCATAAAATCATACATTATCTATATCTTCAGTTGAAAATATCTGTTTTCTCAAAACCATATTTTTTAAAATTGGTTTAAAAATGTATTTTTTAATACAATGTGTTTAAATATTTCTCAATATTTATTTATATGTTTTTAAATTATTTTCAATGATAAATATTTTCAATAGTACATTATATATTTTAAAAGAGTAATTTTATTGAAATTTTCTCAAGAATCATTTATAAGTTTTGAAAAAAATGAGTATCCCAATGTTATCATGATCCCTTTATATTTTTATAATGAAAATAGTTTTCAAAAGTTTTTTCAGCTTTATTTGTAGTTTAAAAAATTAATTTTCCAATATAATAGTTTTCAAAATGTTTTATGTTTTGAGAAGTATTTTTTGCAAATAAAAAATGAAATACAAGTAAAGAAATGACTAAAAATGTTTTCTCAAAAATTATGTTCTCTCTATGATGACACTTTTGGTGTAACTCATTCTGGACTAGGGTTTTATACAAGGATTCCTTTAATATTCTTTCTCTAAATTGTTTATTTATTAATGACATTACATTTTTAAAATTTTTTTCCCTTTAATGGGTTATATGATTATGTAGCATGATTCTCTTTCACATGGGATAGGATTATGAATAGTATTTCCCATTAATGGGGTATATTTATATAAAACTCATTTAAAATTCATAGTTTATATGCTTTTGAGACACTAATATATTCGTAGGTTATACATTGATGAAATTATTATGAAACATGTTTTCTTCCTAGATTTTATGGTATGATTACATGTTTATGATACCTAATTCATTTAATAGGTTATGATTTGATTGATTTTTATAATATATTGAAACACATATGTATGATTTCATTATGATATGGATGATACCAATATCTCCCTCCAATTTATTGGGTAATGATTTATATGTCACAATATATGGATGAGAAAAAACTCGATAAACATTATCCACAATGCGAAACATGTGTGTCCCAATACAAATTGTGAAAAATATTTGTCTTGATCCACTCTAAGATTATTGGTATTTGTACAATACTATAAGAATATGGGTAAACCTAATCCTCTATGGAAATGTGGATAAAATTGATCAAATATGGGAAGAAGGGAAAACCTGACCCCTTATAAGGAAATGAATAAAAATGGGGATGGTTGTGCTTCCTGCAAGGAAGGTCTCTTCCAGATTAAGTTCCCCACAATGTTTTGGAAATGAGCCATGAATGATAAGTAATTTTTTTTATATTCTTATTTATACTCAACATGCCGCATTTGATTCCAATTTAATTCCCTCATGGATTATGTTCTTTGATGTCCTTATTATTTATATCTCATAAACATCAAATATTTACTCCCTAAATAGTGATTATGATCATGGATTTGAATGGTATGTTCTTATATTATTATGATCATGTTCTCATACCGTTTTCCTAATTTTATTCTTTTATATCTACCTGTTATACCCTTACCGAGCATATGATCTCACCATATTCATAGGTTTCCTTTCCCCAGGTTATGAAAATTGGTTTTAAGTATGAGTACTAAAGGGGACGTTCCTAAAAAATTATTTTGAAGATATTTTGTGATTATATAAGATTATTCTTCCATGTTTCCAAAGGTATTAAACTATTATTTTCCTCGAGCATATATTTTTTAAATGTGATTAATATGAATAAAAAATGATGTAATGTCCATTTATGTAAATACTGGGTAAAAATAGATATAGGTACCACAAATCACATAATCAAAATTATATATATTTGTGACACAATATCATAAAAAATTAATCATATAAGAACTAATTAAAATTAATTGGTTTTACAAACATTCCTAATTACATAACATTTGAAAAAAAAGTATGCATATTCATATTATCATTTATAAAAGCACAACATGTGTAAAAAATGTCTTTCATAATCCATTTTTCTTAGTATGACCTTGGTTGGAAAAAAATAATTTCATAAATATCTTTTAATAGTAAATATAATCCAAATATAGAATGGATAAATATGGTATCATTGGGTAGTATCCCCTATAATGATTTCATAACATCAATTTTTTCATCTTATAAGGAATGTTTTTTTAAAGAAGGATCACTAAGAACATTTCATGTGGAAAACATCCTTTCTATGACAATAATATTTTTCTGAATAGAAATTCATTAAATATTTTCTAAAATACATTCGTTTAAAATAAACATATAAAATAAAAATTTCATTTAAAAAATATAATATTCAAAACTCCTAAAATTTCAGTTCATGTTGTAAAATTAAAAGAATAATTACATTTATATTTAGGTAAAATAAAAATTGGCCTTGATTGGAAAAAGTAATGAATATTAAATTTATCATTTTTTTAATATAAAATTTTACAAATTCATTTAATAAAATTTTTTGATAATTTTTAATACATTTTTATGAAACTTTTATAAAACACAATTTTGGGAGGAAAAGGATTTTTGAATGTAATGAAAAATAAAGATTACTTTTCATATAAACATTGATTTGAAATATATAGTACATAAGGTGATAATATCATGGGACAAAATTTTTTATCATGATATAGATAGATAAAATATAGGAATTTATTGAGATATAGATCATAATATTTCATCATTGGTAGCATAATAATAAATATTTATGTATAAAAATTTAATAGTAACATAAAAACCATAAAAGTTTTCTAACATTAAATAGTAAGTCCCAAGAAAGAATAATGTTAAATAAAAATTAGAATATCACTATAGTAAATAAAATCATTATATTGCAAGGAAATGGTGATGTATACAACCCTCATATAAAAATAGGTTCCCAACATAATGAATGTCTCAAATAAGGATAATAGAGACAAAAATACCTTACTATAAGTCTCAATTTATATAATACACATTCTAACCTAATGTATTATTAATATATTTTTATTATTATTGTATTAGAAAAAAATTATAATATATAAAAAAAATGTTTTACTTATGATATTTTGTTACCGGTTTGTTAATTATTCAATGTTAATATAACATTTTGAGCTATAATTTATTTCTTTTCGATGTATATTTTTATTTAATAATTTTGTTCCTCTTTAATTTATCCGGATTACATCATATCAAAAATTATCACAATGATATAAATATACTATATATTCTATTTAAATGTTTTTATAGTATTAAATACAATTTAGTTATAAAAAATGATATATATTATTCATAGAGATGAAATGAAGTTCAGATGAATGAATGATATATCTATTTCCTAAATGGGATCGCGAAATTAAATATAAATTGAGGGGATGAAAATGGACTCTTAAATAAAAAAACAAAATTAAAATAAATATAATACATCAAAATCATCATTTTTTAAAATATAAATACTCAGAATATATAGTACAAAAAATGGATTGATGTTATAGGGTTTTGAAATAATGAATCCTAAGTACATACACCCAAATGATGTCAAAAAAATATGGGAATGAACACAAACTATAAAAGGATGGTATACATACAACATAAGTGGTGTTCAATGCTAAAAAATCCCAAACATTACGGTGTCAATAGGTGGGTGATGGTTATAAATGTAGTTATTGATCAGCTTTCAACACATACGAATATGATACAAAACATGATAAGGAATTACACAAAAAAATGTATAGATGTTCATTTGGTTTCAGAGGCTTTTTCAATCATATCAAGTTTAATGTTATTCTCTCCACAAATATGGAGACCTGTAAGAATCTCTGTATCTTCATCATGGATTGAATTTTTGGTCCCATAGAATGCAATGATAAAGTGAATAAATAAAGCCACGGTATAGTAAAATATGATTCCACCTATTATTATAACTATGCAACATGATCCATTTATTTTATGATTGAGATCAGTCCATTGTGGACATCAACAAAAAGACCACCCCTTAAGGATGTTAGGATAGGTCAGTTGGGATGTTCTCTTGTTCAAAAGGAACTAATGGAGGGGGAGTAAATACAGTTTTTAGTGATATGAAAAATATGGATCAACAATCTCTTGGATTTGTAAATAAGTTCAAAAATTGAAATAGTGAATCCTTTATACCATGATTAATTTAGAATTTTCCAAATACACCATCATCCCACAAAAATAATTATGAAACTCACTTTATCCTCATTTATGTAGTTCTCTACATTCTAGAAACATATATAAATGAAATAGGTAGCCAAATATGAATGATTAATGAAAAAAGAGAACTATCATAATTTACCACACTCCATGTTTGACTAATAAATTAAATGTAGTGGGGAATTGATTATACTTTCCACAGATCCCAACAAAAAATAAACCTACCTGATAAGTTGATGCATATCATTGTGACCTATTATTAAATTGATAAAGAACAGTTATAGAACCATCAAACATGAATGTTATTTTTTTGGAGGATATCCTTTCCCTAATCCACATCACCCCATCTATCAAACTCAAAATGGGACATTGATGACAGACTATACTCTTTCCATGAAAATGATCATGATAATGATCCAATAAATAAACATTTATTAGGTTTGGTGGTTATCTCAATGAGGTCAAATATATTATGTTGACCATAATCGAAGAAAACATGATTGGATTCTATGAAAACTATTTCCTACCAAATATAATTTATTAAACTAGAAATATAAGGTAACATAGAATCGAACCAACTCACTTCTATTGATATAAATTTATTTTCCCCCAACTGACTATCCAAGAGGTGTGACATTGATGGAATAGGATATGTGGGTGAATTAGGATCCCTAAAGGATATGAGTATCATTTTGTAAAATCCATCTAATTCCTATACATACGTGAAATGAATCTTCCCCACAAGAACCTACCCTCAGCACATCCTGTGACTAAATTACTTCCATGTTTATTAAACTCACCAGAAACACTGGTAATATTTCTGCCTTTATCCTTCACCATACATTCCATTAATTTCTGAAACACCCAATGTTTATTCCCATCAAAATATAATTACCATTTGAAATAATGAACAATTTTTTTGATACCAGTGATATCCTCATTCAAAAAAAATCTAGGAAAAATATAATTGGGTATAGGTGAAAATGATATTTACCTAGGTTATAGGACCACCAAATGATAAAAAACTATATTTACATTGGCATATACCCTTTTCAACCATGTTCACAACCCAACTGAAATGGATGATTTAAATACTTCATGAGGATATGTTCATGGCTATGAAGTCCATAAAAATGGACCACCTTGAAATACATAAACTCCCTTCTAGGGAACTAGTCAATCTATCTTTACACTGATTTAGAAAATATATGTTGATCTCATATTAGTTGAAAATTTATCCTTTCATTTTTTAGTGTTCATCAAGAATCTTGTTAATTCCATGAATCATTCTCCTACATAAATTTTTAAAAATAATTATATAATAAACATAAATGATTGAGAACATAATCAAAATGTTTTCTACACTGATAGGGATGAATTATTACATAAACAAAATTTGTAGACGAAGATGCAAAGAGTATACATAATAAGAGTTAATAAGTTAGGAGATATAAGATGTCTTTACTTAATCCAATGAAATTATTTCATGAATATGTAGTTCATTCCCATGAAAGTGATTAAAATACATGAGGACTTGATACACTTATAGGAAATTTCTAACAACCAAGCAGATAATTCCATGAATATAAGAACCATTAAAATGAATTTCTATTTTGGTATATTATATAATTAATCCACATCAAACACAATAACCACATTTGGTGTAATAAATTTTTTTAGGACATTCCTTATCATTTCCTATGAAAAATCGATATCACATTGTATCATTCTTCAATTAATAATACAATGTGGTTTATAAAAATCCTAAAAATGTGTGAAAATATATAATCATATATATGTAATACTAGAAAACAAATTTTACTGGAAATTTTAAATAACAATATTCCTATAATGAATGTTCATGGAATGATCCTTAAACATTGAATGGTGTAGTAAAGTTATGGAACACACCACATTTGGTAGGGTAACACCATGAAAAATTTCATTCACTCCACCAACCAAGTTACTTCTAACATAGTCTTAGGAGGTCAAATATAACTATCCTATATAACCAAATTGACATTCCTAATTAAGAGGATTGAGAGCATACAACAATTCATTGATCTCGTTCTCATAAAAAATATAATTAATGAATGCATTTCATCACAAAAAACATGAAGGTTAGAGAATAAAAAATATCTCTATGTCCCCTAGGATAAGTTCATTTCATTTTTTGAGAAGAAAATACATAAAGATAAATTAATTGATGTTAATCCATAATTCCCACAACATCATGATAATCTATGAAGGTTTTTTCCTTGAAAAAAATATTTTCCCTTATGATCCTTTACATTTTATTAAATTAATATTGAAAGAACAAATTGTTTCTATTTATATTATCCATTTGATCATGGATTTTTTGTGCATCAATCTTTCAAGTTATAGAATTATTTCTCATATGGTATTATTATTGAGAGAAAGATAATTTATTGTATCCCCATATTATATTTTCTCTATCATGGAATTTATGTTTTAAATTTTATAATTAATAAAATACAAGTTTTATAAACATGGTCTTTGATTATTAATTTAGTATTGGTGGTCACTTTTGAGGCATTTGAATCTTTTTATGATGAACATGACACCAAAAAACATACACTATCTTGATCCATGATGTTATTATCACATGATGATAACCTAGAAAAGAAGTATATTGAATGGAAAAAGAAATAACCCTCATCTTTCAACTCTTCCTAACAAAACCACTATTATGGAAGAATGATCAAAGTGTAATCTATTAATATTATTTACCTAAGCATCCAATTAAAAGTAAATTGTTTTATTGATCATGATACACTAATATACATCTCACCACATGAGTCGGTATTCCTTCTGATTAGAAATCCATGTGAAGTGAACACCTGTGTATCCCATATCTAATATCAACTTCCATGGAAATAATGTAAGGAAATCCCAACATCATTTTGAGAGTTTGTTCTACATTCCATCCTTTCAGTTCCATCAATTACAACATTTATGACCCAACTGGATAAATGGGGTAAATTCCCCTGTTTAAATCACCCCAATGAATAACATAGTGTCTATTTATAATGTCAATCACATTTATCATAAATTAATATGAAGAAAGAAACATTAACTCCCATTATAATCATTTTTATTAGCAACTAATCAGAAAAATTCACTTGTTCCATACCAACATTCAATTTATGGAACAACAAGATGCATTGATTTTGAGGAACATCATGCATTAAATCATGTTCATCCCATTTGGTGAAGGAGGATGAAATTTTGGAGGAATGTTATCTTCTTATAAAAATTCTCATCATTGATGTATTAGAATTGAAAATATCATTTGATATGATTTCAATTATCACCATAGTTCCTAAGCCACACATGTTTCATATGAGGAAGGATATCATGAGAGGATATGAATTTTTATTTGGTAAAATAATGATTAGGAAGTAGTCTCATTGAAGGCTTATGAGGTTAAGGAAAAATTATTTTGAGACATGTATTGGACACCATAAAGTGTGGGTGATGGAAAAAATAGTAGAATCCATGATAGCTATTTCTATGATATACACAATGAATCACTAAATAAAGAAAAAAATTAATTTGAGAGGGGGAGAAGAGAACAACCAGGGAACTCTTGGAAATCAACCATAGGTATGGGTGAAATCATCTTAATAGTATATTTAGAAGGCTCCAACATTGATGTTATAATGATAAACAATGATCATGGAATATTATTGATCACTATGGTCATGATTAATAAGGGATTTTATAGGATTGAGAATGCAGGAGAAGGGGATATTTTTTGGATAAAATCATTCAATAATTAAGGGTTATTGGAATATGTAATATTACAAGAGAGATTCAACATGGAATTAGTGGATATAGAATTTTGTGGGAGAAGGAGGCGTGCATGAGGTTGGAGGAAAACCATGCCATAGAGGTGGGGTGGGGAAATGGGACTAGTAGGAGATACATGATGAGGAACCTTTGATACATAACTACTCATTTGGAACTTAGTGGTCGAGTTTCCTTATAGATAGAAACATGAGAAGAAAGAAGGAGATAATGATGGGAGTAATTCCCACCACTATGAGAACGAGTCACTCACTATGAGAAGAATACGATCTACTAGAGTAGGGGGTATATTCAATTTATTCCATATATGACCCCTAAAGGCATTACTAAACTAGGTTGTCTAACCATACGTATTCGAAATTGGTACACACAACATCACCTATCAAAAAAATAAAATAACCATTATTAAAGGGAAGATGAGTCCCTATAATATTGATCTAGAACACTGCCAAATGATAATCATGCCAGTGTTGATGCTGTACAGAATATTTGAAGATGTTAAATCACCATTTTCTTAGTAATATGGGGTATTAAATCTATGATTTAATGAGGTAATCCCTAGATGAAAAGTCAATAAAAACCATTGAGGTGTATAACTAAATATCATGCCATAGTATACATATCCATGGAGAATAGAATATTCTATAACTGTTTAAGAAAAGGACATTACAACTGAAATAATGCCACCAAGATCCAATGTTGAAAAGGTGAAGCTGTAGTGAAATCCTAAGCTAGAATGATGAGATATTAAAATACTTCTTCCATGAATAAACTAACATAATCCATATTACTATTTTATAAGGGGAAGGAGAGGTGGGAGGGACATGATTAAAAAAAAGAAGAACATCCTTAACAAATGATCCAATATGAGATGTTATATGGAAGATTTGTGACATCGAAATGCCAAGGGGAACTATAACAGGGGGCCTGACTAGAGAGGATATAAAGGGGGTCAAGATCAACTGAAAATAAGTATCCAATACTTCATCATCTTTCAAGAGAGATGTAATGTACATTATATTTCTAAAATAAGAGGCACATGAGTCTTGTTCGCCGTTTCAATGTGAGCATTCTTACTTGAGAACACATCATAAATCGAATAGAATTTATATATAACATGATAAATTTCCTAAATTTACATGATGGGTGATAAGAAATCATTTTAAATAATATATTAAATTTACACCATCATAGATATATAATATATATAACATATATTAAATAAATTTATCCCTTATTACCTTCCAGGTAATGCAAATTTGAAAAACAGATCACATCACTTCACCAGATGGTACACTATTTTACACATGAATTTCTTTATCATATTCTATATGGAATTGATAAAAAAAGATTTTGAGATTATATATATATAAAAGTATTTTTTTTGTTAAATTTAAAATATATATGTATAATATATATCCAATATTATACCCAACATTTGATATGTGTTGAATTAAAATGTGTCTTATCGATTCCTTGTATGTAGACCTCTATAAACATCAGTGACAATATCATTTCCCCTTTTAGGGAAGGCTAGAATAGTATAGGTCATGAACTTATCATAAATACATTTAAGATTATTTTATATAGAATTTTTATTATATCATCTTCATTTAATCTGAATTAAATAAGGCAGTGGAAGAAATAAAATGAAAATCCCTCATTGAAGAACATTACATATTATTCAGGTAACATCGCTAGTTTTGTACAAAAAGTACTCATAGAATTGATTTATGAATAAAATATGGAATTAAGGAATATATTATGGAATTAGTTTTTAGATTTTTATAGTTATTTTCCTATCCAAAATCATTTTATGTGTGAATAGGAGGAGAGAGTATTGACCTTTATAAGTTAGTTGAGTGGAACATTTCTATTCTCATTTAAGAAAATGTATACCAACATTTTTCTCTAGAAAAAACTATATAAAATGTACAATTATGTATAAAAGAATATATAATGTCTAGATAAGTCCATTTAATGGGTTTGAGAAATATTTTTGGTTATTTATACCCATTATTATTTTTGATTGACCCCATGATAAACACATTTTTAAATTATCCAATGCAAATAATTTTTAATCTTTCATTAATAATAATGGTTAAAAAATTAATTTGACCTTACTAGATAATTTACATTATTTTGATTAAAAATATAGTACCCATTTTTTTAAATTACATTATAATAATTGGAATTATATAATTTAAAATAAAACCTATAGTCATGATGAGAAAGTTATTTTAAAAATAGAAGATGTTGAAAAGATTAACATGTTTTTCTATAAAATGTCAATATGAAAATAATTTTGTTGAGCAAAATTGGATGAATAGATATATATAATTGAACTAATTTTTCTTTTAAACCCATTTCAATAAAATGATAATTAATATTAAATTAAATGAAAAGATAGTTTTCCATAAAATCTAATAATTTATCAATACAAGAAAAATTACTATTTTCAGAAAAACACATTTGGTGGTGTTGACCATGGGAATGGGTTTCATGAATTTGTATTAAGGATGAATGAATCTCAGGTTGGGAATGGCCTAGTTTACATAGATGAAGAGGCCATTGGAAATGAGTGACATGTTCATAGGGCCATGAGGTTTCAGAATTATTTTGTCCTGGGAACTTATTTTGGTGATTACCGCTCACCCGGAAATTTGAGTAGTGTGCACACAGAGATACTCCATGATGGGGTGGTTTTGACAACATGTGTGGGTAGAGGTACTCATTAGTTGTAGTTTAGGTACTACTGGTTTGGGGCACTTATCGTAGGAATCCAAATAAAATGTGTGGAGCCTTCATGGGATAGCGTTGAGGCAATTTTTTTGGGGTTAGAGGCTCATCATGGTTTGAGGGCAGACATCGTTGTCCCTATAGTAACTGATTTTAGGGAAGACATCATTGTCCCTCCAGTTATTGATTTGTGGGCAGATATCGGTGTAACTCTGGTTACTTATTTGAGGATATGCATCGATGTTTCACTGAGTTACAACTTCTTGGGTGTGCCTTCAGGACGTCGTTACATGAGACACATTGTGTCAGTGGGCACATGGTGCAAGGTTACATGATAGAGATTTTGGCATTTTCCAAAGTAGGTGACACTCCACTGTGGCTGCCGATCACCAGTTCAGTTTCTGTTTATTTTTGGATCATACTGTTTAATATTTTTCTTATAAATTCATGCCATCTTAACACTTATATTAGGTATGAACCATTTAGTGGTCTCCTACTGAGATTCGGCTCACACCATGAAAGGGACCATCTGGACACGTGTAGAATTTATGGATTTTTGTGTATGAAAAATACCATCTTTAGGAGAAGGAATATTTTAGCTATTTCATGGATATGGTATTGACCTTGAGGTCTTACCTAGCTGGAGTTTATTTTTTTTCATTCATTCCTATTCCATCATGCTTACCTTATTTATTGAAGCTAATATTTTTTATCCATTGGAACCCATTTATACATCGACTTGATATAGATGCATGATTTTTCTAATCTAGTTGTCATTATAAGTGTTTCAATATACTGATTTGTTTACATTCCACTGTTGTTGTTTTAATTTAATGCTTATCTTTTTTATTTCTATTGGTTGTGCTTCCGCTATGCGGGTCTGGTTTGAGTCTGCAGTGCATTCTAATATTGTATTATCATTAGAACAGTACCATTATTATCCTTTGAGAGGTCATCACATCGTCAATATAACTATAAGACCCTCACTCCTAGTTTTATGCTTTTGGCATCCGGGGAGGTGCGCCTAAGGTAGTAACACCTGACCCGTTTAGCACCGTTCGGGTGGCTGATCAGGTCAAGAATGTTACAAAATGGTATCAAATGGGTTCTTGATATGGATTTAGTAGCAGTTTTTTTATGGCTACTAATGAACTTGAGACTTCCCTTTTTATTTCTTCTGGTTTTACTATTTGTGATCTGGTAGACTTCAAATAGGTAATAATTTGAACTGGGTTTCAAACTTTTTTGGGGAGCCTGAAGCCCCCAGTACGAAGGATGGACCAAGTTTCCTTATGTGGGAATTGCTATATTTCATTTTTCTCAGATTATGATTTACATTATTTCCACCTTGGTGGCTCACATGGTGTGTGATGTTATTTATTTGATATGTAATCCTTGATGTGGTGTGGCTTGGGAGAATTGGACCTTGTACTAGTATGGAATGGTGTGATTTTTTGGATTTTGATAGTCACATTTTTAGTGTATTTCAACATTATAACTGCATGTATGCTATGTGGAGTTATAATTCCATGTGAATAATATCAAATTACATGCTTTGAATGCTTTTGAAATGTGATTGGTGAAATTATTGATAGAATTTCTAGTTTATTGTAATGTACAATGACATGATTTAAATGTAGTGAATTGCATGTCGCATGTGATTTTGGGCCTGGCTCTTGTATGAGCTGGAAGGTACTACAATTGAGAGGATTTTGATAACTAGGATTGGGTAACTAGGTTGTTGGGTTTTGGGAAATGTGGGTTGTCAGGGCAGGCATGGTCCAAGGAACTTTTGATACTTGGCTCTGTGAGGGCGGGTAAGGTGGCCATGTGGCTGGGATGCTGTGGCCAGGGGTTTTCATAAATGAGAGAAAGGATAGTCTTATATTCTACATCTTTCCTGATTTCCATATCTGTATTGAATATATTGTATATATATATGGGTTGTCTGACCATTTTATGTTATTCAACGGTTTCCTTCTCGATGACTCAGATGAATTGTCATGTGGGAGAAGGTACAGTGCCACATGAGTTAGATCAAGATTAGGATCTAATGCAGGTAGGGAATGAGCCGTAGGTATAGGCTCAGGGACATGATCAGGTTCAGGATGCAGAGTAGGTAGGACAGCAGCCAGGTTTGGCATCATTCGGGCTGTATCTCGATGAGAAACTCCAATCTATTCTAGTATGTGTTATGTAGGGGATCGACCGAGGTGTGAAGGGTACATTCCCATATATGGAGTATTTGATGTGGGACTTTCATTCACAGCACTCGCCACTTTTTCAGGGTGCGGGTGGTCTACATGTGGCTGAGAATAGGATAGAGATCGTGAAGGTGATCTTTGAGCATCTTGAGATAGCTCATGGGAAGAGGGTCAAGCTAGAGAAATACTTTCTGAGAGTACCAGGAAGGCATTGGTGAGATATTTTTGTTCAGGCTCATAGACATGAGGGACATGCATGGAAAGACTTCGGGGATAGATTCTTCAATCAATTTTACCCAGAGACACTGAGGTCAGAGAGAGATTATGAGTTCTTGACCCTTCATCTGGGTGAGATTTTCATCAAGGACTAGGAATCTACATTAACTGAGCTATAATGATTTAGCACTTGGTATGGAAAGAGATGGCTTGGCAGGGTGAGGCACGTCGAGGATGGATTGCGACACTCAGTTCGGATACATTTAAATATATTTAGGCTGGGGTCATTCTCAGAGGTGGGGAATCAAGCACTCATAGTAGATGGAAACTAGAGGTATAGGCCCTAGGTTGGACCGACAACTACTTCAAGTGGTGGTTCAGATAGTTGGATGCGAGGATGAGAAGAGTTCTAGTAGGGAGGTCAGGCCAAGGATCTATCTTTACAACCTCGTAGAAGTTCATCTGTGGTTTAAGTTAAGATTGGAAATCAAGGGAATGTTTAGACTCAGTTCAATAGACCTCCAAAGGAGTTTTGGTCTTGTAGATAGGTCATGCATCTTGAGTGGTTCTGAAGGTAGCCCTCTCAGACATCCGTTAGGCATGGACCATGATAAAAGGTAGCATTGGGAGTGGGTTCATGTCTGGTACAAGGTGATGGTAAACGAGGTTCGGCTTCACATGGAGTATACTTTAGAGATAGTGGGACCCAGCTGAGGGGTCAGTGGCTGAGGACCGGAGCTACCCCGTAGGGATGTCATGCATCTGTAAGTCATAAAATAGGTCAGGTGCATGTCGTGGAGCTTCTGTGGGCTAATAATGCTTGTGAGCTGACAATAGTTAGGGGTACACCGAGGGTGTGTCCATGATCTGTTTTATTTTTACTTGTTTTGGAATGGCCATTGGGGAATGTCTGATTTGAATGCATGAGGTGCACATGATTTATGTAGACTGACTATATGCTAGTAAGTGGGATTGGTTCCATTTTAGGGGTGTGATATATTTATATATTTGTATGAGATGTGTAACATTAGGGGAAACAAGGATGCTGGTTACTTGAGGTGTCCTAGGCATCAGGGCATCCAAGATGCAGGTTACATGAGGTGTCATGGTAATTAGGGCATTAAAAATGTGGGTTACTTGTGGTTCTAGTAACCATGTTTTTTATTGAGATTTCGGGAGACATAGGACCTCATGGAAGCGGCCACCGATGTGGTGAAAGATACGTTTGGGTGTTGAAAAAAATATGGGAACACCAATGAGGTGAAGGGGTGACGATGTTTCCTGAGAGGACCATGAGTTCGGAAATAGTTTTGTAAAACATTTCTTTATTATGTTTTTAAGGGTTGAAACTTAGTTTGGTAATTCATAAGGTGGAGAACCCCTTGAAGAATTTATCCAGAACCATTGAGACAATGGTATTTCGAGTTACTTTAATCGGGGTGGTATGTTTGGTGCCATCTCTGGGTTTCATTTGATATCACAAGGAATGATATCATAAAGTTAGGAGATTATAAGCACCCAGGTTTTTTGGAATCGGTCAAAATCCAGACCCTATTTGAATTTTTGACTTGTTTCTAACAAAACAGGTAAAATTTGGGAAGTTCTGTAAATTTCCCAATTTCAAGTCATGTACTCCAAATTACACTCCATGTATGGTTTAGGTGTGTACCCGCTGCAATCTCACCGAGTAAATTCCATGTGATGATCGTATAAGAATTTCCAACTACACAGTGTGTAGTTTTTCTGAACACAAAGTGGGTATTTTTTCTTCTTTGTGCCGGTGGATTCCAAGATGTGTGTCGACCTATGTGATGCATCCATGTCATGTGGCTAGCTTTGCTTATATCAGATTACAGAGAAGGTTACAACATAGCATGTAGTCTTTTATACACACTGTGTATTATTATTATTATTCAGCTAAATGAAAGAGTGTCACATATTATTTCAGAATACACCTTCTTCATCCCCATATTCTTGATAGGTCTATTACAAATTTACATAGAACGTTTCCTAGCCTAGAATCATCATTCTATGTCTATTATTCAATCCTTTGGTTGAATCGGGATCTCATGATGAAGGAAAAACCCATGCATCCTATTTTGTTCAAGTTTCTTTGCCTCACACAACACCAATTTCATCCGAGCATAGTTGACAAGATTTTATGGAAACATAGATCTACAAATATCAGCTTCAAATTTGAGCTCTATAATGGATGTGCCTACATCTATGAGCCTCAGGTAGGTGGTGAATACCTTCTTTCGTGTTTTCATAGACTTTTGGGTGACATGGATTTTGGTCCATATTTGGGTATATCGAGCGAGACCATGTATTGTCTTTTATTTCATATTATATTTATTATTAGGCATGTGGGATGCCTTTGGTTGTGCCCTTCTACATGTTTTTCTTGAGCACGACTGGGTGAGTTGTCATTGCTCAATTGGGGAATTTTGTCCGTGTATGCCAAAATGTGTTAAAATGAATAGTTTGGATTAAAATAATGAGTTAAATTTGTTATGTGATCATAGGAATTATTAGAGGCTTCTAAGACCATTTTTATGGTATGGGATAAAATATTTCTAGTTCCATAGAAGTTTTTATTTTTTTCTCATGTTTAATGTATTTATTTTGTTTATATATAATTTATGTGTGAATAGAATATACTGGAACCTTTGGGTTGAGCTGGGGTGTGGGATGGGTATTGTTGAGTGATGTTGATCATAGGTTGTTCTTGGCCCAGGTTACATTTAGTGGTTCAGACAAAAATTTGGGCGTTATGGATGTCTACATGAGGTAGTGTGACTATCAGGTTGGACATGGCATGAGTTACGTAGATGGTGAGGCCAACATACATGAACCACATTGTCGCAATGGCACAAGGTGTTATAGATTTTGTGGCATAGGAAATTATTTTTGGGATTACTGCTCACCCAGAACATTCAGTATTGTGAACATATAGAGACTCTATGATGTGGTGATATGTACCACTCATGCAGCATGATTCCCCCATTAGTTGTGGTTTAGGTACAAATAGATTTGGGTCACTTTCCATAGGAAGGCACGTGGATGGTGTGGAGCCTTCTGGGGATAGCATTGAGGTTATCGGGTTTGGGTAAGAGGCTCGCCATGGTTTGAGGGTAGACATAATTATCCCATATATTATTTATTTGAGGGTAGACATCGATGTCCCTCTAGTTACATATTTTAGGGTAGAAATATCTATCCCCTAGTTACTTATTTGAGTTCAGGCATTGTTGTTCCTCAGAGTTTCAACTTCTTGGGAATGCCTCCGAGATGTCGGTACATGAGACAAGTGATGACCATGGGCTCATGGTGCTAGGTTCCATGATAGATATATCGACATTGGCCAAAGCATGTGACATGCCATGTTGGTTGATAAGAACCAATTGACTTTGTGTTTATTTTTTCATCATATTGTTTATTGTATTCCTTATAAATGCATGCCTGCTTAAACACATATATTAGGCATGCCATTTTGTGTGGTATCCTAATTGGATTTGTCTCACACCCTGCATGGGCCCTTCGGGACACATATAGATTTTATGGATTCATGTGCTAGAATGTGACTATCTTTAGGAGATCGACTATTTTAGTTGTTTCATTGAGATGGTAGGGACCATGAGGTCTTTTCTAGAAAGATAATACTTTTTTTTATTTCATTCGTGTACCAAATTTCTTACCTTCAATATTTAATCTAACTTTGGTTAGCCATCAGATCTCTTTTATACAATTCCTTTCTATGGATACATTATTTGTTTGTTCTAGTAGTTGTTACAAGTGGTTCAGAATGCTGTTGTGTTTACATTCCATTACTGTTGTTTATATTTACTACTTCCGCTGTTTATTACTATTGATTGGGCTTCCACTATTCATGTCTGGTTAGAGTCTGGAGAGTCATATAATTTTATATTAGGCTTGGACCAGTACCATTATTATACTTCGAGAGGGTAAATCCTCCCCACTATACATATAAGACCTTTGTTGCTAGTCAGAAACCTTTGTTTTCCGGGGAGGTGCACCTAACATCGTAACACCTGACCCATTTAGCACTGTTTGGTGAATGATCAGGTCCATGATGTTACAATACTATCTCTTGTCATTGTCTACAGATGGTGGTGAAATAATACTAGACCTTAAGTGACATCCTCAAGATGTAAATGGCTGTAAATAAATGATGAATAGTTTCAATACATTTGGGGGATGATTTATCCTTTTGGAATAAAATCACTATCCAAATAATTCATAACAAATCAACCACTATATGATGCTTGATAGAATTGATAGAAAACAGAACATTTCATTTATCAAAAAATATTTCTAAAATCAAATATCACATAGGATGTGTAAAATATAAAAGTAAACAATGAAAGACAAACTAATCAACACTCCCTGATAACTACAAGACTCTATGTTCAAAAAGAAATATGCTCTAAAATCTTCAACCATCCCATGTATCAGTCTGTTTAACTAATGATGTGTGATACATTACCATTTTCCATGTCCTGGTAAATGACATCTGCAATAGCAATAATGTTCCAAATAAGGGGTGAGTACTAAAACCCATTAGGTTCTCCCCAATGACTTCCTTACTCACACCAATAGGATAGAACATGTTTACAACTTTTTTAATATACAAATATTTAAAAAAAATTCTAAAATATTGTATATAAAAATATAAAATAAATCCCTTTTAAATAGTTTTCCATGGAAATTACATAACAATTTTTAGATCATTTAACATAAAACTTTTGTATGACATGTCCCTTTCCAAACAACCATACATCCTACTATGAATGATAACGATGGTCCTATCTATACTCGTGAGTTTTGATTTACCCTTCCACTTAGTCATGATAGAGTGGTCCACTTTGGTGGGGGTAATACAAACACATAATTGTCCCAACATTTGGACGGGGGTACATCACACAATTATCCATCCTAATGCATATGAAGAGATTCCACACAACCATGAAAAATTCATTCCAAACCTTGTGTATTCAAACCATTTAAATTAAACATAATTCCTTTTATTGAAACCCATTTCACATGAATCAAAATTATCAATTATTTTAATATAATCATTTTAAAATCATGTTATCAAAACACTTTCCAGTAACACACCAATTTCCAAAAAAAATCTCAATAGAGGATTTCAAAAAAATCACAACCAATAAACTATAAATTTAATTAAAATCATGAAATTATAATATAATCCTTCATGTTTAAAAATATTGGAGTTGTGACTAAGGTCAACAACCTTGAGGGTTTGGAGAAAATGATAAAATTTTTGAAAAACATCATATATCTAGGTTGAATATCCATGAACCCACATTAGATCTATTCCCATATCAACAAAAATACTAAATATAAACACATTTGGCATCCACTAGCATAGATTTGTCATTAATGAGCCTAGATATAAGAAAATTATAGATAGAGAAAAGTAGATCTAATGTAAATATCATGAATTTCAATGAACTATCAGTACCCATGAGGAATCCGCTTTAAATCAACAAGTGAAAAATTTTCAACACCTTGGGATTGAGATAATAACCCTCCTTTACCATTGAGTGGGAAAAATATCAAGTAAGTGCCACCTAGGACGTAAAAAAGGGGTTCAAAAACCTGATCCAACCTAGATCCACTTCTTAAGAATCTTGATATTAACTATTCATAGTACAGTCACACATTAGGGAAAATATTGAATTAATTGTGCCTTAGAAGTACCCTTAGGGAAAACCCTCAGATGATCTTCAAACCATGCTCCAACTGTGCCGAAGCCCCTACTGCAACATGACCAAATCCATGTTTTCAAAAAACAATATTTCTTCTTGGTAGTCAAATGTTTTAGATAAACCATATGTTAGCTATGCAACTTCTTTAATTCCCATGTCTCTTTGCGCACATTTTCCAGAATTTGTACCACAATTTCTTCAATACATACACCACTCATGCACCAGTTGAAATGCCCCAAAACACTTTAATATATCCCAAATCTATCCCAAATTTTATCCTTATACTCTATGTACATATGAGGCATAAATAACGTGTCACATAAAATAAAAAGGGGGTCCAATATTCTCCCCAACGTTGGTCGTTAAGTCCATGGAATGTCAAAAACCATCAAATTCAAGATCGAGTTCTTGCCATTACTAATTCATTTCCTTCTCGTGTTCCCTATTTTCTTCAATAATTTGACGCTAATTCCACAAAAACCAGCACAATAATGACAATTTTTCAATGAAATCATTTTTCATGTACATCTACATTCCACGCTAGGGTATGTACCAATGAAGAATCCAACACCAGGTCAAAGTTATCTCATCTGATCACATTGAAATAATGATGTTGTTACTTTTACAATTAGGATATGTGGAACACATTGTGTACCACAGTCATCTATGGTGGTAATTTTTACTTATATTCCACCTCTACCACTTATTCCATTATCTCAAATGGGATTATGTATGTTGGGTATAACATTCTCAGATTTATAAAATGTCAATTTACAAGCCTTGGAAAAATCCTCAACAGTACATTCTCACTCATTTTAAATTAAAACAGTCGTCAACGATGATCCAAATATGATTTCTGATAACTCTGTTTCATCTCTATCCATGTCCAGATCAATTTAATGTTATCCTTTGTCTCTTGATATAGGCCCGAACAAACTAATTATTTATTACCTGTTTTCACCCAACAAAGATGAGAACAATAATAGATCCCATATAATACATGAAAAGGAGCCATATATTTCAAGGAATAATTGTTGTTTTTATATATAAACTCCCCCACTGATAGATGTTCATCCCAAGATCCACAAAAACATATTACACGTGACAGAAACATGTCATATAATTCTTGAATCATCCACTTGGAATACATTCTATTCTGAGGATGATACACTACAATATTATTCAACTGAGTCCCAAGGGAATTTGGGACAGATTTTTAGAGAAAAGTGGTAAACCTAGAATCAATGTCTGATATGATTGAAACTAGTATTCTATATATAATTCCCACTTTTATAATATAGATTTTGTATAGATCCTCCAATATCTGAGTATCACAAATAGGGATGTAATGGGATGACCTTGTGATTCAATTCACAATCACCCGTGTGAAATTGTGTTTCAAAACCACTCATTGGAGACATGTAAAAAAATCCATAGCTATCAGTTAGTATTTCTAAACTATAATTTTTTATGACTGTAACATACATACTGGTCGTTGAGGATCTATATTAAATTTCTGTCAAGGTATGCATCTCAAAACAAACTCACTCACTTTCCATTTAATCCTGATCCACAAAAACCTTGCCTTCAACACCTAATACGTCTTCTGTATTCCTGGATGAAAAATCGATATTTAATGGTTGTAAACATGAATATTTTAGTCAAAATAATTCATAGGTGTATCAATTTGATCATGAAACCACATAACTAAACTCTAATCACGCCTCCATCCCTTAATGAACATTCCTACATTGATTTTGACCTCAAAGAGATACATTATACATTTTAAGTCTATGCCTCCTTAACCATATTTACCAAATAAAGAACCACTAAATCATAAAATAAAACTACAAAGTTACCTCTATCATCACATTCCACATGCAGGTCTGCTAGATCATACATCAGGTTAAACTCATATCAAGATTATTTTTCAAACTATGCATACAAAAACATGTTTAATGCATCAGCCCCCAATTTTATTTACATATTGTATACATCATGTAAATGTAAAAAAATTTATGATAATACATCTATATTATTTTCCTCAGAATAAAATCCATTTTGAGAAAATAATCTTCATTCTCTTATTGTATGTGAACACAGTAAATTTTCCACCGAATAGATAATGAAAAAATGTAATCAAATCAATGATTTAAATAGCTAACTAAAAGTAGTGGTTTGGGTAGTTTTTCTCTAGAACCACAATCTTCCATGATCCATAAGCAACAATATGGTATCCTTGTTTGAGAACACCCCCAAACTAGATCCTGAAGCATCCCAATAAACCACATACCCTTTTCCCGATTTTAGTAAAATCAAGATCTATGTGGATGTAAGGCGAACCTTTAGAACATGAAAACATTTTTGGCATTCCCCCGTCCATTGAAATGAATAATTATTTTTTTAGAATGTTGTCCTTGGTATGTCTATCAATGAAAATTCTTGAATATAGACACTATAATAACCATCTAGTCTTAAAAAAACACCATATTTCGACGATGTTATTTGTCAGTTTCCATGAGATTACATATTCCATAAATTCTAGATACCATAAATGTCATATTTTACAAATTATGAGGAAAATAAAGTGAACTTATTGTATCCAAAAATCATGTTTTGATAATTTTGAAACCAAAATATTCTCTCTATATATTTTCTACACTATCACCAGGTAATTCTCATATCATTCCTTGTACTTGAATATCACAATATTTCATCTAAAACCACAATAAAAGATAATAAAAATATAATGAAAATAAAAATCATCATTTCCATAAAGACTGCAGGAGTATTCTTATGACTGAAAGGCATTACCAAATATTAATAATTGTCTTATATTTTTCTAAAATATGTTTTTGGATCATCCTCCATCATAACTCGCAATTGGTAATATCTTGATAACAAGTCAGTATTAGAGAACGATTGATCTCCCCTAAATTGATAAATAAGTTCATTAATTCATTGAAGAAGATATCTTATATTTATCTTAATATGGTTATGAATATTATAATGCACACACATCCTTATGGATCCACAATATTTCTTCCGAAATAATGATCATGTATCCCATATAGAAGTGTTCGACCAAATGAAACCCTTTTTTTGGAGTTCATCTAGCTTCATATTTAGTTCCCTTAATAATGTTGGTTTCATTAGATATGATAAAAGTGATATAGTAATTGTCCTTGAGAGCTTATCATTCATAAACTCTACTTCCCTTAACATTGGTAACTAGTGAAATTTTTGGGGAACACATCTTGAAACTGATCCACCACTTATATAAAATTGTTATTCTTGATCAATTACTTTGATACCAATGACAAAGATTACATTTTTAAGGATATTGTTCCTATTTTAATGTCCAAACCCCCATTTCACATGTATTTACATCCAATTATAATTTAAAAAGATGTTTGACACCATTGATAATCTGAAAACTGGAATTTATAATATAACAGTCAATGTGATCATTGATTGTTTTTTCACCAATCCATAATCAAGATTAAATAATATACAACCATATCTATCTTAAATAAATCCCACTAATATCTATCAACAATTATAGAACATGCTCTACAGAAATTGTTTTGGTATCCTCTTTTACTAATTGGATTTTTATTTTTTGTCACAATGGGAATAATTTATTATTTTAAACTAATAAAAGCAATAGTATATAAATAAATATATAAATTTAATAACCAATAAAAAAAACATTCATAAGTATAGAATTAATATTAATCATACCACTCATCTTATGTGGTCTCGCAAAATCATCCACAATAACCTGCTCAAATATATAAAAAAACTCCATCATTCAACTTTTTTCCTTGTTTCCATATTGAGAATTCCTAGACTAAAGACTCATGGTCTTACTCTAATCACAGTGTATAGATCTATTTTTATGAAAATATTTTTTCCTATGTCCTCATACCCCCAAATAATATGATATATCTGACACCTAAGACGTTTTCCTGTCACATGACCTTGGAGTGCTGTGAAAGAAGTGATAAAGATGCCCAATATGATTGCAGTTGTGGCATTTTCTAGTCTCTTTCTAAAGTATATATTTATGTGTTAATGACAACAAAATTGAAAAAATCCTTCTTTTCACATGGTTCATGGAAGAAGTTTTATTGAACCACCTGTTTGATTTTGATTCATACTCACACATTATAAGTAGGTGTCCCTCATCCATATAATCCCAAAACTAGAGTTCTCACAATTTACCCTAAGAATAAACATAATACATCCTCTCACAAATTAGTAGATTTCACTTTCAACCACCATCTCTTTATTCAAAATATTTTTATACTCAGAAATACTCCACATAACTCTCTCTGAGTGAATCTTATTCCTTAGCCCAGATTCAAATATTTGTACCTTCAAGGATACTCTCACAATAATCTCATGTGAAAATCATACTAAATTCATGAATTTAATTTTATACACTTTTATAGAGATGTTTTCCTTCATTATAATGAATATATATATCCTTCTCAAGATATTGAATGTGTAAGGATAGTTATTTTTTGAAAAAAAACCTCAAAAATTTCCAAACTAAGTCATTGATCAACTTTATCGTATACAAATAGATCCCACCATAAGTGTTCTAGTTACTAAGGATTTACATGGCTAGTTTGACATTTATTTCTACTAGTGTGATGAAGAAATCAGAGATACAATTCATATTATTCAGAAACACTTCTTTTATAGTGATCTATATTCCATCGCTAATTCCTCCACTTCCATATGTCCATAATTGAAATGAATGGACAATACTATGAACTAGATATTGGTTGACATGTGGTTCTGGTGAATCCAAATTCTTTGCATCTTTATCTAGTTATTTTCTATGATGCCTAAAATATTTCATTTTCTAAACAAAAATAAATCTTCAAAAGTGTCACTCTATAGAAATTTGTTGCTTTATGATTTCAAATTCCAACCCATCAAATACTTAGTGGATAAATCCATATTGAGTTGTTGGTACACCGTATGGCCATGGGATAGTTCCACATTTGTGTTTCATATATCTGTTGACTGGCATCATATACATCTAATGGTGAGACACAACACGAACTACCACTCTAGGGGATGTCAGTAGTGTTATCAAACTCAGGGAGTGCATTCTCTTCCCTGAGTTCTTTTTTAAACTATTGAGCTTGGATCCATTGTTGACCTTACAGATGTTACATTACCATATTATTATCTATATTTGTTTATTATATTTGAATTTTCATTTTATATGTGTTGTATACTTATACACATTCCATCTCACTAATATTCATTATTTATTTTATTTGTTTATTTTTTGAATCGTTATAGGTATTGTTATAATCACGGTTTCATGTGATTATCCTATATGTTTCATGTCTTGTGCATACAATCTACCATTTGATAGAGTTATCAATAGACCAACACCAAGTGTTTCATAGTGAGTCTAGATAGATCATGGTGTTTTCCTATAGTATCATTACATTATTCTATAGTTTACATTCAAGTTGGTCTTGTTTTATAACACTTTGTGGTGGGAATCTATTTGGATATATTTTATTTCCACTTCATCTTGTCATGCTCAAGGTTTAGGATTAGATGTATGTATTTATGGATTCATTAAATTTTTTAATGTTTTAGAGTATTTTGGTCTTGAATATGTGTCTCTCTGTGTATTGATGTGTATATATGTATTTTAGGATAAGGACTATAATGTTAGTGATATGAAACCTTTGACCTAGTTAATAGCTCTAGACCTATTTAACATGTTTTTAGGTAGTCATGAAATGGACCTCATTGGGGATGGTTTTGATGGAGTGGTATCATAGGTAGTAGGTTCTACATTATTACCAGTGTATGTGATATTGGTTTTTGGATATAGTATTCGTTATTTGAGCTCATCTTTCTGTCTAGGGACTCTAGTGTTGGTTCGGTGGATGACATATCCATATACCAGAACTCTGACCACCTTCTTTTCAACTCCCTATATAATGATTTTTTAGGGAATACAATTGTACAAAAGTAATACTAGAATGGATTATGGTTTCCAGCTCCATTGTGAGTCCACATTTGATATATACTCAAGCATTGTGTTACTTATTTTTTACTTTAATGATGCCTCCATGACTTATTACCTCTATGATTTATCATTGTGATCATGATGATGATCCCCTCAATTATGAGGAATTGATACAGGTACATGTTCCACATGTCTTACATCTATGTGGTGAACCTATTGTTCAACCATATTTAGATAAGGATATGGTACCCAAAGTACAAGTAGGTGAGAGGCGTAGGTAGAACACACAAAATGTGTTTTTTCTGATAGAGACACTTTAGGATCCAAGTCAATCATGACCCATAAGTGGTCAACGATTGGATTGAGGTTGTAGTGTGAGTTTTATATTTGATCATGACACTGGCTGGTTATATGGTGGTCTTAATAGTGAGCCTTCAATATGGACAAACTGGATGATGGTGGATCATAGTGACCATATCCTATAACCATGTGAATATAGAATGAGTATATTTTGATTGACTTTTCATATAGTAGTTCTAACCAGCTACATTGATGGATTTACCTATCTATGATATTCTTCAGCTCCATATGGGTTGCATAATAGTAGTTGAGTATTCATCAGTGTTTATCATCCTCTCCAGGAACATGATTGGTATGGTTATGGATATTTTCATACATTATATGAAAATTGAGAGGGATATTCATAGAGACATTTGTGATAGAATGATACCATTTCTATTTTCCGAAATATAATGGTGTTCAATAGTGATCATCCGCATAATATAGTTTCCTGAATGATGAAACATATATAGTTGTTACCAAAAATGAGAAAACAGAAGAAGAAACCTTAGAGGTAGGGATATGTCATATGTATTAGGTACATGTATATGTGAAAAGTTTTATTAGGGGGTCCTTGGATATGGGGTTTATGATTCATGTATCACAGGATGGGTCCAGTATCTCTCAAGAGATATGGTGATACTAATGTGATGGCATGATAAATATTGCATGAGAATGTTCGACAAGTAGTACATTTGACATAGAGATCACGGCTGGGTTGTAGTGGTAGTCGAAGTGATAGGAAAAGAAACATATTCAGGGAGAAATTCATTGTAGAGGAATTTGGAGAACACTAGGGGCCATATACACATTTAATTTTGCTACCACAACACATGATGTTCATTGCTAGGCTCCATGAGCTAGATGATAGAGGCATGGGATTTTGTAGGTAATCGATGATTATAAAGAATATGATACATGAATAATTAAAGGTACAATAAATGAGATTTCAACCTTAGATTAATTACTATTTGAAAGAGGATATAGTATTCCCTTTATCTCCACTTATTTGGTTTGATACATAGAGAATCTAGTTGATCAATTATCTTGACCCTTATGATTGGAGACTCGTACTATAAATGAATAATTGATTAACGCATAAGACGATAGTGTGACATGAATCCTAGGGGTGAATGTTTCAGTTGGGATCTCATTATAGCAACGATGAATCCCTTACGACGTCACTATTCATATGGGACGATTATCTATAGTATATTCCCATATTTAATATTTTTATTGGAGAATGTAATGTGTCTACAATGATGGGTAAAAAATTTATTTTGGGAGAAAAGGATACCCAAGAAGTGAAGAACGAATTCATTCATAGGATGGTGTAGGTGATTAATCAACATACGACCATCATGAACCTTGGTGCAATGGATTTCATGAGTTCCCATTTTCTATTACTGGTTATGGATTATGAGAACATATTCAATGAGGATGTTCCAATAGTAACTCACAATATAGATATAGACTTCTACATTGATAGAAACCCAGGGATTTCCCTGATATCTATACCCACATATTGGATTGATCGTGCCAAAAATCGTGGGATTAGAGATCAGTTAGAGGACTTGTATAGGAAGGGATTTATTAGACCTAATGTTTCTACATGGGTGACCCCTGTATTTTTCTCCAAGAAGGATGACGGGATCTTGGTGTTATGTGTGAATGACCAGTTCTTAAATCAAGTGAACATGAAAAATTATTATCCACTCCCATGAATTTCTGAACAGTTAGATCAGTTGATAAGGATGGGACAGTTATCAATGGTTGAACCAAGATCAGACTATCTCATGATTTGTGTATGATATGTGGATATACTAAAAATGGAATTCTAATTTTTTTGGGTCATTATGAGTACATGGTGATTCCCATTGGTGTGAATAATTCCCCAGTAGTGTTCATGGGACCCATGAGCTAGACCATTCAACCCTTTTTAGACTAGTTCATGGATGTCTTCATCAATGATAGTATAATTTAATCAACATTTGAAGAAGAGAAATCTCTAATGATGATGATTATTCTAGAGAAGAATTTAGAGATCTATATTGATATAAATCTCTTAAATTTTCAGGTCTATATACATCAGTTCCACATTATAGGACACAATATCTCAATAGATATTCTCACAATGGATGCGACCAAGGTTGAGGTAGTATTAGTTTAGGATCCACCTAATACTATGAATGATTTGTAAAACATTCTTGGAATGTATTAATATTTCAGGAAATTAAAACCAAAATTTTCTAGGGTATTATCACCCATGAAAAGTTATATCTGACATGGGTATCATTTCATGTATACCAAGTGTTTATATAAGTATTTTCATAAGTAGAGTAAGTGATCAATGATTACTCTAATATTAAGATAGCTATAAGAGGTTTTCAAGTGTGTTGTGTAATGAAATTAATCAGGTACAAGGCATTTCTATGTTCATATTTATACGGAGGTTATTAATACCCATGGTTAATTTATAATGATACCACATGAGAATAACTATAAATTATGTGATGTTGATTTTCAATGATATTCTTCACACTCAATATATTGTGACACTACCCGATGAGAGAGAGGATTATTGTCTACTCAGATCACAACGTTCGTAAGTATATTTTCTCATTGAAGGATATTAACTTTATAAATAGGTTATGGGTAGAGTTCCTAAATTATTATGGCTTCATGTGTTTCTAACCTCTTTGTAAGTGGAACGTGGTAGAGGATTCTCTTAGTTAGTGATTTGGTTTAAAGTTGATGAGCGATGCATCAAATTAGTTTTCCTCATTGTAGTAATAATTTGTTTTTTGAGATAGATCAACGTACCTATAGAAGATTGTTGTTACCCCATACAGTTTTTGTTATTTTGGTAGGCACATACTGTGTATTCCAAATTTGAGACACTAACATACTCATATATCAAGTGTACATGGTCCTGGGGGATTTTCAAAAGGTGGGTAGAATATCTTTCTTTTCAGGGGATGAATGATTTTTCCATGGACTACGCGAGAGGATGTAGTAAGAGAGTCTCATAAATCATTTTAGATAACAAATACTTGTTTGGAAAATATTTTCTAAGACCTATGATGTCGAATTTTTTGAGCATGGTTAATGAAGGGAGTTGCAAATCTTGTCTCTTGATTCCATACATGTCTTTATGTGAAAGGTCAGAACTGAGTTCCATTTTTTATAGCTCAAAACAATAAGGTTTAAGAGTGTTATTGGGATCAAATATCCATGAATTTTGTGATGGTACTGCCACATATGTCTAGGTGGCATGATTCCTTATTGGTGATCAAACATTTACTCAAAAAATTATCCCAATTCTTAGATTTCTTAGTGCAGAGTTCCTTATAGAACTTGGGATTCCACTATGTGGAGAAGATAATCAGAATACATTGTGCTCCTTGGACATAAATTCCTAACCATGATGATTTATGAATATATCAGTTATGAAATGGATTTTAGGATGCTTATAGCACTCTGTTACGATATAGGAATAAAATTCCACTCCAAACTGATGGCTAGACTGAGCATACCATTTAGGTAATGGAGGACATGTTGTGGAATTAAATGTGGGAATTTTTCCTTATATTGGAGTACCCTCATCCCTTGGATTGATATTTTTAATATAATATTTACCAATCTATAATTAGTTTGTATCCATTAAATCCTTTGTACTAGTGATTCTGTAGGTCAACACATTATTATACTAACATAGAATGATCAATAATAATGGGCCTTGAGATGGTGAGAGGTACAACCAAGAAGTTGTAGATCATCCATGAGAGGGTGAGTACTGCACATCGCTATCAGATTTCCTATGAGGAGAGACAATTGATTCTACAGAATATTGATGAGGGAGACCATGTGTTCTTAAGTGTTTCACCTCATCTTAGATTATAGAGTTTTTATAGGGGATAATGATGTCTATAAAATTCATTTCACTTTCCAAATACTGTTTATATTTAGATAGGTGGTGTACCGATTAGCTCTACCATCATAGTTAGTTTGGGTACATGATGTATTCAATGTGTTGTAGTTGAGGATGTACATACCTAACCTACCATGTTTTATGGACCGAGGGAGTCTATTAATCGATGAAGGAGGAAAAATTGTTGAGTACCTAGTTGAGATTTTGGAATGTAAGTAGATAATCCTTCATGGAAATGTTATTTCTTTTGTGAACGTCTTGTTGCACCATAGGAATCTCCGAAACATCAATTTGTAACTGATTGCTCAGATTTATTCACACTACCCACATCAATCTAAGTAACTGTAATGATGAAAACATCTATCAATGGAATGTATACATTATAATAGTAATTTAATATATTATAAATCACATAAAATTACATATATAAAATAATAAAAAACATTATAAATGAATAATAAATTAAATAAGAAGTATTTCTAGAAGATAAGGAACCAATATAGTTGAAAAAATAGATGGACATTAGGAATAGTATTATGACCATTTTGAATAGTAAACTAAAAAATGAATATTAATATCACACAGGAAAGATGAAATTAAATTTATATATCTTATAAATGATAGTATTGTATAATCATATCATTGTTTATTTAAAAAAATATCATAACAATTAATAATAATGCGTCAGTTTTTTACTGTCATAAATATTTAATAACAATTTAATGATTAAATTAATAATTTAAAAAAAAATTTGTTTCAATAATTGTAATCAAAAATTAATATTTTAATTTCTTATTCTTTTAATAAATTTTAATTAGAATTTATGAAAATTTTCAAAGACGTATTAAATCAATTATAATATTAAAATATATATTTTCCATGTAAATTATTATCTTAATTAAAATTTAAAATATAGATATTTAGAATAATATATTCATAAAATAGAATTCATTTCTAAATTCTACAAATATAATAATGGATAGGGTTATCTTTTTCAATTTTTCAAAAATATATGAATTTTTTATGACTAGTAAATGGTGATAATTTATGATAAAACATAAAAACATGAATTATGGAGTCATAGATGATGTATGACTGATTGAAGACAAATATTTTAAACTCTCCATCATTATTTTAATATATTTAGTTATAATTTTGAAACTTTTCACTGTATTGAGCCAAAATAACAAACTAATTAATATAGTAATAAAAACACCCTTCTCCTCCACTATAAATACAGCCTCTCTTACCTCTTCTTCTCACACCTTTTAGGATTGGAGAATATTCCATGCTCTAACCAATACTCGTACATAGACCATTCCCCGCATCTAGGATCTATGGGTCTCATCAATATACTAAACTCATTTCCTTAAGGAGGTTCTCAAGGATGATAATTTCAAGAGTTAAATTTTCCTTTCATTTATTTTAATTTTTATTTATGTTTTTTATTTTTTTTTCTACTCACCTACACTAATCCAAAAGAAATTATTAATAAATTAACATAAATATACATTAATGCTGTCATGATATGGAATTTCCATTATTAAGCCCTTCCCTCAAACTATTTTGTTTGTAAAAAATAAATCGTCACCCATGATGTTACAATTTACTAACATCATGGGTGATGAACTTTAATTTTTCTTTAACGCATTCATGGATGTTAATAAAACCATTATAATGGTTTAAACATATTGAAAATTTATTTTAAAATTCATTTTATGTTTTTAACTAACATATATGCATAATACTAAATGATAAAACATGCATTGTTTATTGTGATTGAAAAAAACCAAAAGAAACAGAAAACTATCATCATTAACTTTTATCTAATGATTAGTACCCGTACCATATAAAAAAATTCATTATAATACTGTTTAAACATAAAAAATGACAATAATAATATATAAAAACATTTCTAGATATTTATCCACATTTTACACAGACTTCAATTCTTGTATACATTTGAACTGATCATGGAAATAATGAAAACATACACTTCTAAATGATTAAATTAAGCATTTTAACTCATACATAACTCTATATGTGTGTTTAATAAAACAATAATTAATACAATTCATGAATAAATTTTATACATTTTTAATTAATTAATCTAATGTGACTATAAAAGATATTTATGTGACGAAATAAATAGGAAATAAAATAAGGGGAATTCTCAAACCCAACTCTCATTCTTTGCGTTTTCCACCATAAATTACATTTTCATAATAAATATTCCATTAATGATACAAAAATATAATTTAATCATCATTATATTACCTTTCCTGGGAAATACATGTAACCAATATAGTTGTATAAAAAATTTCATGATTTTTCTAAAAATAACTATACCTTCTAAAAACTAATCATTCACATCTCATGAGATTCTTCCATATTCACTCAAAATGTATGGTTCATAAACATTCTATGTTATTTCAATTTTTGTCTAGGAACTCCGTATTTTATTCATAAATATATAATTAATGAAATGTAGCTCATTTCGTTCCATGTGTTATTTTATTAATAAGATTGAAATAAATTCTACATGGAAATAATTATAATGTAAATGTTATTATGTGCTTGGTGCATTGGGAATTATATACTGCATGAAAATGATAATATGTGACTATTTTTTCAAGAATTATATTTATCTCCATTTCATTTGTTAATTCGATGTATCTGATAAAAAAATTGAAATATTTGTGAACATGATTGTTTCTTTGTTCACTACCATGTGTGGTATTTTACCTCAAATACATGATGTTTCTCTTTATTCATTACCACATTCCTGGACATTTTCTAATTCTTCCTATCATAATTATGAGTCCATTCTTATGTTATGATCATAATTATTATACTCAACCAATGTTATATTGATTATTGTATTATTATATCCTCTTTCTAGGATTTTTGATTATCTAATTATAATTGAATATCCATAGTTGATTACATGTACTAAGCATTACATGAGTTCCAATAAGAAGCTAAAGGAGACTAAATAAAATAAATTTTTATGTTATATATTTAAAATATTATGTATGGTCCTAATTTTACCTATAGAAATAAAATTATATCATAATTGTGTATATTTTTTTATCAATTATAATCCCTAATAAGTTATCTAATAAAAATAATGGTCACTATAATTGGTATCATAGAAAATTTTCTTTAATTTTGTAATTAATATTCGTGAACCAGAGTGAAGACTTTTATTATGATACTATGCTTAAGTAAGAACACAAGATTCATTGTTTTAGAAAATTATATACATAGGTATCCCAAAAGATTTACTATAAGAATTAATTTCATAATGAAATAAATTATTTATCCATGACTGATTTACTTATGTTTGGATTCTGACATTTTATATTTTATAAAATGGTGGTAACTAGGAGAAACTAGGCTGGCAACCCATATGAGGGATAATGTTGTGTTTTCCCAAATGTCATCCCGAATTCATTGGGGGTGGAGTTAAAAATTTGATGGCGATGCATACCCATCTATATGGGGATATGAACAATTACCATAATAATTTGGAACATCTTCTATCACCAAAGAGGGAGAAACTGAAAATTGATTCCTTTATACGAAAAAAACCACCAATGTTTAGTTGTTATTCTACTAAACATGTCATAGGACAGTGTATCAAATCAAAGGAGAATATCTTTTCTGTACATTCCTATTCAATTATGGAGAAGGTGACTCTATCCATATATCATCTTTATGTAGTTTTCATCCTATGGTGGTAATTAATTAAGAACCCCAAGCCAAAGGATGAAATTAATGAGATGGATTGGGAATACATTATGATAATTTCTCTTAACAAGTATTTACCTAAAAATATGTATACAAATATAGATAGAGAATTCATAGAGCTTATGTAAAAGGAATGAGGATCTTCCAAAAATTATGAAGAATATTTCATGTCATTTTCATGGTACGCATCATGCTTTATTATCACAGTGATAGGAAAATTTAATGATTTTTCAGTTACATAAAACCACACCAATTAAAGGTTTTAAAAATTTGAGATATTGGTATTTATGAAGAAGTTTATTGATGTGAACTCAAAGAGGATATGGATTATAGAGAATTATCTCAGGGTTATGGTGATAAGAAATGATATATGGAGTTTCATGTTGTATGATCTAAATATAAAGGTGGAAAGAAAACTCTACCACCCACTTGTCAAAAATGTGAGATGAATCGTCAATGGAACTTTCTCAAAGTCAAGAGTAAATGATTCACGTAGGGGAGAGAAGACACCAAACAAATTAATGCATAAAATTCATAAGAAAGAATTATAATTTTGTATAGTAAAGGATAGAACCACCAATGGTCTAATGCAACAACACTAGGGAGCAAGGGAACTATGCATGAAAATACACTAAACCCAGAGTGGGTGTTGATTCCCTGTAGTGTGGGTGCACGGAAGATCATAAATCACTTTTGTAAATTCCTTCAATTAAGTGGATGTTGATTCTCTGGGAAGAAGAATACCTTGCTGAAATGGATGAATCCATTTATGGAGTAAACCAATGGGAAATTTCCATTATGAAAGAATACTATGATATATTTCTTGAAGAGTTACCTACAATTCCGTAGGATCATGAGCTAGAGTTATCAATAGAATTCAATCCCAATGATACTCTTAACTTAATGTGTCCCTAATTTATGGAACCTATCAAAAAAAATATTTAAATAAAAATATTCAAGAGAATTTTTTAAAGGGGTTGTTTTCTCTAGTGAGTCAACTTACAGTGTGCCACTGCTCTTTATCAAGATGACATATGAATCAATATTGATGTGGATCTATATTCTTAATATCATTACCATAAGGTGAAAAATAATTATATTAATAAGTCTTCCTTCCATACAATGTATGAGATCTATGTTTTTATAGTGATTCCCATTGAACTTACTAATTCCCTAAAAATCATCTTGTATTTTAGGAATTGAGTATTTAGACAATTCATCAACAAATTTATGGTATTTTTATCAATGATATTGTCATTTAATCAATCATGATGGAGGAACAGGAAGATCCTATACTGATTTTGTGGGGGACATTATGGAATTAGAATTATAATTCCATATTCATTAACTATGAATTATGTATATAGAATGTCACATTATCCAGGAATGTGATCACATGTGAGGGAACCTCTACAAACCCCAGAAAAAAAGGTTAATGTGGAATTTTTCATACCCTCTAGGCTCATGATAATCTTTAGTTTTCGTAGATTATCTGGGTAATACCAACATTTGGGGATAAATTTCTCATGATTGTCAAGCCTTCTAACTATGTTTAAAAGGAACAAGGTAAAGTATGTTTGGATGGAAGAAAATGAGGAATGATTATAGGAGTAAAATAAAAAGTTGATCACATAAATTTTTTAACATTACAAAAAATATGAGAATATTTTGTGATATATAGAAGTGATTCAATGAATGTATTAGGTTTTGAATTCATGAAAAATTATAATGTGACACCCTACACCTCACAATTGTAGAACATTTTTTTGTCAAACTACACAACGCATGATCTGGATCAAGAGACCATGATATTTTCCTTTAAAATCTTACGTCACTACCTATATGAAGAATATAATGACATGTATACCAACTACAAGAGCCTAAATTATATATTTAGAAAAAGGGATCTGAACATTACTCAAAGGATGTGGTTAGAGCTAATTAAAGGCTACAATTTCTCTATTCCAAATCATCTTGGTAAGGATTACTAGGTAGTTGATGATCTTACTAGAAAATAACATTCTACTCTTTCTATATTGCAGATTTAGAGTGTCTATATCTTCATGGATATTAAATGTATGTATTTGGAAATCATACTAGTTGGTGAAACATCCTACCATTCCCAAATAATTTCACAACAATCTATCTAAGACACAATTATAGAGGAACAAAGGGATGATCCAGAGTTACAAAAGGAGGAGAATGATGTAAAGGAAGGGAATCTTCATGTCTTCCATATTTATTATTAATTTGTGATTTTTTTGGGAATAAGGCTTCTAGTGACTTCGTCATATGGGATAATGTAGGAGCTATTGGAAAATTCACATAGCTCAACATTCTCTATCAATCCAGATAGCACGAACATATTTCTCTATCATTGAGAAAACATTTGGTGGGATAACTTGAATAAAGAGATTGCAAAATATATCACATGGTTCTTGATATTTCATCAAGTTAAATCTGTTTGATAGAATCCCAATACGATGATGCAATAATTTTCTATACCCCTATGGAAATGTGAGAATGTCACTATGGACTTTATAATGGGTCTCTTAAATACATAAATGTAAATAATGTGGTTTGGGTTGTGTCAAAAAACTCTGCATGGATTACCCCTTATTTGAATTAGGGATTATCTATAACTTGAAAGACATGAAATGATATTGGTTAAGAAAGGTGTCACACAAAATTGGGTTCCAATTTCAATTTTCATTGATCATGATCATAGGATCACTTCTTTATTCTATAGGATTCTTTAACTTCATTTGATTACTAAGTTGAAGATCAACTCATCCTATCACTCCAAAACGATTTACTATCTTAATGGAATTTTTATAAACTAGAATATTGGCTAGGAGAATGGTCATTAGAATTGAATGGTTAAAGGGATCACCATCTCTCATTGGATGAGTTTTATTATAATAATAACTTCCACTCGAGTATTCATATGACTTAATATGGAACATTAAATTGTATGCGATGTACAAATACAAAAATTTAGGGATGAAGTTGGTGAATGAAAACTACATGGATAAGATTATGTTCATGATATGATGGAGAATTTTCCATCAATTTAGAAAAACATCAAAGATTCTTAGAGTCAGCAAAAGAGAAATCCTGAAAAACATTGGTTGGACTTGGAGTTTGACGTTGAACATAATTTAGTCCTCCAAATATCACCATGGAAGAGATTCATGGAGTTTGGAAAAAAAATTGAAGCAAATAACAAGTTATATTATCTACTATGACATCGTAGATCGAAATGGAGATATGGCCTATCAACATACACTTCCATTGAATACAGATCAAGTTAATGATGTGTTCCACATAACACTCCAGAGGATGTACATACCAAATCCCCCACATGCTCTGAAATTAGTGGTGGTATTGATGGATGATGTTATCTCTTATGAAGAGATTACAATAAATATTCTAGAGTAGAGAGATGAGGTTCCATAAAACAAGACATCGAACCTTATCAAAGTGTTGTAAAGGAACAATAATTATAAAGAAAAATCATCGGAACAGGAGGAGGATATGAAGGACAAGTACCCTTATCTATTTATGTAAAACAAAATTTGGAGTTAGTAATTTTAAAAAAAATGGATGAATATAATGACCCACACATTTATCAGTGAAATTGTTCCCTTCTTAAAGTAATTTCATATTGATTAAATCACATAAAATTACTTATATATGGTAATAAAATATTTATAAATTATGAATTACCAAAATGAGGAGTATTTCTTGTTGTTAAGGAAAAAATTCTGATGAAATAGTAACATGGCCTTGGGAATAGTAATGTGACACTTAGGAATATTACACATACCAAATGAATAGTAACATCCCCCATGAATGTATAAATATAGTTTATGAATCTTATAAATGAATGTATCATATAATTTTATCATATTATAAGTAAATATATGTTTTAAAAATTAATAATTAAGTATTTGTATTTCTGTAAGACATAAAAATGTTAATATATTATTAAGATAGATATATTTATTTAAAATTAAAATTATTTTCATAAAATGTATTCTAAATTTAATATTTTTATATCTTATTCTTTTATAAAAAAATTATGAGTTATTATTTAATTTTTCAAAGTGTTAAAAAAAATAGTTATGATATTAAATCTATACTCTTTATGTAATTGAAGATTTTAATTTATAATTTAATTACTCATATTTAAAAAATGGTTTTCATAAAACTGGGTTTACCATTGAATTAAACACATCAGAAAAGGTATATGAGTTACCGGGAATTTAACTAATCTTAGTATGTAGTATTTGTTTGGTAACATTATATTGGGTGATAGAACACATATAATAAATTTTTCAGAATGTTAAAAAGAAAAATGATAGTGTTTCATTTTTAGATACTTATACATTACCTTGTAATGTTCAATGATCTTAGAATGTTTTAAAATCATAATGAAATAACTACGTTGTTGTTCAATATGATTCAATCATTGATGAAAATTTTGATAATGAATTATCTTATATATCCATAAGGATGATTAAAATAGTGGGAACAAAATATTTCCCTTTCAAAAAAAATAAGAATGATAAAAGTGACTTGAATGAATATGAAGTCACTTGTTATGAATATAAGAAATATGAATATATGTGACAAGATTGTAAATAGATGAAATGGAAAGACTAAGAAGAAAATAATTCGAGAATAAATGAAAATTAGTATTTTAAATTGGAATGAAATAATGTTTTGAATGATTCTAACAAAAGTAGTTCCATTGGTGTTGATTATTCTAATTTTCCTTCTTTGAACGAATGTTTCATTTTGATGAAAATTCATCCTTTAGCTAAAGTACCATTTTGTATCATTTTTGCATTGAAAATGTACAAAAAAAATGAATCTAAGACCGATTTTATTTTAAATTCCAATTATCATAATAGTGATAATGAGAAAATGTCTACATCACCTGAAGAATAATCATTCACATATAGTAGAGATAATAAATTTTCTATATTGGATGAAATTTATAAATTTTAAAAACTATTAGAAGACAAAAATTATTTCATTTGGAAAAAACTAGATAATGACAAAGATGAAAATGCTAACAATATTTCATGGTTATCTATTTTGGAGGATGAAATATTAGATATTTTTATTGATTTAGATTCAAATATTTATGAATGAGATAATATTTCAAAAGAATTTGAAAAATATATTTTAGATAAAATTGTATTATAAATAAAATTTAGCTATATAACTAATTTTAATGGGGATAAATATGTAGTAGTCAATCTAAAATATAATTTTTTTTAAAAAACATTAATAAATGTTTAAAAATATAATTTTCAAATTTTATAAGATTTATAAACCAATTATACTACATGGTTGTCGTCATATAATTGTTATTACAAATAAGAACCCTATTTTTATTAGCATTTCTTTTCTTCCTTAATGTGAACCTTTTTCACTTTTTAATAAAGTTGTGGGAAATGGATAAAAAAATATTACTTTAACACAGAACATTTATTAGGTTTACACAAATAATATTTTTCTAAGGAAATTATTTTTTGTTAATATAAATTCAAGCATACGTCATACCTAATTTTTTTTCAAAAAATACAAGTCGTAATAATGTTTCAGTTCAGAAAATATAATCATTAAGTTTTCAAGATAACAAATATTATACACAAATAATAATAATTTTTACACGTATATTGGATATTCTAGTAACATAAATGGAATCAAATATTTCATCGGGAAGATAACAACGATGAATGAAGACCATGTGACTTTAGGAGTTAATGATCAATGAGAGGTTATTATAATTGGTAACATAGTACATCATGAATACGTTTTTATTACAAGTGATTCATTTTTTTTAGATCATAAGAATAACCATATAAGAATATATAAATTATGTGATTAAATATACCTTGTATGATTTCATAATGATGATTTTTTAGAACATAGCTCTAAGGACAAATTTATTCTTTTTGCAAATAAACATGAGAATTGATTACACACTAATCATATATGATATTAGAAGACAAGAAATACCTTATCTTATTGCAATGGATGTTAATTATTGGATATAAAATACAAGGTTATGACAAATATTTGTGTTTAATGTTAAAGGAATGTTTTAAAGATCTAAAAGAACTTAGGGTTGATAATTCAAAAATATATAACCATTGTCAATTCGGTAAGAAAAATTATACAAGTTTTAAATCCATTTGTGTAGTAAAATATTATGATTCATTATAGTTATAGTAAATGGAATAATTTGGTCCTACAGAATCTATTTTCATTGATTGGAAATACTACATATATTTTGTAGTTGACTATTACAGAAGATATACTCTGGTGTATTTAATTTCATGAAATCATGAAACATTTATTGATTTTAAAAATATTATTTTTCAATTTAGAAAGAGAAAAAAATTAACATTGATAAATATAAATTTTTATCATTGTAGAGAATTGGTAAATTCATATTTCGGATCATTTTCTAGCAATAATGGTATTTAAAACAACTTTTCATCACTTATAACTCCATTGAAAATTTTTGATGTATATAAAAGTTATAGAATTTATCAATAAATAACTTAAACCATGATGATTGAATACTCAGTTGGTAAATTTTTAAGGATGAAGAAGTTATTACATACTTCTTTACTATAAAATGAGTTGTATTTTAAATATTATTAATAATACTATTTATGAGTTTTAGACAAGAATAAAACTAAAATTTTCATTTGTTAATGTTTTTGGTTGTAAGGTATTCATCTTGAATACTAATATAATCTACATAAGTTTGCATCCAAAACTAAAGAAGGAATATTTTTAGGTTATACCACTAATTATATGGTTTCTATAGTTTTAAATAATAAATCTAGTACTAATGAGGAAACCATTCATGTTATGTTTTTTGAAACTATTCCATTTGTTTTTAGAATACATCAACCCGAATCCTTATATATTATTTATAAAATGACTTTTCAACCATTGTTAGAATGTTCCTCTAATAAGGAAATAACTGATGAATTTGTTTTTGATTTTATTCATGGGGAATAATTTTTATATATTGTTGAGGAACATACTTTTGAAAACCGATGAAGTTAGTTGTTTTTTATTAATCCTTATGTGAATGTACCATGGGTGTTGTAGATCAACCAATTAAGACTAGAAGTCCTTTCTGGATTGAAAATGAACAACATTTTTTAACCTAAATTGTAACTAAGAATTTTGATTATGATTTAATGGATTATTATTGGGCTATGTAATTACATGATGAAATCAATGAATTTGAAAAAGAAAAATGATTTCAATTTAGTTGAACATCATCAAAAACATCTATAATATGAGTAACATGGGGTTTTTAAAAAAAATTCTATGAAATTTATGTAACAGAAATAAATAAATAGAAATTGTTTCTACTAGACATAGTGAACAAGAGGTAATATATTATGAATAAAAATATGAATAAATTAAAATGTAACGTCCCTGATTTGGGTGTCACTCAACGGGTGCCCCGAACCCGGTTGTTCACATGACCTCAAACGCATTTCCCCAAATTCCTGAGGCTGCTGACTAGCAGTGAGGGCCTAGGACTGATAGTGGGGAAACTTTTCCATCATTTTTCAATGTGTAGAGCAGTGGAATAAAATATATAAACATACAACAGTAAAAGCATTAAACAATATTCAACTGAAATGGACAACTGAAGTAAAATAGAATCAGCAGTCATATACATAATGATGCAACATGTCACTAATTCTATGAAAACATCCAGAACTAGAGACACTGCAATACAATAAAATAAAATAAAATACAACTCAAGTATAAGGTACAAGTAAATTAAATAAATTAGAGTAAACAAAACCCAATAGCATCACAAGCCTAAGCTCGGTCACATGGTATCATAATCCTCTACTACAATCAATTACCGTTATAGGGACCCCTTCCCTTATCCATACTTGCAGAAATGTTATTTGTTTGGGGCCGAAGACATGACCCCAAAGAGGGTGTGAGAAATAAATCTCAGTAGGCATCCACCGAATTCCCTTGCCCAACTGGTACTGAAAATATGCAACAGCAGTGTACAAAAGTAAATTCAGTAAATTAGTAAGTACTCAAAAGTAACTATCACTACCAGTTTCATTGCCATCTTAATATTCATTTTAACCATTCAATTTAATAACATTCTGTGCTCATCAAAACAAATCCCTCAGGCCAATCAGAACCTTGCCCTCAGGCTAATGTAATTAGAAAACACCCTCAAGCTAACCCTCAGGCTATCGAATATTTCCCTCAAGTGTACGAGATATAACCCTCGGGCACAGAAGTCATTTACCTCAGGAATAAGAAGTGTTCCCCTTAGGCGAAATAGAACATTTCCCTTAGGCTAAGAAGTACCTTTCCCTCAGGTAAATCAATGATGCCCTCAGTCTAAAAAGAACACAACCCTCAGGCACAATTAATCGGGCCATGAACAACAGATAAGAAAGAAATTATATAAAATTCCTCTGAAGGAAATTTAAAGCATGATAAATTTTATGGTATACCCTCAGGTAACCTGGCCAAACGGCTAAACAGAAGAACACACCCTCGGGGTGGTCCTGGATCCAAGCAGTGATCCCAAACAGCAGTCATACATATTCATTAAACTACATATACAATTATAGGTATTTAATTATTCAAGGCCTCATCCATACGACACCCCAACATGGGCACGTATCATATTGGTACACAAAATACATAGTTATTGGAATTTAAACATCAGACCTCCTACTTTGATTATCTCTAATCGTTATACGTGAATGACACCTCCTGAATTTTCCAAAAACGATATAGATCTATGATAAAAGAATTCCCATTGAAATGCAAATAACATCCCTTATATGAAGAATTGGTACAAACAATGAAAAGAGAAGGGAGAACTCACCCGTGCGGTTCCAACGTGATTGGTAGAAGCGAAAAAGGATTCCTGGTGCTCGATCAGCTGATCTCCGAAGCTCCGGCCATTCTCTTGAGATCCATTGGAGTTCTAAGCTTCCTCTGTGAATAGAGGGGGCTACTACCTAATTTATGAAGAAAAAAAATTACACAGTGTGTACATTTCTCATTTAACTGTTCCTATAGTGGCTACTTTTTCAACCGTTGAACACTTTAATTGTCAACATGAGTACACAACGTGTATTTCCAAACACACGGCATGTACTGTTGCTCAACTGGTGGCTACTACCACCATCTTATTATTCACCTAGAAACTAACTACATGGCGTGTAAATAACCACTTCACGGCATGTAGTCGATTTTTACTCATTTCATCGTCGATAGTGCAACATGCCCTGTGAACTCATCCCACACGGCCAAAGTACACAGCCTGTTGAAAATTACACGGCATGTACCCACAAAATATGTGGTTTTCCCCATTTTCCTTATTTTCACAAAAATAGTCAAGGAAAAAGAAAAGAAGAAACTTGTACCTCATGAATAAGAACCAGGTTCTAACAAACTTCCCCCCAGAAAGAAATTCGTCCCCGAATTTCCCTTCTAAGGGTGGAGAAGATAATGCATAGAACAACTCTGGCCACTTAGCACATACATTGGTCTCCCACTCCCAGGATTTATCCTGCACTTGGCCATGCTGCCATAACACCCGTATGAGAGGAACTGAATGACCTCAGAGATCCTTCATGCTCTTATTTACAATATGAGTCAAATTCTCCTTGATGGATGCATCGATATAATGTTAAACATCTCCAGGCTGAAAGGCATGAGATGGGTCTAAATGATAACATCGCAGCTAAGATACATGGATGACGCCGGCCAGGCCCGTTACATCTATGGTCACTGCAACCGATAGGAAACCAGACCGACTCTCTCCAAGAATCTCAAATGACAACACATACCTCGGTGAAAGTTTACCATGTATCCTAATTCTCCTATGTCCCAACTTCTTTGAAACACGCAAGAAAACCTGATCCCCAACCATGAACTTCAAGGGTTGTCTGCGGCGATCAACATAAGATTTTTTATGAGATTACGAAGTAGCCATCCGCTTCTATATCAACTGGACCTCCTCTGATGTCTCCTTCATAAGGCACGGTCCCAACAAAGCTGCCTCACCTACCTCTAACTAGCACAAGTGTGATCGGCATGTCCTTCCATATAATTCATTGTAAGGTTCCATCTCGATTGTTTCTTGAAAACTATTATTATAGGAAAACTATAATAGGGTTATGTCCCTTTGTCAAGAGACCCTAAAATATAGGATGCATGCACGCATCATGTTCTCTAGCACATGTATAGTACACTTTGACTGGCCATCAGTCTGAGGGTGGTAAGCTATGCTCAGAAGAACCTGTGTACCCAATGCCCATTGATAACTCTGCCAGAAACGAGATGTAAAATGGGTGTCCCTATCTAAAATGATAGAACGGGGACCCCCATGAAGACGTACAACCTATTGGATATACAACTTCTTGAGCTCGTCAACACTGAAGCTCTCTTTGATTGGTAAAAAGTGAGCTACCTTCGTAAGTATTTCCACAAAAACCCACATGGAATCATTGCCCCGAATTGACATCGACAACCCAGTCACCAAATACATCATGACATCGTCTCATTTCCACTCTGGAATGGGTAACTTCTGTAATAGTCTGGTAGCCTCTGATGCTTCGCCTTCACCTGCTGACTGGTGGAACATCTAGTAACAAAACCAGCTACCTCTCTCTTCATACCCAACCACCGATATTGTCGTCCCATGTCACGGTACATTTTGGCAACTCCGGGATTCACTTCCCAAGATGAAGAATGAAACTCTTACATCATATCCTCACATATTTCCCCTAGAACCCATACTCGTCCATGGAAATGAAATACCTCACCATAGCCTATCATCCATCTAGGAGGAGGGTCCTCACATGCCACCAACTCCCATAGAATGAGGCCTTCGAAATCAGATAACTATCTCATTCTCACTCTATTAAAGAGGGTAGAGGTTACAACTAAGGAAGAAAGATATGACTGCCCTTGACTATCATGCCCCTCCAAATGAATCTCTGAGAACAATGCCATGAGCTGCCACTCACCCTAGCCTCCTGCACTGCCTGTATTTGAGTCTTGTTGCATAGTGCATCGGCAACTCGTTACCCATACAAGGTGTATAGGAAAGCTCGAAGTTGATGGAATGGTGTTATTCAACCCATCTTCATAGTCTCAAGTTCATGATACACTGGGTAATGATATATCTGAGTCTTTTGTGGTCTGTGAATACCACAAAATTCTCTCCCATGAATTATTATCTCCAACAGCATAACGCGTGATCAACTGAAACTAACTCAGGATCATGCGTCAGGTAATTCCTATCATGTGGCCTCAACTTCATAGACCCGTATGAAACCATTTGATCTCCCTACATCAACATTGCTCCCAGCCCAAAACCCAATGCATCAGAGTAAACTGTATAGATATTACCTTGCTCTGAATGTATCAGGATTGGTGCTGATGTTAACCTTCCCATCATATCCTGAAAGGCTGTCTCACAAGATTCTAACCAAATGAACCTCACACCCTTCTTAGTTAACCCTGCCAATGGTTCTCCTAAGAAGGATAAGTCCTCTATAAAGTGCAAGTAGTAACCCACCATCTCCAAGAAACTATGTATCTCAAACACGTTCTTAGGCTAGTCCAAGGAAACTATTGCTCTCACATTCTCTAGGTCCATGGAAACTCCTGCCTATGAGATGATATGACCCAGGAAGTGTATCTAGTCCATCCAAAAGTGGAACATTGATAGATTAGCATATAGACAATTCTATCTCATTGTAATCAATATGATCTCAAGATGGGTAGCATGGTCATGTGGAGTGTGCGAGTACATCAAGATGTCATCCAAGAAGACTACCACAAAAGAATCCAGATAAGGGTGGAACACTTGATTAATCAGAGCCATGAAAACTGCTGGCACATTCGTGAGTCCAAACGACATAACCATGTACTCGTATAGACCATATCTTCTCTGAAAAGCTGTAAGCAGTATATCTGATGGTCTAACATGTAACTGATGACATCTAGATCTCATTTCAATCTTCGATAACACTCATTCTCCTCAAAGTTGATCAAAAATATCATCAATCCTCGACAAGGGATATCGGTTCTTAAATGTTAACTTGTTCATCTTCCAAAAATCCACACAAAGTCTGAGGGTATTGTCCGCCTTTCTCGCAAAAAGGACTGGAGAACACCAAGGAGAAGCACTATGTTAGATGAATCCCATTTCCTGTAACTCCTCTAACTTTCTCTTGAACTCCTGCTACTCTGGTTTAGCCATCCAATAAGGAGGAATGGACACCGGTGATGCTCCTGGATGACGCTCAATAGAGAAATCCACCTCTCGTTTCGGAGGTAGACCTAAAAATTCACAGGGAAGACATCTCTAAAATGATCAACCACTAGAGGGAAATCCTTCTGAAAAGTCCCCAGATCATCTAGATATAAACTCACAATATGGGCTGTCACAGCACCTCGCCCATGATGCGTATGTCTAGCTCGGATATCCTAGAAATCCCATTCTCCCTTGTATAGAAACTCTCCACCCACTGGTGACAAGAAACTCACCCTGTGATGATAGTAATAAACAAAGGCTCGAAAGGGAACCAAACCATCCATCCCAAGAATGACATCATAGATCATTATCTCAATGACATAGAGGTCCCATAGAAAGGGACACCCACCAACCTCTAGGGGGCACTCCTTGTACAGAAGCACACCAGTCGTTCTAGTTCCCAAAGGAGTGTCTAGAATCATAACATCAGAAGGAGAAGAAACACGGAGCCCAAGGATCTCCACAATGGGCAAAGATATAAAGCTATGTGTATCACCCATATTGAAAAGTGCAGAAGAAAAAATAGAAGCTTCTAGAATAGTACCTACGACAGTAGAAGTTTCGGGATCCTGCTCCTGCTGGGTATGTTGCACTGCATATGCCTACCCAGTGTCACAGCCCAATGACATAGCCTGGTTAGCCTGAGCTACCCCACCCTACTGCCTCTGAAATCCTGGTGTTTGGCTACCACGACCACGACCACCACCTCTACTAGTACTTTTTGAAGTATCCCAGTTCCTCGATTGGTAAGAAGCTGCTGGTCCTTCTCCCGCATGCGGAGTCTGCACAACCCCTATCACTAGCCAATGGTGGGAATGCCCTGCAAAAGTGCTTAAGATAACCCATCTTGTAGCAAGAAATGGAACTCCACTAGGTCTTGAGTACACTAAGGTATCTTGTTCTCCTCTTTAACACACTGGTAGAAAATAATCATGCCACCTCAAGTAATCGTCTTGCTAGTACTGCCATAGTGAGAGAAACTTATAGGTCGCTTCATCTTCACTATAGAAATAGTACCAGAAACTGCTGTCAAACCGCCCTGGCCCACACTACTAGCTTCTAGCAGGTTCCGCTCAGTAATCAGTGCATGGTTCACTATAGCATGCACTATCGGAAACCTGAAAAAATTCAATCGTGCTCGGATGTCATATTGATGACCATACTCATAACGTCTGACCCTCAACGTCTCATCACCCACCAGAACGGGTGGAAAAAGCTGAACCTCAGTGAAGCAGGAAGAATAGTCCACCACTAACATAGAACCCCACTACAGATTCATGAACTCTCAAGCTCGATCTACCCGTAGTGTCTCAGGAAAGAAGAATTCATAGAAGACATCCTGAAAATCTTCCCATGCAATATCTTGGTGATGCTCAAAATGAGTGGTAACATCCCACCATCTCTTGGAGAAATCACACAGCTATAAGTCGTGAGCTTGGCCCTCTACCCTGGAGGTGTCTCCAGATGCTCGAAAATATTTTGCACTGAATCCAGCCATGACTCCACAGTCTTTGGTCCTCCATCCCCTAAAAATGTAGGCATATGTTGCTGCTCGAATATATGCGTCAACTCGGCCATAGATGTGAAGGCATGCGGTGCTCCCTGAAAGGTCCGTATGAACCACATAAATCCATCACGGAACTTCGTATTCATGCATGTGTCTATTATAACGGCTGGTACCACACTTGGAACTGCTGGAAGATCCATAGGTAGCCCATGGCCTACCGTTTCCGGAGTATAATGGTTTCCACTCTCTTGGTGAACAACCAGTGGTCATCTCGGTGGCATGACTCTACAAGGTAAAAACACTCCATAGATTTATGTTTATCAAAGACTAAAAACTACGGGACCAAAAAGGGAACATGAGGAAGAAGGCATTCATGATTTTCAAAACAAGACTACAAGGCATGTATATTAACTACACGACATGTACCAGACTTTTCTTCCCCTGCCCGGGTCCTTTTACACAGCTTAGCCACATGGGTCTCTTCGGAACTAGACCACATGGAATGTATAACATCTACACGGTGTGTGTGTTTTAATTTCCAACTATTCATTTAATTCGTGACATAGCCGAGTACTCGGATAATACTACCCGACTTGTTACACTCGCACACAACGTGTACACCACACCGTCTTCCCAGCCAACCGATAAGGTCCGCATGGTTTTTCCACGGTCAAGACTACACGTTGTGTCCCACAGGTACACGGAATGTTCACGAAATGGTAATACTGAACCATGTTATTAGTGACATGGCCAGGTACCTAGGTCAGACTACAAGGCATGTTGAAGGTGAACATGTTGTGTATGTCTTTAGGTTCTGCCATCCGTGTTGTTAGTTACATGGGAGGACACCAGGTCTAAACTACACGGTTCATACAACATGTACATGGCGTGTTTCCCCTAAGTCATTCCCTACCACGTTTCCCCGCCCAAACAATTTATGACACAAAAATCCACTACACAGCGTTTAGTGAGGGTACACGACATGTACTTAAAAAGTTTTCATTTCTTCCCGAAAAAATGTTTAAACGACATGTAATCATAGAACGATACGGCATGTATCCTGGGTTTTCTGGATAGTAAGCCACAGAAACTACTCTGAAACCCTGAAAAACACTGAAACGACACTTAAGTTCCAAATTCCGATCCGTGGGGGGCCATACTCCTCGCGAATCAAATCATGACCTCTTATCTGTGTTATAAATAATGTAAACAGCCAATGTTCCACCAAATTCCGGTTAATGAGGGCCCATACTCCTCAATAATCAAAGTGTGTCATTTATTCTATCAAGTCCTCACATAGAAGTACCCTATCAAATAGTAGGTATTTATCAATGTAGCTATCACAATAGCATGCTTTTCTATCACAACAGTTATCACAACAACATGCAATTTCAAATGCACCAATATGTAATAAAATGTTTCATGACATGTGATTTCTAGAATTCTCCAAAATGATTCTTGAGATGGGATACCCTAATATAATTTTGTTGCGACTAAAGATAACACAAGTATAAAATATAAATAGCACACCAAAAGTGCGTCACCCAACGGTGAAAATCAAATCAACTGTAATATTGAAAAATCTGGAAAATTGAAATACGAGGTAGGTTTGATTTTCCCTGTACACGAGTTAGCTACTCCCGGGCACAGATTATTACCAAATACCTATTCTATTATATCCCTGAATAAGGCTCCAAATTGTATGTCAAAGAAAAGAACTCATTTGAGACCACTTTGTAACGTCCCGGATCCAGGTCCCACTCAACCGGTGCCCCGAACCCGGCTCGTCCCATGATCTCAAGCACATTTCCCCAAACAGCAGAGGTTGTTGACTAGAAGCGAGGGCTAAGGACTAATAGTGGGGAAACTATGCCCTCATTTGGAAAAGTGTAGCACAGTGGAATAATATATATAAACATACAACAGTGGAAGTAGTAAATAATATTTATCTAAAATGGAAAACTGAAATAAAAGAGAATCAACAGTCATATATATAAAGATGCAGCATGTCACTAATTCTATGAAAACAGCCAGAACTGGATACACAACAACATAATACAATAACATACAATACAACCCAAGTACGAGGTACATGCAAACAAAACAAAGTAGTGTTAACAAAATGCAGCAGCATCGCAAGCCTAAGCTCGGTCCCATGCTCTCCTACTCCTCTACTACAATAAAGTACCTGTATAGGGACCCTTTCCCTTATCCATACCTATAGAAATGTAACATGTTTGGGGCTGAAGACATGACCCAAAATAGGATGTGAGAAATAAATCCCAGTAGGCACCCACCGAAGCCCTGTGCACAATAATTTGTGAAAATATGCAACAGTAGTGTTCAAAAGTAAATGAATTAAACTAGTAAGTACTCATAAGTAACTATCACTTCCAGTTTCATTTCTATCATAATATTCATTTTAACCATTATATTTAATAACATTTTTTTCTCATCAGAACAAATCCCTCAGGCCAATCAGATTCATGCCCTCATGCTAATATAATAAAACCACGCCCTAAGGATAACCCTCGGGCTATCAAATTTTTCCCTCATGTGTATGAGATATTTCCCTCAGTCACAGAAGTCACTACCCTCGGGCATAATAAGTGTTTCCCTCAAGAGAAAGATGACATTTCCCTCATGCTAAAAAGTACCTTGTCCTTAGGAAAAACAATGATGCACTCAGGCTAAAAAGAACACTGCCCTCATGCACATGTAACTGGGCCGAGCCTAACAGAGAAGAAAGAAATTATATAAAATTCCTCTCAAGGAAATTTAATGCATTCTATATGATGTGTCTCTATTTTTACATAGTTTTTCCACATCTTCTTAATTAATTTTTAATGATTTAATTAATTATTTAATCACTTTATGCTAAATATTTTTACTTTTGTATTTTTATAATTAAATTTGTCAAATGTTCATTTTTTTACACTTTATGTAATTATGGACCCTTAAATAGTTGATTTATACCTTCTTTGTTTTTAATATAACTAACTTCCAATTTGTTTATTTTAATTTATATTTGTTTATTTTATTTAATTTTACATTATTAATAATTTTTTAGTTTGCTTTTTAAATTAATTTTAATTTTTAAAGTTTATATAACATAGTTTGGCTTGCCAAACTCCCGGTAGCTTAGCTACTGATAGCAGGTTACTGATACTGTCTATCGGTGACTTTGCCTCAATTGATGACCTTTCCTGTATCAGTGACCTCTTTCACCAATACTTTATCCTACTGGTAGCTCTCTTTCAAGTATAATGGTGGCCTTTAATTTAAACTACCGGTGAAATTTTAGTTTTATCAGTAGCAATGACACTTATTTTTAATTTAGTAACGGTGTGTATTTAGTTTGGCTAAATTAATTGTGCTTCTATTTTTAATAAGTTAATATTTATTTTAAACTATTAATATATTTCAAGAATTCTATTAAATTAAGTTATATTTTATTTAAATATTATATATTTTATTTTTGATTCATTAGAATAGGTTAGAATTGATAATTAATTTGTTTAGACATCCTACTAGTCATTTATGTAAGTAACTTCTGTTTTTTAATTAAATAAAATGGTTCTCCCTTAATTATATGTGTAAAAATAGTTAATTAATTAATTATTTAATAGATTTTTAAACATTAATTATATTATTTTATGTATGAAGATTAATTTTTAAGTCACCAACTTGTGATTTGTGTCTACCGGTGAGGTAATTAAGAGTTTGTAGTGATTTATTGGGTCACCGATGTGCCTTTTCCACCAATATAACCCCTTCTATCAGTAGCCCAACTACTGATCCCCACCTCGCTGACTCTTAATGTAGTGTATCAGTTATGTAACTTTTACCGGTGACCTTGTCACTGGTACCTATTCCAAACCCTAATTTCATTGACTTAAATTTAGTTATTAATTTTATTTTATTTTCATCCATTAATTTAAACTAATTTCATTAATTTAATAGCATAGTTTTCTGCTCTAATGATTTAGGTATAGTTGCTAATATAACATAATGATTATCTTTCGTGCTAATTATTTAATTAATTTTGTTGTTCTAATCTTTTAAAACGACTTAGTTTTTATGCAATTTAAATTTTTATTTCAATTAACTCTTTTAATTTTGTTGTTTAAATTCATTCATTAATTTTGTATTATTTAATATTTCTAATAAATTAATTAGTTATTATTTTAGTATTTTTTTAGTTTTGTTGAAAATTTATTTGTTTTAAATAAATTTGTGATTTTACCATTTAATTTTAAGTTTAATTAATTCTTTATCTGAGTTCACGTTGTGGTGGTGTTTTTGCAGCTACCGATAGATGATTTTACCAGTATCTGCCGATAGTTGCCCGTTATTTCTTTCCTCACTGATTATTGGTGACCTTTATCCTGCGTGCACCCCTTATTTCCACCTCACCATTTTTTTATATTTTTATTTTTTCTATCGGTAGCTGAAGCTACCGATACACCTCCCATCACTTTTCCTCACTGATAGCCTCCACTTCACTATTTCTCAATGATGCAAAGGTTGTGTCGCACCACCCATGGCTCCCCTACTATACGCCAGGGTTAGAGCTGAGGAGATCGCCACTGGAGTTCCACGCCTCTGTGTACAGGAGGTCGATCCACTGGTACCTAGGAGCTGAAGGTGCCGCAGCGTACTAGAGCTGGGATGTCTCTGCGAGGGAAATCTACATAGGGGTTGTTCTATACTTCGAAGGTTCTGTTAAAGGCCGATGACTGCTGTCCGCCACTGGGAGGAGCTGAAGCTCTAGACACCTCTTAGCCAAAGCCATGCCTGGAGCCGCACCAGTTTGCTGATGATGCACCACCACTCTGCTATGGAGCTGAAGGTGTTGTCCGCTGCTGCAAACCCAAGCCGCCACCCCAGAGGCAATCTACCGCTACAATATAGGGGAGACTGTTGCCGAAGTTTGGATCTGGAGAAACTGAACCCGAACAACTGCATGTCCTTCGATCTTGAGCAGAGGATTCCTCTACGCTACAATGAAACCGAGGAGAAGCCGCATCACCTACCGGAGGTCTTTCCACTGCATGAGGATTGCACTGTAATCTGAAGGCAAGGCGACTGCATCGTTGCGCCATTGTTATGAGGAGGTTGTTGTGCTGGTGAAGAAGAACTACCTCCATTGTTAGATGAGGCCGGTTTCATGCCAGATGAGGGGAAGTCACCGCTGTTTGAGTTGTAATGTTTTGTCGAAGCCGCCGCAGGACCTTCATGAGGAGAAGGTAGGTGCCACCAAAGGTGATGAAGAAATAGAATGAGGAGTTTCCATTGCCACTGCTTGAGTGTAGAGGAGGGCCAAGGAGTCCGTTGTCCACTCTTGAGCAGGACACCGCCGCACTTGGAGTCGCACAGCCACAGGTCACCTGCAGAAGAAACCGCAATACCTCCTCCGATGGCACGTTGGAGAAGAAGATAGGGGGGAGGGGGTGAAGTTAAAAAAAATTAAATTGAAAGATAAAACTAATAATAATAGAATAAGTAATTAAAAATCAAAAGGAAAATTAATGTTAAAACAAAAAAAGAAGAAGTAATAAAATCCAAAAACAAAATAAAGTTACAGTAACATTAATTAGTCAATAGAATTGATTAAAATTTATTAAAGTTATAACATTAATAATTAGATGAATTATAAAATAAATTACAAAAGTAAATTAATAATAAATATTAATAATAAATCAATATGCAGATTATAGTAGAATTAATAATAATTAAAAATAAACTATAAATTATATTTTTATTTAAAACCTAAGTAATAAATTTATTTACTAAATTAAAATTAAATAATTAATTATTTAATCTAAAAATATAATTTTATTAATATTAATAATTAAATTATGAAAACAACATAATATATAAACTTATTTATTTATTTATTTATGTTGTCAGTTTTAATAATTCAGTTAAAAATAATAAAATTAATAACTTAGTAATTTTTCAATTAACATAATTAAACTAATTACTTTTTAATAATTTACGTAATACCATAATAATATTAATTGGATAGTTTTATAAATTATATAAAAGTTGATAATATTTATCCATTTAAGATATATATTATTGAACTTTAAAAAAGTATTATAATAGTTAACATAAAATAATAATTGTAACTTTTTAATTGCTTTTGATAAGTTTTAATTATTTCATTTTGTATTTATCGTGTGCTGGTTCGTTCAAGAGGTAGAAACATGTCCAGATTCAAAAAACTAACTTTCCGGAGTTAGTTATGTGGGAAAAGATAGTGCGACGTGTTGGTCGCCAAAAAATCAACATTTTCCAATCCGGGGGTGAAGAACTCCTTAAGTTAGTTGAAGTTGTGGCGGTGACATGCATAAAATAATAGAAGATACTTAAGCCAAGAAAGCATCATATTTTAGGGGGTTCGTGGAGGCAACACATTCATTCACTCTGAGACACACTCACTCGACAAACACACAAGTCCTGGAGAAGAGAAGAGGTCCAGGAGCAGCATTTGATGCGAGTTGAGGGAGTTTTCTTCATCAGTTTTCTTTCAAATTTCCTCCTGTGTGATTGAATGAGCTTTGTTTCCATGTTAGTGTTAATGAAAAACATATTAGTTAGCTAAATTTTTAGTTCGTGGATAGTTTTAGTTTTACTGGTAATCATTTTCATCCTTCTCATTAATCAATTCTAATTACACTTATCTGCTTCGTACCACAAGCACTGAAATTTTCTAAACTCTATAATCATTCGGCGAGTTTTTTATGGAGTAATCTTTTAAATAATCAGCTTTTAATGAAAACATCTTCACTTATGGAGAGTTTGTGCTCTTGAACTTTTAAATATTTTTTCTAGAGTTGTACGTCTTGGAGAGGCGAACTCTGAGTTGCACAATTTCCGTGACTTAACTCCTGGTGAGGGAAGTAAGACGCTTTTATAAAGTGGTATGAAGCAGTAATTGTACATGTTTAGGAGAAGAAATTAAAACCAGTAGACTAGATCCATACCCAAGTGCTCATCTCTTTTGTCTTTTATCAGCATCTTATTTTCTTCATTGCATCATTGTTTCAGCTGTACTCTGTTATAGTGTATGTAGCACAAATTTACAAGAGTTGTGTAGTTTTATGTTGCAGTTTATTAAAACATTAAAACAATATTAAAAGATTAAAAATAAATATAAAAACCACCCCGATGCTGACAACATTAGATCTTTCCATGTTTTTTAGTAATTAGTGGCCAAATTATCCTTCCCTGTGGGTTCGACCCTGTTTGCCACATATACAGTAGTTAATAGGAATATAAATTTTAGACTTTTACCGACTTCAAAAAAAAATTAGGTCATGTTTTCGGAGTCGTTTCTGGGGAGGGAATGAACCATTTCTAGAAAAAAAACATTTAAACAAACATTTATAAAAATATTTAAAAAAATTAAAAAATGGAAAACTGTTAAAAAAAAATTTTACTTTTCATTTAAAACTGTCACTGTTGATATTGTACACTATTTTATGTATGAGCACAATAACATCTTGTGCTAGAACAGAGCCTTTGAATCATAAACTAGAAAAACATTTAGCTTCTCTACGAAAGAAAAACAAAATTGAAATGGAAAATTTAGATAATAGAGTTCCTGAGCATAATAACATTCAAAATAACCATCCATAACTCTTAAATGAACATAAAAGGCCTAGGATGAGAGAGTTTCAACTCCCTCAAGTATCAAGCAGTCCTTCATCAATTAGATTAAGTCCTAGGGCCAGAAACTATGAATTAAAACAGTCACGTATTTCTCTGCTACCTGCATTCAACTGAATGTCTAATGAGGACTCACTTTCCTTCATTAGAGATTTCTGCAACACATTGCATCAATTACCACTATTAGGACTCACTAAAAATGAACTAAGGATGAGTTTTTTCCCTTTTTTCATTAAAGGGAATCCTAGGAATTTGTTTTTAAATTTAGTTGAAATCATTTTTGAGAATTGGGATCAAGTCTATACTCATTAATTATGAAATGTTATCCCAAGAGATTAAAATGAGAACTGAGAACTAAAATCACTAGTTTTTATCAAGAGGATGGAAAAGCTTTTCATGAAGCTTTGGATAGATTTAGGGATCTACTTAGGCAGTGTCCCCATCATCAACTCCAATCTCATCTCATCATGGATACCTTCTATGAAGGGATGCCCTCCTCTAGTCAGAATTTAGTTGATCAAGCTGGAGGGGTTAATTATAATGATAATACTGATGAAGAACTTAGACATATCTTTAACAATCTGGCCCTTAATTCTCAACACAAAAATTCAAGAAGAAAGCGAGTGAATATGAGTGATAACACTTGTTTAATGAATGAAACTCAAGCTCAACTGGCTGAAATCACCAACCAACTTCAATCTTTAATGAACCAGAATTCTAAACAAACCGTTAATCAACTTGGATGTCAAAATACCAACCAATATTTAAGGGAATAGTGTGTCTAGTGTGGTGTGTTTGGGAACACTGAATTTTTTTTCCTAACATTGATATGCCATCCCAACAACATGAAAAATAAGACTATGTTAACTATGGTCCTAGAATTCTTCCTAATGAAGATCCATTTTCAAAAAATTACAACCAAGGCAATAGGAACCTTCCAAATCTATCCTGGAAAGATCAAGGCTTGATTAAACAATCCTCTGCCCCTAATTATCTGAATCAATCAAGACCGAAATTTCAAAATCAAAAATGGGGGGAGTCATCAAATACACAAGGAAACAATGATAGTCACATGTCTTCTATGCTTGATGTAATCTTGAATCAGCTAACCAAGCATCAAAGCCAATATGAGTCAGACAAAATGAAAACTGACAACTTGCTAGAGATTTTTAATCTAGGGAAAAAGGTAGACTTCCATGTAAAACTGAACTTAACCATAGAGAGAATGTCATTGTTGTTATCACTAGAAGTGGCCTTAATACTCATACTGTTGCTAAAAAACTCACTGAAAATGACCAACATGAAATTCTGTTTCAATCTATTAATAAAAATATGCTTTGCACACATGCTGGAAATTCACAAGAAAGTAATGAAAATGATCAAAATTTGAATTATTTACCTGAAAATCATGTTGAAACTTCTTCTAAAAATCTAAAGAATAAAGGTAAAGAAAAAGTTGTGGAAGAAGTTAGGGACATACCTACTGTTTTGAAAAAAAATTCCCCACACATCCCTTTCCCTGAAAAGCTGAAACCTCAAAGAAATACCAAGGCTGAACTTCTTCAGTTCTTTGGTCTTTTTTCCAAGCTATAAGTGAATGTCCCTATTATCCAAGCTTTAATTCAAATACCATCATATCTGAAATCTCTTAAGAAAATTGTTTCAAACAAAAATAACCTCGAAGAATTTTCTACCTACAACATCACTGAAGAGTTCTGTGCTGTTCTCCAAATGAAAATCCCACCAAAATTTAAAGACCCAGGTAGTTTGTTCATTCCTTAAACCCTAAGAAATTTAGGTCACCTCAACTGTTTGTGTGATCTAGGTGTTAGTATTAATCTTCTCCCATACTCACTGTTTCGACAATTGAGGTTGGGTGATCTTCAAACCACCACAGTCATTCTCCAGTTAGCTGACAGATCATTCACACATCTTGTGGGTCGAGTAGATGACATACTAGTTCGAGTAGGGATGTTATTTTTGCCTGCTGACTTTCTTGTTCTAGATATAGAGTGTTATCAAGAGGTAGATATTATCTTCGTTAGGCCCTTCTTGGCCATAGGTGGTGCTGTCATAGATGTGTCAATGGGTCAATTGATATTTAAAATTGGTGAACAAGAATAAGAGTTTAATGTTTTCAAAAATATTAAGGGACCAACGTATTCTGAAAACTGTTCCAAAGTTGAATCTCTTGATGCTGAATGTTCTTATAAAAATCAACTCGAACACATTGAAGGATCTGAAAATCAATCTTCTGCCAATGAAATAATTTTTGGAGCTGGAAATTATGGTGAATCTTTTTTAGAAGTTGAAAATTATTCTTTAACAACCAAACTGGAAAATATTCCAGAACTAGACAACTTTCCAGTTTTTGATGTAGGAGAGTACTCTGTTTTTGAACATAGGAGTTTTCTGAGTGAATTTGAGGGTGTTTCTGTTAGCACAAAGACTTATGAGAATTTTGATGATACTGAGGGAGAAATTTTGAGGCAACTTGATGATTCTACATTGATAAACCTTCTTAATTATGATATGGAATGTTTGTACAACATATTGCCCACCTTGGACAGTAGGTCTGTTATCTCTGAATCTGAACATGAAATTGAAAATCATTCATCTGTTAAAACCACTTACTAGAAGGATTTTGAAGACTTTGGACCTCCCAAGGATAAGTGTCTTCCATCTAGTGTTGAACCAACTATTCTTGAACTTAGACCACTCCCTAGTAATATGAAATATTCATTCTTAGGTGACAATTCTACACTGTCTGTCATCATTTCTGCAGAACTTAAAGATTACCAAGAATAAATTTTTTTGGAAGTTTTGATAAAGTTTAAATCTTCCATAGGCTCGCGGATATCAGGGGTATTAGTCCCCAATTCTATATGAAAAAGATTCCTATGGAGCCTGGTCATAAGACTAGGGTATAATGTCAGAGAAGATTAAATCCTAATATGAAAGAAGTTGTCAGAGAAGAAGTAATAAAAATTCTAGACACTGGAATGATATATCCCATTTCTTGATAGTTCATGGATCATCCCTATCCACGTTGTCCCTAAGAAAAGAGGTTTCACTGTTATTAAAAATGAAAAAATGATGAATTACAAGTTAGGAAAGCCACAAAATGGAGATTCTATATAGATTATAGGAAGCTTAATGAATCCACTAGGAAGGAACATTTTCCAATTCCCTTATTAGATCAAATGCTTTAGAGGCTTGCTGGAAATGAATTCTTCTGTTTTCTGGATGGGTATTCAGGTTACAACCAGATTCTTGTTGATCCAGAGGATCAGGAAAAGACCACATTCACATGCCCCTTTGGAACATTTTCCTACAAGAGGATTCCCTTTGGGTTTTGTGGAGCTCCAGCCACCATTCAAAGGTGTATGTTGGCTATCTTTTCAGATATGATTGAGAGAATCATTGAGGTTTTTACGGATGACTTTTCCATTGTGGGTTGTACTTTTGATGCTTGTCTTGAAAATCATTAGTTAGTCTTGTAGAGATGCATTGAAACCAACATTGTTCTTAATTGGGTGAAATGTCATTTTATGGTTACAGAAGGTATTGTGATTGGTCATAAAGTGTATAAGAAGGGTTTAGAAGTTGCTACTGCTAAGATAGAAGTTATTCAAAAACTGCCACCTCCAATGAATGTCAAAGGTGTTAGAAGTTTCTTAGGGTATGATAGTTTTTACCAGAGATTCATAAAAGATTTTTTTAAAATAACTATGACCTTGTGTTCTTTGCTAGTCATACCTTTCATTTTTGATGAAAATTGCTTTAAATCATTTAATATGCTTAAGGAGAAACTCACTACATTACCTATCATCACTGCACCTAATTGGAAACTACCTTTTGAGCTTATGTGTGATGCTAGTGACATGATTGTAGGTGCTTTCCATGGTCAAAAGGGGGGATAGAAAGTTGCATGTGGTATACTATGCTAGTATACTACTAGATGATTCTCAAAATAATTATACCACCACTGAAAAAGAGTTGTTAGATGTTGTGTTTGCTCTTAAAAAGTTTAGACAGTATTTGTTATGGTCCAAAGTCATAATTTCCATTGATCATTCTACATTAAAATACTTTCTGTCTAAAAAAGACACTAAACCTAGGTTGATTAGAAGGATCTTATTGTTACAAGAGTTTGATTTAGAGATTATGGATAATCGGGGAGCTGAAAAATTAGTTGCTGATCATTTATTTAGGCGTTCTGTTACCCAATATGAATATGAAAATCCTAGGGAAATAAACTCTTCCTTTCCTAATGAAAAGCTGCTCACTATCTCAGTTATGCAATCTGCTTGGTTTGTGGATTTTGCCAATTTTCTAGTAGAAAAAGTCTTTCCCAAAATTCTGTCTGACAATCATAGGAAGAAATTTATTTCTGAACAGAAGTTTTATCTTTAGAATGACCCTTTATTATTTAGGAGATGTGCTGATGGTATGCTTACGAGGTGTGTGCCTAAGGAAGAGATGATTCTAATTCTTGAGAGTTGTCACTCTTCACCTTGGGGAGGTCACCATGGCGGTGAAAGGACAGCTTAGAATGTTCTTCAATCTTGTTTCTATTGGCCTACTCTTTTTAAGGATATGAGAAATTTTGTGATTAGTGGTGATAGGTTCCAAAGGCTTTGTAATGTTAGTAGAAAGCCTGAGTTACCCTAGAAACGTATTTTGGAGGTAGAAATCTTTTATGTATGGGGTTTAGATTTCATGGGTCCACTTCCATCATCTCATTGTAATGAGTATATTCTTGTTTCTATGGATTATGTATCTATGTTGGTTGAGGCAGTAGCTCTGCCCAACTATCAAGAAAATAGTGTGATAAAATCTGTGAAAAAGAACATCTTTACATGATTTGGATTCCCAAAGGCTTTTATTAATGATAATGGTACACACTTTAAGAACTATAAGTTTAAAGCTTTCATGTAGAAGTATGGTTGTGTTTATAAAACCAAAACGCCTTATCATCCACAATCCAGTGGAGAAGTGGAAATTTCAAACAGGGAGTTAAAGAAAATACTTGGAGAGGCTCTTTCAAATTCTAGAAAAGGCTGGTCACTCAAACTAGATGAAGCATTATGGGCCTATAGAAATTATTTCAAGACCCCAATAGGTATGTCTCCTTATAGGATTTTTTTTGGGAAATGTTGTCATTTACCTATGGAGTTGCAACATATGTCTTATTGGGAAGTTAAGGCCCTGAACTTTGACTTTAAGAGTGCTGGTTAAAGGAGATTTCTTGAGCTGGGTGAAATAAATGAGATTAGAAGAGGGATTCATGATAATTAATGAATTTATAAAGAGAGGAGTAAAATATTTCATGATTCTATAATTAAAACTAATGAATTCAAACTTGGACAGAAGGTCCTTCTCTTTAACTCTAGGCTTAAACTCTTTCCTGGGAAGTTGAAGTCCAAGTGGTCTAGACCATTTAATATTGTGAGAGTTCTAAAGAATGGTGCTTTGGAAATTGTTGGTTAAGAAAATAAAACCATGTTAGTCAATTGGAAAAGACTGAAACATTATTTTGAGGGATAGCCAGAGGGCTTGGATACCTTCACTATTCTTAAATAAAGTCTGGCTAGGGACTTTAAACCTATCACTGCATGGGAGGCAACCCATGGTTCTTTTCTTGTTAATAAATAATATTTTCTAATTAATTAACGTCTAATTGAAGACTTTAAATTCAGTGCTACTTGGGAGGCAACCCAAGGTTCTTGTGTAGTTCTTTTCACGATTTCAATTGTTGACATTCAATAAGTTGCTAGATTCTTCTGCTTGGTGAGATTATTGTTGTTGCTCAATCCTGGCTTTTGTTTTAGGATTTCAAAGTGTGATGCTTTTCTATCAACTATGGAGTGGAATTTCCGATGTGAGGATTAATGAAGACACTGCATTTTAGGGAAGTATTCACTTCCTGCATTTACTTTCTTCTCCTGTGTGATTTTATAAATTCTGTTTGTTTTAAAAAAGAATTGCTGCATGTCACTGTATTAGAAAAAAAATTCTGCTCGTAACGCTTTTTTAGAATATGTATCTCATTGATAAAATCATTCCACTATTTGAATTTATGTGTGGGGGGTACATGTAGAGTGTAAATTTATTTTCATTGAATTTTTTTTGGCTGATGGGTGTTTAGCATGCATCATTCTGCTTTATTGAAAACCCTTTTGAACCCAATCTATTAACTTGCTACACCCTTGTCATTGTTCCCCCACAAAAGTTACATTAAACCGTTTGAACTACATTGAAAACCTTCATCACTGGATTTGAATGGTAATGCATGTACTTGTTAAATGAACCTGCTGTAAATTAATTTTTGTGGAAAACATACTTGTTGAAATATAATGAGACCCTTAAACATGTAATAAATCTACTTAATTGAAAACCTGTTTTGAACTGTAATTGATTAATTGTTCTTATCCACTTTAGAAGTCAACTTTGGGGACAAAGATGGGTTTTATGTGTGGGGTAGGGGGTCAATTCATAACTATGCTAAACATTTCTTTAATATAAGCTCATCAATTCCCACTGTAACTCAATTGTTTTTGTAAAAAATGGATAAAATTTTTCAAAATTCTTTAGGCTATATACTGTAATCAATTGGGTCTTTCCATTGGACTAGTTTCTTTCTGGTAATTGAGAAATGTTTTTAGTCTGAAATTAATGAGTTTAGATAATTGCTGCGTGGTTTAACTCAGTGATTCAATACATATCTTGATTTAGTGTCTATTTCTGAAAGTGATATGGGTACCCTTTTAATTGAGTTATGGTAATACCATTGGGAACTCGAATATTGATTCTGATTCTAGGGGCCTCATTCTTTTCTATTAATTTTTAAAAGTAATTGCTTTAATGAGATAATGAAAATTGTTTCTATATAAATATTTTGAAACTGTAGTAATTTTGGCATCTGGGATCCCACGGTGAGTCTCTAAGACCCTCAGGTGTGTTTCTGTTAACTATAAGCCCTCTGTTCACTTTGCATAAGTGCATTGCACAGTGCTTAGCACAATCAAACATGGCATGATAAAAATAAATAAAGTGTCTAGGGACAAAAATGTGCTCATTAAGGTGAGGGTAATGATGAACGCCAAATGAAGAAGGGATCAGTTGGTTTATATGAGAATCATTTAGGTTTAATCATTGAGGTGACTCACAAAAACATTAATTATTTTTGGAACCTAGGTTAAAAGGTCAAAGTACAAAGCTCCTTGGTTGAGATCCTAATTCCATTGATTTTATATCTCCTGTCATTTTTGGACTTAGAACCTGTTTTTGGATTGATGTTAGTCATTAAGTTGTATCACATTTGAGGCATGACATATTCTTTGATGGATGGTCATTGTGTTCTTAATTACCCTTGAGTTTTTGTTTTAGGCACAATTCATACGAGTAATTCATTTTTTAAGCCTATTGTTATGTTTTGTCCTCTTTTTTTAGTGTTGTACATGTTACAATTTGAACAAATTCATTAACACCATACTTGTGTTTTTCATGTTTAATAAATGTGGAATTGTTTGAGGGAAAACAATGTTTAAGTGTGGGGGAATTTGATGTGCCTCTATTTTTACATAGTTTTGCCACATCTTTTTTACTTCATTTTGAAATAATTAATTAATTATTTAATCACTTTATGATAAATATTTGTACTTTTGTATTTTTTTTAATTATATTTTTCAAATGTTCATTTTTTATTACATTTTATGTAATTACGGACCCTTAAATAGTTGATTTATACATTCTTTTTTTTAATATAACTAACATCGAATTTTTTTATTTTAATTTATATTTGTTTATTTTATTTAATTTTACATTGTTAATAATTATTGAGTTGTCTTTTTAATCGAATTTTAATTTTTAATGTTTATATAACATAGTTCGGCTTTCCAGACTACAGGTATCTTGGCTACCGATAGCTGGTTACTTGTACTGTCTATCAGTGACTTTGCCTCTATCTGTGACCTTTCCCGTATCAGTGTCCTTTGTCACCTATAATTTTTCCTACCAGTAGCTCTCTTTCAAGTATAATGGTATCCTTTAATATAAACTACCGATGAACTTTTAGTTTTATCAGCAGCGGTGAAACTTATTTTTAATTTAGTAATGGTGAGAATTTAGTTTGGCTAAATTAATTCAGAATGTCTTTTTAATAAGTTAATTTTTATTTAAAACAATTATTAAATTGCCAGAATTCTATTCAATTAAGTTATATTTTATTTAAATATTTTATCTTTTATTATGGATTCATTAGAATAGGTTAGAATTGATAATTAATTTGTTTAGACATCCTACTAGTCATTTAAGTAAGTAACTTGTGTTTTTTAATTAAATAAAATGGTTCGCCATTAATTATATGTGTTCAAATAGTTAAATAATTAATTAATTAATAGTTTTTTAAACTTTAATTATATTATTTTATGTATTCAGATTAATTATTATGTCACCAACTTGTGATTATTGTCTACTGCTGAGGTAATTAAGAGTTTGTGGTGATTTATTGGGTCATCGATGTTCTTTTCTCACCGATACAACCCCTTATATTGGTATCCCTACTACCGATCCACACCTCGCTGACTCTTAATGCAGTGTATCAGTGACCTTGATTTTACTGGTGACCTTGTCACCGGTACCTATTCCAAACCCTAATTGCTTTGATTTAAATTTAGTTGTTAATTTTATTTTATTTTCATCCATTAATTTAAACTAATTTCATTAATTTAATAGTATAGTTTTATGCTCTCAATATTTAGGTATAGTTTCTAATATAACATAATTATTATTTTTAGTACCAATTAATTAATTAATTTTGGTGTTCTAAACTATTAAAATGAGTTAGTTTCAATGAAATTTAAATTTTTATTTCAAGTAACTCATTTAATTCTGTTGCTTAAATTCATTAATTCGTTTTGTATTATTTAATCTTGCTAATAAATTAATTAGTTATTATTTTATTATGTTTTTAGTTTTGTTGAAATTTTATTTGTTTTAAATAAATTAGTTGTTTTACCATTTAATTTTTAGTTTAATTAATACTTTATCTGAGTTGAAGTTGTGGTGGTGTTTTTCCAGCTACTGATAGATGACTTTACATGTAGCTGCTGATAGCTGTCCATTATTTCTTTCCTTACTGATTATCGGTGACCTATATCGTGCGTCCACCCCTTATTTCCACCCCACCATTTTTTTACTACTGATACTCCTCACTCATACACCTCCGGTCACTTTTCTTCACGGATAGCCTCCTCTTCCCTGTTTCTCAAGGATGCAAAGGCTACAATGCACAACCCATGGCTCCCCTCCTGTCCGCCGGTGTTCGAGCCGAGGAGATCGCCGCTGGAGTTCCGCGCCTCTATGAACTGGAGGATGATCCACTGGTACCTAGGAGCTGAAGGTGTCGCGTCGTATTAGAGCCAGGATTTCTCTGCGAGAGCAATCTGCATGAGGGTTGTGATGCGCTTCGAAGGTTCTGTTGACGACTGAGGACTTCTATCCGCCACTGGGAGGAGCAGAAGCTCTCTCCACCTCTTACCCGAAGTCACGCCTGGAGCCACACCACTTTGCTTATGACACACCACCACTCTTCTGTGGAGCTGAAGGAGCTGTCTGCTGCTGCAAACCCATGCCGCCGCACCAGAGGCGATCTGCCGCTGCAATACAGGTGAAACTGTTGCCGATGTCTGGATCTGGAGAAACCGAACCGTGCCGCTACATGTCCGTCGATCTTAATCAGAGGAGTCCGTTGTGCTACTTTGAAACTGAGGAGAAGCCGTATCACCTACAGGAGGTCTTTCCACTGGATGAGGATTTCCCTGCAAGCTGAAGGCAAGGCCACTGCACCGCTGCGCCATTGCTGTGAGGAGGATGTTGCGCTGGTGAAGAAGAACTACCTTCGCTGTTAGATGATGTCGGTGTCAAGACAGAAGAGGGGAAGACACCGCTATTGGAGTTGTGAGTTTTTTTCCAAGCCGCCGCAAGACCTGATTGAGTAGAAGGTAGCTGTCGCTAATGGTGAAGAAGAAGTTGGATGAGGCGTTACCATTTCCGTTGCTGGAGTGTAGAGGAGGGATGAGGAGTCTGATGTCTGCCGTTGAGCAGGAGGCCGCCGCGCCTAGAGTCTTACCGTCGTGGGTCACCTGTGGATGAAACAACAAGACCTCCTCCCATGGCGCGTTGGAGAAGAAGATAGGGGGAGTGGTGAAGATAAAAAAAATTAAAAGATAAAAACAATAATAATAGCATAAGAAATTTAAAACCAAAATAAAAAACTAATGTTAAAAGAAAAAAAGTAATAAATTAAAAAACATAAAGTTAATGAAACATTAATTAGTCAACAAAATTGATTAAAATTTATTAAATTTATAACATTAATAATTTGATGAATTATAAATTAAATTACATAAGTAAATTAATAAGAAATATTAACAATAAATCAATATGCAGATTATAGTAGAATTAATAATAATTGAAAAAAATCTATAAAATATATTTTTATTTAAAACCTAAGTAATAAATTTATTTACTAAATTAAAATTAACTAATTAATTATTTAATATAAGAATATAATTTCTTTAATAGTAACAATTAAATTATTAAAACAACTTAAAATACAACTTATTTATTTATTTAATTATGTTGTCAGTTTTAATAATTTAGTTAAAAATAATAAAATTAATAACTTAGTAATTTTTCTATTAACATAATTAAATTAATTAATTTTTAATAATTAACTTAATACCATAGTAAAATTAATTGTATAGTTTTTTAAATTATATAAAAGTAGATAATATTTATCTATTTAAGATATTTATTATTAAACTTTAAATAAGTATTATAATAGTAAACATAAAATAATAACTGCAACTTTTTAATTGATTTTGTTATGTTTTAATTATTTCATTTTGTATTTATCGTGTGAAGGTTCGTTCAAGAGGTGGAAACACGTCCAGATTCCTATAACTAACATGCCGAAGTTAGTTATGTGAGAAAAGATAGCGCGACGTATTGGTCGCCAAAAAATGGACATTTTGTCGGGCGCGGGTGAAGAACTATTGAAGTCGGTGGAAGTTATGGTGGTGACATACATTAGGTGAAAGAAGATACTTAAGCAGAAAAAGCAGCATATTTTAGGGGGTTTGCGGAGGCGACACATTCATTCACTCAGAGACACACTCACTGGATAAACACACGAGTCCCGAAGCAGATCAAAGTTCGAGGAGCTGTATTTGATGCGAGCAGAGGAGGTTTTCTTCCTCTGTTTTCTTTCAAATTTATTCCTCTACGTTTGAATGGCCTTTGTTTCCAAGTTAGTGTTAATGAAAATCAAATTAGTTAGCTAAATTTTTAGATTGGGGAAAGTTTTAGTTCTATTGGAAATCATTTTAAACCTTCTCATTAATCAATAATTCTGTGATTAGAATTGATCGGCGAGATCAATTTTATTACACTTATCTGCTTCGTACCACAAGCACTGAAATTTTCTAAACTCTATAATCATTCGGTGAGTTTTTTATGGAATCATCTTTTAAATAATCAGCTTGTAATGAAAGATTATTCACTTACAGCGAGTTTGTGCTGTTGACATTTTAAATCTTCTTTCTGGAGTTGTACGTCTTGGAGTGGCGAACTCTGAGTTGCACAATTTCGAGGACATAACTCCTGGCGAGGGAAGTAAGTTGCTTTTATCCAGTGGTATGGAGCAGTACATCAACATTTTTAGGGGAAGCAATTAAAACTAGTATAATAGAGCAATCCCCGAGCGCTCATCTCTTTTTTCTTTTATTAGCATTTTATTTTCTTCGTTGCATCTTTCTTTCAGTTGTACTATGTTTTAGTGAATGTAGCACAAATTTACAAGAGTTGTGTAGTTTTACGTTGCAGTTTATTTAACATTAAAAAAATATTAAAATATTAAAAAGAAATAGAAAGTCCACTCCGCTGCTGACAACAGTCGAGCTTGCCACGTTTTTTTAGAAATTAGTGGCCAAATTAGCCTTCACTATGGGTTCGACCCTACTTACCACATATACAGTAGTTAGTAGGAATATAAATTTTAGACTTTGACTGACTTCAATGACAGTTTAATTCACTACATTTTATGTTATACCCTTGGGTAACCTAGACAAATGGCTAAATAGAGGAATGCACCCTCGGGGTGGTCCTGGATCTAAGCAGTGATCCCAAACGGCAGTTATACATATTCATTAAAATACCTATGAAATTCTAGATATTTAATTATGCAGGGCCTCAGACATACGACACCCCCAACAGGGGTTCATATCATAGTGGTACAAAAAACACAAAGAAATTGGAATTTAAACATCAGACCACCTGCTTCGATCGTCTCTCATCAGTATACAAGAACGACGCCTCCCAAATCGTCCAAGAACGACGTAGATCTGGGATAAAAGAATTCCCATTAAAATGAAAATAACATCCCCTAGAGGAATAATTGGTATGAATAGCATGAGGAGAAGTGAGAACTCACACGTGCATTTCCCACATGATCGGCAGAAGCAGAAACAGATTCCTGGTGCGCGTTCAGCTGATCTCTGAAGCTCTGGCAGTTCTCCCGAGCTCCAACGGCGTTTTAATCTTCCTCCTTGAATAGAGGAGGCTACTATAGATTTTAAGAGAAAATATCAAATTACAGGGCGTTTCCACTCAAGTACACGATGTGTAATTTTTTCATTTAACTATTCCTCTGGTGGCTACTTTTTCCACCTTCGAACTGTTTATCTGTTGACATGAGTACACGACGTGTATTCCCAAATACATGGCGTGTACTATCGCTCATTTGGCGTCTACTCCCACCACCTTACTATTCACCTACCGAATGACTACATGGGGTGTAAATACCAACTACACGGCATGTAGTAGGTTTTTACACCGTTCATCGTCGACAGGGATACACGACCGATGTACTCATCCCATACGATCAAAGTACACGACGTATGGAAAAGTACACAGTGTGTACCCAAAAAATTGGGGATTTTCCCCATTTTCCCTATTTTCACAAAAACACATAAGGAAAAATGAAAACAAGAAACCCGTACCTCAAGAATAAGAATTGGGTTCTTACACAAAAAACATGCATCTTTTAGAATACTTCTATCCATTGTAGAATTCTACAATTTCAAACTATTTTATTTTGTTGCGCTGTTTACTTTCTTTAATGGATATGATCAAGATTATTATTATTAATAAGAACCACTTAGAATTGAAAAAAAAACATCCATAAAATTTTTATATAATTCCCAAATAATTATATATACATAAAAAATACTCTAGAGATTTGTATGCTAGATTAACTAGATTTTTTTGCAAAACAACCATGTCCAAGGGGATGTGGATCTGACCCATTTTAAAAGTAAATTTAATAAAAATTTTATTATAGTAAAAATTTATGTTGATTACTATATATTTACTTCAAATCAAAATTATTTAATATATTCTATTGTGGGATTAATGAAATATGAGTTTGACATGACTATAATCGGTGCTTTAAGATTGTTTCATATTTTACAAATTTCATAAAAAACCATAAGAAAGATTTTTATCACCAATTAAGTATAAAAAATATATTAATTATAAATTTGAATAAGAAAATAATAAAATTAGTAGTACTTCTATCATTACCTCAAAAATATTAGATTTATATGAAGCTTTAAAACAATATGATCAGTTGACTTTTAGAGTTATGATAGAATGTCTGCATTAATTAACAAATTATCATCCAGATTAAAAGGATTATATATGATTTCATGTAAGATATCATTCCAGTCTAAAAAATCCCATCTTAAAGCAGGAAAATTATTTTTTTACTGGAACTAAAAATTTATAAAATTTATAATCATTTAGAATTTTTTTTGAATTAAATAATTATTTCTATAGGCATTTTGGTTGATGTAGAATGTATGACATAAGTAAATTTTTAATTTTTATTTTTGTGGAGAATTTATTGCTACCTCGTCATAAAATAATGAAACTCATTTTCACTTTCCACTACTGAAGTAAAATATGTTGCAGTTGGATGTTTTTGAGCTCTAGTGTTGTGAATGAAACACACACTCATTGACCATGGAATGATGTTCACTAAAACACATATACATTATGATAATACAAGATCAATTAATTTAAGTAAAACGTATAACATCACAATCATGCAACACACATATATAGAAGACAACATCCTCTGGTATGAATAAAAAATTGAAACTATTTTATAATTCATTATAACACAAGAACAACATGATTTAATTTTTACTAAATATATATGTTTGTATATATTTGGATATATTAATCAAAGAATATGAATTATCGACGTTAATTGATTATTTAGATATATATCTTGTTTCCCCATCTCCTTATATATATGGAGTACATGTGTTTTATGATTTTTAAAACATTTTATTTTTTTAACTATTATTTTTATAAAATTTTTAGTTTTTATAAAACAAATATAGTAGGATGTTTTTTGAAATGGAATTTTTATATGATTATTGGAGTCATTATTAAAAAATGATTCTATAACATTAATTTTTTTATAATATATCTGGGCACAAAATTTCAAAAAAACAATTTCTGATAAAAAAATTTCAATATTATTATTTTATTTCAAAAAATTCCAAATATGATTATATTGAAACACTTTTTTAAAAAAATATTATAATAATGGGTTTCATAATAAAATTTTCATATTCAATTTATATTATAAATATATTATAATTCCTTTGTTTTTCAAAAACATTAATGAACTGGATAATCATATTAATGAATCATTCAACCCAAATATTTGTTATTTTATTATTTTATGTTTTCTAAAAATTTCATTAAATTAGTTTATAATTTTTTTGTTTATACTTTTGGTTATATTCATTGATTTATTAAAAAAATCTTTTCATAGTCAAACTGATCCTCACTCCAATGAATGTAATAAAAAAATATCAAGATCAAGAATTCCATTGAAAATTTCATTGGCTCCATCTTGACTATTAGATAAGAAGGGGCTTGAATTTCTAAAATTTGATATATTATTGAAGTTAAACCAACAATACTAGTTAATATATAAGGGTGGGTCACCTTTTGTCCCACATTAGACCTTCAGTAGTTTTTCCTCTGGATATGATGTTCCCTTTAAAAGCCTCCTCCAGATATATATTTTTAGTTAGATATTTTTTCTCAAATCTAGTTTAGATGGAATACAATGAATACTATTCCATGTATTAGAACTTCAATAGTTTTTACTCTGGATAAGATGTTCTATTTAAAGGCCTTCGACAATTTTATTTTCTTTTTTTGTTCAATATTTTGTCTCAGATCTTGTTTAGATGGAATCCAATGAATACTATGCTATGTGGTTTGTAATTAAGAAATGGTTTATGGAAAGGAAATGTTTTAGAAATATTACTCAACACTGAAGAAGAATATTTTTTTAAGGTTGGGATTCTATTGGGATTGAAAATAATGAAGAAAAATTTTAATTATTTTATCTAGAGGTGGTATCTGAATTTCATGCGTTCATTAAATTTAATAATGATGATGAACATGAAAAGGTTTCTTTAAAAAAATTTAGGAAGATTTATAAATTTTCTTACATAAGAGATGTTTAATTAGATAGAGTAACTAGCAAGGAGAATCTTAATGTCCTTCACATAAAATGTTCAACACTCTTATTATCGTTGATAAGAACTATGTAAATGATTATATTTTTTTGGAATATGGTAATGATTGAATAGTATCTCAACTGACTCCATATTATAGAGTCACAACCTGATGTGTTTACGGATATATTATCCTGAAGAAAAGTGACATGGATGCATTAAATGTATTATATATTTTTGTTCTGTATTAACTTTTGTATATGAGGAATATATATATATGGTCGTATTTATATTTATTGTAATAGATAAAATCAAAAGCTCCTCAATTAAGTAGAATATCATTATGTTTCCTTCATCCATCATATATAAGTTTTTAAGGTGTTTGGATTTGATCAATGTAGATAAAACATTGTATCCCATTAGAGATAATATATTCATTATTAGTGAGAATATAATGTCAACAATGAAGCTGGTTTCAGGTCCTAAATCAATGATGATTGTAGATAAAGTTTATAGGGATGAATATGATTCCCATTAATCAATTAAATCCAATATATAAGGTAATAACCAAAAGATAAATGTATATATATCTACTCTAGTGAATGAAAATAAAAAAAGATACTTAATGATGGTTTTGAGAAAAAGATGAAACATAAAGACTAGAAAAAATACAGGGGATCTAGAGTTCAGTCATGACCCTATAGAAACAATGTCACCAAATATTATACCTACAAAAATCATTAGAATTATGAAAATTAAAATAAAAAAATCATAATATTTCTAGAATCCATAATAGTATATAGTCTTTTAAAAATGGTTAAAATGGATTCAGAAAATATAGTGCTTACAACATCTCATGCAAATAAAATAATTTTAGAAGCTAGATTAGAATTTCAAGAAACATATACAGTAACTAGAGAGACCCTTTTTGTTTATGATAAGTTGTAGGGATAATTCTTAGATGAAAAATAATTCCAATTATACATGAAAAACATATGAATCCAGAGTTAGCTAGTGAGGGATGTCTATGAATAGGAAAACATTTATAGAAATAGTTTAATAAAGATGATGATATAGAATTTTAAGGAGAATATAATGTATATTAAGAAGAAGAATTAGAAGTAAAATAAGAAGAATAATATGAAGTCATTGAAGAAGAGGAAGAAGATTAATTATATGAATAATATGGGGGGAGAAAATGGTTGAACATAATCTATTAGTGAAGAAACTAATTTAAAAAAATATTCATCATAATCATACTCAACCACATTAAGATTACCGTCAAACTCTATTATGTATGGGAAGAGAAAAATTTATTACGAAGATAAATCCTCTTTATAAATGAATTATTATCATCAACATAGAGAAACCAACATTATCAATAGATTAAGGACAATTGTTATAACAATGGCCAGATAAATAATGATGTGAAGATTATGGAAGTCATGGATGATAATAAATATTCATAGAATGATAATAAGAATGGAATGATATATGATATTGAAAACAGTAGAACAAAATCTACTAATGTAGAGCCCCATGAATCATTCTTAGAGGCAGTGATAGCTTAAACTGTTGTTCAATATATTTTCCATGTAATAAGGTTATTAGAAGGAACAATTCCATATATTCACATCCTTGATGCATGGTGTCATCCCATTCATTTTATTATTAGTGAGAAATAAATGTCAATAAATGATTCAAAAAATATATAATTCTTATTAATGATTAATTGAGAACATTTCCAAAAAATTACCACACTAAAAAAAGATCATGCAATCAAATAGTGAAGTGATCAAAACAAGTGGAATCTGATATTCATATAGATGATGAAGCATTTGATGAAGTAATAATTTTTTTTATATTTAGATTAATCAATTATCAATTTTTCATCAAATATAGAAGATACAATAATTTTTCTTGAGGAATTCATAGATTCAACGAAAGAATTGAACAATGATATAAATATTCAAAAATCATTGAAGATATCTAAATAATGATTAGAAAATTAAGATCATGTGAAGATTATTTGATAATTTTTGTGGATCAAAATAAATATTTATCTAAGGATTCACAATGGATGAATATAGAAGTTATGATGTAGGTAGATATAATTGAATAGATTAAAACTTATCAAAATGATTTTAAGAAGATGTAATCCTTTGTCAAAACCCTAATTAAGAAATAATGATATTATTTTAAATATCAAATGATTTATGTAAAAAAATTATTGATAATGAATGAATTATATTTTCATTAAATATAATTAATGATGATTGTCTTCCTATTCAAATTTTTTATATTTTCTTTACAATTTACATGGTTCATTTTTTTATTTCACTATTATTACATATGTTATCCTTCAAACATTTCCATAAATTTCATATTCAATCCTATTATATTTGAAAATAAAAGAGGTGATAATATTTTACAAAGGGTTTATTATTTTAAAAATGTAGAGAATGATTTTTACTAAAAGAATGTATGACGAAATGGTAAAATGATATATTATAGAGGATAATATTTTACATAAGGTGAGAAATTTTCATTAGGGATTAAAACATAAAACACTACATCATATTCATCACTATGTTAAAATGAGTTACAAACTCAGGGGGAGTTGGGATGTAAAAAATATCATTATATTTCATCAATGAACTATGGGAGGTAATTTTTTCATGTAAAAATTAAATTTATTTTTTGGGGTTAGATATTTTCAGGGGGAGGTTGTTGAATAAGAATTATTCCATTATTTATTTCTATTCCTTTAGTATTGGAAATCATAAAAAATTTATTTAAACATGTTTAATAACATTTTATTTACCATGTGATTATTTTAGTTTTTTTAGAAAAACATATATGTTACCATATATATTAAAAGTTATATTTTATTATAAATATAAAGTTTTTATTCATAAATATGATCATTAAATTTGACATGAGTTCGACAAGTCACGCATAACAATAATAATACCAAGTGTTTGTATTTTTTATTGTCTTTGTACTATCAAATGTTATGAATTTCAGAATCATACTGGAACTGATACATCTGACTAACTCTCATTAGGATTATCAAATTGAAAATTGATTAGGATGTCTATCCGGATAAATTATATTTATAATCAGAATACATACACTAAATTATTTAATAAGTAATAACTTTATCATTATAATGGTGTTGAAAAAAATGTCATAATTTCAGTTATAGATGAATTTTCAAGTTCTATTTGTCTGGGGGCACTAAAAGAAACAAAAAAAATATTACTATTGGAGCATCATCTATAAGAATTGTTTCATTCGATTAGTTTTGAGAAAATTTCATTTGAAACTCAAGTCCTTATAATATTTATAATAATTGACTTACCAATATTAGTTTTTGTAATTATTTACAGAGTTTTTATTATATCCCATCTTAATTATGTTATTTCCATAAGATTATTTTCATTTTTAATGACTTCTAATAAGTTTTAAGACTGAGGAATTATGGGTATTGGAATATTTTAAGTCTAATTAATAGGGTTGATGGCCTCTAGGGATAGGAAGACATGAATCAATCATCGTATTGAGGGCTTCTAGGGATAGAAATGCATAACATATTCTGATCATCATTTCAAGGGATTTCATTGTAAGGAATGAAAAAATTACTATAAATATAAAAAATTAGATACATTTATTAATTATTATTAAATACCATACACATAGGTTCAGTAGATTTAAATCTATTTAATATATTGTATGTTATTCCTGAATTTTTTAGCAATTCAATTGCTTGATTTAATGATATAATATTTTTTGTGCTTGTTATAGAAGGAAAGTCATCAGACACATCATTATATGAAATTTTATTGATGAGTGATTCTTTATATATGATCAACGTACTTTGATATAAAAATAATATTCCATTTTTCTGATCATTACTCTGATAGTCGGGCTAAGTCTGATTTCGATGAAATTTTCATTTAGTGGTAAGTTTATTTGTTTTGTTTGAAGGATTTTAAAAATAACAATCACCCCCAATTGTATGTATAGCCATCCTAATAGACTATTATGATTCTACGACAAATTAATTGTCTTTAAAAAATATGAGAATATTGGTTCATGTAAAAAATACATCTATCAAATTTATGTTGAACATTTTTTTTAAAATAATCATTTTTCATTGATTACATATATATTTCATTAATTTATTCTCAACAAAGAACACGCTTCAACATCATAATTGTTAATATTATATTTAGAAGATTATTTCTTCTCATTTAATCCAACCAATAATGTCACTTTAACCATTCGTTCATCATTAACTTATTCTTCTATTTGATTAATAATCAACATATTAATATCAATAGAGACATCACAAATTTCAAAAATTTCAAAATTCCTTTTTTATAAAAGTTTTAAGACATTTCTTATAAAATTTAATATAAATATTTATTTATCTAGTAACATTTTTTACCTCTTAATTCCCCAATATCTCTCTAGATAAATCATTTACAAGTAAAAAATTCATTAATATTTTATCTAAAGAGTCATTCCATGTGATATCTCACATAGTGTTTCCTCTTCAGAAATAATGGAAAATAATATATTCAAATTATAAATGATTTCATAATAACCTCACTTTCAAACACATCTTATAGGTAATTTTCATTTAGAATCACCTATCCCTTTTTAAATTATCTACTTTCACTACTAAAATATAAAATTTCTTAATGGATTTCTATCTTCTATAGTATGGTTCTAGAGTCCATATTTTTCTAGATAATATTTGACCAGAGTATTTCTAAACATTATTTCATTATACATTTAGAATTTTTAAATATTCAGCCCAAGTATTATTTAAAAAAAATCTACAATAATGTTCTAAATAATTAAACATCTAAATTATTTAGTAATCAACCAAATCTTGGATGTCTACATTTAATTTAAGATGAAGGGATATATTTTGATTTTTCATTTATAAATAATTTGGTGGTTTTCCAAAAATACATCCATATATACCATTTTTATCATGGTTTAGGACATATTATTCCTTAGTTTAAACAGATTATGAATTATATTTTCTTAAAAAAATATTACACATAACAGTTTTGTCAAACAATATCTTAGACACATATCGAGTAAATTCATAATTTATCAAATATTTTAATTAATTTTAATATATATTATCGGAATAATGGTTTTCATTTATATATTTCTTATTAGGAAACTTACATGCCTTCTTATCCACTTTAAAGTTAATGATTTCCCTTCATCTTATAACTTCAATTATAATTTCACCATATTTTCCGATTTATGTAAATGTTATCTTTATGAATTAATTAGAATACTCTAGGACCCATAGTTTTATTTTTTTGTAAAATATTTTTCATAAACATTTCTACTAACCAGATATATATCACCATTATGTAATTTATTATAATTTTAAACTCTCGTGAACCATTAATGCTTATACATTATTACATTTTAAACATAGAAAGTGTTCCCCTATCAAAAGTGATATTATTTAAATAATTCATATTTTTAAATGTTTGTGATATATAAACACAATTTTAAACCAAAATTATTTCTACATTAGACACCAATAATGTAATATTTCATTTTTCATCACTTTAAACCACTTATTATTAATCCATAAATGTTTTTTAAAAAATTGAATGGAAATAATCATCCAATTCTTGAAGTGTGGAATTAGACTTTTATATAATTTAAATGTAATTTTTTTTAAATTTTAATATTTCTTATTGATTTTATATGCTAAGGATTTTCACCATCCTGTTACTCCCTCAACACATTCCATTTCTCACATGATGAGAAATTCATGTATTTTTTTGCAGGACGGAAAAACCAATATTTTAATCCTAAAAACATCATGACTAATTTAAATGTTTCTAACATATCATCATAACTATAATGAATATATTTTCTTTTCTTTATAAAAATAATTATTTGTACATCTCATCATTATATATATATAACCAAAATCTAATGTATATAGTTTTTCATCTTCATTAGTAATTCCAAGGTCTTCTATGTGTCACTGAAATAATTTTTCATCCATTGCGTGATATATTTTTTCCTTTCATAATATTCATATGCATTTATTTGTGCTAAAATACTTATAATACTATTATATAATGATTAAATAATTATTGTTTTATATAATTATAATTATTATTAACGATTCTCTACAACCTTTCTTCTCTATAATAATAACCAGAGAATCAAAATTCCTAAATTTGACCAATGAGTAATATTATTTATTTATATGAAATATTCCACATATTTTTGACAACATTTTAATTATGTTCCCCATTTTATATAAAATTTCCTTTCATGGTGAAAGTAAAAAAAACATTAATTATTTCGTAATGATCCTCAAATTTATCATTCATTATATTTATTGATGTAATTCAATTTTTTAGTTTTATGACTTTCTATATTACTCATAATATGTTTTCCTCTTGTTCTTATAGTTTCATATAGTGTTATGAATTACATAACACCACAATAGAATTAATTATCATTTGCCTTTAAATATTTACCTCATCATGTGCAATCTCTAATTCAATATTGAGTTATAATGTCCCATAAAGATTATATTCATTAAATTAACTTTCATCATTTCTATTTTTTATTTTTTGTGATAGATACATTAAATGCTTCATTAATTTCATTTAATAAATTAAGTTGTTTTTCTAATTATTCGGAATCAATGCATTATTTAGAAATAAATTGCATATTGTTTAATAAATACAGCTTAATATTCATGTTCCATTCATATCACTAGAGGATTTATTTAGTAAGGGACAACATCCACCATGTTTTGAAATTTAATTTTGACACGATTTTGGTATGAAAACCTATCATTATATATTAAAATATATTTATTAATGAATCAATTTAAATATTCCTTCACAAATTTCATTCTTGAGGACATGAATGAAAAGACTTCATAAAATCCATTTTATTTTGAATCACCCTATAATTTAATTTTATTTATCATCATTATTACCATTTACCCTATAATTATTTTCATTTGATAAATCACATTTATCATAATCCTGAGTGTTACGATTTGACATTGAAATTCATCAACATAAATTAATTTTTGATCAAATTCCAGATAGTAGGAAAAATTAGAATGAAATGTGGATGTTGTCCTTAGATGATGCATTAAATAATACTCACATATTCATGAATCCCACCAAGCCCCATCCATTTTTATATAATCACCTTAACTTGGTTATTGATTTCATAAATAGTTATAATTAGTTGTTTCATAACGTATTTTGTATTATTACTATGAAATTAACACATTAATTATATCGATTTGAATTATCTCTATAAATATTGATTAATTTATCCTATATAAGACCTTTGATGTCTCCAAAAATATCAATTTCTCTTATCTTATTTTTCACTTGTAGCCAATTTTAATATTGATTTCATTAGTGTATCTAACTAAATTCTTTTTAACAATTTTTGTGTGTCCTCTACATTCTATTTTTACATTTATACCCTATATAATAGTAGTGTACACATCCATTCAATGTGGTACAAAATATAAATACCTTTTATTAAATATTATTGAAAATAATTTTTCCAAATGAAATTAAATTTTATATAAATTATGACCACTTCTATCAAACATAACAAGAGAATGAAAACATGGTAATAATAAACTAGTAAGTGATACATATTTTCAGACATATTAATAAATATAACAAGAGATCGGTGTAAAAAATCCAACACTTTTTGACTTTTCAAATGTAGCCTTGATCCAAATTTAAATGTTTCTATCCCCTCTTTAGAGTTCCCATACCACCAATGGGTACAAAATAAATATGAAAACATATATGTATTATATGGTGGAATGGTATATCAACTCTCACTCTCCATGTCTGTTTAACTTTAAAAAATAAACAATAAAATATAAGAATTATAAGTTATTATAAATTTTTTTAATACAATAATATAATAAATTTTATAATACAAATAAAACCCCCATAAAACCCCAAACCATTGGTGATGACCACACCATTAAAAGTATCCCTATCTTTCCTCTGTTACCCTATCATTGTCAATGAAGAGATGACAATAAAATATTGTAATGTAAAAAATAAAATTTAAAAATACACTCTAAATGATGAGAAACATATAATGGGATTTGAAAAAAATTATAAATATATGGTTATTAAATTGTATATCAATGACCTCATATTGACTCTATAGATGTGTGTAAATATATATTTTTTATAGTGTTCAATTTTTTTAGTTTATAAATGTGTTAATAAAAGTTTAGGAGATGTTTTTTGTGATTTGTGGGAAATTTTTTGATATCAAAATATAAGAAAAAATGTAATAATATTATATGTTTAATTGGTTACAAATACAAGTGTTAGGGTTCCAATTCCATGAAATCCTATATCCTGAAATAATTAACTCTCTTTTTAACTAATAATAAATGAATATATTTATGATCACAAACCTTAACATACAATTAGTAAATTTAGATATCTTTAATATTATAAAAATCATTGTAACAAGACCCTAAATTTATTATGAATGGTAGAGTATAAGTAAATAACTCAATTATTCAATAGGATACTCATCATCAATAACACAGGAAACACTAATTCATGGGAAGGTTATCATGAATAGTAGAGAGTAAAATCTGATCTGTAACTTGAACTACAATAGTTAATAAGAAATTAATGCCTTAAAATATTATATCGCATTATATATAAAAATGATTCATTTAAGGGATAAAAGGAATTAATGGATATTTTAGTCAATTGATCATTAAAATAATATAATAAATATGATCACACAAAATTTTTCATTTTACTAAATCCAAAAAGACAATAACTAAAATAAGAATAAAATATTTATATTAGGGCACATTGTTAATAAATTATGTTGTAAAATGAATTAGTAATAGATGAAATTTCATTCATACTATGTAAAATATCTTGGTAATGAAAATCATGATATGGTAGGATCTACCAGACGAATGAAAAAAATAACAAAATTACACCCAAGATAATGATATCAGACACTAATTATAGATTCTTCTTTATAAAATTGGATGAAACTTTATAATGCATATTATAATATTATTTCCACACACATTTTTAAATCCTAACATAATACTCCCAATGGTTGTAATTCTCCCTCAATCTCAACTAAAACTCCCTTTCCTTGATTATGCTCCACCGGGAACTGTGACATCCCAACCCGGGAACCACTGAATGGTTCCCCAAGCTGATTGTCCACATAACCTCAAGCCTGCCTCACTATATGGAAGAGGGTGCCATACAGTACCGAGGGTCTGGTAAGTCAGTCTTGGGGAGACTATACCCAATGTTATCAGAATAATACACCACAAAAAGTAAATAATAATTTACCAAGTGCATAAGGGTATGTAAATAATAAGAACATATCCATGACATATGATAGTTAAAACTATAAAATAAAATATTAAACTAAACAGTAAACCATTATATGATAATGATAGTGTGAAGTGTTTACAATTCAACTAAAAATAAAGTAACAAATACTCCAAAATGGGTCCGAACCATGTCTAGTTCCATCTCCCATGCTCTAAATCCAAAAAGTAACCTATCATAGGGCCTTTCCATTATCATGTCCAATAATAACAAATTCTTCTTGGGTGCTGATCACACAACCCTAATATGGTGTGAGTACAACTATGTAGGCCACCACCAACAGTGTCTTAAACAAGTCATGTCAAAAGATAGTCCATGAAACTTCATAAATCGACAAATACAATGAATAATTTTAATAGTTATCACAAGTTAATTTAATATTTAATCATCACATTAGTAAAATTTCTATTTATATTTACCATTTGAATAGTCATCATTATCATTTATAATTAGGTGCAGGTCGTCTATCCTTGCACTACAAATCTCTTTTGAATCATCACTCTTTATTATAATTAATCATTTGTTGTAGGACATCATTACTAGCACCAAAAATATTATGAGTGTAGGTCATCATGCATAGAACTCCAATTCTCATTCATTGTAGGTCTTCATTCCTAGAACCCCAAATATCTAGCATGGATAAATATTGGGGAGGAACGCCTTGTAAATTTCGAAAATTCTAATCGTCTTGGACTTCAAGCCTAGCACCACAAAATCTCATCTATTTAATATTGATTTAAATAAAAATAATTTTCCTCATTATTCTTTTACTAATCCAATGACTATTTAAACATATCAAAGACCATTAGTAATTTCAACAATTAACTAATCATATAACCCATTAATTATTTCATCAATTTATTAATTAATCAAAAAAATTGTTTTTACATAACAAATCCTTCACAATTAATTATTCAAATCAAAACCCAAAAATTCATAATTAATTCTCACAATTAATTATCTTTGATCACATCATAGAACATAATTAGTTCTCTCAATATATTATCTTTTTTCATCTTTTTGGAATATAATTAATTATTACAATTATTTAACATACATATCCAAACAAAATTACAACATCAAATCTCAATTACTATCTCTCAATTACAATATCAAATTTCCAAAAGATCAATTTGAAAAATTCCCCATCGTTTTTTCAATTACACAATTATCAATTAAATCAACAAGGCAAGTCAATTGTCAAACCCTTATGCCCAATTACTCCAATTTTGGAATTAAATTATAAAGGTAAAATTAGGAAACTCATAAACACATACACACATAATAAATAATGACAATGGGAGTTTTAATTAGACCACCTACCTTAGAATCCTGACAGATGTTAGCCCATGAATAATCCCTAAAATATGAGCGGCGCAACATCATTTATCAAGCTCCGAATATTAATTCCTAAAATGAAAATGAAGATCAAAGGCATCATGATCATGAAAAAATTGATCTAGATCTACAATCCTAGATCTGTATCATAACTCGAAGGTTTAGATCAAAGAAAATGGTGAAGATTCATCATGAAAAGATCATTTAATAGTAGGGGAAATATAAGGAAAATAAATAGGGTGAAATTCACTTACTAGGAGGAGAGTGGATCTTCAATCCAGGTTTTCAATCTAGATGGACGGTGTTTTAATCACCTTTGATTATCTCTAGGAGGCTTAGGAAACACCTATAATTAATCAATCATTAGCCAAAGTCTAAAATGGGTGTCCCCGACGGTTTTGGTGGTTTTAAAATTGATTTTCGTAATTCCAATCATGCTTTCATTGTTTCTTGACTAGAGGTTCACTATTAGGAAAACCGTGCACCAAAAATTCAGATTGCTCAATCAAGTTTTGCATGTTAGGTACAGTTATTCCGCACGCTTTTTCAAACCATGCACAAACAGTGTGAAACCCTCTGTCAAGTTTTGCACGCTTGGCACAGTTTAGTCACACGGTTTTTCAAACATTGCATAAAATTTTCAAAACACAATATCTATGTTTTTTCCTTAAAAATTCATAAAAACACACCCTAGGAAACTAATCCATGAAAATGGTAATTAAAATATTCAAAAAATACCTGAAAATGTTCTCAAGATGACTTTAAAAATCGATGGGATAATACAATTTCCCGACCTTTTAACAACTCATCCTCAAGATACACTCTTATACATATCAAAGATTCTGAGAAAAAAAAGATTGTTTCGTTGGGCCTCCATGCCTTCTTCCCATTCCAAAGTATCCTTTTGAAAATTTCCATGCTTCCATGACACATAAACTAATAGAATTGTCATTCTCTATAACACTTTCTCACAGTGACCCTGCTCATGTATCAGATGCTCTTCAAATGACACATCCGTCTCGAGATCAACCTCTTCCACATCAATCATATGAGAAGGATTGGGGTGATACCACTATAGTTGTGACACATATAAAACTTCATTCATAGTGATAAATTTATTTTTGATGTGCTAATTGGTATGCCACCAGCCTGATTCTCCCCAGCACCTCAAATAGTCCCACAAACCTAGGCGCTAACTTGCCCCACCTCCATATCCTATGGTGACCCAATAAAGGTGAAACATAAAGGAAAACACGATCACCTTCTATAAACTCTACGTATCTTCTCCATCTACCATAAAATGAATTCTTTCACTCTGAGTCATAGCCTTACATTACAGAATCAATGGAACCTTTTTTGATTACTCTGGAACGAGACTCATTCCCCAAAACTCGGACTCATGTACCTCAAACCAACATAGAGGTGATCAAAAAGCTCTACCACAATATTCCTCTAATGGTGAAAACTGTATAGTTTTCTGTTAAATATTGTAAAAGGAGAACTCCAATAACACCAAGTGAATTTCCCAAGAACCACCATGGTCAAGCAGACATTCTCGCATCATTTCCTCTAACACGTGTTTGGTACTCATCAACTGCCCATATATCTGTGGGTGGATGGCTATACATAATAGAACCTGTGTACCAAGTGCCTTTTGTAATTCCTTCCAGAAGCGTGAAGTAATGCACGAATTGCGATATGAGACTATTGTCCTTGGATCCCCATGAAAATGAACTATCTATCTGACATGCTGTTCTCCCAAATTCTCTACTATAAAGGTTTCCTTAATACGCAAAAAAGTGTGATACATTTGTTAGTCGATCCACAAAGATCCAAATAACATCATTCATCCCATGATTCCTTGGGTGTCCTAATAAAAAATCCATAGTCACGTCATCCCACTTCAATTCTGGAATAGGTAATGGCTGCAATAAGCCTCCAGGTCCATGATGCTCTGGTTCCACTAGCTAACTGGTGAAACATCTTCTTACAAACCCTGCTATTCGTTTTTTAATTTCGGGCCACCAAAACTAACATCTAAGGTCATAGTACATCTTTTTTACTCCATGATATACCTCCCACTATGAAGCATGAAATTCTCTCTTGAGTTCCTCATCTGTACTCGTATTTAAAAAACCCAATTTTTCACATATATGATTTCATACTCATATTTTTTCCAGTGTGAAGGTGTCTCCCCACCTTCAAGGCTTTCCCTCAAGGATAAAGACACTGGATCCTCGTACTGCCCATCCATGATTCATCTCAAGTGGGTAGACTCCACTAATACAGAAACCAGATTCATCCTCTCTAAACTCTTCTCAACTACGAAATGAATTTCCACCAGAAATTTTACAATCTTCCACTACGCCCTTGACTCATGTACCAACGGAGTCTGAGTTTTTCTGCTCAATGCATCTTCCACACTATTCCCCTATCTAGGTGTATTTTCCAGTTCAAAATCAATGAACTTCATATAATCCACCCATCTTCATTGTTGATGAATCAGGTCGCATTGTGAAAAGATATAAATCAAGCCTTGGTGATTTGTAAAAACCTTTAAATTTTCAAAAAATAGAAAGGGTCGTCTACATATAAGAGAATAAATAAATATTGCCAAGTCATGGACCTGTGTTGGTTAATTTTTTTCATGTGGCCTCAACCCCCAATACCCATAAGAAAAAACTCTACCCCCTACATCAACACAGCTCTGAGTCCGACCTCAGAAGCATCATAATACACCATGTAATCATAACCTGACTCAACTAAGATCAAAATTTGGTGCGAATTCAAGAACTTTTTCAAATCCTGGAAGGAATTATCACATTATTCTTCCCAAAACAATATTACCCCTTTCATTTTCAATCCACTACATGGGCCATCCAACTAACAAAAATCCTGGATGAATATACTTTAATAACTAGATAATCCCAAAAAGATTTCAATATCAAAAGCATTCTTGGGCTGCTCTTAATAAATCACCGCTTTCATTTTATCAGGGTCCACTTCCACACCTTATTTAGAAAAGATGTTCCCCATAATGTGTACCATATTAATCCAATACTAAAACATATATATCATGGCATAAAGATGATGCTATCTTAGTGTACTCAAGACGATGTCAAGATGATGCGATTGATCGCCACGATTCTTCTATTAAACTAATATGTCATCCACAAACACCACCACAAACTGATCTATGAACGGATGAATGATCTTTCACATGAAGGACATAAAATCTATAAGAGTTTTATTTAACCCAAAAAACATTATGTCAACCCCATAAATTCCATATATTCTCCTGAAAGAAGTTCTTGTGATATTAGATGTTCGAACTATCACTTGATGATACCCTGATCTATGATCATTCTTTGAGAACCCACTATCCCCCATTAGATGGTCAAATAAATCATTGATACGCAGAAGATGATTTCTGTTCATCAGAATAATTTTATTCTACTTCTGGTAATCGATAAACAAGCATAGACTCCCATTGGTGTACTATGCAATCAGAATATGTCATCCCCAAGGAGATGTACTTGGACGGATATACTGTTTATCATAAAACACTTCAAACAACATTTTTATCACTTGATGATCAGTCAGATCCATTCTATAAAGTAGAATAAATACCGGATCATCCCCCTGTAATTTCTCAATAGTTAAGTCCACATCTCTCATAGGTGGAAACCCAAAAAAAATCCTTTAGGAAAGAAATCCTGAATTTTTTTTACTGGTGGAAGGATGTCATCCCTACCATTCCCTTCATCCAACAAAAGACTTAGAAATTTAGCAATGAGCTATCCTAGTTTCTGAGTAATTGGCCCAAAGTTTCCATCATGGATATCTCATTCTCCACAAAGGACATATTGGTCACCATAAGGTGTAATGGAGGCCACACTTCTACAGTAAAAATCTATGTGGTCTCGGTAGGCGGCATGCTAGTCCATACCAATAATCTGTTCAAATCCCGTTATGCCAAGGACATATATATCATAAAGGAAGTGATAATCTCTGATATCTAGTGAACATCCACAACATAAACACATATCTCTAGTCTGTGTTCCCATCATTGTATCTATATTCACAATCCCTCTTACAGAATCCACCTACAAGCTCCATCCAATAACATGATTTGCAGATATAAAGGAATTAGAGGCACTATTATCAAACAATATAGTAGCTAATGTAGAAGAAACTAGAATAGTACATCTCATTGTAGATGGACCAGCCACACTCACCACAAGTGTAGGAAACACTACATGTAACTATATTTTCCCTCTCACTATGGTGTCATCTGACTCCCTTGAGTAGCACCACTGTGCAGGTAGGGGCACACAAACCCTGATGCACCATTCCCACTTCCTCAGCTTCCTCTGTTAGTAGAACTCTAGATGCAAGACCTATATGGTGTAGAAGATCGCCTTCCCACACTCTGACCTGGAGGAGATACTCACTCTACACCTGCCTTTCATTGCTTCTTGCAGAATCTCTATAGATTTACCATCTTTCTACAAAATAATAACACCACTAGTGGTCAAGGACAATGTGTATGATAGTGTCCCTAACTAACTTAATGGTGGAAAAGCACGTGATAAAGATCTAGTGTAACTGTTCCTCTTGAATGACAGCATTTCCTTTCATTTTCCCGAATAAGATTCTTATGATGGTGTTTCTTGCTCTCGGATGGCATGCTCCCTGATCTTCCAGCTACCTGTCCAATAATAGAAGCCTCCATCAGGTTCCCCTAAGAAATGCGATCCCGATTAACCACTTAGTAAAATCACTTCACCCTAAAGATATTTACATAAGACTTAATTTCACACTTATGTATGTCCTAAAATCTTTTTTCCAAATATTTCTCTTCTGCTGCCAATACGAGAGAAAAACACCATAAATCTGTGAAACGTTCAACGCACTCTATTATGGACATGCTTCAATGGATCAGATGAATAAACCCTAAAGTGTTATCTTATTTCATCGTTTCTAGATAGATTAATTCCAATAAATTCTTTAGAAAGTCCATATGTTACATATTATTAGTCCGTCCGTATCATTCCTGAATTTCCCACCATCGTTTCTCTGAACCTCGTACTATATAAGCATCCAACATGACCCTCCTTTCAGCTGGAGTCTCCAAATGGTCAATTATCGTATCTATGGATTCAATATCGAATTCAACTCCCTAACTTCCATGCTCTCCAGTAAAAGTATGAGGGTGCATCATCTAAAACTACCTTGTCTACTCAGACATGATTTTCTCAACCCACCATACGTATCTCTCCATGAACTTCATGAAACAAGAAAATTTCCCTTAGAACTTCACTCCTTCCTCAGCTTGCACCAATGGTACCTCAGGATCCCTGGCATGATGTTCATACCAGTCCATATCCATATGTCTCTCCATCAACAAGTGTTGTGGAGGAATATTTATACAATTCAAAAAACACGTCTTAGCTCTCAAAACACAACCATATAACATTTACATAATAGTTCAAACTAAAAAAAATGTTTCTACAGAACCTTTCCCACTTTTTATCACCACATGGTCTAAACCAAGGACTTTTCACTTCCCTTAACCATCATACTCATTGGTCTTGGTTAACAAGGTAATATTCATTCTCATTAATTAATTCATCCATTAATTAATCACATTATTTCGAATTAATTAATTCAATAATATATTAATTTATCATTCCCATTTCATCAATCAAGGTTCTCATTAGACGCCCATTTATTCTCATTTTGCGTCATTGTTCCAATATCATATCAAGGAAAACAGTTCATGTTTAACAACATAACAATAAACCATTTTTTCGGGAGTTCCTAGAATGATTAATGTCATAACAATCTTGATTGCCTAGAATGATACATACAAACTCAACTATCATGCAACTTTAGGCCAAGAATCATAATTCAACAATTTTCAGCACAAATATCACATCAAACCACCAGCATGTCAACCAAGGTTAAATAATATACAACTGTAAATAAAAACATCAATCACAACATTCCCTCTCTATGTAATCATAATTTCCCCCGTGCAAGGGTTGAAACTCCCATAAAGGAGCTCATTACCTAGCCTTGACACTTCATATTCTCTTATCTACCTTTTCTCAAAATAGCAAGACACAAGAAGAATAATGAAAAGAAAACCCCTTGATTACCACATTATGTCTCAATGACCCAAGATCCACTGAACAGAGCACCAATCAGGTTGTCCACATTCCCTCATTTTTGCCTCCCCTTAAGCCATAGGGTTCCAAATTGTAGTCAGGTAATTTTAATTCATTTTTGGGAATACTACACCATTTTTTATAATAATATAAACAACAATAATAGCAAATAACAATTAAACAGATGTAGAAGCGTGTATAAATAACTAAAAAAAACCCATTAAATATGATTGTCCAAACCAAAAAATACAATATTCAAATGAAAGCTAAAGCATGGTATGACAATGAAAGTTCCATTTTTCTATAATGAAACTGAATGTAAAGACACAACGACTCCAAAAAGGGCCCCAAACCACATGTTGTTCCCTCTCCCATGCTCCAAACCCAAATAGAAATTTATCTTATGGCCTTGACCATATCCTTTCCTACAATAACGAAGTATGATTGGGTGCCGATCAAGCTTCCTATATAGGGTGTGAGTAAAAATATGTAGTCTACCACAAAAGTTGTCTAAAACTATTCCAATCCAATGATAGTGAATGTAATTTAATAATGAAATTAATACAATGCATAGTTTATGAGAGTTATCACATTGCCATTTAATCTTCAATCATCACATTACGCCATGTTCAATTGATGTTTTCAATTTGAATCATCACTCATTATAATTTATCATTTGGTGTAGCTCGCCATCCCTTGCACTCCAAATATAATTTTGAATAATCATTCATTATTATCATTAATCATTGGGTGTATGACATCAGGCCTAGCACCACAAATTTTATTATTGTCATTCAACATTCATTCCACTCCTACTCTCATTCACTATTGCTTGTCATTCCTAGCACTGTAAATATCAAGAACAGATAACGATTAGGGAGGAACACCGTGTCCAAGTCCCAAATTCTAATCAGTCTAGGACCCGATGCCTAGAACCATATAATCATATCCATTTAATCAATAATAAAATAATAATAATTTTCCACATTATTAGTTTACAAATCTAATGATTAGTGAAACATATCAAATGCCATTGGTTTATTCAACAATTAACTAAGCATATAACCCATTAATTTATTCATTAATTACTTAATCAATCAATAGAATTATCTTTCCATAACTAATTATTCACAATTAATTATGAAAATCAAAACCCAACAAGATATTATTAATTTTCTCAATTATTTATCATTTATCACATCATTGCTAAAAATTAATTCTCTCAATTAATTGTCATTTTTCATCATCATGGAACATAATTAATTCTCATAAGTAATTATTATACATATAAAAAAATAATTAAAATATCAGATCTCAATTATTATATCTCAATGAAATTATCAAATATCCAAAAGATAAGCTTGGGAAATCCCCCATCATTTGTTACATGACTCAATTATCAATTAAATCCCCAAGGAAATTTACAAGTCAAATCCATAAAACAAATTACTCTAATTTAGGAATTCAATTATCAAGGGAAAACTGGAAAAATCATATACTCATACACATATCATAAATAATTACTTTGAGAGTTAGATTATTCAACCTACAACAGTTTATTGATAAATTATAGCCCATCAAAAACCCCCAAAATCAGAGCGGTACAACGTCGTCAATCAGGATCCAGATCTAAACCCCTATAACCAAAATTAATATCAAAGGCATAATGATCTTGAAAAACTAGATCTATATCTAAAATCCTAGATCTGTATCATAACTAATTGGTTTAGATATTAGAAAAAGGTTATGATCCTCCATGAAAAGATCATGGAAAGGTATAGGAAATAATGGAAGAAGCAACATGATGAAATCCAGTTACTGGGAAGAGAGCAGATCTTCAATCCAAGATTTGGATCTCAAATAACTGTGTTTGGATTGGCTAAGAATATCTCTAGGATTCTTTGGAAACACCGAACAATCATTATGCCCAATCCAAATTCGGGAAATGGGGGTCTTTTGTGGTTCAAGTTGTTTTAAAAAAGATTTTCGAAATTAAAATCTTGTGCGCATAGTTTGTCAAACTTTACACCAACTGTGCATACCTCTCTGTCCAGTATTCCACTATAGGAATGGTTTGGCGGCACAATTATTCAACCTGCATGCTAACCGTGGTAACCCCTCTATCTAGTTTTGCACGCTTGGCATGGTTTGGTCACGTGATTTGTCAAACCGTGAAGAAATCATACAGAACCAAATGTCCATTAGTTTGCATTAAAAATTAACCCAAACAAACCCCAAGACACTAATCCAAGTTAAAGGTAATGATTCCGAATGTTCCTGAAAATGTGCCTGAGATGACTTTAAAAAAGGCCAGGATCCTACAGTTAGGTTCATTACTATCTTTCATTATTTTTTTATAAAAAACATATTGTGATGAACCAATTTAGGATAACCTGAATGTCACCCAAACCATCCTTGAATAATATAAAGAACCAACCATGTATCATGCATAATAAAAAGGAAAGAATCCCTTAGGTATAATCCAACTGAAAGGGAACCTTACTATGAGACATAAAATTGTATTCCAAAGGGTATAAAATCCAAAAAGTTTATAAAATCTATAGGAAAAAAATCAGTGTGACCAACTACCAATACCAAACCAGCCCAATATGAGGGAAATGACATCGAAGAGATTCTTTTAAGCTAGATATTTACATTCCCTTTACCTAGTTCCTACAAAATAACATCTACAAATTCCAAATGAATCAAGTTGGGGGCGATTTTATTGCATGATAGCATATCACCAAAGAATTTGTAAATTTTTTTATGTCATGTAAATTTTATATACAGATTTTAAATAAATCTATTATATAAATCATTTTTATAACATAAAGAATTTTTGTAAAAACAATCATTGGATTTTCATAAAAACGTCCTATATTCTCAAAAATCAATAATAAGTCCTTTAAATGAAATAAATCATGTGAGAAGAAGCTAAATAATCCATTGATACACATATGATAAACTTGGGAGAAACCAACCATGAAATATACCATCATGTATATATTTAAGAATAAATGAAAAACCCAAAAATTTGGGATCAACCCTCTGGGAATACATACTATTTCTATAGACGATATCATTAATCCTAAAATCATGGTAATCCAAAAAATATATATTCAAATAAAATAGCCTTTTGATATCAAAATATTTAGTGGTTTTACACATAATAATGGGACATGTCCATCTCCTAGTACAACCAAGTATGAAAATGTGTTATTCTTGTAAAGCCATTTAAAAATGAGTCTAAAATATAATAAAATAATTTTCACTATGAATCATATATTATTTCATTCTTGAAAACAAATTTTAGAATAAAATTCGTCTTTATGTAATTTAAACTAATATGAAAGTGTTCACTAAATTTTTTCAAAATAAATTCCCCATTAAAGTCATGTATAACATGAAAAAGATCATACATTATAGCATATATAATATTTTCATTGAACAAACCATGTAATTGAACAACAAAATCATGTAATTGATGATATAGAATATATTTTATATATACACATACCTCAAAAAAGGAGAAAAAATTCAATGAATTGATCTCTTAATGCTTGGGATAAAACCTGATCAAAATGGAATGGAATAGACTTAAAAAACCTCTCCACGATGAAAATTATTTGAGAGAGAAATGTTTTAATAGAACTAGTTTAGTTTAAGTCCCCGATTTTTATAGTAGTTCCATAATATTAAACACCACGACATATCCATAAGGACCATGGTGTTGTGGTTCTAGTAGAAGTCCATATAAGGGTGCAATAAAGGGGGACTCAATTATATGCCTTCATGTGAGAAATTTATTTGGTTTCCAAAATCAATATTATAATTTATATTAATGTGGGGATAAATTTTAGTCAATACCACCATGCCATATATCCATACTCCCGTAGAGAGGGTACACCATAACCTAACTCCCATTTCACATCTAATGCCAATTTAAATGAACTCACTAAACTAACACCTTGATACACTATGACACAATATTTGCATCTACAAATCAGCCTGAAATACATAAACTATATCCATAATCCATGGTGTATACATGATTTTAATATATGGTGAAATAATAGAACTTCTGATACCCTTCATCCCAACAGATTATCTTCATGGAAACAATGCCCCATATGTGAGAAATAGACCAAGGATCGACATGATTTTCATTATTTCCATATTGTATCCAACATCACAATGTCATGTTTTGTACCATATATAGTGAATATACCAATATATTTCCATTTAAAATCCTTATTACTTCCCCTAACCGTAAAAAAATAAACATCCATCTCATAAAAATTAAAAATAATTTAATAAATATCTCAAGCGTGCAAGAATTATCTCTAACATAAACTATTTGTATCCACATTAAATGAACAATACTCTTGAAATGCATAAAGGTAATTTGACCAATTACTCACCAAAAATTCATGTTCCCAGGTCTCATGACTACCCCATTTAAACATCCATAGTTCTCAGACCAAAAAATGGTATTATCATGTAGTACCTTATCCTATCAATCTATAATCTGAATTGGATTCCCAATCATAGTGGTGTTGATATCATAGTCACTGTACTGACATTAAATCACCTGATAAGGGTCTTGTTGATAATTCTTCTACTAGGAACCATGAAACACATCATGAATTGAGGCTAAATGATACGAAGATTATAATTGATATTCCAGATTTCAATGTCACTCCATATTATCAAAGGGACCAAAAAAATTGTTTCAAACATACACTACATAACCAATTGATGGTGTACCATTTGATGTGAAACATGATGAATTTCTAGGTCACCAACATAAATCTATATTAGATTATGGTGATGGGTTACATATAATTTTTTATGACACTATACAATGGAATATATCTTCGGGTTCAACTACACATTCGTCATTGTGTCTTGAAAAATACTCCCCCAACCATAAATATTTCTCCCAAGTCGGCTAGATCATGTGAGATCCACATGTACTCCATTACAGATATTTGAAGGGAACCATCATAATAAAATCTTGATAACTATTTATATTTAAATATTCAATATGTGAATGTTTTATTTTCAAGGAAACAAAAAAGTCAAGAACACATGAACAAAGAATATCCTCCATATAATGAATATCCCTCTTAGGTTAACTATCGATCTGATGATGATATTCCATGATTAATTTAAATTTTGAAAACATATCCCCATAAAAACCAACCCAAAACATATTTATGAAATATATATCATTTTCAAAAAAAGTACATTATGGACCCCATAAAGTGTCAAAACATCATGGAAGAATAAATTTTTGAGCTACTCAACCTTAGTCAACTCCTTAATAAGGATGAAATGAAATTATTTCCTAACATGATCAATGATCTCCCAAATAAAATGTTTCCCACTAGTAATCTATGGGAAAAAATGACGAATTCAATGCGAATCCCATTACATATACCTACATGAATGGGATAAGGTTACTAAAGGTACTGGGTCTCTAGTGCTCCACCAAAATTATCTAATATGTATAGCATTATGATAATAAATATATAATCAAACACCTCTTCCTTGACCAACAATTCCATCATCATGAATAATGATACATAATGGTATCCCTAGGGTTTACGTGGCACCATGAATGATTTCCACTAATCATTATTCCTTTCCATAATGATATAGGAAAAATCGACCTACCCTAAATAAAAATATCTAAAAAAAACTGAAATCACCGACTGAATGTATTCCCACCATACTGTATTTTACTAAATGTATTGAACAAAATTATTATCATATTTTTGTGATGAAATAATTCATTAAATGATAATTCTTTCCTTACAAAATCTTATTACTCCTTCCCACTATCCTCTTATACTCCCTAGATAATCTTAGTGAAAAAGTCATCAGAGAAAACTCTTCCATTGATTCGTATATGTCATAATTCAATAGATTCATGATAAAGAAATAAAAAACCACATTCCCTTTCAAACAATTATTATAAATATCAAAATAAAAATTATGGAAATACTCAAACCAATTTATATTTAAAAATATAAAATCCATCATAGAAAAAATGTAAATTATGATCATATTATAAATATATTAAATAAAAAACCTGTCAAATATATAGTGACACTATGTTTTGAGTGCATTAATCACCGCTTCCATCCTGATATCCTGTATAGGGTAGTTATTTTGAGAGGGGATAATTATTGAGATCAATATGACACCAAATTTCCATCCTAAATCAAGAAAAACCTCAATACTATACCAGAGGAATCATATAAATATCATATCATAAACCAAATTCAAGAACAATTAGAACTAGTGCTGAAGAAAATTTAACATTTAGTTCCTCAAAATAACTATGAATCATTTCAATATATTCACACATTAATCCAATTCCGGTCATTTTTGGCATTAGATAACGAATAATTCGTGAAAAAACCTCATATAATTACATACCAAAATAAAGAAAAATTAATATAAAACACATTTAAATGATGCTCACATATCATGATCTCCTGTATCATCTCAGTATCTATTGAGGTGCATCTTATAGAAATGGTATTCAGTTGAAACAACTTTTCCTAAATCATTAATTGAAACATGAAAATATTAACATATAAGAGAATGTTCCAAAAATATTCATAGTATGATATGTAATACATATCTATGATCCTTATATGATATTGAGTAAACCAAAATACCATTTTAGTACATAGACATGATTGAGTCAAAAAATCTATAGAGGACTTGGTTTACCAAAATGATGAACATTACCTGAGTGTTAGGGGAATGAATAACATAAATAGAAACATGAAATTCCCTTAAAATATCTTAAAATATATCATAGGTTTTTCCTATTCCAATTCCCACATCATATGGAACCAAAACTATCGGTCAATCACTGAAAAATAATGATCTCATCTGAGTTTCTCAAAGTGGCCATGAATTCTTAGTAAGGTATGCTAGTTCATAATGATCTCTTGATTTATATTTCATAAATAAATCTAATGTATTCGATTCCTATATAATTTTTTAGAATACTAAATAGGTATATCCCAATGTGACATGATAAGATAAAAAAATTATTAATCTTCATGGTCCACAAGTTGGTAGTTAATTTCCATCATTTCAGTATTTTATCTATAATAACATGGCCTCGAAACAGACATCATACTATGGAGTAGGAAAATAGGAAACTCAAAAAATTTCATTATTGGAAAAATAGAAAAATCATCATGAATTTCCTATGGATGCCCACACACCATAGAATGATGTATAATTCAAAAGATAGAGTCGAAAAAATCAACAAACATATCCTACATCTGGCATGATATTACAATTGTAATCGTAAAACCAAGACCTTTTCTCCAATATCTAAAATTACAGTCACCCAAATTTTAATGAGTGACTCAATTTGAAGATACAAAAATAAAATTGATGTCAAAAATGACAATCTTGTACATTCCAATAATCATTCAATTGATGTTAATAATCTGGTTGAAGATATAATGGATAATAACTAAAAAAATCTGAAAACGCATCAATGTCGGCTATCATCACCCAATATTTAGGAAATTTGAAACATTTCTCAATCCTCATTTCTAATTATTTTTAGCGATACGACTAGAATGGAAAAAGATATTAATGAATGTTAACCATTTTAACTATCATTGACGATGTAAATTCTATATTAGAAACTATATAAATTATTCTAACACTATATAGGGAAATATAGTCACCATACCATTAATATTAGTTTTGTTAATTCAGATTCATCCTAACATGATTTAGTACATACAAAATAATGGTTTTAAATTCTACTTAAGACCTCCTTTATCTATGACCATACTCTTTGAACAAATGTTAAGATTCTCCACCCATGGAAGCTACATGATTAACCCATGATTACATGGAGAGTGTGTATCAAGCTATACATCCTTTGGAAATTCTTCAACAGAAATGATTGAGATTAAAAAGAATATTAATTTATGAAATTTTTTGTCTGTGTATCTGATATTTATTATGCTTATGACCATGCCATCCGTATTGATTGAAATCAATACAATATTTTCCTGATGAGTTGCATGAAACACGTCTTGATGAAAAATTAGCACCAATGAAATTTCAATCCTTGTAAGAAACAACACAACACCTTATTACTACACAAACCAAGGCTTCATCCATTCCTAATTTTTCTATTATATTAGGATAATTTATATCCACATTATAAACCTCCTAAAAAATATTATACGAAACAATATAATTATCCTTTACATAATATCAACCTTCAACCCCATATCAATTCATCGAACATTCATGTAGTCATGTTTATTGGTCTTCGGTGATAGGTCTAAAAAATCCCAAAAACATGATGAATTATCAAAACCTATATTTCCCCCTACGATTATGTTATAAATTAGCATTTATTTTAAACGCATAATGTTTCATAAAAAAAATACTGATTGAATGTTTTCTTGAAAGTTGTCCAGGTATGATGCGTGTGAAAATTGGCATCCCGAAGTGTGTCCCGCCATCTCCATCCTGGTAACTCAAACATGTAATTGGTAAACCATACAATTGATTCCTCATGTCTTTTTGGAAAAATGATGTTCCATTTAATATAAATTATCCTTTACATAGATTCATAGTTATATTTTTCTCTATAGGAGGTATGTGTATTCAACATTGTAAATTGTGTGTCGCAATCCACTTCTCATACATTCTATCCATTACATGTTTGGCCCAATGTATAAATAATATAGATAAAAGATTCTACCAAAGAATATTTCATTAGAGTATTAACCTTTGAAACTTTTCCCATAACATCATATATCCTAATTTTATGTGAGCTAATATGAGTCATTTTTTATAAACATCATAAAAAATAAATTAGTTTGATATAAAATTCATAAATCATAATCCAAACACTCTGAATCCAAATTAATTCCATTAAAAAATCTGTATATAAAGTTATCATGTATACCATGGATGGAATAAATCATCTTTAAAAGGAACATGTATATTGAAATAAACCAGTTTTCCAGTAAATTTAAATAATGTAAAAAATCCCCAAGCCTGTTAAAAATTTATTACAACCAATTGTATATTTGGTTCATACATGGATTTTATCCAGAGAATCACCATTAGACAATTAATATTTGAATAATAACATTACTAAACCCTATACTTTGTGATCCTAAACAAATTCTAGAATGCTTCACAACACATTAGACATTGTTATGGATTTGAAACCATTTTGTAATGAAACAAACCATCATAACCTGATAATTAACCCAAATTAGTGTAATACATGATAAATATAAAATAATTCATCATGTTTCCCAGAGGGAACCAAACAATAGTGTAATAGTTGGAAGAAATAATACATAACCATTACGAATACAACATTAAGAACAATGTTAAAACCATAAAATTAGACATTTCATTGGCCGAACCACTATGTGACAATCAATTACCATCAAACCATCCCAATATAATGGAAAAACAACATGAGAAGCTGGAAGGATACACAATTATATTCCTATTACAAAAGTCATACAAACAAATATATAAAAATGACGAAAGGAAAAAAATTGAGGTATGACTAAAATGTTGGTGAGGATTTCACCAATGACTCACTACAATGTCTAATATCATGTGAATTTTAGCTATAGAATTAAAACAATTATAGTGTAACAATTATTTCTTGATGATAATTTTTTTTGAAAAACATACTATGGTTTTCCATAAATAATATTCATATAATTATAAACATTGAAAATTCCAATACATAAATGAATGAATATGATAATAAGAAAATCCATAAATGGATACACTAGAAGATGAACATGTGAGTAACAAAATATGAATTGTATCGTCATTTTAAAAAGTATTCAAAAATAAAAAATAACCCAATTTGGGAATTCGAATATTGAAATCCATACTAGACCTAGAAATAAATTTATTATCTAGGGATCGTATGAGCCCAATAAATATCTATTTCTTTAATGATTCTGTCAATATCAAAACTGCTAATATTATTACACATACTAATGTGATGGTTCCATTTCCCTAATCACCCACGAATTCTATTGTTCTGATGCAATTTATACTAGTTAAAAAACATCCTCATATTTTATGAAAACATTTTTGTAGAAATGAATAACTTCTTCATTGATAGAAATCCCTTTATTGGTAAAATACATCATTAAGGTATTTTAAAAAAAACACATAATGTACACCAAACCATTTTGAATGAATAAACCCTTTTAATAACAAGGATATCATAAGATAATTTACCATTATATCGAATACAACATTTTCATAATATAAAAGAAGGTATTTAATAAGAAAATCCTATTTTTAAAGAATTAATGTCCTATTTATAGATAAACATACTTCTATAATTGATGGAAACTAACAAGAATTGATCTCAAAATGCATGTGGTATATCCTGGAAAAATAGTGATTCAAAGCCCCTCAAAATTGATCTTGGACACCTATAGTTCAAGAGATAAAATTGGGAAAATAACTAGTTTATAGGGAGTGACTCTTCATTATTTTAATTCATTAAAATATAACATTGTAGCACAACCTAAAGGATCATGGCATAATGGTGTGGATGAAGCCCATACGATGGGACAATAATATGGGATCACACTGAAATCCTTATTGAAAAAGTGAAATTGATATCCACAGTCATGACAGTATTTTTCATGAAAGGGTGATATGACATTGCCAATACCATAACACCATAGAGCCCCATTTCAAATGATAGCTTATTCCACATCCAACATCCCATTGTTTAACTAATCCCAAATTGTAATAACCAACCAAAGCAACACTTCAGTGCACTAAAATAATGTTTTCTCCACCATGTAACATCCCTCGACCCATGCACACAATATTTTTACTCCAATGTAAAACTATGACATTACTGGAAATGGATCCAAAAATTACACCTCCAATTCCCTATACTCCCTCTAGTTAACTACACTAAAACCATGCCTCAGTTGTAGAACTATAAGTAGAAAATATTCCATTATCATAACAACAACACAATAAACATCCTCACTATAATACAGTCTCTACCCTCTATGGTGCAACCCCTGTAGAATTATAGGTAAAGTCCAAATTAAATCTAAAACACCCCTAAACTCAATTTAAAAAAGATCATAAGCTTTAAATGAGAAAATAAAATAACCCAAAGGGTGTTACAAATATGAAGATTATTTTAATATCAATATATCATTAATTATTTACCCGAGTTACCCAAATTCTATTGATCACTCTCATGAATCATAAATCTCCTATAATTGAGATTTAAAATCAGATAAAATAATTTTATGAATATTGTTTGCATTGGGTGAAAACATACATATATGAGATAAAAAATAAAAAAATGATTACAAAGGAAGTTATGTAGTGAAACATTATCTTGATGGTCTGATGGTTCATCTACTAGAATAGAGTTTCAAAATACATGATATGATTCATTGACTCTAATTTTTTTATCTGCTTATGTATAGTTAGTTGAAATATAGTCTAAGTGATGCAGCATGTATTGCATTAATGTTATACATAGCCATAACTTTTCAAACTCGTAACATTGTCTAGTTGATCTGGTCTTATGTATTTAATGAATCATGTTCGTGAAACATAGATTCTTGAAATTATAGAAATTTACTATCAATATCATGCACATTAATATCCTTGAAACATATCACCAGACTGAGTTATTCCTATTAAAACCCACCATAAATTATCATAGAGCATAATAATGATAGTGATATCCACCACACCCATTTAGATAGTTCGGGAGTTTGGAGAAATTTAATCATAAGTTTTATTTACATATAAAATATCCATATGTGCATTAGCATTAAGTTAACACATGATACATCCGTTTAATGACACACTCTTAAGACAGAACTTTAGGTAACAGTGGTGGAGAACAAAAACTCATGTTCTAATATAAGAATGTTCTACCCTTCTAATAAATCCTTAAGATACGTTCCACATTGAATAATCCTTCTAATTAAATCTCTACTGATCATATCATTTTTGGATCACTTATGAAATTAAATAATTCCAATTAATCCAAATTTCACTAGCATCCATAAACATTTATGTACATCAAAAAATCAATGTATAATGTTGAATATTAAATTAATTTTTTGCAAATAATATTTTATCCATAAAATTAAAATTTATCTAAATTATGATCAACATTTATAGATTATAATGAAATGATCTTTTTGTGAAAAAATATCAAAAAAAATTATTCAAAATATATATGAAAGAATAAACTGTATTGATGATAAAAAATAAATGAAATAATTTTCCCATATAAATATTCCCACCCAAACACTATTAATCATACTCAACTAATAAAATTTTAAAAGATACAAAATGGTTTTTTTCGTATCAAGTCATGCACATGTGTTAGTGAATGTGAATTTAAAAAATAAATATAGAATCAAATTAAAAAATTCCAACACATTCTTAAATACATATATTTCTAGAACCATGAACTTCTTTTTTATTTTACTCCTCTATGATATATATTAAACTTATTATTAATCATAATCTCTCCCTTATTTATGTGATTTTATTATTCCACATAATAGTCCATCCCCAATGAAAAATATATGCAAACTATATATTTTATTCTAATTCTTTTCTGAGTATTGACTTTACTTATTGAGTTACAAAATAAAAAACTATTTAATTATAAAAAAAAGTAATCCAATGGTGTTAATTTTAATAATAATGGTATGGATGTATGGATAAAAAATTGTTTCTCAAATTGTTTAATAACTTATTTATATCTTCAAATAATCACTTATACACCATATTCCAAGTGATATTATTAAATTTTTGACTAAGAACCTTTTTTAATTTAATATAATTCATATATATTCTAAAATTATCATTTACAATGTTTTCTTAAGATGATATTATTTTTTGAAAACTGGTACCCAATGTTGAATACAGTTTTTAGGTTTACACTTGTCAAATTTTTGTAACATTTTCAATTAAACAAAAATTTATTAGTTTCTAAAAAGTTGTTTAATATCTCTAAAAGACACACCCACCAGAAATTATTATCAATATTACATTTTATTCTATGATCAATATTATAAAACCCATAAAATACAAAAAACACATTAGAATTAAAAATTTAATAATGAAAATTCACAAACTATTGAAATTTACTCTACCACTAACATTTTTCCTGCACATTCCACAATATTTTATTAACATGTATGAGTATGAAAATATATTATGATATTAATCTAAATTTAACTATGTATCCATGATAATTTACATTGTGGATCATTTATTGAAATGTTAGAGGAATGCAGTCTTCTATAATGGTGTCTGCAGAAGTTATCAATAGTTTTTCCTCAATCCATGGCCATTAATAGTGAATTTATTCTTTTCATACAATATTGTTATTTCCAAAAAACTATGGGAAAAAGTTAGTAACAATGAAATTTCTTTTCTATGTAGAATGATTTTTTATGTTACAAATTTTATCCTCTAATTGTGGAGTAAAATTGTTATATTGGGTAAATTATATTTTTTATATTATCCTATATTAGTGTTCTATTTTTCTAAATTTATAGATTATTATGTACCTTAATACATTAATTATAATTAATTATAGATTCATTATCTACATATTCATAATTATTGATATTTTTCTAAACATTGAATAATCATTATAACTACCCTGTATAATCTATTATATAATTCCTTAATAATGAGACAACTTATCCTTATAACCAATCATATACAAGACCATTAAAATGGATCTTATAGGATATTAAATGGAACCAAAATATGAAAACAATTTTTGCGTCTAATATTTTTTTATGTTTCCTAGTCTTTATACAAATACCTTATATCTCAATATGGAAAACATCAGGTTCGTCAGTGGTATATTGGTGTAATAGTGTTGATCTATTTTTATTCACTCTTTACTTCCTCTAAAATGCAAATGTTCCTTAGTTTAAAAATCAATCATTTTAGATATGATAATTTCCATTGATATTATACACATATAAATGATCATATTGAAAACAAATAAATGAAAATTTTAATAATCTTTATATGTTGTAAATTCGACCACTACACCCTTTGAATCATAATCAATAATATGTACATTATATATGTATAAAAAATACATGGAATAGTTTCCCATAAAATCCATTCCCACATGTCAATGATTTAATATATTCTAAATGGGCGTAGTGCCTATTATTATCTTTTTAAAATTTCAATTGAATTTATAAAATTAATATTTCCTAAAAAACCATTATCCACATTTCAACAGAAAATTGATTCCATGACAGTACTAGTAGTTCATTAAAAAAATATTTATACTCAATAAAAAGTATTTATGAATGTTAATCACATAATAAATTTTATAGAGGTGGACATCTTCTATAAATTTATTCAATCTATATTTTTTAATGATACAGAATATCCCCTAAATAATATTTGGATTCCCAATTATTCAAATAATATATTGATTTGAAGATGGGATGGATCTTAGGATGTTACATGGAAATTTACATTATATAAATACTAGAGTACAAAATCCCAAAAAATGATTCTTTCACTATCTATAAAATAAATTCATTATCCCTTTTTAAATTTTTCATACATTGATTGTGTAAGGTACTTATATTAGATGATATTAAAATTTAATCTATATTACATTCTTGTATAAGAACTCACATAGAATTCTTACAACAGTAGAAACCATCACACTATCCTTTTTTCCTCTTATATTATCATGGTATACCTTATGAAAACATTATAATAGAATATAATGAATTTAATTTTAAACCAATAATGTAAAGATTTTTAGGTCATAGTTTTTTTAATATTTCATTTTTTATTATTCTATGTTTGGTCAAATAAAAATAGTTTCAATAAAGAAAAGTCTATAGAATAACATTTTCGATCAATCCATTTTAAATTTACTACAATTAAATTATATTTACGGGCATCATAGATTTACACAAATGGATGGTCCCAATTAGGTTGTTGAATCACATGTGGTACGAAATGAATTATTTTCATCTCATAAAATGATTTTCTATTTTAAATCGTTAATGATAAATTCACATTATTTTTAAATTATACTGGAATGTGGTTAAAATTCATAATAATATTCTTTAATGAATTTCTCGAGAATCCATTATTTCCATAATAATATATTACACATTTCCCACTAGTGGGATAAGGTAATTCAGAGATGATTTAATTTTTTTATTTATAAAACTTAATTATATTATATGGGATCAAACGAACCTTTAAAAGACAATTCTATCCATGGTATTACATTTATATAAAAAAATATCATTAATTTTTCCATATAATTTCTAAAAATTATTATCTAATTTTTTTATAAAATGTTTTAAATAAGATCCAAAAATAGTGAAAAAATCAACTAAAACATCATTGTATTATTCAATAAATATTTAGAACTGAATTCCATTAATCATAGAAATATTATAGGAGAATTTCATAACCAAAATGGAATCATATTATTAGTCAAATATCAATCAGTAAAGTTGAGGTTAGTTTTCTCCAAGTCACCACGGGATATGGTCACCTAGACGTACATCTAAACCCATCTATAAACTATAATGTGTCCTCTATAAAAATTTTTCTTGTATTGTATCATTAAATTGTAATAGTATGTGTTCTTTTCATGTTAAATGGTTAATTTTATATCCTTAATATACTATCCATATACTTTGGACTCTCATAAGAATCAGTTGATTCATTACATTCTCAACATTTTAGAATCTAAAATTATTGAGTGGTATATAAATTTATCATAACTATTGTTAAAATTACATAGAGAATATGATTCCTATAATATTATATATTTCTATTTTCATTATTAATACCTATATTATGGTAAATTTTAGTCTAATTTGTCTACCATATCAGAATATAATAAATTCTAAGAAAGAATACATGAAAAAATACATGCAATAAGTACATATATTTCATCTCTATTTGTCACAATATAGTTTATGTTTCCCCTAAAAAATTAATGAATTTATCTTCTGGATCAATTGATCGCCTTTTAGTAATTATTACAATAATCATATCATTATCCATTATGAAAACATATTTCATTACAAGCTGTAGTGGATCCAATTCTTTTTTTGGATTATAAATAAAAATCCATTATGTTTTCTTTACTGTAGTTATCCATTTGATGTTCCTATATTGAAATAAAATAATCAACTTCATTGACATTATAAAATATTAAAAAATCAACAATAATGTTCATGATTTCCTCATTATCTAATTTATTTCTTATATATATAAGAATCTTTTTGAATTTAGGAGAGCAGAGTAATCGAGTTGGAATGGAATTTGTAATTTTTATCAATAGTGTGATGGTAGATGTCATATCTGGTGATCTATGCCCCATGATAGTCTATGTATCTTACTCAAATTACACAGTGCACTGAAAACAGAACATAAAAAATACCTTATTATTTGATGATGTGCTATAAATTGCATCTTGTTTCATATAACGACCACATAATGGATCCAATAAGATACAACATTATACCATCTACATACACATAAAGAATCCACACACACATCATTTTTCAAATTTTGGATGCCATCACGAAGCTCTAACAAAGTCATTTTAAATCATGATTATCACCTTGATCCTCTACCTACAATATAGATGGAATTATTGGAATGAATGCTTGAACAAAGGATTTATATATCTACATTGAGGGATTAAAAATGATCTCTCATTTTTTTGGCATTAATAGTACATGGAATTAATCCCATCTCATACATATATAGATGAATGCCCAAAATATTCATATATGGTTCCCGTACACCATTTAATTAATATTCACTAAATAGGTAATAAATAAATAATTATTAAGAACTAATTGTATCATAAATATTATTTTTATTTATCACTTACTTGTAATATGAATTAATATATTACAAGGTAACCCCTAGGAATTTTATAGGACTGATGATTTATTCTAATATTAAACGAACCTAAAATATTTAAATAATACACATTCATATAATAATTTTTATATGTATAATAAATCCCACTTGAATAATTTTGGTAAATAAATTCAACCATATTAGTATAAACATGAATAATAATGAATTTATTTACCTATTGGTGATTAATGACATGGGAAACTCTTAGACCACATGTTGGGACCACAATGTCCAATATAAATTCTCACCAAAATATGCTAGATTCATGAATAAATTATTTTTTTGACCCTAATTATCATTTTCTTGATATCTGTGAATAGAGTTTATAAAAAACAAATATTGGAGTATAGAAACAAATAATGCTATATAAAGAGATATAGAATAGTCATTGGAACAACAACCAACCTACGAACACACACTGTGTAATATAAGATCATTGAGTTATGATATCTATTAGTGAAGGAAAAAAACTTATGTCATTATCCTTTATTATTATATTATTTGATGAACATACTATTAATATTTATATTTAATACTATGGACATGGATTTTTAAATGTTCTTCCATCCTTATCAACTAACACTGAAATATTTCATCAGCAAATTAGAAGAGATAAATTATATCTTGGTTTTTTCAACCAATTCCATAAAACAAATGAAACACACAACACAAATATGTCACCATGATTTCATAATCATCATTTTTCTACTGCATCGTACTACACAATCAAATAGTACACATTGATAAACAATTATTTCCATTAGACTAATACACATTCCAATATAGGGGAGAATCCAAGGACATTAAAAATGTCAGTTTCCTATTGGAGAGTCTATCCACACGACCTCACAGAATAGGGATCTCCAAGATCAAAAATCATGTGAATACATCTTTATGATTATGATCCCCTTACACAGAATATTAAAAAAACATATATGTCTAGTCATTATAATTTATATATATCATAGGAAATATCTTTTAGAATAATTATATAAAAAATCAATGTTCTCATTGCATCATGTGATTTTATATATCCATTTGATATGACAAATAAAACATGGAAAATACAATTTAATAGTCGAAAGATAAATGTCTACACTCTAATGGTATGTTTACATAATGGATAACTCATTATATACATGAAATTGTAATTTAAAATCATATATTCTATAGGTATTGAAAATATAATATTACAATGCTTGCACTTGATCTTAAGGAATCATTCCAACCATATGTGTTACCTATCATACAATTAAAATAATGTTTCTTCCATGTCATGGATTTATGTGTTTGTTCTGCCATGTCACCACAACCTGTATATTCTACTACATGTGACCAAAACGTCTTAGGTCGAACTCTTATAGAGATATATACCTTGAGTTTATTCAATATTTATAGTCAAAACATGAAATCATTTTTATAAAGTGTATGATAATTTACATTTTTAGATTACAATACATACTATATGTGATTCCAATAATAGGAAGAAATCATTTCATTTTTTTATCTTATCTTTTTCATTTCCTCAATATATTATACACATTCGATATTTGTAGACATGGATACCACTATATTGAATATTCCTTTCATTATCATTACTTCTGACTAAATGAAATAGGTTATAATACTGACCTTATATGAAAACATTTATATTTACCATTATAACTATTATACCTTCCTCTCCATATACCATGATTAAATATTCCTTCTGTACTTGATATCATGAATAATATGATAGTCATGACATCTTTTTTGTATTTATCTTTGATATAACTGATATTTTCCTTCTATAATGCATTATTTGGAAATATAATATCTTTTAAATAACATTAGATTCAGGAATGATCCATATCTACATAATATATAATTTTATTTCTTGGCGGTCGTGACGTCTTTGGTGATTCTTCGATGCTCCAACCCTAGGAGGTGATGGAGATCGCGGCGGCCCCTCTCCCCACGGGGGAGGGGCCTCATCGCCCTCAGGAGCACCAGCGCAATTCTCGTCTCCCCTCTAATTGCAGTCTCATGCCCTGTATACGCGTTGCACCAAGGGTTCCGAGGTGCTTCAATGGTCATCCGGTTGTTCCAGTCTCTGTGCAAGAATTCACCGAGGCCTCTTCAATGTTATGCAATGCACTGGTTGCAAGATTCGTGCGGCGTCGACCCTCGATTGAAGGGTTTGACAGGTATGTTAATGAGTCTTGGGGTCTGAATCATAGGGCGGTCATCGGGATTTTGGGTCCGAAGCAGTTCTTGATATGCTTTGATGATGAAGAGGACTTGATCAGTGCCTGGTCCAGAGAGAGTCGATCCTTACGTGGGGAGAACTTTCATCTCTTTCGTTGGTCGTTTGACCTACATATGAACAGATATCCTCCCACCTCGGCGATTTGGATTCAATTACCGGGCCTCCAACTGCCCTTTCAGAATATCGGTCTTCTTCGGTCGATTGGCCATTCTCTGGGTCGTTTCCTATGTTGTGATCAACGTACGGTGAGCCTCAATTATCCAATGGCTGCTCGATTGTGCGTTGAAATGGACACTTCCAAGCCGCCGCCTGAGCTTTCCTGGATTGTTGTGGAAGGTGAATACAAATATTCCCAAGTAATAAGGTATGAAACTTGGAGCCTTTTCTGTAATTTCTGTTACAAGAAGGGACATTGCAGCTCTGATTGCCGCAAGAGGAAGAATTTTTATTCTCCCTTCGTTAATGAGCCTCCTGAACCAGTTGTCCACTGTGAGGATATTAACGCATGTGAGATTCCTGTTGGTAGATGCAAGGAGGTTGGTGCTTCTAAGAAAATCAGCGGGAAGGTGCAAACCATACTTTCATCCGAGGTGCCTGCCCCTGCGTCTCCTAATGTGGTGATTCCTCTTTCACTGGGGGCTTGCAAAGATGTCCTGAAGGAATCCTCACTGGCTGAATCCGAGGTAAGCACTCCTACTGTTTTCTCGCGACTTAAAAGTGATCTTGGTTTACCTCGGTCTGGTGAGTTAGGGGAGGAGTCAAAGGCCTTCTCCACTGGGATTGAGAACCTCGAAGGGGAGGGTGAGCTGGGCTGGTAGAATGAAAAAACCTGCTTGAAAGAGATCAATGGGTGCTGTCCAGATGTGATCTGTGAAGAGCTGATGGTCACTATGAAGTCACACCAAGATTTGGAAGTGGGAAGTGAGCATACTGGACAGCCAGAGGCCTCTACTCTGGCTAAACAATCTGATTTTCCCTTGAACAATGAAAAGTTAGGAGGATGTTCAAGCATATTGACCAAAAACAGATTTGATGTGCTGGGTGAGCAACATGATCCGGTCAACAGGATGGAGGGAGAACATCCATGTCTGGGTGGAGATGCTATTGATGTCAACCCATCATATGATGTCCTGGTAACCCCCGCTTCAAAATGCTCAAAGGTGGGGATGGGAATGGGTGGTGAAAAGGAGAATGTTACTCCAAGAGCCTCGTATAGAGACATCACGAAAAATGGATGCAAAAAGACCCTGTGTAAAGATGTGAGCTACAACACTCCACCCAAAAGAAGGACGAGGAAAGACTACTCTGATCTTCCGAAGCCCATGGCAACCAGATCTGCTAACAGATCGAGAGGAGGGTCCATACATATGATGAACAAAGAAACTAGTAGCAAACGTCCACCAATGGAGAAAATGTCCAAGGAAATGCTCCAAAAGAAAATGATGTATCTTGAGATGATGCGGAATAACGAGTCTTCTGAATGGGAGTCAGCTGATCCTGACGATAAGAGATCTGACTACAGGGACAGGGATGGGGAGAAGGATGAGTATGGGTTTGATGTAATGTAACGATGCAGTTTGTCTATTACTTTTATCTACAATCTTTTTTCTTAATAAATTTGTGGGACCGGGATTTCTCCTGGTTCTGACTTTCCTGGTATATAATTTTATTTCACTAGTTTAAAATCCACTTATATCCATGAATGTCTTATCTGGGAGATATATTCCATAAAACATTAAAAAAAATTATATTTTTATATGTCCGAAATTATATTTACCAATATATTTCCTATATATGTATGATTAACTAGGTTGATGATACCTTTAAATATAGTTTGATATATATTGTTTCCAATTAAATTGTTTTCTATATCATGGAAATCATGGGTGAATTCATTTCATCATGGTATTTACAAACAATAAGACCAATAGATCTTTTATATATGTTATCAAACATATTATACATATAAAACAACAATTCACACACTAATATATTTTAGAATCATGGAAAAAATTCATAGAATATTAATGATATATTTATTTTCTATATATCAGTCATGGTATAAATTTCAATAATATAAAACCTTATTATATTTCAATAGGGTTACTGTCCCATTCTTATTGAGTTGAAATAAAACCTTCCTTGACTAGTATTCTTGATATCCAATGATCAAAAAAAATATTCATATAAATTAGATATCATAATAATGATTTTAATCGAATTAGACATAACAACATGGCGATAACAATAAATCTTCATTGGAACCTAACATAAACCATGCATGTATATTCCATATGAAACCATAATAGTATGCATTATATTATTCCCCCATTATATTGATACACGAAATCCATTATTTAATTTTATTTTCTCTTTTAGATTTCTCTAAATTTAAATACACTTTATACTGATAGAAATTACTAACAATGAATAACATATCACTTTCCATGGTGAATATAAAATCATTACTATGGTTTTAGCGTTCTTATGTAATATGGGTATGTAGAACCATAATCTTCTATAAGGTCTCGTGGAAAAAGTTCCAACACCAACTATTTATTAATCTATTGTAGTGAATAAACCAAAGTCAATGTCTCTCCCATAGTATCAAATAGAGAAATACACCCTTTTAATGAAATATGGACTATTTATTGACTATATATAGTATATTTTATTTTTTAACTATAACATCCTATTAATATTTAAGGATAATACATTTAAATACACATGGTTATTTTCTCAATGAATTTTTATTTATTTCATTGACAATAAATTTTCATTTGAACACATTTTTATATTACATAATGTATTTCTATCATACTATAACTCACATTATATAAAATTTTTAAACCTGTTGGCATATAATTATGGGATAAAACAATTTTTTAAATATATGTCTTCAAAATGAAAGTGTATACCATCCATGAGTTTTACCATTGATGCTTCATTTTAACATATATCATGAATCATTTGTATATTAGGAGATGTGAAATTATAAATTTCTCTACACATCGTTTTAATGATAAATTTTAAAAAGTAAAACTTGTTATCTATCATCCTAACTAAAATTTTCGCCCGGATGTGAATAACGATATGTTTGTTTTGAAATTACTACATCCCACATTATACTGATTGGTGAATTGATGGCCAAAATAATCACTGTCACACCTTATCAAAGAAACTTATATTTTATAACCATTCCTACACCTTACATCACTTCCAAAATCTATATGAACATAATAGAATATTACGAAGTGCTAGATTACACTTGTAATAGTTAACTATATATACCTAAACTAATTCCAAAATATTTTTTTTCTGAGAATTATTTCTATAGGTTTTTTTCTAACAATATATACATATATTTTTGATAATACATAATGTCTTCAACTCCAAATATTCTAAAATATTTACAGGGTATATTTTTGAAAAATATTTATCATTATAGGACAATGTATTTCTTACCACAAATGGGTATAAATGACATATATTTTATATTAATTAGGTGTAACCAAAGATTATTGTATTAATGAACTATTGGTATATTACTAAACACCACAAACAAACATCATTCTAGAAAACAAAATAATGTGTCCAACTGTCAAAAGGACATATTAGATTAATGTTATTGTTATACTGAATAAATTTCCTACATGTATAATTAACCATGGTAATATATAAGTTTTTTTTCTAACTACATTCTTAAGAACCACCATTTCTCATCCCTCTGGATAACAAATAATGTTATAAGTAATGTTTCTTAACATGGTTACAAAATCTAAAGGCACGTTTTTTATATGAGTTTTTTATTTAATACCAAAAAAATATAAAAGAATAATTTCTAAAATTTAAAGAATATATATAAATTGGAAGCAAAAACATCCTTCTACAATTAAACACATTTAATTTAATCTTTAATTTGACTTATTTCATGATATGAAATGAAAATAACCTTTTTATTAAATACATCATTTCTTAATGGATGTTGTGAAGGTCCCTTTGGTGTCACTCTGTCCATTGGCCTTTTCACCATTTGATTCAACAAGTTTATGATATGGATGAAATAATATACTTTTTTTAATGATCATATTTTGTTTTAGTGTCTCACCTAGGAGGTAACAATGTGTTTTTCTTCATAATATTATTTTATTAATATTTAATGAAACTCGATTATATGGGTTAATATAATATTATAGTGGTGTTATTGAAAAATCATGACCATAATTTCTTATTTACACATTACCACCATAAATTTTGCAATTAATATATCACATCACTTTCTCCATGGAAACTTCTCATAGGCGAGACTATATATAATATCACTAATGTAACAAAATTATATCAAAACCTATCATCAGATGATGATGATTGAATTGTAAACAATACATCATATCCATCATACACGATTATACAAAAATAATTTAACTCAACCACACTTCATTATGTCTCTTAGCTAGTATTGGGGACATCATCACCCAAAATTTATGATATTGTTGTATTTTGGTCATATTATTGAAATACTCAAGGAAACTCATGACACTATGTATGTTCATTATTACAATTGATATCACAGAATATATTATATAAGTACATTACAATTTTACTAAAATTAGATATTATAAATTATAAATTTTAACATGATTACATATTTAGACATTATTTATTAAATCGTTGAAAAAATAATTTTTTTGTTCTATTTTGTCTAACACTTGAATCACTATATACTAGAATTACGATACTCTAAATCTTTAGTATTATAGTGGAATGAATCATTTATCCACACCACATTGTGTGCATTCTATGGGTATGATACATCTAAGAGTGTTCATGGTAGGTGGTATACTCTCAAAAACATTAAATCATGACTCCATGAACTATTGAGTGATGTCTCAACTTCTGAAATCGTAAATATGATTTACTCAATATTTATTATGATATTTTATAAATCAATCCATGGTTACAAATTTTCATCAAAAAATAGTTAAATATTACCATCAAGATCCTAATAAAATCCATGTAGTATCAGGCACCATCAACTGTAGAAGAACAAACAACCAAAACACATGGGGTTGTTCAAATGAAAACAGTGGAATGTGTTTGCGACATAATATTTTTGTGAGGGTTTTTAATATTTTAGAATAATATAATCCATTTATATTAATCTGTTTTTTTGATGTTGTTAATTCCACAAATAAAAATTAATTGAAAAACCGTAATCACCTCATTATGCATTTTTTATTTTTATAATTTTACGTGATTCCACCTGTCATGTAAATTAAAAAAATTAATAGACAATTTCATAAAAGAAATAAATATATCATAAATCGTAATGTTAAAAAAATACTAATTTGGATCAATTATTTTTTTATGATGGATGTTAAATGTAATTATTCTATCAAATAAAATAATAGTCATAACTGTTGGGACCATATTAATGTGCTAAATATATGTTTAATGATAATTTAATTTTGGTGGGAACAATAAATAAACACTATCTATCAGATACCATCTGTTCATTTCAAGGAATATCATGTATGTTGGTGGTAAAAAAAATTTGAAATTTTTATCACTAATGTGATGAAAATTTGTATCCCTAGTTATCTAATACATGGAATAGTTTTAGGATTTCATGTGAATTAAATATAGATCTTAAAATAAGAATGTAAAAAAACATGTTTGATGACAAAGAAGCTCAACTATAGCTCATCTTCTCTGACATTACCAGAAGGATATGATGCCAAACCATTATATATATTCCAATAATGATTCAACAATCCAAACACACATCACTCCGAGAATTTGGATTCTAGCATGCGCTCTAATGAGTTCTTAGTCATCATGTTGTTCACCAAGATCCTATTCCTTGAATTGTTGTGGGTTCCTTATATCGAACACTAAGCGAGATACTTTATCTCTATATGATGAAAGAGAATATATGATATATCATTTGGATGGCCTGAATAGTACATTGAGCGAAGCACCTCTCCTAATTGTATAGTGTATTTCACAAAATACATAGATCGAGCGGCCAACCCTCTTATATATAACATAAACTAAATAGGTAATAAATAAATAATTACTGTAAACTAAATGAATTAATAATATTAATTATATTTTTTCCCATACCATTAATATATATTAAATATATTAAAGGATAAACCCGACACATTTAACTTGACTTTTCATTACCCCTAATATTAAATGTACCGGGAATATTTAAACAATATTCATTCATATAATATTACTATTTTATTCCCTAAATAACTATTGAATAATTTTATTATATAAATATTCCTTAATTATTCTAAAATCAACAAAAAATTAATTTATTAATTTTTTAGTTAATAATTAAATGGAATAATCTTAGACCATGTGATGGGGATCACCATGTCCTATATACCAATTCACCTTAATAAAGAAGATTAATTAATATAATATTTTTGTGACCATCCCAGACCTTATGTTGATAGTAGTGAACAACATTCATAGTGTGAAAGTGGAGTCATGAAACCCATCAAGGCCACTATAGAGAAAATGAATAGTCATTTCCATTATTTCCATCCAATGAACATACACTTTATAGTATAATCTTTTTGTTATAAGATATATCATAATGAATTATACAAACTGGTGTCATCATCATATAATTTATTATTATTTATTAACCTTAATTGATGGATTTTACATGGACTACTATGGACCTTAATATATGTATTTACAAACATCCTAGTCAACAAATCCCAAGTTATTACATCTATAACATGGAAGTGGGTGATTCTATATTTTCCATTCAACCAATGTCATACCACCAATGACGCACAAAACACAAGATACATCCCCACAATTTTATTATCAGGGGAGTTTCCTGGAATCAATTTATATTTTCAAATGGTAAAAAATGATAATGATCTCAATTAAAGAGACAAAAATATATATCTGTGTGTTGATAGATAAGAGCATCCAATGAAAGTCAAAACATGTGTTGTTCCTATTAATGTTTCACTCATTATGATGTCACCTTATACGTTTTAACAAGATTGAATATAATTAGAAAAAGTATCAATGCATATGATCCACTAACATGGGATGATAATAAATTTACTGTGTCTAGTCAGTATAAGGTATACAGTTCGAAAGACATATATATAATATTAATTTCATCGTATCTAGAGGCTTTCAATATAGAATGAGATCTTATTTATCATTTGGACATGACTAATAATCAGTCAAAATTAGCATTAAATAGTGGATTAAAAGAATATCTATGTTGTAATGTTATGTCTACGTCATGAATATATCACTATATTCATGTCATGGTAATTGAAATGTAATTTTATTTGGGCCTAGATCATCCACTATTAAAATAATACTCATAAATTTTAATAGAACTATAAATTATTAATTTATTTTCTAAAATCATGATTTATTTTAACATTTTAATTTCTTACTTTAAGTTAAATTCCACGTAGTGTGATAGTGTGAAACTGATTTTTCATCCATATGGTATATAATTAATTCTAAAATAATAAAATTCCTTATATTTATCAAAATTTCATTATTAGTTTTCCAAAATGGATTTTATTGATTGAATAAGTTATCTTCTAGAATACAATATCATGTTTGATTAGTTATTTAGTGGTGATTGTTCCTTCTACCTTATTGAATAATTATAAATAACTGGGAAATTCTGAACACATGCAAAAACAACATCAATTAGTATATCTAGAAAATTATTATATCATTTTTTCACAAAAAAATCTCTATTTTTCTCTTATATTATCTAATATATAGGCATGAAACTATAAATTGAGCCATAAAGAGAATATATTCTATAATATAAAATTATGAGTTTGGTAAAGGTGTTTCTTATAGGGTAAACAGAATTGAAAACATATCATGACTGTAACATTTTTTATATATTTTAGTGTGCCATCAAAGCATAGAGATCCATTTCAAAAAAATTTCTTCATTCACATTTATTATCCTATTTATTGTTCATAATAAATTATTCAGATTAAAATATAGCGAGTTAATATAAGGGATCATAGAATAGTTATTCTAATTTCATCATTTTTATGTGTGTCAAAGATATCCATGTGAGTATTCGGCACAAGAATTTTCATTTATTTCACTATTTTTGAGAGAAATTGAAGTGGGATATTTTTATTTTTCATTGATGGGGTTTCATGTTGTTTTTTATGTCATATTTTTTTTACAGAATTTCCACTTCCATTTTTTATTGGATAATATGGTCTATTCTAGTATATGTTTTGGTTTAGGTAGAAATTATTTTAATAATATCTTATTACCATTCTCATAATTCTTGAGGAATTTAAATTTATTTCAGTTTTTAGTGTTCTTTGGATCTTAATGATCATATTTAAATTTGAAACAATATTTCCTACCATAATTCTAGTTTCATTGTTTTTTGTTAACCCCATTAATATTTGGGTCTATTTGAGTGTCAGTTTCATTTTTGGAACTTGTCGAAGGCTAATCATGTGGTTTACTGTGTTAAATTATTGATATAATGACTATTTTATTATATTTATGATTAAAATATTATTTAATGGTGGATGGTTCAGGGGTATATTTTATAAACAGTGATGTATAATTATTTTTTATTTGAAAACATATATTAGACATGATAATCCCCTATCCTTCATTTGTTATTTATAATTTTTTAAAATTTTGATATGTTCAGGGGATATAACATTATTTTCCATGTCATGAATTTGAAAATATTTACCAGAGGAATGTTTTAGATAATAAAAAGGGCTACATACTTTTAGAGGTATGGGTTAATCAATTAATTACATAAATTCCATCTATCTAATAAATATTGTTATATCTTTCTATTTTGATTAAATCAATGCCTATTTATTAGATTTTAACTCTTGAATTCCACTTTTTCTGTTTTACTTCATATGAATTGAAGATAAATCTATGTTATCATCATAATTAGTAATTTGGATTCGATTAGTGATTTTATAAATTTTTTATCCTCTAAAATATCTATATAGATGATTCCCATTAGTATTAATAACTCTTTATCAATAGAATATGAAATGATGTTCTATAATTTAATAATGGAGATAACATCTACAATGACTCTTTAATCTATCCTAGTACTCTTATGGTTCTACTCTAATGATTATACTAATTAAAAAAAATCCCCATACAAAATATAGTGATTTTAGAATTTGAAAATAATATTTTGAGGGTATTATTTTCAATTTCATTCCAATTGGTTATTACGCCATGATTTAGTTTTTACAAAAAATCAATGTCCACACCATTAATATAGAATAATTATGCTATCCACTTCACTTGTACATCGTCCTATATTTTTTAATTAGAGTTTTTATATGAAATTTAAAATCATTAAGTATATTTTTTTAACTCCTCTAGTTCGAAACCATGAATTTTTTAAATAATTTCATTTTTTTATTCTGTAATTTAGATTTCAATTTAGGATAAAAATATGATTATTTTAGTAAATGAAATTTGGTTCCAAGATGTGCTTTGGTGTTTGATCAGTGATTATCATGTTTTATATATATTTTCAGTGTTACACCCATTATATTCCACTTATATGTTATGGAAATGTTCTCAAATTTGGATCTTATATTTTCCACATTCTTTAATTCCTTTGTTAATGACAAGAAGCAAATATGTATATCGAGATCAAGATTTTATTGGACTTTACTATGTAATATATTTATTTATTCATATAGTAGTGTTTAATTAAAGAATAAAAACACCTCTAGGTCTATTGTTCTATCATTTTTACACACCTATCTTGGCGGGTAAATGTTTTTATAAAAAAATTATTTTGATATAGTCTAATAGGGGCCTCATATTTCATTTAGGAAGGAGTACATGTTCATGGTTTTTAGGGGAATCTTATAATATATATATATATATAAGTGTTGATTAGTTTTTATAAGAGACCTTATTGATTTCTATGAAATTATGAGGACTAATGATTATGAAAATTAAAATAATTTTTCAAAGTGTTCTCAATGACTTATCGAAGTGATGAAGCGTCAATGATATGGAATGATTCTTCCAAAACTAATTAACTCAATACCTAAAAATAAATCTATGAAAAATAATGGTATTTTTAACACCACTTTAATATATTCTAAAAGTGTTGAGTTTTACAATTATAATAATCATTGTAATCCAAAAATCCATCATATGTTAAATGGGGCGTCAAAGGAAATTCCCCAATTGTATAATACAAAACTCACATTTAATTTCATATGTAACATCAAATTGGGGTAGGTTTATCTAGAGTTTATAAGAGTGGGAATATATATTCAACACATATTACATATATCAAATATCTCTTATCTATATAAGAAATAATATTCGATTATGTAAAGAAATTATCAACAGAATGAAGAAATTTACTAAATAACCAAAGAATGTAAAAAATTAGTGAAATAATATTCTGAATATTATCACACATAACAATTATTCTCACTGTCTATAAAATAAAATAAAAATATTAAATAATAATTAACAATTTATGGAATAAACTAATCATCAAAATCACATCAATAATAAATTAAAACCAAATAATTGATTACCCACCAAGTCAAGGATCAAGAAAAATGGAATAAATATCCAATATAATGTTACACAAGTATTAGGAATAAATGTAAAATATGTTCCCCAAGACAAGGGTGTAAAAATATTGTTACATACTCTTTTATTTTTTATGATTCCATGTGTCAATGAGCATCACTATATTCTTATCGGGTGGGGAGTACTACACTCCAATGAGTTTCACAGTGAAATAAACACTCCTAAACCTCAAATAATATATTGTTTCCTTAAAACGATTCTATATTCTTAGATATTAATTATACTATATGATACTATTAGAAATATGTTATGACGATTTATGGGTACCAACATCCCATAATGACATGTAATTTCTCGCTATCAAGAGATTAAGGGATGTCCAATATAATGTATCACATCTCCATTAAATATGATTCTAAAACATTAATGTTGAAAAATTTCAACACATTGGATAATAAAAGTGAATTGTGGGGATTATATATTTTATAATGACAATCAATGAATCACAAAGTCAAAATTCTATCTAGATTTCACATTTTATCGAATCCCATAATAGAGGTATATAATTTTAAATACATTGTATGGGATTTTAATTAGTTATTGGATTCCTAGATGGAATTATGTGGAAGATACTCTAGAAATTTTTACACAATGTACATCAATGGTGGGTCCAACATGAGGTAAAGGAATGGAGATTCATGAATTATTACTATTTTTTTAATTACGGGATGAATCAAATTCTTGTAAAATAGAACCTTTTAAATCATGTTATATACACTCTAAAATATTTTATTATATATCTTATAGACATATTGACATAATGAGTTCATTATCATAGAATGTAGTACGGAATAGCATGAATATATGAAATCAAATGTTAGCCTCCCTACCATCAGATTAAAAAATCCTTGTTATAATACACCGGTTTCAGTTCGATAAACCAATACAGTCATAACCATCATTATACCACTATGTTGGGTATATTTAATTGCATGATCTAATAAACTCTTATGAAGCAATTCATAGTCGTCGTGGTGAAGAATTTAGTATTTAAAAACAATTTTTTTTCTTTTGATTATTTATTAAGACCCAATGTTTACAATAATTACAGACAAACATTTTTATTTTTATCACCCAAATTTATGTCACTTTTATAGTTTTTCAATTTCATCTTTTCCCAAATCCCATTTTTAACAAACCTATTTTTGTATATAATAAAATCATATGATAATGTGCAATCATATTTTTATGGTATCCCCAAAATGGATTTGTCCAAAAAATCACAATTTGGATGAAATTGTGAAATATAATACACATATAATGTTATTATGTGAAACATTTAATGTATAATATATTGTAATTTTTAAATATATAAGACCAGATGAAATTAAATGATTATAAAAAATATATATATGTTATAATTTTCACTTATTAATGAATATAGATATGGTGTGTGTGGTAACTATGTTTTTTTCTTTGATAACATCCCATCCACCAAATCCTTATTTGAATATTGTAGGTTATATAGACTATATGAAATCCATCCCAACAAATTATAATTTATTACGGAGAAAATTATATATCAGTTACAATAAATATTAATAAAGTTTAAATTAACATTATCTAATTATAAAATTGCCTCATTATTTTGATGATAATTAAATCACACAATTATCTACTTAAAATCCAATGTAACACTAAACAAATTCCAAATAACCCATGATATAATTAATAAACCCAACACTAAAATTATATTCCCATGAAAACCATATATAATAAATATTATGTGAATAACACATTATATAACATAAAATAAAATCCAATGAAAATTTTAACCACTAGTAATTTCCAATGTAAACATATTAATAGTGGCTGGTAAAAATACACAACATTGATTCATCGTTCACATCAAAATTGAATAGGCACCCCCACTAAAGTCAGAATTTCATAATCTTTGTGAGATTTTAAAAGGAACCTATACAAATGAATTAATTTCATAATCGTAGGAAAAAATGTATCCACAATGAATTTGGAATTTAATCATCCTTTTCATACTAGACAAGGCATGCACATTTAAGTGGGCATTTTCCAAACCAAAATCGCTTAACATAAAAGGGCATAAACAATAACATAAAATTTATATTCAACCAATTTCTATGTATAATATATACTGAATCTTTCTAATTACATAGTCAAAAAAAATAACACATCCATTTTCAATCCATCATGAAAAAATAATATAATATAAGAAATCATAAATATCTCATAATTTACATTTTAACTGAACAAAAACACCCGAAACATCACTCTTTTTTTATTTCATAAAATTCTATCACACATAATCTTATTTTACATTATAAATTTAAAATATAAAAAATAATTAAATTTTAATTTATTATTTTGAAAGAAAACACAATAGAATACATAAATTTTCCATAAATAATTAGAATGAGAATCCAAACACAAAAAATTATGTTGTTAAAACACAATAAACCATTACTGAAAAAACATGAAAACTTCCAAAAACCTTAATTAGCATGTAAAAAGAAGAAAAAATATTATTATATGAAGGAAGAACTAGAAGCCTAAAATTATTAAAGATTGAGAAATTCATTTTTCTAATTATCCATCAATACCACCACTAATGGAATGGAATAACCCACTACTAAATCACATGTTCTTTTACAGAAAAGTACATATAGATTAATTTAGTTTCACTATTCCTCGGTGATACCCTAATTCCCAAAACTGAATATATATCCACCCACATTAAGGGGATTTAAGAAATATTATTAGATGAAGAATGTAGGGAAATAACTTTTATTAATAAGTATTCGGTGGGAATAAATTACTTATAACCACAAAAAATAACATTAAATAAATGGATATCCCATGTTTGGTTTACAATTAAATAATAATTGGTGTTTATATGGAAAACAATAAATGTTTTAATATTTATGAATAATGGATGACACATTTACTTATTTTCCAAGAACATACATAATAATATTAAATTAAATTATTATAAATATTCATATAATACATATTCTGACTATATGGTCTTTATTATGGTGCTTCAGAAGATTTACTTATATATTACAAATTTTTTCTTATCAAAACCTCAAAACACTACTAAAACCTCTATAACACATCCCAAAACTCACTAGTATCAACCATAATGGTTTAACCGAACCAACCTCAAATAATTTTATTTAATTAAATACAAATTTCCTTAAAATTATACCCCAATAAATATTTCTCATACAAATAAAATTTTGGTGAAAATCAATATATCAAAAAACCTATAATCAATTTGACACAACAACTACCCTCACAATTGTACTCCACTCCTAGAAAAGGTATGTTATATGTTTGATTGAAAACTATCATTTATTAGTTATGATAATAATATTTTTATATAACACAATTAATATTCTCATATATATCAATGGGTATTATTTTATTTGCAACTAACATCTCATTTACAATTATATATACCAAATATATGATTAATTCATACAATTTCGGGGAGTATGGCCAAGAAATTTCAGCTAAATTTACAAAACCCCCGATTAAACCAATGTGTCCATAACTAAAAGAAAATATTTTTACCCATGTTTCTATTTAACCAACCATTTATACATCATCATAAATAATATTTTTACAACCACCATCCATAACATAGTGCAACAAAAATTCCCATGAAAAATACGCGGGTTAATTTTCAAAATAATTGTATATTCCTTCAACCTCTAGTTATAGTAACTCAGTTATCCAAATAAAATTATAAAATAAAAAAATATTCATATTCACCAAAAACAATTATTTCAATGTTATTATATTCCATTAATTAATCAAAATTTAATGTACTTCTTGATTTACTACAATAATAATTCTAATTGATATCCCATATTATTCATTATTTCATAAAACATCCATATGATTTTTCTATCATGCTAAAAGACCACATCAATATATAATCATATCAATAGATCATTAAAAATAATGATCAATTTAATAATACCAAAATCCATTACCAAAAAGACTTACAAAAACAAAGAGTAGAAACTAACTCACTTAAATAACCAACTAGTAGTTTATGGAATCATAAAACTATGAAATTATCCAATATATACCAAATAGAAACCTAATTCACCCTTTAAATGAATTCAAGGAACCCATACCATGATTTTTACCCTCCATTACTGTAACATCCAACGAAAATAAAGAATTTTACATTTTCATATTTATTAATATTTGTGAATTAAATATTAATTCTACATTAAAGGGGACGCTATGTTTGACGGCGTACCCGATATGCAACAACGAGTCTCAATGAAATATTAAATTGCACACTCATAATATAATATTATTATTTTAAATGGTAGTTAATGCCTAGTATTTGTATTAGAGGGAATGAATAGAACTAACTACAAAATTATGATATATGTTTGTTTAAATTTTTACATTTGTCCAATAAAATTTAGTGAATTAAAATAATTAATGAATTTGATTTTAAGAATAAAAACTATAATATTCATAAAAAGGTTGATTTACCGCATTTCAATGTCAAATTCACTTCAAATCTAGTTTTTTACATTTTTATTTGTTCTATTTGGAAAAATAAAATTCTCTTATAGTATCGGGACATGAATATTTAAATTGGATGAAATTTTGGTATTTTTCAAATAATGTTCATTTTTTTAGGAATAGTGAAAGATATGGTAATTTAATTCTAATGTGCCTATTAATATAATTTATTTATATGGTTATATTATTTGGTTAATTGTTTTTTATGTGTACTTAGAATATATTTTTACCATCTAATCTACATTTGGTCATTGGATGTAATTTTATTTTAAAATTGGACATAATCAAGTGTCAATCTTTTTGTAAAATGGATTCCATATTTGTAATCAGTAGATCCAAATTGTGAAAATAGGTCCTTTTTATTATTATAAATTTTAAATATTTTCATTAGTAAATATTTCAATTACCATGATTGAAGGGAAAATATAATAAATAAGTGTAAAATATAATATTTAATAAAATTAAATTACCCTAAAATGTGTCCTAATCCTATTGGATAATATGTAGCTAACAATTGGAATCATTTGGTTGAATTAGGGTCCCCATGGAGCCACATTGGAGTAATATTAACACTTTATTTTAATTTATTTAATGTGAAGACAAAAATGATATTAACAAATATCTTTTAGTAAATAACTTTTTTCATCAGGTTATCTAAGTTATATATTCAACTATAAATATTCTTTGTAAATCTATAAATATTTTCTACATACTGGTATTTTTTTATAATTTTTGGATATAACATAAAATAAATTATTTATGACACAATAATGATACAATATTTACATCATTAATAAAGCATGTAAATAAAGAAGATTATAAATATTAAAAAAATATCCAAAACCAGTCCAATCCTTATTGGATTATTTTATTTTGACCATGAGTCATCTTAAATTTGATATTAATGAATACTTGACCATTATAAACCGATGGTGAATTTATAATAAATTAATTGTTTCAAACTTTCATAAAGAGACCCTCCTCTCCCTTATAAAAAGCCGTCACTTCTAACTAATTCCTCACACTTCTCAAGACTTTTCGTCCCGCAAACGTTGCCCCAATAAGCTCCCAAGATTCCTATCTTCATCCTATAAGCCTTACTGTGGGCAGAAAACACTTCCAGAAACACATTTCGTTCAAACCAAAGGGACTTTCCCAATTTAAAGTTAACGCCAACTCTTACGTTCTTTTGCTTTATTTTACTTCTCAAATATCCTAAACTATTTTTATTCTTTTATTTTATAACAAAAATAGTATCCTAAATATACAAGGATGTTGTTGTGAGTATGATTCGAACTACACTTACTTCCACCTCCATCTAATGGGTGAAGAACATACTATTTCTTTGGATGGAAACGTAACGCCTCCCGAAGCGATGATTGTTCAAGTATCTCTTACCGCCTCTCCTGGTGGCCATTATAATGAAACTATATTTATATATGATTTATATTATGTTTTGGTTTTATATATTATTCTTTAATTTTTATTTACAAACATACCTTTATACCTTACAATATGTGTAAACCTGATAATTTCATTTGAGGAAGTGTGGACTACCACCCCCTCAAAGTGATATGATTCGTTCTTAACATAAGCATAACGTATAAATTTGGAGTTAATGAAATTATGTTTCATTTATTTCAAATTATATTATTCTGGAAATATAATATACCTATTTATCATTATGTTTTTATTCCATTAATTATTAAATAGAAATTAAAGTAGCGTTCATGCGTACATACGACTTACCGTCTCCATGAACGATGCATTTCATTTCTTATCTCTAAATGTTATGTACTATTATAAATATATATATATATACCGGATATATATGATATATGTGATATCTAAATCATTAATATCATTCTGGTGATAAAGGAGTTTTGACCACATGGACAAATATTAATTATAACAAGTTCACTTTTAACTCAAATTCCAAACATCGACAAAATGTCCGATATGAAATGAAATAATTAGATTACTATTTTTTAAGTTAATAAGTGATATTAAAGTAATAATAAACATTAAAAAGGTATTGAATCATTTATAAATTAACTTAAGATTATTATTCAGGAAGAACAAGGAACATTCGAGTCATGTTGTATTTGGGGTCTGGCCTAGTGTTAAGCACCCCTTAATTCTACATGAACAATGGGGGATCAAAACCCATTGGGAATAGGTAATGTATCTGTACTATATAATTCTGTAGAAGTGTCATAACTGTTGCACCGGAAGTCACTGTAGTAGAGGTAGGTCACTGATGTGGCGACAGGGTACTGTAGCAACGACTAATACTGTGTAGTACTGTAGCAGTGTGGCTACTATAGCATTACTATTCAGAGAATGGGTCTTGGGCCATAAAAATGGGCCTACAAGCCATGTAATGGGATAAATGCCCACTAAGTCTTCACGCTATGTAATGGGCCTCCCTCTACCCAGTTAAAGAGGTCATTTCTTTTCAATAATAATAAATGAGTCTTCAACCCTACCCATTAATAAAAAAACATACCAGTCAAGTCATACATAAGGTAAGAGATTTCTTATCTCACTTTTAATTCTATGAGATTTTCATTGTTCAACACTTATTTATTGAATTTGGTGTATTGTGCACTAACATTTTATATATATTATCATGATTCTATTTATATTCATGGCATTTTGTGATCTATTTGGTGGTTATTAACTTTTTCTCATATGACTCGATTGATTACAACATGGTAATGGTTTTTTCTTCATTTCTCATTTTTTCCAATATATTTTATATTTTTATACCGTTTTAATTTCAATTATAAATGTTGTGGTATGTTTTTTCACATTTCTCATACTACCCAATTTATGTTTGACTGATGGGATACCCCTTTCCCTCTAATCAAATGCCTCCCATGTACACATGTTACTACGCTGAAATTATGAAAGGAATTTATCTTTCCTCATTTACATTCAAGAAATTATTTTGTATCGGTAATCTAAATTCCCTTACATTTTTAGGAAATGTATCATTATGAACCCCTTACTTTCCATGACATGTAAATATGATTATACACCCTTTTCTCTCCCGTCAACCATTTTTATGAGTTCTTATGTCTCACCGTTATGATGTCGAAATTGAACAACTCTTTTCCAAGCCAAAGTCATTGTGTAGTGAATACCATGCCCATTTCTCTCTCAAGGGAATCCATCATTATGCACATTTACTTATTCTTTAAAGAGTTTCATGTATTTATTCCACATTCGTTTAATGTGGAATAAATGATTATGTTGAATGATTAAATATTTTGTGATCCATGTGGAACACTTATACATGAAATTAAATGTTTAATAAAATTGCCACCTGATAGCACTATAATGCATTGGGTAAGTTATAGTATCATGATAGGTAATGTGCAATGGGTGTTTACTCATTCTAATTCAAGTGCAACTAGGTTTTACTTGTGCTTCATGGGCAATGAGGGTTTACTCATGCTCTATTTGCAATGAGCCTTGGATCTTGCTAATTACATGTTAAGAGTTGTTTCCACATTTCCATGTTCTGATTATAATGATTTATCATGCATTTATGTTTATGCTTCTATTTTTCTCTATTGATATGCCTATTGTCCAACATGCATTATATTACTCATGTTATTCCATGTTTATTCCCTTACTAGGATTTTTAGCTCACCCTTTTCTTATACATGTCCTCAAGTTATCCCATGAAATGTTAAGTACGATGTAATGTAGTGGTCATGTAAATGATGTTTTCAATAAAGCTATTGTATCTCATGTTTTAAGTTGTTATGTAATGATCCTAATACCCAAAGACACTAGAACATTGGATCTTAAATGTTTTATCAAGTGAATATTATGTAATAAATTATGATTAATTGTGTAATAAAAGATCTGGGTCGTCATAGTATGTATCAGAAGATAGGTTTAGTTATTTTTGGGATTACGATTAGAAAACCCTGATACAACACTATGTATAATAAAAACTTCCCTAAGATTTGGTGGGTATTGAGTAAGTGGATTAACAAGAAAATACATCCCTGTATGGATACAAGAAGAACAATCTTAATGTGTTGGGGTGAAAATGAATGGTATAAAAAACCACTAAGGATAAAACATAGTAGGCTAATTTTTGAGTTTTATAAAAAGGAAAACATGCAGACCAAGTGACAACCCATCTTGTCGGACAAAGATGTGAGAATCAAACCCACAACCAATGTTCCATTGGGATTTATCGCCTACCACTAGACTATGTAAAGTCCCAAGTTAGTACGAATTATTCATTTAATTTAATTGTTTTTATGGATCAAGAATAAGTGGATTTTTGGAAGTTATGTTTTATCAAATAGATATCCTTAGTATAGGAAAAGTATTTGGTTATTATGTGATAATGGTTATTTTGGAAGACGTCCTCTCTTTTGAGGAACCACTATATGCCTTGGGAAAATAAAGTACTACATGATTTAAATTGTGGAGGAATGGTTGAGATTTTTATATAAGAATATATTTATTTATTATAGAAATATGGTGATTTGTATTATTTTTGGAAAATCATTAACCAACCATAGAGAATATGTGATTAGGTTAATTACACTTTAGTATGAGACATTAAGAGTAGTCGATGATATTTGGAGATAAATGATAAGATTTATTGTAGAAGACTCGGTGATTAAATCTTTCTATGTTTTGGTTTTCAATCATAGATTGGCGTATTTTGAATAATTTTAAGGATGATTGTTTATTGAATGGTCTTGCTAAAACTTTGGGTAATTTTTGTTGAATTTTGGAGATCAATAGTAGTATTTATTTTTATAAAGGATTATCATTTTTGGGGATTATATGATCTCTTTAAAAACATTTTTGTTTTATTTGATGTATAAAGACATGGAAAATATATAGTTATTCTTTTGTAGATTATCTGATTCTCTAGTAGATGATTCTTGTGATTTGATGTGACCAAGTCTTTTTGAATTCTCATTGATTGGAGAATAGATATTTTTTGAAAAACATATTAATGAATGAAACTCAACATGATAGTAAGTATATTTCGTTATGTATTTATTCATTGTAGTTAATGAATTCCTCAAAAATTATTAAAATAAATGTAAAATAAAAACATTATTGGTTTACGTTTCCTACTGGATGATCAAAGACCATTTAACACATCATAATTTTGTGATTTTCTTGTTGTTAAATTTTTCCTAATCATGTTTTGTTGGCCAAAATTCCCTCAAGGCGTCATTGAAGCATTTTTGAGGTGATTGTGTTTGTTGACAAAGTGAACATCTATGTTGTGATTGTTGACAATGCAAACCATGACATAAAAATTTGTTGAAAAAGGGGATTTCATGGTGTCATGACGAGTTCAAGAGCTTCGGTTAATGATCAATGTTTGATTCAATAACTTTGACAAAGGATTGGATGATCTGGAGGCGGTAGAAAAAGAGCAGATACAAGGTTGCGCCATTTTCCCGTGTTTGAAGAATTTTAGGGCCTGAAAATCAACAAATGAAGAAAAGTGGTTTTTGGAAAAGTGACTTGCGCACTGTGTACATGATGGCTTGGAAACTTGCGCGCCATATGGTTTTCATGATCAGATCATCAAAATATGGCAAAGGGATAAGTGTCGTGCAAGTATTGGTGGTGTCGCGCAGGTGACTTGTGCGCTGTGAAGAGACTTGTGCATCGATGCCTAAGAGGATTGGGAATTTGCATGCCTATTGTTTTTCAAGATCAGAAGATCAAAATATTGAAATGGGAATAGGGTCGTGCAGGTATTTGGTTTAGTCGTGAATGTGTCCAGGGGGACAGAGGACTTGCATGCCGAGACATGCGCACCGAGGGGAGACTTGCGCAGCGTCGCGCAGGGTGACCAAAATGCCTATAAATACTGGACCACCCCTCCTCATTCCAAACCGGAGTTCAACACTTTGAAGATTTAGAGATCACATTGTGCATGTGTGGTGGTCGTGCAATAGGTGGTGTGTCGTGTAAGTGGGACTTGCGCACCAGTTTTGGAAGTTGCGCACCAAGTGTTAGTTGTGCGCCGGAGGTGGTTTAGGTGAGAAAGGAAGTGAGTCGCACAAGTGTGGAGTTGGAAAAGCTTTTGTCGTGCAAGTGTCTGAGGAGGACTTTCATGCCAGTTGTGAATTTCGTGCCATGAAAAGCATGGCTGATTGTCGCCTATCAACTGGTCAAAGTTCAGGTGCTCTGCTAATGTGTATAGCATCACTTGGGTCGAATCCTCGGCGATGATACTATGTAATAGTCGTTTGTTTTTAGTTAATTGTATTCTGATTGAGGGGTTTGTTTACAGAGCTAAATTGAAATGTTTAATGGATGATGTTTAATTTAACAAGTTTATAATTATTGGGGTGAGTTCATCATATGGTAGTTAAGCACGTGATATCCTTGCGCTTTGCTTTATATTGCATTAAATTAACACCCACATCACAAGTTGATGTTGATTGGAATTCCCAAGTGTTAAGCCTTTAATCTGAGCCTTAAATTTACATAGGGTTCTAATCTCAGTCCATGCTTCATTGTGGAAGTGTATTTATCGTCCCAATAATCCATGGAAACCACACGTTGAATAGAATATGTCAATAATCCCTGACATGTTAAGTCCAACATACACAATGTTAAATTAAAGAATACTCATCGAGCAAAACCTCTCAATCACTTTACATCACTAAATTATAACTCAATACAATGAGATATTTACTCATTCATTTAAATTATTAGTAATCTTGTCTATTATTTTTAAGGTGATTAATTACAAATAGAAGAAAAATAAAGGGATAAGAAAAGAGTTGTGCGCCCAACACACACACAAATGATGATGAGAGTAAAAACAAAATGGGATTTTTATTGAATAATAAAGTAAAATAAGATGATGGATTTCAGCTTAATTTGAACTAAAATAAGAACATTAATATTAAACTACTTATGGTTTATGATAATATGAAATTAAGAATAAGAAAATTGCATTGAAACAGAATTATAAACACAAACACTTGAAAAATTACAACGAAGAAAAATACAAAAGTAAATGAAAACAAAGAGATGAGGAAAGGATTTTCAAGTGAAAACATGAGTTTGGAAGATCATACCAAGCCTTTGGACAAGCGTTGGTCATGAAAATATTATCTCCTCACTTCTTAAATGCCAACCCTTTTGAAAGGAGAGGAGGGGATGTATTTATAGCCCAAGGTGGTGGACTGTTTACATTCCAGAAATAACCCTCAATTGGATCACAGATATGGACATCACGAAAGAATAATCTATAGAAATATCCTTCTTCAAAGTAGTAGATAATAAATTTGGATGACTTCTCTCAATATTTTGAGTCATTTGGACTTAAGGATCAAATGTTATTTCCGGTTGATTAAACAAAGTAAAACTGTCCATTTCAATCGAGTCGTTTTTAGGTCCATAATGTGAAAGGGTTTTTGAATCTGAAGATGCCTCCAAATCCGAATGGTTTATTAAACAAAGTCTTCCACCGATATCTCCTATTTCACACTGTAAAATCTCAGCTCGATTGGATTCATACATCATGAGATATGTCATTCATTCTACACCGATTTTAATTCTCGTACAGAATGGTGGTCTGAATTTCATAGCATATATTGGGCCCCTTGTTTTTGGAGTTGGGCCTCTAAATCTTTATAAAAGACTCCTTATATTGACCCCACAATTATGGTGGAGAACCAATGTTTTTGGACTTCTGGATTGAGCCCAGTAAATCAATCTTCAAGGCTGCTCCAGTTTTTTCATAGATTCTTTGGTCTTGTTTGTGAGGACCATATGACCCTTCAAATGGAAGAATTGGCTCATGATACCTTCTAATGAAATGTTTTATATTAAATGTAGAATCCTAAAAAACAATAACCACACAATTTGGATCAGTATAGTGATATTTATTTTTAAAACATTAAACTGACTCAATTGGACTACTTCTAAAAATGCTCAAAAATTATACTTAATATTAAAACATTAATATTTCACACAAATTATGCACATTTCATATAAAATCAGTAAAGGGGGAATATAATATGTCCTGAAAATATTAATAACATCAACTCCCCCCACTTAGTTTTGTGAATGTCCTCATGTGCAACAAATATAAAAACATGACAAAATTATTTTTACTCACCAATAGATATTAAAATTTTGTTTTCTCCAATCAGGGGAGGTTTAGACTATTTCACTCATCCATTTTGAATTCCACCACAAGTTGTTACAGAAACAATGTTCCAAAACCAATTCATTTTATTCGGGCTCAAATTTAGAAATGGAAAATGTGGACACTCAAAACTCACACCTCTCAAGATGATAAAATTCATTTGTGGAGGTTCACTCTCTCGCCAACCAAAAGTGAAAATCATAGAGTTTGAAAAGAGATTTCATCTTCAAATCCCTATACAAAGTGAACAATAATCAAGAGGTCTTTTAAAGGGGTTTCTCTATGGCTATGGGACGATAGGAATATAATGTCCAAGAGAGAGAAGAAGAGGGTTAAAATACCAACATAGAAAAAGAAATGCACATTTTTTGAAATAAAACATGGAAGGAAATGAAAACACATATTTACAAGGGAATTATTGTGTGAAGAAAGACACAATCAAGGAAGAAAATATGATGGTAATGAGAAGATTGAATATTTACAAAACAAAAATATTCTCCCAATAAGAATATAATTCAAGTGTTCTTTTTTTTCTTTTCCTATTTTTCTTTGTTTTTTCGATAGTTGACATTGAAACAGATCTCACAATCATATCCCAACCCATGTTTGATCTCCTCACGACACTAATTTTAATATTTATAACACGATCAAAGGTTGAGGAAGAGTGATTTTTGACCTACCCAAGACACAACCCATTTTTTTTTATATATTTTGATTTTTTTAATTTTTTTGATCACTTTTCAATATCATTTGTACAATACATTCCCAAATCCCACTAAATGAAAACCTCCCCCCCACACTAAAATGGATGCTTTCCCTCAAGCATATGATAACACACCGTAAAGTAAGGAAATGATACCCAAAAATGAAATCCATTCCCCCACACACTTAAATTTCAAAAACTTATGCAATGAAAATCCATGTTGATTTTGGGTGGGATAAGGTATTGGGCTTGTAATGTGGATATCAATGAAAATGTTTTCATAGGCTTGAAGTGGATTTCAAAAGGATGATTAATGTAAGGGAAATGAGAGGTTATTTGGCTATTGTGATTCTCATGTGGTTCAGAAAATGCTTCTATCATATTAATACACACTAAGGTAGAAAATTCAGCTCTAAGGTCCACAAACTCAAGACTCACAAATGGGGGTGAAAACACACATTTTGAAAAGATGGCCATAGGTGGCCTTGGCATGAATGCAAATGTTTGTTGTCATGGTTGGGGAAAAGAATTTTTCAAATCAAAAATTGAGCATTCAAAATGTGTTAGTTTTGACACAAAATTCATTATCCAAAGTCATAATGAAAATAAAAAATTTTTTAGATGAAAACATGTCTATTAACTCCCCAAATGGTTGTACAAATTTTCAAAACTCGATGGTGAGTAAGAATGACTTATATTTTTTTGAATTTTTTAAGTGATTGTTTTTTTTGGTTTTTTTGGTTTTTTTGGTTTTTATTTTTGCAAAGATACACCCACACAAAGGAGAAAGTGAAAAATAAATGTTTTGATAAAAAAATGGTAATAAAATGAAAGAGAGAGGAAGAAGAAGAAAGAGGTAGAGTGAGGAAGAGATAGAGAGAGTTAAAGGGAACGAGGTGCCCCCTGGTTTGGATTTGGCGGGTTGCCTTCTCCATCTAGTGGTAGGTAGGCTAGAGAATTTGGGGAGCCAGTGGAAGTAGATGTTGATCCAGGATTGTGCATCCTCTCATGGTGATGCTTTAACAGATGTCCATTAACCGTGAATGTCCTTTTGGAAGAGGGGTCTTGGACATGCACTGTACCAAATGGGTAAACATTAGTAATAACAAAAGGACCTTCCCAATGAGAATTAAGCTTACCTGGGTGAATCCGAAATCATTAATTGAAGATAATTACCTTTTAAACTTCATGAAATACCTTTCTCAGGATGTGTCTGTCATGGAGTACCTTAACCTTCTCTTTGTACAGATTGAAATTCTCATAGGATTCAAGTCTAAGCTCCTCCAGTTTAGCCAATTGCAACAATCTTTCTTCACCAGATTTTTCACAATCAAAATTATAGGTTTTCATAGCCCAAAAAGAATTATATTGGATTTCAACTGGTAAGTGACATGCTTTACCAAAAACTAGCCTAAAAGGAGACATCCCAATGGGTGTTTTATAGGCAGTTCGATAAGCCCAAAGTGCTTCACCAAGTCTTTTAGGCCAGTATTTTCTGGTGGGTTTTACAATTCTATCAAGAACTCTTTTCACTTCTCTATTATAAAGTTCATCCATTCCCTTAGTTTGGGGGTGATATGCCGTTGAAGTTTTATGTACAACCCCATTCTTTTTCAAAAGTGATTCCATGGTTCTATTACAAAAATGGGTTCCTATGTCACTGATCAAGGCACGAGTTGTGCCAAATCTGAGGAAGATGTGTGTCTTTAGAAACTCACTAACAGTATGTGAATCATCCTTTCAAGTGGGTTTGGCCTCCACCCACCTAGAAACATAGTCAACCGTAAGAAGGATGTATGAGAATCCATTGGAAGAGGGAAATGGTCCCATGAAATCGATGCCCCAAACATCGAAGATCTCGCAGAAAATTAAAGGATTTTGGGGTATTTCATTTCTCTTGGAAATTGTGCCAAAAATTTGGCAAGTGGGACATGATTGTCCGTACTCATGTGAGTCCTTAAAGAGTGAAGGCTAGAAGAATCTAGAGTCTATGACCTTTTGGGAGGTCCTTTGTGGTCCAAAGTAGCCACCTCGTGGAAGTGAGTGACAGAATTCTAATATGGAAGAATGTTCGTTTTCATCAACACATCTCCTTATTACCATGTCAGCCCTAGTTTTCCAAAGTTTATTTTATTCCCAAAAATAGTATTTTGAGTCACTTTTCAACTTCATTTTTTTTTCTTTTGAAAACATTTCAGGAAAAACACCAGAAACCAAGTAATTTACAATTGGGGTATACCATGGTATTTTGGGAGTGAGAGATGAAAGGTGCACAGTGGGGAATTCAGGATCGATGATTTCAAGTTGAGAAGAATTAGAAATTCTACTCAAGTGATCAGCAACAAGGTTTTCTTTTCCTTGACTATCATTGATGTCAAGGTCAAACTCTTGGAGCATTAGGATCCATCTTATTAGCCTTAGTTTGGAATCACTTTTCTTGAGTATGTACTTTATAGCAGAATGGTCTGTGAAGATGAAGATTTTGGAACCTAAGAGATAGGACCAGAATTTATTAAGGCACAAACCACTATTATAAGTTCATTTTCAGTGACAGTGTAGTGATATTGAGTTTCATCCAATGTTTTGAGGCATAATAGATGACATGAGTAATTCTTTCTCTTATTTGACAAAGAACGGCCCCAACAGCTCTATCAGAAGCATCACACATCAATTCAAAGGGTAAGGACCAATTAGGGGGTTGGATTATCGGGGAAGATGTGAGAAAAGTTTTGAGTTCAATGAAGGATCTCTTGCAAACCTCATCGAAATGGAATGTGACATCATTTTGGAGCAAACGAGTGAGTGGGAGGGAAATTTTTCTGAAGTTATGGATGAATCTCTGATAGAAACTAGCATGACTGAGAAATGAACAGATGTCCCGAATAGAAGTGGGTTCAGGAATTGATTGGATGAGTTCAATTTTGGCAGGATCAACTTTAATACCATCTTTTGAAACTATGTGCCCTAGAACAATCCCATTTGCAACCATGAAGTGACATTTTTTAAAATTTAACACAAGGTTACACTTGAAACACTTTTGAAGGACTAGAGAGAGTGAATTCAAGCACGACTCAAATGACTCACCATAAATGGTGAAGTCGTCCATGAATACATCCATGATGTTTTCAATGAATTCTGAAAAGATACTCATCATACACCTTTGGAATGTTGCAGGAGCATTACAAAGTCCAAAAGGAATTCTTCTATATGCATATTTTCCAAATGGGGATTGGAAAGTAGTCTTTTCTTGATCCTGAGGTGAGATTGGGATTTGAAAATAGCCGGTGTATCCATCAAGTAAGCAATAGTGTGACTTTCCTGCTAATCTTTCTAGCATTTGATCATGGAATGGAAGAGGGTTGTGATCTTTTCGTGTTTCAGTATTCAATTTTCGATAATCTATGAATACACACCATTTGTTCTTCACTCGAGTTGTGACTACCTCCCCATGTTCATTTGTGACAATAGTTATCCCACCCTTCTTAGGTTCAACTTGAATTGGACTAACCCATTCACTATCAGAAATTGGGTAGATAATACAAGCTTGAATAAGCTTGGTGATCTCTTCCCTAACTACCTCAAGTATGAGTGGATTGAATATTCTTTGTGGTTTTCCAATTGGTTTGGATGTCTCCTCTAGATGGATGTGGTGCATGCAATGTGCAGGGTTGATTCCTGGTATGTCATCTGGGGTTCAACCTAAGGACTTTTTGTTTTCCTCTAACACCTGAACAAGTTTGGACTCCTCGGTTTTAGTAAGGGTGGAAGAGATAATGATAGGATATGAGTGATCATGGAAGAGGAATGCATATTTCAGGTGTGTAGGAAGAGGTTTCAGATCAGTTTCATCATTCACTTTTGGGCTAGACAACTCAGTAATGGAAGAAGGGACTTCAGTTGCATCAGGTTCATTTTCCTTAATACTGTCCAAGGTGGAGCAGTAGAGATCATAATTGATGTGGAATTCAAGAGATTTTTCAAGTTCCTCTAGATTGATGGAGTCTATGAATGAAAGGTCCACATCAACCTCACCATTTATGACTTGGTTAATCCTAGTGCAGATTTCACAACATCTTTTCTCTTCAGAACAGGATGAACATCATGGAATGGGGTTCAATTGACTCTTAGAAGTGTCCTTAGAAGCATGGATTGAGAATGCAGAGTGATCCTCAGATGGGTATCGTATGGCTTGGAAAATGTTGAACGTGACCAGTTGGTCACCGATTTCCATAGATATGATTCCTGAATGGACATCATTCTTGGTCCTCGTAGTCATGAGGAATGGCCTTCCTAGAATTAGAGGAGTTCGAGAAGAGTTCGTCTCTCCTTCCATGACAAGGACATAGAAATCATCAAGGAAGATAAGATCATTGACTTGGACAAGGATATCCTCAATTATTCCCCCAGGACTGGTTGTGCTTCGATTAGCTAATTGAATGACAACACATGTTGGGTGCAAGGGACCTAGACCAAGGTTGGAGAATACAGATTTGGGCATGACATTAATTGAGGCTCTTAGGTCTATGAGTGCATCATCAATGTTGGAACTTCCAATTTGGCATGGAACAAGTAATGGTTCTGGGATCTTTGCACCTAATGGGTATGAACTACTGGGTGGAAACATTTTCGAAGGTCCTACGTTGCCTCTTGTGGGTGCACAATTTCTTAAGAAACTTGGCATACTTAGGAATTTGTTTTATGGAATCTAAGAGAGGAATGTTGACTTCAACACTTCTAAACATGTCAAGCATTTCAAATCAAGTTTAAAGGACTACCTTGGTTTAGAGACAGCTTGAAGAAATGGAATTGGATTCCTAAGTGGAATGAAAAGAGGTGAGGGAATGGATTCGGGTTCCTTTTCAAGTTTTTTTTGTTTTCTAGGTCAACATTCAAAGGAGTGTTTGAGGATTTATCTTGAGGCATAGCAAGTTGATTTTCTGATCTAAGTGAAATTGCACTTACATTACCCTTGGGGTTGGGTAATGGTTGAGCTGGGAGTTGGGAAGAATTGGATGGTTGCTGCTAACATAGGTGGGATGCAAGTTGACCAATTTGGGTTTCAGTGTTTTTAAGGCTATAATGGGTGAAGGGGGCAAGATCTTCCACTAAACATTCCCATGGTTTCTTTGAAGAAGAGGCTTGTCCCGGATTGGGATTGACTTGATTTAGGTTCTTGGGAAATCGATTTTATTGCTTTTGGAATTTGGAAGGCTCATTAGGATAATGGAATCCAGGAGGAGGATTGTTCCTTTGAGGTTGAGGAACAAAAGGATGAGTTTAATGGAAGTTACCACCACCTTGACCATTTTGGAATTGGTTTGGGTTTTGAGGAGGGAATTGAGGGGGGTGAGAGACAAGATTACCATACCTCAGGCCTTGGTTATAGGAAGACAAGAAGGGATCAGAGTGAGGTTGGTTGAAGTTTCTAACAAACTGACATGATAGTTGAGGATTTCTATTCCGCTGAGCATATGCTGCATTGAGATCCATTGGTCCAGATGAATTGGATTGATCATCTTGAATTTGTGGACATGTGTCAGTTGGATGAGAAGGAGAGTTGCAGATTCCACAGTTTTTGATAGGTCCCAGAAACATTGATTGTGGAGAAGACGAGCTTGGGGATTTGGTGGCCACAACTAGTTGTCTCACAAGACTTGTAAGTTCACTCATCCACTCGGTCATCTTGTTTGGCTCAATTGTTTGATTATCTTGGGCATTCTTGACTTGATCATGTGCTCGAGTATGGAATTGTTGTGTGTTTTCAGCCATGTTACTTATGACATCTCTTTCTGCTGCAAGAGTTTTATCAACCGGAGCACCACCACTTGCGGCATCAATGAGAGTTATGTCCATAGCCAATAACCCCTCATAGAAGTATTGGATCAAGAGTTGGTCAGGGATTTGGTGATGTGGGCAGGTTGAAACAAGATTTTTGAATCTCTCCCAGTACTCATGGAGTGATTCACTTGGGAACTGACGGATACCACTTATTTCTTTTCAGATAGAAGCAGTACGAGAAGCAGGAATAAATTTTTCTAAGAAGAGTTGCTTCATTTCATTCCATGTAGTCATGGAACCAGGAGTTATGTAGTAGATCCATGACTTAGCAGTGTCAGCTAGGGAGAAATTGAATGCTCAATGTTTGATTTTTTCTTTAGAAACCCCTTTAGGCTTCATGGTAGAGCACACTACTTGGAACTCTTTAAGGTGGAGATGGGGATCCTCACCAGCTAACCCGTGAAAATGATGGAGAAGATGAATCAAACCCGATTTGAGTTCGAAGTCAGATTCTATGTTCTGATATTGAATACCAAGGGTTTGGTAATTCATATTAGGGGCAGCAAGTTCATTTAGTGTTAGTTCTCTAGGATTGGCCTTATCTATTTCAATTGGTTGGACAAGGACTGGTTCTTGAATTATTGGATTATCTCTTATGTTCCTCCTATGTTAGCAGAGTGTTCTCTCTATTTTAGGGACAAACAAATCTGAGAGATTGTTTGGAAGACTATGGGGCATTCAGATAGATTTTGGAAGAAAGAGGTAGACGGGTTTTTGTTTTCAGTTTATGATTTTTAAGAGGATGATGGGTTTTTCTTTGTGTTTTTTTTATTTTTTTTAATTTTTTTTTGTGTTTTCGTGGAAATAACTAGAAACTAATGACTAATTAAATCACCATTCCCAAAAACGACATCATTTAAAATGCACGGATGATTTTCACCTATCGACCGGTCAATGTTCTGGTGTTCTGCTTATGTGTGTAGAAGCACTCAGGTCGAATCCTTGGTGATTATACTTTGTAATAGTCATTTGTTTTTAGTTAATTGTATTCTGATTGGGTGGTTTGTTTGCAGAGCTTAATTGAAATTTTTAATGGATGATGTTTAATTTAACAGGTTGATAATGATTGGGGTGAGTTCATCATTAGGTAGTTTAGCATGTGATATCCTTGAGCTTTGCTTTATATTGCATTAAATTAACACCCACTTCACAAGTTGATGTTGATTGGAATTCCCAAGTCTTAAGCCTTTAATCCAAGCCTTAAAATTACTTAGGGTTCTAATATCAATCATTGATTGATTTTGTAAGTGTATTTATGGTCCCAATAATCCATGGAAATCACACGTTGAATAGAATATGTGAATAATCCATGACATGTTAAGTCCAACATACACAATGTTAAATTAAAGAATACTCATCGAGAAAAACCTCTAAATCACTTTACATCACTAAATTATAACTCACCCCAATGAGATATTTACTCAGTAATTTAAATTATTAGTAATCTGGTTTATTATTTTGAAGGTGTTGAATTACATAGAGAAGAAAAAGAAAGGTATAAGAAAAGAGTTGTGCGCCGAACACACACACGAAGGATGATGAGAGTAAAAAAAAACAGACTTTTTATTGAATAATAAAGTTAAATAAGATGATAGATTTCATCTTAATTTAAACTAAAATAAGAACATTAATATTAAACTACAGAAGGTGTATGAGAATAAGAAATAAAGAAGAAATTTTTTTTCATTGAAACATAATTACAAACACAATCACTTGAAAAATGACAATGAAGAAAAATGAAAAAATAAATGAAAACAAAGAGAGATGGAAGGGATTCTAGAGTAAAAACATGAGTTTGGAAGATACTCCCAAGCCTTTGGAAAAGCTTTGGTCATGCCAATATTACCTCCTCTCTTCTGAAATGCCAACACTTTTGAAAGGAGAGGAGGGGATGTATTTATATCCCAAGGTGGTGGACTGTTTACATTCTAGAAATAACCCTCCACTTGGCTCGCAGATATGGATATTAAGACCGACAAATATCAAGAAATATTTTTCTACAAAGTTGTAGATAATAGAGTTGGACGACTTATCTCAAAATTTGGAATAATTTGGACTTAAGTATAAAAAGTTATGGCCGCTTGATTAAACAAAGTAAAACTGTCCATTTCAATCCAGTCGTTTTTAAGTCCATAATGTGAAAGGGTTTTTGGATATGAAGATGCATTCAAATACGAATGGTTTCTTCAACAACTTCTTCCGCCTATATCTCCTCTTTCACACCAAAAAATCTTGGATCGATTGGATGCAGAAATCATGAGATATGTCATTCATAATATACTGATTTTAATTCTCATCCAGAATGGTGGGCTGGATTTCAAAGCATATGTTGGGCCCCTTTTTTGGATTTGGGCCTTGAAATGTTTATCCAAGACTCCTTACTTTGTCCCCAGAATTATGGTGGATAATTAATATTTTTGGACTTCTGGATTGAGCCCAGTAAATCAATCTTCAAGGTAGGTACAGTTTGTTGACAGATTCATTGGTCTTGTTTGTGAGGACCATATGACCCTTCAAATGGAAGAATTGGCTCATGGTACCTTCTAATGAAATGATTTATATTGAATGTAGAATCCTAAAAAAAAGAACCACACAATTTGGATCAGTATAGTGATAGGTATTATTAAAAAATTAAACTGACTCAATTGGACTTCTTCTAAAAATGCTCAAAAATTATACTTTATATTAAAACATTAATATTTCACACAAATTATGCACATTTCATATAAAATCAGTAAAGGGGGAATATAATAATTCATGAAAATGTTAATAAAATCACATCGATACTTGCATGCTGAGGTAGACTTGTGCGCCAAGTAAGGTTGATTTCCCTGCCGTACTTTCGGGCCGCGTGGAAGCTGAAAGATTTCCCGATACCTTTGGTGCAAAGAGTGATTTATCTACGGGTGAAAGATGGACTTCAACAGAGCATCCACATATAATAGAGGATTTATTATTTCATGCAAATGAAGATACCTACAGTTCTATAAACTGTGAGTGGATCCTTTCCAGAGCAGTGTGCGAAGGAAGAGGAAGAAGGTGATCCTCTCCACCAGCAGTGAGCCAGAGAGAGAGAAACAGGGAGTGAACCTTGGAAAAGTAGTGAGCTAACCCTAAACATTGCAAAGGCAGTGAGACTGGGAATATAAGTGATCTATCCCAAACCTTGTAATCCATAACTAGTGATGTTTAGTGGAATTTGGTACGACCGACAACCTGACTGTGTATGCGCTCCTTGGACGTAGCCCTTAGCGGTGAACCAAGTAAACTTTTTGTGTCCTGTGCATGATTTACTTTCTGTTTATATTGTGAAACAATAAATAGGGAGAAGATTGTTTTTCTTAACATAGAAATAAGTTCAGAACGATCTTTGATTTTAAATTAGTCATACCATGATTCACCCCCCCCCCCCTCTCAGGATATTCAGCCTTGTGGACCTAACAATTGGTATTAGAAGGAAATGATGAAATTAGTTCTTCTCTCAATGGAGGTCACTAATCATAATGGGATTCCCATATTCAACAGATTTAATTTTCAGATATGGATGAATCAGATGCAACACCATTTCCTATCATTGGTAATGGATATGTTTTCAGCAGCTATGCATGCTATCAAAGCTGATATTAATAGTGGTGCATTATCAGAAGCGGGGCATAGAGAGTTGGATGCTGATGCAAAAGCAATAAATTTCTTAGGGGGAGCCCTTTATAATCCCATATACACAATGGTGATGTCATGAAAAACATCACATTCCATGTGGGAAAAACTATTAATATATATTAATGAGATACAATAGTCAGAGAGGTAAAGCTGAATATGTTGTGGAATAAGTATGAAGATCTGAAGATGATCCCGAATGAGTCTATTGATGCATTCTTTGACAGGTTTAATATTGTTTTGGAGGATAAGCGAGGACTTGGTGAAGACATTGAAGACATAAAGATTGAATAGTGCATCCTGTCGAAGCTTCCACCTTGGTTCAATCTGAAAGTTTCACTACTGGAAGATATTGATCCCAAAGAGCTGACATAAGAAAATTAGCACAGTACCTTGGTTTCATATTAAATTAGGAATGATGATAACGTGGCTGTGGAAAAGGGGAAATCCAAAGAGATGGTATTTAAGGCCATGAAGAAGCTCACCTTTGAAGATTCTCAGGAAGAAGAAAAGACAGATGAGGTGACGTCATTATTTTCTTCTAATCTGCAAATATGAAAAGGAATGTTTAAAGGGATACTTCCACTAGAATTATTTAAATGTGGAAAGGCTAGTCATCTTGCAACAAGGTGCCCCAAAAAGATTCAATATAATGATAATGATGATGACGATTTCGAAATTCCCAAGAAGAAGTTTTCAGCAATTATGAAAGGGAAGAAACAATTCAAGAGAAATTTATTCATGATGAAGAATCTTCATTCACAATAAATAGATAGTTTAGATGAGTCTAAGAATGAAGGGGATGAGGAGTTTGAACATTGTAATGATCATGGAAAAAATGCAATGGTGGTTGTTGTCGGTTGTGTTCAAGAAAAGGAAGAAACTGATGCTGATGATGAAGAAGATGATATTGAAGGTAGAGTTGACATGGAAGCTGAATTATAAGCATCTCTTGAAGAGATAGATATTTGGAGAGAAAAAACAAATAAAGCCAACAAGGTGGTACATGATGAAAAACTCTACATGCACCAGTAGGAAGACGAGAAGTCCGAGCTTGTAAAAGAAATAGAAAACCTTAATTTTTCAAGGCCAGAGAGCACAAAAAAGGGTGATGAGCATAAGCTCAAGATTGAAGAACAGAAAAGGGAGATCGATGGATTGAATGGAAAATTGAAAGATCACATCAACTGTATCAAAGATCTTCAAGAGGATGTTTTCGGTCTGAGGAGAAAAGTCAAAGACTAGGAAAAACCTTTGATTCCTTACACATTCATGGGAAGGCAGGTTGTTACGAAGACTGATAAGATGAAAGAGGAACCCTGTTGTTCAATAGAGAAGAAGTAGAAATTGAGCTCAGACGTTAAGGATGTTTCACAGCTTAATCAGAAAAAATAATCTGTGACAGTTGTGGTCAGACCGCAAGCACATGTCCTGAAATTGATGGTTGATTTGGGCACAAAGAAAAATCAGAATATTCAGAGATCCCAAAGGGAAAATCATAGTGATGATGTAACACGAAGGAATGCACATTATATCAGGTGTTATTGTTGTGGGAATATGGGACATTCACTCAATCAAAGTTATTTATTTAGGAAGGGCAAGGAAAAAACAAGCAGTCCGAAACCAAAGGGAAAAGGAGGAGGAGAACAAAATCATGGGGGTCTGAAATAGTGGAAGCCAAGGGCGTCCCCTCTCACAAGATCCTCTCCCTCAGCCTTGAGAGTGCTCCTACTATCGAGGCCCAAAAAGACCGAATTGTTGGACGCAATAGAGGCAAGGTGGTCGGCCACATTGTTACCCTCGCGCCAAGTGTGAGCCACTTTGGTGGGAGCAAGAACAGAGGTGGGAGCCAAACAGAGAACAGTTTTCCAAAACATATTTCGAAGGACACTGTTTATGGTGCGGAGGATTTGGGAACATGGATAGGTACTGCACGTCGACCATTCAGAGAAATGTTCCAAAGAAAAATCAAAATGTACGTAGGTAGCAGATCAATAAACCAACAGGTGAGTTAAAAATTCTGAAAAGATTTGTGTCTTTGAAAGATGAAGTTGGTCTATCATACTCTGAGAAAGAATAGAAGTCTCAATCTATGCCGAGTGTGAAGGCAAAAGTATGGACCAAGAAGAAGAAATAAGAAAAGTCAATAGTTGTGGAAATTTCCCTTAAAGAATCAGATAGTTCAGGAATATGGATCCTTGATAGTGGTTGCACATCCCATATGACATGGAACAATGATCTAATTACAAACATAAAATATGACAAAGAAGGAGTTGACAAGTTTGGGAATGATGAAGGGAAAAATATTGTTGGTTCTGGAAAGGACAAATTTAGTGGAAAAGAAATGATACGTGATGATGTCTTGGTAGTAGAGGGGCTTAGTCATATCTTACTCAGTGTCATTTAATTATGTGACTCTAGGAACTCTATCCGGTTTACCAAGAAGATGTGTGTTGTGAAAGAAAAAGATGGAGCAGTTGTTCTACAAGGAAAAAGGACAATGGGAAATCATTACATTGTAAGTGGGGAAGAAGATATGTTCCTTTTACCCATAGAGGATGAAAACCAGCTATGGAATAAGCGACTTTCTCATCTATGCCAACAATCAATGGAGGATCTGGTAAAGTGTGATGCTGCTAGAGAACTTCCCAAACTATCATGTTATCACACTCATACATGTGATTCTTTCCAACAAGGGAAGATCATCAAAAAGACATACATGCCAAAGGAACAGAAATCAACTAGAGTGCTCGAATTGGTTCATACTGATGTATGTGGACCTATCTCATCATGTGCTATAAATGGGAAAAGGTACTATGTTCTTTTCATTGATGATTATAATAGAATGGCCTGGGTATTTGTCATTACACATAAGACAGAGTTGTTCAGTTGCATAAAGTAGTACAGGAGGGAATCAGAACGGATGCTTGGGAAGAAAATATTGATGTTCCATACAGAAAACGGTACAAAATTCACAAACAGTCAAGTGGAAGAATATATCGAGAAACACGGGATAAGGCATCAAGTTTCATCAGTGATAACTCCCCAACAGAATGGAGTTGTTAAAAGGAGAAATCGGATAATCAACAAAATGGCCAAAACAATGCTTATTGAAAAGGACCTTCCAGAGAAATTTTGGAAGGAAGCAGTTTTGACATCGGTCTATATTTCGAATAGGTCTCTGTTGTGTCTGAATCAAGGGAATAATCCATATGAATAGTGGTATAGAATGAAGCCAACGTTGAAATACTTTTGAATCTTTGGATGTAAGTGTTTCATTCTCAACAAAAAAAATTACAGGATGTTTGAGTCACAAGGAGATGAGGGGATATTCTTTGGCTACTTAGGAAAAAGCAAAGCATATAATTGTTTCGAAAAAAGGCTGAGAAAAATTGTTGAGAGCAATGATGTCACTATCGTTGAAAACGAAGAGAATACTCAACGACCTAGTGTACAGTTCTTGGATGAAAGTGATGATGAGGTAAGCAACATAGGGGGCGCAGAAGTGGCATAAGATGACTTAGAAGAAGATACTGATGATGAACAAGAAAGTGTCAAGTCTGTGTCTACAAGGATGCCAAAGAGTCGAGCTAAAATTTATAGGAAAAATATCATTGGTGATCAGACATCTCTAGTTCAGACTTGAAGAATGAAATAATTACATAAAACAATGTTTTTATCTCAGATGGAGCCGAAATGTTTTTCCGATGCATCTTAAGATGAATATGGGTTCGGGCTATGAATGAAGAGCTTGATCAGATTAAGAAGAACCAGAAATGGGAGATTATTTTGAGGCCAGCAGATATGAATTCCATTAGAACTAGATGGGTCTTTCGCAACAATATGAATGATAATGGCACGGTGATTTGGAACAATGAAAGGCTAGTGTGCAAGAGATACACCCAAATAGAGGGAATAGATGTTGATGATACATTTTAACCGGTTGCAAGGTTGGAGACAATCCGATTATTTTTTGTCATATCAGTGCAAAAAAAGTTCAAAGTGTTCCAGACGGGTGTCAAATCAACATTCTTAAATGGAGTTTTGGAAGAAGAGTGTATATTGAGTAACCAGATGGTTTTCTAAATCATGAGGATGAGAAAAAAGTTTACAGGCTGAAGAAGGTGTTGTATGGGCTGAAACAAGCACCATGGTCATGGAACTCAAGTATTGATCAATACTTGAATAATATTGGTTTCCAGCATGGAGGAGTTGATTAAAATCTCTATTTCAGCAATGACAGTAATCAAAGAATGATGGTGTTGGTGTATGTGGATGACATAATGTTTGGTGGGTCAGTTGAAGCTCAGTGCAGATAGTTTTCTGAATTCATGAAAAATGAGTTTGAAATGTTTTTGATTGGAGAGATAACATTTTTCCTTGGTCTACAGGTTACAGAAGGAAGTAATGGAACATTCATTTCTCAATAAAAATAAGACAAGGATGTTCTGAGAAGGTTTGGAATGGAGAATTACAAGGAGATGAAGACTCTGATTGCTACCCGGATGAAATTATCCAAAGATGAGGATGGCAAGGTAGTTAATATCACAAAATACAGGCAAATTATTGGATGTTTGCTGTACTTAACTGCAACAAGGCCTGATATTGTTTTTTTCACATGCCAAGTAGTGAGATATCAGAGTTATCCAATGGAAAGCCACATGATTGAATTGAAAAGAATACTTCAGTATATCCAGGGCACAGTGGATTTCAGCTTGACATATACTGATAAATCTCAGACAGAGTTATTGGGATATACTGATGCAGATTGGGCTGGATCAGCAGATGATAGAAAATCAACATCAGGAGGTGCATTCTCTCTTGGTGGATTTTGTATATCTTGGCAAATCAAGAAACAAGATTTCATTTCATTGAGCACCATGGAATCTGAGAATATTGCAGCCACTCAATTAAGAACACAATTATTGTGGATGAAGCAACAACTTGAAGATTTGGGAGTTGAAGTGAAGTCTCCGATTGGAATCCAGTGCGATAACTCAAGTGCTACCAATCTTATCAAAAATCTTATCCATCGCTCAAGGAACAAGAACATTGAGATAAAGAATCATTTTATCAAGGAGAAAGTTGTTCAGGGAATCGTGAAGTTGGAGTATGTGCCTACAAAGCTACAGGATGCAGACATTATGACTAAGGCCTTACCCAAGGATGCATTTGAAAGGCACCCACTAGCTCTGGGAGTTCAGTCGATTCCCCACACATGAAATAGTTTGGATGTGTCACCAACACTCCCCCTCTCCCCAAGGTATGATATGTGTTTTTCCCTAATGTACTGATATTTGTTCTCTACTCGGTTACAGACTGCAAAGTCATGTCCTTTGGGTTCGTTGACAATGGGGGAGAAAATAGTGTTTGTTCAAGGGGGAGACAGTGTGGAGATTTGAGAAATCATGACAGATATGGGGAGAAGCTGACAAGTGGAGCAACCAGATAGGGGGAGTTGAAGCTGTGAACCTAAAGGGGGAGAGTATTAAATCTGACGATGCTAGAAGTGATCGATCAAAGAATAGATATCATGACAGTTAAGGATCGTGATAGAAGAAAAATAGATATGTTTGAATGTGGAAGGAAGATATCCAACAATTGGTATCAGTTTGAAAAAATTGGTATCAGTTTGGTGTCAACAATGGGTATTAGAGATGAAGTGATTCATTGATGAAATTTTCATTTACTCTTGTTTCTCACGCCGAGCATTGCTCATGTGGGCTTAGAGTATGTGTTGAGTAAATCCTTGATCGCTATCAAAATAGAAAATAGCGAATAGTGGATGAATAATTAAATTTGTATCTTTTTATTTAAGAGTTTTCAAAAAACCCAAAGTGGGGGATTGTTGGAAAAAAATCCTTCAAGGCGTCATTGAAGCATTTTTTAGGCGATTGTGTTTGTTGAAAAAGTGAACATATATGTTGTGATTGTTGACAATGCAAACCATGACAAAAAAATTTGTTGACAAAGGGGATTTCTTGGTGGCATGTTGAGTTTAAGAGCTGCGGTTAATGATCAATGTTTGATTCAAGAACTTCGACAAAGGATTGGAGGATCCGGAGGCGATATAAAATTAGAAGATACAAGGTTGGACCATTTTCCATTGTTTGCAAAATTTTTGGGCCTGAATGTCAACAAATGAAGAAAAGTGGTTTTTGGAAAAGGTAATTGCGTGTGGTGTAAATGAAGGCTTGGAAACTAGCACAACATTTTTTTTATGATTAGATCATCAAAATATGTCAAAGGGATAAGTGTCGTGCAAGTATTTGTGGTGTGGCGCAGGTGACATGCGCGCCGTGAAGAGACTTGCACACTGATGCCTAGGAGGATTGGGAACTTGCGTACCTATTGTTTTTCAAGATCAAAAGATCAAAATATGGAAAAGTAAAGAGGGTCGTGCAAGTATTTGGTTTGGTCGCGCAAGTGTCCAGGGGGACAGAGGACTTGCGCGCTGAGACTTGCGTGCCGAGGGGAGACTTGCGCGGCATCGAACATGGTGTCCAAAATGCCTATAAATACTAGAACACCCCTCCTCATTTCTAACCGGAGTTCAACACTTTGAACATTCAGAGCTCCCATCGCGTAGGAATGGTGGTCGGACAAGTGTTAGTGTGTCGTCCAAGTGGGACTTGCGTGCCAGTGTTGGAAGTTGCGTGCCAATTGTTAGTTGCACGCCTGTGGTGGTTTAGGAGAGGAAGGATGTGAGTCGCGCAAGTGTGGAGTTGGAAAATCTTGTGTCATGCAAGTGTCTGGGGAGGACTTGTGTGCCAGTTGTGACTTGAGCAATAATACTTGAACGCCGAGGTAGACTTGCGCGCCAAGTAAGGTTGATTTCCCGGCCTTACTTTCGGGCCGCGTGGAAGATGGATGATTTCCCAATACCTTCAGTGAAAAGAGATATTCATCTACGGGTGATAGTTGGTCATCAACAGAGCATCCACATACAATAGAGGATGGATTCATTCATTCAAATGAAGAGACCTATAGGTCTATAAACTGTGAGTGGATCCTTTCCAGAGCAGTGAGCGAAGGGAGAGGAGGATGGTGATCCTCTCTACCTGTAGTTATCCAGAGAGAGAGAAACAAGGAGTGACCCTTGGGAATGCTGTGAGCTGACCCTAAAAATTGTAAAGGCAGTGATCCTAGGCATAGAAGGGATCTAGCCCAAACCTTGTAATCCATATCTAGTGGAGTTTAATTGTATTTGGTACGACCGACAACCTGTTGGCCTATGCTCCTTGGACGTAGCCCTTAGTGGTGAACCAAGTAAAATTGTTGTGTCCTATGCATGATTTACTTTCTGTTTATATTGTGCAAAAGGAATGATAGAGATTAGTGTTTTGCTTAACAGTGAACCAAGATTAGAGAGAGCATTAATTTTAAATTATTCATACCCTGGTTCACCCTCCCCCCCTCTCAGGGTATTCAGCCTTATGGACCTAACATGTTTTCTATCACTCTCTATCAGAACTTGACCATTTGTTTTAGTTTCCATATCCTTGTTTCCCTACATGTAATCATAGTATTGGTTAACTTGGGTCTCCTTTGTACTTCTATTTCTTTCTTATAAAGAGATAGTTTTACTGACTCACTTTTCGATATGGGACTTTCAATGAGGTTTCCAAGCCCAATTTACAATTTCCAAAAGGAGGGAATAATGTAACATCCCATGATAATAAAGAATATAACATTTTCATATTTATTAATATTTTTGAATTAAATATTAATTGTACTTTAAAGGGGACTCTATGTTCGATGGCGTACCCGATATGCAACAATGAGTTTCTTTGAAATCTTACGTTGCACACTAATAATATATTATTATTATTTTAAATGGCAGTTAACGCCTAGTAATTGAATTTGTGGGAATGAATAGAACTAACTACAATATGATGATAAATGTTTTTTTAATATTCTTATATTTATCCAATAAAAGTTAGAGTCTTAAAATAAGTAAAGAATTTTATTTTAAGCATAAATACACTAATATTCACTAAAAGGTCGATTTACCACCTTTTAATGGTGAAACCTCTTTAAATATAGTTTTTTACACTTTTATATATTATATTTGATAAAATAATCTTTTTTAGAATCATGATACCAAAATTTAATTTGGATGAAATTTTGGAATTTTTTTGATAATGATCATTTTTTAGGAATAGTGAAAGATAGAGTATTTTAATCTAAAAGTGCCTATTTGTATAATTTATTTTTATGGTTATATTATCTTTTTAATTGGTTTTAAATTTTAATTAGAATATAATTTTACCATTTAATTTAATTGTGGTCATTGGATGTAATTTCATTTTAAAATTGGACATAAACAAATTTCGATCTTTTGATTGTTAATATTTCTTAAAAACACGATATTTGTTTAAACAGCGGGAATTAATTTTAAATTAATTTCTGCCACTTCTGTGTTTTGAATTTGGTAAAATTTATTCAATATTTGGAATCATTTGGTCCAAATTGTTTTAATAGGTAACTTTTATTATTAGACATTTTTTATATTTACTTTAGTAAATATTTTATTTACCATTATTAGAGGGTAAATATAATAAATAATGGAAAAATATAATATTATAATAATTTTAAATTAACCTAAAAAGTTTCATAATATTATTGGATAATACATAGACGACCATGTAAATCCTTGTGTTGTATTTGGGACCCCATGGAGCCACATTGAGAAATAATAACAATTTATATTAATTAATTTAAAGTAAAGACAAAAATGTCAAAAAAAAATGTCTTTTAGTAAATAAATTTTTACATGAGGATATATAAGTAATCTATTGGAATATAAATATTTTTTGAGAATATAAAAATATTTCCTACTTCATGGTATATTTTTTATAATTTATGGACATCAAATAAATTAAATTATTTATGACAGAATAATGAAACAATATTTACCTCATTAATAAATGATTTAAATAAACAAGAACATAAATATTATAAAAATATCCAAAACCAGCCCAATTATTATTAGATTATCTAATTTCTACCATGATTCATCTTAAATTTGATATTAACAAATAGTGGATCTTTAGAAACTGACGATGTGGTTATAATAAAATAATTGTTTCAAAAATTACTAAAAGGCCCATCCCTACCTTATAAAAACCCCTCACATAAAACTCATTACAAAATCTTCCCTAGACTTTTTCTCATGCATCATCTACTCTAATAATCTCCCATTATCACTCTATTCATCTTATAATCCTTACTATAGGCAGAAAAAACTTATAGTAAACCATTTGTTTCAAACCAAGGGCAGTTACCCGATTTAAAGGTAACACCTTCTCTTTAGTTCTTTTGTTTTATTATACTTCTCCAAAATCATAAACTATTTTTATTATTTTATTTTATAACAACACCGATATTATAAATATGATAGGATTTTTTTTATCGGAATTATTTGAACTAAACTTACAGACACCTCCATCTAATTCGTGAAAAACATACTGTCTTTGTAGATGCCAAACTAACGCCTCACGAAGCGATGATTGGTCAATTATATCCAACTGCCTCTCATGGTGGATATTATGATGAATCATTATTTACATATGATATATATTATGTTTCTATTTTCTATATTCTTCTGTAATATTTATTTATAAACATACCTGTATTCCTTCCAATATGTGTAAACACGGTAATTTCATTTGAGGAAGTGCGGACTACCGCCCCCTTAAGGTGATATGATTCGTTCATAACATACATTGAACTTATAAAGATAGAGTTAATTAAATTATGTAACATATATATCATATTATATTATACATGAATTATAATATACCTATGTATCATTATGTTTTCATTCAATTAAATATTAAATAGAAATGAAAGTAGCGTTCATGCGTACGTACGGCTTACCGTCTTCATGAATGGTGCTTTTCATTTCTTATCTCCAAATGTTATGTAAAATTATAAATATATATATATATTGGATATATACGATATATATGATATCTAAATCATTAATATCATCCTGGAGATAATAGAGTTTTGACCACATGGACAAATTGTAATTATAACAAATTCATTTTTAACTCAAATTCTGAACATCGTCAAAATGTCCGATATAAACTCAAATAATTAACTAACTGTTATTCCAAGGTAATAAGTGATATAAAAGTAATAATAAAAATTTAAATGGTTATAAAAAAATTATAAAATAACTTAAGTTTATTATTCATGAAGAAAAAGGAACATATGAGTCCAGTCAGACACAAGGTAAGGGATTTCTTATCTCACTTTTAATTTTGTTAGATTTCCATTGTTCGCCAGTTATTTATTGCATGTGGTGTATTGTTAATGGAAATTTGATATATATTATCGTGATTCTATTTATATTCATTGTATTCTATGATTTAATTGGTGGTTATTAACTTTTTCTCATATGACTCGATTGATTACAACATGGTAAGGGTTTTTTTCTTCATTTCACATTTTGTCCAATATTCGCTAAATTGTTATTCCCTATTAATTTAGATTATAAATGTTGGGGTACGGTTTTGAAACACCCCCATTCGTCTGTTTTTATGTTTAAATGGCGGGATACCCCTTTCTCTCTCAACAAATGCCTCCCATTTACACCTGTTACTATGCCAAAATTCCGAAAGGAATTTATCTCTCATCATTTACATTCAATCAATTATTTTGTATCATGAATATAAAATATATTAAATTTGTTTGGAAATTTATGTATATGACCCAATTAATTTCCATGTCATGTATATATGATGAGACACCCCTTTCTCTCTCATCAATAATTTTTCTAAGTTCTTATGTCATGCTGTTTTGCTGCTAAGATTGCACCGCGCTTTTCCAAGCCAAAGTCATTATGTAGTAAATACCATGCTCATTTATATATCAAGGGTATTTACCTTTATGCACGTTAACTTATTGTCTATAGATTTTCATGTATTTATTCCACATTCGTTTATCATGGAAGAAATGGTTATGTTGAATGATTCAATGTTTTTTGATCCATGTGGTAAACTTATGCATGAAATGAAATTTTTAAAAAGGGTGCGCCCTGATAGCACTCCAATTAATTGGGAAAAGTATAGTATCATTATAAATTATGTGAAATGGGTTTCAACGCATTCTAATTCATGTGCAACGAGGGTTTACCCGTGTTTCATGTGCAATGTGGGTTTACTCATTCTCAATATGCAATGTGCCTTGGCTCTTGATAATTACATGTTAAGAGTTGTGGCCACATTTCCATGTTATGTTTATCATGCTTTATCATTCCTTTATGTTTATGCTTCTCTTGTGCTCTATTGATATGCCTATTGTCTAACAAGAATTATATTCCTCATTTTATTCCATTTTATTTCCCTTAATTGTCTTTGTAGCTCACCCTTTTCTTATGCATGTCCTCAGGTTATCCCATACAATGCTAAGTACGAGGGAATGTAGTGGTCATGTAGAGGAAGTTTTCAATAAAGATGGTGTATCTCGAGTTTTAAGACGTTATCTAATGATCCTAATCCCCAAAGACACTATTCCTTTTGATCTTCTATCTTGTATCAAATGATTTTTATGTAATAAATCATGTTTAAGTGTTTATAAAAGACCAAGGTTTTCATAACTACTAAGGCCTCTAAAAACCAAATGTCACATCCTTGTTAATGCAGATTACTTATAATGATTTTCAATATACCCTATGAATTTGTATATCTTATTCCCAGTTAATATGATATTGTTAATCCTTATATTTTTTTTGGAAATTCATCTTAATACCAATACACAATGATACCAAAAATCTAACACAAAAACAATCTATTCCCATAACAACTATATTCTATCATCCCAAATTAATAGATTCCAATAATGAATAGTGTTAAAATAATATCACCTTCATTATATGTTAACAAGTCATACATTATATATTTATTGATATATAGTAGTCATTATTTGTATATTAAGTCGATTTTTTATGTTACCAAAATCACATCACATTCCCTCACATAATTGAATACAACACCAAGATTCAATTAAAAATATTTCACAACCACACCAGGATAACCCATAATAAAATTATACCAACTCATTAAAAGATTATGATACAAGTGTTAATAGAAACCATATAATAAGAAGACACATCTGATTATTTCTATGATAAACTCATACCTTTTGATTAAACCCATTAAAAATTTATCTAATAATGATCATAAATTAAGAGAATTCATACATTTATATGAAAAAACCCCTTGGATATTGTAAATTAATCTAAAAATTGAAGAGACAATTCTTCATTAAACACTAATAAATATACACCAAATATAATAAAAAAAGTTTCTCCTCATGGGGAAAAAAGAAATTATAATTATATTTCAAATATTAATGGTCTATCAAATTTTACACAGTATCTATAAAAACATTTGTTGGCCATCACCCTATATAAAATACCAAATATCCCCTCTATATTATATGGGGTATCCAATCATATTAATTTTCTCATGTCATTATCCCATCAAACACCCATGGAATCACTAAATTAGCATTCCAAGATACATTTTTTATCTATTCCTATATTAAATCTTATTGAATGAGATTAATATATAACCAAAAAACTAAACCATGTATCTTCTAAGGTAATGAAGAAAATTTTTTATGCGTCGCCTACTGGGATACCACTATGAAAAATAAAAAAAAATAATTTCATAAAGAAAACCCACATTTCCATGGGATGATATGAAAGCAAGTGATGGAAATTATATTTACAACCAATAAAATGCCTGTGAATATGAATTTCATACAATACACATAAATAATAATCCATTCTTATAGTAAACATAATAACATAATTTTCTTAAAAGCTAATTTTATTATCAAAAAATTTACACATCACATTTTTATAATGTTTTAAAACCCTTCATCAATCTTAAAAACACATCTTGAAAAACTTTAGAAGTACTTATAAAAATTTTAAAATCTTAAATATTTAGTATAAATCCAATTTCAAATTTATATATGTTTTAATAAATAAAAAAAATCAATACTAATATTCTGAATTATTATCTTATACTATGAAAGTAATTTTTATTAAAAATGTTCCAACATGATGTATCTCACCTAATTTTATCAACTCAAATATATTATAACATAAATAATAATGTTAAAACACATAAAATGTTCAGGATTTCCAAAAAGTAAATTATAAAAATCATTCTCATATTAATGAATCATTATGACTCAAAAATTATTTCATAACATAGAACCATTTCCCAATGATGAAAAAAACAACTACATCTATTTTAGAAACTAAACAAAAAAATATATAAAAAAACAATTTTCATTTATATAATAATATATAAATGTGATTAAAATATTGATAATAAAATTTACATTCTCAAAATAACATGTATTCTTAAAATTCATAAAATCCCCATTGACCAAGATATAATAATTCAAAATTACTTATTTTCATATATTAAAACCATATATAAAACACAAAAAATTTATGAAGATAACATAGAAATTGCCAAAGGGACAAAATGATCATGAGAATTGATGAAAATATATTCCCTACAATATTAAAAATGGAGTTCATTGATAATTATATCCTAAAAAATACACAACATATTTTAAATATATCTTCTCTAGATATTCGTAGCATATCCAAAAATTAATCTTCCACTAAAACAGTTTTTTAAATGAATGAAACATTTTTGTTTTTTAAAACTACACATGTTCTGTTGTGAAATATAAAAACATTTTATGATACTGTTGACCATTTATTTAATTAGGGAAAAATCTATTATAATGTGGACCGTGACATTGACATAATTTGGTGACCCCAAAAAATTAATTACCCATAATTATATATTTTCTAGATAATTTTAAAATTCTTTATTTTCATCAGATTATATAAATTTCTATCATCAAGGACTAAGTCTCAAGGAAAAGTATTTTTAAAACATTTGTTATAAAAAAAACTAATAGAAAGTGAACTATCCAAAGGACTTTACAATGGATATAACTAATGACGAAATTTCGAGAATAATTTTATATCTAGTAACTTGTTTTGAATGTGATTATATCATATTTACCACGACATAATAAAAAAATATATTCCCAGTTGAATTTTAATTATTATCAAAACATTCCATTGGAAACCCCAATCCATTATATATGTTTAAATAGTATTATATAAAAAAATATTAGACAATCAAATATATTAATACACATGTGACAACATCCATATCAAAGTACTATATGATGCATGAGATGAAAATATCATCTAAAGAAAATATCATAATGAGAACTCATCTTAGAGATGATCATATAGACTAACCCATTTAAAATAACACCTCTTAATTGGTACACATCTCAAGAAAACATGGTTTCACTATAACGACGTCAATCAGAACATAGATTACCACATGATTTAGGAAAGCTCAAATCTCTATGACTAAAAACCTCTTAAAAAATTAATATAAATCGTGATATTTTGATATAGTTTTTTCAAAATTACCCTATCCCTGGGTAAAATGAAAATTTTTTCTACCATTGATTACATACACAAACCAACTAATTTTTGAATATAAAAAACAGAATCAACAAATTTTTTTGGGGAATGGTGTATCAACTCACACACCCCACATATTTATAAATATAAAACATACAAATGGAATATAATATATATAAATAAAAACATATAGAAATAAAACAATAACCTAATAAACAAAAGTGTGTTACTATAACACATTATAAATAATTAAACCCCCAAGATATGTCAACCTATATTAATACGAAAATTAAACTTCATTTAATCCAAACTATCTATGAAAGAATCAAAATATGAAATAAATAGATCAAATTACTATCATCAACATGTGATCCCAGAATCAGAGGAAAAGGGTGATTATGATTACTTATTATATTATCTATGATGATTTCTCATGGAAAATATCCTTGTGTAAACTAAGATTCTCATATATGTTTTATAAAAAAATTTCCAACAATTCAAAATTAAATGAACGGAAATAATATATTTTAAGTATAATAAAACTAAATATTTTATAAAAAAACAGTAAAAACATATTCCTATTAACAATATATAAAATTCCCATTGACTAATAAATTTATCCAAAAACAATCACAAGTAGTTATAAACCCATGAAATTACATTCATTATCTTATCCACAAACACCATTCCCATGTTGGAATTTTAATCCAACCAAAGCACATACAAATAAATAGTGAGAAACTTCATACAACATTAATGAAAACTCAAGTGATATTTAGACCCTGGGTAACATCAAAAAATATCTTCCTGACTATTAGTAGGTCAATATGAGGACTAGCTGAATTTTACCCATCATAAATAACAAGGCCACCACACAATATGGGTACTTTTATAATTATATTAATGAAAATAATGAATCCTAAAATGAATTGGTAATTACACCATCCATGTAAAGTAATGAAAAGAACCAAAATTAATGTTTCTAATATCCCAATATCTAAATATTGAAATACGTCTGAATATATTGAATGAAAAATTCGTTTTATTTTCATTGAGTATATACAACCCTTCAAATTTATTGATTTATAAATTTCCCCATAGAATGCAACCAAAATAGTTAATCTATATGGAATGTTCTACTACATATTCCTATGTTAAACTAGTGAAATACCTCTATTATGAAATAATATCCCAAAAATAAATTTTTTATGTTTTTACAGAAAATTCCTTATGAAAAAATTTTCATAATGAATTCAAATGGATAAACTCATTCCTTTTATATGGCTATAATCAACTTCCATAATCCAAATTTCTTATAATTATTCTAAATCATAAATATATATATATTTATATTATAGAATTTTTCATAAAACTATCTAGAGATAAACATTTATAAACTTTCTAATTGATCTACAATAGTGTGATGGCAAAGATTACATTATGCATTTCCTTAGTATGCTTTTTAAGAGTGGAAGGATCCTTAACCGACAAGTTATTATTACCACCTCAATCATCCACATTATCTATAATTTGTAGTATGGAATCATGTTTAATGGATCATAACTATATTTTGAAACAATCGTCACAATACCTCTAGGTATGTTTACTATGTTTTTGATCTTCAAAAATATCCTCTATGTAATACCCAAGATGATATCATTAGCATAATAATTCATTTTGTTTCACCTAATCATATAAGATGGCTAATGATTTCATTTTATCGATGTACATCCCCTCAACAACATGGCTCAAGGATAATATTGATAGCTCAAATCATGGAATTCTGGGTAATGTCGGTTTTCATGCTGTCTCTAGGACATTTTTTGGCATTGTGAAATGATAATTTTAGAATAATATGTGGAGCCAAGTTATTTTAATTTTATAAATTAATTTTTTCATCATTGAAGTAAATTATTGTAAATATATGGTTATAAAAGAATCTTGATATAATTTTACTTAGTAACATTGGTAAAAGTATCCAACAACTAATGGTGTACTATCAAATCGAAGACACCCATTATGTTCACTAACAATTTTTAATTTTTTGATGAGATGTAATATACTAGTGAAATATACATAATAGATTGTGAATATGGAATTAGATTCTCTCTAAAATATTATAATACATGTGTTTTTTATTTTTTTTATTCAATTAAATTAATATTCATTATATATAAATTTATCATAAAATGTTATACGAGTTATCTATAATCATCTCTAAAATTATACATTGAACCCAAATTTTTATTTTAAATGTATTTTGGGGGTATTTTTAATTGTAAACCTTTACATCACTAATGATAGTTAACATTATCTTTATACGTATCATTATTATTACTATAAATAATACAACTAATAATTCTATTACTACCACTAATTCCCCCACAACTTATTTTAAATTTAATAAACCAATTTACATGGTGTGCTTTCTCTCATATAGGTATGTGGTAAATTGTTTCACAGTTTATATCACGATGCCCCAACTAATAGTATATTATGTATGATGGTTCATGGTGAATGTAGAAATGATACAATTTTTTTCATGATTTATATTCCATGATCAGAGGGAGGATGCAACGTGATTTGAGTGACCACTGATTGACCTACTAAGTATATAAATTTAATAGAAATCCCATAAAAGTGTTATATAATGAGTTTGGGGAGCCTAAGTGTAAAATATGTTGCATATGTTCATTTGTTTTCATTGATTATCATTTTATACATCTCATAAATATTATTTATAAATTTTTGTAATACAATGTTAAACCAATGCAATTCAGAATGGGTTTTACCCAATAAAAATATATAGTTTAAGTGGAAAATTCAGATCCTTCAGCATATTCTATGGTTTTTCCTATTATTTTTGACTATAGCTATGAGGATCCTCTCCCAATAATTTGGAACCATTTGAGGCCTTGAATGGGAGACACTATAGGTAACTATTATAATTTTTGGAGCAATTAAGAGGTAGAACTTGTGTTCCTATAGATAGTGAAAGTGATGGTAGTGAAGGTGCATTTTATATAGTGCTAGATATGGTATTTTAAAGACCAATAATGGTTTCCTTGAATTTATGATAAGGATATATTGTTTAATATTTAATATCTCCTCATGTAGGACTATAGATATCTAGAAAAGGAATAATGTCATCTTCAAGATTATTTGTTCCTTTTCAGATACTGCATAGGATTAGAGATGGGGAATACTACTTGAGTATACAACCATAGTTAAGACTGGATGATGAATGATTTCATGTTTCTTGGATGAGGAGATAAGTACAAGACCCGTTTCAAAATTTCAAATAATATGAGATGGTATTTGAAGGTGGAGTTTCCTTTTGAGGTTCTTAGAGGAATTCAAGAACCTGTAGGAGATGGCCCCGATGGGAAAAAATGTTAATTAGGTGTATGGTAATTAGAATCATTAGAATATATGGGAGATCTTATGAGTGTGGGTGGTCTAAATTTGATCTCTCTGTCATCACTTTTTAGTAGGTTTTCACTTCTGAAAATGATATTCCTTGATGTTGGGGAGAATATAAAATGTCCAAAATTTTTATATAACACATTGAAATATTTAAAGAATATTTTTTGTGTTGTGTGTGAATTCATTATGGAATTTTGGTTCCTAAAGGGACTTGGTACCTATATTTTGAAATATATAATATAATATACTACATGCACATATTTTTTATAAATAATTGGAAAACTCCAAAAAGGTGTCTCATATGAGAAAACTATGAATTCAATTAAATTGAATAATATGTTTTACAATATATGTGATATTATTCATTTTATAATCAGTTTATTTTATATAATGTAACAGTCAAAGTATTAAATTAGATAAATTAATTAATTAATTTAATTTATATTAATTGAAAAACCATATTTGATCATCTATATAATAACTCCTATATAAATTACCTATGTTAAACACATAACCCATCTTTGATTGATAAGGAGGAGATGAAGAAATCGGTTGGTGGGTGTATTGGAGGATGGTTGTTGGAACATTCATTGAAGAGAAAAATAATACGAGGGTCATCATCATCATAGGAGTTCTTAGATATCACCAATGAAAATGAAGTGGAAGAAATCATTTTTATTGATCAATCCAAAGCCATGATAGTTTTTCTACCTTTTTTGTCACATATTTTTTAATTCCATATTAAATGGGAATCAATACTTCAAAAAATGATAATATATTCAATATTTTCATACGTTTGATAAATCATTATACATGAAATATATTCTATTAATAATTTTTATTCCACTTTGTTCATTGTTTTTATGTGAAAGGATTGAGTCCAACTAAAACATTTGATGAGGTTTCTTTGTCATATTATTATTATGTGTATTTCCCACATGTTTCTTCATGAGTACTTAATTAATATTCCTTTAACTTGTGGGTCACTGAATACAAAAAAAATCAACTTTTTCACAATCATTCTTTGGAAAAATATATTGTTTCATCCTCTGCACATTTATAAAAAAGAGCATGGATATGGTCTAGAGTAGTGAAATTAGAGATCATAGATTAATTGAAATGGAATCATATTATTTTATTATAATTTTTCATTTTGATGGGTTGAATAATGGGATCAAACCATAATGAGATCATATATCTGGAATCCAGTAAAGGACAGCGATTAATGTTTGATCAATGTAGCTCCATGTATCATTGGAGAGATTAGGATCTTGACGAATGGAGAAGGTTATGTGAATATATCATCATCGATTCTGAATGGTTATAAAAAATTACATGTTACAGGGAAGGTTTTTTTTGGGATAAACACACATTGTGTACTCCCCTCTATAAAATAGTTAGGTAATATTTTGAGTTAAATAAAACACACTTTTTGTTGGTCCCGCTCATCATGTGACACTTATCCAGGTCCATCGTTCAATACATGGTGTAAATTTCAAGGATTCCATGTAAATAGACACAATATATTGTGGAATCACATTCCATGTAAACCTTTTTCTTAATGTTTATTAGGTATAGGGTCTAAAAATTCCAAATTTCATGTTTCCCCCCAAATCTTTTATGGAGGGACATATACTATGAAATTTGTGTGGTATGCAAGACTGGTCAGACAACACACATCATGTGTTGGCCTACCCTCCCCATACACATTCTATGAGATGTGGAGTACACTACATCTACATCAAATAATACATTAGAATAGACCCATTAAATACTAGTGTATATAGAAATGACCATGGTTCATGGGAATAGGCTAGAGTACACGATCTTGGAAATACATCACATGTTGATTGTCGAACCATCCTCTACACATTGTGTACTCATAGTGGACACAACATGTAAATATGGAATGAAAATACATGTAATGTTTAAGGTAATGAGTAGTTTTTGACATAGAGAGACATGTCGAGTAACCACTACTACTCATAATATACTACCTAAAGTGAAATTAAATTCCCCTGGTATTCTCTGACCAATCATTGTATGACCTTAATTGTGTCCCTCGAACTCTATCGTTGTGATTATGGTCCCACCATGTATTATTTAAAGATTATTTTAATTAGTTATTATGTATTATTTTTTATGGATGATTCTTGTTCTGATCATTGTACAAGATCACCTCGGGGGAATAGAGAGTGAATCTCCTTGTCAGAATGGTTATTGTATCATCATTACTATCATATTCCACCATAGGTTTGGGTAGGAATCTTATTTGATAAATCAATCAGCAGGGATACCCAATCTATATGTTTATATTATTTATGGTGAGATGTAAATCATATGCCCATGTTGAGATCCTTATTCAGTGTATCAACATCTATTTTTCTCTGATTAGTATTTGTCTCTTGAGTATCTTATATCAACATCTTGGTGTGTCTTGTGTTTATTAATGGAATAACCTAAAATGGGTTTCCTCTAAAAAGAGATTCATCTGTATTGTGAGACCAAACTAGTGATTTCTCCTATATTCTTTTTGTTTTGTGATCTACTAGGAAAATCAAAGGCTGGTAGGAAATATGTATCCTCACAATGACACATACTGACTACCAATGAGAATGGGTGGTCTATTATTATTTAAATGTATCGTATTTTAATTGAAATAATTTCATGATCATGGCAAGAATACCCCCAAATTAGTCATTATATACAGAGAAATTGGCGTATCGTAGTAGATATCTTTATACTCACCCGTGCTAGGTTGTACCAGAACATGTTATGTCTTATTTAATGATAATTTTATTTAGGATTCCTAGGTAGACTAAGAGAGAGTGAGGATTAGTTTTTATATAATAACCTCATATGGAAGTAGGGGATTCTTTTGGGTATTTTACCCATTATACATATTAGATTGGGTTCTTTTACAATTGTTGTGGTATTTTATTTGGTACTTATTTCATTTTCTACACATCTTCATGTACTATAATGTGGTATACATGTTACACATGCATTTAGAGTATGAGTTTTTTTAAATTTCCTCATTATAATAATATATGGATAGTTTTGTCTACGCATTTTTTTGTGTAGGTTCTTTATTATAAGCCCTATCATGCTTTGATATTCCTACACAATGATATGAACCCACACCGACCTATATGTAGAGGGAATGGGGGTCATTTTTGACTTAATACTGACTATAAGGTCCCCGGTGTGTCATTTGATGATATAATATTTAAGGGTTATCCTTGAGGGTTGATAGTTTAAGATTAAACTTAACAATGATATATTATATTGATCCACATATTTTAGAAAACTATTATGGGGGAATAAATGGCCTATATGGTGTTGAATCGATCATTATGATTAATGATTGTTTATATGTTTTGATAATTTCTTCCTGAATTTATTTGAAAAACTATAGATGTTAGTTGAACTAAGCTGTGTTGTGAGAAATATGGATTTTGCTGACCCCCAAATTCTGTTTACTCTCACATTCACCAATATTTCCAATAGCAAAATTTATAGTTAAAAATCATATTAATGTTGTGTTATGACTGGTTTTCTGAGTAAATTATTTCAATCGTTATGCTGTTTTTCTCACATTTAATTTATAATTAACACTGTCATTTACATGTTGGAATATCATTGAAGATTAGGAGAGATGAAACAAAATGAGGAACTATTGAGGAAGGTAAAAAAAACTCCTCCTCATTATGGTCATAATAATTTTTAACTTGTATAAAATGTTCTATGAAGATATCAAAAGAAATTGCTCATTTAACTAGTCATTTTATCTTAAATATTTTGAGGCCTTACTTGGAAATGAATGATATGGGAGTTTCTCATGTTGTGTCTAACCACGATGATGTCAAGGAAAAAAACCGCATGGTAACATTTTTTTTCAACCTATAGTTTTCAAATACCAAAAGGAAAAAAATCCGTAATTACATTAATGTATCCATGTACAAAAAATAAGAATCCCGGTGAGAAACATATCGGAATAAAATATTAATATTTACTGATCATTTTAGTTGTAAGAAAATTCAACCATATAGTAAATCCAGAGAGTCAAGGAAGTAAATGTTCAATGGCGTACAAGGGTGAGAATAATAATAATTTCAAATCAAATTTCATGAAAATGTTGTATAAAGGGATTTTAAATTATATTTTATAAATAAAATAATATATATATCACAAGAATTTGTATTTTAGTAAAAGAAGAAATATATATTTTTCACTCCAAGATGTCACCATCAGCTACCAAAAAATAATAGATGACTTACAATATACTATTAGAGAATTATAATGATGAATATATAATTTAGCCTATTATTCTTTCGAAAGTTAGTACCTTGGAGAGATTAGAAGAATTTATTTGAGAATAATGTTGTTTCACACAAGATCAAAATTCATGAGTCACATGAGTTCAATAAAGGATATATTGACATAATTATAGATAAATTTAATTATATATCTTATTAGGATTTTAAGGCCATATTTGTAATACTAACCTTATTCATTATATAGTAAAATAGGATCATGGGTAGAATAACTAATAAGGATTCACATATTGGATTATCCAATTAGTAAAAAGATTTTTGGAAACTTATATTCACCCTTTTTTATGTGTATTCTTTCATTCTCTATATACATAAGTCATTCAGATATGAATAATATGAAATTCAATAAAATATAAAAGTATATAACAATCTAGGAAATGTTTCAATGAAACATTTATTCTAATTTAATGAATACAATATTCTCAAAAATATTGAAATATTAAAAATAATATACCTAATCATACAATTGGCTAGGGGTAGATCATGTGGTACTATGTAATATAGCTACTCGGTAAAATAAATGCTTGTGTTTAGATTTATATGAAACTCAAATTTTGTGAAGGATGAAGTTGTGGATGTTCTAGGTTGGGTATAATAATTTTAACACCCCATGGTTTAATGAGATGGATTATTTTTAATTTCATTGATTTCTTGTGTTGTACACTACACCAAGATTAGCTTTCTCTATATGCAACACCATATTAGTTTACAATATATGAAACAATATTCTCAGCATGTGTTACACATAATTTCACGTAATTTTGATAGAATTTATTTCACACAAGACTAAGTTAAATTGATAGTTAAATATTATAACCTAGTCATTATAATGGTGAGTAAGAATAATGTTAACTTCATTCTAGAAACAATATAAATTAAAATAAATGAATCTATAAAATAATAAAATAAAATTTATAGATTTTATTACTGAAATAGATATGTAATATATTCATTTTAATGTTTAAAATCCATCTTATTAGTTTTTGAGATACGATATAAGAAAAAATTAAATTTTTTAAATTAAAAATTTATAGTCAAAAAAAAGTTTTACCGCATTTTGATACCGAAACCTTTTTGAATCTAAATTTTCAGAATTTTATAAGTTCTATTTTACCAAATAAACTTCTTTTTTATAATCAGGACATTATAATTTTCCTTGAAGAAAAGTTTGGTATTTTTCTTATGAAATTCAAATTTTAATGAATTGTGAAAAAATACTACATTTTAATTCAAAACTACCTCTTTGTCTAATTTATTAATATAGATAAATTATATTTTTAGTTATTTTTAGAGTGTAAGTAATTTTTTTATCAATTTATCCATTTTTTGTCATTTTATTTAATTTCATCTTTAAATTTTACATAAATGCCTCTCAAAATTATCATATTTTTTACTTCTTAAAAAACCCATTTTCTAGTTTTTACAATGAGATTAAATTTTAAATTAATTTATTCCAATTATGTTTTTAGAATTTAAAAAATGGATTCCATATTTAGAATCAAAATGAAAAAATTTTGTAAATAGGTTTCTATTATTTTTGGAAATTTTGAATTGTATCTTTAGTAGTTATTTTTATTTTCCATGGTTAAAGGGAAAATATAGTTAATTATGATAAAAAATTAATATTAAAATAATTGAAAACTACAATAAAATGTGTCTGATTCATATTTTATGAGATATTTATGACCATTATGATACTTGGGTCTATTTTGATACCCCATGGATCCACATGGGTATGATATTGACCTTTTTGTGTTTTTAATAAAAAGTAAAAAGAAATATAACATAAACGTGTATCTTTTAGTAAAATATTTTTCATATAGGGTTACACAACTGATTTATTTGACTAAAAATATACATTAGAAAAATAAAAAGATTTCCAATATCATGATAGTTTTTTATAATTCTTAGAGATTATATAAGTAAATTTATTTTCGACACAAGGAAGATGCAGTGATTACCGTGGTAATGAATGATTCAAAAAAATCATATTATAAAAATTAAAATAAACATATTTTAAACACAATGATTGCATCCACTAATTTTATGTATGAATATGACTTGTAGTATTTTTTTAATGTAGCTTTTATGAATTAATGACATGTTATTTATTTATGAATTATCAGTTACTAAATGGTGTCAAAATGACATAATTGAGATTTTATAATTAATATTTTTATTTTAAAAGATATAATAGTCCTCAAAATAATAGATTCATCCAAAAAGAATATATAATGTTAAAATTTTCATTAATGATCCATTTTTAGTTCAATTTTCATTTTATTGTAACTATAGTAACAATATATTATATAAATACAAGAAGACATGGTAAGAGTTGGATTTTTTAACTAAGGGTTATAGATAAATGATATGGATAATTATGTGAACTAAAATTATATAAAACCTATTGTTTATGATTTTCTAGACCCATAAGAATCCGAGATTATAAAAAATGAGATTGTGACCATTATAAAGATAAAATAAATTTTTAATAGATTAAGATTTAAGGACAATCATTATGTTCCCCTCACCACTCCTATAAAATGTCAGTTAACTTTCTCTTTTATTCACACCTCCAAATCCCTTTGGCTCGGAAAAACCCTGCCAAAAGATCCTATAAACATCTAAAAAAATATATTAGAGGACAAACATTGTAATGAAATCCCTAATAGGTAGCCCTTTTGAGGAAATCAAAAGGAGATACTCGAATACGAGGTAACTATTTTATTACCAACATCAAACATATATTCCACTTATACTTCCTATTATTATGTTTTTCATATAATAAATTAAAAAATTCAGTATATAACAAATTCTATGATTTTATTATAATTATGGTACAACTGTATACCTCCTTTTATCCATTCTATGAATAACAGTATCACCATACATTCATATGTACGTCTTACCGTCTCCATGTTGTGGTGTCATTTTTTATTCAACGATACACAGTTTGGATTGATATAATGATGAGTATAATGGATTTTAATATTTCATATAACATGATAATTATTCTTTATAATTAATATATCATCCAATTTTATACCATTTAACCATTAAGTGAATGATATTGTCACTCGTGCATACATACGACCTACATCCCCAATACGCGATGAGATTCATTCTCCACATTAACTATTCAAGAATGATTATAATTTATTTATAATAAATAATAATTAAATACATGAAATAATAAAAATATTGTATTTACATATATATCCATATTTTATTTACTTTCAACCATTCTTTTCAATATGTAAATGGAAACAAATATCAAGTGTATGTACACCCTACCATCTCCGAGAACGATGTATTCCATTTCATTTATACTTCTTTTATATATATTTATTTATAGAATATTTCTGATATATACATATAATTATTTATATTATGTATGTAATTAAATAATGATATATTTAATAATATCAAGAATAACAATTCAAAACAAGAAACGGAAATAATAATATTATTACCCTAAACACTACTTTAAAATGGAATTGATAAATCCACAGGAAATATAAAGTCATAAGTGAATAATATATGATCATTGATATTATTAAGGTACTTTTAATAGATAATAATTTTTTTAAACCCACTATAAATTAAGTTCATAAACATTTCGATGAAATCGTACATATGGTAAGGGATAATGTTTCAATCTCATTATTTTCTAAGATTATTTACAGGTAAGTATTTACTAGGGTATATATATCATCCAAACCCATGTATCCTAAATATATAATATTATTTCCATTCTTATAATTTTTTTAATATTTAATTTTACCCATTATTGAATTTTTATTAAATGGTATTGAAGGAATCTTTCATTCATTTTACATACGAGGTATTTTTTTACTTTTTCAGCAAAAGTACGAGGAGATTATTTTTTTATATAGCATGAATGGATTATTACGATTTCATGAAACATTATTTCAATGAATCTTCCTATAAAATATTTCTTGAATATTTTCCCCTAAATTATTTTCATTTAATATTATTTCACATTTTGGGAGAGGAAAACATTTTTGAAAAAGAAAGGATATTTTCCTTAGGAATTGAGTTCAAGTGTTTTATCAAAATTATTTTCCATCTAAGATGAAACAGGGTTATATTTATATACATATTATAATGTTGATTTAATTGTGTTTATTATGGAATTTTTTTTTAAATCCATTAATTGAATTTGGATTATAATTGAATGAGGCATAATCAACCTATTTTATTTCATTTTTATGTTATGAATAATGGCTTATGTTTCTGTGGAACGTGTAAGAAGGATTTCATTATGAGATTGGTGGGACCGATATATTCATCCAATGCATTGGGTAAAGATTTATATCAAATTATAGAGACATGAATGGAATGGAAAGTAAATATGGTTTAGTAATACATTGCTGGAAGGACAAGTAAACCGAGTTTAGTAATACTTTACTAGAATGACAAGTAAACCCTATTGAGAATTAGACTTTGTCCATTATAATGGTTATGGAAGAAATTTCTTAGACACTATATAAATCATATTATGTGATTTTTTAAAAATTTCTAGTTTTACGTGTATGATGTTATATCATGGTTAATGATCCTTTATGATCTACGACATACTTACTTCCATTATTTCATTCATTACTCAAGAAATTGATGTTAAATATTATGTTCTTATTTTTACATTCTTATTTTTATGGTTTTTTTATATTCTCCATGTTTACTCTTACAAATAATTTTAGATCACCGATTTTATGTACTCTTTTACCCAGTATATAATGATTGGTTTAGGTATGAACACAAAAGGGGAAGATCCTTATGGGAGATGTTGATGATATTTCACCATGTTAGAAGATTATGTTCCATTTTTCCAAAGACACCAAACAAATACGTTATTTGGGAATATATTTGTGTAATGTAATATGTATTCCACATATGAAATTTAATGTCCATAGAGGTCAAGCATGGGTTTCTATAGTTGGTATCAGAGTAATGGATTAGTCATCATTTTGGAATCTAGAATGTGAAAACGTTAGTGATATCCCATGAGATATTTCTAAGGTATGTTAATGGATGTCCCTAATGGTAAGCCTAAATATAGGTTATCATTCTGAATTATGTTAACGATCATGAATAAACTAGTATTAAACCTAATATTCTAGAGATTGAAAGTATCCCTGATTATGTTTATTTAATTGCATAATTTTTTCCACGCACACTAATAATTTATGGTTTTATAAAATGGCAAGAAACTGGAGGATTCGTGATAATGGAGATTATATTGGACAATGGAAATAAATTCTTCATGAGAAACCAAATTAAGTGGAATATTTAAGGAGAAAAATAATTATTATGCCTAATCAGAAATATCATAATATGATCAATAATATCAATAATGGTGAGCTTCCTATCCAAGCTAAAAAGAGAATGATGGAGTTTCCTGATGATCATAGTGAAAAGAAAGTTAAATTTTCCACATCTAAACCATGTGGGAGAAGGAATCAAGGAAAATTTCAAATATGACCTGGAAGATGTGTTGGATATGGAAATGAAAAAATAATCCATTAATTAGAAAGAAAAAAAGTTCAGTTAACACAATGGACACAAATAATGGTATTATTAATTCATCAATTATTGTAAATTTTTTTTACTGAGGAATGTATGGGCATTATGAAAATAGATTCCCTAAGGAAAATCTGATGAAGGGAATCATCATGTCTGAATGGAAATTATTTATGTTGTTGGTGATGAAGAGATAATAAATTGTATATGAGATGAACAATGTGTTATGGAATAAAATAATGAATCGCAGTTAATAGTTTAAGAAGATAGTATAATGATTACATGATGTTATAGAATAATTTTTTATACTTAAATTTATGGTATTTTGAAAAAAAATCACCTAAGGATGGTTACACTATTATTTGTAATTAGGTAATTGAATGTATATGTTGAATAGTACCGATAACCATGAAAGAAGAATGATTTTTTAATGCACCTGATATTCCAATAATTAATGGATAAGTAGATATTTAGTTGTTTGATTGTATTAATGATATCTTTATTTTTATAAGGAAAATCGAAATCATGTTCTGAATATATATAAATTATGGTATTATTGTTGTGTGTAAAGAGTTAATTTTGATAGAATGCACGTTTTCACTAAGGTTCTATGGTAATTCGTGTTATAATCATGTTTCAAGAGAACAAATTATTATTTTATTAACTTTTTTGGAATGGGACAATAAAGAACTACCAAATGAGATATGGGAGGCAAATGTTAAGTCGATTTAGTTCACCTCTTTCTAATGTTCAATATTTTTAGTTTTTTGGAAAGATAGTAATGGTATCCATTTATGGATTGTATATGTTATATTCTGGTTGAAAATTGGTAGATTAATATATTATCTCACTATAGTTGGACTTATTCATATTTGATAACTTATTATATCATTTTTGTTGAGACTAATGGAATAACCTATCATTCTATCGCATGATCTGCTAACACTTCATGAATGAAAAGTTAAACTTCATTTCTTTAAATAAGGTATAAGGTGGAAATTGTTTAGGGAATGAAAAATGGTGTGATTGTACTAAAATAAAGGAAGTATTTATTCTTATGAAAAATCCATCAGCTATAGTAAATGGATCTTGAAAGAAAAAATGTTATCTTGGTCTATTCTTATCCAATGTATCGGATTGTCCCTCAAATCATCACAGAATGACGACTTTTTTGTTTTTAATATTCTCCAACTTTATTATCTATCACTATCTATTAGAAAGTGATTGTTAAATTTCTCTCACATATCATGTTTTCACTTATCACCTATGTTCTCATATTTAGAAACCTTATGATGAGTTACATTGGGTAACTATTATGTTTCTAGCATTTCTTTTGAAAATGATGTCTTAGTATTCTTTTTACGATGTGGGATTATATGAATAAATAATTCAAGTTTTAAACCTTTTATAACCCCAAAAAAATTCGTGGGAGAAATTAATTTCAAGGGGGTATAATGTAACACCCATATATTTTATGAGATATATATTTTTTAATTTTTTTACTTATTGTGTTGCACGCTACACAAATAATAGTTTTCACTATACGCATCAACATGTTACATTGCATTATACACAACTCTATTCTTGGTGTGTCTTACACACAATTTCATGTTATTTATTTATAATTCATTTTAGATAGGTCCAATTATAACTAATAACAAAATATTATATCCTAGTCATTATAATAGTGGGTAAGAATAGTATTAACCTCCTTCTAAAAATATTAATTGATAACAAATTAGTCTATCAAATAATAGAATCACACTTTATGAATATTATTAGTTAAATATATATATAATTTATTAAATTTAATATGTTCAATTCATCTTAAATGTTTTATATATATTATATAAGGAAAAATTCATTTTTTCAGATAAAATAAATATTTTTCAAAAAAATGTATTTTTAATTAAATTTGATGGAGAACCCTTTTTTAATATAGTTATTGAAAATTTAATAAGTTCTATAAGATATTATAAACTTATTCATCGGAATGGGGAAATAAATAGTTTCCTTTGATGAAATTTCTATATTTTTATGATGAATTTAATATTTTAATGAATAATGAACACTACATTTTAATTCAAAAATGCCTTTTCATCTAATTTATTTATATAGGATGATTATATTTTTAATTGATTTTTTTGTTTAATTGGATTAGGTTTTTTTTCATTTAATAAATTTTCTTCATTATATGTAATTTTTCATTTAAATTGGACATAAAAACCTATCAATTTTTTGATAGTTTTTAGTTCTTAAAAACCTGATTTCTAGTTTTGACAGTAGGAAATAATTATAATTTAATTTCTAACAATTAGGAATTTTGAATTTAGAAAAATTGATTCTATTTTTTGAATTATAATTTCCAAATTTTGTAAGTAGGTACCTTTTATTTATTTACAATATGAACAATTACATCATTAAATATTTTATTTACCATGGATAAAGTGTAAATCTGGAAAATACGGGTAAAAAATAATATTATAATAATATAAAACATCCCTAAAACATCACCTAATCATTTTTTATGAAATATTGACGACCATGATTATATTTTGGTCAATTTTGAGACCCCATCATGCCACATGGGTTTGATAATTACGTTTTAGAATTTTTTGTTTAATGTAATGAAAAATATAACATAAACATTTATCTTTATTTAAAGGAATTTTAATATTGATTTATATAACTGAACTATTTGAAAATAAATAGTCATTAAAAATATAAATATATTTACTATATCATGGTATTTTATTTATGTTTTTTAGACATTAAATTAATAAATTTATTAATTACACAATGATGGTGCAGTGATTACCTTAGTAATGAAAGAATCAAATAAATTATATTATAAATATTAAAATATATATAATTTAAAAAATATGATTCCAAAAAAAAGTTATGGATGAATAAGAAATATTATGTTTTAGTTAAATTGTTTTTTTAAATGAATAACTTATATATATATATATAAGATAAATCGATTAATAAATAGTGTCAAAATGGACATAAATGTGTTTTTAAAACAAATACTATTTCACGAAAAGATATAATAGTCCTAAAAATATAGGAGTCTAATAAATAACTTATATAATATCAAAAAAAATCATAAATTATCAACTTTTAGTTCTATTGTCTTTTTATATTAACTATAGAAACCATGTATTATAAAAATAAAAAATGACATGGTAAGAGTTACTGTTTTTAAATAAAGGTTAAAGCTAATCGATAATGCATGTTTTTGAAAAAAACATGTATAAAACCTACTCTATGTGGGGATTTCGACCATTCCTCGTATTATCATAATAATAAATGTATTTTTGACCATTATAAAACAAAATCCAATTTATAATAAATTAATATTTAAAGACATTCCTAATGTGTCCCTCACATCTCCTATAAAATGGCACCTCTCATTCTCTTTTAATTTACAGCTCCAAAACCATTTGGCTCATCCAAAACGTAAACAAATCTCCTCCCAAAACCCCTTCCTTACTCATACTATCCAAATATTGGGCAAAAATCCATCCTAGGGAGTCCTTTTGTGAAAATAAAAATGAGATACTCGAAAATGAGGTAGTTGTTTTGTCACGTCTTTCAAAAATATTTTCTACTTTTACTTCTTATTCTAATGTAGTTACCACAATAAAGTAATAAATTAAGTATAGTACATATGGTGATATTTTATTATAGTTATGGGACAACATTATACCACTGTTTATCCATCTTAGGATTAAAAATATCATCATGTGTGTGTATGTACGACTTAACATCTCCATGTCGTGGTGTAATTTGTTATTCAAAGATACTTAATTTGGGTTGGTATAATGATGAGTATAATTAATTTAAATAATGAATATAACATGATATTTATTCATCATAATTAATATACCATCTAATTTCAATCCATTTAACAATTAAATGAATGATATAATCGCTCATGTGTATGTATGGGCTACCATCATCACGACGTGATGAGATTCATTCTCCACGTTAACTATTCAAAAATTATTATAAAGTATATATAATGAATTATCATGAAATATATGACAAAATAATTATTCTCTCTCTATATATATATATATTTCATTTACATTCTTTCATTCAATTCAATAAGGAAATGGAATAATCATTCATGTTTACGTACGACTTTCCGTCTCCATGAACTGTGTCTTCCAATTTATTTATCCATATATTATATATATTTATATACTGAATATTTATGTTCTATAAATCATGTTTTACATTATGTAATTAAATTATCATGATATAATTAATAATTAATATAATAACAAGTGAAAACACGTACGATAAATAAAATGATTATATCCCAAAATGTTGCTTTAACATTGAATTGATAAATATATGGGTAATATAAAGTCATAAGTGGAGAATATATGATATAAAATATATTATTATGTTTATAATAAAAGATTAAAATATTTTTAAATCCACTATACATGCGTTTCAGAGACTTATAGAACAAATTGGACAAAAGGTATGAGATAGTTTGCAATATCTTTATTTTTTGAATTTATTATACGTAAGTATTTATTGAGGTATATTTATCATCCACGTCTATGTTTATGAAATATATATTATTTATATTCTTATAATATTTTCTAAATTTAATTTTAACCATATGAAATTTTTTATTAAACTGTATGAACGAAATCTTTCTTTTATTTTACATACAAGGTACATTTTGACATTTCAAGTAAAAGTACGAGGAGATTTTTTTTTATGGAATGAGTGGATTTTTACGGTTTCATGAAAACATATTTCCATAAATATTCCTCTACACAGTTTCAATATTATATTCAACTATATTATTCTCTATTAAAATTTTGTATAATTTGATAAAATATAATGTTTTGGAAATTGAAAGGATAATTTTCATATGAATTAAGATCAATTTTTTATCAAAATTATTTTCCAAAAAATATATCAAAGGGTTATGTTTCTATCCCACTTATTACTATTATTTTATTGTTTTTATTATGGGGTTATTTGTATTAAATCCATTTATTTTTTATGGATTATTATGGAATGATTTTTAATAAACCCATTTTATTTGATAGGTTTTTACATGATGAATGATTTATGTTTTAGTGGAACATGATAGAATGATTTCATTATGATATGGGTAGGACCTATATATCCTTCCAATTTAGTGGGTAATGATTTATGACTCATGAGATAGACATCACTAAGATGAAAAGTAAATCTGGTTCACTAATACAGGACTATAATGGAAAGTAATTTCAATTTAATAATACATGGATGGAATAGTATGTAATATAGGCTTAGTAGTGGACTTTGTACACTATGAAGGTCTTTGAAATGATGCATTGGATTCTATGGAAATAATATTATATGAATTTTTATTTTCCACAATTCTATGTTTTATTCTAATGATAGTTTATCATGGTTAATGGTTCTTTTTTATCTATTCCTTAAGCATTTATGTGATTTATTTCATTACTAATGTTTTTGATGTTTTAAAATTATGTTAATATTTCTAAATTATTATGTTTATGATTTTCTTATGTTATCTATGTTTACACTTACAAAGAATTTGAGATCTCCCATTTTTAGTTTTTTTCCAGATTATATAAAGAAATGTTTTTGGTAGGAAAACCAAATGGGAAGATCACTATGGGAGATGTTGATGATATTTCACCAGGATTGAAATTTATGTTCCATGATTTCAAAGAAACAAAACTAATACAATATTTGGGTTTATATATGGGTAATGTATTATATATTTGCAAAATAAATTTGATGTCCATGTACATCAAGAATCGGTATAAATATGAATGGAATAATGTGGTTCCCAAAAATACCATATAATGTAACAGTCAATTATATTGTAGGTTTCGTGACTATGTACAATCACTCTACCACCAAGCATTTGAGACTCATGTTAAAATCCTAGTGGTGGGTTTTTTTGAATTACAATTGAAATTTTTCAATAGGTATTACAACAGTTCTATTATTTTGGAACTATATATCCAAATTTAGACATTTGGACAACAAATTGTGGCCTAATAACCATGGGTACTTCAATACAAAAATTTCAATTAGGCCACCATTCATCCATTTTTAAATTAGATGAAATGGAGGGGTATGAAAAAAATACTTGATTCAATAATGAATCATTGTAGTTGGTATTTTGGTTCAATAGATCTTTACTCCATTCTATTTAATCAAATACATCTCAGGGATGTTTTTCATTCCCTTTGGGGAGGGATGAGTTATTTCCTACTAGGTTGTATGGGTGTGTATAAGTTTTGGTTTATATTAATCCCATATACCTATAATAAATTTATGTTACATTATTATTTTTTCAATTAATGTATATATATGATGATTATCTATGAAATGTTAAAAAATCATAGTGAATTTCATTAATTTTCACTAAATCATTAAATACAACACAATTTTTTCCTTCACATTTCAAAAAAACATGAATAAATATTTTATAAATTTATCTTTCTATAACAATTACATAGTAACACATAATGTTTTTCTTCCCATATTTAATATCCTGAAATAATTTCTTGGAAAAAACACATAATAAAAAAGCTGAATTACAAACATAGTGTCTTACTGATTCCATGAAAAATAATGATTTCATAATATAACATTAACTTCCTACCACTATAAGGCCTTAAAAATAGGTTTTAAAAAAACAAAATCTCATCTAATAAAACCAGTTATAAAAAATCTATCAAATAAACATGCCATTTTTTCTATTACATATGTTTGATGGGAGTTAATTCCAAAACAAATTTAGTATCCTATAAAAATAATAAATATATATAGAAAAATTTCATTTTAGTAGTGTGTGGATTTAATTATATTTTTATCTTCATTTGAAAACAAACCCATACACCCAATTTAGTTATGATATTTTCTATAAAATATCCCCATGATATAATTTTTCATTATTAGACATAAAAATATTCACATATGAATATTTTGTTGTCTATATGATGATTATAAATGATTTAAATGTTTTCAATATTTTTTGAAACCAAAAAATACTAATGTTAAATATATATATGTAAGATATGACATAAATAAAAAAAATTAAAGGAAAATTGTTTTCCTATTTCATTTAATGTTTTCTCATGATTAGAAAATATATTTATTTCTTTATTATTATCATTGTAGAAGATTTTAATTAATAGAATAAGTTATATAAGTCGAGTGATTTTATAAAAATGAAAACACAATGAGGAAATAGATTTCATAAATCTATTTTTAAACGTCTCCAGTCCAAGAGCCCCTAAACCGGTGCCTCGATCCGGGTATTCAAATGACCTCAGGAATCCCTCCATGTAAACCAAAGGCTTCCTAATATTATTGAGTGTCTTAATTATTTTTTGGGAAAACTATACCATCATTACCAATGTATGAAGAAATAGATAATAATAATACAATAAAATAATTTAAGAGAAAACATGATTCATTTCCTAAAACATTGTACAAACCCAAAAGAAAATAATAATCATGTTATTCAATTTCATATAGTAAATGTGTCACTGGAAATTGAAAATACGGAATCATTTTTTATTCCAAAAAATGGGCCATAAATCCAAGTGGAAATCTCTCCTCAATTCACATGTTGAGGCCAAAGAACTCATCAAGCTTAGGCACCCTACCATTGTCATAACATAAAACCATGACATTTATTATAGTACACAAGGGTGTCCTCAGTAGGATGTGTCTAAAACTAATTAGGATAATAACAAAAATATTAAAAAATATCTATTATTATAATATTATTTATATATGTAAAAAAATTAAACGAAACAAATAAATAACTAGGTTCCATCAATTTAGTCTATATTTAAATTTACAACATTTAATCTGTGTTCCAAATTTTTCCCATATTCATCAAACCCACTTCATACTATGATAGTACTAAAATAACATAAGCTACATGTTCCCTAACACACATGGGAAAAAAATTTCATAACACAACCTCATTATGCTACCATGGAGAATTAACACCATTACAATAGATCACCTTATAACCTCAATACATGTGCATTACACTAATATATATTTAGTCCTAGAGACTTAGATGGATAAAGAAGCCTGTGAAATACATTGTTTGGAATAGAGAATCAGTTTGGATAATCACTAGGAGGATCCTCAATCCCAAACCCCACACTATCATTAAGCCATTAGAATATGATTCATTAACCATAACAGATTTACCAAAATTACTCCTTAACTATTAAATATTTTTTTGGTTTATGAAATATGTTATTCAAAAATAAGAAAAAATTATTCATTAACCCATTTACACATTCTAATTTACATTTATCAATACAAGTATATCATTCATCAATTATATGACTTATCCCATAAAGAAAATTAGCCTTTACTATCCATAAATCTTTTAGAACATTAACATTGTACCAAAATACTCAATCTTCCATGTTAACATCTAGAATAAATTAAAATTAGATTTAATTAACAATTAATGTAAATAGTTCAACATATTCTTAATGGTCTCTATGTAAAATCAATTTAATTATACACAATACATTTCAATTTCCATGTTCAAGGTGCAGCACACCCCTTTGGTGGCACATAACCTTGCCCAGTCAACCACAATGCATCCCATGGGGACCAAAAGGATTTAAATCAATCAATAACATAGTCAATTTATCATTTATACAACGGAAAACCAAATGTATAACACAAGGACACTAGGGAAGGGACGAATACATGTAAATAAATTGACTATAATATGCTATATAACTTTTGGGCCACTAACCTCTATTCCACAGACTACCAAACCCTAAACATTAGCCTTTGATTTGGAAAAAAATTCCCATGTAAGACTCAAAATATGAACCATTGGGGAAATATGTTTTTAGTGGTTTAGAATAATAAGAACAACTGAAGAAATCATATTCTATAAAATGAATGGAAGATGAATTCTTGAATCATATGGATATTCGATATGCACCCAACAGTGCTACAAATGTCTTATAAACAATAAATATAAATCCTATGGATGTGAAGGGAAATATGGTTCCACAATCCTGACGAGGAAGGAGAATATGGGAAGAATTATTGGTGATAATTTATAAATTCATTGGGGTAAATGGTAACTTTTTGCAACATTAATTAGGTGCATGTTTTAGTCACACAGTTGGCCAACCTGTGCACCATTTGTGTGCCACCCTCTACCTAAGAGGGGTTTGGTCACACAGATTCTTAAGGAACCCCCACGTTTTGAAAACACTTTAGGTAACTATGAAATATAGATCTATCCAATACTACATGGTTTGGCCTTACCCCATTCTTTTTTTTCATAAACAATGTACCCTACTTTCATGAAATCATGAAGAAGGAACGTTGTTACTACTAACCATGTTGTAACCATTAAACATTCACTGGATGTCAATTTTCTACTCTCTTTAATGTCGTGAACCCATAGAGAAACCATGAGACACCTCATATACATGTTAAAAATTCAATTATCCAATTTAATTGGATTTAAATAAAAATTTAAACAAGGAAGTACCTCATTAGAATTAAGTGATTTTATAACCTCCCCACATTATGATGTCTCATATTGTGACCTCACTCCCAATAATCACTATGAAACCAATGTGAATAGTCGGGGAAATGTAATAACATATCTATCTCCCTCTCCCAATTTTCACATGAAAATTACCATGCTTCATAACATTAGAACTAATGGAAAGGTCATGCCTCACTAGACATTCCAACAAAAATCCTGATTAAAAATAGGATGATACATAAAAGATGCATTTGCCTCCAACTCAACATCATCGACATCTATCACATGAGATGGATTGGGATGAAAATACATAATCTGTGAAATATTTGAAACCTCATGGATTCCACTATACTAATATAGAAGAGAGAATCTGTACACCACCAGTCTAATCCTCTCCAAATTCACAAATAACCCCCCATAACTGGTTACCAACATTCCTTATTCCTAAATCCAACGGTAGACCATCTTTTACAACACCTAAAGAAACCCATGATAACCCAACCTTATCTAAATTCATTGATGAAATTGGTAAAAAATATTTCCCATCACAGATCTAAAACCATTCATTTCTAAATCAACTAAACCTTCTCTTACATCTCCTAGACAAGAATTAGTACTAAAAACTAATATCCCCCATCCTCCATCCAACATTACATAAATCTACATTGGTGACCATATATTGTCTCATATGGTTTAATCTAAATCATCTCCTCGAAAATGTTTTTTTAAGAGAACACAACATGTGCCACATGTTTCTCCCAAGATATAACAAAGTCTAAGGCACATGTCCTCTACCACATTCATAGTATATTTCACATTTGCATTTACCTATGGGTAGAAATACAAACAAAAAAATCCTAGGTAACTAGATCATTTTGTAATTCCTACCAAAAGCACAATGTAAAATGAAGATCATGATCTTAAACTACCGGCCATGACATATATTGAAACGATACAATATCAAAAAAAAATCTACCAAATGATCCATGATATATGTCTCTAAAATTATAAATAAGTGTGATCTTTTTTCATTGGTTCAATAAATACCCATATTTTATCAATCATCTATGGAGTCTTTGGAATACATATTATAAAACAAACCGTGAAATCATCCCACATACTTTCTGGAATGGGGAATGGATGTAAAAAACAACTCTTCAGTTAGGTAAAAAAGTTTTGGTTATAGAAAACATTCTTGGTATTCTAAAATGATAAAACCGGTGGAACTTTTCCAGGGTACACTAACACACGATCCTCAGAGATGATGTGACCAAATAAATTTCCCAGGTAAATCCAGAATTGACACTTTGATAGAATGGATTTATTCTATTCTATCCTAGTGTACTCAAGATTATGTAATGGAGTTTTTCCGGATCATCATGAGTATTGGTGTACATAATGATATCATCCACAAATACTATTATGAACTATTCTAGTTACAAATGAAAATTTGGTTCTTAAAGTCTATAATCACTAAATGTTTGATTGTAAACCCAAATTACATTATGATGATGTCTTAAAAACATATATTCTTCTAAAATTAGTCCTCTGTATATCAGAGGGTATCACCCTCTTCTGATGGTACCATTTTATCAAGTCTATCATGGGGGAAAAAAGAGTAATCTCTTTGTTTTTCAAAATGATCATCATATCATGGATGTAGATATTAGTTCTTAGTATCCATAATATTCAGCTTTTATTAATTGATATTCACCCAAAATGTCCTGTAAACAATATTAGGATAAAAACTACGGATCCTAGGGTGACCTACAAGTAATAATAAGAACAATATTCTACAATTCTTCCAACTAAGTATTATGTTCCTAAATTTATACTACTTCCATCATGTATGGTGGAATGAACCCCATATTGTTTCTATGATTAGGCTCAATCAAAAACTAAACCCATATCTTAAGTGGAAAACTATGGATATCATTAGGAAAACAATTCCCAAAAATCGATCCATATAGGAGGAAAACATGTTTCCCTACTCCCCCATTATCACACAGAAGACATTCCAATGGGGCTGTGACCTCATCCACATACTGAAAAACTATCCATACACATCATTATTGGATATCCCATCTCCCAACATGGACATTATAGTCACCCTAGAGGAATGTGAATGTTTCCCAATGATGGTATAAATTAATATGCTCTTTGAAAAACACCAAACAATCCATTCAAAAAATCAGGTCAAAGAGATAAATCTCAATCTCAAACAAGTCTCACATGAAATCAAACACATAATTCATAGGATAAAACTCCTTAAAATACCTAATATTTTTTACTACCATCAAAAATTGTAAATTGATCGATATAACCTTCCAAATATGTCCCAAAGATTGACCCAACACATTCAGAGAATGATAACACTAAAAATAATTTGAGGAAACAATATAAAACAATACATTGGAATGAATGGAAGATACTATAATTGTACCTCAAACCGTCTAAGTACCATTCATAACCCCAAATGGTATCTGATTAACTACAAGAATTATTCTTTCCCCACCACCCTAGTCTCTAACCGGATTCTTCGGTTCTTCCCTACCCTAATCAAAAGACTGGTCGTGTCCCGAAGCACCACATATGCCACCCCATCCTATATGGATTGTAGAACTCAGAATTCCAAGATGGTGTGGTTTGGTAGACCCCCTTCCGGTACCTTACATCTGTCATGAACCTCTATCACTCCCCACTTATCAATGTAACCTACAGAACCTATGTATATGAATCATTATTCCTCACGCACAGGACATAACTAGTGGTCTGGAACACTAGTCATGCATGTTCACTGACATTCCCCACTAATAGTAGAAAATTAGATAACAACCATGTGAGGTTGAACCTCTTCCAAGGTAACCCTATCTAGCACCACCATATTGAGAATCATTGAAATGATTCCTCTAGATACCAGAAGCCACACCACTGGATTTCCCAATATAAAATATAGTTATAACACATGTATCCCCATACAGGTTCCCTACATAAATAAGGGAATGATAAAACACCTCATAAACCCTATTTAAATTGAAGTTATTTACCTTGGACATGATTTCATGTCTAAGCACATCCTAAATCAATATCACCATAACTACCTCTACCATTTCCAATACTGTAGTGAGGCATTATAAATTAGATAAGCAGACATCAGAATCCATTCCTAACATAGTCACCTGATTTAAACTCTTATACATTGCTACCCTCTTATGCCTTAGAATCTCAAAATAGTAATGTCATAAATTTTGTTCCCAAAAATCCTTCTAGAACATTCCATATTCCCTCTTATTCTGGGTTAAAATATCTAACATGTACATTATCAGTCCTCATATATTATAAGTCAGTAACATCACCCTATTTTAATGTTGAGACTCTATGTGGTCCCAAATTTCCTAGATAGACTTTATCAAGAACTCTTATACATCAAGTCCACCATAATTTGTTAATGTCATATGGTGTTGCAACTGAAACTCTAGAGTCAAATCAAACATGCTTGGGTTATCCCGCCCTATGTATCTCTCCATAATTTTTATAAAGAGGGATACTTTATCCTGGAACTATTCTTCCCCTATACCACCCTTTTCCAACAAGGTTTCATTAACTATTACTAGAGGAAATTCTCAATGATACCTTTATTCCATTCAACTTGAACACATAACATATATATTCCACAATTTATAAAAAAGATGGAACCCAACCAGCCATAAAACACCCAACCCACTTACACGATCTAAAGTTAAAGGATTGAATCACCATCACTACACTCATTTGTACCTTAAATGGTCTATGGTGAACATGGGAATCAAATTTATATAAATAAATTCATTAAATATTCTTCATAACTATTTCACTTCTATCTATATAAAACATTATCATTTTTGGATCCATTTTATTTTTTTTCTACTCAACAGAACAAAACAACGTTTATTTGATTTACAAAATTACATTAGGATCCAATCCAATAATCAATTTCATTTATTCAATATACCCAATTACATCATCTCCATTATGCCTGATTTCATACATTCACAATGAATTTGAAATCCATTTTACTTGCCTACAACTAAAATTATTTCCCCCGTGCATGCATATTCTGATGAATGTGAATGAAAAAAATCTATTCCTATAATGATGCATGAATATACTAATATTGTTAAACATATTTCCATGATTAATGTCTCATGAAACAATCAAAACACATAATAAGTCCATCACTTTGTGTTAAATATCATACAACTATTAAAAAACATAATGATCAACAATCCCACACTCGGTAATTCGGTTTCCCTCTTACAAGTGTCAAAAACTCTCATTAATGTTCTCCTTCCAAGGCCCTAGCACATCCTAATATCTTATCGATAATTCTAAAATAGTATTACTATTGAAATGAAAAACATATCTAATACAACTTTTTAATTTCCCCATATTGGGATCCACTAAACCAGCTCCCCGATATGGGTTTTCATATGACCTCAGGTGATCCCCCCCATATGGAAGAGTGTGATGAATAATAGATAGTATCTAAATGATTAAATGGGAACACTATACACACCATACTAGAGTAATCTATATAAAATAATCAATAGAAACAAAGGAAAAAAATAAATGGAAAACATACATCAATATTTCATTTCCAAAAATCACCTACGAACCCAAAACAATATATTAAATATCCATATCTCTGCATACATTTACATGTTTCAATGAAAACCAAAAATAAGAACACATTTAAGAATCAAAAAAATAGAGCCCAACTACTTTTCTATATTCTACATCCATGATAATATGAATCAAAAATACCCCATCTAGTATAATTATTTGTTCTTTATAAAGGCTTATAACCACGATGTCTGTTTAGGTACCCATGGATTGCCTAAGAAGTGTGTGTGAAAAACTCTGTAGGCAATTAGAAAAGGTGTATTAAAAATATAAAGTGTAAAAATAGTGTATAAAAATTTACAACAACATAAATTGAATCAACCTAATAAAGAAGTTCCATAAATTGAATAAATATTTAAATTTACCACTTTTAACATGTGTTCTAAATCATTATCATATTCTTCCAATCCACATTGGCATATGATGGTATAATAATAACACATAGGGGTGAGGTTCCCTAACTCATAAGGGTATCTATTTCATATCTGAATAACATTGACCAACCATGGAGAATCAATCTATGGGCATTACCTCACCGTGAAGCCTCAATCCTGGTGCATACCACATGAGTCTATAGAGGCATGGAACCTACATCTTGTACTTGAACCCATGAAATACAAATGTGGGCCTAGAGAATCACTCTAGATAACCTATCAAAATATCTTCAGAACAATATCCCACACTAAATTTACACTATTTTCATTTTATTCTTTATACACACCGCATTTATCAAACAGAAACCATATCCCTTAAACACATTCTTCATTTAGATCAATTGTTAATTGAAATCAAAATACATCATAATTCTATTAACCATTTAATTTTTTTTAATTTTCATGTCTCAACATAAATATACCATTCATCATTTTAATGTCTTATCCCAAAGAAAAAATTACCCTTTACAATACATAACTCATTTTACCCATTTATAATGTAAAATCAACCCCTTATGCTTGGTTTTAATCTTGAAAAAATTAGCATTTTTTTCATTAAATATCCCAATATAACATGTAAAAAAATTTATAATGTGATATAACTCATAAAAATTTAATTGTACACTTAGCATCTAAATTTCAATGTGCAAGGAGAGGCACACCCCAAGGGTGTCACTCTACTCGGTCAAGTCAATCACAATACATCCCATAAAGACCATAAAGTGTTTAATCAAACATTTAAAAAAATAAATTTATCATATATACGAAGGAAAAACACATAGAAAAAACAAAAGAAACCAATTAAAAACCACATACACATAAAAAAATTTACAAGACCGAAGGATATAATTTATATACCACCTACCTCAAAACCAATGACAACTAAACTCTTAATGGTAGCCTTTTTTCAGAAACAAAAACCCATATAACCCTCATCCAAAGATCTAATAGAAAAATATTTGTTTTGGTCATCAATATAAAAGTAAAACATAATCCCTTATACAGAAAATGGATGGAAATAGTTTTTTATAGTTATCCAGAGCATCAATCCACACCCAATGGGGGTTCGCAATGGCTTAAAAATGGGGGTGATTGATCCCTAGAAAATTTATGATGATTTTTTTCACTCTTACGGTTGGAGAAGAAATGGGGAGAAAATGTGGGAGATAAAACATATTGGTTAGGGATGAATTGGTAAATATTCCCTTATTTAGTAAGTCGCATGGTTTTACTGCTTGGTTAGCCACACATTTTGATAACTATTTTCTACCCTCTACCTAAGAGGGAACCATGATGCCTAGTTTCTAAGGAAACCTACATGGTTTATGAAACTATACAGTAATCGTGTAGTGTAGTTTTCCCCAATCCCTAACAGTTTCAACTTCCCCTTGCATAGTTTCATAAAAAATGTTCACTACCTTAAGGAGAGCACAGTTTTGGATCTGGTTTCTACCCACCATGCCACAAAAGTGAAACAAGAATTCGATTGACATTTTCTCATCTCATTCAAGATCCATACCCCCATAACACCCATGACACTCCTTGTACACCTAATAAACATTAAATTGAACAATTTAATGGTATTTAAACCAAAATTGTTACAAGGGAATACCTCATTGGAATTTTGAGATAAAAAAATTTGATATTTAAAAAATTTTCTTCAATCTATTTAATGTGTGGTGGGTAGTGAAAAAATACATATACACAAATCTAATGGGTTGTTCAAAAAAACAATTAGAATTCTATACGATTCCATATAATATTATAGAATTAAGGTAGACCATAGGGGGTCATCACCATTTCATAAATAAGAAAATCTAGATACTCACATCACTAAATTGATCCTTAGTTTATTTTAAGCTTTATAATACACTAATTAATAATAAATCACATTCAATTAAAAATTGGTAGTAGATTACTCTATCACGAACTATTGGAAATATGAACCCTTTAAATATCCTTAAATCATAAATTTTTTTAGAATTCAAATTATAGAATTTGAAATTGAAAAAAAATCTAATTTTAAATCCATATTACTAAAATTATATTAGTATTAATATTATATCTTTTTATGATGAGGAATATTTTTAGTCAAAAATAATAATTTCTCGGAATATTTTAATTTAAATAAATTCACAACAATATTTGAATGACATAGTTGTTTAAATCCTCTATTATATAATAATATTTAAATTTAAGGAATAAAATTATAAATTTTACAATATTCTCTGAATGTTGAAATGTTGTTTCAAATATTATAAGAGCTATATAAAATTGTTACATTTATATAAAAACTTGTTTTACTCATTTCATTGAATTAAGTGTTTTTATGGGGGTTTTGGAGTTTCCTTGCCTTAAATCCATAATTAAATGTATTTATTAATAATAATTAAATCTCAGTAATTAAAATCGATTAACAAAATAACATTACAATATATATCAATATTAAGCTTAAATTTTTTTTTTCTCTTAAAATAGTTTTAATGTGATTTTGATTATTTATATTAAAGTTAATAGTTAAAACATTTATAAATAATAATAGATAAAACTATTTGAAAATATTCAATTAGATGTATCAAATTATTTAATATGGTAAATATTGTACCTTTTTAGTAAAATTATATAATAATATTAGTAAATATTTTATTATTAATAATTAACTGGGGTAAATTGTGTTTTCCATGAGTAAAAGTTAAAAAATAAATACAAATTGAAAAACAAATATATAATTTATTGGTTGATATTTTCATATATCAGTAAATTTTTCCCCTATTGTTTTTGTTTTTTTGTTTTGTTGGATGTTGATTAGTCTCAGAGAACTATTAAAAATACTAATGTTAGTATTGAAACAACCCTTCCCTACACTTATAAAAGAGGAAAAATATACCACATCTAGACACACATACCATTATAGTAGATATATTAAATTATTAAATTATTATCTCTATAAAATCCCCTCTCAATAAAATAATACATTGGTCACTCATAGTTATCTTACGCCCTTCAAACACAAGACAACATCCAATGAGAAATTGTTTTCCTAACGAGAGTTTATTTAATATGTTTTCTTATTAATCATATTCATTAAAATTAATTATATCTTCATAAATATAATGATATTATTAAAATTTATATTAAAAATTTTAATATATTAATGTTATTATAATTTTTTTTTCAAATTCCCCATCAATTTATAAAAAAATTGTTTTTTAGTTGTGTGGGAATTGCCACCATAAAAACATGTTTTTTTCCTTCACATCTGAATAGTGATTAAAACATGGATTATATTAAATTATAAATATGATTTATATAATGTAATTAAGATTATAGTTTGGAAAAATCTAGAATATATTAATGATAGTAATGATAAACAATCATCATTTTTTAGTTATTTACAATTATCATTTTAAGGGGATAATGTTTTATTCAAATTGGATAACATATTCTTATCCATTACATCAAAATTTCATTATGTTTAATTATGAAACTTCACAATAATAGACTATAAATAATATTAGTATACTCTAATTATAATTATATTTCAATTAAAGAACCTCATTAATATCCACTTATCATTGTAGGTTCAAGGTTCAGTCATTTTTTCCTACAACTTGAACATTAAAATATATTTATGTCCCAAATGACTATGGAATATATTTTACTAGAATGGTATTATATAAATGGGTGTATAATGATTTAATTTATTTAATGAGATATTATATCAATATCAAATTCATAAATCATGGGAAACACATCGGTTCATCAAAAATCACCACAACATGCGTATTAGAGAGTATAACATCAAGGATATGGTCTAAAACACTCAAGAAAATAATTTTTTTTAAAATAATTTATTATAAATCTTATTAAAACTTATATTTAATATCATATTAAAATTTTAATTTGAAATATAGATAATGAGTATAAACAATGATATTATTAAACATGTAAAAAGTATCAAAACAATAATTAGTTTTGTGGAATATAATAATAATTCTTATAGAGAATTGCAATTTATGAACATTTTTAATGAAATTAAATATGATTAAGGTTATTAATTATGATATTTATATATATATTTGATTATGGTAAATGAGGTTAAATTATGATCATGGTATTCAAAATGTTATTTAACGGTTTTTCAATCTCAAAATCCTCTAAATGATCCATAACTTTTATTATGCACCAAATTACCATTATGTGGTAAATATACTACCTATTGGTGTTGAAATATAATTTAATTCCATTATTCAAGTTATTTTCATGTCATTATTGAAACCCCCCATTCATGAGTTAATTATTAAATTTTATCCCAATTCATAAGTGTGGGTTTGTATTGAAATATTTATTCTTTTGAACTAAACTTCAAATAATCACCAATTTTATTTTCTTTCGTATATGAATTATAAAGGAATAATTTCTTTGAAGATAATCAGTAAATTTAGAGATTTCAATGTATAAACTAGTGAATGATGAGTTGACCTAATACTGAACATATGATGAGACACTCAAAGGGGACATCCTTTGAAATAATCACACACACATAATGAAAAATAATAAAGGCATTTTCATACCATTTAATTGGTCTCATTAAAATTTAATTATTGAATTAAATTAATAATGTACATGGATACATAAAAAAATTTAACTACCATATCAACTAAATTTGTTTTATTATTATGCATTATGTTACATTGATGATTTACTATGGCTTGTTTGTTGATTAATGGATTTCATGCTCGACATGAACACAATTAAATTTAATATGGATTTATAAATGTTTGAATTGATTAACATATGGATAACAATGTTTTATTAAATATTTTTTTCATTATAGGAATATATTGAAGTTCTCGATAACACTTTTTTAAATGCAATTGGCTAAAAAATGTTTTGGATGGGGCATAAAATTATATAACCCTTCGACGAATCAACAGGTGTCAAGAGACTATATATGATTAATTATGTTGCATTCTACTTCCCAGGATAGGAAATTTTATTCTCGCAAGTCCTTCACATCAATTTTTTAATTTCCACTATTATGCATTCCCTTGGAAATATATCATTGATTAATATTTTTCAATCATTCATTTATTTCCATGGATATATTATTTCCAAAAATTTAGTTGATTATAGCTTAATATTATTCTGTTATTATTTATATAAAACATATTATATGTTTATGTTATTTACTCTTTTACTGTATTCTACTCATTACTGAGCATCTAAGCTGTCTCTTATATAATTTAATTTCCTCAAAAAACATAAATGAAAACTATATATAATGTATAGGGATCTGATGAAAAGGAAAATCATGTTCTCAACAAGAATTGATGTTTTATCTTTTATTTTTCATGTATAATTTATTATTGTTTCAGGTCTTACAAGACAAATAAATTGTTTGATCCTTTATAAAATATTGTAAATTCTACCAATTAAGAAAGATAACTTCTAGTTCTGTGTTCGCACCATCTAGGATATTATAGTTTATATTTGTGTGTGGATTTGTTGAAACATAGGGGACTCTATTTATCTGAACCTTGTATGATACTACAACTATTGTGAAAGTATCCCATTATTTCTAGGTAATATACTATAAAACATAATCTGAATTTTTTTATTTAATGTTATAATCTTATTATATTAATGTAACTGTAGAATGATAAAAAAAATGGGAGGAATGGAAACTATATCAAATCCCATATTTAAAGAAAGAATATTTTCACTAATGATATTAATGAAGCTATAGTTGAGAAAAATAAATTTGTAACCATAATTTGGAAGTTAACATATGTTATGAAAAATAATATTTCCTTTATATAGTTTCCTGGTGGTCCAAAACTTATAATTACTATACTAGATCTATTCATACAATAAGAAACTACTAAATTCAGTTTAACTATTAATCTATTATTAGAAAAACTATTTACAAATACCCTATAGAACATCCTCATATCTATCAAAAGAAGTGAAAATGCATATTTCTTAATGGTTTATTATCTTATGAAGGGAGATGTAGACCAATGGGGGTGGCTAATCCAAAACACTAAAGATAAATATGAAATAAAACTCTATCAATAAGGAGCCATTTATGAGGTATTATATAAAAAATATTTTCATTTGTATAAATGATAATAAATGGAAATTAATTTCATCAATCGTAAAAAATGAAAGGGTGAAAATATTATAGATTATGAGGATACATTAGCAGGATTATCTATGAATCTTGCAAACTATAAAAATAGACCAATATAGAGTATTGATAGTTAAATTAATGGGTAAAATAAGAGACATTGAAGGTATTTGGATACATATTATATTACATAATATGAGAATATAGTCTATAGTTCCATTAAGATTGAAAATGTGTTCTCTCAGAAGTATGTATTGACGGTAAGTAAGGATATTATATATCTAGATAAAAATCATAGGAAGAAATGATATATGGGATTTCCATTCTATGATAACTATTCGAAGAAACCACTTAGGTCTTTTAAGAAGGGAAAATGAGTTTGTTATAAGGGTGGAGAAAAATACCATTATGCTTAAAAATGCAAGGTAAAGGTAGAAGTATTTGATTTTATTTGAACTATAGGTAGAAGGAATATTATTATGTCTAATTATAAAAAATTATATTAAATTTCAATCATACAAGTAAAAGGTAGAAAAGATATGATTATTTAGTTACAAAAAATGAAGTTGATGTTTTAAATTTTTTATATTGAGTTCACTGATCATTTTATTAAAATTTGAATATGATTTAATTGATTCAGTGTTTTATCACACTATTTTATCATCAAAAATTCAATAAAACATTACTTGTTTTCTAAAAAACCTAGAATAGGATTTATAGATAATACACTAAGTGGGTGTCTTATGGAAACAATGAATTTGTAGGTAATAAAAATTATTAATCAAGAGAATATCCTATTTTAATGCTGGTTTATTATAAGTATGGTGTAGTTCTATGTAATATGTTTTATAAATTAGATTTCAATTTATAATTTATAAATTTAATTCCAATATAAGTATACAACGATTCATGATCATGAAGTATAATCTAATTTCTATAGTGGGGAAATAAAATCATATATATCATATCAAGATCCTTCCCCAATAAATCCCCTTAATGAAATTCTATGTAAATACGGTGATCATTAGTAACCAACATATGAGAAAGATGCATGAAAAATAAAGAATATACCCATTGTAGAAAATTATATTGACATTTTTTCAGAACAATTACAAGATCATCAACCAAAGTGGGATATAGAGTACCCCATTTAGATAATTACTAATAAAGTACTCATATCTAAAACAACATATAAAATATCACTATTAGAATTGGTAGTTTTTTATAAATTGTTGTTGGAGTATAGTGATAAGGGATTTATATTCCCTCGGGCTTCACTATGGGGATAAAATATTTTATATATTAAAAATAGAGATGGATCCATGACATTATTCATTGAATATATGGTGATTAATTAAATAACTATATAGAATAATATTCATTTTCCATGAAATGATGACTTATTTTATCAAACTCATTGAGAATATAACTTTCAAAATCTATAACTCTACATTTTTTATTATGAACTAATGATGATGAATGATGATATACTAAATATGGAATTTTGAGCAATGTATGGAAAATATGAGTTTATGGTATTCACTTTTGTACTGATCAAGACACAGTCAATATTTATTGATGTAGTTAATATTGAATTCATCGATTATCTTGATAACATTTTTGGGAACTCAATGATTGTTTATTTGTATACTCTATTTTATTTAAAGATCATTAGAGTCCTATAAAGTCTCATGTTGTTCTGAAATATCTCATTTTATATGAGTTTTTCTGATTAAAAATACCATTATTATTATTATCAGTGATTTTATCATACATTTTTTAGATTATATTATTTTCTAATATATGAGAAAAACATTTCAATATATTTTATTGTATGAAAAATATAAATAATTATCTTCTGCTGAGTAAAATGGTTGAAATGTATTGCATTGAATTTTATCTTAAATGAATCTAGTATTGAAGGTTTATCTTTTATTTGTTACGAGTTAGAAAATGTAGAATTGGAAATTTATATTTATAGATAAAATATTTTCTTTAGAAGAGAATAAATGAGCCACCTCATATTCATAGAAAGATATTTCAGTCAAATGGTTTGTTTGAAATTTATTAATTATATGAAAATTTTATTTGAAAAATATTTTCATTCTGGGACCAAAAGATGTTGTTAAATATAATAATCAAACATTTATATCATAATTATCTTATGCAGAAGAATTTTTCTACACAATGATCTATTTATTTTATCTTATGCATAATATAAGTAAAATATATGTTATATCTTATAAAGCCTCTTAGAAAAAAATTCTATGAATATAGTGTTCTCAGTTTTTAATATTTTGATGAATGATCTATGGTGTTAGTATTAATGATCATATTTATAATTTCATCATAATTAATCAAAAATTAATTTCATTAAATTAATAAAATCACACATGGATATATCTATTTATGGAATTGTTTATTTGTTTAGACTTTTGTTTTTCTCAGAAATGAAAATTCTTGAAGAAAAATATTATAAAAATTGACACTAAATTTATATATATTCTCAATTTATAAATAATAGAAATATTCAATTAACAGCATGTATCATCATATTTTCAATTGAGTATTCATTCAACCATTATGATTACATTTTAATCTCAGGTTACAAATAATTGAGGTGAATTAAATAGTGATAGTTGTCCACTATGTAGAGATACGTAAACCATTATAGGAAGATATGAACATGTATATGGGATTACAAAGATACTGATATGAAAAAATGTTTTTCAAAGATAAAATTCCGTATAATTATTATTTTAGGTGATTAAAAGTATATCAATTGGATTCAAATATCATAAAAAGTTTTCATTTGAAGATATTAATCTTATCAGAAGATATCATCGACTTTTATCAGTTTCTAATTTCAGAATTGTTCTCCAATGTTTTTTATAATTTAATTTTTATCTATTGTATATAATATTTCTATGTTATTTATTATGTCCATGGAGACATAATGTAAAGGAAGTTCCTACTAAAAGATCCCATTCATTTTTAACAAGAAATCTATTCTTGTACAATATTTGATACCTCTGGAAAAGGGATTATAGAATAAAAATCACCAAACTCAAGGAGTAGAGAGTTAGTAGAGTATACTAGGGTGGGTTTTTCACTAATCAAATATAATATTCTATTTTATGTCTCTATCTATGATGATATTTATTTAATAAACTTTGTTTTAATAATAATTTTATGGAACCTATAAATCATGAAGGGAGTGGTTTTAATGTACAATTTTATGAACTCAATTCACCCCCTCTGTTGATTTAAACATTCAATTCTATCCGAAAATAACTAGTATCTTATCATATGACTATAGATTTAAAAAATTTCAATGATTGCTGCACAATGATATACTTTTAAATGAATTTCTTGGGTGATAACATAGATGGAATTCCTTTGGGTATAAATCTATGCATTAATAGAAAAATTATTTTTAGATGGATGTAATGAATGGTCATCTAATTGGAGTACCTTGTCTTAAATTTTTTTCATATTGAATTGAATCCTTAAAAAACACCCAAGACATAAAAAGAAACTTGGGATGCTGATATTGAATTGATTTATCATCTAAATTATAAATCCATGTACACCCTAATAAGTTGACACGATTCATAATAGATTAATAGAGTGTCACAAAGTCAAAAAAAACATGGAATGTGCATTTCAGTTGAAGATTCATTTTATGGAATTTACAATGTGAAGGTTCTTAGATGTGATATTAACAAAAATTCATTTGAATGATTTAATATTAATGAGGCAAAAATCATTACTCAAAAAAATGGATAACTCATTGATATTGTGAATAGTGTTCTTTCCCTTGTATTACAAATTATATAGTCTAATAAATCATTTAAATTTATAAGTATTTTACAACATATGTAGATTAGATTATGAACATACATTATAAAATCTTCAAGGGTCATGAATTTTAAAATGAAAGACCTCCTATGATGTATGAACGAGATATTGATTCTAAAGTTGGAGTACAAAAATGATTACAAACTAAAATGATTCTATGAAGGATTCAATTTAATAATATTTAAAAAAAGGGAAAATCGATCTCTACAAAATTTTATGAATATGATTCCTAGTTATATTCTAGATCAAATTAATAACATGAGAAATTTTATTATATGTTCATAAGTATATATAATAATTGAATATTTTTCATATAGAACTTCAACAAGTATAAGAATAAAGGTATGAAAAATAATGGATTTATTTTCTATGAGTGTATGATGCTCAAACATATCAATCCATAATGTCTATAAATTCCTAAAAAAATATACTAAAAATTTATTCAATAATACTAAATATAACAACAAATCCAATAGGTAAATGAGGGTCACATTTATTTCATCTAATGACTCTAGAAAATGTACATATTTATAGTAAAAAGTTTATAATATTAATCAAAAGGAAAATGTGTGCTTCAAAGAACATTATGATAAGGAAAATTATTATAATTTGCATGATAATGAGTGTGAATCCAAAAATTAAAAATTTCCATTTTATGAATTAAATTTGTAATATATCATGTATGTAAATAAATAAGAAATATTAATAAAAATAATATATCAGAAATAAAAATAAAAAATAATTAATTCAAAATAGGATGTAAAAACAAAATATTATTTTTTAATGATGATTTAGAAAAATCAACTATATTGTGTGCTAAACATGTGGGCACAATTTACAACCTATAAGAGGATGTTCAAAAAATCAATGATTATATAAGTTTTTTAATAGGGTAGATAATTAACTAAGAAAAATTCTCTATCAAAATTTAAACAGTAATGAATAAAATGTAATATGAATTCATAATGAAAGGCCCATATTTTATAAAAACAATTTCATGCTTTGTTATAAAAATAAAAACATTTCAAAGATAATTTTTTTCATTTTAAAGAAGTACATTAAAATTCAAGTAAATTCAATATGAAAATCCTCAATTTTATAAAATGAAATTTTATTTCATTTGCTATATTTTCTCAAAAAAATTTATAAATTCTGATATAAAACAATAAAAATTGGGATCCAAATGTCTTTTGTAGTTAACATTACTCTATGAAATAGTATTTATGTACCATAATATTTTTTTCTTGATCTTTCATTGTTGGGAAGTTTCCACTTGAATAGTAATGATAAGTGGTTTATTGATAGTTGATATTCAAGACATAGGCTTCATTATTTCATAATCATTCATTCATTATCAATAACCGATGGAGACTATGTCATATTTTTGTTCAATGAAAATGGAAAAATTGGTTTCCATGGATTAGTTAGAAATCAAAAATTAATCCTCATCATAGAAGTATGTTTTGTAGTTGGATTAAATAAAATGTAGATAATTATTTATCATCTTTGTTATCATGGTTAATCAGTTGATTATTCTAAAAAGGATTCTATAATTTTCAATGAAAAATACTTCATGTTTGAAGATATAATATTGTAAAATGTCAATACATTAGATCTCAATTCTCTGTGTAATTTTTTTATTATCTGAATGAGGAAATAGATGAGTCATGAATTTGTTATAGATGAATTAGACATTAAAATAGTCATTTATTGATGAATTTTTCTAAAATTAATTTAAATTCAGATATTCCCATTGATAAATTGTATAAAAATTAATTTTATGATGCATGTAAAATATTCAATAATGAAATTTTATAATTCAAAAAATTAATGATTTTCTCATACCTAAAATAGTATAAAATACCCATATAGATATTTCTAGAACTAATAGAACCTCATACCTATATGGAAAAACATTTTCTATTTGTTTGTTAATGATTTTTTAATAATTACCTAGGTTTAGGTTTTGAGATTTAAAAGAAAATATGGATATGTGTTTTTTAATTTCTGAAAACTTGTACTAAAGGAAAAGTTATACAGAATTGTTTCATTGATATGTGATCATGGATAATTATTTGAGAATCATGAATTTATTAGTAATTTATCAAAATAATGAATTAAACAAAAAATGTATGCCTTATGATGCCTTAAAATAATGTTGTTCTTGAATGTGGGAACAAGACCTTGAAATTAATTTACAGAGAAATTTTATTTTAATGTTACATGATCAGTTATTTATTGTATAAAGTTTTTATCAAAACATTTTATTTCCATAGTAGAGTATTGGTAAAGGATATGTGAAGGAAAACCCTATTATATATGGAATAATAGAAAAATAATGATATTAAATGTTATTATATTTGGATTCAAGGTCAATATATTAAAAACCGTGTAAAACCTTGTAAATTTTGATTCAAAATAGGTTGATGGTATCATACTGTTTTTTCTACTTCTTCGTTATTGTATAGATTTTTCAACAAATAGTCAAGGACTATTAATGAATCAAATCCTATGAATTTTGATGAATTTGATTCTTTTCATCAAAAAAGACTAAAATATATGTTTTATGTAATTATCTTAATAACATGATACATAAACCACTCATTAACAATAATAAAGATGATTATTTTTAACTTGATTGTTTTGAACTATATCCATTAAGGGTTGATGTTAGTGAACTAAAATGTGGGATTCGTAGAAACCTAGAAAACATAAATATAATCATAAAAATATAATTTAGAGAATGTTTAGATGAATGAGTTTGAAGTAAAAAAAATAGGAAATCTACTAGAACATTGTGCCATTTTATCTCATTTAGAACAAATAGATATGGATGAATCATCAACAGATGAATGATGGGTTTTAGTGATTAAGGAATCATTATATTAGTTCCATTATAACAAGGAATGTGAATTATCAAACTAGACTAATGACTACACTATGATTGGAATTAGTTGAGTACTTTGAAAAAAATGAAATGAACAAGGTGTGATCACTAGAACTAAAGCCGAAGTAGTAAAAAAAAATCAATTAAGATGTATGAATATACTATGAAGATAAATTTTCCCATTAAAAATAGAATATAAAAATTATAATCTTTCATGATTATTCATCTCATATTAGTTTTAAATTATATATTTGGGGTGTCCAATATAAATTTCAAAATGGATTATTAATTGATGAGTATTATGTTGAACAATATCTTTGTTCGGATGACCTTCACTTTATCAATTTAGATTTTAAACATATAATGTCTCTATATTTACTTAAATATGATCATAGAGTATGGAATATGTTATTAAGAAACATTATTCAATCAAATAGTTTTTATCAAGAAGGGATTACCCTACAATATTTATGATACATTTTATATAGATATTATTTTACCCATATACACTGAGGATCTATTTTTATATACTCAAAATAATAAATCAAAAATTATTTTTCAAGACTTATGAAGATGGAATTTGAAATGAGTATGATAGGTGTGGTTTACAACATTCTAGGATTTCATTTTTATGAGATAAATTTTGGAAATATCATAAACGAGAGTAAAGACAAACTTGATATACACAAAAGGATTTTATATAAATTAGTTAGACATTTTCAATTCTAATGAGCTCCAATGTTAATCTTGATATGGATGAGGTCAAAAAATATAATGAAAACATGTTTTATAGATGAATAATTACATGAATACATTATCTTAATGCATGTAGGATAGATATTATGTTTTTAGTATTCCTTTTCACAAGATTTTATTCATATATTAATGAATCTCATTTAAATGATTCCAAAATGATTTTATGATATTTAGAAGGATCTATATCCAATTATCTACTTTCAAAAAAATTATAATTTTTTAATTTAACTACATTTTCGTATTGCCATTTTTTTGGATTTATGTTATACTGTAAAATTATCTTAGTAGAATTACATTTTATTGGAAAATATCTATTATTTGTCTCAAATATGAAACATCACCCTCTATAATTATCTACATCCAATGTAGAATACATTGTCGTGAGAAGTCACCATTTACAATTTTTGTGGAAAAAACACTCTGTAATTACATTTATATTCAATTTAGATTGTTTTCCATTAAGATTTAGTAATATTAATAATATCAATATTTAAAATAATCCAATAAACCATTCAAAATCAAATATAAATTTTTAAGACATAATTTATTATGATATAATATACCCAAGGGTGATATCTCTCAAGATTTTGATTTCATAGAAAAATAAATAACGAGGGATTTGTTCCAAACCATTAGCTTCTAAAATATGTGATTTTATCACATATAAATAATGTTTTTTTATATTTGATTATGTTGTTTTCAATATTTATTATTAATTAGTGATACATTGTAATTATATAAATAATTTTCATTCAATTATTGATGTCATAATATTTAATTATTATTCATATTAAAATAGGGAATTCCACATAGATTTATTACGATTAATCTACACATCATACTACATGGCCTTACTATTATTGATAAAAATAGAATATGGTATTTGAGTTCTACATGAAAAACCACAACACACTTTTGAAGCGTTCAATCTTTTTTATCAAAAATTCTCTTCCATAACACCCTAATCATTCAAATTACATTAAAAATTTTGGACTGAAAAAGAACAGGCAGCACTACCTCCTATCAAAACAAAAATTGAAGTCCTAACCTATGTTTTTTGAGTTGAATATCTATATATATTACATAGACATGGGATGCATATATGTTATATAAAAAGGTGATAAATCATCATAGTTGGGGATTTGTCTTTGAAAAAAGGAACATAAGTTATTTTATAATAAATATGTTATAGTATTTTATGATATGGGCATATTTCATTTTTTTGGAAAATGAAGATCTAATTACAAAAATATTGAATTATATTTTTTAGATAAATTTATTGGATTTCAATGAAGGATTTAAATGTACTCCAAAATTATATTTTGACTGTAGTACATCCCATAGAACTATAGATGAGTTAAGACCCCTAAAAATCATGATGTATCTCTTTGGAATGGCCAATGATGAGAATAATCTAGTGAATTATTTAATAACTACAATGGTGGATGATGTTATAATCATATTGTACACTATTTACTAATGGAATGGTTAGTTTTGGTAAATTTGTGTTCCAATATATCACATTTTCTACCGATTTATAACGGAGATTCCTTTTAATCCATCAAAAAAAATTATGAGGTATATGTTTCATATTCAGAATTTGTAACGAGAATTTTATCCTTAAGGAAACATGATGAATTTATGTTTCTATAAATTTAGTCTATATCTAGATGTAAGTACATAATCACATTGTCATGTTCTAAAAAATTTATGTGTATGTGTATAAATATGAAGTGGTTCTTTATATAGTTAATCATTATATAATCTTTTGCCCATTAATTTATAAGAAAAAAGTGATAGATATCCATCTACTACTCATTGGGTGTCAACCCAAATTAATGATTCTTGTTATATTATTTATCAATATCCTAAAACGGTTCTTAGTTACACAGATGAACTACTAAAAATTAGGGATTAAAGAGATATTTCTTGAAAAAGAATGTCACGACCCGACCCTACCCAGGCTCGAGCCGCAACTACCCCAAGACCGCCTCCATAATCCAGGGACTGGCGACCAGGGCCGAAGGCACAATAACCCGGGGAGGCCTTTTCCTAAGTACCTGTACACACCCACATGCAGCACACTGAATGAAAAATTGCAGAGTAAAATGAAAGAACAAGCAGAGTAAAAAAGAACAACTTCTATATAAAAACCACAGAGTGCATCGACCTCTACAAGTACAAAGTACAACCTGAAAAGATAATGGGAAAAACACACACCCAACCAAAAAGTGCCACAACCCGGCAATAGGTAAACAAAAAGAAACAGCTGACGGGTCTCCCACCTGGAACCTGACTTCGACAACTCCACGCGGTCCAAGCTCCCAAGCTCCTAAGCTCCTCTGACGTCACAACCAACCTGTCCGTTGTCTGCAAGGGCACACCAAGTGCGGGAAAAGCCCAAGAAGGGGTGAGTATAAAAATACTTAGTAGGATACCCTGAAGGCTCGAGGGAGAAACAAAGGAGGTACCGAAGGGTGAGCAGTAGATCGAACAGGGAGTAGAACAGAAGTACAACAGAGAGTGCATCAAAGAGTCCAGCTCAACCCAACAAGAGGAAAGAAGGTAGACCCGTCCAGACACAAGGAGCTGGAAACGGTGAGAAGATGAACTTCTCATCGAGTCTTCGCTACCTATAGCAGGAGAGTAGACTCGTCCAACCATGAAAATCTAGATACGGAAAGCACGTGTCATACCCGGCGCGTCTTCGCCTCTCCTGGAAGGAGAGTAACCAAACCCAAGAAGTGGGTACCAGAAACAAGGTATATACATATCCTTATGCTCAATCAAGAAGCCCGAACATCATCGTAAAGGGATCTCCATCCCGTAGCTCAGCCCAAGAAAATAGTAGCCAATAGTCCCATAGCTAAACACCATCATCGATGCCCAGCATCCCGCATGTCTGCCACGAACAACAAGTCAAGGGGCTCAACCACCGCACCTTGACACTATCCACTTTGGGCAGCACTGACTCGCCCGCACGGTTTTAGATCGCATCACAAGAACACATCTTGGTGGGGAACGTGCCTCTCGTACTTGATAGTTCTAGGGAAAATCAAACCACACCTCATCACTGCCCTGCAGTCGAGAGGTCTCCTCAAAGTCAAAGTTATTCCATCACTGACCCGTACAACCAAGGGTCCTACTCCGGTAATCACGGAGGAAAGCCACATGCTACCCTAGTAGAAAGAACTGAGCCTGGAATGCCAACATGTGTCCCACTGCCCAGTCCTACTGGAGGGTAATTCATAACCAGATATCGGTTTACCCACTGCCCAGCCCTACTGGAGGGTAAACCCTAATACATCATCTGACGACCCACTGCCCAGCCCTGCTGGAGGGTAGACCTTAATACATCATCAGAAAACCAACTTCCCATCCCCGCTGGAGGGTAGACCTGGAATAAGTCGACAGGCGACCCACTGCACAGCACCACTGGAGGGTAGACCCGGAACTGGACGATGGGCGACCCACTGCCCAGCCCGGCTGGACGGTAGACCCTAAGAGGTCGTCGGGTGACCCACTGCCTAGTCTCTTCTAGAGGGTAGACCCAAAGTGGGTCTGGTGACCCACTACCTAGACTATGCTGGAGGGTAAACCCTAGAAGTCAGCGAGCCACCCACTGCCCAGCCCTGCTGGAGGGTAAACCCGAAAAAGTCGATTAGTAACCCACTTCTCAGCCCCGCTGGAGGGTAAAACTCAGAACTGCTTTGGCCATCTCTACTGGAGGGTAAAACACTGGCCAAAAAACATATACTGGGTATCACGCAACCACCCAACTCCAGAACATCTCTCCCAAAAGAGGTTCAACTCCTGTTCCATCACGGGGTGCCACTAGCACCGCTACTGGCCGATCCATCGAAAACGAAACCTGGGGGAGACCACTCAACACTGCTGGTCAGCAAATGAGCACAGAGCCAGGGGAAAAACTCCACCTTGCAGGTCAAACAAACACACAGAGGGACCCTCTACGTCGCGAGAGGTCAAAGTACACAAAGCAGAACACGACACACACATGGGGCCCACATGACGTGTGGCCCCAATTCAACCCCAACCAAGTGCACGAACGTCTCAGGTACAAACCACAAGTACCTAAAAGCGCTCTCATATACTCCCAGATCATACCACGTCTCCATCCCAAGGGCTATTGTGCACATGGCACCAAACGTCAATGCGAAGGTGTGACGTAACATTTCCAACTCAAAGGCCTAGGCACGACCAACCACATCTTGTGAACCATTTATATCACTCTCTCAAAAGTGCGCGATCACACGCCAAGGGTCCACTACAAACATGGTAGGACGAACCACCACCAGAGCACGTTTCATGCTTCCACATTTAATAGGATCGTGTAAAAGGCTCCGCAAAACCAAACGGATCACACCGTTGTAATCCTCGCGGAAAAACACACGAGATAGACTACTTACTCACCTGAAACGGTCAACCGGTAAAAAAGGTACTATTCACCTTAACCAAACCCATGTGGGGCCCACCCCAAGATCCCGAAACCGAACCAACGGATCATGCCACTGCGATCCCCTCGGAAAAACACACAGGATTGAGTACTCAATCGCCCAAAATAGACACCCGGTGAAAAGGGTACTATTCACCGTAGCTGGGTCGGGTGGGACCCACACCACGTCCCCGAAAAAAAGGTAGGGTGAACTTCACCATCGCAATGCTCTCGAAATAGAATGTCAACTTGACTGCTTACTTGCGTGGAATGGGTATCCGGAGAAAATATGCATTCCGGCACACCACACACGAGCGGTGCCACGTGGGACCCGCGACCCGTTCCCGAAACTCAACGAATGAATCGCACCGTTGTGATCCTCTCAAAAAAGCACACAAATGGACTATTCACATGTCCCAAATGGTCGCCCGGTGATAAAGATGGAAATCACCGTCAATGCCCAAATGGCCCTCGTGGGCCCTGCACCATCGTGGGAAATTACAGCGGGCAGACTGCGTCAATACGATGCCCTCGGAAAAACACCCAACATTGACTACTCACACACCCCGAACGGACGTCCGATGCAAAAGCCGCTAAAAGCTGCACGCAGCTCAAGAGACGGTCCGTGGGGCCCACGCCTCAACTCCGGCTTCAATGGAAAAAACCACCCTGGAAAACTTTTCCCCGGCGCCAGGGTCCCAACGCCGCTGACGACGCTCAAAATGGACGTCGAACGCATCCGTGCCGTCCAAAACGAGATTCCCGGAATGACGTCAATTTGCTTAAAGACGTGTCGCACCTCTGAGGCCTATCGTTTCAGAAATTAAAAATCCCCGAAACCATCTCAAAATATTATCTTCGTCCCAAAGATTGCGTCGCCGCTGACGGCGCGCGAATCCGACACCCGGGATGACATTTACAGCCGTTTAAAAAAAACGGACATTAGTGGCCTATGCAAATTCGGCCGGCCCACTCTCCTGAACCGGCCCGCGGTCGCGGGCCGACCTTCCACTCCCGGACAGGCAGCAAGCCGGTCCGGCTTTCTTTTCTCCCACAAAGACCCTTCATGCGTGGGTCTTGTCTGCCACGGGGTCCCGAGGACCCCGCCCCCGTCGTCGCCGCGTCAACACGGCCAGGAGGGCCGGGGCCTCGTCGCTCGCGCGCCGTGCTTCACCGACGCCTGCTGGACACCCACCCGGCCTCGACGTCTACCCGGCCGCCGCCTTCTGAGGAACCGGACACCACCCTGAGGCTAGCCGCCGGCCTCCCGGGTCCGCTGCGCCACCTGAAGCCCGAGCCGCCGCCGCCTGGAGCTGCCGGAAACCGCCGGAAGACCTCCATACCCCCAAAATTCCCACAATCTTCGTCGGACCGTTGCGGCCTCCTCACAACTCGGATTTTGATTCCGAAAGAAGAGATTGAATGAATAAAATTTGTACTACACGACCAGGGAATTTTCTCGAAGATAAATCAACAAATCGATGCAAAAATTGGGGTTAAAGTGAGGTTCGGGAATTAAAACGCAAATACATAACCCTACATCGTGGGCGTTGCCCGGAGCTTCGCCGCCGAACCGCCACCTTGCCGGAGCTGCTTCGCTGGATCCGCCTCGCCAGAGGTGGAGGACGAGAGGTAGAGGAGGGGATACCATGGTGGAAGGGGAAGGAAAAGCGGGAGGTAGGTGTGTTAAGTGTTTAAATAGAAAAGGCTTAACCACCCGCCCGTCGGCCCGAACCTGAACTCCCGACGGGGTCGCGGTTAAGCCTCCATTAGGGTAAACACCACCTCCTGAGCACAAAGGCAGTCTTGGAATTTTAATCCGAGACCCCATTCAAAAGTTATAAAACTCAAGGCTCGAGGGCACCAAATTACGAAAACGGCCATGGGGCCATTTTTCACAGACGGGCCGCACCCGCAACACTTACACCCCTTCTAGGGAAAACGACACACTACAAACTCAACAGTACCCTCGGTTTTCCAATCCGAGCCACCGTTTAGGAGATACTAGCGTTTCTCCATTAAACGAATTAATTAATTTATTTAATCTGTTTAACGTTCCGAAAGCGAGCGAGGGGTCCAAACATCCCGCGCTGACAAGTTTTATGTCGTTCATAGGGTAAACACCCCATTCCGAACCCATCCGTAAAATCAGATCTCTGATTCGGAACTCCGTTTGGGAATTTCCGCACTTATTTGGCATTTCCAGTGTGAATGCACTGAAAATTTAATTTCTGCCACTCTGGGGCTCGAAATCGCACGCCGTATGAAGGTGCTGCTACGTAATATCATCAAGAATATTCAAAAGTCTTTCATATAAAAAACCGGGTTCATACATCATTTTCTAATTCAATCTTTTCGTCCCCGAAAAAAAAAACCTAGGGAACAACACAGGGTAATAACCCCACACCTGGCTTTCCAATACCCAGAAGATCCCATGCACAGCTCTACATCACCACACACAGACAAAAGGGTTGATCCGTTCACGCGAGGTCGGCCCTTGCTGATGACATGCATATGATCAAGCACACAGCTCCTCAGTTAAGCCACGTGGTATACGTCGTTCACCCACACATGACTTTGGGGTTAGGGAGAGGTGGTACATAACCTCGCCATCCCTTTGCACGGTCTCAAACGGCCCAAAGGCTCTCGGGGGTAGCTCACCGCCCCGAACGAACCTCAACTTCACACGCCGTGACTAGAATCACCGCCCGCACCTGAAACAAGGCCCGGTGATTCCCTCCATCAGAATATCCATATGGTGAAACACCCAAGGATATCTGATCACACCAGATTCCACAGTCGATATCTCGCAACCAAGACTCTCTTACACGCTCGGAGAGCGAAGGAGTCAACACCATCGACTAAAGAGATAAGATCCTATGCCTTTTTCCGTACCAACACAGGGTTACACTTGACGCCCTGTGTCACCCTGGTAACACCTCAAACAAGGAGCAGTGAGAAAAGCCTTTCACACTCATAGCCTAAAAATTCTACTAAAAATATTAGAAGAGCTGTAGAGCATACCTCTTTCACCTCATGCTCTGCAGGAACGTAGACATCCAAAGCCCGCGGCTGTCTATGGTCCCAACTGTCGGCTCCCGGAGCCTGACGTGGGACGCCTAGTGGTGATGGGGAGATCTCGTAAAGTCGTCCCCCACTACCAACTCCTCCCGCTCCCCTTCTATCACCACCTCTCTGGGTACTACTCCGATCACGGCGCTGCCTCTGTCGTGGTGGGGCACCTGCTACCTGCCCGAAGATCTCAGCAATTCGGGTCGGACAGTCTCGTACCAAGTGACCTCACCCATCCCAATCATAGCACCGACTCTCTCTGGGCTGCACTGGTGCCCTCCGGCGCCACTGTGGTGTATGACCACGCCCCTGAGTCCGGTTGTCAGAAAGCCACATGCGTCGAGGTCCTGCTTGCCGACGCCCACTAGCTGCGGCAGACGTCTCGGCTCTGACGTGTCTGCTGCAACCACCAACTCCAGAACGTGACAGGAATCTCTCTGTCACCAGTGCCTGCTCTAGCACCCCGACATATGTGAAAATGCCCAAGGGTACTATGACAACACGAATCACTCAGCAGAGACCCTGCTCAAAATTTCGCACTCGGAAGATGCCATCGTGGACAAAGTCCGAGTAAAAGCGTGCACGGTCTGCGAAACTAGTCGTGTACTCGGCCACCGTCATCTCTCTCTACTGAAATAGCAGGAGCTCCTGAATCCGAACAGAACACAAGTAGGAGGGGAAAAAATCCTCACGAAACAACAACTGGAAGTCTCCCCACGAAAGCGATGACTCGTCAAGAAGCTGAGTCACTAGACGCCACCAACGCCAAGCTGCCCCACGAAAAAGGGTGGCTACCAAAGTCACTCTATGATCTGTCGACGTCTGCACAATCCTGAAAAGGTGAAACACTGCCTCGAGCCAAACCTCTTCTACTTGAGGGTCTGGCTCACCACTGAACCTCAACGGTCTTTGCAGCTGAAACTCACGGAGCGCGCTCTACCCGCGCTCAAGCCCCGCCTACTCTACTGAAACTGTCTGCTGCTCAACAGGTGGGGGTGTTGCTACCAGCCCACCCGGAGAAAAGGGGCTCACATGATGGGTCCTGGAATATGGCCTCGTAGCTCACAGGGTTTTCGTCACGAACCAAAGCTGGTATCCTGACTTGCTGTCTTCGCGGAGTCATCCTAAATATTATCAAGGAGTGACGCGGTCAGATGAGCATTTATGTATATAACAATAACCACGATGGGGAGCTGACTCAAGAAGAACCGTCCAAGGCTCCATCCTATGTGATGAACAAAACAATTTTCCCTGCAACATTTGTCTCAGCATGCCGATTTGACAAGCGGGATATCAAGGTCCTCATGAATGGATATGTCGGCCGCCGCACCATCACTGGACTCCCTGGCCTGAGAGCCGCTCTCGAGACACATTAACATTGTTTCCCTAATTCCCAACCAATTCCTTTCATTTTAGGGATGTCCGAACAGCATCCCAAGGAACGAACCACCTATGATACCACATTGTCACGACCCGACCCTACCTGGGCTTGAGCCGCAACTACCCCAATCCCGCCTCCATAGGCCAGGGGCTAGCGACCAGCGCCGAAGGCACAATAACTCGGGGAGGCCTCTGCCTAAGTACCTATACACACCCACACGCAGCACACTCAATACAAACGTGCAGAGTAAAAAAGAAAGAAAAAGAAGATTAAAAATAACAACTGCTATATATAAACCACAGAGTGAATCGACCTCTACAAGTACAAAGTACAACCTGAAAAGAAAATGGGCAAAACACACGCCCAACCAAAAACTGCCAAAACCTGGCAACAGGTAAACAAAAAGAAACATCTGACGGGTCTCCCACCTAAAACCCGACTCCGACCACCGCACGCGGTCCAAGCTCCTAGGCACCTAAGCTCCTCTGACGTCACAACCAACCTGTCCGTCGTCTGTAAGGGAACACCAAGTGCGGGCAAAGCCCAAGCAGGGGTGAGTATAAAAATACTCAGTAGGATACCCCGAAGGCTCAAGGGAGCGAAAAAGGAGGTACCAAAGGGTGAGCAGAAGATCAAACAGGGAGTAGAACAGAATTACAACAGAGAGTACAGCAAAGAGTCTAGCTCAACCCAACAAGAGGAAAGAAGGTAGACTCGTCCAGACACAAGGAGCTGGAAAAGATGAGAAGATGAACTTCTCATCGAGTCTTCGCTACCTATAGTAGGAGAGTAGACTCGTCCAACAATGAGAAGCTAGACACATAAAGCACGTGGCATACCCCACGCATCTTCGCCTCTCTTGGAAGGAGAGTAACCAAAACCAAGAAGTGGGTACCGAAAACAAGGTATATACATATCCTTATACTCAATCAAGAATCCCGAACATCGTCGTAAGGGGATCTCCGTCCTATAGCTCAGCCCAAGAAAAGAGTAGCCAATAGTCCCAGAGGTAAACACCATCATCGATGCCCAGCATCCCGCACGTCTACCCCGAACTACATGTCAAGGGGATCAATCACCGCACCTTGACATTATCTGCTTCGGGCGGGACTGAGTCACCCACACAGTTTTAGATCGCGTCACAAGAACGCGTCTCGGTGGGGAAAGTGCCCCCCGTACTTGAGAGTTCTAGGGAATGTCAAACCACACCTCCTCACTGTCCTGTAGTCGATAGGTCTCCTCAAAATCAATGTTGTTCCATCACTGACCCGTACAACCAAGGGTCCTACTCCAGTAGTCATGGAGGAAAGCCACAAACTAGCCTAGTAGAAAGGACTAAGCCTGGAATGCCAACATGTGTCCCACTGCCCAGCCCTGCTAGAGGGTAATTCATAACCACATATCGGGTCACCCACTGCCTAGCCCTGCTGGAGGGTAAACCCTAATACATCATCCGGCGACCCACTGCCCAGCCCCGCTGGATGGTAGACCTTAATACAACATCAAGCGACCCACTGCCCAGCCCTGCTGGAGGGTAGACCTGGAATAAGTCGACAGGTGTCCCACTGCCCAGCCCCGCTGGAGGGTAGACCCGGAACTGGATGACGGGCGACCCACTACCCAGGCCGGCTAGAGGGTAGACCCTAAGAGGTCGTCGGGTGACCCACTGCCCAGTCTCTGTTGGTGGGGAGACCCTAAGTGCATATAGTGACCCACTTCCCAGACTCTGCTGGAGGGTAAACCCTAGAAGTCAGTGAGAAACCGACTTCCCAGTCCTGCTGGAAGGTAAACCCGAAGAAGACGATGACTAACCCACTGCTCAGCCCCGCTGGAGGGTAAAACTCAGAACTGCTTTGTCCATCTCTAATGGAGGGTACATCACTGTCCAACCATACACGGAGTGGGTATTGTGCAACCACCGAACTCCAGAACAACTCTCCCAAAAGAGGTTCAATTCATATTCCATCACGGGGTGCCACTAGCACCGCTGCTGGCCGATCCATTGAAAACGAATCCAGGGGGAGACCACACAACCCTACTGGTCAGCAAACGAGCACAGAGCAAGGGGGAAAACTCCACCCTACTAGTCAAACAAACACACAGAGGGACCCTCTACGTCACGAGAGGTCAATGTATGCAAAGCAGAATATGACACGCACATGGGGCCCACACGACGTGTGGCCCTAAGTCAACCCCAACAAAGCACATGAACGTCTCAGGTACAAACCACACATACCTCCAAGCGCTCTCGTATACTCCAAGATCATACCACGTCTCCATCCCAAGGGCTATCATGCACAAGACACCCAACGTCAACACGAAGGCATGATGTAACATTTCCAACACAAAGGCCTAGGCACGACCAACCACATCTTGTGAACCATTTATATCACTCTCTCAAGAGTGCGCGATCACACGCCAAGGGTCTGCTACAAACATGGTAGGACGAACCGCCACTAGAGCACCATTCCTGCTTCCACATTTAATAAGATCGAGTATAAGGCTCCGCACAACCAAACAGATTGCACTGTTGTAATACTCGTGGAAAAACACGCGAGATAGACTACTTACTCACTTGAAATGATCAACCGGTGAAAAAGGTACTATTCACCGTAACCAAACCCGTGTGGGGCCCACCCCAAGATCCTGAAACTGAACCAATGGATCACGCCACTACGATCCCCTCGTAAAAACACATGGGATTTAGTACTCAATCGCCCAAAACAGACACCCGGTGAAAATTGTACTTTTCACCGTAGCGGGGTTGGGTGGGACCCACACCACGTCCCCGAAGAAAAGGTCGGGCGAACTGCACCATCGCAATGCTCTCGAAAAAGCACGTCAACATGACTGCTTACTTACGTGGAACGGGTATTCGGGGAAAAGACGCATTCCGGTGCACCACACACGAGCGGTGCTACGTGGGACCCGTGACCCGGTCCCGAAACTCAACGAATGAATCGCACCGCTGCGATCCTCTCGAAAAAGCGCACAAGATGGACTATTCACTTGTCTAAAACGATCGCCTGGTGATAATGATGGAAATCACCGTCGACGCCTAAATGGACCTCATGGGCCCCGCACCATCGTGCGAAATTACAGCGGGCAGACTGCGCCATTGCGATGCCCTCAGAAAGACACCCAACATCGACTGCTCGCACGCCCCGAACGGACGTCCGATGCAAAAGCCGCTAAAAGCTGCACGAAGCTCAATAGACGGGTCGTGTGGCCCACACCTCAACTCCATATTCAATGACCGAAACCACCCTGTAAATCTTCGCCCTGGCACTAGGGTCCCAACACCGCTGATGGCACTCAAAACGGACTTCGAACACGTCCGCGCTGTCCAAAACGAGATTCCCGTAATGACGTCAATTCTCTTAAAGACACGTCGCGACTCCGAGGACTATCGTTTCGGGAATTAAAAATTCGTGAAACCATCTCAAAATATTATCTTCGTCCCAAGGAACGTGTCACCGCTGACGGCGCGCAAATCCGACACCTGGGATGACATTTACAGTCGTTTTAAAAAAACGGACATTAGTGGGTCAGGCCGGTTTGGCCGGCCCACTCTCCTGAACCGGCCCGCGGCCACGGGCCGGCCTTCCACGCCCGGGCTGGCAGCAAGCCAGTCTGGCTTGATTTTCTCCCACAATGAACCGCCGCGTGCGGGTCTTATCTGTCGCGGGGTCCCGAGGACCCTGCCCCCGTCGTCGCCGCGTCAACCCGGCCAGGAGGGTCGGGGCCTCGTCACCCGCGCGACGCGCTTCGCCAGTGCCCGCTGGACACCCACCCGGCCTCGACGTCTACCCCGCCGCCGCATGCTGAGGAACCGTCCGCCACCCTGAAGCCATTTTTCATCCACCTTGGTCCACCGCGCCGCCTGAATCCCGAGCCGCCGCCGCCTGGAGCTGCCAGAACCCACCGGAAGACCTCCATACCCCTGAAATTCCTGCAAACTTCGTCGGACCGTTGCGGCCTCCTCACAACTCGGTTTTTGATTCCGAAAGAAGCGATTGAAAGAATAAAATGTGTACTACACGACCAGGGAATTTTCTCGAAGAGAAATCAACAAATAGATGATAAAATTGGGGTTCAAATTGAGGTTCAGGAATTAAAATGCAAATACATAACCCTACCTCGTGGGCGTTGCCCGGAGCTTCGCCGCCGAACCGCCGCCTTGCCGGAGCTGCCTCACCGGAGCTGCCTCACCAGAGGTGGAGGAGGAGAGGGAGAGAAGGGGATGCCATGGGGAAGGGGAAGGAAAATAGGGAGGTGGGTGTGTTAAGCGTTTAAATAGAAAACGCTTAACCACCCACCCGTCGGCCCGAACCCAAACTCCTAACGGGGTCCCGGTTAAGCCTCCCTTAGGGTAAACAGCACCACCCGAGCACAATGGAAGTCTCAGAATTTTAATCTGAGACCCCGTTCAAAAGTAATAAAAGTCAACGCCCGAGGGCACCAAATTACGAAAATGCCCCTGGGGCCATTTTTCGCAGACGGGCCGCGCCCGCAACACTTACAGCCCTCCAAGGGTAAAAGGCACACTCCAAACTCAACGATGCCCTCAGTTTTCCAATCCTAGCAACCGTTTAAGAGATAATAGAATTTTTCCATTAAACTAATTAATTAATTTATTTAATCTGTTTAACGTTCCGAAAGCGAGCGAGGGGTCCAAACATCCCACGCCGACATGTTTTATGTCATTTCTAGAGTAAAAGACCCATTCCGGACCCATCTCTACACTCGAATCTCTGATCCAGGAGTCCGTTTAAAATTTCTGCACTTAATTGGCGTTTCCAGTGTGAACGCACTGAAAATTTAACTCAGGCCACTCCGGGGATCGAAATCACACGCCGTCTGATGGCGCTGCTCTGGAATATCATCAAGAATATTCCGAAGTCTTTCATAGAAAAAACCGGGTTCTTACAACGAATCTCTTTCTCAAAGGTAAAGAAGAGTAAGAGTTTTTGTTAAATCTACGGTGGAAAAAATATTGAAATTATTTCATCTCTTTTTCTCAAAAAATGACATCATGATTTAATTTTTATTCCCCCATTTAGATAAGAATTTGACCCACATATTACCAAATTGATTAATGATATAATAGAACGTAAAATCTCCACAGTATTAATAAGATACATCTGTATGATGTATCCTTATCCATATAGACAAGTGAAAATATCATAATAAAATGCAAGGGTTTGTATATAAAAATGATTATGGTGGAGAATAATAAGAATAATAATATGATGAATATATTATTATTTAAAAAAGAAGAACTATATTAGAATCAGAAGAACAATATCTTGTAGAAGAAATATATGATGTTGTTGAAAACAAATAGTTTGATGAAAATTAGAGTATGAAACTGCAACAGTACATATTTTCTCCTATTCATACAGTAATTCATGTTCCAAAATTCAAAATTTATAATTGGATATATCTATTGGCATATTCATAAAGAGATAATGAATTTAATAGTCTAAAGTGGAATTTTTGATGAATTATTTCGTTGAGTCCTTAATTGAAATAATGACTCTTCATGAAAAAATAATATCAAAAGATGATGATCTTGAATTGATACTGTTAGTTCAATCATCTTAAGAAGATATTCTAACAAAATATACAACATATTCTTTCAATCAACTAGATATATTTTAAAAAATATAAATCAAAGTCTCAATATATATAAATGGTGACTTCTTCCATTTCTTCTATACAATGAGATCTTCGTTACATTAAGATATCACAAATCTTTAAAGATATGTAATTTATCCCAACCCGTCCCCCGGGGCTCGTTCCGTGACTACCTGAAGCCCACCTTTCATTGGAAAGAGGATGGATAGTAGCACTGAAAAGGCGTATCCCTTTAATGGGAAGGCATTGTCTTTAAGCTTGTGAAAACACACAATCAAATAAATCAACAAGAAGAAACCACCAAGTAAACTGATGTAGTAAAGAATGATTTTAAAGTAAAGGGGGTAGAATACAAGACAAACAGAAAAGTACAAGTACAATATATAAGAGAAAACAACTCCTAGATCATCCACTAAGGATCCTACCTCAAGGGTACGTATAGCTCACGATCAGTAGTCAGTGGAGCATATCATGTCAAATCGTCCACCTATGGGCACCATCTAGACTTGGCTCCCACAGCCTTGATCAACTATGTCTACCATCTGCACAAGACATAACATGGTGTGGGTGTATCCTATGTAGGGGTGAGAATAACAATACTCAGTAGGCCCCCCAAGATGTACGATGGTCTCCCAGAGTTCCACAAAGGATAAACCACAAATAAAGACCCCAAACACAAACCACGAAGTAGTCATCAACACTATATAGGTATATGCCCATACATATACCAATGTTATCAAGATATACTCAACTCATACAAGAGGAAACATATGGCTATTACATTTATGCCTTTAGCACAACTGATCCATAATGGAAGAATACCACAAAGGTAACACAACGAAGGTAACACCACTTGGGTAAAATTGACACAATGGTAACACCATAAAGTTAACACACAAAGGTAAAGACTCAACTCACACAAGGTATATAACCCAAGTAGCGAAGTACTGATGAATAGTTGTAAATCAATATAATCTTATTCTATCAATAGGCTTTGCTGCTGACCCACACATGATCGATAAATACTGGCCCACACAAGATCACTAGGGATTTACCCACACATGATTGATAGATACTGACCTACACATGATCGCTAAGATCTATCCCACACAAGATCGATAAATGCTGACCCACATAAGTTCAATATTCCTTCCTCACCTTACAGCTAGCCATGAGATTCACATATTAAGCACTCATTGTTCCAGAAGGATCTGTTCCTCAATCCATCAGTCTATCCTATACCTCCATGAAGTTCCACGAAGTAGAATCCCAATAGATCGCCATGTTGTAAGGTTTCTAATGTTACAGACGACACGTCAATCAGACACCTGGTCTGTGACATATAAGAAATTTAGTACTGAGGGCCTGTTTGGATTTGGGTTGGATCTTACTCGGACATACTCAAACATTCTCCAACACTCATGTGGAGTATACCAAAAGGACCCACTTTCTATATGGATCCCAGCGCCATAGATGGTTTTTCAAATAGACGTATGGTTCACATGTTATTATACTATCAGTGAAACTGGGTTTGGAAGGGTCTGGGTCTAGTCCGACCTGGTCAGACCGCCTGGCCTGACCAGATCTGGCCTGACCTAACCAGGTTTGTTTCAACCCAACCCGGACCAAACCGACCTTGGTTGGCCCGGTTGGGTGGGGCCATGGATGGATAGACCTTCCTGGGAGGTGTGACCCGCTATGTTGGCGTGGCCTGACCCACGGAGGGGCGTGGCCCACTGGGCTTGTGCGTTCCGACCCGAGGAGGTGTGTGACCCTCTTGAGTGGGCCAGCCCTAGCTGGTACAGGTGTGGGGCGACGTTTCCCCCGTTTGGAAATCGAAATGGTGGTTCTAGAAGGTGCTGATAGGACACCTGTGGGACCATCTGGGATTGGGTCCTGACCCTCCACCATGGCATGCGAGCCGCAGCTATCATTAGAATCGCATGACGGCGCGCCGCTCGCCTCCTCCCATGTCCATTCGGTGCTAGTCTCCACTTTTCACCATGACTATATTCCATGGACCTCTCTCCGGTGGAATGCCATTGTGCGCCCCTATGCCTTCCTTGTTCTGAATGAGTCGGCCACCGTCATCACCCACAATAGATATGGCAGCAACATTCTTCATCGGAGGCGTACGACGGAGTTCCACAATCTCCTCCACGACTGGCTATTTCTAGCCACTATCGTCCCCACTTCCATAGGAGATAGTTTCTAATGGTCATTCCCTGGTATCCGAGTGAGCTCTGCTGGACCGTTTTTCCATCTAAAGGTGCCAACATACTTTCTGGGATGCCCTCTAAATTACTAAACCCACCGTTCAGGGTTTCATCTAACCCGAATAAATCGATATTGAGGAACACATAAAATTTAAACAAAATGATGAGGGCTCGGGCCTCATTTTTTTGGCCCACTCCCACCACGTTATCCAGAATGTAAGAGGGTAGTATACTAATTCAAAAACTCTTGATTATAAATAAGAAAATTAAACCAACCTCAAGATTCGTTGAAGAACTTTCATGCTTGATGAGTATTCAGTGTTCATTGGTTCATGATTTATTTGTGCTCGTCATAGCTGGCTAGAAACAGTTCTATACTTTCAGTGGTTGGATTCGTGGTGCATTTCTAGAGCATCGACACTTTGTGAAGCGGTGCCAACACTCCTCCCCAAGGTCAATAAAAATAGGATAGGGGATAGTGCGGAACACCATTGGGAATTTATGAGGATCATTTAATGAATGATCCTCTCAAATTATAATGGTTTTGTTAGAAAGATTGAGGAGTCAATCCAATTAATGGTATGACATGTCGTTGGTCCCGCCAATTCCATTAGTCCATAGAAGGAAAAGAAAAAAAGAAATAAAATAACTTTTTTATTTTAATATTCTATTAAATGTCCAAAATCTATCTTTTTCTCCCAACCAACTATGGTCAATGTGATGCCTTCCATAAGAAAATCACATCACTATGGATAAAATGGTTACATCGTATTTTTAGTCCATGCACCAGTTCAGAAGATAGAAAATTCCACCCACGTGTTTACTGAACATACATAAAGAATGATCATAAATTTATTCCAAGCACACCAGGCCTTGAAATAATGAACCGTCAATTTTTTCAAATTCTTAATAATTATATATAATTAAGAAATAATTTTAATGGAAAATACATGTCATTTCATTCTCCACACATTTGGGATTTTCATCTCCCAATGCCACAACATAGACTAAGGAAACAAGTGGGGGTACTGAGCACGAATCTGAGGCTCCTGCTCCCATATGCTCTATTGGAGGCTACCATGCTTCCAACTAATGCACACAAGATGACTGATTCATCCATGAATGAATCACTCCTATCAATCCTCAATCTCCACTAAAACCTTCATAGACATTTCCCCATCGTCGGTGTGCAGATCATCCAAGTTAATGTCCTGCGATAAATCATGCACATACCTCATTAGCTGCGACACATGGAAAACAGTAGGCACTCGATGCATCTATGTGGGAAGAGATAGGCATTAGTCCACCTCTCCAAATCTATCGAGAACATGGAAGGGTTAGATGATCCTTAGATATAACATTCTTCCCCATCCAAATCTCTAAAATCCAAATCTAGGTGAGACACGTAGGAAGACATGGTCTCCCTCCTCAAAATCCAATGCTCTATGTCTCCAATCTGATTAAGACATATTCCACCTTTGTGTGCTCTTAATCTTCTCCAGGATGATCTACATCTTCTCAGTGGTATCCCCTACCAACTCTGGACCCATAAGTACTTACACCCCTAGGTCTGTCCAGCATAGAGGTGATCTCCTAGGTCGACTGTACAAGGCCTCAAATGGTTCCTTACCGATGGTGGAGTGATAATTGTTGTTATAAGAGAACTCCACCATGGGAAAGTGATCCTCCCAACTACAGCTAAAATTTATGATGCCAGAATGATTCATGTCCTACAGTGTATGAACGGTCTACTATGTCTGACCATATGTCTACAGATGAAAGGTTGTGCTCAAACATAGGTGAGTCCTGAATGCCTCCTATAATCCATTCCACAACTGGTGTTTAAAATGTGTGTCACAGGTAGATACAATCTTCAATTGGACCCCATGAATTCATACAATCTCTTGTACGTAGAGGCATTCCAAGCCCTCTACTGATCCTTGCTATCTAATGGGTAGGACGTGGGCCAACATGGTGAGTCAATCAATGATTTCCCAGATAGAATCATGTCCCCTGAACGTCTTGGGTAGCCATATCATGAAATCCATAGAGATACCATTTCAATTACACATGGGTACATCTAGTAGTTGCACTAAGACTATTGGAACCTAATGCCCGAACTTCACTTTCTATGAAGTGAAGAATCCTGAAACAAACTCTTCCATTGCATTTTTCATACATGGCCACCTCTGCAGATGCATGAGGTCCTGATACATCTTCACCACACCAGGATGTACTGTTAGGGGGAACATATGGAATTCCCCAACACCTCCTCCTATAGCACCACTGGTATAATGGTGCATCCTCTAAAGAGGATGGCGTGCCCCCACCTTCAAAAAATCCATGAGGTGCATGTTCTTAAGATATCTGAGCACATCGAACCTCGCAGTAAAATTCCCCAAGTTGTGCCTCCCCAACTCACTGAATATGCGGGGGAGTGACAATCATTGACTTCTAGAAAGATGATTTATCTCTATCCACAATGGATATCTGTAATGAATCAAGATACTCTGTCACCTCACTCAGTAGTTGTAGACCGGTTCTCCTACATAGCATGTCTGCCAATACATTTCCTTTCCCAAGAGTATAGACTATGTCAATGTCAAAGTCCTATAGGAACTCTTTCCAATGTCATTGTCTCAAGTTGAGGTCCTTCTATGAAATGATATACCTGAGACTCTTATGACCAGTTTAAACAATAAATTGTTTACCCTTCATGATGTGTGACAAAATATTCAAGGCTAATACGACTACTAATAACTCTATGTCATGGGTTCCATAGTTTCGTTCATGTTTTCTCAGCTGTCGTGAACCATAAGTGATCAATGCTCATTCTGGAATCATGACACAACCTATTCCAGTCCCTAAGGTGTCGCAGTAGACTACATACCCAATGAATTATTCTGATAGCCTCATGATGGGGACACGAGTAAGTCTCTGTCTTAACTCTTAAAAATTCTACCGGCATATCTCCATCCATACGAAGGGTTGTCCCTTATTTATCAAAGCTGAAAAGGGTTCCACAATAGTGGAAATGTGTGGTATGAATTTTTAGTAGTACCCATCCATCCATTGGAAACTATGCACCTTGGTCACACTCCTAGGTGGATCCAATTCTAGCACAACCTCTATCTTTAATAGATCCACTACAACTCAAGCCTCTGAGAAAGGATTCCCATAAAGTGAAACTCCCATATCAATAACTGACACTTTGAGAGCTTAACATAAACCCGATTCCCTTTTAGTGTATCCTGAACAATCTATAGATGATAGTAATGCACCTCCTCCGATGTCTAGTATATCAAGATGTTGTCAATTAATTCCACCACAAAACGATCGAGTTATGGATAGAAGATCCTTTTCATGAGACCCATGAACACTATAGGGCCATTGGTCACCCAAAATGTCATAACCAAGAACTCAAAGAGTCCATACCGACATCTGACGATTGTATTATGCACATCCTCATCTCGTAACCTATGCTGATGATAGACTAATCTGAGGTCTATCATAAAAAACTATCGAGCTCCCTTCAACAATTCAAAACGATCATCAATCCTCAGAAGTGAATACTTGTTTGTCACAGTAACCTGTTTCAGGTACCAATAGTCCACAGAGATTCTCAAACTCCCATATTCCTTCTTGAAGAATAAAATTGAGGCTGCTCCAGGGAAAACACTGGGCCCTATGAAACCCTTATTCTACAAGTCCTAAAACTATACCTGTAACTCAAAAATCTCCAAAGTAGCCATCTGATATGCTAGTGTTGATATCGGTGTCACATCAGGATACTTGACGATGTAAAATTCCACCTATGTGTCAAGAGTTAGTCCAGGAACATCAATTAGAAAGGCATCATCATACTTCTCCACTTCTATAGGATAACTCAGACTCTCATCACCCACTGCTCTGAATGTAAGTCTAGAAAACTAATGTGTTATCAGCTGCACCCTCTTCAAGGTAATTCTATACTATACTACAATGTATTCCTTCTCACAGATAATGGAAAACCTAGTCACATCCTCATGGACACACCAAATTTTATTCCGAAAACAGTCAATCTGAGCATGGACTCTGGATAACCACACCATACCCAATATGACGTCGTAAGGCCTCAGAGCCACTACTTGAAGATCTCAGTCGAATCTCTTGCCTCCTCGAGTATTACAAAACTACCTGCACCAGTGTGTAATGGTATAATCTTCTCCCGTATGTGTCTCGAATCATAAGGATCAAGCCATCGGCTCCACCAGAATATCCGAGCTCTGAGAGAGGGTCCTGGAAATAAAGGAGTTACTAACACTTGTGTATATAAGTATTGCAGCTAGGGTGGAGTAGACATAAATCATACCTCGAATCATCTCCAGAGAACCGTGGTCATAGGCTTTAACTGCATGGTGTTGAGCTCATACTTTTCCACCTTCTCCATGTGGTCGGGTTGGACCACCAAGAGGTGGTTCTGGTAGAACCTCGAATTGTCACCCACCTCCTGATGCACAGACAAATCCTCTTCCACATCCGCCACCCAGTGGACTACCTTACTCAAATCTCTGCCTCTGACTTGATGGTACCCAGACCGTCTGTTTTTTTTCATATGGTGGGTCGTGTAGTCACGAGCCATGTGACCCTGCCCACCATACGAGTAGCACTACCTGCTCCTTATCTTTCCCCCTCAATCTCGTGATCCCCGTACCACCGAACATATATCTTGAGGTCACCCACATGGGCCCCTGCATCATCCATCTACTACCTTCTACTAATGACTCATCTACCTGATGTCTAGTTGTGGCTATAGTTTTTTTCCTTCTCAGATAAGAATATCTCCACTAAAAGCGCTATCTCTATCACCCCTGCATGCTTTCGAATGCTGAGCAATATCATCGATGCTCTGATCACCCATTAGAGACACTACTCAATGGTTCAGGTTCTTTAGAAAGGGTCTTGTACTATGTCATTTGGGTAGCAGGAGAGCTCAATGAACCTCGCTATATAATGGTCCATAGTCATGTTACCCTACTGTAAGTGCATCAGCTCCTGTATACGGACTGAGGTTAGGGTCTCTAGGAAAAACACTTCCCTGAAAAGACCCTCGAAGTCCGCCCAGGTGAGGGTGGCCTCAACATGTAACTATAGTGTCAGTCTTCACCATATCCTAGATTCTTATTAGAAAAGACTGGTAGATAGTATCACCATCAAATCAACTGGTGTCCCAAAAAAGAGAAAAAGTCTTTCCAGAGGGTCCAGCAAGTCCTCGGCCACATGTAGATCTATCTCACCACGGACCCTCGAAGTCCTCTGCCACAGAAACTCGTGCAACATGCTCTGTCGGTGTGCACCCTATAAAGGTGGGGATGGTGGAAACAGATTCCCAATGAGTAGTGGTGATGCTGGTACACCACCCGATGGTACTATTGCAGAAGGAGGGCCGTACACCGAATCCTCGTCGCTCAGTTGGTTGTCATCACAAACTCTCACTGGAAACCAGCCTGACTCACAGCATGGTGTCATCCTGAATGAAAACAGGCGCACCTTACTCAATAAGTTATACCTAGTGAAATGACCTAAGAGATCAAAAGTAAGACACTTCCAAAACACAGAAAATCAATGTTTTAATGTACCTTGTTGGAAATAAGAATTTAGTGTCCCTATGTTTGGATAAGTCAGTTGCCGCACCAACACTGGATTCACCAAACAGAGAACCACACTCACAACACTTAACACTATTGCTACATTGAAAATACCAAAGTCTTAGGACTTTGGTATAACTGAATCCTATGATACAACTTTGTCCAGACCATTCCTCTAGGCCTGTGCTCTGACTACCCCATGCCCACCTTCCATAGGCCAGGGGTAGATGAGTATCACCAAAAAGGTGTATCCTTATAATCGGAATAAATTTCCTTTAAACCTATACAAACACAAGATCCTAGAACACAACAAGAAGAAACTGTAATGTTAACTGCTATAGAAAAAAGTGTAATGAACATAAAGAGGCCAGAATACAAGCCCAACATAAAAGTACAATTACTAATAAAAAGGGAAAACATCTCTTGGATCATCCACCAAGGATCCTACCTAAAGGGTAGCTACAACTCAAGATCAATAGTCACTAAAACACATCATGTCAATTGGTCCACCTCTGAGCCCCATCCAAACCTGGCTCTTTAAGACTCGATCAATGTTGTATGTCATCTTCTCAAGACACAGTAATGTGTGGGCATTGCCCATGCAAGGGTGGGTATAACAATACTCAATAGGGACTCCAAGACCCCTGAAGGTCTCCTAGAGTTCCAAATAGGATAATCCACAAAGAAATACCCCAAACACATAGAACGATGTATTCGTCTACTCTACTTTGGAATATTACCATACATATACCTATATTATCTATATATACTTGTCTCATATATGAGGAAACACAAGGATCCAACTTTTAAGCCTTTACCACAACTGCTACATGAGGGGAGAATACCACAAAGGTAACACCAAGATTGTAACACCATGAAGGTAAAAGTATGAAAAAAGAAACATAGCGATGGTAACATCATCAAGGTTAAATTAACACAAAGTTAAAGACTTAGATCACAACATGTATATAACTCATGTATAGAAGTAAAAAATGATTATTCATAAATCAATATCATCTAATTTTTTCAAGAGGCTCTGATGTTGACCGACATTGGATTGATAGATGATAACCCACACATGATCTACAGGAACTGAACAACACATGATCGATAGATACTGACCCAAATAGGATCACTAAGTGCTGACCGACATAGGATTGATAAATGCTGAACCACATAGGATCAAAGTTCATACTTCACATTTTGACCAGCTATGATATTCTCGCAACTAGCACGCATGATTCTGGGAGGATGCACTCCTCAATCAATCATTAATAACTCAACCACCACTAATTTAATCAATGAAGTATCCTAAAGGACCCCCATGTCATAAGGGTACCAATGTTATAGACCGTGCATCAATCGAACACCCGTTCTATGACTTAAAATCATTTTACTACCAAGGGCCTGGATTGATTCCTATTTGATCTAACCTAGGAAAACTCAAACATTCTCCAAAAATCATGTGGAGTATACCAAAAGAACCATCTAAATCCAAGATCCTAGCTCCATAGACGGTTCATCAAATAGAAGTTTGGTTCACATGTTATTGATCTTTTAGCAAAATTGGGCCTAGAAGGGTCCTGGTCGTGTCCTACCCTTTCTAGGCCACCTCGACCCGGTACTGGTCAAACCTGGCCCAACCCAAACTAGCCTGGGGAGGCATGGTTGGGCTGGGTCATGGTAGGCTAGGCCTGGAATGGTAGTGCAGCCCGCTGGGCTGGTGCAACCCGACCTGCGAAGGGACGCGGCCTAGCCCGTGGAGGGCGGCTTGGCCCATAGAGGTTGTGGCCCGACCCGTGGAGGGGTGCGACCTGTTGGAGTGGTTCCCACCCAATATGGGATGGGGTGGGGGGATGTTTCCCCTTGTTCAAAAATCCAGGCTCCAGATCCACAGTGTGCCTCCAGGTTTCCCACAGGACTCATAAGGTGTGGGTCCTAACCATCCGTTGCGGCTGTCTTCAGCAGTGTGCGACAACACGCTGTTCACCTTTACCTGTGGCTGGTATGTGTCAACCTCCATGGACCGCCTCGACTCTATGTCGTAACCCTCTCTCCGGTAGAGTTTCGTTGTGTGCTGCTCTGCCTTATGTAGTCGGGCCAAGCTGGCCGCTGTCTTTACACACTACAACTATGACCACATCATTCTTTGCTGGTGTGGTACGATGGTCCGACACCATCTCCTCCATGGCCAGCCATTGGAGGCCACATCCATCACCTCCTCTGCTGGTGTCGGTTTCCGGTGGTCTTCTACAGGTTATTGCTTAAGCTCTGGTGGCCCCATTTGTTAATCTGAATGTGCCAATAGACTTTCTGTGACGCCTTGTTTGTCATTGAACCCACCGTTTCAGGTTTCTTCTAACTAAAATAAATTGCTAGCAAAGTACACATCCAACATCCAAAAAAGGCAGAGCTTCTAAGACTTCTTTTTATGACCCACTCCCTCCATATTAGATTTATAATAAGAGGGTAGTTTACTAATTCAACAAATATTGAATTTAGAATTGAAAATAAACAATACCTCAAGATTTGTTTAAGAACATCTGTGCTTGTGGAGGAGTCTATTTTAGTCAATACGTTATTCAGTGGTTCTTGTTAGAACTGGTTCGGCCCTCCATGTGGTTAGTTTCATGGTACTTTTCCAGAGCTTCGTCGGTTAGTGAATCCAATCCAACAATCCTCCCTGAGATCCATATAAATAGGAGAGGGTAGGGTGAGTAAGATCGTTGGGAATTTATATGGTTAATTTAATGAATGAATCTCCCAAATTCCAATGGCGTGGTTACAAAGATTGAGGAGACAAGAAAATTAATGGCTTGATATGTTGCTGGTCTCACCACCACCACATTTCTGTTGGAGGAAAAGAAAAAGAGAAATAAAATATCTTTTTTATTTTATTATTCTTTTAAATGTCCAAAATCTATCATTTTCCCCCGACCTACTACTATCAAAGTGAATCTTTCTTTAAGTGAATCCTAATGCTGCAGATTCAACGGTGCCCTCAGATTTCTAATCTGAGAACCAGTTAAAAATAGAGAAAATGCCACCTGTGCGTTTAATGAATGTACCATAAAAAAGTTCATAAATTACTTCCTGGCACACCAGGCCTCAGATTCACGCATCGACAATTTTTGCAGACTCATAATAATTACATATAATACAAATAAATTTACATGGAAGATATCGGTCTTTACATAATTGCAAAAAATAGAAGGATTCATGAATTTACACTATTCTCTATATTTTCCATTTGTCCCTCATATAATGAAATTAGTTATTTTATAAAAAATGATACAAAAATATAAAACATTTCATTTAATGTTAATGGGATATCAACATTATTATTATAGGACTAGGAAAAATTGCTGGATAATTTAAATTTTTTTCATTTTTTTGAAATATATTTTTGAAATTGATCATTTTTATATATTATCCAATTTAAATACTTGATTCTATGATGAATAATAAGAGTCTGTTTTATATAAAAAACCATAAATGAATCATGCACCTTTGAAAGGAAAATAAATCCTTTATGAATATTTTGTTGTTTTTTTTCTATAAATTCAGTTTGAATAACTAAAGAAATTAGTTTTGGGATTTATGAGGAATGTTGATTTTAATTTTTTTATACATTTCTCTTAGAGACTCTAGAGTGATGATACAAATATCTTATACTACTAAAATAATTTTATGGTGAATATGATAAAGAATTTGCAATGAAACTATTTCTAAATCATGAAAATTATTTTTATAGTCCTTCTATTGCTAATCATCATACATCTCTATCTATGTGAGTCAAAGAGATTTTAACCAAAATGAAATATATTTAATGTAAATTCATAGGTTTTAATAAGAATTTATTTTACTGTTACCTAAACCCACTTCTGATATTTTGTTTTTACCTAGAGAAAAAGATGATATGAAAGGGGCACAAGAAAAGTCTCTCAACATTTATTCCACCTTAGTATGGATCAATCAAAGTTATAGAGTTGGTCATGGAAAATAGTTAATCACTTCATTGGATGTTGTTTAAGAAATTCTTAATTATTCTATTTCTACATATTCATTACCTCTTTTCTGAAGAAATTGATTTAAAATACCCCCTCCAAAAAAATTTAATGAAATAGTTATCATAATTTCCAAATTATAATTTTTAATTGAATAGTTCCTCACAAACATCTGAAATATGTTTGATGAAATAATATTAATTATTTCATTATTATATATATTTTTTAAATTATTTTCATTAATTAATTAGACATATATTTTATACTCAATGTTTTTATCTATGTTCTTAATGGTTTATTATTTTAATTTTTTATGATTCATTTTCTTATTTATTTTCATTATGATTTTAGAGATTTCTACTGCTCAATACTTTTATGAATTCATGTTTATTCCAAAAAAATTCACAATCAATATTATGATATATTACCAAATATTTATTTTAAATAATTATTTTATGTGTATTCCATATTCTACTTATTTTTTATATCCAAAATGAAAGGGAAAAGTGGAATACATAAATTAAAATCGATTAATTGTTTCTTGTGATTTTTTTACTATTGAATGATTTTTTTGATTAACAAATTTGAATGATTATTGTAATGAATAATTTTATTCGAAATATCTCTGTTATTTTGTGTTTTTCTAATTCATGAAATACCTTATTCTAAAGATATTATCTTATGTATTTTGGGTTTTTATATTATATGACATGAATTGTCTGATTAAATAGATTTTATCATGGGATTAATATAAATAAATATATCAATTTTAGTAAAATGATTCAAATATATGGAAATGAATTTTAACCTATGGGAATATAGTTTGGATAGTTTAACTTCAGTTTTTTAAAATTTATAATACTCCGTATTGTATTTTTATATTACCATGTAATAAAATATCGTACAATGATAATAAATGAACTAACACATGTTCAAAGACATATATTTAATTCATAGTTTACTTATTAAATGTCATTAAATTATAAAAATTATATTCACAAAATATTATATTTATAGAACCAAGATATGTTGTGAATGTTACATATCAAAATTCAATAAAATAAATCTCATTTGCAGATAAATTTTTCTAATAAACATTGAATTTAGTTTATCTCCCATATAAACGAATTCAATGATACATTTTCTTTTAAAAACCATATTACAAATATAATCTTTGAAGATACTTCTATTAGCTTGTTATATTACCGAGACCAATATTTTTTGAGTTCTTTATGATTTCTTTTATAATGTTATCATAATCTATTGATGAGTCATCTAATTCAATAAATCATATTATAATGGGAATTCCCTAATTATAGAAATTATTATTTCTATATATTCATTATGATAATAATAGAATGTACAAACATTAGAAATTTCTATCATCGACATTTAATAATTATATTTCTTATTTAGAATGAACAGAAACATGCCTTTAAGAGAATGTCTCATTAAATTTTAATTAGTTGATTCACCAGACCATTACAATTATCTCATATTATCTGGTTCAAAATAAATGATGAGATATAAATATGTAGGGATAGATGATGTATGGAGATACATATACATATATAAAAGATATTTTGATTTAAAATAGATTACGCATATAATGATAACAAGGAACACTATAAATAGAAAAATCCTATATAATTATTGTGGGTTTTGCCTCTATGTATATCTGTTTCAATTGAAGATCATTAGGATCTATGTTGTGATGATCATCATCTTCTAAAAATATATTTTTATATACTTTCCATTTCAGTTAGAAAATCTGTTCTCCAATGATTCATTAATGTTTATTTATCTTAATTGTCTCCACTTGTTCTATGTCTGTGTGTTAATAAAATCGATATATCATTCCCAATTATTTCATTTTTAAAATTTCTAGTACCATTATGTCCTATAAAAAACTTTTACTCATTTGGGATCCTATGAAAAATGTTCTTTAATATTAAAAATCGAAAAAAGTGGAGTATAGTGTTTGTGTTGTATTGTATGGGATTTATATTCCCCAAAACACTATATATCCCAGTTTTTCAATATCATTCTATTATTATTTTTTATTTTCATCAGAATTTTATTGAAGAGAAGATTATAACACACATAAATTGATGATTGTGGTTATTATGTATCATTTTAAATGGGATGTATATAGTTCTTCTTTTGGCATAATGTTGAATTTTTTTTCAAGGAACATTTTCTCTAATTATGTGACATCTATTGACCCCTCAAATACAATGGTAATCAAAAAATTTCTCCCAGCCACACAAATAAAACAAAATGATTCATGTTCTTAAAAGGTTACTATCAGTTGTTTGTTCATGATTGTTCTTGGTTTCCATGCAATTAACCATTAAATCATGTATTGGTGTTAAATTCTAATGTTCAAGTGAATGTATTGAGAGTTTAAATGATATTAAGAGGAGTCTTATTAATGTATAAATTTTGGATCTACAAATTTCTATGAAACTAATATTAATTTATACTTATTAATCAATTAATTCACATGGCTGTGTACTTATAAAAAATTTGTATTTGATTGCATGTGCATAAAGGAAACTGTAAATATATGATAAAAAATCCAACTCATGGACTTATGTTTGAAGATAAAATATTTGATTTAAAAATTAAATACACCACCTCTATGGTGAAATATGTGATATATATATAGACCATAATAGTTTTAAATATAACTTATCATATAATTATATTAACATGAGGCAATGAAGGCAGTTATAAATATGAAAAGACTTTGGATACTCAATACACTACCAACCAAAATGGGAAAAAAGGGAGATGATGAAATGATTTTTAGGGACCATGTAGTTCTAAAGACGATTATCATTAACAAGGTACACATATGTGGAGATCTATAAATTATAGATGTTGTGATAACTAAGAAATCCAACCACTGTTTTATTTCTTAGAATTTGGAAAACCATCTATAATTGGAAGGATATAGAACTCATGTAAGTATAATGAGATCATTTAATGGAATATTAATTATTTGAGTGATTGGAAATTGAGAGACTTAATCTATAGATAGAGTGTTTAGATTTTTGGAATGATTTGTTGTGTTCTTTTATATATTATAATTGAAAAGGTAATTTTTAGATGTAATGAATAACTCAAATATCCTTATACATCATATCAAAAAAATATGATTGCATATGGAAAAGAACATTTCATGGGGGATGTTATGATGTGGGAAATTGAATATTATATATCTGGATGAATATTTTTCAAGTACATAATGATTTAAGGAATTCATCATAAAATACTGAGGATTCCATTAGCTATAAAAATGTATAAATAGGACAATGTCCCAATATTATATTTCATCGAACACCTAAAGACTCATATGAAAAATGGTGTTATATGGTTTATCATTGATCATCTTACAATGTGAAAACATTTATTATCAATAAGATAACATTTACCCTCTAAGGTAATTTATCATATATATATATATATAAATTAATTAATTAGTCTTCATGGGGAACCCATATCCATTGTATCTGATTATGACTGTCATATTGCATTAAAATTATATAAGGGTCTTAAATGGGATCTAAATACATAGATATATTTAAACACCACATATCATACCCATAATTATTGGTACTCTAAATTAATTTTTTAAATATAGAAACAATATTGACATCATGTTTTCATGACTCCAAGGTACATGAAATCATTATCAACCTTTTGTGAATGTTTCATACAATAAAATATTTCATTTGAGCACACATATGGCACTATATGAAGATTGTATTAGAAAATCATTCGTAATATAACATTTTGGGAAGAGGGTATCAGTAAAAGGTTAGTTTTCCATGTTTTTAAGAGGATTAGTTTCAAAAATTAAAAAGAATTCCAGATCATGTTATCACATCCCAATGTATATAAAAGAGTTATTCTCAAAATAGGAGGGCTGAAGTTGAATTTCATTTTGCGGATCATGTATTTAGAAAGGTTTCACCATGGAAAGGTTTTGAATGATTTTTTATAAGGGAAATGTTATCCCCTAGGTATATATGGCCTTTTTAAATAATATAATGAATTATAGTTGTACCTTCATGATTGGATATGTCTCCCAACATTTCTAATGTACATGATGTTATCCATAATTAATTAACAAAAAAATACATCTTATATTTAATTCATATAATTCAATTATCAGGAATTTTGTTGGAGAGTTATATTCCATTAAAATAATATCCTATCTATATAGTTTGAATGAGTGAGAAGGTATTATGGAAACATAAAATTATGTTGGTTATTTTCCTTCATAGAAAACATAAATTAGTAGAGTAAACGTATGAACCTAGATAAATATTATTGAAGGATTATCCATAACATTTAAATAGATAATATACACCACTAATTTCCCAAGAACAAATCTATTTTCTAGAGTAAAATGAAAATACATGATCTTTATTATAGTTTGTAAATATTGTATCCTAAAATATTTTATAGGTATGCCCTTTTTAGAGAACTTATTGAATAATTTATTTAAAATAAAATTAAAAAAATTATAAATTTTCTAATATAATTCTATTTTGAATTATTCCTATGAAATTTATTTTTTCACATTGTTTACCTCTTTTTCTGAAAAATCTATTTTTTCGTAGAGAAATATATGTTTCACTATACTTGAAATTTTTATTAAATTAATGTTATATAAAAAATACCTATAAATTTAAAACCCATGTTATATAATAAAATTGGAAATTAAGGAACAAATAAAATATTCTATGAACCTAGAAAACCAGTGGAAAATAAAATTAATACTAATTGAAATGTTACATTAATATTTAAATGTTTGAGGTCTTTTTAATGAATCTAGTTCTATCAAGGGATATTCAATATTTTCTTAATAGGAAATCCTAAAAAAATTATTTATTATATAATAATTCAATTTAGGAAATTAAAATACTTAACTAAAATAAATATATATTATATCCAAATTTAATATTAAAAACATTATTTCACTAAAAACGATTATTATATTTATAGTAATATTTATTTTAAAATTTATTCCCAAAATGAATAAAAATTTTATTATATTATTTAATTTTAATTTTTTTAATTATATGAATAAATGAGGGTAAAATGATTTGATAGAATTTGTTCTATTATGATTAATTATTAATATAAGACATTATTTATAAGGGGAATAGTAAAATGGAAAAATATGGCTTACTAAATTAAACAATCCCTAAAAAGATAGATTTCATTGAATGTAAGAGATTTAGATGTATATATACATGAATCTACTATACATATGTCCATTTATGAGCATATTTACCTTTAATAGTTCTGTGTAATTATTGAAAAATGAATAGTATTCTTGTAATCACCTTTCCTGACAATTATAAAGGATATAAATCTTCATCACTTCAAGATATAAATCCCATCTAAATTTCTCCATGGAGAACTGACATTCATATATACTAATGATCTAATCCCATTATCATAATCACAGATTCTCTAATAGATCACTTTATCTCATCTTATTTATTGAATCTTTTATGAAAAAACATATTTCAGATGTCAGTATTATAAACTACATAGTTTTATTATTAGTAATTTTTTCATTTAGATTTATTCTATCTGAATTATTAAATTGGTAATAATAAAATTTATATACAATTATGTCTTTATAATAAGGTTATTTTAATTATTTATTTATATACCCCTTCCATTAAGAAAAAATAATTTTCTCATGCATTGTGTGGATTACAACAACCAAGGTGTACCATGTTTTTTTCCATATATATATTAAAATGATATATATATAATGAAGGAATTAAAGTATAACTATGAATTTTGTGGTATTATTATATTTATTATGCCCCAAATATAAGAAATTGTTATGTATATGACCAAGAAACAATCATATGTATTTTAATAATTAAAAATAAATGTACCAAGAGGATAATCCGTTATTCCAAATGCATACTGTTTTCATGTACATTACTTCATATTATAAATCATTAAATTTATTATATATCATACAAAAAATCATTATAAAAAGTAAATTATATTAATTTTATATTGAAATTAAATCTAATATATCATTTAATCATCCATTGAAGGCTCTTATTTGGGCCAGTTTAGCCCCATACTATAAAAATGTTATACATTTATGTCATATATGAAAATGATAACTTTTTCTATTCTATAATATGATATAAATCTGTTAATGAGTTTTTTTCAGTTCTATAGATATTTTTATCAATATCTATTTCATCAATTTTGGAAATGCCCTTCGTTCATAAAAACCCACAAAATCAGGTTAATTATCAAATTTATCATTAAAGATAATGTTTAAAAATATCATGATATTTTATACATTAAATATTATTATAAATAAATAATAAAAGTTTCATTAATGAAATTTTAATATTTTAATTTGTTCTAATATTTAATATGAATTCCACTAATACAAAACAAATTAAAAATATCATAACAATAAACTCCAATATAACGTCCCAAAATTGACATACATGTATAGTACATTACTTTTTCATAATATTTATTACATGACACAAACTGACACCCAAATATCGTATTAGTTTTGTGTATTTCAAAATTTAGGACATAATCTTCTAACATGGTGAATGATCTTCAACATCTCCCATATTGTTCTTCCCCTTTTGTGTTCATACCTAAAACCATTATTTATATATTTGGGAAAGGAAAATATAAATAGTGTGAGAAAAAAAGATAAATAAGGGTAATCATTAAGAATTTAAAACAAACCATAAACATAATAATGTAAACACAAGAACATAATGTTTAAATATAAAAATCATGTGTCATGAAATTAATTTTTGTAGTATGTAAAGAATACATAATAAAAGAACAGTAACCATGATAAAATATAATCAGTATAAAATATAGAATCATTGAAAAAAATAATCAAATAATATGATTTCTGTTGTTTCCAAAGAATTTCTGCAAAGACCATCATAGTAGAAAAAAGTATTTTTCTGAACCTTGTTTACTTGTGATTCCTTCCATTTATTACTGAAGCATATTTACTTGTCATTCTAGCCATGTATTATATAACCATATTTTCTATCCATTACAGTCATGTATATCTTATGAGATATAAATATTTACCCAATTCAATAGAGTTAGATATATATCCCTCCAATATCATAATGAAACCACTCTTTCATCTACCACAAAACCATAAAAACATTCATCATAACATATCCCATAAAATAAAATGGGTTTCTTAAACCACATTCCATCAGAATTTATATAAAACAAATAGATTTATTAAAAATCATTCCATCATAAATGCAATGAAATCATTATAATAATAGGGTTATGAATATAACCCAATTTAAGGAGTGTCTTCATAAATGAAAAATAATTTTGAAAAAACACATGAAATTAATTCCTTAGGAAAATACCCTTTCTTCTTAAAAAATGTTTTCCTTACTCAAAATGTCAAGAAATTTTAAAAGAAAAGAATTTATATTAAATTAAACATGAAATAGTGTGTAAGAATCTTTGGGGAAATATTGCATCATGAAATAGTAAAAAACCATTCATTCCATATATGCTAAAAACACTTTCTCCTCGTACATTTCCTGGAAAAGTCCAAAAGTACCTCTTATTGTAAAGGAAAAGAACATTCCTTCCAAAATTTTTTGAAAAAGTAAAAAATGGATAAAAATGACATTAAACATACGTAATAGTATAAAAAAATTTAGGAAAGAATTTTTTAATACATGTACATGGATGATAAATATACCTCATGTAAATACTTACATATATACAATCTTGGATAAAAATGAGATTGAAAAATTATCCCTTAACATTTCATAACCTATCAAATCATATGCCTCGTAAAATAAGGAATACTATATTCATATTTAAAAATCATAAATTTCATAAAAATAATGATAAAAACCTTAATGGGTAATATAAATACAACGAGAAAGAACTAGATTGTGTATAAGACATATGTCCCACAAAAATAAAAGTTACCAAAAGTAATCCATTACTATATGTCTGATATTATTTGTATGTATATGAACCTGGTATAATGATTTAAATAATAAATATACGTATTATAGACGAATAATCCTATTTATGATATAATATATGATCTTATTATCATCACTTGTTAGAAACATTTCATTATTACTTGTTATTCAAGTATTAACTACTTTATATTCTTATGCACATTTTTTTGAATAAGTTCTAATTATCCTTATTATTTTATTGTTATATCATTATAAAATGATATTTATATAATAGATACCATATTTTTTAATATAGTATATTTATATAATATTTATTTAATGAAGATCATGTAGAATGAGTCACATCACATCTTGGAGATGATTGGCCGTATGTACGCCCAACCGACGATATCATTTGAATTGTTGTTGAATCATTTTTATGTTGATGGTGAATAAAATTAAAAAATCAATATCATCTTATAATAATCATATAAATTTATTTCTTCCATAATCAGACCCATCCATGCATGGTGGTGGTGAAAAACTGTGTTCACCACGACGTGGATATGATAAGTTATACTTATACACTCATTGTGATTTCATTTTTCATAAAATGGATAGAAGGATGAATATTGTTGTTTCGTAATTATAAAAACGTCTCATTATATAAATAATTATGGATTTATTTCTTTATAATGAAACAATTATTGATGTGGATGAAAAAGAAAAAAATGATTGAAAGAATCCATAGAGGAGATTACGTCTTCTTTAACGTGGTCCCTTTAGATACCTTGTTCATGGAACTATGGTTGGTCTTTTTAGAATAACATAACCTCTAGACTTTAACTATTAATGTTTAGAAGATATATATTCAGGTTATAGACTGAATTTATGTCTTAATGAGTTGCGGTAAAATAAGGGGGGAGGTGTCGTCTTATAATTGGGGTTAGGGACAATTTGGGAATTTCTGAATCTATTAATTAATAATATTTATAAAATCAATCAAAATACATAAAAATAGATATATTAGAATCTAAAATATTATAATATTGAAATATCATCAACCTATATAATTTAGACATTTATCTATGTATATTTAAACATTATACTTTTAATTAACAATTATTTATTTTATTTAATTTAATGAAGATATAATTTTTTTAAATATTAATAGGGTGAAATAATTACTTATATTATTTCAATTATACCATAAATTAAAAATTTAGGACACTTTAGAGTGTATCGTAATTATTATATGTTTTTAAAATTGTTTTATTATTTTAAATGAATTTTAAAAAATATTATTTAATCAAAATATCAATTGTGTCTATTTTAACAACATTATTTTCATGGATTTTCATAAATATCAAGATGAGGTGTTATCCTAGAACCAAATATTTTATTATATCCAAAATGGGTCAACGAAATCTATTAAACACATTGGAAAAATTAATTATCCCATATTATATTTATTTTAATATTTTTAAAAACATTTATTTGATTTATGCAATGTTTAAATAATCACTACACCACTATTGTGTAATTATTTAATACACATATTTGTAGAATGAATATTTCAAATAAAATAATATGATGACAATTAAATTACTTGATGTCATAAAAATATATTTAGTGAAATTTATATTCTGGAAAAACCAACATTACAAATGTTATTCTTATTAGCATATGAATGTGACAACATTAACATGAGTTTGAAAATAATAATAACAATGTAATATTCTATTGTATAAATATCAAAATAGTCACTTTTATGGAATCACGATTCTTATGGTCATGTTATACAAAACCAATTTTATTTGGTCATGTGTTTACGTATTGTTATGTAGATTTCTCATCAACTAAATAATTTTTACATCATCAATGTATAAGAGTTTATGGTTATTATTAATTTAAAAAAAATAATATTAAATTTCCATGATTTATATAATTTTATTATCATTCTATGGAATATTTACCATCGAATATATCACAGGTTTATACCTATATTACAATTATTATACTTATAAGGAAGATGTGTTTGTCATTTTTTCAATTTCATTGGTTTAATTAATATCTATATTATATTCATTTTCATGTGGCCCTAAAATGACTATTTTTAGAACCTAAGATGTTAAGGAATAAGTTTAATCAAACAATACTATTTTAGTAGGTTTTAGAATCATTTTATTCCCCTTATCATATTATTTTTTACACTAATTTAACTGATTTACCTTTAACATTGTTAAATGAAAATTACCGTAGTTACTATCATAACATCCAAAAAACTAAATGTAACCTATTAACATAATTTTTCCTAAGTGATTCCAATTCTTGACTACATTTTTACTAATTCAAAACAAGTATGTTTGATTAATTAATTTCAAATTAATTTCCATTTTCAAAACCAAAAATTCAGTTTTTAAGAAGTAAAAATATCAAAAAATTGATATGTGTTTATGACATATATAAATTTGAATTTATATAAAATTACCAAAATTAGATGAAATGATAAAAAAATAATCCCATTAATCATTAAACTAAATTAAAATGATAATATAACTATAAAAATAATTATAATAGAAATTCAATTTTAATTTAAAATACAGTATACATTAATATTCATTAAAATATGAATTTCATCAAAAAATACTAAAATTTCATCAATTTTAAATTTTGATGTCCCGCATAAATTGAATAATTCTATTATATCAAATAGAACTTATAAAATTGAAAAAAAATAGATTTAAATATGGTTCCCCATTAAAATGTAAAAAAACTATATTTTTTTCAAAATACTTCTTTTATCGGAAAAATTGAATTTGTTCTTATGTCATGATCTATAAAATACATAATATGGATGTTAATGTTATATAAAATTCAAAATGTTGATTAATACTATTTGTAACATCTTTTTTATATCCCATTAAATAATCTTATTTTAATAAAATTTCGTATGATGCATGATATCGAGGATAGTCGCTATTGCATGTAATGCATGCCAAGTCAGTGTTGCATATAATACAAGCTAATATAGAGATGCATATAACAATAGGTAGTATTTGTGTATCATACTACATAAGTCATAAAAGAAATTAAAAAGAATCATTCTCATAAAATCTCTGGGTTTTACATTATATCCCCTTTAAAATAAATTTCACACTGTAAATTCGTTAGGGTTATAAAATAATTACTACTTTATTGTTTTTTTATATAAACCCACATCATAAAAAGAACTAATAAAACATCATTTTTGAAAATAATTCCAGAAATAAAATGTTTTCCAAAAGTATTGCATCACTGGGGGTCATTAAATGAGTATATAGATGAGAACTGAAAACATAAATATAGAATAAAAATCTAACCATCACATTCTGATAGATAGCGATAAACAATATTTTTTGGAGAATGTTAACAACTAGAAATCCAAAAATCTATGATGATATAAGGGACCATCAAATTCATTGGGTAAGAAGGTACAATGATAACATTTTCAAGTTCCACATCCTAAAGTTAATGAATTTTTATTAAAAATAAATAATTACTTGATTTTGGTATATTCTCAATGTTTCTCGTTCCATGATCATTTTTTAATTCACCTCTTATTTAATGAAATGAAGTTGAATTTTTCATTCTTGAGGATTTAGTAGATCATTTGATATAATTATAGGTCATTATATCTATGTCAACAATAATTTTAGTATAGATAATCAAATATCTATATGGTCACCAATAACGAGATAATACCTTAATCTAAAAAAATTCAACCAGAATATAACTTATACTATTATGAAATGGATAACATTACAAATATTCTAAAAACAAAAAATATAAAAAACTTTATAATTTTGTGAACTAAATGAACTAAACATTTATCTCCCAAATATCATAATGTAGTTCATTGTTGTCACATCCCAAACATGTGTACTGGATAATCATGTATTCTATTGACTCATTATAATAACGTGAATTATGATAGAACCTTAGTGAAAACCTTATTTCTGGGAAAATTAACTCTTTTCACACATCAAAAATTACATAAATTCTAAAAAATAAAACAATGATATATCTCTGTCCTTATATCAGTCTCGAGGAAATTATTACTATCAAACAACTCATTATCTCTTCATCCCTTCATTTGTCGTATATCATGTGCTTTCCAAGAATATTTCAATCACTTTTCAATGTTATCGCTACCATTTATCATATAATTTCAAATACGTAATGAAAAAAACAGTGTAACAATCCATAGATGATTATCTATTTTATATAACCGTAAAATTACTTATACAAAATTATTCGTGATAATAATTTAATTATTTCACTATCATTATAAACCATTAATCTAGAATTATAATTTTAATACTTATCATATCTCTCTTCTCATACAACATTCTCCCTATCTTCATCATCAGTGACATAAAAATTGCCCATACAATCATTCTGATTATCTTCAAATTATTTTCCAATAGTGAAAATATTTTCATAATGCCAAAACATTACACATGTGAATAATTTTATCATTTTTGGTCTCTTAATAATACAATTATCGTCGTACATTGTGCTAACTGATCTTTATTCCATTGAAATTAATGGCCTTGTGTCCTTCTTTTCCCCACCCAAAGCATCCTCTATTTCATTTTAAAAAGAATACACGAGGCCTCTTCCCACATAATTTAAATGAGGAAAATTGTATATTATTTCCTCTATATTCACCATGAAACTCCATATTTCTCTTATTGAATGGGTATGGAAACTCACCAATGTTAAGATTATTGGTCATATTATAATATTTTTGATTAGGTATACCAATGATGTTTCACATTCCAACACCCATATAATCAAGGGGGAGTATAATGAATATATAAAATCTTCAGTTTAATTCAAGAGTATTCATGATAATTACTGCAATTATAGGATTGTAACGTATTGTTAGACTTACCCATAAGGACATCCCTATACATACCATAGAAATATCACTAGGGATCTCACTAATATTTTTGCATCCTAGTTTTTTATGGTTGACTAACCTTCATTCTGATACCACCTATAAGAACCCAATACTGATGTACATGGACAATACAGTACATTTCTGGAAGAAATAATACAAGACCCAAATAGATTCCAAATTAAAATATTAGTGTAGTGTCTTTGGAAACTTGAAATCTGATCCTCAAACATTTTGAAAGATCATCTACATCTCCCATAATGATCTTCCGCATTTTTTAAACATGTAACCATTATTTATATCCAGTGGAAAATAAAATAAAATTTTTTTGGAATAAATTTCTCATTAAGGGTAACCATTTGCAACATAAAACAAACCATAAAAATAAAAATGTAAAAACATTAGCATAAATTTTAAATATCCAAATCATGGTTCTTGAAATAAATATTGGCAGTACGTAGGGAATAAATCATAATGTAATATTAACCTTGATAAAATAACATTGGTATACAACATGTAATTTTGTAAAAAAAAATCACATAGGGTGATTTCCATTATTGCCAAGGCATTGGGTTTAAAGACCATAAAAGTGGGAAAAGTCCTTTTATGAACCAGGTTTACATGCTGTTCAATCCATGTATTACTGAACAATATTTACTTGTCGTTCTAACACTATATTATTGAACATGATTTACTTTATGATCTATTAATTTTTATCTCATTAGATATAAATCCTTACTAATTAATTGGAGGGAGACATAAGTCTCAACTATCTCGAAATGAAACCATTCTTATATGTGCCAAAAAACCACAAAAACATTCACCACATCAAAACCCATGAAATAACGTGGGATTCATAAACATCATTCCATCATTATTGATATAAAAAATGGATTTCCAAAATAGAATTCTGTCATAACTAAAATAGATTCATAGTAACTAAAGGGTTGGAAACATAACTCTCTTTAATGAGTTCCATCTTAGATGGGAAATAATTTTTAGAACAAACTTGTCATTAATTCATTAAGAAAATATCATTTATTATTCAGAAACATTTCTATTTCTCCAAATGAAACATCATTTTAAAAGTAATGAATTTAGTTGAAAATAATGATGAAATTATGTAGAGGAAGTTTCATGTAAATAAGTCTTCATGAAACCGTAAAAATCCAATCATGCTGTATAAGATAAAAAACATTCCCCTCATTTTTTTCAAGAAAATCCAAAAAGAACCTCATATAGCCAACTAAAGAAAGTTTACTTCAAAACGATGTAGTGAAAGTAAAAAATAGTAAAAAATGTAATTAAAAATACAATGAATTATAGTAATTTTTTTTGAAATTTTTATTTAGAAAACATAAAAATGGATGATAAATATACCCTCAGTAATTACTTACCTGTAAAAAATCTCAGATTAAAATAAGATTCCAAAATTATCCCTTATCAAATTATAATCAGTTCAATCCAATTACTCATAAAATAAAGATAATAATATTCATATTTAAATATATTAACAATCATATTATGAATAATAAAAACATTCAGGGGTTAAATAAACACCACACGAAAATATTAGATGGTGTATAAGGCATATGTCCCACAGAAATAAGAGTGAGAGAAAATAATCTCTTACATTAGGTCTGATATGCATCATATATATCAAAACATCCTGTATAATGATTTAAATAATGTTATTGAATTTTTACAGATGAATATTAATTTTTATTATATCAAATATAATCAAATTATCATCGTTTGTTAATAACATTTCATTGTTAATCATTATTTGAGTGTTAACTACTTTATGTTTTAATCCGTTTTTGTTTTATAAGATAAGATTCTCTTTCTTAGGTAATACTTATAAAATTTGAAAAAAATATAAAAATAATAGAGATCACATTTATTCATTATTTACATTATTATAATCACAATTTAATTAATATCATGTATATTTAATTCCCCCACATCATAGAGATTGTAGGTCTTACATACGCACGAGTGAAGAAATAATTTGAATAGTTGTTGAATGGTTTTGAAGTGGATGGTGTATAAAATTTCAAAATAAGTATCATTTTATAATAATTATATATAGATATTAAATTATTCATCATACCCATCCAGGTATGGTGGTGGTGAAAAACTGAGTACACCTTCGTGGGGAGACGGTATGTCGTACATACGCACATGTAGTGATTTTATTTTTCAAAATATGGATAAAACCAGGAATATAGTTGTTTTATAATTTTCTTCACATATCTATATATTATTGATACTAAATTTATTAATTTATAATGAAACTAATCTTGAAGTAGAACCAGATGAAAAACATATCGAAAGAATTGGTAGAGGATATTACCTCTTCATTGAAATTCCCTCATTATATTTCCTCTTGATGCCACTAGGGTTGGACTTTTGAGAATACAAAAACATCTATAATGTAACTTGGTATGTTGAGAATAGAAATGGGAATGGTATATATGAATATGAAGGCTTAATGAGTTGTAGGTAAATGATGAATGATTCATCCTTTTATAATTGGGGTGAGGGACACTATTGAAATATATAAAACTATTAAATTATAATATAAGGAAAAGAAATCCAAATATCCCCAAAATGAGATATATTCGAATCTCAGATATGGTATTATTTAAATCTCATCTTCCAATAAAATCATGAAATGTTTTGATGAAAATTTTAACATTATCATTTTAATTAACAATTATTTATTTTATTTTAATTAAAATAACAAATGTTTCAATATTATAAGGTTGAATTATTTAATTATTTTATTTAAATTACAAAAAAATGTATAATTTAGAAAACTTTCGACATTATAATAATAGTTATTTATTTTTATAATTATTTTATAACTTTTAAATAATTTTATAAAATATTATTATAATGAAATACAATTTTGTCAATTATATCACTATTCATTTTAGTGATTTTAAGAAATTTCAAGAAAAGGTTTTATCCAATATAAATATATTTTATTATATAATGAATGGTTCATGTACATCAACAAAATGAGTAGTTAAATTAAATATCCTAAATAATAGTTTATTATTATTTTTAATAACATTTCTTTGATATCTATATTATTTATCACAACATCAATATTGTGTAATTATTTAATATACATATTTTAGAATAAAAATATGAAATAAAATAGTATGATGAACATAAATTTACTAGAATTAATAAAAATATATTTATTTGATTTTATCATATAGAGAAACTAACATAAAAAATGTTACACGTATTAAAGTATGAATGTTTCATCATTAACATCAATTTAAATAAAATTAATTAAATGTCATAATCTGTTCTTTAAGGCACCAAATGGTCACTTGTTCAACTATATAATTTTTATGGTCTATATATACTCCCCTAAATTTATTTTTTCATGTTTTTAAGCTTTTTATGGGTTATTAGTGTTTTAATAAAAAAATAATATGACTTTTCCTCAATTAATTATTTTTAACATCATCAATGTATATAACATTAAGGTGATTATTAAATTCTAAAAAAAGAAATAATAAATTACTATGATGTTTGTATTTTTTTAATATTTCCATTTAATATTTATTTTCGAATATATCACCTAGTTATCCCTAAGTTATAATTAGTATACATATAAGAAATGCTAAAATTTGGTCACTTTTATTGGTTTTATAAATATCTATGTTATTTTCATATTCACGTGGTGCTTAAATTACTATTTTTGGAACCTAAGATTTTAATGGTAGAATTTTATTCATCCATTTGGATTTTGGTAGGTTTTAGGATCATTTTATTTTCCTTCTCATATTATTTGTTACACTAATTTACATAATTTTCCTTTAATAGCGTTAAATAAAAATTAATGTAATCACTATTCACAATATCAGAAAAATTAAAAATTAACCTATTAAGATAATTTTTGACTAACTGATTCAATATATTAAGTCCAATTTCAAAACTCAAAACAAATAGGATAAATTAATTAATTTAAAATTAATTATCATTGTTAAAATTGTAAATCGTGTTTTTATAAAGTAAAAAATATCAGAAGATTGATATGTGTTTATGTTCTATTTAAATGTAAATTTACATTAAATGAACAAAATTGGATTAAATTATAAATAAATAATAATATTAAACTTTAAAAAAATAATAAGAAAATATAACTATATAAATAAATTACATTAAAAGGCAGTTTATAATTAAAATTATTTTTTTTCGCAATTAATTTTAATAAGAATTTTATTAGTAAAAGGACAAAATTTCATCCTAGATAAATTTTGAAGTCTTGATTCCAAATAAGAAGTTTATTATGTTGAATAGAGCTGATTAAATTGTCAAAAAATAGATTGAAAAATTTTCCTCCATCTAAATGTTATAAGAACATTATTTTTTTGAAAAATATTTCTTTTATCCAAAAAATAAAATTCTCTCTTATATCATATTCTAGAATATACATAAGACGAATGTTAATGTTATTTAAAATTAAAATTATGATTAATACTATTAATAATGGAAATTTTATATCTATTTAAATAATAATATTTTAATAATATATCATACAATGCATGCTATTGAGGAAGGTCACTCTTGTGTGTAATGTGGACTAAGTAAGTGATTATTTTTTGTGCAAGATTCCATTAGTGTTCCATATAAAGCATTTCAAAATTATTTCTTTTAAACATTGAAATAAATCTATACTCGATGTTGAGTGAATTGAATTCTGTCAAACAGACAGAAAATTTCATGTAACACAATCCAAGTATCGTGTTGTGTATACTGCCAGCTAATAAGGTGTTGTGTATAGAGAAAGATATTCTTGGTATATCATACAACACAAGACATCAATGAAATTAAAATGTATATATCTCATAAAATCATGTGGTGTTATATCCAATGTCTAAAACATGAATAATTCTTTTGGAGACTGAGTAAAGTTATTTATTGAGATATTAATAAATATAAATTTATAATAAAAGTGGTTAATTTATTTTCATCTAATTAGCAAAATGATTTAAGGGTTTTTCATCGTCATATTCCTCTCCTTTACGATTGAATTCATTTATAATCCATAAGTTGGGTTTTTTTATCTCAATTTATTTTATATGGGACATAGTTCATAATCCCTTCCTATTAGATTCATTGTGGTACATTTATTTCCATGGAAGACATTTTTTACAGGTTCCCCATTAAATTTCAAGGATTTAAAAGTGTCTATTTTCAAACCTTTGTCAAATTATTTTTATTCAAGAATATATTTTTACATATTGGAGAAATCATCCAGTATATTGATATGCTAATAGTGAATTTAATTTCATAGAAAATACATTCATATATGCTTACTATAAAGTGAAATATATTGTAAATGTTTTTTACCATAAAGTAAATCACCAAAAAATGGTTGGATTGTACTTGAATCAATCATCACATTAAAATATGATTTGTGAAATTTATACCTCACACCTAGAGAGATACTCTTGGAGGATATTTTTTAGCATATTATATAACTCTTATTGAAAATTGTTTAATGATTTTCTCTACCATAGACTTGTTATCCTAACAATGTAATCTACCGAATCAAAATAAAATCTTCCACAGATAAACATGAAAAAATTTCGTACCCTCTTCAATATATGTTTAGATTAGGGTAAATAATGTTAGTTTTATGTTTCCACATGGCTTCAAAATTTACTAATGGATGTTCACCTATATATCCACACTATTATATTTCATAGGGATGTTTTGTATGTCATTATTTCTCAATATATTGATAGATAAGTTTTATTCTGTAAGATGTCATATATGGCATGGTTTGAATGATGTTGATGAAATGTGTGATTAATTCCATATACATAAACATGTGACAGATAATTCTCAATATTATATCTCCCCACGATGAATTTCTAGGTATCATGAGACAAAGCATGTCAAAATTTTTGTTATCTATCTTCCCATGATAGGAAATTTACATAGCAAAAGGCCTAGAAAAAATGTTTTTAATGTATGGAATTCAGAATTCCTTAATTCTGAGATCATTGATGGTTGTTAACTATTTTTTCAATTATTTTTATGAATAAGTAATGCTTTCCTCCTAATCCATTTTTTGGTATTTTCAAATGACACTTTAATGGGGATGTGTGAACCCAAACAATAACATCCAAATAAAAACATTAAAAGGAAAAGTCACCAAAATCAAGACTATTTGGAGCTACATCTACCCAAAATCAACCTCATTAATTCAATCCTACACCTTCTCATGGTCTTTCGAAAAGCTGTCCTGGGAAAAGATACATGGGCTTGATACCGATGGAATTTTCAATACCCTCTCAATCTTCCAAATCTGAATGGCATGATCTAGTAAACATGTCCTTCTCTGAAACTACATATGATGAAGATCCAGTAGTGTTACTGAAGACTTTCACAACAAAAAGAATATAAAAAAATGTCAATGAATCATAAAGAATCCACTTAAATCAATGTATAACTTTACCTCTCATGCAAATATTACTTAGGACCACTAGCACCATCTTCCTGGCCCGTCCCATCAGAGAGAGGAGATGAGAATTAGATAAATTCGGGAAAATGTCGCAAAACAGAGGACACACTAAATTACCAGGACTAGATCGATGAGAGGTAGAATCACTACCTAAGTCAGTGTTGGGGGTTTCAATACATATACTATCTTCCTTTAATTGAGGAGGGGTGGATGGGATCCCTTCTTTAGACCTTTCTATTCCATCCTGAGGAGGGGCATAATCCTTTCACAATTTTAAACTCCTACCAATATAAAGAGTAAATCCATCATAATCAACCATCACATGTTTACTATTCTTCAATAGAGATATATGTGTATCCTTCATAGTCGGAACCGCTACAGTAGTAGTCAGCAAGAGGCACCTCAAGCCGATACCCCCACAGGAAACCTGCCCATCCCTCAGAGAACAGAGAGCTTACGACACCCCCGGATCTCTTATAATCATAGTCAAATGAAGTGTGGAGATTAGGGAGGAAGGGTGCAACAAGACCGGGGCCTTAACTGACGGTGGAGCCAACACCTGTATAGAAACCGGAGGCTGAACAGGATCCTCAATCGCAGAGGGGAACTAATCCTCCCGAGAATCACAGGCTGATGGGGGACCTCTTCAATGACGACCTCCACATCGGTAAAATTTGGATCGCAAATTTCCTTGACAAGAATCAAAATTCAAAAAAAAAAAATAAAAACCTCCTCATAGATGATGCGTTTATAGAAGCTATCCTCACCACCCAAAGACAACCAAATAGGATGAAGAAGAATACTAGACAAAACCATTTCAACACAAAAGCACGCAAAAAATGGCTGCAATATTCGAGAGGTTGAGCCATTAGTGCACATGATGCATCAAAGACGGTCTCCAATCCATTTCAATACACCAGGGTTCTGAAAACGAAGCGGCATGCTCAGGAAACAGATCTACAGGGCAGAATGATTATAATCACATCCCCTGTTAAAATCAACAGTCTACCAGAACAAAAGAAAAGGGAGGATGTCACACCACCATGACACACTAGACTAGGCCTGGGAAAAATATTAGTGGGTATGGAGATAATCACTAAGGTGATAGTGGTTGAGAACACCAATAGCAGCTGTTTTCTACTAACCCCAAGTAGATGATAGATACATTGCGAAGATTATCACTGGGGGCCAATCTAGACCAAACTATGCAATCAGTGTGCACAAATGCACCGCCACAGCTTCATGGAATTCAGAAGGTGAAAAGGAGAATGTAGGTGTCCCATTCAGTGATTCTGAAGCCTTCAGGTAGATCTTGATCATAGGTACCTCCGGGAGAGGTGAGGAATGGAATAGAGGATATGAGCCCCTTGACAGCTCTGAAAGATAGGATAAAGGGGAGACAGTCAGCCCCCCATGGGTGACCTCCAAAAGAGGTCTTGACGCCTTCAGTTTCAGTGTATTATGTCTATTGGTTGAACATTTATTCCTTACATATCACTTATTACATGTTTTTGTTAAGTATGATATTATTTTAGATTTCACCTCAATAATCGTTTGATATATTTTTTCAATTCCCTATGAAACCAAGAGGTTGGATATGTATAATTTTTATGGATATTTTGGAAGGGATAGTGATTTTATTTCATTATGTTAATTAGTTTTCCTATGTTATTAAACTATATTTTATATATAAATCTTATCTTCTAGGATTAATAAATAGTTTGATCCTTTGGGAACTCATTTAATTTGTACCAAATGTTGAATATGACTACATGATTTATGTTCATGGAGTCCATTGTGTTACAAATAATACTATATAATCACATTAAAATGTTATAATTAATGGAAATACATATATATGAAATAATTTGAAGAACATGTATTATCCCTTGAAATCGATAAATGATAATTAAAATAATACATAAATACATCTGAAATATAGGATAAATGAAAATTGTTATATAATATGATAGCAGTGATACGATAGAACCTTATACCCTAATGTTGTAGAGATTTATAGAATAATTAATTTAAATTTTATCAATTTGGATTTCTACAGCCTACATGCCCCTAATTTTAAATGATATTACTCTGACTAACGAAATTTCATAATAAAAATTGGTGTCCTATTTAAATATATATAAATATAAATAATGTAATAAACATACTAGAATAATGATGAATCATTTATAGGTGTGCCAAAAATGAAATCATGATCCCATGGGTTATATGTTAATATGAATAAAAATTTGATGGAAAAAATCCTAAAAGATCGAAAAAGGATTTATTATTTCATAAATATATAAGGATTGATTGTTGATATATTTGAATACTATTACGAAATATAAAGGGTGTGACATAAGAAACATTGATATTATTTAAAATTTTATTTCCATCGATGTTAAGAAGAAAAAAAAAATACCACGATGAATAATATATACATCTATGATAAGGGGAATATAGCTAATGATGTGACTTGGAAACAAATGTGATTCAATCGATTCATAAAAATAAAACTCATGGCCCCCATATAAGTATACTGTAATTAGATCTTATGAGAATAGGGTGAAATGAATCTATATTTTTGATTCTATTGGGTTCCATTATTTCAAGACCCCATAGTGAATGGTAAAAAATAATGAATTTTGTTATTGTTTTATATAAATCGCCAGTATAGATTCATGAAATAAATTTATGCCACCATGCCAAACCCATTATTGTAAATTCAAAAATAACAAAAATATTTATATTGAGTATCATTTAGACATTGGGAATTTTAATTTAAAATTTTCATGACACCATTCCTAATGTGAAAGACCAACTACAATGACTTTGAGATCAGATTTAGACAAATGCATTTAAATAAATGAATTTAATTACTTATTTATTTATGATTATCATTTCTTAAAGAATTATATCTATATAAGATTCAAAGTTACTTTAAATTAGTTTTTTAAATATTTATATATGTTGGGAATGGTTATTATACAGAATTTAATCCATAAAATGACATATTAAACAATTATTTAAATATAATTATTTTCTAATTTTAAGGAATTTATTTGACAAATGTTACCATATATAGAATACATGATCTTAAATATAAAAAAATATAATACTAATGAAAAATGAAATAGTAATATGGATATTTAAAACTGTATGAAGTTGAAGGTTATTCTCTAATGATGATTATGTTGTAGTTTTTTTCTATAGATAAAATTAGATGAATTATTTATAATTATATAAAAGAATAATTAAAAAAATTAGACATTCACATCTTTAAAAATGAATTTAGATGTCTATAATATATATATATATAATTATTGTGAATATACCATTTAATTTTAGGCGTAATCAATTAATCAGTAATATTGTTTTCTAGAAAATTAATTATGTGTATAATATGGGATAATGTTTCATAATTTATCATGTAATGAGTGAGAATGTGGGATTATCTAGGGGATTTATAAGTGGGATAAGTATAAATAGATCATTGTATATTTACTATGGTGGGTGTTTACTTTCCTAAAACTAATCACAATTTGTGGAATTTGGATTATTTAAAATAAATGATGAGTTTTTTTACTCCTTCTATTATATATACATTTCATTTAAAACAGATAAACAATATTTTCCAGAATAATTAATTTATTCTTGAAAAACCATTATTGTATTGAGATAAAATACGAATTTTACACATATGATAAATATCAAAATATATAATATAAAAAAAATAATTATACATAGACATTTCTCCCACCACTTAGAGTTAATCTATCATAGATCATATAAAAAAGATTCATTTAGGTTTATTATAAATCATACAATATATATATTTTAAATTTCTCTCATCATATTAGGGGAGGTGTGAGATAATATTATACTAATTTTGAATAATTTTTGTAGTGTTTTATTTTGGTCACATTTTAATTATATTGACAAATATTGGATATTATGTTTGATTTATTATATAAAATATATTTATGGATTTGAATGTTTTATAACATTTCATGAAATATAAAATATTACAAAATTTATTATTTTTATAATATTTCATAGGTCAGTCTGGTGATCTATATTAAGAAATAAGGAAATTACTTCTATTTTTTTTATTTATATACCTAATAATTTTCATCATCCAAATGACTATTAAAACTAGACTATAGATTTAATTTTTGGATATTTGTGTTAGCTTAAGAGGAGTCATATGATTTTGGAATCATGATATACGTAAAACCGAAATTGGTTAGTGTTATGTCCAAGGATACAATTACTTGATATGTGGGGAGATTTATGTAGAAAGTTTTATGTAATACCTTAAATTATATATTATTATATATTTTAAATGAATAATTAATTTTTAAATAGAATAATATATTTATATAAATAATGTAATGAAAGATAAATAATATATACCTTGATTCCCTCCCTCTCAGTGAATTTTCAAGGACAGTAATTCGTGTTTTGTGTTGCTCTAGAAAATATTGATGACAAATTTTTAAAATAATGTATTGGTGTTGTTCACTATAAAAAATGGTTACAAATCTTTAATTCAAACATTACTCACTCCATTTTTGATTTTCTTACGAAAATAATTTTGATTGAAAGTAATTATAATTAATACAAAAATGCTTAAAACACATCAATGTGGACTCTTTATTCTCCTTTTCATCTTGTTATCATGAATACTGTATTTATATTACTCTATTTTACATGGTATTTAATATAAATTACTAATCAAAAATATTTAAAAAAATTTAATATTATTATATATATATGATTTCATTATCTATATCACAATAATTCTATGAAATATAATATATATGTATTATGTTTTCTCCAAACCTATAAATAATTCCATGGTTCTTCATAAATAATATAAACCATATTTCATATATCAAGACTCATTTTTGTGTAATCATAAATATTCCTTGAAACATAATTTTTTTTAATTTACTTAATAAATCAACATAAAAAATTATTTAGATTATAATCCTTATTTTTTACAAATATCAAAATAATAATAATTTAATTATTTTACACCATAATGTGGTTTACTAAATAAACCATCGAATCTAATATCTGTGTGCTAAAACCAATATTACACTAATCATTTTTCATTACTTTAAAATGAATATATATTATTATCACCACAAATATGGTTTTAATATCCCAATATGTGGTCTTATTAACTTGTCTCATTAAAACATTGTCCAATATTGTTGTCCTCATAATTGGATAACATCATACGTACTTCGTTCTCTATATAAATTTTGAAGATCATGACACTCTGTATCAAATCCCTAAACCGAATCCAATGAAAATTTCATTATCATAGTTTATAAATTTTATATACTAGACATAATTTCTACTATAAAATCATGGAATAATAATATCATAATCTTTAAATTCTATGAAAATTTATAGTACAATTAAATTTATTTAAGGGATATTACATGATTTCAATATATTATTGGATTTCATTTTCTGTAGGATGTACATTGTAACATGTTTTAACAATAAATAAAAGTTTTATCTAATTTTATCATAACTATATCTACAAAATCATTCCTTAAAAATTTAACTACATTTAAATCATGAAACATTTCTTCTATAAGACATGAATTTAAAATTAATATGACCTAATGCTACAATATTCTACTCATAATTAAAAAATACATATTATTATAATAAATTTATTATGTGTTTGCTGAAAAAGTAATTGGGATCATATATCATATTTAGAGTTTCTAAATAGAGTTAGAGGAAATAAATTTATTCTTTATAAATTTATAATATTTTTAATTATGGAAGTGAATATATTTCCATGCAATGATAATTATAATATTTTAAAATGATAAGAATGATTAAAAATGTACTGGACTATTATATTTTATTAAAAATTACCATATTCGTTAGGAAAAATATTAATTCACCAATGACTATTATATAAACCACAATTAAATTTATATGTAGTATTATATTTATACAAAACAATAATTATTCTACATGTTGAGAAAATTTGAAAATTACAATTCTAAATACATTTAGCACTTCATTAAAAATATTCTACTATAAGATCGAATATTTATATTAAAAATTCAGTATTCTAACTCACTATAAAATAATTTTATTTGGAATTTAGGTTATAATATTAAATTTATTCAATTGAAAGCAATAATATATGAATTCTGCCATCATCATTATAAAACAGATAAAAACTCTATTAATAAATAATATTGTTGAAACTATTCTTTTTTGGGTGAATAAATATTCTTTGTAATATCTTTTAAATCTCTTATTTTAAAAATTATATTGAACTAACATTCGTTCATCTTTTACTGTTTGATTTTGTAGATTCATTAAAACATAAACTTAATGAAAATTATCCACCTAAAAATGTTCCTCATATCAAATATTATATCATCCCAAATGGTCAAAATTTAAAAATCTTATACAAAATTTTATTATAAATTTTGTTATCAAAAATTTATCTTTGCTATTTAGGAACTATGTATCTTTAAATATCACCATAGGAAAATAACCACCACATCACATTATTATAATATAATAGTATATAAAGAAATAATATCAACGATATCTTTACATCAAAAACACTCTAAGGGTAACATGTAATTATAAATGATATCTTAAATTTATTAGAGTGTAATTCCCCCATTTCATTGTTATCAATAATTTACAATGCTTCCATATAGAGACCATGATAGTTACAGTTATCCTTACACCTGTTAATCAAATCATGTTACACTAACTATAGCATTTAATATAAAAATATGGTATTATCTACCTATAGAAAGTCTTCATTTATGAGTAATATTGTTATTCAGTCTCCTGATGAGTCGCATGTGGGGATGTAGAAGCATATAAATCTCTGTAATACGGTATCAATAATAGTTCATATGTTTGATCCTCTATTAATTAATTGAGAGGTATATATTTTGTGATTTTTATGTCATACTAATGGAAATAAAATGAATTTGGATAATTAAGCCACCATCAATCAAATGAAGAAAGAGTTAGGTGGTGAATTTAATAAAAAATTAAATACTAACAACCTATAAATGGGTGTATTTTTTATATTTAATGATCTCCCCTCAATGGATTGGCCTTTGTAATGAAATAAATAATAAGAATAAATGTTTTTAGAAAAAATAACATATTTATAAAACATTTCTATGGTTACTGAGATATTATCATACACTTATAATTATAATGATATATTATATATGTGGATATTATTGAAAGTTATATTTATGAACCCATGTATATATTTTGTTACATTTTTTATCAACGATGATATTGAATAACACTTTGTGATTATAATTTTTAATACTAAAACATTAAATACCATTTAATTATCAATGATGATGTTTTATTGTTATTAAAATACATTTTATGAAAAAATATTAAGACTTATCATTTTTTTAATAAATTTGATGACAAATTAAGTAATCATTAATGGTAAACTGGAAGTATCTAGATAATATATTTAAATATTTGAGAAAAATTAATAGAATTTATTAAATATAAATAATAAAATTCATGTAAAATATATTTTAAAAATACAATTTGAATTAGAAACAATAGATCAAAAGAATTATTAATCTGTGTTTGAAGTGAAATCAAATTTATATTTATTTACCATTTGAGTTTTGGGGTGATTTTCGAATAAATGAGAATACAAATATTTTGTTTTTGAGAAAACTTCCCCTTTAAATTAATGCCACATTTTTAGAGAATATAATATGTTTTTATAGATTCATTAATGAAATTATTTAGAAAATATAAGATTGATATAAAATATGGTGGAAAAAACCATTTAAATAAATCATATTTAGTATTGTGTAGCAATTGGATGTCTTCTCTTAATTATTATACAATATTATACTAAATACACATCGGTTTAAGTTTAAAGTACATAATAATGTTTTTATAATGTCAACACGAGGAAGGTAAAATATAATCATTTTATGTTGTTCTTTTTGGAGATGTAACGAAATAAAAATTAATTATTTCAATTTTTCTTGTTATATATTAGTTATTTATGAATTAAATTTGTAAAATTGTTATCTATTTTATACAAGGGATATAAAACATTCCCCAATTTTTGAATATTGTATTAACTAGTGAAAATGAGCTTTTCTTTGGAAAACATGTCATGGGTATTTAAATTTCTTTGATAAAATATTTGAAACAACCTAGAAAATACAAAGTTACCAATATAAAAATTTATTATTGTTATGATATAATTATGGGATACATTACATATATTTATATTATTCAATAATTGGAATTGAATTATTTCTTTAATGGATGGGTTAAATAATTATTTGAACAATGAAACATAAAATATAATTTAAATTTATAATGGTTTTTGAGAGGATCCTTGTTTATTTATAATTATATCATGGATTAAATATATTAATTAAGAATAATTAAATTTTATATTATTAATGGGTAATCATGGAATCCATGAATGGGTTTTAAAACAGCCAAACAATAAGGGTATAAATTTATTTGGATGTGGACTCAAAAAAATTATTTTTCATTGTGTGTACATATATAACTATTTTCATTCAGTTCTTTGGGTTGATAAATTTATATGGTAATCTACCTATGAGAAATTAGTATGTGATTAAGAAAGGTATGTTGAAAATATATAGTTATTATTTTTCTCACACTGAATTTGAATAATTGAAATATTTTTTTTAGGTATGGACAAGATATTTTATTATATATTTATTTAATTATAATTTTTTATCTAGTGAGTTAAAAATATATATAATTACCTAAGAAATATGGGGAGATTGAAATTAAAAAGGGTATTCTGATGTTGTATTTCAAGATATTATTTGTATTTGGTATTATAAATAATGATCATATATGTTATTATAATAATATTTATTTGATGTGGTATTGGTAAGAGGAAATTGGAGATAGATTAAATATATACCTGGGAATAAGTGACTAGATATCAAAACTGGATGATTAATTTTGGGAAAATAATTATTTCAAAATGAAATTTTATGTAATAATAGGATGATTCTTTTAAATTATTTAGAGGAGGTATTGACATTTTTGATTGAAAATGTTGAGATATAAATTATGTTTTCTTACTAATTTATTTAAAATTGATTTATATAAGAACCCCATAATGAAATTTTATGTCTCTCTTTGAAATATCAGCAAAATATGTTATAATCTATAAATTTTTTAAAATTCATAATAGGGATAGAATGATATTAATGTTAGGATATATATGGATAGATGTAACTCTAGGTTGTAATCATTATTGAAATATTATTATATTTTTTTATTTTAACAATTTTTTATGTTTTATTTTATATTTAAAATGAAAAAAACCACTTTAGTAAGGTCTTATCATATTTTATATCAATTTGACCGAAATTTTTACTTTATTCAATGATAAATTCTATATAGGATTATCATTTATTGACCACTCATATCATTCATTTGGAATTCCATATTTCGCTTAGGGGTATTGTATTTAGAAATTATATTTACTCATGATTCAATGCATTGTAACAAATTATAATTAAAAAAATTAGTTTTCCATACATTAGTATTTTTGAGTCTTACATAATTATATTTCATAATCAAATAAATGAACCCAATAATATTTTTTAATATCAACATTTCATGTGTACTCCATATAAAATAAATGTTATATTATTTTATCAGCACACAAAGCTAATATTTATAAATAAATATATTTAATTTGATAAATAGAGCTACAATGTCATAATAAACACTTATAAATAAAATAATTTCATGTTTGATATCCAATGGGTTGTGGTATCTAAATGATACAAAATAACTGAACATAACTGTAGTAAAAATGTAGACTATTAAAAAAGGTAGGAATTTGGAAGGCAAAATATAATTAAACTTTAGAGAGAAATATTTAAATGAATATAATAAAATGTAATCGATATATATACTATATTGAATGTTTTTGATGCCTTTTTAATGGGAATAATGTCAATTTTTAATATATTCATTATTATTTTACAGGGAAATTGATATATAAAAATAGAAATCATAATAAGTTATTTAATTACATATATAAGTAAATGGTTTTTATATGAATATAAATATAAAAAAATTAATATTGAGGGTTATGAATATAATTTATTTATTTTTATAACAAAAATAATGTTATTAATTTTTATAATATATTCAATGTTTATTTATTTAACCATAATATCATATATTTAATTTAAATATTAATCATTTCTCATTTGGTTGAACTTAAAAATTACGAAAAAAAATTCATGAAAAAATTAATTAAGATTCATTCTAAGGTTTTTTATTGAAACCATTAAGTTTTATTATTATAATTAAACATTCCTTTTAAAATATAGGATATGTTTTATGAAATTATTCTAATGAAAATTACATAATGATATCTAAAATTGAATTCCAAACAAAAAATCTAATTTACAATTATAAGAATATATTAAAAAAATTTCAATTAAATTCTTATGAATATAACGTGACATTGAAATTCTAAAATTTTCCTTAATCATTTAGTAAATTATTATGTTTATATTTCATACATTTTTTGGAATAATTTATTATCATCGTACATGACTACTTTTGGGGGTTTGCAATTTCATGAAAACATTTTTTAAAATTATATTATATTATATGTTACTATTATGTCCATTATTGTGAGTCTTGACCATGAATTTATATTATAGTCTATATTTTATTGCAAAATACCATTAACAATTTCCATATATACATTCTATCTCCCCTATTTGTATACCAAATCCAAAAAATATCCCATGGCATAAAAACATATAGTATTTCTCTTCTTAAATGTATTTCTCAATTTTAATGTGTGCTTATCTCAACACACCCCATACATACAAACTACTTGGTGGTTTTCATTGATATAATCACAATGATGATATGAAATCCATTATCTATTTCCTTCATTATTATATTATTTAGTATATATAAAATTTAATTCATATAAATCCTTGAGTAATAAATTAATATATGTACAGGATATAAAATACATTAAAATTTTAGAATATTAATGTAATAAAAAAATAATATATAAATATTATTTCACTCATCTCTTAAAGAATATTACATTACATTATTTTTCACATCTAGAAAAATAATATCATTTTTTATTGATCACAATTAATAAATCATGACCCATCATCCCCTCATTTATGCCAAATTTGACCTTGTACATGGCCTCAGGTATTCCTTCTTTTATTATAGAGGCTTATGAATACTATTGATGTCCTCACCAAGCATTAGGGTTAATATTCCTTTATATAAGTGTACAGAAATACATTATATGTGTTATTATATTTGAAAGTGACTATGAATAATATTTTGTGATGGATGTTTTTTCTAAATGACCACATTGTGTGAAGCTCACCTTTATTTGATATCCAATATAGTAACCCGTAGGGGGACATTCCATCGAGGAATATCCATCAGCATTGGCTCCTTTTTCCCTTCAAACTAATTTTATATATAACCCATGATGCATTCTATAGTGTGACAATAGACATGGAAGACAACAGATTTTCTTAGATGGCCATTCCTTATAAGGTCCTTGTATGGTATGATGTCCAGATACCCCTCGAGGAATGTTATTTGAAATATCACTTCTCCATGCCATAGATGGTGGATAGGTAGGAATCCTTCCAAATTGACCTTGTGGCAACTCAATATTAGATATTTAAATTTTCTTAAGAATTACATTTCAGGTCCCCATAGGTTATTTTTTAACCATGTGGAATCATGAGTGGTCTATTTTGACATCTCAGTCCCTCTCATTCCTCATATAGATCTTCCATTGTATTTAGATTTTATTGAGGTTATTTATGTGATTTAAGTTATATTACAAAATCATTTCCCCATTTCTTCTTCTTCTATAGGATTTTTGTTGATTTTAATGGTATTCATGTCGGTTTTTTTCATCAATCACACCAGTTCATGTTATAGGTAGTTATTAATTAAAATAATTTTTAGTATATTGGATTAGAAGTGTTTTGAAAGGATAAATACATAATTTTGTGTTTTATTTTGTTGAAAATTAATTTCTTCGACGGTTATGATGGATATGGTTCATTGGGTTCTGTTAACAAATTAAATATAAATCGATTCAGTTAATTATTTATTTCATGTGTCTATATAAAAGCGAAAATATGATATAATGAGGTTTAATGTGGAATTAAGGGTCTCTCTCAGGTATTTTTGTGACCATCCCAAGGGGTTAAATCTGGTTCCATGTTAGGTGGTCCCATTAATAGAAATAAAATTACTTATTCATACATCATTTCACCAGTTAATTCATGTTTTAAGGGACCTAGTAATGGATTGGGTACTAGTAGTACCAGTAAATAATGTTAAAATTTATATATTAGTTTCTTATGATTGGAATAAATTTCTATTTTCACTATAGAGGAATTGGGATCACCTAAAAACATTATCAATAATAAGGGGGTATTTATTTACTTTAAGAGTGGTATTTATAGGTTCATGTTGGTTGAGTTTTAAAATGGGTATCCAATATTGTTTTTAGATATATTGTGTGTAGGGACGAGGATAATGTTTTCATGTTATAGTGGGAGAGGTTTCCTTCCATCTCATGAGTGATTAGGAACACTATCCTTTAGACAAAGTAGAGTATTGGTATTTCAGATATGTGGATGACTCTTTTGGGAATTAAAATATTTGACATAAATTGTCTTCTATTATGTGATGGGAAATTATATATCCCTTGTGATATTTTATTCAAGACCCAAGTGAAGTTGCTGAAGCTAGATCATTATGATGTCTGTACAAGGCTTGAGTCTAGATTCTGAAGGAACATATGTGTCATGAGGTCCATGTGGGGTGATAGATATGGATTGGTTTTAGACAGTAGAGAACTTGATCAGTTTGAGGACACTAATGGATGACTTTATGTGCTCGATTATAATGTTGCGTAGAATGAAATGACATACTATGAATGTAGGGATTGTTCTACATATGGGTATATATCCCAACTTAATAGTTACATATAGAACATTATGATATGTGAGATGATATATGTTTCCCTTTTCTATTTAATTTGTGTGTAGGTTGTGACCCTAGACAATATTTAGTGGGTAGATGTTATGAATTAAACCTGGCCCTGAGTTAAAGTGTCATGGTTAGTATTTATTTCCATTCACTTAGTGATAATTAAATTTTAGGGATGAACCTATGTGATGGGAGATATGTCCCCCTGTCCTTGTGATTCCCACCATAGGATAGAGGAGAGGTAAGGTTGTTACCCTATCATGAGTAAGAGTGGTCAACCCAAACCCATGTTTGGTAATTGATTTATTGTAAATTATTGTGTCAAGCATTATGACTGGAGTATTGGTTGATAATGAGTGATTTTTAAGGGTCTGTTGACCATGATGACTTTTTATGTTGAAATGAAAACATATCCATAAAGTATTTATCTATAATGATTATAGATGGAGGATATGGGATCTTACTAGATATCAGACTATAATGGAAATATTATCAGTGAGATCGTTATTTACCTGGGCTAGTAATAAATATAATTATTAAAATTTGAATTGAAAATGAAATTTAATTTTTTTAATATGTTATGTTTTATTAAATAATATATACTAAATATTTGGAAGGCCAAGTCATTCATTTACCAATTTAAAATAGGGAATAGGAAATTAAAAATGTGTGCTTTCAAGTATTTTACTTTTTATTATGTAAACAATATAGTGTAAATTAAATTAATATTTAGTATTTCAGATAATCCTAAAATATGATTAACTATATTTTTGTTTCTAATTTACATTTATTTAATAAGTTGAGAACCAAAAAAATACCTACAATACTTTATTCAAATCCCATAGAACTAAAAAAAACCTTAAATAAATGAATGGGAATATTGGAATCAACCATTATATCTAACACCCATTGAAATTAAGTTACCTATATATTTAATCCATCCATGGTAATATTGTCAAAAAATTTATCTATCGTGTACCATGTTTGGATATATTACTCATCCTTGATCTTATGTTCATTGATACCATGTACCAAAATGAAATAATTATTTTTTTCTTCACCCTTTGATCATAGGATAGATAAAAATGAATAATTCTATAATATTTTATTTCAAAAACCTCCTTTAGTGAATCATTTTATATTGATTCTTCCAGAATATCATCATTTGTGTAGAGAATGAGCTCCACAAATTTTCCTTTTTCCACTTCCAACTATCATGCCATTCTATTAATGAATTTGATATACCCTAATTCTGGGACCAATACAGTGAATTCATCCTCATGATCATTTTTTCACATGATTATAACATACTCTCATGTAATAATAGACAATTTTCTAAGACATTCAATATTTTATATTCAATCAACCTAATTTCCAACCCCTTTTCCCTTAACATACTTGAGGATCTAATTATAATAGTTTTTAGTAAATTCGAGTGATATTTGGAAGGCCATAATTTCATCCCCACCACATGTGAACTAGAATCTTCAAAAAAATTATATTAACATTCTTAACCTCCCAGAATAAATCACTAAATGTCATTTCCCCTTTGTTCTCTAACTCATATTACATCATATTTTCATTACAGTCATTCCAATATTCCATTATTAGTTGAGATTCATCATATTCACTCTTCTTTATATCCTCATATGACCAACACCGTACTTGATTTTATTTCATTAATTAATTGTATGTTATCTATCATCATGTTAAAAAATTCACCTTATTATTTCCATTCAAGGGTGAGAAATTATTTTTAACACAAATAGACATTGACAAGACATGCTGGACTTGTGACCCCCATATCATAGTCAAGTATTCAATGGTTGATAAAAATTCATGTAAGTTTATAAGATCACATAAAGTATATTTTTCATTAAGTCCATCACCCTATGAAGAATATTGATCAATCACTTGACCATTTCATGAACTTCCACCCTTAAACATATCCCTAAAATAAAGATAGAGTGTGGGAGGGACCTCTCAATTCTCTCATGGGACCTACTCATTAATCATGTAATCATCTAATTTAGGTATCATCATAAAAAATATATATAGAACTCTTGTATTAGTGTTAATAAGAATTATCATTTCTTATGGAAATTTAAAAATGGATGTTAAGTCAGTAACTGAATGAGCGGAAGATATTCTCACATCATGCATTGGGATTTTATGGTATTCCTCATTTTAAAACTAAATTTTATTCTTATCGGACTCTTACAATCCATTTTTCACTGATTACTCTTAAATATTTAGTCTTTGGGGTGAGAAAACCTCGTTTGGGAATCCCCTCAAACCTCTATACTTCTTAAGTGAAAACCCCATTCAAGGTTAGATCATGCATACTTACAATATAATTGGGATCCAAATCAATGTCAAAATTTTCTATAATATTAATCCTATAATAATTCATTTATAGGATACATGTATCTAATAACCAATTCTATTTCCTTTGGGAATTCATGAAATATTCTATATGGTGGCCAGGTTATTGATAGGAAGAATAGAAAAATGCATAGTGCTTATTTACAACCTTCTACATACAGTAGAACTCCTCCCCCATTGGAATACCAAAAAAAATTACTGGAGGATTTGAGACATCAACATAAAAATATATTTGGGAGAAAGGGTTGAAGAAAAAAAAATTCGACTATCAGAAAAAAAAAACAAGGAAAAAATATATTTCATATCATTTTTATGATCACAGGATTAAATAATAGATGGTGTTTTTTAGGAAAACAGTCCTATTTTTCAATAGAAATAGAATTGTACATCATGTTATAATCATAAGGCAATTAAAAAACTTAAAAATGAGATTTTTGAGAAACTTCGTGGAGAAAATGACCAATCTTGGATTAATTCATCTCGCATTGCATCGGGAATCATGATGTGCTTCCTATCAAGAAGGAAAACCATTGACCATTATTGTAACCCCAAAAATTAAAAAAATGAGCATGTCGAATGAATCAACTTAATGTATCTTCTTCTTAAGGGGATCCAATAATGTATGACTCATGAAAAATGAGGAATTATTTAACTCTATAGTGGAGAGTGGGAGTTGAGGAAACCTATTAAAAATATCATAAAAAGTAGGGATGCGAGTATAATTGGAGAGAGAAGTAATAAATTCAAGATTAATCTAAGGAATAAACAGACGAGTCCATGCCCCTAATGAAAATGATTAAAATTTCTCCACCTCTGATGTTAGAGGGACAAGGACATTGGCCATCTCACCCTATGGAATTGATTGCTCCCTCCATGACATCTTTCTATACAGATTTTTATCTACCAGGACCACATAATAAAATTGGAATCTATTGATCATATGAATATTATAGTGTTATGATAATTCATGATTTAATCACTTGAACATGAAGATATTTAGTTATTTCAAGAGAAATAACCCATATAGAAATATATTCTCATTTTGATGTAGTTTGGAAATGACTGCATAAGGGTGGATTTTAATTGCGATGAGTAAAATTTGATCTAGAACCATGTATTATTGTTGCTCTTAGTTGATGAACAAGATCATGAAGATTAATATAATTATATAAACATTATACAGTTTCATGAATTTGATAAATGGTATATTTATTTAGTGGAGATTCATGACTGTAGAATAATGATAGAGGGGGTTCATGAAAGGATTACCACGACCAAAATATGAAATGATATTTTTATGAAGAAGATTTTTAGAGTTCAAAATAAGGATTGAGTTTAGTGCAATAGGTTTTCTCAATTAATAATGTTATACATGATATTCCTGATAATAGTCTAATGAATAACTATATGTTTTTTTGGAATAATTTCAGGGTAAATAACTTATTAACAAATTTTTTCATGTAATTTTGAAAGGTGATCCAGCTAATGAATGTTATTTTTTGAATGTGTTTTCCTGAAAATAGGTTAGTTAGAGGTCTTCATATTTGAATCATGTAAATAGAAGGAGATTCCACTAATTTCAACTGAAAAATTATAAAACATTGGAGTTAATATCTAATGTGCAGTAAATTATAGTCAAACAATTGAAGACACACAATAAATTTCAAATAAATAAACTTTATTTATGGTTTCATCACAGATAACACAACTAGGCTATGTGATCAGGCTTAAACAAAAAAATTTACATGGACATGGGTAAGGTACCACATGTCTCACTCATAGGATTATATACTCATGGTCACATTCAATTGGTCACACAATATATAATATTTCACTATGAACCATATTTATAGGTATATTAATGATTTTTCCTCAAATGAATCCATATAGTGGTAGGTATGGTGTTCAAATAGTGCATATGGGGCCATGATTGATCTAATAGGGTGAAAAGATAGTATCATATGTGACATTTGGTGGTGTATGTTGATGTTGGGAAATATGAAAATTCTATTGTGTAATTATCCTCTTCTAGGGAAGATGTTTTGCAATGGATTTATTGTGAATACAAAGTCCAAACTCTATCATTGGGAATTTAGTTTCATCTTGGAGGGATGTAGTAGATTGTAGTGGGGGAAAAGATCCTAATAGATTTCAATTATGAAATATGATAAATGCATGACCTTTTTATATACAATGATAGAAAATTAGGTTCCTCAGGAATTAAGGTAAGTTTTATTCTATAAACCATGAAAAATCAATCACCAAATCAGTGCAATAGATGATAAGGAGGTAGTTTTCCTTTAGTGATGTGTGACCATATAATAAAAATTATAAAGGTAGTGAGCATTGAATATGTCGACTACTATTCACAATTTCAATAAATCAATGTCGTAATGATTATAGTATTTTGGATCATTGGAACATCATTGATATCTGATCCATGGATGTAGACCTCTATAGTTAACCATGTGAGATATTTTTTACATGTACAATTTAAATTATTATATATCTGTGATTTTAAATGTGGTCAAATATTATTGTAATATAGTTTGAAAATAAAAGATTCGGATGTTGTAACAGGAACATTGAATTAATATAAATCACATAATGAAAATATTATTTCTATCGACACGTGAATCACCCATGCCCCACGAAATATGTCTCTAGTTAAGAAAACTATTTTCAAATGATTATGGTTGATTAATTGTGTTAAAAATTAAGCCTAGTGATTTTATTTTTTCAATGGAGTTTTATTATAAGGACTCCATTATTAAAATAAAAAATTTGATGAATTCTAAAAATGTTAATTTCAGGTTCCTATAGCGCTATGGGGTAGTGGTTATGAAGTATATTCAAATAGATTTTAATTTGTAAAATCACAATGGGGAAATTGGTAATCCATTAATATAGAATATTCAAAATAGGTCTTTTCTATAAAATTTTATAATAAAACCAGTCAACTCGTTAAAAATATTCAATTTTGATGAATTTGAATTTTTTAGGAAACATTATAGAGTCATATTATAACATAATTTCAACCTTAAGAAAAAAATTCAAAAATTGGAACGATTTTAAAATAGTTAATAGGTTTGTGGGAGGGAGCCTTAGAAAAAAAATGGAATAAGAATAAAATTACCAAGATGAAGGATGCTATGATAAAATATACTGAAAACATTGAGAATGATTTTAACTACCCGATTACATTTGATTCAAAACATGTTATTCAAGATTCATAGAAATTTAAAATATGTTTATTTATCCTTAGATTAGTAATAACCATTGAGAGATGTTAACCATCTAGTAGAGATTGAAGGTTCTTTTGAAGAAATAGATATTAAAGGAATGAATAAATTTTTTTCATTAGTGGGGTATTTATGGAATTTACTAAACATGTGGATGAGGTTAAATTTTACAAGGACTGACATCATAACGAATTAATTGATCAATAAACTAGTCAGGTATCCTTAAAAGGCATAAGGAATATCTGATAATATACAGAATGTAATTTAAATGTGATTGAAAGTTTGATAAAATTTATTGAAGAACCAAAATATAATAATTACATCTCTAGAGGATTAAATTATTAAATGGATATATTTTAAAGATCCATTTCAATAATATGACTTTGTTACTACATTATTTTCCATAGAATTTAAAATTTAAGAAGAACCACTTTAATATTATGAGAAAACTGGTGATAAATAAATGGCTGCGATGAATGGTTTTCATTTCTGATATAATGCGTGTTGAGATCAAGAATAGATATAATCATTTTAAGATAATTTTAATTATTTTTAAATCATATATAAAGTTTATTATATAACAAATGAATATCATTTCATATATAATATGAGGATTAAGACATAAGAGATTACAATAAATAATGAAATAAGTAAGATTGGTTCTCAAATAAATGATAGTGTGAAGTGTTTGATGAAATGATAAATTATATTGGAATGAATATGGTCATGGAAATGGATTTTAAAGTGATATTCACTCATTTAAATACACTACATGATTATTAGAGGAAATTAAGAAACAAATTTATCTAAATTTTAAAGAGGTTGAATTTCTAGATTAATAAAATTGATTACATGAAATGAATCTTGAGAAAATATTAGTTCCACAAATGGAAAATTGAAGCTAATGTTTATCATAAAGGAATAACATATGATTTTATTATGAAATGAAACAAATCTAAAATCATTAAATAATGGTATAAAAATTCAAATAATTGAAACTATATAGATTATATCTTCAAAATTTAAGAGAATATTATCAGGAGCGTGTACCCAAGAAATGATAATATTTCTTCTGAATGGGACACACCAGATTATTATTATACAAAACTAAAGGCTAAATGTCACTATAATACTATCACGCAATGAAACTACTTATCAACAATAAATGTAACCCCCCAATATTTCATTGTAAGTAACATTCTTTAAAGTAATTCAATAGCTTGCGCTACACGCAACACCGAGTTCGAGCACACCATGACATACCAAAATAACCGTTCAGTAACCGGTTATAAATGGTATTAACATAATTTTGAATTTCATGTACACCATATAATTTTAGAATCCATATTATTTGTTTCTTAGACAAAATATAAGAACAAATTCAATTTTTTTTCCAGATAAATGATGTTTTTATCAAAAAATGAAAATTTACCACCTTCTAATGGAAAACCCCTTTTTAAAAACAATATTTTATTCTTTCATATATTCAATTTAATAAAATTAAATTATTAATTAGAATCAGGACAAAAAAATTTATTTTGGATACCTTTTTTGTACTTTTCTGATAACTATCATATTTTGAGGAATAATGAAAATTGCTAAATTTTAATTGAAAAAAACTTTTTTCATCAAAAACATTTATAGTGTTAAATTATGCATTTGAGTGTGTTAGAAGTATAATTAGATTATATTTTTATCATTTAATAAAATTTAGGTCATTTTAGGTATTTTCACATTTAAACTGGAAATAAATAAATGTCAATATTTTGATAGTTATTATTTAAAAAAAAATTTTTTTATTTTGACAACATGAATTAATTTCAAATTAATTTCTGCCACTTTGGTGTTTTGAATTTGAAAGAATGGATTCCATATTTGGAATCAGTAGGTTCATAATATGTATATAGATAACATTTATTTTTTTACATTATGAATAATTACTTTGGTAAATATTTTATTTACCATGGTTAAAAGTTAAATCCGGTAAATATGGGAAAAAATAATTTTATAACAATATTAAATTAAGCTAAAATGTTTCCTATTCTAATTGGGGGATACATTTCTGACCATTGGAATCCTTAGGTTTATTTTGGGACACTATGGGGCCACTTGAGAGTGATAATGACACTTTATATTAATTAATTTAAAGTGAAGACAAAAATGACATAAACATAAATCTTTTAGTAAAACTATTTTTAAATGGGGTTATATAAGTTATCATTTCAAATATAAATAGTCATTAGAAAGATAAGATGATTTAATATAGAATTTAATCTTATTTATAATTTTATAGATCAAATAATTAATTTTATTTATGACCCACTGATGATGTAGTAATTACCTTATTAATGAAAGAATCAAATAAATGGTATTATAAATATTATAATAAATATAATTTCATAGTTTTTATGAAATACACGAATTTTATAATAGAATATGATGTGGTAGGGTTTATAAAATGTAATTTTTTGAAGTAATAAATCTGGGATGAATTTCACAGAAACAGAATACTAAATAGTGTCAAAATTGAAATAAATGAGTTGTTAAAATAAATATTATATTATTAAATTATATAATATTCTTAAAATTTGATGGATCAGAAAAATAACTTAGATAAGGTTATTTATATTAATAATGAACCACTTTGTGTTCCCTTGGATAGTCATAGTATGTTTATTTACCAAATAATTTAAAAATACAATGAGACATGGTAAATGTCTAACTATTTAACTAAGAATTAAATTTCAATGATAAGGTTAATATGATTAAATAAACCTATCTAAAACCTATTGGTTGAGATTTTTTAGACCCATACACACCATAGACTATAAATAAATCATATTTGTTCCATTAGATACTGAAAATCATTTTACTATAAAATAATATTTCATGATTTTTCTAAAGTGACCCTCACCTCTCTTATAAAAATTACTTCCCCTTATCTTAATTTCATACATACAGATACATTTTACATGGCCCATCCCAGCCCAAAAATCCTCCCAACAATCCTCCCTTCATCCTAGAGGCCTTAAAATTGTCAGAAATCCATCCTATAGAGCCATTTTGATCAAATAAAAAGAAAGAACCCGAAGAAGAGGTAAATATTTCATCAGCTCTTTCAATTAATTTTCTTTTTCAACTTCGTCTTTCTTTATTGTTTCCATTATAAAATAATAAATATAGTATCTTATATATACTGTGATTTTATTATATAAATGGTAAAACCATATTCATTATTTTATCCATCATATTAATGACAAAGTCACCATACGTGCGTATGTAAGGCTTAAAGTCTCCACGTCGTGGTGTAGTTTGTAATTCAAAACATTCATTATTTGGATGGGTAAAATAATGAGTATAAATAATTTAAATAATAAATATAACATGTTAATTTTTTTTATATATGATATATCATCCAAATACATACAATTTCACCATCAATATAATGATATTATTGCTAATGCGTAAATATGGATTGTCGTTTCCACGAAAGCGATGAGATTCATTCCCCATCGTAATAATTAAAGAATTAATTTCATTTTATGATTAAAAATATTTATTATGATACTAACATCATTCTTAATATGAATAAAATATATCCTATCTATACTAAACATGGCTTATGTAACCGACTTTATAAAGTAAAACAGTTCAGTTAACACCTGAAATGATGATACTAGTAAAATATTATTAACAAAGAAATATTAGAGGATAATATATAATATAATATTTATTAATATAGTTATTTCATAATTTAATAATTATTATTTAACTATTATAAAAGATGTTAATATACCCTCCTATAAGGAAAATTATAAGATAAAGCGTTTCTTCTCTCACTTTTATTCCCCTGAGATTTCCATTTTTCGCCACTAATTTATTGTGGTGTATTGTGTACTTCCATTTGATATATAATATCATGATTCTCTTTATATCCAAGGAATTTATTGATTAATTTGGTGGTTATTATCTTTTTCTCATGCGACTCGATTGATTACAACATGGTAAGGGGTTTTCATCTCACTTCTTATTCCGGTGATATTCATATTATATTGCCACTATTTCCATTTGTGTGGTGTATGTAATACTAATGATTTTATTCATTGATTAATATAATATAATTTATGGTTATTTACATCTTTATTGTATAATACTTCTTTCATGGGGTTTATGTTTCATAAGTTAAAAAATTGGTAAGGGAATTTCGAATTTCAATTTCCACACATTGGACTTTACTCATACTTCTTTGATTACTTTACTCCATGATTATGTGTGAAATAACTATTTATATACTTACATAGTAATTTAAACTCCCATTTGTATGGATACACTTTTTATAAACATAATCACTCCATTGATAAATTCTCAAGTCCTCGATAGAAAATGATAAGAGTAATTTTAACTCAATTTCTATTCATTGAGTTAAACATCCATGTCATTGGGGTTGTTTTTGACAAGAATATGTTTGAATGTCCTATAATTTATTTACATTTAATATAAAATTATATTGAGTGTATTTATATTTCTCACACATAACTATGCCATTGATTTATCCTTAATTAAAGCATACCGTATTTATTGCCGAATTCATCTCTACTTACATTCCATTAAGAATTCATTGTTGTTATGTTCCAATTCACTTTTATTTGGTGAATATAACATACTTTGACATAGTATATCATGAATCCCTTTATTATCACGATATTATAAAGTTTTTATTACCTCAATTATTTTTATTCAAGCAACTCTCATTTGGTACGGAACTCTAACTAAAATATCATTTTAAAGATTTTAAAAATTTATTCTTGTAAATATTTCTCATAAATGCCCATGTTTTAAAAATGGGTCTTGAGGTTTTATTTTTAGGGACAATAATGTTTTAAAATTAAAATTACATTTAAATTTGTCATAGTTGTATGGGAAACATTGGTCTAAAAAACTATTTTGAACAACTTCTTGATAAATATTGAGACATTTTAATGTTTTCATAGAATCGTGATATTTCTCTCAAAGATTTTTACTAATCATTTTATACTATTTCAAAATCCTTTATGAGATATTATACTTGATTGAGGTTGATTTATTATGATAGAAATATTTCATACTTTATATAAGGTTTGGTGATATGTTTGACTATGGATGTGTTATTTTTATACCATTAAGGGTTTATGGATAAAGTATTGACATTATCATATGAGGAATACATTGGAATTAGTATGTGATGGGTAGAGCTAGCTATATCTCTTCTATGAATTGGTAGGTCTCATGAGACAAACTAGTTTCTTCACATAAGGCCTTGACAAAATCTTATTTGTATTCTTGGCACAAGGCCTTGACAATGTGGTTATGAAGTCAGGCATTATGCATTCCATCATTATGAAAATTTCTATTGAAGTTACATGTGATTACTAGATTAAGATAATATCCATGTGAATAAGTAAGTGGCATTATTTGATTTATATTTTCCATATTATTCTGATGTTTAATTTTAAAAGGATTCTATTCTCGTCTTATACATTGCCTTAAATGTTTACTCTTATTTAAGACAGTTTCCGCTATATTATTATCCTTTCTGAGCATCTGAGCTCACCCATTTTTCAAGTTTTATTTTTACCATGATGCAATGAAGTATATTATTATTTACAGCTGGAATATTCTATGGGATATAAGAGTCTTCAAAGGGGAAACAATGTTGTTTTCTTATTTCATAATGTAAAGTAATACATATGTTTGTATCTAGTACATCCAAGGCTTCTAAATTGATTGGGATATTAGTACGTGATTTCTTGTATCATGCCAATTATAGAAATAATGCACCAATTCTGGGTAACAAGAGTTGGGGAATTATAATAAAATTATAACACGATTTATGTTTTCAATGGTAGATTTTCCAAACGTTCTGATCATGGTGATTTTTCAAAGTGTTTGCATCTTGATGAAAGAAGGCATCGAAAAAATGTTCAATAAAGGGTTTTAAATTCTAATAGAATAAAAAAATATATTATATATTTGAATCCAAACTATCTATTGAGAAATAAGGTTTACAATCTTGGTAGGAAAACAAGGTGTTCTATGATCTGTGTATCAAACAAATTTTAGGGAACACTCAAATAAACACTATTTGAAGTGAAAATAAACAAGTTTTGAGTAAAAATTTATAAGATACTTATGTGGTGATTAAGAAGGATTTTATAGTCAATATTGTCATACCAATTCTTGAAAAGACTAGTATGGTATATGAATATACTAGCTTGATGTTATCATTAAAAGATTCACAAGTCATATCATGAGGTGAAAGGTGAAGGAAGGAAAACCATCTAACAGAGGAGGATTCATCAACAAAGGAATTATGACGCATCAATAAATAAAAAATCTACTCATGAGATGAATCCCACAAATTTTTTAAAAAAATGATTATTGATCATATGCACAAAAATAAGTCTATTATTGTGTAGAAAAAAATTATTTATAATATTGGAAGATTATTTCATGTTCGATATAAAGAAAGAAAATAAATATAGTAATGAATATTAATTAATATTAATTTAATAAATGTTATGCTAATAAAGGATACTCTTTCAGAATACATCTGAAAAGAATTATGTGATTCCTTACAAAAATGAAACACAGTTAATGTTTGGAAAGGAACATGATATTAGTGGTTGGAATAACATGGTTAATTGTAATACACTATTTTGGGATTATATATGTTCACCTAAGACTTGGAAATTAATTTTTCATAATACATATTAGATGTGGTACAATATTAAGGGTGATATATGATACAAGGTGTCACGACCGGTCCTCGGGGACCATGCCGTGACAACCCCAAGCCCGCCTTCCATAGACCAGGGGATGGCGACTAGCACCAAAGGTGTAAATCCCGATAACTGGGAAGACATTGCCTTTATAAAAGTAAAGAAAACATCACAGAGTACAAGCGGAAGCAAAAAACTAAGTACAAAAGAAAGTGCTGAAAAGTAAATGGGCCAGAATACAAACCCAAAGTAAAAGTACAACTACAAATAAACAATGTACAACAGAAAAAAGACAAAAAGCTGTAAGAAGGAAGCATCTCTTGGATCGTCCTCCTCGGATCCTACCTGAAGGGTATGTACAGATGGCGCAGCTCCAGGATCATCAACCATGGTTCCTAACAGAAGGGTAGGTACAGATAGTCTCCTCAACGTTCTCGCTCGTCAACCTCCTCCGTGTGTCATCTCGCTATGAAGTCCTCCTCCAGATACTAACTCGTCGTGTAGTCCACCTCCAAGTACCATCCAGACCTCGAACACTCGGCCTCTGTCAGCACTGCCCGTCGTCTGCAACCAACACAATGAGGTGCGGGCATAGCCCTTGTAGGGGTGAGTATAACGATACTCAGTAGGGACCCCGAGACCCTAAAGGTCTCACTAAAACCAACAAGTATAACCACAAAGAAGATCTCAACAGATAACCTCTACTTAGGTATATGCCCATACATATACCTAAGTTGTCAAGTAACCCATCTCAATCATGAGGAAACACAAGGATCATGAAATCAACGGATAACCACTACCCAGGTATATGCCCATACATATACCTAAGTTATCAAGTGACCCATCTCAATCATGAGGTAAACACAAAGGTCAAAAGTCTCATCTCAAACCAGGATTTTCATTATCGAAACTGTAACTGCTGAAGAGCTCCATCTCTGGAGTGTACAGTGGTCCTGTCACGACTCTGAGGTACTGCTCACTAACATAAGACTGCTGAGGTACTCCTCTTGTCGAGTACCGCGGGTCAGCCACCCAAACACAGTAGTGCTTCCCGCCTGGGTATGTCACCCAAACACAGTAGTGCACACCCCCAAGTAGCATGCTGAGGTACTATCCGGACGAGTACCGCGGGTCTGCACTATCACACATGTAGTGCTCCGTCCGCCATGGGTCTGCACCTCAAAAAGTAGTGCTCCGTCCACTGGGCTAGTCAACTCACTCCAAGTCGAGTCGGTCAAGCAGTCATTAGGTCTCAGTCGGCTACACGGTCTCCGTACTCCACACGCTCGTCTTTAGGAGGGTCCGCTCCATGAGCTACTGGTCGATAATCCAAGTATCTCAAAGTCCCACGAAGAAGTATCTTAAGGACCTCCTTGTCATAGGGGTCTCAACGCAACAGATGGCGCCTCAATCGGACGCCCAGTTTGTGAGTTTCTTGCCTTTTCATCCCAGGGGCCCGGTTGGTTTCGTGAGCAAACCAATCCCGGACGTATATCAACTGTACCCCGAAATCTCATATGGTATACTCATTGGGACCATTTCTCAATGTGATCAACAATGCCACTGACGGTTCGTCAAACAGACGTCCAGTCTGCAAGATATCAGCTTTTCCGTTCCAGGGGCCCGGTTGGATTTTGGGTGCGATCCAACCCAGCCGCTATCCAACTGTATCCAAATCTCGGGCGAAGTATGCCAAACGTTCAGTCTCATCAAGCGGAAAACAACGAGACAGACGGTGCGTCAATCAGACGCCCGATCTGTGAGTTATTGGCCTTTTCGTTCCAGGGTCCCGGTTGGTTTCGTGAGCGAACCAACCCGACCGCACTCCGACGGAATCCAAACCTTGAGCGGAGTAAGCCAAAAGATCCGTCTCACTTAGAGGAATTCAAAGAAACAGACGGCGCGACTATCGGACGCCCGGTCTGTGAGTTATTGGCATTATTGTTCCAGGGGCCCGGTTGGTTTCGTGAGCGAACCAACCTGACCGCACTCCGAAGGCATCCAAACATTGAGCGTAGTAAGCCAAAAGATTCGTCTCACATAGAGGAATCCATCAAAATCGACGGCACGTCAATCGGACGTCCGAAACTCACGTTACGAGCGTTTTCGCTTCGAGGGCCCAGTTGGTTTCGTATCCGAACCAACCTGGCCGAACACAAAGTAATCTGAAACCATGAGTGAAATATACTGAAACGACCGTCTCGATCCAAGGATCGCGTTGCCGCTGACAGAGAGTCGTTTGGAGGCCCGTAGCTCATGTTACGGGCTTTTGACCGAAAGTGGTCCGAAAACGGGGGTTTGGGCCCAGGCCGACCCTACCCGACCCCCACTGGGTCGGCTGAACCGGGTTGCCCGACCCGGGTCCGACCCGGCTGGGCCCGGCCCGGCCCGGCCCGGCTCGGTCCGGCTCGGTCCGGCTCATTCCGGTCCGACCGGCCGGCCGCGGCTCGGCCAGCGTGGCCGAGCCGAAACGCGGAGTGGGGTGTCCCCCGCCTGCCGCTAATTGAGGCCGGCGGCGAACCGCCGACCGCCTCCCTTCCGGCGGCACGCCACCAACGCCTTCTGCGGACCACCGGACGCGCTTCGGTGGTCCGTTTCTCCTGTCGTCTTCTCCTATGGTCCTCCCGGGACCTGACCTTCACTACGGAGGCCTCAAAATTACCTTGCGGCCTCGTTTTTCGTCCCCCGTTAATCCGCACGTCAAAAATGAAATGCGCCGTCTTCGTGGTTCTCCGGCGCGGCGCGATTGCGCCGCAGCCCGACTCCGTCCGCAGATGTCTTCGATTTTCTTCGACGCGGCACGACGACGTCGCGTCCTTGAATTCCATTCCACGGCGCGGCGCGATGGCGCCGCGCATATCTACCGCATGAAACCGCGTGGTGTGACGGCACCACACTTTCTCGTACAAACCACAATGAAAAAAAGGAGGAGGGTCGGCCGTGTTCTTGCGGTCCGGCCCCCCCTCACATTATTCGTTATCATTTGGTTTCAAACCATAAAGTTCAAATTCGATAGAAAATGGTTTTTAACCATGAAGATCATCATGTCAGAAATCTCGAACAAATATAAATAATTGAATACAAACCCCTACCTTGGGTATAAGCCGATCAGAAGGAGGTGTCGTCGTTCGAGGTTCATCGCGGTATGGCATCGCGAGGATGACGACGTCGAAGGGGGACGTCGACGTTCGTCCGACTCGAGGGAAGGCGAAGCCATCGTCGCTTGCTACCCGATTCCGCTTCTGAGCTTGTTCGTCGATCCGTTGATGATGAAGGGGAAGAAGAAGATCCGTTGAAGAGTCTCTCCGCGGAAGGGGAGAAATTCCGTGGAAGGAAAATGAGGGTTCTTCGTCAGAGGTGGTGCGTTCTTCATTCGCGAAGATAAGCTTCTTCCCAAGTGTTGGGCATCGCGGTATTTTACCAGCGCTCCGTCGCTTGGTGAAGCCGTCCCCAAACCCTCTCCCAAGATCCCTATATATAGGAGAGGGGGAGAGGTAGATAACCATTGTGGTTACATAACTTTTTTAAAAAAAAGGGGTCGGGTGAAATAAATTGCTTTGACGCAATTTAGGAGGTCCGTTGGCACCACTTAAGAGGGGAGGGTGCCACGGAGTTTCTCCCCATTTAATGGGGAGTTGAGGAATTAAGAGGATCTCCCTCATTAATGAGGTAGAGTTGAGAGGTTTCCTCTCCTCCCATTAATAGGGGGGTTAAGCCTCGTGTGGTCCCTACCATAATAAACCACCCACAAAAGGTTTAGTTCGGGTGGGCCCCACCACCATAACCTCTCAAGGGAGGTTAAGGTGTGGTGGCCCCACTTCCAACCTCCATGAGGAGGTTTCAACCACCACACTCCCAATGGCGGCTAAAATAAAATAAAGTGAATGACACGCTATTTTATTATTACTCTTATTTAAAGAAAACCCAAAAACTAACTTCCGCACTCGATTAAACGCAACTGTGGCAAAAGTCTCTTTATGAAAATACCGGCGTTGCGAGTTCATCGGTGCCCTCGGAATTCGATTCCGAGCACCGGTTCAAAAGTTATAAAAACTCGCTCGTTCATTCACTGAACGTACCCGAGCCAAACTTCGGAAATTGATTTCGAGCACACCGGGCCTCAGAATCAGGCGCCGTCAGAAACTGCATTCTTGAAAAATTCCAATGAAAATTTAGTAAAAAATTTCCCTTGAAATTTCCAGGTCTTTACATTACTCCCACCTCAAGGCTTTACATCCTCGTAAAGCTTTAACATAAACTAGGGATACAAAACGGTACTGAGCACGCATATGAGCCTTCCGCTCCCGTGTGCTCACTCGGAGGTTCTTGTACTGCCCGTGAAAATGCACCCGAGGAATAGGCCGTCCTCGAAGGATCCGCTCCTGTCGATCCTCGATCCCCACTGGATCCTCTGTGAAAGACACTCCATCGTCATCGTCCATCTCCTCATGGTCGATGATATGCGAAGAGTCATGCACGTATCTCCTCAGTAGAGATACGTGGAAGTCGTCGTGCACCTGGTGCAACTGAGGTGGATGGTTCAAGTGGTAAACCACCCCGACTACCCAGCTGAGGACCTAGAAAGGTTCGTTTAACCTCGGAGATAACTTTCTGCCTTGGCCACATCTCCGTAAACCTCGTGAGGTGAGAACCGTATAAGGATGTGATCGTCATCCTCAAACTCCAGAGGTCTCCATTTTCTGTTAGAACTGAAACTCAAAAGCCTGCTGCCACGAGGGTATGGTTGACTGACTCAAGAGTGATCGGTCGCAACCTCCCATGAGAGAGTTTATCCCGTGTTTCCTGGGGTTTCCTTTTCGCCGACCAAGGAAAACCCGTATCGACGTTTGCCTAAAACCGTCAATTTGAGTATTAACAGTTATTGCCAATTCCATACTCAAACTAACGTCGTAAGGCCTCGACGCTGCCACCAAGAGATTCCAACCGGAACTCTCACCTTGAGGGTCTGACCACACCGTCGGCGTAAGTGTGATTATCGAGTCTCCTCCCAAGGTATCTCTAGACGTGAGGGTAAAGTCCACTGATTATCGGACACTCTAGGTCTGGGACAAGATTTGTGAAAGGGATGAAGGATTCATATCGATGTCTGCTACTACAGCATCTAGTAGTGGACACAGATTGTCCCTTGAATCATTTCTAGAGCCATTGGGTCACACTCCTTGACCCATGAAGCCGCACTCTTCCTCCGACCTCTAGCTACCTGAGTCTGGTAGGGATAACTAAGGCGGGTGGTTGTAGCATGTTAAGATGTACACCACCTCATACTGCTCTCCTAGATCTGCCTCCACGTCTTCTGCTTCACAGACTCATCTATCCTTAAAGATTCCACTTCTTGAAACATTTAACACGCCTGAGTCTCTAAGATTGGCACCGGTTTCCTTTTTCCTACTGCACTGCGTTGTCTTCATCCGCTCTTGGGTGACCTGGACCTTCTTTAGTCTCACAAGAGCTGCTATGATTTCTTCTTTGCCGATAAGAGAAATATGGTCTCATCCCCTGGATGAACCACATTCGTTGCCTAATACAGTCAATCTCAACATGAATGATGCATTCATGCCATGGATGACTTCGTAAGGCCTCGACATAACTACCAAGAGATCCAACTGTCACTCTCACCTCCAAGGGTCGAGTCACACTGTCGGCATCAGTGTGAGGTCACTGGGTCTCCTACAGTAGAAATCTCAAAAGTGAGGGTCAAGTCAACAGTTTTAACCGGGACCACTCAGTATCAACCAAACAAAAGGACAGGAAAGCAAACAAAGATAAGTGTCTATTTATTATTGCATCTCATAATACAAAGACACAAATACAACAACAACATGGAACTAGAAGTACAAAGGACGTATCCACTAGTTCCTATCCTATCCACATGCTCCCGGAGCTCTACTGCCTTGTCCACTGCTCAGCTGTTGCTCAAGCACTCATCGTTGTTTCTGCCTCGGTGGCTCCTCCAACGCGTACGGATCAACTGTATGAGGATTCGAACAATCACGTGCCAGTTGACCATTTCCGCCGCAGGAGTAGCACAGCCTGTTTCTGGCACGCCTGGCTCAGACCCCACCCCGGGTGCCCCGTACCACCAGTCCTAAAACCTGAGATCGGCCAACTGCTGGTCTGGTCCTCCTGGACCTCTGCATCATCTGCCTGCTGCCCACAAATGACTCGGCTACTGATTGAAAATCACGCGGCAAAGGCAGAAGCTCTTGTACACGCTCGGGGTGTAGAGCTACTGGCACAAACTCCACCCTGAAGAAGGTCTCGAAGTCTTCCCATGCGAAGGTCATCCCATCGCAAAACTGGAATAAGTGGCTCCACCACCTGCCTGCTGCTTCCTGAAGGAGGTTGGCAGAAAAGATCACCATGAAGTCTGCAGGCGTCCCCACCAGCCTGAAGACTCTCACCACAGCCTCCAGCCAATCCTCAGCCACCTGTGGGTCCGTCTCTCCCCGGAACCTGGGTGGCCTCTGGCGCTGGAACTCGTGTAGTGCACTCAAGTGGCGTTCATCACCTACTGCAGGGGATGGTGGCATCGGTGGCCCAACGTATGGTAGTACCGCTGGTGCCTCCGCTGGTGCCTCGACTGTAAGAGGGACCTATACCGAAGCCTCGTCGCTCGGCAGGCTATCAGTACGAATATCCCTCTGGGCTCTAGCTGGTCGTCCGAGAAAAGGCATCCTGAATGAAACAACGTCACACGGTCAAACAATTATACCTAGTGAGCTGACCTGATTTGAGATGATATTTAAATAAAACTTCTGGAAACACACACACAATCAGTGTTTTTGTGCACAAATTCGGAATTCAGTTGTCAGGGTCCTGGTGTATGGATACGTCGGCCGCCCACACCAAAACTGGACTCCCTGAACTGAAGACCACACTCGGTACCCTTAACACTATTTCTTCACAGAAAGAAAATATCAGAGTTATAAGTTCTGCGGTAGAACCAACTCCTCTGATACCAATTTATCACGACCCGTCCTCGGGGCCCATGCTGTGACTACCCCAAACCCGCCTTCCACAGGCCAGGGGCTGGAGACTAGCACCAAAGGCGTAAATCCTTATAACTGGGAAGGCATTGCCTTTATAAAAGTAAAAAACGTCATAGAGTACAAGCGGATTCAAAACACTACGTACAAAAGAAAGTGCTGAAAAGTAAATGGGCCAGAATACAAACCCAAAGTAAAAGTACAAATACAACTGAACAAAGTACAATAGCGAAAAGACAAACATCTGGAAGAAGGAAGAAGCTCCTGGATCGTCCTTCTCGGATCCTACCTGAAGGGTAGGTATAGATGGCACATCTACTAGATCATCCACCACGGTTCCTACCTGAAGGGTAGGTACAGATAGTCTCCTCAACGTTCTCACCCGTCAACCTCCTCCGTGTGTCGTCTCACTGTGAGGTCCTCCTCCAGATACTGACTCGTCGTGTAGTCCCCCTCCGGGTACCGTCCAGTCCTCGAACACTCAGCCTCTGTCAGCACTGCCCGTCATCTGCAACCAAGACAACGAGGTGCAGGCATAGCCCGTGCAGGGGTGAGTATAATGGTACTCAGTAGGGACCCCAATACCCTCGAGGTCTCACTAAAACCAACAAGGATAACCACAAAGAAGATCTCAACAGATAACCTCTACTTAGGTATATGCCCATATATATACCTAAGTTATCAAGTAACCAATCTCAATCATGAGGAAACACAAGGATCATGAAATCAACGGATAACCACTACCCAGGTATATGCACATACATATACCTAAGTTATCATGTGACCCATCTCAATAATGAGGTAATCAAAAAGGTCAAAAGTCTCAGCTCAAACCATGATTTTCATTATCGAAATCGTAACTGCTGAAGAGCTCCGTCTCTGGAGTGTACAGTGGTCCTGTCACGACTCCGAGGTACTGCTCACTAACCTAAGACTGCTAAGGTAATCCTCCTGTCGAGTACCGCGGGTCAGCCACCCAAACACAGTAGTGCTTATCGCCGGGGAATGTCACCCAAACACAGTAGTGCACACCCCCAAGTAGCCTGTTGAGGTACTCTCCGGACGAGTACCACGGGTCTGCACTGTCACACAGGTAGTTCTCCATCCGCCATGGGTCTGCACCTCAGAAATTAGTGCTCCATCCACTGGGCTAGTCGACTCACTCCAAGTCGAGTCGGTCAAGCAGTCGTCAGGTCTCAGTCGGCTACACGGTCTGCGTACTCCGCACGCTCTTCTCTGGGAGGGTCTTCTCCACGAGCTACTGGTCGATACTTAAAGTATCTAAAATTCCCACGAAGAAGTATCTCAAGGACCTCCTCATCATAGGGGTCTCAACGCAACAGACAGCGCGTCAAACGGATGCCCAGTCTGTGAGTTTCTATCCTCTTCATCCCAGGGGCCCGGTTGGTTTCGTGAGCGAAACAATCCCGACCGTATCTCAACTGTACCCCGAACTCTCATAGGGTATACTCATTGGGACCGTTTCTCAATGTGATCAACAACGCCACTGATGGTTCGTCAAATGGACATCCTGTCTGAAAGATATCAGATTTTCCGTTCTAGGGGCCCGGTTGGATTTCGGGTGCGATCCAACCCGGCCGCTATCCAACTATATCCAAATCTCGGGCGAGGTATGCCAAAAGTTCCGTCTCATCAAGAGGAAAACAACGAGACAGACGGTGCGTCAATCGGATGCCCGGTTTGTGAGTTATTGGCCTTTTCGTTCCAGGGGCCCGGTTGGTTTCGTGAGCGAACCAACCCGACCGCACTCCGACAACATCCAAACCTCGAGCGGAGTAAGCCAAAAGATCCGTCTCACTTAGAGGAATTCAACGAAACAGACGGCGCGACTATCGGACGCCCGGTCTGTGAGCTATTGGCTTTTTCGTTCCAGGGGCCCGGTTGGTTTCGTGAGCGAACCAACCTGACCGCACTCCGACGGCATCCAAACCTTGAGCAGAGTAATCCAAAAGATCTGTCTCACTTAGAGGAATCCATCAAAATTGACGTCACGTCAATCGGACGTCCGGAACTCAAGTTACGAGCGTTTTCGCTTCGAGGGCCCGGTTGGTTTCGTATCGGAACCAACCCGGACGAACCCAAAGTAATCTGAAACCTTGAGTGCGATATACCGAAATGACCGTCTCGATCCAAGTATCGTGTTTCCATTGACAGAGAGTCGTTTGGAGGCACGTAGCTCATGTTACGGGCTTTTGACCGAAAGTGGTCCGAAAATGGGGGTCTGGGACCGGGCCGACCCGGCCCGACCCCCCCTGGGTCGGCCGAACTGGGTCGACCCGGGTCCGACCCAGCTGGGCCCGGCCCGGTCCGGCCCAGCTCGGTCCGGCTCGGTCCGGTACGACCGGCCGGCTACGGCTCGACCAGCGTGGCCGAGACGAAACGCGGAGCGGGGTGTCCCCCGCCTGCCACTAATTGAGGCCGGTGGCGAACCGCCGGCCGCCTCCCTTCCGGCGTCGCGCCGCCGCCGCCTTCCGAGGACCACCGGACGCGCTTCGGTGGTCCGTTTCTCCTACCGTCTTCACCTATGGTCCTCCCGGGACCCGACCTTCACTGCGGAGGCCTCAAAATTACCTTGCGGCCTCGTTTGTCATCGCCCGTTAATCCGCACGTCAAAAACAAAATGCGCCGTCTTCGTGGTTCTCTGGCGCGGCGTGTTCGCGCCGCGCCCCTTCACCGTGGCCCGACTTCGTCCGTGGATGTCTTCGGTTTTCTTCGACGCGGCGCAACGACATCACGTCCTTGAATTCCTTTCCACAGCGCGGCGCGACGGCGCCGTGCATATCTACTGCATGAAACCGCGTGGTGTGACGTCACCACGCTTCCTCGTACCAACCACAAAGAAAAAAAGGAGGAGGGTCGGCCGTGTTCATGCGGTCCGGCCCCCCCTAACGTTATTCATTATCATTTGATTTCAAACCACAAAGTTCAAATTCGATAACAAATGGTTTTTAACCACGAAGATCATCAAGTCGGAAATCTCGAACAAATATAAATAATTGAATACAAACCCCTACCATGGGTATAAGCCGATCAGAAGGAGGCTTCGTCGTTCGAGGTTCATCGCGGTACGACGTCGCGAGGATGACGACGTCGAAGGGGGACGTCGGAGTTCGTCCGACTCGAGGGAAGGTGAAGCCGTCGTCGCTTGCTACCCGATTCCACTTCCGAGCTTGTTCGTTGATCCATTGACGATGAAGGGGAAGAAGAAGATCTGTTGAAGAGTCTCGTCGCGGAAGGGGAGAAATTCCGTGGAAGGAAAACGAGCGTTCTTCGTCAGAGGTGGCACGTTCTTCGTTCGCGAAGATAAGCTTCTTCCCAAGTGTTGGGCATCGCGGTATTTTACCAGTGCTCCGTCGCTTGGTGAAGCCGTCCCCAAACCCTCTCCCAAGATCCCTATATATAGGATAGGGGGAGAGGTATGTAACCATTGTGGTTACATAACTTTTTTAAAAAAAGGGGGTCGGGTGAAATAAATTGCTTTGACGCAATTTATGAGGTCTGTTGGCACCACTTAAGAGGGGAGGGTGCCACAGAGTTTCTCCCCATTTAATGGGGAGTTGAGGAATTAACAGGCTCTCCCTCATTAATGAGGGAGAGTTGAGAGGTTTCCTCTCCTCCCATTAATAGGGGGGTTAAGCCTCGTGTGGTCCCTACCATAATAAACCACCCACGGAAGGTTTAGTTCGGGTGGGCCCCACCACCATAACCTCTCAAGGGAGGTTAAGGTGTGGTGGCCCCACCTCCAACCTCCATGAGGAGGTTTCAACCACCAAACTCCCAATGGCGGCAGAAATAAAATAAAGTGCATGACACGTTATTTTATTATTACTCTTATTTAATGAAAACCCAAAAACTAACTTCTGCTCTCGATTAAACGCAACTGCGGCAAAAGTCTCTTTAAGAAAATACCGGTGTTGCGAGTTCATCGGTGCCCTCAGAATTCGATTCCGAGCACTAGTTAAAAAGTTAGAAAAACTCACTCGTTCATTCACTGAACGTACCCGAGCCAAACTTCGGAAATTGATTCCGGGCACACCGGGCCTCAGAATCAGGCGCCGTCAGAAACTGCGTTCTTGAAAAATTACAATGAAAATTTAGGAAAAAATTTCCCTTGAAATTTACAGGTCTTTACACAAGTGGGTGTGTGTGATTTAAGATAAATGTGCATAATATTAATATAGATACATATGAGAAGTTGGGTAAAATTATTGAAATTAATATACAACTACAAAATCAACAAGTTCTTTAAAACATATAATATTTCTTTAAATGTTGTATGTGGAAGTTATATGTGGTAAAAAAATCATATCATTTGATAATGTTATTTATTAGAAGTTTAAGAGTTGTTAGATCTATATGACCTTTATCCAGATGTTTGAAGTCATAATATGTGTTCATCCATTTGTATCCAACTTCATTTAAAGTATAATTGGACTACAAAAGTAAACAATTTATTAGAGAAGATGAATATTTATTTATTCAATAATACTTTATTTATTCAAATAATTTATTATATGTTGAATGCTTTTAAGATTCAAATAAAATATTGAAAATTCTATATAATTCCAAACAAAATGTAACCCCTTTTATAATACTAATTAAACATTTATCATCATCATAATAAGAATTCCCATTAATTGATATTATTATAAATATATATATATTCACAGAGATTTGGTGACAATAACTCTAGGATGTTTATCCTTATCCATCAAGCTAGTCTCATGTAGAATTATGTTTAGAAATACCATGTGATACCACTAGGTTATCATTAACTCCTTGTTTTTTATTAATGTTTTTAGGAATCACACAATCCTTCCTAATTTATTACATATTTTTATAAATTTTTGAGTTTAATTGAGATCAAATGTTGATTATTAAAAAATAAAACTATAATACAAAAATTTAGGGATGTAAGTGCGTTATATGGAGAATGAAGATGTTTATTGTAAACTATTGCATCCTATAATATGTTATGACTTAGTGAAAGTATAATTTTTTAATGAATCATTTCCTAGTGGTAATATCATTCACAATAAATATATCTGTAGTGTTCAGTTATAATGAACAAAGTTTTATGAAATAATTTATAGAAGTAGTCAAAAGATGGAACCAATTAGTTTGTGAGGTTAAATTGGAAATGGTTTACATGTCTAGATAATATTCAAATTTTAAAAATTGTGTCACATAGGATAAGATTAACTTTCTATAAAATGCGTAGAATAATCTATCATAATAATTATTTAAGTTGCATGAATACAATTTCCTTCCCTCTATGGTTTTTGAATAATATTTAAAATCACAGAAATTAATGTTTTTATTGGGAAGTACGACCATATATTATGGTATAACATATATAATTCTAAAATATCAAGTTATTAGAAATTTAATATGGATATTTTGGGGCCATAGGAGGGATATAGTTAAAAATTTAAAAACCATATCACATATCCATTTAAATATTTATGTCAAAGGGGGAGGAAAACAAAGAAAATTTTATCTATATCCTCTAAATGTTCAGTTAATCTGAAAGATTATAGAATTATGATAGTATTTAAAAAATACAAATGGGGATGAACATAAAAAATAATCAATGTTCAGTAATGTATGGTCAATCATTATATCATACATTGAAAAGATGTATTATTGGTAAATGATGAAGTCATTTCTAACATGCCTATAGGACATGATGAATTTTTTGGAGAAATTCAATGATATCATTTGTATCATTAAAATCAAGAACTATATTTTTTTATTGGGTAGTCAGTTACAAATTTGACTAAAATTAATTGAGTATTTGGGGTATTTTGTTTTCTCAAGGATTATAGTAATGATTTTTTTGAATATACGACATGAAAAAAAGAAGAAACTTTTTAATATGTACAAACTAAAAGAGTTGAAGATACTGAATATTTTTATGGTTGTCTCATTCATTTTATATTTTGAATAATGGACCAATACATTAATTTTTTTTTATTTATATAATTATTTTGATATTTTTATTCATAAAATATATATTAATTAATGTTAACTTGTGTAATTATTCATGCTGAATCAATTATGATTAAACCAAAGGGATCTCACAATTTCATGATTAGTAATGTGATAATAAATAATATAAATGAATGACATGTGAACGATGTTATTTTTTGATCATGTGATAAATATAAAATATAAAATTATATAATGGTTTTCATTAATTTTAGAAATTTCAAAATTCTGATGATTTCTATTACGATATCTAATACTGTATATTGTGATCATATATGAATTATAGGATTAGGTGAAGTGCATGAATATGGAGTCATTGTCAATCATAGGGAATTTAGTTAATATTTTGAAATAAAGGAATGGGTAAGTTATTTTAAATACTCTTGAATGGAATAATTTGATAAAGGATTATTGTGGAGGTAATTATTTGACCTACATAAGATAATTAGCTCATATGAGTAACATGTGTGGAGTTCCTATTCATGTCAGATATAGATGCCCCATATTATGTAAAATAGTAAAAAAATGTTTATATGTATTGAGTTTGGTTGAATGAATTTTGATGAGGTTATTTCAAAGATTATGTTTTTTCAATATTTACTATGAATACACAATTTTCACATCAATTTGAAATGTGATAAGTTTAAGGAGGTTTCACATGATGAATGTCTATAAAGAGGGTATAATTGATTGATTTGTTGTTTTGTAAATCATGTAGGTATAATGTGTAATGTGTATAGGTTATCATGCTAATGATTAAAATCACTAGTTTTTTTGACATAATTCTTCTAATTATACTCATCCAATTAGGGTAAGAGGATTAGGGTAATAGGGATATGTTTTTGGAAGGTAGATTTAGGGGTAGTACCACCTTGTTCTGTGGTTTGGTGTAAGGAATGAAAAATTCATTAATAAAAAATACTTGTGATCTAATTAAATGTCTTATTATGGTTATATTAAATGGGAACTTCATTGGTTTTATGTTTAAATATTTTAAAATAACGTTATGAATTGTTATCGTTGATAATATAGTTGTTGAACGGTGATCAAATGATTACATAAATATAGGGATTTAACAAATCCAATTTACTCAGACAAAGGACGTGATAGATTCATCCAGTAGAATTTCCCCATATGAATCTGATTTTTCGGAGCTTGTAAAGTAGGTAGAATCATTTGGCTTCGCTCTTGACCAATCCCATGTCAACCTTGAACATGTGAAGCTTGAGCAGAACCGACTATGGGAGATGTGGAAGTTAATTGAAATTATTACCCAAGAAATGTAATCCGAGCTACCCTAAGAATCTGTCACCATTGCACACCATACCCTTCGGTATTATGTGGGTTTAATATGAGGTTATGTAACAAGAACCTATAACTATGAAAATGTACATTATTTTTTTTATGAATAATGTGAATATATTTTATTATTGCTACTTTGTAATTAGTTTTAAAAGCACAAATAATTTTTTAGTTAATATTCAACTAAGAAAGAAATTTTGAGGAATTAATGGATTTTGGAATTAAACATTATTTTAATTAAATAATATATTTAAATTACTTTTTATTAAATATAAATGATCATATATTTTTATTAATGCAATTGTAATTTTTATTATGGTTTGAAAGTTGTTTTGTCAAAACCCATCAATTTTTGGTAAATGTAATTTATATTTTAAAAGTAAAAATTCACACATTTAAAAAATTATTTATATAAAATGAATATTATTTTTGTAATATTGGAAATGAAATTATCCAAAGGGGAATTTTTCATAATTTTTTGAGATAGTCTAATTTTTGTGTAAAAATTAAATACTGTTTGAATATATAATGTGTTTTATGAAATCATAACGACCCAATACTGTTTTAATAAAATACTATAAACATTATGTTCGGCCAAAATATTTTTTATCATTAAAATAATATGATTTTAGATTTTATTTATTTATTTTACAATGCTTTTGTGGACCCTCCAAAACTTATAAAACATTTTGTATTTTCAAATTGTTTTCCTTGAGAGTGTGACTCAACTCCACATTAGAAACCATATTATTTTAAGAATTTATGCCACTAGAATTACAAAATATGGGTTTCCACTAACCTTTGTCAAAAACCATTTCCAAAAACCATGGTATTTTTTGTGGAATTGATAAGTTTAATGTGAGGTTTCCCAAACCTAAATAATAAAGAATTACTTCTCCATTCCTATATAAACCCACACAAGCTTACAATTCCTCGTCACTAAAAGCCTTTAGAGTAAGACCAACCGCTACTATCCAATCTCTAGAATCCTCCCAAGATTCCCCAGCCTCCCTAGAAGCATCTCTCAAGCCTCTACCAAGCCTTTGGGATCACACATCCATGTAAGGGATTTCTTCCTTTATCATTTTGTCTATTTTTCTTTAAGCTGTTATTCCCTATTGTTTTAAATTACAAATATTGGGGTATAATTTCACAGTTTCCCCATACTTCCATATTTATGTTTGGATAATGGGAGACCCCTTTCACTCTCATTAATTCCTCCCACGTACACCTACAACCATGGTGAAATTCTGTGAGGTATTTCTCTATCCTCTTTTACATGCATTTAATTATTTTATCCATGTAAATTCCATTACGTTGGTTGAGACATGTATCTATATGACCCCCTTATAGTCCATTTCATGTACATATGATGAGACATCCTTTTACCTCTCATTAACCGTATTCATGATTAATTATTTCACGTCGTTATGCTGCCGAAATTGCACCATGTTTTTCCATGACAAGATCATTGGGTAGTAAATACCATACCCATATCTCTAAAAATGGTATCCAAATTTTTTGAACATATTCATATTGAATGATACTTTCATGTATTTATTCCACATTAATAAATCATTTAATTACTTATGATGTATATTGATTCCATGTTATAGTATCCATGTGGCACACTTATGCATGAAATAAAATGTTTAAGAATGGTGAACACTGATAGCGCTCCAATGCATTGGGAAAAGTATAGTATCATGATATCTCATCAGAAATTGGTGTTAAATCATGCTAATTCAGGTTAAATGAGGTTTTACTCATGCATCATGTGTAATGAGGGTTTACTCATGCTCCCCGTGCAATGAGCCTTGGCTCATGCTATTTCCATGTTAAGTGTTGTTGCCACATTTCCATGTTATGGTTATCATGCTTTATCAAGACATTATGTTCATGTTTCTCTTGTGAATCATTTTTATGCCTATTTTCTAACATGTATTGTATTCCTCAGGTTATTCCATGTTTATTCCTTATTGGGCTTTATATCTCTCCCTTTTCAAATGCATGTCCTAAGGTTATACCATGCAATGCTAAGTAGAGGGAATGTAGTGGTCATGTAAAAAATATTTCAATAAGATGTTTTATTTCATGTTTTAAGTTATTTGTAGTGATACTAAGACCCGAAGACACTAAACCTCTCAATCGTTCATGTTTCATCAGGTGAATACTTTATGAAATAAATCATGTTTATGTTTGTAATAAAAGAAGGGTTGATATAATTGGTATCAAAGGATATGATTAGTTATTTTTTGGAATAGGATTAGAAAACCCTAGTGAAGACTTAGAGACATGAATAAGTATAATAAAAAAATACATAAGTTTTGGTGAGTATTGTGTATGTAGTTTATCAAGAAAATACATCACTGTCTGGATATGAGCAACTAGGGGCAGCTCTAGCATAGATGTATCCTAGGGTTAAAACCCGAAAACAACGCATTGAGCAATACTCGAAGGGGAACAGGTGCATGACAATGGAATTGTTGCACTCTTGGTTATGACACTCCCAGGGGATACATTTTTCTAAATTGTTATTCCTAGTATGAACCCTTATTAAGGGACTACAAAATTGACACTAACAATATATGTTAGAAAGTGGATCTTAGATAGCATAGATTGAAGCCTATGGATTCATATGTTAAGGAAATAAAAGATATTTATATGTCATTAGTTTTATCCAATGAATAAGATTTATGTGTTACCCCTAACATTCATTTTATTCCAGCCAATGGTCGTTAATTGGAGGACTCAAGCTAACAACCAATGTGATGATCAATTTGATGATTTTGCAAATGGGATTACCTATACGATGGGAGCAGGTATCGTGAACTTTGATATGCGCCCCTCCCAGTTATCTCAAGCATTGAATAGAAACATGGGTCAAGTGTAACATTCAACCCCCCCCTAAGAAAGAACAAGTCTCTATCCTTTGCTTCATGAGAAAAGGCCTCATACTTTTAATGGATCGTCTGATCCCTCAATCACCGAACAGTGGATCAACTCAACTGAAAAGATCATATACATCCTTTAATTTTCCGATCAAGAGAAGGTTATTCTATATACTTATCATATGGAAGGTGAAGAAGATCAATGGTGTAAATTTATCAAAAATTAGAATCGCGAGGAAGAGTTCTGGGAGTTGGAATGGAAGGATTTCTAGAATATAATTTTCAATAAAAAATTTCCGCGCACCCTCCTACTTATGATGGAAAGGGACATTCTTTCCCTCATGAAAATAGACGACGAATTTGTCAGAGTGTAAGAAGAAAAATTCACAATTTTTTCATGATATTCCTCCATCTATTTCATTTCCCCGCAATGCATGGCTGACTACTTCTTGGGTCGGCTGAAACCTAGTCTACGGAAAGCACATGTGATCCGTGACTTCGACAGCTATGAGGAAATTATCTGATATTCTCTCAAGGTCGAAATGGATATCCGAGAATCTCAGACATATAATAGGGAGAAGATGTTTAAGGTAGAAATCAATGTGGGTGGTCTAATGGATAAATCCAACAGTGGTAAGAAAAATCAGCACCCCACTTGCCAAAGGTACGAATAGAAACACCCTGGAAATTTCCAGAAGGGGATTAGAAAATGATTTAGTTATGGAAGAGAAGGGCACCTAGCTATTAAATGTCACAAAAAACATTGTTGCAATCGAAGAGAAGAACTATCTATTCGATACTTAATGCATTGTTCATTTCTATAACATCAAATAATTAGGGCATATTGCAAATTAGTTCTCTAGGTCAAGGGGTTTCTGAGGCAATCAACAACCTCCAGGGAAGTAAGGGAGAGTTTTTTTCCGTCACTACTACTGAAGTGAAACCCGGCAATGAAGTGGGGAGAGGTACATTAGTTATTCATTCAAGAATAGTGAAAATAATTTTTTATTCAGGTTCTACACATTATTTAATACCTTGAATGTTTTTTAAAACAATCCCTACACCACCACAAATCATGGAAGTAAAGATTTCAGTGAGTATGGAAAATGGGGAAATCATTGCATACGATTAATATAACTCCTCCCCTATTTTAATCTGTGGATTTATTTTCCCAGCGAACCACTTCATACTTTCTCTGGAAGAATTTAAAGCAATTCTTGGCATCTATTAGATTTCCTTATATAGAGCCATCATAAATTTCTGTGAGAGGTAAATCACACTCCATGTGGAGAATCGACCCCATATTCTGTACATGTGCAAGGAGGAAGATGAATCTAATTTAGAACCATCATCTCAAAGCATGGATATTACTACCCAACGATCTTGTGTATCAGGTTAAGATTATTGATTCTAAAGAGGCAACCATCCTTGAAGACATGTGTATTTTGAGGGAATTCGCTAAAGTGTTTCCTAAAGAATTTCTTGGTCTTCCTCCTAGAAGACATGTGGAATAATAAATTGATATTATACATGGGGAATTTCCAATATCCATGACATTTTATTGAATTGAAATTGTGGAGATTGAGGTGATAAAGAAAAAACTATAGATGAATCTGGATAAAGGGTTTAAATTCCCACGTGCTTCACTATGGGGTGCACTAGTCCTCTTCATCAAGAAGACAGATGGGCCAGTGCACCTTAGCATCGATTATTGTGATCTTAACAAAATCAGGATAATGAAGAAGTATCCTCTCCCACTAATTGATGACTTGTTCGATCAGCTTCATGGAGCACAATACTTCTCCAAGGAGTATTTGTGGTTGGTATATTATCAATAAAGAGGGAAGAAGGAAGATATCACCAAGACAACTTTTCCTATAATATATGGGAACTACGAATTCATAGTAATGCCTTTCGGACTCACTAATTCTATATAGATCTTCATGGACATTATTATTAGTGTCATTAGGGATTACCTTGACAAAATTGTGGAATTATTTATAGATGATATTCTAATATACTCCAAAACCAAGGAGGATCATGAGGAGCATCTAAGAACTGTACTAGAGACCTTGTGTATGTATAATCTTTATACAATGAACAAAAAGTGTGTGTTTTGGGTTAAGGATGTATCATTTTGGGCCATATAATCATAAGAAATGGGATATCTCTGGATACCTCCAAAACAGATGTAATTGAGGGATTGTCAAGGCCAAAATCGGTAATGGAAATATGTAAATTTTTCGAGTTACCTAGATATTATCGACCATTTGTGAGAAATTTCTCACGATTTTCCAAAACTCTTACCAAGCTATCTCAGAAGGTAGTAAAGTTTGCTAGGAGTGATAAATTCAATGAAATCTTCAAGGAGTTAATGTGGAGTCTTATCACTATGCTTGTGCCCACATTACCCACAAGTGGAGAAATTTTTGTGGTATTATGTGATGCTTTAAAAAAGGTCATGGTCTGTGTGCTGAGGGTCATTAATAAAGTCATTGACTATGCTTCAAAGCAATTGAATGTTCACGAGTAGAATTATCCAACACATGATGTGGAGTTGTTGCGGTGATAATCACTTTAAAAATTTGGAGGCATTATATTTTTGGAGAGATTTGAGAAATACATATGGACCACAGAAGCCTCAAGTATATATTCACATTGAATGAGTTTAACATGCACCATAGAAGATGGTTAGAGCTGAGTAAAGACAAATACTGCTCAATCCATTACCTCCCTAGGAAAGTGAACAAGGTGGCAGATGCTCTATGTTGAATGAAAGTGACAATTCTATCATTTATGAGAATTGAGAATGACCAAATATTATTAGAAGTGATGAAGATGGATAAGGGAATCATAAACAATGGAACATCAACAAATAGTTCAAAAATGATTTCTCAAAAGTCTCTTTTGGATAGATTAAAGGATGATCTAATGGATGATGTGGGAATTCAGAAGAGAGTGGAAGATATAAGGAAAGGGAAATCTATGGAGTTCAATTTTAATAAAGAAGGAATTGTGAGAATTGGGAAAAGACTATGTGTTCCATCAAGTCTGGAGATGAAAAGGAAATTTTGGATGATGCGTATAGTTCAAATTTCTCTATTCACCCAGGAAACACAAAGATGTATCGAGATATCTGAGAGCATTATTGGTGGGATAATATGGTAAAAGAGATAGCTGAATTTACATCAAAGTGCCTGGTTCGTCAGAAAGTGAAGGATGGGAGACAGATGTCATAGGGGGATGATGCAACCATTACCCATACCAACATGGAAATGAGAGAACACCCCAATGGACTTAGTCACTAGACATTCAAAGACATACAAATGCAATAATGAAATATATATTGTTGGGGATCATCATACAAATACAAAAAACTTTATTTCTATTTTGGAGGATTTCTCATTGGTTCAACTTGAACGAATATACATCAGGGAAGTGGTAAGGATGGCTGGAGTACCAATATCTATTATATCAGATCGAGAGCGAAGATTGACCCCTATGTTTTTGAAGAGTCTTTAATATGCTCTATATACTAAACTAATCATTATTATGGCCTATCATCATCAAACTGATGGCCAATCTGAGTGGACTATCCAAACACTCGATGATATATTGAGAGTATGCTCAATGGAGTTCAATTGAGGATGGTAACATCATCCTCCTCCGATTGAATTCTTCTACAATAACAGTTTCCACTTGAGAATCTGAATGGCACCTTATGAATCCCTGTATGGGAAGAGGTGCTGAACACATGCATGTTGGGATGAAGTCTATAAGCATAAGCAGCAAGGACGAGAAATGGTTGATTAAATGGTGGAGAAGGTAAAAACCATTCAGCAACATATCAATGTAGCCCAAACTTGACAGAATAGTTATGAAGATAACCTTTGATGAGACATTGAGTTTAATGTTGCCGACATAGTATATATATTCATATCTCTATGGAAGAAGGTCACGTGGTTTGGAAAGAAAGGGAAGATAATTCCTTGGTACATTGGCCCCTTCGAGATTCTTGATCCTGTTGGAGCTGTAGTATATCCACTAGCACTTTCACATACTATGGCCATAGTACATGATGTATTTCATGTATATCCCTTATGGAAGTACATACCAGACCTATCACATGTACTCTCTTCAGAGGTAGTACTACTAGAGGATAGTCATTCTTATGAGGAGCAACCAGTGAATATCATAGATTGTGGAGAAAAAGTTATATGAAATAAGACAATGCCCCTCATCAAGGTGTTATGGAAAAACCACAGGTTTCCAAAAGCTAAGTGTGAATTAGAGGAATTGATGAAGCATAGTTTCCAAAATTTATTTTAGAGTGGGAATGGGAAATTTCTAGGGTGATATTTCTTAAGGGTGGAAAATTGTAACGACCCAAACTTTATTTAATGAAAATTACTCTTGATATAATTAAATGTCTTATTATGGTTATATAAAATGTGACATTAATTGTTTTTTTTGTTTCTAAGTTTTAAAATACAGTTATTAATTCTGAAAGTTTCAAAAATAATCGTTCATCATTTATCATATGTGTATTATAAATATAGTGCTTCAACAAATCCAATTTACTTAGATAAAGGAAGTGATGGCCCCCTCCAGTAAACATGCCCCGTATGAAGCACATTTGTCAGAGCTCAGAAAGGAGGTGGCATCATTGGGATTCCCTCTTGGACAAGACCAATCTGATATTGAACAGGTTATGCGTGAGAGGAACCGACTCTAGGATAAGTTGAAGTTAATAGAGATTACCACATGACCGATGTAATCTGAGTCACCCCGAAATTCTATCTCTATCGCACACCTTACCCTTTGGTTTAATGCGTGTGTTATAAGGGGTTATGTATCAAGACCCTAGCACTATTACTATTTAAATTATTTTCATATAATGAATGTGCATTCATTTTTTTAATGTTACTTTGTAAATAGATTTTAAAGCACAAATTGTATTTTCAGTTAATATTCAAATTAGAAATCTATTTTGAGGAATTAATGGATTTTTGAAATAAATAATATTTTAATAATATATTATAATTGAATTAATTTTTATTAAATATAAATGATCATATAATTTTATGAATGAATTGTTAATATTTATTAAGGTTTGAAAGCAGTTTTGTAAAATACCCTGAATTTTCATTAAAAATTAGTTTTAATTTTGAAAATAAAAAATCACATATTTACAAAATTATTTAAATAAAATTAATATATTTCTGGAATCAGGATGTTGAAATTATCCCATGGTAAATTTTTCATAATTTTCTGAGACAGCCAAATTTTTGCATAAAAATTAAATACTGTTTAAATATATATTGTGTTTTATGAAATCATAATGACCTAATAGTGATGTAATAAAATACTATAAACATTATGTTCAGAAAATATATGTTTTATAATTAACATAATGTGATTTTAGATGCGATTTATTTATTTTATGAATCTTTTTTGGACCCTCTAAGACATAGAAAACATTTTGCCTTTTTAAATTGTTTTCCTTGAAAGTGTGACTCACCTCCACATACGAACCCATATTATTTTTAGAATTTCGCCCATTAGCCTTATAAAATATGGTTTTACACTACCATTTGGAAAAAACCATGGGCACAAACCAAGGGCTTGTTTGTGGAATTGATTAGTTTAATGTGAGGTGTCCCAATCCTAAATAATAATGAATTCTCTCGTGTTTCCAATATAAACCCACCCAAGCTCCCACTTACTCTTCACTCAAAGAATTTGGAGTTCAACCATCCCCTTACATCATCTCACTAGAATCCTCCCAATGTTCCCCATCCTCCTTAGAAGCTTCTCTCAAGCAACTCCAAAGCCTTTGGGATCACATATCCATGTAAGAGATTTCTCTCATTCTCATTTTGTCTAATTTTCCTTATGTTGTTATGCCATTTTGTTTTCATTTAAAAATGTTGGGGGTATGATTTTGAACCCTCCCCAAAATTCCTTCTTTATGTTTTTATAATGGGAGACCCATTTCTCCATCATTAATTCTTCCCATGTATTGATGTTACCATACTGAAACTCCATGAGGGATTTCTCTCTCCTCTTTGCATCCAAGTAATTCTGTTTTACCACTAAATTACATTATTTTTGTTGGGACATGTATATATATGACCCCATTTCTATAAATTTCATGTATAGATGATGAAACACGTTTTCCTATATCATCACCCACTTTAATTAATCCTTATGTCACGTCGTTAGGCTGCCAGAATTGCACTGTCTTTTTCTAAGCCAATATTATTGTGTAGTGCATACCATACCCATGTCTCTATCAAGAGTATTCACTTTTATGAAAATATACATATTGAATGGTACATTCATGCATTTATTCCACATTAAATAATCCTGTAATAACTTATTATGTTGATTGATTCCACGTTATATGATCCATGTGCCACACTTATGCATGAATTGAAATATTTAAGAATGGTGTTCCCTGATAGCGCTCCAATGCATTGGGTATTGTATAGTATAATGATATGTCTATTCAATGGGTGTTGACTCGTTCTAATTCAATTTTAATGATTTTTTACTCATTCTTCATGTTCAATGAGGGGTTAATCATGCTCCATGTGCAATGAGCCTTGGCTCATGCAAAATAAATGTTTAGTGTTGTTTCCACATTTCCATGTAAGGATTATCATGATTTATCGTGAGTTTATGTTCATGTTCCTCTTATTCTCCAATGATATGCCTATTGTCTAACATTTTCTGTATTTCTCATGTTATTCTATGTTTATTCCCATACTGGGATTTATAGCTCAACCTTTTCTTAAGCATGCCAACAGGTTATCCAATGCAATGTTATGTACGAGGGAATGTAGTGGTCATGTAAAAGATGTTTTCAATAAATATGTTGTGTGGTTTATGTTCTAAGATGTTATGTAATGTTTCTAATCCCCAAAGACACTAGACCTCTTGATCATATATGTTGTATCAAGTGATGATTTTATGTAATTAATCAGGTTAATGTGTGTAATAAAAGTAGGGTTGCAATATTTGGCTTTTGTGAAAAGGGTTACATGACTAGGGGATATGAAAAAGTGTCTCACACCAAAGGTTAAATTCCCCATGTTAGCTTATAATAGTTATTTTACAAAAAAAACTGAAATAAATTGGTTATTTAGAACACAATTTATAACAATATTCACGAATATTTTTAAATTTAAAGCTATCTATTAGATGTCAATGAGTTAAAATAATATATATGGCGTTTATGAGTGATCCATATAGACCATAGTGAGTTCATTTTATTATATTTGATGGTGGAAGTACATAATGGGTTCAAATAAAATTTTAGGGATGACTTATACTCATAGGTAGAATATTTTTTTAAATGATTATGGATATCAAATACATAACTCTATCATTAAAGAGATAATATCCAAAATAATTGAATAAAAAGGGATAATTAGTTGATATATGTATCAGAGAAAAAAATCATGGGTTATGATTTGGGAATTATTTTCCACTAAATAAAGGTAGATAATCATGTTCCTTTTCATATTAAAAGACCAACCAGCCTATAAATAGTGTATGGTCCTACAATGACATAGTGTGTTTCTTTGAACAATATGAATCTCTCCAAGGGAAGGGAGTTACAAAACACAAAAACAAATTAATGGAATTGATCCTATAATGGAGTCACCATGATTAAAACCATAAATCTACCAAATTAGTGAATATTATTGGAGTTTTACACATTATCATATAATTATTGTGGGTATGTTTATTGAAACCTATTTCGGTAAACCATGTAATTTTTTGGTGGTATGTACAATTTACATTCCAACACATATTTAATTATTTTTTTCATTTAGTACCAAGTAATATATATTGAACGTGGTTTATAACAATATTATGGCATGATACTAAAACAAATATAATCAACATAAACAATTAGTTTAATTTTACTATCACTTGTTTTCATATCACCCCTATTCGGGGAATCTAGTTGAATTGTAAAGGGTGGTAGTGGGAATGTGTGAACACCCCAATGTTTGAGGTGACAGTTAGGATATAAGGTAAGGATGAAATTTTAAGGATTGCCAATTCATGAATGATATGGTAGTCGTGGAGATATTAATGGCCTTTTCATAAGAGATATGATAGTGGTACAGATATGGGTGGTCTCACTATAAGTAATAATGTGTCTGAATGAGTACCTTGGTTAATAGACAAGTATATGACTTAGATATTTGACCCTTACTTATCCCTGAATATATTGGTTGAGGTTTTATTGGATTCTCCGCCCAATTTTATTTCTATAATTCTATGTTACGAGAATAATTCCCTAAGGTGAAGAATGGATTCCAGTGCGGAGAAAAAATAAGAATTATTGGGTGTTGTGTTATCCTAGATTGCATATAATTAACCAATATGTATAGATTAATTATGGACTAATTAGTGAGTGAAACCAATTAGTTTTTTTTTTCATTTATTTTCCATAGAAATAAACATATATGATCGAATATACTAGGAGATCATGTCAACACCCTAATGATATATATTTCAATAATCATGGATTAGTTTTACCTTTGATCTATTATAATGTAGAGAAAAAGTTTTTTTGGGGAATGGGTTGGAGTAGCTCATCAATATATAGTATATGAGGTTGATGGGGCATGATTAATTCATTATGAACCCTTATACGTTTATTATTTTCATTTTGTATATGTGATCAGTTTAGTGGGAAACTCGTTGGAATAAAATCATTATGTTTTTTTCTTTTTTGTAATATAAAATTTATTTAGTTTGTTTTTAAATGTTTTATATTGATTATTTAGTTATATTTATTTTCAGTTCACTCCAATTTAAAAGTACATTTTCCCCAAAGCATGTTCTCTTCCCTCAGTACTGCTAAATTTTCACTAGCATCCAAGGAGGCATTCTTGTATCCATGTCGCACCTTTGGTCTATAAAACTAGTGTGTTGTACCAATCCTAAACATTACAAATACATTCACTAATAGTTATTATAACATAATCATTATATAAATAAATTTTTTCTTATTAATTTTAAACCACCTATATTGTATTCACTCATGAATAATAAATACTGATCTATTTCACTACTTTGTATTGATTGATACAATTTTCATAAAAATAATTCTATCATGGATTTAAATATAATTAAATTATGGTAAATAATAGATAATATTTTTAAATAATAAAAATATATTAAATTAATGTAAAATAGTTATATTGAATATTTTAATAATTTTTTTTATTGAAATGGCTTAATAATTTCTAAGAACAGCGAGACTTAAGGAAAGGGGTGAATTTTTATGTCAAATATTTTTTTAGTTTATCTATTTTAATTTATATTATTTTTTCATTTTATTTTATTTCCATTGGTATATCTAACTAATTTTCTTTATGTTTTTGTTATATTTTATTCAAATTATCCCCTTTAACTAAAAATGATATTTTATGAAACATCGTCATCTTCTATTTAAACTGTTATATTTTTGTATGATTTTTATGTGTTTATATGAAATATTCTACTTATCATATCATATTATATATATATATATATATGGTGTTATGAATTTCATTTTCTATAAAATATATAGATCACACTTACTAGATATCCAAATTAAATTTTTACATGGAATCTTCACAATTTCCCTTTGGTATCCTCAAAATTAATTTTTTTTCTTTTTGATGGTCTCTCCCATCTATAACATTATTCTTTAATATATCTATATCTTGAGTTTTTATTAAGGAAATTATATTTTTCCTCCCATATAATTATATCTCTTGTTATTGATTATAATTTTTTAATATTTAATGATGTATGATATTTTTATATAATGTGTTTCAATCTCATCATGAGTTACCCTTGTTATTAAAAAAGAAATATATATTTCCATTATGTCCTTTTTCATTATATTTGAAACATCATTTTTTGTAATATTATAATATTAATGATTTTCAAGAATTTATATCATCCACCAATTCATTTGATAGCTAATTTATCTCATGAGATACTATAAGTGGGACATGGGTAGAAAAAACAATACACATTATATTATGTAATCATAGAATAAATCATTAACTTATACATCTGATGCTTCAATATTATTAATTTACCATATTCTATACCACATTCCTCTGATAACTTTATGATTATGTTATTTTCCTATGATTATGTTATGATGATGAACAAAAAGACCCTTCAGGTACTATTGTGGACCCTTATCTCCATTTATGTTATATTATCCGTAACCATATTAATGATTTTTTCTCAATTTTTTATTGATGTGTGTTTCCATGTGATCTGATACGTAATGAATGTATTGATCAGCTTATACATAAAAATTGATAATTTATATAGTATTAAATGTCCTCTATATAATAATTTATTAATAATATATATGTATATAATCAATGAATTTATTATATATGTAATTTATGGGTTCTTATAGTGTGTATTAAGGGATGTTTTAAATAATATGGATCTAATGAATGAATTAAAATTAATATGGGTTGACTAAAGAGACATCATGAGGTAAGATTTATTAAAATGATTCATTAATGAATAAGTTGTTTATCCATGATTTATTTAATATAATGGGAATAATGAGTAACTCATTCAGTATCCAATACACTTGAAACTACATTAATTTTACTAAAACTTCTACAATAATGGGTGTCTTGGAATCGAACCACCATCACATTACATGACATTGTAACAGAAAAAAGTGCATTTCTCACTCAATCCAAAATCCATTACATCAATATTACTAACATGAAAACCATATGACCACAGGATAAATCAGTTATATTAATAACAATTTCACCACATTTAAAATATAAATAACATAAGAAGTGAATTTAAACAAAAAATTCCATGATGTATCCATACCTTGGACTATTAATATAAAAAATTCAGTTTTTTAATATTTTTTAAACAAAAAATTATATATAATAAATCTTCTGAAATATGAATAGAGTAAATATATAATTTTTTAAAAAAAAATTATAATAAATCACAAAGGTCTCAGGTATATATTTTACAATCAGAAGAAAATAAGGATGAAATAAAAAAATGGAAAGATAATGTATGAAAAGGATCAATAAATCAATTAAATAAAGAACCTATAGTTACTCTATATTTGTATGAAAAGTAATCATATATTAAATAATAACTCCGCTAAATATCAAAATATCAATTTATATATTAATTGAAATAATGGGTGATTTATCCATATTTGTTTCATTGAAAACAATATCAATATATAGTCCACAATATGTGTAATGACAAGAATATTTTTTAATGAAAATTATTGTTGATCTTATTAAATTCCTTATAATGTAAAATAGTTATATAATATATGAAATTCCATGGTGCATTCTTTTTGGATTTTAATATTTAGGTAAGACTTATTACTGTTGCTAATATAGCTATTGAATAGAAACTACTTGATTTGTATAAATAGTGGGTTTTAAAAAATCAATTTTACTAAGTCAAAGGATACGATGGACTAATCTAATAGAATTGATCCAGAAGAAGCCCATTTTTTGGAGATTATAGAGGAGGTAGTTTCACTAGACTTCACCCTTGACTATGACCATGAAGAACATCAACACGTTAGGCTTGAATAGAATGACCTACGGGAGGAGTGGAAATTAATAGAGATTACCACCCGAGCGATGTTATCTAAGTCTCAAAAGAAACTGTCACCATCGCACACCTTACAATTAGGTTACATTCAAGAGTTTTAAGATGTTCTGTAACAAGACCCTAAAACTATGATTATATGCATTATTTTTGTACAGATAATATACATTAATTTCATTATTATTTCTTTGTAAAGTTTTTTTAATGAAAAATAGTGTTTTAGTTATTATTCAATTAATAAAACTATTTTGATGAATTAATGGATTATTTAATTAAATAATACATTAATAATATATTATTAAAAAATTAATTTTTATTAAATATCAATGATCATTAAATTTTTTATGATTACAATTGTAAATTTTATTACCGTTTGGAAGCGGTTTTGGCCAAAACCCTAAAATTTTCAATAAATGTCAATTTTTCTACTATATATAAAAAAATCACATATTTAAAAATATATTTTGATAAATTGAATATTATGTTTTTAATCATAACATCTTAATTATCCAATAGGGAATTTTTCATAATTTTCTGAGATAACTGTGTTTTTGGGAAAATATTAAATTCTATTTAAATATATGATGAATTTTATGACATCATAATGACTCAATAGTGATGTTATAAATACTAAAAAATTATGTTTTTTGAATATATGTTTTACCTTCAATATAATGATATTTTAGATTGGTTTGATTACTTTAATAGTGCCTTAGTGGACCTTTGAAAATGTATTGAAGATTTTAGCATTTAAAATGATTTCCTTGAGAGTGTGACTCAACTCCACACAAGAAAGCCTAATATTTTCTGAATTTAGGAGATTGAACATATAAAAAAATTTCTTCACCTCCACCTTTGGGAAAAACCATGAGAGAAACCATTGGATGGTTTGTGGTTTTGATTAGATTATATTGTGGTGTCTAAAAACCTAAACAATAAAGAATTACCTCTCCTCTATTATATAAACCCACACAAGCTCCGAATTTTCATCACCCAAAACCCTTATATAACGTCTCTAATTTCACCCCCCCTCTATATAGAAATTTCCCAAGGTTCCCCATGATCCCAGAAATCCTCTATCAAGCCACTCCAAAAAATTTAGATCACATATCCAAAAAAGGGATTTCTAACTTTCTCATTTTCTTCCAAATTAATTTTTTTTATTATACCATTTTTTTAATTAAAAATATATAGGTATGATTTATTACCTCCCAAAATAATTCCCTCCTTATGTTTCAAATATGAGATTCCTCATTATCTATAATTGATTCCTCCCATATATACCTGTTACCATGCTGAAATTCTATAAGTAATTTATCTCTTCTCATTTACATTTATGAAATTCATTTGTATTATTAATATAAATTCCATTCCATATGTTGGTAAATATATATATATATATATATATATATATATTACCCACATATAGTCTATTTTCATGTACATATGATAAGACACCGCTTTCTCTCTCATCAACAATTTTTATGAATTCTTATATCACACAGTTATGCTACCGAAATTGAACTATGATTTTCCAATCCAAATTCATTGCCTTGTGAATACTATGCCCATTTCTCTATCAAGGGTATTTACAAATATTAATATTTAATTATTGTCTATATAATTTCATGTATTAATTCCATATTCCATTATCATGGAATATATGATGATGATTAACGAATCCATGTTATATGGTCCATGTGGTACACTTTGGATGAAATGAAATGATTAAGAAGGGTTCTCCCAAATAGCACTCCCAATGCGTTTGGAAAAGAAAAAAAATTTAATGGAGACCTCATATTTTCAATAGATTAAATTGTTTAACAGAATCTATTATATAATAAATATAAAATAAATAATTTTGGTTACATAATTATTAATAAAATATTCCATGTCACTACTATGATGAAATGGTTATTATGTTGTTGAAGACATAACCACATAAATAATTAAATGGATAACAAAAAGTAGTTTCATAAGGATATAATTCATAATGTTATACCTTATAATCCTATCATTAAAGCCCCATGAAAATATATATTATCTGAATATATAATGAATACCAAAAAATAATCCCATTAAAATTTATTAAGATACATATCAATTCATATAGGGACTATAATGGGCCCCAACAATATAATAATAAGTTTAATTTGTGAAACATATGAATGAAATGGAAAAAATTCAGTAAAAATTAAATAAAAAAAAATACTATTGAGAAGAATGCAAATGAACTATTAAAATTTTTCTTATTTGAAAAATAGAAAAATAATATCAGAAGCCATGAATTTTCAATGGGGGATTTTTTAACACCAAGAAAATTTGAAGTATAAACATTGTATTTCAAAGTGTGCATGAAACAAAACAGAAAGGATGGAAGAGAATATAATATATCAATGTATTTATAATAAATTTAATAATTTAAATAATTTAAATATTTTTTATATTTTAAAATTCACAAGACAAAGTGTTCATATATATTTTATGGAAAAAAGAGTTTCTTTGTTGGCATGTGCTACACTCAATATCCGTATTTACAGAACAATGAGAAATTGTTAAAATATTATTATTCAATACAATAATATATATTACCTATCCATTAAATCAGTGGTTGTTAGTAGGATTATTTTTATAGAAAAAAAATTATACCCACAAAGTAGTTTAATGCTAATAAACAAATTTAATTATTTTTTCAATGATATTAATATAATACATACATTAAATTTTTATTCAAATTTTTTTGATATCATATAATAAATTTGATAGGTATAAGATAATAAAAAACCCAACATTACATATTAAAGCCTTTTATTTTTTAAAACGATATTTTATTGCAATTTAATAGAGAACCAATATTAAATCAGTTTTTTTTACATTTATAATTTTTTTTTGTAAAAATAAAATAATCATTTGTTATAGAAACATTAAAATTAGGTTACACTTTTTTTGGTATTTTTCTATGAAGATTGTTTTGTTAATGAAGAATAACAAATATTTAATTTTAATTCGATTTTTTCACCTAATTTATTTCTATCATTAAATAATATTATATATAATTTAAAAGTATTAATTGTTATATTTTTCATTATTTAATCCAATTTAGGTTATTTTTTTAAATTTTATATTGAAATTTATTTTAAAAACATAGAAATCCATAGAAATTTTTTATGTATATTAAAACATATTGTCATCTCGTTAGTGTGATTAAATTTATATTAATTTATGTAACTTTTCTGGTTGCAATTTAGAAAAAATGATTCAATACTTAAAATCATAAATATTTATAATGTCTAATAAGGGGAATTTTTTTTATAAAAAATAATATTAGTGAAATTAATTGAAATTAATTACAGTGATTAGGTCAAATTATGATTAATAATGAACTCAACCTTAAACATAAATGCCAAAATAGCCTAACAATTTGTAAGAAAACCCATTTTTAAATAATATTTAGTCCCTAACCTCCCTTGGGTATAATTATTACAATTATTGGATCCACATTAAAAGGGAAAACAAGGGTGTAATTTAATTTTCCAAAATATGTAAGAGTGTCACATCTCCTCAACTATAAAAATACATCCCCTCATCCCGTATCCTCTCACCTCTCAATACAAATTGGATCTACCATGATCTAATAAAATGTATCCTAAAAAAGTCACATCATCTAATATGTTTCATATTTGGCATAAATCGATCATATGTTTCCCTTTAGTGGAAACCAAAAGGTGTTACCCAATGAAGAGGTAACATCTTACCTCATGATTTTCTGTTTTAATTATTTCAAGAATAATTAAATTATCTTTATCCATACTTATTTTATAAAAAAAATATTCATAATATAATTTCATGTTTTTTATGATAAGGGTTCCACCTAAATAATCACATATTTCTATCTTGTGGGTAACAAACATATTCTTTATAGGTATTTCAGACTACTGCCTACCAAAACGATGTCATTCAGTTTTCCTTCACATGCACTCATGGTTTGTAATTATGTTGAAAACTATGATTATATATGATATTAATAATATATATAATTCCTTTATTATTCCTTAATTATATATTACACATACCCTTATTCTATACATTATGTGTAAATATGGTAACATCATTTACGGAGGTGTGAATTACCGCACCCGTAAAGAAATACTACTCATTCGCACTAAACATATAACATATATAATTGTTCTTAATAAACCTATGAATCATATGAATTATAGATATTATAATGTAATTAAAATATACATATATTTCAATTAATTTTCATTATTTTTTAATGACAATGAAATGAAAGTAGTGTTCATGCGTATGTACGAGCTACGATAGCAATGAAAAGTGCATTCCATTTTTTTCTAAATATATTATGTGTTATTCCAAATACATATATACTGATTATATATTATATTTAAATGATGTTTTATATTCTTAATAAGATGAATCCATGATGGTAATAAAAATTGACTGATAAAATATACTCAACGATCTAGGTAATTAAAAACCGAAATTGTGAAAATAATGAAATACTGTTATCAAAATAGTAATGAGATTCTATTAGAAGTTAATATATTTTTGAATAATCATTAATATGGTTATATATAAAGTTATTAAAATTCAAAAAACCTTTATATATTAATTTAATGTACGTTCTCTCAAAAGGAACCACAAGGTAAATGATTTTCATCTCACTTTTTACATATGTGACATAAATGTCATGATGACCACCTAGATCATTGGTTCTATGTATCTATTTCCGTTTTTGAAATATGATATCATTAATACATTTTTATTTATGGTATTTAGAAAATTCATTTAATTATTTTGATTCACTAAAAATGTGATTTAAAATGTTTCAAAGTGGTATAGGATACATGAGAATTATTAATAATTACTTTAATCAACAATAATTTTTATGTTCATTAAATTGTATTTCTATTTGAATAAATTATATGAAAATGTTTCAGTAAAAAATACTATTCATATAGCCATATGATTCAAGAACATTTCAAGTATTAGTAACATTTTCACCCTTTGCTACTAAAAATTATTTATGAAGTGTTTTTATGAAAACCCAACATCCCTATACTTTTTATACAGAGAACCTATATTCTTCTAGGAACTATATTTTAAAAAATTGGTTTTCATTTTTTTTATCATTTAAAATCATTTATTATATAAATTATTATTCTTTTTCTGTTTTATAAATTTTTTCATAGGAATATTACTACCACATTACAACAAGGCATTTTTTAATTACTTTTCTAAAAAAATGACTGCTTTTTAAAACCTATAGAATATACTAATTTAACTACTTTCATTTCTTCAATACCATCCAAGTACACCTCTTACCATGCCAAATTTCCATAATGGATTCCTTCCTTTCAAATTTTATCCATGTTCCAAAATATTTTTAGGCCCTTTTTCTCTCAGTAATTCCACCCATGTACACTCGTTACCCTAGTGAAATTTTGAAAGGAATTTCTCCCTCTACATTTATATTCATGAAATTATATTTTATTGTAAATCTAAATTCCTTTAATTATGTTGGGAAATGTATCTATATTACCCCAATATATTTCATTTCATGCACATGTTACGAAAAACCACATTCTCTCTCATAATTTTTTTTTATGATGTTCTATGTCACCCCATTATGCTACCGAAATTGCACTGCAATTTTCCAAGAAAAAACATTTTCAGTGAATACCATTCCCATTTCTCTATAAATGGTATTCACTTTTAGTAACATTTACTTATTTATGGAATAGTTTCATGTATGAATTAAACATTCCATTATTGTTGAATAAATTATGTTGTTTAATGAGTCCATGTTGTATGATATTGTGCACAATTATGCATGAAATAAAATGTTTAAGAAGGGTGTGCCCTAATAGCACTCCAATGCAATGGGTAAAGATTAGTATCATGATACGTCAAGTGAAAAGAAGTTTTACTCATTATATTTCAAGTGCAATGAGGGTTTACTCATGATTTATGTGCAATGTGCCTTGGCTCATGGTAATACCATGTTAGGTGTTGTTTCCACATTTCCATGTAACGGTCATCATGGTATATCATGCCTTTATTTTCATGTTTCTATTATTCTCCTTCTTATTCTTATATCCAAACATGTATTGTATTCTTCATGTTATTCCTTGTTTACTCTCTTTCTAGGCTTTATAGCTCACCATTTTTTATGCATGTCCTAAGGATATCCCATGGAATGCTATGTATGAGGGAATATAGTTGCCATGTAAAGTATGTTTTCAATAAAGATATTGTGTTTCATGTTTTATGTTATTATTTAATGTTAATAATCCACAAATAAACTAGACCATTTAATCTTATATGTTGTATTATGTGAATATTTTAGGTAATAAATCATATTTAACTGTGTAATAATTTTCTACGTTATTATAGTTGGTATCAAAGGATAGGTTAATTTATATTTGGAATTATGATTAGAGAATCCTAGTGAAATCCTTAGGGTTAAGACTAAGTATAATAAAAAATTCCCAAAATATTTTTGTGTTTCCATTACGTGGTTTATCAAGAAAATACATCTCAGTTTGGATAAAAGAAGGTAGAGTCGGCTATAGCAGATATGTACCTAGGTTTGAAAACTCATACTAGGAGTTTCGGGCTTGACCTGGGGTATCCTGGTACATGACAACAATTCATGATTCAATCTTGTTTATGATATTCCTCTAGGATATAATTTGGTAAATTTATAAGATTAGTATGATCTATTATAAAGGGAATTAAAAAAATAAAACTCCACTAATAATATATGTTGGGATGTAGATCATGGATATCATAGATTGAAGCATATAAATTCATATGTTAAGGTGATAAATATAATTTATATGTTATCTCTTTTTTTCATGGGGTTCCCATTTATGTGATCAACAATTTATGATTACTAATTTAGAAGTCTATATTGGATATAGTAGAACCAGAATCAAAAAAGTGAACGGTAGGGTTATCATTCATAGTTCAACACATTTGTTTATATCCTGAAAGTTCTGTATAAAATTCCCAATACCATGACAAATAATTGAAGTAAATATGTTATTGAGTACAAGAAATGGGGAAATCATTGCATCCCCTGAATATAACTCCTCCCCTATCTTAATTTGCAGATTTAAATTCCTAAAAAAACCATATCACACTCCCTCTGGTGGAATTTGATGTAATTCTCATCATGGATTGGAATTACTTATATAAAACCAACATAAATTGTTGTCAGAGGGAAATAACACTCCATATATAGAATTGACCCCTGATTCTATACAAGTGGAAGGATGATGATGAATCTTCTATAGAACTATCATCTCAAATGTGGATATTACTTCCCTATAAGATCGTGTATATATCTTAGATTATTGAGTCTAAGGAAGAAATCATCCTTGAAGACATGACAATTGGGAGGGAATTCGCTGATGTGTTTCCTGAGAAATTGTCTGGTCTTACTACAAGAAGATTTATTGAATTCTCAATTGACCTTATACATGGGGAATTTCCAATATTCTAGACACCATTTTGAATGGCTGTTTGGGAGCTTGAGAAGATGAAAAAACAACTACAAGAGAATCTGGATAAAGGGTTTATACACCCTTGTGCTTCACATTGGGGTGAAGCAGTCCTCTTCGTCACGAAGAAGGATGGGTCAATGCTCATTTTCATCGATTATCATGAGATAAAAAAAAATCACAATAAAGAACAATTATCCACTTCCATGAATTTATGACTTGCTAAATAAACATCATGGAGCATATTACTCCTCCAAGGTAGATTTTCAGTCTGAATATTATCCAGTAAGGGTGGAAAAGGAGGATATCCCAAAGACTGATTTTTGTACAAGGTATGAGGACTTTGAATTCATAGTAATGCCTTTTGGGATCACTAATTCTTCAAAAATAATCATGGACTTGATGAATATAGTATTTAGATATTACCTTGACAAATTATTGGTTGTCACTTTATATTATATTCTAGTATACTCCAAAACCAATGTGGATCATGAGGAGAATCTAAGAACTCTACTAAAGACCTTGCCAAAGGAGAGGCTCTATGAATAGTACAGCATGTGTGATTTCTGTTTGAAGGTGGTCTAATTTTTGGGTCATATCATCATAAAAAATGGGATATCGGTGGATCCCTACAATAAAACTTCAATTGAGGGATAGACGAGGCCAACATTGGTTATGAATATCCATAGATTCTTGGGGTTAGTTAATATTATCATTCATTTGTGGGAAATATAAAATGATTGTCCAACTCTCTTACCAAGCTAAATCAGATGGGAGTAATTTATTAATGGAGTGATTAATGCAAAGAAAGCATCATGGAGTTGAAAAGGAGGCTTATCACTATGCTCCTGCTCCCATTACCCACAATTGGAGAACATTTTGTTGAATTTATTAATGGATCGAAGAGGGTAATGGGTTGTGGGTTGATGCAGATTGACAAATTCATCGCATATGCTTAATGGCAATTGAATTTTCATGAGCAGAAATTTCGAACACATGATCTGGAGTTTGTTGTGGTGATCTTATCTTTAAAAATACAACGTCATTGCCTCATTGAGGACTATGAAATATATATGGACCAATGATGCCTCATGTATATATTCACATAGAAATAGTTGAACATGCACTAATGATGATGGTTAGAGGTAATCAAAGACTAAGACTACTCAATCCATTACTACCTTGGTAAAGATAACATGGTGGCGGATGCTTTAAGTCCAAAGGACCCATCAATTCTATCATTGATGAGAATTTTGAAGGATCCAATCATCTTAAATTTTATTAAGATGGACATGAGAATCATATAGAATGGAACATAATAAATCCTTTCCAAAGTGATTTCTCAATCATCTTTTATGGAAATGGTTAATGAATTCTCAAATAGATGATGTGAGAATTCAATAGAAGTAGGAAACAATTAGAGAAGTAAAATCTTGAGATTTCATTGTCAATGAAGTTGGAATTGTGATATTTGGGTCTTGAATATGTGTTCTATCGAATCCGGAGTTATAGAAGGAACATTAGGATGGTGCACATAGTTCAAATTTATCCATTCAACTAGGAAACACAATGATGTATCGTGATTTCCGAGAGCATTATAGGTGGGATAACATGATGAAGGAGATTGATTAGTATACATCGATGTGCACAGTATGTCAGAATATGAAGTGTAAGAGGCAGAAGTCTATATGGATGATGCAACCATTACCCATTCTAGTATACAAATGAGAGAACATCACTATGGACTTTATCACCTGAATTACAAATATATCCCAAGGAAACAATGATATCTGGTTTGTTGTGGATATTATTACAAATACTGCAAAATTCAGTGAAATTCAAGAGGATTCCTCACTAGATCAACTGGCATAGATTTACATCAGAGATATGGTAAGTCTATTGGTGGTAGCACTGTCGATTGTATCTGATCAAGATCCAAGACTCACCTCTATGATTTCAGAGTGTTTTCAACATACTCTGTATACCGATTTGAACATTAGTATGATTTATCATCCTAAAACTAGTGGCTAATCTGAGTGTAATATCGAAACACTAGAGGATATGTTGACAGAAGTCTCAATGGACGTCCAAAGAGGATGGTATCAATATCTCCCTATTGGTGATTTCTCAAACAACAATATTTTCCACTCCAGCATCTAAATGGATCCTCATGAATACCTATAATGGAGGAGGTGCAAAACACTGACATGATGGGATGATGTTTGGGAGGGAAAAATCATGGGTCTAGGAATAGTCAATGAAATGATGGAGTATGTTATGATCATCCCGCATCACATTAAAGATTCTCATTGTCAACAAAATATGTATACTAATAATTTTCAATGAGACCTATAATTTGTTGTTAGTGACATGGTTTTCCTCTACATATCATCATGGATGAGAGTTATAAGATTTAGGATGAATGTAAATCTTAGTCCAAGGTACATTGTCCCTTTTGAGATCCTTGATCGCATTGGAGAACTATCTTATCGACTAGCACACCCCCAAAACCTCTCTCTAGTAAATGATGTATTCCATGTATCACTCTTGTTGATGTAGATACCTAAACCATCACATGTACTCAATCCAGTGGTGGTACCATTGGAGAATTACATCTACTATGAATAGAATCTGATGAAGATCATAGATCATTGGGAAAAAGATATACGAAATAAGACAACGCCCTTCGTCAAAGTGATGTGGAGAAACCAAATGTTTGATAAAGCAACATGGGAAATTGAAGAAGTGATGAATTAGAATTACCAACATCTATTTTATTATGGGAAAAAGAAATTTCGAGAGAGAAATTTCTTATTGGGGGGAGATTGTAATGATCCAAACTTTTTTAAATGAAAATACATCTTGATCTAATTGAACATATTATTATGTAAGTTGGTTATATAACATATTCACATCCTTGGTATTATGTTTTTTGATTTTAATATACCGTAATGAATTGTGACCATTGCTAATATAGTCATTGAATAGTGATCACATGATTAGTATAAATATATGGATTTAGAAAATCAAATTCACCCAGACAAAGGAAGTGATTTCCTTATTCTGTAGACTTTCCCTGTATGAAGCCCATTTTAGGATCTTGGAATGGTGGTGAAATCATTGGACTTAGATATTATTCAAGATCAAGTTGAGATTTAACACATTAAGCATGAACGAAACCTCCTATGAGATAATTGTTAGTTGATTGAGATTACCACCCAAGTGATGTTATCCAAGACACCCCTAAGAGTTTGTAACCATCACACACCATACCCATCAGTCTTATACGAGTGTTATAAGGAGTTATATAATGAGACCCTAGTACTATGGTCATGTATATTATTTTTTTATACAATAAACAGCATACATTCATTTTATTATTTTTTACATTGTAAATAGTTTTTTAAAAAGAAATATTATTTTTATTTAATCAATTTAGATGTATTAATGTATTTTGGAATTAAATATTATTTTAATAAAATTTTATTACTAAATTACATTTTACTAAATATGGACGATAGTATAATTTTTATAAATACAATTTAAATTTTTATTAAGGTTTGAAAGTAATTTTTGGAAAACCCCATGAAGTTTTTATAAATGTCAGAATGTATTTTAAAAGTTAAATTTCAGATATTTAAAAAATAATTTACATAAAATAAATTTTAATTTTGGAATAAGGATGTAAAAATTATCCAACTGTGAATTTTTCATAATATTTTTAGAAAGTAAAATTTTGGGGTAAAAATTAAATACTTTTTAAGTATATAATGTTTTTTATGACATCATAATGACCCAATAGTGATGTAATAAAAAAATATAAATGATATTTTTGGAAAATTCATGTTTTAACATTATAATAATGTGATTTTAGGTTTGTTTGATTTACTTTTCAAAGAGTTAGTTGATCCTCCATTACATAAAAAACATTTTAACATTTTAAATCGATTTCCTTGATTGTGTTACTCACCTCCACATAAGAAAACACAATATTTTTAGAAGTTCGGCCATTTAAAAAATAACAAATTATTTTCCAATACTCGTTGGAAAATACCATGGAAAAAATCCATGGTCTAGTTTGTGGTTTTTATGAGTTTAATTTGTGGTGTCACAAACCTAAATAATAAAGAATTCCCTCTTATTTTCTACCGAAACCCACAAAAACTCCCACTTCCGATTAACTCAAAGCCTTTAGTGTTCATCAAAACTCTTCCCTAAACTACCTATAATCCTATCATGCTTCCCCATGATCCTAATAATCCTCTCTCAGGCCACTCCCAAGCCTTTAGGGTCACACTTCTAATTAAGAGATTCCTTAATTTCTTATTTATGACCATGTTTCCCAATACTGTTATTCCCTTTTATTTTCAATTAAAAATGTTGGGGTATGATTTTTACCTCCCCCATAATTCTCTAATTATGTTTTAATCATGATAGACCCCTTTCTATCTCATTAATACCTTCCAAGTACCCCTGTTACAATAATTAATTTCTGTAAGGGATTCCATCCTTTCTCCGTTTATCCATGTTTTTTAATATTGTTATTCCATTTTATTTTTAATTGTAAATGTTGATTTATGCTTTCAACCATCCCCCAAACATCCCTCTTTATATTTTAATGATGAGAGATCCCTTTATCTCTCATTAATTCCTCCCATGTACACTCATTATAGTGTCGATATTCAGTAAGGAATTTATTTGTCCTCATTTACATTGAAGTAATTCTTTTGTACTGTGAATCTAAATTACAATAATTATATAGGTAAATGTGTCTATATGACCAACATATTTTCAATTTAATTTTTATATGATGAGACACCCCTTTTTCTTTCATCATCATTTTTACGATGTCTTATATCACGCCATTATGCTGCCAAAAGTGTACCATAATTTTCCAAGACAAAATCCTTGTGTAGTGAAAACCATACCCTTTTCTCAATCAAAGTTATTAATCTTTATTAAAATTTCCTTATTGATGGTATATTTTCATGTATTAATTCCACATTACTTTATCATTTAATAGATTATTATGTTTAATGATTCCATGTTGTATGATCTTGTGGAAAAATTATGCCTGAATGGAAATTTTTAAGAAGGGTACGCCCTGATAGCTCTCCAATGCATTGGGTAAAGATTAGTATCATGATATGTCATGTGAAATGATGTTTTACTCATGATAATTCATGTTAAATTAGGCTTTAATCATGTTCCTTGTGTAGTGTGACTTGGCTCATGCTAATACCATGTTAGGCGTTGTTTCAACATTTCCATGTTAAGATAGTCAAGTTATATCACGCCTTTATGTTCATGTTTCTCTAATACTCATATGTTTTTCCTATTGCCTAACATGTATTTTATTTTTCATGTTATGCCTTTTTAATTCCCTTACATGGCATTTTATCTCACCCTTTTCTTGTGCATGTCCTCAGGTTTTCCTAGGTAGTGCTATGTATGAGGGAATGTTGTGGTCATGTAATGGATATTTCTAATAAAGTCATTGTGTTTCATGTTTTATTTCATTATAGAATGTTCCTAATCCCCAAATACATGAAACCAATCGATATTCTATGTTGTATCAAGTGATTATTTATGTAATAAATCATGTTTATGTGTATAATAAATATTAGGGTTGTTATAGTTGGTCTCAGAGGATAGGTTTAGTTATTTTTGGGATTAAGATTAGGGAACCATAGTGAAATACTTAGGGATATGACTCAGTATAATAAAAAAACCATAAATTTTTGTGAGTTTTCAGTAAGTGGATTATCAGAAAAAATACAACCATGTACGAATATTAGTAGGTAGAAGAGGCTCTGGAAGAAATTTACCTAGGAGTGAAAACTCTGACAAGGAGTTTTTTTCTTGACATGGGGAATCCTGGTACATTACAATGGGCCTTGTTGCACTCTTTGTTACGACACTCTTGTGGGATATACTTTGCTAAATTCATCAACTTAGTATGAAACATTATTAAGGGAATTAAAAAAATTACCTTAAGAATATATGTTGGGAAGTACATCATTGATAGAATAGATTAATGAAAATAAATTCATAAGTTAAGGAGATAAATGTAATTTATAATTTATCTCCTTTTTTCATTTGATTCCCCTTTATGTGTTCAACAGATTAAGAGTACACATCTAGAAGTATATATCGGATAGAGTAGAAACAAAATGAAAAATTAATGTGTAGGGTTATCGTTCATAGTTCTATGGATTATTATATATCACGAATGTTTTGCAGAATAATCCCAATACCAAAAGGAAACATGGATGTAATGATGTTGGTGTGTACACAAATTGGGGAAATAATTGCATCCTATGAATATTACTCCTCTCCTATCATAATTAGTGGATTGAACATCCCAGCAACCCTCTTCATACTCCCTCTGGTGGAATTTGTTGCAATTCTCATAATGGATTGGATTTACAATTATAGATCCAACATAAATTATGGTGAGAGGGAAATCACTCTCTATATAGAGAATTGACCCCCAGATTGAATACAAGTGAAATGAAGAAGGTTAATCTTCATTAGCACCATAATATCAAGCGTGTATATTACTACCCTATGAGAACATGTATATGGTTGAGGTAATTGTGTCTAAGGAAGTAACCATCCTCGAATACATGCCTATTGTGAGGGAATTCGCTGATGTTTTTGCTGAGAAATTTCCTTGTCTTCCTCTGAGAAGAGATGTTGAATTCTCATTTGACATTATTCCTAGGGAATTTAAATTATCCAAGACATTATATAGAATGGTTATTGTAGAGCATGAGGAGATGTAAAAACAACTACAAGAGAATTTGGATAATGGGTTTTTTACGTACAAGTGCTTCACCATGGGGTGCACCAGTCCTATTCTTCAAAAAGAAGGATGGGTCAATGTGCCTTTGCATCGATTTTCATGAGCATAACACAATCACAATAAATAACAAGTATCATCTTCCACAAATTGAGGACATGTTTGATCAGCTGCATGGAACAAAATTCTTCTCCATGGTAGATTTATAGTTTGGATATAATCATGCAACGGTGAAGAAGGATGATATACCCAAGACAGATTTTTTTTGCAAGGTATGGGCACTATGAATTCATAGTAATTCCTTTAAAACTCACTAATTCTGTAGAATTTTTCATTGACCTTATCAATAGAGTCTTTAATGATTACCCCGACAAATTTGTGGTGGTCTTTATAGATGATATTATAATATACTCCAAAATCATAGAGGAGCATTAGAACCATCTAAGAACTTAACTAGTGACCTTGTGAAAGGATAATCTATATACAATGTACAAAAAGTATGAGTTATGGTTGAAAGAGGTCTCATTATTGGGTCATATAATCACAACTAATGGGATATCTATCGATCCCTCCAAAACAACTGTAATTGAGGTATAGATGAGGCCAAAATCATTAACAGATATTCGTTTCTTCTTGGTGTTAGCTTGATATTATAACCAATTGGTGAGAAAATTATCATGATTGTACTACCCACATACCCAGCTAACTCGGAAGGAAGTAATGTTTTCGTGGAGTGATGAATGAAAAGTGATATTCATGGAGTTGAGAAAGAGGCTTATCACTGCGCTTGTACTCACAATACCTACATGTGGTGAACATTTTATGGTATTTAGTGATGCTTCAAAGAAGTTCCTCGGTTGTGTGTCGATTCATAATGACAATTTCATCAAATATTCATCAATGAAATTTAAATTTCATGTTTAAAACCATCCAACACATGATCTGAAGTTTTAGGTGGTGATCTAATCTTTAAAAATATTGTTCCATTGCCTCTTTGGGGAGAACTGTGAAATATATACACACAAAAAAACCATTAAGTATATATATTTACATAGAAAGAGTTGAACATGAGAAAACTAAGATGGTTAGATTTGATCAAATAATAGGACCGATCAATCCATTACCACCATGGGAATATGAACAAGGTGGAAGAGGCTATATATCGAAAGTAACTAAAAATTCTATCATTGACGAGAATTGAAAAGGTTCCAATATTCATAGATTTGATGAAGATTTAGATGGTAATCATAATGATGGGAAAATCATCAATCCTTTAACAAATGTTTTCTCAACCGTCTATTTTTGAAATGATAAAGGATGATCAAAAGGATGATGTTGGAATTCGGAAGATGGATGAAACTATCAGCAAAGGGAAATCCCTAGAGTTAAATTTACATGAATAAGGTATTGTGAGATTTTGGTCAAAATTATGTGTTCCATCGAATCTGGAGTTAAAGAATGAACATTTGGATGATGCACATAGTTCAAATTTTTCCATTCACCCAAGAAACAATGATATTTTAAGATCTCCAATATCATTATTGGTGGTATAACATGAAGAAGGATATTAATGAGTATAAATCAATGTGCGTGGTATATAATCAAGTGTTATCTGAATGGCAGAATTATATAGGGATGATGAAACCATTAACCATACTAGTATGGAAATAGGAGAACATCACCAGGTACCCTGTCACCATAATTCCGAAGACATCCAATGGAAACAACATTATCGGGTTTGTTGTGGATTTATTTATAAATTCATCACACATCATTTCAATTTAGGAGTATTTGACACTGGATCAACTGGAACAGATATACATTAGAGACGTGGTAAGGATTCATGTCGTACAACTATCAATTGTATCTGATCATGATCCAAGATTTCCCTCCATTATTTGGAAGAATATTTAACATGCTATGGTTACAGAGCTGAACTTCAGTAATGTTTATCATCCTCAAACTGATGGCCAATCTGAGCGGACTATCCAAACACTTGAGGATATGTTTATCGAATGCTAAATAGACTTCAAAGGGGGATGTGATCCACATCTCCATCTTATTGAGTTCTCATACAACAATAGTTTCCAATCAAGCATACAAATGGATCCTTATTAATCCCTATATGGGAAGTGGTGTACAAAACTATCATGTTCGGATGATATTGGGGAGATAAAAATACTAGGCCTGGTAACAGTCTAAGTAATGGTGGAGAATTTTAAGACCATGCAGTAGCAAATTAAAGCTTCTCAAAGTCAACAAAAGAGCAATGATGATAACATCGTTGAGATCTAGATTTTGATTTAAATGACAAGTTATTCCTCCACATATCACAATGGAAGAGAGGAATGTGATTTTGGATGAACGGAAATCTTATTTTAATGTACATTGGCCCTTTTTATATCCTTGAACATATTGGATCAGTGGCCTATCGACTAGAACTCCTACCCAACCTATCTGAAGTACATGATGTATTCCATGTATCACTCTTGATGATGTACATACCAATACCATCACATGCACTCAATACAGAGGTGGTACCATTGTAGAATGACCTCTCCTATGAAGAGAAGCTATTGAAGATCTTAGATCATAGGGAAAATTTATACGAAATAAGATAATACTCCTCAAGAAAGTGCTATGGAGAAACCAAAAGTTTGAAGAAGAAATGTGAGAATGAGAGAAAGTGATAAAGAAGAGTTACTATCATCTGTTTAATTATAGGAAAATTAAATTTCGAGGTGGAAATTTCATAAGGGGGAAGATTGTAAGGACCCAAAAATTTATTAATAAAAATTCTTCGTGATCTAATTAAACATACTATTATGTAATATGGTTATATAACATATGTCCTTCCTTGGTTTTATGTTTTTTTTATTTCAATATACCATTATGAACAGTTACTGTAGCTAATATAGGCATTGAAAAGTTATCATATTGATTATTATAAATATAGGGAATTAACAAATGGAATGGAAGAGAATAACATAAAATGAATGAAAAGAAAGAAAATAAAAGAGGATGTTTACCTCTTTATCTCTTCTCCTTGAGATCCTCCTTGAGGGATTTGATTTTGGTCTTTTGGTGAGACCAGTAGCTCTAGGACGTGGGTAAGAAGATTGGGGATGGAATTTGGCAGAATTTAGTCAATTCTCAAGGCTTGAGAGGTGTGGGAGGAAGAGGGGAGTGAGGGTGGTATTTATAGTGGAGGAGGGGAGGTATTTTAGATTATTTTAATCATTATTATAATATTTTAATCATGACTATGAAAAATCTCAAATCAAGTGGCCCTAAATAGTGATAATATCATGAGAGATCGAAGAAAGTGGCCTTGCATCACTTATGATGTCATAAATAGTTCATTTTTACTGATAAATTGATTATACGACATTTTATCGTATTTCACTATTCACTGAAAATTCCTGAGTTTCAGAAAAATACCAAAAATTTACCCCAACCATTATTCGACATGTAGAATTCAAAAATGAACTCAATTTTTCAAAAATAATTTTATAAATATTATTAATTAAATTTCTAAATAAGGTCACAGTTAATTCGAAAAATAACAATATTGAAATGCAATTAGTTTTATGTGACATTGGAAAATTAATTAACATCCCATTATCTTATTGCCTTGGGAAAATAAAATATTATTATTATTTACTATTCATTAGGTCATATTACTATTCATATTACTATTCATAAGGGTATGTTCCTATTCACCAAAAACCATGTTGGTTTGATCAGACTCTAGATAATATATTAAACACAATTGTAAATGACAGTTTCTCGAAATTCAGAATGTAGAAGTAGAAAATTTATCTTTTAAAGGCTAATTAAAAATATCTTTTTAAAACAATGTTCCATGCATTTCTATTTATCTTAAAAAACATCAGGGGTTACAGATAGTGACATTGATGAATGCATAAATATTAGAAAAATTGGACCATTTCCAATATTTTTGGATCAAATAAATTTTAATCATGTCTAATACCGAAGAATACATCTTTAATAATATAAATTTACACTCAATATGACCATAAATTTATAGGTGATAATATGAGTCAATCATTAATAGTTATCTCATTAAATCATAAAGCCCTTATAAAATTGAAATGAAAAAGTTTGTGTCTAAATATTAGACAATAATTGAAATTGATATTTGAATATTCAAAATATATTAAATTTATTTGTTCCTAATAAAATAAATCATCATTATCCCAATTATGGTGATAATGAGGGATAATTTGCTATACCATCCATTCATTACCACCTCCTCCCCAAACTCTTCGGTGGTGGCCTCCGTTTTGACATCCATCTATTCAAGCTCAAGGCCTCTGATGGATATCTCCCTTACATGGGTGTCTCATGGCCCCTCTCCCCGCCAATGTCGCTCTTTTTTTTCCTTCATGGAGGATTTATGTGAGGATCCCTCAACCATTATCTTCCTCACTTCCAGTATATAGATATATTTTCTCATTCTGTGTTGATGGAAGGCTCTCGCCTAATGCTAGTCAGCCCTGCTTCTGCATTCACTTATGATTTAGTCAGTTTGAAATAGACACTTGTGGTGTGGTTCAGTTTGGGGAAACCTCTCCTTTTGGATTTAACGATCTTTGTGGGTTATTGTGGTTTTCAAGGGGTAACTTATATCTATATGATTCACTGGAGCTCTTTTTGTTTGGTCCTTACCTCAGAAGCATATTTTGTTCCGGCATGGTGAAAATCCCCATAGTTTATGGGTCTGTGGCACATCAATCTTTCACCCAGGTCTATAGAAGTTCATAGGGTAATACAATTCATGATATTTTGTTTCGATTAGCATACCAGTTCTCCGCCCCCCCTCTTCCAGAACCGAACTATCCTCAAGGCCATTGGTAATTCATTGGGGGAATTCTTTGTGAAGATGAGCGCACTCGCAGTGGGGAGAAAACAATGGTGGCATGGATCTATGTTGATAATGATCTATCTATTTTGATCCAAATGAATATTTCTCTAAAGTTGTAGGACTTCACACATTGGTCCCAAGACATCGTTTACCTGGTAATTCCAAGTGTATGTTCACATTTCCTCCTTCAGGTCCATTCAGCTAAGAACTTTAGGAAACATCACGAATGTGGCCCTCACCACCATTATAGTAGCTCTAAGACTGGAGCTCCATCCATTCAACCTCACACTGAGTCATGTTCATCCTTGGATATGCCAGCATCCTCAAATTCCTCCCATTATCATGCTTCCATCACCCCCTCCATGCCCTCCCCAGCAGTCCCAGAAGCTGGCCTTCCTTCCTCTAGCCCTGTGGCCCATCCACATTTGAATTTTGGTTCTCATTCCACTGGCTCAATGGTGCTCCCATTCTTGGCTCTAGTCCCCTCAAATTCGAGGGGGAAGTGGTCAGGTTTTCTATTGTCTCTCTAGCGGTAGTGGGTTCCTTGTCAAATGTTTCTTGTTTGGGACTTGCATTAATTCTTCACGTGGCCATCCTCACAGTCTCTAGCTACTTCTCTCAGTGCCATTTCCATTCCATCAACGGCCTCAACCAACATCTTTGAGATGCTATCCATGGATGATGTGGTTCAAGGGGTTATCCTCCTCTCATATGAATCTTGACCAAGACCCAAGTGGGTGCCATGTAGTGTTCTTGATGACACTAGTGATTAGGATCTCATGAATCCATGTACAAAGGCTCCTAGTGGTCGTCCTTTTTATCAGTTCATTATGATGAATGGGTGTCTGAAAAACTGGGCCCCCATGCATGGTCATCTGAAAATAAGGTGAGTTGTAAATCAGTAAATATCTCATTTGTGATCGCTACCCAATCCTCAGATCCCTCTCACATGATCTCGGGAGTGCATACAAGGTTGATGATAAAGAATATTTTTTATAGGTAATTCCCTTAATTACTCTTGGAAGAGACAACAGTGCAATGGGCCAATGTTTTTCCATCCTTATTACAATGATCCCAACTCTCCTATGGAACTCCTGAGGTGTTTGGGTAAGTGTGAAAAATGGTTTCATATCCTCAGTTTCTAAGAGACACAAAGCCAAAATGGCATTGATCCTTGAACAAAAGTAGACCCCTGATAAGATTCATGATATTACTCGAATGGGGAAAATTTAGGCATCCATGCATGTGAATCTGATCAATAAATATATATGGATTTATAGCATAGGGAAGGTATAGTTGATATGGTCTTTTTGGGATATTAGTGTAATAATATGAAAATTTCTATTGGTGGGGATTCTATATTTGTATTCTTTATTTTGGGAAGTTGTAATGAATAAGGAGGGGAAGTCTTGTGGTCCGAGAAGAATGTGTTTGATATAGGGGATTAGCCCAGGGTGGTTAGAGGGGATTTTAACTTATTCTCACACACTGATTAGAAGAAGGTATGTGGGTATTTTTTGAGGATTTCTAGCATGTCCTTCCCTCAGTTCATGGTTGGAAAAGTACTATTGGGCTTAGTCTATTCAGGGGACCCCTTCACTTGGGGTAACAACTATTAGGATGACAGTCATAGCTGCAGCAAACTCAACCGCTGCATCACCAATATCCACACAATTCCCATGTTTCCATAAGAAACGATGACTCACTGGTCTTGTAGTATATCTGATCACACCCCACTCTTGATATCCCTATGAAGGATGGATGCCTCACATGAAATATTACTTTTCTCTTGATAGAGGCCAATTTTCCCAATCTATCGCCGGCTTGTTAGGAAAATTTGGGTTGAGAAATCATAGAGAAACTCTTTTATGGATATCCATTTCATGTTAATACGTATCAAGTAGGAGCAATAAACCTGGTCTCGCTCCCCCCCTGCACCCACCCCCACCCCTTCGATCAGGAGTTGTACATGGTCAAATAAGATTTCGAATGGCTCAAGGAAATACTTAAGGAAAAATTGCATGACTCAGTCTTTGGTGTGATTTATGAAAAAAGGAAAAACCTGGTGGTTATGGTTCACTCATAGGAATGAAAGTAATGGGAATGATTGCAGATCATATGGCTCTAGGAGGAGGACAAGAACACCACATTTTTTCATGAATTCATTCAGAAGATGAGGCATGTTATCAAACCAAATATGGATAAAGAAGATGGAATATTCATAGATGATAGAGATGAGGTAGGGGGTCTGACTCTCTCGTAGTTTAAGGATATTCTTGTTTGTTCCATCTGTGATCATGGTTCAAGGGCACCCTTTCAGGGAAGCCTCGTTATGGGAGGGGATTCCATGACTTCTGTCTGTCTAGTATAATGATCTTCTAGAAGGTATCCAGGTAGTGGAGGAGATTCATGAGGCCATGTTGATCGTGGACCCTAAGATCACAACAATCCCTAATGGTTTCCCTGGTTCCTTCTATAGGGTTTCTTAGGAGGTTTTGAGGAGTGATATCATCCTTGATATCTAGGATTTCTTCCACAGGGGAGACCATCCATTGATCACCTTGACTACAAGTCTTGTGATTATTATAAAGAATAATTAACCCTCACACCTACACCATTACCTTCAAATATTCATGTGTAATATTCCTTAAAAAATCATTTTGAGTGACATCAACCGGTCTCTATCCAAAATCCTTCCTCAGTGGATTTCCAATTAGAAAAATCGATTTGTGAAGCAGCATTCCATTGAGGGTGTTATGGATACGGCATAATTAATGATGAGGGACCTTAAATTCAAATATTTAGGTTCAAACATGGTCATTAAGTTGTACATGGGAAATGTGTATGATCAGATGGAGTGTGTAATTATCAATAGGGTCCGTACAATGATGGGTTTTTCTTCTAGGGATTCTGACCTCATATTTAAATTTGATAGCTCGTCATGGATTCTTGCATCAATCACGGGGAGTACTCACAGCTTCATTATGGCCACCTGATGACAATAGAGGGGTGACCCATTTTCCTAGAGCATAGTTATTATCATTCAATATACTCTTTATAAGTGGATAAACAAGGGTATTTCCAATTGGGTAATCCTTCCTTTTTGTAGGATGTTTAGGCTGCATTCCACATCGCACTGGTTGCTTGCCGATGATATGATTTTTTTCATGAATGTTGTAAATACAAGAATCCTTGGAATTAATAAAATCATAATGTAATATTTTCATTAGAGTGGCCAGATCATCAGTAGGGAGAAGAGAAACTTCTATGTTTGTGATTCACGCAATGAATGTGGGGAGCATGATCTGGGTATTAGTTTGAACATGTGGCATGGATTCTTCCCCGTGGAGTATCTCAGTTTCCAAATTTCATTAGGAAGACTCTATAACACGGACATCAAAAAAGTTGTGAAAATGATTATGGGTCATATTCTAAATTGGAAAAATCACATCGTATCCTTCGACGACCGTATCTCTCTATTTAATAGAGTTCTTTCATCAATCATTGTGCATTCTCTTTATTATTCTAGAGTACCTAATGGTTTCATATGGTCCATTGATAGGATCCTCGACCATTATATATTGTCCACACTATCTGATAGGAAGAGACATTCAGTTTCATGGGGGATGATGGTGAGTCCCATTCACGAGGGTGGGATCATTGTTAAATGTTTAGCAGACGCAATTCAGTTCATGCATGTAAGGATTGCATGGGAATTTATCATGGAGTGTACACTATGGGGAATGATTATGTCCTAAAAGTATCATACTAGTTCTGAATATACATACTCAAATCGGTTAACCTCATGGTCCTTTGTGTGCAACATCATCTAGAACAACCTTCCTCAATCGCAATGGATCATTGCTGGAGGAAACATCCTCTTCTGGTATTATAACTGGTTGAGAATCGCGCTCGCCTATATATGGTGTCCAAATCCCATGATATTATTCATGGAATAGATCCAACATCTAGCGTTTTATATATCTGTTATGAATGTGTCTTAGTAAGAATTGTTGGACTCCATTCTCATTATATCAATTTATGACAAGTGAATTTTCAGTTTGTCGATCTCAGGGAAATTTAACTTGAAATACAATAGAAGGATGATAGACTCTCAGGATCAACATAATAGATGGAGTGAAATTATCTGGTGAAAAAAATTCCTACTAAACTCAACATTCATACCTATATATTATAGAACCATTAATTGCCTAATGATATCAACATCAAACTCCTCTGAATTTATGTGGGTTCCTGTTTCCACTATTGTATGGACGTAAGTGAAGAGGGAAGAAGTCGTATATTCATTGAATGGGATTGGGATTTCATGGTATGGAGTATCTTTGGGGAGTATACATCTTACACACCCGATGCAGCAAACATCAACATGTTCCTCAATTTTTGGTTTCAGGAGTTAGAGGATTTAGAAGTGGTAAAGGCATTGTTTTACTTAATAATCAATGTGGGTTGTTGGTGCATATGAAAGGAAAAAACCGAGCACGTTTTGAGGGGTTTACATACACTGGTAGGTCTATAGTGGAAAGAGTTTGGGGCATGCCGGTTGATCAGATTATCAGTTTTGTTAACTAGAAGGAGGAACCTTCTATTCACTTTCTGTGTCTTCCTGTTGCTGCAGTTCTCCAAATATAATTTTGGGGCGATGGATTCGGTGGGCTCCTCTTGAGGATGGATTGAAGCTCAACACATATGGGTCTTGTTACCTGGGTTACATGTGTAGAGGTAGGGTGGTTCACGATGCTTGGAAGAGTTGTGTTCTATTGTTAAAATCTCACATCAGAAGTGGATGTTCTATCTAGGTAGAGGCCATATCATTTCTCTCAGGTCTGTGCATCTATATGAAAAAGAGCATTTAGATTTTCCATGTGGAGATAGATTCTATGATTATCCATAATGCATTGATTGGTAAACGCTTCATCCCATAGTCAATGTCTAACAGCATTAGGCCGTGATAGGACCTTATGAGAAACAACATTATTGTTACCAACACATGGAAACAGTGGAACAATGTGGGGGTACAACATGGAAACCCTTGTAGCCTGTGGTACCCTATTTAGTTGCAATTCTGATTCATCCTTACACAAAACATATGGGGTGAACTTAATTCAGGATGATTCCCTTGGTCTGCATTACTTTTAGCCTCCATAGGTCTTGAGTGATTTCTTTAAATGTAACACTCCTTGCACTTAATAAAAATTATAATATTGAAGATGATGATGGGATATTAATTGAAATCAAAAAATTGTGAATTGATCACTTTTTTCATGGATACCAGTATCATCCAAGTAGATCAAAAAATTATTTTTTAGAACTAGGTTTAATGACCAATATAGAATATGGACCATCATTCCTCACAATCTTCCAAAAAAAATATTACTCCAACAAGATTTGAAAACAAAAAAACCATCAAGAGACTAAGAAAAATCACTCATGTTCTCCCCAGTATTTCAGAGATACCATTAAATTTGTTTGCTGTAAATTAATTTGTCTTTAAATAAAATTGATCAACCAAAGTACATATTACATTAAAACCTGTCATGATAACTTGATCTTCTTCTATGATAAATACCAATTGTGTATCAGAAAAAATACCACCCAATTTAAACTCTACCATTGATTCATTTATAACCTCAATTATAAATTTTCTATTTAGAGTGTTTTAAAAATATTTCTATTACCATGGATATAATAATGATAAAAATTAAATATGTGAATGTACTCCACCCGGATACTCTATATATGGTTTACATACTTATAGAAACAAAATATACTATTCATTTATGATGAGTAAATAATACAAAAATAAACATAATATGATTAATGAAATACATTTTCAATTTATGCATCACCAAAACTAGTTTTATATTATTAGTGGGTTAATTCCATTCATAATGTGTAAACTTCCAGGAACCATATTCGATAACACATTCATGTTTCCTCAAAACTCCCCCAATCCCCATGGAAGAGGACAAAAAATACACTACATAGAATTTAATAATCAAGATATGATCCAGTATAGTAAGACTTATTATAAATTAATCCAATTCATCAATTTCAATCTTACATTGTTTTCATAAATTGAACCTCACCCCCTTTCTCCTCAATTTCATCAAATGAAATTCCAATTTGGAAATGGCTTGGTCAAATTACAGTTAATATTAATCTATTTATAAAATTATTACATCCCCAATTGTTTTTTAACTATTTCCAAAACATTACTTCTTAAATATTCTCATAGTCCACTAAAATAACTTCTTTTTACAATACATGGAAATTTAATTTAACATTATGAATATATAATTGGTATTAAATATTCTAAAATATTGCATATATGAATTGAATTTACTTTGGAAAATATATAAATAATTCCCATTATTTTCATTACTATAAAAAAATAATAAAATATGATCCACACATACTACAATAATGGTTTTGAGGAATTAGAGGATGATTCATTTCCAAAATTATATAAATACTATTAAATAATTCATTTTAAAAATCAGCATACCATGTTTTTTACAATTCTAATACATGATTCAAAAAACAGACATTTAGAATATTTAAATTGGATAATCTCAATTCTTGACCATTCTATTTGATATCTGCTTTTTAAGGTCGTGTTTATCTTATTAAATGATAAAAAAATTCATCAGTCTTTAGTAATGAGTAATTATTTTTTATGTCACTTTAATAATATTCTAATTATTAATAAAAACATAATTACATTAATACACATTATTTGAAAATATAATAAAGGTATCAAACTATAACTGGATATGAAATATGAAACCCTTTTTAAGGTTTTTTTCATGATTGAGCTTAAATTTCATTAATCTACAAGATTTAATCAGTATGTTGGAGACATTTCCATGTTAGTGTTTCAATAAATAATATAACATACCCTTTTTTGGAAGCCCAAAAATCATATGGTAAAGACTGTGGATATCAATCAACCACCATATGAATATAATCACCAAAACAACATTTAACCACATGAAAGAGGAGGATAGATATGTGACACAATAACATCCCAGTATTTGTAAAGTTTTTTCCAAATCAATAATATCATGGAATATACTCTCTATAAAATAGATGTTTTTACATATAGAGAATGAAATGTTTCCATATAATGATAGTAGTCAATTCATGCTATGGTTTTTATCATCTATGTGGTAATAAAATAATATTCAAATATATTTACATTAAAAATAATAATATACTAATAATATTTAAATCTATTAAAATGACATAAAAACAAGAAATATGAAAACATACTCATTTTGTCTTGATGGAATTGAAAATTCAACAAATAGTGCATCAACTCATATTGAAAAATAATTAAAAAAATTACATTAAAATAGATAATGTAATATGATTCACCTTTTTAAACATATACACGAATATATACTAAGAATTAAAAATAATACCACTAAATGTCATTGTCGATGATTTTGAATACGCAATTACATTACATAAAACTGAATTTTTCTAATATTCAGGACCACATTTTGGTTTCCTTCAAGGATTATATTTATCTTTAATCAGAAATTACTCGAGCCAATAATTAGTATGATATCCTACTCCATTGTATATGTTAAAAATATTATATGATTCTCAATTAAATGAAGAACAAACTTAGCTACTCTATGAAGGATGCTTACAATCAATGTTTTATGTTACCCATATATCTATAACCATGTGACAAACATCAATTTGGTTCATTTTTTCATATTAAATTTCAATGGTTCTAAGTTGTCCATCGATTAATTATGCCATCATATTCAATGATTTTATTAATAATGGTTAATTTAAAATGAGTAGTATAAGTGATTTTAAATGAATATAATAACATTTTATTTTTTATTTTTATTTTATTCTGAATACATTTTTTGAGGAATTTATTTTTCACTAACAATTTCTTAAGACATTGTATAAAAAACCATTATATTGTCTCTCCCTCAAACAAAGTGGGATATATCCAACAAGCTAGCTCAAAGAGGGGCCATCCAACTAAGACACCCCACCCAGGAGATCCTACCCAAGGCAGGAGTGCATGGGGAGATCAAGACAATACCCAAGGTCCCATGGTGTTGAAATATATGGGTCCTTGGGTAGGCCAATTCATGAGAAATTGAGTATGCATTCGATGGATACCCACATGGACATGGGACAAGTTGCTCAACTAGGTTGGGTGGTCTACGGTGGTACCTGGTTTCCCCCAACCACATAATGATTTTACTGAGGGGATGATTCTTCATCATGTTTTATAATGGTTTCCCCCTCATGTGCCATTTCATTGATGGATCTATTCTCTCCATAATTCGTACATATCTATGCTTCTCTCCACTTCCACTCCAACACTATACTCACCTCTACCATTCAACCTTTTCTCTCCACCGGTCATGTCACTTGAGGGAAACACATCCACCATTCTCTACCTCATTCCCCCATGAAATTTCTGTCTAACATCAACAAACACCATTTTTTCCCCATCGGTATCCTATACACCACTTCCAAGTCCCTTGATCAACCATGATTTATCATTCATGCCTCCTCCTACCACTATGAATATTAATGGAGAATATGAGCTTTTTTGATCCACCACTGCTACACTCCGCATGCCACTACTCTTAGGGAAACACCATTTTCCCCTCGAATGATCTTATCCTGAGATCCACATCAATTTTTTTTACCTCAATACCAATGTGGATCCACTCTAAACATCCAAATAACACGCATTCACATATTCGATCTCCTCTGTCCACTTCAATGGTTGGAGGAAGAGGAAGACTTCATGTCATAGATATAATCAAAAACTATTTCCATTAATATGCTTACATGAAGATACCATCATGAAATGTGAATGAGGCCTTTTCCCATGTAGAAGTCATGACAAACACTTATTTTAGACACCATCCAACTAAAAATATTATTTATTTCACACCCAAATTATGTGTTATTTCAAAAGTACAATCCCATAATATTGTGGGGGGGGGGGGTAGATCATTAGACATCATGATGGTATAAGAAACTCCATAGTGACTATAAAATGAGGCCCTAGAATCCATGAAATACTATCACTCGACACTGATATAGGGATTACCCCAAATGAACAACAAGGATACAATCCCCCTATTTCGGTTTATATTTTATTGTTATTTTTAATTCTGTTTTAGAATAATTTTAATTTTAATTTGAGTATTAATTTAGATAATAAAATATAATTTCATGCATCATTTAAAACACTATGTTCAACAACATAATCCATTTATATTCATTTTTTTTCTTCTTTTCTTCTTCGCAATAATCTTCTTCTTATTTTTATTCTTTTAATTGTTATTATTTTTATGATTTTGAAATTATTAATAAATATTATATAAATTTATTTTCCATTATATTTATTTCAGTCTCTTCTTCTTCTTTAGATTTTGAAATATCACTCTATCTCTCATCCATATTCATCTCAATTTAAATTTATATTTCCCCAACATTATTATTTTTATATTTTTTTAATTCATCTAATTTATTTTATTTCCACTTATATTATATATTTCTCCCATTTTTAGCTCTTACCCGTGAATATGAGGGTCTAACCGCATGGCTTTTTCCAAGGGTGGAGGTAAAGGTGTTCCTGAATTTTTCTTTATGACTCTTTTCTCTTTGTGGTAGATTTTATTACCATGCATGGGTGATGAAAATGTCACCAATTTTATAACATCCCCCAATGACATGCAAATTAGTTGACATCTATTAGTTTTCCTAATATATTTTCCCAGACGCCATTGGTTAGTTAATAACATGTCAATGTTTAACTTATCAATGGATGAAATTACATAAATATAAATGGGTCATAGAGGGATGAACATCATATAAAAAAGAGATTAATGATCATTTATTAAAGGGTGAGGTGGAATTGAGATTTGGTATGGAATTTGATATTTCAAAATTTATAAATAAATTATTGTAATTAAAATTATATATATCTTTTTTATATTATCAAAATGAAATCAAATAATTAATGTATAATAATGATGGAACCCAAAACCAAACCCAAAACAATGACTTTTATTTCTTAACTCATTCTGTATCACATTGCTTGATTATTTATTTTTTTTGCTTTCATTTACATTTTATAAATAAAAAGACACAAAAATATTTATAATTTTTTATTAAATACATAAATAAATAGAATTAATTGGTGATTTATATTATATAAGTAAACATACTGATATTCTCTCCAAGTCAGACTACTCATGTTAGGCAATGTGATGCACTGGGAAACTAATTTTTTTTTCTACACGCCACGATAGTTTTACTTCAAATAGTCACACAATTTCTAGAAATCTAGTCATTCTATTTATTTAATTTTCTAATTTCACATTTTAGATTTATTTTATTTAATTTATAAAAATAAAAAATTAACAAAATAATTTACTATTTCAAGTGAATGTTTTGAAATTCATTGAACTACTACACTATGGTCAAAGAACAAGTAATTCAAAATGTTAAGAAGGATGATATCCTATATGATCGGTGATCTCATAGGATATGGGAATATTATGATCAATATTCATAAAAGTGTAATCTCATTTCATGAATCAGAAGATATGGTTGATAATGTAATGATTCATTTCCAAAGACTAAAGACCATGAATAATGTTCTATTATATCATCCCCATTTTATAAAAGTTATAAAAAATGATAAGTCTCACCGTGAGAAGTATCCATTTACCAACCATCTAATGAGACGAATAAAAAAATACTATGGTGAGATAGAGAGTATTCATGAAGAAAAAAACATGCCAGTTGAGATTATTGTGGCAATCACCATGATTTCGATGACATAAGGAAGGAGTGTGAGGTACAAATTGATCTTCCTAATCATTACCATGAAAAATTACTAGTGAAAGTTCAGTTCACTATAGCTATATAAGAGGATGAATCCATAACAGTTATGGAATTTGAAGAAAATATAGAGGATTCTGATTACCTAACTCCACTTTCCACTATTTGAAACTAACAAGAACTTAGCATTGAATACGAGATTGAAATAGAACTATGTATGGGGTTTTAACATTTCATTGACTAAATATATTAAGATATTGTTAACATTGAGTTGTGGATCAATCCCTATTTTTTTATATACATTATTACAATCATTTCTATGACTTAATGAATGATGAATAACAAATACATGAACCAATTTAGGAACCCATAGAGTCCCCTAATTTCAATGAACTTGCCTTTGAGGAAGCCCATGTGAAGATCCAAGTTATTGATATTTTGGCAGTTAGAGAAGAGTATTATCACATTGAAAGGGTTAAATTTCATATTAAAACATCAAATTTATATTTTATTCATGTAAAAATACCATCTTATTCTCCATTTTATTTTTCAATTAATGTAGTCAATGTCAATCCAGTCTTGGTAGAGAAAGCGAGAGATTCAAAACATTAATCAAAAGAGGAGGATGATTAATAATTGATCCTACCACCTAAATTTAATATATAATTAATTATTCATGTTAGTATTTGATGTAATCTATTTGTGGATCAATATTCAATAATATTTAAGAATCATATTTTCTGAAAATGCAGCTGTGACATTTAAAATCAACGAATCTTCATCAACCATCAAACCTTGGATAACCGTTGGTACAACCCTCTAGAGGTAGTAAAAATTCAGGGTCCACATGGGGGATCTCACCAAGACATATACCTTTTATATACGTTGTAGTAATTTAGATCTCAATTTGATTATTTGGAAGTATTCTTACATAAAACCAACTCCCTTTTATCTTTTTGAGATTGAATGACATGATTTTTGTGCTTAATTGGGTAATTATTAATACTAAAACCATGATGGATGGGGAAATAACACATAATAGTATAAAAAATGGAAATGATAAATTTCAAAATTGATTTAACTTTTATGACTATCTTGTAAACATCATCATTTTTTTGCAAGAATTATTTTTCGCTTTAATGTGTAAATTATATACCAATGTTTGGATTTATGATTTACTTAACTTGCATACGAGTCACGAGTAAATTAATAGAAATTATGATTCCATGTTATAGTATTCATGTTTTATAATATTATGTGATTAATATTAAGTAATTTATCATTAATGTGAAACATGAATATTTGAATGACGTAAAATGATTCAATACTATTAGTTAATTCATATAAATTACATTTCCCAACAATTTTTTTCATGAAATGAATTTCTAAAATTTATGCAAATTGATTTGTTTTTATTATTCAAGTCCTTACTGATTGTCCCAAATAATATGCTCTATTATATATAGGATTTATAGAACATGTAATTGAAATTTTATAGATGATCATATTAATTATATGATCATGGGATATGCGACATACTAGAACATGCTTTCAAACATTTCAATACATTAACAATTATAAAACAAATTAAAATTATTGGGGAATATTTTTAAAATAAATTCTTTATAAATTAAAACCATTACCTCAATAGTTAAACATCACATAGAAACCATGAATGAATTGGGTAGTTATGAGCCATGTTTCATTGAATTTTTGTCCATTCCCATTATCCTCTTAGTGTTTTCTTCATATTTTAATGATGATGTATGTGGGTGAAGGGAATAACGAATAAAGGGTTGAAATTAAAACTAAGAAATAAGTGTGGGGGTTTTATTCTCTGAATAAATTAGGTTTATTTACTCCTTAATGATACATCATTACTTTCCCCATATTTTATATAAAATATGAAAATAACTGAAAGAAATAAAAAGATAAATAAAATGGGGTGTGATTTTGGAAATATCAAAAATTTCCATTAATATAACTATCATTATTATAATATATAATTATATGGTTGTTTTGAGATTTATTCTATGCATATCATTTGAAAAAACCAAAAAATAAAAATATTGGTATATATAGAAATGTTAATTCATATATATAATTTGAGAAACACTAAAGGGGATTTAAAAATAATTCATTGTAATTAAATTTGATCAAAATCCTTACATTATTTTTTAGGAAAGATCATATTGGTCAAACATTGATGGATATAATTTGAGAACACTTTTATTTTAAATATCACTCTTTATGATTTCAGAGATTAAACTCCACCTTGGGCCATAATTTGGAAACATCAATTCCTACCAACCTTAAACATCAGATACATTTAATCCTCATGTTAATGAGATCATGAATTTATTAGTTTTTTTCAAAAAAAAGAAAGTAGTTAATTTTAAATTATATGTATAAGGAACATATATTCATGATATGAGTATAAATCTACACAAATATAAACATAAATGATGAGTGGAAAATTTCAAATGTATGGAAAATAATGTTTATTCATATTTAATATTAAATTTCTAATGTAATTGAAGGAATGAGAAGACAAGTTCCATAATTACCCGATCAAGAAATGAAAAAAATTCATGAATACTTTATTTATTATAAAATTGTAAAATTATATAGATATTTTTTTAATTTTTAAGAAATTTACATATCATTTACCATAATTTAATTTTATTCCATTAAAATTTAAATATTGTTGAATTTTTTTAAATTTTTTACTAATTTTTAAATTTTATTATAGTGAAAAATTATGGATTATGTGTGGGAGTATTTATAGACATTAATTAGGTGTATTTTTCTTTTCATATTTAAATGGCTTTAAGTATTTTATCCATGAATTCAGCCATGAATTTTTATTTTTCAATAAATATTTTTGAATTTTAAATGTATAATATAATTCTTTTAAATGTATAATATGAATGGTGTTTATGTATTCCTTATTTTTTATGAATAACTTGATGTGGTAAATGAGTTATTTAATTACTTTTCATAGGGATTTTCTCTAAAAAATCGGGCCAAGGGATATCCCTTATCCCAAGGTGATGTTATCCACCTTAATAGTCCCATGAGGGGTCAGCCATCCTAGCCACCCCAACCAATATAACATGTCCAAGGAAAGTGTGAACCAGGGAATTAGACCCATGAATAGGTTCCCACAGTAGTGAAATAGTCTGGTTCAGGGGTTGGATGAAGCTCGAGCATGTGTTCCTTCATGTGGCGGTTAATCCCATAGGAAGATGGGGGTGTTTCTTACCAGGACTGGGTAGTACACTATGACAGTGGAGATTCTCCAATACCTGAATGACATCACTGTGTACGTGATTCCACTTCGAGGATTATAAAGGCTTCACATATGCCCTGTATTGATATGGGGTCGGGTCTCCACAAGTATTCCTTTCCTCCACACAATCATCTAACATGAGGCAGTCGCTGCCACAACCATCTGACTTTCACATTCATGGATTCACCACTCGGGGTCTCTAGATTACATTATTCCCCTTCTTGAAGCCCACACATTGTTTTTGAGTCCCATATTATAATGATCACCCATTCAGGCCTCCTCTTTCCACTCTGAAGTGCATAGGATAAGAAAGGAATAGTTGATACACTAAAACTACCTGCATCATGCCACTTCTCACAAATAAATACCATTTTCTCCCTCTAAAGTGATCAGACCGTGCTTTATCATCATTTTCGAACCTCTATACTATCATGGATCACCAACAAAATCTCATGCAAACCCTATGCGTCATATTCTGGTTCCTTTGGGAACATAGAGGGAAAAATGAAGAGGAAGCTAAGAGTATTTTTTAGTAATCAATACAAATTTCCACAATCATGATTAGATGATGAATTGGCCATGTACCAAGAAAGTAGTCACTACCCACATGGAACTTATTCCACGAAAATATTTAATACACCCTCTACAATCACCCTAGTTTTTTTACATATAACATTACACGATTTTAAGCATAATTATACGTCATAGTAATATCCATGGATAATATCATCTAGTGCCTGGGAAGATTGGGTACATAAAACTGGAAACATGGAACTAAATAAAACATTTATTTGTTTAATCATCAAAATGAGAACTTAAGATACATTGTGCTCAATCATATGCATAAGGTACCCTAGGGTTCCCATGAACAAATAGATGAGCTGAATAGCCCAGTATGGGAATAACAATAAGAACAAATAATTAGGACATGGGATATAAGGCATGCCAATATGATATTAAAAGGCTTGTAACATATGGAATCATAACATATAAACAAGGAATAATATTAACATGGTGTCATGTTATTTTGTCAACAACATAAAAATGTCTTTATAATGATTCAAGGCTAACCTCCAAGACCATTACACATGGTAGAAAGATCTAAGGCTAATCACCAAGACCATCACACATGGTTTCACAAGCCAATAAATGTTGAGATCATTGCACATAACATCTAATGAAACTAAACATTACAGAATGCATTAGAGTGATATTTTTGAGAAACCATATTATCATTTCCAGAAATGTTTTTCCAAAAATGGAATCATACATAATCAATCATATATAAAAATAAGGTTTCACCATGGAATGAATTGGGTTCCATAATCCTATCATAATGAATAAAAAATGTGGGTATCATAATATTGTACATAAAATAAATGAACTAAAATACCGAAGAAAATTCAAGAATTAAATTAGGAATGTATCGCGGTAAGTGATTTTGATAAAAAGTGAAAGCATTTAATAATTGTATTTAAGAAATTTAAGCAATAATTTTTTTTTGTCATTTTATGTAAAATACCAGAGTGCCTTTAAAATAGAAAAGGGAAAATAATTTATATAAAACTATATGTGAACCAATAATGTTTTCATAATTAAAATTATTGATTTTATAAATTCAATTGAGTCTAAAAATAGAACATAGAGTGCACATCAAATCATGTAAGAATTTGGGATGTTCTCTCAAAATAGGATTTCTTATCATGAAGTATTGATGAGGGAATCTCTTAAAAATAGGTTTATTCATGAAAGGTAATGATGAAAGGGACATGATAGAATAATTTGGTACATGAAAAATTAATCTATAATATTCAAATAAAATGATAAGATAAATACATTTTGGTAAAATGATGATACGGCAACCCGATAGAACAAAGGAGGTTCGGGTAGAATCCCTTACAGATTATAAGCATAGTTACATGTGTATATAAGATGGAATAATGAGACGGAAATGGGGTTCTCATAACTTATACATCATGAATGTAGTATTTTGGAGATGATAAATCATAACCCATCATTTGGGATCACACATAAATTTGCATAACAAAGAGGACAATCTTGAATAAAATTGAAATAGATGGGATCCCTTAACATAAGTCTAATGGTGTTCTTTTGTTGATATTAATGACCTGAATTATAAAATTAATTTAATTAATTTATACGTTTAGATAACATTTTCTTTTAATTTATTTAGTATATCATTTTTATTTTTATTAATAACATTTTTGATTGGTTAAGTTGTTCAATTTCATTGTTCGGGTCTATTTGTTTTCATGGTTTTAACAATCTGTTTTCTTATATACATGTATGGATAATCAACTGAGTTATAATTTTTTATTGAACATCCACAAGGTTAGATGTTTATATATTTTATTTTCTTAAATTTATTAATGTTTAATCCTTATATAAGACATTAATAATTAATTCATGGATTCAATTGGTGATTTTTGTCACAATTTACTTTTTTGTATTATTATTTTACTTCATGCGATAAAAATGATTCAAGAAAAAAATAATAAAATAAATATTTAATTGTCTAGATCAAAAATTAAAATTGTTTCATGTCCTTAAACGAAGGTGGAATATGAAATTGAAAACCCATCATACTTGAATGTAGTAAATTAACAAATCTTAGATGGTGTATTTACAACTAGAATAAAAGAATATTAAAGGAGATATGAAAATAACATATTCCATTATAATAAAAAATTTATAGTACATTTACGTTAAATGAGTAGTCATAACATTTGGATGAGGAGTGGAATGGATAGAAAATAAAACAAATGAACTTGAAAGGAATTTAAAAATTTAAAAAGAGGAATTTACCTCTTGAATTAATCTTCCATTAAATAATATTAATGGGAGAGGATTTTTTATTTGGAAGAGACTAAGGTCAGTTGGATGTGGGGTAGGAGATTTTGGAGAATTTTCCAGTAAATTTAGGCAATTCACTAGTCTAGAGAGGATTTAAGGGAAGAGGCAAGGAGGGGAGGTATTTATAGTGGAATGGATATGGGTTTCCATAATATTTCAATCCATAGTTAATTATTTTTCCATAAATAAGAAATAGTTATGATTCCATAACCATGAATAGTAATATGTTATTGTGAGTTTGAGATTTGGTGTCATAAAATACTTATGATGTCAAGAATAGTTGTTTTACATTATAAAGTATTTATATGGTAAATTAATGTTTATCACTATTCCTGAAAAATTCAGTTGTTTATGAAATGAAAAATAAAAATTACCCCTAACCATTTTTCAATGCCTAGAATCAAAAAATAATCACCATTTTTTTAAATTCATCTTATAAATATAAAAAATTTAATTTTTAATTAATATCATAATTTAGATGAAAATACATATTTTAAAACTGTATATGATTTTATAATGATTTCAATAATTTAAATAAGTCTTTTAAATATATCTATAAACAGAAATAGATAAAAATTTTAATCTATATACATGTTTAGGAAAATAATTTTTCATGTAAAATAAATAATTAATTGTAATTTTATGTAGGTCTTATGAAAATAAATATACTTTTACAATGATCATATTACCACATATATGATCCCTAAATTTTATATATACATTCTTGGGTGTGGTTACTATTCTTTTGGATGATTAATGATTCATAAGTGTCATATTAATATTCTCAAGGGAGGGTTACTATTCATAAGGGTAGGTAACTATTCACCAATAATATTATATTGATTTTATTGGTCTCTAAAAATCATTCTAATCATAATAATTTATCTCAGATATTTGAACTCCAAATTACAAATGTGTCAAAATATGTTTTAAATTTCACCTAGATCTTAGAAGATAATTGTGTTTTTATTTTGTGTGATTATATGAAATAATTATAAAAAATGAATTACCATTGATAAAACATTAGGTCGTTACATTATACCCTCCTTATGAAATTTTTCCATCGAAAATTTGTTTGACATTCTTAGCCATAAATAGGTTCGAGTACTTTTCATTCAATTCATTGTCCAGTTCCCATGTTTCTTATTCACACTTATGGTTCCTCCATAGAACATTGAAAGGTTATTAGTCTAGGTATGTAGAGCATTATCTCTATGATTTATGATCTTCATTGGCCTCTCCTCGTAAGAAATATCATTCTCCAACTGCACCACCTCTGAAGAGAGTACATGTGAAAGGTCTGGTACGTACTTCTTTAAGAGTGATACATGAATGAAATAATTTACTTTGGATAGGTTATGTGGAATTTATATTCAATAGGCCATATCCATGATATGATGAAGAATATTTAAGGGATGATGTACCTATGACTTAGAATTATATTCTTCCCAATCCTCATGGCATTCATCTATGGATATATGTGTAGAAATACCCTGTCTCTAATAATGAGATCAATGTCTCATCGATGATTGTATGTTTTACTCTTTAGTCGAATTTGGGCTACCTTCATATGATGTGAATGGTTTTCAACTTCTCCCCTATTTCTTAGACCATTTCCTATCATAGCAGCTTATTCTCACTAAACATCATCCCAGAATGCCGGTGTTCTATAACTTATCCCAAAAAAGGGCTTTGTATGGTGTCATTTAGATGCTCGATTCGAAACTGCTGTTGTAAGAGAATTTCACTAGTGGAGTATGTTGGTACCATTAGAATTTTAAGCCCATATACCATGCTCTAATCATAACTTCATGTGTCTGAATAGTCCGCTCGACATGGCCATTAGTTTGAGGATGAATGCCCGTACTGATGTCATGTTCAGTGCATAGAGCACGTGGTATAATTTTCTTGAACATTAAGGTGAATCTCATATCATGATCATATAGAATAGATATTTTGTACTCATTGAAACCGTAAAACTACTTTGATATATATTCATTAAATTTTATCCAATTATAATTCCTCTCAAATTGCGATAATGTGAGTTGTCTTTGTAAGCCAATCCACAATGACCTATATAGAATTGTTTCTTTTCGATGTCCTTGAAAGTCTAGTGACAAAGTACATAGTGATGTTCTCCGACTTCTATGTGGGTATGGGTAGTGGTTTCATCATCCCCATATAATTCAATCTTTAAACATTCACTTGTAGACATAATAGGTGCATTGATGTATACTCAACAATCTACTTCATATTGTCCCACCAAACGTTATCTCAGATATCTCGATATAACTTTGTGCTCATTGGGGGAATAAAGAAGGTTGAGAAATGTGTGTCATTAAAAGTATCCTTTATTATCTATAGATCAAATAGTACACAAAATCGTAACACAAATATTACAAATCCATCCACATTAATATTTATCTCAAGTAATTTCTCTGTTCTAATGGCTTCCACCCATATTGTTAATTTCCACAACTTTTCATTGTGTATCCATTATTTTCCCCATGAGGTATGGTTGTGAAATCAGTTGAGAAAGGATTGATGTAGTTCCTCACATAATGATTCCCATATCCATCCTCTATAAATCTATCAAAATTGGATCCTTTTCAATTCACATCATGGATAAAGATAGCGGATCCCTTCTACTTATAGCATATGCCACCTTATTTGCGGTACTAGGATGGTTGTGAATTGAGCCGTAATTATCCTTGATGGAGACTATCCATATTCATAGGATCATATTAAGCTCTTTTTGTCTGAATATATAATTTAGACTCTGGTGATTTGAATATATCTTACACTTCTCCCTGTAAGGATAATGCTGCCATATTTTTAATGCATAGATCAGAATAGCCTAATCCAGGTCATGTGTAGGATAGTTTTTTTCTCATGTATTTTAAACATCCATAGGGAATAATCTATAATTTTATCATTTTTAATTAAAAAAATTCTCTAATCCATTCATTTAAACATAATTTTACACTACAAATAGCTCTCCACATAATGGGAGTGTGAGTACCATCTTAGTGATAATCCTCTACTTCCCGATCTGTTAAATAATCTACACATACCTCAGTCCAAAAAACATTACTCCCATCGAATTCTTCTTGGTAATTGGATTTTAAAAGCATTAATAATTATTCAAAAATCATCTATAATACCTGGCTAGACCCATAAAGCTATAGATCTCCATTACAAATGCTGTTCTGGGAAACTTTTCAATTGCCTTTGTCTTGGAAGGGTCTAAAAATATCCCTTTGTTGGTGATAACAGGCCCCAAGAGTGATATATCCTCCATCCATAAATCAAATTTATAGTACCCTACATACAACTTCTCACTTCGTAATGTCTTTGACATAGTATTCAAATGCTCTGAATGTTCCTCCATTATCATCGAGTATATCATATTATCATTGGTTAAAATCATTGAAATGTTTTCAAGATAATATATAAAGAATGTTTTCATTAGAATTTTTTTGGAGCATTATTGATTTTGAAGGGAATAACTATTGACCCATAGTATCCATTCCTAATTAAAAATGTAGAAAGTGGAATATCATCCTTCCTCACCTTAAATTGGTGATATCCTGTCCAAAGGTCCACCTTAGATAAATAACTGGCCTTGCGAAGCTAATCGAACAATTCATCTATCTATTGAAGGGAACTATTTTTATTTATCAGGATTTTATTGAGATCAAGATAATAAATGTAAATGTGCAATGATCCATCCTTCCTCTTGAAAAAGTGGACTGGGGAACCCCATGGTGAAGCACTCGTGTATATAGAACCCTTCTCTAGATTCTCCTATAACTGCTTCTTTAGCTCTTCCAGGTCTACATTTTCCATTATATATGGTGTCTTTATTATAGTTAAGGATCCAAGAATAAGTTCAATTGAGAACCCAACCACTAAACTAGGAGAAAGACCTTAAAAATCTTCGGTGAATACATTAGTGTGATCCCTCACGATGGGCATGTCATCAAGAGAGATTTTATCCTTTGTCTCAATCATTTGAGCTAGAAATGATTTCTCGTAATTGTTTACTATCCAAACATGTGATAATGATTCTAAAAGATATTAATCTTCCTCCTTACACCTATATAGAATAGGAACATGCATCAGAATGTGAAGTGTGATTTCCATTTCATGACTGTTGAAGCAGTCTATGTATAAAGATACGTCATCCATGTCCAACAGGACATCAAAATCCACTAAAAGAAATATGAAAAGATTTTCTAGGAGGTTCAGTCTATATAAATTAACCAAGAAGTATTTTTAAACCATGGACACACTAATTTCCTGATTCACAATTCTCATAGATAACGTTTCTTTGAAATTTTGAGGTGGTGTCTGAATAGTTGTACTAAACATGAAAGATGTGAAAGAATGTGTAGAACCAAATTTAAATAATACATTTGTTTTTCTTTAATTAATAACTAGTGTACCTATCACCACATCATTGTCTAGATCAACCATATTAGTAGTGATAACATAAGTCCTTCCATGTTTCCTTGGAGGTAATGGTTGGATTCCACCAACAGCCCATGGCTTAGAGATTTTGTCCGACTAATTCCCATGATCCTTGTAGTGGATACACTACTCCACTAGCTGATCATTTATCTGAAACTAATTATCATCTTCCATATTAGTGGGATTTTTCATATATCTTCAGCTATTTTTACTCAATTGCCCGAACATTCGACTTTTGAAACAATTCCGGGTTCCCTTTAGACAGTTCCAAATATGATTATTCACACAAATTATATATGTGGGGTGATCAAGCATCCTTCCTTCATAGAATTTATTTGAAAAAAACACCCACATTAGATTCCATTTTCCATTTTTGTGGGGTCCAAGACACCTTGGATGGTCTCTGGTCTCCATTGTAGTCTTAGGGGTGACAACATATATTCTTTTCATAGCTTTCGATATATCTAATCACCAAAGCGTTTTTTAGAATTTGTATTAGTCCACATAAGAAACAATCCACCATTAATTTAGTGTTCATGAAGAAGCCAGAGCCATACCTGGCAAGCCTTGTAATTTTTTTTCATATGCCCCCATTTATTCATCATCTTTATTCTTGAGTCTTTGGAACTCTCTTTCCAATTTGAGATGGAGTGTTCAGGGAAAATATTTATTCAAAAACATTATTTTGAATTCCTCACAATCCATGGAATCTATTTCCTCATGGGGATTCGTATTCATGAGAAGATTCCCCCACTTATGAGCCTCCATATCCACACGTTATACCACCAGCACAACATTCTCTTGTACTGAGCACGACAGTATGGAGAATATCTTTCGAATGGAGTTAACCCACTTTTCTGGAAGGATGGTATCAGGATATCAACTAAACATGGGAGGACATTTCGTTATAAAGGATTCAATTAAAAGTTTATCTATCCTTAGAGGAGGAGGGTGTTCCACACATTTCAAGATATTATTCAAAACATGAGCCAGTTGAGAGTGTATTTTCATGATGTTTTGAGAAGTTTATCCCATTATATTTGGCCTCTAATTTGGGAAATCTTCACATTACCAATCACATTAATTATTGGATTGAGTTTTTCTACTTCTCTCCATTTACTGAAAAAAATAAAGTACAATTAGAGGGTTTTAATACATTGTAATTGAGAATAAAAAGGAAACATTGAACAAAAAAATTATGCACATGTAAATAAGAAGTATATCCTAACTTTTGATTCCATAGGATTAAATCTATGTTATCCTTGATCTATATTTTATCATATATTCTTATGAGATATTTTTTTATTCCCACTATAATGGTTTGTACTAAGATCATGAATATACCGAAGCATATCCCCTAGGAGTGTCTAACAATGATTGCAGCGAAGCCCATTGTCATGGACCAGTTCTCATTAGAGTCTAGATCAAAGCGGTATTTTATTTTTTTCCCCAAGATACCTCTTTTCCTAAGATGCTTATACTTTTTTTTATCTAGATTGGGATGTATTTTGTTGATAACCCACATACATTGTAGTTAACAAAATTTATGGGTGTTTCCTTATACTTAGCCTCATTTTTAAGGTTCATACTAATGTGTTGTAATCCTAATATCCAAAAATAACAAGACCATACCATGATACTAACTATAGAGACCCAATCCTTTTACATACAAAACTACATGATTATATGTATAATTATGTATCAGAGTAAAAGATTAGGATCCTAATGTCTTGGGGATTTAATGACTAGGTACATAAAAATAAAAACATGGAACTAAATTGAAAATTTCATTATTTAATCATAAAACTGAGCACCTAACAACAATTTTTCTCAAATATCTAAAAAGGGTAATGTGGGGAATAAATGAACAAATGTATGAGAAAAATAGACCATTAAATAAATAACCATAATAATAAAGGAAAAGCACATGGGATAGAAGGGAAAACATGATGATATAAAAAAGCTTGTAACATATAGAATCAATTCATATAAACATGGAATAATATAAAAATGGAGTCCAAATAATGTGGTAGAAACATAAAACATGACTTTATAACGAGTCAAGGCTAGCCTCTAGGACTGTTTCACATGGTAGCGAATGCTAAGGCTGACCTCCAAAACTGTCACACATGGTAGCAGAAGAAAAGTCTTACTACCAAGTACAATCCACATAATGTCTCATGAGACTCAACATCACCCAATGCTTTAGAGAACTATCTTGGTGGACCCATCATAGAATTTAATGAATATGTTTTCCATATAATGAATCATACATAATCAATAATATATAAACATATGGATCACCCATTGATTGAATTGGGTACAGTAATAATGTCTTAATGAAAATAAAAAGGCCACTGAATAAAAGTTTCAATGAATGAAAGGATATAAAATATAAATGGGAATGTCTACGGGAAAATAAGCATGTATAATTGAATGTTATTTCAAACATGTAAAAAATGTATTTAACAAATTTTATCCTTAAAAGTTTTTTGTGGGGTTTTAAGGAAAATACCATAGAGCCTTTAAAATATAAAATGGAACAATCCTTTAGATACAAAAAGATAGGAACCTTAAGTTATTATTAATAAAAAAAATAATTTTATTATGAAAATGGTGTATTAAAATAGAATATAGGGTTCACATAAAATTGGTAAATAATTCAGGTTGTTCACTCAAAACAGGTTTCCTTACCAGGATGTATTGAGGGGGGAATCACATAAAAACACACATATCACTGAAAGATAATGATGATGGGATATTGATAAAATATTTTGGTACATGTCCAAAACATTTAGAGTATTCAAGTAATAATTATATTATTACATCAATTTAGTATAAAGATGATAATGTAAACTGAAGGAAAAAAAGGAGGATTGGGTAGAATCTATTGAGGATTACCAGAATGGTATCATCAATACATAAGGGGGATTAATGAGAGGTAAATGAGTTTATCATCACTTATACATCGTTTGGGATGTATAAGGGATGTGTGAAATCATAACCCATCATCAGGGATTACACAAAAAAGGTAATAACATAGAGGACATTCTTGAATAATAAGTGAAATAGAGTTGATCCCTTACCATAAGTCTACTTGGGTTCTACACTTTCTATCAATTTACTAAATAATGAAATTAGGTTCATTAAATGATATGTATAGAACCACATTCACATGAAATTTAATTGTACCGTCTTTTAATGTTTATTAATAACCATTTTTACGGTTTATGTGGTTCAATTTCATTGTTCTGGTCCACTTATTTTCATGGTTTTTACAATCTGTTTACTTTTATACATGAATATATAATCCTTGGTGTTATATAGTATTTGTGAAAATCATTAAGGTTACATGGTTATAAATTTAATTTTGTTACATTGAGTGATTTTGAATCATTATATAAACCATTAATAACGTACGATTTGATTAATTTGGCGATTTAGGTCATAATTAACTTATTTCGTATTATTATTTTACATCATGCGTGAAAAATGATTCTACAACATCACATAAGATAAAATACAAATTTAATAATCTGTTTAAACTATAATAATGGTATGATTACCGGAATAGAAGATGGGAAATGAAAATGAAAAACCATCCTTATTGAATGTGATAACATAACACACCTTATATGGTGTCTTTACTACTAGTATAATCAATGATTAAAGGAGAGATGATAAAAAATAAGTCAATTATCATAACATAATTTTAGTACATGTAATGTATTAAAGTAGTCATAATATTTTAATGAGGATAGGTAACGATGGAAAATAAAAAAATGAACATGAAATGAATCTAAATGAATTGAAAAGAGGAATTTACCTCTTGAATCAATCTTCCTTGAGAGCCACTTTAGGGGAGAGGATTTTTTTCTTTTTTAAGTAACTATGGGCATTTAGATTTTGGAGAGGAAGAGGATTTTGTATATATAAGTGACTATGGATTGTTGGGCATGGGGGATGACCTTGAGGGGAGATTTTGGTAGGAAAGTCACAAGTCCTAAAATAAGTGAAGAGAAGAGTTATAGAGGGTTGGTATTTATAGTGGAGGGGATGACAGGTTCATTAAATTTATAATCAATAATTTTTTTCTTCATAAGACAAGAAATAATGATGATTCCATGAAAATGAATTGTAATAATTTAATTTGGGTTCATGATTTGGGTGCTTATACAACTCATGATGTAAGGAATACTAGAATAACATAATAATGTATTTATATGGTAAATTAATGTATTTTAATATTCACCAAAAATTCATGTATTTCAAAAAAGCATAAAAATTCACCCAAAAAATTTATTTATGTGTAGAATAAAAAATGAACTCCATTTTTTCATAAATAATTTTCTATCTATAATTAATCTAATTTTTAATTAAAATCATAATTTATATGGAAAATACAAATTTTAAAATTGTAATTTATTTTATAATGTTTTCAAAATTGACATAAGGTCTTAAAAATGATATTAAAACCGAAAGAAATAAAATTGTTTATATATGAACACATTTTGGTAAAATACGTTTTCTTTTAAATTAAATAATTAATTGAAATAAATTATTTCGGACTTAGAAAAATAGCAATAATTTTATTATGGTCATATTTTAACATATCAGATGCCTAACTTTTATTTATATATTGATGGTTGAGGTTACTATTCTTTAGGATAATTTACTATTAATAAGGATCTTATTACTATTCATAAGGGTAGGTTACTATTCATACAAAATATTAAGTTTTCCTTATTGGACTCCAATCATTTTAATGATCAGAGTTGAGTATTTCAGATTTTTGAAATCCAAATCACAAAAGTGTCAAAATTACATTTAATGGTTACATAGTACACATTAATTAATTGTGTTGTGATTTCATGTGATTATATGACATAATTATAAGAAAGAAATTTCTTAACCATTATTAGACACACATAGAAGGATCAAACAATGATGAGGATGAGGAAACACTCCCCCTATTTACATTTTTCATCTATTTTTATTTTATTTCTTAATTATTTCCACAATAAATTGTAATACGAGGATTAATATTTCTTTAAATAAAAAGATTTGTTTTCAAGTTTTAATAATTTGTTCCCACCATCATCAATAATATTTCATTATCTTATTTTTATTTTTCTTCATATTATAATTATTATTCTTATTATTTCATTATTTAAGTATATTATATAAATTTATTATCCTTTATAATTTTTCTTATATTCATCATTATATTATTCAAATTCATTCAATACCTCTCATAAAAATTATATATAATTTATTCTTTAAATCTTATTTATCTTTTATTTCTATATTCTTTGATATTTTTCCCCCTTCCCATCAATTTTAAAACTATTGTGATATATAACCCTGGAAAATGTGTGGCTGGTCCCAAGGTATGACATAGTTTGTAGTTCAAGGTGTTTAATATTTTTTTAAATATTAATTTATGTTTTTTGTTGGTTTGACTATCTTACATGGGTGATGTGAATGCCCCCAATGTGGTGAATACCCCAATGAAATGAACCACAATCTAATTATTTAATTTTATTTATTATATTTTCACTATTTCAATTGATCAGTTACATACTTGATGATGTTAAACTAATGATTTGAAGAAATGATGTCGATAGATCTAGGTCCTGAAAGATGAAACATCCTAGAACGAGTTTTTTCATCATCCTTCATTAAACATGGAGATGAAATTGATAGTTCTTAAGGAATTTCAGATTACACAAATTATAAAGAATGAATAATAGTTCAAAATTGGTATTTAATGATTGAATTTTCAAAATAAAGTCATAAATATAATGGAGAATAATTATTGAACTAAAAACTGAGTCATTTATTCCTAATATCATTATATTTATAATTTCATGATATTTTTATATTTTTATCTTTCTTTTTATTGTTTTATAAAACATAAAACCAATATAGATTTATCATTCTTCCTTTCAATACATAAAACAACAAAAAGAGAAAACATTTGTAATTCTGGTTAATTTATGAAATAAATCAAGATGCTCCTGATGTGAGAGAACCCTGAGAAGCCATTATTCTACACTAAGAAAATTATTTTCTTTTTCCACACAGAACAAAAAGAATGCATCAACTATAAGACCCTTAAAATACTCATTCCAACCAGTCATATAATTATGAGAAAACGCATAATTAAATCTTAAAAGATGATTCTACCCCAATGGATTATAATAACCATGGTTAACGTGATGGTTAACAGTCCTTGTACTATAAAATCAACATTTACATTTATTATTTTCCATCCAAAAAGGGAACTCATGATTCCTCTCCTATAATATGTAGCACCACCCATTATAATCAGTCATTCTATTTCAATATCTTCTATATATTTCATAATAGTTATACTAATATATATATGATATGAAATTTGAATAGTCTTAAATAAAATATATAGATTTATGAACATATCAAGTTTGTGATACCTATATTATTCATTATAGATATGTTTTGACTAAAAGTTAACCAACTCAGAATATGTTGTTCCATTTTCCTTGGAAAGAAGGGTTTTTAAGAATTCAATGTTTATATATCCAATAATTAAACCATCATGAGGGTGCCTAAGTAAAATTATTATTATTAAAATTAAGATAATTAAACAAACTGGGATATTAATCTATCATGAATAATAATCACCATTGACGCTTATGACCTTCCAATATGTAAGAGAAAAAAATTAACTTGAAAATACTCATGTGTATAAACCCCCCAAGATATGTTTGATTTTCTTCGTCAAATTTTCATGTTCTTAAGGCCTATGATCATAGTAGAAGGAAAGTGGTAACTTCTTTATAAATTCTCAATCCTGACCAACAATATGATATTGATATTACTAACCATCATATCATAATTACTGATTGGGTTTAATATCTTAATAAATAAAAGTTAGTACCACAAAAGGGATTACTTTTCAATCATTATCCACACATCCCACTCTTCAATTTTCTAGATACATTCATATAGGATTCATCCATAAAAGTAAAAATTATAAAACTAAATTAATAAATAACTCATCCGCAATTTATTTAACTATGTTTGAAACAACTCTAATACTCATAAATAAGTAATAATAACTATAATTTTGATAACATTACAGCTTTTCACTGTTTCATCACACAAACTTTTTGACCATTTTCCATACATGAAAATCATACTAGAGGATGTCCGAACATGTATTATGATCTGTAACTATATTTCTAGTATCACAATGTAAATTTTCAACAATATTTATTTATTATTTTAATTTTATATATTATATTTTATTAAAATAATAAAATTTGTCTTTATAGAAACACATAATAGTTTGAAGCCATTTTGAAATACAAAAAATATAAAAAATAAAGACCAAATTCAAGACACAATTTAAGACAACCAATGGGAATATAGTGTTTATCATGATAGATGTTTCTATAAAACCTTCCCCATACCCACCTATCATGCTCAATCTATTTTGACTATTATCTTTCAATAAAATCTAAATAACAATAGGGGTGTGATATAATTTTCAATGAAGTAAGTCATGACCCTTCCCTCAGCGTTCGTGTTGTGATTACCCCACACCTGTCTTCCCCAGGAAAGGGGTTTGTAACTATCACTTAAAAGGAATATCCCAAAAATGAAAAGGTATTGCCTTCAATCATGTACACACACAGACCAAAAACACAACAACAACAAACCACATATTATAAATAATAAAAATAAAGGTTTGAACTAAATAATAATGGGCTAGAATACAAACCACACTAAAAGAAAAATACAGCAGAAATAAAAAACAAATCTTGAGGTCATCCTCCAAGGATCCTACCTGAAGGGTAGGCACTATGTGTCACTACAGCTCTCTACGTCAATCAGTCACCTCTGTGCATCATCTAGTCCATGCTCCCAAACCTCGGCCAAATATGTCTTTCATATATACAAGAGACAATAAGGTGTGGGTGATGCATGTGCATTGGTGATTATAAAAATCACATTAGGGACCCTGAGACCCCCCAAGGTCTCCCAAATTTCTACAACAGAAAATGAAAATGATTAACCACAATCTGAAATAACATGTAAAAGTCTCAGTTAAAACCTATTATACAACTTAAAAATGTGAATAATGATGATTAGTCATAGTGATATATCATCTGATTCAGTTGAGAGGCTTTTTATGTTGAACCGCACAAGGATGTTGGGTGATGAACCACAGAGGATCACTCGGTGATGACCCAAATAGGATCTCTCGGTGCTGACCCACAGAGTATCGATACGTGCAAACCCACAAAGGATCCCTAGGTGCTGACCCATATATGACTTCTAAGGGAATACCCAAAGAGGATCGCTATGTGAAGACCGACTATGTGTCACATTGTGTAGACCCACAGACGATGGCTAGGTGTTGACCCACAGAGGATCGCTATATGCTGACCCACAAAGGATTTCTATGTGGTGACCCACGAAGGATCGGTATGTTCTTACTAAGATAGGATCGCTAGGTGTTGACCCACAGAGAATCTCTATATGCTTATCCACTTAGGATTTCAACGTGGTGAACCAACAAGGATTGCTAAGGGCTAACCCTCAGTGGATCACTACGTGATGAACCACAAAGGATCACTTGGTGATGACCCATGAATGATCTCTACATGCTGACCAAGAGAAGATAATTATTACTTTATCACGTCACAACCATCCACTTGATTCTCACACAAAGCATTCTTGATTCTGGGAGGATCCACTCCTCATGCAATTGGTTGTACTTCAACCACCATGAATGTAACAACCCAAATTTTTTCAATGGAAATTTCCTTCGTATATTTATGTCATAAAATAACATGAAGTCACAACATAATGAACTACTAATTGATGAGTGACCTTTAAACATAAGATCGTCACGTCTGTGTTAGGAATTTCGAAAATCCGACAAACACAGTTGTGTTCAAGATGATTTTTGAATTCTAATGAATCAAAAATAATTTTTGGTGAATAATAACCTACCCTTATGAATAGCAACATACCATTATGAATAGTAATATGACCTTTATGAATAATATATCATCCAATATAATAGTAACATTAAATATGATTAATTAAATAAAATTTACACATCTTTGAAAGTGGTAATTTGACCTTAGTAAATGTTTTGGTATTTTGTAAGTCATAAATAAATAATTAAAATTAATTAATATTTATTCCCCTAAAATTTATTCATAAATTATTGAATCAATGTATTATAGTTTTAGATAATTTTATAAGATGCTACGTAATTTTTTAAAGCACTATAAATCTATTTTAATCTTAAAAACTGTTTTTTAGTAAATTATGATTTTAATTAAATATTAAATTAATAATATTTAGAAAATTATTTTTGAATAATGGGATTCATTTTTGGATTCTACACATCGAAAAATGGTATTGGTAAATTTTGGGTTTTTTCTGAAATACTTCAATTTTCGGGTGAATAGTAAAAAAATACAGTTTTTCGCATAATCGGTGTATACTAAATTGCATCATTAATGATGTAATGACGAAATAAACATTATAGATCTTTAGTTTCGCTGAAATTATACTATATTTCATAAATGGTTCCTTAAAATACAATAAATAAAATTCTCAAACCTAAAAATAACTTTCCAAAGCCTAAAGTCAAAAGGAGATTTCTTAAAGTGTCTTTTTCACTTTCTTTCACTTTCCTTTAATAAATCAATGAATTCGAATTATAAAGAAGAGATAAAGCCTCAAAAGAATTATATTATTTTAATATATGATTTATTTTGTCAAAGAAACTACTATTACAAGTCTAAATTTTGATATATTATTTTATTTAATATTTTATACTAAAAACACCTCCCTCCTCATGTATAAATAAGCCCTCCCCCTCCTCTTGCCAATCCACACCTCTCAAGCTTCAATAATTGTATAATATCTACCCAATCATCTCCGCTAGCCCCTCCCCCACGTCCATGAGCTTCTGGTCTCATCAAAAGACCAAGCTTAGTCCCTTTAGGAGGTTCTCAAGAGAAGGATTCAAGAGGTAATTTCCCTCTTTGTTCACCATTAATTCCCTTTCAAGTTCAAGTTCATTTCTTGATCTCTCCCCACCAATATTCATCCAAATTATATTGTAAATCCATTATTATACATATACTGTAATTTTATGATTATATTGGGATATTATATCATCCAATCCCCTTTCCCTCTTCCTTTTATTTTATTTAAGAGAACGTTGTTCCTGAGGTGTTAATTTATCACCTTCCAGAACAACATGACTTCTTCTTCCATTTCTACCTTCAGATCTAGTCATCAAACCATTTTTATTGTTGAACCAGAATATATTATATGTTTTATGTTTTATTTAATTTTCTGGAAGTAACCTATGTCCATATTATTAAGTGATAAGTTAAAACAAGTTCGATGTGTTCCAAAAACCGCCCAAATTGACCGAAATAACCATCGTTTAATTATTATGAAATTATTCATCCACATGGATCAAATATAATTCATTATATGATCATTAAATCTCTTCTAATATAATTAATGACATGAAATATCATTTCTGTATGTTTACTCATGTTCTAACCAAACATCAATTTAATAATACAAGTGAACCACCGATGAAAAACCATAAAAACGAACATCCTCGAACAATGTTTTTAAACTCTATAAGTCATCAAAAGGAACATAATATGACATAATGAAAACATAATGAACACTATTAATGTAAAAATGGTTCTAGATTTCTAATTATTGAATATAATTTCATTATACTAGACATTAAAGAGAAGGAAGCATTTAGGTACAAGGTAAGGGGAAATCTCGAACCCAATTTTCTTCCATCGGGTTCTCCCTCTTTCACTCTATTTTTGATATGGTTACTTCTCAAAGATCATTTTTTCATCATTTAATTTAGTTTTATGGGATATAAATTTTTTCCACTGGTGTTTATGTCCAACAAAATGTTTTCCAAAAGAACTATTCTTTTAAGAATTCCCCTTTTACTTCTCACTCACAGTGTGCGGTTCTTGTAACATGTTGGTTATTACCTCTTTCTTTTTGGAACCCAAATATTATGAAGGTGTTATTATGAGATGAAACTCATTCATTTTCATGGGTTAATTATGTTTATTTATGTTATATGTTCATTGTGTCATGAATGATAAATGATAATGTTATGATGTGATGGGTGCACCCAGAATTATATAGCGCAATTATGAATGATTCAAAGTGACGGGTGCGCCCGAAATTATATAGTGCTCCAATGAATTCAGTAATGTGATGAATCTCATGATTAAATGTGAAATTATGTGTGAAAAAGATTCTATCTTTGTTCGCAATTATGTTTGGTAGTTAACCACTAAGACATGTTGTTTCATTTTTATGCATTGCCACATTTCAAGTCTTTTATTTATGCTCCTCCCATGTTCATGATCTTTTTCCTGTGTTATGACTATGCTCATACCATGATATATTTTTCTAATCTATCCTATTACTAGGATTCTATCTGACCCTTTTTGATGTATATCCTCAGGTGGATACATATACTAAGGAGAGGAAAAACTCTGATAAGAATCTAGAGAAGAAGAAATTAAATAAATGTTTATGCTTGATGTTGTATTTGTTATGTATAGTCCTAGTTTACCCAAGACAGTTAACCTTTGGATCCTCTATGTGTAATACTATTATGTTGATTATCTTTGAAATGATGTAATAGTAAAGTAAGAAAAGTCCATGTCTCTATAGTTGGTATCAGGGTCAAGGTTTAGTTAATTTGGGAATTAGGATTAGTGAACCCTAGAGAAAACCTCAAGTATGAGATTAAGTACAAATATTCACACATGAGTATTTACCTAGGGATACCATATGTTATGTTTTTTGTATAATTTTTTTATATGAATAGGTTATTCATGACTTTTTTATTTATGCTTTGTTCTAACCTTTTCTATTTTAGAAAATGGTGGGAACCAAGAAAAATCAGGCCAACAACTCATGTGAGGTCCAATGCAATGATTTCCTGAACGACATCACCAATTATTTGGGAGGTGGAGTTCAAAACTTCATGAAGATTCTTACCCAATTATCTCAGGTTATTACTAATAAACATAATAATGGGGAACCTCCTCCTTCAACAAAGAGGGAGCAACTAGCTATCGAATGTTTTATGCGGAAATGACCACCGACGTTTTTTGGATCTTCCAATCCACTATTTGCAGAACAGTCGGTTAACTCCATGGAGAAGATATTTTTTGTGCTTCACTATTCTGAGATGGAGAAGGTGACTCTATTTGTTTATCATCTATATGTAGAAGCCGATTAATGGTGGGCTTTGATTAAGAACACTAATCCAAGGGAGGAGATTGAAGATATGGAATGGGAAGACTTTAAGATAATGTTTCTTAATAAGTATTTCCCATGAAATCTTCGCACGAAGAAGGAGAGAGAATTCCTAGGGCTCAAGAAAAAATAAGGAAAATCTATCACAACCTATAAAGTGAATTTCACAAGGCATTCAAGGTACGCATCAGGTTTTGTTATAAAAAATGATAGCAAAATTGATAGATTCTTTAGTGGATTAAAACCATACCTTCGAAAGGATCTTGTAATTAGAGACTTTGGGAGTTATGAAGAAGTAGTTCAGTGTGATCTCAAAGTGGACATGGAGTTTGGATAATGGTCCCATGGCTATGGGGATATGAAACAAAATATGGAGTTTCAAGCCAGTGGATCTAATGATAAAGGTGGGAAGAAACCTCAACGACCCACATACCAAAAATGCGGGAAGTTGCACAATGGGAACTGCCTTAGAGGGATGTGGAAATGCTTCATGTGTGGGAAAGAAGGACACTATGCTCAATAGTTTCTAAAAGACACAAAAAGGAAGGATAATGTAGCTGATGAAAGGAGAGAACCACTCATTGTTCAATGCTACAACTGTAAGGATCTAGGGAACTATGCAATCCAGTGCACTAAACCTCGAGCTCTTGAGGTTAATCAACGTCAAAAACCACCAAATCCAAAGGAACACGGGAAGGGTTATTCCATCACTACTTCATAGGTGGAGCATGATAATTATGTCGAACAAGTTACACTTCCTATTCACTCAAGAATGGAAAAAGTCTTATTTGATTTTTTTCTACGCATTCCTTTATATCTTGCAAGATTTATAGAACTATAGAATCGAAGCCCCGAAACCTTGAAGTAGAGATATCTGTAAAAACCCCAACTGGTAAATCATTTCAACCCAAGTGTTTGAATCTTCTCCTGTTGACTAATGTGGGAATATTCTTCTGGAAAATCTTGTAATACTTCCCTTGGTGGAATTCAACGCTATAATGGTAATGGACTGGATCTCATTATATAAAGCACATATCAACTATCGGGAAAAAGAAATATCTTATCATATTCTGAACCATCCCATGATCCTATACAAATGCAAGGAAGATCATGAATCTCCTTTGATAATTCCTTCAATGGTGTGGGTGTTTATTCCCTATGAAGAAGCATACATATCCCAAATGGTTGATTCGAAGGAATGTTCCAACCTTGATGAAATGCCCATCGTGAGGGAATACATAGATGTATTTCCCGAAGAGATACCCAAAATTTCCCCGGATCGTGAGGTATAGTTCTCAGTTGAACTCATACCTGGAGCTACTCCTATCTCGAAGTGCCCCTATAGGATGGCTCCAATGAAACTGGAGGAGTTAAAGAAGAAGCTGCAAGATAATCTAGACAAAGGGTTCATACACCCTAGTGCATCACCTTGGGGTGCACTAGTGCTCTTTGTGAAGAAGAAAGATTGAAAAATATGGCTGTGTATCGATTATCAGGAACTCAACAAGATCACCATAAAGAACAAGTATCCTATCCCAAGGACTGATGACTTGTTTGACCAATTAAGAGGAGCTCAATACATCTCAAATGTGGATCTTCGTTCTGGATAACATCATGTATAGGTGAAGAAGGAAGATATTCAGAAGACTGCCTTCTGTACAAGGTATGGGCACTATGAGTTTTTGGTTATGCCATTCGGACTTACTAAAGCCCCTACAATTTTCATGGATTTGATGAATAGATTCTTTAGACATTACCTCAACAAATTTGTGGTAGTGTTTATCGATGATATTCTCATATACTACAAGAGAAAGGTGGAACATGAAGAACATCTAAGACTTGTGTTGGAGACATTAAGAAAGGAGAATTTGTATTCCAAGTTCAGCAAGTGTGACTTTTGGATGAATCAAGTCACGTTCATGGGACATGTGGTCACAAGTGAGGGAATTTATGTGGATACTTCAAAGAAAACGGCGATTGAGGAATGGGATAGGCCCTCTAGTGTCACAGAAATCCGTAGTTTTATTGGATTAGAGTAGTACTACCGATGTTTTGTGAGAAACTTCTCACGATTGTCAAGCCCTCTAAATAAGTTAACAAGGAAAGGGGTAAAGTATTTCTGGATAGAAGAATGTGAGGGAAGGTTCATGGATCTAAAGATAAATCTGATCACTACACCTGTACTCGCACTACCAAAAAGTGGAGAAAGTTTTGTGATATACACCGGTGCTTCAAAGAAAGTCTTGGGTTGTTTACTCATGAAAAATGATAATGTGATAGCATACACCTCACGACAGTTGAAGATCCATGAGCATAACTACTTGACGCATTATCTAGAGATGGAATCCGAGATTTATTCCTTGAATATTTGAAGGCACTACCTTTATGGTGAGAAGTTTGACATATGCACCAACGATAAGAGCCTAAAGTATATATTCACACAAAAAGAGCTCCACATACATCAAAAGATATGGTTAGAGCTAATAAAGGATTACGATTTCTCTAGTAACTATCATCCTGGAAAGATGAACAAGGTACCTGATGCTCTAAGCATAATAGAACATGCTACTCTATCCATGATGCAGATTGAGAAAGACCCTATCTTCATGGATATGCAAAGAATGGATTTTTAAATCATAAGGACAGGGGATACATCTTACCATTCCCAAATTATTTCACAACCATCCATCTATGAGAATATTAAGGAAGCTCAAAGGGATGATGTGGAGATTCAAAATAGGGTTAATGCACTAAAGAAAGGGAAGCTACAAGAGTTCCATATCGACAATGATAGTGTGATTAGGTTTGGAACGCGGATTTTTGTTCCTTCATCACCCAGGATAAAGAAGGAGCTATTGGATAATGCACATAGCTCAACTTTCTCTATCCATCCTGGGAGTACCCAGATGTATATTGATCTCGGAGAACACTTCTGGTGGGGTAACATGTAGAAGGAGATTGTGGAATATATATCAATGTGCTTGGTATGTCAGCAAGTTAATGTTGAGTGATAAATGTCCAAGGGTATGATGTAGCCATTGCCTATACCCATGTGGAAATGGGAAAATGTTACTATGAACTTTTTCATAGGTATCCCGAAGACATCAAAGGGAAGTAATGTGATATGGTTTGTGGTTGACCGACTCACCCAGACTGCCCATTTTATTGCTATTCGGGAAGACATCTCGCTTGAACAACATGAAATGATATATGTGAAGGAAGTGGTGAGACTGCACGATGTTCCACTCTCAATTGTCTATGACTGTGATCCAAGGTTCACATCTAAGTTATAGAGGAGAATTCAACATGCTTTGAGTAGTGAATTAAATTTCATCACGTCCTATCACCCCCAAACTGGTGGCCAGTCTGAAAGAACTATTCAAATGCTTGAATATATTCTTAGAGACTTCTCTCTAGAATTCAAAGGTGGATGGTATCGGCATCTCCCATTGGTTGAGTTCTCATACAACAATAGCTTCCACTCGAGTATTCAGATGGATCCGTATAAAGGTCTTTACTGGAAGCGATGTAGAACTCCAATCTTTTGGGATGAAGTTGGAGAATGAAATCCACTTGGGCCCGATCTTGTTCAAGAGATGACATAGAAGGTTTAAGTAATCCAGAAACACATAAAATCTGCTCAAATTTGGAAAAAGATCTATGTTGACAACCGTCGATGGGACATGGAGTTCAATGTTGGAGATAAAGTCTTCCTTTGAATATCACCATGGAAGAGAGTCATGCGATTCAGGATGAAAGGAAAGCTAAGGCCAAGGTATATTGGCCCCTTTGAGGTCCTTGACCGCATAGGATCTGTGAGCTATCGTCTTTCACATCCACCGAATATGGCTCATGTTCATGATATGTTTCATATATCACTACAGAGGAAGTACATACCAGACCCCTCACATGTACTAAACTCAGAGGTGGTGTAGCTGGAAGATGATCTCTCCAATGAGGAGCAGCAAGTAATGATTCTGGATCGGAGAGATAATGTTATACAGAACAAGACAAACCATATTTTCAAATTGTTTTGGAGGAACCATAAGTTTGAGGAAGCAACTTGGGATCCAGAAAAGGCAATGAAGGAGAAGTGCCGTCACCTATTTGTGTAAAGTGAAATTTCGTGGGCAAACTTTCTTAAGGGGGGAAGAATGTAACGAACCAAAGTATTTCAAATTACCTTCATATATTTATGTCATAAAATAACATGAAGTCACAACATAATGAACTACTATGTGTTAAGTGACCTTTAAACATAATATTGTCACTCCTGTGTTAGGAATTTAGAAAATCTGACACACACGGTTGTGTTCAAGATGATTTATGAATTCTAATGAAATAAAAATAATTTCTTTTGAATATTGAACCACCCTTATGAATATTAACATACCTTAATGAATAGTAATATGACCTTTATGAATATTAAATCATCCAACATAAGAGTAACATTACCTATGTTTAATTAAATAAAATTTAGACATCTTTGAAAGTTGCAATTTAATCGTAGTAAATGTTTTGGTATTTTGTAAGTCATAATTAAATAAATATAATTATTTAATATTTATTTCCTTAAAATATATTCATAAATTATTGAATCAATGTCTTATATTTTTTAGATAATTTTATAAGACACTACGTAATTTTTGAAAGCACTATAAATCAGTTTTAAACTAAAAAACTGTTTTTTAGTAAATTATGATTTTAATTAAATATTAAATTAATATTATTTAGAAACATATTTTTGAAAAATGGAATTAATTTTTGGATTCTACATGTCAAAAAATGGTAGGGGTAATGTTTTGGGTTTTTTCTGAAATACATCAATTTTCGGGTGAATAGTAAAAAATATAGTTTTTCGCATAATCTGTGTATACTAAATTGCATCATTATTGATGCAATGATGAAATAAACATTCTAGAGATATATTTTCGGGATAATTATACTAAATTAAATAAATGGTTCATTAAAATACAATAAATCCAATTCTCAATCCTAAAAATTACTTTCCAAAGCCTAAAGTCAAAAGGTGATTTCTTAAAGTGTCATTTTCTCTTTCTTTCACGTTCCTTTTAATAAATTAATAAATTCGAATTATAATGAAGAATTAAAGCCTAAAACGAAATATATTATATTAATATATGATTTTGGTTTTCAAAAAACTACTATTACAAGTCTAACTTTTGATATATTATTTTATTTTATATTTTATACAAAAAACACATTCCTCCTCATGTATAAGTAAGACATCCCCCTCCTCTTGCCAAACCACACCTCTCAAGATTCAAGCATTATCTAAGATCTGCCCAATCATCTCCCCTAGACCCTCCCCCAAGTCCAAGATCTTCTGGTCTCATCAAAAGACCATGCTTAGGCCCTTAAGGAGGTTCCCAAGAGAAGGATTCAAGAGGTAATTCCCCTCCATCTTGTCCTTTAATTCCCTTTCAAGTTCAAGTTCATTTCTTGATCTATCCCAACCTATCATCATCAAAATTGTATTGAAACTCCATTATTATACATATAATGTAATTTTATGATTATATTGGGATATTATATCATCCAATACCTTTTCCATCATCCTTTTATTTTATTAAAGAGAACATTGTTCATGAGGTGTTAATTTAAAACCTTCAAGAAAAACATGCCTTCGTCTTCCATTTCAACATTTAGATATGTTCATGAAACCATTTTTATGGTTTACCCAGAATATTTTATATTTATTATGTTTTATTTAATGTTTTGGAAATAACCTTTGTCCATATTACTAAAGGATAAGTTAAAACATGTTCGTTGGGATCCAAAAAAGGCCCAAATTGACCGAAATAACCATCATTTAATTATTATAAAATGATTCATCCACATGGATCTAATATAATTAATTATAAGATCATTAAAACTCATGTAATATCATTAATGAAATGTAATATCATTTCTGGTTGTTTACTCATGTTCTAACCAAACTTCAATTTAAGAATACAAGTGAACCACCCAAGAAAAACCATAAAAATGAACATCCCCGAACAATGTTTTTAAACACTATAGGTCATCCAAAGGAATATAATATGACATAATGAAATGAGAATGAACCATATTAATGTACACATGGTTCTGGATTTCTATTTAATGAATATAATGTCATTATACAGGACATTATAGAGAAGGAAGCATTCAGGTACAAGGTAAGGGGAAATCTCGAACCCAATTTTCTTCCTTTGGGTTCTCCCTCTTTCACTCCATTATTATATGGAAACTCCCCAAAGATAATTTGTTCATAATCTCCTTTACTTTTATGGGATATACATGTTTTTAACTAGTTTTTTTCCAACAATACGTTTTCCAAAATAACTCTTCTTTTAAGAATGCCCCTTTTAATTCTCACTTAAAGTGGACGGTTCTTGTATCATGTGGGTTATTCCCTCTTACGTTTGGGAACCCAAAGCTTATGAAGGTGTAATTATGAGATGAAACCCATTAATTATTATGGGTTCATTAGGTTGATTTATGTTATATGTTCATTGTGGAATTCATGGTAAATGATAATGTTATGATGTGACTGGTGCGCTCAGAATTATATAGTGCAATTATGAATGTTTCAAAGTGACGGGTGCACCCAAAATTATACAGTGGTACAATGCATTGTTTAAAGTGATGAATCTCATGAGTAAATGTGAAATTATGTGTGAAAAAGATTCTATAATTGGTCACAAGTATGTGTGGTAGTTAACCACTAAGACATGATGTTTCATTTTTATGCATTGCCACATTTCACGTCTTTTATTTATGCTCCTCTCATGTTCATGATCTTTTTCATATGTTATGACTATGCTCACACCATGCTATATTGTAATTATATATCCTCTTACTGGGATTCTATCTCACCCCTTTTGATGTATATCCTCAGGTGGCTACATATACTAAGGAGAGGACAAGTGCCAATAAGAAGCTATAGAAGAAGAAATTAAATAAATTTTTATTCTTGATGTTGTATTTGTTATGTATGGTCCTAGTTTTCCCAAGACACTAATCCTTTGGATCCTATATGTGTAATACTATTATTTACATTATCTTTGAAATGATGTTATAGTAAATTAAGAGAATTCCGGGTCACTATAATGAATCCCCACTGTTAAGTAACCTGATGAACCACTATGTCATAAGGTTTCCAATGCAATAGATGAAACCTCAATCAGAAGCCTGATTTATATGTTATAAGCATTTTAATGATGGGGGCCTGGTTGGATTAGATTCCATTTCTAACCTAGAAATTCTCTAACATTCTTAAAAACCAATATAGTGTATCTCAAAAGAAACTCTTTGTCCTAAGGGTTCTGGCACTGAAGACAGTTTTCCAAACAGATATCTGATTTAGTTGATATAGCCCTTTAATTGATACTAGGTTGTATGTGGTTACAAGTATGTTCTGACACAGCTCGATGGGCCATTGGCTCGGCCCACTGGCTGGGCGTGGTATGCAAGATTGGCGTGGGGGTATACTCCCCTCCTAAATAGACAATTTTTCTATTCGGCTTTCATTCATCAACGACACTAGTTGGACCCACACCATGTTAGTTGTCTGCGTGGACCGTACAATAAATGCACCCACATGGCACGAGTTTTCCGTACACCAGGGCTCAGATCCGTGCCCCTCCTCCATGGTGGACTATTTTTTTGCACTTCTTGATCCAACACGGCCACCTCCTTTGTGTGCCGCGCGCACCTTCGGGTGCCACCGCCTCCTCACAGCCAGCGAGAGCCTGCTACCACTTCCTCCGGTTGCCAGTGCCACCGCACCGACAGAGATTTCCTAGGCCTCCGGTGAAGCTTTAGAGGTATGTCTTCTTTCTGAATGTTTCTATGAGCCTCTTGGGATGCTTCCATCATTGCACTGCCCTCTATTTTTTCTTTATTAAATGTTTCTCAGTCTCCCATGAAGAACACATCATGAATAAGTTTGGCAGAAGTTTAGGGATTTTTTTGGTTCGGCCCGCACCCTCTGCATTAGAGTTATAACATGGGAAGGAATATTATTCATTAAAACACCATAATGAATCCCCACTTCATCCTCCCACATTAAAAAATGAAAGGTGGGTCAACTCATTGGATTATTGGTCCGCATTCTTAATAACATTAATTAAAGGAAAGGAGGAAAGAATTAAACTCATAAATCCCCTTCCTGGAACTAATTAGAAGACGTTGAAGATAAAGAATATGGTTATTTGTTCGAGGATGTTCATAAACATTCGTTCATTCCTTGTTATTCATTAGAGGAGGTTTTTTCGGCCTTTTGTCAGAGCTTCCTCACATCAATCCCCACAACCCATGCCATATGATTGATTAAATAAAAGAAAATGAACCACCCACGTGGTGTTTTATTAATGTGGTTTATTAATGAACCAAAATTAATGTTCCATTAATTCAAAAAAATTCATGGTTAGGAAACCCAATGGTCATGTAATCAAATGACTTTTATTGAAACCTAACGTTACCCCATTGTCCTACCATCTTCCACTGAATGGTGAGAAGAGAATAAAATAACACATAAAGTTAATTTTTTAAATCATAAAAATTAATATTTTCGTCTAACCCTTATAGGTAAAAGTTAAGCTTCACCTAACAAAAAACACACACCACTAATTAAACGATGCTCTAAAATTTTTAATCTGAGCACATTTTCAAAAGTTAGAAATTTCCTCTCATACATTTACAAAAAATGCCTTAAAAAAGTTCCAAAATTATTAACATTTACCCTCGACCTGTGTTGGTCTATGTTAGCCTTTGACTAAGGGGAAAATGCCCTCATGAGCTCAAATTTACTCTCAGATTTCCAATCCATGTTATCGTTTATGAGTTAATGAACTTACAAACAAAATAATTGTTACTTAATTATTTTATTTATGGTAAAAAACTGACTTCCACTGTAGGCCTACACCATCCAAGGTTAGGATCTGCCTAAAGAATTCATTCCACTGTGAGTTCAGCAGTGCTATCAATTTTTTTTAATCTGAGTAACTGTTCGTGAGTAATAATCATTTGAAAAATAAGATAATTTTATTAAATAATATCATTTATGGTTATACCATTTTTTTGTTTTTCTTAATGGAGACATGCACTGACTAATCTTAAGGCTCGCCTACGGTAAAACCACAATCCTGAATGAAATGTTGTCTTCAGATTTCTGATGTGGGAACCCATTTAAGTGTTATTCTGATTTTCAGGAAAAATACTCACACGCGCTATTTAAAGCTTAAATTTTTTTCAACTAATCATTTTGGGTACTCCAGGTCTCAGAACCACATGCTGTCAATTTTCAGATTCTTGTAATAATCCCAGCTAATTAAAAATAATTATACAGAAATTATGGTTCTTTACATCTTCCCCACCTTAGGGATTTACAACCCCTAAAGCTACAATGATTCTAGGAAAACAAATGTGGGTAATAAGCATGTATCTAAACCTCATTCTCCCATTTATTATCCTGGAGGTTCCCGTGCTTCCAAAAAATTCAAACTAGAGAAATCGAACGCCCATGATGGTCCCACTCACGTCGATCGTCTTTTTCCACCAGGAACACTTCGAATGTTGCCTCATTATCAATGTCTAGCACGCCCCAGTCGATAACATGCAATGGATCATGCACTTACCTCCTCAGTTGTGGCACATGGAAAACATTATGCACCTGGTGCATATAAGGGTGAAGAGCTAAGAGGTATTCCACCTCTCCACCTTACTGAATATTTTTAAAGGTTTGACAAACCTCGAAGATATCTATCTACCCTGACCAAATATCTATAATCCTCATTAGGCTGAGACCCATTGGAAGGCATGGTCTCCATCCTCAATATTCAGGGGCCCCTATCTCATATCCGCATAAGACTTATGCCAGCACAGTGCATGATTCATCCACTCCTTGATGATCTTAAACTTCTCCATGGTATCCCATACCTACTCTAAACCCATAATTGATGACTCCCCTATGTATGTCTAATATATTGGTGATCTGCACTGTCTCCCTTACAGGCCCTCAAACTATGTCTTGTCAACCGTGTAGTGATAACTATTACTGTATGATAAATCCACAAAGTGAATGTTATTCTCCCATCTATGCCAAAAAACAAGGATGAAAGCACCAAGCATGTCCTCAAGTGTCTGTACTATATACTCCATCATACCATATGTGTGAGGGAGAATGGTGGTTGTCAAGCATAACTATGTCCTGAAATCCACTTATAATCCCCTCCAAAACCGGGATGTAAAATGATGATTAAGATCTAATATGATCGTCGATGGTACATCATGAATCCATTCTATCACTTGTATATAGTGATTTCCCAAGCCCTCTACAGATCCCTTCTCTCATATGGGTAGGAAGTGTGTTGACATAGTGAGTTTTTTAATGATCACCCATATGGAATCATGTCCATTGGACGTACGTTGTAGCCCTGTCACAATGTCCATGGATATTCCATCCCATTTCCATTCTAGCACCTCAAGTGGTTGAGTCAATCCTATTCGAACCTGGTGCCCAGCCTTCATTTGTGGACAAGTAAGGAATTGTGAAATGAACTCTTCCAAAAATTACTTCAACATTGGCCACTAGTATTGATGTTGGATTTCCTTGTACATATTCTCCACACCATGATGTACCACTAAAGGTGATGTCGGGAACTCCCTCAACACCACCTCCCAAAGCATCACTGGTACCATGGTGTGTCCTCTGAATAGGATGGCATCCTCCCAAACTTCATAAAATTTTCAAGAGACTATCCTGAGGATATCCAAGAATTTCGGGTCTCACAGTCAATGTCCCCAAGTTGTGCCTCCCCGACTCACTGAAGAAGTGGGGGAGTGACTATCAAAGACTAGATGATTGTTGATCTATCACTATCCATAAAGGATAACTGCAATGTGGCTAATTTATTTGTTTCCTCAATCAGCCTGTGTAAACCCAACCTCCTGCTAGGTGTGTCTGCTTCTACGTTTCCCTTCCCAATAGTGTAGACCATATCAAAGTCATAGACATGGAGGAACCCCTACCATCTCCTTTGTCTTAGGTTCATGTCCTTCTATAAGATGATATACCTGAGACTCTTGTGATATGAGTAGACATTAAACATTTCTCCCAACATTATTCCCATCTCCTTTAAATCTACAAAAGCTATTTGATATGTAGTTGCAGATGTTGGATCCATCCTTGGGTACAAGACAATGCTTATTTCTCTCTCCCTATATGGAGGTAAAACTTGAATCATCTTTTGAATGGGAATTCTGGCACTGTTCTGCTATAGTTGGAACTGAAAACTCAAAACACCTATTACAACAAGGGAAAGCATGGATGACTCAATAGTTATTGGTCGCAGCCCATTATAAATGAGTTTATCCCATACTACATAGGGTTCATTTTACACCAACCAAGGAAAACCCAATTCCAATGTTGTAGATATACCACATCGTTTTTCTATAAATAATCAATCTGGGAAAAAACTATAGACGACCAGTCTATACCCAAACTGACATGGTAAGGCCTCGACGCTGCCACCACGAAGTTACAACTCCAACTCTCGCCTCAAGGGTCAGACCACACCATCATCATAAGGGTGATTATCGATTCCCTTCCCAAAGGTATCACCAGACATAAGGGTAATGTCAACAGTTTAGCTGGAAACTATAGGTTTGATAAAGATTTGTGATAAGAAGGAATTATTTGTACGGATTTATATTAACGTGGAAGCTAATATTATACACAGACTCTACCTAGAATTATTCATGGAGCCCTGGGGACACATTTCTTGACTGCCTGCTCCAACTCCCTTCCCCATTAATCTAGCTCCCAGAACTAGGCGAGGACCACATTATGGTGGTTGTTGTAAAATTTCGAAATGTATACCACCTCATATGGATCTCCTAACTCCTCTTACACATCTTCTTCACTGAATATTCATATTTCAATGTTAATTTCTCTTCCAGAAAAATTTTCAAATCCAAGTCTCTGAGACAGACGTTAGTTTCCTACTTTCCTATTGCTGACATTAACTGGCAGTATCTGCTCATCCAAATAATTTTAATCCACAAAGGTTCTCCCAAGAACCATTACATAAGTAAAAATGCACAGAGGAATAGTGATAGATCATATTAATCAATGCACATATCTCTTAGAGGTCCAAGCCTTGAATCACTGGTCATATTGTGTTCATTCAGTACGTGGAATGGATGGTACATGTTGATTAATACTCAGCAACCAACATGGCGTACTGCCAAAGTTGTAGATGCTCTTGGGAACACACACACCTATGCTTTTTATGGAATGAGATCCCTTCTATTGGAATGGTTCTCAAGCTCTATCCATGAAAAATCCACCTCATCATAAGATATGGGTAATCTAAATCCTATAATCTCTCTATAGTGACATAGATAATGCACAATGCTAGGACCACCATCTCATCTAATGGTGCCCTTGCATGATGAAAACATGGTAAAAACCTCATTCCAGTCCTTACCCACCTATGAGTATGGCTTGCCTCAGAACATGTGGGGTATCTATCACTGAATCTCTTGTAAGGAAATAAGCCTACCTATTTTCTCAACCGGTAGCACCGGTAGTTACTACTGACCAATGGGCAGTGTTATTACTGGGACACCGCCTAAAGGTACTATCCTGGGATTCAATCCTTGTACGGAAGACACATCACTTTGTGGATCAAACTCATGGTCACACATTGGAATCCTGACTGGCTGTATGCATGGAGGCATCTTCAAAGAGAATCATGATGAACTATAATTAATATGTTAGACCCCATGATCAGACTAAAAAGTGATTAATTGAAAAACATTTTCTAAACACATGAAACTAGTGTTTTCGTGTAACTAGCTGGAAAGTAGAACTCATTGTCCTGTTGTATGGATACTTTAGCTCTCATACCAACAATGGACTCCCAATACTGTGATATGAACTCAAGACACATAACACTGTTACCATCATTGAAAATACTGACACTTAGTTCAGTTTTCATAACCAACATCCTCTGATACCACTCTATCGTGACCGCTCCCCTGGGGCATGTGCCATGACTACCCAATCCTACCTTCCATAGGCTAGGGGTTTCAGACTCAAAAACTGAAAGGAATATCCCTAAAATGGAAATGCATTCCCTTAAAACTATTAGACATATTGAAGAGGTACACAATAAGAACAAACCATGTATTTTAACTGCTGAAAGTAAAAGTGTGAACAAAAGAAGAATGGGCCAGGATACAGACTCAACTAAAATAAAAATAAAGTTGAATGGAAAACATCTCATGAGGTCATCCACCAAGGATTCTACCTAAAGGGATTGTACAAGTCATCAATTCATCTCTCTATATTAACTGGACACCTCCGTGCACCATCTTGTCCTAGATCCCATACCACGGTCAATGTTTTCGGTCATATACACAAGACACAATAAGGTCTGGAAGAAGCCCATGTAGGGGTGAGTATAACAATTCCTAGTAGGGACACCGAGACCCACCTGACTGTCTCCCAAATTTATACAAAGGAAAAACCACAAAGCATAAAACCAATCACAATTAACAATTAAATAAATCAACTCAACACATTTTTAAAACTTAATGAAGAATAAAGATGATTATAAATAAAGCTATGTCATTTTATTATATCAAGAGGATATTTTTGATGAACCTCACAATTTCTCTAGGTGTTTACCCACAGAAGATACCTATGTGCTGACCTACAGAGGATCGAAAGGTGATGACCCATAGAGGATTGCTATTTGCTGACCCACAGAGCATCACTTGGTGCTGACCCATAGAGGCTCGCTAGGTGATGACCCACGGAGTATCGCAAGATGTTGACCCATAGAGGCTCACTAAGTGTTATCCCACATAGGACCGATAAGTACTTAACCAATATTGAATGATATGTGATGACACACAGAGGATCACTAAGTGCTGACCCATAGAGGACCACTTGGTGATGACACATGGAGGATCGCTATGTGATGGCCCAGGGAGGATCGCTCATTGCTGACACATGGAGGATCTCCATCTGATGACCTAGGAAGGATCACTTGGTGTTGACCCATACGATATTTTTAGGTGTTGACCCACAGAGGATCAATGGGTGTTGACCAACAAAGGATCGCTATTCCTTCATCATGTCACGACCAACAACTGCATTCCCACACTAAATACGCTTGATTATTATAAGACCTTATTCTCAAGAAATTGATCATACTTCAATGACCACGAAGTCCCACTTCATTGAAACCTAATGAACTGAGATGTCATAAGGGTTCCAACGCAATAGACAATGCATCAATCAGATTCCCAATCTGTATGTTAAAGGGATTTAATTTTTGAGGCTCTGGTTAAATTCTAGTCCAATACAAAACAACTAAAATCCAAATTTCACCATATCCCATGTGAATTACATTAAAATAATTGTCTCATCTTATGGGTTTGGTCACCGTAGACGGTTAATAAAATGGACGTCTAGTATATGAGATATTTCCCTTTCATCAAAACTGGGTCATATGTGGATCTGGGTCTGGTCTGACCCAGGCCAAAGCGACTATGTTGTGGGCTCGACCCGAAGGGGCAATGCCACATGCCCTGACCATTGGGGAAAGGGCTCGTCCTACTGGCCATGGGACCGGCCCACTAGCCATAGGCTCAGCCTGCTAGGCCGCTGGACCATCCCAACCCACTGGCTGGGTGTGGCCCGCCAATTGAGCACAGGGGTCCACTCCGTTCCCGAATTGACCGGATGTCCATTTTACTTTCAATCACCGTTGGTGGTAGTTGGAAGAGCTCCAAATGATTGGTTCATGTGGACCAGTCAACAGTGGGACTCGTGGGGCATGCGTCCGGGATTCATCAGGGCTCAGAGTCGCGACACTCTTCTGTGGCACACTTGGCATGTTGCCAACCTCAATGAGGCCAGATATGATCAGACACCCCAAATTGTTTTCCATTTCCCCTTTGGGTGATGTCACCTCCACGCGGCTAGTGAGAGCTATCCGCGGCCTCCTATGATTATCGAGGCCTCCGCATTGGCATAACTTCTGTGGACCTCCGGTAAAGCATCAAAGGACCTTATTATATCCAGACTATGCCTACAGGCCTCCTGGGATTCTTCCATCATGGTGAGACCCTCAATTTTTTCTGTCTGCCATTTTTCTTAGTTTCCCAAAAATAACACATCATAAACATGTTCGCCAGAGGGTTTGGGCCTTTTTCAGTTAGGCATGTTCCCTCCGCATTAGCGTTATAACATGAGAGGAATATTAATCCTTAAAACGCCATAAAAACCCCACATAATCCTTCAAAATTAAATAATGAACCACATATCAACACATTGATCAATTGGTACACGTTCAAGATAATATTCAATAATGGAAAAGAGGGTGAAATTAAGAACATAAATCCCGTACCTGGACCTCATTGGAAGACACTATATATTAAGAAGAAGGGTTTGTGTTCGAGGATGTTCGTCATCCTTCATTTGTTCCATATTCATCATTGGGGCAGGTTTCCATCAATGTTTTGTCATAGCTTCCTCATGTTGACTCCTAAAACCCATGGCATAGATTTGTTTAAATAGAAGAAAACGAACCAACCACATTGCATTGAATTAATGTGGTTTATTAATGAATTGCAATTAATGTTCTTTTCATTCATCGAACATTATGGTTATGCAACCCAAGGGTCATGTCATTAAATGAATCTTATTGAAGACTGATGTTACATGATGGTCCCTCCATCTGCCACTCAATGGTGAGAATAGAATAAAATAAGTCAGGGAGTTATTTTATTATTGTATATGTAATGTCCAAAAATTATCATTTCTGTCCCACCCTTGCCGGTTGAAGTTAAGCTTCTCTTACGTGAATCCCGATGCTTTGAATTCAACAGTTCTCTCTGATATTCAAACCGAGCATCGTTTCAAAAGATAGAAATCTCCACTCGCATGTTTACTAAATGCACCTTAAAAAAGTTCATAAATTATTAACAGTCACCCACAACCCGCACCGGTCGAGGGTAGTCTCTTTCTAAGGGGAAAATTACCTCACAAACTAAATGGTACTCGCGGATTTCCAATTTGAGTTTCCTTTTAGGAGTTAAATAATTTTTCAATAAAATTATTTCTACTTAATTAATTTATTTACAGCCTATAACTAACTTTTACTATTAAATCCCACCAGCCAATTTGAGGATCATCCTAGGGAAAGAAGAACCTCATAGTCTTGGAAGTGGTGTTATATTATTTAAATCCATGTCACCATCCATGAGTTTTATGTATTTGAAAAATTATATAATTTTGTTTAATTTTTTTATGGTTATCCTATTTTTGTGTTTTCTCACTAGAGGCCTCCACTCACTAAACATAAGTCACACCTAGGGTAATCCCACCATCCTGAATTTAACGATGCCCTCAGATTCCTAATTTGGGCATCAATTTAAAAGTTATTCCACATATTCTGTAAAACACCACTTAAAGAATAACATTTTTTGACGGGTTATTTTGGGTACTCTAGGCCTTGGAATCAAATGTCGTCAATTATTGCAGTCTCATAATAATGAAATATAATTAAAAGATTATACTAGAATTCTGGGCATTTAAAAGTTAAAATATTACAACCTTTCACATCATCAACATGGCCCCCCACATGTACAAATGTGCATTCTAGTTACCATGGGAATATAATAATCAATAAAGGTATAAAAAATAAGCCTTGGGAATAATTTCACCATTAATATCTAGAAACTCATTATTGAACCCCTGTTGGAATCTATAATGGAATATTTAAATGTTACATAATTATTGGAATGTAATAAATAATTCTCAATATAATAACCATATAACAGGATCATGCATTGTTTAATATGATGTTAATATAAATATAACACTTTTAAAAAGTTACATGTAGTTCCTAAAAACAAATATAAATGGTCATATAAGATAATAATTATAATTTATACCAAATTAATTATTATAAAAGGGAATGTATATAAGACAAAATGCAATTCCAATGTTTAGTCTAATGGGAAAACCCTAGACCTCATATACAGGACACCTATTGGCTTAAATAGACCCAAAAGGGTAAGACCCATACATAACCAATTGGCCTCATTGGGTAATAATTACAAATCTAAGGAATATCTACATTTGGGGATATTAGATATTTTTTAATCTAACATAGTATATCCTGTGTCATAATTGACTATATAGCTACCCAAATGCTTCCATTGAATCCAATAAAAACCAATATTTGTGAACGAAAATAATAATTAATTGAACTTAAATAATTTTATAAATCACCAATTCATGATTAAAAAATGATTACAAATTCTAATATCATATAATCATAATTCCATATAATCCCAAATATTATAATTTATTTTAAAAAATTATTCACAACAAACAACGATTTATAAAATATAAAAATAATAAAAATAATTAATAATATTTTCTATATGTTATTCGTCCATCAAATAATAATTTTTAAATCTATTTGAAATAAATTATGGATAAGGGAAAATATATCAAACAAAAATCTTTCATTGATTCATTAATTTTAAATAAAAAATAATGAATCTATTAAAAAATGTTATTAAAAATTTGTGACAACATGAAGTAAATTTTGCATTAATAACTCAATGAATATAAATAAAAATTAGTAGATATAATAATTTAAAATATCATGCACACATAATATTACAAATTAAATTATTTTATGTAGATACAACTACAGAAATCCAAAAAACATATTTTCTTCTTGTTCAAATGATAAAATATTATAATAAATGAAACTCTTGAAAATCTAAAGAATCAAGAATCTCATTATTATCCCAACCGAGAACACTAGAATTGGGTTTTTTGGAATGTTAAATTCAAGAAGTAGGAAAATGGAAGTTATATAGTGATAAGAATTATATGCGGAGAAAATACACTGATATATAGTCGTATTGTAGAATAAAAATCTTCAAATATATGAGAACCACTATTAGAACATGATGGGGAGACGAATTTAATTGTGAGAAAATTTTAAAGAAGTAAAATTGGACGGTGAAGGTAAAGTTAGAGTAAAAATTAAATTCTAGAATAAATTGTAAAATAATGTTCCAATTTATAGGTTGATAACATAGATTGGTTACATGATCAATGAAATAAGTTGATCTACATGCAATGTCTTCAATAGTCATTGTGAAATGATATATGGATTGGGAACATGGTAAGAGAAACTGTGAAACAACAATATATAAATTTCTGTAAACAAACTCCTAAAATAAATGGTTGGGGTATATATTTATCACTATTCATTTACTAACCATTAAAAAAGAAAATACCTTTTAGTTTTCATAATTTAAAACTATAATCTCCAAAAACATTGATATAAATAATAAATAATATTTTTATTTAAAAAAATTAATTATGTATTAGTGACATGGTGGGTTATATTAACTATCATTGTGGATCCTAAACCTAGTATTATTTTTTTAAGATCACTTATTCCATTTTAATGGATCAAAATTAACATCAATTTACTGAATACAATACTTCTATTTTATATATATCTAGTTAATTTTTTGGTAGAAAATGTATAGGTGAAAACTCTAATCATTTATCTTTGAAAATATCACAGGGGATATCCATAGAGACTTGGGAGTAATAATTATTTCTTTACTATTGAAATCATTTTAAAATCCATTCTATTGCATTAATTCTAAAAAATCCATTGAATATAAAATTTTAGTAATCAAGAGAGTCTCTTGAAATATATTTATCAAAATTCCAAATCACACTCGAGTTGAAATATAGAAAATTATTTATGAAATATATGATAATATTCTCATATCACATATGAATGTTTATTACCTAAATCAAATTAAATTATTTATATCATATGTTTCAACAACTAGAAAAATAAATTTCTAATAATACAAATCATAGGAATTGACCCCCATTACTAAGGATGAAATTCAACAAGAAATATGTAAAAAAATTATTTAGAGAAAAAAATATCACCCCTAAGTGGTAATAGTATGTGGGGGATTAAAATATGACCATCTAGTAGAATTACAATAATAGAACAACAAATTTTTATAAAAGGGATTAGGAAATCCCATGATATTTCAATATTATAGGTCATTTCTTACATGGGAGACATAAATTCACACTTCTTTATCTATTAAAAAAATATTCATTATAGAAGTAAAATGATAAATGATTAAATTAAATTGACACAACACATTAATTAAATGGCATAGTTGTAAGGATTGGATCAAACAATGAAATAATTGTAGATAGGGTTTCAATGAAATTCCTTGAACTGTGGTCAGACATGAATTAATATTTGGTATGCTAATTCTATTTCACAAATAATCACCAATATTCAAGTTATATTAGTGATTTCCATATGATTTGTTCTTTATAACATTTATAGTTCCACTTTGAGATATGTTTCCCCCTTAATATTCTATTTTTAGGAACACAACCATAGAAATATAGATCCACCATATTATAGTTGAGTTCTATTTGGATCCATAGAAACAACCCTACTTCTCTATTGAGAATCAATTTTTGAAAATTACTAAAAATTTCCTGGGGATGTAAAATTATATAAATAATTATAATAAATATATTATTAGGGTTTAATTTTTACAAGAAAATACAATGAAATAGAATTGTATTCAGCATATAAGATTATGAATATAGATTTGGTGGTCACATGGAACATCTAATATATTATCATATAAACACATCATGCTTCCCCTTAATTCTATATAAGGCATCTACATCCCAATTTATCATATGTAAAATTCTAATCATATGTATCAGTCCAAAAATATCAAAGTTATCCATTGTTGAATTATTCACTACATTATAATTACAATAAATATAGATCATGATCACTTTAGATCAAATGTCATGGTGAATTATAACATTAAGGAATCCAGTTTTTGTGTTTTCATCCATGACCACCTCAAGTTAATATTATACACAATCAAAAAAATGAATCACATACCTCATCATTATTTGAATATGATAGTATACAAACAAAGAAACCTATTCCATTAAAAAAATTATGTTTTTCATATAATACTAATGAGCTTATTTTTTCCTAAAATAATTTGAGGATATTTCCTATTATATCTTTGGATACACTATTGAATACCATCAAATCTTACTTAAAGCCTAATAAATATTTGGAAAATGTGAATTTAGAGAATATAGTTTATTAGAGGAAATAAAATATTCATTAAATAATATGACACATGTCCCCCACTTCACATTGTTTTTTATCATGATGGAATGCATGAGGGTTTTTCTATTGAATTTCCTTAGAAAATTTCAACAACGATGTATGATTTCTATTAGAACATCTTCCAATGCTAGAAAACTAAAATTCATGCTTATTTTTTTATAATTTAGTTTCATTAAATTTATAATAAAATTTATAATTTATCCCTTATGAATTGTATTTATGTGCAAAAAAATAATGATAATTATTGTTCAATAAATTAAAAATATATATATAAGTTTTTATTAATGGAAAATATGTTCTGTTGGTAGGCTGTAAAAGGGGAATTTTCATTTATAACTAAGGATGAACCATCCAATCAATAAATAATTCATGTGACACGAAGTAAAACAATTAATTACACAAAGAGGTAATGTATATAACATAGTATATTGGTGCATATATTTAATAGGAGAAAGTCTATTAGATATGTGAGTCCACCAAATCTTATCATAATTCAATGGTTGTTCAATAAAACTAGTAAAATTATTAAGAGGGGACCAAGAATTTATAATCATGATATGAAATGAAACAACCATGAAAACTATTCAATACTTACCAAAATAACCATGTTGAAGCCCACACACACATCAACTTCCTCGGAATGAACTCTCCTCCAGCTTACTCTTCACATAAAAAAATGCTATGACACCAGTCACCTTCATCCAAAGATGTGGTCGATTGAGAGATCAAACACACCACTTGAATCCACAATGAAGCGATGAAAAATCCACGAATTATTTTTTAATCTAGACAAGACCACTTCTATGAATAATTAACTCCATATATGATTATGGTATATCGATCAACCCAGTCATGAACCATGTTGGGATACAATATAACCTAACAACAAAAATTTTCTGTGATAGTCCCTGATAAAAATTACCGATCCTCCAATTATAGTGACTACCAATATGGAAAAAAGATAAAAAGTTGGTAATTAATTTTCCCTTGAAAAACTAATACAAAAACAAACTAATGAACACAATATCAAACTGCGATACAATAATCCAAAGTAATGCCAAAATATATCTGACTATGACAATAGCCAAAAAAATATAAAGATAAAACTAAAACTAAACCAATATGGATTGATAGGGTCACTATATCACCTCTTGGTCACCAACATCCCTCAAATCAACCTCTACATAAGAAAACCTGTAATGATCCTAAACCAGAAAAATAACATGGGTCTACCAACAAAGAGGGTCACAGGTAGGGTGTGGGAATAAATCATATTTTAATGTAATCACCATAGAATCAATGTATTTACTTCTTCAATACTATCCATAAATACTAGATTTGAATACATTTAGAATATAGTGTTTTATCATATTAAAAACTCAACTCATATTTCCTTTTGAAACCAACTCACACACCATGATCCTATTTTAAAATCATATTTTCCATTATAAAAATAAGGATTTAAAAAAAACCTATAAAATAGTCTATAAAATTTGATAAAAAGGATTGTGTTGAAAATAAGTAAACAAAACAAGTAGAAAAGACTACCAGTGGTAAAACCCAAAGTGATGTAAAATAAAACCGAACATAAAGTTAATAATCATGAGTATTTATAAAACTTATCTTGATGAAATCCATGGATACACTCAGTTAAAAATGAACTACCAGAGTGTGGTTCATCTATATAGTCAATGACAAACTACATTCTCTAAACCAGGCTCACTAGTTTTCCAACCCACCTTTCCTCCAAACAAAAAAAGGGGTAACAACCCATCTATTCACGTTCAATAAGAAACTATCACATGAACTTCTAGTCGATGACCAATAATAATATTGTAGTAGCACATGGATAATGAGAATATCCTCACTTGTGTTACATGAAATGATATTCCAAAAATTTCACCCTTCATTAATATCCCAAACATTGAAACCAACGATGCGATGATCATATCCGTGATGGGAATCCGATATAGGTTCACATCATAGATTAACCAAGAAGAAGTTCCAACGTTTATTATACATCAGATGAGATTCTGAATAATTTTTCCAAACCACAATAAAATAAGAATTTCTCCTTTAAATTTCTAAATCAATATCTAAATTTTTGTGGAATGCATGAAACATGCTCTAGAGGTGAAAAATGGGTTTTTATATAATTTCTTTTATAAAATACTATTGAATTTATCTTAAATCCATGTAACGATTTTGAAAACCGTGATCCATTTGAGGTGAGAATGGCTAGTGATGATAAGGGATGGAAGAGAATAAATTTGAAAACCGAGTTCAAGTGAAACATTCTTCTAATTTTGGAGAGCATCATTTGTGATCCCATATATATGTTCACTCCATGCACATAGGGATTTTACAACATTCAATGGACTAAAAAAATCATCACTAAATTATATAATTTCCAAATTAATAACCGATGAGGTATTTTTAACCATTTTAATCATAACCATCATCCATAATGAGGCACATAAACCACACCCAATACTAAATTCTCAATAAAAACCAAATTACAAGCATCCAACCCAGTAAAAATATAATAAAAACAACCAATTTCAACATTAATGTTCTATTGGTATTTTATAAATAATTTTAAAAACATATATATATATATATATTTGAGAAATAACTCAGCAAATCCATTTAAATTAAAATTCCAACATGAATAAAAAAACATTTTACACTAAAACTTCACAAGAATGGACATGAAATGTATAAATTATTAAAGTAATCTCAAGAACTAATCGAATTTTTTAAAAATTAAAATAATGGAAACACCAACCTAATCAATATGAAAATGTAATGAAATGATAGAGGCGGAAGAAAAACTACCATGGAGTAATTCACATAACCTAACATAAAAGGAAATAATCTAGACTATCCAACATTTATTTGGAGTTTTTACTTGAGATAACACCATCATTGAAAACCAATCAATAAGAATATTGAGACTAGAAAAGAAGGAAAACACAAAAAAAATCATGAGAAATCACTTTAGAAATAATTTGGTAGAATCAATGGAGGGAAAAAAACCAAAAAGAATGATTTATGGATCCATCATCATGCACCATAAAATGAGGAATAAGGAGAGGGATCAATTTTGGTTAAAATGTAGGGAGGGTGTAATGGAATGTCGAAATTTTTAATGACATAGAGAATGTGGACACCAACATATGATTGGTGAATGGTTTGTGAAACCTTTTGCCTACCAAGATTCTATCCTTTGTAATATATTACAAAGGATTCCACATGCATATTACCCAATTTCCATTTAACATACATTGGTCATGCTATATAGAACAGAGACTCCATATAAGCATCATAGTTAGACTTATTACTCACATGGTTTGAAAAAAACCATGCTCAAGAAAATAAAGATAAACTTTTCATTAATGAAATTATCTGGAAACACCCGAAGATTAATAATCTGTATTGTTAATCCACAAACTATGCACACTAATCAAGTACATGAAAAAAACTACTAAAAATCACTAAATATCCAAAACTATCCCTGATGAATAAACCCAAACCACAACCAAATGATATAAAACCAATAAAATTACAATAAAAAGGACAATCCTTGGTTGTTTTATGAAAATTATCCCACTAAAAATAATTTCTACCCTCATAAATTTTTCTATCCGAATAAATAACCAATCTCAAGCTTGAAAAAGAATGACTCTGTATGAACCCACAAAACTATGCACGACTCTTGTAACTCGACAAGTCATAGATAAATAGCTATGTTGAATCCCAAAATAATGAGATCCATGGTGTACATCCCACCATAAGAAACCATCATGCACTGACTAACACTGTGATTTGAAACTCCAAAAACAAATCAACCTAATCAATAATTTCACAACACAAATGGAAAACCATGGAAAAAATTTAATTCATGAAATGAACCCTAGAATGAATAAAAATTTCGTAAGGATAAAATCATATAATAAACTAAAAATACAATAAATGAATAATTACACACAACAATCTAACTACATATGTTTTTTTTCAAAATAGATCACAATCAACAATCTATAAGGGAAAAATGGCATCCATGACTTCCATAAAAAAGGGGGACTTCAAAAACATGGATTAAAACAAGGAAACAATAACTATTACCACTCCGACTGTGTATAAAAAATATTTATTTAACCCCATATGGAATATTTCATACTGCTTGAAGTAATTCACACTAGAGCCTATGAATGGAGCCCAAATGTCTTGAATAATCTTCATCCACATATTTAGAAGATTATAGCATCCCATAAAGACTTCTTATTATATAAAATCAAATTTTAAAACTTCTAAATATGACCCAAGTGGGTAAATCGGTGAAAATAATTTTGATGATTTTAACAATAGAACTCAATATTCCAAAACTGAGTGAATTGGAAGTTGATGATGGAATGAGAATACCCATTATTTTTTCTATAGATTAATAAACTATATTAAAAGAGTATAATTAATATATCCCACATTAAATAATATTTGGGAAAATGATACTAGACCACTTAAAAAGTCAACAGAGAATTTTAACATAAGATGACCTTGTTGAACAACCCTTGACTCTTCCACTTCCCTCACCTACACCTTCTCATGCATGAACAATCAGGTAAAGATCACTTTAAAACATCCCATAAAATCCAATATTCCTATGATTTTATGGAGATCCCCTACCCCCAATCCTATCCCAAACCATCAAAAATCACCAAACATCACACACCCTTGAAACACTATGAGTTCCCCATTCCATGAAGACAGTTTCAAATTAAAAAAAAACTCAACAGCCATTGACAGACCATGATCCCAATAGAAGATGGGTAAGAACTAGAAATAATATGATTCCTCCATTCTTCTAGGTGTTCGAGCAGGGCCAAAACTAGAAAACACTTGTTAGAATCCTCTCTGACCATTTTAGGAGGCATAATCTAAGAGTATAATAAACCCAAGAAAAAATCAATATCATTACAATATTCATTTTTAAGATAACCCTATACCAAAAAATTAGTCTCATAATCCAAACACCCCAAGAAGTTTCCAACACTCGTTTTTCCAATCTACCACATTCAACTCTAATTCAAACCTTTTAACACTAAATCAACTTTTCAGTTTATCAAAACTCAACTTCAAATACCACTTCAACACAAAATTCCACATTAAAATAAAAACTTTCCGTCAAATAATTTTCCATTTCAAAAAACATTCCCTAAAAATGTAAATTTTTGAAAATAACGCATTTGGATTAAAATAAGTCGAAAATAGTTCTCATGATAGAATCCTAGAATGGGGAACATCCATCTAGGCCTAACCCAACCACATGTTATAGAAGACCATATCCTGAGAAAGCATATACCTCAATAATAATAAATAACCATGTTTACGGGCTCCACATGGGTCACTACTACTTGTAAGACATCTATAGAATGACTTATCTCCTATATTCTCATTCCTTACCTTCATGATGTCAAAAAAAAGACTGAAGCTCTGGACATTGGATAGATTCTTAAGGCTCATGACGATTAAGGTTTACGGATTCTTTTTATGTGCCTACCTCCCATGTTCAATCAATAATATATCTAGTCTACCTAAAACGCAGAGATAACAACTTACTAATCAGATCCCATTTTTTCATGAACCAGGCCAGGATTCCATCTGATCCAAAACCTGAACCGGGATAGGACAAGTCATGAGTGGCATTGCTAATCTTGTGATGTGATGACTACTTCCAGACATTAATGACAAACCATATCATAATGATTTATCCCAAGATAATAAGATAAAAAAATATAATAAAACATGAATCATTGATCCCATGATGAAAATAAATTAATAAATAGACCCAAATAATTCAATAGATTAACAAAACAGATAAATATAACAAAACATGAACTTATTGTAACCAAATAAATGTACTTGTGACCATATGATCACCACTATTATTCAAAGTATCCTTGTACAAAAGAATTCCTAATATGAACCATAACCTATAAAATAGGTTAGGTCCATCAACACTATGTAGAATAATTAAGGTGTGAGCATACAACACCTCGGAAGGTAAGCCCCAGAGAATACATATATTTCCTTCCAAAACACATCCCATAAACAAAGTTTTTAAATACAATTAAAATCTGGTAATTTAATTTTAACTATCCAAACAAAAATATCCATTTTAAAACAACTCACACACCGTGTTCCCCTTTTAAAAGCATATTTCCATTACAAAAATGATATTTGAAAAAAAATAGTAAATATGAGTCCATAGAAGATGATAAAAAGGTTTATGGTGAAAATATAGGACACAAATTAGAAGGAATGACAAGATGGAAAATACCCAAAGATAAGATAAATAAAATAGAAAATATAAATAGTTATTATTATCATTTCCTAGAAATATCAACTAGGAATCCATTGAAATACATAGTTCAGAATCACTTTCTATCATATGGTTCAGATCCATAGTGAATATCCAACTAGATACATTATACTTTCCTCTCTATTGTAAATAACATCCTATTCTCTCAGTAAATCCAGGGGTACCAACCCATATAATAATAGTCAATAAGAAACCCTCACTCAACAATTTAGATTATTCCCATGAATCCCAATATATTATGTTATGATGATTGAGGATTTCCTCACATATGAGGAATGAATAAATAAGCCACTGATTTCACATCTATTACTATTACCATACTCTAACACCACCTAAGATATTACCCTCTCCATTGAGGGACTACCCCAATGGATCCCATAACACATCGACCAAGCACATGTGCCAATCGATAATACACATCACCAGAGTTTCAAATATATTTTTCTACATTATATTAAAATTCAAACAGAGCCCTTATATTTCCAAATCCATATCGATGACTGGTATGGAATCATGAAACATGATCTAAAAGTTCCAAATGAGCCTTTATATCATTTATATACCAATAATATTTTGAATTTTTTTGATTAACAAGTAATAGTGTACAAACCAATGATCTATTTGAGGTTAAGAGGCTAGGGAAGAGAAATGATTCATTGGAAGAATTTTTAAAACTAGGTTCTAGTTGGGAATATTATTAAATGATTCCATCATCAAATTGGAATCCACTGATATTTTCCCTACATGAAAACATATATTTTTCCATAGCTAATAGAATATTTAATGAATCCGTAAATTATTCATGATTATTGATAATAATAAAATATGTATTTGAATCCATTTTACATATAACCATCAACCATAATGATGCACCCAAACCACAATCCAAAAAAAATTCACAATGACAAAAACTACCCACATTCAACCTTGCACAAACAAAATTCAAAAACCCAATTTAATAATTTATTTACCAATGGAATTTTATCACACATTTTACATAAATATTCATATATAAATAATTGAGATAATCCTTCTTAAACCCACTTCCAACAAAAAAATACATTAAAATAGAAAAATAATTTCATTAAACACATCACAAGCTTGAAAATCATATTTATATATAATTTATGAAGGAAAAATATTCAATGGAATGTGTTATAAATGAAAAAATGGAAACACCTATATTAACAATATGATAACCAAATGAAACCCTAAGTGGAGAAAGAACAACAACCTTAAAGAAATATGAAAATCCTAACAGAAAAAATAGGAAATCCTCATCTGAGGATTAGAAAACCCGATAAATCCATATTGGAATAAAAAGAAACACCAGAGGGATAAGGTAAAAGAAGTAAAACACCCCAAAAAATGGTATAAATCATAATTAAAGCCATGAAGAAGCATCAAAAGTTAAAGGAGAACCATAATAAGAGAGATCAAAACCCCCATCATATACCAAAAATTAATAAGATAAATAGGGATTAATTAATGGTAAAATGAGGGAGGTTAATAAGTTAATTTAAATCATTTAAAAGATATTGGAATATTGCATGATTGGGATGCTTGTTTTATCTGACCGTGTAATGATAGTGATGCACCATTAGAGAAGGAGGACACCATAAAAGGATTTCCACACCAATTGGAAAACTACATTCCAACTATGTACCTATCCGATATCAAGTATTATATAGGTTCCTACAAACATCCATGTATATTATTATAACCATTCACATTCCATGATCCATAGATCTAACACACCAAAGAAGTCACATGATTACACCTAGAACATATGAGATTTGGTCTAAACCATGATCCAACCATGAAATGAAAACTATTAAAAATGAAATTTAATATAAAACCCCCACTTATCAAACATGTTATGTGCATAACCCACAAACGAAGCATATTGACCATGCAGTGGGCTAAAAAGAGCCTGAAATCACGAATAACCAAATACTCTCATCAAGAACTCTACCCAGACCTTAACCAAATAACATTAACCCCTGAAAAATAAAATGATAACTGATAAAGTATGGTCATTGAATATACTTGTCATTATATAGGTTATATGAAGATGATTTAGTGAATTACATGAAATATAATGTTTGTTGGGTAACTATATTATAATTGGATTTTTTTGATAATGTCACTCCCACTAAAACACCATGTCAAGTGTGGTTTACTGCTTCTTCAATCTTATTGATTATGATATATGAAAAAATCATTTTAAATATGTACATAAAAATTACAATATACACGTAAAAGATATATGTACGAAATTTAATTATAATTGAAATTGGTAGAAGAATAGGTGAACAAATGATGAAACATTATATAGAACAACGTGTAAAAATATTTATAGAGATGAAATGAAATCAACTATTACAAAAGAGGAGATATCATTTTTTACATATTGAATCCAAATTTAACATTACCACTTATATGGTGAGGAAATGGATGTGGAAGAACACCTGAAAAGAAAGTAAAGATAATACTGTGATAAAGGGAAAATTAAACGGAATGAGGGAGGACTATATAATGTGTTTTAGATATCTAAAATTGATAGTATGGATTTTTCGAGACTCTCATATCCACATGATATGAATTATACATTGAGGGGGATTGTTGACGATGTTTCATATAGATTCGTTGAATATCTAATGTGATGTATAATTGTGATTAATGTGAAAAAATGATATTCATGACAAAATATATATCAATATACAAAATATTGAAATATATTGTTGGGTCGTATATTTTAAAATATTTTTTTTTAGAAAAATATTGAACTAATCTAATTATAATGAATATTGTTGGACTACTATATTTTGGGAGGTTATTATGGAGCCTTTTGAATGTTTTATTATAATTTTTAAAATATATGGGCTTTAATTAGAAGGATGTTATGTTGATTCTAGGTATTTTGGTATATGTGAATTGGAAAATGATGTCAGTTTCATTCTATGATTTAATTTTTGATTGTCCTTAAGATTCTTAAAATTCTAATAAGATCATAATTTTATAATGCATGAAATTTGTGTTAACGATGAGGGGGTTGATTCAATATTTAGTATATAATGGGCCATTACCCTATATATTGAGCATTTATGTATTATTTCAGTTAGTTTTATAGTGTTTTAGACTTCTAATATTACCATAGGGTGTTTTTACTATATTTATTTAATAATGGTTTAAGGATGGTTTTTTTCAATTTAATGTATCAAGAGAATTTGGAATACTCATATTTCAGGTTGGAGTTTTGGCTACGTAGTCTAATGGATTCAATAGGACACAATTCCATAAATGTCATAGTATTCATCAAATGTTTTCTAATTTTTTGTTTCGTAACTCTATACATGAAAATTAAATGTAAAATTTATCATACTTGGGGCATTTAGTTTAGATTATTTAGTATTTTTTAATTCAATATAGTTAGTAGATACATTCTTTTGAAATTTATAGTTCCACATTCTCAAGGGATCCGACCTCATTTTGTTTTATATATACAAAAACATATAGTTTCTTATTAGTTTGTTTGAGATATAAACAATATATATTTATATTGACCTAGTAGAATTAATGAACTTTTTTGTGACTTAGTTTTTGGATTCATTTTGGGGATTATTAAACACCACAGTTAACTAGTTGGAAAAAATTCGGTTAATCATGCTTTTTTCTATTGATTTTAGTTAATTTTATAATATTTGTTTGATCATTTTATATTTTATTCTTTTTTATGGTTTATTATGATCATAGGAGAAAAAAAAAACAAAAACCCCACATCATTATGGTGATTAATATTATATATATCTTAAATATAATTGAGATACATTAGGGTGATTAAAATATAGGGAAAGGGCAACAAAATTCAGACTGAGGTACCGAATTCCCAATAAATATTTGAAGAAGAACTATAAGTTAAGAAAAATTGTTCATGGATTATATTATAAATTAGGAAATAAAAGAAATTGAATTTTATGAATCCATATAATCACTTCAATATTAATCCATTTATAAATACAACGTTAATGAGAAATCTATCTATGAAGATGAGATGCATTTAGAATCCAATTGGGATTTCTATAATGATATTAAATATGTTTTTTAGGAAACACCTGCACATATGCCATTGAGGGAGTAAAAGATGTGTAATAAGAGTCTCTACAAGAGGAATAATTTGAGAAGAAGGAGTTTATAGTATGTTATATAAGTCAAGGTATCATTTATGATTTATGAAATCTTCAGGGTGTAGAAACATAGATTAAATAAAAATACTTACAGGATGAATTTGATTCTAAAATTGAATATCATATTTAATAAATTGGAGAGGACCATCCCAAAAAAGACACAAAATAGGTCAATGTATTGGATAAAATATTGTAGTTAATTCATCAATAAAACATTACTACTATGTTTTAAATTCATCTAGTTTTTAGATAAATAAATCAATGATGAGGTTGAAGAGAGTTAAATTAGATATGTATTAAATTCAAAATCTAGTGAATATGAGATAGTTAGCTCTATATCACAATCCAATCTGATGGTAAAAATAGGTATGGTATGGTTATATTACATTAAATGAATTTATTTTTAGGAGGAAACATGTGTTTTTTAATTTAATTATTTCCTATGAAATATTATATAGGATATTATTTTATGAAAAATATGAGTATATATCACACTCCCATTTATTCTTTTTGAGAATTAATGAATATGAATTCTGTTTTAGAACTAGTTTTGGATTTATAAATCTATAATGAATATGGAAAATGATAAATCTTCAAGGAAAAGATAAAAAATAAAAACATGTTGTAAGTGGGGATCACATTTAATTTATTGCCTTTAAAACAATTTATTTTGGCCATCTATTTTATTATTATTTTTCAATTGAATTTTGTATATTTATAATTTTTATTTATTTTTTATCAATTCTAACAAAAACTATTTGGTAATAACATGATTAATTACGTTAGTTTTCCTCATTAATGATATTGAATTATAATAAATGGGTTTTTAGTAAATAGAGATAAACTAATGGGTGTTGATTTGATGAATCATGATTTCAATAGGATAACTTATTCTTGTAATTGAAATTTTCAAAAAACAATTCATGAAATGAATTTATGAAATCCATGCTTAATGATTTATTATTATTAATCATTCTAGGATTATTTTTACAATATGTTCCCACTATATATATCATTAAAAGAGAACAATATCAATTCATTAGAAATAATATTTCATGAATGTAATATTTCATCATTTCTCTATTAAGAATTGTCATTAGTATCTTGTAAAATATATGATTGCACTAAGTTACACTTAAAATTATTATAGAATTATTATTGATAATCCCTTACATATGGGACATTAATTTCAAATTATATCATACATGATCCAACAGAAATTATTAACGAACATGATATTGAATATTCATATTATAAGCCAATCATATCATTCACTACCCAAAAATTATCTTTTTCGGATTACATTCAATAAGTAAATTGTGGAGGAAATGTTTTTTATTGGATAAAAGGGATGTAATATATTTAAAATAATATATGGGTTCCTATAATGGAATTTTGGAAAATTTAATTTTTTATCATTTTTTATAATTTTTTATCCTCTTAAAAAATGAAAAAATACAATGATGAAAAACGAGTTAGTTATTTGGGGTGTAAAAAATCACAATTTCTGAAAAATTATCTTGATTATTTAGAGTTAGGTGGTTCATGTATGAAATTTCCTAAGATCGACATTAAAAAATAGAGAAAAAAATACAAAATAGGTTATTAAATATTTTGGATTTTATTTATTCATGTACTTATATTGATTTTTATGTTGTTGGGGATGCCATTTTGAGAGGAGAATCCTCATAAAGATACATTGGTATATCATGCAATTTTCATAAGTGGTAAACCTTCTTTGGGATTTATTATTGATAAAATTGCTAGATAAAATCAAATTAGACACATATTAATTTCACACATTATTCAAAACATATAAACATTAAATTTTATCTTATTATATAGAAATTGGATATTGGATATCCTATGAATTTTTATGGTTAGAGGAATGTTTTCTTCATAAGAGACTAAATATTTTAAATTATTTTGAATTGGAAATTGTGGAAGAGAAATAAAGGTGATGTATATAGTTATTTTAATTCCTAGTTATATAATATGTTGAAAAATGAATGGATGTTTTTATAAGCTCATCAATCTCTAATGGATAAAGTAAAATTAATTATTGATTTGTTTCATTAAAAAATTAGGATTTTAAATATATTTCACTATAATACTTTATATTTAATTTTTTCTAATGTTATTTTTTCTATTTTAATGATTGTGAAATTTAAATACCTACTAATTTGGGGACCCATTTAGTATTTTATGATATACTATTCTTGAGTAGATGTATAATTTATCTGTGGTGTGTTCGATAATTAATATTCAGGAATAAATGTTTTAAAATTAATTTTGATTAATTTTTAAAATTATGTAATAAATATTTACATTATAATTCATTGTTTTTTATATATATAGGGTAATTTTTTTTTATTTTCCCCGTAAAAAAAAATTTGATAATTTAATGGAATTTTTAACCAAGGGAAAACATGTTTATAGATTGGACACAAAAAAGGGCCTAATCTGGGTCAAAAATGGGGGAACCCGCAATGACCAATATAGTGAAAAATACCTAAATATTGAGATCATTATTTTGGAGGATTCATTAATGGATCTTAGGAGAGAGGTAGATGTCTTTATTGGGGGTTATCCTAGAGTTATTAAGAGTCCACTGGCTCCCATCGTACTTCAATGACTGTGGAAAAGAATTGTATATATTATTAAGAATAGAATTACTATGTATACATTAATCTTGGGATGAGGGAATTTTGGGAACTATTTATCACATTAAAAAATGACCATTTTCACACATTTCACATATCACCTAACTTAGAAATAACTCATCCCTACCTGATGCCTCATGAAACATGTGGTTGTTGCACCAGTCACCAACATCTCACAATGATGTTGATTGAGAGATCAATCTCACCTAAAAATTTTAATGTGATGGGATGAAATAACCCGGTGTCACCACTAGTTTTACAACTCAAAAAATAGTTCAATAACATAATAAGGATGATAGTTTTTACAATACACAACACTGAGCTTCATAAGAATCGAGATGCATAATAAAAATATTATTTTGAAAATTTGAATTACATATTGAATTAAGGGTATTAATATGAGTAAATTCCATAGGAAATATATGTATCAAACTTAATCAGAAAAATTAATTAAATAATTATTAATAAATAAGAACTCATTTTTTAGTGAATTTATTTTTGGCATAAAAATATATATTAAAAATATATATTTTATTACATTTTACGTGTGGAAATTGTTATTAACTTCTACTAGGTTTTCAATTTTTAATTTAAAAAATATGATTACTTTTTTAAATCATTAAATAGAAATGATCTTACTATAAATTTTATATAGTGTTCTAAAAAATTAGATTTTCCAGTGAGTAGTGAACATAAAAATTTGGGTAAGGTTGTCTGAAATTTTCATTTAAAAGTATCAAAATGAATTGAATTTAATATGAAATATAAAAAATAACTAATAATTGCGATTTATTTTTTTTAATTAAATGACAATAATAATTATACTTGAATTTGGTATATGTTCATTTTTGGTCTTAAAGCAAAATATTTCTAAAAAAGTTTTTTTTTGCTTCACACATTTATATTAGAATAGATTTATGTCAAATTATAGAAATTGATTCTTAAAAAATGGGACCATTTTTTTGAATTAGGAGGTTAAAATATTTTAAATATCTCCCTTTTATTTTTCTTCTTTATGAATTGTAACCTCAGTAAATTTTGACTCCTCGATTTTGGTAAATCCCATAATAAAGTTAAAAATAATATTATATATGATGAAAAATAACCATAAATGATAAATATTATCTATTTCATGATTGGGATTCAACCATATTCATCAAAGATTATATTTTAAGGAAATTTTAGACCAATTTTATTTTAAGAGGACTTATATTATATTTTATGTAGTTAATATGTCAAAAATATCACATTCATATTTTTAATGTCTAAAAAATTATGTTATTTGGATAAAAACTATTATTTTAGGTTATAAACATTTATATGAAAGGTAAATTATTTGTTCTTATCATACTAATTTATTTTTAATTTTTATGGACAAAATAATAACCATAAACACTTACACAATGCCGAATCAATGCTTGTCCATGCAGTATACAAATAATTATATCATTTTTTATATTCCTAAAATAATATATTATGGATGAGTTAAATACAATAATTAAAAGTATATCTAATGAAAACATAATATATATTATTTAATGATATATATTTTGATTCTATTTTGGTAATTTTGATTTCATAACCAAAAATTTGAATTGTCTTTAAAATGAAATTTTTATTATTTTATTAAATAATTATAATATTTTATTGTATTGAATGAGTAAAACTAGGATGTGAAATAGAATAAAATTTAATTCATTGGCCATTTATGATCTAATTTTCACCTTTTATTTTAAATCTTAACACTATAATGTTGAAAAATTATTTATCATATTTTAGGTTAGAATTATATAACCAAATTGTTAATAATATAGATAAGGTCTAAAATGATATAAAATCAAATTAATTTTTTTTGGGTAATTTTATTAAGAACATTACCTCTATATCATCTAATACATGACTTTTTAAAACCATTTTACCTATCTTATGATCATTTTATATTATAATATTTCATTTACAACATAAGATTACATTAATGATATTCTAAATTAAATAATATACTATGATGTGATTTATAATACATAAAATCTATCTTTATCCAATTAAATTCGATATGGTATAAAATTTCATCCATTTTTCATTTTCGGGTAACATTTATTTTTATTCGAAATCTCATGACCATTAAATAATAAAAAATATTTCAATTATGGTAATTGTAAAAAGGGGTAATGAGCAGTTAAAATATAAAGATAAGGATGAAGAAAATACATAAAAATGTCAAAATTTTATTCTATTAGTGATTTTAAACTAATCATAATAATTTATTCAAAATATATCAATTTTTTTCACCTCATCAAAAAAATATTTTATAATAATTTAACACATAACAAAATTCCATGAGTGCTCATATCCTCACTAATAAAAATCCACCTCATCTCATATCTTAATCAAACACATTGAGCTGTATATCTAAATTAAGCCCTACTTATTTTCTTCTAATCCTTAATATACAAGAATTTTATGTTGTATTATTCATAATATACCATTCCAAGGGTCCCCTCAAATAGATCTAAATAATGTGTTGTTAATAAAAGGTATTTTTCTCTACCAAATAATTCAATTTTTATTCTTACACAACATCCTCAAAATTTATTTTAATTATACATAAATAATATATCTGATACATAAATATATTTAGATTTTATTTTTATTTGTACAATGAACTTTATATCAGTTTTTTATTATATAAATAGTAAAAACATCACTTGTTTGTATGTTTGACTTACCATTTCCACGTAATGATGAAATTCATATTTAATGATAATTCTTTATTGAGGGCAATAAAAATTTGAATATTTAATAAAAAATAAATTTTCGAAAAAATTATTTTTTTACTTATGATTTAATTTATACCTTGTTACCTTCCAATCTATCACAAAATGATAACTTCGCTTGTGTGTAGTTGTTGACCACCACCACTACAAAGCGATGTGACCCAATTTTCATTTTTTGTTTTGCATGAAACATTATACCGATATATTAAGTTAATATATATGATATATAAGATATAATAATTGAAATATATAGGGGAATTGTTATTTGACTTTCTTTCAATCCATCTATTACAAAGTCAAAATTGTGTTCATGTATTTGTACGACATTCCATTTTCTTAAAGGTTTTAATTTATTTAATCTATTAATTTTTATGACTATAAATATATAGATAGTGAATATATGTGATATTTATAAGGTGAGTAAAATTAATTCTATTATGAACCCACGATCACTATACTATGATCAAAACTACCAAAATAAAATGATCATGGGAAAATATATAGTTAATATCCAAAAACAATGATTTTTATATGGAATCATTAATAAATAAGTGTTGAAATATTATTACATGTAAATAGATGATATTTTAAATATAAAAATGATTTTGGAGTATAATTATAATAAATATAAATTTGTTATTTATTTTATTTTATTTCTTATAATGAATCTTGATCTTTATGTATGGGTTTATCATGTCAAATTATATTATCTGGACCATACGTTATGTTATACACATACTTCATTTTAGTAGTTTTATATAAAACCCATTTAACATGGTACATAATTAATAAACCTATGATAATTATAATAAAAATTTTATTTCAAATTATTATTTAATGTGGATTATGATTCAAAATTTATAAAATATTTAATGGATTTATTCTTTAATCACATTTTAATTGTGATTATTTATGCATGGATTTATATTTAAGGATACTATGTGATCATTTATAGGGAAATCCCTTTAATATTATTATTTTATATTTATTTATTAACATTACATTTTTCCATTAATTTAACTCACCTTATGTACTCAAGATAGTGAATGAATATTTTTACAAATAAACTTGCTTTATTTATCTCTTCAATGAATAATACTTTTTCATATACATCCATATTTTCTAAAAATGTATTTATAATGTTTTTATATTAATTTATGATTTTTATGATTTATTTTTAACAATGATTTAATTTTAGATAAATGATTTACATATAATATTTTTATCATTTTCTAAAGGACGTACTAATATTTTTTCTGAAAATATGAAATGAATAATTCAGGTAGAGTACTTAAAATGAATGAAATTTCTACATATCATGATTAATAAATGTTTCAATGAATAAATTAATGTTTCTTGAGGATATTTTAAATGAAAATTCTCAAAATAATATCAATAATTTAGATTTTAAATATGTGATTCAATAAAAAAATATAAATTTTTCCTCAAATAATATTGGAGTGATGTTTTATCAGAAAATTTCTTCCATAATAACATTGATTGATGATACTTATTATTTAATGGGCATATTATCCAATGTTACCATGTGTGATATTTGTATGTACTTTTTATGGAAATGATGGTAAAATATTGAAGAAATTGGTTTTTATTTCCATGGTTTTAGTTATGATTCATGATTTTATGATCATGTGGAATGAAAAAGAATAAATTTATGAGAATGTGATGGTTGGGCCAAGAAACGATATATACCTAAAAATAAATATGTAAATAATAATATTTTATTTGATCAAGGGATGAATTATAGGTTATCCCAATAATCAGAAAATCAGGTTCACTATATTTTATTACAAGCCTAAAAGAGGGTATATGGGAGGTTATCTGAAGAATTAATCTGGTAAATGGGTAGTCATCAATGGCTTAACATGTTATTAATGTCTTGATGGTAATACTTAACAAAATATTTATATGATTAATATTATACCCTAATTATCTCCTTCCCAATTTCTTCAGTCGAATCTCTCCCGGTCTTCCCCAGAATCAATGTCTCGCCGATGGTTCCTGGGATCCTTCTAGGTCAACTAGTGGTTTCGATTTCCCTGCATGAATTCACCGAAGCCTCTCCGTTTCTTTCTACAGCTCTGGTGGTGAGGATTTTTTAGCATAGGCCTCCTGTGGAGATGATTGACCAGTATGTGAATGAGGAATGGGGTTCATGTCAGCATGCGTTGGTCGGGCTCCTAGGGTCACGACAGATTATTATTTGTTTCGCCGATGAGGAGGATTTGGTGCGGTCTAGATCTAGATCCTGAAAATCGGTTTTTGGCATTCATTTTCATCTTTTTCGTTGTTCATTCGACCTTCACATGAATCAGTACCCATGTACATCACTAATCTGGCTCTAGCTTCCTACTATTCCGCTCCCCTTCTAGAATCTAGCTCTTCTGCGGTCAATAGGCAACTCAATCGCCTGTTTCCTGTGCATTGATCAGAGGATATCTACCATAAGGAACCAAATTGTTGTGCACATTTGTGTTGAAATGGAACTCTCACGGCCTCCACCTATCGTTGTTTGTATGGTTATTGATGAAGAATATAGGTATGATCAACCCATTGTTTATTAATCGTGGAAATTTTTTTTCTCGATCTGTTTCCCATAGGGACACTCTCATCTTGAGTGCCACAAAAGGGCTCCGGGTGTTCGTTTGGTCGATCCTCCTTCTACGTCCGTAGGTCCTGCAGCTCTGGTTGTGGTCATTGAGGATTGGTCGGTCTATGATTCTACTCTAGTAGAGAATAAGATGGTGTGTGGTGATGCCTCGGGGTGTGTGGCCCCTGAATCTTTAGGTGAAGAACACCTTGGGAAGGTCATACACCATGGGTATGTTCCTTCTGGTTTGGGGTTGGGAGGTTCTTCAGGCGCGGTGGAGAAATATTTTCCTCTAGGATTAGGGCCTCATGTCTCGGATGATTTTGATCTTCTGAGACGGGATTTGGGTGTTAGTCCTTTTTCTAGGGGGGGATGGGTGGGTGTGCAGGTGCATGAGGATGGGAATTAGGAGAAGAGCCCCCCTGGATGTTGTCTCAGCCAGTCTTCTGGAACCCTCGAGCCCGACCAATGAACCCGTTGTACAGAAGGTCTCCTCTCTAGGTGCTGGTGATCTTCTTCAATGTGTGGGTTGGAAAGACACAAACAAACAACCTCAGTATTTGTGTCATGGTTTTGAGCAGACTAGTGGTTCATAGTTGTCTGAGCAGGTCTTTCCGGCCACGTCAACCCATGCGAACAAAGTGAAGTTTGGTGTAATGGATACCCGTTCTCTTAATCGTTTTATAGTGTTGGAAGAGGAAGAGTGTCATGTGGCTGAAGAAGGGGATGAAGAGGAGGTTGTCTATGGAAATACTTTACACTTGGAAGATCCTCACATCGATAGAGATTATAATTCGGATTCCCCGGTCGAGCCAAAGGAAGTGGAACATGAGCAGGAATATATCAGATTCTATTCAAAGAAGGAGAAGAACACCATCATCAACCCAGAAGGTTTTATAATTCACTCTCAGAGGCCGTAGAAGAAAAATGATTATTCCTTTTTACTGAACCTTTCGGTCACTAGATCCTCAAGTAAAGGGAATCCCCATCAGAAGGGTACCATGCAGATGGGGACAATTTTTTTGAAGGAGATGGAATCAACAGCAGGGAAGTAATCATCCACCGACTAGGTGAATGCTGTAAAGGATCTGATTGTTCCAGATATCCACCAATGTGGGAAATAATTGATGGAATGTTATGAGTTGGAAAATATTCTCGAATTTAATGAAGAATTATTTTACAAGGGCATAGAGGTCATCACTACGCATGTGGAGTTTGAAAGACTGGTTGGGAGACAGTTCCAGGCTAACCTATCTAAGGAGAAGGCCGCATGGGCCAAAAAAACTTAGAATACGGGTACGTGGATTCATCGGGCATAAGATTACAGTGGAATAGTTCATACAGACTTGGGAAAAGATGGTTTACAGCTTCGACAACATTCTCAACGACGATCTAGATGAGAAGGAGTCTGGTCTCCACTTGAGCCTCCTAAGAGGTACGGTCTCTAAAAGGATTAAACTGCAACTCATAGATTCAGCTATTTCATATCATATTGACTGATCACCTATCTGTGTACTGGATATTTTTCTCACTTTTCCTTAAAAATGTTTTTCATAATCAAAAAAATATATTTGGGTTAAAGTTAATATATATATCCCTTGTTTACACTTACTAATTATCTAAGCTCATCCATTATTATGTTCTTCCCTATGAATATGAAGAGATTTTACAAGTATGATGTGTCTATGATTACTATTACTTTTATAAAACTATATGGTAGATAATGTAGTTTTTTTATGAAATAGTTTTTTTAAATATATTTTCAAATATGTTAAACCATTAGAGTTATATCATTGATATTAATGTTATGTAGATAATATTAATCAAATAATATATCATATTAATGTATGAAAAATATGGTTCTCTTTAATTGGTTATAGATAAAGGATTATTATCCTTTGGAAGTTTTATTGAGAAAACATTAGTAAAATACCATAAGATAATCCTATGTATATGAGAACATCCTATGTTATGGAATATTAAAGACTGTGATCATCCAAGGAATATCCCTTTGTTGATAGAAAATTCAGGTGTGGTTTATTAATTAATTTATATAGGGATACTAACCTAGACTAATGTTATTTGAGTATATAATAAAAATAATGTTTCTAAATGGAGAGTGTTCCCTTAGTAATAAAACGCTTTCACCAATTTGGTAAATTTTATTGGTCAAATAAAATTTTATTTTTAAGAAAAAGTGAAAGATTTTAATAGATGATTATAATGGATGAAGTAGTTTAAAACAAGGATTCATAGATCAGAAAAACATGGCTAGATTATGAAATATAATGAATAAATATTATAGATATTTCAATATGATTATGGTTCAAAAAACAGTGGTTTTGGTTTTAAAAATTGTTAAAACTATGAGGATAAACATTATCATTGAATATAAGTGACCAAAAAATGATTATATTGATTTTAAACTAATTGAAATGAGAACAATAAGTTCAATCCTAGTCATTATTCATTGTCATTAATCAAGAAATATAATAAGAAACATTGAAAATAGTGACATGAATAAATAATTTTATTGGATTTTATGTGGAAATAATCATAGAGGTAAGAATATTAAATTTCTTATATGTAACAATTTTAGGTAGAAGAACCAAGGGGAATATATTGATGTAAGGGTAATATGATTTAAGTGTGAAAATGTATAGGATATCTAAAATAATTTCTACCTAATTAAATGTACTATATTATTGGAACATGGGAATTAATAGAGGCAATTTTCTATTACAAAGGATAACACCTTGACCTAGGATGGACCAATACTACAGAAATCATTAATATCAAATGATTGAAGCATTAAAATATTTGTATTCGATAATTATATTGTATAAGTACTTTAATCTATGTTATTTAGTAATTAAAATCGTGAAACATCTAAATAATTTTCTAAAGTGGGGTTTCATTTAGGTTTTTCATCAATATGGTCAATGATACTGATGAATGTATATAACTACTAATATATAGTTAATAATATATTCATTTGACCAAGGAATCATCAACTAATATAAGATTAATCTAATATTCCATTTAACTACATTCTTATACTGATAAACTGAATATTTCACAAAACAATTTAAATTTTAATCCTCCTTGATTACAATATGATCTTGAATATACAAATTCTGATAAAGATGTCCCAACCATTAATGTTGTTTGAACGTTTTGTAATTAATTTATCATTTATTATGTTATACATGATATTACTTGAACAATATCAATATTAAATGATTAATCATGAAAACATCAAGTATGTTTATTTCATAGTATGGTATCATTAGTATATAAACCTTAGAATAGATATACAATCATATTTGTATTATTTAATATGCTATAAATATTTGGATTCATGTTTCTTTTTAACTTCATGCTACTATAAAACAAAAAGGTTTGGGTATTTTTAAACACTCCATATAAGTGAATATGATTCTTTATGAATAAATTCTCTATTCTCCCTCCCCTATACACTATTCTCCTTTATGAATACCATGATAAGTGGTTTTCATATCATGAAACTACATATTCTCTCATATTTGAAAGGTAGAGGTTCTCCATCCTGCTATCATGATTATTATTTTACCTATATTCTTTATGTAACACCTTCATGAAAATAAAAGGACTTTTTCTCATAAGATTATGTATTTAAAAATTACTTATTCTTCAACATGTAAATAAATTGGTACGTGGTTAAGAATTTATAAACTAATACAAGAATTGTTTCCCTAAATCATGTAATACATTTTTGGTCAATCATCACAAAAATTAGTTGGGGTTATTTTAATCGAGAATTGGCCTATAGAAAATTCATCACACTATAGTTGTATAGGTATGAAAAGTTTCTCTGTCCAAAAGGGTATTACATATCCCTTAATTATTATATTGATTAATAAATATCACCTCACATTTTTATTAATATAAAATCATTTTTAAGTGATATAAATCTATCTATCTGTTTCACCAACTCTTCCTCACGTATTCAATATATCTTGCATTTCAGTTAACATGTAATAATATTGGTGAGTCATGGAAACTATCAATATTACTAAATTTTATGTAATATTATACTCGACATGATTTTATTACTATATCCTGATGACATTAAGATTCCCAATTTCATCGTGTCAGTGTATTATTCCATCATGAAAGGATATAGATATGAAACATAGAAAATAACATATCATATATTTGTAAATATCATTAAATATATTTTTTCCTTTCTCACGATCATTAAAATCATTAAAAAATGAATTGCGTACACGATTATGAAAAATTCATGGAATCAGGATTTTGAGCATTTATCTTTCATTGGGGTTCGATCAATGAATATGATTATTGGATTTCATGAGCTATAATTGATGCTCCCTACTACCTAATGAAATCATAAGGATAAATCCATGGTATCCTAGTGAGGAATATTATTGTGTGGAACCTTGATGATATTCATTTCAAATGGAGATTAAATGTATGATTTTTTTTAATTTGTTTTTAACACAAGATCAATGTATTTGTTCTTATCAAATCCCACACCTCACCCTAATTCAATTAATGCATTCTTGATATGAATTCTCATTCCACTGCTCATTCAATTTATAAGTGCGGTTTAGTAGCCACAACTTAACACCCACAATTTCCCACACTAAGTGATGACTCACCTGCATTGTCCATCTACGAACCCTTTGGGATATAATAACTTAATAATACTCATTAGTATCATTTTAGCACTCATAATAGTGGTATTTTCCCACAATTTGTCCATGGTTTCCCATGTATGGGATGTACATAATAGGTAAATAACATCAATGTCTTATAAAATCATTCCAAAAAAATTTCCATCAAGAATATGAATGCCAATTTTTATTTTTAATAGAAATAAAAAACATTCCACAATTACGATTTTAACCATCCGGAAAATAATTTATTCCATGTTCTTCATAAAAACATTTTTTATAATATTTAATAATAATGTCCTTTATAAATCCCTAAACATCATCTAATTAGAAACATCATTTGATGGACACCCTATATAACTTTCCTCATCAAAATAATAGTTCACTAAATTTATCAAAATGAATAATATTGGCTTGTATAGAATTTATATTATTCATTATAATACATATATTCATAGTCCTATTCATTCTTTTAAATTCTTTAGGCAATGTTCACAAACCTAGTGAATATTGAACATGTCACTATAGATTAAGAGTAGGTCTGATGTAAAATTCACATGCAACATGGATAATTATCTTACAAACTCATGTGTAATATTAATTTTACTCAAATATATGACTACATTATACAGAGACTTGGATTTATTCTAAATTTTTAATAGAAATACAAGCCTTCTGAACAACCATTGACATGGGGTTTTTATTTTAATTATGGTTGAATGGTAATTTGGTTTGGTCATATGTTTTAAGAGAATATATGATCATATTATTCCCATATTTAGTTTTTAACATTGTATTATAAATTATGTTTTGGGGGGATAAGTTTTAATGTTTTTCATGAAGATAAATTATTGATCAAATGCTTCTGAATTTTGGGTTTTGAGTTTTTTGACACATATATTTTATATGTCATAAGGATTACTATTTATATAATGGATTAAGATTATCATTGGGTTTTATTGTTGATGTTTTATAGATTAGTGTGTTGTATTGCTAAAATTGTGCTTACCATTTTTAAAAAATATTTAGATAAATAGGAATTCATTTTCGATTAATTTATGGGTAATAACATCCTTTAAAAGTTGATTTTAGATCATTAAGAATGGAAAATTAATCATGGAACAGTATATTAAATTGGAAACTCACAAAGAAACATCAAAAATTTGAAATTTTCCTTACTAAATTTGATGAAATCAAGTATATATATTTTATCAAGTTAAATAACATGAAAATAAATAAATCACTTAAATTTTAGACAAAAATCTTGAAATAAAAATTATATCCATTTATAATTATTTTTTAGGAATTGATGGTATTTTAATCCATTGATAATTATTGGTATTGTTTCCATTAACATTCCCAAGACCATGTTCACTTTTGTTATCCGTTATTATATAGGAATTAAATTTTCCCCCATGGTTTATATTTTAATATTACATTAGTTTTCTACTAGTTGGAAAACTGCTAAAATGTTATTCTGGATAACATTCATATTTCACATTCCCTCATTTAAATAAGTGATATAGTATACCATTTTTTGGTTATATTTTTTCAAAAATGGTGTTTTAAAATTTTAAAACTGAAATTATCATTATATAGATCAAAATGGGAAGATTTTATATATTCATGGTGGAATAATTGAAAATCATTTTATAAAATAATATTAATTTTGACAGTTTTCTTATCCTGCAAAACTATATGTTAATCAAATTTATATATATTATAAAAATATTATTTATATTTGACAAAGTCATTAAATTTTCATGTATGAACATGACTAACTGAAATATGAAATATATGTATAATATTCTAACTCAATACAAATTCATTGACCAATTCTTATCCAACAAGAACACAAATTTATGTGCGGTTATTTTATGAATTAAAAATACATTTTCCCTAGGATATGGTTTTTATTGTATTTAGTACAAGGAAATATTAATTAATTTAATTTATATTTTTATGTTTAAATATAAAAAATGAACTTCATTTATGAAAAAACTATATAAATATAACACGAGTGTGAAATTTGGTGAATTTACTGAAAACAGAGTATTTATCAATTATTAATGAAAAATACAATTTTATCACACAATTTTTTTCATGTTAATGTATCGTTCAGTTTTGAATGTAATATTAATCTATATAAAGTATTATTAAAATAGATATAATATATTTAATTACAAAAGAATCATTATTATACTTTATTTTGGTATATATTCATATTTTGAATTAAAACATACATTTCTAATTATTTTTTCATAGTATTTTTCACATTTATATTAATATTTATTTATTAAAAATATATAAATTCAATCACTAAAAAAAGATTCTAAATTATAAATTATGAGGTTCAAATTTGGTAAATACTTCCCTTTTATTTCTGGTCTTTAGGAATATGGACCTTAGAAAATATTTCCACCTCTGTACAAGTATATGATGTAGTTAATGATTAAAATAATATAATAATGATAAAAAAACTTAAGAAATATATTTATTCTATTATATTACTTTTTTTCAACCATACTAATCTAATATTATATTTGATGTCCATTGTTTACATTTTTAATTGAAAATGACCCATATTTTTGTTCAGTAATTATAAATTCAAAAATATAACTCGTTTTATTTTCATTTAAATAAATAGGTTTGAATGATAAAATAATATCATGTTTAGTTAAATGTTGGTAATATAAATATAATTTTTTTCTCATGGTAATTTATTTTAAAAAATTTATGACGAAATAATTACCAGAAATTCTAAGACAATTCTAACTGAGGACATTAACAAGTAGTATAAATAACCAAGTAAATAAAATTAAAAACTATAATTTTTTTATTATATAAAATTTACTAGTAAATTGAATGATAAATATAGCATATTAATTATGTTCTAATGGTTTAAATTAAAATACTATTACTCTGATGTGGTTTTTAATTAAAAATTATGAGAATAGTTCTTAAAATGAAATTAATTGTATTTTCATTAATTTAAATTTTATTATTTAAATTAAAAATCATAAAAATAATTAACAAATAAAAAATTTAATATAATTTACCTAAAAATTAATCTATAATCTATTTATGATCCAATTTCCACATTTTATGTTACATTATTAGACTTTAGTATTGGAAAATTTATTATTGGAGTGAATGTTAAAATTCGCTAACCAATGGGTTAATCACAAAAGAGAATGTATAAACTGGTATCAAAACCTATCATGATTTTATTTGGTAACAATATTAATACCATATTCACTACATAATAAAATATATATCACATTGGAACAATTTTACAAGTGTTTCATACATATTATATTATAATAATTCATGTATTTCCAAAAATCACAATAATTATATTTTATAATAAACAATATCTTATTAAATTATTTGTACTCTATAATAAAAATATATTTAAAAACTATAATTGTATTTGGTTGAGATTATAAACCACTATACGTTTACTCATCACTTTCATTTTTATGGTAATATTCCTGACTGTTAAATAATATAAATTGTTTATACCTTTGTAAATATCGAAAGGGGTGTTGGGGGATTAAAACAAAGAGATAATGGAAAAAAATAACCGAAACTTATCAAATTTTATTGTATTTTTTAAAAAAATTTATCATCCTAAATTTTAAATATATCATATTTTCCCAAATAAACCATAAATTTAATTTACATTAACATACTACCTTTTGAAATTCCAAGAGTTCCCCTCTACTATGTTGTAAAAGCGATCCTTTTATCATCAATTCCTCAAAAATATTGTGCCTTGTAAATATAGAAAAACATTAAAAAAATTATATTCTAAATATCCTTAACCATCAATTAGTTAATACATTATTGTTTAATACTGTTGAAATGGTCCTTAAAAGGGAATGTTGAGGAATTATATTGAATAAGAGGTCGTCATCTTTTCTGACTCTTGAAATTTTCATTTTTCATCTAAATATTTTAAATATATTAAAAGCCTAAAAAAATATTAAATTAAGTATCATTTATATAAATATATTTTCTTATTATCATGGATAAACCATTTCATATTACATTTTTATCATACTAAATGTGGAACCATCGCTCGTGCGTACAAATGGATTGATATATCTACATAGTGCTGAAATTAAATTTTCAACACCATTTTATATGGATGGTAATAAAGATATGTGTAATGAATATATATGATGTATATCACATAATTATTCTTCTATAATTATAATATTCAATCAACATTATCCTCCAATCTGTTGGAAAACGATATGGATGCTCATGCGTATTTGTAGGCAACAACCTCCAAAAAGAGATAAAATCTATTTTTCATTTTTAATATATATTGATAGATGTTTTTATATATTTGATGAATATATATTATGTATATGAAATAATAATGTAAATTTTATTGTAAATTATTATTTTCCATTAATAAAGTACATAAATAGAAATTTGAAAATAGTGTTAATGAATATGTATGACCTACCGTCTCCATGAATGGTGAAATTTATTTTTCTATCTCCACATATCATGGATGGATATAAGTATGTAAATGATTGATATATATTTATATATAAGATATTAATTACATTATTATTATTTAATCATGATTGAACAATGATTGAAGTATAATTATTGGAATAACAAAACCAAAATTCTCATGAAAAATGAAATAATTAACACTCCCAAATGATTATTTTAATATGGAACTATTGAAAAAGGTATTTCGAAATGTATTCAGTTGATAATATATGATATTTTTGTTATATAAATTATGATATTATATAATATAATAATATAAAATTATTATTTTTTATGTTATATTAAATTAAAAGAATTTTAAACTTAAGGTAATGCTTCATCCTCACAAATTCTCTTCCTAAAGACATATGTGATGTTATGAACCTATATTACTTAATTAGGTGTATATAAATACATTTCCAAAACTAATATAATAAATATTATTATATTAATGAATTTAAATTATTCATTTGAATTTATTCTTTCACGGTGATTATTATTCAAAATTTAATATAGAGGTAGGGGGTTTATGTTTCAATGTAATTTTAATATAGATTGTTTATTAATGAATGTCAAGTAATGGAATTTATATGATATTATATTAATAAATAAATTTAATTTTATTATGCTGAATTCAATTCATGAGAATGAAATATTTTTTCTTTTTCATTAAATTATATACTCAATATAAAAAAAATGTATCATGGAAAAACCAATTTTTTTCTCTCCTTGGTCAATTTGTTTTCCATCCACATCCATATTTTCTAAAAAATAATTCATAAATGTTTTTAGATTATTATATAATTTTTTAAAGTCATATTTATGCATTATTAACAACTAAAAAATTTGATAAAATGAATAATTCAATTTATTTATGTATGATTTCCATTTGAGTTATATAGAAAACATGCAAGGAATCATTGTTTAAGTAAACATGGAATAAACCGTTTTTACCACCTTCATGAACAATCAATGAATTTAATATTAAGTTAAATTTTTTTTAGGTTTTTTTAATGAAAGTTTTTTGTCATGATATACTGGGATTTTTTATATTTTAAATATTTTATTCAAATATGAATAGGGTATTTTTCTCAAGAAATATTCCATTGATCTTTTAAGTAAAATTAAAGTCATTGACAACATCATTTTATTTTACTTATCATTCACATGGGATATGATCCAATGTTATACTCATTCTTATTTGTCTACATGGTTTAGGGTTATGATGAAGAAATGATAGTGAATACTATTTCCTTTCCCCTGTTAGGTTGTTATTTATGTGGTTTTGATATTATGGAAGTCATATTATTCAATTGATGATTATGTGATGGGTAGGTAGGGAATTACATTTTGATCATGGTTTTATGAGATAAAAGGGTACTTAATAAGTTATCCTAGTCCAGAGAATAGATAGTATCTCGGAGAGATAGTGCAAAGAAGGCCATCCCAAGCTCAAATTAGGTTCATGGACAATTATCCTAATCCTAACATGATATAAATGTAATGGTTGGTATCCATGAATTATTATTATTATTATTATTATGGAATAGTAATGAAAATTTTTAATGGCATGAGGATATTGATGATGTTTTTTTCTAATGAATTATTTTATTTGATCCCATTATTATTATTTCCTTACAACCTTATAAACATTATTCCATGAATCGTGTTTATGATCCATTTTTATTTAGGTATGATTTTAATTTCTTATGATAATTTTATCTCACCATTTATTTTAATGTTATTTTTAAATGATAATTGATATATCCCTTGATCATCCTTACTTGCATCTTGTCTCACCTATTATAATTTTTTAGGTTCCCCATGATATAAAGAAAATATTTATGAAGGATGTTTCTAATATAGTTAATAATTTTAATAAACTAAATTGGATAGAATGTTGGTTTTTTATGGACCATTTTTTATGTATTTGTGTTTACAAATACATAAAAAAACTATGTTTCTAGAATGGATTATCATGTTATTCAAATCATTTGGATCTAATAAGAATTAATATTAATATATAAAATGAATGAGAGACTATAATAGGAGGAAAATGTGACCCTCTATGAGGATCAATGAATACAATGAATGATAATGCGATCTCAGTCTAGACACAATATATGATAAATAAAGATGAATTCAGAAAATGAAATGAAAAAGTACATGGAGTTAGTTCTTATGGTTTAAATGTATTTTGTGAGGATAAAATTCCCTCCAAAATACCATTAAAATATTATAAATGAATTTATAACCTATTTGATGATAATTTTGGAAAACGTCAAGGGAAAAAATTATTGAAAATGGAATACTCCAAAGAGAAATTCCATGTAATATATATATATATATATTAAGGTGAGGGATGGAAAAAATTTGAAAAAAATTGGGAATATACTTACATAGAAGTCATTATATTAATCCTTGATTATAATAAAAGTCTTCATATTAACCCATATATAGAGATATTGTATATTATAATAGGATTTTGAATTCAAAATACTAATGTCTACCTCATAAAATAAATGTGGATGAACAAATATAATGGATACAATGATAATATTATAAGAAAGTAGCACTAATATTGTTTGATAGAAGTTTCTTCATTTTGGTTTTTATATCTAAAAACGATAAGAAGGATGGGGCGATACTCTACCATTAATTTTATATGAGGTATAATTTTATGGTGACATTTATTTATATTTTAAATGTATTCATGCATATTAACGGTGGGTTTAAAGGGGGATTCATGTGGAGAAACTCCATTCAGGATTAAGGTTATATTAAAAATAAAATGTTTACTTATTTTGAAGGTTGTCTTATAATAAATAAAAGAATTATCCTCAAAAATGAAATAATAAAATTCTTTGGGATCTTATTCTACTACTCTCCATTGGTGGGTTATTTCTGAGCCCTTAGGTTTTTTTCTTTTTCTAAACATCTCAGGGATATAATTAAATTTTAATTTGGTTGTCCAAAGTCATTTTTAATAATGTTTTTGAATAATTTTGTTATTTTCATTCATTGATCTCTTAAAGGGTTATCATTCACAAGATTCAATTAATTTATTCATCATTTTTTTCTTATACATGAACATTGTGATAGTAGGTGTGGGAGTAGATTAAATATCATGTATTTAAATTATTTTAAATAATTAATTTGAGTGCTTTTGATTTTAATTGTGTGTGTTCTAGAGTGTTATAAACTCACCAAATCCATTGGTTTTTTATGTCTATATTTAAATAATGTTTTAGGTTACCCACTAATTTTTGATATATAGAACCATAAAAATTATGAAATGGATATCCATTTATATATAGTGTCTACTAGGGAAAAAGGTATATAGTTGGACATCATTATGAAACACTAAAATCACATGTTTTCTATATTATTATTTCATAAATATATGGATTCAAATTACTGATATAATTCATCAACATTAGTTATTTCATTGCATATTTTTTAGTAGTTTTTTATTACAAGTAGAATTTAGTACTTTACTATTCAATTTTACAACTCCCTTGTAAATTTGTTTACCATATATTCCATTATCATTGCCTCATTTTATACTTGTGGATAGGGTGTTTGAGAAATTTAAATCATATATTACTATCTATATGGAGGACTTAATGATGAATTACAAATCAATAAAAGAACATGAAATTTAAATTTACATTGTTTAACATGTTATAACAATTGATACGATTATTCCATGGAACGTTTTAAGAAAATCAATCTCCATTGATAACTAGTACATTTTTATATAAAATTATTCATTAAATCATAGAAAATACAAAAAACGATAAATTAATGTTTAAATATAGAGAAAAAATATCATAAAACAACATAAATAAATAAATAACCCAATAAAAACACTATATAATTAATATAGTATTAATTTATGTCAAATTTGTTATAAAAATTTAAATAAGTCCTATAAAATGATAGGTAAAAATCATATAAATGAACAGCTTTTGTGTTTCACTTAACAAGAATTTTGGTTCGTACTTATGAATATGTGTTACACACAAGATTCCATCAAGTGGATTTCAATAAAGACCCAAGGATATCATATATAAGTAGTGAATAATTATATTTGATTAATCAATTTATTAAATTTAGATTCATTTTGGAAACTTGATGGTTTAGTTTCACTGGAGACTGGATACTTAAACATTATATTTATATAAATTGTTCATCATCACCAATAATTACCCTGCAACTTTATATCATTATTTACATACAAAACCTAAAACCATTATTCATAAACTTGGGAAATGAATATATGAAAGGGTGATAATAGATTCTAGAAAAGGGTAAGAATTGAATATTTAAATCTGTGAGCAGAAGATATCATAATATAAGAAATTGTGAATGATATCATGACCATAACATACGAGGTTCATACCAATTCTTTTAATGATCCCCAATCCGGTTCATGGAATAAATCATTATCATTTCCAAATACGTTAATCGTAAGAGGGAGAAGTATTCACAGTTATTTTATAAACAATATGTTCAGGTCATAAAATTATTGAATAATCTGTATTATTGAAACCATTTTATATGTCATGCTAAACTATCAAGACCATCAAATCATAGTTTATCAAGAATAACCTCATATTTCCTATTATAGATCAATCACAACAACTTATTTTGGATAGTGAATTAATAATAATAGTTTTTTCCCATAATGGATCAAGAATATAAATTTAGTCTCCTCAGTGTATTATAAATGGAGACTTTTGCCCCAAAGTGGATCAAGCACATAAAAATGTTTCCTCTAATTATATCATGAGATATAAAACAATACCCAATGTATTAGAGGGATACATAATTCTTATCCCTCTCATCACATAAAGAAAAACATACATATGTGTACCATTATATCATAAGAATTAATCATGTTATTATATCATAACCCATGAGAAGTAAATTGATTTTATAAAAATTTATTAATGCCATCATAGAATAAACCAAGGAAACTGAATGGAGTTTAATATGATTTATTCATCATAATCATGAAAACTAAAAATTAATAATAAGGTTTTAATAAATAGATTATAATTACAGTAAAACATTATTACCATCCCCGGATGCTTACGTAGATAAATATCAAATTTAAATAATCACTAGTATATTTCTTGTGGAAAAAACCCCTTTCAGTTTGAAATCAAATATGTAAAATAAAAATTTTCCCATCATTTAAGTAAAATATAATATTATAGAAGTATTGTAAAAAACATTTATGGAAGCCCCAATGTGAAAATCTGGTCCCGATGACAGCACAACCACCCTGCCTTAACATGGTCATCGGGTCCTGGCCCACCATGTACCACTAGTTGCCCCACAGACACATGGGGCCCACCCCAGGGGACACCCACATTCCTGAACGGGTCATCTGACTAATTTATTTTATTTTGGTAAACTCATGCAGTGCAGATAAAGTTTTTAGAAGCTCCACTTGGGAGTTGGTGGTGGAACTGCCACACCCTAACCTCCCATTGAATGGAGAGGGAGAGGAAACCCCTCAAACTCCCCATCAATTAATTTTATATGTCGACGTAAAATTAATTGCACTCAATTAATTTTATGGGTCGATGTAAAATTAATTGTTGTTAGTTAATTTTATGTGTCAACATAAAATTAATTGCTCTCAATTAATTTTATGAGTTGACATAAAATTAATTGGTGTCAGTTAATTTTATTTGACGACGTAAAAATTAATTGCTGTGAATTAATTTTATGTGTCGACATGAAATTAATTGTTGTCAATTAATTTTATGTGTCTACATAAAATTAATTCGTTTCATATGTTTTAATGCAGGCTATGTGGGGGAAAATTCTTGGCATCCTCTACTCTTAAGTTGTGCCAACGCACCTCTTAAATTGCGCCAACACAATTTAATTCACCCGAACCCCTTTTTAAATTAATTAACCACAACGTTAGAATTTAGTAAGGTTCAAAATAAATGAACCATCATAAATTCCAGGATGGTTACATACCTATCTCGCTCTCCTATAAATAGGGAATTTTGGAAAATGTTTTGGGATGGCTTCACCAAGCGACAAAGCGCCGGTGAAGTATCGCGACGCCCAACACTTGGGGAAATCTTATCCTCTCTAACGAAGAACGCAAAGAATGCCAACGAAGATATTACACACGATTATTCTTCGAACATCCTTCCCCAGAAACCTATCCTCCGCAACATCATCAATCAACCGACGTTGCTCGGAATTGGGAACGTGTGGTAGACATGACGAATGACAGTCTTCATCATCTTCCTTCTGTGACTCTGCCAACGAGTGGCGAGCAAGAGGTAGGGGTTTTATATTTATTTAATGTATGAACCTTTCCCATGTTCTTCCTTTCTCTCAAAATGAATAATGGTGGTTTTTGTGCTTCATACTTGAGAGAACCTATTGCCACCACCTTAAACACAGAGGGTCCAGGCCAAACCAACATGGCCTGACCCCTTCGTTGTTCTTTTTGTAATGACTACATGACGGCATGGCAATGAGGCGACGATGAAAAAGGTGGTGAACAATGGCAGCGCAACCCGAGAACTCTGTGAACTAGGCCACCCCTGCGGCCCCCTGGTGCGCACCCGGCGCCCCACGCCCCTACCGGCGCACTGTCGGTGCAACCGTGACGCCCTGCCGGTGCACCCGTGGCGCCCTGTCGGGCACCCACATCGCGCTGCCGGCGCACCCCTAGCGCCTTTCCGGTGCACCCAGCACCCTGCCGGCGCATCCCGGCACCCCCAGAAATGCTGCACTGCCAGCCCGGCGCCCCGTGCCCTTGTCGGCATCCTACCCGGCGCCCCTGCCGGTGGCCTACCCAGTGCATCCCGGTGCCCCCGCAGCACCCTACCGCACAAATCGGCGCGCCTCGGCGTGCTGCCTGGAATTCGGCACCCTCCCTGGCGCACCTGCGCCCTGAACAGTGCACCCACGGCCTGCCGGAGCCCAACCGGCATCCCTACACCCCGCGTGGTCTTCTAGCTGGCCACCCTGTCACCAAACTGCTGAACCAGCCTACGACACCCCCACGATGTCGCTGGTCGAACTAGCCCGGTCCGAGTTACCGAGCTACCCTAGTGGCGACTATCGGGCCGAACCGCCCTCACGGTCCGCTGGTCCGGACCCAGCGAGTTTGACCGGGTCGGCCCAGACCAGGTCAGCCCAGTTTGGGTCAGGCTGAGTTGGTCTGACTGGGTTGGACCGGACCGAGGCACATTACTGACCAATTAACTTCTTGGGCCCTATCTTTGGCACCAGACCTCCGTTTGATGAACTGTCAGTGGTGCCGGTACTCTTGGAGCATAGCTTCCCCTTTGAGTATACCCCATGGGAGTTTGGGGTATAGATGAGATACGACTGGGTTGGTTCGTATACAAAACCAATCGGGCCCCCGGAATAGTGAGACTAATAAGTCACGAACCGGGTGTTCGATTGAGACACCGTCTATTGTGTCAAGACCCCTGTGATGAGGCGGTCATTTGTGATACTTCTTCGTGGGACTTTTTGATACTTGTAGTATCGAACAGTGGATCGTGGAGCGGATCTTCCTAGAGGTGAGCATACGGAGTATGGTGACTTTATAGCTTGTTGATACCGGATGACTGCTTGTCTAATTTGATTCGGAGTGACTTGAAAAGCCCAGTGGGGAGCACTACATTGAGAGGTGGCAGACCCATGGTGGATGAGCACAACATTGTGAGGTGGAAGACCCACGGTACTCGACAGGAGGAGTACCTCTATAGGATATGAGGGGGAGCACTATTATGTGTGGTGGCAGACCCATGGCGGAGGAGAACTACTCTGTGAGGTGGCAGACCCACAGTACTCGACAAGAGGAGTACCACAGAAATCTATAGTTAGTGAGTGACACCTCGGAGTCCAGATAGGATTACTGCACTTGACATAGGAGGAGTTCTCCAGCAGCCATGTTTTTTGTCATCGTGAATAAAAATCCTGGTTTGAGCTGAGTCAATGACCTTTGTATTTTCCTCGTGATTGATATGGGTTACTTGATAACATAGGTATATGTATGGGTATATACCTATGTAATGGTTATCTGATGAGTTCTTTCTTTGTGGTTTATCATTTTTGGATTTAGTGTGACCTTGAGGGTCACAGGGTCCCTACTAAGTATCGTTATACTCACCCCTGCACGAGCTATGCACACACCTTGTTCTGTTGGATGCAAACAATGGACAACACTGATCGTGGTTGAGGCTTGTAGAACTGGATGGTACCCAGAGGTGGATTTCACGATGAGATGGTACCCGGAGGTTCACTTCACGACGAGATGGTACCCGGAGGTGGACTTCATGACGAGACGTTACCCGGAGGTGACAGACGGATGTGGAGAGTTGAGGTGGACATATTTATCTACCCCTCAGGTAGGAACTCCGGAGGATGATCCAGGAGCATCTTGACACCTTCATGCTATTTTGTATTTTCCTTGTACTTTACTATTGGGATTGTATTTCCGACCCCCTTTGTACTTTCAACACACTTTTCTTATTTCTTTACTTAGTGTTTTTTCCACTTGTACTCTGGTTGTGTGTTTGTTTGAATTACATTAAGGCAATGCCTTACCTTTTTATCTGTATTTATGCCTTTGGTGCAAGTCTCCAGCCCCTAGCCTATGGAAGGCGGGCTTGGGGTATTCACGACACGGGCCCCAAGGACGGGTCGTGAAAAATTGGTATCAGAGGACATCGGTTCTACAACAGAAATTATGAATCTGATATTTTATTTCTGTGAAGCAATAGTGTTAAGCGTATTGAGTGTGGTTTACAGTTCAGGGAGTCCAGTGTTGGTGCGGTGGCCGGCGTATCCAAACACCAGGACCCTGAATTCTGATTTCCGACTTAGTGCACGAAAACCCTGATTACGTGTGTGTTTTCAAAATATTTCCTTTAAATCAACTCAAATCAGGTCATCTCACCAGGTAAAGTCTTTTGACTATGTCACATCTGTTTCATTTAGGATGCCTACCCGAGGATGACCAGTTTGAGCCCTGAGAGTTTTACGTACTAATAGCCCGCTGAGAGACGATGCCTCAGTACAGGGACCTATTCCAGTTGAGGAACCAGCAGAGGCACCAGCGGTACTACCACCCATTGGGCCACTGATGCCACCTGCCCCAGTAGCCGGCGATGCACCCCACTTGAGCGCGCTGCACAAGTTCCAGTGCCAGAGGCCAACCAGGTTCCGGGGAGAGATGGACCCACAGGCAGATGAGGATTGGCTGGAGGCTGTGGTGAGAGTCTTCCGACTAGTAGGGATGTCATCAAACTTTATGGTGATCCTTGCTGCCTGCATCTTTCTTGTAGCAGCAGGCAGATGGTGGAGCCTGATGCTCTAGATGCATGAAGAGGTGAAACTTCTATGGGCAGACATCAATAGCTTGTTCCATGCAGAGTTTTTACCAGCCACCCTTCGAGGGGTGCGTTTACATGAGCTACTGTATCTTCAGCAGGGGTAGCATGACAGTTGCGCAGTATTCAGTGAGGTTCACCAACTTCTCACGCTACTCCGCAGATATGGTACGGGACCCATTCTTCTGGGCCCAAACCTTTGAGCAGCAACTTAGGCAAGAGATTAGAGCTTCAGTTATTTCTCACTGTATCCCGATGTAGATAGGGGTGTTGGAGAAAGCCCTATTAGTGGAGAGTTCCCTTGCTGAGCAGCCTCCAGTAGCAGGATCCACTACTAGTCGGCATGCAGCAGAGTCTTCTGCAGCTGGTAGTAGACAGATGACGTAGAGGTCCAAGAGGGCCAGACCAACAGGTGGTCGACCGCATGACTCAGGGTCAGTAGTGCGAGGAACCAAGGGGAGTGACAGAGCAAGACCTTCCATGCTGTGTAACACATGCGGCAGATAGGTTCACATGGCTCGTGACTGTCCGACCAACCGCCCGGATGATCAGCAGATAGTTGAAGGACCTCCCAGGAAGAGGTGGAGGTTTGATCGAAGCGGACAGCAAGGAGCCGGAGACCGAGGCAGGGGATCTGTTCGTGCAGCTGGAGGTGGATGACGCTTTAAGTTTCTTCCACCACCACCACCAGGATTTTTACCCTAACCGCAGGGAACATGTGGACATAGAAGAGAACAACTTTAGGCACCCGAAGCATACACCTATGGAGCTCCGGAAGCAGGGGGACAAGAGCAGGACTACTTCCATGCATGGAGGCCTTTGTTCTTGGTGCTTCTAGTTTCCATGATGTTGTTGTTTGATGTTGTTGTGTGTCTATGTACTTGAGCTAAAGTAATAAAATACAGCTGTCCTTGTGACGTTTGCATTCCTCCCTTTTGTGTGATTGATACTGAGAGGTTCCAGTTAAAACTATTGACTTGACCCTCACTTTTGATATTCCTACTGGAGGAGACCCAGTGACCACACACTGATGCCAAGGGTGTGAATCAACCCTTGTAGGTGAGACTGACGGTTGGATCTCTTGGTAGTAGCATCGAGGCCTTATGACGACATCCAAGACATGAAATGTACCATTCATGTCAGGATTGACTATATTTGGCAAAGAATGTGGTTCATCCAAAGGATGAGACAAGATTTCTCTTAACCTACAAAGGGGAAATATAAGTAGCTCTTTTAAGTCCAGAGATGGTGCAGGCTACGATGGAGAAGGTGCAAGTCAACAATGAGTGGATGAAGACTACACAGAGCAGACAGAAGTCCTATGCTGATAAGAGATGGAGACCACTGGAGTTCAAGGATGGAGACCACGTTTTCTTACGGGTCTCACCTCAATGTGGACTACAGAGATTTGTCCAAGGCGGCTAGTTATCTATGCACTTCATCTATCCCTTCAACCTCAGTTGCACAGAGTTCATGACATCTTCCATGTATCTCAGCTGAGGAGGTATGTGCGTGACCCAACCCACATCATCGATCACGGGGAACTGGACATCGATGATAGGGCGACCTTCACAGAGGTTCCGATGGAGATCGAGGAACGACAAGAGTGGGTCCTTCATGGATTGTCAATTCATCTAGTGTATGTTCGTTGGCAGCATGAGAACCTCCACGAGAGCACTTGGGAGTGGGAGGATCAGATGTGTGCTCGGTACCTCCTTTAGTTTCCCTAGTTTGTGTTGTAGCTTTACGGGGATGTAAATCCCTGAGGTGGGAGTAATGTAAAGACTCTTAAATTTCAAATATTTTTTTAGTCAATTATTTGGAATTTTATGAGAATGCAGTTTCTTACGGCACCTGATTCTGTGGCCCGGTGTGCCAGAAATAATTTTCTCAAGTTTTGTTAAGCTTAAATTAACGCACGTAAGTTGTTTTTCTAAAAATGTGGAATAACTCTTATATGGTTACTTGGATCAGAAATCTGAGGGCACCATTGAGCTTAGGATGGCGAGTTTAACCTAGGCGTGAATTAAGTTTAGTCGGCTTAGGCATCCTATGATAAAACCAAAAAATGGCACAACCGTAAATAAAATAATTAAATAAAGTTATTTTATTTTAAAAATACTAATAACTCAAAAACGGTAACTCAGATTAAAAATATGAGACCACCGCTGAACTCCTGAGGGTATGCTTTCTTTAAGAAGATACTAACTTTGGCCGGGTGCGGGCCACCTGAGAAAGTTAGTTTTTGTCCTTAAATAATATAATTAAGTGACAATTATTTTATTGTAAAATTCATAAAATCTAAATGGTAACGTTAATTGAAAATCCGAGAGTACCGTTGAGTTCGTTGGGGCGTGTTTCTCCTTGGAAGAGCCTAACCTTGACTGCAGTGGGTCAAGTGTTAATGATACTAATTTTCCGAACTTTTTCTCGGCTACGTTAAGTAAAAGTATGAGCGACATTATATAACTTTTGAACTGGTGCTAGAAATCAAATTCCAAGGGCACCGTTGAACTCGCAGTGCCGATATTCTCTTAAGAAGACTTTCACCTCAACGAAGGATGATCAGGTATGAAAGTTAGTTTTTGGGGTTTTACGGGGGTTAATATAATAAAATATGTGAATAATTTATTTTATTTTGTTAAACACATGCAGTGCGGATAATGTGGTTAGAAGATCCACATGGGAGTTGGTGGTGGAACTGCCACACCCTAACCTCCCATTTAATGGAGAGGGAGAGGAAACCTCTCAAACCCCCCATGAGTTAATTTTATATGTTGATGTAAAATTAATTGCACTCAATTAATTTATGGGTCGACATAAAATTAATTGTTTTCAGTTAATTTTATGTGTCAAAATAAAATTAATTGCTCTCAATTTATTTTATGAGTTGACGTAAAAATAATTGGTGTCAGTTAATTTTATGGGTCGACATAAAAATTAATTACTGTGAATTAATTTTAAGTGTCGACGTGAAATTAATTGTTGTCAATTAATTTTATGTGTCAACATAAAATAAATTCGTATCATATGTTTTGACACAGGCTATGTGGGGGAAACTTTTTGGCATCCTCCAATCTTAAGTTTTGCCAACACACCTCTTAAATTGCACCAACGCAATTTAATTCGCCCGAACCCATTTTTAAATTATGTAACCCCATCATTAGAATTTAGGAAGGTTCCAAATAAATTAACCATCATAAATTCCATGATGGTTAAACAACTCTCCCCCTATCTTATATATATGGAGTTTGGGAGAAGGTTTTGGGACGGCTTCACCAAGCGACAAAGCACTGGTAAAGTATCGTGATGCCCAACACTTGGGGAAATATTATCCTTTCCAACGAAGAATGCGAAGAACGCCAACAACGATATTCCACGTGATTCTTCTTTGACCTTCCTTCCCTAGAAACCTATCCTCCGCAACATCGTCAATGAAGCGACACAGCTCGTAATTGGAAACGTGTGGCAGACGTGACGAATGACAGTCTTCATCATTTTCCTTCCGCAACTCTGCCAACGAGTGATGAGCAAGAGGTAGGAGTATTATTTTTATTTAATGTATGAACCTTTCCAATGTTATTCCTTTCTCTAAAAATGAAGAACGGTGGTTGTTGTGGTTCATTCTTGTGAGAACCTATTGCAACCACCCTTAACGCGGAGGGTCCAGGCCAAAACAACATGGCCCGAACCCTTCATTGATCTTTTTGTAATGACTCCACGACAGCATGGAAATGAGGCCACAACGACGAAGGCGGCGAACAAAGGCCGCGCTACCCATGACCTCCGTGAACTACGCCACCCCCCGCGGCCCCATGGCCCGTACCGGCGCCCCGTGACCCTACCAGCGCATTGCCGGTGCAACCGCGGCGCCCTGACAGCGCACTCGCGGCGCCCTGCTGGCGCACCCCCTACGCGCTTCCTGCGCACCCCCGGCACCCTGCCGGCGCAACCCGGCACCCCTCGGCAGGCTCACTGCCAGCCCGCGGCCCCACGCCCTTGTCGACGTCCTGCCCAGTGCCCCTACCGGCGGCCTACCTGGCACACCCTAGCACCCCTACAACGCCTGACCATACTACCCGGCGTGCCTCGACACACTGCCCGGCATTCGGCACCGTGACTGGCGCACCCACGCGCTGCCCAGTGCCCCCGTCACCTACCAGAGCCTAGCCCGCCCGCCCGCGGCCCGTGCGGTCTTCCCACTGGCCTCCTGGTCACCGACCTGCTGAACCGGCCCACGACACCCCCGTTGTGTCACTGGTCGAACCAGCCCGGTCTCCCGGGCCGAGTTACCGAGCTACCTACGTGGCGACTATCGGGCCGAACCGCCCTCACGGTACGATGGGCCGGGCCCAGTGTACCAGGTCAAAACTTAGCGGGTTGACTCACCCAATGGGCTGGGTCAGACCCAGGATTCTGACCGGGTCGACCCAGACCAGGTAGGCCCATTTTGGGTTAGGCTGAGTTGGTCTGACTGGGTCGGACCGGACCCGGGAACATTAGTGGCCCATTACCTTTTTGGGCCATATCTTTGGCACCAGACGTCCATTTGAAGAACCTTCAGTAGAGCTGATACTCTTGGAGCATAGCCGTCCCTTTGAGTATACTCAAAGGGAGTTCGCGGTATAGTTGATATACAACCGAGTTGGTTCATATACGAAACAAACCGGGCCCCCAGAACAATGTGGCTAATAACTCATGAATAGGGCATCTGATTGACGTGGCGTCTATTGCATTAAGACCACTGTGACAAGGCAGTCCATTGTGATATTTCTACGTGGGACTTTGTGATACTTAGAGTATCGACCACTGGCTCAAGGAGCGGATCCTCCCAGAGGCGAGCATACGGAGTACGGTGACCTTCTAACTGGCTGAGACCTAATGACTTCTTGTATGATTTGATTCGGAGTGACTGGCATAGCCCAGTGGAAAAGCACTACTTTTTTAGGTGGAAGACCCATGGCCGAGGAGAACTACATTGTGAGGTAGCAGACCCGTGTTACACGACAGGAGGAGTACCTCTGCAGGCTGTGAGGGGGAGCACTACTGTGTGAGGTACCAGACCTATGGTGGAGGAGAACTACTTTGTGATATGGAAGACCCGCGGTAATCGATAGAAGGAGTACCTCAAAAGTCTAAGGTTAGTTAGTGACACCTCAGATTTGTGATAAGACTACTGAACTCGACAGAGGAGGAGTTCTCCAGCAACTGTTTTTTTCCTCATCCTGAATAAAATTCCTGGTTTGAGCTGAGTCAATGACCTTTGTGTTTTCCTCATGATTGAGATGTGTTACTTGATTACAAAGGTATATGTATGGGAATATACCTAAGTAATGGTTATCTGTTGAGATCTTTCTTTATTTTTTATCCTTTTTGGATTTAGTGAGACCTTGAGGGCCTCAGGGTCCCTACTGATTATCGTTATACTCACCCCTACACGGGCTATTCCCGCACCTTGTTGTGTTGTATGTAGATTACGGACATCACTAATCATGGTTGAGGCTTGTAGAACTGGACGGTACCCGGAGGTGGACTTAATGAAGAGACGGTACCTGGAGGTGGACTTCATGACGAGACGGTACCCAGAGATGGAATTCATGACGAGGCGGTACCTGGAGGTGACAGACATATGTGGATAGCTGAGGTGGCCATCTATACCTACCCTTCAGGTAGGAACTCCGGAGGACGATCCAGGTGAATCTTGACACCTTCCTGCTATTTTGTCTGTTCCTTGTACTTTACTTTTGAGATTGTATTTCCGTCCCCCTTTGTACATTCAACACACTTGTCTTATTTCTTTAGTTAGTGTTTTCTTCCTCTTGTACTCTGGTTGTGTGTTTATTTTCATTTCATAAAGTCAATGCCATCCCTTTTTATCGGGATTTACGCCTTTGATGCTAGTCGTCAGCCCCTGGCCTATGGAATGCAGGCTTGGGGTAGTCATGGTACTGGCCTTGAGGACGGGTCGTGACACCCAATCATTTTGTTTTTATGATGAAAGTGAACATCATTCGTTTCATATATTTTCATAGAAAATATTCTATTCTCACTTTTTAAAAATTTTCAAGATACACCTCATTTAGAAAAATGAAAAAAATAGATTCACATAAATACATTTGTAAGAAAATAATTTTGAGAGAAATTGGATTAAAAATACTATTATATTATATCAAATATTCCTTAAACAATTTTTAGAAAAACATAGATAATTAATAAAAGTAATTTTCAAATGAAAATTGACATAATGTAGGTTTTACAATAAAAATATTTATTTCAGTACCTCAAGATCATAATGAAGTAAAAATGAAGGGGAAATTTTATTATCAATAAAAATATGAGGGATATGAAATATGATTAGTATTTTAAGAGTTTTATCATTTAATTTTATCATTGAGAACCTCATGTTTAAAAATACTGACAAACAATGATATTTTAAAATAAAACTCGTATATCATTCCTAACATTGGAATCAAAATCCCCTTGAAAGAATAACATCATATAAAACATTATGATTCATCTTAACGAATATATTCATAATATAAAAATATTAAATGGGGTTTCACAAAACCTCATAATATTATATACTTCCATAATATAACATATAAACAAAATAAGTCATTTTGAGAAGATAAACCCTTACATCGGGTTCCACATTCTATGAAAGATATATATCTTCATATGTAATAAACTAATAATTATAATTATATGAAATAATAATTTACATATATATTATATCAATTATGATCCCTTTATAACATTTCATTTCTCATTTATCAATAATTCCTTTTGATGGTCATTGTTTTTGTGTGTTAATTGTTTTCATTTTTTACAAAAAGTTGGTCTATTAGTTTTGATCCTTGTACGTTAATCTTGGTTTGAAACTATATATAATTTTTATTATGATATAAATTTCATATATATTCATTATATATAAATATATATTCCATCATTATTAATATATATAGAAGAAATGAATTACATCGACCAGGGAGAGGATATAACGTATGTACACAAGAATGTTTTAATATATTTCTCACAACTAAATAGAATGGAAGAAAATTAATAAATCACCATCATAGAGTCATTATTAAATAAAATAAATCAAACATATTCACTAAATATAACTTTGTTCATATATTTAAAGAGTAACTGAAAAATAAATCACATTGCCTTGTAGAGTTGGTAGTCCACATGAAATCCCGAGCGATGTCATTGTCATCAAATATTTCAGATGGTATGAATGTAGAAATTATATTATCTTTATAAAAGTATAATTTTGTATAAAATATCATATATATTCATTAATCCCAACATAATACTTACCTATAAAATATGGTGATGAAAATTAATTGAATCTTATACGGTGATTGTAAGAAATAATTATGAATGTCTGATATATTCCAACACATTTGATGGAAAACATGGAATATAATGAATATTTCATAATCAGGAAAATATTTTTGTGGTACTATGTTTTAACAACCATAGAATTACATGTGCAAAATGATGAAATAAAATATACCAAGTTAAGGAGATTACCTCTTCTTTGAAAAACCCCCAATGGATATCCTCTTAGGGATCTAATTTTTAGACTTTTGGGATGAAGAAAACATATAAAATGTTTATAATTATTTTTAGTATACAATTTATTAGGTTTTTGTAAAAATCAATGTTTAGAATTGTTGTAAATTAGATAAAGGAGGGGTATACATTTATAATTGAGTCAAGGGTCACAATTGTTATTTCATATATGATTGAAATATATTATCGTAATTATAAATAAAAAATTATTCAAATGGCCATTAATTAGATGAAAATATTATAGGGTTGAAATAACATCCTTAAATTAAATTTCGACATGTTTTGGGGTCATTTTAATGATTTTAATTTTTATTAAACCCATAGATATCATATTCTTACCATATCTGTGAAAATTCCTCTTTCATACATAAAAGGTTATAATTATAATAGAATGGTGATACTTGGATCATAAATGGAGAATAGATGAATTTTTTTACAATATCATATACTTATTTCCATCATTCAATATTATTATTATATATAAATTATTTAAATATAAATTATTTTCAAAAAATAATATTTTTTTCCTTTTGGAAAATAGTAATATAATTTGACACTAAAGGAATCAAAATTTTTTTATATGTCAATTATAATACTCCCAATCAATCCCATTATTTCATATTTATGTAAAAAATTAATGCAACATAATAAATAATTCATATTAGTTTATAAATTTTTTTTTCAAAATCATTTCTATTATTTTTATATTAAAGTAACAAAATTATGTTAGTGTTGTGTAAGAATTTAAAGTAAATATAATATATTTACTAATTATAAATATTTAACATCTTGATATATAAATTCAATAATCTTGAGGTAAAAATAAAAAAATTATTTAAAATAAGTTTTTTCCAATTTTTGATTACTTAAGAAATATTTAAATGTATATTACTAATTTTTTTGATTAATTTTAATGGTCATTAGATCATTGTCAAGGAAATGTTTCTATAGAACAATTATATTTATATATAAACGTTAAATTTGTAATGTTTCCTTCGTAAAATAAAATTTAATTTGATAAATTGTGACCTATACACTTATTTTTGACCTAGGATAACTTGATGTAGACAATACTAAGGACCTACAATTTACCACAATTATAATTCTTAATTCCCCAAAAAATAAAGGGGGTATATTTAGTCATGTTCTACATAATGATTCAAAATATTGATTCCAACTTTTAAAAGTTAATTTCATTATGTTTCATAAATTATTATTAAAATAAGTGTTAAAAATCAAACTAATATAATTTTTTTAAAATAAAACACTTTACGATAAAACTGCATTTATTTTTATCCCATCCTTAGAAAACACATTATATCTTTTAAAAAAAATTGAATTAATATAATATAATAAAAAATTAAATTAAATCATTCACATCTGTGATTATTTTAATTTATTAAGGTAAATAATATTACATTCAATAGAATATATTCCTAGAAAATAATCTACCCTATACAATAATGATTTTTTATTAAATTTATAATTATTTAATAACTATTTAAATAATTTTATACATATTTATACAAATTTTTTTATTATAATTTTTTTTATATTCATATGCTTTGAAAAATAGGTATGTGATAAGTGTTACATATCAGTATTCTAGTTCATTTAAACTCATATTGGGTATGATGTAAGCTATAATAAAATCTGAATTATTTAAAGAGGAATATGTCATAAAATATTGTGGTGTTACATTATTCCCCTAATAAAATTAATTTCACCGACAATATTATGTCCCTCTAATGTAAAAATTATTAGATGTCTCTATTTTATCTCACCCTTGTGTTCCAATGTAGCTTCATCAAATTTATTTTTTTCCTCAACACATTGACATGGTGTGTGGTTTTTCGTAGGAGTTTCTCTCTATTATATAGAACCTCCTATTGTTCTTCTTCATAAAAGTGATATTTATCTATATGTATGAAATCAGTGAATACTACATTTTAATGATATGGAATCTATATCCTAGGAGAGATACCTATAACACATCATGAATATGATAGAGATTTGATAGATGTTCCATGTGATACGCTACCATAATAATACGATTTATAATCGCAAATGGGCTGATATATCTTTTTATAAAAATTCCCTTCATAAAAATTATCATATCCTTCTATAAGGTAGATATTAATAGGATTTCATTTTTACCCAATTCAATCTTTAGATCTCTCCAATGATTTTCAGAATAACGTTTCTATCCACATTGAGTTTCCCTTATATGCTAAAGAATAGATCAATAATTCTTGGAAATAACCTTTCATACATCACATCCAAATAAAATTATTTTTCCAACCACATACCATCACATTGGAGATCAAAACTTATATAAATATAGGGATATAGAAGGAGATATATGAATTGATGAGAGAATTCTATTGATATATGAAAATTATACTAAAACTGAATTAATCCCAACCACCATTTATTCTCAAAGAGTATAATGTCAAAATAAAGAATAAGGTTTGAATAGTTCTATCAAAATATCAATATTTTTTAGGATGATAAGAACTGTTGAAACTTATCTTTGTATCCAGATCCCACTATATGATTCTGCATAATTTTGAAGAAACCATAAGATCAAGATGAGATTCAATTGAACATGGTACTCCATTCAACCTTAATAATTTCATAATCTATATATTAGAATGATGACCAAGATAGAAATATTATATAATGGTAATGAAGTGTATTGAAATGGCAATTTGATATACTATATCCCAAATAGAATTACTAAGTCTAGTTATTTCTTGGATTCTAATGAAATAATTGATGTGGTTGTTTTAAAATTTAAATTCTAGCATGGTTAATGGTTTCAACATCCCAATATAATTATTCATCTTAGAATTAACATTTCTACATACTAATCAACGAAATACATACTCTGCAATATCACTTTTCATGTTATTAGATAGGAAATTCTGCTGCATATCTCTATTCATCTTTTTGATATTTAGGATAAATAGAGATGATAAATTATTTTCCTCATCAAACAACTCCATGAAATCCAATAAGTATCATACATAGGCATGGTTCCCAATACATTACAATCCATTACATTAAATGTTGGTTTAATGAACATTTCTAAAATTTTTAGTTAGCTACATATAATCCTCTTTTTCCTCCATAATTATTACATTGATTGATGGTTGAACTCTTATTTGAGTATGATATGATTTATCACCTTTTTTCTATATTTTTGGATCAATCCATCGAAATACCCCTTATATATTATCTATTTTTAACCATGTTATAGATATGTTTACATTATTCTTTTGACACAATTTATCTCCAATGTAGTTAACTTTATTGGTGACGTAATTTATTAAGTATTTATATTCATTAATTAGCTAAAACCATAATCTATGGTTCATATTCAAATATTTATGTGTGAAATTATAATTAAAAATTTATTATTTATATATATATATCATCTTTTTCTATTAGGATAATGCCTTTATATATTTTAATAAATCGTTAGTACTTCCAAAAAAATATTGATTCATGTAATTTTTCATCGGTTTTAAATTTGGGAGAGGCATATTTTATCACACTATAATTCTACATGATTTTTCATCCTAGTACCATTATTGAGGCATCATTAAATATAACAATGTCTTCTCCACTATATGGTAATATGATAATATGTTAACGAAACCAATCATATTGTTATTCCATTAAAATTATCTTTAGATTCATATATCCAAAGTAATTTAACACCATTTCATTTAATCCTATTGAGTGGACTAGATATTCATGATAAATATCCCATAATGAATAAGTAATATTGCAATATCCTTAGAGAAATATGGATTTGGGTTACCAAAATTGATCTACTCAACTGTTAAATAAATCATTCCTTCAACTATCCATCATTTTATACTAACTTGATATTATATAAACCATGAATATATCTTCTTGAATCCAAAATTCACATTTATTAAATGTTTCAAACAACATATCGATTCCTATGGCCTTCAGTTCAAATATAGAATGCTTTTCATGAAATTTTCCTCTTCAAAAATATAATAATATCATTTATAAATACTACTATATATAGATATACGTAAATATAATGAAATTATTAATTAATTACTTGAATATAATGGGGTAATTTTTTCGGCCAAATTGAATCACTATAAAATCATAATGTCCAACCTCGAATAGTTTTTTTGTCTATGATATATCTTCATGATTAGAAAATAGAAGATAATAACTAGAATAAAGATGAAACATTGAAAAAAATTACCCCCTCATAATTGATAAATGAAATAATAATTAGAAGGAAGAAGATATTGATTCATGATAGTGATCTTCTTAAGTTCACGTTAATCAATAAAAATAAGCATTGACCCATCATTATTTTTTGTAAATACAATCTGTGAACCCAATGGTGATACACATGAATATAGGACCCCTTATCAAATTTAAAATATATTTTAATGTTAAATTCTAATAACACAAGTGTGATCCTTATATAAAGATTTATTGAACATGTTTTAGCTCCATATATGAGTTCTATTCAAAGATCAACATCTTAATTCAGAGGAAGACTAGTTTGTCCTTCTAGAATGAAATAAAAAAAATCCTTCATAACTCGAATACGCTCAACTTTCAGTTTCTCCCAATCCATCTATGATAGATAGCTATCGTGTTTATACATTAAAAACCAAATTATAAATGAAATTTCCATTGGTTTTTTATTTTAATCATTACACTAATTAGCATTCCGGGGTATATTCCAAATATGAAATTTTAATTTCCATTGAATTTAATTTATATATCGTCCATATAATAAATCTAATACATGAATATATTATCATTACATCATATAATAATATATTCAAAAAATTTACTCGATGTATATTCATAGAAACTAAAATTTAAGAGGAACTATAGAATTTATATGGGGATATCATTCATTTTTTTAACAACTAACTCAATATATAATAATTGAGATGTTAACTCTTTATGATAATTAAATTAAATAGATATATATTAGTTTTTAAAAATAGTATCATATAATACATTCGAAATTATGTAGTTGATGAATTGTGTACCTCCCCCCACTTTATTCCCGTAATTCACTTAAAATGCCATGATCACCATATATATCCAATTATAATTAGGGAAAATTTATTTTTACCAAAATCAAAATTAAAAACCATATTATTTATTTAGTTGTAGGTGTAAATACCATAAGCATGGAATTTGATGAATTGGATCATGGGAGGTGAATTTGTTGTAATATTTTTTCATACATTGAATAATTTGGTCTAGTTATTTCATTTTGACATTCATCTTCATGATGAACCATATTTATAAATTTAATGGACACCATGTTCCATTTATTAAATTCAATTAATGTTTCTTTACACATTTTTTCATGTAGATTATACTAATTTCTTTCAACAACGTGAATTTGTTCAATTTTTTTATGATTTGGTATAATGTTTCCTATCAAAAACCATGCGAGTAGTGGGAATTAAAAAAATTACATTTATAACAAAATTTTATATTAAATAATTTATTCATAGATACTATATCATTTTATAGATATTTAACTTAAAAAATTATGTTTTAATCCACCAAATAGTTAATCAATTTTTTGTTTAGGGATAAATATTAAACCAATAATTACATTAAAAGTATTGTCTATTTTTCTTAACATATAGAAATGGATTCATCCACCTTTTACTTAATCTATATTAATAATTTCTCAATATTAATAAAATTAACATGAAGTTAATAATTTGTGAAAATCATTCATTTAAATTCATTTCATTCCACGGTGTCAATTTCTTAATATTAACTCATTATCTTATTGATATTGAACCATTGGCCTACATTACCTTCAAAAAGATAAATGGAAATGATAAAATTTCAATGTATTAACCACTGGGAAGTTGAAAATATTTTCTCTGTGGTGTTGATTTCCTACTCATCCAATTTATGATGAGCACACTCACTAATATATGGAAGAATTTTCATTATAGAAAATTTAATATTATATTGTTCTCCCCCTTGTTAATTCGGAAGATCGTTATGATTTGTGTCCTAATAATTTTTTTTATGGAATAGGAACAATATTCAATATAATAAATATTCCATCATTTGTTGACTCAGGTTTACAATAATTTCTTTATCCTTCACAAAAAATGTTATAATGATGTATTCAGGTTACAATATTATAATTTAACCAAAAAAAAATATTATAAATCAAGAAACAATAACCAGAGTGAACTAGAATATAGTAATGAAATGCCATTGATAATATTTATAAATCATGCCACATTATTATTAACCAATGAATTCATACATTTAACTATGGTTATCCAAGTTTTTTATCAGTTTTTTAAATGTTATTACAATCTCAAATTAATTTCTAGATTGTTTCTCTAGGATATTCTAATCATAATATAAAAATATTAACGAAAACATTTCTCACACACCAACTGTACTGACCCAAAATTTTCATAAATAAATATTTCATCACATATGATTAATGTTTTATATATAAAATTATTATTAATTTTATAATCAGGAAATTTTGGGGTGAATTTTATACTATATAAATAAACACAATATTTATATACATTCTTCATCTTCTACCATAATTGTGTTCCAACTATTTACTCTTCTTGAAATAACTGACATAATTTTTTTTCATAATTAGGGGAATGAAAACATAAAAATGGGTGATAATAGATGCCCAATAATCGTAAACATATGATAAATCAATTAATGATCATATAACTACATTAGATAATGCTATGGGAAAGAGATCTTGAACAAAACATATAATTCTCACATCAAAAATTTCAGTGATTATAAATATGATACATGTAAAAAAGAATTATCTCTTTAAAATACATGAGTCGTCTGATTGAGAAATACGGAAAAATATATCATGAACCGTAGGTAAATAACATAAAATTTCCAGACACTCATAAATATATAAAATATTAATTATGTCAATATTAACTATTGAGATCACCATATCACTGTGGTCTAGACATCATTAAATTAGTCACATAGTGGATTAATAAAATTGAATTATATCAATTGTTTAATTAAGAATGCATATTTTTCCCCATTTGGGATCATGAACATTAACTTGTTTTCATTAGTGCATCAAGAACACAAAATTATTTCACACAATTATCTCATGAGATATTAAACATTACCCAATGAGTTATATTGATGTATAATTCCTAGTCGCATCATCTTATAATAATAAACATAGATATGTTTTCCACTAAATAAAAAAACCTTTATCATTCCCTAAAAAAATAACTCTTCTACGGAAAACTAGTTTCATAAAAAATTTCATAATTTATCCTAGTATAACACAAGGAAAATAAATGGGTTTCATAAATATATCATCATCATAATTATAACGCCACCAAAAAATAATAATGATGGTAACATTGGATTATATCCCTAGTAAAACAATATTATCACCAAAGGATATTTATATAAAACAGAATTCCATTAAATGAATCACTAGAATATTTCTTAAGGAAAATACACATTACATTTTAAAATAATATATTTAAAATCATAAAATTAAGAAAAATATAAGGAAATTAATTTCTTTAAAAATCCTTTAATACACATTAATGAAATATTAATTTATTAAACATATATTATGGTATGAAATTTCATTTCATAAATAAAATTTAAATGAAAAAATTACATTAACTCATTTATAAATAGTTCAAAAGGAAATCTGTCAAAAAAAATAAAAATATAATCCATTTAAATAATTATGTAAAAAATAAATATTGGTAAAAATGACATCAAAAAGTCAAACTGTAATATTAAAATCATTCTTGAAAATATATTTACAAAACATGGTTGTGGATTAAAAATGACTTTTCAATGAACAAAGAAACAATGTTAGTATTCATTAAAAATATATTATCAGAGTCTTGAGTATATAAAGTGGTAAAATGGAAAGGAAAAATATTATTTTAATCAAATTAACATAGTAGAATAAAATTAATTATATTAATGAGATGTAAATACAGAAAATTTATTATTAAAAGAATAATCATAAACAATCCTAAAAAATGAGATTACAACATAAAATCCTTAAACATTTGGTAACATTTGAATAATAATAAAGTTGAAATAAATTTTTTTTGGTTATGATCATAAATATATTAATTATATAACAAGTCAAATGGGATGTATAAAAACCTCATAAAATTACATAGGTTCATAACATAGAGTATACACTGATAAATACAATTTGGGACCATAAACCCCTACCATGGGTTCCAAATTGTTTGAAAATGACCAACCATAGTATATTATAGTATTAATAAATATATAATTATAAAAATTAACAATTTATATTCGTATTATATTATTTATGATCTCCTTATAACATTTCATAAAAAAATTATCAATATTTTATTAATAAATTCATTATTTCTATGTGTTAATAATTAAATTTTTCATAAGAAATTTTATTTAGTGGTTTTATTCCATCAAATTCTATCATTTTTACATACTATCCATAATTTTATGCATGATACAAATGTCATATATATTAAACATATGTATATTGTCACTTCTAAATGAAAGATATTGAATAATGAATTATATCATTCCTGGTGATGGTAGGTCGAACGTACAGTTGAACATTGTTTTCCCTTTTATATCAGTGTAATCACCAAAAGGAATATAATAATTCACCATTAAATTATTATTATTATATACTATATATTATTCATATTCATCAAATCCATTCTTCTAAACATTTATGTAAAGTAGAGTTGAGAAATGAATCAGATCATGTCATAGAGGTGGTAGTCCACAAGTACACTGAAGTGACATGGGCATTTTCGAATGGATTAGAAGGTAAAAAAGAAGTTATGATTTTATCCTTTAAAAATTAATTCATTGATATAATAATTAAAATTTAAACTCATCATAATACCTCTACATAAAATAAAGATATGGAAAAATTAATTGAATCACTTCGTAGAGATGGTAGGTTTGACCTACGCACAAGAGAAACATTCACATAACCTTTTATGGGAAATGGTGTTTATAATGGTGGTTTAATAATCATAATAAGACTTAATTATATTAAATATAAATATTTTATATTTTTATTAGGAATACCATTTATTTACTAGAGGTGAAATAAAAAGTTAAAATAAAGTGACCAGTTAGGTCTATTACCTCTTCTTTGAAATAATTCATTTATATATCTTATTAAGGATCACTAGGACTTCCTTTTGTGATTTAATTTACATATATAATTTTTTTTATTTGTGTTTTGAAGATTCTTTGGTAGGGTTTTTTTGAGCTATAAGTTTCAATGTGTTGTAATGATGAGAAATGTGGTGTGTCCTTTTATAATTAAGGTGGGGGTATTCAGGGGAATTAAAAGATGATATAAATATAATAAATTAATTAGATTGAAAAATGTATCAAAATAGTTATTAATTATAATTTAAATATTATATTGTCGAAATAACATCATCCAATTAAATTTATTGTTTTTCCAATTCAAGCCTTTTCATTTTGATTAACTCATTAGTTAACCTATTTTATCCTTAACATCATTAGCAGCCTTTTCCACTTAAAGTGTTATTATTTTACTACTATTGAGAAAATATACTTTTAAATGGAATATGAATGATATTTATGACTATATATTATCTTTATTTTCCACTTTTAATTTTTATAAAAACATATTATTTTATTGAAATATCAGCAATTAAATATTTTAAACTATTAAATTAAATTTACACTAAATCAACTAAGAAAAATATATTATTAGAGTGTATTCCATTAAAACATTGTTAATATATAATAGTTGTATTTAGTAAATGTAAAACTATTAGGGAAACAAATTATATTACTCTTAATAATTCTAAACCCATTATTTTTATTTTTATCATAAATAAAACCTCAATGTTGTGTATAAATGTATGTTAATTTAATAAAATATAAAAATTATAAATAATTTACTAAATAATTTTTTTATCTAAATATAAAAATTAATTTAAATTCACATCAAGTTTTTGTATATATAAGAACACAAATGGTGTATATAAAAAGTAATAGTGAGATATTTTGTAATTTTCATTGCATTAAATATTGTCTTGGAAATTCCATGAACAATAATCCCTTCATAGTTTTAATTTCTATCCTATGTTGTTATTTATAGACTTCCATTTAAATAAAAATAAGTAATTTGAAAAATGATGACCCTTATGCACTATTTTAACCAAGGATAACTGGATGTACCCTTTATTAAGGTGATAAATATTATCCCGATTTCTATTCTTAAGGACTAAAATAAAAGTGAAATATTTTAAAAAATAACCCCTTATTAAAAATATGGAATTATTTTTTATATTATTTGTTTATATAATTTTTAAAATATTTTTTATTATAAATTCAAAAAAACCTAGTGAATCCCAATTTTTAGAAAAAAATCATTTTAAGCCTAAAAGAATATATATTCATATCCGATTTGAAGTAAAAATATTAGAAATATATTAAAATATTTTAATTATTGTGTAATATATATATATATAATTAAATGAATTCACCAATTGTTTTTAAATACATTTTTTAAGATAAAAACCCATTGCACACATAAAAACATATTTCTACAAAAAAAACACCTTATTACCTAATAATTATTCTAAATTATATTTAATTTATAAGCATTGAATTAATTTGAAACATTTGTATTAGATAATTTTTCTTATAATTTATAATTTCTAATTCATACACAACAATACAACTCCATGGAAATACATATCACACACATATATCTTTGTTAATTTAAACTCACTGTTGTGTGTAACAAAAACTATCAAAGAAATCAAATTTAATAAATGATAATTATTTTAAAAAATATCTGTGTGTTACACTTATATAGTAAACTTTATTGATCCTAATCCAAGAAATATACTAATGTCCCAAATTTATATTTTTGTAATATTCAAGGGAAATTGTTGTCAATGGTTGGGTATGAACCAAGATAGAAGACATATATCCCTTAAATTAATGATATATAGTACATGAACATGAATAAAAATATAATTATATATCCACAAATACTATATAAAATAATTTTCATGGAGAATACCCCCATGTGGTTCATATTTTATGAAATTCATAAACTAATAATCCATCGTATCAGAATTACAAATGAATTTTTTTAAATAATGTCTTTTATTTATTAATTTTTTTGAAAAATAAGTGATTTCAATATTTATACGAAATTTTTATTAATAAATAGATTCAAATTATGGATATCTGTTGAACACTCAAATAAAATACATTAAATATGAACTCTAACATCTCGACCCAGCTCACCCATGAACTAGGGGCTAGACCGATCAGCACATGACCTCAAGGACATATCCCAGTAAACCAGTGGCTTCCGATTCATAGTGAGGGTCTAAGGATAGTCAGTGGGGAGACTATACCCTCATTTTAGTGTTCAAAAATAGACAATGGAAATAAATAGTAGAAACAGTATAATAAATGATAAAGCCACAGAAAACAGATTTTATAATTCTTATAAAAAACAAATGGTCAATGCCAAATTATACAGTAGATGCTTGCATGACATGATAATGATACAATAGTATAAAACAGTAAAAAAACAAAATTCATTACATTCCAATGAAGAAATAAATAAATATTCACTCAAACCCCCAAGGGAGATCTCCTTGATCATCCTGAGCCTCCGGTCGGCCGTCTACTTTGAAATCCCAAGTAATTGCAAACAACATAGTACTGTAACCAAATAAAATCTACTCAGGTACCGAGTGAAATGGAGGCCCGAGTAGGGTGTGAGATATAAATCTCAGTAGGCTGAGACCACCAGTGTCTACCCAAAATCCAGACATTTAATAAATAACTTGCATTATTTGATGGCATGCATAAAATAAAGTAAGCAGTACAAAGTACCTAAATACTCAAGTACCTTCTTCTGCCCTCAGCTGGTGTCTGATTCTAGAGTGTTCATTTTTCATGTATACTCATCAATTATTACATAACCATTTTCTATTTTTCAATTACTCAAATAGTATTATTAATGTCTTGATATTCATCCTATGCCTGGCATCCCCTATATAAGTGACTCACCAAAGATGCCTCTAAAGACCATCTAAGTAATCAATGTAAAGACTGAATCCAAGCATGTGGTTTGGCTTGGATAACACATTATAAGTTATTAAATTAAATCATTCATATATTATTTCTAAGCCTGTCCACTAAAATAGTGATTTGATCCTAGGTCTGCCCAATAATAGCGGTTAACCCAATTCATTAATAAGTCTAAACCCTTTCTCATAATCAATTCACAAAACATCATGTCACAACAGACTTCATTAACCATTAAATTATTTCACGCACAAACAATTGGAACCACTGTCCAATGTTAATTCCTTAGTGTAGAACATCATATCTAGCACCCTCATGAGTATTCGGACCATCATTCCATGTCTCACAACCCATGGGTATTTGGATGAGCAGTCTGCACCCATAAAAGAATATTTTCATGCAATATGGTTATAGAACACCATCTCTAGCACACCGTGAGTATTTGGGGAATTAGTCCCTATCTCACAACCCATTTATCAGTCATAAAAACACATCTATCATTGGTATAGAACATCATTTCTCACACCCACTTAGTATTGGGATCCTTAATCCTTGTGTCACAACCCATTCATCAATCAAAGATATATATTTATCATTGGTGTACAATACCATGTCTAACACAACAAAACCAAACTGTTAATTAATTCAACAATTAATTAACAACAGAAATCTCTCTTTTGATAATTCAACACTTAATTAACCATTAAACATATCATTAATTAATAATTAATTAACAATTAATTATTCATATATAGCCAACTGAATAATTAACTCAGTTTTTAATTATCCAAATTCTTTAACAAGTCTGAACTCATCTATTCAAACAATGCTTCGTCCAGGACTTTAACAATTTACAAGATCACCATAATCATCTCAAAACATTCTGAACAAAGCCAAGAGAATTTAATGACCATCTAAAACAACATATCAAATCTCTAGATAACTCCATCCAATACAACATAAGGCATAAAAAACTAATATGCATCAAAAAGAACTCCTGGACAAGAATCGTAACAAACAATCAATTCATAATCTTAATTTACTGCATGAAAATTAATTAATTAAACAATTAAATAATCAAACCTTATCTCTTTAACCAAAAATCAATTAGTTAACCATTTACCATTTAACAACTAATAATTAATCCCTTCAACAATTATTACACGTTTCCAATTGTCTTCCAAACATGTAAAATATTCAATATTCCCAATAATCAGTAAAGCCCATAAAATTCCAACTAATGACTTAATAATTAATTCTACAATTAATTATCATATTACTCATTCTTCCAATTCAAATCATTAAATTGTTTAATCATAACACTTTATCTAAAATAGCAACCCATGCATAAAATCAACACAAGTTAATATCCTAATTTATCTCATGTGGGTGGAATTAGTTATTTACATCAAAAGTGCCATGAATAGACATATCATAATCATGGAAACTCATATTATAAATTTATAAAAATGATCTCAAATTATCATATAATGTGTTAAATATTTGGGACCCTACCTCGTGTTTTTGACGTAAACCACAACGAACGAAGAACCCACAATAGAAACGAGTTGATTCTTCAAGAACCCACCTCAGATCACTTCTCCTAGCAATACCGAGACCAAAACTCATCATACATGTCTTCCAAATGCTTAGATTTACCCATAACGGGTGTAGATCTATGAAACCGTAAGAAGAGGAGATGTAAATCTATGTAGATCTAAGAAATTGAACAAGAACGAAGAAGAACATCTACATACCTCAAGATATTGACATTGATTTTCCAAGAGAAGCCTTCAGATTGTCTCCAAAACTCTTGGGAGAGGTTTTCCAACCTTCAAGGGAGAGTAATCCCGAGCTATGGATGCTTAGGAGAACAAATGATCCATCTAAAGGCCAAACAAGTGATAGCACAATTTAAGGATCTCGTTTAAGTGCTCTAATGGTTAATTCACATGGTTGGACAAATTGTGCGCTAACCTCGCGTTAGCTACTTCCTCGGCCACCCTTCTCACACAGTTTGGCCACATGATTATAAAAACTGTCCATCGCCTGTGCAGAAGCTACTACCTCCACGAAAAACTACACAATATTTGGCCGCACGATTAGACAAACCATGCGTCACCCATGTGACTTCCCCTTTACCTCATAACTTCTATCAAAGTTTGAAAATAATCCATATTTAGGTGATCCAACACTCGGAATAAAATTCTAATGTTTTGTTTAAAAAGAATGACCTGTTGATAAATAGAAAAAGAAATTCCGAAACATTCTTAATTTTAACACGGTTCAAAACATGGGATGTTACATTATACCCACCTTAAAAACATTTCATCCCTGAGAAGCCATCGGGATGCACTACTAAAACAACCAGCCTACCAATGTAATTTAATCTCGTTAGAAGTGGCATGTTGCGTTCCTAAAGCCAAAAACACCTTTAACCCTTCTCAAACCTAATGGATAAGCCTTTATAACTAGATAAAAAGGTTACTCTAAAGCTCAAACATCAAAACAGATCTTATGTAATAGGTAATTAGAAGGACCTTGCCAACATAAAAGGTTGAACCTCGATCAAAAAAAGGAATAGTTTTCTCATGCTTCCCTAATAGAGGTTGCGAACCCAAAAGGCACTTTCTCCCATTATCTGAAGATGCACATTTAAAACTATTCTAAAATCATCTTCCAGTATAATGATGTCCTTACCCAACATCTCGTAAAAAAATTTCAATTCAAGCCATCACAAGGCTATTTTAAAAACAATCGTTCCCAAACATGAAAAAGGAAGTAGGCCAAAAAACAACGCATCCCACATACTACCCAGATAACAACTACTCCATAATCCCAAAAACATTTAAACTGTAGTGTTGCATAAGAATGAATCTATTTGAGTGTCTCCATGATGTGGTCAAATATAGGGTACATGCTCGTTGTGTCTATAATAGTGCACTATGTAAAAACCAAGGTCATTAAAAATGATCAGTAAAACCATTACCGGACAAATCTGTTCTAAAATCTCAGCATCACCTTACAACACGTTCATTGGGAACAAAGTGACAATACCCACATTAGAATTTCCCATAATGTCTCATGAAGAGATCAGCCACTCACCTGCACGGTATATTAACAACAAAATCGACATTTCAAAACACCTGGGTCATTCGAAAACTATTCCATGTATTTAAATGAAACTGATTAATTAACATTCAATTTACTCAACATGGAGTTGACCTAAGACCGTACTAAATAGCAAAAAAGGCTTATTACGGAGTCATATTTCCTCATACGACCATTTTACTAGAATACGCTATGACCAGTCATCCATTACTCAGAAAAAGGGTCAAACGACCAACAAAGCAGCCAAACATGCCCGAGAAACATCTAACCAGCAGAAAAAGAGCATTACTCGATGTTTAATCTCATAATGAGGTCATGAAACACATCACCACCCATTTGATCAAGGTTTCATTGAAAACTGGAAGTACTACCTGGGAAAACGGAACCCAACTACTCCAAATGATTGAGAAAAGACATAGTGCAAGAAAGGCATTTATGTTCTAAGGGAGATACCGACCGTAGGTTATTCCCTTAGGACGAAAAGGTGAAAAACCAAAAACGGGTCACTTAAAACAAGTCACTAGGATAAAAAGATAGACATAAGGCCATTGCGAAGGAGAAGAATGCCTACGGAAATTACTCACACTTCTGTTCCAAGGAAAATCAACATAAGCCTGAACTACCCTTTACATTAGGGTTTTAAATAGTTGGCACCACAAAGGGTTCCATTTCCATGCCTCTTATATTTAATCACATTTAATATTTAATCATCAAACGATTTAATCCAAACATCATAGTACCCTTTTAAAAATGCACCAAGGAAAAATAGACATGTTTTACAAAACTCCCTTTTTAAAACATTTATGTTAGTTGACATCCCTTCATTTTCAAGAAATTTATCAAAATAAAATCCTTTTAAGAAGATTAGGTGACCTCTGAGGATCTCATTTTAACCAACCTGGGTTCTCTATAAAGCATCCCAATAACAAACGAACAGGTATTAAATTCAAAACACCCAAATGGGTCATCCCATAAAAACACTCCCCGGCAGACTTAATTGGGTCCACACGCATTTTTGAAGCTATCCATTTGATTTCAGATAAAAATTAAACATCGTTCACATTTATAAGAATTTCACATGGAATCATGACATCACATTTAAAATGAGTCATCATTACCCAATTCATGAAGCGTACATGCATTCCATGGATTGAAAATTGGATCTCATTAATAGATACCAATGTCAATTCAGAAATTAACATGATCAACCTAATGGTCCAGATTATATGGGTGACCACCTCCAATCGTTAAGGCGCTCATACACCTTATCTCTGGATTTTGGATCCCATTTAACACAATCAACATTTATTTAACATTTTATCTTTATCACCCCTTTCACATATCAAAACCTCTCTAATATGTTAGCACAAGTAGTAACAAAACAACATTCTATAACATGGAATCATGTAACAACAAAAAAAACATGCTAATAACTGAGGTAGTATGAAATATAATCACTCAAGAATGTTAAATCAATCACTGTAACATGATATCAAGAGAGGAATTCTAAAGCAGATCAATCATGAAATTTCACCCAAGGAACAAAATCCAAATTATCTAGCATCCTACTAATGCAACTACATGGAATGTTATATGCATGACATGTGAATCTATAAGTGCCTAAGATGATGCATGTATAAAACTTCCTGTCCATATCAGACCAAGAAAATTATTCATTTCAAAATTCTAAAAATCAAAAAACAGCCGAAAATACACCAATCACTGAAGGGGAAATCATATCAACTGTAACCTCTAATTGTACAAACATCATTTCCCATCCTTGGCCACCTGGTCATCTCCTCTACATGAGGTGATCAGTCCCAAGCATGACTATTAACCCAAGCGCTGATACATTCCTAGTCTCCTGTCTACCAACCTCATAATAGTTAGACACTGGAAAATAATGAATCATAAGCCTCTGATACCACTTTATAATTTCTCGACCTGGATCACCCCAGAACTGGTGGCCGGACGAGTCGCCACATGACGTCAAGCGCATCTCCCTGTACACCAGAGGCTGCTGACTAGCAGCAATGGTCTATGGATTGTCATGAGAATATTATACCCTCATTTTAGTGTTCAGAAATAGACAAAGGCAATAAATAGTGGATGTGGTATAATAAATTATAAAGCAGTAGAAAACAGATTTTATAAATCTTGTACAAAAAATTGGTCAACACCAAATAATATAGAAAATGCATGCATGACATTCTAAAGATACAATAGTAAAAATTAGTAAACAAAATATCATGATTTACATTCCAATGCAGAAATAAATAAATAATTACTCAAAGCCCCAAGGCCGATCTCCTAAGGCATCCGGATCCTCCGCTAAGTCTTCTTCTCATAACTCCAATGTAAATGAAAACACCATAGTCCTCCAACCAAATAAAATCTACTTAGGTACCCAGTGAAACGGCGGACCGAGTAGGGTGTGAGATATAAATCTCAGTAGTTTTGGACCACCGGTCTCTTCCCAAAATCCACACATTTAATTAATAAATTAAAAGACATTAATGCATGCTTAAAATAATGTAAGCAGCACAAAGTAACTAAATACTCAAGTACTTGCTTCAGCCCTCAGCTGGTGTCTCAACCTGCAGTGTTCATTAGTCATGCATACTCAACAATCATTACGTAGTCATTTTACATTTATCAATTACTCAAGTCTTATTATGAAAGACTTGAGAATTGGGCTACAACTGACATCACCCGTATAAGTCACTCACTAAAGATGTCTATAAGGACCATATAAGTAATCAAAGTAAAGACCGAATCTAATATTGTGCTTTGGCTTGGATAACAGGTCAAAAGTTATTCAATTAAATATTTCATATATTATGTCTATGCCTGTCAACTAAAATAGTAATTCGCTCCTGGGTCCGTCCATTAACAGTGATTCACCCAATTCATTAATAAGTCTAAGCCCTTTCTCGTAATCAATTCACAAAACATCGTGTCACAACAACCTTCATTAACCATTAACTCATTTCATTCATGAAAAATTAGATCCACAGTCCAATGTTAATTAATGGGTGTAGAATATCATGTCTAAGAGCCTTGTGAGTATTCAGAGCATCAGTCCATGTCTCAATACCCATGGGTATTTGGTGCATCAGTCCCTGACCCATAAAATAATATTTTTTTACAATCTAGGTGAAGAACACCATGTCAAGCACCTCGTGAGTATTTGGAGTATCAGTCACTGTCTCACAACCCATTTATCAATCATACAAATATATATATATATATATATATATATATATATATATATATATTTGGTTTAGAACATCATGTCTAACACTCTGTGAGTATTTGGAGCCTCAGTCTTTGTCTCAAAACCCATTCATCAATCAAACACATATATTTATCATTGGTGTAGAATACCATTTCTAACGCCCCAAAAAAGCCATTAATTAATTAAAAAATTAATTAACATCACAAATCGCTCTTCGGGTAAGTCAACATATAAGTAACCATTAAACATCTCATTAATTAATAATTAATTGAAAATTAATTATTCATAGAAACCCAACTGAATAATTAACTCAACACTTAATTATCCAAATTCTTTAACAAGTCTGAACTCATCCATTCAAACAATGGTTCGTCCAGGACATTAACAATTTACAACCTCACCATAATCATCTAAAAAATGATGAACAATGCAATGATAATTTATTGACCATCTCACACAACATATCAAATATCAATATAACTACATAATAGACAAAAATAGGCATGGAAAACTAATATGCATCAAAAGGTACTCCTGGCCAACAATAGTAACAAAAAATCAATTCACAGTCTTAATTTTATGAATGGAAATTAATTAATTCATAAATTAATTATTCAAACCTTTTCACAATAACCAATCATCAATTAGGTGACCATTTTCCATTTAACATGTAGTAATCAATCCCTCCATTAATTATTACCAATTTCTAATTATCTTCCAAACATGTCAAATATTCAATATTCCCAATAATCAGTAAAAGACACAAACTCATTCCAAATCATGACATGATAATTAATTTTACAATTAATTATCCTATAAATCATTCTTCCCATTAAAATCATTAAATTGTTTAATCATAAAAATTTAATTAAAATAGAAATCCATGCTTAAAATCAACACATGTTCAAGTCCTCTTTTATCTCATGTGGGTGGAATTATTTAATAAAATCAAGAGTTCCATGCATTGACATATCATAATCATTGAAACTCACATTATCCATTTATAAACATGAGCTCAAATTCTCATATAAAGTGTTATAGATTTGGGACCATACCTCGGGTTTTTGACGGAAACCACAACGAACGAAGAACCCTCAAGAGAAACGGGTTTAATCTTCAAGAACCCACCTTAGATCACTTCTCCTAGAAAGACAGAGACTAAATAACATCATACTTGTCATCCAAACACTTAGATTTACCCATAACAGGCATAGATCTAAGAAACCGTGTGAAGCGGAGATATAGATCTAAGTAGATCTATGAAACCGAACATGAACGAAGAAAAACATCTAACTACATCAAGAAATCGACGTTGATTTTCCAAGAGAAGCCTTCATATCTCCTTCAAAACGCTTGGGAGAGGTTTTCCAACCTTCAAGGGAGAGTAATCCCGACTTATGGCCTCTTAGGAGGAATAAAAAGCCGTCTATAAGCAAAATCGAGTGAGATCCACAATATAAGGATCTCATTTAAGTTCCCGCATGGTTAGTTCGCATGGTTTGACAAATCGTGTGCTAACCATGTGTTAGCTACTTCCTCAGCCACCCTTCTCGCACAGTTTGGCCACATGGGTAGACAAACCGTGTGCCACCCATGCAAAAGCTAATGCCTCCAAGACCAACTACACACGGTTTGGCCGCACGGTTTTACAAACCTTGTGCCGCCCGTGCGACTTCCCCTTTACCTCAAAAAATCTATCAATGATTGAAAAATGCCATATTTAGGTGACCCAGCACTTGGAATAATATTTCAGAGTTCAGTTTAAAATGAAAGACCCGTTGATAAATAGAAAATGAAATTCATAAAAATTCATAATTTTTACTCGGTAAAAACACGTGATCTTACATGAATTTAGGGCCAAATCCTCTTTATTCATATATTATTTAAATTGCATAATCATCTCTACAGTTTTGTCAGATTCTATTATATTATCCTTACTTTTTAATATCTCCCATCAATATGTTTCAACTGGTTGTCTATTTAAATATATTTAGGAATTTGATTTTGAATATGGGTGGTTTGATCATCATTCAGATCAAGTATACTGTGTTCTATAATATCCTATGATGAACCCTCCATCAATTTATTTTATTTTCATATTCAGGCTTCATGATGAGGTTGTATCCAACATATTACCATTTTATTCATTGTTTCCCATATTCATGGAGACTTTATAGGTGACTTTGGATATATATGTTTTAATTTTGATAATATTAAAATTATATTTGATATCATGGTCTTGTAATTTATAGATCTTATTTTCTATCCATCATTAATTAGGTAAAACCCTTAATTGAAGTCAAAATTATTTATCTTATATGTATATAACCGGATGAAATTATAAGTCTTCCCCTCTAAATTATTGCTTGAATAGGATATGAAATTTTTTCTCCCACTTTTAAATAATCATCTATGATATATATTCCTTTAATAAGAATATCTCTATTTTTTTCAAAATCTGAAGTCGTATAATAGGTTTGTTTCCACTTTAAAATTATATTTTCTCCATTCCATAACTCAAAAAAATCATTACCAATATTTTCGGCACAAAATATCTGAATCACAATATTCACCAATATTTATTGTTGAATATGTTACACACTAGTACCCAAACATGATGAATGATTAGACTATATTCCTTTATTAACATTTTTACATTGATTTGAATTTATGACCTCTATGAGATGCATCAATATCATCCCATAGACCCTTGAGGGTCAATACAAGATACACCTCTTCATTATATATTTATAAATTTTTTTCCTTCATTAAAACATAAGGTATAATTATAATTTAAAATTCCCATCATATCATATTTTATGTATCTTTATGCATTATAAAATAATGAAAATTATCAAATACATATTGATTTTTTTAAATAGTTATATAATAATCACAATCAGTTTTCTCTAAGGGTAATGAGTTGAATCCTATTGTTTATGTACCATTCCAACTAGATACATGACATTATCATATGCCTTAAAATTATCACTCTAACAAATAATAATTTGATCTATAATTATCTTACAACACTCAAGACTAAAATTCATATAATCTTTATTTGACCAATACTCCTATATTGTACCATGATGAAACAATTGTTCAAGATTACCCAATCTTAAAATATTTGATATGTACTTCCATCGAGACACAACGATTACCTTATAATAAAACAAAAAAATATCCATATTCAATTCTATTAAATTAAATTTTTTTCTATAATAGGCACCCTTATAAAAAATAATAGAATAAATAGGCTGAGAGAGGGATGTTGTCCTACTACCAAATATTTGGAATCATGCAACCAAACTGTATGATTCTCCAAGAATAAAATAGTTTTTTAATGCTATATATAGACACTAGAATATTACCCAATTCATCATAGAATGCAGATACTGCTCAACTATGAGTTAAAATACTATCTTTATAGATAAAATTTTATTATTCCCACATGAAAATCCTCTTTTGACAATTTAACGTTGAGGGATTATTCATTAAAATGAAAAAGAATATGGTGTGTGTCAAATAATCTACCAATAAAACATCCCATGGAACCAGTGAAAGAATTGAAAAATCTATCAAAATCCTCCATCGACTTGCCTCATTGGAACAAAAGAGATAATAGAGAAATATCATGAAACATTGATGCCTCAATAAACTGTTGTAGTATGAAAAAATATACATAATCCCTAAGGTGAATGATGGTAATTTTTTCCATAGGGATATTTTAGAAGAATTGTAAAATTGGGTAGGGTGAGTGAAATAAGATAATTTCATCTATCAGTTTGAAGAAAAACATGTTTGATTTCCCCCACCCACCCCTATAAGGGGGGGTTTGATGTTAAAACCATCACTCAAATAGGGTTTTTCATATAGGGAGAGTAAATTGAGAGTGGATAGTTTAATTTGGACATGAGACTATTTATGAATTATAACGTTTCATCCATTTTAATTAAAAGACAAAAATACTTTCATATCATCCAAATATATATCAAAATAAATAATGATAACAGCAATTAAAACCAAAATAATATTTATTTACAAAAAAAATTAATTTCAAAAAAATAGAATCAACATCGAATTTTATCATATGTATTATTATTAACAATGTTTTCTAAATACTTTTTCATAATATAAAATATTATTATTAATGATATTTCCTCATGTCTATTATAATCACCAAGTAACTTGTTTTAACTATAATAGAAAACCATTTTGTTACACATAATCAATACTATTCCAACAAAACACATATGCGTGTATATAATAAGGATAGAATTACAAACAAATTACTATTGGATAAAAACGTTCCATTGGAAATTGATAAAAAGTTTAGATCACTTTTACAATATTTTAAATACAAATATAACAACAATATTTCAATAATAAATTGGAATAATTTGTTAATACATTGTATTAATCATATAACGAATTTTTTTTGAATAATTGAAAAAATAATATAGTATACAAAAAATAACCTAAGTTATAATGTTATTACCAAATTAACATAAATAAATATTCATTTAGAACTCATGTTATATACTAAATTCATGATTCATAAAATAGTATATATATATATATATCCTAATGAAAATAAAAATTAATGATGAATGATAAAATATGTATAATGGTTCATAAATATGAATACTATAATTTAAAAATAAATAAAAAATATAAATAACTGTGTATTATATCTCGACACGATATGCTATCATTCCATTCATATTATATCCTCCATATTAATAACCAACACTATGGTCCTCTTGGTATCTATAGTAGATCATTACCTTTATTTAAAAAAATTATACATACACCTGATGCACATATTTTAATATATATAACCCCAATTGGGAATCATAAATTATTATATCCAGAAAAATGCATGTACAAAACCAACATGCAATTTTGAAAAGAAATTTATAGAAAAAAATTATATTTTAAACACCATTTTTTTAAAATATGAGAATTAATATATTAATATATTTTGGAGAACTAAATTAAATACCATCTATTAAAAATAAAAAATAAGTGTAAAACATTGAAAACATTTTCAAAAAATTGGAAAAGGATATCTTCTTTAATGGACAATGAACACTAGGGACCTTATATACAATCTAACTCCTTGAATGAAACCATTTAGAAAATATGTGATCATATTATCTCACCAAACTCACAAAATATAAGTATAATCATTAAAATATTTTAGACTAGTGGTTTATAAAAATAATTATGGGTATCCTCCTAAGATGATATAATTTTGGCGCTCTAGAAATTATTCATTTCACATCACTATAACCCTAATTAAATGTTAGATTTTATTCACACATTTTTTAGAAATTAGATTCAACTATTTCATCCATTATTTACCTTACATCAATTTAAAAATTAAAAATATATAAATATAAAGAATAAAAAAAGGAGTATACTTGGTTTACCTATACTAGTCTATGTCATTATATCATACACTCGATGATGTTCTAGTGTACCAAAATTAACTATGAAATAACTATCATTCATGGAAAATGTTATTTATTATGGTATCTCCACATCCTAGTAAAATAACATTATATTTGGGATGGGGATATGAAAATACCTTATAATGGCCACTAAATATTATTCCTCCTTCATACAATACTTTTGAGAATATTTACTCAATTTATAAATTTGAATGTAACGCCCGGGTAAGACTAAAAAATTGCAACATTTTCTTCTTCAATTATAGAATAGATTCGTTGGTGAACTTCCATAAATATAAATTATCTATTATGGCCTAATTTCATTAACTACTTCGGGATTAAGTTGAATCAATGTCTTAAAAACTGAATTATATTCTGAAACATACTACTCAATATGATTATATTTCCACACAATAATTATTCATTCCTTACTCCATCTTCACCTACAATAACTGGACATATCAATGTAACTATGTATTCACAAGAAATAATTTAATATGAAATATGTATTAGTGAAATATATTTTTTAAAATCATTATGAACTTATTATTCTACTCGATAACATAGATTTGATTCATATATTTTAAAATTTCTAGAAATAGTCCAATATTTTTTATAAAATCTTCTCATCCTTAAACTCTTCAATTAGTTGCAGGGATAAATTCTCATATATCTCATATTCTATGGTATTTCAGAGAATATGACATATTTTAATGTATTAAAAAATTCTAATTTATGTTAATTGTCTCTCTCTAATATAATGTCACATAATCCTCTATTTAAAATTAAAACCATAACATAAATATTTTCTTTAATCTAACGGGGCATGTCATGATACTCTCTTATGTGTCCTGAAAGACTCTAAATTCACCCAAATTTTGTTTTGAGTAATATATTTTGTGGTGATATTATATTTAAATTTGTATAAAAAATGATAATTTATACATTATTTTTCAATATTTTGAATAAAATAATATTTTAATCTTTTTAGATCTCTAAATTCTTCTAAAAAGTATATCATCTTCCTAGATAACCCTTTAGAACTCATATAACAAATGATTATAAAATATATTACAAAATTCACATCATTGTGTAATCCAAATCCTTATGAAATAAACAATTATATAGTTTTTTTAGACATAAATCCACATCAATTAGTTTCAAATAGTTATTGTGTATAATGTTTAATTTATAATGATCCACATATATTCACACTTACATGACATGAATTTATTCCTATGAAATACCATTACAGTGTTGTCTCCTCTTCATTATGAAACTATAATTTACTCCAAGATACTATTAATTAGATCAAAATTACCATAATTGTTTAATTATAAAATAATATTAATATTTAATGTCTCTTGAAAATATACATTATTATTATTTGATTTATTATTTAATATTACATATAATTTAACAATTTATTGTTATTTATGTGTATCATTTAGACTTATCATGTTAATAATACATAAATCCAAAAATTCAGAATAGATACTAATAAATATATTACTGTAACACTTTACACATATCTATGTGATTTTCAAGAATTTTATTCATATGAAGCCTTTTTATTTCTCTTTTTACACTACTCTAACCATTGAGAATAATTATTTAATTTTTTTTGTCATGGGTTTAAAAAATTTATAAACCTTTTATAAACTCATTCATTGATTATATTACACACTCCAAAACCATACTAATCAATAATAAATATATTTTATCTTATAATAATATCCTTTCATATAGGACCATAATTCTATAATATTTTTATTATATTTCCTTTCTATAATAATGTATCAATGTAATTATCATCTACATTACACCATTGTCATAACATTATATATTAATTGTGGTGAATTTATCACATTCAAATAAAAATTTTAAAATATTATATTCATAATAAAATTCCATAAATCATTGGTTGGTATATTTTTATAATAATGGTTTCTATCTTAAAATAAAAACATGCATCACAATGTGTCAAAATAAACATCCTCCTAGTTTTCAAATTTTTTATAATTCAATTTTTTCTTATAAATGAATTTAAAATAATTTTTGTATCATCTAGGTATTTATTTTTACTCCACAGAATTATTTTCATAGATAATATTTCATTTCAATATCTTCTATGGATTGTTTAGTGACATTTTAACAGTTTTCAGTGTTTTCCAATGAAGTGCATGGTTGGTGCATAGTTTCAGAAATCAATGATATTTTTCTAAGATGTTTTGTAACATGTATTTGATAACTATATCATGGAACATGGTGGTATTTCATTAATTTAAACTGTTCATACATGCCCTAAAAACTTTTAAAATGTGATTGATTCATTTCATATTATTGTTGCACAACATGTCTAATCATGTAGCCAAACAATAATTTGGTAATGAAAAAATCTATATTTTATTATTAAAAACTGATGCATCTTCATCTTACCTCGTTACTATTTTGGTGAATTTATTTCTTGACCTTGGAGAATAATATTGGATATTTTGAATATTTATTTCCTTATAAAGAATGAATTTATTAGATCCTAAAAGCTGGATCTATAAAATTAAATACTGGTCTCCACTCTCTCTTTTAATTTTTTTATAGATATGTTCTTCTCCCATGAAACATAACCTTATACTGAAGATTTTGATATTATATATAATGGTTGTAACATGATCTAATTGGTTTTAATATAGAAAAGTTATTTATTTCAGATGATTTTCCATGTTCATCGATCCTCACAGTTCATTCTTTGAGAATCATTATTTACGTGACTCCACTCATTTATTATATTACATAAATTTATGAATTGAATATTCATGATTTGGAATTCGTTGTTTACTATTCATCCTTGGCTCATATAAACCTAATTTCTATTTATATTGTGGATTTCTTGTCATAATTGAAATTATATGCATTTTAGGTTGTTGATTAAATAAAAATCATTTCTATAATGATCATTTCATGTTTTATCAATATTTTTTTAGATTTAGAAATTCCAAATTTATGTTTTGTTGAAATATTAATGTATTTTTCAATTTTATTATGTTAAAATCGCGTTTGGAATTTCATTTAATATTTATTTCAAATTGTGATTCATTTAATGAAAATTGATTTCAAATGTTATGGTATTTTGAAGTAATTTCATTTTTTGGAATGTTTTTATTTTACGAAAAGTAATTTATATTCATGTTTTATATTTATTTAAATTATTTTCTAAATTATAGAATGGGGAATTTAATATTCCTAGGATGTAAATAATGATTTATGGTTTATTTTTATCTATTGGCCTTAGTATTGTTAATGCACATTGGATCCTTGGTTACATGTGAGGGGGGTTATATTAGGATAAGTTCTCTCAATGTTTTTCTTATTTATCATAGAGAGGATGTATTAATATATATATTACTATAATAAAAATTTCAATACACTATCAGGGGGATCACATATTAGGGTGTTCTTTCTTCTCTTTTCCTAATTTTTTCATAGAATTTTTTGATTCCCACTAATCACAAAACATCCATTAGGTGTGAGGATACAAGATAACTTGGAGTTATTGTATCATAATAAAAACATTCCATGTTGAAACTACATTGAAATAATTTGTTTTTTTGATAATTGAATATATTTTAAATTCCTTATATGATTTTATTTCTCTGTAACAAATTATGGTTCCATGAAATGTTCTTGGAAATATTTGTACCTTTTGAATATTTTTTTGAAGCTTCTTAAAGGGGTTAATTCTATGTTTTGATATAAGATATGAAAATTTGTCGCATCACATTATTTTTTATAAAAAATAATTGCTAACTTATATTATGAATAATTATAAAGGGAATTTTTTTGAGATCCAAGTGGGATTTTTCTCCCACAATATGCATACCTTTGTGTGTGTGTATATCTTATTTTAATTAACACAAATAATGGAAAGATTGTATATAGAGGTGTTTGGTATATAAGTTATTAGTTCATGGGAATCCAATATTGATATGGTTAACATGGATATTGGGTGTCTTTCATTATGAGTACTTGGTTTTTTTCATTTTAGATTGGCATTTGTTTTTCCATGACATAATTTTATCATTCCATTATTGACTCTATTTTGTAATGATGATCTTAATTATTAAATTGAATAGTTGTTTTTCTTCAGATTTATCATGTGAGAGAAATCATTCCCAATGGTTGTTTTTTATTCTGAAACACTTATCTCCATATCTTATGAATCATGGATTCCATTACGGCCTTTCTACAGACTATCTTGGGTACCATATTAGGGATAAACTAGATCGGTAGAGTAAAAATTGGAATTTGGGAATGAATTATTTGATTTTATTCTATTATAGAAATGATTTTGGAGACATGAGATCAGATTTTTGGGACATACGTGTTTTTTATTAGGGATTGTCTATTTAGTTATACTCATAACGAGACTTAAATTAGAATTGATGTAGAGAAGTGTGTCTCTTGTGTCAGTATCTATATTATATATTATCCAAGATTGTGTCTACTTTATTTAAAAATAGTATTATATTATTACTGATACTCTCATTATATTCCTTGATAAGTACAATTCATGATATAATCCATCCTGTAATTATTGATTTGGGTCTTCAGAATTATATTCCAAGATTAAAACAATTACTTGATCAAAATATTTTCGATATAGTGGTTTGAGTTATCTACCCATTCAACCAAAATGTTCCCTCTTCACCAGATCAAGCTAGAATGGTGTACATAGGAACATGAGGAAAATGTGATTGAGAAAAAACATTCTCTTATATAAAAAATCATCCTTTATTGGAAAAAATAATCCAATGGTTTTGGACGCATGTTTTAGGAAGATGGATTATACTTTTATCTTTACCAAAAAAATAAACCCAATTAAGGTAATGTGTGGTAGCATTATAATTTATGGACTTAGAAAGAGGTTCTTAGTTCAAGAGGTTCAAGAAAATAATCATTAATTATTATAAATAAAAGACATCAAAAAAATATAACAACTATTATGTAATAGATTATTAATGATATCTGCATACATGGAGTTAAATTCCATTTAGTATGGCGATTGAAATATGTCTTAGTATGGAATCCTTTTTCTTAGTAAGTCTATTTTTCACCAGGGGTGGTGTCAAATATTATATTGAATGATGATAGGCTTTTCCATTTCTTTAGAGAATATATTCATTATCATTTTCTCATTCTAAAGTTTACGCCTTATGAAATAATGGTCAATTGAGAATTGATAGAAGATATTGACTAGGATGGAATGTTAGTGTTGGTAGGAATTTCTGATCCTCGCTGTGGTAGTTTCAATTGATATTAGGGAAATAAGTTTACGTTAATTGAAAATTTAGTGTATGGTGGTTGTGGTTCCTAGGTATCATTATTACTCAACACTTTAAGTAGTGGCTATTATTCTTCAATATTCTTAATATCAGTTTCACAAGGAGGGTCAATGGAAACTATTTTCCCCCAAAATACCATGATGTAAAATTTATGTGGAACCAATTATCACATGAATACATTCTATAAAGATCATTTTACACCACATTATAGATTAGGTTCAATAGAACCCAAAGGATAAATATCACAGTTAGATGCTTTTAGTTCAATAGGGTTCCAACTGAAAGCATCTAGAATGTAGCAGTTACACAGATTGTTAGATTCATAAGTAGATGTTGATGTGGGTCTAGGGATATTGAGAGGTATTATCTTAATTTATTCATCTTTAGTGTTTATTATATTTTATATGGGTTCCCTACAATATTTTATATCATCCATCATTTAAAATCTCTTAAACATTACAATGGAACTTCTGCCTTTTTTAATGGAGATTGAGTGCCTCTTGGGAAGACATGGAGTATTATATCTGATGCCACTCTTATTCTTTCCTTATATCTAAGGTTGAGTTGGTTTTTTATTTCTTGTTTTAGAGTATAGACCCATATTATATTATTATCAAGATGGATTGGATGATCTCCTATATTGTGAAGTTTGACCATTATCATCATAAGGCTTCCTCTATTACCTATTAATTGATATCTTTGGTTACTAGAGAGAGTGGGATCTGAGGTCAATTCAATAGAGACAAATTCTTTCAGAACATATAATGTTGATATCTTTTTTCAAGATATAACATATCGATGAAACCATTTTTTCGATCATCCATTGTTAGTCGGAATATTTCCTGATATGTCTCCTCATGACATTCCATGTATGTATTTGGAAATTGAGGTGGATTTTTTATAGAACTTTTTCTTAACAGTCTACTTATTTCTATTCCATCGTATCTCATGATACTAGTTTAATAAATATAGTAAATGATTCAAGTGGAAAATTAAAATTAAAATTGTTTAAATCATCCTGTTATATAATCTTATTATTCACCTTTAACAATTTTTATGAATTTTGAATTATTGACAAGTATTTATATCATCTATTAGAATCCTAAATTGGTAAATATTTTGAATAAATACCCTTTACTCAATATTTAGGAAATGTAATATTATTTTAAAGGGGAAATGTGTTTTGAATCTAGAACTTACATTTGGATATCATCATCTTAAGGATAGGGATTCATATTTTTTGAAGACATCTTATTAGAGTAGGTATAGCGATATTAAAAAACTTATTATAAAACTTTTCTGAAATAAAAAGTTCTATACATTTAATAGATTTTATGAATTATATATTACACAAATAACATTATTCTTTAATCATCGTATCCATGGATGATATTTTGGTTTTCTAAATAGATATGTTAGTTCATTAACTATAATTGAAATAGATTTTTTAAATATTGATAGATCAATTTGATTTTGATAAATCTTAAAAAATGAATTTCAAGATTACGTATTTTATGTTATTATTAAATATGATTATATCATATGTTATTTTTTATCCTAATAATTTCAATGTTTTTTAATATAATGGTACATGAATCATATTTGATATTTTCAACTTCTTAGATTTTTGAAGGATATCATTTGGGGTTTATAATGGATTTATCAAAACATGCATAACCATTTACTTCCATTACCACGAAATGATTCAAATTTATATGAGATTATACATCTCATGATACCATTGATGAGTTTAAAATATTTCAAATAATATCCCCTAATTTTATTTTTGGAAAATATATTCAGTGATAACTTGTTAATCATAATACTTCAATATAAGTCTAGGGATGTATTTTTGATATATATATATATATATATATATATATATATATATTAATATGTGTCTAATGGTTCTCATCATATTTAACCTCCAGAATAAGATTACCCTACTCATTATTATATCCTCCAATAGTCATGCATGATCTTAAGTACTGGGTACGACACCTTTTGGGGAAAAATTTCATAATTTAATATTATCTATGAATATAAAGATACATATTTCTTATTATGTGTTGAACATCTTGGAGTGGTTGTGGGTATAGTACCATTAAGAATTAACTTCTATATGACCTATAACCTAGTAAAATTTAAAATTTCTACTAATACCCATTATTCGAAACTTCTCTCGATGTAGTGGCAGAGTCGAATGATGATCATGAGTTCATAGGGATCTGTATTGGGATTCATCTAAAAAATATAAGGGATGAAACATGTATTATTATTATTATTAGAATAGAGTTTAAATCATATCTTATGGAGTCCATTCCTCATGATAAGTAATGTAATGTTGAGTTTAAGAGTACAATGCATTATTTTAATTATAGTGAGACAGAAAAAATGGTTCTATCGTAGAAGGATTCAATTTTATAATGGGTTGGTATATTTTATAATTATCCATGATAAATTATTAGATATATTAATGTTATTATTCTCAAAGGATTTTTCACTATGTAACTTCTGAGACATAATATAACAGTAATTTTTTGGTCTATTGGAGAGGTATAATGCATGAAATAGTTAATTTTTTATCTCATTCCTACACTAATCATTACATCATGGTTGTGAACCAAATGACTTCTAGTTTTATACATCCTATACATATTCTAGTGTGGATGTGGGATTAGGTTTCAATATATTACAATATTAGACTACCAATGTATCCCAAATTAAATATATATATTTGAGAATTTATCAATAATTGTATTTTTTTTCACTCCCTTCTAATTCATTACACTACCAATGTTTAATATTTTAGAAAGATGAAAATTTTTGAAATCATAGTGTTATATGTTTTTTTACTATTATTATCATATATAGGGATCCATGGTTTTCTAATCAGTTTTATAATGGATTATTGGTTTTGATGGGTTATATAGTCTATTTTACCATGAATTACAATATTCAAATGGATGGATAGAGGGAGTGAGTTAATTATATTTAAGAGTAAATTTAATGTCCTTGCATCATGTATATTTAATGTTCATAGTAAAAAAACCTTGGACTAGTTTTTTATATATAATAATTGTTATTGGTCATCCATTAAAATACCTTCATGTAGAGAAATTGGTGGTTCCACATTAAATTAAGCTCTATATTGGAACGATGTCTGTAAAGAATAACATATTTATCATGGCCCAATTAAGGAGTCATTAGTTAAGGTTTCCGATATATTTACATGGTTTTTGATTGCACAAAGATAATATAAATATTATTTTATCTTCATCATTTTCAATTGTTTTTCACAATTGAAGAAAGAGTTTTACAAAAATTTGAAACACTGTTGTGTCACTACCATATTGGAAATCCATGTATGTTAATTCATAGATTCATGCGACCATTTGAGATCAATTAATGGACCATATGGTTATATTTTTTCTTTGATTTCCATATTAGTTGTCTGGGATTCATATGTATCCCATGTCCTCAACTCAAGAATTATCAACCTAACCCTTACCAATATTATAATTGGGAAAAAAATATGATCTAGAACCTGGTATCTCAATGACAAAGAAAACACTAAATTTTTTTTGACTCTTAATCAATAGTTCTATAGGAAAATTATATACCACTATTCATAGTTTTTTGACGGCACATATTATGCACTAATGTGATTTGTTAATGGGGGGAAAGTGATGATGATAAATATCCTAATTTCCATGTGGATATATGTTGAATGACATATCATTATGTGAAAATAAGGAAATATAGCGACCCCGGCCTTTTACACATAACATTACATGATTTTATGCATAATTATACATTGGAGTAAAATCCAAGGATTGTAATTCCTAGTGCCTATGGAGAATAGGTGCATAATAAAACATTAAAAACATTTTATTTAATATCCATAATGAGATTATATCTTCCATTGTTATGAAATAGAATTATAATGTACGTTCGGGAAGACATGAACAAAGGGATTATCTAAATATCTCGGTAATGGAATAACCATAAGAACAAAGCATTAGATCATGAGATATAAGGCATGAAATGATGATATAAAAAGTCATGTATCATACAGAATCAAAACATATAAACATGGAACTATATAAACATGGAGTTATAAAAATTTTCCAATAACATAAAACATGTCCTTAGAATGAATCAATGCTAATCATTGAGACCAATTCACATGGTAGCACAAGCCCAGGCTAACCTCCAAGACTATCCCACGTGGTAGCATAAGCCAAATCTAATCGCTATGACCATTACACATAACGTCTCATGTGACTCAAATTTACAAAATTAATTACAGTGCTATCTGGGCACACCCATCTAAGAATTCCAGGAATATGTTTTCCACATAATGATTCATGTATAATCAATCTTTTATAAACATAAGGGTTAACCATAAAAATAATCAGGTACCATAATCCTTTAATTAAGAATAAAAATGTGAATATCATATTAGTGTATATGAGGAAAGGAACTAAAATATACATGGAATTTAAAATGGTAAAATAGTCATGTATCATGGTTGGTTATTTCAAGTATAATTAAAAACATGTAAGAAAATTATTTATGAACTTTTAGCATTAAAACATTTTTCTACGGTTTTATGGAAAATACTATAGAGAATTTAAAATAGAAAGGGGGAAACTCATTTATATAAATATAATTAAACCAAGCGATTTTAAATAAAAAATATTTATTTTATAAATAAAATTATGTCTTAAAACAGAAGATATAGTGAATTTTAAATTAGGTAAGAATCCTAGAAGTTCCCTCAAAATCAAATTTTCTTATCGGCAAGCTTTGAGGAAAGAATCAATTTAAAACACGTATATCCCTGAAAGAGATTGATTAAAGTATCTTGATAAATTAATTTGTTAAATTTAAAAATAATTTATAATATGAACATTAAAATATAAGATAAATTCTTTTTGGTAAAAGAAAGATAAGTCATCTCAAAGGAACAAAGGAAGTCAGAGTGGAATCCCTTACAAAATATTTTCATGGAACTAGGTGGACTTAAGGGGGATTAATGATTGAGAAAGGGTTTTATCATCACTTATAAATAAATAGGTATGTATGGAGGTGGTGATAAATCATACCCCATCATTATATATTACATATAAAAGTGCATAAGAAAGAGGACATTCTTGAATAAAAGTTGAATAGAGATGATCTCTTACCTTATGTCTGACGGTGTTCTTTACATGAAATTAATGACCTGAATAATAAAATAAGGATCATTAATTAATATTTAAAGAACCTAATATATATATAATAATTAGTAAAACTTTTTTATCTTAATTCATGTCCTATTATATTTTTTTATTTTCAATTTTATTTTTCATGTCTGTTTGTTGTCTAGGTCATTAGTATAGGTTTACTTATTTTCATGAATAGATAATCTTGAAAATTGGGGATGGTTTTCCATAATGGAATTAATATTCTATTACTTAACATCCATATGGTTACAATGTAGTAAATCTCATTTGTTTCATGGAGTGAAGATTAATAATTATGCAAAACATTAGTGATTTCTATTCGGAATAAATTTTATTATTTGGCCACAATTACCATGTTTTGTTTCATAAATAAAAACCATGTTTAAAAAGGAATAAAAAACCATATATGAGACAAAATACATATATTATTGACTGGTGAAACTATATAAATGTTTTTATGGCCACAATTGGAGATTTTAATGGAAATTGAAAACCCATCGTCATTTAATGTTATAAATTAACACATATCAGATGGTGTATTTACTACTAAAATAATATAAGGGTGAAGGAGATATAATAATAAATTATTACATTACCATAAAATAATTCTTCTACATTTATGGAACATGATTTTTCATTACATTTTTATGGGTTTAGTGAAGGATATAATATTAAACAAAATAACTTGAAAGGAATGTTAATGAATTGAAATATGGAATTTACCTCTTGAATCATTATTCCTTGGGAGATTCTTATGGGGAGAGTATTTGGTATTTTGAAGAGACTAATGGTTTTTGGAAAAAAACATTATAGGGGAGTGTGGGTTGTTTTTATATTGGATGTAAGTAGGGTTTTTTTAATATTTAATTTCGTAGTTTATTAATTTCCCTCAGGACCAGTAATAGTGATGATTCCATGAAAAAAATAGTAATAAGAGAATTTTATTTCAATATTTTGGTCCATATGTCACTTATGATGACATGAATAGTGTATTTATATTATAATGTATGGTTATGGTAAATTAATGTATTTTACTATTCACAAAAAAATTCAAGTATTTCAGAAACAATCTAAAAATTAAACATAACCATTTTTCAACACATTGAATTCAAAAATGAACTCCATATTTCAAAATTAATTTTGTAGATATGATTAATTTATTTTTTAATTTAAAATTATATTTTACCTCAAAAATAGAAATTTTAAAACTGTAACTGATTTTTTAATGCTTTTAAAAATGAAATAAGGTCTTATATAATTTTCTTAACACTATAAGACATATAATTGTTAATTTATGATTTTTTTTAAGAAAAATACATTTCCTTTTAAACTATTTAGTTAATTGTAATTAATTATGTATGACTTATAAAAAACGAATAATTTTAATATAGTCATATTATCACTTATGAGATGCCTAAATTTTATTAGTACATTCAAAGGTGATGTTACTATTCTTTTCGATGATTTAGTATTCATAATTTTCATATTACTACTCATAAGGGAAAGTTGTTGTCCAAAGGGGTTGGTTATTATTCCCATAATATATGTTTCTTCTATTGGACTCCAAATATCTTACTGATCGCAACAGTGTATGTCAGATTTTTGAAATTTAAATCTCAATGGTGAAAATATTGTGTTTAATGGTGTCATAGAACTTAGTAGTTAATTTTTTAGTAATTTCATGTGATTATATGAAATTATAAAAAGGTAAATTCCATTGAAAAAACATGGGTTCATTATATTATTCCCCCTTATGAAATTTTTCCCTGGAATTTTTTTTACATTCTATGTTGAAAATATGTATAGATACTTTTTCTTTATTTCCTTATCTAGTTCGCATATCGCATATTCATACATAGGGTTCTTCCACAAATCTTTTTCTAGGTGAGTAGTATTGTTAGGTATAACATTACCTCTATCATCCAAGATCATCATTGGAAACTCTTTATAAGCAAGACCATCCTCTAACATTAACACCTATGAAGAGAGTATAAGAGAAGGACCTAGTATGTATATTCTAAAGAGGGATATAAGAAACATATCTGGAACTTTTGGACCTGGTTGGTGGAAGTTATACATGTTCTGCCATAGCACCAACTTGATCAAGGATCTCTAAGGGGACGATGTACCTAGGAGTTAACTTTACTTTACTCCCAAATATCAAGACCCTATTCCATGGAGATACATGGAGAAATACCATGTTTCTAACATCACATTAAGGTTCTCGTCAACAATTGTCTAGATAGCTCTTCTGTTGGCATTGGGATTCCTTGATGTACAACTGAATGGTTTCCACCTTCTCTAATATTTCTTTGAACATTTCAATTCCTAGTAGCTTACACTCAATGACAATGTCCCAACACTCCCATTATATGTACCTTTTCTCATAAAAGGGCATTGTATGGTGCCATTCAGATGCCCGAGTGGATACTATTGTTATTATAGAATTCTACCAGCAGAAGCTGTTTGCCCTGTCCTCTTTTGAATTCCAAAGGACAAGCTCTCAACATAACTTCTAGTGTATTAATATTTCTCATAGATTGGACATTAGTTTGAGGATGATATGTCGTACTGAAGTTCAGTTTAGTTCTTAGGGAATGTAGGGAACATTTCCAAAACATCGAGGTGAATCTCGGATCTCGGTCAGATACAATAGATAGTGGTACTCCATTAATTTGTACCACATCTGTGGTGTATATATCTGCGCAGGATGATCCAATGAGAAGTCCTATAAAATCGCAATAAACAGAGATGTCTTTGTATGATGATCCACAATGACCCATATATCATTGTTTCCTCCGGATTTCCTTAGAAGTCTAGTGACAAAGTCCACAATGTTGTTCTCCCATATCCATTTTGGTATAGGTATTGGTTCCAGTATCCCCTTATACATATATCATTCATCCTTCACTTGTTGACATACTAGGCACATTGATGTGTACTCATCAATATTCTTCTTCATGTTATCCCCCCAAGAGTTCTCTAGGAGATCTTGATATATCTTTGTGCTCTATGGTTGAATAGAGAAGGTTGATATATATATGTAATTCAAAATATCATTCTTTATCTCTGGATTTTATGGTATACATAATCGTGACCCAAACCTTATTACTCAATCCTTGTCAGTCTTGAATATAAAGGATTTCACATTTTTTATAGCTTCCACCCTTTTCATAATTTTCACCTCTTTTCTTTGATCAACATTTATTTTCACCAAGTTGGATGATTGATAAATCATTTGAGAAATGATAGATTATGTTCCTCCATTAATGATTCCCATTTACATCATCTGAAAATTGATAAAGATTGTATACTTTTAAATTCACATCATTGATATAGATGCATGAACCTTTCTACTTAGAGCATTCATGAGATTATTAGTCATACCCAGATGGTAGTGAATTGTCTAGTCATAATAGTTTATGATCTCTAGGAATCATATACTATGAATATTAAAATATTTTTTGTGAATATATATGGGAGAATCTTGTGGAATGTATATATCTCACACTTCTCTCCATTGAGATAATGTGGCCAAATTATTAAAGTAAAGATCACCGCCATCAATTCCAGATCATGCATAAGATAGTTTTGATCATGTATTTTCAAATTACACGAGGTATAGGCTATCACTTTATAATTTTCCATAAACACATAGCCTAAACCATTCTTTTATGAATCACTATACTCCATAATGTGTTCTCCACTAGTTATGAATGTGAGTACTGACACAGTGACTAACATATTTTTCAACTCCTTAAAATAGTCTTCACATTCCATAGTCCAAAAAACATTAATCCCATCCATATCATCTTGGTCATTAGTATTGAAAATCATTAAGTTTTCTTCACAGATTATCGATAATATTCGTCTAGACCTAGAATGCAATGGATCTCTGTTATAGGAGTTGGTCTGGGCCACTCTTCAATCGACTCTGTTTGGGAGGGTCTTAAGATATCCCATTGATGGTGATAAAATCACAATGAATGATACACCATATATCTAGAACTCAGATTTAATACACTTTGCATTTATCTTCACCCTTTGCAATGTATTTAACAAAATATTCAAATGCTCCTCATGTTCCACCTTGGTCTTGGAGTATATCAGAATATCGTCAATAAAGACAGTTACAAATTTTTAGAGGTAATCTTTGAAGACTATATTCATTAAATCCATGAAAAATTCTAGAGTATTAGTGAGTCTGAATTTCATCAATTTGAACTCATCATGTTCATACCTCACTCAAAAGGTAGTCTTGGGAATATGATCCTTCCTCGCCATTAATTTGTGACATCCCGACCAAAGGACAATCTTGGAGAAATAAATGGCACAATGAAGCTGATCAAACAAGTCATCTATAAGTAGAAGGGGATACATGTTCTCTATACTGATTTTTTTGATCTCTCAATAATCAATGAACCAGAACATTAATACATCCTTCATCATGAAGATGAGTACTAGAACACCCCATAGTTAAGCACTCATGTGTATAAAACCCATATCTAGATTATCTTGTAACTGCTTCTTCTTCCCTTCCATCTCTATGATTTCAATTCTGTAAGGTTTCTTTGATATAGTAAGTGATCCAAAAATAAGTTCAATTGAGAACTCAACCTCTAAATTAGATGGTAGATCAGGAAACACTTCAAGGAATACATTAATGTAATCCCTCACGATGATATGTATTCAAGCATGATTATATCCTTATAGTAAATAATTTGATCTAGAAATGCTTACTCATAAATAATTAATTTTCACCAATGATAAAATGATTCAGATTTAGATTTATTTTCCACCTTACTTGTTGTAATGAATTTTATTATGCTTCGGGATGTAAAGAGTGATCCTACTTTCCCGATAGTTGATGTTGGCTTCGAATAATAATAGCCAATATATGACCAACATTGCATCAAACTCTAATAAAGGATGTATGATGAGATTTTCTGAGAGGTTCAGTCCACAAATGATAATTGGGGTACAGTTATAAAACATGGATGCAAGAATTTCCCCATTCCTTATTCTCACAGAAATGTTCACCTCCAAATTTTGAGGTGGTTTTTGAATAGTTCTAAAAACATAAAAGATATTAAAGAATGAGTAAAACCAGAGTCAAATAATATGTTCACTATTCTTGAATGACAAACTAGAATAACTGTCACCAAATCATTGTACGGATCCACCTCAGAAGAAGTGACAATATATTCCCTTTCCTGTTGCCTTATAGGTTGTTGTTGATTTCCTCTGATAACCCTAATCTTATAGAAATTTTTCACATAATTCCCATGTTACAATAAGTTTTAGCATTAAACCACCAGATGAATGATTATCATAACTTTAATTGATTATTCCTTATTATTGGGATTCTTCATATCCTATCAGTGGGTTTTAGCTAGATCTAACAACATTTCACATTTGAATAATTTACAAGTTTCCTATACATATTTACCAGGATTCTTCTTCCAAAAAAATTTAAACATGGGATGAACGATCTTCTTTCCATCATGGTATTTATTTGTGGGACTACCAAAAAAGATTACATTTTCATATTATTGTCAGTGGAACCACAATACCACTAAAATAATCTGATCCCAATTTCAACTAGGAGGACACAATAGACAATATCTGCATAGCTTTCAACGTCTCGAATCACTAGTAATTATTATACACACACCTTTTGTCCACTAAAGAACCCATCCACCTTGATTTTTGTGTTCATGAAAAATCCAGAGTCACAACATGATAGCCTTATAAAGTTTGTTTCATACACCCCAATTGACTCTTCTTCCTTATTCTTGAGTCTGATAGACTCTCTTTCCTTCTTGATATAGTGTGCGATAGAATATATTTATAGGAAATAATTCAATTTAATTCATCCCATAACATGGAATAAATTCCCTCTTACGGCATCCTATTCTAGATCAACAACCACCACTGATTAACTACCCCATTAATAATAGGCTACAAGAATGATTTTCTCTTCTTCAAAGAACCAGAGGACAAACAATATCATTTCAATGGAGTTAATCCATTGTTCCATGAGGAAGGTATCAGATGATCCACTAAATATGGGTGGTATATTTCACATGAATTATTCCACAACAACATTATATTTCCTTGGAGGGGGAGGGTTTTCTACATGATTCATGTTATTATTCATTACTTGAGACTACTGAGAAAGTACATTCAAGATGTTTGGAACACCTGTTTCCATTATATCAGACATTAATTATGGAAATCATCACATTTCCTATCCCATTTAATGTTGGAGAATATTCTTGTATTTACCTATATTAACTAAGAAAAATTATGTACAATTAGAGGGCTTTAATACTTTACTAGTGAGCATTGAAAAGTAAAATTTGAATAGAAGAGGACAAACAAGTAATGGAGAAGTATATCCTAACTTGTGCTTCACTAGGTTTCAATCTAGGTTATCAGAGATCTGTTTCTTAACTAATATTAATATCAGATCTTTTTTATTCCCTTAATAATAGTTTGTACCATGCTCATGAATTTACAAAAAATAATATCCACCGGGATTGTCAAACAAAGAGTGCAACATTGACTGTTGTTGTGCAATAATTCCCATTAGTGTCTAGCTCAGAGTAGTATTTTTGGGTTTTTCTGTAAAGACCCAGAATTTCTAATAATTGTTTTAGAATATATGGGAATTTTACAAGTCCTCAAAAATTGATGTCGCATGATTTCGAATCCCGGAGTGCCCGAAATGAATTTATGAACATTATTTCGGGTACATTTAGAAAACATGTGAGTAGGTTTTTATAACATATGAACTGGTGCTCGAAATTTAAAATCATAGGGCATCGTTGAACTCCCAGTGCCGATATTCGCTTAATATGACTTTCACCTCGACAAAAGTTGGTCGAGGGTGAATGTTATTTTTTGAGTTTTTCGTGTAAGAATAAAATAAAAATAAAGTTTAGGAAATTTTTAATTTTATTTGAAACACCCATGTGGGTGTTTGGATGTGGGGTCCACCAAAGAAAGCCTCCATGTGGAAGTTGAGATTTGGGGATAACCAGACCTTAATCTCTCATGAGAGGTTATGGAGGTGGGGACCACCCGAACCACAACCTCCCGTGAGAGGTTATGGTGGTGGGGACCACCTGGGATAAAACCCCCCATTAATTGACAGAAACTCTCAACCCCCCTCATTAATGTGGATGAGCATGTTTACTATATCCATCCAACACCACATGATTTCATAGTATGTTATTTCTTCAAAGTAATTCAATAATTTGCACTACACACAACACCGAGTTCAAGCGCACAACGACTTACCAAAATATATGTTCAAAAGAGGTTATGAATAGTATTAACTGAATTTCTAATTTTATATAATAATTATAATTTTAGAATCCATATTATGAGTTTCTTAAACATAACATATGAACAAATTCATTTTTTCAGATAAAAGAAGTATTTTTCTAAAAAAATGAAATTTTACTGCCCATTAATGGAGAAACCTTTTTAAATCCAATATTTGACACTTTTATAAATTAATTATAAAAAAAATTAACGTATTCTTTAGAATTTGTACATAAAAATTTAGTTTCGATAAATATTGGGTGTCTTCTTGATGACTTTCTTATTTGGATGAATAGTGAAAATTATTAAATTTTAACTGAAAACAACTTTTTTAATCAAAATAATTTGTGGTACTAAATTATACATTTTAGTGGTTTTAATATGACATTAGATTAAATTTTTATCATTTAATATAATTTTGGTCATTGGATGTAATTTCACATTTAAACTAGACATAAAAAAGTGTCAATATTTTGATAGTTATTATTTCCTAAAAACAAGCTATTTGTTTTGATAGTGGGTATTAATTTTCAATTAATTTCTGCCACTTATGTGTTTGGAATTTGAAAAAATAAACTCCATATTTGGGATCAGGATTTCCAAATTGTGTAAGTAGGTAACCTTTATTTTTAGACATTATGAATAATATATTTGGTAGTTATTATTTTTACCACGATTAAAGGGTAAATCTGATAAATATGGTTAATGAAATAATATTAAAATAATATTAAATGACCCTAACACATGGCCTTAACCTATTAGAGGATACATTTCCGACCATAGGCATCCTTGGGTGGATTTTGTGACCACTTGGAGCCAATTGAGAGTGATAATGAAACTTTATATTAATTAATTTAAAGTAAAGGAAAAAATGACATAAACATATATCTTTTAGTAATTTTTTTCCAAGATGTTATATAAGATATAATTTCAACTAAAAATATTAATTATAAATCTAAAAATATTTCTTAAATAATTGTATTTTATTAATAATTTTTTGACATTGAACAGTTCAATTTATTTATGAGACAATGATCATGCAGTGTTTTCCTTATTAATGAATGAATCAAATAAATGGTATTATAAATGTTAAAATAAATATATTTTGTATATTTTTATGCCGTCCATGAATATTATAGGTTAATATGGAATGTTATAATTGAATAAATAAATTTATTTTGAATTAATAAAGTTTTTAAGAATTAAAAAAAATCAATTATTAAATAGTTTCAAAATTGACATAAAAGAGTTTTTAAAACAAATATTATATTATTAGTTGATATAATATTACTAAAACTATAAGGTTTTCCCAAATGAATTATATGATGATATATATGTCATTAATGAACCATTTGGGGTTCTCTTGGTAGTTTATAGTATGTTTATTAACCCAATAATATAAAAATACAATGAGACATGGTAAATGTCAAACTAATTAACTAAGAGTTAAATTTAAATAATAAGGTTAATATAGTGACCCAATCCTATATAAAACCTATTGGTTGAGTTTATTTGGACCCACTCACACTTTATCCTTGAAATAAATCAGTTTTGAGCCATTATAAACTGAATATGTATTTATTAAAAAATAATATTTTAAGTTTTTCCTAAGGTTCCCCTCACCCCCTTATAAAAGGGAAATCCCCCTTCTCTCAAATTCATACCTTAAAATCATTTTGGATCGTGCAACCCCTGCCCAAATATCCTCTAAACTTCTCTCACTTCATCCTAGAGGCCTTGCATTAGTCATAAAGACAACCTATGGAGCCATTTTTGATTAAATCTAAATGAAGAACCCAAAGAAGAGGTAATAATTTCACCACTTTTTTCACGTTCATTCTTCTTCCACTTCCTCTTTATTTGTTGTTTCCATTATAAAATGATAACTACAGAATATTATATATATTGTGATGTTATTATAAATATGGTACAACTATATTCATTATTTTATCCATCCTTTGAATGACATGTCACCATACGTACGTACGTACGGTTTACCGTCTCCACGTCGTGGTGTAATTGTTATTCAATACCTTATTATATGGATGGGTATAATAATGATGTGTAATTTATGTAAATAATAAATATAACATGATATTTATTCTTTATATATGATATAACATTAAATTATATATTAATATTTTATCAAATAATGATAGTTTTGCTCGTGCGTACATAAGGATTAACGTCTCCACGAATGCGATGAGATTCGTTCACCATCATATCCATTCCAGACTAATTTTCAATTTGATGATAAAAATTAATGTTTAAAGACTTTATATCATTCTGGATATAAATTATCTACATACCATCCATAACAAATATGACTCAAATAACAATTAATATAAAGGAAATGAATCTGTTAACACCTGAAATGACGATAATACATAGATATTATTAAAAAAGAAAAATCAAAAGATCATATATGATATCATATTAATGTATATGATTATTGTATAATTCAATAACAATTATTTCACCATTATACAGGTGTTTAACCTACCCTACACCAAGGAAAAGTACAAGGTAAGGGTTAATTTCACAATCTCTTTATTATCTGAGGTTGTTTTACGTAAGTATCTACTGGGATATATTTATTATCTTTGTCAATGTTTCAGAAAATGTTTTTTAAAGGGATTCTTTTTAAGGTACTTTTTTATAAAACATCATATTAAATTTTTAAAATATTTATCATCCTAAACCCTTTCAATTAATGTCCATGATTTCAAAATTATTTTTAAGGATTTATTTATATGGGTATGAATTCTTTAAATTTATAATTATTTTCAAAAGTTTCAATGTGGTATGGAATACATTGATTCAAAAAGATATTTTAAATTAATTCCTTTATAAATTTTGAGACTTTTAAATGATTCCATGAAAAAAGGGGTATTTTTATCAAATCATTTTACTGATCATTTTCATCTATGTCAACATGATTTGAGGGATTTTACACTTGTTTGAATTTGATTTATTATGAAAAAAATATTCCATATTTTGTTGAAGGTTTTGTGATATGATTGATTGTGGATGTGTTATTTTTATACCATTCAGAGATTATGGTAATTAATTAACATTTCATATCATAGTTTTAACATGAATGTTTGTGTTATCTTTCAACATTTTCATATGTGGAATGTATTGGACTTAGTAAGAGATGGGTGGAGCCCGCTATAGCTCCTCGATGTATCGGTAGGTCTCATGAGACAATTAGACGTGGTATTGGATGAGGCCTTTCCCAGTTTTATATATGGTTTTGGCCAAGGCCTTAATAATTTTTAGACATCTTGGCCGAGGCCTAGACAAAATGTTTCAGAATGTTCAGCATTATGCATTCCCTCATTATTAAATAAGATATTACATGTGATTAATTGACTAGTAGAATATCCATGTTCATGCTTATATGGTAATTTTGGATTTATTTTTACCATATTATGTTCAATATTATGTTTAAAACTTAGTTGTTTTTATTACACATATTTACATAAAAGTTTATAGCTTCTGCTAATTTATTTTCCCATACGAAGCATCCAAGCTCACCCGTTTCTTATTTTTTTATTTTCCCTGGATTTCCAAGAAATGTATTTTGATTGATATGTAGGGTTATTATAAATGGAATAATTGAGATATCAAAGAACAATATATGTTATATTTTATATTTTAAATTGTAATGTTAAGTTCATGTATGTAATATATTTTCCATTACTGCTAAACTGATCGGTCCTTCGGGACATTATTACTTGTAATCATGCAAATATATTAAAATAATGCACATACTCTGGATAACTGGGGTCGAGGCGTTGCAGTTGGTATCACATGAATTATAGTACAAACCATGGAAATTAGATTTAGGTAAACTCTGATTAGAGAACATATCGCTAAGGTAGACTTTGAGGATTAGTATAGAAGAATATCCCAAAAATTTGGTATTGTTGATATTTTGTGAGTTTTCCAGGAAATACATCACTGTCTAGAAATGAGTAGGTAGAGGTTGCTCTAGAACAGATGTACCTAGGGGTAGAACATGAAAACAACACTTTGATCTAGACTCAATCGAGAATTAGTGCACGACAAAGGGCCTTGCTACACTCTTGGTTACAACACTCACGGGGGATATTATTAGGGTAATTCACATTTCCATTACAAGAAATTATGAAGGATTTAGGAGTAAATACTTCCTAAAAGAAAACATTTTTATGATTATATCCCTAAACTGTTCAATTTACGTTATGTATTTTACATGTTTGGAATTAATAATTTTGATTCATAAAGCGATATAGTGTATGCCATTGTTTATAAATGGCGCCCAGTAGAAGGAATGAGAACTCCAACAATACATATGATACAAAGAGTAAGAAGGATCATATCATTAAAGGTATTAGTCCAATAGACTCCAACATATTCTCATCATATGAAGAAATAGTATCATGTGTTAATAAGATAAGTAAATAATTCTATGAGTCATACAGAATTAAAGTGAAGAAAGAGAAGAAAAGGATAGAATAGAGAAAATGGATAAACAAAAGAGGGGAAAGAATGATTTTCACATATGTGATTACTGTGGAAAGAATCACCTTGGTAAATGATTGAAGGGAATGTGAGTTTGTTATAAGTGTTGAGAAAAACGACATCTTGTACGTGATTACAAGGATAATAAAAAGGTTTAAAATGTAAAATCTTCATCTGCAAGGAGTTGGGACACTACGTGAATCAATGTTCAGATCCTCAGATTATTCCCCAACCGATTAAAATGAATAATAATAATGTTAAGAAACAACTATAGATGAAGATGAATGGCTAGTGTTATTATTTTGTTATTAAATAAATGTTTCATTTGAGTGTTGTATCAATGATGTATTGGTTATATAAATTATGGAAATAAATAATGATTGTACTGTAGTACTATTTCATTGAAGATTTGAGATTATATGGTATTATGAAAAGTCACTCAACAACAAGATAAACTTTTTTTAAAAATACATGGTTGAAGGAAAGGCAATCCTTAATATGGTCCTGATACTGAGGTAGTAATTTTGGAATAAAAGATGGTTGATTTGGATAAAATATATTGGTTATTCTTGACTACCTTGTCACTGATTAATGTTTTGTTTATTTCATCATTATTAGAGTATTAATTTCTTTTGGATTTAACAAAAATATATACTATTTTATAAGGAATAAGGGAGAATTAATGTAATAAATATGGTTTTATGGTGATTCAGGGTGTCATCATGTTTTAAAAGAATTCATGATGATGATATTCACATATTATTATGTTGAAAAAGGGATCTTCATTGTGTTAACATTCATTATAAATTTTAGACTGTGAGTTTGGATAGAAGTATTTTGGACAAGTCTAAATGTTGGAATCAATTAATTTTTACATTTGATACTATTAATAAAGTTAAATCATTTCTTGAGATTATTTTTGGATTACTATAATGAGGACATCCCGGAGGTCGGGTGACAACCCGTCACGTCCGGAAAGGTCGTGAGACATGAACACACAACCGATGGAAGACAAGGGTAAATCACCTACCACTGGCCTATGTGATATCATGGATTGTATAAGTTAGTTTCTTTTTAAATGGTCTGATAGGTGAATTATAAATTCCTTATTTTTTGTAACCCTATACGATTAGGATAAATAAAATATTTTTTTGAAATCTTTTGGAATTAACGATGAGTTTTTAGTAGGAGTTAGTTAAAGGATGAAACTCTACATGTCAAGTATATATTATTTTTCCTCTTATTATATGGATAAATTAATTCTTAAACCTTAGGGAAGGGATATTAAAACAAAAAATGAGTTACCCTAATACCTTATCTTTTGTTGAACCGATGATATTTTAAATCATTATAGATTGATGGGTTTGAGGTCCTCAATTTTACACTTGTTTGTGATTGATGACCTCAATCACTCCCTATAAATATTTACATTTTTCTCCAATTACGTGTCATTAATTTTCACTGATGTTTTACTAATTGAGATCATAATTTGGGGGTGACTTTTTGATTTCCCTTTCCCTCTTATTAAGACTAAATTTTATTAACCCAAATTCTGATGTGGGTTTTCCACAATGTTAATTTTCTATTTTGAACCTTTTATTTTCGAAAAACAATTTCAAATTGCGAGGATTCAATTTATTGAAGTAGGGGAGAATGTAACACCCCATGATTTCACAGTACATTATTTTTTCAAAGTAATTCAATAACATTCACTACACACAACACCGAGTTCAAGTGCACAAGGACTTACCAAACTAGTCGTTCAAAAGTGGTTATGCATAGTATTAACTAAATTGTAATTTTATATAATCCTTATAATTTTAGAATCCATATTATGAGTTTCTTAGACATAATATATGAACAAAGTCCTTTTTTTAGATAAAAGATATATTTTCCAAAAAAATTCAATTTTACCACCTTTTAGTGGAAAAACCTTTTTAAATCCAATATTTGACACTTTTATATATTCCATTTAGAAAAATAAACTTCTTTTTTAGAATCGGTACATAAAAATTTAGTTTTGAAAATTTTTTGGTGTCCTTCTGATAACTTTCAAATTTGGGTGAATACTGAAAATTATTAAATTTTAACTGAAAACAACGGTTTTAATCAAAATAATTTATATTACTAAATTATACATTTGAGTGTTTTTAATATGTCATTAGATTATATTTTTAACAATTAATATATTTTACATAATTATATGTAATTTTACATTTAAACTAGACATAAACATGTTTCAATCTTTTGATAGTTATTATTTCTTAAAAACACACTTTTTTGTTTTGATAGCGGGAATTAATTTTAAATTAATTTATGCCACTTATTTGTTTGGAATTTGGAATAATTGATTCCCTATTTGGGATCAGGAGGTCCTAATTGTGTAAATAGGTAATAGTTATTTTTAGTCATTATGAATAATTACTTCGGTAAATATTTTTTTCACCATGATTAAAGGGTAAATCTTGTAAATATGGGTAAATAAATAATATAAAAATAATATTAAGTTACCCTAACACATGTCCTAACACTATTTTATGATAAATTTGCAACTATGGGCATCCTTGGGTCGATTTTGGGACCACATGGAGCCACATGAGATTGATAATGACACTTTATATGAATTAATTTAATATAAAGGCAAAAATGACATAAACATATATATTTTAGTAAAAAAAATTACAAGGAGTCATATAAGTTATCATTACGACTGTAAATATTCATTAAAAAGATAAAAAAAATTAATTTATAATCATATTTTATTTATAATTTTTTTGACATTGAATAATTAAATTTATTAATGACACAATGATAATGGAATGTTTTCCTTAATAATTAATGAATGAAATAAATGGTATTATAAATGATAAAATAAATATAATTGGGATATTTTGATACCATAAACTAATTTTCAAGGATACAATGGAATGTTAGGATTAATTAAATAAATTTAGTTTTAATTACTAATGTTTTTATGACTTTAACAAAAAAAATTATTAAATTTTGTCAAAACTGACATAAAAGTGTTTCTAAAAAAATATTATATTATTAATTGATATAATATTTATAAAAATATAAGGATCATCAAAACGACTTATATTATGATAGATATGTCATTGATTAACCACATGGTGTTCTCTTGGTAGTTTATAGTATGTTTATTAACCAAATAATATAAATATACAAAGAGACATGATAAATGTCCAACTAATTAACTAAGAGTTAAATCTAAATGAAAAGTATAATATAATGACCCAAACTTAACTAAAACATATTTTTTGAGTTTCTTTCAACCCATACCAACCTTATCCTTTAAATTAATCAGTTTTGAGCCATTAAAAACTGAATATGAATTTATTATAAAATAATATTTTATGTTTTTCGTAAGGTGCCCCTCACACGTCTTAAAAAAGGGCACTCCACCTTCTCTCAAATTTATAACTTCAAAGCCTTTTGGTTCGGCCAAACCCTGCCCAGATATCCTCTAAAAATTATTCCCTTCATCCTAGAGGCCTTAATTTAGTAAAAAATCCAAATTAAGGAGCCCTTTTTGATCAAATCAAAAAGGAAGAACCTGAAGAAGAAGTAATAATTTCACCACCCTCATTCAAGTTCTTTCTTCTTCCAATTCCTCTTTCTTTGTTGTTTCCATTATAAAATGATAACAAATGTATCCTATATATACTGTGATGTTATTATAAATATGTTACAACCATATTCATTATTCTATCTATCCTTTGAATGACATGTCACCATACGTGCGTACGTACAGCTTACCATCTCCATGTCGTGGTTTAATTGTTATTCAATACCTTATAATTTGTGTGGGTATAATAATGATGTGTAATTGATATAAATAATAAATATAACATGATAATTATTCTGTATATATGATATAATATTCAATTATATATTATTTTAATATCAAAGAATGATATTGTCACTCGTGCGTACGTATAGATTACTGTCTCCTCGAACGCGATGAGATTCATTCCCCATCATATCCATTGAAGACTAATATTCATTTGATTATTCAAAATAATGTATAATGACATGAAATATTTCTGGATATTAATAATATACATCCCATCCATAACAAATTTCACTCACATAACAATTAATATAATGGAAAACGAATTCTTTAACACCCGAACTGAAAATAATACTAAGATATTATTAACAAAGTAATATCAAAAGATCATATATGATATCATATTAATGTTTATGATTATTTTATAATTTAATAATAATTATTTCCCCATTATTAAATATGTTCAACTACCATCGACTAAGGAAAAGTATAAGGTAAGGGTTAGTTTCACAATAACTATATTATCTGAGGTTGTTTTAGGTAAGTATATACTGGGACATATTTATTATCCATGTCCATGATTCATAAATTTTTTTTAAAAGGGATTATTTTTAAGGGACTTTTAACTAAAAAATAATTTAAAATGTTTTAAAGATATATCTTTAAAAACACTTTTAATTAATGTTCATGATTTCAAAATGATTTTTAAGGATTTATTTATATGGACATGAATTATTTCAAATGATAATTCGTTTCAGAAGTTTCAATGTGGTATGGGAGACTTTGATTCAAATATATCTTTTAAATGAAGTCCTTTATAAATTGTGATACTTTTAAATGATTTCTTGAAAAATGGTTATTTTTATCGAATCATTTTACTGATCATTTTCATCGATGTCAACATCCTTTGATGGATTTTAATCTTGTTTGAAGTTGATTTATTATGATACAAATATTCTATATTGTATTTAATTTTTTGTGATATGTTTGACTGTGGATGTTTTATTTTTATACCATTCATGGTTTATGGTTAATGTATTAATATTTCGTATTCTAGTTTTAATACAAATGTTCATATTATTTTCCAACCATTTCCGATGAGGAATGTATTGGACTTAGTAAGTGACAGGTGGAGCCTGCTATAGCTCTTCAATGAATCAGTAGGTCTCATGAGAGAATTAGACATGGAATTGGCTGATTCCTTTCCCAATATGATATATGTTTTTGGCCGAGGCCTTAATCATTTTTAGATATCTTCGATGAGGCCTTGACAAAATGTTTCAGAATGTCCGACATTATGCACTCGCTCATTATGAATTCAGTTATTACATGTGATTATTAGGCTAGTAAATTATCCATGTGCATGTTTATATGGTAATATTTGATTTATTTTTACCATATTATGTTCATTTATAGGTTTAAAAGGTTGTTTTTTATTACACATCATTCCTTAACAGTTTATATATTCTGCTAATTTATTTACCCTTACTAAGCATATGAACTGACCGCTTTCTTATGTTTTCTTTTCCCAAGATTTCCAAGAAATGTATTATGATTGACATGTAGGGTTAAGATAAATGGAATAATGTAGTTAACAATGTTCAATATATGTTTTATTTCATGTTTGAAATTGTAATGTGATGTTCATGTATGAAATATATTTTCCAAGACAACTAGACCAATCAGTCCTTCAGGACTTGATTCCTTGTAATCATTCCAATGTATTAAATGAAAGCACCGACTCTAGGTAACTGGTGTCAGGGTGTTACAATCCACATTAATTTTTCCCATACACATACCATTAATTGAGCCAACCTAGGTGATTAATTAACACAATTTGAATTGTGCCAAGAATTAAAAATTGGGGAAACCCTTTTTATTTGGTGTTGGAATTTATTTTGAGAGTTGTTCATCGGAAAAGGGGAGAGCACTTGTTGAGAGAAAATCTCTCCATTGAAGAACAACTTCTCAGAATGAAGAACTGTTTCTTCCAACAAATAATGCCAACAAATAACGTTATCCACAACTTAGACCTTCTTCCTCAAGACTTCCTCTGACGTAGGATGTCTTCGACTATGAAGAACCAACGTACATCTTTTCCCAATGATTCATATTCTCTCACGCAACTTCGTCGATGTATCAACCTCGGGTAGGGTGTTTATTTGCATGATAATACATTCCTAGTTTTCTTTTATGGTTTGGGAAAAGAATCATTATGGAAGCTGTAGAATTTTATGGTCATAATTTTTCTTTCATGTTGATCAAAATGCTACCACCCTAAATTGCGGAGGGTGTGGGCCAAACCAACATGGCATGAACCCTATGTCGTTCTTCTTTGGTGAACTCTTCAAAATAGAGGAAGGCGATGAAGGCAATGGCGCCATCGCCCACGACCCCTGCAACCCACAGCGCCCCCACGATGCTACGGCCTCGACCGTCGTGCCGCCCACTGTCCACACACCCTTGCCGGCCACGCCACCCACCTGTCGTACTCCCTTGCTGCACTATGCTGAAAGTAAAGGTTTTAAGTAAAGAATAATGGGATAGAATACAAACCACACAAAAATAAAAATACAGCGGAAAGAAAAAACAACTCTTGAGGTTTTCCTACAAGGATCCTACCTGAAGGGTAGGCACTACATGTCTCTATGGATATCTACGTCAATCAGTCACCTCTGTGCATCATCTAGTCCTAGCTGCCAAAACCTGGCCAATGATTTATTTCATATGTACAATATACAACAAGGTGTGGGTGAATCTTGTGCATTGGTGAGTATGAAAAAACTTATTAGGGGCCCTGAGACCCCCCAAGGTCTCCCAAAATTCAACAACGGAAAACCACAATACTTAACCGCAATCTGAAATAACAAGTAAAAGACTCAGCTCAAACCTGTTATACAACATAAAAAATGCAAATAATGATGATTAGTCATAGTGACATATCATATAATTCAATTGAGTGGCCTTTTATGTTGTACTACACAAGGACGTAGGGTGCTGAACCACAGAGGATAGCTTGGTGATGACCCACATATGATCTCTAGGTGCTGACCCACAGAGTATCGATACGTGCAAACACATAGAGGATCACTATGTGCTGACCCATAGATGACCTCTAAGGGAATACCCTAAGAGGATCGCTATGTTTAGACCGACTAAGAACCATAAAGTGCTGACCCATAGATGATTGCAAGGTGTTGACCCACAAGGATCACTATGTGCTGACCCACAAAGGATCGCTATGTGGTGACCCACAGAGGATCGGTATGTGTCGACTAAGAGAGGATTGCTAGGTTTTGACCCACAGAGCATCTATACATGCTTATACATATAGGATTTCAAGGTGCTGAACCACCGAAGATTTCTATGTGATTACTCACAGAGGATCACTATGTGCTGACCCATGAAGGATCACTATGTAATGACCCATGAGTGATCTCTAGATGGTGACCTAGAGAAGATCATTATTACTTCATCACATCACAGCCATCAACTTGATTCTCACACAAAGCATTCTTGATTCCGGGAGGATCCTCTCCTCATGCTATTATTTTTACTTCAACCACCATGAAACCCCAATGATAAGTAACCTGATGAACCACTATGTCATAAGGTTTCCAATGCAACAAATGAACCATCAATCAGAAGCCTGATTTATATGTTATAAGCATTTTAATGATGGTGGCTCTGTTGGATTTGATTCCATTTCCAACCTATACATTCTATAATATTCTGAAAAATAAATGTGGTGTATCTCAAAAGAACCTCTTTGTCTTAAGGGATCCGGAACTGTAGACAGTTCGCCAAACGAACATCTGATTTAGGTGATATATCCCTTTAATTGATACTAGGTCGTATGTGGGTACAAGTCTGGTCTGACACAGCCCGATGGGCTATGGGCTCAGCCCACTGGCTAGGCACGGTATACCAGATTGGCGCGGGGGTCCACTCCCCTCCTAAACAGAACATATTTCTATTTGGATTTCATTAATCAAAAACACTAGTCAGCCCCACAGTATGTTAGTTGTCCGCATGGACCGTACAATAACGGAACCCATAGGGCATGGGTTTTCCCTCCACCAGGGCTCAGATCTGTGGCCGTCCTCCACGGTGCACTATTTTTGTGCACTTCTCGATCAAACATGGCCACCCCATTTGTCTATCGCGTGCACCTTCGGGTGCCACCACCTCCTCACGGCTAGCGAGAGCCTGCCACCACTTCCTCCATTTTCCAGTGCCACCTCACCGTCAGAGCTTTTGTAGGCCTCCAGTGAAGCCGCAGAGGTCCATTTTCATTTCTGAATGTTCTTATGATCCTCCTGGGATTCTTCAATCAGTACATGTCCCTCGGTTTTGTCTTTCTTCCATTTTTCTCGGTCTCCCATGAATAAAACATCAAGAATAAGTTTGACGGAGGGTCAGGGGTTTGTTTGGTACGACCTGTGCCCTCTGAATTAGCGTTATAACATGGGATGGAATATTATTCATTAAAACCCCATAATGAATCCCCACATCATCCTACCACATTATAAAATGAAACACCGGTCAAATCGTTGGATTAATGGTCCGTGTTCTAGATAATTTTCATGAATGGAAAAGAGAAAGGAATTAAACTCATAAATGCCCTTCCTGGAACTAATTAAAAGATGTTGCAGATAAGGAAGAAGGGTCTTTGTTTGAGGATATTCATCAACATTCATTCATTCCATGTTATTCATTAGAATAGGTTTTTGTCGGCATTTCGTCAGAGCTTCCTCACATCGATCCCCAAAACCCATGCCATATGTTTGTTTAAATAAAAGAAAATGAACCACCGAAGTGGTGTTTTATTAATGTGGTTTATCAATGAACCAAAATTAATGTTCCATTAAATCAAATAAAATTATGGTTAGGAAACCCAATTGTCATGTCATTAAATGACTCCTATTCAAACCTAACGTTACACCGTTTTCCTTCCATCGACCACTGAACAGTGAGAAGAGAATAAAATAACTCATAGAGTTAATTTTATAAAGCCTAAAAATTAATATTTACTTCTAACCCATTCCGGTTAAAGTTAAGCTTTACATAAGCAAAAACACACACCACTAATTAAACGGTGCTCTCAAATTTTCAATCTGAGCACTGGTTCAAATGATAGAAATTTCCGCTCACACATTTACAGAACATGCCTTAAAAAAGGTCCAAAATTATTAACATTTACCCTCGACCTGTGTTGGTCTATGTTAGCCACTTCCTAAGGGGAACAATCCCTCATGAGCTCAAATGTACTATCAGATTTCCAATCCATGTTATCGTTTATGAGTTAATTATTTTAACAGTAAAATTATTGTTACTTAATTATTTTATTTAAGGAAAAAAACTTACTTCCATTGTAGGCCTACACCATCCAATGATAGGATCTACCTAAGGAAATCCTACCATCGTGTGTTCAGCGGTGCTATCAGTTTTTTTTAATCTGAGTAACCGTCCGTGATTAATAATCACTTGAAAAATAAAATAATTTTATTGAATAATATAATTTGTGGTTATACCATTTTTTGGTTTTCTCAATGGAGGCCTACACCGATTAATCTTAAGTCTCACCTATGGTAAAACCACAATCCTGAATGCAACATTGTCCTCAGATTTCTGATCTGGGAACCCATTTAAGTTTTATTCTGATTTCTCAAGAAAACTACTCACACATGCTATTTAAAGCTAAATTTTTTTCAACTAATCATTTTGGGTACTCCAGGCCTCGGAACCACATGCTGTCAATTTTCACATTCTTGTAATAATCCCATATAATTAAAAATAATTATACAAAAATTTTGGGTCTTTACATCTTCCCCACCTTAGGGATTTACATCTATTAAAGCTACAAAAAATGCTAGGAAAACAAATGTTGGAAATGATCATGTATCTAAGCCTCCTTCTCCTATTTGTTCTCCTGGAGGTTCCCGTGCTACCCCAAAATTCCCACTAGAGAAATCGACTGCCCACGATGGTACCACTCATGTCGATCATCTTTTTCCACTAGGAACACTGTGAATGTTTCCTCATCATCTATATATAGCACGCCCTAGTTGATAACATGTGAGGGATCATGCATGTACCTCCTCAGTTGTGACACATGGAAAACATTATGCACCTGGTGCATATATGGGTGAAGAGCTAATAGGTATGCCACCTCTCCACCTTGCGGAAGATTTGGAAAGGATTGACGAAACTAGAAGATAACTTTCCGCCCTGGCCAAATCTCTATAATCCTCTTTGGGCTGAGACCCTTTGGAATGCATGGTCTCCATCCTTGAACATCAGGGGTCTCTATCTCATATCAGAATAGGAATTCTGCCGGCATAGTGCATTATTCATCCACTCTTGGATAATCTTCAACTTCTCTATGGTATCCCATACATACTCTAGAACCATAAGTGATGACTCGCCTATGTATGTCCAATATATTGGTGATCTGCACGGTTGCTCATACAAGCCCTCAAACTGTGGCTTGCCAACAGCGGAGTGACATCTATTACTGAATGAGAAATCCACAAAGGGAATGTGATCCACCCAAATATGCCCAAAAACAAGGATGCAAGCACCGAGCCTGTCCTCAAGCGTATGTACTATCTACTCCATCTGACCATATGTGTGAGGGTGAATGACGGTTCTCAAGCATAACTATGTCATGAAAGACACTTATAATCCCCTCCACAACCGGGATGTAAATGAGAATTAAGATCTAAGACGATCCTCGATGGTACATCATGAATCCATTCCATCAGTTGTATGTAGAGGCGTCACAATCCCTCTATTGATCCCTTCTCTCAGATGGGTAGGAAGTCGGTTGACTTAGTGAGTCAGTCAATGATCACCCATATGGAATCATTTCCATTGGACACACATTGTATCCCTATCACAATGTCCATGGATATACCATCCCATTTCCATTTCAGCACCTCAAGTGGTTGAGTCCATCCTGTTTGAACCTGTTGCCTAGCCTTCATTTGAGGACAAGTGCGAAATCATGAAATGAACTCTTCCAAAACTTTTTCATCAATGGACACTTGTATCAATGTTGGATTTCCTTGTACATATTCTCCACACCATGATGTACATCCAAAGGGGATGTTGGGAACTCCCCCAATACCACATCCCAAGGCATCACTGGTACCATGATGTGTCCTATGAAGAGGATGATGTCCTCCCCAACTTCTGAAAATTTTCAACAGCCCATCCTGAGGATATCGTAGCCTTTCGTGTCTCATTTTCAATGTCCCCAAGTTGTGCCTCCCCGACTCACTGAAGAAGTGGGGGAGTGACTATTAAGGACTAGAGTATTGTTGATCCATCACTATCCCCAAAGGATAACTGCAAAGTAGCTAATTTATTTTTTTCCACAATCAGCTTGTGTAATCCCAACCTCCTGCTGAGTGTGTCTGCTAATACATTTCCATTCCCAAGAGTGTAGACAATATCAAAGTCATAGTCTTGGAGTAACCCCAACCATCTCCTTTGTCTTAGATTCATGTCCTTCTATAAGAATATATACCTGAGACTCTTGTGATCGGGGTAGACATTAAACAGTTCTCCTAACAATACTACCATCTCCTTGATCTCTACAAAATCTATCTGATATGCAGTTGTAGATGTTGGATCCATCCTTAGGTACAAGACAATGCTTTTGTCTTTCTAATGATAGGGAGTTAATACATGAATCATCTTTTGAATGGGTACTCATGAACTGTTCCACTATATTTGGAAATGAAAACTCAAAACACCTACTACAACGAGAGAAAGCATGGATGACTCAATAGTTATTGGTTTCAGCCTACAATACATGAGTTTATACCCTACTACATAGGTTTCATTTTACACCAACCACGGAAAACCACAATTCCAATGTTGATGATATACCACATCCTTTTTTTAAAAATAGTAAATCTGGGCAAAAACTATGGAGAACCAGTCCATACCCAAACTAAAATCATATGGCCTCGATACTCCCACCAAGAAGTTAAAACTACAACTCTCACCTCAAGGGTAAGACCACACCATCATCATAAGGGTGATTATCAATTCCCTCCCAAAGGTATCACCAGACGTAAGGGTAATGTCAATGGTTTATATGGAAACTCTAGGTTTGTTCAAGATTTGTGATAAGAAGGAATTATTTTTACAAATTTCTATTAATGTGGAAACTAATAGTATACACAGGCTGTACCTAGAATTATTCATGGAGCCATTAGGACACATTTCCTGACCGCCTGCTCCTACTCCCTTCCCCATTCATCCAGCACCCAGAACTAGGCGGGGACCACATTATGGTGGTGTTTGTAAAATTTCCTAATGTATACCACCTCATACTACTATCCTAACTCCTCTTCCACATCTTCTTCCCTAAATATTCATATTTCAATGTCACATTCTCTTCTAGAAAAAATTACACATCCAAGTCTCTTAGACATACGTTATTTTCCTACTTTCCTATTGCTAACATTAACTCGAACTATCTGCTCATCCAAATAATTTTAACACACGAAGGTTCTCCCAAGCAGCATAACATAAGTCAAAATGCACAAAGGAATAGTTCTAGATTAGATTTCTCAATGAAAATCTCTCTTAGAGGTCCAAGCCATGAATCTATGGTCGTATTGTGTTCGTTTAGTATGTGTAATGGATGGTACATATTGATTAATACTCAGCTACCAACATGTCATACCACCAAAGTTGTAGATGCTCTTGGGAACACATACACCTATGATTTTTATGGAATGAGGCCGCTTCTATTGGAATGGTTCTAAATCTCTGTCCATGAAAAATCCACCTCATCATAAGATATTGGTAATCTAAATCCTATAATCTCCCTATATAGGCACATAGAATGCTCAATGCTAGGACCACCATCTCATCTAATGGTGCAATTTCATGATGAAAACATGGAAAAAACCTCATGCATGTCCTTAGCCACCTGTGAGTGGGGCATGCCTTAGAACATGTGGGGTATCTATCATTGAATCTCTTGTAAGGCAATAAGCCTACATATTTCTTCAACTGGTGGCACCGGTAGTAACTACTAACCAATGGGATGTGTTATTACTGGGACACATTCTAAAGGTACTATTCTGGGATTCAATCCTTGTTCAGAAGACACATCACTTTGTGGATCAAACTCATGGTCACACATTGGATTCTTGACTGGATGTATGCATGGAGGAATCTTCAAAGAGAATCAAGATAAACCACAATTATTATGTTAGACCCCGTGAGCAGACTCAAATGCTATTAATTGAAATACATTTTCGAAACACATGGAACTAGTGTTTTCGAATAAGTAGCTGGAAAGTAGAACTCATGGTCCTGTCGTATGGATGCTTCGATTGTCGTACCAACAATGTACTCCATAGACTGGGATATGAACTCGAGACACTTAACACTATTACCACCATTGAAAATACTAACTCTTAGTTCAGTTTGTATAACAAACATCCTCTGATACCACTCTGTCGTGACCGCTCCCTTGGGGCCTACACCATGACTACCCAAGCCTACCTTCCATAGGCCAGGGGTTTCCAACTCACAACTGAAAGGAATATCCCTAAAATGGTAATTAATTCCCTTAAAACCGTTAGACACATAGAAAAGTTACATAATAAGAACAAACCATGTATTGTAACTGCTGAAATTAAAAGTTCGAACAAAAGAAGAAGCGTCCAGGATACAAACTCAACTAAAATAAGAATAAAGTTGAAAGGAAAAACAACTCATGAGGTCATTCGCCAAGGATCCTACCTAAAGGGTTTGTACAAGTCATTAACGCGGCTCTCTAAATTAACCGGCCACCTCCATGCACCATCTTATCCTAGATCCCTAACCTCGGTCAAAGTTTTCGGTCGTATACACAAGACACAATAAGGTGTGGATGAATACCATGTAGGGGTGAGTATAAGAATACCTAGTAGGGACACTGAGACCCCCTTATGGTCTCCCAAAATTACACAAATGAAAAACCACATAACATAAAACCAATCACAATTAACATTTAAATGACTCAACTCAACACATGTTTAAAACTTAATGAAGAATAAAGATGATTATAAATAAAGATAGGTTATTTTATTATATCAAGAGAATTTTTTTTGATGAAGCTCACAATGTCTCTAGGTGTTGACCCATAGAGGTTCGCTAGGTGCTGACCTACAGAGGATCGCTGGGTTATGACCCATAGAGGATCACTAGTTGCTGACCCACAGAGAATCACTAGGTGTTGACCCATAGAGGCTCGCTAGGTGATGAACCAAAGAGTATTGCATGGTGATGACCCATAGAGACTCGCTAGGTGATGACCCACATAGGACCGATAAGTACTTAACCACTAAAGAATTATATGTGATGACCCATGGAGGATCACTAAGTGCTGACCCACAGAGGACCACTTGGTGCTGACCCATGGAGGATCGCTATGTGCTGACCCAGGGAGGATCGCTAACTGCTGACCCATGGAGGATCTCTACGTGATGACGTAGGAATGATCACATGGTGCTGAACCGTAGAATATTTATAGGTGTTGACCGACATTGGATCAATGGGTGTTAACCCACAGAGGATCAGTATTCCTTCATCATGTCACAACCAACTACTGCATTACCGCACTAAATACGCTTGATTATTATATGATCTTAATATCATGAAATTGGTCGTATTACAAAGACCACGAGGTCCCACTACAATGAAACCTAATGAACCGACATGTCATAAGGGCTCCAATGCAATAGACAACGCGTTAATCTGATTCTCAGTCTATATGTTATAGGGATTTAATTTTCACGGCTTTGGTTAAATTCTAATCCAATCCAAAAAAACCAGACTCCAAATTTCACCATATCCCATGTGGATTATATAAAAATTATTTTCTCATCCTATGGTGTTTGGCACCATAGACGGTTCATAAAACGGATGTCCAATTTATGAGATATTTCCCTTTCATCAAAACTGGGTCATAAGTGGATCCAGGTCTGGTCTGACCTGGCCCAAAGCGACGTGGATGTAGGATCGACCTGAAGAGGAAAATCCACAGGCCCAAGCCATTGGGGAAAGGGATTTTCCTACTATCCATGGGCTCGGCCCACTAGCTACAGGCTCAGCCTGCAGGGTCGCTGGACCAACCCAACCCACTGGCGGGGTGCGACACGCCAGTTGAGCACAGGGGTCCACTCCCTTCCCGAATTGAAAGTATGTCCAATCAACATTCAATCATCATTGGTTCCAGTTGGCATAGCTCCACATGATTGGTTCATGTGGAACCGTCAATAGTGGGACCCGTGGGGCATGCGTCCGGTCTTCATCAGGGCTCAGATTTGCGACCCTCTTTTGTTGCACGCATGGCGTGTTGCCCACTTCAACAAGGCCATAGATGGTCGGACACCCCCGCATTGTTTTTCATTTCCCCTTAGGGGGATTCCACCTCCACATGTCTGGTGAGAGATATCCGCTGCCTCCTCTGATTGTCAGGGCTACGGCATCGGCAAAGCTTCTGCGGACATCCGATAAAGCTTTGAAGGTCCTTATTCTTTTCCGAAAATTCCTACAGGCCTCCTGGAATGCTTCCATCATGGTGTGACCCTCAATTTTTTCTGTCTGCCATTTTGCTTAGTTTTCAAAAATAACACATCATAAACATGTTCGATGGAGGGTCTGGGCCTTTTTCAGTTAGGCATGTTCCCTCCGAATTATATTTATAACATGGGAGTAATGTTATCCCTTAAAACCCCAAAAAACGCCACAGAATCCACCAAAATTAAATAATGAAACACATATCAACACATTGGAATATTGTTACACATTCGTGATAATATTAAATAATGGAAAAGAGGGTGAAATTAAGCACATTAATCCCCTACCTAGACCTCGTTGGAAGACACTGCAGATTAAGAAGAAGGGTTCGTGTTCGATGATGTTCATTGTCCTTCATTGATTCTACATTTTCATTGGAGTAGGCTTCCATCAATGTTTTGTCAGAGCTTTCTCATGTTGATTCCTAAAACCCATTCCATAGGTTTTTTTAAATAGAATAAAAGGAACCACCCACATTGCGTTTAATTAATGTGGTTTATTAATGAGTTGCAATTAATGTTCTTTTAATTCAACGAACATTGTGGTTATGATACTTAAGGAGCGTGTCATTAAATGACTCCTATTCAAGACTGATGTTACATCATGTTCCCTCTATCTTCAACTCAATGGTGAGAATAGAATAAAATAAGTTAGGGAGTTGTTTTATTTTTTATATGTAATGTCCAAAAATAATCTTTTCTGTCCCACCCTTGCCAGTTGAAGTTATGCTTCTCCTAAGCGAATCCTGATGCTCTGAATTCAACTGTGCTATCAGATTTTAAATCTGAGCATCGTTTCAAAAGATAGAAATCACCACTCGCATGTTTACTAAACGCACCATAAAAAAGTTCAACAATTATTAACAGTGTCCCTCAACCCGCACCGGTCGAGGTTAGGCTCTTTCTTATGGAAAAACGCCCTAACAAACTAAATGTTACCCTCAGATTTCTAATCCGAGATTCCTTTAAGGAGTTAAATAATTTTCAATAAAATTCTTTCTACTTAATTAATTTATTGAAGGCCTATAACTAACTTCCACTATTAAATCGTGCCAGCCAATTTGAGGATCTTCCTAATGAAAGAAGAACCTCCTAGGCTCGACAGTGGTCGCCGATTTTTTAAATCCATGTCACTATCCATGAATATTATGTTTTAGAAAAATTATATAAGTTTAATTAATTAATTTTTTATGGTTATCCTATATTTGTGTTTTTTCACTGGAGGCCTACTCTGACTAAACATAAGTCGCACCTAGGGTAGACCTGCCATCCTGAATTTAACGATGCCCTATGATTTCTAATTTGGTCATCAATTTAAATATTATTACACATTTTCTATAAAACACTACTCAAAGCATAACACTTTTAGACGGGTTATTCAGGGTACTCTAGGCCTCGGAATCAGATGCCGTTAATTTTTGCAGTCTCATAACAATCCAATATAATTAAAAGATTATAGGAAAATTATGGGTCTTTACAAGTGAAATTATTACAACATTTTACATCATCAGCATGGGCCCCCCAAATTTCCAAATGTGCATTCTCGTTACCATGGGAATGAAATAATCAATAAAGGTATAGAACATAACCATTGGGAATAACGTCACCATTTATATCTAGAAATTCATTATTGAACCCCAGTTCGAATCTATAATGGAATATTTATATGTTTCGTAATTATTGGAATGTAATAAATAATTCTAAATATAATAACCATATAACAAGATCATGCATTGTTTAACATGATTTTTATCTAAATATAACACTTTTAAAAAGATACATGTAGTTCCTGAAAACTAATATAAATGCTCATATAAGGTAATATTTATAATTTTACCAAATTAATTCTTATAACAGGGAATGTATATAAGACAACATGTGATTCGAATGTTTAGTCTAATGGGAAAACCCTAGACCTCATATATAGGACACTTATTGGCCTGAAATAGAACCAAATGTGTAAGATCTCTACATAACCACTTGACCTCATTGGGTAATAATTACAAATCCCTGGAATATCTACATTTGGGGATATTAGATATTTTTTAATCTAACATAGTCTATCCTGTGTCAGAATTGACCGTATAGCTACCCAAAGGATTCCACTGAATCTAATAAAAACCAAAATTTGTGAACATAAATGATAAATAATTCAACTTAAATAATTTTATAAATCACTAATTCTTTATTAAAAAAATTATTACAAATTCTTATATCATATAATCATAATTACATATAATCCCAAATATTATAATTTAGTATAAAAAATTATTCACAAAAAAAACATTTATAAAATATAAAAATAATAAAAATAATTAATAATATTTTCTATAAGTTATTATTTCATCAAATAATAATTTTTAAATCTATTTGAATTAAATTATGTATAAGGGAAAATATTTGAAACACAAATTTTTCATTGATTCTTTATTTTTAAATAAAATATAAGGAATCCATTAAAAACAAAAATTTATAAATAATTTATGACAACTTGATGAAAATTTTGTGTTAATAAGACAATCAATATATATAAACATTAGTAGACATAATCATTTAAAATATCATGCACAAATAATATTACAACTGAAATGATTTTATGTTGATACACATACCTAAATCCAACAAAATATTTTCTTCTTGTTCAAATAATAAAATATTATAATAAATGAAACTCTTGAAATGATAAAGAATCAAGAATCTCATTATTATCCCAAACCCGAACACAGGTATTGGTTTTTATGGAATGTTGAATTCTAGAAGTAAGAAAATGGAAGTTATAGCATGATAAGAATTATAAGGGGAGAACATAAATAGATATATAGTGGTATTATTGAATAATAATCTTCAAATATATGAGAACTACTATTAGAACATGAGGGGGTGAGGGATTTAATTGCGAGAAAATTTTAAAGAAGTAAAATTGGATGGGGAAGGTAAAATATATGTAAAAAATAAATTCTAGAAGAAATTGTAAAATAGTGTTCCAATATATAGGTTGATTACATTGATTGGTTACACGATCAATGAAATACGTTGATCTACATGCAATGTCTTTAATAGTCATTGTGAAATGATATATGGATTTGTAACAAGTTTAGGGAAACTGTGAAACAAAAATATTTAAATTTATGTAAACAAACTCCTAAAATAAATGGTTGGGTTATATATTTATCACTAATCATTTACTAACCATTAAAAAAGAAAATCCATTTTAGTTTTCATAATTTAAAACTCTAATCTCCAAAAATATTGATATAAACAATAAATAATATTTTTATTTAAAAATTTTAATTACGTACTAGTGACATGGTGTCTTATATTAACTATCACTGTGGTTCCTAAACGCAGTATTATTTTTTTCATATCACTTATTCCATTTTAATTGATCAAAATTTACATTAATGTAATGAATATGCTACTTATATTTTATATATATCTGGTTAATTTTTTGGAAGAAAATGTATATGTGAAAACTCTAATCATCTGTCTTTGAAAATATCATAGGGGATATCCTTGGGGACATGGGAGTAAGCATTATTTATTTACTATTTACGTAATTTTATAATCATTTCTATTTCATTAATTCTAAAAAATCCATTGAATAAAAAATTCTAGTAATCAAGAGAGTCTCTTAAAATATATTTATCAAAATTCCACATCACACTCGAGTTGAAATAGTGAAATTTTTTTATAAAATATATGATAATATTCTCATATCACATTTGAATGTTCATTACCTAAATCCAATTCAATTATTTATATCATATGTTTCAATAACTAGGAAAATAAATTTCTAATAATATAATGCATAGGAATTTACCCCCATTACTAAGGATGATATGCAACAAGAAATCTGTAAACCAATTTTATAGAGAAAAAATATCACCCCTATGTGGTAATAGTATGTGGGGGATTAAAATATGAAATTATAGTCAAATTACAATAATAGTCCAACAAATTTTTATAAAAAGGATCAGGAAATCCCTTTAGATTTCAATATTATAGTTCATTTATTACATGGGAGATATAAATTCACACTTCTTTATCTATTAAAAAATTATTCATTATTGAAGTAATATGATAAATGATTAAATTAAATTGACACAACACAATAATTAAATGAAATGGTTGTAAATATTGGATAAAATAATAAAATAATTATAGATAGAGTTTCAAAGAAATTCCTAGAACTGTGGTCAGTAAAGCATTAATATTTGGTATGCACATTCTATTTCACAAATAATCACCCATATTCATGTTATATCAGTTATTGGCATCTGATTTGTTCTTTATTACATTTATAGTTCCACTCTGAGATATGTTTCCCCTTTAATATTCTATTTTTAGGAACACAACCAAAGAAATATAGATCCAACATATTATAGTTGATTTCCATTTGGTCCAAAGAAACAACCCTACTTGTCTATTGAGAATCAATTTATAAAAATTAAGAAAAATTTCATAGGGATGTACAATTATAGAAATCATTATAATAAATATATTATTTGGGTTTAGTTTTTAAAACAATATATAGAGAAATAGAATTGTATTCAACATATGATATTATGAATATAGATTCGGTGGTCACATGGAACATCTAATATATTATCATATAAACACATCATGGTTAACCTTAATTCTATATAAAGATTATACATCCCCATTGATCACAAGTAAAATTCTAATAATATGTATCTATCAAAATATATTTATCTTAGCCATTGTTGAATTATTCACTACATTATCATTACAGTAAATCGAGATCGTGATCACATTAGATTAAATGTCATGGTGAATTATAACATTATGGAATCTAGTTTGTTTGTTTTTATCCATGAAAACCTCAAGTTAAAATTATACACAATCAAAAAAATGAATCACATACCTCATAATTATTTTAATATTATAGTATAAATACAAAGAAACATTTACCTTTAAAAAAATTATGTTTTTCATATAATACTAATGATCTTATTTATTCCTAAAATAATTTGAGGATATTTCCTATTATATCTTTGGATACACCATTGAATACCATCACATCTTACTCAAACCCAAAGAAATAATTTGGAAATGGTGACTTTAGAGAATATAGGATATTAAAGGAAATAAAAGATTCATTAAATAATAGGACACATGTCCCCCACTTCACATGGTTTTTTATCATGATGGAATGCATGAGGGTTATTCTATTGAAGTTCCTTAGAAAAATTCATCAAGGATGTAAGAATTCTTTTAGACTATCTTCCAATGCTGGAAAACGAAAATTCATGCATACTTTTTTTATAATTTAGTTTCATTAAATTTATAATAAAATTCATAATTTTTACGTTATAAATTGTATTTATGTGAAACAAATTATGATAATTTTTGTTCTATAAATTAAAAATATATATCTATGATTTTAATAATGGAAAATATGTTCTGTTGGTAGGCTGTAAAAAGGTTGTTTTCATGTATAACTAAGGATGAACCGTCCAATCAATAAATCATTCCTGAGTCATGAAGTCAAAAAATTAACTACACAATGAGGTTATTTATAAAACATATAATATTGGTTCATATCTTTAATAGGAGAAAGTCTAGTGGATATGGGATTCCACCAAAACTCCTCATAATTCAATGGTTGTTTGATAAAACTGGTTAAATTATTAAGAGGGGACCAAGAATTTATAATCATGATATGAAATGAAAAAACCTTGGAAACTATTCAATACTTACCAAAATAACTATGTCGATGCCCACACACACATCAACATCCTCGCAATGAACTCTCCTCCAGCTTACTCCTCACATATCAAAATGCTATGACACCAGTCACCTTCATCCAAAGATGTGGTCGACTGAGAGCTCAAACACACCACTTGAATCCACAATGAAGCAATGAAAAATACACGAATCATTTTTTAATCTAGACATGAACTATTATATGAATAATAAACTCCATATATGATTATGGTATATCGAACAACCCAGTCATGAACCATGTTGGGCTAATATCTAACCTAACAACCAAAATTGTCTGTGATTGTTCCTGATAAAAATTCATGATCCTACCATGATAGTGACTACCAATAAGGAAAAAAGTCAAAAAAAAAAAGTGTAATTAATTCTCCCTTGAAAAAAAATACAAAAACCAACCAATGAACACAATATCAAACTGTGATCAACAAATCAAAATTAATGCCAAAATATATCTGACTATGACTATAGCCGAAAAATAAAAATTTAAAACAAAAACTAAACCAATATGGATTGGCAGGGTCACTATATATCCTCTTGGTCACCAACATCCCTCAAATATAAATCTACATAAGAAAACCCGGAAAGATCCAAAACCATAAAAATAACTTGGGTCTACCAACAAAGAGGTTCACAGGTAGGGTGTGGGAATACATCATATTTTAATGTAATAACCACATAATAAATGTATTTACTTCCTCAAAACTATCCATAAATACCAAATTTTAATACATTTAGAATATAGAGCTTTATCATATTAAACAACCCAACACATCTTTCCTTTTGAAACCAACGCAGACACTATGATCCGATTTTAAAATCATATTTTCCATTATAAAAATAAGGATTGTAAAAGACAACCTATAAAATATTCCATAAAATTTGATTAAAAGGATTTTGTTGAAAGTATGTAAACAAAACAAGTAGAAATGACTATCAGTGGTAAAACCCAAAGTGATTTAAAATAAAACTGAACATAAAGATAATAATCATCAGTATTTCTAAAACATATCCTGATGAAATCCATGGATGCACTCAGTTAAAAATAAAATACCAGTGTGTGGTTCATCTCTATAGTCAATGAAAACCTACATTCTCAAAACTAGGAACACTAGTTTCCCAACCCACCTTTCCTCCAATCAAAAAAGGGGTAACAACCCATCTAATCGCGTTCAATAAGCAACAATCACATGACCTTCTACTAGATGACCAACAATAATATTGTAGTAGGACAAGGATAATGAGAATATCCTAACATGTGTAACATGAAATAATAATCCAAAAATTTCACCGTTCATTAATATCCCAAACGTTGAAACCAATGATGCGATGATGATATCCATGATGGAAATCAGATATAGGTTCACATCATGGATTTCCCAAGAAGAAGTTCCAACATTTTTTATACATCACATGAGATTCAAAATTTTTTTTCCAAACCACAATAAAATATAAACTGGTCCTTTAAATTTCTAGACCAATATCTAAATTATACTGAAATGCATAATACATTCTCTAAAGGTGAAAAATGTGTTTTTACATAATTTCTTTTCTAAACTACAATTGAATTTATCTAAAAATCATGTAACCATTTTGAAAACAGTGATCCATTTGAGGTGAGAATGGGTAGTGAAGATACGAGATGAAAGAGAATAAATTTGAAAACCGAGTTTAAGTGAATCATTGTTATAATATTGGAGAGAATCATTTGTGAACCCATATATAGGTTCACTCCATGCACATAGGGATGTTCCAACATCCAATGAACTGAAAAAAATAATCACTAAATTATATAATTTCCAAATTAATAATCAAAGAGGTATTTTCAACAATTTTAATCATAACCATATTCTATAATGAGGCACATAAACCACACCCAATGCTAAATTCTCAGTAAAAACCAAATTACAAGCATCCAACCTAGGCCAAATATAATACAAACAACCAATTTCAACATTAATGTCAAATTGGTATTTTATATATCTTTTTAAAAACATATATTTATATATATACATGTTTAAGAAATAACTCAGAAACCCCATTTATCTTAAAATTCCAACATGAATAAAAAATCATTTTAAACTAAAAATTCACAAGAATATACATGAAATATATAAATTATTTATGAAATCTCATGAAACAATGGAATTTTGAAAAAATTAAAATAATGGAAACACCAACCTAATCAATATGAAAATGTAATGAAATATTAGAGGTGGAAGAAAAAATAACCTGGATTAATTCACATAACCTAACATCAAAGGAAATAAAAAATATTATCCAACATTCATCTTGGAGATTTTACTAGAGATAACACCATAATTGAAATCCCATCAATAAGAATATTGACACTAGAAAAGAAGGAAAACTCACAAACATCCTGCGAAATAACTATAGAAAACATTGGGTATAATCAATGGAGGAAGGAAACCCAAATGGAATGATTTAGGGATCCATCATCATGCACAATAAAATGAGGAATAGGGAGAGGGATCAATTTTGGTTAAAATGTGGGGAGGGTGAAATGTAATTTCAAAATTTTTAAAGATCTTGAGAATGTGGACACATACACATGATTGGTGCATGGTTTTTGAAACCTTATACCTACCTGGATTCTATCCTTTTTAATAAATTATTAAGGATTCCACATGCATATCGCCCAATTTCCTTTTAACATTCATCGTTCAAGCTATATAGAACAGAAACTCTAAATAAGAATCATAGTTAGACTTAGGACTCACATGGTTAGAAAAAAACCATGCTCAAGACAATAAAGAGAAACTTTTCATTAATGAAATTAACTGGAAACACCCGAGGATTAATAATATGTATTGTTAATCCCCAAACTATGCACACTAATCATGTAAATGAAAAAAACTACTGAAAATAACTAAATATCCAAAACTGTCCCTGTTGAATAAACCCAAACCACAACCAAACGATATAAAACCAAGAAAATAACAATATAAATGACAATCCATGGTTGTTTTGTGGAAATTCTCCCACTAATGAAAATTTCTACCCCCATAAATTCTCCCGTCCGAATAAATAACCAATCTAAATCTTGGAAAAGAATGACTATGTATGAACCCAAAAAACTCAGTGCACCTCTTGTAACTCCACAAGTCATATATAAATAGATATGTTGAATTACAAAATAATGTGATCCATGGTGGACATCCCACCATAAGAAACTATCCTGCACTGACTAACATTGTGATTTGGAACTCCAAAAACAAATCAACCTAATCACATATTTCACAACCGAAGTGGAATCCCATGGTAGAAATTTAATTGATGAAATGAACCCTAGAATGAATCATAATTCCATAAAGATAAAATCATATAATAACAAAAAAATACAATAAATAAATAATTACACACATAAAGATAACCACAAATGTTTTTTTCAAATTAGATCACAACCATCAATAGTTAAGGGAAAAAAGTTATCCATGCCTTTCATAAAAAAGGGGGAATTCAGAAACTTGGAAGAAAAGGAAACATAAACTATTACCACTCCAATTGTGTAGAAAAAATAGTCATTTAACCCTATATGGAATATTTCATACTGGATGAAGTGATTCACACTAGAGCCTATGAATAGATCCCAGATGTCTTGAATAATCTTTATCCACATACATTGAAGATTATAGTATCCCATAGATACTTCCTATTATATAAAATCAAATTTTAATACTTCTAAATATGACCCAGGTGGGTAAATCATTGAATATACTTTGGATGATTTTGACAACAGAACTCCAAATTCAGAAACTGAGGGAATTGGATGTTGATGATGGAATGGTTCAATGAAGAAGTGGCTAGAATTAAAAAAATTAGGCTCATCCAAAAATATTATTTGGAATACAACCCTATTTTTATGGGTATCTGTAACAATAAAAAAGGGATACTAGTCCACCATCCACCACATGATGGACTACAGGAGCCACCTCTTGTGGGAACAACTTATTCACCAGCTTCTCGAACAGATCATCATCAGTTTAGAATACCCATTCCTTTTTCTATAGATTAAAACCCTATATAAAAGGAGTATAATTTATATATCTAACATTAAATAATATTTGTGAAAATGATACTCTACCACTTAAAAGTTCAGTAGAGAACGTTAACATAAGACGACCTTGTTGAACAACCCACGACTCTTCCACTTCCCTCACCTCAACTTTCTCATGTATAAACAATTAGGTAAGGATCACTTTAAAACATCCCATGAAATCCAATATTTCTATGATTGTTGGAAGATCCCCTACCCCCAATCCAATCCCAAACCATCAAAAAAAACACCAAAAATAACACACCCGCAAAACACTATGAGTTCCCCATGATATGATGACACATTAAAATTTTATGATAAAATAAACATCCACTAAAAGACCATGATCCCAATGGAAGATGAGTAAGAACTACAAAGAATATGATACCTCCATTCTGATAGGACTTCAATCAGGGAAAAAACTAGAAAACATTTGTCATATTCTTCTATAACCATTTTGGGAGGCATAATCTAAGAGTATAATAAACACAATACAAAATCAATATCATTACCGTATTATTTTGTAAGATAACCCCATACCGAAAAAATTAGTCCCCTAATCCAAAAACCCCAAGATGTATCCAAAAATCATTTTTCCAATCTACCACATTCATCTCTAATTCAAACCTTTTAACACTGAGTCAACTTTTCAGTTTATCAAAACTCATCTTCAAATACCACTTCAACACAAAATTCCGCATTAAAATAAAAAATTTCCCCAAAAAAATTTTCCCTTTCAAAAACAGATTCCCTAAAAATGTACATTTTGAAAATAACTCATTTGGAATAAAATATGTCGAAAATAGAACTCATGTTAGAATCCTAGAATAGGGAACATCCAACTATGCCTAACCCAACCATATGGTATAGAAGAACATATCCTGAGAATGCATCAACCACAATAATAATCAAGAACCATGTTCACGGGCTCCACATGGGTCACTACTACTTGTAAGACATCCATAGTATGTCGTATCACCTATATTCTCATTCTTTACCTTCATGAAGTCAAGAAAAAAGACTCAAGCCCTGGACTTTTGATGGAATCTTAAGGCTCATGATGATTAAGATTTAAGGATTCTCTTTATGTTCCTACCTCCCAAGTTCAATCAATAATATATCTAGTCTACCTGAAACCCCAAAATAACAAATTACTAATCAGATCCCATTTTTTCACAAACTATGTTAGGCTTCTATCTGATCCAAAACCTGAACTGAGATTGGACAAGTCATGAGTGGCATTGTTAATCTTATGATATGATGACTACTTCCAGACATAAATGATAAACCATATCATAATAATTTATCACAAGATAATATGATAAAAAATATAATAAAACATGAAACCTTGATCCCTTGATGAAAATAAATCAATAAATAGACCCAAATAATAAAATAGATGAACAAAACAGATAACTATAACAAAACGCAAACTTATTGTGACAAAATAAATATACTTGTGACCATATGATCACCACTATAACTCAGAATATCCATCTACAAATGAATTTTTAATATGAACCATAACCTAAAAAATAGGTTAGGTCCACGGACACTATGTAGAATAAGTAAGGTGTGAGCATATAACACGTCGGAAGGTAATCCCTAGAGAATACATATATTTCCTTCCAAAACACATCCCATAAACAAAATTGTTAAATACATTTAAAATATGGTATTATAATTTTAAATATCCAACCAATAATATTCATTTAAAAAAAATCACACACCATGTTCCCCTTTTGAAAACATATTTCCATTAAAAAAAATTCTATTTGAAAAAAAAACTAAAATTTCAGTCTATAGAAGATGATTAAAATGGTTATGGTGAAAATATAGGACATAAATTATAAGGCATGACTTGATGGAAAATACATAGAGTTAAGATAAATAAAATAGATAATATAGATAGTAATCATTATCATTTCCTAGACATATCAACTAGCAATCCATTGACATACTCAGTTCAGAATCACTTTCCAACATATGGTTCGGATCCATAGTCAACATCCAAATAGATACATTATACTTGACTCTCTAGTGTTACTAACATCCTATCCCATCAACAAATATAGGGTTACCGACACATCTAATAATAGTCGATAAGAAACCCTCGCTCAACCCTTTAGATTAATCCCATGATTTCCAATATATTATTTTATGATGATTGAGGATTTCCTCACACATGAGGATTGAATAAATAACCTACTGATTTCACATCTATTACTATTGCCATACTCTAACACCACCTATGATATTACCCTATCCATTCATGGACTACCCCAACGGATCCCATAACACATCAACCAAGCACATCTGCCAATCGAGAATACAAATCACCAGAGTTTCAAAACTATTTTTCCAAATTATAATGAAATTCAAAGAGAGTCCATACATTTCCAAATCCATATCGATGACTGGTATGGAATCCTGAAACATTATCTTAAGGTTCCAAATGAGATGTTATATCATTTAGATACCAATAGAATTTGGAATTGATTTTATTAACAAATAATAGTGTACAAACCAAGGATCTATTTGAGGTGAAGGGGCTAGGGAAGAGTAATGATTCATTGGAATAGTTTTTAATACTGGGTTCTAGTTGGGAATGTTATTAAATGATTCCATCATCATATTTGAATCCACCGATATTTTCACTCCAAGAAAACATATATTTTTTCATAGCCAGTAGAATATTTAATGAATCTGTAAATTATTACTGATTAATGAAAATAATCAAATTTGTATTTGAAACTATTTTACATATAACCATCGACCATAATGATGCACACAAACCACAAACCAAACAAAATTCATAATGACAAAAACTACCCACATCCAACCATGCACAAACACAATCCAAAAACCCAATTTAATTATTAATATAAAAATAATATTTTATCACACATTTTACATACATATTCATTTAGACATAATTTAGAAAATCCTTTTTAAACCTATTTCTATCAAAAAAACAATACATTAAAATAGATAAATAGTTTCATTAAACACATTACAAGAATGAAAATAAAATTAATAAATAATTTATGAAGGATAAATAATAAATGGAATGTGTTATAACGTAAAAAATGGAAGCACCTACCTCAAAATATATGATATGAAAATGAAACCCTAAAAGTAGAAATAAGAACAACCTTGAAAAAATATTAAAATCCTAATAGAAAAATAGGAATTCCTCATCTGAGGATTTGAAAATGAGATAAATACATATGAGAAAAAAAAGAATCAACATATAGATAAGGGAAGAGAAGTAAAACACCCCAAAAAATAGTAGAAATCATAATTAAATCCATGAAGAAGCATCAACAGTTAAAGGAGAACCATAAAAAGAGAGATCAAGACCCCCATCATACACCATAAATGACTATGATAAATAGGGAAAAATTAATGGTAAAATGAGGTAGGTTAATACGTAAATTTGAAACATTTAAAAGATATTGTAATATCACATTATTTGGATGATTGATTTATCTGACCATGTAATGACAGTGAAACTCCACTGGAGAAGGGGGACACCACAAAAGGATCACCACACAATTTGGAAAACTACGTTCCAACTATGCACCTATAATATATCAAGTATTATATAGATTCCCACACACATCCATGTAGATTCTTATAACCATGCACATTCCATGCTCCATAGATCTAACACACCAAATAAGTCACACGATTACACCTAGAACATATGATATTGGGTCTAAACCATGATCCCACCATGAAATGAAAACTATGAAAAATGAAATTTAATTTAAAACCCCAATTGTTGAACATGTTATGTGCATAACCCACAAACGAAGCACATTGACCATTTCGTGGGCTAAAAAGAGCCCGAAATCATGAATGACCAAACACTCTCACCAGGAACTATACCCAGACCTTAACCAAGTAACATAAACACCTGAAAAATAAAATTATAACTGAAAAATTATGGTCATTGAATTTACTAGTCATTATATAATTTATATGAAGATGATATAGGGAATTACATGAAATATAATGTTTGTTGAGTAACTATAGTATTGTAGGATTTTTTGATAATGTCACACCCACTAAAACACCATGTCAAGTGTGGTTTAAGACTTCTTTTGTCTTATTGATGATGATATATGAAAAAATAATTTGAAATATGTACATAAAAATAATAATATACACGTAAACTATATATGAATGAAATTTAATTTTAATTGAAATGGATAGAAAAATTGGTGAACAAATGATGAAACATAATATAGAACAACGTGTCCAAATATTTACAGTGATTAAATGGACTCAACTATTAGATAGGAGGAGATATCATTTATTACACATTGAATCAAAATTTAACATTACCACATATATGGTGTGGAAATGGATATGGACGAACATGTGAAAAGGAAGTAAAGATAATATTGTGATAAATTGAAACTGAAATGGAATGAGGGAGGACTATATACTGTGTTGTAGATATCTAAATTTGATAGTATGGTTTTTTCAAGACTCTCATATCCATATGATACGAATTATAAATTGAGGGGGATTTTTGATGATGTTTCATATGGATTCGTTGAATATCTAATGTGATGTTTAATTGTGATTAATGTGAAAAAATGATATCCTGACAAAATAGATAAGAAGATAAAAAAAGATTGTAATATTTGGATGGGTCATATATTTTAAACTCGAATTTTTTGGAAAAATATTGAACTAATCTAATTGTAATGAACTTTATTGGACTACTATTTATTGGGAGGTTATTGTAGAGTGTTTTGAATGTTTTATTAGATTTTTTAAACTATATTAGCTTTAATTAGATGGATGTTAAGTTGATTCTATGTTTTTCTATATATGTGAATTAGAAAATGATGTCAGTTTCTTTCCATGATTTCATTTTTGGTTGTCCATAAGATTCTTAAAATTACACTAAGATCATAATTTTATAATGCATGAAAATTGTGTTACTGATGAGGGGGTTGATTCAATATTTAGTATATAATGGACCATTACCCTATATATTGAGCATTTATGTATTTTTTCATTAGTTTAATAGTGTTTTAGAATTCCAATATAACCATAGGGTGTTTTAACATTATTTATTTAATAATGGTTTAAGGATGATTTTTTTCAATTTAATGTATCAAGAGAATTGGGAATTGTTATATTTCAGGTTGGAGTGTGGCTACATAGACTAATGGATTCAATGAGATATAATTCTATAAATGTCATAGTTTTTATCATAGGGTTTTTACTTTTTTGTTTCGTCACTCTATAACTGAAAATAAAATGTAAAATTTATCATACATGGGTAATTAGTATAGAATAATTAGTATTTTTTAATTCAATATAGTTACTAGATACATGCTTTTGAAATTTAGAGATCCATATTCGAAAGGGATCCGATATCATTTTCACGTATATGTACCAAAACATATAGTTTCTTATTAGGTTGTTTGAGATATAAAAAATATATATTTATATTGACCTGGAAGAATTAATGAAACTTTTTTTGTGACTCGGTTTTTGGAGTCATTTTTTGGATTATTAAACACCACAGTTAATTAGTTGGATAAAATTCAGTTAATCACGCTTTTTTTCTTTTTATTTTAGTTAATTTTCTAAACTTTATTTGATCATTTTATATTTTATTAGTTTTTATGGTTTATTATGATCATAGGAGAAAACAACACAAATACCCACACCATTATGGTTGTTAATATTATATATATATTAAATATAATTGAGATACATTATGATGATTATAATATCGGGAAAGGGGAATAAAATTCAGACTGAGGTACCAAATAACCAATAAATCTTTGAAGAAAAACTATAAGTTAAGAAAAATTGTTCATGGGGTATATTATACTTTAGGAAATAAATGAAATGGATTTTTATGAATCGATATAATCACATAAATATTAAAACATTTATAAATACAACCTTATTGAGAAATCTATCTTTGAAGATGAGATGCAAGTAGAATCAAATAGGGATTCCTATACTGATATTAAATATGTTTTTTAAAAAAACTGACAGATATGCCATTGAGGGAGTAAAAGAGGTATAACAAGGGTCCCTACTAGAAGAATAATCTGAGAAGAAGGAGTTTATAGTAGGTTATATAAGACAAGGTCTCATTTAAGATATATTAAATCTTCAGGTTGTAGAACCGTAGATTAAATAAAAATAATTATAGGATGAATTTGATTCGAAAATTTCTTATCAAATTTAATAAATTGCAAGGACCAGCCCAAAAAGGACACAAAATAGTTAAATGTATTGGATAAAATATTATAGTTATTTATTCAATAAAACATTACTAATTTTTTTCAAATTCATCACGTTTTTAGAAAAATAAATCAATGATGATGGTGAATATAACATCCCTCCTTTTTATCACATAAAATTTCATTACATTTTACAAAAAATGAGGATCTTTAATATTTAGTGTCTTGGAAACCAGGAGCATAAAAGATGAAAACATAAAACATTCTTCTTAAACATTTGAAAGGCTTATCCTTATGTTTATCCTAGGTTCATTACTACATCTCATAACCTGGGGACATACATCAAAAGAAAGGGTGAGAAGAAGGCCTAGTAAGGTAAACAAGGGGAAAAATTTAACATGAGAACTTTAGATACTTCAATAAGGTCATGAAAAAAAATTTAAGGCATTAGAAAGACATCATGAGAAATATCATAATAAAAATAACATTTTTAATAACTTGAAGATGTGGCTACAATATTTAATATTGACAATCATTCCGTTTCACCAAGGCCCATCCCCAAGGTGTCATTAAAAATTACCAAGGTTATTCACCAAGGAGTCGTTAAAAATAGTCATCTCTAGAGATTAAGTCATTACCCAATGAATTGGAGCGCTATTAGGGCGCACCCTTGACATGTCATTATTATCATGTGAGCCACATATATCATAATTAATCATTTCATAAACAACCCATATATCATAAAATGAAAGGGTTTCATTTCATAATCATAACTTTTTAAAAACTCCTTTAAAGACATGATGTTTATGTCACTTTAAACCCACGAAAAGTGAAAGAGGGTCTCATGTATATAAAACCGAGAATTTAAAATAGAAAATTTTTATATATGTGAATAACCATTTAGAAGAAAGATATTTTAGTATTCACTAAATAAAATAAATGAATTTGAGAATAAGAGAGACATTTTGAGATGGAAATTCTGCAGCATAATGACTATGTTTCAGAGTTTTAGAAAAATTGAAAAGAGGGGGGACATGGTTCACCCACTCATAAATGATCCATAAAATAGTATGGGGCCAGAATATAATGTATTTAAGAACATGGTAATGAAATTTTAAAGATATACCATATGAAAGTAAGAACAGTAAAGGAAGACAAAAATAAGATTTATCTTATGAAAATTCGGCAGCCTAACAGCGTCACATTAACTTCAACAAAATGAATTGATGAGATCAAATAGGGTCTCTCATCATATGAAAATAAAATATCAGTATGAAAAATATAGAGATAATACACCAACATAATAAAAAGGAACTTGAAATTCATGACATGAAAGTATAACTTTGAAAAAATTAGAATGTTGAATGAATCCCTTAAAAATTCGACAGCCTAACAGTGCCACTTATACTTCAACAAAAATGAATTGATGATATCAAATAGGGTCTCCCATCATATGAACATAAAAGATCAGAATGATAGATATAGATATCATACCCCAACACAATAAAAAGGAACATGAATGACTTGACATGAATGTAGAACTTCTAAAAATGAGGAAGGTGAAAGAATCCCGTAAAAATTCGGCAGCCTAACATCGCCACTTAAACATCAAAAACAAATGAGTTGACGAGACCAAATAGGATCTCTCATAATATGAAAATAAAACATCATAATGATATATATATATATAATACCCCAACATAATAAAAAAGGAACTTGAAAGACTTTACAAGAAAGTAGAACTTTGAAAAATGAGAAAGGTGAAATAAGCCCTTAAAAATTCGGCAGCCTAACGGCTCCACTTAAACTTCAACAAAAATGAATTGACGGGATCAAATAGGGTATCTAATCATATGAAAATAAAAGATAATTATGATAGATATTGAGATCATACCACAACATAATAAAAAGGAACTTGAAAGACTTGACATGACAGTAGAACATTGAAAAGGGAGAAAGGTGAAAGAATCCCTTAAAAATTCGGCAGCCTAACGACGCCACTTAAACATCAACAAAAATGAATTGATGAGATAAAATAGGGTCTCTCATCATATGAACATACAAGATCATTCTGATAGATATAGAGATAATACCCCAACATAATAAAAAGGAACTTGAAAGACTTGACATGAAAGTAGAACTTTGAAAAAGGAGAAAGTTGAGAGAATCCCATAAAAATTCGGCAGCCTAACGGCGCAACATAAACTTCAAAAAAAATAAATTGATGAGATCAAATAGGGTCTCTAATCATATTAACATTAAATATAAGTATGATATATATATATCATACCCCTACATTAAAAGGAACATGAAATACTTGACAAGAAAATAGAACATCAAAATGAGAAGGGTGAAAGAATCTGTTACAAATATTTCGGCAGCCTAACGACGCCACTTAAACATTCATAAAATGAAATGATGAGAGTAAGAGGGGATATCCCATCATATGAACAAGAAATGGTCAGTAAGAGGAATATAACTGAACATCCTCCAACATAAATACATGGAGCATAAAAGAAATGACTTGAAAGAGAGTATTTGAAAAGAAAGAGAGAGTTTAGATCCCTTACCTTAAACATAACTCTTAAAACTCAATGGTTTGGACCTTGAGGGATTGGGGCACCTTAGGAGGACTACATTGGAGGTAATGAGACTAGAGATTAGTTGGGGGAGATTTGGGAGTCGAATGGATGAGAGGAGGGCTTGGTATTAATAGGGAAAGTGAGGGGACAAGGCATTAATGGAAAAGGGACACCTCACAAGTGGGTTTCTCAAAACCATGTGCTCTCCCATGGTATTTCCCATTGAGTTAGGAAAAATAGGGTCTTCATACAATAATTCATCACCTTTGGTCTACCAACCCTTAAAATATCTCATGACATCATCATGACACAGTTATGATGTCCTTAAATATACAGAAACCCTAAAACTATATTTTTACTATTCATTGAAAATTCAACTTACTTAGAAAAATCCCAAAATTTCACCTTAACAAAATATAAATGCTCTGATTTCAAAAATGAACTCCATTTTCTAAAAATAATTTTTTAAATATTTCTAATTTAATATTTAAATAAATACACTATTCGCCGAAAATTCATTTTTTTCAGAAAAATCCACAAAAATTACCTTAACATAATATCGATGCTCTGAGTTCAAAAATGAAATCAATTTTCTAAAAATATTTTTATAAATATTTTTAATTTATTTTCTAATTAAAAAACACCATTCACCCGAAGAAACTAATACTTGAATAATAATTTATGAAAATGCTATTTAACCATTTTATTGAATCACATTACTTAATCAAGGTGCCTAGATTATATTAATACTTTCTTTCAGGTAGATCACTAATCCATTTGGTCACATCACTAATCCTAAGTATAAAATCACTATTCATAATTTACTATTCATAAAAAATTAAGTTGATCTTATTAGACTCTAAATTTCGTACGGAACATAATTGTAGAAGACAATTTTTTGAAAATCATTACAAATTTTTATTTATATAAGGTTTACATAATAATTTTTTAAAATATCCTTTCTCTAAAATTCACTAAAAATATGCATACTATATTTATCCGGACATTTGAAAATTTATAAACTTCATCATAAGAAGAAATAAAATTTTTTATTTAGAACCAAGGATTACAAAAGGCAGGTACGGTCTCCTTACATAGCCCCTTATCAAAAAATCATAGGACCTAAGTGTAAGGTGTTCTAAGGTGAGAGAATCCGGGGGAGGCTCGGCCAACATCTCACATGTAGTAATTTCTATCAGTATGAAATTTTCATGAAGGAGATTTCGTTCTAGCTTCACAAGATGACGTTCGGCTTGGGTTTGGTCCATAGCAAAGCCCAGTGGTGCTACCTCCTTCCCAAGTTCTGTTAGATGAGCATTGATCGGTCCAAGACTACTGGGTGAGGCCATCAAATCTTCTTTCTATATTAATTAACCAATATCACTTGTATTTAGAGACTATAGTCGCAACATTCTGTTTCCAACGGTTATAATGACTAATGGTCATATAATAGTCAAACCCCAATAGTATCATTTTAATTATACTCATGTAATCAAATGAAACCGTTTTGGTGAGTGTAAAATCAAATAACACACCAAATTAGGAAACAAGATTTATTCAAAATTTTGGGTCATTATAATCATCCCCCACTAAGAAATTGCATTCTCACAATTTTTAAAATTGGGTTTGGAAATTTCATTCAGAGTCCCACATCGGAAAAGGAGTCAGAAAAACTATTACTTTAAAAAAAAGAATGGAAGTACAAAGGTCTGTTGGGTCAATAAGGTTTTCCTTATGACTTTTCCATTCCTTATTGTTTTGAAAATCAAAAACACCTTATACTTAACCAAATGTATGTTTTACCTCCATAAGGAAATTTATCCCTGCCCAAAGTTTCTTATTCTTAGCAATAATTTTCATAATTGAAAAACCCGTATTGTTAACCAAAATCCTGGAATCATATAATGATAAGTTTTGGAGTATTCTGTTTTAAGGATCCAAATTCTGTACTCCAAACTCTAAAGTAGTTCAACTCCGAACTTTTAAGTAGTTCAACTCCGAACTCTTAAGAAGCTCGACTCCGAACTCTTAAGTAGTTCAACTTCGAACTTTTAAGTAGTTCGACTCTGAACTCTTAAGAAGCTAGAATCTGAACTATTAAGTAGTTCGACTCCGAACTCTTAAGAAGCTCGACTTAGAAATTTTACTGGTTCAAATCTGAACTCTGCAAATTCAGATTCCAATCTTTAGTAAAACCAGACTCTGAATTCCTATAAAAACAGAATCCGAACTTTTCTTAACTTTGCCATTATGAACTTTGTCATTTCGAACCTTGTCATTCCAAACTTTTTTTTTTCCAAACATTTCTATTCTGAATTATCATTCCGAACATTGTGGTTACGAAATTTTTATAATAACTAGTTTTGTTGGAATGTTTTTATAAGTATGGTAGGAATCAATGTAGGCTCCTTTGATAAACTAAATCCTACAAGACCACCAATATTTGATGGTAATGACTATGAGTACTAGAGAGATCGAATGAAGACTTTTATTATCAATACTGGAGTGGATAATTTCGTAATGCTTACTAGTGATTATAAAATTCCTGATAAGGAAGTTATAACCTTCACTAACTAGGAAAAGCAAGAGTATCAACTCAATTATAAGCTACGCAATAACATACTTTGTTCAATTACTAGAAATATATATATCCAAATTTCTTCTTGTGAAGAAGCTAACTATATTTGGAAGAAGTTAGAGGTTACACACTTTGGAACTTCTAAAGTGATTGAGACTAGAAGAGCTATGCTTAGAGCTGAATATCATGGCATCAATTTTCCTTATGGTGAACCAATTTGCAATGTTCAATATAGATTTATGAATATAGTGAACAGTTTACAGTCTTTGTGAGAGAAAGTGTTAAATGATGAAGCTATTGTGGATAATATAATTGATATTATGCCCAATGAGTGGGAATCCAAAAGAACAGCTATTGATTAGTATAGAAAGGTACCTCAAATTTCACCTGATGAGCTATTCAGAACACTTCTTCAACCTGAAACAAGAAGGAAGAGAGATGCTGACAACATCAAGAAGAAGAATGGGAATGGTACTGTTGCTTTTACAACAACATCAAATCAAATGAAAGCTTAGAATCCTGAGAGAGTAACCAGATCCAATTCTAAGAAAGTCATTTTCCAATCCGAATCTAGTGAGAGTGAAGTATCAGAAAATGAGTTAGAAAATCTTGCTCGAAGGATGAACAAAACAGCTGGCCAAAGAAGTTTCCAATCCAAGTATAATAAAAAGGAAAGGAAAGACAGGAAATATGGAGAAGTCACTTGTTATGAATGCAAGAGAGCTGGACAAATTAGACCAGATTTCCCGTTGCTAAAAAAGAAAGAAAGGAAGGAAAGGCATTCAGATATTAATAGGAAAAATTATTAAAAAGCCAAAGCGAAGAAAGTTCTGAAAGCTAGTGATACCTGGAGGGACAGTGGTGGTGACTCTTCAGATGAGTCTTTTGAATATGAATCTTCAAGATAGAAGAATCTTGGTCTTATAGCCAGACTACCTGTTAACAATCATTGTTTTATGGCTACGATACGAAATGATTAATCATTGACCAATATCTCTTTAAACTCTAATGATAAAGAATATTATAACTCTTCTGATGAAGAATCTTATTCTGGTGAAGAAAATACTTTACCTACTTATGAAGAAGTTTCTAGGTTTTCTAAACTTCTTGGAATTGAGAATTCTAAACTCAATAAGAAATTTGATAAGGCACACTCTTGGAATTCTATTCTTAAGAAATAAATAACATATCTTTCTAAAGATCTAGATAGGTAAAATGCTTATTTTATAAGTATTTCAAAAAATCTTGAGGATGTATGTTCTGAGAAGAACAATCATTCTAAAGAGTTAGAAAAAGTAATTTCGAAGAAAAGTATCTTCGAGCCTAGCTCGAGTTCTAAATCTAATGATTTTGAAGACAAAAACTTGGTTATAAAACTCAAGTCCGATGTTTTCTCATTAAATAAGTGTTTATGAAAATATACCCATTGTAAGGAAAATATTGATAAAATGTATTCCCAAATACAACCTTTAAGAAACAAATTTGGTTTTGGTCATACCCCTGAAAAAACAAATTTTAGTAACATTTACATTGTTCAACAATGTGCCCCATTTTTTACCATGTGTCAATATAGTGGTCACTGGGAAAATAATTGTTCTTTAAACAAAACCCAATCTTTAGGTATTTATACGGAATATTTTTCAAAGAATATGTGGGTGCCTAAAATTTTTTTATCTAGAAATCTCAGATCCAAACAAGTTTGGATTCCGAATGACTAATTATTTTCTTGATTTCAGGAAAATAAAGGGAGTAACAACAACAACACATAGTATATGTATAGTTGATGTTCCCGGCACATGACTGGTAACAAAATCTATTTTGAAAAGATTATCAAAAATAAAGGAGTAAAGGTAACTTTTGGAGATAATGCTACACGAGAAATTGTTGGTATAGGTTATATTGTTCTTCTTGGTAAAACCTTGATTTAAAATGTTCTTTTTGTTAAGGTTCTTAAGTAAAAACTCATTTGCATAATTTAGTTATGTGATGAAGGATACCTTGTGAATTTTAGGAATGATAAGTGATTAGTTCACAATTCCAAGGAGGAATTTATTATCTCATTCAATAGGCAAGAGAATGTATACACTTTGAACCTAGAAGGCCTTAAAAGCCAAGATATACCTTGCCTTAGTGCAATGGAAGATCATTCTAGGTTATGGAATAGAAGATTATATTACTGTAACCTTAGGAACTTACGTAAACTCTCTAAGAAGAAACTAGTTAAGGATCAACCAGATCTTAGGTTAGATTCTTCTAAAGTTTTTGATCCTTATCAATATGGAAAGAAACATAAATCTAGTTTAAAATCAATCGGTGAAGTCTCAACAACTGATGCATTAATGTTAGTGGACATGGAACTTTTTGGTCCAACACAAACCGGAAGCATTGGAGGAAAATACTATGTATTTGTTCTAGTTGATGGTTACACTAGATTTACAACGGTTTATTTTCTAGCAAAGAAGTCTGAAGATTTTTCTTATTTCAAAAGTTTTAGATCCCAAGTTAAAAATGAGAAAAATATTCCACTGAAAACTATTCATAGTGATCATGGAGGAGAATTTCAAAATTCTGATTTTTAAACTTTTTGTAGTAGAAAAGGTATTACTCACAAATTTTCAACACCTAGAATTCCTCAACAAAATGGTGTAGTTGAAAGAAGAAATAGAATTTTTCAAGAAATAACTAGAACCAAGTTGAGTGAATATTCTGTAGCTAGACATTTCTGGGCTGAAGCTATATGTACTGCTTGTTATACTCTAAATTGAGTTTTAATTAGACCATTTCTTAATAAAACTCCTTCTGAGTTATGGAATGGTAGAAAACCAAGACTTTCCTACTTCCAGGTTTTTGGTTGCAAATTGTTCATTCTGAATACTAAAGATAATCTACACAAATTTCCAACAAAATCTGATGAAGTAATTTTCATAGGCTACTCCACAACTTCTAAGGCTTATAGAGTTTTCAATAAAAATACTTGTACTATTGAAGAAACACTGCATGTAAGATTTGATGAATCTGATCCTTTTGTTTTTAAACCATCTCATCCTACATACACAGATGTGTTTTCAAAAACTGATTATCAACCTTTGATAGAAGATCCTTATGATAAGGAAAATGTTCAAGAAGATACTTATGAAACATTTACTCGAGAGGAATTTCTGCCCTATGTTGATGAACAGGCTTTACAAAACCCAAATCAGGTGTTCCTTAAGAATCATCCCAGTAATAGAATCATTGGTGATTTAAATCAACCTATAAGGACTAGAAGTTACTTGATAAATGAAGTAGAACATCTAGCATTTCATTGCCAATTAGAACCAAAAAGCACTGATGACGCTTTAGATGATGATGATTGGATCAAATCCATGCAAGATGGACTAAATGAATTTGAAAGGAATAAATTCTGGACCTTAGTTGAAAGACCTATGGAAACTTATGTCATTGGAGTAAAATGGGTCTCCAGGAACAAATATGATGAAAATGGAGTCATAGTAAGAAATAAAGCTAGACTTGTTTCTAAAAGTCTATAACCAGCAAGATGGAATAGACTATGAAGAAACCTATGCTCCTGTAGCTATACTTGAATCTATTTGTATTTTACTTGCCTTTGCAACATTTTCTAATTTCAAATTTTTTTTAATGGATGTGAAATGTGCTTTTCTTAACGGTTATGTTCAAGAGGAAGTTTTTGTTGAACAACCTCCTGGATTTGAAGAAACAAAATATCATGATCATGTTTTTAGACTTACTAAATCATTGTATGGTCTTAAACAAGCCCCACGAGCCTGGTATGATAGAATCATAGGATTATTGCTTCAACATAACTATTTTAAGAGAAATGCAGATCCAACCCTATTTATAAATAAAGATAAGAAAAATGTTTTGATCGTTCAAATTTATGTTGATGAAATCATATTTGGTTCAACCCAGCAATCTTTAATTGATTCATTTCCAAGTCTAATGAAGTCTGAGTTTGAAATGAGTATGATGGGTGAGTTAAATGTTTTCCTTGGTTTTCAAATTTCTCAGAGACCAGAAGGAACCTATATATCTCAACATAAGTATATTAAATATATTCTTCAAAATTATGGTTATGACAACACTAAGAGTATATGTACTCCCATTGGTACCTAAAACGCTTTAGATCTTGATGAAGCTGGGAAACCAGTTGATCAAACTTCTTTTAGAGGTATGATAGGACGTTTACTTTACTTAACAGCTAGTCAAACAGACATAATGTTCTCAGTATGCTTATATGCAAGATACAAATCCAATCCTAAGGAATCTCACTTAAAGTTGGTGAAAGGAATTTGTCACAACCTAAAGGGAACATGGATCTACGATTATTTTATACTTCTGGGAATGATTTTGTTTTAAAACATTTTTTGAATGCTAACTTTGGTGGATGTATAATGGATAGAAAAAGTAAATACTGATCTTGTCATTTATTAGGAGATTCATTAGTCTCTTGGTCATTCAAGAAACAACATTCTGTAGCACTTTCCACTGTTGAAGCCGAATTTGTAGCAGCTAGAAGTTGTTGTGCTCAAGTGTTGTGGGTGAGACACATACTCACATATTATGGCATGAGTTTTACTAAGACTCATATTATGTGTGATAACACAAGTGTCATTGCCCTATCTAAGAATCATGCACATCACTCTCGTGAAAAACACACAGACATTAGGCATCACTTTATGAGGGATCACACACTTAAAGGAGATAGGATTTTTCAGTTTATCAGAACACAAGATCAACATGCTGATATTGTCACAAAATCTTTACCCTCTGATAGATATAAATACATTAAACAGAAGTTAGGAATGATAATCATGAGGTAATCATTCTTTAATAACTTATTTTTAAACAAGTCTCCTAATAGTAATAAACTCTTTATTTATAGGGGGTACATTTGTTTGTTAGTGTTGCTAAATTTTCTTTTCGTAATTTGTTTTTCAAAAGTTTTGTTTTAACTAAATTTTTTCTGGAGTTTTAATTTCTGAAATGGATGTTTCCTGAATGGAAATTTCTGAAACTATGTTTTTTGAAATGGGAATCTCTGGAACTGAATTTTTCAGGATTGAAATTCTCTGAATGAGAAATTTCGGAATGGAGATTTTCATAATGATGTTTTCGTAACAATATTTTCGTAATGAAATTTTTCAGAATGGAGATTTTCCTACTGAAGTTTTTTTCCCTTCACGAAGAATATTACCAGATACGAACAATTTTTCTAGCCAATTCGAAAGCAATAATTTCCTTACTTATATTTTCTTATTTCTATTTTTTCTTGTTGGTATTTTCCTTGTTTTTTTAAAAAATTCGGATTCTAGTTCTTTTATCAAATTCGAATGTTTTCCCTAAAACCTCAAAAGATCAGATTCATGATTTTCTTGCGGAAATACTCTCAACCGTCAGATCAGATCAAGAAGTTCTTCAACCGTGATATGGGTTTTGAAAGACCAACAATCACATTCATTTCCTATATAAAGGGGACCCTATTTCTCATCCCACATCATTTTTTCAAGCTTTTGCGTCTCGAAGCCCTGCTGCATTTCTTAAGGCCAGTTCTGAACTGTGCAAAGTTGTTCTAAATATTTCATATTTCTCCACTCCGGATGTCTGTAGAAGCTACATCTCAAGATATGTCAACCATGAAACCAATCTATTAGTGGATAGTTCTTAGGGAAAGATTAGTGAATCTAGATTCCTACAAGATGAATCTATAGTAACCAAGAATATCAGACTGAATGGATGGGAAGATATTTTCTTCTTCAAGTCAGAAAAGCAGGATCCGGTGTATACAGATTTATTGGTAGAATTCTATGAGTTTGTTTCCTTCCAGACGGAAGACGGTAGAGAAATTTTTTCCTTTATGTCTTACGATAAGACTTATAAACATTCCTACACCAAGGATGTGAGCTTGGATGGGTTGTCCTATGAGGGGGAAGCTATTTTTTGTTCTCATAAGCTTCCAGATGAGCAAGGATGTTTCAATAAGGTGAAGGCCTTAAAGTGTCTTGGACTTAAGGATGCAACAACAGCCAAGATTTCTCATCTCACTCCAAACAACAAGATTCTTCAACTTTGGGTGCAAGGTTTTCTCGTTCCGAGAAGAGGCGACAAGGACAATATGAATAAGAGTGATATCAATGTTTTATATTTCTTGGTGAATATAAGGAAATTTAATTTTATGGGGAATGTCTTGATTATGATCAAGAACATCAAGGAAGGGAATTTGAGAGCTCAGATTATTATGAACTCTGCTTTACAATCAAGGTTGACAGTTTGTTTCTTTGAATCCTTCAAAGTTGCATGAAAAAAAAAATCCGGAATTGCAAGATTATGCTAGTCAGTGATGATACTCTCAAAAGGATGAAGATGGGTTTTTCCAGTGAATCCGGAGATTTTATCCCTTTTTCTGGGGAAGAGGTTGAAGCAGATCAAAAAAAATCATAGAATCCGGAACCAACAATGAAACAAAGGAGGAAGAGAAAAGTTAAAGAAGTGGTTCTTGATGAAGAAAATCCTAAGGGTTAGGAAACTCATTCTGCTTTCCCCAAGCCTAAGAAGCAGAAAACTTATACAGATGATGTAGCAGCAATGTGGAGGGAAGACGAAGGAAAAACGAAGGAAGGGGATCCACAATTTGGATTGGACCCTACAGAGGCTAAGGCCTTGAAATAAAGAACTACTGAAGAGTTAGAGAAACAAGTGAAGGAGAAGAAAATGAAAAATAAAATTTTTGAAGCTAAAGTGGTGCAATCTTTGTTGAAAGATACAGAGATAGCCTCTGAAATGCTTCCCATTCCAGAAACTTTCGGCATTGAACCTTCGTTAACATAAATTCAAACAATGAGTTATGTCACACCAGATAAGACCAAGGGCAAAGAAGCAGTTGAAGAGGCTGAAAAAGAAGTCACTGAAGAAGTAGAAGTAGAGGAAGAAGAAGAGGATAGTGAATATTTGGATGCCTTAATAAAGCAGGTAGAGGTATATAAAGAAAATACTGAATCCACAAAGATACTATCTCTAGGAAAGGGAGATGAAGAAGAAAGAAAGCAATAGAAGGAAGAAGAAGAAAATGATTTGTTTTTTGAGGAAGAATCCTATGAGAAGAATTTTAACGAGGAAGGTCATGTAAACAAGAAACCAGATGAAGACCAGATTATTCGAGTTTTTGAATCCGAGGAAGTATCTCTTGATGAGGAACCAATTCCTAAATTTGATAAAGGAAAGGAAGTCTTGATGCATACTCCTATTAAAGATGTTATTAGGAAGAAAGAGTTTGGTGGTACCTCTAAAAGGAAGTTGGTGCAAGATGAAGAAGATAAATCTCAAAGAGATGTATATGATTCAGAATCATCATCTCAGAGTCATGATTTTATTGTTGAGTCTTTGAAGAAGTTGGTGGACGTCATTCCGATCATTCCCATGATTGACTGTAGATGTCAAAATCTTCAACAAACACAAAATAAAAAATCAGAGACAATATCCATGTTAATGGAAAAGTGTGTGAAGATTGAAGCGGAACAGAAATGTTTTCTTATCGATTATGATGTGCATAGAAAGTCTAGCAGCAAGGTAACCAAGTGGTCTAAGAGAGTTGATGAAGATTTGGTTGTGTTTGATAATTTCCAGAATGATGTGGAAGAAGCCTTTGACAAAAGAGATAAAAATATTAAAAATCTTCAAGATGATTTGATTATTGAGCAGAGTTCCCGGAATCAAGAAGAGAAGGAACTAAATGTCAAGGAAAATTATTTGTCTCAAAATCTTATAAATGATAGAAATCTCCGGATTGAGCTTGAAAAGAGAGTCGTTCAACAAAATGAGTTGGTCAATATGCAAGAAGATGATTTGAAAGCTCATGCAGAAGCATTAAATGTTCAAGGGGAAAGGATCTCAGCATTGGAGAAGCAGGATATGAAAGATCAAAGAGATCTAAAGAAACTCAAAGACTTGTTAAAAAAGCTGATCCCAGAGGAAAAGGAAGACAAATGACATCACTCCGATATTTTGTTTCTATTGTCTTTCCCTGTGAAAATGTTTTTAACTCTAATGAGAGTTTGGTTTTTTGTATCTTGTGCTTCTAGGAATTAATGTTTCAGGTACTTTAATTCTTTCAATTCCATTTAATTATTTTTGAAAGTCACAAAGGGGGAGAAGGATATGAACTACTCAAAAGAGTGCGAACGAAAATTTATATATCAATGAACCATCCCTATGTAAGGGAGAGTTTATTTAAGGGGGGGACCTTCATTTCATTCTCACAATAATGAAAACCCCACTCCGGAAATTCAGAATACAATCCTTAGAGTTTCAATGCCTAAGGGGGTGTTAGTTGTATTCACTTTCATTCATGAACAAAGGGATATAAGTTTTAATTTCAAACCATAATGATATTTTTCTCTTTTTCTTAAGGATGTTTGTGCTTTCCAAAAATGGGGAGATTGTTGAGTCAATAAGGTTTTCCTTATGACTTTTCCATTCCATCTTGTTTTGAAAATCACAAAAACCTTATACTTAAGAAAATGTATGTTTTACCTCCATAAAGAAATTTATCCTAACCCAGAGTTTCTTATACTTAGCAATATTTTTCTTAATTGAAAAACCCGGATTGTTAACCCAAATCCAGGAATAATATAATGATAAGTTTTGGAGTATTCTTTTTCAAGGATCCGAATTATGGACTCCGAACTCTTAAGTAGTTTGACTCCGAACATTTAAGTAGTTCGACTCCGAACTCTTAAGAAGCTCGACTCCGAACTCTTAACTAGTTCAACTCCGAACATTTAAGTAGTTTGACTCCTAACTCTTATGAAGATCGACTCCGAACTTTTAATTAGTTCGACTCCAAACACTTAAGATGCTCGACTCCGAACTTTTACTGGTTCAAATCTGAACTCTACAAATTCAGATTCCAGTCTCTAGTAAAACCAAACTCTGAATTCCTATAAAAACAGAATCCAAACTTTTCGTAGTTTTGTCATTCCGAATTTAATTTTGGTTAGACTCCGAACTTTTATATTCGCTTACACTCCAAAATTTTGTATAGCTCTACTTACATATGCTCCATTTCAAAACAATGTCGTGCTTTCAGTTATACTTAGTTTGTTATTAAAACTGTTTCATCTATTCTGTTTCTAACTAACCGTTGGTTGAGTTACACGTGTATAGGTTCCTCCGAATTTTAAGGAAAATATGAATGTTGTAGGAGGGAGTCGACCGTTGGAAATTTTCCTATAAATAAGTTCTCATTTTAAAGAGCTCAAAAAAGAAAAAGGGTGTGATAGATGAATGAATTTTATCAATCTAGATACCACATGCTGCTATGGTGATTTCTAGAGAGGGAAAGCTTTTCATGCATTGTGTGTACTGAACCGCTCATTTAGTTTTGCTTCGTGTGACTTTGAATGTTGGTGATTAAATTTAGAGGACTTACGGGGATAGGAAGACAGAGGTGCCGACTACCTTGAAGATTGAGGCCTTCCTTGCTGAGGATGACAGAGGTTCCAACTAACTTGAAGTTGAGGGCTTGCGGGGAGAGCAAGATAGAGATTCTGATCTTCGTATCGAGGGCTTACCCTAGTGTGGGTAAGACAGAATTTGTTGAAAGTATAAATCAAGGGAATTTTATCCAAGGTTGTTGGATACCCTTCTCTTTGGGATAAAAGACTTATATCTTGTTACTTGTAGTTTTACTACTTGATTATTTCTGCTGCATATTGTATTTTAAGGAATGTATAACCTTCTTATATTTCCAAACACTTGTACTTTGGTAAGTTTAGATTCTATATGCTTTAAGGTAGAATCTAATATTGTAAACCTTGTTCCAATTCATAGGTTGGTGTTAGGGGTGTTGTTAATTCTCTTAGTTTAACTTTGTTAAACTTCTTTCCTTGTCTAAGGAAAACATATTTATCGTTATCAAACTTTAAATGTTCCAAATGAATATTTAAAGTATAAAATTCACCCCCATCTTGTATATTGAGCATCTACTTTGTTATTTTGATCCTACAAGGTCACCCGTGTTAACCCACACTAGGATTCCATGTAAGAAAACATGGATATGGAAGAAAAAACAAAGGTTCATGTTCTAAGGGGGAGTGATAGAAAACATGATTAGGAGAATGTAAACCACAAGAAAATCACAAACTTATGATTTGTGTAAACATTATTTGATTACCCAGTAGGAAAAGTAAACCAACAATGTTTTTGTTTTACTTTCCTTTTCATAATTTTGAGGAATTCATTTACTACATAGAATAAAAACATAAGGAAATATATTTACCTTCATGTAGTGTTTCAACCTTAAATAATTTTCTACCAAAACTAATCTTCCCTCCAAACGATGAGAATTCAAAAACACTTGTTCTCATCACAATCACAAGAATCAGCTTCTAGAGAATCACATAATCCACAAAAGATTAACTATCTATTTCTTATTTCTTGAAAACATTATCCCAAAAATAGAAAGGATAAGATAAAACAACCCTTCATAAAATAAAGAATCCCATCGGAAGGGAAACTTTTTTAAATATTCAAAATTACACGGTAGTACCCAAAGTTCATCATAGACCATTCCATAAATAACTGTCATATCAATTCCTTGAAATAATCCAAACTATGATTGAAACCCAAATACAAGAAGTATTTGATAACATAGTATTCCAAAATAAACTTCATCATTCATCTCCAAACAACATAAACCACTCCTAACATCTTATAAGAAATGTAAATGACCTAAACATATTTTCCCCAAGATAGGTTAATCATTTCCATAAGTAACCTATATTACCATAAGTTCACCGTAAATTCATCTATTCATCAAAATATAAGTCAAACTTTATTCCTCAATGAAAATACCGTAGTAATATATTTACCTCGACCGTATAGGGTTCCCAAAATAGTGAACGTATTCCAAAATAATAATCATCTTTTAATCCCCTAATCACCCTTTTTTTAGAAGAAGAGCTTCACTACATCAACTTGTGGTACATAACAATAGATGTTTTCCTTAATGATATAAAACCATTTTAGGTAGTGACTTGATGTTCTTAGAAAACATTAAATATATGCTCATAGATCAAAAACTAAAAAACAACATGACATAGAAAATTATTGCGAAGAAGTAACATATACTTCAGTAATCATGATCCATCTCTACATAGGACTTGCATTGTTTTCTTGTCCTTGAATATTGTTGATGCTCATCATGCCTCTCATCCCTCCATGAGAGCATTTCCTTGAATAATTTCCAGCTTCTCCACATTTATGACATTTAAAAGTATAAGGTACAATAGATCAGACCTTATCTTTATTCATCAAATTATCCATTTTTTGAAGAAATAGGCTACTTTATGCCATATATTCCCACACATCAAGTATCTCCTGGTTCCTTTGTGAAATTCTCCTTGGTGCATCTTCCAACACTTTTTGCAAAAAAAGAAATTGGGTATCCTTTCCCTTATCAGCTTTATCCGATAAACATCCCTGAGACTTCATCTTCTTCTTACTTGATGAATTTGGGCATTCAATTATGTACCAATTATTAATTGTGATTTTTGGTAGCTGGTTTGGCATAACCACGATATGTTCAACTTGATATCTCATCATATCTATCATATTAATAGCGCAATCCCATATTTCCTATCACCTGGGTTATTGGGACATGTTCTTCCATTTCCCGACATTAACTAAGAAAAGAAACTATAATTAGGGGCCTAAATACTTAAACAATAATTATGAAAATGAAACATTAAGCATAAAAGGAAAAACTTATATAATAAAAGTATATACTATCTTTTTATCCCCTAGGTTCCAATCTAGGATATCCATGATCATATATTCTTATGTGAATCATTATTTTATTTTATCTTGGTTCCATTAATAATGTTTCATACTAAGCTTATGAATTTACCAAAGCATATCCATTGGGAGTGTCGTAAACAAGAGTGCAGCAAGGCCTATTATCATGTACTAGTTCCCATTCGAGTCTTGCTCAAAGTGGTGTTTTCGGGTTTTACCCCTATGTACATTTGTGCCAGAGCCACCTACACCTGCTCGTATCCCGACATGGATGTATTTTCTTGGAAACCTCTTACTCAATACTTACCAAAATACTAGGAATATTTCTTATATTTAAAATTTTTTATAGGATTCTGCCTAATTTTTTCATATCCTAATTTCCACAAATAACTAAACCATCCTTTGATACCAAATATAACATCCCACCTTTTTATCACATAAACATTCATTACAATTTACAAAAAACGAGGATCTTTATGGTTTAGTGTCTTGGAAACCAGGAACATAAAACATTAAAACACAAAACATTCTTCTTAAAAACTTGAAGGGCTTCTCCATATGTTCATCCTAGGTTAATTACTGATTCTCATAACCTGGGGACATACATGAAAATAATGGGTGAGTAGAAGGCCCAGTAAGGTAAACAAGGGGAAACATTTAACATGTGCACTTGAGATACATCAATAAGGTCATGAAAAGTACTTTAAGGCATAAGAAAAAAATCATGAGTCATATCATAATGAAAATACCCATTTTCATAACTTAAATATGTGGATACAACATTTATTATTGACAATCCTTCCGTTTCACTAAGGTCCATCCCAAAGGTGTCATTAAAAATTACCAAGGTTATTCACCAAGGCATTGTTAAAAATGGTCATCTCTAGAGATTAAGTCTTTACCCAATGCATTGGAGCACTATCAAGGCGCACCCTTGACATGTATTTATTATAATGTGAGCCACATATATCATCATTAATAATTTCATAAAAAACCCATATAGCATAAAAGTAATGGGTTTCATTTCATAATCATAACGTTTTAAAAACTGATTTAAAGACATGATCTTTATGTCACTTTAAACCCACAAAAAGGGAATGAGGGTATCATGTATATAAAAACCAGAATTTAATATAGTGCATTTTGGTATATATGTGAATACTCTATTAGAAGAAAGAGCTTTGAGTATTCACTTAATAAAATAAATGAATTTTATAATAAGAGAGACATTTTGAGACGGAAATTGTGCAGCATAACGATTATGTTTCGTGGTTTTAGAAAACATTGAAAGGAGAGGGGACATGGTTCACCCACTCATAAATGATCCATAAAATAGTAGGGGGATAGAATATAAAGGATTTAAGAACATGGTAATGAAATTTTAACGATATACGATATGAAATGAAGAACATGAAAGGAAGACAAGAATAAGATTTCCTTTATGAAAATTCGACAGCCTAATAGCGTCACTTTAACGTCATCAAAATGAATTGGCGAGATCAAATAGGGTCTCTCATCATATGAACAAAAAAGATCAATATGATAGATATATAGATCATACCCTAACTTAAAAAAAATTAACTTGAATGACTTGACATCAAAGTAGAACTTTGAAAAAATGGGAAAGGTGAAGGAATTCCTTAAACATTCCGCAGCCTAACGACGCCACTTAAACTTCAACAAAAGTGAATTTACGAGATCAAATAGGGTCTCTCATAATATGAAAATAAAATATCTGTATGATAGATATAGATATCATACCCCAACATAATAAAAAGGAACGTGTAAGACTTGACATGATAGTAGAACATTGAAAAAGGAGAATGGTGAAATAATCCCTTAAATATTTGGCAGTCTGACAACGCCACTTAAACATAAACAAAAATGAATTGACGAGATAAAATAGGATCTCTCACAATATGAACATAAAATATCAGTATGATAGATATAGATATAAATCCCCAACATAATAAAAAGAAACTTTAAACACTTTACATGAATGTAGAACTTTGAAAAAGGATAAAGTTGAAAGAATCCCTTAAAAATTCGGCAGCCTAACGACGCCACTTAAACTTCAAAAAAAATTAATTGACGAGATAAAATAGGTTATCTCATAATATGAACTTAAAATATCAGTATGATATATATATAGATCATACCCCAACATAATAAAAAGGATCTTGAAAGACTTGAAATGAAAGTATAACTTTGAAAAAGGAGAAAGGTGAAAGATTCCATTAAAAATTCAGCAGGGTAACGTGGCCACTTAATCTTCAACAAAAATGAATTGACGAGATCAAATAGGGTCTCTCATAATATGAAAAATAAAAGATCAGTATTATTGTTATAGATATCATACCCCAACAGAATAAAAATTAACTTGAAAAACTTGACATGAAAGTAGAACTTTGAAAAAGTAGAAAGGTGAAAGAATTCCATAAAAATTCGGCTGCCTAACGACGCCACTTAAACGTCAACAAAAATTAATTGACGATATAAAATAGGGTCTCTCATCATATGAACATAAAATATCAGTATGACAGTTATAGAGATCATACCCCAACACAAAAAGGACCTTGAAATGCTTGACAAGAAAATAGAAATTGATAATTAGAAAAGTGAATGAATCTGTTACAAAAATTCCGGCAGCCTAACGACGCCACTTGAACATTCATAAAATGAAACAATGAGAGTAAGAGGGGATCTCACATCATATGAACATTAAAAGTTTAGTAATAGGAATATAAAATAACATCCTCCAACATAATAACATGGAGCATAAAATAAATGACTTCAATGAGAGTATTTAAAAAGAAAGAGAGAGTTTGGATCCCTTACCTTAAACGTAACTCTTAAAACTCAATTGTTGGGACTTTGAGGGAATGGGTGCACCTTGGGAGGACTCCTTGGGAGATAATGAGACCCGGGATTCATTGGGGGAGAGTAGTTAGTCGAATGGATGAGAGTATGGCTTGGTATTTATAAGGAATGTGAGGGGACAAGACATTAATGGCCAAGGGACACCTCACAAGTGGTTTTCTCAAAACCATGGGCTCTCCCACGGTATTTCCCATGGAGATAGTCCAAATGGGGCCCCACATACTATATTTCATCTCCTTTGGTCAGAAAACCCTTTAAATATCTCATGACATCTTCATGACACAGTTTTGATATCATTAAACATACCGAAACCCTAAAACTGTATTTTTACTATTCACTAAAAATTCAACTATCTCAGAAAAATCCCAAAATTTCACATTAACCAAATATCAATGCTCTAATTTCAAAAATGTACTCCATTTTATAAGAATAATTTTCCAAATATTTTTAATTTAATTTTTAAATAAATACACTATTCACAGAAAATTCATTTCTTTCAAAAAAATCCCCAAAAATTACCTTCACATAATATCGATGCTTTGAGTTCAAAAATAAAATCCATTTTATAAAAATTATTTTCTAAATATTTTTTATTTAATTTTTAATTAAAAACACTATTCACCCGAAAAGACTAATACTTGAATAATAATTTATTAAAACCATTATTTAACCATTTTATTATATCACATTACTTAATCAAGGTGCCTAGATTATATTAATACTTTATTTAAGTGTTATTACTAATCCATTTGGTCACATCAGTAATCCTAACCATAAAATCACTATTCATAATTTATAATTCATCAAAAATTATGCTGATCTTATTAGACTCTAAATTGCATACTGAACATAATTGTAGAAGACCATTTTTTGAAAATCATTACACATTTTTATTTATTTAAGGTTTAAGTAAACATTTTTTAAAATATACTTTCTCTAAAATTCACCAATAATATGCATACTATATTTATCTAGACATTTGATAATTCGTAAACATCATCAAAAGAAGAGATCAAAATTTTTATTTAAAACAAAGGATTACACAAGACAGTTATGGTCTCCTTACATAGCCCCTTATCACACCAGCATAGGACCTAAGTGTAAGGTGTGCTAAGGTGAGAGAATCCAAGGGAGGCTCGGCCAACATCACACAAGTAGTAATTTCTATCAGTTTGAACTTCTCGCGAAAGCGATTCCGTTCTAGCTTCACACGATGATGTTAGGCCATCAAATCTTCTTTCTATATTAATTAACCAAGATCAATTGTAATTAGAGACAATAGTCACAACATTCGGTTTCCAACAGTCAAACAGACTAACGGGCATATTATAGTCAAAACCCAATAGTATCATATTAATTATACTCATGTTATCAAATGTAACTGTTTTGTTGAGTGTAAAATAAAATAACACACAAAATTAGGAAACAAGATTTATTCAAAATTTTGGGTTGTTACAGTGAAGAGAGTTAAATAACACATGTATTAAATTAAAAATCTAATGAATATGAGATAGTTAGCTCCATATCACAATCCAATATGATGGTAAAACTAGGTATGGTATGGTTATATAACATTAAATGAATTTATTTTTAGGAGGTAACATGTGTTTTTTAGTTTAATTATTTCCTAAGAAATATTCTATAGGATAGTATTTTATGAAAAATATTAGGATATAGCACAATCCCATTTATTCTTTTTGAGAATTAATGAATATAAATTTCGTTTTGGAACTATTTTTGGTTTTATAAATCGATATTGAATATGGAAAATGATGAATCCTGAAGGAAAAATATAAAAAATAGAAACATGTTGTAAGTGGGGATTACATTTAATTTATTTCCTTTAAAACCATTTATTTTGGCCATCTATTTTATTTTTTTTAAATTAGTTTCGTATATTTATAAATTTTATTTATTTTTTTATCAATTCTAACAAGAACTATATGGTAATAACATGATTAATTACTATATTTTTCCACAAAAATGATATTGAATTAGTATAAATGGGTTTTTAATAAATAGAGATAAACTAATGGGTGTTGATTTGAAAAATCATGATTTCAATAGGATAACTTATTCTTGTAATTGACATTTACAAATAAAAAATCCATGCAATGAATTTATGAAATCCATGGTGAATGATTTATTATTATTAATCATTCTATGATTAATAGTACCATATGATCCCACTACATAGATGATTAAAAGAAAACATTTCAATTCATTAGTAATAATATTTCATGAATGTAATATTTCATCATTTCTCTATTAAAAACGGTAATTAGTATCTTGTAAAATATATGATTGCACTAAGTTACTATTAAAATCATAAAAGAATTATTATTGATAATCCCTTACATATGGGTCATGAATTTCAAATTATATCATACATAATCCAATAGAAATTATTAATGACCATGATATTGAATATTCATATTATAAGAAAATCATATCATTTACTACCCTATAATTTTCTTTTTCTGATTATATTCAATAACTAAATTGTGGAGGATAGGTTTTATATTGGAGAAAAGGGATGTAATATATTTAAAATAATATATGGGTTCATATAATGTAATTATGGAAAATTTAATTTTTTATCATTATGTATAATTTTTTATCCTCTTCAATAAAATGAAAAAAATACAATTATGAAAAAAGGGGTTAGTTATTTGGGGTGTAAAAAATCACAATTTATGAAAAAATATCTTGATGATTTAGAGTTATGTGGTTGATGTATGACATTTCCTAAGATCAACATTAAAAAATAGAGAAATAAAATAAAATATAGGTTATTAAATATTTTGGATTTTATTTATTCATGAACTTGTATAGATTTTTATGTTGTTGGGGATGACACTTTTGAGAGGAGAATCCTCATAATGATACATTGGTATATGATGCAATGTTCATAAGTGGTAGACATCCTTTGGGATTTATTATTGAAAAAATCGTTAGATACAATCAAATTAGACAAATATTAATTTCACCCATTATTCAAAACATATAAATATTAAATTTTATATTATTATATAGAAATTGGATATTTGATATCTTGTGAATTTTTATGGTTATAGGAATTTTTTCTTGATAAGAGACTAAATATATTAAATTATTTTAAATTGGTGATTGTAGAAGAGAAATAAAGATGATTTATATAGTTATTTTAATTCCTAGTTATATAATATGTTGACAAATTAATGGATGTTTTTATAGGTTCATCAATCTCTACTGGATAAAGTAAAATTAAATATTGAATGGTTTCGTTTAAATTACAGGATTTTATATATATCCCTCTATAATACTTTATATTTTATTTTTTCTAATGATATTTTTTCTATTTTAATGATAGTAAAATTTAAATATTTGGTCATTTGGGGACCCATTTAGTTTTTTAAGATATACTATTCTAGAGTAGGTATATAATTTATCTGTGGTGCCTTCGATAATTAATATTTAAGCATAAATTTTTTAAAATTAATTTTTAATAATTTTTTAAATTATTTAATAAATACTTACATTATAAATTATTGATTTATATATATATAGGGTAAAATTATTTTATTTTTCCCCTAAATAAAAAAATAGATATTTTAATGGAATTTTTAACCAAGGGAAAACATGTTTATTTATTGGCCACAAAAAAGGGCCTAATTTGGGTCAAAAAGGGGGAACCTGGAATGACCAATATAGTAAAAAATTCCTAAATATTAAGAACATTATTTTGGAGGATTCATTCATGGGTCATAGGAGAGAGGTAGATATCTTTATTGGGGGTTATCCTAGATTTCATAAGATTCCAGTGGCACCCATCTTACTTCTACGACTCTGGAAAATAATTTTATATATTATTAAGAATAGAATTAGTATGTATACATTGATCTTGGGATGAGAGAATCATGGGAACTATTTATCACATACAAAATGACTATTTTCACCAATTTCACATATCACCTACCATAGAAATAACACATTGCTACCTGATGCCTCATGAATCATCTTGTTGCTGCACCAATCACTAACATCTCACATTGATGTGGATTGAGAGATCAATCTCACCTTAAAATTTCAATGTGATGGGATGAAATAACTAGGTATCACAACTAGTTGAAAAACTCAAAAAATAGTTCAATAACATAATAAGGATGATAGTTTTCACAATACACAACACTGAGATTCATGAGAATCAAGATGCATAATAAAAATATTATTATTAAAATTTTAATTATCAATTTAATTAAGGGTATTAATATGTGTAAATTCCATATGAAATATATGTATCAAACTTAATCAAAAAAATTAATTAAATAATTTTTAATAAATAGAACTCATTTTTTAGTGACTTCATTTTTTGCATAAAATTAAATATAAAAAAATGATATTTATTACATTTTATGTGTGGAAATTGTTATTAACATCTACTACCTTTCCAATTTTTAATTTAGATAATATGCAAAAAAAATTAAATCATTAAATAAAAACGATCTTACTATAAATTTTGTATAGTCTTCTAAAAAATGAGATTTTCCAGTGTGTAGTGAACATACAAATTTGGGTAAGGTTGTCCGAAAGTTTCATTTAAAAGTATGGAAATGAATTGAATTTAATATGAAAAAAATAATAATTAATATTTAGTTTTATTAATTAAATGACAATAATAATTATACATGAATTTAGTATATATTCATTTGTGGTCTTAAAGTTCAATGTTTCTAAAAATGATTTTTTTTTTCTTTACAAATTTATATTAGAATATATTTATGTCATTTATAGAAATTGATTCTTAAAAAAATGGGATCATTTTTTTGAATTATGAAGTTAAAATATTTTAAATATCACTCTTTTATTTTTCTTTTTTATAAAATTGTAACCTCAGTAAATTTTGTCACCTTGATTTTTGTAAATCCCATAATTAAGTTAAAAATAATATTATAAAGGATGAAAAACAACCATAAATGATAAATATTGTCTATTTCATGATTGGGCTTCAAATGTATTCATCAAATATTATATTTAAAAGAAATTATAGACCAATTTTATTTTAAAATGAATTATATTATATTTTAAGTAGTTATAATGTCAAAACTATCACATTCATATTTTTAATGTCTATAAAATTATATGATTTTGATAAAACAATTATGTTAGGTTATAAAAATTTATATGAAAGGGAAATTATTTTTTCTTATCATAGTAATTTATTTTTAATTTTTTAGGACAAAATAATAAACATAAACCCTTACACAACACCGAATCAATGCTTATTCATGCAGTATACAAATAATTTAAATCATTTTTTATATTCCTACAAGAATATTTTATGGATGAGTTAAATACAATCAGTAAAAGTATACCTAAATAAAAAATAATATATATTATTTAATGGTATATATTTTGATTTTTTTTGGTAAATTTGATTTCATAACCAAATATGTGAATTTTTTTTAAAATGAAATTGTTAATATTTTATGAAATAATTATAATATTTCATAGTATTTAATTAGTAAAACTAGGATGTGAAATTGAATGAAATTTAATACATTGGCCATTTATGATCTAATTTTCACCTTTTATTTTAAATATTGACACTCTAATGTTGAAAAATTATTTATCATATTTAAGGTTAGAATTATATAACCAAATGGTTAATAATATAGATAAGGTCTAAAATGATATAATATCCAATTAATTTTTTTGGTTAATTTTATTAAGAACATAGCTTCTATATCATCTAATAAATGTCTTTTTAAAACCATTTTACATAACTTATGATCATTTTATATTAAAATATTTCATTTACATCATAAAATTACATTAATGATATTATAAATTAAATAATATACTATGAAATGATTTATAATACATAAAAACTATCTTTATACAATTAAATCTGATATTGTTTAAAATTTCATCAATTTTCCATTTTGGGTAACATTTTTTTGTTCTAAATCTAATGACCATTAAATAAAAAATAATATTTCTATTATGGTAATTCTCAAAAGGGGTAATGAGCAGTTAAAATATAAAGATAAGTGTGAAGAAAATACATAAAATGTCCAATTTTATTCTATTAGAGATTTTAAAGTAATCATAATAATTTATTCAAAATATATCACTTTTTGTTCACCTCATCAAAAAAATAATTTATAATAATTAAATACATTACAAAATTCCACGAGTGCTCATCTCCTCACTTATAAAAATCATCCTCATCTCCTATCTTAATCAAACACATTGAGCCATATATCTAAATGTTACCCCACTTATTTTCTCATAATCCTTAATATACATGAATTATATGATGTATTATTCTTAATATACCATTCTAAGGGTCCCCTCAAATGGATCTAAATAATGTGTTGTTAATAAAAGGTATTTGTCTTTACCGAATCATTCAATTTTCATTCTTACACCACATCCTATAAATTTCTTTTAATTATTCATTAATAATAAATCCGATACATAAATATATTGAGATTTTATTATTATTTGTACAATCCAATTTAAATCACTTTTTTATTATATAAATAGTGAGAACATCACTTGTGTGTTTGTATGACTTACAATTTCCACGTAATGATGAAATTCATTTGTAATGATAATTTTTTATTGAGGGATATAAAATTTTAATATTTAATATAAAATACATTTAGGAAAAAATTATTATTTACTTATAATTTCATTTATACCTTGTTACCTTCCAATCTGTCACAAAATGATAACATCGCTTGTGTGTAGTTGTTGACCACCACCACTACAAATCAATGTGACCTAATTTTCATATTTCTTTTACATGAACCATTATACCGATATATTAAGTTAATATATATGATATATAAGATATAATAATTTAAATATATAGGGTAATTGTTATTTGACTTTCTTTCAATCCATCTATTACAAAGTCAAAATAGAGTTCATGAATTTGTACGACATTCCATTTCCATAAAGGTTTTAATTTATTTAATCGATTCCTTTTTTATGACTATAAATATATAGATAATGAATATCTATGATATTTATAACACGGGTAAAATTACTTATATTATGAACCCATTATCATTGTACTATGATCAAAACCACCAAAATAAAATGATCATGGGAAAATAAATAGTTAATATCAAAAAACAAAGATTTTTATATGGAATAATTACTAAATAAGTGTTGAAATATTATAATTTGTTAATAGATGATATTTTAAATATAAAAATGAATTTTGAGTATAATTATAATAAATATAAATTTATTATTTATTTTATTTGTTTTCTTTTGATGAATCTTGAACATTATGTATGGGTTTATCATTTCTAATTATATTACTTGGACCATACGTTATGTTATGAACCTACTTCATTTTATTAGTTTTATATAAAAAATATTCAATATGGTACATTATTAATAAACCTACAATAATGAAAATAAAAATTTGATTTCAAATTATTATTTAATGTGGATAATGATTAAAAATTATTAATAGTTTTAATGGATTTATTCTTTAAACACAATTTAATTGTGATTTTTTATGCTTGGATTTACATTGAAGGGTACTATATGATAATTTATAGGGAAATACCTTTAATATAATTATTATATATTTATTTATTAACATTTCATTTTTTCCATTAATTTAACTCACCTTATGTACTCAAGATAGTGAACAAATTTTTTTATGAATAAAATTTATTTATTTCTCTCTTCAATGAATAGTAATTTTTCATATACATCCATATTTCTTAAAAATGTATTTATAATGTTTTTTATATTATTTTATAAATTTTAAGATTTATTTTTAACAATGATTTATTTTTTGATAAATGATTTACATATAATATTTTTATCATTTTCTAAAGGTCGTACTAATATTTTTTCTGAAACTATGAAATGAATTATTCAAGTAAGGTACTCTAAATTAATGAAATATCTACATATAATGATTAATAAATGATTCAATGAATAAATTAATGTTTCTTGAGGTTATTTTCAATGTAAATTCACAAAATAATATCATTAATTTACATTTTAAATATGTGATTCAATAAAAAAATATAACATTTTCCTCAAAGAATATTTGAGTGATGTTTTATGATAAATACTCATCCATAATAACATTGATTAATGATACTTATTATTTAATTGGTATAGTATCCAATGATACCATGGGTGATATTTGTATGTACTTTTTATGGATATGATGGCGAAATATAGATGAAATTTGTTTTTATTTCAATGGTTTTAGTTATGATTCATGATTTTATGATCATGTGGATTGAATAAGAATGAATTTATGAGAATGTGATGGTTGGGACAAGAAAAAATATATACCTAAAAATAATTATGTAAATAATAATATTTTATTTGATCAAGGGATGCATTATAGGTTATCCCAATCATCATAAAATATGGTTGACTATATTTTATTACAAGCCTAAAAGAGGGTATATGGGAGGTTATATGAAGAATTAATTAGGTAATTGGGTAGTTATCAAAGGATTAACAAGTTACGAATGTCTTGATGGTAAGACATAGCAAACTATTTATATGATTATTATTATACCATAATTATCTCCTTCCCAATTTCTTCAGTCAAATCTTTCCAAGTCTTCACCAGCATCAATGTCCCGCCAAAGGTTCCTGGGATCCTTTATGGTCAACTAGTGGTTCAGATTTCTCCGCAAGAATTCACTGAAGCCTCTGCTCTGATTTCTACAACTCTGGTGGTGAGGTTCGTTCAGCACTGGCCTCCTTTGGAGATGTTTGATCGATATTTGAATGAGGAATGGGGTTTAGGTCAGCATGCATTGGTCGGGATCCTAGGGCCACAACATATCCTTATTTGTTTCGCCGATGAGGATGATTTGGTGCAGGCTAGGTCTATATCCTGCAAATTGGTTCTCGGATTTCATTATCATCTTCTTCGCTGTTTGTTCACCCTGCACATGAATCAGGACCTGTCTACATCAGCCGTTTTGCTCCACCTTCCTGCTATTCCACTGCCCTTCCAGAATCCAGCTCTTCTTCAGTCAATAGGAAACTCAATCGACCGTTTCCTCTGCACCGATCGGAGGACATATACCTTGAAGAACCCAATTGTGGTGCACATTTGTGTTGAAATGGAACTCTCACAGCCTCCAACTGACATTGTTTGGATTGTGATTGAGGAAGAATATAGGTATTCTCAACCCATTGTTTACAAATCATGGACAAATTTTTGCTCGATCTCTGTCCGGAAGGGACACTGTCATCTAGAGTTCCGCAAAAGCACTCTGAGTGTTTGTTTGGTCAATCCCCCTTCTACGTCTGCAGGGCCTGCAGCTCCGGTTATGATCAGTGAAGATTGAACGGTCTATTCTTCTGCTCCAGTTGAGAATAAGATAGGGTGTAGTGATGCCTCAGGGCGAGTGTCCCCTAAATCTTTAGGTGAGGAGCACCTTAGGAAGATCCTACACCATGCAGATTTTCCTTCTGGTTTGGGGTTGGGAGGTTCTTCAGGCACAGTGGAGAAAGTGTTTCCTCCAGGATCTGGGCCTCATGACTCAGATGTTTTTGCTCGTCTGAGACGATATTTGGGTGTTATTCCTTTGTCTAGGGGGGTAGTGGTGGCTGTGTAGGTGCATGAGGATGGGATTGAGGAGAAGATTCCCCCCTGGATGATGTCTTAGCCAGTCTTCTAGAACCCTCCATCCCGACCAATGAACCCGTTGTACAGAAGGTCTCTTCTGCAGGTTCTGGTGATCTTCTTCAATGTGTGGGTTGGAAAGACACAAACAAACCACCTCAGTATATGTGTTGTGGTTTTGAGCAGACTAGTGGTTCAAAGTTGTCAGAGCAGGTCTTTCTTGAAAACTTTAACCTATGCGGACAAAGTGAAGTTTGGTGGAATGGATACACGTTCTCTTAATCGATTTGCAGTGTTGGAAGAGGAAGAGTGTCATGTGGTTGAGTAATGGGGTGAAGAGGAGGCTATCCATGGCAATCCTTCATGCCTGGAGGATCCTCACACAGATAGAGATTATTATTCGAATTCCCCGGTCGAGCCAATGGAAGTGTAACATGAGGAGGAATATATCAGATTCTATTCAAAGAAGGGGAAGAACACCATCATCATCCTAGAAGGTTTTATAATGCACTCTTGGAGGCCGGAGAATAAAAAAGATTATTCCTTTTTACCTAGATCTCCTGTCAATAGATCCTCAACAAAAGGGCAGCCCCATTAGAAGGGTTCCAAGCACGTGGGTACAACTTCTTCGAAGGAGCTGGAATCAATAGCAGGGAAGTCATCTTCCACCAAAATAGTGAATGTAGTAAAGGAGATGATTGTTCCTGATATCCATCAATGTGGGAAATAATTGATGGAATGTGATGAGTGGTAAATCATTCTCGAATGTAATGAATAATTCTTGGATAAGGTAATAGAGGTCATCACTACGCAAGTGGAGTTTGATAGAATGGTTGGGAGACTGTTCCAGGCCAACCTATCTAAGGAGAATGACGCATGGGCCCAAAAACAACTTGGAATTTCGGCATGTGGATTCATTGGGCATAAGATTACTGTGGAATAGTACATACAGACTTGGGACAAGATGGTTTACAGTTTCAACAACATCCTCAACGGCGTTCATGATTAGAAGGATTCTGGTCTCCACTAGAGCCTCCTCACAGGTAAGGTCTCTAAAAGGCTTAAACTACAACTCATTGATTCAGCTATTTCATATCATGTTGAATGATCGCCTATCTGTGTTCTGGATTGGTTTATCACTTTTCCTTAAAAGTGTTTTTCATAATCCAAAAAAAAATATTTGGGTTAATGTTAATATATATCTCCCTTGTTGACACTTACTAATTATCTAAGCTCACAAATTACAATGTTCTTCTCTATGGATATGAAGATATTTTACAAGTAAGATGTGTTTATGAATACTGTTACTTTTAAAAAACTATATGGTAGATATTGTCGTTTTTTTATGAACTATTTTTTTATTTTAATATATTTTCAAATATGTTAAACCATTAGAGTTATATCATTGATATTATTGTTATGTAGATAATATTAATCAAATAATATGTCATATTAATGTATGAAAAATATGGTTCTATGTAATTGGTTATAGATTAAGGTTTAGTCACCATTGGAAGTTTAATAAAAAAACATTAGTAAAATACCATAAGATAATCCTACGTATATGAGAACATCCTATGTTAGGGAAATTTATAGACTATGATCATCTATGAAAAATACCTTCATAGATAGAAAATTCTGCTATGGTTTATTAATTAATGCATATAGGGATACTAACATAGAATAAAGTTATTTGAGTATATACTAACAATAATTTTTCTACATGGTGACTGTTCCCTAAGTAATAAACCGCTTTCACCCTTTTGGTAGATATTATTTGGTCAAATAAAATTTTATTTTTCAGAAAAAATTATGGATTTTAATAGATGATTATTATGGTTGAAGTAGGTTAAAAGAGGATTCATAGATCAGAAAAACGTGTCTATATTATGAAATATAATGACTAAATATTATGGATATGTCAATATGATTGTGGTTCAAAAAACAATGGTTTTGGTTTTAAAAAATTGTTTCAACTACGAGAATTCACATTAAAATTTAATATCAAGGGCCATGAAAAGATTATATTGATTGGAAACTAAATTAAATGAGAACTATAAGTACAATACTAGTCATTATTCATTGTCATTAATCACGAAATATAATAAGAAACATTGAAAATAGTGACATGAATAAATAATTTTATTGGAGTTTATGTGGAAATAATCATTGTGGTAAGAATATTAAATTTTTTGAATGTAACAATTTTGGGTAGAAGAACCTAGGGGAATATATTAATGTAAAGGGAATATGTTTTATGTGTGAAAATGTATAGGCTATGTAAAATAATTTCCACCTAATTCAATGTATTATATTTTTGGAGCATGGGAATTAGTAGAGGCAATTTTCTATTACAAGGGATATCACCTTGACCTAGGATGGACCAATACGACACAAATCATTAGTGTCAACTTATTAAACAATTAAATAATTTGTATTCAATAATTATATTGTATAAGTACTTTAATCTATGGTATTTAGTTTTTTAAATCATGAAACATCAAATGAATTTTCTATAGTGGGTTTTCTTTTAGGTTTTTCTTGAATATGGTCAATGATACTGATGAATGTTTGTAACTACTATTATATAGTTAATAATATATTCATTCTATCAAGGAATCATCAACTAATAGATGATTAATCTACAATTCTATTTATCTACATTCTCATTCTGAAAAAATGAATATTTCTCAAAACAATTTAAAATTTAAACTTCCTTGATTATAATATGATCTGGAATATACAAATTCTGAGAAAGATGCCCCAACCATTAATGTTGTTGGAACATTTTGTAATTAATTTATCTTTTATTATGTTAAACATGATATTACTTGAACAATATCAATATTTAATTATTAATCAAGAAAACATCATGCATGTTTATTTCATAGTATGGTATCATTAGGATATAAACCCTAGAAAAGGTATATAATAAAATTTGAATTATTTACATGCTATAAATATTTGGTTTCATGTTTCGTTTCAACTTCATCCTACTATGAAACAAAAAGGTTTGGGTATTTTTAAACTATCCATATAAGTGATTATGATTCTTCATTAATAAATTCACTATTCTCCCTCCCCTATACACTTTTCTCCTTCTTGAAAAACCATGATAAGTGGTTGTTATATCATGAAACTACATATTCTCTCATACATGAATGGTAGAGGTTCTTCATCTTGATATCACAGTTATTATTTTACCTATATTCTTCATGTAATACCTTCAAGAGAAAAAATGGTCTTTTTCTCATAAGAGTAAGTATTTAAAAATTACATATTCGTCAACATGTAAATAAATTGGTACTTGGTCTAGAATTCAGAAACTAATACACGAATTGTTTCCCTACATCATGTAATACATTTTTGGTCAATCATCACACAACTTTGTGGGGTTATTTTACTTGAGAATTTGCCTATAGAAAATTCATCACACAATAGTTGTATAGAAATGAAAATTTTCTCTGTCCAAAAGGGGATTACATATCCCTTAATTATCATATTTATTAATAAAGATCACATAAAGTTCTTATTAATATAACTCATTTTTAAGTGATATAAATCTATCTATCAGTTTCACAAACTCTTTGTCACATATTCACTACATCATGAGTTTCATTTTACAACTGATAATGGTGGTGAGTCAGGGAAACTATCAATATTACTAAATTTTATGTTATATTAGACTCGACATGATTTTATTACTATATCTTGATGACACTTCGATTCACAATTTCATCGTGTCTACATATTATTCCATCATGAAAGGATATCAATATGAATCATGAAAAATAACATATCATATATTTTTAAATATATTTAAATTTATTTTTTCCTTTCTCATGCTAATTAAAATAATTGAAAAATGAATTGCGTACAGGATGACGTTATATTCATGGAATCAGGATTTTGAGCATTTATCATTCTTTTCGGTTCGATCAATAAATATTATTATTGGGTTTCATGAGCTAGAATTGATTATCCCTACTACCTAATGAAATCATAAGGATAAATCCATGGTAACCTAGTGAGGAATATTATGGTGTGGAACCTTGATGATATTAAAATCAAATGGAGATTGAATGTATGATTTTATTTTAATTTGTTTTTAACAAAAGATCAATGACTTTGATCTTCTCAAATCCCACACCACATTCGTATTCAATTAATGCATTCTTGATATGAATTCTAATCCCACTGATCATTCAATTTATAAGTGCAGTTTAGTAGCCAAAACATAACACACACAATCACCCAAAATAGGTGATGAATCACCTACAATGTCCACCTATTAACCCTTTGGACTATAATCACCTAATAATCCTTATTCGTATCCTTTAAGCACTCATAATGGTGGTATTTTCCCACAATTTTTCCTTGGTTTCCCATGTACGGGATGACAATAATAGGTAAATAACATCAATGTCTTATAAAATCATTCCAAAAACATTTCCATGAAAAATATGAAATCCAATTTTCATATTTAATAGAAATAAAAAACATTCCACAATTACAATTTCAACCATCAGGAAAATACATTGTTCCATGGTCTTCATAAATTTTTTTTTACAATATTTAATCATAATGGGCTTCAATAGTCCCCAAACATCATCTAATTAGAAACATCATTTGATGGATACCCTATATAACTTTCCTATTCAAAATCGTTGTTCACTAAATTTATCAAAATGAATAATATATGCTTGTACGGAATTTATATTATTCATTATAATACATATATTCATGGTTGTATTCATTCTTTTAAATTTTTTAGACAATGTGCACAAACCTAGTGGAAATTGAACTTGTCACTATACATTAAGAGTAGGCCTGATGTAAATATTCACATGCAACATGGAGAATTATCTTACCAACTGAAGTGTAATATTAATGTTACTCAAGTATATGACTCCATTATACAGAGAATTGGATTTCTTCTAATATTTTAAGGTAAATACAAGCCTTCTGAACAACCATTTACAAAGGTTATTTATTTTAATAATGGTTGTTTGGTAATTTGGATTGTTCATATGTTTTAAGAGAATATATGATCATGGTATTCCAATATTTTGTATTTAACATTGTATGATACATTATGTTTTTAGGGGATAGGTTTTAATTTTTTTCATGAAAATTAATTATTGATCAAATTCTTCTGAATTTTGGGTTTTGAGATTTTTGACACATATATTTCATGTGTCATAAGGATTACTATTTATAGAGTGGATTAAGATTATCATTGGGTTGTATTATTGATGTTTTATATATTAGTGAGTTATATTGCTAAAATTGTGCTTACCATTAGTTTTCTAAATATTTAGATAAATATGAATTAATTTTTGATTAATTTATGGGTAATAAATTCCTTTAAATGTTGATTTTAGATCATTAAGAATGGAAAATTAATCATGGAACAATATATTGAATTCGAAACTCACAGACACAGATAATATTTTTGAAATTTTTCTTATTAATTTTTATGAAATCAAGTAAATATATTTTATCATGTTCAATAACATGAAAATAAATAAATCACTTAAATTTAAGAAAAAAATCCTGAAATAAAAAATATATCCATTTATAATTATTTTTTAGGAATTGATGGCATTTTAATCCATTGATAATTATTGGTATTGTTGTCATTAACATTCCCAAGACCATGTTCACGTTCTTTATCCATTATTATATAGGAATTAAATTTTCCATTGTGGATTATATATTTATATTACATTAGTTTTCTACTAGTTGGAAAAGTGCTAATATATTATTCTAGATAACATTCATATTTCACATTCCCTCATTTACATAAGTGATATATTATACCATTTGTAAGATATATTTTTTCAACAATGGTGTTTTAAAATTTAAAAATTGAAAGTATTATTATAATGATCAAAATGGGAAGATTTAATATATTCATCGTGGAAGAATTGAAAATCATTTTTTAAAATAATATTAATTTTGACAGTTATCTTATCCTGTGAAACTATATGTTAATCAAATTGATATATATTATGAAAATATTAATTTATTTTGAAAAAGTCATTCAATTTTCATGTATGAACATGAGTTACTGAAATATGAAATATATGTGTAATATTCTAACTCAATATAAATTTATTGAACAATTCTTATCCAACAAGAACACAAATTTATGGGAGGTTATTTTATGAATTAAAATTGCATTTTCCATAGGAGATAGTTTTTATTGTATTTGGTACATAAAAATTCTAATTAATTTAATTTATATTTTTATGATTAAATATAAAAAACAAACTTCATTTATGAAACAACTATATAAAAATAACACGAGTGTGAAATATGGTGAATTTACTAAAAAAAGAGTATTTATCAATGAATAATGAAAAATACGAATTTTATCACCCAATTTTTTTCATTTAAATGTATCATTCAGTTTTGAATGTAATATTAATGTATCTAAAGTATTTTTAAAATATATATAATGTATTTAATTACAAAAGAATCATCATTATACTTTTTTTGTTATATATTCGTATTTTGCATTAAAACATAAATTTCTAATTATTTTTTCATTGTATTTTTAACATTTATATTAATATTTAATTATTAAAAATATATAAATTCAATCACTAAAAATTGATTCTAAATTATAAATTATGAGGATCAAATTTGGTAAATACATCCCTCTTATTTTTGGCCTTTAGGAATATGGACCTTAGTAATATTTCCACATCACTACGAGTATATGATGTAGTTATTGCATAAAATAATATGATAATGATTAAAAACAACCCTAAGAGATATATTTATTCTATTATATTACATTTCTTCTACAATACTAATCCAATATTATATTTTATGTCCATTGTTTGCATTTTTAATTGAAAATGACCCATATTTTTGTTAAGTAATTATAAATTCAAAAATATAACTCTCTTTCTTTTCATTTAAATAAATTGGCTTGAATGATATAATCAAATTCTGTTCAGTTAAAAATTGCTAATAGATATATAATTTTTTCTAATGGTAATTTATTTAATTTTTTTTGGAGGAAATAATTACCACAAATGCAGGGACAATTCTAACTGAGGACATGAACAAGTAGTATAAATAACAAAGTAAATAACATTAAAAACAATATTTTTTTATTATATAAAATTTACTAGTAAATTAAATGATAAATATAACATATTAATTATGTTCTAATGGTTTAGATTAAAATACTATTACTCTCATGTGGTTTTTAAATAAAAATTATGAGAATAGTTCTTAAAATAAAATTAGTTGTATTTTCATTTATTTTAATTTTATTAAATAAATTAAAAATCATAGAAATAATTAACAAATAAAAATTGTAAAATAATTTCCCTAAAAATTCATCTCTAATCCATTTATGATCTAATTTCCACAATTTATGTTATATTATAAGACTTTAGTATTGGATGATTTATTATTGGTGTTAATGATAAAATTCACTATCAAATGGGTTAATAAGAAATGAGAATATATAAAATGGTATAAAAACCATCATTATTTTATTTGGTAACAATATTGATACCATTTTCACAACATTATTTAATTTATATCACATTGGAACAATTTTACAATAGTTTCATACTTATTATTTATAATAATTCATGTATTTCCAAAAATCACAATAATGATATTTTATAATAAAAAATATCTTATTAAATTATATGTACTCAAAAATAAAAATAAATTCAAAAATTATAATTGTGTTTGGTTGAGATTATAAACCATTATACTTTTTCGTATCACTTTCATTTTTTGGGTAATATTCATAACTGTTAAATAATAAAAATTGTTTATATCTTGGTAAATAATGAAATGGGTATTGGGGGATTAAAACAATGAGATAATGGAGAAAACATAACTGAATCATATCAAATTTTATTGGATTTTTAAACAATAGTCATCCTAAATTTGAAATATATCATATTTTCCCAACGAAACCATAATATTAATTTACATTAACTTACTACCTTTTGAAATTCCAAGAGTTCCCCTCTACTATGTTGTAAAAGGGAACCTTTTATCATCTAATACTCACACAAATTAAGCCTTTTAAATATAGAAAAAAATAAAAAAATTATATTCTATATATCCTTAACCATCAATTAATGGATAAATTATTCTTTAAATACCGTTTAAGTGGTCCTTAAAAGGGAATGTTGAGGAATTATATTGAATAAGAGGTCGTCATATTTTATGACACTTGAAATTTTCATTTTTCATCTAAATATTTTAAATATAATATAACCCTACAAAAATATTAAATTAAGTATAATTTATATAAATATAATTTATTATGATGATGGCTAAACCATTTAATATCACATTTTTATCATACTAAATGTGGAACCATCGCTCGTGCGTACAAATGGATTGTCATATCCACATAGTACTGAAATTAAATTTTCAACACCATTTTATATGGATGGTAATAAAGATATGTGTAATGAATATATATGATGTATATAACATAATTATTCTTCTATAATTATAATATTCAATCAACATTATCCTATAATCTGGTGGAAAATGATAAAGATGCTCATGCGTATTTGTAGGCTACAACCTCCACAAAGAGATAAAATCCATTTTTCATTTTTAATTTATATTGATATATGTTTTTGTATATTTGATTAATATATATTATGTATATGATATAATAATGTAAATTTTAATGAAAAATATTATTTTCCATTAATCAATTCCATAAATTGAAAAGTGAAAATACTGTTAATGAATATGTATGACCTACAGTCTCCATGAATGATGAAATTTATTTCTCTATCTCCACATATCATGGATGGAAATAAGTATCTAAATGATTGATATATATTCATATATATGATATTAATTACATTATTATTATTTAATCATGATCGAACTATGAATGAAGTATAATGATTGGAACAACAAAACCAAAATTCTCATGAAAAATGAAATAAATAACACTCCCAAACGATTATTTTAATAGGGAACTATTGAAATTGGTTTTTTGAAATTTCTTCTGTTAATAATATATGATATTATTATTATATAAATGATTATATTATATTATATTATATTATAAAATTATTATATTTTATGTTATATTACATTAAATGAATGTTAAACTTAAGGTAATGCTTCATCCTCTCAAATTCTCTTAGTAGAGACATATATGATGTTATGCACCTATATTACATAATTAGGTGTATATAAATCCATATTTATAACTAATATTATAAATATTATTATAATAATGAATTTAAATTATTCATTTTAATTTATTCATTCACGGTGATTATTATTCAAAATTTAATATAGCGATAGAGTGTTTAGGTGTCAATGTCATTTTAATATAGATTGATTATTCCTTAATGTCCATTAATGGAATTTATATGATATTATAATAATAAATAAATTTAATTTTATTATCATGAATTCATTTCATTAGAATCAAATATTTTTTATTTTTCATTAAATTATACACTCGAGATAATAAAAAAATGTATCATGAAAACCCAATTTTTTCTCACTTTGGTCAAAATTGTTTTTCATCCACATCCATATTTTCTGAAAAAAGAATTCATAAATGGTTTTATATTATTATATTATTTTTTAAAGTCATATTTATTAATTATTAAAAACTAAATTTTTTTATTAAAATGAATCATTCAATTTATTCCCGTATGATTTTCATTTGAGTTATATAGAAAACATGCAAGGAATCATTTTTTAAGTAAACATGGAATAAATAGTATTTATTGCCTTCATGAACAATCAATGAATTAAATATTATGTTATATTTTTTTAGGTTTTTTAAATGAACGGTTTTTACATGATATACATGGATTTTTTATACATTAAATATTTTATTTAAATATGAATAGGATATTTTTCTCATGAAATATTCCATTGATCTTTTAACTAAAATTAATTTCGTTCACAACATCATTTTATTTTACTTATCACTCACATGGGATATGATCTGATGTTATAATCATTCATATTTGTCTACATGGTTTAGGGTTATGATGAATAAATGATAGTGAATCTTATTTCCTTTTCTCTGTTATGTTCTTATTAATGATGTTTTGATCTTATGGAATTAATATTATTCAATTGATGATTATGTGATGGGTAGGTTGGGAATTATATTTTGATCATTGTTTTATGAGATAAAAGGGTACTTAATAAGTTATCCTAGTCCTGAGAAAAGATGGTATCTGGGAGATATAGTGCATAGAAGGCCATCCCAAGCTCAAAGTATGTTCATGGACAATTATCCTAATCCTAACATGGTATAAATGTAATTGTTAGTATCAATGAATTAATTTTACTATTATAATTATTATGGAACAGTAATGAAAATTTTTAATGGCATGAGGATATTTATGATGTTTTGTTCATATAAATTATTCTATTTCATCCCATTATTATTGTTTCCTTACTAACATCTAAACATTATTCCATGACCCGTGTTTATGATCCATTTTTACTTAGGTATGATTTTAATTTGATAAGATTATTTTATCTCACCCTTTATTCTAAGGATATCTTTAAATGATCATTGATCTATCCCTTATTCATCCTTACATCCATCTTGTCTCACCTATTATAATTGTTTTAGTTCCCCATGATACAAATAAAATATTTATTAATGATGTTTCTAATAAAGTTAATAGTTTAAAAAAATTGATAGAATGTTGGTTACTTATAGACCATTGTTTATGTATTTATGTTTCCAAATACATAAAACAATTATGGTTCTAAAATTGATTCTCAGGTTATTCAAAGAATACGGATCTAATAAGATATAATATTAATATATAAAATGAATGAGAGACTATAATAGGAGGACAACATGACCCTCCATGAGGATCATTGAATATAATGAATTATATTGTGATCTCAGTCCAGAAACAATATATGATAAATAAAATGAATTCAGAAAATGAAATGAAAAAAGTACATTGAGTTAGTGATTATGGTTTACATGTATTTTGGGAGGATAAAATTCCCTACAAGATACCATTAAAATATTATGACTGAATTTATAACCTATTTGATGATAATTTTGGAAAAAACCAAGGAAAAAAATTATTAAAAATGGAATACTCCACAGAAAAATTCCATGTAATAAATAAATAAATAAATATATATATATATGAAGGTGAGGGATGGAAAAAATTTGAAAACAATTCGGAATATACTTAGATAGATTTCATTCTATTAATCCTTAATTATAATAAAAGTCTTCCTATTAAACCGTATCTAAAGATATTGTATATTATAATAGTATTGTGAATTCAAAATATTAATGTCTACATCATTAAAATAAATGTGGATTAAAAAATTTAATGGATACAATGATAATATTATAAGAAATGATCACTAATATTGTTTGATAGAAGTTGATTCACTTGGGTTTTCATATCTAAAAATGATAAGAAGGTTGGTACGATACTCTACCATTAATGTGATATGAGGTATACTTTTATAGTGACATTTCATGATATTTTAAATGTATTTCATGCACATTAAAGGTGGATTTAAAGGGGGGGTAATGTGGAGAAACTAAATTTAGGATTAAGGCTATATTAAGAATAAAATGATGACTTATTTTGAAGTTTAACTTATAATAAATAAAAGACATATCCACAAACATGAAATAATAAAATTATTTGGGATCTTATTCTACTACTCTCCATTGGTGGGTTATTTCTGAGCCATTAGGTTTTTGTTTTATTTTTCTAAACATATCATGGATATAATTAATGTTTAATTAGGTTGTCCAAGGTTATTTTTAAGATGTTTTTGAATATTGTTGTTAGTTTCATTCATTGATCTCCTAAAGGGTTATCATTCCCAGGATGCAATTAATTTATTCATCATTGTTTTCTTATACATGACCATTGTGTTAGTAGGTGTGGGAGTAGATTGAATACCATGTATTTAAATTATACTAAAAAATTAATTTGAGTGCTTTAGTTTTTTATTGTGTGAGTTCTAGAGTGTTAGAAACCCACCAAGACCATTGGTTTTTTAGATCTATATTTAAATAAGGTTTTAGGTTACCCACTAACTTTTCATATATAACACCCTAAAAATTATGAAATGGAGATCCATTTGCATATAGTGTCTACTATGAATAAGGTATATAGTTGGGCATCATTATGAAACATTATAATCACATGTTTTCTATATTATTACTTCATAAATCTAAGGATGAAAATTACTGATATAATTCATCATCATTAGTTATTTCATTGCATAGTTGTTAGTAGTGTTTTATTACAAGTATAATTTAGGTCATTGTTATTTTATTTTACAATTCCCTAGAAATTTTTTTTACCTTTTATTCCATTAGCATTGCCTCATTTTATACTTGTGGATAGGGTGTTTGAGAAATTTAAATCATAGATTAGTATCTATACAGAGGACTTAATGAGAAGTCCAAAATAAAAAAAGAACATGAAATTTAAATTTACATTGTTTAACATGTTCTGATGATTGATACGATTATTCCGTGGAATTTTTTACAAAAATATATCTCCATGGATAACTAGTACATTTTTATATAAAATTATTCATTAAATCACACAAAATACAAAAAACTACAATTACATGTTTAAATATAGAGAAAAAAATATCGTCAAACAATATAAATAAATAGATAACCCAAAAAAAACTATATAATTAATATAGTATAAATTTATCTCAAATATATTATAAATATTTAAATAAGTCATATAAAATGATACGTTAAAATAATATAAATGAACACCTTTTGTGTTTCGCTTAATAAGTATTTTGGATCGTAATTATGAATATGTGTTACACACAAGACTCCATTAGGTGGATTTCTATAATGTTCCAAGGATTTAAAATATATGTAGTGAATAATTATATTTTATTATTCAATTTTTTATATTTACAATCATTTTGTAAACTTGATGGTTTAGTTTCACTGGAGACTAGATACTTAAACATTTTATTTATATAAATTGTTCATCATCACCAATATTTCTCCTACAACTTTATACCATTATTGACATTCAAAACCTAAAACCCTTTTTCATAACCTAGGGAAGTGAATAGATGAAAGGTTGACAATAGATTCTTGAAAAGGGTATGCATTGAATATATCAATCTGTGAGCATAAGATATCATAATATAAGAAATTGTGATTGATATCATGACCATAACATATGAGGTTCATACAAATTCTTTTAATGATCCTCAATCTGGTACATGGAATAAATCATTATCGTTTCCAAATACATTAATCGTAAGAGGGATTAATATTCAAAATTATTTTCTAAACAATAAGTTCAGGTCATAAAATTATTGAATAATCAATTATTGAAACCATTTTATATGTCATGATAAACTATCAAGACCATCAAATCAAAGTTGATCAAAAATAACCACATATTTCCTACTATAGATCAATAACATCGACTTAGTTTGGATAGTGAATTAATAACAATAGTTTTTTCCCATAATGGATCAAGAACATCAATTTGGTCTCCTCAGTGTATTATCAATAGAGACTTCTTTCCCAACATCGATCAAGCGCATCAACAAGTTTCCAATAATTATATCATGAGATATAAAACAATACCCAATGAATTATAGGGCTACATAATTATTATCCCTCTCATCACATAAAGAAAAAAAATACTTATGTGTACCATTATATCATAAGAATTAATCATGTTATTATATCATAACCAATGAGAAGTAAATTGATTTTATAAACATTTATTAATGCCATCACAACATACACCAAGGAAACTAAATGGGTTTTAAAATGATTTATTCATCATAATCCTGAAAACTAATAATGAATAATAAGGTTTTCATAATTAGATAATAATTCTAGTAAAACATTATTAACATCCAATGATGATTCCATAGTTAAAATTAAAAATTAAATTATCACTAGTATATTTTTTGAGGAAAATACCCCTTTCAGTTTGAAATCAAATATGTAAAATCCACATTTTCAGATCATTTATTGAAAATATATTATTTTAGAAGTATTATAAAAAATATTTATGGAATCACCAATAATTTATTTGTTATGATGAATGTAAACTTCAATCTTTCCATATATTTTCATAGAACATATTCTATTCGCAATTTTTAAAAACTGTCAAGATGCACCTCATTTAGAAAAATGAAAAAAATAGATTCACATAAATACATTTGTAAAAAATGAATCGTGGGATAAATCAGTTTAAAAATCATATTATAATATATCAAATATTCATCAAACCATTTTTATAAAAACATAGATAATGAAGAAAAATAATTTTCGAATAAAAATCGATATTAAGTAGGTTTTACAAAAAAATATTTATTTTAGTCCCTCTAGAACATAATTATGTGAAAATGAAGTGGAAATTGTATTATTAATAAAAATACAAGGAATATTAAATTTGATAAGTATATTAAGATTTTTATAATTTAATTTTATCATTGAGAACCTCATGTTAAAAAATACTTACAAACAATGAGATTTTAAAATAAAACTCGTATATCATTGGTAACATTTGAATCAAAATCCCCTTAAAATAATAACATCATATAAAAAATTTTGTTTCATATTAACCAATATATTCATAATATAAAACTATTAAATGGGGTTTCAAAAAACTTCAAAATATTATATAGTTCCATAACATAACATATAACCAAAATAAGTCAATTTGGGAATATAAACCCTTATATCGGGTTCCACATTATTTGAAAGATATATATATTCATATATAATAAACTAATAATAATTATAAATATATTAAATAAAAATTTACATAAATATTCTATCAATTATGATCCCTTTATAATATTTCATTTCTCATTTATCAATAATTCATTTTTATAGTCATTGTTTTTGTGTGTGAATTGTTTTCAATTTTTTTAAAAAGTTGGTCAATTAGTTCTGATCCAAGTACATTAATATTGTTTTGAAACTATATATAATGTTTATTATGATACAATTTTCATATATATTCATTATATATAAATATATATTCAATCATTATTAATAGATATTGAACAAATGAATTACATCGACCATGGAGAGGATATATCATATGTACACAAGAATATTTTAATAAATTTCTCACAGTGAAATAGAATGGAAGAAAATTAATAATTCACCATAACGGAATCATTATTATATAAAATAAATCATACATATTCACTAAATATAACTATTTTCATATATTTAAAGAGTAACTGAAAAATAAATCACAATTTCCTGGTAGAGTTGGTAGTCCACATGATTGCTCGAGTGACGTCATTGTAATCCAATATTTCAAATGGTATGAATGTAGAAATTATATTATCATTATAAAAGTATAATTTTGTATAAATTATCATATATATTCATAAATCCTAACATAATACTTATCTATAAAATATGCTGATGAAAATTAATTGAATCTTATATGGTGATTGAAAGAAATAATTATGAACGTGTGATATATTCCAAAATATTTGACGGAAAACATAGAATATAATGAATATTTCATAATTAGGAAATATTTTTTTTGGTATTATGTGATAAATTCCATAGAATTACATGTGCTAAATGAAGAAATTAAATATGACTAGTTAATGAGATTTCCTCTTCATTGAAAAAACCCCAATGGATATCCTCTTAGGATCTAATGTTTAGACTTTTCAGATAAAGAAAACATATAAAATGTTTACAATTATTTTTAGTATACAATTTTTTAGGGTTTTGCAGAAAGAAATGTTTAAAACTATTGTAAATTACAGAAAGGAGGGGTTTCCTTTTATAATTGAGTCAAGGGTCAGACTTTTAATTTCATATATGATTGAAATATATTATAGTAATTATAATTAAAAAATGACTGAAATGTCCATTAATTAGATGAAAATATTATAGGGTTGAAATAACATCCTAAAATTAAATTTTGACATGTTTTGGGGTCATTATAATGATTTTAATTTTTATTAAACCCCTAGATAACATATTGTTACCATATCTGTGAAAATTCTTCTTTCATACATAAAAGGTTATAATTATAATAAAATGGTGATATATGGATCATAATTGGACATTGGATGCATTTTTTTTACAATATCTTATCCTTATTTTCATCATTCAATATTATTATTATATATAAATTATTTTCAAAAAATAATATTATTTTCCTTTTGGAAAGTAGTATTTTATTTTGACACTAAAGGCAACAAGAAAATTTTATATGTCAATTATAATACTCCCAATCAATCCCACTATTTCATATTTATGTAAATAATTAATGAAACATAATAAATAATTCATATTAGTTTATCAATTTTTACTCAAAATCATTTCTATTATTTTACTATTAAAGTAAAAAAATTATGTTAGTGTTGAATGAGAATTTAACGTAAATATAAAATATTTAATAATTAAAAATAATTAACATCTTGATATATAAATTTATTAAGCTTGAGGAAGATATTAAAAATTATTTACCACAATTTTTGTCGATTTTTTGATTACTTAATATATATTTAAATACATGTTACTAATTTTTTTTATTAATTTTAATGGTCATTAGATCATTATCAAGGATATGTTTCCATAAAACAATTATATTTATATATATAGGTTAAATTTGTAAAATTTTCTTCATAAAATCAAATTTAATTTGATAAATTGTGACCTATACACTTTTTTTTGACCTAGGTTAACCTGATGTAGACAATAATAAGAATTTACATTTTACCACAATTATAACTTTAAATTCTACAAAAAATAATGGGGGTATTTTTAGTCATGTTCTACATAATGATTCCAAATATTGATTCCTAATTTTAATAGTTAATTTCATTATGTTTCATAAATTAATTTTAAGATAAGTGTTAAAAATAAATCCAATATAATTTTTTTTAAAATAACACATTTTATAATAAAACTACATTTATTTTTACCCCATCCCTAGAAAATATCATTAATTTTTTTGAAAAAAAATTGGATTAATAAAATATAATTAAAAATTATATTAAATCAGTCACATCTGTGATTAATTTAATTTATTAACTTAAATAAAACTACATTCGTTAAAATATCTTCCAAGAAAATCATCTACCCTATTCAATAATGATTTTATATTAAATTTATAATTAATTAATAAGTATTTAATCAATTTTATACATATTTATACAAATTTTATTATTATATATTTTTTTATATTCATATGATTTGAAAAATAGGTATATGATACGTGTTACATATCAGTATTATAGTTCATTTAAACTCATATTGCATGTGATGTAAGCTATAATAAAATATGAATTATTTAAAGAGAAATTTGTCATAAAATATTGGGGTGTTACATTGTTCCCCTAATAAAATTAATTTCACTGTCAATATTATGTCCCCCTAATATAAAAATTATTAGATGTCTCAATTTCATCTCACCCTTGTGTTCCCATGTAGCTTCATCAAATTTATTTTTTTCCTCAACACATTGACATAGTGTGCGGTTTATCCTAGGAGTTTCTCTCTATGATATAGAAACTCCTCTTGTTCTTCTTCATAAAAGTGATATTTCTTTATATGTATGAAATCAATGAATACTACATTTTAATGATATGGAATCAACATCCTAGGACATATACATGTAACGCATCACAAATATGAGAGAGATTTAATAGATGTTCTATGTGGTAAGCTACCATAACAATACAATTTATAATCGAAAAGGGGCTGATATATCTTGTTATCAAAATTCCCTACGTTAAAATTATAATAATCTTCTAGATGATAGATATTAATAGGATTTCCTTTTTACCCCATTCAATCTATAGATCTCTTTAATGATTGTCATAATAATGTTTCTCTCCACATTGAGTTTCCCTTAAGTGTAGAAGAATAGATCAATCCTTCTAGGAAATAAACATACAAACATCACATCCAAATATAAATAATTTTCCAACCACATAACATCACATTGGATATCAACACTTATATAAATATAGGGATATAGAAAGAGATATAAGAATTGATGAGAGAATTATATTGTTATATTAAAATTATACTAAAACTGAATTAATCCCAACCACCATTTCTTCTCAAATAATAGTATCTCACAATATAGAATAAGGTTTGAATAGTTCTATCATAATAGAAATATTTTTTAGGATGATAAGATCTATTGAAACTTATCTATGTATCCAGATCCTACTAAATGATTCAACATAATTTTGAAGAAACCATCAGATCAAGATGAGATTCAATTGAACATGGTACTCCATGAAACATTTAAAATTTCATAATCTAAATATTAGAATGACGATCAAGATAGAAATTTTCTACAATGGAAATGGAGTGTATTTAAATGGAAATTTGATCTACTATAACCCAAATAGAATTACGAACTCTAGTCATTTCTAGGATTCTAATGAAATAATTGATGTGGTTGTTTTCCAATTTCAATTCTGGCATGGTTAATGGTTTCAACATCCCAATATAATTATGCATCTTAGAATTAACATTTCAACATAATAATCAACAATATATATACTCCACAATATCACTTTTCATGTTATTAGATAGGAAATACTCCTTCATATCTCTATTAATATTTATAATATTTAAGGATAATTAGAGATGATAAATTATGTTCCTCATCAAACAACTCCATGAAATCCATTATGGATCGTACATAGGCATGGTTCACAAAACATTTCAATACATTACATTAAATGTTGGTTTAACGAACATTTCTAAAATTCTTAGTTAGTTAAATATAATCATCTTTTTCATCCATAATCATTACATTGATAGATGGTTGGTCTCTTATTTGAGTATTATATAATTTATCACATTTTTTCGATATTTTTGGATCAATCCATCGAAATACCCCTTATATTTTATCTATTTTTATCCATGTTATAGATAAACTTCCATTATTCTTCTGACATAATTTATCTTCAACCTAGGTAACTTTATTGGTGAGGTAATTTATGAAGTATTCATATTCATTAATTAGCTACAACCATAATCTATGGTTCATATTCAACTATTTATTTGTGAAAATATAATCAATAATCAATAATTTATATATATATATATATCCTATTTTTCTATGAGGATAATGCATCTATATATTTAAATAAATCATTAGTACTTCCAAAAGAATACTAATTCATGTAATTTTTCATTAGTTTTAAATTTGGGAGAGGTTTATTTTATCACATTGTAATTCTACATGATTTTTCATCCTAGTTCCATAATTGATGCATCATTAAATATAACAATGTCTTCTCCACTATATTGTAATGTGATAATATGTTAACTAACCAATCATATTTTTATGCCATTGAAATTATCTTTAGATTCATATATCCATATTTATTTAACACCATTCCATGTAATCCTTCTGAGTGGACTATATATTCATGAAAAATATCCCATAATGAATAATTAATATCACAATATCCTAAGAGAAATATGGATTTGGGTTACAAAAATTGATCTAGTTTACTGTTAAATAAATAATTCTTTCAACTATCCATCATTTTATACTAACATGATATTATATAAGCCATGAATATATCTTCTTGAATACAAAATTCACATTTATTAATTGTTTCAAAAAACATCTCCAATATTAGGGCATTCAGTTCAAATCTAGAATTATTTTCAATAACTTTTTCTCTTCAAAAATATAATAATATCATTTATAAATAGTACTATATATTGATTGAGGTAAATAGGAAGACATTATTAATTAAATACTTGAATATAATGGGGTAATTCTTTAGGACAAATTGAATCACTATAAAATCATTATTCCCATACCTCAAATAGTTTTTTTTGTCTATGGTATATCCTCATGAATAAAAAATAAAAGATTATAACTAGAATAAATATGATACATTGAAAAAAATTAACCCATCATAATTGATAAAAGAAATAATAAATACCAGGAAGAAGATATTGCTTCGTAATTGTGATCTTCTTATGTTCATAACAATCAATGATAATAAGCATTGACTCGTCTTTATTTTTTGTAAATAAAATCAGTGCACCCAATGGTGATACACATGAATATAAGACCTCTTATCAAACATCAAATATATTTGAAACTTAAATTCTAATAACACATGTATGGTCCTCATATAAGGATTTACAGAATATTTTTTAGCTCTATGTATGAGTTCTATTGAAAGCTCAACATCTTAATTTAGAGGAAGACTAAGTAGTTCTTCTAGAATGAAATAAAAAAGTTCCTTCATAACTGGAATACACTCAACTTTTAGTTTCTCCCAATCCATATGAGATAGAAAACCAAAGTGTTTATCCATTAAAAACAAAATGATAAATGTAATTTCCATTGGCTTTTTATATTATTCATTACACTAATTAGCATTCAGCGGTACATTCAAAATATGAAATTTGAATTTCCTTGGAATTTAATTAATATATCATCCATATAAATAAATCCAATACATGTATATATTATCATTACATCATATAATAAGATATTAAAAAAATTTACTTGATGTATATTCATAGAATATAAAATTTAAGAGGAACTATAGAATTTATATGGGGACATCATACATTTTTTTAATAACTAACTCAAAATATAATAATTGAGATGCTAAATTTTTTGATAATAAAATTATATTGATATAAATTAGTTTTTAAAAATAGAATCATATAGTACATTTGAAATTATAGAGTTGATGAATTGTGTACATCCCCCAACTTCATTACCGTAATTCACTTAAAATGCCATGATCACCATATATATCCATTTATAATTAGGGAAATGTTTTTTACAAAAATCAACATTAAAAAACATATTATTTATGTATTTGTTTTTGTAAATACCATAACCATGTAATTTGATGAATTCGATCATGGGAGGTGAATTAGTTGTAATATTTTTTCATACATTGAATAATTTTGTCTATTTATTTCATTTTGACATTAATCTTCATGATGGACCATATTTATAAATTTAATGGACCACCATGGTCCATTAAATAAATTTAATTTATGATTCTTTACAAAATTTTTCATATATATTATACTAATATCTTTCCACCTTGTGAATTTATTCTATTTTTTTTATTATTTGGTCTACTGTTTCATATCAAAAACCATGCGAGTGGTGGGAATTAAAAAATTACATTTCTATCATAATTTTATATTTAATAATTTATTCATATATACTAGATTATTTTATAGATATTTAATTTAAAAAATTAGGGTTTAATCCACCTTAGCGTTAATCAATTTTTTGTTTAGGGATAATGATTAAATCAATAATTACATTACGTGTATTGTAAATTTTTCGTCACATATAAAAATGGATTCATCCAACTATTACTTAATCTCTATTAATAATTTCTCAATATTAACAAAAAGAACATGAGGTAAATTTTTTTTGAAAATCATTCATTTAAATTCTTTTCATTCCACAGTGTCAATTACTTCATATTAACTCATTATATTAATTACATTGAACCATTGATCTACATTACCTTCAAAAAGATAAATGGAAAGGGTAACGTTTCGATGTATTATCCACAAAGAATTAGAAAATATTTTCTCTATGATGTTAATTTCCCACTTATCCAATTGAAGACTAGCACACTCACTAATATATGGAAGATTTTTCATCCTAAATTTTTTTAATATTATGTTGTTCTCCACCTTGTTTATTCGGACGATCGTCATTATTTGTATCCTGATAATTTTTTTTTCGGAATAAGAACAATATTCAATATTATAAATCTACCATCATTTTTTGACTAAGGTTTACAATAATTTCTTTATCCTTCACAATAATTTATATAATGATGTATTCATGTAAAAATAATATAATTTGACCAAAAAGAAAATATTATAAATCCTGAAACTATAACCAGAGTGAAATAGAATATTTCTAAATCTTGCCACATTATTATTAACCAAAAAATTAATACATTTAACTATAGTTATCCATGGTTGTTATCAATTTTTTAAATGTTATTATATTCTTAAATTAATCTCTAGATTGTTTCTATATGATTGTATAATCCTAATATAAAAATATTGACGAAAACATTTCTCTCACACCAACTGTAATGACCCATCATTTTCATAAATAAATATTTCATCACATATGATTAATGTTTCATATATAAAAATATTATTCATTGAATAATAAAGAATTTTTGGGTTTAATTTTATAATATACAAATAAACACAATATTTATATACATTCTTCCTTATCTACCATAATTTTGTTCCAACTATTTACTCTTTTTGAAATAACTGACATAAAACATTTTTTCATAATTAGGGGAAAGTAACAATGAAAATGGGTGATAAAAGATTCTTAATAATGTTAAACATAAGATAAATCGATTAATGATCATTTAACTACATAAGATAATACTATGGGTAAGAGATCTTGAACAAAACATATTATGATCACAACAAATATTTCGATGATTATAAATATGATACATGGAAAAAAGAATTACCTCTTTAAAAAGCATTAGTCATATGATTAATAAATACAAACAAATATATCATCAACCATAGGTACATATCATAAAATTTCCACACACTCATAAATATATAAAATATTAATTATGTCTAGATTAACTATTGAGATCATTAAATCATTATGGTCTAGACATCATTAAATTATTCACATAGTGGATTAACAAAATTGAAGTATATCAATTTTTTAATTAAGAATGAATATTTTTCCTCCATTTGGAATCATGAACATTAACTTGTTTTCTTTAGTGCATCAAGAACACAAAATTATTTCACATAGTTTTCTCATTAGATATTAAACATTACCCAATGAATTAGATGGATGTATAATTCCTAGTCACATCATCTCATAATAATAACCATACATATGTTCTCCACAAAATAAACAAACCTTTATCATGCCCTCATACAATAACACTTCTACGGAAAACTGGTTTCATAATCAATTTCATAATTTTATCACAGTATAACACAAGGAAAAGAAATGAGTTTCATAAATATATCATCATCATAATTATAACGCCACAAAAAAAATAATGATGGTAACATTGGATTATATCATTATTAAAACAATATTATCCCCAAAGAATATTATTATAATACAAAATTCGATTAAATTAATCAGTAGATTATTTCTTAAAGAAAATACACTTTACATTTTAAAATAATATATTTCAAATCATAAAATTAAGAAAAATATAAGGAAAACAATTTTATTAAAAACCCTTTAAAACACATTTATGAAATATTAATTTATTAAACATATATGATGGTATGAAATTTCATTTCTTAAATATAATTTAAAATAAAAAATTAATTTAACTAATTTATAAATAGTTCAAAAGAAAATCCTTCAAAAAAAAGAAAAAAATATTCCATTTAAATAATTATGTAAAAAATAAATATTTTTAAATAATGACATAAAATAGTCAAACTATAATATTACAAACATTCTTGAAAACATATTTAAAAAACATGGTTGTGGATTAAAATTACTTTTCAATTAAAAAAGAAACTATGTTAGTATTCATTAAAAATATTTTATCAGAGTCTTGAGTATATAAAGTGGTAAAATGGAAATGAAAATTTTTATTTTAATCAAATAAACATTGTAGAATGAAATTAATTATATTAATGAGATTTAAATATAGGAAATTGATTATTAAAAGAATAATCATAAACAATCCTAAAAAATGATATTACTACATAAAATCCTTAAACATTTAGTAGAATTAAAATAATAGTATAGTTAAAAAAACATTTGGGTTATGATCATAAATATATTAATTATATAACAGAGCAAATGGGATGTATAAAAATCTAATAAAATTACATAGGTTCATAACATAGAATATAACCTGATAAATACAATTTCGGACCATAAAACCCTACCATGGGATCCAAATTATTTGAAAATGTCCAACCATAGTAGATTATAGTATTAATTAATATGTGATTATAAAAAATAAAAATTTGTGTTCATATAATATTATATATGATAACCATATAACATTTCATCACAAATTTACCAATAATTCATTATTGAATTCATTATTTCTATGTGTTAATAAATACATTTTTCATAAGAAATTTTATTTAGTGGTTTTATTCCATGAAATTATATCATTTTTACATACAATCCATAATTTTATCCATTATATAAATATCATATATAATAAACATATGTATATAGTCACTTCTAAATGAAAGATATTGGATAATGAATTACATCATTCCTGGTGATGGTAGGTTGAACGTATAGTTGAAAATTGTTTTCCCTTTTATATGAATGTAATCACCGAAAGAAATATAATAATTCCCCAAAAAATTATTATTACTATATAATATATATTATTCGTATTCATAAAATCCATTCTTATAAACATTTACTTAAAGAAAAGTTGAGAAATGAATCACATTATGTCATAGAGGTGGTAGTCCACAAGTACACTGAAGTGACATAGGCATTTTTAGTGGATTAGAAGGTAATAAAGAAGATATGATATTATCATTAAAAAATTAAATCATTGATATAATAATTAAAATTTAAACACATCATAATACCTATACTTAAAATAAGGATATGAAAAAATTAATTGAATCACTTCGTAGAGATGGTAGGTTTGACATACACAAAAGAGAAACATTCACATAACTTCTTATGTGAAATGGGGTGTATAATGGTGGTTTAATAATCATAATAAGACTTGACTATATTAAATATAATTATATTATATTTTTATTAGGAATACCATTGATTTACTGGATGTGAAATAAAAAGTTAAAATAAAGTGATAAGTTATGTCTATTACCTCTTCTTTGAAATAACTCATTTAGATATCCTATTAAGGATCATTAGGATTTCCTTATGGGATTTAATTTACATATATAATTTTTTTAGTGTTTTTAAGATTCTTTGGTAAGGTTTGGTCAAGCTACAAGGATCAATGTGCTGTAATGATGAGAACTGTGGTGTGTCCTTTTATAATTATGGTTTGGGTATTTAGGGGAATTTAAAAATATTATAAATATAATAAATTAATTCGAATGAAAAATGTATCAAAATAGTTATTAATTATAATTTAAATATTATATTTTCGGAATAACATCATCAAATTAAATGTAGTTTTTTTTGAATTTAAACCTTTTTATTTTGATTAACTCATTAGTTAACCTATTTTATCCATAACACAATTAATAGCCTTTTCCACTTAAAGGGTTATTATTTTACTAATATTGAGAAAATATAATTTTAAATGGAAAATTAATGTTATTTATGATTATATATTATCATCATTTTCCCCTTTTAATTTTATTATAGTTAAAAACATATTATTTTACTGAAATATCAGTAATTAAATATTTTAAACTATTTAATTAAATTTAAACTAAATACATTATGACAAATATGTAATTATCGTGTAATCCTTTAAAACATTGTAAATATATAACAATTATCTTTAGTAAATGTAAAACTATAAGAGAAACAAATTGTATTACTTTTAATATTTCTAAACCCATTATTTTTATTTTTATCATAAATAAATCCTAAATTTTGTGTATAAATGTATGTTAATTTAATAAAATATAAAACTTATAAATAAATTACTAAATAATTTTTTTTATCTAAATATAATAATAAATTTTATTTCACATCATGTTTGTGTATATATAAGAACACCAATTGTGTATTTAAAAAGTAATAGGAAGACAGTTTGTAATTTTCATTGCATTAAATATTGTATTAGACAATTCTATGTACAATAATCCCTTCATAGTGTTAATTTCTATACTATGTTGTTATTTATAGAAGACCATTCAAATAGAAATAAGTAATTTGAAAAATGATGACCCTTATGAACTATTTTAACCTAGGATATCCTGATGTACCCTTTATTGAGGTGACAAATATTATCCCAATTTCTTATTAATTATGTAACTCCCCGACCCCAGTTACCGAGAGTCGGTTCATTATTTTAATACATTGGCATGATTACAAGGAATCAAGTCCCGGTGGACCGATCGGTTTAGCAGTCTTTGAAAATAGATTACATACATGAATGTTACATTGCACATTAAGACATAAAAAACAACATAAATAATCTTTATGAATGCCATTATTCCCTTGTCATAACCCTGCATATCAATCAAAATAATGTACTTGAAATCGTAGAAAAAATAAAACATATAAAGGGGTGAGCTCAAACACTCAGTAAGGGTAAGAAATACAGCGGAAACTTTCATAAATATGCATAAAGATTTTTAAGGCATTGTATAACTAAAACAAAAGTCTTTTAAACATTAACTTCAGCATAATATGGAAAAAATAAAGTGAAATAATTCCATTTATTTATTGACATGGATATTCTAATAGTCGAATAATCACATGCATTATCACTAACAACATTCATAACGATGGAACGCATAATGCCAGACTATCATAACCACATAGCCAAGGCCTCGTGCCAAGACTACAAATAAGATTTTGTCAAGGCCTTGTTCCAAGACAATAGTTTGTCTCATGAAACCTACCGATGCATCGAGGAGCTATAGAGGGATCCACATGTCACTTATTAAGTCCAATGAATTACTCATATGAACAGGTTTAAACATAACATAAACATTAGTATTAAAACTAGCATACGAAATTTCAATACTTTCACCATAAACCATGAATGGTATAAAAAATTACACATCCATAGTAAAACATATCACAAATCCTACAATACAATATAGAAGTTTGGTTTCATAATAAATCAACTTCAAATAATCTTAAAATCCATCAAATGATTTTGACATAGATGAAATCAAAACTATTTGAGAGAAATATCTATTTTTTTGAAATAATTTAAAAGTCACACATTTATAAAGGAAGTAATTTAAAAGATATTTTTGAATAAAATTGTCCCATACCACATTGAAACTATTGAAAAGAAATATCATTTCAAAATATTAATGTCCATATAAATAAATCCTTAAAATCATTTTGAAAACATGGACATTAATTAAAATGATTTATAAATATAAATCTTTAAAACATTTAAAATTATAACATTGATAAAGTGTACCTTTTACAAATTCTTAAAATATTCATTTTAAAATCATTTAAAGGTCACATAATTATCAAATAAAAAATTTACTTTGAAAATATTCTTATAATCTTGTAAGGTATGCTTCGATGATTTTATAATGGCGGAAAATAGCCACACCCGCCGTATAAGTTAAAAAAACATTCTTACCTTAAATCTGTTGAAAAGGATAAAAAGAACCTTGTTTGGAAAATGACGGAAATATTCATTTATAAACCTCTTCTAAAAAGTCAAAAAGGGTATAAATGAATTTATACCGTAGTCTTTAAAATACTAATAATGATTTGAAATACATTTTTAAGAAACATTGATGTGAATGATAAAGAGGTCCCAGTAGATTATTACGTATAAACAACTGCAGATAATGAAGATATTGTGAAATAAACCCTTACCTTAACATTTCCATGGTTGGGGTAGGATAACCTCTTATATAATGGTAAAATAATTGTTATTAAATTATACAAGAATCATTTACATTAATATGATATCATATATGATCTTTTAACATTTATTTGTTAATAATATTTTAGAATTATCGTCGTTTCGTGTGTTAATTTACTCATTTTCTTTTATATGTTTTGTTATTAAGGCATGTTTGTTATGTATAGGTTGTATCTTATTCATATCCTGAATGATATGAAGTCATTAAACATTATTATTAATCTTCAAATTGGAATTATACTTGAATGGATACGATGGAGAAATAATCCCATCGCATTCGTGGAGACCGTAGTCCGTACGTACGCACGAGTGACAATATCATTATTTTGATATTAAAATAACACATAATTTGATGGTATATCATATATGAATAATCGTTATTTTGTTATATTTATTATTTAATGAATTATAAATCATTATTATACCCATCCAAATAATAATATATTGAATAACAATTACACCACGACGTGGAGACGGTAAGCCGTACGTACGCACGTATGGTGACATACCATTCAAAGGATGGATAGAATACTGAATATGGTTGTAACATATTTATAATAATATTACAGTATATAGTAGATACTGGATTCATTATTTTAGAATGGGAAAAACAAATAATGAAGAAGTTTAAGAAGACATGAATTTGAAAAAGGGTGGTGAAAACATTTCCTCTTCTTCGGGTTCTTCTTATTGATTTGATGAAAAGGGCTCCATTGGTTGGATTTCTGATCAAACTAAGGCCTCTAGGATTAATTGAGGAAAGTTTAGAGAGTATTTGGGTAGGTTTTAGCTGATCCAAAAGACTTTTAATGTGTGAATTAGTGAGATGGGGGAGTGACCTTTTATAAGAGGGGTGAGGGTCACCTTTGGAAAAGCTAGATATATTATTTTATAATAAATTAATATTCGGTTTCTAATGGCTCAATAGTGGATTATTTAAATGTAAAGGTGGGGATCGGTTTCAAAACACTCAAACAATAGTATTTAAACAGGTTTGGGTCACTATATTAACCTTATCTTCAAGTATTATCTCTCAGGTAATTAGTTTCACTTTTACAATGTTTCTTTGTATTTTTATATTATATGGTTAATAAAAGTTCTATATACATCCAATAGACCCCAAAGTTGTACAATAATGATACACAAATCATCATATAAGTCTCTTGCATGATCCATTGATTTTTAGGAATTGAATATCAATTAATAATATAATATTTGTTTTAAAAACACTTTTATGTCAATTTTGACACTATTCAATAATTGATTTTTGTAAAACTAATAACACAATTATTAATTAGAAAAAATTTAATTAAATCAATCCCAACTTTTCATATTAACCTAATAAATTATTTTTACTTATAAAAAGTCTCAAATTACATTTATTTGGGTATTTATAATATCAATTATTCTAATTTTTCATTAATTAGGTAATTATTGCATCACCATTGTTTCATATGTAAATTAACTTATATGATGTCTAAAATAATAAATAAAATACCATTATGTAGGAAATATTTTTATATTTCTAATGAATATTTATAGTTGAAAATCTAACATACATAACCCTATGTAAAAATTGTTTTTCTAAAAGATATATGCTTATGTCATTTTTGTATTTATTTTAACTTAATTAAAATAAAGTGTCCCTATCACTTAAAAGTGGCTCCATGGGGTCCCAAAATCAACCCCAAGATTCCCATGGATGGACATGTAACAAAAAATAAGGTAGGACACGTTTTACGGTAATTTTTTATTATTATAATATTATTTTTAACCCATATTTACCGGATTTACCGTTTAACTATGGTAAATAAAATATTTACCGAAGTAATTATTCAAAATGTATAAAAATAAAAGTTACCTATTTACACAATTTAAAAATACTGATTCCAAATATGGGATCCATTTTTCCAAATTCAAAACACAGAAGTAGCAGAAATTAATTTTAAATTAATTCTCGTTGTTAAAATAACATGGGTGTTTTTAAGAGATAATAACTTTCAAAAGATTGACACTTGTTTATGTCCGGTTTAATTGTAAAAATATGTACAATGGCCAAAATTGAATTAAATGGTAAAAATATATTCTAAATATACTTTAAAACCACTAAAATTCATAATTTATCACTATTAATTATTTTGATTAAAAAAAGTTGTTTTTAATTAAAATTTAGAAATTTTCACTATTCATCAAAATATCAATGTTATCCGAAATGTACTAAAATTTCACCTTAGGATAAATTAGATACTCTGAATAAAAAAATGAAGACCATTTTGAGAGATAAAATTTAGAAAATTTCAAAAATTAGGTATTAATATTCATAAAAGCTAGTTTGATTGGTTGTGGTGTGTGTTAGAACTCGAAGTTGCGTACAACACACACTACTATTTTATTCAAAGAGAAACGTACCGTGGAAGCTTGGGGTGTTATCTAGTAAATTTTTTATGTCTACATTCTAAATAATAAATTTATTTAGTCAAATTGAATATATAAAAGTTTAAAATATTGGATTTAAAAAAAGGGTTTCACTATTAAAAGTTGGAAAAAGTGCATTTTTTTAAAATACTTCATTTATCTAAAAAAATGAATTTGTACATAAATTATGTATAATAAACTCATAATATGGATTCTAAAATTATAAGGATTATATAAATTTTAATGTTTATTTAATACCATTCATAACCTCTTTTGAACGGATTGTTTGGTACGTCATGGTGCGCTTGAACTCGGTGTTGCGTGTAGTGCAAGTTATTGAATTATTTTGAAGAAATAACACACTATGAAATTTTGGGGTGTTACATTCTCCCCTCCTTCAATAAATTGTATCCTCACAATTTGAAATTGTTCTTCGAGAATAAAAGGTTGAATATAGAAAATGTCATTGTGGGGAAACCCACATCAAAAATTGGGTTAATAAAATTTAGTCTTAATAAGAGGAAAAGAGAAATGAAAGGGTCACCACCAAATTATGATCTCTATTCGGAGAACATCGGTGGAAATTAGAGACATATAATTTGAGTAAAAACATAAATATTTATAGGTAGGGATTGAGGTCATCAATCACAAACAAGGGTAAAATTGAGGCCCTTAAATTCATCAATCTATGATGATTTGAAATACCATCGGTTCAAAAAATCAAAGGGTATTAGGATAACATACTTTTGGTTTTAGGATTCCTTAAATAAACTATAAGAATTAATTTCTTCTTAGAATAAGAGATGAAGAAAAATATATTCTTGATAAGTAGAGTTCCATCATTTAACTAATTTCTACCCCAAACACATCTTTCACTCTAAAAGATAATAGAACATAAAAAATATATTATATTTATCCTATTTGTATAGGGATACAAAAAATGAATTTATAATTCATCTACTATATCTTTTAACAAAAATACATTATTTAATCCAGGACATCACGTCGGCCAGTGGTAGTTGATATACCCTTGTCGCCCTTCGGTTGTGGGTTCAAGTCTCACGGCCTTGCCGGGCCCGACGGGTTGCCGCCCGACCTCCGGTTTGTCCTTTTATGGAAATCCAAAAATAATCCAAACTAGAACTATCCAAAAAACTCTAGTCCAAAATTTATAATGAAGTTAAACAAAATGAAGATCCTTTTTTCCACGTAAAAACATGTGAACACCTTCATCATGTATTCTTTTAAAATACTGCAACATCCTGAATTACCATAAAACCTTATTGACTACATTCATGAACCCTTATTCCTTAAATAATAATGGATATACTCTTTCAATCCAAAAATGTTGTGAACCCCAAAAATGATGGAATATAAAAATCATTAATCAGTTTCAATGTAGTCAAGAATATCCAATATAATTTATCCAAATCAATCATGTATTATTCTAAAATCACTACCTTAGTATCAGTGCCATATTATGGTTTATCATTCTCTCAAACATATATTTTCGAAAAATTTAACCTTCTATTGAGTCACTTTTATTTTTTCCAAACAATCTCATGTCCTTAATGAAATAGTATTGCAGTAAAATCCTAATATACTCTATAATTATTATAACAAGTACATTGTTGATACAACACTGAAATGACATAATCAACATAAGAACTCTAATCATTCCTCTTCATCTGTGGTAGTATCATAACTTTATTATTATCCAATAGCATCATTTGTGGTATAGTCTGATGACTGGGACATAGGTTCGGGTAGTGTCCAAACTCCATGAAAATGAAGCATTGTACATTTGAAACCATTTTATTACCCTTACAGTCACGTACTTTGTGTCCTTTTTCCCCACACATATAACATACTCCCATTCCCTTCATGCATTTTCCAAGGTGATTCTTTCCACAGTTATCACATATGGGAAAATCGTTCTTTACCTTCTTCCTTTTATCTGTCCTTCTCTCTACCATCATTTCCTTCTTTGGTTTCCCTTCAAAGACATAGGACTCCGAAAATTCATTACTTATCTTATCAACACATGATACTATTTCTTGATATGATTATAATATGTGGGAGACAATTTCCCTTCTAAATTCTTTCTTGGGACCATAAAAGATATGATCCTTCTTAATCATTGGATCATATGTATTACAGGAGTTCACATTCCTTCTACTGGGTGCCATTTCTATAAAATAGCATAAACTAGGTCAGTTTATGAATTTCAATGAATAATTCCGAACTTGTAAAACACCTAACACAAATTGAATAGTTTATGGATATAATCCATAACCATAAAAATGTTTTCTTTGAGTAAGTATATACTCATGAGCCCTTTATAATGGTTTGTAAAGAAAATGAGAATTGTCCTAAGAATATCCCCCAGAAGTGTCGTAACTAAGATTGCAGCAAGTCCCGTTGTCATGCACCAGTTCCCATTCGAGTCTAGCTCAAAGCGGTGTTTTCAGGTTTTACCCCTAGGTACAACTGTGCCAGAGCGCCTCTACCTGCTCGTATCCAGACAGAGATGTATTGCTCGGAAAACACACAAAATATCTACAATACCATAATTCTAGGAAGTTCTTATATACTAATCCTCAAAGTCTATATTTGGGCTATATGCTCTAATTAATGTTTATCTAAATATAGTTTCCAAGGTTATTGCTAAAATTCCTCTGATACCATCTGTAAGACCCCAACCCCAGTTACCCAAAGTTGGTGCATTATTTTAATACATTGTCATGATTACAAGGAATCATGTACCGAATGACCGATCAGTTTAGAAGTCTTGGAAAATAGATTACATACATCAATGTTACATTGCCCATTAAGAAATACACAACAAATAAATACTATTAATGAATTCCATTATTCCCTTGGCTTAACACTGCATATCAATCACAAGAATCGTCGTGGAATCCTGGGAAAAATAAAACATAGAATGGGGTGAGCTCAAATGATCAGTAAGGGTAAGCAATACTGCGGAAACTTTCATAAATATGCATAAACATTTTAAAGGCATTGTATAACTAAAACAAAAGTCTTTTAAACTAGAACATTAGCATAATATGGAAAAAATAAAATGAAATAATGCCATTCACATATTCAAATGGATATTCTACTAGTCTAATAATCACATGCAATATCACTGACCACTTTTATAATGATGGAATGCAAAATGCCAGACTATCATAACTACATAGCCACGACCCCATTCCAAGACTACAAATAATATTTTTTCAAGGACTTGTGCCAAGACACTAATTTGTCTCATGAGATCTAATGATGCATCTAGGAGCTATAGTGGGCTCCACCCGCCACTTATTAACTCCAATGCATTCTTCATATGAACAGGTTTAAACATAACATAAACATTCGTTTTAAAACTAGCATACGAAATGTCAATAATTTCACTATAAACCATGAATGGTATAAAAAATAAAACATCCACAGTCAAACATATCACAAAACCTTCAATACAATATGGATGTTTGGTTTTATAATAAATAAACTTCAAATAATCATAAAATCCATCAAAGGAAGTTGAAATAGATGAAATCAAATCTATTTGAGAGAAATATCTCTTTTTTTAAAATCATTTAAAAGTCACACATTTATAAAGGAAGTAATTTAAAAGAGATTTTTGAATGAAAGTGTCCCATACCACTTGGAAACATTTGAAAAGAAATATCATTTCAAAATATTAATGACTATATAAATAAATCCTTACAATAATTTTGAAAACATGGACATTAATTAAAAAGATTTAGAAAGATAAATCTTTAAAACATTTAAAATTCTGATCTTGATAAAGAGTACCTTTCAAAAATTCTTAAAATATTCATTTTGAAATTATTTAATGGTAAAATAATTAAAAAATAAAACATTTACTTTGAAAATATTGTTATAAGCTTGTAAGGGAAGCTTTAAAGACTTTATAATGGCGGAAAATAGCTGCACCTGCCGTATATGTTAAAAATCATTTTTACCTTAATTTTGTTGAAAAGGTTAAAAAGCTCCTTGTTTGGAAAAAGATGGAAAGATTACATTATAAACCTCTTATAAAAAGTAAACAAGGGTATAAATGAATTTATACCATAGTCTTTAAAATAGTAATAATGATTTGAAATACATTTTTAAGAAACATGGATGGGAATGATAAAGAGGACCCGATAGATTATTACGTATAAACAACCTCAGATAATGAAGAGATTGTGAAATAAACCTTTAACTTTTACTTTTCCCTGGTTGGGGTAGGTTAAAATACTATAAAATTGTGAAATAATTGTTATTAAATTATACAATATTCTTTTACATTAATATGATATCATATATGATCTTCTAACATTCATTTGTTAATAATATTTTAGAATTATTGTCGTTTCGTGTGTTAACTTACTCATTCTCTTTTATATGTTTTTTTATGTATGTCGTGTTTGTTATAGATAGGTTGTATCTTATTCATATCTAGAATGATACTATGTCATTAAAAATTATTATTAATCTTCATATTAGAATTAGACTTGAATGGATTCAATAGAGAATGAATCTCATCGTGTTCGTGGAGACGGTAGTCCGTACGTACACACGAGCGACAATATCATTCTTTTGATTTTAAAATAATATATAATTGGATGGTATATCATATATGCAGAATAATTATAATGTTATATTTATTATTTACATTAATTAAAAATAATTGTTATACCCATCCAAATAATAATATATTGAATAACAATTACACCACGACGTGCAGACGGTAAGCCGTACGTACGCATGTATGGTGACATGCCATTCAAAGGATTGATAGAATATAAAATATGGATATACCATATTTTTAATAATATTATAGTATATATGATGTACTGTATTAATTATTTTATAATGGAAAAAACAAATAAATAATAAGTTCAAGAAGAAATGAATTTGAAAAAGGATGGTGAAAACATTACCTCTTATTCGGGTTCTCCCTTTTGATTTGATCAAAAGGGTTCCTTAGGATTGCTTTCTGTTCAAACTATGGCCTCTAAGTTGAAGTGAGGGAAGTTTAGAGAGTATTTGGTCAGGGGTTGGACGAACCAAAAGGCTTTGAATGTGTGAATTAGTGAGAATGGGGAGTTCCCTTTTATAAGAGGGGTGAGGGGCAACTTTGCAAAAGCTAGAAATTTTATTTTATAATAAATTCATATTCGGTTTATAATGGCTAAAAAGTGTATTATTTACAGGTTAAGGTGGGTATAGGTCGCAAAACACTCAACCAATAGGATTTAGACAGGTTTGGGTTACAATATTAACCTTATCTTCAAGTATTAACTCTTAGTTAATTAGTTTCACTTTTACAATGTGTCTTTGTATTTTTATATTATATGGTTAATAAACATTCTATATACATCCAAGAGACCCCCAAGTTATCCATTAATGATACACCTATCATGATATAAGTCTCTTTGCCGATCCTTAGATTTTTAAGAATTGAATATCAATTAATAATATAATATTTGTTTTAAAAACTCTTTATATCAATTTTGACAATATTCAATAATTGTTATTTGTAAAAAACATAACAGAATGATTACCTCGAATAAAGTTAATTATATCAATACTAAAATATCATATTAACCTATAATATTATTTTTATTTATAAAAAGTCTCAAATTACATTTATTTCGGTATTTATAATATCAATGATTCTAATTTTTAATTAATTAGGTAATTATTTCATCACCATTGTGTCATATGTAAATTAACTTATATAATGTCTAAAAATAATAAATAAAATACCATTATGTAAGAAATATTTTTATATTTATAATGAATATTTATAGTTTAAAATCCAACATACATAACCCTATGTAAAAATTGTTTTTCTAAAAGATATTTGCTAATGTCATTTTTGTATTTATTTTAACTTAATTAAAATAAAGTGTCCCTATCACTTACAAGTGGCTCCATGGGGTCCCAAAATCAACCCAAATATTCCCATGGATGGACATGTAACAACCCATAATTTTAGTACAGGTTTTAGGGTATTTTTTTATTATTATAATATTATTTTTTAACCCATATTTACCAGATTTACCCTTTAACCATGGTAAATAAAATATTTACCGAAGTAATTATTAAAAATGTATAAAAATAAAAGTTATATATTTACAAAATTTTAACATCCCGATTCCAAATATGGGATCCATTTTTCCATATTCAAAACACAGAAGTGGCAGAGATTAATTTAAAATTAATTCCCATTGTTAAAACAAAAAGCGTGTTTTTAAGAGATAATAACTATCAAAAGATTGACACTTGTTTATGTCCGGTTTAATTGTGAAGTTATGTAAAATGACCAAAATTGTATTAAATGGTAAAAATATATTCTAAATATACTTGAAAACCCATAAAATTCATAATTTAGCACTATTAATTATTTCGATTAAAAAAAGTTTTTTTTAATTAAAATTTAGTAATTTTCATTATTCATCAAAATATGAAAGTTATCTGAAAAGTACCAAAATTTCACCTTATGCTAAATTCAATACTCCGAATACAAATAAAATTCCATTTTGAGAGATAAAATTTATAAAATTTCAAAAATTAGGTATCACTATTCATAACGGCTAGTTTGATTGGTTGTAGTGTGTCTTAGAACTCGAAATTGCGTACAACACACGCTACTGTATTATTCAAAGAGAAGTGTACTGTGGAATCTAGGGGTGTTATCTTGTAAATTTTTTAAGTCCCCATTCTAATGAATTAATTTATTTAGTCAAATTTAATATATAAATGTTTAATATATTTTATTTAAAAAAAGGTTTCACTATTAAAAGTTGGTAAAAGTGCATTTTTTGAAAAGTACTTATTTTACCTGAAAAAAATGAATTTGTTCTTACATTATGTCTCTGAAACTCATAATATGGATTCTAAAATTATATGGATTATATAAATTTTAATGTTTAGTTAATACTATTCATGACCTCTTTTGAACGGATTGTTTAGTAAGTCATGGTGTGCTTGAACTCGGTGTTACGTGTAGTGCAAGTTATTGAATTATTTTGAAGAAATAACACACTATGAAATCATGGGGTGTTACACATTATGACTAAAATAATAGTGACATATTTAATTAAATAATAACCCCTTATTAAATATATGTAATAATTTTTTTATTATTAATTTATATAATTTTTAAAATATTTTTTTAAAATTAATTCACAAAACCTTGTGAAACACATTTTTTAGAAAAAAGTAATTTAAGACTAAAAGAATATATATTCATATCCAATTTCAAGTAAAATTATTATAAATATATTAAAATAGGTTAATTATTATGTAATATATATATATATATAATTAAAAGAATTCACCAAATTTGATTCAATAAATTTTTTAAGATAAAAACCCATTGCACACATAAAAATATATTTCTACAAAAAACAACACCTTTATTATCAAATAATTATTCTAAATTATATTTAATTTATAACCATTAAATTAATTTGATAAATTTGTGATAGATAATATTTTTATAATTTATATTTTCTAATTCATACCCAACAATACGACTTCATGGAAATACATGTCACACACATATATCTTGGTAAATTTAAACTCGTTGTTGTGTGTAAGAAAAACTATCAAAGAAATAAAATTTAATCAATGATATTTATTTTTTAAATTCTTAGTGTGTTACAATTCCATAGTGAACATTATTGATCCTAAACCAAGAAACAGACTATTGTCCCAAATATATATTTTTTTAATATTCAGGGGAAACTGTTGTCAATGGTTGGGTAGGAACCAAGATAGAAGAAATCTATCCCATAATATAATGATATATAGTACATGACCATGAAAAAAATATTATGATATATCCACGAATAATATATACAATCAATTTCATGGATAATACCCCCATGTGTTTCATATTTTATGAAATTCTTAATGTAATAATCCATCATGTCATAATTACTAATGAATTTTTTTAAATAATGTCTTCTATTTGTTAATTTTTTTGAAAAATAAGTGATTTCAATATTTATACGTAATTTTAATTAATAAATATATTCAAATTATGGATCTCTTTTCAACACTCAAATAACATCCTTTGAATATGAACTCTAACGTCCTGACCCTGTTCACCCATGAACTAGTGGCTAGACCGATCACCACATGATCTCAAACGGGTCTCCAAGTACGCCAGCGACATCCAACTAGCAGCGAGGGTCTAAGGATAGTTAGTGGGGAGACTATACCCTTATTTTAGTGTTCAAAAAAATACAAAGGCAATAAATAGTAGAAATGGAATAATAAATGATAAAGGATCAGAAAAAATATTTTATAAATCTTATACAAAACAAATGGTCAACACCAAATTATACATCATATGCATTCATGACATGACAATTATACAATAGTAGAAAACAGTAAACAAAACAAAATTCATTACATTCCAATGCCGAAATAAATAAATAATTACTCAAAGCCCCAAGGGCGATCTCCTCGAGCATCCTGAGCCTCCTCTCGGTCGTCTACTTTTAAATCCCATGTAATTGCAAACAATATAGTCCTATAACCAAATAAAATCTACTCAGGTACCCAGTGCAATGGAGGTCCGAGTAGGGTGTGAGATATAAATCCTAGTAGGCCGATACCACTGGTCTCTACCCAAAATCAAGACATTCAATAAATAACTTACATCATTTGAAGGCATGCATAAAATAAAGTAAGCAGTACAAAGTAACTAAATACTCAAGTACCTTCTTCATCCCTCAGCTAGTGTCTAAAGCTGCAGTGTTCATTTTTCATGCATACTCATTAATCATTACATAATCATTTTCTATTTGTCAATTAATCAAATCTTATTATGAAAGTATTGATATTCGGCCTACGCCCGACATCCCCCTTATAATTCACTCACTAAAGATGTCTCTAAATACCATTTATGTAATCAAAGTAAATACTGAATCCAAGCTTCTGTTTTGGCTTGGATAACGCGTTATAAGTTATTAAATTAAATCTTTCATATATTATTTCTAAGCCCATCCACTAAAATAGTGATTCTCTCCCGGGTCCATCCACTAACAGCGGTTCACCCAATTCATTAATTAGTCTAAACCCTTTCTCATAATCAATTCACAAAATATCATGTCACAACAACCTTTATTAACCATTAACTCATTTCACGGACAAACAATTGGACCCACAGTCCAATGTTAATTCATCGGTGCAGAACATCACATCTAGCACCCTCGCGAGTATTTGGACCATCATTCCATGTCTCACAACCCATGAGTATTTATAGCATCAGTCCTAGACCCATAAAAGAATATTTTCATACAATATGGGTGTAGAACGCCATCCCTAGCACCCTGTGAGTATTTGGAGCATCAGTCCCTGTCTCACAACCCATTTATCAATCATAAAAATACATCTATCATTGGTGTAGAACATCATTTATAACACACTCTAAGTATTTGGATCCTCAATCGTTGTCTCACAACCCATTCATCAATAAAACATATATATTTATCATTGGTGTACAATACCATGTCTAACACCACAAAACCAAACCATTAATTAATTCAACCAATTAATTAACAACACAAATATCTATTCTAATAATTCAACACTTAATTAACCAATAAAAATCTATTTAATTAATAATTAATTAACAATTAATTATTCTTAGCAAGCCAACTGAGTAATTAACTCACCACTTAATTATCCAAATTCATTAAAAAGTCTGACCTCGTCTAGTAAAACAATGCTTCATCAAGGACTTTAACAATTTACATGATCACCATAATCATAACAAAACATTATGAACAAAGACAAGATAATTTAGTGACCATCTCACACAACATATCAAATCTATATATAACTCCATCAAATACAACTTAAGGCATGGAAAACTAATACGCATCAAAAGGTACTCATGGATAACAATCGTAACAAACAATCAATTCACAATATTAATTTAATGCATGCAAATTAATTAATTCAACAATTAAATAATCAAACCTTATCTCTTCAACCAAACATCAATTAGTTAACCATTTACCATTTAACATCTAATAATTAATCCCTCCAGTAATTATTACAAGTTTCCAATTATCTTCCGAACATGTAAAATATCCAATATTCCCAATAATCAGTAAAGGCCATAAAATTCCAACTAATGACAAGATAATCAATTATAAAATTAATTATACTATTAATCATTCTTCAAATTCAAATCATTCAATTGTTTAATCATAACACTTTAACTAAAATAGCAACCAATGCATAAAATCAACACATGTTAAAGTCCTCATTTATCTCATGTGGGTCGAATTAGTTATTTACATAAAAAATTCTATGAATAGACACATCATAATAAAGGAAACTCATATTATAAATTTATAAAAATTAACTCAATTTCTCATATAATGTTTTAAGGATTTGGGACCCTACCTCAGGATTTTGAAGGAAACCACAACGAACGAAGAACCCACAAGAGAAACAGGTTGATTCTTCAAGAACCCACCTCAGATCACTTATCCTAGCAAGACCAATACCAAAACTCATCATACATGTCTTACAAACACATAGATTTACCCATAACAGGTTTATATCTAAGAAATCGTGAGAAGAGGAGATTTAAATCTATGTATATATAAGAAACTGAACAAGAGAAAAGAAGAACATCTTCCTACCTCATGATACCAGCATTGATTTGCCAAGAGAAGCCTTCAGATTGTCTCCAAGACACTTGGGAAATGTTTTCCAACCATCAAGGGAGAGTAATCTCGAGTTATGGCTACTTAGGAGAACAAATGAGCCATCTAAAGGAAAAATGAGTGAGATCCTCAATTTAAGGATCTCGTTTAAGTGCTCGAACGGTTAATTCACGTTAGCTACTGCCTCGACCACCCTTCTCGCACGGTATGGTCACCCGATTAGACAAACTGTGCATCGCCTGTGTGGAAGCTACTGCCTCCAAGACAAACTACACATGATTTGGTTGCACGGTCAAAAAAACCGTGCAGTGCCCATGAGACTTCCCCTTTACCTCATAACATCTATCAAAGTTCGAAAAAACACCATCTTTAGGTGATCCAACACTCAGAATAAAATTCCAGTGTTCAGTTTAAAAAGAATGACCAGTTGATAAATAGAAAAAGAAATTCAGAAATATTCATAATTTTAACATGGTTCAAATCATGGGATGTTACATTATACCCACCTTAAAAACATCTCATCCCTGAGAAGCCATCGAGAACAACTATTAAAACAACCGACCTACCAAGGTAATTAAATCTTGTTAGAAGTGGCATGTTGCGTTCCTAACGCCTAAAGCACCTTTATCCCTTCTCAAACCTGATGGATAATCCTTTATAACTAGATCAGAAGCTTACTCTAAAGCTCAAACTTCGGAACAGATCTTATATCATAGGTAATTAGAAAGACCTTGCCAATGTAAAAGGTTGAACCTTGATAAAAAACAGAATAGGTTTCTCATGCTTCCCTCAAAGAGGTTGTGGACCCAAAAGCCACATTCTCCCATTATCTGACGATGTGCCTTTGAAACTATTCCAAAACTATCTGCTAGTATAATGAAGTCCTTACCCAACATCTGGTAGAAAAATTCCAAGTCAAGCCATCACAAAGCTATTTTAAAAACAAGAGTTCCCAAACACGAAAAAGGAAGTAGACCAAAGAAACAACACATCCCATGTACTACCTAGATAACAATTACTCCTTAAGCCCAAGAACATTTAATGTGTAGTGTGGCATAAGAACAACACTATTTGACTGTCTCCGTGATGTGGTTAATATAGGGGAAATTATCGTTGTGTCTATTAGAGCGCACTAAGAGAAAACCAAGGTCATGAAGAAGATCATTCAAACCATTAATCGACTACTCTGTTCTAAAATATAGGCATCACCTTCCAACACGTTCATCGAGAAAAAAGTGACAATACCCACCTTATAATTTCCCATGACATCTCAAGAAGAGATCAGTCACTCACATGCACGCTAGATTAACAACAAGATCGGCATGTCAAAACACCCGGGTCATTCGAAAACTTTTCCATGTATTGAAATGAAATTGATTCATTAACAGTCATGTTACTCTACATGGAGTTGACCCGAGACCGTAATCAACAGTAAAAAAAGACTTATTATGGAGTCATATTTCCTCATAAATCCATTTTACTAGACGACGATATAACCAGTCATCCATTACTAAGAAGAAAGGGTCAAACGACCAACAAAGCAGTCGACCATGACTGAGAAATATCTAACCAGAATACAAAGATCATTACTCGATTTTCAATCTCATAACGAGGTCATGAAACACAACACCACCCATTTGGTCAATGTTTCATTGAAAATTGGAAGTCCTAGCTGGGACAACGGCTCCCAAAAACTCCTAAAGATTGAGGAAAGCCATAGTGCAAGAAAGGAATTTATGAAATGAGGGAGATACCGACTATAAGTTAGCCACTTAGAATGAAAAAGTAAAAAACCTAAACCGGGTCACTTCAAACAAGTATCTTGGCTCAAAATGTAGACATAAGGCCATTAGGAAGGAGAAGAACGGCTAGAGAAATTACTCACGCTTCTGTTCCAAGGCAACTCAAGAAAAGCCTGAACTACCCTTTACATTAGGGTTTTAAACAGCTGGCACCACAAAGGGTACCATTGCTATACCTATTATAATTAATCACTTTTAATATTTAATAATCAAATGATTTAATAAAAACATCATAGTACCATTTTCAAAATACCCTAATGAAAAACAGACAAGTTTTACAAAACTCCATTTTTAAAACATTTACGTTACATAACAACCCTTCATTTTCAATAAATTTATCAAAAAAATTCCTTTTTAGTAGATAAGGTGACCTACGCAGATCTCATTTTAACCAACTTGGGTACTCTATATTGCATCCCAATAACAAACGAACCTGTATTAAAATTCCAAACACCCAAACGGGTCATCCCATAAAAACACTACCCAGCTTACTTACATGGGTCCAGATGCATTTTGGAAGCTAGCCATTTGATTTCAGATCAATATTAAACTTCTTTCACATTTATAAGCATTTAACATGGCATCATGACACCACATTTGAAATGAATCTTCACTCCCCAATTCATGAAGTGTTCATACATTCCATGGATTGAAAATTGGCTCTCATTAATAGATACCAATGTCAATTCAGAAATTATCATGATCGAACTAATGGTTCAGATTATATGGGTGACCACCTCCAATTGAGAAGGCACTCATACACCTTATCTCTGGATTTTGGATCTCATTTAACACAATCAATATTTATTTCAAATTTTATCTTTAGCACCCCTTTCACATATCAAAACTTCTCTAACATTTTAGCATAAGCAGAAACAAAACAACATGCTATAACACGGAAGCAAGTCACTAAAAAATCATGCTAATAACTAAGGTAGTACTAAATATAATCACTCAAGCATGTTAAATATATCACTTTAACATGATATATAGAGAGGCATGCTGAAGAAGATCAATCATGAAATTGCACCCAAGGAACACAATCCAAATTAGCAGGCATCCTACTAATGCAACTACATGGCATTTTATATGCATGACATGTGAATCTATAAGTGCCTAAGATGATGCATGTATGAAACTTCCTTTCCATATTAGACCAAGAAAATTATTCATTTAAAAATTCTAAAAATCAACAAATAGCTGAAAATACACCAATCACTCAATGTGATATCATATCAACTGTATCTTCTAATAGTACAAATATCAATTCCCATCCCTAACCACTTGGTCATTTCCTGTACATGAGGTGATCAGTCCCATGCATGAATATTAACCCAAGAACTTACACATTCCTAGTATCCTTTCTATCAACCCCATAATTGTAAGACAACGGAAAATAAATAAACTTAATCCTATGATACCACTTCATAATGTGCCGACCTAGCTCACCCCAGAACCGGTGGTCGGACGAGTCACCACTTGACCTCAAGCGCATCTCCCTCTACACTAGAGGCTGTAGACTAGTAGAAAAAGTCTAATGATATTTAGGTGGAGACTATACCCTCATTTTAGTGTTAAAAAAATAGATAAAGGCAATAAATAGTTGAAGTGGTATAATAAATGTTAATGTAGCAGAAAAAAGATTTTATAAATCTTGTATAAAAAAATGGTTGATGCCAAGTTATACAGCAGATGCATGCATGACATGCTAATGATACAATAGTAAAAAATAGTAAAAAAAATAGAATTCATTACATTCCAATGTAGAAATAAATAAATAATGACTCAAAGCCCCAAGGGAGATCTCCTCAGGCATCCTGAGCCTCTGCTCGGTCTTCTGCTCCTAACTCCAATGTAAAGGCAAATAGCATAATCCTCCAACCAAAAAAAATCTACTCGGGTACCCAGTGCAATGGTGGCCCGATTAGGGTGTGAGATATAAATCTCAGTTGTCTAGGACCACCGGTGTCTTCCCAAAATCAAAAAATTTAATAAATAAATTATAACACGTGAATTCATTATTAAAATAAAGTATGCGGCACAATGTATACTAAATACTCATATACTTGCTTCAGCACTCAGCTGGTGTCTCAACATGCAATGTTTATTTGTCATACATGCTCAACAATCATTACATAATCATTTTCTATTTATCAATTAATAAAATCTTATTATGAAAGTCTTGATATTTGGGCTACACCTGACATCCTCTATATAAGTCACTCACTAAAGATGTCTCTAAGGACCTTATAAGTTATCAAAGTTAATACTGAATCCAATATTGTGCTTTGTCATGGATAATGGGTCAATTTAATATTTCATATATTATGAATAAGCTCATCAACTAAAATAGTGATTCACTCATGGTTCCATCCACTAACAGTGATTCCCCCAATTCATTAATAATTCTAAACCCTTTCACTTAATAACTTCACAAAACATCATGTCACAACAGCCTTCATTAACTATTAACTCATTTCATGCACGGAAAATTAGACCCACAATCCAATGTTAATTAATGGGTGTAGAAAATCATGTCTAGGACCCTCGTGAGTATTCATAGCATCAGTCCATGTCTCACTACCAAGGGGTATTTGGTGCATCCATCCCTAACCCATAAAAGAATATTTTTTTACATGTTGGGTGCAGAACGCCATGTCTTGCACCTCGTGAGTATTTGGAGTATCAGTAATTGTCTCACAAACCATTTATTAATCATACAAATATATATATATATCATTGGTATAGAACATCATGTCTAACACCTTGTGAGTATTTGGAGCATCAGTCCTTGTCTCATAACCCATTCATCAATCAAACTTATATATTTATCATTGGAGTACAATACCACATCTAACACCACAAAAAACCGTTAATTAATTCAACAAATAATTAACCACACAAATAGCTCTTCAGGTAAGTCAACATATAAGAAACCATTCAACATCTCATTAATTAATAATTAATTGAACATTAATTACTCCTAGTAACCCAACTGAATAATTAAATCAAGACTTAATTATCCAAATTCTAAAACAAGTCTGAACCGATCCATTGAAACAGTGGTTTTTCTAGGACATTAACAATTTACAAGCTCACCATAATCATCTCAAAACATGATGAACAAAGATATGATAATTTATTAACCATCTCACACAACATATCAAATATCTATATAACTCCATCATAGACAACATTAGGCATGGAAAACTAATTTCCATCAAAAGGTACTCCTTGTCAAAAATAGTAAAAAACAATCAATTCACAATCTTAATTTAATACATGAAAATTAATTAATTCATCAATTAATTATTCAATCCTTTTCTCTTTAACCAAAAATCAATTAGTTGACCATTTTCCATTTAACAGGTAATAATTGATCCCTCTAATAATTATTACTAGTTTCTAATTATCATCCAAACATGTCAAGTATTCAATATTCCCAATAATTTGTAAAGGACACAAACTCATTCCAGCTCATGACATGAAAATTAATTTTACAATTAATTATCCTATTACCCATTCTTCCCATTAAACTCATTCAATTTATTAATCATATAACTTTAACTAAAATATACATCCATGCTTAAAATCAACACATGTTCAAGTCCTCTTTTATCTCATGTGGGTGGAATTATTTAATAACATCAAGAGTTCCATGCATCGACATATCATAATCATGGAAACTCACATTATGCATTTATAAAATGGAGCACAAATTCTCATATAAAGTGTTACATATTTGGGACCGTAACTCGGGTTTTTTACAGAAACCACAACGAATGAAGAACCCTCAAGAGAAACGAGTTGATTCTTCAAGAACCCACCATATATCACTTATCCAAGAAAGGCCGATACCAAAAATCATCATACATGTCATCCAAACACTTATATTTACCCATAACGGGTGTAGATCTAAGAAATCGTTAGAAGAGGAGATGTAGATCTAAGTAGATCTATGAAACCGAACAAGAACCAAGAAGAACATCTAACTACCTCAAGAAATTGGCTTTGATTGTCCAAGAGAAGCCTTCGGATCTCCTTCGAAACTCTTGGGAGAGGTTTTCCAACCATCAAGGGAGAGTAATCCCGAGTTATGGCCGCTTAGGAGGAAAAAAATCCGTCTAAAGACAAAATCAAGTGAGATCCACAATTTAAGGATCTCGATTAAGTGCATGCATAGTTAATTCACATGGTTTGACAAATCGTGCACTAAACGTGTGTTAACTTCTGCCTCGGCCACCCTTCTCGCATAGTTTGGCCACACAGTTAGACTAACCATGCGCCGCCCATGCCGAAGCTTCTGCCTCCAAGACCATCTATGCACGGTTTGTCCGCACTGTTAAAAAAACCATGTGTCGCCCATGCGACTTCCCCTTTACCTCAAAAAATATATCAAAAAACGAAAAAACTCCATATTTAGGTGTCCCAACACTCAGAATAATGTTTCGGAGTTCAGTGTAAAAAGAATGACCTGTTGATAAAATGAAAAAGAAATTCAGAAACATTCATAATTTTAACCTGATTAAAATACGGGATCTTACATGAATTGAGGGCCAAATCCTCTTTAGTAATATATTATTTAGACTGAATAAGCATCCCTATGGTTTTTTCAGATTCTATTATATTATCCTTATCTTTTAATATCCCCCTTCAATATGTTTCAACTAGTTGTCTATGTAAATATATTTAAGAATTGGATTTTAAATATGGGTTGTTTGATCATCATTCAGATCAAGTATACTATGTTCTAGAATAACCTGGGATGAACCCTCCATCCATTTATTTTATATGCATATTCAGGATTCATGATGAGGTTTTTTCCAACATATTACCATTTTAGTCATTGTTTCTCATAGAAACGGATATTTTATAGGTGTCTTTGAATCTATTTGTCTTAATTTTATCATATTAAAATTATGTTTGATATCATGGTATTATAATTTACGAATCTTATATTCTATCAATCATTAATTAGGTAAAACCCATACTTTAAGCCAAACTTATTTTTCTTATATGTATATAACTTGAAGAAATTATAAGTCTTCCCCTCTAAATTATTGCTTGAATAGGATGTGAAATTTCTTCTCCCACTTTTAAATAATCATCTATGATATATATTTTATTAATTATAATCTCTCTATTATTTCAAAAACTGAAGTCATATAATAGGTTTTTTTCTACTTTAATATTATATTTTCTCCATTCCATAACTCAAAATAATCATTACCCATAATTTCGGCACAAACTATCTGAAGCACAATCTTCACCAATATTTATTGCTGAATATGTTACAAACTAGTACCCAAACATAATGAATGATTACACTATAGTACATTATTAACATTCAACATTGATTTAAATTTATTACCTCTTGGAGATGCATCAATATGATCCCATAGACCCTTGAAGGGAAATACAAGATACACCTCTTCATTATACATTTCTCAATTTTTTTTACCGCTATTAAAACACAAGGTATAATCATAATTTAAAATTCTCCTCATAACATATTTCATGTATCTTCATCCATTATAAAATAATTAAATTTATCAAATACAACATGATGTGTTTAAAAAAATAGGGGTATGATAATCACAATCAGTTTTCTCTAAGGTTCGTGAGTTGAATCCTACTATTGGTGTACCATTCCAACTAGATACATGACATTATCATATGCCATAAAATTATCACTCTAACAAATAATAATTTAAGCTAGAATTATCATAGTACTCTCAAGACTACAATTCATATAATCTTTATTTGACCCCTCCTCATATATTGTACTCTGATGAAACAATTGTTCAAGATTACCCAATCGTAAAATATTTGATATTTAGTTCCATCGAGACACAAATATTACCTTATAATAAAACCAAAAATAATATCCATATTCAATTTTATTAAATTTAAATTTAGTCTCGAAAACGTACCCTTATGAAAAATACTAGAATAAATAGGTTGAGAGAGGTATGTTTTCCTACTACCAAATATTTGGAATCATGCAACCAAACAGCATGATTCTGCACAAATAAAATGGTTTTTTAATGGTATAGATAGACACTAGAATATTAACGAAATCATCATAGAATGTAGATACTGACTCAAATAAGAGTCAAAAGACTACCTGTATAGATAAAATTTTCTTATTCCTATATGAAACTCCACTTTTGACCATGTAACGCTGAGGGAATATTCATTAAAATGAATAAGAATATGGTGTGTGTCAAATAATCTATCAATAGAACATCCCATGGCACCAATGGAAGAATATAAAAATCTATCAAAATCCTCCATGTACATGCCTCATTGGAACAAAAGAGATAACAGAAAAATATCATGAAACAGTGAGGCCTCAATAAACTGTTTTAGTAAGAAAAAATATACATAATACCTAAGGTGAATGATGGTAATTTTTTCCATAGGTATATTGTAGAAGAATCATAAAATTGTGTAGGGTGAGTGAAATAGGATAATTTCATTTATTAGTTTGAAGAAAAACATGTTTGAATTCCACCACCCACCCCTGTGTGGGGGGTTTGATGATAAAACCATCATCCACATAGGGTTTTCCTATGGTGATAATAAATTGAGAGTGGATAGTTTAATTTGGACATGAGACTATTTTTGAATTATAATGTTTTATCTATTTTTATTAAAAGACAAAAATACATTCAAATCATCCAAATATATATCAATAAAAATAATGATAATAGTAATTAAAAGAAAAATAAATTTTATTTCAAAAAAAATAGAATCAACATATAATTTTATCATATGTATTATTATTAAAAATGTTTTCTAAATATTTTTTAATAATATAAAATATTATTATTAATGATATTTCCTCATCTCTGTTATAATCCCCATGTAACTTGTTTAAATAATAATATAAAACAATTTTGTTACACATAATCAATACTATTCCAACGAAACTCATATGAGGGTACATAACAAGGTTAGAATTACAAAAAAATTACTATTGGATGTAAAAAAGTTCCATTGGAAATTGATAAAAAGTTTGGATCATTTTTAAAATATTTAAAATACAAATATAACAACAACATTTCAATAATAAATTGGAATAATTTGTTAATACATTGTATTAATCATATAACGAAACAAATTTTGGAATAAGTGAAAAATAAAATAGTATACAAAAAATAACCCATGAAATAATATTATTACCAAATTAACATCAATCAATATTCATTTAAAACTCATTTTATATACTAAATTAATGAATCATAAAATAGTTTATATATATATCCTAAAGAAAATAAAAAATAATGATTAATGAAAAAATATGTTCAATGGTTCAAAAATATGAATACTATAATTTAAAAATAAATAAAAAATATAAATAATAGTGTATTCTATCTCGGTACAATCTGTTATCATTCCATTCATATAATATCCTCCATAGTAAAAACCAACACAATGGTCCTCTTGGTATCTATAGTAGATCACTACCATTATGTAAAAACCATTTATACACACACCTGATGCACATATTTTAATATATATAAACCCAATTAGGAATCATACATTATTTTATCATAAAAAACTCATGTACAAAACCAACATGCAATTATGAAAAGAAATTAATAGAAAAAATTATCTTTTAAACACAATTTTTTAAAATATGAGAATTAATATATTAATAAATTATAGAGAAAAAAATTAAATACCATCTATTAAAAATAAAAAACAATTTTGAAACATATAAAACACTTTCAAAATATAGAAAAAATTTATCTTCTTTAATGGACAATGAACACTAGGGACCTTATATACAATCCAACTCCTTGAATGAAACCATATAGAAAACATGTGATCATATTATCTCACCAAACTCAAAAAATATAAGCATAATAATTGGAATAGTTTAGACTAGTGGTTTATAAAAATAATTATGGGGATCCTCATGAGATGCTAGAATTATGGTGTTCTAAAAATTAATCATTTCACATAACTCTTACCGTCATTAAATGCTAGATCTTATTCACAAATTTTATAGAAATTAGATTCATCTATTTCATCGATCATTTCCCTTACATAAAATTACAATGGAAAAATATATAAATATAATGAATAAAAAAAGTTCAATACATGGTTTACCTATACTAGTCAATGTCATTATATTATACACTCGATGATGTTCTAGTGTCCCAAAATTAACTAGGAAATAACTATAATTGATGGAAAATGTTATTTATCACGGTATCTCCACACCACATTAAACTATCATAATATTTGGGATGGGGATTTGAAAATAACTGCTAATGGTCACTCAATATTATTCATCCTTCATACACTACTTTTGAGAATATTTACTCAATTTATAAATTTGATAGTAACACACGGGTAAGAGTAAACAATTGAAATTTTTTTTCTTCAATTATAGAATATATTTGTTGGTGAACCTCCATGAACATAAATTATCTATTATGGCCTAATTTCATTAACTAATCATGGATTAAGTTAAATCAAATCCTTAAAAACAGAATAATATTCTTAAATATACTACTCAATATGATAATATTTCAACACAATAATTATTCATTCCTTACTCCATCTTCACCTACAATAACTGGACATATCAATGTAACTATGTATTCACAATACATAATCTTATATGAGATATGTATTAATGAAATATGTTTTTTAAAATCATTATGAACATTTTATTCTACTCGATAACATAGGTATGATTCATATATTTTAAAATTTCTAGAAATAGTCCAATAGTTTTTATAAAATCATCTCATTGTTAAACTCTTCAATTAGTGGTAGGGATAAATTCTCATATGTCTCATGTCCTATGGTATTTCATAGAATATGACATATTTTAATGTGGTAAAAAATTCTAATTTATATTAATTGTATCTCTCTAATATAATGTCACATAATCCTATATTTACAATTAAAACCATAACATCAATATTTTCATTAATCTATTGGGGCATGTCATGGTATTCTCTTTTGTGGCCTGACAGTCGATAAATTCACCCAAATTTTTTTTGATTAATATATTTTGAGGCGATATTATATTTAAATATTTATAAAAAATTGATAATTTATATATTTTTATTCCATAAATTGAATAAAATAATATTTTAATTCTTTTTAGATCTCGACATTCTTCTAAAAATTATATCATCATCCTTGATAACCCTTTAGAACTCATATAACAAAAGATTATAAAAAATATTACAAAATTCACATCATTGTATAATCCAAATCCTTATAAAATAACCAATTATGTTGTTTTTTGACACATAAATCCACATCATTGAGTTTCAAATAGTTGTTTTGTATAATGTTAAATATATAATGATCCACATATATTCACACTAATAAGAGATGAATTTATTCCTATGAAATACCATTGTAGTGTTGTATCCTCTTCATTATGAAACTATAATATACTCCAATATACTCTTAATTAGATCCAAATTACCATAATTGCTTAATTATAAAATAATATTAATATTTAATGTCTCTTAAGAAATATACTTTATTATTTGTTGAGATATTATTTACTCTTACATATACTTTAAATTTTTTTTGTTATTCATGATTACCATTTAGACTTCTTAGTTTAATAATACATAAATCCATAAATTCAGAATAAATACTAATAAATATATTAATGTAACACATTACACATATCTACGTCATCTTCAAGAATTTTATTCATATGAAGACTTTTTGTTTCTCATTTTACACTACCCTAACCATAGAGAATTATTATTTCATTTTTTTATGTCATGGGTTTAAAAAATTTATAAACCATTTGTAAACTCATTCAGAGATTATAATACATCCTCCAAAACCATATTAATCAATAATACATATATTTTATCTTATAATAATATCCTTTCATATAGAACCATCATTCTCTAATATTTTTATTATATTTCATTTCAATGATAATGTATCCATGTAATTATCATCTATATGACACCATTGTCATAACATTATATATTAATTGTGGTGACTTGACCACATTCAAATATTAATTTTCAAATATTATACTCATAATAAAATTCCATAAATCATTGGATGTTATATGTTAATAATAATGGTTTCCATCATGAATTTAATACATGCATCACAATGTGTCAAAATAAACATCCTCCTAGTTTGGAAATTTTTTATAAACCAATTTTTTCTTATAAATGAAATTAATTTTTTTTTGAATAATCTAGGTATTTATTTTGGTTCCATAGAATTATTTTCCTAGATAATATTTCATTTCAATATCTTCTTTATATTGTTTATTTGTATTTTAACTTTTTCAGTGTTTTCCAATGAATTTCATGGATGGTGCATAGTTTTAGAAATCAATGATTTCATTCTAAGATGTTTTGTAACACGTATTTGATTACTATATCATGGAACATTAAGGTATATCGTTAATTGAAACTATTCATAAATACCCTAAAAACTATTAAAATGTGATTGATTCATTTCATATTGTTGGCGCACAACATGTCATACCATGTAGCCAAAAAATAAGTTATGAATTAAAAAATCTATATTTTATTATTAAAAAATGATGCATCTTCATCTTACCCCGTTACTATTTTGGTGAATGTATTTTTTGATCTAGGACAATAATATTGGATATTTTTATTTTTTTCCCTTATAAAGAATGAATTTATTAGATCTTAAAAGCTGGATATATAAAATTAAATACTAGTCCCCACTCTCTATTTTAACGTTCTTATAGATATATTCTTCTCTCATGAAACATAACCTTATACTGAAGATTTTGATATTATATCTAAGGATTTTAACATGATCTAATTGGTTTTAATATAGAATCATTATTTATTTCAGATGATTTTCTATGTTCATCGATCCTCACGGTTCGTTCTTTGAGAATCATTATATACATGAATCCACTCATTTCTCCAATTACATAAATTTATGAATTGAATATTCATGATTTGGAATTCATTGTTTACTATTGATACTTGATTCATATAAACCTCATTTCTATTTTCATTTTGGATCTCCAGCCATAATTTAAATTATATGTATTTTAGGTGGGTGATTTCATAAAAATCATTTCTATAATGATCATTTCATGTTTTATCAATAATTATTTTTACATATTTAAATTCCAAATTTATGTTTTGTTGAAATATTGATGTTTTGTTCATTTTTATGAAGTTAAAATATTGTTTAGTATTTTATTGAATATTTATTTCAAATCTTTATTCTTTTAATGAAAATTTATTTCCAATGTTATCGTATTTTGAAGAAATTTCATTTTTTGGAATATTTTTATTTTATGAAAAGTAATTTATATTCATGTTTTATATTTATTTAAATTATTTTTTAAATTATAAAATGGGGAATTTAATATTACTAGGATGTAAACAATGATTTATGGTTTATTTTTATCTATTGTCTTTAGTATTGTTAATGCACATCAGATGTTTGGTTACATTTGAGGGGGATCATATTAGGATAAGTACTCTCAATGGTTTTCTTATTTATCATGGAGAGGATGTATTAATATAACTCTAACTATAATATAGATTTCAATACACCATCAAGGGGTTCACTTATCAAGGTGTTCTTCCTTCACTTTTCCTAATTTGTTCCTAGAAATTTTGGATTCCCACTAATCACAAACATTCTATTGGGTGTGAGGATCTATGATAACTTGGAGTTATTGTATTGTAAGAATAACATTCAATTTTGAAACTACATTGAAATAATTTTTTTTTGTAAGATTCTATATATTTTAAATACCTTATATGATTATATTTCGTTGTAACAAATTATTGTTTCATGAAATGTTCTTCGAATTGTTTGATCCTTTTGAATATTTTTTGGAATATTCTTGAAGGGGTTAATTCTATGTTTTTATTTAAGCTATGAAATTTTTTCGCATCATAATATTTTTTATAAAAAATAATTGCTAACATATATTGTGAATAATTTTAATGGAAATTACTTTGAGATCCTAGTGGGATTTTTTATCACACAATACACATACCTTCGTGTGTGTCTGTGTGTATATCTTATATTAATTAACACAAATAATGTAAAGATTCGACATAGAGGTGGTAGGTATATAAGTTAGTAGTTCATGGGAGTTAAATATTGATATGGTTAACATGGATATTCGGTTTCTTTCATTATGAGTACTTGGTTTTTCTCATTTTAGATTGGCATATATTTTTCCGTGAGCTAATTTTAGCATTCCATTATTGACTCTATTTTGGATTGATGAGCTTATTTATTAAATAAAAAAGTTGTTTTCCTTTAGATTTTTTATGTGAGTGAAATCATTACAAATGGTAGTTTTTTATTCCGAAACACTTATCTCCATATCTTATGAATCAAGTATTCCCTTGCGGCCTTTCTACAGACTAGATTAGTTACCATTCTAGGGATGAACTAGATCAGTGGAGTAAAAATTGGAATTAGGGGAATGAATTATTTGATAGTATTCTATTATAGTAATGATTTGGAAGACATGAGATAGGATTTTTAGGACATAAAAGTTTTTTATTAGTGATTTTCTATTTAGTTATACTCATAAAGAGACAGAAATTAGAATTTATGTAGAGAAGTGTGTCTCTTGTGTCAGTATCTATATTATATATGTTCCAAGATTGTGTTTACTTTATTTACAAATAGTATTATATTATGACGGATAGTCTCATTATATTCCTTGATAATGTACCATAATTGATATAATCCATCCTATAGTTATTGATTTTGTTCCTGAGAATTATATTCCAGGATTAAAACAATTATTTGATCAAAATATTTTTGATATAGTGGTTTGAGTTATCTACTAAATCGACAAGAATGTTTCCTCTTAACTAGTTCAAGATGGAATGGTGTACATAGGAACTTGAGGAAAATGTGATTGAGATACAAATTTCTCTTATATAAAACATCATCATTTATTGGAAAAAATAATCCAATGATTTTGGATGCATGTTTTATGAATATGGATTATATTTCTAGCTTTTCCAAAACAAAAAACCTAGTTAAGGTAATGTGTGGTAGCATTAAAATGATAGATTTAGAAGGAGGTTCTTAGTTCAAGTGGTTAAAGAAAATATTCATTGATGATTATAAATAAAATACATCAAAAAAATATTCCTACTATTATGTAATAGATTGTTAATGATATCTACATACATGGAGTTAAATTCCATTTAGTATGGTGATTGGAATATGTCTTCGTGTGGCATCCTTTTTATTAGTAAGTCTATTTTTCACCGGGGGGGTGTCAAATATTATATTGAATTATAATAGGTTCATCCATTTCTTGAGGGAATATATTCATTATCATTTTTACATTCTAAATTTTACGCCTTATGAAATTCTGGTTAATTGAGACTTGATAGAAGTTATTGACTAGGATGGAATGCTAGTGTTGGTAGGATTTTCTGATCCACGTTGTGGTAGTTTCAATGGATACTAGGGAAATAAGAGCAAGTTAAGTGAAAATTCAGTGTATATTGGTTGTGGCTCCTAGGTATCATTATTACTCAACACTTTCAGTAGTGGCTATTATTCTTATATATTCTTTTTATCAATGTCACAAGGATGGTAAATGGAAACTATTTTCCCCCAAACTACCATGATATATAATTAATGTGAAACCAATTAACCCATGAATTCATTATATCAAGATCATTTTACACCACATTATAGATTAGGTTAAATAGAACCTAAAGGATAAGTATCACAGTTAGATTCTTTTAGTTGAATAAGGTTCCCATTAAAAGCATCCAGAATGTAGAAGTTACACATATTGTTAGATTCATAAGTAGATGTTGATGTGTGTCTAGGGACATTGAGAGGTATTTTCTTAATTTATTCATCTTTAGTGACTATTATTTTTATATGGGTTCCCTAAACTCTTTTATATCATCCCTCATTTAGAATCTCATAATCATTATAATGGAACATATGCCTTTATTAATGGAGATTGTGTTCCTCTTGGGATGAAATGGAGTATTATTTCTGATGTCACTCTTATCATTTCCTTATATCTAAGGTTGAGTTGGTTTTTTATTTCTTTTTTTAGAGAATAGACCCATATTATATTACTAGAATGATGGATTGGTTGATCTCCCATATTGAGAAGGTTTACCATTATCATCATGAGGATTCCTCTATTACCTATTAATTTATACCTTCGGTTATTAGGGAGAGTGGGATCTGGGGTCACGTCAATAGAGACAAATTATTTCAGAACATATAATGCTGATATCTTTTTTCTAGATAGAAAATATCGATGAAACCATTGTTTCTGATCATCCATTGTTAGTCGGAATATTTCCTAAAATGTTTCCTCATGACATTCCATGTATGTATTTGGAAATTGAGTTGGATTTTTTTATAGATCATTTTCTTAATAGTCAACTTATTTCTATTCCATTTAACATCATGATACTAGTTGAATAAAAAGATAATATGATTCAAGTGGAAAATTAAAATTAAATTTTTTTTATTCATCCCGTTTTATAATCTTAATATTCACATTTAACATTTTTTAGGAATTTTAATTTAATGAAAAGTATTTATATCGTCTATTAGAATCCTAAATGGGTAAATATTTTGAATAAATACCCTTTATTCCATATTTAGTAAATGTATTATTATTTTAAAGGGAAACTTTGTTTTGAATATAGAACTTAAATTTCGATATCATCATCTTAAGGACAGGGATTCATATTTTTTTAAGACATCTTATTGGAGTAGTTATAGGGATATTTACAAACTTATTATGTAATTTTTCAAAAAATAACAAGTTCTATACATTTAATAGATTTGATGAATTATAGATTCCACCAATAACTTTATTATTTCATCATCGTATCCATGGATGATATTTTGGTTTTCTTAATATATATGTTAGATCATTAACTATAATTGAAATTGATTTTTTAAATATTGATAGATCAATTTAATTTTGATAAATCTAAAAAAATTGAATTTCATGATTACATATTTTATGTTATTATTAAATATGATTATATAAGATTTTGTTTTTTATGTTAATAATTTCAATGTTATTCAATAGAATGGTACATGAATCATATTTTATATTTTTAACTTCTTAGATTTTTGAAGAATATTATTCGGGGTTTATAATGGATTTATCAAAACATGCATAATCATTTACTTCCATTACCACGAAATGATCCAAATGTATATGAGATTATACATGTTACGATACCATTAATGAGTTTAAAATATTTCAAATAATAACCCTTAATTTTATTTTTTGGTAAATCTATTCAGGGATAATTTATTAATCATAATACTCCAATAAAAGTCTATGGATGTGTTTTTAATATATATATATATATATATTAAGAATTTTTTAATTGTTCTCATCATATTTAACCTTAGGAAGAAGATTACCCTACTCATTATTATATCCTGCAATAGTCATGCATGATCTTAAGTACTGGATACAACACCTTTTTGGGGAAAAAATTCATAATTTAATACTATCTATGAATTTAAAGATACATATATCTTATTATGTGTTGAACAACATAGAGAGGTTTTGAGTATAATACCATTAAAAATTAACCTCTACATCACCTATACCCCTGTAAAATTGAAAATTTCTACTCATACGCGTGATTGGAAACTTCTCTCGATGTAGCGGCAGGGTCGGATGATGATCATGAGATCATAGGGATAATTATTGGGATTCATCTATAAAATATAGAGAATGAAACGGGTATTATTATTGTTAGCATACAGTTTAAATCTTATCTTATAGAGTCCATCCCTCAATATAAGTAATGTAATGTTGAGTTTAAGTATACCGTGTACTATTTTAATTGTGGTGAGACTAAAAAAATGGCTCTATCTATAAAGGGTTCTATTTTTTAATGAGTTGGTATATTGTATCATTGTCCAAGATAAATTATTAGATATATTAATGTTATTATTCTGCAAGGCTCGTTCAATATGTAACTTCTGAGACGTAATATAACAATAATTTTTTGTTCTGTTGGGGAGGTATAATGCATGAAATAGTTAATTTTTTATCTCATTCTTACACTAATCATTACATCATGGTTATGAACAAAATGACTTTTGGTTTTATAAATCCTATATATATTCTATTGTGGATGTGGGATGAGGTTTAAATATATTACATTATTAGAATACCAATGTGTCCCAAATTAAATATATAAATTTGATAATTTCTCAATAATTTCATTTGGTTTTTTTCACTCCCTTATAATTCATTACACTACCAATGTTTAAGATTTTAGAAAGTTGAAAATGTTGGAAATCATAGTGTTATATGTGTTTTAACTATTATTATCATATATAGGGATCCATGGATTTCTAATCAGTTTTAGAATGGAGTATTGGTTTTGATTGGTTATACAGTCAATTTTACCATGAATTACCATATTCAAATGGATAGATAGAGGGAGTGAGTTATTTATATTTAAGACGAAATTTAATTTCCTTTAATCATGTACATTTGAGGTCCATAGTAAAAAACCATGGGACTTATTTTTATATATATAATAATTGTTATTGGTCATCAATTAAAATAACATCAACTAGAGAAATTGATGGTTCCACATTAAAATCAGCTCTTTATAAGATCGATGTTTGTAAAGAATAACATATTTAACATCGCCCAATTAAGGAGTCATTAGTTATGGTTTTCGATATATTTACATGGTTGTTGACTGCACAAAGGTAATATGAATATTTTGTTTATCTTCATCATTTTCCATTGTTTTTCACAATTGAAGAATGAGTTTACTAAAATATGAAACACTGTTGTGTCACTACCATATTGTAAACCAAAGTAATTTAATTCCTAGATTCAAGGGACCATTTGAGATAAATTATTGGACCAGATGGTTATATTTTTGCTTTGATTTTCATATTAGTTGTCTTGGATTCATAATGAATCTGATGTCCTCAACTCAAGAATTGTCAACATAACCCTTATGAATTTTAAAATTTGGAATAAAAAAGATCTAGAACCTACTATCTCAATGACTGGGAAAACACTAAAAAATTACTGACTCTTAATTAATAGTTCTATAGGGGAATTATATACCACTATTCATAGTTTTTTGACGGCATAGATTATGCACTAATGGGATTAGTTAATGTGGGGTCAATGATAAAGATAAATATCCTAATTTCCATGTGGATATTTTTTTAATGACATATCATTAGGGGGAATAAAGAAATACAACGACCCTGACCTTTTACACATAACATTACATGATTTTTTGCATAATTATACGTCAGAGTAAAATCCAAGGATGGTAATGCCTAGTTTATAGGAAGAATAGGTACATAATAAAACATTAAAAACATTTTATTTAATATCCAAAATGTGATTATATTTTCCATTGTTCTCAAAAATCATTATAAGGTATGTTCTAGAAGACATGAACAAAGGGATGATCTAAATAGCACAGTAAAAGAATAACCATAAGAACGAAGCATTAGTACATGGGATATAAGGAATGAAATGATGATATAAAAAATCATGTAACATATAGAATCATAACATATAAATATTGAACTATATAGACATGGAATAATAAAAAATTTTCAATAACATAAAACATGTCCTTAGAACGAGTTAATGCTAATCGTTGAGACCATTTCACATGGTAGCACAAGCCCTGACTAACCTCCTAGACTGTCGCATGTGGTAGCACAATCCAAATCTAATCGCTATGACTGTTACACATAATGTCTAATTTGACTCAACTTTACCAAATTAATTAGAGTTCTATCTAGGCACACCCATCTAAAAAATCCATGAATATGTTTTCCACATAATGAATCATATATAATCAATCTTACATAATCTTATGGGTTAACCATAGAAAGAATCAGGTACCATAATCCTTTAATTAAGAATAAAAATGGGCATATAATATTAGTGTATATGAAGAAAGGAACTAAAATATACATGAAATTTCAAATGGGAAAATAGTCATGTATCATGGTTGGTGATTTAAAGTATAATTGACACCATGTAAGAAATGTATTTATGAAATTTTAGCATTGAAACATTTTTGTGTTGTTTTATGGAAAATACTATAGATAATTTAAAATAGAAAGGGGGAAACTCATTTATATAAAAATAAATAAATCAAGATATTTTAAATAAAAAATAATTATTTTATAAATAAAATGGTGTCTTAAAACATAATATATAGTGCATTTTAAATTAGGTAATAATTCTGGACGTTCCATCAAAAAAAATTCATATCGAGAGGTATTGAGGAATCAATCAATTTAAAATATGTATATCCCTGAAAGAGAATTATTAAAGTCTCTTGATAAAAAAATTTGTCAAATTTATAAATAATTTATAATATGAACATGAAAATATAAGATAACTTCATTTTGGTAAAAGAAAGATAAGGCATCTCGAATGAACAAAGGAGGTTTGAGTGAAATCCCTTACGGAATATTTTCATGGTACTAGGTGTACTTAAGGGGGATTAATGGCTGAGAAAGGGTTTTATCGTCACTTATAAATAAGGAGGTAGGTATGGAGGAGGTGATAAATAATACCCCATCATTATATATTTCATATAAAAGGGCCTAAGAAAGAGGACATTCTTTAATAAAAGTGGAAGAGAGAGGATCTCTTACCTTATGTCTGACGGTGTTCTTTACATGAAATTAATGACCAGAATAATAAAATTAGGATCATTAATTAATAATTATAGAATCTCTTATATATGTAACATATTTAGTAAAACTTTTTATTTATGTTTATTCATTTCCTTTTATATTTTATTATGTTCAATTTTATTTTTCATGTTCGTTTGTTGTCTTGGTCATTAGTATAAGTATACTTATTTCATAAATAGATAATCTTGTAAAATGGGGATTGATTTCTATAACAGAATTAATATTCTATTATTTAACATCCATATGGTTACAAGGTAGTAATTTTTTTATTGTTTCATGGAGTGAAGATTAATAATTATGTAAAACATTAGTGATTCTCATTCATATTAAATGTTATTTTTTGTCCACAATGAACATTTTTTGTTTCATAAATAAATACCATGTGTAAAAAGGATTAAAAAACCATATATGAGAAAAAATACATATATTAAGGACTGGTGGAACTATATAAATGGTTTGATGAACACAATTAGAGATTTTAATGGAAATTGAAAACCAAACATAATTTAATGTTATAAATTAACACATCTCAGATAGTGTATTTACTACTAAAATAATATAAGGGTGAAGGAGATATAATAATAAATTATTCCATTACAATAAAATAATTCTTGTACATTTATGGTACATGATTTTTCATTACATTTTTATGAGTTTAGTTAAGTATATAAAATAAAACAAAATAACTTGAAAGGAATGTTGTTGAATTGAAATGTGGAATTTACCTCTTGAATCATTCTTCCATGGGAGCCTATTCTAGGGAGAGTATTTGGTATTTTGAAGAGACTATGGGTTGTTGGAGTTTTTGGAAGATCATGGGGATAGAATTTATTATAATTTAGGCATGGAAAAAAACATTTTAGGAGATAAGAGAAGAGGGGAGTGCGGGTTGTTTTTATAGTGGATGTAGGGAGGGTTTTCTTAATATTTAATTTCGTCGTTTATTAATTTCCCTTAGGATTAGTAATAGTGATGATTCCATCCACAAAAATAGTAAAAGAGAATTTTATTTCTATATTTTGGTTCATATGTCACTTATGATGACATGAATAGTGTATTTACATTATAATGTATGGATATGGTAAAATAATGTATTTTACTATTAACAAAAAATTTCAAGTATTTCAGAAACAATCTAAAAATTAAACCTAACATTTTTTCAACACGTTGAATTCAAAAATGAACCCCATTTTTCAAATGTAATTTTTTAGATATGATTAATGAAAATTTTTATTTAAAATTATACTTTGCCTCAAAAATCAAATTTTTAAAACTGAAATTGCTTTTATAATGCTTTTAATAATGAAATAAGTTCTTCTAAAATTTTCTTAAATATATAAGACATGTAATTTTTAATTTGTGAATTTTTTAGAAAAATATATTTTATTTTTACCTATTTGGTTAATTTTAATTAATTATGTATGACTTATAGAAAAAAAAAATATTAATATAGTCATATTATCACTTATGAGATGCCTAAATTTTATTGATACATTCAAAGGTGATGTTACTTTTCTTTCTGAAAATTTAGTATTCATAATTGTCATATTACTATTCATAAGGGCATGTTACTGTTCATATGGGTGGGTTATTATTCCCAAAAGTTATTTTTCTTCTATTAGACTCCAAATGTATTACTGATCACAACTATGTATGTCAGATTTTTGAAATTCATATCTCAAAGGTGAAAATATAGTGTGTAATGGTGTCATATCACTTAGTAGTTAATTGTGTTGTAATTTCATTCTATTATATGACATTATAATAAGGTATTTTCCATTGAAAAAACATTGGTTCATTAGATTATTCACCCTTATGATATTTTCCCCCAAAATTTTGTTTTACATTCTAAGATTAAAATAGGTATAGATACATTTTCTTCATTGCCTTATCCGGTTCGCATGTCGCCTATTCATACATAGGGTTCTGCTACAGAACTTTTCCCATGTGAGTAGTATTGTTAGGTATAAAATTACCTCTATCATCCAAGATCATCATTGGAAACTCTATAAGAATGATAATCCTTCAACTGTACCACCTATGAAGAGATTAAAAGACAAGGATCTAGTATGTACATTCTTAATAAGGATATATGAAATATATCTGGAACTTCTGGATATAGTAGGTGGAAGTTCCACTTGGTATGTTATAGCTCCAACTTGATCAAATATCTTTAGGGGGAAGATGTACATGGGAGTTAACTTTCCATTCTTCTAACATCTCATGACCTTATTCCATTGAGATACATAATGAAATACCATGTCTCTAACATCAAATTAAGGTTCTCATCGAAAATTGTCTAGATGGCTCTTCTATCGGCATTGGGATACCTTGATGTGCGGCTGAATGGTTTTCAACTTCTCCAAAATTCTTTTGATCATTTCAATTCCTTGTAGCTTACACTCATTTCCATTGTCCCAACACTCCGATGATCTATACCTTTTCCCATTAAAGGGAATTTTATGGTTCCATTCTGATGCCCGAGTGGATACTATTCTTATTAGACAATTCTACAAGCAGAAGATGTTTGCCCTGTCCTCTTTTGAATTCCAAAGGACATGATATCAATATAACTTATAGTGTCTTAATATTTCTCATAGATTGGACATCAGTATTAGGATGATATGTCGTACTGATGTTCAGTTTAGTTCTTAGGGATTCTAGGAGACATATCCAGAACATCGAGATGAATCTCTGATATTGGTCAGATACAATAGATAGTGGTACTCTATGAATTTTTTCCACATCTGTTGTGTATATATCTGTGCAAGCTGATCCAATGATATGTTCTATTGAATCGCAATAAACAGATCTGTCTTTGTAAGATGATAAACAATGACCGATATATCATTGTTTCTTCTGGATTTCCTGGGAAGTCTAGTGACAAAGTCCATGACGATGTTCTCCCATATCCATGTCGGTATAGGCATTGGCTCCAATATCCCCATATATATATATATATCATTCAGCCTTCACTTTTTGACATACTAGTATCATTGATGTGTACTTAGTAATCTTCTTCTTCATGTTGTCCCTCAAAGAGTTCTCTGGGAGATCTTGATAAATTTTTGTAATCCATGGTTGAATAGAGAATGTTGATATATATATATGTAACTCAAAATATCATTCTTTATATTTGTATTTGATGGTACACATAATCGTGACCCAAACCTTATTAATCAATCATTTTCAATCTTGAGCATAAAGGATTTCTCATTTTTGATAGCTTCTACCCTTTTAATAATTTCCACTGCTTTTCTTTGATCAGCATTTATTTTCTCCATGTGGGATGGTTGAGAAATATTTTGAGAAATGACAGATTATGTTCCTCCCTTAATGATTCCCATTTATATCATTTGAAAATTGGTGAATATTGTATCCTTTTAAATTCACATCATTGATATAGATGCATGAACCATTATACTTAGAGCATTCACGAGATTATTAGTCGTACCCAGATGGTAGTGGATTGTGTAGTCATAATCATTGATGACCTCTGGCAATAATATCCTATGAATATTAAAATCTTTTTCTGAATATATATTTGAGACTCTTGTGGAATTTATATATCTCACACTTCTCCCCATATAGATAATGTGGCCAAATTATTAAAGCAAAGATCACTGCCACCAATTCCAGATCATGCATAGGATAGTTTTGATCGTGGATTTTAAAATTCCACAGGGTTTAGGCTATCACCTTATCATTTTTCGTCAGCACATAGCCTAAACCCTTCTTTTATGAATCATTATACATCGTAAAGAGTTATACACTAGTTGGAAATGTGACTACTGGCGCAGTGACTAACATCATTTTTAACTCCTTAAAACAATATTCACATTCCATAATCCATAAAAACATTAATACCATCCATATCATCTTGGTCATTAGTATTGAAAATCATGAAATTTTCTTCACAGATTATCGATAATATTCTGCTAGACCTAGAATGCTATGGATCTCTGTTATATGAATTGGTCTGTGCCACTCTTCAATCGACTCTGTCTAGGAGGGTCTAAAGATAACCCATTGATGGTGATAAAATCCCAATGAATGATACATGATATATCTAGAACATTTATTTACTACACTTTTTATATAGATTTTCCCTTCGCAAAGACTATATCAAAATATTCAAATTCTCCTCATGTTCCACCTCGGTCTTGGAGAATAGCATAATATCTTCGATAAAGACCGCTAGAATTTTGTAGAGGTAATCTTTGAATACTATATTCATTAAATAAATGAAAATTACTAGAGTATTAGGGAGTTTGAAGTGCATCAATTTGAACTCATAGTGTTCATACCTCATTCAAAAGTATTCTTGGGAATATCATCCTTCCTCGGCATTAATTGGTGATATCCTGACCAAAGGTCAATCTTAGAGAAATAAATGCCACAATGAAGCTGATCAAACAAGTCATATATAAGTGGAAGGGGATACATGTTGTCTATAATTATTTTTTTGATCTCTCAATAATCAATGAAGCAGAACATTAATACATCCTTCTTCTTGAAGAACATTACTGGAACACCCCATAGTTAAGCACTCGGTTGTATAAAACCGATCTCCAGATTATCTTGTAACTTCTTCTTCATCTCTTCCATATCTACGTTTTCAATTCTGTAAGGTTTCATTTATATATTAACTGATCCAGGAATATGTTCAATTGAGAACTCAACCTCTATATTAGAGGGATGATCAGGAAACTCTTCAAGGAATAAATTAGCATAATCCCTCACGATGATATTTCTTCAATAATGATTATATCCTTTTGTCAATAATTCGATCTAGAAATGCTTACTCATAAGGAATTAATATTCAACCATGAGAAAATGATTCTTATTTAGATTTATTTTCCACCTTACTCGTTGTAATGAATTGTATTATTCTTCAGGATGGGAAGATTGATCCTCCTTTCCCGACAGTTGATGTTTGCTTCATATTATAATAGAAAATCTATGACCAAGATTCCATCGAACTCTACTAAAGGAATTATGACGAGATTTTTTGGGAGGTTCAGACCACAAATGATAATTGGGGTAGTGTTATGAAACATGGATGCAAGAATTTTCCTATTCCCTATTCTCATAGAAAAGTTCACTTCATGATTTTGAGGTGGTGTTTGAATAGTTCTAAAAAACATAAAAGATATGAAAGAATGAGTAAAACCAGAGTCAAATAATATGTTCACTATTCTTGAATGACTAACAAGAATACCTATCACCACATCATTGCCCGACACCACTTCAGAAGTAGTGACCACATATTCCCTTGAATGTTTCCTTATAGGTTGTTGTTGATTTCCTTTGAAACCCCTTGTCTTATAGAAAGTGTTCACATAATTCCCATGTTCCTTGAAATTTTAACACAGAACCACTAGATGAATGATTATCTTAACATTAATTTATTATTCCATATTAGTGGGATTCATCATATCCTACTAGTGGATTTTAGCTAGATGTCTCAACCTTTCACATTTAAATAAATTACTAGTTTTCTATACATATTTTCCAGGATGCTTCTTCCAAAAAATATAATAACAGGGTGAACGATCTTCTTTCCATCATGGAATTTATTTTTGGGACTACCAAAAAAGAATACATTTTTTCATTGGGAACTAAATACCACTAACATTATCTGATCCCAATTTTAACCTGGAGGGAACAATAGACAATATTCGCATAACATTCAATATCTTGAATCACTAGAAATTTTTCTAGACACACCTTTAGTCCGCTAAAGAATCCATCCACCTAGATTTTTGTGTTCATGAAAAATCCAGAGGCATAACATGATAGCCTTATAATTTTTGTTTCATACACCCCAATTGAATCTTCTTCCTTATTCTTGAGTCTGATGGACTCTCATTCCTTCTTGATTTACAGGGCTATAGAATTTATTTATTGGAAAAAATTCTATTGAATTCCTCCCATTACATGCAATAAATTCTGTCTTAGGGAATCCTATTCTTGATCAGCATCCACCGCTAATTAGCTACCCCATTAATATTAGGATAAAAGTATGAATTTCTCTTCTTCAAAGCACTAGAGGACAATTAATATCAATTCAATAGAGTTAATCAACTTTTCCATGAGGAGGGTATCAGATGATCCACTAAATATGGGTTCCATTTTACACATGAATTATTCCACAACAACATTATATTTCCATAGTGGGGGAGGAGAAGATTCATGTTTTTATTCATAAATTGATATTGCTGGGAAAGTACTATCAAGATGTTTGGAACACCTATTTCAATCATATCAGGAATTCATTCTAGAAATCATCACATTTTCTATCCCATTTATTGTTGGAATATTTTCTTTTATTCACCTCTATTAACTAAGGAAAATTATGCACAATTAGAGCTCTTTAATACTTTTCTATAGAGCATAGAAAAGTAAAATTTGAATAGAAGCGGATAAACATGTAAAGGAGAATTATATCCTAACCTGTGCTTCACTAGGTTTCAATCTAGGCTATCATTGATCCGTTTCTTATCTAATATTAATATCAGATATTTTTTTCCCTTAGTAATTGTTTGTACAATACTAATTAATTTACAAAAAATAATATCCACTGGGAGTGTCAAACCAAGAGTACAACATGGACAATTATTGTGCAAAAATTCCCATTAGAGCCTATCTCATAGAAGTGTTTTTTGTTTTTTCTGTAAAGAACCAGAATTTCTTATAATTTTTTTAAATTAAATGGGAATTTTATGAGTCCCCAAAAATTGGCGTCACATGATTCTGAAGCCCCAAGTGCCCGGAATGAACTTATGAACATTATTTCGGGTACATTTAGTAAACATGCGAGTAAGTTTTTCTAACATTTGAATTGGTTCTTGAAATTTAAAATCGTAGGGCATCCTTGAACTCACAGTGCTAGTATTCGCTTAATAATACTTTCACCTCGACAGAAGTTGGACGAGGGTGAATGTAATTTTTTGAGTTTTTCATGTAAGAATAATAAATATTCTATGACATTTTTATTTTTATTTTCAACACACATGTGGGTGTTTGGAGGTGGGGTCCACTGAAAAAATCCTCCATGTGTAAGTTGAGATGTGGGGACAACTGGAGCTTAACCTCTCATGAGAGGTTATGGTGGGTGGTACCACCCGAACCACAACCTCCCATGAGAGGCTATGGTGGTGGGGACCACCTGGGATAAAACCCCCATTATTTGACAGAAAAATTCAACCCCCTCATTAATTTGGGATGAGCCTCTTGAATTCATCCATCTAACACGACAAGATTTCATTGTACATTATTTCTTCAAATTAAGTCAATAACTTACACTACACACAGCACTAAGTTCAAGCGCACAACAACTTACCAAACTATATATTAAAAAGTGGTTATGAATATTATTAACATAATTTTTAATTTTATATAATAATTATAATTTAAAATCCATATTATTAGTTTCTTTAACATAATATAAGAACAAATTCATTTTTTTAGATAATAAAAGTATTTAAAAAAATGATATTTTACTGCATTTTAAGGGAGAACCATTTTTAAATATAATATTTGACTCTTTTATATATTCAATATAAAAAAATAAACTTCTTCTTTAGAATTGGAACATAAAAATTATGTTTGGATAAATATTCGGTGTCTTTCGGATGACTTTCATATTTGGGTGAATAGTGAAAATTATTAAATTTTAACTGAAAACATCTTTTTTAGTAAAAATAATTTATAGCACTAAATTATACATTTGAGTGGTTTTAATATGTCATTAGATTATATTTTTATTATTTAATATAATTTAGGTCATTGAATTTAATTTCACATTTAAACTAGACATAAACAAGTGTCAATATTTTGATAGTTATTATTTCATAAAAACACGCTATTTGTTTTGATAGCGGGTATTAATTTTAAATTAAATTCTACCAATTCTATGTTTGGAATTTGGAAAATGGATTCCATATTTGGGGTCAAAATGTACAAATTTTGTAAATAGGTAACTTTTAGTTTTAGACATTATGAATAATTTCTTTGGTAATTATTTTATTTACCATGATTAAAGGGTAAATCCGGTAAATATGGGAAATTAAATAATATTAAATTAATATTAAATTACCATACCATGTGTCCATACCCTACTGGATGATACATGTCCGACCATGGGCATCCTGGGGTGGATTTTGGGACCACTTGGTGCCACTTGTGAGTGATGATGACATTTTAAATTAACTAATTTAATGTAAAGGAAAAATGGCATAAACATATATCTTTTAGTAAAACAATATTTCCAAGGTGTTATATAAGTTTTATGTTCCACTATAAATAATAATTAGTAATGTAAAACGATTTCCTACATTATGTTATTTTAGTTATAATTTTTTGACATTGAATAATTAAATTTATTTATGAGACAATGATGATGGAGTGTTTTTCTTATTAAGGAATGAATCAAATAAATGGTATTATAAATGTTAAAATAAAAATATTTTGAATATTTTGATTCAATACAAGAATTTTATAAGTTAATATGGCATGTTAGGATTGATTAAATAAATTTATTTTGAATTAATAAAATTTTAATGACTTTAAAAAAATCAATTATTAAATAGTTTCAAAATTGACATAAAAGAGCTTTTAAAACAAATATTATATTATTAATTGATATAATATTCCTAAAAATATAATTATTGGCCAAATGACTTATATTCAGAAATTTATTTCATTAATGAACCATTTGGGGTTCTCTTGGTAGTTTATTGTATGTTTATTATCACAATAATATAAAAATACAAAGGGACATGATAAATGTCAAATTAATTAACTAAGACTTAAATTTAAAAAAATAAGGTTAATATAGTGACCCAAACCTATCCAAAACCTATTGGTTGAGTGTATATGGACCCAATACCACTTTAAACTTGAAATAAATCAGTTTTTAGCTATTAAAAACTGAATATGTATTTATTAAAAAATAAAGTTTTATGTTTTTCCTAAGGTTCCCCTCACCCATCTTATAAAAGGGAACTCCCCCTTCTCTCAAATTCATACCTTAAAATCCTTTTGGTTCGGGAATAACCTGCCCAATTATCCTCTCAACATCTCTCAATTAATCCTAGAGGCCTTATTTTATTCAGAAAGACATCCTATGGAGCCATTTTTGATTAAATTAAAAGGAAGAATGTGAATAAGAAGTAATAATTCACCACCCTTTTTCAAGTTCATTCTTCTTCTACTTCCTATTTATTTGTTTTTTCTATTCTAAAATGATAAATATTGTATATTATATATATTGAGATGTTATTATAAATATGGTACAACTATATTCATTATTTTATCCATCTTTTGAATGATATGTCACCATACATGCATATGTGCAACTTACCGTCTCCACGTCGTGGTGTAATTGTTATTCAATACCTTATTATATGGATGGGTATAATAATGATGTGAAATTAATGTAAATAATAAATATAACATGATAATTATTCGGTATATATGATATAACATTAAATTATATATTATTTTTTTATAAAATAATGATAGTTTTGCTCATTCGTTCGTACGGATTACCGTCTCCACGAACGCGATGAGATTCGTTCACCATCAAATCCATTCAAGAATAATTTTCATTTGATGATTAAAAATAATTTTTAAAGACTTGATATCATTCTGGATATGAATAATCTAAATACCATCCATAACAAATACGACTCAAATAACAAGGAATACAAAGGAAAATGAATCCGTTAACACCCAAAAAGACAATAATACTAAGATATTATTAAAAAAGCAATATAAAAGGATCATATATGATATCATATTAATGTATAGGATTATTTTATAATTTAATAACATTTATTTCACCATTATACATGAGTTAAACATACCATACACCAAGGAAATGTACAAGGTAAGAGTTAATTTCATAATCTCTTTATTATATGAGGTTGTTTTACGTAAGTATCTACTGGGACATATTTATTATCTGTGTGCATGATTCATAAAAAGGTTTTTAAAGGGATTATTATTAAGGGACTTTTTTTATAAAACGTAAATTTAAATGTTTAAAATATTTATCTATATAAACCCTTTCAATTAATGTCCACGATTTCAAAATGATTTTTAAGGATTTATTTATATGGGCATGAATTCGTTAAAATGATAATTCTTTTCAAAAGTTTAAATGTGGTATGGGATACTATGATTCAAAAAAATCTTTTAAATGGATTCCTTTATAAATTTTGAGTTGTTTAAACGATTTAATGAAAAATGGGTATTTTTATCAAATCATTTTACTGATCATTTTCATCTATGTCAACATACTTTGATGGATTTTAAAAAAAATTTGAATTTGATTTATTATGATACAAATCATCCATATTTTATTTAAGGTTTTGTGATATGTTTGACTGTGGATGTGTTATTTTTATACCATTCAGGGTTTATGGTTAATGAATAAACATTTCTTATCATAGTTTTAATACGAATTTTTATGTTATCTTTCAACATTTTCATATGAAGAATGTATTGGACTTAGTAAGTGATGGGAGGAGCCCGCTATAGCTCCTCGATGCATCGGTAGGTCTCATGAGACAATGAGACATGGAATTGGCCGAGGCCTTTCCCAAATTTATATATGGTTTTGGCCAAGGCCTTAATCATTTTTAGACATCTTGGCCGAGGCCTTGACAAAATGATTCAGAATGTTTGACATTATGCATTCCCTCACTATTAAATCATATATTTCATGTGATTATTTTACTAGTAGAATATCCATGTGCATGTTTATATAGTAATTTTTTATTTATTTTTACCATATTATGTTCATTTTTATGTTTAAAATTCTGTTTTTTATTACACATCTTCCCTTAAAAGTTTATAGCTTCCACTAATTTATTTACCCTTACCAAGCATCTGAGCTCACGCCTTTTTTATTTTTTATTTTCCAAGTATTTCCAAGAAATGTATTTTGATTGATATGTAGGGTTAAGCTAAATGGAATAATTGAGATATCCAAGAACCATCTATTCTGTATTTTATATTTGAAATTGTAATGTTATGATCATGTATGTAATATATTTTCCAAGACTACTAAATTGATCGGTCCTTCGGGACATGATTCCTTGTAATCATACCAATGTATTAAAACAATCCACAGACTCAGGGTAACTGGGTTCGAGGTGTTATAGTTGGAATCAGAGGAATTCTAGTACAATCCATGGAAATTAGATTTAGATAAACTCTGATTAGAGCACATATCCCTATGATAGACTTAGAGGATTAGTATAGAAGAACATTCCAGAATTTTGTTATTGTAGAGATTTTATGAGTTTTCCAGGAAATACATCCCTGTCTGGAAAGGATCAGGTTGAGGCTACTCTAGCACAGATGTACCAGGGGGTAGAACATGAAAACACCACTTTGAGCTAGACTCAATCGAGAACTGGTGCACGACAATGGGCCTTGCTGCACTATTGGTTACAACACTCGCGCAGGATATGCTTAGGGTAATTCACCATTCCATTACAATACATTATGAATGATTTAGGAGTGAATATTTCCTAAAAGAAAATATTTTTTTGATTATATCCCTAAACTGTTCAACTTACATTAGCTATTTCAAAATTTTGGAATTAAGAATTATGATTCATAAACCGACCTAGTGTATGCCATTATTTATAAATGGCGCCCAATAGAAGGAATGATAACTCCAGCAATACTTATGATCCAAAGAGTAATAAGGATCATATATTTCAAGGTATTAATCCAATAGTCTCCCACGTATTCTCATCAAATGAAGAAATAATATCATTTGTTAATAAGATAAGTAAATTATTCTATGAGTCGTATAGAATCTAAGTGAAGAAAGAGAAGAAAAGGATGGAAGAGCGAAATATGGATAAAAGGAATATGGGAAAGAAGGATTTTCCCATATGTGATTACTGTGGAAAGAATCACATTGGTAAATTATTGAAGGGAATGTGAGTTTATTATAAGTGTTGATAAAAAGGACATCATGTACGTGATTGCAAGGATAATAAAAAAATTTCAAATGTAAAAGCATCATCTACAAGGAGTTAGGACACTATGCGAATCAATGTTTAGATCATTAGATTATTCCACAAATGATGCTAATAAATAGTAATCATGTTATGATACTACCATCGATGAAGAGTAAAGGCTAGAGTTCTTATGCTGTTGTTAAATAATTATTTCATTTGAGTGTTGTATGAATGATGTACTGGTTATATAAATTATGGAAATAAATAAGGATTGTACTGCAATACTATTACATTAAAGATTTGAGATTATATAGTATTATGAAAAGTGACTCAATGGCAAGGTAAACTTTTTTTAAACATAATTGGTTGAAGGAAAGGAAATCCTTAATATGGTATTGATACTGATGTGGAAATTTTGGAATAAGAGATGGTTGATTTGGATAAATTATATTGGTTATTCTGGACTACCTTGGCACTGATTAATGTTTTGTTTATTTCATCATTGTTGGAGTATTAAAAATTTTTGGATATAAGAAACATATCTAGTATTTTATAAGGAATAAGGGAGTATAAATGTAATAAATATGGTTCTATGGAAATTCAGGGTGTTATCATGTTTTGAAAGAATACATGATGATGGTATTCACATATTATTATGTTGAAAAAGGGATCATAATTGTGTTTAAATTCATTATAAATTTTGGATTATGAGTTTGGATAGAAGTATTTTGGATATGTCTAATGGTTGGAATCAATTAATTTTGAAATTGGATACTATTGATAAGGTTAAATCATTTCATGAGATTATTTTTGGATTACCCTAAAGAGGACATCCTGGAGGTCGTGTGACAACCCGTCACGTCAGACAAGGTCATGAGACTTGAACACACAACTGAAGGAAGACAAGGGTTCATCACATACCACTGGCCTATGTGATATCCTAGATTGTATAATTAATTTCTTTTTAAAAGGTCTAATAGGTGAATTATAAATTCATTATTTTTGGAACCCTATACGATTAGGAAAAATAGAATAATTTTTTGAAATCATTTGGAATGAAAGATGAGTTTGTGGTAGGAATTAGTTGAAGGATGAAACTCTACTTGTTAAGTATATATTATTTTTCCTCTTATTCTATGGATAAATTTATTATTAAACATTATGAATGGGATCTTAAAACCAAAAATGATTTACCATAATACCTTATGTTTCGTTGAACTGATTGTATTTTAAATCATCATAGATTGATGGGTTTGAGGTCCTAAATTTTACACTTTTTTGTGATTGATGACCTCAATCACTCCATATAAATATTTACATTGTCCTCCAACTATGTTTCACTAATTGCCACAAATTTTCTACTAATTGAGAACATAATTTGGGGTGACTTTTTCATTTTTCATTTCCCTCTTATAAAGCCTAAATTTTATTAACCCAATTTTCGATGTGGGTTTTCCAAAAAGTTAGTTTTCTATTTTAAAACTTTTATTATAGAAAAACAATTTCAAATTCCAAGGATTAAATTTATTGAAGTAGGGGAGAATGTAACACCCTAATATTTCATAGTACATTATTTCTTCAAAGTTATTTAATAACTTTCACTACACACAACATCGAATTCAAGCGCACAACGACTTACCAAATTAGCCGTTCAAAAGAAGTTATGAATAATATTACCTGAATTTTTAATTTCATAAAGTACTTATAATTTTAGAATCCATATTATGAGTTTCTTAGACATAATATAAGAACAAATTCATTTTTTTAGATAAAGGATTTATTTTTTTAAAAAAAATGCACTTTTACCGTCTTTTAATTGAGAAACTTTTTTAAATCCAATATTTGACACTTATATATTCAATTTATCAAAATAAACTTCTTCTTTAGAATCGATACATAAAAATTTAGTTTTGGAAAAATTTTGGTGACTTTTTGATAACTTTCATATTTGGGTGAATAGTGAGAATTATTAAATTTTAACTATAAACATCTTTTTTAATAAAAATAATTTATAGTACTAAATTATACATTTAAGGGTTTTTAATATGTCATTAGATTATATTTTTATCATTTAATATAATTTAGGTCATTGGATGTAATTTTACATTTGAACTGGACAAAAACAAGTGTCAATCTATTGATAGTTATAATTTCCTAAAAACACACTTTTTGTTTTGATAGTGGGAATTAATTTTATGTTAATTTATGCCACTTTGGTGTTTTTAATTTGCAATAATTGATTCCATATTTGGGATCAGGAGGTCCTAATTGTGTAAATAGGTAATAGTTATTTTTAGACCTTATGAATAATTACTTCAGTAAATAATTTATTCACCATGATTAAAGGGTTAGTCTTGTAAATACGGGTAATGAAAAAAAATAAAATAATATTATATTATCCTAAAACATGTTTTAACCCTATTGGATGATTCATATCCGACCATGGGCATCCTTGGGTCAATTTTGGGACCACATGGAGCCACTTCAGAGTGGTAATGACACTTTATATTAATTAATTTAAAGTAATGGAAAAATGACATAAACATATATCTTTTTGTATATTTTTTTACAAGGTGTTATATAAGTTATATTCTCGACTATAAATATTTATTAGAAATATAAATGGATTTCATAAATAATGGTACTTTATTTATAATTTTTTGACATTGAATAATTAAATTTATTTATGACACAATGATGATGCAGTGTTTTCCTTATTAATGAAAGAATCAAATAAATGGTATTATAAATGTTAAAATAAATATAATGTGAATATTTTGATGCCATAAAATAATTTTTTAGGATACTAGGGAATGTAATAATTGATTAAACATATTTATTTTTAATTACTAAAGATTTTATGACTTTAACAAAAATAAGTTATTAAATATTGTCAAAACTAACATAAAAGTGTTTTTAAAAGAAATATTATTTTCTTAATTGATATAATATTCCTAAAAATATAAGGTTCATAAAAAGGACTTATATGATGATATATATGGAATTCATTTACCACTTGGTGTTCTCTTCGTAGTTTATTGTATGATTATTAACCAAATAATATAAAAATACAAAGAGACATGGAAAATGTCCAACAAATTAACTAAGTGTTAAATCTAAAAGACAAGTATAATATAGTGACCCAAACTCGTCTAAAACATATTTTTTGATTTTATTTTGACCCATACCAACCGTATCCTCGAAATTAATCAGTTTTGAGCCATTAGAAACCGAATATGAATTTATTATAAAATAATATCTTATGTTTTTTCTAAGGTGCCCCTCACACCTCTAATAAAAGGTCACTCCACCTTCTCTCAAATTTATACTTTAAAAGTCTTTTGGTTCAGCCAAACCCTACCCATATATCCTCTAAACATCCATATCTTCATCCTAGATTCCATCATTTAGTCCACAAAAAAATCTAAGGATCCATTTTTGATCAAATCAAAAGGAAGAACTCGAAGAAGAGGTAAAAATTTCACCACCCTCATTCAAGTGCATTCTTCTTCCACATCCTCTTTCATTCTTGTTTCCATTCTAAAATGATACCTAAAATATATTCTATATACTGTGATGTTATTATAAATATGTTACAACCATATTCATTATTCTCTACATTCTTTGAAGGACATGTCAGCATACATGCGTACGTACGGCTTACCGTCTCCACGTCGTGGTTTAATTGTTATTCAATACTATATTATATGGATGGGTAAAATAATGATGTTTAATTGAAATAAATAATAAATATAACATGATAATGATTCTTTATATATGATATAATATTCAATTATATTTTATTTTAATATCAAAGAATGATATTGTCCCTCATGCGTACGTACAGATTATTGTCTCCTCGAACACAATGAGATTCATTCCCCATCATATCCATTAAAGACTAATATTCATTTGATTATTAAAAATAATCTTTAAAGACTTGATATAATTCTTGATATTAATAATATACATCCCATCCATAACAAATATGACTCACATAATAATGAATATAAAGAAAAACAAATTCGTTAACACCCGAACTGACGATACTATTAAGATATTATTAACAAATAAATATTAGAAGATCATATATGATATCATATTAATGTATATGATTATTTTATAATTTAATAAGAATTATTTCACCATTATTAGAAAGGTTAACCTACCATCTACCAAGGAAAAGTATAAGGTAAGGGTTAATTTCAAAACCGCTTTATTATGCGAGGTTGTTTAATCTAAGTATCTACTGGGACATATTTGTTATCCATGACTATGTTTCGTAAAAGGGTTTTAAAAGGGATTATTTTTTTGTGAAATTTTACTAAAAAATAATTTTAAATGTTTTAAAGATTTATCTTTCGAAACCCTTTTAATTAATTTTCATGATTTCAAAATGATTTTTAAGGATTTACTTATATGGACATGAATGCTTTCAAATGATAATTCTTTTCAAAATATTCAAAGTTTTATGGGAAACTTTGATTAAAAATAATATTTTAAATGAAGTCCTTTATAAATTATGAGACTTTTAAATGATTTCATGAAAAAGGGGTATTTTTATCGAATCATTTTACTGATCATTTTCATAGATATCAACATGCTTTGATGGATTTTAAACATGTTTGAAGTTGATTTATTATGATACAAATATTCCAAATTTTATTGAAGGTTTTGTGATATTTTGACTCTGGATGTGTTATTTTTATACCATTCATGGTTTATGGTTAAAGTATTAACATTTCGTATGCTATTTTTAATATGAATGTCCATATTATGTTTCAACCTTTTCATATGAGGAATGTATTGGACTTAGTAAGTTATAGGTGGAGCCTGCTATAGTTTCTCGATGCATCGGTATGTATCATGAGTGAATTAGACATGGAATTGAACAATGCCATTCCCAATTTGATATAGGGTTTTGGGCGAGGGCTTAATAATTTTTATACATCTTCACCGAGGCCGTGACAAAATGTTTTAGAATGTTCAACATTATTCCTTCCCTCCTTATTAAATCAGTTATTACATGTGATTATTCGACTCGTAAAATATCAATGTGCATGTTTATATGGCAATATTTGATTTATTTTTACCAAATTATGTTCATGTATAGGTTTAAAAGGCTGTTGTTTTTATTAAACATCTTTTCTTAAATGTTTATATATTCCGCAAATTTATTTACCCTTACTAAGCATATGAACTCAACCCTTTCTTATGTTTAATTTTCCCAGGATTTCCAAGAAGTGTATTATGATTGATATGAAGGGTTAAGCTAAATGGAATAATGGAGACAAAAATGATCCATATATGTTTTATTTTATGCTTGAAATTGTATTGTGAAGTTTATGTATGAAATATATTTTCCAAGACAACTAAACAGATCAGTCCATAGGGACTAGATTACTTTTAATCATTCTAATGTATTAAAATAATGCACTAACTCTAGGTAACTGGGGTCGGGGAGTTACAATCCATATTAATTTTTCCACGCACATACCATTAATTGTGCCAAACTAATTGACTAATTAACCGAATTTTAATTGATCCAACAATTACAAATTGGGGAAAACCTTTTTATTTTGTGTTGGAATTTCTTTTGAGAGTTGTTCATCGGCAAAGGGGAGAGCACTTGTTGGGAGAAAATCACTCCAATGAGGAACTACTTCTCAGAATGAAGAACACATTCTTCCAATAAAGAATTCCAATGAAGAACGTTGACCCCAACATCGACCTTCTTCCTCGAGACTTCCTCTGACGTAGGATGTCTTCGACAACGAAGAACCAAAATGCATCTTTTACCAATGATTCATATTCTCTCCTGCAACTTCGTCAATGTATCAACCCAAGGTATGGGGTTTATTAGCAATGATAATACAGTCCATGTTTTCTTTTATGGTTTGGGAAGGAATCATTATGGAAGCTGTAGAATTTGATGTTCATTGTTCTTCTTTCTTGTTGATCAAAATTCTACCACCCAAAACATGGAGGGTGTGGGCTAAACCAACTTAGACTGACCCCTATTCCGTTCATCTTTGTTTTACTCTTCTAAATGGAGAAATGCGACCATGATGACGAAGGCGATGAAGGCAATGGAACCACCGCTCGTGGCCCCTGCAACACGCGCCGCCCCAGCGATGCTCCGTCCTCGACGGTTGTGCCATCCACCGGCCACACACCCTTGTCGGCCGCACCACCCACCTATCGCGCTCCCTTAATGCGCCACGCTGCCCCAGGAAGAATAGGCCCCAGACCCCGGCACACACTATTCATCGTCCGAGCCACACCAACCGCACCGCCCTCGACGGTCGTTCTGCCCTCGACGGCCGCGACACCCGCTGGCTGAGCCACCCCGATTGCACCTCCTTCTTTTTACGCCACCCTCCCATGTCTCACCGCTCACTACTTATGGCCCTCTGAGATGCCCCGCGTCTTTGTGCCCTAAAGACACCCTCCTCGACAGAGCCTCCCTCACGGCTCTCTGCATCCCCTCGCGACCTGCTGTGACAGACCTAGCGGGTCGGGCCAAACCCAATGGTCCGGGCCACCCAACAGGCAAATCTGGACCCAACGGGTCAGGATGGGTCAACCTAAACCAAGTCGGGCCAGGTCGGTCTGACCGGGTAAGACTAGCCCCGGGCCCGATACATCCCTTTACTTTAATTTGGCCATATATTTGACACCGGACGTCGATTTGTGGAACTGCCAATGTTATTGGAAATCATGGAGAGAGATGGTCCCTTTGAGTATACTCCACTGGTGTTTTGGATTGAGATGGGAAACATTATTTCTGGATCGAGCACGAATCCAAAAGGTCCCCCAAGAATAAAAGGCTAATAACTCATGGATCGGGGTGTCCATTTGATGCATCATCTATTGTGTCGAGACCCCAATGATGTGGAGGACCTTTGAGGTACTTCATCGTGGGGATTTTTGACAGCTGGAATATCCATTAGTAGATCTTGGAGTGGATCCTCTTGGAGATGAGTGAGTGTAGTGCGGAGACCTAGTAGCTAGCTGAGACCTGATGAATGTTGACTGTTTTGACTCAGAATGACTCGACTAGTCCAGTGGGGGGTGCCTTGGTGTTGTGGCAGACCCATAGTGGGGAGTTCCTTGGTGTACCGACATACCCACGATACTTGATTGGTGGAGTACCTCCATAGGCTACGAGGGGAGTGTGCTTGGTGACACGGTGGACCCATGGTGGGGATCGTGATTAGTGATGCGACAGATCCACGACAATCGATATAAGGAGTACCTTAGCAGTCCATGGTTAGTGGAAATCACACTTACTATCACAGAAGTCCTAATGTACTTGATAGAGGAGGATTTCTCCAGTAGCTGAGGTTTCGACAATGTGATTGCGGATGTTAATTGATACTACCCCTAGAATAAAATCTGGGTTTGAGTTGTGCCAGTTTTTATTTGTTTTCCTCAAGATTGATATGGATTACTTGATAACTTAGGTATATGTGTGGGAATATACCTATGTATGTTTATGTGTTGATTTCATTATTTGTGTTTTATACGTGGTGGATTTTGTGATACCTTGAGGGTCTAGGGGTCCCTACAGTGTATTGTTATTCTCACCCCTGCACAGGCTATGCCTGCATCTTATTTTGTTGGATGCAGATGACAGACATCGTTGAATGAGGCTGAGTTTACCAGGATAGGAAGATAGTCGGAGGTGGACCATAAGACGAGATGGTACACGTAGGTGATGATCAGACATGGAGTGCTGATGAGGTGATCTGTACATACCCTTCATGTTGGAACCCTGGAGGACGATCCAGTAGTTGTCTTACCTTATCTTTCATTTGTATTGTATAAATTTTGTACTTGTACTTTCCTGTTGGGCTTGTATTCTGGCCCATTTTACTTTTATCACTCTTTTGTTATATAGTTTACTTAGTGTTTCATCTTGTTGTGTTCTTGATTGTGTGTGTGTTTACAGGTTATGAAATAAATGCCTTCCCAGTTATAACGAATTACACCTTTGGAGCTAGTCACCAGCCCCTGGCCTATGGAATGCGGGCTTGGGGTAGTCCCGGTATGGGCCTCGGGGGATAGGTCGTGACAGATTGGTATCAAAGGAGTCATTTCTTCAACAAAACACAGTACTCTAATCGATTTTGTGAAGTAATATTGTTAAATGTAGTTAGATTGGTTTGGAGTCCAGTGTTGGTGCAGCAGCCAACATATCCATACACCCGGACCCTAAATTTTGATTTATGACTCAGTGCACGAAAACAAAGATTGGTCTATGTTTTCTATAGTTTTCTTTAAGTCAGCTCACCAGGCCAGCTCACTAGGTATCAATTTTAACCATAGCACACCTTTTAATTTTCCGGATGACTCTACATAGATAGCCGGCTAGAGTTCCGAGAGTTGTACGCACTGATATCCCAAGGAGCATTGAGGCGTCGGTGTAGGGACCTATTCCTGTAGAGGCATCTGTAGAGGCACAAGCGGTACCATTCCCCATTGGGAAACTGATGCCACCAGCCCCAGCAGCAGACGATGCACGCCAATTAATAATGTTTCATGAGTTCCAGTGCTAGAGTCCACCCTAGTTATGGGGAGAGATAGACCCACAGGCGCCTGAGTATTGGTTAGAGGTCGTGGTGAGAGTTTTTCAATTGGTAGGGGCACCAGCTAATTTTATGGTGATCCTTTCTGCCAGCCTTCTACATGCTTTAGTAGGCAGATGGTTGATCTTTATGCTCTAGGTTCACGATGAGGTGTCACATCTTCGTGTAGACTTCGAGAGCCTGTTTTGGATAGAGTTTGTCCTAGCAACTCTTCACACATTGTGCATACAAGAGCTACATCATCTGCAACAGGGAAACATTATTGTATCTCAGTACTTAGAGAGGTTCACTAACCTCTCACACTACTCCATAGATATGGTTCAAGACCCATTATTTAAGGCATGGACCATCGAGTGGGGACTCAGGCAGAAGATCAGGACTCCAGTGATCTCACTTAGCATCTCGATGCAGGAGAGGGTTCTAGAGAGTGCCCTTTTGGTGGAGAGTTTTTGTGTTGAGTAGACAACTGCAGAAAGACACACTACCAGAAATCATGTAGGGAATTATTCTACATATGGAAATAGATAGACATCACAGAGGTCAAAGAGGACTAGACCTATAGGTGGAAGTCCTCAATACTTAGGATCGGTTGTGCGGGGCACACAAAGCGGAGACACACATTCCAGGATTGGGCTGTGTTTCACATGTGGTTGGTAGGGTATCAGGGCTCGTGACTATCCGAACCATTGTTTGAATGATAGAACTTCTGTCGAAGGAACACCCATGCAGAGACTAATATTTGATCAAGGTGGTCCCCATGGAGTAGACTGAGGTGGTAGAGGAGCTGGTCGTGCAACTGGCCATGGGAAACGTTTCGAGATGTTACCGCCACCACCACAAGGAGGTCCTCCCCCACCACGAGGAGCAGGTGGATAGGAGAGATCTCAGCTCTAGGTAGATGAGGCAAATGACCATGATTCCCTGTAGATGATACAATGAACGATATGTGTCTACTCCACCCTAGATGTTGTACTTATAGACATTCGGTCGAGTCATTCTTTTATTTCTACTACCCTCATTCGGAGCTCTATGATTCTGAAGGAGCCATTGGCTCGAACCATATTGCGAGAGACGCCTATGAGAGTAGATTCGACAATTACACAATGGTTCTGGCATTGTGAGATTACTCTAGGAGGTTAGAGATTCGGCTGGGATCTCATAGTTGTGGCATCGATACCTTACGGCATCATCTTGTGTATGGACTGGTTATTTAAAATTCGTACTCAGATTGACTGTATTAGGTGCAAAGTTTGGTGTTTCCGCATGGATGGCACCAGTTTTACCTTCACAGAAGAGAAGGGAACCTTCACAGCACAATATGGAATTTCTCGGAGTAGAGTGAAGTCGATCACCCATCAGTTGTCTAGCCATACCCCTATAGCTGTTAATGTGGAGAGTCTGAGTTATCTTGTAGTGGCGGACCAGTACACGGATGTTTTCCTTGTAGATTTCCAAGGTCCAGCTCATTGCTGAGCGGTGGAATTTTACATTGAATTGTACCCCGTTATGTAACTGATATATACACCAGCATATCCGACAGCCCCCATGGAGTGTTGTGAGTTTTGGGTATAGCTAGAGGACTTACAGGTGAAGGGATTCATTCGGCCTAGTTTTTATCCCTGGGCAGCCCCAATTCTGTTCGCTAAGAAGGCAGATGGGAGGTTGAGGATTTGTTTTGACTATCAGCACCTGATCCAGGTGACCATAAAGAACAAGTATCCACTCCCTAGGATTTACGTTCTCTTCGATCAGGTGAGGAGAGAATGATGGTTCTCTAAGATAGACCATAGATCTGCCTATCACCCGCTCAGAGTACGAGACGAGGATGTGCAGAAGATGGCCTTTGAGAGTTGGTATGGCCACTATGAGTTCTTGGTTATACCATTTGGTGTAACCAACACTCTAGTAGTGTTCATGGGACTCATTAATAAGAACTTTAGCCATTCCTGGATCAATTTTTCATAGTCTTCCTCGACGACATTCTGATCAACTCGACTATGGAGGAGGAGAATGCTTATCATTTGCGGGTAGTACTCGACACTCTCCGAGAGCACCAACTTTATGGTAAGCTCTCTAAGTTCCAATACTTCATCTGAGAGGTTCAATTTATGGGACATGTCATCTTAGAGGCTAGAGTTGAAGTGGATTTAGCAATGATTGAGGTGGTACTTTATTGGGAGCCACCTAGGATTGTGACTGAGGTACACAGTTTCTTGGGTTTGGCAGGATACTTCTGGAGATTTGTGACAGATTTCTCTATAGTTGCAGCACCACTATCAGCCTTGTTGAAGAAGGGGAAACCCTTTGTGTGGTTAGAGAGATGCTAGAATAGATTTCAGGAGTTGAGGAAGAGGCCGACTAGTGCCCACATCTTGAGGCATCGAGAGGTAGGCATAGGGAACAATGTCTACTGCATCAAATTAGGGACTGAACTCGGATGTGTCATGATATGGGAGTGAGCATTGGTTATATATGGATTTCAATATCTGAGACAGCATGAGAAGAACTATGCTACCCATGATTTAGTTTTAGAATTAGTGGTCTTCATTTTGAAAATGTGGCGATACTATCTGATGGGAGAGCATTTTACCGGTACTCTAATCCCATGTGTCTTAGGTATATCTTCTCCTAGAAGGACCTGAACCTGAGATAGTTATGTAGGCATGAGTTCCTCTAGGACTATGAATTTATGATAGTCTGTACTCCATGTAAGGGGAACATTGTTACAAATTCACTTAGTAGGAGATCTGGTATACAACTACTAGTTGAGGCGACAGAGCAGCTATCCGCTTTGCAGATATCCTTTGTGGATAGAGACGGATGAACTTTTTAATAATATCCTACAATCAATTCCCCACTTCATTAGAGAGTCATGGAGGCATAGTGTGGGGATGCTGACTACGAGAGACAATGGGCTCAGATATCCACAGGACATGCATTTGATGGATTTTCTAAAAGTGGGGAGCAAATAATCCTCTTCAGAGTAAGTACATGGTACCAGTGTCACATTAGGAGGAAGTGTTGAGAATGTTTCACACATCCCCAATAGAGGTATATTTAGGAGTTGCAAAGAGGTATCATTACCTCTGATGACAACACTAGTTGCCAGGAATGAAGAAAGCAGTTGCAGAGATTGTCTCTTGATACCTCACTTGTCAGCAGGTGAAGGTCCAGCATTAGGTACCAGTAGGCTTGGTTCAGTCTTTAGGGGTCCCAGAGTGCAAGTGGAATGGTATATCCATGGACTTCATGATAGGACATCCATATACATCCAAATGACAAGACTCAATTTGGGTGATCATTTACCAACTCACCAAGTCATCCCACTTCTTACCGATCAGAGAGAAGGGTTTATTAGAGAGCTCAGGACGCCTCTATGTGCAGGAGATTATTTGGCTACATGGAGTACCTTTGACGATTGTCTCTGATCATGACACTCATTTTACTTCTCAGATATGGAAGGGGTTGTAGGAGGTTTTTGGGATGCAACTTCGTTTGAGCACTGTCTTCCATCCAAAAACAGATGGTCAGACCGAGAGGACCATTCAGTCCTTCGAAGACATGTTCCTTGCTTGGGTCCTTGACTTCAGTCGCATCTAGGGGGATCACTTTCCTTTGGTGGAGTTTTCATAAACCAACATCTATCACTCCACCATTGGGATGGCTCCTTTTGAGGCGTTATATGGGTGACCTTGTAGATCACCCTTTTGTTGGAGAGACCCCAGGGAGTCCACACTAGTGGGACCAGAGATGGTACGAGATACCACAGAGAAGGTGGAGGTCATCTAGGTGTGGATTAATACAGCACAAAGCAGGAAGAACTCGAATGCTTCCATGAGATGGAGACTTCTATAGTTTGATTATGACGACCCCATCTTTCTATGGGTCTCCCCTCGATGTGGTTTGAGGAGATTTGGCTGAGGCGGAAAGTTATCTATGTTTTTCATCTGACATTTTTAGGTCCTTAGCAGTGTTGTCTAGGTGTCTTACCGCTTAGCTCTTCCTACTTAGTTACACTGGGTGCACAACATCTTCCACGTATCCCAACAGAGGAGATATGTGCATGACACTTCTCACATCATCGACCATGACAAGCTAGTGGTCGATGATGGGGAGACTTTTATAGATGTTCTAGTAGTGATTGTGGATCAACATGAGCGGGTCCTTTGTGGATGGTCAATACCTTTAGTCCGCATTCACTGGCAGAACGAGAACCTCAAGAAGTGCACATGTTAGTAGGAGGTTCTGATGCGTGCTCAGTACCCCCTCTTGTTCCCATAGTTTGAGTTGTGGCTTACGGGGGGGGGGGGGGGGGTAAATCCTGAGGTAGGGAGACTGTAATGTCTCGGAATATCTGTGTAATTTTTTTTTGAAAATATATGGACATTTTACGAGTACATGAAAATTAACGGCGTGTGATTCCGAGGCCCGGAGTGCCCATAATGAATTTCTGAACATTATTTCAGGTACATTCAATAAACGAGTGAATGAGTTTTTCTCACTTTTGAACCGGTACTCAGAATTTAATTCTTAGGGCACCATTCTAACTCGCAGCGCCGATATTCACTTAAGATGACATTCACCTCGACGGTAGATGGTTGAGGGTGAAAGTTAGTTTTTGGGTTTTTCGTGTAAGAAAAAAATCAAAAATAAAAGTGTATAACATTTCTATTTTTACTCTCAACACCCATGTGTGTTTTGGGAGGTGGGGTCCACCCGAAAGAAACCTCTTTCAGGAAGTTGAGGTGTGGGGACCACCAGAACTTAACCTCTCATGAGAGGTTATGGTAGTGGGGACCACCCGAACCAGAACCTACCATGAGAGGTTATAGTGGTGGGGACCACCCAGGATTAAACACCCCTTTAATTGAGAGAAAATCTCAACCCCCCTCATTAATGTGGAGGAGCCTCTTGAAATCCTCTATATTAATTTTTCCAATGCACATACCTTTAATTGTGCCAACCCAGGTGATTAATGAACCCAATTTGAATTTTTGCCACAATTAATAATTGGGGAAACACTTTTTATTTTGTGTTGGCATTTATTTAGAGAGTTGTTCTTTGTAAAAGGGGAGAGCACTTGTTGGGAGAAAATCACTCCAATGAAGAACTACTTCTTCGAATGAATAATGCATTCTTCCAATGAAGAACATCATCTTAGAACGCCGACCCCAACTTCAACCTTCATCCTCGAGTCTTCCTCCGACGTAGGATGTCTTCGACTAAGATGAAACGACGTCCATATTTTCCAAATGATTCAACCTCTTCCCTGAGATCCTGTCGATGTATCAATCTGAGGTAGGGGTTAATTTGCATGATAATACTTGTTTTCTTTTGTTTGTTGGGAAAGAATTGTTGCTATGGTTGTAATATTTGAGGTTCATCATTCTTCTTTCTAGTTGATCCAAATGATACCACCATAAATGCAGAGGGTGTGGGCCAAACAAACATGGATCGTCCCCTTCGTTGTTCTTCTTTGGTGTACTCTTCAAAATAGAGGAAGGTGATGAATAAGACGTAGGCGACGAAGGAAACTGCGTCGCGACCCACATCCACTACGACCCGCTCCGCCCCCACCGTGCTACGGCCTTGCCGACCGCATTGCCCACCGGCCGCGCACCCTCGCTCTGCCGTACCGCCCACGGGTCGTGCACTCGCGCTGTGTCGCGCTGCCCCGGGCCGAACCGGCCTTGCGCCCCGGCTCACGCCCCATCAACCGAGCCAACCTGTCCGCACCGTCCTCGTCGGCCATGCCGTCAACTGTTCGAGAAACCCCATTCGTGCCTCCCACCATTCGTGCCAACCTCTGAGCCCCCCCACAGCCTCGTCTCTTGCGACACCATCTGAGGCCAAGCCGCCCTCGTGGCTCTCCGTGACCCTTCGCGGCCTACTATGCGAGACCCAGTGGGCCGAGCCGAACCCAACGGGCCAGGCCAGACCTAATGGGTCAGGACGGGTCAACCTGAACTAGGCTAGTCTAGGCTGGGTCGGGCTGGGTCAGTCTGTCCAGGTCAGATCGGACCCGCGCCCACTAAGGCCATTTACTTTATTTTGGATGTATCTTTGAAACAGGATGTCCGTTTGATGAACCGTAAGTGGAGTTGTAATTCTTGGAGTGAGATGTACCCTTTTAGTATACTCCATTGGAGTTTTGGATTGAGATGGGAAACAATCAGGTTAGATCGAGCACAAATCCAACCGGGGCCCCGGTACTGAAGGGATAATAACTCATAGACCAGACATTCGTTTGACGTGCCACCTATTGTATCAAGAACCATATTATGTGGAGTAAATATGAGATACTTCTTCATGGGACTTAGAGACAGTTGGATTATCGATCAGTTTCTTATGGAGCGGATCCTCCTGGTGACGAGCGAGCATAGTATGGAGACAAAGTAGCTGGCTGCGGCATGACGACTACTAACTGTTTTGACTTGGAGTGACTCAACTAGTCTAGTGAGCAGAACCTTGGTGTCATGGAAAACCCATAGTGGGGAGCGCCTTGGTGTCACAACAGTCCCTCGGTACTTGAAAGGAGGGTTACCTCAGCAGGCTATGAGGGGGAGCACACTTAGTGATGTGGTAGACCCATAGTGGGGAGGGTGCTTGGTGATGTGACAGATCCACAATACTCGACAGGAGGAGTACCTCAGTAGTACAAGGTTAGTGGGAAGTGTGATGGGTGTCACGACAGGCCCACTGTACTCGATAGAGGTGGATTTCTCCAGTAGTCGAGGTTTTGTCAATGTGACTGGGGATGTTACATGATACTAACCGTAGAATAAAATCCTGGTTTTAGTTGAGTCAATTTCTCTGTGTTTTCCTCATGATTGAGATGGATAACTTGATAACATTGGTATTTGTATGGGAATATACCTGAGTAGGGTTATCTGTTGATTTCAATTTTTTGTGCTTTATCCTTGGTGGATTTTGTGAAACCTTGAAGGTCTCACAAAATCCCTACTTAGTATCGTTATACTCACCCCTGCACGAGTTATACCCTAACCTTGTTGTGTTGGATGCAGATGACAGACAGTGCTAACATAGGCAGAGAGTACCCAGACATGATGGTACCTGGAAGTGGACCATACGGCATGTCAGTACATGGAGAAGACGGTCAGACACGGAGTGCTGAGGAGGTGATTTGTACCTACCCTTTAGGTAAGAACACCCGAGGATGATCCAATAGCTGTCTTATCTTATCTTTTAGATGTATTGTATCACTATTGTACTTGTACATTCTAGTAGGTCATGTTTTTTATCCCATTTTACATTCATCACTCTTTTTTTATAAAGCTTACATGGTTTTTAATCTAGTTTTGTGCTTGCTTGTTGGTGTGTTTATAGGTTATAAAGGCAATGCCCTCCCAGTTTTATTGAATTACGCCGTTGGTGCTAGTCGCCATCCCATGGCCAATAGAAGGAGGGATTGGGGAAGTCACAACACGTGCCCTGGGGGACGGGTCGTGACATTTACCCCAATGTACATCGACACCATACCCACATCTTCCAGTTTGTATCTAGACATGATTTATTTCCTTAATAAACCACTAACTCTATACTTTCCAAAACATTGGGCTATTTTCATAAACACAGTCTCTTCCTTACATTTCAAACTAATGTGCTCAATTCATTATCTGCAGAATTAACTAGACCATACTTAGATACAATCTTTAGTGACCCTTGCATTTTACATATAACATTACCTAATTTTAATCAGAATTATACATCAGAGTACTTTCCATGGATAATAATCTACAGTGTCTTGGAATACTAGGAACACAATCAAACATAAAAACCATATTTTTATTTAATGACCATAGTGACTTCTATCATCAATTGTTCTCAAACATCTTCTTATGATGCCCTAGGGAACACATGAACAAATGTATAATCTAAATAGCCGAGTAAGGGAATACCCATAAGAAAAAACATTAGGACATGGGATAGAAGGAATTCCATGATGATATAAAAAGGAATGTAACATATGAAATCATAACATATAAAAATTAAATCATATAAACTTGGATTCCAAATAATATTGTATGAAAATAAAACAGGTCTTTATCATGAATCACGACTAACCGCCAAGACAATGGAACATGGTATAACAAACCAAGGCTAACTGCCCAGACTATCTCACATAACGTCTCATGAGAATAAACATTATCCAATGAATTGGAGCTCTATCTTGGTGCACCCATCGTAACATTTGAAGATTTTTTTGTAACAAAAAAATCATACATAATCAAACATTCATAAACATACGGGTTACCTAGTTGGCGGAATCGAGATCAATAATCAGGACATTAAGCATAGCAAATAGGAATATAATATTGGTATCCATGAGGAAAAGTAAAAAAATTCACATGGAAATTAATAATGAAAAACCTGAATGTGTCATTTTAAGTGATGTAATGTTTATTTCTAAACATCTAATGAATTTATTTAAGAAATTTTAACATTAAAAATTCTTTTGTGTGATTTGAAGGAAAAACTATTCCATTAAAATATAAAAGGGAAAATTACATTATTTAAATATAGAAGTGGAAAGAGTTGGTTTTCATAAAATTAAAATTATTTTATTGAGAAAAAGGGTGCTTAAAATAGAAGATAGATCACAATTCAAATCTGGTAAGAATTCAGGATACTCCCTGAAAACAGGTTTGCTTATCAGGAGATATTGATTTGAGAATCACTTGAAAACATTTATATCCCTGAAAGATAATGATGAAAGGGTATCAATTAATGAATTTTTCACATATAGACATAATATAAACCATTCAAATAAAAATATAAGATAACAACATTTCCGAAAAATAATGATAAGTCAACCCGAAAGAACAAAAGTGGTTCGTTTGGAGTCCCTTATAGATTATCAGCCTGATATCATTTGTATTTTTGAGGAATTAATAATAGATAAAGGAGTTTCCCATCACATAAACATCATAAGTTATTATTGGGTGTTGGAAGATATCATATACCATCGTTAAATATTACACATAAAAAGGCATTACATAGAAGAAATTCTTGAATAAAAGTTAAATAGAGTGAATCTAGAACACTATGTCTGATAGTGTTATTCACTTGGTATAAATGAACAAAATAAAATAATTTGGATCATTAATTAATAAATAAAAAACCTATTATATATGTATATGATTTATTATGTTCGTTTTATGTTCATTAATTTCATTTTGGATTGGTCATGAGGTTTAATATTATTGTCTGGGTCCATTTGTTTTCTTGGTCATTACAAACTATTTACTTATTTTAATGAAAAGAGAATCATGTAAAATGGGATTTTTTTTTCTATAATTTGAGATATAATATATTATTGAACATCGATATGGTTACATGGTTTTAAATTTCATTTTTTATTTTTTAGTGATGATTAATCACTATGTAAAACTTTAGTGATAACCTTTTGGATTAATTGGTTGTTTTTTGGCCACAATGAACTTGTTTTGTTTTATAAATCAAAAAAATGTTTCAAAAAAGATTTTATAACCACTAATGAGACAAACTATATATTATATGGTCTTTTTCATCCATGAAAATGGTTTCATGACCACAATTGGTGTGGTAATGGAAATTGAAAACCCATCGTCCATGAATGTGGTAAATTAACATATCTTGAATTAGGTATTTACTAATAAAATTAAAACAATGTTAATGGGATATGCTAATAAATTATTAAGTTATAAAATAAACCTTCCATTACATTTAATTTCATGGAGTTTTCATAACATTTGGATGAGGAGTGGTAAGAATAGAAATGAAAACAAATGAACTTGAAAAGAAAGTAAAAATTTGAAAAGGAAAATTTACCTCGTGAATCAATTATCGTTGAGAGCCTCTTAAGGGGAGAAAATTTGATATTTTGGAGTCACTAAAGACATATTGTTATGGATTTTGAGGTTGTGGATATATTCGGGTAGAATTTATGCATGGAACAAGGATTTAGATAAGTGAACAGAAGATGGGAGTGTGGGTAGTTTTTATAGTGTAGGAGAAGAGGTTTTTTTTAATATTTAACACTTTATATTATTATTTTACTTTAAGTCCAAAAATAGTGACGATTACATGACCAAAAAAAGTAATATGATCTTGGATGTTCTGGATTTGGGTTTATACATCACTTATGATGTTAGGAATAGTGAATTTAAATTATAATGCATTTATATGGTAAATTAATAAATTTTAATCATCACCAAAAATTCATGTGTTATCAAAAAATTCAAAAAATAATCCTTAACCATTATTTAATGCATAAAATAATCATTCAACTCCATTATTAATTTTTTTATTAATTTTATTAATTAAATTTTTTAATTAAAATCATAATTTCTTTGACAAATACCAATTTTAAAACTATAACTGATTTTAAAATGTTTCCAAAAATTATATAAGGTATTTTAAAAATATCATAAACCAGAAGATATAAAATTGGTAATTTATGAATGCCTTATTGGAAAATAAATTACCTTTTAAATTAATTCATTAATAATAATGAATTATTTTTGACTTACAAAAATAAAAATACTTTTACTATGATCATATTATAAATTATAATATGCCTAAATTTTATATATACATTCAAGGGTGAGGTTTCTATTAATATGGGGGATTTAATATTCATATGGGTCATATTACTATTCATAATGGTATGTTACTATTCATTAGATTAGGTTACTATTAACCAAAAATTAATTTTGTACAATTAGTCTCCAAACATCTTACTGGTGGAAACAATGTGTGTTAGATTTTCATAGTTCAAATCACATAGGTGATAATATTATTTTTAAAGGTGACATAGAATATAATAGTTCATTGTGTTGTAGTTCCAAGTGATTATATGAAATTATATGTAGGTAATTTCCTTTGGTGGAAAATTTGTTAGTTACAAGAAATATGGCAGGGTGATTTATATCATAGTAGTATTTCATTCAGGATAATATATTCATTTTATTTTATGATAGTTCATCTTGGTTTGTTATTTAGTTTGTTCTAAGAGATTTTATGAAATTGTACATTATTTGGGAAAGTGTGTTGTGGTTTCATAGTTATGAAAAATCATTTAGTTTTTTTCAGGGATCCAATGAAATTTTTTAAGATTCACAAAGTATAGAGATCAATTACTTCATGGTTTGTCCATATAGTGCAAACCTCCTAAAATCCCAAAAATGGGTACTAATCAACGTTGATTTTTTTTCAAACAATTTTTAGAGCCATGTGTCAAACCCAAGTTGGTCTATAATTTTATATCATATTTCATGGGGCATGGTCAATAAATTATTTTCAACATTATTTCTCTATAGAATGAAATGTTAATTTAATAATTTGTATATTATTTTTAAAACCTAAAACACATTCATTTGATTTCATACCAATTATGGTGGTTTAATAAAAACACATAAGATACTCCTCATGGATATCTATAAGATTATGTATCATCTAGAGTTTGAATCTATTACATCCAATATTATAGCTTATAAGAAAGTAATGGTTTTTTCATATATTTTCATTATCTATTGATTTCTATTCCATATCCTTTCCCTGTAAGGTTAACATATATCAAGGATATTTAGAAAATATCTACTAGTAATAATATGTTCTAGTTTTTATTCCATTAGATCCATTGGGTAAATTGTTTTTTCTCTGGAATTTTTTCTTTATGGTGAACCATTCAAGATTTATTATGTGATGTAATAATAATTATTTCATGTTTTTAGTAAATTAATGAATTTGAGAGTCATTTATGGTGATTCACAGTTAAGGTTTCATCTTTGATTTATATATCCATTGGATATATTAGACTTGTGGATTCCATATCAATGTTTCAAATCCATATCATTGTGTTCGGTGCTATCATATATGTCAATTTTCTTATCATTGATGAATTTTTATCAATTTATTTTTTAAATATTATTAACACATTGTTTTTTTATTCTGGGAAGTCTTAATGTTTTGGCTATTTTTATGAAATACAATTCACCCTTGGTTTTTTTGATCTTATGTGTTTTCGAAGCATGTGATATTTTATTAAGGAAAATAATTTTAATAAATGATATATTTGAGGAAAAATTATTTCAAAAAATATATTATTTTGATTAAAAATGAATTCCCATAATGGTTTATTATGATGAAAATTTATCTCAAATAATATATTAATTTCAATAAAAGTTATTTTATATAATGTGGTATTTTTATTGATTTTTATTTCAATGAATGTCATGTTTTAATGAAAATATATTTATATACATTTTGAATCTTGATGGAAATTAAATTTCAAATAATGGTTTGTGAAATTAAATGGAACCATAGTGTAGGAAAACAATTTTGATTATATCGATATGATTAACCTTAGTATATTAAATTAAATTATGAAAATAGTTATCATTAGAGTGGGATGATATTGTGACAAGTATTCCAAGAATGGAATTTTTTTATCAAGGATATACCATTAAAATAATATTTAATCTATGTATTCAATTACCCCCTTAATGGGTTGTCTTATTGAGGTGTTATTATATCTCATTGCATGATTAATGGAAATGGGATTTTTTAGCATGCTAGTTAGGACTATTCATTAATGTGTGAATATCATAGATATCCTAGACCTATTGGATCCTATGAAATGGATTACAGGTTTTTCCTTTTGTGTAATTTTTATTTATTTTCATGGAAATATAGATTTTATGAAATTCACTATAACATCAGAATTATAATCATTGTAATATAGTTTCCAAAAAGGAGATTTGAAAAAATAGTACCATTGGAATAGTTTTTTGATTCTTCATAAATGTATTTATTTACATTTAATTATATAAACTACTAAAATGTGATCTATGTATTTATTTTTATTTAACAAGAATAATTGGTTTATCGTATTAGTTCATTATTTTGGTAGATTGCTGGGATCATTATGTGCTTGTTTTCTCACACCCAGAAAAAACCATTGATTGTGTGTGTAGATCATGATTTTATCATAAAAGGTAATGGGTAAGGTCATATATGATCGTAAAATACATCCAACATAGTGGGGAGTTGGTGAGATGTTTATATAGAGAAGTGTTTTATATCATATTAGAACTATATTATGGTATTACATCAGTGATTGTTCATCTTTGTATTACTTTTATCCTCCAATTTGTGTCTATATTTTTTTATTTTTACCTCCATAAGTTTATTCAATTTTTCATTCCAATTTTTATCCTATTAAAAAATCATTCCCAGAGGTGTTTCATAATTCCTAAGACATTGTAACCAGCTTATAGGGATTGATGTAAAATATAAATCATTTCCATGGGTCATCTCATGCAACATAATTCAGGATAACCTTGATATTTTGATAAGAAATTATATTCATATATAGGTTTTATTTCATGATTTTATTATCTGTTAATGTCTAGGTACTTATGATATAGGTTTTTCTAGAAATAAAGGGTAGTCTATGAAAGGGTTTCTAGATATATCACATATTATTGAGATAAAAAATACCAATACTTATTAGTATGTGTGTCTCTTATGTTTGGATTGGATCTAATATCAATGCCTTGATTTTTTTCTATTGATTTAAAGAAACTTTTATATTAGGATTTTTTGTCTCTTACATTTATTTAAGGAACTAAAATTACCCAAATAAGTCAATATATAATTTATTAGGAGGGTTATATGGATTATATTCAATTACCAAACACTATAGTAAATATAATTATTTTATATTAATTTGTTCAAGTAGTATATTCCATGGACTAGAATACGTCACCTATCCTTGACCAAGCTAATTAGGTGGATACATAAACTGTGGGAGAAAAATACTAGTCTCAACAAATTATCCACCAAAATCCTAAATCTATTTATAGAAATTATTTCTTTATATATTTTAAGGTATATATTTCGAGGTTTGGATTATTTTTTACTTTTCAGAATCTTTGGACTCTATTAAGGAAAATTGTGCCACAATTATTTTTGGTTGACCCATAATGTAGTTCTACAATGAAGTGCTTCAATAAAATTACCATAATGGTTTAGAGTAAAAGGAAATTAAACCCATATTGTTTAAAAAAAATCCCACATAATTAACAATTGAAAATTCCTTTAATTTCTTAACTTTTGAGTAGGTTGATGGAATATGACATAGTATTCAGTAGATTTTGGTGACATTTTATGTTTTAATTCTATTTTTATATCAAATTTGTAATATAAAACATCAAATTCTTCATATGGGACAAAATGTATATATTAATTGAAAAAAATTTAGTATTAATAATTAATCTTATTAGTAATTTGATCAATGAGAATTTATGGTTGAAAATTACATGGAATAAAATTCAATGTTAGATGAAATTCCTCTTACTCCTATTTGTAGTATTAGTGTCTCCTATTAATGATGAGGATTTGGAATTAATCTTATAAGGATAATGGAAGTGTATCAAAGAAAATTATTTCTATGAAGATTAATTTGAATCTAGTAGTTATCATTTTACTTGACATCCATGTGGAATGTTGTGGAACACAAAACACTTTAACACAAAACTAACAATGATTTCAAATTCTTTTAGATATTGGGGTCACTTTTTGAATTTATATCGAATACATTGTACATATAGTTATGGATTATTTTACATATTCTAAAGTGGTTTTAGTGTTGATGGATTCATTAAAGTTGATTGGGTTCCATCCACAAGCCTATTGAATGAAGACATTACATGAAATAGAAGATTGTCATGAGAAAAAAATTTTCTACAACATTATAAATAATTTCTATACTTATTGGTTCATCTATAGAGATATATTAATTTGATACTAGTTCTTCCCACTATTTCATATAATCCCGCTTTATAAATCTATTGAACTTTTCCGTGGAAGTAATTCCTTATAGGATGGAGGTGGAAACACCTTTTGGAAGAGAAAAAGGATTGGGGTTTTCAATTTCCCTATTCTGTATTAAATATTTCTTCACATGAGTTTGTTTGGGATTTAATGGTTTTTGATATAGACATATTTGATTTAATTATTTGTATGGGTATATAATATTCCCAAAAAGGGAATGTTAATGTTTATTGTTAGTGGGTGTACTTTGATCCCAAAATTGGAGCCATTATGTATTTAAAATAGTGTAATACCAGTGTTATAATCAAGTATGTATCCTCTCCCATAATTCAAGAGGTTGATATATTATTTCTCAATTAATATTTCATATGGGTGATCATTTTTTCACCTTCATTTTTTTGTTAAGGAATCACTGAAAATGTTTCCTGCTAACTTTTCATTAATACCTCTGGAAATAGGCTTGGTATTTTTCATCTATTTGATTTCATGAATTCAACTATTTTCAATTACTTGTTATAATATATCATTTCCTAATTTGGAAGAGTCTCTGGTTCAATTGGATAATTTGTAGATGAAAGGTTTTGTTCAGTTTATTGTATGACCTTATGAAATTCTTATACATTTTACCAAGAATGGTTATGGAAGACTTCATCTTTTTGTCTATTATTTGAAGAGTAAGAAGGTAATAATTAAGAATATGTATCCTTTTACATATACTAATTTATTTTTTGATCATTTGAAAAGAGAAAATTGGTTTTTGAAAACATACATTCTGTTATGATATCTCCAACATACGGATAAGCGGTGAGATATTCTGAAGACCTATTCAAGTGAAATATATATCCATTTTGAGTATCTGGTGACATATTTTTTCATAAATAATTTTCTTTCTATTTTTATGGATTTGATGAATTATATTTTCAAAAGATAGATTGATTCTTTCATCATGTTATTGGTGAATGATACTATGTTTTACACTAGAACTAATGAATATTTCGAACTTCAGTATAAATATATTTCTTGATTCATGGGTGATATCTAACTCTCTTTACAATTATCCGAATGAAATTTCTTGATTCAGGAAGATATGTTATTATGAATATTCACTTCAGAATGTGGCTTCTCATTTCATTTATATATTGTTAATATAACTTTTTCTAGGTAATATCCATTTACCTTAATTGAGATTTGATACTACTTATCATTTCAAAAAAAATTGCATGTTGGTAAAGAACATCACAAAACATTAATCCCATTTTACTACCCTAATAAATAAAATATTCAAATTCATATGTGATTTTAATTTTATTACTCCCATCGATTATTTGAAATTACATTTTACCTCAGTAATTTATTTTATTTTATTAATGGATGGTTATTACTATGAATTTTTTTATAATGATTTATGTCTAAGATTCCTATTTATTTCTGGGGAATATAGTACATCTGGGAGCCTATGATTATTTTTAACATAGGATACATGATAAGATTTAACAAACTCATGATATATGAATCTTGTTAGTCATGAGTTCTGTTATGTTTTAAAAATATCATCAATTTATGGAAATGGTCATTTTTATTTGGATAAAAATTATTGTAATTATATATTTTTCATAATTACATGAACCATTGAAATAATTTATTTTTAATGAATGAGTCTTGATTGACATTAAAATTTCATTACTATTTTGGAATACAGTAAATATTATATAAATAGACACCCTGATAAATAATTGATCTATTTCCTTTTGAAATTGGGAAACATATGCACAATTATATTATTTATCTAAATTGTCTCCTACTATATTCTTTATGAATATACTCTAACTAAGACACATCATACATAATTCATATCTTTATAAACTATGGATGGAATCATAAAAAGGGGTGATCTCTGATTCTCAGTATGGGTAGAGAAGTGAGAAATTTATGGATAAACATTCTCATAGGGGTATTAGAACATGATCATAACATTAGATTATCATATTATACATACCAATGATCTTAATCCCTAATAATGGAATATTTTTTTGATGTATGTAGGATATGAATCACATGGAAAAAAATAACATTATCGAGGAAATCATATCATAGGAATACTATATAGATGTTTCTGCATGCATAAACATGTAATATCATTCCATATAATTCTAGAAACATTGCTAAAACATATCAAGGCACATATTGGGAAATGTTCCTATTTGGCAGGACACACCACCAACCCTTTTAGAAGACCTTATAAGGGATTTGGTTACCCCATATTACCATAGTAGATCAGGTTTCCCCATCATCACATAGTTTATCGGGTTTCCCCATATTCCAATAGTAAAAATTCTCTATTCATTGTGACTACATATACAGAGAAGAACACACCACCACCCACAATCACATTCTATTACTTTTAGGGATTGAGGTTTCTTATATTCCTAAAGTGAATCAAGATCATCTAAATGATTCACATGACTATCTCATGTGATATAAATCATTACCCAATGTTTTTTACGGAGAAAAATGTCCCAAAATTCTTATAATAAAATCCTCCATACATGTGCCACATGATAAAAAAACATTCATCATATCATGACCTATAATAAATAATGGGTTTTATAAGAATCACATCATAATCCATTGAAATTAAATGGGTAACAATAACATTGCATCACATCATAAAATATTGAAACATATATTGGTTTAATAATCAATTCATCGAAGAATTACCCACAAAATGTAGATCGTATCTAAAGCATATATCCCATGGAATAAGTATGGGTGTCATAAGAATCCATCTATCTGAATGAAAACCATTCAATAAAGAATATGAACTGAAAAAATGGATCATTTCCTAAAAGGGGATTTTTAAAATCATCTTATGTCATATTATATAGAAAACAACATAGAAGGTTATTTTTAAAACAATTATTTAGGAAAATTTACTTTCTTCTTTGAAAAATAATCTTTATAAAATAGAAACATTTGGGAACCATTTTCTCCAATGTAAGAATGAATTATTATAAATAAATATTGAAAAACATCTTGGAAAACATTTTAATTGAAAAATTTAAAAATATCTTTTAAAAGTTTGTGAAAATATTTCATTGATTGACTATAAAATAATCATGAAAATATTATGAAAATTATTTATTTGAAACTACTTTGAAAACACTTAATTAAATCTTGACAAGATTTCTAAGAATACCACATTGATAAAAATTTGGAACAAATAAAAAATTAGGATATTATTTTTGAAATATATTTATTCAAAACTATTTAAGAAGTCTTGAATTTTTTTACAAAATATTTTCCTTAAAAACTTATTAAATAATCTTGATAACATTTTTATAACCAATTATTTTCATATACATTTAAAATTATAAAGAACCCCTAAAATCCATTTGATAAAAATTTCTTAAAAATTGATCTAAAAACTCATATGTAAAAATTTTATAACCATTGAAATCATTTAAACTTTAACTTAGTCGTGAAATATCATATAATAACATTCTTTATATAATTTTTTGAAAACATGAATTTTGGAAGAAAACATAATTTTGACCAAAAGAGAATTGAGGTTATATTTTTAAAAAGAATATTCTTAATAATATTAACAACCAAAGAGTCAAAAAATGATAATAATAGAAGAATATGTCTTAAATATACATAATATATAAATAATAATGTTTTTATTGAGATATTTATCATTATAATTCACCAATGATTTCATAATCATAAACAATATTAAAAAATGAGATTTTATCAAAAAAATGTTACCATTTTGGTAACTCTAACTCAGGATGGATAGAACATCATTAAATGATTCTTTTAATATCATGAAAATAAGGATAGTCATGAAATAAAATGTCAAATGGAAATATATACAACTCATAGAAAGATATAGGTTCATGAAATGGAATGTGTCCAAAAGAATGCCACTTCAGACAAAATAGCTTTATATATTTTGAAAGCTTTGAAACATAACCCCCATGAAAACAAATTATGAATTAATTTATAGGTAAAAACACATAAAAATAACTATAATAATGATATAATACAACCATTAGAAATATACAGAACACAAAAATGAAATAATTTGTGATTAAAGAATGTATCTCATGGAATTAAAAAGTGATATGAAATCCTCATACCTAGTGTCTTGACAATCGTCGTACTTGTTCGATCCTCCTTAATAAAAATGTACGTTTCTATAACTATTTCACAGAATAATATTAATCTATCTAACACAATATCTGGTTTTATTATGACTTTATATTATCCTCTTGTTAAAAATTATATGACATGGTTATGGTTCAGTAAATATTCCATTCGTTTCTCATATGTGTCTGCATATGTTATATAATTGGTCCTTATATTTATATCATAATTTAGAGAATGTATATATTGACATAAATATATTTATTATTCGTTTAAGTCTTATTATAGTAATCTGTAGAATAAATATATATGAAATGTAATACAATTTTCATGGAGATGGTTATCTGTGGGTACACATAAAGGCAACTTCTATTTTATTGATATATTGAACGAATAAAACTAAATTACATATATGTATATGTATATAAATATATAATATAAATAAATTATAATATTTTTCCTATATATAATATATGTTTACAAAAAATATCTTTAATAAATTCTATTTCGTGTGTGAATGAATCATTTCGCTTTGAGGGGGTGATAATGCACACTTACACAAACAAAATTATTGTATTTACCCAAGATGTAATGAATATGGGTATGTTATAAATCTAAATTATAGAAGTATAAAAAAATTATTAAAATAATATATATGATATATGAATATTGTTTCAATCAAAATGTCTCCCATGAGTGTATGTAAAGAAAAAAAATAAAAGATAATCATTTAGTGATGTGGTAGTTCGATGTACATATAAAGAGTATGTTTGTTACCATTATATGGAAGTGTGAGTAAGTGTAGATTAGAAATAAAATAAATGAATAATAGTATATTAAGGATTCTAGTGCTTTTATACAATCATGGAATATAATTATTTTATAGATTGGATAATGTAAATAAAAGAAAGATGTTTAAGCGAGGGTTTTATCTCTTAACCAAGTAACTTCTTTTGGTTTTAAGTAATGGGATTCCATTTAATACTTGATACCTAAATGGGGGATTTATGAATTAAATGATGTATATTGGGGAGTGTATTATGTATATCATGTCTGAAAAAAAATTCATTTCAGAGGTGTGAAGAAGAGGGGGAGGTTGTGGCCTTTTATAGGGAAGGGAAAGGACACACAATTGGAATTTTTTAAAACAAGTTTGGTTTAACATTTTTTACCTAAAAAATCCTTAAAATCCCAAAAAACTCAATAATTTATATTATAAGGAATAAATGTTTCATGAAAATTGTTATTTTATCAGTGGATAGGTTATTTCGTCCATTAAGATTATTGTTTATTTTAGTTCTAAGCATAATTTTACAATAATAATTTTAATTAATTTTAAATACATTCTATAATATTGCTGATAGAAAATTTAGTTTATTAGAAATTAGAAATTATAAGGATTCAATACATGGAATTAATTTTCCCAAATTCAAATAAAAAAAGCTGTAGAAATTAATTTAAATTTAATCCCTCTAGCGGGACGACACTACGAGTCTTCAAGGTAACAACATACAAAATTTTTGATAAGTTTTATACGTAATTTTAATGTCAAATTTATTATGAAGACCTAAAATGATTACTTTGTAAACAAATAATGTAAATTTACTTTTAAATAAATTAAAAATAAAACTTATCTTTATTAATAAATAAGATTAAAATGTATTTTGGAATTAAAATTTAGTATTTTTAACTCTTCATTGAGAAAATGATACCATAATGAAAAATACTAAATAATAATAATAAGCTATTATATATGTTTAAATTTAAAATATTATGTTTATAATTACATATTAAATCTAAAAAATTCCATAAATTGGATTTATAATGTGATCTCCATTGAAAAGAGGTAAAACTGCCTTTATATAAATATGAGATTTTAAGCATTATATGAGGGTTATTCCTTTCTTAATACTATTAGATAAATGTGCTGAATATAAAAAATATTTTGATGGAATATTTAATATATATATCTTACTAATATAAGAAACTAATTTTAATTAATTTAATTTATTATGTTAAGAAAACAATGTGGGTATAATAATATTTTATTTTAAATTCAATAGGGTTTCATATCCTCTTCTAATTAATTTGAAAAATATTTATACATTTTTTATCTCTATAAACAATATATTTTATTAAGAGTATTAAGAATTTTCATAACATCAAATTTTCTAACCAGGTTTTATAATATAGTTATCTTTGTTCATCAAAACTCGGTCATGCATGTTACCTAAGCCAATTAGGAAAGTCCTTGTTTCATTTAACACAAGCAAACATTTATATTCTGTGTAAAGCAAGAAAAAATTTATGTTTTTTATAGTTCATGATTAATTTTTTTTCATATAACATAATATAAAAATAGTTTTTTATTAAAATATTACTAATTATTAGTGTTTTTTGAAATGAAAAATATCTAAAAGTTTAAATTAATTTGATAAAAAAATCACACAATCTCAAGGTGTAATATTTTACCACCGTAAAATGAATATCACAATCAATGATAATCCTATTCTTAAAAAGTATCTATAATTTTAATTTTTAATTAAATTAAAACCAAAGATTAAAAATTAGTACACAATCATCCTTGAAAAATGAATGTTTTACCCATAATTGTTACATAGGGTTACACATAGCTGGGATTCAACCTATGTGAGTATAGGTGGAAAGTGAAAACATATAGATATAAGATAAATATAAATATAAGTTTATAAAGTATATTAATAGATATCTTGGTTAGGAGAATGATAATAATTAAACATCATTAAATATGTGATTAAGTAGGGAACAATTGGATTCATTAGAAAAGAACGAACGAAGATCACATGTTTGGTTTCACGATTCATTCCTTACAGTTGATGAATTTTAATGAGAATATACACATACATTATTTTATTCCCCTTCATTTGAAAAATCACCATTTCTATTTTTCTTGTTAAATTTCCTCTTAATATCTTACCCTATAAAATGAATGAGAATTTTTATCCTTCTTGAAGTTCTAATAGATCATAAGATCCATGATATGTCATCTCATCTCTCATCTGTTACCATCATAACAAATAAGATATTCAATATGAATATTTCCTCATGCGGTGAGTTGATATATTAAACAGAAAAAAATTATGTGATGTTTTACTTATGCTTTCATTTAAAGATTTTCCTTATATAATTTACCATTTTATCCTTAAATATGCACTTATTTTATACCAAAAACATTTTTATTGGATACTTGACTTGATCATTTCACTAATAGAACATTAAATGGGATTTTATTATTCCAAAATATATTTAGGGGTATATAATCACCTGAAACATCACTCAATTTTGAACACACATATTATCATAGGGCATATTCATAACAAATAAAATAGGGGCATCCCAACTATTGGGGGAAAGTATTGGCTTTTCTAGAATTTTCATTTTTCACATCATCCATTATGATTTCATAGTCATTAACATTATCTATCACTATTACCTTTTATTCACATTCTAGCATAATGACCATACTCCATATATTTGAAACACTAAATTGTTGGATGACCATTCTTTGGATCACACTCCTTATTCTGATTACATAAAAATTCAGCAACCTGATTACCTTTATTAAAACACATAAAACATTTATTAGTTCCCCTTAGACAAGTTTACATATATATTTATTCACACATTTGTAATAAAGTAATCCTAATCATCTTCCATATGTGGTCTTTATAGTTTCCATTGAATTTCATCATTCTTTTCGTATCATAACCAAGATATTTGATTGGTATCTTCAATATCAATTTTTCAAAGAAGAGTACGAGGAATGTGAATAAAAAAAATAGGATATTCAACTCTTCCAATATAATGATTAAATATTATCTTGATGGTACTTATTCCTAATGTAGTTCCCCCCACTTTTTTACAACACCTTTTAAGAGAAAAATTTCCAAAATAACTTTTTCATGTTATGAAATATATAGAATGAAAATATATATTCATGGGTAAAGATCAATTTCTTATAAATTATCAAATCAGTTGTCACACTAAATAATGGTGGGTGTTTCCTTAAAAAGGAAATAGGAAAACTTTATTCCTTTCATAGGTAATTTGGAAATTCTGTGTGACTCATTGATTGATAAGGAAGTATAGAAATTGAGTATTTTCACTACATCTACAATAACATTTTTTTGCTCTGGGCTTCATAATAGCATTGTACATTGTATTCCTCATTAACACAGCAGTTTTGGGTTCCAACCATTTAGAAAAATCACGTATAATAGTGTGATAAACACTAATCAAATTTGAAACCATCATAATCTTAAAAATGAATAAATGATTGGATGAAAAACTCATGACACCATAATTAATATATGACACCCTAGGTTTATAATAGGTTTTTCATTGCAAAATTCTATTTAAATCATTCATAATGGTTAATAAAGTGTTTCAAAATTCAAAAATATATCCTCAGAGTGTTTCAAATCAGGTATGCAACAAGGCTTTTTGTTATGTTGATCATTTCAAAAAGTTAGGACTTGGAGATCTTGTTACTGTAGTTAACCCTTGGTACATATGTTCCACATCCATATCTACATGTAATATCCATGTAGGGATGTACTATTAGTAAAACACTCAGTGTATCCTTTACAAAAAAAATTCAACAACAATTCCCAAAAGATTAGATCATTCTTAGAATTATGCATATAAATAACCGTTGATATATCCTTAGAAATATACCCATGGAAGTCAATAATTTTTTCTCATCATAGATTCTAAAGGATAAATAAACCTTATCTCTAATAAAAACTATAACAACTGAGTCTTAACATAAATTAACTTTTCTTAACTTTTGTGAAAAATGTAAACAATATATAAAATGACACCCAATACAATTATTGGCCAAGTACATTTGGAAATTTCAAAACATAAAAACCGGTGCATTAGAAAGCTTCATTATCTCACACAAAGAACTTCATTACTAGAACCCTTCACAGACACATCATACACAATACATATCATTATATCATAGTCAAGGAAACATAAAAATTATTGAGCTCGTATTCTCTGTAAGGGTAAACAAGGGAGACTTATAATCTTAAACGTGAGAATATAGGTATGATAAATGGATCATAACATTATAAGATCATACCCTTCATATAAATTCTCATAAACAAGTATAATGGAATATATATTTGAAGTTCATAAGAAATAAATCAAAATAAAATAATGAATATAATCCACAAACTATTTACTATGGAATAATACATGGAGTTGTGGAATGCATAAACTAGAGATATTATTCCCTATAAGGTCAAGTAGCATTGATAGAACAAATAAAGGCACTTCATGGGATCTACACAATAAAATTTGGATACAAAACAATCCCAAATTACAACCCTTTTCATATAAGGTATTATATATCCTCATATTCCCATAGTCGATTGGGTTTCCCAGTCTTCCATCTTTATACTGACGACACCTACTCGGTGGGACACAACATCATCCTATGTTGCATTCCATTCCTTTAAAGGGATTGTGATTCCTTATATTACCATAGTGGATCATACTTGTGGGAATTATTCACATCATTATTTCATGAGATATAAATATTAACCTTATCCATTAGAGGTAGATATATTTCCCACAAATATCATAATAAAATAATTAATACATGTACCAAAAGATAATGAAACATTCATCATTTCATGACCCAAAAATATAGTATAGTGTAATAATAATCCTATCAAAATACCATGAAATGAAATTGAAACAAATATAATTTAATGACATCATTAACTAGGGAAAATAGATAGTTTTTTAATCATTTCATTAAACCATAACCCATGAAAAGAAGTTGGAATCAAAATAAGATAACCTATGATAGAGAAACATGGATCATAATAGACCATAGATAATAACCTAAACTATTGAAGAATAAAAATTTCCAGAACCTTTGTAAAGAATCCGAGAAGGGAGTGAGTAACATCAAAGAATTCCATCTTAGTTTGAAAATAACATGAAAATATATATTTAATACATTTCTTGAGGAAAATATACTTTATTCTTTGAAAAAAATATTTTTCAAAAAATACAACCGTGAAAATTTTATTTATGAAAATATTATTGAGAAATTATCAATAAATATTAAAAAATTATTATGATAACATTTTTCCATGGAAAGATATAAATAAACATTGAAATAGATTCAAAACCCAATTCTTTTAGAATACATGGGAAACATAAAAATGACTTTTATAGACTTTTCAAAAACCTTTTTAATGAAAATAGCTTTGAAAACTCGTAATGAAATACTTTTAAATAATTTAAATACGTTTAATATTAAAACAAGTTTAAATTATCATTTAAAAAAATTATTTGAATTTTTTTTTAAATTAGTTTTAGAATGAAACATGTTACCGAAAATAATATAATTGAGGTATGAGTTTCTTAATATAATCATATTAATTATATTATGTACCAGAGAGGGGTAAAATGGTTCAAATAAATGATGAAATTTTTAATAACCATAGTATAATAAAATTCATGAGTTTTATTTAGAGGTGGATCATTATATTTTATCAATGGATGCATAATCACTAACAATTTTGATATGTGATGAGATTGTAACGATAAACTATAACCATTTTTCTACATCTAATTAATTGGGGACAGAATATCATTACACGATGATTAAATGAACATGAAAATAAGAATATTCATGATTAATTTTTAGAAATTTGGTTTATATACCTAATATAAAAATATTGGTGCATGACCTGAATTGTGTCAAAGAAGGAAAATTGAGACAAAATGGACTTACCGATTTGGTAACTATTGAAACACATTCCCCTAGAAATAAATATCATAAAAACTAATGAACATAATTATAATTATTATATAATAAATTCATGGGAATTATTCACACCCCACGAATGCTATTTTTGTTTATTAAGGCATTTGTCTGATGCATATAAAATGTGAGAATAAATCCCCTTACATTGTGTCTTGACTTTGATTATATGCATTCAAACATCATGTATACGAAATTTAAATTTTTTATAACCATTTTAAAGAATCTTAATATTTTATATAATAGAATATATATATTTATTAGAACATTATATTATCCTCTTGGTATAAATTCTATATTAAGGATGAACTTTAGGTAATATTTTCTTTATATTTCATATATGTCTTCATTTTTTATATAAATGGACTGTATAATTATATAATGTTTTTAAGAATTTAAAACAGGATATAAATATTTTTAAAATTAATTAAATTTGTATTATAATAACATATAAAATATATTTATATATTTATGTAATGTAATACATTATTCACGAATATGGTTGGTTGTACATACACATGCACAATGATTCTATTTTATTGACATATTGAAGGAATGAATGTAAATAACAAGTATGTTTAAGAATATGTTAATATAATATAATTAATGTAGAATTATTGTTTCATAAATATCATATATTTTCACTAATCATATCCTTAGTAAATTCAATGAAGTGTGTAGATGAATCACATCACTTTGAGGGGATGATAGTACACACTTCTTAAAGCGCAATTATGATATTTACACAAGATGTATAGTGGAATGGTAATTGATAAATGAAAATAATAGAATAATAAAGACACTATATATATCATATATATAATATATAAATATATATTACATCATAATTCCCACATTGAGAGGGCGTGAAGGAAAAATCAACACTTATCATTCTCTGAGGTCATAGTTCTTTGTACAAATAAAAAGTATGTTCATTTACATGTGTGTATGTGTTTGTATATACCTGATCAAAATAAATTTCGAGTATATTTTAGATAACTATTTTATTAAACCATAATATAATAATAAGAGTTTATGCAATGAAGAATGGAAATAAATGAACGGATCATGAGGGAGGGTGTTATATATTAACTGGTCAACTCATTTCAGATTACACTAAATGGATTCCTTAGATGACATTATCAAAAATGTAATATTCAATTATTAATGGAGGGATTTTGGGGAGTTCATGTTTCATAAATATACCAATCCTACAAGTATTTATATGTGTGATGAAGAGGGAGAGGTGGGGGACTTTTTTAGGGATGGGAAAGGGAATACATAGAATTTTTTTAAACAAGTTAGGTTTTCTGTCATTTTTACCTAAAACAATTATAAAAAGGAGAAAAAAACTAAATATTGGAAGGTATATGGTTGAAATAATTAAATAAATTGATGTTTCGAAATGTGTATAGGTTATTTGGGCCCTTATATTTAATGTTTCTTACCTTGTTAAGCTTAATGTTAAATTCATAACTGTAATTAATTTGAACTACATTCACTATTAATTTTTTAAAGAGAGTTGAAATTATTATAAATTATATATTATGATGATTCAAATTATGGAATCCTTTTTAAAGAATACATGTCATATATGTGGTAGAATGTAATTTAAATTTAATCCCTTTAATGGGGAAATGTTGTTTGGTTTTAATTTAAAAACATTTCAAAATATGCTATGTTTTGAAAACTAATTTCAATGTTAAATTGATTATAATGATCTAAATTTTATTATTTGATAAAAATAAAATCTTATTAATATTTTAAATCAATTTAAAATATATTTATTCCTTAAAAATAAATCTGAGGAAAAAGTAATATTGAAACAAAAATCATTCTTATTAACTGTTTATAAAAAAATTTAATCCTTACTAAAACAACCAAAAAATTATTCTAAACTAATATTTATGCTTCACATTAAAATATAAAGTTTATTATAACATTTGAAAACAATAAAATCTATAAAAATGGATTTTAAATTATATTTCCATTAAATAGAGGTAAAACTAAATTTATAAAAAATATGTTTTTAAGCATAAAATTGTTTCTATTATTTTACTAAACCTATAAAATATATCGGATGAATATAAAAATTATTTAAATAAATTTATAACATTTATCACATTAACATCACTCATTAATTTTAATTAATTTAATTTAGTAGGGTAAATAATATTATCTGTATAATTATATTTTCTTTTATATTCTTTCATCTTTTAATATTCATTTAAAATTGATTTTCAACAAATTGATTCATATTATATTTGATTAAACCATAAATTATAATTATTTAGTTAATAATTTACATCAATTATAATATAATTACTATTTTATATAAAATAATAAAAAACATTTCTTAAAAACTAGGTCATGCATGTTACAGAATAAATCAAGTAATATCGTTATTGCATGTAATGTAATCTAACCTCAGTGAAATGTGTGGAGAAGATTTATTTTTTGTTTCATAAATTGAATGATTAACATGTTATTTGTTATAACTAACAAAAAACATAGTTCTTTATTATAAAATAATATATATATTTTTTGTTTTTTTTTGAAGTAAAAAATATCAAAAAGATTAAATTTATTTGAAAAATAATTCACAACATCTTGAGGTGTTATAGGATTGATATATAACCATTATAACATATACGTAAAAATTTCATACACCCTAGGAAATAAAAATATATTATTTGACACTCTGAGGATGAAATTTATGTCTTCTGGTTGTTGTGGAGTCAAATAACGAATATGAGCTCATGTGTATCATTACTCAAATTCTCCGAAATATTAGAATAGAAGTGTCTGGTATTGTTATGGATAGAAGGTAGTTACTGTCTTTTCCTTATGATTTGATTAATTTTATAAAGTACCAGTATGATGAGTTTAAGAGTGATAGGAATAATTTATTTGATTCTGAGACAATCTGTGAATGGTCTCTCTCTTCAAAAGGATTTTATTACTTCATGATACATTATATTTCTTCTCTGTGCTTGAGAAATGATTTAATTTGAGATTTTATTTATCATTGGAGCTTCATTTACACAATAAATAGTATTATGTACTAGTAAATGATTTTTCTATTCTGGTGGATAGCTATTAGACTTTAAATTTCTTATTTTGTGTCTCATTTCTATAGTTGTCATCAAATTATAGCTTAGTGAAAAAATCATTATGGTTTTGTTTATCCTATTACAATGCTAATGTGAAATAGAATAATGTGTCTATATATTTCATTTATTTGATACCATGGTCTCACTAAGGATTAAATTTAATTCATATTGTGATTTAATAGTTTATTGTGTCATCTCACATCAATCCAATTCAAGATAATCTATGATTGATGATTTGGTAATGTTGTACGTGAAAATGATCTGTGAATTCCTTGGGGTGCCATTTTATATTATCTCAAATAGTGATTACTAATTAATTTTTCACATACATGAATTTTTTTAATGTTATTTCTCATGTAAATTCTATTTTTTATTTTTTCACAGGGGGGGTGTTCCAATACATGTTTTTGGAGAAAATTGATGTTTTTTATGATTTGGGCCATACCATGAGCCAATGTCATGATTTAAGAACCAATTTTTTTTAAAACTCCATACATTTTTATATTTTTCAATCATTCCACTTCAAACATATCCTCCCATTACCAATTAAAACATACATATCCATTTTGACCCCTTAGGTACTCATAATCGTGGTAGATTTGGTTGATTTATTCAGGGAATTTTCCAACTCATGAGTATATTTCATATATAAAAAAGCATTTTATTTCCTTTTTACCTCATTTATTTTTTAACATTTTCCTTTCATCGAATTTCTCTGTCAATCCCAAAAACCCTAGGCTCCCCCATGTTTAATTTCCCGAAATGGAACTCATATTCATCATGGATTATGGGAAACTTCTCAAGGTTTCTCAGATCATCAAAATTTGAGAAGATAACTTTATTCATTCATAAATCAATAATTTTTTACACTTTCCCAACATTTTTCGCCCACATGACCCACTAAGCCTTATTTGAACCTACATTTTAATTTTGGCTTCTTATTGATTCAAATACATTTGTATTTGTGATGATTTCTTCAAATATTCTCATGTAAGTGACTTTCCTCTCTTGTTCCTTCCTTTTCCATAGGGTTTCATCAACGTTTCTTGGAGCCCCAAATTTACATGAGTTAGGGCTTTGAATCAAAGGTCTTAATTTTTGTTTCATGGTAAAATGTTGTTGTTTTAGGATTTTTTTCACTTCCTTTTTGTGTAGTAGTAGTGTGGTTGAAGTTCCATATAAGTATTTTGTGGTTTTTACATATATGGTAAGTGATTCCATGTTTATTTATATTATAATCAGTTAACATGATGGATTTATATCTCTTCTCTGGTCTTCATTCATTATTTTTAGTGATACATTATTGTTGGTCGTATTTGTTAAGTAGTTGATTTTTAAGTGATAAATTGTGTGAAAATATGATTTTACTTTTTAATTTCAGGTTGTACCAAATTGTGTTGTTGTATAATTCATGGAATGGCTTTAAAAAAATGATTTATTGCACAAAATTATGGTTTGGGTTAATATTGGTCGTCATTTAGTGCTAAAATATTGGGTTTAAATGGATTTTATGTGCAAATTTTTTTATATCATGGTTAATTATTTAAACTAAATTCCAAGCATTTTATTGTGTATTACAAACTACAAAAATAATTTTTAGATTTTATTTTGAGTGTGTATGAATATAAGTAGAGTTTTATGAGTTAATGTAATTTGGTATAATGTTGAAATTTATTGGTCACAAAGTGGGAAACCCAGAAATCTAGATCGGTGGACGTGAACATGCATGATAGTGATCCAAAATGGTTATGAAGATGTTTCAAATAGCATGTTTATCATTGAAAAAACTAACAAATCTATGATGATTATGATGCTGGACACCACTAGGTTTTTAGTGATTCTCCTACTAGTGTCTCATTTATGGGAAGAGACATTTTAATGGTTACTTTCACCCTGAGATGTGAGGTACCTATGGATCACAATAAACTAGTACCTAGAGGTGTTCGTTTGTTGAGTACCCCCAGAATATTTAGAATTATAATATGGTTAACAGTGTGTTTAGATGGAAATAAAATTAGATGACTTTTTGAAATCAAATTTATCAAGTATTAAAAGTTACCCACTTTGAAATGTATTTTCATTTAAATTATTAACATTTAAAACTTTTTTCAATAATTCATTTTTTATATCACTTGAATGATTTTTATATTATAATTATTTTAAAATGGAATATATGGGTGGTATATTATTGGGAATAGGGTCACACCCTACTCAAAAAATTGGGTTTATGCTGATTTGGTTACGTTTGGCACAGGTAAAGGAATTCTTTTCGAGATAGTGGTTTGGTTTGAGAGTTGCTTTCATTGTGCGGTGTTGTGGACACAACTCTTGGGTCTTGACCCCTTGTCATGTGGAATTACTTGGGTATTTTTTACTCTAAATTTTGATGTTTTGGACATCTTGTGTCTTGTTAAAAACCTTGTATTATGTTTTGAAAATTTATTAAGGATTGTTTGGTAGGAATTTTTTGAATCGTTTTGTTGATTTTCTTGGTTGTTTATTGAATCCAAATGAAAGTAAACCTGTATCAAACCATTATTTTTGATACCTGAGAACTTTTTCCACCTCATGGGGCTAGGGAAATCCCTTCAGGCATTTCCATGGTCCAGGTTTTGTGTTGGTTAGAATAGAGACCAGATCCAGTTGTTGAAAAAATGATATAAAAGGCATGTTATCCTTTTGGGTTATATTATTGTTTTGGGATGAGCCTTCTCATATAGGACCTAGGGTTGTCAGGGTTCAATTTCCATGAAATGAGTAAGGTTCATGGCCTACACCTCTCATGATTTTCCTCAAGTAACCATGGGAGGTGCGTATTGTTTGTTTAACTTCACTTACAATAGGGACACGTAGGCTGTAGAACTTACAAGGACATTGAGTGAGATTAAATTGGTTGATTATTTTAATAATTTTATGAGATATATTTATTTATATTTTATGTTTTTTATGAAATTTTTCATAATTGTTTTATTAACATTTTCTCCTGTGATTATTGCCTTTTGTAGAAACATTACTCCTCAGAAAGCGCCCATGCACCCACTAGAGGAAGCTGAAGAGATTTCTCCCTCACCTCTTGATTAGAGGATAGTGGGTGCTATGATTTGGGTTCTCCAAGCTCATTGATAGTGAAAATATACTATTCCTAAACTAGTTAGTGAAGATGGACCTAGTCATAGGAAGGAAAAAGCCTACTTTTTTTTGAAAAAACAAGCCTCTTACATTCCAATGTAGTACAGAGCCATATGAAGCAGAGTAGTGGCTTGAGAAATATAAAAGCATGTTTCTGTTCCGTGAGATGCCTATGGAGGTCCATGTGAAAAGTTCCACTTTTCTTTTATAGGGTATCAACTGCATGTGGTGGGAATCAATGCATCAATATGGGAAGCAATATTAGATGAGCTATATGGACTTCAAGGAGGTCTTTAATGACCATTACTTCCCTAATGTCTCAGCATATTCTAGATCATAGAAGTTTATGGAAATCTTTTTAGGGTTTCTTTTAGTGATGTAGTACACAAACCAGTTTGTTGAGATGGTATGGAATGCACCGAAAATTGATTCTAATGGTCAAGTGATGGCCTAGAAGTTCAAAAGGGGCTTTTGGTCAAAGATTTATTATTAGGTCATCCTATTTTTGTTGAAAACATATGCTATGTTGGTTGAGTGGGACTGTATGGTTGATATTGACCATAGGGGGAGGTACAATTTTTATAGGACAATATCAATGATGGTCAGAACAACATCATCTGAAAAGGAAATGATGCAGGAGGTGCATGTGGAAAAATGAGGTGGAAGTTCATGCCACATTTCTAGAAATCAATCATTTGTGGATTTGGATGTGATGTATGTCATGTGAAATATTTTGAGAGAATAAGGCACATCAAACTAGAATTCACATATCCTTTAAAGACCTATTATCAGTCTGAAGGTATGGGACACTTACAATGCTTTGGTTATATGGGACATCGTCATCAGAGTAGACAAGGATTAGTGGATTACAGGGGAGTGCTGGATCAGTAAGAGTAGTCGAGGATGGCGGGATCTCAGTTATGGCATCGTGCTGATAGGTTTGGATCATCTTATAGGAAGAGCCAGTTCAAGACATAGCCATAGGTGAAAAGGCTTTCTCAGGTAGAGATGAGACATCTTCAAGCCATAGAGCAAGCACCGGTTTTATCCGATGTCAGCCATCATCTGTCCAAGGTAACATTTGGATTTTATCTTCTATAGATGATGATATTTTCAATACTCCTTCTATTTAGTTTATCTAATATTGTACTATGTGCTCATTTTATTTTCCAACCGATCTTTTGTCTTTCATGAAGTAGTTGGTTACGCCGTTGGGAAAGAATAAGAAGTAGGGTCTTAGGTTCCTGTCGTGTGTGATTTTTGTGTTTGGGGGCTGAGAAGGAGATGTACCACTATGTAATAGATAAGGATATATTTTATATATTACATGTCATGGATTTTATGGTACACTTTTTTGGAACACATCAATTTCTATAGGCGGTGGGTGTGGTTCACAACCCCTGATGGTAGTCCACATGTTTTATGTGGGGAATGGGATCCTTAATCGGGTTGTTTGGGACCTCCACTACTAGAGATGGGTAATCATATCATCTAGATATCATATTTCACGATATATTAATATGGTCGTGCTCTTGAGGGTGGTTTACCTCATGTAGTGTATGAGTTCCCAAGATATTCCATGATTATTTCTCAGTCTTACCATGAGAGTGGGTCGTGGAGTTCTCGATTTATTAAGAACTGGAAACACAACCAATAACACTTCGATCATATTTTTTGGTCCCTCGTTGATCTGGGTGATTTAGATATAGATTAGTAAAATTTATAATCCAAAAGATTCATTCTCTCGAGCAACTCTCCTCGGGCTACCCGTATACTTTTTGTGAAGACGGCTGACAAATACCTCTGGTGGTGTATTGATTACGAAAATCTAAAAATGGTATCAATCATGAAAAAATATCCACTAACCCGAATAGATGACATTTTTTATTAGTTGAAGGGGGAAATTGGTTTTATAAAAAAAGGATTGGGTTTCTGTTACAACATTCTCTGGGTAAAAGAGGTCGATATCCCAAGGACAACATTCTGAAGCACATACGACCAATTTGAGTGTTTGTTCATTCCCTTAGTGATGACCAATTATCCAATGGTCATTATGGAACTCATGAATATTATGATCCCCTAGTATGTTTTCTAATTCATCGTGGTATTTTTGGATGACATATTGGTTTCCACTAGGTCTTAGGAGGAGCATGAGCATCATTTTAGGATCGTGTTTGGCACATTGATGGATAATAGCCATTATGAATATTTTTTTCATTGAACCTTCTAGATTTTTTAGGTGATGTTTCTGGTGAATTTGATCTCAAATAGGGGAGTTTCAGTGGACCCCATGAAGATTAATGTAGTGATGTTGTTGGAGTAGCTGAAGAATGTGTTTGAGATTATGAGTTTTCTCAACTTGGTTAGATAATATTGGTGGTTTGTTCGATATTTCTCTTGAATTTCTTCACCCATGACCACTCCCACCCATAAGGGGGTGATTTTTATTTGGGGCATGTAATATTAGTCATCCTTCAAGAAGATGAATCCGTAGTTGAGTACCACTCATTTGTTGATCTTTCCAACATCTATAAATGGATATGTGGTGTATTGTTACGTTTTAGGTCTGGGTCCCAGGTATGTGCTTATACAAGATGATGGTGTGGTGGTGTATGTATCTTGCAAATTCTAACCACATTAATATAATTACCTAACCCACAACATAAAACTAGTATATGTGATGCATTCTTTGAAAACATGGCAACACTACCTTTTTTAGATTTGTTTTTGTACTATTTTAATCACAATATATTATCCTATATATTCTCACATAAGGATCATAATCTGTGGAATAAACATTAGATTGAGTAATTGTAGGGTTTTGACCTTGTATTGTCTACCCCATAGGAAAGGGTAATGTGGAAGAAAAAACATTGAGCAGAAGAGTACCAGCTCTGGCTTTCAGGAAGTCCTGTGATAAGTGGACTCTGAGGGGGGTATTTTCATAGATGCATCTGGTTACTAGTGAGCACAGTGGAAGTGTGTTCATAGTGAGTGTTAATTTTATTGATTCTCTTGTTGAGGTAATTATGTGGGAGAAACCTGATGATGAGTTATGTTTGTGGTTGATGCAGTTTCTTTATTTTGGTCAGACATCTTTTTTTTGGTATTCATCCCCAGAGGGTATCTTGTGCATCAAGGGTAGTTTTGTATTGTCATTGTCTCTGCGAAATGTGGTGATGAAAGTTATCCACCAGTCATAGTGGGTTATCCATCCTTGGGCCAGCATGTTGTATTATGATATGTGAAATCCATTATGGTGTCCAAGAATGAGATGAGATGTAGCTGAATTCATGTAGAGATGATATACATGTGATCATGTGAATTTAGATCATCAAAGGTTGTGTGATTTTCTCCATCCATTACCCATTACATCATGGATGTGGTATGAGGTCACCATGGATTTCATTTTTGGCCTCCATCATACACACTCAGGGTATGAATTCCATAGGGTAGTAATTGACCATCTAACCCAATCAGCACAATTCATTCAGATAAAAGATATATCTAAATAGGATGAATTAAGCCAATTGTATCATCAAGAGGGGGTAATGATTCATGGTGTTCCTTAAGCCATTTTCATGGATAGAGACATCATTTTCACTTCTATATTTCAGAAGGTCTTAAGAAGTCCTTGGGGTCTCCGATTAAAATGATCAATGCATACCATCTCCAAATAGATGGTATGACCTAGCGAGCGAATATGATTTTGAAGGAAAATCCATGTGCTTGTGTTTGGGACATTGGAGGTTCCTAGTATAACCAATTGGGAGTTTTTGAATTAACTTATAGTAATAGTTACCAATCCTTGATCTCAATGGCTCCCTTTGTGGTACTCTATGGTTGGCATTATCGGTCCCCCCGGTGTTGGGATGAAAGAGGTGAGATCTCACTATTGCGGTTGAGTCTTGTTCAAGAGACATCTGATAAGTTCATGTAGTTACAGACGCATTTATTGACAGTTAACCGTCACCAAAAAATCATTCCCAAATAAGAGGCGTCGAGACCTAGTGTTTTCGGTGGGTGATTATGAGTTTTTGAAAGTGGGCCCTCATCCGGGTCATCACTGTATTGTAAAGTTGGGAATGGTAATGAAAACATATTTCAATACATTTGAGATTACTAAGATGTTTAGAAAGGTAGAATATAGGTTATCCTTTCCATCTGGGTTGTAATCTATCCATGATGTCTACCATGTCTCACAACTAAAGAGGAACAACCTGTATCTGTCCCATGTGCAGAATTGGGAGGAATTGGAAATAGGGACCGATCTCTCTGTGGTTGAGTGAACAATACATATTATGGACTATCGAGAAGAAGTTCTTTGAGGGAAGACAATACATCTTGTTTGATTCCTCTGGAATTGTGGGATTGATGAGTTTGAGACATGGGAGCCGAATGCTTGTGTCGTAGAGCAGTTTATATTTCCCTTATTTGACCAGTCATCGAGATGAATTTTTAAGGGAAGAATGTTTTTATGGTTGGGAGAATTTTCACATCAATGACATTTTTAAAATTTTATTTTCATGTAATTAATGTTCTATATTTATTTTGTTGAGGTTTCCTAGACATTTTTAGGGAAAAGTGTGTTTTTTGGAGATTTTCACCAAACATTGAGCTCATTTCTATATTTAAAAACAATTTTTTTCATTTATAAATATGTTTTTTTAAATTTTCCACCCATTACAAATTTCACTTCCCCTCCCCTGACCTATTAAACCCACCATATCCATTTGGAGCCCTTAGGATCTCAGAATCATGGTTGATTTGGGGGATATATTCTGTAATTGGGCTAACCCATGATCCATTCTCTAGTTTTTTTAGAAATACTTTATTTTTTCATATCTTATTCATTTTTTATTATTATTTGGTCATTAAACATCTCACATGATCCCAGAAACCCTATACGATATCCATATTTGATTTTCTAACTTTGGTTCCCATATTCCACATGGATTAGGGAGGGCATCTCAAGGTTTCTCCAACCATAAATTTTTGAAAGGGTAGTTTGTTTCACTAATAAATCATTCTTGTTTTACTCCTTTCCTCATTTCAGTCCCCACATGACCTAATCATATTTATTTAATCCTCGCATTAAATTTTTTCTTCTTGGAGATACAAATACTACTGTATTTGCGGTGATTTCCTCAATTTTTTTCAACTAAGTGACTTTCCACTGTTGTTATTTCCATTAAAATAGTATTTTCAAATTTTATTGATGCTCAAAATGTCCAAAGGATAGGGATTTTTACCTAGTGTCAATTTTTGAGTTTCTTGGTCTAATTATGAGGTTTTAGGTTTGTTTTCACACCATTATAGTGGAGTGGTGTTGCAGTTGATGTTCCACACAAGGATTTGAGGGTTGTGACATATATGGTAGGTGATTCCACGTGAAAACATTATAGAATGATTTTTTGCGAGATTTATATTTAATTAATGTTCCACATTCATTATTTTTTGTGAGATAACTATTTTCAGAAGAATTTTTTAGGCAGTTGACTTTTCGTTCCAATTTTGTGTCAAAATGATTGTTTTACCAGTTCATTCCATGTTGTATAAATTATTTTTGTTTTATAATTCATGGAATGGATTTATAAGAAAATGTTTTAGTGATGAAAATTATTTTTTGGTGTAAAATTCGTATGAATATTGTGTTAAAAATATGGGTTTAAAATCGATTTTATGTTCAATTTTTTGTTATATCATGCATAGTTGTTTTATTGAAATTCTAAGCATTTCATTGAGTTATAAAAATAGTGAAAAGAATTTTTATATTCTATTTTGAGTGTGTATAACCATAACTAGTGTTTTTATGTGTATATTGAATTTTTTAGCATGTGGATCTTGTTCGATCACAAAGAGAGAAACTCAAGTATCTATGTAGGAGGACATGTACTACCATTCCAATGATTCGGAGTGGTTGTGTCCTAATTTTACAAAACATGATTTTCATTGAAAAGAATAGAAAAACATACTGAATGTTTATGATGGGGACCACTATGTTATAGCTAATTCCCCTGCTAGTGGATAGTGCAAGAGAATTCATATTGTTATGGTTACTTTCACATCGAGAAGCGAGATAACTGGAGCTCACAACTATCTAGTCCCAAGGGGTGTTCTCGTTTTGATTGATCATTGACTATTTGGAATTAATAAATGGATTTTCTTGTGTTTGGATGTAAAATTATATATCTTATATGTTTTATTTAAAATTAACCATTATATAATGTTACTTTGAAAACTATTTTCATTTAAAAAATGCACCTTTAGAAATTATTGCTACCATTCATTGTTTACAATAGTTTCTAGATTTTGATCTTATAATTCCTATCACATGTATTCTTTGTGTGTTATCTTATTTGTCTTATGATCATACCCTATATACACCTTGGGTTGTAAGTAGAATTGGTTGTGTTTGACATAGGTAAGAGAAAGGCTTTTGGAGATGGTGTTTCCGGATTATAGTTACTTCTGTTGTGCGGTGTTCTGGAGATGACTCGTGGGTGATAAACCCTTGTCTTTTTCTAGTCATTGAGTTAATTTCCTTGTACTTTTTTAGTTTGGTACCTCCTTAGTCATTTTGAAAATTTTATTCAATTACAAATTTTTAATTAAGGCTTGTTTGGGAAGAATTTTCATATTTGTTATATTATTTTTGTTGTCTTATGTATCCTAATTTGGATAAATTGTTCCCAAACCATTGTTTTGAATACCAAGGCACTTTTTGCTATATGTGAGGATAGGGTATTATATTAGGGTCTTACCATGGTCTTGGGTTGGAGCTAGTTTTGATGGAAACAATATCCTTTTTGTGACATACCTCTATGTTATAGAAATTACTCCACTAGGAAATATACTCTAATGTCATGATAATAAATTTTTACCTTCCTATGAAGGTTGAAGATATAAAGTGATATATTTAACTATATTAGGATTTTATTTTTTCATGAGTTATGTAGTTTAGTTTATATTCAGATAACCTCTTGTGACTAGTTGTTTTTTTATATAAAAATAGTTATAAATTTTCCATTAAAATAAGTCCTTTTAGGGTCTTTTTGATTGACCTTTCTAATCCACACATTGTTAGTCAAAACTGAGAAAATAATAACTTTTTATCAATATGGTTTACATCAGTATAATACAAAATCTTATATCAACAATTGGTGAAAACTCATAGTTGATATTAATCATATAGAGATCATCTGAATCATAATTCGTAATTATCTATTAGTAAATTGTTTTTCTTGAATGTATCACCTCAAATAGTTCACTGTCGGATTGGGTAGTAGAGAATGATAGTTATTTGATAAATGGTATAGTTTTAGATAACTTAATATATTGGTTTTTTCTGATCATAATTTGGATTTTCCATTATAGTTGATGTCAATATATAATGTATTCTATGTCTCTTAACTCAATAAGTATCACCAAAACTAGAAATATATTTTTAATTGGTATGACATCGACATAGAACATGATATTTATATTATCAGCAAACAATATAAAATTGTTGAATATTATTAGTGGATACACATATTAAGTACATACCACTTGTATTGGTTATATTGGAACATGGATCGGACACACATGAGATGTACAAGTGGGTATTTAAGATGGGGGACAAATTTAATTATCTCCTTCTGGATCAATGTTTTTTACAAATCACTCTTGGGGAAAATGAAATATAGTGGGGATAAATCAAAAATATTAATATTCCTTTTTATACATAAAATCAGTTTATTTGATTATAATTGATTTCAATTTTTTTTTGTTTTTGGATTTTCAAATAAATATTAGTTTTTCTAGGCCAATAAGATATTTTTTCATGATTACGTAAAAGTATGTAATTTTTTCAATTAAATGATTCATTTTATTTTCAATTCCATATGGTTGGAATATAGTTGGTAAATGGTTTGGCTAAATCGTAAAATCCAATCATAAAAACATGAAACATGATACATATGTTTTTCCAATTTTAGGCTTGTTTATTTTTAAAACATGCATTCAATCTATGAAGCTCTTAAAATTTCTTATATGTGGGTATATTGTTAGCACATGGTGTTCCAAATATTTTAGCCAATCCATTCAAAATTAATTAATAAATCATAATTTTACATTTAACCCCTAAGAAACATTTTTTTACCTTATTATTTCTCTATTGAATTAGGATATCAACCTAGAATACAACACATGGAGATTTTTTAGATTTCATTCCTTTCAGAGTGTGGACCAATTGGATCTAAGATATTTGGATCTAGGAAATTTGGGGATTGATTTAGTTTTTTCTTTATTGTTCTTCTGTATTTGAACTTTTCTAATATAATGGATACCTATGTATGGGATATTTAGATTTTTATATGGGTTTCAAAATGATTTTATTGGGTTTATTATAGATCTATTGTGTATTTTGGAGTATTTTCCAAGGCATTTGTTCTTCATGCTTAACTATTCGAGAACTTTTATGGAATGTAATTTAACTCATTTAATTTTTTCAATAAATTGATGTCATGAAGATTATTGAATTTTGAATCATTATTTTGGTTCAATTATATTTCGAAGAGACTAAATTCATTTTTTTCGTGTGGATATCGTACATGCATTGAAATTCCTTGTTTATGAGGTGGGTAGTTTCATATGAATACAATATCTTATAATATATTCATTATAGTTCATATAAAAACATTCTCAAAATATAAAATTACTAGATTATGATATGTATAAATAACCATTTTATTGAATGAAATAAAATTATATCTTTTTTGTTGATGAATTTTTTTTTTAAAATAAATTTTATATTTTAATGAAAATTGATTTCAACAAAAGTTTTATAGTGATTAAAATTTATTCCAAAGCATGTTTTATTTTGATGAATATTTATTTAATAGAATCTGGAGTTTTTATAGAAATTCCATTGATAGAATGTTTATTTTTGGTGAAAATTTATTTCCAAGTTTGTTGTATTTGGATGAAAAGTGGTTTTAAAAGAATGTTATGTGAATTTTAATAAACCCATGGTTTACATAATGAATTTTGATTGCCTTGAATTGGTTATAATCAGATTAATATGTGTACATGGGAACATTGGGTACAAAAATTGGTCAAGTAATTTCGAAAAAAACTACAGTAAATGTAAATTTTAAGGATATGAAGTTACAAAAATAACTAAACTATGTATCTTATTACACCATCATTTGTTTCAATTATCCAGGTTTTATTTTGTCCCTTTTTGCAATTGGGTACCTAGAGACTGCTTGTGAACAGTAGTCATGGACACTCATTGAGGTGTGTAGATCATATCTCTCTTACACCGAATTTTTTCAAGGACTCATTTTCCATGTTGATGTTCATGTGAAGCCATTGTTTATTTATTATTTGATATTCAAAATGTTTAAAATTATTTATAACATATGAGTAATTTAAAAAATGAAATATTTTCTTAAAATATGATTTAAAAATTTGGTAAATTTGGATTGGATTTTTAGAAATTCTTAAAGGGGTGAATTAAATTTTTTTACAAACTATAAAAGGGATTCATTTGAATTTATATTCAATAGACAGGAATAATTGATTCATATTATAAATTAAGATTATGGAATGACTGGTGGGAAACAACTATGACTATTTTATCATACTATGATCATATGTTTATTTCCATGTAGATCCATATTATTCTTACATAGGCACCATAAATGGTTGTAACAGATGAGGGAGGAATATGAGTTATTAGGGTTTGTGATTTTATTGGTGACATTTTTGACATAGAGAAACAGTTTCTACCATTTTGAGTACATTATTTTTAAAATTTTATTTTAAAAAAATTCCATGAAAATTTTTATACATTATTTGTTGATTTTTTTTAATATTGAAATTCATTAATATATTCCATTATAGTTTACGTTTTATTTTATATAGTAGAAAAAATCATTCCCAAATTTATAGATTGATGCTGAGGTACTTTTCGCTAGACAATTAGGATAGGAGATTCTCTTTTGAACATTACATGGGACAACTATGATATCAGGTTCAATTATTAACTAGATTTGTTTGAGACATTTTTCGACTATTAATGTCAAAATAATCCAAAAAAGATAACTTCGTTCATTTTTATCTTAATTCTTTTATTAAAAAGAAGAACATATTTAAATTCAGAAACCTCCATTACCAATAAATTCAAAAGTACAGTTTTTTTCTTTTTCACCACATTTTTCACTGAAATGTAAAGGGGTACCTTCATCACATATTATCCATGTTATAGAAATTGAATTTCTAAATATGGACATTCTATTATATGAATTTGATATTAAATTCAAGGATTTAAAAATATATTATTTATTTCCCTTCCTTTAAAACATTATTTATTTCTATTAATTATCAATTCCTTGGTAAAAAAATATTATTTCATTGTATCTCAATTTTAGAAGACTATGGAATTTTTCTATGAAGTATTCATCATTTTTTTGAAATAAATTCAAATTTTCCATTGTGCTGAAGCCTCTAGTAGTCACCTATCCACAACATACATAAATACTATATCATTTTTGTTTAATATTAAATACATAGCATAAAAATAAATTACCATGGACTGAAATAGTTTAGTTATATTAGATACCATATATAAAATCGTTTAATTTAATGAATTATCATTAATATATCGAAAAAAATTATTCCCATAGAATAGAATTATTTTTGATACACTACTTAGAAACATTCTTAATATCATATGGAAATGGAATTATAAGAAATTATGTGATAAAATTCTAAGTTAGGGTAAAAATGTTATATATTAGTCAGTGATCATAAATCATAATAACATGGTCATTACAATATGAGAATATGAGTTAAACATTAAAAATCACACCCATTCATAGATCATAATTATGACAACCATTATCTTTATTGCACACATAAACATGACTTATTTCATTATATTTCACTTAGTACAACTATGAGGATCGAGAGGTCTAGTGTGTTGTGAAATTAGAAGTATTACATAAAAACATATAACATAAAATTCCATTTATTTATTGAAAAATTATTTTACATGACAAAAACATTCCATCATACGTATCATTTCATGAGATAACCTGAGGACATACGTAGGAAATGGGTAAGCTATAAAGCCTAGTAAGGGAGTAAAAAAATAAATAACATGAATAATAAATACATGTTAAGAAATAGATATATTAATAGATCATAAGAGAAACATGAACATAAAGACATGATAGGGGGTGATTATCATAATTTGAAAATGTGGAAACAACATTTAACATGATATTGGCATGAGCGAAGGTTCATTGCACATGGAGGATGAGTAAAACACCATTGAAATTGAATTATCATGAGTAAACCCTCAATTTACATGAATTAACATGAGTCAATAATCCTTTCAAATGACGAATCATGGTATTATTATTTATCTAATGCATTGGATCAATATCTTTATTCACCCTTTGTTAACATTTCATTTAATTCATAAGTGTGCTAAATGGATCACACAACATGGATTCGATAAACATCATAATTTTTCCCATGAATATGATATGTTCCATATATGAATGTAATTCCTCATTAAACATGTACATGTTAATAAAGGAAAAAATCTTTGATAGAGAAATGGGTATTGTATTCATTCAAGTGATAATTTTGGCGTGGAAACTTTTGGTGTAACTTAGGCAATATAATGACATCAAATATATATCATAAAATGGTTTGATGAGACAGAAAGGGGTATTTAATCATTTATACATGAAATTTTTAGTAATGAGGACATGTAACATAATATCCAAACATATGTTATGTAATTTATATTTATTACATAAAATAATTGCTTAAATCTAATTGATGTGAGAGAAATATCTTATGAAATATCGGCATGGTAACATGTGTCCATCAGATGAAAGAATGAGTGAGAAAGGGTTCTATCATAATTAAAACATAAGGAGGAAAGTATATGAGTGGTAAAAAATAATACCCCAAAATTTTAAATTGAAACTAAATGGGAATAACAAGATTAGGAAACTTGTACATAAATATTGGAGGAAAGAATGTGAGGATCCCTTACATGGAAGTGTAAAAACAAAGGATTGGGAGAGGCCTAAGAGGGGATTATTGGGATCTTGGGGAGAAATGGGAGGATTCTAGAGAGATTAGGGTAGGTGTTGTTGAACTCCAAAATATATGAGAGAATTGGAATGTGAGCTTAAATGGGTTTATGTAAGAAAAGACAAGTAATTCTTTAAAATTTATGTTTTGGATAGTACACCTGAAACTAATAAAAACAAAAAAACATCCCACGATTTTTAACAAATTAGATTTGAAGAAATTATTTTATATTAGAAATTGAAAAATTTATTAAAATATTATGAATTCTTATGTGGAGGTCAGTCACAGAATCAAGGAAATCATTTTAAGAAGTTTAAATATTTTATAAGTCTTGGATGGTCCACTAATGCACGATAAAATTAATCAAAAAATATAAAATCATTTTTAATTTAAATTAAATCCTATATTGTATGAATATACATATTATAATATTCTATTAAATTACAATTTGGTCATTATGATGTCATAAAAATACCTTATATATTTAAATGGTATTTAATTTTTCCCAAAAAATCGATTGTCTTATAAAATTATGAGAAACTCACCATTATAAAATTTTGATGTCAATAATTAAAAAATGATATTCGTTTAATCTAAATAATTTTCTAAATATTTGAGTTTTTAATTTTAAAATAAAAACCTTAATTCATATAAAATTTAGGTGTATTTTTACAAAAATAACTTCCCATACGAAATAAAAATTTCCATTGTATTAATAAATATTATATAATCATTTATATTTAATAAAAACTAATTTAATAATAATATTTTATTAAAAAATTATATAATTAAAAAATCCATTAATTAATTTCAATATATTTCATCATTGAATAATGACTAAAAACACTAGTTGTGCTTTACAAACCATTTATATTATAACAATAATAAAATTAATTTATATTCTATATAATAAAAGGATGCACATAATCACAGATCTAGGGTCTTATTAAATAACCCATTATAACACTCAGATAAGACCTATGGGTATAGTTTGCGATGATGACAAACTATTGGGGCTGCTTATATAACATTGCTCTGGTGGAAATCTCTATTGACATCAAAATATCTCGTAAGTAGTTCCATTCACGCATAACATGTCAAAGCTAGGTGTGGGATAGGTCAAGAGAAAATCCCAGTTACACGACCTCCTTTCCGATCTCTGAAATATTGTCTTCATATGTAGAAATTATACTGGATGAGGCCATTGTTTCCTTCATCTGAGTAAATAAGATTTTTTAGAACCCTATATTTATACAAATTAGGTTATCTATGTTCAACCACTATATTAGCAACAGAAAAAATTCTTAATGGTATTTGAAAATCCAAAAAATTAAAAACAATGAAGTTCATATGTTTTATATAACCATGTTACCTAATAAATAATTCAACTATATCATAATGATTTTTTATTAATAAATTGTTGGGTCGTTACAATCTTCTCCCCTGAAAAAATATCACCCTATATGTTTTTTTCCCACACTAAAATAGAAGTGTGTAACTTTGCTTTATCACTTCCTCCAATTTCCTTATTTCTTATTCAAATTTTTACATTCACCACAAATCCTTGATAATGGGTATTGTCATATTTTGTAGAACATTTTCCCCATTATATATGTTCTTCACTAGATTCACTTAATAATATATGTCACTCTACAATGGAACCACCTCTGGATTGAGTAAATTTGATGGATCTGGTATGTAAATTACCAATACTGTTACATGGAATACATCATGGACATTAGAAAAGAACGGTGTGAGTTCTAGTCGACATTCCACTACTCTAATATGATCACATATCTCAAAAGGGATGATGTACATTAGAATAAGCTTTAACTTTAACCCAAATATCATAACTCTCTTCAACAGTGATATATGGAGAAATACCATGTCTCTATCATCAAAATCTAGGTCTTATCGATGATTATCTTCATGGTTCTTTGGATGAATCTGAGCAGCATTAATTTGAATCCAGATGGTCTTAATCTTCTCCACCATATCATTGACCATTTTTGGACCTAGGAGTTTTCTCTCCCCACCTTCATCCAAAGATACTAGTTTTCTTTACCTCTCCCCATAAATGGAATCATAAAGAGACATTTAGATTATTTAGTGGAAATTATTTTTGTAAGATAAGTCAACCAGGGGAAGATATTGATCCCATACTCAATTAAAGACCATTGATCATTCTTTCAATATGACCTCTAGTGTTTGGATAGTTAGCTCAGATTGGCCATCTATTTGAGGATGATAAGCCGTACTAATGTTCATCTCAGTTTTGAAATCGTGTTGGATACTCTTCTAGAACATTAAGGGGAATATTGGATCTTGATTAGATACAAATGATATTGGTAATACATGAAACCTAGCCACATCTCTGATTTATATAGGCACTATTAGATCCATTGAATATTCCTCTCGAGTTGCAATGAAGTGTTAATTCATTGTATGAGGATCCACAACAACCCTACAACATTTTTTCCTTTCTATTTCTTCAAAAGTCCATTGATAAATCCCATGGAGATGTTCTCCAATTTCTACGTTTGTATGGGTAATGGTTGCATCATCCCCTTAATTTCTACCTCTCAGCCTTCACTTGCTGACATACCAGACACATTGATGTATACTCAGTGATCCCTTTCTTCATGTTATCCCACCAATTATCCTATTAGGGATCTCGATACATCCTTATGCATCCTAAGAATTTAGAGAAATTCGAACAATGTGATCATCCAAAAGATCATTTTTTAATTCTCAATTTGATGGAACACACAGTCTTTTACCAAATATGATAATACCATCATTGTTAAGATTTAAATCCAATGATTTCCTTTTTATAATAGTTTCCACTTTCTTATAAAATCATACATCATCCTATTGAGAATCATTTAAATTTTCCAAAAGATACGGTTGTGAAATAATTTGTGAAAGGATTGATGATGTCCCATTATTTATTAATCCCATGTCTAATGTCATCAAATATAAGAAAATTGGATCCATTTAAATAATCATAAATTAAAGTAGTACTGGATCCGCTCTAGTTAGAGTATATTCCACCATGTTCTCTTTCACCAGATGGTTGTAAATTGAGCTGTCATAGAGATTGATCATCTTTATCCATCTTCTTTGGAACATATTCATCTCATTATGTGTGAATTTATACTTGAGTATTTTGTGATCTAGATATATATATTACAATTCTCCCCAAATAGGTAATGTCGCATAAATCTTAATGTGAAGATCACTGAATCCAACTCAAGATGATATTTTGGATAGTTTTTATCATGAACTCTAAATATACATGAATAATAGGCAATGTAATTTTAATCTTTCATAAATACAGTTCTCATTCCCCTCTTCGAAGAATATATAAAAACCATAAAATTTTGACCACCTATGGGTATTGTGGTAACAGGTGTAGTGATATGCCTCCTTTTCAACTCTAGGAAGCGATCTTTACATTCATCACTCTATGAAAACTTGGTTCTCGTCTGAGTTCTCTTTTTAAGAGGGTTTGAAAATCGTGGGAAATTTCTCACAAATTAACAACAATATCTAGCTAAACCCATGAAGTTATGGATAACTGTCACTGATTTTGGATTCATCCATCCCTCAATTTTATTTTTCTTCTATCAATCCAATTATATAACATTATATGTGATGATATGAACCATGAATGAGTCATCCTTCTACTAGAACTCACATTTTTTAACTTTTTCATAGAGATTACCCTTTTGTAATGTCACTATTATAGTTCATAGATGCTACTCATGCTCCTCCTTGTTTTTTGAGAATATTAGAATATCATCAATTATGACATCAAAAAATTTGTCGCAGTAATCTCTAATGACTCTATTAATCGAGTCCAAGAAAATTCCAGGATTATTATTGACTTTTAAAGAAATACTATGAATTAATTGTGCCTGTACCTTGTATGAAAAGTAGTCTGGGGGATATCCTCCATCTTCAAACCAACATGTTAAAATCCTCACCATAGATCCACCATGAAGATTTATTGTGCTCCACGTAGCAGATCAAATAAGTCATAAATTAGGGGAAGAGGATACCTGTTCAATATTGTTATTTTTTTGAGTTCATGATAATTATTTCCATGATGCATTGACTAATCCTTCTTCTTGACGATGTGTACTATTGCACCCCATGGTGAAGCAATGGGCATGTAAACCCCTTGTCTAGGTTCTCCTGTTGGTGTTTCTTTAGCTCCTCATTCTCTACGACAACCATTCTATACCGATTCATGGATATTGGAAATGCCCTATTAATAATATCAATCTATAATTCAATATCTCTTCTTGGATGAATACAATGAATTTCCTCTGGAAACACTTCAACAAACTACTACATTATATGAATGTCTTAAAATATGATTTATTTACCAGAATCAATCATATGAGCTAGATATGCATGATCATAGGGTTGAACTATCAACAATTGAGATAATAATGATAAATAATATTCATCCCCCTCCTTGCACTTGTACAGAACTGGGGGTCAATTCACCGTATGGAGAGTGATTTCCCTCTCATGAAAATTTATTGGGGATCTATATAGTTAAAGATAATACATGGCATGAATTACAAAAATTTCCAACAGAGGGTGTATGGAGATGTTTTTTGGGAAGATAAATCCAAAAATTATGGTAGGGGATGATTTATACTCATGGGATACAATGATTTACCAATTTTCCATTCTCACCGACATATCTAATTCCATGTTTTTTTGTGGTGTTGGAATTGTTCTAAAAAAATTTTGGGATATAAAAGAAAGTGTAAAACCAGAATAAAAAAGTATATTCACTAGTCTTGAATGAATTACTAGTGTACCAATAACCACTTTGTTTTCAAGGTTTTCTTTTCTGGTAGTGATGGGAAATTCTCTCCACCACTTCCTTGGAAATCGTTAGTTTCTTAAGAAACCCTTCTCTTATGGAAGTAGTATGAAATATTCCCTAGTTATTGGTACTTGAAACAATGAACAACCCGTTGAGGTTCAAACAGAGCGTTTCTATCCATTGACATAGAAGTCTGTTTTCTGGATGGAAATTAATTTCATGGTTCCCTTCTCTATAACACCTAAAGAATTTCATCATGCCCTCTAAAAAATTCTCACGTACTACTTTCCGCATCTTTGACAAGTGGGATGATGGAATTTCATTGAAAAGATGGATTTTCCAACATGTAACTAGAATTAAAGTCCACCTTCTTCTACTTGTACCCATGATACTCCTAATATTTATCAATCTCTATTTCAGCATTGAGGGAACATTTGACTATATTTTATTAGTTATCAAAGTCATGATTACTAGGGATTTCCATAGGCTATGTTTTATCATACCAAATAAGTGGCCAACCTTGTATTCATGGGTAATGAAAAACCCAGAGGTCTATCATACAAGACTTGGGTAGTTTTCATGACATGATCCGATGGATTTTTCTTCTTTAATATTGTGGAAAATGAAGTACCTTTCAATATTATGTCTTAGTTAGCAAAAAAATATTAATTGAACAAAATATTCTGTAAATATTTCCATTCAACCTCTATGTACTCTTCCCGAGACATTGAATTTTTTATCAATGTCGATCATTGATCATATTCACCCTCTATATGATAAGCAACTACAAATACATTCTCTTTTTTGGAACATTGAAGGATATAGAAGAACATTTCAATGTATTTGACCCATTTTATGGTGATTAAGGCATAAGATGATTGATTGAAAGTATGGAAATTTGTCTCATGAACCTCTCGATTATAGGTTCTTCATTCATAGGGGTGGGGGGTTGAACATTCCTATTGACCCCTAGTTCTGTTCCAAACACATCATAAATGAGAGAGTATCATGGAATAGTTTGTGATACCTTCTCCCATCGAATTGGGAATCTCATTAGAATAGTCATCACATTAATATTCACATCAGTTGTTAGCATGAGTCATCCTATTTTTGTCAATTAGCTAAAATAAAAGGGATGTTAGGTGTAATACATAACTGGGAATCCAATTAAAAAAGGATAGCTTAAAAATTACATTTATTTCATTAACGTATGAATTTATTGGCTTCAATCTATGATATCCATGATCTACTTCCCACCATTTATTCTTAGGGGCAATTTTTTATACCCTTAAATATTTTTCAATATATTCTTTTTATTTTTCCAAATAATTTACTCGAGGTGTGTTGAAAATGAGTGCATCAATCCATGTTTATATAGACTCGTTCTTGTTCGATTCTAGCTCAATGAGGCGTTTTTGGGCGTTATGCCTAGATACATATATGCCAGAGACCCCTCTACTTGTTTGTATCGAGTTAGGTATATGTTTTCTTGATATTCCACTTATTATATACTCACCGAAATTTAGGGATATATTTATTATACATAGTCTTATCCCTAAGGTGTTCAATACGATTTTCAAATCATAATTCAAAAAATGAATAATCATATCTTCTAATACCAACTATAACAACCTTACTATTTATTACACACTTAAACATTACTTATTACATAAACATTCATATATGAAGTCTTTGAGGATCAATAGGTACAGTGTCTTTGGAAATCTTGAGTATTTAATAGCAAATTAAAACATAAAATACAACATCTTTATTGAGAGACTCATTAAATTACAACAACATTCATACGTACTAGGAGTTTCATTGGATTACCTGAGAACATTAATGAGGAATGGCCATGACCAAACCCTGGAAGCCATCATCGAGGGAGGAGGCTCCCACAACGTAGAGTCGGTGGCTTTGCCGGTTCGGGATCCACGACATCTGGATGCTTCCTGCAACCCTACGGAAGCACTGAACATAGATGTCCCAGCATGTACGAATTCGGTTTCAGATCTACCAAACAAATCTGATCATGCAATGAATGATCCATGGAATTTTGTGAATACCTGCATTCATATGGATGCGTTGAATACTCGAGTCTCAGCCTATCCTCGGTTGGCTTCAGATCCTCTGGATCGATCTGATGATATGCAACGTTCGACTATAGATCTCTTTGTGAGATCTGCGGATGCGCTGCATAGGGCTGCTGAGAGTGTGATTCTGAATTGTGGTGAGTCGCGGATGCCATATGCTCGGAAGGAGAGTGCGCCGATGCAGGATGCTAGGGTGGATCCAACCGGTGGTAATAAGATTCCATCTAAATCTTATGCTGCTACTTTACATAATACAATTTCAGGGACAAAGATGGATGGAGTTCGTTCCTTGGGTATGTTCGAGGACTCATGCCCTACTTGAATCCTTAATAAGGGTTTAGCTGCTCATGTTGAAGATAACCCTACAGTGCTCGGTGAGAGAATGGATATTGAGGAAAATTCATTGATTGAATGAATTATTTTTCCTGAAGGTGAAAACTCAAGGAAGCTTGATGATTTGATTCATAGAACATCTATCTTATGGGGCTTCTCTAACTAGAAATGCATCTCTCTTGGCCACAGTTTTTTCATTGCATTTTTCCCTCAAATGATTTGAAGCTTTCTGCGTGGAGCTTTGGGACATTGTTGTTGATACCTGGTTGGCTTCACATACATGAATAGTCTTTGGACTTTAATGTTTCACATGGAAGAAATGTGTTTTCTTAGGTCTAGGTTCCTCTTCATGGTCTCAACTGGGTCTTCTGGAATCCAAGGATACTGTATTATATGGCCATAACAATTGGGACTCTTATTCGTCTTGATATGGAGACTGAAGATGTTCGGTTTTGTCACTTTTCCAGGATGTTGGTGGAGGTTGATCTAATTTCTATCTTAATTGACAACATAACTTTTTCTACTCCTGATCACTACATTCGAATTGATGTTGAATATGAAAAAAACCCCCTTTTCTCCAATGAATGTATGGCTGTTGGACATGATCTGGAGATGTTTCGGAAGAATGTTTCATGTCAAGAATGTGGAGTGATGGGTCATCCTGCAAATCATTTCCAAAGGAAGTCAAGGAAGAATGATGCGACTTTGCCAAAGCCCATCGTTCATGATAGTGAAGCACATAAGGATCCAACTTCCATTTTGACTGATGTGAGGACATCTAGGAAGTCTAATTCTCATGTATCTAAAGGCAAGAGTTTGCTGGTGGATGTGTCTCTAGAGAAAACTCATAGCTACCCCTTGGAACCTCGGGTTGATTTTTCTAAAGAGGTCACTTCAGATAGGGAAATATCTGCATGGTCTTCATGATTGATGATCTAGGATCAATGTCAAGTTGATTTCTCCAATCAGATAGATGTACAATAGGATGTTGATTGTCACCAGGAAGCTTAGAAGAAGCAGCATGTTTTTTGTCACCATGAAATTTAGAATCTCTTGCAATCTTGTGATTTATCTGTGAAATGGGGAAACGTTTTTGATGATGAAAGGGGGATTGGTACCCCTTATAAGGATTCTGGTAGTGGTGGGTGTGCTTCCTTTAAAGAAGCAGTCTTGAGTGTCAAGGAAAAAATGACTCACGGTGAGGGATTCAACTCTGTTCTTTCAAAGCGGCGACCACACAAAGATTATTCTAACCTTCATAGGAATGTGTCTACTAGATCGTCTTTGAAGATATCTAGGATGGTGGACACAAATCTTCTTAAGATTTTCAGTCAGGATAAGTCTCAATCTGAATAGGAGCCTACTAGTGAATATGATTATGGTAATGATTTTTCATACTATGATATCTAGACCTGATATTTGGTGTATGTGGTCTTCTTTTGTTTAGTTGATCTCGTCCGCATTATGTTTAATTTTTATTTCCTTTTAATAAATGGTCAGAAGCATTACTTCTGGCTCGCCTTGCTTGGTATAAAGCTCATTAATAGATTAAACAAGGAATAACATGACGAATACTATAAATTATTGGATATAGGAATGTTAATGGATCATAAGAGTAACATAAAAATAAAGTCATGATATTTCATGAATATCATATCTTGGAAAGGTAGCAACAAAATTTAATTTGATATTAGCATTGCCAAGGATCATTACACATGGAGCATGAATACACCCTTATTGCACTTGAATTTGGATGAGTAAACCCTAATTACAGATGAATAATCATGATTAAACACTCATTTCACATGATGTATCATGATATTAATATTTTTCCATTGCATTGGAGCACTATCAGTGAACAACCATTATAAGCATCTATTTCCATACAAAAGTGTTCCACATGGATTATTAAACATGGATTTATTAAATATCATAATTCATTCCATGGATATGATTTGTGTAATATATAAATTTAATTCCTCATTAAATAAGTAAATTTCATAAAAGTGAATACAGTTGATAGAAAAATGTGTTTGGTATTCACTTACACGATGATTTTGGCATGGGAAATTCTGTGGTAAATTCTAAATCATAACAACATCAAATAGAAATCATAATATGGGTTGATTAGAGTAAAATTGGAATATAATAATTTATAAATAAAATTTATTGTAATGGTGTCATGGAACATTATATCACAACATATTTAATGGAATTTAGTTTCATGTCAAAAAATAATTTTGGGAATGCTAGTGTAGAGAAAGAATTCTGTTACAGCATTTTTGCATGGTAATGAGGGTGCATGTGAGGCATTAATGAAAGATAATGTTATCTATCAGCATTCAAACATAAAGAGGGAAGTATAGGGGATCTTAAAACGAATACCCCAACATTTTTAATTGAAAATAAAATGGCATAACAATATGTGGAAACTTGGTAAAAAATAATAAAGGATGGAGAGTATGGATACCTTAAATGGTCATGTGATCCCAAAGGCTTAAGAGAGGTCCGAGAGAAGATTATAGGGAGCTTGGGGAACCTTGGGAGGATTATAGATACATGAAATATGGGTTTGTTAGAGATCCAAATGGTTTTAGTGAAGGGAAATGGGATATTTGGTGGGTGTATATTGGAAAAGAGAGAAAATTATTTATGATTTTGGTTTCAGACACTACTGGTTAAACTAATCCAAACCACTAAATGTACAATTGGTTGTTCCCATGGGTTTTTCCAATTTTTATTGGATATAATAATTTTATAAGCCCAAAGGATAAACATATTAAAATATTAGGCTTTTTATGTAGAGGAGAGTAACATTATCAAGGAAATCATTTTAACTTGATATAATATTTTATAAATATTGGGGGGTCAACTAAGGAACAATAAAATTAATAAAAAAATCTAAAATAACAATATATTAAAGGTAAAACATAAAATTTCTGACTAACCATTTTATTTTATTTTATTACATCAGTATCAGGTGTTTACGATGTCATAAAACGCATTATATAATTTAAAAGTATATAATTTTTACCCAAAAATTTTACTACATTAGAAAATTAATAAAAACTCACCAATAGATAATTTCTATGTCCTGAATCCAAAAAATTATATTCATTTTAAGTAAATATTTTTCTAAATATACGAATTTTTTCTTTTAAAAAACGCACATTTATCGAAAATTATTGGTTTTTGATAGAAATAGATTTCAAAAATTAATAAAAATTACAATTATATTCATAAAAATTGATCTATCATTTATATTTAATAATAATTAATTTAGTTATAAAATTTAATTAAAATATTATTTAACTCAAATATCTATTGATTTATCCAAATAGATTTCTTAGTTGAACAACAACTAATAATATTTGTTCTTTAAAAACCATTTAAAATGTAACAATAAAAAATAAATGTATATTCATTATACAAAAATAATGAACATAATCATAGTGATAGGGTCTTGTTACAAAACCACTTATAACACCAGCATAAGTATTAAGGGTACGATTTTTGATCGTTTTAGTCTCATAGGGAATCTCGGGTAACATCGCTCGTGTGGTAATCTCTATTAACTTCCATTTCTCCCATAGTCAGTTCTGTTCAAGCATTACTTATTGAAGCAGGGCTTCGGCTTGGTCAAGATATTAGCCTAGTGATGCCACCTCCTTTTTGAGATTCGACAAATTGGCTTCATATGGAAGAATTCTTCAAGATGATACGATCACTTCCTTTTTCCAGTTAAATTGGATTTGTTAAAGCCCTATTTATATACTAATCATGTGATCACTGTTCGACTGCTATATTAAAAATGGTAACAATTCATAATAGAATTTTATAATAAAAAAACCCAATAATAAGGATATAAATATGTTTTATAATGCCATTTTACATAATGATATATTTAATTGGATCAAGTGGAATTTTCATTCATAAAAGTTTAGGTCATTACAAAAATCATTATATAAGGATTTAAAATATTGTAAGACATGAATCATTTAAGAATCCTTGTTCATGAGACGAGAGTTTATATACTAAGAATAAGAAAATTTCCCTGATAGTGGCATAAAAATTTCACATAACCGTAATAATAGAAATTATATTTCAATGACATCCACACATATAATAATCCTATGAAAGGATTGGGTTAACCATCATTATTCTAGCTTCAGGATTGAGATAACCTCTTGTGTAACATTGATGGGCATAAGCTAAAAACCAGTGTACACTCCTTAAGATTTGGGATAACCACATGTATAACCTTTAATATCATAAACATTAATAATTACCTAATCAATTTGAGGTCTATAATGGACCCAACCATCACATATCATAATATATTCATATGTATGATACAATTTATCAAAAATACTTATCATTTCTTCAAAGCATAACCCAAAGAAATATTTAGATTCTTCAATATATAAATAACATAATGAATAATAGTCTTGTGGAATATTAATGATGTTATAATTGGATTATATCCAATATGAATCATTACTAATGTCAATGCACATTTTCATTGATGAAAATAACCATAAATGGTTTTTGGAACATTTCATGAGGAAATACAAATTTCATTTTAAAAAATCATATATAAAATCTAAATTATTTTTAATATCTAGGAATTTTTTTTAAAAAAAACATGAATATATTTTAATCAAAATTAAAAACAATCATTATACAAGATGTTATAACAATTAATTTTTTTTGGCATTCGATACTGTAATGACTTTGTTCATACCTTTGATAAAATATCATCATTTGGACAATGAAATGATGATTCAATTAATTTTTTATAGTATTACAAAACTGAAAAAATGTATTCAATAAAACATTTAAGAAAAATCCCGAAATCATTATAAGGAAAATATGTACGTTGATGAAAAGGACTCCAAAATAAATAGAGAGGGAATGATTGATTTCTTTTAAAATTTTATTTCTCTGTTATAAGTACATATATAGAGGAAAATAATCTAGAAAATGTTATATACATAAGTAAACATGGTAGAATAAAATAAATATGATATAGGATATATATCTCTTATATTTTAATAATTTTATGTTTAACCACAAACAATCAGTGTAACTGGTGACATTAAAACCAAAAACCCTTAACACTATTCTATATTTGGAATTTTTACAACCTTAATGGAATTAAAATCAAATGAAACTATATATTCCAAAAAAATATTGTTATTCAATATAAAATATATCAATTTTTAATTATGCACACCGTATCAATGAAATTTTTGTTGAATATTACATATGATTCATAGAAACAAAATTGAGGTGGGAAGCCCTCGCCAAAGGTATAAATTACATTATAAGAGGTTTAAGACTCCAATATAATTTATATAAAAAAATAATATATCTATAATATAATCATATATAATATTATAAAAAAATAAATGGTTTACTTATATAATTTTATCACATATTCATTAAAAATATTTCATTATCACCATCACTTCAAGTGTTAACTACATTATTTGTCCTATAGGTTCTGATTATACAATTATAGATCATAAATATTGATCATTGTAAGAAAATATATATATTTTTCTTCATGTAATATGTTCAATATTAAATAATTATATAATTTTTAATAACACTTCATATAAATCTATATTGTAAAACGAATTACGTCACTTTGTAGAGATGTAAGTCTGTACGTACACACAAGTGGCATTTCCACTTTATTACAGATGCAATGAATGAAAGGTAATTAATAATTAACCTTTATAAAACAACAATGATATTATATATATCATATATAATAATTACATATATCCTTATTAATGTCCATGAGAAGAGAAAGTAAAAAATTAATAACATCGCTTCATGGAAATGGTCGTCCACACTTAACCCTGGTCGATTTTATTATTTACCAATGTATGTGAAGGTAGTAATATATAAAAGATATTATTATAATAAATGATTAAATATTTTATAAATATAATTTACATACATTAAATATATCATAATAATTATTCATGAATGATGGGGATGAAAAAATGATTCATATCTGTGTGTGGATGCTGTAGTTTACAAGTACACATGAGGGATACATTCATTTATCATTTGAGAAGAAAGAGGTGTAAAATGGTATCAGAATAATCATAATTAAATTTATTTGTTTTTATGATAGTAGATTATTTATATTTGGTTTTTTAAAATTTTATATGAGGATATTGAAGAGGATATAAAATGCGAAAGAGTCTAATAGGATGATTATTTGTTCTTTGAGAGAGATCCTTTGCCTTGCACCTTATGACTTATTAGGATGGTCACAATGTAATGAATCAAATACATTGAAATGCGATTCATTTTTAAAATGGATAAATTTATTATTATTAAATTTAGTTATATAATAGACATGAACTAATTTAGTTAATTTGGCCCATTGGATGGATTTTCAAAATTTCTATACATTTCTGAATAATAATCATTGATAAAATAGTTTTTTTATAGAGACCATAATTATTAATATAAAAACCATTATAGTAATGTTCATTTTTAATATCAAAATAAAAAAATTTACTTTAAAAATGGAATCATACCATGTTAATCACATTTATCCTAGCTTCTAAGGGATATAACATCATTATGATATTCCCTTGAAAAATCCCACATCATAATTTAACAATTGATGTTCTTGAAAACTAGTTTATGGGTAAATTTAAGGCTCTTAGATATCATGATCCAAACCATATTCACCAAACCTCTACATGAAAAGCTCATAATCACAAACCATACCATCAGGGAATTCATTGGTGTAATGAGAGATTTTATATCCATATCTTAATATTAAGAACCGGTAATTTATTTTCAAAAAAAGATATAGTAGTTATCCATTTTTAATAAAACTTTTAAAATTTTTCAAAAACATGTTTGATGAAAAAAATTACATTCTTATGTGATGAAATAGAAAATTTTGTTTTTTAAAAAAATTTAATTTCAGTCAAGACACTATTTTTTATTATGATAATATTTTTTGAAATAAATTATATTTTTATAAAATATTAATAATAAATAATATTTATTATATATAAATGTTAATAAAATTTAGGAAATATAATTTAATTGTTAAAATTTTCAGAAAAATGATAATGTAAAAAACTAGTAATTTTCAATAAATGATTATTTTTATGTAAATGTTTTCTTTCATATATTTAAATATTTTTTTTATAAAAATATTATTATTTTAGAAATCCTCCTATATAAATTATAAAATAGTATATTTTTCATAATTTTATATGGAAATTTAATTTTTGTAAAAAATAAAATATATAATAACTTTATGTTACATATTATGACCTTATATTGACTTAAAGTGTATTTAATATATACCATAAAATGAATATATGAATAAATATATATTTCAAAAATAAGATAATGTATTATAAAGTTATATGATTTGTCTATAAAACCATAAGGGGTCATAAAAAACATATATTATATTTTTTGTTGTTGATTTCAATTTATTGTAAACATGAAGAACATCCAAATCACTAAAGAAATTATATCAATGTCTTCATCTCATAGAATTATAAAATAATTAAATCCTCATTTCATTTAATTAATCCATGAGATGGTATTTGTTTTCGATTAATTTTTCATATATTATAGCATCCCTAGATTTTTATAAAATAATATTGTATTTTTTAGATGAACATTCACTAAATTATATAAATTCAATCCAAGGGATCATAGTATAATAATTCCAATGGAAGTATTAAAAAATAATATTTTAACATAGTGAATGATCTTAACCATATCCTATAATGATATTTTACTTTGGAACACTTCACAAGCATAAACTACAAGAATTATTTATTCATTACCTAGGGAAAGGGAACATAAGAAAGGGTGAGATCAAATGTCAAGTAATGGAAAACAAGGATGATATATAAGAATGAAATAAATATAATTCTATGAGTACATGGTAATAGAATAATAAAATTATTCCCTTTATATAAATGATCATAATCATGACTCATGGATTAAATATTGAATGTTCATAAGACCTAAATCATGTGATAATCAACGAAAAAGTTCCTTGAGAATATATTATTGTCATGAGACCTAGAATATTCAGCGTACACATAACTAGAGAAAATTATTTCTTTATTATTCAAGTCTCATTTACAAGACCATCATTACAAACAATGTTCACTTGTAAACTAGTTTCTCTCCCCATTCTGACATTATATTATTGATCTATGTTCACTTCCCATTACAAACCAAAATTTCTATACCAAATTCACTTTCCATTCCATTCTTGAATTACAAAACTCGGTTCACATCTTATTCTATCCCTTTATAACTATTCTTATTTCACATCACTTCCACGTTTTGTCTATCTCATTATATATAAATCATTCCCCATTGAATTTTAATGAAATATAAGTCCCACCTAGTACATAATGAAATAATATATGTGTGTGATACAATATCATAAACAATTATAATATTGTAATGAATGAAATGAAATAGATATAAAAAAGGAATTATTTAAAAACCTTTTGAAAAGGGATATGTTTCATAATCTTATTATCATAGTATTACATAGAAAAATATGATAGTTTCAAATGCCTTTTATCATGGTAATACTATTGGATGTGAAATGGGTTTCATAATTTTATTTTCATCATAATAATAAACCATAATAAAATGAATGATAATGGATTCCATAGATAAAATCCTAAATAAATCATAAACTATATAAAAAATATCATCTTATATAGAAAATAATTTTGAATGTTCAGTTGGAGCATTTCTTAGGGAAAATAATATTTCATTGAAAATCCAATTCATAATTTTTTTAATTTAATTTTTTCAAAAAATCAAATCATAATTATAAATAATGATTTTAAAATTTATTTAAATCATTCTATATGGAAAATATAGAATATTATTTGAAAAAAATACTACAGATAAAATTTTTTAACAGAAATCTAGATAAATAACCAATAAACCATATCATTTATGATTGAAAAAAAATTTAAAAATATATTTATACATAAAACACCATTGAAATAATTTTGAGTTAAAATAAACATTTAAACTTATAAATTAATCATTGAATGTTAGTTAAAAAATATAATTTTTAAAAATAAATTCATTTAAATAAATTCAAAATAAATAAATTCCAAAATTATATAATGGATTATTTAATTTTAAAATATCCATTATAATTTTAAAACATATCTTTAACTAAATGAGTTTTATAGATTGTGTATAATTAAATGCATGACTTGTACCCAAACATTGTGTTTCCTTTCACATTATTGGAAGATTTCACGTGGGCCTTAATCAGTAAAAGAGAAGAAGTTTCTTTTCAAAATTAATTTTTAATACGGTAAACCATGGGTAAAATAAATATTTATTCTAATAGGATAATACTATTTAATTTAAGGAAATGATATTAGAAATATTATTTTAGACATAAATTATATTTCGGACCAAATTGTTAATTAAATTCAAACAATCATAGAAATATTTAATATTTTATCATCAGCACAAAATTGTTGAAAATGTTACCATTAAATTAATATATCATGAATAACTATAATATATTAAATTCATGATAATAATTCATTTTTGGGTCAAAAAAATTCATCAGTGGAAGAGTAGTCATAAAAAATCCCTGTAAAAGGTGAGATTATAACAATATACTCTTACCCCTTTTGTGACATGGAACCATATTCCCCAAGAAATAATAGCATTTCATGAATAATCTAAAATTATTAATAGAATGAGAGTAGTCATATAATATTTCAAATGATAATTATATATATATTGAATATGAATATTATTGTATCACAAAATATGGGTCTCAAAGAAGGGAAATTGAGGCAAAATCCCATTATTGATTTGGTAACTTTAAAAAAACCACAATATATAGAAAAAAAATGGATTTTTAAATACCCATAAATTAATTCATACCATTAAAAAATAAATTCATGGGAATATTATAAACCACATTAAAGAAGTAAGTGGTTAATAAATAATTTCTGTCAAAAAAAGTAAAATAATTAGAAGGAAATATGATACCTTATGTCATAACATTCATTATACTCATTCCAAATAGATTAATATAAATGTAAAGTTATTAAAAATATATTACAAAAACAAATTCATTCATAATATATATTATTTTCTTATTTACATTTCTTATTCATCTATTAATAATTGTTTTATTAAAGTTGTGTTTTTGGTATTAACTAGATTGTATTCATATATTTTTTTACTTGTCATTTTTTCCTTTTTCAATGAACATGGATATAGTAACTCTTGAATGTAATCTGATATATTAATATTTTATATATTCAATACAGATTTTTTGTTTTTAATCCATAAAATATGGGGATTTGAAATGGAATACATGATTCATGGAGACAATAGGACGTATATACGCATCAATATTATTTCCATTTTATTTATGTGTTAAAAAACTAAATTTTAATGATATATATATATATATATCCACTATATAAATTTATTTTTTCATATATACCACATATTATTATTAAATTAAACTTTAATACATTCCATGTATTGTGTGAATGAATCAGATTTTTTTATGAGGTGATAGTCCACCATACACATGAATGATGTTATCATATTTCCCAAAAATGGAAATACTAATGGTACGTTTAAAAAAATATACTTAATTATACTAAAATAATAAATATAATATATAATATTTTAAAATTATAACCATAAATATTCCAAATTGTGAAATGTGGTAACAGAACAAATGAATGACCTCAGTTTGTGAGGTTGTAGTCCGTTAAACACTTGAATACTAGTTTCATAAACCATTAGATTGATATGAGTGTGTTTCAAGGTACTATAACTAACCTAAAAATACCTCACTATCTATTATATATATTTTTCTATATAATAATTTTATTAATATTAATTGAATGAATTTTAGTAAGAAATAAAATAGACACATTCATTAATGATTGTTAACTCTTCCTCGTGTATTTATTTTTTATTTGTGTAAAGGAATTACTTGGGTTTATTTAATCCAAAAATAACTATTCTAAGACTATATGAGGAATGTTAATAAGTTATTTGGGAAGCTATTGGATGATCCCATTATTGTGATAGGTATACCTCTGTGGGAAGAGGGAGTACCATTCTATATGTGAGGAGGAATAATATTTATGTTAGTACTCAAAAGTATTTACTTTGGGAGGTAAACATTAACCAAAGTGGGTACCAAAGATATAATTATTGTTGAGGAGTGATTATATAGTCAGGAAACACCTACAACAAAAATTTATACACATTTTTAAAGAGTTAATTCATTCAAGTCAAATATCCCTTATTTTACTATTTTTATTTTTAATTATATTGACTAATTTTATAACACATGTAGTCTATCATATAATTCTAAAATAAAATTACAATTTCTAGATAATTAGGACATAATGATTATAAATATTTTATTTACTTTACTAGATAAAAATATAATTTGTGTAGTAATGTATTTTTAACTTTAGTATTTCTGACATGAAAAAACACTACAATAACCTTACTAATGCCAAGAGAGTATTTATAACCTATTGATCAATATATCCATTACAAAAAATAATTTGGTACAATAATGGAGCATAAATAATATTTATTATTATTAAAAAATTAAATAGTATATGGTATTTTTATAAATTTTAAATCAATTAATAAAATAGATTTTATTATAAATTGAGATTACAATCAAGTATGAAATTATTTATTTTATTCCAATTTAAAAATATCATGAAAATTACTGAATTTTTATATTTTAATTTATGAAATATTTAGATCAACATTTTCATATAAAAATTAATTTATCATAATATTTAATTTAATTTAATTCACTTTTTTGTATTATTTTCTATTTTATTTTTAATCATATAATTATTGTGATGGAGTTTTATAAAAACATTTTGAAATTATTTCATTTCAAAATATAAAAAATAAATTAATAAAATAAATTAAACATTTTTTTCAAATAATATTTATAACCAACCCTATCTATTTTAATACATTATTCTAAAGCATTAATGATATTAAAATAATATAATATACATTTTTTCACACTCATAAGATATCATATTATATGGGACAATATTATAGAAAATCTAACCAAATGAAATAAAATTAGCCAATAGGGTTACAAGGGATGAAATGTGTCTCGAAAATATGTGTTGGTCATATGGTTTGGTCATTCCACACCGTATACTTTATGTTTATCCGAGAAGTAAACTCATTTTTACAAAAGTCATATTAAATTTTTTTAATTGTTTTCACAATTCTATTTGGTCATAAATTGTTATAAAATTCTTGGAAATTAAACATTATTTTTATTCAAAATAATTAATCCATTTTTTTAAATGCAATCCACATAATTGGATGAATTTATTACAATATTAATCATGTAGAATTGATGATAATGTGGGGATTTAAAGAGAAAATTTATTAAAGGTTTACAATGTTTATACATTAAATTTAAATATGATATTGATTACAAGTAAATGAATTGGATTAATATATATATATATATTTTATAACTTTATGAAATAGAAAATATTTTTTAACATTTTAAATTAATAATAAAAATGGAATTTTTAATTAAAATTCAACTGTTTTAAAAATTCATAAAAAATGAATCTTCATCAAAAAATTAAAAATTTAACCAAAAATAATATTGATATTTTAATTTCAAATAAAATCATTTTATAAAAAAAATACTTCAAATCAAAAAATTTATGTTTAAATAACGTTATCCAAACATGATTTACCTAACTTTTATAGAAGATATTAATTTCCTGAAACCCTATCTTTTTTCATTTAAATGATTCCAATCTTATTTATAATAAAAGGATGAATAAAAATATGAGAAAAGTATTTGTTTTCAAATGTTATTTAATCAGGTTCATTCCATAAATTCTAACTATTAAAAAATAATTATCATATTAAATAATAATATTAATTTTATATTATAGTTCAATAAATCATGTTATTGCAAGTAACAAAAGCAATTAAAGGTACTTTGAATTGTTTGTAACTTGGGCTAGATTTAATTATTTGTGTGATGACGGATAAAAATTTTGGTTCATGAAGTTAACATATACTTTTGTGTTGCATATATGTAAATTTTAACAAGGTGTAGTCCATAACACATTATATGAAATAATTTTAATTTAGTTGAAAAAATTATAAAATCTCAATGTTTTAAAATTTACTCACCTAAACATGAATTTCACCCTCCAAATACAAAATAAATGAAGTTATAAATACTATACAAGGATAAATATCCATGTAAACCATAATTCTTTGAAATATTAGTAATTACAAAGAAAAAATAAATTGAATAACACGATTGACAAAGCCAATGGTTCAGTCTTAAGCAGAGCCCTAATCCACTACACTTGGAGATCACCCTCCACCAAGAAATTTATATATAAATATTTGATCCACACCATATATTTGGGTTTACACCACAATTATAAATTAATGAAATTTTTTTTCAGAGAGTAGTACTGAAATTATATCTCGTATCCTCTTATTTAGCAAAGGAGAAAGTGTGTATTTTTTATACATACACAAATATTTATAAAAAAATTAATAATGTAGTAAGAAAATAGAATAATATAATAATAAGGGATTAGAAATTATCTGAGTGTTGTTCTATGGATCACTAAACTTATATGATATAAGGTATTTTATGTTAGGGTCCTCATCTAAAAGAAGACACATAAACAGAGTGTTGAAAGTTATATGTTTTGATTTTTATTTAAGAAAGTTTCACTTATTCTCTTCATTATTTGGATTCAACATTGCTATTCGTGGTTTTGATCCATAGAAATACAACTGGAAAAAAATGAGAGTTCTTCATGTGTACTTAAATGTGTTATTTCATGCATGTTGGTGCACTGTAACATCTCATTCAGTCACATCATCCAGGTCAGGTGCCACCTCATATTTTATCATGGGTACTTGGGTTACGGAAAATAAGGAGCATGATCTGAACACCTCAAACCATGTAATGTATGAAGATATATCTATAATAATTTCAGTTTCATTAAATGACTCAATGATGAATGGTAGAATCAAATTTTAAATTTAATTGAAATTAACATAATAATTGTAAAGGAATGCAGTCACAGTTGGTGGGGAGACGGGAAGAGTTCTATGGTCATGGTGAGTTGGAAGCGGTACCATAGTTAGCTCTAACATGTCCTTCGAGAGTTATATAAATTGTAGTACAATTACAGTGTTTGTTAATTTTTGTATTCTGGAACCGGTATCACTATTACGGTGTCTAGTCTGCTACGAATTCTGGAACTAGTAGCCTGATTATGGTATATGTTCCATTGAAATTTTTGGAATAGGCAGCATGGTTACAGTATTCTGGAAATAGTGTCATGAAATTTGATGATTTCCATACTAAACAGTTTGACCATTTGGATAGAAAAATAGTGTCTCATACATTTTAATTTTCCATGCTAACTGGTGAGATTGTTTGATCACAGAAATGGTGTCTCATATATTTTCAAATATCATCCACGTGTCTTATGAAGTAATACTCCCAGAATGTATAAATGTAAAACATAATCATAATATAACATAATTGAACAATAATAATCATATATTTTATTATTTAAACATGATTTACATGATTTACATGATTTACATGATTTGTTATCATTAAATCAATTGGAGTATAACAATATCCACTTTTTTGATGATCACAAACTGGGGAATTTTCATGCCATACATTTTCAGAAGGATTGAACAAATTTCTTATCTTATAAAGTTATTATAAAATATATTTAACAATCATAATAAAATTAGTTCTACCCCCATTAAGATTCATTACCCATAAATTCCGAAACGGTAATTCTTATTTATCCCCCTTTTTGGATTATAAAAAAGAGAATAAGAGAGAAAAAACAGACACTAATGGGACGAAACAATGGGATTATAGTTTTCATAACAAATATCTGTGAATAAAATTATAGAATGTTGTACAATGATGAAGGAAAATACAACATATACCAATCAATGATTTTCTATTACTTCTCTTCAAAGTCTTCAATATTTGTACTCCCATTTCAGAGGAATCAGTAGTAAAAGAAATAGGTGTATTAGTGGAGGTGTTAGAAATAGTAGTAAGGGAAGGTAATTTCACTACATTAATGATATAAGCGGAATGGGTTAATCTAGAAGATTACTGAGGTAATGTTTTCTCAAGAATAACTGGTATGATCTGGCTAAGTTCTTAATATACATGTAATTTAGTAATGGAAAATGATGTGGAGGATGAACTATAGGTTGAAGGAGGTAGAACAGTCCTCAAAGGAGACATTGTAGGAGCAACGATGGCTTTTCTCTGAACATGAAGATACATTTTTAGATATTTTTTGAAATCCTTTATGATTTCATCACCATACTCCATGACCTTTTCAATATTATCTTTATTTTCATTGAATTTTAACATAGTGTGTTTGCATTCCTTTAGCTTCTAAAGAAGATATTTGAAATCATGAGTTATCGGAAGATGATTTAAATTCTCAACATGATACTTGATATGGTTGGTCAAATAATGATTTTAAAATATCTTATTGATGTAGTAATCCACTTTCTTAGATATTTATTTTTGTGAATTAGTGAAAATTTATTAAGGAATTTATACCTATTAAATGACATGGTTGCTATTATTAATTATTTTAGATAGAATCTATAGATTACTACAACTCAACATTGACTAATGTTCTTATTTAATACTAATTTTAGCATTTCACTATCTAAATTAAGAGAAGTTCGAGTCGATGTATACTGAGCTTGAGCATCTCAGGGAAGAGCTATAAGCCTTTTTAGAACTGTCTGGTAGGATCAATTAAATTTAGATGTTATACCATTGATTGAAATCACAAGCTCACACATTTCATTGAATACATTAGTGTTTTCCTCAAACACCTTCAAATCCACAAAAAACATGTTTTGTTGAATCATATATACCACCGTCTTTGAGATCATATCAGCATCATCCTAACTTAGATTAGAAAAAGGGGCTTAAACAACATTCCAGTATTTACTCATTACCATACCCATTGATCATAATGAATTCACGTCATCACTAAACTACATCATCTCATTCCAGTAATCATATATCTCATTAAACTTTATGTTTGTATTTTCCATATGATTTTCTCTACAAGAAATGAATCATCTTTTTCACTGAGACTGGTTATTTGATAATGTTGAGACTTTATGTTCTTCTCAAAACATTACCACATATTGTCTACAAAACCATAAAAATCAACAAGACTTACATAATTTGGAGTTCTATAAGAAGGTTCTGCAGCATGAACATAGACAGGTTCTAGCCCCTTAGCATATATTACTTCCCCAGCTGTAATTTTTTTGAGATCAAACATAGTTAAATGATCCAGTCAATGAAATTAGGTTACTTGAGACTCATTAACATCATAATACCTTAGAGAAATATAATAGGTATCCACAAAAAATTACTAGATAAGAATTGGCACATCAATCCTTACTAAGATGGGGGTTTTATTCCCTTATAGAGATTCCTCTCTTGGAGGACTAAGAGAATCACTCTCTTGGAATGTTCCCACCCCATATTCTCTATCAAATTTTGCCACAACTCATGCTAATCGAAAAGCATTCTCCACTCTAAAACCAGTAGGAAAAATGAATTCTATTTCTATAAATTATTCCACTGTCTATTCATCAATAACAGAAAGCTCTTACAATTTATTATTTTCTTATTATGAATATTTACTCTTATTGAAATATTCACATTCTTTTATATCATCTAAATCAACTTTAGAGACATGATATAATCATGAGGTAGCAGCATGAGGTTGTCCAGGATATTTATGATTGGGTTCTCAATTCCATTGTGGAATCTTTTAATTACTATCTTCTCCATCTAAAGCATTTTATTCTTCAATTATAAGAACATAAACATCCATTTCATCACCAAAATATTCCACAATATCTTCTTAATCTACAATAGGGTCAATGACATACATGGTATAATATGTGTTCTCTAAATGATTAAAATCCTCAAATTGTCTATCATTATCATCAACCCTGGTTCCCTTATATGGATTCCAACTAATCTTCATTCTTCTAAATGTATCCTTAGATATACAGAAATAATAATCCTAAAACATGTAAATATTCTGAACAACCACCCCTTTGGTTAGGAACATTTTAGGGATAAACCACGTGTATAAAAGAGATTTTCACTATGATGTTTTCCTGATCATGACAAATATGTGATGAATAATGTACATGAATAGATTAATATTTTAACCATTATTTAGAATATATATAAAAAACATCTTGATATTTGAGAGTGGAAATGTCTAATTTCCTTTGACATATTTGGTGTTTAATGTACTTGAACAACAACCTATTCTCACAATCTAGTTTAATAGCAATAGTTTTATTTATTTCTAGTTAACTCACCAAACCCCTCTTATAATTGTTTTTTTCATTTAGATGAGATGGAACTCCAAGATAGTCATTAAATATAACTTCATATGGTATTCCTAAGAAGTAATCCCACAATCTCAATGAAAATGTACATCTCTATCCATTCACTTGTTTTTTGATCTCAAAATTTTCATTCTAATTATAAGTGAACTGATCATTCTGATAAAATTTGAAAAAAATCTTCTGAAGGATAGTAATTTTATCATTTATTAACCATTAGAACCATCATAATTATTCCAAGACGTTAAAAAGAATACACATTCATGGAAGGTGAAATTTCACACATATTTATTTCTCTATCATTACTGCTAGACCAGAAAGACCTTCATTTAGCGGTTTCTTAGGCATGGTTATCAGAGCATTTTTAGTTTCTGTGAACAGTAGTTATTTTTAGGAGACGATGAAGATGGAATCTATGTCCTAGAATTCAACGCAGGATTAAAGAAAGATTTATATTTTTAATGGAAAGAGGTTGTCTTTGATATTAGAGAGTAATAGTGAATATACATTTGAAAAGAGTGGTTTTTCACATTTAAGGAGACCAAATGTCGCAAAATAATAAAACAAGTGGTATAAAAGATATAAAGAATAAATACATAGATTGGGGGAAAATATTTAAAAAATATAAGTCTGAGTCCTAAGGGTGATACTGTAACGCGCTATCACATTGTCAACATTATAGTGTGCCACTAAATGGTGTAACTATAACTAATGAGACCACAAACATGAGAAAACCACCTAAGAGATAGTAACTGAAAGAAGAAAATGTGAATCAGTAACAAGTAGACAATAAATTGGTCATTCAAGGATGATCACTCTTAATTCATGTATGACATAACTCGTCCATTCAGAATTTAAAGGCTTAGGGAAAATGATAGAAAGATGATATTAAGTGCCAATGAATTCTACATTAATATCACCCTTTTTATAATGATCTCTCAATAAGTGATTTCATACATCAATATATTTTTTAATTTATTGAGAGTAATGATTCATAGAAATGTTAATAGAACTTCTGTTTTCACAATTTATAGGGATGTTTATCAATTGATATACATAATCTAGACTAGTGTGTTTCATCAATAAAATCTAAGGACAACAACTAGAAGAAACTAGGTATTGATTTTTGGAATTAGATAATAAAATATAATTTTTCTTTCTATTATATCATGATATAAGAAAATTTCCAAAAAAGCGGCAAGCCCAATATGTTATTTTTATATCAAAATTAGAACCAAAAAATTTAGCATCTGAATAGATAACTACATCAAATTAGTGTCTTTTAGGATAGAACAATTCTATGATTGTAGTTTGTTTGAGGTATTAAAATATTTTTTTAATATCTAAAAGATAGGACTCTTTAGTATTTTCTTGAAAATGAGAATTCATACACACACTAATCATAATATAAATCATGCTAGTAGTTTTGTTGTGTAAACTCCTAATCATTCATATATATGTGGTTTGATCATAAAATTTTACATTCTTTTCAAGATCCAACTTACAGGTGGTAAAAATTGTAGTGTCAATACATTTAGTAATATCCAAACCAAAAAAAATTATAAGATTTTTAGTATAATTTTTTTATTAATAATAATACCATCCTTATTTTAAATTATTTAAAATGAAATAATGAATTTGAGTTCCCCATTAAAGTCATTTCCAATTATCGTTACATCAATATTGAAAAATTATCAAATAAATAATTTTTAAAAGATCAAGAAAACCATCAACATATATTTGAACCGCTAAAAAATCTATAGAAATTAATTTTATAAAGAGATTAGGATTTTCTATACATTTTGTAATGTTTTTAGAAATAATAAAACTACATAGTATTTCATACCAAGCCCTTGGGGTATAAGTTAGGCTATATAATGAATTTGTTAATTTAATAACATGATTTGGAAAATTGGGGTTTGTAAAACAAGGAGATGTTCAACATAAACATCCTAAACAACAAACCCATTCCGGAAATCAATCCTAACATCCATTTGATATAGCATGAAATTATGATGTGCTGTATATGAAAGAATAATTCTAATGTTTTCTAGTCAATAAACTGGTGATAATGTTTTCTCATAGTCATTCCCTTCTACTTAACTATACTCTTTTGCAACAAAACTATATTCGTTTCGTACAATATTACTAGCTTCATATAATCACTTCCTAAACACCCATTTAGTGCCTATAGTCAATGTCTCTTTAGCACTATCCACTAGTTTCTAAAAACTATATCATTCAAACTAATTTAATTATTTATTCATTTCCGTCCCCCAAAATTCAACATTGACTTTCTCATTGATGTTGTTAGGCTCAAGTTGTGACAAGAATGATTGATGTTTAACCCGATTTCTTAGGGAATATCTAGTCTGGGTTACTTTATTAAACTCTCCAATAAAAACTTTTCATGGACAGTTTTATGGGTTTTAATAGAGCAAGAAAAAGAAGGTCTGGTGATATGAGATTCTTCAACAGGATTAGTTCAATTATGACCAGAATCTAGAGAATTTCTAGAACTGGAAGATTTTACATAATGCATAATAGCAAGGTCAGATTATTATTCATTTAATTCAAAATTAGACAAATAATCCTCAAGGTTTTCTTGGTTGGTCATTGGTTCATGTGGATATTTTTAATCAACTTTCACATGTATATTTTATTCCTCGAACATAGTTCATTTATTACAGACTATATAATCATTGATAGATTTTGTGTAAACATATAAAATTACATCATCAATTTTGGTTTCTTGTATTACAAGAATGTCTATAGTATTAAGAATATAATCATTGCAACCAAAAAATTAAACTAATTAACATTGGGTTTCTTATTTTTCCACACCTCATAGGGTGTTTTCATAAGAATTGGTCTAATAAAAACATTGTAATGAATATATGATGTTTTATTGGTAGCGTCAATCCAAATATAGATTAGTATGTCATTTTCAATTGTCATTATTCATTCCATTTCTTGTAAGGTTTTACTTCATCATTCAAAAACAACATTTTGTTGTGGTAACTATGGATAGAGAAGTTATAAATATATACATTCCATGTTTACATAGGTTTTATACTATTCTAGCATGCTTGTCAAAATGAAAAGAAGATTCACTTTTTTGAGCTATGAAAAAGTTCCTTGTATATCTAGAATAGTCATCTACAATATCACAGGCATAGTGCTTCCCATTAGGGATTAAAACTCAAGATAGTCCAAATAAGGTCATACAAAATAACTTGATAGGTTGAGAAGTTGAATATTCCTTCTTTGTTTTGAATGAGATTCTGTGTCGTTTACCCTTTTTAAAAGGATTACATATCTTATAATTTGGAAACTCATGTTCCTGTAGTTCCTTGTCTAAGACTATTCTAGTTTTCTTTCTATTGGATTTTATATTAATTTTTCCTAGTCTTCTTATCTAAATATAAGACTCTTTATTAAAGGAACTAAAATAAGAAACATTTTGAGAAACTAAAGAATCTATGTTTACAACTTAAAAATTTTCATTTATAAAATAATAAAATACTAAATAATTTTTAGAATAAATACAATTTCAAGAATAATTATAATATTTAACATGAAAACCATCATCACATAATTGAGAAATATAAATCATATTAGGTTTAATCCACCAAAAAAGTACATTAAAGTTAAATCTATGTTAGAGTTACCAATCTAGCAAAGGCCAATTATTTTTTCTTCAGAATTGTCACCAAAGGTGGCATATACACAAAAAAATATTTACCATTTTCTTAATTAAAGAGAAATCTCATGTCATGTGTCTTGAAAATCCACCATCCAAGTACCATATATATATATATAGGATCTCTTTAAACAACATTCCAAAAATTTAAATTAAAAGAAGATGATTTGTGTTCCCACAATTGTTTCGGCCCAATAACATTAAAAATAAGTGTGTTGGGAACCCATACATGCCTCATGGGTTTCCTATACATTGTTTTTTAAGAAATGGGAAAGTAATAATTGTTTGGTCTTGACAAACTAGAAGTAGTGAATGACTTACTAGAGCTAGAATAATTAGATTTATCAGTATGGTTATGGTGATTGATTTTTCATTTTTTGTTATAAAATGAGTTTTATGATATGTTCCTCTATCCAGGTTGGTATCCTATAACAATAGTATTAATAGGATATACTTACATTCCAATAATGTTTTGTAGAGTATTCATTCCATTGGTAAATTTTTCTATATCCTTTTTATATTTCTCATTAGATAATTTATATTCATTGTTAAATTAATTTAAATTACCATTATTATTATTTTTTTCTATAGAAATATTAGATTTAACAGTATTAGTATGAACATGATGTTTCTTTATAGATTTATATTTATATTTTAATTCATTACTTCAGTCTTTCATAAGATTATAATAATAAAACAATTATTCACTTGTAATATATCAAGAATCACATTCATCTTCAGAGTAATAATAATATTTATACAAGAGACACAAGGGTTAACTTAGATGAGTTTTTCATGAAACACAAATTGTCTTTTTCATCATTTTAATAATGTGAAGATTCTATGTCAGTTGAGATGTCCTGAGAATCACTACATGTTTCTTTCATTTTCATTTGTACATTCTATCATTGTCCCCAAGCATATTTTTTTTACATTATCGTGTGACAGTTAGTCATTTTTGGTGTTTTTCTATAACATTCAAAAAAGAATAATCCATTTTTGTTCACATTAATTTTCTATTCATCCTTCTATTTTCCTTTTTGAACATACTTTCCTTTATATCTAGGCTTCCTTAAGAATTTATTCCTTATATAAAAATTGTTAAACCACCTGGCTAATTAATCCATTTCCTCAACACAATCTAATAGTGAATCATAATGACCTATACTATCATTAAAATTTTGTATCATTCCCATTTCTTGATATTTCGATGTAGTGATTTTGAAAGACAATGTCATTCTATTGGGTTCATTCTCTTTCTCTTTTATTACCTTTAACTCTTCCCCGTTTGTCATAAACTTACCAATAAACTCATTAATTAGAAACATACAATTATAACATGATTCTTTAATTGATACTGAGGATCCTCTCCATCAGTTTGGTAGACATTTTAGTTACCACGTGATTTATTCTCTGGCATACACTAGATTTCTATGAGAGCTCATTTTATTGACTATTTAATTAAACCTGAGATACATATCAAAAATTTATTAATCAGGATTCATCTTAATGTTATTATACATAATAGTATAAGTATTATGTATTATTTTCTATCATTGGTAGTTCCTTCATGATTGACTGCTAGAATATCCATAATTTGATATTAAGAGTAATACGCATAAAGTCTATTAAATAATTCATCCCCTAATGCACAAAATAAGTCATTAATATCATTACAATTATTATAGTAATAATTTTTGTGGCATAACTCCAAGAAGTTTTTGTATCTTCTAGAATGTCATACTTATCTTCTATTACTGTCCAAAAATCAATGCCCATTCATTCTATGTGCATTTTCATTTTAATTTTCAAATGACCATGAATTTTTCAATTAATATAAAGTTTTCTATTGGTAGAATCACCTTCTTGTATATTATCCATAAAAATTGAAGGCTATATTTTAATGAGAAAGAAATTTAGAATTAATAGGAATTTAGATATCTATAAAAAATTTAAATCTCAGTTGAAAATATCTAAAACAATTTTAAATCTTTTGAAAATTGTAATTTCAAAACATCCATTGATACCAAATGTTGATCATATTATCACACTCATGATGGGTTACTGTGAATGGAGTTTCTATAATTTGTTTTTCTAAAAATATTATTTGAAAATACCCAAATTAAAAAAACATTCCAGTTAATCAAAGTAGTAAATTTCTAATAATCTAACTATTTAATTAATTTTTAAACAGTTTTATTATTTCTCATTTATACCATTATGAGATATAGATACAACCTTTGAACCTATTTTATGAAATAAATGTAGTCATAAATACTATATAAGGATAACTATCAAAGAGAACCACAGTTTTCTGAATTATGAGTTAAAATAGGGAAAAACTAAAATGAAATAGACAAATTTAAAACATGTGGTTTTGTCTTAAGATGATACCTAATCCACCTCACTTGGTGACCACCTCCCACCAATAAAAATATTTATAAATCAATTCACAAGACCTCAACAGTAGTTCTATTTGGGATATATAATATCCAGCTCACACATGACCTCTTAAAGAATTATATGTGGGTGACAAATGGTGTAAGAGAGTATTACATATAAAATATATTGTATCCTCATGTTTCATATAGGTGATAGTGTTTTTTTTGTATAGACAGACACAATACTCAGAATATTAATAAAATATTACAAAACTGAGAAGAATATAATAACAATTGATTAGAAATTCTATGAGTGATTATATGTGACGATATGAACATCAAGGATATTTCAGATTTGATGTTCGGGTCCACTTCTGATGGAAGACTCAGAAATAATGTGTTGTGGGTTCTATGTTATGATATTTAGCTTATAAAGTTTATCTAATTATCTTCATTATATTGTTACTACATTGATGTTTGATGTGTTGATCAACATTAATATAACTAGAATAAAATAATACTTCTCCTTGTGTTCTTCTGTGTGTTCTTGATTGCATGTATGTTCACTCTATCATCTCATTCAGTCACTTCATCCAGCTCGTGCACCACCTTGTATTTTATCATGTGTTCTTGTGTTATGTTTTACAAGTAGCATGATATCCATTACTCATACCTCGTACTGTCTATAGATATGTCTACCAAACAAAATTATTTATGTCACTGTCATTAAATGACTCAAATATAGAAATTAGAATATACTTTTAAATTTAATTAAAAATGATAGAAACATTTTTATATAAGGAATAGTGTTACAGTTAGTGGTGACATAGGAATGGTTCCATAATCAGAGTGAGTTCGAATTAGTGCCACAATCCATGGTGAATTGTCTTTCATGATTTCTTGAATTGGTTTCATGGTTACAATATCTGGTACATTGCAAATTCTAGAGCAGGAAGAATGTTTATAGTGTCTGGTTTTTTGTGAATTTTGGAATGGATAGCACGATAAAGTTGTCTAGTCCTTTCCAATTTCTGTATTTGGTAGCACAATTATAGTGGTTAGGAAATGTTTTCATGGGCATTGATGATTTATATAATAAATAGTGAGACTGTATGGCTTGAGATACAATGTCTTATATTTTTTCAATTTTTCAGACTAACCATTTATACCGTTTGATCAATGAAATGATGCCTGATACATAGTCAAATAACATCCTTCTATCTTAATAAGTAATAATCATATAATGGATTAAGGTTAATAATAATAATAATAAAACAAAGTAGAAAATTATTAATGATTATTTATATTATTTAAACATGATATACATGAATTCTGTTATTTAGATTATTTATATTGTTACATGATTTGTGTGCATTAAAACAGGAGCACTCTAATACAAATAATAAATCACAAGTTCTATAAAAATCATTACATCAATCTATAGTAAAAAATATTCAATGGTCATACATAATGGATAAATGTTCATATATTTAGGACATATATTACTCATTAACAGGTCATAAAAAATTAATTTCAAAACATTCCATAATGGTTTACCTCATGATCCTTCCAAATGATTAGAATCCATTATTTTTAAAAGATGTAAATAAATTTCCAATGTTAAATTATCATTATACCACCATAGACCATAATGTTTCTCCTTAATGTAACATACAGAACATTTGAATATAGTATTTAAATATTATTGAGAATCATGGTAACCTTATGAATTTCATAAAACCTTATTGGAAACATTCATCCAAATTTTTTCCTTATAAAACATAGTTTTTTGGATATATTCCTTAAATCCAAAATCTTGTCAACTCTATCCACGATGGGAAAACTGCAATCTCAAAAAATTAATAATCAATTCCAAGATAATTAATACTAACAAATTAACTTATTCATATCCAATATATGTTATTTCCAACGACATTTTCTCAGCATCATGAATGTATTAAGGGTTATCATTATGTAATTAAAATATCACTAATCCATTAAATCACATTTATATAACCTCGACATTGGTAAACATCGTCTTTTAAATCCTTAACAATTAACATATAATGAAAAACACACACACACAAATAGATATATATATATATATATCAATATTTATGTAACATAGTCATTTATTTCCAATATATAAACACATTGATTTTCCCACCTAATATTTAATACAATTAACGATGATTGCTCATCTTGAACTCTAATACCCATTTCATATTATATGTCATTCACAGTATCTTCATCGACAAAAGTATAACAATTAATCATAATGCCTTGGTGATTATCATCATTATTATTCCACATGATATATTTATTTTCTTAATTCCAATTCATTCAATATTTAAATCATTAAATAGCTGATGATATCAATGGGAGGATATCATTCTAATCCATTTGTTAATTGAACATTTATTTTTTCATTTACATCCACTTTTTCATTTCCTCATTTTCCACAATCAATTCATATTTTCATTCCTTTAAAACTTACAATTAAGTTTTTATTCAACCTTCCTAACATTAATAAAAATAAATGTCCATTCCTTTATGGTATCCAGTCCTGGACACTTTGCAAACTGTTTAGTTTTCTTCATTTATCAGTATGATAATTGGTTATGATTCAATTTTTTAATCATGTTCTGTAAAAATGATTATGAATAATCATAATGTCCTATAAAACACTTATCATCACATTTTCTTAATCAGTAGAATTGTTTTAACACATTCAATGTAAACCTAGGTCATTATGGTTCTACCCACTGACTAAAACCTTAAATCATTGATTGAGTAACGCTTATAATTTCACTAAACCCAATAATGATGAAAAATACCATATATTAATTATGTACTATGAGACATTATTTTAAATCTACAAAACATTATGCTTAATTGTGGTCTTTCATAGTCATAAAACTTTTAAATACCACATAAGGTTTCATAAAGAGATTGTTAATTTTAAAATCATATCTCTCAGGAGTGTCAAAATAGGTCTGTAACAACCGATATACTTATAATTTTTTTATTTCATTCTGATATTAAATAGATAAACTCATTGTGATTGTAATATTTAATAATTGTTTTTACAGAAATTACAGAATTCATAGATATGGAATACAAACTTGACCTTAAGAATAATAACATGACAATTAGAAATAGTATTCTGTCAAATAGAATAATAACCTCACCTATGGAATTATAAGATTTACACATATGTTATATGTAAAAATATGATATATTTAAGGCATGAAATATTTAAATAAATCATTTGAAATTTATAAAATAATGGTTGGTATTTTTGTAACACATATAATATTATTTCGAATTTTATAATTTATATAATTTTTTAATAGAATGTTTATCTTCATAAAATAGATTTAATAATTAATATTTTTTGTATTAATATTATAATTAAATTTTATGAGACGTTACTTAGTTTTCCAATGTGCTACAAAATCAGAAATAGTTTTATTATATGTATTTTTAGAATAAATTTATATTTTAATTAAAAATTAATTTCATCAAATTTAGAAAATTTATTTCATAAAATTTATTTATTTTCTATTCTACACATAGATAAATTGATAGTTTTAATTTTTCAGATATTTCTAAAATAGTCGGAATATTAGGGAATAGTGAAATATGTGAATTTATGGAATTTAACAAATTCATAAATTATTATGTTATAGATGATGTAAGGATGATTTAATCCAAGAATTTGAAAGACTAAAACATTATTTAAATTTATTAATTTCCAAATCTCAATCTTTTCAAATTCTTGAGTCAAACTAGAAAACTAATGAATATAATAATGAGACAACACACCTCTCTACCACTAAAAATACCACCTTGAACAATAACTTATCCTCTTCATAAAATTTTCTTATCATGCTTAATTTCTACCCAAATCCCTTCTGATGCACCATACTGATGTACAATAGCTAATGGACTCACTAAAGGTTTAAAAATTGCCTCAATGAGGTTTTTAAAGAGAATAATTAATGGGGTAAAATTGTCTTTATTTTTATTTTATTTTTTTCAATTTAATTCTTTTTATTATTATCTCATCACCCAACATAAATCAAGTGTCATGAAAACTCCAATATCATATATGTTCTATAAATTTATACTATTTATGAAAAAAATTAATCATCAAACTTCTTCTCTTCTACCATCTTTTATAAAAATTAGAACATCATCCGTGATGTGCCAATTTACCACTATCGTTGACAGTGCAATTTCATTTTCCGTTACCGAATTCAAGGATGGTCATTAGACCATTACTATTTTTGGATAAAACATTATTATTCATATTATATTTTAGTTAATCTTCTCAAAAAAATACATAAAAACCTTATTTAATTAAATGATATATGTTTTGATGGTGATAAAAACCAACCAAATAAATTAAATAATTTTCATTAATGTTTTATCAAACGATTCATCCAAATATATTTAAAAATGATATACATTATCATTTAAATATTTGGAAAAATATAGACACAATTTCATTCCCCTTCTGTAGTTTTTATTCATTTGAAATGAAAATCCATTATAAACCAACCATTGGAACAATGAAATAAATGCACTCGAAATAAAAAAAATATATATAATAAAATTGTTTGAAAGATGTTATAATAAGATCATATAATTACTTATAAATATTAATATGGTCTTGTAATATTTTAATAACAATATTTAAACCATTATACATGAGGTTTCCATAAATTTTTAGTAAGATGAACCTAATCTAATAGACTACTCTTTAAGGATACCCATTTTAAAGATCTATTTTTACAAAATTCATGAATATAGTTTTTTATGTATGTAATATTATTTTATGATTTTATTCTAGTTATTAGAAATTCTTTATGATGTGGGTTGGGACTTATATCTACATTCAATTTATTTGATATTTTTATATTGGATTATTTCCATATGGTTACAAGGTTTGTACATATGATGGTTACACCAGAAGGTAGTTTTGAGAGTTACATTATAAGATTTCTATAAGTGTACCAATATAAGGTATCCTGTAGGGATAAAAATCCTATTGAATCCATAAGGGTTATAAAATTAATTAATTAATTCCACCATGTTACATTTATGGTTTAATTTACGATTTCTTTTATTTATGGAAGTATAATGTTTTCACAATGAAGGTATTTGATAATTTATTAATGAGGAATACATTTTAATGGTAATGACATCATATGAATATAATAATTCCTTGAATAATTGTTCCATTCGTTTTCTATTTCCCTTAATGATATTTTTTTACTCATCACAAGGTTAAAATATTTTCACATGGTTTTAAGGATGGTTAAGAGAAAATAAGAATAAAAGATGATTTTTGTTAAGATTTTGATCACAAAAAAACCCATCATTTATAAAAATACGTTTATATTAATGAAATAATAAATTATTTATAATATTTCTCACATTTTATACATGTGGAGTAAAATTTATGAATAATTTCATAATTCTCTAAAAATATTAATTGAAATGATCATTGGGAATATAATAACTATGATCCCCTTGAATTATCTTTATTATGTTATGTTAATGTATGACTCTATATAGTTGGTATGAATGCATGGTTGAGATAATATTAGTTGTTATGATGATGTTAGTATAATACCATACAAGATATTTAGCTTATGATTATTTTGAACTGATATGGAATATAAATATTATTGTGATTGTTCATATAATATATGTTTGTTTCGAATGGTTTTCTATAGTAGAAATGGGGAAGTTGATGTTGGAAGGCACCATGGGGATGAAATATTTCTTAATACACAACCTGAAATGTTTGGAATAAGAATTAGTGTCTTTGTGAATATAATGGATCAACTTTTGTAAGAAGTAAATGACTAAAAAATACATGTATGAAAACAACCAGAGCTACCATAATATAATATGAATACTGTGGAACATTTTATGAGGAAAAACCTTACTGATTTCAGTTTTTCTATTTTCCCAGTAGTGGATGAAGGGTGGAAAAACCCTTGAAAATATATTTTTATTTCAATGTGTTTTTAGATTTACATATTATAGTCTTTATATTTTAATTTTGGAAGGTAATGTTAACTAGTGGCGGTCTATGGTCATGAATATTATGGATAATGATAAGCTTGATGACTTCGAATGAGATAAACTTAATAATATTTTTCTCATAAAAATAATCCTTTGGTGGTTTTAAAAAAGATGGAAAATAAATTCCTTGAAATTTTGTAGAAATAGAAAGATTTAGTGGCCATGTATGAATAAAACATCACTTGTTTGGAAAGGTACACTCTATATATTATTAATATCAATATAGAAAAATCAATCATTTTTTACTCTAGATTTATACCTATATATTAAAGGGAATTGGATTAAAATATATTTAAAATTGATTAGAAACTATAAAATGGGATTATATGTTAGAAATATATTTTTTAAGATGATCATGATCACATTGGGAACAATAATAAGAAAATTTAAAAATGCAAGATAATGGGGAAGAATCAATAAAATAAATATTAAGATAATATAGTCTACTTTCCACATTGTGAAAGGTGTGGTAATAAGAACATTGATGAATGCCTTAATAGAATATGTATGTGGTTTCAATGTGATATTCATCGACATATGGACCATATTTTAATGAAAAATATCGTATGAATAATCCTGAAAATTATATTGTATTGTTTTTTAAATGGTGTGAGATGGTTCATTATGAAAATACATACCCAAAGAAATATCTAAATGATGAAAGGAATCTAAATTATAAAAAAAATATTTAGTGAGATCCTTTAAGTATACATCATTAGATCTTGGTCCATCCAACAAAGTTATATAATGTACATTTATTGCCTACATAGAATTTGATAATTTTTTTCTATAAGAGGTCTATAAATTTATTTATTTATCTGAAATAGTATGGTATATTACAAATCCCACCAAAATAAATGATACCATAAATTATTGATTAAATATATAGGGACACATTATAGTAAAATGAAATTATAATAATCATATTATTGTTGATTTTGGAAAGAAAGTATATGATATCATTGATGATTTTCCTAGAGTATTGATTAATGTTATTCTTGGTATGGATTGGATTTCATTTTATCATTCTTTGATTGATTTTAGTGAAAATGAAATTTGTTTCTTAAATAGTTTCAATTTTTATTCCATGATCAAACCATACCATTGATATCATATAAAGAATAATTAAAAATATTAATAGATGAAAATTAAATTTATCTTGCACATATAATATAAAAGAAGGTAACTATTTAGATTAATGAAGTTCAAGAGGTATGTGATTATCTAGATGTATTTTTTGATGCATTATCTATTATGTTAACTAATTTGAAGATTAATTTTCTATTTAATTAGTTCATGGTTCTATGCCAATTTCATAAACCCTTTATCAAATTGCTTAAGTGGAATTTCATCAATTAGAAATATTATATCATATATTTATTGCTGAAGGATTCATTCCTCCTAGAATATATCCATTGAGTGCTCCTACGTATTCTATTAAAAATATGGTTATTTATAGGTGGGGTTTCATTAAGTATACAGATCTATATAACAACACATTTATGAATAATTATCAACTACTCATATTGATTACTTCTTTGATAAACACTATGGAGATTAATATTTTCCAAACATTGACTCGAGATTTGGGTACAATTAGCTAAAGGAGATGGGAGATTAAATTCAAAAAACAACATTCTATACTAGATATTGGAATTATTATTTTATTTTCATTCCATTTGGTATGGAAAACTATCCTTCTATATTTATGGATCATATTAATATAATTATCCATGAATATTTGTTTTTATCAATATAAATGATATTTTGGGATTTTAAAAATGTTATGATGATCATAAAAACAATTATGGATTCTACTAGAACCTTTGAAAAAATAGCATATACGGTAGATTAATAAAAATTTATTTTTTATAGAAAATGATATCTTTTCTATGTGAAATTAAAAACAAGAAAGTTATAATAGTTTATCCCACCAAAATAATATGAATGTAAAAGTCCTAAAAATGTTACATAGATTCGAATTTCTCTTGGATTAGTAGGCTGTATCCAATGGAATGTTAGAAACATCACATGGTTATATAGTTCACTAACTATATTAATAAGAAAAGGGTTTATGTTTATTTTGACTGAGGATTGTGATTTGTTTAGGAAATGAATACATTATTGGTAAAGGATCAAAATTTTTATCATCCTTTTTTAAATGGTGATTCTATCATCTACAATGATGCTTATTCGAAATGACATGGTTTTTTCCTAACACAAAATGATCAGGTGATATATTATGATTCTAGTCAACTAAAACCTCCTGATTTTAATTACCACACACATTATTTGGAATTATTCTCTTTATTTTTTAATAATATATTTTTCTAAATCATTTATATACAGTTAAATGTGAAATATATACTAACCATAAAATTTTTATGATTATATTTTCATATATGGAATTGATCATGAGGTATAGAAGATGGATTAATCTGATAATAGATTATAATCCCATGATAAATTACCAACAATGAAAAGAAAAAAATGTGGCATATGACTTCAGTTGAAAACATTGCAATACATTAACTATGTTACATTTAGAACTTGAATCCTTGATTAATTATTTGATGAATTTTTCATGGAATTTATTGGTGTAAGAAATTCCTCTATTTTTAGGTGTGTGTGTAGTCATATTCGTTAGAGAGAACTAAGAATGAATATAATTTATACCATGAGTTTTAGAAATGGGTATAATTTCTTAATAAATTAAAAATAACTAAATTTTATGCTGATAAAAATTTTGCCTTCAGATTTGGAAAGATATTATTTGTTCCTTGTGATACCCATATCAAGAATGAATTTTTATTTTAATCCTATATTTCGTAGTTCATAGTTGATCCAGTAAGCACAATGATTTACTAAGAATATCAGGAGTAATACTAGCGGGATAGAACGAAAGTAGATATTAATAATTTTATGAAATTTTTTACATTGGATAAGTTAAATTAGAGAGACAACAAGTAAATGGTATTATTTGGTCTTTTTCCATTATTAGGATAGAAATGGAAATATATATATTTGGACTTAATTGTGGGACTACTGAAGCTATCCTGTGGTAATAGTGTGCTTTGGGTTATTGTTGACTATCTTACTAAATATTCATATTTCCTTCTTATTCATGATACTATATTATTAGATCAACATTATCGACTATACCACAATGATTCTTTCAGATTTTAGGGAGCTACACTATCAATTATATTTGACCATGATCTAAATATCGCTTCTAACTTTTGGAAAGGCCTTCAAAAGTAATTTGGAAGTAAATGAAATTTTATCATAGACATTCATCCTTAATCTAATGCAGATATTTATTAATATATTCTTAAATTGGAATACATGTTATATGATTTTTCATTATATTTTTAATTATTTTGGGATCAACATCATTCTTTTTTTCATTTTCTTAGTAATAATATTTTTTATTCAACTATAAAGATCAAACCATTTGTGATATTATATGGAAATTGGTGTCAAACTCTATCATTTTGGGATGATATCAAGGAAATAAATTATATGAGACCATATTTAATATATGTAGTGGAAAAGAAAGTAAATATTATCCAACAACATTTGAAGATATTTTAGAGTATGGTGAAATGTAATTCAGATAATAAAGGAAATGAATTTTATACTGTGGTATGTGATAATATTTTTACAAAAATACCTCCTTTGAAAAGTGTTAGGCATTTTGATAATAAATGAATGTGATTTCAACTATTCATTGGATTATTTGAAATCATTTATAATGTTGATCCAACTTCATACCGAGTACTGTTGCCTCAATCTATATCTCAGTAATGTAATGTTTTTCCTGTTTTGAAGTTAATAAAATATTTTCCTTATTAATCTCATGTTTTGATCAAAAAAGTAGTTGATATGGAAGAGATATATTCATATGAGTTAAATAAAAAATAATATTATTGATCATATATAACAAGTATTGAAAAATAAGTTTAATCATCTTATTATGGTTGTTTGGAGAAACCACAATGATGAATATGAAACCATAGAATTTTAAAATACTATAAGAGAAATGTATCCTCAATTGTTTAATAAGTGAATTAAAAGTTATAGGATGCAATTTCCATAAGGCGGGGAGAATGTAACAACCCAATAACATATAATCTTTTTTCTTTATAGAATTAAATAATTAATCTCAGTATAAAAGTGATATAAAAATTATAGAGTTTATTGAAATTAAGGGATTCATATTGATTGAATTGTAACATAACATTATGAATAATAACATGAACTGCGGGAATAATACACTTCTCAATAAAATAGTAACCTCACCTTTGAAAGTATAAATAAAATATAAAAATCTTATATGTGAAAAAATGATATATTTATATCATGGAATATGTAAATAAATATTATGAAAATGAAAAATGTTGTTTTGGTATTTTTGTGAAATAAAAAATATTATTTAAAATTTATAATTAATATACTTTTTAAAAACAGTATACCTTAAAAAAAGTGATTCATAAAATTATATTTTATTTTATTTTGATTATAAGATAATTTTATGAGTCTTTAATTAAATTTTCAATGTGATAATAAATTTGTTATTGTTTTAAATAAAATTATTTTTAGAATAAATTGTGATTTTAATTAAAATTATATTTCTCATATTTAGAAAAGTATTTTATTAAAATGGAGTTAATTATTTAATTTTACAAGTTAAAAAAAATTGGTTGTATTTTCGGAATTTTTCTCAAATATTTGAATTTTATGAATAGTGAAAAAGGTAATTTAAGGTAATTAGAAAATTCAGGAATTATTGAGTCAGAGATTATTTAAGGATGATATAAGCTAGGAACCAATAATTATCCATCATTATTATAATATACTAAATCTTATTAATGTCTTCATAAAAAATAATATACTAATGAATACAATAATGATAAAACACCCCTATTATCCATGATAAATACCTGCTCATGGCACCTTTTATCCTCGCACCTAAAAGAATTTTAGGCTCATTTTTTTTATTCCCAATTCTATTATCAAGATATTTTCCATATCCATGACCTGTTTTTCTTACTAAATGTCATAACCCATGTTCCATAATGGGGTTTTCAAGGAGGATATGTCAAGAGGTAAAATCCAACTTATTTTTATTTTAATTTTATTCAATGGATTTTATTTTGTTATTCTATTATAACATCACCTTATCTAAGTGGAATGAAAACTAAAGTATCATATATATCATATAATTTTATCATGTTGAATGATTAATTCATCATCAAACTTCTACTCCTCTACCTTTTATTCTAACTATGAGAACATTATCTGTGACGTCCAATTTACTACCATTGTGGACGATACAGATTCATTTTACATTAAAACCTTCATGAATGGTCATGATACCATTTTTATGGTTATTATTTATTATACATATTATAATATATTTACTTTTCTATAATAAAATTATAAAAATTATATTGAATAAAATAATATAAGTCCATGATGGTCATTAAAACCATCAATAAAATTAAATAATCATCATTAATGTTTTACAAAATAATTCATCCTCATATCTGTAAAAAATAGAAAATTGTAGTATTTAGGAATACAGAAAAATATCAACACCATTTAATTCCGCATCTTGTTTTCTTCTTCCATTCTACATGAAGCTTCATAATAAACCAACCTGGTAAATTCTGAAATAAATGTACCTAAAAATATTAAATAACAACATATCAATAATAAATGTTTTGAAATATATAGTAATAAGATCATATAAGAAATTATAAATATAAATAGGGATCATAAATAAATTAATAATAGTTTTTAAACCATTATATAAGAAGTTTTAACACCTATTATTCCTGGTGATACCGAGGTAAGAGACTTTTATTTAAAAATCATTCTTATAAATTTCATTTTTTACAAAATTCAAAAGGAATATTTTTATGTATGTATTAATGTTTTATAATTGTGTTCCGGTTCTTATTAATTATCAGTTTTGATAGCTGTGAACTATATCTCTATCTAATTCACTGGTTATTTTTATGTCTAAGATTGACCGTATGGTTACTAAAGTATAACTGTGATGGATACAATATTAGGTAGCTATGAGGGTTACATTGTGAGGAATCCATGAGGGTTGCATAGAAATTTAGTCATTAGGGTTGGATATAATATATGACCCATTAGGGTTACAATATTATGTGTTTTACACCAAAATTGACCTTCACAGTTTAAATTATATTTTCAAATTTTTATGGAAATCTCGTGTCTTCACAATGTAATTATATCATACTTAATGTGAGAAAAGAATGTAATTATGAAAATGATTACATGTTATTGTAAGTATTCATGGAAAAATGTTTCATTTCCTTTTCAATTTTCCTTACTGAGATTTTTTTTCTTATCCTATGTTTCAAAATGTTTTTCATTTGGTTTTTAGGATGGGACTGAGAAAAAATACATGTTGAATATTACGATGATTTTTTTCATAGAATTTTTTTTTACAAAAATATTTATTATATTCTAATTATTTAAAACACTAAACATAAATGAACATTAGGAATGTTGTAAGGGTATTATACTTGAATTTAATAAATTATTTAATGTTATATGTTAGATAATAAGAAGTTGTGCATTAAATCCCATTATAATTAACTAGTTCCTGATCATGTTGATCTCAATTGGGTGTTTTTACGATTGTTACCTATAGGTAAATAAGTTCTAGATACGTTTCAAATTATAGTATACAAAAATCTGTTAAATTTCTATGAATCCCCTTTATCAATCCATTACCTAAATCATATGACATTTTAATATTCAATGACTCGTGCTTATTGGTCTCCTTCGATAAATCCATAAACATGTCCTTATAAATATCCCAAATTGATGTCACTATAATTATATCCTCCAAGACTACAATATTTGACTAAAAATTTTCTTTTAATACACACTTTTAGGACCCAATATTCACATACATGGATATTACATTCTTTTAGATGAATATTAATTTCATTATAAAAACACACACTCTGAGGTATAATGGATTCTTGAATTTGGTAACATGGAAAAATAATCTTATATCTCGATGCATGATCATCCACATATCTCATAATGATATTCCCATATATTATTTTTCACAGGAATAACATACTTAATGAAATTCTTCATAACCATGGGAAGGTAATATAATAAATGGCGTGATCAAATTCTCAGTAATGGTTAATAAGGAATACACATAATAATGAAATAATAAAACAGGTATTATAACATTAGTAAAATATTTTAAAACCATACCTTACATATCAATGATCATAATCATTACTCATGTTATAAATTTTGGGATATAATATGAAATGAATCATAAGATAATAACATAAAATCACCAATACAGGAATAAATTTGGAATAAGGAATAATTTTTTTGGCACACATTAAAAATCATACCAAATTAGTTCCGTATTAATAATAGCTCACTTCTGTGACCCTTGTAATGGAAAAAATTCCTTTTATGAACTAATATCTATTCTAGTTCAATCCATGTATTGATGAACCTAGTTCAGTTCCTATTCTATTCTACTATTAAAAACATGGGTTGACTACTTGTTCAATCGATGTATTACTAAACCATGTTCATATCACATTCCAACCCTGTATTTCTGAACTGAGTTCATATCATATTCTTTTACTACCTAAAAAATTATTTATATGTATTTAAAAATTGAATTGAATATATATGTATATATATATATATATATATATATATTCAAAAAATATCATAACTAAATCATAGTTATTTGTTCTCGAGGATCAAAAAATCAATATAAATAAGCCCTGAAATAAAATGGGTATCAATAAATTTTCGTCCTATTTTATACTGTGGAAAAGGGATAGGTTTTATTATCAATTAATCATCGCATAACCTATGAAATGAATAGGGTTTCAAAATAATTTTATTATTTTATTACTTTTTAATGGGAATCATGTTTCTTAAAAAATATTTATCTTTATAATAAAAAATTTTAATAAATAAAAAAAATGGTTTCCATTGATCATATCCCTAATAGATCATAAAATATATCTAGATATTTAATCTTATATGGAGAGGGATATTGAAATTTCACATGGAATATTTCTTAATTAGACATGCCTTTTTTGCAAATAACCATCATAAATTATTTTTTTTCCTTTTAATTGAAATTCTCATGGGAAAACAATAATGAACACTTTGAAAATTATTTGAAAAAAATTCTTGGAAAAAATATACATATATATTCAAAAAAGGATTTATAAAATATATAACATTATGAAAAAAATTACACTAAAAATAAGCATGAAATCATAACGAGTATACTTTAAATAAATTTAAATAGTTTTTGATCATAAAAAATCACTTATATTTTTTGTATTAAAATAACCTTTGAAACATATAAATTGTTTTTTAGAAAAAAAATGAAACAATTATAAACAAATAAAACGTTTTGAAATTATATTCTTTGATAATAAATGTAATATAATACTATTTAATAAATATTATTGAAAAAACCCTATTTTGAAAGAATTTTATAAAAAATATAACGGAATATTAAATGAATGGAGTGTTTATGATGTCAGATAATTTTGTACGTTATGTATATCTAAAAATATTTATTTTATTGACGTTATCAGTAGACGTCAAAAGACCTTTCATCGGAAAACAACAATAAGATTAATTTTGAAACATTATTTAAAAATGTAAGACATGAGTAAAAATTGCTTTTAATAATAATTGTAAAATATTAGTTCAATTTTCATAACAAGTTTAGAACACAAATTTTTAAAATATAACCGATTTCTGAATAAAGTGGGAAATGTAGTCTTATATTCATAAAAATAATTTATTATTAATATTAATTACTAAATTGTTGATAAAAGGTTTTATTAGATGAATATATTCTGAATTTTCATATTAAAAGAAATTTTTTAGAGTTATTATGTTAGGGATCATAATATTTCATCAATCGAAACATAATCACAAATAGTCATTATAAATGATTAGATTGTAGGGATAAAATCATAACAATTATGTAACGTTGAATCATAATCCCCAGGAAAAATGAAATTATATGAAGCTTAAAATATAGTTAAAATAATGTCATTCAAGATATAACATATCTATAGGGTAGTATATACACATAAAAAATAAAGTTCTTATATAACATACAGCTGTCCTGAAGAAGGAAAATTGAGAAAACATTCTTTTCCTAATTCGGTGACATTGGAATAATTTACCCCAACAAGAATATGTCAAGAAATGGATATGTAATTACCCATAATTTTTAGTATAGGTATCGTAAAATACATTAATTATTATTATATATAAATCATAGAATAATGTGGTGGTGAATATATCTTGTGTCTTTGAAAAGTAAAAAAGCGTGATGAAAGTCACGTACAATATGTTTTGACCTCCATCATACTCATTAAACATCATATATAATATGAATAAATTTGTTGTAAATATATTCTATAACCATATTAGAAAATATCATATATTATTTTAATATGAACATTTACTAACTATTTATGAAAAATTTCATGTTAATGTCACGTTTTGGATAATAGCAGCTCTGTTTTTCATATTTGTTTTGACTTGTCATTTTTTTCCTCTTAAATTGATCACAATTTCATAATCCTCATAATTTAATCTATTAAATAAATATTATAAATGTTATTTATAAATTTATTTATATTAATCCAAAAAATTGTTTTATATGAAATGTATTCCATTGTTCAAGGAAAGGGTAGGACGTGCATACACATGAAGGCTATTTACATTTTATTATCATATAAAATGAAATAAAAATAAGGTAACTGTATATATTATCATTTTAATATCATTATAAATTCATTTTATCAAATTTTTTAATTAAAAACATCCTTAATATATTCCATGTAATTGTGAATGACTTAAAATACTTCGAGAGGTGTTTGTCCGTCACAGGAGAAAAAGGTTATCGTATTCTTATAAATAAAGAAATAATGAATTATAAATGATATAAAAAATAAATAATTATGATAACATAATTAATATCATATATGTCATATATAAATGGTATATCTATCCTAATTCCCCACCATGAATGTTGGTAATTGTAAAATGAATGGCATCGGTTCATGAGGTGGTAGTCCGTCGTACACATGAATGATAATCTTGAGAAGTATTTGAGGGTAGTATGTGTGTTTTTACATATTAACCATAACATAAAAACATAGTATTATATTAAAGAGGTTTATGTTATCAAATAATCATTATATAAAAACAATTAATGGTTTATTAGTAATAAATAAAACATATATTTTTATTGAATAATATTACCTCTTCTTTTGATATCGTTTTTTAGTTTTTCACCAAATGGTTTCCATGGTTGAATTTATACAAAAATTAAATAATATGTAATGATTGAAGGGAATTTGGGAAGTGACTTTTTGTGTATTTCCCCATCCAATTGGCTTGAGATGTGTGAATAAGTGAGTAGATTTAGTTCCTTCATATAATTGATGAAGAATCTCATTCTTGTATATACTCAATTGTATTCACTATAGGGAAATATGAATTTCGTAAATAGAATCAATAAATAGTTATTAAACTGTTTTTGGTATTTTTAATTCATTTAGCACCACCACCACTCTTTTATACAAAAGTTTTCAACATTTAATTATTTAATTCCTATGTTTCAATATTTATCCATTTTTGGTTTTTCATTATGCTAACTAGTTTTATAATCTAATTCATGTATCCTTTAAAACTAAAATGAAATTATAATTATTAGAAAATTAGAACCTGGTAATTTTTAATATTAAATACAATTTAGAAAATATAAATGAAATGTGTGTAACAAAATAATTTTTACTTAAATATATGTAAGATTAACAACACTTCTTTAACCATAACCATGCTAACTGAGTTTTTACTTACTCATGAGAAATATTTTTATTATAATATAATAATTTGTCAATGAGTGGAAAATATACGATATTTTTCAACATTTAAAAAATGACTTATAAAATATTGTATTGTTAGTAATTTAAAATCAGTAAATAAAATATCATTTTTTCATAAATTGACATTATTTCAATTTAGACATCATTTATTTAATATGAATTTCAAATTTTCCTAAAAATGATTTAATTTGGATATATTATGTTCAAAAACATTTAATGGATATATTCATCTAAAAATATTAATTTATATTAGAAATGTATTCACCTTACATCACTTTTACTATGTTTAATTTCATTTATTATATTTAATTATAAACAGAATAATTACTATGTTGGAATCACAAAATCATATAATTTTTATTTTTATTCTCTAAAAATAAATTATAAGGAAATATAATAATTAAATATCTTTTTTAAATTAATTTTTATAACAAATTATATAGTGTTTTTCCTTTACTCTAATTACTTATAGATATTGAAATCAAAGAATTTTTTTTTCTTTTTTTACATAACATATTATATGCGTCACAATAATGAAAATGTTCATCGAAGTCATAAATTTAGATTATATGGTTAAGAGGGTCGACATATGTCCATAAAATGGGTTTTGGACAAATTGATAGGTCATTTTTATAATCTATGATTAACCAATATGTACACTTCTTTACCTAAATCATTTTAATTAACGACAAATATTTTAACTAATAACATGTTTCAAATATTAATTTTTACTTTTTACAATTTACAAATTATTCTCATTTTGAATATGGAATTCTGAAAAAATTAAACATAAATAAATGGATGAATTTATTTCAAAATAAATTACATAAATTTGTTGAGAAATCGAAATTTTAAAGTAAAATCGTCAAAAGTTCACAACGATTTTATATTCTATGTAATTTGGGAATTATCTCCATTTAACTAATTTTTTTAATTGATATATAGTTTAAATTTTGTGAGATTAAATAAAATTCAAAATAAATTTTATCATTATAAAAAATTTAAATTGATAGCCAAATTTTTTATTCAAAATATTTATTTTTAATTATTCATGATAAAAATGAAGCCTGTCAAAAAAATAAATAAAATAACACTAAAATAATTTTAATATTAAAATTTAACAAATGAAGAATATTTTTTAATGTTAATTTTTTTAAATGTGGTAAAATTTTATTTTAAGTTTTGTGCACCAATCACATTGAACTCCGCTTTTAGAAAACATATAGTTTTTCAGAAAAGATTCAATTTTTTCAGAAATCATTAATTTTTATTTTAAATGAATATTTTGATTTATAATATATATAACTACAAAAATATTCAGAAAAATTAATTTTCATAATATAGTTAATCATATTCATTTATCTCTTTCTAAGGAAAATGTGATAACTACCATATATAATAATAATAATCATCATATATTGCAGTTCAATAAACCTCTGTATTGCATGAAACACAATCTATCGAAGAACAGAACGTTTTTGTTACACAATAATAACATTATATTTCTTGTATAGAAATAATAAATTAGAGTTATTCGTAATAACTAATTATATTGATGTTTCATAGAAAATATTCATAACTTGTTGGAGCGTGAAGCGAGATCCATCAATGAATTTTAATTTATTATAAAAAATTTCATTAAATTATGGTGTGTTGCAAATATAGTTAAAAAATATGTTTAGAAGTTGGTAGATAATTCTCTTCTCTATTTCTATTTAATCATACTCATCCTCTAATTCTTCTTCTATCAAAACTTATAGAGCTGTATTTTACTCTTACTGTCTCTCTCTAGAGTCCTCCAAAGGTGTCTAGATGATCTTAAGGATATCCTACAATATAGTGGAATATAATTATTTTTAGTGTGATATAATTTATAAATATAAACTCGCATTATGGTTGGCTACACCTCTTATGTAATACATTTACCACCATCGCTTGTGGTATCACTTTACTCATTAATCCCTTAAAAAGAGAGTCAAGCTTTTACCAATGTTGATATGTGAGAGTTCTAATGGATTTTATTCCTTTCATAGCTATGATAACAACTATAAAAACCTAATCCTTTCATACATAAATATTACACCATTTTTATAAATATTGAATACATATTTCAAATACACACTTGTATATCGTTAAGGTTTAGTGTCTCGAGAGACTAGTTAAAAAAATTATTATTTCAAGAATGATCCTCAATATTACCATAATGATAATCCCATTTAGTAATATTTACATACATACCATACATGAACCATTATTTATAACCTGGGAATGTAAAATATTAGATTGGGTTATCTGACATGCTCGGTATGGTTAAACACGGAAAATACCAAATCCAATTAATATGAAATAATAATATATATTAATAAGATTATGAAATTATGAATATAACTAAAAAAGTTAAAAAAAACAATATTTCATGGATCCGAACTGTTATTCATGGAATAAAAAGTTGTTATATTAAATGACATGAACCACGAGAGTGAGAAATCATTATAAATCAATCATGAAACATACGTTCATTTTATATAAGTTTAGAACCATCATAAAAAACCATTTTATATTTAATTATTGAAATATAATACATACAAAAATCATAGTAACATGAATCAATACATGTTTTCCATTTCATAAATTATTAGACATCAACACTTATATCATATATTTGTTCAATCACATCAGCCTATTTCCTATAGTGGATCAGGAGCATCGACTTGTTTCCCATAATTATGTAATAATATATATGTCTATACCAAAAGAATTTGATAAAGATATAGATCCAACCCATTAAAAAATCCAAACATTTATTATTTAAAAGATTATAAAAATTAATCATATCATATACCGTGAAAAGGTAAATTTCTTTATAAACATTACATCATACAGTAAACCGAGTAAAATAATCAATTTTCATAAACATTTCATCACTTCATCATATGAAAACATATGGAATAGAGAATAGATTCATAAAATTAATTTCACTATAATAATAATCATAATCATCAACATAAACCATCTAAATAAATAATACATATTCTATCATTGTATCATATACCCATGAAAAAGATGAAAGTGAATTTTTTGACAATGATGAATATAAATTACATAAAATATAATTAAATAATTCATGAGGAGAATATTAATTTTATATAAAAAAACTTCAAAAAAATCCCAAAAATCTCATGGGGTTGATAATAATTAGTGGTTATATAAGACCTTATACGACATCCCCAAGACACCAAAGGATGGAAATAAATAAAAATTGATGTAGATGTTTTTAGGGAAATTTTCCATTAAAGATAGAACAACCAATCCTATATAAAAATATGCATTGAATAATATATATTATTAATTAATATAAAAATAATTCTAAAGGATAAAAAAATATAGTAATCCACAATGGAGTTAAATATGAAACGAAAATAAATATTGGAAATGAAAAAAACACCAAAAAATTAAACTCATCACAGAAAATCAATTAATAATACTGAACCCACTGAAACTGTAGATCGACATTCTAATCCCTCATGATTAGATATCATACCTAAATAATAAAGATGTGCTAACAGAACTTGTGTCCAATTATATGACATCTTCTAACACACAATAGTTCATAATAATTTTGGGAGTCTAATCCATGTAGTACTTCCCCAAATGTTCCCCTAATTATTCATGTATGACAACAAAACTTTTAAAAATTATATATAAATTAGTATTAAGTAGTAAAAATATTTTCATATTTAATTCATAATAATTTTACATGTAAACCAATAAAATTAGATCCTTTAAATCATTATTCAATTCATTCGGTATAATCATAACCATTTATGGAATACACAGCATGCATGTGCAGGGCACAGTTTTATACGCATTAGAGGACTCTGGTCGATCATCCAATGTTTATCATGGTGACCAATAATAGTTACCAAAATTACACACTCCCCTTTCACATGGTCATGTAAATTAATTCCCTCAAACCATCCATTTATGTAAAATACCACGGAAAACCAATTATCATCAAAAGGACAAAAAAAATTCCTTATATACTTCCATTAGATAACATAGGTCCATCAAACCATTTAATATTTTTTAAAAATATTTTAAATTCATAAATAAATATTTTTTTCACAAAATCCTTCTAATTGCTCTAATATATGTAACACCTTGAAAAATATAATTTCCATGATGAATCACACAAGGTTTTGATAAAAATTAGAAAATATATTCATAAAAAAGTCATCAAGATCCATGTCATGTAGTGATGAGAGAGGATCAACCTATCTTATAATGGATGGTTAAAATGTATAATGGAACATATCTTCTTGAGATATGATTTTATATCTTCTTCCTATTAAATAAAAAATAATAATCAATAATGATTCCCTTTATATAACATGGATCAATTCACCATGGATTCTATCAATGTTTCCCATAGACAGATAGAATATAAATAAGACTTAATCTAACAAAAATGGTGAATAATAATGATTAAGAATCAAATATAAACCACTAGTTCACATTTATTCTACTAATAATCACATTCGAATAAAAGGGAATCTCCTATCAATCCTATATAGAAAATGATATTCATGTAATTTTTGGATTAGTATACTAAATGAGGTCTTAGTGTTTTATTTCCTTTACATCCAAATTTTAAGGGTTTATAACTATATGAGACTAGGTATGGACACATAACATGGAAGACTATACACTAACAAAGAGGTATAACTATATCATGTTATCCCCATACATGGTTTGTTTTCATAGTTGGTAGAATTTTTATCCAACCATGATTTTACCACAATTTTAAGAAGTAATATGTCACAAAGGCACCTACATGGTTTTGAAAAAAAATTCACCTAAATTTCCCTAACCATTTACAAATCTATTCCCACACATGATTTTATAGAGGAGGTTCATAATCTCTTCAAACTAATAAAAGACCATGATCCTCTAGAAAATCCTAAAAAATTGTTAAATTTCTCAAAATCTCTTGAAACTCAACACAAAAATTATATATTCCTAAAATTCAGGAATAATGTGTCATGATCCTGATATATAGGGAATTACATTCACTCGATCATTGGTTTTTCGGTCCCTATAATAATGAAAATATTTTTTTACATTAATGAGTTCAGGACACTATTCCAATATATCATAAACAAACTCACCAGGTTCCTCATGAATCCATCCATGCGACTATATAACCCATACTAGATTGATTGTTTTCTCAATCATGATATTCACTTCCCTAACCCATATATATATATATAAACATGTATCATCATATAATACATATATCATTCATTATGATCCCATAGAATTTCATATTCCGGATCTAGTGTTTACGTCATCAACATAGATACATGTAAAAAATTGTGTACTGAAATGAACATTTTTGGAAAATCGTACATATATACCACCCCACCAACTCTTTCATGATTCCCAAATAAACTATGTAATGGGGTAAAAAATTGCATTTTCTAAAAAATGATGATTCCCAATCGGTGGAGTGATTCTCAAAAACACATGAAAACTCATCTCAAAAAACAATGATCACCAATGGGGAGCTGGATATGATTTCAGAAAAATCAGAGCCATCTCCATCCTAATTTTGATGAATTGAATCACTTATATTTTTCACATTCACAAGGATTGGTCCAATCACTGATGTCTTACTAGTTTCCACCCATGAATATTGTAGAGCATCATGTGATATCACACTATGACTCAATAGTATCAATGTTTATCATCGTATGATAACTATTATCATATGAGAACTTGACTATAGGTATATTATTTCCCATTATCCAAATAAATACATCAAATAATCCATAATAATGACCTATAATTTTTATATTTTCCATTTTGATAATCTATCAATTTGAAAATTATAATCTATACTCATAGTCAAATGTGATCTAAGGGATTTAATTAAGGATTTACAAAAATGAGAAGTGTACCATGGGTCTTCATCCATTAAAATAGATCTGAGAACTCCGTGCATATTTACTATTTCTAAATTTTTTATTTTTTACATATATTCTACCATATTAGTTCTATGAATAGTGTTGAAGTTACATGAATTTCTAAGGTGATCTATTATTTCCCATACTGAATCATGTATCATAACTATCGTTGGTGCACCTGTTGAATAATATATGGATATTTGTTACCATTTCCACAAAATAAATGATAAATACAGCAACATATCAGTGGATTTCTATTTTATAGCATGATTTACTATCATATTAGGATTATTTATACGTAAACAACTAATTACATTTTCACATCGACCCACCAAAACATTGTTCTCCACAATTTTTACATATTACATATTATCTTATAAATAGACCAACATAAATGGTGGTAGGAACTAATACTTTGTTCTCTATAGGAAATATTTATACCGTCTATTCTCTAAATGATAAAACTCAACTCCCATCCATTATCCATCCCTCCATGGGCTCCCCACAATTGATATTTCACCTTATTGTAACACATTATGGATTACATGTTTGGGCTTTTAAAACATAGTAAACAAATTTAGAACTATAATGAGTGTAAATAAAATAACTAGCTCACCATAATGTTAATAATCAAAATTCATATAGGTTATCATGAATATAATTTGACAGTAGTTTAAATATTTTTTAGATAAATGATCATATTAATATGTAATCTATTAAACATCATTATTTTTTCCTTTTCATAGTGTATACATCATTTTGATGCTAGATATTTGTAGATACTCCATCAATAATCATTTAATTACATTTAAACCCCATTGTGAGAAAATATGGGTCAAACTCCTATGGTTTGTAAACATGTGAATTTATAACCAATAAGGTAAAGATTCAATTTTTTAACACATGCACCACAAAAACCAATTCAAAATCCTTATTTGGTTAGTTATTATAAATAAACCATAATTTTCAATAACTGTAGAATATAATATGATATTTCATCATGATAATTAACCTCATATTCAATATTGATGCATTATCATATAATAAAATTTCCCTATAATAAATTTAAAAACCTGAGGGTACGAGGTGATATAAGTATAACCTTAAAATCAAGAATGCATTAAAGTAATTTCCCATTCTATTGGAATGAAAAATCATTCCTAATAAATTATTCCTCGATTATGTAATATGTGAAAAATAACATGTTAAACATATGTATTATCCCACTAATATAAGGTAAATTTCTTTTTTAAGGTAATTATTTAGTGGTTTTCAAAGTATTATAGTTTTATTCTTGTTTGGATCCATAAGAACAATATGTTAATAAATGAAATGTCTATAGAAATGCACCAATTGTATCGATAAATATCACTTTTATTCCTTGACATACTAATGATCTCCCACATGATACCCACCATAATATTTAAGTGTGGTTATTGATATTTTTTATAGTAAACTAAACTAGAATATCAAAAACACACCATCATAAAAGAATATATATGACTTGCACCGAAATTCGTATTCCCTATAACTGGGAAGGCATTGCCTTTATAACCTGTAAACTCAAGCAACCAAGCACACCGCAAGATATGAACACAAGTCAACTGTATAGAAAAAATAGTGATGAAAGTAAAAAAGGGGACGGAATACAAGCCCAACAGTAATAATACAAGTACAACTGAAACAAAATACAACCGAAGAAAATTAAAGGAAACTATTGGGTCGTCCTCTGAGGTTCCTACATGAGAGGTAGGTACAGATCACCTTCTCAGCATTCCACATCTGCCCGTCTCCTCTGCGTACCGTCATTCCATATGGTCCACCTCCGAGCCCCATCTGGCCCTGATACCCTCAACCTCAATCAGCATTGTCCGTCGTCTACACCAAACACAACAAGGTTCAGGCATAGCCCATGCAGGGGTGAGTATAACAATACTCAGTAGGGACCCCAAGACCCTCAAGGTCTCACAAAATCAACCAAGGTTAATTTACACGGCATTAAATCAACTGAAAACCCTACTTGGATATATACCCACACATATACCTATGTTATCATGTATACCCATCTCAATCATGTGGAAAACAAAGAGTCCAAATAAAAGCACAAAGATCAACTGTTCCACAAAGGAAATAATTCCATGACGGTAAGTACCACATAGGTACACCACCCAAAAAGAATACCACCATGGTATTACCACGATGGAATGTACCTTATGGTATAGAATCAGCTCACACCAGGTATTTCTTATGTACAGTAGTAGAAATGATTACATGTAACTACTGAATCGTCTTACTCTATTATGATCCATACCCACGAAGGATCCCTAATCATTATGAGAACCACGGGGGATCATAATACATCTTCAAACCCATACAAGATCCTAGTACCTTGTTTGTACATCATCAGACCCACACAGGATCCTAGTACATTGCCAGTACATCGTCTGACCCATAGAGGATCTCAAGGTACTGTCCCTCCCATGATTTCTTTGTGCTAACCCACATTGGATCGCTCCGTGCGGACCCACATAGGATCACTCGGTGCTGACCTACATAGGATCACTAAGTGATTACCCACATAGGATCGGTTGGTGATGACCCACACAGGATCACTCGGTGCTGACCCACACAAGGTCAATATTCATTCTTCACATCACATCCAACTATTATTTTCCTGCACTATGCTTTCTCCTCTCTGGTAGGTTTTTCTCCTCAAGCACTGGATGATACTCTAACATTCAAATGTCCTAGAAATAAGTATCTCAATGTTCTTCAATGTAATAGGGGTCTAAATTCAATAGACGGTGCGTCGATCAGACACCCGGTCTGTAAGTTATTATCCTTTTAGTTCTGAGGGCCCAAATAGATTTTTGTTCGATCCATCCCGACCATACCCCAACATTATCCAAATCTCATGTGAGGTATACACAAAGTACAGGCTCACTTCAAGGTTTCTGGTGCCACACACGGTTCGTCAAATGGATGGTCGGTGCCAAAGTTATGGCCAAAAGAGAGTATAGGGTCGAAAGTGGTCCAGGTCCGGTCCGACCCAGTCAGACATACCCGGCCCGACCCGGAGTAGGTGGACCATGTTGGGGACGACCCTGCCTGACCCACTAGTTCTGGCCTTTTGGGCTCCCCAACCTAGTGGCCTGGCCTGGGCAGTCGCCTGCAGAGCGGCGGGGCGGTCATGGAGGCCGTGGAGTGGTAGGGCCGTTGGGGCCATAGAGTCCATGGGCGGCATAGGGTCGTGGATGCCACGAGGTGGCGGAGGCCGCAAGGGCCGCAGAGCGGCAGATGCCACAGGGGACGCAGAGGCCGCAGGGTAGTAGAGACCATAGGAGTCGCGAATACCACGATGGCAACGGGCCGACGGAGGTAGCAGAGGCCATGGAGGCTGTGTAGCGGTGGTGACCATGGTCCGGCGGGGCGTCCACTGTGTGGTGGTCTGCCGCGGTAGGCCGGATGTAAGGTCTTCCTCTCCATGCAGCACAATCGCACATCACACAATCACCGACGACCGATTCAGTTTTTCGCTCTTCGTTCGTCATCGTGGCATAATGTCGCCTTCTTCCATCGCAATGAACTCCATATTCATAAAGAATGGTGGTGCGGTTGGGACATGTTTGTTTGGCCCGCACCCTCCACATTAGAGTGGTATCAAGTATCTCAAGGGGGTGATTCAATGTGAAGGGTAAAAAGTAACATTGATCAATTTTAAACACACCTCTACCAAGATTTCTCATTAACATTGGAAGGGGTGAAGTCAATGTTTCCCCAATCCTCGATTCATTATTCTCGAATAAGTCCTATGTTGGTTGCCTCCACAAGGTTCTTCTAATCAGGCTTTGGGAAGGTTTCATCATTCTTTGATATTGGGTGGTCTTTCTTCAATGGGATGTGTTCTTCATTGGAGAGTGAATAAGTTTCTCAAAGTACTTTTCCAACCCTTCTCCCAAAAAAAGAGTAGACAATATAAATTAAAATAGGTTGTATTAGTTAAATTTTATTAGGAACCATTAATCAAGAGGTGTTGGCATAATTAATGTGGAGGATGTTCAAAATACTTCTCCACATTAAAGATGGAGTATAAGATTCTCTCTCATTATGAGGGTTCAGTTGGCCCCACCTTTAGGAATTATAAAATTGAGGTGTTTTAGGCTCGGGTGGTCCCGAACACCATAACCCATGTTCAGGGGGTTTCTAAAGTTAAAATGTTAGAAATTATTATTTTATTTAATTATTTCACAAAAATCACAAAATTTAATCATTCACTCTCAACCTACTATAGTCGAGGTGATGGTCTCCTAAAACAAATATCGGTGTTACGAGTTCAACGGTGCCTTCAGATTTCAATTCCAACCACTAGTTTAAAAGTTACAAAAACCTGCTCCTATGTTTAGTGAATGAAGCTGAATAAATGTTCATAAATTTATCCCACGCACCCTAGTCCTCGAATCATGCGCCTTCAATTTTCACGGACTCAATAAATTCTCATTTAATCCAAAAAATTATATGGAATTTACGGGTCTTTAAATTTTAACCAACTCAAGGTTTGCATCCCTACAAGCCACAATGAAATCTAAGGAAACAAGTGGGGGTACAGAGTACAAATCTAAGCCTCCCACTCCCATGTGCTCCCCTAATGGTTCCCATTCTACTAGAGAACTTGCACCAAAGGAATCGAACACACATGAAGGACCCGGTCGTTTCGATCCTCAATCTCTATTGGAACATCTATAAAAGTCACCCCATCATCGATGTCCATCTCTACGTGGTCGATGATATGAGAAGTGTTGTGAATGTATCTCCTAAACTGGGATACATGGAAGAAATTGTGCACATAGTGCGGTTGAGTTGGAAGACCTATGCAGTAACCACTTCGCCAACTCTACGGAGGACCAGGAAGGGTCTGACGAACCTCAGATATAACTTTCCACCTTGGCCAAATCTCTACAATCCTCATTAGGGTTGTACCCTTAGAAAGATGTGGTCACCATCCTAAATCTGTAGAGGTCTCCGCCTCCTTTCTACATAAGACTTCTGCATACTATGTGCAGTCTTCATCTACTCCAGGATGATTTGCACTTTCTCTGTGGTAGCTCATACCATCTCTGGTTCCACTATTGTGGACTCCCCTTGGTCAGTCCAGCACAAAGAAGATCTGCAAGGTCAACCATAAAATTCCTCAAAAGGTTCAAACCCAATTTTAGAGTGATAGCTATTATTGTAAGAAAACTCCACCAAAGAAAAGTGATCCTCCTAGCTGTGAAAGAAGTCGAGGATGCAAGTACACATCATGTCCTCGAGGGTCTCAATGATCCTCTTAGTCTGACCATTTGTCTGTAGATGGATGGCAGTGTTCAAACGAATTGATTCCTGAATGACTCAAGAAATCCCTTCAATATCCAGGAGGTGAAACAAGCACCACGATCAAAGACAATTGCTGGGGGTACTCTATAAATATATATAATCTCTTGCAAATAGAGGCTTCCCAAGCTCTCTACTGAACCCTACATTTTGATCAGTAGGAAGTGGGAAAACTTGGTGAGTCGGTCGACAATCACCCAAATCGAGTCATGATGTTCGGATGTACGTGGATTTCCTATCACGAAGTCCATGGATATCCCATCCCACTTCAACTCGTAGACTTCTAAAGGTTGAACCGAGCCTACTGGGACCTGATGATCTACCTTCACTTGCTGACAAGTGATGCACCGAGAGAAAAACTCTGAAAAAGATTTCTTCATTCCTGACCACCAGTGCTATCATCGGAGATCCTGGTACATCTTCTCCACTCTTGGATGTTCTACTAGAGGGGATTGATGTAACTCCCTCGACACTTCCTCCCGAAGTGACAATGGTACCATGGTACATCCAATGAAGAGGATGTCGTCCTCCCCACCATCAGAAAATCCATCAGGTGTCTATCCTGTGTATATCTGAGCACGTCGAGTCTTGCAGTTAGTGTCCCCACACTGCGCCTCCCTGAATCTCTGAAAAAGTGGAGGAGTGACTGTAAGAGACTAATGGAATGCTCCTCCATCATGTTCCACGATGGATATTTTCATAGCGACCAACTGCTCCATCGCCTCACCTAGGAGTTGTATACCAGATCTCTGGATGAATGCATCAACTACAATGTTCCCCTTCCCAGGAGTATAGACTATCTCAAAGGCATAGTCTTGAAGGAACTCAATTCAATGTCGTTATCGCAGGCTTAGGTCCTTCTGACAGAAGATATACATGAGACTTGTGTGATCAAAGTACAGTGTAAAATTCTTTCACATCAAGTAATGTCATCATATATTCAAGAATAAGACCATTACTTCTAACTCTAGGTTAGGTTTGGGGTAGTTATTCTCATGATGTCTCAGCTATTGAGAACCATATCTGATCACTACTCACTCATGCCTTAGGACACATCCGATTCTGTTCCCTGATGCGTCGTAGTAGAATATGTACCATAAGCCCTCCTCTAGAGGCCTAAAGATGGGGGTACTAGTCAACCTCTGCCTCCGCTCATAAACATTCCGCTGGCATCTCTATGACCACATTAATGGTTTCCACTTATTCTTCAATGCTAATAACCATGCAGAAACTCTGGAGAAATCTGGCACAAATCTCCAGTAGTATCCGGCCAAACTCATGAAACTTCGTATCTCCATCACACTCTTGGGTGGCTCCCAAGCAAGTACCGTCTCAAACTTCGCTGGATCCACAGTAACTCCATCCTCTAAGATGACGTGTCCATGAAAGTGAACCTATCTGATCCAAAAATTGCACTTAGAGAGCTTAGAATAATGCCAGTTCTCACAGATCCTGTCCAGTACTACCTGCAAATGATTGGCATGCTCCTCCTTAGTAGACGTGTAGATTAGAATTTCATCGAGGAAGAATACTACAATGCGATCAATGTATGGATGAAAGATCTTGTTCTTGAGTCCCATTAACACTTTTGGATCTTTGGTTACACCGAATGGCATAACCATGAACATGTAATGGTCTTACGGACAACTAAAATCTATCTTATGCACATCCTCATGTTGTACTCTGAGTTGGTGATAGCCTAATCCGAGGTCTATCTTCGAGAACCACCGTTCTCCCTTCAGCAAATCAAAGAGTTCATCAATCCAAAGAAATGTGTACTTGTTCTTCAAAGACACCTGGTTCAGGGGTCGATATTCAACGAAAATGGTCAAGCTCCCATCTTCCATCTTAGCAATCAAAATCAGGGCTTCCCAAGGAGAAACATTGGGCCGAATGAACTGTATCACTTGTAAGTACTCCAGCTGTACCCGCATCTCACAAATCTCCGCAGGAGCCATCTGATACGCATGTGTAGATATCAGTGTTGTCCCGGGGTTCAAGTCAATGTAAATGTCCACCTCTCTAGAAGGAGGTATCACTGGAACATAATCAGGGAAGACATCCTCATACTGGTCCCCCACTAACAGATAATTCTGACTCTCCACATCAACTGCCTCGAGGGTAAGGCAAGCCAACTGATGAGTGATCAACTACACTCTCCTCCAGGTATGTACATCATGTGCTGCAAAGTCTTCCTTCTCACTGGTGAATTTAATCCTTTCCCCATCCATGCAGACACACTACACTTTTCGCCTAATACAGTCTATCTAAGCATTGACTATAGATAACCAGTCCATACCCACGATGACATCGTTAGGCCTAGACGCTGCTACTCGGAGATCCCTGCCAAATCGCTCACCTCTTAGAGTAAGCTCGCACTTCAAACACCATTGAGTAATCATAAAATCCTTTCATGTAGGAGTATCCAGAGGTAAGGATCGATCCAATGACTCCATCGAAATCGCTGAGCTCTGAATGAGGGTAGTTGCAATAAAAGAATGACTGACACCTGTGTCTATAAGTACTTCAGCTAAGGAGGATTAGATATGGACCGTACCTCGTATCATCTCCATAGTGCCATGATCATAGGACTTAGCTTCCTGGATCTCAGCTCACCCTTGTCCTCCTGCTCCCTGTGGTAGAAGTGGACTTCCTGGTGGTGGTGGCGGCAACATCTTGAATTGTTTCCCACAGCCAGTTGCGCAGATAACTACTCTTCCACGTCCGCTTTCTACTTGAAGACCTCTTCAGTCGATCCTCTATATCTTCCTAGGTGGTCCATCGATCATCTGCTGATCATCTGTATGGAAGGACAGATAGTCAGGCATCATGTGCCCTACCCACCGCATGCATAACACTGCCCGCTCCTAGAATGGTTGGATCTTCCTCAGGTTCCCCACACAACTGACCCTGAATCCTGCGGGGGTCCACCTTTACATCTAGACCTTTTGGACTTATGTGACATATGTATACTCCCAACTATAGAAAACTCCATTAGGTGGAATTCGGTGGTGGGTCTCGCTGCTAGTGAGTTCTCAGCAAGGAAACTCTCCACTAAGAGAGCTCACTCTAACACCCCCTCCTGCGTCGGGATGCTAAGAGAAATCATTTTAGCCCTGATCTCCCAACCGAGTCCTTGATCAACGGTCTAGGCTCGGAATAATGGGTCCCATAACATCTCAGTAGAGTAAAGTGAGAGGTTATTGGAACTCGCTGATTACTGAGCCATAGTCATGCTGCCCTGCTATAGATAAATAAGCTCCTGTACAAGCACTGTACGGAAAGTATCTGGAACAAAATATGTATGAAACAGGCTCTCGATGTCTACCCAGAGAAGTGTCACCTCATCATGATACTAGAGCATCAAGATCCACCATCCTCTTGCTGTGGCCTATAGAATACTAGAGACAAGTATCACCATGATATTGGTCAGTTCCCCTACTAGTTGTGATATTCTAACCACAACCTCCAGCTAATCCTCAGTCGCCTGTGGGTCTGTCTCTCCCCTGAATGTGGGTGGCTGCTAGCACTGAATAATGTGAAATGAGCTCAATTATCATCCAACCTATATTGTTATGGCTGGCAGCATCAGTGGACCAATGGGTAGTGGTACGACTGGTGCCTCCACTGGAAGAGGGCCCTACACCGAGGCCTCATCGCTCGGTGGGCTATTAGTGCGTATTATATCGGGAACCCTAGCTGGCTGTCTGCATGGAGGCATCCTGAAAAGAAACAGGTGTTCTGCGATCAATATGTTATACCTGGTGAGATGACTCAAAGAGATCACAAGGAATAATCTTGAAAACAAACACGCAATCAGTGTTTTCGTGCACTGAGTCGGAAATTAGATGTCAGGGTCCCAGTGTATAGATACGTCAGACACTGCACCAACACTGCATTCACTGAACTGATAACCAAAATCACTACAATTAATACTATTTCTATTAAAAATAATGTCAGATTCATATGTTCATTGGTAGAACAAACTCCCCTGATACCAATTTTTCACAACCCATCCCCCGGGGCCCGTGCTGAGGCTACCCCAAGCCCACCATCCTTATGTCAGGGGCTGGCGACTAGCACTGAAATACATATTCCCTATAACTAGTAAGGCATTTACATTATAACCTGTAAAAAGACGAAACCATTCAAAGAGAATGATACGAACACAAGTCAACAGTATAGAGAAAAGGGTGTTTAATGTTTAAAGGGGTCAGAATACAAGTCGAACAGTAACATTACAAGTACAACAGAAACAGAATACTACTGAAGAAAAAGAACAGTAGCAACTGGGTTGTTCTCTGAGGTTCTTACCTGAAGGGTAGGTACATATCACCTCCTTGCCAATCCACATCCGCCCATCTCCACTGCGTACCATCATGCCATATGGTCCACCTCCGGGCCCTGCCTAGCCCAGGTACCCTTAGCCTCGATCAACGATGTCTGTCATCTGTACCAAACACAACAATGTGAGGGCATAGCCCATGTAGGGATGAGTATACCGATAACCAATAGGGACCCCGAGACCCTCAAGGTCTCACAAAATCCACCAAGGATAAACCACATGGAATGAAATCAATTGACAGCCCTACTTAGGTATACGTCCATACATATACCAAGGTTATCAAGGATACACATATTGATCATGAAGAAAACAAAGAGTTAGATTCAAGGCTCAATGCTCAAGTGTTACACAAATGAAAGAATACCATGAATGTAAGTACCACACAGTTAAGACACATAGAAGAATACCACCAAGGTATTAACCTGAAGGAGAGTACCATAAGTTACAAACTCATCTCACATCAGAAATTTCAATGGTACAACAGTAGAGATGATTAAATGTAACTACTAAATCATCATACTCTATTTAGAAGCAGACCCACAAAGGATACCTAATCATTATCAGACCCATGGATAATGGTAGTATATCATCAGACCCACACAGGATCCTAGTACCTCGTCAGTACATTGTCAGACCCAAACAAGAACATAGTACATAGCCAGTACATCATTAGAACCACATAGGATCAATAGGTGCTGGCCCACACATGATCTCTCTGTGCAGACCCACACAGGATCGCTTGGTGATGACCCACACAGGATCGCTCGGTATTGACCCACACATGATCGCTAGGTGCTGACCCGCACCGGATCACTCGGTGTTAACCCACACATGATTTCTCGGTTCAGACCCACACATGATCGCTATTCATTAATATTGACATAGCTAGCTACTCGGTTCCCTCACTAAGCATGCTCATCTCTAGGAGGGTCCTCTCCTCAAACATTGGTCAATACTCCAATTGTCCCAAAGTCCCATGAAGAATTACCCCAATGGTCCGCCATGTGATAGGTGTCTCAACGCAACATATGATGCGTCAATCAGATGCCCGGTCTGTATGTTATTATCCTTTTAGTTTCGAGGGCTCGGTCGGATTCGTGTTCGATCCTACCCGACCATAAACCATCTCTATAAAAATCTCAAGTGTGGTATACCAAAATGACAGGCTCTCTCTTAGGTTTATGGTATCTTATATGGTTTGGAAAACGGACGCTCGGTGCCAATGTTATGGACAAAATAGAGTATAGGGTTGAAACTGGTTTGGGTCCGGTCCGACCAAACCTAGGTTGACCTGGTTCTGGTCGACTCAGCCCGACCCGCACTTGGCCGTCCGGCCCACTGGGTTGCCCGGCCTGGGAAGTAGCCCACGGGGTATCCGCGGAGGCTGCCGGGGGCGTGGGGCTATGGAGGCCGGGGGCGGTGGGAGTTGCGGGGGCTTTGGAGAGGTCAAGGCCACGGGGCCGCAGAGTCCATGGGTGGCAGAGGACATGGGAGCCACAGAGGCATCTTGAAGAGAGGGTTAGCAGAGTCCGCAGGGCGGTAAAGGCCACAGGGTGGCAGGGGCCGTGGTGCGGTGGAGGCCGCAGGGAAGTGGAGGTCGTAGGGGCCGCAGATCAACGAAGGGTGCGGGGGCCACATAGGCCATGGAAGCCGCTGGGCGGTAAAGACAGCAGATGGTGTGTGGAAGTAGTGGATGAGGGGCATCGGATGCCACATAGGCCATAGAGGCCTCAGGGCTGCATGAGGTGGTGAGGAGGTCGCGGTCCGGCATGGCGGTTGTGGTGTGGTGGGGTGGCTGCGGTGAGGCGGCCCGCCGTGGCAGGCCGGATGGCCATCCGTCCTCTCTGCGCGGCGCGGTCACAGTCTGCACCTTCCCTGGAAGCTGGTTCAACTGGCCGATCTTCTTTCATCACCTTGGCACAATTCCACCTTCTTCCATCTCGTTGAACACACCATTCATGAATGACTTTGGAGGGTTCGTTCCATGTTTGATTGGCCTGCACCCTCCGCATTAGAGTATTATCAAGTGGCTCATGGTGGAATATTCAATGTGAGTAGAGAAAAATTAAAATTGATCAATTTTAAACACACACCTACCTTGATTGTTTATTAGGGTTGGAGGGGTTGAAGTCATGGACGTCGGTGTTTCCTCGATCATCAGTTCGTTTTCGTCGAAGATATGCTATGTTGGATGCCTCCACCAGGTAGTTCTGATCCGGCTCGGGGATGGTTTCCTCGTTCTTCGATCTGCAGTGGTCGTTCTTCATTAGGAGATTTTATTAATTTGAGAGGATAAAAGTTTCTCCATATTCTATTCCAATAGTTATCCCAACAAAAGAAAATCCAATATAACTTAAATTAGGTTTTATTAAATTAATTTGAATTGGAACCATTAATCTATAGGTGTTCAAATAATTAATATGGAGAATGTTTAAGAGACTTCTCAACATTATTGAGGGAGTTCAAGCGTTTCTCCAATTATGAGGGTTCGGGTGGCCCCACCTTTAGGAATTCAAAAATTGGGGGGTTTAGGCTAGGGTGGTCCCCACCACCATAACCCATGTTTAGGGGGATTAAAAATAAAATCGTTAGACATTTTTATTTTATTTTATTTTTTGATGAAAAGTACAAAATTTTTCATTCACTCTCGACCAACTATTGTTAACGTGATGGTCTCCAAAAGCGAATATCGATACTGCAAGTTCAACGGTGCGCTCAGATTTCAATTCTAAGCGTTGGTTTAAAAGTTACAAAAACACGCTCACACGTTTACTGAACGTACACGAAAAAACATTTAGAAATTCATTCCAGGTACACTGGGCATTGGAATCACGTGATGTCAATTTTTTCGGACTCATTAAATCCACATATAATTAAAAATAATTTATATGGAATTATAGGGTCATTACAGATGTACTATCTCGATTGAACGCTTTACATTATAACACGCTCAACTAGTCTTTCAATTCCAAAAATTCTATTGGTTCCATTATATAATAGTAATGTTATATGAGAAAGGCAAACTATTTCATATAAGTCATATAATCCAAATCTATTTTGGGATGAAACAATGAAAATTATTCATGAAAAAATTAATAAAATTGGATGATGATATTTTGAAAACCTCTATTCTAAATATCATCCTAAGATTCCAAAGTAAACACTGCAAACTAATAAGATATAGTTTCAACCACTAGTTCCAAAATTATTATCTTATTATGAATTATATCACAGTATCCCATAATAAAATTCCTAGTGCCATCCAGTTTTGAAATACTAAATAGTCAGGCATAAAATTCATTTTGAATAATGTAAGCCAATCCATATAAAAAACCACGTAATAGACAACCATTTAAATCCTTGAAAATCCAAATGAAATTCATCCCCATCTATAGTTTTTAAAAAATATTTACATATAAATGATCAAAACTGAATTTTTCAAGGATGAGTTTTATTGTTCAAACAAAAGGAATGATCTCACCATGAAAACTTGTTTTATCAAGAAATTGAAAAAATATATGTTGGATGTGCTTGTATCAACAAAATATTTTATAAGGGTTGAATTCAAATGAATTTTATCTGTTACCATTTAAGGGGCATATTGATCATTTACAATGAAATTATCCTCTCCATACACTTTATATTCCATTGCACTTTAATAATTATTATCCTATTATGAATGCATATTTGGGGAGTCATGGTGTTCTAAGAGTCACCTTAGCACACTCTATTCTGATGATTAGAGTAATTATTCTTTACACATCTTGTAGAATCCTAATATTGTTTTTAAACATGATATGTGTATCTATCACAAATACTTGGAACACTATGAAAATAAAATATAATATTTCCCATATGGTTGCAATTTTGTCACACTCTAGGTGGTTTCCTACAATATCAGTTCATATAAATCAAAGAATCACATTGAAAGAATCCCTATTTACTTTTCCATCAATGTGGAATGTTTAATGATCCCATGGATTAATTTTGAGGTATCCCCACACTATATAAATATATTTTTCTCTTAAATTAATAACTAACATTAGAGTTATCAACACATCTAGTAGTAATAACATCACTCCCCACAATAATATTTCCAGATATATCACTTCCAACCCTCATCTATCTATTTAAAATTTCGATTTAATAAATTATAAAAGGAATATAAATATTTTATTGAATACTCAGCCTCAACACTAACTCAAAAATGTGTTCTCTAAATAAAACACTTATAAAAACTTCTATTGAAATTCAGACTAAATTCATGAATTTCGCCTCACACTCATTCATTTTTAGGTTATCATTCTTTAGAATAAATAATTACATTATTCTTTCAATATAATTGATTTGAGGATATAATTTCATGTTATAATATTCTCCAAAATCATTCCATGACATTTTATGGAATAATTTATCATAAATACTAATTCAAACCATTTAACACAAAAACATCAATCAGATATTATTAAAACATTACCTTCAACGCTAATAGTATTTCATGGAAATTGAGTATTTGATTCATCGGATTCAACAATACTTCTCTATTTTGAAGTTATGAATCTCCCTAAACGATGGTCGATGATTACTTTGAGTGTTGAACCAAATGTTAAACTTTTCAAGGTTCTTCATTCCTATTACCTTTATATCCATGGCTTAAATATCCTGAAAAATACATTGTACTAGCTGTAGATTCACCATTGGTTCATGGGAAACCACATTCCCAAAATCCTCTTGAGATTGATTTTTAACAGAACTACATCATTCTATCAACTATAACAAGAAAAGAACTCCATTTAGTCTCACTCATTATAAAATATAGGCTTATCAATTCCATTTTAACACTTCCTCGCAAGTAACAAACATATCTTTCCAATATTCATCAATTTTTAATATTTTAGTTATTTTTAAAAATATTAATACCATCCAACTAAAAATAATCAAATTTAACTATTAAAAAAAAGAAAAAAATGTATCCATTTGATAAACATTATAATTAATATGAAAAATGTATTCATATTATAATGTCTTACAATGAATTCCTATTGTGAACATATCATCGGGTAAACCTATGATGATGACATGAACATAAATGAAATAGTGTCTCCAAATAAGTAGGTATCCAAAAACATATGTAACATGTAGTTCAATATGCTTTTCTATGTGTTTTTATGTTATTCATTTCAAGATCCTAAAATTTAATCTCGTTCCTATAATCCCAATGTCACACAGCTACCATTTTAAAATCAAAGACCAAATATAATGATATTATTTTCCCAAAATGATATAAAAATGAACAAGGCTGATTAATTTTTTGAAATCTTACCCTCACCGATTAGCATGAGAAGAGGTGGGGTTGATATTAGGACTATGTGGAAATCCCCAAGGAACCAAATGATGTAATGAAATTATAAGGGCCCCATCATATTTTGGTGGATCATTTTCTCTATTTTTATTACAGAGACATTGCACCATAAAGAATTCAAATAATTTATTTAAATAATACATATTAAAATACAACTCAAACAAACCAAATAAATATTAAACCATATTATATTAAAAATAGAATCCAAAATACGTACTCAAAAAGAAATAAAAGAAAAAAAATGAAAACACTCGAGTAAACATCTTCAATAATCACACAACGTGATAAAAAATTCAAAAAAAATATCATGCCAATAGTATCATGAATCATTACCATAGTTTTGAGATATCTTATATTTACATATATCCCAATAGTTAAAATAATAAAATGAATAATAATTACCATTTAGGGTTTGATCGAAAACTCATTCGGATTTCAAAGATGTCATCCCAGCACATAACACTATGAAAAAAACACTTTATCTAATTTTAAAAAACAATAATGATCCAAAATGGTTTATATCAAATGCATACAATTTTCCATGGAAAAAATAAAATACTCTAAAAATTTCATAAATTATTTAGAACACTTCTAACCATGTCTTCTCACACCAACCATGCATGAACTGGTTGCATTTCCATACTGATGAGAGTTCTCTATTTGATCATCCATGTATTCTTATGGTGAGCAATACTATGCTTCTTAATATCACCAACCTTGTACAATGAATATCACTTATGAAATCACTCTCACCAACCGTGTAACTTCTTATTTTGGGGTGCCACCCAATGTTTCCCCGAACTCGGTTGTTCGCATGACCTCAACCACATTTCCCCAAACTCCATAGGATAATAATATATAGTGAGGGCCACATTGTGATAATGGAGAAACTATTCACTCATTTGGTAGAGTATACAATGTGTAAATAAAAAATTAAACAATAGAATGAGCAGTAATAATGTACAAGAAAAGTAAACACTGTAAGATTGATTGAAATATAACATATAGAGCATATATAAATGTGAAATTTCACATGTCTCTAGGAAAACAACAAAACAAGTCACAATGCTATTAATACAATACTAAAACCAACGTATAAAAAAGCAGTAAAATCTAATATAATCAAATAACTCTACTGGTCCCATGATCACCATCTCAATCAATAATCATGTTCCTTGTGAAGAAGGGTTCTTTCCCTTGTATATATATGAAAACATATAATCTATTTGGGTCCAAAAGCATAACCAAATTGGGTGTGAGATAAATCCCAATAGGAAACTACCTAATTATTTGTTCCTAACATTTAGTGAATATATATATAAGGTAATGTGAAAAAATGAAGTAATATACATGGAAATAATGAAACATAACAATCGTAAATTTTTCAATTACATTCATGTACTTTTATTATTCATCATTTCAATCTTTTAAACCGTTAGATCTAGCCTAATATCTATATCCCCTATCTAATAGTAACAAACAGATGTCTCAATACACCATCTAAACAATCAAGTAAAACTGAGTCCATGATTTTTATTTGTCTTGGTAAACTCATCACTATCATTTAATTATTCAATAACGGCCCATTTGGGAATGTTATCATAATCTAATTAAACTATTCTAACCTAAAAACAATTCAGTTAGTAATGAACCTACGGGTAGCTCTCATGGTCCAACCCTCTTGGGTCAATATTATTTTTAATAATTTACCAAAAAACCAAGTGGTAATTTCATAAAGGACAATACCCACTTTTCAACATTGCATCAATTCCTTTAATAATGAAAATCAGGGTAGATCTTATGGTCTAACCCCTATGGTCTACGACCACCTTGAATCTCTTTTAGTCAATACGCCTGGGTCAACATGACAAAAATTCATATATATATATGACCCTGCCTACAGAAGATCTCACTTTCAAATTCCCCTTGGCCTATCATTCAATATTTGTATCACATGCTTCTCATATAATTATTAAATACATCATAACAGTATTAGGCATGTGAAAAAAGGCAAGCCAAACAGTAATTCTAGACCAAACTACTATCACAATTAAATAAAGGGAAACAAACCCATAATAAATGTATAAATCATTATACATAATCAATTAGCCTTTTATCAATCTACCAAACCATAATATGAACTAAAAAGGGTATAATTCCAAACACACAAAACTCCAAACACGAATATATAAAACTTTTAGCAAATAAAATTCCAAATAAAATCATTAAAAGGTAGAAAAATCATACCTTGATATCTTATGATCGATATTCTTGAATGTAGTCCCTTTAATCATCCTAGAATGAAATTGATCTACAAAAGGGTAATATCAATCATCCCATGATAACTCATGAGAGGGGAAGAAAACTAAAAAAGGGCTCTAGGGGAAAATATAAAGCACCAGTGGAAATATGATGCAACCGAAGATGTCTAATCAAAGCTCGGATGGAGAACTGGAAGGAGCTCGATGTTCAAATCTAGTCGGTCGCACATTTATAAAAACCGATGGTAGAAGATGAATTCTCTGAGGATGGGATGTGTCACTGCACAGATTTCTCAAATGAAAACAAAAACAAATGGCGTTTTCTATTAATGTACACTTTATGCATTATCATAAACTTGACACCGCTTCATGGGGTCTTCTAGGTCACCTACACTGCCATGTTCCTAGACATTACACGACCAATACATGACTATATGTGGAAACCTGGTATATGGAGTGTACCCAAAAGTACATGTTTTGTACTTAGAATGTTTTACATATTCCCCTTTTTCCTCAAAACACCCCGAATTCAAGATCCATACCTGATATGTAGGACAGGGTTCTTACATACTCCCCCCTTAAAGAAATTTATCCCTATATTTCCCTTCTAAGGGTGGTGAAGAAGAATCTCAACAATTCAAGAAACTATGACCATACATTGGCCTCCCTCTCCAAAGTCTCATCTTGTAGTCACTCATGCGACAATAATAATCATACCAGAGTAATAGTGGGTCCTCAGAGGACCTTTGTGTTGTGATCCACAATCCGAATTGGATGCTCTTCAATGGATGAAGCCACCTCCAAATGAATATCCTAAAGTTGGAAATCATGATAATGTTTTGAAAAGTAAAGATGTAGCTTAGAGACATGAATGACTTCGTGAATTTCCTGGTACCTATGAGGTAAATGCAAGCAATCAGAAATCTGAAAAACTCTCTCTAAAACCTGAAAATTACAAAAATATCATAGTGAAATATTCCCCTATCTATTAATCATCAGTTTTAATATCCTCGGTGTGACACATAAGAAAACATGATCTCCGACCTCAAACTCCATAGGTCGTCTCTGTTGATCAGTATAAGATTTCTAGAAATATTGTGCATTATCCATCTTCTTCAAAATCAATTCCACCTAATCATTGGTCTCCTAGATAATATGTCATCCCAACATAGATGCCTTTCCTACATCCATCCAAAATAGTGTTGATTGGAATGGCTTACTATACAAAGCCACAAAAGGTTCCATCTAAATCATTCCATGAAAACATTTATTGTAGAAAAACTCCAATGGGGATATGTGTTTTCCAAAGGAGAATCTAAAATTTAGGATGCATGGTCATTTAATGTCCTCTAAAAATGGATTCATGCACTCAGACTTGCCATCACTCTAGAAATAGTAAGCTGTACAAAGACGTATCTATGTACCCAAAGCCCTATGTAGTCCCTAGTAGACCTGAGATGTAAACTGAGTGTCTCTGTCTGAAATGATAGAGTGTGGAACCCCAAGAAAACCAACAATATCTTGGATGTACATCCTTACAAGATCATCAACATTGAATGTTTCCATGATTGGCATGAAATGTAAAATTTTGTGAGATTTTCAATAACAACCCTTGCCACATCATTATCTCGAGGTGACCTCAGAAAACCCCTCAAGAAATCCATCGTGACATCATTATACTTACACTCGGGAATGGGTAACTATTGTAAAGTCCCTTCTGGTCTCTGATGGTTCTCCATCTCCTGGTGATAGGTGGAACATATCATGACAAAATAGCTACATCCATCTTCATACAAGGACACCAAAAATAACAGTGTAGATCGTGATACATGTTGGTGAAACAAGAAGATCTGTCCAAACTAAGGAATGAAAATCTTGGAATAGATCCTTGTTTATGTCTGTTGACACCCATATGCACCCATGAAGACACAAAACCTCATCGTCGTCTATGGTCCACCCAAAATTATGGTCCTTACCTGACACAACGTACCGTAGGACTAGGCCTTCAGAATTTAATAGTCACCTCATTCTCACCCAATCCAGATGATTAGAAGCAACAACTATATAATAATGAAATTCCTGCCCATGTCTGTCATTAACATCCAAATGAATCTCAGAGAATGGAGCCATAAGCTTCCACTAACTAGTGACATCATGAACTGCATGCAACTATTTTGTCTTGCTCAACGCATCGTCCACTGCATTTACTTTCCTATGAATGTAGGCAAGATTCATGTCAAAATACTAAAGGTACCCAACCCACCTCCAATGTCTCAAATTCATATCTTGCAGAGTATTGATATAATTCCACATTTTGTAGTAAGTGTATAAAACAAAATGCTCTCCCAAAATATAATGTCTCAAGTAGAATAAAGCATGCACAACTTCAGATAATAAAATATCATGAAACGTGTAGTTACTATGATGTGGTCTCAACTATGAGACATGTACACACTGACTCCTTCCCTTGCATAAGAACTCTTCCTAGCCTAATACCTATAGAAATGTAGAAAATAGTGTAACTCTTTTCCAGCTCCAAAAAATATCAGTTTCATTGCTGAAGTCAATATTCTTTTCAACACCTGAAACGTTGAATTGCAGGAATCTCTCCACAAGTACATTTCCCTATTCTTAGTTAGACCCATAAGTGGTGCTATTAACTGTGAAAATTATTGTATAAAGAACATGTAGTAACCATCCATCACAAGAAAACACCATACCTCAAAGATGTTCTTTGGATTCTCCCTAGAAACGACCGCTCTCACATTCTCTGGGTTTACATATTCTCCTATCTCTGAGGTGACGTAATCCATGATATTAATATAGTCCATCCAAAAATGGAAATTTTTTATCATTACATACTACTAATTATCACAATGTTTACTCAATAAATTATTAGGATGGGTGGCATGGTCATGTTAAGTATGAGAGTACACCTAGGTATCTTTAAATAATACAACCAATAAAGAATCCATGTATGGATGGAACACTCAGTTTATCAGTGACACAAAAATTATCAGTGCATTCATGTTGTCGAACGACATAACCAAATTATCAAATAGACCATACCATCTCCAAAATTCATTATATGGTATATCTGATGGTACGAAATATAAATTATGATAAATTGATCTCAATTCAATCTTCATGATCACTCAGTGTCCTCGAATCTAATCGAAGAGATCATCAATCCTCGGCAAGGGATATCGATTCTTAACAAGGAACTTGTTCAGCATCGGATAATATATACAACGTCTGAGGGTAATGACCATATTCATTGCAAAAAGTACAAGGGAACCCCAGGTAGAAGTATTGGGTCAGATAAAACCCATTTCCAACCACTCTTCTAACTGATTCTTCAGCTTCTTTAACTTTGGTGTAGCTATCATATATGGAGGAATAGACATTGGTTCAACTCCTAGAACAGTCTTAATAGTGAAATATACCTATCTTTCTGGAGATGATCCTAAAAAGTCATCTTGAAAGACATCTATTAAATGATCCACCACTGGAGGAAAGACCAAATATGAATTCCTCTGGTCATCTTGTTATAAACTAGCAATCATGGTTGTGATTCCTCCCATCCCATAATGCTTTGGTCCAGATCTTTTTGAGTAGACATCCCATTCACCCTTATGTTGAAACGACCCACCCTATAGTGACGTGAAACTCACCCTATGGAGATAGCAGTAAAAAAAGGTCTAGAATGAGTCCAACAAGTCCATTTTGTGAATAACCTTGAAGACTTTCATCTCTAAGACATAGAGGTACCATAAGAAGTTACACCCACCAAACTCAAGAGGGAACTCCATGAAATGACTTACACTAGCCGTCATAATATTGAAAGGAGTGTATAGTGTCATAAAATCATTATAAGTAATGATTCATAGCCCAAGGATCTCCACAATAGCACCAGAAATAAAACATTGGGACTCCCATTTATCAAAAAATAAATAATGTAAAACAAAGGCAACTAGAATTGTACATCGAACTGTAGAGGGTTCAGGATCCTTATTTTACTGGGTCAGCTCTACTACTAATTTCCGAACTGTATTATGGACCTATGACATTCCTGGCTACCCTGAGCTATTCCACCCTAATTTTACTGAAAACTTGTCATTTGGATACCACAATGATGACCTCCTCCTCATCCGAAAAGGCCTAACGAACTCCAGTTCCCTAACCGATGACAAACTGGTGGTCCTACTCCTTATCACGGAGTAATTAAAGATCCCTAATCACTTTATATTGGTGATAACATCTAAAAAACACTATATATGTCCAATGCATCCACAAGATCAACACTTGACTCAGTACTTTGAAAAATTTGGTCACATATGCCCACTCTTCCCACATTTGTTCCATACCACCTAGCTACTGGAAGATACATCGCGTGAAATCTCCTGGTGGTGCTTCTTACTATCTGTCGAAGGAGCACCAGTCCTGGATACTGATCTGTCATGGCTCGTAGCTTACAACTCCGTCAGATTTTTATTAGTAATCATCACCTGATTCAACATAGCATTCACGATATTCAGACTGAAAACATTCATCTACCTTCAGATGTCGTACCTGAGGAAATCGACAAATCCCCTATCTAGTGAAAACATGTCACCTCCCAAAATTGCTGTGATGTGTTTTTTCTTTGTAAAATGCGTAGAGAAATCAATCGCTGAAAGAACACCCTAATCCAAATGCATAAACTCTCATACTTAATTATCCCTTGAGGTCTCTGGGTAGAAGTAATCATAGAAAGTCCACTGAAACTCTTTGCAATCCATAACCCAATGATGTCCACCTGTGAGATAACATCCAAATAGCTCTGGGCGGAATTATGAAGCATGTATGTCGCACGCATCACAATCCCCACCCGATGAATCTCCTGATGCACAAATATAGAAATAATTGACTCTTACCATGACTCTCCATACTATGGTCCTCCATCCCCTAGAAAAGTCGAAGTATGCATTAGTTTGAACACCCTCGTATACTCCTCCATAGTCGGGGTAGGATGTACTGCTCCTTGAAAGGTATGTAACATCCTCAAAATCCTTCATGTAACTCTACATCTGTAGCTTTATTAGGCATAACAATAGGTTTTAGGAAGAGCATAATGGAAGGATCTATTAGTAGTGCCTGAACTACATTTTTTGGGATCTGATCATAACTATGTACATGTCTCACAACCATATAATTCCTTGACGGAATGAATCTACATGTTCAAGTTCACACCTCAGTTCAAGAAATTCAATGATAAAAACATAAAATTTCAAGGAAAGAACTAGATAAGTATGAATTCAAGCTTTACAAAAGGGGTTACATGTTGTATAGAACTAGTACACAGTGTTTCCCCTTAATCCTTAACATTGGAATGTTCCTCTAGTAACCTATTCATGTAAAAACAAATTCAAACTACATGTCAATCCTAAGATACGACATTTAATTTAATATTACCTTCTGCCCTTGTTATTTTACATGTCTAGAAAAAGACTGTTATCTCCTGGGTAACACCGCACAACCTGTTCACTCTAGACACGACATGTACAGCTTAATTTTAATCCACTACTATCGTTAGTCACATGGACAGATAAATAGTCGATCCACACACGGTGTGTAGAAGCTTTAAACGACGTGTAGAATCCAAATTTCATTCACCCACGTCGTTAGTCACATGGGCGAAAACATGGGATCTACAACGTGGAGTGTACATACAATACAGAGCATGTTCTACCAAAATTTATCAACCCCATGTCTGTACTCCCATAATAAGTGACATGGTCAAAGACTAAACAACTTGTACATACGGAACACATCATGTATTAGACAAATGTTGTTTCCTCCAAAATAGAAGAACAGATGGAATGTGTTTATGACGACACATGTCATGTTGTTGGGTTTCTAGATAGTAGGCCTATAAAACTTCTCCATAATCCTTAATGAAATAATTTCAACCCAAGGAATGATAAATTCTGACCCATGGGATCCCACCATCCCTGCAGATCAACATTCGAATTCCATTTTCACATCATAAATTGACAAAATTCAACTAATGTTCTAATTTGATCCACCAAATTTTGATCCAAGAGGGACCATAACACATCAGGGACCAATGTTTGGCCTCCATCCAAATGAAGATTTATATATTCCAATACAAAAAAATAGAAGGTAATCTATCATGAAATCTATCAAAACAACATTCATATCTAACAGAACCTCTATCACAAAAATATCAATCAAGTAATGAATCCTAAATGGAATGACATGAATGCATGATATGTGTTATCTAAAAAGTTACCATATGATTCATGAGAAAGAATAACCTCATTTCAATTGGTATGACTAGAAATATAACCACAATGATATAAATCATAACAACACAAAAAAGGTGATTCAACCAACAATGAAATCAAATCAACTATAACAATTGAAAAACCATAAAATTCAAATATTAGAGTTAAATATGTGTTTTTCCTATACACGAGTTACCTAATCTTGGTCACATCTTATTACCAACTAAAAATTCCTTCATATTCCTATGAATAGGCTCCAAATAGTAAGAAAAATCATAAATTTAACCCCCATTGATTCTAATTTGTAATGTTTCGATACCAGGTGCCTCCCAATGGTTCCAAAATCGCATTTTTTCAATGTCGTCAAGCTTATTTCCCCAAATTCTAGATGCTGCTGACTAGCAGTGAGGGCCACTGTGTGATAATGGGGAAATTTTTCCCTCATTGGAAGAGTATACATAGTGGATAGAAAATAGTAAACTATAGAATAAGGGCTCATAGTAATATAACAACTAGAGAATATACAAATGATGCATGCCACATGTGTCAAGGAAAGAAGAAAAACAAGTCACAATGTTGGAAATACCATACTAACACAAAATTTCAGAAAATTAGTAAACTCGAACATGAACACAATCCTCTATATGGTCATATACTCTCTAAATCCAATAGAAATCTTGTACTTGATGAAGAAGGGATCATGCCCTTATCTATATATGAAACCATATATTATATTTGGGTCCAAAACCATGACCCAAATAGGGTGTGAGATGATTCCTAGTATGAAACCAAAAAAACGATATGTGCCTAACATTCATTGAATATATATATGTATCAGGTAATATACAGAAATGGAATAATAAACAAGGAAATAACCCAAATTTACAATCCTACCATTTCCAATTACATTCATTAACTTTTTTTTAATTTATCAATGGAATCATTTAAACCCTGGGATCTAGCCCATGCTCTGTATCCCATGTGTTTTACTAATAAATAAAAGTCTTATAAGACCATCTAAACAACCAAGTAAAATTATATCCAAGCTTGTGATTGGGCATGGAAGACACATCACCATTATTTAATTATTTAATAATGACCCTTTTGGGAATGATCTCACAGTCTAATCCCCCATTCCTAAAATATCAAAAATTCATTTAGTAAAATACCTCTGGGTAGTTCTCGCAGTCCAACCCCTTTTGGTCAAAATTATTACTAAACATTTACAAACAACCACTTGGGATGTTCACACGGTCAATACCAGTTGGTCAAAATTTCATCAATTCATATAATACGGACCCTCCAGGTAGCTCTCATGGTCCAAACAACTAGTTTATGACCACATGGAATCTATCAAAATCAATACCTCTTGGTCAAAAAATAACAATTCATACATAGGTGACCCTACCTAGGAATGCACCCATAATCAAATTCCCCTTTTTCAAAAAATAACAATGCATATCACATACATATCATATAATTAGTAACTTCATTCTTACAAAAAAGGCATGGAAAACCAGGAAAACCTATCTTGAATTCTACACCAAATGACCTTAATCAATCAAACAATTGGAATACACCCATAATCATGGTATAAAACCATATTCATATGCAGTTACCAATTTATCTATATACCAAACCGTAAAACATATTAAATAGTTTCTAATTACAAAAACATAAACCCCCCAATAGTGGGTATACATTATTTTTTTCACATATAAATCCAAATACAATCACATAAATTTACAAACCACCTACCCTGATATCATATGATTGATACTATTGAACAAAAACTCTTTACTCATCCTATAATGACGTAGATCTACAAAACTAAAAAATCCATCATCTCATGATAACTCAGGAGAGTAAGAATAAGCAATAAAGGGTATAGGGGAAAAGAGAACTCACCAATGGTAGTCTAATTCAACCAATGTCATATCAATCTGATCTCGAATGCAGAACCAGGAGGAGCTCGACATTTGTTGTAATTTTGTCACTCCCCTATATGAACTGATGGGAGATTAATACACTTCCATGGATGAGATAGGACCCCGCACTGATTTACCAAATAAAAAAACACATGGTGTATTCAATTAATATACACTCCAAGTATTAGTCTCAACAGACCCCCACTTTAGGCAGTATACCAGGTGACCAACTAAACCATGTAATCCTTTGTTACATTCCCTATACATAGTTATACAGGGCAACCATATACACATCTTGGACCCATAAATACATGGGTTGTATCCAAAAGTACACAACATGTACATAGAATTTTTCCCATTTCATTTTTTTCCTCAAAACATCCCAAAATCATGATCCATGCCTGAAATGATGATCTGGGTTCTTACAAACCATGTATTCCAAATTATATTCCAAAACATTTCACATTATGATAACCAAAAATTAAAATAATTCAATAAAATAACTTCTATTTGTAGAACTATTTCATTATTTTAAAACAATCATTTTAAATTCATTAACGATGACGATTTTCCCAATTTCTATTAAATTTCAACAATTTAAAAACCACATCTAAAATAATATTTCCATTATAAACCAACAAAAACTTTTATAAAAATAATAAATCATAATATTTATTAAAAATAAATCCTTCATGTTCCAAGACATGTGGAGATGGTAGAGAATTCAAATAAAACTCATGTGTTTGTAAAAATGATAAAGGACCCAATAATTAACTATTTATTGGATTAGAAATTATTAGATTTTAAAAATACAATAATAATACTTCATGATCCCTATAATATAATATATAAAAAACCACAATTTTTTAGATATATAATAACAAAATAGAGATGGAGAGAGAATAAGTATATATCATAGAAGAATGGTGAAGAATAATGACTTTCCAATAAATGTATACAACCAATGTAGGTTGATTTACTAAAGATTACATTATTAGAAAAAGGTAATTGTCTCTAAATACATTAGCGTAAATTCAATTCAGGTTATATAGGTGTTATGAAATTAAAAGAGGCCTCATGGATTAATTCAGAATTTATCGACATTTTTAAGGGATGATAGTTGTAATATTCATGTTTTGTAATGTTGTTCTATAATAGTCTGTTGCTACTATCACAATCCCTCCACTATCATGGTTCACTCACTTAGTTAGAAAAATAATGAACCAACAATTTTTTCCGACTATTTCATGAATCCTGGTTTCCTCTAAGAACTCACATATATTTTCAAAACTTTGGACCATTCATTCCCCTACCCAGTGGATATCGTTATCCCCTTCATGAATTAAGAGAGTTGGTTCTCAATTTAGAACATAAATTTAGAAACTATGAAGCTCTATAAAACACTACAAATACTTCAAAAACACCTATGAACATCCCAAAAATCAATCCAAAACTTATATAGACTCAAAATTCATGAATAAATGGTCATATGCCTAATACTAGGGGAACTAAAAATTAAGTAATATCGAAAAATATTCAAAATATTTAAGAATATTTTTTATTGAAAATAAACATTAAAACATGTAAATGATTTTTCATATAATTGAGTCGTCTTAATGGTGGAAAATTATATTCATTTCTTACAAGAAAAAAGAAATATTGCTTTTTTATTTTTAGAAAAATACCAAACTACCACATTCAGAAATTAATAATATGATTCCTTTTAAATTTTTTTTTTACAAATAAACCATGGGTAAAAAAATTAAACATTGACTGGGAAAAGATAAAACATTATTTAAAATAGTTTTATAAATAATTTACAATAATGAAATGAGGTTTTTAATCAAAGAGATAATTATGTATGTTTTTTCAATAAAAACATTAATTTCAAATTTTGAGTAAATAATTGGAGGAAAATTAATTAAAAACATTTATTTTCATGAAATAACTCAATAAAATGAAATTTTTGGTGTTTAATGAGAGATATATCATATTATATAATCATCCAAACCTTATTAATAAATCATCTTAGTAAATATTGATATTGTAACATAAAACCTTATACCACTTTGGAATCTTTTGAATCATATTCCCCATGAAATATATAACATTAAAAAGATATGTATATACCATAATATCATGAAAATTGTTATAAAAGTTGTTAATTATAGTTTTATTGAGCCAAATATTTATTCAATTGATGTATTAGTCCTATTTCCCACAAAAATAAATGCAAGACAAAAATCTCTTACTACATCAGTAACTATTGAATCATAAACCCCATAAAATAATAACATAAAATAGACCATAAATATCCTGAATAAAAATAAATTCATTATAAAACATGTCAAAAAGGGAAATATAAATTCTCAGAATAAAAGTTAGGTTTATAAAAAAGTAATTTCACATTGAATATAATTTCAGATGAAAAACCCTTACCTCGAGTCTCGACATCTGTTGTATGATTTGGAACCACCTTCGCTTGAATAACCTTTATTTGATATCTTATTATAGAACCTTTGGATGGCCTTTTATTATGAAAAATATTTTGAGAACTTGGATAATTTAGTTTTTAATATATTGTGGTGGGGTTTGTTTGTCATAAATGTATTAGGAGTTTTTAATAAGTGAGCGGAGAAGGTCACTATTTAAAATTTCGGTGGAGTATAATTTTTGTAAATAGAAAAATATATTCAATAAGGGGAAGTCACTATCATTGAAATAATCATAAAATTTGACAAATAAATTACTATAAGTAATCATGTACAATACACTCATCCACCATAAGAAATTCATATTTTAAACATTTCATTCATTTTCTTATATGATTACTCACTTTTACTGTTTTAGTTTTCTCTGTTGTTACTAGTGAAAATTAATTTATTGTGGTAGTTAAATATTTAAAAAATAAATTAGAAGAATCATTATTATATACTTTTTAACATCTTATTAAAACAATTAAATCATATTTATTAAATATAGATCATTTTTAGGTTTTTTTCTTAAGACATGTATATGTTACATAAAAAACACATTTTAACCTTAACAACAAACATTAATATTAATTATTTTTAAAAATACTTATATAATGAAATTAATTTGACCATATTATATGATATACATTATTCGGATTCCAAATGATGATTCTGTTTTAGAAATTTAATTAACATTTGTTTCAGAATAAAATTACCATAAAACCCATATACGAGATGAAAAAACTAGTTTTTAATGAGGAAAACAACATATGTTTGAAACGGTAGAATGAAAAATAATATATAATTGATTATAATTAACTTAATAAGATTAATTAAAATATAATTTAAATTATATGATTTTTAATTATTTACAATATGTATTTTAACTACATATTTACTTTTAACAAAAATATTATTTTTAATAAAAATCAATATTTTTCACCCTTCATAAAAAACATATACTTTTTATAAAGGTAATAAAAATTCAATCTAAGATAATTTATTAATAAATATTTTAAAAAATAACATCAATTTTTAAAATAAATTTTTTAAAATTTTAAAAAATAGTTTTAATGTCAATGTGAATAACGTGATGAAACCTCTTTTTTGAGGAAATTTATTTTTATAACATAAATATAGATTTATTCATATATGATTATTAGAAACAAATATAAATTAATTAAGAAAATATTAAATATATAATAAATTAAATAAATTATAGTTATTCACTATTAGTTTCTAATTTAATTTATTTATATAAAAAGTATTGATGCGTATATAAATTATTATTTTAAATAATTCATTATCTTTGAAATGATTTTTTATTTTAATGTATAATAAATATTTAAAATTTTTAATTTCTATTATTAATGTGTAAAACATGTAATTTTCATAATTTAGTTTTTCCTATTCATTGGAGTAAATTTAATTTGTGGGTTATAATATCAAGGTTGAAAACATAATATTAATAGTATATTATAGTTTTCTATAACTCAGGTATTCTTGTATCACAAGATATTGATGAAATATAATTTATTATATTAAATATTTCATAAAATATAACGTTGGTACATTCTTCCACACATAAAAAAATATATAATCATAATTTAAGAATTATCTATGTAATAAAAGTACATAAATTTGAAAAAATTTATGTAGAAAAACAATATCATAAAAGGGTTGATAAAACATACACAAGAAAAGAGTTAAAGGTAAATATGAATTTCATGTTGGTATAAAACAAAATAAGGCATCAATTTTTTTGTAAATTACTAGGATGTGAAAACATGGATTTGTGAAGAATATCCATTTAAGAGATAATGTTGTAGCATTTCACTATGAAAGGGGATGCCATCACTTTATCAAAAATTGGTAACATATTCACATAAATTTCATTTTCCAAATACTGATGGATTATTTTACAATCTATTAGAATACAATAAGGAAGTATACTTACATAATAAATATAGTATCATTCAATAATAAATTTTCCACACAATCACAACCATTAATCTAAACAGTTGGTATTCAAGATGAATTTTACATTTCAAAAGAACTAATAGACCACAATATCTATAAACTAATGTTATATCAATCGACATATAATTTTTTATAATAAAAATATATTTCTTTATGAAAAATTATCCAATATGGAAAAATCCTAATATGTGGAAATAATAATCTAATTTCCAAAAACAAATAAAAAGATCAACTAACTACATTATACAAATTTTTATCCTTAGTATACATTAAAAATTCAAACAAATTATTAATATGGTCACAAAATTTAATAAAAAAATTACATTAATTCCTTAAATAACATGAAATATCTATTATTAGTAAAGTAAACAATATTTCAATACCATGGTCATATATTCCATTAATGCATGGAAATAACTAGGATTACTATAAGAACTCAATGTAAACATAAATTATTCCTAATTCCATATAAAATATACATATTTGTTATTATATACCATAAATAAAAATATGATATAAAATCCAACAATGATAATATAAAAAAACATTTTTAGGAAATCATGAAACATTTCAATATTATCAAATCTATCTATTTTAATTTTCACATATCAATCATATTTTTACCCAAACAAAAATCCATTATATCAATATTAAGTACACATTAAGGGACACATTTTCCTTCTTTGTTTGTTTTATTGAAAATATCACCTTCCCATTAAATCAATTCTCTAGTTCATTAGTAACCGTCAACATATTCTTGAAAATCCAAAATGAAACATTTATATAGAACCATATATATATATATATTATATTATTATTATGTTATTATTATTATGTTTCATTACATAGACACTTAAATCATCCATCTGTAGACATAATCCATTCTCTATGATTCATCATATTATTCCACAATATGTTTTTATTTAATATCTATTATCTTCATCATAACCTCAAAATATATCACTTTTCCCACCATTCTGATCCACTTCATGGGAATTACCCCAAGGAAATTGAGTTGTATAATGCATATAAATTCAGCATTTATAGAATTCATCTATAATTATTCCTTAGAGATACCATTATTTTCATCTATTACCTTAAATGGACTATTCATTTTTCCATTTAAATATCTTACTATATTCCCTCCTCCACACATAAAACACTCTCTCATCCCATTGAGATATTCACCATAGTTCATTTTCCATCATTCTTGATGTATAGAATATTGAATCATCATTACTTCATGGTTTCCACTACTCGATCCCTTGATAAATTATATGCTTCTATTATATGTTGATTCAATGATTTAATAAAAACGGACTTATTAATCATATATCATGGAAATTTATTAGGAAAAACCACAATATCATTCACTCTTGTTATTAACTCAATTGGATTATAATTAACATAATGTTTAACAAGATAAACATTAACCATATTCAATATCATTTCAAAAATTAACTAAAACACAAAATTCATAGTCTGGTAAAAACATATGTTATTGGGAAACCACATTATCATGATAAATCTTTTACACGATGTCATTGGACCTAATATGTGATGGGTGGATCCCGCTATAGCTTCTCGAGGCATCGGTAGGACTCAAGATACAAACTACTGTCTTGGCACAAGGCCTTGACAAAATCTTATTTGTAGTCTTGGCACGGGGCCTTGGAAATGTGGTTATGATTGTCTGGAATTATGCATTCCATCATTATGAAAGTGGTTATTGATATTTCATGTGATTATTCGATTAGTAGAATATCCATGTGAATAAGTAAATGGAATTATTTCATTCTATTTTTTCCATACTATGTTGAAGTTCACGTTTAAAAGGCTTTTTTTTAGTTATACATTTCCTTAAATGTTTATTCTCATTTAAGAAGGTTTTCGCTATATTGTTACCTTTACTGGGCAATTGAGCTCACCCCTTTTCTATGTTTTATTTTTCCCGGGATGTGAAGAATTAAATTATGAATGACCTGCAGGGATATTGTGAGGGGATAATAGTGTGTACTATGGAGACAATATGTTGTTGTAATAGTTTTTCAATTTATGATATAATGTAAAACTTTATGAATATATCTTATTATCCAAGGCTACTAAACCAATCGGTCTTTCGAGATTTGATCTTTCTTGTGATCATGACAATGTTATGTAATAATGCACCGACTCTGGGTAACTGGGGTCGGGGCGTTACAGTTGGTATCAGAGGAAGTTTAGTACAAACTATGGAAGCTAGATTTAGATAAACTCTGATTAAATCACATAGACCTAATATGAACTTTGAGGATTAGTATAGAAGAATTTCCTAGATTTTTTGTATTTTAGAGATTTTGTGAGTTTTTCGAGAAATCAATCCCTGTCTGGATACGAGCAGGTAGAGGTGGCTCTGGCACAGATGTACCTAGGGGTAAAACCTGAAAACACCGCTTGGAGCTAGACTCAAACAGGAACTGGTGCACGACAACGGGCCTTGCTGCACTTTTGGTTACGACACTCCCGGGGGATATGCTTAGGATAACACTCAATTTATTTAAAAATATTTATGAAGGGTTTATGAGTATATACTTCCTCAAAGAAAACATTTTTTATGATTATGGATTATATCCACAAATAGTTCAATTTATTTTAATTGTTTTATTATTTTGGGATATTGTATTTTGATTCATAAACTGATATAGTTTATGCCATTATTTAGAAATGGCACCTAGTGGAAGAAATGGAAACCATATCAATGCACGCACTCCATGTAGGGATTTCCCTCCTGCTCAAGATAATTATAGTGGAGTTGGTGATGCAACTGGTGTCGATCTGCTAATCACCATACTGGGACAACTCACTCAGGTTATTAATAATAACCTTACCCGTATGGAGCACCATGATCCGAAGTGTGGAGGATCAATGTTAGATCGATTCATGAGGCAACAACCACCAACGTTCAATGGGAGTATAAATCCCTAAGTAGCTGAGCAATGGATAAATTTCCTAGAGAAAATATTTCAGGCTTTGGGGAGTAGTGAAAGAGAAAAAGTTATCATGGCAGTTTACCGCCTCACTGGAGATGCTAATCAATGGTGGTCATTGATTCAAAACCTGAAGGAAGATGATTAAGTATCAAATATGGAATGGAGGGAGTTCAAAGATATGTTTTTAGAGAAATATTTTCCTCGTGACCATCGAGCAGATATGGAAAGGAAATTTCTAAGTCTGAGAAAAAAGGAGGATGAGAATGTCGCAAAGTATGAGGCCATCATTACAAGGTTAACAAGGTATGCTGGAGATTATATATGTAACCAAACAAGTAATATTGTTCGTTTAATTTATGGGTTAAAACCATTTCTCCGTTGAGCATTAGTCTCACAATCCTTCTCGTCGTACGAAGACATTGACTCATGTGCTATCAAGACAGAGACAAAATTCTCAAAGTCATATGACTTTAAAGCAAAGCATGAGAAGAAGAGATCTACTGATCAATCTGGGAATGGAAATAAGGGGAAGAAGGGAAAGGTTGAATATCCATCCTGTGGTAAATGTGGGAAGAATCACCCCGGTACTTGGTTGAAGGGAAAGTGTGTCTGTTACAAGTGTGGTGAAAATGGCCACCAAGCTCGTGACTGCAAAGGGAAGAAGGAATATACCAATGTTCAATGCTACAATTGCAGGGAGATGAGAAATTATGCAAATGAATGTCCTAATCGTCAGGGGAACTTTCATCAGAAAAGGCCAAGGGATCAAGGCCAATCTTTTTCTATCACTATTGCTGAGGTAGAATCTCCAAAAGACGTGGTGGTAGGTAATTTAATTGTTTCCTCAGGTTTAGCAAATACATTATTTGTTTCTGGATCATCACATTGTTTCATATCTTCCCAGTTTTCTAAGAAAATTAGATATTTCCAATTTGATTTAACAAGGGTGTTTTCAGTTAAAACTCCTAAGGGAAGTATCATTTCAATAAAGTTTTGTGAATCATTCCCCATTAGAGCACATAAATGTTCTTTATCTGCTGATCTCATCGTCGTACCTATGATTAAGTTTGATATAATCCTCATTATGTATTGGCTTTCGGACTATGATGCGATGATTTATTGTAAGAAGAAGGAGGTTATGATTTTTGATGATGATGATAAGGAACACCTTATCTTTAGAGAAGAATCGTCACCACCTAATTCTTATCTAGATCCACCCCCAATATCTCAACTAAATTCAATTATTTGGGAGGAAGAGAATGAAATGACTATGGTTGAGGAAAGGAATGTTCAAATAGTCTATGTACCTGTTGTGAAAGAATATGTAGATGTATTTCTAGAAGATTTACCTGGACATCCTCCAGAACGAGAAGTTGAGTTTTCCATTGATTTAATTCCTGGATCAGGGCCTATATCGAAGACCCCTTATAGAATGGCCACTGTAGAAGTAGTTGAACTAAAGAAACAACTAGAGGAATTGAGTAATAAGGGATTTATTCGCCTTAGTGTTTCTCCATGGGGATCCCCTATTATTTTTGTTAAAAAGAAAGATGGATCTAGTTGGTTATGTATCGACTAATGGGAGATCAAGGATATAACAATAAATAACAAGTATCCCCTACCTCGCATAGATGATTTATTTGACCAACTGGATGGAGCTAAATACTTTTCAAAGATTGACCTTCAATCTGGATACCATCAGTTGTGTGCGTAGAAGGAAGACACTCTGAAGACAGCATTTCGAACAAGGTACGGGCATTACGAGTTTATTGTAATGCATTTTAGATTTACTAATGCACCCTCTGTATTCATGGATCTGATGAATAGAGTTTTCAAGGAATATATCGATGAATTTGTTGTGGTATTTATTGATGATATCTTGGTATACTCCAAAAGCTACAAAGATCATGAAAATCACTTGCGTGTTATCCTGAAGACTCAGAGAAGACATGAATTATATGGAATATTTAGCAAGTGTGAATTCTGGATTCATGAGATTTCATTTCTTGTCCATAATGTCTATAAAGATGGAATCTCTTTTGATCCTTCTAAGACCAAGGCAATCCAATAATGGCCAGCACCTACGAGTACAACTGAGGTACGTATTTTTATTGGTTTGGCAGGTTATTATCGACGTTTCGTCCAGAATTTAGCCCGATTGGCTAACCCATTAACGAAGCTCACACGTAAAGGGGTTAAATTTGTTTGGAAAAAAGAGTGTGAAGAATTTTTCGAAGAACTGAAGAGAAGATTAGCCAATGATCCTATATTGACTCTACCATCGGGGAATGATGGGTTCATTATTTATAGTGATGCATCGAAGAAAGGAATTGGTTGTGTCCTTATGCAGAATGATAGAGTTATTGCCTATGCATCACGACAGTTGAAAATTCATGAGAAAACCTATCCTACACATGATCTCCAGTTAGCAGCTGTGATCTTTGCTTTGAAGATATGGAGGCACTACCTCTATGGTGAAAAATGTGATATTTATACTGATCAAAAGTGTTTGAAGTATATTTTCTCACAAAAAGAACTCAACATGAGGCAATAGAGATGGCTTTAATTACTCAAGGATTATGATTTCACGATACACTACCACCCGGGGAAGGCAAACAAGGAGGCAGATGCTTTGAGCATAAAAGATCATGGAGTTTTGAAAAATATGAGAATTGAAAGGGATCCAATTTTCATGGATATAGTAAAGATGGACATGGGAATAACCAGGGAAGGTGAAACATCAATGATTTTTTTCAAATGGTTGCCAAACCATCATTACTAGAAAGGATTAAGAGTTCTTAGACCGATGATGAAGAATTTAAAAAGAATATTAAAGCTGTGAATGATGGGAGATTGAGAGACTTTGTGTATGAAGAAGGAATTTTGAAATTCGGGAAGAGACTTTCTATTCCCGATATACAAGATCTAAAAGGAGAATTGTTGGATGATGCTCATAGTTCCAATTTCTCTATACACCCTGGGAGCACCAAAATGTATAGAGATTTGAAGGAACATTTTTGGCGGGACAACATGAAGATGGATATTGCTGATTTTGTGTCAAGATGTATGATTTGTCAACAAGTGAAAGCTGGAAGGAAACATCCTGGAGGAGTCATGCAACCTCTTCCCATACCGGAGTGGAAATGTGACAATATTACGATGGACTTTGTCATGGGGATACCAATGACTCCTAGAAGGAACGATGCAATATGAGTTATTAATGATCGTATTACCATGTCAGCACGTTTTCTTGCTATAAGAGAAGATCTACCACTGGAACGTCTAGCAAGACTATATATTAATGAAGTTGTGAGACTTTATGGAGTACCCCAATCGATTGTTTCTGATCGTGATCCCCGTTTTAATTCATGATTCCGGAAAAGTCTTCAGAAATACCTGGATACCGAACATCATTTAAGCACTACCTACCACCCTCAAACGGATGGACAAACAGAATGACCTTTTCAAACCTTAGAAGACATGTTGAGATCCTACTCACTTGACATCCAGGGTATCTGGGATCAATATTTACCTATGGTAGAATTTTCCTATAACAATATCTTCCATTTGAGTATTCAGATGGCACCATATGAAGTGTTATACAGAAAGAGATGTCGAACACCAACCTGTGGGGATGACGTTGGTGAAAGGAAACTTATAGGCCCATAACTGGTGGAGGAAATGATGGAAAAGGTGAAGGTAATCCAAAATCACATCAAAGTAGCTCAAAGTAGGCAGAAGAGAAATGCCGATAATCGAAGGAAGGATTTGGAATTTCAAGTCGGTGATCATGTTTTCCTAAAGGTACCTCCATGGAAGGGAGTCATACATTTTGGAAAGAAAGGTAAATTGAGTCCCAGGTACATCAGAACTTTTGAAATTCTAGAACGAATTGGGGTTGTAGCTTACCGATTGGTAATGTCACCAAGTCTCTCCAAAGTTCACGATGTGTTCCACATATCTCTATTGAGGAAATACATGCCTGACCCAACACATGTAATCACCTATGAAGAATTAGAAATGGAACATGATCAGTCCTATTGTGAAGATCCCGTCAGGATTCTGGATATGAGAGAACAAGTGCTGAGAAATCAGACGACGCGTCTGGTAAAAGTTTTGTGGAAAACCCATAAAATGGAAGAGGCAACGTGGGAACCTGAGGGACTAATAATGAAGAACCACCCGAGTCTTTTCATGTGGTATTATTCTAGAAATTTCTAGGATTAAATTATTTGAAGTATGGGAGAATGTAACACCCCCTGATTCTACGGTACGTTTCCCTTTGAATAATGTAATAGCGTGTGTTGTACGCAACATCGAGTTCTAACACACACCACAACCGATCAAACTAGCCATTATGAATAGTAGTAACTACTTTTTGTAATTATATATATTTTATATTTCAAAATGGATTTCATTTTTGGATTCAGAATATCGAAATTATCCTAAGTTGAATTTTTGGTATTTTTCTGAGAACTTCCAATTTTTATGAATAGTGAAAAATACATAAAAACACCTTTTTTAATTAAAATAATTTACAGTGATAAATTATATTATTTAGTAGTTTTAAAGTATAATTAGAATATATTTTTACCATTTTATCCAATTCTGATCATTAGAATTAATTTCACTTTGAAATTGGACATAAATAATTGTCAATATTTTGATATATATTGTTTCTTAAAAACACACTATTTGTTGTAACAGCGGGAATTAATTATAAAATTAATTAATGCAAATTATATTTTCGGAATTCTGTAAAATAGACATCATTTTTGAATTTGGAATATCAATTATAGCTTAGGGTGAAATTTTGGCTTTATTCTGAAAAACATCAATTTTTTATGAATAGTTAAACTACTAAGTGGTAGTTAAAAAAACTGAATTTTTCATAAAACATAATTTTACCGATTCTGTGATGGAAATTTCGAAAATCTGAGAGACACGGTTAATATCAAGGAGTAAAATGTGGTTCAATGAGATGAAAATAATTTTTGGTGAATAGTAATTTTTTTACTTTTATTTTCCACGGTTAAAAGTAAATAGGGTAATTAAGGGTAAAAATGATAATAATATTACCCTAACACATGTCCGAATTCTATTTCAGAAGTTTATCTCGACAAAAAACAACCTTAGTAATAAAATATTATCATTTAGGTCCACTGGGATTAGATTAGGACATTTATTATTATTTATTTCAAAGGAGAGATAAAAGAGTTAAAATCAATGTTTATTTACTAAAACATTTTTAATATAGGGATATAAATAAGATAAATTGAATTGTAAATATTCATTAGAAAGATAAAAATATTTCTTACATAATAATAGTTTATTTATACTTTTTAGACATTAAATAATTTAATTTATTTATGACACAATGATGATGCAGTAATTACCATAATAGTGAAAAATTAAAACAATTGATATTATAAATACCCAGATAAATATAATTTGAGACTTTTAATGAATTAAACTAATTTTATAGGGTAATATTACATATTATGATTGATTTAATAGACTTTTTTAGACCTAATAAATCTTTTATGATTTTCACAAAAATCAATTTTCCAAATAGTGTCAAAATTGACATAAAAGAGTTTTTTTTAATATTATATTATTAATTGATATTAAATTTCTAAAAATCTAAGGTTCGTCCAAGAGACTTATATCATGTTATGTGTTTTATTCATGGACCACTTGGGGGTCTTTTGGATGTATATAGTATGTTTATTAACAATATAATATAAAAATACAAAGACACGTTGTGAAAGTGAAACTAATTAAATAAGAGTTAATACTTAAAGATAAGGTTAGTATAATGACCCAAACCTATCTAAATTCTATTTGTTTAGTGGTTTTCTAACTATCCCCACCTTGAAATTTAAATAATACACTTTGGAGACATTAGAAACCGTATATTAATTTATTATAAAATAATATTTCCATCTTATCCAAAGGTGCCCCCACCCCTCTTATAAAAGGGAACTCTCCCTTCTCATTAACTCACACCTTCAAAGCCTATTGGTTCGGACATCCTCTGCCCAAATACTATCTCAACTTCCCACAATTCATCCTAGAGGCATTCCTTTAGTCAGAAATCCAACTTAAGGAGACCTTTTGATCAAATCAAATGGAAGAACCCGAAGAAGAGGTAATGATTTCACCACCCTTTTCCAAGTTCCTTTCGTCTTCCACATCTTCCTTCTTTGTTATTACCATTCTAAAATAATAACTCCAATATCATATATATACTTTGATTTTATTATAAATATGGTACAATCATATTCATTATTCTATCCACCCTTTGAATAGCATGTCACCATACGTGCGTACGTAAGGCTTACCGTCTCCACGTCGTGGTGTAATTGTTATTCTATAAATTATTATTTGGATGGGTATAATAATGATGTTTAATTCATGTAAATAATAAATGTAACATGATAATGATTCTGTATATATGATATACCATCAAATTATATATTATTTTAATATCAAAAGAATGATATTTTCGCTCGTGCGTACGTATAGACTACCGTCTCCACGAACGCGATGAGATTCATTCTCCATCGTATCCATTCAAGTGTAATTCTCATTTGATGATTAATAATAGTATCTAAGGACTTGATATCATTCTGGATATCATTAAGATACAACCTATCCATGAAAAACACAGCTTATGTAACAAAACATATAAAATAAAACAAGTAAGTTAACACCAGAAACAAGGATAATACTAAGATATTATTAACAAATCAATGTTAAAAGATCATATATGATATCATATTAATGTATATGATTATTATATAATTTAATAACAATTGTTTCACCATTATAAAGGAGGTTAACCTACCCCAATCAAGGAAAAGTACAAGGTAAGGGGTTTTCATCTCACTCCTTATTCCCGTGAGATTAATGCCATATTGCCACTATTACCTTTGTGTGGTGTATGTACTGCCCATAATTATATTCATTGTGTAATACACATTAATTTATGTGTATTTACATATTCATTGTATGATACCTCTTTCATGGATTTTATGTTTCGTAAGTTACCAAATTTTTAAGGGTTTATTTCGCAATCTCTTCATTATCCAAGGTTGTTTATACGCAATAATCTACTGAGACTTATATATCATCCACATCCATGTTTCTTAAAAATGTATTTCAAAAAATTTTAACTATTTACTAGAATATGGTTTAAAGTAATTTATACCCTTTTTGAATTTTTATAAGAGGTTTATAAAGGAATATTTCAGTCGTTTTCCAAACAATGTGCTTTTTAACATTTTTGACAGAATTAAAGTAAGAATCTTTTTTAACTTATATGGCGGGTGCAGCTATTTTCCGCCGTTATAAAATCGTCGAAACTTCCCTTACAAGCTTATAAGAATATTTTCCAATAAAATGTTTTATTTTATAAATATACGACTCTTTAATGATTTCAAAATAGAAAGATATATTTCTCTAAAAGGAGTTTTGATTTCATCTATGTCAACATCCTTTGATGGATTTTACGCTGATTTGAAGTTGATTTATTATGATACAAAACTTCTATATTGTATTGAAGGTTTTGTGATATGATTGACTATGAATGTGCTATTTTTATACCAATCATGGTTTATGGTGAAAGTATTGACATTTCGTATGCTATTTTTAATACGAATGTTTATGTTATGTTTAAACCTTTTCATATGGGAATGAATTGGACTTAATATGTGACGGGTGGAGCTCGATATAGCTCCTCGATGCATCGGTAGGACTCATGAGAAAAACTAGTGTCTTGGCACATGGCCTTGACAAAATCTTATTTGTATTCTTGGCACGAGGCCTTGGCTATGTGGTTATGATAGTCTAGCATTATGCATTCCCTCATTATGAAAGTCGTTATTGATATTGCATGTGATTATTCGATTAGTAGAATATCCATGTGAATAAGTAAATGAAATTATTTCATTCTATTTTTTCCATACTATTTTGAAGTTCAAGTTTAAAAGGCTTTTGTTTTAGTTATACAATGCCTTAAATGTTTATTCTCATTTATGAAAGTTTCTTCTATATTGTTATCCTTACTGGGCATTTCATCTCACCCCTTTTCTATGTTTTATTTTTACCAGGATGTGAAGAAGTAGATTATGAATGACCTGTAGGGATATTGTGAGGGGATAATAGTGTGGACTATGGAGACAATATGTTGTTGTAGTAGTTTTTCACTTTATGATGTAATGTAAAATGTTATGAATATATTTAGTGTTTCCAAGGCTACGAAACAAACCGGTCTTTCGAGATTTGATCTTTCATGTGATCATGCCAATGTTATGTAATAATGCACCGAATCTGGGTAACTGGGGTTGGGGCGTTACAACATATCGCTCTACATATCATGAGACATATTCCTTGGGATCTTACTAATGTTTTCATCATACCAGTTTCCAAAGAATATCAATATATTTTATCTAATATAAAATATAGTATTTTGGAATTATTAACAATGCTCTATAATGGATACCTATAAAATAAATCCATGGTCAGTAACACCTCATTTGAGATACTATTACCAATATTATTATTGGTAGACCATTCCTCATTAATCCCTTGGGTTGAGAGTGGTACTACCCAAAATCCTCACATGTGACGGTTCCCATCGATTTGATTCCTTACACATCAATAACACCAAAAATTAAAAATGGATTTTCATAAATAAATATAACTTCTTTATTCTTAATATTCTGTACATTTCAAAAATACTCCTTTTTTATCATAATGTTTTAGTATAATTGGATAATATTTACATAGTATTTATCTTTTCAAAAATATCTTCTACATATCCTATAATGATATTATAATATAGTACTCATCATAGATATAAAAACCTAATACATTTATCAAATCAGGGGGAATGAAATCATTAAGAAGGGTGAGATCACCTGATTAGTAAGGTTAGACGTTGTAGATATGAATAAATTATAAAATGAGATCATAAGATAATCATATAATAATCATATGGTTATGAGATTATTAATAAAACCAAAAAAATCAATCTAATCTATCAGTGATTATAAAACATATCCATGGAATAAAAAATAATCATTCCAGAAATCATCAACCATAATGGTGAGAAATCATCATAAATAAATCATTAAGCATATGTTCATCGATATATTTCTAGAACCCTCAAATGTATAAAAACTATTTCACATGTCAAGGTTAACAATTGTGACGATAACATAATTATGTATCAAGCATTGAAACATCTTCTTCATTTCTTAATATATTAGGAATCATCATATTATTCAACTAAGTGATCATGAAAATTTATTTGTTTACTATAGTGTATCAAGTACATCGGCATGTTTCCAATCATTGTCTCATGATATATAAATCTTTACCTAATGTATTGGAGGGAGATATAGGTCCAACCGTTACATAATCCAAACATTTATATATATCAAAATATCATAAAACATTCATCATATCATATTACTTGGAAAATTTAAGGGTATTAATAAAGGTTGAATCGTAGTTTAACATTTTAAAAAGAAACATGTTTTAGAATTTTTTTGTCAATTCATCATATCTTAAAATATGGAAAAGTAACATGTTTTATAAAATAATTTATCATTATCAAAACCATAAATCATAAAATGACAGAATAAAAATGAAACCAATATATAATATCCACATTAAAACAAAAACGACCACATGTGTTGATATCATTTATTAATATAAATTTCTTATGAAATAATGGAATCTTTTTTAGGTGAATATCCATTTTATTTCAAATCAATTCACTAATATTAAAAATTCCCAAATAGTAAGGGAATTTTTATAAAATAAATATTAAAACATGTAATGTAATATAAAATAATTGAGTATTCATGGAAGTTTATATTTGAAATCATCATATACATTTTTAAATAATATTCTTTTTTCGTTTTGTATAAAAATTTATAACCGCCTCATTTATTAAGCAATGAGAATATTCATTTGAAAAAAAAATTAAAAGAAGAAATGGGTAAAAATCTATTTAAATAGTCATGGTATAATGGTAACATTTTAATTAATGAATATTTATAGAACATAGAAATATTGAAAACATGGGTTATGTTTAAATAGAGAAATAAATTTCTCTCCCAAAATATATTTTTTGGATTCCTAAGATCATAGAGTAGAAAACTAAATTGAAAAATTTATTTTCTTGAAATTAATAATATGTAAACAATTCATATGTTTATTGAGATACATATTCTATGATTGATTCATAGGATTTTTAATCATATGAAATCATATTAATGACTTATATTTAAACATAAAATCATTTACCACATTGGTAACTAATATATTATAAGCCTTATTGAAAAAATCACATTCTAGGTATATGAATATACAATAATTTAAAGGGATTAATTATAAAAGGAAATCTTGGATAGTATGTCAACCACATAAGATAAATAATTAGTTTAAAATTTGTATCACCCATACAAATTAATGTAAGATGGAAATCCTAAAAAATGTTGGCATCATATGAATCATAATAATGAAGAAAGAATAATTTGAACTGAAAAATTAAATGTCATGAATAAATATAAATTCACGATATAAAACATCATAATGTATATAGTTACACATCATGAATTAATATTGGTTAATTACAAAACATATGTCCCAAAGAATAAAATTTTATATTATAATGCCTTATCGTAAGTCTCAACATTCTTTTAACACATTAGAACCTCTTTCTCTTAAAAATACTCCATTTGATCTAATATTAAGGACCAAAGGGGTGAAATTTTAGGATAATTAGTACCTCTAGAACAGTTAATATGAGGGCTTTTTGGGGATTTTGGTGGGGTTGGTCAAGAAAAATGACATATGAGGTGTGAAGGGGTGAGGGAAGGAGATCCCCATTAATAATTGAAAAGGGGTGGATTTTTGTTAAATACCAAAAAATATACAATAGTGGGAATTAAATATCATGAAATTTGTAATGTCCCTCTAATTATCGTTATTTGGATTTAGTAGTGAGACATTACGTTGCCTTCAGAGACATCCCCTAGATTCTAAAGGCTAGAAATACAAGTTTACGGGCTTCAATATATGTAAGGGATTAATTTACCTATAATAATTAAACAACTAACCAAAAAATCAATTAATACTAACTACTATATAATGCATTGTAATAATTAATGAAAGGTTAAGATTTAATTTATATAAATCCTACTAAAATCGTGAACCATTGTAGAAGAATACAATATTAAATTAAATAGTGAAAGTTAAACTTATAAAACTCATATAAAACCATCAAACTCAATGCTCGATAAGATCAAAGATCTAACTTGACCAAACAGCCCATGTATCCCAAATTAGTGCTAAATGTTTCTGATAAAATTCATTTACCATGTAATAGTAGATGGAATTTATAAAATATCCAAAGTTACAATGCATCAGTGAGTATTAAATCATAGTAGGTTTCCCCCCAATGACATCCCTAATCACAACAATATGAATGAATAGTTAGAAATAATTGTAGAAAATATTTTTTAATAAATTTCTAAAATAGATTTCAACTAAATATAACCAAGTCTCATATCAACTAGTTTTCCAACAAAATCTATTTTTATAGGAAATCAACCAAAAATACATTAAAACCATTCCACTAGTTCCATTTCGCCTAACCCTACCATTCCTTATATCTATACATGCATGAACCATTATGATTACTCCATACTCATTAGAGGTCTATCATTGATATAGAAAGTCATCACAAGGGAATTATATCCCATGTTCTATTACACCATTGACACTGAGCATAGGGTCTTATTTCAACCGAGCCTCATAAATGCAATATGAAAACACACAACAAGTATACCCAAAAAATTCCATTCCAAACATTCCAAATCATTTTCAATAAAACAAAATTTTTAATGAATTTTTTTCTCAAAAATTACATTTGAATAATATAGTAAGACATATTTTAAAAGCTAAATTTTAATGTCAATAACCCAATGAACATTGCAAAAAAAAATCACAATTCCACAAATAAACCAAAAAAAATTATAACTAAAGACGGTTTATATCATTCCTTTCACATCAATTTCACAATAAATTTCATATAATAAAATAAATTTGAAATTAATCCTGTCATTTCTATCAAGATGAGTTGAGATTGAGTCCACCTACCTCAATAGTTTTGAAGTAAGCGATATACGGCATGAAACGTCACGAAACAGGGTTGAAATATCTACAAACACACCATAAATCTCTTAAACTCTTAGTAGAAAGAGAAAATATAAATATATATTGAATACACATACACATATATACCCTCATAGTTAATATATATATGAAACAAAGAGATATATTGGACTAGATCAAAAAAAAATTAAAAACTATATTGAATGATGACATACCATAAGGAATTATCTTATAATCACCAAGGGAAGAATTTGGATCACCTTAGGATCAATCGGTGAAACATCCTAACCATTGGGAAATATATATCCCTTGTTAGATATATATAGGATAAAAAAATAGTGGTATATAAATAAACAATATTGGGATAATCTTTTTAGTGAATTAGTTTCTTGTCGTACACAGTCTAGGGGCACAGTTAGACAAACTATTCACAAATCATGTTCCAGCCACTGCATTATATAAAAAACTCACGTGTTCTTATTAGATGGTCTCTTGATCAAGAACCAATAATGCTAAATACACTACGTCAAAAAGAAAAAAAATAAAATTCAAAGAAGAATGTTTCTCTTAAGTGGCCATATGGTTTGGTAAAACTGTGCACCACCCATGTGCCTTCCCTTTATCTCTTTTCTTATTTTGAATGATTTCCTGTAAGTGTTTCATGGTTTATACAAATTATGAACCACTTATTGACATGTAGAAAATCCCTAGAAACTGTCAAAGGTAATATAAACTCTCAAAAACCTCTCCCTTGTACTTTTATGTACATAAAAAATTAATGAAATGGTTACATACCTGAGACAAGGGGTTGTATATTCTTCCAACAATTGATCCCCCCATCTATAGAAAGAAGAAAATCAACATTTCTAGGAAATAGTTCCAACCACTTCCCTTTCATTTCATTCTCATGTACTAATGTTTCCTCCTCCATATTCTAATGTTTCGATGAAACACATGTTAGAATGATACATTTTCTTCAATATATATTATCTTTCCTATACACAATATAAACAGAGATATGTACCAAAAAATCATCTAACTCTTGGTAAACATGATCCCATCTAATCACATGGTCTTCTTCAGGTAGATACATTTTCAACAGAGATACATGAAACATATTGTGTAACTCACCGAACTATAGTGACAATTCCAACTAATATTCCACTTATCCATCATGTTCCGATAAAATAAAATTCCATATGTATCATGATTAAAACATCCCTATATCCCATAATGTCATTATAAAATCCTTTTATACATCCTAAATAACACATCATAACTCTATGTGAATGAAAATAACCATCGTTGAATATCTTCTTTATATTAATGATTACTCTGAACCGTATTCATTCTTTTTTATAATCAACTAAATATTACCCATTAATTCCTTGAAAAGTCTCAATCCAACTAGTGATGTTTCCCATATTTCCACCAAATAATGTGGAAAATGAAAAGGAATCCCATAAAATTCTCTAAAATGAACCATATGTAACAAGGAATGATGGTTGTTTTTCACTAAGAACTTAATCGATGGAAGGTGACCTTCACATGAGCCACCAAAATCTATTACACATGCCCGCAAAATGTTTTCCCATGTTTTTATCATCTATTAATATTTTCTATGAATATGTGGATGATTTTCCATATACATAATCAACATAACCCCAAGGGAATTATATATGGATTTTTAAAAATGAACCATTAACTAGAGATCTATGTCTAACACTATCAAAATCAGTTTTCCATATTTCTTTAACAGTTATCAAGTATATATTTTGGATAGATTCTCCACTATATGAGTTTCATGAATAGGGATTAAATGGTCATCATTTCTGAGGTGATGCACTATAACCCATGTGGCGACATTATTATAAACAATTTATGCTAGAATTTTAAAAAAAATCTATATCTATAAACTACATTTTCTACACAAGAATAGTCGAATAATGTAATATACCTAAAAGTCACTAATGTTTTAACTTAACTTGATGAAATGATAAAAATATCAAATAAAACTCATCCACATTCCATTTCATGGTATCCTCCAAAACATGTCTATAAATACCGCATAAATATTTTATATTCTAGGACACATAGCCCATCATGAATGGTTGTATGCATGATTAATTTATTCCTAAAAATCCATAGGTACAACCATCTTATTTATGATCTATCATAATGAATTACCATATATCCCCCATCTATCAATGTTCTCCCCACCATTGTGTTTTTAACTAATTTCAATATATTCTACAACAGATGTATGATTCTCCATTACCATCATTACAAAATCAAGAACCATCATAACTAAAAGTAAAACTACAACATCACCACGGTCTTCACATTCCACATGCATTTCAACAATGATCAAAATTATTTTCCACTCCTCAGAAGTTTCTTTGTTCAACTGATCATATGAATTTACACCTAATCCATCAACAACATAATTGTCTCTACCAGGTGTATAAATCAAGTTATACTTTTAAATTCATGGATACTATCTCAATCATATTTTTCAAAAATTATAAACCCATTGTGAGAACATAAGTTATAGGATATTATGATCTATAAACATAGTAATTTATCAAGAAATGATATAATAAAGTTATGTTTTCAAATAATGGAAGTCTTAATGAAACTCTAAATCACCTATTGGGGAGTTCTTGTCATGAACCCTTAGATTCCATGATCCATATAAAATAACATGGTCACAATTCACGATAATAATCCCCTACCATGATCGTGAATCATCACAATAAACCTTATACCCCTGCCTTGATTATGGAAATATCTAGATAGGTGATAATGTATTGAAAATTTTAAACTCTTGAAAATATTTCTAAAAATCCTTAGTCTGTTGGAAGGGAAAATTATTATTTTTCAATTCTTTCATAGGTGAATAAAGTATTGAGAAGTCAAAAAAATATATTGTAAATAACCATATAGACAAAGGGAATTCTGAATCTCAAAGGCATTCTTCGGCAGATACAAAGACATAATGTCTTCTTCCTTTTCTAGATCCATTAAAACTCCCATTTGTTAAATTACATGTCCATGAATGAGTGCCTATCAATACCAAAAATATCACATTGATAGTTTGGAATACAACACATGGTCTCTAAATATTCCCAAAACCATCACCAAGTGTTTCTCATGATCAATAATTTTCCGTGAATACACCAATATGTCTTCTAAAATCACCAAAACAAAATAATCTTGATATCCTTAAAATATCATATTCATGAAATCCATAATCACTATTTTTGAATATGATAGTCCCATATGAATAACTACATTTTCAAAATCATCATATATTAATCAAAGAGATTTTTTGGAAATATCATCCATCCCAACTCACAATTAGTGATATTGTGATCGCTATTGAAACTTAGAGAACCACTAAGATCCCCTTAATTGATCGAACAGATCATTAATGCTTGGATGATGATAAATATTATTTAGTAACTTGGTTAAGCCTTCAATAACCCACACAAAACCATAGAGTTACAAGATATTTCTTCATCAAAAAGACTTGTACTTCAAAATGAGATGTTTTAGGACAAATAAAACCCTTACATTCCACCTCTTAAAATTTCACATTAAACTCCCCCAATTTTTTTAAAAAATTCTATAATATGGAAGTAATATTCGGCTATTCACAAGTAAGTTGTCAATTGTGTAATCAACTTCTCTTACAAGTGCAAAACTAGATTAATTTTCAAAAAACACAACTAAAAACTAGTCCACGCATATTGGGAAACTAGTATTATTGATCTCTTCAATTGATTCCAAATTCAAATCCACCAACTGGTATGAGATTTTCCCATATCTAATTCCAAGAAGACAATTTCATCCAGAAACTAATTGTCCAACCTCAATCAATAAACTAATTTTCAATCTATAGTATTTGATCTCATCCAGGAACATTGTCAAAAAATCTGTAGCCAAGATTACTTCATATAAATCCATCACAAGCATATTGAAATCAAATATTAAATTAGATCAATAACTTGTTTTAGAACAATATATACACATAAATGCTCAAAAATATTTTTGACCAAGAGGATTTGTTAGTTTTATCAAAGAAGGTATCATTTCAAATTTAAAACTCATTAAATCAATAGCACAAGAATCAATAATGTAATGTGATGAAACACATTTAAAAAAACTTGTGCAAGGATAATATTTAATACAATTGTACCTCTCACAATAAATGTTCCAAGATAATCATCTACATTCAACTATTCAACCCCATATAATTTTGTCATTACTTACATTTTCTCTTTGTTTCCCTAATGAGATAGACCTTTCTATGGAGTCCTGGTATTCTAATAATAACCAAGGATATCATTATTCTACATACTAGATTTATTCTACTATTTTCACTCTGTCGAAGGATATGATTCATGTGATACCTGATAAGTGTCGCAAGCACCTAACCTCCGAGAACTATACCAGTAGAACTGTTTATTTTCCATCCTTTTGTAATAATGGAATTCTAAAGGTGGTGTTGTGAACTCTCAAATTATGTATTCAAGATAACCACATTAGAAACATATCTATCTTATCATATTTCTCAAGGTAAGATTAATTGATCTAGATGGTTCATTATAATTTAATCTCTCATTGTGGAAGTAGGTGTCTCTCTTCCACATTCCCCTATAATTAGTGTTTCCAGTAGCATTCATGGACACAGACATACTTATACCTCTGATATCTCCAAAGATATCATTTTCTTCCACTGTCTCTCTATTGACTACCTTTTTATAGTTAGTAATATAGACCATATAATTCATTGAATAAATATCCTACCTTAGCCCTGATTCAATGATTCTTTCCATCAAGGACACACTAACCATGTACATGGGTGTAAAGAGAATTAAATTTAGGAATATAACTGAATACACGGTGAGATAGATAATTTCATATATTAGGATGAAGATGTTTTCCTTGATATAAATCATCAAAGCATGAGGATAAAATTTGTTTTAGTAAAATTCATCCAAATTTTCCTAAAAAGGACTAGATCCACTTTAAACTCTATTACTAGATCCCACCAATGCAATACAAGATCCTATAACATATACATTACCATATGTTCTTTCAACTCTACTGGCGTTCCGATTAAATCAAATATATGATTTGTCTTATTTAGCTACACATCTTCATTTTATGGTTCATAATCACGAGAAAGATTGGTGGATTAATCTTCATGAACTAGAGGGAATTATAAACATGTCTTGGATTATCTATTAATTTCCTTGGGAATACATCTTGAAACACATGGATGAATCTCTGAAATTGTATTTGGATCACATGTTTATTAGGTACAACCAAATTCATCGCAAATTCATCATGCTGGATTCAATGATGCTGCCATGTTCCATTTTATAAATGAACATAAAACACTATAATTCTAACTCTATATCAACTATAGGTTGGAAATTTTGAATTCTATCACAGTATTCTATCACCGAAATTATTAAAAAAAATTATCATTCTCAACATTCAACCATTTATGAAAAAAATAATCTTTTATTTTAAAATAATAAATTTTTAAAAATATCACAACCATAATATTTTTTAAAACGATTTATTTGAAAACAATTCCCACATTTTTCAAAAATATGCAGTTCCACCAAATCATAAATCATTACTCAAAATGAAGTATTCAATATTATTGGTATGTCCTTCCTTAATTCATTTCATACTTGTCTCATTATCTTAAACCATGATAATGATATTAAAAATAATATAAATGTCTCTAAAACACTTATATAACCAACACCTTGTTAATAAGAAGTTCAGCATTGAAAGGATAGCTATATCATTTTATGCACTATAGTTCAAGTCTCAAAAATCATATTCCTTTCCATGCACCAAACTCAAGGAATATACTAGAATAAATTTAATTCCATAACCGATAACTAATTCCATGTTAAGGACCAACCAAGTCATAGACCACATGTTCCAGAACAAAAATACCAATTTTATACAATTATTAATTTCCCTATAATTATCATTTTCATGATAAGGTTGTGATAAATTACATGGCCTTAAGAGACATTCCTAAGATTCTAATGCCTAGAAATAAATGATGAAGGGATTCAATAAATTTGGGGGAAAATTTTCCCTATAATAATAAAACAAACTAACCAGACAATCCCTAACCAAGGAAGCCACTATTGGATTCATGATAACAATGAAAAAAATTACATCAATTCATTTATCAAAATAAAACTAAAATGTTATACAACTGTAGAAAACTTATAATATCAATTAAAATAGAGAGAGACAAACTAATAAAACTATGGGAAAATTAAAAGACTCCAGTCTCCAAAATCTCTATTATAAAACATCACAAAAAACCAATGTATAATAATATATTTCAAAAAACATGTGATATTTTACCTTTTACTATGTCCAAGTAGATGATATCTACAAAAGCACCAATGTCCCATAGTAAGGTGAAAATTTAAACACAGTAGGTATTACCCCAATGACTTCACTACTCAATACACCAGGATAGAAAATTAAAATTAATTATATAAAAAAGATAATATAATATCAATTTAAATAATAGTTTATAAGAAAATAATGTTGTTTCATATCTACCAGATTCCAAATAAAGGCCATTTTTCAAAGAATGAAACCAAACAATTATTTAAAACGATTTCACATGTTTAATTTAGAATAACCATTAAATTCCACTTATCCAACCATGAAATCATCATTATGATAATAACATACTCATTAGAGGTCTGTTATCAATCTAACTTCCAATAACATGGTAAATATATCCATAGTCCTGTTAGGTATTCTGAATGGACACCAAGGACATATTTAAAATAATCCTCAAAAAATTAAATGTGAAAACACACCCCATGTATTCCCAAAAACATGGAAATCCTAACATGACAAAACCATTTTAATAGAATAAACTTTTTATTGAAAACATTTTTCCAACAATCAACATCAAAAGTTCAGAAAGAAATATTTTCAAAAAAAATTAAAATCAAGAACCCATAAAACTATTCAATATAAATTTCCACAGTTACATAATTTCACCAAAATCCATAAATACACTATAGTGAGGATTTATATCATGATTTTAATGACAATTTCAAAATAATCATGAAATTATCTTAATTTAAATCTAATCCAATCCGTTCAGGAAAGAGTATTTAAGGGTGAAGCCACATAACAGTAGAGTTTGGGAGAAAACAATAAACAACATTAAAAGAATCACAAAAAAAAGACTAAAATCTACCGAAACCCACCCATAGATATCTACTACTATATTCAAAAAGTCTAAATAAAGAAATATTTCCCACCCAGTCCATAGATCATCCCACAATGGGACCAGATCTATGAAATTGAGAGATGGAGTGAAGTAGATCTAAGAAAAACATCATGAACAATGAAGAACGATCAGATATTCTGAGGAATCTGCATCTCATCACCCGGGGAATCCTTCATATTTCATATGTATAATTGGAATAACCTTTCTTATCCTTTGGGAGAGTAAGATATAGACATTAGTCTATATAAGAGGAAAATGAGTGAGTAAAAGGGGAAAATGATTGAGATACACTTTTTATGGAAGTAGATACATGTCATTCATTATTCAGTCCAAAATTTAGTATAAATATTCTATAATAGTTTTTCAAAATATCTCCCAAGAATAACCATAGAATATTCATTTTTCATGGTCATTGTTTACTATTCCATCCATACTAAATCCAATACCTCAAAATGAAGAAATCCAAAAAAATCAAAGTCTATAGTTTTCATAAGTGGACACACGGTTTAGGAAACAATTTTCTTCCCATACGCCCTCATGTTATTCCCTATCTTATTGTGAATTATATCCAAAATGTGTTTCCTGGTTTGCAATAACCCTGAATCACACTTTCACCAATAAAAATTCCATAAAAAATGATAAATTTTTTCAAAACACTCCCAAACCTCACCCTTATATATTTATATACATATAAATCATAATGACATTTTTACATAACAAAAATTGGGTTTGATAAAAAAAGAACCCAAAATTTTAATAAATAAAATCTTATAGGGATTATATGGTTGATCCAAAACTCTAACACAAAAATTTGTTTTAAACATTGAATTACATACTCAGAAAATTTACTCACTTCTACTAGTTTGGTTTCCACCATAGTATGTATTCCATTTTTTGATTTCTAAGTTAATATATACTTTTGAATAAAGATAAATTAAAACTTTTTATATAATTTTTTCCCACCCAATCTCTGTAAAAAGTATATTTTATAAAATATATATCATTTTTTTTGTTGAAAATTAATTTTAACACATGTGTGTATAACACATGAATCATCTTTTTAACCTTATCCAAATTATTTATTTTTTACTTTTTACTAGTATTTATTATCATAAATTAATTTCAAATTATAATATTTTTAAATAATTCACATTCCATTTATTAGATATTTTTTTACAAATTCAATTAATAAATTTTGCAGAATTTAATTTAATATAAAACTCAGAAATGATAGGAAAATTAATTTCACCAAACAGAATATTTTCATAAGTATATGTTGTTCTAATATCCAAATAAAATAATAAATTTTTAATATTGAAAAAATTGGACTAATTATATTAAAATTTAAACAATAACGATTTTATAAATTCTAATAATATAACTTTTTTTTAGTTTAATGATTGATTTCTATCAAATACTGAAATTTGTGTTATTTTTTGTATAATTAATATTTTAGTAAAATTTACAAAAAATTTACAATAATATTTTCTGTACATTATGAATTAGAAATTTATTTATATTTCGAATAAATTATATAAATGATTGTTTTTTTATAATAACAACACTTAATTTGTCAAAATTTATTTTTAGGAAAAATAGATTTTTTTTAAACTAAAACAATATTTAATTCAATCCAACGAATAAAATATATATTGGGTTAATGATAAAAAAATTATTGAATATATAATATATAAATTTATTTCAAATATCTCAACAATAAGGATTAATTTAATGTATTAAGATAAAAACAATTCATGCACATAAAAGTAGTTTTTTAGGAAAATATTTTATCAAAAATCAAGTAATTTTTTTAATTTTCAATCCAAAAATATTAATAATATATTATTATTTTATTAATATTGAAATTATATAATTTTATCGATTATTATTTGTGATTCTCACCTACCATTTTAATACCAATCTCACCACATGATGGTTTAAATATCAAAATTAATACTATATTTTGGTTCGGGAAAACTCATTTGTTGTTAATGAAAGATATGAATGAAATTAAATGAACATGAAAAAAATACTTAAAAACATATTAGGGCTTTACATCTAAAAATTTAAGAATCACCCTCTCAGGGAAATGGTTCATATCCTTCTATTAATTCAAGCACCTTCATTATGTCATTCCTTTTGACTTAAAATTGTTCATGATCAGATATTTTTTCACACATCCCTATTACTATACATATTATTCCATGTAAATGAGATCAAACTTTTACTCTTATTTATCCCTTATATTATACCTTATGTATAACAACCTTGACTCCAAAAATAATCATATTATTTTCCAGGACAATCATTTTTTTATTCAATACTCATCACCATTAACAGTCATGGGTATTAACCTAGTAATAAATATATATAATTTTTGGAAATTTTAATCTTTGTAACCCTCTCTGCATAATCATGATGTAGAAATTGATGAGACACACCAATATATTTTCTAATCTATGTTGCACAATTAAGAATTTACATGACAAGAATGTAATGTGTGGGCCTAGAAATATAGATGCCTTGGATATATTGAGTATTTTTTATCATATGGGATTCTGTCTATGGTGAACTTGATTTTATCATATGCACACTATTTAATGTTTTCATTGATCATATCCTTGATTTATGTTTATGATTCCATGTTTTATGTTTTTTCTATATATTTATGTTTATTTAATTTTATCATGTTGTATCACTCCTCATTGTTTGTGATTATTATTCTCACCCCTTTTATATTACCAAAATATTACACTTGGAAAACATGTTCTAATTTAACATACAATATGATTTTATATTTTCCTACTAGGATTTATAGCTCACCCCATTTTTATGTAAATCTTTTAGTTATCCCATGTAGTTTTAGAATAATCAAAAGAACCTCTAGAATGAAATAATGTTTACCATTTTTTAATAGTAATTCATTAAAATTTGATATTGTATGTACCTAATTACTAATAAAAACTCATCCTCATGGTTTTCAGGGATTATTTTAAATTCATAATTTACTGTTAATTACATATTAAAATATTTTAAAATATGGAATTTCATAGTTTGTATCAGAACCACGTCTAGTTATTTTTTTTATGATTATAAAACTATAGTAAAAGCCTTCAAGATATATTAAAATATAGTGAAATATCCATGAATTATGGAAATGTAGAGGGTAAGTGGATTCCAAAAAAATATTTCACACTTTGTATACTTCATGTCTATGTGGCTCCGGAAAATTTTTACCTGGGGGTAATTACCTCTAAAAAGAAACATTGATAAGGAATTTACAATCACCTGGTGAATATAAAAGGGCCTTGATTCACATATGGTTCAACAATCTCTATGGATATGCTTTGCTAAACACACAATCTACTTACGAATCATTATTAATGGAAAAATGAACATATGATTTTACATTAGGAAATAGATCACATAAAACAAAAATTTCATCATATAATTTTCTAGGTTAAGGAATATATGTTATTTATGATTTTTCCCGTTAATATTCTTGTTTTTCCATTTATTTGTCTAATAATTTAAAATTTATCACCAATAATTCCTATTTTTTTTCTTAATCACTAGAAATTTGATAAAAAGGAAAAAACTAATATGATGGGTTCTGTTGTGACATCCCATATGAGATGAAAACACATATGTGAGCATGAATCCTAAAAATTGTGATAATAAATTGTTAACTAAATCATGTTTTGGATAAAACAATAATTAGGAGGAACTCCCAAATCCACATATGAACGTTAATTATTCAATTGATATAATTAAGAGAAAAATGAATTCAAATTTCAATGGATCTATCAATCCCTTTCTTGTGTACCAATACATCAAGTCCATTAAAAATATATTATTTGTAATTCATTTTTCCATCCATGAAAAGGTCATGTTGGATGTTTATCATATGGCGGTAGATGTTTATCAATGGTAGAATGATTTCAGAAATACAAATCCTTAGGAGGAGAATGATGTGATAGATTGCAAGTATTTCTCAAAAAAAATCACAAATATTTTCCTCACACTATATGATTTAAAATGATGAAGGGTTCCCTTCACTCCAAAAAGTGGTTACAGAATCCATCATTGTATATGATGATGAATCTAAAAGAATTTCAAATACACCTTTGATTTTTTCATTTCCCAAAAAATAATAAATTTTAGTTGGATGAATATTTGTCTATTAAAAACATTCTCAACTCAGTACATTGACCTCTATGAGGATGTTTTCTGATGTAACATAAATGTATAAACAGTCACTCGTGATTCTAAAAAATGTCTATTTTGGATAATAATTCAAAAAAGGTGTTTAATTTTGGAGGTATGAAATAGTAATATAATTTTGGAATGAAATTATAATGTTACACATGTCAAAAGTATGGGAGGAATCATCCTAGAAATTAGCTAAAGTAAAATAGTAATTTTATATTGTGGGAAGGAAGGGAACAGAGCATGCAATTTTGAATAATAGAAACTGACTAATTTGGTGGATGAATATAATTATATGGAAAAATCATAGCCTATAGTAAAATGCTTAAACTATAGGGAGCAAGGAAACTATGTCATTTAATTCCCATAAATGATGGTTTTCAATAATAACCAAATAAACAAACTCCAGTTCGAAGAGAGTGAGGGAGTGTGTATTACATCACAACTAATGAGATGGATCATGATAGTAAATTGGTGGTCGGAACTCTGGTTAGTTATTCAATGATAGTGAACCTACTATTTGATTATTGTTTTATTAATTTTTTAATATAAAAATATGTTAGAAATAATATTCAAACACAACCTAAAACATGGATACTGGTTTATCTCTGTATATCGAAAATGGGTAAATTATATCAGTCCAATAATATAGTTCATCCAATATCAAAATTTGTGTGTTGAATTTCAATAAAAATATATTTTCTTACTTCCCATAGAATAATTTGACAGAATTCTGGACATGGATTGGATTTCCCTATACAGATTAAACCTAAATTTACAAGAGAATTAAATCACCGTTTTTATCTAAAATCATTCTATGATTTTATTCATTTTTTGGTGAAGTATTAATTTAATATGGTAAAAAAATAGATTATGGATATTCATTCATTGTTGGAATGAGAATCTAGCTAAAATGGTTTATAATAATAAATAGGTTTTCAATCATGACATTCCCAAGTAAGTGAATTCACTGATATGTTTCTAGAATAGTTGGATTGTCTTCCTAATGGTTTTGTGGTTGAGTACTTAATTGATATCATTGCTAAATATTTTCTAAAATATTAAAATACTTTCTGAATATTCTTTATAGAACGTGTAGAGTTGAAATACAATTTTTAGGATGATATGGATTAAGGGTTAATATTCCCATGAGCTTCACCTAGGGGTTCATTGGTCCTCTAAGTCATGAGGAATGATGGATAAATGTGTCACATTATTGGTAAACAGAATTTCAGAAATATCGTGATAAAATAAAAAGGATCATCTTCTATGGATTTATGACTTGTTCTTTAATCAATGTGAATCAATGTGCTTCTCTAAGTTGGATCATACCTCAAGTTATCATAATCTAATGTTTAACAATTAGGATATCCCCAATACAACATTCAGGGATATCTCAACATATTTTTTAGCCCTTATAGATGATATTCCTATATGGAACAAAATAAAATTAGATCATGAGTATTATTGAAAAACATGCACATAACTCATTCACTAGTGTAATAATGGGATATGAATCAAGACTATAATCGTAAGGATTTTTATACTATATTTTAAAAAAATAATTATTATATTTTATCCCTTTATATTGTTACACTTTAAATGATTAAATATGGAGTTAGATTACATATTACATTCTAAAATTATAAAAAAATGGAATGTTTGGAACTATATAGTTTAAATCAAGAAAAAATGTTTACAAAAGTTAATAATTTTAAAAAATAAATTTATTTTATCAAAAAAATTAATTTAATTAAAATTAATTAGATATAAATGATTATATAACTTTATAATGTCAAACATAATTATTATAAAATTCAAAAAACAATTATTTTTAAAAAAACAAGTATTTTTCAATAAATTGGCATTTTGATGTCAATGTTCTAATTATCGTAATTAAATAATTAAATTGATAAAATAAAATTATATTATTAATTTTCACATATAATTATCCAATGAACATAATTCCATCAAATCGGGTGGGTGATGTACATATGTGTGTAAGCGGGGATGCAATTACGGCCATTGGGCCATCTGTCTTAGCCTACGAGCCATAAGGGACACTGTGTCATCAATGATTGTGAGTGATGCATGCATGTTGGGAAGGAAGTTATATAAGTAGGTCATTTGGTATATCCAATCATAGCAATATAGTAAATCTAATGTGATTCATTCCCAATGGTCATTGGGGCCAAAATCCTCAATGTAATTAAGAGACTAGTTTGGTGGGTTATCTATAAGGGGAGTTATTGCCTTCAATTAGATATGGTTTATGCGACACATGTGTTTTTGTTTGATTGTAATTTTACCCCCAAACTCCTAATATAAAAGTGAATATATGTTCACATCATAATGACCCAAATATGATGTAATATATTCAATAAAAGTCATCTACGAGAAAATATATATTTATTACTTTAAAATAATATGTCTTGGAAGTAATTTGATTAATTTTATAAATACTCAATGATTTCTAAAAATTACATATAAATTTTTATTGTTTTAAAATAAATTCATTATAAACATGACATACATCCAAACCATCAAGGTAATTTTTTTATTTTGTTTGGTTATTATCCTTGTAAAATAATTATAATGAATCTTATTTGGTAGAATCCTTGGGAAACACGTGGAATGATTTGTGGTTTTGAATACATTATCATATAGAGTAAAAAACTTGTGTTTATAAATTAATAAATAACTATCCCCTAATTTCTATATTTACCCCCAAATCCCCATTCATCTTCACTTAAATATCCTAAATTAAGAAGTTGATCTTTCATTCCACCTTTATATCCCTCTTATGGATAATCTTTTAATAATATCCTCATGAGAATTACGACGGACCATCTAATGTTAAGTGACCCTATCCTTCTCCTCTAAATTCAACAACAATGTTTATTTCGGGGCTTTTTATTTCCATTTTTTCATGTAGGGATAATCTTTTAGGCATCACTATGTTTGTCCTTATGGTAAACAAGTAGTTATATAACCCATTATCTCTCATTCACTCCTTCTATAATTCATTATGTACCATATTTATGCTACACAAAATTATGTTGTGATTTTTCATGAAAACATTTTTATTGTGAATATAAATATCCATTTCTACTCAATGGTGTTGATATATTTATAAATATTATTTTATTACTTCATATTTACATGTATTTTATTCAAACTCGTTTATTATTTAGATAAAATTAAAGAAAGACATCCTTATGTTGAATGATCTATGTGGGACACTTATGCATATTAATGGTATGAATGTGACTTGTGGGATCAAAATGTCATAGCCCTCCAATTCCCCTTGTAATGTTTTTATATCGTTAGATTCCATGTATTTTTCATGTGAGGTTATCAAATTAACACTATGTTATGTTTTATTCTTGTTATCCCTAATTTATTTTTTTGATGTCATGTTTTTTGTTTTTTTAGAATTCCTATGTTTCCTTTATGTTGTTATGATATGTCATGACTCATTTTCATGATTATTATTCTCATACTTCTTATGAAACCTTTTTTAGGGTAATTACCCACATGTATTTATTGGCCTTATGTTTTTTTATTCTGTTACATGGATTTATAGCTATCAATTTTGTTAGTTGTGTCCCTAAGTTATCCCATGTAGTTTGAGGGGAGTAAAGAAAAAAATGGAAGGTTGTGGAGTATTTGTTTATTTTATTTTAATTAATCGAATTTTTTTATGTTATTAATCTAATTATAAAAATAAAATAGGACCAATGATATAATGTGGTTTTACTATGTGTATATTTTCCAAACCAATAGTAAATATATCTATTTTTAAAATTTTGTATATCATACTTATTTTGGGAAAATAGTATTATTAATAAAGGTAATGAGTGGTACTTTTCTAGTATATAGGGATCAATTATTGTTATTAATGGAGGTTAAGATACTCCCTTTTATAAGAAAGGGGAGGGTCACACATGTAATTAATTAAATTAGATAAATATTTTAACAAAACATTCAGGTGAAGGGAGGAAATAGCTAAGCAATCAATTATAATAAAATTTAATATTGAAATATGAAATTTAAATCAATTTAGAAAAGTTTATGTGGAATTTTTACAGTTATATCATAGTTTAATCCCTCCCCTTGAAAAAATCATTTTACCCCAGACCATCCGAACACATTATTAATGTGTTTACTATTCATTGTTTTTAAATATAAAGGTGAAATCATTACTATATTTTTAAATAAAAATTAAAAATTATGAATCCATTTTATCAAAGATAATTTAAATAGTTTGAATAAATTCATTTTATGATAAATTATAAGTACATAATAAAAAAAACTTTTTTTAAAAAATATTTTTAATCATAAAACTAAATTTATTATCATCTCGTGAAAACTAATAAATTAATGTTAAAATTATATTTATTTTATATTCGATAAATTTTTTACAATAATTAATTAATAGTATTTTTTAAAATTTTTTAAGATGAAATCACATTGAATGTATAAAAAATGTTTTTTCGATGAAAAAACTACAACACTTTTTAAGTATAAATGACAGTCTCTTCATTACAGTGAATTAAATGATTATTGTATCAATGATTAATTATAAATTACTAATGTGTTTCATTAAAATAATTTTTTTATATTGATCCATTTAATGTTCATATAAAAATCAAAACACTGAGAAAGAATTATTTATTCACAAAAATTTATTTTTAATTAGGTGTCAATTTTATTAAATATTGGTTATTAATATTTTGGAATTAATTAATTTATTGGAATGAATAGAATAATTTCTAAATCAAATTTGTCAAATGTTTAATCATATTCATACCCATAAATTCAAATTATACGTTATAATGTCCAGGATATTTCATTTTTTATTCAGTCATGAGGTTTCTTGTAAAGTTATATAACACATATTTTAATTTCATTAAATGGAAGGAGTATAAATTCATCAGTTTCATCACTTATTTTAGTTTTGGATGAACTCACAATGACATTATGTTTGTGAATTTACCACCTCTCAATGAGTCATCAGTAAATCCTATTGGTCTTATTATTGAAAACATTATAGAAGAATGAAATTGTGTTTGTTAATAACTTCAAAATTATCCACAACACTCATTTAATTCCATGAAACTATTAGATAATAATAATTAACTTAATTATATAATTTTAATCTATGATATCAATCAAAATTATCAAAAAAATTAGTAAACAATCATTAAACCCAAAATTTTGTTGTTGATTCTATGAAATACGACAGTTTTTAATAATAATTTTCTATCTCTAGGAATCTATGATATTACAATATTCAGGGGGATAATATATATTATATATAAGTAATAAAATCCTATGAAATTTTAATAAAACCCCTGAATTCAATCAAGTCTTGACAGATAATATTGAATTAATTTATTCTAGGTGAGTTTCCCTTTATATGTTTTTTGTATCCTAGATGAAATTTAGATGTTACCAATTGGTTTGAAAAACAAATATAAAATCTAGTTATTATAAAATTTCAAACATCCAACAATTTATCATTATTCTAGTTTTTCGATAGAAACAAATTGGAATAATAGAAAAACCTACTATAGAACCCAATTTTTTTCTTTATAGAACATGATATTTTAAATTAGTTAGTCAAAACCACATTAACATTGAATTGGTATCCATTTTATCTGTTAATCTCTATAATTATATTTAATTCATAAATAAAAAATCACTACATAAAATATCCCATAATATAATTTTATAGAAATTTTAAATTTTATTGAAACCAATTAAAAATCCATATATTTATTTCCTAGACAGGATGTCTATTCTATCACGTCCGGTATTTCATTATCTTGAATTGAAACAACATAAAATAAATTCAAATTCAAGAAATGAACTATCAGTAGGGAATGTATTTCCATTTAATGGAGAGGAATTACTAACAAAGTTATTGTAATTAAGAATGTGGTAAGAGTGTATCTTCTTGATAGCCTTATGTAATGAGATGTTCTTGGTATGGATGAACTAACCCTTCACATCCACCAATATTTCAAGACAAATTATAGGATATAAATTAGATTTCACAACTTATAAAAACATAATTTTATATATTTTCTTCGTAATATTTCTTATTTTTTATTTTTTTGTATTTTTTTTCTCAGATAAAAAAATTGGGGTATCTTCACGTGTGATTGAATTCACGTCTTATAGAGAACTTATAAATAACCCCCACTCCAAAATATACAATTTTTTGAAGTTCAAAAACTCAAAATATTTCTTAGTATAATAAATAAGTTCAATGATGAAAAAATTAATATTTTTAGTCACGGAATTTATAAAACTATACTAAGAGAGGAAATTAATAGAAAAATAAAAAGAAAATGAAATCAATTCACCAGAGATTTTAATAAAAAATACGAAAATACCTTAAATGTAATTTAGAGGTTATTATAGGTCTAATTTATGGAAATATTTTTTTATCTTAATTTTTAAGGAATTTGACTACACAATACCATGAAGTACATGTGTCAAACTATCAACTATATCAGTAAACCTAATTACTAGATATAATTTTATTACAACTAACATTTTTTATAAACCCATCTGAAGAGGATATCCTAATCAAAGAGTTCATATATTAATAATATGATCATTAACAAGTCAAATACATTAAAATTTTTCCAATCTAGTTTTTTTAGGTTTCATATTCGACCACATTAATATATTGAATCCCCAATATTAGAAGTAGTGATAACAATAAAGAAAAAAAATATTATTTTATTAAAAAAATTTGTTACTAAAGATATTTTTTATTAATTGTATTTTATTTAAATAGTTATTGTATTATGTTTTCTGTTAATGGTACTATAAAATTCAGTATTGTCTCTATTAATAGAATAACTCTAATTAAATATTGTAAAATAAGGGATAAGATGAGTGTTTTAATGTCTTACACTATTTCTCCTTCCACCAAAGGGTTAAAAAATTTCTCTCTTCAGTGTGGAGAAGATATTACTTCATAGGTGCTGGAAAATTGAATTTTAATAACTCTTATATAATATTTTATGTCAATAGTATAGAAACAGTCTATGGTGAAATAAAAATTACTTATACTTATCAACAACATATAATTTTTTACCCCATGGTGTGTTTAGATTTTATAGATAAAATAAAATCATAGAGATTAGATTTTTTTTAATCTCTGTTTTTTTATCCAGAAAATATATATTATTATATAGAAGGTCTGATGAGTTTATATATTTTTCACTATGTGTGAATTTGTTATGCCTTAGGACATATTTTAGTCTGGAATTAGTTAATTTAACACTATATTTTCAATTTTTAGAATTTATGTCCCACAATAATACATTTATTTCATAATATTTTGAAAAAAAATTATAATGTCACCATTTCATTCATGTTTACATGTTATTTTATCCACCTAATCCTCCATATTAAAATTATATATTTCTTTCCTGGTATTGAGGGTATCAAATGGAGAAGATTAGTGGATGAGAAGTTGGATAATTATAATAGATATAATTTTAAATTTTAAACTACAACTATAATGTATATAATTGACAAATATTTTATTTAAGAATATTGATCAGAAAAAATTTATTATTTATATAACATTAATATTAGGAACACTAGAATTTTGATCAATATGAAATATATTAAATAAAATGACTAAAAAAATAATCGATTGTGAATAACCTTGAATATATAGAATTAAATTATTAAAAACCCATAGAAGAACACCTTTTTGTGTTATTTTTCATTGTCAAATAAATATTAAATTATAAATAGACATGATATCAATCTATTTATCCATAATGAAAATACTTTTGAGGTAGAGAGAAAGTGTTTTTGGACCATTTATAAACTATGATATCTTATAAATTTTGTAATCACATACTATTGAGGTATTTATTATAATACATTTAAATACAATGTTGATATATGGTACCTATTATATCCTTTAGTGGATTATAAATCTAAAATAATCATTGTCATGACCCTTAAAATTATATATTTCACTAATATTAGAAATCATTTTAACTTTTTGGAATATCTTCTGCCACCCTATTTCACCTCTCCCTATATACTAAGGATATATTATGGAAAAGGTGTTGAAAAAGTGGTATCTAAAAATGAAATATGTTGTTATGCTTGAAGAGTTTCATTTGATGATAAATATAGTTTTTAAATCATAAAAATAATATAACATTATGTAATAGACATCATAGACTAGATTTTGTTTATTGGGGTTCATGGGATACAATTTAGTGCTCCCATATGAAGCTCAATGACATAAGCTTCTAAGAGGTTATTGAATGTTGATTTTAAGAAGCATCATCCAATTATATTATATCTAAAGGAATTGAATATTTATAAATTTTATATTGATGACATTCCAAGTAAAAAAATATTATTAAGAAATGACGGTCAATCCCAGAGTCTGTTTTGAAGATTTATTTAAATAAATTTCATCACTATTATTATTACGTGGGAAGTTTTATTTCCATAAAATAATGATTATATTAGTGTTGATTTAAAATCAGTCATGGAAGGATCTTTAAAAGATAAAAGAGAACATTTTAATGTAATATATATTTATTATTTCTTCCTTATTTAATGGAAGAAAATATTACTAATATATATATATATATATATATTAAAAAAAGGAGGATGAGTATGTATTCACACTAAAACAAAAGATTAAGTCTCTATTAGGAGGGAACATAAAATCAAGAAAGTATAGTAGAAATATGGTTGATAGGGAAGACATTGTAATAAAGGAGGAATGAGATATTATAAAAGTGGCATTTAAATGTCTTGAAACTATATTTTTGTCAAATTTGGTTGATTCTATAATAAATTATTCTACAAAATTAAAACTATATATTGGAGACAGTGTCTAATAAAAAGGAGGTGTTGATCTCAAAGTGGAGTTGTAAGGAATTCCTAAAGTGCATAATTTATAATGAAATAATAGTAATAAGATCAGAGGTTTTCTATAGGATTTTTTAACTATAATGATTAAATTTATCATAGAGTTGATGATCATACGAAAATGGTTGATGGTTTTTCCTTATTAATGAAAAATTAGAACATTATATGAATAAATGGTTTATTGTTTAGAATAGTTTCCTATTAATGATTATTTTAACATATATATGCAGAATAATGGTGAGAAGTTTTAAAATCATAAAAATTAATATTCATTTTTTGAAAATCAATATTTATTAATAAATCAAAATAAATATTTAAATGAAGAAGAATTACATTTAAAATATTTTTTATTATTTTTTGAAATAAATGATTAAATGAGGTATAAGAACATTTAAATAAATTCTGAATTCTCAAAGGACAAAAAGTTTGGGATTTGTTTTAATAATTTGGGTAGTAAAAATCAATGGAATAATCTGTAAGCATATATAATATAGGGAATTAGTTCATGAGAAAAATTTATCTACCAATGAGGCTATAAAAATAATAAAATAATTATATTACAGTTGGAGATATGTTGAGAGGAGATGGAAACCTAATTTTTGTGTCATTGAAATGTCATTTATGTGGTTTACTTGTATACACTATGACCTATTATAGTAATGATAATCTGTTTAAGATGATAAAACCATGTAAACCAAAATAAAATAGACTCTATGTAGACTCTTTTTATCAGAAGAGAAATTTTTTTAATGGTTACTGTTTTAATTGATCAATATTTGGTAATAATGAAATTAGTTATATGAAAGTAATAGGGTGATATTAAAAAAGAATTTATAATAAAGACATAATATAATCTAACATACTTCCTTTTAAGAATATATTTTAACCGGTTGAATAAAAATAATATGGCATGATGAATCATCCTAGAAATGATGGGAAAAAACCAATAATTTCCTTAACATATTACGTAATTGAATGTTAGTAAATTATAAATATTGAAAAAATGTAGTTATAAATTGACTTTAAGAACAATTATAATATCACATGGATTTTATAAAGTGGGATTTATTCAAATATGAATTGAAATTTTAATTTATAACAATTTTATATATAGATTTTATGTAACTATTAGTTGTGGAGATAACCGAAAATAAAAAATGAGAGTTATTAGAAAGAATCCACGGGATTGAGAGTAACTGAGAAACAACTATGTTCTTTAGGTAAATGATTTATCACATAATTAATTATTTTTTAGTCAAATTTTTTTCTAATGTATTGAGAATTTTTTTTATGAATGGATTCAACAACCATATAATATATGGACTTTCATTAACAATAGGATCGATAATAAATTGAAATTTATATCAATTTGATAACATTTTAAATTATTCTATATTTTAAAAGGAAGAATAAATGATTTAGGGAATCGAAATAAAAACCTTGTGAATCAATGAAAATAGAGAACCTCTAAATACATAAAGAACTAGTTGATATTCCTTCATTGACAAGAGATCAAAATAATATTTATGATTCAGTAATATTTGAAAAATTTATTTAAAATATATATCTTCTAAATATGAATATATAAAGGGGATTTTTGTATTTTTTCTGAATGATGTGGGTGGTTTTTTTGCAGGTTTGATTGTATAGTGAGTGGTGTTTCATCATGTTCTTATTTTAATATAATATGATGGGATTTTCTATGTTCATACATTCAAACAACAATTTTTTGGACGACATAAAGAGATTTCAAATATGTTAAGAGTATTAAATAAAAAATAATATGAACATTTTGAGATCAGATAATAAAATACAGTACACATATTATGAGGATAAAATAGTCTGTATGAAATTAGGTAATAAACATAAAATTTCATAAGTGAGAACAACTTACAACAAAATGTGTTTTTATAAGGTAAATAAAAAAAACCAAAAAATATTAAAAAAGTATATTCGATTGATATTGAAATCAAAAATCACTACATAATATAATTAGTTTCCTAAAATATTATAGTCCAAATAGAGTATTATATAATATATGAGTGTAAAAGTCACTATAGGAAATGTCGCTTGAAATGAAACCAAAAATGAATTATCTTATTTTATTTTAAACAGAATTTTCATCCAAAACAAACCTATAATCCATGTAATGTATGGTGATGTTGTGGGTAATGTTATATCCACTCTAAACTTAATGAATAATAATTCATATTAATGTTCTATGAAAAGGATAAATGTTTTTGAGAGAAGTTATATGAATGTTATTGAAAATGGGGGATGAAAATTCTAGAAATTATATATAAAAATATGTACATGAACTATGTGAATAAGAAAATATAAATCGGAGATAAATACAAGAGATTTGAGAATATAATGATTCTAATATTGAATATATTTAATATTAAGATGAAGTTGTTAGTTAACCTTTGAATTTTTCATGAAATAAAAGTACTAAATTTTATCCAAGAAGTATCATTAGTGAAAATTCATCTCCATCAATGACATAAAAATTGAATCTAATAAACACAATACTCTATTATATGATAATAATACTATTTTATTTGGTGATGAATTAATGGAGTCATGGTTTAAAGATATAGTTGATTGAATTAGATAATTTTGATAACTATTTGGCATCAAATCTTGTGGAAAGACCAAAAGAATCATAATTTTATGGGTACAATGTAGTTTATCAATAACTAGATTGATATAAATGAAATTTTCATAAGAAAAAAATGAAACTAATTTTTAAGGGATATTCTCAAGATTATGGCATCAATTTTGAGATATGTTTTATTTTCTGTCAAAGAAGGAATGTTTTAGACACTTCTCATAAGTAGTATTCTAATGAATTTTCTAATTGTTTTATATGGATGTGAAGAATTCAATATTGAATGGAATACTAAATTATGAGGTTCATAACAATGAAAAAACATGATTTCTTATTGTAAGTGATTATTCTTTGGTTTTTAGGATGAGAAAATATTTTTTATCTATAAATAATGTACCTCCAGTTTGGTATCCATGGTTGGATACTTTTCACTAAAAAATACAATCCAAAGAAGTAGGGTATAATCAAAACTAATATGTAATTGTTTCATAATAAGAGTAGTTTATTGTTTTAGAGTATTTTCAATAATATTTTTTCCAGGGGGAGCATGAATAATTCTACTAATAAATTTACAAAATTGTTGTGTATGGTATTTTAAGTATAGCGACCTGGAATTTTCTTACATTACTGTTAAATAATTGCAAAGATAAAAAACATAATATTATTACACATGGAGGATCCAAAGGTTTAGTGTCTTGGGAAAACTAGGACCACACATAACAAATATAACATCAACCATAAACATTTATTTAATTTATCCTTCATAATCATCTTAGTGTCACTTGTCCTATCCTTAGTACATGTATCCACCTAAGGATATACATCAAAAGGGGTGAGCTAGAAGCCCAGTAATAGGATAGATAAGAACAATATATCATGGGGTTATCATAATCATGACATAGGAAAATGATCATGAACATGAGAGGAGCTTAAATAAAATACTTGAAATGTGGCAATGCGTAAAAATGAAACAACATATCATAGTGGTTAACTACCACACATACTTGTGAACAAAGCTATAATCTTGTTCACACATCATTCCACATTTAATCATGAGATTAATCACTTTACCAAATGCATTGGAGCGCTGTATAATTCTGGGTGCACCCGTCACATTTAAACATTCATATTGCGCTATATAATTCCGGGCGCACCCGTCACATCACATCATAACATTATCATTATAATGCTTGCCACATAGAACACATATCAAAAATGTACATAAATAACCCATGGAAAGGAATGGGTTTCATCTCATAATAACACATTCATAAGCTTTGGGTTCCCAAAAGAAATAGGGAACAACATACTTGATACAAGAACCATCAACCTTGAATGAGAGGTAAAAGGTGAGATCTTGAAAGAAGAGTTATTTTGGAAAACATTTTGATGGACATAAAAACCAGTTAAAAACATTTATATCCTATAAAATTAAAGTAAATGATGAAAAAATGATCTTTAAGGAGTAACCATATCAAAAATGGACTGAAAGAGGGAGAACCCGAAGGAAAAAAATTGGGTTCAAGATTTCCCCTTACCTTGTACCCGACTGCCTCCTTCTCTTTAATGTCCTATATAATGACATTATATTCATTAATTAGAAATTCCAAAACCTTTTATACATTATTATTGTTCATTCTGGTTTCATTATGTCATATTATATACCACAAGATGACTTATAGATTTTAAAAACGTTGTTTGGGGATGTTCGTTTTTATGGTTTTCTTGAGCGGTCCACTTGTATTCTTAAATTGAAGTTCAGGTAGATCATGGGTAAACATCCAGAAATTATATTACATGTTATTAGTGATATTTCAGGAGCTTTAATTATTTTTATAATTAGTTATATTAGATCCATGTGGGTGAATCATTAGATATGAATTAAATGATGATTATTTGGGTTAATTTGAGCGGTTTTTGGATCAAAACGAACTTGTTTTAACTTTTCACTTAGTAATATGGCCATAGGTTATTTCCAAAACATAAAATAGAACATAATACATTTAAAATATTCTTTTTCAACCATAAAAATGTTTTCATGACCAGATCTGAAGGTAGAAATAGAAAAAGAGAGCATGTTGTTTTGGAAGGTGATAAATTAACACCACATGGTCAATGTTCTTTTTAATAAAATAAAAGGAAGATGGAAAGGATGTGGGGTGATATAATATACCATTAGAATTATAAAATTACAGTATATGTATAATACTGTAGTTACAAAGCTATTTTGATGAAGATAGGTGGGGAGAGATCACGAAAGGAACTTGAACATGAAAGGAAATTAAAGGGGAAGAGGGAGGGGAATTACCTCTTGAATCCTTCACTTGAGAACCTCCTTAAGGGAATAAGATTGGTATTTTGATGAGACCAGAAGCTCTTAGTCGTGGGGAAGGGTCTAGGGGAGATTATTGGGCAGATATTAGACAATTATTGAAGCTTGAGAGGTGTGGTTTGGCAAGAGCAGGGGGAGGGCTTATTTATACATGAGGAGGGAGGTGTTTTTGGTATAAAATATTAAATAAAATAATATATCATAAGTTAGACTTGTAATAGTATTTGTCTGACATCCTAAATCATATATCAATATAATAAAATTCTTTTTCGTCTTTAACTCTTCTTTATATTCTGAATTCAATAATTTATTAAAAGGAAAGTGAAAGAAAGAGAAAAAGACACTTTAAGAAATCACCTTTTGACTTTAGGCTTTGGAAAGTTTTTTTTAGGTTTGAGAATTTTATTTATTGTATTTCAAGGAATAATTTATGAAATTTAATATATTTTGGCCGAAACTAATGTTATAGAATGTATATGTCATCATTACATCATTAATGATGCAATTTAGTGTACACCGATTATGCGAAAAACTGTATTTTTTACTATTCACCCGAAAATTGAAGTATTTCAGAATAAACCCAAAAATTTACCCCTATCATTTTGCGACATGTAGAATCCAAAAATGATTTCAAATTTTCAAAAATAATTTTCTAAATATTATTAATTTAATGTTTAATTAAAATCATAATTTACTTAAAAAACAGTTTTTTAAAATTAAAACTGATTTTGTAGTTCTTTCAAAAATTACGTAGGGTCTTATAAAATTATCTAAAAACTATTATACATTGATTAAATTCATTATGAATACATTTCATGGAAATAAATATTCTTTTTAAATTAATTAATTAATTATAATTAATTATTTTGACTTATAAAATACCAAAAACGTTTACTAAGGTCAAATTATCACTTTCTATGATGTCTAAATTTTATTTTATTATTCATAGGTAATGTTACTATTATTTACTATAAGGGTCATATTACTATTCATAAGGGTAGGTTACTATTCATAAGGGTAGGTTACAATTCATAAGGGTAGGTCACTATTCACCAAAAATTATTTTTGTTTCATTAGACTCCAAAAACTAAATTGAACACAACCGTGTATGTCGGATTTTTAAAATTCCAAACATAGGGGTGAAAAAATTAGGTTTAAATGTCACTTATCACTTAGTAGTTCATTATTTTGTGTTTTTATGACATAAATATAAGAAGGGAATTTTCTATTGAAAAACTTTGGGTCGTTACATTCTTTCCCCCTTAAGAAATTCTGCCCCTGAAATATCACTTTACACAAATAGGTGAGGGTACTTATCCTTCATTGCCTCTTCTGGTTCCCAAGTTTCTTCCTTAAACTTATGGTTCCTCCACAACACTTTGACATGGCGGGTTGTCTTGTTGCGTAGAACCATATCACTTCGATCCATAATTTTTACCGGCTGCTCCTCATAGGAGAGATCATCTTCCAGCTATACAACCTCTGAGTTTAGTACATGTGAGGAGTCTTGTATGTACTTCCTCAGTAGTGATACATGAAACATAGCTTGAACATGAGCCATATTCGGTGGAAGTGCCACACGATAGGCCAAAACTCCTATACGGTCAAGGATCTCAAAGGGGCCAATGTACCTTGGGCTTAGCTTCCCTTTCTTCCGGAATCACATGACTCTCTTCCATGGAGATATTCGAAGAAAGAATTTATCTCCAACGTCGAACTCCAAGTCCCTTCGATGATTGTTAGCATAGCTCTTTTGCCGACATTGAGCAGATTTGATGTGATTCTGGATGACTTGAACCTTCTTGGTCATCTCCTGCACAAGATCGGGGCCAAGTAGCTTTATTTCTCTAACATCATCCCAACAGGTTGGAGTTCTACATTGCTTCCCATAAAGAGCTTCATACGGATCCATCTGAATACTCGAGTGGAAGATATTGTTGTATGAGAACTCAACCAATTGGAGGCGCTGATCCCATCCACCTTTGAATTCTAGATAGTATGCTCTTAGCAGATCTTCGAGCGTTTGAATAGTCCTTTCAGACTGTCCATCGGTTTGGGGGTGGTAGGTCGTGCTGAAATTTAATTCAGTACTCAAAGCATGTTGAAGGCCCCTCTAGAACATAGATGTGAACCTTGGATCATGGTCAGAGACAATCGAGAGTGGAACACCGTGCAATCTCACTACTTCCTTAACATATATCCTTGCAAGTTGTTCAAGTGAGAGGTCTTCCTGAATAGCGATAAAATGGGCAGTCTTGGTGAGTCGATCAACAACAACCCATATCACATTATTTACTCTTGACATCTTCGGGAGACCCGTGACAAAGTCCATAGTAATATTTTCCCATTTCCACATGGGTATAGGAAATGGATACATCATACCTTTGGACTTTTGTCGCTCAGCTTTATCATGCTGACATACCAAGAACCTTGATATATATTCTGCAATCTCCTTCTTCATGTTATCCCACCAGAAGTGTTCTCGGAGATCACGGTACATCTTGGTACTCCCAGGATGGATAGAGAAAGTTGTTTTATGTGCATTATCCAATAGCTCCTTCTTTATCCCGGGTGATGAAGGCACACAAAGCCGCATTCCAAACCGAATCACACCATCATCGTCGATATGGAACTCTTACAGCTTCCCTTCCTTTACTGTATTCACCCTCTTTTGTATCTCCACATAATCCTTTTGTGTATCCTTAAACATCTCTTTGATGGATGGTTGCGCAATCATTTGGGAATGGTAGTATGTACCCCTGCCTTTACGATTCCCAAATTCATCCATTTCATATCCAAGAAGATAGGGTCTTTCTCAATCCTCAACATGGATAGAGTAGCAGGTTCTATCCTTCTTAGAGAATCAGCTACCTTGTTCGCCTTTCCAAGATGATAGTAAATTGAGCAATTGTAATCCTTGATTAGCTATAACTATCTCCTTTGACGCATGTTGAGCTCCTTTTGTGTGAATATATACTTTAGGCTCTTTTGGTCGGTGTATATGTCACACTTCTCGCCATAAAGGTAGCACCGCCAGATTATCTAGGAAAAAATCATGGCTGCCATCTCTAGATCATGCGTCGGGTAGTTCTGATCATGGATCTTCAACTGTCTTGAGGAGTAGGCTATCACATTATCATTTTTCATGAGTACACAACAAAAGCCATTCTTTGAAGCATCGTTGTATATCACAAAACATTCTCCACTTTTCGGTAGTGTGAGTATAGGTGAAGTGATCATCCTTCTATTTATCTCCTTGAAGCTTCCCTCACATTCATCCATCCAGACATACTTTACCCCATTCCTATTTAACTTAGTTAGCGGGCTTGACATTCGTGAGAATTTTATAACAAAACGCGGATAGTACCCAGCTAATCCAAGAAAACTATGGATTTCTGTGACACTAGAGGGCCTGGGCCATTCTTCAATCGCCTTTTTCATTGAAGGATCCGCAGAAGTTCCCTCGCTTGGGATCACATGTCCCAAGAACGTGACTTCATTCATCCAAAAGTCGCACTTTCTGAACATGGCGTACAACTTCTCCTTTATCAATGTCGCCAACATAAGTCTTAGATGTTCTTCATGTTCCTCCTTTCTCTTGGAGTAGATGATAATATCATCGATAAACACTACCACAAATTTGTCGAGGTAATTCCTAAAGACTCTATTCATCAAATCCATTAAGATTTCATGTGAATTAGTAAGTCCAAAGGGCATCACCAAAAACTCACAGTGCCCATACCTTGTACGGAAGGCAGTCTTCTGAATATCTTCCTTCATCACCTTTACCTGATGATATCCAGAACGAAGATCCACCTTTGAGAAGTATTGAGATCCTCTTAACTGATTGAACAAGTCATCAATCCTTGGGAGAGAATACTTGTTCTTTATAGTGATCTTGTTGAGTTCACGATAATCGATACGCAGCCTCATGGATCCATATTTCTTCTTTACAAAGAGCACTGGCGCACCCCAAGGTGATGCACTAGGGCGTATGAACCCTTTGTCCAGATTCTCTTGCAGCTGCTTCTTTAACTCCTCCAGTTCAATAGGAGCCATCCTATAGGGGCACTTTGAGATAGGAGTAGCTCCGGGTATGATTTCGATTGATAAATCTACCTCACGATCCGGGGGAATTCCAGGTAACTCTTCAGGAAATACATCATTGTATTCCCTCACGATGGGCATTTCCTCAAGGTTGGCACTTTCCTTCAACTCAACCATTTGGGAAAGGTATGCTTCTTCATAGGGAATCAACACCCACACCATTGAAGGATTTCTCAAAGGAGATTCATGATCTTACATGCATTTGTAGAGGAGCATGGGATGGTTAGGAATATGAAAATATATTTCCTTTTCCAAACAGTTGATATGTGCTCTATATAACGAGAGCCAATCCATTCCCATTATAGCATCGAATTCCACCAAGGGATGTATTACGAGATTTTCTAGAAGAAAATTCCCACATACGTCAATAGGAGAAGAGTCAAACACTTGGGATGCAATGATTTCACCACTTGGTGTTTTTACAGATATATCTACTTCAAGGTTTCGAGGCTTCGATTCTATATTTCTAGAAAACTTTCAAGATATAAAGGAATGCGTAGAACCAGAATTAAACAAGAATTTTTCCATTCTTGAGTGAATAGGAAGTGTACTTTGTACAACATCATTTTCATGATCCACCTCCGCAGTAGTGATGGGATAAGCCTTCCCTTGTTGCTTTGGCTTTGGTGGTTGCTGGCGCTGATTACCCTCGAGAGCTCGAGGTTTAGTGCACTGGTTGGAATAGTGCCCTAGATCCCTACAGTTGAAGCATTGAACCCCGAGTGGTTCTCTCCTTTCATTGGCTACATTTTCCTTCCTTTTCATGTCTTTTTGACACTCGTGAGCAAGGTGTACTTCTTTCCCACACTTGATGCATTTCCCCGTCCCTTTGAGGTAGTTCCAATGGTGAAACTTCCCACATTTTTGGCATGTGGTTCATTGTGTTTTCTTCCCACCTTTATCACTAGATCCACCAGCTTGAGACTCCATCTTTCATTTCTTATCACCATAGCCAGGGGAACATTCTCAAAACTCCATCTCCACTTTGAGAGCACACCGAACAACTTCTTCATAACTCCCAATGTCTCGAATTGCAAGAGCCTTTTGAATATGTGGTTTAAATCCACTAAATAATCTATCAATTATGCTATCATTATTGATAACAAAACCCGAATCAAACCTTGCGATCCTTGTGAAATTTTCTTCATAGGTTGTAACAGATTCTCCTTCTTTTTGCATGAGCTCTATGAATTCTCTCTCCATCTTTGTGCGAAGAGTTCATGGGAAGTACTTATTAAGAAACACTTTCTTCAAGTCTTCCCATTCCATCTCTTCAATCTCCTTCCTTGGCTTGGTGTTCTTAATCAAATACCAACGTTGATCAGCTTCTCCATCTAGATGATAAATGGATAGAGTCACCTTCTTTGTCTCAGAACAGTGAAGAATAGAAAATATCTTCTCCATGGAGTTGACCCACTGTTCTGCAAGTAGTGGATCCGAAGATCCACAAAACGTCGGTGGTCATTGCTGCATAAAACATTCGATAGCTAGTTTCTACGTCTTTACTGAGGGAGGATGTTCACCATTATTATAGTGATTATTCATAACCTGAGATAATTGGGTAAGCATCACCATGACGTTATGAACTCCACCTCCAAAATCATTGGGGATGTCATTTGGGCAATCGTTGCATTGGCCCTCGCAAGAGTTGTTGGCCTGATTTCTCCTGTTTCCCACCATTTTCTAAAATAGAAAAGGTTAGAACAAAATATAAGTAAATAATTCGTGAATAACTTATTCATTTAAACAATTATACCAAAAACATAACATATGGGATCCCTAGGTAAATATCCTAGTTTGCATATTTGTACTTAGTCTCATGTTGTAGGTTTTCTCTAGGGTTCACTAATCCTAATCCCAAAATTAACTAAACATTTCCTCTGATGTAAGAACCCGGTTATTTCTAAGAAGGACTTTGGAACATTCTTGATGATATTCCAGGGCAGCGCCTTCGGACGGCTTGCAATTCCGAGCCCCGGAGTGGCCGGAATTAAATTTTCAGTGCGTTCACACTAGAAATGCTAAATTAATGAGATAACTCCTAAACAGTGTTCTAGATCAGGGATTCGAGTGTACAGATGTGTCCAGAATAGGGTGTTTACCATTGGAACGATATAAAACATGTCGGCGCGAGATATTTGGACCCCTCGCCCGTTCCCGGAACGTTAAACAGATAAATTAATTAATTAATTTATTCGTTTAATGGAGAAACGTAGGTATCTCTTAAACAGTGGCTCGTATTGGAAAACCGAGGACACCGTTGAGTTTGGAGTGTGCCGTTTACCCTAGGAGGGGTATATGTTTCACGGGCGCGGGCCGTCTGTGAAAAATGGCCCCATGGGCGTTTTCGTAATTTGGCGGCCTCGGGCGCTATGTTTAATAACTTTTTAACGGGGTCTCGGAATAAAATTCTGAGACCGCCATTGCACTCAGAGGGTGGTTCTTAGCCTAGGGGAGGCTAAATCCTGACCCCGTCGGGAGTTCTGGTTCGGGGCTGTCGGGCGCGCGTTTAAGTGATTTGTACTTAAACACCCCCACCCCCCTTCTCCTTCTTCTTCTTCCTCAAACCCTCCTCCCCCTCCTTTACCTCCGGCGAGGCGAGCTCTGGTGAGGCGACTCTGGCAAGGTACGGTGGTGCCGGCGGATCGACGTGAAGCTCCGGGCGAAGCCCAGCGAGGTAGGTGGTGTTCGTTTGAGTTTTAAATCCCGAACCCCCCATTGAACTTCAATTTTAGCATCGGTTCGTTGTTTAATCTTCGACCAAATCCCATGGTCGTGTAGTACACATTTTTCTCATTCCGATGCTTGTTTCGGATTTGAAATCGGGATTCGGAGGCATTCGCAAATTGTTCGCCGAAGGTTGCGGGAAATTTGGGTTTTCTGGGTGTTTCCGGCAGGTTCCGGCGGTGGCAGGGGCTTCGGCTGGCAGCGACGACATCCTTAGGCGGTGGCTGCGGCGGCTCGGGCTCATTCGGCTCTGGGCAGGCGGCGCGGCGGTTGTGGCTTCGGATGGCGGCGCGGCGGCCGCGGCTTCGGAAGGTCGCGCCGACGCTTGGAGCGGTGGCGGCAGGCCGGTGGAGCCAACAGGGCGCCGACGAGAGGGAGAGGGGCCGCGAGGCGGCGGCCCCGTGCGGCGCAACAACGACCTGCACTTTGCGGGTTGTTGCGTGGGTCGTGCGACCGGCCCTCGTGGCCGGTCGGTGGAGAATCCCGCGCGGCGGCCGCGTGTGTGTGAAGGGGAGCGGGACGCGGAGCGGCAGCCTGCGGCCCGGCTGGACCGGGCCCAGCTGCTGGGCCGCGGTTCAACGGGCCGGCCGGCGCGGGCCGGCCCAAGCAGGGCGGATCGGCCGGACCGGGCCGGTCCGGCCCAAGGGGCTTTACCCCTCAGTCTTCGGATGCCCGTATTTCGGGCTACGGGCGTCCATTTTGCGCGCCGTCAGCGGCAGCGCGGACCTTGCGTCGTGGGGAATGTTTAGAGCTAGTTTCGGGAATTTTTAATTCACGAAACGAGGGGCCGCGGAGGCGCGATGTGTCTTTATGTGAGTGAGCGTATTCCCCGAGTTTCTTGTTTTGGACGGTGCGGATGCATGCGACGTCCGCTTTGAGTGCCTTCAGTTGCGTTGTGACCCTGGCACCGAGTCGGAGCTTTCCTAGGAGGTTTCAGGCATTGAAACCTGAGTTGAGGCCTGGGCCCCACGACCCGTCCTTGAGCTGCGAGTAGCGTTTAGTGACTTTCTCGTCGGGCATCCGTTCGGGGCGTGCGAGCAGTCGATTCTGGGTGTTTTTCCGAGGGGATTGCATTGGTGAAATCCGCCCACTCAAATTCAGCACGATGGTGCGGGGCCCACGAGGGCTGTTTCGGCATCGACGGTGATTTTTCTATCTTAATCCCCGGGCGACCGTTTTGGACAAATGAATAGTCCAACTTGTGTACGTTTTCGAGAGGATCTCAACGGTGCGATCCGTTCGTTGTGTTTCGGGACCGGGATGCGGGTCCCACGTGGCGCCGCTCGTGTATGGTGTGCCGGAACGCATCTTTTTCTCCGGGTACCCGTTCCACGCAAGTAAGCAGTCAATTTGACGTGTTTTTTGAAGAGATTTGCGATGGCGCAGTCCGCCCGACCTTTTCCGGGGACGTGGTGTGGGTCCCACCCGACTCGGCTACGGTGAAGAGTTTCCTTTTCACTTGGTGTCCGTTTTGGGCGATTGAGTACTCAATCCAGTGTGTTTTTTTCTAGGGGATCACAGTGGCGTGATCCGTTGGTTCAGTTTAGGGATCTTGGGGTGGGCCCCACACGGGTTTGGTCACGGTGAATAGTACATTTTTCACCTGTTGACCGTTTCGGGCGAGTGAGTAGTCTAACTCGCGTGTTTTTTCGCAAGGATTACAACTGTGTGATCCTCTTGGCTGTACAGAGCCTCTAGCGCGATCTTGTTAAATGTGGAAGCATGAAAGGTGCTTTAGTGGTGGTTCTCCCTACTTTTCTTGTACCGGACCTTTGGCGAGTGATCGCATGCACTCCCGTGTGAGTGATGCAAATGATTGAGGTGACGTGGTTGGCCTTGCTTGGGCCTTTGAGGTGGAGTTGTTACGTCACGCCTTCGCGTTGACGTTGGGTGCCGTGTGCACGATAGCCCTTGGGCTGGAAACGTGGTATACACTGGGAGTATACGAGAGTTCTTGGAGGTACGTGTGGTTCGTACCTGAGACGTTCGTGCGCTTGATTGGGTTTGACTTGGGGCCACACGTCGTGTGGTCCCCATGTGTGTGTCATGTTCTGCATTGCGTATTTGTAACTCTCGCGGCGTAGAGGGTCCCTTGGTGCTCATTTGTTTGGCCAGCTGGGTTGAGTGGTCTCCCCCTGGTTTCACTCTCGTTGGATTGGCCGGTAGCGGTGCTAGTGACACCCAGTGCTGCAGCAGACGTTGCACCTCTTTTGGGTGAGTTGTTCTGGAGTTGGGAGGTTGCGCGATACCCACTCCATGTTCAGTTGGCCAGTGTTGTGCCCTCTGGTGGAGATGTCAAGAGTAGTTCTGAGTTCTACCCTCCAGCGGGGCTGGGCAGTGGGTTACTCATCAGCTTCTAGGGTTTACCCTCCAGCAGAGACTGGGCAGTGGGTCACCCGACGCTATTAGAGTCTACCCTCCAGCAGAGACTAGGTAGTGGGTCACCCGACGACCTCTTAGGGTCTACCCTCCTGCAGAGACCGGGCAGTGGCTCACCCGACGACCTCTTAGGGTCTACCCTCCAATAGGGCTGGGCAGTGGGTCACCTGTCGTCTAGTTCCAGGTCTACCCTCCAGCAAGGCTGGGCAGTGGGTCGCCTATCGACTTATTCCAGGTTTACCCTCCAGCGGGGCTGGGTAGTGGGTCGCCGGATGATGTCTTATGGTTTACCCTCTAGCGGGGCTGGGCAGTGGGTCTCCTGATGATGTATTAGGGTTTACCTTCCAGCAGGGCTGGGTAGTGGGTCACCTGATATTTGTTTATGAATTACCCACCAGTAGGGCTGGGTAGTGAGACGTCTGTTAGCATTCCAGGCTCAGTCCTCTCGACTAGGCTATTCTGTGGCTTACCTCCGTGATTACCAGAGCAGGACCCTTGGTTGTACGGGTCGTTGATGGAACAACTTTGGCTGGAGGAGACCTCTCAACTGCAGGGCAGTGACGAGGTGTGGTTTGACTTTACCTAGAACTCCCAAGCACAAGGGGCACTTTCCCCACCGAGATGCGTTCTTGTGACGTGATCTAAAACCGTGCAGGCGAGTCAGTGCCTCCCAAAGAGGATAATATCGAGGTGCGGTGATGGAGCCCCTTGGCTTGCAGTTCGGGGTAGACGTGCAGGATGCTGGGCATCGATGGAGGTTACTTCTAGGACTGATGGATACCCTTTTCTTGGGCTGACCTATGGGACGGAGATCTCCTTACGACATTTTTAGGGCTTCTTTCTGACCATAAGGATATGTATATACCTTGTTCGAGTACCCACTTCTTGGGCCTGGTTACTCTCCCTCCTGGAGAGGCGAAGACGCACGGGGTATGCCACGTGCTTTCCGTGTCTAGTTTCTCGTGGTTGGAGGAGTCTACTATCCTTCCATAGGTGGCGAAGACTCGACGAGATGTTCATCTTCTCACCATTTCCAGCTCCTTGTTCCTGGACGAGCCTACTTCCTTTCTCTTGTTGGGTTGAGCTGGACTCTCTGTTGTGCTGTTACTCTTTACTGAACCCTCGGTTGTACTCCTCTACATTTCTGTTCGCTCTACCGCTCACCCTTCGGTACCTCTTTTGTTGTTCCCTCGAGCCTTCGGGGTATCCTACTGTGTATTTTTATACTCACCCCTGCTTGGGCTTTGCCCGCACATGGTGTGCCCTTGAAGATGACGGACAGGTGGAGCGTGACTTCAGTGGAGCGTATGAGCTTGGGAGCTTGGACCGCGTGCGGTGGTCGTGACGAGGATCCAGGTGGGGGACCTGTCAGTAGTTTCTTTTGTTTACCTGTTGCCAGGTTGTGGCTCTTTTTGGTTGGGCGCGTGTTTTTCCCCTTTTCTTTTCAACTTGTACCCTGTACTGTTTAGAGGTCGATGCACTCTTGTGGTTTATTTATAGCAGTTTCCCTTTACTCTTCTTTTTACTCTTCAATTTTTCATTGAGTGTGCTGCATGTGGGTGTGTACAGGTGCTTAGGCAAAGGCCTTCCTGAGTTGTTGTGCCTTCGGTGCTGGTCGCCACCCCCTGGCCTATGAAGGCGGGCTTGGGGTAGTTGCGGCTCGAGCCCGGGTGGGGTCAGGTCGTGACAATGTGGTATCAGAGCTGGTTCGTTCCTTTAGATGTTGTGCGGATGTCCCTAAAAGAAGAATTGGTTTGGATTTAGGGCAACAGTGTTAATGTGTCTCGAGAGCGGCTCTCAGGCCAGGGAGTCCAGTGATGGTGCGGCAGCCGACGTATTCATTCACCAGGACCTTGATAACCCTCTTGTCGACTCGGCATGCTGACACACTTGTTGCAGGGAAATTTGTTTGTGCATAACATAAGACCGAGTCTTTGAATGTCCTTCTTGAGTCAGCTCCCCATCATTGTTGTTTTGGTATATACATATATGCTCATCTAACCGCGACACTCCTTGATAATATTCAGGATGTCTCCGCGAAGACAGTCAGCCCAGATACTGGCTTTGGGGGTGTGATGATGACCCTGTGAGCTATGAGGCCACAGTCCAGGACCAATCATGCGAGCCCCTTTCTCCGGGTGGGCCGGTAGCGGCACCCCCCCCGTTGAGCAGTAGACAGTTTGAGCAGAGCAGGCTGAGCTTGAGCGCGCTCCGTGAGTTCCAGCGGCAGAGACCGCAGAGGTTCAGTGGTGAGCCATACCCTCAAGCCGTAGAGGTTTGGCTGGAGGCAGTGGTTAGTCTTTTCAGGCTTGTTCAGACACTGATAGGTCAGAGAGTGGCTTTGGCAGCCACCCTTTTTCGTGGAGCAGCTAGGCATTGGTGGAGTCTGGTGACTCAGCTTCTTGACGAGTCGTCGCTTTCGTTGGACGACTTTCAGTTGTTTCTCCGTGAGGAGTTTTTCCCCTCCTTCTTGAGCTCCGTTCAGATACAGGAGCTCCTACAGTTTCAGTAGGGAGGGATGACGGTGGCGGTGTACGCCGCAAGTTTTGTACACCGTTCACGCTTTTACCCGAACATGATCCGTGACGACGACATCCGAGCATGGAAGTTTGAGCAGGGTCTCCACGGAGAGATTCGTGCTGTCATAGTACCCTTGTGCATTTCCACATATTCCGGGGTTCTAGAGTAGGCACTGGTGACAGAGGGCATCCTGTCGCATTCTAGTGTTGGTGGTGGCAGTAGGCACGTCGGAGCCGGGACGTCTGTCGTAGCTAGCAGGCGCCGGAGGACAGGGCCTTGATGTAGGTGGCCTTCCCACTGCCAGTTCCGGAGATGTTGTCGTATACCACTGTGGTAAAAAGGCGCAGGGCCTCAGCCGAGGATTCCCTTCTGTGAGTGGATCTCGTTTCGTGGTCGTACACCACAGTGGCACCAGAGGGCAACAGGGCAGCCCAGAGAGCGCCGGTGCTATGCTTGTGACGGGCGAGGTCACTTGGCACGAGACCGCTCGACCCGAGTTGCTGAGAGATTCGGGCAGGCAGTAGGCGCACCACCACGGCAGAGGCAACACCGTGATCGGAGTAGTATCCAGAGAGCACTTATGCTATGCTTATGATGGGCAAGGTCACTTGGCACGAGACCGCTCGACCCGAGTTGCTGAGAGCTTCGGGCAGGCAGCAGGCGCACCACCACGGCAGAGGCAACACAGTGATCGGAGTAGTATCCAGAGAGGTGGTGCTAGAAGAGGAGCGGTAGGAGCTGGGTATGGGGGATAACGTTACGACATCTCCTCATCACCACTAGGCGGTCCACGTCAGGCTCTGGGAGCTGACGGTTGGGACCGCGGGTAGCAGCGAGCTTTGGATATCTACGATCCTGTAGAGCACGAGATGGTGAGAGGTACCCCTTGCGACTCTTCTACTTCTTGTAGTAGAATTGATAGGCTCTACGTGTGAAAGAATTTTCTCCCTGCTCCTTGTTCGAGGTGTTACCAGGGTGATGCAGGGCGTCAGGTGTAACCCTGTGTTGGAAAGGTAAAAGGCGTGAGACCTTTCTACTTTAGTCGATGGTGTTGGCTCCTTCGCCTATTGAGCGTGTAAGAGAGCATCGACTGTGGAATCTTGTGCAACCAGATATCCTTGGGTGTTTCACTATATGGATATTCTAAAGGAGGGAATCATCGGGCCTTGTTTCAGGTGCGGGCGGTGATTCCAGTCGCGGCGTGCGACGTAGAGGTTCGTTCAGGGAGGTGAGCTACCCCCAAGAGCCTTCGGGCCATTTTAGACCATGCAACGGGATGGCGAGGTTGTCTACCACCTTACCCTAACCCCAACGTCTGGAGTGGGTGCACGACATCGGCGAGGTTTGACCTCGCATGAACAGATCAATCCTTTGGTCTGAGTGTAGTGGCATAGAGCTGTGCGTGGGTCCTTCTTGGTACGGGAAAGCCGGGTGTGGGCTTAGTACCCAGTGTTTCTCCCTAGTTTTTCCTTTCAGGGATGAAACTCTTGAAGGAGGGAATGATTTAAGAACCCGGTTTTTTATGAGAAAGGCTTTGGAATATTCTTGATGATATTCCAGGGCAGCGCCTTCGGACGGCGCGCGATTTCGAGACCTGTAGTGGACGGAATTAAATTATCAGTGCGTTCATACTGGAAATGATAAATTAATGAGATAACTCCTAAAAAGGGTTCCAGATCAGGGATCCGAGTGTACGGATGGGTCCGGGATGTTTGGACCCCTCGCCCGCTCCCGGAACGTTAAATGGAGAAATAAATTAATTTATTTATTCGTTTAATGGTGAAACACATGTATCTCTTAAACGGTGGCTCAGATTGGAAAACTGAGGGCACCGTTGAGTTCGGAGTGTGCCGTTTACCCTAGGAGGGGTATAAGTTTCACGGGCGCGGGTCGTCTGTGAAAAATGGCCCCAGGGGCGTTTTCGTAATTTGGCAGCCTCAGGCGCTAAGTTTAATAACATTTGAATGGGGTCTCGGAATAAAAATCTGAGACCACCGTTGCACTCAGAGGGTGGTTCTTAGCCTAGGGGAGGCTAAATCCCGACCCCATCGGGAGTTCGGGTTCGAGGCTGTCGGGCGGGCATTTAAGTGATTTGTACTTAAACACCCCCACCCCCCCCCCCTTCTCCTTCTTCTTCTTCTTCCTCAAACCCTCCTCCCCCTCCTTCACCTCTGGCGAGGCGAGCTCCGGCGAGGTGAGCTCCGGCGAGGTGACTCCGGCAAGGTGCGGTGGTGCCGACGGATCGACACGATCCTCCGGGCGAAGCCCAGTGAGGTAGGTGGTGTTCGTTTGACGTTTAAATCCCGAACCCCCCTTTGAACCTCAATTTTAGCATCAGTTCGTTGTTTAATCTTCATCAAAATCCCATGGTCGTGTAGTACACATTTTTCTCTTTCCGACGCTTGTTTCAGATTTGAAATCGGGATTCGGAGGCGTTCGCAATCGTTCGTCAAAGTTTGCGTGAAATTCGGGTTTTCTGGGTGTTTCCGGCGGCTTCCAGTGGTGGCAGGGGCTTCGGCTGGCGACAGCGGCATCTTCAGGCGGTGGCTGTGGCGGCTCGGGCTCATTCGGCTCCGGGCAGAAGGCGCGGTGGTCGTGGTTTCGGAAGGCGGCGCGGCGGCCGCGGCTTTGGAAGGCGGCGCCGGCGCTTGGAGCGGCGGCGGCAGGCCGGTGGCGCCGATAGGGCTCCGTCGAGAGGGAGAGGGGCCGCGAGGCGGTGGCCCCGTGCGGCGCAACAACGACCCGCACTTTGCGGGTCGTTGCGGGGGTCGTGCGACCGGCCCTCGTGGCCGGTCGGTGGAGAATCCCGTGCGGCGGGCGCGCGAGTGTGGAGGGGAGCGGGCCGCGGAGCGGGCCGCGGAGCGGCGACCTATGGCGCGGCTGGACCGGGCCCAGCTGCTGGGCCGCGGTACAGCGGGCCGGCCCAAGTAGGGCGGACCGGCCGGACCGGGCTGGTCCGGCCCAAGGGGCTTTGCCCCTCAGTCTTCGGACCCCCGTATTTCGGGCTACGGGCGTCTGTTTTGCGCGCCGTCAGCGGCAGCGCGGACCGTGCGTCGTGGGGAATGTTTAGAGCTAGTTTCGGGAATTTTAAATTCCGGAAAAGAGGGGCCGCGGAGGCGCGGCATGTCCTTAAGTGGGCGAGCGTATTCCCTGAGTTTTAAGTTTTGGACGGCACGGACGCATGCGACGTCCTCTTTGAGTGCCGTCAGTTGCGTTGGGACCCTAGCACCGAGGCAGAGCTTTCGAGGGAGGTTTCAGGCGTTGAAACCTGAGTTGAGCCGTGGGCTCCACGACCCGTCCTTGAGCTACGAGCAGCGTTTAGCGACTTTCTCGTCGGTCGTCCATTCGGGGCGTGCGAGCAGTCGATTCTGGGTGTTTTTCCGAGGGGATTGCAATGGTGCAATCCGCGCACTCAAATTCGGCACGATGGTGCGGGGCCCATGAGGGCCGTTTCGGCATCGATGGTTATTTTTCTATCTTAATCACCGGGTGACCTTTTTGGACAAGTGAATAGTCCATCTTGTGTACTATTTCGAGAGGATCGCAATGGTGCGATCTGTCCGTTGAGTTTCAGGACCGGGATGCGGGTCCCACGTGGTGCCGCTTGTGTCTGGTGTGCCGGAACACATCTTTTTCTCCGGGTACCCATTCCACGCAAGTAAGCAATCAATTTGACGTGCTTTTTCAAGAGCTTTGTGATGGCGCAGTCCACCCAACCTTTTTCAGGGATGTGGTGTGGGTCCCACCCGACCCGGCTACGGTGAATAGTGCCCTTTTCACCGGGTGTACGTTTTGGGCCATTGAGTACTCAATCCCGTGTGTTTTTCTGAGGGGATCGTAGTGGCGTGATCCGTTGGTTCAGTTTCGGGATCTTGGGGTGGGCCCCACACGGGTTTGGTCACGGTTAATAGTACCATTTTCACCTGTTGACCGTTTCGGGCGAATGAGTAGTCTAACTCATGTGTTTTTCCACAAGGATTACAACGGTGTGATCTGTTTGGTTGTACGGATCCTCTTGCATGATCTTGTTAAATGTGGAAGCATGAAAGGTGCTTTAGTGGTGGTTCACCCTACTTTTCTTGTAGGGGACCTTTGGCGAGTGATCGCGTGCACTCCCGTGTGAGTGATGTAAATGCTTGAGGTGACGTGGTTGGTCGTTCCTGGGCCTTTGAGGTGGAGCTGTTACGTCACGCCTTCGCGTTGATGTTGGGTTCTGTGTGCACGATATCCCTTGGGCTAGAGACGTGGTATACTCTGGGAGTATACGGGAGCTCTTGGAGGTACGTGTGGTTCGTACCTGAGAAGTTCGTGCACTTGGTTGGGGTTGACTTGGGGCCACACGTCGTGTGGGACCCAAGTGCGTGTCGTGTTCGGCTTTGCGTATTTGGACCTCTCGCAGTGTAGAGGGTCCCTTGGTGCTCGTTTGTTTGGCCAGCAGGGTTGAGTGGTCTCCCCCTGGTTTCACTCTCGTTGGATTGGCTGGTAGCGGTGCTAGTGACACCCAGTGCTGGAGCAGACGTTGCACCTCTTTTGGGTGAGTTGTTCTAGAGTTGGGAGGTTGCACGATACCCACTCTATGTTCAATTGGCTAGTGTTGTGCCCTCTAGTGGAGATTTCTAGAGTAGTTCTGAGTTCAACCCTCCAGCGGGGCTGGGCAGTGGGTTACTCATCGGCTTCTAGGGTTTACCCTCCAGCAGAGACTGGGTAGTGGGTCACTCGACGCTATTGGGGTCTACCCTCCAACAGAGATTGGGCAGTGGGTCACCCAATGACCTCTTAGGGTCTACCCTCCAGCAGAGACTGGGCAGTGGGTCACCCGATGACCTCTTAGGGTCTACCCTCCAGCAGGGCAGGGTAGTGGGTCACCCGTCGTCTAGTTCCAGGTCTACCCTCCAGTAAGGCTGGGCAGTGGGTTTCATGTCGACTTATTCCTGGTTTACCCTCCAGTGGGGCTGGGCAGTGGGTTTCCAGATGATGTGTTATGGTTTACCCTACAGCGGGGCTGGGTAGTGGGTCGCCTGATGATGTATCAGTGTTTACCCTCCAACAGGGCTGGGATGTGGGTCACCTTATATTTGGTTATGAATTACCCTCCAGCGGGGCTGGGCAGTGGGATGCCTGTTAGCATTCATGGCTCAGTCCTCTTGACTAGGCTAGTCTGTGGATTACCTCCGTGATTACCGGAGCAGGACCCTTGGTTGTACGGGTCGGTGATGGAACAGCTTTGGCTTGAGGAGACCTCTCGACTACAGGGAAGTGACAAGGTGTGGTTTGAATTTCCCTAGAACTCTCATGCACGAGGGGAACTTTCCCCACCGAGACGTGTTCTTGTGAAACGATCTAAAACCGTGCGGGTGAGTCAGTGTCGTCCAAAGCAGATAGTGTCGAGGTGCGGTGATTGAGCCCCTTGGCTTGCGGTTCGGGGTAGTCGTGCGGGATGCTAGGCATCGATGGAGGTTACTTCTGGGACTGTTGGCTACTATTTTCATGGGCTTAGCTACATTACGGAGATCCCCTTACGACGTTGTTCGGGCTTCTTTCTGAGCATAACGATATGTATATACCTTGTTCGAGTACCCACTTCTTGGGCCTGGTTACTCTCCCTCCAGGAGAGGCGAAGACACGCGGGGTATGCCATGTGCTTTCCGTGTCTAGCTTCTCGTGGTTGGCGGAGTCTACTCACCTGCCATAGGTGGCAAAGACTCTACGAGAAGTTCATCTTCTCACGATTTCTAGCTCCTTGTGCCTGGACGAGCCTACTTCCTTTCTCTTTTTGGGTTGAGCTGGACTCTCTGTTGTACTGTTAGTCTTTACTGCACCCTCGGTTGTACTCCTCTACTTTTCAGTTCGCTATACCACTCACCCTTCGGTACCTCCTTCGTTGCTCCCTCGAGCCTTCGGGGTATCCTACTGAGTATTTTTATACTCACCCCTGCTTGGGCTTTTCCCGCACTTGGTGTGCCCTTGCAGATGACGGACAGGTGGAGCGTGACTTCAGTGGAGCGTTGGAGCTTGGGAGCTTGGACCCCGTGCGGTGGTCGTGACCGGGATCCAGGTGGGGGACCCGTCAGCTGTTTCTTTTGTTTACCTATTGCCAGGTTGTGGCACTTTTTGGTTGGGCGTGTGTTTTGCCCCTTTTCTTTTCAGCTTGTACCCTGTACTGTTTAGAGGTCGATGCACTCTTGTGGTTAATTTATAGCAGTTGCCCTTTACTCGTCTTTTTACTCTACACTTTTGCATTGAGGGTGCTGCGTGTGGGTGTGTATAGGTGCTTAGGCAAAGGCCTCCCCGAGTTGTTGTGCCTTCGGCGCTGGTCGCCAGCCCATGGCCTATGGAGGCGGGGTTGGGGTAGTTGCAGCTCGAGCCCGGGTAGGGTCGGGTCGTGACATCTGATACCAATTATAGCGACCCGGCCTTTTCTTACATTACTATTACATCATTACAAAGATAAACAACATTATAGTATTACACATGGAGGGTCCAAAGGTTTAGTGTCTTGGGAAAACTAGGACCACACATAACAAATACAACATCAAGCATAAACATTTATTTAATTTATCCTTCACAAACTTCTTAGTGGAACTTCTCGTTTCCTTAGTAAATGTATCCACCTGAGGATATACATCAAAAGGAGTGATCTAGAAGCCCAGTAAGAGGATAGATAAGAACAATATATCATTGGGTGATCATAATCATTCCATAGGAAAACGATCATGAACATGATAGGAGCATAATTAAAAGACTTGAAATGTGGCAATGCATAAAAATGAAACATCATTTCTTAGTGGTTAACTACCACACATACTTGTGAACAAATCTAGCATCTTGTTCACACATCACTTCACATTTACTCATGAGATTTATCACTTTACCCAATGCATTGGAGCGCTGTATAATTCCGGGCGTACCCGTCACATTTAAACATTCATATTGCGCTATATAATTCCGGGCGCACCCGTCACATCATAACATTATCATTATCATGCTTGCCACAAAGAACACATATCAAACATGTACATAAATAACCCATGGAATTGAATTTTTTTCATCTCATAATAACACATTCATATGCTTTGGGTTCCCAAAAGAAAGAGGGAACAACATACTTGATACAAGAACCATCCACCTTGAATGAGAGGTAAAAGGTGAGATCATGAAAGAAGAGCGCTTTTGGAAAACATTTTGATGGACATAAAAACCAGTTAAAAACATGTATATCCCATAAAAGTAAAGTAAATGATGAAAATACTATATTTAAGGAGTAACCATATCAATAATGGAGTGAAAGAGGGAGAACCCGAAGGATGAAAATTGGGTTCGAGATTTCCCCTTACCTTGTACCCGAATGCCTCATTCTCTTTATTGTCCTGTATAATGACATTATATTGATTAATTAGAAATTCCAGAACCTTTTATACATTAATAGTGTTCATTTTGGTTTCATTATGTCATATTATGTACCTTTGGATGACTTATAGAGTTTAAAAACGTTGTTCGAGGATGGTCGTTTTTATGGTTTTCTTGAGCAGTCCACTTGTATTCTTAAATTTAAGTTCAGGTAAATCATGGGTAAACATCCAGAAATTATATTACATGTTATTAGTGATATTACAGGAGCTTGAATTATTTTTATAATTAATTATATTAGATCCATGTGGTTGAATCGTTAGATAAGAATTAAATGATGATTATTTGGGTTAATTTGAGCAGTTTTTGGATCACAACGAACCTGTTTTAACTTTTCACTTAGTAATATGGACATAGGATATTTACAGAACTTAAAATAGAACATAATACATATAAAATATTCTGTTTCAACCATAAAAATGGTTTCATGACCAGATCTGAAGGTAGAAATGGAAAAAGAGAGTATGTTGTTTTTGAAGGTGATAAATTAACACTACATGAACAACGTTCTCTTTAATAAAATAAAATGAAGAGAGAAAGGGTGTGGGGTGATATAATATTCCATTAGAATTATAATATTACAGTATATGTATAATACTAGAGTTACAAAACAATTTTGATGAAGATAGATGGGGAGAGATCAAGAAAGGAACTTGAACTTGAAAGGAAATTAATGGGGAAGAGGGAGGGAAATTACCTCTCGAATCTTTCACATGAGAACCTCCTTAAGGGCCTAGGCTTGGTATTTTGATGAGACCAGAAGATCATGGACGTGGGGAAAGGGCTATGGGAGATGATTGAGAATATATTATAAAATTCTTGAAGTTTGAGAGGTGTGGTTTGGCAAGAGGAGGGGGAGGGCTTATTTATACAAGAGAAGGGAGGTATTTTTGGTATAAAATATTAAATAAAATAATATATCATAAGTTAGACTTGTAATAGTAGTTTTTTGACATCCTAAATCATATATAAATATAATAAAATTCTTTTTAGGCTTTAACTCTTCTTTATAATCTGAATTCATTAATTTATTAAAAGGAAAGTGAAAGAAAGAGAAAAAGACACTTTAAGAAATCACCTTTTGACTTTAGGCTTTGGAAAGTTATTTTTAGGTTTGAGAATTGGATTTATTGTATATCAAGAAAAAATTTATGAAATTTAATATGTTTTGGACGAAACTAAAGTTATAGAATGTTTATTTCATCATTACATCATTAATGATGCAATTTAGTGTACACCGATTATGCGAAAAACTGTATTTTTTACTATTCACCTGAAAATTGTAGTATTTCAGAATAAACCCAAAAATTCACTCCTTCCATTTTTCAACGTGTAGAATCAAAAAATGATGTCCATTTTTCTAAAATAATTTTCTAAATATTATTAATTTCATGTTTAATTAAAATCATAATTTACTTAAAAAATAGTTTTTTAAAATTAAAACTGATTTTCTAGTTCTTTCAAAAATTACGTAGGGTCTTATAAAATTATCTAAAAACAATTATACATTGATTAAATACTTTATGAATACATTTAAGGGAAATAAATATTATTTTAAATTAATTAATTATTTATAATTAATTATTTTGACTTATAAAATACCAAAAACGTTTACTAAGGTAAAATTATCACTTTCTACGATGTCTAAATTTTATTTTATTATTCATAGTTAATGTTACTCTTATTTTCTATAAGGGTCATATTACTATTCATAAGGGTAGGTTACTATTCATAAGGGTAGTTTACTATTCACCAAAAATTATTTTTGTTTCATTAGACTCCAAAAACTATCTTGAACACAACTGTGTATGTCAGATTTTTAAAATTCCAAACATAGGGGTGAAAAAATTATGTTTAAAGGTCACTTATCACTTAGTAGTTCATTATTTTGTGTTTTTATAACAAAAATATAAGAAGGGAATTTTCCATTGAAAAACTTTGGGTCATTACATTCTTCCCCCCTTAAAAAATTTCGCCCCCGAAATTTCACTTTACACAAACAGGTGAGGGTACGTATCCTTCATTGCATCTTCTGGTTCCCAAGTTGCTTCCTCAAACTTATGGTTCCTCCACAAAACTTTGACAAGGCGGGTTGTCTTGTTGCGTAGAGCCTTATCACTTCGGTCCAGAATTTTTACCGGCTGCTCCTCATAGGAGAGATCATCTTCCAGCTTTACAACCTCTAAGTTTTGTACATGTGTGGGGTCTGGTATGTACTTCCTCAATAGTGATACATGAAACACATCCTGAACTTGATCCATATTCGGTGGAAGTACCAGACGATATTCTACAACTCCTATGTGGTCAAGGATCTCAAAGGGGCCAATATACCTTGGGCTTAGCTTCACTTTCTTCCCGAATCACATGACTCTCTTCCAAGGAGATATTTGAAGAAAGAATTTATCTCCAACGTCGAACTCCAAGTCCCTTCGATGATTGTCAGTATAGCTCTTTGGCTGACATTGAGCATCTTTGTTATGTTTCTGGATGACTTGAACCTTCTCGTTCATCTCCTGCACAAGATCAGGTCCAAGTAGCTTTCTTTCTCCAACTTCATCCCAACAGGTTGGAGTTCTACATCGCTTCCCATAAAGAGCTTCATACGGAGCCATCTGAATACTCAAGTGGAAGATATTGTTGTATGAGAACTCAACCAATGGGAGGTGCTGATCCCATCCACCTTTGAATTCTAGATAGCATGCTCTTAGCATATCTTCGAGCGTCTGAATAGTCCTTTCAGACTCTCCATCGGTTTGGGGGTGATAGGCCGTGCTGAAATTTAATTCAGTACTCAAAGAATGTTGAAGGCTATTCCAGAACATAGATGTGAACCTTGGATCACGGTCAGAGATAATATAGAGTGGAACACCATGAAATCTCACTACTTCCTTCACATATATCCTTGCAAGTTCTTCAAGTGAGAGGTCTTCCGGAATAGCGATAAAATGGGCAGTCTTGGTGAGTCGATCAACCACAACCCATATCGAATTATTTCCTCTTGACGTCTTCGGGAGATCCGGGACAAAGTCCATAGTAACATTTTCTCATTTCCACATGGTTATAGGAAATGGATGCATAATACCTTTGGACTTTTGTCTCTCAGCTTTAACTTTCTGACATACCAAGCACCTTGATATATATTCTGCAATCTCCTTCTTCATGTTATCCCACCAAAAGTGTTCTTGGAGATCACGATACATCTTCGTACTCCCAGGATGGATATAGAAAGTTGAGCTATGTGCATAATCCAATAGTTCATTCTTTTTCCCGGGTGATGAAGGCACACAAAGCCGCATTCCAAACCGAATCACACCATCATCGTCGATATGGATCTCTTAGAGCTTCCCTTCCCTTACTGCATTCACCCTCTTTTGTATCTCCATATCATCCCTTTGTGCTTCCTTAATCTTCTCTTGGATGGATGGTTGCGCAATCATTTGGGCAAGGTAGGATGTATCCCCTTCCCTTACGATTCCCAAATCCATCCTTTTCATATCCAAGAGGATAGGGTCTTTCTCAATCCTCAACATGGATAGAGTAGCAGGTTCTTTCCTGCTTAGAGCATCAGATACCTTGTTCGCCTTTCCAGGATGAGAGTGAATAGAGAAATCGTAATCCTTGATTATCTCTAACCATCTCATTTGACACATGTTAAGCTACTTTTGTGTGAATATATACTTTAGGCTCTCATGGTCGGTGTATATGTCACACTTCTTGCCATAAAGGTAGCACCGACAGATTTTCAAGGCAAAAATCACGGCTGCCAGCTCTAGATCATGCGTCAGGTAGTTCTGCTCATGGATCTTCAACTGTCGTGAGGCATAGGCTATCACATTATCATTTTTCATGAGTACACAACCCAAGCCTTTCTTTGAAGCATCGCTATATATCACAAAATTGACTCCACTTTTCGTTAGTGTGAGTACAGGTGCCGTGATCAGCCTTCTCTTTAGCTCCTTGAAGCTTCCCTCACATTCATCCGTCTAGACATACTTTACCCATTTCCTTGTTAACTTAGTTAGCGGGTTGACAATCTTGAGAAGTTTCTAACAAAACGTTAATAGTACCCAGCTAATCCAAGAAAACTACAGATTTCTGTGACACTAGAGGGCCTAGGCCATTCCTCAGTCACCTTTTTCATTGAAGGATCCACATAAATTCCCTTACTTGTGATCACATGTCCCAAGAACGTGACTTGATTCATCCAAATGTCACACTTTCTGAACATGGCGTACAACTTCTCCTTTCTCAATTTCTCCAACACAAGTCTTAGATGTTCTTCATGTTCCTCCTTGATCTTGGAGTAGATGATAATGTCATTGATAAACACTACCAAAAATTTGTCGAGGTAATGCCTAAAGACTCAATTCATCAAATCCATGATGATTGCAGGGGCATTAGTAAGTCCAAAGGGCATCACTAAAAACTCATAGTGCCCATAACTTGTACGAAAGGCAGTCTTCTGAATATCTTCCTTCATCACCTTTACCTGATGCTATCCAGAATGAAGATCCATCATTGAGAAGTATTGAGCTCCTCTTAACTGATCGAACAAGGCATCAATCCTTGGGAGAGGATACTTGTTCTTTATGGTGATCTTGTTGAGTTCCCGATAACCGATACACAGCCGCATAGTTCCATCTTTCTTCTTTACAAAGAGCACTGGCACACCCCAAGGTGATGCACTAGGGTGTATGAACCCTTTGTCCAGATGCTCTTGCAGCTGCTTCTTTAACACCTCCAGTTCGATAGGAGCCATCCTATAGGCGCACTTCGATATATGAGTAGCTCTGAGTATGAGTTCAATTGAGAACTCTACATCATGATCCGGGGGAATTTCGGGTAACTCTTCGGGAAATACATCACTGTATTCCCTCGCGATGGGAATTTCCTCAAGGTTGGAACTTTCCTTCGACTCAACCATTTGGGAAAGGTATTCTTCTTCATAGGGAATCAACACCCACACCATTCAAGGATTTCTCAAAGGAGATTCATGATCTTCCTTGCATTTGTAGAGGAGCATGGGATGTTCTGGAATATGAAAATATATTTCCTTTTCCCGACAGTTGATATGTGCTCTATATAACGAGAGCCAATCCATTCCCATTATAGCGTTGAATTCTACCATGGGAAGTATTACGAGATTTTCTGGAAGAATCTTCCCACATACATCAACAGGAGAAGAGTCAAACACTTGGGTTGCAATGATTGAACCACTTGGTGTTTTTAAAGATATCTCTACTTCAAGGTTTCGAGGCTTCGATTCTGTAGTCCTAGAAAACTTGCAAGATATAATGGAATGCGTAGAACCGTAATTAAACAAGACTTTTTCCATTCTTGAGTGAATAGGAAGTGTACCTTGTACGACTTCATTATCATGATCCACCTCCGCAGTAGTGATGGCATAAGCCTTACCTTGTTGCTTTGGCTTTGGTGGTTGCTAGCGCTGATTACCCTTGAGAGCTCGAGGTTTAGTGCACTGGCTGGAATAGTGCCCTAGCTCCCTACAGTTGTAGCATTGAACAACAAGTGGTTCTCTCCTTTCATCGGCTACATTATCCTTCCTTTTAATGTCTTTTTGACACTCGTGAGCAAGGTGTCCTTCTTTCCCACACTTGATGCATTTCCCCCATCTCATTGAGGAAGTTCCCATGATGAAACATCCCACATTTTTGGCATGTGGGTTATTGTGTTTTCTTCCCACCTTTATCACTAGATCCACCATCTTGAAACTCCATATTTCTTTTCTTATCACCATAGCCATGGGACCATTCTACAAACTCCATCTCCACTTTGAGAGCACACCAAACGACTTCTTCATAACTCCCAAAGTCTCGAATTGCAAGAGCCTTTCTAAGATGTGGTTTTAATACAATAAAGAATCTATCAATTTTTCTATCATTGATGATAACAACACCCAAAGCATAACTTGAGAGCCTTGTGAAATTTTCTTCATAGGTTGTGACAGATTCTACTTCTTTTTGCTTGAGATCTATGAATTCTCTCTCCATATTCATGCGAAGAGTTCTTGGGAAGTACTTATTAAGAAACATTATCTTAAAGTCTTCCCATTCCATTTCTTCAATTTCCTTCCATGGCTTGGTGTTCTTAATCAAAGAACACCATTGATTAGCTTCGCCATGTAGATGATAAACGGCTAGAGTCACCTTCTCCGTCTCGGAAAAGTGAAGAACAGAAAATATCATCTCCATGGAGTTGACCAACTGTTCTGCAACTAGTGGATCGGAAGATCCAAAAAACGTCGGTGGTCGTTGCCGCACAAAACATTCGATAGATAGTTTCTCCCTCTTTGGTGAAGGAGGACGTTCCCCATTATTATGGTTATTATTCATAACCTGAGATAATTGGGTAAGCATCACCATGACGTTTTTAACTCCACCTCCAAAATCATTGGAGATGTCATTCGGGCAATCGTTGCATTGGCCCTCGCAAGAGTTGTTGGCCTGATTTATCCTGTTTCCCACCATTTTCTAAAATAGAAAAGGTTATAACAAAATATAAGTAAAAAATTCATGAATAACTTATTCATTTAAACAATTATACCAAAAAAATAACATATGGGATCCCTAGGTAAATATCCTTATGTGCATATTTGTACTTAGTCTCATGTTGTAGGTTTTCTCTAGGGTTCACTAATCCTAATCTCCAAATTAACAAAACCGATCCTCTCATACCAACAATAGTGACCCGACCTTTTCTTACATTACTATTACATCGTTACAAAGATAAACAACATAATAGTATTACAAATGGAGGATCCAAAGGTTTAGTTTCTTGGGAAAACTAGGACCACACATAACATATACAACATCAAGCATAAACATTTATTTAATTTATCCTTCACAAGCTTGTTAGTGGCACTTTTCCTCTCCTTAGTACATGTATCCACCTGAGGATATATATAAAAAATGGTGAGCTAGAAGCCCAGTAAGAGGATAGATAAGAACAATATATCATGGTGTGAGAATAATCATGTCATAGGAAAATGATCATGAACATGATAGGAGCATAAATAAAAGACTTGAAATGTGGCAATGCATAAAAATGAAACATCATGTCTTAGTGGTTAACTACCACATATACTTGTGAACAAAGCTAGCATCTTGTTCACACATCACTTCACATTTACTCATGAGATTCAACACTTTACCCAATGTATTGGAGCGCTGTATAATTCTGGGCGCACCTGTCACATTTAAACATTCATATTGTGCTATATAATTCCGGGCGCATCCGTCACATCATAACATTATCATTATCATGATTTCCACATAGAACACATATCAAACATGTACATAAATAACCCATGGAAAGGAATGGTTTCAATCTCATAATAACACATTCATAAGCTTTGGGTTCCCAAAAGAAAGAGGGAACAACATACTTGATACAAGAACCATCAACCTTGAATGAGTGGTAAAAGGTGAGATCTTGAAAGAAGAGCTCTTTTGGAAAACATTTTGATGTACATAAAAACCAGTGACAAACATTTATATCACAGAAAAGTAATGGAAATGATGAAAAAATGATCTTTAAGGAGTAACCGTATCAAAAATGGAGTGAAAGAGGGAGAACCCGAAGGAAGAAAATTGGGTTCGAGATTTCCCCTTACCTCGTACTTGAATGCCTCATTCTATTTAATGTCCAATATAATGACATTATATTCATTATTTAGAAATTAAAGAACCTTTTATACATTAATAGTGTTCATTCTGGTTTCATTATGTCATATTATTTACCTTTGGATGACTTATAGAGTTGAAAAACGTTGCTCGGGGATGTTCGTTTTTATGGTTTTCTTGAGCGGTCCACTTGTATTCTTAAATTTATGTTCAGGTAGATCATGGGTAAACATCCAAAAATTATATTACATGTTATTAGTGATATTACAGGAGCTTGAATGATTTTTATAATTAATTATATTAGATCCATGTGGGTGAATTATTAGATAAGAATTAAATGATGATTATTTGGGTTAATTTGAGCGGTTTTTGGATCACAACGAACCTTTTTTATCTTTTCACTTAGTAATATGGCCATAGGTTATTTCCAGAACTTAAAATAGAACATAATACATATAAAATATTATGTTTCGACCATAAAAATGGTTTCATGACCAGATCTGAAGGTATAAATTGAAAAAGAGAGCATGTTGTTTTTGAAGGTGATAAATTATCACCACATGAACAACGTTCTCTTTAATAATATAAAAGGAAGAGGGAAAGGGTGTGGGGTGATATAATATACCATTATAATTATAATATTACAGTATATGTATAATAATGGAGTTAAAAAAATATTGATGAAGATAGGTGGAGAGAGATCAAGAAAGGAACTTGAACTTGAAAGGAAATTAAAGGGGAAGGGGGAGGGAAATTACCTCTTGAATCCTTCACATGAGAACCTCCTTATGGGCATAAGATTGGTCTTTTGATGAGACCAGAAGCTCTTGGACGTGGGTAAGGGTATAGGGGAGATGATTGGGCAGAGATTAGAAAATTCTAGAAGCTTGAGAGGTGTGGTTTGGCAAGAGGAGGGGGAGGGCTTATTTATACATGAGAAGGGAGGTGTTTTTGGTATAAAATATTAAATAAAATAATATATCATAAGTTATACTTGTAATAGTAGTTTTTTGACATCCTAAATCATATATCAAAATAATAAAATTCTTTTTTGGCTTTAACTTTTCTTTATAATCGGAATTCATTAATTTATTAAAAGGAAAGTGAAAGAAGGAGAAAATGACACTTTAAGAAATCACCTTTTGACTTTAGGCGTTGGAAAGTTCTTTTTAGGTTTGAGAATTGGATTTATTGTATTTCAAGGAAAAATTTATAAAATTTAATATTTTTTGGCCGAAACTAATGTTCTATAATGTATATGTCATCATTACATCATTAATGATGCAATTTAGTGTACACCGATTATTCGAAAAACTGTATTTTTTACTATTCACCCGAAAATTGATGTATTTCAGAATAAACCCAAATATTTTACCCTACCATTTTTCGATGTGTAGAATCAAAAAATGATTTCCATTTTTAAAAAAAAAATCTAAATATTATTAATTTAATGTTGAATTAAAATCATAATTTACTTAAAAAACGTTTTTTAAAATTAAAACTGATTTTGTAGTTCTTTCAAAAATTACGTAGGGTCTTTTAAAATTATCTAAAAACTATTATACAGTGATTCAATACATTATAAATACATTTCAGGGAAATAAATATTCTTTTTAAATTAATTAATTAATTATAATTAATTATTTTGACTTATAAAATACCATAAACGTTTACTAAGGTCAAATTATCACTTTCTATGATGTCTAAATTTTATTTTATTATTCATAGGTAATGTTAGTCTTATTTACTATAAGGTTCATATTACTATTCATAAGGTTAGGTTACTATTAATAAGGTTAGGTTTCTATTCATAATGGTAGGTTACTATTCACCAAAAATTATTTTTGTTTCATTAGTCTCCAAAAACTATCTTGAACACAACCGTGTATGTCCAATTTTTAAAATTACAAACATAGGGGTGACAAAATTATGTTTAATGGTCACTTATCACTTAGTAGATCATTATTTTGTGTTTTTATGACATAAATATAAGAAGGGAATTTTCCATTGAAAAACATTGGGTCGTTACATTAAGTGTCAGTGTTTTTTTGTGGTGACATATTATTTTGGGTTGAAATATCATCTAGGTAAGAGGAAATAATTTATTTCACTATTTATGTACGAAAAATAGTTCTTAAAAAAATTTAGAATCAAGGATTGAAAGAATGTTCCAACTCTCATTAAATTTGGAACAAGAATGGGTATACATGAGAATATTTTTGTGGAAGACACAAATCTATAAAAAACATAATATTTTGTTTACATTACTATAATATAACTAGGTTTAATGTTTTATAAAGGTATATTTTGGAACTCATGATTTCATAATTTCCATAATAACAAACTTATCATTGTTGTAATAAGAATTAAAAGGATTGATCATGGAGATTTACAATTTGATTGTTGAATTAATATGAAAAATAGGGATTTATTATAACTCCAAAATACTAAATTGGATTCAGATATAATTTAAAAAAAATACACTTGTGGTGGTGCATTTTATATCCACATTAATTTCACTGTAAGATAAGTAAGAAACACAATTATGTTTCATCCAAAAAAATTATAAGTTGAATATATTCATGTTACCAAATCATTTACACAACATATCAAGATTAGTAAAAAATTGGAAAAATTAGTAATGAATTTCAAAAACCAATAATTGTTCTATGAGATAAAAATATTTTTAATTAGTAAAATAAAAATACTATTCATATTTATCAAATGAAACACATTGAGAGATGATATATTTTCATTACAATTAAATTAAGGGATAATATTGTAATGCTGATTTTTATATGAAATCTTTATCAAGTGTTTGATATCTTAATGAAACAATGAGTATCTTGTTTATTTGGATGGAATAAGATAAACATTAGAGTTCATCCAATTTAATTAAAAAATGAAAGATCAATGTGGGCCCTTTATCCCTTATTCATAATATAACTGATCGAGTCCTTACGGTCCATTATATTACAGGTTTTGGAGGTTAAAATTGTTTGGAGTGAGTTTGGATAGGTTCATGTGTTAAAGGGTGGAACTGGGAGGATTACGCTACATTTAATTAGGTTATAGGTCATGAATATTGGGTCCACCACTTTTCTAGAAGGGTTTATAGTGTGAGGATATTAATGGACTGAAAAATGTAATTCAAGATGTGATGGGTTTTTTTATAAATGTGGACCTGTGAGGTTTCACAGTGTGAATGGGGATTACACATGAGGTAACACACCATCACGGTTTTTTTAATTCCCATTCGTCTGAACCATAATTAATTCATCCAATATATATATTCTTGTTTTTTTAGATGTACCTTAGATACCCTGAGGAGACCAGAGAGCCCCAATCCTCCCTCCATGGAAACCTGTGGATGGTGGTTGTTCTTAGGTTATTCTCTATATACGTGTGGTAATATTTACCCTCATTTTCATGAGTTTTCTCTGGTGCTCACCCCATAATTCACTGTTATGATCTGTGTTTGTTTGGAATGAGCATTTGAGAAGAGTTTTGATGTTCCTTTGGTACATAATTTGTGGATACATGTTTCTAGATGGTTGATTGTCACATGTGGGATCTTCTTCTTCCCCCCTACAATTCCCGAGTGAATTGAAAAGCTTCTTCCAGGTTGGGTTTACCCTTTGTTTCTCTATGATTGGGTAACAAGTGGTAGGTATATAATTTTGTTTCATATAGATAATTATTATGTCACTATAATATAGGATCAACAATTGGATATTTAATTAAAAATTTACGTGGGGTATTTCCGCATGCTTTTTACAATAATGATTTTGTTTTTGATGTTCAGATTTTATAAGATAAACTCCCTGATCAGAACCATTGTTGTTAAAGGTCCTATATTGTGCACTAAACCATTTCTATGTTGGTTAGTTCTTTTTAAACCCTTGATAATGGAAAATGGTTATTTACAACACTTTGATTAAAAACAAATTCCCCAGGATAAATTTTTTATAATCCTTTATATTAATAAATGTAATTGATTAGGGAATACTTTTATTAATATGAAATTATGTTATGTTTTCGTATATTTGGTGGGGCATTGTTTTGGATTGTAATAGTTGTGTGTGGAGATAGATGGGCCATGAAGTGGTTGTGTTGTGGCATGTGGTTTGGTTCAGACGACAAAAATGTTGAACATGGAGATGATACATCAACCAAACCATTTCATGGAATGTTAGTCTAAGAGTTCATTTTATTTTTAAAATTAATTGGTGGTGTTGTGCAGTGGGACTGAAATCATGCAGTGTTTTGTTGTTGCAGGGTGTGGTGTAGTAGTGCAACGGGGATGCTGATGGTTGAGATGCACCATTTTTATGTGTTTGGTTATGAGATGGAGGATGTTATATATTGGAGTAAATTTTTTCCAAGATTACATAGTAGGTTGGTGAAGATAGTGGATGGCATGGGTGCAAATCAGTGGAGAAATATTATGTGAGATTCATTATAGTGGTTCTTTTCCTCGGTGTGGTTTATGTTGTTTGGCTCGTTGTGTGCTGTGGTTGGTATCGTCCTAGGTTGGGATGGGATGGATAATTGGATTTATTAATAATGAAATGTAATTGGTTAAATTATTTGGTAGGAGTTATGAATCTTATTGAGGATTTTTGTGTAGTTGTTCATTATTACAAAGCCATAAAAGAAGTTTTGCGGGATGGTCCTTTTTTCAATAATTCATAGGTTGGGTTGAGTGTTTGAAACCTATATATATATATATATGTACATCCATATTATTTATATACACACCCCACCATATTTTTTCACTATGTGAATAACACCCTCATTGTTAAGGGGATGGTGTCTTTTCCCTACATCTTGATGGGGTGATGGATAGACAATTTTTGGGTCTTATCTGCTCCATTTTCATTGTATTTTAGTCCAAAAACATTAGGTAGTTTTTGGTTTGGTTTTCATTCCCAGGTGTCTGTAGAAAAGGTTTTATATCTGATGTGTCTATGAGATGATATGTGGTGTATATTCCCATGTTTATTTGGGAAGTCATATGTTTGTGGCCCTTGTGTCTACAGGCAGGATGCGGTGTGGTTGTGGCCCTTTTGGCTACTATATGGATGTGGTATTGTTCTGGCCCAGGTATCTACAAGGGGGATTTTTAGAGCTTCACCTTCCTAGGATTTAATACTATCTCTAAGGCTCAGTTGTGTGAAAGAAGTTTTTGACATTGGGATTATGGAAGTGTGTTGAAGCACCATGATGTTTTTAGTTAGGGTAGAATCAGTTAACTAGTGGGGGAAGTGTTGTGGGGGTACCTTAAAAATGATGTTATTATTATATTATCATACCTGACAAATGTAATTTGTTTGACATTCATTAGTGGTATTGTGATGGATAATATTCTTTGTTAGCTTCTATTGGTTTTTCATGTTTTCTTACAATGGAATTAGTATGATTTGCCCACTTGTTCATGAGAGACCTTGGTTTTTCTTACTAAGTATTCTGAGATTCTCTCCGTGTGTATATTGAAACTCTTTTTGGGTTTCTTGTAGGTTTATGTTTAACATTATGGAATACAATAGCTTAGACATGGGAATCGTTGTTTTGTTTCTTCTTAGCTGTGTTCTTTTGGTACATACGTTTGAGTTTATTTCATTTGTAACATTTATAGTTTTAAACATGCAGGTTGTATTAATTTTTAATTTCATTTATATTTCTCTTGGAGATTATTGTTTGGATAATACACCATACCTCCCAATCATTGTTACTATAAGAAGGTTAATTCCTCCAATTTTGTGATATTTGTATACCAATTGGGATGTTCCCCACCCCGGGGCCTACTAGAGGTGGGACTATGGTGCCATTATTTTTATTTTTTCATTTCTATCATAGGAGGGGCATATGTTGAGGGAGTGGACATGATATATTGGTATTTGAGGTAATTTTTGGGGGGATAAGATAGTGTTTGGAGTTATCCATAGTAAAATTTTCGTTGATTTATTAGGAAAGTGTTATGGGTGATCTTGGGGCATAACATAGGACAAGGAAGACAAGTAGGGACACATGATTTTAGGTCTCCCAATGATCCTATGTAAGGAATCTGAACCAAATGAACGTCTAAGTGAGGCTACACCATTTTCAGGGTAGTGACCCTTTTTAATGTTTCATTTATCGCAATGACTAGTTTTTTTTTGAATTGGATGTTTGGGAAAATTTGAATTATTCAATAAGATAATATGGGTTAAAATTAATCTTCAATAAAATTCCATACAACTCATGCTTATGAGTTCCATATTTTCTATTTTTCAGCAATGGAACCAAATCATCATTTGTGAGTATTGGAAGAAGTGGAGTCTTAGTAGGATACCATGGTCAATTGATGGAGGGTTTAACGAGAAAAGAATGATGATTAGTTGTAGAGGAAACTACTTTCTATCCAGCAATAGTCTCTGAGAATATACTATGGTATTGTTTCAGACATGGATATGGAGAGCTGTCTTGAGGATCTAGTGATCACCTTAATCATTATCGCATTTTAGATATGGTAATGGGTTCCTTTTTCAGGGATCTAGATATAGGGTGATGCACATTAGTGGTGGAAATTGTATTTAGGGGATAGGATGGTGAATAAAGTTCATGGGGTCTATTTCAAGGAGTTCCGAGAATAATTCCATTCTTCAACCATGATGGCTGAGAAGAGGTGGGATTTACTCTCCCACCATAATGGAAGTATGTCAGTACATGAATTGGGGATAAAGTTCAAGGATGTACTTTGGTTTTACCAATGTATCTTTACAGATGAGGAGTCTTTTGTGTGATGTCTATAGGGGGCACCTCAAACATTTCTATGTTACACAGTAAGTCCCATTACCTTTACAATATATGTAGATGTCCGGAAGAAGGAAGAGGTAGTTGAGTGGGTGCACTCATGGGGATTTCTACCATGTGAGGGGTTCTAGTAGGGTAATTATATGACAAAAGTAATATTTATTAGGTTTCAAGTGTCAGGGCCTTTGAGGATTTGACCAGTTGGGAACAGACCTCATGAATTTCTATTTCATCCCTTCTGGTATATGTACATTTCTAATGAATGTGGGACCAAGGTGTTTCTATTACAGAAGAATTGTCCATATTTATATTCAATGTCTAATGGCCCTTCAATCTCAGTATGGTGGTTTTGAGAAGGTTTTGTTCCTACCTTATTAGTAGTTTCCAGCCATGTCATTTCAGTTGTAGGGATATTAGGCTCCAATTTAACTAATCAGTGATTGAGTGAGTAAAGGCAATCCTCACGGTGTTCCTTAGGGACCTATACTTGGGAATGGTCATGGAGGTTGTTTTTAGAAGAGTGGAAGTGGAACTGGTTGTGGTCAGCTTCATGTCGCAGAGGCAGCAGTCCTAGTTTGATCATAGATCATTTGAGGTTTGATCATTTTTTTATTACCCTTGCTTGTGACTTGTTTGATTCGGGAGATTCACACTCCTTATTTTCTCATGTTCTAATCCAGTCAATGGGACTAGACATAGATAGTATTCTATTTTCCATATCATTGATTATGCCTGTGGGGGGGTATACTAGCTTGTTTGATGTATGTTGGGGATGTATACTAATTATGGGGACACATCATTCATGTGGGGATCTATTGTTCCAATAGATTCATCCATATGAAAATATTCTCATCATCGACTGGTTGTATTCACTATAATCCATTATATAAATTATTCAAGAAGTGATTTTTGTTTTATGATGTGGATGTCCAATGTGTGCCTTTCATTAGAAAATGGAGTTGTCAGGTGGGAAGTCGGCCTTCAGAGCCATTTATTTCCAGGTTGGATGAGCGATTAGTGGGATTAGTGAATGACGGTATAATGATGGTTTCCAGAGTTGCTTGGCTAATTCCATGATTTTTTCACATAAGAGGATGTGACTCTACCCCTAGATATGATGTTGAGTTCTGGATAAAATTATAGTAGAGTGCTTGTCTAATTTCGATGAAACATTTTTGGATGGCACCTTCTGAGTTGAGGTAGTTGGGGTTTAAGATTGATGAACTAATGAAGAAAGGCCTTATTGTCCCTAATGTGTCACAATTCGTTTCTATAATCTTATTTATAAAGTAATAATACAGTGGTATACAGTTTTCCATATACAATCAAAGGTTGAATTATGTAATTATAAAGAACCATTACCCTCTCCTGAGGATAGAAGATATTTTTATCATATGAGGATGAGCATGTCAGTTTTCTATGATCCATATGGGATCGGGATATCATAAGGTGGGGGTTAAGGAGGGTGATATCCTGAATGATTCATTAAGGTGTGGGTATGGTCACTTTGAGTTCATCATTTTTTTTTGATGTTATGAATGAACTACTCATCTTCATTGGGATATTGACCTTCATTTTCCATGTCTTCCTGTACCAGTTTATGATAATATTCATCAATGAATTCTTGATCAACTCGAAGCCATATGATGATCATACATAGAATCTCAGGGCTTTCAGGAATTTTCTTTGACACCGCTATCTATATGTTACATTTTCCATGTTTATATTTTTGACACTAGAGGTACACTACCTTTTACATGTGTTGTCTCTACAGTGTATAACAATGGAACTATAAAATTGTCATGTAACTGTTTTGTAGGTAGATCTAAAGAATTTTTTAGAGGTTCATGGTTTTCTCAGTCTGATAAGATATTTCCGGGAATTTATTCATTATTCTTATCAATTTTTTTCTCCATTGACATCTCTGACAAGAAATGATTAGGATTTTATATCGATTGATCAGTGCGAGACATCTTTTAGAAACCAAAAGGTGATGTTTTTCAGCGCTCGGGTTCTCTTGTTTCAATAGGAAGGGGTGATGTTCTATGTTTTTTAATGCTTCCCATATGTGTTTGGGATAAAATCTAATGCATTATAGGTTAGTTTTCCCTAATAGGTCAATGAGGTTATGTCCCCATGAGCATAACTATTTCACCGATGATCTTGAGCTAGAAGTGGTAGTATTTTCACAGAAGTTGTGAAGACATTACCTCATTGGTGAGAACTATGTGGTTATCACAGATCAAAAAAGCATGAATTATATCTCTTCCCAGTGATATTTAAAGTTTCAATAATGAATTTGAGTTTATTAATTCTAGGATTATGATTTAGTGATCTCTTACACCTCAGGAATGGGGAATGTCATTACGGATGCCATGAGCATGATGTCACAGAAGTGGTGGTTTGGGAATATGTGGATGCTTGGAGGGACATGAACGATTTGGATTCCATGAAATTATATGTAGTAATGGATGGGGAAAGAGGATATCTATTTCAGATGATTGTACAGTCTTCTCTAATCCATATGTTTGGAGTCTCAGTATAGAATCTTAGAGGATGAGGTGAAGTGGGATTTCTTTGAATATGGTTATTCCCCGGATAGATGGTCACATTTAGATGTTGTTTCATTTGACGCATTTTGTTTCAGTGATGGTGCATGAAGGACTCCTATGTGAGTTTTATAAATCACACTTATTGGTTAACCTAATTTTTTGGATGATTTGTCATGTCTTGAGGCATCTGTTCCGGTGTCTTGGGATTATGTAGGTTGTGGGAGGGTATGTGGAAAGGTGCCCAGAATACCAACAGGTGAAAGCTAACCACCATATCCCTGGTGGTATGTTGTATGAATTAAATATCCCCACGTTTAAATGCGATTAGAGATAAATTTATTTTTTTCATAGGGTTACCTAGGGTTTATGTAGGTATTTATTCCATCTGTGTAGTAATGGATTGGTTGATGAACATGTATCACTTCATAGCAATTAAGGTGTCGAGCGGAGCTGATACCTAGTCCATGTGGTTTCTGGACGAGGTGTTAGTGCTTCATGGATTTCCAATATCCATTTTCTCAAATCAGGATTCATGATTTACCTCAGGATTTTGGGAGGATTACAATTTTATTTTGACGCCAAACAACTCCTCATCAATTATTTCCACACTCAGACCAATGGGAAGATAGAATGGACAATCAAGACAATGGAGGACATTTTTTGAGCATCCGTCTTCGACTATGGTGGGTCATTGGTATGATACCCTTCCTTGGTAGTGTTTTAATACAATAATATATATCATTCCTCCATTGTAAGGGATCAATTTGAAGCCTTTTATGGAAGACCATGTCGTTTCCCTTTATTATAGACAGAGGATTGGAGATAGTTGTTCTTGGAACTGAGGTTGTGAAAAGAATGATGGAGATAGTTCCCCTCACACATGTTAGGATGAAATTATAATTGGATAGGAATAAGTGTATTCTGATCAAACGAGGTTCCCTTGGAGTTCCATGTTGGGGACCATGTGTTCTTAAAGATTTCCTCTCGGTGTGGGAAGTAATGGTTTGGATAGGGATAAAGATTTCTCCCATCTTAATTGGATCCATCGATGTGTTTATAAGAGTTGGGGAAGTGGTGCACCAGTTTTCATTTCTACCACTGTTGGATAATATCCACGACATATTTAACATCTCTTTATTTTTCTAGTATCTAAATTATGACTTCCATACCATCGATTGAAAATATTTGGATATCAAATACGAGTAGACAAGTTTAGAGCAGCTGATAGAGATCCAGGATCATTGGGAGAATGAGATTCGTCGAAGGACCATTCATTTGCTTCATTTTTTGGGAAGTAAGGGTTTCCTAGAGGTGAGTACATGGGGGAGAGAAGTGAAGATGCTTTCCCAATACCCATAGTTGTTTTTGAGTTTTGTCTCATTCTGTTTTACCTTGTGAGGTAATGTTTGAACCTTGTTTATTATGATATGAGTTTTTCTTGTGGTTCCATGTTGCGTGATAATGTTCGGACACTCAAAACAAGGAGAGACTAATTATTAATCATTAATCATTAATTGTGATGCAATTAAACCCATGTGGGTGAGTCAATATCGCCCATAGAGGATAATATCATTACATGGAGAATGGAATTGCCTAATTTTCATGTTTAAACAGTGAGATTATTGTTCATGTGTGGTTTGTGTTCTGTCTAGTTGGGTTTGAAAATGTCAAAGGAGGTGGTCATGGATGAGGTGTTTCCCACCCCTTCTTTTGAGAAACATGAGGTTATTATCGTGGAACATTGATGTGTTTCTTGGATGTAGTGTTTTAAGCATGGAATGATCCTTGAGAGGTATCTCACATGATTTTTTTTCAGACCCATTTTTCATTGGGCTTGGTTTTAGATTTTGAAAAGGATAGAATCATTTTAGAGTTATCTAATATAATGGTTCATGACCTCAATGTCCATTACATTGCATGTTTGGGATGCTATAAATGTTAGGATGGTGTTTGGAGATGTTTGAGTGCTAAAGGATGGGAGTGGGATAATTACACACTATGTTTTTTGGGTTACACAATGGGAATCTTAGGTTCACCGCTTGTTTTTAAATGTTCATGGTGTTAGGAGATTCTTGGGCTAAAGAATTAAATATTTCAAGTGGTGACGAGTTTTTTTGGAGAAGTGGACCTTGAGGGGTTTCATACCCTAAAAGGGAATTACATGTCCTAAAATCCCTTGACCCACTTTTTTAAAAATGTTTTTATTCGTTAGAACAATATTACATTCAAAAAATATCTATATTTTCTCTGGTTCTAGAAAGACCATATGATCCCTAAGGATACCTTCAAGCCACACTCTTCCCTCTTTGGTTAATTGAATCTGGTGGTTTTTCGTTGGTAATATATTATCAACATATGGAAATTATTTCCTCCTTTTCATATGTATTATCTTGTTGTCTCCTTCCACCATGAATTCATTTCCATAATTCAGGTCTATTAGGATGATACTTTGGGTTGTTTTTTGATTATTCATTGGTATGGAATTGGATGATCAATGTTTTAGAGGTTCAGTTGCCACATGCGGGAATTTTTTTTTCACCCTACAATGCCAGATGAATTTTAAATTTCTATTAATTTAGGGATTCTCCTTCATTTTTCTCTTATTATGTATCAAGTGGGAGGGATATAATTTTTTTTTCATAAGGATCATAGCTGTGCCAACCTAATCCAAAATAAGGAATTGGATAATTGTATTGAAAATGGAAGCAGTGTGTGGTCACATGCTATTTTCATCCTTGAATATGTTTGTGATGATGTGATTGTAATAGCTATAAAGCATACTGAACAACATGGGCATTAGTAATTCTTTATTGCTTGATAAAAAAGTTCCACATTGTTTAGTTCTACAGAAACACATGAAAATGGAAATTTGTTAATTTAATATACTTAGATAATTACTGATACCCCCTGTCACACCATTTTTTTCATAATCCCATGAATTAACAAGAATAATTAATAATGGGATACTTTGTTTATTCTAGGATTGTGTAATACTTTTTTATGTGGGGTGAGGTGTTTTTTGAGATAGTTGTGGCTGTTTGTGTCATATACATGGGTTATGAAGTTGTTTCATTTTAGTTATGTTCGTGTGTTTTGGTTATGAGTTGGACTTTCTTGTGGATGATGCATAAAAATAGATATATAATGGAATCTCATGTTGAGATTTTGGTTGATAGTGAAACGGATGGGAAATTTTGTGCAGTGTGACTACACATGGGTTTTATTTTTTTTGTATTGCTTAGTGTGGTGTGTTTGTGAAGTGGGGATATAGATAGTTGTGATGTGAGTTATAAATGGGTGTGGGAATTAGATGGTGGTATTTTTTATATGACGACTTTGTAATTATAATTTAGAATATTGATGATAGAAGTGGCTAGAAGGGATTCTAAATAGACATGAAAGATGGACTGAGTTTATTTATTGTGGTTCCATTCCTCTATGTGTTTTATGCTATGTTGCATGTTACGTGCTCTGGTTGGTATCTTCCTAGGTATAGATGGAATGGAAAAATTTATTTCATTAAAATAAATATAAATGGAGAAATGAGTTGATAGGGGTTAAGATTCAAATTTTTCTTGTTATGTAGTTGTGCATTTAGAGTTAGCACCAAAGGCTATTTTGTTGTATTTTCATTTGTTTTGAAAAACCCATTTGTTGAGATGACAATTTGATATGTATTTATATTTTTTTTAATTTCTATATGCAGCCCACCCTAGTTTAGAACTACGTAGGGAACACCCCCATTATCTTGGGGGAGGGTTCATTTTCCCAAAATCCTAGATAGAGGATGGATGGATGATTATAGGATCTTCCCTTATACCTCTTCTAAAAATTGGTATCCCAGGAATCCTCAGGAAGTATGTGGTTTCATTTTGTGGACCATGTGTCTATAGGAGAGGTGTGCTTTCCCATGTGTCTACGTGATGATATGTGGTGTCATTTCCTAGGTGTTTATGGGATGAGGTATGGTTGTGGCATAACTGTATACAGGTGGTATGTGGTATAATTATCGTATAATTGGGTACGAGGTATGATGTGATGAGGTTCATTCTATCAGGTTTCAATACAACCTCTAATAACCACGTTTTTGTGGGTGAGTTGTGACATGGAGGTTTTGGAAGTGTGTGGATGGTCCATTATGTTTTTTATTATGGTACAAAAAGTTAACCAGTGGGAAGTGGTGCGGGGTAGCCATATATAGATGTGATTAATATATGAACGTACATGACTTTTATTATTATTTTTTAATTGCTTGGTGTAATTGTTGAAGTTCATATTCCTTATTAGGTGTTGTTTATTTTTTTCTTTCTTATAGGGGAATTATTATCAATCTCCAATTTATGCATAAGAGACATTGGTTTTTCCTAATAATTGTACTCATATTCTCACACTAAATAAATATAAAAATTATTTTCAGGTTTCTAAGAGGCTTACATCAACCAGGATGCACTTTACTAGATTAGACATGGGGAAATTTTCTATGTCGCTACATAACTCTTATTCGTTTAGTAGATAAATTAGAGTTTATTATATTTGTTGCATTTATATTTATAAACATTCCCCTAGGATCGATTTTGGATTTATTTAATATTTTTTATAGAGTTGTTTGGTTGTTGAGAGATATTACCTCTCATTATTTGTTACTATAAGTAGGATAATTCCTCATATTTTTTGAGATTTTTATACCCTTGGTGCTGCTAACCACCACAGGGCATACAAGATGGAGGACTTGGTGTTCATTATCTCTCTTTTTCTTTTAAGAGCACAAGAGGGGCTTCTTTTGATAGATTGGGTCATGAAACATAATTTTATTTCATTATTTTTTATATTTTGATTGATAATTACATTTTAATGATAGAAAAAAATATTCATATTATAACACCCCAAGAATTCACCGTACACTTCTCTTTGAATAATATAGTTGTGTGTGTTGTACACAACATCGAGTTCTAACACAACCCACAACCCATCAAACTAGCCGTTGTGAATAGTAACACCAAATTTTTGAAATTTTATACATTTTATCATTCAAAATGGACTTAATTTTTATATTCATAATTTTGTAATTAGATTAGGTGGAATTTTTAGTATTTTTCTGAAAACTTATAATGTTTGATGAATAGTGAAAATCAGTAAATTTTAATTAAAAACAAATTTTTAAATCGAAATAATTTAAAGTGATAAATTATGAATTTTAGTGGTTTTAAAGTATATTTATAATATATTTTTACCATTTAATACAATTTTGGTCACTATATGTAATTTCACATTTAAACAGGACAAAAACAAGTGTCAATCTTTTGATAGTTATTATTTTTTTAAAACACAGTTTTTATTTTGATAGTGGAAATTAATTTTAAATTAATTTCATCCACTTTTGTGTTTTGAATTTAGAAAAATGGATTCCAAATTTATAATCATGAGGTATAAATTGTGTAAATAGATAACTTTTATTTTTAGACATTTTCAATAATTACTTCGGTAAATATTTTATTTACAATGGTTAAAGTCTAAATCCAGTAAATAAGGCTAAAAATAATATTATAATAAAAATAAATTACCATAAAACGTGTCCTAACCATATTGGTTGATACATTTCCTACCATGGGAATCCTTGGATTGATTTTGGGAACCCATGGATCCACTTGATAGTGATAATGACACTTTATATTAATTAAGTTAAAAGTAAATACAAAAATGACATAAGCATATATCTTTTAGAAAAACAATTTTTACATAGGGTTATATATGTTATATTTTCGACTATAAATATTCATTATAAAGATAAAACTATTTACTAGATAATTTTAATTTATTTATAATTTTTAGAGATTTAATAATTAAATTTATTTATGACACAATATTGATGTAGTATTTTTCTTATTAATGAAAGAATAATATAATAGGTATTTTAAATGATAAAATAATTATAATTTGAAAGTTTTGATGACATCAACTAATTTTATTGGTTAATATTACATGTTAGTGTTTTTTTAAAGAATTTTATTCGAAATAAAAATGTTTTTAAGGCTTTAAAAAAAATTAATTATTAAATAGTGTCAAAATTGACATAAAAGTGTTTTTAAAACAAATATTATAATATTAATTGATATTCTATTCCTAAAAATCTAAGGTTCGGACAAAGGACTTATATATTGATATTTGTATCATTAATGGACCACTTGGGGGTCTCTTGGATATTTATTGTATGTTTATTGACTATATAATATAAAAATACAAAGAGACGTGGTAAATGTCAATCTAATTAACTAAGTGTTAAAAGTAAAAGATAAGTTTAATAAAGTGACCCAAACCTATCTAAAAGCTATTCGTTGAGATGTTTTTTTATCCATACCCACCATAGCCTCGAAATAAATCCATTTTTTTGCCAATATATTCTGAATGTGAATTTATTATAAAATAAAATTTTTTGTTTTTCCTAAGGTGCCCATCACCCCTCTTATAAAAGGGGACTCCCCCTACTCACTAATTCACATTTTCAAATAATTTTGGCGTGGAAAAAATCTGCCCAAATAACATCCAAACTATATTCACTTCATCCAAGAGGCCATAGTTTGATCAAAAAGACATCCTAAAGATCCCTTTTTATCAAACAAAAGAAAGAACCCGAACAAGAGGTAATGTTTTCACCACCCTTTTTCAAGTTCCTTTCTTCTTCAACATCTTGTTTTTTTATTTCCATTATAAAATATTAACTCTAGTATATTCTATATATTGGGATGTTATTATAAATATGGTACAACCATATTCAGTATTCTATCCATCCTTTCAATGACATGTCACCATACATGCGTACGTACGGCTTACCGTCTCCACATCGTGGTGTAATTGTTATTGAAAACATTATTATTTTGATGGGTATGATAATGATGTGTAATTGATTTAAATAATAAATATAACATGATAATTATTCTGTATATATGATATAACATCCAATTATATATTATTTTAATATCAAAAGAATGATATTGTCGCTCGTGCGTACGTACGGACTACCGTCTCCACGAACGCGATGAGATTCATTCCCCATCATATACATGCAATTAAAATTCTTATTTTATGATTAAAAATAATGTTTATGGACTTGATATAATTATGGATATGGATAATACACAGCCTATCCATAACAAACACAGCTTATGTGACAAAATATATAAATGAAAACGAGTAAGTTAGCCCCCGAAACGATGATAATACTAACAAAGAAATGTTAAAAGATCATATATGATATCATATTAATGTATATTATTATTGAATAATTAATAAAAATTATTTCACCATTATATAGGTGGTTAACCTACCATCATCCAAGGAAATGTACAAGTTAAAGGTCTATTTCAGAATCTCTTTATTATGCAATGTTGTTTATACTTAATTATCTACCGAGACATCTTAATCATCCACATCCATGTTTCTTAAAAATGCATTTCAAAACATTCTTAATATTTTATAGACTAAATGTTAATGTAATTAATACCCTTGTTGACTTTTATATGATTTTTATAAAGGAATCATTCCATCTTTTTCAAAACAAGGTCCTTTTTAAATTTTTCGACAAAATTAAGGTAAGAATGTCTTTTTTAACTTGTACGGTGGGTGCGGCTATTTTATACCATTATAAGCATGTAGAATATTACCTTACAAGCTTATAAAAATATTTTCAAAGTAAATGTTTTATTTTATAATTATGCGGCTCTTAAACGATTTCAAAATAAAAAGAGATATTTCTCTAAAAAGGGTTTTGATTTCATCTATGTCAACATCCTTTGTTGGATTTTTAGTTTTTTTGAAGTTGATTTATTATGATACAAAACCTACATATTGTATTGAAGGTTTTGTTATATGTGTGACTATGGATGTGATATTTTCATACCATTCATGGATTATAGTTAATGTATTGACATTTCGTAAGCTAGTTTTAATACATTTGTTTTTGATATGTTTAAACCTTTTCATATGAGGATGTATTGGACTTATTAAGTGACGGGTGGAGCCCGCTATAGCTCATCGATGCATCAGTAGGTCTCATGAGACAACTAGATGTGTAATTTGTCGATGCCCTTTCCCAATTTTATTCATGGTTTTGGTTAAGGACTTAATCATATTTAGATGTCTTGGCTGAGGCTTTGACAAAATGCTTCAGAATGTCTGGCATTATACATTCCCTCATTATGGAAATAATATTGATGGTTCATGTTGTCATTGAACTAGTGGAATACCCATGATTCTGTTTTATTATGGCACTATTTACTCAGCTCATATTATTTCCATAAAAGTATTCATTTTTATTATTTGTAAAGGCATGTAGTTTCAATTATTTACCATGTTGAATATTTATGTCATTTTTCACTGTATTACATACACCTACTGAGCATTTGAGATCACCCCTTTTATTTTTTTTCATTGTCACAAGATATGAAGAAGTTAGTTATGAGTGACCAACAGTCATAATCTAAGAGGATTAAATGTATCTAATGAAATATATTTTTGTTGTATTTCTATTCAAGATGTAAAGTTGAACTTATGTATGAATCTTGTTTCCAATATTACTAAACGGATCGGTCATTCGAGACATGATTTCCTTGTGATCATGAAAATGTTATTTAATAATGCACCGACTCTAGGTAACTAGGTTCAGGGCGTTACATTGATATACTATCTAGGTGGGGTATTCTAGAAGAATGTATTTTCATAAAATCTATTAACCTCATTCAAATACTTGATTATTTCTAGTTATTCAATTATAGATTGTAACATAATTTAGCATTATATAAGTTAGTAAATTAAAATTATTTATTTTTAATAATATGAAAATAAAATGAACAGTTATCTTTTATTAATAAAGGATATGTGGTGTTAATAAAAGTGTTAAGATTTGAATTTCCCACAAAAATATAATGTGGGAAATGTTGGAATAATGGTAGGTATATTTTGATAGAATTTTTTGTTGATTATTAAGGAATTGAAGGAGTATTAAAGGCCTTAGAAATATTTTTATTGTATATGGTAATGGTTGTAAGAATTTATAATTATTATGTAAACTAGGAAGAAAGGGACGTTTATTTTCTTTAAATCATTTCTCATGTTAGAAGTGGAATTTTTTTTTATAACATCATCATAGAAATGAGGTTATACCATATTTGTTGGAAAAGTTTATTTTTTTATCACCTAGTGGTTTTATAATTTCAAAAATAATATTTGGGATTATGCCATAGTATTAGTGGAATTAATTTATTCATTACAAAACATTGGTCCAAACCATGGAGGTACTGGATTTAACAAATCAATGAAAATATGGGAGACTATTGATTTTTGTGTATCAATTGGTGTCCATGTCAGAGAGTATATTTACACCGTGTAGAGTTTGATGGATTATTGGAGTTTACACCATGATGGATTGTTTTATGCCTCATATAACATAACAGATAATAAATATTTACCTCAATACTAGATTCTGACAATACAAATAGTATATTACACTTTAAATTTAGGGTTTCAATTAATTTCCAATAAAACATCTAATATAGAATTTCATAATAATATTGAAGTTACTTCGTCTTCCTAAACATAAAATTTGTAATTATGTGGTATTGATATGATATTAAGATATTCTAAAGGCTGATATTAAATTATAATAAATAGGGTATTTATTTTACATTGAATTCCAAATTTCATATATAATTTATTCCTAATATAGAGGCAAGTTTTCTATATGATAAGACTAATCACATAGAACAAAAATGAGAGATAACTTAAATACCTATAAGTTTGGGAGGATGACTGATGTCAAATATATCAATGATAAGGATAAACATTATATTTTATTGTGTATTTACATGATGATATAGAATTAATATATTTATGAATCCTAGATATTCGACTATCATTATTAATTTCATTTCTCTTTATCATAAATATATTTTAAGATCAACCAATGTTTTTAGTCTAACATAATCTCTCTTTAAAAGTATTTTTTATAATAGAGGAATATTTTGTGTACCATATATGAGTATTATACTATTCATAAATTGTAAATGACATACTAATGAGGTTATGAGTATTTCAAATATCAAAATATGGTTATTATATTTATCATAGATAAGGCTTTTATAGGGAAACAACGTAAAATATTCATTATCATTATAACTACCATTCTGTATTAGATTTAGATTAATAATAAGATTCATGTTGTATATTCCAACATGGGGAAAATATCAAATCTGAAAAAATTATATTATTTTTTCACCCTAATTGATCATCATGGTGTATTATGTATTTGGGGTTCAACATGACACTTAACAATCTGAATCACTAGGATAACGCGTTAAAAAGAAATTGAAATAAATAACTCTCAAACAATTATGGTAGATAATGGATTGATAAAATTTATTCAGTACTTATCTTCCGTTATTTGAAGAAAAATACCGATCTACATATTCTCATGTAACGAACTCCTATAAATAATTTTCTTACTTTTCTAAATACATTTAAAAATCCTTCCAATCCTCAGTTGAGAATGTATAACATTGATTCCAAGTGTTTAAAAATATTTTATGGATCAATTCCACCCAAAAAAACATAAATGTATATCAAATTTATACAAAAATAATTTATTACAAAACATCATGATATATCCAAATCTAATTGATTATACTATAATCTTTAAATAAAATGATAAAATATAGAAAATTTGAGACAATAATCTATCCATTTTGATAATTACATGAGAAAAAAATTATTTTTCTGTACTAAAAAGTCATAAAAAATCATATAAAATGGAATGAAAATCAACTATATAATAGCATGTGTGAAACAAAAAGAGTATCCTAATGAAGATACCCATAACAAAAAACACATTAATAAAACGAAACTAACATATTTCATATTTTACTAAAAACTATCAATATTAAACCAATTAATTCAATTAAATCATACCAAATTCAATATATTATCCATAATATTCCCCCATTTATTTTCCAATAGAGTAAAAAAAATCAGATAGATTAAATCACTAAATACATTACTTTCAAAAAAAATTATACTAAAATATCATAATAACAGTGTTCAAACTTTTGAATTGTCTATATTTTAATATGTTATCGAAAATAAAAATGTTATACACTTTTGGGAATCCATAGAAACAAAAATCCTCTATTAACATTTTTTATTATATAAAAAACCTAAACAAGGGATATTATTATGGGGATACTAATTAGGTAACTAGAAAAGGTAACCCTCTCTTCTAGGAGTTATCAATCGATGAATATTGAAGAAGTCCTTCTGAAAAATCATATTCTATTCGATATATTGAAAAACATTTATTAAATACTATAGTTACTCTAGGAATATAGAAACATTATATAATAAATATAGAAAAAACCACATTCTTTAAAAGTTAATTGAAAATATAAAGACTAACATTCAATTAATAATACAAATGAGAATCAAATATATGGGTAAATCTATTTGAAAAATATTAAAATTCTGATGTTTTAGAATGTAAAATAGTATATGAATATATTTGACTCTAAATTAATGAGTAATATTTTATCAATCATTTATTCCCCTTTCCTAATTATAACCATTATAATTGAGACTTTTTTTGTGGAAAAAAATTCATTCACAAATTATTTATTTAGAAATACCTAATTGACTCTTATAACTAAAATATCACTAGTATATTCAACTGACCTCTATATAATGTAATGTTAAAACTAATAAATCCCATCTTACAAATAATTTTTTAACTCACATAACATAATGAATCATCTAGAATTTTAGGTTACAATTTATATATGAATGCATGATACCCACATTCATTTCATAAAAATGCATTTGGTTATAAATTATTGATTTATATCACCAATGATATTTTAAGTGGGTTGATTCCATATGATTATCTAGAATATGTATAAAAAATTAATATTTATACTCATGAACTATTTGAGTTTCATCTATTATATTTACTTTAGACAAAGTGGTTTGAAATAAAAAAAGGTTTTTTGACAAAAGTCAAATAGATGAGGATTCAAAAAATACATTTTACATTTATAATACATACATTTTAAAATCCAAAAAATATTTTATTAATCCTAAAAAAAATATACCATCTCATAAATGTCATTTATATATAGATTTAAAATGATATGTCTTATGTATATAAGATTAACAATGAAGTAATCATTTGATATGAGCCCGTAAGGGGATCCTTCATGGGGCTAGGGTTCCCTATCACCACCAGCATCTCAGTTGTCTATGGATCTTCTCCACAGTTCTCGATGAGTTTGCGGCTTACAATTATTTCTATGTCATCATCGTGAATTGATATCTAGGTTTCAGTGTCATCAATGTTATGAGTTTCTTAGTTTTGAGGGTTCGCGGGATCTATGGCAGCGTTGTGGGTAGTAGTCAACATCAGGCCTCTACGGCGTCGAAGGCTTGTAATCTTCGGTGGGCTCGACTTCTCCATGGAGGCACATTTGAGGTCCGTGGTCATGATTGGGTTTTTTGTGGTATGTAGTCGAAGTTGTGTGTCTTCCCTGGGCACTTTGGGCGGATCTTCAGTATTTATGAGCAATGGGGGTGATGGGATTTGGTTTAGGTCATTTTGTGGCATGACTACTTTCATTGTCAGCCATGTTTGGGTGGTGAGGAATTCGTTTCTCTGATTTTTTGATAAGTTTTTCTTCTTCTTGTCGGTTCAATGTAATTGAACATGTTGGTTCCTTGAGATTTATAGATTTGGATCAGGCTGTGTAAGGTATTTAGTTGAAGGATGATGTGCGTCTGCGTACGGTTTGCACTATTGATTGTAATGAACTCTCTGTTGGCCATGCATTTGGATCTGGTTATTCTATGTTGGATTCTGAGTTTCATATGTGATTTTTAGGATGGATTTTGAAGGTTGTTTAGGTTTTGGTTTGGTGGAATCCTCGTTTTGGCGGGAGAAATGTTTTGGATGAATTATATTCATTTTTTGGTTGTGGATTCGCTGCTCATGTTGGTTTTTGGTGTGGTTTAAGTGATGGTTTGCAGAGTGTTGATTGGATCATGGTTACGTTGTGGTGTCTACAGGGTAGGGTGTGGCGTTCCGACGGCCTAGCCTTCATCGTTCTAGTTTCTTCTTCACCCATTGTGGATGTCCTTTGGGTTATCTCACATCGCTGGATAGTTTCGGCGAACTCCAACTAGAGTATGCCGGTGGGTTTGTGGATTTGGTATGGTGTCTACGGTCGCACCAGTGGGCACACGAGGAGACCAGATATGTAGTTTGTCTAGATTTTCCGATGTTCATGTTTCTTGGTTAATTGTACTCCTACCTTCTCTTGGCGATTTCTCCTCCAGCTATGAAGGTTGGTTAGTTTTATTTCTTGAATCGATTATTCATTCATTGTGCTTGAATGTAATTTATTGTAAAGGTTTGTATTGTTTTATGATGCGACGTGGGGATGTTGGGAAGTGGGGAAGTTTTTAAATGGTGAAGACATGTATGGTTTCTCACTTTTTCCTCAAAAGTGTTTTCATAATAATAAAAAAACAATTTTCAGTCATTCATGAAATAATTATTCTTCATATTTAAGATCAAATTTATCAAAATAGTATTCAGTATTAAATATAACAATTGAATTTAAAAATAATTCTGTAAGTTTGTTTTGGAATTCTTTTATTTTAGAATTTATAAATTTTTAATTAAAACATGGATAAAATTTTTCAATTTATTGTGTAATAGGATGTAACCACCACTTCAAGAAAATTATTAGAAATAGAATATTTAATCAATTTAGATTTGGTTATTTCATAATGTCTTTATTCTTTTTAGAAACTTCATTGTTATGTCTTGGTGTTCTTAATTAAATGATGTACTAAGTAATTCCTTTTTCAATATAAAAATTTTCAAAATATAAATCTAAAAACAGTCCATAACGATGAATCCATAAAATAAAAGTCAATATAACTGTCTCATTTTGAAATTAATTATAATACATTTTAAAAAATGAGACTTCTTTTGATTATAGGGAATAAAATAAGACCATGAATATATACTATGGTCATATTCTAGGAAAATAACATTGGGTTTTCCCTCAATATCCCTAAATTATATATGTTTGAAAATGTCAATGTTCACTAAATATAATTGATTTGTTGTTGATAATAGACTAACGAGATTAAATCGTTACATAAATTACATACAATATTAAAAAATAGATAATTTACTCCCAATAAAATAAACTTATATTCTAGTAAATAATTTAGCATTTTTATAGAATATTTATCTATTTTTTAAACATTAAAATGAACTATGATCCAATGAAAAATACATGATATAACCTCATCTGAAAATAGACTTGGTATTTTTTATATTTCTTGTACTTTTTGGTTGATATTGTAAATATTGACATGACTATTGGTAATAAAATGTATCTCTTTTTGAACTCACGATTAATATTTTTTCATTCCCAATGTTCATAGAGAAACTCTCATCCAAAATTTATAATATTATTATAGTAATTTTTAGAAGTCCTCAAAACCAATGATCATCTGTATTTAATATATCACAATGAAAAAACATTCACCAATGCCAATAATATTTCCTTTCAAATTGTCTCCAAAAGATATATGGCCACCCATAAATTTTGGAAGATTTTTGAATGTCTAATTTTTTATATTAATGTTTCTATAAAATGAAATATCAATATACCATGTATTCCTTCTTCTAGTAGTCATACATTACAATTAAAATTAAAAAAACGATAAATTTTTGGTACATATACATTATTGGGTCCAATAATCAATAATGTAATATATTAAACATTCCCATTTTTTCTACTCTATGATATTGAATCACTACATTCTATCTAGATTAAAAATATGTATATTTCAAAAACAATTGAGTCTTATTCATGGAATAATGACTCTTCTTGTGAAATTATCTCTACAAATCAGTGTATATGTGTTTGATTTTTAGAATGAATAAGTTATAGTGTAATTTTAACCATTTAGAAGTAAATAATATTATTCGAAGATGTTTTAATAAGTTTCAAATATCGTAAAATCATATCAGAATTTACCAAACCATGGGTAAAACTAAAAAAGAAGATTCCAAGTGGTTTGATGAAGATGAATTTTATGTCCATAACTTCAGAGTTTGAAAAATCATTGACTTGTTTATTTTTAATGTTTACAGTAATTTTTTGTAGTTAAGAAAACATATGTGTTCAGTCATTTGAATTGATAAACAATTTACAACATTAAATTTTCAAATAGATGAAATAAAATGTTGGCTTCCAAAAAAATTTGGATTTTTGGTATGGTATTATTAATATGGATGACATTGAGTTATATTTTTTTTATTTGTATATATGGAATGAATATTTTTAATTAAGGGTATATTAATATGTTATCCATGCCAGATGGGGATATGAGACCTGTTTCCGACGCTTTCGCCGGGGCGTGCACATTTGTCTGTGGGGGAGGACTCGTAGCTTGTTGCCCTGCATTCCCGCTTTCCAAAGGTGGGCGACATCCATTCCTTGTTCAGGGACGCCTGCTCCTTGATTGAAACTAGGATGATGGGATGTCATTTATTCCTTCAGTGGATTCCTCCTCGGAGCTCATTACCTAGTCCAGGTCTCCCTCATAGATTTAAGACGGGTTTGTGAAGCTCATTCCGAGTGCCATATCTACATGGACGCCAGTTAATTACGCTGCTTCCGTCAAGATGCTCCAAGGGGTCTTGTCGGGGCAGCAACCATTGGTGAGGATAATGGCCACGTTGGGGCGTCGTTGGCATATCTATCTTTGGTCCCTCATCATTGGGCTTCTCGAGGGTGCGGAAGCCCGAGGCATCCCGCATCAAACGCGGGGAATATGCACCATCTGAGTATTTCCTCATCTTCCCATGTTTAACACGGGGTATGTCGCGAGTTTAACGTCTTGCAGAGATGGCTTGGGTTGAAGGATACCTAGGGGGAACACCGATGTTGGGGCCAGCACGTGGGCGGCTTCCCATATATCAGGGAGTGGGATAGGGTGGCATGATCTCACCAGGATGTGGCGGCCCGGGTAAGGATCAGGATGGACAGTGGAGTGAGACATGGGGATTACGTTATGAGACGGCCCATGTGGGGGAATACAGTTTAACGTCATGCGGGACGGAATACAGTTTAACGTCATGCAGGACGCGATACAGTTTAGTGTCATGCGGGATGGAATACAGTTTAACCTCATGCGGGACGCGATACAGTTTACGGTCATGCGAGACTTAATACAGTTTAATGTCATGCGGGATGGAATACAGTTTAATATCATGCGGGACGAAATACAATTTAATGTCATGCGGGACGCGATACAGTTTAACGTCATGCGGGACGGGATACAGTTTAACGTCATGCGGGACGACATAGAGTTTAACGTCATGCGGGACGCGATACAGTTTAACGTCATGCGGGACGGAATACAGTTTAACGTCATGCGTGATGGAATATTTGGGGCTTATGCTCTGAGGCAACCCAATGTGGTCGGGGAACCGACATGGAGAGGTTGGGACGACCGAGTGGTGGGATTGAACCTCGTGGAGGCTTCCTACGTACCGTGCGTTAGCACGGATCAAAGTCCACATAGTTCACTGGGATGGGGCTTACGCTCTGGGGTGGCCCATAGGAGGATTTGATGGTCGATGTGCGCTCTAAGCCAAGGTGAGTCATGCTCGGTGTGGGAAACAAGAGGCAGCAGTGACCAGACGATCACGTCGCGAAGGGTGCGTCCGTGAGAAGCTGAATGGGGCTTACGCGTTGAGCGGACCAAAGAGGAAACATGGGATTACGCGTGGTTTGTGGCCCTTGGTGTCGGGGCTTAATCCAGGGTGGAGGCTCGTGGGGCGATAAAGCGTAGTGGGAAAAGGACTCCACTGGCCTTGGCAGGGGGGAAGTACGGAGATGCACGGGTGCAATCATCCGCAAGAAAGGATAGGGGCTTATGCTCTGAGGCAGCCCTTCCCCTGCGGACAAACGCCACTCCAAAAAAGAGGATCTCATTCCATGTGAGGAAGAGTCCATTCCTGTGGAGACTAGAGGAGTAAAGAATGTCCGAGCTGGGGGGACCCTGCATGTGAAGCACGGGGTCAGACCCCAGTTTAACGTATTGTGTTAAGGACGAGGTGCTTAGCAGTTTAACGTCCTGCAGCTTGGACGAGGTGGGTTTTCTCCACACCCCTAGGGATTACATGCCCAACGCCCTCTACCCCTTGAGGAAGGGAAGGCATCGGCAAGGCCATGGAAAACGGGGGCCGCAGGGAGAACCACCGGGAGGTCCACGTTAGCGTGGCTACGGTGGATGGGGCTTACGCAAGGAAGCTACCCAGGTGCCACTGTGGAGCAGAAACGATGGATGGGGCTTATGAGTGGAAGCTTCCCATAATGTATTCCTCATGTCTGTCCATGAGGGCATCCTAACTCACTGGTGGGTTGAGTTATGCACCTATGTGCTAGTGCACAAGAGGGACAATGCCAAGGGCATTGGAATCGGCCCGAAAAAAGGGATATGAAAAGTGTGAATCACATGAACGGCATTCGGAATGCAATGAGAGCGGCGTGGCGATAGAGGATAACTGCTGACCATGTTTTCAACACAGCATCCTATCATGTTAGCCTAGAATGGGGACAAAACAATGAGGGGTCGACTTCTGACCGTGTTCGAAACACAGGACCTGACTCAAAGTGTCGCCCAAAGCCTTTTGGGGTGTTGGCCTAGGACATAAGGCGGACCATAGGTGAATCATCCATACCGTTAGGGGGTCCCTCCAGACATGGAAGTGGATGCAGATCCGAATGAAGGACATGAAAAACGTGGGGTGGAGTGATGGAATGTTTTAACGGATTCCAACGCTCTTGAAACTACGCCACTGTAATCATGGAATTAGTCATCTTATGCTTGGCGCACACGGAATCTCTTATTTGGAAAAAGATGCATCCTATGTTTGGAGAATAGGGTTTACTAAAGATTATAGTCATGTGGATAGGACTATGGCATCTCATGCTTGGAGCATAAGGCATCTCTTATTTGGAACAAGAGGCATCCTATTATTGAATGATAGGGCATTCTTCTCAGGGGAATTGACGCTGAGATTCTCAACTCATGACATATGAAACAAACCAAGAAGAATATGTCAACTCAAGGTGTTTTGAAGTGTGCGGAGGAGTATCTCAAATCAAGGTATTCCCTAGGTGGAAGGTTGGTGCGCATAAGGTCGCAATGGAAAATCCCAACATCCCGGCCCGAGATGTTCGCGGTGCGACTCTCAATTTTTCATGGTGGTTAGTGCCGGGATATGGTCCCGCCCCGGGTGTGAGCCTTTATACTGTTTCGCGCAATAGGAGCGACACACAGCATAGGCTACGCGCAATAACGGAGGGCTGCGCGCAATAGGGCAGTCATGCACGCAATTAAGGCTGTTGCGCAGAAAACACTGGGCCATTGCGCAATTTGGGGATGCGCACGAAAAAGGATGGGGCAGTGCGCAAAGGAAGGGATTGTGCACAAAAGAAGGAATTGCACGCAAGGGGCGGACCCCTACGGGGATGGCATTTAGTCTAAGCCAGGGGGATCTCGCGCAAAGGGAGGATACCGAGGTGACTTGGGGTGGAAAAGAACCATAACTGAAGACCGTTTTACGCGCGCTGTTGTGCGGACGGGAGCCGTTTCAAATTCCAGAAACCCATATTGCGTGCGGGGGAAGCCGAATTGCACGCACGATAGTCACTTCGGATTCCTCAACCCCAAAGTGTTCGGGGTCACCTTCTATTTATAAGCGACCCCCGGCGCTGAATCGAGCCGGCGCACAAAATACTTCACGCGCGAGCGCAGCCGGCGCACAAAAGCTCGCCGCGCATAACCAGGGCGTGCCCAGATTGCACGCCTCAACGGCTCAATTCCGCGAAACCTGGTGATTCTACACGCGCAGAACAATTTTTCGCGCGGATCCTCCTTTATTTCCCGCACCCCATCTCGGGCCTCCGGATCGGGCCTCTGATTCCGAATATGACTTCTCTTCGTCATTCCAAAACTTCCTCCGAGGGTTACGGACTTTTTTCGGCGTCAGCAAGACCACATCCACTACAAAAGTGGGAAGTCAAGCCCCTATGGCATCGAGTAGATAATAAGTATTCAACGTGAAATTGTAGGTGTAGGGGAACGGGTTAAACCACCACTGTGTAAGGTAGGCATAGTGGAAGAGTAGAGAGCCTACATGGTGTGGTATCAGTAAAGAGAATATTGTTTAGTAACTATTTAATGGGCTATTTGGTATGTTTCTTCAATTATATGGGACTGTAGAAGTGAATGAGGTTTTGTTGTGGGATCAATATACTTTTTCTCTAATTTAATTTTAACTATTTGAGCATATCAATCCTTGATCCAGGCTACCCTTTATATGTTGGATTCTATCTTCTCTACTCAGCCCATCTGAGAGCATAATTTTTTTGGGTATCCACTATGAAGCATCATATGAGGATCAAACCTAGATTTATAATAATTTTTTTTATTATGATGTTGATAAAAAGATTTAAATAATAATTATACTCTATTTTCATAATAGAATGTGGAATAAAATGTGTTTTTATAGTGTTTAGAAATTGTGATTGATGATGATTGTTTTTATCAGTAGTACGGTAATAGATGTAGTATTTTTTAAGAGAGGTGGTTCATATGAGCTAGGATTGTGGAATCATATAATATTAATTTACTGGATAATATCATTTTAATTATGATCATTATGAGAGTGTTTTTAGTGTCCCACAAAAAAAATATAAGATACAAGAAATGCGTTTTTTTAAGGGCAATGTTTTTAGGAACGTTTTTTTCTCAATGGAGAAGGTGTATACCAAAAATGTTCTACTTGTTCTTAGAACACTCAGATATTTTTCTGATTATATATTTGACAATGAAAATTTTAAAGTTAATAAATTGTCTCCTGCACTAGTTTGATGATCTTTATGAACCCATAAACTCTCATATCCAAATTTGGTTTTAATTACTGTAGCATACTGTTGTGAAGAAAATGGTATGTATTTTCTTGTGCAGAGGTGTTATTTGAGTTGTGCACAAAAATTATGAATCCAAGAGTAATTGTGATATTACATGCACATAATAAAGATAAAAGATATTTTTTTCTCCACTCTTGCACGTGTAGAAATTGTGAAGAATATATAATATATTATATGATAAAAAATATTCACCCGTGATATCCAACACATACACTATTGTGTGTTAATAATGAAGTGGATGGTGTGTATTTCCTTGAAAATGTGTATAGGATTTGATAATGTGTGTGTAATAAAAAATAAACATTTAATGTGGGGTTTTTTCAATGTGTACATTATGATTGTGAGTAAGATCTTGCATATCGGATTATATAATAACGTGACGGAACAAGAAGGTGGTACGAGTTCTTTATAAAAAGGATTACATGTTTTATTATTCACGTATATGAAAATTTTCAAGCCTAAAAGTGTTTCATGTGAATTATTATTGTATAAAAAATTTATTATTCCATGAATTTTTATATACATTCATGAAATATAATAAAAAAAAGGAAATATCCATTGAAAAGTGAGTAGTGATATTTTAAACTAAATCATATGTTTTATTTCTATTAGTGAAACTAAATTAATTCATATATATGTTTTTAGTGTTTAGTGATGCTTAGTCTTCCCTATAAGAATTATTATTTTCACGAGCAGTGTTGTACTAAGTAATCAGAGCATGTACATAGTTATTTGATCAATACCAGCATCAGTTATAAGGTTCATCAATTGTACAAGAGCTAGTGTGATCTACCAATCTCATTGAGAAAGATCAAGTGATCATCCTAATAGTGGATCATAATATCTAAATAATTTTAATAACTACATTATTGGGTCCCCAACTAGATATTGAATAAGATCTAGAGACTTGGGGTCTAATAAGTTGAATTGCCTGTGTTTATAAACAAAATGTGGAAGAAGAGTTGGATTTTAGGGGGTATAAATTGGATCAAATAGAATCTCAAATACAAGGGAGTATACAATTTTTCTTCATGAACCATTATCATTGTTTAAAATATTAAATTTGATAATCTATGATGGAGGGTGGTCTAATGAATGTGGTAGTTATGTAGTTATTATTACACAACCATATGAAAGTAGTGTATGATGTGTTTCTTTTAATTTAAACATTGATAGATTATTCACTCATATTAAAAGATGATAAATGATTTAAATCAAATTATTAAAATAATTCACTAATACATACCACACCTTACTATCCCCACATCTCAGTGAGACACAATATCCTTGGGAACATTTCAGAAGAATATTTTATATCCCAGTAACTTTTGAAATTAATTTCACAACTATAACTTGATCACTACATAGTAAAATATATATGGAATTAGAATATAACTAGGATGTATATTGTTAAATACAATCATATACACTATAAAATTATGAATTACTATAATCATTGTTCTTATTTAACTAATTTTATAATTTCTTCAATCCCACAAAAAATATAGCCATATTTTCAAATAGCAGAGTTCATAATTAATCTTCCAATGTTAAAAAATGTAGCTATAATCTAAAATAAAAGTTAGCAAGAGGATCATCGTTTCACATAGTCATGAAGCACAATTCATTCAATCATACTTCTATATAAAATATGATTAACTTCCAATTATTATTTTCTTTAAAAAAATATAATCTAATATTGGGCATCACTATAGAATTAGGTGTCATTTTTTCCTATAAAAAGATTCATTCCATTTATCCTTAATTATATCTTTGAATACCTATGATTTTTTTAAACAATGAATAATATTTTCTGATAGGACCTGATATCATTCACTCAAAACTGATAATTTTTTATTTTTCTTTCTTTTTATATATTTAGTTGAAATTCATTTATATATATATATATATATATATATTATTTTAATGATAATTTTATTTTTATTCTTTTGGATTATCTCATTCAACTATTATAAAATTTTAAAAAATTCTAATTCATTGAACTCAGTATTTCTACTATCTAAAAATTAGAAAGATTTATGTTCCAATGTGTTAATAATAAATTTAAAATCACAAGAACTTATTGATTTTGAATTTTTATTAATACTCACTACATTATTATACTCATTTCTAAAAATTAATCTCTGTAACAAATAATTGAACAATAAAAATGTATTGATCAAATCATTGATTTTAATGTTTGTAATATTTTTATTGTCATATATAATTTGGATGTTAAATAATAAATATTTTGGAAGAATGTTTATGATTTTCACAAAAAACATTGTTCATCTATTGTTTACCATTCCCCATGTAAATTCTAAAAATTCAAAAACATTAGAAGGAATTAATACATTTGTGCCAAAAATTATCCTAGGTGGAAATAAAGAATAAGATAGTCATCACACATCACTTACTAATGAGTCTCTTCCACCTTATACATACACTAGACAGTAACCTCAACGTTCACAAAGATAATGAAATCCCCTCATATGTAGTAATTTGAGTATATATATATAATTTAATTGGAATAAAATTACATTTTATAAACATTTTATATTTCAACATACTATATATTATTTTATCGAGTACAAGAAAAAGTTCCTTCTCTATATTATATAAATTTATTGTGATCATTTGATAGTGACACACTATAATTTAAATGGATTGAATTTTTATCTAATATCACTAATATTCAGAGTCAACACATAGAAAACTTGATGAAATTTCATATTCATGTTTTACATTCTTCTGATTGGTATTCCATCTATTAAAAATATAGGTCATCTTTCCACATATTATTTTAAAGATGACCAATATCATATACATCATAAGTTAAACGTATATAAACAATATATAATACATTATGATTTTATAGATAAAAATGTATGGTTTCTTTAATAGGGTGGATTAATTGAAGGATGATAGAAACCATTAAAATTCTACCCACTATGGAATTTTCAATGTTCAGAATTTTCAAAAAAAAACTAGATGAAATCAATTAATAAATAAAAAATTAAATGATAAAAACCTCATAAATTAAAACTCTATAAATTTTAATTGATATTTAAACAAATTAAATAGTATTATAAATTAAAATGAATTTAAAACTTTTTTACTTGAGTATAGGATATAAATAATTAAACTCATTTAAAAGTAATTAATGGATATCACATTTTTTATCAAATCAACTCATCAATTATATACCATAGAAAAAGGATGGGATGTACTCAACCAAATAGAATGCATGTTTGAAACTAGAAACAGTATCGATCTATATAATCAGAAGATAAATTTTGTATAGTATTAAATTCATTTATAACCTAATTAACAATATAAATATCTATAATTTATTTCTTATTCTATAAATGTGATTGATAATAATCCCATCACACGAAAATTCATCATATATTAATATTGGAATTATTATATTCCTTAATAAAAATATCCTTGATTATAATGATCAAAATAATATTTCATCAATGAGAAAATGAAATTTTACATCTGAAAACTCATAATTAAAATTTTTAGGGAAACACAATAAAACAATTATATGATACAACACTGCATTGATATAATGTAAAGCTCTATTTAATTTATTATACATATATATTCTATTCCTGGATGTCTTAGTTTGATTTGAATATGTTACTGTAACACACTCCTCTTAGTTCATTATGTTTGGTTATAATTGCATTAGAAGATACTTCCTACCCTTGAATGAAATGATTTAGTGTACATTAACTATAATATAGACATTTTATTGATCAATTTAACTCATGAAAGAATAGTACCAGATGATATTGATATATATAATTAATAATGATTACTATGAAAATCAAGAGTATTGTGATTTCAAAAATGATAATAAATAGATCTTTTAACTCAAAATAAATCTCAATAATGAGATTAAAACCAATTGATGTATCCACTAATTTGAATCAACATCGTTGAATCCAACATGAAGAATCCTCTTGCACATGGGTTTTCTTCCACCATTGTGGGCATATATATATATGTGGTATACTTTTTTTAAACACTGATTCCTGGTTTGTACATATACACTTAAAAGGAAATTAGAACCTAATATAATTTTTATATCAATGGGGAAACATGATTATGTAGTTAAACATGTCATTATTCAATTATTTCTTCATATTTATTCTATCTAGAAATGTGTTTCTGATCAAATCATGATTTTTTATGCAAAAAAATTCCCAATGGTTTATAATGAACCCTTCACGGAATTCCTTAATTTATAAAATCAAATTAAATAGATCTTTTTTTAACTAACAATCATTTGTTACTTTCATAATTTGAACAATCTTTCGAAGATAATCCTGATTTTCGTCATGGTATCTCCATCACATATCATTCTAAAACACATTTACATATTTTTTGTTTATTAAATATAATAAATAAATATATTAATCAATACATCATATATTCATGTATTTACTCAAATTATGGAGAATGTTGAATTCCCCCATTTATTATTTTTGATTGTAAAAAAATATAAGGTGTGCAGCATCCCTCTATAGTAATATCATTCCAATTAAACCTTTCCTTGAATGTTTTTCCATATTTTAGTAATATTAATCTTCTTGTCATCTGATTATATATTTTTCAATTTTTTAATATCCATGTATTGAGTATTATAATAAAGGGAACTGTATATTTTCCTTTAATAATTTCCTAATTGTTTACAAATCCATAATATTAAAGTAATTTTTGTTCAATTAAGTAGTTATCATATACATTCTAGAACATGATTCATTTATTTATTTTTTCCTCAAATCCATATTGAGTTTTTAGGGGAATTGTTTTCTTCATGATGGATCCCCTTCACTATTTTTTTTATATAATTCACTGGAGCATTCTATGGGTATGTCTCAATTGTATTTTTTCATTTCATGAATTTTATAAGAGTTTTCATTCACGATTTAATTTTCCTTCAATTTTTTTTAATTATATAGAAAAAATATTCCTTGGACACATAATCCAATTATTTAATTATCAATATATGATCCATAATCTCTCTAACATGATATGATAATATTTTTTTAATTTCACTGACTTATTTTGGATTGATGATTATATATCATTTCTTGTTATTCAAATTTATCACTATGCTTTATGATTGAAAATTAGGTGTTAATTATTAATGACCAACATGAATATTTGAAAACAGAATTAGTTTTAGATATTTTAAATGAATATAAAGATATAAATTAAATTAGAGTGTCAATATTCTCATAAGAATTATTTTTTATGCATTCTCTTACATTTATTTAGATATTTTAAAATTTATTCCCTCTCTATTAATTCATATCTCATCAACAATTTATTTATAATATTGACAAAAATATTATATCTCCACATCCATGGAATCCTCAAATATTCTATATATTTACAATAAAATGTTTCATGTTAAAAAAATTTAAAAAAATGTGATATTTTTATTTATACCTTACTAGTAATCAACATAACCATGATGATTTCTTTTCATCATGGAAACTTTTACATAAGGATTATCTAATAAATATATCAACATACAAAGTCTTTGACATCATCACCATAAACCTATAACAAATGAATAATTTTCAGTGTCAAGGTATCAAATTTAGTTCTGTAAAAAATTTGGGCATCATGAATGAATCCACATGAACGAAAAATATATATACATAAAAATCGTTTTACATTGAATTTGAAAATGATGTATAGGATATAAATTTTGGGAATAGTGGTGATACATCACCAAAAATACACTTCCAAATCTGTTTCAAAACATTCTTGATGATGATACAAAATTTTAACTAAAGCCAACTCCCCTAATCAAATGAACCATGTAATTTAGAACAAGGTATGTGTTATATAATAAACCTATATGACATAATAAATTACAATATCATAGTTTACTTATAAATTAGGCTCACTTAATTTAACAAATATGATCACCTTTTCAAATATGAAAGGAAAATAAAATAGTGATATAAAATTCCCAGAATGTTTTTAAACACCATCAATGATACATATAGGATTCATCAATAGATCATAAAAAAGAAAAAAAATTAACGCTAGAAATGGATGGACTTATTTTATAAGAATAATAAATTATTAGAACTTTTTATGATGTAGGATATGACATTCAAATATCATTTCATAAAATCTATAAAAGTATATCCCTAAAATTATAACATATATCTATCCAAAAACTATATAGATTCTTTAAACACTTGGTTGGTACTCATACCTTCATCCATAATGGTATAGTATTCATAATAACATAGGAATGTGTCATATACATTAATGAATAAAATCATAAATATTTGTTAATCCGTATATGAATTACATCATAGGAATATGTCATGTCTTATTTCAACGACATAATGATTTTGGGGGAAATGTCAACCACTGCATGAATATGGGAAAGATTTTGGAAAAAGATGACTTAATTATATCCAAGCATAAAATTGTGGAAAATGAATCTTAAACCATGTACAAGTATAAGGATGTCATGAGATATAAAACGTAACCTAATCAAATGGGGGATATATATTTCATTTCCAACCCATCACCATAACATTTCCTGAATATGAGGGTAGAATAAAAGATAAAAAATGTAGATGGAAATTTATTATGAACCAATGTCAAATTTTTTTGTAACATGATAAATAAATAATTAATTAATATTCAAGGTATCCATAATGAACAATATAAATGGTGTGAGTAAATAATCTTATTAATTTTTATTTAATCAAAAAAGTGTGTGTTGTGAATATAAAATACAAAACTAAATAAAAAAAATAAAAAAAATGTGAATGGATTAATGAAATTTATTTCCATAATCAAAATTTTATTAAATGATTAAAATAATATTTCCCTGGGATAATAACTAAAGGTTTCGACAACTATATAAATTAAACTTATTATTTTACATTAAAATATATTTATCATTAATTAGAACAGTGAAATATAATAATATTAATTATAGTGAATCATGAAAAATAATAAGATATATAATAGTTCCCCTTGGGGTTTAATATAATGTAAATTTTTGAAAGGGAATTATAAAAAATAAACATGAATGATGAAAAACACTTTGTAACTATTACATTGATGTATAATTGAATTATGAGAAATGGTTAAAGTAAATTGAATGATTAATATCTTGTAAAATTGGTTCAAAAGGATTTGAATATCATTAATCTATTGGAAATGATTTATCCTGAACCACAAAAATATGAAACACCACCAGGGCTTACAGTGAAGATAAGAGTGACAAAGGAATTTTTCCTCCAATAGTCCCCTAGTTAGTGATAGTGTTGACGGAATAAATAAATATTATTGGGGGGATACCTATATTTCTTAGGAATACATGATATAACCACTATCTATTACATAATATAAACAAATCAGGATATAAAAAATATCAGAATGTATATGTTTTTTAGAAAAATAAAAATTGTGAGTTGAAAATAAAAAATAAAAACTATTAGGAGGAAACTCTAAAAAAAATCCCATGATCCAAGATAATTATACCCAATTCAATTGAAAAACGCACTCTAGTAACATTAAAATATATTCACAAATATTTTTTTGATAAAAAATATTCAATATTGTATATTATATGCAATAACTATTTTAAAAATAAATAGACATAATACTAATACATCAATGGGAAAATAATAGATCTAACAGGAACCAATTAGATCAATTGTAAACCCAGCTCATTAAGGCCCACACACCCAGTACCACATATATGGGTAATTTCATAATATAAATAACATATGAAAATAGGTTCCACAGAACCATTTCCAGAATTACTTATCACTATCAGACAACACCATAAAACATTACGTGTTCACTCCCTCAAATACTTTATGTGAGTCATGTCACATCCTTTCCAACCCAACCACTCACAGGGTCTAGAATCCAGTGGATATATAAATACATCCATGCCACAACCACCACCATACCATATGTATATCCACATAGTATAAATAATACATCATATACTATCTTTTATCACATCACATCCACACAAAACATATAAAAAACGTTAGGGTTTCACAATCATTTAGGACATAAACCTTTTTACTTGATCCTATTATGAACAACCACCACTGTAACACATCACATTTATAAACATCATAGAAGGGTATCATCCTCCCTACCATGCATGGACCCTAAAAAGAAAAAATGCCTCATTGTACTAAAATAAAAGGGATAGTGATGATGAGTTTGTAACTAGACATATTTCCTTAGCAACCAAGATACTAAGGAAAAATATGAAGACCCAAATCATTTAGGCAATATAATTGTTATCTGACATGGGTGGTGTATAAAAATTAATTATCATGTAATATATCCAATATAAATATTCCACACAGGAGCTAGTCAAAGAGCGTTGAAGACAATATTGAACTCTCAGGGAACTCAACCATCACCATATTATCATTGTTATACATTACTGTTTGTGGTAACTATAACACCAAAAACCATCCCACTTTATCACATACCATATCCATAATAAATATACACCAGTTCGAATTTTATCTTTTCATTACTATGTTTCCATATATTCCAATTAAAAACCAACTTCTTTATATTTGGACATTTAATTATATAATTAATACCAACCATTTTTAGGACAACATATTTATTAATTTCAATCATTACTTTTTCCAATTTACCATTTCCAGTGGTTATATTTGTTATCATTAGGATACTAAAAGAAATCCCCACACACATCATGACTAAAAACACCTTATTTTTCCCCATAAAATATAAAAAAACCATTCTTCTCAACCCACACTAACAACCCATCCAATATGAAATTTCAACCACACTTAAATGAACATCATAACATGTTCCACATAAATATTCTTCACTAACCCACTCAACAAAACCTAATCAACCCTAATTCATCACACATAAAAACCAAAACAATTCCAATACCCCATAATTTTTAACCCAAAAAAATGAACCCCAACATATTAATCACCCCATATAAATCATTAAACATATAAATATGAAAACTATAAAAAATGTATTTAAATAATATAAACATTATATACAACAACACAATTCCATTTAAAAACATTATTTCCATTCAATTCCATTATTCCACTCAACTGAATCATTATCCTTTTTATGTTGTTTCAAATTTATGAAAGGTGATTAGCAAAATTAATTCACAATGTCAATACACAATGACAAAAAATGACATGTTTTTCTAGTAAAAATATCAATAAATCACAAATCTCATGTTAAATATCAAGAAGAAAAATAATAACATTCCATTCCCCACACAATATTTAATTTAATTTATTAATTGTTCTTTATTTTCATTAGGATAATAATTTCTTCAAACCTAATGAGAAAAAATATTTTTAATCCCTTATTTAAAAAAACTAAAAGCTAGATCATGAAATAATAACCTCTTTGAATAATTACTACATGGTTATGTAATAATAATGTGTCAAAAACTATTTTTATAGGGGGATACCCCTAGATCAATCTTTGATAAACCATAATCAAAAAAATCTTACAATAAAAAAACTCAATGAAGACACACTATGATATTTGATGAAAGGAAGAATATTGAGAGTGGGGGGGGGAAAGAAGGGAAGAAAAAAAGGAGGTTATTACTTGATTTTAGAAGAATATGTTTTAACAATACCATGATGCTTGCATAATTATGTGGGATTAATGGAGAACCCGGCAAGAGATAAAGTTTATACAGTAGTCAATGAAAGAGATAAAAAATTTATAAATACTGTGAATAAGAACAATATTAATTGATAAAATTGAATATTCCTCAACCACAGTGTGTTGTGTAAAAAAGGTCTTAATAGACCCTGATAACATGAGAATTGATTTTATGATTGATAAAACTATGAACAATGAACTCTTTAAAAACATATTTAGATACATTTTTCTATAACCCCGCCATACCCCATGGTACGGAAGACAAAAAAAAAATTCACCTAAAAAACCCCATGACATTTAAATATGATAGAGGGGAAAATATCTCATCTTTTAATATTTGTACTCATGAGACCATAGTAAATTGATACTAATCTCTCTATTGGAATTCTTCACTATGAATCTAAACACTTCCTCAACACTATTCTAACACATTTAATTACCTCAATGATTCATAGTTAACCATTTCACAAAGGGATACATCATAAGAACACCACCCATATAAAAACATCCCATAATGGATGGATACCACAAAATATATCATCCAATACTCATATGATTTCTAATATCACCACTACCTCCTTTATCGTATAGTCCCCCTCATTTCTGATAGGTAAATATTTCATAGAAAATTATCACTAAAACTAGAACTATGGGAATTTCAAAATATGTGGTGTTCTAATAAGTTAATATGACCATCCATTATGTCAGAGGACTCAAAATATCTTATTATATCATCATTAGATACAAAAATACTATTACACCACCCCTATAGTACCAAATTGGCCAACATAATTAAGAACGTCACACCTTGGTGAACAATATAGAGGGAATAAAATTCAATATAACCCCCTATTCACCCCAAAAATTACTCAAAATCCATTATCACTTAAAAATAAAAATTGTTTCGGTTTTGAAGGTCCATTATATTACAATAAATATATAAAGAGTATGATAATGGGAAATTCCAATATTGAATCGAGTGGGATGAGGAACCCTTACCATACACTTTTAGTCCCTGCCTTTGGATTGAGTATAGATCATTTGTAGGTGGAAATTTTTAGTTAACCAGTGTTACAGAGACATGGGTAGGGGATTGTACAGATGTATTTTTGTACAGATTTGGAAAATGAAAGAGTTTTGGTAGTTAGGACAAAGGGGTGTTGGTACAATAATGGAAGAAGGGTAAATTAGAATATTTACTATTACTTCATTTATTATCCCAGAGACCCTAAATAATGCAATTTCATTGTTTTTTAGCATTTTATTTAAACAAATATGTCTATTTGAAATTATTATACACAAAAAATAGAAATCATTCTTAGAAATATTTTATAAATGATAAATAATGGTTAAATTTTTTATTTAGAAAAAAATATAATTTTTCCCTTAATAATTGAAATATAGGATTATAGTTTCAAAATAATAGTTTTGAATGTATTATATTACATATTAAATATATTTTCACATGTAAAACCATTTTGTAACTTTTGTTTATATTTATATAATTATGAATTCATAAAAGATATTTTATTCAAAAAACTATACTTTTTACAATTCACTATATATTCAATGTTTTAAAAAAACATAAATAACCATAAAATAATTTGATAGTGTTAATTATAATATACTTTTTGGCATTTTATTATATTAATATATTATGTTTTCTAAATTTATCTTTAATATAGAATCATAAAATTCATTGATAAATATTTTTAACTCAAATGAAATGTATTTATTATTTCAAATGAGAATAATTTTGTTTGTGTTATTATTAGTTGATTTTAACTGGATTGATAGTTAATTATTTTAAATTTCAGACATACACATTTTATAAAATTACGTTTTTAATTAAGGGAAATTTATCATTTAAAAACAAAAATGAGAAATTTTTTTCTATAACGAACTATATATTCTGAATACAATGTAATAACAATGACCACTTTACTTTTCCAGTGAGTAAATTATCTAAATAGAAAAACTATTTGGTGAAAAAAAATACATATATGTAATTAAATACTTAAATAATAATAATAAATACATTAAAATGTTATTTAATATTTTATTTTTACATTTTTAGAGTAATAAAACACTCACAAATAATTTGACTACAATCAATAATGAAAAAAAAATTAAATTTAATTTAAATTATATATACCTGCTAAATTATTCAATTTTTGTATAAATATTATATAAAAATATTTTTTTTATTGTTTGATGGTTCTAATGTTTAATTTTATCTTATAATTATTGAAATAAATACAAAATTCATATATAAATATGAAAGGATTTCACATAAATTTTTTAAGATTTTTTTTAATAAATTATTATTTAATTATCAATAAGAAAATATAACTACTAATTATATTAATGTCAATATAAAACAAAGTCTTATAATTAGAGATAATCCAGAAATATGTGATTTTATAAAAAAAATTTATTAATGAGTTATTTATAATTTAATTAATATTTTTATTCAAAAAATGTATTCATAGAAGGAAACCCATTATGTCATAAATATGTATATTGATAAAACAGTTGTATGATTGAAAAAAAATAAATTAATAGTATTTAACATTTATATAATTAATTTTTATCAACAAAATAAAAAAAATATTTCTTAATATATGGGATGTTTATATCCATTCCATAAACAAATTATTTACTTGCAATTTTACGCATTGATAAACAATTATTTATGGGTTTTCAATTTTCATGAACTAAAATTCATTGAACCAATATTTATGCTAAACATTATCGATGGTAAGGAAAAACTATGAATCATTATAATCACATAATAATTTTTTTCATTATATTATTATACTAGTAATAGTAAACCTAGTACTCTAGTGGTCTTATTTTTCTATTTTTAGATTTATATATGAATTTTATTCTATGTTAATATAAATAATTATGAAAAAAAAATTCTGATACCAAGACAAACCCCTATACCATCACATCCAAATATTGTTATAAATATTATTTTTTATAAATAATAGTAATTACTATAAACTCCCATAATAAAATTTTTAGTTCATATGGTAACTAGATGCATATTACATCATCAAACTATGAGGCATGAGTAATTATTTTATCATATACACTGTATAACCTGGCCACATAGTCTATGAATCCTAATATCACATAAGGAATTAGTGAAATTTATGAAATTAATGAGGTCAAATTCTTAATAAGGTGTATAGAATTTTAAATAATACAATAATGAGAGATTAATTGATCATCAAAAAATGAGAGGCATGATCTAGTGTGAAATGGTATTATTAACTGAATAAAATAACGAAATCATAAGAAACAAAAATGATGTAGGATTCAATAATAAAATAATATGTAATAAATTCCATAATATAATGATTATATAATCATTCCATATACCAATATACATACTCCACGGATGGGTATAGCTCATGGGTGTGACTCTTATACCCATCCCATGTAGAATCATTTACTGATTATAAAATATATTGCAATATAAACTAGGATAAAAAATCATAAAAAGGTAAAAGTTTCATGACCAAGTCATAATAACTATAATTTTATTTCAACATGTATGAAATAATATCACTATAGAAAAATGAATTATATTGTAGGGAAATGATACTATATCATACCAATGTATAACATTTTGAAAAATCTTGGTCACAACATTCCCACAAATAATTATCTAATGAAATTTAAATCATTAAAAAATCAATGGGGTGATACATAATTTTAGACCCACCCATCATGATTATATTTCATGATTATTACTGTAAAGTAGAATAAAAACATATATAATGTATAGTAATTTAATATTCCCTTTTTAATGAAATGGATAATATTGAAAATTTTATAAATCATTTACTATAATCGAATTCAAAAGGATCTAAAAAAATAGAATGTCGAAAGAATTTTAGAAATTCATTATCAAAACATCAATATTTTGTTATTCTTATTGAAATAAAAATAAAATATGAATGATTATAAATGATACAAGAGAATATCTAAAATTTTTATCATTTACCAACTTCTATGAAATTAATAAATAGTCTATTTAAGTGATGATATATTAATGTATCACAAAAAGTAGACCTGAAATTCAATATTTAATAAAAAAATAAATAGGTGTTATGAAAATAATAAAAATAGAATAATATTTAAAATCATGTAATATAAACAAATTAAAATATAATAATATTTTACCTCTTATCATGTTTAACTTAATGAAAATTTTTAAAGGGGAACTATAATTAGAAATATGACAGGAAAAAGTGTGACTAGTGAACACTTAATTTTACATAGTGTCATCTTATGAGAATAATTTAATTCATATAGAAATAGTTATGCCTCATTGATAATAGGTCATAAGGATTACAATACAATAGAAGTATAAGAATGGTACCCTTTAAATAGGATATAAAATTATATTTTAAAAAAAGAGACATAATAGAAGATATGGATGATGTGGAACACTAACTAAAGGTTACATTTTTTTATTTCCTGAATAAATATTAAGATTAATGTTGGAATCTAAAAAAATTTATGATTCTCAAAAACATAAATCCACATTACAGATTAAAAGGATATTATAGAGCAATTTAATATAGTGATTATATTTTTCCTTATATAAGTTACATTAAATGGAATCTTATCAAATGAAAAATATGGTATATCCAACCCCCACCCTTGGAAAATTATCTTCTTTATAACCTATAATATCTTGCATAGTATTGAAAAAATGATTAAATTCGAGGTGAATAAAAATGAAAAAAACAATATTAAAATATTTTAAAATATGGAATATACCCCACTGAAACAAACGGACAAAAATATTACTCAATACAATCCCCTTAAAGTTTCCTTTAAAGTAACATTAGAGACCCACCTTTTATGTACTACTAAAACACATCAGAATATCACACCTGCAATATCCATTTAAAATGAATCTCATGTTATCAATAATCAACTGAGGAACTAACCCAAAACCTCATTTTAAACTACACCTTGAATTGAAATAAAATTTCAAATACCTTTACCAAAGTCACCACATTCATTTAAAATCATAATCAAAACTCAATTTCTATAAAAAATTTGTTTTCAATGTAGTCACTCATTCCTTGAAAAATATTATTAGAATAACTCACAACACTAAAAAATAATTTATAAAAATGGGATCATGGTACAAATTACAACTCATAACAACCTATGCATTTTTTACACTATTATACAACATTATATATCCTTAGGCGAAGCCGAGCCACTACCACTTTGTCACAACCCCCTGCCACCAAAGATGCACCTCCTGAGCTTGCAATTGCGAAAAGGAGATAATGACCCCTGAGTCCCACCTCCAGTAGGACCCGGGGTGGCGACTAGAACCAAGGGTATGATTTTTTACAAATATGGGAGGCATTACAGTTTTTATTATTTAGGATCGGGAAATAGGATGAGTCAAACACAAAAAGAAAAAGGAAACAAGTAAATGGAAATAAACCCCAACCAATACCACATGCATGTTTAAACAATAATAAACCAAGGTACAAGTATAAGAAATCTCAAATGTATAATAACAAAAGAAACAAGAGTACAACAACTACAACAACTCCAACAGTCCTGACTAGTAGGGCCCCGTACGGCCCTGGTAGTCCTCCTGGAAACCAAAAAATAAACGTAGGGTGAGCATACAAGTATACTCAGTAGGGAAACCTAAAGCTCTTGTGCACAAGTGGGGACACATCCTAATGTCCCGTGAGAACAACAGAAGAAACCAAAACCTAACAAGGAATTCAATCCACCCAACCTCACCAGCCACGCTCACCGAGAACACAAACAACAGATGGTAGTAGTATATAAAAACAAGAGTATTGGGTACCCCCCACCATTCCCCACTAGTTATATGTTATTCCTAATGGAGAAAGTCCTGATGCTACCACACTCTTCTCACCCGCACACACATGGGCCTCATAACCATGTATCCTGCCCGCACACACCTCGACCTCACAACCACGTCCCCCGCCCGCACACACCTGGGTCTCATCCTGAAGGTTCTTGGGAAAAAGTAAATCCTGCCCGAAGATTCTTGGGCAAAAACCACCCCAATAGAAACCTACCCGAAGAGTCTTGGGTGTAAGGTCGCCTCAATCCATCACAGCCTATGGAAGAAAGAGTAGGAAGGAGCTAGTAACTAAAGGGAAACCACCCTCTCCCATGAAATGGGAGTGTTTGGCACTAAGTGCTCAACATGGGTGGGGTTCGACCAAACACAAAGATACATATATTTATATACATATATATATATATATACTAAACACTCATCCAAACCTATGGCTTCTAAATAGAGAACTGAGCATGTGCCTTGGAACTGCTACTATGAGGCATGTATACAACAAACAACCCCTACCCCATTTAGGTTTTCATGTTTCAACAGAATCAGTTTATTTGTTCCTTAACTATTGGGCAACTATCCACAAACTACCACATCAATTGTTCGTAAAACATATCCCTGTCATCCACAAATCAAGTTAGGAAAACACAAGAAAGACAAAAAGTCCTTTATTATTAAGCATCAAACCCCATTGATTATTATTTCTATTCCATTACCATGCCCCACCATTCATTAACTCTCCCACTTTCATTTATTATTCACAACCCATAGGTCGATCACATTCAATCCCATCCCTGCAGCCCTGCTACCAACAACTATAACCACAAACACACCAAACCTATACATCATAATCACTTTGATATCGTTTATCGTAGACCCACTTCCCATCACCAAAATAGCATTCACACCAACACACAACCAATCCAACAGTAGCCCCACAGTTCACCCGATCCTCAACAACCCACAAAACACCCCCTTATCATAAATAAACCCTAACCAGCACCCACATGTTTATTATTTTAGTTTGTTCAACCGGGGTGATCACACAAGGGTTACAGATTTTCATTTAATCAGTAAAATTTATGTGATTAACCAATTACAACATTCCACAAAGTTTCCATTCATAAACGGTCTAGAAAGATAGGGAAGAATTTAATTTCTCAAGCAAAGGCCCCCAACGACCATGATTTTCAGTAGGAATAAGCTTATTCAATTAAAAACATAATATGAGAGGATATAAATAACGTAACTGCATTCAAAAAAATCCCATCCCCATTATATAATCCATTTAGTATATATATTAAACAGGTTCAAATGTGTTTCATGTAAACAATAGGACACCCAACCCACATGATGCAAAAATGAGAGAGATGAAGGTAAGATCCCTACCTCAACATGTTCTGATCAGAACGCACCCTTGGATCAAATTTAGAAGACATTCGTCGGCGTCCGTCGCTTCTGTCAAAACCCAGAAAAACCTCCTTGGGTGGAATCTGGGAAGGAAAAGTTGAATGTAAAGCAACCAATCCAAGATCAGAAGTTCTGCCTTGTCGTTACGATCCTGTGGCCGCTGACGGATCGTAAATCGGAGCTCGGAAGAAGAAGTTATGGTGGAGAAGAGCCTTTGAGTCTCTTGGGAGAGCTCTTCTCGAGGGAATTGGGAGGAGAGGAGTGACTTTAAAAGGAGTACGGGACCCCTCCTTTTATAGGTGAGAAAAAATAATGTACATGGCATGTGATTTATAGTACATGGAGTGTACTCAACCATTTCACATGGTCACCACGTGGCTTCCAACACAGCCTTCAACGCGACATGCGGCCGTTGACTGGTCAACACACGGTTTGAGGGTAACACATACATGGGGAGGAACTACATGGTTTTTATTATGGGCTAGATGGCATGTACTCATTTATTTCACACAACTAGGACACGGATTCCACATGGCACATAGACGTTGACTGGTCAAGACACGGTTTGAGGGTAACACATATGCGGGGAGCAACTACACGACTTGTAGTATGGGCTACATGTTGTGTACTCATTTATTTCACACGGCAAGGACACAACCTTCAACATGGGGTATACCTGACAAGGGGGTACATGACGTGTACTCACACTACACGGCGTGTACATATAAAATTCTGGAAAGTGTGGGAAAAGACCATTTTAACCACCAGAACACTTCGTGACCTTCTTTTTGACAAAGGAATGGGCCAGAGAGATCCGGGCCATTACATCAGATACCTCTTAAAACATTATCGTCCCCGAGAATTCAAAACCAACCCTGAGGAACCCATGGAGATACCTCTTTGGGTTCTCAATATAAAAGGAACATAACCCACAAGCCTAATCATTGGTGTTAGTAATTAATTCTCCTATGTCGAGATATTATTCTCTTTAGGCGGCACTGACTCTCCTGTACGGGTTTAATCACATCCTTATTAATGCGTCTCAATTATGGATTGGGTCTTCCCACTTCCATATATTAGGATTTCCAACACACACTGCCCACAACACCGTAAAACCAACACACTGCCCGAACATGTGGTTTGGGGAAATTCCATCTCCTATGATGAGATATTATCCTCTTTAGGTGGCACTGACTTGCCTGCGTGAGTTAAATCGCATCCACATTAATGCATCTCAATTAAGGATCAGGTTTTCCCTTCCCCACATTTCCGGACATGTTACAAACTTCCAAAGAACAATGAAACAAAAAGTATCACAAAAAACATACAAAGCATTCCATATATCAAGGGTACTGAGTATAACATTAAAACAAAGCTCAAAAAAACATGAAAAAACACAAGTTAAAACAACTCCAGGTTCTGAGCGTGCATCTGGGTCTCCCACTCTCAAGTTCTCTCCTTGAGGCTGCCATGCCTCAACAACACACGAACCAATGTGATGGTTTGTCCGTGGAGAACCATTCCTTTACGATCAACGATTCTGACTGGTCGTTCCTCGAAGGTCACGTCGCCTCCCATATCTAACTCTCCCCAGTTGATAACATGAGAGTCATCGTGTAAGTACAGACGAAGCTGGGAGTCTTGGAAAATTTCATGAACCTTCTCCAACTCAGGTGGTAGGGCCAGCTGATAAGACACCTCACTGACTCGTCTCAACACCTTGATAGTTCTGATGAACCTAGGGGAGGGCCTACTCCCTTTCCCAAACCTCTGATGCCCCCATCGAGGGGAAACCATCAAGAACACATGATCTACCATCTCGAACTCCAAGGGCCTCTTCCGGTGATATACATAAGACTTCTGTCGGTCCTGAGCCGCTTTAATCCTCTCATGTACAAGCTAGACTTTCTCTGTGGTGCTCTACACTACCTCTAGCCCAAGATCACCGGTCTCACCAACCTCAACCCAGAAAATGGGTGAACAAAATGGTGTTACATACAATGCCTCAAACACTTCCATGCCAATATTAGAGTGGAAGATGTTATTGTAGGAAAACTCTACTAAAGGAAAGTGTTGCACCCATGATCCTCTGAAATCCAGAACGCATGCCCGCAACATGTCCTCCAACGTATGGATAGTCTGCTCTATCTTCCCATCAGTCTAGGGGTGGAAAGTAGTGCTAAGGCGTAGCTGGGTGCCAAAAGCATGATATAACCCCCTCCATAATCGTGAGTTAAACCGAGTATCCCAATATCTGATGATAGTCTATGGAACTCCATGAAATCACACCACCTCATCTAAGTATCTCTATGCTAATGTACTCACCATCCCCGACTCCTTATTTGCTAAGAAGTGACCTGATTTCATCAGTCGATCCACCACTACCCAGATAGCATCATAAAAACCCTAAGCACAAGGTATTCCTGTGATGAAGTCCATCGAGATGTCATACCACTTCCACTCGGGGACACCTAAAGGATTCAACAAACCACTGGGAACACAGTGTTCAACCTTTACTTTCTGACACACTAGGAACATAGCCACAAACTCCGCCACTAACAATTTTACCCTGGGCCACCAAAACTGTTCCCTCAGGCCTTGGTAGATTTTTGAAACTCTCTGATGTACCGCCATGGATAAGCTATGGAACTCAGGGAGAACCCCCTCACACATCGCCTCTGAAACAGACAACCATTCGATGTCGGTTGTCCTCTGACCATCCTTCTGGATCATTTCCCAGATCGACACGATCCTACATCACTTCTACCTCAGAGTCTCCCCACTGAGACTCTTCCACATGCTGAAACAAGGAGGATTTCACCATCATCTACAACAAACAACCTCTAACACCCTCAACCCTGGCCTCCAAGTTCAATGAAGCTGACTCTCCCATCGCTTTCCAAGCATTAGTGGATTCCCAAACCACTTTCTTATGTGACTTGCTACTCAGGGCATCAGCCAAAAAATTTCCCTTACCTTCAGTGTAAGAGATCTCGAAGTCATAGTCTTGGAGAAACTCGACCCATCTCTGCTGCCGTATGTTCAGGTCACACTGGTAGAAGATATAACGTAAGATCTTGTGATCTGAGAAGACCACAAAGCTCTCCCCAAATAGGTAATGTGGCCACAACTTTAGTGAAAACACTACTAATGAATGCTCTAGGGAATGGGTGGAATAGTTATGCTCGTGAGGGAGAAACTAACTAGAACCATCATAGATCACACCCTTCTTCTACATCAGTACGCACCCCAAACCAAGGCTAGAAGCATAAAAAACACCTCATACAACAACCCTTCCTCTGGAAACCTGATTACAAGAGCACTGACCAACTTCTCCTTCAGGTAGTCGAAATATTCATGGAACTTCTAGATCCATAGGAAGACTTGGTTCTTCCTAGTAAAATCTTTCAAAGGTGCAGAAACTCGAGAGAAGTCTGAAACGAACCTCCAATAGTACCCTACTAACCCCAGGAAACTACGAAATTCTGCCACGCTCTTGGGTGCTGCCCAAGAAAAAACTGCATCAACCTTTTACATGTACACTGACACTCCATGATGAGACACTATGTTCCCAAGGATGTGTACTTCTTGTGCCAAGAACTTACACTTCGACAATTTCCCGTAAATATGTTGGTCCCGAAGGACTTCTAAGACTGCCATGAGATTCTCAACATGCTCCTCCTTTGATCATGAGTAGATCATGATTTCTTCGATAAACACAACGACGAACCGGTCCAAAAACTCTAGGAAGATGAAGTTCATAAGTCCCATGAACACAACTAGTGTATTCGTAACTCTAAATGGCATCACTAAAAACTCGAAGTGCACATACTTGCACCTGGAATCCATCTTCGAGATGTCACTGTCCTTTACCATCTGTAGATGATATGCCGATCAAAGATCAAACATAGAAAACCAACATGATCCCCTCAGTTTTTCAAAGAGATCATCTATCCTTAGAAGGGTGTAACAGATCTTGACCATTACCTGATTCAACCTTCGGTAGTCAATTCATAGCCTAAGACCATCATCTTGCTTCTTCATGAACAAAACTGGATCACTCCATGGCGATACACTGGGTCGAACAATACCCTTCTCCATCAGATCGTCAATTTGATTCTGCAACTCCCACAACTCAGAAGGTACCATCCGATAAGGGGCCATCAAAATCGGACATGCACCAGGCTGTAAGTCTATCCTGAAATCAATGTCATGTCTGGGGGGGGGGGAGGGAGTCACAAACTCCTTGGGAAAAACATCAAGGAAATACCCAAAAACCTCTAGGAAATCCATCATCTATGCATCAGCTGAAACCACTGATAACCTGGCTAACATGGAAAGGAGAGGATTCACGTGCTGGCTTCCCACCTGATAGCTCCTCTCGCCAACAATAGATACACGTTTCCCATCCACGTCGGAGAACACGACTATTCTTCGGAATCAGTCGATAATGGTACTAACAGAAAACAATGATTCGATGCCAAGGATTACATCGTATGGGTGAATCTGTAGCAAAAGAAGATCCCCACTAGATCGATGTGGTCCTAACGTCAGCCCACATCCCCAGCAAATACAAGATATGCTGGTCTGGACTCTAACTAGTGTACTCAGCACTAGTGGTACGGAAATTCACTCTACGTCTAGTCCCAAAGTGTGGGATAGACCAGGTGCAACATAGGAGTGCAAAGCTCCCGAATCAAACAAGGTAGAAACGAGAGTGCCGACCAAAAAAATTGTACCTCGCACAACCTATGGTCCTGCTGAAGCTGCCAACTCTGCTGCATGCAACTGTCTACACCTAGCTCCTCTGCCTCTCTATTGTCGACCACCTCCCCAACCACGCCCTGGTTACGGTCCCTAGAGATCACCCTAAGGTCGGCCTCCTCCTGAAAAGTCTTCCCTCGGGGGAGCATGGTCCTGCTGATGCTGGAAGGGTCTCGCCGGGAACTGGTGTTGCTGAGGTGAGTGCTAAAACAACCCACCTCCACTGTACTAAGCATGGGTTAGGAACCGACTCTGAATGTGCCCAAAACCTCTAAAAGAGAAAAAATTTATCCCTAGGTCATGAAAAAGGGACGAGGACCTAAAGATCTAAACTGGAACTGCTAGGGCCTACTCCCTACTGGCCCGAACCTGGATGGTCCCGTCGTAGGAGACCTGCTACTGACTTCCTTCCCCTTCGACGAGCCTGGCAGGATCCCCTCACGTGGTGCACCTCCCTGTGAGTGCATCCTCTCTATAACCTCTGCCTTCTTATGTACTATCAGGTATGTCAGAAGGGTGAAGGGGGTGACAACATATTGAAGCGAAGGACAAAGAGCCTCCTCTAAACGTCTCATCCGAGACTCCTCATCTAGAAAGAGGTACAGATCAAAGCGCAAGAGATCCTTAAACATGATCCCCAACTCTCGTACTGACATACTCCCATGATGGATGAGAGTAACTCCTGCCGCTTCTCCACCTTAATCATGGAATAGAGGAATTCCTCTCAGAATTCCTTCTCAAAGTTAGCACACAGAACCTCTTCCTATGTCCTTTCTCCAAGGTAGAGCGTCCACCACTGTCGCGCCACACCTCATAGCTGACTGACTACTAGGGGAACCCAGTACTCCCTCGGGGCACGGATCAAGGAAAAAGAGATCCCTTGCTCCTCAAGCCACCCCTCTGTCTCCGTATCCGATGTACTGCCCTCGTACTTATTAAGTGTTTTCTGCTGGAAATAATGAATAGACTTTTACCACTGGCTATCTTCCTCCTCTCATTCAATCCTCAACTGATCGACCGCTAGAATCTGTTGGGCCTCAGCCGTCTGAGTCACCCGAGGATGACGTCCAGGTTCCATAGCTATACGATAAACAAGGATTGCCTAAGCCCAAGTAGTAAGGAAATTTCTCGAGGTTTATTTTATCACATTGTTTCAATTTCATTCCCAGAACACCCAAATCATGTAAAACAAAATCATGATGATGAATGTACCTTCCCTAGGGTCTCTACCCTGCAATCAATGTAGTCTCACATGGTCATTCGGTAGGCTCAAATTCCTTGCATCAGATCACGCGGGGACCTAAAATCCCATGTCCAAGCTGGTCTTCCCTGGACTATGTCACGCACCAAGATCAGCCAACACTGTTTCCCTACCATCACATGCAATCCTCACAGTGTCTAACTCCAAAATCCATCCTATCTCTCAACCATCACCTCTTATACCATTCTTTCACGACCCCCTCCCACCAAAGATGCCCCTCCAGAGATGGAAATGGTGATAGGTAGATAATGAACCCCGATTCCCGCCTCCAGTAGTCCCTGGGGTGGCAACTAGCACCAAGGGTATGAGTTTTTACAAATATGGGAGGCATTACCCTTTTTATTATTTGGGATCAGGAAATAGGATGAGTCAAACACCAAAAGAAAAGGGAAATAAGTAAATGGAAATAAACCCCAACGCATCCCACATGCATGTTTAAACAATTCTAAACCACTGTACAAGTACAAGAAAGCTCAAAAGTACAATACAAGAAGAAAAAAGAGTACATAAACTGCAACAACTCCAACTGTCCCGACTAGTAGGGTCCCGCACAACCCTAGTAGTCCACCTAGAAACCTAAAAGTAAACGTAGGGTGAGCATACAAGTATACTCATTAGGGAATCCTAAAAATAGCGTGCACAAGTGGGGAGACATTCTAATGTCCCGGGAGAATAACAGAAGAAACCAAAACCTAACAAGGAATTCTATCCACCCAAACTCACCTGCTGTGCTCACCAAAAACACAAAAAACATGTAGTAGTAGTATATAAGAAACAAGAGTATTGGGTACCCCGAACCTTTCCCCACTAGTTAGCTGCTCTTCCTAACGACGAACGTCCTGACGCTACCACACTCTTCCCACCCGCACACACCTGGGCCTCCCAACCATGTATCCTTGCCGCACACACATAGGCCTCACAACCTCATCTCCTGCACGAACACACCTGTGCCTCACAACTATGTATCCTTCCCACACACACCTCGGCCTCATCCCAAAGGTTCTCGGGAAAAAGTAAAACCTTCCCGAAGAGTCTTGAGCTAGAACCACCCCAATCGAAACCTACCTGAAGAGTCTTGGGTGTAATGTGGCCTCAATTCATCACATCCTATCGAAGAAGGAGCAGGAAGGAGCTAGTAACTAAGGGGAAAACACCCTCTCCCATGAAATGGGAGTGTTTGTCACTAAGTGCTCAACTTGGGTGGGGTGCGACCAAAGAAAAAGATACAGAGAGATATATATATATATATATATATATATATATATATATATACCAAACACTCAGCCTAACCTATGGATTATTAACAGAGAACTGAGCATGTGCCTTGGCACTGCTATTATGAAGTATGCATTCAACAAAAAAACCCAACCCCATTTAGGTTTTCATGTTTCAACAGAATAAGTTTATTTGTTCCTTAACTACTGGGTAACTATCCACATCCAACCATATCAATCATTCGTAAAACATATCCCTTCCATCCACAAATCAAGTTAGGAAAACACAAGAAACACAACATGTCCTTTCTTATTAACCAACCAACCCCATTGATTATTATTTCCATTCCACTACCATGCCACACCATTCATTAACTCTCCCACTTTCATTTATTATTCACAACCCATAGTTCGATCACATTCAAACCCATCCCTGCAGCCCTGCTGCTACCCACCATACCCACAAACACATCGAACCCATACATCATCATAATTTTGATAACGTTTAGCGCAGCCCCACTTCCCATCACCAACATAGCATTCAAACCAACCCACAACCAATACTACCGCAGCCTCGCTGCTCACCCGATCCACAACAAACCACAAAACACCCCCTTTACATAAATATACCCTAACCAACACACACATGTTTATTATTTCAGTTTGTTCAACTGGATTGATCACACAAGGTTTCTTGATTTTCATTTAATCAGCCAAATTAATGTGATTAACCAATTTCCACATTCCACAAAGTTTCCATTCATAAATGGTCTAGAAAGATAGGGAAACATTTAATTGCACAAACAAAGGCCCCCAACGACCGTGATTTTTAGTAGGCATAAGCCTATTCAATTCACAACATAATATCACAGGATATAAATAATTTAACGGCATTCACAAATTTCCCATCCCCTTTATATAACCCATTTATTATCTTTATTAAATTGGTTCAAATGTGTTTCATGTAAAAAAGTGGACACCCACCCTGCATGATGCACAAACTCGACAGACGAAGGTAAGATCCCTACCTCAATAGGTTCAGATCACAACGCTCCCCCAGATCAACTTTAGAAGATGTTCATCAGTGTCTGTCACTTCTGTCAAAACCCGGGAAAACCTCATCAGGTGGATGCTGGGATGGAAAAGACGAAGGGAAAGCAACTGATCCAAGCTCAGAAGTTCTTCCTCGTCGTTACGATCCTGTGGCCGCTGACAGATCATAAATTAGTGCTCGGACGAAGAAGTTATGGAGGAAAAGAGCTTTCGAATCTCTTTGGATATCTCTTCTTGAGGGAAAGGGGAGGAGAGGAGTGATTTGAAAAGGAGCAGGGGACCCCTCCTTTTAAAGGTAATAAACTAAAGTACACAACATGTACTTTATGGTACATGGCGTGTACTCGTTCATTTCACATGCTCACCACGCGGCTTCCAACACGGCCTTCAACACGACACGCAGTCGTTGACTGATCAACACACGGTTTGAGGGTAACACATACATAGAGAGGAACTACACGACATGTAGTATGGGATACATGGCATGTGATCATTTATTTCACACGGCAAAGACATAGATTCCACATGGCACACGGCTGTTGACTGGTCAACACATGGTTTGAGGGTAACACATACGCGGGGAGGAACTACATGGAATATAGTATGGGATACACAGTGTGTAAGCATTTATTTCACATGGCAAGGAAACAACCTTCAACACAGGGTCTACCCGGTGAGGGGGTACATGGCGTGTACTCACACTACACGGCGTGTACTAAAACAATTCTGGAATGTGTGGGAAAAGTCCATTTTACCGTCCAGAACTCTTCGTGACCTTATTTTTGACATAGGAATGGACTGGAGAGGTCCGGCCCATCCCACAATTTTATATCGTATATTATAAAAATTATTTCACATCCAAAGAATATGAATAATTATCACAAAAACATATGTATATCCAAAAAACCAATATAAATGGCGTAATAAAACCCACTTATCTCAATAAATGATCTATTATATTTCTCAATCTAATGTTATCCACCATGATACCATAACCAATAATTCATGGAAATTATAAATTATATATTTTTTTAAAATTATTTCACTTTATTTCATGACATATGTATGGAATATGTTATTTAAGATTTTTTTATTGTGACACCATATTAAAGTGGTTTTTATGAATATATAATTAATTTAAAGAAGTATGAATATTAATTTTTAATCATGATTTGGGAACAAAATGAATGTATAGTGGTAAATAACCCATTGTTTTATTGATCTTTATGAAGATGAAACTTCACCAGTGTCAATGTAAGAAGAATAAATTTAATAATATTATGATGGTTTTTAATTTATGACGAACAATGTATATTCCCATGGAAATAAAATATAAGTAATTCTAGTGATAAGGAATACATCAAGGGTAAAATAATGTCCAGATATTCCACCACTGTGGTAATATTTATTATAATATATATTTTTTAGAATGGTAGTGTTTTGGTCAATGATGAAAACACATAATTTATTGAATGAAATAAACGGTTACAGAAAAATAAAATAAGGAATTTTGTTCACATCCCTAACATAAATAGGGAGTAACTCGAGTGGAAGATCGTCCCTCAAAAGAATATCATGTGCAATACCCATATTAGAAATTCCATCACCCATCCTATTTGCTTCACGATATGTAAAAGTGACAATGAAGTTGACATATAAGAGCGAGTCTATGAAGTCCATCCAACGCGCTGTGAGCATCCAAGCAAGATAAATGGTACCATTCCAAATGTTCTGGACAATTGTAGTGGAGTCACATTCAATCTATATATTGTTCCAATCGTGCATCTTGGAGAATGGTATAGCATGGATAATTCTCATCATCTCAACTTCCAATGAATAAGAAAAACCACAAGATCCATAGAAGTAACTGAGTGACTGGTCGAGGTGATTTCTGAAGATGGCTCCACAACCCACTGGGCTAGGGTTGCCTTTAGAGGCACCATCCACATTAATTTTAATCCATCCTGGGGGAGGGGCTTCCAAAAAACATCAAAGGTAGATATAGGTTGAGGGTAATTCCCCTCAACTCCAATACGCCTATGAATCCCAAGGTCCCAAACCGAGTTGCTACAATGATTTTATTGAATTGAAACCGCCTCCTGTATCATGATGAGAATTTTCAATTGTCCTACATTAAGCTTGAAGGAGTTTTTACAAAATGTAATATCATTTCTACCATACCATATCACATGATGGAGATCTACAACAGCTACACCAAAAATATTCTTGATATGTTGGGAGTCGGGTTGGTCTATACACCACTGTATCAGCAAGGTTATAGAACTACAAAACAACAATCTACTTTCAAAATTGTCAAAAATAAAATGACAGAGAGTCATTGCCAACTCACAAGAAAGAAATAGGTGATTGATATCTTCTCGATGTTGGTTACACATAAATAATTTAGAACAAAGATTAATCCCAAAATCATGAATGCCGTTATCTGTGGGGATTCGACCATGGGCAATACACCACACTAGGTTGAATGAAGTGGGTTTTATCCAGGATATATTTATGTTTTTTAACCTGGATAAGTTATTTTCCTCAATGTTCAACAAGTGTTTGTATTAATTTTTAATGCCAATCACCCCATTGTGAGTGGATTCCAAAATAAGAAAATTGTCTGTATTAGTGATGGGATAACTATCAAAAATGTGTTTGATATCCTCAGGTAAACATGGATTTTGAGAATGTATGACTTTTTTTATAGTGTCATTGGTGTGATGTGGAGGTTGGTTATTGGGCATTCCATATATCAGGGGAGTTCCAGTCCAGTTATCCAACAAAGAATTTAAATTATGATCTTTACTATCCATACAGCTGTAATTTTTCATAATGGAAATGAAGGTGTTTTTAATGTCAGTCCAAATAAAAAACGTGAGAACATGAGACTGATTATTTCTATGTTTGTGATGGAAATGAGCCCTAACAACTCATTCAACATTAGGAATCAAAAACTATTCTATCATAGATATAAATTATCCTAAGAAAAATTTTCTAATGATAACAATAAATTCCTAATAATTGTAGTCAATAGAGGATACATGAGTAAATATAATATATAAGGAACCAAATTCATAAATTGTTACAATTTTAATAATGAGACATACGAGTTTCTATATGTGATTAAATGCAATCCCAAATCAATATAAATGGATACTAAATGACCAAATGAATGTAATTCATGAACTATGACCCACTTTACATTTATTATGGGCATGATTATAACATGAAACACATATGGGGACCAAAATAATATTCCATTCATGTTGTATGACCAAATCAATATATAAAAATTTGTGTTATAAGATCCTTGGGAGATAGTAATCAATTAAGATCACATGTGTGTTTACAGAAATTGTGAAATCAAAAATATATAATAAATTGTATATAGGGTTAATGTAGATAACTTGTATTATATACATAATCATCTATTCTAGACGATGATCTTATAAATTCATGATAAAATCTTAATTAGGGAATATTTTCTAGTTTTTAAAAACACAAATTTATTTCCATTGTTTACATTTTCTCAAATTAAATACTTTTCATCATTCACATAGATTCATAAACTTCAAATTATTTATTGATCTTGTAGGTATATCCCAATTTTTTTCATTTATTATACATTTCAAATTCAACATCTACTTATAATCTCAAATTCAATAGTGAAATAATAGGTAGTTTATTATTATAATCTATATTTAGATAAAATTTCTTTAATGAGTGAAAACTCATTATATCCCACTATTAAGTTTACTTTGTATATTATATAATAATAGTGGTTGAGGGGTTATGTATGATAGATTCCTTATTGGAAAAGTGGTTATCTTTCTTCTCTTATTTCGATCATCATCTCTCAAATGGGCGATGCCTAACAATTTATGTTGAGTAATATATTAGTTTGTAGGGTGATTTATATTTTATCATACATCCAAATAGGTGGTATGATTAGTTTACAGATATTTTTGTACTTTTAATACTCACTAAAACTGCATATTAATGGTGATATGTGCACAATTGTTATCTTTTCATTCATAAGTAGTTGAATAATATTTTCTCATTTTACGAAATAGGATATCACTAAACTAAATCACCTACCTTTATATAAATAACTAATCCTTCACATGATTTATTAGTTTATTTAACTGATTCAACCTAATTTTATAAAAACATCCGCTATTATTTCACACTATTATAAAAATATAATTTATATCCATCCTTAGATATAATCTGTCTTGCCACTACACTAAATTTACATGGATTTATTTTGTGTTTAAAAACATGGGTAAATGGTTATGAGTAAAATACTATCAAAATAAATGGGTCCATTGTTGAGGAATTATGGAAATTAACTAAACACCACACTTATATAGAATGACTCGGTCTATCGCTGACTAATTATTCAATCAAAATCATGATTTTGAGAGGACCTTTCTTTCAATAGAAATATCTCTAAGAAACCATGATCATTAAAAAAAATGAATTTTAGATCACTAGATTAGCTGATTCAAGAGATAGAAAAATTGTTATCTATAAATATTAAATCCAGGGTGGGAATCATGACCATGCCTAATAATATATGTTGGCACCACACTTTGTAATGAAATATCACTCAACTGAATATCCACCATTTAAATAAAAATTTTATTTCAATATAGGTCTAATAAAAATTTCTTCCAATTTTCTCGGTAATTCTATTTAAGGTTATAAAAAATTATATCAATGAGTTTTCCATGGTATGCTATATATAATTTCATATCGTCTAACTGAATAAAAAGTGATGTGGACAGAATTTTAGTTCTCATTTCAAAGTGTTTCTAGTGAATGGTTTTGCAACACACATCTATGATAAGTATCATGGTTGGATGATTTTTATTTTAATTACATTAAAATTGATTAAATTACACATATATCACTTCCTTGAGGGAAACAATATATGAAATTAAAAACCCCACTGGAAAATCACAATAATAATACTTGGAATGATTAAAGAATCCCTATGCATGTTTTTCAAACATATCCAAAAAGGAAAATAAATTGTATCCATTGTTTTACCACAAATGGATATAAGGTAAAAAATATAGTATATATATCATCACATTGAGATATAATTTACTTGTCACCAGTTATATCAAGGGTTAAATATGAGTTATTATAAAAAACCAAAAATAATATAGAGCTATAGGTACTTCTATTAGAGGATACCACTGGGTAAAATTCATTAAACCACCTATATTTTAATCATTATTATAATAATATAAAGCAATGGGATGGAAAATGGACCGTAATTATTATCTTTGAAAAGAAATCCTAGATATGTTATGTTTCATTATTTATATACCTAATCATTTAACTATTAAATATATTTATGTGAAATTAATTGATTTTTTTCTTTCCTATAACTAGAGACTATATTAATAGTCCAATCAGGTATAGTGAGACAATTTCTGGATCTGTTATGGATTTAGAAAAAACCCATGATTTTTCATCCTTTTCAATAAAATTATCATCCCCCTCCACCATTATAATACAATATCATTAAAATTTATGAAATTAAATACAAAAACCTCCATTTTTATTTTGTAAAAAATTATAACACCTTTCAAAATATCGGAATAAAATATAACAAATATCAATACAATGACATTGATTAATTGAAAAAAATGAAACAAAATAATTAAAAAATCATCTAAAGACTCTTATTTTTATAATGACCTAGAAAAATATTAAATTACAATATCTTTCAATGAAAAATTCAAAATGAAATTTTAGTTTGATAACTATGATGAATAGAAAAAAAAACCTTACATCAAAACCTAAAATGAAATAAACTAGATAAAAATTTTGAAATTGTAAAATAATATTAAAAAATAATAGAATGCACCAGTAAGTAATTCCAGAATAAATTACATAAAAAACATTCTGTTGGAATTTCCATTAAGGATGACTCAATCAAAGAAAATTGATAAATAATAAATTTAAAACAATATCCATGTGATAATAAAAAATTATGAGATAAAGAGACCACAACTAGAAAAACACAAAAAAGATTCCTAAATATTTTATTCTCTTTAAGTAAATATTCTCTATGAATTAGTGAATAATGGTAATTAAAAAGTAAACATGGTAAAAAATGTGTAGTTATTAACAAAACTAGATCTATATAAAAATTATAGGATTTACATATCTTTTACATTTGTTCCACTACTGGATCCATGGAATTAACATATGCATTATGTGACATTTCATATCCAATAAAAGGTTTTCATCATTCATTTATTTATTTAATGAAGATTATATAACTCAATTATACTAGAGTATTGGGTCAATGAGAAAATAGATCCAATTTATTTCTAAAATGTGCACTTGAAAATGTTATATTTTGAGTCTAGATCATTGTTTTTTTGAAGAATTATATGTCCGTGATAAATATGGGGAGATAGAACCTTACAATTCACTAATATTCCTTTATATATCCATATAAAATAAAATATGAAGTACATATAATGTCTATGAAGATTCCCAATAACATTTATCTTTTATAAAACACTACATATTTCAATATAATTAATCCTATGACATTTCATTATTAATATTATTCACTCTTCAATCAATTATATTTTTAGGAAACATGTTTTTATCAGAAACATGATACATTGAGTCAATTATATCTTTAATTAAAAATTAATATATAATATCATGTTACATAATTATCAAAAACAAAATTATATCACTATAAAATTTTATAGTGTAAAAGGAAACATCGTATTTATTTACTAAATGTAACTTTTTATTTTACTATGATGTAATTGATCATGAAGTTTTTTGTAAGAACTCAAAGTGGATAATGATATTTTCAATTTCAATTTTCCTCAATGAAAATTGGAATACTACATTCAGGTATTATTGTAGATTCCTTTCCTGTAATTTGATTCCATTCAATTTCAATAGTGATTTGGGCACAATATAAAAATTTATAGAAATCCATTTATGAGACGAAGAACAATCCAATTAGTGACACAACCATTACCTATAGGATATCATTTAAAATTTTAATGTAATGCCTTAAAATTTATTGTAGGGACCTCTACTTAGTAATATATTAAAAGAAATTATATATGACATCGTATTATTTCATTGCATTTTGATATTTCCAACAAAATTAAACCACAAGTAAAGTTATGTTCCTTGTAGTTTTAAATTCATTACATAAATTTAAACAATATCTTATAGGAATAAAACCATAATTTTTTCCAAATAATGAAACTATTAGGCATCTATTTATATATTATTAATATAAAATAAGTATTGTGAGATATCTTAGGATTTTATAAGTTATAAATTTGGTTTTGATGAAAAATGGGAATTAATAACCATATTTTAGACCACAAGACTAGAATACCCCACACTTGCATGGTATGAAATTTAAATCAAGAACCCATCAATGATCACATTCCAGAAGTGAATTTTTTTAATAAAAAGTGATATTCCATGATATTGTAACATGGTTTAAATTCATGAAACTACCAAAATCCCAACACACCTTAATTCTCACATTGTCCAGTGTAGGTAATCCTGGACCGCAACTTACTGCATAGAATGTTCTTGAATCATGATTGTACTATCAACACTCGTCAAGGTCATTCGTGATTTTTTTATATTTATGTAAATTCATATTCACAATAAATTTATAAAAAATAATGTAAAATTCAAAATTACCCATGATCCAAAAAACTAATAAATTTATATTTAATATATATTTTAGGACCCTTTCCATTATCTTTTGAGTATTCATACATATTTCTTTATTTTGTTTTTTCTAAGTGAGAGGAATCAAAATCCACCAAAACTAATGTATCATTTTTGGTTTGTACCACGCTAAAAAATAATATATTATGAACATTTGGAATATTAAAGTCAACAAATAGTAATGCATGATCAATCATTTAATAATAGAATCCAGTAACATTTGATGAAAGGATATTTAGTGACCTAGAGAACATAAAAACGATATCACCACTTAAATAATAGTATTATTGAATAAACTAATAAAGAAAATTAAAAAATTTATTAGAAGTTATTAAACACAATATGAAGAAGCCAAAGGATGTAATAAAAATTATTTGATTAAAAATAGATTATAATTCATTTATTTGAATGATCCTATATATTTTTATTATGGTAAAAATTGTCATAATAAAATGGAATTTTTTAATAAAAACTACAAGGTAGTGATGATGATGAAAATGGACATGAAATATGTTCAAAAACAAAATAAACTGTTGGTATAGAAGCTGGATGAAATTTGAATAGAATAATTTTTGAATGATTGATTCTAAACATAAATCTATATTTAAACACGAAAGGTTGATATACTACATATAATTCCATCATGGATTCAATGTTATAATTCACATCCCTATTTTGAAATATATTATAGTTAAGAATAAATATTAATGGGAAATAAAAATTCATAATTAATAATGTTTTACAATTTTAGTGGAGATTTATAGGGGAATAGAAATGAAACACTTCACCATTACTAGGAATATAGTGTAGATGTTATATAAGTTTCATCTATATGAATCCATATTGGATATTGAAATACTCTCAGAATTATAAAAGTGAATCCACTCACTCATCCATATCCATTATGTAGTTTAATACAGTATAATATGAAACTATATTTATCATGATCACAGCCTTTTGAATGATCAAATAACATTCTCTGAATAAAGTGAGGAGAGATGAACATTATATAGTTCATGATTTATTCTATCATTTTAGTTATTGTATTTATCTATTTTTGTGTTGTTTTATTACTTTTGGGTTATGTTATGAATGCATTTGTGCTATATAGATATCCTAGTTGAGAATTTGAGATAATGATACTTCTGCATTATAGACTCAATTTTTCCAAACATTGATAATGAAGATTAATTAATTAGATTTTGGTTGTATAAAATAATTGAATAAAAAAATATGAATTTGAATGTCATAATTAAAAAACATTAAAAAATGGAACACCACAAAGATCCTCAAAAATTTAAATTTTGAAACACTATTTAATGGATTAATAGGAGAAGTGAGATCTCATTTGGAAATACTCTTAATAATGCTATGAAGTTTGTGCGTGAGTAAAATCCATCATTAAATGAATTGAAATATATGAGTTAGTTACACATTCAATTTTTTCATACATTGATTATTATAAATGACCACGGTCGATGCCCAAAAAAATTATTACTTAGTTTATTAATTTAATAATTAATTTTGACCTTCTTATTTATGGAAAAATTGAATAAATTACTAGTTTTCAAATGGGGTGGACTTATACGCAGAATGATTGTTTTAAATGAATATAAAAAAATGGATGTAGCAAAATTATATGTAAGAACTGAAATATAATTATGAAATTAAAAGTGGGTTATGGGATAGAAAAATTGATATTGAAGGTTTTTTTATTTTATTTTATTTTTTAATTTGATAAAACTAATCAATTTTTACATAACCTTATTTATATTTTCTCAATGACTTTAGTTAAAGTGGACAAAAATCGAATCATGTAAAAAGAGATTAATTAAATTCATGTAGTATTTCTTATTTGTGGGGAGTGATTTTTTATAATTATTGATCAAACTCTATACTGATGACATTCATTTTATTCACAAAAAAATACATATATCATTTTTTTGTGTGTTAAGTGTAACATATCATTTCAGTAGATTTGATTAAAATTTATTTAATTATATAAATTAAAAAATTATAGGTAAACAAATATTATATAATAAAATGATTTAATAGTTATAAATATTCTATATATTTTGTGATTTATAAATAGAAGTTGGATCATTTTATAAAATTTAAGGATAAAGATGTTTTTAATCTCACGATGGTGTTGAATCATTGCAAAGAAATGGACATTACATTAGAAATAAAATGTTTTTCCATGTTTACATAGAAATTTTTTCCAGAGACCCACATAACCTTTCCCTTCCACATTTAAGAATATTATCAATTTCATGGTATAAACATTTTTATTTATAATAATTTTTTTATCATATAACATAACATAAATAAACTATTTAGTTATATAACCTAGTTCAATTATGTCTTATGTCATATCATGATGATATGGTGGGAATAAAATATCAATATTTTATGTCTTCATAGAATATTGGAACCTCAATATCGTCTCAACTTTAACAATATAAGACTATGTGTACTCCTAAAAAGATAATTCATTTACTTATATCGATTATGATCGAACTAACTCAATGTACAGAAGATGTCTTCACTCTCAATGTTTACATTTGAAATCCATCATTTCCCTTTTTATACACTAAAACTGACTGGATTCTATCACACATTATGAAAATTATGTTACAGACTCAATATTTTGACCCAATTAATAGAGTAACCTAATGATTCCGGAAGTTTAAATGAAAACCTTGGGCTAACAGGACTATACATCTTCTGAAAAATGAATATACTAACACAAAATGTATCCCACCCAATGAATGATTTCTCCCTCCCAAAAAGCATATATAAACAATTTTTTCATTCATTTATAGGATTTAACAATGATGAAATAAACCCGATAGTTCATTACAATCATAATAGTATATTAGGATCCAATGTAGTCTCTGAACAATTCAATATACTCTTTTGGGTAAAAAATTGAATCTTTGTCAATTTACTAGTGAGACGACAATTTTTATATATAATAATACTTATGAACATAAAATACATTAGAATTATCCTAACTGACTAGTGAAAGAATGTTATATAATTGGGATACATTTTTCACCAGATCGTGGCCACATGGAGCAGTTGCCGAACTTTCCAGGACAAGAAAAAAAGTATATTCATATGATTTAACTAAATCATTTTGTACTAATATGTGGTACATTATACTATTCAGAGAGGAATTTATTTTCATCATGAGAGTGTGAATTTTTCACTTATGTTTATTTAAGGACCATACATTCCACATTGAGCTAATATGAGGAATTTGGATGACATGTGTATACACTTAGAATAGAGGTGGAGATTAAATATTTCTAGAGAATATATATTTAAGGTAATTTATATATTTTAGTTGTACTATGTCCGGTTTAAAAAAAAATTAGATAAATATTTATAGGTTTGGTCATTAATTTGTACTTATCAAAACCCAATGAGTGATTAATCTGATGGGGAGATCCCTATAACTATATGAGCATAAATAGATTTCTAATTCTCCCTTGTCTAAAAATCATTGTTTGAAAATAGCTATTATTGGTAATTTTTTTATTAATAAATGTTTATATACATTAATATTTATGAATTGAGTAATAATTCATTTTTCCCCTCATCTCTACCAACCAAACACATAACATAATATGATTGATTGGGGGTTGAAGTGTTGGGGATTGCTACCACATTCATGAAAAATATGTTCTCTTCGTTGACTACACTTGATAATAATCTCATTATATGGAGGTGACTTATTATAGATATTGAGATATCAATTAGTGTGTTGAGAGATTGAATGTTTCTATTCGATGCTCATAAAATGTCGGATCAGTCTATAGAAAATGTTATTGTATTGAAAGTCACAAAAACTAATAAAAAATGTTGACAAGTGCACATTTATGAACATCTCATTGATAAAAATAATAATAACAATTTATTAATCTAGGAGAAATGAAAAATTTAAGTATAACTCTTAACCTCTAATAAATCTTTTATCTATCTCTTGATTAATTCATATAGTCTACAGATTTCATATAATCCAAACAAAGACATCGCTTGGAAATTCTCAACACAGTGACAATGAAATTGTACACATTCCTGGAATCAATCCATGTTATAACTACACTATATTTATTTTTTTATAAATATAAATTGAATAGATAATTACTAGATGAAGAGTAAAATATCATCAAATATACCATATATGTCATCCATATACTATGTAAAATTAATAAAAAATATTTAAATTAAATCTCCATTGATGGATTAAATGATTCTAAACAATCTAAAGGATTTAACAATGTCAAAACAATGATCAATGGCATACAAATAACTCCCATAAAAACCTAATCCATGGAAATATGAAATCACGAATCTAAAACCCTGAGCAAATTTTTTATTTAAATACAATTTTATAAAAATCACATGGATTCAAAATCTATCCCAAAAAATTACCTAAATCAAGTGAAATAGTGTTTTATTTCCTTTATCATTCCTCCATTATATACAACACAATAAATACCCAACATATCAAGGTGACTCAACCATGATCTAGTGTAATCGAAACTCATGTACTTCAAATCACCAATCCAAAATAATATAATATAATGTAGTATAATGATGATAATAAGGGGAACCCAAATTATTGGGATCCACTATGAAAACCCACTTTGGATCATCACAATACCAAGGGGAATTAAAGGGAAAAAATAGTGGGAGAATGACAGTAAAGGGTAGACATAATGTATTCTCCCATTAAACTATATTCATATAAATGTGAGTGGTATGACCATTAAGTGATGGTTCTAAAAAAAATATAAAATGTTCAAATCCCAACTGTGTACTTGATATCCACTCATTGAGTAACCTATATCGGGAATCAATCACCTGGTGGTCCGTCAATGAGATTCTCACCACTAGAATGTCTACTATATACCAGCATGAATTTAACTACATCTATGGATTCTAAAACATATGAACCTAATTCTGTTAATACTCCACCAATAATGGAGATATCATTACAGATTCTTTACACAAAATTACCTCCCCAAAACATCACTTTTAATTCCAATAACATCTGAAAAAAAAATCATTCCACTGAATCATTTATGATAATTTAAATTAACTAATCGATCAAATTGACAGATATCTAAACCACCTCTTAATTAATCAACTCTAAAATCCATTATTCATTACAAAACCCCCGAATATAAAACTTCATATCCTCAAACATATACTAATGATTTTTTCTTATAAAACCCAACCTACTCTAGTATTTCATTTGTCATAATTTTGTGTTTTATATCTTTACATGTGAACTTTTTCTTCATTGCACAAATTTAACCCCTAAATTCAGTATTTCATGATATTTTTACAATCCTTTCAACTCGAATTATATAAATCCTTTACTAATTTACATTACCTCATCAAAACTATATTATTATAATCTATTAAAAAATGTTCCCATGGACAAATTATTCTCAACTAAGAACCCACCTTATATCTAAAACCAAAACACCATGGTAGTTCATTCATACACACATTGTTCTAAAACACCAAGACACCATAAATTTACATCCTTATGGAACTCACTACCATAAGGATAAGTTAATAATGACTAGATCTAACTCATGTCTATCACCTCCATAAAAATCAACTACCAAAAAATGAAACCTAGGGGCATTCCCAGGAACCATTAAAAAATAACTCTATATACCAAATGCATTATAATAAAACAATTTCTACTAATCCCATTATAAAATCATCTCTCAAATCAATCATCAAATTCATATATAAATATTCACTTGATAATACATTGGTATCTCTTTATCCAATGATTAAAATCTATGAAAACCTGGTATATATTCATACTAGTTTCTTTTCAAAAAACCATGTTAAATAATTTTATCTACCCTAATAATCACATAACCTTTTATAATAACCCATTGGAATTCAATAGATTTCATTAGACCATAAATTTTAATCTTAGACGTAACATGAAATCCCCATAAAAATTACAATTCTATTTTTAATACCCATTTCGAACTACATTTTGATCACCATTTCCATATATTTCTAAAAACTAATAAATCCATTAAATATTTTACATACACTTAATTACACCATGTGAGCATTATTTTTAAAACATGTTTTCCCATGAAATTGAACAACAGAAAATTATTTAACATTTTGTGATTGAATGTTTACGATAAATAATCAATCAACCAATCCGACCAAATTAATATCACTCTAAAATATCATATTAATTTACTCAAGAAAACATTGAATATATTATAACTATATTTAATTAATGGTGGACCCTAATTGTGTAATATTTCAAAAAAACTATATAAAGATTATGTATCATGAAATAAGAATGATATTTTCAGGGCCCATGAATAACTCATTGGATGTTGGTTGATATCAATGCCTCATCACTATATTCTTCCATACCACATTGGGTTTCTTGGTCAAAACCCTCACTCATTCCTAGAGTTCCATGTCATGACATTGGATATTCTTTAGGATACATATGTTTCAATGATATACTTATTCTATAAAGTCTCTTTGTTTTCCAAATATTATTTTATAACCTACCTCATCCTCTAAATGAAACTATCCAAGAAACTAACATGTTGTGATTCCACTTTATAATACCGTATCTCATTATTCTAAAATAAAAACCATAAAATAGATTCCAGAATACCTCAAGAATGCATCCCCATGTTTCATATTCTAGAGAATAGTGCAAAGGACCTACACAAATATTTGGGAAACTATGCCCTTAATTTCAAAACTCATGGGGTAATTCCCAACTATACAGATAATTTAGCATAACCCTTCTACAAAGTAGAAAATACCAAATCCATAGTGATAAGAAATATAGACCCTTATAGTTCATAAAGTCCAAATAATATAATATTTAATCATACATTATGATTCAGAATAAAAAAAAATTGGAGAAGTAGATATAAATCATATTACTCTTCAAAATAGTTAAAAACGATAGATGTAATGATGCTACAATATATGAAGAAACTAAAATAAAAATATTCAATTTCCCCTATCCTAACACACAGTATCCACTAATGTTTGATCATTAACCATGAACACCATACACATCCTAAGTCGTGAGTCCAGACATATGTTGATACCTTTGATTGAATTAAAAGATCCAGTTCAACCCGCATACGTCGAAACTGACAACATGTATGTTGGTGTTGTGTAACACCCTATATATCATAAATAAAATAATATTTAAATAATTATCAAACCATCTTTCTTTTTATGGTTTTTTTCATTGGAGTTTTTTTGGATAAATGAAGATAGTATATCATAATTCATCCTGTTTTAGTTCAGAATTTCAACAAAAGTTCAAGGGTAATACCTTAACATGGGGGTGTTGCACCATAATAAATGACCATGATATGCTATTTTTTTCTAAAGTCATTAAGGGATAAAAATTAGTTTATTTAATTTAATCATGGTTATATAAATGAAAAATTAAAATTTTCATTGGATTGAAGAAATTTTTACAATAGAGATGTGTTTTTTCCATGATGAGGTTTTATGTGAGATTATGATTTTTGTATAATAGTTAGTGAAAATTTTGTACAATAGTATGCCATGAGGGGAATATTATTGTGTTGGGACAATAATTATGATTATGTAATTTAAATAATTTTGTTTTTGATATTAAATTTCTTTTCATAAGAGGAAGGTTACGTTGTTACCCCCTAGGATACGCTATGAATGTTTTGTTGAGAGAGTTTGTTTGACACTATAGATAAGGGGATTCATCGATTATAATATCTAGTGGGTAGAAATCGTTTCAACATCGGGGTGTACTAAACCATATAATCAATCTTGTATAGGAGTGTTTCATAATGAATGCATAATGACATGTATTAATATTCTTTGTTTATTGTTTTCATTCGTCTACAGAGTGAGGTTTTTTGGCAAGAGGGTCTACAATGTAATGGTGATCTTGGCATGGGAATTGTGTCTTGACCATTATAGTAATGATAAAAAATGTTTTCAGGGAGGTTTTTTAGTAATTATATTTAATAGTGTTAATAATATTGTTATATTAAATAGGTTTTCCACCATTTTTCCTCTAGTTCATTCATAAATACCCAACCTCCCTTGTGTCATCCATTCTATGATGATATCTTCATCGTTTGAGCTCGGATTAGAGTTTTATTAATCCCAATCGGTTTCTTTATGTATGGATATGAGAATAATTCATTATATATTCCATCTCTAATGTTTAGTTAAAATAATTCATTGTTATTAAAAAATATAGATAATTTTTTTGGTTTTTTAATCCCTACTGCTTGAGGTCAATTAGGTTTCTGAAATTTGAGGAGTATATATCAAAATAATTGAGGTAAGTGGTAACTAATGTTTTCTATTGGTTAATAAAATCATATATATAATGTGTCGTATGTGGTCTCATCACCCACATCATATTTTCCTTAAATTAATTTATTTTATAATTTATCCTATTTGAGTTGTGTAAGCATATCTTGGTCAACTATATTTCTTTCTACTGATATGCCTTAGTATATTAACTATTGGTGGTCACAGTCTAAAATTAATTTGAGTTTAAATTTATACTCAAGACCCCTTTGGGATTCACATGAGTTGGGATACAATATATAAGACATTTAATAATTCTCGTTTATTTCTCCCTTGATAATGATTATGTGTATAGACGAGAGAGGCTTGTGTGATCCAATGGATGAGATGTTTTTCCATCACCTAATTAGTGTGTGAATTTTCTATTTGGGATACTATTCAGACTTATGTGTGATTTAAATTAATATTATAGGCATCGAGGGCCTTTGGATAGAATTTATGTGTCAAATATTACATTATTTATGACCATATTGGTTATATCCTTAGTCTTCAATGATTTAGAGGACCATTAATAGGATAAATTATTCTCCATTGAGTGGGAAGCACAAAGATTATTTGAATACAACGTAAATATTAAATTTAATTAAACCTAATGTTTCCTTGTATAATTTTTTCATTATATGAATAATATAATGGATTAGTTATCATCCCACTTCTAACTGAAAATGTTAATGTGTATTATATAGTGATTTTGGATATGGATATGGGATGTGAATTTCAGAACCTATCTAGAATAGACATTAAGTTATTTTTAGGTTTTTTACCTTAGTTATTCATTGACGATATTGATTTTTCAAGGATGTTAACTATGAACTAATGTTATTATGCTTATATATTGGAATACAATTCCATAATGTAATATTATTGTTATATGGTGATTTTTTCCATCTTGAAAGATATATTCATTCGGGTGTGGGCTGACGTGCCCTGCCACTCTAATATTGCATATGGCCTAGGAGGATTTTCCCACTGGTATTGATGATACCTAAACAAAGTAATGACACAAATGTGATATTTTGTCATGTGGTATGGGATTCATTTCTGACATACCATTTGATATTTTTATTAATGATGATATTCACCTTACAGGATATTCCTATTTTTTATGAAACTATTCTTAATTATGATCATATATTTAAGGAATTTATTTTATGGAGGTTACTCGCATGAAATTTGGACCTCATGACAAGGGACGTTATGATGGGTTGTGGTGATCGGATGAACAAAAGGGAATGGAACGTATTACCCATTTAGTCATGATGTGTTGTTAGTGGGTCCAAATGTTGAGGTATTTGTTATTTCCCTTGTATGTAGGATTCAAATCCCATGATTTGATTCTTCCTTATAAGGGATCATGATTCTTATATGACTATAAATTAATATGGGATGTAATTTCCATCCATTCTTGTTTAATTATGCTAAATTTCCTAGTTATTGTCTATTTGATGTCGATGTTGGATGGACAAAAAATGGAATGATTCTTCCAAGGAAGAAGATATGATTCCAATTTATATATATATTCATGTAGGATGTTATTTCCATCCACATGTATTATAACACAGATGCAATGATCAGTAATTTTTTATTTCAATTGAAAGTTGAATATTCTTCCTATAATGTTATACATCAAATGATGGGGATGATATGCCCCATTAATATTGTTGTTGTGGTTTTTGAATATATATTTTTTGATGTGTCTATTTACTAGGGGTGATTCCATATTTTTTACTTCCATGGGTACGTATTTTGTACCCTCTTTTAGATATATATGTATGGAACCATCTGTCAAAAATATAAGTTATATTGACATAAAAATACAATTCACTTTTATAAATTCCAAAATATCTTTTGGATTTATATTTTTTACATTGCTAAGTTATTATTATTATTTAATAAGCCAACATGTTACAAAATAGGCACATTTATTCAATATATTTTTTTTTCCACAATAAAAACATTAAATTTTTTATTATCTTCTTGAAATATCATAAAAACTTATGTCTTTAACTCATACATGTCCCTACTTGTCGATAATCACTGTTTGTTATTTTAAATGTTAAGTGTGCACAAAAACCTCATTGAGGGACATAAAAGGAATGAAAGAATATGATAGTCGATGAACAGTGAAAAAAACTCTTTTAATTTTTTTATCTAATTAAACATTTTATTACTCATGAAATCACCATATCCACCAAAAATGTTTCATAAAAACATTATAAAAAAACTAATATGTATTTCCTTGAAATAGTGAAATAATAATAATCTATTTTTCTCAGATTTATATATTTTAACATTATGAGGTAACATGTACTTTACTTTTCCTTGAGAAATCTGAATATATCAATAAAAATTCATTTGAATAATACGTTTATCTTGAGATATAATTTTCAGATCATTTTTACTTATAGATGGTATTACAAACACAGTTATACATGGACCAACCAACATAGTTTCTCATGGAAAATCTTTAAGTCCAGCTTATAAATATTACCTTAGAGTAACCATCATATCTATACATAGATTTAACTCCACAAATAATCAAGGAAAACCCATCAAATTTTTTTCACATTATTTATTATTGGAAAAAATGGGTGAGCTCCCCCCTAACTCAACTCATTGTACATCTATAATGGGCTCACCTTCCCCATAATTATTACAAACCACCCATACTCATATACCACATCCAAGACAATAAAAGAAAATAAATACAAGATAGATTGATTTATTCAAAAAAAAATAAGTGAAATCCATGTTTTTTATAATTAATGAGTAAAAATACCATTTAATACTATTAAAACATTCTTCAGTAAAATAGGCATTCCCTTCGAAATCACAAATTTTATAAACATACCTAGCGCATGTAAATAGAAAAAATTTATTTGAAAAGATCATTGTAAAAATTTAATGGTCAATTAAAATATAATATTTTTTAAGTTGGGGGAAATATACATTTTTAAATATAATTTAAAAACATTCCATAAATATTTTTTTACAAAAAAATCACGAAGTATATTAGTTGTAAAATGAGAGAAAATTCCATTCAAATCATTTTAAAAAAAATAATACATCTGTAGAAAGGACATAAAAATCATATATAAATAGTAAGGACCTTATTTATTTAATTATATAAAAATAAAAATATGTATATTGAATAAAATATGATTTTAAAAGAATCACTGTTGAATGTTTTTAATATAATGTTCCATATATTGACTCTAAAACATTTTGAATATTGTTTATATTATTGAATAATAAACACATAATAATTTATACCTGTTAAAGAAATATTTTTCACGTTAATAATTCAATTTTTTTATAAAATGCCATTATAAAATATTTACATAATAAATTCAATTTATGTCAATATTTTTTCATATATTCGGCCCATTGGTCAAAAATCACTATGATAGATTGAATTTATTCAAAGTTGTCAGTATTTCAATATATATAGAAGAATAATCATAAAATAATTATTTGTCTTCTACATAAATTTAAATTTCAAATCCCACCACTAAATATTATTATGGAAAATGAAATATGTAACAATCATAGAGGTCTAAATTCATTAAATAAGTTTAGAAAATATCATCTAGGAATAAAACTACAATTTCACCCTTATCATGAAACTATTTGCTATCTACTAATGAATGATTAAAATAAAAGATGTATGATGAGATATATTATGTTTTTATAAGTTATAAACATTGAATTGATGAAAAATGGGTAACTATGAACCATGTTGTAGACAACAAGTCAAGACTACCCCACACTACCATGGTATGAATTTTAGACCACGAATCCATCTATGATGACATTTCATATGAGAAACTATTTTTAATTAAAGGAGAGGTTCCATAATTTTGTAACATGGTTCAAACTCTTGATACTACCAAAATCCATTCACACTTAAATTCAAACTTTTTCTTTTGTAGGTAACCGTGGACCTAATGAAATTCATATAATGTTATTAAATCCAGACTGTACTAGCCAAACTCTTCAAGATGTACATGAATTTTTTAAATTTCTAACAATTTGTATTCAAAATAAATTCATAAAAATTAAAATAAAATTCAAAAATACAAATGAACATTAATATAATAATTTATGAATATTTAATATATATTATGGAATCCTTTCCAGTAACATTTGATTATTCATACATATTTATTTTTGTTATTTTTATTAAAGTGGTCAGAATCCAAATCCACCAAAACAAATGCATCATTTGTGGTTTGTACCACCTTAAAGACAAATATATTATGAATATTTGGAATATCATTGTCTATAAATAGTAATCCATGATAAAAAATTAATAATAGAATCCTATAATATTGAATGAAATGATATATAGTTATCCGGAGAACATAAAAACCATATCACCACCAATCTAATAGTATTATTGAACAAACTAATAAATATGATTACAGAATTATTTATAAGACAATTAAGAAAAATATAAAAATCAAAAAAATATGGAATAATCATTAATTTATTTAAAAATATATTATAATTCATCTATTAGAATGAGCCTATATATTCTATTTTTAGGGTAAACGTTGTGACATTATTATGGAATTTGAGAATAAAAACTATTTTTTAGTGAAGAATATAAAAATGGACATGTATTAAGTTGGAAACGAAAACAAGCTATACGTATTGAATCTTGATGAAATATTAAGATAATAAATTTTAAGGATTTAATTCTAAAAGATAAATCTATATTTAAACACGATATGTTGATATAAAAAATGGAATTACATCTTGGATACAAAGTTATAATTCACTACCCTATTTTGAAATTCATTATAGGTTAGTATAATTATATATTGGAAGGAAAAAATAATAATTACTAATGTTTACACTTTTTCTAGTGGTGATTTATATAGGAATTGGAATTAAACTCTTTAGAATTAGTGGGAATATAGTGGATAGTTTCTATATGTTCCATCAAAATGAATCCATATTGGAGACTAAAATCCTCCAAATATAGTACATGTGAATTCACTAGGCCTTCTCTATCCATTAAATATTATAATTCTATCTATAATAAAATTATATTTATTTTGTTCAGAGCCTTTTGATTGAGGAGATCGTCTTTCTTGAAAAAAATGATGGGAGAGGAACATTATATAGTTCATTATTTTTTTTCATTGTAGGTTTAGTATTTATCTATTTTACGTGGTTTTTAATAGTTTTTGGGGTTGATATGAAAAAATTTAAGCTATATAGATATCCTATATGTGAATTTAATATAGTGATACTTTTTGAATATAAAGTAGTGTTTTGAAAACTTCGATAATTAAGATTATCTATTTAGATTATCAATGAATAAAATATTTAAAAAAGAATTTGAAATCCATCATTAGAAACATTTTCTATTAAAATAAATGTAAGAGCATAGGGATCCTAAAAAATTGAAATTTTGATACATTCTATTAAAATGGATTAAAATGAGGAAGTGGATTTGGTAATCAAATACCTTAATACCAATATATAGTTTGAGCATGTGTAAAATAAATTATTAATTAAATTGAAATCTAAGAGTTAGTTATTGATTCATTTCCTATATAAAATCATTATTATAAATGACCGAGGAAGATTCATAATTATTTTAATTACAATTTATTAATTTGATAATTATTATTCACATTATTTGTTTTTGAAAATTGGATAAATTTGTAGTTTCCAATGGGGTGGAATTAGATGAAGAATGATTGACTCAAATGAAGAAGGAAATAATGATGTTTTCTAATTCCTTATAAGAATTGGAATATAATTATGAAATTAAAAGTGGGTGATGGGATATAAAAATGTATATTTAATAGATTTGTTTTTTAAATTTGATCAAACTAATGATTTTTTACATAAATTTTCTTAAATTTTGTCTTGGACATCAGTGGTAGAGGAACTTTATTGAATCATGATAAAATATATTAATTGATTTCATTTAGTATTTCATGTGTGGGGGGAGTGATTCATGTTTATTATTAATCATATAATATATAGAATAAATTATTTTTATTCACTCAAATATACATGGATAATTTTTTTGTTTTATGAGTAACATATCATTTATGTATAATTGATAAAAATTTATTGAATCGTCCAAATTATAAAAAAAAATTGGTAAATCATGGTTTTATAATATAACAAATGACGAGTTCTAAATTATCTAAATATTATATGATTTATAAGAAGAATCTAAATCATTATAAAAAATATAAGATTAAGGATGTTTCTAATCTCATGATGGGGTTGAAACTGTGATAATAAATGGATATTTCATTTGAAATATAAATTTATCCATGTTTATATAGATAATATTTCTAAATACCAACATAGAATTTCACTTCCACATTTAATTCGTTTTTATTTCATGGTTTAATCATTTTTATTTCTTATAATATGTTTATGCTATAACATATCATCCATAAAATTTGTAGTGAAATATCCTATGCCAGTTATGTCTTATATCACACCTTGATGATTTATTGTGAACAACATATCCCTATTTCAGGTCTTATTAATATGTATAATCCTCATTGTCACCTCAAAATTCATCATTATATGCATATGTATCCTCATAGAAGTATAACTCCTTGACTTATCTAGACTTCACTGGAATTAACTCAATGTGGAGGAAACACCCCAGATGCCTTTATTTCCAATGTTGACACATGAAATACAATGTTTACATTTTTATAAACTAAAAAATTATTTGGAGTCCACCACACATTTTGAAAATTATGTAACACACTCTATATTTTGATCTTATTCTTGGAGGAAAATAACAATTCAAGAAGTATATATTACAACCTTGGGCCAACATGAATATAAAACTTCTTAAAAGATGAATGGGCTAAAAAAACAGTATCCACCCAAATAATGTGTTCTCCCTCCCACAAACCATGTATATAGATTTTTTTCATTCATTTCTAGGATGTAACAAGGAATACAAAAACCCAATAGTTTATTACAATTTAAAAAGAATAATAGGGTCTAATGTATTCTATGAATGATTCAATATACTCTTAGGGGTCAAATAATAAATCATTGTCAATTTTATAGTGAGATGCCAATTTTTATATAAAAAGAATACATGTGAACTAAAAATTAATTGGAAAGTTTTTAATTGACCAATAGAAGTGGATTTTACAATTGGGATACATTTGAACTTTATAGTGGCCACATGGAGCACATGTAGAACATTACGAGACCAAAAAAATATTTTATTCATAATAGTTAACTAAATCATTAAGTAATGACAGATGTTACGTGAGCCTTGTGAGAGAGGAATATATTTAAATCATGAGAACTTGAACTGTACTCATGAGTTCTTTGAAGGACCATACATTCTATATTGAGCTATTATGGGTAATTTGGATGACATATTTAAATACCTATAATAGATGGGGAGAAAAAACATTTCTAATGAAAATATTTGTTTATGAACATCTTATAGTTATGATGTATGATGTATAATTTTTTTATCTTTTATAGTTAAATATTTGTGGGTGTGGTCTTTCATATGGAATGATAAAACCCTATAAGTGATTAATCTGATGGGGAGATCCCCATAATAATATGAGCATCGATAGATTTACAATTCAACCTTCTCTCCTAAACTTAGTTTTAAAAAATTATTCTAGGAAAATTTTGTTAATAATAAATATTTTTATACATTAATATTTATGAATTGAGTAATAATTCATTTGGTCACCCTACTCAACCAATAAAATATATAACATAATACGATTGATTGGGTGGTATAATGTTGGCGATTTTTACCTCATTCATGGAAAATATGCTCTCTTCTTCAGCTAATTTTGAAAATCAACTCCTTATAGGGATGTGACTTGTTATCAATAATGAGATCTCAATGAGTAGTCTGAGAGATTCAAAAATTAAATCCCATGCACATAAAATGGTGGATCAGTTTTTATTAATGGTTACTGTGCTGAATGTCTCTAAAAATTTATAAATGTTGAGAAATTCACATTTATGAACATATCATTGAAAAAAAATATGAATTTTTTAATTTGGGAACAATGTTACAATTACAACATAACTCATACCCCATGATAAATAATTTATCAATTTCTTGATTAATTAAAATATTTTACTTATTTTAGATAATCCAAACAAACACACCCCTTGGTAATTCTGAACATAAGGACAATGAAATTGTACTCTTTCATGGAATCCATCCATGATGCAACTACACTATATTTATTTTTATATATAATGAATTTTAATAGATAATGACTATTTGAAGATTAATATATTATAAAATCAACCATATATATCATCCATAAACTATGAAAATTTAATAGAAAATCATTTAAATTAATACTCTCTTGTTGCTGTAAATGATTTTGAACTATTCAATAGATGTAACAATGTCAAAAAAATTATCATTGAGGTATAGTGAACTCCCATAAAACTCAAAATATAATGAAATATAAAATCACTAATTTAAATTCTTGAATAAATACTTTTATTAAATACAATTGTTAAAAAATTTCACAAGGACGCTGAATGGCTAAAAGAATACAAGCCAATAGATGTGAAACTGTTCGTGAATTCCCTTCTCAAGACTCCTCTATAAAACAAAAAACAAATACGCAATATATCTAGGTTATGAAACCATGATCTAGTGGAATCAGTACTCAAATCCTTATATTCACCAATCAAAAATAATATAAAATAAAGCTGGGGAAGGATGATAAGATGGGGAACCCAACATACTACAATTAACTATGATAACCCAATTTGGATCATCACCCTACCAAGGGGAATCAAAGGGGAACATAGTAGTGGGAGAATTATAAGAAATGGTAGACATAATGGAATCTCCTATTCAACAATATTCATATAAAATTAAGGGTTATGACCTTAAAATGATTCTTCTATCCCCACTAAAAAGTGTTCAAAACCAACTAGGTAACTGATCTACACTCATCGAGTTGCCGATATAGGGAATCAGTCACCTAGTGGTCTATCAAAGGGAATACCATCCCTAAAATCTCTAGTATGTACCCACTAGAATCTAACTATATCTATGTATTATTATCAATTTGAAACCGTCACTATTAATCCTCTATCAATAGCTGATATATCACTAAAGGTGATTTCCCCTAAATTACCACACACTAACACATCACATTAAAACTTAAAAAAATATGGGAAAATTCATTCCACTAATTCATAGTTGATATTTTAAATTCACCTCTTAAAAAAATTGAAGGATATATAAACCACATCTTAATTAATTATTATTAAAATCCATGAATCATTACAAAATCCTCAATATAAAACATCACATTCTGGAAAATATACAAATGTCCTTTTCTCATAATACTCATCCAACTATAGTCCTCTATTTGTCATTAATTTAGTGTTTTATATATTTATAGGAGAAATTTTTTTGTGATTCACAACTCCAACCCCTAAATTTATTATTTCACAATATTATTTCAATACACTCATCTAAAATTATATGAATCTAACCCCGATTTCCATTACATCATATAAAATATATTACTATAATCATTCTAACAATGTTCCCATGGAAAATTCCACTCAACCTAAAACCCTTCATATAGAAAAAACCATAAAACATAGTCATTCAATGAATACACCCAATGGTATAAAACATTAAGACACCATCAATTTAAATCCTAATAAAACTCCATGACATAATGAAAAGTTAATAAAGACCAATTCTATCTCATATTGATACCCTCCAAAGGAATAAACTATGAAAAATTAAAACATAGGGGAATTTCCATAAAATATTAAAACATTCTTCAATCTACCTAACACAACATAATAAACAATTTCCTACTAGCCCCATTATATATAAATCACTCCAAACAATTATATAATTCATTAAAAATTTACAATTCAAAAAACATTTGTATATCGTTGTCCAATGATTGTAATCTATGAAAACCTAGTTTATATATTTACTAGTTACATGTAAACTAACCATGTAAACTAATTTTATTTACAAATAATCTCACATAACATTTTGGAAACACCCAATGGAATTCAAGGGATTTCATCCAATCTTAATGTAAAATCTCTGACATAATATGAAATCATCACAACGAATATAATTCTATATTAAAAAACAATTTTTAAAACATTTTTATAACCATTTATATATAATTCTTAAATCCAATACATCCATAACAAATTTTGCTTACACCTCATTACAACACATGAGAATTCTTTTTCAATCAAGTTTTCCCATGAAACAAAACAACCAGAAATTCAGTACCCATTAGTTATAGAATGTCTACCATTTTTAATCAATCAACCAATACCCCCATATTAATATCAATATAATAAATCATATTAATTTATTCATTAAAACATTGAATATATTATAATTTATTTAATTAATGATGAACTCTAATGATCGAATATTTCAAAAAAATATACATAGGAATATGACTCATGAAATAAGAATGGAACTATCTTGACTCATGTATAACTCATTTGATCTTGGCATAGACTTATGCCACATCACTAGTTTCATTCAAACCATATTGGGATTCTCAGTCTAACTCCTCACTCATTCCTATAGTTCCATGTCATTACAATAGATATCCCATGAAAACATATTTTCAATGAAATTCTTGTTCCCATGATGTCTTGTGGTTTTCTAAATATGTATTCATAACCTGTCACAACCTCTAAATGACACTATCCAAGAATGTAACATGTTTTTATACCAATTTATAATTACCTTTCCCAACAGTCCCAAACAATGACCATGAAAGGGATGCCACATGAACTCAAGCATGTCTCCCCGTATTTCAGATTCTACAAACTGGTGAAAAAGAGCTACAAAAGTCATTTGGAAACATTGAACTTAATATAAAACCACATGGGATAATTCCCAACAATACATGTATTTTAGCATAACCCTTCTACAAAGTGGATAATCCTATAACCTTAGGGATAAGAATATATGGATTCATATAGTTTATATAGTACAAATAATATATTATAAAATTATTTATGATGAATCACAATAAATAGAATAATAGAAGTATAAATAAATAATATTACACTTCATAATAATAAAATAGGTTAGTTGTAAAGATGATAAAAGGGTCGAATAAATTTAAATGAAAATATACAATTTCCCCTAGCCTAACTCACATTATCCACTCTTGTTTATTCACAAACCTATAAAACCACACACATCCCTAGTTTTGAGTCCAGATCTATGTTGATACCTATGATAAAATGAATATATCATGTTCAACCCATAAACTTTAAAACTCACAATGTGTTTGTGGGTAGTGTGTAACACCCCATATATTGTAAATAGAATATTATTTAAAAATTTATCAATCCATGTGGGTCTTGATGGTTTCGGGTCATTGGAGGTGTTTGTGGAGGCATAAATATAGTATTTCAAAATTCATCCAATGTTTGTTTGGAATTTCAACTCCATTTATGGGTCATACCATAAAATGACTGTGTAACCCCATGATGATGAACCATTATATGCTATTTTTTAAGGATTCTAGATATGATACACATTAATATAAGGAATTTCATCACGGTTAACAAAATGTTAATTTTAAATTTTCATTGGATGGAGGAAATTTTCCCAAAAGAGCTGTGTTTTTTCATGATGAGGTGTTATGTGATATTATAATTTTAGTTTAATATTTAGGGATAAGATTTTACAGTAGTATATTACAAGGTGAATACTACTGTGTTTGAAGTATCTTTATGATTATTTAATATTAATCCTTTTCTCATTGACATTCAAATTATCGTAATAAGATGATGGTTACATTGTTAACCCCTAGGATAAACCCCGAATGTAATCTTGAGAGGGTATGTTCGAACTAGGGTAAAGGATATTCATCACAAAAAATATATAGTGGGGATGAATTGTGTCATGATAGGGGAGTATTATACCATAAAATCAGGCCAACATATGAATGGTTCACTATGAATGTGGAATGACATGCCTTGATTTTCCATGTAAAGGGTTTTTTCTGTCTAGAGAGTATGTTTTTTTGGCTTGAGGGGATACAATGATACATTGATCCCGGTGTGGGAATTATGTCTTGGTCATTAAAATTATGCTACAACACGTATTCATATAGGTTTATTATTAATTAAATTTAATGGTACTAATTTTAATATTATATTACCTAGGTTTTCCACCATTTATCCTATACTTCATGCATACATATCCTTCCCCCCTTTTGATATCCATTCTATGTTGAGATCTTCATCTTTTGGTCTTGGATAAGTGTGTCATTTATCACAATGGGTTTCTTTGTGTATGGTTATGACTCCAATTCTATCTATATATTATATAAAATGTTGATTTAGCATATTTCATTAGTTATTCCATAATTTATATAAATTTTATGGTTTTTAACTCCTACTATTTGAGGTCAACTAGTTTTGTGAAATTCTGGGAGATGATATCAAATTAATTGAGGTAGGTGGTCCCTATCTCCTTTGAATGGTTTATACATTATTTTACATAATTATTGGTATGTGTCATTATCACCGACATCGTATTTTCAATAAATTAAATTATATAGTTTTTTTTGACCCGTATGTGTTGGGTAAACAATTTCAATGCTAACTACAGACCCATCTATTGATATTCCTTAATGAATTATCTATTGATGATCACAATCCTAAATTAATGTGTGTTGAAATTTATACTCATGACCCCTTAGGGATTCTCTTAAGTTGGGATATGTTGTATACGACAATTATTAATTCCCTTTTATTTCTCCAATGATAAAGGTGATGATAATATTTGAGAGAGGATAGTGTTAGACTGTGGATGAGATGTTTTTCCTTCACCTAATGAGTGTTGGAAAGTTCAATATGGGATACTTTTTTCCCTTCTGTGGGATTTAAAATGATATCATGAACACTGCAGGGCTTGTGTTAGAATTTTAGTTCAAATATTACATTATTCTTAAGCATATTAGATGTTTCCTTATCGAAAAATGATTTTGAGGACCTAAAATAGTTTACATTAGTCTCCATTGAGTGGGAAACAAGGGGATAATTTATGGAAATGTAAATATTAATGTGAATTAAACATAATGTTTCCTTGTATAATTTTTAACTTATATTGATAATAAATTAGATCCTCCATCATCCAAATTATAAATATCAAATTTAATATGTGTTATACAGTTATTTTATATTTGGATATGGGTTGAGAATGTGGTACATTTTTAGAATAGACATTAAGTGTTTTTTATGATTTCTGCCTAAGTTGTTCATTAATGATGTGTATTTTTTAAGGTTGTTTTTTATGAAATATATTTTTCTGTATATTCCATGGGGGATTATTCCATACTATAATATTATTATTTAGTGGAGAATTTTTCCCCTATTGAATGATATATTCATTCAGGTGTGCAATGGAGTGCCCAGTCACTCTGATATGGCATATGGTCTCAGTAGATATTCCCACTTGTATTGATGATACCTAAACAATTGAATGGAACCAATATGGTATTGTGTTAGGTGGTATGGGATTCATTTCCAACTTAACATATGATATTTGGATTATTGGTTTTATTCATATTATGGGATGTTCCTATTTCTTATGACACTCTTCCGAATTATGTTAATATATTCAAGGCATCTCATTGTGGGAGGTTATTAACATTATAGTGTGACCTCGTGACTTGGGACACAATGGTGGCATGTGGGGATAAGATTCAAAATTTCTAATGGAATGTGTTACCCATTTGGTCTTGATGTTAATTTGTGGGTTCAAATGATGAACTATTTGTTATTTCCCTTGTAAGTAGGATGTACATCCCATGATATTATGCATCCATATAAGAGATCATGATTCCTATATGACTATAAATGGATATGATTTGTGATTTCTTTCAATTATTGGTATATCCAAGCTTGAATTCCTAGTTATTCTCTATTTGATGTTGTTGTGGGATTGACTAAAAATGACATGATTCTTCTGACACTATTCCCAATGATGAATCTGCCCTCTATTCTGATCCCTACCCACTAATGGTTGAGGGACTATTGACGTCCTTCAAATAAGCGGTCTCATCTTTCACTCCCTTTTCAAATATAGATTTTCTTTTATCTTTCCATCAAATCGCACTCAGACTGAATGTCCTAGATTTTATCGATGGATTCCCAAACCACTATATTTCATCTACGATGTTCTCAAAATTTTCTAACCTTTTAAATCATATCTTAGTTTTAATATTTTATAAGAGGTATCCCCCATCCAATTCGTCTGATAGAAACATCTTCAGAGCATGGGACATTTAGGATAGGGTGACTGTGAGTCTCTGAGGAAATCATCATATTATGATCTATTTTTCATTGGAGGCAGTCCACATCAAGGCATGGTCATGCGCACCTAGTAGTTTTAATGGTTTCATATTCATGCTTCGTTGGAGTTCCTTCAATATTCATATGAAGCGTAATCCTCCAATAATGGAGGCATGAGTTATCTTCCTTAATCTCCCCCAACCCATTCAAAATCACACTATTATACACATGCTTGGAAATCTGATATGTGGATATATGTGTTCAGATAGTATAATTGAAACACTTTTCCTCCCTATTAACCCACATGTCTATATTAAAATGGATGTGTCAAGAGACCCATTTTAATTTGTGTGGATTACTATGGGTGAGGGTTATCGATGAAAGAAATGGGTTGTCTGTATAACCTAGATGAACTTCTATTTGAGATTCAAGCAATTAGGCCATTCGCTGGAATTATGTCATAAGGGGACTCATACCACTTTGAGGATGAACAATGATAGAGGAAATAAGCATGCCACACATGATGATGCAGAGTGTCTACAGTAGAGGCCTATGGCTTGTTCGGGATTTCACAAAGTTGTTATTGTGGAAGATTCTTGGTGAAAACCGTGATCACGACCTCATGTGCATAAGGCAACAATGCCTTAGGAAATTCAAAAGGTGGTTTCTATTTTTAGTATTCTCAAATTGGACCTTTCCATACCTCTATATTCATTGCACTAGACTAACAGTGTGAGGGAGGGAGATTCTCAAAACTATGAGATGATGTAGGGGGTATCACAGGAATAATGGACTAACACTGTCACGATTTAGATGGTGGATGGGAAGTGAATACCCCAGATGTGGTTCTTGAACTGGGTAGTGATCCTCTTTAGAATGAGTTGTAGGGGCCTCTTATAGTGGTCACATATTAGGCTAGTGCTGGGGAAGCAGCAGTATCAGGTACAAGGAACCAGTCTTCAATTCAGGTGAGAAACAGATTTGAATGACCTGCATTGGTCGGATGGAGATCTATACTTATGATCTATCCGGATTTAGATGGGGGACGTGTGTAAATGTCCAATGAAGATGAAATTATTCATTTGGTTGGAGAAGCTTCTATCCTGAAGGAGAGTAGGAATTATAATAGGAGTAAGGGTAAGAGGTATTATTACTCCTTAACACATCCTTTGGGGACTCGTTTGGACAAGAATACAAATGTAAAAAAGGATGACTCTGTGTATGTGAGTCACCAGATACCAAGGGCCCAGGGTGACCAACCCTTGTGATTACTGTTAATCTATGAGGGAGAAGTAGTTGAGTTGATCGTGCTACACAATGCATCTATGTATGATTCTTCTAAAATGATGGGGAGGCCTCTAAGGGAAACTATTTATGAGGAGAAATATGCTTGGATTGAGAAACAAGAACTTATTATTTTTGGGGGGTTCAACAAAAGGATGATTAGTATTGTGGAGTACATATAGTCATGGGACCAAATTACTTTTGAATCTGAAATTCTAAGTAAGGATTCACCTAACATTCAGGTTCCATCTATCTCATGTAAATTATTTAGAAAAATGGATTTTGGTAAGATAAAATTTTATTTTCAAGTAATTGGATAAACCGAGGAAGGTTGTTTCATGGTTTGGATGGTCTTCTAGTTCAGTTTAAATATTCTCTGGGGTTTGTCTTTGGGAATTTTTGAGTGATGTTTGGACTCTTTCATATTTGTTTTTGGATCTGCTTTAGAGAGGAATCAGATCAAGAATCCTTAACCTGTTAACGACATTTGGATTGTGGGTCTGAGAGGGTATGGATTTTCCATCAGTTCTGTGCCCTTGAATCTTTTCATTGGATATCCTGTCGAATGGTCTTGAATTGTTGAAGGCTTGTTGACACGAGGTAGTTTCTAAGAAGAGGCAAATCCTTTTTTTGTAATTATGAACTTTATGGGTTCTATATTTATCCTTAAAAGTGTTTGGATAATTAAAATTTAATTTTCTTTCATTGAATGTGGTGTATTATTTGAATAATGTTAAGCTTCTAATGAAGGGGATGTGATTCCCTAGACATATTAGTTGTTGTGGTTTGTGAATCAATATTTTTTTATGCCTCTAGTAACTATGGGTGCTTCCTTATTTTTTACACCCATGGGTATGTATTTTGTTCCCTATCATGGTTATATATGTATGGACCCATCCTTCAAAATTATATTTTTTTGACATCAGAAGTGAATTCTAATTCATACATTCTCGAATATCTTTTATGTTTAGTGTTTTATAGAGTTAGGTCATTACTCATATATAAAAAACCAACAGGTTACAAAATAGTCACTTCTACTTAATATTTTTTTTCCACAACAAAAACATTGAGAATTTGTTTAATCTTCCTTAAATATCATAAAAAGTAATTTCTTGACCTCATATATGTCCCTACACGTCGATAATCACAGTTAGTTATTATAAATGTATGATGAGAACAAAAAACATCATTGAGGGACATAAAAGGAAAAAATGAATATGTTAGTCCATGAATACTGATAAATAATTTATTTTCAAAATAAAATTCTGGATCAAATTATGAATTTTATTACCCCTGAAATCACCCTCTCAACCCAAATAGTTTCATAAAAATATCATAACAAAATTCATATGGATTTCATTGAAATCGTTAAAAAATAATAAAATATTTTCCTAAAATTTATATATTTAAACATTATGAAGTATCATGTACATTACTTCTCCTATAGAAAGTATTATACATCTATAAAAATTCATTGAAATAAAACATGTATCTTAATTTTTATTTTATTTACACGTGGAATAGCAATCACAGTTATTAATGGAGTATTCATCATTGATTCTCATGGATGACCTTCTTGTTTAGTTTCTAAACATTACCTTTGTTTAACCATCATATCTAATCATGTATTAACAATTACATTTAATAAAGGATATATCATGACATTTTATTACCATTAACTCTTACTAGAAGCATAACTTGTTATCAGGTCTCCTTAACTCAATGCATTATAGAGATACAATGGGCTCCAATACCATGTGATTATATCCAATCCACCGATCTTAATATTCCACACCCAAGAACCAAAACATAAATAAACAAATAATGATTTCATTTCACCATAAAAATAAGTAAAATCATAGGTTTTTATAATTTATGAGTAAACCTAACATTAACTAATATTAAAAAATTCTTCAATAAAATAGAATTTCCCTTTGAAAGCACTTATTTTTTCAAAACAAAAACCATGAACATGTGTTTTTTCCACCGAAGTGGCACTTGTATGGGTGGTGAAGAAATTGGGATTTATCATTCCTTTATTTTGACCCAGTTAGTGCCATTATCCTTTAAAGATAGTTGAATTAACCATGCAGGGAACTGTGGGTCCCAACGGGTGATTGTTAGGGGGTCAAGCACTCATGAAACTAGTCCTTCTAGGATATAACTTCCTCTGATGGTCTCCAATGATTTAATTTTTGGATTCAAGAATGAAAAATGACCCAGAAATACAAGATTTATAGACCCTCCTTCCAATGTTAGGCACTTGTCAACTAACAATTTGAAAACCACTCTTCAGGACTCCATTGGTCGATAAGACGGGAGGTCAAGCTCACTGCACCGTTCTATGAGGGTATTGTTGCACATTTTAGGACTCTATTATAGATTTATGTCATGTTCACATGTTCATGAATCCATGGTTCATTCCAAAAGAGTGTGTCCATGGGCTACCCTTGGTTTGAAAAATCATTGTGAGCATACATAAGTTTGAATCCATAGAGGTGATCCTTACATAGCCATATTGTATGGTGCTCTGAGGTTTACCATCTCCCAGGGGGAAAGAAGGATACATGATGTAGGGATCAGGCCCACTAGGAGGGATTCCAACGTATCCTCATGAGAGGAATCAGAACTCATGTCATTTGGATGTGTATGGAATACTCATGTAAGATGTTAATTAGATGAATTTGATTGGGTTGACCCTTTTAGAATGAGAAACCTTTTGGGCTCAGGCCTCCGGAAAGGTGACCTACATATCTTGATTTGGTCAGGAATATTAGTTATCATAGTTCAGAATATGTGGTTCTTAAGAAAAGAAGTTCCCCATTTGATGGGACAAGATTGGGTTGACCCTTTTGGAATGGGAACCCTTTTGAGCTCTGGACTTCTTTGATGTGTCCTAAATATCCTTATTTTTTAGGAATCAGAGTTCTTATAGTTTATAATATGTGTGAAGATGTTGTAATCCTTACAAACCTCTAATCCCATGCGAGTCAGGATCAGGGTTAAAAACAAGGGGATTTTAAAGACTCAACAATTCACATGCCTCCTCCACTGTTTTTTTTGGAGGGAGACACCATGACGAAAGAGGCTGGGATGACGGTGCTCGATGGCCATGAGGAATGAACCTTTCCATATGAAATGACATCAAAGGTCATGCGGCCCAACCTCGTACGATTGGGGACTTACCTCAGTGGGAGGGCCCCCTATAATATAATATGTGGTATACTACCATTTAATGAAATATATATTGGATGATGGAGTAACAATTCAATGTCATATAGAATGAAAAATTTCGTGTCATTCAGTTTAGAGTGATGCGATGAGGAATACATCCAATAGAAATAATGATTATCATGAGAAAAATCATGTTCAGATATTCCGACATGTAAACCATGATTATGGAGGAAGCAAGGTCAAGATAAATGATATGAGTCATGGATTCCATTGAGGCGTACAACGATATTAAAGGACTCTACTGTGGAGGAATATGCCTCTGGTTAACTTCCATTTTGTAGGTATAATATGCAGATCAACCGAGGAATGATGTGAATTTTTGAATGAAAGGTGTATGCAGGACAATGTCCTTCCATATCTGATGGCAGGTGATGATTATGATGATATGAAATCACCAGGTATACTAAAATTTAATTTCATATAGCTTGGACAGAGTCATTATAGTTTAATGTTCTACATAGAGGAATAATATAATACTGTTTAATGTCATGTGGTAAGGAATATAACTCATAGTTTAAGGTCAAATAGACTGGACCGTGGTTTGAAATATCCATTATTAATTGAAGGATAATCAGTCTTGGATGTTTTGACATTCCTCGAATATGATAGGGAAGGAAAGTGTAAACTATGAATTTTGGGATTCATAGATCTGGAGGAATGATATGGGTCATGGAAGTGATTGTGGAAGAAAGAGGTTGGAAACGACTCTCCTGAGGAAAAATTTCCCATTGATTTACAGATGTCTTATTTTCTTCATATGCAAAGCCAATAGGGCATGATGTGCATAGTCAAACAAAGGTGTCTGTTGGACAATGTCCATCCGCTTCTGATGGCCACAGAGGTTTTTGAGGATCCAGAATCATCAGAGACATAGAATTTGATGGATGGAAAGGATGTGTTTTGGCATTTAAGAAGTACTAAGGTTGTGATTGTCTGTGGAGTTCTGCAAGATCCTGGAATAGGAGGCCGGGGATAGGGTGTTTGGGAGGTGCATGAGGAATGTATCTTCTCATTGTATTTATGGGACGAATGGTTGGGTGGCGTATGGGTGGAATGGAAAATGTTGTCGACCAAGATGGAAAAGTTCATGGAGCGACTCTCCATTTTTCATGGGGGGTCCATGATAGAAGTGAAAAGACCGGGCCGGTGGACCGGGACCACATCCCAGCACGGATCCAGAGTGGAGGAGGGGGGTGCAACCCCCATGGTATGGACTGGTGGGCACACACCATTTTCAGCCTTGATGAGTTCATGTAGAAGCTGGCCATGTAGGATGGTGCGTGGAAGAGTTAACCTTCAATAATGGTATGTTGAGGAGTTGGCTACATATGATGGTACATGAAGAAGAATTTTGTAAACTGTCTTCAACATTAGAGAGTCTGCATACTATTTTCCTCCTATGGGCATCGACGAACTTTTTTCCACATATGGGTGTCCACAAACTATTTTATATATATATATATTTTTATTGGTTTGCTGGTAGGCTATAGAGGGTCTTCCAAATATGGTTCGTGGGGAAGAATTTCACAAAATTCTTAATGTATATGGTTCTGGGGATAGATTTCGTGAACCGTTTCGAATTCAAGACGGAGTCCCACAAACTACATCGGGTGAGGAAGAAATTTCTCATACAACTTATACATTCATCGCCCGATTTTCACCCATGCCAGAGCTCTCTCGCTCACCTTCTTCAACTATTCATTTTTCCTGGTAGTACTTTTATAATGTTTTGGGGATTATGTATATATGGTACGTGAAACACCTTCTCTGAAGGCCCAAGGATAATATATGGGCCATAGAAGACTTCGTCAATCTGGGGTTTGTGGATGTGGCATTTGTATTCTCCTCATCCATGAACCACATCATTCATTGTGATGGTAAACAGGGTTACTTACATCATATTTTCTCCCTTGAAAATGGCATGTGACGACTTCGGTTCGCGAGAAGAAATTCAATGTGATATGCTCCATTCTATGGACAACACCTCGCTGGCTAACGCATCATGGACCATCAGCATATCAGTGGTTCTTGATTGATGCCTTTCATGAACCTTTCCTATAAATCATTACATGGCTCGGCTGGATTACTTTTCCAAATATCATTTCTTCCAATTTCTTCTCAAATTTTAAATCCATCTATATATCTTAGCTTTACCCAACTTGTGGGAATATTTTCCTTCCCTTTGCAAAATTTTTGAGACCCAATAACATGTAATGGGAAAAAATTATTTAAAAATATCCTTGTAAAAATTTAATGGTCAAATCAATTTGACATTTTCTATGATGGAGGGAAAATAAATTTGTTTCTTATAATTTAAAAAAAATCCCACCCTATTTTTATATAAATAATTCACAAAGCACCTTAGATTGAAAATGTAAAATAATTCATCTCAAAACATTTTTTAAAAATTAATAGATGTAACACCCCAAGATTTCATAGTGTGTTATTTCTTCAAAATAATTCAATAACTTGCACTACACGCAACACCGAGTTCAATTGCACCATGAATTACCAAAAAAAAGCCATTAAAAGAGGTCATGAATAGCATTAACTACATTTTTAACTTTATATAATCCTTATAATTTTAGAATCCATATTATGAGTTTCTTAGTCATAATGCAAGAACAGATTCATTTTCAGTATTGCACTTTTATCAACTTTAATAGTGAAACCTTTTTAAATAAAATATTTTAAACTATCTGAATAAATTGGGACATCAAAAAAAAATTAAAATGAAACATCCCAAGCTTCCACGGTATGCTTTCCTCTGAATAAAATAGTAGCGTGTGTTGTACGCAACCTTGAGTTTTAACACACGCCACAACCAATCAAACTAGCCGTTATGAATAGTAATACCTAAATTTTGAAATTATATATTTTATATTTGAAAATGGACTTCATTTTTAGATTCGGAATATCGAATTTAGCCTAAGGTGAAATTTTGGTACATTTCGGATAACTTTCATATTTTGATGAATAGTGAAAATTACTAAGTTTTAATTAAAAACAACTTTTTTAATCAAAATAATTAATAGTGATAAATTATGAATTTGAGTGGTTTTAAAGTATATTTATAATATATTTTTACCATTTAATATAATGTTGGTCATTGGACATAATTTTACAATTAAACCAAACATAAACAAGTGTCAATCTTTTGATAGTTATTATCTCTTAAAAACACGCTTTTTGTTTTGACAGCGGGAATTAATTTTAAATTAATTTCTTCCACTTCTGTGTTTTGAATTTAAGAAAATGGATTCCATATTTGGAATCAGGATGTTCAAATTGTGTAAATAGGTAACTTTTATTTGTAGACATTTTGAATAATTACTGCGGTAAATATTTTATTTACCATGGTTAAGGGTAAATCCGGTAAATAAGAGTTAAAAAATAATATTATAATAATACTAAATTACCCTAAAACGTGTCTTAACCCTATTGGTTGATACATGGTCGACCATGAGCATCTTTGTGTCAATTTGGGGACCCCATGGATCCACTTGTAAGTGATAATGACACTTTATTTTAATTAAGTCAAAATGAATACAAAAATGACACAAGCATATATCTTTTAGAAAAACAATTGTTACATAGGGTTATATAAGTTGGATTTTAGATTATAAATATTAATTAGAAAGATAAAAAGATTTTCTACATAATTATATTTTATTTATAATTTTTAGACATTAAATAATTTATTTTATTTATGACACAATTATGATGTAGTAATTACTATAATAGTGAAAAATTAAAATAATTGATATTATAAATACCAAAATAAATATAATATGAAACTTTTAATGAATTAAAATAATTTTATAGGATAATATGATATATTAGGATTTATTGTATTGACTTTTTTCTAAGTAATCAATCTGTTATGAGTTTCAAAAAAATAAACTATTGAATAGTGTCAAAATTGACATAAAAGAGTTCTTAAAACAAATATTATATTATTAATTGATATTAAATTCCTAAAAATATAAGGTTCGGCCAAGAGACTTATATCATGATAGGTTAATAATTAATGTACCACTTGGGGGTCGTTTGGATGTATATAGTAAGTTTATTAACCATATTATATAAAATTACAAAGAGACATTGTAAAAGTGAAACTAATTAACTTAGAGTTAATACTTAATAATAAGGTTAATATAAGTACCCAAACCTGTCTAAATTCTATTGGTTGAGTGGTTTTCGACCTATCCCCACCTTAATATTTGAATAATCAACTTTGGAGCCATTAGAAACCGAATATGAATTTATTATAAATTAATATTTCTAGCTTTTCCAAAGGTGCCCCTCACCCCTCTTATAAAAGGGCACTCCTCCTTCTCATTTCTTCACACCTTAAAAGCCTTTTGGTTCGGCCAAACTCTGCCCAAATACTCTCCCAACGTCCCTCACTACAACCTAGAGGCCTTAGTTTGATCATAAAGCCAACCTAAGGAGTCATTTTGATCAAATCAAAAGGAAGAACCCGAAGAAGAGGTAATGATTTCACCACCCTTCTCCAAGTTCATTTCTTCTTCCACTTCTTCTTCCTTTGTTCTTACCATTCTAAAATAATAACTCCAGTATCTCACATATACTGTGATGTTATTATAAATATGGTACAACCATATTCAGTATTCTATCCACCCTTTGAATAACATGTCACCATACGTGCGTACGTACGGCTTACCGTCTCCACGTTGTGGTGTAATTGTTATTCAATATAATATTATTTGGATGGGTATAATAATGATGTGTAACTCATGTAAATAATAAATATAACATGTTAATGATTCTGTATATATGATATACCATCCATTTATATATTATTTTAATATCAAAAGAATGATATTGTCGCTCGTGCGTACGTACGGACTACCGTCTCCACGAACGCGATGAGATTCATTCTCCATCGTATCCATTCAAGTATAATTATCATTTGATGATTTAAAAATGATGTTTAAGGACTGGATATCATTCTGGATATGAATAAGATACAAAAACCATGGCTTATGTAACAAAACATATAAAAGAAAATGAGTAAGTTAACTCCTGAAATGACGATAATTCTAAGATATTATTAACAAATCAATGTTAAAAGATCATATATGATATCATATTAATATATATGATTCTTGTATAATTTAATAACAACTATTTCACCATTATACAGGAGGTTAACCTACCCCAACCAAGGAAAAGTACAAGGTAAGGGTTTACTTTACAACCTCTTCATTATCCAAGGTTGTTTATACGTAATAATCTACTGGGACCTCTTTACCATCCACATCCATGTTTCTTAAAAATGTATTTCAAAACATTTTTACTATTTACAAGAATATGGGTTAAAGTCATTTATACCCTTGTTTGACTTTTTATAAGAGGTTTATAAAGGAATCTTTCCGTCGTTTTCAAAACAAGGTCCTTTTTAACCTTTTCGATAGAATTGAGGTAAGAATGTTTTTTTTAACTTATACGGCGGGTGCGGTTATTTTACGCCGTTATAAAATCTTCAAAGCTTCCCTTACAAGCTTATAAGAATATTTTCAAAGAAAATGTTTTATTTTATATGGATAATAAATGATTTCAAAATAAAAAGAGATATTTCTTTAAAAAGAATTTTGATTTCATCTATGTCAACATCCTTTGATGGATTTTACGCTTATTTGAAGTTGATTTATTGTAATACAAATCTTCTATATTGTATTGAAAGTTTTGTGATATGTTTGACTATGGATGTGCTATTTTTATACCATTCATAGTTTATGGTGAAATGATTGACATTTCGTATGCTAGTTTTAATACGAATGTTTATGTTATGTTTAAACCTTTTCATATGGGAATGCATTGGACTTAATATGTGACGGGTGGAGCCCGCTATAGCTCCTCGATGCATCGGTAGGTCTCATGAGACAAACTAGTGTCTTGGCACAAGGCCTTGACAAAATCTTATTTGTAGTCTTGGCACGAGGCCTTGACTATGTGGTTATGATAATCTGGCATTATGCATTCCAACATTATGAAAGTGGTTATTGATTTTTGCATGTGATTATTCGATTAGTAGAATATCCATGTGAATAAGTAAATGGCATTATTTCATTTTATTTATGCCATACTATGTTGAAAGATCATATTTAAAAGGCTTTTGTTTTAGTTATACATTGCCTTAAATGTTTATTCTTATTTATGAAAGTTTCCGCTATATTGTTATCCTTACTGGGCATTTGAGCTCACCCCTTTTCTATGTTTTATTTTTCCCAGGATGTGAAGAAGTAAGATATGAATGACCTGCAGGGATTTTATGAGGGGTTAATAGTGTGGATTGTGGAAACATTATGTTGTTGTAGTAGTTTTTCATTTTATGATGTAATGTAAAACTTATGAATATATCTAGTGTTTCCAAGGCTACTAAACCAATCGGTCTTTCGAGATTTTATCTTTCTTGTTATCATGCCAATGTTACGAAGTAATGCACCGACTCTGGGTAACTGGGGTCAGGGCATTACAGTTGGTATCAGATGAAGTTTAGTACAAACCTTGGAAGCTAGATTTAGATAAACTCTGATTAGAGCACGTAGACCTAAGATGAACTTTGAGGATTAGTATAGAAGAACTTCCTAGAATTTTGGTATTGTAGAGATTTTGTGAGTTTTCGGAGCAATACATCCCTGTCTGGATACGAGCAGGTAGAGGCGGCTCTGGCACAGATGTACCTAGGGGTAAAACCCGAAAACACCGCTTTGAGCTAGACTCGAACGGGAACTGGTGCACGACAACGGGCCTTGCTGCACTCTTGGTTACGACACTCCCGGGGGATATGCTTAGGATAACTCTCATTTTCTTTACAAATCATTTTGAAGGGATTATGAGTATATACTTCCTCAAAGAAAACATTCTTATGATTATGGATTATATCCATAAATAGTTCAATTTATGTTAGGTGTTTTATAAGTATGGAATTATGTATTTTGATTCATAAACTGATCTAGTTTATGCCATTGTTTAGAAATGGCGCCCAGTAGAAGGAATGAGAACTCCAGAAATGCACATGATCCAAAGAGAAGGAAGGATCATATCTTTCATGGTCTTAAGCTATAATTTATAAGAGAAATAGTCTCCCATGTATTATCATCATATGAAGAAATAATATCATGTGTTGATAAGATAAGTAAAGATTTTACTGAGTCCTATGGCTTTGAAGGGAAGCAAGAGAAGAACAGGATAGAAGAGAGAAAGATGGATAAAGGGAAGAGGGAAAAGAAGAATTTTCCCATATGTGGTAACTGTGGAAAGAAACACCCTGGAACTTGCCTGAAAGGAATGGGAGTTTGTTATAAGTGTGGAGGAAAAGGGCACAAAGTACGTGACTACAAGGGTAAGAAAATGGTTTCAAATGTACAATGCTTCATTTGCAAGGAGTTTGGACACTACACGAACCTATGTCCCAGTCATCAGACTATGCCGCAAATGATGCTATTGGATAATAATTAAGTTATGATACTACCACAGATGAAGAGGAATGATTAGAGTTCTTATGTTGATTATGTTAATTGAGTGTTGTATCAACAATGTACTTGTTATAATAATTATGGAGTATATAAGGATTGTACTGCAGTACTATTTCATTAAGGACTTGAGATTGTGTGGAACAAAGAAATGTGACTCAATAGCAGGATAAATTTTTAGAAAATATATGGTTGAGAGAAAGATAAACCATAATATGGTTCTGATACCGAGGTAGTGATTTTAGAATAATACATGATTGATTTGGATAAATTATATTGGATATTCTTGACTACCTTGAAGCTGATTAATGATTTGTATATTCCATCATTATTGGGGTTTAAAACATTTTTGGATTGATGAAGTATATCCAACATTCTATATGGAATAAAGGAGCATGAATGTAACCAATAAGTATTATGGTAATTTAGGATGTTTCAGTGTTTTAAAAGAATACATGATGAAGGTATTCATATGCTATTACGGGGTAAAAAGGTTCTACATTATGTTTACCTTACTTATAAATGTTGGACTGTGAGTTTGGATAGAAGTATTTTGGATAGTTCTAGTTTGGATTATTTTGGATTGCCATAAAAGGACAACCCGGAGGTCGGGCGACAACTCGTCGCGTCCGGCAAGGCTGCGAGACTTGAACCCGCAACCGAAGGGAGACTAGGGTGTATCACCTACCACTGGCCCACGAGATGTCCTGGATTAAATAATGTAGTTTTTATTAGAAGATCTTGTAGATGAATTATAAATTCGTTTATTTTGGAACCCTATACAAATAGTGTAAATAGAATTTTTTTTACATTCTATTATCTTTTAGAGTGAAAGATGAGTTTGTGGTAGAAATTTATTAATGGATAAAACTCTAATTATAAAGTAAGTATATCTCCTTATGATCTTAGCCAATCTCATAAATAAATTCCTCAACATTAAGAAAAGCAACTTAGAACAAAAATGTTTTCCTAGATGGTACCTTAAATCATCACTAATTTATGGCTTTGGGATTGTTGGACTTTTCATAGCCATATTCTCTACCACTCTCCATCAGATAATTAATGGTTATATTTTTCTTTCATATCCATATTTTCCTACATGGAACCCTAGTATGTGTTATTTTCGGTAATCTTCATACTTTCGACTCTTTATAGAGGCCTCATTAATTCATTTTTCGATGTGGGATTTCAACTAAGATATTTTGAAACCTCAAAAATGTGTTATCCCAATACCCTATATTTTTTTGAACCAATGGTACTTCAAATCATCATAGATTGATGAGTTTAAGGACCTCAATTATACACTTGTTTGTGATTGATGACCTCAATCACTACCTATAAATATTTACGTTTTTCTCCGATTATATGTCTCTAATTGCCACCAATGTTCTCCTAATCAAGATCATAATTTGGTGGTGACCCTTTCATTTCTCTTTTCCTCATATTAAGACTAAATTTTAGTAACCCAATTTCCGATGTGGGTTTTCCCACAAATATATTATCTATTTTCAACCTTTTATTTTCGATGAACAATTTCAAATTGCGAGGACGCAATTTATTGAAGGAGGGGAGAATGTAACACCCCAAGATTTCATAGTGTGTTATTTCTTCAAAATAATTCAATAACTTGCACTACACGCAACACCGAGTTCAATTGCACCATGAATTACCAAAAAAAAAGCCATTAAAAGTGGTCATGAATAGCATTAACTACATTTTTAACTTTATATAATCCTTATAATTTTAGAATCCATATTATGAGTTTCTTAGTCATAATGCAAGAACAGATTCATTTTTAGTATTGCACTTTTATCAACTTTAATAGTGAAACCTTTTTAAATAAAATATTTTAAACTATCTGAATAAATTGGGACATCAAAAAAAAATTAAAATTAAACATCCCAAGCTTCCACGGTATGCTTTCCTTTGAATAAAATAGTAGCGTGTGTTGTACGCAACCTTGAGTTTTAACACACGCCACAACCAATCAAACTAGCCGTTATGAATAGTAATACCTAAATTTTGAAATTATATATTTTATATTTGAAAATGGACTTCATTTTTGGATTCGGAATATCGAATTTAGCCTAAGGTGAAATTTTGGTACATTTCGGATAACTTTCATATTTTGATGAATAGTGAAAATTACTAAGTTTTAATTAAAAACAAGTTTTTTAATCAAAATAATTAATAGTGATAAATTATGAATTTGAGTGGTTTTAAAGTATATTTAGAATATATTTTTACCATTTAATATAATGTTGGTCATTGGAAATAATTTTACAATTAAACCAAACATAAACAAGTGTCAATCTTTTGATAGTTATTATCTCTTAAAAACACGCTTTTTGTTTTGACAGCGGGAATTAATTTTAAATTAATTTCTGCCACTTCTGTGTTTTGAATTTAAGAAAATGGATTCCATATTTGGAATCAGGATGTTCAAATTGTGTAAATAGGTATCTTTTATTTGTAGACATTTTGAATAATTACTGCGGTAAATATTTTATTTACCATGGTTAAGGGTAAATCCGGTAAATAAGGGTTAAAAAATAATATTATAATAATACTAAATTACCCTAAAACGTGTCTTAACCCTATTTGTTGATACATGGTCGACCATGAGCATCTTTGTGTCAATTTGGGGACCCCATGGATCCACTTGTAAGTGATAATGACACTTTATTTTAATTAAGTCAAAATGAATACAAAAATGACACAAGCATATATATTTTAGCAAAACAATTGTTACATAGGGTTATATAAGTTGGATTTTAGATTATAAATATTAATTAGAAAGCTAAAAAGATTTACTACATAATGATATTTTATTTATAATTTTTAGACATTAAATAATTTATTTTATTTATGACACAATGATGATGCAGTAATTACTATAATAGTGAAAAATTAAAATAATTGATATTATAAATACCAAAATAAATATAATATGAAACTTTTAATGAATTAAACTAATTTTATAGGATAATATGATATATTAGGATTGATTTTATTGACTTTGTTCGAAGTAATCAATCTGTTATGAGTTTCAAAAAAATAAACTCTTGAATAGTGTCAAAATTGACATAAAAGAGTTCTTAAAACAAATATTATATTATTAATTGATATTAAATTCCTAAAAATATAAGGTTCGGCCAAGAGACTTATATCATGATAGGTTCATAATTAATGTACCACTTGGGGGTCGTTTGGATGTATATAGTAAGTTTATTAACCATATTATATAAAATTACAAAGAGACATTGTAAAAGTGAAACTAATTAACTTAGAGTTAATACTTAATAATAAGGTTAATATAAGTACCCAAACCTGTCTAAATTCTATTGGTTGAGTGGTTTTTGACCTATCCCCACCTTAAGATTTGAATAATCAACTTTGGAGCCATTAGAAACCGAATATGAATTTATTATAAATTAATATTTCTAGCTTTTCCAAAGGTGCCCCTCACCCCTCTTATAAAAGGGCACTCCTCCTTCTCATTTCTTCACACCTTAAAAGCCTTTTGGTTCGGCCAAACTCTGCCCAAATACTCTCCCAACGTCCCTCACTACAACCTAGAGGCCTTAGTTTGATCAGAAAGCCAACCTAAGGATCCCTTTTGATCAAATCAAAAGGAAGAACCCGAAGAAGAGGTAATGATTTCACCACCCTTCTCCAAGTTCATTTCTTCTTCCACTTCTTCTTCCTTTGTTCTTACCATTCTTAAATAATAACTCCAGTATCTCACATATAATGTGATGTTATTATAAATATGGTACAACCATATTCAGTATTCTATCCACCCTTTGAATAACATGTCACCATACGTGCGTACGTACGGCTTACCGTCTCCACGTTGTGGTGTAATTGTTATTCAATATAATATTATTTGGATGGGTATAATAATGATGTGTAACTCATGTAAATAATAAATATAACATGTTAATGATTCTGTATATATGATATACCATCCATTTATATATTATTTTAATATCAAAAGAATGATATTGTCGCTCGTGCGTACGTACGGACTACCGTCTCCACGAACGCGATGAGATTCATTCTCCATCGTATACATTCAAGTATAATTATCATTTTATGATTTAAAAATGATGTTTAAGGACTGGATATCATTCTGGATATGAATAAGATACAACAACCTTGGCTTATGTAACAAAACATATAAAAGAAAATGAGTAAGTTAACTCCCGAAATGACGATAATTCTAAGATATTATTAACAAATCAATGTTAAAAGATCATATATGATATCATATTAATATATATGATTCTTGTATAATTTAATAACAACTATTTCACCATTATACAGGAGTTTAACCTACCCCAACCAAGGAAAAGTACAAGGTAAGGGTTTACTTTACAACCTCTTCATTATCCAAGGTTGTTTATACGTAATAATCTACTGGGATCTCTTTATCATCCACATCCATGTTTCTTAAAAATGTATTTCAAAACATTTTTACTATTTACAAGAATATGGGTTAAAGTCATTTATACCCTTGTTTGAATTTTTATAAGAGGTTTATAAAGGAATCTTTCCGTCGTTTTCAAAACAAGGTCCTTTTTAACCTTTTCGACAGAATTGAGGTAAGAATGTTTTTTTTAACTTATACGGCGAGTGCGGTTATTTTACGCCATTATAAAATCTTCAAAGCTTCCCTTACAAGCTTATAAGAATATTTTCAAAGAAAATGTTTTATTTTATATGGATCTTAAATGATTTCAAAATAAAAAGAGATATTTCTTTAAAAAGAATTTTGATTTCATCTATGTCAACATCCTTTGATGGATTTTACGCTTATTTGAAGTTGATTTATTGTAATACAAAGCTTCTATATTGTATTGAAAGTTTTGTGATATGTTTTACTGTGGATGTGCTATTTTTATACCATTCATAGTTTATGGTGAAATTATTGACATTTCGTATGCTAGTTTTAATACGAATGTTTATGTTATGTTTAAACCTTTTCATATGGGAATGCATTGGACTTAATATGTGACGGGTGGAGCCCGCTATAGCTCCTCGATGCATCGGTAGGTCTCATGAGACAAACTAGTGTCTTGGCACAAGGCCTTGACAAAATCTTATTTGTAGTCTTGGCACGAGGCCTTGACTATGTGGTTATGATAGTCTGGAATTATGCATTCCAACATTATGAAAGTGGTTATTGATTTTTGCATGTGATTATTCGATTAGTAGAATATCCATGTGAATAAGTAAATGGCATTATTTCATTTTTTTTATGCCATACCATGTTGAAAGATCATATTTAAAAGGCTTTTGTTTTAGTTATACATTGCCTTAAATGTTTATTCTTATTTATGAAAGTTTCCGCTATATTGTTATCCTCACTGGGCATTTGAGCTCACCCCTTTTCTATGTTTTATTTTTCCCAGGATGTGAAGAAGTAAGTTATGAATGACCTGCAGGGATTTTATGAGGGGTTAATAGTGTGGATTGTGGAAACATTATGTTGTTGTAGTAGTTTTTCATTTTATGATGTAATGTAAAACTTATGAATATATCTAGTGTTTCCAAGGCTACTAAACCAATCGGTCTTTCGAGATTTTATCTTTCTTGTGATCATGCCAATGTTACGAAGTAATGCACCGACTCTGGGTAACTGGGGTCGGGGCGTTACAATAGATGTTTATAAATAACTTAAAAAATAATATAATAATAGTAAAAAAAATATTTAAATCCTTTTATGAAATAAATCATCTTGATATTGAAGAAAAAATGATTTTAATGGAATCTTGGGAGATGAAATTTGAAATAAAGTGCCTTATATTGTGCTTGAAAAAATATGTACATTCATTATATAACTGAATAATAAACGTAGACTAATTTATAAATGTTAATGAAATTTTTCTCACGTTTAGCCTTATCTTTTTTTTTTATAAAATACCATTATTAATTTCTTTACATAATCAATATATTTTTTCTGTAGAATTTTAATGATATTTAAATCATTTTTCAGAAATCAAAATTATAGATTGACTTTTGTCAAAGATGTCACTATTCTAACATATCTAGAATAATATTCATAATATTATTATATATTTTATACCATAATTATAATTTAGAATACCACAATTATATAAGATTATGGAAAATAAATTATGTTACAATCATAAATATTTAAAGCCACTTTCACACTTGAGTATCATTTATATTTTTCAATTGTCCATGGTTGATATTATAAACAATATCATCATAAATTTTCGAAATATAATATTTGGGGAATTTTATATCATTTAATAATATATTATTTATTATAATACATCATTAATATTAATTAGTATAAATTTTCATTACATTGATTTCATAACGTTAATACAAAAATTAAAATTAATACTTGTAATTTAATTGTATTAGAAACATGTCTTATTCATCTATAAAATTATGTTATCAAATTAATTAACCAATATTAAATATCAATTACTATTTTTAAACATCATTTATTTTATTTTTCCATTAATTGAAAAATTATTGTGTCAATATTTTGTAACTATTTATGGTACAAATTTATTAACATAAAAAAATAATTATGAATATAATAATATTATATTTCAATCAAATAATTATAAAATAACATTTCCTCCAGTTAAATGTTTCTTTAAATATTATAATTATTTAAAAATTGAGTGTAAAAATATTTTATTTTATTTTAAAAAATTATTATAAATGTTATAATCGAATCCTAAAAGAACAGACCATATAACCGAGTCATGGATTATTATGGATGAAATTTTCCAATCAATTAAAATTAATACATTTTAGGTTCGTTTTATTATTCTTCCCATCGTATTTCTAAATTTCTTTACCACATATACTGTTTACATTGGTAATAATACTTATCACTATTATAATTCATATTGACCAATATTAAAAGAAAATATTTTATAAATTTTGATCGACCTATTCAAAATATGGAGTCTATTTTTCAAAATTGAAAACATAAAAAAAAAATCATAATTTAATTTTAAATAAAACAAGTAAATTGCATGGGATTACTATTTTCTATCCAAATGACACATTAAAATTTATACAGTTTTATAGTGAATTTAATTAAAAATTCCATTTAAAATCCTTAAATCGACTATTAAAAATAAAAAGTAATTAATAATTTTTTTAAAGTAGTCGAAAATATAATTGTGCTTTAAAAATACTTATAAATAAAATACATTTTTAATAGAAATTAGTATTCCCACTATTCATGGAATAATAAATATATTAAACAAATTCTCAAAAATTCACTATATAATAATTTTGAAATGATTAATTCAAATATGAAATTAATTTTTCAAAATGGTGATTCAATAATTTTTATGAACTAATTATAAAACACACCCATAACAAGAAATAAAATTCATTTATGGCGAAAATGTTTTTTGAAGAATAAAATCACTTCAATAAAAATAGTGATATTATTTACATAAAATTAGATAATAAATTAGAAATGATTAAGAAAATTATATATTTAAAAATTTAATTAATACTATTCATTCTTACCAATTTTATTTCTAGGTCATAGTATTCACATTAATATTATAATAATTAAAATTCATTATTTTTTATTCTTAGTGTTTTATTATTTATAAGCTATAGAACATTTTTTTTCAATATATCTTGGGATATTACATTCCCCCATATGTTATGAAATTATTTCAACACAATTTTAACTTATAGAAAACCTAGGGTTTGGAATTTTAAAAATAATATTTTTTCAAATTCTCAAGACGTAAAACTGGTTAATAAATCAACCACATAATAAAAGATAAAAGTGATGAATCAATCTCATTTAAAATAACACATAACTGGGCTTATATGATGGAAAAGAAATTAGATTTTGAAAATATGGATATAGAAGAAAAACGTTACTTCCAAGGATGGGTGGAGGGGGATATTGAAAATTTCTATGAGAAAGTTAACCATCATAAAACTGTAAATATGTAAAGGGATGAAAGGCCATTGATTTCATGGTATGAAAATTAAATGGATAAAATTTATTTTCCAAAATAATTTTCCTATAACGAGGAATAATTTTATCATATACTCTAATTAATAATTAAATAAATAAACTTGTTAATATGGATTTTATCTTTTTATTGTATTTAACCACAAACTAATCATTTTACTAAAAATGATGAATAAAAAATGTAGTCATTTTTATTTCTGAAGAACTATAATAAAAATTTAATTGACCATTAAATCAAAAAATATTGAAAAATATATTTAACCTATATTTATATATTTCAAATAACCAAAATGGTTATTGAAATATGAGATAATTTATGATTTGAATAAACCTTAATATAAAAAAACATCCTGGAAAAAAATTATCATTTGTGCCCAAAATTCAACATAGTTTATTCCAAAAACAACTATCCAGGTCAGTTTTTCTATAAATACTCCAAAAAAAATACTCAAACCCAAAAAATGGATGGGTATGATCACATAGTCATCCAAAATGAATTTAAAATTTATTTCTGAGTACCATCTATCACTTTTAATGTCTCATGAAAAAAATTAAATTTCTCAAATAAAAAATTTCTATTATATGTTAATTTTTTCGATAGAAAACTAGATTCACCCAAAAAAATTCATATACAAATAAAAAATATAATTCATCATTAATTCCTCAAATAAAATACCATAATATTGTCTTTAACATAATTATATATGCTTCCCAAAATAGTGAACTCCTTCAAAATTAACAATAATCACATTATCAATAAATTGTTTTTCAATCTACTTGTTATTTATAATACATATGATATGTTCTAAATGTAAATATTAACATTTTTCAGTTATAATATATAAATAAAATTAATTTCATACTAATCAGGACATCACATAGGCTATTTGAAGGTGATGCTCCATTACCGACATTCGGGTGTGGGTTCAATCCATATAGCCTTTTTGGATGTGTCTATTTGTCACACAGTCTGTGTATTTTCCTTCACCTATAATGATACTAATATAAATCATATAATTTTTCATAAAGTATAATGATCATTATTAAGGATTTTAAAAATTATAAATGTTATTAATACCTAAAAACTCATGTCCACAAAATCAAATGTTCACTCTTTATCTGTTATATTTTTTAGGTTTTAAACTAAAAGGTTAAATTTACCTCAAACATTAATGTATAACATAGTGCTTATATTATATTAATAATAAAATGAGTAAAAATTCTTATTATAATACTTAAACAATAGTTTTTTAATCCCTATACATTGACACATCAATCAATCACCATTCATTATAGTCTTTCAACCAATATTTTTAATCTTATTACATAATATTTACTTCTTATAAAGATAATATGTATCATTACATATGATTCATAAATATTAAAATATATTACATGATATAATTCATACCATTCATATTTCATTTTTAGTTCCTTCATCATCAATAAAAATAATTTAAAGCATTTCCCAAACTGAATCATTTTGGTCTTACTATTACCATTTTTAATCATTCCCCCTAGGAAATTAATATTAAAAATTAAAATTCACCCTATATATAATTCATTCAATGAATACCTATATAATAAATTATTTTCCCTTCATGGAGATAATTTAATGCCTCCATTTTATTATAATATTATTTTTTAATGGTCTGATTTTTAACTTATAAAACATAATCCAATTTTTTTAATTCATTTTCCATTCTTCTTTATTCCACATTCATGTCAATAAAAGTCATTTAATATTTTTACCACAATAATACTTATCAAATTAATATTATTGGATCATAACATCTATTTTATTTGATGTGTTTAGAAAATACGTAATGTTCATGTTTCCAGTCATCAAATGCGAGAGCATGTTATGAAATACCAAAATAGTTCTTACCATTTCTCTCATTTTATTTGGTACCTCATTTCTACTAGGGTGAATTTTGGTATCTTAAAGAAACATTATAATTTCATTCTTATATAAAAATGGAATAACCATTACGGTTATACTTGGTGTAACCATCACAGTTAATCATCACGGAATTTCTTGGATTAATTATTATCACTACCTTAGTGTAAAAATCACATATAATCATCGAATAACCACAAAATTATATTCCCATTATCTCTAAAGAGAAAACTAATTGGTAATCTCATAATTATTATTCAATTCAAAAGAGAGTTATAATAGGATTACCCTCCGTTTGTGAAAAATTGAAACACCAGTCCTCATAAACAATTATAAAGAACAAAAAATAAATAATGCATATAGATCATTCCTTTTATCATAAAAATAATATAATTCAATTTTTTTCTTTGTTAACATAAATTCTATTAACGAAAGTTAAACATTATTGAGAAAAATAATTCTTCCATTTGATGTCACATGATATAATAAACAAGGAACATATAATAGAAAAATTATTCCTTGAATATAACCATGTAACCGATTAATAGAATATTATAGTAAAACATTAGTCCTGGTAGTGGGAATATATATTCATTTCATTTAATTTATAAATTCATTCACTAAATATTTTATTATGAAAAATTCAAAACATATAACAACTATAAAACAAAAAAATTCATTCAATTCATTTTGTACAAGGTAAAACATGAGAAAAATATGTTATTAAAAAACAATATAAGAATATTAAAACCCTTTAAAATTAACTTTTTGAAGAAATAAAAATATATTGATATGGAAGAATAATAATGTTTAATTGTATCTATAATACGTATTATTAAAAGAATATTAGTTACCATGAGTCCGACTCATCACATATGATCTTTGTATCCCTAAATAATATTGTTATTTATTTATAGTATCTTATAATTTTAATTTTATGATTACTCTTGTTTTATCGCATACCTTTCTATATTTACTTACATAATCATTTTTTATATCATTTTTTTGTTGATATTCAGCTCATATATCAAAAATATATTCGATAGAGTGATAAGGGAAACAATAGTTATTATTCAACAATATATAGAATTATATTCCTAAATAATTATAATTATTACATATAAATAAATATTTGTAATCCAACCATTAAATATTTTTATACAATTTTAATGTGTTACAATGGTGGAGACTGTTGTTAGCACGTACAGATGTCTAACATTTCCATTTTTCAATGACCATTATGGAAAAATGTAAAATATAATTTTATATTTAAATAATGATCATAATATCATAAATATAAAATTAAATTTTTAAATATACTTATCCTCCATGTTGTGTGGTGTTGAAAAATTAATTGCATTCTTCATTGGTGGTGTAGGTGGTCCCCATGTATACAAAAACAATGTTATAATTTTTTAGTGAATGTATATGTAAGAAGGTAAATCATATATTATCCTCTAAGAATAATATATATTTTATTAATATCATATTTAAAAAATATCTCCATAATTATAACCAATTGTGAAAGATGATGATTGAAAATTAATTACATCAGTTCATGAGGAAGTATTTTTTGTAAACATGAATGACAATTTCATTACCCATTCGATAGAAGAGAATATGGATATAGATTTTGGAATAAAAAAAAGAATTCATAAATTTATAGAATATAAATTTTTATCATATAATCATGGTAACTGAATATTTGAATATATGGAATAAAAAATAAAGCATAAATGCGTGATTAAAAATTAATACTCCTCTTCAAACAACCTATTTTTTAAAAAATTATAGAAAATATTAATTGAATAATTACAAACTACAGAATCTAGTATGTGTGGGGGAATGTTATAATTGTATTTAGGTATATTTTTACTGCTTAAAATTTGTTATAAAGTATTATGTAAAGGTAAGAAGAGATTTCTTTCTATAATATATGGTTGTGATATTTTTGGAATTTCTCAAAATATTAAATAAATATGAATTAATTTTCAAAAAAATTGAAAAAAATTATTTATTTCAATTATTTGGAGAGTATTCATCCAAATAATCGCATATATAATTATTCATGTTTTAACTCATTTTCACCATTATTATTTTTATCCCCTTATTATCCTCTTACAAACTTATTATGGCAGTAATGATTTTTTATATCTACTGGTGAATATAGTAACTACTAATGGAAAAATGGCTTATAAATGGAAAATTAATGATATTATAAAACAAAAAATGATAACATGGATGAATATATGTATTTTGTAATTTTATATCATATATTAAAATATAGTTTTTTATATTATATAATTAATGTAAATTTTTAGAACTATAAATTAATTTTATTATAATAACATTATGATAATAACATAAATTAGAACCAATTTTTTTATTATATCACAAAAATTTTATATTCATATAGAAATTTTTTTATCACAATATTTATCCAAATATAAAATTATATCAATATTTTTAATAACATTTCATTGATTTTTCAATTAATTTAATAATTAATGTGTTATCATTATGTAAGCATTTAATGAAATTATTATATAACTAAATAGAAAAAATAAATTACTATGAATAATATAATTTATTTAGATTTCATTTTATAATTTATAAATAAACATACCTATTGGTCGGAGTATATTACTCAAGAGGGGGGTGAATTGATTATCTTTAAAAATTTCTGTAAAAAACGTCACATAAAATGAATCCATAATAAAAATGAATACACCCCGAATAATCAAGTTAATATGGTTATAATCATTTGACTATTCAAATAACGTCTCAAAAGATTGATTAATCATAGCAATATCAATGTGATTTATTGATACAACTATTGAAGATAATATAATAAGTAAAAACATTTATAACTTTTTTCTCAGACTAAGTATCAAAGTAAAATCTAGTGTTTTTGAAATACACAGTATAGCAAAGAAAAAATAAATTAAAATCCACAACAATTAAAAAAATTTGTTCTTTCTAAAGCCAATACCTAATGTAATCCACTCGGTGATCACTTTCCACCACGAAATTTATGATAATATACATTATCCAAACCCTTGATAGGTGTAAACAATAGTGCGCTGGACTATACCCATCACACTCCCTCTTCCATGGTTCTTCATGGTTAAAAAATATCATATCACACAAGGACCTCTTCCACACTTATCTGTGGGAGTAAATAGATGAAAAAAGTGTTTATAGGAAGGATATCTTGTATCATTCAGTTTAATACAGGATACATTATGTGTTTTTAATACTATAACACACACAATGCTCCAATGATAACAATACTAAAAAATAAGGGAAAGATGATGAGAAGGGATTAGAAGTGCTCTGAGACATATTCTATGTAACTGTGGACATCTAGGATGAAGTAGATTCAAGAATCGAGTCCTCTTGGGAAAAATATAGTATCACAGATATGGTGCCCTGGTTTCCAGCTCAATGGTCTATGTTGTCTAGCTCGTGTTCTAATTAACTATGTAATAGAAAATATGTTTTTAGCTATGATCTATGCTCGTATACCCTTTTTGGAATTGATAGTGCTTCATGTGTTCTTTTGATGTATCTTGATATATGTATCCGTTCTCTTTTAAAAATGCTCACTATTTTACTTCAATATTTGTATCTTTTGGGAACCTATATTATTGTCATTTTTAATTACTGGTGCACACCTTGGAACCAACAGGATGCAAGTATTCTACACCTCGTAGTTCGTATAGTCAGGTGATATGTCTATAAAGACACATTAATTATTTCATTGCCTTTAAAATACTCAATTATTACTCTTATGAATTTAATTTAAAATGAAAAAACAGAGTGAAGAAGGTTGTCACGGTTTTTCATGAAACAGTATCACATGGAAACAGTGTCACTAGGAAATGGTGCATTCTTCTTTTCCTCTGAGCAGTAAGACATTCATGATGCTACAGTTGTATTGAAATCAGTAACTAATAGAACATATGTGGTGGTATGATCATAGTGTATGGACCCCTTATAATCATTTAACAGTGTCTCAGTGATGGTAGAAAGGAACCGGTGTCAGAGACATCATGAGATCTTAAATGGGTTATGATGTCTAGGTCACTCTGTATCAGTCACGATGTATGGGTCACGGTGTCTCGGTCAAGATGATTGTGCCATGCTATTTGGGTCATGGTGTCTGGGTCATGGTGTGTGGGTCACAGTGTCAGGGTCACATTTTCTGGTTCATGGTGTCTTGGTAACATTTCCGGAAAATAAGAACCGGTGGAAGACTCATGGTTTCTCATACTTAGCCAAATATCTATAACCAGTCTTCAACTGTAATATTAACAGAATGAATTATATTTAATCATTCATATAATTAATTATTATAGAAAACATTTAAATATATATTACAATAATAAAACTTGATTTATAAAAATCAAGATAGAGTGAACGTTTATTTTAATCATAATGAAATCAACCATATATACACATGATTTTAGATGGATTTAATGGATTAGAAAGATTTTTGATCATTGAAACATGAGTAAAACTTGAGGATTCAAACAATCTCCCCCCTTTTTATGATCCCAAATCATACGAGTTAAAAATATGTTCTTAGTGTTATTTTCTCCGCCTTAGAGTGTTGTTCTCTCCCTTTTAGGATTTTCTAAAAGATTATAATAAATATTGAGACTAAATGAATGTAAATTGGAGAATATTAAACAACAGTTAATATTGTATTAGATTGAATGATATATAGGATTACAAGAATTAGGAAAAAGTAGAAAACATCCCTATCAAGATACAATTTTCAATTTTCCCCAACATTATATGTCTTCTATTTTACCTTGTATGAAAAATCAGAAAGGGAAATAGGATCATAAGTATCGGTTGGAGAATTATGTGATCGAACTATCAGAGAAGGGAGATGGAGCACTTCAAAAACAGAGTGTACCAGAGTGGGTTCGGTGAAAGAATGAGGTATGTTTTGGTCACGGATAATAGTTCAGATGAAGATTAGAGCCAAAGATAATGAAATCAACATAGAGTTAATGGTTGTTGACGAATAAGGAGTTAATATAGGTTGCAATGGTGCATTTATAGGAGCCACAATAGAAGTGCTCTGAACATGAAGATATGGCTTCAATAAGTAAATGAAATCAGTAATGATCTCACCACCGTACTGCATTTCTTTCTAAAAATCATCATTATCCCCATGAACACTTCTAATAGAGGAGTGAAGTATTTCTACTTATAGACTTGATTCATGAAGGATTGAGTGACAAGAAGGATTTTAAAATTATCTACATGATATTTGAAATGATTGGCCATATCAAGGTTAGAGAAGATCCAAATAAAGTAGAATTCCAATATCATAGTTAATTCTACCTGAGCATCATTTTCACTCATCGATTGAATACTCAAAAATTCAAGGACCCTATCACTATTCCTAAAAATCATAGATAATATTTTATGTTCAATGCCACTTAAAACCGATTGATGTTCCTCCTTAACAATAGTTCAAAGAATATCACTTTCCAATGATTGAGATTATAACATCCCTTCTTTTATTTACACACTTAATCATGATTTATTACTTAAACTTTTTAATTGATAAAATATATAAGATCAATATGTATATTTTATTTGGGGATTTGGAACATAACATAATGAATTAAATAATGAAACACAACTTCTTTATCCAAAAATTCATTTACATGACCAATAAATTCTCTCGTACTTATCAATGAATGAGATAACCTGATGACATGCATAAGAAAAGTGTGAGGTATAAAGACCAGTAAGTGAGTAAACAATGCATTAAATGATGAATAAAATAAATTTTAGTCAATGGGAATGTAAATGTAGCATAAAATAAACATAAACATAAAGGTATGATATAGTATGATTCTTATAACATTGAAATGTGGTAACAACATTTAACATGGTATTAGCATGATCCAAGGATCATTGCACATGGATCATGAGTAAACCCTCATTGCACTTGAATTTTATTTAGTAATCCTTCTTTTTCACTTGATGTATCATTATACTAATCTTTACCCAATTCATTTGTGCGCTATCAAGATGAACCCTTCTTAAACCTTTCATTTAATGAAAAAGTGTGCCACAAGATCTTTCATCATCGAATCATTAAAAATCATAATTTATTCAATGATAAACAAATGTGGAATTAATACATGATAGTCTTCCATAAATAAGAAAAAGTTAATAAATTTGAATACCCATGATAGAGAAACGGGCATGGTATTCACTACACAATAATTTTGGCTTGGAAAATTGCAGTGCAATTTCAACATCATAACGGCATGACATAAGACTTCAAAAAACATTTTGATGATAAATAAAGGGATATCATATCATTTTTACATTAAAATGATAGTTAGGGTGTCATATAGATACATGTCCTAACAAAATTAATCGAATTTAGATTCATAATACAAAAACAATTTCATAAATGTAAATGAGGAGAGAGAAATTCCTTACAGAATTTTGATAATGTAACAGGTGTACATGGAGGGAATTAATGAGAGAGAAAGGGGTCTCCCATCATTTAAAATATAAATATGCTAGGATGGGGGAGGTTAAAAATCATACCCCAACATTTATAATTGAAAATAAAAGGGCATAAAAATATTAATAATCTTAGATAAAATGAGAACGGTAGGAATCCCATACCTTGAAGTGGGATCCTAAGAGCTTAAGAGTGGCTTGCGTGAGGATTCATGGAATCCTGGGGCCCCATGGAAGAATTCTAGATAATGTATGGAATAGTTTGGAAGACCTCCAAAGGATTTGAGTTAAGAGGAAGTGGGAGCATGTAATGGTTTATATAAGAAAGGAGAGGGAATTGTTTATTATTTTGGATTGGGACACCACACATTATTCTAATCAAAACCACAAACTTGCCCCTGATTTTTGACCACGGTTTTTTCCAAAGGGGAGTGGAAGACAATAATTTGCAAGTACAATGGCCAAACATCTTAATATATTAGGTTTTCTTACATGGAGGTGAGTCACACTCTCAAGGAAATCAAGTAAAAAAATTAAATGTTTTATAAGTCCTAGAGGGTCCACTATGGCTTTGTAAAATAAATTAATAAAAATAAAATAAAATTATTTTAATGGTAAACTATATATTGGCCGAAAATATTGTTTATTTTTTTTTACATCACTACTAGGAAATACTGATGTAATAAAACACAATAGATAAATATATGATATTTAATTTTTACTGAAAAATTTGACTGTCTCAGAAAATAATGAAAAATTCACTGTCGGTTAATTTCAACATCCTTATTCAAAAAAAAATATTCTATTTATATAATTAATTTTCTAAATATGTGAATTTTTACTTTTAATATAAAAACAGACATTTTTCAAAAAGTATATGTTTTGACAAAAATAGCTTTCAAACCATAATAAAAATCACAATTGTAGTTATAATAATTATAAAATCATTTAAAATTAACTAAAATAAATTTATTAATAATATTTTATAAAAATATTATTTAATTCAAAAATCCATTAATTCATCAAAATAAATTTCATAATTCAATATTAACTAAAAATACTATTTGGGCATTAAAAGCTATTTAAAAAGTAACAATAATAAAATTAATGTATAATGGTTATTATATATGAAAATAAATCACATAATTATAGTGATAATGTATTGTTAAATAACCCCTTATAACACCCACATAAGACTGGAGGGTTTTGTATGTGATAGTGACCAACTCTTAGGGTGGCTTGGATAACATCACTCAGGTGGTAATCTTTATCAACTTCCACTTCTCCCGTAGGTGGCTCTGTTTGAGCCTAACATGTTGATGTTCGGATTGGGCTTGGTCAAGAGCTAATCCAAATAACACCACCTTCATTATAAGCACCAAAAAATGGTCTTCCTACGGGGCAAGTATACCACATGAGGCCATCTCTTCCTTTTTCTGAGTAAATTTGATTTGTTAAAGCCCAATATTTATACTAATCATGTGATCATTGTTCAATGGCTATATTAGCCATAGTCAGAATTCTTAAGGGTACTTTAAAATCCAAAAACAAAAAAACATGGAAGTGCATATGCTATATAACAGTTATATGTAATAAAACATCTAAATAGATCAAGACTAAATTTCATTAATAATAGTTTCCATCTATACAATATTTCCCAATTAAGAAATATTTCCCTCGATATTTCCTTTTCCCACAAAAAAAATAGATTTGTGTGACTCTGCTTTATCATTTCCTCTGATTCCCACGTTGCATCTTCAAATGTGTGGTATTGCGAAATTACCTTAATGAGGTGCATTCTCTTATTTCATATAACTTTTTCTCTATGATCTAAAATCATCACCAGCTACACTTCATAGAATAGATCATTCTCCAATGGTACTACCTCTAGATTGAGTACATGTGATGGGTCGGTATATCCATCCTCATGAGTGATACATGGAATACATCATGTAATTGATATTTGTTTGGTGGGAGTGCTAGTCGATAGGCAACCACTCCAATGCGATCAGGAATCTCAAAAGGTCTAATGTACCTTGGACTAAGATTTCCCTTCTTCCCAGATCTCATAATACTCTTCCACGGTGATATGTTGAGAAATACCATGTCTCTGAAATCAAACTCTACCTCCCGTCGACTATTATCACCATTGCACTTTTCTCAAATTTGTACAGATTTAATGTGATGTTGGATGGTATTATCATTATCCATCACGTCTTCGACCATTTGAAGACCTAAGAGTTTTCGCTTCCCAATTTCATCCCAACATGGCGTTTTCTACACCTCTTCCTATATAATACTTTATAAATAGACATTTGGGTGCTTGAGTTGAAACTGTTATTGTTTGAGAACATAACAAGAGGATTTTGTTGATACCATCCTATATTGAAGTTCATTGAGCATTCTATCAACATTTCCTCAAGTGTTTGTATAGTCCGCTTATATTGACCATCAAGGTAGGGTGTAACATGATTATTATAATATAAAAATGTGGCAACTACACATAACATGGTAGTAGCATGAGACATGGCTCATTGCACATGGATCATGAGTAAAGCAACATTTCAAATGAATTAGAATGAGTAATCCATCATTTCACATGATGTATCATATTACTAGTCTTTTCCCGATGTATTTTAGTGCTATCTGGGTGCACCCTTCTTAAACATTTCATTTTAGGCATATGTGTGCGAGAGGATCATTCAACATGGAAGAATTAAACATCATAATTTATTCCACAATAAAGAAATGTGTAATTAATACATGAAACGCTTCCAAAAATATGATAATGTTCATAATGTTGAATATCCCTAATAATAAAATGGGCTTGGTATTCACTACACAATGATTTTGGCTTGGAAAATTGCAGTGTAATTTCGGAAGTATAACAACGTGACATAAGAGTTTGTAAAAATGGATGATGAGAGAGAAAGAGGTGTATCATCATAAGTAAATGAAACATAGAGTAAAAGATTCATATAGATACAGGTCCCAACATAATTAATGGAATTTAGAATCATAATACAAAATAATTTCTTGAATGTAAACTAGGAGAGAGAAATTCCTTACGAAATTTTGGCATGGTAAAGGGTGTACATGTAAGGAATTAATGAGGGATAAAGAGGACTCCAGTTATTCAAAAAATAGACGGAAGTATGGAGTAGATGAAAAATCATACCCCCAAAATTTATAATTGAATATAAAATGGCGTAATTATATTATGAAACTTGGATAAAAAAGTGAATGGAAGGAATCCCATACTTGGAAGTATGATCCCAATGCTTGGGAGAGGCTTGAGAGAGGCATCTTGGGTACATGGGGTGCCTTGGGAGGACATTAGAGAGATGAGTTAAGAGGATGGACGAACTCCAAATGCATTTAATAAAGAGGATGGGGAGCATGGGTGGGTTTATATAGGAATAAAAAAGGAATTATTAATTATTTATCTTTTGGGACGACACACAATAAACAAATCAATCCCACAGACAATCTCATGGTTTTTGGACATGGTTTTTTCTCAAGGGGATTGTAAAACATTGTTTTATATGTGGAATGGTCGAAAATTTTAATATATTATGATTTCTAATGTGGAGGTGAGTCACACTCTAAAAGAAAACAATAAAAAAATTAAATTTTGTTTATGTCTTGGAGGGTCCACTAAGGCTTTGTAAAGTCAATAAAAAAAACCCTAAAATCACATTATTTAAATGGTAAAATATATATTGGCCGAAAATAATGTTTATATTATTTTATTACATCACTCTTGGGTCATTATGATGTCATAAATCACATTATATAATTAAACAATATTTTATTTTAACTCTAAAATTCGACTGTCTCAGAAAATTATGAAAAAATCGCCATTAGTTAATTTCGATGTCCTGATTCCAAATATATTATTCATTTTATCTAAATAACTTTTGAAATATGTGAATTTTTACTTTTAATATGAAAATATACCTTTATCAAAATTCCATGCGTTTTGAGAAAAATTGCATTCAACCCATAATAAAAATCACAATGGTATTCATAATAATTATATGATCATTTATATTTAATAAAAATAAATTCAGTAATAAAATTATATTAAAATTATATTTAATTAAAAAATATATTAAATCCTCAAAACATATTTCATAACTAAATATTTAATAAGAATACTATATGTGCTTTAAAAACAATATAAAACGTAACAACAATAAAATGAATGTATATTATTCATTATCTACAAAAATAATTCATATAATCATTATGAAAAGGTCTTGTTACATGACCCCTTATAATACCTACATATCAAAAAAGGGTATGGTGGAAGATGGTGATAGACACTTAGGGTGGATCAGATAAAATTGCTCAGGTGGTAATCTCTATCAACTTCCACTTCTCCTATAGGTGGTTCTGTTCAAGAAAAACATATTAAATCTCGGCTTGGACATGGTCATGAGAGAAGCCCAATGATGCCACCTCCTTTCTGAGATCTGACAAATGGGCTTCGTATGGGGAAAGTCTACAAGATGAGATCGTCGCTTCCTTTTTCTGTGTAAATTGGATTTGTTAAAGACCTATATTTATACTAATCATGTGATCACTATTCAACATCTATATTAGCAACATTCACAATTATTAATGGTATATTGACATCAAAAATCATAAAAATAGGAAGTGAATAAGTAATATAACCATATATAATAATAATAAATTTAATTAGAGGTTGTAAGAGATGTAGTGAGGTACTTGAGCTAACATAGAAGTTTTTGTAGACATCCCTTGAACTCATCAGTCAGTTTTTTGAGTCCAAAAACAAGCTCATGCATCTCAAAAACAATCTGGATGTTTCTCTCAAATACTTGTCATTTATTGAAGTTAGGTTCGGTAGAATTAGAGAGCCAAAATTTTGTGGAATATGACCACTAACAACCTCAAAATAATGAGAAACATAATCTTGACCTGATTGAAACACTTTTTTTCCTATCATCAACCATAGGATAGAGACTTCAACACAACACATAGATACTTGTTCTCAATTCGTACATTTTGTAATTGACGAATCATTTTTCTTTAAATCAACCATATAACTATCAAGAAGGTAGTATCTCATGTATCTGTGACTCATAGAAGAAAAAGGTTCTTGACAATGTTCTGGAATAGAAGCTGAGACAAGCTCTGGTTCGTTTGAATAGATTATTTCTAGAGCAAAAATGCGATTCAATTTGAACAATGTTGACAGGTCTATGACATTAACTGAGGATTAAAGTGTATTATCAACATTAAATTATCTCGCAATATTATACTAGCTATCAATAGTGCTTTGACCAACATGATTAGAATCTTTAATACTTTCTAGACTAGGGTGATGCTCCCCCTCAACAGGTTCATCTCTCACTGGAATAAGAGATTCCGTCGCTTGATTTTTTAAAAAAATTCAACCCCAATATCCTAATCCATTTCATTTCTATCCAACTAGAAGGATTTTTCAATTCTTTCTTTAGCATATAGGATAGGTTCATGATTATCTTGTTCACTAAAATGTTCCTAAAAAGAATCCTCATCCTCAATAATAAGTTCTTCTTCGGAAAGATCCTCATGAACATCCATTTCTTTGACATTTATAGTAGACTCGATTTTAGAAGCAAGTTCTTATTCTAAATCAGTATTTTCTTCAATAACATGTCCTTCCATATCAACTACATTTTTTGGAATAAGTTGACCACGGTCTTCCTTATTCAAGATACACTAGTAGAACAAAGGCCTTTAGCGACAGTCAAAATCCGTCAATAAAGGACTTTAGCGGCCACCTAGCATCCGCCAAATGGAAGATGCCTTAGGAACTTCGTTGTTTCTAAAAATGTCCACCATCTTGAGAAAACGTTAGACAATCCAAAATGGGCTATAGAGACTGCCATTTGGCGGTATCTATAGGTGATATCAGCCACAACAAAAGCGTTGGCCAAATAGCGGATGCTATAGCCCATTTCGTATTTGGCTACACCGGCCGCCAAATGGAGTTCCCTATAGGTTTTTTTAAAAAGGTCCATAAATACAAAAAAAAACCCCATCATTTCAAAATCACAAATAATAAACTTTTCTTAAATATTTAAACTCATACGTGAATAAATATCTTTAACTCGTCATCTTCCAAACATCCACATCCATCATCAAATATCACTACATGACCAAACTTAACAAATAATTTAATACTGAAAAAAACATCTAAACAAATATTTGAATTTCAATAACATAAATTTCAATTCAAGCATTCTATATCAGATCGAATGTATTTTAGTTAGAAAATATATTAATAATTTCAAACACCTTTTTAAAAATGTTAAATCATTATTTCTATTGTTCTAATCAGACCACATTTCTAATTGATTTGTCCTTTGCTGACACACAACACAGATAATAATTATAACATAGTCCCCTGATTTCATGTCATTCTGGTGTCCTTCGGTATGCATTTGACCGTTACATGCATGTTTTGATCATTTATGGCTCCAGAACTGTGTTTTCGGTCATCGCGGTCAGACTACACCTCAGATTGACATGTTTTCTGCCTGAACATTTCACAATTAACTCTCCGAATGTTGTCGCCTATTTTCAGGGCATTCTGAGTTAGTTTGACGGGTTTTGACAACCACATGCACCTTTCTTAAGCACTCCAGACATTGATAAGAAACATATTAAACCGAACCATGCAAACCACACGTTTGATTGACGAGTTGTCTCTGTGTACATGTCACATAGAATAATTAGAATGTTTTCCCATGATTTCAAGTTATTCCAATGTCATACGTTTTTCATTTTTCCGTTAAATGCCTGTTTTGAACTTTTAGGGCATCGGAAGTTATTTTTTGGTCACCGCAGTCACACAAAACCTTTTATTGATGTGTTGTCTACCTGACCATTTCAAAATACACTCGCAGGTTATTTTTACCAATTTTTATGGCATTCTGTGGTCGGTCGGTTGGTTTTGACCACCCCATACACCTTTTTCTACCACGCCAAAAATCGAAAACACACATATTCATATGTATAGTGTAAACCGCATATCTGATTGAATTTTCTTCTCCGCGTACAAGACATGGAAAATATTTATAATGTTTTCCTATGATTTCAAGTCATTCTGATGTCGTTCGGTATGCATTTGACTTTTAAAGACATGTTTTCGTCGTTTGTGGCACCAGATTGTGTTTTCGGTCTATGCAGTCACCCGACACCTCCAATTGATGCGTGGTCAGCCCGATCCATTCTAAATTCACTCTCTAGTTGTTGTCTCCTAATTTCATTGCATTCTGAGGTTGTTCGGCCAGAGTTGACCACCCTATGCACCTTTGTCAAGTGCGCCATTCACAAAAAAACACATATTCAGTTGTACCTCTCAAACTGCACATCCAATTGAAGTGTCTTCTCTTGAAAAATGCCATGGAGAAAATTATAATGTTTTCCATTGATTTAAAGTCATCTTGATGTTATTAGGTATGCATTTGTTCGTTAAACGCATGTTTTGGTCGTTTATTGCACAGAAAGTGTGTTTTCGGTCACTACGGTCACAAGAAACCTCTGAATGATGTGTGGTATGCCCAAACATTTCAAAATTCATACTCTGGTTGTTTTCTCCTGATTTCATGGAATTCTGAGGTTGTTAGGTCAGTTTTGACCACCCCATGCACCTTTCTCAAGTGCTCCAGACACCGAAAAAAAAACACATATTCAACCTTACCATGCAAACCATAGGTTCTTTTGATGTGATGTATCCACATACATGTCAAAAATAATAATTAAAATGGTTTCCTATTATTTCAAGTCATTCTGAGGTCTTCCGATAGGTATTTTACCATTAAACACCTGTTTTGGTCGTTTATCACACCAGATGTGTGTTTTCATTCACCGTGGTCACACGACACCGCCGATTGACATGTGGTTTTCCATAACATTTCACAATTCACTCTACGGTTGTGGTCACCAGATTTTATGGCATTAAGAGGTCGTTTGACTTGTTTTGACCACCCCACACAGCTTTTTCAAGCAAACGACACAACGAAAAAACACATATTCAGCTGTAAATCACATACCGCACGTTTGATTGTTGTTCTGTCCCAGCGTACACATCATGGTTAATAATTAGAATGTTTTCATATGATTTAAAGTCATTCTGATGCTGTTCAGTATGCATTTAACCATTAAAATCAAGTTTAGGTCATTTATTGTAACACCCTAAGATATCATAGTACATTATTTTCAACAAAGTAAATCAATAACTTTCATTACACGCAACACCGAGTTCAAGAGCACAATGTCTTACCAAACTAGCCGTTCAAAAGATTTTATGAATAGTATTAAAAAAATATTGACCATTATATAATCCTTATAATTTAAGAATCCATATTATGAGTTTCTTAGACATAATGAAAAAAATTCATTCATTCCAAATAAAAGAAGTATTTTTTTAAAAAAATATATTATTTTATAGCCTTTTAATGGCGTACCCTTTTTAAATCTAATTTTTGAAACTTGTATATATTCAATTTGAAAAAATAAACTTCTTCTTTAAAATCAGTACATAATAATTTAGTTTCAATATATTTATGGTGTTTTTCTGATAGCTTTCATATTTGGGTGAATAGTGAAAATGCTATATTTTAACAAAATTTTTTTTAATAAAAATATTTTGTACTATTTAATTATACATTTTAATGGTTTGGATGTATAAATAGATTATATTTTTACCATTTAATCCAATGTTTTTCATTGGAAATAATTTCACATTAAAATTTACCATAAACTAGTATCAAACTTTTGTTGGTTATTATTTTTTAAAACACGTTTTTTTCTTTTGACAATGTAAATGAATTTTAAATTAATAAATGAAACATCTATGTTTTTAATTTTGTAAAATATACTCAATTTTTGAATTCAGAATATCAAATTTATCTTCGGGTGAAACTTTGGTATTTTTCTGAAAACTTTAAATTTTCGATGAATAGTGATAACATTTAGTTATTGGTTAAAGCCGACATTTTATTTAAATCCTTAATTAATTTATTTAAATTTATTTTAGGTCAAAATAGATACATAATAAATATATATGATCAGTGTAATTCATTGGATTTAGTTTATAATAGTTGTAGATATATATAAGTTTTTTTAAACTTTTTACTGTCTTTTACCCACCTCCTAGGAGCATTGGCGAATTTACATAATACATAATTTTACCAGTTTTTTTAGTTAAAATTAAAAAATCCAAGAGACACAGTTGATATTAGTAAGTAAAAGGTGGTTCAATAAGATGAATAAAAATTTTGGTGAATTATAACATTTTTAATTTATTTACCACAATTAGAACTAAATAGGGTAATTAGGGGTAAAAATGATATTATTATTACCCTAACACACGTCTTAATTCTATTGAATAAGTTTATTTCGACCAAAAACAAACTGAGGAACAAAATATTATCCTTTAGGTCCACTTGTATTAGATTAGGGCATTTATAATTATTTAATTCAAAGAAGAGTTAGAAGTTGTAAATTCAATGTTTAATAAATATACCATATTTAATATAGGTTCACACATAAGATAAATTCGACTGTAAATATTCAATGTAAATATAATAGTATTCAAACATAATGGTATTTTATTTATATTTTTTAGACATTATATAATTTAATTTATTAATGACACAATGATGATGTAGTAATTATCAAATTTGTGAAATACTAAAATAATTGATTTGATAAATATCCAAGTAAATGTAATTTGAGATATTTTTTGAATTACACCAATTTTATAGGTTAATATGACATTATAGGGTTGGGTATATGAATTTTTTTCGAAGTAATAATTCAGTTATGAATTTAGAAAAAACAAAATACCAAATAGTGTAAAAATGGTTATAAAATTGTTTTTAAAACAATTATTATATTATTAATTGATATTATATTCCTAAAAATATATCGATGGGCCAAAAAACATATATACTAATAGGTGTATTATTAATGAACCACTTGGGTATCTCTTGGAAGAATATAGTTTTTTTAGTAACCATATAATATAAAAATACCACGTGAATTGGTAAATGTCAAACTATTTTACTAAGAGTTAAATCTAGAAGATAAGGTTAATATAGTGACCCAAACTTGTCTAAAAACAATCTGTTGAGTGGTTTTCGACCCATTCCAAAATTATCCTTTGAATAAATCATTTTGGAGCCATTAGAAAATGAATATTATTTTATTATAAAATAATATTTCTAGCTTTTCCAATGGTGCCCCTCACCCCCTTATAAAAGTGCACTCCCCTTCTCTATAATTCACACCTTTAAAGCCATTTGGCTCGGAAAAAACCTACCCAAATACCCTCTCAACGTTCCTCAATTATTCTTAAAATCCATCCTTTTGTCAGAAATACAACCTATGGAATCCTTTTGATCAAATCAAAAAGAAGAACTTGAAAAAGAGGTAAATATTTCATCACATCTTTCACATTGTTTTCTTCATCCACATCCACTTTCTTTTTTTTTCAATTATAAAATAATAACTCTAGTATCATATTTATAATGTTATGAAATTATCGATAGGTTGCAACCAAATTCATTATTCTATCCATCCTATACATAAAAAAGTCACTATACGTGTACGTACGGATTACCATCTCCACATCCTGGTGTAGTTTGTTATTCAAACACATCATTATTTAGATGGGTATAATAATGAGTATAACATATGTAAATAATAAATATAAAATTTTAATGATTATATATATATTTTATACCATCCAATTACATATTTTTTCACCATCAATATAATAATATTGTTTTTCGTGCGTACATACGGATTATCGTCTCCATGACACGATGAGATTCATTTCCACGTTCACCATTAAACAGTGATTATAAAATATATATCAATAGAATTTAATATATGACATATTAATTCAAATATATATATATATATATAATTACATATATCTTATTCACTTAGTTTCGTTCAATACGATCTGATAACGGAAACAACGTTTTTGCGAACGTAGGGACTACCATCTCTATAAACGGTGTATTCCATTTCATATATATGTCTATTATACATATTTATTTTCTAAAAATATATGATATATATGTCATGTTTTATATTCTAGAAGTATTTAAATCTTGATCTATGTGATACAATCAAGAGTAACAAGTTAAAACAGGTACATTAAACAAAGTAATTATTTCCTGAAATGTTTATTTAAATGGAAATTATTATTAAATGTTTAGTATAAATTCATTAATAAATCATGTATGAAATAAAAATATTAATATGGTTATGATATAATTTATTAACATACTACAGTCTTCATACATGAGGTTAAACGTACCCTTGACTAATGGAAAGTGTAAGGTAAGGGTTAATTTTACAATCTCTTTATTATCTTAGGATTTTTTTACGTAAGTATCTACTAAGAGATATTTACTATCCATGTACATGTTTCATAAATGAGTTGTCAAAGGGAATATATTTGATGTCATTTTTACTAAAAAACCATTTTAAATGTTTTAAATATTTATTCTTCTAAATTGTTCTCATTAATGTACATGTTATCAAAATGGGTTTTAAGGATTTAATTATATGGACATTAATTATTTTTAAATGTTAATTCCTTTGAATAGTTTCAAAGTGGTATCGAACACCCTGATTCAAAAATGCCTTTAAATTTCATCCTTTTTAATTGTGGGAGTTTTAAATGTTTTCATGAAAAAGTGATATTTCTCTCAAAGAGTTTTAAAAATTATTTTCATCTATGTCAGCATCCTTTGATGGATTTTATACCAATTTGATGTTGATTTATTATGATAAAATTAGTCCATATTATATTGATGGTTTTGTGATATGATTGACTGTGGATGTGTTATTTTTATACCATTCATGGTTTATGGATAAAGTCTATACATTTTGTATGCTAGTTTTAATATGAATGACTATGTAATGTTTAAAGCTTTTCATATGAGAAATGCATTGGAATTAGTGACAGGTAGAGCCTGTTATAGCTCCTCGATGCATCAGTAGGTCTCATGAGACAAACTAGTGTCTTGGAACAGGGCCTTGAAAAAATCTTATTTGTAGTATTTGCACAAGGCCTTGAATACGTGGTTATGAAGTATGGTATTATGCATTCCATAATTATGATATTTTCAAATTATATTGCATGTGATTATTCGACTAGTCGAATATCCAGGTAAGTGGAATAATTTTATTGTATCTTTTCCATATTTTGTAGTATTTTATTTTATATGGATTCTGTTTTAGTCTTATACATCACCTTAAATGTTTATGATTTTTATGAAATATTCTGCTATATTGTTACACTTACTGAGCATTGATCTCACCCCTTTCTATGTTTTAATTTTTTTAGGATGCGAATAAGTATATTATGAATGACCTGTAGGTATAGTCTATGGGATCTCAGTGTTGTCTATGGAAACAATGCTATTGTAGTCTTCCATTTTATGATGTAATGTAAACCTTATTAATGTATCATGTACTTCCAAGGCTACTAAACAATTTTGCCTTTCAAGTCATGATCTTTTGTGATCATGCCAATGATAGGTCATAATGCACCAAATCTGGGCTTCTGGGGTCAGGGTGATACATTTATGTCCCTATAAGAGAGTTTTTGGTAACTGTGGTCAGACGTTGCCTCTGAATGAAATGTGGTCTACCTGATCACATCACAATTCACAATACGGTTTTTGTTACCTTATTTCTGGAATTTCATGGTCATTCGGCCAGTTTTGACCACCCCATACTTCTTTCTCAAGTGCTCCAGACACACAAAAAACACATATTCAGCCTTACCGTGCAAACCACATGTTCGATTGATGTGTTGTTTCTGCGTACGCGTTGCGAATAATAATTAGAATGTTGTTCTCTGATTAAAAGTCATTTAGATGTTGTTCGATATGCATTTGACCGTTAAATGGGTGTTTTGGTCTTTTATGGCACTCGAACTACGTTTTCTATCACAGCGGTCACACGACACCTCCGATTGACATGTGATATACCCAAACAATTTACAATTCTCTCACCGGTTTTTTTTACAAATTTCACATCATTCGGAATTCAGGCGGCCGGTTTGGACCACCCTACACACCTTTTTTCAGCACGGAAAACAATGAAAACACACATGTCCAGCAACACCAGCAAATCTACAAGTCCTATTAACATGTCGTCTCTACGTACATGTCATAGAAAATAATTAGAATTGTGTCCAATGATTTCAAGTCATTCTGATGCCGTTTGGTATGAATTGGACTTTTAGAATCCTTTTTTTGGAAATTTATGGCACCAGAAGTGTGTTTTCAGTCACTACGATCACACAAAACCTCTTATTGACGTGTTTTCTACCCGAACTTTTTAAAATTCAGTTTCATGTTATTGTCTCCTGATTTCATGTCATTTAGAGGCCGTCTATAGGGTTTTAACCACCCCATGCACCTTTTTCAAATGCGCCAAACACCGAAAACACTCATATTCAGCCGTACCTCGTAAACAGCATGTATGAATGATGCGTCGTCTCCTCATACTCTTCAAAAATAATAATTAGAATTTTTTTATGTGATTTGATGTCATTCAAATGTTGTTTGTTATTCATTTGACCGTTAAACGCCTGTTTTGGTAGTTTATGGAACCTGAAGTGTGTTTTCAGTCACCGCGGTCACACAACACTTCCGATTGATGTGTAGCCCTCTTGACAATTTACAATTTACTCTCCGGTTTTTTTCTCCAGATTTCATGGCATTATGAGGACATTAGGAGAGGTTTTGACCATCCCATGCACGTTGGTCAAGTGCTCCAAGAACCTAAAAAACACATATTCATTCATACTGAACAAACTGCATGTCCGATTGATGTTTTCTCTCTGCGTACATGTAAAATATAATTATTAGAATGTTTTACTATGATATCAAGTCATTCGGATGTCATTCGGTATGCATTTGACCGTTAAAAACCAGTTTTGGTCATTTATGGCACCAGAATTGTGTTTCCAGACACCGTAGTCACACGACACCTCCAAATGACATGTGGTCTGCCTAAAAATTTCAAAATTCACCCTCTTATTGTTGTCACATGATTTCCTAGAATTATGAGGTTCTTTGGATAGTTTTGACCACCCCATGCACCTTTTCCAAGCACTTCAGACACTGAAAAAATATATATTCATCCGTACCATGAATACCACACATTTTATTGACTTTTCATCCCCTACTACATGTCTCAGATAATAATTAAAATGTTTTCATGTGATTTAATGTCATTCTGATGTTGTTCGGTTTGAATTTGACCGTTAAATGCCTGTTTTGGTCATTTATGGAACCATAAATGCATTTCCGGTCACCACAGTCACACGACAACTCCAATTGATGTGTAGTGTACCTGAAAATTTCCCAATTCACTGATCTATTGTTGTAGCATGATTCCATGGAATTCCGTGGTCATATGGCTGGTTTTGACCACTCCACACACCTTTTACAAGCGTGCCAAACACAAAACACATACGTATTCTTTCGTTCTGTGCAAACCACACGTCCGATTGATGTTACATCTCCACGTAAACTTCACGGATAATAATTAGAATTTCTTCCTCTGATTTCTAGTCATTATGATGTTGTTCTGTATGCATTTAACTATTAGACACATGTTCTGGTTGTTTTTGGCACCAGAAATGCGTTTTCGGTAACTGTGGTCCCACAACACCTCTGATTGACATGTCGCCTACCTGACAATTTCACAAAGCACTCCCCGATAATAGTTGCCTGATTTCATTCCATTCTTATGTCATTAAACCAGTTTTGACCACCCCACACACCTTTTTCAAGCCCACCAAACACCGAAAACACACATATTCAATCGTACCGTGCAAACCGTACGTCCAATTGATGTGTCGTCTCCACGTACATGTCACTGATAATAATTAAATTTTTTACTGTGATTTAAAATCATTTTTACACTTTTCTATATACATTTGACCATTAAACATATATTTTGGCCATTTGTGGCACCAGAAGGGTGTTTTCAGTCACTGCGGTCACCTGACACTTTCGAATGACATGTGGTCTAACCGAACAATTCCCAGCCCACTCTCTTGTTTTTTATCTTGATTTCATGAAATTCAGAGGTCGTTCGGCTGGTTTTAACCACCCCACACACCTTTGATAAGCACTCCAAAGACATAAAAACACATATTTAGACGTGCCGTGCAAACCACACGTCTGATTGTCATGTCATCTCCGCGTACAAGTCATATATAATAATTGATTTTTTTTCTATTATTTTAGGTCATTACAATTAGTTCGTTATGAATTTGACAATTAAATTCCTATTTGGGTCGTTTTTGGAACAAGAACAGCATTTTCGGTCACCGCGATAAGATGACACCTACGATTGACGTGTTGTCTGCCCGACCATTTAAAAATTTATTCAATAGTTATTGTAGCCTAATTTCATTGAATTCTGAGGTAGTTTGGCTATTTTTGACCACCCCACACACCATTTTCAAGTGATCCAAACATTGAAAACACACATATTCAGTCATACAGCACAAATTGCACATTCGATTTCCATGTTCTCTCCGAGTTCATGTCATGATTATATACATATCTCTTATATCATATTTGTGTTTCTTTAACATGTTTCTTAATGGTTTTAACCTTCTCCATCGATTCTTGGATAATGTCATGCCATATATATTTCCGCTCTCAAACTTCATCCAAGTATATTGGATTCCTACATCTCTTCCAATATACAGCCTCAAATGGTTCTATCTGAATAATAGAATGAAAATTGATGTAATATAAGAACTCTACCAAGGGAAGGTGTTGATCCCAACTTCCTCGAAATTCTATCCAATAAGATTCTATCATAACCTCCAGAGTTTCGATAGTCCTCTAAGACCGACCATCTATCTAAGTGTGATAAGCAGCATTGAAACTCAAAACTCAAATCTGTATCCATTACATTCTGAATATTTCTCCATAATATTAAAATAAACATGGATCATGATTAGATATATTAAAAACCGACACCCCATGGTGTCATACCAATTATCTTATATCAAGGAGAGTGGGTCAAGAGAGAAATCATTTTCAATGAGGATAAAATGCACCGAATTTGAATAATGGTTGGCCTAAAAATAGAATTATAGAGCTTAGATGTATTGAGGAGTCCCAAAAAAATCATGGACAATGTTTTTCCATTTACATACTGATATATGCATGTGACCGTTAAACACCAGTTTTTGTCGTTTATGGCACCAGAAGTGCATTTTTGGTAACCACAGTCACACAACAAATTCGATTGATGTATTTTCTATCCGACCATTTCAAAATTCATTGACAGGTTTTTTCACCTGATTTTAGGGAATTCTGAGGTCGTTTGGCTAGTTTTGACCATCCCACAGACCTTTTTCAAGCATGCCAAACACAGAAAACACACATATTCAGCCATAACACCCAAACCACACATCAAATTTACGTGTTGTGTTTTCTTACACATATCGGAAAATAATTATAATGTTTTACTATGATTTCAAGTCATTATGATGTCATTCATTATGAATTTGACTGTTAGACACCACGTTTGGTCGTTTATGGCATCAAAAGTCTGTTTTCGGTCACCGCTGCCACACGACACCTCTGAATGAAGTGTGGTTTGCCCGACCATTTCACAATTCACTCTCTAATTTTATACCTGATTCCAAGGAATTAAATGGTCGTTCGGCAGGTTTTGACCACCACATGCACCTTTATCATGCGTGCCAAAAAATTAAAAACACAAATTCAGTCGTACCGTGCTAACTGTACGTCCGACAGAAGTGCTTTCTACCGGACCATTCTACAATTCACTCGTCAATGGTTGTCATGTTAATATATTTAAGTGTTATGCTATAAATCATAATTAAAAATCAGGTAAACTTTAAAATAATGAATTAAATCAAAAGAATTAATACAATAAAATAAATATGTGAAAATAAACCTAATGGTTCAAGAATAATTATTAAGTCCTTATTCATTTATGATATTAAAATGGTAAAGTAAATTACGACATGCATGTCCATCCTTATATGGATCCCCAATATCACTACGATGTCCACCAGCTATATCTGGAGCCTATAATAAATATCAATATTATGTATATTAAACATATGTCAATAGAAGTCAATATGTGTATGGTTTGTTTTATTGTTTCCCGATGATGCCACATGCGTACCATCAACAGGACGCTGTATAGTAACTTCATCGATACACCCAGATATCTATGATAATCTCTCCTCATACACTACACATAACTGCTGAAATGTCGCATCCATCTTTTGTTGCATAGCATGCATGGCAGTATCTATCTCAGTCTTTGTGTGCATCCCTGCATCTCTCCAGCACCCATCACCTCTGCTCTAACAACTGCGCGTTGTGCGACACCACCACCATAAGTCAAGGAATAACAATGACTTTCACGCCACAAGACCCAATGATATATCTCATCTGTATGCATAATACTATAACATTGCTCCTATGGAAACTCTGCTAAATGAGGGTCATACTTATCCTGTAGCATATAATGAATCAATGAACAAATGTGAATAATTTTTATAAAATAAAAATACATTTATTAGTAAACATTATACTTACTATAACACATGAAACATCAGGATCTCCCGCCCTACGTGTCGTCACCCATATGGACATCTAATCGATCGGCTCACCTCGTTGGTTTATATATAATAAAGGGATTCACCATGTCAAACTAGAATAATTTTAATATATGAATGAATAGTTAATTCTAAACATACATCATGTCAGAGCTGTGAAACATGTTGAGTTCCAAGTCTAGAAGGGGTTCCATGCATCACCCAATTACGTGAATGACTAGCAGAATTGGTCTACATTCAATGTATTTAGTTAACATACATATGAAAAAATTACTCATTTATAGATTAAATGTAATAGATATTACAATCGTAGCCTCACCCGACCAAAACACAACCAAATAATGCTACTGCATGGGTCGAATACTTGGAGGGACTCACTATAGAATGTCTGGAACACCTCAAATAGTTATCTAGTTATCGATCTTCACCCTTCCCTTGTAATCCTTCCATAATTTTTGGAATTTGGCCATACATACGACCTGAAACTCATCTAGACATGATGTCAAATTATCCGATAAAAAATAGTCAGTATATCCAACAATAATAAAAACAATATCATGAAAAATTAAACATTGAATTTACCTGATCCTCCCTCAATAATCAGTCAATCATATCATGGAGGAAATAAGTCCTATAACGAGTCGTTCAGGGGAATCTATGTGGGTCTCATATCAGTTTCCCAAACTAACGAATCACTACAGTATCACCTTCTTTGAATGGGAGGAATGTGTCATCAAATAACTCATCCAATAGGGCTCTAGTGTTCTAGGATAGATCCCCTCTACCAAGACCTCTGCATTTGCTGGAAGACACACTAGATCCTAATAAACATAAATTCATAATAAAATTACAATATAACTGAATTTTTATGTAATAATTAAAAATAGTTAGGGAAATAAAAATAGAATATTACAATCAATTAATTTAGAAAATTGAAAACATGCATACCCACAAATTTGGTGAACCACCCCGATCACCCTATGGAATACCTACATTATAAATATATAGTTTACTCAGTCTATTTTTTATACATCTATAACTCATAAATATTATTACAAACAACATGGGGAAATAATTACAAATTTCAATAATCATGCAAGTTTATCATATCTCCTTCAATTTGTCTCTTTATCCCATTCTATATCTTTATGTCGTATAGCTGCAATTATTTGGTCAAGTGTTTGATTAGGAAATGAGACAACATAAGGTTCCTCTTGATCAATCAGAAACACCCCACTTCTAGAAATTTTCACCAAAATATTCAAAAAATAATCAATGCCGAGAAATTAAACTTTCCCTTCCTATGATGTCAATATGAAGGGCTCATTGATTACTCGGTAATCATTATAAATCATATTGTTAATGTTTACTAACGTAAATTCGTAGTTATAATTTTTTTCCATTAACTAGATTGACCCAATCACCCCTTAACAATATGTTTTTTAATCCATGACCATAAATAACCTTAATAAAATCCCACAGAAATCTATAATAATAACCCGCACCTAAAAAGAACAACCCACACCACTATTTTGTGTGTCTTGAAACATGTAAACATCGCTAATGTGAAATCAAAATCCATTATCAACAGAATTATTATAGCGATGAGAAGTAATAAATGGTTCATTAGTTAGTTGGTTGAGTTCCTTGCTCAAAGTATGGGTACTTAAATCATGTATCTTTTGAACTTGCTAATTTCTCATATTTCAATGGATAATGGATTATGAAAATACAACTAATTGCACAATAAAAATATTCAAGCAATTATTTATATGTATATGTGTCTTGAACCACTCAGGAAATGTGGCGAAATGATGTTTTTGGATTTGATTGTTAGTTGCACAGGGCCTTTAATGTTTCAACTCAGTGATATGTGTCCTAAATCACAACTCAATAAAAGGTAAGTAATAAAATAAGTATAGAAATAGAACACACCTAATAAACCTTGAGGGACCAACAGAATATATGTAGGAGGTTTTGAGAAATGCATTAGGTTTACATTTACCTCAACCTACAATAAATCATCCACCACTATTTTAATCCAGGTCAGGAGCAATGACATGTGTTCCTGAATTCGACAATACTGTTCTCACACCGGTAACTGATTTCCCTGGAGTTGTACCAGATAGGTTTAGTGAGGTGGAAAAAACCTTATATTTTGGAAGGAATTTTCCTATTAATGTTTCCTTAAAATGCATGCTAAAGGGATTTCATATTTAGTGACACTTCAACAATATAGTTCAAGAATCATGCCATAGTGAATATGTTATACAGTGTGAGAAGTATGGGGATGATTGTAGATTTCGTTGGAGAGGGATTATGGACATTACATTTGGAGGATGGAGAATCTCGGGGATTTAGGTGGCTCATACTTGCATTCAGCCAAGCCTCACACAAGATAATACCTCATTGGATGCAGAAATTGTGTCATCTATTATTGTTGGGATGATTAGGACATGTCAAGATGTTCCAATAGCTCTGGTGCAAGAGAGGATTCAACAGAAATTCCATTATAAGATTTCCAATAATAAGGCATGTATGGCGAAGCAGAAGGCAATTGTGAAGGTCTATGGTGATTGGGATGACTAAAATCGGGTCTTGCCGCAATTTCTAGCAATACTAAGGCATCATAACCATGTTTCCTTCGATCTGGATACAAATGAACATGTGTTTCACGATAACTGACATGATCCATTCAAGTTCAATTTCATAAATTGTTTTGGGCATTCCTTCCCTGTATCTCTTCATTTTGTTTCTCTAAAGAGTTCATTCAAATTTATGGAGCATTTATTTATGGAAAATATAAGGGAAAATTGTTGATTGCGGCAACCCAAGATTGAAACCATTCACCTCTTCCGCATGCCTTTTCCATTGCAGAGAAAGAAAGCTATGAATCATGGAGTTGGTTTATGGCATGTATCAGCAACCATTTCACCAACATCCAGGGTGTTTGATTGATGTATGATCACCATCTATCTATTAATGAGGAAATCAATGCAGATCTAGATTCATAGTGATACCCAAATTCCCATCATCGGTTCTTCATTATACACATTTCTAGATATCTGCATAAAAAATTCCCCAACGAACCAATGAAAAAGTCCATCATGATGCTTGTTACCCAATCTATTCATTCTGTTTTACTATTTCAACATAAAGATAAAATCAATTTATGTGAAATATCATGTATTTGTTTTAGCTTATGTGTCAGACCAACAATTGTTGGAAGAATGTTTTTAATAAATCAGTCAGTCTAATCAAGAAGTTTATAATTATATGAACGGTATTCCAATAGAGAAATGGACATTGGAATATGATGGGGGGAAGAGGTATGGACAATGACAACAAACATTGTGGAGTGTGTCAATGTTATCTTCAAAGGGCTTCGCAAGCTATAAATAACTGCCTTAGTTCAAGAAACATTATATCGATGGGTGAAGTACATTGTGGATGGACAAAAACAATCATCATATGGAATACATTGGGGGGGGGGGAAATATGGAAGACACATTCAAAGAGATGTTGAAAATAATATTGAAGAATATTATGGTTATCACATCTGTCTCTTTTGAATAAAAGACTCCTAATTTGAAGTACACGAGTGTTTAGACCCCATCAAAAACCGCATCGGTTAAAAATGGTTGTATTACTAGAAACAAGGCAATGTCAACGTGGAAACATTTAGGCCTTACAATTTCCATGTACACACGCCATCGCAGCATGTGCCTCTATGAACATATCATGGGAAGCATATGTTGATCTATTGTACTAGATGGATACCATTGAAAACTATTATGCTGCACCATGGACAACTATTAGGGAGTATCGTTATTTCCCAATTCCTGAAGTCTAGCCGATAGTGATACCTGACATGAATCAGTTACCTTCTCATGGGATAACGAAGGCTAGTGGGATGCATAATGAGATGGACTGGCCTAAAGAACAAGGAAAGAATTGGGGATGCACGGTATGTTATAAAAAAGGTCATAACCAGAAATGATGCCCTAACGTTGTTGGGTCTACTTCATAGTCTCATATATAATGAAGTACTGTCTTCAGTGGGACATTCCCATATTCCAATCTAAATTTGGTTATCTCTTCTTTTTTTCCTCGGTTTCCTAAACCCCAAAAAAACATCCCATTACCATGGATTCTTTTCAAATTATTTATGATATTTTAGTAGACTATTTAATAACAAAATAATAGTACCATAATGAATAGCATATGTTATTCACTACATATAATTAGATAAATTCCAAAAACATCATTACTAATTGACATGGTTTATCATAATCAAATCCTTAAGTAGTTAATCATAATGCCCCTCAAAAATATGTCTAACCAAATTCAAGACCCAATATTTTATATAATATAACTTATTTCATAAAATCATTCTTGCATTCAAGCAATAACATTCTATTTATTCCTTAAATAAAATCCGAGATAATGGAATTAATTTCATAAATCCAAAATAAGAACACTTAAACCATATTGTATAGTAAATTTTATTAACTCATAAACATGTTTCATAAAACATAATATTAAAATTTGTGGCCCTAAACCCTCAAACCTAAACCCCACCAAAAAACATATTCCCTTTTCCTTGGGTTTTGGTTAAAAAGTGAGTGATATTCTAGTAAAATATTGAGTAATGAAATTATTTTATCGTAATTATAATCATAAGTTATTCAATACATATAATTATATAAATTAAAAAAACATCGTTATTAATTGACATGGTTTATCATAATCCAATCCATAATTTTATATTTTTATTTTACACTTACGACTCATTTATTTTGTTTATATGCAGATGGATGATACCACACTACTCATTAAATAGCCTACCCATTTTTCACAGGTTGTGTTAGAGAGTCATCCAGATCAATTGGTCTAGGTGAGTCGAGTGCACCATTTTAATCACAGGGAGCCTCCACATGCCATTAGACCTTACTTGCATCGTGATGGTTTCTATGGCATTGCCATATCAAATTTCCCATTTGTAGATCATTACCTACTTGCGGCCCTCATTTAGTGATGGATACCAGACACACACACATTCCACATTCCTGAGGGAGAGAATACCATCACCCTCAAGGATGTGGTAGTGCTTCTCGGTGTACCTATCAAGGGGAGACATGTTATTAGACTCAATTGTGAAGCTTGGACAGACCTTTCTCAGTGCTTGTTAGGTGTTGATATTTTTTTTGACTGGTGGGATACAGTTTAATCATCCATATTTATGACTTGGATGGAGTTGCAGATTCAACATTTACAGGATTATAACAATGAGAAGAAAGTCATGCATTACACCCATGCATATATCTTAAGGCGCATTGGCAGGACCAAGTGTATTGATCACTCGGGGATGCACGTGAATATGATGTATCTACCCCTACTTGAGGAATTTGATTAGGCTGGGACATATAGTTGGGGATCATCCGGCTTAGCATACACATACATATCATTATTAAGGCTATCCCATAGGGACCGTACTTGTATCCGAGGATGCGTCATCCTTATTCAGATGTGGTCATGAGAGGGAATCCCAGCATTCCACCCTAACCCTGTTGGTCCGCTGGTCGAGATGGAGGAGTTTCATGATTCTACGCTTGGACGCTAGTAGGATAAGTCATTTATATGGGTTTTTATCATACTATGACTTATTGACCATAATTTCTCATTATTTTTCACTTTCATTGATGTATTTTACAGGTGGTGTCAGCGACACAATTTTGACGAGTTTTGAAGACAACAATTTGGAATATATCAGCTATAGATGGAATGTCTCTAACCTGATTAGATATGTATATACTATCTATCATTGTCTAAAATATTTAATAATAGTATCTATTTTGGTTTTTAGTTAGGTGATTTTTTGACAAAAATCACATGTCATTTTAGATTTCATGGATTCCATACTGGAGTATTTCGGACCAGTTGCTAGCATAATGAACTATTGGGCATGAAAATTCTATGGTTGTAGTGCCCCTTATTCACTTACATATTATTGAGTGGCAGTATCATGATAGAGTCAGGTGCCCGTTTTTCCATGCTCAGCTGATTCCATTACCATCGAGACAGACAGATCACCTTTATGGGATGAAGCTGACAGGATGCAATGATGATGACTGGTCCTGATTACATGCTATTTATATCGACTGCTGGCAGAGACATGTAGAGTTTTATATTCAGGGTGTTCCTACGAATCGATTCTCTCTTTCGAATAAAATTGACTATGCGACATGGTATAGATTGAAGTTTATATTGTATCTTACCCAACATGGCATAGATATGCATAGTATGGTATGTCAATACATTTACATTAGTTTGTATATTGAATTAATTTCTAATTATATTTGAATATTTTTACCCAGAATTCACATAGAGTAGCTTGTTCGCATAAGTGATGAAGAGGAGGAGGGGGTCTTTATCTGGGTAGACTTCCATGCTACAGCACTGGAGGCAAGGGAATTATTTATTGCACATTCCAGGAGCATCTTTGTGTGTCCAGTTTAGAGGGATGAGGATCCTACCCCAGAGGAAAAACCCACAGCTGATACTGGTGCTAAGGAGCCACAACCATGGCGACGTAGACAACATCATGCTACACGTGAGGCGTCACCTGATCCACATGGATAGGTTGTCCCTCTTGTATTCTTGGGTCAAACGATTCAGGATGTGCCTCAGGTGGCATGGTACCCGTATTTCCTGACAGGATACCCGTAGTTTTCTCCATCTTGTGTTATAGATCCATCACAGCCTTGGATTCCAGAGCCATCGCCGTCTTCGGGTATAGCTTCATCGCAGGCTTAGTTCCCCACTACGATTGAGGCAGGTCGTTCTACCAACATAGTGGGAGAAGGATTCTGATGGCAATACTAGATGTAGTTGACAACTCCTCCCACTAAAATTCAGATAGAGGATGCCTCAGTCGACATTCCAATGCCTGATTATCAGCCTTCTCTAGGTCATCATACTCTAGTGTGCACTGAATGTGGACATCCTATTCACAGACCACCATGTGGGATGGAATCTCCTCGCCATAGACATAGGCATTGATGTTACATTATAGTATACATGTTTTATGTCTACTGATATCAAAATACTATTATTACTTTTTGGTCAGAGTGGAATCCAAAGAGGGGGGTGAATTAATATCCAATTTAAGAAATTTTTAAAATTTCATTCATATCGATCTTATAGTTTATATTATATAGTCCAGCAATGTCATTTACATGAAAAAATATTAAGTTTCATGTATGATTCTTTTAATGTTTATAAAAAAATTTTAACCATGATTTTATAAGAATTTATTTTTATTTTTTACTACTAGTTATATGTTTAATAAATTCTTATAATTTACTTCAGGTCGGTCTTACAGTTTTTATTACATAGGCCATAAAAATCAAGTACATGAGACATTTTTAATAATCACGTAGATGAATTTGAAAGATTATAAATAAATTTTCACCAATATATTTTAATAAATTTATTTTATTTTGGATGGCTAGTTGTATTTTTAACTAATGTTTAAAATTTCATTCATATCGGTCTTATAGTTTATGTTATATTGGGTAGTAAAGTCACATAATTGAAATGTTTTTATGTTTCAAGTAGGTGGATTTAAAAGGTTATAGATAAATTTTTACCATTATTTTTTAAGAAATTATTTTTATTTTGGACTACGTGTTATATGTTTATGAAATGTTTAAAATTTAATTCTTATCAATCTTATAGTTTATATTTTATAGGCTATCAAAGTCACATACTTGAAATATTTTTATGTTTCAAGTAGGTGGATTTTAAAGGTTATAAATAATTTTTCACTATGATTTTTTAAGAAATATTTTTTATTTTTGACTACTAGTTATATATTTATGAAAATTTTAAAATTTAATTCTTATTGGTCTTACTGTTTATATTATAAAGTTAAACAAGGTCATGTACATGAAACATTTTTATGTTTAAAGTATGTGGAGTTGATAGGTTTTAAATAATTTTTCACCATGTTCTTTTAAGAAATTATTTTTATTTTTGACTACCTTATATATGTTCAAGTAATTTTTAATGTTTAATTCATATCTCTCTTATAGATTATATTATATATGCCAGAAAAGTAGAGTACTTGAAACATTTTTATGTTTCAATTAGGTGGATTTGATAAGTTATACATAATTTTTCACCATGATGTTTTAAGATTTTTATTTTATTTTAGAGAACTTGTTATATGTTTAAAAATTGTTTAAATTTTAACTCATATTGGGATTATAGTTTATATTATATAGGCCAGAAAAGTCACCTACATGAAACATTTTATGTTTCAAGTATGTGGATTGGATAGGTTATAAATAATTTTTTCCACCAGATATTTTAAGAATTTTTTTTATTTTGGACAACCTGTTATGTGTTTAAAAAATGTTTAATATTTCATTCATACTGGTGGATTTTATAGGTTATAAATAATTTACCATCATGATTTTTAATCTTTCATTTATTTTGGACTACTTGTTATATGTTTCAAAAATTTTAAAAATTTCATTCATATCGTTCGTATAGTTTATATTATATAGGGCAGCAAAGTCACGTACATGATACATTTTTTAGTTTCTTGTATGTGGATTTGATCGGTAATAAATAATTTTTCCCTCATATTTTTTAAGAAAATACATTTAATTTGGACTACTAGTTATATGTTTAATCAATGTTTAAAATTTCATTCATATTTGTCTTATAGTTTTTATTATATAGGCTAGGAAAGTCACATACATGAATAAAAGATAAATTATATTGAAACATTAAGTTTTACTTATATATATATATACATAAAAAAATATTAATAATAAATTAAAATTATAAATATATAAAAAATATAAATAAGAAATATTGTTTTAAGGCAAAGGCGGCATTAGCGATGCGGCCTTGGTAGCAGATTTTTTTTAAAAACAATTACCTTTTATTTTTACATATTTTTTAAAAAAAAAATTTAAAATAAATCTCCATCAAAAAGGTTACAGGTTGATATACCATTTTACGTGATTAGTACAGTTTAAGCTGAATTTTATAGTTACATGGTGGTAAGTAATACGACAGAACCATAATTTTAGGTAATATTTTATTTTCTTATGGATCTTCAAACAAATTTATAACTTCTAAATTTTATGAATACATAAAATTTTTCAATAACACCATACATAGGGAGTTATAATATAATATTTAACTAATTTTCCCCACTAATAGAATTTACACCCTACCATAACAAGTTCATATGGTCCTAGCTCTCTAAGAACCACTAGTTTACCCAAAAACACACGGTCCCTTTTGAACACCCTGGCCATAGTTTCCCAGAGATTCATCCTAAATTAAATAAATTTGAATAATAATTATGTAATTCATATCATGAAGGAATTAATATTTTCGAATATTTGGAAAAGAAGAATCATAAATAAGTACAACATTACTTCCGGAAATGATGTTTAACATAGTTACTATATTGGAAACACACATAAAAATCAATATTATCTTCTATAGTCATTCATAATATAAATTTCCTCATCCTAGGGAAATGTAATCATAATAAATTTGTTAGATTAGATTCTCAGTAAGAGTAAGTAATGTAGAGTAATCATAAATATAAACCATATGGCATGGTTATTATATAAAAACACTTGTTATAAAAATAAAATCATGAATAGAATATGTTTAGAATAAAAAATGTAAAAATATTCCTTCAATAAAACAGAACCATGGATATTATAATAGTAATATAATCACATGATATATGAAATATTTATATAATGATGAGGACATTCATAATTTGGGACAACATAAACATAATTACAATTCCTCATTCCATGACCATACATGAATGCTTAAAACCCCAAACTCATTTGTCTCATGAAACCTACAAATGCACTAAGGTAATATAGAGGGCCCCACAAGACAAATACTAAGTAAAATGAGCCACTAATGTAAAATATGTGAATCATAATAAAAATTTTAATTCATATTGAATCTAACATATGAAATTTAAATAACTTTCCCAAATCTATAAACATAATCAATAACCATTCAGAGTAATATGGTCAATGATATAAAGATATCACATTTATAATCAAACTAATCATAAAAAATAAGTAATGTATAGTACAATATATCATAAAATAATAATCCCAATTAAAATTAATAATCATCAAGGGTGTTGATATATATGAAAATACTATTATAAAATAAATGAGGAATTCTTGTGAAAATTTTCTTTTTACATTGAAAAAAAAGATTTCGTATGGAAAAATATTTTTGTAAGACTAGAAATGAACAAAGATAGTATTTATATAATAAAATGAGTTATTTTATAAAAATATTGTTTGATAAAAATGGATTACTAAGTGAACATGAATATAGGTAAGATATCAGAAAGTTCCATTTAATCATGTTCTCTTATCGTGAAGAATTTGGAATGAGACTTATAAAAATGTTACTCCCCATAAATGAAACAAATATGTAGATTAGAACACATATATTGAAAATTAAAACATAATATATGAGTATTATATAATTATAATTAATAATTTGTTTGGGGTATACAGAAATAAAGTGTAAGCACAAATGAAAAATGGAGGTTCAAGAAGAAATCATCACCTTATGTCTGAATGTGTTTTGCACTATAAGATAATGCCAAGGATAATAAAATTAGTTCCATTAATTAAATAATTTATAACATTACATACATTTTCTTATTTAATATAATTTTATTATGTTCATTTATTTCATTCACTATGATTTATAAGAATCAATTTTATTGATTGGCGGGTGTTTGTTTTTGTGGGTTTTTATGAGAAGTATACTTTTATACGAGTATGGAAGTTCATGCAAAATAGGTATAATTATCTTGAATTGATTTTACATGATTTTAATGACCGTAATTATGTAAAATTTGTTTTATATATATATATATTTTATATATAGAATACAGATGAATCATTATATAATTCATTTATTGATAATCAATTGTGTTATTGTTGCAGTTACTTATCATAATGAAATAATTTTGTTTGATTGTTAAGTATTATGTAAATATATAACATATATATCATTATAAAGATAAAATAAATATATTATAATATGTTTTAACAATATAAATGATTTCATTACCATCATGGTGGGATAATTTGTGGAATGAAAATCAGTCATCCATGTAGGATGTAAACTTACACCTCATAGACGATGATTTTATTTTTCAAATAAATGTTAGAGAGAATGGATTTTCATGAAGGATAATATATTAACATAATATTATTATAAAATATATATTATACTATAGTTATCATTAATATGTGTAAATAGAATGTGAGGATATAATATAAAAATAAAAGAAAGTGAAATGAAATTAAAAGGAAATGGAAGATGATTTTACCTCTTGAATACTCCCCCTAGAGAACGAACTAAATTCGATTAGTTTTGAACTTTTGATGAGACAAAGTTCACCAAGAAACTGGGGAGAGTTCATGGGAGAATATTTTTAAGACTTTTTAAAAGGAAAAAATCATGGAAGGTTTTAGGAGAAGGGGTGGTGATATGTCATATTTTTAGTGGAAGAGATGGGTGATTTCTAATATTTTTATTCATTATTTTATTATTCTTCTCAAGTCAAGAAATATTATGGATTATTGGGAGACAATATACTAATAAGTGCATGTGTGTTTGATACATGGGTGATTACATCTTTCAAACATCACCTGTGACACAATAAATAATATATTTATAATTTATTAGAAATTATCATATTTTACTAGTATCAATATATTCAGTTATTTTACAAGAATAAAAAAAAAATCTTATCCATTTTTCAACATATAATGTTCAGAAATTAAATCCATTTAATGTAAATAATTTTTAAATATTAGATACTAAATTTTTAATCAAAACCATCATTTTTAGATTTTAACTCTAACAGAATTTATAACACTAAAAAATTATCTTAGTTCTCATGAAATTTCCCTAAAATAATAAGACAATAAAATATATATTTATGAATACATCTTATGAATATTAAATTTTTTGAAGTCAATTTATTATTTATAACATTTTTTTAAATATTTATTAATCACAATGTTATTAATAATTATTTTATCATTTTTTAAATATTCAGTTACCTATTTTATGATATAATTATATCATATATTCTTTTCAAAGATACTGAAATTTTATCTATAAAAAAATTTGTAAGGTTATATTCCTTTGGTGAATTTATTTTTCATATGCTTCATATTTCTATTCATAAGGCCGTGTTTATATTTCATCGATAAAGGTTCCTAAACATCAAGATATAACTCTTATTCCATTAATTATTCATGTATGATGATTGTATTTTGTTCCCTATGTGATTTTGAGATGATCTATACTATACGATATAATCATGATATGTGACATTTCATTAATATTGTTTTGGGTTGTCACATTCTCTCTTCCGACAATAATTTAATCCTAGCAATTTCTATAATGACACCCCATAAAGAGATTATGGTAGTTATTCATCATATTCTCCTTCAGATATCATTTCACCTCTTATTTTTTTGATATTTCCTTGGTACTTTTAATAGTTGAGTCATCTGATTCTTCAACACCAGTTCTTTACTATCTAGAATCCTGATAGGCACTTAATAGTACGAAAAGTCATGTTCTAATTATGTTCCTTCAGAAGTGGGTAAATGTGTTGGGTCTAGAATATACTTCCTTTACTAGGATATGTGGAACACATTGTGTGCCATAGAAAAGTTTTCCCCATCCCCAAACGATAATCCATACCTCCAACACTCTCTACAATTTGAAAAGGACCAATGTACCTAGGGCCCAGTTTCCCCTTATTCCAAAATTTTATAACAACTTTCCTTGGAGATACATTAAAGAAACTTTGATATCCCACTTTATATTCCAAAAAAAGTCAATTTATTTTTAGCATTTCAGTTTTACCTAATTTGAACTACTTTGATATGGGTTAGAATATCCATTGCCTTTGTTGTTGTTTTATCAATAATCACTAGTCCCACAATCACTATTTCGCCATCTTTATCCCAAAAAGTCAGTGTACAACATCTATTTCCATACAATGCATCATATGGTAAAATTTTAATATTATAATTGAAGTTTTTATTTGAAAATACAAAAAAATTAAAATAATAATACAACATAACATGATATTCATGTGAGTATGATCTCAACATGTCATATAAAGCATGGATAGTCCTTTTTGACTACCCATCAGATTGAGGGTTATAAGAATCACTCAAATGAATATCCTTATCCAATTATTTATGGATACATTTCAAAACATTATTTGTAAATCATTGATAATGATCATAACCAATTGAGAGAGGTGCTACATGAAGTCTTACAACATTATTAATATAGGGTATAGTAAGGTGCTGTAGTGGAGAATCCTCCCTTATAACATGGAAATGTGCAGATTATGTTAGTAGATCAAAAATCATCCATATTTCATCATTCATTCATGGATTTTTTGTAATACAATGATAAAATCCATAGTGATTCCATCCCATTTCTGTGTTATAATATGATGGATTTTCATAAATCCTCTAGGATGTTGTCTTTTAGATTTCTCACGTTGACAAACTATACATATTGATACACAATCTGCTATTTCCTGGTTCATATTATCCCACTAGAAATTATCATTTGGATCTCTATACATCATAGTGATACAAGGTTGTATAGTGAAATTCGAGCTACTAACATAATCCAATAACTCCATTTTTAGCTATGGTATGAAGGGAACACATATCCTCCTCCCAAATTTAATAATTCCATACTGACACACTATGTTTGGAAACATCCAAACATTAATATCTTTAAATTATTTTTAAATATTCTCATACTTAATTGTAAAATATTAACTCTTTCTAAAAAATATTTCTTACAAAATAGTTGAAAAGTAATGATTTCTCACCTTCCTTAATTATTCCTATATCCTGCTTTACTCAATCCATGTATACGCGATCTTTGACAATCCTCATTTTGTTCATAACTACATGATCCTTCATACACAAAGCATATTATACATTATTTTCCTTCACGAGGTGTAATTTTATAGAAAAATCATAATCCCTGAGCACCTCTAGCCATTAACTTTACCTCATGTTGGCATATTCCTATGATAAGATATATTTAGAAATATTTTGATCCATATATACTCATAATAATGTTAATAATAACTCAATAGTAAATAATATAAAAAATGATAAAATATTATAGATTAGAAAATGTGGTGATTCTTAATCCATGTGGGTTCTTATTCATATGATTCTCTGAAAATATTAACGATATGCTTCAATATTTTTTTATTTGAGAGTGATATAAAATTGAGTTTCACAATCGTATTAGGAAATTATTTTTTCTTTTTTGTGTTCTCATTTGTTTAATAAATATTTTCCAATCTTTCAGGTATAGTCCATGAATCCTCATCAATTTCTCTTCTCACACGAGAGAGGTCCTATAAAAATATATTATTTTCGATGATCTATTTATCCATTAAAAATTATAAATAATATAATCAGGATCCTCCTAAATAACTGGAAAACATGAAAGATTGAATTTATATTTATGTATTCCATAAATTTCTATTAAGAATAACCACTATTATATCCATAATCTTTTTTCCACCATTAAATTCATAAACTATCCATTTTGTAATTATATTTGAAATTAATTCATGATAGTCATGGTAGATCCACTGGTTGGTAGATTCCCTAATGGTAACATCATGCAATAGTATAAGTTGACATACATGGCATATCACTAGTGATCGCATCTCTACGTGGTATATTCATTGATGATAGTATCATTGTTCTTCTAGTGGTATCACTACATATGAGTAGCCAAAACTATTTGTAGATCTTCCTTGTCATAGCACGATTTGACATTATTTCTAGCAGTATATTTGCATTGGGGGAAGCATTGATTGATGATAGAATATAATGGTGGGGAAATCTCTCAATGATAGAATATTTTATATTGTGGAAGTTTTTTTGCCAATTGTAGAACATCATAACTAATAGTATCTCAATGTAATTGGAGATATGCCTTTTAAAATCCTGTTAGATCAAAACATATCAAAATTTAACAACATTGGGAAGAAAATAATTTACTAATATATAATTATAAACTCATTTTAAATCATACAATCATTATTTGGTATCATTAAAATAAGGTGAATTAGGAATAATAATAATATAAACCTATTTGATGATCATAAATTATCGAAATTATATCCTTCTAAAAAAATAAAATGATAAGGTGAATATAGATTATTTATCAATATTAATCTATGTGATTCATAGATATCTAATAAATTATTAGAAGGAAATGGGTGCTATTCAATTTTATTTTTTATTCAAAAATAGAATCATGTATACTACCCCTTTGGGGTTTATCAAAAAGTTAAATGATTGTGTAATAAAAACTGCATGGATTAAAAGATTGATGAATAAAATGAGTTTTGGGATTAATCCTCAAAAGGGAATGTATTACAGTATTATACGGGTAAACAAAAATCCATTCTATATCAAAAACTAATACGAATATAGGGAGGGTTTATTCTGAAGAAGAGAGGTATGGTCAAGTGGGTCCTTCCATATGCCAGCAATATGAGTAATATAAGAGGGTAAAAGAGTTTTAGAAGAGGATAAAGGTGCACTGTCCATGATGATAATTGGCCTGAGATGTCTAACTACACAACCGAGATTAAAACCAAATGGAAAAGAATCTGGGGAAGAGTATTGAATATAGATAGAAAGAGAAGTGGGTAGTAGAAGGGATTGATGAGCTATAAATAAAACCCTAAAATGTACATATATGGCCTTAAGAGATAGAAATAATTGTTATAACTATCCCACAATGATCTATTTCATTAATGAAATCCAATTTCCCTTCCATGGACAACTTGATTAAAGTGTCCAATTTTTTTAAATATTTCACTTTATCCTTGAAGTATCTATTCACAAGAGGCATTATAAGATTCTAAATAGGTATATAATGTGATATTTGGCACATTCATTTTATAAATATGTTAAAGATGATATTTCACTTTTTATTGATTGTATCTTTATCAATCCTAGAATCATTAAATAATTCTAATAAACATTAAAAATTATGACCACCCATGAATTATACTTAAAAACGTTCTTCTTGATGAAAATAACTAGAAGCACACATAAAATCCTATAGATTCTCTCTCATTAAAGTTCCAATAAAATCATCATCAACTAAGGATTGTGAAGGAGGTGGAGTACTGGATATGGAAGCACCAGAAGAATGAAGCCACTCTAATATCTCCCATAGAGATAACTTCCTCAAATCAAAGATGCCTCTCAATTTTTTTATAATGGATTGGAATTAAACAACTACACCATCCATTGTATTTTTCCAAATTAATGAATCTTTAGATTTTATAATCATATTAGTATGGATGTGAAAAATGAAAAATTAAGACATATACATCTATCATCCACACGGTGTTTGGTTTCGTGAGGATATTTAGATTTGATAACCACATTGAAATTTTATGATAATCATGAATTAAAGTAATTAAAATACCCTTTATTCAAATAAATTATAGGAGGATTAGGAGTATGATGATAAGATTAAATTCTCAGTTGGATGGAAAAAACATCATTCCTATGTTTAGTTTCCTCACCATGGTATCCTGAAGGAATAACTTCCAATATGTCTTCTTGGAAAATCCATTAAATTAGGGATCTCATGTGATATTTCTTAGAAACAAGTATATAAAGTCCACCATGATCAGTTGTACTACCCTTATCATCACCATAACCACTATCATCGTCACTATTTCAATTACATCCACTAGATTCAGTGTAAGGAATACATTGTAGGAGAGAGCCTTTAGATTTATGAACCATTTATGGTACCTCATCATTATAATTTTTTTAATTCCCAACTTGGATCAATGTCTTACGGAGATGGGAGCGGGTGAATCAATGGTGTATTTTCTTTTATGTCATTTTTATATAATTATGTCCATAACCTAATGTTAATGATATTTTACTCTGCTAAAAACTAAATTATTCACACATTAACATGATAAAAAAAATTTACAGTGTGAACTACTCACCAAGAGTAGCTATGTCCTTATAATTTCATGGAAAGAATAAATTACCACACAGTCCACTAGAAATCAATACATCTGTGTAGATACGTTAATTACTATATACCATTAAATATGTGTAACACTATGTTCAATATAAAAATGGATTTCATTATTTCAGAACAAATGATGTAAAACATGTTTGTGTAATAAGTAAAAAATCCAATAAAAGTTGTTTAAAAACATGTTACTGTGTTTCCTTATCCACATAAACATTTTAAAATTTTCAAAATAATTTGTCCCATTCCTACCTGACAGTAGGTAAGTTTCTTTCTAAAATTTTTTCAAATAATAAGTCAAATTTTGTATTTTAATTTATCTATCTAGAATAATAAAATTCTATAATAGAAGTTGGTAAAAAAATATAAACAGCATCATAAATTCCATTGAAAGTGATATCCCATGAGTCATTCTGATCGAGTAACAATTTATTTTTCATATTCTGTCCATAAAACATCTCTATGAATATTTGTTCAAGAATATGCTTCTCTCTTCCAAAACATTCAGTTCTTTCTAGTTCATCACATATGAACACTACATCCTCATCAAAATGTATAATGTTCTTCATTATATTTATATTTGTTCTAGTAGGGTAATTGGTGGGAAAAGAGTATCATTTTTCATCATAAATAAATCATTAAATTTTTCAATCTCTGTCATTTCTAATAAATCATTGAATTATTCAGTTCTTCTCAACTATTCTTGATTATTCATGAAATATCTCAAATGATCTCAAAATAGTATATATCATTAAAAATTATAACCATTCTTTATAATGATACACATTTAATTTTTTATTTTCATCATTAATATTAAAACATATTTTCATTACCAATTGAATTACTTTTTAAACACATACAACGACAAAACCATTATTCTATAAGAATTATTACAACATATTTATATTTTGAAAACCCTATAGAAAAAAAATTGGATGTAAGAAAACCGTTAACATAATATAATTAATCTCTTCAATGAATGTATCATTTTCTCAAATTACTCATATTGATGATCTTTCTTCAGATGATGTTTAGCATCTGATGTCTTATCAATGTTATCATGTATCTAATGGATAATACTCTTCTAAACTTTGATGTATTTCTACCACGTATTTTCTTATGATTTATGTATAACATTAAAAATACATCATTGATACTCCATTATCAATTACCCTCTTTAAAACAAAATATCATTCTTCTTTTCTATCCTAGTTGTGAAAAACATACATATGTTTTACGAAAATGTTCAACCACATTTTTGATATTCATTTGATTGACCAGTCTATAATATTGGTTGTATCGTCAGTCCCAAAAATTGCTTCTTCCTAATTTTCCTCTACAAACATATTTAACTATGATGGATTTCTGGCATACTTCATTCGATGGATAGGTGTGAGAAGTGAAAAAATTCCCTGAACTGCCTATTTAACTTCTGGGTATCTTCATTATGGTAAATTAGACATTCTATTGGATGAGATAGTTTGATCGATAGTTTGATTGATGATTTTTCAAACATAGACTTCAGAATCAAAAAAAAACTAATGTCCTTCAAACTATTTCTATTTTTTTGGTGATACTCAAATTAATAAACTAGGAATATAATAATTTGAAATTATAGAATTTATTCTTATTGAAATAATCTTCTTGTAGTCATTGACATCCTAATGGATATGGGAACATAAGGATCAACATAATAACATCTAACTTAATATACCCAAAAAATATACTCCATGTTACTTCCTAAGACATGGATCAAAAGGTTACCTAAATATATATGAAATGTGAGAAATGAAATTAAAAAAGTGAATTACTAGATTTAGTATCAAGATATATGGACCCTGATACATTTCATGAGGATTAAAACATTCCTTCTGGACCCAATGTCAGTCTAAAAAAACTACATTCACAAAAGATAATCAACATATAAATCCACAAAACAAAAAATTTCAGATGATTATTAGATATACTATAATGAATATGTGACTCTGTCATCTGATCACCAAACATACAAAGTCAATTGATTTCATTTTCTTAAAAAATTGACAAAACACTTTCAACAATCTTCTTGTTTTGTAATATGAAAAACATATCGAACTATATTGATCCAAAACATCTTCGGCATTTTATTATGATTTCATTAACTGTTCATAAATCATTTAAATATTTACCACATTCAATTAATTAATTATCACTAATTATAATCCTATGAAAACAAGCTCATTGCAAAGAAACCATTTTTTTAATGAAAAACCATGTTGTCTAAAAATAAGAACCTAAAAAACAAAATCAACATCCTAAAATTATTCATATTATTCCTATGAAATCATATTTCAATTTCATGTATAAAATATTTTTTTACACATATCAAAATATGTGTGAGTTTCTCACACACATTCAAACAGATATCATAACATTTCGAAAACACTTGTACATACATACTTTCTTAAAAGGATTGTCACATATCAATTGAAAATTTATGAATAGATATTTTTATTACCCTTTAAAACACTATCCAAAGTTAATATAATAGATGGGATACAAACACAAACATAATCCATGGATTTGAAGTTGTCTTTAATCAATTTTGAAACAGAATTTGTACAATTATTTCATTGATAATGATTTTATGAATTTGTGTGAAAATTCTTTTCATGATGGAAAATACACCATGAATAGTACATTATTCTCCACATATAATTTGATTAAGTGATAGTTTATATAAATATGTTTTTAACAGAAATATTTTTTATTTTTCTATTAAGTATTACATGAAATTTATATTACCAACCACAATGTAGAGGTAACAAAAAATCTATATTTAATTCACCCAAATGATACTTCATACACATGAGTTGTTTAAATGCTTGTGTGGAGGAAAAATACTAAACATCAACCATGCTAAGATTATTTTAATTTTGTTTCATAGTATGGTAACTGAAAAAACTTTTCTCCTAAAATAAAACACTACCATGTGTGGAACATCAATCATCATCACATCCTTTCCAATAAGCATTACCATACCAAAATTGTCAATTATTTTTTACCTATCATACCTAATTTATAAATCAATTGTTCATTTTATATATATGAGATTTAATTTTCTATTAAATATTTATAGTTCATTTAGATAACCTAGAAATCTTTTATATAAGGTAATAACATAATTAGATTTATGATTTATCATTATTTCATTGTACGAATAAAGAGAATATTCCCTCATGTAGTGATTCACATGTGTTCCAGAAATCATTGAACATCACAATAGGAATCTCTGGGTTCTATTACGAAAGATCCTATCACTTGAATCAATCACCTTTGATCACCATGATTATCTCTTCTAAGTAATTCTAATTGATCCCTATACACATGAGATTGGGTGATAGGGGAAAAGAATTTGTCATTCATGGGAGTTCTCATGCAGAGGGAGATCTATGGGGCCACAGAATATTCTCACTAGCTGTCATTGTTCAAAAATCAAAATGAATTGGATCTATTAGAAAAATAATGAAATTGGGTTTCAGTACATATATGGATTAGAAATAAATATTTTTGAATGATCCCTTTAATAGATATATATCCCATTATGGAACCCCAGGTCAAAATAAAACCTATAATGTTATTTCCTCAAAATGTTCATAAATTGAAAATTAAATTAAACAGTATTTAATAAAATAATATTATATATATATTATTTCTCACATTAAATAAATACCCAGACATCCATTCCTATACAATATTTTTCAGGCCATGAAAATTTAATTTTTATTTAGTTAATAAATTTCACTACCCGAACCAACGGGGCACGAGCCACGACTCTTGAGGCCCACAACCAATATGCCAGGGGCTGGCGACTAGTTCTGAGTATGCTATCATACACATGAGAGCCATTAGCCTAAGGTTCCTATACACACTCACCCACTAACACCGTCATCCAACAGTGTAGAGATATATATATAATCTGAAAAAAATGTATGAAAACATTTAACCCACAACCAAGGACGCTTCGGTGGTGGGGTGGTGGTGAAGGTGAGTGGCACATTCATGCTGTTCTTTGGGAGGAACAAGGTTTGAATATTGGGAGTCCGATTTCGGGACGAGTCTCTCCCCCTGGGATCCAGCCGCCTTTCCGAGTCGCCCGGTCTCATCTGGGTGGGAAAAATGAGGCGTGGCCCAATTAATGATGGATCACATGATGGAACATCGTTGTCGGGTCGTCACCCTCCGGGACACTGCCATCTCGGCTGGAAACGGCTCCTTCCAGGCTGGGGCTCTATCTGGAGGCACCCCTTCGTGGGGAGGGGGGTTCCCTTGTGTGGAGGGTTCTAAAAGTCCACACATGAGAATTTACTTTTGAGAAAAAAATTAACCCACAACCAGAGTACAACTAATGTATACAATGGAAAGTACAAGGCCCACCAAAACAAAACTGCAAAAGCATCCAACCTACATAGAAAAAGGGGGCCACAATCAAAATTACCCACTAGTTATCTCCTCTGCACCTCTCTAGTAAACACCTTGTTCAGTCTCAATAAAAATGCTTTGCATACTTCGGGTCCTCCTTGGACTCTGCTGAAAGGCATGTGGTTTGCACAAGACACTATCATGTGAGTGTAGAGCCCATGCAGGGGTGAGTATAAAAATACTTCGTAGGCACCCCAAAAATAAAATGGTGAAACTTTATTGAAACTGTCATCCCATCCTTTCTATTGGGAACCCAAACTATAGTGAAACTCCATCTCGAGACCATCCTCTGCTAAACACGACTAGTCATCTCAACTCAGATGAATCACTATACATACATCAAGATCATATGCTCATGTATATGCCCATACATATACCATGAACATTCAGATATACTCATTCATGCACCAATCCTCATGAGGTTCTATCCCATCTCCTATGATTAGTACACAACTAGGAGAACACACTCCATGAGCTATGTCATCCCAAATAACACTCGTTTGGGAGATACACTCCATCGGGTCTCACACCAACATCCCAGACACCCATCCAAGAGATCACACTCATAGGATTTCATCACTGAGAACATCACGCTGAAACAACATAAACACAAAACTTACTGGATAGGGAAACACTCCTAGGGTCTTCTAGGGGATACAAAAACCCACACTAGTATCTAAAAGATCTCACAGATAGGGAATCATTCCCAGGAAATGTTGGGGGATACCACAACCCAACCTGGTTCTCCACAGATCACATCACTCAGATAGAGGATCATTTCCCATGCAATGGTGGTCACAAAGATACCAGAACTCTATCAAGTATAACTCTTGATGTAAGGGATTGCACTGATGATTCAAAAAAATTACCGAAACCTCACTCTAGGTAGGGGATTTTATAACCAACGATTCTGTAACACTACTAAAATAGCGATCCGAGTATGGGATCATATACATGATGTTACCACAACCCTGCTAAACAACCCACCATATAGGGGATCATATTCCCAATGATGCCTCCAAGCCAACGGAGTTTACCAGCTAGATAGGTGGATCACCACCCACGTATATGTAGTCACATCAATACCATGAACCCTATCTAGGGATGCGAATCTAAGGGATCCCGCTTCAGACCCACTGGAGGGATGCCACTACTATATTAGGAAAGCATCCAATCGAGGGATCAGAAATCTATAATAAGGTTGTAATGCCACATAAAACCTCATAAGAATGAACCTAGGGAGTAAACTCAACCAGTACCGGTCCAAACGATGCTAAACCGAGAGACCATCAACATTTCCACACCGCACACCTCCTAAGATTGAATGGAGGCCACCACCACATTCTACGTGGTAGAACATGCAGGATGGGATATTTACTCACCCAAAACGAACAACTGGTGAAATGTTACTATTAAACGTTAGAAGGTCGGGTGGGGATCACACCTCGACCCTAAAACACATCGAGAGAACCACACCATCGTGATCCCCACAAAAAACACATGAGATCGACTATTCATTGGCTTGAAACAGACACCTAATGAAAAAGACTTGTTTCTCCATAAACACCCAAAACTAGCCTCATGGGGCCCACACCCTGATCTCTATCCTAGCACCTAGAATCTATCCTGAAATGCCTGTCTTAATATCAGGATTAAAAGATCATAGATTTCATGTCAATCAAACGCTCTGGGTAAAGTTTATTGCGGGTCGAAGTTGAAAATACTAAAATATTATTATTTTAAACATTTCAGGGACCTGGGCCATTATACCGACACATAAATTCCTAAAAAATACTTATGGAGTCCTTCTCTTAACTATTATTGTGTCACCACAAATGGATAGAAAATCAGACACATGGTTTGCGAGTTACAGAGGTTTAAAGAACCACTGGAAAAAATATAATTGGACCACCGCTGGGTCGCCGGAAACCACCGTCACCACCTGACCAGACCTCCACTGCTTGCTGGAATCCACCGCCCCACTTTCACTATCACCAGAAACATCCATTTCAAAAACTGGGTTTTCTTCTAGAAAACATCCAGGAGCCACCAAAAGCACCCCGGTGCTCCAAATTCAGATTTGAAATATGTTTTGGAAAGCCCGAGACCCAAAAAATTCAACCCTTATAACGATTTTAGAAAAAAAGATTAAATGAGATTTGGGATATTAAAACTCAAATATCGTACCTTTTGTAGGATCAACGATGAATTTCACATTTCGCTAGCAGTTCTTCACGATCTTGGAGCATCCATCATCTGGAATCGAGTTATACGACACATCATTTAGATGATTTGGCCTCCAAGTTTTTCATCGCCATATAGGGGAATGGTAGGGGCTTCCCCACCATCATAAAAACATGGGAGAGTTCAGGGGAGAGGGATTTAAATTTTTTTAATTTAAATCCTCTCTATCCAATTGTCTGGCCCCCGACTCGCCTCTGACATCGCGCATGGTGCAGACAATATTTAGGGAACCCTTAGGGTAAACACGGTGTTATGAATGCAACGGGTCCCTCAGAATTTTGATATGAGACTCTATTTAAGAGTTATTCGAGTAAATTCTCTTAAATACGATTTTTCATTTATTTTATGAAAACACCCCTAGTTGCTTTTTTTCACAGTAGGCTCGCGCCCGTAATGTTTACACCCTTCCTAGGGTAAACGTAACACTCTAAACACAACTGTTCCCTCAAATTTTTGATTAGAGCTAATTTTTCATAGATAACTCATTCCCACCTCGTTAATAGTATAAACATACTTAATATTTTTAAACAAATAATTACATGCACTCTGAGCCTTAGAATTGCATGCCATCTTCATCCCTTTCTCTGTAAATATTCCTTGAAATATTACAAACTACGACAGGGCCAAAACTCGAGTCAGTACATCCCCCCCACCTTAGGACATTTCGTCCCTGAAAATCCATAATCCTGAGGGAATGAAATGTAACTTTGAACTTGGTCTCCCACACCAGCGAGATTGCGGACACACAACTATTCCCAAACACATAAGTTAGATTAACACATCCAATAAACATCAACACTATAGGCTTTTGGCGTCCCTAACTCATCTGCACGGTTTTAATCGTGTCACTAAAATCCATCTCGGTGGGGGAATGACACCTATTTCTCATGCATTCGAAGCACGTTGGACAACTCCCAAACAAAGTCTTACCAATTCCCGAAACAAACCTCACGAAAACAACAAAAATGAAAGAGTACCGCCTAACAGTGCCTAGAATAACATCTATATATTGTAGAAAGGAAATAGAGCATACCTCTATCCATCCACAAATCCATTGTGTCAATAGACTCTAAGGCTTCCAGTTTTCCTTGCCCATTTCCTCCAGCTCCTTGAACTCAGAGTGCACCTCATAGGGCTCGTGGTGGCAGTAACTCGTACCACCTACCACCTCCCATTGTAGGAACAACTTCGTCACCACGCCCAATGCTCAATCGACCTCCATAATCAAGACACTTCCACTTCCAAGGATGTCTTTCGACTAGCACCCTCTCAGTAGCACGACGGGTCGGGAAATATCAAGAAAGAAGTCTCTTAACGTCGCAAGCATAACACTGCCTCTCTTGTGGCTAACCAAAACATGCCTAAGGGCCTTGGGGCCCTGAGCCTTAGGTCCTCCATCCTGGGGTCGCCTCTATAAAACATCGGGAACATCTAGACCCATGCACCGTCCGTCAGATTCCATATTTTGAGGTATCATCTTTCATAAGCCCAGCCCTGACAGGATGAATCTTCTCAGCCAGAATGCTCTCCACCACCAAGGCTCACTCCAGCACTCCAGCATAGGTGGGATGGAACAAGGAAACTACAACAACCTATATGTCTCTTTATTGGCCATTTTGGAAGGACTGAGACCTAAATAATGGGTCTAGAACCATATCTAATGAGTAGCGTGATCGATCTATAAACCGCGCTGAGTACTCCGACACAGTCATTCCCTCTTTCAGAAGCTGAAGAAGTTCCTGGATCTACAATGACTTCATCATCACCAGATAGAACTTTTCCCAAAAGAGCCACTCAATATTTTCCCCCGTGGGTGCCTCATATTTGTGAGATTGCTTCACTAGAATCCGCCATCATGCTACCGAACTATGGAGAAGGCTCGAAACTTGGACCACTATATGATCTCTAGGTATCGTCACTAGAGGAAAACTCGTGCAACTGCTTCGAGCCAATCATCAGCTGCCTAAGGGTCTAGATCACCCCAAAATCTCAGAGGTTCCTCCTCTAAAACGTATATAAACTACTCAACCTATGAATATCCTCATTCTGCACTACTTCCATGACCAGCTACTCAACAGGTGGTGGCTAAACAAGAACACCACATGGAGGTCCAGCCTCAGAACCTGCTTCCCGGTCCACAGCCTCTTCACTGTGTGGATCGTTACCACAATCTGACTGCAGAACCATAGCTGGCGGTCATCATGAATGCATCCTAAATAATAAAAACAATGACCCCAGTCCAAGACTATATCTGGGTATATGACTCAATAAGAACAAGGAAAAAGAAAACATGGTCCTCTATGATGAATATACCATTTTATCCCAACGACTAGTGTCATAATGTACCGAGTCGAAAGTTAGGTTATCAGAATTTAGGTTAATCGATACATCGTTCGTTGCACCAATAGTGGAGTCCCATGCCTAATATCAATCTCGAAACATCCAAACACTACTGCGATGCAACCCAAACATAACTCACAGCTTGAACACCTACACTCACAGTTTCCAAAGTTGGAACATCCTCTAATACTACGTTGTCACGACCGGACCCAACATGGCTTGAGTCGTGACTCTCCAAGCACCAAAACAATAGGACAAGGGTTGTCGACTAGAACTGTGAAGGATATCACACAAAAGGGAGGCATTAGCATAAGGTACCAGTACACACGCACCCACAAACACCTTCATGAAAATAGTGTAGAGATATATATAAAAACTGAAAAGATATCGCTGCATAAATCTAACCCACAACAAGAGTACATCAATTTTACTAAATCGAAAATATATTTCCCACAAAAATTAAACTGAAAAATCCTCCAACCTTCTTAAAAAAGGGGGTCACTATCAAAAGTACCCCTAGTAAATTCCTCTGTACAACTCTGGTAAACACCCTGGTCAGTCTCACTCACAAAGCTCCACCTACTTTTGGTCCTCTTGGGACTCTGTCGAAAGGAATGTGGTCTGAAAAAGACACTTACATGTGTGAGAAAAGCGCATGTAGGGGTGCGTATTAAAATACTCAGTAGGTACCCCAAAAACCCCAAAAATAAAAGAGAGAAACTTAACGAAAACAATCATCCCATCCTTGCTTGATGGAAAACAAACAAGAGTGAAACTAAATCTCGATACCATCCTTAGCTAAACCTGACTAGTCAGCTCAACTCGGATATACGCCCATACATACATCATAAATATCTGCTCAATTATTTTCCCATACATATTCCATGAACAACCAGATATACTCATTCACACACCAAGCCTCATGGGTTTCTGTCCCATCTACTACAAAAATTATATAATTACGATTACACACTCCATGAGCTCTGTCATCCTAGATAACACTCATCTGAGAGATTAACTCTATTGGGTCTCACACCACATCCGAGACGCCCATCCAAGAGATCATGCTCGTTGGATATCATCACTGATAATATCACACTGAATCAACGGAAACACCAAACATATCGGATAAGTGATCACTCCTAGGGTCCGCTACGGGATAAAAGAACCCACTATAGTATCTCAAAGATCTAACTGATAGGGAATCACTCCAAGGAACCACTGGGAGATCACACAACCGGACATGGTGCTCCATAGATCACATCCCTCAGATAGAGGATCTTTTCCCATGTAAAGGTGGAAACGACGAAAAATGAACCCTATAAGGTATATCTCACGATGTAGGGGATCGAAACGATGATACACCAGCCATAATGAAACCATGCATTGAGTATGGGATCATTTTATGAACGATTCTGTAAACCCTACTGAAAATAATCATTGTGAAGGGGATCGTATAACCCAGGATTCGGAAACCCTACTGAAACGACCCGTCGAGTAGGGGATCGTATTACAAATGATTCCACAACCCAAATGAATCCACATGTTTAGTAGGGGATCGTATAACCAACGATTTTGCAACCCTACTAAAAAAACACTCTGAGTAGGGGATCATATACATGATGATACCACAACCCTACTAAATGACCCACTGTGTAGTGGATCATATTACTGATAATGCCTCAATGCCTATGGAGTTGACCAGCAAGATAGGGGGCTCACAACCCATGTATAAGAGGTCACAATGATACCAAGAACTAGATATAGGGAATCAAAGTTATGGGATCCCACACCAGACCAACTGGAGGGATGCCACAACTCTATAAGGAAGACATCCAATCGAGGGGATCAAAAACCAATAATATTGTTGTAATGCCACATAAACCCTCATAGGTATGAACTGAAGGATTATAATCAACTAAAATAGGGCTAAACGTCAATAAACTAAGAGAATAAAAACCTCGCCACACTGCACTCCTCCTAGGCCTGAACTGAGTCCACCGCCGCATTTTATGTGGAAAATACACCCATGATAGGCTATTTACTCACCCGAAACAGATAGCCGATGAAAAGTTATTACTAACCATAGCAAGCCCAAGTGGGTCCCACACATCACACTCGAAACACATCAAGAGAACCACAACATTGCGATCCCCTCAAATACGCATGAGGTCAACTATTCATTTTCCCGAAACGGACACCTGACCAAAAAGTCATGTTTCTCCATAAACGCCCAAAACTAGCCTCATTGGGCCACAACCAGATCTCAATCCTAGCACCCATAAACTATCCTGAAATGTCTATCATAATATTAGGATCACAACATCACTGACATTATGTCAATCAGATGCTCCATGTAAAAGTTACGGCGTGTCGAAGTTGAAAATGATAAAATATTATTATTATTTTCAACATTTCATTGACCCATGCCAATGTCCTGACACATAAAATTCCTAAAACATTATAAAGGGTTCCATATCTTGATGAGGATTATGTCACTAAAAAAACAAGAAAATCATACATATGGTTTCCGAGTTACAAGTGTTTAAAGAACCACTAGAAAAAATCTAATTGGACCACCACTGGGTTGCCAGAAACCGCCACCGCCGCATGACTAGACCGCCGCCACATTCCATAATCCACCGCGTTGCTACTGCCCTCGCCGAAAACATCCATTCCTAACACCAAAAACTATTTTTTAGACTATAAAACTTTTGGGAGTCACTGAAAGCACCCCGATGCTCCAAATTCAGATCTCAAACATATTTCAGAAAGCCTGAGACCTGAATGACACAACCATTATATGAAGATTTTAAGAAAAAAATGTATAAATGGAATCTGGGATATAAAAAACACAAACATCATATCTTTTGGAGGGTCACCAATGCATTACACGCTCTGATGATAGTTCTTCCCAATCCAGGAGCATCATTCATCAAGATCTGAGTCCAACGACACCTAGTTTCAATGATTCAGCCTCTGAGTTTTTAGTCTCCAAAGAGGGGGAGGGGAGGGGATTCCTCTCCTTCATACACACATGGAATAGTTAAGGAGAGAGGTATTTAAATATTTTTTAATTACATCCTCTCCATCTAACTGTACAGATCCCAACTCACCTCCGACCCTGCTCTTGGTGTAATCAATGTTTAGGGCACCCATAGGGTAAACACGCTATTCTGAACTAAATGACACACTCATTATTGCAATATGAGACTCTGTTTAAGAGTTATTCAAGTTGAATCTCTTAAATAAACTTTTCCATTTATTTATAAAAATACTGCTATTGGTTTTTTTTCCAGAGAAGTCCCGTGCCCTGCAAAGTTGACACCCCAGTTAGGGTAAACGGTACGCTCTAGTCGCAACCATGCCCTCAGATTTTTTGATCAAAGCTAATGTTTAATAGCTAAATCCATCCCACCTCGTGTATAGTATAAAATTACATAATATTTCTATAAAATTATCTTTGGGCACACCGAGCATCCAAATCACACGTCGTCTTTGCGCCTTTCTTTGAAATTATTCGTAGAAATATTCCAAATTCTGACAGGTCCAAAACCGAAGACATTACATCCTCACCACCATAGGACTGTTCATCCCCAAGAATAATTAGGCATGAGGGAAAGAAACATAAATCTAATGTAGGTCTCCCACGCTAAAGATTTTACTGAAACATAACCCCTCCGAAACACATAAGTCAGAGGAACTTGTCCACCACATCTCAACACTATCTCTATTGGGCAGCACTGACTCATCCTCATGGTTTTAATCATGTCACTAAAATTCATATCGATGGGAGAAGTACCCCTATTCCTCATGAATTAGAATAAATTTGAACAACTCCCACATAGAATCTTCGCAATGCCCTGAAAAACCTCCAACAAAAAATGAAAATGAAAGAGTCCTACCTAACATCGTCTCGAAAAACTATGACATAAAGTAGAATGTACACAGAGAAAACCACAATCCTTTTGCAAAGCCTCTGGGTCAATAGCCTCTAAGGACTACAGATTTCCTCACCCATGTCCTCCAGCTCCTTGAGCTCTGTGTCGACCACCTGGTGGTGGTGTCGGTGGCAACTCGTATTTCCTACCAACTCCTGTTGTGGGACCAGCTCCACCATCGCGTCCACCACTCGACATACATCCATAGTCAATGCACTTCCTTTTCCAAGGAAGAATGTCGACCGGGTCCCTATAAGTAGCACGAAAGGTCGGACAATCTCTTGAAAAATGTCTCTGAACATCGAAAGGGTAATAACACCTCTCCTAAGGCAGACAGAAATTGGCATAAAAGCCCCGACAGACCATAGCCTTAGGCCCTTCAACCTCGGGTCACCTCCCGAAACATCGGGCATGTCCTGACCCATGCACCGTCCATTGACACCCAGATGTTGAGGTATCATCTTCCACATGCCTAGCACTGATGAGCAGAATCTGCTCATCCAAAAAGCTTTCCACCACCGAGGCTTGCTCCATCACTCCATGATTGGTGGGCTGGCACAGGGATACCACACCTACATGGTTTTTTCTATATAGGCCATGTTTGAAGGTCTTATCCCTAAATAATGGGTCTCGAACCATTTCCATGGAGTAGTGTGATAGATCTATAAACCATGCTTAGTACAATGACACAGTCATACCCTTCAGCTGAATCTACAGAAGTTCATGTATCTGCACTGACCTCATAATCACCAGATAGAACTCTTCCCTAATGATCCATACAGACTCTACCCCCTGCGAGTATCCAATTCGTGGGACTACATCACTAGACTCTGCCATCGCCCGAACAAACTGTGGAGATGGATTGCCACTTGGACCCCCATCTGATCTTTAGATTTCTTCACCAAGGGGAGAACTCGTATAACTTCTTTGAGCCACTCATCGGCTGCCTATGGTTCTAGATCACCCTGAAACCTCAGGGGTCACATCCTATTGAACTTGTGCAGTACAATCATCATATGCATGTAACACCACAAGATTTTATGAAAAATATTCTTTTAATTTCATTTATGTCTTGTTTTTTACACTACAATAATGTTTGCTTGTACTATACGCAACACCGTATTAGCTTGCAGTATACTCAACACTATTCTTGGCTCGTGTTACACACAATTTCAAGTTCGTTTTGTAGAAACTATTCTACGCAACATTATGTATAGATGTTGCTTAATGTATAAATGAAATAAATTTTGATTATGTTATATGCTACAATAAAAAGTGCTTTCACTACATGCATCCCTGACTTGGATTGCATTACACGCAATTAAAACCTTCCACGATAGCGTGTATTGCACGCAATACCGAGTTATAGCAAAAAATGATAAGTTATTAAAATATTATATAAACTAGCCATTATGAATAGTAATACCCACGTTTTAAAATTTTATTTTACAAAATTTACTTCATTTTTGGATTCAGAATATCAATATTAGCCTAGGATGAATTTTTGATATTTTTCTGAAAACGTTCAATTTTTTATGTATAGTGAAAATAATGGGTTACTATTTTAAAACATATTTTTTATTTAAATAATTATTTATTTTATTTAATTGTATTTTAGGTCAAAATTGATACATATTACCTATATAAGTGCAATTTAATTCATTGGAATCAATTTATAATAATTTTAGAAATAAAAAAATTTTATTGGACTTTTCATCGTCTTTTACCTACCTCCTCGGGTAATTTGAAAAATTACACAAAACATAATTTTACCATTTCTGTGAGTGGAATTTCTAAAATTTGAGATACATGGTTAATATCAAGGAGTAATATGTGGTTAAATAATATAAAAATAATTTTTGGTGAATAGTAACTTTTTTCTTTTATTTACCACGGTTAAAAGTAAATTGGGTAATTAAGGGTAAAATGATATTATTATTACCCTATCACAAGTCCTAATTCTATTGGATAAGTGTTATTCGACCAAAAACAACCTTAGGAATAAAATATGACCATTTAGGTCCACCTGGATTGCATTAGGCCATTTATTATTAATTTATTTAAAGAAGGGTTAAAATAGTTAAAATCAAAGTTTAATAACTAAATCATTTTAAATATAGGGTGATACATAAGATAGATTCAACTATAAATAATAATTAGGAAGATATAAATATTTCCTACATAATGGAATTTTATTTATAATTTTTAAACCTTAAATAATTTAATTTATTTATGACACAATGATGATGCAATAATTATCTAATTAATGAAATATCAACATAATTGATGTTATAAATTCAAAAATAAATGTAATTTGAAACTTTTTCTAAATTCCACTAATTTTCTAGGTTAATATGATATGTTAGTATTGATTTAATTAACTTTTTTAGAACCAGTCATGCTATTATGATTTTTAAAAATATCAATTACCAAATAGTGTCAAAATTGATATAAATTTAAAAACAAATATTATATTATTAATTGTTATTATATTCCTAAAAATCTTAGTTTTGGCCAAGATACTTATCTCATGATTGGTGTATCATTAATGGACCACTAGGGGGTCTCTTGGATGTATATGATAAGATTATTAACTATATAATATAAAAATACAATGTGACATGGTAAATGTTAATCTAATTAACTAAGAGTTAAAAATTAATGATAAGGTTACTATAATGACCCAAACATGTCTAAAATCTATTGGTTGAGAGTACATAGACCCATAAAAAGCTTAACGTCTAAATAAATCAATTTGGAGCTATTAAAATCCGAATATGACTTTATTATAAAATAATATTTTAAGTTTTCCTAAGGTGCCCCTCTCCTCCCTTACAAAAAGGGAACCCCTTCCCTCTTCTCTTCACACCCTTTTGAGCTTTGAAGCTCAGAAAAACCCTTCCCATTTACCTTATTATATTTACTAGAAACATTATAGAGGTTCTGGTCTCCTCAAAAGACCAACCCTTGTTCCTTAAGAGGAGGTTAAGAAGAGGCGCGTCAAAGAAGATGTAATATCTTTTACTGATTCTTTCCAATTTATTTCTTCTTCTACCTCTTATTCATTATTTGTTTCATTATATATTAATAACATCAGTATCAATAATATACTGATATGTTATTATAAATATGAAACAACCCTATTTAATCTTCTATTCGTCCTATGGAAAACAAAATCACCGCGCGTGCGTACGTACGGAATACCGTCTCCACGCTGTGGTGTAAACTGTTTTCCACCACCACCTTACATGGATGGGTATAATAGTGTAAATAAATAACTATATATGGTTATTGTAAAGTGATATTAATTCTGAAATATTATACATACACTTCAATACAATTCCACTATGATGGGAACGATATCATCTCTCGTGCGTACGTACGGACTACCGTCTCCACGAACCCGATGAGATTCATTTTCCATGATTAACCATTCAGGAATGATTATAAAGTATATATAATGAATAATAATGAAATATATGACATAATGAAGCTACTGTATTTATGTATATATATATATATATATATATAAATATGTCTTCTACTTACTTCCATTCATGTCAATAAGGAAAATAAAACAACGTTCATGCATACGTACGACCTACCGTCTCCATGAACGGTGTATTTCATTTCATTTATCTATCTATTATATATATATACTGAATATATAGGATATATAAATAATTATTTACATTATTGATGGAATTAAATCATGATATATGTAGTAATAATGTTGAAAACAACATGTCCAAACACGTATGATAAATGAAACGATTTTACCCAAAACGCTGGTTTAACATGGAATTTACAAAAGAACGGCTATTATAAAGTCATAATTGAACCATATATGATATCATAACAATGAATATGATTCCATAATAAGTCAATGACATTATTTAAATGATTATACAGGAGGTTCTGATACATACGAAGCATGTCAGACGTAAGGTAAGGGATAATTATTCCAATCTCATTCTTATCTGAGATTGTTTATTCATAAGTATTTACTAGGGTTATGTTTATTATCCATGTCCATATGTTCTCAAAATGTTTTCATAAAATTTTTACTTTAATTCAATGTATTTTTAATGTCATATTTTCATTTTTTTACTTTTACCACATCGTATAAAGGGAATATTTCTTTTGATTACCATACGAGGTAATTTTTTACTTTTCCGACAAAACTATGAGAAAATTTTTATTTTTAACTTATACGGCATGAACGGATTTTTACGGTTTTCATAACTCCTTATTTTAATGAATTTTACTCTACAAAATTTCATGTTTATTTTCAATAAAATCTTTTCATTTAAAATTGTGTCGCATTTTGTGAAAAAAATGATTTAGAAGAAGAAATGATATTTTCTTCAAGAATTCATTTCAAGTGTTTTATCAAAACCATTTTCTATATAAGATGACATTATTTCTTATGTGTATGTTTCCAGTATAATGTCTCTATGATTTAAATGGTTTCACTTTTCTTATGATGAAATATCCATGTGATTTATATGGATTATGTGATGATGGGATGATTATGAAACCCAATTTATTTTTTGGGTTATGATGAATGTTTTATGTTTATTTGTGGAAGAAGTAAGAATGATTTCATTATTATATGGGTGGGACCTATATCTCCCTCCAATGCATTTTTTTATGATTTATATCTCATGAGATAGACATGGCTGGAATGGTAATTTAATCCGGTTCAGTGTTACAGGACTAAAATGAGGAGTGAAATCGATTTAGAAAGGGAAATTGTCCACTAAGAAGGTCTTGGAAGTAATGCCTTGGATAATATGTAAATAATAACATGTGATTAATGGTTCCCACAATTTCATATTTTCTTCTCATGCTATTTTATCAGGATTAATTTTTCATTATGATCTATGCTTTACGTATTGCCATGTTTTATGTCATTTCTCAAGATCTTGAAGTTTAAACATAATGTTCATATATTTAAGTTCAAATGTATATGATTTGTTTTATGTTATCCATGCTTACCCTTACTGAGCATTTGATCTCACCCTTTAATATTTTTTATTTTCCACAGTATTTAAAGAAATGTTTTAGGTAAGAGATAAAAAAGGGGAAGATATTTATGGGAGATGTTGAAGATCATTCACCAAGATTAGAAGATTGTGTTCCGAGTTTCCAAATACACTAAAAAATTATGGTCCTTTAGTGTTGTTTCTTGTTATGTATTAATTATACGAAAAATGTAATGTAATGTCCATGTACGTCATGCTTTAGATCTCTACAGTTGGTATCATAGGAACAATTTAGTTAACCTTTGGAAACTAGGATGAAAAAACATTAGTGAAATCCCTAGATATATTCCTAAGGTATGTCTAGAGATGTCCCCAAGGATACGTATACATATAGGTTGTAGTCCAATAATTATGGTAACGATCTTAGAATTTAACCTCAGATGTTAGATATTGATGGTACTCCCCCTTTATTATTTTGTTTTCCCTAGCATTATTTTTTCATCTCGCACTATTGTTTTTGGGTTTTATAAAATGGCTGGAAACAAGATGATTCATGATAATAGAGGATTTGATGGACAATGGAAAGATATTCGTCATCAGAAACCAAATGAAACGGGATTTGGAAGTCTAAAATCATTATTATGCCTAATCAGAAATCTCATAATATGATCAATAATCTCATCTTTGGTAATTTTCCTAACTCAGCTAATAAGAGAAATTTTGAGTTTCATGATGATCATAGAGGAAAGAAAGATCAATTTCCCTCATGTAAATAATGTGGTAAGAGGCATCAGGGAGAATGTATCAAAAGAACTGGAAGATGCTTTGGGTGTGGAAAAGAAGAAAATAAATCCAGTAAGTGCAAAGGAAAATGTTTAGTTAACACCCTGGAGAAGGATAATGGTATTTCTACGACATAAAAATTGATTATATGTTTTAAATGTGGAATGTATGGGCATTATTCAAGACAATCCCCTAAGGAAAAATATCTTGAAGAGAATCAACATGGTCATATGGGTAGTATTTATGTGGATGATGATGAGGAGACTATGAATGATATATGAGATGAACGACGTGTTGATGCTTGGTCAATGGTTTATGAAGGTAGTATAATGATTGTATGTTTATCAAGAGTTATGTATTTTAGGTAATTTAATGGTACTATGGAATAAAGAAACATCTAATTATTTTTACACTATTGTTTTTCCTAAAGTATTTGAATGTATATGTGGAATGGTACTGGTAACCATGGAAAGTTATTCAGATATTTTTGGAAAGAATATGATATGACCATAATAAAGGGATAAAGGGAAAATGAAATTTTGATAGTATTCATGAGCTCATGACCGATATAAGGACAAAGTGATATCATGGTTTGAGTATATAGAAATTTTGGGATTTTTGTATGGGGAATGAGTTTACTTTTGACAATATTCATGTTTTCTCTATGGTTCTATGGTAATTCATGTTTCAAAACAATACATGATTAAGGTATGAACATGTTTGGAATATGACCAACAAGATATATCTTTTAATATGTGGGAGATAAATTATAGTATTCACATGATTGGTATATAACCTCTCTAGTAATAATTTTATTTATAGTATGAGATTGTACATATGTATTTTGGATAAGCCTAATGATTGGAATAGATTAGGTTGGACATAAGATTGTATTATTTAAGGATAGAACTTGTTTTTCTATATTATTTCTGGAATGTTATAATAGTATGGTTTTAGAAAAAGGGAAACCCATAGGACGAGCGACAACCCGTCGCATCGGACAAGGATGTGGGAATCAAATCCACAACCGATGTGAAACATTCCTTTATCACCTTCGACTGGCCTACAGGAAGTCCCTGGTTAATAGAAACTAGTTTTATTTTATTAATTGGTATGATAGATGAAGTATAAGTCCATTTTTGGAACCATATATGGTTAATCTCACAATAGATGGACTTATGTATATAATTATTGCTAACATTATGTTTGAGAGAGATGGAATGACCCATCACTCTATCACATGATCTGCTGAAACTTCATGAATGACAAATTCAACGTCATTTATTTAATATATGAAGTGTAAATTTTCCAAAGAACGACCAACGATGAGATTGTACCTAAATCAAGAATGTATTTCTTCTAATTTCAATTTATTCAAATTTTGGAAAATGATCTTGAAAACCAAAAATATTGACCTAGTGCCCCTATATCTGATGAATTGGATGGTACCTTAGATCATCAAAAATTTATGGCTTTGTTATTGCTGGCTTTTTTATCGCCATGTCATCTAGCACTCTCCATCAGAACTTGATAGTTATATTTTTCTTCCATATCTGTATTTCCACCTATGTTATCCTATGTGGAAACCCAGTGATGAGTTAATCTGGGTAACCGTTAAATTTCATACATTAATTTTTAAAATTAAGTTTTATTATTCCTTTTTACGATGTGGTTTTCTATGAAAGAAACTTTCAAGTAAGAAATCCATTTATAACACCGATGAATTTCGAGTGTGAAATTCATTTTAAGGGGGGTAGAATGTAATACCCCGAGATTTTATGAAAAATATTATTTTAATTTCATTGATGTCTTGTGTTGTACATTACAATAATGTTATCTTGTACTATACGCAACATGGTATTAGCCTGCAGTATACTCAACACTATTCTTGGATAGTGTTACACACAATTTAAAGTTAGTTTTGTAGAAACTATTCTACGAAACATTGAGTATAAATGTTGTTTAATGTATAAATGAAATATGTTTTGATTATGCTGTATGATACACCAAAAGAAGCTTTAACTACACGAATCACTGACTTGGATTGCATTACACGCAATCGAAACCTTCCACAATAGCATGTGTTGTACGCAATACCGAGTTTCACTAAACAACTATATGTTATTAAAATATTATATAAACTAGACGTTATGAAAATTAATACCCACTTTTTGAAATTTTATTTTACAAAATGGACTTCATTTTTGGATTTTGAATATCTAAATTATCCTATGGTGAATTTTTGGTATTTTTCTAAACACTTTCAATTTTTGATGAATAGTGAAAACAATGGGTTACTATTTCAAAAATGACTTTTTATTTAAATAATTATTTATTTTATTTTTATTTATTTTAGGTCAAAAGTGATACATAATTCCAATATAAGTTTAATGTAATTCATTGGAGTCATTTTATAGAAATTTTAGACATTAAATTTTTATTGAACTTTTCACCATCTTTTACCCACCTCCTAGGAGAATTTGAAAATTTACACAAAACATAATTTTACCACTTCTATGAGTGGAATTTTGAAAATTTGAGAGACGCGGTTAATATCAAGAGTAAAATGCGATTCAATAAGATAAAAATTATTTTCGGCGAATAGTAACTTTTTACTTTTATTTACCACGATTAAAAGTAAATATTCTAATTTAGAGTAAAAATGATATTATTATTACCCTAACACATGTCATAATTCTATTTGAATAGTGTAATTCGACCAAAAATAACCTTATGAATAAAATATGACCATTTTGGTCCACTTGTATTAGATTTGGACATTTATTATTAATTTATTTAAAGAAGGGTTAAAATAGTTAAAATCAATGTTTAATAACTAAATAATTTTTAATATAGGGATATACAAAAGGAAATTTTGACTATAAATATTAATTCAAATGCTAAGAATATTTCCTACATAATGGTATTTTATTTATAATTTTTAGACATTAAATAATTTAATTTATTTATGACACAATGATGATACATTAATTTTCTTATTAATGAAATATTAACATAATTGATGTTATAAATACCCAAATAAATGTAATTTGAGACTTTTTATGAATTACACTAATTTCTAGGTTAATATGACATGTTATTATTGATTTAATTATCTTTTTTCCAACTAGCCATGCTATTATGATTTTTACAAAAATCAATTACCAAATAGTGTCAAAATTGACATAAATTCTAAAACCAATATTATATTATTAATTGTTATTAAATTCATAAAAATATAAGGTTCAGACAAGATACATATATCATGATAGGTGTATCATTAATGGACCACATGGGGGTATCTTGGATGTACATTGTATGTTTATAAACTATATAATATAAAAATACAAAGTGACACGGTAAATGTCAATCTAACTAACTAAGAGTTAAAACTAAAATATAAGCTAATATAATGACCCAATCCTGTCTAAAATCTATTGTTAGAGATTATTTCCACCCATACCTACCTTATATTAGAAATAAATAAAGTTTTAGCTATTAAAACCCGAATATGACTTTATTATAAACTAATATTTTATGTTTTCCTATGGTGCCCCTCTCCTCCCTTACAAAAGGGAACCACTTCCCTCATATCTTCACACCCTTTTGAGCCTCAAAGCTCAGCCAACCCCTACCCATTTCCCTTATCATCTTACCTAGAAAAATTATATAGGGTCCTGTCTCCTCAAAACTCTAACACTAGTGCCTTAAGTAGATGTTAAGAAGAGGCGCGTCAAAGAAGAGGTAATATCTTTTACTGATTATTTCCAATTTATTTATTCTTCTACCTCTTCTTCTATATTAGTTTCATCATAAATTAATAACATCAGTATCCATAATATATCTATATGTTATTATAAATATTAAACAACCCTATATCATCTTCTATCCATCCTAGGGAAAACGAAATCACCGCACGTTCGTACGTACGGAATACCATCTCCATGTCGTGGTGTAATGTGTTTTCCACCACCACCTTGCATGGATGGGTATAATGGTGTAAATAAATAACTATATATGGTTAGTGTAAAGTGATATTGATTCTGAAATATTATAAATACACTTCAATACAATTCCACTATCATGGGAATGATATCATCACTCATGCGTACATACGGACTACCGTCTCCACAAACGCGATGAGATTCATTTTCCATGATTAACCATTCAATAATGATTATAAAGTATATATAATGAATATTAATGAATTATATTACATAATTAAGCAACTGGATTTATGTATATATATATATATATTTCTTCTACTTACTTCCATTCATGTCAATAAGGAAAAGAAAATAGCGTTCATGCGTACGTACGGCCTATCATCTCCAAAAATGGTGTATTTCATTTCATTTATCTAACTGTTATATATATATATATACTAAATATATATGATATTTAAATCATTATTTATATTCTGTAAGTAATTAAATCATTTTATAGGTAGTAACAATATCAAGAACAACAAGTCCAAACACATACGATAAATGAAACGATTTTACCCAAAAAGTTGCTTTAACATGGAATTTACAAAAGAACGGGTACTATAAAGTCATAATTGAACCATATAAGATATCATAATAGTGAATATGATTCTGTAATAAGACAATGATATTATTTAAATAAATATACAGGAGGTTCAGATACGTACGAAGCATATCAGACCTAAGTTAAGGGATAATTATTCCAATATCATTCTTATCTATGATTGTTTATTCATAAGTATTTACTGGGGTTATATATATTATCCATGTCTATATGTTCTCAAAATGTTTTCATAAAATATTTACTTTTCATCCATGTATTGTTAAATTCATTTTTACATTTTTTTACTTTTACCACATCGTATGGAAGGAATCTTTCTTTTGTTTACCATACGAAGTAATTTTTGACTTTTCGAAAAAAGTCTGAGAAGAATGTAATTATTATCTTATACGGCATGAACAGATTTATATGGACTTCATAATTCCTTATTTTCATGAAGTTTACACTACAAGATATAATGGTTATTTTCAATAAAATTCTTTTCTTTTAAAATTGTTTCGCATTTTGTGAAAAGAAAATTATTTAGAAGAAGAAAGGATATTTTCCTCAAGAATTAATTTCAAGTGTTTTCTCAAAACCATTTTCCATCTAGGATGACATTATTTCTTATGTTTATGGTTCTAGTATAATGTCTATATTATTTACATTTTTTCACTTTTCTTATGATGAAATATCCATTCGATTGATATGTATTATGTGATGATGGTATGATGTTTATGAAACCCATTTTATTATTTCGGTTATAATGAATGTTTTAAGTTTATACAGGGAACAAGTAAGAATGATTTCATTGTGAGATGGTTGGGACCTATATCTCCCTCCAATGTATTGGGTAATGATTTATATCTCATGAGATAGACTTGGCTAGAATGGTAAGTTAAGCCGGTTCAGTTTTAAAGGACTGAAACGAGGAGTGAACTCGATTCCGAAAGGGACATTGTCCACTTAGATGGTCTTGGAAGAAATGCCTTGTATACTATGGAAATCATAACATGTGATTAATGGTTTCCACAATTACATGTTTTATTCTCATGCTATTTTATTAGTATTAATGTTTCTTTAGGATCTATGCCTTATGTACTGCCATGTTTTATGTCATTGCTCATGATTTTGATGTTTATACATTATGTTCATGTATTTAAGTTCAAATGTACATGATTTTTTTAATTTTCTCCATGCTTACCCTTACGGAGCATTTGAGTTCACCCTTTTATATGTTTTCTTTTCTCCAGGATTTAATGAAAGGTTTTGGGTATGAAAACAAAAAGGGGAAGATCTTTATGGGAGATGTTGAAGATCTTTCACCACGACAAGAAGATTGTGTTTCGAGTTTCTAAAGACAATAAACTATTACGGTCCTTCAATGTTGGTTCGTGTTATGTATTAAGTATAATGCAAAAGTAATCTAATTTCCATATTCTTCAAGCTTTGGGTCTCTACAATGCACATCCTCTTCCTGCACAGTTGGCATAACCACCTGCTCAACAGGTGGTGGATAAACTGTCAGACCACAAGGAGGTCTAGCCTCAAAACATGTTCCCTGTTCTACATCCTCTACACAAGGGGGGGATCATCACAACAATCCCACTACAAAACCCTCGCTAGCGGTTATCTTGGAGGAATACTGAAATATAATCAAGACGAACCACAGTAAAAGAGTATATCAAAGGAGCTAACTCAATAAGAACAAGGAAAACCCAAAACATGGTCCTATAGGATTCATTTACTACTTTTTCCCTACGACTAGTGTCCTAATTTCCCAAATTTAAAGGCTGGTTATCAGAGTCTTGGTGAATGGATGCGTATGTCTTTGCACCAAAACTGGAGTCCCTGGCCTGAATGTCGAACACGAATCATCCTAACACTGTTGTGAAGCAACCCAAACCAAACTCATAAACACCTACACTCATAGATCCCATAGGTGGAACCTCCTCTCATACCACTTTGTCACGACCTAACCCAAAGGGGCTCGAGCTGCGACTCCCAATGCCTGCCACCAATAGGATATGGGATGGTGACTAGCACTGACTAGGCTATCACACACAAGGGAGGCATTTGCCTAATGTACATGTACACATAAACCCACAAACTCTTCCACACAACAGTGTAGAGATATATATTAAAACTGAAATGAAATGCATGCATACATCTAATCCACAACCAGAGTACAACAAAAGTACCAAAGGGAAAATAAAAATCTCACCATAATTAAACTTCAAAATCATCCAACCTTCTCAATAAGTGGAGGTCACTGTCAAATGAACCCACTGGAAAGCTCCTATGCACAGCACAGGTAAACACCCTGTTTAGTCTTGCTCAGAAATCTTTTCCTACTCTGGGTCCTCCTGAAACTCCATCAAAAGTCATGTAGTCTACACAAGATACTAACATGTGCGGGAAAAACCCATGGAGGAGTGAGTATAAAAATACTCAGTACGCACCACAAAATTACCTCAAAAATAAAAGGAAGCAACTAAATGGATTCAGCCCATCCCATCCATAGGGAACTCAAACGAGAGAGAAAATCAATCTTGAGAACTTCCACAGCTTACACACGACTAGTCAGCTCAACTCAGATGTTTTCCCAACATACATCATGAACATCATCTCATGTATATGTCCATATGTATACCATGAAAAACTATATAAACTCAATCACACAACAAGATTCATGAGGTTACGTCCCATCTCCTGTGACGGGTACATAATTAAGAGTGAACTCTCCACAAGCTCTGTCATCCCAAATGACACTCATCCAAGAGATACATTCCATCGGCCTTACACCAACATCCCAGATGCCCTTCTATGTGACCACACTCATCAGATATCATCACTGAGCACATCAAGCTGAAACAATAGAAACACCAAACTTCTTGTATATGGGACCACATCTATGATCTGCTATGGGATTCAAGAACCCACTCTAGTATCTCGAGGATCTCACGTATAGAGGATCACTCCCAGGAACCACTGGGTGATACCACAACCTGAACTGGTGCTCCATAGATCACATCACTCAGATAGAGGATTGCTGCTCATGTAAAGGTGGTCACGACAATACCGGAACCGTGTCTGGTATCACTCACGATGTTGGGGATTGAACCGACGATACAACAACAATACAAAAACCACACGCTGAGTAGAGGATCATTTTTGCAACGATTTTTCATCCCTATTGATAACACATGTTGTGTAGGGGATCGTATAAACAACGATTCCATAACCCTACTAAAACCACATGCTGAGTAGTGGATTCTATAACCAATGACTCTACAACCCTACTGAAACCAATCGTTGAGTAGGGGATCTTCTATCCAATGAATACACAACCCTACTGAAACCACACTCTTTGTAGGGTATCATATAATCGACGATACGACAAACCTACTAAACCACCCTCCACACAAGGGATCATATTTTCAATGATTCCTTAAACCCTACGCAGTTGACCTTCTACATAGTGGATCACCGCCCATTTATTTGTCATCACAACAATCCCTAGAACTCGATCTAGGGATGTGAAGCTAGAGGATCCCAATTTTTGACCTAATAGTGGGATGCTACAACTCTATTAGGAAAAAATCCTATCTAGGGGATCACAGACCTATAATAGGGTTGTAATTCTACATAAACCCTTGAAGGAATAAACCTATGGTGTACACTCAACCATTACTATTCCAAACTTCGCTATCCAAATTGAACATATACATCACCACACCACACACCTGGTAGGGCTGAACCGAGGCCACCAGTACATTCTACAAGGAAAAACACGCAGGATATGCTATTTACTCGCCCAGAAGAGAAAACCGGTGAAAAAGGTACTATTCATCATAGAAATCCCAGGTGGTCCCACACCAAAATCCCAAAACACATCATGATAACCATACCATAATTATCACCCAATAAAAGGACGAGGTCCACTAATCGTTTGTTTGAAACGGTAACTAGACAAAAAAAGAAGTTTTTCTCCATAGACACCCAAAAATAGCCTCCTGGGGCCCACACAATGATCATTATCCCAAAACAAGGAAACTATCCTGAAATTTCCTCCGTACTATCATGATCTCATCGTCATAGACGGTATGTCAATCGGACGCTCTGTGAAAATGTTATGGCAGGTCAAAGTTGAAAATAATAAATTATTATTATTATTTTCAACAATCATTGCGACGGGCTAAGAAAACTGACTCATAAAAGTCCTGAAACATTATCAAGGGTTCTATCTCGTCATGTGTATTATGTCAATGAAAACAGATCTAAAATCAAATTTATTCTTTGTGAGTAATGGGGGTTTAAAAAACTCATGGAAAAAATCGGAACGGAAAACATCTGGGTCGCTGGAAACCACCGCCGCCTGCCAGAATCCACCGTGCCACCGCCACCCTCACTTGAAACTGCCATTGCTGCCACTAGAAACTGGGTTTTCTAATTGAAAACATCCCAGAGCCATCGTAAGCACCTCAGTGATCTATATTCAGATTCAAAACATGTTTCGGATTGCTCAAGACCCGAACTACACAACCCTTATGTCGGTTTTTAGAAAAACAATGAAGAAAAGGGATTTAGGAATTTAAAACTGAAATCACCTACCTTTTGGCAGATCACCAATGTGTTTCACACTCCGATACTACTATTGCACTATCCGAGAGCATCTACCATCAAGATCTGAGTCCAACGACACCTCATTTTGATGATTCAGCCTCCATGTAGTTTGTCGCCAAAGAGAAAGTGGGGAGGGTCCTATGATCCTTCTTATGCATAGGGGAGAGGTAAGGGGAGAGGGAATTAATTTATTTTTAATTAAATCCTATACATCCTACTATTTGACTCCAGACTCACCTCCACACCCACACCCAGTGCATGCAGTGTTTTGGGCACCCCTAGGGTAAACATGGTGTTTTAAATGCAACAGCGCACTCAGAATTTTGATCTGAGACTCTGTTTGGGAGGTATTTGAGTTGACACTCATAAATAATCTTTTCCATTTATTTACGCAAACACCCATGGTAGATTTTTTTCCCATATCATGCGTGCACCCATAATATTTACACACCACCTCGGGTAAACGGCACTCTCCAGAATCATCTATACCCATATGTTTCTAAATTGCTCAACCTTTAAAGATATAACTCATTCCTGCCTCACACATATTATAAAATACTTAATATTTTTTAAAAATTAATTATGGGAACACTGGGCCTCACAGTCGCATGTTGTCTTCACACCTTACTCTGGAATTATTCATAAGAATATTCCAAAGTTTGACAGGGACAAAACCTGAGTCGCTACAAAAAAATATCAAATTATTATTCAAAAATAAATAAATAAATATTAGATTCACTTAATATAAAATAAAAATTTATTCAATATTATTTTAACATTATATTATCTCAAATGACTGGTGATTAAATATACAAGATCAAATATACAATACCAATTTTTAAACAATATAAGAGAATAATATTTATTGAAATTGATAAATAATAAATTTTATTATATTATTTAACAGAGATTTTGGATACACATAGTGTTAGTCCATCATGACCGATTTCTTAGTGGAATTAGGACAAGAAGCCTAAACACATGGTTTGTCTCTGGAAACAAGTAATGAAACCCATATTGGTAAAAGGAAATACTACAATGAAGTAAAACATCATTCGAAAACTCATTGTGTAATATAATACCTTAATCATGATATTTCTAATCAAGCATGTTGGATGTTGGTGTCCTCAACCTATGCTCTCGATGTTTCATTATTTTAATTTCTAAAAATTGATCATTCTTATATAACAACACAAATACGGAAATTTTTTTGATATATGATTTCCATTAATGGCCCTTGGATGAAAATTTCTATTAATGAACAGAAAAGGAAAATCATTTCGTTCATTATTCATTAATGCAATATTAGTCGTGATGCAATAGACGTATCCAAACTCGACACGAGAATATGTCACCACATATTTAATTAAGGAAATATTTTAAATGGAATATATTATTAATGAATAATAATATTGAATTATATGTAAGAATAAAAATGACCATATATAGTAACATCCATTGACACATATAAATGTCAATTGTTTTTTTTCTAGCGGGTATCATTCTAATAATACCCTACACTATATATTACGAAGGGCGTACACCATGAGATGATGAGAAAAAGTCATATTAGTCTCCATCCTAGATATCATGTATCATTTGTGTCCCTGAAATTATAATATCATATTATATAATGTATTTTTAATAATATTTTCATAAAACAAATAGGTTCCCATCATAGTGGGGAACTAATATAATATTTTAGAAATAAATATTCTCGATGGGAATTATCAAATGCTAGGATACATGTAATAACATTCGTGATGTGATAATAATTTTATTAATAATATATCATATTAATACAGCTTATCATAACATAAGTAGTAGTTGGTTTTACATAAAACACTCTTAAAAAATCCCATATGAACTAGATCCAAAATCTATCAACCTCTATTATGATAGATATCAAATGATACTGATGTTTCTTATGAAATAATCCTTTACTGAAGCGGTCCCTAACATTCCCATATGGGGTACTCTTCATATTTCATTTTTATCCCTATCATAAAAATATCTCAAGGGTTTATACTTCCAGAGAATATTTGATTTCTATTGGTTTGAACTTGGATCTTCATAATGATCCACTATTGCATTATTATTAGAAAATAATATGATGGGATTATTACTTCTATGTTCAACATAAAATTAATAGAAAAGGAATCATATTTAAATTTATTCCTTGTATACATGATAATCCTCTATATACATGTAAAATATTGTATAATCCACAAAAAATGGCTTCTATGACATCTTCTAGCTCACCACTCCTCCATTTGGATATAAAAAATATCATTAATTTTACATTAGATCATTATGATATGTATGAAAAACTGATTTTGTATAACCCTAGATAACCAGATACTTATGTCCTCTACACACCATGAACATATCCTTAGTTATTCTCGTATACTTAAGGATGACCTTAAATGAAAATCAATTTATTCCACTTGATCGGAATAATTTCTTAATTCCATGTTCAATGAAAATGCAATAGCATTTCTAGTACATATAATGGAATACATTATAGATTCTATCACTAAGGAGTATGGGGTCTTACATATAATCCATTTTTAACGGGGTGTTTGAGGACACAATTTCATACAAATATGTAAACCTTGTTACATTGGAAAATTCCCAATTGGATTATTCCTTACTAAATCAATTTTTTATCTGGTCAATATATGTAGTTTGACTATGTTAATGAAGCCTCTGGGATATATCATCAATGATCTTGATCCCTATTTTAAAATCCACTTTAGCTAATTTATTCATGTATAAAGATTTGTATAACCAGTCCATAATAGAGCATTCATTAACTGGGTTATTATAACAATCCATAAATGAATATCTACAACATTGAAATAAATATGCGATCACCTATAGTAACAAAACATTTTTTTAGACATAAAAACATCCTAATGATTTTTTTCATTATGTAATGCAGTTTTGAAATCCATATTCCAATTCTCATTATTAGGGTAAGATCCTATAGAATTTATAATTTAGATGGACCCAAACATGGGAACATGGGAAATAGTTTCAACATAGTAAATTCCATGATAATTTTTAAACCCTTTAGACACTAGCCATATGTTATGGGTATTTACTTCACCTTCCATGTCCAGTTTTCTTTGGAATACCCATTTTCATACTATGGGATTTACATCAGTAGGTACATAGACATGATCCCAAAAATTGTTCTAATAAATGGGATACATTTCAAATTATTTGGATTTATACCATTTTGTTTATTATGATCTCTTTATAGAAAATATTTCATATAGTGTTTCATGATTGACAACCAATATTCATTCACCATCATTGGTGACTAAAACAATCAAATCTATTTGCTTCTCTTACCTCTCTCATGCTCATATAGAGTTATTGTGTTTTAGGAACTACATGTTCCATGAGAACCTATATAACGAGTTCATGTTCCAATTATTATGTATCATGACAATCAACGATCTAGAAGTCAATATTTATCCCACTCTATTTTTTGAGGATGTGATCCCTCTAAAAAATGATAGATTGGTGAAATACGATATATTTATTATTTTATAATTTTTATAGGTAGTTTCCCTTTCTCTAATTCAGATAATATATTAATATACACTTTGTGACTCAGGGTTCTTGTTTGTTCCCTGATAAGGCCTTATCATGTTCCATGAAACCTTATACATGTGTATAGGAAAAAATAGGTTTATTTACTCACCATAAATCGAAGTCTATTCAAATTTCCACACTAGTTGGTACACAACTTGTTCTGTATGGATCATTTCGAAATGTGTCTCCCCAATAGGACAATGGATAATCTAAATAACTCTTTATAATCCTTACCATTTCTAACAATGTATGTTTCTCTCTTTCACTGTCACCATTCCATTATGGTGTGTTTGGTTGAATGAGTTGAGATATAATTGCAAACTCCGATATAATTTAGATCAATTCCTAATTAATATATCCACAACCTCTATCAAATTGATGCTTATTTATAATCCTACATTTTTATTCTCTTCTTCATTGTTGAACTCATTGAATTTCTCAATGAACTCTAACTTATACCACATCTACAATACATATCCATATCTAATCATGTCATCAATATATGATAGGATGTATGAATCCCATATCTACCTTCAATTAGAAAATTTTCACACCAATCAGTGTGTACCAATCCTATAAGTGATGTGTCCATTTAACAATGTCTACGTAATTTGGGTTTGGTCATTTTTCCTTATAAAAAAGAATCATATATTTCATGTGGTTTTTCCTTATATGAGTCTAAAAATATTTCTTGATAGAGATTTTAAATGATTTTTGTTTACATGTGCAAGACAACATTTTCATAGTTAGATGATATATGAGTAATGTTAACCAGATTCGTTATCAATTACGAAAAATTGGTTTTTATAATTTAATACATAAATGCCATTATTTAATTGTTCTATAACATAACAATTGTTGTTTTTATAAAACAGACAACTCTTATTTCCAAACCTGAAAATAACGACCTTTACATCTAATAATGATAAAAAATTTATGTTTTTATTAACCATTTGTAAACAATAATAATTTTTTAAATACATAATTATTAGTTTTGGCAATGAAATCAAATAGTAACCAATGGCTAGAGGAACTGGCCGTACACTAGTAGTAGCTAACAAATCAACCTATACTATATAGATTTTATGGAATCTAATTGGTTCCTTCATCTGGATACAGATTTTGGAATCACATGTTATATCTAATAAACAATGTCAATATGTTGAATTACTATACTTGAAAACGAATGAACCATTAGATTAACATTTCTTCTTGATGTCGTTCCGCTTCCAATAACCTATATTAGAACATTCAAAACATACTACCTAAATTTCATTTCCCTGCCTCTAGATGATCCTCTTATTAAAATGATGATGCTTTAGAGATTTATAATTTCCGTGAGTCTTGGGCCCCTTGTTCTTGTTATTCCTTTTCTTATTCACCATAAACACTATGTGTTTATCAATCCTCAAGAATTTATCTTCATAGAGAATCAATTTAATAAGTTTCAAAATGACCTTCTCAACATTTATCATATTTCAATCAAAAAAAATCTAGGGCTGGTCTAGGGCACTGATGAGTGTATGAGATCTGTATAGAACTCTTCTGAGCATCCAATCCCCATTATTTTTAAGCAATCAATGTTGGAAATTAGATTGACTACCTGAGGACTAGCTAGAACTGAATATCCATGAATAGTTAAAAAAATACATATAGATCTCATATGTATATTTTCCTTTCTTCTTTTGACAGAGATCTCGATGGTGAGAAATCAGATTATATGTATTCTTGTCCTCATGATGCTTCAAACCCCCATAAAATATGGAGAGAAGATTAAATCTTTTAACATCTTTGAAATTGTTCTAATGTTTCTCATCATCGTATAACTCTTCATCACATAGCTCATTACCATGTGAATGAGGAATAAGTTCTTTCATGACGTACTATTTCTTTTCATGGGGATGGATATCATGTTAATTCATTTTCTAATCTTTTATATTTATAAGGATGATAATGATATCCTTCTCAACTATGGATCATAGTTATCTATTGGAATTTTCTTCAATGTTGTTTTCAAAAGTAAAATTAGAAGATATTTCATACATTTATATACTAAAATATAGAAAAATAGTTAATTGTTATATTTATTAATCTCTAAATATTTCATAAAATCCTAATTTCCTTCAATGATGGATTCATAAGATCATATTTTTGATGAAATTCTAGTGGAAAAGATTCATATTCCCCATCTAATTACCCAAAAATTTGTGGGTCAATATTCATGAATGGTTTTAGGTGAAAAGTCTAAATTCTAACAACATTAACTCATAGTTTTATGATCAGTTGAGTAAAATCACCAATCATGAAATTCTTAAATTGGATATCCTCAACTATTGACTCTTTGTTACACCATGTCCTGCTTTGGTGAATAAACAATGATGAAAACTATGTTAGGTCAATACAAAGAATCTGTTTGTAATTCCACGATAATTGAAATAATCCCACGATTTGTTGGTCATGTACATTGAAAAATAGTACAATTCTAACTGAGGTAGTCAAAGGTTATACTGACTTGATATAAATTATTGACGGATTTTATCTTTCTATATTTATATTATGAATTATTATATTTATAACATTATTTTCAAAATTATGTGAACATAGATAAGTGAATAACGATTTCCTAGGTAATCTTTAACTATAATACAATTTTTTTCAATCATTAATTTTTTTTAATTCAATAATTTGGTTAACTGATAAAAATATCCCAATGGAAACAACAATGAAACTTAACATAAATAAAATAAATAATGTTTTATGATAATTAGATTTACTAATTTTCATATTATCGATAATATGATAAACTAATCATTGACTATGTGAATAAAAACTTGAACCGTTTCAGGTTTTCATTATTGCTTCCCACCTGTCCACTTATTAATCAATTGTAGATTGGTTTCACCTCAGCTACAAACATGAACATCCTCCACTAGAACGAGAGATTTATCAATTAAATACAAATTTACACATGATCTTTTGTGGTGGAAAAGGTTTACATAAATAAAACAATTTTAATGGAGGACCTTTCATAAAAAGAGGATAGTTGGAACACATGCAAAATTTATAATTAATTAAAAAATTAATAGAGGAAAACCACATATAAAAGTCTGGTCTATGGTCAAGGTCATCCACATTCATGCAACAAATAACATATTTAATAAAAAGAGCATTCGATTATTAATAATTTTTATTTAAGATAAAACACAGTCAAATCATTGAATTAAATTTTTTAATTAATCATTTCAATTATCTTAATTCACATTCAAATTTCCTTATGATGCCCACCCATGATAAATTTAATCAAAATAAATAAATTTATTTAAAATTAACTATGTAAATAAATGTACATTGGATGGAATGTGGTTAATAGCCATCAGAATCTAAAAAAAATCTATTATACTAATATGATGTTTGTTCTTTTCGAATATGTAATAAAGAAATTATCATGTAATTTTCGGATGGGTACTATAAAAATAATGATTAAATTAATTAAATGACTTTTCTTGACACATGAAATGTGATAATTAACCTAGATAAATCTCTATAATATGACTCACACCTGATATATGGATTTGAACATCACCAAGAATTTAACTACCCATTTTTATATATATTATATCCCCACATATGGAGTGTCCTATCAATTTAATGGAAACAATAACGAACATGTTGATAATAGTTATACATTATTATAAATTAATTTTAATTTTGTGTAATTTTGAGTAAACACACATGGGTAAAAATGTGCTATAGGACGTGCATGTATCTAATCCTCTATCCAAGGATTCCACATAGGGTCATGGTGTGTAAATCATTCCTAAAAAATTATAGTACAAGGCATGTAGAATGGGATACCTGACATGTGGTCTCTTAGTTACACAGTCCCAAGTTCGGTAGGATGTGTGTCGAATGTCATGGATCATATGTGACATAAAGGATTGGACACTATGTATGCAGACTAAATGGCACGTGTTTGGGTTAATTATGCTCCAGGATGGCTTGACCAACACATAGTGTAATAAATTAAATATGCCATATATATTCAAGGAAAATGGATTTAATTAATTATGAATTAATTCCCAGTGCATTAAACACTAGTATATGACAAGTAACACTGTTAACATGACATTAAATCATGTGTTATTCATCCCTAATCCTTGAAACATCTAGGTCAGATCAACTACTCTATTTCATTTATAATATTAATCATTTTGATTATGTTTTTGAGAAACAAATGAGGAAGTAGAATATGTCACAATTTAAATTCAAATAACTATTAAACATGAATTGAGAACGAAATTAGAAATGTATAAATAAATGAATGATATTTAAATAATTATAAATAATTATTTTTCTTATTTGATACCACATTATGTTTCTGGGACCATAGAAATTCTGCACTACTCTGTTCCCAACTATTCTTTTTATCATGAAAAGTGATGAATTCAAGATCAATATAATGATAAGCATCATGATCAACATAATTGAATCAATTAAAATAGGAAATGGTTAAAACACTAGTATGACAAAGGGGATCATCACATATTATTAATAATTTTTTAAATCAATTAATTAACCACTGATATTTTCAAATGGAATTGTTAATTTATAATGGGTCAATAAAGAAAAAAAACTTATATATAATCAATTACAAATAAATAATTATAATGAGTAACGTAGAAAGTAGTGATAGATCGCTAGAGACATGAAATTAGATTGATATTATTTTCAAAAGGTTAATTATCATAATGAAACCATTATGATATATTCAGTTTGATTTGATTTTGTGAAAATGAATGATAAGAGAAATGCATAGTATATTAGATTAGTTTGAAAAATTATTTGGAAGCATGGTAGAGTTTTTAAATTTAATGGTTTAGGTGAAATTTTATTAATGAAAATAGGATGATTAATTCATTATTTATGTTGGAGTTGGGAAACTTAAAAATCAATGCTCCTGGTATCCGATCCTCAATGATGTAATACCCAATTTCCTTTGGTCAAAAAATTAATCATTTTCCAAATCATGTTTGTATCAATTCCATATATAACGGTTATTTCCCTTAAAGTATACAATTTTAATTCCGTATTTTGGTTTTTTAGTTGAATAATTTTAATTTTACATTTAGATTCAAATATCAATTTAGATGATTAAATAAAAATAATTGTACATGAAGTTGATTTAGGAATTGCAAAAAACCATATTCATGATTAAATATGATGAAAATTTTTTGACACAACTTCTCCCCTCTATTTATATAAATCATGAACAAGGTATGATAAAAAAAATTATCCTTGAGTAGAGAGGATAATATGGAATAATAAATAAAACTGGATGTATATTGAAATGAGAGATGAACTCGGGGAGGACCTTTCACAAAACAACTACTTGCTCTCGAATTACATCTATGTCCATCCTTTCCCGTAGTAAGCTTATACTCATTTCATAGAATCCATATTGGATCCTTTATTAATGAATATTATCATGAATCAGTCTAGATGATGTCTAGGGTGGGTCTCATGCCATAAATTCTATCAAATATTGAATATATGTTGAAATTCATCAATTAAATACCATCTATAAAATTTACATGTTCGGTAAATTTTTACACAATGTGAAAATTTAAATTATGATTTTTATAACTAAATGATGAGTCCCACAATTAATAGATATCACCATTACATGAAATGTAATTATTTACATGACTTTTAATGTATTTTTCTTCTCTGGAATCCTCTTTTTCTATTGGTTATTTAGTTCTCTACCTTATAATTTCTCCATGATCATCCTATCAAAATATAGTGTCGCATCGAGATTTTTATCCTTTTTGTTTTATCAAATGTATCCTTATATAAAAACACAAAAATAAAATTAATCAATTAAAATATGGGTCGGCATATTCAATTAAATATATAAATTAATGTATTAGAACCCCATAAAAGGTATTCATGTAATACAAACATTAATTACATTTGTTGAACCACATATTCATTTATACATACAATAATAGATCTATGTTTTAACCATTGTTACATTATATGAATCAATTTATGGTTCCCTCTTGATGTTAAACCCATGTTTTACACAAATTTATGAATGTCACTATAGGAATCATCGGTTTCTAACATGGTATATCCTATCTCCTGTGTATTTTACCATTGCTATCAATGAGAATCACTACCATAGAATTCTCCATGACTTCATTATACTTGATAGTGGGAGTTGGAGGAAATTCACCCTCAGTTAATGGGAACATTCTTAGAGAGGGATCTGTCAATGGCTTGAGGAGATTTCATTCAATTTTCTTGGTGCACATTAAAAATGAATTTTCTCTATTGGGAAAATAATATAATTTTGTTAATGTAACATTATTTTTTAGAAATAAAAATATTCACAATTTATTTTTAATGTTTATTTAATCCCCTGTGGAACCCCATGTCAAAATAATAAAAATAATAATATTTCCTTGACATGTGCTTAAAATTCCCCATAAAATAACAATTATTTAAATAAATAATTTTCAAAAAATCATATTTTACATCAAACCTAAAAACATGTTCCAAAATTAAAATAGAATATTTCTGGGCCTTGAATGATGAAAATTTATTTAAAAAATAATTATCACTACATTATTTGACAATATAGAATAAATATTATATTCACTAAATTTTGAATAAACATTTCTTAAATTTTCCTCTCATATAATAATATATCAAATAACTGTTGAATGAATATATGAGATATATAATACATGAATAATTAGTAGAACATGTTTGTGAATAATATTTCATCAATTTTTTAAATAATAATGAATAACTTTTTATTGAACAAATATTATAGATATACTTTGGGTGTTCCCCGCTCAGCCTCTTTCACAGTGGAATTATGTGAAATGTCTTAATGTAAATGTTTATCATCTAGAAATAGTCCAATGAACCCAAAGTCAAATAATTTAATGTCTTGAGGACATAATACCTTATATGGATTCTCATGCTATAATTTAATACCCTAACTTGGAAATCTCTAATCAAGCAGGATGCACACTAGTGTCGTTAAGTTATATGCTCTATAAAACTATCTGTGACAATCCTAAAACCAACAATTCTAATAGAACACCATGTACAATGATTTATTTACTAAATATAATTTCAATCAGTGATACTAATAGATTAACATCCATTAAATGGCATAAGGTAAAAAATACTAGCTCACACTTATCAATAATGCAATATTACTTGTGACACACCCAACATATCCTATCATTCCCCAAACATATAACATCATGGTTTTAATAAATAACATAATTTATACAACATATAATATTCGTAAATAATAATATTAAAGTCTAAGGACCAATACAAACATCCACATATAATAATATCCAATGATACATGTAAATATGGATTTTCTACTATAGGGTCTAATTCTCATGATATCCAAAAACAGAAATCATAATGGGTGTACTTCATAAGAAGGTGAATCAAAACCTAATGAGAATCCACAATAGATATTATGTATCATTTGTGTCCCCAAAATTATTTTATCTGGATATAGAACATATATATATGAATAATGTCTTTGTTCTTTTGGGTTCTCATCATAGGGGATAAATTTTATTACATTTTTTATAGATTTCTACCCACATGAAGGTATCTAATACTCTATTATACTAAATAACTATCATGATATTGAAATTAGTTAATTAATATTAAAAATTTAAAATACCATTTATTATAACGTACAAAGAAGATGGTTCTAGGGCACTGACTCTAATAATGTGGCAGGAAAATACTCTTCTTCATCCTTGTTAAAGAACCCTAAATTAATTTATTAGTCTGAATAATCCATTTTTTTCTATAAATAAAACATCACTATATTTGGACCTTTTATCATCAAAAATTCCAACCAATCATCCTTAGAATACACAAACAAAACAAACCATTAAAAGTTGTCATACCTGATCTCAAAATATATTATGCCTTCAAAATATTTGATAATTAATTTTCCAATAAATAGGTGTGATTCTCTTGGAGAAATTGGGAATCATGTACATATAGTAATGATAATCAATATATGGGCTTGAGGTAGACAAACACATAAATCTTCCAATCATCTTCCAAAACAAATTTGATTCAACTTCCTTACCTTCCCCATCATTGGTAGACTTGGTTCACAAAAAATATATGTTAAAATTGGTTTAAAATATTCTATTCAAAAATTCTTAAGAATATCCTAAACATAATTTTCTTGAAGAAGAAATACATTTTTCTTATTTTTTTGTGATTTTTCTCCGAAGAAATTACTTTATTTCACCCTACATGGATATTTCATATAACTCTGTTATCTCTTCACCAAACTATTCACATTTTATTTCATCATTCCCCTAAATTATTATTTCATCAAAAAATATAATTACAATAATGGATATCTCATGAAATTATTTTCTGTACATATTTCTAACAACCCCACCATTATTAAAATCATGCATTATTTAGTTGGTATCCAATTTTGATACCGGGTCTTTGTGAAAATGCACTCAAATAATTCACACATTACAATAAAAAACACACATGGTTGTTTAATAATGTAACTCCACGACCCCAGAAGCCCATAGTCAGAGCATTAGTACAAAACATTCACATGATTACAAGGAATCATGTCTCGAAAGACCGACCAGTTTAGCAGTATAGGAAAATAGATTACATACATGAATGTTACATCACACATTAGAAAATAAAACACAACATAAATGATTCCTTTAGAATTCCATTAATACCTTATCTTAACCCTTATTATCAATCATAACACACTTCTTGTAATCCTGATAACTTTAAAACATAGAATGGGTGGATCTAAAATTCCCAATAAGGATAACAATATAGTGAAAACTTTCATAAATAAGCATAAAAATGTAAGGAAATGTATAAGACTAAAACAAAATAATTTTAAAATTTAAATTCATCATAATATGGTAATGATACAATAAAATAATTGAATTTACTTATTCACATGGTTATTCTACTAGTCAAATAATCACATGAAATACCAATAGCCACTTTCCTAATGATGGAATGCATAATGCCAAAATTCGTAACCACATAGTCAATGCTTTGTGCCAAGACTACAAATAATATTTTGTCAAGGCCTTTTGAAAAGACACTGGTTTGTCTCATGAGACCTCCCGATTCATCGAGGAGCTATAGCGGGCTCCACCCGTCACTTACAAATTCCAATTCATTCCTTATATTAAATGGTTTAAACATAACATAAACATTCTTATTAAAAATAGGATTTGAAATGTCGATAAAAGTTCCATAAACCATGAATGGTATAAAAATAACAAATCCACAAACAAAAATATCACAAAAAATTCAATACAATATGGGAGATTTGTATCATAATAAATCAACTTCAGACAAGTTTAGAATCCATCAATGGATTTTCATGTAGATGAAAATGATTTGTAAAACTCTTTGAGAGAAATATCTATTTTTCAAGAAATCATTTAAAAGTCACACAATTTAAAAAGGAATCCATTAAAAAAAAATTTTAATCAATGTGTCCCATACCACTTTGAAGCTTTTCAAAGGAATTAACATTTTAAAAACATTAATTCCCATATAAATAAATCCTTAAAAACCATTCTGAAAACATAGAAATTAATGAGAACGATTTAGAAGAATAAGTATTTAAAACACTTAAATTGATGTTTTAGTAATATATCCCTTAAAAATAATACCTTTTAAAACACTTTTATGAAACATGGAAATGGATAATAAATATTTCCCAGTATACACTTACATAAAAACAACCTCGGATAATAAAAATATTGAGAAATTCACCCTTACCTTGCACATTCATTTAGTACAGGGAAAGTTTATCCTCATGTATGAAGAACATTGTATGTTACTAAATAATACAAGAACCATATTAATATTTATGATATCATACATTATTCATTTATGAATTTATACTACCAATTTAATAATAATTCACATGTTAAATTAACATTAAGGGTAATAATCGCTTTCTTTATCGTATGTGTTTTAACATGTTACTCGTGATTGTATAACATAGATCAAGATTTATATAATTACAGAATATAAAACATGAATTATATATCATATATATATTTAGAACATAAATATGTATAATATACATATATATGAAATGGAAAACACTATTTACAGAGACAGTAGTCCATATGTATGCATAAACGATTTTTCTGTTTTCATATCATATTGAACGGAAATAAGTGAATAAGATATATGAAACTATATATATATTTACATATATATATATATATATATATATATATTTCAAGTTGTTTTATTATGTCATATATTACAAACTTATTAATTATATATATTTTAAAATCATTGTGGAATTGGGAACGTGGAAGTGAATCTCATCACATCGTGGAGACGGTAATCCTTACGTATGCTCGAGCGACAATATCATTATATTGATGAATAAATCGTATGTAATATGATGTAATATGATATATACAGAATAATTAACATGTTATATTTATTATTTTCTTCTAATTATTGTACCCATCCAATTGATGAAGCGTTTTAGGTAATCTGATTATACACACATATAGTGACTTTTTCATTTATAGGATGGATACAAAAATAAATATGGTTGTAAAATTTATAAAATAACCTCAGAGTATATATAATATACTTGATTTATTAATTTATAATGAAAAAAAGAAATAGTACATTGAAGAAGAAAAGAACTTGAATGATGTGTTGAAATATTTACCTCTTTTTCGGGTTCTTGCTTTTGATTTGATCAAAAGGGCCCCATAAGTTGTTTTTATGAACAATTTAAGGCCTCTAGGATGAAGGGAGAAATGTTGGGAGTATATTTGATCTGGTTTTGGCCGAGCTAAAATGGATTTGGAGGTGTCAAATTAAGCGAATGAGACATTCCCTTTTATAAGAGAGGTGAGGGTCACATTAGGAAATGTTTGAAATATTATTTTGTATTAAAATAATTATCATCTTATAATGGCTCAAAAATGAATTATTTAAAGTATAAGGTGGGTATATGTCACAAAACTCTCAACCAATATCTTTTAGACAAGTTTTGGTTACCATTTTAAGCATATATTTTATATTTAACTCTTAGTTGAATAATTAAACGTTTATCGTGTCTTCTTGTTTTGTTACACTATATGGTTACTAGACTTACTCTAAACTCACAAGAGAACCTCAAGTGGTTCAATAATGACAAATATAATATTATTTAATCCTTTTTTGATGAATATTAGATTTTTATGAAAATTATATCAACCAATAATATAGTATTTGTTTAAAAAACTATTTTATGTCAATTGGGATATTATTTGGTATTTGTTTTTTTATAAACATCACAACAACATGATTTCTCAAAACAAAATTCATTTAATCAACCCTAACAAGTCATAATAACCTATAAAAGTAGTGTAATTCATAAAAAGTCTAAAATTACATTTATTTGGATATTTATATTATCAATTCTTTTAATATTTCATTAATAAGGTAATTAATGCATCATCATTGTGTCATAAATAAATTAAAATATTTAATGTATAAAAAATATAAATAAAATACCATTATGTCATAAATTATTTTATATTTCTAATAAATATTTATAGTTGACTTTATCTTATGTATAACCCTATATTAAAAATGTTTTAGTTATTAGACATTGAATTTAACACTTTTAACTCCTCTTTGAATTAAATAATAATAATTGTTCTAATCTAATACAAGTGAATATAAAGGATTATATATTATTCCTAAGGTATTTTTGGTCGAATTACACTTATAAAATAGAATTAGGACATGTTTTAGGGTAATAATAATATCATTTTTACCCTTAATTACACTATTTACTTTTAATCGTGGAAAATAAAAGTATAAAGTTACTATTCACCAAAACTTATTTTCATATTATTGAACCAATTTTTACTTACTGATATCAACTGTGTCTCGTGTATTTTTTAAATTCAACTCAATGAAGCGGTACAATTATGTTTTATGTAAATTTTCAAATGCTCCTACAAGGTGGGTAAAAGACGGTATAATGATCAATTAAATTTTTATATATCTAAACTTATTATAAAATGACTCCAATAAATTATATTGAACATATATAGGTATTATGTATCTATTTTGACCTAAAATAAATTTAAATAAAATAAATAATTATTTAAATAGAATGTTGGTTTTAACCAATAACTTAGTGTTTTTCACTATTTATAAAAAATAGAAGGTTTTCAGAAAAATACCAAAATATCACTCTAGGATAATTTTGATATTCTGAATTAAAAAATTAATTCTATTTTACCAAATTAAAAACATAGAAGTTTCATTTATAAATTTAAAATTAATTCCCATTTTCAAAACTAAATGCGTGTTTTCTAGAAATAATAACTATCAAAAGATTGATACTTGTTTATGTCAAATCTCAATGTACATTTATTTCCAATGAATAACATTAGATGAAATGGTAAGAATATAATATATTTATACTTCTGAACCATTAAAATTTATAATTTATGACTACAAATTATTTTTATTAAAAAAGTTGTTTTCATTTAAAATTTAGTATTTTCACTATTCACTAAAATATCAAAGTTATCAAAATAACACCAAAAATTTATTGAAAATAAATTATTATGTTCTGATTATTAAGAAAAAGTTTATTTTGTAAAATTGAATATATAAAAGTTTACAATATTGGATTTAAAAAGGGTTCACCTCTAAAAGGCGGTAAAATTGCATTTTTTTAAGAAATACTTATTTTATCTGAAAAAATCTAATTTTTTCTTTATGTCTAAGAAACTCATAAAATGGTTTCTAAAATTATAAGTCTTATATAAAGATAAAAATTTAGTTAATACTATTTATAACCTCTTGTGAACGGTTATTTTGGTATGTTGTGGTGCTCTTGAACTCGGTTTGCGTGTAGTGCAAGTTATTGAATTAAATTGAAGAAATAACATACTATGAAATCATGAGGTGTTACATTCTTCCCTCCTTGAATAAATTGTGTCCTAGCAATTTTAAATAGTTTTTCATAAATAAATGGTTTAAAATAAAAAATACTTTTGTGGGAAAACCGACATCGGAAATTGGGTAAATAAATTTAGTCTAAATAAGGGGAAAAAATTATATATATAAATATACTTGACAAGTAGAGTTTCATCCTTAAACTAATTCCTACCAAACACTCATCTTTCACTTCAAAAGATTTCAAAAAATATACTATTTTTCCTAATCCGATAAAGTACCAAAAATAATGAAGTTTTAATTCATTTGTCAGACTATTTAAAAAACTAAATTATACAAACCAGTACATCACATAGTCCAGTTGTAAGTGATTTTCCATAATCGCTATACAGTTGTGGGTTCAAGAATCACGACCTGGCCGGACGTGACTAGTTGTCTCCCGACCTTTGGGTTTTCCTTTTTTAATAATTAAAAAGTATCCTTAAAACAATATCTAATTTCAAACATAATCCATTCCAACCATTAGACTTATCCAAAATACATCTATCCAAACTCATAGTCCAAAATTTATAAAGAAGTTAAACAAAATGAAGATCCTTTTTTCCAGGTAATAACATGTGAACGCCATCATCATCCACTCTTTTGAAACAATACAATATCTTGATTTACCATAAAACCATATTGATTATATTCATGCTCTTTCATTCCTTATATAATAATTGATATACTCCTATCCAAAAATGTTGTAAACTACAAAAATGATAAAATATAGAAATCATTTATCTGTTTCAAGGAAGTGAATATTATCCAATATAATTTATCCAAATCAACCATCACTTCCTCCAAAATCACTACCTCATTATTAGGACCATATTAAGGATTAACTTTCCATCAACCCTTTATTTTACAAAAAGTGTAGATACTATTAAGTCACTTTTCTTAGAACCATATAATCTCAAATCCTCAATAAAATAGTACTGTAGTACAATCCTTATTTATATCCATAATTCATATAAACAGTATATTGTTGATACACCACTCAAATGAAATAATTCTATAATAACAATATAAGAACACTAGTCATCCCTCTTCATATGAGGTAGTATGATAACTTGATTATTATCCAATAACATCATTTGGAAAATACTCTTATGACTAGGACATTGATTCACGTAGTGTCTCAACACCTTATAGATGAATCATTTTACATTTGCAAACATTTTCTTACCCTGGTAATCACAAACTTGGTGACCTTTTTCTCCACACATATAAAAAACTCGCATTCCCTTCCAGCATTTACCAAGGTGATTGTTTCAACATTTATCAAGTATGGGAAAATACTTCTTTCCCCTCATACCTTTATCCTTATTTCTCTCTACCATTATTTTCTTCTCTTGCTTCCCTTAAAATCCATAGGACTAAGAGAATTATTTACTTATCTTACTAACACATGATATTATTTCTTCATATGTTGAGAATACAAGGAAGACTATTTCCGTTCTAAATGTTGGCTTAATACCAGGAATGATATGAACCTTCTTACTCTATGGATCACACGTATTTCTGGAGTTCTCATTGCTCCTACTAGGTGCCACTTCTAAACAATATCATATACTAGGTCTGTTTGTGAATCACAATTCATAATTCCATAAATGTAAAATACATAACGTAAATTGAACAATTTATTGATATAATGCATAATAAAAAAAGGTTTTCTTTGAGGAGGTAAATACTCATAAACCCTTTATATTGGTTAGTAATGAAAATGAGAATTATCCAAAGAATATTCCTTGGGAGTGTCATAACCAAGAGTGCAGTAGTGCGAGATGTCGTGGAACAGCTCCCGTCTGAGTCTATCTCGAAGCGTTGTTTTTAGGTTTTACACCTAGGTACATCTCTGCCAGAGCCACCTCTACCAGATCATATCTAGACAGGAATGTATTTTTGGAAAACTCAATAAATCTATACAGAACAAAAATTCTATGAAGTTCTTCTATACTAATCCACAATGTCTATCTTAGGGGAATCTACTCTAATCTGAGTTTCTCTAAATATAGATTCCATGGTTATTGATAAACATACTCTGATACCAACTGTAATGCCCTGACCCCAGAAGCCCAGAGTTGGTGCATTATAATATAACATTGGCATGATTACAAGGAATATTTTCCTGAAAGACCGATTAATTTAGCAGTCTTGGAAAATAGATTATAGACATGAACTTTACATACAACATTAAGAAATAAAACACAACATAAATTATCCTTTTAGAACCCCAGCAATCCCATAGATTAACCCTTCATATCAATCATAATACACTTCTTGTAATCATGAGTAAATTAAAACATAGAAAGTGGTGAGCTCAGAAGATAAATATTGATAACAATATAGAGGAAACTCTCATTAATATGCATATACATTTATGGAAATGTATAAGACTAAAAAAGCATTTAAAACATAAACATTAGAATAATATAGAAAATATAAAATAAAATAATTACATTTAAATAATAACATGGATATTATAATATTAGAATAATCACATGAAATATCAATAGCCACTTTCATAATTATGGAATACATAATGGCAGACTTAATAACCACATAGCCAAGGCCTTGTGACAAGACTAAAAATAATATTTTTTCAAGGCCTTGTTCCAGGACACTAGGTTGTCTCATTAAACCCATTGATGCATCTCGGATCTATATCGTTCTCCACCCATCAGTTACTAAGTCCAATGAATTCGTCATATGAAATGGTTTAAACATTATATAAATATTCCTACTAAAACTAGAATATGAAATGTCAATACTTTATCCATAACCCATGAATGATATAAAAATAACACATCTACGGAAAAAAATATCACAATTCCTTTAATACAATATGGAATATTTTTATCACAATAAATAAACATCAATCAATATTATAATCCATCAAATGATTTTGACATAGATGAAAATTATTTATAAAACTCTTTGAGAGAAATATCCATTTTTCATGAAAACATTAAAAAGGCACACAATTTAAAAAGGAATACATTTAATAACATTTTTTAATAAATGTGTCTCTTACCACTTTGAAACATTTCAATGTAATTAAAATTTTAAAAACATTCATGTCCATATAAATAAACCCTTAAAACCCATTTTTAAAACATGGACATTAATGAGAAAAATTTAAAAAAATAAATATTTAAAACATTTAAAATGATGTCTTAGTAATAATTCCTTTAAAAATAATCCCTTTGAAAAATAGTTTATGAAACAAGGACATCAATAATAAATATGTCCCAGTAGATACTTATGTAAAAACAACCTCGTATTATATCGAGATTGGGAAATTAACTATTACGTTGCAATTTCTGTAAGTCGAGGGTATGTTTAACCTCTTATATGAAGAATTTAGTATGTTATTTAATTATAAAACAACCATATTAATATTTATAATATCATATATGATTAATTTATGACTTTATAATACCCATTTAATAATAATTTCCATGTGAAATTAACATTTTGAGTAATAAACGATTTCTTTATCGTACGTGTTTTAATTTGTTACTCTTGATTGTATCACATAGATCAAGATTTAAATAGATACTGAATATAAAACATTATATATATATATCATATATATTTATAATATAAATAATTATTAAATACTTATATATGAAATGGTGAACATCGTTTATGGAGACGGTAGTCCATACATACTCATAAATGTTTTTTCTGTTTTCATATCGTAATGAACAGAACTAAGTAAAAAAGATATATGTAAGTAAATATATACACAAATATATATATATATATATATATATATATCCAGTTGAATTATTTCCTCATATATTACATAATTATTAATGATATATATTTTATAATCATTGTTGAATGGTGAACGTGGAAATGAATCTCATCACGTCATGCATACGGTAATCCGTACGTACGCACGGGTGACAATATCATTATATTGATGGAGAAATCATATGTAATTTGATGGTATATCATATATAAAAAAGAATTAACATATTATATTTATTATTTACATCAGTTATACTCATTATTATACCCATCCAAATAATGAAGTGTTTGAATAACAAACTACACGACGACGTGGAGACGGTAATCCGTACGTACACACGTATGGTGACAATGTCATTTATAGGATGGATAGAATAATTAATATGGTTTTACCATTTATATAAAAACATAAAATTATATAGAATATACTGGAGATATTATTTTATAATGTAAACAACAAAGAAAGAGGAAGTGGTAGAAGAAACGAACATGAATGATGTGATGACGTATTTACCTCTTTTTTGGGTTCTTCATTTTGATTTGATCAAAAGCGATACATAGGATGGATTTATGAACAAAGTAAGGAATCTAGTATTAAGGAAGGAATTTTGGGAGGATATTGGGTCTGGGGATGTCCATGCCAAATAGATTTGGAGGTGTGAAATTATGATAAGGGGAAGTGCCCTTTTATAAGAGATGTGAGGGTCTCTTTAGGAAATGTTCAAATATTATTTTATAATAAACTAATTTTCTATTTCAAATGGCTCAAAAATTAATTATATAAAGGATAAGATGGGGAGGGTTATAAAACATATCAACCAAGATGTTTTAGACAATTATACAGGACCATTTTGACCATATATTTTAAATTTAACTCTTAGTTAAATAGTTTAACTTTTATTGTGTCTTCTTATATTCCTTCACTATATGGTTAATAAAGTTTTATAAACATCCAAGAGAACAATAAGTGGTTAATAAATGAAATATATAATATTATTTAAGCCTTTTTTCTGAATCTTAGATTTTAATTAATATTATATCAACCAATAATATAGTATTTATTTTAAAAACTAATTTATTTCAATTTTGACATTATTTGGAATCTATTTTTTTTTGTAAAAATCTCAACAACATGATTAATTAAAAAAATAATAATTTAATCAACCTTAACATGTAATATTAACCTATAAATGTAGTGGAATCCATAAAAAGTCTCAAATTACATTTATTTAGATATTTATAAAATCAATTATTTTAATATTTCATTAATAAGGTAATTAAAGCATCATCATTGTGTCATAAATAAATTAAATTATTTATTGCCTAAAAATTATAAATAAAATAATATTATGTATGAAATCATTTTATATTTCTAATTAATATTTATATTTTAAATTATCTTATGTGTAATCATATATTAAAAATGGTTTAGTTATTAAACATTGAATTTAAAACTTTTAACTCTTCTATGAATTAAATACTAATTAAGCACCTAATCTAATCCAAGTGGACCTAAAGGATCATATTTTATTCTAATGGTTGTTTTTGTTCGAATTAAACTTATCCAATAGAATTAAGAAATGTGTTAGGGTAATAATAATATCAATTTTAACCTTAATTATTCTATTTACTTTTAACCGTTGTAAAAAAAGTAAAAAGTTACAATTCACAAAAAACTATTTTCATCTTATTGAACCAAATTTTAGTTCTTGATATCAACCGTGTCTCTCGAATTTTTTAAATTCAACACACATAAGTGGTAACATTATGATTTATTTAAATTTCCAAATGCTCCAAAGAGGTGGGTAAAAGACGGGAAAATGTTCAATCAATTTTTTACATAACTAAATTTATTATAAAATGACTTTAATGAATTATATGAAAATTATATAGGTATTATGTATCTATTTTTACCTATAATATTTTTCAACAAATTAAATAATTATTTAAATAAAAATTCAGTTCTAACCAATAACTCAGAGTTTTTTACTATTCATCAAAAATTAAAAGTTTTCAGAAAAATACCAATATTACAACCAAAGCAAATTTTGATATTATAAATTCAAAAATAATATCTATTTTACAAAATTTAAATCATAGAATTTTCATTTATTAAATTTAATTTAATTCCCATTTTCAAAACCAAAAAGCGTGTCTTTATGAAATAATAACTATCAAAAGATTGATATTTGTTTATGTTCAATTTCAAAGTGAAATTATTTCAGATAAATAAATTTGGATTAAATGGAAAAATTATAATCAATTTATACTTCCAAAAATTAAAATGTATAATTTTACACTACAAATTATTTTTATTAAAAAAGTTGTTTTCAGTTAAAATATATTATTTTCACTACTCAACCAAATATGAAAGTTATCAAAAAAACAAAAAAAATTTATTGAAACTGAATTCTTCTCTTTTGATTCTTAATAAGAAGTTCATTTTGTCAAATTAAATAAATAAAAGTTTGAAATATTGGATTTAAATAGGGTCCTCCATTACAAGGCGGTAGAATTTCATTGTTTAAAAAAACACATCTTTTATCTAAAAATGATTGTTTTTCATTATGTATATGAATATCAAAATATGGATTATAAAATTATAATTATTCGATAAAGTTTAAAATTTATGTAATACTATTCTTACCCTCTTTTGAACAACTAGTTTGGTTAGCCGTTGTGCGCTGGAACTCTGTGTTGCGTGTAGTGCAAGTTATTGAATTAATTTGACGAAATAATGTACTATGAAATCATGGTGTGTTAAAAATAAAAACTTCTTAATTATGTTATCCATTTATAAATGATAACATAACATCCATCAACTAAATTATATATCTTCTTTGTGCTACAATAGACATATATATTATAATTATTTATAACCTTGGAACTGGAGAAAAAACATCCTCAAAATAAATTATTTTAATAATTGAGTTACCTTTTCAATACAATCATTAATCATTTTCAATCACTTAACCATCATCAATAAACTAGTTTTGGAACAACCAATTTTTACCAATAATGTTTTGTCATTTGTCTTAAGAACTGGTTCTATGTATCAATCATTTAAATAATATCTAACTCTTCATTTATAGCCTAAATCCTTCCTGGATTATTGAAGGACTATCTAACATCTTTCATCTCAAAATTTTATTACAATAATTACATTTAATAAATTTTTTTGTTCTTATTTTGTAACCATTTGTATCATGTTAACTAGTTATGTTTTTAGCATCCACTTGATTCCTCATACTAGGAGGATATTTTCTATATTCTTCTCCTTCAATAGATACAACTGAGTTTGATTCTTCTTAAGGTAATATTTTTTAAAAAATAATACTTATAAAATATTTAACCAAAAATTCATGAATCCTCTTAATATTCCACTTCTTAATGCTTTTGTGTAATATCATTACATCCTTTATCCATAACATTTACAAAAACAGAGTCAACTAATATTGATGTTTCATAATTAAATTTCAATGTCATCTTCCTTAAATATCATATCCTATAATGATTATATCTTATCCTCTATGTTAAAACATCCAATTGTTTCCACCTATTATATTTATTATGAATGGAATCTTAAATACTCTTAATTGTTTCTAAGATGTCGTGTTGTCATATTCCATTTCATAAGGATTCATATTAGATATTTCGTATTAAAAACATATGTTCTATATATTAAAATTTGTTCTCATATCATTCCTCCACATGTAATGAGAGACACAATGTTCATGTAACGTAGTACATCCCATTTCAATCAAACTTCTATTATTCCATAATGAAACACCATTTTTTTCTGTATATTCTGAACATATGTTGAATTTCGTGTTTTTAAGATATCATTTTTATCTCTTTATTTATGTAATCATCACCAATATCATTATTTAACTTCTTCATAGAATACCATCATTTATTCTTTTCTCTTCTCCTGAAACATTTATAAATCATTATAGAATCTAACATATGTTTCCAATAAATAACACACGTAATGTGTGTAAAATCCTAAATAAAAGAAATGAAGTGCACTGTGTTGCATTTGTTGTCAATGAGACATGTTGTTGTCTTAGAATGAATGGATGTCACGAATTTTCAAGATGTGAATGCCAAAGGTTGTGATGGTGTTGGTGATGAATGGAGAATGGCCATGGTACTAAGATGCATGTCACTTAGGAGATTCACTAAGTAACATAGGATGTTGTGGTTGAAACATTCTCTACGAAAATCAGACGATTGTTGAGCTGTTCATAAAGTTCCAAGAACTTGTATCAACTGGATACAATGTCACAACATGATTAGAAGACCATCCATTGTAGTGACAATGCATGAGGAGTTGAAGAAGTGAACCATCCATATGTTCTAAGTGGATGAAGTGGTTTTAATGAAGTCCATGCACTAACTCTTAGTGAATGTTAATTGAAGAAGTTCCAATTGATCTCTGATTAGATCAATAAAGAACATTGAAGATTATAAGTGATTCAGGAGTTCGGTTGATGAAGATGAACCTTTTGAATTCCATATCCAAAATTAAGAACATGAGGAGGAGATGGGAAATTCCTAAGAAGAAGAAGAATTATGAAGAAGATGGCTTGAAGTGGCATTTGGCATATGGGGATACTTTGTTTTTATACAAAGTCTTTATTCCTATACTTAGCAAAAATTAGGCCAGCCAAGGCCAGCCCACGGGTTCAACCCCAAGGCAGTTGTGGTCCTAAGGTGCCACGCCCATGGGGGATCCCATGGTGCAAGCACAAGGCGGCAGGGGTCTGTGTATAAGCCCCCGAGGGCAAGCGGTGGTGAAGCCCGCGCACCCGAGGAAGCATAGTGGGCGCCTGTGGCGCGCCCACAGGGAGCAGAGTGGGCGCATAGCGCGCCCGCAGAGAGAACCCGGTGCGGGGCGGCACTGGGAGGGGAGAAGTTAAATTGCTGAGCTGATGGCAGCGTGAGGGTGATAAACCGCGGCAAAACCGCGCCCCGTTTCGATGTGGGATGCGGAAAAATTCCCGGGAGCGCATCCTGGTCGCACGATTGATCGCGCGCCAGATCCGAGCTGCACATCTGATCTGCGGCGAGATGATCTGATCCAGGCCGTCCGAGATCAATTGAATCGTCGATCCAACGGCTGAGAGACCGCCTTCAACCCCGAGCTCGTCCGAAGTCTCCCGCGAGCTTCCGACGAACCAGGCGCCATCCGAGCATGGTTTTTGAGTTCCCGGCCACCATTTCCGAAGCCGAAGGATCCATTGAGTTCGTCTCGACGTACTGAACACAATCATGCAATAAAATATGCATGCACACGTTGAATGGAGCATTTCGAGTTCGGCCGAGGAAAACAACGTTGCTGAGGCCTCGGTGTATTCGTGCTTTGCGTGGATTGTTTTTAAACGAAGGTATGCATGCATTTGCATGCGCATTCATGTAGAGGAATGAAAAATAAATGAACCCGCGTGGAAACAGAGAGAAGAAAAGAAGATTTCAAAGAAATCTTGAAGATCCGAAATCTTCGAGAGATCAAATATTTATCGCACGCGGATGATCCGAGACGTCTCTACCTATATAAAGAGAGCCCGAGGCGATGGAGAATCTTTCTGATCCTCTGAAGAGAGATGTCCCGTGAGATGCACTTTGTGCCTCGCGAAGTCGAAGCCCCGCGCAGCACCCTGCGCGGCAGTGAAGCCCGGAGCACCCCTTGCTCCGTAAGGTTCCTTTTGGGCACTCCTTGAGCGAAAGAAGAAGAGGAGAAGACCCCTGCGCGCCTTCCCTTTGCGCGGCGGGAAGAACCCGGGGCAGTAGCACTTGTGCGCCCCGTGGTTGAGGTGCCTTGAACCCGAGGAGCTTGCGCGCCGTTTGTGCCTTGTGCACTTGGGCTTCTGAAGAAAAGGAGAAGAGCCCGCTTGACCCTTGCGCGCCACCTGACTTGCACCTTGAGGACTTGCGCGCCTCCTTGAGGCAGGAGAAGACCTGAGGCCATGTGTGTGCACAAAGAGAAACACCAAGTGGTGTGTGTCAAGTGAAGAGGATTCCACACCTCTTGTGTGTGTGAAGTGAAGAAGTGAAGGCCGAGACTTGCATGCCTTGTGTGCAAAGAGAAGACCCTACGGTATTGTGTGTGCAAGGAGAACCTGAGGCCATATCTTGTGTGTGTGCCAAGTGAAGACACCCTACGGGTGGTTTATGTGCAAATCAAAAAAAGGTCGTAGCCTTGTTTGTGCACACTTTGAAGAACAAACTAAAAGAACACTAAAGTGTGTGTGTGCAACAAGAAGAGGAGGAGGCCAACTCATGTGTGTGAAAAAGTGAAACAAGTGTGTGCAGAGAGACATGAAGGCCGAACATAGTGTGTGCACTAAAAGTGTATACACTTAGAAGAAGAAGGAAGAGGACATCCACACTAAAGTACAACACACTTTTAAGTGTGTGAACAAAAAGAATTATGTGTGTGAAGATTGAGGAGAAGGTGTGTGCTTAAAGTGACTACACCCTTTGAGGGTTTATTGCACCAAGAGTAGAAGAAGGAGAGTGCATGCTTGCATGCATGCACGTGCACACGTGAACAAAGACAAATCAGCTTGTGTGCATCTGAGTTGTCCAAGACCAGAGGATCTTGAAGAAATTGAGAGGCCATGCAGTCAGTGCATGAGGAAGAAGAGTTGCCATGCATTTAGTGCATGAAGTTGTTCTGAAGTGAGACTGGACCAGACTGAAGTTAAATATATCAGTTGTCTGAGTACTAAGTAGTTGAAGAGAGAAGCCAGGTCATCCTTAGAAGAAGGAGATAAATCCTGAGCAAGACGAGAAGACCTGATCATCACAAGTGATCAGAGGTACAGAGCAAGGCCAGCAGTCTATATCCCAGACTGCTGAAGTTACTTGAAGAAGTTAAAGTGAAGAAGAGCTACTCGTGCGACTCGAGGAGCCAGGAGAAGACCCTGTGGGACTCAGGGAGAAGAAGTCTTCAGTGGGATTCTGGAGCAGGCCAGTGGGACTCTGGTAACACTTTGTGAAGCAGTATAAAGACCCTCCTGTGGGACTCAGGATAGATACGGTGGGAAGCTGTATCGACCATTGTAATACTAACAGATTATAATGGGAGAATCCATGCAGGGAGATCATGGCAAGGATGTAGGCCTTTGGTGTCGAACCTTGTAAATCCTTGTGTCCTGTGCCTTTTCATTACTGCATTATCCGGGAAAGGTTGAGGGACATAAGAAGAGTGGATCAAGGCCTTAACAAGCCATAGAGGTTTAATTGATTAAGAATCAATTAGTAAAAAGTTTTAAAGGATCACTGATTCACCCCCTCCCCCTCTCAGTGATTCACACTGATCTGGGCACTTCAATTGGTATCAGAGCGAGGTTACCTCTAAAAGATCCAAGAGAGTCTATATGGAGTGCAGATTTGAGGAAATGAAAGAACAGCCTCAAATGGAGATATCTGCCAAGACTCTGAGAAACAGAATGAAGAAACAGGCAAAGAAGATGAGGAAGAAGGTTGCTGCAATAAGAGAAACTCCTTCTATGGAAAGAAATGTGAAAGTCACATCAGATGACAATTCCTTTTATCATTCTTCTGATGAAGCCTGCTCTAGTTGTGATGAAGATGGATGAAACAATGATCTTCTAAATGCAATCAAATATCTTCAGAAGAGAGTCCCCAAGGAAGTGGCAATGTGTATAGCTACAGGCATCCTTGATATTCAAGAAGAAAAATTACAGCTAGAAGAAGAAGCCAATTCAATGGAAGATCAATTGGAAAAAAGGGTTGGCATAACCAACACTCTCAGAAAGCTGGTGAAGGCTAAAGATGAAACTGGTTCTCTTTGCAATGATAGATATGAAGACACTGCTGAAGAATTGAAAAGGAGCCTTTCTGAGAAAGATTTCTTTAAAATAATTGTCAGAGATGTTTTCCATGCACTGGAAAAGAGGCACAATGTTTCAATGAATGTCAGAGATGCTCAACTTGAAGAAAAAGTCAAATTGGTGAAGGAGCTGGACAATTAATTGCAAGAATTGAAGAAGGTGCATGAAGACCAGATGAAACAACTAGTGGATAATTGGGAAGGAAAGCTAAGAACTGTTGAGGATGAGAAGAACTCCCTCAACATGAAATACTTAGAACTGGAGGTGATATTGAAACATCTGAAATCACCTAAAGCTGAATCCTCCCAGTCAGCTGGAAGAAGACATGTTGCTACTCAAGTATGCTTTGAGCAGGATGATTCTAAGAGAAAGACATCCTCTAATAAAAGTGCAACATCTTCTAGAAAGAAGGTACCATCCATACCATCTTGTACTGATGCTTCTAATTGTGTATCCACAAAAAGTGCAGGATGGAAGAATAATTCCAAACAAATATGGATGAAGACAGTAAAGAAGCAGAGCTCTCCTGAAACAGCACAACAGGTCAAGAAGAGTACCCTACAATCAGAAGGACTGAAGAGGTCAAGATTCGTGTGATAATGCTGGTGTTGTAACAAGAATGGGCATTGTGCAAAGGATTGTTGGTACAATCCACTGAATTCCAAAGCACAGAGGAAGCCCATGCCAAGGGGGAGCAAGCCAGAAGGAAGGAAGCAACATCCACAGGTCCAGAGACATCTTTTTACTGCAAATAGATTTGGATTACTTGACAACATCTGGGATGGTTGAAAAAGTGGTCAAAAAGTTGATACATATCAATCTCCGAATGTATCTGAAGCTGGAATGAAGAGAAGATCACTAAACCTGGCTAGGAGAGATTCCTTGGGAAGCAAGCAGAAGAAAGTGGAAGATGCTCCCAAGAAGAGTTTGAAGAATGAAGAGAAGTCCATGGAATTGAAATCCAAGAAGGGTGATGCATCCAGAAGGACCACCAAAAAAACATGCTTCTACTGTGGAAAGAAAGGACACATCATGGACCTTTGTAAAGAAGCCATGAAACTAAATAGAAGCAGACTGAACTCCAAAAGACAATCAATCCAGAAGAATAAGGGATTGATTGAAAATAAGTTGCCTAAGAGAGGTAGCTTAGCAGCATCCAAAGAACCATGTGGAACTTCCAAAACTGAGGCCACTCTTCCAAATGATTTACTTGTCATATGGACACATCAGTTGCAACTTGCCAAAGAACTACAAAGAGTTGAAGATGAAGCTCTGGAAATTTCTAAAGCAAAAGGGAAGAAGAAGGTTTCACATGAAGATGTTTTGAGAACCACACCAGCACAATCATCAATGAAGATCAGATGTGCAAGTGTGAAGAATGGTGAAAATGGGACATCTCGGTTGAGAGAATCTTCTCAACCTTGTTGTTCACATTGATGAACCAAGGAGGTTCCATCTTATTCCCTTATACTATTGGTATTTACATGTGCTGACATTGCAGGGAATTGAAGATGATGATCATTCTCAACTGGAGGATGGTTTGGACAGAATGGAGTGCACCCCTTGAGGGGGAGCCAATCTGGAGAAGATGATGTTCTGAAATTAATATCATCTTGAGAAAGTAGATGAAAGGGGGAGCTTTATCTTTGCACCTGAACATTCTAATGTGTTTTGTGAAGTATGTGCAGGATTCAGCAATTCATTGAAAATATGAAAAAAAAATTCAACCCCTAAGCATGATCTCACATGTATTGTTAATGTTGGACAGCATTGAGTTCCTTGGTTATAACACTCTTGTTTTCTACACCGGGTTAGCCCAAGTAGACTTAGAGTTGATCAACTAAAGGTTCTTTGCTAAATAAGAACATGTGACATCATCCCTCTCCTAGTGTTTTTCAAGAAGATGCTATTCGAAGGGAGGAAGAGATATTGTGGAAGAGTACCACACCACACCTTTGCATTTGATTGCCAATAAGGGGGAGAAAATATTGGCACACATATTGACCCATTCATATGTGCTAAAGGAGTGTATTGACAACAAATACGAAGGGGGAGATTGAAGTGCACTGTGTTGCATTTGTTGTCAATGAGACATGTTGTTGTCTTAGAATGAATGGATGTCAAGAATTGTCAAGATGTGAATGCCAAAGGTTGTGATGGTGTTGGTGATGAATGGAGAATGGCCATGGTACTAAGATGCATGTAACTTAGGAGATTCACTAAGTAACATAGGATGTTGTGGTTGAAACATTCTCTATGAAAATGAGACGATTGTTGATCTGTTCTTAATGTTCCAAGAACTTGTATCAACTGGATACAATGTCACAACATGATTAGAAGACCATGAATTGTAGTGACAATGCATGAGGAGTTGAAGAAGTGAACCATCCATAAGTTCTAAGTGGATGAAGTGGTTTTAATGAAGTCCATGCACTAACTCTTAGTGCATGTGAATTGAAGAAGTTCTAATTGATCTCTGATTAGATCAATAAATAACATTGAAGATTATAAGTGATTCAGGAGTTCGGTTGATGAAGATGAACCTTTTGAATTCCATATCCTAAATTAAGAACATGAGGAGGGGATGGGAAATTCCTAAGAAGAAGAAGTATTATGAAGAAGATGGCTTGAAGTGGCATTTGGCATATGGGGATACTTTGTTTTTATACAAAGTCTTTATTCCTATACTTAGAAAAAATTAGGCCAGCCAAGGCCAGCCCACGGGTTCAACCCCAAGGCACTTGTGGGCCTAAGGCGCCACGCCCATGGGGGATCCCATGGTGCAAGCACAAGGCGGCAGGGGGCCGTGTATAAGCCCCCGAGGGCACACGGTGGTGAAGCCCGCGCACCCGAGGAAGCATAGTGGGTGCCTGTGGCGCGCCCGCAGGGAGCAGAGTGGGCGCAGAGCGCGCCCGCAGAGAGAACCCGGTGCGGGGTGGCACCGGGAGGGGAGAAGTTCAATTTCTGAGCTGATGGCAGCGCGAGGGTGATAAACCGCGGCAAAACCGCGCCCCGTTTCGATGTGGGACGCGGAAAAATTCCCGGGAGCGCATCCTGGCCGCACGATTGATCGCGTGCCAGATCCGAGCCGCACATCTGATCCGCGGCGAGATGATCTGATCCAGGCCGTCCGAGATCAATTGAATCACTGATCCAACGGCTGTGAGACCGCCTTCAACCCCGAGCTCGTCCGAAGTCTCCCGCGAGCTTCCGACGAACCAGGCGCCATCCGAGCATGGTTTTTGAGTTCCCGGCCACCATTTCCGAAGCCGAAGGCTCCATTGAGTTCGTCTCGACGTACTGAACACAATCATGCAATAAAATATGAATGCACACATTGAATGGAGCATTTCGAGTTCGGCCGAGGCAAAAAACGTTGCCGAGGCCTCAGTGTATTCATGCTTTGCGTGGATTGTTTTTAAACGAAGGTATGCATGCATTTGCATGCGCATGCACGTAGAGGAATGAAAAATAAATGAACCCGCGTGGAAACAGAGAGAAGAAAAGAAGATTTCAAAGAAATCTTGAAGATCCGAAATCTTCGGGAGATCAAAGATTTATCGCACGCGGATGATCCGAGACGTCTCTGCCTATATAAAGAGAGCCCGAGGCGATGGAGAAGCTTGCTGATCCTCTTAAGAGAGAAGTCCCGTGAGAAGCACTTTGTGCCTCGCGAAGTCGAAGCCCCGCGCAGCACCCTGCGCGGCAGTGAAGCCCGGAGGACCCCTTGCTCCGTAAGGTTCCTTTTGCGCACTCCTTGCGCGAAAGAAGAAGAGGAGAAGACCCCTGCGCGCCTTCCCTTTGCGCGGCAGGAAGAACCTGGGGCAGTAGCACTTGTGCGCCCCGTGGTTGAGGTGCCTTGCACCCGAGGAGCTTGCGCGCCATTTGTGCCTTGTGCACTTGTGCTTCTGAAGAAAAGGAGAAGAGGCCGCTTGACCCTTGCGCGCCACCTGACATGCACCTTGAGGACTTGCACGCCTCCTTGAGGCAGGAGAAGACCTGAGGCCATGTGTGTGCACAAAGAGCAACACCATGTGGTGTGTGTCAAGTGAAGAGGATTCCACACCTCTTGTGTGTGTGAAGTGAAGAAGTGAAGGCCGAGACTTGCATGCCTTGTGTGCAAAGCGAAGACCCTACGGTATTGTGTGTGCAAGGAGAACCTGAGGCCATATCTTGTGTGTGTGCCAAGTGAAGACACCCTACGGGTGGTTTATGTGCAAAGCAACAAAAGGCCGTAGCCTTGTTTGTGCACACTTTGAAGAACAAACTAAAAGAACACTAAAGTGTGTGTGTGCAACAAGAAGAGGAGGAGGCCAACTCATGTGTGTGCAAAAGTGAAACAAGTGTGTGCAGAGAGACATGAAGGCTGAACATAGTGTGTGCACTAAAAGTGTATACACTTATAAGAAGAAGGAAGATGACATCCACACTAAAGTACAACACACTTTTAAGTGTGTGAACAAAAAGAATTAAGTGTGTGAAGATTGAGGAGAAGGTGTGTGCTTAAAGTGACTACACCATTTGTGGGTTTATTGCACCAAGAGTAGAAGAAGGAGAGTGCATGATTGCATGCATACACGTGCACATGTGAACAAAGACAAATCAGCTTGTGTGCATCTGAGTTGTCCAAGACCAGAGGATCTTGAAGAAATTGGGAGGCCATGCAGTCAGTGCATGAGGAAGAAGAGTTGCCAGGCATTTAGTGCATGAAGTTGTTCTGAAGTGAGACTGGACCAGACTGAAGTTAAAGTTATCAGTTGTCTAAGTATTCAGTAGTTGAAGAGAGAAGCCAGGTCATCCTTAGAAGAAGGAGATAAATCCTGAGCAAGACGAGAAGACCTGATCATCACAAGTGATCAGAGGTACAGAGCAAGGCCATCAGTCTTTATCCCAGACTGTTGAAGTTACTTGAAGAAGTTAAAGTGAAGAAGAGCTACTCGTGTGACTCGAGGAGCCAGGAGAAGACCCTGTGGGACTCAGGGAGGAGAAGTCTTCAGTGGGATTCTGGAGCAGGCCAGTGGGACTCTGGTAACACTGTGTGAAGCAGTATAATGACCCTCCTGTGGGACTCATGAGAGATATGGTGGGAAGTTGTATCGACCATTGTAATACTATCAGATTATAATGGGAGAATCCATGATGGGAGAGCATGGCAAGGATGTAGGCCTTTGGTGCCGAACATTGTAAATCCTTGTGTCCTGTGCCTTTTCATTACTGCATTATCCGGGAAAGGTTGAGAGACATAAGAAGAGTGGATCGAGGCCTTAACAAGCCATAGAGGTTTAATTGATTAAGAATCAATTAGTAAAAAGTTTTAAAGGACCACTGATTCACCCCCTCCCCCTCTCAATGATTCACACTGATCTGGGCACTTCAAGAAATGATGTAATTTTCTCAGAATTTTGTTTATTAGGTGAATGTACCAAGATATCGAAATAACTAAATTCTAGGGCATGATTAAGTATAATATCATATTTCTAATGAACAATGAGTGTAATTATTCTTTTATATCAAATAGTTCACCACCGATCTCTTCTATAATAATTATCAGGAATACCATGAAAACTACCTCTCTTTGATAACATTATCATATTTTATTGATTTATATGTCCCAATATTTTAGTACAAAATTGATTTTTATCCATCATTAATAAGTATGAAGGTTCTAATATCAACCAACATGGAACACATTTCCTTTTATATATTATCCTATTGTATCCACTTTTCTATCTTCATCTCATTTACGAACAATTCCACAATTTCTAAAAAAAATTATTTCCATAATTGAAATGTTGTGAAACACTCAAAAAGTTATCTTTAAACCAATAGAACAATTCATTGTTTTATTTAAAATATTCATCAACAATTATAGTGGATACAACACCATTGATTCCTTGGGTTTTATCATTTTCAAAATTCTGTATTTCTTATTTGAAAATTTTCATATACTTCAAAGAAATCATGTCTCTTATTATCTGAGAATAGAAAACAATATCCATGATCTAGATTAATTAACTATTAATAGCTTTTGATACATTATTCTTTTAACATGTTCATTTTCCTTCCATTTATTTTTCTTCATATTAGGCTTTTGATAATTGTCAGAATTATATTTACTGTGTCAGTAACAAAATAAGACACATTTTCAAGATTTCTAGAGAGCTGACACCATTCAAAAATAGTTTCCAATTATTGAAATCTATTTTCAGATTTCACAATTAATATTTATTAAACATAATCAAAACAAACTTCTATGATTTATTAATTTCTGATGACTATATCACCCATAAATATTTGTATTCCATAATATCTATAATAGATGTATTGTTTTTGATTAAAACCAAACATTTTTCCTTATTCAAAAATCCACTACAAAACCATTAATATCCACAGAATGAATTCATTCCTGGGTATCATCCATACTATCTGAAATTGTGAACATTTTTCTAAAAAACATTATTATCATTCATATCAGAACATTTGTGACCTCCATAATTTATGTAATCATCCAAAATTTTCAACATCTATAGTGATTACATTTATTCCAGATCTTTACTAGATGTGGTATAAAAACAATTTAAAAATCATAATATTTAGAAACATCTATCTTCTCTACATTGTTGGTCGTGGCCACACACATGACCTTATCATATTTATTCTTCTTATAATCATATTAAACATTATTTCAATCCATTTAAGGTTACTCTTGATCTTTCAAAGGTTCACACATTCTTAATCATTAAGAAACTTTGGAGATGGAGTTCTTAAAAATTGTACCTCCCTTATCATCTTCATAAGAATTATTTCATAAGATCAATCTCTTATTCCTTTTCATTAAATGATTCTTATTGTTTTAATACTAATTCATTTATTTCATAAGACAATTCCTTATAATATTAACTATTCATTAAACAGATATTTATCGTTAGGTATAAATTATTAAATTTAATCTATATGAAATTCCTTTTTCAAGGCCATGATTTAAAATCCATGATATAAAATATTATTTAAATAATATTAAATTTTACATCTGTGTGAAATTATAATTATGTCTCAACTTCCCCATAACAACTTATTCAAAACATGAATTGTTTACTGGTATAATGAAATTATTTACTCCAGTACGGTCTGTATACATGTTAGATTAAACATTACTATCTTCTTCTTCTTAATATATAGACCAGAAACTTCTCCCTTTGAATTTAGAGAACATTCTATATTTTCTCGTGGAATAGGATTTGGAATTATAAACTACTTTTTTATAAGATAATCTGAAAATTATATCATTTCACCACTATCCTACTATTTATTTATTATAGGACCATTATCTATCAATTACCAATAACTCCACAGTCACAAAAATGAAATATATGTTTCTAATATACATTCCAATACGTATTTCCCATTTTTAGAAAAAAAAATTCATAATGATTATTCCATAAAACACTTTTGGATTCAAAATCACTATATAATTCTTCTTCATTAGTATTTAGTGATTTCATTGTTGGAATCCTTGAAATTCATTTCTCCATCACATTTCTTTCATTTCTTATATTACTCCTTTCACATTTCATAATTTATTTGTGTACTATGATGATCATAAATTGATAGGGTTTTAGGATCTATATCTTCCAAATACAAAAAATAGCATCAAATATAATAAAAAGAGTTTAAAAGATATTATGAGAAATATATTAGTGTTCCAAAATTTTAGTAAGACATATAATTGTGATAAAAATACAAATCAACATTTTTAATAGCTCACATATAAGTTCAAACACATCCATTTTGAGATCATCATGCTTTATTTTATAGTTTTTTATATTTTGTGTCCTCTACTTTTTTACAACATAACTAATCTTCAACACTTCCGAGACAACTTTATGTGTAGAAACTCCCTTATCTATTAAGAGAAAACATTCAGAAAGTGATGATATTAAAAATTCATATTTCTTTGATCATTCTAAAGTTTTTTTCAATTGATATATGATAAAAATATTCATCTATATGGGTAAATGCATCGTAGCTGCTTCCAAAACAACATAATGATGTTTCAAAAAATATGGTATCATTCTATCATTATATATTTGATACTTTTCCCCATATAAGATGATAATACTCATACTTTTCACAAAGTTCATATTTTACATCAAAAATTCTCTCTATAAACATCATAAAATAGTAAACGAAGGTAAGATTCACTCAAAAAAAACTTGTCAATGGCTAAACAACATCACCATATCAGTATAAGGGGGTGAATGAGTGATGTATTATATTTAGGTATTATATCAATTAATAAAACATCTTCCTCCTGTTAATGATTTATCAGATATCTTAAAACCAAACCATTTACACATCCTCATGAATGCAAATATTTACATGTTTCACTACTATACAAGAGTAGTTATGTACATGAAATGGTATAGAAACTATAAAATAACAAAAAATCCAATATAAAAAATATTTTTGATTGGATTAAACAAGTAGAATATAAACTTTCACTTGTGTATCAATATGTTCAATACAGAAATGAGTTATCTTATCAAGTAATAGTTGATTTAAAATAAGTTTGTGTAACAACTAATGAAAACTTTATAGGATAATTCAAAACGATTTTCCATGATTCCATAGTATCTTTCAATATTTATAACATTCTGAAAAATATTCACATTCCTACTAAGTTGACGGTAAGAACATAAATTGAAGTTATACAAATACTATTTCTGAGAGATCAGTAAAATTCCCCAATCTAATTACATAATCTAGAATAATTTATCCCTACAAGAATACCCAGGAAAAATGATGAACAACTTCAAACATTCCTGAGAAAACTATGTTCTCTGAGTTAGTCTTAATCCATTACAAATTGTTTGTATTATTATATCTAAACAAAATCCTCATGAATGTTCATTCTAGAAACACCGACTCTCTTAAAAAACAATTATTGTATACTATTTCTTCATTAAAAAATATTACTTAATCATCAGAAATTACTATGTAATTATTTATATTTATAGGTGTTCTAGGAGATGAATTAGAGATATAATTCATTCATTTTCCATGTAAAATAAATTTTCTTGACATCATATTTAACATTCATTCGAAATAAATTTTTTACTTCTTCTGTAATTCACAACTCATCATACTTATACTAAAAAATTCTCAATTATTCTCAAAAAAACACAAAAATTTAATCTTTATAAACATTATATATTCTAAAACACATCTCATTGTAATTTTATTCCATATAATGAATTTATATTCTCTGTATGGACAAAATTAATTTTTAGATAGATTAATAATTTAAACTATTCCTACAATAGCATTATTTCCACATTAGAGGAATGGAAAAACCCCCCTTCAAAAACACATTTCATGTAAACACCACATTAAAAACACAATCTAAATATATTCAGTATTTTTATAAATTTATTAAATTACTAAAAATGTTTATCCTATTTTTAGAGTAGTTTGGATTCCGTTGACATGTTGGTGTTAGCCTATGCATAAAGGGTAAATATCTACTTCACTCTAATATAATGGTGTCACATAATGTCTAATGATTCTTCTCTAACTTTGGAAATTTTTCATTGCATTTCATTAATTTCTGACCCAATGAGAATCAAATAAGAGGTATTTTTCTCTTGAACAAATTGAATAAAACCAATATATGTATCATTAAAATTTTAGAATTTTTTTTGAATCATTATTTAAATGGATGGTCTATAATATTATCTGTTTAATTGTTCCAAAAAATATCTACATTTTTTCCTATATTAACAAACTTCTTATCCTTTAATGGATTGATGGTAAACCACATCTGATTGACTAGTGTCAATAGAAATAAATTTCACTACACCAATTGATTGATCCTTTGGATATGTTCCTTATAGTTGATTGGACAGTCCTTATGATCATATAATCTAATGGATTGGTAATTTAGATAATTAGAATTCTAGTAAATTTGAAACATTAAAACATATCAATGTTAAAAATATATATTTATTTGGTGATACTCTAACAGATTAAACGAGATTGGAATACGTTTACTTTGTATACTATCTTCTTCCACAATATTCTTCTTATAATAATGAATTCCCCATTGCATTAAAAACATAAATATTGGTATTAAATCATCTAACTTGATGTACCCAACACATATTACCCCCTTCTTTCATAAGGATTTGGTCACACGATTCCATGAAAAATAATAATTTGTGAGAATTGAATTAAAAAAATGAATCCAAATGATTTTGTATCAAGACTTATTGACTCCAATACATATCAAACATATTGAAACATTTAATTTGGACCCTAGGTGAGTATAAACAAAAACATATTTCACATACCTAATTCTAAATATATATCGAAAACCTATGTATTTTATTAAGATAATTGGATGTATTGTTTTTTTAATCCATCATATGTTCATCAAATAATACAATGTTTTGTTATTTAATTTTCATTTAACAAACTTCTTCTTTCAAATCCGGATGAGATTCCCCAAATAACATTGTCCCAAAAATCCACCACATTATATTTTCTTATCAAATGAGGTTTTGAAATTATTGATCATTTTAACCTTATACTATGTATTACTTATCAACATTTCTAATACTATTTGAGATAACTCATTTTAAGAAATATGATTTATTATAGGAAAACTATATTGTACAGAATAAGTGACTTACACAACATATTCATCATTCAAAACATATTTTTATTTCACATGTCAAAACAACATTTAATATACTATAGAATCAATCTTACAACACACGTCAATAATCTACTATGACGGACCAGGACCTTACATGAAGATCTGAATATATACACTCAAGTCCCCATACATAGATGAATCCTTAAAATTATTAGCACATATCAATGAATAGATTAATGAATCATTATCATCCCTCTTCAAAACAGTACCCTATGGCATTGTGAGATAGGGGATATAAACAATTATCTCCAAATTTGAGAGAATGTGATTCAAATCCCCTGTTGACCCTCAATTTGAAAAATAATTCCTTTACTAATGAATTTGTTAATTTATAAGAAACTAGTTCCTATATAAGAACATAATCATACATGAGTTCATTCTCATCGAAAATCTCCATGATGAAGTGATATTTGATATAAATATTTTAAGAATGAGTTTATTGTCTTTGATTTCATTTAATGTTTATAACACATTGATTACCACTTCTCAATAGAATAGGTATCTTAACTTCAACTCATATGTCTTCCAATAGAGTCTTAGTTTATAGGAGTTGTATGATATCTTGATTAGTGGAAACATACATAGATTTAGGTTTACTATGAGCCAAAAAATTTTGTAGTATTAAAACTCACTCAAAATTTCCCCATAAAGAAAAATCCTAAATATGAAGATATTATATCACCTACACTTCTCTGTAAATGAAAATTAAAATATCCGAATAGGTCAATTATTTGTGATATATCAAATATTATTTTAAAAATATTTATTATTCCTATGGTATATTTATTAATTAATATTATAGAAAATATGTGTGATTAATTTACCGCACATTGGAATAATTCATAAAATGTAATCTTGTATAGAACGAATGGAATTGAGGGAGTCAGACAAAAAAATTCTAATCATCTCTGAAAAATATTTTGACTAAACTTCCATACATTATCCATCTTCAGTCAACTTTTCCCAAAATAAAATTAGTGTGGAAATAGATTTCTAATTTTTTATTACAGATTTATTAATAATATTATTATCATATATTTATTGATAAATAAGTATGATATAATTTCTTTGTGATATATTTTCCCAAGAATGTATTTAATTTCACTAGTCATGAACATTTAAAACGATCATTCCTCTCTTTATGAACAATTTCACAAGTTCACTAATCAATCCCAATAATGATCATTGAATCAATATATAAATTTAGAATTAGTGGAATCTTTAAAAATTAAATTATGTTCAGATTATAGTCAACCATTTCATTCATAAAATCAAACTTCCTTAAGAAGGTATCCAATTTGGAACGTAATGATCACAGAGATTTATTTATCCAATAATAGAATTTCATCAACATGTAGACAAAACATTAATCATAAAAAATACATGTTTTTTCAATAAAAACATTTTCATTCATTTATGCATCGAGAAATGTTCAATTTACATCCATATAAAATATTTTATATCTTCATTATTCAGCAATAACAAGAATTTTCATGATAGTTTGTATCTTTGAAACTTGAGAATGATTATAATCAAAACCAAGTACTAAAATCTATGAGTAAAATTTCATCAAATATATTTATTTGTTACTAATCACTTCATAATCTTCATTCAACTTGTTCCATAACACAAAAATTTTACCAATAAAATTTTTATCATTTGTTTTAGGTATTATTTTTCATGTATCACTCTTTTAAATATGATCAAAATCATTTTTCATATCCTGAATCCAATACAGATGCACACAGATTACTTTAATGTAATTCATCTGTTATTTTTAATTAAAGAATTATGTGTAATAACAATTTTATACTTTTGTGAACAATTTGATATTGGTCATAATATATGTTTTGAGTTTCCACATTCTCCCTTAGCCAATGATGAGATGTATTGGATTTTTCATTTTCAATAGAAATAGTTTACTATGATGGTTCGTATTTTAAATAATTTAAAAAATCATCATTATTATATTTTTCAAGAAAAATCATTCATCATAATCATCGTTATCGCCTTTCTATGTTATTGTATTATCTGAAAAAAAATTTATAATAACTTTTACATTAATAGAGTTAACTTATCATCCTATTTAAATATAGGAACATCAATATCAACTTCCTTCAAAAAAAATAGATAACAAATATAATGTCTTATTATCTCTGATCGTAAATTCCAGGATTTCGACATTATTTTCTTATAAATCATGGAATACCGAAAACACCTAACTGTTTCAAAAATGGGGTTTTTTCAAAGAACATTTTATAAGTCATATATGATCATTTTTAGGTAGAATAATTGGTTATGTATATTCACAATTTTAATTATATATTTCTTCTAAATGTAATTATAGAGACCATGTTCCAGAAATATATTACATAACATTTTAACCAAACATCTATTCTACCTTTTGGGACAACCATTTTGTTATGGTGTTTATTTGTTTCTAAAATTATGACGAATGAAATGATATAAAAGGTAAAATTTATAACCTTTATTTATGTACTCAAAACCATTATTAGTTCTAAACATCCACATAGAATACCCCCATTATTTCTGAACTCTTATCCTAAGAATTTTAAATATCTTCAAGGAATATGATTTATTTTTCATACACATAACATAATCAATGGAAATAAAATCATCAATAAAATAAATGAAGTACTTATATAAATAATTTTATTGTTTATTAATTGGAGAATATATATTATAGATAAGAATTTTCATTGGTTCAGTTGAATTTATATAAAATTTATTATGAATCAAGTTCGTTATCATTCCTTTCTAAATACTACTATGACAACAATATATTATTTTTAACATATCATGATTACCTAGACAACTCTATCACGTTGTAAACATCCTCATGATTCTTTGACACATGTTTCCTAACATTTTATTCAATGACATATTTTCAGAAAACATTCTTAAGAAATAGGAGTGTGGAACATCACCAACATTTAATGAGAATCTTGTTTTGTGGTATTCCTATAATAAAATTTCTATCGTCCTATATTTCCATTACTAAACAATATTTTAAACAAAATCATTTCATTGATTTTAATTTTATGATAAACTCACCATGTTGTGTTTCTCCATATCAAAAAATAATGCTTTCATGTATTTGAAATTTTCTTACCCAATAACAGACTTTCTAACACCTTTGATTCTGTTGTATTCATCATAGACAAATCTCATTGTTCCTTCCTTGAAATAGTACGCATTTTTCAAGAATATCATGCCAACTATCTTATAATAAAAAAACAATTATCCCTGATCCAGGGTTATTCTCCCTTGGTATCCTTTGGATTAGTATCAATGAAAACATCCTTTTACATATCTTTATAATTATTCACATACATATTTAAAAAAATAATAATTTTTTTTATTATAGTAACAATACAAGAAACAATTTTTTAATTTTTTTAAGTTTTTTAAATCTTTCACAAATAAATTCTGAAGGATAGAATATATTCTCAACTTTTAGAACAACATTCTCATACTTCATCATAAAATCATTATCAAATTTCATCATTTGAAATTAAAAAATCTACATCATTATTTTATTTTTATAACCCATGTAGTAGTTGTAATGTTGTGGAATAAACCAACATATATTTTTTGTACGCCCAAATACACTATAAACTCAAATTTATACATTGAACTAATAAATTACTCTAAATGTTCAATACTATCTAGAATTGTGAAAAAAATTCCAACAACATTCTAATAATTAAAATTACAGAATTAGTTAACACCGACCATTATGTTATCAGGCAGAATATTCTTCTAAAACTTGGATTTCATTTTAACTAAATTGGAACCATATGTAGTATACGCTTTTTCAGACCCATAATATTTTGGAACTTATAAATTATACAGTTTGATGGTTTTCACCACATTCATGAATTTCCTTGATTCCTTCATATTAGAAACATATTCAACATTATTTCATTCCATTCAAGGAAACATTTGATCCTTATCAAATTTACACTACCTTGAACATTCACTAATATTAGACATGTAGTTCTTAAAAACTGTAATTTCCTTCTCATATTTAGAAATTATTTTTTAGAAAATATTAAAATTTTATTCCATTACCATTAATTTTACATCAAGACATTAATTATGAATTATGTTACTCTGAAGACTCTTCTTTAGACAATAAACTTATACATGTAACAAATATTTCTCTTCAAGATTACATTCTTGAATGATTTTGATATGACATTACATATTCAACTTTTTAATTTCATATTTATGTCTTCTAATAAGTTTCATAAAATTATTCGATTTTGGCTTTAGATGAAATTATAACTTTGTATCCTATTTCTTAGAAATACTACTTCTAAAATCTTCATTGTTAACTATTTCAATGAATGATCTTTCTCTAAAAATTAGTGAATTTTTTTTTTGAATTTATTATCACTGTCTCTATCATCATAATCTTTTGAAAAAAACATTACCTTCTGGATTGGGATAAGTTTATATAATTACCCTTAGAATAAGTTTTAATATTTATCACCTGCTAACCTCCAAGACCATAATAACCTTTTATACTCTTCATCACTTCCCTCATACTTAATTATTCTCTGTAAATTTGTAGAAGCGATTCCAATAGCTCCCCATAAAAAAAATCAATGGATGTTTCAAATTATAATTTCATAAACCACAATCTACTTATTTCAAAAATAACGATAAAAATTCATCATGATTTCTACATACATAATTTTTGAAGTTAGGATCACTAGATTCTTCATCTATAAGATTCCTATTTGAAATTTCATACTTTAAATAATTGATATAAATTTATCTGTAATCTTTTTTCGCATTCATTGATTTCTCACTGATCATTTTATAATTTACCCATGTATTACAAAAATTGTCCATATATATAGTTTTAAGGTACACATATTATTATGTTGAAACTTTTGAATAAAACATTTGAAAAATAATTTTCAATATATTATCAAAAAATAGGATTTAAATATTTCACCAATAGATAAAATTGTGAAAGCAATATAATTCACAGTTTCATAGAATACACCAACTGTTTCAAGATCACCGATATTATGATCTTTATACATCATCCTCTATATTTTCAACACTTCCTTCTTACCCATCCAATTTAAATATAAAATTTCCGTTAATTATACCTTGATAGCTTTAAAATTTGAAAATACCTTAACTCATAGAATTCCACTTTGACAAAGTGATTGTAGTAATGATTTCATAGCTCTTCTACCATCCTCCTGATTCTTCTTAACTATTGATATTAGATGAAAATTTTCATCAATAAGTGTAATTCCATCTATATATGATTAACAAACATCACATAGAAGATGAAAAAAAGATATTAAATAATTTAATATTTTGGGATTTCATAGTTCTTGTAATCCAAAAATAGAATCCCACTACTATTCACATAATTTAGAATTATAATAAAAAAATATCAACCAAAACATCAGTTTAGTGTAAATAAATGGAACCTTCACTCTAATACCATTGGTTAATGGCCAACATGGGTCAATGTATCACTGAGAGGGTTTGAATAAGGATTTATTTTTAATTTATCGTTTATATTATGAAATCCTACACCTGTTGTTAATGATTTATCACTTTTCTAAAAACAAAAACATTCACACATCCAAAAGAACATAATTATTTAAAATTTTCACAACTGAAAAATTAGATATGCCCATTTAATGGTTTCAAAATAAACTAATACCACATAATCCACAACAATAAATTTCATTTTATGTTCATACAAGAATTTGGATATACCCTTTCACATGCATAACAGAATTGTAAATACTACAGTGAATATGATTATTCTAGAATGATTAATGTAAAAAATGTTTTCTTACATGTGATGAAACCATTACATGGTTATTCAAAACATGTTACTATTCCACAATATCTACTTTTTCTTTTGATAATAAAAAAAATTCTTCACATTTCTACGCAGTATGAACATCTTTGTACATTAATATAATTCATAGTCCAATGGATCACTCAGATTCCCTTGTCTAATTTCATAGTCCAAAAAATTATAATTATGCAAGAATAACTGATAGAAAATTATGATTAAAATCAATAATACTACCAAAAACCATGTTTGATTACTCAGTTTGATACAATTATAGTTTATTCATCTTTTTTGGGAAACAACCTTAGGATTGTTCTATCTATAAATGTATTATATCTTTTAAAACCATGAATGCTTTAAATGTTTTCACATATGAATAGTACATAATCATCAAAAAGATCAATGTAAATATGTCCATATATAGGTGTTGTGTAAGACGAATGGGTGGTAATAAAAATTTATTTTCCTTCTCAAATAAATTACCTTAATTTCGAATTTCATATAAATTTTGAATACTGGTTCGACATCATCAAAACTTCTATAAACATCATTAATATTTTGTGAAATTCTCAAATGGTCTCCTATATTTATACTACATTATATTCTGTGACTATTCATCAGTACGATAATTATTTCATTCTTATATACTTCATTTCGATGAAAAAATTATTTTCTATACCAACTGAAATAATTTTGAAATATTTAAAATATTGAAACCTTTTTTCAAAAAATTAATTGCTAAAACATTTGAAGCATTTGAAAACCACCTTCAAAAACAAATTGGTATTAAAATCCCATTTGCAAACACATTTGGAATATCTTCAATTTATTTATCATTTTATTTTATTACTCAGATAGATGATCCTAAATCTTATGTTGTTTAGTTTCTGATAACTTATTAGTGTTTTCCTAAGATTAATTTATCAAAATCTACTTCACCCACATCAATAATTGTCTTCTATTATATGATTATGTTTACAAATATGGAAAACTCATCGATGTTTATATTTTGTTATTTCCCCACTATTAAACTATCCATATTTTTTATCTTCACCCAATTTAATAATAGAACACATATTTCATGAAAAATGGTTGACTAAATTGTTGATCATCATTCAGTTGATCAATATCTGATCTCGCCCATTTCATTGGTTTGATCAATTTATATTACTAACCTTCATTGAAAAACATCTCTACCACTGATGGATATGTGGCATACTGTGTCTGATGGATTGATTTCAATATTGAAAACATTATCTAAAACATTTAGCTAATCTGTTTGATAAGTTTATTATTTTGGATCAAAAAATACATTCTAATTTATAGTATAATGGATCATTCGACCAATGCTCTAGAAAACATATACCTAAACTACTTTAGAACTACTCATCCTTATTAATATTATTATATCTGGTGATACTCACACAAATAAAATCAGTTCACAAGTCATTGAATTTGTTGAATTTATTCTTCCATAAAAAGTTGATTATAATCCCGATTTCTATATATCTTTTAGAACAAAACTATAGACATATAATTTTCATACATAATTATCCCAATAAATCATCTTTGACTTTCTATCATAAGTCTTGAATCTCAATTTTTCCTAAAATTATATTATTTGTGGGAATTAACTACCCAAAAAATCAACATCATATTTTTTAATATATCCAAAATAAGAAACTTTTATTGACAATTAAATCTTTTATTTTGGACACATCTAGGGTCTGAAACACAACTTCTTTCATAAATATTCTTTTCAAAAAAACATATATCTGATGGAAATTCCTAAGAGAATGTTTTCAAATAGTCTGATTCTGGAGATCCTTGATGCGATCATAACAACATAACATGTCTAGTTATTTACCTTTCATTTTGACAAATGAGAACACAAATTATCCAAATATATTCTTTTCTAATTCAAAAAATCTTCCATTAATGATGGTCCCAATATTTCTAATTTCATATATCATATCTATTAATATATTCTTGGATAATTGACACACCTATTGTAGAAATGGTACTTGCATCACTACTAGGATCATATAATTTAGAACCAATCTAATAATGTATGTGATTTTCATTCCATTTACATAATTATCACAATCATATCCATATGAAACCTCAAACACTTATTCTAGTTAATAAAAACATGACTTCTATTTAATAAGATCATTGAAAACATTAGTTTATTCATATTCATGAACTTATTTAAGTACCTTTTCACTATTATAAATAAAAATAGTTTAGAAAAATGATCAAAAATATATATTGGTACTTATGGATGCATCAAGATCACTTACCTATTATAATTAAATAGGAGAATACTCATCTCCCACATCATCACATTCCTTACAACCATCAACCTCAACTTCTTTATCAAAGGAAAAAAACAAATTATCTAGATCCTATCTAGGGCTAACTATATATCATTTTTAGTTTGGTTATTAAATAGTGGTTAATCATTTATACATATTGGAATTATTCTCCACCCATTTCTATAAGCATGTTTTCATATTTTCTTTCATCAGTTTCTAGATTATTTCACTTAAGAAAAGACAACCAAAAGTAGTTATATTCTTTTCACCTTCATGCACAAGTCATTTAGATTCTAATAAGCATGATATGTTATTTTGAAAAGCTAAAGAGCTTGACATAAAAAATGGTTATAAAATCACCATCATATGAACCATTAGATTATAATATTGTTTATTATTATCTCTTCACTAAATAAGAAATTATAAAAAGATATCTTTATACCATATAATGCTCCAGTACCCAATTCTATAATATGGGAAATATTGAATAATATTTAACAATAAATGAAACCATCTATCTAGGTCCACATTAGAAAGGCTTCGATGGGTCACATTCCTTTTTAGCTTCAAAAAAACATGATCTTTTAAAAAATCATTATGTATTTCTAATGACCTTCTATATTCCTCATATATACATTAGTGACAGAATGTTAAAAATTGTTAAAACAAATTGATGAAAATAAATGATTTCTTACATATATCATTGTTTAAATAATGTTTTTTAAAATGTACCCTTTAAATATATAAATATAATGAAACCCCATCAGATTGAATGGATAATCATTATATTAGAAAACAATTTCCATCCTTTGTACTAGAATACACTACAATGGAGATACATTATTTATTACAACAATAATAAATTAATTTCTATTTCAATTGGGATAACTCGCGATTTAAGATTCATATTATTTAGCTATAATAGACAACAAAATTCCTTTGTTGACTTCTTTATAGGATGTGGGTTGTCAGGATAAAGTGCTAGACATTTACCATGCACCATATTTGGAAATATTCAGAGGTTTACGGCCAGATGAAATGAAGGTTAAGAGAGAAACATAGAAGACTAAAAGGTGGAACATGTGGGAAGGATAAAATAAAAGTCATATTAAGGTAAAAATTTCATTTAGGGATTTCTGTATTAAAAAATAATTTTTGAATAAATATTTTTTTAATAAGAAAATTAAATAAAAATTATAATTTAAATACAAGGATAGTAATTCATAGAATAAGGAACTATATCACATTGGAAGATATAACTCAATGTTAGTTCCAACAGTAATATATAAATATAGATATATATGGTTGCATGTTAATTTTATAATTATTACAATACCACACAATGGTCACATGCCAATGGGGGATCCTCATGCTATTGAGAGTCATAGTATCACATCTAACTATAGAATATTCTCATAGTCAATCCTAGTGCTAACATGATTAATGAAAAAAATATAAATTATGATAAAATGGTAAATCTTCTATAATTGAAATTTTATAAATATATTTCTACAAAATATATCGTAACATTTAAAAAAAACACTAATAAATCCTATAATTATATCTTAATGTTTGATATTGTTTACTCTCTCAAATTTCAAATTGATGGTGAATATGTCTATAATTGTTTTTCATTTCCTATGAATTTATGTGTTGTATCACTATTTTGGAAATGTTCTTTCAAAATGGGATGTTTTATATCAATATGTTTGGTGGTCTAATAAGACACATGGTTCTTATAGATATTAATTTCATTTGTATTATAAAAATTAATAAGGAAATATTGAAATTGAAATCAAATGTATGGTAAAGTGTGGTTCATTGATAGAATATGTGAACAAGTTCTACCAGCTAATATATACTATTATTCAGTAGTGGATAGTTCCTAAATTTTCTGTTTCATTGAACACCATGAAACTAAATACATTCCCAAAAAGTGACATGTTCACGAGTTATTTTCCATCTATATAGACAACAAAAAAAGTCAATATATGAAAAACTAATTAATTAATTATTATTTACCACTATAATATAATATTCATATGATGGTTTTATTTTTAAGGAATTTAAAAATAAAATTAATTACATGTCAGTTTGATAATTTTGTATTTCCATAAAAAAGACCAGACATACAGATAGTAAACATTTTATCTTATGAAGTAGAAATTTAGTATATTATGAGTCCAACCATTACTATGTAAATGGTTTTATTATTTAGTTTTTTAGTCTCGTTATTGACCAAACTGTAGAAATTACTCATGGTAGTATCACTACCTTTACTACTATCATTCCGAGTTGTTTTAAAAATATTTAATACAGTTTATTTCCCTTAAAATAATTTGATCATTAGTTTGAAAAATATTATAAACCAGATAAAAATTATTTTATTTTATTAATCACATTTCAAATTAACTTTTTAAAATTTATTAACACTTAGTAAATAAATATTTTCTCAAAGACCAAAAAATATCTTCATAAAAAAACCTTACTTCTAAATCATCTTATAAATTTCTTTATATAAATGATATATGGTTATCTATATTTTTTAGCAACCTATTGAAATAAAATATGAGAAGTTTCAATAATTCTATGATCAAGGAACATATTTTAAACTTTATATTTTTCTTTGTATATTTATTAAAATGATTTGAAAGGTGAGGATTTCTAATTATTGTTGTGGTTTTATGAAAAAATCCTCATCAATATAATTTTTTATGTATATACTCAAGAATCCATTTGATAATGTTTGATATTAAAATTTTCTACAGATGGACACTATAATATGATGGCATTAATTCTATTTACTAGTGTAATATATTTCTCATATTCAATAACATATTTCTGAGTATATCATTATGTAACCAATTTTTATATATTTACAAATATATTTCATAAAAGACAATTATATTTTTGAACTCACACTTAGTTCTAATGGTTATGTATTCCTTGGGTATTTCATCTAGTTCACAGACACAATTTTATTAATTAATCATTTAATAATTCCTGAATTTCTATTACCCAATATTCATCATTAATTACATCATTGTTGTTATGTTTATGTTGTTACAGAAAATCTTGATGATCAAATTTTTTTATAAGAGAATATATGGTTTATATTCCTTTATCTTGGATTCTTACGATATAATCTCTATTGGATGATATAAATGATTCATAACTGATGTAGAGAGATTGTAATTTGTGACTTCATTATATTTGGTAGATTCATGTTAAAATTGTACATCATATCTAGATTATATTTCCTTTGGTTTAACAAAAAATTTACTAGGTTTGAAATTGATATCTTGACATGAAATACCATACCGATGGCTTTATAATGTATTATTCATCTCATGTGGATAAATTTCTCAAATATTTTTTTATATTCTTACACATTATTATTCATTTTATTAGACAACCTATATGATTTACTATATTTATAATATCCATGTGAAATTTAATCATAACTTTTATATGTATTCTTGTCCAAAATCAATTTTGACATTAGTATAATGACTTTTAATCTAGAAAATATGACAAGTATAAACATTGATTTTATACTATTACATAATTAAAAATGTAACTTCTTTAAAATACTTATAAATAAAACAATATTAATTATAATGAAATCAATATTTAAATCTTATAAGGAAAAATTTTGTAGTTTAATCATTCTCATTAAAAATGATATAAGAAATCTAATTAATGGTAATATTTATTCTTTTTAATAATTTTTTTTGTAATGTGGTTCTAGAAAAAACATTGTGAATATAGAATTTTTGTGAACATAATGATTAAAAATACTATTTTAAAACTCAAGGTCATGATGAATTATTATGGTTTTAATTATAATACCACTAATATTTTCTAATGATCTTGCATATGTGTAACAACAAGAATGATTACAAATTTTATGATCATGGAAAAATACTAATGTATATATTGAATAATCGTGAACCATAAAATAATAACAATTTATTTTTTATATACTATAAACTCTATAGGGTCCAAAAAAATTCAATTTTATCCAATATGAAATTTTGTGAAGTGGTTTTTTCTTTCATTGTTTTGAATGTTATTTTATGTTACTATTCCTTTACATATGGATTTCAAAATTTGTCTTTTAGGATTCCAGTTTTGGAAGATCATTCACTAATAGGTTTTTATTTATATTTTGATGTGATTTTATGTTTCAATGATATAGTTTCTTTTTAAAAATCACTAATTTTTTTAGTAGGCACTCAATCAGAAAATATTTTGGGGAAAAATTATAATAAAATAAATAACATAATCAATATCATTTCCATTAGAAGTAAAAAAATAAATATTGTATAAAAAACATTTACAAAATTATTTTAAAACATAACATGGAAACCATATTTACACAAGTAATACATTAAAAGAATATTATATTTTAATCTATCTACATATAATAATTTTGAAATTAGAATATTATTAATGTTTAAAATTCAGTAAGACCAAATATATTCCATTTGGTATTTTCACAAAAGTTAACATGTCTACCGTCCACTTTAATGTGATTTTTGAATCATTATTAGTCGTCTATTGAATTTTGGTAACATCCACAATCAGAAAAAAATAATTCCTTAAAATAAAATTTTGAATAAGGATTCATTAAAAAATTATTTAAATTGAAAATGACCTTGGTACACATATTTTCAGGTATCTAACTGTGTTTGTAATAATAACATTATGAATATGTATTTCTTTAATATGTTTCCAATAATTAATCATTATAATTTATATTTAAATACCTTATTAGGTTATATATAATAGGATGTTTTTACATTTTTTTGAGAATTTGAACTTGGAACAAATTTATTTTAACTCAATCTCATATGTCCATGTTGTTATCCAATTCATTTTTTTATATTGGATTATTTTCATTCCATGTATTTGGTTCATGATTTAAATCCTGTTAATTATCTTTTAAATATTATTTTTTAGTATTTCATTTGACTACTTGATCGAGTTATTATCTTCTAAAAACTGATAATTTTCTATATATGAACAGTATCACCAGTTTTATGGTAAGAAGACAAAGAATACTACTTATTTATATTTTTTTATTTATCATTCATTTTCTAAATTTATCCACCAGAATGTTACAATATTCAAATAATTCAATAATAAAAATATTTTTCTATTTCATATTAAAATTCAGTGTGTCTTGATATTTGCGGAGGAGATTGATAAAAAATGTACAATTCCTCATATGCTTTTATTATGAGACACATATTAGATATATTATTTCTTTTTTCCCTTATTGATTATGAATCGCTTGATATGTATTATGAAGAATTATACATTGATTTCTTATAAATTTTATAACTCTTTTCTTTCCTCATGTACATTTTCTTATATGTTTACATGGTACAGTCTACTTTAATTTGAATTTTATATTGCAGTCATAGCTGGTTAGTCCATTTTTTGGATCATTCTTGTTAATGATTTTCTCAAAATTTCAATATCATACAGACTAATATATATTTTTTATTATGTAATTAATTCCATTTATATATCATCTGAAATCATCTTGCAAAACAATCCATTTCTTCATCACTATCTAAAGTTTCATCACCACTGGATCATTTAACGATGATTTCTTCTTTTTTATAGGGTTAGATGTATGAAGGGTAATGGAGTATTATTTTTTCATCTTATTCGTCATTGTACAATTTTTGTTCCACCTCATACATCATTATCATTTCCATAAGCTCTTTCATAGGAGAATAACATATGTCACATTATTCACTTATAGAAATTATGATTCCTCTACATTTCTCTAGAAAACATCTGAGAACTTTGTTTACATTATTTCTCTATAAATGTTTATACCAATAAATTTAATTATGATTAAAAAATAATTTTACTTGATATATATATATATATATATATATATATCATAAATAGGCTCATTATGTTTCATCATAAAAATACCATATTTAATAGTGCATGTTTTTAAATGACCTTTTTAATAATTATAGTTCTTTCTTGAGAAACAACCATTGTATCCCAAATTTCAAAATGAGTTACATAATAAGATATTATATTGAATAAATCCAATCTTGAGGAATAATATAAAGGATTCTTATATTTAGATTTGTAATCATTTTATTTATTAGGGGAATAACTCCAATATTTTTTAGGATATATCAGTAATTAATATTTATCATTAATAAAAGTCCAAACATCATTCCCCATGATCTCCATATGAATTTTCATTTTATTCTTCCATTGAAAATATATATGTATATTAAAATAAAAAGGCTTTTGATTGTTAGTACATTTTTTCTATTTTTATCTGTAATGACTAATAATTATATATAATAAAAATATATGATCGTTTAATACAAATATATAATATTTAGAAGTTATTTTGAAATTCATTTTATTCCAAATTTTGGTCTATGTAGAAAACTCAAGATGTGGTGAATTGAGTATCCAATAAATGTTTTTGTTCAAAAACTAAATCTAAATCTCCCAATTTTAAAAAAATCACCCAGTAAATAAAACTTATAAATATATATAATTTGAATTTAAAAATAGTTTCTCACAAGTGGGATCATGGCGCAATGGGAAGAAATTTTAAACTATATGAACCTTCCAATCTAATTTACTTAACCAAACATGAATAGAGGGAAAAAATTAAGATTAAATATCATAGTATTGTTTTGTAAAATATGTAATAATATCAAAGAATGTTTGATTTGAAATACAAAAGATAAATAATAAAATGTGTAATGTTATTTTAACAAGGGTATTTCTCTCAAGATGAGACATAATTCATATATTGTGGCAATAAACATTTTCTGATCAATTTATTTATCTGTAACATAATTTGGGTTTTACAATAAGCATTGCATAAGTTTTTCTAGAAACAAATTTTCATCCAAAATTCATCATTGGATTAATATAGAATAGGTGACAAATGAAATATTCATAAATTACATATAGGAATATAAATTATGAAAATTAAGAGATATTGTTATACATTCTCTAATTTAGCGAAGGATGATGTGTTATATATATATATATATATATAGAGTAATTATAAATAAATATCAACAATAAATCATGAAAAAGAATGAGAAACATATAAGAGATAATAGAATTTGGTGTAGCTCTATTTTAGTATGTTCGGTTAGTCAGGGGTCATTGAAACTCATGATGAGATATTACCATATAGTTTTCATTGATATTATAGAAAAACATAGTATAATAGATGTTTTTAAAAATAATTTTTTCATTGTCATTTTCCAATTTTTTTAATAAATGATTTCCACTCCTTAATGTATTCATCATGAATCCTCATCAAATTCTCTTCATACATGAGTGGGATCTTATGAATATATAAGATTTCAAAAGATACAATTATATATTGACAAAAAATAATTATAAAATATGGATACTTTTACTATGATGAAAAACATGAATGTATGACTTTTTATTTAAATATCCCATAGAGTTTTCTTAATAATAATTCATAAATCAACATTCTTCTATCTAGTATTAAGTAAATAAAATATAACTTGGATTATTAATTTTTAAATTAATTAGAAATATCCAATGTAGCTACACTAGTTGTAGATACATTAATGGTAGATTATTAAACAGATGGTAGTAGCATCTGATGGTGTATCGGTAGTTAATGAATATCTGAGTGGTGGAGGCTTTGACAGTTGAATAATTTCAGTCATTGTTGTAGAAGAATATGGAGGTAGATTATACTAATGATAGCATTCTTCAACTAATTTATTAGTGGTTGATTTTTCATTGAGGTATCATTGACTGACGATAAAAGACACTAGTTGTAGCTTCAATCAATGATATGGGAGTTGATCTAGAAGTATTTTTCTGATCCAATGGTTTCAATCCCTAATTGAAAACATTTTAATGTAAATGGAGATAGACTAGTTGAAAATATAATAGATCAGCACTTGGAAAATTTTTACAACATTCTCTTGAAAATGATTTACTATCACACAAAATTAAAATCAGTAGAAATATAATAAATATTTTTTGGATAATTAAAATAAGGATGCGTCCTACTTACCCAATACAATGTAATTGATAAATTCTTATATAACTGTTATGTCATTATTGCTTATTTTATGATTCCAAGTCTATTAAATTATTTAACCATTTAATCAATAGAAATTGTATTGATGTTTTGTTCATGCCTTTCCTTGGATGGGATCCAACTAGGAAGAATAAATCATATTTTTGAAACCCCATAATTCCACCCATGACTTGGAATTACATATTCCTGGATCTAAATACTATTTTTTGGATGTAAAGTTACATGTGAGAATGATTGGATACATTCCGTATGAAATAGTTTATATAAGAGAGATAATAGTGGTAGAGGGCATACATGTTAATAAAAATCTATCCAAATGAAAAAAAACTAATACTTTCATTCTTATTAAAATTCCAAAAAAATTGGTGAAAATTATATCCATCTTCCAATAATGTAGAGATAGTAAATATCCCTAGAAATTATTTAGTGGCCAATTAAAATAATGAATCCCTATATTATTTTAAAACAAATCAAGGATGGTATTTAAATCACCTCATATGATACATGACATTTAACAAATAGAAAAATATAAAAGTGATTAGTAGATATTTACCTTTTAAAAGCCTCACATTTGGCAGACATTATCAATAGAAATAAATATTTCATATATTTTCATAACATTGTGGTGTCTGTTAGGAGAATATTAAATGAAATCCATTTTTATCTTGTTCACCCTAACATAAAAAATATTGAAGCTGACAGTTATATAATGAAATCAATGTCTTTGTGTAGTTTTTTTGGAAAATTATTTGATTGAAGAAGCATCAAATTTATGTTCTGTAAACCCTACCAAGGTAAGCTTGTTGTGATGAATAGACTATTGGAGGAAAATACTTTTCACTAGAGAACAAATCACCATAGAATTGAATTCAATTTCAAGGATCACGATTAATGATATGGATAATCATATATCATTATTTTTATTCGAATTTTTTGATATGTTTTGAAAATATAAATTATTTTAGAGACCGAGTCACAATACCTATAGAAATTGCAGTATTGGATATTATTCTCTTAAAATATACACTATCATTAATAATCATAGACTATTAGTTATTCAATAATTCCATAACTACAAATTATTTTTGGTATTAATGTGAATTATGCACAAAATTTTAGGTTGCACCCTAATACAGGATTTTACTGTGAACATAGTCCATTCTTGGAAGAAATATAGCAGTGGTCATGTATTTTTTATTAGCAAAACTCTAGAGGGGAAAGCCATGTATTCATTTGTAGGTAATCACCATTTGGATCATGGGACGGAGTTGGGGAACTATAGGGATATATTAAATATGAGCTTGATAATCCAAAAATAGGACTATGTTTTATCACTAGAAGAATCAATATTCCTTATTACAATCATATAAGATAGAAGAAAACCCTAAGAGATTATATCTAGGGCCGAGAGAATCAAATATTCATATTTCTATGTGTTTCTAGAACATTTAATAAAAATCCATGAAAACCTAATGACATCCATATATAATATCACTTTATTTACATAGAGTATATTACCGAATTCATAACCAAGATATTATTTATAGAATATGTAGGGGAAGGGGAAGGCTTGGTAACCATATCCATAGTACCACTACTAAATAATTTTTCCCCTGTTATAATTTAAGGACTGACACTCTATAAATAAACTATATCCTTTACAAGAATGGGACTCTTAAGCTTATTAATTTATTAAAAAAACACTAAAAATTGATGAATAGAAATTGGATTCCAATATATTAGGTAAATTTTAATAATATCAGTGATGTTTCATGAATTTCTGAAGTTTGTGTAAACTAGAAGGCACATGATATCTACACTAAATAAGGAAACTAAGGACCATTTGTGCTATATTGAAGCAATTGTGAATTATATAATAGTGAAATATAGAAATAAATTTCCTTCCACAATCACAAACCTTTTAATCTCATTGATTATTGGATATAATAGTAGTATGATGGAATTTAGTTGATTTTAGTGGTCGCCTAAGAGAACTTCATTTTGTGACCCTATAGAGGTGGTCCAAGAGAGTATAATGTGGGAAATGGGATCCTATGATTTAATAAGATATATATATCAATAATTAATGAAAACCATGAATGTCTCATGGGGGAATTGGATGTAAAAATCTAGGTGTCCTAGAAGATGAGGAAACATTAGAGAACATCAATGAATCGTTATCTACTAAGACTAATTGATGAACCGGGGTGAGGCTAAATCTGAACTAGACCCAATAATTATGTTTCACAATAAACAATAATGAAACTATAATCATGATTAGTAGGAATGATCTTGATATTATATATGTATAATTATCCAAAACTATGAGTTATGGAATCTAAACTCCCTCATGATGTATCACCTTGCATCCTTTCTTTCCCCTTCACATAGAAATCATATCCTCCCATTTTTCTAGAATACCTAAGGGGACACCGATAATATCTAAATTATATTACTCTAGGAAATACTATTAAGACCTTTTTTGTGTAGAACCTATATCATTAGCTTATTTTTTTACTCCTTCAATTCTAATGTACATTCCCAATATAGCCAAATATTTAATAGTCCATATGCATCAGTGTAATTTGAAGCACAACTTACTAGGACTTCCATAATGGAAAAAATATCAAAACACCATTTATAAGGTATTATAAATTAACATCAAATACAACTACTATTCCAATTTATATCCTAGAGAGTAAAATCAAACATAAACTTTCTATATTCCCTAGAACTACTATCTGTCATAGAGGAAAAATACAAAATCCTAAATACACTAAACCCATTTATTTTCCACAAGCTATAAGGGATTAATTCACAACATCTAAAATGTTATTAGGTAGAATATATTAATTTGAATCAAAATTGTGTGCATAAACCCATCCACATATCACCAAACCCTAGTTTTGTCCTCTAAAGAAAATAACTAATAATTATAGAGGGTCTCCAAGAAATTTGATACCTAGTTCATACAGAAAATCTACCTTTGGGTGTGGTTTTTCAACATTTAGTTCTTTCCACCATCAAAAATCATGAAATAATATCACATTTAATAATATATAAAATACATCAAAGATGACCCTACATGTTATTCTTATCTAATTGGTACATATCACATACATTAAATAAGTCATAGTAACCTAAAAACTACATGTTTCAACATACCATCAATAGTTTTCTCAGGATAGTTATAAATTCCTTACATTAACAAGACATAAAACCCAGTATCCAAGGTTACTCTCTTAATAATTATGTGGATTGAATGTTTTATAAGAAACCCCCATGTCAAATTTATCATAGATAGAACATCTCTTAGATTCTTTTCATCCCTCAATATAACAACATCCAGTTGGCTATCTCAAAACATCTCATCTATAAATGGTATCAGTGAAATAGTGTGTTCGAAGAAAAATTACAGTGGGTCATACTTTTCCATATGATCCTAGTAATATATGAGATTGTTTTTTTGTAATTTATATATAATGATGAACATACTACTCTGAAATAATTTATATCACTATTCTTGATTTCAATGTTTGGGATAAGAAGTATTAATCCTAATTTCACAGTACTCTATAACCAAATGCATTAATATAATGGTCTCCACAACTCGAGTGTTACCCCTATATCTACCTACCAACACTCATGGTTAATAGAATATATAAGATCCTCATAATCATTCATTCACTACTCAAAATAAAAAAACCATAGGCATTTCATGTAAAATCCCATAACCAAGTTATATATTAATATTTTATTTAAAATATCATTGAAACATTTCATAAAAAACCAATGTAAAAATAAAAGTAATAAATTATAATAAAACACATTAATGTCATATGGATTCGACTACTTGATTTTGATTCATGAAAAAGCCCTCTCTTTCTACACAAAAAAATCCAGAAATTGCAAAATATATTCATGAAAATCCATGAAATCATAACACTTTAAATCCATGAAGAAAAAGCATAGACATGATATGTTTTACATTCGATATACATTTTTTAGTTACTCACACGGATAAGGTTAATTCAATGTTTTGAAAATTTATTATATGATTTTACCATTAAAATATATTAAGAAGAATATATTCAACGATTTGATACAACTTAAAATACTTCTCTAGCTCGATTCAACTCTACCAGGACTAAAACATAGATCCCAATATCCTTGGTAAACCACCCAATATTCATTATAATAACAACTAGTCTAGAATTTCTAACTATAATTTGGGTACTTTATACCATATTTGGAAAAGATAACCACAAAACATAGTGGGTGTGATAATAATTACTAATCATCACAATATAAACATAAATATTATTGTTATTGTAGTTACAAACCACCCATAATTAGGCCATAATGGAAATATAAAATTTAGATGATCTATTTTAATGTCACATGAGTCATAAATTAATTAAAAATATTTCCCACTTTATTATCATGTTCAAAATGAACCTAAATAATAAAAAAAGGGATACATCCTATGAAACTCATGTCTTGGCCCAAATTTATCCTACAAATAAATCTTATAAACTCTAACACAATAATCATCCAAATTGAATTTTCATATACTATCATCATAAGCTAGAAAATATACTTGAGTTCAATGGTTCCTATTTAGGTTGTTTATTCAACTCATTAGGCCACAAAAAATTAGTCCTTTACAAAAACAATAAATTATAAGTGCATACAGATGTGAAATGCAGATAATAAAATATAACAATAATAATATGTTGATAAAATACCTTTAGGTTCCATAATGATACCTAATATTAACCATACATACATCTGAAATTTTTTGTGTGATGTTGATATATGTAACATAAAAATACCACGGGTCTTCCAAATTCCATCTAGTTATATCTTCTCACATGTTTTTGGATTACTATTTTGAAATACACCACAGTTGGGAATTATGTGTCAGATGCATTGTAGATCACCCAAATCACACTATAAAAACACCTCTTGATGGATATAGACTCATCCAATATCATATCACGGTCCATGGTTGTCTTACAAAAAACTATATCTTAAGAACAACTATGGTTATCTTTAAACAAAACCCCACTTCATATATATTCAGGGGTTGTAATTAAAAACAAACACACAAAAAATGAAAATATTGATAGGTGTTTTATTACACCCAACCATATTTCTATCCATAAGACAAGTCGAAATTACACCTAACCCCATGTGAAATATAATATCTGTTATCTCTTATATCCAGATTCACCCTAGTATTTAGTAATATTAAATATAATATTAACCACTTTTATTCTTGATTTATACTAAATATATATTTATGATAATCATTGTTTGTAATGAGAAACAAAATCATAAAAAATTTCTTTTCTTTTGAATTAAGCCAATCACCTATATAAATTTTAATTATTAATAAATATATGTTAAATACCATATAATTTAATAACTTATTAAATTATAATTAAAAAAGTAAAATATTAATTTCATATTGTTATATATTATAATGGTTATTATGGGATAGAAAATCCCAAAAAAATGTTTTTCAATTTCCATACATTTGGTTACTAACATAAAAAAAGTTTCCCACATCTAATCATCACTAAAGGCTACAACCATGTTATCCTTATTTAATTGTACTTTCCATTACCAAAAATTAAAATAAATAACATATCATGATCTACTAAGTTATAAAAAAATTTATGATCCATGTATAGGTTCCTAATTCCACATTACCTTCACAAAATACAAATGAATTATCATAAAAGGCCATAGATTCAAATAAAACTCAAAGTATTTATATATATTGACTTATTATTATTAATTACATTATAATAAAACATAAAACCCCATGTGTTTACATTTTCTTATTTCATCACATTCCTAATAGATCAAGCATATCATCACAGAAATTACACATACAGGATATGACTTGAAAAAATTTGGTCCACCCATCTAAATCTATTAATTTACAATTTACGGATAATTATCAATAAAATCAACTGTTATTAATGGATTCCTGAAACATCCAATGAAATATTGAGGGAAAAATATCACTCTAAGTATAAATAATTTATAAATCACATGGATAGGGGAGGAGGCACTAAAGGGAAGATAAACTATCCATATGTATTCAGGATAATATGGTAGACTAATTTAATTTTGTTTTACTATTTAAATTCATTCAACTACAATAATTATAAAAAATGATACATATAAAAATTTTAGTGGTGTGACCCATTGGGTCACACTGAAATTACTTGTACAAAGTCAGATTTTAGAGAATACTTTTAGGTAATAAAATATTTAAACTCAACATTTTAGATCCAGAATACTATACAAACCCATCCTCGGGTAAAAATATGTTATTAACCTATCAATAAATAAGAAATTCCATACATGATAAAGGATTAACAACACAAACTCAATGACTATATTTGTGACCATCCATATACACCTCTATCTAATATTATATAGACATTTTTAATCCCAAATTCCCTATTTTCTATAAAGACTAGTGAAATAAAACAATATTTCATCCCAAATATTGGAAAAAAGAATAAATATCATCCCCAACCCCTAAATATTGTAATAATTTTGCTAAAAATTTATAATACACAAGGTATGGAAAATAATTAATGAAATCCATATCTTAAGATACATGGGGTGTCATACCAATGTCTTATCTAGGGGAACCCTAACCTATATACTGATATTGAGTTACATTTGTTGTTAGGTTGTGTACCTGATGTCTTTGAATAAGAACATCTTCTCTAATTGTCTTATAGAAAAATATGTGTCCTCACTATGAGTGTATATTTACTGAACTATCACCCAAAAATATATTTCAAAGAAATAAACATTTCCAAAAAACGGCACCTCGTGTATAAATTTTAATAAATAAATTCATCCGTCCACCATTTTTTTAGAAATTGGACCCACCACGCAGTTTTGTAACACTAAAATACAAGGTCTATAACATCTGTTTATTTGGAACTACCATAAGATAATTATGAAATATATTTTTAATAGGTTTCATAAATAATGAGTATACATTCGTCCGGAAGAGGACACTAAATAAGATATAGGAAATAATCCTCCACACAGTACATCAATCATTATATAATGTTTCCATAATATTAAACATTAACATTATAAAGTATAGTCCACAAAACCAAATACCATTAAGTAATTTTGAAAATTGTAACCCCAAATACATGGTAAAATGGAGATTGTATGCCACAAATATTTATGTCATGAATAATCCTTTTAAAACATGTTCTTCAGACCCAATTAGATAATTTTTCTTGATCTCAATACCATGTATATACAGATTTATGCATGATTAGTTCTTAGAATAATCGTTTTGTTACATTTATAGAAAATATTTATATGAAAAGTTCCTTGGATTAATTATCAAATCATAATGATATATAAATACTTAGATTTATTGAGAAAATCATGATACAATTATAGAAATCATTAAATTACATCTTATGGTCTAGACACTTTATAATCAAAGGATATAGTGGATTTATGAATGTTAGTTTTTTGGTATCATATTAATCTATATTTATTGTAATTATTTTTTCACATAGTGATCTAGAGTAAAATATATCATATGGATTGAACCTCCCATAAAAAACTACATGTTTTAGTTTTCATTGGATATTTATATCAATGGGTATGGGTATTAGTCTCTAGAGTATAGATAATCATCAATTTGTATTAATAGTACACATACTATTATTATTTAATAAACCCATGATGACCTATGTTGTGGTGATGTTACTCACACATATTTTTTGAATAAATGAATTTGATTTAGTGAATGACATCGATATGTTTTTTTATTTAAAGGATCAATATATCTTTGGTAACATTATTCAGATGGGGAAACATTAGAAAAATCAATCCCTATAATATAGAAATAAATTTTTATCCAATATAGTTAGAAATAGATAAATAATTAAAAAAATGATAAAACAATGTATTCGTCATATATTAAATGACATCATAGGATAAAGATATTACATTAAATGAAACATGTGTGTTTGATTATTTTTTTCATTGATTTATCCTCATTTTCTCAGGTACATGATGTGGGTATAGTTACCACAATTGCTCTATATATATGATTCAATACTATTGTGATAATTTACAAGGATTCCACATATATATCATATCTACAAAATACCACCAATTTTTATGAATATGATTTTTGGATGATATGGGATCTTGGTGTTGCTGTAAAAGAATGTTCAAGTGTGAATGACAATAAGTGAATTAATTAATGAATTTAATAATATTTTATTCATATATAGAACAATGACGGGTGGTATTACTTTCCAGTGTATTATGAACTTATTAATGTATAAAATTGATTCTAGGAAAATATTATTTTTTGGAAAAACCATTTCACATTCATGGTTGTTAAATGATTATAGTAGGACCATGCCATGTTAATGACCTATAATTAATTATGAGAAATTTAAAATTATCCCATGAAAATGGTGAAATATATATGAAATTTATGACTTTTTTACATTGTCATTATTTTTGTTTTATTCCAATTTTTGATATTTATATTCTCTAACATATTTATATATAAAATTGTAGACATGAACCTAACTATACAACCTTTTTTTATTTAATGAATAATGAGGAAGACCACTTTCATGATTATTGATATTCTCTCATATCCCCTTAATTATCTTAATAATATATTGATGTAAAAAAAGTATGATTATATTTAGATATATCATTAATTATATGAATGAACATGATCTCGTTATGAGATATATGAAATATTGTGAACACTTATTTCTTCTATAACATAATAGAAAAATTGAATAGAGGAGATCTAAGAGCTTCATGTGTATATGTGGTGGGTCTATATGGTTCTTTATTAATTCCTTTGAGATAAAATGATATTATTATATGAAAAGTGCACTAAGATCAAGTCAATTCACCAAAGAACAATTTTGATTTGTATATTTATACATAAATGTTTTCTGAGTTATCAAGGGAATAATTTAAGGGAATGAATTATGGGTTTACTGTGAAGCCACTAATCCAGGGGAAAAATTAAAATTCAGATTTCTACGATTTCATAATGGTATTGGTCTTTTTTTGTAGGTATCATATAATCCAAGAAAAACATATAACATGAAATTTTATGTTAATAAAATATCATTCAAAAAGAGGGATTTTTTATGGTCTTAATTCCATTGTTGATACATAAATTAGTGGATGGTTGGTTTTGATTTGACAATAGAAAGAAAAATTTTTATGTAGGTATTATTATTATTTATTTTAATTTATTGAAATTATGCAATTAAAAATAAAATCTAGTGGCCATGTTATATGACATATTTGAAAAAATTTGTTACTTTTTAGCATTTGATACTTCTACTGGTTACTAACTGACTCCACCGACATTAATTGATTGAAAGATTCCTTAGGATGAAAAGATAAATTTGTTAAAACATTTAAAAAATTTAAAATGTGTATTGAGAATATTTTTCCCACTATTTATTTTCCATATTACTATTAAATATGTATTGGATGGGCTGACCCCAATGAGCTATATGATAAATATAAAAATATTTTAAAAATTGGGTTCCCAAAAAGTGATGGGTAACTCCCCTAACATAACTTGTGTTGTTTGGATATTCGAAATCATATTACAGAGTAAATCATACTGGTAAGTATTATTAATTTTGACTTCCTTTTATGTTTTTATTTACTAATCATGAGATAAGTGTAAAAAATATGTTTTTATATTTATCATTTATTATTTTAGTTATTGTATTTCTTTTTTCTGTAATATTTATATAATAATTGATGGTCTATGAATTATCAAGATTCTACATTATGTGTTTTGGGTCATGTGTATACCTAGGAATGATTACTCGACTGTATCATGATTCCTTAATAGCTCATCAATTATTTTTGAGTACTATGTAAAATTTTGGGGGATGAAATTAGATGAAATTCATATTGAGGATTTGAGTAGAATAAAAATAGAGATCAATTCATTATATGGGTTGATAGTTGTTCCTTATGTAAGACACAATTTATGTAGTTAACATTGGGGTTTTTTATTACATCCTACTCTCGATGGATAAACAATTAGATATTTTTCATTATCATGTAATTTATTTTATCAGATACATGCAAAATTACTATTGTTAATGTGTGGATTATTAAAATAATAAATTAAATAGTTAATGAGTATTTTTATGTAAAATAAATGAACAAGTTATAATAATGAATAATATTTATATATGGTTATTTTTGTGAAAGACATCATATATTAAAAATAATGATGAATTTGATAATATTTAAATCTAAATGTTAAATTAAATCATAAAATTGCATCATATGAAAATATTAATTGTTTTTTCCATATTTCACATTTTAAGTAAAAATTCAACCATAGTTCATGGTGCATGTCAACCATAGTTGTATGTGTTTCTCCAGTTTATGAGATTGAATGAGTGTGGTGGGTTGAAATTAAAAAATTAACCTTAAGTAATTATCCATAGAATGATCTGTGTAATTTTTAATGCATGTGTTGGGTGAATAAATTTAAAGGATTCTTAGAATAAGGGTCTATAAAGGACATATAATATAGATATTATTTAATTTTTTTAGACACCCAATAGACTACCTTATACTATCAATATATTGGAAGTGTAATAGATAAATAATAAAGAGAGGTTTATGTATATTTTTTCCCTGAAATAATTTTTACGAGATACCTAGATTTTAATATAATAGTGGGATATATTGATGATTTATAAATAAAGAGTGGATAAATAATCGATAATTAAGATAAATTTACTTATATGAATTTTTTTAAAAAAATTTAATTCCATAAATTCAATATGATCGATATTTTGAAACACAATTTTAATAAGTGGAAAATAATTATGAATTATATATGACCATTAATATTGTCTTATGGTAAGACGTAAAGTCTTATATGATATTTTCCCATCTATATTATGATCTAACTCATAATCAATGTGATGGTGAATATGAATCCTATAGGATACTCTTAGATAATTCATTTTAAATTTAAATAATAATTTTACCATCAATGACTTTTGTGTGTTTAAATAATCATGAGGAAATTAATAGATTAACATATTTTAGAATCTCTAAATTATTTTCAAGGATATTGTGAATTTTCAAATAAATATGATTCTCATTACACTGAACATGTCTAGATTAAAATATAGAATTCTTTTGGGTCCCCATGTTTTTATGATTATATAGTCTATAAAATTACTAGAAGGATATTGATTTAAGATAAATAAAGATATTACAAAACATATTATTCTATCACCCTTATCTCCTAGTTTTTCTACATTATTTGATAACTATTAAATAAATAGTATAGATAAATCCATGTTATTTATTTTTGATAAGGTTTTATAATAACTTAAGAACTTAATTTAACATAGATATTTATTTCTTATGGAGTAGAATGACAATGAATACATAAAAATTCCAATAAAAATTGAAACACCAAAGTAACATTGAATACATACATAAAAGAAAGAAAATGAGAAATAAGGTGTGGGTTTTATATGGAGTATTTACAACATATGTTGAAAGAAAGAAAACTAGAATAGTGTAACATCCATCCCTGACTCACTCTATTAATGCTAACCAAACCAATTCAACACATGATCATTGGCACACCTCCTTGAATACCAGTGGATGGAAACTAGTGTTAATGGATAAAATAGGTATCCTAGAGAGGATATACCCCATATATCTGATTATGGGATCATTTATAAATAACATAGCCTCAACCATATAAGAAAATAATCATATTATATAATAATAAATTAACATATAGAAGTAAATAAAAAAATATAGAAAAGGAATGAACAAAAAATATGTAAATACAAATGAAGACCCGCTATACCGGTTACATATACAATTTAAAATATGTGGAAATTTAAAATATATCACTGTTACATCTTTGAGAAAAACCAAATTATAATATATTGATATACAATGTGTTATTAAGCTCATTAATGGTAAAACAATATCTCTTAAACTGACCCTACCTCTGCAAATAACAACCATGTGAGTGAATCTTGTGTACCCAAGTGAAATATAATCCTATACAGGGTATATGTGAAAAAACATAGTAAGGATCCACCAATAGAAAAAAAAATTAGAATGGATAAATTCAACATATGTACATATAAATAGATCATTTAAATAAAAAAATTCTATAGGAAAATAAAAAAATACCATGTAAATACATAATTCTAATCAATGTAATGGTTTCTATAAGTATGATAGGATAAATCTGCAACCTTATTATAACTATCACACCATCGGGGTTTTCATATGATAAAAACCATTCACAAAAACCATCATTAATACTCAGGTCAATAATGATGATCGACCATAAATAATTTGGATAGTGTTAGAGTGTACATGTTGATTATAATCACCTTAAGGGATATTTTACCCAAATACTAGTATTCTGACACCCACACCTCCACTAGTGATTAGTGGATCATTGTAAATCGCCAAGAATCTTTTTTTCCTCAAGCCCTCAAGATGAACTACCCAGTAGTACCTATACATCCTCAATGATAGTTAGGGATCAGTTCCTAAGAGGGGGAGGCCATATGAAATCTCATATGTATGTATATTATTTGTTCCGAGGTGAGAAGGAACATCACAAGAAATACCCTACCCAGATTCCATGGGCAATATCCTCTCTATCAAATATCTCACAAATCCTAATCTGCACCATCTATAGAGCAACCACCTGGTCCCTGGGGTATCCTAGGAATCATTCAAGGAGATTCAATAGTATCCCTCATGATGAAATATATTTGTTAACTATATTCTTTCCAAGTACAAAAACACGCCATTCTAATATCATGAATTTCTAGAATTTACATTGGTCTACTTGTATTTACGTTTGAATACCAACACGAGGAAATTTACAATGGAATAAATGTATCGATAAAATCCGTAATATCTAATGAATTCATTTATGTAGATAAATCACAAGTCTTTGATATTGGATCCTAGGTATAACCTATAACAATCCACTCCAAAATTATCTTTGTCTATGGATATTATCCATTCTTTGAATCCACCCACCAATATACCATGAGATCAAATTTTGGAATTATTAGGAATCATAAGGTATGAGCATTATTACTAAATGATTATTGGTCCTATGATCAAATTACATCAGTTTCAATCTTAGCAGTTGATTCCCTAGAATAATAGGAAATAAAATGTCATCATGATTAACTAAAAATAAATGAAATTTATAACACAATATGGATGTATTCCCACGCATGTGATCATCATATCATCCCTAATGGTATGATAAATCAGTTTGGGTTATAGCGTGACATTGGGAAAAATCACAACCCATAGTTTTAGACACACACACCTACTTGTCCAATCATTGGGTTACCCACTATGGTCACCTAAGTCTCATCATATGAGAAGTACCATCACAAGGGTCATTTATCTTGATATGTGTCTCAGGTTGATGACATATTCTCTCATTACATTACATCATTAGGAATCACCAACCTGATAGCATAATAATTCCATCTATGCATAGTACATCACATCATGAATGGTCTGGGAGAGAGTGCATGCCTCATATCATTCCTTAACATCATATTATGTGGATCCACTAACCCACCTATCATACATGGCATATGTTTTATCCACATAGTATAAAAATATATCGATGGTATATATATACCCTTATATGACCTTCCATTTTGTAACACCCTAAAATCCCTACAAAGACACTCTTGAAAGAATTAAATTTATTTGATGGCATCAATTACTGGTAAAAATGAGTTTGTATTATTTTATAGTCAACACTATGTTAGGATTTCTTATTATGCAATGCCATGTTATGTTTTCCATATAAACAACACTGAGTTTGATCAGAACCATTATATATTATTAATATAGATATCCCAACGTAATTTTTATAGCCTAGCTATTAATTATAAAGATATTAATAATAATAAGCACCTATAAAATAAAAATTAAAATGGATTTATATAATGTAAAACTTTTGACAATAAAATACATAATTCAGATAAAGTCTTTATATGTCTCAATAATTATTGTTTTTAAAAAATGTTTTCGTTTTTTTAGAAAATGAAATTTATTATAAGAATCACTAGAAAAAATTGGTAAAATAATAATCATTTTGGGATTATTAATTTCAAAATGATATTAGGGTAAATAAAATGACCTATATCAACTTTTATCTTTAATAAATGATTCATTACATAATTTTATATCTATTAAATCCCATAACATTGATAATTATTGTAATTTTGGGAATTAGGTACACTAAATATAAACGTAAAATAAGAAAAAATAGCTTTATTTAAAATCTCCTCAGAAATGATCATAATAGTATATGAATTTTTTATATCTACATTGGATATCTTGAGGGAAAAAAATAATGGTGTGATTTATGAATCACAATAATGGAATAATCTTGGGATTAGGTAAATATGTTATAAAATATGAATTTCAATGGGTAATAAAAGAAACATAAACAATAAGGCCTGATATAGAATAATAATATTAACATGGAAAATGTGAAAACAAATTGAAAAACCTCATCATATACAGAGGATAGTGATTTATACCAAGACATCATAATAGAGAAAATCCATTAATGAAACTAGGTTCACTCTGCCTCCATACATGATCTCTCATGAGAGTAAACATTATCCAACACATTGGAGCACTATATAATTTTGGGTGCAATCATCACTATCATTTTATTCGGATGCATAATTGTTCCACATAGATCAAATAATATTGATTCATTCATCATTATATTTTATTACACTATTCATGTGTGTGGAAGATATACATTTATGTTCAACATCAATTATAGATATGTTAATAAATCTGAAAACCCTAGATTGAAAATAGTAATGTTAATCTCTAAAAAAATATTTTAACATGGAATAATAGAAATGAAATTTCTAAATAATAACCATGTCACATAAATATAAGTAATAATGGTTTTATGATATAGAATGGAATCTATAATAAATTTTCTATAAAATATGTATTAATAGAAACATTTAATCACTTTTCCTAACATTAGTAATTTAAAATGGAAGGTATAAGAAAATAAACAAACAAGAATAAGGAAAAGAATGTAAGGATCCTTTACATGGGTGTGTGAATGAAAATACATGGTAAGAGCTCTTGATATCATTGGGGTTCCAAAAGTACGCTATTGTGGGTGCCCTCAAATTATTAGTGGTTTTTTGGTACTTAGGTGTAGGAGAGTGGCTGACCAAAGTCGTCTCTCAACAGAGGAAGTAAATAAAAACTACTTCTTAAAGGTATTATAAAAATAAAATAGAATAGAATTAAAATGATACTTGAATGGATGGGGGTGGTTGTTATTGATTTATGAAACTTGAAGATGTTTGCAGGATGAAAATTGAATTTGTTTTGTTTTTAATTTTGAAATGAAGTTTGATTAAAAAGACACAGTAAGAAGAAGTTTTTTAAGAAATTTTTTTTAAAGGATTAATCGATCTAAATAAACCTCTTCATTTAATTATTAATAATTATCATTTAAATCAATATCCACTTAATTATGATCCCCAAATTTTTTATCCCTCGAACCATATATGAGTTAACTTAACAACAAAGATAAAATTACTTAAACCCTAGTCTAGATTCTGAACACGCACTCGCAGCACCCTACTTTGATTTTTTTCTAATCTTAGATTATGGTCAGTGGAAAATTAGAGCACATATATATTCTATAAATGAGGATGAATTTTGTTAAAATATTATATTTTAACTATACAAATTTATCCAATACGGTCTTGTATTGACGATTAAGATCGTGCTCTCATAATTTACACAAAATCCCGACCTCGCGTGTTTTTGTGTTAATTGTTCAATTGCTTGATTAGTTTCTTAAAATTTAAAAAAACAATTCATGGATCATATTAACTTAATTAAAGTAGCTAAATTATTCAAAATTATAAAATTAATAAGGTAGAAGATATATCGATCACTAAAAAAACTACTCTTCATGGGTGGTGTGGTCATCATGGATACATTTTGCATGAGCAAAGGATTGAAAGTGTAGAACCCAATATCGTCTCCAATATTGATTTCAACCTAATTAGGCGGATATAGAGAAGAATAAAAGTGAAGAAAGAAGAATATTATTCGATGAAAAATTTATGATACAAACATGAAAGAAAATAAATACAAAGAGGGTGTGGGAGATGAGAGCCTTTTTGGAAGAGAGGTTTTCACAATGTCATACTTCTTAAATGAATTTTGAGGGGATACAAAGATACACATATTCGTCCACAACTTCCCAAATCCTCTACCAAACCCCCCAAATATTGAAAACCTCCTTTAAATAGAGTTTTGGAGGGATAGGGTTACATACATTTTTAAGTGTGACATGAAAACAAGTCAAACTATTTTATTTATTGTTTCACAACATATGTGACCTCCCAAATGTGTGCATTGGCCGACCTTCAAGTATGGTAATTTATTTATAATTATGTTCCCGATCGTCCCTCAAAATTTGGTCTCAATAGAAGCTCGGATGTAGACTATATGACCTAAATGGTGAAGTAATGTCCAATCTAGATGGTTCTGTCTAGCTTTGTATTCATAGCCCATTTACACCCCTCAAATGCAAAACCTAGCTCACATGTCTTAACTATATTTTCTAGCACATTAATTCAGGAACATTTCTAAAAAATATTTAGTTAAAATATTTTACATAACAATATTTTTTTCTCAAATACTTTAGTGAATTTTAAAAGGGCAAAACTGAATTTTTCATCAAATTTGAAAATGTAGGATCTAATCCCAAATATTTCGTAACTGATCATATGTTGCATAATGTGAGGTATTTATATAATTTATTATTAACAAAATATTCATTAAAATTGTTTTTTATCGACTCCACCACACTTACCCATTCGCACTCCTGGGCAAAACCTCATATCAAGTAAACATTAATATCAAATCAATAAAAATTTTAAAACACCGATAATTGAGATCCATCAATTCCACACCAAGAATGAAAAGATAACATGCCTCATAAAAAACCTTATTTCAATTTATCTATTTATATCAATCAATATATTTCCACTTCATTTATCCTCACATGCACAAAACACTTACCTCGCTTGAATTTTCTCTTATCACAGAAATATCAAAAAAAATTGCAATGTCTTTCTCATCCAAACTCATACAAGGGTCACCATAGGCTTGATAAATTCCTACATCACCACTTGATGTTAGTCAAGGAGAAAAAGTTTCATGAGAAATTTTTATGGTTGTACTTTGGATTTTTGTTGGTAGGATTTAGATGTGAAAAACTATAAGGCAGAATGAGGAGGGATTGACTCTTTTTGAGGAAAAATTGCATTAATCTAATTTTCGCTTAAATATAGTGTCCTCATTAAACCCCATAACATCAATTAAGATCCATCATCAAGAAAATTCATGGAAATTTTACGGCATTTATCATTCAGAAATTGAAATTTCAATCATCTCAAACATGATTTTCATGAAAGGTCCAAATAGGTACAGATTTCTACCTCAATTAGAACCTCTAGAAAATGCAAAACTTCACATTTCAAGAAAGCTCCAGAAATGGAAGAGCTTTCAAAATAATGATTTTCTTTAGTAGAAAACACATCTCTTCAGAATTTAGTTTTCCACCCAAAGTATCACAAAATGTGGTAGAACAACACAAGATAGCTTCTCCCACTCTTAAGTTCACCTATATTATGCAATTTCACTTCTAGTGTTTGTTGGATAGGGAAAATCATCTTGTAATGTGGCTAACCTAACAGGTAGTTCATGGACTCTAAGGTATACAAGGATTAAATGTTCAAGGTAGGCCATTATAAAAAGGGATTCTTTGAAATAGGGGCTTTAATACCAATCAAATGCCTCAATAATTTAAACATAACTACCTCAAAATGTCATGTTTTGACAGGATTAAATCAAATTATAGTTAAATCAATATTGGTTTGGTACTCTCATAAAGTGAGGTGAATGTAACGAATATGAAAATAATGGTTCATAAGCCTCATAGGAAAGTGATTTCAAATATAAAGATAGTGATATGTTGCATGGGATTCAAAATTTAGTGTACCTTTCTGGAAATTACAAAATATTTTAACTTTAAAAAATGTCATTTCAGCATTCAATTAAGTTGAATTTCATGGGATAAATTGTTTCACTTATTGATATGGATTTAAAAATGGTGATGGGAAGCATTTCAGCTTAAACGTTTAAAAAACACAAATAAAATTGAAAAATAAACACCCAAAATTTGAAAAACACACAATTTTTTTTTTGTTTTTTTTAAGAGGAAAACAATTGAAATTACTAAATATAAAGGTTCCCTCCCCCACACTTAAAATATATCATTGCCCTCAATTTTAACCCATGAGATTATATATGAACATGATTTATATAATTTTAAATAGGAAATAGAATAAAAAAGTTATAGGGTTAGGAATAGCCTGATGTGCTCAAATGATAATGGGGTCATGCAGTGTGTTAAAATCCATTGCATCAATAGGATGTACATCAATGTATCTCTTCAAACGTTTCCCATTGACTATAAATATCCTTCATGTGTCCTCTTGTGTGATCTCCACTGCACCATAAGGAAAAACATTAGTCACAACATGAGGACCTAACCACATGGAATGCAACTTACTAGGAATTAGCTTCAGTCGTGAACTATAGAGAAGGACTTTATCTCTAACATGAAACTCTTTTTGTTGGATCATTATATCATGATCTACTTTTTATTTTTCATTGTAGAGCTTTGAGTTCTCATCTGAAGACAATCAAATCTCGTCAAGCTCTTGAATTTGAAACTTCCTTTGGATTCCATCTTGGGCCAAATCCATGTTTCATTTCTTTATAGCCCAATAAGCTTGAGGCTAAACTTCCATGGGGAGATGACATTATTTCTGAAAAAAAATCTGAAATGGGGTCATACCAATGGGTGTCTTGTATGTTTTACTATAAGCACACAATGCATCATCCAAGCGCTTTCTCCAATCCTTCCAATTTTGATACACTGTTCTCTCCAAAATTTGTTTCAATTACCTATTTGAAACATCAGCCTTTCCATTTGTTTGATGGTGGTATGGTGTTGATGTTTTGTGTGTCACCCCATACTTATGTAGAAGGGAAGAAAAATTCTGATTTCAAAAGTGTGTCCCTTGGTCACTGATGATGGCCTTCGGTACAGAAAACCTACAAAAAATATCTCCTTTGACAAAGTACACAACAACATGAGAATCATCAGTCCTGGTGGCCTTAGACTCCACCCATTTACTCACATAATCTAAAACAACCAAAATATATAAAAATTCAAATGGACTAATAAAATTACCCATAAAATCAATTCCCCATACATCCAAAATCACATAGATTAGTATGTGTTGTTGGGGAATCTCATGTCTCCTAGAAATATTCCAAGTGTGCTGGCAATGAGAGCATGACTTACAAAACCCATGGGCACCATGGAATAAGATAGGACAATATAATCCATAGTCCAAAACATTCCTAGATGTCTGTTGGGATCCAAAATTTCCACCACAATCAAGTGTATAGCCAAAATGTAAAATAGACTCAAACTCATGATCAGGAACAGACATCATAATAACATGATCACTACACATGCGCTATAGGTATGGATCATCCCAAACCTAATACCGAGACTCACTTTTTAATTTTTGGACATGATGGTTATTTAAATTTGAACAAATTTCAGAGGAAATAAGGTAGTTAACAAAATCTTCATACCATGGATGCGTACCTGAGATGGAATAAAGATCCTCATCAAGGAAAGTGTCTTGAAGTGGTACCTGGACCAAGGGGTGATCCTCTAGTGTGTGAGTAAGCCTAATCATGTGGTCTGTCACCAAGTTTTTTGACCCATTTTTATCCTTTATCTCAATATCAAATTTCTGAAGAAGGATCATCCATCGGATCAGCCTGGGAATTACATCTAGATTCTTCAAGAGGTACCACATAGCATCATGGTCAGAAAAAACAACTACTCTAGAGCCCAATAAATATGAACACAATTTATCTAATGAAAATATGACAACAAGAAACTCTTTTTGTGGTTGTGTAGTTTTATTGGGCTGAATATAGTTTCCTTGATGCATAGTCGATAACTTATGGACGTCCCTCCACCCTCTGAGATAAGACAGCTCCAACCACGAAGTTGGAGGTGTCGCACATAAGCTCAAAAGGAATATCCCACCATGGGGGTTGTATCATAGGTGTAGTGGTCAGAAACTTCATTGTCTCATCAAAGGAAGTCATGTAAGAATCATCAAACACAAAATCATAATCCTTTGGATGTAATCATGACATAGAAAGATCAATCATACTGAAATCCTTGATGAAGCGCCGATAAAATATGGTATTCCCTAGGAAATATCTAAAATCACGCACACATGAAGTGTGACATCCCAGGTAAATAAACGATGAAACATTTTCATATTTATTAATATTTATGAAGTCGATATTAATTTTATGTTAAAGGGGTTGCTATGTTGGATAGTGTACCTGATTCGCAACAAACAGTTTCTTTGAAATCCTACATTGCACACTAGTAATAAAATAATATTATTTTAATGGTCGTTAACACGTAGCCGTTGTATTGATGGTAATGAATAGAAATAACTAATATATGATTATATATGTTTTCTAAATGTTTTTACATTTATCTGATAAAGGATAAAGGCTTAAAATTCGAAAAGAATTCAATTTTAGGCACATATACTCTAATTTTCACTAAATGTCCACTTATTGGCTTTTGATGGTGAACCGTCATTAAATATATTTTTTGTCACTATTATAAATTCTATTGGACCAAATTAAATTATTCTTTATAATAAGGACATCAAAATTTACTTTGTGTCAATTTTTGTTATTTTTCCGACAAAGTTCATTTTTTAATGAATAGTAAAAAATGTTGTATTTTAATTCAAAACCTTTTTTTAATCTAATTTATTAATATGATTAGATAATCTTTTGAATTGGTTTAAAAGTTAAATTGGAATACATTTTTACCATTTAATACAATAGTGGTCGTTTCAATTAATTTCACATTGAAATTGAACTTAAACTTGTGTCAATCTTTTGTTATATATTGTTTCATAAAAACATGCTATTTTTCATGACAGCGTGAATTAATTATCTAATTAATTAACATAACATGTATGATTTGAATTTTGTAAAATATACATGACTCTTGAATTCAGAATATCATATAAATCTTAGGGTGAAGTTTTGGTATTTTTCTGAAGAACATAAATTTTTTATGAATAGTGAAACCACTAAGTGGTACATAAAAACTGATTTTTTTTTGTTTAAATGAAAATTTTTCCACCTCTGTGTTTTGAATTTCAAAAATCTGACATACATGGTTTTCATTAAGAAGTAAAATGTATTTCAATGGGATTAAAATAATTTTTGGTGAATAGTATCTTTTATGTTTTTAATCGCGATTAGAGGTAATTAGGGTAATTTAAGGTAAAAATAATGTTCTAATAATATGAAATTACCTTGACACAAGTAATACCCTTATTGGATGTGTCATGGCCGACCAAGACAATCCATGGGTCAACATGGGGACCCCATGGAGCCACTGTTGTAGGAAAATGACATTAATAACTTTTTATTTAATGTTAAAAAAAATGTCACAAACATGTGTTGTTTTACTAAAACAATTTTTAAATGGGGTTTTACAAGTCATATTTTTTACTATAAATATTCATTAGAAATATTAAATGATTTCATATGTCATGATATTATTTTTATAATTTTTATATATTAAATAAATTAAATTATTTATGACACCATGATGATGCAGCGATTACCTCATTATTTAACAATTTAAATAAAATGAAAAGATAATGTAAAATCTAAGACCTACACTTGTCCAAAACCTATTGGATGGATGGATTTCGAACTCTTCTCACCCAATCCTAGAAATATTTAATTGTGGGACCTTTAAAAACCAAAACTCAGTTTATAATAATGTAACCTTTTATAACATTCAAAGAGTGCCCCTCCTCTCCTTTTATAAAAGGCCCCAACCACTACCACCTTACCCACACCTCTCAAGCCTTTGGCTCGGCCAAACCCTACCCATTTTGTCTCTCCACATCACACTATTAATCCTAGAAGCCTCACATTGGGACGTAGCCTTTCCAAGGAAGCCTTTGCGCTCAAATCAAAAAGAGTTACCCGATTTAAAGGAGATTAAAGAGCAATCGAGTCACGTCAGACACGAGGTAAGGGACTTCGTCTCAATCTTCATTCATTGAGGAATATTTTGTTCTAATACAAGGAATTATTTTATACGGTTTATAAACCCCTTTTACTTTTAATTTTATACAAAAGGAATATTTTTCTACAAAGCGTTTTACAAAACGAAAAAAGGAATGTTTCTTTTAACATACGCGGTGACAACGACCTTTTCCGCCGCCGCGAGTATTATTTGCTCTTTGGCATCCTCAACAAGTTGTATGTTTTGAAAATGAAATAAATACCATATACTATTTTATGTATTTTGGTATTGAAAATGGTTGTTATAAAGTATTTGTTATGTCAACATATTTAAGTGATATATTGTGATCAAAGTGTGGGATTGTTTTCTTTCCATTATATTTGTTTTATGTATTATAATTTTATAATGGTACATGGACATTTGTTGGGTGGTTACGTGATAAAACATATGATAGGTGGTGTCATGAATACCAGGATGGGTTTTTACGTTATAACCTCCAATGCGTTGGGTATGGATGTCGACTGTATGGATATACCATTAAGTGATATGTGTGGAAGTCGACTGTATTGTTATTCCATTTAAGTATGTTTATGTCCCATGTTACCAGTATATTTTATGTGTTCTTTATATGGGTTTTATGGTAATATTTTGGTTACAAAATGGTATGTAATGATATATTATTCAGTGAAGAGTAATTATTACTCTATAAAGGTGAAAAGTATTACTTTGATAAAGTATTCATGGTTTACTTGTTTTCCTTCTTTGTGTATCCCTTACTGAGATTTTTATGCTCAGGCCAAGTTTTTTTGAAATGTTTTTCATAGGAAATAATGTGGAATAGGGTCATGGATGGGATCAAGGAAATGTCATGCTTTCTTAAACATGGAACTAGAAATGACTTTTTTTAGGGTTCATGTTTTGAAAAAAAGGAAACTTTGTAGAAGTGTCTACTGTGTAATCTTTTGAGATGTAATAGTTATGATTTAATTCTCTAAAACTCTAACCCTAAAAAGATCCTCAGTGGTAATTATTCAGTTAATTCAATATTAAGTAATGTTTATGGATGTGGCCTTATAGTTGGTATCAGAGGTCGGTTTAGACAACTTTAGGAGTTAGAAAATTGTTAAATTATAAATTAATTTATGGTATGATTGAAATGATATAAAATTAAAAGATTACTATGTTGCTTATCCAAATATATTTCTGTGTTCAGAATGGTTTTCCGTAGAGGAAACAAGGCTGCTATGTTGGGACCAACATCTTTCTTTGATTGAATTTTCATATAATAACAGTTTTCATTCTAGTGTACATATGGCACTGTTTGAGGCATTATATAGGAAGCGGTGTCGAACTCCAGATTTTTGGGATAAAGTGGGTTACAGAAAGCTGATGGGACCATAATTGGTAGAAGTGATGGCATATAAAGTTCAGTTGATTCAGAAATACCTGAGAACATCTCAGAGCAGTCATAAAAGTTAGGCAGAAAATAGGAGGAAGGATCTTTCTTTCGAGGTAGGTGATCATGTTTTTCTGAAAGTTTCACTGTGGAAAACTGTGATGCGATTTGGTATGAATGGAAACATGAGTCCAAGGTTCATTGGACCAAATAAAATTATAGAGAGTGTTGGATCAGTTGTTTACTGAGCGGCTTTACCTCCGAGTTTATCTCAGGTACACAATGTTTTTCATGTTTTGATGTTGAGAAATTATATGCCAGATCCATCTTATGTTTTGAGTTCGGAGGTAGTTCGTTTGGAAGAGATTCTCTATTATGAAAAAAAAACAAGTCCAGATTGTTGACCGAAGAGAGAAAGTGTTGAAAAATAAGATAATTCACCAGGTAATGGTTTTGTGAAAAAACCATATGGTTGATGCGGAAATGTGGGAATCTGAAAATGCTATGAGGGATAAATACCCCCACTTATTTTGAAAGGTGAATAAAATTGGGAGGACGCAATTTCCAAAAGGGGGGATGGATGTAACATCCCAGGTAAATAAAGAATAAAACATTTTCATATTTATTAATATTTACGAAATGAATATTAATTTTACTTTAAAGGGATTGCTATGTTCGATAGCGTACCCGATACGCAACAAAGAGCTTCTTTGAAATCATACGTTGCACACTAGTAATAAAATAATATTATTTTAAATGGTAGTTAACACGTAGTCATTGTATTGGTGGTAATGAATAGAAATAACTTAAATATGATTATATATGTTTGTTAATTTTTTTTACATTTATCCGATAAAGGATAAAGGCTTAAAATATGAAAAGAATTCAATTTTAGGCATATATACTCTAATTTTCACTAAAGGTCCAATTATCGCCTTTTGATGGAGAACTGCCATTAAATATAGTTTTGGTCACTCTTATACATTATATTGGACCAAATAATTTTTTCTTTAGAAACGGGACATCAAAATTAACTTTGTGTAATTTTTTTGTATTTTTCCGATAAAGGTCATTTTTAATGAATAGTGAAAAATGTTGTATTTTAATTCAAAACCACTTTTTAATATAATTTATTAAAATGATTAGATTATCTTTTGAATTGGTTTTAAAGTTAAATTAGAATATATTTTTACCATTTAATCCAATAGTGGATGTTGAAATTAATTACACTTTTAAATTGGACTTAAACTAGTGTCAATCTTTTGATATATACTGTTTCATAAAAACACGCTATTTGTCATGACAGTGGGAAATCATTATTAAATTAATCAATGTAACTTATATTATATAAATTTTATAAGATAGACATCATTTTTTAATTCAGAATATCAAATATATCTTAGGGTGATGTTTTGGTATTTTTCCGATGAATTTCAATTTTTGATGACAAGTGGAACCACTAAGTGGTACTTAAAAAACTAATTTTTTTTTGTTTAAATGAAATTTTACCACCTATGTGTTTTTAATTTCAAAAATATGACATACATGGTTGTAATTAAGAAGTAAAATGTGGTTCAATGGGATTAAAATAATTTTTTGTGAATAGTAACTTTTAAGTTTTTAATCGTGATTAGAGTTAATTAGTGTAATTTAAGGTAAAAATAATGTTTTAATAATATTAAATGACCATTACACATGTCCTACCCATATTGGATGTGTCATGGACGAGAAATACAATCCATGGTTCAACTAGGGGACCCCATGGATCCACTTTGGTAGGAAAATGACATTAATAACTTTTTATTTAATGTTAAAATAAAAATGTCACAATCATGTGTTGTTTTACTAAAATAATTTTTAAATGGCGTTATAAAAGTCATATTTTTTACTATAAATATTAATTAGAAAGCTATAAATATTTCCTACATCATGATATTTTTTTTTATAATTGATAGACATTATATAAATTAAATTATTTATGACACCATGATGATGCAGCGATTACATGATTATTTAACGATTTAAATAAAATTAAAAGATAATGTAAAATCTAAGACCTACACTTGTAAAAAACCTATTGGATGGGTGGATTTAGAACTCTTATCACCTTATCCACGAAATATATAAATGTGGGACCTTTAAAAACCAAAACCCATTTTTAAAAAAAGTAACCTTTTATAACATTCCAAGAATTCCCCTCCTCTCCTCTTATAAAAGGCCCCCACCTCTACCACCTTACCCACACCTCTCAAGCCATTGGCTTGGCCAACCCCTTCCCATTTTGTCTCTCCACATCCCTATCTTACTCCTAGTAGCCTCACTTTGGGATGATGTCTTTCGAACGATGCCTTTGAGCTCAAATCAAAAAGAGTTACCCGATTTAAAGGAGATAAAAGAGAAATCAAGTCACATCGGACACATGGTAAGGGACTTCATCTCAATATCCTTCCATTGAGGCATATTTTGTTCTAATACAAGGCTTTCTTTTATCCGGTGTATAAACCCCTTTGACATTTAATTTTATAAAAAAGGAATCTTTTTCTACGAAGCGTTTTACAAAACGACAAAAAGGAATGTTTCTTTTAACGTATGCGGTGACAACGAACTTTTCCGCCGCCGCAATTATTATTTGGTATTTGGATTCCTCAAAAATCCATAATGTTTTTAAAATGAAATAAAAACCATATACAATTTTATGTATTTTTTTTATTGAAAATTTTTTTAATAATGTTTTTTTATGTCAATATATTTAAGTGATATATTGTGATCAATGTGTGGAAATGTTTTCTTTCCATTATCTTTGTTTTATGTCTTATAATTTTATAATGGTACTTGGACATTTGATAGGTGGTTACATTATAAACCTTATGACAGGTGGTTCCATGAATACCAGGATGGGTGGTTACGTTATAACCTCCAATGCATTGGGTATGGAAGTCGGCCGTATGGCTATTCCATTAAGTGATATGTGTGGAAGTCGACCGTATGGTTATTCCATTTAAGTATGTTTATGTCCCATCTTACCTTTATATTTTATGTGTTCATTATATGGGTTTTATGGAAATATTTTGTTTATAAAAGGGTACCTAATGGGATTTTATTCGGTGAAGATTACTTACTACTCCATAAAGGTCAAAAGTATTAATTTGATAAAGTATTCACGGTTTACTTGTTTTCCTTCTTTGTGTATCCCTTACCGAGATTTTTATGCTAACCCAATGTTTTTTTGAAATTTTTTTCACAGGACATAATGTGGAATAGGTTCAAGGATGGGATCAAGTAAAAGTCATGCTTTCTTAAACATGTAACTAGAAATGAATTTTTTTTAGAGGTCATGTTTCGGAAAAAAAGGAAACTTTGTAGAAGTGTCTACTGTGCAATCTTTTGAGATGTAATAGTTATGATATAATTCTCTAAAACTCTAAAAATGAAAATATCCTGAATGGGATTTATTCATTTAATTCAATATAAAGTAATGTTTACAACTTGGGCCTTATAGTTGGTATCAGAGGTCGGTTTAGAAAACATTAGGAGTTAGAAAATTGTTAAATTATAAATTAATTTATGGTATGATTGAAATGATATAGCATTTAAAGATTACCATGTTGCGTCTTCTAAGGTATTACTATGTTCATAATGTTATTCCCATAGGTAACAAATCATCTATGTTGGAAAAAACATCTTTCTTTGGTTGAATTTTCATATAATAACAGTTTTCATTCCAATATACAGATGGTACTATTTGAGGCATTATATGGGAAGAGGTGTCGAACTCCAGCTTTTGGGGATGAATTTTGTGAAAGGAAGCTGATGGGACCAGAATTTGTAGAAGATATGGAAGAAAAATTTTAGTTGATTCAGAAACACATGAGAACAGCTCAGAGCAGACATAAAATTTATGCAGACAACAGGTGGAAAGATCTATCATTCGAGGTAGGTGATCATGTTCTTCTCAATGCTTCATCGTGGAGAAGTGTGATGCGATTTGGTAAGAAAGGAAAGCTGAGTCCAAGGTTCATTGGACCATATGAAATTCTGGAGAGTGTTGGATCAGTTTTTTACTGAGTGGCATTACCTCCGAGTTTATCTCAGGTAAAAATTGTTTTTCCGGTTTTGATGTTGAGAATGTATATGCCAGATCCATATCATGTTTTGATCCCGAAGGTAGTTCGGTTGGAAGATAATATCTCTTATGAAGAACAACCAGTCCAGATTCATGACCGAAGAGAGAAAGTGTTGCTAAATAAGGTAATTCACCAGGTAAAGGTTTTGTGGAAAAACCATATGGTACAATATACAATGTCGGAATATGAAAATGCTATGAGGGATAAATACCCCCACTTATTTTGATAAATGAACAAAATTTTGAGGATGCAATTACCAAAAGGGTGGAAGGATGTAACATCCCAGGTGAATAAAGAATAAAACATTTTCATATTTATTAATAAATACGAATTAAATATTAATTTTACTTTAATGGGGTTTCAATGTTCAATAGAGTACCAGATATGCAACAAAGAGTTTTTTTGAAATATTACATTGCACATTAGTAATAAAATAATATTATTTTAAATGGTAGTTAACATGTAGACGTTGTATTGGCAGGAATGAATTGAAATAACTAAATTATGATTACATATTTTTGTTAAATGTTTTTACATTTATCCGATAAAGGATAAAGGCCTAAAATACGAAAAGAATTCAATTTTAGGCATATATACTCTAATTTTCACTAAAGGTCCAATTATCTCCTTTTGATGGAGAACCGTCATGAAATATAGTTTTGTCCACTCTTATACATTTTATTGGATCAAATAAAATTCTTCTTTAGAATCGGGATATCAAAATTTACTTTTTATAATTTTGGGTATTTTTCCGATAAAGGTCATTTTTAATGAATAGTGAAAAATGTTGTATTTTAATTTAAAACCAATTTTTAATCTAATTTATTAGTATTATTAGATTATATTTTGAATTTGTTTTAAGGTGAAATTAGAATATATTTTTACCATTTAATCCAATAGTGGTCGTTGGAATTAATTTCACTTTGAAAGTGGACATAAACGAGTGTAAATCTTTTGATATGTATTGTTTCATAAAAACATGTTATTTGTCATAAAAGTAGAAATTAATTATTAAATTAATTAATGTAACTTATATTATTTTAATTTTATAAAATAGACATCATTTTTGAATTTGGAATATCAAATATAGCTTAGGGTGACGTTTTGAGATTTTTTATGAAGAATTTCAATTTTTGATTAATAGTGACACCACTATGTGGTACTTAAAAAACTGATTTTTTTTGTTTAAATGAAATTTTACCACCTCTGTGTTTTGAATTTAAAAAATCTGACATACATGTTTTTCATTAATATGTAAAATTTGGTTCAATGGGATTTAAATAATTTTTGGTGAATAGTAACTTTTATGTTTATAATCGCGATTAGAGGTAAATAGTGTAATTTAAGGTAAAAATAATGTTTTAACAATATGAAATGACCTTGAAACATATACAACCATTATTGGATATGTCATGACCGACGAAGACAATCCATGGGTCAACTTGGGGACTCCATGGAGCCACTTTTGTAGGAAAATGACATTAATAACATTTTATTTAATGTTAAAATAAAAATGTCACAAACATGTGGTATTTTACTAAAACTATTTTTAAATGGGGTTATACAAGTATTATTTTTCACTATAAATATCCATCAAAAATCTAAAACGATTTCCTAAATCATGATATTTTATTTATAATTTTTAGACATTACATAAATTAAATTATTTATGACACCATGACGATGTCTGGATTACCTCATTATTTAAAAATTTAAATAAAAATAAAAGATAATGTAAAATCTAAGACCTACACTTGTCAAAAACTTATTGTATGGGTGGATTTCAAACTCTTATCCCCTTATCCTCGAATGATATAATTTTGGGACCTTTAAAACTCGAAACTCATTTTATAATAAAGTAACATTTTATAACTTTCAAAGAGTGCCCCTCCTATCCTCTTATAAAAGGCCCCCACCTCTTCCACCTTACCCACACCTCTCAAGACTTTGGCTCGGCCAACCCCAGCCCATTCTGTCTCTACACATCCGTCTCTTACTCCTAGAAGCCTCAAATTGGCCATAAGTCCTTCCAAGGATGCCTTTGATCTCAAATAAAAAACAGTTACCCGATTTAAAGGAGATTTAAGAGCAATCAAGTCTCGTCGGACACGGGGTAAAGCACATTGTCTCAATCTCCTTTCATTGTGGAATATTTTGTTCTGATACAATTATTTCTTATATATGGTCTTTAAACCCCTTTGAATTTGAATTTTATACAAAAGGAATCTTTTTCTACGAAGCATTTTACAAAACAACAAAAAATAATGTTTCTTTTAACGTAGGCGGTGACAATGACCTTTTCCGCCACTGCGAGTATTATTTGGTCATTGGCTTCCTCAAAAAACTATAATGTTTTTAAAATGAAATAAATACCATATAATATTTTATGTATTTTGGTATTGAAAATGGTTTTTATATTGGATTTTTTATGTCAATATATTTAAGTGATATATTGTGATCAAAGTGTGGAAATGTTTTCTTTCCATTATATTTGTTTTATGTCTTATGATATTATAATGGTACATGGACATTTGATGGGTGGATACATGATAAACCATATGAAGGGATGGTGCTGTGAATTCCATGATGGGAGTTTATGTCATAACCTCCAATGCATTGGGTATGGAAGTCGGCCGTATGGCTATTCCATCAAGTGATTTGTGTGGAAGTCGACCGTATAGTTATTCCATTTAAGCATGTTTATGTCCAAAGCTCCCTTTATATGTTATGTGTTATTTATATGGGTTTTATGGTAATATTTTGGTTAAAAAAGGTTAAGTAATGATATTTTATTCAATGAAGAGTAATTACTACTCCATAAAGGTGAAAAGTATTACTTTGATGAAGTATTCATGGTTTACTTTTTTTCCTTCTTTGTGTATCCCTTACTGAGCTTTTTATGCCTACCCCAAGTTTATTTGAAATGTTTTTCATAGGACAGAATGTGGAATAGGGTAAAGGTTGGGATCATGGAAAATTCATGCTTTCTTAAACATGGAACTAGAAATGACTTTTTTTAGAGTTCATGTTATGAAAAAAATGAATCTTTGTATAAGTGTCTACTGTGTAATCTTTTGAGATGTAATAGTTATGATCTAATTCTCTAAAACACTAAACCTAAAAAGATCTTCAATAGGAATTATTCATTTATTTCAATATTAAGTAATGTTTAAGGCAAGGGCCCTATATGAATGATAGGGTAAGGATGAAATAATGTCAATCTTATCTCTATCAAACTCTATACCATGTTTTGACTCTAGATTCCCTATACAAATGCCATGCTCTACCATGAATTGACACTTTTCAATGTTCAGGACCAGATTCTTCTCAATATTACGATTAAACACCTTTCACAAAGTACATAGTCATTTATCAAATTAAGACCCATATACTATAAAATAATCCATGAATACCTCTATGCAGGTCTTAGTAAAATCAGAAAAAAATACTCACCGTGCATCGCTGGAAGGTTCCTGGGGCATTGAAAAGTTGAAATGGTATCCTTCGGTAGGAAAAGGTACTGAAAAGAGATGTGAATGTTGTCTTTTCATGATCCTCTGGAGCAATAGGAACCTAAAAATATCCATAAAATCCATCCATGAAACAATAATGTGTTTTCCTAGCATGTCTATCACGCATTTGATCCATAATTGGGAGGACGAAATGGTCCTAGTTTGTAGATTGATTTAGTTTCCTATAATCAGTACACACACTCCAACTGTTTTTCACCCTCATTAGAACTAACTCATCTTTCTTATTTTTTAAAACAGTGACACCACTTTTCTTAGGCACAACCTAAATAGGACTTACTCACTGAGAATCTGAAATGGGATAGATTATACCTACCTCGGGAAAATTTTCAACCTCTTTTTAAACAACCTCCAAAATTGTTGGATTGAGTCTCCTTTGGGGATGCCTAATTGGTTTATCCCCATCCTCTAAAGTAATCCATTTCATGAAAATAGAGGGGTAATACCTGATATGTCAGCCAAGGTCCACCTGATTTCGCAAATGTTCTCCCTCAAAATATTCAAAAAAAAATTATTCATGTTCAAAAGGGATATTGGTAGCAATTAAAACAGGTAATTTCTCACCAATTAACATGTTTGAGTATTTGATATTTGGGGTGTATGGCTTGACATCCAGTGTAGGGGGTGGTGCATGTATGGAGACATAGAAGGAACTCAAAATATGTGCACAAAGAACATCAGTATCAGAATATACATCATAAAAATCAGAGAATAAAGCATAAAATCCATATGAATACTCTACATCCATTTCATAATCAGAGTTCACATGATCAGTATATGATTCCATTTAACAATCAAACCATAGAGAGTCTTGTGCATTAGAAATAGGTGTCGAAGTAATCATAGACATGAAACTAGAACCAATACTCATAATCTCCCTAATCGTAGGACAATCAAAATCAATGTGGTTCTAACTTGGTGATTCAAAATGGGAGATAAAAAATGCAGAATTATCCTCTGAGGGGTACTTCATGGGATCCATAACATTAAATATCACAACTTAATCCCCAAATTCCATGTAAAGTGTACCCTCATTGACATTTATGATAGTTTTTGTGGTTTTGAGGAATGTTCTACCTGAGATAATGAGGTCATGAAAATTTACCTGATCATACTCCATGTTAAACATGTATAAATATGCTGGAAATATCATGTCTCTTACACGGACAAGTACATCCTCAAGGAATCCCACTGGATATGTCGCAGATTTACTCGCCAACTGCACCACTAATCTAGTTGGTTTCAACTCACCAACCTGCAAAGAGGAGAATACAGAGTCAGGCATCACATTTATGGAAGCTCCCAAATCACAAAGTGCATCAGAAAAGTGTAACTCCCCTATGGTGCATGGGATGATGAATTTCCCTCGATCCTTGCACTTTTTATGCATTGCTAGAGTTGGTGTAATGAGTGATGACACATTATTTCCATGATTTATCCTTTCATTTCCCTTGAGGCCTCTTCGATTGGTATAATGTTCTTTTAAGAATTTGTCATACATTGGAATTTTCTTAATGGCATCAAGTAGTGGAATGTTGATCTCCAAATGCTTGAATGTGTCCAAAACCTCCTTTTCATTTCTTCTTTATCCATCATCTTGGTTTGAACAACCCTATTTGGAAAAGGAATTGGTTTAGGAGGAACATCATTAATCTTTTTCTTACAATTATCTTTTGCCTTGGGTTGCTGATCAGTTGATGTGGAATTGAGATTTTTTGGAGTTGAGGTGAATCCCAGTGGAATGGTAGGTGGAGAAGCATTAGATTTTTGCTTCCCACTTCTCAATGTTATGGAACATACATTCCCCTTTGGATTTTGAGTAGGTTGGGATGGTAGATTTCCGTATTTCTAACTTACAAGTTCATGGAGGGTGGTGACCATATGGATCATTTGAGTCTCCTATTCCCTCAGCTCCGAACCATGACTCATAAACTCATTCTGTTGATTAAGAACAATTTGTTTCGAAAGATCATCATTATTAGAATCTACCTTTGGTGGGAGATTCCCTTGTTGTTGGATTGTTGATTTTTGGGCTTCAAAACATCATTGGGGTTATAGGAATCCCTGCTGGTAAGGCGTAGGCTGCTAGAAGTATTATTGAAAGGGTGGCCTTTGTTGTTGTCCAGAGCCATACCTTATGTCTGATGGATCCTTCCACCCATGGTTGTATGTTTTTGCAAAGGAATCAATCTTCTTCTAGGAATATGGTTGTTGCTGCTGATAAGGTCTCCCTGGAAATACTACTGCACATTCCTCTGTCTCATGTAGTTGTGGTTAATAGTAATTTGGGTGGCTTGTCTCAGTGCAAATGACACAAGGCCTTGAGGGAGGGGGTTGGGATGTCTTTTGATCCAAAACAATCTGTCTCACCATTGTTTTCAATTATTCTGTCTTTGTATCAATCAAATGACTCTCAAGAGAAGAAGGACTTACCTAATTTACTCCCCTGACATGTGGTGTACCTTGATCACCAAATTTTTGGGTGTTTTGGCCCATTTTTTCAATCAACGCAGGTGAAACTACTAGTGTCTTGTCCACCAATTCTCCTCCACCCACGACATCCACCATGCTTCTATCTATAGGTTTTAGTCTTTCATAGAAGTATTGGATGATGAGTTTCTCACTGATTTGGTGATGTGGGAATCTTGTATAAAACTTCTTAAATCATTACCAGTACTCATACATTGACTCCCCATGGGATTTTGTGATCCCAGAGATCTATTTACAAATGGATGTGGTCCTTGATGCTGGAAATAATCTCAGTAAGAAAAGACGTTTCAAAACGGTCCAAAAAGTTACATCTTCGGGTTTTAAATAATACATCCAGTCTTTCGAAGCTCCATCAAGTGATAATGGTAATGCTCTTAGTTATATTTGATCTTCTAAATAATTTCATGTTTTTAAGGTTGAGAAAACCACATTAAATTATTTAAGGTGTTTATTAGGATCCTCACCATAGAGGCCGTGAAATTTTGGAAGTAGGTGAATAATCCAGATTTCAGTTCAAAGACTGATTCGAGATTTGAATATGGAATGCAATTTTATTGATAATTAATATCAGGTACAACCAATTCTAGAATGGTTCTATTAAGTTCATTTCCACTATTTTTATCCATTTTGTCTTGTTTTATGGTTGAATTTTAATTTCTCCCAATTTGAATGTTCTAATATGGGAGTAATTCTCTAACTGGTTGAATGTTGAAACTTCCCTTCGACAGAGAATGTCTGATTCGAGCCCTAAGGATGCATTCAATCTCAGGGTCAAGATCCAAGAGATCTTCTGGATTAGTTCGTGTCATAAATCAAATAATAATGAATAGTAGTAAAGTTAACCATAGTAGTAATGAGAAGTTTGAGTTCATGGTCCAAAAAGAAGAAGAAGAAAATAGAAGAAGAAGAAAAAATTCAGATTGGGTAATGAATTAAGAAAAAAGAGATGAAGAGAATAAAATGAAAAATAAAATAAATACCACTAATTAGATTAAATAATTACATTCCTCCCTAGAAACATCACCAATTTGAAATAGTACCGTCGTGGGCACCCTCAAATGATTAGTGGTTTTTGGGTACTTAGGTGCATCAGAGTGGCTGACCAAAGTAAGTAAACTAAAACAAATTCTTAATGGTATTCTAAAAGTAAAATAGATTAGAATTAAAACACCACATTAAAGGATGTGGGGTTGTTTTATATCATTTACAAAACATTATGTAGTTTGCTGGAATAAGATGGATTTTTTTTGTTTTAAATTTTGAAATGATGTTTGATTAAAAAGACACAACAAGAATGATGTTTTTTTATAAAATATTTTAAAAGGAATAATCAATTTAAAAGTACATATTAATTTACATATTATCTAATTATAATTTAAATCAATATCCACTTAATTATGATCCCTAATTTGTGTACCCTCGAACCCTATGGGAGTTAACTGAAACACAATGATGAAATTACTTAAACCCTAGGCCAGGTTCAGAACACGCAATTGAATCTCCCTACTTGGATTATTGTTCTAAGGTTAGAATATGGTTAGTGGTTAATTAGAGAACATTTAAATTCTGTAAATGAGGATGAATTGTCTTTAGATATTATATTTAAACTCTACAATTTTATCCCATTTGGTCTTGTATTACCAATTAATATTGTGGTCTCGCAATTTACACAAAATCTAGACCTAACGTTTTTGTGTGTTAATTGTTCAATTTCTTGCTTAGTTTCTTATAATTTACATATTAAATTCATGGATAATATTAAGTGAATTACATTATCTCAATGATTTAAAATAATTAAATGAAAAGGGTAGAAGATAGATCGATCATTAAAAAAACTACTCTTCCATGGGCGGTGTGGTCATCGTGGATACATTTTTCATGAGAAAAGGATTGAAAAGGAAGAACCCAAGTTCGTCTCCAATATTTATTCAAACCTAATTAGGAAGATAAATATAAGAATTAAAGTGAAGAACACAGAAGAATATTTGAAGAAAAATTCATGATACAAAAATAAATGAAAAGAAATACAAATAGGAGGTGGGAGAGGAGAGCCTTTTTGGAAGAGAGGTTTGCACAAAGTATTAATTCTTCTAAAACTCTTGAGGTGTTCCCAAGAGACACCCTTTCAGAAAAATCTTCCAAAATCCTCTACCAGCCATCACAATGAGTTAAATCCCCCTTTAAAAAGAGTTTGTGTGGGCTATGTTTACATAACTTTTTAATTGTGAAATGAAAACTCAGACAAATATTTTATTTAATGTTGAACCGCATAGTTTACCTCCAAAACTGTTGAATTGGATGGATTCTAGAATGATGATTTTTTTCTAATTATGTCCCCGAGATTCGATCAAATTTCTGGGCTCAATACAACTCGGATGAAGACGATACGACCCAAATAGTGAAGTAATTTCCAATCTGGATGGTTCTGTCCAGCTTTGTCTTCAAAGCCCATTTACTCCCCTAAAATGCATAATCCAACTTCCATGAACTAAATATAATTTTTATCCCTTTAAGGTAGGATTACAGTTACAAAATATTAAGTCAAAATATTTTATAGAAAAATATTTATTCCCAAAATACTACGGTGAATTTTAAAAGGGTAAAACTGGATTTGTCATCATATTTGAAAATGAATGATCTAATCCCAAATATTTCATAATTGATCATATTTTTCATAATGTGAGGAATTTATATAATTTATTATTAAAACATATTCAATAAAATTGTGTTTTATCTAGTTCATTGGGAGTACTATAGAAGGGGAGGCAAGAGAAAGGACGTGAAAAATATTTTTGAGTGGGTAGAAATGTGTTCTTGGGTGGGTTTATTTAGGATTGGAGTGGGGATATCATTATTTTTTCTCAAAATTTGTTTTTAGACTCTATATAATAAATAATGAAACTCTAAAACGTTCCACTGAATTTATACCATGTTTTATTCTAAATGGTTTAACATTTTATAATTCCTATATGAAAACATATTAATGTAATTCCCTATTAATGAGTAGGTCAGTCATAATCATAATGAAATTATTTTAGAACCATAAAATGTATTAATGGGTTTAGAAGATTAATAAATGAATTATAATATTAATTATCTAAACATAAAAATTGCATTATTTTAAATAAAATATTTATATTGGGTCATTTATAACATTTATTGTATTTATTATATCACATTTGGGTCATTTTGGTGTCATTATACACCAAGTATATTTATATGGTATTTAATTTTTACATGAAAATATGACTATCAATGAAAATTATAAAAAAATAACCACTACAAAATCTCAACATTATGATTATAAAAATTATATTTATTTTAGAAAAACAAATTTCTAAATATTTTATTTTTTACAAATAAAATAATTGTGACATTCTTTAAGAAATGATGGGTTTCTTAACAAAAACAGTTTGAGAATCCTTATAAAAATAACAATTAACATCATAATAATTATATAATAATTTATATATAACAAAAATTATTTATATATATTATATTTTTAAAATATTAATTATTTCAAAAATACATTAATTTATCAAATTATGTACTTTAATTGGATTTTGAATATTACCTAAAATATTTTTTTATTTTATTGAATCAAAATAAAAAAAATTTATAATGTAATAATAATAGGAATAGAATATATCAAACGGTATATAAAAAATAATTTACATAATTATATCTATATGGGATTGAGACACATCACATTAATACACAAAAAATTCCATATAATACGTTTAACAATAGTTAGGATTTTAAGGGTTTCTTCGGTGTACATGGTTTGGGTCATGATCTCAATATGATTAAACTTATCCCAGAAACAATTTCACAGAGGAATAAGTTATCAAATCTTGGTAATGGATTTTTCAAGGTAATATCCTAATTATTATATCTCTCTTGGTATCTCCATAAATCAGCTTCTTAGGGTACAATCTAACTAGTTGAGTCCATCACTTCCTTTGTTAGTGTCAATTGGAATTGTTAAAACAAAATATAAATAATATTCATGTGATTACTGTTTATCTAATTTATAATAAATATTAATCATTCTTAATGTTCATTTATATTTCATAGGATTTAATAAATCAAATTAAGAACACTAATTTTCTATAATCATATTACATAATAAGACGTTATATTAAACCAATTTGGAAATTTTAATTTTAAAATTTCATGTCAGTACCATATTATCCTATTAAAACGTTTTACCCTTTATATTCAATTTTACCACTCTAAAATGGATGAGGGAAACTCTATAGTAATAACCTCATGTAGTTCCCATGTCTATTCATAAAAATTTGGTTTCTCCATAACACTATGATAAGGTTCATTGTCCAATATCATAGTACATTGTCTCTATAATATAATATCTTCATTGGGTTATCCTCCTAAGAAAGGTAATTATCCCATGGTACCACCTCTATTTTGAATAAATGTGAGGAATCATGTATGTACTCTCTTATGATGGATATGTGGAATACATAATGTACTTGGGATAAGTTTGGTGGTGGTGCATGTTAGTAGGCCACAACTCCAATCTGATCAATAATTTTAATGGGGACGATGTATCTTGAAATAATCATTCCCTTATTCCCAATTATCTTCACTTTATTCAATGTATATATATGTAGAAAAACTATGTAACTAGTATCAAACATTATGTCTTATCACCAATTTTAACAATACTCTTTTTTCGACACTTAGCATCCATGATGTTATGCTGATTGGTTTTAACCATTTCCACATTTTCCTTGACTATTTAAGCACCTTGCAGTTTTATTCCCCAAAATCATCCCAACATGTAGGTTTTCATTACATATTCCCTTAATGGGCTTTATAGGGAGAAAGTTGGATGCTTCAATGGAAATTATTCTAGCAAGAGAACTCAAGCAGAGGTTGATGTTGGTACCATTATATTTTTAACTCAATATAACATCATCAAAAAATGTCTTATAGTGTCTGAACAGCCCTATTGGATTGGATATTAGTTTGAGGATGAAATGCCTTAATAAAGATCATCTCTATTTTTAGGGAATTTTGGGGAATTATCTGGAACATGGTGGTGAATCTGATATATATATATATAATACAATGGATAGTGGTACTCAATAAACCCGTAAAACATATCTAATTTATATCCATGTATATTGTTCTAGTGATAAGTCTGCTCGAATTGATATAAAGTTATCTATCTATATAAGTGGATCCAAAATAACCAATATATATTTAATTCCCCTAAAAATATTTAAATCTATTTGGGTAAGGAACATGGTGATGCTTTCCCATTTATGTGTTGGTATGGGTAACGGTTGCATCATCCCCATATACTTTTTCCTTTTATACTTGACATGCTGACATACCCGGAATATTGATGCACTTGTAGTGATCCACTTCTTCATATTATCCCACAAATAATTCCCTAAGATACCTCAATAAATATTTTTTCTTCTTAGGAGAATATAGAATGTTATGCTATGTTAACATGCCAACATATCCTTATACTACTCATTATTTGATTGTACACCAAATCATGACCCATATAATAAAACTCCTACTTTATTAACATAGATATCCAATGATTTCACATTGATTGTAGTTATTTGTTTGTTTTTTAATTCCCACATAATCCATTTTAGAATCCTTTAACTATTATAGATTTCATGGTTGTGAAATAATTTCTAAAAGGATTAATTATTTTCCTTCCTTTATGATTCATATTTCCATTATTTTCTAATCCAAGAAGATTGGATCCCTCTCAATTCTCATCAATTATAGAATTTCTTGATCCATCCTATATAGATAATCCACCACAAAAGACACATTTCTAGTATTGTAGTTGATTGAGTAGTCATACTCTTTGATCAGCTCTAGCCAACCTCGCAGATTAATATTCATAACCATCTATTAGAATATATACTTGAGGCATTTTTTATCCATATATATATTACAATTCTCCATAAAGAGATAATTATTCCATATTATAAAATATACGATCAATAAATCAAACCCTAGATCATGCATTAGGTATTTCTGTTATTAAACATTCAACTTCCTAGAGTCATAGTATATGAATTTTTCATCCTGTATTAACACATAACCCAACCCCTTCTTTGAATAATAACTAATTACAATGAATAGTTTTCCACTTGTGTGTATTATGAGAATAAGGGAAGTAATTATCCTCCATTACATATATTTGAATCTATGTTAAAATTCAACATTACATGAAAACCATTCCCCCTTCCATGTTATACTGGTTAGAGGGTTTAGAAATCCTAATAAATTTCACACTAATTAATGATAATACCATGATAATACAATGAAGCAATGGATATATTTCACATGTGTATGCATCTTCCATCATTAAATTTATTCAGTTACTACAGAGACCATAGATATTCCATTTTCTTTGATGATTTTCCCCAAGAATGGGACGTTCTTCAACCAGATCTGACAGTTTCTATACATTACCCAAATCATCACCTTTCACAATGACTATAAAACAGTGATCACACACTCATCATGATCCCCCATGGGTTTGTAGAGTAGTATAATATCATCTATAATGTATATTTTTCTGAGGTAATATTTTCCCACTATATTCATAAAATCCTTGAAAATTTCTAGAGAATTACTGAGTCTGAATAGACATACAATGAACTCATAGTTCCTATACCTTGTACAAAAATGCGTCATTGGGATATCCACCTTTTTCACCCTTACATGGTAATATCCCCACCAAATATCTACCACATTGTAGAATTGTTCTACATAAATAAGATAAAAAATTCATTAATTTGTGGAAGGGGTAGTTTTTCATTATCACAATCTTTTTGAAATTATGATAATAAAGGAAAAGGTGCACTCCATTTTCATGGAAAGGAGGACTGATTCACCCCATAGTGATGTAAATTAGCGTATAATCCCTTTATCAAGATTCTCATATAGATCATTCTCCAGGTACAAATTTTCTATTACATAAATTCTAGAGGAACTCTTATGTAATTGAAAATATCCTAGTATAAACTCAATTGAAAATTTAACCTCTTGGATTGATGGACGACTATGCAATTCTTCTGGAAAGACATCAATGTATTCCTTAAAAATATGCATGTCTTAAAAGATGATTATTTCCTTTGAATAAAAAATTTGAGCATGATATGATTTTACATAGAGAAATAATATACGCACTTCAGATATTAGTTCTAAATAATTCTCATCCTTCTCTTTACAATTGTATATAATCAGGGGTCGATTCTCATTATAGAGAATGATTTCTTTATCACATCAATTTATGTTGCCTCAATATATGTAAATCCAATCCATATCAAGAATTGAATAAAATTCCACCAAATATAGTATAAGATGTTTTTATTGAAATTTCTTCCCAAAAATTGTCATAGGAATGAAGTTATATACTTTGGATGAAATAATTATCCCATTTTGGTTCTCACCAATAGCTCTACACCCATGATTTTTTTGTGGTGTTTGAATGTTTCCACTAAACATTATAGATATTATGGAATGCGTAAAACCAAACTAAAAAAGTATGTTATTTATTTGTGATTGAATAACTAGTTTATGTGTCCCATATCCATAGTCTGTATCTATCTCAGTCATTGTGATGTAAAAATATCCACCTTGATACCTTGGATGTTGATGGATGTATCTAAAAATGAAGGTCTCAAGGAATTGGTTTTCAAAATTCTGTTGTTCTATGAATTTAAATCAATGAAAAATGTACTAAGGGTCAACTAGTTAATTTTTTCCTCCATCACATTGTTTTGTTTCTCCTCTCAAAAATATCTAGCTAGGTTCCTTCCCTCCCACACTGATAGAGTTTCATAATTTGCTTTAATAAATTTTCAGGGTTCTTTTTTAATCTCTTCCCACATGTGTGATATTGAAATTTCTTAGAACCATTATACTTCCCCCTCAGAATTCCATACTTGAACTCCAATTTCTTGAATCATATCCATATGATACAAATGAAATTTATTTATTTAAATTTCACCTTTGAGGGAACATTATAGAATCCCATCATTGTAATTGATGTCCCAGATCACCATGTATATTTATAGACTATTAGTTAGCCCACTACAGAATAGGCCAACCTTGAATTCAAGGATAACAAAATATCTAGAGGCATATGATGAATTTCATTTATGGTATTTCTCATATATCTCAATATATGTCATATCCTTTATCCGGAGGTAAATTTAATCCCTTTCCATTTTGTGAAGGATAGTTTGAGTAAAATTTTTACTGAAAAAATTTCTAGAATTCTTTAAGACACATCACATTGATTTATTCCATAGGATTTTTATTTTTGATCAATGGTTAGATCTAACGAGCTTCTCCCTCCATATGATAAACATAGAGTATAACTATATACTGTCTGAAACATTTAGTGGTGGATTATATCATTTCAATGGAATTTATTTGTTATTCAATGATTAAGGGATCATATGATCCATCAAAAGTAAGATGCTTTTATCATATAAAGAACTCAATCATATCTTCTTCTATTTTATGTGTATAGAGGATCATTTTAATTGAGGTTTAAACTTAACCTGATTCATATGAAAGAGTATCCACATGACATTCATGATTTGAGAACATATCGGATAGGGCATCTTATTAGGGCAATCATCATGTTTCACTTAACAATGATTGTTTACATGGTTCAACCTATTTCCATATAATGGATAGATTAAATGTAAAATTAGGAATTTTTTTAAAATAAAAAAATAATGGGGGAAACCAAATACATTCAATGTAAAACTATTAAATTAGATATATTTTCTATGCCTTTTAATTTATATGCTTCAATCTATCTTATCCATTATCTATTTCTTAACATATATTCTTATATAAATTTTTGATCCCTTAATAATGGATCATAATGGTCTTGTGAATTTACTATATAATATCCACATGGGGTTTCAAACCACATATGTAGAAAGAACCATTGCCTTATACCAGGGAACACCGATTCAGGCAAAATGCACCTTGTTAGAGTTGTTTCCCCTAAGATTGTAGATACCAGAACCACGTCAGCCTGTTGCATCAAAACATGGATGTATATTTTTGATAAACGAATTACACAATAATTACAGAATTTTAGTTACTTTATTATATACATAGTCTTATTCATATGTATTTTTATGGAGATTTCTAATCCTAATACCAAAAATAACTAGACTATTCATCTCATACCCACTATAATAGTCATTCTCATTATTTAACATTAATAAATGATTTATTAAATAATATTACACTTAGTACAACCTGGATGATCGATATCTCTAGTGTGTTATAAAATCAGATACCTTACATAATAACTTAAAATATGTAATACATCATCTTTATCGAACACTTCCATAACATGATCGTAATATTGCATGGCTTCTTGAACTATACTGGATAACTGAAGGAAATAAATAATAATTTGATGATAAACAAATAACAATAAGAAAATAAGATTTACATAATGTGAAATTCATAGAATGTAGTAATATCAATGTTTAAGTAACGGAAAATGAATAAAAATGTATTATATATCATAATAATTATAATGTGAGGAATTTTAAAACTATGTAAAACAATGCTTCATATTTAAAGGTAAATGATAAATGCCATGAAATAATAATAGAAATGTACCATAAAATAATCAATTTCACTCCCTATCCCAAGATTACATATCATGCGAGTTAAATCACCCAATTAATTGGAATAGTGTATAATTCTAAGTGCACCTGTTACATTCATTTTCTTACCATGATTTAGTGGTCCACATAGACCATACAATGTAGATTAATTTATCATAAGACTTTATTCAATGAAAAAGTAATTTGGAATAAATATTTGTAAGTCCCAATCCAATTAATAATAAGTGTATAAATATAAACTCCATTGATAGTATGTCGATATGGTATCCACAATACAATTGTTTTTCCTAGGAAAAATCGTGCTGAAATTTCGACAACATAATGGTGTCACATAAAATCCATAAAATGGGTAATTGATAGTGAAAGTGGCCTCTCATAATTAAGAAAAAACTGGGATGTAATAGAGACATGTCATGACATATCCCATCTATAGTAAATTTAAATTTATGTCATACAATAATAAATAATCTTGAATAATAAAGAGAATGTCTTGATCCCTTGCATAAGTTTGTAACTTCAAATTATTGAGAGGAGAATGTTGAGTGATTGTGGGTGCATTAGGTGGGATAAAATGAATATATGGGAGTAAAGACATCACACAAGGATATTATGTGATGATTAATCGGAGATTGGTGGGTTTATATAGAAACGACATGCATATTTCATTATTATTTCTCAAATATAGGTTTTGGAATCAATAAAATAAAATATCCAATTCCAAAAACCATACATTTGTTTTTCCCCATGTTATCTTCCCAAATTAGAGTTGTTTTAGTTATTTAATATGTCCATGGGTCATCATTTTTTTTAAAAAATCCTTTCTTATGTGTATGTGATTCATAATCCTAATAAAATATGAATATTTCCCAAAAATGCTATTTATTTTTTATTTTATTGAAATAAAAATCATTTATAAAGTAAAAATAATATGGTGAAAAAATATCACATACTCTATAAAAAATAATTTATATATACATATTGATGTGGTTTGGATACATATTCATTTAATACACAATAGAAAATACCTATGTGTAATATGCATTACGACGATACATTCATTGGGGGTTTCAGTGTACATGTTTTCGTTTGTGGTCTCGATGAGCTTGACTATCTTTTGTAAATGGTTTTTTCATGCAAAAGTTATTTGATCTCAGCTTAGGATTGGTATATAGAAGATCTCACTAATGATATACCCCTCAGAGGCTCTAATAAGTTGGCTACATAGGGATTGATCCTATGAGTTGAGGCCATCAGATCCTCTTTATGTTTTATTTGGATTTTTAGAAGAAATATATTTATTCTAAATATGTTTTTAATGTTCACCAAAAATATTATCAACGGAAATTATTCTTAATGGTCATTTAAATACAAAAGGATATAAGGAAGCTAAAGGATAGAATATTTTTTTAACCATTTAACAAAATAAGAATTTTAATAAAACCAAAGGTGAAATTTTATTTATAATAATTCGGTTTGTTATTGGAAATTTAAATGATTTTTTAAAAAAACATTCATTTTTTGATTAATAGTGAAAAATACTGGATTCCTATAGAAACATCCACTTATTTTAATTTTTTCATAATTTAATATTATATTTTAAATTGATTTTAAATTAAAATCAGTTCAATTGTAAAAGCATAAAAAAATTTCTTTCTCTGTAATAAATACCATATTGATATTGTATATGAAAATTCGGTATTCGTTTAATCATGTTCTTTTTAAAACATGATTTCCAATCATATCTTTGGGATTAATTTTAAATTGATTTTTTCTAGTTTCCTGAATTGTATTTCTTAAAATTTATTCAATATTTCATATCATAATATTTTTTAATTTAAAATTATTCAAATACAGTTTTGTACTAGAATCAATAGTTGATGGAAAGAAAACTAATTTTCACAGCTAAGATGAAAATCAGTTTCAAAGGGTTAAAATAAAAATTCATCAGGAAAATTTCCAATAAACCTTTATAAAAAATACTATTATTAACATATTCAGACCATAAAAACTCTATTATTATACTGGTATGTTTTATATACATTTGAAAAATTAAAACATCGGAAAACTCAATTCATTTAAAAAATATCAAGTGTTTCCTCCACTGCACTTATAAAAGGCCACACCCTTTACTCCCTTCATCACATCATAAATACTATTTGTTATGGAAAAATGGAACCATATAACCTCCCATATTCTATCCCCTCATCCTAAAATATGTTTTTTGTGTATAAATTTATCCTATAAACTAATTTTTTCCAAATATAAAGAGGATAACTAAGGAAAATGTTATATTCATCAATGATTGTTTTATTTGTTTAATTTATTTTTCCACCCATTTATATAATAAAAATATAATTATTATATAATAAAATCTGTGTATTACATATATTTATATTATTTATGTTATGTTAATATCCTTAAATTATCATAACATACATCAAATGGGTTTTGAAATCATCATTCATGTGTAATGTGGACTACCGCCTTGTGGATCGATGTAAATTTTTTTCAATTACCACATCTCAAGGCACGATATAATGATATATAAATAAATTATATAATATATATATATATATATAATATTTTAGATTTTATTATAGTTATTCAATTATAATAGAAAAAATACACTTGTACTCTTGATTTTGTTGGTATACAATAACATTACTATTGTGTATGGAAGACTACCACCTCGCAAAAAAATTTGATTCATTCACACATTACATGGAAGGTAATATGGAAGGTTTTAATGAAAATATACGATATATATGATGTCAATATTATTCAGTAATGATAATATATAACATTTATTTTTCTTTCATTCTATCTAATAGGAAAATGAGTACAGTGTTCATGCATATGTATGACATTCATTATCAATGAATGGTTTATTTCAATTTCTATCAATAGATATTATGAATTAATCTAAATATTAATATTTTTTATACAAAGTATATTTATATCATGGATTAAAATTTTCATATGAAGAAAAAATTATCAAATTATGTTTTCCTAAAAAATAACAACGAAAAAAAAACAAAGTTGTTGTTAACCATAATATGACTTTTATATGTGGCTGTTAATAAACAAGAAATAAAAGGACACATGTAAGTGAGATATTATTTGATATATGTAATTATAGTTATATACTTTGTTTATAATAAATTTATATTAATATTCATTATCTGGGAACATATATGAAGGAAGTTGAGTCATAATGAAGTGGCTTTTCATGTTAGTTTTATCTTTTGTGAGACACAAGACATATTCACCACCTATTTATTTTTTGTTTCGTATATAAAACCCAATTTTTTTATATTTGGTATGTATAAAATAATATTCATCTTTATATAAATTTTATTATCTTCCTTCAATGGGGTAAAGAGTTCAAATGTTACCAAAGCGGTAATCAATTTTAGTCACAATTTTAATTCTTTGAGAAATACAACATGTTATGCACCAATATTATTCCATGATGTTTATATAAAACCCATATTACATTTAATAACAAAAATTTATTCATACTCATTATATTTTAAATTGAATATTATGTTATTCATTAATGGTTATTATTATTTATTGGTACCAAAGTGGAAATGTTTTTTTAAAATTTCACTATTTAATGGGGTTGTTTATGATTTTGTCTCAAATGATAAAATTTTCGGATATAATTCTCAATAATTATCATTTATTTTCTTATTCTATTTTTATTCATGATATTTTAGTTAATCATTCAATTTTTTCACTCATGGCTTCATATAATTGATATAAAAATATTTACATAATAATTCCACATTATTTCTCACTTTGGTTAGGGACATATTTTCATTCAAAAAAAAATTAATCTAATGAGGATATTAGATAATATTTATTTATATATAATTATCATTAAAATGAATTTTTACCAATGATTTTTTAATGAAAATTAAATGAATCTTCATGTAATTTTTTTTAAAAAATTCATGATTGTCTCTTACTGAAAAATTTAATGGAATATTAATTTTAACATGTACTACATGAATGGAATTTTCCAGCATAATGAAAAATTGTTTTATTGAATAAAATTTAAAATATATCCTGAATATTTCCAAATAAAAATGTATTGAAAATGTTTTATTCTTTAAAACTAATTTTTAATGTTGAATGTATATTTTTCTCATGAAATGTCTTAAATGGTCATTAAAAATTATTTTCATTATATGATGTAATTTTTTGGAGTTAAAAAATACTTACTATGAATATAGTTCATGGATATCGATCAGGTTTTGTATCTAGATGGGCTATTTATTGATTGTATGATGTTTATGATGCCCATCACTCTACTTCAAGTTATACAGTCAACAAAATCATATGAAACACACATAATTTCATGATTTGTTCTGTGATGTCCTGATTGTGAAACCAGTCTCTTTTCTATAGGTTATAATATAATGAAATGTGTATGATGTCATTTAATTTAATGGGTTATAATATTATTAATTTTTTGATCCTCTATAACATATAAATATTTTTTTCATTATCTAAGTGGTCGGAACAATATATCCCCCAATGCATTGTGAAATCAACTATATATCCTATAATAGAAATAACTGGAATGGGGAGTGAACTTAATTTTTTATGACAGGGCTAGAATGGAGTTTCAGTAAGGGAAATTTTCCACTATCATATCCTCAGTTGTGAAACCTGTTTAAAATGGAAATTATTTTCTTTTATTATGTGTAATCCCCAAATACAAGTCCTATGGAAGTTTTATTCTCTCATAGATCATGTTATTTGATTTAGTTATGATTAATTTCTTATAAACAAGCAATATTTATGTCTTGAGTCAAAATTATGATATATTCTATGCAGTTAATTGTTCCCAAATGTTATATTTATTTTAGAATACCCTGTTAGTCATGTAAATATTATGTATCTCCCATGTTTACACTAACTGGGCATGTGATCCAACCATTTATTATATTTAATTTCCCCATGTCATGATGATATTTATTACATATGATATTTATTTAAAGGGATACTGTTGTGGAGAATATAATGGGAGATAATATGGCACAGTTATCAACTATTTTTATTGTTACCAAGATTCCAAGGGAACTAAAGTTATATGGTCCTCATGAGAATGTTTGTGTAATGTCATGAATATTCCTTAAAAATTATAATATATATATATATATATATATGTATAAATGGTATTGATATATATAGTTGTTATAATAGGATATATTTAGTTGACATTATGAATATATGATGAGAATGTCTTAGTGATATTCATATGGAATTACCTATATAAAATTATATGTATGAGTCAACGTATAAGAAAATGTCATAGATTTTTTTTAAAAAATTGATTGAGTGGTATCCATGAAATTAATATCATGATTTAATAATACCAGTGAATGTGGCTCTAGAATAGATATTCTTATGCGTAAAAACCCCAAAATACTATATATTTCTATACTCGAACGGGAACTAGTGGATAACAAATGGCATTGATACACACCTAGCTTCAAACACCCATGTAATATGATTTTTAAATTCTCAAACTCGTTAAAAACCATCAAAGTGGAGTAAAATAGATTATGACTATTAATAACCTAGGATAAAGCTATTATATCATAGATTAATGAATGTTTCATAAGTTAGACATCCTATAATTATTATTTATTACACTATACTAGTTGATTGCAGTAAATTGATGGAACCTAAATGAACCAAATTAATGATGAGTGTGATAGAAAATGAAATGTTTTCATATTAATCATCCAATTTTTATAGCAGATTGATTGTAAAACCTAATTGATATCATGACAATACAGACTCATGTTATAAATATTTTTATCATTGATATTTATGAGGGGTTAAATAATAATTTCATGAATGGTACACAAACCATCCACTCATGAATTTATAATGTATTATTTGACTGTATATATATATATATCCATTTTTTCATATAATAAATAATCATAAGGGTATCAAGATTCCTCCCAAATGATTAGATGTTGAATTAATATTGAATTCTAATAATGGTATGATGATCACATCTCATACTTATAAATCCTCATTGGATGAAATTAGGGGGAATTTACTTCCTTCAAACCATTTCCTTCCCCCTATAGTGAAATTTTATGTCATTTTTGGTATAGATTAGATTTATTTAAAAAAATTAAAGAACTTTTTAGGAAGGTAATTCGCATTTGATATTCAAAAAAATCCTATAATAAACTATAATTTTGATTATAAGCATGAACATACACTAGAGATAAAATCCCTTATATTACTCGTGATTACAATTAAAAATGGGTTCTTATCACAGATCTTTAGAGAGAAATTGACATCAATGATATGCGTACAGTGTAGGAATTTTATTGTTTCTTTCTAGATGAGATTAATATTCCTCCACCATAACATTATGTTTATTTCTTGATTGAACTCATATTTAGTTCCACACCAATTTCAATGAATCCCTAAAAATTTCCATAGTTTAATTGGATATATTAATTAATAAACTCAAGAAAAAACATGAAAAATCACTCATTTGGACAACATTTTCAATATGGGGTGAACCTATCAATATTTTTGAATTTTAGATTAAACAATGTGACTCTTCCTTAATAAACTATAATATAGAAGATAAAAATTAAGAACAAGTGTCATCATCCCTATATTGAATAATTTTTTCGCCAACATTTTGGAGCTCAATATGTTTCTATGATTAAAATTTATTGTCTACATAATCAATTGAGGGTAAATTATGAGGATATACCTAATAAAACAATCACACAAGGTATTAAAACTTTGAAAATATAGTTATTCAATTTGTACTTTATAATTCCTCTTATATCGTTATAGATTTAAAGAAGAGTCTTTAGCCATTACCTCTAACAATTTATGGTTTTATTTATAGATGATATTTTTATCTAATAAATGATTGTGTAAGAGAATGAATACCACCTGATAATTAGATTAAAGAATATTATGATGATAATCTATATAAATAATTTTAAAACATTTAATTTTTTATTTAAAAGGATTTATATTTGGGTCATGTAATTTCATGAGAGGGTATATTAGAATATCTACCAATGATGGAGGACTTTGATTTTTTCCTCAGTTTGGACATGGTGACTAATATACATAGTGTCAATAATTTTGGTGGATATTAACAATGGTTTTTCATTAATTTATCTTGTTCATCAAATCCAAAGACCATGTTATCATTTATGGGAGCTATGTTTCTCAAGGAATGTGAATTTCATGATAGATTTTAATTAATAAAAAGGAATACTATTCAATAAAAAGATCATATATTAAATTATAGTGGATAAGTGTTTTAATTATATTTTTATACATCCAAGAATGGATTAATATGTGTTCCCATTTATAATGAAATTGTTATATATTATCCCCCACTGATATTAAAGGTTCTTAATTGAAATTACCCAACTCGTCAATGGGAGTTAGCTTGTGTAGTTTTTTCTTCCAAAATATAGATGAATTATATTTGTGGATAAATGTGTGATGTATATATACTGATTTAAAATTTTTCATGTATATATTCACATTTAAGAAGTTGGATATGATCCATATATGATGTTTGGAGATGATTAGATGTTATGAAATATCAATACATTACCACCATGTGAAAGATAATAAGGTTTCCAATTCTTTTTCTTGAATGAATCAAGCTAGGGTATCCATTAAATGGGTAGAAAAAATAGAATACTTAATGGTTTTCAAGGTATGTATCTATAAATCATAATGTATGGGAATGAATATTATCTTTCTGAATTTAATTTTCAACCGTCTACCCATGTGAATAATAAATATGTTTATGAGGTAGAAGAAGATATGGAAATTAAAGGATAAAATTGTTCGAAATTTTATCCTTTATTATCAGAAACCATACAAGTTAATCCTTAAAACAACCACCAAAGATGTCCTGTAACCTCCCAAAGGCATTCTGCTGATCACCCCGATTTGGAGAGAAGCCACAAGTGAATCAAAGATAAAGAGTGGGAATTATATATAGCAATATAAAATTAACTTCATAGGATAAATATAAAATTTAGTCCCTACATTAACAAAATAACCAAAATAGAATTGAAAAAAATTAACTAAAAAACTAATTGAACCTGATGTCCAGACAGTTCTACGTGATATCATTCGGGTCACTCACTGAAAAAAACCTCACATCACTTCATATATATCATGACCATGATCTATATTATTACATATGCTAAAAACATGAATAATGGTGTATGTGTGAGTATTAAAACTCATTTGGCATTCTAAAAAAGATATTCCCATTTTATTTCCATTATATAATAATTTCAATTACTAAGATATTGAAATACAGTGTATAAATAAAGGTTTTTTATACATTCATTTTTAATACCATTCTATATCCATTTTACATATTATTTATTAATTATTTCAATAAATTGGAGCTTTGAGAGTTTTAAAAATGAGTGAAATTGGTAGAATGAAGGGGTGTGTATGAATAAAAATTAAAAACATATTACATGAAAACATTTATGAAAAACATTACATTAAATTTCACAATGGATAATTATAACCAATGAAACATAATAGAAGAATATCCAAACAGAGAGAAATGTGAATTCAGAACCCATGTAACCATACCAGATGAGTCACCCATCTTATCATGAATCGATAATAAATTACAAATTTACATGGAGATACTTAAGAACACATGGAATGTCTATAAAATACTGTAACATGGTCCATATAACTATGTTCCAGATGAAATCAAAAATTCCTAATGATCATTCGTACCCTACGTGGCTGAACTGAGGGGCATCATCTCTGAATAATATTGTGTCCATACAAAGGGAGAACAATACATAGTTTTATCCAAAAGCAGAGCATCAATATTTCATATATATTCATCTAGTCTTTCTAGTTTCCAATGATATTTCTAAAAATGGTGTGATCCAAACATTAAAAAATATTCATCATATCAAGAACAAAAATTAAAACCAACTTCTACATGAATCAATCATCCAAGCATCACCATTGAATCAGCATAAGTAATAATCCACATTCATTAAAATGATCAATTTAAAATGAATTTAAAATTATAAAGTCCTCCAACTCCATTTAGTAATCGATAAGGAAATAGATACGTCCCATGACAATTTTTCAATGATAATATCTATTCTGAAACATCCATCATGGCCTTACACAATATTTGGGTGAAAAAAAATCCGAAAATTTAAAAAAACACAATATAAATTCACACATCTATATAAAACACATTTGATGATCCCAAGTAACCATTTAGAAATTAGAATATATTTACAATGGAAAATTCACACTTTAAAGACACTAGGTTTTATAATCTTAATAAAACCCATTTGATGAAATTAAAACCATGAGTAATTAACATGGTTTCTTTCAAACAAATTTCAAAATAATTCATATATCTAATAATCATAAAAAAATATGGGTCTATTATGAAAATCATGATTGTTAAATCTAAAGAAGAAATGAAAAGATAACCCTACCTCAAACTCAAGGACCTTCGACGATGGCAACCCAAAAAAATTATAGAAGGGTCAAATGATGGAAAGAAACCATGAATAACCTTAATAATAGAATACTTATAATTTAAGAAAAAAACATGATCCATAGGCTAAAGTATCCAAGGGATAAGATGAAACCAAAAAAAACTGGAATAAATAAAATGAGAGAGTGGAATGGATGAGATTACCATTCATGATTCACATAAAAAATAGCTGAAACCACCAAGATTCACTAATGGAAGAGTATGAGAGGATTGATGATTATGGTTGAATCCTACCTCTAGTAACATGTTCCAAATAAGGGAGAATAAGGGGTTTTGGCTTTAAAAATTTTAATGGGTGTATTGTTTAAAATAAATTTTTAATACACAAGAACCTTACATGGTTAGGAAGCATGATTTAGGAAACATTACGTAAACTGCATGTTCCTTTCCAGACATATATTACACCAAAAATGTTTTTTCTACATGGATTGGGGATCCTTTATCATACCATTCTGTTAGTTTATATAAAAAAATATAGAATAAAGGAACACTTCTACAATGGTTTGTGATAATTATGGTCAAATCATGAACCCTAATCCTAAGGAACCTAATGACGTGTAAACCTACTCATGGGAGAAAAAAAAAAATTCCCCAAACATTCACTAATCATGAAACACAAATCATGTGAGAGGAAAAATAACTATAAAGGTACTCTAGATCAGGAGGTTGTAATGTTTTTTGTTGACTAACTTCAAAATTCATGTTATAGAGGAATAAAACCCAAAATACAAAAAATCAATTTAAAACACTAAAGACTGAAGAAAAATACATTGAAAAAAGTATAATCCAAAATAAATGAGAAAATAAAAACAATGGTGTGATAATTATCTCCACCATTAAACATTCACCACAGATAAATCCACAAAACTTACAGTTCATTAGGTTGCATCTAAATGGTCCACACTCTTACATGATTCAACACATCATTATTAATAATACCTCAATGACCCCCAATATAAATCATTCATCCCGCACTTAAGAACACACTATGGACTCTAAAATTATCTCAAAGGATGAAAACAATTTCATGCGACAATCCAGACAACAAAATATCTCCACTGTTATCAAACCTACTTTGAGAGCCAAATTTCTTCCAAAGATGAATGATAATGACTGTTATGCCTCGCATTAAGTTAGGGCTTACCTTTTAATAATATCATAAAGTATAATAATTAATATTAAAATGTAGAGAACACATTTTAAATATAATGAATATAGTATGCCATGGTTGATTAACAACAATATTATAATTCTAACCCGATGTCAAAATAATGCCACTGATCAGGAAATGGAATTAAAAACTAATAAAATTACCCTCCCATTTCAAAATGGAACTAAACTATATAAATAAGGCACAAAATAGGGCATAAATCCCTCTCTATAATGATAAAATCATGCATTTCAAAAAAAATTCCCATTAAAATTGAACCTTTTCAAAAGATACAAAACATCATTACCAGTTACAAAAAAAAAAGAACAAAATACATAGACATTATGAAAAAATTATTATTTACATAAAAATCATTAAGGAATACTCACACCAACACCATGTTATTCTGATTGAACAATGAGCTTCTTCAAGGGATTGGATACAACTCCATTGTTCTTTTTAGAAGCTCCCTTTAATTTTTTTGTTGATGGATGAAATTAAATAAATCATGATAAGTATTCAATGAATTTGAACATGAAGGCTTATTATGACCCAAAATGACACATTAACAAAGAACTAGGGTCCTATGCATATAATATACTTAATAATAATCAGAAGGAATCATAATTCCACTACTATTATAATCAATATTGACTCCCTTTACCCTTTTTTTCTATAATTACCTAATTCTTTTCAATAGATTCAAAAAGTATGGACTGTGTTTGGACCCCTGATTATTATGGCTTTAATCTATATTTTTTTCCTAACATATTAGTATAGGTGGATAAGTAAAATTATGAAAACCATGACTAATGATTAGAGAGATGCCTATTATAAAAATATTGACCTTCTAGATAATAATCATTAGCTAACTCTGGGAGACAGGGGACATGATCCCGAAATCAATTAATGGTGTCCCACACGGATCCACTATCTCACTGAAGAAAACTCATCTCTATCTCCTTTTCTAATTTCATAGCCTTAGATAATTACTATGTGATGAATGAATTCTTGAATAATTTCAATGAGCGGTCATCCTAAGGTTTGTTTCAAATGACATAAATAATCCACATCCAAATAGGAACTTCAATCCTAACTGTAAATAACATTACCCTTAGAGACATAGGAAACTAATATAAATAGAATTACATTTTGAATTTTTTTAATCCACCATTCTACTTCGAAATGATCTGTTTGACCGTAATCTAGGGGAGTGTACAACATCCAAAACTCAAAAAGGAATTATTTATATTGATACATTGGAGGGTTATGTAATGGTCAACCACCCATAGTTGGACCTCAAATTTCCACATAATGATTTTAGGTGTGTTACTCTAAATAAAAAAGAGAATACATTATGAAATACAATTTACCAAAATTAAATCATCATAATTAGGCATCCAACTCAAATAGAATTAGGAACATTTCTTTCAGAAACATATTATAACATCTTAGCAACAACCATTTTGAAAACCATTTCCATATTCAACCCCCTGAGACCTTTTATTCCAAATTATTATGTTCAATTCCTTCATGTTTTCTGATAATTTTCCCATTAATACATATTATCAATTTCAAAATATCACCAATTACCCCTTGGAAATATGTAACATAAGATTTTACACTTCAAAAAGAGGAATGAATCCATTTTTCAAACCCTTTTAATAAAAAAACATTTACATTAGAAATACATATTACATAAATTTCATTAAATATATCTAATAACATATTTATCACTTAAAAACCAAAAACAACATTTAGAATATTCATATTCCAAGTTTAAAGAATCTTTTTAAAAAATATTTTAAAATTATAGAAGATGAAAAATGATTTCATAGAGGTTACTAGTAAAAATGGGTGACTTTTCCATACAGTGGGTGGACAAATTAAACTCATACCAGTATAAAAAGAGTTATTAATGACCACCGTCTCTGTCTCCACACAGAATTATAGATCCTATGAGATCACTGGAAACCACATCTAAACTCCTACATCATTCCCCAACAACCAAAAAACCCATAAAACATACGAAAAAATCCAAATAATAAAATATTCATAAATCAATATCAAGACATATAGAGGAAAATAATTATTAAAAAATCAAAATACAAAACATCAAAACCTGACTTCACATGGTAACCAATGGTTTGACACATAATGTGTTGGCCAGAAAACTAAAAAAACCTACACCCTATGTCCAGATAGTCATACTCCATCTACCCTAACTATATAAATATTAATGGACTCTCTAAAAGCTAGGTCCTCTGAAAAACCAATTATCCAACACCATTTTTTCATGAACCAACACAATTCAACCTTTAACTGGTCACCTGATCTGGCCAATAACAACCTTGAGGCATGTTCTTGATTGACCGGGGAGGTGCCAATAACCAAGGGAGTCAAAGATATATAGTGGGAATTATTTCCCTCAATAATAAATAAACATTACATTAGAATGATAAATGACAATCGCAATATTACGAAAATAATGAAAGAGAATAAAATAAATTAAAAATAAATCCAAAAAAAACATATTTTCCAAATAGATGCTTATGTGACCCCATGGGTAACTCATACAACCCAGATACAATCATTACACCATTATGATTGAGACCACGATGGAAACAACAATTGAGTATAAAAAACAATAAAAGTATAATCGTGAGTATTAATACTCAATAGTCATCCCCACGTAAAATATTCTTTAATGAATTTATTTCAAATTAATGAATAATATACTACAATTTTGATGTAATATTTATAAATGTTGTTTATTAAAAAATATATTTTAGAACAAATCAGTGTGCATTTAAATATTTTTATAAATTTTTTTCCAATGAAATGAGTTGTTTTAGATTTTTAAATGAGTTGAGAAGTGCAAGGTAGAGTGGGAGTGTGTGAATAACATTCCAAAAAAAATTACATGAAAACATTTATGAGTAACCAAAAATTCTATTCCATGAGGGATAAATATCACCCAAAAAAGCAAATTCAAAAAAAAGATGGAAATGGGAATTCAGAACTCAAATAACCATACCATATCATGAACAAAAATTAACAGCCATAAACAAATAATGTATAGAATATATGGGGATACCTAGGATATTATGGGAGTGTCTTAAACATAGTGTAAATTGATCTATCATGTTAGTGTTCCAAATAAAATCAATGATCCATAATTCGCTTATATTTTATATCTAAGGGGAATAAACCCCAATGTAGCGCATTTCTATAATTAGAGGCCACTAGAGAGAGTGTAATTATAAGCCAGCGAGGAAATCATTCATTAAAATGGTTATTTCTATTATAGGTTCCCATGATATGTCTAAAATGGTGGGTGATAAAAATATTAAAAAAATCATCACATATAAAGAGAGTACACACAGTCCACCAAGGGAATCATACATCTAACCATCAACCATGATCTACCCATAAGGAATAATTCCATTGCTTTACTGTCACCAATTTACATGGTATGTCTTATTTGAAGAACCTAATATTCCCATTAGAAATAAACAATGTATGAGATATATCTGATGGCGTATTTTCAAATTAATTCAATTTTGAATGTTCCAACATGGACTCACACATTATTTGGATAAAACACCATTTCAATGAAAAAGATAAAAAACCACATATTAATCTAGGAATCCATTCAAACCAAATTTAAGAAACCCAATAACAAATTATAAAAAAATAAATTTATAGAAAAAAATCATACTTATATATATATATGGTCTGTGAGGCTCAATAAAACAATTTCATACAAATAAAAGTAATAGAAATATAGTTTAATTCATTGAATATTTTCTATAATAATAAATATTATTAGTTTGCATAAAATCAAGGTGATAAATTAAATCCATAAATGTTTCATAATTTTAATTTATCAATAAATAGTAAAAGGAACCTCAAAATCAACGAACATTGATGACGACAAACTGAAAAATCTAAACAAGGGTCCAAAGCTGAACAAATGCTCAATGAGAACCTTAGAATGTCAAAACCCAAAATTTAAAAAAAGGAAAACATGAATCCTAGTCATAATAAACTAATAGTCATGTGGAACCTAATTGAATATGGATGAATGAATGAGAGGGAGAATAAAGGAGGAGATTAAATTGGATGGTTATCACCATTACATCAAAAAACCACTTGGATTCACATTTATAATAAGTTGGGTGGCGTGAGGAAAATGGGAGGATCCTTCATTGATGGGAATGTCCCAAAATGGAGAGAATTATTTGTTTTTGAATTAACCTTTGGATTCATAGAAACATAAAAATCTATTTTTAATAAATCTAAGAATTGTGCATAGTTACAATGTATTTATTAAGAAATAATGTTATAATCGGGCTTCCCAAAATGGACTCACAAGTCAAATTAATAAATTGGCCCCATGGTTTTGGATACCATTTCACAAAAATATAGTATGGTTCTATAAAAAATTATAATCCCAATCACATGATTCTAACATGATTTAGACTAATTGTGCTCAATATATACACACCAAAATCAATACACCCCAAGACCCTTATGGTTACTCTTTGTTATTCCATGATTCTACCAAATTCTTCTATTACCCATTCAAACCAAACCATGAAAGATGAAAATGATCTCAAAAATGGCACAACATCACGATTCTATATTGTATCCCCTTGACCATGTTCATAAAATGTGTAATATAGGAAAACCATTTCATGACTAAAAATTTTGATCTAAAACACCCAAGACACAAGATAATCCCTAATAATGTATATAACAAAAATTAAACAGAAAGAATTTGCTGTAACATTAAGCATGATGGAATGGATAGGTTTAGGACCCATATATGTGTTCTATCCATAACAAGCATGAACGTGTTATTAGAGGAATCTAGTTTTTATACACAATGGTAGAATGAATTTAATAAATGGTTTGATGCATATGAGAATGGACATATATTGAGAAATGAACAAATGTTTTGTGAACAATATATGTGAAAATTATAAAATATACGATGTAGATTGTGTATTTTTTAGATGTGTGTAAAATCAAATGTGAATGATCAAGACTACAAGAAAGGAGCACTAACATTATGTTTTTGTATACAAATTAATTGTGAAATAAAAAGTGAGAATTTTGTGTGTCCATGCATCATATAGTATTAGATAGGTAGCATTGAGATCTTTGACCATCTCTTGTATTGAAGGGATAAGAACAGTGTGAATTCACCAAGTTGAGTGTGTGCACTACTAATAAATTTAATAGTGTTAAAATACATGAAAGAATAGTGAAGATGTAGTATCTGAAAGACATGCATAAAGGTAGTGCAGTGTACAAATATGATTTGTATATATACATATGAAATATTTCATAACAAACAAAGAAAACAATGATCTTAATTTCATAGGAATGTGGTACATGCAATATACATTGAATGAATTGTGTGAATTGGGTTTTTTAGAATTAAGTTGAAAATTATATAATAATTCATCTTACAGTGAATTGTAGAATCTTTAAAGGAAATTCCAGATATTAAAATGAGTTGAATTTGATGAATTATCTTCTATAATTCATTATTATACTTAACCGACTTCTATACAGTGTTTTTGATCTTATTTAGTGGTATAATAATTGTTTCAGTTTAAGTGAGAAGGTGCAGATTATGTTTACACATAGTGGATAAAAATGAAATATTCCATCGATATTGTAGGTCAATATTGAATTATTTCTCAGAGGGGTAGTTTTTTTATTAAATTAGTGTGAATGAGTAAAATCTATTTTTGGGAGACATTATCTCATGAATTGGTTGATACCTACCCATTTTGGTTTCTGGGTAATAATTGACCTTGTCACTAGTAATTTTTTAATTTTTTAATGTACAATATGTGGCTCAGATCTTCCCGACCACAACAATGACATATTCACCCACATCAGGTGAGAACCTTGAAAAAATACACATTTTTGTGCTTCATTTACATTTTGTCTAGATTTTTTTTATTATTTTTCTTGTTAATATGTAATATCCATTAAATCTAAAAATTAATGAGGATAGATTTAAAAAGTGTTAGAGAAAAGGAAAGAAAATTGTTTGAAAAATATGTGTACACTGATTCATGATCCCCCCTCTCAGGGTACCTTCATGATCAACTGGTAAATTCAGGTGATTTATGAAAATGTTTTTGGGTCCATGAAATAGATAAAATCAATTTATATAATAAATAATTTTATTTTTCATTAGCGTAGTGACATGATTCATCTGTATGTTTACGGCTAACAAAACAATCCCATGGATGGCCACTAAACCTTGGAGACCAGGATTCCATTGGATGAATACATTCTTATCAGAAAACAATGCATCAGGATAAAATCATGGATCATCAATGAATTTTGAGGATTTCATCAATGATGGAAACTCAACAATTCTTTATAAAAAATCGATCCAAACTCTAGGTGGTGTGTGTATTTCAATTTTTTATTCCCTATTCTTAACTACAGTGATGATCAGAAATCAATCAAAGAATAGATTGGTTTGTTGATCGATCACCTTACATAATGGGATTATTAAAGGGTAATCTTTAATAATTATTTCAAATTATCTTCACTTATTTTATTATGTAAATGAATTAGGATCAACATGAACATCGATCGGGGTTTGTTACTCAATTTTTTATATTCCCCACGCTTGATTCATCATTCATTATCTGAGTTCTTCAATTCACCGAGGAATCCACTATTTCGGATCAATCAATCATTATGCCAGCGTTTTTTGGTGACATGATACCATATCATAGACCTAGGACAAGTATGAGATGAATGAGTTGCGATTATGGAGATAGATAGAACTGGGCGATGGATGATTTATAATATCATGTTTTCTCCATTCTTCTGTCTGAAATTAATAAAGGTGGTTTGATCAAATTCTTAAGAGGATTTGGAGACAAAAAATATTGATCGATGATAGAGAGGGTTAGGAGACCTTGGATCTTAAATTTCATAAAGAATCTATTGATGGATTAATGGTGAAGCACCAGTCGAGATGCAGAGAAGAAGAATGGATGTGTTTTAAAATACCAAATATCATGGTATGTGAACCAAGCTTACATGGCATGTGGGTCCCCTAGTTATTGACCTCGGGTTTTGATGATGAAAATGACCACAAAACATATGACCCCAATCACATGGTGTAAGAAAATACCTGGATGTCTTAGTGTGTACTCTAGAGAGTACACATACATGAGTAGGAGTACATCACCTGGTGGTATGTTGTGTACATATAAATGAAAACGACATGGATTAGACAGACCAGAACGATGACAAATCTATGAGAAATAGGAAGATATCCATGTGTCTCTATATTCAGTGTAATAATTCTTCTTGATGTTCATATGGATACTACATTCCCTATCAGGGTCTTCCACAAGGGAAAGAACTGGGATAGTAGAACACACAATGTACCCCCTGGGACACACCGTGTGGACCCATCAAGAGTGGTTGGGGATCTTTTTTACCCAGTTTGGACCAACATAGGATAAGATCATTCCTTCTGTCATTTCCTCAAGGGTTAGTTATGTAATTACATCCACATCACTAGATTATAATCCCCTCTTCTGGTCAAGTCTTCGATAGAGCATGGTATCACTCTATGTGACTGGGGTGGGATCCCCTATCACACATAGTGGAGTTTTGTGAACCGCATAACTCTTTTGAGTACGGAAGTGATCCTTAATTTAGCCAGATACATTAGTAGGTTTCTTAAACCACCCTGTGATTTTTGTCATGGTACCATGCATATTGGTTGATCCAGATTTGAAATGTGGTATCCCCCAACAATTCTTGGTGTTATCTATGGTGTCCCTATGTCAGTTCTGGGTGCGACCCCCATATATGTATCATAGTGTTTGTTGACTAATGTGTTCTCTTTTGTATTTTCCAAATGAGATATACCTCTTCGTCGTGTGTCTCTATGGAAATCATGGCTTAAGGTGTATGTTCTCTATGATTTAGGTTTTTCAAGAAGAATCGTGTGGCTATAGGTTGGTTGTGACTGCCTGATGGCGTGGTTTCTCTTTTTATTATATCTATATATTCTTGTTAGATTTTTTGTATACATATACCTATGTAGCTAAGAATATACATTATTTTAATGTATTTATTTATGGTTTTGGGGTTTCCAATTGATTATTGTTATACTCCCACATGCGTTGGATTTTCCATCACATGTCTTGTATTATACATACTATCGACCTTTTGATAGAGCCCTAAGATAACCAGGACCAGACATTTCATAGTGAGACTGGACAGACCATGGTATGTTCATATGTCAATCAGATAGTAGTGCCATTAGGTTTTTCATTCGGGTTGGTCAAGTGTTACAAAATACTTTTTTGTGGGCTCTTATTTTTACATATTTTTTTATAACACTGTATTTTCATAATCTCTGGTGTGATCATAGATGTATGCATCCGATCATTCAGTTATTTTACATTTTAACATTTGTGTAATGGAGATGTGTGTGTGTGTACATGTACTTTAGGACAATGCCCCCCCATTTGTTGCAAATTTATACTTATCTCAAGTCTCTTTCCTTGAGTCGATTGGAGGCAGGTTAAGGGTATTCACAACATGGGACCATTTGGGATGGATGAAGACATAGTGGTATCTGAGAGGGGGGTTATATATTATGGCCAAATGATTCTGATATTGGTTTGGGGGATCATTAATAACTGTTATGAGAACAAATTTCAGTCCTTGGACCTTATGGTTGGTCCAGTGGACAACATATCAATACAACAAGATTCAAATTTCCTACTTTTGAGATCAGAATATGAAAGAAAGGGTTGCATGGAAATACAATGGTACATTCATCATATAAGAATAGTTGTTTTTTCCAAAGTCCTTCTTCAGCATCCTCTCAAGATATATTTCATTGATCGTGGTACATCTTTCTTTATTTCATGATGCCTCCACATAGAGAGATAGCTATGATTCCAACATGTGATCACAATGATGATCCACATAGTGTTGAGGAAATAGTACAAGGCCATCTACCAAAGATAACACCTTTGGGTTGTATTCCAGCTATTCCACCACCCTTCAAACAATAGCTACTATCTGCACTAGTATCTAAGGATACACTCCAATAGAGTGTGTTGAATTTGTTTCAGAGGAGGCGATCTCTAGGGTTCTAGGTGATCCAGATCCCCAAATAGATAAGGATTTTCTAGAGGTAGTAACCCGTGTTTCCAGCATTGTAATTAATCATTATGACCATATTACTATCATTGTTGTGAGTCTTCATCAGGACTCATTAGTGTGATAGTTGATCTTAGTCACTAAGTCTCACTACAAGACATCTCTCACTTAAAATAATTCAAACATCTAATTAGGGAGGAGTTATATCAATCTGCATTGAGATTGGCTTGGATACAATAGATCTTTCATCTGCATCAAGGTGTTATGAATGTGGAATGGTCTTCAACTAAGTAAATTGATCTTTCATGCTACTCCACGTATTATGTATGGTACATGTTTGTTTGGGATCGAACATTGCAGATGTTCATGCACCAGTACATCAGGACATTAGTGGCATCCATTATAATTTCTATCTATTACGGTGTACATGACTGATTTGTATCAATGGAATGTTTTCTTGCAGAGTTGACACCATTAGTGGTAGCTGGTAGTTGACACTCGATAGCTGATACCTTGAAAATGGGTAGCTGATGCTAGTCCCAGGGATACTGGTAGGTCAGGATATTCCGGGGGAGATACCAGGACATAGGGTTAGTGATGGATGTATCATATGGTGGTTCGAATTAGGGGAAGGATAGAAGGTGTTAATCTGGCAGCATTAAGATACATCTACCGTGAGATTTTCAGAACTGTTGTACAACTGAGAGAGATGGTGGGATGGGATGTGTCTAGTAATATATGATGGATTATTATTAACCCAGGGCACCTGATATGATATGAGTTATGATAAGTATCTTTTCCACATTATCTTTAATTTTCATAGACACAAGTTCCAGTCATTCCTTTCATTCCACTAACATTGTCCCGGAAAAAGATATTCTGGTTGAACAGTTTACTCGACCGTTACCTAGTGAACCTCCTATAGGAGGTGACTTGATGATAAACCATTGAAGACAATAGTGTGACCTTACTCTTATAAGTAAGATTTTTATTTTGTATATATTAGTATCGAAATCAAGGTGTTACATTTTTATTATTGGTATAGATTGGTTATCCTGAGTTCATGCTCTGGTTGATTATTTTACATTAAGAGTGTGTTGTGTTCATAGTTATGGAACTAGGTTTTACTTTTTGGGTGAAAAGGAAACACACAAAGCACATGAAAGAGTCACACATAGGAGTGGGAAGTAAACTACTCATTAGTTGTCCAGCCTCACCCTCAGTTCATTGGAAGATATGAGTCATCAGTTTCATGAAATTGTGTCACGCTATGAGGGAGCCTTTACTAAATATATTCTATATTTAACTACCTATAGTAATATAGAATTCTGTTTTGATCTACAACTTGGTACAAAACTTATATCTACATTTGTATATCATGATAGCTCCAACATTGTTTTGTGAATTGACGGTATAGTTGGAGTACATGCATAGGTTGGGCTTTCTAAGACACATAGTTTTACCATGGGTATCCCCAAAGCTGTTTTCCAAGAATGAAGATGATAGATTGAGATTATTTCTGGATTTATGGTTATTATAAAATGTGACTATAAAGAATAAATATCCACTAAAGGGGACCGATGACTGCTTTGATCAGTTTATAGGTGCACAATGGTTCTAAAATATTGACCACATATTAGGCTATCAGCGGCTGGGAGTAGTGGATTAGGGTATAGCGAAGACTGTCTTCTGATATCATTTTAATCACTATGGGTATATTTTGATGTAGTTTGGTGTGATGAACAACATAGAAGTGTTAATGGGACTCATCAACCATAACATTTAGCCTTACACAGATTATTTAATGGTGCTCTTCATCGATGACATCCTATTGTACTCAATATACTAAGTAGAGAATGTGAGACACTTGAGGATGCTCTTGTACACAATCTCATAACACTAACATTACATGATGCTCTCAAACTGATAGTTTTTTATTTGAGGGGTCCATTTTCTAGGAGACATCATCTCATATTCTAGAGTTGTAGTGGATCCAGATAATGATGACAAAAACCTTGCTTCAGATCAACCAAATATTGTTAATTATGATAGTAGTTTCCATAGAATGGTATGGTACAATCATGGGTTTTTTCATGAGTTTCTTATATAGGAATCACCCATGATTGATTTTAATTTAAGTGGAATCCTTTCATGTTGGAATAAATGTTCATGAAGTGCTTTCAGGACCAGGACAAGAGGTTGATAAACACTCCATCATGATGTTAATGGAATAAGGCATTCAGTATTTAGTGTTTTGTGAGGCATCAGTGATCGGGCATGGTTTTAACTTGATGTTGAGTCAAGTATTAATTTCCCATGATTAATGCTAGATGAGACCATATGTGAAGAACTATGCAACCAATGATCATGAGTTAGGACTGGTTGTCATAGCATTGAATAAGTGGTGACACTACAAGATGGGTGAGTGGTTTCTCATCTACTCTAATACCAATATTATCATATTATTCCTATCTCAGAGGGATATGAATGTGAAACAAATTCATTGTATAACGTTCCTCTATGACTATGTCTTTAATAATTTCTATACTCATAGGAAGTTAAATGTGGTGGAAGATTCTCTTCGTAGGAGATTGGTTTTTTAGTTGTTGAATGGAGTGTAAACGTAGTTTTCATTGTTATAGTTATCCTTTGTTGATGGAGATGGATCCTCTTAACTACCATTTATGGTTTTCACCCCTCAAATATTATAATTAGTCAGGTAGGCAGAACTTGGAGATACTGACTGTGAAAACCTACATGCTAAAATATCCATAGGGAACGATCATGATGGATACACAAAAGGTTGGCAGCATATAGTTTTTTCAGAGGGAACACAATTGTACCCGTGGAGTTATGGGAAGATGATATGAAAGAGTTTCATATATCCCATTTGGTTGTGCATCCAAGTGTTTCAAAGATGTACTAAGACCTCTGACATCATCTTTGGTATTGATGGATAAAAAAATGTTTGCATAGTTTTTTTTCATGATTCCTTACTTGTCAGCAAGAGAAGGATATGGACAAGGTTCAAGTAGGTTTAGCAAAACTACTTGAGGTTTCTGAATGGATGTTGGATAAGATATCGATGGAGTTCATGTTGGTTGTACCATGCACATCATTGGGACATGATTAAATCTGTGTGATCATTTTCTGACTCACCATGTTGGACCACATCCTAGTTATTTGAGGACATATTTCAGTAGAGATATTGGAACATCTCTACATGCATCATAAATTTGAACTATGTAGAGTTCCATCGGTGATTTTTTATAATCGTGATTCTTGTTTCTCATCTCGATAGTGGAAGGGAATATATGAGGTGTTTAGACCCAGTTACACTAGAGCTCATTGTTTCACCCACAGATAGATGTCAAGACTGAGTGAACCATTCAATTTTTTCAGGACTGGATACATGCTTCAGTGATAGATATTGGTCATAGTTGGGAGGATCATCTTACACCAATGGAGTTGTAATGTGACAACATATATCATCCCAGCATAGGTATGGAACTATTCAAGTACTTCTACAGGTGACCCTACATGTCACCACATTTCATAACTAAATAACGAGAGTCAACAAACGTGGGCCAAAGATGGGGAATGTTACTAAACATAAGTTATAGATCATCCAAGAGTGAATGAGGGCTTCATATATCTTCAAAAAATATTATGATGAAGGAGACAATAAGTTCCTTTAGGTTTCAACACGATTGGGACAATAAATGTTTTCTCGGGTTGGAAAGCTATAAAAAAGGTTCATCGGCCCATTTACAATACTATGAATGTTAGATAGAAGGTTTACCACTTGGCACAACAACCCCAGTTAAATTAGGTACATGATGTCTTCCATGTGACTGAACTAAAGAGATACATGCATCACTCATCTCACAACATCAGATAGGGTGAGGTTGAAATTTATCATGGTGTGATGACATAGATAATATTTTCATAATTTATATATGAATTTCAATTATTTAAACCCTCAAAATATTTCAAATTATGTTTATTTACAACTATTTTGGCTTTATAGGATGTTTTTCAATAAAATATGAAGATTTCTCAATTCGGGAATTTTAGAAGATTTTATACACAAGGGTATTGTTCGCATACCTTTTATAATATGATTCCTATTTGACAGATTATAGTTTTTAGGATGAATTAGGTTATTTACATCAACTATGTTTTTTCTAATTTGGCTAATTCGACCATCATGTTACCAGAAATAATTAATGAATTTGATGATGTTTTTAGGAAGACAGTGTGGACCCCACCTCGGAAATAAAATCTTAATTCTAGATAAACACCTCTAATTGAGGTGATTCCACGTGTAATAGAACCAATAAATAAATGCGTGTTTCCAAACTCAATTATTGGGATTTTTTAACTCATTAATATGGCCACTAAACATTATATATTTAAAGAATAATTCATGAATTCTAAGCCAAAAATAGTCCATGTCATTATAAATTCCAAAAAACCTTAGTCGAGAGGCCAATTTAGTGGTAATTTGGTGTGTAAAAGTACATGATTATTTTGAAAAACCATTATGATGGGTGGAAACTGTGAATAATACTTTTTTTCAAAAATGTGCAACCCTTTAGGGGAATTATTATGCATAGAAATGATGGGGAGATCCTCCCTATCAAATAATTTCGTTCTTTCTGGGGTAGAATGGAAGTGAACTTGTATGGATTTATCTATTCCATTTCATATCCATTTCATAAATTTTTATTCCTTATTCGATAACATTCATCTTTATTACCCTTCTACTAGAGCGATAATTATTTTGAGTTATCGGGAAAGGGGGAGTTCCCCTATTATAATATCGTAGTCATTTTATTTAATTAAAAATATAATTTTACATTTAATGATATCTATTTTCAGTTGTGTTAAATTCTATTAATGTTATTTATTATGGGTTTTGATTTCATTCATTATCAATAGATTTGGTGGAAAAACATTAAACTCCCTCCCCTTATAGAAATTTTTCTCAATCGAGAAAATTATGTTTGTTTGTGTGTGTCTAGCAATAATTGGCATGTGTGTGAATAAATTGATTTTTTTCTTGACTTATAAGGATAAAAAGTTTTAGATTTGGACCTTCTTCAATTTTTTGGTAATATTTTATGGACTTTAATGCACATAGGATTAATTTTTATTACTTCTTTCAACCAAGGGTGATTGACCACTCAATAAAGCAGTCATTCATTTATAATTCAATTGTAAGAGGGAAGGAATTATTTTTTCAACCACAATGACATTGAAAGTGCTGATCCTAAACTAAACCCATCACTACTTCTTTGACATTTGTTAAAAATTTATTTTAAATTGCCTTCTACTTTATAAAACCAAATCAATTTAAGGAAAATCCTGTAATTATCTATCAAATAAATGCCACAAACTATTTTGTGTGTACTCCTCTCAGAGATATTTTCGAGGTAATCCAATATATTATAATTAAGTATTATTAAATACTCTTTCAACACACCCCATGATAGCTGTGTGTCCAATACTAAACTATTTCTTAGGAGGTAGTGAATCTTATTTAAAAAAAATTGAATGACACATAGTTCCGCTGACCATTTAAATCCATTTGATCTTAATATTTAAATCACACTAACCAAACTGAGAAAACATGATTTTCAATCAGATTTTGAGGAAATAAACCTCTAGGGTTCAAATGACACACTAAGTGTTTAGTCTGTACCCAAATACATGGTTAAAAGTCCCAACCAAACCTTCCACAATCTAGGCACACTACAATTCTCTTTTCAAAATAAATAACTCAACATACCTACTATCCTTAATGATTTTGAATTGCTGGACAATAAGATTCCCATTGTAACAAAATATCATGGTCTTGGAGGAGATGTCCCAAATCAGCTCGTGAAATAATTTACCTTAACTTCATCATGTTTTAGGCCAAGAGGATCAATTGAAGTCCAATTTCAATGGAGATAAATCCCCTTCTCACATGAAGGATCAATTAAATAATGGTCAAAATATATAATCTATGGGAGAACAGTGACTTGGAGGATATAAAATGATATTTTAGGCAGAGATACTTTTCCAAATCTTGGAGCACTGCCTTCAAAAATGATATTTACATTATACGTGAATCAACTGAAGAGACCCTCTAAGATAGATGGGTCAATTTAAAAAACATTTTTCCATATCACCGCATTATGAAATGGGATATCATCAATTCCTTGTCTTCTTCTACAATGTAATTATTGGAAATGATCAAAATCTTCAAGATGCCTCATTAGGAGGATCTTTGATAGAAAATTCTCCTACATATATTCGAGGTCTGATTAAAAATATTATAAAATACTCCATACATTTTAGAACAAGAGCTATGGTAACTAGGAAAATTTTGATATAAAAAAATCTTATTCATCTACGTTTATTGAAGCCAATGTTAATGACCATGTATGGTTAGTCCAAAAAATAGTTTTCCCTCATGAAAATGGACAAAAAGAATCAATTGAGGTATGTGGTGTGTGATATTCATCAATCATTATACTGACCATGGTCCTGATATGTTGGGGAATGAATAAAGCACTGTGGCCTTTCTAAGAAGAAAATTCATAAATAATTAATTAATTAGACCCCAAGCCCGACAAGGATACATAAACCAACATAAATATACAAGATCATTCAATCCTAACTATTACACAAGTCAAACTCATTACCAATAGCAACAAATCCAAAAACCCCAATCCATCCTTGTATTATTTTGAGTTACATTTTATGTCATTCTTTCATGGTGTTTTTATTAAATGTTACCAAATATGTAAAATATTAGGCTACAATCTCATCATTAATCGAGATGGTTTATGATTAAGTATATAATCTTGATATATCATGTTATAAATATAATTAATTATAAATAATTTTGTTATAGTATATTAAATCATGATATATTCATGTAATAGTGCCAATTTTCCACTAGGTTTTCATGAAATTATTAACCAAAGGTTTTAATGAAAAATATAAATTATTTCTATCTTTGGATAGTAAATTAGTTTCATTTGAAACCATGTTTTCAAAAAACTTGTTATATTTTTTTACCACTATGATATATTTTTTAAATGATATTTTTACAATGTTTTGTCATTTTTAGAAACTTTTTTTCAAAGGAATATTCATGTCATTTTACAAAAAATATTCTTCTAGATTTTACTAAAAATGTGAAAGAAATAATTGTTTAAATTTTTAAAACATCAATGGAATTTTCCTATGTAAAGAACAATAATTTATTCAAAAAAATCCATAATATGTTTTAAAATATGTTTTATATTAAAAATTTTGGGGAAAAATTTTATTATTTAAAATGTTATTTTTGAGGAATAAAGGATATTTTCCTCAATAATTATTTTATATTATATGTCAAACGTATTTTCCATTTATATGTACATATATTAGTTTTTACCCATGCAATAATGGTGATATATTCTAACGAAACCACAAAATTATTTCTTCTTATGGATAATATTTAGATTCCATGATGTTTATGAAACCTATTTCTCTTCCCCGAGCAATACCAGGAAGAAAGTTTTATGAAGCATACTTCTTTTCATCTGTTACTCTATATTTAAATGATTATGAGACCTGTCTATTTTAACATGTTATGTCATGATGAAATGTTTAATATTCCCATTTAATTACATGGATTAATATAGGATAATTTATTATTATCTAATGACACACATAAATTCACTTCATATTATTTGATAGTGTGACATATGTATACCTCTAACACATTCGGTAATGATTTAAATCTTATGAGATATACATGATTGGAATCAGGAGTGAATATAGTTCAATAAGACATTTTTGGAATGGGGAATGAACCAGTTTTAGTATGGTACATTATGTATTACAATATCCTTGGATATTATCCTTGAATAATATTTAAATAATTCCATATTCTTATATTTATATCACAAATCCATCTGTTATGACAATATTATACTCTCATTTATCATTTTATTTTATTAAGATAAGATTTTTGCATTATAAACATCCATTATTTATTCGGTCACTCAATGTTATGTTATTTGATATAGAAATTATGGGTTTATAATTAAAAATGACATCTATCATATATATATTTTCATGTTACTCTTATGTATCTCCCTTGATTTTCCGTATATAGAATCTCATATCACATTTTTTTATGTTTCCTTCAACCATTTTATTATGATCTATATTATGTATGATGTATCATATTATGGGGTTATAAGGGAATAATTTTGTTGGATGTTATGTATCTCACTTCGGAACAATTGTTTATGTTTCCAAGTTACCAAAGGAAGTAATATATTATGGTCCTCAGATTTGTTTTTTAGTGTAATGAATATTCCTAACAAATGATGTTATAAAATTAATATGGGGAATGTTTCACTATAAATCTCATGTCATGAAAGAGAAACATACATAGGTGACCACATGCCTGTAATTGATGGAAAAAAGGTTAGGTTCTCTCAATTCGTCAAAAGGAAACCGTTCATGGCGGTCCTAATGTCTGAGGTCAAGGCCTTGCCAATGGGAAGATGAGGTATAATTTTGATTCATTTTGTCCATTATGGCCAAGGCAATCATTCATTTATCTCAAGGGAATCAATTTTTGATCTAATTAAATTTAATATTTCTATTCAGTCTAAAAATTTTTAATATAACATGAGGTTCTACCACAGTGGTGATCCTACGGCACACATACCATATAAAAAATACCTAAAAACCAAATGGTTAGTGTATCATACCACCAACCTCATCCTATAACCATTCCAGATTATTTCGAGGGGCTACCTGCTCTACAAAGTCTTATCCAATCTCTTCCAATCCCAAAAATTTTCATTCCAAGCATGCTTGTTCCCCTATGTCTCGAACTCAAGACAACCATAAACAATTAATTAATCATATAATTTATAATAAATAAGAAATTTTATTATAAAAGTGTAATAAAAAACATTTTATTCATCGAACACACTATCACATAAAGCCATTACGAACCCCTAATAGGATGTTAGAAGCATACTCCTTGTACAAACTTGCTGAAACCCATAAGAATAAGAAAAAAAGTTACTTACCTAATTTAATTGAGCTATAAAAATATAAATAAATTTATATTATTGTGTAACATTGACCAAATAATTAGTCATAGATGGAAGACATATTCTTAGAACATCTCCTTCCTATGATATATGAAATTTCTGAAGGAAGAAGATGATTTCCCTCTTCTATAGTGAAATATAAATTTCTAAAATAAATAAAACAACCCCTAAATAAGTGGAAATGATAAGAGGTATTGTCTGGAGGCAGATAAGATATTTGTACCTTGAATCATCAGTGAAAATATGAATGTGATCCACCAAAAACCAATTCAGAAGAGGGGAGTGGATGTGGATGCTTCGAACACACGATCAAATAAAAAGTGGAGAAAGGGGGATTCCCCTCTAATATGTTGAGTCTGGAATAATGATTTGAACAAATGTTTACCCAACATACCATCTAGTACTATGCCAATAGCTAGTTGGTGATCCATATAGGCTCGCAAGCCTAATGAATAGGCCACTAGTGAGCTAGTGGATCACCATAATTGGTCAACAGCTAAAAGTTATGGCCACCCAACACCTCAGTCACCAATGCTACCACATGCTCTCCCTTGAACCCTCTATCTCTATTCAGAGCCTAAATTCCCATTTAAAATATTCCTTTTATATCACTAAAAATATTGGAATTAGATTTTAAATCCTCATTCAAAATTCATCCCATCCACTAGGTGAAAAATTAAATTATTATTGGAATTGAACATCCCATATGGACCAATGGAATTAGAAGCTCCCCACAATTTTTCTTCTATTCCTTGGTATGTTCTAATGGTCAACCAAATACACAACCTAATATACATCAGTAACAAATTCAAAGCTAGGTGGCCATATTACATACCCAAACATCAAAAAGTTATTTCAATGAATGAATTATACATAAATCATTTGAACCATTAATACATAAGCCAACACTCATAACCATCACCTAAACATCAAGACAATACTAACCCAATCACATCCATTCTAAATATGGATGGATTTTCTACAGAAATTAGCACATGTCTATTGGTTCTCCCCACTATAGAACTTATCCATATGGTCCAAATTACAATTGGAGGTCCCATATATAGTTATAATTCCCATTCTAAAGTTGATCCTTGAATTCCATTGACAACCTTAATGTGTTTATCAAATCCTAAAACCAATAATGAGTGAAAACATCAATCCAACAACAATTTCATTTTATATTCATTATTACTACCTAAATTGATGTGTACTATTGAGAAAAAACAAAACTAGAACACCATAATTTACAAAAAAAACTCAAACCATTTTTTGAAACACATACATCATGTCCTAATTGATACACCTATTGTGGTTTCATGCTCCCTACATCAAAAAACTACGAAACCACTAGTTAGATAACCTCTGACTGACCATCCATGATAAATATTGAATATAACCATCGATACTTTATTGAATCCAATATTAGGATCCAATTATAAATAGAGGAATAACATGATTTTCCATTCATGATCTTTTAATTTGTTTCAAAACCCCTAAGAAGACTCCGTAGTCAGATAAATAACCTCAAAACCATTCATCATTCCCTACTGCAGGCAATGAAATATGGGAAATGTAATCTAACTCAGAGAACAATAAATTACATCCCCTATCCTAAAATAAATGATCAGTATTATTCAACCATCACATATAAATCCTGACATGTCATTTCCTAAGGAATCTAACTAAGAATCAAATTCATTGCATACTTTCACCATTATTCCAAAACAATCATCTAATGACTGACCACATACTCCAATGAGACTTATAACATTAGTGCCACACACATATGTCTAAAACTCATCTCCCCACAATATGAGTCTCATTTTCATCACATAACAAAAACCGAAATTCATTGTTCTATGTCATATACATCAATAAATATGATAAATAGATGTGTCCAAACTTGCTAATTCCTATGCACTTGAAAAAAAATGTTTCTCGATCGCAAAACATAATGAGGTTTCACCTTCAACTATAAAATGTTATATTTACAAATTATATGGAGTAACTAATTCCACACATCACGTGGCAACTCAATAGCATATAATCTCAAACATGCATGTCCCTCATTTCGAGCCATGGTCACCTGATTCACAGATTACACATTCCCATGACCAAAGTGTCACTAGTATCATAACTAGTGGAAATATATCATGTTTTCATTTATACACACCATATTATCTCATGTTCCAATGCCCTCCATAGGTTCTCATATACGCAATAAAATAACATGTGATCACAAACAACTACCATGGGACCTTTCCATACCGAGCATCCCTATATATGATTCCATACTCATGAATAAATACCTAGGATAATTCTCCAAGACACCATCAGAGAGTATTTATTTCTTGGAACGATATCCATGAGGATCAGATATATATATTTTCATTCCATGATATAAAAGAAAATGTCATATAGGATTTTACTTTCACATTATATAACTGATCAAAGGGCTTCCACCATTTCATAGCATATTCACATCACACTACTCTAAATATGATCAGGTGACACCACATTCACTTCTAAGAACATCATCTTGGATGATCTATACCTAGATAAATCTTTAACCACAATTTGTATAATGTAGAATACCATTTAAATATATATGAAAAACACTACATATATTGTTAAATTTTCCCTAGGTAACCAACCTACACAATACCCACCCATAAGTGGTTCTTATATATGGGATTAAATTCTTCTTCATTGGCCTCTTAGGGTTTCTAATATTCCACTACTATATAGATAATATCTCATTCATCACCATGGGATCTATAAGTCATGCCAGCAGAATAAGCCATATGTAAGAAAGTAAGACCAAAAAATATAAATGTAACCATGTACTTATATTGGAAAACATTATTATCATAATTACTAAAACATTTAATTGATAAATAATAGTCCTCATTGAAAATATTCACACTAAGAATCCCTATATAATTTGGATCCTACATTCCACATAAGATGAATGATAATCGTCAAACATTTACAATCTAAGATAAAAAAGCCCATGAACTTGTCTCCTACCAATGGGAATAGATTGTGAAGATGATCTACTTTAGTGATAAATCTCAATTCTAATGTTTATCATAATAGATGAAATTCAGAGATAACATTAACAACAAAATATGGGAACATAAATCAAATACTTTTGGTCACATGGACATCAATCCAAAAATATTTTCAGGACACAATATTTTTGGTTCTATCACAAGATCTATTAACAATCTATATCTCAATTATATCGACTCCCATATATTGTTACAAAATAAAAAAAACAATATGTTGATATTTATTTATAAAATCCATGCCCGACTCACTCTATGAATGGTAGCTAGTCTGATCATCCACATGACATCTTATGCACCTCTCGTTATACTAGAGGTTACCAACAAGTACATGGTGTATAAGGAGGCATCATGTTGAGGAAAAAACCCTTATATAAGAGTGAACATTCATAATTATATATCTACACATGAACCAAATAAAAATATAATCAGGGTACTATGTTAAAAATAAACATCAAATAATTTAACCTGAAATGAATTAATGTCTATATAGAAGGAACAAAGATATAACTAACCAACCACTGGCCAGTTAAATATAAATAAAATAATTATAGGAATATAAAGAACATGGCTCTACTACATCTTAGATATATTCCATGTACTAATCCTTTTATATCCTATGAGTTTTAGATGGATACCACACTATTACCAAACATAAGACTTGGACCTTACTATTTCAATCATAAACATATGATAGATACTTGCGTACTCATGTGAAATGGAAAACTTAGGAGGGTTGATTAAAATACACAATAAGGAAACACCAATAGGTTTTCATACTAACCGTGGTTTATTATGTTATATTCATTAGATATATTGATGTGTGAGATTTGTTTTGTAAATAATTCACTTAGTCATTAAAAATACCCACTAAAATAATTAAAATACAAGGTAAATTTGTGACTTTTTTGAATTTATGATTTCCAAGAATAAATATAAATTATCTTAAAACATGGTTTTTAGGGACTTATTAATTTTTGGAATAGAAATTTATAGGTGTTAATTGATTATAATTTATATGATTTATTTTGTGGAATTAATCTAAAATATAAATTAGAAAAAAAATAATTATTCAATGTTTTTTTGGAATCCTATTATGATTTCAACATGTTATCATATTCATACATCCTATATAAGAAATTTAAGCTACAACCTGGGGTTTCCTATCATCACTATGAGAAAAAATATCTCATCACAAATGAATTTACTTTTACACTAGCACTCCATTTTCTACCATATGAAGAGACCACTTATATATATTCATAGTGAAAAAAATCTATTATTATTTTATAAAAAAAATTGTACAGTCAGTTTGGGGAATGTTTCTACCATAGGTTCTCTTTCTACCACTAGGAAGAAAAAATTATACTGGTACTCAATGCTACCTTTAGATCCACCATTAACATATTCTCTAATTCACCGATTTATACTACTATATAACAAGAGAATAATCTTCTATTAATAAAATAACTTCATTCTTGTACAATTTTTTTATTTTATAACGCTCAATGATGTCAATAATAGAAGTATAGAACCCAAGATGATCCACCCATGTTCCTTTTAAAAGCTCAACTCAGTGAATACTAGTTCAAATATGGTGACTCAATCAAGAGTTGATGATGAAATTAAATATACATATTGATGAATAAATGAAGGCTCACCAAACCAACACCAAATAATAAGGATGACTCTTGTATTTCAGTTCCACGCAATTGAACCCTGTAGAAAAAAAATATTTTCCATCAACCTTGTTCATGAAGAAGAAGTTGAATGATATTAGAATTTATCTCTATTATAGTCGATTAATGGATACGTAATCATGGTGATGAAGTTGTGGAGAACTAATAAAAATTCGATGACGGTGATGAGATCAAATTTAACCTACATAAATGATCTAAATTATCATTCATATATTTTATCTAAATAACCCATCAATGATTGGGAATGAAACCATAATTTACCAAGACATTGTGGAAGGTTAATGACAATATAATTTTTCACACATTTTATTATCATTTAATAGCCACACTACTTCATGAAATCCATTATTTCAAGTAGAAACTCATGTTACAACACTCATATTTTTGCAACATTAATGATTCTCTCCAATGAAGAAAAATGAGGTTGGTTAAATCATACCACCATGTTGTAAAGAGATAATGAAAAATAATAAATGAAATTTTTATGTGGATCTCTAAAGGACTAAGTGCATATAAGGAATTTAGAATGAAGATCATTGTTGGTTATTAAATTTACATAATGAATCAAGAAATATTTTTTGTCTATTTTTTGTTGTCCCCCTATGAAAGACCAAAATCAGATAAGCATGTATTGAAACTGTTCTATAAGAATGTCTAAAAATATATGATTAGAGAAGTACATAATGAATTTAAATTTTTGATCCAAGATGGAACACATCAATGAGACCCCAGATATAATCCTTTTTGATCCACGCATGATCCATTCAACACAAAATTTCAGGCCAACACCCAAGGATATTTGTTTAAAAAATATTATATTATTGAAATCACAAAGTCATAATATATCCCTCATTGATTTCTATACTCAAACGCCATCTCAATCAAAGTGTACTAGCTATATTCATCTATTTCAAAATATTAATGTCATATCCATGCCCATAGAATAAATTTTTCATCTACAACCAAGCCATATGATAATAAAGACTAAAATTACATTAAATACAAGATATGTACACCTAATACTAGAGAACCATTATAAAAAAGACAATTTACCGAGGCCCAAAATCTATTTCCATGTCCAACATAGACACCATCATTCTAGACAAAATATAATTATACATCTAGTAGAGTCGTGTGGTGTTGAAGGGATTCCACTACAATTCTACATGAATTGATGTGTGTCCTGGATTAGAATATGAATTAAATTTAGTTTAGTCGTGAAATTTAATAGTATCTCTAAATGTACTATAACTAATCCAGATGGAGAAATATATTTTTCTATTCATAATGTTTAATTTCATGCATTCAATGAATCTCTATGTGTTATTATTTAATTAGAGAATTGTTTTCTTATTTTTGGACAAGCTAATTTCAAGTTTTATACTTTTATAATATCCAATTCAAGATAATGATTTTATAAATCTTTTTCATCCTTTTACATCATTCATTCTTAATTTACTTTCATTGTGTTGTATTACTCCGATGATGGAACACTAATTAATTTTCATGGAAGAAAAAAATCCACAATTCTAAATATTGATTGAATATAATCATTTCATTTAAAATAATACATTATATATAGATTTTTATGTTTTAATTAGTCATATATTTATTCTAGATATCAATTTTTAATTCATCTACACTAATTCAGGGAATTTCACACAAAAGCACGTCAGAATTATTATACCACCTCAGATAGTAAGCATTGATACAATTTCCGGGTAATCAAATATATCGAAATGCTAGGCGTGGAAATGATATAGTATATACTAATAACTATATTAACCTATAAAGACATTAAAAACCTAATAATATTAATCAGTGAAGTATAAATATATTATTGGATGAGTAGGAAACAATTGTAATAATTATTCAATGGGAGAATGATGGAGTGATCTATTGGTAGACTATCTCTATTAAAATAGATATTAAAAATAATAAATTGAATCCCATTTCTTTATATTTTGAACCCCTTAAATAGGTTCAAAAGGCATTTGTTACACTATATTCTTCATAGAAAACTCGAGTCCCCTTTATCTGAATTTTCGGTTGGTTCAAAAATTTATTTTTTTGTAACCCAATGATTGGTTGTTCCTCACGTTCCTAGTTAAAATAAAAACATAAAAGTAGGATAATAAATGAAAAAACCACATTAACACCAAATTAGTCTCGACACAAAAGTTTATACTATCCTATCCTTATTATCACACCACCATAGTATCACTAACACCCAACAAGAATATTTATATCACTCTATACAATCAAAATATCTATCGTCAATAATAAATATTATGACATTGTTCGAGCATGTATAATTCATATAGTCAAAATGAGCTTCAAATAATACTATCAGGACAGGGGAATCTGTTCCACACCGAAGGGATCCCATGACCATACATACTCAAATGAGTAGTGAATCATATGGTGTTACAAGGATTTCTTCATCCTCTCTCCCACAACAGAAGTATATGGTTGTACTCGATAAATCATGATATCTAGATACTAACTACATTCTTAGAGGAGAATACCCTAGGTAATCTGATCATTCTTGTAATAACTAATTCACGGGAGACTTCGGAAATCATAGTGAATACACTCCCTAGATCCAAAGATCAATATACCAGAAAAGTTAAGTCATAGACAAAACCTCAGACCATTTATTAAGAAAGGAAACATTCAATGAATAGGAAAACGAACAAGAGGTTCCAATTACATGTCATTAAAGACATACCCGTCTCCTCACCCATGAAAATCTTCCGAAATTGTTGATTCCCATTCTGACCTATCGTAGTGCTTTCAGATCATCATGTACATCCTTCTGGGATTCAGTTTCTATATCGATATCAATTCCCGAGTGGATTTCTTGATAGAGGACCTAGTGGACACCAGCATTGGTAGATCAGAATAATCCTTCCTTATACTTCCTTTAATTGGATGAGGTTCCTCCTTTCCATATTTCTTCTTCTCATCCTTGACAGCGTCACTATAAGAGGGCTTGACCAAACAACTGCAGTGTAGCCACACAATCGAAGTGGTATCCTAGAAATTGATCATGGGGATACAAAAGTCACCCTTCAAATGTAGACCACTTTAACCCTATGGTAATTTTCGTACGTGGATCCTCGATCCACACATATTATCCATAGAATGGTCCTATTTAAAATTTTCTATTCTTATTTACATTTAATCATTATCACCCAAAAATTCAAAACTGTATCAATGTACCAATGGAATCCATATAATGTCACAAATTTCTATATGTGGGTAATCACATTGATCTGATGTTGGATCATATGTAACATATCTTGGAATAAACTCTTATATCAATCATATCACTGTATGGCAACTCATCTAGGAATCCATGAGATAAATATTCTGATACCAGATCCCAAAAAAAATTGTGAGTATGATGGTCGTATCCAAATCAATAATTGATTCTTGTGCATTGTGGAAAATATCATCAGTAACATGACCATTTCTTTATTCGTAGGTGTGTGGGGATACCACACATCATCATGAATAAATATACATAAAAATAAATATATAACAATATTTGGTTGAATTCCCATTCTGTTCATCGTCACCCCATCCCCATAATACATAAAGGTCGATTCATGTTCTAGGTTGACACTCAAATGTATCACTCTCCATTTAAAAAACACTATCCCCATGTTGTACATTCATCAAGTATGCCCAATTGGGCTTCCTAGGTCATACCATAGCCGAGGAATCCATACAAAGATCATTGATCATGATATGGGATTTGGGTAAAAACACAATTCCCTCTGGAAAACACGTCCTATGAAATAAAAAATATGGTAGCATGGATTTAAACATTAAATGTGGTTTTCACATCCATAGTGAATCTATAATGGATTATGGACCATATTTATCCTTAATGTATCACTAGATAAGTTCACTTGACCACCGACCATCCTTTTTATATGGGTTTTACAACTTCGAAACGTATGTCATGATGTTACATACCTCGAAAAATAAGACCACCCATCTCATCTCATGTCACACCCCTATAATTACATGACTAAAGTCTCTTACTCAAGGGAAACTATGTTATTCCTACTAAATTATAGTGAAAAAATCTCACAGTGTTCCAAATTTCTAAATTCATGGCCTCTTCCAATAGTGACAAAGGAATGAATTAAATTCCCAAGGACTATTATAGTCTAATAACTCATTCATCTATCTGAATGATTCCTATCACTGAATCAGTTTTTAATAAATTCATTTTATTTTAAAATTCACAAATTAAACGAGGTGAAATTCAGAATTTGAAATAATGCACCTTGTAGGACATATAACTAATGCATAGAAAAAATTAGTCTGTTATACAGGGACACATTCCTCACCAAAAAAACAATCCATATAAATAATATTTATTTTTATCTCAGTTGTGGCCCGTTAATGTTTGACCATGTCCGAAATTGTCCATCCATAACATGCATCTTCACCTCATACTATAACTCTAGACAACCTTCAAAAAATATGAAATTTTAACTTTTAAAATTAAATATATGATTTTATATAATGGAGGTATATTTTTTTGTTTCAGTCGCTGGTGGCCCCATTACATCGAAATCGTGGACAACACCTCACGGGTTATCCACAATTGAGTCTTAATACCAAATCAGGATAAACCCTTAAACACAAAATCTAAACCTATAAGTATCATAATTTAATTTATGATAAAAATTAAAAAAAATACATAAAAATATTTATGATTTATGAAATATTGAATGATTTCTTGTCACGACCCATCCTCGGGGCCCGTGCCGTGACCACCCCAAGCCCACCTTTCATAGGACAGGGGCTGCCGACCAACACCAAAGGCATAAATCCCGGTAAAAAGGGAAGGAATTGCCTTTGTAATGTAAACAAACACCATAGAGAAAGCAAGAAGAAGAAGTAAACAAAAAGTAAAACTTCGTACAACAGTAAGTGCAGAAAAGTAATTGGGCCAGAATACAAACCCAAACTGAATGTAAAGTACAACTGGAATGAAAAAACAACTGAAAAGTAAAGCCGCAGCCTCAAGCCATCCACTCGAAGTCCCAACTGAAGGGTGGGTTCGGATAGCCTCCACAGCTCCTTGGTCCAGTCGTCTGCTCCGAGTACGCACTGCCCAGTGGCCCACCTCCGGGTACCGAACTACTCCTCGCCTCTACCCATGATCAGCGCTGTCTGTCGTCTTCAACCAACACAACGTAGTGCGGGCATAGCCCGTGTAGGGGTGAGTATAAGCTACTCATTAGGGACCCCGAGTCCCCCAAAGGTCTCCCAGAATCCAAAAGTATAACCCACAAAGGAAAGTTACAATCATGAAGTAACATCCGACACTGCTTAGGTATATGCCCATACATATACCTAAGTCATCAATCCCAGTTCAATCCAACCTCTGAGCCCATGTACAACCCATTCCACACAGGAAATCTCAACCCAGTCCACAAAGGAAAGAAAAACATAATCCACAAAGGATAGCACAACACAATCCACAATGGAAAGCAAAACATGATTCAGCTCACACAGTTATACTACTTCGTAAGACGTTAGAGATGATTAGATGTAGCCAATGATTCATCTAAGCCGTCAGAACCACAATGGATCGATAGGTACTAACCCCCACAATGACCCACACAGGATCGATCATGATGTTGAAACCATAGCTATTGGGAAACTCCTTTTCTATCAAGTACAGTTGGTATGCCGCTACAACCAAGCGCTTCCCTCTAACCTTGGACTGCTGTAGTACTCGACCTATCGAGTATTGTGGGCCTAATGCTACAACCAAGAACTTCCCACCATGGGTCTACCGCTACAACCAAGATCTCCCCCTCATAGGCTCTAGAGGTACTCCTTCTGTTGAGTACCATGGGTCAGCCGCTACAACCAAGCACTCCTCCGCCGTGGGTCTGCCGCTACAACCAAGGGCTCCCCTGTGCTGCTACAACCAAGTGCTCTCCGTCATGGGTCTGCAGCTACAACCAATCGCTCCTCCGTTGTCGGTCTGCCGCTACAACCAAGCCCTCCCCCTCATAACCTCCAGAGGTACTCCTTCTATTGAGTACTACGGGTCTACCGCTACAACCAAGCACTCCACCACCATGGGTCTGTTTCTACAACCAAGCGCTTCCCAGTGGTCTATCCGTAACACACCGTGTCGTTCGATCAGAATTCGTCAAGTCTCAACCGGCTCTCGGGTTTCCGCACATAGCATGCTCATTCTGGGAGGGTCCACACCACGATCCAAGAGGTCGATGCATCAACTGACATGTATTCCGTCGTTGATGTATCCCAAAAAGTACCGTAGTGGTTACTACCGAACCCACAGAGGATTCCCATACTGTCTTCATTGTCGTCGAAGTCGCAGCCAGCTCTAGGGTTCCCGCACACAGCAAGCTCGTTCGGGAGGGTCCTCTCCATGAGCCGAGGGATGATACATCAACTAACACATAGTCCGGAGTAGATGTATACAAAAGTTCTGTATCATCAACAGGAACACAACGTCATAGACGTTGCGTCAATCGGACGCCCGGTCTGAGAGTTATTGGCTTTTTCGTCCCAGGGGCCCGGTTGGTTTTTAAGTCAAAACCAACCCGTCCGTACTCCAACATCGTCCAAACCATGAGCGGAGTAAGCCAAAATGTCCGTCTCACTTAGAGGAATCCAACAATGTCGACGGCACGTCAATTGGACGTCTGGAGGTCATGGTATGAGCGTTTCCGCTCCGAGGGCCCGGTTGGTTTCATGCACGAACCAACCCGGACAAACCCAAAGTACTCTCAAACATTGAGTGTAATATGTCGAAACGACTGTCTTGATCGAAGGATCGCATCACCGCTAACGGTGCATCGATCGGAGGTCCGTAGCCCACGATATGGTCAAAGGACCGAGAGAGGTCCGAAAACAGGGGGTCTGGGCCAGGACCGACCCGGCCCAACCCCCCTGGTCGGCCCGAACCGGGGCAACCCGACCCGGGTCCGGGTCCGACCTGGCTGGGCGTGGCCCAACCCGCCCGACGTGGCCCAACCCGGCGGCCCAGCCAGGCGCGCTGGGCGCGCTGGCACTGGCCGGGTGGCCAGGCGAGCCGGCGCGTCCGTTATGGCTGAGCGATGCGGGCGGGGGGGGGGGGGGGGGGGTGCGCTGCTCCCGCGTGGGGCCGCCCTTGTCAGCGGACATGGCCGGGTGCCGCGTCCCGCCGCATCCGGTCCCGCGCGGTCGCGGGACCCATGGTATCTCCTCCCGGCGGCGCACCGGGTGCCGCCGCCGCATGCCGCCGGCGCCGTCGTGCAAGCGTGGCGCACCGGCGGGTCGCTCCGCGGACCACCGGACGAGTTCCAGTGGTCGGAATTGCCTGCCGTCTTCACCAACGAGCCTCTCGGGACCCGTCCTTCACTGCGAGGACCTCACAATGCCTGTGCGGCCTGCTTCATCATCGTCCGCCGATTTGCACACCAAGAACGAAAGGAAGGTGGGTTCGGACTTGTTCGTTGGTCCGCACCCACCGCGTTAGCAGTCTTAAAAGTATTCCAACAAATATTTAAACAACCGCAGATATAATCACATAGATTAAAATGAATAAAGACCCCTACGTCAATGTTGATGTCGAACGGGCGTTCATCGCGGAATTAACCATCGCAGAAGAAAACGATTGCCGAGGAAGAAATGTCATGGAAGGAACGTCATTGGCGTTAGGTGGTCTCTGAGGGAGGCGTCTCTCGTCGTCGTCTGCCGTCAGAGGTCGGCGTTCTTCGTCGGTGGCGGTGCGTTCTTCTCTTTTTCGCGTTCGTCATCGAAGAAGAACGTTTTCCTCCAAATCCTCCCCACGCAACAATTTCCCCCCGAAATAAAATAAGAGTAGTCTTATTTTATTGACGCACAATCCAACCCTTTAAATTCAAAAAGGAAACGAAACGAACAATTAATTCGATGAATTAATTGTAACGATTTAACCGCCCAAATTAATGAGGCGTTTCTTAACCAAAATAAACCCATGGTTGACTTTATTAAAAAGGGGGGTGCAGGTGCGTTACATAGAGGGAAAGAAACGGTGGGGCTTGTGCGGGCCCCACATCACAAATATCCTACCATGTGGGTAGGATATTGTGTGTGCCATCTTATCCACTTAACTTAGGTTAATCCTGCTTTGTGTAAAATAAAAATAGAAATTCGCACCACTTTTATTTTGATTCCTTAACTTAACCCCAAAATTTAGAAACCACACATGAGAAAACGCAACTCTGGAAAAGGTGGTTCTAAACAATTACCGGCGATGCGATTACATCGGTGCCCTCAGAATTCGATTCCGAGCACCGGTTCAAAAGTTAGAAAAACCCGCTCATTCGTTCACTGAACGTACCTGAGCCAATCTTCGGAAAAAGATTCCGAGCACACCGGGCCTTAGAATTAGGTGCCGTCAGAAACTGCATTCTTTTAAATTTCCAAATAAAATTATGAATAAAATATCCTTGAAATTTATGGGTCTTTACATCACTCCCACCTCAGGTATTTACGTCCCTGTAAAGATACATCAAAATCTAGGGAAACAAAAGAAGTACAGAGAACGCATCTAAGCCGTCGGCTCCCATGTGCTCACCTGGAGGTTCCCATACTGCCAGTGGATGCGCACCCGAGGAATCGGCCATCCTCATAGGATCCGCTCCTGTCATTCCTCGATCCCCACTAGAACCTCCGTGAGGGTCAACCCATCTCCCATGTCTAGCTCCTCATGGTCGATGAACTGTGAAGGGTCAAGCTTGTATCTACCTAGTTGAGATACATGGAAGTTGTCGTGCACCTAGTGTAACAGAGGTGGGTGGGATAAGTGGTAAAATACCTCTCCTACCCTGCTGAGGACCCTGAAAGGTCCGTTGAACCTCGATGATAACTTATCGCCTCAGCCACATCCTTGTAACTCACGTCGAGGTGTGACATGTAGGGAAACGTGGTCACCATCTTCGAACTCTACTGGTCTCCGCCTCCTATCAGCACAAGACTTTTGCTGGCTCTGAGCTGTCCTCATCCGCTCTTGGATGACTTGGACCCTTCTGGTCCTACAATAGATGCTGAGATTTTTTCTTCACCGATAAGAGAAATATGGTCTCATCTCCTGGATGAACCATGCTCTTCGCCTAATACAGTCAATCCCGTCATGGATGATACTAACCCATATTAAGGATGACGTCATAAGGCCTTAATGCTACTACCAAGAGATCCAACCGTTACTCTCACCTCCAAGGGTTGAGTCACACTGTCGGCATCAGTGTGTGGTAACTGGGTATACTCTAGTAGGTATCTCAAAGTGAGGGTCAAGTCAACGGTTTTTAAACTGGAACCTCTTAGAACAACATAAAGAGAGGACAAGAAGGTAACCGCCAAAAGAAAGGTGTCTTTTATTACTACATCTCAAGCTACAAAGACACAAATCATCTACAAAAAAACATCAAAAAAGCTAGATGCATCATACAAAAAAGTCTCCTGGTCTGGAGCTAGTCCCGCTCCTATCCATCTGCTCCTAGAGCTCCATGATCATAGGCCTCAGCTTCCTGAAGCTGAGCTCTCCTCGAAGAGCCGTCCACCTCCAACTGCACGGCTTGCTCCTCTTCCTCGTCTGCCTGCTCCCTGCGGACCGCCACGGTCGACCCTATGCCTCTACCTGGGTGGCCCCTCAACCGTCTGCTGCTCCTCAGAATGGCGGGTCGGGCAGCCACGAGCCATGTTACCAACCCCACCACATGAGTAACACTGTCCGCTCATGGTAAGTCATTGTCCTCCACGGGTTCCTCACACAAACGATCTTGTGTCATGCGGTCGACCACCTGTAGGTCTAGTCCACTTCAACCCCTACGTCATCTGCTTACTACCCGCTGCAGAAGACTCTGCTACGTGCTGCCCTACGGTGGGTCTCACCGCTGATATAGACTCAGCAAGAATGTTCTCGATCATAAGGGCTCGCTCCAGTACCCCTGCCTGTATCGGAATGCTGAGGGAGATAAGCGATGCCATGATTTCCTACATCAATCCCTGCTCAAAGGTCCATGCCCGGAAGAATGGGTCCCGTACCATTTCTGTCGAGTGGCGCGGGAGATCGGTAAATCTCACCGAGTACTGGGAGACCGTCAAGCTGCCCTGTCGCAGCTGTAGAAGCTCCTGGATGCGCACCCCACCGAGTGTGGCTAGGACGAACTCCGAGTGGAAGAGGCTCTCAAGGTCCGACCAGAGAAGAGATGCCTCATTGTGTACCTGGACCATCATGCTCCACCATCTGTCTGCTGCCGCGTGTAGTAGGCTCGCTGTGAGGATCACCATGAGGTCTGTTGGTGTCCTCACTAACCTGAAAACTCGTACCACTGCCTCCAGCCAGTCCTCAACTGCCTGGGGGTCCATCTCCCCGCGGAACCTGGGCGATCGCTGGTGCTGAAACTCGTGCAGTGCACTAAGGCGACGTGCATCGTCAGTGGCTGGGGTAGGTAGCATTAGTGGCTCGGCGGGTAGGGGTACCACCGGTGCCTCTACGGTCAAAGGGCACTACACCGAGGCCTCGTCGCTCGGTGGGATGTCGTCACACAAAACTCTCGAAACCCTAGCTGACTGTCGTCGTGGTGCCATCCTGAAAAGGAAACAGGTGCACCACGGACAAACAATATACCTGGTGAGCTGACACAAAGTAATCACAAAGAAAACTTGTAACACACAAGAAGTCAATGTTCTCATGCATTGAGTCAGAAATCAGAAGTCAGGGTCCTGGTGTACGGATACGTCGGCTGCCGCACCAACACTGGACTCCTTGGACTGATAACCACACTCAATAATCTTAAAACTATTGCTTCACATAGAAAAAAGATCAGAGTCCTGAGATCTGTGGTAGAAACGAACTCCTCTGATACCAATTTGTCACGACCCGTCCTCGGGGCCCGTGCCGTGAGCACCACAAGCCCGCCTTCCATAGGCCAGGGGTTGGCGACCAGCAACAAAGGTGTAAATCCCGGTAAAAAGGGAAGGCATTGACGTTGAAAAGTAAACAACCACCATAGAGCAAGAAAGCAGAAGATGTAAACACTAAGTAAAACTGGGTACAATAGTATGTGCGGAAAAGTAAGTGGGCCAGAATACAAACACAAACCCAAAATAATGTACAATTGGAAAGGGAAAACAACAACTGAAAAGTAAAGACGCAGCCTCGAGCTGTCCACTGGAAGTCCCACCTAAAGGGTGGGTACAGATAGCCTCCACATCTCCTCGGTCCAGCCGTCCGCTCAGAGTACGCCCCGCCCACTGGTCCACCTCCGGGTACCGACCTTCTCCTCACCTCTACCACGATCAGCGCTGTCTGTCATCTGTAACCAACACAACGTAGTGCAGACATAGCCCGTGCAGGGGTGAGTATAAGCTACTCAGTAGGGATCCCGAGACCCCCGGAGGTCTCCCAGAATCCATAAAGGATAATCCACAAAGTAACGATACAATCACGAAGTAGCATCCGACATTGCTTTGGTATATGTCCATACATATACCTAAGTCATCAATTCCAGTTCGCTCCAACCTCCGAGCCCATGTACATCCCAGTCCACATAGGAAATCACAACCCAGTCCACATACGAAAGAAAAACGTAATCGACATAGGATAGCACAACACAATCCACAAAGTAATGCAAAACAGGATTCATCTCACACAGGTATTCTACTTCGTAAGACGTTAGAAATGATCAGATGTGGCCACTGATTCATCTAAGCCGTCGGACCCACAAAGGATCGATAGGTACTAACCCCCGCAATAACCCACACAGGATCGCTCATGATGTTGAAACCATAGATATTGGGAAACTTCTTTTATATCAAGTACAGTGGGTATGTCGCTACAACCAAGCACTTCCCTCTATACTTGGATTGCTGTAGTACTCCACCTATCGAGTACTGTGGGACTACTGCTACAACCAAGCGCTTCCCACCATGGGTATGCCTCTACAACCAAGCTCTCCCCCTCATAGCCTCTATAGGTAATCATTTTGTTGAGTACCACGGGTCATCCACTACAACTAAGCGCTCCTCCGTCGTGGGTCTGCAACTACAACCAAGAGCTCCCCCGTGCTGCTACAACCAAGCGCTCCTCCGTCGTGGGTCTGCCGCTACAACCAAGATTTCCTCCGTCGTGGGTCTGCCGCTACAACCAAGCGCTCCCCCTCATAGCCTCTAGAGGTACTCCTTCTATTGAGTACTTCAGGTCTTCCACTACAACCAAGTTCTCCTCCACCGTGGGTCTACTACTACAACCAAGAGCTTCCCCCTGGGATATCCATAACACACCGAGTCGTTCGATCAGCAGTCGTCAAGTCTGAACCGGCTCTAGGGTTTTCGCACAAAGAATGCTCGTTCCGGGAGGGTCCACTCCACGAGACAAGAGGTCGATTCATCAACTGACATGTAGTCCAGAGTTGATGTATCCCAAAAATTACCATAGTGGTCACTACCAAACCCACAGAGGATTCCCGTACTGTCTTCATTGTCGTCGTAATCGCAGCCAACTCTAGGGTTCCCGCACACAGTAAGCTCGTACGGGAGGGTCCGCTCCACGAGTTGAGGGCTGATATATAAACTAAAACATATTCCAGAGTTGATGTATCCAAAAGTTCTATATCTTCAACAGAAACTCAACTTCACAGATGACGCGTCAATCGGACGCCCGGTCTGAGAGTTATTGGCTTTTTCGTCCCAGGGGCCCGGTTGGTTTTTAAGTTAAAACCAACCTGACCATACTCCAAATGTGTCCAAACCTTGATCAGAGTAAGAAAAAAGGTACTTCTCACTTAGAGGAATCCAACAATGATGACGGCGCGTCAATTGGACGTCCGGAGCTCAAGTTATAAGCGTTTCCGCTCCGAGGGCCCGGTTGGTTTCGTGGACGAACCAACCCGGTCGAAGCCAAAGTACTTCGAATACTTGAGTGTAATATTACGAAACTACTGTCTCTATCCAAGGATCTCATCGCTGCTGATGGTACGTCAATCAGAAGTCCGTAGCCCAAGATATGGGCAAAGGACCGAGAGAGGTCTGAAAACGGGGGGTCTGGGCCCGGACCGACCCGGCCCAACCCCCCAGGGTCGGCCCGAACTGGGCCGACCCGACCCGAGTCCGGGTCCTACCCGAAGGGGCATTCCCCGATCTAGCCGGTGTGGCCCGGCCCGGCCTAGGTGAATCCCGGCCTGGCCTGGGCGTGGCCCGGCCCGACCTGGGCGGCTCTGCCCAGCCCGACGGCTCGGCCCGGCTCGTTGGCGCTGGCCGGGTGGCCAGGCGAGTCGGCGCGACCGTTACGACTGAGTGATGCGGGTGGGGGGAGCGCTGCCCCAGCATGGGGCTGCCCTTGTCAGCGGATGTGGCCGGTTGCCACGTCCCGCCGCCTCCAGTCCCGCAAGGTCGCGGGACTCGCCGACTGCCTCCATGGCTTCAGCCGCGACGGCTCCTCCCGGCGGCGCGTGGGCGCCGCCGTGCCGGCAATGCGCACCAGCGGGTCGCTCCGCGTACCACCGGACAAGTTTCGGTGGTCAGAATTTCCTTTCGTCTTCGCCAACGAGCCTCCTGGGACCCGTCCTTCACTACGAGGACCTCACAACTCCCGTGCGGCCTGCTTCATCGTCGTCCGCCGATCCACACACCATGAACAAAAGGAAGGTGGGTTCGGACTTGTTCGTTGGTCCGCACCCACAGCGTTAGTGGTTTTAAAAGTATTCTAACAAATATTTAAACAACCGCAGATATAATCACATAGATTAAAATGAACAAAAACCCCTACATCAATGTTGTTGTCGAACGAGCATTCGTCGCGGAAGTAACCGTCGCGGAAGAAAAGGATTTCCGTAGAAGAAACGACACGAAAGGAACGTCATTGGTGTTAGGTGGTCTCTGAGGGAGGCGTCTCTCGCCATCGTCTGCCGTCGGAGGTCGGCGTTCTTCGTTGGCGGCGGTGCGTTCTTCGCGTTCTTCGCGTTTTTCGCGTTCTTCGTTGAAGAAGAACGTTTTCCTCCAAATCCTCCCCACGCAACAAGTTCCCCCCGAAATAAAATAAGAGTAGTATTATTTTATTGACGCACAAGAAAACCCTTTAAAATTAAAAAATCAAACGAAACGAACAATTAATTCGATGAATTAATTGTAACGATTTAATCACCCAAATTAATGAGGCATTTCTTAACCAAAATAAACGCACGATTGACTTTATTAAAAAGGGGGGTAGGGGTGCGTTACATAGAGGGAAAGAAACGGTGTGGCTCGTGCAGGCCCCACCTCACAAATATCCTACCAAGTGGGTAGGACATTGTGGGTCCCATCTTATATTATTAACTTAGGTAAATCCTGCTTTAAGTTAAATAAAAATAAAAAGTCGCACCACTTTTATTTTCTTTCCTTAACTTAACCACAAAATTGAAAAACCACACCTGAGAAAACGCAACTCCAGAAAAGGTGTTTCTAAACAATTACCGGTGCTGCGATTCCATCGGTGCCCTTAGAATTCGATTCCGAGCACCGGTTCAAAAGTTAGAAAAACCCACTCGTTCGTTCACTGAACGTACCTGAGCCAAACATCGGAAAAATATTACGGGCACACCGGGCCTCGGAATTAGGTGCCGTCAGAAGCTGTGTTCTTGTAAAATTCCAAAGAAAATTAAGAAAAAAATTTCCTTGAATTTTATGGATCTTTAAATAGCTAGTGGATACATTTTTGAGATCTCCCCTTCATTGGTTGTATGAATTTTTTGATGGAATCATGTGATTTCTCATTTTTTTGTTGAAATCCCCATTTCTGTCCCCAAAAAAACCTCCGCAAAATCAGTGAAAATAAATGGGGAGATGAAAAAATGGAGTATAAGGGTTTCATACCTTCTATATACTATGAAAATGATGAGGAAAACTCCCCAAACCAAGCGGATAAAAAAGAATCTTGTTAGGGGTTCTTAGGTCATGTGCACCAACAATGGAGGAGAAAGGGAAAGGCACCTATAAAAAGACCATGGATAAAATTGGGTATTTACCCCCATTTTAAAATCACCAAATATATAGTATTGTTACATTTTATAGTTTTTGATCTATTTTTAAAACCCAAGAACAATCTAACCCACTATCTAACTAGTGATTGCATGATTCAACCAACATATACCCCATCATTCATTGGATTCCCAAAAAGATCATATAATCCCTAATACTACCATATGAGCCTCGAAACCATCAAAAATAAAACACCAATGGACCCCAAAAACATATCATTCCATTTCAAATAATAGTTAAATTTTGTATCATCATCGAAATAGAAATTCAAAATCTTCATCAATTTAAAAATCTTTTACAAATATGAGGAACTACAAAAACAAATTATAATGAAATAATGACTAAAAAATTAAATATTTTGCGCCTTATATATTTATCATTATACTATATTTTTATTTTACTTCATTGGTTTTAGAAATAATATATCAATTATATACCTTTATCGAAATATAGAAACCATGGAAGATATGAATGATTATAATAATATAGTTGTTCTTGATTTTTATAATATATAATATTTCCTATATCGATATGAGAATATTGAATATTGAAATTTTAAAATGGTAGACTATTTTATTATTAAAATTAATGTGAAGCATTTTGTGTGACAAAAAACATTATTTTAATTTTAATTTTATATAAATTCTGAATTCATTTCATGTTTAAAATAATGTTTTTATTATGTACCATAATTAATTGAGTATTTAATTAAACTTGAATCACATATGTCCTATAATTTAAATATAAGATTAATATAAATAAAATACTCATATAATACATAGTTTATTAATGAAGAAACCATGGAAAGTGCAACTAAAATTAAAATATCAAACACATTCAAAATAGGGTTCTTATACTCATTTGAGTTAAAATGATTAAGTTATTTGAAATGATTTATTATAAATTATTTTGACTAAGAAACTATAAGTGATAGAGGTCTCAATGCCCCCAATTATTATATAATTTTTTCAAAAGCGATATATGTAAACGATTTTAGGTGGAATATATAAGTAAATTAATTTAATTCGTGATATTTTGTTTGTTGGTTTAAATAATGTTATGTGAAGTACAAAATTATCATGGTAATAAGATAAGTAATTCTTCTAGTGGGTGGGAAGAATAATATAATAACCAAAAATTCTTCGACGATTAAAATAATATAGTGGAGTTGTTCATAAAATTAAATTTACTCATACACTTAAAATTCATTATTTTAGTGAAAGGAGGTTCAATAATGATTATTATTAGTTTAAAAAATTCATCAATTATATTTTCGAAACATGTTTCATATATATATTGATGTTGACCCTTAAATATTATAAAACAATTATTTCAAATGGATATCATATGAGATTTAATATAAAATAAATACATTACAAAAATATAAATGTTTTTAAATAAAAATAATTTATTATGGAAATGCCAATAATGAAGTTTTTTTCATGAAAAAGAAAAACTCAATATTAGTTAATTTTCCAAAATGATTCCAATGATATTAAATAAATACCTAAAATTGAATATTTATTGGGTTTTAAATGAGTATATTTATATAAGAGGTCTAATATATCTATTTTAGATAGTGTGAGAAATATAAACATGTATAAATTCAAGGATATAGATAAACAATTAGCAGTTTGGGTAAAATATTCAAGAGGAGTTCTGGGAAATTTAAGTTAGAGAGAAACAAACTATATCGAATGTAGAAGTTAAGGTAATTTGGGGTTATAACTATCAATATATGTGATATATTATTCATTGAGAATAATGAATAATTATCCAATAAGTATGAATTAAATAGAATTAAGATAAATTTAAAATTAATAATTAATTCATAAGAATAGATTCCATGTGAGAATCCAAGTCTTGATTTTAGTAATTTTCTAGGTTATTTAAACCCTATTTTTTGGGAATGGGTATTTAATTTGGGATAGAAATGGATGGAAAGTTGATTACCTATAAATAAATATTAGGTAATAAAGGCTTAAGAAATATAAATCTGTTAATTGTGTTGAAAATATTTAACCAATAAAGATAATGAAATATATTTGAGTTTGGATCACAATTATATATTACCATGATTATTATATTTTTTAATTGAAATTATAAAATATTATGAATTTTTTTATATAATTAATAGATTTAGTTCCATCAATAGAACCCAATATCATGTGAATTTTTCAATGATCTATTTATAGATAAAGAGTTATAATTAAATCATTGAATAAATATTTTCCATGTTCCTAGAAGTTATTTTTTGGATTGACATACTTTTCCATGTGATATTTAGAAAAAATAATTTAGGCTTTTAGTTACTTAAGTATTAATCAAGAAAATTCCACCAAGGTTTAATGTGAATTAGTTACATAATTTCAAGGGAATAAGATCTAGTAAGATTTATATTTTTGGATTATTGGACTATATCAATGTGAATGAATTGACATGGTACTAAAAATACTATGATGAAATTAATAAGGAATATTATCCTACGTCACATTGAATAAATATCACCATAAGGACATGTATAATTAATATTAGGATAATAGTAAAGTGAATACCCTCCACATGGTATAATAATGTATTTCTCACATATTATATGTTATTTATAATATTTTACATTTATTATATATACATTATAGTAGGAAAATTTCAAAATAATTCCAAGATAATTGTACAATATAGTAGTTAAAATAATACAATAGTACTTGAGAATGTATAACGAATTTATTCCAAGAACATGGAAAAGTTAAAACAACGTATAAAGAGGATTGAAAACTACTCTTGGAAATGATAAATTTGAAAAAATATTATAGTTTAGATAAATAAATGTGTCAGGGTGTATCATTGAAGCTAGTGGTATTTAAATCTAAAATTTCTATGTAAAATCATTCTTTTTTATGTAGTTAATGATATGAAATTATTTTTTATAATTCATGGAATTTAACAAAATAATGAAGCATTGCCACAATATACGTGTGAAAAAATTATAATCTTGTTACTAGCCAATATGAAAATTTAATGATGGAATAAAGAATGTTTATATTTGGGGATATCATATATTCAAAGATAATACTCAAGGAGGTGAGGTCATATAAATCATAATAAATATTGAGGAAAATGTGGTAGGCTTTATAATTAAATCTATAACATAGTAGAAGCATTATTTTATCACTTATGAAATAAGAGGTTACTGGTTATCATTTTTGATCTAGTGAAAGTGGTAATTTTATAAAAATGGGTTCCCTAATTAAATATTTGGAATCAACATTTGATGACCATATCATGAATACATTGAGTAATTTAGAATAGTTCATACAATAATACTGTTATATCTTCTAAATTCACTATTTACAAGGTATTGACCTTATATTGTTTATTATATGAAATGGTTATAGTAGTTCCCATATATAATTAGAATTTCATGATAGATTAATAGTAATCACAAATAAATAGTTTATGGTCCAGATAAATCAGACTAATAAGAGACAACGATGGTGTTTTGGAATGAGAATTTAGGGGATTGTATATATTGATATTTCGTTTCATAAATCTTGAAATTAGTGATCTTCAGTAAAGAGTGTCATGTGGAATATATTTCCAATAGGTTCACAAAATGTTTTAGATGTTAGTGTATGTTTTCTTAAATGGTAATATGTACAGGTCACTCGATTTTTCATAATTATCAATTTGTGTGATTTGAATATATAGTATTATGTCTGAGGAAAACAATGATTTTTTTATTTTATGAGGTTTCTTTAATAAATTGAATCATTAGTTTTTTGAAATTTCTTGAATGATCAACAAATAATTTTTCATTTTCGAAAGGTATAAGTACCAATTTTACACTTAACTAGAATTTTACATCATTTATTCATTATATGGACATGATAAATGAAAACATGTCCATCCAATATAATAAATAAAATATAAATTAATCATAAATGAATAATAGTAATACATATGTATCATGATTTATAATGTGTCTCAAGATATATAGTTTATATAACATTGAACATGATTATAGGAAGTTTTCATAGATATAAATGTTCATTATCTCATTAGTTTCTATTATATATTTGTAAATAAAACTATTTGTTTGTGAATATGATTCATTTTTATTTTGATTCAGGATTAGAGGGTCATACTAAAAGAGTATCCACTTGTCCCACTAGTTTATATAGACTGAATTTTACGCAATGTGTGAATCATGTTCAGAGGTTGATTATATTCTAATTTTTGATAATGGAAATTTAATTAATTAATAAATCAATATATATTAAAAAATTAGAATAATTTTGTCTTAATTAATTCCTCAAGGTATTAAAATGTAATTTTATCATAAAACTAAATATGATGAAATGTAATTTTTTAGTGAATGAAAATAATCCATGGATAATTAGATCAATACAAGAGAAATGTGATAAGATTATAGAACAGAATTCATCATGTATAATTTAATAATGTCAAAAATTGTGTAGAAATATTTGTGACATTTATGGCTTGGTTAATCATTCATTCATGTAGTTTTGAGATTACATATGTGTTATAAAATTTATAATGGATTAAGTGTGAATTTAGAGAGTTAAACATTATTATTTATGCTATATTTGACCCATGAAAAGTGATTGAATCCTTATGGTGTATTTTAGAATTCTCTAATTATTACTCTCTTCTCTCAATCTTATATATATAGAAATATAAGGAAGAAGAAGATCAGATCAATACATTTTTATTGTATCAATCCATCTTTATTCACATGAATGTATGGACGATGTGATGAATTTATTTCGTATATGATAGAACATAAAACATGAAGAATAATTTTATAGGATCTTCAAGTTCATTGTTGGAAGATCTAAATTCCATATTTCTTGGTTCTTTTGAGCTATGGTGGTTTGGATAATAGTAGGGTGCCCTGATATATTTTCATTCCACCATGGTACTTTCCTTGACTCATTCTTCAATTGTTAAATTTTATTCATGTAGCCTATGGGATTATATTAGGATTGGTAATCTAGATAGAGTGTTAAGAAACTAATAAAATCAATAAAATTTATAACACCCATTTTTACGCTTTCACAAAGGCTTGGGTTCCTTTAGATAATAAAAATTAATAATAATTGAAAGGTACACTTATTATTCACTCTGGACTCATAAATGTGTTATTCGATTATAGTTCCACACATTCAATATATCTTTAAAATTTTATATAAATATTAAACCACATTCTGGATAAATTAATGTAAAATTGTGGTATCATAGTGGTGGAATTGTTATGCATTCACTGTATAATTATTCTTTGAATAAGATTAATTTTGGATTGATCTTCCCACAAGTATCATTATTAATAATTTTCTATAATTTAATTCTATATTGGGAATTGGTTGGATCTTATTATATATATAGCACATAAATATTTCGGAATATTATATCTTATTACAAATCCAAAACCAAACAATTATTATATATAAATTCAACTAGAGTTATGAGCCTTAAATAGAACACACATTCAATATATGGATCTGGACCCCTATATAATATATTTATCCCAGATAAATGGTTAAAAAAATAAAAGATCAAAAATAACGAAGGGAATATTATGCAGAGATATATGTTTCGGCTTTTTTGATGAGATTATAATCCTTCCTTCCATCCCTGATTAATATATAAAGACCAATAATCATCATGATTGAACAAATTGAATTTGAAATGATGAATATGTTTATTTAGGGTTTTTTAAACACATAAAAGGCCAGTCATGTGTTTCAGTCTATAGAAAATATGATTAGAAAAAACATTCTCAAAATGGTATGATATGCATCTAAAAATATCCTTATGGGTATTTGTGACAAATTTTATATGAAAATTGTGAGAGATATAGGTATTAATGACAATTGTAAACATACTTATCATATGTTTTATAAAATTTCATTATTTTTATTATTTATTATTAAAATGGTTTAGTTAAAACATATCAATATTTGGTGAATAAACATTCCCTCATTTGATGGTTAGATCTGAAAATGTTTTTTTTGGTCCACATGTGAGGGAAAACATGACATTTTCACATATTATTATTTTAAATTTTGTAGATTTTTTTGACTTAATAATTCTAATAGTTCATAATTTTTATGTCTTTTTTGGTAATTGATTTAATCAAGATAAAACGTTTTAAAATATAAATTATAATTTTATATAATATTTTGGAATAGATTTTACTTAATTTAAATGAGTAATCCAACATATTGAGTTTTATTGAAGTTATTTTTAGTTGATTAGGAGAAGAAATCATTGTAATTATTTACAGAATATATTATTTTTGAATAGGAAAAAATTATCAGGGAAGTTGATATATTACTCATGTAAATGAAAAAAATAACCTCTTTTTTTTCTAACATATGTACAAGGATTTACCTAGACATCTCGGTCATTATTTTATTTACCAAGTTAAGAAATAGTGTCATGCTCGTAGTCAGTCTCGGGGGGGTAGCCCACACAACATAGAATTTATAATTTCAGTATTTATATATTATATAATTTAAAACAAAATAATATTATTATGTGGGAATAAAATAGGAATTAAATAATATATATATATATATATGGTATTACGGAGAGAATTAATATAGATAGAATATGTTTAAATAGAAACAGAATCCTCCTAGGGGAACACCCAAAATGAACCTTCATCATTTCATTAATAGAATAAAATCATCTTCATGAACATTGTATATAGTATTTATTAAAATTTTATCCTTACCGTGTTTATAATATATATAGTTCACTCAATGATCTCCAAGAGACCACACATCCAACATCTGAATCGAGGTAATATATTTCAGAATAGAATGTTAATCCTCTGGTGGAATATGGAGACAAAAAGTTTACATTCCTGCTAAAATCCCCATTAAACTAAATAGAAGGGAATATAATGATATACAATTGAATCTGAAATTACTTTGATTCAATACTTTATTGATCCCCTAGGAACTTTCTCGGGTTAGAAACTCATGATAATTAGTTTTATAGGACATATTGGAGAAGAACGAGGTGGAATATCAAAATATTTAAAATATGAGAATGAAATGAAGTGGAAGATTTAAATATATTAAAAATTTACAATACTATTAAATTGAAAATTAACAGAAAAAATATTTAAAATATCCACATAGGGTTTCCAAAATTTTTAGAAGGATAGGGGATACATTTTTATTATCAGAAGGGGTGAGATTTTTTTCTCCATAATTCATCCTAAAAATATTTCTTGTAGTTTTCCCTAGTAGTGACCTCTTTTTTAATGTGTCTTCTAGAAATTTATTAAATATTTATTTATCATTTTAACCCAAAATTTACACTATATTCTCTATGTTAATTAATTATTTGTTCCAATTTAATCTGAGATTTTATTCTGGAATAATGATTCATAAATATTACTTAAATGGTGATTATTCTATGTAAGACATACTGAATTAACAACTCCATGATATTTATTTTTAATATATGGGTATGAGTCCTCTTTCATATACAACTGGAATCACCTCAATTACCATATTTTATCCCATGTTATGCCTCATTTTCAAAGGTGGGGTCTACTCTATACACCAAAAAAGTTATTTATATTTATTGATTTTAGGGTCACTATATATTTGAATATAATTTTGGTAAATAATTGAAAAGATTTAGTAATTAAAATAAGGTATCCTAATAAAATAAATCACTCAAATTTAAATAATATAGTAAAATTAATTCAATAAATACCAATGTAATTAAAATTTTCTAAAATTACAAAATTATGATATTTTATAATTTAGGAAAAACATAAAATAAATATGAAATTGTTGTTAATTATCTCAAAAAGATATATTTTTATGTTTTTAAAAATGTAAATAAATATAAAAAATAGAAAATATATTAGCTCTATTAATTCTCCCATTGTTAAATCATTCTATTCTCGATAATTAAATCTCAACATTGAAAAAAAGATGGCATAAATGCTTCCAATATTCAACTTCCAATGTAAAAAAAACAAAAAATATTATTTGTAAATTAAAATTTTCAAATCTCAAATAAATTATCAATTCATTTTTCCATTTAACATTGAGTAAATCAGTTAAAATATGTTAATTTTTTCCTTTGAAAAAGTATGGAATTTGTTCTTTTGGTCATTTATGTTCCTAAATTCCATATTATTATGCATTCCAAATAATTATTTACCAAAATGTTGAATCTTCTACCTCATAAATCATGACAATATTAAAGTATATTTATTCTCATATCCAAAATACATACTTTTTATCCATTAGATTTTAATATAACTACATTATCCACTTCAAAATGAAAAAATATTGATAATATCATGAGGAATTTTCTATAAGGATTCAAATGACTATGAGGCATATACTTGGTAGGATTTGATGATTTAAAAATTAATTCTCAAGTAATAGGTTTCTCAATTAACTAAAATTAATGATAAATAAAATAAAAGTGAAATTAATTTATCCCAATTAAATTATTATCTAAAATTTGATTAAGGACGAGGAATCTATCTTTTTGAAAAAAATGCATGATCTAAATAATAAAATATTAAATAAATTTTTCCCATCAATGTTCAAAACCCAATTTCACATAATGGAAGTGTGTAGATATTTCATGCATCCCTAGTCAATAAATTATTTTCCTATTCATGAAGTATTGTGTACAGCCAAAGTCAGTATCCAGGAGGAATCTCAAACAACATCGATTTTGTATTGTCCCTATTTATATTATAACAAATTTAAAAATAAATAATTTGAAAAATTATATTTCATATATTCCTGAAATAATATATATATATATATATATTCCATATTTATTAATTTATAAATAATGTAGTTAAATATAATGGATATATTCCAATGAGAACACCCAAATTGAGCCAGCATCGTCTATTTATTGGTTTCCAATTATCTTAATGAACAAGATCTGTTGTATTCATGAAAATAATCTCCAATCTGTGTTATGAATATATTATTCACACAATTATCACAATGATAACACCTATCCACCTCCTCAATCATGCAAAAATATCACAGAATAGAATGTAAATCCTTATGTGCAAAGTGGAGACACAATGTGGATTAACATATAAGTTCTCCCATGGCCTAACTGTAATAGAATATGAAACAAATTAACATGAATGGTCAATAGAACATGTTTAACTCTAGATTTATCCCTCATTACCATTCATGGGATAGTTACGCATGGTCATTAGTAGATCACGGTGGAGAAGAATAGTGTGGAATCAGAAAATAATTAAAATACTATAAAGAGAATATGAAGAATAAGATACAATAAAAATAAATAATAATATTTCAAGAAAAATAATATAAAAAACTATTTTAAATTTCATCAAATAGTCTCTAATCTTTTGAGAAGTAGATGGGATATAATTTTTTGGGAAAAGGGGTGATATTTTTGCCTCTAGAAATCTTCCTCGGATTTTTTCTATCTTGATTACGCCATTGATGAGGAAATTTGACAATTTAGTCTTCTGAAAACTTCTTACATATTTTCCATAGTTTTTTTTAAAATATAGGCTTCACCCCCCATGTGTTTTTAAAGTTATCTTAAATTTATTATATTATTTTTTTCTAGTTGAATGATTCATAAATATTTCTTCAATGATGAGTTTTCAATGGTGGACATAATGAATGAATATGTCATTGGAAATTATTTTTGAAATAAATCTATGATTGATATTTCATATCCTAATAGAATGACATCAATTGGAGGTGTTTATCATTTTTTATGCTTCATTTATGGATGTTCATCCACTATTTCCACTGGAAAGGTTATTTTACATGGATGGTTTTTAGGCCTCTATATGTACTAATTATCTCCTCATACAGAAGAAATAGCTGTGAATAATAAATCACAGAATCATAAATAATCTCTTAAATTTTAAAAACAAATTAAATGGTAGGCCCAAAATACCAATGTTATTAAAATCGATTAAGATTCTAGAATTATGTAATGTTCACAATTTCTCTACAAACACACCATAAATCAAGAATTGATCCAATTAAGCTCAAATTTACAAATTTGGAGGGTTTAAATAATTTAAATACATATAAAAAATGAGGAAAACATTAGATCTATCCATAACCCTAATTTTTATTTTAAATTTCTATATATATATTTTGTGCGTGGGAAAACAATATAATAATGTTAAATTGTAGAATTTAGGGATGTGTCTCTGATGTTTTATGAGATAGAGACTAATATGAACTACCCCATTAAGTGTAATAGAGAAGAAAATATAAGGAATACTTATAAAGAAATGTCTAAGAGATTATAAGAGATATTTAGAAGATCCTAATGACACTAAAATTAAAATAAAAATGGCTTGATATATTTCTTATTATTGTAGTAATATTTTATATGTACAAAAAGGATAAATTATATAAATAAATTGTTTTTTTATAATAAACATAATATTATTTTTTATTATTTGTGTAGAATTTAATCTATGAATTTTTTGTTATATAAAACCAATAAAAGATATTTTATATTTTATGATCTAAAAACTAAAGAATCATTAAAATCTAGGACGCTTATGAACAAGAATAATTACTAACAAAAGTATGTTCATATTGATGAACATTATATTTTGATTTTATGTCTATAGGAGTAAATAAATAATAATGGCACACCATTAGTATCATATATAATATCACAATCATTTCAATTTCATTCATTGAATTATTCTAGTGAATCCATTATCGAATAGTATTTTTATAAATTTCCAAGGATGCAGTCATTCCTTTTTTATTAGTTAACACTATAAATTACTATATTCAACTTTTTAATTTTTCCTATTGTTAGTAAAAAATGATAATTGAAATTTGTAGTTTATATTATTTTTAAATTTTTTTTGAATAAATGATAAAAAATAGTAAAATAAAAATTGATTATTTTACGAACTAATAAACTATCAATAAATATTTATGTGATATCATCAAAATGGGATTCTATATTTAGTATATGAGTATACTATGATTCAATAAAAATGATTGTGTTTCAATAGTGGTGAGTTTTATGATGGGGAAATAAATTATAAGTTATGAATTATATATATTTGATGAATCAGAGTAATTCAAAAAAAGAAAACTTATCCCAAAAAAAATCAATTATCTTGGAAAAAATGTTACCATACTAGTTATTATTGTCTATAAATATGTAGTATATTTTAGTGTATGAATTCACACATATTATTAGTATATGTAGTTGAATATTTAAAGTGGAAATGTTTGAGTAAATGAAAAATATTATAAAATCCAGCGTGACTAATTAAAAGATATTTTTATTAGTGATAAATAATCAATGGGTGAATTATCAAATATAATGACTGAATTTGTGAGGTCCATATAAGGTTTTAAAGAAACACTCGAATATTTCATGTTTATCATAGTAATATACCATATTTTTCCATGTTGGATTTTTTAAAAGATTAATCACTATATGATTAAAATTTTAATAAATTTACACATGATTACAGAAAAAATGTTTTGAACATGTACGAGATGTGGAACGTTTTTTTATTAATTTAAGTAAGGATATTATATAATTTTCTTTCAAATAATTGATCAACGAGAGGCCTTAAAAGGGATGTTAAAGGATTTGAATAGGATTAAATTTCAAATGAAAATGTTGAGGAATAGTTTGGAAGTATCAATTGAATTATCTCAAATAACTATTGATAAAGAAGGAAAAATATCATTTTATGTTTTCGTTGAAATGTTTTAATTGTGGATATTTTTTATCACTTTTTTATATAAATTTACATATGTTAATAGAAAATTAATATGATGATGATGGGAAGGTATCAATATATTTTCAATATAAAAAAACAATAAAATTCAATAAATAAATTATTCTTTCTAAATAAATTGAAATAAGAACATTAATAATACAAAAAAATTTAATTTTACAATATTATATGATGAATAATGTGATTATTAGGAAAAAGAGATATTTTTTAATCTCATAGAAATCTGGAAGATTTTTTTATTGATGTTAATGAATGTGAGTTCTATAGTGACAAACATGAATGAGTGTAATCAATATTGAAATGAGTGCATAAGAAATTTATGTTGGGATATATAAATTATTTAGTTATAATAATTTTTCATGAAGGAATTTTAGACATAAAATATGATTGAGAAATCTCTTGGTGAAAATTACCATGTTTTTAAAGGTAGATAAAATATTTAATGCATCACATGCTATGGGGAACATTTTTAATGATGAGGTATTGGAAGAAATTAATCCAATAAAATGAAAAATGATGTTTCAATGAAAAGTTTTTTGATTGGATAATATTATTTGATGAAATTAATGTCTAATTTCAAAATATCAACACAATAATTTTGATAATGGTTAATGAGAGGTTATAAGGATTTTGAAACATCTGATATTTTTATGAATATATAAATAAAATATGACATTATTATGTGTGTAAAATTCTATCATAGAATTAACAAGAGGTTCAAAATGATGGTGGGTCATATATAATAAATCCTTTTACCCAAAATGATAAATTATTCTGACTAGCAGTGAGTGCCTAGGGTGTTTTTATGGGGAGACAATTCCATTATGTCAATGTGTATCAAATTATTAGTAAGAATATCATTCAATTGTGGATTATATAAATTAATGAGATATTAGATATCATCTATGATACAAATATCTAATCAATTTAAAAAAGAAATATCATATAAAAAATGATGTGTCCTTTTATGTGCTTAAAAATAATTAATGTAGGTGCACTAGTATCAATCATAAAACATGTGTCAAAAACCCAAAAAGGAAAAAAAGAACAGTCCAAGAGAGAAAAATAATCCATGAATAGTCTTGTGCAGCCCTACACCTATAAAGTAAAAATACCAGGAATCCCAAGTGTGTTCTTTCCACATTCCCAACCAATATCCATTATGTTTCCTCAGGTACCCAACAACTATCTGAATAGTGTGTGAGATAAACCTATGTATTCCACCACTGACGGTGTCATTAAAAATTCTAGGAAGTGTATAAGAAGATATAACAATATGAAATATAAACATCGTGTATATTAGCACTGAAAATAATGTTGGAATGGTATATTTGAAACTTCCATCCATAAGTGTCTCCCTACAAACAATGGTAAAACTCCAATTACAAGAAAATCCTTAAATATAAATAAACAACTAAAAATTTACATCCTAACATATATAATATGATACCCATACTAAGAGTATTTGTATTCAAAACAAATTACCCAGAACATTTGATCAAAATAAACAGTTGTACAATATTTACCACAACCATGATGTTTAACCAGTATATCATTCAACACATCCTCTTCATATAACAAATTCATCCACAAAAACCTCTCTATGTAACCAAAATTAAAATACCCTGAATTGAAATATACAATGTTTAGAAGACGAAGTCATCCACATTATCTCAAAATAAATTATTTCAGGAAAAATGGTAAAGAATTTAGTGAGCTTCAAGGTGCATGTAAACAGACATTGTCAACTATGAGCCTATGAAAACTGGATCTAAGGTTATTCCAAGCGCAAGTCATCCTATAGAATCTAGACCCATGGTTAAAACTAGTCCATGGGGTCTACTACTATAATCATGATCCATGGGATATATTTCCATATAATCTAATGGAATTATTATCAAAGTTATACCAACCAAGGAATCCACTACCACTATCAAAAAATCATCACATTCATTTATTATTCACAATCATTCACATTCAAATATTTTTCCCACTAAATTTCTTAAAATTCAATAAAATATATTTAAAACCATAAATCAATTCACATAATGTTATCTCATGGAAAAGAGTCATCAAATCTCTCTAATACAATAAACTAAAGTATCCTTTAGATATAAATGGATTCATCCTAGTCAAAAATCTGACACACACCCCACATGTGGTTTAAAAAATGGTCAAATACAATGACAAAACTCATTGGTGGCCTAGGAAAGGGATAATAACCTCTAAAAAATTAAATGGAAGTAGTGGGTCTCCCAAAAACGTTCTAATACATCCAAATTAAACATCTATTTCCATTAATGGGTTCTATTATAAATTATTTCATATGGGACAATGGAAAATATTCTCATAAATCATCCATCATAGATGGAATGGTATAGAAAACCTACCATACATCTATAGTATATCACTCATACTATATTAATTCTTATTTTAGTACTTATCATGTTAAAGGCAAAGAATAGATGAAAATACTTGAAGTAGGTCATATTAACTTTCACCTAAATAACATCATCAATAAGAAAACAACTGAAGAAGGATGTAAGGTCATCGAAGGACTCACCGATATGAATCCAACTAGACTAATAGTGCATGATTTTATGTTAATATGGATAATTAGGTAACATATATATGTATTTACCATCTAAGTGGCACCCAAGTGATCAAGGCTCTCAAAAACATGAAGAATGAAAAAATGGTTTAATATATTTTAAGGGTAAATAGGTAATTTTCTTCATCTTAACCCAGTCTAATAGTTTTGTGTCACATTTAGCAACAATATGCATCATTTGATCACCTCTTCCATTATTATAGGGAACCTTGTAATGTTTCATGAACACAATTGATAAAATATTATGAGAACCATCTCATATCCTCTTTAAAATTGTGAATCCCCTAGCTTGGTCTTGCACTAAAGGATTCGTTGTTTCCTCAAAACATGTAACCTCTTGAACCAAATAATCAATCCATACATGGTACGGAGTATCCATGTGGAATTCCCTGCATTTTTTCCACTAACCAGATAGCCTACCCTTTTCCAAAAACAATGTATCTAGGAAGTGAACCGGACTTGAACACCCTAGATTCCACCATAATCTTAGTGGGAAGTCACATTACACTAAAAACATTTATTTAATGAAAAGAAATCCATGTAACTCATTAGAAATACCAATAACATGTAAAATTCCCCATTAACGAAATTATTCATCGAATTAACTGCTCATGGGATGTCAATAATCACCTAAGAATAGATTTTACCACTAAGCATGTATGTTGGCCTCCATCTCTAAAGACTAATCCTATATATGATTATTCTTCTTAGATACAATTTTAGAGGAACAAACCTAACATGGATAAATATCATTCTCATATCAACAACATGTATTGGATTCTTCTTGAAGGAAATATCTACCTATAAATCATCCTAATCAATATAAAGATTATGATATGGGTCTCAAGTGTAACAGTGCAGCTAAGATTCATAGAAGATATCGTGGATGGCCTGGTACTTCTACTGTAATTGAGATGGATAGGCAACTCACATGAATACCCCTACTTTCTAGAATTGACTAATATATTGCAGTGAAAACACACATATCCTCCTAATCAATACGTATCACAGCCATAGTGAGATACATAAAATGAATCAACCACTAACCATAAACTCTAGATGTGGTTGATTAAATAGGTATATGTTTTCCATTGGTACTATCTATTATACATCCAATTTTTAATCAAGTGTACCTTCTATGAAGTCTCCTAAATGAGATTAGGCCTATGTAAAGCTACCACACCTTCCTCTAGTTGACACAAGGTTTATTTACCTGACCTATCATACCAATCAACATAATGTTCAATCTCAATATATTCCAAATTACTACTTTTATAAGTGTACTTAACAAGGGGTATATTGCTCACCCAAGAGCCTCCCAAAATTGAGAAACCATACTCAAAAATGACCTCAAGTACATGAATTTTATTCTATTAATGGCTATCAATTTGATGGTTTTTTTAAATGCTCAGAAGCACATACATACCCAATTCCCATTGTAAATTTTTCCGGATACTAGTCATAAACTCAGAATCCATATCTAGTAAAACTGTTTGAGGAACCCAATGTAGTGGTACTATGTCATGGATATTAAAGCTAAAAATATCTTATCTAGGTCCCGGTACAGTCATAACCAACTCTCTACCATTCCCATAAAATAAGTCCAATAAATTACCTCATATAATACCACTTTGTAACATCCGTGACTCATGAGCCACCAAACTGGTGCCCCTATCCAAGTCTCCATATGACCTAATGTGTGCCTCCTCATATTCCAATGGTTTCCGAGTAGCAGTGAGGGTCTACAAGTCACATGGGGAGAATAAACCCCTTTTATCAGTGTAAACGATAGTAGAAAAAATATACAATAGCCTAAATTATGTATAAAATCCATTGAACATTCATTAATGATCATCTCCCAAACTGGTTGCATCTACATCCATGATTAAATATTTCATTTCAAGCTACAATACCAAGTGGAAACCCCCAAAACAAAGATAAAAAATGGAATCCCTAAAATGATTCTCACTCCATGTGGAGTAACTCATCCATACAAATCCCAAATCTGACTCAAATCCCCATCACTAATCCTTTTCCATTTACCTGATCTAGAACCATGAAATATTCATGGGTACTAAATAGTGTTCTATATAGGTTGTCTGTACAACTCAGTATGATACCACCAACAATGTCTACAAAATAGCCATCTTAAACAGATAATTATTTCATGTTATAGATAAAAAAAAGTATATAAAATACAATATAGGTAACCATTAGTAATATAGTGTACCCAAAATTTATTCAATCATCACATCTAGATTCACTAAATATAACATCTAGGTGATTAATTCAACATTTTCATGTGTATAATGGAATAGGAATGTTCAAAAAAACTCAAGGAATATGGGAAAAAATAAATTCTTATGTCATTGTGGAAACGTATCACAAAAACCAAATTATGGTCACCTTGAAGCCTCAGTCTGGGAGGAATGAAACCATTAGGTGAATATAAATCCATCCAATTCTATAAAATACGCAACGAGGGTGGAGTGAAGTGCTTCGGGCCAACTCGACTTCTGGGTATAGAATCTCATGTCTATACCCTACTCTTCTAATCCATGGGTTATTGATAATTTATTTATTCACTATAGGTAACAACATTACAACCATGAAATGTCAATATCATAGTAAAATCAAAATAATAACAACTGAAATCGGAATCAAAATTATGATAGAATCCATTAACATATTAATCATTTAAATCACATAACTATTTAACAAAATTCCCAATCCGTGTTCTTAACTCACTGAGTATATTCATGTAAAACATGGTTCATTGAATCATTCCAATAAACCCCATTTTACTAGTTTAAATTCCAAACCAAACAACCACTTATAAATATTCCACAACTAAAAACACTTAGCCATAATCCATTCATAATAATAATATTTACCACGTTGGGGGGGGGGATAGTCACACCCTATGGGTGGCCCTATATTTGTCAAGCCTTCTTCCATGAATCCCATGTGGATCATGAGTGGTTTAAATTGGTTTTTTAGACATGAATTATATCATAGAATGAAAATGAAACCAAGAACACATCAATGAATAAAATATAACATAATCCCACATGCACAAATCTTGGTAATATACAAGGGATGTATCTTATAGACCAAAAACCGCAAATACACTAATGAACACACTCCTAATTAATGCCTTAGATCTAGATTCAACCACCCATTAAATCCAAAATAGTTATCTCTAGAAAATAAGGTTTTTAGAGCATCAGGTGAAGATAAGAGAAGGATGAAGGCCTAAAGCCCAACTAAAAAACAAGAGAGGGATTATACATACCCAGATCATAGACCCACATCTAATGGAATTCCAAACTACCAAATAGAAAAGGATAATCACCCTTGGGAATTATTGGATATCCAATCATGTATATAGGGTTTTTGAAGGAAGAGAAGAGGAAAATCTAGAGTTGGAATTAAAAATCCTGAAGTAGTAATTTTTTATTTTTTCCCTACATTACATGGCCACATAGATTACATGAAAGGTTTTCCAAACTATATGCAAACAATGTTCGTTCCCTAATACAATGATTTAGGGGTCACACAGTATCCTTGGAAGGACACATATTTTAGAAAAATATTTTTCAACCATGCATTAAGACTCTATCCAAGGCTCTATGACTACATGAAATTCGGTACAGTTTTATTAACAATGTGTGGACCATTCTCCATTCACAAATGGGTCTAGTTCCCCTTTTTCTCAGGTCCCAAACAATTGGAACACCCCAAGACCCGAAATTCATCCCAGAACCATTTCATTAACCAAAATAGAGATATAGGAAAAACAATTTTAATTGGAACATACCTTCACGCAGTCTACGATCTTACAAACACGACCATAAACAGTGACATCATCATTTTGTACACATGATGAAAAACAGAGAAGAATTGTGGTGTTATCATGTAAGAGTTCATCACCATTGGAATTGGTCAGTAGCATGCCACTTGTCAAGAATGACACAAGGATTGATTCTCATAGTGTCTCTCATACTTTTCATCATGGGTTGGTCTCCACTAATAAACTAAACACATCAATAGAGAAAAAGTAAATATAAATATCAAATGTCTACATTCTTCTCATGATCTATGTGTGGATTGATTAAAATCATTATGGGATATATAGAAATACCTAATAATCTCACCTCGAGCCTATCCATTGGTTCACTTTCCTTCTTTGCCATTTGGAACCAATTGTGGTCCAAACATTATGACCTTAAACATGGTGTCAGGGTCCTTTTAACATGACATTAGTAAATTGATATGGTTCTAGGATATTTTACATGAATATATTTTAATTTTATAGGTTATATGATGTTGAACAATTCTATGCGACTTTTTCCTTTCCGTATGACATTAAAATACATTTACATTATCCGTACATGCATTATGTGGAACAAAAAATCATGCCATCCCCTACAGTGATGGTTATCCACCGCTTGGATCATTTACTTTTCTATCTTACAAAAATCTAGGATGACACCCCCTTGATGATATTTTTGATAATTTTTTTAGAACAATGCACTCACACCAATGATATCTCATCATTGTCGAATAATTTTAACATAATTTGAATCCTTTTGAACATTATTTTAAATCACCTCCATGATTTTATTTCGAATTATTTGGGTCCTTATCCTATTCACAATTAAAGGAACACCAAAATGTCTTGGCAGCATTCCACTTTACCTTATATACCATTCTAGACCAACATCCGTGATGGAATAGGATGATATTTCATGTTTGTCCCTGTGTTTTTGAATTCGATCAGTTGTTGGACCTCATTTTGTTTTCCCCATTTTAGGATAGTGGTATAGGTATATAATTTAAAATATGGTCAATTTTAATCCAATATCATGATGAATCCACCAATTTGATTGAATTTTTGGTATTACGAATCACACATTTCTTTCCCCATTGTTTAGATTGATCCTAACGCCCCTAGTGTAATCTCGCTCGTGTACTAGGTAAAGTTGAGAAAGTAAATTTGGCTTCTCAAAGAACCATGTCTTCAATTAATTTCCTCTATCATCCGAAATACCTTGGGTTTACTTTAAAAAATATCATGCCTTGAGTATTAGATTGTTTATTGGAAGTCTCGTATGCACAATGGTTAATTATATGATCATACCTTCTTTCTCACAATGCGTATGATCCATGTGAGCTTAAGGATTGATCATTAGTGGTTTCATATTTATTATTGATATGTAATGATAAGAAAAATATAGATGTCAATTCTGGAATTTCAGAATTAGAAAACAAGAAGGGAATTTATATTTCATGAGTTTAACCAAAACATAGCCCTCACAGATCATTTACATCGATAACAATCCTCAAAGCCATCATCCTCTGGCTTTTATCCATCAGAGTATTTTACTACCCCCGGAGCACCCCTTCCTTATTGATAGACATAGAGGGATGTTCATTAGACCTGATCAATATTTTTTGACACTCGGTGTGATGTTCATCCATTTTATGTCTCAACTACATTAACTTCCCTTGGGATTATTCTTGAAAGACTCTCAATAATTCAATGAGCATTTAATAATGGGTGATGAATGTGGCATGTTTTTCTATCATATTTTTAAGGAATAATATTTATTTCATATCTTCATGGAACATCAGAATGTTTTCAAAATTTTCTATAACCATTCGGTATATAATTGTTGGTTGTTCTCCCACATATTCTTAGAAATATAGGCATGGATCATCATATGGAGATGGAGAGGGTCCGAATCTCCATCATAGAGAAAGAATATAAATATAAGATGTGACTCCATATGACACATACATTTTACCTTATGGGGTATTTAGGAAGATCTTGATTCACATCCATTCCTTGCATAATGTCATACATCTCTCCTCTGCTGCATCAAGATCAAAATCTTTAGGTTCTTTAGGATTAGATGATCTATAGTGATGGAATATGGCTAGGAGTATTGTTGAATGTTCTTCCTATGGAATCCATATTGAGGGGTTGGGCTCTAAAATTTGTGGGTAGCCATCAGTTTCTATGTCTTCATCGATAGCATTTCCATCAAGGGTTTTTGGATTCACCCTGGAAGTTGAATAACTTATGACCCAAACTTCTTTCCTACTGTGGGATAATTTTAGATAATCATGAATGTCATGTCCCTCATAGACAAGTAAAAACACTAAAAAATAATATAGTTATCCTATACATGTATGTTTCATGGGTGTCCAATGTTGTGATCACTTCATAGAGAGTCAGTACCTTGGTTAGTTGGATTCTCAAATAACAGATTTGGGATTATTGAAATAGATACCTACAGGATCTATGTGTGGCTAGGTCAAGTGTCTAAGTCACTGCAGGAACTCACACCATGGGAGATACCATAGAACTTCTTAAATCAATGAATGGAACTAGCTACTTATGAAAAGTGGTGAAATCCTGTTATCTTGAGTCCAACATTATAGACCGCCCAGCTGGCTCACCTCTGGCCGCATCACCCATGATTTTTCCTATGTCTTTCTCAGCCCGAGATGTAGGCTAAGTGATATGGATTTCCTCATCGATCAATATATTTAAACCTATTCATTGAGAGCTCCCTAATCATCCTCAATAATGTTCTCCTAATAGGATAAATTCTATTTTATTGGATCTAGGATATGAAGGAAAAATAGGCCAAGAGAGATAGGAGTTGAGACTTACCTCCACGCATTATGAAAATTCCCAATCAATGATGGTGACTTTTTCTCTCTAGTTTGTCTCCCCTAGTGAGGCTCTATCCTCTATGAATCTTAAACACAAGGTTATTCAAAATTATTCTCCTCTTATTCTTCAAATTCTTCTCCTTCCCCCATAAACTTCTTCTTCCCCATCATCTTCATCATCATTGTCATCCTCATGTGTCATTTCATTGGGATTATGTTCTAGACTAAGCAATACTGTGACCAGGAAATGAGGTTATTCCTGACTCCTCGGATGACATGAATACGTTTCCATTCCTATCGTGTACACATGCCAATGTTGAAAATGAAATTTTTCTACCACATGAAGGTTCCCATATTCTGGAAGAATAATACCTGTGTGCACCTGTATTATCGACAACTCTTCTGTTGACATTTACTATTGCAATATTCATTATGCAGACCATAGGGATGGGAAAATGGTGTCAGAAGACGGATGTAATATATCATAGTTTATTCTCAGGGGGTTACCAATATGGACCTCAATGTCACATATGGTTCAACCCATATTTAGAATTCAAAATTGTTGCCTCACATTGTGACACTTTTGTTGCCAAGGTTCATACTTTTTCCACCCCAACTGCCTGGATTACCTCTAGTCTTGCTTCTCCAACATCCCCTCTCAAGCTCTCTCATTTCCCAAATTCTATAATGATGCATTGATTATCAAAATTCAGTTACACAACATTTATTACAGGTATACCACCAACTAGTGTTCAACATATTCATCCAGCATGTGAACATCACCATTGAATGGGGAAACATGATTAATCACCAAACCAAATTTGTTTTCATAATAAAAAATTGGCGAAGAATTCATGGGTGATAATATTAGATTACCTTTGTATAAACATTATTCTTCATCCACTACAATCATGTGAATTGTATGGAAATCAATGATGGCATGTTGTGTTCACAAATTACCATACCATCAATTCATGATATTAGCACACCACCTATGATTCTCTACAAATACATCATCTATTCAAGAGGTCCTTGAATGTCATCCAACATATGAACACACATGGTATGTAATGGATTATTGTTGAAATTTTCTTGATTCCCAATTTGGAGCATAACCCTCTCCTAATTTATTGATAGAGGTCAGACCCCTGCGATATATAATAGAGATGGTCACATGCCATCCCTTAGAGGATAGATGGTGTTTGGGAAATCATACTTACTGTAGTGATTGGAAACATATTCAAGAAATATTTGGAATGGATGGAAATTTCTCATGGGTTTCCTAACTCTTCAAATCACCCTTGGATGTTTAATAAACTCTCCAATATAGTTACACCAAGGTTAAACCTATTGTGGGATTACATGATATCAATCATCACTAGGGCCCCTATACAGACCACCATAATCGTGTCCCTCACTAGAACCAACCACCCTCTTATGAAGGCAGCAGGGAAACCATCATATCATACATGCAGATCAGGGATTACATTCCCACTAATTCCCTCTGATTGGTATTCTCCAGCCTCCGTAACCATCGAATTTGATTCGGCCTTATCCCTCTATGATTTTTTTGGGAATTTCTTATATTGGCCTAACATCCTCACTACCTTATCCCTCTTGGGGAACTGGATGAACCATGGAAGGTAAGAGATGTACTGCAAGATTTATTTGATCCCCAGCCTCTCTATGTCCATGTCCAGCAGATGTGATGTGAAAATAGGGGTAAGTTCCATGATTCCCCATAATTTTATTATTGTTTGGAATTCATTATACTGTAACACTTCCAGGGAAGTTCTAATAATTTCATGGTTTTCACCATGGATGATACCAACAACCACATGGTGGAGGTGGAATGTTTTTTGTTTTAGGGGAAACTGACTGAATAGCTCTATCACCATGTCTGTTATATGGTGGAATTGAAATTTTAATGTCCACACAATATCATATATGGAGATATATCAATGCTATAACCTATATTAATCACATGTTTTGCATACCTAGTACAACCATGCACACTTTATTGTGAAATAACACCCATAGCATAGATCACAGTCGTGCTGATGGCCATTTCTCTTATAAATGATGATGCTCAGGAAAATGCATGCGTAATTGGAAGGAGATTATTTTTTCACTAGTTATTCACCCAAGACAGTCTGTGTTATTAGATTCAATACTTGGAAATATATTTATTGTGTCTCCCTGATAGGATGGACATTATTAGTGATGTTTTTCTGTGAATGGTTATCCCTGCATGTGACCCATGTGTACGATGAGTCAGTCTCAAAAACTGAACTGGTCACATCCTAAAGGATGCCAAAAATCCATAATAAGAGGCTATACATAAAAACATAATCCTTTAGAGAAAGTTCCTTAACACAAAAAAGCATCTAAACTTGTGATATCACCCTTATCACAAGAATCAATTGATGGTTTATGATCAAATTAGCCATCTATGTAGCAGAAGTAGCTTCTATCTATGCAGTAATCTATTTTCTACACATATCGTTTAATTCAAGAATACGAAAAGGGATTGGAATGAAATATTTATGACATCATTAAATATGGAATTTTTCACAAAATAATAAAATAAAACCATGGAATAATTTGGATGGGTCCAATTAGTGTTTGATCCAGAAGTCGTGTGTAAGGCATTGACCAAATTTGGGCACTCTCACGCAAATGACAGATACATATGTGCAAGACAGTGAGTCACCTATCATATAAAACGTCAAGGTACTATTCTCTGGTCCCCTCCTCATATTTATCAGTATGGATATGGTCTCCCACACGTGCTCAAGACTCTTTATACACCAGATGAGATATTTTTCATTCACGGAAATATAATCATTGTTCTTTTTGGTGTTTCACATGGAACCCAAATTTATGGTCCACCTTCATCTCAAATTATGAGGGGGTAATTAGATGGTGTGTAATATCACAAGAGTTCCTATATAGATATATTTTATAAACTAAAAAAAATTTGTTCACCAGATGATCCCATGAATCCCTTGGGAGTTGCGTTGAATATTGGAAGCCAGCGCACAGGACCAAATGCTGTGTGCAAGCCTCTTGAGCGCCCATTACAATGTCAAATGGATTTTTTATGCTATCATTCATGCTATATAATTCTAATATACTCTTCTATATATATATTTATACCCCCTATTTTCGAAAAATTCTCTTCATGTAAAATCATTACTCCAATGCAAGTAAGATGACTCCTTCCACGACTGTTAACAAGTCATCGATTCAAGTTATTGGATATTACATGACTGGTCCACCATTGGTCATATATCTTGTTATCTAACAAGTGTTTGTCCCTCTACAATTTCATTTTCTTCCAAGTTCTTGTTTACACAAAATACCCATACAACATGCATGTTTTCTCCTTTTGTAGTGAATATTTCACCCAGACCTATCATCTCACACACATGTACCAAATCTTATGTCATCCCAATATATTGTAATCCATTGAGAGTCCTTATACTAAGGCCCCATGTTCTACGTACTATTATGTAGAACATCTGTATCCTATATGAACCTCTTCTATGCAGCCATACAGGCTTTCACATAGTGATTTCCATGTCCCCCTGAGTGGGAAAACATTTTGTGATTCCCAACCTAATTATTCTTCGAATAGGAATGTTAATATATATATATTCTTTTCATAGATACAATAAAATTGAAATCCTAATTGAAAACACCTACATCTCACTCCTATCATTCATTTCTTATTTCATCCCTTCCCAGTGAGTTGGTTGGTATATGTTTTTAATGTATAAGGGACGAGGAGTGTGTCCTCATCATCCAAGACGTAGGACATTAAGCTTCCATTCAAACACATTCTCCACACATTAATTTAATGTATTTACTACCACATGCATGGAATGACTGAGAATATCAGAGAGGGGATGTGGCTGGGAAGCATCCCCCACTCATGAACCTCTCTCTCCCTTTGGGATATATTTATATGTGAACCTCGAGAAGACTCCTTGTAAACCCCATACCGCTTCCTCCAACATCCTTCTTAGAGTATGTCCAAATATCCATTTCTCATCGCATGTATCCTTCTGTATGCTCCACATCATCTCTCGGGCCGCACTTTTGGTGACATGATCATCATTTCTTCTATTACCACATGTCTCTTACACTAAGAAAGGCTCATATGGGATGAGAGTTATAAGTGAGCATGTCATCCTATTTCATCTACTATCCATGTTTATTCCCCCCAAAAACAATGGGATACTATTCATGTGTAAGACCCATCATGATTTCGGGGTTTTATCCCTGCATAAGCCCCATTACCTCCAAACCAAACTATGTGTACTTCGATCCCTATCCTACAAAAATGCTAATGTAGTAATCATCTTTTTTAGATCATTCCCCTTATTATCTAAAATAAACTTATTTTGACTATTTCACAATGAAAAACATTAATCCTTCATGATTTTAAACTATTTTTTCTGAACTACATGGGTTTTGATCCCTTTTGGGAATGTAGGAAGCCACTTTGAGGTTAAATACCATCAATTGGTAATTTCTGGTTATCCCTTCTAGAGATGCACCATCATGATATGACATCGTCTCTATTTTTGACTCATGTCACAGATTTTCCTCTCCATGGTATTCTGATACACTTGGGTTGATAACCATGTATAAACCTCACACTACTCTTCAATCCTTCAACCAAGAGTTCCTCTTTTGTGTGGGCCGCTAACCGTGCATAATACCATGGAGCATATCTGGGTCACATCTCTATGGGTAAACCCCAATTCTATTACACCATCCAAAACTACATGGACTTTGATCAATGCATATCAAAGAGGGTACATAGGAATCTTCCATGTTGTTCTCTCCTATCAATAATTTCCCATCCTAGAAATTCCTTTCATCCTTTGGGTTTATGGAAGATCAATCACTATAATAGAGGTTATACTTCTCTTGGGTCCCTATCTATGAGCTCTATTTCTCACAAGGAACTACACTAGGATTCTCATTTCCCCATCATGAACTATGTGGAAATTGATTCATAACCACTGAGGCATATAAAAAACCACCCTATGGTTCAAGACAAGTAAAAATATCTTCACATCGGCTCTATCCTATACTTCTCATTCATTCCATTTTAATCCTCTATCATCAATCATGATTCTTACCTTATCTGACACATCTTGGTGAGATCATGCCACCCACTTCCTCAATGCTTCCAGAAGCACTCAAGAATCTAACAATTTAAAATCCCCAAACATCATATCCACACAACCTAGAGTTCCCTTATAAAATGGGTTGCCAAAAATGTGCAAGCCCCAATTCACCCCTTAGAACTATTTTAGTTTTGATCCCATTGTTGTAAAAACGGTATGTATGAATCCTATCTAAGGTTCAACCCCAACCAATTTTAAGACATGGTATACCCATTTTGGGGTGCACTTCCCTAATGTATCCATTATGATGTCCATATCAGCCTTCATGGTGTGAAACCATCCATTTCTTGGGACATGACATCTCACGCCCTTCCACACTAGGTGTTCTGATCCATCCATATGGTAAACCTTCAAGGTGATCCAACTATCTGATAAAACTATCCAATCCACCAACATCATTGTATCGATCTGTTTGATGTGATTCCTCTAAATTTTAATATCATGAAATTCCTCATGTTAAACATGGGAATTCATTGAAATCCTCAAGGACATCCCTCCTACATAAGTACCCTTCAATCGACATGGGATGCCTCCGGATTCCTTGACCCTAGAGAAGCCATATAATTTGGGAGAAATCACATGTACCAATGTTCCTACACCCAGAAATGCTACTATTGACCAACCCGACTACTCTCCTACCTGATGGATTCTACCCGGACATGATACTTTGGAATTTCCTGACAAAAGTAGCTTAACTAATCCAATTCTACAAAGATATGGCACAAAGAAGAGTTTCACGAACAGCTTCTTAATCTATAAGTGATACCTGAACAAGGCAATAGATTAGAATGAGGAATCCAATAAAGGAGGATCATACATCCCATCATCCCATTTTTATTAGTGATAAATCCTTACATAAGAAATGATGAATTCCACCCACATTTGGAAAGTGATATTGTGGGGTTTAATGTAGTCATCCACATCAACCACACAAAAGAAGATTACTAACCCCGGAAGAAAGATTCAGAAACAATATGTATTTAGAAGATTATGTGAATATATTATTTATTATATTTTCTTATGTAATTATTAGCTAATATATATAATGAATAAACATTAAAATTTGAAGGTTCATTAAATACTGAGAGTTGTAGATAATATTGATTGTTCAAAATTGAAATAATATATTAATGATCATTTAAATTGATGTTAATTTATTTATTAAACAAATTATATTTATTTATAATCATGTGTTGATGATTTGTAGTAAATAATAATATTATAAGTATTATTATACATGAGTTTTCTAATGTAATAATGAATTGGATAAGGGAACATATGTAATTAGAAATCATAATTGAGATCTATAATTATCATATTATATAAAACACAATGGTAATCTTCATGTTATGAAAAAAAGACCTATAGAGAAATCTCTCAATCCCTAAAGAGAATCTTCATAAGAATGTGCTGAAGAATTAGAGTGGAAATCCACCTCAAAAATCTAAAGACATTGATATACCATTACGAGTATGTAATCCAGAAATATATTCTTCATGTGATTAATGAATATTGACAAAAACGATTGGAATCAATTATTCTACCCCTCATTACTTCTAAAATGTTGTTACAATATTTTATAGTACATGTGTATCATTTATAATGGAATTCATTCCTTACATCCTCTAATGAAACATAAAAACTATAATTGAATGGAACCAAGTAATCAATGAAGGATGAATTATAAGAAAATGTAATTATATTTTTGCCTATAAATTAATTTTAATTTATATGTGTGTGTCCAACCTTTTAGTTCCAACATTATCAATTCAATAAATAATTGACTTAATTCTCTTATTTATGGCATTAATAATCATGTACAAAAGATTTTATTCATAAACTACCAAAAAATAGAAGTTTCCCATGTTAAATAAGAACATACACTACACCAGAAACCATTATGTTGCATGAAAGCGGTCAAAAAATTAATATATAATTATTTATTATCAACTGATTAATCATATGCCTTTGGGTATATATTTCTATCTAGAACATTTCTATGTAATTATAAATTAAAATTTATCATCCTTTTTATTTTTCTCAATACTATAACTAAAAAGGGAATGTTAACAAAAAAAATAGCTGAATAATATATCATTATATGTTGAGAGTTCTAGCAGAATAAAATAAGAGTACATTGTGTGTAGACACAATGTACCTGTCATGTAACCATGATAAATTATTTTAGATGGATCATGTATAAATTAAGTCATCATGAATTAACTAAAGATAGAATTTATTTAATGAATATCATTTATTAACTAACATTGGCTGATTTTTTTTTAACTAGACAACACACTGTGTAGTCCATGTGTTTCCAGAGTGAAAAACACAAGGGGTCCATGTCGTGTATTGTGTTTACTACATGACGTAGGTACTAGAAAACCATGATACTTAATAGACACATGATGTTGAGATGGTGTAAATTTTTTTTATCTCATACATGTAAAGAATTAATAATGTGAATCATACTATGTTTGGTGTCATATGAAAATGTAGAAGAGGTTTCATGACGCGAAGTTCTAGCATAAGCTGTGTAAACAATAATACATCATTTTATTTATTGAAAATAAAGGAATAAAATTAATGATATAATTAACAATATTTACATGTGTTTGGGGTGTCATTTATTTGATAGTGCGCACCATGGGATATGATTATGAATTTTATATTAAATAAATTTCCATGTTAAATTTCTATCTTTAAGATATTCATGGTATTTAAATTTAATGTACTCTGTTTGAGTTCCAAATTAACATGTTAGATTACAAGGAATAAGATATGTATGGTATTTAATTATTGTTTATTCTACGTGTGATAATTACATTAGACATTGTGTAATTTATATATGAGTGTGCATCAATTATTGAAACATTTATTCTTTGTAGTTTGGTTAATGGGAATATATGTTGGATTACATGTGAATAAATAGTATAAGGACCATGATGTGTAGTTTTTGTGGGTGAATGTAATTACCACTAAATAAACTTGTGTACATTTTTAATTTAAAATATAATTAATCATTCATTTAATTATGTTTTTTTAATAATAATGATTTTGGAAATTTTATTATGGTTTAGATGTAAATAAGATAAAATCAATTAAATAACTAATTAGATGTTTGACTATATTTATTATATGAGTTTATATTAACAAAAGAATTAATATAGGTAATTTATAGCTACAATAAATAATTATATTCATTTATTCAATATGGGTGACCACTAATAAAAAATTAAACCTATGTATGTGATTGGTTTTCTTTGATTTATTATTTTTACAAAACTAAATTTATTTATAATATATCTTCCAACATTATAATTATATTTGGGAAAATGTGATAGATTTTTCCTTTATGTAAACCATATAAACTAATCATTTAGTTATCCACACCCATATGTGATTAAATATTATGTAATAGAAAAAGCTCCATGTTGAGTGGCGACACATCATGTTTAGAGGTGTGGAAACCCCATCGTGGGAGGTTGAAATTTTCACATGAAGATTATTGTATACCAAAATACTGTAAGATGAAGGATTTATTCCCCAATGGTAATATTTTTTATCATCAGAATGATAAAACAACTATTATAAAATTCTAATGATAATACAACATTATTTATTTATTTATTTCAATTTTATAGTTAATTAGATATTTTAATGGGAAATCCTCTAATTAAATACATTTATTTCAAAATCACGTAGGATAAAAGTAAATAATTTATTATGAATAAATTTATTTTGACATTTTTAATCACTTATTAAATCACACTTAATATTAAAAATTATGTATTGAAGAAAAAATTGGTAATTTAAGAGTTTAGATTATATCCCCCCAAGTTAAGTACTTAGCCATTAAAGTTATTATCTACAAAAGTAAATATAATACCAATAGTTTAAAGGATTTCAAAATCCCTGTATGTGTTACATTCAATTATCAAGTAGTCTTAAACTAGGTATTGGGATCACATTAACATACATCTAATGAATGGCTTTGTAATGACTGGATATTTTAAAGCATTTAAATTTATAATTTATTTCCTGGATTGTGTCGCACACATTATAAAACTAAGTTAAACCCCTACTAAAATGAAACATGACATATAAAAACCCAATAAAAATATAATTATTAAAATATAAAAATATTATAATCAATTAAAATAATTATATATTATTATTTTTCATTTGAATAATATTGAAAAAAAAATTTCCTTTGAAAAACCCCAGAAAATATGGCTATTGTATGTTACCTTAGTAAATTAAATTTTACAGAGTTAAATTTGAATTATTATAGATAATAATTTTTTTATAATAAAATATTTCAACATTCAAATATTAAAAATATTATATAAAATAATATTAAATACACTATAAGATTAAAAAGATTTTTTTAAAAATCAATTATCTGTTATATATTATATATTATTATAAAAGAAAAAAAAGTATTTGGAAATTATCAATATTAAATTATTTCATCTATAAAACATTTTAATATTATCTTATGGAGATTTTTTTAGTTTTCTCTAAAATAATTGATTTTTTCGTGAATGGGGGAAATATAAATATTCTTTCATACATTGACGCCTTTACGAAATAATCATAATAAAAAAGTGTCCTATAATTATTCTAAATCTTTATCATATATAAAATATAGTAGATAAATAACATAATAACACTATAAATTATTTTTAAAAATCATGTTTACCATTTTCAGAACTTGACTAATAACTAACTCTAAAAAAAAAAATTTCAAAAATATTAAAAATAACATTCATTAATTAAGGATAGTAAATATATTAGATTGAATTTAATATTTTAGATAAAAATTAAATCATTATTTAATAAGTAAACTTTCATTTTTAGGTTTAAAATTATCATTACTCGGAATAATGTTATGGACATTGACAAAGATGAAATTTATATTTTCAAATATTTTCATTATAATTGTGGTATAGTTTAGTTGAAGGAAATTATATTGATAAATATTATATAATTAATTTGATGGGATATTTAAACATTTAAATAGATTTATTTTTATAAATTCTACTAGTAATAATTTTTACATTATATTAATTAATACATAATTGTGAAAATATCATTTTTCTATAAAAAAAATTGTTCTCTATTAAAGGAAATTCCTTTAAAATTATATTTTATATTTTATAGAAATTGATTTATTTTAAGTGGATATTTAGTTATTTTCATTCCAACTAATTTTATTTTGAGTGGTTATTTTATATTTAAAGTGAAACAAATATTATTTGGTTAGAAAATATTTATATTGGTGAAAATGAAAATGGTGAAATGTAAAACCCAAATGGAAGATGAAATGAAACATGTAAAATTTTTTGGAGTTATCATGTTTTTCCAAAATATCCCATGATATTTATGTTTTAATGATCTCAAATACACTTCATTGTTATAGATTATAGATTTTTATGTGTGTTATAAAGGATTTATCAGCAATTTAGATCTTTATGTAGAAATCTGCAATATCTGGAATTTTCTAAAAATTTTCCCAATTATAGAAAATTATTTTTATGATGAATTGTGATATTCTTACTGTTTAATAAGTTGAGTAACCAGATAAATTAATTAGATATATTAAAGAAGCACCTATGTGAAATGAAAAAAAGCATGAAATCACCATTGTGAAAATAAACTATGTCGAGGAATTGCCGTTTTGAGAAATTAGTCAGGTATATAAAAAAGATATTAGAAAATGTTACATAGAGTAATCAACATCTTGAATTGGATACGTGGTGAAGTAGTATATTTAATTCCAAATGGACACATAATTTATTCACTTCTGTCAAATTTTGTTTTCTGAGAAAGAATTATATGTGGATAAATTTTTTTATGTAAAGAAGGCCAATCAAAATTTGGTTACATGGATATTTTAGCTACATAAAAATGGCTATATAGATCCATTTCTAGTAAAACTTTTTCTTTGATGTTCCTATAAATCATTAATTTTATATTTCACAACCCACACATATCATAATCTTATATATTTTTTATCATTTGAGTTGTTTTACAATCATAATCACTCAAATTTCAATTTTTTATATGTTGCTTTTTATCATAATCATGTATGTTTTTCACAATCATTTTGTTATATGTTGTTTCAAAACCCAGTATAGATTATGCACTACTACATAATCGGAAATCGTAAAAACGTTATGTACCTCATCAATAAAATGCATCATTACCATGTTAAGTACCATATTGTAATTATGTATCGTAACAAGGTTATGTACTACATCACAATCATGCATCGTAAACGGATTAAGAATTTGTATCATAATAATGAATCGTAATGAGGTTATAGATCATAACCAGGTTGTATATCATATTCACGTTATGTATTGTATTCATGAATAGTAACCAGATTAAATATCATGCATCATAACCATGTTAAGAATCATAACCAGGTTATAAGGTGTAATCACATTAGGCATTATATTCATGATAAGCCTAGTAACCTTGTTATGTATTTCTTTTTTAATTCATTAAACTCCAATAATAACTTCAATATTGATGAAATATTAATCAAACCGATTGATTCATATATTAGTACTTACTACTTTTTAACTAAAACAATGTCGTCGAGTTGGTTATTTACCAATTAGAATAAAATCATGTATTCTGTTTATATTGACTGTTGTAATGACAGCTGTCCGTGTTCCTCCAAATTTTTCAGTGAAATATGACCATTGTAGGAAATATGACCATTAAAAATTGATGCCTATAAATAGAAGGTCATTTGATCCGGAATATATAACATTCAATTCTATCATGATATAGAGAAGGATTTTGGGATATCTCTCTCACTTCATGTGAAATCCTTGAAGATACAAGAAGTGAACAGCTTGTTCTATTTCCTTATATTTATATAATTTATTTGTTTACGTTTTGTGCGACCAATCATTATGATAATTATCAAGGGAATACTAGGATAAGAAGACATATTCCCAATCATCGTATCAATGGTTTTTTATTTTGTGAAAGGTAAAGGTGTTGATTTCTTTACTAATTGAGGGAATCCATGGATTGGAAGGTAGTCAGGTTGATAATCATATTGAGGGATTACCAAGGTGGTTGTATGATAGAATTTTACCATAGGTGAAAGGATACCCTACAAATTGTGGTAAAAGAATTGTAATACTTTTACATTTATGCTGATATATCTACTAGAATGGGAATTTTATTTTATTCATCTTTCTCTTCATATTCAATTCAATTGAAATTGTTTCAATTATGATTCATATTTTATAAAGATATTCTATATGAAATATGGTAGAATCAAAAACACTTTTATTACTTTGATCGTTGTATTTAATTGAAATACAATAATTTTACATTTCATGTAGTATTACGTCATATTATTTCCATCAGATCAATGACCTATATGGTGCATTTTTTTGATAGTGAATTGTGTTAGTTTATGTTATCTTAAACTAATTTCTTCTTTAATTATTTAAATACATTGTTTTTAAACCTACAGTTCATCCCCTCTTGTATTGGGCCATGTAATATACATATACATCTATATTATGATCCAACAATTTCTATTAGGGGAGATTTCCACTGTTTTCTATTACATTATTTATTTCCTTTAGAAATACAAATTTTATTTATTTTACAAAACATTTGTTTATAACTATATAATACACTAACGTAAGGAGTGTAATATTATTGTTTTATATGATTGAAGGAATGAATGTTGGATCAATTGGAAATCAGAATCGAAAAAGACCACCTATATTTGATGGAAATGATTATGTGTATTGGATAGATCAAATGAATACTATTTTGATTAATACTAGATTAGAGAACATTATCATGCTTACTAGTGGTTAAAAAATACCATACAAGGAAGTCAATACCTTCACCAATCAAGATAAACAAGAATATCAATTAAAAAACAAAGTACAAAATACTTTGTTGTGTTCTATAACCATGAATATATATAGTTAGATATCCTCATGTGATGAAACCAATTATTTCAAAAAGTAATTGGAAGCCACAGATTATGGTACATCTAGTGTTATAGAATCAAGAAGACTAATGCTTCCTGTAGAATATCATGGGAATATTTTTCCTTATGGAGTACTAGTATGAAAGGTGCAACAAAGATTTATTACAATCATCAACAGTATAAAATCAATGGATGGAAATTGTCTTGATGATGAAGCACTCATGGATAAGATAATTGACATAATTCCTAGTGAATGAGAATAAAAATGGATATCTATTGATGAGAATAGTATAGTTACTCAAATTACACTTGATGAGTTGTTTGGAACACATCATCAACATGAGACATGAATGAAAATAGATGTTCATTTCAATAAGAACATGAATAGTAAATGAAGTGTAGTTTTTACTAATACATCCAATGATAAGACACCAAAAATGATAACTGGATCCAATACAATAAACGATGTTGTCATATTAGAATCAAGTGATATTGATCACTCAGATATTGAGTAAGCCAATCTTACATGATGGATGAACAAGATTAATTAAATGAAATACTTTCTACATACATTTGAAAAGGATCATAGGAATGATAAGGAAGAATTATATGTAACCTATTATGAATGTTAATGAGAAGGTCATATTAGAATAGAATTTCCTCTATTAAGAAGGAATGACTGAATGGATACACATTATTAAAGAAACATGAAATTTTTTTACAAGTGAATGAGGAATATAGTCTTGACGGTAAATGATACTTGAAGTGAATATGGTGGTGATTTATCAGAAGAATCGTCAGAATACAAATATTTTGATCAAAATAATATTAGAATTAGAGCTAGACTACCGATGAAAATCATTATTCCATGTGTAAGGTACACAATGATGAATCACATAAAAATATATCATTAAATAAAAATTACACTAATGAGAAACATTTATACTCTTTAGATGAATAATATTTCTCAGGAGAGGATAATTTACTGTCCTTTAATGAGGATTCCAAATATTCCAAGTTACCTGAGAATAAAAATTATAAACTTAAGAAAAAACATGAAAAGGAAAAATCTAGAATATATATTCTAACAAAATAAGTTTCATATATCTAAGAAGATCTTAATAGGTAAGATTTTTATTATGAAAATATTTTAAAAATCTATAGGGAAGTAAATTTATAGAATGAAAATCTTTATAAGGACGTTGATGATTTTATTTTTTTAAAAAAAAAATTTGAATCTAAAAACAATTCCAAAATAATTTCATGTGAGAATGATTATTTAGTAATTAAACTAAAATCTACAACATTTTTTCTTAAGAAAATTTTATCAAAATTAACCTTACCAGTAAATTAATTTGATATAATGTATTCTCAAATTATTTCTCTTACGAATAGTTCTGAAATTGGATACACTAACTCAAAACTAGTTTTTATACACAACAATTTTGTTCCTCAAAGTACCCCATTATAAACTAAATTTAAATGTGGTGGAAATTGGGAATGAAAAATCTCTCCAAATAAACCTCAATAATTAGTATTTCGTAAAGCCCATTTTTTTAAAACAAATGAAAACTCTAAAAATTCATTTATATAACATTTCCATATCCAAACAAGTTTCGGTTTCGAAAATCTAATTTTTTATTTTTCAAGAAAACATGAAGTGTACCAACTACAAGAACATTTGGCACTTGGGTAGTTTTTGTTTTCGACATATGACTAGAAAAAAAAGATTTATTTGAAAATATTATTGAAATGAAAGTTGGAAGAGTGACCTTTGGAGATAATGCTAAGGGAAGGATCATTGGTAATGGTAATATAGTCCATTTAGGAATAGTTTAAATTTTAAATGTTATATTTTTCAATGATCTTAAGTACATCCTCATCATCACAAGTCAATTATGTGATGTAGGTTACCTTGTGATTTTTTTTAATGATAAGTGTTTTGTTCACAATTCCAAGGATTAATTAATTCTTTCAGCTCATTGGCATGAGAATATTTAAAAAATCAAAATAAAATTACTTAGTAACTAAGCCTATAATTTCTTATGTGTAATAGAATACCAATCTTGGTTATGGAATAGATGGTTAGGACATTAAAACCTAAGGTTCCTTTTTAAACTCTCAATGAAATGATTTTTTAAGGAACTATCAGATCAAAGGTATGATTATACAAACGTTTTTCACCCTTTTTAATATGGAATGAAACATAACTATAGCATTAAATCAATCAATAAATTTTCAACTTCTAATTCATTATAGATAGTGCACATGAATCTCCTCTGTCCAACAAAAACATGAAGCATTTGAGAAAAGTGCTATGGATTTGTTTTAGTTGATAAATATACTACATTTACAATGGTCTATTTTCAAGCATAGAAATATGAGGCATTTTTCTATTTAAATAATTTTATATCACATGTCAAAAATGATAAAAACCAAGCATTGATAACTATAAGTAGTGATAATGGAGAGAACTTAAAAATAAGGATTTTGAATCCTTTTGTAGAAGGGATGATATTACTCACAACTTTTCACCTCCCTGAAAACCTCAGAAAAATTATCTTGTTGAGAGAAGGAATCATATGTTTTACGATATGAAAAGAACTATGTTGACTGATAACTCAATTTATTGGAATTTCTCGGAAGATGTTGTTAGTACTGCATGTTATACTATAAATCATGTTTTAACTATACCTTTTCTTAACAAAACCTCTTATGAAATATGGACTGGTCGAAAACCTAATGTTTCTTAATTCATATTGTTTGGTTGAAAATTATTCATATTGAATACAAAATAAAATCTATATAAATAATCACCCAAATAAAATAAATTAATCTTTCTAGGTTATTCTAAAACATCTGAAGATTATGGAGTTCTTAATAAAATATTTTGTAGTGATGGTGATAAAATACATGTTATGTTTTATAAAATTGACCCCATTGTTTTTAAAAATCCATACCTACATTAAATAATGTAGTTTCAAAAAGTGAATAAGAACCTTTGACTAAAAACTCTTCTGATAAAGGGAATAATCAAGAAAATGTCTCTGAAAAATTATCCCATAATATTTTCATTCGTATGTTGATGAACATGTTTTACAAAACCAAAATCAATTGTTTCTTAAGAATAATCCTATTAAAAATATAATTGGTTGATGTAAATTAACATGTAAGGGTTAAAAATTCCTTATGAAGTGAGGTTGAACATCTTTCTTTTTCCATCTCAATTTGAACATAAATCTTCTTATTGTTTCCTTATGTGATGACGATTTGATTAAATCAACAAAAGATGAAATAAATTAATTTTAAAGGAATAATGTATTGACATTTGATGAAGGACCTAAACAAACCAATGTAATTGGTGTAAAATGTGTTTCCAGAAACAACTGTGATGAAAATAGATCCATCAAATGAAATAAAGAAAAACATATTTCTATGGGATATAATCAACAATAGGGAATATACTATAAAGAAACATATGAATTAGTAGCTTGACATGAATCTATTTAAATACTATTATCCTTTGTATCCTACTTCAATTTCAAGTATTTTTAGATGGTTGTAAAATGTGATTTTCATAATGGTTTCTTACAAGTGGATGTTTTTTGAACAAACCCCAGATATTATAGATTCAAAACTTACTGATAATATTTTCAATACTACCAAATCATTTTATAGTCTAAAAAATCCCTAATAACATGGTATGATAGACTCACCGAGTTTCTACTACAAAACAATTTTTAAAAAGGTATTTCTGACCCCACTCCTTTTATAAAAATGGAATGAAAAAAAATTTATTCCCCAAATCATTGTTTATGGAATTTTATTTAGTTCATCTTTGAAATCCTTAGTTGATTCTTTTAAGAATCTAATGAAATATGATTTTGAAATGTGTATAAAGGGTGAGTAAACATTCATTTTAGTTTCTAAAATATCTCAAAAACTAAAAGAACCAATATATATATCAACCTAACAATATCAAAGACTTACTCAAAATGTATAGATTTGATATCACTAAAATTATTAGCACTCCAATTAATACCTCAAATACACTTGATCTTGATGAAGTTGGGATACTAGTGGATCAATCTGTTTCTAGAGGTGTTATAGGAATTTTTGTATAATTTATTTCTTGCCTTCGAGACATAATTTTTTCTGTATGCCTATGTTCATGATGAGAATATAATTTAACATTATCTCAATTAAAACTAGTGAAAATAATTTTTCACTACTTAAAGGGAACTATTGATTTAAGACTTTTATATTCTTCTTCAAATGAATTTTTTAAAATGTATTTATGATGCTGAAATTGGTGGATGTAAAATGGATTGAAATAGTACATCTGGAAATTTTCATTTCTAAGTAGATTATCTATTTTATTGGTCCTATAAGATACATCAAACATTAGAAATTTCCACAGATGAAGATGAATATGTTGCCTATGGAAGTTGTAGTTCTCAGGGGTTTTGTACGCAACACACACTAACTAACTATGGAATGATTTTTTCCAACACTCAAATTCAATGTGACAATATAAATTCCATGGATCTTAGTAAAAACCATGCACACCACTCATGTGAAAAAAATAGATATTATGCCTTAAATTTTTAGGGATCACACACAAAAAAGGAGATATTTATATACAATTTACTCCAATTAAATAACAAGTTGTTGACATTTTCAAAAAAAACCATTACCATTTGATAGATTTTAATAGATTAAAAAGTATCTACGAACGATAACTCTAAAGTAATAATTAAAATCTATTTCTTATTTAACCCATCAACTTATATTGAGTAAATCCTTTTTAAAGGGGGAGTATAAATTTCACTTGTTTATGATTCCTATTTTACCAGTCTTACTACATATATTTAGCATTATTCGGTTTCAATTTTTGTTTTAGAGTTTATGAATTTCAATTTTTTCACTTTAATCAGTTTTACACTTTAGTTTTTCCATGTATTTGTGATTTTATCAGTTTCATGTTTTTATTAGATTCATGATTATCGGTACTACATTACACTATATGTATTAAAATACATAATCAGTATTAATGTATCAGTATTGAATTACCTTTATGGTACTGGACTATCGGTATTTGGATCATTATATCGGTATAAAGTACATTGCACAAGATTATTTTATATTATAAGTTTTAGAATTATTATTGGTTTAAAATATTTATTATTCTTTGTACTATAAGAATAATATTAAAAAACCAGTAGATATATCCTCGTACTCTGATAGGTACAATTTCTAAATCCTTATTTTTGTTTCTTCAATAGTTTTATCTCATTTATTTCTTTTAATTTAAAAATGGTTTCAGTCTAATTATGTATTTCATTTAAATAAAACCTCATGATATTGAAATATTTCATGACCATTGGATATCTCATATCTAATCTGAGCCATTAATTAATTTATAAAAGAACCTATCCCACAACGATCTCATATGTTTTTATCTCAAGATCAATTTCTCTATAAGTAGTTATAATGGTTTGAAATCTGTTCCTACCTCAGTTTTCAAAATCAGATAGCTACTTAGATTTCGTAATCATAAGGATCATCAGCCTGTGGGTGAGTCTTTCATGACTGATTCTAGTTCATCTTCTCCAAAAGAAATAGCTCCATAATAATTTTTATCCATGACTTTTCGGGGTTAAAGGATAGTCTCCCAAGACTTTTATGTGAATTTTGATTCATCTTTAAAAATGATTATATGTTTTCAAGGCTAGGAGTTGATTTGTGTGGAGATATCATGTTTAGATCTTGATTTTTTCTATCATGATGAGGTGTTAAATTTTTATGAATCAGTAGAAATGGAAATGATCTTAAGATTTAGTTTATTATGTATGATGAAAACAATGAAACCTCTTCAAAACACGATGATATGTTTCTAGGTGTTCCATTTGAGGGAGATTCATTACGCACATCTCATATGTAACTGGATGTTATTGGATCATTTTATAGGTCTAATTCCGAATAAACAATTTTTGAGAATCATGATGAAAAAAGAATACTATGTCATTTATTAGGACATAATATACTAATAAAATTCTCTATGTAATGGTTTTTGGTGTTGAGAAAGGGTGATAATGAACCAATAAATGTTTCATATGAGTATTTTCTTTACTACTTGGTGAACATTAGGAAGTTTAACTTTATGTGGTTTATAATACAAATAAATAAGAAGCTCAAATATGGTGGTATAAAATCCTAGCTGATATTGATTCCAACCATTTTTTGTAAGTTTATTTAACATCCCGGTTCCGGGTTCCACTCAACAGGTGCAACGAACCAGGTTTGCCATGTGACCTAAAGCACATATCCCCAAATTCCAGAGCCTACTGACTAGCAGTGAGGGCCCAGGTCTGATAGTGGGAAAACTATGCCCTCATTTGTCAAAGTGTAGCGCAGCGGAATAAAAAATAAAACATACAACGTCAGTGGAAGAAATAAACCATACACGACTGAAATAAAAAATTGAATTAGATATAACAAACTATATATAAATAATGATGCAAAATGTCTCAAGTTCTAAGAAAACAGCCAGAACATTTTATACATCGATACAGTACAAAAAAATGAAGAGTACAACAAAGAAAAGAAAAAAAGATGGTAGTGACATCATGAGCCTAGGCTCAGTCCCATGCCCTACTACTCCTCAAAAACAGTCAAGTACCTATATAGGGACTCTTTCCCCTATCTACATCTGCAGAAACATAATCTGTTTGGGCCGAAAAGAATGACCCAAATAGGGTGTGAGAAATATATCTCAGTAGGGACCCACCAAAGGCCCGTGCCCAACTGCGTATAATCATGCAACAACAATGTGCAATAGTAAAATTCAATAATGTAAGCAGTACTGAAAAGTTACTAACATGACAATTATATTTCCATTTTATTACTCATTTAATCCATTAAATATCAGAAATAACCACAGTGCATTTCTAAGTAAACATTCCACATCCTGAGACAATAGAAACCTTACCCTCAGGGAAGCAAAATCCCACCCACAGGTATAGCCCTCAAGCATAACAGATTTTTCCCTCAGGCATAGGAAGTGCCGCCCTCAGGTACAGAAGTCAATCCCTCAGGCATGAAAGGTTTCCCTCAGGAGAAATAGAACGTTTCCCTCAGGCTAATACAATTACGCCCTTAGGCTATAGAAAAACACCACCCTCAGGCATAAGTAACTAGGACATGCCCAACATATAAACATGAAATTTGAATAAAATTCCTCTCAAGGAAAAAAGTAATGCATAATCTAAATAGGGCATACCCTCGGGTATCCTGTCCAAACGGCTAAACAAAGGAACACAACCCTCGGGATGGTCCTGGATCCAAGCAATGATCCCAACCAACATTTTATTATCATAATTAATAACTTATTCAATTCAAGGTGTTTAATATAGCAATGGCCTCTGCCACATGACACCCTATCATGGGTTAATGGTAGAAAAATGCAAAAACACATGACAGTTGGAAAATTTTTCACCAAGCCACCTACCTTATACGCCAACGAGCAGTATACCCGGGTGATGACTCCATAAACGCCAAACAAAGACGTAGATATGAGGAACAATGAAACCCCCTCAAATGTAAATAACATATGTTTGGAGAATAATTGGTGAGATGCAGTCAAGTAGATAGAATCCATTACCTGTGTGGTTCCAATGAGATCGTCCGAGGCGGAAACTAAATATAGAAGAACACTCGGAAGATCTTCAAAGGTTTGACATCCTCCTTTGGCTCCAAAACTGCTCAAATGCATCCTCTGCCAAATGAGGAGGCTAATGCCTGTTTTAAGCCAAAAATAAAGTACACAGCGTGTACTTCCGAGTACACGGTGTGTACTTACCAAATTTTAAACCGTTCCTCTGGAGGCTTCCCACCATCACGACACTATTCGTCAGCCCAAAAGAGAACATGTCATGTACTCTTGAGTACACGGCGTGTAGTGCCGCCCAGCTGGCGGCTACTCCACCACCTTACTATTTTGGCCTACTGAGTGACTACGTGGCCTGTAAAGGAACACTACATGGCATGTAGTCAGTTCCTACACCCTTTGTCGTTGACATGGCTACACACCCCATGTACTCATCCCTACATGGTGAGAAGTACACGGCGTGTGTAAATAGTACACGACGTGTACTTCCAATGTTTATGATTTTTCCCAATTTTCCATATTTTATTAAAAACACTTAAGGAAAATAGAAATGAAGAAGCAAGTGCCTCAATGATAAGAACCATGTTCTTAAAAACTTCCCCCCTTACAGAAATTCATCCCCAAATTTCCCTTCCAAGGGTGGAGAAGATATACCTGTGAACAACTTTGGCCACTAAGCACGTATGTCAGGCTCCCACTCCCAGGTCTCTTCCTACTCTCAGCCATGCTGCCATAGCACCCATATGAGAGGAACTGACCGCCCTCGAAGAACCTTCATGCTACTGTCAATGATACGAATCAGATGCTCCTGAAGGGATGCATCTGCCTTTACCTCAAACTCCTATGGCTGAGAGACGTGAGACGGGTCTGAATGATAATAGCACAACTGAGATATGTGGAAGAAGTTGTGCATGGCTCAGTACCGCTGTTGTAACGACAAACGATAAGCAACAAGCCCGAATCTCTCCAGAATCTCAAATAGACCCACATACCGCGATGAATGTTTTCCCTATCTCCTGATCCGCTTTTGTCCCAGCCTCGGTGAAACATGTATAAAAACATGATCCCTGACCACAAACTCCGAAGGTCATCTGCGGCGATCAGCATATGACTTTTCAGGAGACTGTGCGGTATCCATCCGCTTCTGTATCAACTGGACCTGTTCAGAAGTCTCCATTACGAGACGAGGTCCCAGCCAAGCTGCCTCACCTGCCTCTAACCATCACAAAGGTGATCGGCACAACCTAATGTATAAAGCCCCATATGGTGACATCTCAATAGTCTCCTGGAAGCTATTGTTATATGAAAACTCTATTAATGGGATATGCTTCCCCCAATAGCCCCCAAATTCTAGGACGCATGCACACAGCATGTCCTCTAACACCTGTATCATACGCTCTGACTGGCCATCGGTCTGAGGGTGGTATGTTGTGCTCAGAAGCACCTATGTACCCAGTGCCCTATGAAAACTCTTCCAGAAATGAGACGTGAAGAGGGAGAACCTATCTAAAATGATAGAATGAGGGACCCCATAAAGATGTACGATCTCTCGGATATTCAACCATCTGAGGTCGTCAACACCGATGGTCTCCTTGATCGCCAAGAAGTGAGCCACCTTTGTGAGTCTATCTATAAAACCCCACACTGCATCATTTCCTCAAGGTGACCTTGGAAAACCAGTTATGAAATCCATCACGACATCATCCCATTTCCACTCCGGAATGGGTAACTGCTGTAACATCCCATCTTGTCTCTGATTATCCACCTTCACCTACTGACATGTGGAACACCTCATAACAAAACCAGCTACTTCACTCTTCATACCCAGCCACCAATACTGACATCTCAAGTCATGGTACATCTTGGTTACCCTAGGATGAACTGCCCAAGCGGAATCATGAAACTCCTGCATCAACACCTCGTGTATATCCCATAGAACCCATAAACATCCATGGAAATGTAGATCCTCATCGTCACTTATCGTCCAACCAGAATAAGGGTCCTCACTTGAACCGACTCCCGTAGAACTAGGTCATCTGAATCAGATAGATGTCTCATAATCACATTTTCTAGGAGGGTAGAAGTCACTGCTACAGTGGAAGATAAGTCTACCCCTGACTATCATGCACCTCCAAATGCATCTCAGAGAACAAATCCATAAGCTACCACTCACCACTAGCCTCCGGCACCGGCTGTATCTGAGTCTTCCTGCTCAGTGTATCAGCTACCGCATTTACTTTACCATGTGAAATGGAAAGCTCAAAATTGAAGGACTGAAGGTATTCGACCCACCTTCTCGGCCTCATATTCAAGTCATGATGAATAAAAATATACCTGAGACTTTTGTGGTCAGTGAAAACCACAAAATAATCTCCCAGTAGATAATGTCTCGAATAGTGCAACACATGAACAAATGCTTCGAAATTGATATCATGCGTCCGGTAATTACTCTCATGTGTACTCAACTACCAAGACCCATACGCAACAACTCGATCACCCTGCATCAACACTGCTCCCAGCCCAATCCCTGATGCGTCACAGTAAAATGTATAACTCTTCCCTTACTCTAGGAGTAGCAGGATCAGTGGTGATGTAAACCTTTCTTTCAGGTCCTGAAAGGCTATCTCGCAAGCTTCTGAACAAACGAACTTCACAACCTTCTTAGTCAAGCCCTTCAATGGCACTACTAAGCGGGAGAAGTCCTGGAAAAAGTGTCTGTAGTAACTAGTCAGCCCTATGAAACTCTGCATCTCAAACACGTTCGTAGGCTTCTCCCAGGATACTACTGCTATCACCTTCTCTGGGTATACTGAAGCTCATGCCTCTGAGATAATATCACCCATGAATTGAATCTAGTCCTTCCAAAAGTGGCACTTTCAGAGCATAGAATATAGTTGATGCTCTCTCAGTGTACTCAATATGATCTCAATATGGATGGAATGGTCGTGTCAAGTGTGAGGGTACCCCAAGATTTCATAAACTAATACTACCACAAAAGAGTCTATATAAGGATGGAACAAATGATTAATCAGAGCCATCAAAACAGTTGGTGTGTTCGTGAGTCCGAACAGAATAACTGTATAATCGTATAGACCATACCTGATCATAAAAGCCATTATAGGTATATCAGATGGTCTAACGTGTAGCTGATGATATCCTGATCTCAAATTAGTCTCCGAGAACTTTCGTGCTCCATGAAGTTGATCAAAAAGATCATCAATCCTTGGAAAGGGATATCGGTTCTTAACCGTCAACTGGTTCAGCTTCCGATAATCCACAAAAAGTCTAAGGGTACTATCCACCATTTTTATAAAATGGAATAGAGAACCCCACAGAGAAGTACAAGGTCGGATAAAAACCTTCGCCTGTAACTCCTATAACTGCCTCTTGAGCTCCTGCAACTCAGGTGTAGACATACTATAAGGAGGAATGGAAACCGTTGCTGCTCCTGGCACATGCACGATAGAGAAATTCACCTCACACTACGAAGGAATACCTGAAAAGTCATCCGGGAAGACATCCCTAAAATGATCAACCACTAGAGGGAAATCCTTCTGATAAGTCCCCTGGTCATCTAGATATAAACTCGCAATCTGGGCTGTGACTCCACCTCGCCGACGATGCTCTGGTCGAGCTCGACTCACCTAAACATCCCACTCACCATTTTATAGAAACTCTCCTCCCTCTGGTGACGTGAAACACACCCTGCAGTGATAGCTCTCAACAAAGGCTCGAAAGGGAACCAACCAGTCCATCCTGAGAATGACGTAATAAGATATCATCTATAACTCAGGGAGGTCTCAAAGAATGTGACATCCACCAACCTCAAGGGGGAACTCCATGCAACGATGCACACCAACCGTTCTAGTCACCAACAGTGTGTCTAGAGTCATGATATCAGAAGAATTAGAAACACAGAGCCCAAGGATCTCCACTACAGGTATAGATATTGAACTATGTGTAGCACATGTATCGAAAAGTACTGAAGATAGAACAAAAACTACAAGAATAGTACCTATGACTATAGAAGGTCCGAGATCTTTCTCCTACTAGGTCTATTGCATTGCATATGCTTGCATAGTGCCGCGACCCTAAGACATATCCTGGCTACCCTGAGCTGTCCCGCCCGGCTGCCTTGTAGATCCTGGTGTCTGGCTACCATGGCCACGACCACCATCTCTACCGGCACGCCCTGACGTATTCCAGTTTCTAGACTGGTAATAAGCCACTAGTCCTGCCCCCGCACACAGATTCTGCACAGAACCCCTCTCACTAGCCACTGGTGGATAAACCCTGCAGAAGCATTCCAGATGAACCATCTTGCCGCTAGCTCAGCACTCCACTGGGTCTCGTGGACACTACGGTCTCTTGTGCCCCTCTCTACCACACTGGTAGCACTAGACCGACCCACCTAAAGAAACTGTCTGGATGGTACATCCACCCTAATAGAAGTCCATCATTCTCTTCCTCTTTCCAGTGGAAATAGTATCAGTAACTGTTGTTGAACCGCCCTGGACCACACTACCATATTCCCATAGGTTCCTCTCTATAATCAGTGCCTGATTTATAATAGCGTGTACATTAGGAAACCTGGAGACATTCAACTTCACTCGGATTTCATACCAAATACCATCATCAAAACTTCTAGCTCTCAATGTCTCATCACCCACCAGCACCGGTGCAAAGCGCTAATGCTCGGTAAAGCGACCAGAATAGTCCATCACCGACATAGCACCCTGTTGCAGATTAATGAACTATCGAGCTCTGTCTTCCCTCAGCGTCTCGGGAAAGAAGAAGTCTTAGAAGACTGCCCGAAAATCCTCTCACACCATGTCCCTGTGATTCTCTGACTGGGTGGTAACATCCCACCACCTCTTGGAGGAATCATGCAGCATGTATGTCGCGAGCTTGACCATCCACCCTGGAGGAGTCTCATGATGCTCGAAAATAGTCTGCATCGATCTCAGCCAATATTTCGCAGCTTGTGGTCCACCATCCCCTAAAAACATAGGTGGATGTTGATGATAAAAGATACGTGTCAATTCGGCCACAGATGTGGCATCCTTCCATGCTCCCTGAAAGGTATGCATTAACCGCATAAAGCCTTCACGGAACTGCGCCTCCGCGCCCATGTTCGGTATAGCAGCTAGTGTCGCATCTGGCTCTTCTGGAGGATCAACTGGTAGCCCATGTCCTACCATCTCCGGAGTAAAATCGTCACCACTCTCCTGGAGAACAACGTGCGGTCGTCTAGGCGACATGACACAACACGGTCAAAATCACGCCTTAGATTCATGATTTTTTAGGCTTAAATGAAGAAACCAAAAAGGGAATAAGAGGAATAAGGCATCTCAATATTTACAATACAAGACTACACAGTGTGTATACTGACTACACGGCATGTACTTGACTTCCCTTCCCCTACCCGGGTCCTTCGACACGGCTATGCAAAACGACTCCCATTAAAAAAACAACACAATGTGTATATAATCTACACGGCATGTATGGTGTTATTTTCCAACTGCACGTGTTGTTTTTGACATGTCCAACTACCTGGCATGAAACTACATGGCGTGTTACACATGCACACGGCGTGTACACCACCCCAGTTTCCCAGCCACATAGCTAAGTCCACACGGTCTGTTCCCGGACAAGACTACACGGCGTGTCCCCAAAGTTACACGGTGTGTTCAAGAAACAGTGACATCGACCCATGTTTTTAGTTACATGGCTGAGTCCCCAGGTCACACTACACGGCATGTTCATAATTGACACAGCGTGTTCTTTAAAGGAGTTCACCGACCCGTGTTGTTAGTGACATGGCTAGACTCTGGGTCAAAACTACACGGCTTGTATATCTGGTACACAACATGTTTTCCCCAATGACTTCTTACCCTGTGTCACCGCCCAGACGGTTTGTGACACGGGATGTGTCTACACAGTGCGTACTTAGAGTACACGGCGTGTACTTTAAATGTTCATTTTTCTTCCCGAATAGAAAGCCATACACGGCATGTGTAAAAATACTACATGGCGTGTATATAGGGTTTCAGGACAGTATGCCTCAGAAACTTCTCTGGAACCCAGAAAACACTGAAAAAACAACAACTAAGTGCCAAATTCTGGTCAATGGGGGCCCATACTCCCCAAAAATCAATGTTTTCCGACAATTCTATGAACATCTCACATAAAAATTACCCTATCAAATAGCATGTATTTTATCAGTTCATCTATCACAACAGCATTCTTTTCTAGCACAGTAACTATAATAAAACATGAAATTTTCTAATTATCCTACATGGAATGGAAACTATGCATGGAATGTGATTATAGCATGTTCCTAAATGATGCGTGAGATGGAATACCCTCATCTCATCGGGTTTTAACTAAATAGAACCCACAAATAAAAGATTAACATCACAATACAAGTGTGTCAACCAAAGGTGAAATCATATCAACTGTAAGGTTTGAAAAATCAAATAATTGAAAAATATGAGGTAGACTGGATTTTCCCTATATGCATGTTAGCTACACCCGGGCAAGACTTATTACCAAATATCTTTCGTTCTATCCCAGACCAAGGCTCCAAATAGTAAGTCAAGAGAAAATAAATCATTTGATACAACTTTGTAACGTCCTGGTTATAGGTTCCACTCAACGGGTTCCCCGAACCCGGTTCGCCACGTGACCTCAAGCACATTTCCCCAAATTCTAGAGGCTGTCAACTAGCACTGAGGGCCCAGGTCTGATAATGGGGAAACTATTCCCTCATTTGTCAATGTGTAGCACATCAGAATACTAAATATAACATACAATGAAAATGGAAGCAATAAACCATACACGATTGAAATAAACAATTGTAGTATATATAACCAACTGTATATAAATAATGAAACAACATTTCTCAAGTTATAAAAAAATATACAGAACATGTTATACATTGATACAGTACAACAAAATGCAGAGTACAGCAAAGCAAAGAAAAACAGCTGGTAGTGGCATCACAAGCCTATGCTCGGTCCCATGCCCTCCTAATCCTCACCAACAGTCACGTACCTGTAGAGGGACTCTTTCCCCATTCTAAAAATTTAGAAATGTAATAATTTTGGGCCGAAATGAATGTCCCAAACAGGGTGTGAGAAATATATCTCAGTAGGCACCCACCGAAGGCCCGTGACCATCTGCGTATAAGCATGCAACAACAGTGTGCAATAGTAAAATGCAATAAAGTAAGCAGTACTGAAAAGTAACTAACTTAACAATTAAATTTACATTTTATTATTCATTTAACCCGTTAAATAACAGAAATAACCACATTGCATTTCTAAGTAAATTGTCCACATCCTCAGACAAGCAAAACATTACCCTCAGGTAAGTAGATTCCCACCCGTAGGTATAGCACTCAGGCATAACAGAATGTTCCCTTAGGCATAGGATGTGTCTCCCCCATGCACAGAATTCAAGCCCTCAGGCAAGAATGGTTACCCTCAGGCGAAATAGAACGTTTCCCTTAGGCTAATACAGTCACGCCTCAGGCTATAGCAAAACAACACCCTTAGGCATAAGTAACCGGGCCATGAACAACATATAAACATGCAATTTGAATACAATTCCTCTCAAGGAACAAGTAATGCATAATTTAATCAAGGCATACCCTCGTGTATCCTGAAAAAACGGCTAAACAAGGGAACACACCCCTCGGGATGGTCCTGGATCCAAGCAATGATACCAACCAACATTTTATTATCATAATTAATCACCTATTAAATTCTAGGTGTTTAATATAGAAATGGCCTCATCCACACGACACCCCATCATGGGTTTGTGGCACAAAAACGCACAAACACACGACAGTTGGAAAATTTAACACCAAGCCACCTACCTTATACACCAACGAGCTGTATACCCGGACATCGAATCAAGAAACTCCCAACAACGGCGTAGATATGAAGAAGAACGAAGCCCGCTCAAATGTAAATAAGATACGTTAGGAGAAGAATTTGTGAGAAGCAGTCAAGTAGATGGAATCCCTTACCCATGTAGTTCCAACGAGATCATCCGAGGTAGAAACCGGTTATAGATGAACACTCGGTGGATATTCAAAGGTTCGGCCTCCTCCTTTGTCTCCAAAACGGATCAAATGCCTCCTCTTCCAAATGAGGAGGCTACTTCCTATTTTAAGACGAAAAAACAAAGTACACGGCATGTATTTTTGAGTACACGACATGTAATTTCCAAATTATAAACTATTCCTCTGGTGGCTTCCCACCAGGGTGACACTGTTCTCCTGCTAACAAGAATACACTACATGTTCTCCTCTATACACGGTGTGTTCTGCCGCCCTGCTGGCGGCTACTCCACAGCCTTACTATTTTGGCCTGCTGACTGACTACACGGCGTGTAAAGGAACACTACATGGCGTGTAGTCAGTTACTACAATGTTTGTCACTGACATGGCTACATGCCCTATGTACTCATCCCTACACGACTAGATGTACACAGTGTGTGGAAATACTACACAGTATGTACTTCCAAAGTTTAGGATTTTTCCCCATTTTCCATATGTTATTAAAAACACTTAAGGAAAAGAGAAAAGAATAAGCCTGTACCTCAAAGATAAGAACTGAGTTCTTACAGTTTCTAAGTCAATGTTTTGTATTGTGTAGTATTTTAATCATCTCAGATCCCACTTACTTCAAGGAGACCTTAATCTACAAGTATATTAAATGGGAGCTCGAGTCATGATTCAATCCTGAATCAAATTTCGTTGAAAAAGATCCAGATGCTGAGAATGAAAAGGAAGTTTTTGAAGGTTGGGAGGAACCTAATACTCCAATAATGTCTACTGAAAATAAAATAAATGTAGTTAAAACTACTACTCCAACTCCTGAAAATTATCAAAGGTATATATATGATGAAGTTGCTTCTGAATGGAGGATGAAATAGAAAGAATGAAAGAAGGGGATCCTCTTTTTGGATTAGATTCGGCTAAAACGTTGGGTTTTAAAGTAATGTCTAAAGAAAAATTTATAGATGAAGAGTGAAATAATATATTTAAGAAGACAAAGGAAGTGGCTATTTCCATTTATAGTCTTATTTGAATAGATAAGAATCAAAAATTCAGATTTGAAATAAGGGATCCATCTAGTAAAACTCAATTGGTTATATTAGGGAAAGGAATGGAGAAACACGTTTCTAATCAATCAGCTACATAATATCATTCTAAAGAACATGAAGAAGAGGAAGAAGAAAAAGAAGAATAAGTCCAAGAGGAACATGATAAAGATGAAAAAGGATATAAGGAATGAGAAGTCTATGAAAATGAAGATAAAAACAAGAGAAGTCATACCATAGAGTAATCAGAATTACTATATTTTGATTTTAGATCATCAAATCCCTATCCCTCCATGAGAGTTTCCCAAAAAATTTCCTCTAATAGAGTCATTTATATTTTTGATAAAGTGGAGGAAGAAGAAGAATATGAATAATCCATTGATAATCATAACCTTCTTGCTCATGTGATCAGCATTAAGACTCCTTTGGGTGATCTTCCACAATAGGTTGAACCCACGTATTCTGAATGAGCAATCACTGTAAAAGGGTTTCAGTACATTGAAAAAGCCTTGAATTTATTAGGGACGTTGATACCTATAATTCCAAAAGGTCAAGATAGGTTGGAAATTACTCCAAATTCCCCTATTTATTGAATTGATTCTGTCAAAATTTTGATGGGTATATATCTATGTCCTGAAGCCAAGTTCATGAAGTTCAAGGAATGTGCTGTTGGGAATAGTAAGGCTTGTAATAAGGTAGTGAATTGGCCTTACAATATTGATGAAATCCTTAAGAACCATTTGGATAAGCAGGAATAATTGGTACATTGGGTAAAAGAACTCAACCCTCTCTATTTAAAGATGATTTATGATTTCAATGAAAATCGTCAAGAATTTCAATGACCCGGTAACTCAAAATATGTTGCCTCACAAGAGATTGAGTCTTTAAGGGGGATGTAGAAAGATGATAGTAATGAGATTGTTTCACTCTCAAATATTGTTTTTATCCTTGATAATTCCAACAATATTATGTTTGATGATTTCAATTACAATGAAGAAAGGCTTAAAACTCATAAAGTGAAGCTTTAATCCCAAGAAGCAACTAATTAGCTTCCTGAAGATCGACTCTAGAAGTATGAATAGAATATTTATAAATAGGATGATAATAAGAACACCCAAAAATAAGCTCATGAAAATATCATGCTAGATAGAAAATAGTTCCGGAATATGAAACTCTCAATGTTTAATCTTTTGAAAAAATACAAGGGCAAAGAATAATGGTCGAACTCTTGTTGTAATAAACTTTTTTAAGTAATAATTATTGTTTCATATTAAAATTCTCTAAACATTTGAAGGAAATTAATTCGTTCCCTTATTATTTTTGAATATTACAAAGGGGGATAATGGTTGTAAAGAGGAAATTTTTTTATGAATTCTTTATTAAGGGGGAGAAATAATTAGTATATATAGAGAGAATATGATCCCTTGTGAGTTGTTTTTAAACTGAGGGTGGAATTAGTCGTATTCAATATTACTTTTAGAGAAGTTATTAAACTCAAGGGATATATGTTCTTAATTTTTTTCATTGTTTTGTGCTTTCCAAGAAGGGGGATATTGTTGAGTACATATGTGTTTCAATGTTCATAAATCATATGTTTTAGAAATCATAAACCACACATATTTTAATCATATATAGTGTTTATCATGTGTGTTTCTTTATAATAATAATCACTCAAATTGACTTTTTATAGGTTTAAATTTATCATAATCATGTATTTTGTTCACTCACAATGTTTATATGTTGTTTTACAATTGTATCCAGGTTATGAACTACATAGTAAGGAAAAATCATAACCAGGTTAAGTGCGGCATCATAAATATTCATCATTACCAGGTTAAGTACTTCATTGTAATTGTGTATCACAACAAGTTTATGTTCTGCATCATAATAATTCAGTGTAACCAGACTATCAATTTCTATAATAATCAGGAATTATTACCAGGTAATGTATCATAACCAGATTATATATCATACTATTATTATGTATTTTATTCAAGTATCATTACTAGATTTAATATATTGCATAGTAATCATGTTATGAATCGTAACAAGGTTTTAAAGTGTAATCATGATATGCATTGTTTTCTTAATAAGAATAGTAACCTTGTTATGTATTGTATTTTTTCAAGGAATTACACTCTTATCATAACTACAATGCCAATTACATATTTCCCACACTCATTGTTTAATACATTTTATTATAAAAAATTCTAAGTAATATGATGTCGTTGAGTTGGTTATTTGAAGTTAAAATGATGCTATGTAATATGTCTGTTTTGACCGTTGTACGGGTAGGTTTCCAAGTCCCTCTGAGGTTTTTAGAGAAATATGATCGTTGGATGAAATATCATCATTTGAACATGACACCTATTAATGTGAGGACATTTAAACCTGAATATATAACTTTTTATTCTATCATGCTATTGAGAGAGATGATGTGACATCTCTCTTGTTTTGTATGATGGCCTTGAATAAATAAAAAGTAAACATCTTGTTCAATGTTCTTGTATTTCTATAAGTGTTTTGTTTATACTTTGTGTGACTGATCATTTTGGTATCGATCGAGGGCTTCTGAGTATTGGAATGCATGCTGCCAATAACATTATTGAGGGCTTTCAATTATTTGATAGACGGAGGTGTTGATTACCTTCTTAATCAAGGGTATCCGTGGATAGGAAGTTATTCAAGCTGATCATCGTATCAGGGGATTACCAAGGTGGTTGTAAGACCGTATTTCATACTATGGGAAGGGATACCCTACTCTATGTGATAAAATAATTGTAATAATATTATATTTCCATAGCTATGTGTATTAGTAATTGAATTTTATTATTTTATCTTTATTTTCATATCCAAATCATTTGTAATTGTTTCAATTTCGATTAATTTTTCATTAAGGGATTCTATACACTTTATGGAAGAATCAATAACATTTTTATTACCCTTATCATTGTATTCAACGGAAATACCGTCTCTTTATATTGAATATAGTATTACATCATAGTATTTCCATTAGATCTATGACCTATAGTTATATTGTATTGATAGTGAATTGTATTAGATTAAGAACTATTAAAATATTTCATTTTGTAATTATTTAAATACATATTTTTTAAACCTATAATTCACCCCACCCCCTCTTTTATTGTGCTATCTAAAATTCATATACATCTATATTAATATCATACACAAATCTCTATGTTAATTGAAAATTAAAAATTTCGGTTATGTTCTGATCCAGAATCCTCTATATTGACCTATAACATGATATTTATCAACCATTATATAGTTTCAATGGAGACCAATGTTGTTGAACATTCATTAATGGTTGGATGACTTCATTATAGTAAAAATGATTATAATTATATACAAGTACTAGGATCATAAATAATTAAAATATTAATATAATGTTTTGTAATATCTCTATTCTATATCCAGGAAAAGATGGTTTGGAATTTAAAATCCATTCTCAAATTTCTTGGATATGATGTTAAGAGGTAAAATTAGATATTTTTCATGTTTTTTTGTTTGTTTGAAATTTTGAATATACCATGTATGTGAATCACTGGTTTTATCAACATGGAAATCTCACATGAATATCTCTATGTGTTTTAATATTATATATGAATAAGAAGAAGAGGATCCAAGATCCGTAGACTTTCCTTCAAATAATCTTTGTTGTGTTTTTACGAATATACTCAGGATCAATTTTTTATAACCAATCTATGTTATTTATTATCTTTTGTTAGTTGTATCCTACATTTTTTATCCTTAACTATTATATTTTATTTGATTATATCTTTCACTGCGAAGGATCATAGAAAAAAATAGTGAATGATTATATATTTAAAGTATTAAGGAATCTAGTTTGAAATATCATAATATTGTGACATGTGTATACTTCATTCACTCGTTCATGAGGTCCCTTGGAAAAGGAAAAGTATAGTGAAAATCATCAAACACATGGAGTCGAGTGTTGGTGTAGTTGATTGTTGGATTTCTATTATGTGAACAACAAAAAATTGGTCTAATAAAATATCATTATGATTTTATTTATAGTGTGTATGTGTTAAGAAAATGTTATAAGAAATCAGATAAATAATGAGATAGGTTTTATAAATAAATAATATTTTAGGGAGTCTATTAAACCCCCCAACATCCTGAGACTTACTATAATTATTATCCAACAAAAAATTGTTATCAAAAGTGGTGACTTTTGGGTCCTCAATATTAATAGATATGTGACCTAAGATCATTATCAAAATGTATGTTATCTCAAACAAGAAATAATTAATTATAATGGTAAGATTTACCTACATTAATGGTGAAATTTATGAATACAAGAAGTAATGGATGGTAATATATCTATGGAACCATGGTTTAAAGGTTTATATAAATCTTGTGAAGACAAACTAAATTCCCAAGACACTACTTGAAACATGGGATGATGATACTAAAACATATTATGGTCTAAACTCTATATAAATTATCACTATCATCATTATATTTGGTCTAGAAGATTTTATCTATGTTTAATAAAGTGAAGCAATGAAATTTCTCCAACAATAGTAGTATATTTTGAAGAAAAAAAGTGATAACTGATAGACATAATACCTCTTTGTTTATGTTCAATAAATACAAAATAATCTATTGAGAAAAAATCACCACACTGAATGGACAACTTTTTGTGGTGAAATATAATTTGCCTTCTATAGGAGAACTTATAAAGGAACCTTATCATGCTATTAAATTAAAAATAATTCTATAAACCACACAAAGAGGAATCACTACTATCATTTGGTAATATACAATGGTGAAAAAAATAAAAAAAGAACATATTTATAGTATTATTATATTCAAAGCTACAATAAAAGGTGAAGATGGATATTATCAATTTGTTAAGAAGTAGAATATACCTTTAAAAGTTTCAACATAAATAAATGAAAATAAAATTTTAGAAATAAAAATGGATCTATAATATGATTAAGATACCTCAAATAGGTTTGATTAAATATTTAAACATTCTTATTTGTCATGAACATTAAAAAAATTATATTACAAAAGAAATTATTTCTATAAACACTTCAATAACTATTGGAATCATGGGAGAATTTCTAAATATATAATATTTATGAGTATAATAATCTTGAGAAGATCTTGTAAAATATCCCTCAGTAGTAATATTTCCAATAATATTATAAAAAATATTTCAATAAACATAGTTATAATAATTAATTCATGAAATTGATGAATAAAATGTGGAGTGCTTCATAAAAATACAGTGATTGTAAATCATCTAATTTAAAATCTGAAAATTTTAATTATAAGGATAATATTTTCTTTTTTTGAACACTCAAATGGGATGAATTGTTATTATTCTTTTAATAATGAATCTAAATATAAAAATAAAAGTCTCTCTTATGATGAAATAAATAAAGATTTTATCATTATAGAATCCAAATAAAAATATTATCAAAAAATAAAAAATAGAACACATTAAATGTTTTATAATGATTATTTCATTTGATAAAAATAACTTCAAAACAAATTTTATATATGAAAACATATCTGGAAAAAAATTCCATGACATTAAAATGATAACAAGATTAAAATATTTCAAAAATAAGTTGAAATGTTTAGGATTCCTATATTGTTTTCACATAATTATAAAATAAATTTAATGAAATTCATATAAAGAATAAATATCCCATAAATATATTTTTAATAAAAATAAATGTTGACATGAAAAATAATTATAATAACTATTTTTGACTATTTAAAATAACATAATCATTTTCAAAGATACGTATTTTTACGTTGGATAGTTTCAAAACTATGAATTTAATTATAAATAATTAACATTAGAATATAAGAAGATGTCATTTGATGTGCAATGATTGTAGAAATAAAAAATGGAGATTCCCAACTTTACCATGGGTTTGATATGGAATGAAAAATTGAGTCACATGAAAACTCCAATAGATAGTATGGTGGTAATATATTCCGCCACCTAGGAGCCATAAATGAGGGAAGAAATAGAAGGTGAATTGTTTTAATGGAACATCATTGTAATATAAATGTGTAATGTTGGGAAATTAAGCCCATTAATGTTAAATGTGATGAATATAATGTTAAAACAATTGAGGAAAAGAAGATTCCAGCTAATGAACATCCCACACAACAATGTTTCAAATGCAATGAATATGGGCCTTTTTCCTCCCTTTGTGTGAAAATAAACATTTTTAATGATCAACATCAACCACATATTTGTCCAAAATACAATGGGAAATATCATTTGATCATTACTACCGATGTCAGTTATTTGAGTAATTTGGAGAATGTTTCACTTTTCTTCAAATCTATAAAAGATAATATATAATTTTATTTTGGATCCACCCACAATTTTGATTATCAAAAATTTTATATGTGTATTAAAAAATCACATCAACAATATGATTTTGAGTTTTCTATGAATACACCTAATTAAACTTCATTCGAATGTCAATTAAATATTTTTTTCTATGTCTCAAATTTGTGGGAAATTGCTTCTTAAAAATATTTTTATTATACCATTAGATAAATTCGATGTGATTCATGGAATGTATTCTATTTCTTCGTATGCATAAAATATCAAATTATGAGGAAGAGAATTCTTAATTTTATTCTAAATAAATATATGATCATTTACCAATGTGGTGATAAATATGGACTACAAATGTAAATTGATTACATGTTCAGGGTCATAATTCCTATAGATGAATATTATTTATCTCAAATGAATTATCACAAACTCAATATTCTATATACATATACTACACATTAATTTTTTACGTCTTTCTAGAATAATTTTCTTGTGTTCTAATGATTCGTTAAGTTTCGTTTTCAAAATAAATCATAAATAGTCTGATGACTATTTAAATGAATCCGTATTTAGTGGCACTAATTGAGATGCATTCATTAGAGAGAAAAATCTATGAGAATGTTGACAATGTAATCAGTCGTCTAATTATGTCAACATGGAGTGCACCAGTTCTATAGTTTAAGTTAAACAATGGATTACTGGGATTCTATATTGATTATGAAGTATGAAACAAGGCTATTATAAATACCATGTATCATCTACCCCATATTGATTAAATATTTGAACAAATAAAAAAAGATCAATTATTTTCCATTAATTACATTTGATCAAGATATCATAAATAGAGTATCAAGAAATAGTATAATCACAAGTTGAAATTTCATACATTTAATGAAAAATATGAAATTATAGTGATTCATTTTGATCTAACTAATTCCCAGATGTATTCTTGTATTTAATGAATAGAGTATTTAAGGACGACCTTTTTTAGTTTTTGTTTGACTTCACATTCCATATTCATGCATATTAAATGATGAAGGAAGAGTGTGATGATCTCTAGAGGATTTTGATGATGACCAGGAGGAAGGAGATGATTTATGAAAAAAATATGAATTATGAATTTTGGCTGCAAAATGTTTCATTCATGGTATATATAATTGAATTTTTTTATAGATGAGTAGATCTATGAAATAGAGAGTTTATTGAGAAATTTACTAGAGCAACACTAATAACAAAATTCCATATTTTTGAAGATAGGTATGGATATTGATGAAATTTTTTGGGAGATTTTTCGTGAATATCTAATATTCTTATAATGTTGACTCAGACAAGAGTTATGTTCATATGGAGGGATAAATGTGAAGATAATTTTTATGAGTTAAAAATAAGATAGTTATGTTCACTTATGTTAATACTACCCATTAGAGGGGAATGGTTTTTGATCTACAATTGTGGATCAATGAATGTATTGTAGTGTTTTCTCATGAAATTATGATATGGTAATGTATTATACCTCACACCAAATAAAGAATCATGGTAAAAAAACCCAAATCATGATATTAAGGTAGCATTACTAAATTTATCGTTAAAATTATAGAAGAATTATCACTATAGAGAAAGGTATGACATATATAAAAAACCAAAAAAATTATTGTATATTTTAAATCAAAAAGAATTCACATGCACGAATGAAGATGTTTGGAGCTAATTATTCAAATTAGTTCTTAATAAATTACCAATCTGTGTTGGTGAACATGGTGGGAGATTATTTGACTCAAAAGTATCATGATATCCCATCTATGATGAGGGACACTAAAAATCCAGTATTTTTGGATTTTAAAATTATAGAATTAGAAATATTTAGTGGAAGGGGTAAATATTGACTTTTTTAAATGAATGGTCGATCATCTTTCAATATATGGATTAAGGAGTCATAAAAGAGAGATGTAGATCCATAAAAGTTTGTGATAAATGCTTCAGACATCAACATTGATAGTGAGGAAAAAAATAATAGAAAATAACTACATCTATTTCTCATCCATACCTTATTTGAAGAACGAGGTATTGGATGAGGTTCCCAGTTCTTCATTTTTCCATTCATCTGGGAATCACAATGAATTATGGAGACCTAATATTTTATTTATAGTTGAACAAAATAAAAATATATATTGAATAATATATTTATAAATTCATTCTTTCTAAACATGCTATGTATGATAGACCTAATTACATTTCAATGATACCAAAATTAGCTATACCTGAATGACATAAAAGGAAAACCTCACCATGGATTTGTTCATCTGACTCCCAAGAATATATAAATCCCATAATTTAATCTGGGTTATTTTCTATCACCTTATGAATATGGAACACATTATTGATATCAAATAATATTTATATATTGATAATTTCATGGGAATAAATATTACGAATGTTTTAATATTTCATGGAGTTCAAGATTCCAATATATCTGATCATGACTAAAGGATTACCTCGAGGTTTTAGCGATGACTTCTACATGATCTAGATATTGATTACATTTTGAGTGTGATGTATCATCCATAGATCAATGTTTAGTCTAAGAAAATCATTAAATCCCTATAAGATGTTCTGAGTTTATATTATATGTGTTTCAATGTTGTTAGTGATCAACACATTCCTCATGACCAGTTTTCTAACAAGAATAGATTTCACTCAATCATTCAGATAGATTATTACAATTTTCACGGTGGAATGAAGTGTAGAACTGTAGTGTTATTGGATGATGATGGAGAAATAAATCTATTGGGACTAGAGAATGTTGTGTAACAAAATGGTAAATTTATAAATATTTAGTATCACATCATGATAGCTCAAAGATTCCATAATAGTTGTGCTTACAACCATCGATGTGATTTGGAATTTAATATTGGTGAGAAGGTTATGTTTTTTGAATTTACCTATGGAATATGGTTATACATTTTGGGAATAATGTAATGAAGATAAAAAGGTATATTGGAATCTTTCAGATTATAGATATATTTGGGAGGGTGTTTTACTGATTAGTGCTTCCACTAAACCTCACTCTTGTTCATGATGTGTCTATATGTATATATATTCAAACAATAATCAATATTGTTCATATGTTATAAAATATATGGTCACACTAATGGATAATGATTTTTACAATATGGAAAATATAGTATAAATATTATGTCATAGTGATAGTGTTTCAATGCACTTGGCTACTCGGATGGTTAAGGTTATTTGTGGAGACAACATCTTTGAAGAAGATACATGGGAAATTAATGATTAATGAAACAAAGACATCCTGATTTTAAAATTATTGTGTTATAATTTGAACAATATATTCAGTTTAATTGGTATTGAATTTTTCAACCAATGATGGTAGGAATTTTTCCCATAAAATAATTTTATTTCTTTAATTTCTTGTGTTGCACATAAGAGTATGTTTAGGAAAACCAAGAAATATTATTAAAATACTACATGTAAAATATCTCTAAGCAATTGGATTTGAGATAATTAATAGTAATAAATATAATATGAAAAATACATGGTATACACATTTATGAAATTAATAAATTGTTTATCATATAATTTATATTTTAAAAAAATATCTGAAAATAAATGTGATGTATTTTTTGAAAATTAGTTTTTTGTGTGTTCAATGTAAATTGATTTTAATAAAACAAAATTAATCAATATTTCTGAATTATTTTAATTATATATAAATATTATTACATGATTAAAATTTTTAAACAATCTAAAAATATTTTTTTTGGAAAAGGGTATAATAAATATAATTTTATGATTAATGTGTTTCTAAAAAACGTGTTTACTCAAATTTTTCACACATAATTTTAAATTGATTTCATCCATTTATATGAATTTAATAGTAGAAAAATAATTACATATTTTGAAAATGATGGTTCAAATTTTTTGATTACTCCCCTTTTATTTTATATCAACATCAATAGCAACCACGGTAAAATTTATCACCTAAATAAAGGTTAAATTTTGTTAATTTATGTTAAAAATACATTATATGGAAATATTTTTTCGTCCATATTATTATTTTAGGAATTTAATTATAAAAATTACACATTAGGTATTTTATTGAGTTCTTTAATTTAAACATTCCCATAGAAATGGTAGATATATTATTTAAATAAATGAAATGTACAAAATGACACTCTATTTGTGTTTTTGATAACAAATATGCCCTCATTGAGACAATAGTTTTTTATAAAGAAATATACGATTAATGTTTTGGAGTGAAAAATTATTTTCATGATAGAATTTTTTTTGTTTAGTAATTATATAATGACCTAAATTTCATATGAATCATTGATGTAATAATTCTACAGTTGATAAAAAAGTATAATAAATAATTTTAAAAATGTTATAAGATTTAGAATTTGATTTAGTTAATGAGTAACCTTATTTTTAGAGGTCTACATTAAACATTATTTTTTTATAAATAATTATATTCTTATTCCCCATTTTCAGGGATATTTTTAATGTCATAATAAATGAATAGTTTAAAAATTGACAATAACGTTTTTTGTCAAAATAATACATTATTAAATTTTTTTACATAAAAAATTATTTAAATTTTTTTACATAAAAAAATTATTTAAATTTTAGAAGGTGGTAATTATATGATAAATTTTTTATCAAATTTACCTTTTATCATCCAATTATAAAATTATAATAAAAAATTAAAACCCATTTACATTCAAAAAGTATTTAACGTAATTAACATTAAAATTCATTAATTAAGGGTTAATCAAATTAGTAATTTTTAAATATACACCATTAGTTATTTAAATTATATTGTTCGATATTTATAAAACCCTATAATACCTTCTCTTATAATCCATGAACATTTTGAGTTAGTTGGACTGATAGTGAATTTTTTATAATATATTTTTTTTAAATCCCAAAGGTGCCCCTCATCTCAATTAGACAAGGGCACCTCCTCTCTGAATTATTTAAACAACTTCAGCCCCTTAAAAATAAAATTATAATAAAAAAATTCATTCTATGAATCCATAAACACATCCTATAGGTATTGTGGTTTCAAAATGACAACCATATAGCTTTTCAGAGGAGATACAAAAGTGTCATTCAATGAATATTTAATCACTATAGTTGATCAAACTAATTTCATATCTTACAATCATATAATGAATATTTTTTATTTTTATTTAAATAAATAAATTAAGTATCTAAAATATTATTATATTTTATGTTTTTTATTAAATCCCTATTATATAGATTATTTTCAATATAATGAGAAGTGAAAGTACCCATCATGCATACACATGGCTTACAATCTCCATGTAGTGTTACAAATCATTTTTCATACCCATAATTTATTAATTGTTATTGTAATGGATTTAATGACTATGTGTGATAATTATGAAATAATTACTCTTTATAATTTTTACATAACATCTACGATTTTACCATCCAATCTTTTATAAAATGATAATTTCATTTTCCCATACATGTGGAGTAACACATTCACATCGATATGTGATTCCTTTTTCATATATATTTTATATGGATGAAAATGTGGATTTATTTTGCTAATATATAAAATTTATATGACATAATAATATTTTTTAATGTTGAATTATTATATATTGTTTTAGTTTTCTAGGTATTGATAAAATGAAAACAGAGTTCATTCATACATACAACCTAAAATCTCTATAAATAGTTTAATTTAGTTTTATATATCTACATTTTATGAACGATTATAAATATGTATATAATGAATATATTTAATTCTTATAAAAGTATTTAAAAAATTAATTAATAGATCCAAGATCAAATTATAAATATTAGGACTACCGAACCAAGCTTAGAAATTGAAGTTGGTTTCAACTAGTACAATTATTTTAATAACAAATTATTAATACATTGATGTTAAGATGATATAAAAAAATAATTAATTGTATGATACATATGAATATGGATTTGGAATAAATTTAAATGAAATCAATATTTATTATATATCTTTTTTTGGGATGATGAATGGTGAGACGTTAGTTAGTAGATATTGATGTCACTTTTATTTGAGTAAGATAAATGCCATATGTAACACTTTTTTACTTTTTTTTGTTTATATATTGGATATTAATATATTTTATGATTATTATCAATAAAAAATTTAGATATTAATTAATGTATATGGTTTTTTTATTTCATGGGGATTATCATATGTATTTTTCCAAAGTAGTTTGGGTTTTATTTCAAAATCTCACCAAAATTAACCATTTTATATGTTTAAGTATATATTATTGAATATTATTTCCCATATAAGTAATTTATAAAAATTGCAATATTTTTTTCTATTATATAATTTTTTGAAAAATAAATTTTATCCCATTATTTTATTTTCAAATATTTGTTTTAATGGACATTTTTATTTTCAAATGTGGTAATTTGATAATTTTTGGAAAAAAGTATTGATTTCATATTTTATTAACCTATACGGAATGAAAACAGTTTCTCATTACCATGAAATATCAATGTTTTTATCTTAATCAAATATTTTACATTGTTATTTCTAAAAATATCCTAATTTATTACATACACAGTTTTTAAATTTTAAGTATATATTTTTTAATTTTAATGGGTATTTTACTCAAAAAGATTTTAATGATATTTTAATGTTATCCCTATTCATCAATAACATGAACAATTGATTCTATTTATGCCTTATTAAGATTATGATCCATGCATACCGTCATTATTATTTGTATATATGGTGTTTGAAAATGATGAATAATGTTATGAAATGTACTTTAATGGTTTAATATATAATGAAGTTCTTATGAATCCCATTTAATTTCATGGGCTCTAATATGATGAATGTTTTCTGATCCTATGTAACTAAGATGTATGATTTCCATTATTTTATGGATGTGATCAATACCCCTAAAAAAGGTAATGGTTTGTGTATTATATATCAAGATAGTCATGGGAAATATGTATAAGTTCATGAAATTTTATGGTAAACAAGTCGATATTCTTGATCAAATTGGGTAAGAAATTCATTGTACATGATCCCTAATGCAAAGTAGGTCTTAATTCAAAATAATATGGTATTGGTATTTATCGATCAAATATAAAATGGTTTCAATACATATTATAGTTCCATTCATATTTTTTACCCTAACACAGGCTTCATGATTTATTTTTGATGTGTTCTCATTATTTAGATTCATGTCATCTGAAACGATTATATTTTATGTTATAACTCATGTTTATTATATTTTCCAATTATGTTACAAATTTTTGTAATTTTTTGTCATGGTATCATATTATTATTATATTATTCCTTGAAATTATTATTCATTAATATCTCTATTGTTATATTTTACTGAGCATCTAAGCTATGTCTTTTATTATGTTTCATTTCCAAATATTACAATGAATGTTTTTAGAATTTTATGCCTATTCATAGTACCATGAGTGAAGCTATCTTTTGTATATATTTTAGATCATTCTTAATACAATACTATTTTATACTTACTCCCAAAATAATATAAACCTTTATAGTTTTGTAATGGATCATATTACATTCAATTTAATATTTATCTAAATAGAAATAATATTTATACTTAAAAATCATGGGCAATTATACAATGCAAGTCCTATTTTATGAATTTTTTTGGGACATAAATATTTTTATTCCTTAGAGGAATATATTTTTTTGTAATCTAGTTGATGATTTTTAGATATTTATTTTTGTTTTTATTCTATGAGTTAATAGTATAAATGATTTGTTTATTTTATTTTTGTAAACATGTTCAAAAAATGATATATCCCAAAATTATTTATTTCAAATGTTTTCATGGAGTATAAATTCAATACCATAAGATTGTTCAAAACATGGTATCAATAATAATTTTACAACACCTTTGATAATTTAGAAGTATGTTGTTGTTAAATAAAGGAATAAGACATTGAGAAAACATTTCTATGATATAGTAATGTGATTGTTACATGCCCACCCATTTTTGGGTTTATGTAGTGAATACCACATTTTATGTCATAAAAATACTTCTAATTAGACCTATTTTGAATAACACATCCTCTAGCTATGGAATAATACAAATCCAATAGTTGTATAGTTTTATGTATTTGGACTAATAGTGTATATTCTAAATACCTAGGATAATATTATTAAATTTGATCCAAAGGCTAATAATGAAATCCTCCTTTTCTATTATACAATTTATAAGGAATAAATTTTTTAAACTATTAATTATATATTTTGGAATAAAAAAATCAATAAAGATTCAATGAAATTGATCATTTTGATCACAAAATGAAAAAATATGATGACATAGGAAATTATATTTTAAAACTGACATGTCAAGATCCATCCTCATTTCTCGTGTTGTGACTACACCATGCTCGCCTTCAATAGGTTAGAGACCAGTGACTAGAATCGTGTATGAATATTAAAAAAGGGAATTCAGTTGTGTTTAAACCTGCACACATGCACAATGGTAAAACTACAGAAATTAAACAAAAAATAAACCACAATTTTCACTGAGACAACTAAATAGAGTACAATACAAACTAAAAGTAAAAAGGTCCAAGAATACATGCCCAAAACCACAAAGGAATGTACAACACCCAAGGACTGTATTCTCGAGACACTACTTGAAAGGAATGTGAGGGGTAGATTCATGTAACTCCAGATGTACACTTGTCATTCCTATCTAATATAACACCACATGGTCCTAAACCACCACGTTCTCTATTGAAGCATCAATCACCTACACAGGACACGACATGTACGGGAAAAGCCTGTGCAAGGTTGAGTTACACAATACTCCGTAGCGACCCGAAACAACAAACAAAATAACACAAATCAAATAAAACACTACCAAACAACAAAGGAAATTCCTCTCACACCATGTATATCTCAAAATATATAATGTATGATTTTTTTATTTGTAGAGCTCAATCTGCATGAACTGCTAAGCGACTCGTCCCTGATTATCCAATGAGGTCTTCTCATATTCTATAGCACTGAGGTCTACTCATTTACAGAACCACTATGGTATGATCGTTTTCTAATCCAATTAGGTATGCTCGTATGCCGAACCACTAAGGTATGTTCATTTGTAGAACCAATAAGGTACGATCTTACGAAGAAATACAAAGGTACACCAAATGTACTATCTGCTCATGCTGGTATAATCTAAAGTATCAAAATCAAGACTATCAGTCATAACACTAAAACCATTGGACTAGTATGTTAATCAAACCTGATTATTACAGTTGTTCTGGCGGGTCTTACACAGAGCAACTCCCCACTATTTTTTTCCGGGTCACAAAGAGTCTCTCCCCACTGAGGCCATCATAGTCGGTCCACACAGGACTACTAATAACTAGTCCACAATGGAACATATATAGATGGTTCATGCATAGTCGCTTGTATCTGGTGCACATAAAGCTATTTTTATTTGGTCATAGTAGATATTATTATCATCTAGGAAGATAGGGTCTCTTAGACCCGCTCTTCAGTAGTCTTTGGGTCTCATCCTTCCCTAGGATTGCTGAATGTAGTGCACTTGATTCTAAGAGAATCCACTCCTCAATTCATTCATCGAATTTCAACTAGCATGAAAGTATCAATTAATAATTCCAATGGAACATACTCACTGCGAGGGTTCCATAGCTACAAATGGCTCATCAATCAATAAGACGGTTTCAATGTTATGAACTCTTTTAAGAAAAGAGAACGGTCTAGTCTGGGTCCGGTCCAACCAGGCATGACCGACCTGACCCTACAAGACAGACCAGGCCCATCCCAGACTTGGGTCCAGTATCCTGACCTAGGTCCGACAGCGTGACCCAGCTTCGACCCAGTCCTGATACGACCTTGGCCAAAGTGTTGCCAATCTCTCATCTATCCCAGTTGTTTGGATGTGTCCGTCTTGTTCCAACACGCGGGTGACTAAGGCCAGCCACCCCCTTCCCCAAAAAAGGTGCCCCCTAGGCTGTGTGCTAGTGGATGCCACAACCCATAGCCAGAGGCCCCATTGGTCTCTACCATTCACCAGCCTAAGTGCTAATTGACTCTACCACACCATTGTGGCCTCTTGCTCAATGTTCCATCATAGACCAGCACCACCCACCCATGATGGCCACCACGGGCCACTACCACCGGTCGCCATAACTGGCACACAAGTGGTACCATCCACGGAGTTTTAGGTCAGCATTGGTGGTTTGTTTCTTGAACTGTCTGCACCCCCATACATCGTAGGTTTCCATCTTCCCTCATATGGTCTCGAGGAATCATGGCAGATAATTTGTAGTTGTGGTCACGAATATTACAATAACTCCCAAAGATGGAGGAATTCAGGCCTTGTTCATGTCTTCCTAATTCCCCCACATTAGTGTTTTTGAAGAAAGGAAAGAGGAGATTCATGTTATATCCACAAATAACCGCAATTAAACTGTTGAGATAAAACAACCCTCCTACAAGAAAAAATGAACCATGGATCATCCTATTCGTTTTTTGACCTGCATTTTTGTTTAGAAAGAAAGAATGTAGAAACAAGTATCAATCACAAGATACCCTACATGGTAAGGGAGATTATGTGACTATGATCGTTCGTCGTTATATGTCAATATCCTGATCTAAATCCCCTATCTAAGGGTGTTATTTCCATCTTCTAAAATTCCAATGTCCATCATTGGAGAGTTAGACCTTTATCGTTCGTCATCTCTATACACCGAATCCTCAGATCAATTCTAGGATTGTGCTAACAATCCTGTATTGCATATAAGGATATTAATTTTTGAAATGTGAATCAGTGTTTCTATTATGTTATGCTTCATTATCGTTACGCTAAATCATTAGCGAGGTTCATTAATGATATTCATAACTGTCTCATTCCTGTATTGCAATGTTGATGTGTTATTTCCAAATAATGAATAAAACAATTAAAATATATATTTATGTTAATTAATTTTTCTTTTGAAAAGTATGAAAATGTACTTTTTCCCTCGAACATTGTAGGATTAGGTTAAGTACTTCTTAAGAATAACATCTCTTTATTACCTCAATGGTGTTCTTTGATTTTGAATCGCAATTACCTTTTCTGAGTTACATGGATTCAAAAATTAAATTACATTTATTTAAATTATTTTATTTAATGTTACCACCAAGATACTGAATTTCTCAGCCAGCTAACACTGGCCGATGTTAGGCTCCGCCTATGGGGATCATACCATCTCGAACTCAACCGTACTCTCGGTCTTCCTATCCGAGTTACCAATTATGATTTTAAGGATTTTAAAATAAAATATCATTATTCAATTAATTTAATTACAACCAAAAACCATATTACACTATTGAACCATGTTGGCCAATGTTAGGCACTGCCTAAAGAAGGAATACCCCCATGAGTCCAAATGTGTACCCAGTTTTTCAATCCATGTCACAATTATATAGATATTTTGATTTGAAAAATAAAATTATTTTATTTAATTATTTTATTTATGTTTAACTAATTTCCATGTTTTCGCAGTTTAGGCCCACGTTGACTAAAATTAAGTCTCACAAAGTGTAAAATCACCCTCTTGAACAAAATGGTGCCCTTATATTCCAGATATGGGTACCCATTTATGAGTTCATCCACTTTTTCTGAAAAACTGCTTACGCTCCCTATTTAAAACTTAACAATTTTAGAGAGATCGTTATGGTCACTCTGACCCCGGATATCCAATGAATCTTAGTTCATGGTCTCAATATAAACCAATTTATGATAATAAAAATAAGAAATGGAATTCTGGAGTATTACATTACACCTTCACCTATATATCATTATAAAAGCAATGATGATTTAGAAAATTATTTTGTTGAAAAAAATACTAAAAGGACATATACTAGTGAGCCCATATGTCTTCTTGCTGGACTTCCTTAAACCCCTTTAAACCATACCAAAAAAATGGTTATAGGAATATTAGATGTGGGAATTATGATAAGAATTATTATATGAAATATAATATGAGTTTTTGACATATTATTCCAACTATAACCTAAATGTATAAAATAATACTCAATAGTTGTTAGTTAATTTTTTTATATACAAGTAGAATTAATCTGGTTTAAGAGGATAATAGTATAGGATTTAATTTATAGAACATCAGACTATCCTATTATATGAAATAAAATAGGGTTTTTGGAATAAAAAGTATGATCATCATTTTGAAATTGAATATTTTAATTTAAAATTGTTATTATCCAGAGGATGGTATAGATTAATAATATAAATTTTTATTTATATAAAGATTAAAATACATTATGATTCTCTGAGATGATGAATCATATTTTAATTTCAAATTATATCATAAGTATGTAAAATCTACTTTCTTAACTGGTTTCCTATTGAGGTTTTTTATGTTGAACAATTTCTTGTTTTAGAAAATACTCATTTTCTATATTTGTTCATACATACCAATTCTCTCTATGAACACAAAAATCCTCCAAGAGATTTGTAAAAATGTATATGTTTTTTCTATTAAAATGGATATTTAGTGAGATTTGATGATCCTAATCTATTCAATAAAACATAGACATTATATATATTATTAGTTAAAATATATGTTTATGATGTGATTATTTGTACTATAAATAAGAATTTATGTAATGAATTCTCAAAACTCTTAATAAAAGAAATTGATATGAGAATGATGGGTGAGTTAAATAATTTTCTACGTTTTCCATATTATTAAAAAGATTTTCTAATATTCTAGATCAATTAAAATACAATCTTAAATTACATAATATGATTGAAATTGTTTTCACTAGTGTGAATTTATCTGATATGAGTTCTAATGAAAACTATAACATAGAAGTTCCCAAAAAACTAGTTGAAAACAAACAATATATGGTATTTATTTGGAGATTTTTGTATTTAACTGATATTAGACCAAGAATTTTATTTATAGTATGCATATGTTCTATATCACACGCTAATTCCAAAGAATTCAATTTATATGCTTCAAAAAAATTTATGATATTCAAAAGGAACACTTTTCTATTCCTTATTTTTAGTAAAAACTTTTCATGTTTATATGAAATCATATTTGGATGAAAAATTTGGTTGTTGAATACTATTTAGGAAACTATCTTCATGAACATTCCATTGTTTATTTAAATCCTTGTCATCTCAGTCTAGTATTGAATGAAATGTTGTTTCATTATTTACTATTGATATAGAATATATATACTTTTAGTTTTTAAGCAGAATTTTTATAGATTTGAGACACATAATTGGATTTGGGATTCATTTACAATAATGTTTCAATCAAATGTGACAACACACATTCATTTAACATTTAAAAAATCCTAAAAATCATTCCAAAAAAATCATATTTACTACTAAATCATTTCATGATGGAAAATAATAAAAAATGTTATCTTACACATGAATTTATATTTACTAAGATTTAATTAGTAGATATTTTTATTAAACACATTTTCTATGTCCATTTTGAATTAAAAAAATATAAATAGGTTTATTCTAATTCAAATGATACTATTTAATTTAATTTCATTAAATATTAATAAAACTATTGTCTTTATCAATTTTTTATTTTAATGATTTAAGGAAATTAAACTAATCTATCTTGAATTATATTCTAAAATAATCAACATGAGTAATTATAAAGAAAATATCATTCTTTTAGTTTTAATTTATTTTTATTTTATTTTCTATTAGAGTCAACCCAAATTATAAATTGTGATCGTAATCCTTATGTGAATTGGATATGTGACCTAAATTATATCCAGCCGTTGACCCTTTACATATTTCTATATTTATTTTCACTTAGGATTCAAACCTTCACTCATTTTATACTCATGTCTCTCATTCCCTCTTGAACTCATACTGATTTATAATCCAAGGGAAATTTCAAGCATGAAGTTGATAGAAACATTGATTCATTTAAAAAAGCTATGTTAGGTAGTGCTCCGTGTATCCTAATAATTGAAAACTATATGATTCCGAAATTTTTGAATCCTAATGATATTTTTTATAAGACAATATTTTAGTTTCAATGTTGGTATTTGATTTGTTATAATAATGAATTGATATTCCTTTTTGAGGAATAAATTCTCGAGTTCATATTGAATTTTTATTTCCAATTTCATGAAACCAATGTTGTTCATTTTTTATAAGTAAATGTAAAATTATATCTTTATTCATCTGTATAAATTAATTATATGATCCATTTTCCCCATGCAGGGGATTCTATTTTATCAAAACTCTAGTTTTTACGAGTTTAGTATAAGTAGAGGAGTTCTTCAAGTTCTTGTTTGGAAATATATATTTTTAGATGAAAATTGTAAATCATTAATATGTTGAATGAAATGTTTTCTATTGTCTATTGTGAATGGGATTTAATAAAGATAAGATTAAATGTAAAAGGTGTGACTTTCAGATATGTATATTTTATATATCTCGATTAATATTTTTCTATTTAATTTTTTTCGTTATATGATATGGTTTATGAAATGCAATTTTAAAATAAAATGAAAGGAAAATTATTATCCCTGTCATATTATTATTTCCATGGTAAATAAGAAAAAGGAAATATTTCTCAATAAGTGAGAGGCAGTGCAATTCCATATAAGTAGTACTCTTTTTTCTATTCTATTTATGAAAATCGGTTACTACTTTTAATCTTATTAAATTTCATTTATACATATTGGATAGGGAGGTGTGGATTTGGGGTAACCATCCCAACCATTACCAACTAGGGATTCATGTCCTAATAAGATTGTTCTTTCTTGGGATGTGTAAGAAAAAATGTATTCTATATCATATCCTTAGTTTCCAATGACAAATATTTCAATGGAAGTGATAGTTCAAAGAAAAAAATTAAACGAGGATACATTTTTTATGAATATTCATCATTATTAGTTGACTATTAAGACAGCTACAATAGCTCATGAAGAGATGCTAGTGGAGACTGTTCCAGCTATTTAAACTTCTAATCAATGAAAAGAAGAAGATGTTAAACCATATACATTTTTTCCCATTGTTTCTGGGTTAGCTACTTCAATATATTGACCTGTAGATACACATAGAGGAGAATATAGAGTTCTTTATCATAATTAAAAGATGTAATATCCTCTTGTGTATTAATATTCATCTTCTTTAAGTTAGAGATATGATGGATCTATAATGAAAATGCTTCATATTCTCTAATGAATATTTATTATAATCACATAGATGGTTGCAATGAGTTGAAAAATGAATGAAAATTTGATAAGTATGAGAAAAACATAATTATGTATTTTTGGTATCGTGAACCTACATTTACATATTAGTTTTCATGATTAAAACCAAAAAATATTTGATTCATAATCTTTAGATAGTTCCTTCCCTAAAATATTTAATTTTATGTTATGTAAAAAGAACATTAGGAGTTGAAATCCAAACTGAGTGGGTAGATGTATGTTTAATCAAAAATATAAGAGATTAATGATATTAGATGGATTGTTTTGTCTCTTGAAGACATTATTCGAAATATTCATTTGGTCCATTACGATATTTATTAGAATTCATTGCATATGACTCAATGTTTTATGCAAAAAATAAAATAATGGTTTTAGACATTCAAGAGTATTTTGGTAAGTCATATTTTTTCAATAAGCTGTTTCAATTAACTTCTACCTCTTCATATATTCATTTAGTGGTTCTCAAATTTAAAAATTACGTTTATCTTAATTTTTTATAATTAAAGAAAGTACCTCAAAAATTAAATCTCTCTAGTGTAACTTTTTTTCACATATATTTATTCAATACATAATGAAATATATTTTGAGTGAGTATGAGGACCCATGAGAATCTATTATAATGATTATTTTTAGAACTAACATACCATTAATTGACTAGGTGTTACGTCTTATAGAATCCATTAGTGAAAATATAATCTATATCATGAATGAATCTAAAGAGATTCATTGGATGGAATTTATGAAAATTTGTCCCATAACATGAAATCATTAGTAGAACACAACATTTCATGTCATGATTCATGCGAAATTTGATTTTTTGTACACTAAAAGGATTCAAATTCCCCAAAATCTAAAGGTTCTTCATCAGTTCGAGTTCCTACATTAGATAAAAAACTTTTTTATAGATGCATCTAATAGTTATCCATTGAGTGAAACCATCTTATCCTATAGTACCTGATGTCGCTACAGTTATTGATGCATTATCTCAAAATCCATCCACTACATTTGAGAATGTAGTGCAATAGTTTTAATAGAATGAATGTAATATGCAAATGATATGAAATCTTTGTAAGGAATAATGTCTATTATTCATGGACTTGGGGATCTAGTTTTGAAGATATTATATTTATAACTTGGAGTTACCTCATCATATTCCTAGATTTCATCCTTCTTTAGTGATAAAAAATGTTTTTACTTTAGCTATGTGATATACCTAAAATGTATAATAATTAATTCTCTCTCCTAATTTTCCTAAAATCATAGAAAAGAATCTTTTACTATTCTTTATTTCTAAATGTTTGAAATAATCGCGAGCATTTATATGCGTAAAGATGTGTTTTTTTATCTACGATCGATGCAGAATTCGAGAAACATACTCTAGATACCATTAGTGGTACATTACAAAGAATTATGTCTATTTTTCATCCAAAATCAATTTAGAAAAATGATAAATCCAAAAAAAATATTTTTCCTAATCATAAGCATGATCCTCTCAATGAGTTACATCCTATAAAACTCCAAAGAAGATTGAATTTTTTTTCAGATGGTTTTATGGTTTCAATAATTTTATAGTAAATCATGAAGGAATTCTTCTCCACAACTATTCAGGATCTACATGATAAATCATTTTTTGGATCTGAAGCTCATGATACTACTAATACTTGAAAATTGCTTCTTCCACAAATTATGGTCACTCATACTATCTCTTGCACCTCTCATACCTTCAATATACTTCAAACTAAACCACATTCATAGTTTGACCCTATATATAATCCCAAATAATCTATATTGTATATTTTAATTATAATTTTTAGGGTGTTCATTGGATATCAGTTTTTCTCTAAAATTGATATTCAATAAATTTATAATTTATCTATTTATTTTTTATTTCAATGTGATTTTTTTCATTTAATGTAACAAGTATCATTAAATTTTTATATAAATTATTTCCCTTCCATTATTCCATATTAAATTTTTCTCCTACAATAAATCAGTCAGTAAACCAAACTATTAAAATAATTTTTTTTCATTCCCAATCCATTCCTTCTTAATGTCTCAAAATATTGGATATGTTTACCCATGTTTAATAAAAAGGGGGGAACCATCTTCCTTGGGGGAAGTTCACCCATGGGGGAAAATTACCTACATTAGAGAGAAGTATATAATTAAAATAGATAATAAAAGTTGAAACAAATAAATATAAATGATATATATATATATACTGATAATGTCTTAAAAAATCATGGTAAATGATTTTTAAATTTTCGGATTTAATTCCAATGGGTTTCATGATCACCAAAAGGTGGGTGATTTTTGGAATACTAATGTTGTTCCAATATATAATATTAAAATTAATTTCTTATAATCCCAAAAAACTCTCAAATGGTATCGATGTTATTATTTTTATGTTTTTTCTTCAGGTATTATCTATAATATATCTCGTTCTGTTGAAATATTCTACTTCTATTATTTTGCTTAAATTTTTCCTAAGATAGGAAAATTAGATACATACAGAATTGGGATATATTTTGAAATGTATGTGTTGAGTATTGATTTTGTGAATCTTATACGTGATGAAAAAACATATGTGAAATGGAAATATACTGATATTAACAAGATGAAAAATCACATATATTGTTGAAGCACCTATATGGGTAATCAGCTATATATATCAAATGTCTACACATTCATTTACATGGTGTAATCAACATTTTGACATGGATACATGGTAAAACCATCTACATTGTTCAAAATTGATAGATAAAAAGTTTAGTTACAAAAAAGATTTATAATTGAGTAAGATACCTACATGATGAAATTTAGATACATGAAGAAGGCCGACACAAATTTAGCTACATGGTTATTTTTACAATGTGAAAAATTGATATCTGGATCAATCAGCTATATAAATTAAATTCAATGAATTTGGATATGTTGTGATACAAAATTCACTACATGGATATGTTACTTTATATTTATTACCATTAGTTTTATTACAAGGTGAATTATTACTATCTTACTTATATTAAATGAACTATTTCCTATTTATGGTAAAATTATTATAAATTTATATATAAACCAATATCAGAAATAAGATGATATATAATTTAATGGTAAGTATTTGTTTCTAATAATTTCCTACCGAAATTTAATATTTTAATATCAATACATTATTTTAGTGATCTTATGTTTTCTGATTAAAATAGATAATTTTTTATGGATTTATAAGATCAAAAAGATGAATATGTACAAGAACTAAAGTGCTAGAACTGTCAACATGGAATCCTCTATAAAAGAAATATGTGTGTTTCCTTCTTTTTTTTAAAGAGGAATAGGAAGATCCAAGATCAATAGATATAATTTGAAGATCATTTTTTATTATTTTAGTCTTCATTATTTGAGTTACTTTTTATTTTTATCACTTAACAATGGGATAATGTCTCTTCTTTCAGTAGTATCTTATAATCGACATCCACATTTGTAAACATTTTGTATATTATATTGTTGGTTATGATGATTTATATTAAAATATCTATGATGTATTTCATTGGTAAATCCTATTGGGATATTGGTATAATTCAATTTTTATTTTACTTTGTTAGGACTATTTTCACAATGTGATCATTCACAAGGAAAAGGACTTGTAGTCCCGTTTAGAAAGACTTATATACTGAAAATCATTAGTATATTAGTTTTTAATGATTTTTTAGTACAGTATGTTCTTTCTATTCCCAAATACTCTATAAAAATAAAGTGACATATCTATACTATTTTATATTGTATTTATAAGGTGTGTATATTTTATGAAAAGATCCTAAGTAATAACATCATTAAGGAGGGTGGGTTTCTCTGTAATGAAAATTTCAATGACACAATCCCTCCCCCCCTCAAGAGCCTTATTATAGTAAGTTTCCAAACAACATAAAACATGGGTGAAAATAATTCATAGATTCTTTCTCAACATTATACCACACAGAAATTTAGAATTTCTCACTTTTGAGGTTTTCACTGATGAATACTTTCATTCCATTATTCAAAAATAATCGTTTTCAAATATGTTAGCTTATCTTCATATAAAAAAGGTATCACTTATAACCTCTCAAAATCACACATAAAATTTGAAATTTAATTGAAACCATTTCCAATTTTAGTCTACTATAAGTAATTTTCATGACCTAACTCCCCTGGTCACCATAATTAATCTTAATCCCATCATCTCTAATGATTATTTCACGAGAACATTTGAGGTCCAAAAAATTAGTATTACTTAATCCTTATCATTCCATTCATAATATTTCTATATCAAATTATCATATACACAGTATTATAATGACCTCATTGTCATTAATATAATGAATTGTTATTATATTAATTGAAAGCCCATTATTTATTCACTCCCATATATATAGAACAACAAGATAACATTGATTTTCTATTTGTGTAGACTACCACCTCCAAGAATCTCCATATAAAATTTTTCACCACCATTACTATTCAATAGTTATAATGATGTTATTTAACAATAAATGTGACAAATATAATATAATTACATATTTGTTGATAAGATTTATAATAATACTTCATTCCATTAAATTTTTCATCAAATAGAAGTTCTAACAATGCATTGTATAGACTACAGCCTCTATTGAAAAATGTTTTTTATTGAAGTTTTCAATTTTTTAAATAAATATAAAATATGATTCACTAATTTTAGTAATATATATAATATCATTATCATTATATTATAGTTATGTTAAACACTTTTTAATCTATACTCATCCATCAATTTAGTATGTATTTTTATTACAGATACATTATCCAGCTACATGTACTATGTTATAAAACTATGAAATTTAATAATATGGTAACAAAATTATTGGAATTATTAAAACAGAGTCGGAAAAAAGATAATCTATGTTTCTTAGAATTGTATATTATGTATAGGAAATATAATTTAAATATCAACCTTGATATATACAATTACAAAAATCAGACAACATTATATCTAGTTTAATTCAACAAAACTACAAAACATATGGAATGTGATAAGAGATCTAAAAAATTAATAATTGTTATCAATTATTGTACCATAAATTATCACAGTGTTATGAACCTTGTATCTCTATATTGGTACCGAAATTTACAATATAAAACATATATGAAACAAAAAATTCACTACCAATCAACAGTAAGAGAATTTATCACTCTATAATTTTACACAATAAATGACCATAAATTAAGTGTAAATTTTTTAATGAAGATAAATACTATTTTTAAATTAATTATTATGATGTTTATGTTTTTTATATAATAACATTTACTATAGTTTATAATTAAGGGAATCAAAGTAATGGTTTCATCATTTCAGTGATATATTCATGAGACATGTTTGATACTACACACAATTATTTATTTCTTATGTTGTATTAATAACCCTATTACTTAAATGAATGTAAATATATCTAATTTTAGGATATTTTAATGCATATTCCATGATCTCCCTCCCTAGATAATCAGATTCTTATATTACCAATACCATGAAGATATTCTAACCTGTCTAATTTATAAAATAGATATATCCTTTAGAATATATTACATATAGGAAATATATATACATTTCTCTTAATCTCAAAATTAATCGTATTGTCCTTGTGTCATATTTAGTGTCTTAATTTTATTTATCCGATTTCATTTTCTATCTGGGATCATTTTTACCCATAATATTGTAAATGAGAAAACCTATTCTTTTTGGTCGGAATTCCATCTATTCCATGACTACCTTAATTGTATTTTTTTCCAAATATCTTTATTTATGGAAAAAAATGAATTATTTTATTTTATTTTAAAAACAATTATATATTTTTTTTTATAAAATTTTAATGATATACGTATGTTTTTTTCATTAATGTGTGAAACAAATCTCATTTTAGGATTTTCCTTGTGAATACATCATTCCAAAATTTCTATATTTTTCTATAATGTCTCCTTTATATCATTTAACATTTTATAAATGAAATTATTATTCTCATATTTTTATGAAATATCTCTAATTAAATACATATTTTAATAATGATAAAGGGTTTTTCTTACTTATGATGCAATTTTACTCTAAAAAATTATTTTCCATCTAACTCAATGTCCTCTAAAATATATTATACTTGAGTAAATATATTCTCCAGAATATACCATCCACATTATTTATTAGTAAAACGTATGAAATAATATTTTATATAATAATAAAAATCCATCACAACTATTGTATTTCTTATCCATCCATTGTGAATATGCAATATTATTTTCATTTAATTCCCTTTATTAACAATTTATATTAACATTCATTCATTGAAGGGTGTGATCCAAGATATAAATAATACACTATCTATGTAAATTATTTAGTAAAACATAATCCCATTATATACAAAGAGAAAAAATTATATACTTCATTGAATAATATCAACCTAGAATTATATTTTGTATTGTTTGATACTAAAGTATATTATATGGTTTTAAAATGATTGTAGATTTAGTTAATGTTTTTTAATTATATTATATCATTTCAATGGATATGAAATCAATTTTATTTCTATGGGTACTTAGGGATATGATAAATTAATTTATTTTAAGTGACCCTCATATCTTGGCTAATGATGTGTGGGGTCATTTGTTTTTCCATTTTGTAGGCTATGTATCATCTTTTATAATATCATATGTATTTGGTATTAATTTATTATGTATCATTGGTATAATTATATGTCCATATTATGGTTCATTAAAATCTTTGATTTTAATATCTTACATTCACCCTTAACATGTGTTCCAGTTCAACCATTTTTATGTTTTAATTTTCCCATTTTTTGTAGATTATAAATGAATTAATTTTCATGAAGAGTTCCATATATGGGGAATTAGTGGATATTTTGATTTATTTTAATAGATTAATATGTTTCTTATACATTGAAAATAAATGACAATATTTATAATGCCAAAAAAAATTTACATTGTTTTCCAAATTATCAAAATCATTAAACCAAATATACCATGGAAATATATTTTAATGAAATATTTTCATTATGTTGTGTAATTGGGATAGTCTCATATGTGGGGCATAAAAGTTTGTATAAATGGATGATTTTGATTAAAAAAGAGTATAGTTTTTTAATTAAGGATAATTCATGGGTTGACAAGTTAATATTTATCTTGATTACAATAGTATACACAACAATTTAGGTAATAAGAGATAATATTGAATATTTTAGGTGTTATGATAAGATATCATTATTAAAAAACATACATAAATGTCTATAGAATATTTCTATGTATAGGAAAATATTTTTATGTTTAGGTTATATAATTATTGTGTCGTTATTCTAGAAATTACATTCACATCATAATACTGGAATGTGGATCCAATTTTGTGACAAATTAAATTAGGGGTAATCATCTAAAAAAGTATTAGTGACTATCAAATCAATATTTAATGTGTGTGTGATGAATCTAAATATCAATTAAAATATGTTTAGTCACTATCAGTGTAATGTTATGGTTATTTCATATTATATGTAATGAATCATTTTGAAGGATTTGTGTTTTATGTTTACAAATTTGGTTAGAGAACCTATTAGAAACATGACCATCGAAAACCATGAATTCAGTAGATAAATTCATGGGTTTAAGGGATAGTATCATATGAATCTCATTTGATGACAAAGTTGAATATGTCTTCATATTAATGTTTTCATATTCGTATTTTGGATAATATCATTATGATTTTGGTTTGTTATTTTTTTATAAAGGATCTCGAATATGAAGATGAAACATATTCTAATACTGAAAACACTATATATTATAATTAAATTAGGGAGTGTAATTATGTGGATTATAATCTAAGAATTTGATGGTTATGATGTAATATGTGAGTTTCCTAATCTAACCTATGGTAGTGATGTCAGTATATTAATAGAAATAAAATATTGATACCCTTCTACATTATCAATTTTTACTCATATTTTTTATTGATATTTTTAATATTTTATAAATTATAGATATTAAGTGAAACATAAAATGATTTTAATTCAATATGTTTTCATTAATTTGTTGAGATAATGTATTAAATGATATCAACAACCCAAAAATGGCATTTTATTAGAAGGTTGTATTTATGAGATAACTATTAGAGAATTAATTATTGATGTATGAAAAACTATCCAGATTAGGATATTCTTGATTTTGTGGTTATAAAGGGTTCATTTATTTTTTTAATAGTTATTAAGATAGAAGTTATAAAAATTGAATTGATCGTTTATTTAATGAAATATTAATCGTTCAACATTTTGGTGAATTTTATCTCCTTCTCGTGGCTACAATATATATTCTCTTCTATGTGGTTTGATCAATTAGTTGTCGATGATAAGAGAATTTTGTTTTTGGCATATATTATTTCACAATTTCTAAATGTATTGAATAACCAAATGGTTTTTGGTGAGGTATGTTATGAAGTGTATATGATTATGGTGAATATAAAAATATGTACCTGAATCAAAAAATGTTTAATATAGTTTTTGGAAATATTACAAACATGATAAATCCTATGAGTGTATGGTATATTTCATTGTAAGATATATCTAAAATTTTGAATATGATATGAATACCATCTCTTTCTTTCATTAGTGAGTAATTGTAAAGATTATGGGGATACAATTTATATAACCGGTGTAGAATTTAACAACATAATATTTCAAACCCTTTAAATAAATATTTTCTTCAATTTCAGGTTTCAGACACAACTCAAAACTAACCTAACACTAGATTATTATGAACCATGACATATTAAAATTATATGATGAATTTAAACATTTTTAGATTAAAAATTTCATATTAATTAAATTAATTACATATTATTATATTTCATTGATTATTATTTTCAAGTGGATATCATTCAATGAATCTTTCAAAAAAAGTGAATTATATTTTATGTTAAAAATTAAATAGATCATAGTTAAAAATATATTATAAAAGGTAATATTTATATTAATAAAGTAAAATTTCTACAATATGTTATTTAGAAATATATATAAAAAATTATTATAGAAATATGATGCTTAAATTTGTATTTTTGAATATGGGGTTTTATATTATATTTTATTTGAAATTAAATTTTTTAATTTCATATTTCTAATATAACAAAATAATCTTCATTTTTTGAGTTAAACATGTCAATATTTTCTTTGGTTGGATTTTTTATTTTTTAAAAAAATTGATTTTTTGTCATTGCTAACAAAATTATGATTTTGTTTATACCAACACATTTTTAACATTATCATAATAAATGAGTGAATAAAATGTTACCAAAATATTTTATATATAAATAATTAAAAAATATAATTTAAAAATACTATGATGTCTTTATAAAACTTATGTTTTACATTTTGGAAACATGCGTATTATTTTACTCTAAAAAGTATTATTATATTATTATATTAAAATTTAGTTTTCATCAATACAATAAATTAAATATTTTATAATTTATTTCATTTTTAAGATTGAAATTTTATTATTATAAATTATCTTCCTTTTCATTTTTGGTCAAAAAATTAATAATACAGAGATTAAATTTAATTAATATTAAAATTATGAAAGGTTAGTTTTCCATTAATTATATTATTTTCTAAGTCAAATTTTTATCAAAATCAATAAATTGATATTTTATATATATTGAATTTTAGGTTATTTTTATAAAATTATAAAAATATATTATCACTCATCTAATCTGAAATCAATAGTATATAAAATACAAATACATAATTGTGAAAACATCAATTTTCTACAGAAATTAGTTTTTCAATACATAAATATATTTTAATTTAAAATATATTATATTATTATTTTAAAATAGAATTAGCTTAAATTAACAATGAAATAAGTTTTATAATAAATAAAATAGTTAGGATAAGTTATTTCATATTTATATTAAAACATATTTTACATGGGAAATATTATTTACCAATGAAAAAAATAAAAATGGTAAAATATAGAAACATAACATTTGTTGACATAAAACATGTTTACAAAATTTCTAAAAATGAGTAATTGTGGATTTATTGACCTTTTCACACCCTAAATTTAATTATTTCTCACTTTTGGATCTTTTTAACATTGAATCATTTCATTCTATTTTTAAAAATAATGGGTGTTAACAAAAGTTCAATTTTCTCCACTAATAAAAGGTTATCACACACGATATCATAATGCTACATATAACGATTGAATTTTCCGTGAAACCCTAACCAATATTACTCTCCCCAATGTACCTTTAGTTATATAAAACTTTGGTTCACCATATGGTTTCCTAATACATTCAATTGATAGATACATTCAAGAGAATTCTCTATGTCCTAAAGTCGGTATTACTTATTCCATATCTTTTTCATCTTAATATTTATATCATAAAATAACCTAAATATTTTAATATATTGACCAAAATATTTTTATTAAAATTTATATTTAATATATTATTTTAAAAACCATTATTTATTACCTCATATCCACATATAAAAACATAATAACATTGATTCGGTGATGGTGTAGACTAACATGTCCATGAAGTAACATCGAAAATTATTCATTAATACCTATCATCCCAAGTTATAAATATATATTATAGAATAAATTTGAAATATATAATAAAATTATGAATATTAATATATATATAATAATCCACCCTCTTTCCCTCTCATTCTTTGGGAAATGAAAACATTAATTATTCTTTGTCTAGACTACCACATCCACAAAGTAACATTTCCCATTTATTATATTTATTTTCATTATATATCAAAAATACAAGTCATTAGATTAAAATAAAGAATAATCTAAAAATTATAAATATAATTATTTTAAAATGATATTATACACTTCAGTAACCATACTTACACATAATGTTATAGTGTTTTCTTATTTGGATATGTTTATTCACCTATATGAACTACAATATAAAATTTTATCACAAATAAAAATGGGAACACAAATGCTAATATTTTTTAAAAATAGTATGAAAATAATTATATTTTAATTGTTCTCAAAAAAATATTATTTATTTTCCATAATTTTTAAATATCATCCTCATGTACTATAATTTTAAATATAATACAACAGAAATTCCTTTTTCACACATCAAAATTAAAATACATATGGAATTAGATATGAAATTTGTAAATCAATATTTGATATTTATTAAAATTAATTAAATTATATAATAGTAATGGCATTGATATCAATTATTGGGTAATGAAATCAAACTATAAAATATGCATGAAATTATTACTGTTACTAACATCTAATGGTAAAAGGTTATCTATAACTTACTACTATAATCATAATAAATAGTCATTCATGATATATATAAAAGATAATTTATCGTAATAAGGTTTATAAATAGATTTTTATGATATCAATTTTATCACAAAGTTGTTTATTTTGCATACTTTACTCATTTCCCTATTAATATAATTTATGGAAATATCTACCATTTCATCATATTCTAACTTCTATTAAAATATCACCACATCATCCTCTTTTGATTATTATATTACAAATAATGTGAGGTGTTTGTATCCAATATCATTTTAAAATGGTGATTTTTTTTGAATAACAAATATTAAATGGAATCCATTTATATATATATTTCCCTCTAAAACCCTTTTATTTTAATTCTCCTATGATTAAACTTGGGTTTTTAAATTTTTTTTTTCTATTTCATTTCCCCATTGTCATATATTGTGTAGTACCCCTGATTTTAGGTACGCATCCTTTTTTATGCATTTATATGTGTTTAATGTTCATGGGATGAGTTGGGAAGAGGTTGGGTGAGTTTGGAATGGTTTTGAATGATTTTGGAGGCTTTTAAAGGGGTGCACGATTTGTGCATGGTTAGTGGAAACCGTGCAGATTCTCCAGGAAACCATTCAAGGGAGATAGTGGGCTTCGCACAGCTTGCGCATGGTTTTCCAAACCGTATGAGGAAACCGTGCGAACCCTTGCTCTCGAGACAGTAGCAAGCGCACGGTTAGTACACAGTTCACCAAACCATGTGGGCTATCCGTGTGGCCACTAAAAAATAGGTATATAAGTTCTGGACTCTGTCGGGCTTAACCTATTTCACTCCAAACCTCCTCCCACTCATGGATAATTTGGGTTCTTCGGTTCTCAGGGGTTGGAAGAGATTTCCTACTCGGTTTTGAAGCTTTTTAAGAGGATTCTTGGTGTATTGGAGGTGGTTTCTCCTGGGGAAGTGGGTCTAGAGAGGTTTAGGTGGTGCGTCTGCCGGATTTGAGGTGCGGTTGTTCGGGGGATGATTTCTCAGGAACCCTAAAGGTTGGTGGATTCTCTCTCGAATCCACTTGGTTATAGGTAATTCGTTTGGTTACAATTAATTTTTTGTGCTTGAAACTAATTATGTTTTGATGTGCGAAATTGGTTAGAAATCCCTTGGGTGATGTTTTGTGGATTTCTCGGAAGAAGATGGTCTTATGGTGAAATGATTTTGTTATGGATTTTAAAATGGAGATTTTATAATGGGATTATATAGTTAATTTTTGAAAATTATTGATGGGAATGGTTTTCAATAAAATGGTTGTGTTATTGAAATGTTGTTTGCCATGGAAAACAATTTTCAATAAATGGGTGATTTATTAAAGTGGATTGATATGCAATGGAGTTGGTTGATTGCATGTTGTTGTGACCTTGCTGGGTTATATTCTTGGTATTATATTGGTTTGAATGTTATGTGGAAGTGGAGAGAAGTGCCACTATAAATATGGGATGTATAGTGAATGGAAGGGCCACCATCAAAGGATAAGTGGAGAGGAAGAGCCACTAGGTGTGAATGGGTGAACGGGTTGGAAGGAAGATCCACCGTTTGGTTTTTATGTCTGTTTTGTAGTTCATTTCTTTTCAAGATGGAATTTTTGTGCTAGGGATTAAATGATGAGATGTCTTGTGGCATTTTTTGTTGGATTTCTCTTGGTTTCTTGTGTTGGATGTGATGGCTTTGTAAGGGCATGTTTGGCTTATGAAAATGGTTGCACTTGTGATTTATTTTTTAGAAACTTCTTTATATAAATATGCTACTGGTTTTATCCTAGAGTCATGTGTAGGGAAGTCATTTGGGGAAAACCTATTGATTTTTGGTACTCACCCCCTTCTTTGGCCCATTGGTGTCTATGCAAATGTTGTGTACCGTGACATTGGCAATAGTAAGGCATCACCCACCTTTAGTGGGGTATTGTGATCCCTTGGTGGTGCTTGGAGCATGGTTCATTGTGTGGAGTTGTGTTGGTGTCATGGCGCGTGGTGTGGTGTGGTTTAGTCATCCGTATAGTACTCTGATGTTTGGTGGTCATGTCTAGTTTTATTGGTTTGGGATGTATTATGGAACAAGTTGGTTCTCTTTTGAGAATGCATGCATGAAAGTTGTATTGATATGCATCATATAGTGGTTGTTATTGGATTGTTGGTTGGTTTTTTCTTAAGGGAAAATCCTTCCCAAAATTGTTCTAGAAGACCTCAACATTTATTTCCATCCATTGGCGCCTTGGGAACGTCGATTAAGGCAAAGTAGCCCTCACCACCTCCTCAAGCCAATAAGTTAGGGACGGGGTGTTACATTTTTAGAAATTATAGGGATACTAACACAAAAAATTCATTTTCATCAATATACCTTCTCTATCATGACTAAAATAATTGGATTCTTTTATTAATATCCTTATATATGCCTCAATAATTCATTATTTTTATTTTATACTTCTTTTTCATTAATAAATTTTTTTCAACAAATAAACATGATCAATATATGTCTTTTTTTCTTGTGCGAGAAGCATCAGGTGATGTTTTATTCTATTTAAACACAATTTTCCATATTATTCTATTTATATATGAAAAAGATTAATTTTTTTTTGTAAATTTGTAAAATAAATTATTTTTCTTCAATTTTATGTTAAACAATTCCTCAAATTTTAATTTTTCAAATATCAATAATTTTTCTTATTTCAAATTTCATTTTTATATTTCTATTTAAAATTAGTTTCCCATAAAACACTATTATATTTAACATATTTTATTATTAGTAAATTATAATTTTAAAATATAACAAAAAAATTATATTCTCAATATAAAGTATGATATATTTTTTTGTCATAGAAATGATTCATAACATCGTTTGACTTGCCTAACGGTCCACTTTGACTAAGCATTATATTTATTCTAATTTATTTTGTCAATGGACACTCTATTTTTCATACATTTAAAATATAAGTTTTCACATAAATTTTGTAATATATATACTCCAATAACCCGTATCTATTAGTTATTTCCCTAAATTGGAACTAGAAACAAGGGATCATATAACAAAAAATATAATAGTTTAGTAGTATGGGGAGAGTGGTTACATAATAGGTTGCAAATTTTACTTGAAAATAATTAATAAAATATCAAATTATTTTGATTATACTTTTATTTGTTTTTATATATCTATAAAATAATTCATATATCTATTATTATTATTTTATTGAATGAAAAAAAATTAATTCTTTGCAAGGATGATCAATAAAGGAAATTGTAAAACTCGTTTTATCCCTTAATAAATAATGCATGAATAATTTGGTAGAGAAAAAAATAATACAATATTCCATATTTTCAATATAGTAAATAATAATATATCCATGGATTACATTACAACTTAAATAATAATATGGATAATAATAAGATGTCTTATAATGATAGAATTCATAATTTCATACCTCATAATCTAGTTGTCAAGGCCTCGTGCCAAGACATCTTACATTAACATATAATGAATATTCCAAACACCAAATGTAGTTTGTTTAATGATACCTAAAAATGAATTTAGCGGCTAGATAATGCGTTTTTTAAAACATAATAATTCCAATTCATGCATCATTTGAAATAAGTGGATAATAATTCAATAGAAAATCAAAAAAATCATTCATATTGAAAAAATAACATACAAAATCTAAATATATTACACAGTCCATCACTAGTGAAAAATGATTACAATACATCAATAGTGATATGGTTCATGGTATAATTATATTACACTCCAAGTAATTTATGATATCAATCAATGAATGTGGACATGGACGAATAGAAATTTAAAATATCACTGAATGATTTGTTAGGAAAATAGGCTTTTCATATTTAAATCGCATATTAATAATCTAAATATTTCAATAATGTTATGTAAAATGATTCTTTGAAAAGATACATGGAAAAAGTTAATGGAATATTCTATGAAATTAATATTTTATGTGGTTGAAATTTTCATTCATATAATAAGAATTATAATTATGATTTTTTTCAAACATTCAATAGAAATAGCATCTTTAAAAAAATGAGATGTTGATTTAATTTTTAAAAAAATATATAAATTTGAAAAGGGATAAAATAAATTTAATATACCATATGATAATATTAAGAACATTATTGATTTTTTTTAATGAATATATGTTGATTTTTGGATGTTATTATGAACACAATATAAAAACAATGTTAGTTTTCCTGGAAAATTTTATTTCATACCTTTGAGATATAGAGTGTGGAAATTGAAATGAAAATATTTAATAAATATAATTAACTAGATTAATGAAAAATATAATACGTTCAATATAAAACTATCATATAATTCATCTAATTGGAACATAAATATAAGGAATCTCAAATAAGGATGAGATTTTGTAATGAATGCTTACCTCTTGTTTCAGAATCTCTAAAATTGAATCAAAAATAATATATATTAAATTAAAATATTGTATAATTATATAACATAATAATATTAATAATTATTTTTCCATAAAATTCTTAATTATACAATATTTTTTAAATTAATTAACAATCAATCAATATTATCATCATTTCAGGAGTAAACTTCTTCATTTGTATTTCCTGTTTCGATTCAGTAGTTATGGTCCCTACATGTTGATCAAGATCCCTTAATCCAATTAATAACAATCATGATTTAAATGTTTTATATTCCCATTATATATATATATTGTGATATATAAATATATATAATTCTATTAATATTTTAGACAAATGATTTACACTAATGGTGGAGAAGGTAGTATGTACATACAAACATATAGTGTTTTCATTTTCTCACAAAAAGTAGGAATGAATGATAAATTTTTTTTAATAATTATATAATAACTATTATCTCAATAATATAAAATATATTTATCAAGTAAATCATTATATAATCATTATTATTTTAACAACCCCACCATTAAACACTTTTTCACCAATATTAATGTGAAATTATTTTTTACCATTTATATCATATATAATTTAAAACAGTATATTGTAATTATTAATTATTATTAATTATTCTAATTAATAATTTGGAACACATTGTAAAATATTCAATTTTTAGTAGTTATAATATTATATTACAGTGTAAATGTGCAAAATGAATTGTTTTTTTAGAAAAAAATTTCTTTTAAGCATAAATATGATTTTACTTAAAAATAATGTATAGTACTAATTCAAATGGAAATAATTGGGATCTTATAAATAAAATTAGTGTTTTTTATTTTAATAACATCCAAACCTAATTGACTGTTATAAAAAATAAAAATGGGAGAATAACTAATTTTTTTAAACTAAAAAAGTAATTAATTTCCCAAAATGTTTTGAATATGTTTCTATGTTAAACCTTATATAGTTATATGAATTATATTAATTCCAATATTTTATTTCTTCTTTAGAATAACATTCAATTTTTTATATATAATTAAACAGTCATAAAAGTAATAGGTTTTTAAAAATCGGTATCTTAACAATTCATCAAAAAAATAAAATATTATTGAAAAAAATAATAAATTTATCCTATGCTAATGTTAACAATATTATTTCAAAAAATTTATTTAATAAAATTATAATTAAGAAGAATTATAATTCATTTTTTCAATATCATTCATGAATAATGGTATCTACATTACAATATTTTTTCTTTAGAAAGAAATGATTAATTATTATAATTAAATATCTAGTGTTATAGATTACATTCAACAATTGATTGGGGAAATTATTGACTAGAACATATAATCATTTTCTATATGGTATAAATACAATATAAATAATTGAATTTTATCAAACTATATATTTTTAGTATCCTTCAACACCCATTTATATTCCATTTATTTATCATGTTTTTTGATAGAATCATAAATGTTTAACTTTTTTAATTTCATTTTAATAATATGTGAATCCAATATTATATCCACAGTTTGATTGTGTTATTATAAATTAATAAATTTTAATTGAATATCAGTTAAATGGATTATGAATCCTAGGGTCCTATATATCCCTCCACTACATTGATTAATGTTTTATTTCTCAAGAGACAATGGGGAATGTGCCTTCATAGATATACTCAAAAATGAAAGTGTATACCATCTTATATATGATCACAAACTGAGTCATGGTTCTTATTATGTGATTCAAAAAACTAAATTGTGTCCCTTATTTTTTATTATTTCAACATGATGATATCATATGCTGATGTTTCTCTATATTCTAATATTTATTCCTAGGAATATGTTACACTCACATGTATCATGTTTATTTAATCATGATTCCAAACACTTATTTTATAATGCATCTATTATGGAACACATCATGTGTGCTACTATCAATCGTATGGATAGGAATAAATCCTTGGACTGGTCATGTACCCTCTTTTGTGGTTTTTTCCCACATTATCACTTTATAAAGGCAATAATCCTTAATAACCATGGTTTATTATGTTGGATGCTAGATCAAAATGGGGTCATGGGATATCAGTTCACCATCTAATGGATTCTTACCATTAGTTTATTGACTAATCTATGTATCCTTCATAAATTTAATACATTTTTATGAATTAGATTCCTAATGGAAAATTGATAAAGACACAAGTTAATTAGTCTACATTCTATCATGATTTGGAATATAACTTCGATCTAGGATGGCATTCACTTTGTACATATATATACATATATGGATTTTGGTTATGATAGGAATCTATAAAATTAATACTATTATGGAACTGTGGGTAACTATTGATTGGTGAATCTTATATGTAGATAGTAAAGCATCTTGTGTCTATGATGAGGCAACATTTGATACGGTTATAAAGTATTTAGGGATCATTTTGTCAAGCATATAATACAATTCTCTTGTTTTAGAGACACTGATTAATTATGAGGGTTCAAATATTTAATGTAATGTGGGGACAAGTTCAAAGGATTCATTTGGTGTGGGGACATAATCACAAGTTAAAAATATTGTGGTGTTGTAATCAAACATATAAACTATTTTAAGGATGTAATCAAAAGTTTAAAGCCATGTAGGGAAGTAATAATGGGTTTAATGACTTGTTTCATAAATTTCCATATATTATCATGACATACTAGGTATGATATAGGTTACCATCATTGGGAGATGTCAGGGCCATGGGAGGACATCATGTTTGGATGGTTGGGGGTTATCTTTGTTCATGGGGGTAAGTGACCATCCATTGATGTTGTCAACTACCAAGGGTGGGAAAAATGAGTTTGTGGTGGTGTTGGTATTTATCCATTGAGAGTCCATATAAATACCCTCTTTTGATGAAATTATTAGATTCCATATATTAAGAGTGTATAGTTTGAGGTTGTTTAGTATGATCAATCCATGTTGTATAATGTCATTAATTAAGGATATCTATTTCTTGAATGTAGATTTGACAAGAGGTGCTTTGGGTTTTACGCATTTATGTAGCTCTAATGATGAGGGATTATCTCATGCCTATCACATGAGGAATCCTATATTTATCACATAGGGTTGTGATATAGTTCAACATCGTACACTGAGGGTTTTATCATGCATATTTTTTTCATGTGACCATGAAATTGAAACAAGTCCATTTAATATCTTGAAACTCATATGTTGATTTTTATCTTACACACAAGACAACATGGGTGTTATTGAGGAGTAGTGATGGATTTATTAGGTATTACGCATAGAGGCTTCCCATGTTCTATTGGGAGTCTGTGATTATCTTATTGGTGTTTACACGTGGAAGATACTTATGTTCTATTAAAGAGTAGCTATTATGTTATTTGGTCTTACACAAGGAATCATCATAGGAAATATTGAGGAGTACTGATAATGTTATTGGGCCTTAATAGTAGAATATATTATGGTCTTCATGTGGATTAGTGAATATGTTGTTGTGCACTATATACAGAATTTACTCAGGTGATATTGAGGAGAATTGATTGTGTGATTGGTGATTACACATTAATGATACCTGAATTATGGTGGTATTTTCATGTTATTAACACACGATGCATATCATTCACATCAAACAATTCATCCAATTTTTATTACATATGGATTCCTATGTTTTTTAAATATGCTAAATCTTTAGTTTAATTAAATTTGTAAATCCATTAATTTTGGGGATTACATGATGGGCTTCCCATTATTTCATTATCATGTTTTGTCACGTGGTAATTTTGAACTACTGATCATTCAAGTGATATTAACAAGACATAAACCTAAGGAGGAGGCCCATGTGGACTTCTTGGGATTGGTCAGGATATTTTTGGGGATTTTGTGCTAGTTTTCTCGATGATTTCCTTTTTATATCGAACAATTAGTGTATATAGTCCTCCTCAAGGGTCGAGGAATATGATATAGACATACACTATAAGAGGAGTCACATGAAAGGTTCATTTTATATTGCAGTATTTAGTCTCAATATTCAATGAATTTTAGATTCATGCAATGAGGACTACTGGGTTCTTATCACTATATTCTCCCAAAAAAACATATGCATGTTAGATAAGTCAACTCATTCATTTCAACCGAGGAATCTTAATCTAGTATCATAGGTTATAAAATTTTATACATTCTTGTAGTGATGAATTAATTGGTGAGAAACATTGAAATGGTAGTTGTGGGACATTTCTAATGTTTTCTTTTCTTAGAAAACATGGTATAGGAGTTAAGTGATTATGTTTTAGGAATTTCTGGAGGACTATTTTGACACAAGGAATTCAAGGAATATGAGAGAAGAATATTAACACATGGAATAGGTAAAGGACTTTTATGTTTATGTCAACTAAAGGTATTTCATATAATATAATGGAATATCTAGAATCATGGTTTTATATGAGATAGACGTTTTGTATGTATAGGTCTCTACCCATTATTTTATCATTTTGGACAGATCGTTTAGTGGTGTGAGTATCCATTTTTCTTTGGAGATGTTGAATGTAACCTGGAGACCGAGCCACTGGACTATGACCATATCCCAGTAGTAATCCCAATCATGGGTGTGGGTGCATAGTCCCCACCATAATGAGTAGTAGATGTGCATGTTAAAAACACTATTTCATTCAACACTACATTGGGTCTCACAAAATTTCATGACATTAAGAAGAATTGTGTCTTTAGTGAAACTCAATGCTTTGTCACAGAAATTATGTGCTGCTTGAAAAAAAATCATAGGGTGTTGCATATGAGAATGATTTTGGAAAACACTATATCATTCAACATTATATTTTCATGAAAATAGATTCTCATAAATGATTGGAATTTATGTGAAATTTCTATTCCACATAGAGAATGTTTCAAGTATATGTGTCATGAATAATAACATGCATTTTAGGACATAAAATCATAATTTCAGGATTTTTTTTATTTTTTGGTTTTATGAAGAATGAAAACCTAATCCCACGAAGTGAAAAAACTAGACTTACATGAATCATGAATACCAGAGTTTCTTGAATCAGAAATCCCCAAATTTTTTATGTGAGAGATCCTACACAAGAATCCTAGTTTTCTAACAAAGATAAAAGTGTCTGATTTTATATTTATATGAATTTTGGTTGTTTCATTAATATTATCTTGTGTCTAGAAACATTGGGCTTAATGGCGTATCTTCATGGGTTTTCCTAAAATCACCTTTTTTTGGGAGGAAAAAATCATGTATATACAAAGCTTCATTCATATCCTTTATTTTGAAACATAAATTAATGGACTTGATGTTGGTTTTGTATATATTTGGAAATTTTCAATAACATATAAATTTTACTAAATAATCACCACAAAAATTTGTTTTTGGATGTCTAACTACGGACGGGAAATAATTTTGATCTTTAAATCCTTTTGGCCTATATGACTAATAAAGGAGAATCATTTTAAATGAAGTATGTTCTGATATAATGATGTTTAGTACTATGTCCATAATTTGATTCATTTTCACTACCCAAAAATCTCATGATTCAATTGTTTTATTATTCCATGTGTCATTTTTTATAAACTATGATTTAATAGATTTTATTTCTATATGTATACTAATTATACCAATATGGCCATATTATACACACTTGTGATCATTGATTATTATCACTTGTGTTTACCCTTACTTATATATTCTTCTTACTACCATTTACCTAGGTTGTGATGATAATAACAATATAAAATATCTACAAGAATAATTATTTTTGAGAATTCGTGGATGATAGCTAAGAATTTTTGGATTATTCATTTTCATATACTGTTAATAAAAATTTCAGAGTGTTAAGAAGACATGTGTTTTTTATTTATTTTTTTTATTACTATTTTAAAAAATAAATCATAAAATTCATGTGAATGTATTTTAATTTGTTATTTGAAATAAGTCTTGAAAATGTTATGGTCGTGTTTGAGTGGCATCCCCAGTTTAATACCCCTTAAAAACATAGATTAATTGAGAGAATTGTGATTAGAAAATCCTTATATACAATTTTAGGATATGGGAGTCAACTCAATATTTTAGGGAGTATTTTATTAATGAATTTGGTTATATAAACTAAACTAAAACACTTCAACTAATGTGTCATTACCAAATATGGGTTTTGAGAATGGGAATTTGAGTCCACTACATAGGAATATCAATTTGATGGGATATTTTTTTCCAATTGGAGGGATATTTGGTATCAATAAAATATTAGCCCCTTAATAAATATCCATATATATCTTATTTTACAATCTGGATAATGTATTCACGTTTATATCTTGGTTATTATATTAATGGACTATTACATAACTATTAATATTTATATTTGGTTAAAACTATATAATTATTATCATATGAATATATCAAATTTCAATTAATTGTATAGGAACGTTGTTCTTTTTATTTTCCATTGAACAATAACTGTACATGTTAGAAACCCCACATCCTTAGTATCCTTTTAAAGAGGCTAGTGATGATGAATTATATCTCAACCTAAAACATTTAAATGATATAATGTATATAAATTATATAATAAGATACTCCTTTTCTAGTTATCTTTTAAAAAACCAAAAGGATATGTATTAATATTACATTATGTCTCACATTTATCATATATATTTTGAGAAGGAAAAACAGGAGATATTAGATATCTCAAATTAATTATTTTCATGAAATCATTTATATTTCTCAACAAGTATTCATTTTTTAGTCAAGATGATTACCAACATAGATAAAATAGACATCATGGGGTTTATGATCCCTGAGAATATATGAAAAGATGTCATTAAATTCTTTCTACCTAAATCCATTTTCAGAGTCATTGTGGATTTTAAAATGAAAAATAGAAAGAAGACCCATTCATAAAAATATACATTAATATAAAAGATACCAAGGACATGTTCAATGAAAAACTCGTGGTCTATATAGTGAATAATAAATGGAATACCCATAAAAATGATATAATATTTATTCCATGTATAAGGATCATGAGTACCAACCATTCATGAAAATGTGTATCCAACGAAAGTAAAAGTTTTAAAAACCTATATGATTAATTGCTGAAATCTAGGCTAGAATCGGAAGAACTACACCCATTTAATAGAGTTAATAGAATAACCTTGTATGTTTTTTTATTGTGACCATTCTATAGGATTATATTGCGTGTTATATATAACATGTTGTTTTAGCATTTGTATCCATGTGTGGGAACCATATATGTTGTAGAGGATTTCCAGAGGAAATATGGTTTTTTGAGATGCAAATGGAGTGTGTCATGATTTTTCTATAGGATATTAACCCCGTTAATTTTTAACCATCTTGATTTTTGTTATATTGAACAATTATTTTGGGCCTATTATTACTATCATAATAAACCTTGTTTATTCTTTTAATGTCAATGCCTTAATTTAGAAAAAAAATAATCCCAATTTTAATATAAATTTTTTTTTATTGAATTAGACTTTGGAATAATGGTATTTCTGTATCAAATTTTGAAAAAATATTTTCTATTGATAATGCGTAAAATTATTCAGACTCATTTAATACCTAATTATTGCATCTCCATCTTATACATGTAAATTATTGGTGTCTATAAAATCTCTATGATGAGGATTATTTATAATATATAGATCTTAAATAACATGAATGTTTCTATTATAATACACAATGAATGATAAATAAAATTACGATTCGGTGAACATGGTGAATATGATAGAGAAAATGCTATATTCGGTGCACACTAATGTGTATGGACCTTTCCTAGTAGATTTTGGATGCAAGATTTATTACATAAAAAAATTTAATAATTACATGGGTAAATATGGTTATATTTACAAGATGAGGTATAAATCCATGTATATTAATAAATTCTAAAAATTGATGAATTATTTATGGTATAATCATTAAAATAATATAAGTAATCTTTTATCAATTTGTTTTGGTGAATATATAATGAAAACATATATAAAATTTCCATGAGAGTATGAGATTCTACATCAACTTAGTCACCCTTATTCACCACAGAATAATGGTTTTAGTGAAAGGAAGAATCATATAATTTTTAATATGATGAGTTTGATGATGATTCAGGTAAATTTCCCTATTATTGTTTAGGGGATATAGATTACACACTGTAGCTTCGATACTAAACCATGTACTAATAAAAATGGAAAACACAACTCCCATCAAGTTATATAGTGAAAATAAACCTATTCTATTTAACACTCATACATGGGGTTGTGAGAAACCATTTATGTCCCTATTAAGAAACAAATATCACATTGAGGAACAATGTGTATCTATATACGGTGTACTATAGAACCAAGAGGATACTATGCATACAACCCATCAGAAAAAAAGGTCATTATTATAAGGCATAGTTTTATTCTGGATAGTGACCACATCCTAAAAAAATATGATGTGAGTGAGATTGAATTAAATTAATTGTATTCTCAAGATATACATGAGTTGGTACGTGAATTATTTATATGATCCATGGAGAACATTTTATTAAATGAAAAATATGAAAATAATATGATCAACATAGTTTAGAAATCTAGAATCATATCATTTTCTAGTCACTGAAGGTAGTGACTCATTATTAACTCAGAATAATGATCCTATATTATTAAAATATATATGTAATACCCTGGAATTCCATGAATTTAAAATCAAATTTAATGGTATTATTTGGAGAAAAGGCACTAATACAACATGCAATTCTGTGGACAAGAGTTCCTCGAATGATCCGTTGAAAAATGTTAAGCATTAAATTTCATGTGTGAGTAATTTTCAAGAAAAGTTTAATAAATAATAAATGAGTTCTTGGATAAAACAATTTATGGAACCGTTGTGTTTATAAATGTGGGTTTGACATAGATACAACCTATGTTTAGTCGGAATGGACCTCATGTGAGAAAACTCATATAGAGACCCGAAGCTTGACGTACATGGACAATACATTACTTTTGCAGATTACTTAATACATAACAAAAACAGACACACAAGGACTGTAACAGTTCAGTGTCTTTGGAAACTCGGAACGTAATCTTCTAATCGTGTTGAATGATCTTCAACATCTCCCATAATGATCTTCCCCTTTTTGTTTTCTTACCAAAAAACTTTCCTTAAATCCTGGGAAAAATAAAACATATAAAGGTCGAGCTCAAATTCTCAGTAAGGGTAAGCATGGATAAAATAAAACAAACCATATACATTTGAACTTAAAAACATGACCAAAATGTTTAAACATGCAAATCTGGAGCAATGAGATAAAACATGGGAGTACATAAGGCATAGATTATAATGGAACCTCAATCATGATAAAATCTTATGGTAATAAAACATGTAATTGTGGCAACCATTAAGCACATGATATGATTTACATAGTATCCAAGGCTTTACTGCCAAGACCATCTTAGTGGTCAAAGTCCCTTTCTGAATTGAGTTCACTCCTCATTCCAGTCCTGTATTACTGAACCGATTTAACATGCTATTCTAGCCATGTCTATCTCATGAGATATAAATCTTTACCCAATGCATTAGAGGGAGATATAGGTACCACCAATCTCATAATGAAATCATTCTTACTTGTGCCACAAAATAAACATACATCATTCATAATAATAATCCAACGAATAAAATGGGTTTCAAAAACATCATCCCATCATCAAATAATTTATATAAAATAAGTGGATATCATTTCATAATAAGAAAATTGAAACCATGTAAATCATAGATACATTATATTTGAAACATACACATATGAAATAATGTCATCTTATATGGAAACATGGTTTTGATAAAATACATGAAATGAAATCTTGAGGAAAATATGCTTTCTTCATAAAAATCAATTTCTTTTCACAAAATGTCATGCAATTTTGAAAGAAATATATTTTGTTGAAAATAGTCATGAATTTTTTTGGAGGAAGATTCATGAAAATAAGGCTTTATAAAAGCGTAAAAATTCGTTCATTCCGTATAAATTAAAAATTAACATTTTCCTCGTACTTTTGTTAGAAAAGTAAAAAAGTACCTCGTATGGTAAAAAAAAGACTCCATCAATACGATGTGGTAAATGTAAGAAAAGGGTAAAAATGTATTAAACATACATGGAAGTAATTTAAACATTTTATGAAAACATTATGAGAGCATATGAATATGGATAATAAACATAATCCCAAGTAAATACTTACGAGTAAACAATCTCGGATAAGAATGAGATTGGATTAATTATCCCTTACCTTAGGTCTGATATGATTCATACGTATCTAAACATCCTGTATAATGATTTAAATAATTTCATTGAATTATTACATAATCATATTCATTGTTATGATATCCTATATGGTTCATTTATGACATTATATTACCTGTTCTTTTGTAAATTCATGTTAATATAGAATTTTGGGTAAAATCGTTTCATTTATTGTCCGTGATTTGACTTGTAATTATTCATATGATTACCTAGATCAGGATTTCTTAATTCCATATGATAAAACATGATTTATAAATAATATATATTCAGAATATACATATATATAATAGATCGATAAATGCAATGAAATACATCATTCATGGAGACGGTAGGCCGTACGTACGCATGGACGCTGTTTTTGTTTGCTTATTGAGTTGAATGGAATTAATTAGAATACATAAATATAAATATAAATAAATCTAGTAGCTTTATAATGTCATATATTTCATTATTATTTCTTATATATACTTTATAATCATTCTTTAATGGTTTACATTGAGAATGAATCTCATCGCGTCGTGGAGACGGTAGTCTATACGTACGCACGAGTGATAATATATTTTCCATAATTATTGAATTGAATTGGAGTGGATGATACAATATATCAGAATCATTATGAGTTTATAATAACTATGTATATAAATTCTTTACCCCATTATACACATCCATGTAAGGTGGTGTTGGAAAAACAGATTACACCACGGAGTGGAGACAGTATTCTGTACGTACGCACGCGCGATGATTTCGTTTTTCATTGGATGGATAGAAGGTGAAATGGGGTTGTTTCATACTTATAATAATATATCTGTATATTATTGATACTGATGTTATTACTTCATAATTAAACAACTAAATAAGAAGAAGTGGAAGAAGAAATAAACATGAAAAAATCGATAATGGACATTACCTCTTCTTTGAAGCGCCACTTTGAGACCTCCTCTTAGGGAATTAAAATTGGTTTTTGAGACCAGGACCTCTAGGATGTTTCTAGGGAAGTGGAGAAGAGAATTTTTCAGGGGTTTTCTGAGAATTAAGGCTCAAAGTGGTGTGAGTAAGAGAGGGAGGAGGTGTCCTTTTATAAGGGAGGAGAGGGGCACCTTTGGAAAAACAAAAATTATTATTTTATTATAAAGTCATATTAGGTTTTTAATAGCTCCAAATTTATTTATATAGAAGCTAAGGTGGGTATGGGTCGAAAACCTCTCATCAAATTGAATATACACAAGTTTTGGTATCTATATTTACCTTATCATTTAGATTTAACTTTAAGTTGGATAATTTAACTTTTACCGTGTCTTCTTGTTTTCTTACACTATAAGGGTAATAAACATACAATAACGAGCCAAATGAAACCCAAGTTGTTTATTATTAATATATATAATCTTATCTATGTCATTTAGCCTAACATTATATTTTTAGGAAGAAAATAACAATTAATAATATAATATTTGTTTAAAAACTATTTTATGTCAATTTTGACCCTATTTGTTAATTTATTTTTGTGAAAATAATAATAGAATTATTAGATCTAAAAAAGTTAATGAAAGAAATACTAACATTCCATATTAACCTATAAAATTAGTTTAATTCCTAAAAATTCTCAAATTACATTTATTTGGGTATTTATAACATCAATTATGTCAATATTTCATTAATAAGATGATTACTACATCATCATTGTGTCACAAATAAATTAAATTATTTAATGTCTAAAAATAGAAAATAAAATATCATTATGTAGGAAATCATTTTACCTTTCTAATGAATATTTATTGTCGAATTTAGTTCATGAATAACCCAATATTAAAAATAATTTACTTGTTAAACATTGATTTTAAATATTTTAACCCTTCTTTAAATAAATTAATATTGAATGTCCTAATCCAATATAAGTGGGCCCAAATGGTCATATTTTATTACTAAGGTTTTTATGGTCGATTTACACTTATTCAATAGAATTAGGACATGTTTTAGGGTAATAATAATATCATTTTTACCCTTAATTACCATATTTATTTTTAACCATGGTAAAAAAAAGTAAAAACATACTATTCACCAAAAATTATTTTCATCTCATTGAACCACATTTTACATAATAACATCAACCGTGTCTCTCGGATTTTTGAAATTCCATTCACAAAAGCGGTAAAATTATGTTTTATTTAAATTTTCAAATTCTCCTAGGAAGTGGGTAAAAGACGGTGAAAGGTTCAATAAAATTTTCATATATCTAAAATTATTACAAAAAGACTCCAATGAATTACTTTGAACTTATTTAGGTATTATGTATAAATTTTGACCTAAAATGAAATAAAATAAAATAAATAATTATTTAAATAAAAAGACGGTTTTTAAATAGTAACCCAGTGTTTTCACTATTCATCCAAAATTAATGGTTTTCAGAAAAATTCCAAAATTTCACCCTAGGCTAATTCCGATATTCTGAATCCAAAAATGAAGTCCATTTTGAAAGATAAAATTTATAAAATTTCAAAAAGAGGGTATTACTATTCATAACGGCTGGTTCTATTAATATTTTAATAATATATCGTTCTTTAGTAAAACCTGGTATTGCGTACAACACACGCTATCGAGTAAGGTTGTGATTGCATGTAATGAAAGACAATTCAAGGTTGCGTGTTGTGCAAGACTCCTTTGTTGATTTGTTATAACATAATCCAACCATTTTTCATTTATACATTGAATATATATATATATACTCAATGTTGTGTAGAAGGACTATTATCAAATGAACTTGAAATTGTGTTTAACACAATCTAAGAATAGTGTTGCGGATATTAAAAGCTAATACGGTGTTGCGTATAGTGCATGATAATCTTGGTGTATTGTACAACAGAAGATATGAATGAAATTAAAACGAATATATCTTATAAAATCTCAAGTTGTCACATTCTATCCCCCTTAAAATGAATTTTGCCATCGAAATTCGTCGAGGTTATAAATAGTTTACTATTCATAGAAACCCACATCCTAAAATGAAATACCAAAACATTGCTTTAAAAACTAAAGTATGAAATGCAACGGTTACCCAAATTAACTCATCACTAGGTTTACACGTAAAAGAATATAGGTAAAAATATGGACATGGAAGGGAAATCTAACCATCAAGTTCTGATTGAGAGTGGTAGAGAACATGTCTATGAAAACACCAACAATCACAAAGCCATAAATTTGTGATTATCTAAGGTAGCATCTGATTCATCAGATATAAGGGCACTATGACAACAATTTTGGTTTTCAAGATCATTTCTCTAAGAATTTTAATTAGAAGAAATACTTACTTTATTTTGATATAATCTCACCGTTGTTCGTGCCTTGAACAATTTCCACTTCATCTCTTAAAGAAATGAAGTTGAATTTGTCATTTTGGAAGTTTTATCAGATCATGTGATAGAATGATGGGTCATTCCATCTATCTTAATCAAAAGTTTAGCAATAGTTATATTCATAAGTACATATATTGGATATCTTTCCAGAAATGGACATATACTTCATCTATCATACCACTTAATGAAATAAAACTTGTTTATACTAACCAGGGACTTCCTGTAGGCCAGTGGTAGGTGATAAAGGCAATTCGCACTTCTGTTGTGGGTTCGATTCCCACAGCCTTGTCCGACGAAAGGGGTTGTCGCTCATCCTACAGGTTTTCCTTTTTCTAAAGCTACATTACAATAAAATCCTATCAATATTATCGAAAAAAGTACTATCCTTAAACAATACTTAATTATGTCCAACATAATCCATTCTAATCTTTAGGCTTATCTAAAATATTTTGGTCCAAGCTCATAGTATAATGAAAATGATTACTTGAAATGTCACATAACAATCGCATGAATGCCATCATTTATCCCCTATATATCATAAGATATATCTTGTTGGTCAATTTACAAACATGTGAAAACCTAAATCATGTATTCTCTTCAAGAATGAATACCCATTGAACCTTAGTGAAAACATGAATGCAGTTAAAAGTTAACACTTTCCACATACCAAAATCCTCAAAATTCTATATACTCAAACCATGATATCACTTAATCCTTATATCAATCATGAGATCATGAATATAATCAAACAAGTCATTATCTTCTTATCCCTTCATTATGTGCATATCATCTACTTTCCATAAATATCGGAATAACATTCCATGGTTACCTGTACCATTCAACATATACTTTCAAATAATTTAGGAAAAACAATAGTGAAACAATCCTTAGATGATTTTTTATTCCATAGTACCATTAACTATACAACATAACTCTTGATAAAAATACAATCATTAAACTACCTTCTTAAACAACCGACTGAGCTTCAAGACTTCTTTTAGCTCATATATAATTTGTAGTCTCCTAATCATTATCCACATAAATACTACCCATATAACCATGCTAATTCTCATCATGAGATTTTCCCTTAGGGAATTGGTTTGCATAATGCCCATACATTACACATTTAAAACATCTAATCATTGTTAATGTCATATAAATACCATTATCCTTGTCTATGGTGTTAACTAAACCTTTTCCTTTGCACTTACTAGCTTTGTGTCCTTCTATTCCACACCGAAAGCATCTTCCAGTTCCTTTGAAAAAATCTCCCCGATGCCTCTTCCCACATGATTTACATGAGGGAAATTGAACATTCATTCCTCTATGATCATCATGAAACTCCATCTTTCCCTTATTATCGATGTCGGGAAACATAACAATGTGGATATTATTGATCATATTATGAGATCGCTGATTAGGAATAATAACAATGTTTGGACTTCCAAATCCCATTTCATTTTGTTTCTCATGAAGAATATCATTCCATTGTCTGTCATATCCTCCATTATCATGAATCTACCTATTTCCAGCCATTTTCTAAAACCCAAAAAGAATAGCGTGAGAGGAAAAAATCATGCTAGGGAAAGAACATAGTAAAGGGGTAGTACCCTCAATTTCTAACATCTTAGGTTAAATTATAAGATCATTACCATAGTTCTAGGACTATATCCTATACATATACTTATCCTTAGGGACATCCCTAGACATACCTTAGAAATATCTCTAGGGATCTCACTAACGTTTTCGCATCCTAGTTTCCAAAGGTTTACTAATACTTCCCTCTGATACCAACTGTAGACACCCGAAACTTGATGTACATGGACATTAAATTACTTTTGTGGAATAATTAATACATAAAAAAATAGACACAGAAGAACCGTAACAGTTTAGTGTCTTTGGAAACTCGGAACGTAATATTCTAATCGTGGTAAAAGATCTTCAACATCTCCCATAAAGATCTTCCCCTTTTGGGTTTCTTACCTAAAAACTTTCTTTAAATCCTGGGGAAATGAAAACATATAAATGGTGAGCTCAAATGCTCAGTAAGGGTAAGAATGGATAAAATAAAACAAACCATATAAATTTGAACTTAAAAACATGACCATAATGTTTAATCATGAAAATCTTGAGCAATGAGATAAAACATGGGAGTATATAAAGAATAGATCAGAATGTAACATCAATCATGATAAAATATCATGGGAATAAATCATGTAATTCTGGAAACCATTAAGCACCTGATATGATATCCATAGTAGCCAAGACATTGCTACCAAGACCATCTTTGTGGACAAAGTCCCTTTCTGAATCGAATTCACTCCTCATTCCAGTCCTGTATTACCGAACAGGTTTAACTTGTCGTTCCATCCATGTCTATCTCATGAGATATAAATCTTTACCCAATGCATTGGAGGGAGATATAGGTCCCACCCATCTTATAATGAAATCATTCTTACTTGTGCCACAAAATAAACATACATTATTCATAATAACCCAACGAACAAAATGGGTTTCAAAAACATCATCCCATCATCACATAAATAAATATAAAATAAATGGATATCATTTCATAATAAGAAAATTTAAACCATGTAAATCATAGAGACATTATACTTGAAACATACACATATGAAATAATGTCATCTTAGATGGAAAAATGGTTTTGATAAAACACTTGAAATGAATTCTTGAGGAAAATATCCTTTCTTCTTTAAAATTAATTTCTTTTCACAAAACATTATGCAATTTTAAAAGAAATAGATTTTGTTGAAAATTTTCATGAAGTCTTTTGGTGGATACTTCATGAAAATAAGGCTTTATAAAATCGTAAAAATCCGTTCGTGCCATATAAGTTAAAAAATAACAATTTCCTCGTACTTTTGTTGGAGAAGTCAAAAAGTACCTCGTATGATAAACAAAAGGAAGATTCCTTCTATACAATGTGGTAAAAGTAAGAAAAGGGTTAAAATGTCTTAAAAATACATGGAAGTAAAGTAAACATTTTATGAAAACATTTTGAGAGCATATGGAAATGGCTAATAAACATAACCCCGATTAAATACTTATAAGTAAACAATCTTGGATAAGAATGAGATTGGATTAATTATCCCTTACCTTAGGTCTGATATGATTCGTATGTATCCAAAACACCTGTATAATGATTTAAATAATGTCATTTAATTATTATGAAATCATATTCATTGTTATGATATCATATATGGTTCATTTATGACTTTATATTACCCGTTATTTTTTAAATTCATGTTAATGTAGCGTTTTGGGTAAAATCGTTTCATTTATGGTCCGTGATTTGAAATGTAATTATTCATATGATTACATAGATCAAGATTACATAATTCCAGAATATAAAACATGATTTATATATAATATATATTAAGAATATACATATATATAATAGATCTATAAATGGAGTGAAATACACCGTTCAAGGAGACAGTAGGTCGTACGTACGCATGAACGCTGTTTTCATTTCCTTATTGAGTTGAATGGAATTAAGTAGATGACATTCATATATATATATATAAAAATCCAGTAGCTTTATAATGTCATATATTTCATTATTATTTCTTATATATACTTTATAATCATTCATTAATGATTAACATGGAGATTGAAGCGCATCGCGTCATGGAGACAGCAGTCCGTACGTATGCACGAGTGATGATATCGTTTCCATAATTATTGAATTAGAGTGGAGTGGATGATAAAATATATCAGAATCAGTATGATGTTTTAATAAGTATGTATAATTATTCTTTACACCATTATACCCTTCCAAGTCAGGTGGTGTTGGAAAAATAGATTACACCACGGCGTGGAGACGATATTCCGTACGTATGCACGCGTGGTGATTTCGTTTCCATAGGATGGATAGAATGTGAAATGGGGTTGTTTCATACATATAATAAAATTTCAGTATATTATTGATACTTATGTTATTACTTCATAATGAAACAACAAAAGAATAAGAAGTGAAAGAAGAAATAAAGTTGATGGAATCGGTAACAGACATTACCTATTCTTTGAAGCGCCTCTTGGAGACCTCCTCTTAGGGCATTAAAATTGGTCTTTGAAGAAGTAAAGGTCCTCTAGGATGTTTCTAGGGAAGTGGATAAGAGAATTTTGAAGGGGTTGGTGGAGCTTGAAGGCTCAAAGTGAGGTGATGAAGAGAGGGAGGAGGTGTCCTTTTATAAGGGAGGAGAGGGGCACCTTTGGAAAAACTAAAAATATTATTTTATTATAAAGTCATATTCGGTTTATAAAATATAAAAATTGATTTATTTCTAATATATGGTTGGGATGGGTCTAAAGAATATCATAAAAAAGAATTTAGACAAGTTTAGATATCTATTTTAACCTTATCATTTAGATTTAACGTTAAGATAGATAATTTAACTTTTACCATGTCTTATGGTTTTCTTACACTATAAGGTTAATAAACGTACTATAGCAAGCCAAACGAAGCCCAAGTTGTTTATTATTAATATATATAACCATATCTAAGTCATTTTTCCAAACCGTAGATTTTTATGAATAAAATAACAATTATTAATATAATATTTGTTTTAAAAACTATTTTATGTCAATTTTGACACTATTTTGTAATTGATTTTTGTGAAAATCATAACAGAAATATTAGTTATAATAATGTTAAAAAATCAATACTAACATGTACTATTAACCTAGAAAATTATTTTAATTCATAAAAATTCTAGAATTACATTTATTTGGGTATTAATAACATCAATTATATCAATATTTCATTAATAAGATAATTACTGCATCATCATTGTGTCCTAAATAAATTAAATTATTTAATGTCTAAAAATTACAAATAAAATATAATTATGTATTAAATCATTTATCTTTCTAATTAATATTTATAGTCGAATTTATATTACGTATATCCCTATATTAAAAATTATTTACTTATTAAATTTTGATTTTAACTATTTTAACCCTTCTTTAAATAAATTAATATTAAATGTCCTAATCTAATCCAAGAGGGCCTAAACAGTCATATTTTATTCATAAGGTTGTTGTTGGTCGATTTACACTTATCCAATAGAATTTGGACATGTGTTAGTGTAATAATAATATCATTTTTACCCATAATTACCATTTTTTACTTTTAACCGTGGTAATAAAAGTAAAAAGTTACTATTCACCAAAAATTATTTTCATCTCATTGAACCACATTTTACATAGTAACATCGACCGTGTCTCTTTTATTTTTGAAATTCCTTTCACAAAAGCGGAAAAATTAAGTTTTCTGTAAATTTGAAAATTTTCCTAGGAGGTGGGTAAATGACGGTGAAAAGTTCAATAAATTTTTTATATATCTAAAATTATTATAAAATGACTCCAATGAATTAATTTGAACTTATGTAGGTATTATGTATCAATTTTTACCTAAAATGAAATGAAATAAAATAAATAATTATTTAAATAAAAAGGCGGGTTTTAAATAGTAACCTAGTGTTTTCACTATTCATCAAAAATTGAAAGTTTTCAGAAAAATACCAAAATCACACCCTAGGCTAATTTCGATATTAAAAATCCAAAAATGAATTCCATTTTGAAAGATAAAAATTATAAAATTTCAAAATGTGTGTATTACTATTCATAACGACAAGTTCTAATAATATTTTAATAATATATCGTTGTTTAGTAAAACCTGGTATTGCGTACAACACATGCTATCGAGGAAGGTCACGATTGCATGTAATGCAAGACAAGTCAGGGTTGTGTGTTCTGTAAGACTCCTTTTTTTTATAACATAATCCAAAAAATTTTCATTTATACATTGAATATATATATATATATATATACTCAATGTTGCGTAGAATGACTATTATCAAATGAACATGAAATTGTGTGTAACACTATCAAAGAATAGTGTTGCGTATACTGCAAGCTAATACGGTGTTGCGTATAGTTCATGATAATCTTGGTGTATCTTACAATAGAAGATATGAAGGTAATTAAAACGAATATATCTTCTAAAATCTCAGGTTTTTACAACTCAAAAATGGAATAATAGTAAATTAAATTATTAAATAAAATTATTAAATTTTTTGAATCCATACAACTCATGAATGGTGATTCATATTAGAAATATGAGACAACCATTGTGCTTTTAAGGGTATGAATTCCTCATCTAGAGCCTAAAAATAGCCAACACATGTAAATAGTGGAAATTATATCTTGGCAGTAAATAAAATAATGGAATAAACTTATTTTATTTTAAAATAATTATAACTCTTAAATGGAAATCGTATTTGAAATCCATTATTCCCTTTGAGCTCTTGGGGTTGTGTTTCCCTTAGTAGGAGTTAAACCTCAACCAGTGCGTGTTGATTGAGAAATATAGTTTGGGATAATATTTTAGTATATTTTAATTAATGTACAAGCAGGATTTCATAACTTATAAAATAGTGATTTGATCAAAAATAAACAGGCACTGTTGAACTCAAAATGTCGATATTCACCTAAAATTAACATAAATTTGACCGGTGAGGTTCATCTAGAAAAGAAAGTTTTGAGAACTCTTATAAGGTAAATACAATAAAATATTTTCTTTTATTTTCTTTTCCTCAAATTCAAGCAGGTTGAGGATCACTATTGTGAGGAAATGAGGTGGAAAGAACCCCCATTAATGAATATATCTTAACTGAAGAATAACAGAGAATCTTTTTCATAAAATACATAACATAACAACGTAATGAAACTGCATAACAGAAAAAATGTGATGTTTTTCTCTTTTAATTAGATAACGGGTTAGAGAAAACAGTTGGCGGAATAAGATTTTCTCTAAAAAAATATATGATGAAGTATTTTCTCTAAAAATAAGAACGTAGTTAGATTTGAATGTGTGAACGATTCCTTGAGGGAAGGATATGGGACTGAAGGTCAAGGAACGCCAACAAAATCAAATAGATTGAGACAAATGACCACCCATATCATGGTAGTGGTTTGTTTTGTGCTTTAGATTCCCCATTCTTCATTCTAAAAAATGAAAACAGATCAACCTAAAAAATGTTGATCTAATGATCTCCTGTTCATGCATGAGGGTACTCATTTAATAGGATTGCAATGGGGTTAATTTGTGATAGAACTTTAATCATCCTCCCTAATGTTTCTAAAACACTAATGCAGATGGTGTGGGCCGACTACAACATTTCCCAATCCCCCCCACAATGTGTGTTTTTTTACATTCTTCATAGATGAATTTTTGAAATGGGTGCGAGTATATTATCAGGCCATAGTAAGGAAGGTGACATCCTATGGAGGCAGGAGTCACATACATCATGAATAACATTCCCCCAGAGTGGATTTGGTGGTCTGTGGAATGCTTCACTGGTGGTGTAATACTTCAATGTGCATGAAAGAGTATCATTTCCTGAGGTGCGACAGATTTGAAGAAGCCACCGGCCTCTATGTTGGAGGCTGGCTGTGGGCAGACATGGCCACCTAGCCATGTTGGAAGCACTATAGATGTGAAAACCAGGTAGAGGTCCTTTAGAATGCCACATAGGCATCCTGCAATGGACTATTGGGTAGGTGGGCAGACACGGCATCCGGCTTCATCCTGTCCAAATAGGAGATGGCCCACCGTAGTGCGATGGGCTTCCCTATTAGAATGGATCTGGGTTAGTTCTGACATAGGTTGGGCCAGATTTGATTCGGGTCCGACCTAGGTTGGTTTGGTGGAATCAAATTGAGTTGGTATTTCTGAATGTGTCGGACCTCACTCTGACCTGATGGACCCCTTTTTGGAAAAATATATCTAACATTCAAACCGATCTTGGAATTGATGAGCTATTTGCGGCTTTGGAACCCTCAAGGTGAGGTGTTTTTTAAGAATGATTAATGTAATTTTTTGTGTAATTCAGGATGTAACTGATGGACTGAGGTTTATATTCTCTAGGAATCAAGTTTGTTAAGTGTGAGAATCCAAAGGATGACTGATAAATGAAGGCTAGTGACCCTTTCTGGATTATCTCCAATGACCCTATGTGGATTAGCTATTAATGACCCTTTGTGGATAAAATCCTAGTGACCTTTTTGTAAATCAGCTCATATCAACCATTTCTGAATTAGCTCAAAGCAACACTATATGGATCAGAACCTACCGATCCTATGTGGATATTCTATAGGTGGCTATGTTTGACCCCAAAGACCCACGATACTCATTATGTATGAGTTCCTCAACAGTAAAAGGTGTTCTGTGTTACAACCGACTGCCTTGATTTTGATACATTAGATTATACTTTTGTGAGTTTTCTTTCATTATGATCATGATTTTTGGTTTTCTTTGAGGTTTTATTTATATTTTTTCCTGGGTGGTGTGGGTCCCTACAAACTATGGTGTTACTCACCCCCGCACAAACTTCACCCGCCTCTGTCGTGTCTTGTTCAGGTGATCACCGCTTCGATGGAGATCATTCTGGTTCGGGACCAGTTGGTGCTCAGTGAGACGAGATGGAAAAACGCTTCAACAGAGTCCTTCATGTTCTGGGACCAGGTGGTGCTTAGTAAGACGAGATGGACAGACACATCAATGGATTCTTGGTGGTCCTAGACTATTTAGTTATCTATTTTGTGGGATGAACATGTGTACATATAATAGTACATGAAGCTACTATGCACCTACCCCTTCAGGTGGGGTCTCGAGCAGATGGACCGTGGCAGTTGTGAATTAATTTGTGGTTTTGGGATTATATTATATCCCTTCATTACTTTTAGTTTGTAATATACTCTCCATTGTTGTATCATTGACAGTTGTGGTTTACTTCATGTTTTTTTGGTGTTTTATCTATGTGCACATGTACAAGTTTAATGGAAAATGCCTCCATTTTTTGGGATATGCCTATTAGAAGTTATCCAGCAGCCCCTGCATATAGAATTCGGTCTTGGGGTAGTCATGAAATAGGCCCTAGGGGAGGGGTTGGGAAAATGTGGCATCATAGGAGGTCGGTTCTTCCTAACGAACTAAGTGTCAGTTGATATTTATGTTGTAATATATTTTAGTGTTTTGAGTTCAGAATTCAGGACAAGGAGTCAAGTGTTGGTGTGGTAGCTAACATATCCATACACAAGGATCCTAACTTCAGCTTTCCATCATGGTATTTGAAAACACTGGTTGCATGCATCTTGGAATGTTTTATCATGATCATTCTGAGTCAGTGTAATCATACCAGGTATAATCTATTAATCATGATTCATATTGATCCCTTACAAGATGCATCCATGAATAAAACCAGCCAGCTTTCTAGTGTGTTACCACGAGGATAGTCCCCATTGTGATGAGGATTTTGTATGGGGATAGTTTCATTGGAATACACCTTCGGTTGGTGCCCCAGCTTTACCACTTCCAGTTGGTTCGAAGTTCCTACTAACGCTACTAGTAGTGGATGCAAGTAGTGGATGCAAGTATGCTCAGTTCCTTACAATAGTTTTAGAAAGTGAGACCACATAGGATCTATGGCGAGACCAACTCACATGTGTATAAGGACTGGATTGAGGTGGTTACTGTGTTTTCTATCTGCTATAGACAATATTATATCAGATAGTGTTCTTGTTAGTGAACCTTCTACATGGGTCAGTCGGGCGATGGTGGAGTCCAGATTACCCGATCATACGATGAGGTGACTCTTCAATGGTCAGAGGATTATAATAATTATCATTGAAGGGGCACTATCTATGATATATAAGGGCTATGGGCTCCCAATAGCTTCTATAGAATAAACATGATTATGTGACTGTGGCTTAATAGTCATTAGGGCATACCATATTCTGTAGGTACATGATTAATACTATACACGAAGTGCTTTAGGGATCAGTCCTCTGAGAAAGGTCTGTATAGGGATATATGATCCAGCACTATTCTTACATACATTCTTACTTATGCTATGGTGCTAGAGAGAACCTTTGTGTCTGGAAGTCCATTGTCTAAGAAGATACAACATGAGGATTTAAATAGTGGTAAAGCTGGTAGTCAACATCAATCTCAGAGACTTGGACATGTGAGACATTCTTGAGTAGAGGTCCCAATATAGGGGATCAACAACTCATGGATCATATGGTCTGTCTAGTAATCCTAGGAAGAGGAAATTCTTTTCAAAATATGGTAGAGGACATCTCCATATAGATTTTCCCATCCATCATGCGGACACCAAAACAAAGGATGGGCCACCATTGAAGAAGAACTAGGAGGGAAGTAGGATGTGGTATACATTTGGGCATGTTACAACCACCACCCAAATGTGGTCCCCATAGGGCTCAGGGAGATGGAGTAAAGGGGAAGAGAGTAGCTGCATGCAGTCAAGGAATATGACCCATGGGCTCTAGGAATGATTCATGGTATGGTACGTGTCTACACATAGATGATGTATAAATAGACGTAGGTGATAATAATTTCTTCTTTTCATTAATCTTGTTCAAGACCTTGAGTTTCTAGTTAAACTTTTGACATTAACCTTACCATTAGAGATACCCATTTGATGATAATCAATAATCATACTTATTCTAATAGTTTGATGTTACCCTTGCAGTGAGAGTTTTGGTTGAATCATTTTGGTGGTAGTGTCAAGGTTGTACAAAGTCAGTATGGGTATAGAGAGGTCATCCACATATTTATGCTCAAATTGACTATTTTCATAAAAAGGATATAGTATATCCAAAGCATTGGAATAATATTTTCTTTATTTTTTGAAAAAGGAAACTGAGGAAGCACTAGATTAGATCATGCATATGAGGGTGCAACTGATCACATTTAACTCAGATAGCCTTACCAACGTGACATTTGATGTTTTGTGTTTTTATATCCCAGCAATGGTGGAGTATTATGGGGAGGTACCATCAGAAGATGTTTCAGTATTACCTCCCCACGGGGAGATGGAATTTTGCATCATTATACACCCCCAAAATTGAACTGATATTAGCTTCATTATATTGGATTGATTTAATAGAGAATCTCAAGTTGAGGTTATTGGTTGGGGTCCTATAGATCAAGGGATTAGTAAGACCTATTGTTTTAGGATATGTGTAGATTTTTATAAATTTAACTATATGGATGTGTAGAATGAGTACCCATAACCAAATGGTTGATTAGAACATCGATCAGTCGTGAGGCACAACGGTATCCCTATATGCATCTTATGTTTATTCAGTGTTGGCCTCTAGTTAGAAACCCCGAAAATTGAATAACAATAAGTAAAATAAATAAATAAAATTATTTTATTTTTCGAATCATTTTAACTCAAAAATGGTGACTCATATTGGAAATATGATAGCACAATTGAGCTCGTGAGGGTATATATTACTAGGGAAGATCCTAACATTGGACAGAGTGGGTCAAAAGTGGAATGTTGTTATTTGGTCATAAAAAATATAATTGAATAAATTTATTTTATATTAAAATCCTTATAACACCTAAAAAGTAACTCAGATTGAATATCAAAGAGTACAACTGAGATTGTGAGAGCATGTTTCCATTAGCTAGAGCTTAACCTCAATCGAAAAGGGTCAAGGGTAAACAATAGTTTTTGAACGTTTTTAGATCACATAAATAAACATGTGAGTGGTGTTTTCTATCATTTAAATTGGTTCTTGCATTAAAAAATTGAGTGTTCCTTTGAACTCAGAATTTCAGGATTCACCTAGAATGGACCCAACCAAGACCAGTGAGGGTTGACCAGAAACTATAATATTGGTATATTTCAGACGATAAATAATTTAAATTCTAAAGTTATTTGACTCTGTATTCCTCACTGTTAAGCTGGCCGAGCAGCATTGTAGTGCGGTGATGAGGTGGAAAACCCCACAATAATGAGGCTCTTTAACTGAAGCCTAAGAGAGAAAATGTTTCATATATGAAATAGAATAATTATTCAATGACACAGCCTAATAGAAATGTTGTGACGTGTTTCCCTTTAAATTAGATAACGGGTTGGAGAAAATAATAGGAGGCCATAAAATTTATCCGATGGATCGACATTGAATGATTTTCTCTCTAATAAATAACATTGGAAGATTAAAAAGTGGAAAATATGCCTTGGATAAAGGATATGGGACTGGTGGTCAACAAAAGCCAATATATTTGAGCAGATCAACACCAACGAAGAACCATCTCTAGGTAGGGGTTTTCTTTTCACTTGAGTTTCCCCGCTCTTCATTCAAAAACAAAAAACTCAGATCAACACACAAAGAGGATGATCGGCGGATCACATGATCTTTTGGGAGGTTAATCTTTTCATTGGATTTCATCGAGGTTAATTTTGGATAGAAATTATATAAATTTTTCCCTTGTTTCTAAACCTAAAACACGGATGGTGTGGGATATCATTAAAAGGGTCAAAGACCATTATTCGTGTGCTTTTTTGATTGTTTTTTATGGAAGGATTTTTGAAATGTCATAAGGGATATTTTAAGACCATAAAAAAAGAAGTTGAAATCTCATGGAGGTCGGTGGTATAGACGGAATGAAGAACAGACCACTGAAGCGGACCTGGTGGTCAAAGGAATGGTCCACTGGTGTGCCCCAGCTATAGACATGGGCGGGCATGGTGCACCAAAAATAGAATTGGGGCCCAACCCATAGCTGTTTTGCAGAAGCATCTAGCCTCTGTGCTGGTGACTGGTAGAGAGAGGATGTGGACACATGGAAATAATGAAGCTTCTATAGACATGTAAATTGTGCCACACCATATTATGGGATGGCTATGGTCCTTCGGATCACAGAGGTGATGTCCCGACATCAACCTGCATGGAAGGAGGGAGGACGCGACTTCTAGCCATGTCCCGACTAGACAGGAGAGGGGGGTGATCCGATTCAGGTTATAACTCAGTCAAGTCCATAGACTAGAGTCAGTTCAATGGACACAAAACCACATTGGGTCACGTCAGACTGACCGGACCAGGCGTAGACCCGACTATCCCCTTTTTGATAAAATGGATATAAAATTCAAACCGGATTTCTGATTGAACCTCTATTTGAAGTGAAGGTACCCTCATTATGAGGTGGTTTCTTGTCATGATATTTATGAGTTTTAAGGGTTTTTAATATACCGAAGATGGATTGAGTAATATAATCACCCAAAATCAAACATATACATGCATGAATCATGTGGATGGCTAACAGCCGAACACTAGAAACCATGTGTGGATCAACTGCTAACTACCATGGGTAGATCAAATTCAAGAATCCCTATGTGGATCATCTCGTGGTGACCCTATGTGGACCATATCATAGAGACATTGTGTGGATCAGCTCCAAGAAACCTTGTGTGGATCATCTCCTAATGACCCTATATGGATCATCTCCTTGGGACCCTGTTTGGATAAGCTACGAGAAGCACTGTGTGACCCAAGATACCCATGGTACTCATCTGGGATGAGTAACTCATGATTCCAATGTGTTCATTATTATTATATATAGTCTTAGTTTTTGTAATTTGATTATACCTATGTGAGATGCCTTGCATCGTTATCATTCGTTGTGGTTTTCTTGGTGGATTGATTTGTGGTCTTTCATTGGTGGTTTGGGGTCCCTACGGATTATTGGGTTACTCAACCCTATATTGGATTCAACAACATGTTTCATGTCTCATGTAGGTGATCAATGCTTCGATAGAGACCTTGGAGGTATGGGACCTGGTGGTGCTTGATGATAAGGGATGGATGATTTCTTCGACAGAGACCTCGATGGATCGGGACGAAGTGGTGCTCCATTAAATGGGATAGACATATGCTTCGACTGAGACCATGGTGGTCCAAGACCAGGTAGTGCTCAGTGAGACGGTACAAACATGCATACTTCTATATCTACATGCAGCTACACTACACATACCCCTTCAGGTGGTGTCTCGAGCAGATGGACCATGAAAATTTTACATTCTATTGTGGTTTTGGGCTTGGGATCTTGCCCTGATGTAATTTTAGTTTTTACTATACTCTATATTTTTCTCTATGACAATTGTGGTTTACATCATGTTTACATTACACTATTTGAGAAATGTGTGTATACAGGTTTAAAACAAAGTACCTTTTCTTTCGTGGATATGCCTATTGGGTGCCAGCCACCTACCCCTGGAATATTAGAGGAGGTATTGAGGTAGTCAAAGCAAGAGCCATGGGGGATGGGCCATCATAATGTATTTCAGACCATAAAAGTTGAAATATATAAATAATTGATGTATAATAATATATATTATTTTTATTAGAACCTTTTTGGGTTCTAATTTATTTGAGAGGTGATGTAATATTTTTTGGGTAAAAATTGGTATTCAATAGAAATTTATACATGGAAGGTAAATTTAATACCTATAAATCCTGGAAATTTTATATATGTTTTCAAAAAATCATGTCATTGACGATGGGGAAACATTTTCTTCTGAATCCATCATAAACTCCATGAATATTATACATTATATAATTTAATTCAATGACAAAGATATTTGCTGGATGGATGTCAATAACACATTCCTTAATGAGGAATTTCAGGAATACTTCTTCATACACAACTAGAAAAGTTTATGAATCGATGTGATTTCAAAAGGGGATATATTTTGGTGAGGTCCCTTTATGAATATGATAAAGAATCTAGGAAAAGAATGATTTAGTTTTATGAATGTATAAAATAATTTTATTTCATTATGGTTGAGTGTGAACCATGTGTTTACAAACAATTCATTGGGAGTGAGGATATTATCATGGTATTATATATTGATGAAATGATACTTATTTTTAAAGGACATACCAATATTATAATATGTTAATGCCCTTTTGAGCAAGTTCTTCTCCATGAAGGTCATAGGTGAATAATCCCATATTATAGGTATCATGATCAATCATGACAGATACAATATGATGTGTAGACTATGCCTAATTACATATACAAACAAGGTATAGATTTTAGTGAAAAAAATCTAATTGAGGATTTGTTCCAATATCACATGGTATTCTTATTTCCAAAAACAATTGTCCTTAAATAGAAAAACAAAGATATATAATTAGTAACATCACATATTCCTCCATTAGAGGATCAATCGTGTACATAATTTTTTTGTACTATGATCGATGTTTCCAATTCCTTTATTATGGCTTGGAGCTATCAAAATTAATTTGGGAAAAAACATTGGTATGTTTTTAAAGATACAATTATTTATCAAAGGAGTATTTAAGATATGTTCGAGTCATATAGAGGAGATGAGAAGCTATATATCTGTGGTATACCTATAATTGATTTAAAAATTATCAATATGATCTGAATGTACAGCTAAGATAAATAATCATTTTGAAAAGAGGAGTCGTGATATGGTAGTGTTCAAAGTGTCCTTTTTTTCAAATTATATAATATAATTCATGTATATTCTGTCCTCTGAAAAATCCAATGAATATATTTAGATACATAAATTTTTACAATATCATTATGAGGTTCTTATCATAAAAAATATATTTCATTATATTGTGATAAGACTACTATGATGGGTCTTGCAAAGGATCCACGGTCAAAATTAAGGACAAAGAACATTCTCCAATAGTATAACCTATTGGGAGATTTTTCTTATAGGTATACATATTATAGATTTCAAATATTTAAATACGATTTGAATGTACTATCAAGATAAATCATCATTTTCAACAGAGGAGTTATGATATAGTAGTGTTCAAAGTGACCTTTTCTTTCCAATTTTATAGTATAATTCAATTATATCATGTCCTATGATGCACCCAATGATGCTATTTAGATACATAAAATTTTCAAATATCTTTATGAGTATATTAACTTAAATAATCTATTTCATTATATTTTTAATACTACTTTTATGGCTCTTGAAAAGGTTATATAGTCACAACGATGGACAAAGAACATACTCCAACTATATAACCTATTCAAAGATTTTTCATAGAGGGGAGGAGTTGTTCTGATTATAGTTTTGAAAGATGATAATTGGGTGTATCCCATAAATAAATCAGTATCTCTTCAGTGGTAACAGAATCATGTGTGAGTCATTATACTGAATGTTATTTGATGTCGACTCTAGTGTTAGTGGAAGTATGTTATAGTTTCTTCCTTAGAAACCATTTTTATGTACATTACGATAGCATTTAATTATTTTTTATATTAATATACTTCTTATAACATTTGAATTTTTCATAAATTTAAAATACTAGATGATAATATTCTACAAGGAAATTTCACTTTAATAGGTCATAGAAGCACGTAGCTATGATGAGAACCTTGAAGTTCAAAAAAATTATTCATATGTATAAGTTATATACTCATATGATATCATTTGGAGAGATGAAATTTATACGATATTAGGGGTGAAGACTTTAGAGCATTGAGAAACTTTTTTTGGTGTATTACCTTGGTAATTTATAATGACTGAGAATAAGAGAACAAGAACTTCCAGTAGAAAAACCACATATATATGTGTTGTTTAATGTTCTTATATATGGATGTGTTTACTAGTCCATATACTTTTTGAGTATTATTATTCATATTATCAATCATTTAATTTTATGTATTGATTAATACTATGAACCTATATTCTAGTGGTTATTTATGATATGTTAGGTGTATCCCAAGTGATACTACATTAATAAACAATAAATGAAAGGGTTTGTGCCATCCTTTTTTATCTAATATTTATATCTTCTACCCATTTATTGGAGTGTGTAGAAATGGTGTTCGATATGAATATTCAATTTAGTATATTCAATGATTGATAAATCAAGAACATTGAATTCATGAACTAGTATGCAATATACAAGATTAGATAATTTGATATAATGGAATTATATTATAAAATGACCATTCATATGAGGTTTTAAACTGTTTAAACATTAACATCTTTCTCTATGGATATCATGGAGTTATGTTATGTGAATACATAGGACTGTAGGTGGTTCCACCTAATTCTATTAGGAATGTGGATTGGACAGTCAAACACCAACTCTATAATAAATATTACTAAATTTATATATAAATTTAACATGTTATAATAAATATTTTTCAGAATTTTTCATTTAATATATGTTCAGAATTGATCGTTTTCTAAAATGTATTCATGAGTTATTAAAAAAATAAATATTTTTCATTAAAAATAATAAATATTTATTAATAATAAATATTCAATATAATATTTTTATATCACAGAAATAGTCTTTAATAATTTTTTTTAAAAAATATGAGGTGGGTTAGAGGGTGAGATTAATTATTTGACTAATTTTTGTTTTGATTTTTTATCATTTATATGAGTATTAGTTTATTTTTATAACAATTGATATTTATCCATCTACATGTGTTTCACATGTTAGGATAATAATATTATACATTGTATTATGATTAGAGACGAGTTCCTATAATGAACAAAAAATTGGATTAAGTGATGCCTAAAATTAGCAACATTAACCTAACAATATAAAAAAGAATAATTATTCAAATAATATATCCTTATTTCGATTAGAAACAACATGTGAAAGTGATCAGAATCCATTACAATAGGTCCTGGTGATTATAAAAAGACATTATATAATATTGGAGAATGTATGGACCTGTTCTAGGGCTATTATGTCCTTAGATCTCCTAATTCCTTGATGGTATGACAAAAATATTCAACCAATTCCTCTATTATGAAATAACTATATGATAAGATAATTATAAATAAATCTGATTGTAGTTTGAACATTAATATGGAAATTAATCATAGATTTAATTACATTGGTCATAGAAATATTCATCTTGTATATCCTGGATTGTTTATCAATTATAATGAAAGTATGATTTGAACAAACCAAATAGTTTCACCTATTATACTGTGAACCATTATAAAATTTATAATGATTAATATGAGATGTAAAAAATAGAACATTATTATTATTTGAATAAATGAATCTATAATAATATGAAAAATTCAAGAATAAATATGTGTTTTTAAATATGTGGTGAGTAGTTTATTGAAAAATATCCTCATTAATAGGATATTTTGGGATATTAACTAGATTCAGTATTGTTTCATGTAGTAAATATAATATTATTTACATTCTCTTGGAACTTGAACTATCTATTGTTAATTAATGAAGGGGATCACAATCCCTATGGCCTAGAAACTGGTGCTTCAAAATCAAATGAATGAATTAGGGAATTATTTATCCAAAAATAAACACAAAATAATGTATATCATCAACTGAGAGTCTGAATTGGACCAAAAATTAATTGATAATCAACGAAAGATCTATCATATAAGAATATAGTATAAAAAACATGCAAAATTAGTTATAACCTATACTACTGATTCGTACCCTTTTCATAAAAATAATTATCATGCCTTAACAGAATGATATAATAAGTCATGAAAAGATTCAACAAATGAATTTATTGAAATTGAAAACAATAGTAATTTTTTGTTCATATAACAATAACCATATAATAATAAATCGACTATAAAATATCTCAATACATTACTAAAACAACTCCATGCATCCTTGGATTTTTCACATCCCAATACCTCACCCCGTAATGAGATTAATAAACCCAACACGAATCCTACTAGAAATGTAGAACATGATATATATTTATGTGAGACAAAAAAACCTAGTAGGTCACCACATCCCACATGGAAGACGAAATTCTTTTGGTAAGGAAATTTATGGATAGTATTTTGGAAATATGACTTGAATTAGTCATTTGAAATTTATATTTTGAAAAACTAAAAAAAAGTTCATAAAAACCTTTCAAAACAGTCCATGTTATTATCATAAACTTAAAAACCATTCTATAAAATCATTTCCCCCATCCTAATCCATTTCAAAACCACACAATTTTTAAATTCATCCTAATCATTTCATTTTATTTTTTTGAATTAAAATAATATATTCATAACAAATAATCAGACAAATTAGTCATTAATTAAAAGCATACTTAATTAAATACTATTGAAAAAATAAAAAATAATTGTATTTAAATTTTCTTAGGATTTTCATAATACATTGAAATAAAATCAAATTTAAATTACCCTAACACACATGGGTAAATATTTTTATAGGAGGAACCATAATTGTTACTGTTATATTAACATGAAATAAAATAGGGTTCCTCAATAATTTGATAAAGTATGAATTTTGAAATAAATAACTATATAATATTACCCTAATTTAAATTACCATACCATGTAATGGAATGTGTCATGGGATATACCCTTGAATCCCTAACGTGTGATGCATCTAATATTTTTATATTTTTTCCCAATTGCAAACCAACTATTTTTATGTACTAAAATACATACCACAAGACATCTAACTAGACTACTTCAACATCTTTTTACAGATACACACTCCTAAAAATAGTTCCTAGAATAACTATATGGACACTAGTAGTGTGGTAACCAACTATAATAATATAAATAGATCTCCAAATTAGTACATGTGTCCTAAATGAAAATAAAAAACTGAGGTGAAAGAGTATGAAAGCCTAGATTAAAATTCAAAGCAAGACCAACGATTTTCCCTCACCCCAACACCCTCAGAATGAATATCCCAATATATCCCATGGATTCATGTCATAAAAAAGCATATTCCAACACAAGTATACAAATATGTATTTTTTATAGATAGACAACCCTCCCAACTGTTAAACAATTCATGTGGGAAATCAAGATGATTCTTTCATATCAACTACATTAAATCCAAAATCCCAAACATGGAACTAAAATTAAAAAATATTCTACAATTATGATCCCTTTATCATTTCAAAATAAACTATTTGTGAACTTTTTAAAATTCATGGAAAAATCAGAAAACATTTATACTTTTTCAAACCTATCCCTCAATCATGTGTAATATTCATTGAAATAAAAAACCTGGCCAATGTCCATCCATGTCAATAAAAATAATTTTATATTATACTTTTTGTAATTTTTTAGAAATTCATATGCATGACATCGATATTAATACACTCTTGGAATTAATAAAATATCCAATATTTAAAAAACATTTAATTAAACACCTCACTATAAAACTATTTACACTTTATAACATATTTTTCAATCATTAAACATAATATTCAGATCCAAATATGACACACACCATTAAAACCATTAAAAACATATTTGGAATTATACATACTCTTAGCACATCGAAATAGTCCATTTCAAAAATGACAACATGGAATTAAAAAGTGAATCCCTTTATTCCAATATCAAAATATGTTTAAATGGTTTTAAATACTCACATATATCACATAAATCTATATATAATAAAGATAATGTTCCCAAGAGGTAAAGGATCCTAGATAGAATTCATGGGATCCGTTATAGATAGTTTTGGAATTTCCATGTTAATGTAACGAGTACTACAGTAGTAACATTAACAACTAAACTATTCACCTGATTTGGTCCTATGAACCACAACATTAGTCTATCCCACCAGCATACCTTCAGGACACCAAATGTGTTTAGTCCACATGGACTCTAGGCCACCAATGACCAACATGTGATAAATAATGTTACTTTGAAATCAGTTATACACGCCATTTCGGAATTTCATATTAGCTTCAGCAAGATTCGTTTGTTGGGATGCTCAAAAAATTGATAGGTCTGTTTTCAGATACAATCTTGCCCTGTAATCGCTTGTTTTAATAGGGAAGTTTTCTAATACATTTAAATGGTACAAAAACTATGGTGGATCTATGATGAGGGGTTAATTTATCAAGTCAATGGTGAGGACTGAAATGGAGAATGTATTCATTTCAGAGGAAGTGTGGAATGGGGACATGCATGAATTTTTGGGCAGGAAGATAGAAAGTGTGATGGGTATGATGGCATTGTTCTAATTTCCCTCTACCTTGACATGGGATTAAAAATGGGTTCTGTACAACTTTAATCATAAGGGTATAGTGTAATAAATTATTTTATGGTATGGGGGGAAATGATAGGTAGATTATTGGGATCATTATGTGAATTATGGTTTCTCTGCAAGGCCCTCCATGTCCCAAAGCCTCCACGACATCAAAAATAGTTTGGGCCTCTGATCCACTGGGCCTTCGTGTCATGTATCTATAATTTATAACCATGTTCAAAAGATGGATATAATTACTTAAAAATCATTATATCCCCCTAATGTATTTTAAAATATATTTATATTTTCATAAAAATTGAATTTTTATGTCTATATAAAACATTAAATTTAGAAGCCAAATATGTTCCTAAACTCAGCTACATGGAATAATTGGGAATCAATAAAAATAGTATCACCTTTAATTGTGGCCATCATAAACAAAATTCCATTTTTTTCTCATTAGAATAATGATTTTGGAGAAATATGAAACCATATATAGATGAAATAAATAAGAATAGAGGATCAAAGAGATAACATTTACCACATACCCACTACAATATCACAAATAGATATCTAGGAATTATGAGGGGAGAAGGTTTCATCTCCTCCTTTCGATCCCAATAGTTGGCTGATGTAAAAATTAAAACAAATGGGGGAATTCATATTTTGTTAGATGAGGTCGCTTTTGTAAAAATCAGTTCTTAATATATTTTATACATGTATCATGGTTAGGATACATGGATTGACAAATTATGCACCATCCATTTGGGGGACACTTTCTGGTAAAACAACACCCACATGATTTATGGGTTTCTATGAACAATTTTTCATACCCATGAAAAAATTGTGAAAAATTTCCCTATAATGATGACAACACCCTCATGCATGGGTGTCACAAGGATACTCCTAACCATGTGGGAAAAACATGAACCACAGGAACCCTATTAAAAATAAAAATTCAGGTATTGATAATCACCGAGTCTTATATAAATAAGTAGATAATATAGGGAAAATTTAGATCTATATCGACAATTGGGTTTAGAAAATCTCTCACATGCATCTTTCGACCCTGAAAAGTAACAAGGTCGAAAAAATGGGGAATGATAACAAATGACAGTGATAAGAAATAACCAAATAGAATATCTCAACATGCACATTACTCAATCTCACAAAATTATGGTCCTAAAAATATTGAACTGATCATAAACAAGATTTATTGACATTTCAAAGTACAATATAAATAAAAACAAAAAACTATCGTTGTAATAAGAAACAGAGACAAAAAATGGGATCCAATCCATTTTTATTTCCTCTATCATAGTACCACAAAATTAATATAATGGGAATTTCAACCTCAAAACAACATATAAACCATAATTGAAAACCATTCTCAAACCATAATTACTCCCAATCCAAAGTAAGGAAGAAACGCCACATTGTAACTTAATGTGAATTCCTTAGTTCTCAAATAAGGTTTCAAAACAAGGTAGAAAACTAGTGTAACAACCACGATTACACTCATATGGTGGATCAAAAATAGAACAAATCAAACCATAGAGAGTATAAAAAATCAACTTGTGGAACACTAACACCAGTTATCCAATAATTCACCTATTTCCTTTCACATTAATAATTATCAACCACCTCAAAATATCAAAAAAAAAACAATGCGTGAAACTGTGAATCTAATTAGAGGTACACTTAATCAACAAGGATTAGCAAAATATCTCTCAAAAGAATATATAAAATTACATGTCATTCTAAAAATAATATTTATATAACTCTAAATAATAATCTAAAGAATTAAAAAACCACAATGCTCCAACCAGAATAGTAGAGCCACCAAAAGATCAAAACAATTTATAGACATCAATGAAGATGTTCCAAACTAATACATCAAAAAAAAATTTAAACCTAAGACCTATTAAAAATAACCATATTACTCATTTTATGAATATAACCTATATTGAAAAAATGTCGAAAAAAAATTTGAGTCATAATATAGTGAGTCTTATAATTACCTAGTGGTTTATTCTTGAGTTGTATGAGATATATTTTCCTCCCTTGAGAAGTAACATTTTATTTTAGCACTTGATCATCCAATTCATTCTCCATACATACCAGGTTACATTTGTTCCCATCCTATAGAATTGTGGAATCCCCCACCATTGGTATCCTTATTTACTCATCATCCACTAGAATAGCCTCATTGAAAACATATTAAATAGATATCAAGAAATATGCAACTATAATTGGATAAAAATTTTGTTGAATACCACCTATGATGAAATGATATTTTATAGAATCATTGATGAGATTCCATGAATAGAAGATGACAAACAATGATATGTGATTAGAATAACCCTTCACTAATCAGTCACAATGATGAAGGGTTATGAGATCATGTGATATCATTAATTTCACTACATTATGAACTAACCATTGGATAAACACCATCATGAAAAAATCCAATGGCGTTCATCTATAAATAATAGAATATTCTATAGAGTCCCAACAAATTCATTTAGAATAGAAAATCATGCGCACAACTAATATAACCTCTAAAGACATAGTAGTTCAAAGAGACATGATAGTTTCACTAATCCGTTCCAACTACATGACTACTTCTGTCCTGCCTTTATCAATAAAAAATAAGGTTGATACTGATTCAATAATTCTATGACAGGGTTCGAGAGTATGAATGATTCAATATCCACCACTCGACTCAAATCCTAGGTATATTTTGGATTAGAAGACACTGTTTGGACCATTCTACCATGCATATTTCAATCAACATGAGAAATAAATAATATTATCAGTTGCCTCAAAATATTAACCACATTATCACACCATAATATAGGGATCACAACCACACCAATAAGACCAAAAAAATTATCACAATATACACACTAAGAAAGGGAATTCATATTTTGAAATATCCAAAAATTTGAAAGGATGTTTATAAACACTCTCCACCAATGAATGAAATTTAACACCATTTAGAATCATTTATTTAAAAAAATTCATCCACGGTGGAACAGACATCACACAATGAAAATCCATGATATAAATAAATTTACAAAATTACAATGTATTTTAAAACCTAACGAATATGAAAAAATCTCTTCAGTAATCACATTACATTCAAGAATTCATCCAAATGGTTTAAAAAAGTTCATTCAATACCTAACCACTTTCAAAACTCTATTTTGATACAAATTTTATTCGATGATTTCATGGGAATAAAATTCTGAATCACAAGATTTTAAAATGAATCACATGAAAACCAATGGATTTTATAATTCTTAAAACCATACAAAGAATTATTTTCAAACTAAATATTTTCAAAAAAAAATGCATTTTTTATCAATGGAAAACATTAAAACAATGTAAAATCAATATAATACATAAAATTCAGTCAAGTTTAATGGGAACCACATCCAAATAGTTTCAATACACTCCTCAATCCCACTCAAATGGGTAAGAATAAATTCAAGAGAGAACAAAAAATGAGAGGATTCCATACAACTGAACAAGGGGAGACATGGGTTTATTCATGATATGACCACATGAATTGTATAAAAAATAAAAATGATATACATGATATGATATAGGGAATACATAATCTCATATGATTTTTTGGGTTTCCTATGTTGTGCGTGCTATATTTATATCTCAAGTTCACCTCTAAATTATCCCTGAAACTAAAGTGTCCACCCTTGAAATTACATAAATTCTCATTGGGGATAAAACATATAAATTCCCATAAAAATACAATAGAATAAACTATGAACAAACTGAAATTTATGATTGAAAACCCGTCTTCCTCTAGAAAATTATAGTTCACAACAAGAAATAATTATTTAAACATTCACGAATGCTGACCCTCAAGAATAAAAAATTATACTGTATTTTCTACATGGAAACCCTAAAAATAAAATAAGTTTTCTTAGGAATCATATTTTCACATTAATGAATAAGATACAATTTCATTTTGTAGTGAACCAACCTATACATCCATCCACATGGAACCCAACCCAGAACTTCACAATACCCAAAGGGTATTCCCAATCACTGTATTTTAACAAATATGTCTTAGGACTCATTGCAAACACTTTTGGAAAAATTTCACTTGAAATAGAGATAATTAAATTTAACATTAACTGATTTTATGGATAATAAAATCCCTACATTCGATTTATAATAAATTTTAATAAAATATCCAATCAATATAAAAAAATGTCAAATTGTTCATAACCAATAATATTGTTCCATCAAAATTACATGATCACAAAAAATGATCCTTAAATAAATTGACAAAATAATATATAAATAGATACAAAAAATATTATCTGAATGGAGAATGAATTGTGGACTTCTTGGTTGATACAAAACTAACAAAAAAAGTTACAAATATAAATTAACATTACTCATTTTAAACCACATCATGAAAAATCACGTTTCTCACCAACACCAAACTAACACGACATTGGACTCAAGGGAAAACACAAATCCAACTCGAAATAGTGAACCATCAATATAAAGGCACGAGATAAAAAACATTGTATGTTATCATTATATTTCGAGACTGTATAAGTAATTTTATAAAGAAATCAAAAAATAAATCTTTTGAAAAATAACTATGAAGTAGGAAATTAAGGTATGACTTATTTAAATCATAACTTGGTCTATAAGCAACAATGACAATTTTCCAATTTTTTTTCTTAAATAGAAAACACATTATTCCAAAAAAATCTACAAACCGGTCCTATTTAGAAACCACACACCATTAACATTTATCAATAAAAGATAATTTTTTAACGAAAATGATAATATTATAAACATTTTACCATTCTAGCACCTGTTTAAATTCAGAAACCAATATATAAATACACCATAAAACATAAAAAAGAGTCATTAAATTCCAAAAAAGTTTTATAATCATAGTTGAAATCCATTATCCAAAAGGAATTAACCCCCAATACACACTAGTCAACTATATGAAAGAAGGCACCGTAATTATCCAAGGATATAACCAATGAATTAATGATATGGGTTCAATGATATTATAATCAATAAAAAAAAATTAATCATTCAAACACTAAATCTTAATTCCATATTATAAAATAATAGAAAATTAAATAAAATGATTTCTGTGGTATACCCTCAAATACATAATTTAGGTAGCATAAAATATTTTAAGAGTTTCCCCACTCAAGTACTAATTAATGTATTGTTCTGTAATTTAATCCATAAGTAATATAACTGGACCAAGTAATCATAATTACTATTTAAGCACCACCAATCCATTATTACTAGCACAAATATAGTCCATTAGTGATGTGTGAACAAAATATTTTCATATAAATTGTTCCCCCATATAGTACCTAGTATCCCATGAAAAATAAATAATTTAATGGCAACCGAATGCAATCTAACATTGATATTCCATGAACAATCAGAGACTGTTTATAACACCCTGACCCCTCGAGACTGGAGTCGATACATTAATAATTACAATGGAATGGTTAGAGGGAATTATATCCAAACAGAACAATCAGTTAGGTAGTCTTGATAAAATTAGTTACATATATGTAACTCAAATTACATTGGAAAAGGATTCAAAATACAATAAATAACAAAATCTAAAAATTGCAAACATAGGAACTCAAAAAATGATCTCTTATTTATGTCCTGTTAATGGTAAAAAAATGAAATAAATGTTTTCAAATGATCTGTAAGGGTTACAAACAGTGGAATCACGAATCCATAATAATTGAATCATAAACAATTTGACATAATCAATATGGCATGATGAATAAATGAAAAACTCATGCAATTAATAAACTAAAAATGAAACTGCATCCATAGATTTTGAAATAATTAAAACCTCATAGATAAAAATAAATGATAATGAATAAATATAATGATTATTAATTCAACATATTTTATCTAGAACATGATACCATAATACTATAAAAAATTGTTTAGTTACGTGTTAAGAAACCCATCTACTTTTTGGAAACAAACTCGTAGGGTTTGTTGCCAACTGATTTGTCTGAGGAGACCTGTCGATGCATAGAGGGGCTATAAAGGGCCCCAAACACCACTTATTGTCAAAATAATTCATTATACATTGATTTAATTCAAGATAAATTTTTCTTTTGAATATCCATATATTGTAGTGGATACGAATTCATCTATATTACCAGAGATAAAGAACATTCCCAATTTACACTATATGAATATGGTATATGGTTTAGACAATAAAAATATCCTTGATCTGAGAATATATATATTTAGTAAAAATATAAATATAAATATAAATTTATCTCAAATGGGATGTTGGTACATTACATAAGGATTAATAGGTTCACAATACAAAGTTCTTCACTACAAAATGGTAGTAGAGAAAAAGCCCCTTTCCACAATGTATTCAGTCGAATCATATGACCAGAACTTATTAACCATAAAATTTATTATTTAATAAAAATAATATAAAGTAAATCATGATATTAATTGAAAAATGGAAGTACAAGTACACCACATACATGAAATAAGCAGCGAACAGTGGAAATCTCACAGAAATAAAAGTGAGATAAGAAACCCCTTACCTTATGCTCGAGTGTGTTCTTTGTTTGATTTAATGTCCTACATAAAAATATTTAGCTTCATTAATTTATATTTCCTGAACATACTATAAATTTAATTTATTTATTATGAACTTATTAGGTTCATTCATGACACTTTGTGTTTAATAGATTCAATTTTTATGTTTTGGAATCATTTTATTCTTGGTTTTCATGGTTTCTTTACTTATATTCATGAATGGAAGTTCATTTGAAATGTGGATAAACATTAAAGATTGTAAATATATATTATTAGTGACATAAAATATATATATTTGATCTTATAATGATTCTAGGATCCGTACATGAGGATGAATCATTAGTTAAAATTTTATGATAAACGCATGGATTTATCTTGGCGGTTTTGTGCATAATGAACTTGTTCTGCATTATTATTTCATATTATGATTGTGTAGGTATTTAAGAACAATAATGAAATTAAAAATATTTATTATGATTTCTATCCACCATAAAAATGATTTCATTAACATAATTGATGATGGTAATTAAAATTGAGAACTCATCGTCCTTGAATTTGATAAATTAACACATCTCGGATGGTGTCTTCAATTTTTTAGTATAAGAGGAGGGAGAAATAGAGATGATGATAGAATATTCCATTAGAATAATATAATTATAGTTCATGTTAGGTACTATAATTATCATATAAGTTTGATGATTTGAGATGAGAAAATAAGTATACAAGAAATGAACTCAAAATAGAAGAAAAATTGAGAAATCTCACATGAAAGTTCGGCAGCCTAACAACGTCAGTTAAAATTTCAAAAAATAGATTTATGAGAGAAAGGGGGTCTCTCATAACTTATAAATAATATGGTTAGTAAGGGTAATATATAATGAAATATCCAAATATAATATAATTGAAAATAAAATAGAAAACATAAATGAATGCTTTAAGAAAAGATAAGGGTGGTTGATTCTCTTACCTTGTAGTGTATCTCCCAAAACATGAAGGTTGGGACCATTGGGGTTTAAGGACACCTATAAAGGAATCCTAGGGAATAAATACTTATAGATATTTGAGGACAATGTGTTTGGAATGAACTAAAATGAAGTTGGTTAGTGGGTATTTATAGTAATTAAGAGGGAGTTTTTTATTAAATAAAAGGGATACCTCATTAGTGGTTATGGAAAACAAATGGGATTTACCATGGTATATTCCCATGGTTTCAGAAAATTAGGACACCTTATGTATTATTATAATGTTCAAAATTCTACCAAACTTTTATATTAATTATTATCTCATTTTGACGTAATTAATCAACTGAAAAACTCAAAACTGTATTTTTATTATTCACGAAAAATTCAAGTATTTTGGAAAAATACAAAACATTCACCCTAACAGTTTTTCAATGCATTGATTTAAAAAATGAACTCCATTTTTTGATAAAATATTTCTATCTATTTTTCATTTAAATTTTATATTAAATTATTATTAATTTTAAAAATAACAATTTTAGATGTATAATTTTCTTTATATCACATTAAACAATTAACTAAGATCTCATTATCTTATTACCTTAAGAAAATTAAATTTTATCATTCTTTATTATTCATAAGTGACATTAAAATTAAAATTATGATTTATATGTGTATCTTAATATTAATAAAAAAATCATGTTGGTTCTATTAGACTAAAAATGACTTACTGGTCACAACTCTAGATGACCGTTTTTCCAAATTCAAAAAATAGAATTAGGAAATTTAGGTTTAATGGATATGTTATAACCAAGGGGTTTTTCAAAGGAACGCAATGCATTATGATATATAGTGTATGAATATAAATAATTTTAGATAAGAATACCATAAAATTTTTTGGGGTGTTATATTATTCCCTCCATCAAAAATATTTTCCTCAGAATTTTATGTATAAAGCCCACTAAAAAGATGTGGTTGGTTCTTATTCATAAAATCCTTTGATTCCATTTTTCTTCTTCCATATTCTAGTTTCTCCAAATAACCATTACTAGAAGACTTGTATGATTTCTCAATACCTACCCCATTTTTTCCAGAATCCCGATAGGATCTTTACAATAAGACAAATCAGGTTCTAGAACTATTTCATCATAGATGAGTACATTCATTGGTTCTGACATGTATTTCTTCAACAATGACACATGGAAGTCATCATGGAATTTGGAGAGACTTGGTGGAATTGCCAAATGGTATTACATAGCTCCTTCTTTCCATAATTTCAAATTTTCTGATTTACCTGGGGCTCAATTTCTCATTCAAACCAAACATTACGACTCCCTTCCATGGAGATACATTCAGAAAGACATGATCTCCCACTTGGAATTCCAAATCCTTTATCCAGTTGTATGGTTAACTCTGCTACCCACTTTGGGATTCTTTAATATGGGATTGGATTGTCTTCACCTTTTTCATGGTCTATTCAATAAGTTCTGGGCCACTAAGATTCCTCCCATCTAATTTACCCCAACAAGATGGAGTTTGACATCTCTTTTCATATAATGCTTTATATGGAGCAATTTGATTACTAGAATGGAAACAGCTCTTGTAGGAATGTTACACCAAATGAAAGTATTGATCCCACATACCTTGAAAGTCAAGATATCATGATCACAGCATGTCTTCCTGAGTTATAATGGTCCTTTCATACTGTCCATAGTTTAGGGGGTGATAAGTAGTACTCATACGATTTTCTATATTCAAATCCTTCTATAGACTTTTACAGAATATTGATGTAAACATAGGATTTCAAATTGGTACAATCAATAGAGGTTAAACATAAAACTTTACAACAACATTAATATAAAGTCTTTCCAGGTGCTCAAGTTGTTAATATTCCATTATATGAAGGAAATGTACTGATTTTGTAAGCCGATCAACAATTAACCATATTTCATCATTATTTATAGGTATCCTTAGTAGTCTGCTGACAAAATACATCATAATGTTTCCACTTCCATGTAGAAATTGTTAAATGTTTCATCACCCCTCTAGGATGTCATATCTCTACCTTCACATGTTGAAAAACTAGAATCCTTGACACGTAGTCAGCAATTTCCTACTTCATATTATCCCACCAAAAATATTCCTTCAAATCTCGCTACATCATTGTGATACCCAGGTGTATAGATAAATTTGATCTATGAGCATCATCTAATAGTTTTATTTGTAGCTCAGGTACTGATGTGAGACATAACCTCTTACCAAACATTTGAACTCCTTCCTTATACACGAAGTCATCCAATCTCCCATATTTACCAGGAATAATTTGCATGTGTAGATTTTCATAATCAGATAGAGATCTTTTTATCATCTCTTGTAAATATTGTTTATAAATAATGTGAAAGAGGAAAGATTTCCCCCCTTCCCTACCAATTTGCGTACCCATCTATAGTATATCCATGAATATATGATCTCTCTCAATCCTTATTATTGTCAAAAGACCATTATCTTTCTTACATAATGCATCTGCCACATTATTTGCCTTTCCTCGGTGGTAGTGTATCGAACAATCCTAATCATTGAGTAACTCAAGCCATCTTCTTTGCCTCACGTTGAGTTCTTTTACTGTGAAAATGTATTTCAAACTCTTGTGATCTGTGTGTATCAAAAAAAATTTACCGTTAAGATAATGCCTCCATATTTTTATAGTAAAGATCATATATGAAAAATAAAGATCATGTGTTGGTTAATTTTGATCATGAGTCATCTAATTAATTCATGAATAGGAAATAACATTACCATTTCTCTAAAGGATGCTACGAAGCCCATTCTTTGAAACATCACGGTATATTAAAAATACATCACTTCCATATGTAAGAGTAAAAAATTAGAGAATTGAAAAATTATATTGTCAATTCATTGATGAATCTTGTACATTATTTTTTCCTCACAATCATAACTCATTCATGTGTGAGCTTGGATAGAGGGTCAGCCAGTTGGGAAAAATTCTGAATGAAACGCTGATTGTAACATACTAAGACATTAAAACTGCATGCCTCAATTATGTTTATTGGCATGGGCCAATCGTGGATTTACTTTGTCTTCGCAATATCAACAATTATTACATCATTAGAGACAATATGGCCTAGAAAAAAAATCTTATTAATGCCAAAATTCACACTTACTAATCTTCCAATATAATTCATTTATTCTAAGAGTTTTTAGAATAATTTTCAAGTGACCCTCATGGTCTTCAAAACCTTTTGAGTATAACAGGATATCAGAGATGAATTAAACTACAATAATACCAAGATATTACTAGAACAATATATACATTAAATACATGAAAATAGAGGGTGAATTAGTTATTCCAAAAGGCATCACTATAGACCTGTAATGACCATACCTAGTTCGAAATTCTGTCGTAGGAATATCTTCATTCCTCACACACAACTGATGATATCCAGATCGAAGGTAAATCTTAGAAATGTATTGATATCCATGAAGTTACACAAATAAATCATCAATTTGATATAGAGGATACTTATTCATTATTTTAATAGCATTGATTTCCCTATAATCAATGCATATCCTCATGGATACATATTTCTACTTGATAAACAGTACCAGGTCTCCCCATATGGAAACACAAGGTCAAATAAATATTTTTTTTCACTCAAATCCTTTAGTTGTATATTAATCTCCACTAACTACACAATGTACACTCTATAGGGGGTCTTTGTTTTTAGTCTTGCACTAGTAATTAAGTTAATGGAAAACACAATTTTATGCTTGGGAGGATTCCCAGGTAAATCCTCTGGAAATACATCACTGTATTCCTGCACTATATGCACATCTCTAATTAAAAAAATTATTTCCTCACCCATTGATATTGGGTTATTTTCCTCTACAATAATTTCATTCTATAGTTTTACTGGGGGTGGGTCTAGATATGAATTAGATGGTGAAGAATCTACTCTAAAGATAATTGTTTCTACACAATTTTCAAGAAATGTAACTTCTTTATTAATAAAATAAATATTCCAATCATAATTTTATTTCAAATTCATTCTGAGAATTATATCAAAATTAGTCATTCATATGATGATAAGGTTATCAAATAGAGCACTTTTATGTTCTACAAGGGGGACTAGTTGACATGCCATTGTTGCAATGATGCATCCCCTAAGATTTCAGAAAGATAACTCGTTTATTAAATAAAATTGGACGTGTATGATTTTCATGGAAAACTGGGTATATATAAATGAATTTGATGACCTAGAAACTAATAAACTCTTGTCTATGTTTGAGGAAACAATTAAAGTACCTGCCACTACATCATTAGGAACTTTTACATTCACTGTTTTAATCACATATGCTCTCCCTAGCTCTCATGGCCTTTTCTGAGGAATGAATCCTTGGAACATAGGACACTCATTTTCATAGTGTCTCATCACTCAACAATTTTAGCATTTTATATCCTCAAATTGTTTCTTACCCATGAATTGATTAGATATATGACCCTTTTTCTCCCCTCTTATAGAAGACTCCCATGACTTTCAGGCATTTCCTTAGATGATTAATTCCACAGTTCTCACATAATGGGAATTTATTCATTCCCTTATTCAACTTTGTTTCTTCACCTTTCCTGTGGTTAACAGAGTACCTCTTTTTTATCTTGGGTTTCCTTGAAAAAATTGGATTTATAAAATTCCTTCTATATTTTTATGGAAAGTGATACAATTTCATCATATGCGGAAAATGTTTGAGAATCCAGTTCCCTTCGATTACATGACTTAAGACCTTCAATTAAATGATCAATATTGTCTACCATGTCACGTACGTAATCTATGACAATTCTGGATAGGATAGTGAAGGTAAAATCAGACTCTATAACAACGTCTTATTCCCATTTATTTAATCAACACAATTTAATCATCATTTTGGTTCGTTACTCATGAGGAAATTATTTTTCCAAAAATATTACCCTAAAATTCCTCCATTCCATATCTTCTATTTCTTCATCCTCTATTTTATTTTGAATCAAAGACCCCCATTGATCAGCGTGACCCTTGAGACAATATACTGCAAGAACTACCTATTCATTTCTACTCTGTCTTAATTCATTGAATATATTTCAAGGCACTTGATCTATTACATATCAACTACTGGATTAGTAGTCCCACTGAATGATGTGGGATTATACAGCATGAAATGTTCCAACATAGGTATGGAATGGTTATTCATTAAAACCTAAGTAATTCATCCCAATATTTTCACAATCTGATCTCCTCCAACATTGACTCTATTGACTTACTCAGTGGGGAGATCCCAACATTTTCCACGAGTATTGATTCCCCTTCTTCCTTTAGATTCCATTTATAAATAACATAATACACTATATTTGTTTATGAATATCAAATTATAAATCACTTAAAATAGATTGAAACTATATGCATAACTAGTCACATAAACAAGGATTCTCTGAGGAAAAATTTACATTAAAATCCTTCATAATGGCTTGTAATGAAAATGTGAATTATCCTTATAAAATCCCCTAGTAGTGTTAGTACCAAAAGTGAACTAATACCCATTGTTGTGTACCAGGATACCCTGTGTGAAGCCCAAAACTCCTTTTCAGTTTTTTCACTCCTATGTACATCTGTACAAATTCCACCACTACCTATTAGAATCCTTATCAGGATGTATTTTCTAGAAGGATTCACATAATACATTCCTTTACAAAATACCAAGTCATTATGGAATGTTTAACCTCAAATACTAATTTAGGGATTTGTTCCCTACTATACATTTCCTATTGTAGTTTCTATGTTTTCAACTAAACTTCCTATGATAAAAACTGTAACGCCCTGACCCCTCTAAACTGGAGATGATGCATTACTAATTACATTGGCATGGTATGAAGGATTGAAATTCTACAGGAACAATCAGTTTCGTAGTCTTTATGAAACTAGATACATATATGTAACTCAAATTTCATTGTAATAGTTTACAAAATACAATACATAACAAAAAAAAAATATTGCATCCACATGAACTGAATTAATGATCACCTCTTTTTAACCTATTGAAGGTAAAAATGAAAGGGGTGATCTCAACCACTAAAAAATTGTTACAAATAGTTTATGCATGAATCAATAATAACAGAATCATAAACAATTTGTTATAATCAATATGGAATGGGGAATAAAAGATAAACATGTGCCATTAATAAACTGAGAATGAAACTACATCAATTGATTTTGTCATACTGAAAACCTGATGGATTTTAATAAATTATAATGAATAAGTAGAATTCATACTGATTGGATGTCAGGTATATGGAACATGATACCATAATATGATTGTAAAAGGTTATGTTCTTTGGGGAGAAACTTGTCTGATTTTTGGAAATAAACTCAAAGGGTTTGACACCAAATAATTTTTCTCATGAGACATGTTGATGCATTGATGAGATATAGTGGGCCACAACCTCCAATACATGTCCAAAGAATTATTTATACATTGATTTAATACAAGATCAATATGACTTTTCAATATCATTATCGAGTAGAGGAAACAAATTCATCAATATTACCAATGTTAAAACAATATTCAAAATAAACACTTTATGTAATATGGTATACGATTTAGACAATAAACAAATCCAAGATATGAGAATATGGATATTTAACAAAAATATAATTTCAAATGAAAAGTGATCTAAAATGGGTAGTCAGTATACCACATAAGTATTATTGGGTGCATAATACGATGTTAGTAACAAGAAAATGGTAGTTGACACAAAGTCCCTTACCACAATGTCATAAGTCGAATCATATGACAAGAAGATAATAAGCATCTAATGAATCAATAAATAAAATGAATATAAAGTTATTCATGATATTAAATAAAAAGTGGAATAACACCTATACCCTAAACAAGAAATATGATGCGAATAATGGAAATCTCATCTAAATAAAAGTGAGATAAGAAACCCCTTATTTTATGCTCTACTGTGTTCTACGTTTGATTTAATGACCTCAATAATAACATTTATAATCGTTAATTAATAATTCCATTAAATAATATACATGATATTTATTTAATGTGACCTTATAATTTTCATTCTTGACCCTTTTTGTTTAATGGAATCAATTTTATTATTTTCGAAGCATTTTCTTCATTGGTTTTCGAGATTCGTTTGCTTGTATATAGGATTGGAAGTTCGTTTGAAATGTGGTTTAACATCTAGGATTGATAATATATATTATTATTGACTTTAAATACATATAAATTATCTTACAATGATTTTGGGATATATACTTGAGGATTAATCATTAGTTAAAAGTTATTGATAAACACTTCTATTTAACTTGGCTGTTATGTGCACAATGAGCTTGTTTTGTATTATTATTCCATATTATGAGTGTGTAGGGATTATAGAACATCAATGAGATGATATAAATATATTCAGATATTGGTCATCCATAAAAATGGTTTTAGGACAGGAATTGATGATGGTAATGAAAATATAGAACCTGTCGTCCTTGAATGTGATAAATTAACACATCTTTGACTGTGTTTTCATTTTTTTGTATAAGAGTTGCGGGGAAAAGATATGATGATGAAATATAACATTAGAATTATAAAATCCCATTTAATTTATGTTACTTAAATTATAATATAATTTGGATTTGGGGAGATTAGTAATGATGTATAAAAGAAATGAAGTCAAAATAGAAGAAAAATTGAGAAATCTCTCTCGATAATTTGGTAGCCCAACAGCGTCACATAAAATTTTGTAAAATAGTTTGATGAGAGAATAGGGTATCTCATAACATATAAATAATATAGGAATTAATGGGAATATTTAATTTCATATCCCCAAATAATTCTAGAGGAAATGAAATAGAAAACAAAAATGAAAGCTGTAAGAAAAGAGAAGGGTGGTTGTTTCTCTTACCTTGTAGTGTATCTCCCAAAACATGATGTTTAGAACCTTGGGTGTTTGAGGAAAACTTGGGAAGACTCATAGGAAGGTAATAATACAAGAGAATCTTGTATAATGAGATATTAATGAATGAAAATGAAGGGGGTGAGTGGGTATTTATACAAATTAATATGGTGGTTTTTATTAATTAAAAGGGAGAACTCATTAGTGGTTTTTACAAAACCATGGGCTTGCCCAAGGATTTTTCCGATGGGTTCATCCACCTAGGAAACCTCCTGTAATAAAATTCTGTACACAAGTATACCATCATTATATATAAATTATTATATCATTATGACATCATTAAACTACCGAAAACATTAAACCGTATTTTTACTATTCACATAAATTCAATTATTTTAGAAAATTCCCAAAAATTCACCTTATCCATTTTTCGACGGTTAGAATTCAAAAAATAACTCCATTTTTACAAAATAAATTTTGAAATTTCTTTATTTTAATTTTTAAATTAAATCATAATTAAATCAAAAAATACCAATTTTAAATGTATAATTAGTTTTATATCCCATTGAAAAATTAATTAATATATCATTGTCTTATTACCTTATGAAAATAAAATATTATCATTATTTATTATTCATAAGGTATATATTACTATTAATAAGGGTCTGTTACTATTAATCAAAAAATCATTTTGGTTCTATCAGACACCAAATGACATACTGGTCACAACTCTAAATGTATGTTCTTTGAATTTCAAAACATAGAAGTGGAAAATTTATGCTTATTGGCTAGGTTATATCAAAGTTTTGTTTCAAAGGAAAATAATGCTTTATGAATAATAGGATATGAATAGAATATATTTAAGAGAATTAGATCATAAAATGTTTGTGGTGTTATACTATTCATCAACTCCAACACACTCCCCATGAATATCCTTATATATCTAATTTATCATTGTAATAAAAATAATATTACCCCAAAAGGGAATCAATAATAATAAAATAGAGATAAAAAATGCACAAAAAATAGACAAATAAATCAATGTGTAAAACACTATGTGCATTTTATATGACCTATTTTAAATCCAATATTACTAATGGAAATTTAAAATTAAAAAAACATATGGAAGGTATAACCCTTTCTCATTAAACAACACTTTAAGAACTCTTCAATCCTGATGTAAATTTCACACACCCTTTAGAAAATATCAAATACCCATTTAATCATTGTTATTCTTATTTCAAATTGATTATATGTTCAAATTATATCCATTCCAATTAAACATACATTAAAATTTCTGTTATGGAATTTTTCAAAAATGGGAACAAAACACAACCAATGTAATAAACTATTATAACACAAATAATCCCCCTGTTTTAGAATAGTCTAATTAAAACACCTAACTATAAAATTAATCCTCTTTAAAATATAATTATTAATGATTGAAAATCAAAATATTTTCAAAATCCCAAAACACATAATTAATTAAATATTATAAACCCATATAATTCCATTCACATAATCTCATTAAATATAAAATTCCGTTTGAAACATGGAAAAATTGAATCATAAACATAACTACTTTATTTCAACCTCCTTACACAATTATATGGTTTTAAATAATCATATGGATATAAAAATATTCATATATTCAAAAAATTAATTTAGAAAGAACAGGAACACATTGAATTCAAAAATAAAACAGGTCTATATAAACACCAATTTTAATGAAGAGAAAATTAATCCAAATCCTGTTTCCTTTAATAAATTTCATCAAAATATGTAATAATAAATCCTAAAGAAGTCATAAGTGAGAAAATACCCAGGATAGAACGAACCATTAACTCAATACCAATATTATACAAAGAAGTAGGTTTCAAGGAGAAATTAGAAACCTTTTAAGGAAAGAATAGATAATAATTTTCAAGGAATGAGATATAATTTACAATCAAACCTCAATAAAATCATTAATGTAAATCCAATAATCAAGAGGGTGTAGTTTTAGAGATCCTTTACATGATCCAATGATTTAGTCAAAATGAATGAAGGGGGAATGGGGTGGGTTCCTCTTATGTTTTTAGAGGGAATTATTATAAAATCGGTATTTTTGTTATTATAGGTTAGCTACACTATTGGGATGAATAGTAGGTCAAAACATACTCCAACTATGTGTAGTAAACTTCAATGGACCAAAACACCTTCACAGTTTCTAGAATTCACTCCATAGTATTCCAAACCATATGGAAGTCATGAAAAATATCATTATCACTATGAGATCCCCTTCCACCTGGGGACTTGAAGGTTACTCCTCACAATGCTGGTAAACAGTTATACCCCCATAAAATATGAAAATTCCCCATTTTTGAAACAAAATAATATGTTATTATAAGTACTCAATGTATGATGACATATTTAAAATTAAACTATATAGTGAAATGTGCTTCTCATAAATCTCCAATCCATGAATCAATTCCCCTATGAAATTCTGGGGTCATGTTTTTAAATGAACGTGATAAAAGGTTTATAAATTACCATACCAATGAGTATACCTAAAAACATCCCAAACCTGTGCCCAAATAACAAATATTCTAAAAATTTACCAAATTTAACACCATAAATATTTATTGATGTCTCCACAAAGAACTAAAATAAAAAAATAAAAAAAATGTCACATTAAGAATCAGAGGCCTTCCATGGTGTCCCCACCACATAAAATTCCTCTATCATTATAGCATATAAGAAAAATATTAATAGATTCTACCAAAAAAGAATCGATCAATCGAGAGAGAATAGGGATATCAAAAAAGCACTAGAAAGAAACAATAAGGAATAATAACTCTAAAGAGGACTCAAGTAGATGAAATTATTTGTCACCTCATGTCATTATGCCTGAAGATAAACTAGGTTCATAACGAAGATCAAAATCACTTGAAAGGCCCGAAACAAAACTAATAGGAAACCAACTAGTATAAAAACTCCTCTTATGGAACACAACCGTAGTTATCCCTATATTCATCTAATTTATTTATTATTTACTAGAAAATATAACTTTAGAATATTGACACAAACTATGGGTGACACCCAAACTATCAAGAGAGGATTATCCAAGAAATGTGTCTCATCAAAATAGATATCACAATTATCCACAAAATAAAAAGAAATTCCCAAAAATGATATTCAATCCATTCAAAAGAAACATCTCAAAAAGGACACAAGCATTAATTTCTGATCATAATAGCCAAATATCAAAATTCTCAACCCAGGTTACAACCATCAAAGGAAAGGTCACATGTTAACACATGTATAAATATGATTAAACATGGTACCTCTAAAGATGTTATATAAGAAAAAAGGGAGGAAAAGTATAGGAGACATAAAATATGAGGGATTAGAATGTCTTGGAGCCTCATAATCAATGAAAATGATAGATCCTTTCTTCTCATGAGGACGATACTTTTATGTTATATATATTGATTCCTACTTCATCTTCTCACCTATTGGGTAACGTATTTTCACAACATATTAAACCGAGGAATCAAAAAAACTAGTTACATATACTATTCATTACACACCCAAATATCCTCCTTTGAAACCTCATAAAACTATTCATTTTAGATGCATGTATTTCCAGTTCTAAATCCGTGTTAATACTACTTCCGAAGAAATGGGTGTTCTAAAAATTGTTGATAGTATTCCATAGAAAATATAAAAAAATGAGATGTGATCAATATACTCACTCACAGATTAATATCCTCGAAGAAAGAAAAAAATCTAAATATATCTCTCATCATTCAAGATTTGATGAATGATCCACTGGATAAACACCATCTGGAAAATATTTAAAGAAATTACATGTAATGGCAATGAATGTACCTAAAACACCCACATGACACAACTAGAGTTGAAATGATAGATGCCACCAACTCTATACAATTAATATTTATATGTTTCAATAGAAATAAGGATCACATAAATCCCTTATAACCACCTTATTACTTATGTCAACTCTTGATCACAACAAAAATAGGTGAATACAAATTCAAGATGTCTAAGAAAGGGGTTTAGGTAAAGGAAGGTTCCACATTAACCCCTCCATTAAAGACTCGATAGATTGTTGAACTGATTAATTATATTTACTATTCAATGAGGAATACTAAAAATAACATGATTCATGGAAAAAATTAATTATTTCTTAAAATGAAAAATCCAATGAACCATTCATATATCACGGAACTAAATAAATTAAAAACCACATAAGAAAGTAATGAATAATTTACAATAATAAAAGAAACATTTCCTTTGAAATCAATAAGCATCACCTAAAATTTTTTGAAAACAAATTGGACCATAGAATGTTCTTGGAGACCCATAACAACACACTCAAGAAATATAACTCATCCATATTGGAAAACACATCAACCAAACATTTCATGATATAAAATAATTTAAAAAAATCTATTTCTCATGAAAATTAAATCATCTGATGAAATATCAACAAAATCACATTATTTTGCAGAAATCATACAAACCATTTCAAAACAAAATAGTTATATACTAGAAACACCTATGAAATATCATTTCTAAAATTATTTCCATTCAGGAACTCACAATGAATAAAATTTTTGAACACCATATTTTATATATAATCACATGAAAATGAAGGGAATCTCCCAATTCTAGAAATTTATAAAACCATCTTTTAAAAAAATAAATTAATTTTTTTTTAAAATTCAATAAAACAATGAATTAATAATGCACCACAAAAAAATTAAAACATGATTCCCAAGAAAAACCTTATAAAATATCAATATGCTCTTAAATCCCCCTCCAACAAGTGAGAATGTGTTTAGGATATTCTGGTAACCATGAAGAGTCCCAGAAAATAAACTAGGAATGTAATAGGGTTGTAAATGGTTTGTTCCTATAGGTAAGGAAACCTTTCCTTAACAATCTAAAATTATCTATAATCATGTCAGTATCATTTTAATGTGCCCCACATATTTTCCAAAGTCATGTATACTATCCATTTTATACAAGTTCTCCTCTAATTTCACCATAAAAACAATGAGTTTCCCTCCCCACAAAAAACATATAATCTATAAGGGTGTCCAAAAAAATATCAATTCACGTCAAAATAAATCAGAAAAAATGAAAAAATATATAATTTACAACTCCAACACCAAATTCCCCTAGAAACCAATGGTTTTAGACTTTATAGAGTTAGATAGAATATCCCCACCCTTAACACTGAAGCCCCAACCACCATAATGGTTTTAAACCTCGAAAACCCAAATAACATAAGGATACTCAATAATATAGGATCTTAACAATGAAGAAAATAAATTGTACAATTTATTATTGATCCAATGAATGTTTTAATCAACATGAAACCAAACACAACTCATAAAATGTTCCGAAGGGTGTTCTAAATTCCAACATACTGGAAACTAGTTAATGGGAATCACATTAATCCCTTTTTGAATTAATTATCAATGAAGAAAGATAAAAGAGTGGGGAACATCAATTGAGTTTCTAAAATTGGCCATCCATATTATGGACTTCTACAAATTAGTATTCATATAAGTATCAAAAATAAAAAATACCCAATAGGTCATAACTAATAATAAGGATCCAAATCATTAAACTGATCATAACTATCATCTATAAATATAATGATATAGAAATGAATAAATAGATTCATTAAAACAATATTTAATTAAAAAACAAGGGTGTCTTACTTGGTTGATGAAGAACTAACTTAAAAATATAACATCACGAGACCCTTACTACATCATCCAGTGTTAATATCAATAACATTACATTGCAGGCATTGTTACCAATAATGGTTGGCCAATTTTTTCCCATCCCAAACCTGAATCAGTAAAAATAAATATTAGATTACTTATATACCAAAGAACCATTTATTAATATAATTTTAGAGAGTATATATAAATCATTTCAAAAAATATACCCATGGATTAAAATAAAATTTTATCCCACTTAACCTAGTATTTCTGATATCACATTCAGTAATCTTTATTATCTATATAAACCCCTTTTGGAAAGAATTCCTCAAAAAATTGTTTATAACATGATTAAATTTTAACATAAGAAGGATTGTGACAAATTATTTTTAGGGAAGACATAGGAAATAATAATTTTATTTGATAAGTTATAATAAGAAGTGAAAAATAAAATAATGAAATAATCAATTGTCGTAAAAGCATAAGAATAAAGGCAACATTCAATTCCTATATCATCAATAATGAAACATATAATAAATAAACATCTATAGAAAGACTCATATGAATAAATAATCATGTGAAATTTGACATAAATCATAATCTGATGATTTATTTAATCACATTGAATTAATAAAGTAACCTTATTGGAAAGTTGGAAACAATATATCATTAAACCATTTTAAGACCAAGATCGAAATAATTGTAGCCTATTTAAATCCTAAGAGAAACCCATTAGAAACTTCCTCAAACTTTTTATAAGGACATGGAACTTTAACCAATGTTTTTGAGTGTTATCTTTGAACTACAAACATACAACCTATATTGGGCTCACCTGACTCTATCTAAGAGCAACCATCATATAATTTATATTTGGTTCATCAATGAGATACAATGGGGCTCAATAATTAATATGAACTGTATCAGTATCACATGTTCATCGTCAATAATATCTAAAAAACATTAATGGATAAAACATTTAGAAGAATTCACTTTTCTATAATAACAATATTCAATGTTCATTCACAACTTGATTAACCCATTTAAAATAAATAGATTCCATGACAACCTAATAATACATATCGATAAAGAACAAGGATAATATCAATATAAAATATCACAATTGAAATGTATGAAACATCAATGGTTTTTTTATTGATGAATGTAAATATCATTGAAAGGACATTAATAATTTACTTTAGTAAAATAACCATTCAATTTTGAAAATGAATTTTAAAATCTAAGAATTCACAAAATATTGATAAAATAAATTTCATTGATTATTACTATTGGAAGATAAAAATACGTATTTTTAAAAATAATGACTATGTTATTGGGGAAGTCTATTCATGATGTAAATGCTTAAAAAATTATATTCTTTTCAATAATTTTGTAAATAGAGTCAAAAGTGACCCATTTAGAAATTTTAGAGAAATTAAATTTTGAAACATTTTATTTTATTTCAAATAGTATTTAAAATTGTGATTTTAAAAGAATTATATTTATGTAATATCATTTTTTAAAACATTTTATAAAATATTGAAATGGAAGTCAAAAATTATACATAAATGAAAATACATAATCAGTGTCAAAAAAAGGAATTTCATGATGTATCTTTAATAAATAATGGGTGAAATGGGAACCAAATTTTTCCCTCATTCATAACCAACATGTTATATATATATGTGGTTGAATAAAGTAATATCATATAATTTCATCTAATAAATCATTAAACATAAATAATCTTGAATGATTATAGATTGTAAAATAATGAATTTTATAATTTTGTACTCTCAAATCCTATTACAATTCGATAAATAACATCAAATGATATATTAAATATCATGAACATAATGAGTTTTATTATATAACATGTCATATTCAATGAATAAGTAATATGTTTCAATTAAATGAAATTCAATTATGAAATTATGGATGACATAGACACATTCTATTAAAACCCTGTTGGATTAAATAATTCATATTGGAACATAATACCCCAAGATGTCGGAATTATTTTGATATTTCACATAATATTTGAATTATACTCACCATATAAAATAAGTTAGGAGCATAATATTGAAACACACATTATGGAAAAAATTGAGACAAAGTCCCTTACCTTGTGTCCAGTCATTTAATGAATTTAATTTAACTATTTTATAATAACATTATATAAATTATTTTATATATTAATAACACTCTAAAAGATTATTAAATTATATATAAATAAATTGTATTATATTCATTAATTAGATATTTAAATGCATAATTTGTTAATTCCAAGTAAGATTTATTGAGAATGCATCGTTAATTATTTCAAAATGGATTTGGTATATTGGTCATGGTCATTAGGTAAAATATTCCATCAAATCTATAACAATAATCACAAAATAATAATAATTTTTATATATATATATTATAATTTAAGAAACTGTAATGAATGATCATTATGAAAAAATGAACTATTTCATTGATATGGTTACTGTTGGTTGTACGTAGGCATGTGTAAAAATTACACTTTTCAAATATCATTATGGAAATGAGGTATGATGTATGTTATCATTACATAATTATAATAATAACATAAACAAGATATTATTTTTTGAAATATACATATACATATACATATATATATATATATATATATATCTCATCCATGTTTTTCGGTGTTGAATAAAGAATCACTTCTTTTCATGGAGGTCGTAGCCCACACATACGCATGAACGATGCTATCATTTTTATGTTTAAGAAAAACATATATTATATTTTATGAATCATAAATATTCCTTGAATATATTAATCATATAAATTATATCTCTTGTATTTTTAAAATATTCCCTTATTACCTTCCATGTAATTCAATAATGATAAATGAATCGTATAGTTTCATGAGGTGGTATTCTACCGTATTCCCAAGAGACATTATTATATTCCCCCATAGAATGGAAAAAAAGTCATATGAGATATCAAAACTAAGGCTATACAAATATTTCAAAATAACATATAAAAACATTAAATCAATAATTTTAAATTTTATTCAATGGTGATGCTCGAAAATAAATGGAATCTATTCGTGACGTTGTGGTCCTATATACACATGAATAATGATATAATTCTCCAATTAAATAGAATATGAAATGTACTTTTTTTATTAAATTGAAATAATAATATATTATTTGATGGTATATAGTTTTTTATTATATAATCGTAATTTTAAAATATTTCAAGGGGGTGTATGAATAAATAAAATAAAAATAATCAATAAAGAACAATACATCTTCTTCCGATAGCCTATTTTGTTTAGAAAAAAATCCTTCATAGGTTCGATTTATGATAAAAATTTAATAAATTATGTTTCTATGGAATTATGTATGGTATTTGGGTAGGTATTGGATGAACAAAAAGGGTATCCATTTTTTCAATGGGGAGCAGTGGAGGAGGCCTTTTATAAGTTAGGTTAGTTAGAAACAAGCAATTTTGAACAGAAAAAGTGATAGCCACTTTTCTCAAAGTCGAAGAGGCCTAAAAATAGAAAATTATCTATAATTAAACATTATATGGTTTAAATATGAAAAATAATTAGAAAAATAATTTGTTCATTTAACCATTAATGTCTATGTTTAAACTCCTAGTTATCATATTTTCTCCTTAAGGGTGGTAAATTATTTTTTCACGTTTTTACAATTCATTGTGAACATAAATTAAGTTGACCAAATTCAAAAATATATATAAGTCTAATAAAAAATTATCAAATCCAAAATACTAAAAAAATTACTAATATGGGAGAATTTAATTTTAATTTAAAACCAAAGATTTAATGAAGAAGTGGGTTTTCTATAAGTGTATTTTCCTATAGAAAAATGACTATATCTTTACTCAATGAGTAGAAATAATAATTATATAAATATAATTTTATAATTATTGATATTTACTTAAAATATTTCATATAAACCATTCCTTATTTGGTGTATTTTAATTAATATGACGATACATTATGCACTTTAAAAAAGTAAATACATAAACCCTATTTTTGTCCCAAAAATAAACATAACTAAAATAAAATATAACGATACATGAATGGTAATTAAATTAAATAAATATAACTAAAGAATACATATTCAACAGTAAATCATATTCAAACTTTAATTTGACTTCCAAATTTCCATATTTATTGTATATAAAATATATTTTGACAAAAAAACTATATCTTTCACTATTCATTGAAAAGAAAAAGTCAATGAATATTTAAAAATTCACCTTAAGTTAATTTTTATCTAATTATTTAGAAAATTATTTTAATTCTATAAAATTAATTTTCAAAATTATATATATATTTTAAAAAAATTTGTCAAAAAATAATTATAAATATTTTTCTAAGACAACATAACTATGAGGAATAAAATTAGATTACAAAAAATTGATTGATTATTTTCTATAAACTTATCAAAAACGTGATACTTATGGAAACCTTTAACTTTATTACACACATAGAAACGATTTTTTACATAAAGAACTACACATGGTATGACATAGTAGATTGAGAGGTCTAGTTTAATTAGGTCTTAGTAACATTACATAACAACAAAGAACATAAAACCCAACATCTTTATTGAAATCATCCTTTAAATGAACATTATATTCCATCGTACTTAGTAATGCATGAGATAATCAGAGGACATGCATTTGAAATGGGTGAGTTATAAAGCCCATTAAAGGATTAAACAATGAATTATATGAATAATACAATAAATAATAGTCAATAGGAATTTCAATAGAGAATAAAGGAAACATAGACATAAGGGCATGATATTACATGATTAACATAACATGGAAACATGGCAACATCATTTAACATGATAGCATGTGCCATGTCCCAACGCACAAGGAGAATGAGTAGACCCTCATTTCAATTGAATTATCATGAGTAAACGGTCATTCCACTTGATTTATCCTAAAACTAATCATTGGATAGTGCACTGGAGCGCTATCGGGGTGCAAGATTCTTAAACATTTCATTTCATGCATAAGTTTTCCACATAGATCATACAATATTGATTCATTAAAAATCATCTTTTTTCGACGATAAAGGAATGTGTAATTAATAAATTAATCTATATAATAAATAATTAAATGTGCATAAATGTGAATACCATTTATAGGGAAATTGGCATGGGATTCACTATATGGTGACTTTGGCTTGGAAAACTGAGGTGCAATTTCAGCAGCATATCGGTGTGACATAAAAATTCATAAAAACTGTTGATGAGAGATAAAGGGGTGTTTCATCATATATAAATGAAATTTAAATTATGGATTAATTTATTTACAAGTCCCTACATATGAAATTTAATTTATAATCATAATACAAAAGAATAGGTTGAATGTAAATGAGGAGAGATAAATTCATTATAGAATTCCGGCATGGTAACAGGTGTACATGGAAGGAATTAATAAGAGCTAAAGGGTTTTAATATACGTAAAAAATAAATATGGAAGTATTGTGGTGGTGATAAATCATACCCCAACATTTATAATTGAAAATAAAAGTGAATACAAATATTAAAAAACCTGGACAAAATGAGATCGGAAAGAATCCCTTACGTGAGAATGTCATCCCAAAGGCTTGGGAGGGGCTTGAGAAATAATTCATGGCGGCATGGCGTGACTTGGACATATTTTAGAGAGGTGATGGCTTATGTTGGATGAACTCAAAAGGTTTTGAGTGAAGAATAAGTCTGAACTTGGGTGGGTTTATATTTGAAAAGTGAGGAACGTATTTATTATTTAGGTTTGGTACACCACACATTAAACTAATCAAGACCAAAAACCAGCCCATAGGGGTTTCTCGTGGTTTTTTCCAAATTGGATTGGATTAAATTATTTTATATTTATAACAATATAACATATTAAAATATTAGGTTTTCTTATATGGAGGTGAGTCACACTCTCAAGGAAATCTATTTAAAAAGTGAAAATGTTTTATAAGTCTTGAAGGGTCCCCTAAAGCATTCTAAAATAAATAAATAAACTAAAATCACACTATTTTAATGTTAAAAAATATATTGGCAGAGCATAATGGTATGATTATTTTATTACCTCGCTATTGGTCCATTTTGATGTCATAAAACACATTATATATTTAAATAGAATTTAATTTTTACCTAAAAATTTGACTATCTAAGAGAATTTTGAAAAATTCACCATTGGATAATTTTGACATCTTGATTCCAAAAATAATATTCATTTTATATAAATAATTTTATAAATTTGTGAATTTTTACTTCTAAAATAAAAGCTGACATTTAAAAAAATTCATTGGTTTTGACATAAATAGATTTCAAACCGTAATAAAAATAATTATTTTATTAATAATTATTATACGGTAATTTATATTTAATATAAATTAATTAAAGATAATATTTTCTTAATTTTTTATTTATTTGAAAAATCAGTAAATTCATCAAAATATGTTTTTAATTAAATAAAAACAGAATTTTTTATTTTAAAAACTATTTACAATGTAACAAAAATAAAATGAATGTATATTCAATATACAAAAATAATGAAAATAATTATAGTACTAGGATCTCATTACATAACCCCTTATAACAACCGTATATGACCAAAGGGTAAGGTGTGTGATGGTGACAGACTCCTGGGGGGGCTCAGATAACATCGATCAGGTGGAAATCTCAATCAACTTCCACTTCTCCCATAGGAAGTTTCATTCGTGCTTCACATGTTGAAGCTCAGTGTGGGCTTGGTCAAGAGGGAATCCCTATGACACCACCTCCATTCTGAGCTCTAATAAATCGGCTTCGTATGAATATATTCTATTGGATGAGGCCATCTCTTTCTTTTTCTAAGTAAGTTGGATTTTTAAAAATCCCACTATTTATACTAATCATGTGATCACTGTTCAACAGCTATATTAGCAATGATCACAAATCATAATGGTATTATAAAATCAAAAAACAAAAAACCTATGAAGTGCTTCTTTTAGATAACCATTTCACATAATATGACATTTAATTAGATCAAGGGGAATTTTTATTATTGATTGTTTGGGTTGTAACAATCTTTCCCCTTTATGAAATATCCCCCTCAAAATTGTTTTCCCACACTAAAACAGATGTGGGTAACTCTATTCCATCAAATTCATTAATTCCCATGTTGCTTCATCAAACATGTGGTTTCTCCACAACACTCTCATGAGGTGAATAGTTTTATGTTGTAGGTCTTTTTTCCCACGATATAATATTTTTACCAAATTCTATTCATAAGAGAGATCCTTATCCAATGGTACCACCTCTAGATTGAGTACATGTGATGGGTTAGGAAAATAATTTCTCAAGAGTTATACATGGAATTCAACATGTACTTGAGATAGGTTTGGTGGGAGTGCTAGTCGACATACCACTACTCTAATGTTATTAAGGATCTGAAAAGGGATTATGTGACTTGTACTATGCTATCCCTTATTCCAAAATCTCATAACTCTTTTTCATAGTGTCATGCGGAGGAATACCATGTCTCCGATATCAAACTATAGGTATCGTCAATTATTATCAACAAAGATATTTTGTTATCACTGAGCAGCATTAATGTGTTGATTGGTTGTCTTAACATTTTCCACCATTTCTTTGACTATTTCTGGACCTAGAATTTTTCTCTCCCCAACATCATCCCAACATGTCGGTGTTCTGCATCTCTTCCCATATTGGGATTCATAAGGATCTATTTGGATGCTTGAGGGGAAAATGTTATTGTATGAGAACTTAACAAGAGGAAGATGTTGATCCCATCTTCTTTTGAACTCCATTGAGCTTGCTACCTATATATCCACAAGTGTTGGGAAATTCCACTCAGAATGGCCCTCAAATGTAGGAGACACAATTTCTGGTACTATAGTAGTACTTTAGCAGGTACTGTAGTGGGGACAATGTAGTACTGTAGCAGGTACTGTAGCGGGAGCTGTAGCCGACACGGATTGGCTCTGTAGTAGTAGGGAATTTCCCCCGTTTAGGCCATCAGAGAACTGACTTGGTCCCAGAGTCCTTTAAGTCCTTCGGACCACCCAAGACTTTGGTCTTGTAAGGCCTTTGGGGGACCTCAGGTCCTTCAGGTCACCTCAAGTGCAGATGAAAACTAGACAACATATAAGAAATAAGCTCTATAGGTGGATGGGAAAGGTGATTTCACCCTAGTAGAAGCTACACAGATTGCAAGATTGTAATGGTATGACACCTGCCATCGGGATAGGACTATGCATGCATGGGATAGCCTAGCCAAACAGCCATGCAATAGTGGAGAGCTGATTTTCACGATGAAGATTCTGGGAAGTTGTAGTTCCAAGTAGTTAGTCTTGGTTGTATGTGATGTTTGAAGCCTACGGGCAATGAATTCCACTAACTCTTATGGGCCTTTTAGGGTTCTTCCTCACCCCTTGAAAGGTGGATTATAGAAAATAAAAAAAATGAAGGCCTTTAAGCCACTGGATGAATCTAGTGAGAAATCATCCCGAATTTCAATGAAGTTTGCATTTTTTGTATGGCAATCCAAATCAACCCAGATAGAATTTTTTCCTTTGGATGTATTTAGATGTCCAGTGACAATGTCCATGGTGAAACTACAAAGACATTGACATTTACTAATAGAAAATTACTGACAAATTATATATATGTTTGTAAATATTATTAATTCCCACATATATTAAATTCTGTTGATATTAACTACGGGTACCATCAATGTTTTTGCAAACAGATATATATTTCTATATTAATAGTTTAATACCAACAAATCATTCACCTGTATTTATTTTTTGAGCCTTAGCATAATAATACAAACAATTTATTTACCAAAAAAATAATTTACTATCAGGAATTTTTATTACCGACAAATCTTTTACCATTATAAAAACTCGCTGCAATAAATAATTTAATTGTATTAATTTTTTTGTAAAAATATGGAATATATAAAGATATTTTTCATATAAATTATAGATAAATTAATTATATTTTTTATTATATATATAAACAAAAAATACAACAACCCTATTGTGCAACGACCCACCCTCCCACTCCCGTTCTCCCCCCCCAACCCAACATCCTGTTACCACATTCATTCCCTACAGAACCCACTCTATGTTCCTGCCGACGTTCTTCATGGATTAAAGAAACCCCTCTCTGTTTCCAACCAACGTTCCTCGAGGACTATTTCGCAAGAACCCCCACTCTATTCCAGATCGGCATCCCCTGCTGAAATCATCGCATGCACCACCTCATGTTCACAGCCAACATCCTTGTGTGAAACCCCTCATGAACTATGTCATCGTATGTGTTCCAAGATTCCCTCTCTACTCAACTGTCATCATCCAAAAAAATTTAGATTGGTATCCCCCATGAACCCTATATGTTCATCGACATAGTTCAATCATAGCCATCCCCAGAATCTCTGCACATCACCTACAGAGAACCGTTCTCTGAGCAAAGATCTCGGTGAGCATCCACAATTTTCCTTTCACCTTTTCATCATCGTGGTCGAACCTTCCGATCTCTCCTTCTCTATTCAAACCAAATTCTCTTCCATTCCCATGCTCAAGAATTCATATATCCCTTCCTCTGTACAGATGCTTCTCCTACCACCATCGCTAATCCATTCTCCCACTCTACTAGGTCCGAGGTGGGTTTTTCGTGTCACTAATTTACCCCCCTTTTGGATCTCTACTCACTTCTATCTGATCCTAGTCTATATAATATCCAATGTACATTATCTAGTTCTAGTCCAATTTGAGAGATTTATCCATAAATAAAACTGTTTCATCGCAGTTCTATAGGAATCCAAACCCTAACTCAAGTGGCGGGCTTCCTTCCAGATATGATAGTGTATGGTTGGTGTCTTTGAAGAACGTGTCCCATATCACGAACATGGGTGCCAATGATGGCTTTAAATCACACCCGACTGGTCGATCTTCTTTTGATTCCAAGGCCTATGGAAGTCACAATCCCGACACTAATGAGGAGACTATTATGGCCTCAACCAACAGCGGGACTAAGAAGAGTTTTTTTCTAAATAATTTTTTTTAATTTTTTTTAAAACAGACTAGTTTAAAAGAAATTCAAAAATACACCACAAAGGCGGAAGCAATGATTCCACTTTTGGGCCCACCCTATAACAAAAAAAAATATTTTGTCTAGAATTTTTTAATTTTTAATTTTTGTTTTGTTTTATATATATATATATAGACTAAACAAAACAAAAAAAAAATTCCGTAGAATTTATCTCCTATTTAAAATCCAGCAGTACTTCCATTACAGTAGTATGGATTCTCACAGAAGCTCTCACCCAGGGATCCATTTTATAAGAGAGCTTACCCTGGAAATCATTCTGCATTTCCGATGTGGGATATTGGTTCCTCATTTCCTACACAGAACATTCTGCACTATCGATGTGGGATTCTCTTTCAAATACGTGACTTTGAAAGATTATAAAATATAAACTATAAGGCCAATTTAAATGAAACATAAAACATGGATTAAACATATATAAAAATATTTGAAAAAATGAATTTCATAAAAAATGATGATATAAAATAATTTATAAGTTTTCAAAACCTCATACTTGAAACATAAAAAGATTCAAGTATGTGATTTTGAAAACTGATAAAATATAAATTATAAGACCAATATAAAATGAAACATAATACATAGATTAAAAATAAAACAAACAGTTTCAAATAAAAAGAATTTCGTTAAAAATATTGCTGAAAAGTAATTTATACGTTTTTAAAACGACCATCTTGAAACTTAAAAATGTTTCAAGAACGTGACCTGGAAAGCCAATAAAATATAAACTATAAGACCGATATAAATGAAAAATAAAACATAGATAAAACATATAAAAAGTAGTCGAAAATAATACAAATTGTAAAAATTGTTCATGAAAAATAATTTATAAGTTTCAAAACCACCTACTTGAAACATAAAATTGATTAAAGTATGTGGTTTTGAAAGTCTATAAAATATATACTATAAGACTGATATAATTTAAAGATAAAATATGGATTAAACATATAATAATTTATTTAATTATTTAATTAATATTATTAATAATTAATTATATAACAATTAATTATTTAATTATAAATTATTAATAATTAATTATATAATAATTAACAAATTAATTAGTAATATAATTATTCAATATATAATAGTTAATGAGTTAATTAGTAATATAATTAAAAATTATATTTATCCATTATAATTAATAATTAATAATTATTCAAAATTATTATATAATAATTAATTAGTTAATTGGTAATATAATTATTAATTATATAATAGTTTATTAGTTAATTAGTAATATAATTATAAATTAAAATTATTCATTATAATTATTAATTATAATTATTCATTATAATTAAAAATTATAATTATTCATTATAATTACTAATTATAATTATTCATTATAATTACTAATTATAATTATTAATTATTCATAATTAAATATTAATTTGTTAATTAATAATATAATTATTAACTATAAAACTATTAATTGTATAATAATTAGTTACTTAATTAGTAATTATTAATAATAAACTATATAACAAATAATTAGTTAATTAATAATATAATTAGTAAATTAGTAATATAATTATTAAATATTTTATTATTAATTAGTTACTATGAAATATAATGATTAATTATATAATAATTAATTAGTTGATTAGTAATATAACTATTAACTATATAATTTTAAAATTTTTAAATAGTGTTTATTAATCAATAATTATGCAATAACTAATTATTTAATTAGTAATATAATTATAAATTATATAATAGTTAATTAGTTAATTTTTTGAGAAAGATATTGTCGAGATGCATTTTATAATTATTTAATTAGTAATATAATTATAAATTATAATTATACATTAAAAATTAAAATTATTCCTTAAAATTATTAATTAGTATTTATTAAAAATTATTATATAATAATTAATTGGTTAACTGGTAATTTAATTATTAATTATATAATAGTTAATTAGTAAATTAGTAATATAATTATTCATTATAATTATTACAGAGTAATTATTAAAAATTATTATATAATAATTAAGTAGTTAATTAGTAATATAATTATTCATTATAATTATTCAATATAATTATTAATTATAACTATTAATTATTAATTATTAATTATTAATTATTAATTATATAATACTTAATTATTAATATAATGATTAATTATATAATTAATAACTATATAATAAATAATTATTTAATTATTAATATCAATATTAATTATTTAATAATTAATTATTTAATTATAAATATAATAATTAATTATGTAAAAATTAAATAGTTAATTAGTAATATTATTATTAATTATATAATAACTAATTAATAAATTTGTAATATGATTTTTAATTATAATTATTCATTATAATTATGATTTCGTAATTAGTAATATAATTATTAATTATAATTATTAATTATAGATATTAATTTGTTATTATTAAAAATTAATTATATAAAAATTAGTTAATTTGTAATATTATTATTAATTATATTATAATAAATTACTTAAATAGTAATATAATTTTTAATTACATTTATTCATTATAATTATTAATTATTAATTATTAATTATTAATTAGTAATTAGTAATTAGTAATTAGAAATTATTAATTATTAATTAGTTAGTTAGTAATATAAATATTAATAATAAATAATAATTATAATTATTAATAATTAATTATATAACAGTTACGTAGTTCATTAGTTATATAATTATTAATTATATAACAATTAATTAGTAAATTAGTAATATAACTTTTAATTACATTTATTAATTATAATTATTAATTAGTAATTAGTAATTATTAATTAGTTATTATTAATTATTAATTAGTAATATAAATATTAAATATTAATTATTAATTATTAATTATACAGTAATTATTTAGTTAATTATTAATATAACTATTAATTATATAATAATTAATTAGTTAATTAGTAATATAAATATTAATTATATAATAGTTAATTCATTAATTAGTAATATTGTTATTAAATATAATTTTTATAATTTTTAATTATTAATTATTACTCATTAATTATTACTTATATAATAATTATTTAGTTAATTATTAATATAACTATTAATTATATAATAATTAATTAGTTAATTAGTAATATAATTATAATCTTTCAAAGTCAGGTGCTTGAAACAATTTTATGTTTGAAGTAGTCTGTTTTGAAAGCTTATAAATTATTTTTCATCAAAATTTTTTGGAAACTACTTTTGTTTTCAACTATTTCTTATACGTTTAATCAATCATTAACGTTTCATTTATATTGGTCTTCTATTTTATGTTTTAATTTTCAAGTAGGTGGTTTTGAATGCTTGTAAATTAATTTTCATCAGCATTTATTTGGAAATTCTTTTTGTTTCCAACTATTTAATATATTTTTAATCATTATTTAATGTTTCAATTAGACTGTTTTTATAGTTTATATTTTATAGTCTTTCAAACTCACATACATGAAAAAAATTATGTTTCAAGTAGGAGGTTTTGAAAGGTTATAGATTATTCTTCATCAACATTTTTTATAAAATTCTTTTTGTTTTCAATTATTTATTATATGTTTAATCATTTATTAAAATATCATTTTTATTGGCCATATAGTTTATATTTTATTGTATTTCAAAGTCACGTACTTGAAACATAATCCCACATCGGAAATGCAGAATGTACTACAGATGAAAGGTAGAACCTGAATCCCACATCCAAAATGCAGAATGATTATCAGGGCAAGTCCTCTTATAAAAGCGAGTTCTGAATAAAAGTTTCTATCATAATACAGAATGATGTAATGGCTATAGCACTGGATCTTTAATAGTAGATAAATTCTGCTAAAATTTTTGGTTTTGTTTATATATATATATATATGAATATTTATATATAGATAAACAAAACAAATCAAAAAGAAAAAAATAAACATTTTCAAAAATAAAAAAAACATTCAGGGGAAAGGCGGCATCGCAGATGTCTCCTTACACCTGAAATGCAAAGGCGGCATCCGGGATGCTACCTTTCAGGTGCGATTTTAAAAATATTTTTTCCCTAACTGTTTTCTGGAAATTTTTTTACAACGAAAAAAAATCAACTAGGAACATCAATCCCCTAAAAATACCATCTATGAAGAAAAAATATGAGAATGGACTCTTGATGTGAACAAGGAGGGACTCTCTCTGGATTGGCCCTGATGGTGGGGACGATATTGCTGGTGATGGAGGGAGTGAATATGAATTTTTGGTGGGTATTAATCTTTTAGAGGAGTTTGGGAAAAATCTTCCCTAATTGAAAATCGATGAGATCAGAATAGAGAGGGTTAAGTGGGTGAAGTAGTCAAAAGCATAAAATAGAGTGTGTGATGTGGGTGAGAGGGAATTGCTAAAGGTTATGTGTTTCTACATGGATAGTGAATTATAATATTTGAAAAAAGAATATGGAGAGAAAGGAAGACTCTAGAGAATATTGTCTATGGGATTCATACAACTGATCGTAGTAGGGAAATAGAGGGTTTTGTGAAGAAAGGGATACCACCCTCTGTTGAGAAGGTCAGTGAGTTTGAGACATGGAAAGGAAAGAAGGTCGATAAATAGGACAAGAAAACCCCTGATTTATCTGGTGAAGTGGATAGAGGACTCCAAAGGTCTATCAATGCCTGCATCCCCTTGATGATGTGTATCCAATGAACAGGATGAGGCAATCTTTGGGTGATTTCATTAATGAGAAGTCGATATCTATGTCTTTTTGCAGACTCTACTCATGTGTTGTTGTGCTCACTATGCTTCAAGTTTATTACAGATCCTGTTTTTTGATGGACATTAGAATGGAAAAAGTGTGCTTGGTAAATCACTAGTGGGTATCTTATAATTCCAAGTAAAATATAATCAAATTTATTTTTGGAAACAAATTTCCATCCATTTTGTTCGTTACATATTATTTTGAATTGTGTTTTCTCAATATGAACATGCTAAATCTTCCAAAGGTAGTGTGTCAAAGGGACATATATGATAGTGACTGATCTAATGTCACTCTTTTTAGTATCTCCATTTTCTCGTCATTTTAATCTGGGCTTTATTTCTAGTAACATTATTTTTAGAAATAATTGATTACATTGGTACTTCATTTTACTGTTCTACTTCGCCATTTTTTCTAAAACTAGAGAAAAAGCTGTATTCAATGCTAGTTTTGTTATTTATTTATGTTTTATCCCTATTTTTATCACTAGAAAAAAAACTTCATCTCAATACCTATGATGACTATCAAGTATATTTGTTTTCATATCATCATTCATTTTTTTTGACAATATTTTTACATCGTGTTGAAAATTTTATTACACGTTCACATTCTTAATTCCAAATAGCACTGTAATGGGCATTATTTTTTTGGGTTAAATTAAGGGTAATTTGATCATTGGGGATATATGTGAACCATATAAATGGGAATATAACCTCAAATGTGAATTTTGATACACATTCCAATGCAACAAAAAAAATTTCTCAATAAACCCGTTTTTTATTGGGTTAAAATATGTTTATATTTTTAGGCCTCCTCTCAATTGTTTACACATATTTTCTTCTCCAACAAAAAATTATAGTTGGGATCAAAATATCTATTCTCAATTCTCAGTGAATGTAATTTTAACACAACTAAAAATTTATTTAAAAATATTAATATTTTTTAATATAATATAACCACACATTGATGGCATCTATTAAAAAATTATATTAAAATCTTATCTTCAATTATATTTATATATGAATGTGTTTTGATGATTTTCATTAGTCAATAAAAATATTATTTTTTAATCATATTATGCTAAATGACCTTTGAATGGTTAAATGAAAAGGTCGCTCAATAAATTGATTATTGTTTTCTTAATTAACCTATTTAAGGATCCACTTATGTCATATTTCAATATTTATATTAATGTAAATCTATGTTTTTGATCCCTCTTTTTTTTACCAGTACGTAATATGAATTTAAAATGGCGGTTCCAAACATAGTACCTATCGATAGGTGTTTATAGGGGATTAAGTAAGTGTTTTTTTGATATGTTCAAAGATGTATGAAACACATTATTTCAGTTTATTATTATTTTTATTTGATTCTAGATATTTATAAATCATATGTTCAAGTGTACAAATACCATGAATTAACAATGTTTGAAATTTTTATTCATTCAGATTGGAAATTCCTCCCAAGAAGAAATACTATCATTTTTTGTTTTATTTTGTTTTATTTTTGGATTAACATGCCTTATTATGTTGATATTACTTTATCATGTTTACGATTTATGAAGGATTATTAATATCTAATTTGGTTTTGTTTTTCATGGTCTTTTATAGGACATATCGAGGTTGCTCAAGTTCTTATTTCATTTCAATATTGAGCATTCTTCCACAATAAATTAGGCATTTCTATGTTTTCTTATTCATTTCTTATTTTTATATATGTAGTTTTAAATTTCATTTAATGATTTTATGTTATTGTGTGTAAGTTACTGATCTAGTTAGAAGGTGATACAAAATAGGATGTGATGGTTTGAGTCCATCATATGTAGTTTTTTTGCTTATGATTTTTGGACATTGACATGTTATATATGTTCGCAACAAAATGTGGTTATTTTATATATGATTCTAGGAAATATCCCTGTTATATATGTTTCAGATATGTGACCTTTAAAAAATGGGATGATGTGATGAAGACAAGATTTTTTCATGAGGGGATCATTAAATCCACTCATCAACAATGCAGTAATAAAAATGTTTTCCAAAAAACATTACTTAGGAATTTATAGAACATTATTAATTGAAAATCAGTACAAAAATTCATGTCCCAATTTATTATGGAATCTATATGGTCAACCGATAAATGAAATTAAAAACTAGGTCAATGAGATATATCAAAAATCCAAGTACAAAATTCCTTTAATAAATCATATCCTCCTTATATCATCTAGAATTAATCCCCACTCAACCTTTTAATATGACATTTATATATCAATCTTACCCATAAAATTTATACGTAATACATTGTAATATAGTTCTATCAATATCTTTTATGATAAGACTACCATCCCATGAATACTCATTCTTTTAAATACAATATAATGTACCTTTAATATAATAGTGCGATGAAGATAAACAATCATATCATTATGAATATTAATAATGATTTTATATGTGACATTACATATATTATTATAATGATAAACCATAAAATGAAATATTTGTGTTGTATTGGGATCAATGATGAGAGATGTTACTTTTGTAACTATGGGTCCATGTCCACCACTATAGAAATTGAGCATTGATTTCATAAGATAATTTTTATTGGTTCCCATTCTTCATAATTAAAAGATCATATAAAACCATCTTCTCCCTTTTCACATTAGAGTCATTGAATATTTATTATTCCAATATTACCACTTCATCAAAATTATTAACCAACATGGATTTTGATATTCAGTTTATTCCATCCCACTCTTCAAAGGTGAATAAATTAAAAACCTTTTTACCCTACACACCAAGTGTTCAAAAAGAATGTTAGATGTCTTGGCATCACCTTCACCCCTATAGAGTCGAGCATAAAGGACGTTATTTAACGCTTATAAGAGATGTAAATGTTAAGTAATTTATGCATTCAATTTTGGGAAAAAGAGAGTTTTTTTGTTTTAATCTTAGTTGTTATGGCCTTATATTTGTTTAGATTCTTGTTTCATTGTACACCATGCACATTATCAATCAAACTCACTATTTGAGTACCAATTTTTTAAAATTATCTTCTTTTCTCAATACCTTGGTAATATTGTTTTTCAAACCTATTTTCTCTCTAAATTTTTTAACTTTTTTAAATACGATGTGGGAATGATGTAGAAATATTCTTCTCTCTAAAAATACTTTATATCCTTGGAGATAAACCATCCACCCCAATCTAGGGAAATAGTAATTTTAGTATATCATATGTTTTTTGATGAAGGAGATCTATTGTTGTATCCATTGGGTTGTCTTTAGGTTTGGAATTATTGTGTTACATGTATTGTTCTATTTTTTTCTTCCTCTAGTAGTTGAGTGTGTCATCATTTTGTTATCTTTACATTGTTTTCCCCTTTGGATTTAATTTGTCATCAATTATGTTGGGCTTCATAATGGTTTCATTCATGACCCTTATTGGCACTATGTCAGGCATGTCCCCTTCATTTGGTACATTCCATCATTACTGTGAGAGTTGTTCTTATTATAAAAAAGCAGATTATCTCCTCTTATTTTTTTAGAATATGGTCCTTGTCTTAGATCTTCTCACATTAGTATTCCATGATGCTTTAAAAAATTTCATATGAAATAATATTATTATGTTAAAATATTAGAGATGACACAGTTACTTATGACCTTTCCTCTGTATAGGTGTTCATGAATATGCATGTGCAAGAAAGGGGGACATGTTTCGATAAAACCTCCAAACATCTACAACATTAAGTCATATATAGAAGGAATTGTGGGAATTTTAGATCATTAGCAATATTGTGAAGCTGAAAAACCTTACCTAGACCCACCATTTTGAATTGTTCTGGTAATCAGATGTTTTAGATAGAGAAGTATACATGAATGGAAAAATAAATCCTATTCACCATGTGCCATAGTCTAAAATTTCATGGATTCTCTAACTAAAAAAATATCCACTAGATTATAATCAAAATCATGTTCTTTAATCTATTTTCTTCTACACCATAAGTTGTATATCCTAATTTTCATTCCTTGATATCAAATTACATTAAACTGACTCAAAATCTCGGTTTTGGTTGAATATGGATAACTTTCAAGGAACAATGAAATATCAGAATTAAAATTTTCTCTACCACACAGAAGAAATGGTTCTAGTTGGTTAGACGATGTACTAAATTCCTAATCCACCATTGGTACTACAATCCTACAATAGCCTTCTTAAGTAAAATATTTGAATGAGAGTAGACATTTTATTTGAGTTCGTCTCTAAATGTATAGGTGGTGGCTATAGACAATAACATCGACAATCAATCTCATGGAGATATTTTGTAATCCATTTCCATATAGCCCAACTGCTAACTTTGATTTATTATCTGAAAATACAAAACTCATACAATGATGCATCATCTCAGGATCTATACCACCACTATCATCTTGAACTAATAATATTGTATTTTCATCCATTGGATTGTTCATTTTATGTACAAGGACAAATGAGGCCCCATTTTGGATAAACAGTGGGTTTGGATATTGGTTCTGGTGTAATAATTGAAAAATGTTCGTTTTCTCTTGCTAGTCTGGGTTTTTTCTTGGTGGACTCATGTATTATTTTTCATCCATCATCCTTGGGAAAATTTTTTGATGTTCAATTGTTTGGAGAATCTGGATGTTGAATGTATCTAATGATGGTGACTGATGGGATATAGTATTGACAACATTAGGTCATGGGGAGCTGGTGCTAGAGGTTAGAGGCACTGGTTTATTTAGATTTCTATTGAGTTTTTTGGTTTCATAGATGGTAAGTGTTTCTATTTAGGTACCTCTTTTATTGTGAATATTTTGTTTTGGTTCATGTTTCATATTTCAAGAATCTTTTTCTGTAATGGTTTTCACTTCAGTATAAAGTGTATTTATTTTGAGAAATACATAATATAATCTATTTAGGATAATATGTTTTTTGGGATGAGGTTGTAATTATTTGGAGAAATGATGCATTGATTAGTGTCGTTCGGACTAATGATTTTTGATATGTCGACAAAGATGATGAAAATTTCTCAGAATGAAAATCAATTTTTTATACATCCATTTATTTCTATTTTGGTTTCAATTCATTATATATTTTGTAATGATTTATTTTTATGTTTTTTGGATTTGTGTGATGTAGGTATTGGATTGAGAGGGTGTGACATATCAACGAATTGTGTTTTCTTGTTAGTACTGGATCCAACCAAATATGTTTCTTGCAAATACTGGAGCTAGAGCAGTGACTTGAGATATCATGCTCATATAAGAGATGGAAGGTTGGTCTTCATGCATGGATGGGTCGCTAATGGTCACTGGTTGTTGTAGTTGGCTCAATGACATGGATGTGCTACTACTAGAGTTGACATGAAGACATGGATGGGTCATTGGTGCTTGTTTTTCACTGTTATTGGAGCTGAATCACTATCATTTATGGGTCATTTCTATCCTTTCATGGCTTGGAGGATTCATTGGGGCTACTTGCTGGTTACATCTGCTCGAGATGGCTCGCTGGCATGGATGGGTCTGGGATAATGGATCCTACTGTAAAATAATTATTAATAAATTATTTCATTATTAATATAATTTTTTATTACACTGTTTTAACATCTGTTAAAATCGTTTTCAGTTTAATAATTAAAGTAGATTCATTATAAATTATTTATTGATAAATATAATATGAAATTTTATCAGTAATAAAAACCTATAATTTTAATTTAAATATAATTTATAAAAATTTATTATACGTTGGTAATATTATTACCAACAGAACAATTTTTTAGTAGATACTATTTCAAAACAATTTAACCAGAAAAAATATTATCTATTAGTTCTATAATATTTGTAATAGAACTATTTTTTTCTGTCGCAAAAACATTTAGCAACATAATTTTTACCGAAAGTTTAGGGACAGAGATATATTTATTGGTAAAACTTTTTACCAAAATAAAATGTACCTTTACCCACAAATATGCCTATATTGGAAAAATTGGAATATTTTGTAGTGTGATGTTCTCCCAATTCCATGCTAGTAAGGGTAATGGTTGCATCATCGCATTAGAATTTTACCTCTCAACCTTCACTTGCTGACACACCAGGCTCATTGATGTATACTCAGCGTTCCCCATCTTCATGTTATCCCAAAAATAATGCTCTCAGAGATCTCGATACATATTTGTGTTTCTTAGGAGAATGGATAAATTTGATCTATTTGCATCTTCCCAAAGTTGTTTCATTAGCTCTGGACTTGATGGAACACTTAGTATTTTCCCAAATCTCACAATTCTTTATTCATTATCATTGAAACCTGAGGATTTCCCATTTCCCACAGTTTCCACTTTCTTCTGAATTCCCACATCATGCTTTGGATAATCCTTTAACCTTTATAAAATAGGCGTTTGAGAAATCATTTGTGAAAAGATTTATGATGTTCCCTTCTTTTGGATTCCCTTGTCCTTCTTCATAAAATATAAGATGATTGGATGTTTTTAAATTCTCATCAATGATATAATTAGCAGTTCATTTCTACTTAGAGCATCTGACCCCCTATTCGCTATTCCAAGGAGGAAATAGATTGTGTAGTCATAGTATATGATCATCTCTAACCAGATTCATTGGCGCATATTCAACTCTTTTTTTGTGAATATATACATGAGGCTTTTGTGATCTAAATAAAATTCACACTTCCCCACAATGTGGTAATTCTGCCAATTTTTTAAATTGAAGATCACCACAGCCAACTCTAGATCATTTGTTGGATAGTTTTGGTCATGAAATTTCAATTTCCTTGAATCTTATTCAATGACTTTTTGATTCTTCATCAACACACAACCCCAAGGCAGTTGTTTCTTCGGGAACCCTAAAGGAGGAGAGGGCGCTCTGAGGTAGGCGGCTTGCCCGTTCAGGCGGCGGCGATGGCCGCCACCCCCGCCCTTCTTCGGCAACACCAGGTAGCCCCGGCGTACCCCTCTCTGTTCTTGGATCCTTCTCTCCTACCCGACTTTCCCCGTATTACTCTTTTCCCTAAAGTCTCGTCCCTCCACCGAGGGGCTCCATCGCTTCCGCTCTCCCTAAAGGAGTTTTCTGAGGCTTCTAATCTCCATGGGCTATCCCTAATAGCTCGATTTGGTCATAAGTGCCCTTCCCTGATCAGTTTCTCTCGCTTCGTCAATGAATCTATACCCCTTCAAGATCGCATCATCGTTGGGCTCCTAGACTATCGTCACTTCTCTATGCAGTTTTCCAAAGATGATGATATTGCTTCATTTTGGTCTCAAGGTATTCGTTCTTGTGGGGGTATACGTTTCTTTCTCCTTCGGTGGAGCTAAGACTTTCATTGGAAGAGGGATTCACCATCCGCGACCATCTGGGTGAGTTTTCTGGGTCTTCCCCTTCCCATCCAGAACCCCGCTATTCTACAATTCTTAGGTAATCTGGTTGGATGGTTTTTGTCCTTTGATGAGCGATCGAGAACGCTGTGCCATCCAATGGCACCCCGAATATGTGTGGAAGTCGACGTATCCAAACCTCCTGTTGAAGAGGTATGGATTGAGGTGGTAAAAGAGCTTCGGTGCCACCAACCGGTGTCTTTTGAGAACTGGTACGACAACTGCACTTCCTGTTGCCGACTGGGCCATCTTGAACAGGGCTGTCGTAAACTGTTTCAGAAGTCTTCAACCTTGGCTGATAGCAGAATTGCCCCACCAGAGTTGCAAACAGCGAGCATCGCGAAACCCTTTGTCTCTAGTGGTTCACTACAGGAGGATGCAGCTGCAACACCTATGGACAATGGTGTGAGTATTATTGAGAGAAATTTGGCTTCTCCTTCTAAGCAGGATACCTCAATGCCTAATCGCAGTACCCAAATTGAAGAGTCTTCAAAGCCAGCTCCTACCTCACCTGAAGCCAGGGTCAAGGATGTATTCAACAGGTTGATCGGAGATCTTAATGGAATGAAACAACCATTGGCATAGTCTTGTCTGTGCAATGCTACGAGTATGGACACTGAGTCTGGTTAAAATGGTAACCATTCTGAGATGGTAAGGGTTAATGTGGAAACTCAAGAGGGAATTCTCATGGCTCCTGGTTCTGGTCCTGATGAGGAGGCGATCTGTTCACCTAGAAATGATAAAGGTGCTGCTTCTTTGGGAGGCACCAAGACACCAGCAGGGAAGTGCTGGACCCAAAATGGTGTTGACACATTCGATTCCTTTGGCTGTTTGGACTCCATTGAGACTAACCAGGTTGAAGGGGATGGGCAGACTAAGGGGGGTTCGGGAGTTGACAATGTTCAGGAGGAGGGGATGTTACCTAAGAGGATCAAAGGGAGAGAATGCAAGGATTACTCATTTTTACCAAAGCCGATGGAAACACGGTCAGGTAAAAAATCTAAACTAGGTGAGAAGGAAACATCATCTGACAAGGTTATCATGCAGGAGGACCCCCTGGTTGGGGCCAAGGTGAATAATAATGGAATGGGCAGCAGTTCTAAAATGGGAAAAATCATTAAAGATCCTATCATCTGCTCTGAAGAGGATATGGTAGAGGAATTTCTCTATGTCAACATCCCTCAGGAGGAGGCTGATATGATGGGAAGACCTATCAAGGTGGAGGTCAACAGTGAGCAGGCTAGGTGGATTGACAAACAGGATTTGATTCTAATGATAGGCTTCAACAATCGAAAAATCAGCAAAGTTGAATATATCCGAACATGGGACAAAATGGTGGATCGATTTGAAGACATCATTGGGGAAGACCCTGGTGCCAAGGTATGGTTGATGAAGTGGAATCTGTATAGAGAGGAAAGCACTAACAGGCTTAGATTATGATTTGGTAATTTTTCATATTCCTAAGAGGCGTCACCTCCAGACGAATTGGGTTTGTTTATCCTATTGCTACCAAGGGTTTGGTGGTTTTCCTATGTCTACGGTTTGTGTGGTTTTTTTGGCTCGCCGCAGGATCTCCTTGGTGGGATCGGTTTCTCTGCCATCATATTTGTAGGCCATTTGGGACATGGCTGTGTTGGTGGGATGACAACATCGGGAGGGACCATGCTTTCATGTGATCGCCGAGTGTCCTGCATGCGGATGGTGGTTGACGCTATTGCTGGAATGAGGTATCCTGTTTTTTCCTGTTTTGTTTTTTAATGTTTGGATTTTTTCTGAACTTTTGGTTTCTCACTTTTCTCGTAAAAGTGTTGCTCTTAATAAAAAAAATCTCCAGAATCAAAACACAACCCAATACCTTCTTTGAAGAATCACTAAATACCACAAAAACATATCCACTTTTGGATAGTGTGAGAATGGACACAGTGATAATCCACCTTTTGAACACCTTGTAGATATCTTCAAAGTCATCACTCCATGAACCCTTTATGCCCTTTTGAGTTATCTGGGTAAACGGGTTGGACAATAGTGAAAAATTTCTCACAAATCATCGAAAATATCCAGCTTACCCTAAGAATCATTGAATATCTATTACCGATGTTGACCTCATCCACCCCTCTATTGGAGTTGGATTCAAGGAATCCACAGATATCCCATTTCATGTGATGATATGACCGAAGAATGAGACCTCCTTAAAGTAGAACTTAGACATGTTTTACTTTTCATAGAGATCCACCTTTCACAAGGTCTCTAGTATAGTTCTTAGTTATTCCCTATGCTCCTCCTTGGGTTTAGAGTATATTAGAATATATCTATAAAAACTTCCACAAAATTTTCATGGTAATATTTAAATACTATATTAATGATTTCCATGAAGATTCTTGGAGAATTAGTGAGTCTGAAAGTAATTACTATGAATTTATAGTGCTTGTACCTTTTACGAAATATTGTCTTGAGAATATCCTCCTACATCACCATTACATGGTAATATCCTGACTACATATCCACATTTCGAAATTATTGTACTCCACGTAGCTTATTAAACAATTCATCAATTGAGGGCATATGATACTTGGTATTTATTGAGATTTTTTTTGAGCTTATGATAATCAATTTGAAGACTTATTGACCCATCATTCTTCTTGATGAAGAGGACTGGTGCACCCCATGGTGAAGCATTTGGGCATATAAACCCTATATTCAGATTCTACTATAGTTGTTTCTTAAGATCCTCAAGATCCACAAATACCTTCATATATAGATTTTTAGTTATTAGTAATTCTCCAGGTGTATGATCTATTAAGAATTCAACATCTCTTCTAGGAGGAAGACCATGAAATTCTTCAGGAATCACTTCAATGAATTCACTCACAAGAGAAATTTCTTCAAGGATAGTTGATTCCTTGGAGTCAATCATTTGAGAAAGATATGAATCCTCATAGGGAATTAGTATCCACTATTGAGATGATAGAGCTAAAGAAGATGCATCCTCCTCCATGCACTTGTATAGAATCGGGGGTTGATTCACAAAATGGATAGTGATTTCCCTCCCACAAAAATTTATATTGTCTCTATATAAGTAAAACCTATCCATGTCTAGAATTACATCAAATTCCACTAGAGGGAGTATGAAGAGGTTCTCTAGGAATATCAATCCATAAATTATGACATGGGTGGAGTTATATTTATAGGATTCCATGATCTCCCCATTTACCATCCTCACCGACATTGTTACTTCCATGATTTGTGGTGCTGTGGGGATGTTCTATGAAACATTTGGGATATAAAAGAAGGTGTAGAAACCAAATCAAAAAGTGGGTTCAAAATTCTATAATTAATTTCTACTGTATCTTTCACCACCTAATTTTCGTGGTTCACTATGGTGGTAGTGATGCAAAAATTCCACCCCTGCTTCCTTGGAGGTTGGTGGTTGAATCCGAAAACCCTTGTCTTGGGGAACTAATTTGCAATGTCGAATGTTTCATTTCAGTTGAAGCTATTAACAACGTTTTGAGGGCCGATCAGAGTGTTCCTCTGTTCTGTCATAGCCACAGGTTTTTCTTGCCGATAGTTAATAGTCAGGTTCCCTTCTCTTCCAAACTTAATTTATTTCCAAATCCCCATCAAGGAATTTCTGGGGTTCTTTCTTCATCACCATTGGAAAGTGGGGTGCTGTATTTTCATAACACCAGTGGATTAATTCATCATATGGCTAGAATTAAATACCACATTTTTCTTTTTATCCACATATTACCCATAATATTCCTTGATATCCATTTCAATTTTGAGGGCACATTAGAAAATTTTCTCATTGCCATCGTAGTCATAGAATGTCATTGCTTTCCGTATGCTAGATTTAATCCCACCAAAGAAATGGTTAACCTTGCATTCTGGGGTAACGATAAATCCGGATGCATAATGTGTTTTCCTTGTCATGTTTTCCTTGTATGCTCCATCATATTCGTCATCTTTTTTTCTTTAGGGAAAGGAAGTCATGTTCTATCTTAAGATGTAGGCTACACAGAAAATATTTATCAAAAAACATCTTCTGGAAATCCTTCCATTCCAACACCTCAATATCCTCCTCATACATCTTTTTTTATCAATGTCCACCATTGATCAACTTCATCCTCCATATAAAATGTATCCTCAAGAACCATTTATTCTTTGGATAATTGAAATATGGAAAGATCTTTTCAATGGATTTGATCCATTGTTTGGAGAATGAATGATAAGATGGCCCATTAAATGTAGGAGGCATTTGTCTTATGAAGCTCTTGACTAAAACTTGTCCCTTTTTTAGGGGGTAAAGCTTTCTCTCAACACACAGTTGTATTCCAATTTTTTTTAACAAAGAGGGTATCGTGAAAAAGTTCTCTAATCCCACTCCCATCTGATTAGGAATCTCATTAGAACATTCATCTCATTGATCATTGCATTAGTCTTCAGACTGAGTCCTCCTATTACCTGTCATTGATTAAAATAAAAGGAAAGTTAGGGGTAACACATAAAGGGTAATAAAATGACAAAATTGATTACTTATAAATTATATTTATTACCATAACATATGATTTAATGGGATTCAATCTGTGTTATCATTGATCTACTTCCCAATATATACTCATATGGGCATTTTTTTAATCCCTTAATAATGGTTCATAATATTCTTGAGTATTTACCAAAGCATATCCCCCAGGAATTTCATAACCAAGAGTATTGCAAGGCCCATTTTCATAAGCCAGGGTACCTCGGGTCAATCCCGAAACTCCTTTTCGGATTTTTCACTCATATGTAAATCTGTTCCAGAGCCACCACTACCTGATCATATCCTAACAAGGATGTATTTGATTTAAAAAAACATACTCAATACTCCCTAAAATGTAGGTATGTTTTTATTATACTTATTCTTATTCCTAAGGCTTTCACTATGGTTTTCTAATCTGAATCCCAAAATACCTAAATGTATCCTATAATACCATCTATAACAACCACGATCTTTATGTCACACCTAAACATTATTTATTACATAAAAATATTCAGTTGGTAAAACATAGAAGATCAATAGGTAAACTTTCATTGGGTATTAGGACCATTACATAACAACTTATAACATAAAACACATCATCTTTATTGAAATCATCCTTTATATGACCACTACATTCCTTCGTACATAGCATTGCATGGGATACCCTGAGGACATGCATAAAAAAGGGTTCAGACAAAAATCACAATAAGAGAGTAAGAAAGGAATAAAATGAAGAATTCAATACATGTTAGGCAATAGTAATATCAAAAGTGCATAGTATAAAATTTAATATAAAATCATGATATAATATGATTAATTTAACGTGGAAATGTGGCAACAACATTTAAAATGATAGCATGAGCTAATGATAATCCCACATGGAGCATGAGTATACCCTCATTGCACATGAATTAGTATAAGTAAACCCTCATTTGTCATGATGTATCATGATACTAATCATTACCCAATGCATTGAAGCACTATCATGGAACACATTTCTTAATAATAACAGTTCATGCTTAACTTTTCCATATAGATCATACCACATGAATTCATTAAACATTACCAGTTATTCCAGACTAATGTAATGTAGAATTCATATATGAAACAATACATTCAATATGTAAATGTTAATAAAGGTGAATACCCTTGATAGTGAAATGGGAATGGTATTCACTACATGATGACTTTGGATTGGAAAATAGTGGTGTAATTTTAGTATTATAACGACGTGACATAAGAATTTGAAAAAATGGTTGATGAGAGTGAAAGGGGTGTCTCATCATATTTTAATGAATTGGACAGTAAGGGGGGTTATATAGATACACGTCCCAATACATTAAATGGAATTTTGAATCATAATGTAAATGAATTGCGTGAATGTAAATGTGGAGAGGGAAATTCATTACTGAATTTGGTAATGGTAACAGGTGTACATGGAAGGAAATAATGAGAGGGAAAGGGATCTCCCATTATTCCAAAATAAATAGGTTAGTATGGGGGAGGTTAATAATTATACCCCAACAATAATAAAGTAAAATGAAAGGGAATAACCATATTTTGAAACTTGGATAAAATGACAACAGAAGGAATCCCTTACATGGAAGTGTGATCCCAAAAGTTTGGGAGGGTCTTGAGAGAGGCTTCATTGATGCTTGGGGAACACTGGGAGGATTCATGAGAGATTTTTTCAGAGATTGGACAAACATTAAGGGCTTCTTGTGAAGAGGAAGTGGGATCTTGGATTGGTTTATATAGGAAAAGGGAGGGAATTATTTATTATTTAGGTTTGGGACACCACAAATTTAATAAATCAAAAAATCTTACCAGACCATGGTTTCTGATGCTGGTTTTTTCAAAAGAGGTTTGAAAATTATTATTTTATAAGGACAATGTCTGATCATCTTAAAATATTATGTTTTATTATTTGGAGATGAGTCACACTCCTAGGGAAATCAATTTAAAAAGATAAAATGTTTTATATGTTTTGAAGGGTCTACTAATGCTTTGTAAAAAATCAAACAAAAATAAAATTAATTTAATTTCATGGTAAAACATATATTGGCCAAACAAAAGATTTATAGTATTTTATTGCATCACAACTGGGTCATTATGATTTCTTATAACACATTATATATTTAAATGGTATTTAATTTTTACCCAAAATTCGACAATCTAATAAAATTATGACAAATTTACCATTGGATATTTTTGACATCCTAATTCCAAAAATATTATTCACTTTTTCTAAATAATAATCCAAATTTGTGAATTTTTACGTTTAAAAAAACATACATTTATAAAATATTCACGGGTTTTGATAAAAATAGCTTTCAAACCTTAATTAAATTCACAATTGTAATCGTAATAATTATACAATAATTCAATTTTAATAAAATGTAATGTAGTGATAATATTTTTTTAAAGAATTATTTAATAAAAAAATATTTCAATTCATCAAAATGGATTTATTAAATAACTAAAAATTCTATTTTTTCTTAAATACTATTTAAAAAATGATAATAATAAATTGAATTTATATTATGTATAAAAAATAATTTACCTAATAATTGTACTAGGGTCTCATTACATAACCCCTAATAACACCCACATACGACTGAAGGGTAAGGTGTGTGATGGTTTCATACTCTTGGGGTGGCTCGGATAATATCTCTCAGGTGGTAATATCTATCAACTTCAACTTCTCCCATAGGCGGTTATGTTCAAGCTTCACGTGTTGAAGCTCGGCTTGGTATTGATCAAGAGAGAAGCCCAATGATGCCCCCTCTTTTTTGAGATATGACAGATAGGCTTAGTATGGAACATTTCTATAGGATGCATCCATCACTTCCTTTGTCTTAGTAAATTGGATTTGTTAAAGAAATATATTTATACTAATCATGGGGTCACTGTTAAATGTCTATATTAGAAACAGTCACAATTCTAAATGGTATTTGAAAATCCAAAAAAATAAAACCATAGAAGATCATTTTTTATATATCCATTTCTCACAATAATAAATTCAATTAAATAATTAGAAATTTTTATTAGTGAATGTTTGGGTCATTACAATATTGAGTAGTCCTTATATATATATATATGAATATATATATATCATAACATAGTTATTACTATTATAGTCCATTAATTTAATGGATGGGATATAATTGTCATATATTTCATAGGCTGTTTAGGCTCGGAGTTGCATGTTGAGTAAGCTATCAAACATAATATTATTATTTTCAAATATCAATGTTTTAAAATATTAAAACAATCGATAACCCAGTCGATCAATGTCCAAAACCACATTATGAAACCTCCATTTTCATACCACCGCCCAACCCTCCCCACACTATCATCATGAAAACAAACTTAAGTCCATTGAAAATCCTAAAACATAAAATATATAGGATTGAGATAAACAAATAATAGGATAAAAATCACATAAATTTCAAATTTATTTCCAAAAAAAATCAATAATTATAATATATAAATATTACTAGAATATTTTATTTTAAAATATAACTTACAGTAAAACCAAATATATATATATATATATAAACCATTCAAAAGATTCAAATTTTTTCTAAAATAGATATCACATGTTCTATAAATAATTTCCATCATCCTATGACATTGTAAAACCAAAAAAGCATATTATATATTAAAAAATATATATATTTTTAATAAAACCGAGTACTTTATAAACATTTATCCCATCAATGAACTCTTTAAATCAAAACAACAATTTTGAAATATTAATCCAAACAACTCAACGGAGTCATTACATAAAAAAATGGATTTAAAACATCTCCCAAAATAATATTCCAAAGTAAATGTCCCCAACACCCACAAATTAATAATATTAACGAAGTAACCACTATGAATATCACCAATGAAAAATAGATATGGGTTATAATATAATATAAACATGTGGAAATGATTTAATTATGAACTAAATCCAAATCCACTAAATCTCTAATTCCAAATCAAGGAATATAATTATCATGGGTTCTATCCAGCAATCCCTAATGTAATATCCCAATAATATTTTGTGAATTTTACACAATATCATACCAAATATCAGTTTGTGCTGAAATTCAAACAAAAAGTAATCAAACATGCCCTCAAAAGAATCATAGTGACGAGATCACCTCTTATCCATAGTTCCTAACATGATTATAGGGCCAATATTGTTTTTAGATAAAAATATAATAATATAAATAGTTCTCCCACATATTACCTATAGATAAAGGAGTTATAGGATATAGAATGCATGTCCAATTTAATATACAAGGAATATGAAATAACTATAAACTTCCCCCAATATTAACATAATTAAAATATACATATCCCCCATGAACTAAGGTCATAGATAAGAAAATCCCCACATAAGATGAGAAATTATCATCACATTGTGTGAAACAACCCATATAAGGGAAACATTTTAATGGGGAGACCAGGAGGCCAATTTCACATAATAAAATTCAAAACCAAAATGTCAATTGGGACATTAACATTAAAACATGTCTTAAAATTTCTTACAATTCCACATATAATAGAAGAATAATTTCGATACACTTCAAAATAGTTAGAAATATCAGCCACCATTTAAAACAATTCAAATACTCCCTTTAATGGAGGGTATTATTTTTTGTAATACCAAAAATTTCATATAGACATACATTTATTTCGAAAATATTGTTAGTCCTATTAAAATACATATTTTGAGAAGAATAAATGAAATTACAAAATAATGAGTTGTATATCGAAGGAAATAATGATTTATATTGTTTATGAAATGATCCTTCTATCCGTAGAGAGGAAAAAATATCACTATGATTGGGAGAAAAATTATAGTACAATTATACCATTCCATCTACACCTAGATTTCCTATTTATTATGGGATTATAAAATTTGATGCTACTATGATACAAACCATATGGTTTGTTGGGAAAATAGAAGTTCTAAAACCTCCCAAATATGTGATTCTATAGTGTCTACTGTAATAAGTCTATGGATCTATAGTAACCATGTCAATTTTATAGATTCTATTATACCATGTCGGCATCAAATACCCATATTTTCAATAGTATATTCAGATTTTATAAATTTTCCAATAATAAGACTATGGGCCATTGGACCCAAAACCCATGGAGTACAGGTTTACCACCATATTTAACCCCTAGTGGCTTCATCATAGAGGTGGAACCGGGATAGTTCTGGTCTGTGTTGGTTTTGGGAACTACAGAAGCATGTAGTGGTGGGGGATTTATTACAACATCATTCAATATATATACTTCCAAAAACCATTATTAGGATCCTATTTTTCATACATATAATTACTTTATTTAATATTGGAAAACAGATACATGGTTTTAGGAATATTATTCAATGTAAATGTTTATCATCTAAAAAGTCCCTTTCAGATTTCCTTTGTTTTAATGTAAGGATCTATGTATAAAATATATCTATTTGTTATCCCCACAAGATCCTTTGATATACATTAATATCCAATCAATCTATATTCATTAGAATGGAGAATCGATTGACTTTAATTGTTTACCATGAATTCTCATTCTTCATTCGTGATGGAATATTTCTTGTGTTTCCCTTTAACAATAAAGGTAGAGACAGAGGAGTAATGAGAGAACTCATTATGTGAAAAAATAAATATTTTTGATTTCACACAATACACAAAAGTCATAACAATCTTTATGTAGAGTTTAGTTTACAGTTAAAATTATTACAAGATTTTATTTCATGAATTAAATAAAATTATAATCTTCAATGAACCCCATTCCACATAATAGTAATATTAATTTAAATATTATGCCGTCATGTGTGGAAATGAACATAATAAAAAAAATATAATTTAACTAGATTGGTGATTAATTTTATTCACCATAGATGGTCTTCATCTATTTCAACTCCCCTACAATTTATTGAACAACAAATTAAATATTTCAGTCCCCAATAAATTTTTTTGATCGATAAAATGAGAATAAAATTATCCGTCATTCTTGAGAATTATATTTATTCAATAGGTTAATCTCAAATATAATTTAATCAAAATAATCTCTAAAATATAGTTGTTAGTCCTCCCGGATAACATCCCATTAGAACTATGCAGGAATGACTTGAGTTAAAGATTGATATCTATAATTGTTTCATGTAATCTATTAGAAAGAATCTAATTTCAACCCTATGAAAACAGCATATTAGTTAACACTATGTAATATAATTCCTTTGTCTGAATATATCATCCAGGAAGATTCACATATTGGTCACCAAACTATATGTTCAATACATCATTCATTTAATAGTTGAATTAAACATGACATTAAAACATTTACATTGAATTTTGAATAATTATTTTATTCCACTAAAAGGTTCTATATTTAAACATTCATTAAGATTTAAGGGACAAGTCCTCCCTCAACATATCCTTTAATGGAATTTCAGACAATAAACACTCAACATTCCCAACCTCATTAGAAATATATGTCATCATGATTATCTGAAAAAATATATTTGAATGATTCCTGAAATTCATTAATAATAATATGTTAATCTAATGAACAATACACATGGTCACAAATAGGAATATCTGATGACTCCAAGACATATATTATTCTTCCCTAGGGACTATTATCAAAATCTCTAGTCGTATTTATTACCAAGTGAGATCTTTATGAGAATAAGCCTCATCGGTTTATGAGTTCTATAAAATGACATTATATGTACTATGTATCAGATAATATTACATTATCCAACTATAAAATATTATTTAAAATAATTGTCATGACACTCCAGGGTTCTCATCAATTTGGGGAACTAGTATGACATTATCAATTTTAATTATAATATTGGGTGTTATTTTATATGAATCTTGAAAAGCATTTGCAAATATTTCAAAAAAATTTAACAATATTCAATATGTTGAATATACATGTAATCAATGTAAAAAATACAAGGTCCTACAACACAAATTCTATGAAATTCCCACATACACAAGAGCCAAATACCTATAACATTTAGTCTGCTGGACCACACATGATAATCAAGTTGTTTTCTTAAAAAATGATTAAGTTGATAGGTATTCAGTGCTGGTTTCCATGGAAATACTCTTTAATAATTCATATCAAATTGAAAAAAAATACCTTAAGATATGACACTTACAAAGTTTGTGATTCATCTATTGATGTGATCTTGTATGTTTATAATGATCTAATACTACAGTTTTATAACAATATAGTGTGATAGGTACTTCACTACTAGGTACTACGTCATGCACATAGATGAAGTTACACACTTATAATAATTATTTATCTACCTTTTATTATGAAATATACTCATAATTTAGAGTATAATTTGCGACCACATCCCACATTGAAACTTTTATCCCACAACACATCCATTCAATGTGACGACGTATCCCATTTGGGAATTAATGTCTTCTTGATCATATTGAAAACTATAATATGAAAAACACATAATTTATTGTTCCCATTATCCTCTATAATCAAGGAACAGAACCATAGTAAAACATAGATACATTAGGATAATTATTACTTCCATCAAATGGTGGCTACCTCGGTCAGCTGCATATATTCCTATCGTACTACATGGAAAAGTTGGGTACATACTACTACATAGAATACCATATACAATAGGAAAAATTTATGATATGTATGGAATCCTTGATATTATATTTCATTTCTCATATGGTATATAAATAATTTTCTCAAACGATGAATGTCTTGTGATTTAATAAAAAATTTCTCTCGGATTGCTCTATAATGAATCTACTCATTTTCATGAAAATTTATGTACTTTGACTTGTGCATGGAATCTTATGGGATCTATCACTATAGATATTGATCCTATTAATATATGTTTCTTCCCCTAAGTAATTCATATAAATTTATTTCTTCTTCCACACCATAAAAGATTGTAAATCTATAATTTAGTTTTATTGATTAATATTCCATCAACGTATACTATTATGAAAATGACTGCAGTCACTCAAAAAAAATTTTTAGACACAAGTATCTCAAATATTATATATAAAAAAATCATACTATGGATTAATCAAAACGAATATTCCATGTCTTATATTTGTTTCTTGAAACCATAAATCGATTATTTTAAATTTTCATTTTTGGTCAGAATCCTTTGGAGTCGCTAACCCTTCATGTTGGGTCATATAGAAACCTTCATGAATGTTCCAATTTGGGATTATTTTTTGATATAAAATTTCCAAATATAATTTTCATGTTAATCTGAAATGGATAATAGAATTATGATGGATTTATGCATTTTAAATTGTGAAATTTATACATAATAGTAAATACCTCCATGTTGTTTAATCACTTTGGAAAATAGTCATTCAATATAGTGAATGTCATGACCATTCATGTATATTTGTTTTCATGAATACCAAATTTAATCCAACTGGAATTATATCAACTAGAGGACCTAAAAAAGTTTATTATTGAGTTTGGGATATGGAATCAATTTCACAATTCAGGTTGTCATTCCACATGGAAACATCTATTCCACTAACAGCTTCATTAAATGTTAGAGGATCATTATTATCAAATAAAAGTAAGCAATTATCATCGGTTATGAGAAAAATATATCATCAATGTTATTTAACTTCTTTTGTAATCCTACATAATAATTTTTTTCTCTCGAATAGATACTTATTACATGATGATTTTTGTAATTTATTCCTGTTACAGCTCTGGTATACCTTGATCCTCAACATCATCAAAGTGTATCTTTATCCAACTATATTTTTTTGAAATTTCCACCCTCTCAAGAAATATGGTGTGCCATAACAATATTCTCATTTTTTATATGGGGGAATATATGTTATATCATCATATATATGAGGTGTATTGTACAATTGTACATATTATTCCTTGGGTGGATTTTTTTTACAAGAAGTGGACATAAAAAATTCTTTGCATCTCTACACATGTATGTATGAAAATAACAGATTCCTTCCATTCCATAAATGATATAGTATTCCATATTCTACATTAGTTGGCACAATATTTAGTACTTATGATACTATTTATAATGTGTTAACAATATAGGATAATGGAAGACACATGTGGCTCATTTGTGATCTCACCATGTTGTACAATGTCTCATTCATCCTTTAACTGACACTTATCCACTAAGGTAAATAATGATGATTGAGTTGATATAGGATCCCAAAATCCTTTATGTAACCACTTAATTGTTGAGTAAGATAGTATCTACCATTGACTGAGTGGAGTTCCATAATCACCTTACCATTAATTTTTTATTCTTAATTCTTGTATTTCATTAATTTATAAAAAGAATTTGTCATATAGATCATTATGTGAACAAATCCATAAAAATTAATGTCATTAGAAAAGTTAGAAAATATGATCACCCATTACATTACTCAATATGAAATGGTATAGACACTACTATATGATTTAACTCATGAATATCTTTTTATCTTTCCAATTTTACACTAAATGGGGCATCGTTCATTTTAACTTGTAAACATGCATAAAATTTACATAGCATTTTTTGTTTGAAATAATAAAAATATTCTTCTTAGTATAGTGTATTCCTATTATTTTGATTGACATGAACAAGCTTGTGATTTAATAGTTTTGTGTGATTTGAGTCATGAGAAGAATTTTTTTTTATCAATTTTCAATTACATGGTTTGGGCTATCCAAGATATAATGATCAATATTTCTCTGTGACTTACCATAAAAAATGTTATCCCTTTAGAAGGGGGAATATTCATTACTGAAATTTAAAATAAACTTAATTTTATCTTGTATTGATATATATATATATATATAATGTTTTTTGGTAAAAAAAGTAACATAATAACAACTCATTCAATCCGAGATAATTCTACTCACCAACATGAGGTTGTAGTCCATCAGATCTATAAAAACATGTTTATCTCCATCAGATACTCATAGATATACCTTTCCTTGGTCAATTTTCTAAATCTATAAGGATCATATATTTATATAGATATTTTAGAGGAGAACTAAATTTATAATCCCCAATTTTATAAATAGAAAAATTTATCTTGATAATAGACGGACCTAGAACTTCACCATTATTCTTTGGATAGATTATTTTTTCTTCCATTGGATCTTCATTAGAAATCATAAATAGAGAGAATCATTTTAAAAATCATTCCCCTTGTTATTTGTCTCTAGGGGAGGTTAGGAAGAATCTTTTGACATATAGCTACTTTCTATCCCATTCCATTTTATTCAACATAAGTAAGGATTGATTTTCAATCTACATATCCTTATATTATTTTTTAGGGAGAGTAAGATGATTTTGAAGGGTCTTCTTAATGCCTTTCATATTATATCATATAACCATGATAGTGAATCATTGATGGTGATATGCATGAATGATATATGTCCCTAGTTCATCAAGGGTTTTGAACCCAAAAACCAATAGGTGCTAAGTTTAACCAATGATCATGACTACATGGGGCCCACATGGGACATCATATCTATTTTTACTATAAAATAAACCCTTCTAAATCCACAAAAATTCATATGTAGCTCTCTCCTAGAAAATACTGAAGATCTTCTCAATAATTCTATACAAATAAATGCATTTAATAGACATCATCAAATTATTAGACACATTATAAATAATCACACATTGAATGTTGAGTAATAACTCGAATACTTTTTGTATATAAGGAAAATTACTCCACTCACCTTCTTGGACTGCGGATCAATAATTGGGGTTTCTAGAATGTAATATTTAAGTTCATCAAATAACAAATCCTAAAGTAATCAAAACCATGCTAGGAAGTTAATTCTAGTGATGAGGTTTTATTTATATAATATAGATTATATGTAAAGATTGGAAAATTTTATTTCCATTTTATTCAATAATTTGAGTGAAAATTATTTCTCCCTTTTGTTGTTAACATAATAAGGTAAAACAAAATAATAATTTTTTTTATTAAAACTCCCACTATTTTATCAGTTCCCAATGAACCACACAATTGAACTGGGAAATTAGTTTTTCTAGAACATTGTAATAGAAAGGATTCATATACCCCAATTAATACCCCAAATTAAGGTTGTTCATTCTACTAAATAGTTATAAGGTAGGTAGGTATTTTTAAACTATGGGTTTTCCAATCCATGATCTATCGAGTGGAATCCCCTATCCAAAAATAATTACATGAATCTCCACAACACATGTGTTTACATTACATTAAGTCTAGTAAGATATACCTATCATGATATAAGATGGTTATGTCATCCTATAACCCTTATAAGAGAACAATCATAAAAGTTAGTGTCCTAAAGTGAGTTAGTCAAAAAATTAGTTCTAAGGATTTCATTCCTATTCATGTAAAGGAATGTCATGTATGAGTTAATATAAAATTTCGGGAATTTATTTTATAATTCTTAAATTTACAGTTGTTTTTTCCTTCACATGACATTTATATATTATGTTACTTTACATAGTTAATTAATCTTACAGGATAAGAAACTATCTCATAATATGTTTATCAAAATTATTCATATTCAAAATAATTCATTTATTTAGGGGATCAGGGTCTTACATCCCAATACAAATCCATAGATTTAAATATGTAAATATTTAAATGACTAATTCATGTGCTTTTTCTAATGGTTACTTTATTTATATATCATTATGCAATGATATAAATAGGGGAAAGAACTCATATTTCCCCTCTAGTAAAGAGTTACATCATTCCACTTTTCCTGCTATATAATACCTTGGTTGTCATCATTATGGTTTTGTTATTAATTGACTCTATGTGCCTTTGATATATCCATTAATTAAATGTATTTATAACTCACACAAAATTGAGAACAACCAATATAGTGGTTAATAGGGGATTATATAAATATCATTGGGAAAACATGTCCTACTTATTAATGGAGAGAGGGATGACTTGCAGACTATCATATTAAATTGAATGACTGGAAAATGAAAACTCATAAAATAAATTAATTTACAAACATTCCAACACATTCATTATTATTGTTTTTGGTCATTATTGTACATACATGAAATGTATAAAAAAAATAAATAGAAAACCTTCATTTATTTATCTATTCAATATGATTAAGATAATATTTCTACAATTAATTATTTAATTATATTTCTACATAATCTCTATTGGAATTAATTTGGATATAATCATCATAATGTAATTAATATAAAATAAATTTGAGAACCAATAGTTAAAAATTCATTATAACAAATGAATTGAGCAGTTAAAAGTTTTTAGTAAACTTATTAAATTACTCAACAAATAACATATCAATAAATAAAATATTGTATTAGTGATGAAATATTCAATTTAATGTGTTATAATGATACACATCATTGGGATACTAGATGTCATGTTTTATAAAGCTAAAAATTATGTACCTCTTCTTCCATGTATATGGATCACATTCCTAAGGCTTTTGTGTGTCAACTCAGTTAGATTACATGTTGTGTATATGACATATACTCATTTTGTATCCAAAATATGTGTAATGAAGATAAACATATGGTTATTCGGCATATATCTATTCAAAATACAAGGTATTTATAAGCTATCCAAATGTCGTGTGATCATAATGTTGCGGGCCCATGTGACTAGATGATAGAATTTTCATGTACATGGGTGAGAGACTACACAATGTGTTCCTCATGATACATGTCACATATCTCTATTAATTTTTTTAAAGATAATAAGATTGAGGACTCTATGTCTATAAAAAATGTGATAATTGATGAACTACATGCTATGTAAACCTCAAACACGATGTGTATGTCATAAATGATCCAGGTTTTTAGATTCACAGTGTTTGAAAATGATTAATGACCATATAGGTTTTTGTGATTTACACTACTAACCCATCTAGACTACATGATGTGTACTATGTATAGGGACTGTGTAATCTGATAATTATATTCCTGGATGGCCAGTCAAAACATGGAATACACCAAGGGTAATAAAATGATGGAAAATCGTTTAACCCATGACATGGATAGGTGTAATGTAAACCCTAATTCAGAAATTCCATTACCATTTTTGGGTAGGATTCAAGGCATATATAATTATTCTATTCAACCATTATGAAATTTAAAATTGGAATGTTCGACGTTCCATGTTCCTTGATCTAAATCAACAACGTACCTCACCCTGAACACTATCAATGGATAGTCAATGAAGGAAGAACATCATGTGTTCGATGAATATCTAACACTCTCATTTAAATGAAAAATCACATGATATTATATTTTTTCTCACACTAATCATGACTATTGTGATTTTATAGATTGATCGTTGGATGTTTTAAAAATATTATTGGTGTTATTTAATTTAATGAGATGATGGGAATGTGTCCATTCATTTCGGAATGATTAAATTAAAAACGTTTGTAATAATATAGGGTCATCCAAATACTAGTTCCTCAATTAGGTCTTTTCCAAATAGGTTTCTATGGATTGATCTAATAAATTGTGATCTCAGATTCCACCCACCTATAGTATGTGGCTTTTATGCCCTGTTTTTACCTCGTAAGGATTTCTTCCTCTTAATCAACCACAAGACGAAGCTCATAAACCTGGATATGAACCTGGTCCAACACTACATGGATCATAGTTATTTGAGATATTTTCTGATATATATGATTCTTGACCTCCTCCATATTATCCTTCAGTGGGATGATAACATTTTATTGTATGATATGGAATGCATCACACTCATTTTCATTCTCCTCTAGACATTTTATCTCTTAGTAGATCTCATGGATCTTCTGAGTACTATTAGACATTCGATGATGCTAGGAACCATCCATATGATTACTTACTCACACACTCTCTTAGTAAGGATGTCATGGACCATAACATGAGTAATCCATCTCTCGACCCAAATAGTGACCAAGTTTCACAACTAATGGTTGATGGACCCCATCTGAATCATTATGTATGGTTCATGGGTCTGAGTGATGATGTTTTGTATTCTCCACCGCACCCAGCTCTATATTATGTGATTCTCATTATATATGATTTAATTAATTACTTCTATCACTTTAAATCCTATTATACCAATATTATATGAATTCAATATGAATATAAATAACAGGGTCCCCTTTTGAAATCCTATCAATCTGGTTTAGATCCAACTCAAGGGTTCAGATTCCATCATCTAAGCATGCATCAGTATCATTGGCATGATCAGATTAGAGCTCCACTCCACCACTGGTTTCACCCCTAACCGCACCAGTCTATTATCCCAGTTCTAGGAATAGATTATATTTATTTCCCCAATCATCGTGGATTTGTGAAACCATCCATGAGGGGACCCCATATTCTCATACCATAACCACTTATTGTACAGAAAATATTTTGATCACATCTATAAATAAGGCCATTTTATAAAATTTTGTTGATAATAAAATGTTGAAAAAATGTGGCTCATGTGAAAGAGGGTGACTTAACATATTTGAGATTTTGTAAATTTGTCACCTTAATAACTAAAGGGATATCCACCACATGAGACCCCACAACACCTTTTGGTACTACAATAATCATCATAGGATCCCATAACATTAATAAACCATCATCTCCATGAAAAAAAATTACAATGATGAAAAACCTACAACAAAATTTAATATAGCCCAATAGAATTGAGTTTAACTGATAACATTTGAAAGAGGGATTTTGATAATGAGATACCCCAAGATAACCAATTACATATACAATTTGTTATACCATTCAAATACTATAATATAGTCCCCTATTAATGACATGTCGGTTCTTATGCCTTGAGATCTTAAATTTGACTTCATCGAATAGCCTACTATATACATCAGCTTTAGGAATAGGCCCAAGAGTGTGCTATCTATAACCCAATGGTGCAATTCTTTCCCCTCCAATAGGTGATCCATTCCCAATTACATGATTATCTTGTACAAGTATGACCTAAGTTGAAGATTCCAAATAAAAAAGGGGAATGATCAAGTGAGGAAGGTATGTGAATTGGTGTACCTTGATAAGTATAACTAGGTCATCATATTAGACTATAATTTCAATTCTCTCTAATGGAATACCATGATTGGTGGATAAAAACTAGTGTTATTCATCATTAGATCCATGTGGGTCTTCATCCACTGATTCTTCTTCACTTGAACCAATGATATATGAGGTCTCTTCATTTCATGGAAAACTAAAAAAATATTATATGCATTGGGTTGGAAAGAGGTTCACTTCCCCTCTTTGAAAACTGAATTAATCAATGGCCATAATGTATTAATGCCACTCATTGAAGTATACAACGGTTGTGATCTGAGTATTTCATACTTCATTCATCCTAAAAACATCATTGTTAATCATTCTAAATAGTTTCAATATTTTTATGTACACCTGTTGTTTGCTCTAGGACATAAAATGTGTGGGAAGGATATAATCAGTGGGTGGCTATAACAGGTACTTATACTTCTTATTACGATCCTCCTTGGATCTTATAATCTCGAAATGCTATCCATATTCTTTCACCACAGAAAAATTTCGATATGCATCCCATTCAATAGGTGATTAGGTTGTATTACCACATGTCATGCCTATTGCAGACATAGTTCGAACCTCTCAGGATGTCTGACATACCCCACAAAGAGCACCCACCTACATTATTTTTTCTCAAGGGAGTTTTTTATCTATTGGGAGTACTCTAATGAATTACCACCATATTTAATATGGATATATTGTCAAACAATCATTGGTATATTCTGGATATAATCAAGTGTTAATATTGGTAGATGTCTTTCACGACCCATCCTAGTGGGCCCCGAGTCGCAACTCCCCAAGCCCGCCCCCAATAGGCCAGGGGATGGTGACTAGAACCGAGTAGTCATGATACTAACATGGGAGGCATTTATTAAAAACATGTAAACATTCACACACATATCCAAGCCCAAAATTCTTAATAGTAAAGCTACTAAAAAGGAAAAGATGCATGCATACACTAAAACCCGACCACAAAGTACAACAGGAAAGTGAAGTGCAAGAAAGTAAATTCCTGGCCCAAAAGTACAAGCCCATAAAATGGAATCTCTGTAACATTGTCGAACCAGTAAGGAAAGGTACTGGGACTGCAATCTGTAGCCATAGGAACACACCTCGGCCTATCAGATCTCACTGAACACCATCTGGTCCTGGTCCGCCTAGAATCCTATCAAAGGCTCGCTCGTCTGCACAAGACAGGACACGAGCAGGCAAAGCCCGTGCAATGGTGAGCATAACAAAACCCAGTAGGACACCCCAAAATCACAAAGTAAATACAACAAGGGATAAATACCACAAAGGAAAGAAACAGTCATCTCGATACAGTATTTTTCTACAGAACATATCACAATAATATAGATATATACTCATAAAAAACAACCATCGTGATACCACCACTAGGATCTAGCTTGATGATTCCACTAAGAAAACAATAGGGAGAACACACTCCTAGGTCTGAAAGGGGAGATACGAAGTACTCATTTTGGGAGAACACACTCCACAAGTACTTGGGAACATGATGCTCAGATGAGGATCACAACCAAAATCCATGGGGGGATTCCAACAACGTAGTCTGAGCTAATCCGCAAAGTAGAGGATCAGAGCCCAGGTAATGTTGGTCACGTCGATACTAAGAACTCTACCTAGGGTTCCAGTAATGAATAGAGGATCCGGATCTACGTCTCATAGAGAGGATTCCAACAACTCTATTCAGGAAGAACTGCTTAAGGGATAATACTCCCGTATATAGAAAATGATACCAAAACCTTCAGGGGAAAAACCATGGGTACGAACCCTAAGAATCTAGTCCAAGTCAGAGAAAACAAGTGGCTCATGCCATGAAGAAAAGGTTACATGGCGTGTATTATGGTTAAATGTCGTGTTCCTTGACCCCAGGTACTGCCCATGTAAACAGCATGTGTCTTCGTTCAAGCCGTATAAAACCAAACTATACAGTGTGTATAAAAGGTACATGTTATGTTCCTCGACCCTGGGTACTGCCCCGGTAAACGGCCCGTGTTATTTGGATTGTTGGATTGAAATCAACAAAAAAGCATATAAAAGAGGTACACGCCGTGTCCGAGCACCTGGGCTCGCTCTGTGTATGCTAGCAATGTGCCCGTACATGGTCTCTACATGTGTCCGTGTGGCCTGCCCGTGTACCAGTACATAGGGTATCCCGTGTATCTGGCTGGGCCTGGCCAGGGAGGGGTATACACGGCGTGTCCTTGGTCGTGTACCCTTCCTGTGTCTGTGTACTCCTGGAGTACATGTTATGTAATCCTGCTGATGAACACACACCGTGTAGTTTATAATACACAACGTGTAGTCGGGAAATTTCTAGAAGTCCCTTCCTCCTCTGCATGCCTTGGTTAATCCTCCGGATCATGATCCAACTGCCCGATCATCACGAAACTCCGGATTTCGTGTCTTATCGCCCCTACGAAACTGATTCTGTCTATTTTGGGATTCCGATCAGCCCTAAAAATGCATCCCGATCCATCCGCATCAAAACACCTGAAGAATTGGAACATCCAAACCACGTCGATTTGTCCGCCGCCATCGCTGTCGCACCTCCGGTAGGTTGTCTCAATGTTGGATCTTCGATTTCAGATTGTTGCACCAACAAACAAGCACACAAAGATCGATTGTTCCCATGAATGAGAAGAACACGCATGTAGAATGCATTGGAATCGGGAGAGTAGAACACATCAATCGAGAGGGACGAAGCTTGATCAATGTTCGTGTTGATCTTGGTTCGTCACCATTAGAAGGTTGAGAAAAAACAAAAACCACTCATGAATCAAAAAATCCCACGATTCCTGCAAATATCCCCTCCCACAGGAATAATCGATCCGCGGGCTAATCAATTCGTGGATTAGTCCGCGTTTATCATGGAAATCAAAAAATAGGGAAGAAAAATCACAACAACATTTTACCTGGATTTCTACGGCGTTCTTTGGTGAATTTTCGGTCATCGCATCGTCATCGCCGCGTCAGGAGGTTTTCTCCAGAGTCTCCAGAGCCGCCAAGGGTTTCAGGGTTATGTGGTTTGTAACCCTGGACCCTGCGCAAGCCTTTCTTTAAAAGGAATATATCTTCATCAAAAGATTTAATAGAATCTCGCTGCAAAAACAAAATATTTTTATCAAATATTTTATTATTCTTATGTCAAAAAACTAGATTTCACCACCAACCTATGCCAACCAATGTTAGGCTTTGCCTGAGGTAAAAACATTGTTCAGAACGCAATGGTGCCCTCGTATTTCTGATCCGAGCACCCGTTCAAGAGTTAATACACCTTTTCAGGAAAACCGCATGCACACGTTTATTTAATTTTTAAATTTAATTCAAACATTTGTTCTAGGCTCACTGGTCCTTGGAACTGCATGCCACCTCAAAGCCTAGTCTTGAATTAATTCCCATATAATATTAAAATAATACATGAAAAAATCCAAGACATTACAATGTCAACACTATTTTCTCATCTAATCCTTCCCTTCACACATTCCACCAAATTTGATAACGATACGTGGTTGCATCTCGTTGAAAACTACCCCTTTATACCCCGTTCAATGGTTTTTTTGATACACTCCAACTATTTATAGAGCTATGATGATGTGAATGTCTTTCAATAGGTGTAACCATCAGTTATAGACACTATCACCCATCCCTAGATATATTATAGGTATCCTTATTCCCAATTATACCCCAAAGGTTATCTACCATTGGTCGAGTTTAAGTCATGATGCGGTGGAATTTGATGATCCTATTATCCATAATTCCCACTGTGAATATAGCCTCATTGAACAGTAATTGTATATCCCCGACAATGATTAACATAGAGGGACACATGCCTAAATTTGGCCGGATTATGTCGTTCAAAAACACATAGCCTCCAAAATGTTATATAATTTTACAATGCAGGAACTAGAACAGGACAAAACCCCTCTTGTTCATGTCTCACGTAACCACATGGAAATAATATCAATGCATCCATGTGAGCATCGACACACATTGGTTCACCTTGTTTCTAGTAGACATGATTTATGACATCACCATCATCTCCAAGAACATAAACCATGTAGGTAAGATTTAATAGAAGCATCAATTACTATGGAACATTGTGAGGAATGTTTCCTATCAAAAGGGAGGCTTCCCGCATTCCACCATGATGAAGACCCATCTCTCACAATCTCTCTTATCCAAAATCAGGTAATATAATCCCATACTCTTCCTATGCCGGACCCACCATGCATTACTTTTACCACCCCAGCATCTTCACATTTGAGTCCTTCTTCATTAAAATTCCAAAACACATCTTCAAAATTATTTCATTGTGGAACATGGTAGAATGTTATTTATTTACAATAAATGCATCCAAAAGATACAATAATCCGAGAGTGGTATACATCCTATGACCCTAAACAATTAATGAATGATGGATTTCATAATACTGGAATCTTTCTAGTGTGATGATGCTGATGTATTGAAACTCCCACTACAGGATGACCAAATTTCAATGTTGAATGTGTAACATGTATTTTTCTTGAGAAATTTGGAGAAAAAAATCTTTAAGAAACACCTTTTGATAGTATAAATGTAATTTTGATATCCAGAGTTCCCCAAAAAGTCTAATGATGCATAGCTCAACCCCTTATTTGTCATATGTTTAGGCTATATAGTATATCCAAGACCATTCACCATTGAATTTTCATCCTTATCTCTTGTCACAGTCCTTAGGAAATCCCCCATTTTTGTATGTTGTATTACATTTAGGGATGTTTTCATATGGAAATGTAAATTATTAGACATCTAGTTTCTCTCCCATGTTCTTCCTTTCCACCAATTGATTGGGTAAATGATGATATCACCATCCTATCAAGATGGGTGACCTTGAAAAGTAATTTTTGAGTTATTAAGAATGTTTTCACATTTGAACCATGATTGTGGTGTGTTGACTTAAAATATTGGTGTGTTAACCTATTCTATCAATCCAATGATCCGTAATGTGATGTTATCGCTCAGAAGATACATTGATTGATCCATATTTAACATGATTAGTATTTACTGATTGTTGTAAATGATCATCCATTCAAATGGAATCTATGGATTTCCCTCTATTGCATAGCTTTAATCATCTATAATAGCTTAAATCTTAGCTTGATCTAGTTGGTTGTACAATTCAAGATAATTAATGGAATTATTAAAAAGTCCATGAAATTTCATTTCATGGGACATAAAAGGATATTCTACATGAAATTTTGGATTAAATTAGGTAAAATGTGACCTTTTTCAGTAAAATATTGGACACATTTTAGGTTTCATAGAAAGGAAGATAATGTCTTAGGTTTGCAAGAATGAAAGTTAAAAATTCACACTATATAGAGTATTCATGTTGAACGAGAAATCATGCTTAAATATAAGGATAGATTAGCTTATTTTTAGTTGATGGATGATTTTCTTATATCGCATAACCCCATTTACACATTTGAACCCTAGATATTCAATCAATTTCGATAATGAGTTATCGCCTTCAGTGTAACCAATATAACCCAATTATTTGTTCCCATTTAGCTCAAATTCTGTAGGGGTATTTTTTTGCACCAAAATTTCATTAGGTGCCTCAAAAAGATAGTTTTATGTAACCCAATCCTTCTAATCCACCAAAAGAAACATACTAGATTTTATAGAGGGATCGTATGAATGTTTTGGAATGTTACACTAAAAATCAATTCAATGAAAGAATCAACTTCCACACCAAATGAGATGTTTCATTCTACAGATGATCCCAAGAATGACAACATGAAAAATTTACATGCATTTAATATATTATTTTTGTGAAAAATCATGTTAGTAGGCAAACATCATCATGAACTATGATATTTTTTCTTGAAAACGACATGTCAATCTTTAAGTATTTCTTGTCAATAATTTATTATAAAAGGAGAAATTTCTACACGAAACCAGTTCTGCCCTAATGAATTGTACACCAATGACTGAGGACATCATGTTTATATATCAGCTCACCCCTCCCATGGGGAGAATCATTTAAATTACAAGGGATTATCTTCTTCATGTGATTCCCATTTTTCATGACATTGTGAAAATGCAACAATAATGGATCTCATAGGTATTATTTTTTAATAATATAACTCATGTGGGAGAAATCATTACATTTTCTTCTATATAGTTATCTTCATGAAACATCCTCTATGGTTAGTAGTTTGTGTAAAAATAACCTACCACCACAAAACCAAAATATGCACACCACCTACCTATGATAAACACTAATCATCATGAAATCCCTAGAAATTTTAGGCAATATAGATTCTTGATTCCACCTATTCTCTCTATCTTGTAACCCCATACTCTTGAAATGCTTACACTCAACCCTAAAAATTGCGTGCAATAACATCATGGGACCCTAATTGAAATCCCTTATGCCTCTAATTTAACCATCAAATTTCCACTTGCTTATAAGAAAAGGTAAAAAAATGTTTCTTCTAAGAATATGTACTCAATTGTGGATGTCATGATTGACCACAACCCCATGGTAGTAAAAAATATATGCCCCTATTAATGTTGCATGAGTAGTGGTTTTGTATGACCTATGGGTAAAAATTGATTCCCCGCATGACTGATATTCATGAAATAATGTTTCATAGTTTTATTTCCTAATTTTAGGATGTTATAATACAATAAAACATTCTTAGAACAAGATGTAAAACTGTATCCTAACCCTTTGTGAATAGTATAATATTCCCCAAGTATGATATTCATTATATTCCACATATGTTCACACTGTTGGAAGAATAATTCACATTGGTTAGAGTGATTCATAATCCCCCTAACAATTGAAACCAACATAATTCCTCTTATGAAGGGTAAATTATATGCATAATCCTAAAAACATTCCTCATAGATTCTTCTTTTCTGACCAAGCATCCTTACAGCTTGAATTTAAATTACATAGATATTTCTTATCACATTACTATAATATGTGGTATTAACCTATCTGGTTTTTACCTATTACTTTTAACCACGATATGCAAGATTCTTAATTGGGATTCAATTTCGATTTTAGAAAACTTGATATGGTCCATACTAGGGAAACACCTCCCAGATCCTACTCAATTACTTTATTCTGATCCACACCTCTAGGTATTTCTCCAAGAGGAGTAATCATCCATTGGAAAACACATGTGTGAATCATTCCATAATAGGGATACAAAACCAAATTCATTCACAAGGGTCATTCTGATCTATCCATCTCAGATGCACATCGTTGAGACATTATGATCACTTGGTTATCTCAAGTGTGTCATATTTCTTTATATGGACACAAATCCTAGATCTTATTCAATGTGAATTTTCCATCTATCATGTATCCATATAAAAGGGAATTCTGATATACCTATCCCAGATCCTCCTTAAGGGAGATTATATTCTATCCATCCCAGATCCAACTCAAAGGGAGGTCTGATCCATCCACCTTGGTGTGACATATTCCATCATATAGATTATCCTCTAGGATCCACCACACCAGGATGATTAATAAATTGATTAATTATTAACATCAAACCTCATAGTGATCTACCTCTTATATATGCCTCTGTTAAATGATTGTTATATTGGTAAAATTTTAAATTCCTCCCTCCTATGGACACACCTCACCGATCTCCAACAAAATTGGGCATAATCCCTTATTAAACAATATAGGTACTTCCTCTTAGGGATTATCCACCTAGATCATCCTCATGTGGTATTTTGTTCTATCCACTTAAGGTGTGATATCTTCCCTCCTTGGGAAACATCTCTTTAGTCCACATCCATGGGGATTTATTATAAATTCATCTTATCCACTCAATAAATTAAACATGTTATATTCTCTGTAAATCATTATACTCGTGCACTAATCCATCTCATCCAGATGCTTCATTCTGTCTCCACATGACATAACACTTTTTACCAAAACTAAGGCCCCAACCACATGGAATAAATATTGGATAAATGAGTTAAAAATACTTGGAAAACATATTTCCTAGGGGTTCATTACCTCATAATCTACAATGGATTCCTTGGGTTCCATGTTTCTATGGCCTCATAGAATATTCCTTCTAAGAGGAAGTTTCACATGTGAACAATGCACACAACATCAAAACATGCATAAATAATCCTTTCATGACAACTCTATTGACCAAAAGATGATGAATTTTCATGAAAAGGGAGGTGTGGTAAACAATTTCCCACAAAGGCATGGTACTGGGTTTGAGTTCTCCAAACAAGACATAAATATATGAGATAGACATATTTTAGGGATCGATATTCAGGTAGGGATACATGGAAGGATGAATAGAAATTCCATCATCCAGTTTAAATAAAAAAGAATATATCATCATTGAAAATGATAAAATAATTCTTATATTAGAATGTGGGAATGCAGGGAAGTAGAACGAAAAAGTACATTAATGTTTATTTAGGAGATAATGAAATCATTGGATGAAAACATGTTCATATATGGTCATTATAATTTTTCTGGAATGAAATTTACAACTCATCTTCTTTATCTCCCACTTTATTTAAATAATAATCATTAATTTTACCACTAAATAAGGTTGTAATATGATAAATAAACAATAATGTATCTCATTAACACTGTAGTTATTTAATAAAAGGGTATTAATAAACGTTATACAGAAATTTATCCCATAATTAGAGTTCAATGTAAAAAATGGATTTCAAAATGGTGCCCCAATAATATTTTACACATTCCCCGAAATCTCACAGATTTGAAAAAGTGAAGAAAAATAAATTTTTAATCACAATACATGTCTCAATAATATTAAGAAAAAAATAAATGTAATTAAGATGTCAAAATGTTTTAGAAACATATGTATATGGGAATGATTTTGGATATGGATAGTAAAAGTTATCATGTGTTTGAAAATAAATCATAATTCATCAATTGAGATGATTATAAATAAATAAATCAATCCCATTAATTAATCATTTAAATCCTCAAATATAAAATTACAATATGTTACAAAAATAGTAATATTGTTTGGATTTCAAAGGTATTCGATTCAACCTAATAATCCAAAAAAACACATTGAAAATATAAAAATATAAAAGAAATTAATAGAAAAAAGTTATTAATTTAAAATAATGACAAAATTATAAAACAAATATTGAAATACCTTCCCAAAACACATTCCATTAACTATATTAGTTTAGGATAAAATCATATCAATAATGTATTAAAAATAAAAAATTATTGTGTAGTAAATAAAATAATAAAATGGAAAGATACAACCGGATTTATTTAAAAGTGGTAGACTAAAGATAAGATTCTTTCTTATACAACTATAAAACTACAAGAATTAATGAAAAAAATAACAATAAAAATATATAAAAGTAAATATTAAGGGGAAATAAAGGGATAATTATTTTTTTGGGCACAAAATTGGATGCCATGTTTTTACTGCCCCATGTATTGCATTTGTAGGGGATTATCCCCAATTTGATGGTGGGATTGGTTGTTTTGAGATAAACCATAACATGCGACTCTTCCTAGATTCGAGTATTCGACACAAATAAAGGAGAAACAAAATAATTAAATGAAATTTCATAACCCCCATGAAATAAGAAATATATAATTTGAGTTCTAGAGTGGGAGGGAAAAGAATATTGGGATTATCCTAATTGACTATCATGTTGTCATACTCTATATGGTATACATGTTATGTTATATGGAGTGTCCGTATAAAAAAATCTTATTAATATCATATTATTCGTCCATTAAATGTATTACATTTTCAATATAATCCAAGGTATTTTCTATTCGTGATGAGTAAAAAAATTCTGAATGTAATTTTCCTTGAATAAGATAATACTTAATTGGTCAATAAATAAATATTTTATTTCATGTATGTCAACATGGAAATTGATCGCATAGAGTTTCAAAATAATAAACATAGTATAAAAAGGTGAATCTTCATCATCATCTTCCAATGAATGAAATAGGTATAGAGGATATTATTATTTATTTTCAAAGATTGGAAGATCATGTTTTAGGTTATCATCATAAAATGGAATCCACGATTCTTCCAAAAAAATGATCTCCCATCAGTGCATCATTTCACGTCCCACCATATAGAGATTTTGTATGTTTAAGCGGTTATATAGAGTATAATAGAAATTTCTTCCTCTAGTCAAGGTTCATGAATATTCAATACTTCTCTAATGTGTTGTGGAAGATCCCTTAAGCCACGAAGGATCCAGAATAATCTAGATCTCTATGGACGGTTTTTGACCTCTACTTATTTTGGAATTCTTCATGTATATTATAGAAGGCTATAATTTTAAAAAAATTGTTGTGTATATATTATGTAATGTTGTATAATCATTCACAAAACCCTATATAAATAGGGTGGAACATTATTTATAAATACACATAGTAGTTGGGGATATTTGAGAGATTCCATTGATATTTTCCATTGTATGCATGTCAAGATCATACCTTTAATCCACACATCAATTATGAGTGTGGAAATTGTAATCTGGTATGGACCTTGACTGAAAAAGCATGTTTTTTTCCACATGAGAGCATGGGATAAGGCCTACTCCCATGACAGTTGGTTTCAGAGGGAGGTTCATGGTGCATGTATGAGTATGGAAATATCTATAATGGTTTATCCTACTTTTGTGGTCAAGAAGCATACCATGCTAATCATACATAAGAATATAGAGGGGAATTATAGTGAGACCCAAAAAATCTTGAGGAAAGACTCCAAAGGTAATATGAGAACATTTATTAAGAAAAGGAAAGACTCTATATAGTATAGGGAGATTATGAGGAAGCAGTATTAGATGTCTTCATCCCATCAGATGTGGTATTCAATCTTGAATTACATGTGGAATAATTTGAGATTAATTATAAGTATAACTATATGTAGTATTATGCCTTCATAGATTATAAAAAATGGTTGTTGGAACAATATGACGATGTAATGGCTAGGTATGACTGAACTATTTATTAACATGATAACAAGTGGTACAACTAATGTAGAGTGATGGATAACGATGTGATTTTTAGAGGAAAAAAGGATTGAGGTTCATACACCAAGTAATTTCAATGGCAATCAGGATTCTAATGAGGTATAACACAAATTTTGGCCTAAAGAGTAGTTCATTGAGGAGATCAACATTATAGAAGATATGTTCCATGTAAATATTTTGTTTCTTCACATTGTTGACTATGAATATCTATGGTTGAAGATGAAGCACCAAGAGATCAAAGATTGTGGTAAGGATCCTCCATAATGGGAAGAGTTCATGAAGTGGAGTTTTGAATAGTTCTATTCTGAATAATAATATTGTTATGTGAGGGTGAAGATGTGGAATTTTCAGAACATAGGAAAAAATAATGAGTAATTTTGGGAATGTGACTCTCTAATGCTTCAGTTACATGGAAATTACAATTATGGTCACATGGATGTTTTCGTAAAATTTATTTATCCTTGAGAAAAATAATTTGTTAGACATTGATGAACTAAAAACTTAATAAATGTAATGATTATAACTGAATCCTTGGTGGAATACAAGAATAATGTTTTTCCCACTGTGCTTAAGAATTATTACATGGGTAATGGTGGTGGAGAGTAATAGTATATTTGGAAAAGAGATTCCCATGACTAGGGAAATTATAATGAATCACATATTGACTTCCTATGATAAAAGAAGCTATTGTGATTCTACATTTGTTATGGGACACATTAATAGAGGGAGTGTCCCAATAGAAAGGTACATGCCACTATGTTTGAATAGAAATATGATGTTTCAGTGAGTGGAATATGGGGACATTAAGTCTACTAAATGAATTAAAGATAAAGAACCCACCAAATTTTCCACATATGGATGGGTAGAAGAATTAAAACATTTTGTTGAATGGGAATGATACCTTTTCTATGATCAACATAGGAACCACACATAACTTTTGGACTGAATATGAGATGAGAATAATTGGTAGAGTTTTAGCCAAGATAATGGAAACCTATAATAAATAAATGCCACGCCACATCATAATAATGGAATTTTACAAGGAGTTTCCCATTTAATTGGGGAAATTAGGGGTGGGGGACTTCATGGTGGACTTTTTGGATGAATGGAAGCTAATTTGGAGGTTGTATTTCATCATGAAATCCAAGGACATATCATCTATGCGCATAGAGAATACGGTGATCATAGAGGGGATAATCCCATGAATGGTGTCAAATATTGTATGGGATAATCAAAAATTAACATTAAATTCTTCCATGATTGTTAATAACGTTTTATAGAAGGTATATGTCCAATTATTAGTTTCATTAAAAGTGGATGAGTAAGCGGGATAAAATTATAAACTTCCAAAGGATGTGAAGGGAATGATAAGGTAGTTATGTTATTTCATTTTATATAAGTTAACCATGATGCATTCACAAAATAGGGAGGTTGATCATTAGATTGAGTGTTATCATGGAGTGTCTAAACCTTCAATGGATACATAACACATCACTCCACCAAAGTTGGAGGAGTTGAAGAGGCAACTGAAAGATATGAGTGATTCTAGGAAAATCCAACCATCAAAGAAACCAAACGGATTGGTTGTGTAATTATAATGAAACTTGATCAATAATTAAAGATTTATTTGGACTATCGAGTTTTAAAAAATGTCACATTGAAGAACATGTACCTCATATCTTTCACAGAAGTCCTATTTCCTTAGATGGTCATGGAATATGTGTTCACTATGTTGTACATTATGTCAAAATAAAATCATGTTTCTATTACCATGGAAGATGTACTGATGACCACATTAATTAAAAGGTTTGGATCATATTAGATCCTTATTATGTGTTTTAGTTTTACTTACTCCCCATCTACATTTTACTGATTAATACTTAATAAAAATCATTCAATTTGTAGTAATAATTTTATTCTATAAAAATATATTTCCCTGAAAAAATGGTTATAATTATTTTTAAAATTTAATATTAATATTAATTTATTATGCATTTAGATTTATAATTTGAGAAACAATTTACCATTTTTTGAGATTGGCATATCATAATTTTCATAGTGTGAAATTTTTATGTTTTTCTATAAAGATAGATTTTTATTGAATAGTGGAAATATCGATTTTGGTAAAAATATCATTTATATTAATTGAATAAATTAAATTACAAGCCTTATTTGATATTAAAATTTTATAATTATCATTCAATAATAGGTATTAGAATATATTTTATAGGAATCATCATTATATATAATTTTTGTATTAGTTTATTTTTTTGGCTTAAAAACACATATTTCTAAAAAATAAATTTCGCAACACATTATGTTTTTATCTTAAATTAATTATTGACACTTATAAAAAATGAATCATTAAAAATAGATTATTTATTTTCAATTAGATGTTTTAAAATTTCCATATAGAACCATTTTTTTATTATGAATTGTATTGTTGTAAAATATCTGTCACATTGGTAAGGGTAAAACTGCTAAATCAGGTTTAAACTATGGGATATGACTACAAAAAAACTCAAGGAAAAATCTTTATTATATTTTATGAATCGGGTTCTCTCATCCTCATCCAATATTATATATTCTCTAATTTTTTCCAATTTTTCTTTGATAATGACTTATATATAATTTTATGTAATGAAATGTATGAAATATCAATTTCATACATTCAAATTTCCCTTATATGTTAATATATGTTTTAAATTTTTTTCAAATGAATAATAAATGTTATTTAGGCCATAATGAAATTATTTTTATTATATAAATTATATTATAGTTAGGATTTATTGAATAAAATATATAAAATTAGTATGAAACAATGACATAAGTCTTGTGCAAGCTGTTAAAAATTTGCTAAAAAATATAAAAAAGCTTAAAAAAATATTTTTTAATGGATTTTGGATTGAAATTAACTTTATTAGTAAATATAATTTTCATTTAATGTTAAATGGTTATATATTTAAAATATATTTCAACCTTAATAACATTAAATTAAAATTAAATTTCATGTCCCAAAATAACATTATTGATATTTTATCTTAACAATATTTTATTAAATGATTTAAAAAGCATATCAATTTGTAAATACTAAAATATGGAATAGATACGGTTGATAATGTATTATATGATTATTTTGGTAACATTTTTAGCTTTTATGAAATTTTATAACCCTTAATAATTAAAATATTTCATAGCACTGTTTTTTATAGAAATGCATTACAAGGTGTTGAAAAAAGGACATAGGGATGGAAACATCTCCTAAATTTTTCCAAATGGTATTGAATGAGGTTATTTAAACACAATTTTATCATATTTATAAAATATATCATTTTTTCATAATAACAAGAATATTAATTTATATTAATTTAATACCTTAATAATTTCCCTGAGTGCCCCTCCTCCAGAAAAGAACACCGACCCTCTCCTCTCAACTCAAAAATTAAAGGGTTATTTGGATTGGCCAATCCCTATGGAAATATTTCTTTAACACCCATACCGAAAACATAAACATATTATTTTTTAATAATACAATAATTAGTTCATTTAATGTTTTTATAAAAGGAGGTTGTGTGAAGAATACGATATTTGAACGCACATAAATAAAGGAAATACTTGAGGTGATATATTTATCTTTTTCTATTTATATCCATAATTCATTTTCTATATTCACCACTTGTTTCAATTTTTGTGCATGTATAATACCCCTTAATGTATTTTATAATTCTTCTCATAAAAATTACAGGGCTTTAAAAATCCTTCTATAGATATCTTTTTCGTGTGGTTTTATTCTTAAATTAAAAAAAAAATTATGCGTTATAATCAAAAACTACATTCTTTGGGACATGTTATGTCATGTAACTATATTATTTAATGAGGTGTAATTAATTCCCGGTTGACATGGTATATCATGAATATAATCATATTAATGATATTCATAGTTTCAATTGATGTTATTCTGTCATGCATCTTATTTTTTAAAATTTAACAATGTGTTATGGTATTAATGTTTCAATCCTATTTTAATTGGAATTGATTATCCTTGAATATAGGTTGAGAATATTTTATGATAACTATCTAACAAAAACATTTTATTTTCCTTATCATATTTTTATTTCTTAAATTTTTTAATTTTATTTCGATTTACCTCTCTTTGCTACAAAAAATGCTTTAATAAATTTTTTTATCATGAATAAACTACCCTTTCACCTATTTTAATGAGAAAGATTTTATTAAATTTATATTTTTTATAAAATTTTTTTGAAAACTATTTCGACAATATTCAGTTTTTTATTTAATTCATTTTATTCTTTTTTATTTTTTAGTGAAAAGTTAAAAAAATATTCTATTAGTTTTTGTACAAGATCTTTTTTTACCAAATATGTGATCAGAATCATTATTGTAAAGAATATGGAATGAAATTAATTTTCCATTATTATAATAAAACCATTTTTTGAATCTTCCATTGATGATGATATGTATATAAAACACATTTATTTTCCATGGGATAAGTTTTAATGATATGATTAATGATTTATAATTACGTGGAGTTCATATAAATGGACTATAAATATAATATTATTTATTCAATAATAGCCCTCCCATGCAATGGGTAATTGGATAATGATATACCATTATATTATTAGAATAATATTGGATGTGATCATAGATAATTTTTTTTCATATTATAAGATCTTATTATGATTTATTTATTTCATTTATCATAAGATTTTTCATGGACATGATTGTAAAATAATTGGTCAGATTTTGATGTGTGGGTATAATTTTTTTATATACATTCTTATAATATTATTAATGTAAAAGATCTAAAATAAGATTGATCATATGATTATTATTTCTTCTGATTATGGTATCACACACATATATTATTACATTTAAAATATTATTACTTTTTTTAAACCATTTTTAATCAGTCATCTATATATTACATGATTTTTTTGATTATGATCTATAATTTTAAGAATGAATCATTTAGGTTGAGAATATACTAATGATTATGTTGTCATATCCTTATGATCATATTATAATTTATTATGATTGTCAATCTAATGTTTATCCATGTTGTTAATTTGATCTCACACCTTTTTATATATTTTTTTCTAATGGTTATAAAGAGGGTTTTATGAAAATTATTTCTAAGAAGGGTTCTAGATTTAAATAACTTCATGGGAGATAGGGTTGATTTTTATGAAAGATTTTTTATTCACTTTTTTTATAACATAAAACGTTATGCTTTTAGTGTGGATAATGATGTTAGTTATTGAAAATTAATCTAACAAAATGTAATATTTATCTATGAAGATTATGGTACATTATAGTTTGTATTAGGGATGTTTTTGGATAATATTTGAAATTTATGATTACTTAAAGTTTTTGAAAACCCTGAGGAATATCCTAATTATATGATGCTATCAAAAGGATTTATTAAGGTGATATTATGTGATTTTCTTATATAAATATCTTTTTTTAATACTAAAAAAGGATGTGGTGTTGGAATAGATACATCCAATGGTTATTATAGTGAAAAGGGTCACCTGAGTATATCATTTCCACTATTCCAGTCCGTAGTTAGTGGTCCCTTATGAAACATCTATTTTTACACCTATGTGGGATAATATTGGGTTAATAAATATTTTAGTTAAATTTTTTTAAATTTATTTGAATAGATGGTGTTAATGGATGACCTAGGTTAATGATACTACATCATATACAGAAAAAATATATCATGATTCAGATATCTAATGAATTATTTTTCATAGATGTATGGTTTCTCAAAATTATTATTATAGATCAAAAAATGTTTTTTATGTTTTAGTTATTTTCTAGAACTCTAAATAACCACGTTAAAAATGAATTCGATGGTAAATACAATGATTGATATCAATAGAAGCAATATTAAATGGTATCAGGAATATAATTCCTTGTGCATATTCGTAGTTAGCTATCACAATATCCGATTAAAAAAATCTACTGGGGTGAGATTATTGGAACTCCTACTAACAACCAAATGGTTTATACTGGGAGATATATTGATGAATATCATAAATGAAAGACGAATCAACTTCATGCATGACATGAATATGGGAATATGAACCGAAATAAATGTATAACAGGAACATGAATCTGTTTTATGAGGGAAATTATGGCATAAACCATGCAATTTGAAATGAAATATGAAGGGGTTTATGAATAGGAATAATTCACATCCATAAGTTCCAATTCTTGTTCAATGTATTATGTGTGGGGAACCGTTGGATTATTGGAGTCAATTACATATTTAAATTGTTATACCATAGAACAAGGAATGGAATATTCTGTTCAAATTATTTATGAGAAATTATAGAAGTATTTATCATTTTTTATTAAATAATTATTCTATAATGTTCCATTATTAGTGAAATTGTAGTTATAATAATCACAAAACATATTACGATTTTTCTATTGTAGGTCCACCTTATGTATTTTCATCAACAAGTAGAGTGGTGTTGATAGTATAGAAATGTTATTTACTTATAAGGTTATATTGTTCAAAACGACCTGATTTAACAGAAAATATACCGTAATATTTTCTTCGTTTTAGGATGATAATTATTTATTAGGTATTTTGAAATAATTCAAATGAATAAAAAAGTGGATTGTATTTATGAATTTTGAATTTATTGCTTCATTGATGAAAAGTTGATTTTGATAATTTATGATGAATAATTACTGAATTTTAGGATTTATCATATATATTGAGTAGTTTTTATTAATTTATATTATCATATTTGTTTGATGGGGATATTTTTTTTAAAGGTTATTTTCACATATTAGGATAATATATGATCAATGTATTCACGTGATTGGTATGTGACATTATGAGCTACTTCATGCTGTCGAGGAATAAATATTATATTTTTTAATGGAATAAATTTAATCTATTTTGTCATATTTTTTGGTTTTTAATTTGGTCGAAAATATTTTATAGGATACATAAGGTTAAATACTTAAGGAGAGGTTGAATTAGAAATATGGGTTTTTTTGTTATGGATTTAGAGATTTATTTTTTGTTTCATTATATGACGATATAACCTTATTGGATTACTTATGATAACAATTTTGGTTTTATTAAATGTGTTTAGATATAAGCAATGACATTTCAATCATTTATGGAACATATGAACATCTAAAGGTTAATTTTAGTGCTTTAAGTATGAACAATTCATCATTAATATTCATTTCATGGAGTTAGAGATCACATATACGTGGAAATTAATTAGAGCATAAAAAATGTTGGAATTTTAGATATGATATAAGAACCCAGGCCTTCTTTTCATGTTTTTTTCCTTTTTCTGGAGTTTTTGAGAAAAGTGGAGTTTCTTGAAATTTATGAAGTTCACGTTGTGTACTTTGATGCAGCTCGAGGCTGTGTGCTGGTTGTGTCGTTTCCACACACACAGCCATTTAGGTGTGATGTGGAGGCCTCTTAAAGCGGAGTATGGAAAATCCTCATACATGCCATGTACTACAAAACTGCACACCGTGTAATTTCTTTTCCTTTCATTAAACAGATCAGTGTCACGTCTTAACCCCGAAACTATCTTCTTCTCTACCTTCTTTTATCGAGAGCACTCAGTACAACCTCAAATTTTCTCTGATCCCCTGATCCTCCTTCTGTTATCTGAATCGACGTTTGTCTATTGTGTTGGATCTGCAGTGGTAAGATCTTCCTTCTAATAAATCTTTGTTTTCCAATTCCTCCTCTTTTGAAAGTTATAATGGGTTGAAAGTTTTGTGTGTTTTCATAGATATATGATGTTATGAAGAGATTCAAGCCTTCTGGTTCAATTATATTGAACTCCTAGCATCATGGTAGGTGGTTTGTGCCTTTCTGTTCAAATTCATTGAGTTTTATGTGCAAATTCCACCAATACCCTTCCACGGGGTATTGCATGTTTGCTGTTTTCCCTCTTTTGTTTTGCTGCCTTGATTGTATGCTTGTGTAGTGGTAATTTGGTTTTGTATGAGGATAATAGATATGATTGGATTTCTTCCCATGACTTGTTCTGTTTACAACCTTTTGGTCATGTTCAGCCATTGGCTGTTATACATATTTTCCATTCCTAATGATCGTAGGATGGATTGTTGTTCCCTGACATTCTTGTTATGTTGTAGACTAGTTAGCCAAGTAGCTCTGTGGGTTTATATTGGCCTTATAGCATTATTATGCACAGACTAGCACATGCCTGGGAGAACCTGGTGCTATAGACTAAAAGGGGAATGACCGAGCGAGCTTCCTCAGAGAGTCTTGGACTTTATAGACTATAGGGGATTGACCGAGGTAGCTTCCCATATATTCTTGGATATTATAGACTACAGGGGGATAGACAGAGTGAGCTTCCATAGAGAGTCTTTATCTTTATAGATTCTAGGAGGTTAGACCGAGTGAGCTTCCTCAAAGTGTCTTTATTGTTTGAATTTCCTTAATCCATTCCAGGAAATATGAGGAATTTTTTGAGTGAGATTCCTCATAGAATCTATGATAGACCTGAGGATATAGGAGGAATTAACCAAGTGAGCTTCCTTAGAGAGTCTCTAGACCTTGAGGCTATAAGAGGAATTGACCACAAGATCATCCTCAATGAGTCCCTAACTACCTTATATTATTAGGGGAATTGACTGAGCGTTCTTCCTCAGAGAGTCTTATAATTTCGTATGACCAATCCAAAGGAGGTAGGCTGAGTGTAATACCTAGAGGGTTGTTGGTACATCATGGATAGGAACAGAGGGGTTTGGCTGAGTGTACTACCCAGAGGGTTGTTGGTACTTCATGGATCAGACCATAGGGGATGGCTGTTAGTACACCCCAGAGGGATTATTGTTTGTGGTTAGTAGTTTGCTTCACTACTGCTTTTTGACTGTGGATTGTTTACTGTTGTGGATCATTCTATTTACTGTTACTTTTTATTGTTTACTATACTATTACCTGACATATGGTCACTGATTGTTAGGCACAGATCTTCGAGTGGTTTCCTACTAGGATTTAGTCTCTAACCCTACTTGGTTCATTCTTTTTGGACCAAAGAGATTATATTTTTGCAGGTATAGAAAAGGGAAAGCGCCCTTCTACTTCAGGTACTTGACTTGCATTGGAGCAGGAGAGCATGGGACCAAGCCAAGGCTTGCGATGCTGAGGAGTTTCTTTTCTGTTTTTCTTTTGTACTTTGGTTTAGTACTGTATTCAGAATTGTGACATGTTTGGTTGTTTTCCTAGACATATGTATCATGCATCATTCCGTATATATGTTTGTGTGATCCTGCTATTTATCATATTTAGTCTTCTGCTATACACTTGTGCATGGATTGTTTACTACATCTGTTATTGTTATTATTTCTCTCTTATGATGTGTACTCTACCAATGAGGGCATAGTTTCCCCACTATCACAGCTAAGGCCCTAGCTACTAGTTTGTAGCTTATGGCATTTGGGGAAATGATCATGATTCCATGTGACCAACCGGGTACAGGGCGCCCATGGGTCGCTTCTATAACCGGGATGATACAATGTGGTATCAGAGGAATTCTTTTCTATTCACTTTGTGTTTGGAGCCTGTATCTAGGGATAGGATGGAATATGTACTTAGTAATAAGTTGTTCCCGAGAGTAGCTAACTCGTGTACAATGAAAATCCAATTTACCTCGTTTATTGAAGTTTTAATATTTTTCACATTTACAGTTGATTTTTTTTCACTGTTGGGTGATTCATATGCTTTGTGCTGTTACCGTTGTTGTTATTGCAGTTTTATTTCTATCTCAACCTGATGAGATGAGGGTATTCCATCTAATGCATCATATAGACACTTGTTAGAAATCACATGCAATGAATTATTTACATGTAATCATTTGATAGCATATTGTTGTGATAGAATTTTTTTAGATTCTGCATGTTGTTTTGATAGATGCTTTGATATAATCTTTGTTGTTTGATAGAGAATTACTTTGTATAGTACATTTCTCAGATGGATGAAAACTTTGGTTCTTGAGGTGTTATGGACCCTCATGCAACATAATTGGGTGGATCATTGCCTAGTTACCTTGTTTTAACATGTATAAGAAGCCAAACATTGATTCTCGGGGAGTATGGGCCCTCAATGATTAGAATTTTACACCATAACATTTTTTTCTCTGTGTTTTTTGGGCTTCATCACTCTTTATGGGAAATAACCCAAACAAACCCAGAATAAATGGCGTGTACTTTATGAATACATGCCATGTAGTGTTCAAACAGTGTTACTGACTGTGTGGGAAGAAACACGGGGTTGTAAAAAATCATCAGAAACACGCTGTGTACGATAGGCACACCTCGTGTTATAGTGACCATGTGTTTACCTGTATGGCTAATGAAATAGACGGATGAAACTTTGACTATACACGTCGTGTCATATTGTCACATGCCGGACCATGCATCCTATGTACTCAGTTGGGTCAAGAACAACACGGGTAAGGGAAAACCTTCAAGTACATGTCATGTTCTAAGGGAACAGACCATGTAGAGTGAACCATGTAGCCGACCATGTAACTAACAACACAGGTCATTGAAACTTATCTAGTACACATCTTTTTCTTCATGAACACGCCGTGTAGTCTAGGATTAAGAGGACCGTGTGGGTTAGCCATGTAAGGAGACTCAGGTAGGGGAATAGAGTTCATGTACATGTCGTGTGTGGTGACAACATTACCTTTGGTTCGGTCATTACACGACCGATTGTGGAATAAGTACACACCCATGTGAGTGTCTTTAGAGAACACATCGTGTAGTTTTTATACACGCCCTGTAGTCATGTTTCGTAAAACTTGAATGTTTCTTTATCATATTTTACCTTATGTACTCTTATGTTATATCATTGATAATCATGATCTGAGGTGTGCTTTTGACCTTTTAGAGTTATGCCACCGAGACATCGTCCTATTGTACGTCAGCTTCCAGACAGTTATGAGAAACCAGATATGGACGATCAGGAAACTACTACAGATCCTCCTGCTATACTAGCCTTGGCACCAACACTTATATAAGTTACATGAACCGATGCGTAGTTTAGAGAATATTTTATAGGGATAATGTAGAACTTCCGGGGAGGGCCACCTCCTGCCCCGTCGATGGAAGAGTTGAAGTGAGTTTTCCAGTAGCAGCATCCTCCTACTTTCTCATGGGATGGAGGGCCTCAGGCTGCCGAATCAGGGATAGAGGCCAGGCTCAAAACTTTTGAGCATCTATAGATGCCTCTATAGAAGAGGGTGAAGCTGGTGACCTATATTCTCAAAGACTCCGCAAAAAGGTGGTGGGAGGTGATCTTATAGTCAGGACGCCAGCAAGAGTATGACTTGGGATTAGTTTCGGTGCATCATCTATGATTACTTCTACCCAGAGACTTTGTGGGGTGATCAAGCCTGAGAGTTTATTATTCTGGTTTAGGGTACTCGTTCTATTATGGAGTACTTGTCTCGCTTTACTAAGCTGAAGAATTTCATGCCTATTCCATGAGGTGATGAGTTGTTCCTTGCGTGAATGTTTGAGGATGGTCTGAGGAACGAAATCCGCTGGTAGGTGAACATCATCAAGTTGACTTCGATATCATCTATCTTCAACCAGGCACTGATCACTGAGCGCACAATGAGGGATTCAGGAGCATTGAGCCAGGTATGTTTGACATCCAGAGTCAGTGTTCCTCCTACTGATAGCAGGAAGCACCACATTGAGTCTACTCAAGGAGATCAGATTAGGCAGAATGTATCTTCAGGCAGCCAGGTAGTATGTTACCAATGTTGGAGGAGGGGGAATACTAGCCCTCATTGCCAATGAGACATGATGTAGTGCCTATCTTACGACAATATGGGCCATCTTCAGCGTTTTTTCAAGATCTTATCACCTACAGCTGGTGGTTGGGGGTTTTCTATGATCCCGCGTACAAGATATGCATCGCCAGTTTTTCACTAGTCAGGGAAATAGTGTTCTTTCGGCCATTCAGGCTGAGGTGGAGGTTGCGGTCATGGTGGCCAGTCACCAAGCTACCAGAAAATGAAGAGTGGATCAACTCAGAGTGGTCAGGTAGGGTCACAGGGCCATGGTATAGGCTAGACATTTGTAGTGGAGCAGAACCATCAAAAGAAGGATACTGGCCCTTCAATAGTTTGAGTTAAGATCTTAGTAGCCTCAATTTTATCGTCAGCTCTTTTTGATATTGGTGCTACGCATAGCATTATATCGGTTACTGTTGTAGAGACCCTTTGGCTCGACATATTTTCCTCTGCTGAAACTTTGATGCTAGACACACCTTTGGGGACTAGAGTGATTAGCATACGTTACTGCAGAGAGTACCCTCTTGAGGTTGCAGGGCGTCACTTCTTATGGGACCTCTATGTCATTGAGTGGGAGATCTATTATTTAATTCATGGAATGGACTGTCTAGTTTAATCCCAGGAAGTCGTTGACTGTTATCCCCACAGGGTGAGTTTCGTATCACCTGAGGGTGGATCCATTCTTTGTAGAGGTGTGTGGGATGTCCAGGAATGTCGAGCAGGACCAGAGCATCATGGTCTAGGAGGAGTTACAACCTATATTGCCAATATATATCTGGACGACCAGGGGACCTCACAGTTTGGCTTTCTTCCGGTGGTGGATCATTTTAGAGATTTCTTTACAGAAGACTTTTCATTTTTGCCTCCAGAACATGAGGTATACTTCTCAATTGAGCTTGTTCCAGGAGCATCAACGGTGTCTATTCTTCCTTATAGGATGGCTACACATGAGTTACAGGAGCTCAAGAAGCAGTTGGAGGAGTTGCAGGTGAAGGGTTTCATCTTATCCAGTACGTCTCCTTGGGGTTCGCTTGTCCTTTTTGTGAAGAAGGCAGACGGTACCCTTAGGAATTCTGTAGACTATTGAAAGTTGAACCAGTTGATGGTCAAGAACCGATATCCCTTGCATAATATCGACGAACTCTTTTATCAGCTACAAGGAGCCCGGGTGTTCTCGAAGATCTATTTGAGGTCCGATTATCATCAGTTGTGAGTTAGACCATATGATATACCTCTTACAGCTTTCAAGAGAAGGTATGGTCTATATGAGTATATGGTTATTCTGTTCGGTCTCATGAACACGACTGCAGTTTTCATGGTACTGATGAAACGAGTGTTCTATACATACTTGGATTCTTTTATGGTGGTTTATCTTGGACGTCATCTTGGTGTACTCTCATACTCGACACGACCATGCTACCCATCTTGAGATAAGTTTGAGTACACTAAGAGAGCATCAATTAAATGCTATGATCTCAAAATTCATCTTTTGGATTGACCGGATTCACTTATTGGGACATGTTATCTTAGATACAGATGTATCAGTAGAACAAGAGAAAGTGGGGTTGTAGTTCCCTGGGACCAGCCAAAGAATGTTTTTGAGGTGCAGAGTTTTCTGAGGATGGCAGGATACTACAAACGTTTCATACAGGACTTTTCTCGCTTAGTCGTACCACTAACATGTCTGACCAAGAATGGGGAAATGTTCTTATGATCAGATTCTTGTGAGTCAGTCTTTCAGGAGCCGAAATGGAGGTAGACATCAGAACTGATACTAGTCTTTCTAGAGCCAGGAAGAGCTATACTGTTTACTACGATGCTTCAGGTATTGATACGGGAGCTGTGCTTATGTAGGGAGACGAAGTGTTTGCATACGTGTCTCGGCAGTTGAGTCCCCACAAGGAGAATTACCCAATGAACGATCTGGATTTGGCAGCAGTTGAGCATGATTTACAATGTTGGAGACATTATCTTCTGGGAGAGAACATTGTGGTTTTTACCAACCACAAAAGTCTCAGGTACATCTTCACTCAGTGTGATCTGATTCTGAGATAGCGTAGGTGGGTCAAGTATCTTCAGTTATTTGACTTTGAGCTTGTCAATACACCTAGAATGGGCAATGTTGTGGCTGTTGCGTTGAGTAGGAGAACATAGATTCAGGATGTTCAGGAAGCTGTTAGTGAGTGGCACCTTATGTCTATGTTTTCTGAGATGCATTTGGAGGTGCACGACCGATAGGGGAAGACCATTCTATCATCTGTAGTTGTTACCTCTACTCTTCTCTATTGGGTATAGATGAGGCTGCTATCAGACATAGAAGGGCTAGTCTTGTGGGATAGTTTGTCAGGAGAAGACCCTCTTCCAAGATGGACAGTAGGCGAGGTTGAGATCATACATTTCGAGGGATGTGTATGGGTGCCAGCAGACATACGTGAGGAGATGATATAGGATTTAAATTCCTCAGTTTGGGCAGTTCATCCTTGCATCACCAAGATGTATCGTGATTTACACCGTCAGTATTGGTGTTCATGTATGAATATAGATGTTGCTGGTTTTGTCATGAGGTGTTCCACTTGTCAGCATGTGAAAGCGGAGAATCAGCGACCAGCATGCCTTCTACACTAGTTATCCATTCTGGAGTGGAAGTGGAATGATGTCGTGATGGACTTCAGGACTGGTTTTCCAAGGACACCTTGAAGAAGTGATGTTGTTTGTGTTTTCATCTACATGCATACGATATTTGCTCACTTCTTGCCTATCAAGGATACCTTTAGTGATGATTAGCTGGGATGATTGTACATCTGAGAGATTGTACGTTTTCATGGGGTTTGGAACTCCATTGTTTCAGAAAAGGATGTGTGTTTTACTTCTTGGTTCTGGTAGGGGATTCAAAAGGATTAGGGTAAACATGTACTTTTGAGTACATCATACCATCCCCAAAAAGATGGCCAGTCCGAGCGTACGATTCAGGTGCCTGAGGATATGCTCACATCTTGCAATCTTCACATTTGAGGTTCTTTGGAGAAGCATATACCTCTTGTGGAGTTCAGCTACAATAATAGTCTTCAGGCAACTATTCAAATGAAACCATACGAGGATTTGTATGGTAGGTCATGCCGATCACCTTTATGCTGGATGGAGGCACGAGAGGAAGCTTTTCTGGGACATCATATTGTTTAGGAGACCCCAGAGCAAATAGAGTTGATTTAGAAGAGGATTTCTATAGAACAGCCTCCACAGAAGTCTTATGCGGATCAGCAGAGATGACCTCTGGAGCTCGAGGTTGGGGATCAAGTTTTCCTGTGTGTCACACCGAGGTTGGAACACAGGAGGATTTAGAAACAGGGTAAGCTATCACCACGATACGTCCAACCATTTGAGGTTTTGGAGAGATTTGGTCTAGTTGCCTATCAGTTGTAGTAACCTCAGAGGTATCGGGATATGCACGATGTCTTCCACGTTTCTCAGCTCCAATGTTACTTTTCAGACCCATATCATGCCTTTCAACCCGAGGAGGGTGATCTTGAAGAAGAAGCAACATTTGAGGAGCATCCTATCCATATTTTCGATCACAGTACAAAGGTTTCCAGTGGCAGGTATGTTCTTCTGGTATGGGTTCTATGGAAGCACAGGCGAGTACAGGACGAGACTTGGGAGAGGGGGGCCGATGTATGATCGCAGTGGCTAGAGCTATTCGGGGTTTCTTCTTCCATGCCTCTCTAAAAAATTCGGGGAAAATTTTCTTTAAGGGGGGAATATTGTAAGAACCCGGACCTTCTTTTTAGGTATGTTTTTCCTTTTTCTGGAGTTTTTGACAAAAGAGGAGTTTCTAGAAATTTTTTAAGTACATTCCATGAACATTGATGCCGCTCGAGGCCCTAGGATGGATGTGTCATGGCCACACACACGGCCATGTAGGGGTGATGTGGAGGCTGCTTAAAGCAGAGTTCATAAAAGACAAGTACACGTTGCGTACTCCAAATGTACACACCGTGTACTTTCATTTTATAATTAAATGGATCGGGGTCCCGTCTTAACCCCATAACCGTCTTTTCTCTAGCTTCTTTGACCACGACCACTCTGTATGGCTGTGAATCATCCTTGTGCCCCTGAGCCTCTGTATGTTCTCCAAATCGACTACCGTCGATTGCATTAGAACCGCATCAGTATGGTCTTTATTCTCCTAGAGCTTCGTTTTCCAATTCCTCCTATTTTTCATGTTATCGTGGGTTGAAGATTTGTAAATTTTCATATATCTATGACGTTATACGGATATTCAAGCCTCATGGATCAAGTATATTGATCTCCTAGAATCAAGGTAGGTGGTTTGTGCCTTTCCATTCAATGTCATTGAGTTTTATGAGAAACATCCACCAATACCCTTGAATTAGGTTTTACATGTTTTGTTGTTTTTCCCCTGTTTGTTTTCCTACCTTCCTTGTATGCTTGTGTAGAGGTAATCTGGTTATGTGTGAGGATAATTACTATGATTGGATGTTTTACCATGCCTTGTTCTATTTATAACCTTTTGGTCTTGAACAGCCTTTGGCCGTTACACCTTTTTCCCATACCGTGTGACCGTGGGATGGATTGTTGTTCCCTGACATGCTTGTTATGCTGTAGACTGGTTAGCAATGTAGCTATATAGGTTTACTTTGTTTTCATAGAATTATTATGCATTGATTGAAATTTGGACAAGAGAACCAGGTGCTATAGACTATAAAGGGATAGACCGAGCGAGCTTCCTCAGAGAGTCTTGGACTTTATATACTATAATGGATAGACTGAGTGAGATTCCCAGAGAGTCTTTGATATTATAAACTATAGGAGGATAGACAGAGTGAGCTTCCTCAGAGAGTAATTAGATTTTAAGAATCCAGGAGGGTAATCGTAGTGTGCTTCCTCATAAAATCTTTGTTGTTTGAATTTCCTTAAACCATTCCAGGGTATAAAAGGAATTGACCAAGTGAGATTTCTCAGAGAGTCTGTGATAGACCTAAGGATATAAAAGGAATTGACCAAGTGAGCTTCCTCAGAGAGTCTACAAACCTTGGGGAAATAAGTGGAATTGACTTAATGATCATCTTCCATGAGTCCCTAACTAATGTAGACTCTCTGGGGAATTGACTGAGCGTGCTTCCATAGAGACTCTTATAATTTCGTATAACCAAACCAGAGGGGTTAGGTTGAGTGTACTGCCCAGAGGGTTGTTGGTACTTCTTGGATAGGACCAGAGGGGATAGGGTGAGTGTACTGCCCAGAGGGTTATTGGTACTTCTTGGATAAGACCAGAGGGGATGGCTGTGAGTACTTCCCATAGGGATTCCTGTTTGTGGTTAACTGATTTCTTTACTGCTTCTTGTAGACTATGGATTGTACACTGTTGTGGATCATCCTGTTTATTATTACTATTTACAATTTACTGTACTATTACTTTCCATATGCTCACTTACTATGAGGAACAGATCTTTTGGTGGTTGCCTACTGGGATTTAGTCTCACACCCTATTTGGGTCATGCTTTTGGGCCCAAATAAATTATATTGTAGCAGGTCGAGACAAGGGTAAGCGCCCTTCTACATTATGTACTTGACTTGCATTGAAGCAGGAGAGGAAGGGACCATGTCGAGGGTTACGATGCTGAGGATTTTCTTTTCTGTTTATAAATTGTACTTTGGTTTAGTCCTATATTCAGCATTGTGACTTTTTTGGATGTTTTTATAGAAATTTGTATAATGCATCATTCTATAAACATATGTGTGTGATTCTACTATTTATTATGTTTAGTCTTCTGCTATTCACTTGTGTTTAGATTTTTTACTGCTTCTGTTATTGTTATTATTTATCGTTTCCACTGTGTACTCTGCCAAGGCCCTCACTGCTAGTCGGCAGCCTATGGTGTTTGGGGAAATGCTCTTGAGTCCATGAAATGAAAATATTTAATCAAACTGTGAAATATTATAAAAATTATTATTATTTCAGCACAAATTTTATATCATATATATTAAATTGATAGATATTAATATAAATTTTCATTATATGAAACAAATGTGTAAATTATTTTCTGAATTCAATTTTATTAATTAATTCGTAGGAAATAAGAACTCAATTTTATGTGGTCATTTCATAGAACAAAAAATCATTTCCACAAAAATTTCATTATTAATTTTTGTTTTGGAATATTAAAAATAATTTTTCTAAAATTTAAAAACATTATTTGATAAAGAAGACATAATTTTTGAAATCCTAATATCAAATATATATTTGGTAGAAATTTTTGGCATTTTTTGAAAAGATTTATAATTTTGGGAATAGTAAAAAATAAACATTTTGGTAAATATTTAAATTATTTTCATAAAAAAAAATTAAAATTTCCATATGATAATAAAATAAAATTATAAAAATTTAATTATAAACAATATAATTAATTAATTAAAATTAACCATTATAACTTACTTTGGTTTATGTTAATTTTGATGAAAAGAAACTAATTTTCTTAAAAAATCACAATGTTTTTCATTTTAATATTGAATTCATTACTAACACATAAATAAACATAATATTTAAAAATTAATTCCATATTTTTAATTTTTTTGTTAATTTGTTTATATAGGCTCTATTGATTTTTTGTCATTATGAATAATAACCATGTTAAATATTTTCACAATTGTAATTGAAAAATAGGTAATGTGGGGGTATAACTAAGTGATAATATTCTTCGATAACCCTTAAACATTCTAATAATCTATTTTATGTGTGATTTTATATATCACTCATCCATTATATGATGTTAATGAAATTATTTTCCATTTTTTATTGAAAAAATATAATATTAAATAAGAATAATTCAAAATTTTAGTCTTTTTATTTTACATTTCTCTAATAAGTTAATATTCTTATCAAAATAATTTATACATGAATATTAAAAGTTATTTTAGGTTATTTTTTTTATTATGAGAATTTATATATATACTATTTATTATATAATTAACTTGAATTTTAAGGCAGTGCTGACAAAAAGTTGGTGCAGTGGTAGAAAAAATTTAATTAATAAATTTAAAACCCATAAAATAAATCTGTGTTGGATGTATTGTTGTACATTATTAATTTTAGGGGTAATTATAAGGTATAAATTTTTTAAATGGTATATATTTTAAATTAATTGATTCATTACTAATATAAAATTGAAATTAAATAAGTAGTGGTAGAAATTACATTAATGATATTTTATGTTAATAATATATTATTTGATGATTAAAAAATTATAAAAATAATGAAATAAGAACAGAGGAAAGAATTTTAATAAAAAATTATTCCCTAGAAAATTATTGTGATAATTTTTACCTATTTATTATATTTATATCCCTTAATTATTGGAAAAAATGTTAATATGGTTAAGGATAAAAAGGGGTTATTAATGTAGGAAATATATAGAGATAAGATTAAAAAATAGACCCAAACTTGATATATTTTTTTGGATTAGAGAATCATGACTCCTAATAAGAATATGCTCTAAATATATAATCTTTTTAATCTTTTATATGAAAAAATAAATTTATAATAATATCATTTTCTAATAAATTACATGATTTCCCCTCCCATGAGTTATAAAGGACACCCCTTCCCTCTCCTTTCAAAACATCATGATCGGTTGGTTATATTAAACACTATCCATATCCATTCCTAAAATCCATGACCATGTTCAAGTGGTATTTGTTTGGGAATAATTTCATCTTTACTGGGAATAATGTATTATGATGGACGTTTTCCAATGAATATGATATTTGAATGCATTCAAATCCGGACAAGAACTGAGGAAAGTGCCCTCTCATCATACATTTATTTCAATGTGAAAAACTCCATATTCATCAATTTTTTCGATTATTTTTTTTATAAAATATCCATTAAATTGATTTATGATTCATCTCATGAAATTTATTTGTATATACAAATCCATCCAAGGCTCTTTATTTATTTAGGATATGAGTTTAAAATTACCAATGTTGTAAGAATTTATCATCTGAAATATTATTATTTCATACATATTTTATGTTATGCAACAATATAATGATAAGAGGTGTAATTACTTCTCCTTTGACATTAAATTCCATGAATATACTCATGTTAATAATATTTAATGTTTAATTTAATTCTAATATTTCATGGGGTTTATTATTCAAAATTTAGTAAAATGGAATGATTCTAATGCTTCAATCCATTTTTAATTGGTAATATTTATGGTTTCATTTATAATGAGTTAATTACATGGTAATTATCTAATAAAAACCTATATGTTTTCTATTATTCCCTTTAGTTATATAATATTTATGTTTTAACTCCATTTTCCTCTCTTTTGTACACAAAATAGATAGTAAAATTCTTTTTAAAAAAATTTAATTTATTATACGATTGAATTCACAATAACCTTTTTTTCCATATCATTATTTTCTAAACAGTTTTCAATAATGTTCTTAAAATTATTTTAGAGATAGATTATTTTTATTTTAACAATGATTTTATTATTACAAAATGTATTTAAAATTATCTTATTCCCCTCTAATGAATATTTTATTTTTAGTGAAGGTGAAATCATAATCATCATTTTAAAGAATAATATTTGAATTAAATTTCATAATAGAATGAAAACCATATTTTTTAAGAATAAATTATAAAATTTCTTGGTTGTTATCAAATAAATGTTTTTATTTAATACTCTACAAATATTTGGGTTTTAAATTTGTGGTTTCAATTTTAAAATGGTATCTCTTTGAATAAATATTGTAGGGTTATTTTAATATAAATATTCATATTTGATAACATCCATTGGTGTTAAATATGATTTATTGGGGATATGGTACAATGATTCAACCTTATTAATTCTCTATATTGTTTATGATTATTATGATGACATGTTTATGAAACCCCTTTGTATTCCATGGGTTATGTAATGAGTATATGATATATTTTTTTGTTATTATGGCATTTATATATATGATTTATGATTATATGATCGATGGGTATATTATTTCCCCCCATTACATTTGGTTTTGTGATATTGATATCTCATTATATGATAATGATAGGATTATACAGGATTACAAATAGGTCATTTCACATTTTTTCACGATTTTTATTTCTCCGTTTTATTGTTCAAATGATTTTAGGCGATAATGGATTAAAATTGTTTTGTATTCAATTTTGATGCATGACTATGATTTTAATCTAGATTTTTTCACAAGATTATGCAAGGACATGATTGTGGATATCATTAATGAAACAATAATTATTTATTATTCATATTGTTATATATTTATATGTAATGAATAATTATTGGTTAGTATAACATTAAAAATATTATTAGTCATGTGTCTGGAAATAACGCGATTTTGGAGTTTATGATCTGGGTTTTCTGGGAATAAATATTTTATGTTGAGATCGTACACATAATTATGTCATAAAATCCTTATGATTATCTTATAATTTATTCTTATTTATATGCCCATTTATTATCTTTACTAATAATATTAGACCTCTATTTTCTATATATTCTTTCTCTTGGTTTTAGAGAAGGTTATTAGATGTAGATTACATATAGAGATATAATGTTTTTTAAGAGTTATTTATGTATCTATGTTTCCAAAGAGAATAAACTGTTATGGTTCATGTGTGGATCTAGCGGTTATGTATTGAATAGTCATATAATAAGATATAATATTTTTGTAATAAATTTATGTGTTATAATATAGGGTTTTCATCATGTTGACTAGTACGGAAAGATGTTACATAGGTATAATGGGTTTCTAAGAAAGTTGAGAGGATTGGTCATGTGGCCTTATTATTAGTTTCCTTGTAACATTTTAGATATATTCTTTATAGATTTAACATATAGTGTCTTCAAAATTAAGATATATATCCCTCACACAAGATCGAAAGTTATTATGATGATATTGAATCTAATGTGACCTTTCAGGGTTGTCTAGATTGTCCATTAGATCCTAATGAGAAGTCTCTACATCAGAATACGAGTTCTCAAGTTCTTATTCACAGCTAAAATAGATGTATATAGGAGTCTATGTGGGACATATAGATCCTAATATGTGGTCTCAATGACCATATTTATTTATCAGTGAGGCATGTTTATATTTTGGATTTCATCTTGAGGATTAAGTGAAATATGGATGGGAGGCCATAAAACCCTAAGAAAACATTTGAGGTAGTTGTTATTTTTTTCCAAAACATGTCATTTTCATTGGTTTATTCATTATGTGATTATTATATGGATTTTGAGTTATTTTTATTGTTTTTATGTTTCTAGTAGTTTCCCATGTGTGTGTTTTGAAGGATTGGATTTGGCCTGTAGCAGAATGAGCCTTTTTTCATGTCATTATTCCATGGTGAGTGTGTGAAAATGTTGTGGTGATCCCAAGGGGATAATTAGTGGTCATAGGGATAAATCATTACCATTTTGAATGAGATAAAGATTTATTTTTTGAACATGATGAGAACTAAATCATGGTACATGACATGGTCCTCAGGGAGGGTCTTATGTCAAAAATGTATAGTGAACACCAATATGTAATGATCACTATAGAATGTTTTTAAATGTTTGTCCAATAATTTAGATGAACTGATATTCTGGAGATTTCAATTTTTAAGGTTACTGTTCAAATGTGTAAAATGGTATGTGAAACCTCTATCAATTATCTTTGGACCTTGTGTTTTCAAGTACCTATGGTGGGGCACCACATCATAGCCATTATAAGCCACATCATTGTGAAACATGGGCAACCACTAAAAAAAAATTATTTTCCAATTTCAACCCTAATAAATTAAAAATGAACTGGGGCCTCATTTCTTACCCTATAATTAACCAATGATATTCCATGAATTTACTCATCCTATACATTCTATATTCAATTGATTTCTCCCTCGATTTTCGTCAAAATAAATCACCACTCATTGTAAAAATGATACAGAGTTTTGGATATCCTTCATTTTAATTTCATTCATTGTTTATATCACTATATCTATGTTTGAAACCATTTAGGATTTTTCCATAGTTCATCAGTTTTATCAACTTGTCTAATTTTCATTGTTTGATCTTGAATTATAGGATGATATTAGATGAGTAGATAGATTCATGTATATGTTGTGTGGAATTAATACTATACATAAAATTCAATTAATTTTTAAAAGGCTTGTGATGATTACACTTGTAGTAATAACACGTTCTCATTCTATATATATTAAACTAAATTTTTATGGACCTATATCAGAAAATTAAACATTCCAATGGGACAAGAGTATTCCATTTGAGATTATATTCCACAACAGTGGGAACTCCATGTGGGGTAGATCACCATGAAAATTATATTCAAATTAAGGGGAGTCCCTAATGGTATTTTGGACTTATGTAAATGAAAATGTGTATTTTCAGGGAAAACTAAGAGATTATTTTTATTTTTAATTTATTATTAGTATTTGTTTATTTATATAACTAAGATAAAGTATTTTATAAATAAATATCATATTTATTTGGAATGAATTTCGTTCCTTACATAGATTTAGTGGTGATTATATTGACTTAAAATTCCTTGGATACGTTCCTTAGATTCATTAGTGATCCTATTTATCAAGAATTCCATGGGAAATATTGTTAGATTATCGACTGACCATATTGATCTAAATTAACATATATTATCTCCTAAGATTATGTTGCAAAGATAAATATTGATAATGTCGTTGATATGATCCTTGGATATGGATATTTTATTGTTTGGGAATGTAATGTATACCCTCTTGTATTCATCATTGAGCCTATTTATATGATATATTGTGATCATTTGCATCCAAATGTAGCAGAAGTAGTTATAGTTGAACTCATGTGTCACCAAAGAACCAGAGGATTGATGCTGGTTTAATTATTATTATTACTTAATTTTATTTATTATTAACATTAGTGTGCACTATATAATCAGACAAGATAGATTATAGAAGTAATTAGTGGAGTCCTACTAATTTTTACTGAAGAACTACTTTGGATTATGTTGGTACCCTTGTATAATTCATAGATATATGCTACGAAAAGGGTATGTACCCTATGATTGATGAATGATATATTTTGATTGAGATTAAAATTGGCATAAGAAGGGGCTATAATTTGGTATGGTTTTTTCATCCATTCTTACTACTTATATTTATTGTTTCTTTTCAGGTATATGTGATGTGTAATATAGGATATATTTTATATATGTGAGTTGAATTATGTGTACATTTCTCTATTTTTTTATCGAAATATTTTATTATTATTAATATTACTTTCAATTTTTATTATATTAATTATATACTATTGTTTTATATTAAAATTATTTATATTGATATTTTAATATTATATGAGGGTATACATTACCCACTTTACCACATTAATATAATTTCAATACCAAATATTAATTTCCATGAAAAATAAAATATCATTTCTCATATATCAGATTGAACCCATAGAAAACCTAAACTTATTAGAAAGAATTATTTATTATAAATTATCTATATTATTATACCCTTATTAGGAATATATATCAAATTTAATTACTTGTTTTAAAAGATATAATGATATTTCATGAAGAAACTTATGGATTATATTAAGAAAAAAATCATGTAAAATATGATACTAATTTTTCTATGTCAAAACTACCCTTAAGGACCTCCTTAATAATGAATCCTAAAGTAATTAATCCTGAAACTGATGAATAAATCATAATGGGGGTTAGAATCTCCCTAGTATAAATTCATTCCACCTATATAAAAACATCATACTATTACACTTGAAAAAAGGTGAGGCCTCTTTTGAATTATCATCAATTTCCCATCCAAATGTTTTTTGTTATCCTTTACGCACTTCCATCATACTCTGACCAGAAGATTCATTTTACCACACGGTAACCTCTCGTGGTCTCCCATAATATATACTAGATTCCCAGTAAGAGTGGTTATAGTCTCATGATAAAATTATCTTATCCAATGACATATGAAGGATCCCATATATACCTCCTCATATAGAAATCATGGAACACATCGGGGATTTAAGTCAAGCTAGATGGTAATTCCATCATATATTTCACATTTCTGTGTAATGTAGTGATCTCAACAGGGACCAAAAACCATTGTTATAGCTTACCCCAGATAAATTTCTAATGATTTCTATGAAAGGAGAAACTCTATGAAAACCACAATCTCCCACATAAAACTCAACCATCCACCACTGATGGACTGCATAAGTTTTCTAACGACACTATGTCATAGAAATATCCCCTAGATCTACACCACCATCTCTATCATCATCTAAATATGACTCAAACCAACTAGGGACTCCTCTCCCAACAATTACCAACACATGGTTGATCTAAATGGCTTCCCATTATAGTATTAATTGGGATCCATCTTAATTGATCCATGATATCTATATTTATAGTATAAGTAAAGTAGTGACAAAAAGAATTCCAAGGATCCTTTGATCATTACATTACATGATCCTATTAGATAGAATGTAAATCCTAATTTCCATGAATCATCTCAAAATTAATTAAGTTCCATGATTCCATTACATTTAACACTTTACACAACAAATAAATCCATAATTAAATAAAAAACACTAGGTTTAGGCGGAAACAAACAAATACACCAATCCATGTGTTCTTTAAAAATTAAATGAACCACAATATAAATTTGACAAATTTGTACCAAAACTACATTAATTCCAAGAAACCTATATCAATTTACATTAAGTCATATTCCTATGAAATGGATCTCCATACTAGTTAATCACACAGACACACCCAATCATGAATGATAATAATACATAAATAAAGGAGTCAGTGAAAATCATAACATGGTTTTACAATAACACCTCCATAAGTTATATATGACCCAAGAAGTCCCGTATATTTATGGAAATGAAACATTTGAAGGAAAATATTGCCTCATCAAAACATTCATCTACCTCATTTTATTTCTTCCCATTCCATTCCTCAACAATACATGAACTAGGTGAATAATTTTATCATGTAGTACATTATATCAGTGATTCATAATCTATACTGGCTACAAAAAACAATGGAAGTCGGTCTCAAAATCAAAATCCTTCTATCCAATCATATGTCAAGGATATGGTATATAGCCACTTAGAGAGAAAATATGAAACATGTAATGGATAGAGTTAAAATAAGAAGGAATGTTCAATTTATATCACACTTTTCCTACTCATCCAATGACATCAAAGGGGACCACAAACTTCAACACTAACATATCCTACTTACCCAACCAACGATGTCCCATGATAGATGAAACTTTTTAAAAATTTGACCACTATCCTTAACTGTAGTGGTTAATGATATGATTAGAAAATAGTTTCTCATATATTTATTTAGTGATCAATCTCATCTAGATAAACTCCACTATCTCCATCATCTCCTTACCAAGACTCGGCCCAACCAGGGACCACTCACCCAAATCATCCTATCACAAGGGATATCTACATGGATTTGAAATGAAATAATCATAAGGATATATATTAATCAAGACTTGATAACCCTTTGTTGGAAAAAATTAGAAGAGGAAAATTATTTTCCTAGGATCTTATAAACTCAATCACATAATCCAAAGGAATATCCCCAAGAATAGGAATAGTACTCTCTCTCTTCCCCTCAATAAATTAATGTCAATTATTGAAAATCCTAATCTCTGAACCCACAACCTCTTGAAAAATATTATTGATCAAGGAAAATAACATCTGGTCCTTCTCAGATACAACTATAGAGGGAACCCAATGAAGTATCTCAATATCTCAGACATAAATTTCCCCATGATCTTCCACCTCTATCGTCTCTTTGACATGGAGGAAGTGTGAATATTTCTAAATATTATTAATGATAAACCAAATAAAATACTTACCAATATTATTGTAGGGAAATTATATGATGAAATCCATTGATATATTATCCCCCATACATACAATAATGAGTATGTGATAAAATATACCAATAATCCTATGGTTTTCCTCTATAATATTTTAAAATATAAGACCCCACAATAAAAAATATTAAACTGAATGACTCTTCCCCAACCCCCAATAACAACATCTGAAGGAATGATACATATGGGTTTCCCATAGTGCATCGTCGAATAATACTGGCGGACACTATCTATTTATTACTTTTTCAAGAATAACGGAACAAATAACCTAAAAAAGAAGAATATTGTGCCCTTGGGTGACAGTGACCATCCACATGAGTTCTCCCCACTATAAAGGCTTTAAATATAGAATTTCGACTTAGTTTCTATCACCTTGTTGAGTAAAATATTCTCATAAAAATGAAATTCATATTAATATTTTCCAAGAAATCAAATCCACTAAACTATTCCACTACCAAGAACATCACAACAAACAAAACAATATAAGACAATGACACATGTTATTTCTTTATAAGGTTTATTTGAAATATTTTTCTCAATTAATATACTACCAAATTTAATTTCATTTGAATATATAAAATATCAAAAGAAAAATCAACAAGGAAGACTACCTAGATTCTCATTTTCATGTTCAGATCCCTCTCAGTGAAAATATATTTCATGAAATTATGAATATAATAAATTTTGATCCTATACATAGAGAGATAGTGACACAAAAAATTTAGTGAATATATATCCACTTCCATATCAATAGCTGGGTTAGGGTACTTATTCTCATTATGACATTAATTTTGTGAGTCATATACCACCACTTATTTCCCTTGCATCAAGACACACCCCAAACCCATATGAGAAGTATCACAAAAAAAATCTATAATTCAATCATGGTTCTAGAAGATTAAAAAATGGTTCTGAAATAAACATCATCATCACCTCCACAAAACATCTCAAACTATTTTCATTCCAACCAAATGTTACACCATTATGGGTTAAATTAGTCCTCAAATATGAGATATTGGATAAATATTAATCGAACCGTCTATAGTAACCAGAAAAAAATAATAAATTTAAATCTCAAAAATATATTTAAATTTTTACCAAGAAATTAATTATGGAATATTCTCAATATATACTATGAATCATATCCTAAATGTCATATTCCATTGATAGTTCACTTTCAAAATCCATAACTCACATTTTTAGAGAATATGAATATGTTTATGTTCCCTTAAGGGTAGAATAACGATATAATAATGGTCCATATGATCATCCATTGATATGGAAAATACCAATATATCATCAATAAACAATAAAAATATTCCATGGAAGGATTAAAAATAAAATTTCTCAAAGCAATAAACATTTAAAGAGTATTAGTTAGACATAATTTCATAACCAAAAACATTAAATTCCAATACAAGATTATAAACACATTAATAAGTATATAATATTCCTAGAACCTCAATTAGTTGTACACAAATAGTACATCAATCATTAAAATCCAATCTTCCCCTCTATTCTAGCTAGACATGTCATTTATAGTGACACTACTTTTCTTACATTAATATTACACATTTATAAAGTCAAAACATATAATAGTGCTACAAAAATAGAATTCAAATGTTAAGTCTCTTATTCAAATTAATAAATGAAATAATATTGATTTAATAAATATATAAATTATGTAATTCTGTGTTCAATAGATTATAAGTGGCCCTAATGGTGTCCTTAGTTCATGTAATCACCTGAGGATATAAATCAAATAATGTGGGGAGATAAAAGCCCAATAAAAAGATAGATAATAACCTAATTCAATGTATCATGGGTGAGAAAAATCATCATCATGAAAAAATAAAGTAGGGTATTATAATCATAATCATGAAAAATAATCATTTGATAAATTATTTGAATGTGGAAATTTATTAGAATGAAACATCAAGTATTACAGGTCAACTACAACAGATATTTTTCAACAATGCTTGAATCTTGTTCATGAATATAATATGTGCATAATCCAAACATAATAATTATAAAGAAATTTATAAAAATTTTCATGCATATATAACATTATATTATTATATAAATCAAATAACCAAATGAATTAAAATGATATATATTTTTTAGTGCACCAGTCACATCATAAAATTTACCAAATCATGCATTCCACATAGATATTAGTATTTTCATAGACATAAAATAACCCATGGAATTGAAATAGGATTAGTTAGAAATTTATTAAGTATAAATTCAAGAAATTTTTTCAGAAATTAATAATAGAATAACATAAATGTTTTAGGAATCATTAATCTTCAGTGAACAAGAAAAAATATCAAATGTAGTAAATGGTGTTTTTTAGAATGAAGACATGTTTTGGAAAATACACAATTTTTTTCTGAAAATTTTATTGTAATCATGTATATAATATGAAATAAATGCTAATAAAAACGAAATAATATTTGAGTTATATTTATTAACATCCACAACATAATTTATCGTGAATGAGGAATAACATAAAGAATATATATTGGGTTTGAGAATCCCCTTACTTTAATTAATAATTCTATCATTACATTACTCTAATAGATACTCAAAGAATATTCTTTGAAGAATATATCATTAACATATTATAAATTTAGATTAATAATTATAATTTTATTAGGTTTTTTATGGTCATTTTGATTAGTTTTACTCATTATTTATTATTTAAGAGTGTTTATTTTCATAGTTTTCATGATCAGTTCAATTGTACAAATTTATGGTAGATCGTGTTAAATAATGTCAATTATTGGAAATTTATAATATATTTAATTGATTTACAAAAAAATATTAATTTGACTTTTATATTATGTTTTTATAATATATGAGGAATATTTATTTGATTACACCTTAATGATAGTTATTTAGATATTTTTTGGGTTTTGTCCATAACAACGAATTTATTTTGGTTTATTATTTATTAATATGTATATAAGTTACTTCAAAATCATAGAAATGGTTATAAAATAAATATTAAAATATTTTTTAGGAATTATTATTGGTTTAATATTATCCTGGATATATGTAATTGAAAATGAAAATTTTTCGCCCTTGATAGAGATAAAACATCACCTCACAGACAACATTTCAATTTTTAAAATAAAAGAGTGAGGATAAGAGGTATGCTGATTGATTATTGGATTAAAAAAATTAAATTATAGTATACATAAAATACTGTAGTTATCATCCCACTTTGATAAGGGTAGATAATGATGGAAAAATAATGTAATTAAAGTTGAAAAGTTATTAAACAAGGAATGATTGGTTTACTTGTTGAATTCTTCTACATGAGAACTTCATTAGCAGGATTTGTTTTTATCTTTTGTTAAAACCAATTTCTCAAAGATATATATAAGGGACATGGGAATAAGATTTTTATAAATTGTTCAATAATCAATTCTAGTATGTTCTGAAGATAATAGGTGGTAAGTGTGGTATTTAGAGAGGGGGGTGGGGTGTATTTTGATTATTTTATTCATTAGATTATTATTATGGATCAACACTATGAATAGATTGATCCTTATGACATAATATATTAATATAATGATGAATATTTATAAATTATGGTAATTATATCAGAAATTACTAAAGGAATAATGTATCTACCTTATAATGTAATGATACTACAAATTATAATTTTTTTACTATTCACCAAAAATTTAACTATTTAGAAAAATCACAAATATTTACCCTAACCATATTTTTATTAGTAGAATTAATAATTTAAATAATTTTTATGATGAAAATTTTCTAGATATGTGATATTTTAATTTTATTTGAAACCATAATTCATTTGAAAAATAAATGTTTAAAATTTATTTCTGATTTTATGACACATAAAAAATTTACATAAGGTGGCTAAAATTAATTTATAATCATAAGACAAAAATTAAATACATTAATAATATATATTATTAATTTTTTTAAATGATTATTTTAATTATAAAATTGTATCTTAATATTTATAACTTAAAAAAATTCCAACACATGATTTACCAATTAAAAATGATTACTTACTTATACCATGAATTACGTATAATTTTTTCATTAAAAAGATTCGTAAATATTATTTATAATTTCATAGGTGATGTTACTATTCTATTGTATAATTTATTACTCTTAATAATGAAATTATTACTCTACTTTTCAACTTACTATTCTATTGTCATAGGTTCATTAAATTCTAGATATAAATCGTATTCAATTAATTATTCATTTATAATGATTATATTGTGTCATTTATGTGATTTTATGTGATTTATACTGTTTGAAATAATTATAATAAGTTATTTTCCATTAATAAAATTTTTTGTTGTCACATCCTTTCCCCCTTATAAATGTTTTCCCTCAAATGTTCATTTTACATTCTACATTGAATATAGGTGAGGTTACTTTTCTCTCATCACTTCCTCTAATTCACATGTTTCCACATAATATTTGTGATTTAAATAGTGTAATATTTATATGTGGTCAGTTTTTATTATAGAAAATTATCCCTATGGTCAAAATATTTACTTGATTCTACTCATAAAAGATATTATTTTGTAACTATACCACCATTGGATTCAGTACATGTGAGGGATCTGGTATGTACTTACTCAATAGGTATATGTAATATACAACTTATACATGAGACATGGTAGATGGATGTTCCAGTATGTTGGCCAAAACTACGCAATGATCAAGAATCTCAAAGGGGTCGATATACATGGTACATAAGTTTCCCTTATCCACAATAATCATGATCATATTCCATGTATATGTGCAGGGGAATACAATATCTCCATCATAAAACTCTATGTACCATTTGTGATTGTCTGCATAAATCTTTTGTCGACTTTGGGCGTCCATAAAGTGACATTGAATGGATTTCTCCTTTTCAACCATTTATTCAAAAATTTCATGTCCTATAAGCTTACATTAACCAAATTCATCATATATTACCATGTTTGTATATATTTTTTAATAGAGGTCTTCATATAGATCTATTAGGATGATTGAGTAGAAAATATTATTGTAATAGAACTTATCTTGTTGAATATGTTGGTCCCCATATCCTATTATATCCATATCACTTTCCATAATCATATGTTCCAATGGAAGAATAGTATTCTAAGATTGGCTTTCAATTCGAGGTAAATAATTTGTAATGAATTTATGATTATATTTTTTAGAGAATTTTCAAGAACATTGATGTTAATATCGGATTCCTATCAGATAAAATTGTTAGTGGCGCCTCATATGGCCTTTCCAATTATCTAATTAATATCACTGTAAGTTGATCTATTTAAAAGTCCTGTCGAATTGGGATAAATTGTGTTGTCTTTGTGAGATGACCCACAACAACCCAAATAGCCTTGTTTCCTATGGATGTCTTCGGAATTCTAGGGATGATGACCACAATGATGTTTTATTATTTCTTTTTTTTAGTCAATGGTTTTTTAATTCCCTTAGACTTTTGTTTCTAGCCTTCGCATTCTGACATACCATTCACATTGAAGTATAATCAGAGATTTAATTTTTCATATTTATTTACCAACAATGCTATAAGGGATCTCGTTAAATCATTGTGATCTATATGTGAATAGAGAAGGCTATGATATGTGAATCATTAAGACGCTATTTATTTATCAATATATTGTATGGTACACATATTCATGACTCGAATCATTCAAATCCTTCCTTATCAATATTGAACTCTGAGGATTTCCCATTTTTAACACCTTTCCCCTTTTTCTGAATTCCACATCCTTCATTTTTACGTCGCAAATTTTTTATACAAAGGGTGATTGGGAAATAATTTGAGAATGTATTGATGTTGTTCCAACCATATTGATACATATTATCATCATTTTCAATTTTTAGAATAATGAGGCCTTATAAATTCAGATCATTGATAACATTGCAAGATCATTTCTTAATATAGTTTCTCCCACATTATTATCTTTTCCTATATAGAAAGGTATTGAGAAAACATAGTCCTTGGTGAGCTATAACCATCATTGATTGTTCATATTATTATCATTCTATCTGAATATATATTTGAAGATTATATGATAAATATATAATAAAAAAATCCACCAAATATATAATGTTTCTCGATTTTTCAGCCTGATGATCAATGCTACCAACTAGAGATCATATGTGGGATATTGATTCTCATGGATTATAATCTTATTTAATGTATCGGATATCACATTGTACATTTTTTAGTACACATCATACACCCTTATTTGATGAATTGTTTTTAACCACAAATAGTTCCCCAAATCTCTGTAGTGTTAGTAATGGTGAAATGATAATCCCCCTTTTCAACTTATTTAAGCATTCTTCATAGAATTTCCCCCTTTCTATTCACTTTGGTTAGTAGGTTTGAAATTCATGACATGTTCATCATAAATCATAGATATTACCCATATAGACCAAGGGTATTATGGATCTCCATTAAAGATGTTGTCCTATGCGACTCTTTTATTGACATTGTATTGGAATGGTCTGTAGATATTTCTTTCACAGTGTTAATATTTATCAAGATTGATAGTGAGACAATATAGAACTCACATTAGCTGCACACATAATATTAAATGTCCATTAACAAGGTATTTAGAACAATATTAAATTGATCCTCATATCCCGAATTTTTTATAGAGTATATTAGAATATAATCTATACAGACTACAAATTCATTTTTGAGGTAGACCCTAAAGACATAATTCGTTATGACCTTGAATATTTATCAAGCATTAGTCAGTATAAAAGGAATTATTATGAACTCGTAGTGTCTGAACATCAGTCAAAAGGTAGTCTATGTAATATCATACTTCTTAACCATTAATTTTTGTTATCCAAACCTAAGGTCCACCTTATATATATACATAGACCCACATAGTTGATCCAACAATTCATCCATACATGTATGTGGATACATATTAATTATTCTGGTTTTATTGACATCATTATAATCAATTAAAAGTTGAAGTGATCCATAATTCATCTAGAATAACAGTAATGTTTCACCGAATGGTGATGTAATAAGGTGTGTTAATCCCTTATCAAGGTTTTACTATAACATCTTCTTCAATTATTCTAATTTAATTCTCATCATTATGTAATGTTTATCTAAAAAGGAAGATATCCATGAATAATATCAATTGTGAACTGAAACTATTGATGAGGAGTAAGACCTTGAAATTATATAGGGTACACATTTCACTTGTCCTTCATAATGGGTGTGAATCTAATCATGATACACTTATTTTTTGACATCATTTGATCTTGATATTCTCTCTCAGAATATAATAATATCCACAGATGAGTTGGTGATTCTAAAAGATATTCACCCTCTTCGTTACACAATAATTTAATTTAAGGATGCCTTAGGATGTGAGGAGAAATATCCCATTACTGACAGTTGGTGTGGGATTTTCATAAAGAGGGAAAATTGATGCCCTATATTTCATCAAATTCCAACAAAGGATATAATAATGGATTTTAATGGAGGTTTATTCCAAAATCATTAACAATGGAGGGGTTATATAATTTTGATTCATTAATTTCATCATTTATTTTCCACACAGATAACTCAGCCTCCATATTTTTATGTGGTTTTGGAATTTTTCTGCTAAACATGATGCATATAAAATAGTTCATTGAACTAGAATAAAATAGTAAACTATCTATTCTTGAATGAATAAAAATTGTACTTGTCACACAAACAATATTGGGTGGAACCCCATTGGCAGTGATTATATATGATTTCACATTATCTTTTTTCATTGGGGATGGCGACGTTGATTACCCTAAAGGACTCTTCATTTAATATACTATTTTTCATAGTGATCCTACTCCCTATAATAAAATCACTGAACCATGGGTGTTTCTCTAATATTATCCAACACATTTTACTACTTCCACAGTTATATTTCATAATCATGAGATTTTTTATCCCTTATCTCCTACAATTGATTAACTTCAACGTCCCATTGAGGAAATTCCAATGATGCATCATAAAAAATGTTTTACATGTCAGTAGCATAGTTTTCATTCCACATGTATAATTTTATCCTATATCTTGAAACTAATTATTTTTCCTCTTATATACATCGAAATGGGAAAATTCGCAAAAATCCATATCCACTTCAATATCACATTAAACAATTTAATCATTACACACAATGTATTGAGTTTTTTTTTCCTTTTCAATGGTGTGGTTCTAAACCACTAAAGGATCAATATATTTTCGTACAAAATAAAAAAAGAATGTTTTTTAATTTATATTTTGACAACAAATTAATTGTTTTTGTAATAATTGTTTGATATTTTCATTCTCATAGATTCCATAATATTTTTAAAAGGAATATTAATATCATATTCCCTTTTTTTGTATTATGGAAATGAAAATGGTTTTGAGAATAGATTGATTAAGTCAATATCATGAAATGATATCTCGTTATATCAATATAGAAATGTTATTTTTTCATTATGTAATATTTTTATGTTGTGTTTATGTTTTGGTTCTTTGGAATTTTTTAGTTATACGGGTAGTTACATGATAAACAATGGTTATGTAAGAATATGTTATCTCTCCAGTTCATTTGGTAATGAGATGAAGTTAAACAACAAGGTTTCTCATATGATATTTAGGGAATATATTATGATGGGAATTGCAAAATTAACCATGAATGTTACTCCTTATAACATTTTAAATGATACAAAGTATGTATGATATGGATACAAAAATTTAGCTTTATGATTTATGAATTCTATGAATTACTTTCAGGAAACTTACGATTTCATGAGGTATGATAATGAGCATATGTTTTTTATGGGTGAAAAGTATGATATTGTGAAATTTGTCTTCCCGATATTTAAATATACATGGATTAACAATTTAATTCCTTATTTTATATCCCTTACTGAGTTATTTGTCCTCATCCAAATTTGTTGGAAAATTTTCCACAAGTTAAAAGATTTGTAAAGGAAAAGAAGAGGTCAAGAATTATTTTTAGAAAGGAAATCATTATTTAATTTTTTTAAAGGGTTTTTTTGGTGAAAAAAACATATACTGATTTAGTAGTATCCTATTATATGATTATGAGAGGTCATATATTAATGATTTCATAATTCACCATAAATATATACCTGAAATGATCCCCATTGTGAATGTATTTAATTTATTATCCAATGTTAATATTATTTATTGTTAATTGCAGGGACCTTATACATATACTATCAATGTATATTGGGTCCACTCCCTAATCCATCATAGTAGCCAAGGATCACTCCCATGACTATTATTTTTGAAGGATTCCATTAATAAACCGATTTCAATTCCAATTTCTTTATTATTTTACTTAACAAACATCAATAACCATTCCAGTCTTAATGAACTCAAATCAATTCCAATTCCAATCCATTCACATGAAACTATGTTCAATCCACATTCCAATCTTGTCTTACAGAACCATGTACAATAAATGTTCTAGAAATTTATATTTCATGATTTATATTTCCACTACCCAATGAATTGTAGGTAGATAAATGTCCAACCAGTATTTGGATATAACATAACCACTTGAAGACAATGGTAACAATACATATGTATTCCATAAGATTTTCAATCATTTCAAAACCCCTAGAAATAAAAATGTTTTCAAAAACATGTAATCAAAACATAACACATGGGAATGAAATAGGTTTTATAAATTTCATACCATCATAAAGATTAAAAATACCTAAACAATTTTAGGGTGTAAGAATTGAATAATATCACCAGTAAAGTATAATTATCATCAAATAATTTTATCTCGTATAGAATATAATATTTATTGACATCTTTAATTAATTATTGAGGAGAATATCTTTTTTGTTTTGAAATTTATTTTATCAAATGCTAAAAAATTAAAAAATGAATAATATAATTTGAAAATTACCTTATATGATTTTAATGGTTTCATCAAGAATTTAAATATTTATGATGGTGGAAAAATCTACTCATGTCCTATATGTTAAAAAACATTCTATGCCTATTTTTGTTTTAAAAATCAGAAAGAACAACTATTAGAGAACAAATAAAACCTTGCAAACAATTTTTTTTAAAATTAAAACATGAGTAATAAGGATGTTTATAAATCATATTTTTATATTAAAAAAATTATAAAATTTAATAAAAAAAAGGGAATGGACAGAAAATTATTTTTCATGGTAATCAAATACAATTTGAAGATAAAATACATTATAAATATCATATCATTAATGTGATAATAAATAAAACTAATACATTATGTTAATATTATGTATTTTAAATAAATAATAATTTAAATTAATTATAATATAATATAAAATCATCCCACACATAATCATACAAGGATGTAATCGATCAAATATAAGTTTAAGCAAATGAATTGGAATTGAGTTAAGAAATATCTAACCACTCTGTAATCAGTCAAATTGTATTCCATATAAACATATATTTATTTAAATAATAATTTAATACAATGATAATAATTATATTAATGTTATTAGATATAAAATGGGAGTACATACACCACACTAACAGAATAATTGGTCATAATGGCATATATCTTATAGAAGTAAAAAACATAGATGAGAAAACCTCACCTCATTCTTTCATATAGTTTTTCATATATATAATAATATTATATATTGGATTAAGGATTATTATAAATTTCATAAATAAATATTTAATACATATAATAACATACATGATATTTTTTATAACATTTTTACACCCATTCATTAATAATATTTCATGATTTTCAATGTTTCACGTTTTTTCATTTAACAGCTTTCATGGTGAGTTTATTTTTGTATAATTATTTATATCTATTTCAAATGGATGTAAAAATATATAAGTGAAATTAAATGGTAATCATTAAATAATAGATTCATATATTTTCTTATATATAAATTTTCTTTTTGATATCAGGATGATTAATTTGAAAAAAATTTAATGATTAATTGTTTGTTTAATTTGGTAGTTTTTATTAACACCATATGATATTTTCATTTACGGTTATATTTATTTGTATATATTAGATCCATATTAATAAATAAGTTATAATATACCTATTAAAATTTTATTTTAGAAGAACAATACTTTTATGACCATAATTAGGTGTTAATAGAAAATGAAAAAAATCAATATTCGTAGAAGAAATTTACCGATCTAAATTAAATCATAGATTCATTTCCATGAATAAGAGGAGTTGAGAAATGAAATGGTTACTGGATATTAAATATTTAACATTCTAATTCTTTTTTTGTAGGATTAATAAATAATCATTCTTTTAGGGATAAAAAAGTATATAAGAGAATATATTTAGAATAAAAATTAGTAAAGGTGTTTTATGAAAATTACCTCTTGAATATCACCATCTTGAAGGACCACTAGAGGAGATTAGATTTGGTATTTTACTGTGAAATGTGAGAATTGTATGTGGGGTAGTGCTTAGTATAATTGTTTTAGATATTATAGGATAATTAATATAGGTGACATGAAATGGGGTGCTGATGGGTGGTATTAGTCCTTGTGGTGGGTTGTTATAAGTGATAAAATGATGAATATTTTTTAAAAAATGACATCCACATTTATGTGGAATTAATTTACAGTGATTTTTCAGATGATTAGTTATTTATTATAATGTTATAATTTTTAAATACTTCCAACACCAATCAAAATTTATCGTTTTTACAAAAATTATGAATTTACCTATTAACATTGTCTCGTTTAATTATTTTACACATACTATTGTAAATAATGTTTTTTACCAGAGTTACATTTTTAAAATTATAAATTGAAATTAACCTACTAAATAATTTTTTACATATTATTAAAAATAAGGAATAAAATTTAATTAATTTAATTTATTTAATTGGTAATATTGTATTGATATTGATATTTTCATAAATTATAAAAAAAATTATATTTTGAATGGTTAAAATAATGTTTTTCAAAAATTATATGCTTGTGGTTATAAATGTTACTCCATATGTACAATTTATTAAATTAATTAGTTTTGATAATTAATATGTTTTAATTAAATGGATAATAAAATAATATAAAAATTATTTCATTAGTGTTATGTAAAAAGAATATTTTCACTTTTTAACCCAAAATGTCATCTTTTTAGAATGTTAAAAAAAATTACGATAAGGCAATTTTGACATCTAGATTTAAAAAATTACATTTATATTGGATAATAAAGTAAATAATTGTGTAGAAATATATTTTTAAAATAGTTGTTATGTTAAATGTGTAAAAATTCCCTTTTATAATAATATTGGGTTTTATGAATAAAATTGAATTTATTATTATATAAATCCAATAAATATTATTTGATGTAGTATAGAAAAATTACCTAATATATAATATATAAATATAATTTATATCATCAAATAATATTTATTAATTAAATTTATTAATATAAAATTTAATTTTCCCTTAAGAAATTTTTATGGAAATAATTAAATTATATTCAATTTGTATTTATTTTCATTTGAAACTAATTTATGAGAACCCTGCTTTTAATACAAACATAAACATGATTTATTACATAAAAAATTCACAAGATACAACATGGAAGATCGAGAGGTCCAGTGACATTGCTGCTTAGGATCAATACATAACAACTTAAAACATGAAATACAACATCTTTATTGAAAACATATTTTACATGACCACTACATTCGCTGGTACTTAGCATTGCATGGGATAACATGAGGACATGCATAAGAGAAGGGGTGAACTATAAAGCCCAGTAAGGTAATAAACATAGAATACATGAGGAGTACAATACATGTTATACAATAGGTATCTCAATGGAGCACAAGATATTAATGAACATAACTGCATGATAAAGCATGATAATCAAAACATGGAAATGTGGCAACAACACTTAACATGGAATTAGCATGTTCCAAGGCTCATTGCACATGGAGCATGAGTAAATTATCATTGACCATGAAGCACAAGTAAACCCTCGTTGCACTATAATTTTCATGATTCAACACTCATTGTACATGATGTATCATGATACTATACTTTACCCAATGCATTGGAGCACCATAAGGGCACACCCTTCTTAAACATTTCATTTCATGCATAAGTGAGCCGCATGGATCATAAAACATGGATTCATTAAACATAATCATTTATTCCACTATAAATTAATGTGGAATTCATACATGAAAATTTATAATCAATAAGTTAATGTGCATAAAGGTGAATACCCTTGATGGAGAAATGAGCATGGTATTCACTACACAAAGGCATTGGCTTTGAAAATCGGTGCAATTTCTGCAGCGTAACGGCGTGACCTAAGAATTCATATAAATGGTTGATGAGAGAGAAAAGGGATGTCTCACCATTTTTACATGAAATGGAAAATAAGGGGGGGCATATATATACATGTACAAATAATTTTAATGTATTTTAGATTCATGATACAAAAGTATTTCTTGAATGTAAATGAAGAGAGAGATGTTTCTTTCGGAATTTTGGCATAGTAACGGGTGTACATGGGAGGAATTTAATAAGAGAGAAAGGGGTATTCCAATATTCAAACAATACAAGTTCAGTATGGGTGAGGATTGAAACCATACCCCATCATTTATAATTGAAATTAAAAGGGAATAACAATATTAAGAAAATTGGACAAAAAATGTGATAGGAAGAAAGACCCTTACATGGAAGTGTGCTTCCACGGACGGCTTGAGAGAGGATTGAGGGAGGCTTCTTGGGAGCTTGGGGAACCTTGGGATGATTATAGAGAGAGTGGGGTAGAGTTTGGGTGAACTCAAAAGGCTTTGAGTGAGGAGGAAGTGGGATCTTGGGTGGTTTTATATAGGAAAGGTGAGTGAATTCTTTATTATTTATGTTTGGGACCCCTTACATTAAACTAATCCAAACCTCAAATCAACTTATGGTTTTTCCCATGGTTTTTGGCAAGGGCGAGAGGAATCCATTATTTTATATGGTTAAAGTCCTAACTTCTTAAAATAATGGGGTTGCTTATGTGGAGGTGAGTAACACTCCCATGGAAAATATTTTAAAAATACAAGATGTTTAATAAGTCTTGAGGGGTCCATTAATGCTTTGTAAAATATGTTAAACAAATCCAAAATCACCTTTTTAATGGTAAAACATATATTGGCCTAACATAATGCTTATATTATTTTATTACATAACTATTGGGTCATTATGGTGTCATAAAATAGATTATATATTTAAACGGTATTTAATTTTTACCCAAAAAATTTACTATCTCAAAAAATAATGAAAAATTCACCATTGGATAATTTTGACATCCTGATTTCATAAATAACATATATTTTTCACTAAATAATATTCTAAATATGTTAATTTTCACATTTTAAAATAAAAACCGACATTTATAAAAAATTCCTAGGTTTTGACAAAAATGTCTGTCAATCCTTAATAAAAATTACAATTGCATTCATAAAATTATAAGATCATTTAAATTTATTAAATTTAAAAATAACAATTCTATTTTATTAAAATATTATTTAATTAAATAATCCCTTAATTTAATAAAATATAATAATTAATTTATAATAAATAAAAACACTATTTGTACATTAAAAACTATTTACAATGTATTAATGATGACAAGAAAGTGTATTCATTATTATATACAAAAAATAATGTACATGAACATAGTACTAGAGATTTGTTAGATGACCCCTTAAAACAGCCGCATAAGACCTAAGGGTAAGGTGTGCGATGGTGAAAGACTCTTGGGGTGGCTCAAATAACATCGCTCGAGTGGTAATCTCTATAAACATCCAATTTTCACTTAGACGGACCCATTCAAGCTTGACATGATGAAGCTCATCATGGGCATGGTCAAGAGAGAAGCCCAAGGACGCCACCTCTTTTCCGATCTGCGAAAAATGGGCTTCATATGGGGAAATTCTACTGGATGAGACCATTTCTTCTTTGGTCTGTGTTAATTGGATTTGTTAAAGCCTTATATTTATACTAATCATGTGATCACTGTTCAACGACTATAAAAGTAACGGTCACAATTCTTAACATAAAACTAATGAAGTTGACATTTTATATAAATGTTTTACATAAAGAGTCATTTAATTAGATCAAGTGGGATTTACATTAATGAATCTTTGGTTCGTTACAATATTCCCCCCTTAAGAAATTTCTCCCTCGAAATTTCCTTTTTCCACATAAAAATAGATGTTGGTAACTCAACTTCATCATTTCCCCCGATTCCCAAGTTGCTTCTTCAAACTTGTGGTTTTTCCACAACACCTTGATGATGGGAATTATCTTATTTTGTAGAAATGTTTCTCTATGATCTAAGATATTAAATGGTTTCACCTCATAAGAATGATCATCCTCCAACTATACCACCTTAGAAGAGAGTACATGTGAAGGGTCTGGTATATACTTCTTTAAGTGGGATAAATGAAAGACATCATGTACATTGGACATGGTAGGTGTAAGTGCTAGTCGATAGGCCACAATACCGACACGATCAAGAATTTCAAATGGGCCGATGTACCTTGGACTTAACTTACCTTTCTTTCCAAACCTCATGACCTTCTTCCACAGAGATATGCATAAAAAATCCATGTCTGTAACTTTAAACTCATGGACTTTTCGATGATTATCTTCATAACTCTTCTTTGGACTCTGGGCTTCCTTGATATGTTGTTGAATTGGTTTCACCTTCTCCGCCATTTCATCGACCATTTCTGTTCAAAGCAGATTACGTTCACTGAACTCATCCCAACATGTCGGTGTTCTGCACCTTTTCTCATACAGGGCTTTAGATTGTGCCATTTGGATGCTCGATTGGAAACTGTTATTATAAGAGTACTCAAGAAGAGAAATGTGTTTATCCCATCTTCCATTAATGTCCATTTAGAATGCTCTCAACATTTCCTCAAGTGTTTGGATAGTCCGCTCGGATTGGCCATCTGTTTGCAGATGATAGGCCGTGCAAGAGTGTTCAGTTCAGTATTCAGAGCATGTTGAAGACTCTTCCAAAACATAGAGGTGAATCTTGAAGCTCGGTCAGACACAATAGATAGTGGAACTCCATGAATCCATACCACTTTCCTGATATATATATGTTCCAGTTGATCCAATGAAAAATATTCCCGAATAGCAATGAAGTGTGAAGTCTTTGTAAGCCGATCCACCACAACCCAAATTGCATTAGAAACTTTATATGTCCTCGGAAGTCTGGTGACAAAGTCCATGGTGATGTTTTCCGATTTCTATTCTAGTATGGGCAATGTTTGCTTCATCCCCTTAGACTTCTACCTCTCCGCCTTCACTTGCTGGCACACCAGGCACTTTGATGTATATTCAGTGATCTCCTTTTTCATACTATCCCACCAAAAGTTTTATCGGATATCTTGATACATCATTGTGCTCCCTGGGTGAATAGATAAATTTGAACAGTGTGCAACATCCAAAAGATCCTTCTTCAGCTCCAGACTTTATGGAACACATAGCATTTTCCCAAATCACACAATTCCTTCTTCATTAATATTAAACTTTGAGGATTTCCCTTTTTGATAGCTTCCACTTTTTCTTGAATTCCCACATCATCCTTTTGAGAATCCTTTAACCATTCAAAAAGGTATTGTTGAGAAATCATTTTTGAAAGTATTGATGATGTTCCCTTCTTTATGATTCCAATGTCTATCTTCTTGTAGTCTAAGAAGATCGGATCCTTCTCAATTCGTATCATTTATAGAATCGCCGGGTCCTTTATACATAGAGAATATACCACATTATTTTCATTCACAGGGTGGTAATGTATTGAACAATCATAATTATTGATGAGATCTATCCATATTCTCTAGCACATATTAAAATCATTTTGTGTGAATATATATTTAAGACTCTTGTGGTCAGTATATATATCACATTTCTCCCCATAGAGATAATGCTGCCATATTTTCAAGGCAAAGTTCACCGCCGCCAACTCCAGATCATGCATTGGATAGATTTGCTAATGTATTTTCAACTTCCTTGAGGAACATGATATCACTTTATCATTCTGAATTAGCCCACAGCCTAAGCCTATCTTCGAAGAATCACTGAATACCACAAAAATTTCCCCACTTGTGGGAAAAATGAGCACAAATGCAGTGGTAAGCCTCCATTTCAACTCCTTGAAGCTTTCTTCGCATTCATCAATCCAAGAAAACATTACTCCCTTTCGAGTTAGCTTGGTAACTGGGTTGGAAAATCATGAGAAATTTCTCAGAAATCATGGATAATATCCAGCTATCCCCAAGAAGCTACGGATATTTGTTACCGATGTTGGCCTCGACCATCCCTCCATTGCATCTGTTTTTCTGGGATCAACATATATCTCTATGCTTGTGATGATATGGCCCACTAATTATACCTCCTTCAACAAGAAATCACACTTTTTGTAGTTTTCGTAGAGCTTCTTGTGGCGCAAAGTCTCTAGTATAGTTCTTAAATGCTCCTCATGATCCTTCTTGGTTTTTCAGTTTATTAGAATATAATCTATAAATACTACCACAAATTAGTCAAGGTAATCTTTAAAGACACTATTCATCAATTCCATGATGATTTCTAGAGAATTAGTGAGTCTTAAAGGAATTAATATGAATTCATAATGCCTGTATCTTGTGCGAAAAGCAGTCTTGGGGATATCTTCCTTTTTCAGCCTTACTTGATAATATCCCGACGGCAAGTCCACCTTGGAGAAATATTGTGCTCCAGAAAGTTGATCGAACAAGTCATCAATTAATGGGAGAGGATACTTGTTCTTTATCATGATTTTGATGAAATCACGATAATCGATGCAAAGGTTCATTGACCCATCCATTTTCATGACGAAGAGGACTGGTGCACTCCATGGTGAAGCACTTGCACATATAAACCCTTTATCCAGATTCTCCTGTAGTTGTTTCATTAGCTCTTCAAGCTCCACAGTAGCCATTATATATGTAGTCTTTGATATTGGTAGAGCCTGTGGTATTAATTCAATTAATAATTCAACATCTCTTATAGGAGGAAGACCAAGCAGTTCCTTGGCAAATACTTCATCGAATTCCCTCACAAGAGGAATTTTTCAAGGATGGTTTCTTCCTTGGATGCAATCATCTGATCCAGATACGCGTGGTCATACAGTAGTAATATCAATGCTTCAGATGATGGAGCTAAAGGAGATTCATCTTCCTCCTTACATATGTAAATAATAGGGGGTCGATTCTCCATATGGAGTGTGATTTACCTTTCTTGACAGATTATGTTGGCTCAATATACGGAAAGCCAATCCATGCCAAGAATTGCATCAAATTCAACCAGAGAGAGTATGGCGTGGTTTTCAGAGAAATTTAATCCACAGATTATAACAGGGGAGGACTTAAATTCATGGGATGCACTGGCTGCCCCATTTTTTCCGTACTCACTAACCTCTTCAATTCCATGATTTGTGGTGGTGCTGGGATTTTTCTAATAAACATTCGAGATATAAAAGAATGCATAGAACCTGAATCAAAATGAATGTTCACTATTCTTGAATGATTAACTAGTGTACCAATCACCACTTCGTTTTCAGGGTTCACATCAGTAGAAGTGATGGCAAAATCTCTACCCTATTTCCGTGGAGGTTGTTGGTTGCCTCTGAAAACCCATTGATTAGAGCACTTATTTGGAAAATTCCTCGGTTCTTTGAATTTCTAGAAATTAACAATGCGTTGAGGATCAAACGGAGTGTTCCTCTCCTTTGTCGCATCCGCATGATTTTCTTGCCAAAATTTAACAGCTAGGTGCCCTTATCTTCCCCACCTAGAGCATTTCCTCGTCCCCTTGAGGCAATTTACAGGGTGCTTCTTTCTACACATTGGCATGTGGGTTGATGGATCTTCTCAGCACCATTTGATTTATCCATCGGCCCGCCAACATTGAAGTCCACCTGATGCTTCTTGTCCCCATGATACCTCTGTGATTCCCTGATCTCTATTTCAACCTTGAGGGAACATCATACAATTTCCTTTTAGCTATCGAAGTCACAGATTGCTAATGCTTTCTATAGGCTAGGCTTCAGCACACCAAAGAAGAGGTCAACCTTGCATTCGTGGGTAACGACAAAGCCGAAAGCCTATCGTGAAAGCCTTGTGATGTTTTCCTTATATGATCCAATAGATTCTTCCTCTTTTTTCTTGAGGGAAAATAAGTCCCTATCTATCTTAAGCCATAGGGTGCATGGAAAATATTTATCAAAAAACATCTTCTCGAAATCCTTCCATTCCAACACCTCGATCTCCTCCTCAGGCTTCATATTATTTGTCAACGTCCACCATTGATCAGCTTCACCCTCCATACGATAATCATCTATGAGAACCTTCTCTTGTTCAGAACATTGAAGGATGGAGAAGATCATTTCAATGGAGTTGATCCATTGTTCAACGATCGTGTGATCAGATTATCAACTAAAAGTTGGAGACCATTGTCACATGAATCTCTCGATAGGGACTTGTTCTTTATTAGGGGGTTTTGGATTTTCCTCTTAACTCGTGTTTCTGTTCAATGCATGAGTTATCTGATAGAGAATCATGACAAAGTTTGTGATTCCCGCTCCCATTGGATTGGGAATCTCATTAGTACAGCCATCAAATTGATCTTCATATCAGTTGTTAGCCTGAGTCCTTCTATTACCATCCATTGGCTGGAATAAAAATAATGTTAGGGGGTAACATATAAAGGGTAATCAAAAGGCAAAAGATGATTACTTATAAATTAAATTTTATTTTATTATCTCATGAGTCAATATGCTTCAATCTAGGCTTTTCATGATCTACTTTCTAACATATATTCTTTGGGGTATTTTTTTAATTCCCTTAATAAGGGTTCATAATAAACTTGTGAATTTATCAAAACATATCCCTTGGGAGTGTCGTAACCATGAGTGCAGCAATGCTTGTTATCGTGCACCAGTTCCTTTTCAAGTCTAGATCAAAGCGGTGTTTTTGGGTTTTACCCCTAGGATACATCTGTGCTAGAGTTTCCTCTACCTGATCGTATCTAGACATTGATTTATTTGTTTAGTAAACCAATTACTTAGTACATAAAAAAACATAGGGAAGTTTTTATTATACATAATCTTGTCTTTAAGGATTTACTAGGGTTTTCTAAAGCTAATCCCAAAAATAACAAAACCTATCCTCTGATACCAACAATGACAACCCTGCTTTTAATACAAACAAACACATGATTTATTTAATAAACTATTCACTCGAAAAAACATGGAAGATCAAGAGTTCTAGTGTCTTTGGGTCTTAATATCATTACATAAGAACTTAAAACATGAAATAAAACATATTTTTTGAAAACATCTTTTATATACCCACTACATTACCTCATACTTAGCATTGCATGGGGTAACCTGAGGACATGCATAAGAAAAGGGGTGAGCTATAAATCCATGTACGGGAATAAACATGGAATACATGAGAAGTAAAATACATGTTAGACAATAGTTATATCAATATAGAACAAGATAAAAAAGAACATAAAGGCATGATAAAGCATTATAATCATAACATGGAAATGTGTCAACAACACTTAACATGGAATTAGCATGAGCCAAGGCTCATTGCACCTAGAGCATGCGTAAATTCTCATTTTCACATGAAGCACGAGTAAACCCTCACTTCACATGAATTACAATGAGTCAAAAATAATTTCTCATGATATATCATGATAAAAAACTTTAACCAATGCATTGGAGGGCTATAAGGGTTCACCCTTCTTAAACATTTCATTTCATGCATAAGTGTGCCACATGGATCATAAAACGTGGAATCATTAAACATAATCATTTATTCTACAATAATGGAATGTATAATTTATACATGAAACTTTATAATCAATTAGTAAATGTGCATAATGGTGAATACCATTGATGGAGAAATGGGCATGGTATTCACTACACAAAGGCATTGGCTTAGAAAATTAGTGCAATTTCGGCTGCGTAACGGCATGACATAAGAATTCATATAAATGGTTTTTGAGAGGGAAAATGGATGTATAATCATATTTACATGAAATGGACAGTAATGGGTCTATATAGATACATGTACAAACAATTTTAATGGACTTTCTATTCATGATACAAAAGTATTGCATGAATGTAAATGAAGAGAGAGAAGTTCCTTTCGAAATTGCGGCATAGTAATGGGTGTACATTGGAGGCATTTAATGAGAGAGAAAGGGGTCACAGATAAATCAAACAATAAATGGGAAATATGGGGGAGGTGAAAAACCATACCCCATCATTTATAATTGAAATTAATAGGGAATAACAATATTAAGATAATTGGACAAAAAAAGTGAATGGAAAAAATCCCTTACGTGGAAGTGTGCTTCTAAGGCTTGAGAGAGGCTTGAGAGAGGCTTATTGGGATCTTGGGGCACCTTGGGAGGATTCTAGAGAGTGTAGGGCAGAGTTTGGGTGAACACAAAAGGCATTGGGGTTGGAGGAAGTGGGAGCATGAGTGGGTTTATATAAGAAAGGTGAGTGAATTGTTTATTTTTCAGGTTTGGGACCGCTTACATTAAACTAATCCAAACCACAAATCCGCCCATGGTTTTTGCCCATGGTTTTTGGAAAAGGGGAGAGGAAAAAAATATTTTCTAACACCAAAGTCCAAACTTCTTAAAATAATGGGTTTGCTTATGTGGAGGTGTGTCACACTCCCATGAAAAATAATTTAAAAAGACAAGATGTTTAATAAGTCTTGAGGGGTCCATTAATGCTTAGTAAAATAAGTCAAAAAAACCCAAAATCACATTATTTTAATAGTAAAACATATATTAGAGATACATAAATCTTATAGTATTTTATTAGAACACTATTGGGTCATTATGATGTCATAAAAAACATTATATATTTAAACGGTATTAAATTTTTACCCAAAAATTTTAAAGTCTCAAAAAATTATGAAAAATTCACCGTTGGATAATTTAGACATTCTATTTCCTGTAATAATATTTATTTTATATAAATAATTTTATAAATATGATAATTTACAATTTTTAAAATAAAAACTGACATTTATCGAAAATTCACGGGTTTGGACAAAAATGGCTATCAAACCTTAATAAAAATTACAATATCATCCATAAAATGATAAGATCATTTATATTTAATTAATTTAATAATAATAATATTTTAATAAAATATTATTTAATTAAAAAATCCCTTAATTTAATAAAATATAATTCTTAATTAATAATAACAAAATACACAATTTTTACTTTAAAAACAATTTACAATGTATCAATGATGACAAGAAAGTATATTCATTATTATATACAAAAATAATCTACATGAACATAGTATTAGCTATTTGTTACATAACCCCATAAAATAGCTGCATAATACCTAAGGGTAAGATGTGTGATGGTGACAAACTCTTGGGGTGGCTCAGATAACATCGCTCAAGTGGTAATCTCTATCAACTTCGACTTTTCCCGTAGACGGTCCCATTCGAGCTTGACATGATGAATCTCAGCTTGGGCTTGGTCAAGAGAAAAGCCCAAGGATGCCACCTATTTTCTGAGCTCCAAAAAATGGGCTTCGTATGGAGCAATTCTATTGGATGAGTCCATTGCTTCTTTCGTCTGAGTAAATTGGGTTCATTAAAACCTTATATTTATACTAATCATGTGATCACTGTTCAATGGCTATAAAAGTTACGGTCACAATTCTTAACATAAAACTAATGAAGTTGACATTTTATATAAACGTTTTACAAAAAGAGACATTTAATTAGATCAACTAGGATTTCCATTAATGAAACATCAGGTCGTTACATAATTAGTCACCTATTAATTCATTTTAAAAACATGTGAAAAATATATTTTCATAATTTAGTGAATATATTTAAATTCTTCGTCTACAATTTGACATAAAGCACTTCATTTTGGTCCTTGGATATGGGAAAATAGTTTGTATACACGCAAGAGCAAATAAAGGCATAACATTGGATCCAAAAAACATTAATTCCAGTCACAATATGTTGATATCCAAAAATTTACCACATAGTTGTTCCATATACTCTATGGATACCTATGATGACTTGAAATGTCCTAAATATAATTCCCCATCTGATTTAATTAAATATCATAATATGTAATATTGTTATAGATAACACATGAACCTAATATTGTTTTATTTTATCATATATTATTTAAATTACCATTATGAATCGTTACTATTGTTTATATATCAATTGAATTGGGATCGCATGATTAGTACAAATATTGGGTTTCAAAAAATCATGTCGACAAAGAAAAATGAATTGATATCATCAATAATAATGATTATTCTCAATTAATCCCATTGATCAGTGATTCTTTGGGACCATGCATCACTAGAAATTACTCATAAGAAATACCAATATGAGATCCAATATCATAATAAAAATAGTCACTATTTATTAGGGAAGATTAAACTCATCTAGGGCCCAAATAAATCCATGTACGTTGAACCACCCCATGAATGTCTTATTGTAGTGCACATTACTTATTATATGTTTATGAAAACTACATTATCCCAAAAAGCCTTCATTTCACAATAAATGTATTTTATTATATATGAAGTGTAAATACAAATATTTTGGTAATTATTCTCATTGAATTAATAATATTCATCGAATATTAATGTTTAAATTATCCAATGGAATATTTTTTATAATTTAAAGTGGAAATAAAACTTTTGGTTAAAAATTAAATAACTTATAATATATGGTTTGTAGTATTACATTATAGTGACGAAAAGTGATTTAATAAATTCTATAAAGGTTATAAAATACCAAATATAAGTTTTAAATTCAAAGTAATCATATATTATATTTATTTGATTAATTATATTTTTTCATTATAAATATTCCAATCACTTTATTATATTTTAATGCTTTAAAATTATTTTTATTTGAATATGACTCCCCTACACAAAAGAAAGGGTTTAATATAATAAGGTTTAGCCCTTTTTCTAATAAAATAAGAAAAAAAATACAATTTGTAGAAAATATGGTCAATAAACATGTTATGGATTGGGTTTTTGGTTATTTTATCTTATAGAGACTAAAACATATGATTAATAAATTATAAAAAATATCTCACTCATTTTACATATAATACCAACAAATATCCCATTTCACATTAATAACAATCTTTTTAGAACGTCTTTTCTAATCATTTACATCTCTAGAGTCATCCCAATGTTCTTTTATGCTCCCAATATTCCCTATCAAGCATTTGGTGTCACACACTCAAGTAAGAGATCATATCTTTCTCCACATCATTAAAGAATATTATTAATTTTTTTCCATTAAATATTCAATTCCTACAGTTGGGGTATATTTTTACACATCAACCATACTTCCCATACGATGTATAAATTAATAATTTACCATTTTACACTTATTATTAATTCCCATGAACAATTATGTTCACTCATTATGCTATCTAAATATCAGAGCAGGATTCCATGCCAAAAAAATTATATTGGATAGACATAACAGATTCCTTTCATGAGTGTTCTTCTTTATGCACCTATACTTATTTTTTTGTGGATCACATTTATTTATCCTACACTCTCTGACTGTGTAATAATATGTTATAAAAAATGATACCATATTGTATGGTCAATGAAGTACACACAAGCTTGAGAGTGAAATGCATTAGATTGGTGTGATCAAATTTATATATGGCTCAAATGAATTAAGTAATGTTTACTCTTATGAGATTTCATTTTGGGACAAGGTGTAAATATGATCACTTTATTTTATTTTTTCAATAATTATTTCATGAATTTTATACTTGACCTATTTTTATGATGCATTGTTTTAATTTTTTTCAACATTATCATTTTTTCATTCTTTTTATCATACAATATAATGTATTAATATTCATGTTTATGATTATAAACCATTTTCCAACTAATTTTCCTTTTTAATAACATGTATTACTTTCTCCAAGTTATTACTTGTTTTCTCCCATAATGGTCATTATAGGTCTCACCTTTCTAACGTGTGTCCCCAAGATATCCTAGGATGTTTTAAGTGTTGGCATGTTAAATAAGATTTCTATAAAGTTCATTTTATCCTTGTCATATATTCTTTTGTAATATACCTAATTTCTAAATACACTAGACATTTCGATCTTTCATAAAGTATTTTTTTAACATTTAGTAATAAGTCTTGTATTTATGTTAAATTAAGAGAAATGTTATTAATGTACCCATATATATTTCATTTCAGATACATTTTTCTATGTGTTTTAATTGTCAAATAATTTTTTCTAAAAAATTCCAGAAAAAAACATATTCCATGTAAATCTATTTTTGAATTTTAAAACCCTGTTTAAAAATTATTAATATTTTATTTAGAAAATAACCCTTTTGAAACCATTTTCCTTTCTATCAAATCCTATAATGATAAATATTACTTAAAATCAATGAAAACACAAAAATAATTCTAAAATAATGAAAATAAATTAATTGAATTAAACTATTGTATATAAACACCTACCTCAAATTAGTGTAAACCTAGAATATTTCAACCATGGTGATTAAAAACCATAATAACACCCATAATAAGAAAAGGTGCACCAATAACCTGAAAGGTATTGATGGAAAAGACTATCATATCACCTATATGAACCATAAACATAGAAAACCCGGTTTATATGAAAAAGATAATAACATGAAAAATTAAATACCTATAGAGAAGCATTCAAACCACAACGTAGATCGATCAATGAATGATGTGATTTAGATGAAGTGATGTTCTCCAAAATCTCCCATGATATAATATTGGTAGATTTCTAAAATATTATATATAAATGGAATATCAAATCAAAAATATTGACCCCAAAAATCCTAAAAAGAGGTGATTACATTACATGTAATCCCTCTACACATCGTTTAATCTATGAATCTAAAGTACACTGAAGATAAAATTTTATTTTTTATTAGAAATTTACTTTTGATCATTACATGTAGTGAAACTATTAAAGATTGTGAAAATCCATGATTACATATATCAGTTCATGGAACGTGAAGAGCAATTGTTACATGTCATGTAACCCCATTATAAGGAATGTAAATCAACTATAGTATATAGAACTCGTTGTTTGGGGAGAATATCTCAAATTCCATACGTTGAGAATTCTCCTAACATTATAATAATCCTCATTAGTCTTTGAAACATTTATATTTGGACACAATTAATTCAAAAAACACAAATATGTCATATTTATGTCATTTTCTAAAATAAATTCTCTCCATCAACGAGAATCCCACAAATACACCCACAAAAAACAATAAAGAAATCATAAACAAGGGAGTAACTGGAAATAATAACTAGGTGTTATAGAAACACAATATTTTACCTCATAAACATAGAATATTAATATTTATTTATCCATTATTTTAAATATTATTTATCATTAAACAAAAAAATTAAAAAAAATTTAAAATCTAAAAAATTTGTGGGGTTTCATATGTAAATATGAATATATATTCATTGAATCCCTCTTTTATAGGAATAAATCAACACCATGATGCATATGATTAAACCATGTAGAGGATTAGCTATGTAATAATTGGTTGTTTCTTCTTAAATTATGTGAATGTATGCTCTAAAAGAAGAAATGATTGTTTTTAATACACCTGTATGAATAAATTTATCAGAAAAAAACCTAAATTAGGATAATAATGCATGGACGGATCATATTCTAATAACTTGGTGATATTAGATATTCAATATAATAAACAATTCCACATTAGATTTCATGAATATGGTTTAAATGTATCAATTTCAAATTAAATAAAAAATAATGATTCCAGTATAGTAAGAATTAATTCTTTCATAGGATTAACATTATTCTCTGTAGGTGCATGTCAGATAAAAACTATTCTCTTAGTAGACAAGTTATATTCTGGTGTGTGACTAAATATAATGAGATGTGACCTCTGGAAAAAATTATATGATCTCACATAAAAATTTCATCTTATGGAAGCTTTACTCACTATGATCCCTACCATAATAACTATCATGACACTAAAAAACTGCATTACATTAAAATATATACACACCATATAATATTAATCTCAATGTGAGATCCTGTAACTCATAACTACCTCTGGGAATTTGATGATAATTATATTCTTGATAAGATTATCGATCATCTTTAAATACTTCAACAAATTTCTAGGACATTGTCAAAGAGATGGAAGAATGAGTGTATGAACGTGCATTGAGAAAGTGATGATGATCCAAGGTTGTAACATGAACATGGAATATATTAACATGAATGTTTTAACAATGAATACCCAATAAACATGAAAATATAAACTATAATATGAATTTGTGTTTTATGTAGTGAGTATAAAAAAAATTGACTAAATTATTTTTCCACCATTGTTTATAGCTATAGTATACCAAAATGGATAAGCTCATGTTTTCAAAAGTATAAATATATATTAAAAATATATTATTTTTGTATAATTAACAATATATATCCTACTTTTATAAAGAACATTCCTTTATAATATATAATATTGAATAGAAATAAGCTTCACATTAAAACTATATGATAACAGAAAAATAATTACCCTTATTAATATAGAATGGGTATCCAATTGATTATACACACCAAATAGATAATAAAAAATATATGTAATCATATATTATATATTATTTTTAGGGATCATATAATGGAATATTCCGTAGTGGTTACTTCAATGGATATATATTAATTGCCACAATGGTAAAATTATTTCGTGTAAAAAATGAATCATTATATTCTCCCACTTCATTGTTAAACTAAATTTTGTATTTTTACTTTTTTATTGATTCACTAATTTATTTTCAGTGGTACCATATTCATAAAGGAATGATAATGATTCATTTTTCAAAATTCAAATTTTTTTGAATACTTTTTTAAATTATTCCATCAATCATTTATTGATATTATAGTGTGTATTCATCCTAATGGATTAATATTATGTTATTGAATTAATATTTATATATTTTGTGTTATAACATTGTTATAATATTAATTTATATATTATATTATGTTTCATGTAACATCTCATTTTCTTCCATGTAAAAATTGAAATATATCTAGAAAATGTTTTTGAGATATATACTGAGATGATATGAGATTATAAATTATGGTGAGCCCTGTATTAATAATATAATTATATAAAATATATTAATTTCATAATCATGTTGTTTTATATAAATATTGGAATAGCTCTTGAATATAATCTCAAATTGGAAATCCAAGGCTTATGTTGAGTTCAGTGCATGAGTTATACCATAGGCATGTCATAACATTGGAGCATGATGGATGCTTGGGATGACTGTGGTCATGGGAAATGAAATAAAGTAATAATTTAATTTAATTAATTAATTAAATTAATTTGCATGACCTAATCTCAAAACTATATATACATAGTTATATATAAATCATAGTTTTAGACTCATAAACCATGAAACCAATAGATGAGTCCTTAAAGGATCATTCTTGGAGAAATGATGAATATATCATGGATCAATGATTTGTGTGCATCACAATTTATGGAACACACCAAATATAATAATTCATGGATATTATTAATCATTTATTCTTCAAAAATTTATTTATTAAAAATTTTAATGTTGATAAATCACCATATATATATTCCACGATGAATGTGAAATAATTATTCTAATAGCCTGTTTTTTATGTCAACCATGGTTGCAAGTTTGGGTTTATGCTACCTTGTATTTAGGGGAATTATTTTTTATTGACATGAATCATAAATTTAATTATTATATAAATGAAATTGGGCCAACCCATAAATTTATGAGGATCTTTCCTCATTATTTTTAAGTTATATTCTCCACCATATTGTTACACATTTATCTTGTGAATTTTTTTGTCATGTAGTTTGACAAATACATAGTATTTTATTATTTTGGGATTGTAATTTGATGCAAATGATTGATAATATAACATATTTTTCCTAATTTTTTTTATCTAGGTATAATTTTATAAGACGACGAATGGTGGATCATAGATGACCATATTTCCTCGATTCATCCTGGCTTGGTGTGTGGATATGGCATGCTGTGACGTGAATGATCTTTATAAGATGATGTTTCTATATTATTTACAGTAGTGACAACATGTCTTAGATGGATGAGATCTAGATCCTCAACGTGATATTCCAGGTCGATCTAGAGGTAACAACAATATGAACATATATATGAATAGTTGAGGGTTTCATTAAATTATGTATTACATCGAAAGAAAACAATGAACACGCCATGTTTTGGGACCTGACAGTAGTGCTAGGGATTATGAATAAATAAAAGTATCTCATGTAGTGTGAAAAATGTGACACACTATGTGACCCTTCAATGGTTGATCATTATGTTTCTCAGTGGATACACAATCATTTGAATTTCAAATCAAAGAGTCATTGGTAGAGAAAGAGGGTACAACCTAGTACTCAAACATGTAATGACACATGAGAAAACCCACAATATATGGGAATGAACTAAAGTTCACATACATGACAATTTAAACCCATGAATGAGCAGGAAGTAAACTGGGTAAAAACATAATATCTACATGACATGAACCACTGAGGGAATCATAGTGTATATGAAGGTTTACATGTCATATGAGATGGATATTCCTGGGAAGACCATTGGGATGAAATACATGTTTTGTACACATAATATATGTCATGTACTCCCTGTGAGGATTTATAAATACAATCATTTCATTATTTTAAGTTAGTATCAGATGATCATGTATCCTTAATCCCTTATCATGGTGTTACGATGAGGTATTACATCCCTAACATTGTATTTTAATCCCCTCTATTTGTTTAGTATTAGACAGAGTTTGGTGTATCCCCCTATAACGTTAGCCTGGAATCCTCTATTATTACTAGGTAAGGATCAAAGGTTCAATTTGTTTATCATTCATAGGTAATCAATCCCATAAATATCATTCTTAACTATTAGGGTTTGTGGTGTCCATAGTAGAAATATGTGTGAACCCCTACATGGGTGAAGATATCATCTGAGATCCAGTGATAACATCGTATCAAGGCATGACGAGAAAAACAACTCAGATGCGTTTCTTTAGTGATACTATGACATGAAGAGAGAGCCCCCCTGTATGAGTTTAGCGTTGAGGATATGAGTGTAATCCTATGAATGGTAGTGTTGGTTTTAGCCTTTTTAGACTGATTATCTATTATGAGTATATATGGTTTTACTATTTCATTATATCTTGACTTTTTTACATATCATGTATTGATTAGACCATTCTTGATGATTTATGCTTAGTTATTTTAGGGTTTCCCACTAGGTATTTTTATAATACCTAGGCATGGAATATACCACAAAAATCATGTATTATGCACATTAAATCCCATTTTATGGTTTCCATAGAATACTAGGAGTATAAGGATCTTTGAATTTGATAATAGATTGTTATTTATAGGGTGTTTCATTTTACATTATTACCCTCATTTTGAGTAGGTTGATATCATTTTAAATTTTTCTTGGGCATGTATTTGACCCCTTAAATATTTTAGTAATTCTATTTTACTCTTACTGTGTGATAGATGTTATGCCCGAATTTTTATAACATTTGTGTTCAACATATCCTAATTATATAATATTGGTGATGTGTGGATGTCTATATGTACATTAGGATAATTCCTCCCATGTATGGGATATGCCTACTCGATGTTGGTTACCATGATTTGGCCCACTGGATGTGGGGTTGGGGTTGTAACACTTAACACATCATCGTTTAGGTGTTACTTGATTGTTTGGGATATTAAAATAGGCATTTAATTTATGAAAACATAACACATGGTAAGACTAAGTTATTACATTCCCTCGATTAAGATGTTGTGTCATCAAAATATTAACTCTATGAATGACATGAAACATAACAACAACATCCCTGATCATGATTATTTTATTCACAACCATCAAATATATATCGTCTTCCTAAAAACAAAGCAAGAATCAACATTTTATTCCATAATATTACCATCATATAATTAATAATAGTATCATAATATTCATTAATATTTATCTAATAATACTTTTAATTCAATATATTTTATATGAAAAAAAATCCTACCTAAACTAGAATTCAAAAAAACAACTAGACAAAAATAATATATTACAGTCAAGAATAAATTATATTTCAAAAAATCAAAAAAACCCCTTAATCACATATTATCTCAAGATTAAATTAACCGTCATAAAAAAATAAAATCAATCTCCATGACATTAAACAATAATTATATTATCTGTACCTCAATTATATATTCTCTAAAAAATTAACCAAATCATTATCTGTCAAATAACATTAATCTACATGATATAAAATCACATACAAGAAAAAAAATCTATATATGTCATAATCATATATGTTTCATTATATATAATATATTTTTCCAAAAAAATCATTAGTGACATTGTAACCAAATCACTTTTCATTCACAATGGTTAACTATACTAATAAATATATATTCAAAAAATCCATCCAACCATTTTCCCAATTGACCTTAATTACCTTAATATCAAATCAAATGAATTCTGAAACAATCATCTATTCATCCATTATAGTGATTTTATTTTTTCATTATATGACATTTATAAATATCATGGAATAATTTCAGAGCTAGACATTGAGATGGTGAAGGATTTTGATGCCCAGTTAGCCTTGAATGAATTTTATAAATATATTTTGTATCATGGATGAACTATTTTTTAAAAATAATGGAATATAAATTTGAAAAAAATTCTCAAGTAAAATGTTTGATACCATGGTTGAATCAGGACCATGGGGTTTATCCTATGTGGTACCTAGGGTTTGTTGGTGTTGGATATTCAGATGAGGCATCAATAGGTAGGTAAATTAAGTGGATTTATTAATTTATTCATTAAATTAATTCATATAATAACAAAAAACCTATTTTCTATGTTTAAAACCCTATTATGTAAAATTACCAATGTTATCCCCATAAACCTGGGATTTTGGATAGGCGGTTTCTTCATTGATCATTTTTTGATCAAGTCCATATGATGAAAGGTGATAACATTTAATCGGATAGATAGATACAAGATATTGCAGATTATACCCATCACTAGAGACTATGTAATTCAATAATTATTAATCCATAATTGACATGGGGTCAACTATTTTTTTAACCATTATTAAAATATTTTTCATTTAATTATCTTCTTTTATTTGACCTTCAATTAATTGATAGTATGTCTATGCATGTTTATAGAATCAAATTATACATTTGGTTTATTTATGATTATGCCACATTTCTCACACAAAATTTTCAAGATACATGATCTTTTTCCAAGAATTCATGTACAATGATTGAAGAACCTTTTTTGTGTACCATTTAAACAACATGTTCTTGGTGTTCTTAATTTTTGTACTTTGGGGACATTTTTTGACATCATTAGGCACGTTCGAGTCTGATCGACTTCCTAGATTTAGAGTAGATTTGTACATAATGAAAAGATCATCAATTTGTGGATTTATTATGATGGATTTTTGGTGTCACTTTAATGATATTGGATCTAAAGCGGTGACATTTGATGTGATAAGGTTCTTTGGGTGAAAAGGTTATTGTGGTCTTCGAGAATAACCCCTGATTAAAAATCCAGCAACCAGAGGGAAACAATATATGATGGAATGAATACCCCCCCCCCCAAATTTTGGTATGTCAATTGTTGATATATGTTTTGGTGATGTAGGGTATGGATTTCATGGGAAATGTTCTTCTGTTTTAGGAAAAAAGTGACATATATGGTGATTAATTGAATGAAGACATGTGGCGTAATGTTGAATTATGTGGGGGCTTGGGTTTCGATATCGTGTTAAATATCACATTCTATGTTGATGGACCTCATTATTAGGGAAACATTGCCTTATGAATCAGAATATAAAAAATGGTACACGACCAAGAATGCAGATGACCCCACAAATATTTCATTTTGGGGAATACGATGTTCACTTTAGAGAGTACATAGGATTAGGAATATTTTAAACATTGAGTTCTGACCTGAACCTAATATTACATATGTTTGAAGTTACACACCATGAACATTCACATGGACAATGTACATGGGGACATGATTACTAACATGCATAGGACATGGGTGGAAGAGACACACTATGAGGTCCCCACACACACCTTGTAAGATGGAATGGATTCTAATACCTATTCATAGGAGACTAATCTAGGTAACCAGGTAGGGTCACACTCTCTATGAACGCCCATACACATTTGAACATCCATCTACACCCTCTATCCCTTATATATCCTTAATTTTGACATAGATTCTACCTCATATGCATCATATAGTTAGATTATTTTTTATGTATAACAATATGGTGAAATTTGTTGTAGATTTTGATATAAAATTTAAGATATTATTATTTTTATGATCATTTTGGTGATGACTGATGATGGAAGTAAATGTGTAGTATAATTATAATGTTTATATGAAGATAATACCCCCATGTCGCACAAGGATAAATTTCCTCCATACATTGTGACCATTTTTAGATATTACTATCCTGTTGTAGCAGGGATAATGTCCTCCATACACATTGTTCAAATAGATATAACACTCCCATATCTCACATGAGTGCAGTTCCTCCATAATTTTTTACATTCAGATATGGAATTCCCTTCTATCATCCAGGTTCATGTCATTTATCCATGGAGATAGTAATCACTAGTCATAATGGAATGTGGGTCCTTTATATAAGTTATTCCAGGTAGAGGCAGTTCTCCCCTATCATACTGAGGTGAAGGCCCCTATCCGTGGGGATGGTACTCATATCTTGTACCATGATGTGGGTCCCCCATACTATTAATATAGGAAACTTTAGTACTCTCGGGTATCAAGATGAGACGAGTCCTCCATCCATGAAGAATTAACTCAACATTATGGGTGTGGTTTATCAATACATGTAATTCAAGATATGCTTATGGTAAACCCCTACAAAAGATATGGACCTCTATTTATGGGGATAGTACACCCATGTCTCACTAGGTTTTGGGTTCCAAATATTCTATATACTATTATAGAGACGGTTCTCCCCTACAAGGTCATTGGTCCTCTACCTACTGAGTGGCATTACCCATTTGTGATAGGGCATAGGCCCAGTATCATTTAAAAATTTCACTCCCTTAGGATGTGCAATATGGGTGAGGTGAGAGACCTTACCATTATATCTATGATTCGAAAAGCGATAAGTTTTTCATCATGGATATATATTTAGAGATTCAAGAAGACGCATCATTAGAGGATGGGTTATGAGATTGAAATCCACTTTCTCTCTCATATTTGTTTCTTTTATGATCATATATATACATTAGTTTTATTTATTTTTACATACAAATTTCAATGTGTTGAGTTGACTAATTATATCATGTTATCAATCACTCCTACTATGGTTTTAAGGCAATCCAACATTTCATGTAATACTAAACCCTAAATTGGGTTTTTTGACACATGTCGTGTCTTACACAGATAATGGAAAGGTCGGTAGTGGTAGTGCCAGAGTATGAGTATACTAGGGTGAAAGTGTCCAAATATGTTGGTTGAGGAATGGAAATATTGGTTCAATGTCTCTATGATTTCCTTTTAAAAAGCTGATGTCAGGCTCTCACATTTTTTTGGGTGGGAAATTAATTTTTCAATTAATTTTTGAATTTCACAATTTTAAATATTTTTATTATACAGGTGATATTACATTAATGGTCTTACTCAATAATAGACTGTATTTTTTAATTATTCCACTATACCACTACATGTAGATGGTTGGATGGGTGTAAAAATGTAATTTAGGAAAAGGAATACCATTTTATTTATGAAATCTTGACACAAGTCTATACATCCAGTCCTATAGAGGCGGGCATGGAATTATGGTAGTCTAGTATTTAGTCATCTGCTTTGGGCTTGGTAGGACGGGTCATACATAATATTATAATAAGTAGTTCGAACTCGATAAAATATATAGATTTTCCCCTTATTATATTTGGTTGGGAATTTTGGACAATGGTGTTAATGTTTATCAATTGTGGTTTCTATGAAAGCGATCTCAGTGTTGGCCAAGAAACTGATGAATCCATTCCAGGGAATGTTAACAAACAATTTGTCGAGCTGGTATGTAGACACATTGAATGCATGATTTTTTTACGTGCATCATCTAAGAATGATTCTGTTGAATATACTTCATGAGTCAAATTCCCACATATATGTGTTTGTGTGTGTGTATGATCATATGAACATGGTACATATTGATTTCTTTTATGATTCCCCTTTAGAGATGGCTATACAGTTTACCAATTCATGATCATGACGTCAATCTAACGAGGGATGAGGAATTAATTTAGGTATTGTGTCATGATATTTTACTACTAGTATTATTCATATAATAACCCACACCTATCATTGAGACTATTATACCAACATATCATACTGATGATGTGTGTTGGAATAACGCACTCCATGGGTTTCGGTGGAAGAATCCTCTAATGTTTTTTGGTGCACTATTTACCCCAGATTTGGAGGATTTTCATGATTTATTGATCCATGCATGTGGACTTGGATATATTCATACTGATATAGTTTTTACACTGACAATAGATATTTTCTATGGGGTATCTAGGTAAAGTCACACAGACACATGGCGAGTTAGAAATCTTATGATCTGACATCCATCATCTATTTTGGGAGGAATACAACCCCATGTTACTTTTCTCATTTAAGAGTAATTATCTTATGGAGATGTATAAGGTAAGGTTTTTATTTTTATAGAATGTTTTTAGGTTCAGTAAACATAAATAAAACTCCTTCAACACGATTTGGGATGGTAAATTTTGATCACAAAATATGAGCATGGATTACATAGCGATATTCATGAAAATGTTATATTTCATGGAATTCCAAAATATGATGGAGTGATAGATCACGTTTTAGTGATGGATATGTTCATATATATGGGGATCTATGTAGTTGGATCCATTGGTAGGAACCCGAGGGGTGAGTTGTCTTCATTGGATGAAGGATGATAATTGCTGAGGCACATGAGTACCACACCTCCTAAGACATAAGAACATGGTCATATGGATTATGGATAATGCAGAGGACTGTGTTTTCTAGGAGAGTAGTGATGTTATTCATGTTATGAAATATTTTATATAGAACATGAATTCTTGAAAAAAATTTAAGGAGGGGGATGGCATATAATTAATGGACTACAAAAAGTGTGACAACATCGTGATCATGGTAATCCCTAGCATGTCCTAGGTTCCCCCCGGGAGGAAAATATTTCAGAATATCAAGTCGGAATCTACTAGGAGGAGATGGTTTCGATGGATGAGGTTATCATACAATTCCACCAAAACCACCAGGTGGATCACATTAGTCTCATTGAGGTGGTAGTTGGGGTCATGGGAAGCTGTATGATATGGAATCTTATGACATGGAAGCTCAATAGATCATTATATATTTGATTAATATTCCTTATAATATTTATACTATAGTAGTAGATATAGATTTGAATCATTACATCATCTCTTTTTTCTTAGTGTAAGATATTGAGATACAATTTGATAATTTGTTTTTGTATTTTGGAAATGTGTTTTCTTTCAGGGAACATATTGAGATATCAATTATATACAAACATTACAAGCTATTTGTTCAGGGAGAGAGTTTCTACAAGGATATATTTTTCATCCCGATGATGCCCTCTGATGAAATCATGTGTATACTCGTTTCTATTTATTGATCCCATATTTACTTTCAAAACAAATTATTTAGAAACATTTTTATAGATGGGATGGGATTATCTTTTATAGAAATGGGATATCTCATAGTGGAGTGTGTGGGTACTTTGATATAGGATATTTGATTTCACCTACAGTGCTGTAGAAGATGAGGTTGTTGTTGGACGACATTCATTTTAAGGGTTTTATTATACCCAATTTGTCCCCTGGGGATGCATAAATATTGTTTTTGAAAAAGGATGGTGATGTATTCCAGATTAATGTTGATTATCATCAGCTGAACAAGGCCATGATAGAGAACATGTACCCTTTACCAAGGATTGAATAACACTTGGATCCATTGTGATAAATGGGATATTTCATGGGGATATATTTTAGGTATGGGTAAAATCATATGAGTGTTTTTGATGATGATATGTCAAAGAAAGCATTCCAATGTCTCCAAGGACACTATGATTTCCTAATTATGCCTTTAGATTTAAATAATTCCCCCACTAGGTTTATGGAATTGATAAACAAGAACTCTTATCCATACATGGATTGATTTCTGGTTATCTACATTGATAAAATACTCATATACTCAGTGTTATATGAGAAACATGTAATGAAATTGAAAATGGTACTACACGTGATTTGGGGGAACTATATTTATGTTGAGGCCCCAAAATTATAGTTCTAGATCCATTAAGTTCGATTTATGGGGTATATAATTTATTATAATGGATTGTATACGGAATCAACTTTGATTGATGAAGTTCATTCCTCAAAAAATCTAAGTATCATATCAAAGGTAAAATGTTTTCTTGGATTTCGTGGTTACTATAAGTGGTTCATGGAAGAATTATCCCAGATCACAGCACATTGGAATTCCCAAACAAGAAAGAGAATACACATATAATGAAAAATAATTTTCCTATATAATATTTTTAGTTAAGGTTGAGGATACTGAGGGATATTATTTTTCCACTATCAAAGCGAGAAGAGATAACATAATAAATTGAAATTATTAAATATTTGGCCTCAGCTGCATGTTGATGCATTGGAAGGTAGTGATCACATACGGGTTAAGGTATTTGAGATCCCAATAGTATAACAACATGAATCATGACCTATATTTTGAATTTCTATTCATAACTCTATTTTTCTGAAGGAACTATCTTAAGGTATAGTGATTTATTTTTTACTCATTCCATTATAGACTTAGGTATTTCATCACACAATGATATATAAACCTAAGACATAGTTTTTTGGATTATGTTCCCATATGATTATGACTTTGAGATATTCTATACCCGTGGGAATGTAAACGTGGTGTTAAATTACCACAGTAGGAATTCATGTTATAATCTAGTGGATGAGGCATGTGAGTAGTTAGATTCTTTTTAACATACCCTATTTTATGAGAGGAATTGATATTATCATTTTTTGATGGTGTCAGATCCTCCACTTCTTCATTATTTGATGGAGGCCAGGTTATGAGACATTGATTTTGAGGTCCTATGTGACAAATATCCTTATGAGATTCACTGTATGGATTCTCTAATGGAGGGAATTACACCATCATTTTCTAAGGATGACCAATGGTTCAAGTCATTTTGTGAGAGGGGGAAATGTGGTTGTTTCAAACATTTCATTTGGATATACATCTAGATGTATGGAATATGTACGTTGACATTTGACGACAGTTTTTGTGACATGGTATGGGGATGAGAATGGTCGAGTTTATCTCTCAGTATCTCACCTAAAATTAGATGAATACTATTAACTGGGTAACATAATATTTTTTATGTCTCTTGAGATCCCATAGTGGTAGTGGGAAAACATTTACATGGTAATTTTAACAATTTTACCATGTATATATAGAAGAAATGATGCCATTTGGGTGATAGTTGACTAGATTACCATGTTTACACTAATCCATTCTATCGAAGATGAGTATTCGGTAGAGTGTATGTGGAAGTTATACATATAAGAGGTTGTATACCTCCTTGGGGAACCATAGTCGATAGTTTATGACCATGATAAAATGATCATGTACTAATTGTGGAGAGGCATTAAGGGGGGATTCATAATCAATTTGAATATGAGTACATAATTTATCTATAAGGATGATGGGAAAAATTACTGTAATATCCAATCATTGGGTGAAATTATTTAGGATTCTATGTTAGACATTAGATAAATCTATGATGACCACTTTATAGAGGTATAGTTTTCATATAAAAAGTGTTATCTCTATAATATCAATATTGAACAATGTGAAGAATTTTATGGGAGAATCTATAGGTCACCCTTATTCGACCCTTAGATAAGTGATGCATCACATGTTATGACTAATACAAATCATGTGATAATGTAGAAGGTCTGGGTGATATTTGAGCATATTACAACATCCACGATCTAGTACGGGTATAATATATATCATATTAATAGACCCTTAAATTTTGATCTAGGAAACCTCATTTTCATAAGAAACTATTGAGGGTGAGGATTGTAGATATTTTTATAAGTAGGACATCTATCCCAATTTTTTTTCAAATTTTTTGAGATCATGCGAAGGGTGGTGAGGATTCTTACAAAGAATCCATTCCACCATAGTTGTTGTTGTTACATGACATATTCGACAATCCATAGCTAAGGAGATATAATAATTATTGAACAAACATTATCAACTAGGGTAGTCAAGGTTTTTATAAGGGATCCACCATCACTGAGTAACTAGTTTTGTTCAATGATCAACTGTAGAGGATCATCTGAGGATGGACCATTCCCTTGGATTGTGTATTATTGAATCGTGTGGGTTTTCAAGAGATCCATTGGGAGTCGTAGATCCAAATGGAAGGCCAATATCCTCAACTTCATTCTTTGTTAATGATTTTTTTGGTTGTGAATTCATTAAGGAAGGAAAAATTAGAGACTTATTTTTTCCCTGTATGGATTTTAGAAATTTCAAGTAATTTTTTTTTGAATCAGTTGTAATGACAGTGTGATATTATAAGGCCCTGTGAGAAAAGAATTATTTTTTAAAAAAATTATTATATTATAAATCACATGAATTTTTTATATAAATATTGTAATTTCCCAAAAATTATTTCTCTATTAATAAATATAGAATCATAGTTGATTCTGAAATATGTGGTTTTCCATGGATGTGACCTAATGTTTCATAGTTTTATATGTATGGATGATTCATACATTAGATTATCTGTTATATAGATTAATTAATGAATTATTTTAATTAATTAATATAATTTATAAAATCATGTTGTCATTTTCGAAGACACAATTATAGAAAATATTTAGGTTTATTCACATAACACTACTATTTTATATGGGGGGCTTCATAATTCTTTATTGGCATATCGATATCAAATAATAATTGGTGGTGTGATTTAGGTGCATCGATAGACACCAGATACAATAAATCCTTCCCATCACTGGAAACATTATTTTTATAAATAATCAATCCATATTTTATTTAGGTATCTTCTTTTATGGTTTCAAACATTTATTATAATATTTATCATGTTCTTTTTCATCAATTCTTTGATATATGATTAATTGTTTTTTCACATGAGCATATTTATCAAATTAAATTTTTTATTATCGTTCTTCTTAATTATTCCATGTTTATCAACCTACATATTCATGATATATTACTTTTATAAAAGATAAATTTCCAATGATTGATTAACATTTGTCATTGTTCATTTTAATGACCAATTCTTCAAATTTTTCACCATTGGTATATGTGGCCTTGGTTCAACATTATGGGGTGGTTATGAGAAATTTAAAAATCATAATATAAGGTTCATGTTAAAGAAATGTGTATATATAGGATTTATGGACATATAGCAATGGATTTCATGTTTTCCTGCATGGATTTTGAATCTAAAGTGGTGATGGGAGGCGACATGAGGTGCTATGGGTGTCTGAGGAATTTCCATCTTTGATAGGATTGCCAGATTTTGATTTTGAACCATAGATGACCCAAAATTGATTAATGGATGCCTTCGATACTAATTTATAGTTGTCAATAGGTTATAAATGTTGTGAAAGGGATTATTTGGATTCTATAAAAAATTTATTTTGGTTTCTAGAAAATAAGGATATAAATGGTGTGTTCTACAATGATAATAACCCATTTAATCCTAATTTATATACTATCATGGGTATTGGGATTGAGATAAATATTCCATTCCATGTGGAGGGGCACACTCTATTTGACACATAGCTATATGAACCAACATATACATATGGTACAATCCCAAGATCCAATGTGTCCCATCACATAGTGTATGGAAGGTAATATGTTGTGTACATCGAAGAGTATACATGAATTTGTAGATGGGACATGCGTATAAATGGTCTGATGCTGACACACCATGTGTTTCTAGGAACACACATTGTATTGGAAAATGTCCAGTGTACCTAAGAATGGGATGATATAAAATGGTAAAGCTCGGGTGGTGGATACATGCAACGTGGGCCTTCATCATGACATTAATGATAACATGGATTCTAATCCATGAATTGAGGAGACTTGTCCAGACAAAAATGGTCGGTCACACAACATTTGAACCCCTATAGATTCCATATACTTCCATATACAACATATATCTCTTGTATCTCCTTCAGTTTACATAGATTCTAGCTCGTGAGTATGCTACACAAATTTTCTATATTGATAACCCAATGGTGGTATTACTAGTGAAAATAGAGATGTTCTATATAGAAATATATTTTGTTACTTCCTGAAGATGAAAATGATCAAGAGAGATCACTGGAGAGTTCATATGGATAGAGTACTCCACTATCACATCATGTTGCATTTTGTATATTCTATAAATTGAAATGGAGTTGGTACTCCCATGTCACACAACTATGAGAGTCCACTATCCTAATGGTTTAGACAGAGATGGTACTCACATGTCTCACAATGTTGAATTCTAACATACATTTTTTTCATATAGATATGATACTCCCATGTAGCATTAGGGTTTGGTCCCTCTATCCATGAATACAATACTCACCTTTCATACATGGGTATGGGTCCCCTATACTCATTATTCTAAATAGAGGTAGTATACCACTATTTCAGCAGGGTTCTTTTCCAATATCTAAGATGTTGGTACTATCCTATCACACTAGGGGATGAGTTTTTAATACTTATTATGTTCACATTTGTGGTACTCATATAATGAACTGGAGAAAAAGCCCTCTATGCGTAGAGATGGTACTCTGATATATGGGTGAAGGTCCTCCATACATTCTAATCTAGGTATAGATACAGTACTCCACTTGATGGTCAATGGTCCTTTATCCATAGGGACATTACTCCCCATTCCTAACCAGACATGGGTACCCCATATTCTATATATGATTATTTAGTTTTTACTCCACTATATGGGCATGGTTAGTGGAATCTTGCTATTATTCAATTGAATGGGTCTATATTTTGAATATTTTTTACCTTTATATGATAAGTAGTACTGATTTATGATCTCTTATAACGACATCTTAGGACAAACACATGAGGCGATGTCCGTCAATGATAATACATTGTAGTTATAGGAAGAATTATCATCCAGGGTGGAGATATGAGATAGATAAACCACTTCTATCTCATGGGATTATTTTATCAGAATATATAGATATATTTTCCTATTGTTTTTCATTCTCTCCTTTTTAGGGTTGAACTGACTCCTTTTATAGTGTCTTCTATTATTCCCTCTTCAATTTTCATAGAATACCAATATTTTTGTATATACAAACCAATGCATGGTATTTTCCTTAAAATTAAATATCTATAGAGATGACATAATATTTTGTGGTGTAATTATTAGATCGTAGGATACATTGGTGAATTTTTACATATGTGGTAGTCAAGGAATGGATATCAGGAGCCAATCTCTAAAAAAATTACATTATTCTTATTTTTTTATTGTTGGGAAATATTTTTTTGTGTGACTATGTGTGTTTTATTTTACATTTTGGATTACAATATCACACTATTTTCTATTCGTTAATGGTAATTAAATCAATGGTTCTCAATATAGATGTTACTACCTTTTAATATTTTACCTCTACACTTATTCAAAGAGATGGTTGGGTAATTATGTGTAGGTACCTTATGAAAGGCCTCCATTAATTGTAATACATTCTAATTGATTTTATCTAGCCCTTTAAATATGATTAAAGTCTTGGTGTTGTGGAATCATAGGCTTACATTTTCCATGTGGGCCTCAATGTTTTATGTCATTACATTAGTCAACTGTTCTTCGTAAGAGTCAATAAATGTCTCCAAAAATATAATCTATATCTTTAGTATCCAATCATATAAAAAGTGAAATATATCTCTATAACTTTAAAATTTTTAGCACCCTTGAAACTATTAACCACTGCTTTTATCCAAAACTATATAATTATCATAAACAATTAACATATTAACCTACAATATTATCTGAAACTTTCTTTGATATGATCCATGAAAACATGAAAATAACCATCCCATAATTCCAGTATATATAGAATATATTGAAAAAATAACATCCCAATGTCTTTTTAGGTTTATATTATTCTATATTTTTAAAAATACATTAAATAAAAACCCCATACATTACCAACAAAACAAAAAAATTCCCATTTTACCAAAAATAATAAATGATTTACTAACTTCTTTGTATGGTAAAAACTCATAACTGAAAAACAATCATCATAATTTTTTGTACTCATCCATAATCCCATTATAAATAAATCACATTAGATATATCAAAAATCATTCTCTTAATTATCACATGTGTAATGTAAACATAAGAAAAGGTGAGATCAAAATTACAGTAAGGGGTGAACATAAGTGATATCAATCTAAGATCATAAGTGATTATAAGAGAAAGAAATGGGTATGAGTACATAATTAAGGTATATGATGATGATGATAAAATAAAATAATACAAATTTGGACATGGATATTAACCCTTGTATCATGACATTTTTATTCAGATATGATAGAAAAAATTAGGCATATTGATATAGAATCATCAAAAAATTATTAAGAAACCCGAATATATGATTTCAAATTTAAAATAAAAATTCCACAAAAAATTAATGGACTAAGTAATAATTGAATATTATGTATTATTTTGAGGCTCACATCTATGAAAATAATTACATTATAAAAAATTTTAAATACAAAATGGATTGCATTCACTCCCGAGTCTAATAAACTCAATTGATTCGGTTCACATACAAGACCATTTCAGGTAATATAATGAGATATAAATAAATTTCGAATGCATTAAAGGGTTGTATATTAATTTTTTCAACTAAAATTTAATGATCGAACATTTATATGTGATATTTAAAAAAATATCACATTCAAAATATTGCCATAACATATGAAGTTACAATTGTATTGTGGTTTTATTTATTTTAAATTTAGTTGATGGAGTAAATTCAATGTGTGGTGATATTAGGTAATGGAACAAGAATATACCCATTGATGAAAAATTTAATGACTTCCCATACATAAATAGGTAATGGAGGTAAAATTTTAATGGTTAAAAGTACTATTTGATCAAAAGACTATAGTGGTGATTTTAATTTTATTGAAAAGTGAATAAGATAAAAATATGTTGTCTCTAATATTTTTCAATGTATCTAAGATATATATATATATAATCTACATAGAAAACTATTGTTTTTAAATATTATTTATTGAATATTTTTCTGAGTGATGTAAAAAATCAAAATTAACCCATCACATATATGATTTAGAATGAAGGATGATTTTTACAATAATGAAAATCACTTGGATGATGCGTGGAAGTGAATAAGATTTATGGTGAATCTAAAAGATAAGAATGATATATTGATAAAATCAAAGAGGAGTAAATGTTCTATAAATTACATTTTTAAGTGTGTTGAATTTGTTCACGCTTGTTAGATATATTCCCAATAAAAATTGTGAGGTGATTGAGATTGATTTTAAATGGAAGAATAATGTTCTAATATTACTTGAAGAACTCTAGATTTTTTGGATAAGTATAAAAATAGTAAAATAAATGAATAATTAATAAGACTATTTAATTTCATAATAATTCATGATTTTTTATAATTATTTTTCTCTGATGTCAGATTCATGGGTTTTTCATGTTTTTATATGATTTTTGGCGATTCTGTAAGACATAACAACAAAATCATAGACATTATTTCAATCAAATAATGAATTTATAGTGAATTCATAACATTTTTAGAATCATGAATTTTTTTTAGTTATAAGAATTTGAGATCATTCATGAATTGCCAAAGTTTATATGACATTGTGTTTATTCATAAGACTTCATTATTTTTAAAAAATTTATAGTGTGTGAGATTTCCAGGAAGATAATAAGACACTGTCATGATCTATTAAGAGTTAATATTGGCGCATAATAATTTTTATAAATATTTTAATAATAAATATTCTATAACATCCTAGTAAAAAACTATAAATTCAATAATAATACAGGGTCCACTTTCTACAAATGTCAATAATCATAAATGAATTTTGAGAATTCTACTAAACAAAATTTAGTTTCAATAATTTATATTCTAAATATAAAAATTTTCTAGGATGTTGTAGGTATTATACCTTCATTTTCAATACATCATGAAGCTATGGTGTACAATTTTTTAATAGATATATTAATAATAATGATTTATGTGAGATATAAAATCATTAAACCATTGATATATGATTTTCAAATGATAATATTTGTAAGTCATTAATTTTTATTAGAATTAAAGGAATTCATAGAAATTATATCTATTTATTCATGTATTGATATTCAGTACAAAAAATTGAATCAATAGGGTTAAATTATAATTATAATATCAAATAAGAATGAAATTTTGAGAAATTAAATAACACTGATAATATAAAATTCTATATCAACTAAATATATAAATTTAATTCCATGATTTTAGAGTTTTTATGAGTTTTATAAAGAAAAAAATATTATTTTTGACACTTGTTAAATAATATAAGATGATAGTTCAAATATATAATGTGATTTTATACATTCAAGATGAATTTCTAAATATTTCATGGGAAACTCTCATACTAAAAAATGAAGTATCATGGATTAAATGATACTTATGTATATTTTGATACATCCTAAAAGAATTATTAATTTTATATTTTATTGGGGAAATAATAAACTGAATCAGATTCATGATCCCTACTAAATAATTATATAAATATTTATTTGAACAATGGAAATGTGAAAAAATAAAGAAAGGGTATTGTTAATATTTTAATTGGGGAAACTATTTGGGGAATATGAATTTCCAAATTACTAGATACACCCACATATAATAGGATAATAGAAAGAAAGAGAAAATGTGGATAAGGTCATGAAAGAATAATTTAAAGTGATATAATATATTATAAATATTGAAAATATATTTATTGGTGAACTACATAGGAGATATCTTATGAGACAGATTGAGAGAGGGAGATTATTTTTGGGATGTAAGTGTACTGATAGAAAAGAAATAATTCCTCTAAAAAAGTGAAAAAACATGATATAGTGTCACAGATGAAATTTGGTATCGGTATAGTTGTTGGGGAATAATTAGTAGAGTAAAACTGTGTTCTCTCTTGTATATATAGTTACAAATAGGGATGAAGAAGGAGAATGATTTCCTATGATACATTTTACTAAATAACTATTCAGAATAGGAGATTCAAATTTGAATAAGAATGATGAAATATATTCAGTAAATCTCGTTAATATCATGTTTTCGATGACCATGATTTTTGAATGTTAGAAGACTATGAAAAGATTATGTTCAATGATATAGTAGTTTAACTAAAATAAAATGTATTTTTTGAGTAAAACTACTCTTAATGATATAAAGTATATCAAATAAATTGTTTTTGAGAGGAAGTAGGTCTTATTATTTTGATGCATTTACATCCTATGATTATGTAATATCATTTTTATATGATTTAATTATAGTAAGATATAACAATTATAGTGGGATGTGGGATATGGAAATGTATTTTGGATTATCCATTCCTCACATTGATATATCATGAAATTTATTACATTTTGTATATTCCTTAACCAAGTCATCTTGTATTAATTATAATATTATAGAAGAGATTTTGTGACTCAAACATCTCGATCACAAAAAAAAAATCCTTGAAAGGTTTTAACTTTGTAAAAAATACCACTGGACGGCAATATATTTTTAATGGGGTTGTGGGACTGGATGAAAAAAAATAAATCCATCCATATCCTTAAAATTAATTTTGCGTAAAAGTTCCAAATTGGTGACAACATATAATAGAAAGTGTGATTTTGTAAATGATTTTTTCCTCACATTATTCACCCACCTCTTTTATCAGTAACATTCTATTGTGATTTATAATTGGTATCACTACAAACCAATGCCTACATAGTTAAATCTATTTTTAAAAACAAATATTTTTTGAATTATATGGTGAAAATAATAAGAGTGATTACCTATTAACCATAGTATATATCAATTTTTATCCCTGTCAAAATAGAATAGTATGCCTCAGTAATTACATCTCAAAATAAAATGAAGATTGTTTCCCAAATATTAATAATGAAACAAAATGTTAATTATAATAAAAAACTAGGTTAGTGAAAAAAAAAGTGATAAATATATTTTTATCACTATTTATTCTTATCATTATAATGTGACAAGTAAAATATGTGATAAATATGTTCAATGAGTCTCTTTTTTATTTCTACTCTAAAGTCATTGAATATTTAAAGGCATATTATATTTATGATTTCACTTACATATTGTTATATATTAAGGGATAAAATAATGAAATTTAATAGAAAGGAATGGATGGTGAAGAAATGGATGAGGCATTGGATATAAAGAGTTTTCATAGAACATCCTCATAAAATAATTTAAATACAAGGAATAATATATATTACTTTGCAATGAAATATATATTCCAAATATAATCATTATATTTAAAGAGACGTTTTTGAAAAAAATTTGTGTAAGGATGTTGTTGCTAATGTGGTATATAAATTAAATAATTATTATAATGTATTCATGAATATAATGTTTTGGAAACATCAGGTTAAATAACACAATATAAAATTGATTTATATTTATACACAAGTGTTATGTATAATGACTTGAGAAAAAAAATATAAAACTAATGAGAGAATGAGAAGTTATACTGAATGTGGTTTTTTATGATATGACAATAATTAGTCTAAGGGTAATTTAACAATAATAACATATGAGAAATAGGGATGATTATAAACCTATATATTTCTATGATATGGAAAAATTAACTTATTCCACAATAACATTCAAAGAGATTATTAATTCAATAAATAATCAAAATAGTGTCATGAAGGGTTTTGAAGGATATCCTGATAATACTATTGTCCTAAGGTATCATGGATATGGAAATACAAGTGTGGTGGTATGGTTCCTGGATGAATTTTTTTTTGGAAAAAATATGTAATTTTTATTCACAATAACTAATATGTTGACAATTTATTAAAATAACAATCAATAAAAAACATGATTAAAAGTAGAGGCCATAGAAAAAATGTAATCTGTATAAAATAAAATAATTATAGATGTTATAAATAGATCCATATTTTAACTATTAAAGTTGTGCATTTTAATGTGGTAGAAATTTAATCGATCATTGTTTAAAAATTTGATAAAAAAATTTACATAGAAGTAATGAAAAAATAAATAATGTGGATGTATAAAACAATACATGGAATATTGGAAATAAAATATAATATTATATAAAATTATAAAATCAAAACAAGACTTTTCAAACAATGTTAATTGAAGATCTATAGATGATAACTAATGTATTTATTATATTAAACTTACTGTAAGGTGTCTCTGATTTTACTCCTATCATAAGGTCAATATTACAATCCCAAAATTATGGTAACTAAACATATAGAAAAAATATCACATCCACAAAATTGAATTCCTTGTGTTACTTATTTCTAGGCATTGAAGACACAAATCTATATATTTGGTAGTCACTCAATCTCCATAGACTCATAATCCTTCCATCATGTAGGAACATCAAACCAATAATTGAAATAAAAATACTAAGAGATTTATAATAAAAAAAGTCAAAAACTCATTTAATATTAACATAAGATTATTTTGGTTCAAATAAACATCATAAAATATTCTTATGACTTTTTTTGAATATATTTTTTAACCTTATCATTTTTTATTAACCAATATTTTACACTTTTAAATATTATTGTGATATCATATTATTTACACATTGTGGGTTAATTTTATAACCATATCATGTAAAATCACCAATGAGAATAATGTTTTTTACCTATTTACACTATTATTAAACATTTGTAAGAATCTTATATTATTATGATTTTAATATCATTTAATAATCTATTTTATGTTCTAAATTATGAATTATGTCAATTTTGGATAATATTGATACATGAAATTCATAAAAATTATTAACAACTATATTACTTCGAGAAAAATAATTAAATGAAATGTAATATATCAATATATCCATAAAAATCATGTATTACATAAAAATAACAAAATTAAATTAATTTATACGTTTATAATATCATTTATTTTAATCCATTATTAATGAAGAAATCACTGCATAATCATTCTGTCATTATCAATTTCTTTAGTTAATGTATAAAAATAATAAATAAAATATGATGATGTAGTATATATTTTTATATTTTTAATTAATATTTATATTTGAATATATCATTTATACCACACAATAATAAAATTATTTTAGTATAAGATACATGTTTATGTTATATTTCTCATTACTTTAAATTAATTCTAATAAAATGCCATTTTCAGTTCTACATGGCTCCATGTGCACCCAAAATCGATACAAGGATGAACCTGGTAGTACATATCTCATCTGATAGTTTTATGACATGTTTTAGGGTAGTTTAATATTATTGTAGTAATATGTTTTACCCTTATTTACCAAATTTAGCCTTTAACCATGGTAAATAGAATTATTACTGAAGTTAATATTCATAATGTCCAAAAATAAAAGGTACCATTTATTTATTTTGGATATTTTGATTCCAAATAAGGAATACATTTTTGAAAATTAAAAATAAATAATTTTCTATAAATAATTTAAAATTAATTCCAATTGTCAAAACCAAAATGCAGGTTATTAAGATGTAAAAACTAATGAATGATATAAATGTTTTTATGTGCTATTTAATTGTTAAATTACATTCAATGACGATAATTATATTAAATGATAAATAATAAATCCAATTAAAATTTCAATTTAATGAAAATTACAATATAACTATATAAATAAATTACATGAAAAGGCAGTTTTCAATTAAAATGCAATATTTTTCACTGTTCATTAAAATATGAAATTTATAAAAAAAATACAAAAATTTCAACTGAAGTTAATTTCTATGTTCTTTTTCTAATTAATAAATTTATTTTGTCAAATTTACCATATAAAACATAGAAAAAACTATATTTAAAATGGCTTCGTCATCAAAAGGTGGTAAACAACCTTTTTAAAAAAATATTTGAATATTTTATACTAAAAATTGGATTTATTCTAATTTAAACCCTTTAAAACTTATTAGATATTTGTAAAAACATTTAACAAATAATTATAATCATATTGTTTTTTCTTTTTTCATTCTTCCCATTATAATGGTGAGGCGTTAAATAAAATCAAAAATTATAATTTTTTTATTGTATTATTTTTCATCATAACTCTATTTTGTGTGAAACGTAAGATCTCATGAAAACACATTATTGCGTGTTGAGTATGCTATCAAAAAAAATTCCTCTTAAAGTTTAAAAATATATCTTCTTTGTAAATATTAATAGATAAGAAAAATTACAATTCTATAAATACATGGGTCATTAAATCATTCTCCCCTTTTGGAAATTGCGTCATCGCAATTTTATAATTTTTCTTGAAAACGTCCTTGAAAATTCAATATCGGAAAAAGATTCTATAAAACTATAACATTAAAATATACAATAATAAGTATAAAGGTCACCCAAAATAACACATAATAGGGTTCAATGTATGAATAAATGGATATGGAAGAAAAATTAAGTGTCCAGTTCTGATGGAGAGAGATATTAAACATGATCATGATAAAGATAAAAACCATAAAACAAAAAACTTATGATGGGTTAACCGGTCATTGATTTTATAGTAGGAAAAATAAACTAAAAACATTTTCCTTTTAAGTATCTTTTCATAATGATTAATAATTTATTTCTGAACATCACTTATAACATAAGGAAACATACATACTGGACTAGCGTTGTTCCATACATTAATAAATATCTACCACAAAGTAATCTTTTCTCCAAATGATGAGTATTCAAGATGACATGGTCTGACCAGAAGTGATAAAATCAACTTATAGTGTGTATAATACTCCACAAAATATGTACTATATATTTCTGTATCTTTAGAAATTAAGCAAAACCAAAATGGTTATTAATATATCTGATAATACACAAAAAGGATAATCCTTTATAGAATGAAATATGAAACATAATATCCAAAATTCAACAAACAATACCCAATGTTCTACATGTACCATTCAATAATCAATTTGCCTTAAAATTAATGAAAATAAATCAGATTATGATTGAAACAAAAAATTCATAAGCATTTGATCATATTTCCTTCCACGATAAAACATAACATTTATCTCCCATTAACATCAACTACTCTGAGAGTCTCATAATGAAAAGTAATAAATCTAATCACGTATACTCTATGATGGTTGAATCATTTCCTTAAATCATACAAATAGCCATATGTCCACAATAAAAACAAATATTCTTATAAAATAATATTTCAACCATTAACCCATAAATTAAATCCCATAGTATTATTCTTTCTTCAAGAATATAGTGTTCCAAACAGATAGGACGTCATCCAAAATAACATTTATCACATAATCACCAAATCATTTCCCATACTAAGGATATCATTTTGATAAAATATATTTTACAAAATTCAACTTATTCTTAATACATAAAATTTTTTAATCTAAATAAAATAAGTAAAACTAACAAGGGGCTTCACATAGGCAAGTGGTAGGCGATAAATCCTTGTAATGTCTTGGATTTTTTGTATATTATTTCAGTATTATATAGGAATTATTTCGAAACCAGGCATTGTGACAGCATGAAGTTCTGAGGCCCGGTGAGCCCAGAACAAATGTTTGAATTTAATTAAATAATTAAATTACATGTGCATGCCATTTTCCTAGAAAAGTGGAATAACTCCTGAACAGGTTCTTGTATTAGAAATCTGAGGGCAATATTGCGTTCAGATTAGCGATTTAACCTTGGGAGAGACCTAACATCGGCTGGCGAAGGTTAGTGGTGAAATCTAGTTTTTGGACAGAACAATAATAAAATATTTAATAACAATATTTTATTAAATCAATCTACAGTGAAGTCTTTTAGTCCTTTAAATTGATGATTTCACAGGGGATCAAGTTTACAGATCTCATAACCTTGAATTTCCCCTAGAGGTGTTGTGAAGCTATGGAGAAAACGTCCCAATGTGGCGATGACGTTCTTGAAGAGATTCGTCGGTAATGACGACGCGACGACCAGATCTTTGCAAACTAACACTCTGGATCCAGGTAGGATGTTTGATTTTTCTTTCTTTTCCCATTCATGAGAACCCATGATGGACTCGTACAAATATACAAACTGATTATCCCGCGGATTGATCTTTTTGCGGGCGGGTGTGATTTGGGGTTTTTGTCAGGATATCCAATGTTTGTAATTATAATCTGTTCATTATTTGGTTTTGATCTAATAGTGCAGAACCCAGATTGTCACGAAAAATGACCAAGGTTCGTCCCTCTTGTTCGATTTGGCGATTCAATTCCTCGTTCTTCATGGAGACTTCTCATTAATTCTCGTGCTTGATGTTCATGGAGTAAATCAATCATTGAACATTCATTTGTTGGCACGACGTTCTGATATTGTAGATCCAACCTCAGGATGATGGTCCAGAGTTGTGATGACAGTTTCGGAAAACGATTCAGAGCGGATCGAGAGGTATGAGTTTTTGGGCATTTTTCTTTCGGATTGATCATTGGAGGTTTACGACCCGACTAAAGGCCCGAAAACTCTAGATTCGGTGATAGTATGATGGGGTGAACCAAGATCTGAAGAATCGGGATGAATGGATGAGAGATCATGAATCTGGAGATCCAGCCAAGGAGCGAGGAGGAAGACGACAGTTCTAGGGAAATCCCGACTACGTGGCATGTAGTATGGGCTACACGACATGTGTTTATTGGGGACCACCTGGCATGTACTCTGAGAGTACCCGGACACAGGTTGGGTACATGACCAAGGACACGACATGTATACCTTTCCCTAGGCAAACCCAACTAGACACACAGGATACCGCGTGTACTGGTACATGGGAAGGGTGACACAGACAAACACTGTGTATGGGCATACAGCATGGGTACACGGGTGTTTCCCGGTTGACAGGACACGACATGTGCTTTATCATACATGTTGTGTATATAATTTTATACACGACATAGACTTAAGACATGAGCCATCTTACATGGGCAGTTCCAAGAGTCAAGAAACACAGTGTGTGATCCTACTACATGATGTGTTCCTACGGCTATGGATTGTAGTCCTTGTACCTTTCCTTATAGGTTGGACTTCGTTTCAGACATTCTCTTGGTGGGCTTGTACTTTTGGCCAAGGCTTTTACATTACCGTACTTTACTTTCTGGTCATACTCCGTTGGTCGGGATTTTAGTGTATCAATGAATTTACGTATTCAGTAGTTTTTAATTTTCAGTTTTGTGGTCTTGGAGATGTGTGTGTGTGTGTACAGGTTAATAGGAAATGCATCCAATGTCAGTGACATCCCTACTCTGTGCTAGTATCCCGCCCCTGGCCTATTGGAGGAGGGCTTGGGGAGTTGTGGCATAGGCCCCACTAGGACATGTTGTGAATGTGTGCTATCAAAGGTGGTCAGTTATACCTTAGGATCAAGAGTCTGTGAGTCAGTTTTTTCCAATGGGGTTAAGTGTTTCGAGTTCGGCTTTTAGGCCAGGGACCCCAATGTTTGTACGAGCAGCCGACGTATCCATACAACATGACTCAGATAACATTCTTTTCAACTCAAAACATGAGAACACTAGATGTAGGGGAAAATAATTTTATATTCATCATATAGGAATGGGTTTTAGTTTCCATGTCCTTAATGAGTCAACTCTCTAGATATACTCACTAACTGTGATACAACTTGTTTCTTTACAGGATGCCTCCTCGATGTGCACCCGCTAGGATCCAGCAGCTCAATCACGAGGATGACCCCCTCTCTGAAGAAGCATCGATACATGGACTAGATCCTAATGTTTTACCCTCAGGTGGTGTTCCAGTTACTCCAAAACCTATAGAGTAGTTCTTAGGGAATTCTTTACCAGTAGAGGAGGAGCGTAGGCTAAGCGCACTCCACAAGTTTCAAATATAAAGGCCCCTTCAGTTTCGAGGCGACCCTTACCCTTAGGCAGTAGAGGACTGGCTTGAGGCATTGGCCAAAGTCTTCTTTTTTGTCCGGACACCAGCAGACCAAATGGTGATCCTGGCAGCGAGCCTTCTATAGGGCTCCTCAGGGCGATGGGCGAGTGTGGTTATCCAGACTCATAACGAGGCGATTCATGCATGGTCAGAGTTTGAGCATATATTCAAGGGGGAGTTTTAACCAGTTACCATGAGAGCAGTATGTATACAAGAGCTTCTTCAGCTTCAGTAGGGAACTATGAAGGTGACTGACTATTCATCTAGGTTTACCAACCTCTCACGGTACTCGATGGATGTGGTCAGCGATCATTACTTCAGAGCTCGGACATTTGAGAAAGGTTTTCATAGAGACATCCGAGCTAGCATCATCCCTATGAGGATTCCTACTTATTCTGGGGTGATCGAGTGAGAATTATTGGTTTAAAGATTCTTGGTAGAGCAGAGACAACCAACAGTTGTCAGTAGTGACCAGGATGGAGTAGAGACATCAGATTTAGGGAGCCAACATTAGGCACCCAGGAATGGGAGACGTTTTTAGAGGCGATCCCAGGATAGAGGATCTGCGGTACAGGGTTCGCAGGGCGCATCCAGCCAGCCTTGAGAGAGGGGACGCTAATCATGTGATGGAATGGACATCTCACTCGATATTTTCCGACCATCCGTCCTACTAACATGGGAGCAGTGGATGGACTACCGAGGAAGAGTCAACATGTGGAGTAGATAGATCCGTAGGGAAGCATACGTGGTAGTGGAGTTGGGAGAGCAGTTGGAGGTGGTCAGCGTTTTGACCCTTTACCACCACCACCCCTAGGAGGACCTCCCCAGGTTCGGAGAGCTAGTGGACTGAGGCAGGGATAGCTGCAAGCCGCAGAGGCTTATGACCCAGGTACTCCAAGAATGATTAGAGGTACAATCTGTGTCTTTTCTACATTGCCCGCCATACTGATTGACACAAGTTCTAGTCATTATTTTACTGCTTCTTATCTTGTTCGAGACCTTGAGATTATATTTGAGTCGTTGAGTCTACCCTTACTCATAGAAAAACCTACTACAGAAGACTCATAGATCACACACCTTTGTAGATAGTGTGACCTGGCCCTTGGAGGTGAGAGTTTCTGTTGTATCCCATTGGTGGTAGCATCGAGGCCTTATGATGTCATTCTAGGTATGGATCTCCTATCCCCAGTTCATGCCCCGATTGACTGTTTAAGGTGAAGGGTGTGGTGCGTTCGCAGTGGTGGAACGAGGTTCACCTTCATTGGTGAAAAAGAGACCCAGGCAGTGCAGGATGGACTTGTGCGTAGGACGGTACAACTGATTTCACATTAGTTGTCTAGAATATCACTTGGTGCATTAAATGTTACAAGTTTCCAATTTCCATTAGTTGTGGCTGAGTACAGTCACATACATCCAGAGGATTTCCCCAGACTACCTCCATGTTGAGTGATAGATTTCTACATTGAGTTGCAACCCAGGACAACACTGATATCAGCATAAGGAAATCAGATGGCTCTTGTAGAGCTTCGTGACCTGAGAGTGCAGCTGGAAGACTTGCAGAGGAAGGGCTTCATGAGACCCAGTGTTTCACCCTGGGTGGCCCTAGTGTTGTTTTCCAAGAAGACCGATGGTAGCCTGAGGCTGTGTGTGGATTACCGGCGCTTGAATCAGGTGACCATGGAGAACCGGTATCGACTACCGAAGATTGATGAAATCTTCAGCCAATTAAGAGGGGAACGATAGTTCTCGAAGGTTTATCTATGATTAGGATATCACTAGTGGTGAGTAAAAGATGAGGATATACCGAAGACAGCTTTTAGATGTCACTACAGTCACTATGAGTACTTGGAGATGCCCTTCGGCATGAAGAATGCCCTGGTATTGTTTATGGGACTCATGAAACGGATCATTTAGCCCACTCTAGATCGGTTCATGGTGGTCTTCATTGACGATAGCCTTATGTACTATACTTCTGAGGAGGAGCACGCGAGGCACCTATGAATGGTTCTGGACACACACCGAGCACACCGATTGTATGGGATGCTCTCGAAATGTCAATTCTGGATACATGAGGTCTACTTTCTGGAACACGTTATCTCAATAGATGGTGTAGCAGTGGACCCATCCAAGGTAGAGGCGGTGTAATCATGGGAGCCACCCCAGAGTGTGATAGAGGGGCGAAGTTTCCATGGGTTGGCAGGCTACTATCGGAGATTCATTCCTGATTTCTCCAGGATTTCAGCACCCTTGACAGCTTTGACCCGAAAGGGGTAGCCTTTTGTGTGGATCGAGAGATTCCAGCCGTCTTTTCAGTAGTTGAGATAGAGTCTGACAAGCGGCCCGATCTTGAGACTACCATAAGATGGTGTCGAGTACTTAGTGTTCTATGACACATCAGGAACTGGGCTTGGTTGTGTCCTGATGTAGAGGCAAGCAGTGATTACCTATGGCTCATGTCAGTTGGGTCCACATGAGCAGAACTACATGACCAATGATCTCAAGTTGGAAGCGGTAGTCTTCGCATCAAATATGGGGTGGCAATACCTGATGGGCGACTGGTTTATCATCTACTCTAATCACAATATTCTAGGATATATCTTTTCTCAGAAGTATCTGAATTTGAGATAGAGGCGATGGCTTGATTTTCTCTAGGATTATGACTTTGATATCATTTATACTCCTTGGAATGGAAACATTGTGGTAGATTCTCTCTGTAGGAAATCCAGTTCGCAGTTGCTGGATGAGGTGATGAGGTAGTTAGCTTCTTTACACAAATCATTCTTGGATTGAGATGATAGAGCATACCATCAGTCGATGGTTATTACCCAACCACTCTTACAGCATGTCAGGGAAGCACAACTCAAGGATGATTGCTATGAGACTCTACATGCTCAGATATCCGCAAGTGATACTGCTGATGGATATTCAAATGGTGGGGATCACGTTGTTCTTTTCAGAGGGCGCATAGTAGTACCAGTGATGTTGTGGGATGAGGTTCTGAGGGAGTTCCATACATCTCCTTTGGTGGTGTATCCAGGTGTGTAAATGATGTACCAGGACCTCTGACGTCAGTTCTGGTGGTCAGGAATGAAGAACAGTGAGGAAAAGTTTGTTTCTCGATGCCCTACTTTTCAGCAAGTAAAGGCTGAGCACCAGGTTCTAGCAGGTTTGACACAGCCCCTTGAGGTTCCAGAGTGGATGTGGGATGGGATATCCATGGAATTCATTACTGGTTTACCATGTATGTCTAGGGGACATGATGCCATATGGGTTATCATTGACCCACTCACTAAGTCGACCCACATCCTAGTAATACAAGAGCAGTGTTCAGTAGAGCGCATGGGACGCCTGTACCTACAAGAGATAGTTATATTTCATGGAGTTCCATCAAATATCATCTCAGATCGTGATTCTCATTTCACATCCCATTTGTGGAAGGGATTTCAAGAAGAATTTGGGGCATAGTTATGCTTGAGGACATCGTTTCATCCTCATAATGATGGTCAGAAAGAGTGGAACATCCACGTTATATAGGATATTCTAAGAGCTTTCATGCTTGGATTTGGAATTATATGGGAGGATCACCTGCCACTGGTTAAATTTGGTTATAAAAACAGTTATCATTCCACTATTGGTATGGCACCATTCGAGGCTTTGTACGGGCCACCTTACTGGTCACCACTTTATTGGAATGTCCCAGGAGAGTCAGAACTCATGGGACAAGAGATGATGTGAGCTACTACAAATAAGGTCCAAGTCATCTAGGAGTGGATGAAGACTGCACAGAGTTGGAAAAATTCTTATGCTGACATGATACGGAGGCCCTTTGTGTTTGAGGTGGGAGACCATGTGTTCCTTCAGGACTCACCTCGATGGGAATTGCGATGATTTGGCTGAGGTGGAAAGATATATCAGTGGTTCATTGGAATGATTTAGATTATTAGTAGAGTTGTAGAGGTGGCATACAACATGTCTCTACCTCCTCAGATGGACTTGGTACACAACGTCTACCATGTGTCGCAGCTGCGTAGGTACGCGCAAGATCCATCGCCTGGTATTGACTGTGGTATGTAGGATATCGATGATAGAGAATACATTGCTGAGTACCTAGAAGAGATTGAGGATTGGTAAGAGAAGATCCTTAGTGTGCAATATATTCCCTTGGTTCATGTCTGGTGGAAGCATGCGAATCTCCAGGAGATCACGTGGTAGCGGGAGTTTCAGATCCATGGGCAGTACCCACATCTTTTTGAGTAGCCTTGTTTTGGATTTTCGGGGAAGCAAAGCACTAAGGTGGGGAGGATATAATTTATTGGATTTTATCATATATTATTTCAGTATTATATGGGAATTATTTTTAGAACATGAGTTTTGACGACGTGATGTTCTGAGGCCCGATGATCCCGGAACAAATGTTTGAATTTAATTAAATAATTAAATTACACGCCTGTGTTGTTTTGCTGAAAAAGTGGAATAACTCATTAAAGGGTGATCAGATTAGAAATAAAAGGTCACCGTTGTGTCCATAGCAATGATTTTACCTTAGTCAAGTCCTAACATCGGCTGGCGCAGGTCAGTGGCGAAATCTAGTTTTTGGACGTAACTGTAATAAAATATTTAATAAAAATATTTTATTAAATCAATCTGCAATGAAGTCTTTTAATCATTAAAATTGATTATTTCGTAGGAGATCAGGGTTACAGGTCTCATAACCCTAAATTTCCTATGGAGGCACTGGGAAGCTCTAGAGAAAACCTCCCAACACGGCGATGACGTTCATGACGAGTTTTGCTGGCGACGACAACGAAGCGACTGAATCTTCACCAACGAACGTCGTGGATCTAGGTAGGACTTTTGATTTTAATTTCCTTTCTCGTTCATGAGAACCCAAGAAAAACATGGACTAATCTACGAACTGATTAGCCTGCGGATTGATATTTTTATGGGTGGGTGTGATTTGGGGTTTTTATCGGGAGATACAATGTTTGTAGTTATAATATGTTGAATATTTGGATTTGATCTAATGACGAAGAACTTGGATCGACACGAACAATGACCGAGGTTCATACCTCTTGTTCTATTATGTGATTAAATTCCCCATTATTCATGGATAATTCCCATTATTTCTCGTGCTTGATGTTCTTGGAGGAAATCTATCGTTTCACATTTATTTGTAGGCACGACAATATGTGATTGTAGATCTAACCTCATAATGATGTTCTGAAGCTACAATGATAGTTTCAGTAGACCATTTAGATCAGATCAAGAGTTATGTGTTTTTGAGAATTTTTCCTTCGTATGGATTGTTAGAGGTTTATGACCTGATCGAAGGCCCGAAAACACTGGATTCAGTGTTCATATGATTAGACGAACCCAGATCTGAAGTATCGGGAAGAACAGATGAGAGATCACGAATTCGGAGATCCGGACTTGGTGCGAGGAGGAACACGATGGTTCTGGAGAAATCTCAACTACACGGTGTGTAGAATGGGCTCCATGGTCTGTGTTCATCGGGAGACCACCTGGTGTGTACTCTGGGAGTACACGGACATGGGATGGGTACAAAACCAAGTACACGACGTGTATACCTTTCCCCAGCCAGACCCGACAGATACACATGATACCCTTTGTACTGGTACATGGGTAGGGAGACATGAAAATACACCTTGTACATGCATACCTCCAGGGTATACGAGTGTTTCCCAATTGACAGGACATGATGTGTGCTTTGACTTACACATCGTGTATATACTTTTCTACTCGACTTAGACTTAAGACACATTCCGTTTTACATGGCAGTACCCTGAGTCATGGAACATGGTGTGTGACCCTACTATACAACGTGTAACCTATTTTACATGGCTTGAGCCATTTTCCTCCCATGACATGGGCTAGCTTCCTTAGGGTTCGTACCCGTGGTCTTAACTCTAAAGGTTTCAGGTATCATTTCCTACGTACAAGAGTAAAATCCCTTCAACCGGAATTCCTGAATAGAGTTGTTGGAATCCCCTCTGTGAATGTTAAAACCATATCCTATATTACTTCCTGGTACTGCAGGTAGAGTTCTTGGTATCGATGTGACATACCTTACCGGGGGGACGATCCTCTTCTTAGTAGATTAGTTCAGTCTGAGTGGTTGGAATCACCCCATAGCTATTGGTTGTGATCCTCATCTGAGCATCATAATCTCAACTACTTGTGGAGTGAGTTCTCCCAGAACAAGTACTTTGTATCTCTCTCTTTAGACCTAGGAGTGTGTTCTCCCTATTACATTCTTAGTGGAAATATTCGATATAGATCTTAGTGGTGGTTTCGTGATTGTCGATCGTGTATGAGTATATCTGGATATTCTTGTTATATGTCCTAAAAACATTTACTATGATGAGATGACTATATCATTCCTTTTTGTTATTTCCTTTGTTGTATTAATTTGTGGTTTTCGGGGTCTCCTACTGGGTATTGTTATTCTCACCCCTGCACGGGCTTTTCCTGCACGTGTCATGTCTTGTGAAGAGGAGCGTGCCTTTGACAATATTATAGGTGGACCAGGACCGGACGGTGCTCAGTGAGATCAGGCAGTCCGAGGTGTGTTCCTACAGCTATAGATTGAAGTTCCAGTACCTTTCCTTATAGGTTGGACATCTTTGCAGACTTTCTCTTCATGGGATTTTAATTTTGTCCCATGGTTTTACCATACCGTACTTTACATTCCTATCATACTCTATTGGATGGGATTTTAGTGTATTCATGAATTTCATTTTTCAGTAGTTTTTACTTTTAAGATTTGTGTTCTTGGAGATGTGTGTGTGTATACAGGTTTATAGGAAATGACTCCCATGTTAGTGACATCCCTACTCGGTGCTAGTCACCATCCCATGGCCTATTCGAGGCGGGCTTGGGGAGTTGTTGCATGGGCCGCACTGGGATGGGTCGTGACAATCCTAGAAACAATTTTCTTGTGGAATCAATTACAATGGCCTTTAGGGACGTGATGGGTTGTTGCCCATTCAGCAAGTTTCCTTTTTCCTATAACCATATCATCATTATAAAATTATATATAATATGATAATTTCATCAAAAATAACAATAATATATTTTAACCTCAATGGTTATCTGATATCTCACATTTGTATCCCAAAAAGAAAAAATCTGTAATTGTATCAAATTCAAGGATAATATAAACCCTGATGGTTCTTTATAACAATATCCATAAGATAATTCTTCGTTAATTAACATTTTAATTTAAAAAAAAATAAGTTTTACAAATACTAGAAGTCTTCCAAAGCAATCAAATAATTAAATTTTTTTAAAAAATCATCATCAATATATCCAATATAACACTTTATTTCCTAAAATGTAGAAATCTTAATCGTCAAACATTCTTCATGATCCTTTATCCCTGATTATCCATCAATTTATTTTATACTAATTTCCTATAAACCAAAATCATGTGTAATGTCCTATAATTTGTGTAATCACATAACATGAGTTAAAAATAATCCTTACATTCCATTGGTCATATTGAGTTTCATCATCTCCAATTGGAACTACATTAGGAATTTCTAATCATATATTTGTAAATTCATGTTGATCCAATTCCAGATCCTTCATTATTGGACATCTATTCCTGTAATGAAGATGCACACCGCATTTAATACATTGAATTTATCCAATGGAAGTAACTTATTTCCATTTCCTAGAGCCAACTGAATGGTTCATTTTTCTATGGTTTCTTGTTGCTTTACAACCCTTATTACCACTTCTATTATATATTATTTCTACATTGAAAAATATTCCTAGGTGTTTCTTTCCACATCCATGAAACATAGGTTCTTGAATATGATTAACATTATGATTATTACCTAAACATCCCTATGGATTATTTTCTCACATATATGATTCCTTAAAAAATCACTAAGGATCATGTTCTTAACCATGACTCTAGATAGTTAGTTAAGAATAACCACACGAGTCCGTATTGATGATCCCATTTAAATTTATTTTTTATTAAGAAAACCATCATAAATTCCTTCAAATCCATTGTTAATTTGGTTCCTCCTAGATCTAGACTTTTAAAAAATTATTAAGTTTACTGTGATTATATAAGTGAAATCATCAAATACTATCTAATGAGGATTCTAAACACCATAATTTACTTAATAATTTTGTATTAAACTCGTTAAATTTATCTAATTGAACTATGAATCATTAAAATATTATATCCATTTCATTCACATATAACATGTCACTTATGCTTAAATAACACCCTAACCTCTAATGTTATCTAAACCGACCTCCAATATAAACTATAAGGCCTTGGAAATAACCATTACTTAATTTTGATATAATTCCAATATTTGAATTTAATTCAAATCAAAGATATTTTTTGGTTTAGATCATTATAGAATTATTTAATAACATATAAATAACTTCTTGAATTTTATATATATACACTTCTACTCAATATTTATTTTTTAAAAAAAATCCCTTTAAAAATATAGATGACATCGTTTCATTTATTAACAGCATAACTTTTACTTGATCCCATTATTAACTCTATTTTTATTTATGTCTTCTGAAAAAACATATAAAACCATGGTATGAGTATAAAAAACCCAACAAGGGATAAATAATGAATGAAAACTATTTTTCATTCTAAAACATGTAAACCATGATAATTTTTCAATAAGGTAATACTTTTAATATTTAAGAAGTAGAAAAAATAAATCACTAAAAATAAGATAATTTCTAACCATTTCTTAACAAAAAGACTTATATAAATCCCATTTAAATCATTATATTACATATTAATGTAACATAAAATATATACATACTTAAATGAAATAACCATGTTGTCGACTTCCAAGCATATCACTAAATGGAATTTCCATATGACCGACTTCCACACCCAATGAATTAGAGGTTATATCGTAACCACCCATACATTGTTTATCATTGAACTGACCTTCATTTGGGTTATCACATAACACACCCTCATTGGATTATCATATAACCGCACATCAAATGTCAATGTACCATTATAAAATCATAACACATAATATATTTCGAATATTAACATTTCACAAATATCAATTCTTTTGAAAACAAAATATATAATTTAAATATATATAAATAAATATTTCATTTCAAAAAACATTTTAAATACTAAATATACCAAAAAGAGAACATGTTATTTATTTTTCTTTTAAAAACATTAAGGCTAATTGATTATTCCAAATAGCCAATAACGATTACGGCGACTGAGATGTCTTTGTTGCCGCATACATTAAAAAAATTCATTTTTCCATTTAGTAAAACACATCAATGAAAATAGATTCAAATTAAATAAAATTAAAACTCAAAGGGGTATATTAAAAAAATTATAAAAGGACATATATATTATTAAAATATTACTTAATGAAAGATATTGAAATGAAGTCACATAGCTTGAGTCTGACTTGTCTTGTTCTATCAATATCTCCTTGAATAATAAACATAGGTTAATTTATAAATTCCTAAGAACCATTTTAATGTTTATTATTTTTTATGTCACATATTAACTTTATATAACAATCATTCAATTCATCATGTTCATATCGGCCATTTTGTTGATATTCAGTACGTGAGTAGAAATTTGTCTTATTTTGATATAAATTTTACATGAAATCAAAAGTACATCATATTTATAATTATATTCATGATTTAAATACCATATATATATATATCAATTATATATTTATTTATAATATTCCATAAAAATTGGATATATGAAATGAAATTCACAATTCATGGAGATGGTAGGTCGTACATACGCATGAACACAATTTTCATTTCTATGTCATATTTAAAGAATGATAATCAAATGATATAAATGTATATTATAATACTAGTATTATACTTATGTCATTTGTGTCTCATTTTATTTAATAAAATCATCTTTTATATGTTCCAAGTATAGCATGGATGAGTCATATCACATTGAGGGGGAGGTAGTCAACATTTCCTCAAAGGAAATTATCGTATTTACACACCATGGAAGGAATAAAGGAATGTTTTAAATAAAAATAACATTATAATAGATATAATATATAAATATATACATATATCAAATATAAATTTTGTTCCATCCTATTTTCCACCATGAGTGGTGGTAGGGGGAAATCAAGAAATCATCGTTTCGTGAGGCAGTTGTTTGACGTACACAGAAACGGTATGTTCATATCCATTTGATGGACGAGCGTGTATGTCTAGTTAGAATCCATAACACAAAAAAATCCTAGTATATTCGGGATAATATTATTGTTATTTAATCAAAGAATACGAAGATCATAAGTAGTGGGGAGGTTAAATAAGAATAAATGAACTTGGGAGAAGACGTTACCTCTAAATCGGGTAACTTCTATAGATTTGATCTCAATGGAATTCTGGATGAGAATTATAAAAAAGGAATGGATTATAATAGGTATCTGGGGAAGTTTGAATATTGTTTTGAAATAATTGGGATGAGCCAATGGGATTTATAATTGTGAGTTTTTTGGATACATGTGGTGGCCTTTTAAAAAGAGGAGGGGCACTATAGGATATTCTAGAACTATTAATTTATTGTAAATTCAATTTCAATTAATAAATGTCAAAAAGTCAATTAATTAGAAGATAATATTATTTTTGTTCAAATAACCATCATACAATAATTTTTAATCAATTTTTGTATATTTTTTCAACCTTTTCTTTTTGGTTAAACCCTTATATTACATTTTTAATCTTATTGTGATATATTGTTATTTACACATTGGTGGTTAATATAATTACCATATCATGTCAAAAAACCCACAAAAAAGTCAATTATGACATATATAGACTTATTTTAACCATTTTTCAAAATCATATATTTTTAGCAATTTAATATCATTTAATAAACTATTTTATGTTTTACATTATAAATTATGTCAATTTAAGAAACTCTTCATGTTTTTTTATATTTTTTAAAAATCATAACAACTTGATTCCTTCGAACCATTGGCATTAACTCAAAGATAATATTTCAATATCAATCATAATTTTTTTTATGAAATAGAAATAATCAAATCAATTTTAATATAACATTTATAATATAATTTATTTGAATCCTTTATTAATTAATCAATAACATCATTATCATAGTGTCATTATCAATTTTTCTAATTTAATAGAAAAAATTATAAATAAAATATCGTGATTTATGAAATATTTTTATATTTATAATGTCTATTTATAGATTAATATATCAACTATATATTCAATCCTTTAAAAAATATCATTAAAAGTAATATTTTTATATTATATTTCTCTTTACTTTAAATAAATTTTTATAAAATATTTTTTTCACAACCAAATGGCACAATGGGGTCCCAAAATCGACCCAATTATTCTCATGGTTGGACATATCTCATGAAAAAGCATCGGGATATGTGTCAGGGTAGTTTAATATTAATATAATTTTACCCTTATTTAACATATTTACCCTTTAACCATGGTAAATAAAATAATTACTGAAGTTACTATTCATAATTCCAAATATAAAAGTTATACATTCACACAATTTAGAAATGATGATTCTAAAATTGGAATCCATTTTGTCAAATTAAATAAACAAAGGTTATATTAATTTATTTAAAAATAATTGGCATTGTCAAAAAAATATGGTATTTAAGAAATAAAAACTATCATAATATTTAGAAGTGTTTTTGTCAAATATAAAATTAATTTTTTTACAATGACAATCATTGGATTAAATGTTAAATAATAATAAAATTTCATATTAAAACCAATTAAAATTAGTATCTAATTTTATAAATATATAATATGAAAATGTAGTTTTGAATTAAAATGCTGTATTTTTTACTATTCATAAAAAATGAATTTTATTAGAAAAATAACAAAATGTCATCCAAAAGTAAATTTTTATGTACCACTTCAAAATAAGACATTTATTTTATCAATTTGAATAAATTAATTTGGAAATTATATATTTAAAATGTATTCTCCATAAAAAGGGGGTAAAAAACATTTATAAACAATATTAGAGTATTTTATGCTTAAAATTGTATTCATTCTCATTTTTAGAAATTAAAAATTATTACATAAATGTAAAATAATTTAACAAAAATGTATAATAATATTGAAGTTAGATCTATTCATTCGTACAATTACAATGTCTAGGTGCAAGAAACCATTTAAAATAATAATAATGTTATTGTATTATTGTTCAGTACAACTCAATGTTGTGACCAACACCAGATTCCGTAGAAACCTATTGTTACATGTAACGTATGCTATAAAAAAAAGTGTTCTCTTTAACGTAAAATTAATATTTTCTTCAAAAATAACAATATATATGAAAATTTTTAATTATATAATTATCTTGGTTATTGCATTTGGTGTAATGTTGGGTAATTTTAGGTATTCCAAAACCACTTGTGTATTTGGAATATTAATTATGTAAATATGAAACAAATTATTAGGAATTAATGAAGATGATATACATTATAACATTCAATAATGATCACAAAACAATATGAGGTGTTGAGTTCCATTATGATATTTTGGGGGCTCAAAATGATTGTAAGTACTACCCTGAACATAAAAGATTCCACTAGTTGAAAAAATCCATTATTCATGTCCCACTCATATATGGATATACATTGGTAACTCCGCCCATTTATATGGGATTCGATTCATTTATAGAGATTCAAAGACTTTGAATGTGTCCTAGATTATAGAGGGTTGAAAATATAAAGAGTATTTTGGAACAATGTGTGTAGTTCTGATTATTTTTATGAGGCTCAGGCCCCACATGACACCGTTTTTTGTCACACAATATTGGACATCAAAAGGGTTCAAGAACATAATACCAAATTCGTGCTTTGAGAAAAGGTACAATACATCGTGATGTAACATTGTGCATGTTGAATCCACTAGAATTGTATGCTAATGTGGATTGTAAATCATGGTCACGTTATATATAAATTTACTGAAAATGGTTGATTGTGTATATTTATTGATGACTGGAAATGATGAAAACTGGTATCACACATATATAAGACAGAAACTCATGGATGTAAGGGGGATTTTTTTCTGGGAGAGACATATACATTATGTGCATGTGACGCCCCGACCAAAGAGCCACAGAACGATGCCCCGATCCAGTTGGCCACATTACATAAAACACGCCTCCCAGTATATCATAGTGTGGTGACTAGCATTGAGGGTCTGGTAAGTCAGTCTTTAGGATAATATACCCTTAGTTATTAAAATAAAACACCAACAGTAGGAAATCAAACTAACCAAGTATGAAAGCATATAAATAACCAGAACAATACCATGGAATATGATAGTAAAATCCTTAAATTAAAATACTCATCTAAAACATAAATCATGCTAGGGAATATAAAGTGCCCAGTGTATACTATGAAAATCAATGTGAAGACACACCGCCTCCAAAAAGGTTCCCAAACAACATCTGTTTCCCTCTCCCATGCTTTTATCCCAAACTTTAACGTATCACGAGGCGTTCACCTTATCCTATCCTGAAATAGCAAAGACTGCCTGGGTGCCGATCAGGTATCCCGAATAGGGTGTGCGTAAAAATCTGTAGGCCAACACTAACAGTGTCTAAAATATCTATTAAAAAGATATTACATTAAATTTTATGAATCAATAAATAAAATGTATAATTTAAACATTTATCACATTATCAGTTAATCTTTAATCAACACATTAGGCCAACTAAATTCCTGTTTCACTTTTGAATCTGCATTCGTTATCATTTATCATTTGGTGTAGGATTTAATTCCTAACACAACAATTCTAAGCTAAATAATCATTCATTATTACCATTAATCATTTTTTGTATGTATCCATGATTAACACCCCAATTATCTATTGAATCATCAATCATTATTTTCATTAATCATTTGGTGTAGGTCGTAATTGTAACATCCCAAGGTTTTCTAAAAATAAATTGAAAATGCTTGAAATTTTGTTTAAGGTATATATTTATAAGTATCCTTTAAACAAAATTTTATTTTCTGATATGTTTTGAATTTCAAGAAACTCTCATCATCATTTGTGTTCAGTATGTTATTCAGAGTCTGATGAATAAACTTATTTTTTTGTGGATAGTAACATGCCCATATGAATAAAAATATGAATAGTAATATGTACTCATTAATAGTAATTAATAATATTATTTTATTTTCCCAAGGCAATACGAAAATGGGATCTTAATTAATTTTCCAATGTCACATAAAACTAATTGCACTTCAATATTGTTATTTTTTGAATTAACTGTGACCTTATTTAAAAATTAAAGTAATAATATTTAGAAAATTATTTTTTAAAAATGGAGTTCATCTTTGAATTCTACACGTCGATAAATGGTTCGGGTAAATTTTTGGTATTTTTCAGAAACTCTTGAATTTTAGGTGAATAGTGAAATACGATAAAATACCGTATAATCAATTTATCATCAAAAATGCACTATTTATGACATTATAAGTGATGCAAGGCCACTTGCTTTGAACTCACATGATATTATCACTATTTAGGGTCACTTTATTTGATATTATTCATAGTCTTGAAAAAAATATTATAATAATGATTAAAATAATCTAAAATACCTCCCCTCCTCCACTATAAATATCACCCTCTCTCCCCTCTTCCTCCCACACCTCTCAAGCCTTGATCATTGTCTAATTTCTTCCAAATTCCCTCCCCAATCTTCTTCCCCACGTCCTAGAACTTCTTGTCTCACCAAGAGTCAAAAATCAAATCCCTTAAAAAGGATCTCAAGGAGAAGAAATCAAGAGGTAAACAACCTCTTTTATTTTCATTCTTTTCTTTCATTTTTTGTTATTCTATTCAATTCCCTTTGTCTTCTGTTGGGATATTTCATTAAAAATTCCCCCCTAAATTTCCATATCTTTTATGAATGATGATATATTCCATTCCTCTCATCAATCATGTTTTTATGAAATTTTAAGAGACCTCGTTAGGCTGGAGAATGTTCGTGAGAAATTTCTCAAGATTTTCATTTATTTCATGATTCGTTTTTCTTCTTTCCTCACTCCCTCCTATACAAGGGGCATGAAATATCCAGAATCATTTATATTAATTTTATTCTCATGATTATGTAAAATTCATCATCAGTATTCTTCTCATCTTCCACTTATTTAAAGAACCAAAAAACATTGTCCATTTGTGTCGAATTACCGACATCGTGGACGATGTATTTTCAATTTCCATTAATTCTTTAAATTCTGGACATGAAACCATTTATATGGATAAACCAGGTTATAATATATTTTTCATGACTCCTATCAGGTTCTGGATTTCTTTTTTACTCATGTTTCGAATTTAAAAGACAAAAAAAGGATGTTATTACCAAAGAACCACTTAAATGATCTAAACAAACATCATTAATGTTTTATCTAATGAATCATCCTCATATAAATAATCAATTAGCTAAATGGTATAATTTATTGTAATGGAAATATGTAAATTCTAATCCATTCCAATTCTGGAGTTTCACATCCAATCAACAAGAACGATTCATCATGAACTGATCATGGAAATCACAAAAGAACTCACCCAAAATAATGCAAGGAACAAAATACTAACAATTAAGGGGTCAATTGAGGTTATGAAATGACCATATAAGATGTTATAAACATGAAATTGTTTCTTTAAAATACCAATAACACTCTTTTAAACAATATAAATGAGTTTTTAACAAGTTTTAAGTAATACAATCTTAAGGTAAGGGAATTCTTAACCCGATTTCCATTCTTTGGGTTAACCTTCTAATTTAATATTTATGGGATATTTAAATTGTTTTTGTGGTGGGTTATATTTATATTATGTTTCATTATGTGTATATACAGATTATATACATATTACATCCACTCTATTAAGTCTCACTTCAAGTATATGATGTTTATAAGGGACTTTTCTTCTAAAATCCTCTTTTAAAATTCTGTTTTACAAGATTCAAAAGCAATTATTTTATGCTATTATTTATGATGTATGATTATGTTCTGGTTATTGGGAATTGTTTATGATGAAAGGTGGGACCTATATTTCCCTCCAATGCATTGGGTATGAGTAAGTTGGAGGTCGGCCGTATGGTTACTCCACGTGTAACTGCGATGGTTACACAAATTATGGTAGCCATGAGGGTTACATATGTTAAGGTAGCCAAGATGGTTAAAATATTATGTAAGTAATGAAATAAGATACCTCAATGATTATATTTATGTTTTTTTGCATCTTGTGTAAATGTCATGGCAGACGATGTAATTATTTATGGTTGGAAAGCATGTCTTTTGAATGTTTTTTCATACGTTATGAGTATTCATGGACTAATGTGATTTTTCATTCTTTTTCATACCTTACTGAGAATTTGTGATCATCACAAGTTTTTATATGATTTATTAGAGGTTAATGGATGAGTAATACAAGGAAGGAAGACATGTTAAATGTTGAAGAATTGTCGAGGAGTCTTTTTTTAAGTTTTAATGATTTATATTATGAGAAAAATGGAAACTAATTTTATGGTATCCACTCTGTAAAAATGTGTAATGTTATGAATGTTTTGTATTAATTCTCTAATTCTCCAAAATTTAAAAGATCCTCAATGTAAAAGGAATTGTTTTCTTGAATAAATTCAAGATTATGTATGTAACAAGTGCAGGTCTTTATAGTTGGTATCAGAGGATGGTTTAGATAACTTTAGGGGTTAAGGTGATGCAAATAGAATACCATAAATAATTTTCACTCTATGTATATTTTTTTATAGAATTTAAAGATTACCATGTTGCTTCAAATAAGAAATGTTTACTTAGAATGGTTGTTCGCGGAAGGAACATGGATGCTGAAGAGGAGAGGCACCGACAGAATTACATCCTTCCTGATCTACAGCCCAGAATGGTAGGGATTGGAATCGAGAAGTTTGTGAAAGTAACGGCTCAGCTAACGCCGGTAATAAATGGTGGTGGCATCCAAGAAATAGAACAAATAGAGGAACCCCAACGGAACATGACAGTGGTGGAACGTTTTATGAGACAACATCCTCCTGCATTCAATGGATCTTCTGACCCAGTGGAAGCAGAAGGATGGATTAAATCCCTTGAAAAGATATTTGATGTTATGGTATGTTCGGACAATAATAAGGTAAGTCTTTCCATTTATCGTTTTGAAGGGGAAGCTGATCAGTGGTGGTCAATGGTAAGTAATATCAGTGGTAGAGATGATTTTGATGCCTTACTGTGGGTTGAATTTAAAAGACTTTTTCTTGAAAACTATTTTACTAAGGTGGTGCAACTTAGAATGGAGAATCAATTCCTTGAATTGAAACAAAAGGAGGAAGATTCAGTGGCTATGTATGAGGCAAACATCACCCAACTGGCGAGGTATGCTCCAAATCTTATTCTGGATCTCGATAGCAAAATCAACCACTTTTACTCAGGATTGAAGCCATGGTATCGAAGGGCGTTGGATTCCCGTGAATACAAAAGTTATGGGAAACTTGTCCGATGTGATGAGAGGGTAGTGATGGAGTTTGCTGACAATCACATGCATTTTGGAAACAAAGAGAAGAAGAGGTCCTGTTTGCAAGCAATGGGTAAGAATCAACCAAAGAAATCTGATGGTAAGAAAATTTAGTTTCCAGATTGTGAAAAGTGTGGCAAGAAACACCCTGGGGAATGTATTATCAAAACTGGGAAGTGTTTTAAATATGGTAAGTTTGGAAATATGGCCCGATATTGCAATGAAAATGATCCAATGACTAATCCTGTCAAGCAAACTGTAAAGTGTTTTAAATGTGGTGAGATGGGTCACTATGAAAATTCCTGTCCAAAGAGGGATCCAAATGATGCAAAGAAGCCAGAATATAAGCAGAAAGGTGTAGTGAGATCATTTGCAACTACGTTAGCAGGTGTTTGGCCATCCAATGAAGTTGTATCAGGTACTTTGTTTGTTCACTCAGATTTTTCTAAAGTTTTGTTTGATACGGGGTCTACACATTACTTCATCTCTGAGAAATTTTCTAGTAAATTGGAAATATCAACTAAACAAATGAGACCCAAATTTGTTGTTAAAACACCAGGGGGAAAGTTTATAGAAAATATTAATTATAAGAATATTTCTATTGTGTTATGTGGAAAGATGTTACCTACAAACCTTGTTGTTTTACCCTTAGTCGAGTTTGATGTTATTCTGGGGATGGACTGGCTTTCTGATTATCATGCTAATATTGACTGTAGAGATAACGAAGTTGTTTTTCAGAATGAATTTCAGTTTGTATGCAAGAATGAACCCATACAATTGATAACATATCATGAAGCTGAGAAACTACTAAAAGATGGAAGTGAATGTTATCTTTCTCATATTTTTGAAAACAAGGGAACTATTCAAATTAATGATGTGCCAGTGGTAAATGAATACCTTGATGTTTTTCCTGAGGAGATACCTAGTGTCATACCTGAATGAGATGTCCAATTCACAATTGACTTAGTTCCTGATGCTAAGCCAATTTCAAAACCCCCATATCGTATGGCTCCAATAGAACTTCTTGAATTGAAAAATCAGTTGCAGGATTTTCTTGTCAAAGGCTTCATTCGTCCCAGCACTTCACCATGGGGAGCCCCTATTTTATTTGTTAAAACAAAAGATGGTTCCATGAGACTTTGCATTGATTATAAATCTTTTAATGCCATCACTATTAAAAACAAGTATCCTTTGCCTCATATTGATGACTTGTTTGATCAGCTCCAGGGAGCTCAGTACTTTTCCTAGATTGACTTGAGATCCGGATACCATCAGGTGAAGGTAACAGAGGATTACATCTCGAAAATAGCCTTTCGTACTAGATATGAGCATTATGAATATGTTGTTATGACATTTGGGTTAACTAATGCACCTATTGTATTCATGAATCTTATGAATAGAGTATTTCATGAGTTCTTGGATATGTTTGTGGTTGTATTTATTGATGACATTATGGTTTTTTCTAAACATAAAGAGGAGCATGAAAAATATCTAAGAGTTGTTTTAAAAACATTAAAAGAAAAGAAACTATATGGAATATTCAGCAAGTGTGATTTTTGGTTGCAATAGATTTCTTTTCATGGGTACATTATAAATAAGGATGGAATAAGAGTTTATCCTACCAAAACAAAAGTAGTTGATGAATGGCCAAGACCCACAAATGTTACAGAGATTTGTAGTTTTCTGGGATTAACAAGTTATTACCGACGGTTTGTTAAGAACTTTTCACAGTTATCTAGTCTGATTACTATGTTAACACGGGAAGGGGTTAAATTTGTTTGGACAGGAGAATGTGAGGTTTGTTTTCAGGAACTAAAGAAGAGATTGGTGAATGCTCCAGTTTTGGCCTTACCTTCCCGGAATGGTGAGTTTGTCATATATAGTGATGCTTCTTTGAAGGGACATGGTTGTGTTTTGATGTAGAATGATCCGGTAATTGCCTATGCTTCGAGACGACATAAACCCCATGAGATAAATTATACCACACATGATTTGGAATTGGCAGCTGTGGTTTTTGAATTGAAAATATGGAGGCATCATCTATACAGAACCAAATGCCAAATATATACTGACCATAAAAGTATAAAGTATATATTCACTCAGAAGGAATTAAACATGAGGAAAAGAAGATGGATAGAACTGATAAAGGATTATGACTGCACGATCAATCACCATCCTGGAAAAGCAAGAAAAGTAGGAGATGCCTTAAGTCGGAAACATCATGCATCATTAACCATGCTACGTTTGGAACATGATCCCTTGATTAATGATTTGATTAATTTTGGATTGGAACTTGTTGGTGCAGGGAATACCTCTATTTTGTTTCAGGATTCAGTGCAGTATTTGTTATTAGAAAGAATTATGAAAGCACAGAGGGAAGACCGTGAGCTACAAAAAAAGGTAGAATTGGTTAAAATGGGAAGGTTGACAGAATTTATTCTTGATAAAGATTGTGTTCTATGATTTGGAAAAAGGTTGTGTGTGCCTCGTGATTCCCCGTTGAGGAAAGAATTGTTGTTTGAAGCTAATAGTTCCCTATTTTCTCTTCATCCTGGAAGTACTAAGATGTACAGAGACCGTCGAGAGTATTATTGGTGGAATGTGATGAAAAGAGATATTGCTGATTTTACAATGAAATGTTTGACATGTCAGCAGGTTAAAGCAGAGCGGCAGTTACCGAAGGGGATGCTTCTGCCTTTTCCAGTGCCAGAGTGGAAATGGGTGAATATATCCATGGATTTTGTGGTGGGACTACCAAAGACTTCTCAAGGTAACAATTCGATTTGGGTTATTGTTGATTGGCTAACAAAGTCTGCACATTTTCTTTCTATTCGAGATACAATGACATTAGATCAGCTTTCTCGATTGAACCTCAAGGAGATTGTCAGGTTACATGGACTTCCTCTTTCCATTGTGTCTGACCGAGATCCTAGTTCACTTCTATATTTTGGAAGGGACCTCAGAAATCTTTGGGCATAGAGTTGAATTTCAGTACATCTTTTCATCCTCAATCTGATGGGCAGTCATAACGAACGATTAAAACAATGGAGGATATGCTTCGAGCTTGTTCAATGGACTATCATGGATGTTGGGATCATTATCTTTCTTTAGTTGAGTTTTCTTATAATAACAGTTTCCATTCCAGTATTCAGATGGAACCTTTTGAGGCCTTGTATGGAATGTGGTGTCAGACTACTGTGTTTTGGGATGAAGTCGGTGAAAGAATGTTGATGGGGCCAGAATTACTATAAGAAGTGGCTGAGAAAGTGAGGATGATCTAGCAACACATGAGGACAACTCAGAGCAGGCATAAAATTTATGCAGATAACAGAAGGAAAGACTTCTCTTTCGAAGTATATGACCATGTTTTCCTTTAAATATCTCCTTGGAAAAGTGTGATGTGTTTCGGTACGAAAGGGAAACTAAGTCCACAGTTCATCAGTCCATTTGAAATATTGGATAAAGTTGTAACAGTTGCATACCGCATAGCTTTGCCTCCAAGATTTTTTCAGGTACACAATGTTTTTCATGTTTCGATGTTGAGAAAGCATGTTCCAGATTCATCACATGTCTTTAGGCCAAAAGCAGTTCAGCTGGAAGAGAACATTTCTTATGAATAAAAACCTGTTCAGATTCTTGATCGAAGAGAACAGGTATTTCGGAATAAGTTAATCCACCAGGTAATGGTTTTTTGGAGAAACCACATGGTTGAAGAAGCAACATGGGAGTCTGAAAATGCTATGAGGGAAAAATACACTTATTTGTTTAAAAAGTAAATAAAATTGCGAGGATGAAATTTTAAGAAGCTGGGGATAATATAACATCCCAAGGTTTTCTAGAAATAAATTGAAAATGCTTGAAATTTAGTTTAAGGTATATATTTATAAGTATCCTTTAAACATAATTTTATTTTCTTATATGTTTTGAATTTCAAGAAACTGTCATCTACAATTGTGTTAAGTATGTTATTTAGAGTCGGATGAAACAAACTTGTTTTTTAGGTGAATGGTAACATGCCCATATGAATAGTAATATGAATAGTAATATGACCTCATGAATAGAAAATAATAATATTATTTTATTTTCCGATGGCAATTGGATAATGGGATCCAAATTAATTTTCCAATGTCACATAAAACTAATTGCACTTCAATATTGTTATTTTTCGAATTAACTGTGACCTTATTTAAAAATTAAATTAATAATATTTAGATTTTTTTTTGAAAAATGGATTTCATTTTTGGATTCTACACGTCGAAAAATGGTTGGGGTAAATTTTTGGTATTTTTCTGAAACTCTTGAATTTTTGGTGAATAGTGAAATACGATAAAATACCGTATAATCAATTTATCAGTAAAATGCACTATTTATGACATCATAAGTGATTCAAGGCCACTTTTTTCGAACTCGTATGATATTATCACTATTTATGGCCACTTTATTTGAGAATATTCATAGTCTTGATAAAAAATTTATAATAATGATTCAAATAATCTAAAATACCACCCCTCCTCCACTATAAATATCACCCTCAATCCCCTCTTCCTCCCACACCTCTCAAGCCTTGAGAATTGTATAATTTCTGCCAAATTCCCTCCCCAATCTTCTTCACCACGTCCTAGAGATGCTGGTATCACCAAAAGACCAAAATTAAAGCTCTTATGAAGGATCTCAAGGAGAAGAGATCAATAGGTAAACAACCTCTTTTATTTTCATTCATTTCTTTCATTTTTTGTTATTCTATTCCATTCCCTTTGTATTGTGTTGGGATATTTCATTAAAAATTCCCTCGTTACTGTCCATATCTTGTATGAATTATGATATATTCCATTCCTCTCATCAATCTTGTTTTTATGAAATTCTAAGAGACGCCGTTAGGCTGCCAGATTTTTGTGAGAAATTTCTCAAGATTTTCTTTTATTTCATGATTCATTTTTCTTCTTTACTCACTCCCTCTTATCCAATGGAAATGAAATCTCCAAAATCATTTATATTCATTATGTTCTCATGATTATGGAAAATTCATCATCAGTATTCTTCTCCTCTTCCAATTATTTAATGAATAAAAAAACATCGTCCATTTCTGTCGAATTACCGACATCATGGATGATGTATTTTCAATTTTCATTAATTCTTTAAAGTCTGGTCATGAAACCATTTATATGGTTGAACCAGGTTAAAATATATGTTTAATGACTCATATGAGGTTCTGTAATTCTTTTTTACTCATGTTTCAAATTTAAATGACAAAAAGAGGTTGTTATTATCAAAGAACCACTTAAATTATCTAAAGGAACATCATTAATGTTTTATCTATTGAATCATCCTCATATAAAGAATAGAAGTGATAAATTGTATAATTTATGGTAATGGAAATATGTAAATACTAATCCATTCCAATTCTAGAGTTTCACTTCCAATCAACAAGAACGATTCATCATGAACCGATCGTGGAAATCACAAAAGAACTCACCCAAAATAATGCAAGGAACAAAATACTAACAATTAAGGGGTGAAGTGATGTTATGAAATGACCATATAAGATGTTATATACACGAAAATGATTCTGTAAAATACTAATAACACTCTTTTAAACATTATACAGGAGGTTTTACCATGTTTGAAGTATGAAAAGATTAAGGTAAGGGAATTCTTAACGCGATTTCCATTCTTTGGGTTAACCTTCTAATTTAATATTTATGGGCTATTTAAATTGTTTGTGTGATGGGTTATGTTTATATTATGTTTCATTATGTGTATATACAGAGTATATACATATTACATCAACTCTATTAAGTCTCACTTCATTTATATGATGTTTATAAGGGACTTTTCATCTAAACTCCTATTTTAAAATTCGGTTTTACAAGATTCAAAAGCAATGTTTTTATGCTATTATTTATGTTGTATGATTATGTTTTGGTTATTAGGAATTGATTATGATTAAGGTTGGGACCTATATTTCTCTGCAATGCATTGGGTATGAGTAAGTTGGAGGTCTGCCGTATGGTTACTCCACGTGTAACTGTGATGGTTACACAAAGTATGGTAGCCGCGAGGGTTACAAATTTTAAGGTAGCCAAGATGGTTACAAGATTATGTAAGTAATGCCCTAAGATACCTCTATGATTATATTTATGTTTTTTTGGATCTTGTGTAAATCTCATGTTACACAAAGTATGTATTTATGGGTGGAAAGCATGTCTTTTGAAAATGTTTTCATACGTTATGAGTATTCATGGACTAATGTGATTTTTACTTCTTTTTCATACCTTAATGAGATTTTGTGCTCATCCCATGTTTTTAAATGTTTTTTCACTGGTTAATGGATGAGTAATAAAAGTAAGTAAGACATGTTAAATGTTGAATAATTGTCAAGGAGTCTTGTTTTAAGTTTTAATGTTTTATATTCTGAGAAAAATGGAAACTGATTTAATGGTATCCACTATGTAACAATGTGTAAGGTTATGAATGTTTTGTCTTAATTCACTAATGCTCTAAACTTGAAAAGATCCTCAATTTAAAAGGAATTGTTTTCTTGAATAAATTAAAGATTATGTATGTAACAAGTGTGGGTCTTTATAGTCATGCCTAGCACCACAAATCACATTGATTGTAGGTCATCTTTCCTAGCACTCCAATTCTCATTCGGTGTAGGTCGTCATGCAAAGAAACACATAAAATTAATATTGGATAACTGTTGGGGAGGAATGCCATGTCCATGTCCAAACATCTAACTGGTCTAAGAAGACATGGCATGTACCACAAAATCTTATCCATTTAATCATTCTTTTAATTATATGAATTTTTTAAATTATTCATTTACTAACCCAATGAAAATATTGACATTTCAAAGGAATTTAGTTAACTAAATAATTAAAAAATCACATTACCCATTAAATAGTCCATCAATTAATTAATCAATCAACTTAATTCTCATTCCATAATTAAATCTTCATAGTTAATTATCCATTTCAAATCTCAAAACTCCTTAATTAATTCTCAAAATTTAATATCTTTGATCAACATCATGACATATGACCAATTCTCCAAATTAGTTGTCTTTTTTCAATACCAATAACTCATTATAATGAATCAACCAAAAATCAATCTCCAAAAAAAATATCAATATTGGCCACCCCCTTTGTTTGTTCCGTGATCAATTATCAATTAATACTAATGGAAAATCACAAGTAAAAATAATATACCTAATTACTCGAATTTAGGAATTCAATTATCAAGTGAAATCAATAAAAAATCATAAAATCATACACATAACATAAATCAAGACTATGAAAATTTCATTTATATTACCTACCTCATTTTTTTGATAGACGTTTTTCTAATATAAATCCCCAAAATTTGTGCTGCACAACATGATTGATCATGTTCCAGATCTAAATCCCTAAAAAATTAAGATTAATGGCATTAATACCATTCAACTATTTATCTAGATGCAGAATACTAGATCTAGATCTTATCTCATGAGTTTGGATTTAAGGAAACAGTGAGCATCCTCCTTGAAATGATTAAGTAATGATAGAGGATATAATAAGTGAAGTAATAGGATTAAATCCACATACCGAGAGGAGATAAGATCATTAATACAATATTTATATCTTCAATAACGGTCTTTAAATCTCCTTGTAATCTCTCTAGGATGAATTAAAAACACCTAGGATACGTCAAGCCTGAGTTAAGGTCCAAAATATGGAATCTTGGGAGTTCAGATGTTTTTAAAAATTATTTTCTGAATTAAAATCTTTCGCACATGATTTCCTAGGTATAGGTGCACTGTTTCGAAAACCGTACACCAACTGTGAAGACACCTCTGTCCAGTTTTTCAGAGATAAAGTGTTTTGGTCGCTTGGTTTGGAAAACTATGTGCAATCCATGTAGACTTCTATGTCTAATTATGCACCCTTTGAATGTTTTGGTCGCATGGATTGAAAAACTGTGCATAATCTGTGGCAACTCAATGTATATTATTTTTTCCTTAAGAGTTCACCCAAATACACTCCAAGGTAGTAGTCCATGTTAAAGGTACATAAAAGAGTAAAAGAGTACCTAAAAACACACTCTAGATGACTATAGAATATGATGATATCATACAATCTTCAAACTTTATAAAAGCTCATCCTCAAGCTGCACTCCCGCACTTATATAAGATTCTTAGCCAAAAATATTGGGCCATTGAGCCCTCATGTATGCTTCCACCAACAAACTTTTTCTGGTATTTTATAAAATCCACTTTTTGGAAAGTGCTAACCATACATAGATCCAAATAATCCAACATTAAAAATCCAACACATATCAATTTCAAAATTCAACCCTTCAAAAACAAATCAACCGCACAGCTTGAGCCACAAACTGACCACCTCGAAGCATGGGTCCACTCAATTTCTGCGCCGCCTTAAGCCATGAACAACCTCAAAACAAACACCAGGTGGTTTCTGACATATCCTTCTGAACTGAATCACTAGAGATCTTCATCTTTACCATCTCCGTCGAAGGGACGTCGAAGGAAACAATGATCAAACCACACCCACACTGCAAAAACTTCCTCCTCGGTCTTCAAAACCAAGGTGAACCATCCTCTGCCTTCAAAATCAGATGCAAACCATCAACTATCAATGAATCCAAAAGAAAAACAACATCCTTCTAATCCAAAAACAGAGCCTTCGCGAGATCAAAAAAGCATGCCATCAAAGCACACCACCCAAGAGCCAGAGCCAAATCGGGCAGCACCCCACGGAAACCACGATCTCCTCCCTCCACATTCGCAATAAACCGATAAAGAAGATTGTCCAAAGAGATAGAAGTCAGGTCATTGCCACCTAGGACTGGGAGAACCAACATCACCTCGATGGAAAGTCTCCATTGAAGGAATCCGAGCAGATCAGAGCCAACAACGCCTCTCTGGGCTGATGCCAGACAAATCACCACCACAGAAGAACCCCAACTGACTCCTGAACAAAAAACCATGGAATGAAAGAGGAACCGACGATGCAGAAGGATAAACTGAAAATGAAACCAACACATGAACTCCAGAAAACCGTCACTAAATTAAAATTTAAAAAACCTGGAAAAACAAAACCATCAATGCCCCCCCCCCCCTTCATGCCATACCGGAACCGACACTGATCTAATCAGGCCCAAATCCGCCGCCCGCAGCCACCAAGCCCAAATATTCCATCAAGGCACCTCCCTAAGCCTTATCCCGCTGAGATGAGGCTATGATGACAACAGAGAAACTGAGGATTTCCAATGAGGGGACATAGAATATGAGTCGATCGAGGCCGGAGGAGGGAAGGGAGAGAAACGCTGGTTGAAACCCAAACGCTGGAGATAGAGGGTCCGCCGCCACTCTGAGGCCTCATGTATGATTCCCCTTCTAATATTTCCCCTTGAACAATACCATGTTTCCATCAGACATGAAAAGAAGACACTATCATTCCTCATAACAATTTATCATTGTGACCCATCACATGTAAAATTTCCTCCTTAAAGGACGCATCTAGATCAAGGTCAACTTGCTCCAAATCAATCACATGATAAGGGTGTCTCTAATAACTATATAGTTATGTCACATGGAAAACATCATGAAAAGATAAGAATTTCTATGGAATTTCTAATCGGTATGACACTGACCTGATTCTCCCCCGCACCTCAAATATTCCTACAAACCTGGGCACTATCATGACATGCCTCTGTATCCTTTTTTGTCCCAACCTAGGTGACACCGAAAGGAATACATGATCAACCTCTGTATACTAAATGGGTCATCTCAGTATTTCAGCAAAATACTTCTATATACATTGAGCCATAGCCATACACTGAGAAATAAAATTCACCTACTCTAATGTGTCTAGAACGAGACTGGATCATAATAGCTCTGACTCACCCAACTATAACAAATGTTGTAGTGGTCTAAAGGTATACCAAAAAATTTCCTTATATGGTTCGATCTGTATAGTTTCATGACAATTTTTTTTAGGAAAACTCCAATAAATCCATCTGCCATTCTCAATAACCACCAAATTCAGTGTCATAGGCACACATCATATACTCTAACACAGGTATGGTATGATCTGACATCCTATCTATCTATGGTTTTAAGGACATACATAATAAAACTATTAAACCAAGAACCTTTTGTAAACCCTGATACAATCGTGATGTAAAGTGAGAATCATGATCTAAAATGATATTCTGCAACATCTCATTCAAATGAACTATCTCTCTCATGTACAGTTCTACCAACTGCTCTACTATAATGGTTTCTATGATAGGAATTAATTGTGGTACCTTTGTTAGTAAATCAATAATGACCAAAATAGAATCATTCTTCCTATCAATATTTTGAATTCATACCAATCAAATCCATAGTAATGTTATCCCACATAGATTTTGGAATTATATGTGGATGTAATAGGCGTCCAGATTTTTGATGCTCTGCTTTCACCAGTTGGTAGGTGAAACATCTTTTTACGAACCCTGCTAACTCAATATTCATGCCTGGCCACCGAAACTATCGTCAAAAGTCACGGTACATTTTTTTCACCCTAGGATGTACCACACACCATGATGCATGAAATTATCACATTACTTACTCTTGAATACTCATAGGCACATCAACAAGATTTTTCACATAGATGACCTCATCCTCATCTATTTTATAGACTGAAGGTGTCTCTCCACCTTCTAAGAAATCTTTAATGGATAAACACTTTAAATCATAATATTACCTATCCAGGATCCATATCAATAGTATATACTCCACTACTGTAGAAACCATAGTCAACCTCTCCTAACTATCCTGAATTACCACCTACATTTCCACCAACATGGTCATCATCTTCCACTCTACACTTGACTAATATACCAACTATGTCTATGTATTTCTTCTCAATTCATTAACCAAAATATCCCCCTATTCATGTGTATATTACAATTCAGAATAAAATTATGACATATATTATACCCATATTCGATTTCAACGATTTAAGTTTCACTATATAAATACATACCTCATGATTTTGTGATCGGTAAAAAATCTAAACTTTTCATCCAAAGGATTGTGTCGACTGGACATGAGAGAATAAACCACTATTGCCAACTCGAGGTCATGCATAGAAATATTTTAATAATGTGGCCTCAACTGAAAATACCCATAGGCAATAAATCTATCCCCTTACATAAACCTGGCTCCGAGTCTGACCCTAGAAGCGTCAAAATACACCGTGTACTCCACACGCGACTTAGATAAGACCAAAATTGGTGACTAAGTCAAGCGCTTCAATAACTCCATGGAAATATTCTCACATGGTACATTCCAAACAAACATTATAACTTTATTTTTCAAACTAGTAAGCAGTGCATCAATTTGGAAAAATTCTGGGATAATCGTCCTATAATAACCAGCTAATCCCAAAAATCATTGAATATGTACAAAATTCATGGGATACTCCCAAGAAATCACTGCATGCACTTTTTCTGGGTCCACAACCACAACTTCTTCATATATTATGTTCTCAAATAAGTGAAACCTTTCAATACAAAGCTAAAAATTATATATAATTCCATATAGTTGATGCTCCCTTAGTGTACCCAGGATAATTTCATGTTTTTTTCATGACAATCATTAGTCATTGAGAACGCTTTGTTTTCATTAAAAACCCACTAGAAAATGATTAATGAAAGGATAAAAGATCTTATTCATCATGTAAATAAACAATATTGAAGAATTCGTCAAGGAAAACGACCTTACAAAAAACATATATAGGCCATTCCTACCCTTGATAGAAATCCATCGTATATCACAGGTTCAAAATCTCACATGATGATAGCATGATATCAGATAGATCATTGAGAACACACTATCCCCCTTTATATAGTTACACATATCATCGATATACAGAAGAGGATATTACATCTTTATAGTCAATTTATTCAACATCCGATAATCAACAGAAGTGTATACTCTTGTCGGCCTTCTTTGAAAAAAAAGGTGATCCCCAAAGGAAATGTATATGGAAGGATATACAATTCTTCCTCCAACTCATCCAACTGAATTTTGATCTCCTGATGCTTAGTTGGTTCTATTCTATAAGCTGTCATAGAAATCGTCTCATCCCCCCAGCATGTGCTTAGAAGTTAATTAATCATCTCTCTCAGGTGGAAAACCCTGAATAGTCTTCATGAAAAATATCCTAAAACAATTATACTACTAGTGGAAGGTCATATTCTCTACCACTCCCATCATCATTCAAAAGACTATGAACATAAGTGGTGATCCCTCCCAATTGCTATGTAATCGGACCATCTCTGCACACATTGATATCCCATTCTCTATGAAGGAAATAATGGTCATCCTTAGGAGATACAAATGTCACTCTCTTGTGGTAACAATATCAAGCGCATTCATATCAGAAAGGAAACTATACTCTCTGATCTCTAGAGAACATCCCTTGAAAAATCATATATCCACAGTGTCCTTGTTCCAAACTATGTATCGATATTCATCATCCTGCTTATGGGATCCACCCCCGGGCTCAATACAGTAACAAGATTTTCAAATATAAAGGAATGAGAGGAACTAGTATGAGATGAGGTAGTAGATAAAGTAAGAGAAGCTAGAATAGTACCACTCATTGTTGATGGACCATCCTCTCTCCACAATTGTAGGTTGCACTGCATGTAACTGTTCTTCCCCTCTTCCATATGGTGTTGTCTGACACCCCTGAGTAGGACCACTCTGCTGATACAAGAACTCATACCCAAAAGAACCACATACATGGGATCTACTGCCTCTTCCTATAGAACTCCAATGTCCATACCTATATGGTGTAGAATACCCCTTTCCCACACTCTGACTCTAAGTAGCAGCTCCATATGCAGCAGCCTACTTCTCATTCCTATAAAACCTCTGTATGTGTCCAACCTTGAAACAAAACTAGCACTCTCATAGTGGTAAAGGAAAATGTGAATGATAATTTACATGCCTACCGAATTGGTGTAAAATAACACAAGAAAGTTCTAGTGTTATTGTTCCTCCTGACTATCCTCCTTGATTTCCACTATCCAGATTATGATTATTTTGATGGTGTATCCTACTCTAGGAATACCCACCCCCTGATCGTCCAGCTACATGTCTAGTACCAGAAGCCTACTATAGGTTCCCTTGTGAAATGAGTTCTTGATTAACCACATCTAGGTATATCATCAGCCTAAATATATTCACCAGGGACTTAATTATACACATAAGTCCATCCTGAATTCTTTTTGCAGAAGATGCCTCATATTCCACCAAATATGGAGCAAAACAACATATATATGTGAAACATTTAGTGTAATCCATTATGTAAATGTATCCTTGTGTAATATTAATAAACTCAGAATCCATATATGGCCTCATTATGTCTACATAGAAGTACACTAAGAACATCTACATAAAGTCTTTCTATAACATCTAATCAGTCTATATAGATCGTACCTGAATTTTCCACTAGAACATCATAGAACCACATAGCATATAAGTAGCCAACTTGACCATCATCCTAGATGGGGTCTCCAAGTGGTCGTGCATCATCTCTATGGATTAAATCATTAATTCAGCTCCCTCAGGTCCACCATCTATAGAAAATGTATTACGGTTTTGCAACTGAAACTCCCTTGTCAACTCAGACATGATTTTATAAACCTTCCCTAGGTCTCTCTCCAAAAATTTCATGATACGAGGAAATTAATCTTGGAAATGTAACCCTTCATCATCATTTTTCAACAATGGTGCCTCATCCTCCCTATATAGAAGTTCATTCTAGGCCATAACCCTCAATATATCCCTGAACAAGCATCCTGGAGTCATTGTACTATAAATACAAACACATGTCTCAAGTATCATAATGAAACCATATAACATCTAGGTAATAGTATAAATTAACCCTACATGTTTCAACATGTTTTTTTCCCATTTTCTCACCACATGGTCAACAACTAGTCCTTTTACCCACCCTTAACCACCCTACACCTAGGTCTTGGTCAACAAGGTTATATTCATTCTCATTAATTAATTCATCCCTTAATAAATCACATTATCTCAAATTAATTAATTCAATAATTAATTAACATGTCATACTCTATTCATAAATCAAGGTTCTCATTAGACACCGATTTATTATCATTTTTCATAATTATTCCAATATGACAACGAATAAAGGTAGTTCAAGTTCAACCACTTATCCATAACATGTTTTACCATGAGTTCCTAGAATGATTCAAGTCTCAATAACCCTGAGTTCCCAGAATGATGCTTGCAGAATCAACTATCGTGCCTCTATAGGACATGAATCCAAAATCAACAATTTTCAAAACCGATATCTCATCACACTACATGTGTGTCACCCATGGTGAAATAATCATCAGGTACATCAAAATTAATCACAACAAGCCCACCATGATTAATCATATTTTACCCAATACATTGGTTTGCAACTCCCACGCATGATATTATTACCATTCCGTTAATCTTCATAATCTCCTATATCCTATTCCCAAAATAGTAATACAAAACAATATAAATGAAAATAAAATTACCCTGATACCACTTTGTGACATCCTAACCCGGGATCCACTGAACGGTGCCCCGAGCCGGTTGGCCACATGCCCTCATGCGTGCCTCCCCGTATGCCAGAGGGTGCCAACTAGTAGTGAGGGTCTGGTAAGTCATTCATGGGGAGACTATACCATTTCTTATCAAAATAAAACACCTATGGAAGAATATAAAAATAAAAAAGTGTGTAAGAATATAAATAAAAAGAACAATACCATGACATATGATAGTCAAATAAGAAATTACTCTACTCAACTGAAATATAAATCATTTTATGAAAATTCATGATGCACAATTCTATAATACAACACAAAGTGAAGACACAACGACTTAAAAATGGTTCACAAACGGTTTCTTGATCCCTCTATCATGCTCCAATCCAATACCGCATCATGTAATTAGTCCTTTCCCTTATCATGTCCTACAAAAAAAATTATGCTAGGGTGCGGATCAGGCGGCCAAAATAGGGTGTTATTACATCATTTTAGGCTGCAGCCAATGATATCTAAAATGAATCCTGTCAAAATATAGTGCATTCCATTTTATGAAACAATAAATCCAATGAAAAATTTAAATAGTTATCACATTTTCATTTAATCTTTAATCATCACATTTGGCTAATTCAATTCATGTTTCCCATTTGAATCATCATTCATTATCATTAATAATTTGTTGTAGGTCATCATTTATAACCCCTCAATTCTCAGTTGAATCATCATTCATTATTATCATTAATCATCTGGTGTAGGTTTTCACGCATAATGCCCCAATTCTAAGTTGAATTATCTTTCATTATTTTCATTAATCATTTGGTGTAGGTCATCATTCCTAGAATCACTAATCTCATTATGTGTAGGTCATCAGGAATAGAACTCCAATTATCATTCGGTGTAGGTAGTCATGCCTATCATCCCACAATCTCATGAATGGATAACTATTGAAGAGGAACACCATGCCCATGTCCCAACTTCTTATCGGTCTATGATGACATGCCTTGCACTATAGAATCTCAAAAAATTAATCTCTATTGAAATCATACTAATTTTCCACATTACTCATTTTTTAATAGAATGATTAGTTAAACATTTAAATGTAAATTAGGTAATTCAACAATTAACTAAGCACATAACACATTAATTAATTCATCAATTAATAAATCAATCAATAAAACTATCACTCCATAATTAATTCATTCACAATTAATCATCCATTTCAAATCTCAACATTCCATAATTAATTTTCACAATTAAGAATCACTGATCAACATCATGACAAAAAACTAATTATCCAAATTAATTATATTTTTTCAACATCAACATATCAAGATAATGCCTCAAACCAAAATAAACCTCCAAATAAAATATCATTTTTGGAAACCCCCATAGTTTGTTATGCTATCAATTATTTATTAATCTCCAAGGAAAATCCCAATTCTAAACCAAATTCCTAATTACTCCAATATACTAATTCAATTATCAAGGAAAATCTATTAAATTCTTAAACTCATACATATATCATAAATCATTACTATAGGAGTTCAATTAAGACCTCCTACCATGGTTTATTGATGGAAGATAGCATAATGGGAATCCCCAAAATCTGAGTGGCACAACGTCATTCATCAAGCACCATATCTAAATCCCAAAAACCGAAATTATGATCAAATTAATCAAGATCTTGAAAATAATGATCTAGATATAGAATCCTAGATCTATATCAAAATTATTGGGTTTTGATATATATAAACTGTGATGATCCTCTATGAAAATATCATGTAATGACAGAGGAATGAATGGGAGATGTAACAGTATGATATCTACTAACTAGGAGGAGATAATATCTTCAATCCGGGATTTTAGACTCAGAGAATTGTGTTTATATCACATTGGAATATTTCCAAGAGGCTTTGGAAACATCTAGAATTCTTCAACCACGAGACATGGTATAGAATATGGAATTCTTGGGGGTTTGGGTGGTTTTAAAACGAATTCTAGAAATCAAAATTCGGCATGCACGGTATCATGGGAAGAGGTACAAGGTTTGGAAAACAGTACACCATGCATGTAGAACCCATTGTCTAGTTTATCATGGTTGGAACAGTTTGGTCTCATGGATTGTCAAACCATGTGCATACCGTGTAAACCTCTCTATCCAGCTTCACACTTTTGGCATTGATTGGTCACAGGGTTTGACAAACCATGTGAAAAATGTTCACAAGCCACTGTCCATTATTTTTTCCTTAAGTGTTCACCCAAACACACCCAAAGACACTAATCCATGTTAATGGAACTAAAATTCATCCAAACGTACCTAAAAATTTGACTAAGTTGACTCCAAAAAAGGTTGGGATCTTACAGCACAATCTTTGTGGTGTTGCATGATTCACTACTAAGTACTACTAGGGTCCCATCAAAGTAGTCATACCCTAATTCCAAAATAGTAGAAGGAATAACTAATAGAAATAACTCATGGAAATGGTGTTCAATGATACTTGACTAAACACATGGAATATTTGAGTGTCCGCTCTGACTATAATGACATAATGGGGATTTTTGGTGATTTTAGTATTCAATGAGGGATCATGTACTCTAAAATATGTGTTTATTCCTATGGAACACATCGTTATGGTGAGATGTTGGAAAAAATATTTGATCTAAATTTTATCTATATTATTAGGTAAAAAAGAATGGATCGACTTTTACTAAAGATAAAAAATAATTCATATGATAATTATGAAATTTTTTGGTGCCTTATATTTTTTTAAAACTCTATACATTAAGATTTTAACGAGTGTTCAATAAACTATATCGCTAAACTCCATTAGTAGGTTTTAATTTTGAAAGGTTTTATATCGAATTATTTATCTATTTTTGGTTTTAAAATTTGGACCTAAATCTTCACAGATTAATATAATGGTGTTCCTATACATAGTATCTAGGATGCGTTGCATAGAAGACTTATTTGGGTTTCCAATGTTGGGAGTTTCACAATTCCATTCTAAATAAGGGATTTTAGTATTGTTAGTAATGCCTTAATGTTCCGAAATTATGAATAATGATATGGGATATTCATTATTAATATTATCATAGATCACAATATGTTGAATATTTTCATTATGACAATGTCAATTCTCCCCAGGATAACATAACCTTGGGAGAGGAATCATTTTTTTGACAGTCTAGAAGATCATATGTAGGAGACATGGAAAAAAATTAAAAGCCAAATAAAGGTTCCCTTGGAATCAAGAGTTCTCTTCGAAATTACAAACTATCTTCTTAGAAATCCTATACACTCATGACATGAAGTGTGGTTTAAGGATTGAGGTTCTCAATAGATTATATAACCACACAGAACTATAGTTGACTAGGATCAGGATCATATAGTCCATTAAGTAGGAGTAGTTATGGAATGTGTTTTTCATGGTTTAAAAACAAGAATTGGAGATGCATATTTCATGCAATTTAATATCATTTGATGAGGTTGTTGTACTTGTTGTTTAATTTCATCTGTTAAGGAAATGGGAACCATTTTTATATATAGAATGTTATCAAGTATTAAACTCTTCAGTAGTGATGAAAATTTTGAAGAGGGAGTTATATTTTTTCCTTTATTGGCTTACTAGTGGGAAGCCATATGATAGAGACCATCATGAAAAGATATATTTCAAACACATGAAAGGAATATGTATATCTAATTCATATATAAGTCATGTGAGATTTTATGACTAATTCATCCTGAATATGATTAAGGCCTAGAATAGTTAACCAACGTTTAATTTTGTATTCAATTACTATGGAAATGATTTCATTGGATTCCCAATTATTTTTTATGTTTTTGAAACATTCCATTATAAATTAATTTAAGGATAGACATCTTCATAGTCTTGACTCATATATAGGGGAGAGGGACATGTATCCCAAAAAATGGAGCTCATCCACATCCATTTGTAAGATTTATCTCTGAATATTAATGGTACCAGAGAACTAAATCGATCGTTTTTTGGGAAATCATTTCAATGGGTCAAAATTTACATATTCTCATGTCCCTCAAACCCTGAAATCATTCAATATGGATAAATACCCTGTTATGTTTGTGATAGTGTAAAATATATTACAATACTCAAGATAATATATATGGGAAATAATATTCACCTTGATAGGTGATGAATCATGACACATGTTATTCAATCAAAAATGTACTCCAAATATATAACTATCAAATATGTAGGTATGATGCCTTTTTATCTATTCACTTAGCTACACATAACCTCATTGTCGAGTAAGGTTTCCTCTACATTGATTGGGATTATATGATGGGAAATGTAATTTCCATATTTTATTATGGTATGGTGATGAAACATTAATATATATCCAAGATTGATAGATAGTAATAAAATCAATATAAATTTTAGTTTTTATAGGATTGACCATATATCTTGTTGTTTAAAAACATATGACCAGTACATTATCATGAATTGTAACATTATGTGTCTAACACATTGTTATTATGTTTTAAAAAATAGTCTAATGATGTTATCAGGTATATTAACATCTTGATACTAGGAAATTATCGTTCCAATTATCATCACATGATAAAAATGTATTTCGAAGAGGAATATCCTACTGCATTAAATTGGGTCTTCAAAGGAGATACATACCTTGGGATAAAAGAGTACATGAATTTGATATGGTAATCTATCATTAAAATTTATAATGATGCATAATTTTTTGAAAACAAGGGTATTCCAGTCAAATTTATTTTTTGTTTTATGGGATGTGAAAATCCTAACATAAGAATGACTATTCAAAATATTAGAGGAGACCGGTGGGTACAATTCAAACATAAATAATGAAAAAAACTTTTACCCCACAAAGATAAGATAATAACTCATATATTTAAGGGGAGCCCCTCCTATGGGACCCAAAAATCCAAAATTTGAAAGTTTGTGGGCATTGTGTTATCACTAGATATCCCAATTAGGGTCCCATTGGATTAAAAAATCCTTTTTAATAGTTAAATATTGGGGTTTCCATGATCATGATAGAACATGGTCCATGGGGTTCCAAACTAGGTGTATCTAGCTGATGACTTGCATCATATCGGATCACATATCGAAATTATGATGTTTGTTAAAATGGAATTAAAAATTCTAAAATTATTCAAGAACAATAATGTATATTCAAGTGTGTATTGAGGGAATTTAAAAGAAATGGGATAAAGCATTTGATTTCTGAGTACTAAATACTGAAATCAGATGATGTCTTCAATGTGAAGAACACTTTTTATACTATTTAACCTCATAGAACTGTGATATAGTTTTGCAGTTTAACATCATGTGAATATGATTTTTTATGTAGTTTAACATCAAATGACAATTATATAGTCAAATTTTTTGATGGAGAACACATTGACTGTGCTTAGTAGAGCCACTTTCATAGATCCCTTCGCTCACATCTATAATTTTCAGAATGACAAACAATTATCTAATGGATAATTAATTGAGTTTTGTGAGGGTGAATAATAATGAATATGTTGGTGGTATTCACATGATGGTTTGAGTAGGAATGCAACAAAAATTATTATAGAGGGACATATATGAGAGTGCTGAGAATTCATGGATGTGCCTGAAATGGAGGATCCCAGTGTTGATAAGTATCCCATTTTATATAAATCAAGCAAAACAAATTTTTTATTGGAGATTCCGATGTACATTTAACCCATACTCAAGAGAATGGAATTTTTTGTTCTTTTCATCACATTTTTCCAATGGTTTGATAATTGATCATCACTACATGTCATGAGGGTATAGGAATCAAGCCTCATATAGTTATTACAAAATAATGTTCCTTAGATAGATCATTCTTAGGTAAAGAAATGGGGGGAACTATCAGTCTCCTGAACTGGGCTCTCATGTGCCAAATTATTTTACACGGATGTAGTTCTCAACTACGTAACAATTTATTGATGTTACTAAAAGTGATATCCAGGAATCACTGATTATCTTAGGGGAACTAATATAATTAAAAACACATTTCATAGATGTAAAATTATGTTTCCATGTTTTACAAATATACATAGAGGAGAATTTTCATTTTATATAATGTATGGTCCCATGATTAGAGATATGGTTTCTCGTAGATAACACGTGGTAACATGAATAAAACCACACATAATTTCGATATTGACTCCTCACAATGATCAGACTCATATGTGGGGAAGGGAAATCTTATCCTTCCATTATGGGAAGATCTAGTATCAGATACCCGTTATCACTACGTATCATTTAGTAATAAGAATAAATCTACCAATAGTTTTAAAATAAATTTTTCTAATTTTAGAGTCATTACACTATGAATTTGAAAATGAAGGAATAAATTACTACTTTATTCTGGATCATTCGTAGACATTGGTAAAATGGATAAAATGTTTCATCTAATTAAATGTATAAATCCATAATGGTAATTATATAATTAGTGGGACTAGTACGACGCCATTAGAGAAATTGACATTGGGATCTAGTGGTAATTATTCATTGGGACCCAAAAATAACATAGTCTCATGAACTTAGCCTTTCTATTATCCACCATTCAATCCTAGTGAGGTCCCTTTAGTATCCAAAACATCTTCTATGCACAAGATAAATGGTGATATGTCATCTATGGTGGATACTAGAGAGGTTACATCAGTAATGGTCATTCCCAATTACACATATTCTATAATGGAGAACAAAGAGGATATGGTATCAAGGTCTATGAAATGATTATAGAATATTACATTGATTTATCAAGTGATTTAGACATGAAAATGGGGAAATTGTGTTTGTATAATGGAAAGAGGGGTTCCAAATTGGATTTCAATTCTCAATAAAGTATTTTATTCATAGAGGACACAATCATTGAAATGATACATTATAGGAATTCAATATCTCAATATTAAATTTTTAAAGGGATCAAATTCATTAATATGTAACATGGAGGATATCCTAATCTATATTATTATTTGGGTAACATAATGATTAAATCAATGACCGTGAATATCCTAGCCATGTAAAGATATGGAAAAGTGGGTACATGTCTACTATTGATTTTGGCGTATGAAAATATTTCAAAAATATGGGAATATAGATCCAATATTTAATGGAGTAACTCTTCATGTAATATAAAATACCTTAATAGATGTATCTAGGGGTTGTGTTATTCACTAGGTTGTCCTTGATGGGGCCCCCAGATTAACATGATACTACTACTAGTATTCTATAGATAGGATCCAAAAACATGTGGTTTCATAGTTCAGGGGGGTTATAAGAGATGGGTATCAACTAAAGGAATTGGTTAGTATTGGGTCATTTATTTAAGAAATGATGTTTTCTCATACAGATTACTACATTCAAGAAGGTTTAGAGAACCATAATTGTTACACCAATGTTTATTAAAAACATTTCAGGGTGAAGGGAAAAACATGAAATTAATTAATACCAAGTGATCAGGGTTATGACCTATTTATGATGACGATCACATTTCATGAAGTTTCACATAATTTGTTTAAGACATTATTATGTTGTTTAACATTATGTGACTAGGATGTTTCCATTCAGATTATATTCATGTGAATAGAAAATAAATACCTTTCATTGGATGTATTACACCATGATCGTACTAGTTATAGTGACTTTCCATGTCCTATAAGCTTACATGATACTCAATTTCTGTGAGATACAAGAGAACAATGGATACTAGATTAAGATGTGAAAGAGTTAATGATAGGAAGATGTAGGGATATTCAAATTTTATTATCAGAAGTAATCCCAACCCAAATCTTGTTATCATTAAAGGACATATATAGGAGTGATGAGAATTCATGGATTGTCCTAAATTTGAGGACCTAGGTGTCACTATGTAACCAATAGTATGGGAATAAAGCACATGTAGTTTTTATTAAAAAATAAAATTCATCGGTCTAACCCATCTGTAAGGGAAGGGGATTTATTTTTCATTTTATCATTAGTGGCCCTATGATTTAATATATAGGTATCACTATATATCTTGTGAGTACAAGAATCAATCCAAATGTCTTTATTACAAAATAAATTTTCTACACTTCTATAGTTCTAATGAGAAAAAGAGGGAATTTAATTAATAATCATGTTATGCCCAAGGTTATAGAAATATGAATAAATAATTATTCTATGTTAGCATGAATCAATATTCCCATATTTCCTAGAAATAAAATTATTTACATTGTTTTTACCCATATAGTATTTGGGGCATAAGAATGACTATATATATCCTATAATAATAGGAATCCGGCCACACATATTTCATGAATGTAAAAAATACCTCCATATAGATGACCCAGACACATGTAGTTGGGGCCTTTTATATTGAATCAGGACCCAGGATTTTGGATTTGGGCATCACTATGTATCCTATTAATATAGTAATCAATCCACACATAGTCCTTAGATGGAAACTTCCATATATAGGGATGAAAATTAAGTATGGGGTATTTTATATAATATATTTCGTGAATAGACGCACAATTTGGGATTTATGTTACACTATAAATTATTTGATAACAAAAATGTAGAGACCCATAGTTCTGGATAGGAAAATTACCGACACAAATCTGCCCCATATGAAGGGGGTATTTTTATAATATGGATGGTCCCAAGATTTGAGATATTAGAATAATTAAATATACTATAGTAACAGTAATCAATACATACATAGTTCTTATATGGAAACATCCATTTGGAGGTTTTAACCATACATTGGGGAAAATTATCAAATTTATATTGTTTCATGACCTAGGACATGAAATCTGGGTGTCATTACACATCCTTTAATAATAGTCATCAAGCCACATATATTAATTGGATAAAAAAAATCCCCACAATGTTTTGACCCATATGTAGGGAGTGAAAATTATTTATTTTATAGTGTGGTCGGACCTGGTATTTTAGATCAAGGTGTCATTATGTACCTTAAGATAACAGGAACCAAGACACACATAATTCATCCACATACATACTTATGTGGATCCAACTCACACAAAGGGATGGGGGTACCTCATTTTTTCGTAAAAAAAATATATACCTTATGTGATTTTATTCCTTCATTAAGTAATTTCCTCTCTGTATTTCAAAAACACATTATTGTAAATCTCCTATTTAGTTTCACCTCAAGTGTAAGGATGTCTCATGTGTTCTTCTATATCTCACAATAAGGACTTCTTCCATCCTATTTAAAGTCATATGTTAAGAGAATAATTCAAACAGTCTAACATCATGCTCTAAAGACGTGAAATAATATATATTTTAATATATTTCCACCATGACATTGATTAGTATGGAATATATAAAAAGTATTCCTTCAGAAACCACCCATTTTTTGGTGGTGGTGAAACATGTTCCCCATCCTTCTTGTACAATGAGTTAGCTACATCAGAATATAACCTATGTATGATTTATGGTCCTTAAAAATTGTCTTTCATATTAGAGGCTTTTGTTCCCTAGTATTATTACGTCATTGAGATCCAATACATTTTCTCTATAATGGAATTATTTCATTTGTTAATTTTTATAAAAGGAATGTGAGATTAGATTATAATGAACGTTGAGTTTCTGTAGTCTATAGAACCATTTCCCATTTTGTTTTCTGAATCATCCATATATTTATATAATAGTTCATTATTTAAGACTTGTTCATAGATAGATATTCAAAGGGAGGTAAAAATCACTTCTATTATAAAGACATCATCTTCTCCAAAAGGCAATGAATATGGGGTTTTTCTGTGGTATTTCATGTAGTTATGTATTATGCACATAAATCATGAAAGAGATTCTACAGACAAGACATGTAGTCGTTGGTCACATTTTTGTATACTGTATTTCAATGTTTATTTTGAAATTGATCTATCATTCCATTTTCCACTACATTATATCAAGGTTATTGGTGGGGATCGATGTTGTTCTCACAGTACAGTTTCTTCATCTCAAATGAATAGATGTTGGAGCCATTATCTGGTAATATTATGTGAGGGACACCAAATCTAGTGATTATATTTTAATTCTGTAATTTTCTTAAATTCTTCATCATGACATCTAGTAGGGGTATAACATCAACCAATTTTTAAAATTAGTTGACATCTATAAGTATGTATTTAAAAAATATAGTATTTTGTTGGGGGTATATCCCCCCAATGTCAATTCTACATATGAGAGATTGGTAGGAATGTGTAGATGTATGTAGCAAATCTACTGCATGATTAATGAAGTCTCAAATAATCCAATATGCGTGACTCATCCAAGTAAAATATCTTATGCTTGAAATATTTTTTTTCAAGTAGTAACCAAGCCTCTCAATTTGATGGGAGACTCTAGATCTAGATAGCAAAATGCCACAATAGTCTATGTGGAATTATTCCATGATTTAATGAATGTCTCCTTCAATTAATCCATGGAGGAATCTATCGGTGAATCTTTTATATATGGATTTATTCTCATATTCCATAGCGTGAAAGGTGATATTTTTTCATCAATATCAAATCACTTCTGTTTTGGATTTATATGATTAGAGGACCCATTTTAGAGTGAATTTATTATGGGATACGTCTATCTAATTGTAGAAATTTTTTTCAATAGGTTCTGTGTACCAGATTGATGTCCACCATATCAAATATAATGATAAGTGATACCTCTCTACAGTGAGGGATGTTGGAAAATCATTTCATTCTAATCGGGATCATATTGTGTTGTTTCTAAATTTGCTAATACATTATCATGATAATATTTGGATTGATGGAAATGGAGAAATGTCATTTCAAAAGAGAATTTAGGTTATTATCATCTTATATAATCGACGAGGGGATCCCATTCTTCATCACTGAAAAAATAGTCCCAATTTATATATATGATTACAAAATTTGTGTCCCAGTTGATATTTATATAGTAAATATTAATATATTGGTATAGATCTATCCCAATGATATGATCTTGTTACTCTACATCATTGTTAGTGGATTATTCATTATAGTGAGAATGAATAATGAATTATTTATTTTTTCAAGGAAAGCCTAAAACCCCTATAAAAAACAAGTTGAAATTCAGGATTAATATTCATATTCCAATATACTATAGATTGAATCATCCAAACACATCTCACATGTTTATGGAGATTCATGGGAATATAAAACTACTTCTTCTAGATGTTTAGTGTCAACTAGCATGGTTTCTATAGAGAAATGCGTCACATGTAAATTAACATCATGCCCATTAAAAACCTTATGTGACATGAATTGTATGCCATAATTTTGTATAATTAGAACCCATCATGTCGAACTCCATGATAACATACGGTAGAAAAAAAATTACTTGAATGGGTCAATAAGAGATACCCAAATGTCTTATTATAAATGTAATGACTCCAATAATTCACATTGAAGATGAGTATGATGAATTTATTTTAGATATCACAATATTATGTCTTAGTATGTTTAATCATATGGATTATATATTAAATACTATATTCATTTCCAGATCCATTTTACTAAATTAGAAGACAACCAATAGATCATTAGATAGTAGCCATATATAAGATAATTGGATTTTCTATTACATTAGTCATCAAGAATAGTGGATGTGACTAATGATTTATAAGATTATTAAAATCCTTTTTGAACTCCTTATTAAATCCATATATGACTCCAATCATCATTAAATTAGTTAAGGGGGATGATTTTTTCAACCAGCATTTCTATTAAATGCTGAATATAAACAAGGTAAAATTTTAGACACCTATATTTATTATTATTGTGAGTTGGAAGATTATTTGGACTAAACTAATAATCTCAAAATCAACCCCAATGTCCTTGTGTAATACCACAATGCTGACAAATTTACATACTGATACACCAAAATTACACTTTGTTTGGATTCATCTTTAAATAATTCCATAATATTTTCAATATATTTCTTAAAGACCATTGAGGTGAACACAATGATATATAAAATTAACCAGCATGTCAATGACATTGAATTCATTAGTTCATTAGATGATTGGGTTAAAAATATGATTCATTGAACATTATCATGTAGTTTGGTGGATCCGAAATCCAAATGGAATTCCATATAAGAAAATTTTTGCATAAGTTACTCTATAAGTAGTGTCTTCAATATCATTACGAGATTTATTTTATTGTATCCATAATAAATGAATGGTCTTGGAATCAAGTATTATTTTCACAAAAAATTTATCTATTGAGAAATTGGGAATAATTATTAATGTAGCTTCGATCAATGTCTTTGAAATCAATGTATCCCTTCATTATCCATTCTATCACATTGCATTGAAAATGATGGTATGAAATTTAGGAACAATAAATATTAATTAATGATTTCTTTGAACAATTTTGAAACATCAAGGTATATATTAGTATCATGACAGGGTTTCATTATCTTATATTACATCATGAAGCTTTATTGGAAATTGGGAAAGCCTCGGTGATGAGTAGTCACATAAGTGTTCATCATCGAAATTTGATTATAATTACAGGAGCACACATCTAAATGTTACATCAGGATTAAAAGATAAATCTCTATCTCATAGATAAATATGGAATTTGTAATCAATATAGGATGAAAGTATTATTTTGTTCCCATATATACCTACCTGATATCTTTTATGGTGTTGGATACTCCTCTCTTGAATTTAAGGGGATAATTCCTGTCTCCATCCTATCAATCTTCTATTTATGTTCCTACATAAACTTCAGTAAACATGGTGTATAATAGAATGTTATCGATGTCTCTATCAATATAATGGAGTCCGTGGGGAATGAAACTAACATTATACACTACTAGAGTTTTCATAGTTTCTTTTTAGGGATATATATATTTCATTAAATTGATACTAGGGATATGAGAGGTATGGAAATTTTGAGTGTCAAATAATGAATTGGGGGAATTTGATATTTGTTCTAATGGTGCAATGGAATCATCTGATTCAAATATTTCAATTTTCTGAATTCCCTATAATGAATCACATTATCTAACATTATTTTAATATCATGGACATGGGAGAGTGAGGTTTCTGGTTCTCAACTCTTCTGTAACATTACATATACCACCTGAATTGCATTTATACATTTTTAATAGTTAATATCGATCAATCTATATGAATTTTAGGAAGTAGTTCTTAATCCATTAGTATCCACAACATGCATCTCAACATACACTATTGTTGTTTAACATACACATTATATAAAAATTTCTTAATGTTTACAGCTTCACATGACTCAATTGTGGAATTTTCACTATTTTTGATGATACATATTCCATTTATTGGGGTTTCAGGAATTAATGAAATGTTGAAGGTGCCAAAATGTGGCTATGTATCCATAGTCTAATGAGTAATAAATTTTATGATGTTAATTTCTTGATAAAATTAATCATAGAATAATATTTGAGACCCCTAAAACGATCCATGGATTTTTTCATTCCATGGGACACTTTCTTTCTCTTTTAATGAAAATGGTATGTTATTTTTGTTAAATAAATGTATCTATCTCTATATTCCAATCATTGGGGGGTCTGTATAAGTACGAGGTTTATTATAGATATATTTATAACCAAAACATATCATATATCGATATTGTCATGTTTTCTTGACACATAAAATGTTCTTACATGTTCATCGACTAAATATTCACTAACATGATTTGTTAGCAAAATGGTGGTTTGATACATCAATGGTGTAGTCTGTACCTAGTAGTCCTTAGATACATCTACCTCAGTATCAAAACCTATAGGATCTATTGTGCCTCAATGAGTGTTTCACAGAGTTCTTTTGAATGTTGGAGTGCATCTATGATTGATTGTTTGATGGGACAATAACCCACCATTTTATAATGACTAAATTTTTATATCATTGTTGTTTGATACCCAATTTGGTGTTTCTCATAATCGAGTCACATATGAGTATAGGTCATTGAGGTATATCGGATTAGTACATTTGATGTTATCAAGGTATAATATTTTTAAATTGGAAAAGGTATACCTGGCATATTCCTTTGTTGGGTCTGATCAAACAAGAACACCCATGTCAAGGTGTTATGTAAAATAATATGTATTGAATGAAAACTACATGGATCCAAATTATATCTCTTATTATGTCATTATTTATTAAATTCTCACCCATGGGTCAGGTATTTGTATATGGACGTTGGATGGATTTGACCAAAATATTGAGGATTTCAATGCTCGAACGATTTTATGTACCCTTTACTTCTATTTCCACTGCCTTTCAAACCCTAGTTAAATAAAGGTATTCAATAATATGGAACATAGTCATAATCTTATAAGGGATATGTAAAATGAACTATGTAAAATGATCAAAAATATTATATCTTACTATAATGAGGGTTCTATGTGTTTTCTATGTTATCATTACCTATATAATGATGGAATGAAATTAGCAGGAGTTAGAGTTTTTTTTGGGGTTGGATGGGACACTTTCACTTGGGAATTTTACTACATCTTATAGTTAATTAAATAATTTTTGGCATATTAAATAGTCTATCATGAGTTAATTTAATACTAACAAGTCAATGAATATAACATCGTATAATGGCATGATATAAGTTAACGATTTTCTATGTTTTTATGGTATAAAACTTCTTTTCATACGCAGAAAAATATTTTTGATAATTTTTATCTTTTTATACATGGGTCCGAGATACATTGGTAACATGTTTAAGGAACTTTTCCAAAGTCCCATATCAAGAATAAACTATAAAGTACGTGATTTATTTTAAGATAATGTAGGCTTGGATGGTGTGACCTAGTCTCTTATGAAAATGGTAATATCCAAGGCGGTCACTGAGATTATCTTCAAAGGGATTATTACATTTACGTATATTTTACAGACAATTTTCTATAAATATGAGGAAAAAACCATTATACTATATATTTTTACAGTATTCACTTTTTCGTACATTAATCAAATCATGTGAGACCATTGTATCTCTTCAAATTTGGTTGAGGGTGGTTTTACTGCTACACTACATGGAAGTTGTGAGGGATTATTTAGGACCTCCAGGGGTTCATAGATTGGTGTTGTCACTAGTTTGATGGAAACAACAAAAAATGATGATATTATGGACCCTTCCACTAAGTCATGCACATAGGTTGAGATTTGGCCCATGTTTTCTGAATGAAGTATTTTATACATTTCATTTTTTTCTAAAAATCATTGAATCTATATGGATATTTCATGGCGATAAAAAGTGTTTGAATACCATTTATGACATTCTAAAAAAATGGTACAAAAATTAATCTTGTGATTTTGAAAAAATGAGTCCTATGTTAAACCTTTCTTCCTTTTGATGGAATTAAAGACTCTTTCATTTTCAAATTTCATTAGGTTTGTGAGGATTAAAATAATTGTTTTACTTACTGTCAAGATAAATTGATAATTTAATTGATAATGATTTTCTTATAAACCTATGAACGTTCCTGGTGGATGGAAATTATATAATACAACAGACATCCCATCAAATTTCATTATGAAACATCTCTGTTTCATCAAATTTTGTTGGTCTCGAGGGTTTGTGATCAAGGAATAATGAGACATGATGTTCATGAGATGTTAGTATAGATATTCCATTCCATTAAAGGTTGATAATATAATATTTAAAAACTATGTGATTTGAATCTTCCATTCACCTACTTTGAGTATGAATACATTTTATGTTGCACAGAGGAGTACCTTCCTTCCATGACTTCCATTCATGAATCTATGGATTCATTTGTGTTATGGATCTCTAGATGAAATGATGTGTGGAATACCTCCTGTTCATATAGAACAAGATAGTGTGGATGTAGTGGCCCTTATTTCTTATCCAAAAAAATTATTAATCTATGCTTGGTCTGAATGATCAACATGATATCCTAGAGGTCTTCTATGTAATTGACGAAAGTCACCATCATCTTTGATATCCTAAATTATGTGAAACATGTTTCATCATCTAGAGTTAGTCTAATACGTGATTTTCACTCCTTTAGGTAGATTATCTCATTGATAATCTTTATTATGAGGGATATTAGAATCTATTTTATGACGGTACCTTGACTAAATATTTCCCTTTTGTAGTTCCCTTGAGTTTCTATCATTTTGTACCTCATTTTAGTACAATGGCAATTGTTCCTATATGGATGTTGTTTCCACTATTCTAGTCGGAGAGTGGGATTTATCAACACCTTTTCCATTATCCGTTTCATAATGATGATTATGAGGTGGTAACTCATCATTTTGTGTGTGGAGTTTTTGTCTCCATATCTGATTTTGAATAAGTGTCACCTTAAATAGTGTATCCAGATAACCTACCTCTCATGTTATAGATTACTTATTTTATACCTAAATGTTTTCTTGTTAGTAAACATTATTTTACAAATTTATTGTGACAACAATAAATAAATCATACCATGTGACATTATTCACCCCATTACTTTTCATGTAATAGGGTGATTCTCCACCACCCTCTCCTTATTTGAGGGGTCTATATGGGTCATTTAATGAATCTCTTGTCTTATTGAAGAATAATGTATTGTGACTTTTTTGGGATTTGATATATATTCCAAGACAGTACCTTTATCTCACTCTATGGATAGTGAAATTAATGTTGTTTCTGATCATATTTTTTTTGAGTGGTACCCACATCAATGTGGTGTGTCACATGGAAGAAGAAACTGATAGGATTCTAACTATCATTATTTACCTCTATTATATGAAAGGAAAAAATTCCAATCATGGTGATGATGATTATAAAAATACCCCAATCCAAGATAGAGATGGTATATTTAGGGACATTTTTTGTTATTATGATGTTTTTTATTCACGGATGTGAGGATTAATTTGACGCAATTTGTGATAAAATACCCCCATTCTGATGGAAGTTGTTGATCTGGAACTGTAATTGATTTCATTACATCCTTCTAAATTTGTGATGACCTTGGTGGTGGTGATTGAGATAAAAACATCTGACTAGACTAGCTAGCTGAGTTTTATATGGGACTAGAATTGATTTGAATAGGACCCTATTTGGGTGTGATATCTATTGTGGTGGCAATTGAGTAAAAAAATCCCCCATCCATACATTAAATTTTTATAATAGATGATCATTGGAGAAGCTACAACTACAATCATCACAATTGGTAACAATATTTCTTTTTCATGGGATACATGGAATGGATTATTGTGATGCGATTCACATCCTTTAGAAATTTTTCAGGCATTGAAAAAATTTAAATTACAGGTTGGAGGTGTCTTCCCCTTTGGATTAGTGGACCATCATAGGAGTCTTCTAGTGACCCTCTCCCTCTATTCATGGCTCATTATCATACTCAATGGGGTGATGCCTCATTTTAGCGACTATATTTGTCTCACATTACCAAGTCCCATATTATATCCCATGGATAAAACATTATAGGATTTATTATTTTGGGATCTATGTTTCCAAGGAGATATGGTAATTTTAAATGCAACGTATTTTCCCCATCATAGAATATACTCATATGATAGGGCGTTGGGAATAAATTTGTAGATATTTATCATGAGACAAAGTGCGCTTGTTGTAGAAATTTGTTCAATTATGATATCATATCCCAAACCATAGTGAACATTACCATGTCTAGTTGATAACAGCGTGTACATATGATATAGAGGGTACTCTTATATCCTTGATTAGTGAGGCATTAATCCCTCAATAACTAATGTGTTTCCATATATCAATATGTATGAATGGAATAAAATATTCTGATAGATCTTCTAATAAATCATAATAGTATGTTCTACTAGGTATGAACATGGTTAAAAAGAATGTTCTTGGCTATATCCTTCAATATATTATTTTTACCATCTATTTCATTACATTCTCACTCTTTAACATGTTCTGACAACATATGCCTCCTTATAGGAGACCTACTATTCTAGGGAGTGATCTTGTGATTGTTTATAGGAGACGATATGTGGTTAAACCTGGTGTTTCAATAACCTATCAATATTAATGTCACTAATAAATCATAGAATTTCAATTTCGAGTATATATATTACCACAAGGAGTTCTTCCCTAGATGTTTTAAGTATAATCATCCCAAATAAACATCTATATACTACTATTTGGAAGAAAATCAAGGAATATATAACTGTATACATCAAACAAGGATTTTAACGACCATTGAGGTGCTTCTAATATTTTTTGTATAGTCTCGATGATTTTTTATTATGAGGATTAAGAATATGAGAAACATGAAACATCTTGGATGGAATATGATGACCACCCTTTTTGGGTGGAGTAGGGATATGGGGTTTCTTCACGATGGTCTTTGGAATATATTGGAAACCATCTATTTCTATGGAAATATGATCCCATTTATAAGAAGAAACTATGGTGTTCCATTTTTATACTGTTTCACTACTGGGGAAAGGAGGTAGCGTGTAGGTGGTTTGAAGATTGTTCCAAAAAAACTTGGTCTAAGTGGAGGTATAATCATAGTTATCATAGCATTCTATATTAGAATATGTAATGGAACTCTAAAACCTGGGAATCTATATAACCCACATCCTATAAATTCTATACAGGATGTTAATGTATTCCTTCATTATTACGTGTTGGGATATGAACCTTTGACTTATAAGTTTGTGGAGTATGATGAGTAGCTTCATTGGAAGGGATATAATCATACACTAAGTGTATTTTGAGGTTGTACTAATGATCCTAGATTGGATAACACATATAAAATTATTCATTTTCCTTTGGAATAATCTATTAGATTTATTTTAATGTAATGTTTTCATGTCCTAAGGTAATTTCCTAGCTGGGACGTAAATCCTCAGTATTAAAATTAATATGATCCTAAATTTGTTCATAATCCACTATCAAGATATTACTTTAATCCTTTTTGATAGGTGATAGAATATATTCTTGCTCTTGAGTGTCCAGTTATCCATTTTATCATGGATATATTATTATCTTGTTGTTGGGTCATTAGTAGACATATATATATATGTAACTACATACGTTTTGGATTATGTCAGATGACTTTATCTACATTTTCCAGTATATAGTGACCCATTGGAAGAGTATGTATAGGAATATAAGCTTGCATGTTCTTCATTCGAAAGATATACTATAAGGATTATTCAATTTAATCATCAATATAATATGAAAACTATACTACTTTTTTTATTAGAATATGTTGATGGTTTTCATGTATAGGAATGGGTAAATGTGTCCCCCCATATAGGCCGACGAAATATATGGGAAGGCATTATGTGGTTGATCAGGGATATGATCCTACTTGTTATCCTCTTCTAGAAAATATAGATAGGATTCATTAATGGGATATATAATATGATCCCATTACATAGACCAATAACTTGATGTAGCCGATAATATCTCTCTGATTCTTGGGAAGGACTGTCATGGGGGAGTCATGTTAGGTAATTCCCACATTAAGTGACTGAGAGGTATTTAAGGGATAAAAATTATTATTTTGGTTTGTTAGAGCCTTATTAGGTAGCTTTTAATCATAAATGGATCTCTATTTGACTCCTTGGTCCACCTTCCCAATGTATGGATGTCATTGACAGTCTCACTATTGGTATAGACTTCCAATGTGGTCGGTAGTAGATATAGTAATCAACAGATGTATAGTATCATTCAAAAAATTTGACAAATTTTTAGGGTTCAGTTTATTTTGATCTCAATATACATCGAAAAGGTTTAGATTAATGCCATATTTGTGGTATTCTTGGACCATAACATATTCTGTCATAAGATGAATGCATCAGGTGGGTGACATCGCTTTGTGACTAGTAAAGGTAGTTATTATAAGTGAGGTTCCAAAACAAGACACTGATGAAGACATGATCTTGGGTTGAGGTCGTATTCATGAGTTTAGTAAAATTATTCAATAATATAATAAGGATATTTATCTATTATATATCCATCATCACATGTATGGTACATTCTTCAATAGATTTTCATGGGTGACACAATTATTTATTCTTGTTGTCGATTAAACCATTTCACATGTGTGGAATGTATATAACTTAGTAGAATATATTTTTGGAATCTTAAATATGTTTTATTACTGAAATATTTGGAATAAGTGTCATGATTGATTTTTTAATTGTTTTTTTGTGTGGGGGAGTAATGGTTTTATGTTCTAAAACATTATTTTTTTTATTATTTATAGATTTAAAATATGTTTGATAATTTTATTCTCGATGAAAATTGGGTATTAATAATTGATTGTTATGGGGTTGATTGCGGATTCAAAATAATTAACATTCGATTCAAAATTAGATTCTCTCTTGAAAAATCCCAATTATTACAACATATGTAACAATTTATGGGCATGCTTTCCAAAGGAAAGAGGTCATTTGGGGTTTGAAAAGAAATGACAAGTAGGATGTCACATTGGTCAATTTAATGGGTGTTTTGTATTATTCTACCCTTTTGAAAGGAATTATTTTCTTCTTTGGAATATTTTTATAGACATAAGATATATTCATGAATATATCCAAAATCCTAATGATGTACTTGTTTCCAAAATAAAAAAATCGAGTGTTGAATTCCTATAAATGAAATATAGTGTTCTAATGATGAGCCAATATATATGTATTAAGGTTTCTACATCTGTTTCCCATTAATATAATTCCAAAAGAATATTCATATACATTTGGGCACTATGATCTCACACACTAAATTTTATTTCCATAGTGGAAGGAAATCATTTTTAAAGGTCAAAATTATACCATTGAGAGGCATTATACATATCATATAAGAACATGAATCAAAACCCACATTGTTCATTTAATGTAGATTTAGGTTTAGGAAAATAATACATCATTCCTTTTAATTTCATCCAGTAAGGGAATATATGAGTATACATAGGGTTGGGGATTGGAGCATGTTATTTAGGAAGGAATACTATTTATTAGTTATATAACTAGAATCATAATTTTCATAGTTTGTTATCCCTCAAATTGGTATTGTGAAATTATAGATAATTAACACTTGTGAGTGTTGTTTACATAGATTTTACTAGTATGGGAATTCAATAGAGACTTAAAATAGGGATGTTACCAATTTAAGGATCTATGTGAACTATATTATTAAATATGACATACACATGTGTTTTCCCTAATTTGGGGGAATTCTACTATGCTAGTGGTGTGATCATTGAAAATTCATAAGCTCATGTGGGACATTCATGGAGTTAAAAACAAGAGATATTAGTTCATCAGATGCACTAGACATGGATATGGGTCTATCACACTTATGAATACTTAGTAATGAGATCGTGCCTTCCGACTGAATCATGTGTATAAAACATTTTATTGGAATTACATTATTCATTGTTCAAAGGTTTACCAACCTGATGATGATATGGGGTAGGTGATTGCACTAAAATTTATTATTATCATCCACATGTTTTTTTTTGGAATTTTATAGACATATAAATAGATGTAATCCCATAATAGAATCTTAGTCCATATCCTCCAATTTATAAAGCGTTTGTTGGATGACTGATCAAATGATTATTCATGGGTGTCTTGATGTTACCATAATGTATTATGAGTGCATTAATCATTCCCATTATTGTCACATCCCATATAAATGGGGAATAATCGACTAATGGCTCATGGGTGGGGGATTATATTATATGAGGGCACATATCCAAATATTCCTACTATATATGGTAGTCATGTACATAGTGTTAGGATTACTTGTCTATAGTGATTTGATGACATGTATAAGGTGTCTGCCTATCATTTCTATAGTGTCTTCACAATGTTCAATCCGACAAAAGAATGTTCTTCGTTAGATCTTGAAGATACTTTATAATGTTTCTACATGATCTGACTAACATGTTTGAGGATAGCTGTGTGAATCATATGACATTTCTATAGGTAAAAACCTAATCTACTTTTTATTGGATGTATAATTCTCATAATCTCGATGACATTTCAAATGGTCATCACATGATCATGTTGGAATTTCCATAGGATTTTCTCAGGAACCTGGATGACAGGTCAAAGAGTTTTCACATTATCCATGGATATATAATGGGAATAAAATGAAAAAATGACCTGAAATTCAGTGTCACTATCTACCCCTGAATCCAATATTGTTTCTATCTTGTATTGAAAAATTCCAAAATTATTTCTTGGTGTTTTTTTATTGAGTAATTTTTTGATTAATTCAACAATATAAAATTACCTGACATGATTCTAATGGAATGTCGAAATACATTAATGTGATAATTAGGGTGATCATGAGAAGAATATAAACAAACTGTGCAATCCCATAAGTTATTCCACAAACTTACCTGGGGGAATACTATTGTGATTACCTGGTTCCCCACTCAAAAAATACCTCTACCACAAATAATCCCTAATTTGTGTATTTCTTTTATATGGGTTGGTGTGATTTATATACATCTCTAACAAAGATATATTCCATGTTTTAGGGTACATAAATCATATATCACTGATTCAGTTTTTGGATGGAGAGTTACATTAAAAGTTATGTGTGATCCTATCATGGGTCATCTATGACTTTGAAATTGCATGACATGATAAATAGTGATCATAAGATCACACTTTCATTAAAATATTTATTCTACCTAGGTATTATAAAATATCATTATCATTATTAAATTTATATATTGATAATACTTTTGGATATCAAACTAATACGTCCACTAGTCGTTGCATGATTTAGTTTTCAGGTCAATGGGCTCTCAAAATAATTGGATGAAATGTATAGGGAACATGGTAAGAGAAATATTAATGACAGAGGGCCTCCATGTGGTATGTAAACTAATCATGTGAAGTGATTATCCCCTTCACATAAAGAAAACTCAATTTATTGTACAAAAGAATATACTATTTTTTTGATTTTATTTCATAATTCATAGGTTTTTATCCTATCAATTGACTATAATGTAGTTTAATGAAGAATGTTTCATGTCTAAGACCCTTCACATGGTCAGGAGTCCATTTATACTATCATTCCTGGGATTATATCATCATATCCATTGGGTTTTCATGTGATCCATAAACTGCATTATACCATCACACAAAAATAAATGAATCAAAATTTTCATAATAATTCACCATTATCATATATTTACTCACAAAAAGATTGGATATGTGAATTGAAATTGTCAGATATATTATTGCATGATAAAAAAAGTCTCATATGTAGAACTTCACATGTTCTAGAGATCTATCTAATTGTACTTTTCGTTATCAAGTTTACACGTTAATGGTTCCTCATGGGATGATGAATTGATCAAGCGAATCACATAACCCCATCACATGATGTTCTTATGGTAATGATATTTATATAACAAATCTTCATATTTCCCTAGAGTCCATTTTTATTATTCAATTTTTCTATGGAGAAATTAATTCCAATTCATTGGGGATTTATTTACCCAAAAATTACAAATACTCATTTAGTGAGTGTCATTAATAATCATTATATATCAAGGATGGTTAAAATAATGGTTTTTCTGATATTTTTAAATATTTCATAGATACAAATAATTACTTCATGAATATATATATATATATATCCAATGAATGAAATTCTAATGAATCAAAAAACTAATGAAATGAGAATATGGTAAAATGAACTAATTATTAGTTATGATAATCTTGAGAATAATATTTTCTTTTTTAGAACCCAATAAAAATGTATCTTACTTCAATGAAATGTTGTAATGAGTGGATTTATTTATTTATATACCAATATATAAAACTATTCTTAACCCAATTATGTATTGTCTGAGTTAACTCAAACAAAAATCATCGAGTCTGTTTTTCATCTATAATACATGAGTAAAATACAACCAATTTACACATTTTATACTTCAATAATGAAAAGTGGAAAAAACAACATTTCATTCCACGACCAGAATACTGTAGTCTATCATAAGAAATTAAATATTCTACAATTAGATTTTCTTAACTATTCTATGGCCTCAAAATCCTTATATTAATCATTTATGAACAACATCACTCTTAGAAAAATTGTGTAAAACATGTTCAGAAGTTCCTTTAATTTAACAGAATTATATTTTACTTCTTTACATGTAATTCCATTACATTGTATTGAAATATAATTTTTATAAATACATATAATACAATTTAAATTTTATTTATATGTAGAAAAAGTAATATTTAGGAGATACATATATAAATATTTTGATTTACTAATTTCTCAATATCATTTTTATAATAGGTTTATAGAATTTTTTTAGTTTTAGAGAATTATTGAAATCAAAACAATTTAGTAAATCATTAATATAATTATATTAAATTAATAAATTCAGGTATAATTTTGTAAAAATTTAAAAACAAATAAAATATTTATGTTCACCCATCATTCCAATTTAAAACTCTCCTTGTGTGAGATGAGAAAATCTTTCGAGTAGAAGTATTTTACTTTAAAATTTAACTGATGCTGCATATATTTGAGAAATGATGTTCTAATTGAAAATTTTCCATATAAAATTTCTTTATTCATAATTTTAATTACTTAAATAATTTTATTGTTATATTATAGCATCATGCCAATATCATAGGTCATGTTTAAGTCCATAGTGTGACATATAATTTTTGTAACCATTTTATGAAAATTTATTCTATCTAAAATTATTAATTTTCATAATATAAAAATTATCTGAATCATATTTTTCAAGAAACTATAATTTCTAATCTATTTATGATATATAAAGATTCATATGAGCTGAAATGGGTGGTAGGACTATGATAAATTATAGTATAGAAACCAGTGAAATAGTTTCACCTTAATCTTTTAATCATTCTTTTAAATTACCCTTATAAATATTCTTTACTTAATTTGTAAATATATTACATTTTTTATAACATTGGTTTTTTTATAAAAACCAATTTTACACTAATTTTCCAATTATACTCAGTTACGTTAAAATAATTTTATAATTGATTCTATTCAAATTAATAATTCTCTTCATACTTAGTAAATATCCAAAGTTCATCACCAAAGGAATCATCTTTCATTTTTTTGATCAAATTACTAATGAAATGAATGATTATCACATTGATTTCTTAAGGAAACCCTATTTTAAACTGATTCATCTGTATCCCCAATAACATTATCTAAATGATGATTTATTATGATCCACTTGTTCTTAGGAAAAAAATAATGTTGATAATCATCTAACATAGGACCATCTTAAATTCTACTAACTTCTAGATAATGAAAATATTATGATCATAATTTAAGAGTATTTATTACAAATATTTGAGTCTTAAATTATATATAACTAATAAGAACTTTTAAAAAAAATATTTAATATAATGAATTTACAAATGAATTAAAGAAACTCAAGTATCAGATTCAACAAACATAACAAGAATATTTTCTTAAAAATAATATTATTTATTTATTAAAAAATATATAATCATTAATAGTCATAAAATAATAATTAATAATTCCTTTATCATTTATAGGGTCACATTTATTTAATTGATCATTAATATATGTGATGATCATGTTAGACCCTTAAAAAAATATTTGAAAACGTTTTGGATTTATTTTAGTCTTTGAATAATATTATGTTTTAATAATATAGGGTATGAATAATGCCAGATTCATAATATAACATGAAGTACCAATAACCCGAGTCGAAATTTTCATACAAAAGAACTCACACTTAGGAAATTTCAAATACTTATTTGAAGAAGTATATTTCTTCAATAAAATATTCCATTTTCTCTATGTTATTTTAGGTGATAATAATATATGTGTAGAACTTATTTACCTTAAATGTTATCGATCAGAAAATAATCTACATGATCACAATAGATAGTAAACAATGGTAGGATTTTCTCATATTTAATAAAATATTGTAAATATAAAATTTATTAACAGTTTCAAAATTTAATTTGTGGAAATATACAGAATTAAATATATTGAAATCATCAACCACCTTATACATATAGTATTATTCGTTAATATATTTAGTTTTTGTCGGACCAAATAAATCAATTTGATATTTCTTAAAATATTTTGTTAGTTGAGCTTTCACTATAATGATTAGAGAAAATCATATATTTATAATCAAATTAGTAAGAATAACATAATTTTTTGAGTTAATATTATGTTTTAGTAGATTCCATGAATGTCCTTTCTTTGAATGTTAGTTAATGTATTAATGTTTAATGATCTGAAACAATATTCCATAACTAATATAAGTATTTTGTTTAACATGAATGAGGTAAATTTGGATGAATTGGGGCATCTAAATTGAATATAAATAAATTTCATTTATATTATAAGATAAAATGAAATTTAATTATGATCATTTTATAATACATTAATCATTATTGAATTTAAATGACATTTATAATCACATAGTTGCTAAAAATGATATGGTTTTTCATAAGTCTCAAAAAACATTAAAATTTTGAAAATAATTTTTTCCATAAAAAAATACAAATTCCAATGGTTTTGTAACAACGAAAACATTCACAAAGATATATGACATCATCTTAGATGAGTATTTATGAAATAACATAATGATCTGTGCCCGAATCATATATCCTTATTGCCATTGGAAACATGGGATAATAATTAAATATTTTATTATAACGATAAAAGTCCTCCTAATTGGTGTTTCATAAACAGACTCCTTCATATAAACATAAAATTATTACCTTTATTAATATTCTAGTAAAATAATGCGTAGAATAGGTGAGCTGAGATGCCTAGTAAAGGTAGAGGAAAGAGATATGAATGATAACCAGATTGTATCATTAACATAAGGGTACACAAATAAGATAATGACACTTGAATATCATAAAATTCATATCAATAAATAAATATATAAATTGATGTAATAATTTAAGGAACATTAGATGATATTATTCATAAATGATTCAATGAAAAATTGAAATGGATTAAGAAATTTGGAATAAGAAATGTAATTATTTCATACATGTATGTTTAGAAAATAATTTCATTATATGTCAAGGGTCAATTCCAAGACTATAAAATTGGAATGAGTTTAATACCCAAATCATTATAATTTTCAATGTTCAAACCCAACAATTTTATAGTGGAATATGTCCACTCCCCAAACCGTCATAGTAGTCATTATTCACTCACAATACCATTATTGTGGAAGAATTCTCCTACTGAACTCGGTTTACTCCCAATTGTTTTAATTTTTATATATAAGATATCAATATTTAACCAATATAATGGTTGTATATATTGGTCACACCAATCCTATATAGTAACATGGTAATCATCCAGGGTTATAACTTAACCACTATCATTGGCTATAACGTAACCACCATCCTTGGTTACAATGTAAGCACCCCACATAAAAATAACCAAATATATATATACCCAATGATCATAACACATTGATCATATAAGAACCCAGGAAATGAATTGGTCTTCATAAATATTTTATTACAGTATACCTTGTTGAAAAAAACAATTTTAAAAAAATTTCACTATTTCATCATAGCATAACTCATGGAAAATTAATGATTTTACAAAAAGTATCATCATAAATATAAACCATCTATATAAAGAATAATAATGATATCAATAGGTCATATCCCAAATAACTTATAATTTTAAATATGAGTTATTTAATTTAATGAATATGAAAATGATTTAATTAATACTAAACATTTTGAGGAAAAAATCAAATCTACTTTCAAATCAAATCATTAAAATTCAATTTTTTTAAATTATTATATGAAATAATTTCCTTAAAAATAAACATATAAAATTTTAACATGATAAAAAAAATTGATGTGTCATGACATCATGAAATTACATTAATTTTATACATATTAAGAATCATTCATTTCCCACATATGTAAAAGTGTAATAGAAAGTACTTATATTGGAAAAAAACAAACTCATTCATTTTAAATTTATTTTAATAAAGTAAAACAGGTTTTTATATTACATTAATAAATAAAAGGATAGTTTTAAAAAACTTAATTATTTATTTTTTTCATAAAATATCGATACAGAAGTATAAAGTTTTTTGATAGAAGAGGGAACTATAATTGATTTTAATTAAAAATATATTTTTAGTTTATAAGTTGAAAAAAATGAAATTTAAACATGTATATTTATGAAAATAATATATGGTAAAAAAATTTAATTGTTTTCAAAGATATACATCAATGAATTACCTCATCAGAGGCTTAATCATAAAGAATATCTATAAAAAACATGATTGTTACATGAACCCATTATCACATTGGTCACATTTGATTAATAATCCCCATGAAATAAAGAACTATATATTTATATTTAAATACCAATAAATTTCATATAATGGACCATTAAATACATTAAATGGTATTATATACACCATTCAAAAAAACAAGGGCTCAATATGACATGTGTCGTACTGAAATAAAAGTGAGGTGAAAATCATGTACCTGAGGTCCAACATCATTCACACCCATTGGAAATTCTTTTTTAATAGTTATATATTTATTTTTAATCCATTTAAAATCCAAAATAAAATATATCATACCATAAATTATTTATTTTTAACCTTTAATCAGTAGTTTTTAACAGTTCTTTGTTAAAATAAAAAACTAGGATGATATCTCCTTAATTTATCATATAAGTTTTGGTTTTGCAGTTTGGGTCCTTGTATTTTCATTAGGTATCCACAATATTATTAATTTAAATAATGATATAAATATCTTCGAAACTAATTATATGAGAATTTAGTTTCATCCATAATAGATACATATAGAAAATTAAATCAAACCATTCATGGAGATGGTGGAAGTACACAGAGATGAACACTGTTTCCATTTTTGACACATTAAATGAAAGAAAAGTAAATAAAATTTAAATATAAAAAGCCTTTATTATATCATATATATCATATATATTCCTTAAATATAAACTTATTACAATACAAATAAAATATAAATAAAAGAAATAAAATCCTCTCTGGGAGGTTATAGTTGAGACATATACATGAAAAACATTATTATCTTCTAATTGATTGGAATGTAATAAGGTAGATATTATATAATCATTAATTAATTATAAATAATTTCTAATTTTCATATATTAACCTTATACCCATCATAATAACCGTCGATAAAATATTTTTATGAGAAATTAATTGTATGAATATTTGGATATAGTAAGTTGTAGATAAGTACGAGTGATATATTGACATCCCATTTGATGAAAATATGGTGAATAAATGTGTTTTATTTATCATAATAATATAAAAATTTATTTTTATTATTGATGATATTATTTATTAAAAAATATAAAATATTTATAGGTGTTAAATGAATAATTAAAAACATGCGATCGATTATGTAAATTACATTGTATTTAAAATATATTCTTTATATCTCCTCTAGAGGAATCAATGGGTTGTATTTTAGGAAGAACAGAACCTCCAGATTGAGGATATTGGAGTGGAGATGTAAAATCAGAATAGCGTTTCAAGATAAAAAACTCAAATTGGTTTTTAAAAATTATATGAGAGGTTTTATTTAATAATTTAAGGGATGGTCACCCTTAGAATTGTTTTAGAGAATAAAATAAAATAAAGTAATTCAAAAGAAAAATAGTTCCAACTAGCCCATAAATTGTGATTAAATAAAATTGTATATAATATATTATCTTCATTATTTAATTTTAATTTTTAGTCATTTTTAGTTATTTTTATAAAATATTATTTTCATAGATTATCATTATTTTCAGTTTAGACACTATTATTTTAATTTTATAGAAATAAATAAATAACATTATTATATTAATATATAAACACCTTTTCATAATATTAATGTATTATATTAATATAAAAACTTCATGGAACACCTTAACTAACTCAAATTATATTTCATTATATTTTATTAACATCATTATGTATAACATTTTATTAATTGGAGAATTACTGAATCAATGTATCATATGAATTTATGGTAAATATATAATTACTAATAATTGGAAATAAATTTATATCATGAAAACAATTTTTATAATATGACTATAGAAACATATATTTGTTCCAATGATGCATTTTTTATATGTGAACACATAAGAGATATTTTAAAATAACATAGTGATATTTGGTCACGATCATTGATTCAAGAATTATATAAGTAATTTACAATGACGTGTTTACTTTTAAGAACTGACATGAAATAATAAGGTAATAAGGGTTTTATTTACCATCATAAATTAATAATAAATGTTGAAAATTTAATTTCAAAGCCTTTATTTATTACCTAGATTAATATGGAATCCATTTTATAAAATTTAATTTTTATATGTGGAATAAATTAATTTTAAAATTATCTCACATCATTCGATGAAACCTTTTATTTGTGATAATATATTTATAACATAGTACTTTGTTCAATATTATATAATACCTCAACAAAATAATAAATAAATGAGAAACAATTAATATATATCATAAGATATAAATTTAATAAAAATAATTAAAAAATGTAATGAATTTAAACTACTATGAAAAAATTCATCATGTGAATATGAATAGTTTTAAAGTAAAATATATCTTTTAATTTAGAAAAAATATTCTTATATCTAAATAATTGACACCTAAAGAAATAATTTATAATAATATATCACTACAGTTTATTATAAGTTATTTTGACCTTTCCACATTCTCTGATCTAATAGATATGTGGTATCTATAATTTATATTTATATAATTATTTTTTTAAACATTTTCTTGCATATAATACAATCTTTAGATGAAATAAAATTTATTTGAAAATATATATTTCATAAAATCATATGGTGTAACACTATACCCCCCATAATATGAATTTTTTCCCAAATATTTGTCACTCTAAGAAAATTATTGGAATCTTTTTGGTTAATTACATCCTCAAGTTCACATGTTGTGTCATCAAATTTCTGATTTCCCCATAGAATATTACCCATAAAAATGGTCTTGACTAATAGAAAAAAATCACTACCTTCCAATAATTATACTATATTTTCCTCATAGGTAAGATTATTTTCTTGTGGTATACCCATTGATTTTAAAACATGTGATGAATTAGGTCAGTAATTCCTTAGGAGAGATACATGTAACACATCCTAACCTTGATAGAGGTTTAGTTGAAGAAGGAAGTGATAAGATACAATCCTTACAGAATATTGAATTTTAAAGGGTCCAATATTACTTGTAATCATATTTCCATTATATATAAATCTCATAACAATATCAAATGTATAAATTCAATGAAAGATCTTATAACCAACATCAAATTACTGTTCATTTTGATTATTGTTAGAATATCATTTCTCTCTACTCTGAGATATCTTAATTTGATGATGAATGGATCTTATTTTCCATTGAATTTCATCATTTTTCTCAAATTCCAATATATATATTTCTCTAATATTATCCAAATACTATGGACATCTACACTTCAATTGATAGATATTTTTTTTAGGATCCATCTAGATGATTGAGAAAAATGTGTTGGTTTAGGAAAACTAAATAAGTGGAAGGTTATGATTGAAACCTTATTTGAAAGCCACAGAAAAATATCACAAAATATCTTATAGGGTATGATTTTTTCTCTCATACAGACCATGTTTCTATAGATGATACACCATATTAAAAAACAACTCTCCAACCAAATCCTTCAGAATAATATTTTTTATCATTTAGGTAAACCATTGATCAAAATGAGATATATTGGAAAACAATATTCCCTGAAGCCATACCACTTCATTCATATATATTATGGAATTATTACCCATAGAGAAATCTTCTCTATTGAAAATGAACTATGCTTACATCATAAAGTGATATAATATAAACCATATAAATTTTTTTCCTTTTGTTGTTATGGGGATTCTAATGAAAAAAATTCAAGGTGATGTTTTACCATTTAGATTATGTTATAGGTATTGGTTTTAAATCCCATTAATCTTTTTTCCTCAACCATAACATAATAACATACCATCAATAAAAATAGATACTCATAAATATCTCCATTAATGATATCCAACTAGAAATTATATTTCAGTTCTATATACATATTCATACTTCCATGGTGATTTGAGATTGTTGAAAATCAAGCCTTATTAAACATCTCCAACTTCAAGTCATGTATGGAAAAATGAAATACATGGTTACTAAAACATATCATCGCATTAATATCAAGGTTAAACTTAGGAAATGTTCTCACCTTATTTTCTAGTTATATATCTTCCTTTTATGACTCATTAATATTCACTTTGATAGAAGAGTAATCAATCATTTAAGAATGATTTGATTTATCCACTTACTTCATGAAAAAACATCCATCAATTGATAATTTAGAAATGTTTGATCTTTTTTATCTGAATCATAGAAAATCAAGCATGATACTTTTGGCAGATATCATATTCCACATTATTCAATTATATATGGTGTTAACATATCAAGTTTTCATAATCATTATTCATATCCAACTATATTATTGAGAACATATTTATGTATTTATATTTGAATATATACGTTAAAATTTTATTTTCAATACAAAAATCAATCATTTATCTTTATAGATTGTGAATTAATGTATTTAATGAAAATTTAATGTACCTAACATGAAATCATTTTTTTTAAATTTTTCTCAGGAAATGCCCTTTGTTGTATGAAATAATAAATCACCAAATAATTCTCTGTGAGAACTCATTATAATCCTTTATTTTTTAATTATTATAGATTAATCACACTGATCCACATCCGGGTAAACTAAGATCATATTCTAGGACTATCATTTTCTTTAGTTTTGTGAAATTTAATTCAAATTCATATATGTGAAGGAACATAACTCCCTTATGACATTACATTGTGAGTGAATTTGATAATAAGGATACATTATACACAATGACAGAATACTATATTTCCAATGAAATAAAAATGCATGTCTCAATAAGAAATAGTTGTTACGGTCCAAATTTAAATAGATTCTTGTATTGAATAATCAATGACATACTATCAATTGAAATTATATGACCATATGATGAAACATTATGAATCTGTATTTCAAAATTTGTAAATTTTTCAAAATGATTTTCTATCTTTTGGGACTTAAGTAAAATTATCAAGTGATCTTCATTCATATACATATTATTTGAATATATAAGAAAATAATCTATAAGGACTCTGATAAACTTGTAAAGGAATTATCTAAAGAACATATTCAACAAATTCTAGGAATTTTTTTAGATATTAGTAAGTCTAAATGGAATCACAATAACGCTAGAGAGTTCATACATTATGTTGAATGTGTTCTTGGGAATATCACCCTCATTTAATATAAATTGATGATATAAAAAATGGAAATGAAACATACAAAAGTATTTATCACCACATCGTTAATCAATGAATTAATTAAATTGTGGTTGTGGATACTTGTTCTCAACAGCTATTTTGATATGATTACAATAATCAATGAAAAGTCATATTGAACCATTATTCATACAAAAATTGTTCTCCCCATTATGAAGAACTTTGTTTAATGAATCCATTTTCAATATTATCTTATTTTTTCTTTATCAATTCTCATAACTCAAATGTGGTCAATTTATAAGGATCATTTGAAATAGGTGTAAAACAAGTTATGAGTTCCATTTGGAACATAACATCAAGAATTAGTTGAATACTAGGAAATTAATCCATAAATAGGTTATAAAAATCACACAGAAGAAGTAAATGTTAGACATTTATTTACTCAATGAGAAACCATGAAAATCAACCATTTTTAATATTAATTGATACCATAAAATTGATATATCTACATCCTAATATTAAAATTTATCATACAAATAATAGATGTTCATAGGATGGTTCAGAATATCAATTGTGACTTCCCATTCAATGAAATTTATGTGGCATTTTTGTAAAAAAGTAAATTCTTTGTCTAGGATACTATCAAACTCTGACAAAGGGAGAATAAAGATATTTTTTGGATTCTCTTTCCCACATACATCATCCAGAGAAGAATTATCAACATGATATGAGATTATCATACAACCAATGTTTTTTAATACCAACTCACATCTAATCATCAACGTGGTATAGTGAAACACAGAGAGTATTATTTTGATTTGATGTATTGGGTAGACATTCAATCAAATACGACATAATCATATCCATAGTGGATGGTTAGTGTACCATTCACCATATTTTATTGGACCCCTCTTTGAAAACAGTTAAAAAATTATTTTTTCATTTGTATTTAGTATTAAAAGGCTTTTGAAATAAATAATAATCAATACCCGCTATATTTTGGAAGAATTTGGAATAATTTATAAACTTATTTCAATTAAAACCCTATAGAATTAGTGGCTCATTATACTGTTATTTTTCTCAATTCACATCATTAGCTTCCTTCTTTCTATCATATAGAAATTTTGTTTATGAAGGATGTTACTTTCTTAAACTTTAAATATTTACCAGTCCACTTATGGAAATTTACTAAATGTTTCATTTCACACTTATAGTATAGAGGAAACAACTTCTTCTTATCACTTTGATTTTAAAAAAACCGCAGGCCATTTTTCATTTCATTTCAAAACCAGGGGAATGATAGTTAACACCAATATCCTTATCCACCTTTATGAAGAAGAAAAATATTTCCTCATATAAGCTAAATTCCCTTTTGGAAAACTTCATTTAGGGACATTTTTTTAATCTACTAAAAATCTTTCAACCATTCATTCTTGAAATATTATATCTACAGAAGCATTACTTTTAATTATTGTAAAATTCCCACAAATTCGAATAATTTATTTATCATCATTATATTTAATATCAAGGAATTCATTATTCATTTAAGATTTGAAAATAAAAGGAATGTATGTTTTTAAAAATATGATCTTAAACACATCTCGCTTTTTATATTCAATTTCTTCCTCTTCCCTCATATTCATATTTATATAATACGCTTAATATAATTTTCCTTCAAAACTATAAATATCCAAATTAATTTTAGATATTTTAAAAAATTGTTAATTAAAAATTTGTTTTGAATTTTTCTGGTTCTTTTACCATAAACATGTGGATCAAAATATCCATTAAAATAATTTGGATGTTTCCTTATAAAGGTCTCAACAGAATGTTGTTCCTATTTTTTAGGAATGTATAAATGGTTCATATATTGAGAATGATGTTTGAGAATAACAAATATATTATTCATTTCATCACTCATAAAATGTAGTTGGTGGAGAAGACTATCATTTAATTTTTCATCAAATTTTTCATTAACATGACACCTAATTCTTTTAGTTATCTAAAGCCAAAAAAATTGTGTGAGATAAATTGATCAAAGTTAGAAACCAAATTATCATGATAAAAAATTTAAGGTATGTAAAAATAATGAAAATATTATTTGTGACACCTTGGTTTTCATATTTTTCAATGATGACCATTACCAAAACATTAGTATGTTATATTATAATAATAATTATCCACATGGTTCATAATAAAATGTTCCCATCATAGATTGCAATGTATAACTAATTCTCACATTGATAGAAACTATGGTTTTATAATAATTAAATATTGAGATATAATATCTTATTAGTTGGATATTCATTTAATAACATAAAAATAAATTAAAAAAAAGGATATTTCTAGTTTCTTGGGAAGCATGGACACATATACAACTGCTTCCTAAAATATCTACACCAAATAACAATAAGATGCTTATAACTATAAAAAATAATAACTATATCAAACATAGTAACATTATTCATGACCTAGTGAAAGGGAAATATATTAATTAGTGAGGTTATATTAAAATTATTCATTAGAAATGGTTGATATTAATGATCAGTTGAGAATAACATGATCATAATGTTATAGGAACATAACCATAACCTGTGAAAATAATACCCTATATATCATAAACCATAATAATGATTCAAATAATCTAATATGGAAGTTCATGAGACAATAACCATTTATTTATAAAATTTCATAAACTATTGAATCATAAAATTGTCATAATACATGAAATTTTGAATGCTACACAAGTAGTAAAAATCATTTTCAATGTAGTCACGACTCATTTCCAGTAATATCATAGTGTATTGGGTTCACTCCCCAAACCATCATAATAGTCATGGATCATTCCCAAAACTACAATAATGGTATATATTCACTTCCCAAGTCATCATAGTACTCATCCATCACTATCATGACTATCATAGTAGAAAAATTACCCAATAAAACTAGGTTCAATCTATATTAAATTCCTATTTATCTCACGAGATATCAATCTTTACCCAATGTAGTGGAGGGAGAAAAGGGTCACAACAATCATTGGTTATTAATTGAACATCAGCCATGAAAAAATTGAATTCAAAATCCTTAATTATAATTTAACCATTTCCCATGGTAATATTTTAAAAACTACCCCCAAAAGAAGTATATATATTTATATGTTTCCAAGAAGGTCATAAAACAATAATCATATAAGATCCCATGAAATGAAATGGGTTTCATAACAATTTCATCAAAGATTAACCTTTTGAAAATGGATTGGATTCATAAATGTTTATTCATCATCAATATAAAACATCTCAAAAAACAATAATGATGGCCATCATGGATCATATCCCTAGAAAATAATATGTGAAATAAAGGATTAATATATTTGACTCAGTGAAATACCATTAAAAGTTAATGAAATTATTCTTGTTGAAAATAACCATTCCCGTTTGAATGTACTTATTTAAAATCCAAACATTTATAAAAAATTATGGGATAAATTTTCTTTAAAAAATAAATTTGATGCTCATATATAAATCATAAAACAATGGAAATGTCTTTAAATTGCCAAATTTTGATCATAATATATAGGTTAAAAGTCATTCATTTCATACTTTTCTAAAAAATTTAAAAAAGTACCTTCTTCAAAAAAATAATATGCAGATACCATTTAAAATTGAATTTAATGAAACACATGGTAAAATTTGACTTTAAAAAAAAATTAATATTGAAAACCATCATTTAATTTTATTAAAAAACTATTAACATTGATGAAAAACAATTTTAGACTAAAGAGATAAATAAAGATAAATTTAATTCCAAACATATTATATATATTTTTAAAACCAAAGTGGTTGAAAACATTAGTAAAACATTTATTGTTATTAAATAAATATAAGATAATAATATTAATGAGTATGGTTGTATATATATCATAGGATTTAACCATTGAACACATATTCTAGAACAATCAATATAAATAATGATATTGTTACATAGAACCCTTACCACATGGGTAACATTTAAATTGTAATCCCATTCAAATAAATAAACATATATGGATACATAAATACCTATGAAGATAATTACATTAATCATAAATTATATTTATGGTATTTATATATGAAACATGAATGAAACATGTTGTCTGTATGATATGTGTTTTATAAAAATAAAAGTGATAGGACGACCCTTTTCTTTAGTTCTGATATCATTCATACACATTGAAACCTTCAATATAATTAATATATAATTTTTTCACATATTAAATAACCACATATATATAGATATATCATATCGTATTTGATTCAATTAAAAAAATTCATCCATTTGTTAATAGTTGTTTACTAAAATCACTATTCCATGTGATATCTGCTACATTTTTGGGTATGTTTTGGTTTATTATCAATGGTCTTTGTATTTTTATTATGTTTACATAATCTCAAGAATATTAATAATTTTATGAATATAATACATATTAATTTTGTACTTATTTATATTTCTTCATTAAATACAGAGATAGAAAAATGAAATACACTATTCCTGGAGACAAATGTGTTAGGTCAGAATATTAAAACTAACACAAGTGTGGGGTGAATAGTCTATTTTTTAAAAAAAATTCAAAAATATCACTTTTGAAACCCACATTGATTTATACAGATAACAAGTTATTACTTCTATAAAAGGAATATGCAGGAGATAAATAGAAATAAATGAAACATCATTTTTTATTTTTTTGGGGCATAAAGATCCCATAGTACACTCCACCAATTACTTTCTCTATGAGATTGGTTAATTCTTATAGTATGGACCTCCTTTCACAAGACCATAAAATGACAACTGATTTTAATAAGTTTACAAATTTACAACAAGACTCATAATAATGCCTTCTAGTTATCTAGCAACAAACTGATTATCAATATCCTAGATCAATAAGCTGATACTCCACCACAACTACGTAGGAGTAATTAAAACTCCAAAAAATCAAAATATATTGACCAAAAAGGTTCGGGTTCAACTTCACAGTTGTAGAGGCATGAAACTCACAATTTATGGATCATCTTCTTCAAGAAATGAATATCATCAAAAATGAATGTAATGACCCGAAAGTTTGAATAATATGTTGTTTCTAGAAAATTTATGTTTTACTATGACATAATTAATAAAAATATAAAAGTATAAAAGAAATTTTACTCTTGGATTTTGACCATTATATGGATATTGGTTAATATAATAGTTTGTAATAATAATAATTTATAACGTTATAATTATTTTTTATAAATAAAAATAATAATGGTTAATTAATGAAAAAAAGAGAGTTGATGGCCTCATCTAGTAGACTCAGTCTATAAAAGCCCATTTTTTATAGCTTGGAAAAGAGTTATTGTCTCTAGGATTTTCTCGGGACCAAGGATAATCCATGATTCAACATTTTAAGCATGAAAAAAATAACATAATGGAGGATGATTACCACCCAGGTGATGTTATCCGAGCAACCACAAAATTCCATCACCATATCACACATTACCCTTGGGTCATATGTGGGTGTTCTAAGGGGTTATGTTTCATGGGATAGCTAACATAAAATTTAATTGTATTGTTCACATAAAATTTCTCTTTCCTCATTTCTTTTTTAAGAATAGTTTTTCTTAAAAAATTTAATTGATTTTGATAAATTTATTTTTCAGGTAAAAATTGTAAATTTATTTCTATATTAAAAAATTATTTATAAAAAATATTTATTATATTGAAAAAGTGTAATAAAAAAATATTCCTTAATTAAAAATGGGAAAATAGTTTTCTTTCAAGTGTCAAAAATTTTATTATGAATGTTACTAAACATTTTATGTCCACTATTATATTTAATAAATTGGTATTTTTAAAGATAAACGAAATTTTTTTCATATTTAGAAATTTATTATGGTAAAATAAATTACATTTTTTATTTCAGAAAGATGGTATTGGGATATTATAAATTTATCAAAATTTTATAAAAAATATTAGTTTTTCATGAATATATAAAATACTAATTGAGTGTGTTTTCATGTTTAATGAAATCCCAGATATGACATAATGATTTAAATATTATTTTAAATTTTTTATTGATTATTACATATTAATTTAGCTCAATACGTCTCCCATGTGGCCAATACCATTTCCAAGACCATGGTTTTTCAAATACCACTAATGAGGTGTCCAAAAAAATTAATAAAAAACATCATAAATTTTTCTATAAATACCAACCCATTCATTCATTTTCATTCATTCCGAAATAACTGTCCTCTAATTTTTTATAGTATAACCACTTAATGAGTCCTCCCAAGGTGCTCGTAATTCCAAATGGTCATGATATTCAAATTTATAGTGTTACTCTTCATGTTAAGGATATGCCCAACTCATCATTCCATTTCATGATCACTTTGGTGTTGTATGTCATTCACATTACCTTAAAATTTTATTTTTTCATTTTTTATTTTCCTACAAATGTATTATGTGTATTTTTTAATGGCATAACCATTTCTCCTCTATTTTTAATTTTTTATAAAACTATGTTTCATACCTATTATGATGTATAATTTTTATCCCAAAATCTCTCTCTTTATCTAAAGAAATTATTTTCATTTCTTTATGTGAATGCCCAATCCTCATTCATTTCAAGGGGTATTCATCAAGAAATAAAAAATTATTTATTTTATTATTCAATTGACATACATAAAACCCTCATTACCTTTACAAGGATTATAAATTTTGTATTGATAATGTTTTTTACAACTTTTTAAAACAATATGATTTCGATTTGAAACCCATTTCATTTATTGTATATGGGATATTTAGGAAATGATTGATTATTATATATACGTCTCACGTGATAATGTAGAAATATTATCGGTCCTCTATGACAGTGCTATAATTTATTTTTTCATGAAATTAATCTCTAGAGATGACTAGTTTTATGATACCTTGATGAATAACCTGGTTAAATATTTTGACACATTGTGGTTGTGCCATTGTGTTATTCTAATGAATGTATAAATTAAATGTTTTAGTGAAATTTTCAAGTTATTGTTCCGGAAAATACTTATATATTATTGTTTACCATTCCTTTATGATATTCCTTATATTCTTATTGTTATTTCACAAGTTCACATGTAGACTACTTCAATTGTTTTACATTATTGGGCCTTCTTCCCACCATTTCTGTTGATGTATGTCCCCGTGATATGATAAGAAATAAATGTACTTCATATGACCCATTAATAATCCTTCCATGTGGGAGAGGAATTTTTTTAATGTTTTCATGTATTATGAACCATATTTCCATGACACCGAACTTTTAAAATACTTTGTTGGTAAAATTTAATGTAAACATATGTAATAAATAGGTGGAATGTCATAGTTGGTATCAAAGGATAGTAAATTATTTTTCAAAATTAGGATATGAAAACATTATGAAGAACCCCATAAAAAATTTTAAATATTGGAGATCTTCTTGGTATTTTAGTTAAATACTATCTAAGTGGATTCTAAATAAAATACATGTCTAGATATTAATAATGTGATGTGTCTTAGACAAAGATTTATGTAGGGATAAAACCAAAAAACGCCACTATGAGCTAGAAATGAATGAGAATAAGTTCTCCAAAATAGGCCATAATGAATTCCTATTTTGACACTCCCTAAGAATATTTTTTTAACAACATCTTTTTATGTAAAATTATTAATGATTTATAAGAAATTTAATTGTTTATGATGAATAACATTTTTAAGAATTCGGATTTTAAAAAATACTTTAGACTTACACAATTATTAAATGAAACAAGTTTCTCGCTGATGTTTTATTCTTCTAGAAAATGGTAGGACATTTGAGGATCAATTCAGTTAGTTCCTGCAATGGATAGTGCATCAATAGTCCTCTAATGGAGACCGTAATGGGAACATTCTTTAGAAAGATGAATCAAATGACTTGTGTTTGAGAAATAAAGTGAATCAATATGAGTTACCAATTTCACCCTGAAGGGAAAAACATTATGTCTATTTATTTATGAATAAATGACTACTAAAATTAAGTAAGTGTATAGACCCATTGATTGAAAAAAAAATTATAGGATTTATTGAATTTATTTTTCTCTACATCATAGTTATGAATATGAGAAAATCACCCTACCTATTTACCCCGTAGAGAGAGAATCTGATCTATGGTGGGATATGATTAAAAACAAAAGAAAAATATGGGAAATTGAAAATATGGAGTGGGACAAGTTCATATAGATCTTCCTCCATTTGTATTTCTCCTGTTTGATGAGAATTTAAATAGTGAAGTAATTTCCATAGCTCAAGTAGAAGGAAAATGAATCCTTGGGAAGCTCTGAGATGAAATTCACAAGGATTTCACATTACAACTCTATGTAATTCATGTATACTAATGGAAAGGTTGCTAAATTCATTAGTGGACTAAGTCCTAATCTATAGAATAATCTAGACAATTGCGAAAAGGAATACTATGTAGAGATCTTACGAATTTTATTTAAATTCAATATAGATTTGGGGAGACATAATGGTCTCATAAATCCAATTAAAATAAGAGATTAACGGTTCCAGTATTGAGGAGGATCTTTGATTAGGGAAGATGTGGAAATAAATAGAAACATCCCATGTATAATAGATGTGGGAATGATCAATCAGGGAACATCATGCATAGGAGCGATATGTGTTACAAGTGTAGAAGAGAAGGCCATATCGCTCAAAATTATAATAGTGAGGTGAAGCCTCAACTTACCGGCACTAAAAACAAAGATAAGATGGTGAAATTTCTACCTGAATTCCAATTCATCATGTTAGTACATCATGGGAACTTTTATAATGAATTTTCTAATCCAATGGTAGTGTAGGAGAAGCACCAATAGCCTCAGAATAGGATAAAAGAGAAAGGACGTGATTTTTCTATCCTGATGGATGACATTGAAGCTCCAAATGATGTGGCGGAAGGTACTCCTATTGTTCTTTTATAATATATCAAGTACATTGTTTGATTCTAGTTTCACACATTCCTTTATTTCCTCCAAATTTTCAATGAATATAGATTCACTTATAAAACTACTAAAAGTATATTTATCAATCAAGACTCGTAGAGGGATTATCCAATCATAAATTGTATTTAGAATGCCTCATATTTACATTAGCAAGCATAATATTATAAAAAATCTTTTAGTCATCCCAATGATGGAATTTTAGATTATTCTAGCAATGTAATTGCCCACAAATAATAATTCTAATATAAAATGGAGAAGTAAGTAAATCTAAATAGTCTTCAATGGAGAAGATATAGTTATCTTCCATGTATAAATACATAAATCATATCTTTTTCTAGAAGCCCATCCTATATCATTATTTAGGATGATTATTGGTTAATAAAATGAATGAAACGAGATTATTAGGTTATATAATTTCCCCACCATTTACAAATAAGTTGTGGTATTTCCAAAGGAGTTACCTAGACCTCCCAGAAAAAGCAGTGGTAATGTTCTCCATTGAACTAATGTCTATTTATATTCTGATTTTAGAAACCCTATATAGAATGGTGAATGTGTAGCTAGAGGAATTAATGAAATAAATATAAGAAATTTTGGAAAATTGGTATATCCATTCAAGACTTTCTCCAAATGGAGACCATGTTCAGTTTCGAAAGAATAAGGTTGGATTGAGTCAATTATGCATTGATTGTAGAAAACTGAATTACATCACTGTAAAGACCAAGTACCCTCTTCTAAGAATTGATGAATTATTTGACCATCATCATAGGGATCATTTATTATACAAGCCTGATCATTACTCTAGTTACCATCAATTGAGGGTGAAGAAATATGATATTTTTAAGACCTCCTTCCGATAAAGATATGGGCATTGTGAGTTTGTTGTTAAGCATTTTGGTTTTACTAATGCACCTACAATTGATATGTATTTCATGAACAGTTCCATTAAATACTACCTTGAAAACTTTGTGGAAGATTTTATTTATGATATAATGATATAATCCAAAATTCAATAGGAGCATGAAGATCATATATGGGTTATATTCAAAACTATGAGTAAGGATGTGTTATTTTTAACGTTTAGAAAGTGTGAGTTCTTGTAAAAGTATATAGGTTTCTATGAGAACCCAATTACCAGTTAAGAAATTCCAATTGACATTGGAAGGCCAATGGTTTTAGAGGAGTGGCCTCATATTACAATAGTAAACGAGATTTGTAGTTTCCATGGATTTGAAAAATAATAAAGGAGGTTTCTGAAAAAAAATTCATGATTATCAAATCAATTATCCATGTGAACTAGAAAACTGGTCAAGTTCATATTGATAATAGAGTGTGAAGAATGATTACATGAGCTGAAAAGAGATTGGTTACTACAAGAATTTTAACAATAACCTCAGTCATAGAAGGATTTTTTATTTTTATCAATGTATCTCTACAATGTATTTGAAGCCTCCTCATGGAAAATAGCAGGGTAATTTATTATGAATATCAATAGTAAAGATTGAAGTTCTTAATTATCATATATATGATCTTGAGTGGGACAAGGTATTTTTTCATTGAATATATGGGGGTACTATCTTTATGGGGGAAATTATATATACAGAGACTATCCAAGTTTGATATATAATTTCACGAATATGGAATTAAACATAAGACAGAGGATAAGTATAGAACATCATAAAAGGAATGATTGATAAATTCATTATCATCCCGGAAGAGCAATAAAATTAACCTTCAGCATTATGTTGGAAATACCATGTTGTTTGAGTAATGATGATTATTCAATGAGATCCCCTAATAAAAAACATATGTGTAATTGGACATTGGAATTGTAACGATAAGGAAATAATCATCCATATCCCATATTATTAATGAATAGTCATTAATATATAAGTTCAAGAATGATAAAAAAGAAGATTCTTTGTTATATATGAAGATCAAGGCTGTAATGGGTGGGACGTTTGTAGATTTCAATATTGATCTTGGAAGAGTACTTAAATTTAAAACAAGACTATGTGGGATATCTATTTGGAAAATAAAGAATGAGCTGATGGATGATTCTCATAGATCAACATTCTCTATACATCCAGGAAGAAGGAAAGTATATAGGGGCCTTTGGGATCATTATTGGGGGTATAATATGAAAAGGGTTATTTTAGACTACACTACAATGTTCCTGGCATGTTGGAAAGTGATGAAGAGTAAAAAATTCATAAAGGGGTATTACAAACACGACCATTTATAGCTTGGAATAGAGACAATGTCATTATATAAACTGTCACTAGTTTCCTAGGAACACCCAAATGAAACAATGTGATATGGGTTATATTGGACCTTTTGACCATGGCTGCCCATTTTATTTCTATTGAAGAAGATTTCTCTCTGGACCATCATGTCATGATTTATCTGAAGGAAGTGCTATGGCAATATTGAGTTCTAGTTTTAATAATATCAAATCATGATCAATGGTTCACATCAAAATTCTTGACAATTATTCATCATTCTCTGTATACCGAAATTAATTTCATTATGGACTATCACCCTTAAAATAATGGCCAATCTTAATAGACAATTCAAACAATGAAGGAAATGCTGGGAACAAGATCAAATGGATAATAAAGGTGTATGACATCATCATCTCCCATTAGATGAGTTCTTTTATTGCAAAATATTCCACTCGTGAATTTAATTGGAACCCAAAGATGCTATATATAGTAAGAGATGTAGAACTCCTACTTGTTGGGAAGAAATTGGTGAGAGAAATATTCGTGTGATTAGTCATGTGGAATAGATGAATCAAAATATCGATGCCATCCAACAACACATTAAGGATATAGAGAGTTGGTAGAATAGTTATTCTATCAAATGACAAGGGAACCTGGAGTTTGATGTTGGTGACATGTTCTTCCTTTGTTTTTCTCCATGGAATAGAGTCTTGTCATTTAGAACGAAAGGGTATCTGATTCTTAGGTACATTTTCAACTATGAAATCATTGATCACATAAAATTAGTGTCATTTAAGCATTCAATTTCTCCAAATATAGCTGAGGTTCATGATATATTTAACATATCCATCTTGATTAAATACATATCTGACCCTTCACATGTACTAAATCCATATGTCATTTAATTGGAACTTGAATTATCTTATGAGGCTTAGTCTGTAGAGATATTAGATCATAGAGACAGGGTTCCATGCAACAAGACTAACCACCTTGTTATAGTGGTGTGGAGGAATCACTGTTAGGAACAATAGGGGCCTATATACCCTGAGAGGGGTGGTGAATCAGGGTTTGGATTTTCTTTTTCAAAGTACTTCCTACCCCACTAGATCTTGACCTCTTTATTACAAGGGTCACTTTGTTTTCTCTTGTGTGTAAACTATGATCACTTCTTTACTTATTTATCTAATGATTATGCTTTGAATGCAATACAGGGAAGCAAACAGGGAGACACAAATATTTTTACTTGGTTCACCCTCACTGGGCTACGTCCAAGGAGAATACACTAACAAGTTTCCGGTCGAACCAAATTCCACTATTCTTCACTAGATGTGGATACAAAGTTTGGGCTAGATAACTTCTAAGCCCAGGCTCACTGCCTTTACAAGTTTAGGGTCATCTCACTATTTTCCCAAGGGTCACTCCATGTTTCTCTCTCCCTGTCTCACTACCGGTGGAGAGGATCACCCTCTTTCTCTTCCTTTGCTCACTCCTCTTGGAAAGAATCCACTCACAGTTTGTAGACCTGTAGGTCTCTTCATTTTCATGAAGGAATGCATCTTCATTTGTAAGAAGATGCTCTGTTTAAGCCCAATTTTTACCCTTAGATGAATATCTCTTTGCACCAAAGGAATCAATAAAACTTCCAGCTTCCACGCACCCCGAAAAACACTACTAGAAATAAACCTTACTTGGCACGCAAGTCAATCTCGGCGCTCATGTATCGGCGTGTAAGTCACAAATGGCGCACAAGTCTATCTCAAACACTTTCACGACACAACCTTCTTCAACTCCAAACTTTCACGACACACTTTCTTTTACGCACAATCCAATATTGGCATGAAAATCCACACTGGTGCGCAGCTTCAAACACTGGCGCACAACAATCACCATGTCGCGCAGGTCCCACCTGCACGACCACACACACCACTTGCGCGACCACCACACCTGCATGATGGGATCTCTGATTTCTCAATGTTTTGAACACTTGTACTGAATGAAGAGGGGTGATCCAGTATTTATAGGCAAATTGACCAACCTGCGCGACAGCGCACAGGTCACCTGCGCGACCCAGTCTCAGCGCGCAAGTCTTCTGTCCTTTTAGACACTTGCACGAACAACTCCCAAACTAGCGCGAACCTATTTCCATAGCCATATTTTGATATTTTGATCATGAAAAACATATGGCATGCACGTTTCTTATACTCCAAATCCTCGGCACGCAATTCCCTTTTCCAAAAACACTTTTCTTCATTTGTCAATTTTCAGGCCCAAAATTTTGGAAAACACTGGAAAATGGTGCCACCTTGTATATGTTCTTTTGTACCGCCTCCATATCATCCATTCCTTTTGTCAACATTCTTGAATCAAACATGTATCGTTGACCTCAGCTCTTGAACTCTACATTCCATCATGAAATCCTCTTTGTCAACAAATTTGTATGTGATTGTTTTGCTTTCTCAACAATCACAACTCAGATGTCCACTTTGTCAAAAAACACAATCACCTCAAAAATGTTTCAAGGATGCCTTAAGGGATTTTTTCCCAACAATCACATGTATAAAGAAGCCTTTTGGGGAATATCGGATATTACTAGACATAATAATCCATAAATTTATCCTTTCGAGGGTATAAGTTTAAATTTCAAGGTTGTTATTTTTTGAGGGTGAAGAATTTAACAACACAATATTTTGAATAATATGTTGTTTTCTGAAAAGGGATGTTTTACTATTTCAATATAAATATAAATATATAAGTATAAATTATATGTAAACACTGGGTTTTGAAAATTATATGACCATTTCATAACATGACCGTTGGAAATTATAATAATTTTTAACATTATAATTAATAGTGATACAATGAAATGATAAGGGATAATTAATATAGAAAAAAGTGTCCAAGGACTCATCTAGTAGACCCCTGCAGTTCAAATCCATTTTTTCAAATCTGGGAAGGTGGTAGTATTATTAGGATTTGTTGTGGTCCATGCCCAAACCAAGATTTAACATTTTATGCTTGAACGAAATTGCACAAGGGATAAGTTCAAGATAATCGTGATTATCACGAAGGACGATGTTATCAGAGCCGCCCCATGAGTCCATCACTCTCACACACCTTTCCATTATGTAGTATGTGGGTTCTTAATGGGTTATGATTCAAGTAACATACAATATAAAATGCAATCCAATTATTTAATTAAATTTTTATTCCATAATGTATGTTTTTAGAATACTTCTTAAAAATTATAATGGAATATTATAAATTTTATCATTTAAAAAAATGTATATTTATTAATATATTAATTTAATTATTTTTTAATAATTATTATTATAATAAAATATTGTTATAAAACCACTCCTTTTTAATTAAAAATTATAAAATAATTTTAATTTTTTCTTGTATGGAAAATTTTACTATGGATGCTACTTTGATTTTTCTAGCCACTTTTATTTTTAATAAATTAGTATTTTTATAGTTAAAAATTATCAAATTTATATTTTTATTATGAGAAAATAAATATAAATTTTTAATCGAGAAGGCTGATATTAGGTTAAGGTGAATACATGATAATTTAATAAAATACGTATGTTTTTCATAAATATTGAAAATATTGGTTGAGTTTTTAGGAATGTCTGATGACATCATAGCTAGGTCATAATGATATAATTATAAATTTAAAATTATGTCCTAACATTATGTGCTAATGTAACTAAATATTTTTCCCAATTGGAAAATACCAGGGAAAAATACAATTGTCAATCCCTTGGTTTTCGAAACACCACTAATGAGGTGTCTAATGAAATTAAAAAAGAATCTCATCCTTTTCATTAAAACCCCCAATTACTTCTTTTACATTAATTTAAAATTATTTCTCTAAGATTTTATGATATTATTACCATAGAAGGAGTCTTCCCAAGGTTCCTTTATGCCCTCAAGGTCATGACCATTGATTTTTAGGTTTTACTATTCATGTTAATGAAATTATCTACTTATCCTTTCCTTTCTGGTTCTCTGTTATGTGGTATGTCTTTCATATTTACAAAACATGTTTGTATTTACATTTTATTTTTTCCCTAGAATTTATTATGATTATTTTATGAATGTTTTACAATTTGTCACCTCTCTTTTGAATGTTTTATAAAACCGTCTTTCATACCTATTATGCTGTAAAATTTTCATCTCAAAATATATCTCTTATTCTCAAGAAATCCATATATTTTCATTATGTGAATACCCAAAAAACTTTCATTTCTAGGGGTATTAAAAATGACATGAAAATGATTTATTTTCTTAATTGATTTACATATATAAAACTATCATTCTATTTCCTTGGGTTATAAATTCTATATTGAACGTGATTTCAATAACTCTATAGATCACCATGATTTTGATATAAAACTCATTTCTTTTATTATGTATAGGTTATTTAGGAAAAGTTTTATTATGATATATGTGGATCAGAAGAATAAAAAAATATTAATGGTGTTTCCCGATGGCTCTCCAATGCAATGGGAAAACATTAAACTCTAGGAATGACAAATTTTACGATATTGTGGTGAATAACCTTGGTAATGTTTTGGACACATTGGGGTAAAACATGGTTATATGCATATAAATGTGTAAATTAAAAGGTGAATCTACATTAAAAATATATTAATCATTATATTATTATTATATGCCTCTTTATCATAACTTTTCGATATTCATTATATTTTTATCGATATTTCGCAAGTTCACATACAAACTATTTCACTTTTTCCCCTTACTAGGACTTCTACTCAACCATTAATTTAATGCATGTCACCATGTTATGAGATGAAATTAATATAATTCGGATGAACCATGATGAATAAATTCATGTTGAATAGATTAATTTTTATGTTTTCTAGTATCATGGGGATTATTTCCAAGACACTAATGTTTAAAAGATCCTCTCATTAAAAAATGTAATGTACCATTATGTAATAAAAAGGTTTTAGGTCATAATAAAATAATCTGAAGTGATACTAATTGGAATATTATCTTCAATATGGTAGAAAACGTAAATAGAAGTAGTAATATAAATATAGTAAAATATTGATCATGTATATCTCCAGTGTGTAGCTTCTTTGGTAATTGATCGTTCATTATAGAAACACTGAAAATATAATTTTAATAACACAGTTTCATATGTGAATCTATTATCATACACAAATTTTTAGAAGAGATACTTTGAAGAAATGTATTTAACAGATATCGTTCATTGGTATTCTAGATCCAAAACAATAGCTCGATTGATTTTAGAAATTCAAATCCCAATTGACCAGGGGAGCCGTGGAATCCATTTAGAAAAATAGTGATTTTCTTTGATGGATACAATTCATTGAAATAATAATAATTATACTTTAATTCGTCAAAAATTTTTACATCATCATTTTAGCAATCATAGTTAAAAAATTATGCGTAAAACCATTTACATTAAAAACACAATGTAAGGTTGAAATCCATAGCGCAGGGTTCTTTCAAATAGCATAGGGTTTCTTTCTGTAACACATGGTTTCTACAAACATACGGTTCCTTAAACAAATATTCATTTTCACATAAAATAGGTATAAAAATTAGAAGATAGATGATAATACATACATTCACATTTATATCATAATATCCTAAATGTAGTATTGATTATCCGTACATTCAAATTCTTGAACATAAGGATAAAAATTAGTAATCCAAACATCAAATGTATTGTTGTGGATCTATACATTTGGTGATTCTCTGAATGTATGAATGTTGATCCAAATGAAAATTTAGTATTGTAAAGTAGGGGTGATACCATAAATAGGAGTTTCAATATTTCAGCATAAGGTATGTTTGATACCAAATGCATGTGATTCACCTTTTCAGTGTAACGTATGTGTGATCACATACACAAGCATTTTAATTTTCTAGTGTAACATAGGGTTGATACCATACATTCATTTATCAATTGCAGGGTTTTGAAATAGTGTTCCCAGAGTAATTCATGTAACATTAATTAAAAAAACCTGGATATAAATTCCTAAAAATTAATTTAAGAAAAATTTATTATAATACTAACAAGGGTATTTTTAAGCATCAAAATCATCATAATTTATTTCTTGTTGTTAATAGAATACATTCCCAAAAATATCCCAATTATTGATGATTATAAAACCCATAAAATATATATAAAAAATTAAATAAAATTTAATATTTTTAAACATAAAAAATAGATATATATAATATTATCATGTTTCAATTTCACAATCTTATAATGATAATGAAAATAGATACTTTTAAATTAATTATTTTATCTTATAAAATGTTTTTGTTCCAAAATATTATCCCCCATCTCCCCGTAGACTTCTTATAAATTATTCATCTATATATATTTGTACACATATTCACCCGTTCCCCAAATATCCTCCCATAGTTTTTGATATCAAAATATAGCATTAATGAGTAAATGATATAAACCGTAGTTAATATATGATGTCACAAAAAATGATCAGTTTATAAAAACTCTCAAGAAATATAAATTTTGATTTATAAGTTATGTATTGAATTTAAAGAAAGGAGAATAAACCTAGATAAGAATAAATTAAAAGGAATTTAAAATTAATTTGAATGTTTTTAAAATATTATAGCTTAAAATCCATAACCAATGAAGGTTCATCAACATTAATGAATTTGCTCTGAATCTGAAGGTGTAGAAGGGTCATCCATGTGATGAATGGCTTGTCCAATACCATTAATATTAATGAGATTTAGTATGAATCTGTAGATGTGGTTGTTGAAGTATTCAGACAATTGATGAAGTCGATTCATCAAATCTATCAATATATGTAAATTTAAATCTAAATTAACCTTCCAAAATTCAGTCACAGCTTCCTATGAATATATGATGGAAGTAAACATACCCTTAACATGTTTATATAATAATCCAAAATAGGATTAATTTGGAGAATATTGAAAAACCAGTTGTCTATGGTTATTTACCAGAAAACATAAAGGAATACTATCACATAGAAGATTTTACATCCTATAATTTAAATTGTCCAGTACTGAAGTAATTTCATTAGACCTCTTTATCTGGTCTCGTTGTTTAATTTGAGTGGATGTTTATGATTGATTTATCTCCTTGGGATATTGAACTTATCATCCAATAATTATCTTTACCTTATCAAAATATATCTTCTTGGCTGATTCAACTCTTAACAAAATTAATTCTCTATAAATATTGCTGATAAACTCTCCACGATTTCCATTAGAAATAATATTTTCATTGAATTATATGAGATGGTGGTTACAAGCCCCAATCTCTGATCTCAGCAATGCAGTAATTTTTAATTCTCCAAATTTATTTTTCACAACATCTAATTTTTCCCTACGAAAAAAATATGGAACCTCTAATAGATTTACTTTTATAACTAATGCTTCATCATGGGAATCAAATGATTCGACATATTGAGATATATGTAATCAAAATCATTGAAAATAGAAATATAGATCACCATTTTGTTCTGATATGTCTATTAAAGATAATCCTCCCAAAACATCATAATCTGGTATAATATGATATTGAGTTGCTAGATTAGGTTCATCTTCTCTGCGATATTATTGAATGTGAGACTCCTTCTCAACATTCTATTATAATGGAGATTAATACATAGTTCCCACAATAACATAATCTATATTCTCAATAATATCAACTGAAATACACCCTCTATGAACTTGTATTTTCCTTCTACAGATTCTGACTCTTCATTAACTCTCTTCCTAACAGATCCAACTGAAGGAACCATCATTTCCTAACCCTAATATACTTCCAAAATCTTCTGTCATTGTTCTTCACCAATAGAAAAAATACAACTCCATTATTTTTTCCTAAAAAATCCAAACATTTTAACAATATTAGATTTTAAAACATTATTGGGATGACACGTCTTTCTAGAAATCATAATTACAATTTTTTCTATTATCTGTAAAAAGTAGAAAATACTCATTCGATAATGATAATATATAATCATGATATCCCTGTGGTAGTAGTAGTAGTTTAGATATCAGATCAAAAACTGATAGAAATTGAACATAACGTGGTTCATGAATAGAAACATAGAAAACGTGACAGGATTAAGGATATTCTCTAGCTAATTAGTTCATGGAAAAAATACAGATTAAATAAATTTCATCATAACCTGATTGTCAGGAGTAATCACATTTTCTATTGATTTCTTTATTATTCTTATTCCATATAATGAAAACAAAATTTCCTCTAAAAAATGTTTCACTTTACATATATAATTTAAGTTAATCAAAATCCCCCCCCCTCATGATGACAACATAATTACTCAACCATTTCAATAGAAGAGGAATAGAATTCACAAAAGTTAATCTTATAGTCAATGGTATCTTCGAAGAAAATATATGTAAATAATGATATATGTAAAAATTCATTTTCATCAATTGCATATACCATTAGTATTTTATCTTATACAAAATAAAAAAAATTCATGTAATACCATTTCATTGTAGATTGAAATATCTACAAAATATAAATAATCGAAATCGATTTCCTTTCCTTCAGGCACATGGTGAATTTCCCTAAAGCAAAAGTAGTTGCATCTAACATAGAATCATCAGATATTCATGAGGTTTATATCTCTTACAGTTGAAATATTAATTTCATTTATGTTTTTTGGTATAAAAAATAGGAATCAAATAAGTGAGAGAATAATAGGGATACTCTGTATGCGTAGGGGACATATTGGAGATGAGAAAAAGAGTGGGAGATAGCGAAATTTTTTCATTATGTTGATTGAGAATGTACTCATTAATTTTTAATTCATAATAGAAAATGAAGTAAAAAACATTTAGAATATATATAAAATGAAATAAAAATAATAATGAATGATAATTGTTTATATATAACATATATAACACATAAAATATAAACAAATAGATTAAAATAAAATAAATTGAATAAATCTTTTATTTAAAATTAAATAATCTGAATTACCCCTTAATAAAGAAAAACTTTCCCGGAGATATGGATTATTAAAAATATTAGCTATTTGATATTTGGTAATAAAAAAAATAAAAAGATATATTCTTATGAATGATTTTATCTCTTGGAAAATTATTCCTTATAACAATTTGTTTAGTCATTAAATGAATAATATTATAATATGATGTATTTATTCGAATATTATTATCACATAATAGGAGTATATTAATAAAATAATTTCCATATCTAGTAGAGTTTTTTTAATAAACAATACTCATTCACAAACACTTCTAGCAGACACATTTTTCTACCTCAGCGGTTCACAGGATAACTTAGTGTTGTTTCATATTATACCATGTAATTAAAGAGTTTCCAAAAGAAGTGATAGGTTTATCATTCATGTTTTTTTTCTAATCTAAAACATCCAAAATCTTCATATGAATATGATATTAAATTAAAACTATATTTTTGGGTAAAGTGGATATTGATATAATGTTCTCTTTAAATGTCTAAATATTATTTTTACAATAGTATGATTGGATTTGTTTAGATTTTATTAGAATCTAGCACAAAAGAAAAACACTAAACATAAGATATGGGTAGATAATTGTAAGATATAACAAAATATCAATAAAAACAATATATAACTTGTTGTCTCCTGGTTTTTTCTGCTTCATCCATATCATGTTTTATATTTATACACATGAGAGTTGTATATGTCTTGTTAATATCTTGTATATACTTTTTTAGAAATTCAATAATATATTAACTTTGATTTAAAACATTTCCATAAAATTTTCAATAAATTTTAATTCTAAAATGAAATTTAGTTCCCCGATCATACCCATTTCAAATTAATTTTTCCTTAAATTTGAAAAAACATTACAAAATTTTAATTTGTTTAACACATAATTACATCATCAACATTTAATTAAACTAATAAAATATTAAGAATTTTTTTCTTAAAATGTGTTGGATCTTCTAATACTATCGTAAATACTTTTCTTAATGGAAATGAACTTAATATTTCTTACCAAGATCTAGGTTCGTATTTAATTCTATAGAGAGATTTAATATGTGGAAAAAATTATTTTCGTTTTTGAGGTTTTTGAAAACCAAGATGTTGTTCAACATAAACATACTCCAATAAAAAACTATTTATAAAAGAAGACATATCATACATTATATATAATTTAAAATTCATTAGAGATGCATAAGAAAGAAGTATTCTTATGGATTCTAGTCTAGTTACAAGGTAAATGGATTCATCTTAATCTATTCCTTCTTCCTGAATATATTCTTTATAGAATAATCATTCTTTATTTCAGGTTACGATCCCTTGATTATACTGTTTATTTCTAATGACCCACTTAGTTCCAATATCTGGATTATTTTTAAGAATTTATACATGTTACCACAATTTATTCAATTTAAATTTGTTTATAATTTCATGGGAATACAGAATCCAACATTCATTTTCAATTTCTTCTTTAGTTGACTCTGGTTCTAACTGAGATTTAATTGAATATGATTCTACTAGGATTTCTACATTTCGTCTATTTTTAATTCCTATGTCTTGGAATCCTATTACAGTTTCAATTTTTTGGTTCTTTAATATTAGAGATTATCAAGACAATAAAATCTATAATTCTTACGTGTCATGTTCTTATGAAATAGATTAAAAATTCTAAATATCATTTAAAAAACATGTTTAGGGTTTTCTAGTCTAGTGTTATCAAATGTGTTAGTTAAATCATCTTCTTGGTATTTCTTATTAATGAATGGGTCCGTATCATCATACTTTATAGGAATTGATTCATCAATAATCAATTGATTTTTATTAAATACTTTTTAATCATTAAATGTAAAAGAATATCCCTAAAATAGACCTTTATTATATATTGGAATGAACGTACCAAGGTTTTCTATAGTATTCAAAATATATATTTTTTATCTAAAAATATTAAAATATCATAATTTAGGTTTTTTTTTATTATAGAGTTCATAGGGCATCTTCTGGAAAATATGACTATTTAAAACTCTAACCAAGATATAATATTCTCTTTTTTTTCTTCCTAATGATATATATGAAGAATATATTCATTTAGAATAGTTTATTGCATTTCATGAAACATTCTATTTATTATTTCAATAATTGTTTTTTCTTGAGGCTATTTGGAATAGTGAAGGTGTGTTTAATACGTATATTTGATGAAAAAAAATTGAATTCATAATTATAAAATTTTACACCATGATCAATTCTTAATGAAATAGTTATAAAACCTTTCCATTTTGAAACGTTTAAAAAACACTTTCAAACAAAGTGAATAAATAAATTTTGAATTTTAGAAAATAATACATTCTAAATCTAATATAATTATCTACTAAAACATTATCATATAATTTACCTTCCAAACATGTTACCATTTATGTTACAAACCATTCTATATGGATAATTTATATTGTTTTAGATTTGATAATTTTTTTAGTATAATTAAAAGAAGGTTTGTTCTTCTTGCCAATTTGGCATGAATCCCATAATCTATATCTATCGTACATAAGACTACAAAAATTAGAAAATAAATATTTCATAGATAATTTTTGTAAATCATATGTATTAAAATTTCTACAACTTCTATTCCAACACCACAATTCATTTTTCTCTATAGCTAAAGAATTGGATTTTGGATTACTTTTTGATTTCAAATCCAAGGAATAATCATTATCTATTCTAGGTGATCTAAATTTATGAAACTTATCATTAATCTTAGAGTATGGATTATTAGTAAAATAAAAATAATCCCTCATCATAGAGTTGAGAGATACTTATCAGTTTATATATTAACCATTTTACATTAATTAATTGTTGATTGAGATTGTATTTGGATTCCCTATAGTTCCAACACCAATAATTTTCCTTTCTGCATTATCCCAAAAATATACTAATCATCAATCCATTTGAATCGTATGATTATTTGTTGAATACCCACTCATATTCATAGAAAATACACTATATATATACAATATAGATTTTGTGTGAGCGTTTTACTAACAAAGTAATAATTTTTTTGGTATCATATTTTCTTGTGTCACGAGTGTTGGAAAAAATTATTTGTAAATCCTCATCTGCATTATTTTTATATAATATTGGACACATAATTTAATGTTTTTTTAATAAGTATCTTTTATTATAATTAAATCAATGATTCTTCAAATAATAATTATTAGATAAATGACTTTTGTTCCATAAAGATAATAGGTAGAATATTTAGAATTAATAGTAAAATAATGTTTATACATTTTTTATTTCACTCCCTTAAATACTTTTCCAAATCATTATCTTTTATTGACAATCCCTCCATGAACATCATTTAAATTGTTTTGTCCTTTAGTTAAAAAATAGAATCACATTTATTGGATTCAATTACATCCTCCAATTCCTTGATTTTTTACGTGATTATTATTATTTGATGTAGATGAATTCAATTTTTCATGAAACTCGTGATGTTTTTTCTCATGATATCTCATTGAATTAATATATCATTATGACCGTTATCAAAAATTTATGATTCATTATTAAATAATCATGTTTTAATTATAACGTAAAATAGCAGGCTGCAAATTTATCATTTGAGAAACTACCAGAATTAGAATCAGATTATTAATAAGTTTTTTCCTTTTCATCGTTAGCTATAAAGCACATATTGATGTTTATATTATATTTATCTTTTTCTGAATCAGACTTTAATGGACTACTAGATTCCTAATATACAGTCCAGGTATCCTTAATTTCACTTTTTCTTTTGTTCTCATAATCATATTTTTTTCAATATCTATTTTTAGGTCATTTTATTTCATCATTCAGTTGCGGTCAATCATGTCAAATATGACATAATTTCAAGAATTTATACCCTCAAAATTCTCTTTGTTATTTTTCATCCTTCATGAGGGATTATCTGAATCATCTATTCTTTTTATATAATTTTGTGATCTTTATGGATAGTTGATGTTGTTCTAGTTTATATTTTCAGTAATATGAATTTTACTCTCCATTGACTTTTTGATATTATTTTCAGAAATGATTCTGAGATCTCACATTCAGAGAAAAAATTTCATTATATACTATAATTTTATAATCTGAATATTTATAATTCCTTTAATCTTCATACATCATCAGGGTCACATTTATTTCATTCATTATTAGATCATTTTTGTGTGATTATTGAAAAAATGAAAGAGATAATCCATTCCATTTAACAGTTAATACACTCAGTACATTCAACGATTGATAATATGTTTTCCTAGGTTCACCTACGGCTATAATATTTTTGAAAATATCTATAATACTTTCATTCATATGTGTGATTCTTTTACCATCAATCATTCTCAATCTGTTGAATTTTAACTTAGTTTTGTCTTATCTCATCTGTCTAATATTATATGTTATGTCATAAGAAACTAGAATTTTTTCCACAACTCATAGTTTGTTGGATATAGTGATACATGATAAAATTTATTTTTTAAATGACCCCAAATAATAGCATTCATTTCTTTATAATTCATAACATAATCAGATATTATTATAGTGTCCCCTATTTCTATATTATCATAAATTTTATATGCATTAATGATCCTTGAGTATACATAGATCCCATGATTTTTTAAAGAGGTAGTCATTCATGATTTCTGGCACCCATAATTTTAAATATTAAAATATGGATCATTTACCTGTTATATTCCATCTCTATGATCATCCATTTCTATCTTTTTATAGACCTTATACTTTTTGGTTTCTTTAGAATTATCCAAAAGATCACATATGATACAATTTTTTAGGTAGAAATATATGAATTAACACAAGAGGGCATAAATTGTGTCTTTTCAAAAATCATCGACAATTTAGGCTATAAACACCAAGTGTGATTGTTTAAGATAAGGATCATTTACATATAAAAATGAAATATGAAGTTGATAAATCGAAATAAATAAAATATCTACTTATAGTTGTTTGAGGAAAAATTATCTTCAAGTAGAATCTACCGATCACTCTCCCTGTACATTTGGTAAATTTCATTTGTATGTTTAAATTATCACAAGACCTTGAAATCACAACTTAGTCTCAGTACTTGAAACTTTAAAAAAATATTTATAAACAATTATTATGGTTCTATAACAGAGAATGGAATATACACATCATTGATTGAGAAACTAATACCCCACCAGAATTGAGTATGATTAGTTGAAAATGCAATAAATCAAAAGATATTGATTTGAAATGTTTGGGTTTAACATAAAGGTTGTAGAAGCACACAACTAAAAAAATGATGGAGCTTCTTCTTTAGAAAGTAATACTATCACGAATGAAATTTTCTGAAGGATTCCACTTGGAAAAATGATCTTCAATAAGTTAGAAACATTATATAGTAGTAATAATCTTATATTATTAAAATATTGAGCTTTTATATCCAAAAATGTAGCTTCTCTTAGAATCATTTGTTCATTGCAGTAGCATTGTAAAAGATAATTTTAATAGTATAATCAAATTTTTTAAAATATTATGACACAATTTTTTGAAGAGATACTCTGATGAAATATATAGAAAAGATAACTATTTTGGGTATTCCCTTTCAAAAATAGTTTCCTAGTTTATCATGGAAATTCAAATTATAATGAACTAGGGGAGTCTTAACTACCCGTAGTAATCTAATTTATTTTCTCTGATGAATACAAGACTTTGAAACAATCATAATGATCATTAAATAGGTCTTCATTTCACAATTGTTTATTAAAGTAATCTAAAAATAAAAATGAAACATAATAACTTTCTATTTTAAGGATAACGTAGGCCTGAACTGAGTGACATAAGGATCATTTTCATAGCATACGTTCCTTCAATTAGCATAAGGTTTATACAAACTTATGGTTCCTTAACCATACTTTAATCTTTACATAATGATTGAATCAAAAGTATCAAATGGATGATAATCCATACATTCATCTTTTTTTCATAATATCCCAAACATACCATTGAATTACCATATGATCAAATTCCCAAACATAGGGTTAATGACAAATAATCCCAATATCCATTGTAGGGTTTTTGATCTATACGTTTGATGATTCTTTGAACATAAGGATGTTGATCCAAATGAAAACTATTTAGCATAACATCCTATTGATACCATAATCAATATATCCACTTGTTTAGTGTTACATAGGGTTGATACCAAATGTAAGTGTTTCACTTTTTGAGCATAATGTAGGGTCGATACCATATGCAAGTATTTCCGTTTTTATCATAAGGACTGGTTGATACCATATGATCATTTATTGAATGTAGAGATTTGAAATAGTGTTCATAGGGTTATTCCCAAATTATTCAATTAAATTGAACCCAAAATAAATTCATGAAAACTCATTCGAGAAAAAATCATTTGAAAACAATCAATGTTATTTTTTAGAATAAAAATCATCATACATTATAGTGCATTGGTGAGACAATACATTCTCTAAAAGAAGGTCATATGTATGATGGAATGATGTTTCCATTAATTGAAGGATGTATATAATGGATGATAAATAATAAATAATTTTTAAAACATCAATATTATATCATATATATATCATATATATTCATTAAATATATCCTTATTAACATTCGAATAAACCATAATTTAAAAATGTTTATCTTCGCTTCGCGGTGGTGTTTGTTAATGCGATCGATTTTAATATTTTCCATTGGTTTGGATGGTAATAAAGGATATAATATATTAACATTAAAGAAATATAATATTTTCATTTTTATAATATAATATCTATAAACCAATCATTAATATTATCCATAAAATATGGTTTTGAGAAATGAATTTTATTTGTGGGTGGAGAAGGAATGTCATACAAACACATAATATATATTTTCACTTACCATTTGATGGAAAGTGACTGAATATAAAAATAACCATACTTAAACATTACATAATTAATTTAATTAAACAAGAATTCACTTTTTAAGATTCCTAGTGAAATTAAAAGTTTATATTTTAATAGAATTATTTCATAATTCAGACATGAATACAATGTGCATAATACTAAAATTATATCTATCGTTCACAATATAATATTTTTTTATAAAACCTGAATTCTTCACAACATTTTGAATTTATTCTTATCTTCTCATACCAATCAATAATTCCTGTGATTTTTTATAAAAAAATTGGATGGAAACGAAAATCTTAGTAAGGGACAAAAAAAACATGTAGAAAAATATTAGTCCATTAATACATATAAACGTATTAAATCATTTAAAAAATTACATACTTATCACCCATAAATTTTCATATACATAATTTGTAAATATTGGTGATATCCATAAAATATAGAAATCATAACTAAACCATAAAAGAGACATTGTGAATTATTTATATGATATCATCACCCTCTAATCTACTATATGATTTGTAACCCTCATGGATACCATATTATGTAACCCTCATGGATACCTTATGATATAACCCTCATATTTACAAATAGAATAATCATTATAGTCATCTTCCAACATAAACATATCCATTGTATTTGTGGGAGATATAGTTATCAATCATTATCAAAAGTAATTGGCACAATTCCTAACATGATCATAAATCCTGAACACTTGCATGATTAAACAATTTCTTGAAAAAACTCACTTAATTTTTAAAATACAATGAAAATACAAATTAAATTTTTTTATATGAAGATAAAAAAGGTAATTTTATAAATAATACATACAAAATTTAAGGAATCATGAATGATGAGAAGTCCTCTTATTCAAGATAAGTTAAAAAAAGTTTTTTATTTTATAATGAAAACATTAAATATTATTTTAAAAGAAAAATCAATTACATTGGATTTATCCAACTCAAAAATGATCAAAATTCCTATACAATGGTTTAAATAGTGTTATTAATATATTACAAAAATAAATTAATATATATAATACATTGTATTATTATTTTTATAAAATCTTCCCACCCATTTGTTAACAATATTTAGTTATTTCCATTTTTTCTAGTGTGTTCTATTCATGGTTTCCATAGTTAGTTTATTATGTAATTCCATATCAAAATGAAATAATACTATATATGTGAGCCCACAGACACAAACACAAACACACAAACACACAAACACACACACACACATATATTTTATTTAAATTATTATATGTGAATTTAAACATACCATGAATGCCGTATTAAGAAATGAATTGTCATCCTCCATGAAGGTGGTCAATTGACACACCATCGATGAAAATTCCATTTTTATATATATAATAAGAAAATAAAATATTTTATGATATATAATCCATCTACATAATAATAAATCAAAATATATATGAGGCTAGATTTCTCATTAAACTATTGATTGGGTGTTTGGATATGTTAGAAGTGTGAAATAATTTAAATGAGAATAAGAAGGAATTTACCTATTGAAACTTTTGTCATTAAGAACCACCTCATGGATCTCATAGTTGGAATTTTTTGAGATAACATAGGAACTAGAAGGTGGAGAAAGATGATGAGAAGGGAAGTCAGCATAATGATTTTGAGAAATATAGGGCAGGTTTATGAAATTATGATAAGGAATAAACCCCTATTCTAATTAGGTCAGGGTGAAAGATAAGAACTACACAAAATTTTAATACAAATTAAGTTTAAAATAACGTTAATCAAATTTAAATGGACTAAAAATAAAAGGATTTCAAATTTTCGATATAATTGTATCATATATTCCCTTACTCAATATTTTTTTACGTACTTTAATAAAATATTTTATTCAATGATAAAAATTGTAACATTAAATTTTATTAATAACTATAACATGAAAAAAATATTGATCTAAATTCTATTTTTTTTATTTTATCCTAGAAATTCTATATTTATCTTAAAAATTAAGTTATTACCTTAAAAATATAAATTTTTAAATTTTTAATATTTTAAGTAATATTTAATTTATTTTTTCATAAATTTATTAATTGTTGCATGTTCACTATAAAAGAACATAATGTATTTATTTTTTTCCTAAAAATATAAAATAATTTCCTTAAAGAAGTTAAATTTATTATCTTAGGAAATTATAATTATGATTGATACTACATTTTGTAATACAATATTTAAAAAAAACCCTAATTAGAAATTATACTATGGAAAACTCTAAATTTTTTAAATAATTTATTATATGGATCTTAATGTAAATCATGTTGGCCTATAATGGTCTGAAACATGAATCAGAATAAGTTATTATCAAAAAATATACATAAAAGTATATTTAAATATAATTTTTGGTAATTTAATATTTATTTTAATTTTAATGAAATTATTTATATTAAATTTTATTCTTATTGAATAAGATCTCCATCGACAATGAATAGTCATTAAACGTCATCTAGTAGTGGATCTAACTGTCAGTTCTTACTCAATTAAGAATCTATCCACCAACAATGTGTGAACAATCATTCCTGCTGACGTCTAGATATTTCATGATATCCTTGATGCTCTAATCTCTCATCAGGGAACGTTCTCAATTATTCAGGCCCTAAAGTATGGGTCATGTACCATACTGGTGGAGTAGCGCGAGAGGTTCATGAATCTCTTCGAGTACTAGGATACTATCAGGCTACCATATTGTAAGTGTTGAAGCTCTTGAATACACACACAAATTAGTTTCGTTGGGACAAACTCGACCCTGAAGAGGCTCTCAAAGTCCATCTAGGTGAGGCTCGTGTCTTCATGTGTATGGAGTGTCAGATTCCACCATCTCCATACTATTCCCAAGAAAATGCTAGTAGCTAGTATCACCATCTACACTTCCAGTGTCCAAACTAGGTGGAAAAATCACGCTATAGCTTCCATAATGTCCTCAGCTTCCTGAATATTTGTCTCACCTTGAATCCTTGGAGGACTATACTATTGGAACTCAAGCATCACGCTCAGTCGACATGCACCATCCGCTAGTTGGGCTGGTGGAAACTACTACCGAACGGGTGGTCTTGCTTCTGGTGCACCATATTGAGGTACTAACACAGTAATTGGGCACTACATCGAGGCCTTGTCTCTCAGTGGGCCGTCATTGTGTACTCTCTCAGGAATATCGCCTTGCTATCTATGTGGCACCATCCAAATAGAAATAGGTGTTCCATAGTCAATATGATATACCTGGTGATCTAACATAAAATATATCATATTAAAACATTTTCCAAACACACACAATTAGTGTTTTCATACAATGATTCTGAAATCAGAGTTTAGGGTCCTGATGTATAGATACATTAGCCACTGCACCAACACTGGACTCCCCGATCTAAAAACCACACTTGAAACACTTGAACTATTGCTCCATTGGAATGATCAGAGTTCTAGTTCTTTGGTAGAATCGACCCCTATGATACCACTTTGTCATGACCCGTAGCCTAGGGCCCAATCTATGACTATATTTATCCATCCTTCCATTGGCCAGGGGTTGGCGAATAGCACCAGAAATGCATTTACCTAAATCCGTAAGCAATTTTCTTTAAACCTATAAAAACACATAGTCCAAGAACACAACAAGGTGAAAGCACGATGTTAAACTGTAGTAGTAAAAGTTTGAACTGAATATAAAAGAGTCAGAATAAAAACTCGACTGAAATGATATAACTACAATTGGAACCAAATAATAGCTCTTGAGATCATCCGCTGAGGATCCTACCTAAAAGGTAGGGATAGCTCATCTCCATAGCACTCCACATCTACTATAACTGTTGTCCACCGTCAAGTCCTATATTCCCGAGTCTTTTTCTTGGATGTCCATTATCTGTACATGACACAACTAGGTGCGGGCATAGCCCATGCATGGGTGAGTATAACAATACCCAGTAGGGACCCGAAGACCCTCGATGGTCTCTATGAGTTAGAAAAATGAAAACCCCAAATAAAAGATCTTAATAACAAAGCACAAACAAAAAGGATCAGCTCTAAACTAGGTATAACTAAAGTATATAAGTATAGATGATTAGTGGTAAAACATGATCATCTTATTCTATCAAGAGGCACTGCTGCTAACCATACAGAGTCTAATCCACATAACATCGATAGGTACTTTCCCTCACTGACCTACATAGGATCGACCAACACGGGATCGATAGGTAAAACCCCCGTTAACCCACACAATATCTAACCTACCCAGGATCGATAGGTACTAACCCCCGTAAGACCCACATAGGATCTGAACCATGGATGTTTGGTATGTGGCTGATCCTAGATGTGCTGCTCTGAGGCTGGTCCTCATTGGGATGCAGACTGCTAATCCATACCGGGTTGCTAGAATGCTGATCCACATAGGCTCGCTACGTGATCATCCACAGAGGCTCGCTAGGTGCCGATCCACACAATAACTCTAGGTGTTGATCAACATTGTAACACTACGTGTTGATCCACACTTTATCGCTATGTACTGAACCACACATAATTGCTAGGCACTGACCCACACATGATCACTCTGTACTAACCTCTGTATGATCTATCTCCAACCTCAATGTCATAGCCAACCATTAGATTACCACTCATAGTACTCTTGATTCTGGGAGAAACTCTTCCTGAATCCATTGGTCATATTTAGACCGACAGAAAGTCCCACAAAGATGTAACCCGGTGAACTACCACGTCATTAAGGCTCCAATGCAATAGACGGCACATCTGCCAGATGCCATCTCTGTAAGTTATTGGAGTATTAGTGCTGAGGGCCCATTTGGATTCAGGGTCGATCCAACCAGGATATACTCTATATTTCTCCAAAACACTGTTGGTGTATCTCAGAAGGACCTTCTCATTCCATGGATCCCATTACCATAGACGGTTCGTCAAACAGACGTTTGGTTCTTAGGATACGACCTTTTAAGCGTTTCTGGGCCTGAGAGGGGTTCGGGTCTAGTCCGACCCAGCCTAGTACAGGTCGGCCAGACCCGCCCCAGGTCCGACTCGACATGGGCCGGCTAGGTTGGGCGGAGCCATGGCGGGATTGACTCGCTAGGCTACGGATTGGCCTGACCCACTTCGGCTGGGTCGGGCCGTGGCGGCTCGGCCCATCGGCTGGTGCGACCTATGCCGGGGTCACGTGGTATGCCTATCAAATGGCTGAAAGAAGTAGTTATACTCCTTTATTGGTGGAATTTCTAGACTTTCTACTGGACCCTCTGAGAGTGGCTCCCCTTGCACCATAGTCACAACTTTATGCTTTGTCCCCCCTCGATCTTGAACAGATTTAAGAGTCATTCGAATCATTTAATTTGAGGTGCCACGTCGTGTGGCCTTGTCTCCAATGGGACATGGAGGGAGGGGGTCACGTCCATATCCATGGCTTCGAGCCATGGCCGGTTTCCGCACGGAGTGCAATGACAAGCTGCCTCACTTCTCCCTGGATGGCCGTTTTCGGCCACCTGTCTGACATCCGCAGTGCCGTCCACCTCCGTGGCAGGCAAGCACCAGCCTCCACCTTAGCCTGTTGGTGCCGGTTGCCAGTGTCACACCAGTAAATCTTCCTTGGGCCAACGTATGAGCTCCGATGGTCCATATTCTTTTCTGATCCCACCTTCGGCCCACCCAGTATGCTTCCATCACTGCTCAGCTCCTAGATTCCAGATTCTAATGAGTTGGAAGTTCGTCCACATGAAAATACAACAAGAACGAAGTGGCCGAGGGTTTGGACCTTGTTCTTTTAGCCCAATCTCTCAGCAATAAAATCCTAATAGGTGGGAGTAATTTATACATCACATAAAATTTATGATAAAACCCATTACAAACATAAACCCATAACTTGAGAATCGTTGGATATGTCACAGTGGTGAAAGGAGAATATTCCCTTTGATGAAGCTGCTGGCCTTCGCCTGTCCTGGTTCGATCCTTCCGACGATGTCCAAACATCCTTTCGATATCAGTGGAAGAGGTCACATCACATTTTCAAGGATTCCTCGCTTAATGATGTCATGTTAAAAACTCCAACCAGATCCCTATTTAAATAGAGGGGGAAAGGGTGAGTAATGCGTTGAGGAATTAATGATGTTCATTAATTAATGAACTACTCAATTCTCAATGGTGTAGTTACCAAAAAAGAAAGTCAATCAATTAAATGTCCTGACATCTTAGTAGTCCCACCACTACTTCTCAACCGCTAGAAGAAAATAAAATTACAGTTACATTTATTTTATTATTATTTTAATAGTTTGAAAATTTATCTTTTACTTGCGACCTACTACTACCGAATTGAAGCATCCCCTAAGAGAATCTCGGCACAACAAATTTAATGGTGCTCTCATATTTAAATTCAGAGCACCGGTTCAAATTCTAGAAAACGGTGCCCATATGTTTACTAAACGTATGTTAAAAAAAGTAAAAAAATCCATTCTGGTGACACTGTGTAGCGGAATCATGCACCATAAATTTTCACAGACACATAATAATCCCAAATAATTCAAAAAATTTACATCGAATTTTACAGGTCATTACAATATGTTATGTGTGATAGATGGGTCAAATCTGGTCCTATTGAAAAATATTATTAACCACTCCAATAGAATACATAGTAGTTCTTATGAAGATTACTAATGTATCTTCTATAAAGACTTTGGAGAATAAAATTATTCCTTGCAATGCATATGAAAAATAGATGTTATATGTCCTATATAAATATAAATCTGAACACACATTGAAATGTATAATATTGAACACTATAGTAAATCAAGAATATTTGTAGAGAAAATAACATCAACCATTTTGTTAACATTGATGAATTAATAATGATCCAACTTATTCTATTATTATTTTTATTTTATTTGTGCTTATAATGTGGTAAATTCAATGTGAATATACTTCTCATGGGGATAACATGAAAATAAGTATGTATTTTCAATTCCCGGTTGAAAATCTATACAAGTCACCAACCTTGAATGATTAATCAATTTGTTATTAATATATATATATATATATTATGTCCATCATTTATGATGATGATTAATGTTCTTTAATATAAAAAACAACATTGAAAAAAATATCATCTTTTTAGTCTAGTATTTGATATCCTAAAGAACAGTTATTAAAAATTTTCTTTCCTAGTGATGTTTTAAAATCTGTACAGTGAAAATCTGAAAAAGAAATTTTGTGTTATATACAAATTGTAATGTCAATAACTATATTCATGAAGATATCCAACATTTGGAATATTATAAAGAGTGATTCCATTATTAAGGGGACAAATGAATAATGATGATAAGGATTCTAAAAATAATAATTCAATTTGTATCAAGCATAATAATTATAAAATTTTCATGGAGATCATGACATAGGGAAATGTATTTATTCTTAACTTATAATCCTTTATTATTAAATATGAAATTAATTTTATCATGTTTGAATAATTTATTCAATTAATGTACTAAAAAAATTAGTTGTAATAGAATTTATCTATGTGAAATAATCTTATTTGATATTATTGAATATTTTTATCTATTTGTCAATGTGAGTGAATATGTTTCAAGTTGAATTTTATTAAAGGATTGATATATTATTAGGCCTATAATTAATGTTTAAAACGCATGTTGTGAGTTGAATGAGTTTTAATTTATAAGGTATCTTGAAAAGTTTGAAAGGGAAATCATTCTTGCCTAAATCAAATCCTATGGTTTTCCTCAACGAGCATTAGTCCAATAGACATAGAGTGAAATGATGAAAGATACATTTCATAAGTATAAACTGATATCCTTTTTTACCATGAACATTTTTATCATTTAAATAGTGATGATAGAATTTGAAATGAATATGTTGAAAATTAATAGGTATAGAAATAATTGTTTCTCTTATGGAAATATTCATTTTGAAAGAACATTGAAGGAATTGATGAAAAATTCACAAGGGGAGATTGAAGATCCCAAATTATTTATGATTTGAACTAATTTTTAATGTATTTTACTTCATAGAAATGTTGATCTATGAAATAGGAATATTTCATTAATTTTAATTTGTTTAATTTGATTAAATGCAATATTATTCTATAAAATACATGTCCATGGAATCAATCATTATTTCAGAATTAATACAACTTGCACCAATGGATGAGGGTGATGATATTTCAGTCTTATTATTATAATACATATATTTTGAAGACTTTTAATTTTTTAACTCTGATGTTTATGGAACTAATATGATGTTGGAAATATGTGTATCAAATGTCGCACATTTTTCACAACAGTTTTCAAGATGAGATGAAATTGGTTGTGATAATGAAGTTTTCTTTATAATTTATATTCTAAAATTAGAAGAATATGGACTGGTAAAAAACACTTAATTTCAAGTGGAACGTATGAGGTGAGTTGATAATCTGTATGTTGTTTATATATGATTAACATTTTACATAGATTTATACATTTTATATATAAAAATTTAGTTGCACCAATACAAGCCTAATGGGCCTGGCATTCAACAAAATATGGTAATCTAGGTCCAAAACATTAGAGGTCCTACCCATACTACATGAATGGTGGAATCGGATCCATGTAGGTGTTCCTAGTTTCCATATGATGCAAGAGGGTCCTTGTATAAGGACCATATAGTGTACTCCATAATGAATAGATAGGTTAGGCCAGAACTCATGGGGTTGATGCCCATTTTGTGTGTGTCATCTATAAGGGTGTTAATACCTAGTCTCTCACTTAGAGAGATGATGAAAAGACATAAAACGTTTACCAGAGAGATGTGAGAGGAAACCTGATGGGGGATTCATGGTTATGTGGGGTTTTTACTCCAATTTTAAAAAATATAGACATATCATAGACTGTCAAATTAAATTGATCCCAATATATTGATATATCCATTTGACCATCTTCAAAATCTCAATGAGGTTTTGGTTGCTCCATCAAACTACAGTGCTCAACAATCATGTTTCTGGCCATTTTTTCTTTTTATGACATGATAAAAAAATACTCAAAATATTATTTTAATGGATTAATATGCAATTTGGTAACTGTTTTTGGGAAAATTCTTTTTTGATGTTGATCCTCTACTGAGTGAATATGAAAAAAATATAACCCTCATGGTATTATGGATGAATTATTTATAAAAAAGAAGAAGTACATGTTTCAAAGGAAGAAGATATAATATTGTAAGAAATAATTTCATTAAACTTTTCATCAAATAGGGGAGATAACTATTTTGATATACTCCAACAAGACTATATCATTGGGTCATAGAAAGGGTCTTCACCATGATATAATAATTGGGATCCAACATTCATTGAATGTAAGTGAATGGTGTGGATAAACCTAGAGTATAAATACTCATGAACTAATCCAAATGGTCATTTTTTTGTAGTGTAACTCTACGAGTGATTGTGTATTTATAATATAGACCATCTCTAATCCTTTTTATACATGAGGCATATAATCCTCAATCCCCCTTGGCTACACAAGGATGGGTGTTTCGTTATTGTACGTCCGTGAAGAAGATGATCATTGAACAGTCAACTTGTGTTAACATACTCTTTGATTCTCTATGTAAAAAGGTTATGTTAAACATAATCGTAATATGATGATGATTAATATCCTATTGATATATGACTCATAGAATCATGTTTTTCATTAATATATTTGAAAACAATGCTTGTTATTTGGTCATTTACTCTTTATTTGCGTGATAAACTATTCTCACGATCTATTTCTTGAGTTTTTTACTCGCATTGTGTTATAATAAATTGATTCATGTATATAGCCATTCATTGATGATAAATTGTTGGATATATAGTTTTTTGGAAATGAACATTGAGGAATAACATTAGACAACTAATATATAACATGGTTAACATGATAGATGATGTCAGTGAATCTATGTGATTTAATATCTGTGAAGCAAAATACAGTTCATACATCTATTGCATGTAAAAAATATATGAAAAATATTGATGACACATAAATTATAAAAAAAATATATTCAATCTATCTGATGGGGGTTTTTATTGCAAGAATAAGCTAGTTCCATGTAGTTTCACTTGCTTGAAGAAAACATAAGAAATAATAGAACCATTTAATTGTTAACCACTGTTGATGATAATGATAATGCATGAATGAACAGTGAACATAAGATGAATTGAAAAATAAATAAAGGAATTAATATCAGATTTAATTTTATGGGATTTCCTTGTGTAATTAATTTTTTTTTCATCAGATGATATTTTAATTGCAATGTAATTTGAGGTTGATAAATAATAAAATTTAGTAAGAGGATATTAATATCACACAAAAATGTTTATATTTTATATTAATGAAGTCAAGATCTTCATTCAGTGATAATAATTATATATTCTTATAGATGAAAAAGATGAAATTATGATGATGCGATGTTGAGATGAGATTTCAATGTGTGGATAATCACTAAGGATTTTAGTTATTATAGAAAGATTAAGTGAAGTTGATTCAGTGAAGTCTGTTTATGAATGTTGATGAAATTGATCAAGATAATTATATACACTATTTCATATTATTTTGTTTCATAGATAAGAGATAGAAGGAGAATTATTGAATGATTAATATCATTTTTTTTAGTTTTGGATGCGAATAATTGATAGATCCTCATATCAAAAAACATTCATATTACTATGAATGAAATAAGCTAAAGATATTGATGCTATATGTTCTCATCAACAAGGATGTAAAATGAATTCATTACTTCTTGTATGATTTTAAATAGTGAATAAGATGTATGTTTAATAAAAAATAAGCTATATGACATCAAAAACTAGTATAAATAGGTGGAAAAATATATTATTGTTACAAGGAACCGTTAAATGTAGAACAATGTCTTTAGAGGATGTATGAAGATCGATATAGGATATTTAAAAATGCACAGTAAATTGAATACATTTCATTAAATTTAAAATTATTTTCTATGATTGTTATAACCCCATTAAAGTATAAATATTATAGTGGTTGTGGGGTAGGAAAATTTCTATTCCATGCTAAGAACTGGTTAATAACATTGTGTAGTTAGCCTAGTAAAAATATTGTGTGCTATCTTTTAATACATCATATACATGAATGTGATACAAAAAATGAGAACAAGATATTCAAGATCATAATTGGCCTATGAGGTAAAACAGATAGAATTTTAAAAAGTTTAAAATGTCCCCAACAATGATTAAACCCCCTATCAATGTTAGGTATATCCCAAACTAGTCCTTTCAAACATCGTTAGTACAACCCTATGTGCACCATCATGCCCTTGATTTGACTCCTAATTGGAACACTAAATTCAATAACAATTTTAATGCCAATGTTTATACCCCCCCCCCCCCAAAGACGTATCCAATATAACAATATAGTACTCATCACAGAACTAGATAAAACATGATTAATTTGTACACTATCATCTAAAAGAAAATTCAACTATCCATTAATTTGTCTCACTCTGTTTATGGTTCTAAAAACATGGAATGAAATTTTTGAAACTGATTAGATACTCCCCCACCAAATTTTCACATCATCATCACTCCATTAATCAAAAATCCATCATCCATGTCCAATGAACCATCCAATAACACATGAAATGACAAAATGTGACCACCTCACTCATACCCAAGGGATAACATTAAAAGTTAACCATGATATCCATCACACCTGATTTAAAATAAATGCCCAAACCTCACCATCTAATAGTTAACCCCACCACATTTCCACATATAAATTTCCCTATAGCGCAATATCAATAGGGTTGTTAATATAAATGAAATTGTTTCTTCATCGATCCATACTCATTTACAAAATTAATTCATAACAGTGGTGAATCTCATATTGAGTATTACTCCACCCCTCAATCAATACACTTTCCCATTATCACCATTGCAATGTCATGATTCTCAACCACATCATCGATCCACTATACCAGAAACCCCCCTTATTGAACTTGAATTTGTTACCATCCAAAAAATATGACTTCTTTTGTATTTATTAATCATGGGTGTACACTAGTGTACCACCTAAAACATAATCCAAATGGTAAAACACATCCATTTTACTTGATTGCCTCACTATTCTCACCAAAAATCAATTTCTTCATACTCTTTTTATGGATGATCATGATGTCTTGGGTCAAATTATAGTATGTCATGTCCAATAAAATCTTGCCCATGACTGCATGTCATTGGGCATACCTCCACAAAATATCTATCAAACAAAGAATAATCACCCTCGACACTATTCAATACTAAATTATCTATACAGAAACAAACTGTTTAAATATCTACCTATTACATGAGCATCCTTCTAAATCATGAAGCATACAATGACTCTTTAATGAGATCCTGTGGGGAATTATCAACTCCCATGGGTATATTCAAAATTAAAAATCATTAAAAACACAAAATCATAACTCAAAAGTTATATAATAATATATTATAAGATATTTCATGTTGTTCCCTCGTATTTATCTATTACATCACATGAAAAATAAATTTTGAGCTACAGACTTGACCATTGAACTATCATGGGTAACATAGTACCATTTTGATTAGGAATTTGATCTATATTTCACTCATCATCCATTTTTCAATTTTTACATGTATCCTTCGATCAAAAAAATAAAACAATAAATGCATTAAAGAATTAAACAATTTTACTGAAAAATTAATTTTCTTAAATATTAAAAATTAATCTTTGAAACATGTTTATCAAATCATCACAAAGTTAAACTCATTATTTCCCATAATAATGAAATCTCAACAACATAAAAAGGATTTTTACCTAACAAATATATAAATTTAATTTTATAAAAATAAATTTAAAAAAATTGAAATTAAATATTCCATCATCACATAGATACTTCTTTTAATAACTTCTCATTTTTCAAATAAATAATGCCAGTCATGTATTTTATTTTTTATATTTCTATTTAACCATGCATATTACGACTTTTATAAATATTTTTAATTTAATTTCCAATGTTGAGACCACCTTAAATTTAACCCAGTTTAATTGTTTTCCAACATTATCAAGGTCACATATTTAAATGGAATTTTCAACATACTGTGAGTTATACTCCTTAACATGTGATTGTTTTTCGTTTATTATTTTCCAAACTATAGAGATAATCATAAATACTCATGATAAATTCATCATTATTTTCAAATGCCTTTGATGATTTTGGGTATGTTGGTTAATGATGTAAAATAATTAACTCTTAAAATGATGTTTGAATGATACCATGTTTTTTAAGAAGTAAACCATCAAAAGGTAATTAAAGTTTTAATTAGTTGATGTGTATAATAATTTCTGGGGATCTGGGATCGAATAATGAAGTTTGGAAGGCCCCAAAGTAATGATTTTAGATGAGAAATGTGTCATAAAATATATATTGGAGGAATTGGGATTGATATTAGGGTATGGAACAAAATTATTTTGTTTTAGAATCATATATCTTAGGGCGCATGATTAATGAATATGGATTTGTTATAATGTTGGTATCATTTTTTATAAGAACATTGTTTTTAAAATTTTATATATAATTACAAGAGAACATGTCTAGTTATAAAATTTACTATTGATGTTTTTCAAATTTGGTGATGTTCTATTAAAAATTGTGTTGCAACCATGTGAGATGGAGGGGTCGAGACATGGATAACCAAATAGTCCGATCATAGAAAATAGAATTATATAGAAATTTCTATGAGTAATTTTCTACATACATAGCTAAAATGCATGGTTGGAACATGGTTTTTCATACCATGTGTCCCAACCTTGTGGAAAATTAAAATTGGTAAACTATAATTTTACCCATTTGACCCATAATGGTTTTACCACTATTGTCACCCTCATTTTAACATTGTAGTTCCCTATGGGAACCAAAATGTTTATGTACTACTCCCACCAAGTCCTTGATGTATATCCTCTATCCATGAATCAGTTTGAGAATCATTAGTTGCATTGTTTACTATTATGATTTTCTAAGACTATGCTATATTATTTTCTCTGTTTTTTGTCATGATCTTGGATACTATTACCATGTGATCTCTATAATAAATATTTTCGGGGTGTACTTATATTATTAATATATATATATATTGAGATAAAATTAAAAGAATATATTGGATGAGTGATGATTCTGTCATATATTAAGGAGGTTTACGTATTAACCTTCAATGGGTTATCTTTTTTAAAATGATATCTGTTGTTCTGGATGCCGGACATCCCGTACACTGCTCAAAAATTTTTATATACTAAAATTAGATAAAAATACCATAACTATGTAGTTTATTATACCCCATTAAATTTATTGATGTCTGTAAACTCATTCATGAACAACAACTTTGTGTGCATATAATTATTATTACATCATTTTCTATTTCATGAAAACTTCCAAAACACCACATAGGTGTGTTTGGTTTGTATATTAAATATGAAATGGATTAATGATAATAAATGAATTTATTAATTTAAAACTTGAAATATATACTTAAATGGGCCTAGTTAAATTAGGAATTATTCCCCAGATAAAAATGGATTTAAATGACATGTGAGACTCCTATAATAAAATTTCATGACAATGAATATTCATTGTCTATGTATCCAATCACTCACTTAAGGTTCATTGGGTTATTTTTTTATCATAGAATGATTAAATTTTTTTAATTTTATGGTTAAAAGGGAATGATTATATTTCCTTAAATTTTTTATTCTCACCATAGGAATCATAAATTATTTATAAATGGAATGGTTAAATAAATTAAATATATTATAAATGTTATGGATTGTTATGTTGAAATTGCATCCCTTTAAGGGGTGAACTTTTCAATTTGAATTTTTGGATCATGAATCTTTTATGATTTAAGGTATTCCAGAATTATAGTTTCTAATGATTTTTTATCATGGCCTGGGTTAAATTATTAAATGTAACCCATTTTTTTATTATATTATTTATTGAGAGATACCTAGGTTTTAATATGTCATTCATAGGATAGGATCATAAGCTGTGTTGAATTGTATGAATTATTAGTGGTTAATTGGTGTTAGAAATCGAACTCCTCATTAAAAAAATTAATGGAAATGTACATTAAATTCTGTATTGTATATTGAAATAAATAGAATTTTCATACTTATTTGTTTATGAAAAAATGGACATGAAGTTCCGTAGAGATTAATAAAAATTATTTACATGGAAGACAAATATATTTATTAAAAAACTGGACTTGTAGTTCCTCATTATCAGAAACAGTGTACCAATATTTAATTCAAAATTATTATACATGATGTTCTATGTCCCTTTGAGTAAGATTCTCAAAAATATTATGTCTTCTAAATATGAAGACATGGTTGATCATTTTTTACATTTATGCCTTAGTAATATTCCATTGGACCCAGGGTTATTTTAAATATCAAATATAATATCTACTGATACATATGGATTAGATCAATACATATATAATTAAATATGTTTCCTATGAGAAACCTGATATCAACATTGTTTTTATATATTTTACTTATTAGTTTTTTATATAACTTCATGCTACATAATTTAATATTAATATATTTAATTTCCATAATAAAAAATTGGTTTTGGAATAATTTGTTTTTCTCACACATTGTTTAAGCCACCATTTGTTACCCTAATAGAACACATGCATGAAAATAAGGATTTTGTAAAGTTTCAACTATGGATGTATGATTTTCAATAAAAGAATTTAGTATGATATAATATGACTATTATTGTGAAAAAATCATATAAATTTTATCTTATGGTGTTTTTGATTTTTATATCAAATGTTATATGGTATTCGAACTCCCCATTTAGAAATTTTTCTTGTCATCATAATTGGTATTAAATAATGGTTGGGAATTTTGACCATTTATAATTTTTGGGATGATTTAATCAACATCAATTCATTTGTTCATAAATATAGAATTTTAAATACTAATTTTGATGGTATAGTTTCTCCAATGCACCTTCATTACTCCCTCGTTGGTAGTCAGATACAGAATATATATATATATATATATATATATATATATATATATAGGCACACATTAAGTATTATACCAAACTATGGTGGGTTATGTTTTTGAGTGAATTGGTTCAGGATGTGAAAAGTGGTATTCTATGATTCTTTTATCCACCTTACTATTTTATGCCATAAGGCATGAGGCTGGGAATGTTTCATCAATTTTTAAATATCTCAATTCTAGGAATGGCCAACCGAATAATTGGGGGACGATTAATTTTATATGTATGGGATTTCTATGGATAATATTGGATATTATTATTGATTATTATTAAACCATGATTGTTTGATGTATTTTTGATGGAAACTAATTTATTAGACTGACAACTTATTCCAGTATTGAAAGTGACGAGGGGTGTTCATGCATCATTTTTTACAATATAAGATAAACATTTCATCAACATGCTTACATGTATACCATGCTTCATTGATTTCCTACCTTGTATACCAATATTCTATAATAATTTTATATAGTTAACTTTTTAATTTATGATATATGAATGGTTAAATAATGCTCATACGTCAACATAAATTTTAATTTTAGAGTAGATTGATGTTGAAATTAAATAATACTATTATGGATGTTAGTGATAAGAATCAATATTTTTAAACCATTTAGTAACTTATATTTAATTGGATTATAAAATATCCGATTATGGATATAGGTTAAATGGAATTCCAATTTCAACTTATAAAGGTTTGTGCCACTTTAAAATGCGAATAGTGGCTAATATATATAAATCCATTTATTCCCATCTAGACCCTTTTACTCCAGTTTTATAAAAGTATTCTCATGAGATAAACCATCAAAGGGTGTGACAAGATGATTATAATTTGGTTATTAACGGGATGAACATAAATGGCACGCCAATTTTAATTTCTATATCCTTGTATCTATATATTGGTATGTAATTCCCATGTTACTGAACTTAGGTTGGCATGATGAGAGACTCATTGGTTTTGTTTGTTAATGTGTGCCTTAGTGCTTACCCCCATGGGTAATATTCATGTCAAATTGGATTATTATTTAAATTTCTAACAACTAATAATATGGTGTTACATATAAGTGTATTTCATAATTATAAATGACCAATCCCCCTTAAATATTAAAAGACCATTCTATATTTTATAAGACATTATTTTGAGAAGGTATTATTTAACAAAAATTCATATTACAACATAAAGGCAGTTTTTCTCTATATATTGAGATCAAAATTATGTTTAACTAAACTATTTATGAGATATTTTAGATATATGATATTGAATAAAAAGAAATTATGGGATAATATTCTTAAAATTCTATGATAGTCCATCTAAATAAACTAGAAATTATTGTTGTAATGGCGTTTCCTTTAGAAATGGTTCTTCAGATTTCATATATCTTATCCATATTAATGTTTATAAGAAATTTAATTTATTGTAAAAACCAAAAATAATAATTTCTATTGGTGTTGATAATTATGATCCTGGTACTAGGATTTTTACATTGGGGTTTCCTTAAGAGATTTATTGTAATGGAATGAAGATATTCCCCATGAGTCTCAGTTAACAACTTTTCATATGTTGTGATGGGCCTAATGGTTTGGTAGTAGATCCTAGTAAACATTTTGGCATTCCTAGTTTTAGAATTAATTTTTTATGCTATCATGTCTAGTTAGTCCTTTTGTATTAGGCATCTTGGGGATAATAAGCCAATATGGTTTTCATCTGAGTTCATAAGCATGGTACGTGCTTCTAATCATAGAATTTGATTTGGGTGGTATCCTTGATGATGAAACAACAACCTAGGTTAGTGGGTGGTCAATAACTATGTTGAACCACAAGGGGGTATTACCTTATGTGGATACAAGTTACCTTTAAACTCATTAACCACTAATGATGACATCCTGATACTCATTAGAGAATTCTTTTATGAGGATTCCTATAGTGAACTACGGCTTGGAACTGTGATTTATTGATGTTGATGTCATTGTGCATATGATGACAAGTTTTAACCCATATTGGTTGATGATTTTTATGAAAAAAGTTCTTTTCCACACATAGGGAGGGTTTATAGGCATGTTAGATTCCATATTGTATATTCCCTTAAGTGTACTGCAGTATCATGTGAGATACATTTTTTCCATGGTGGATAATCCAATTATAATTATTTTCATTGTTGAAAGATAGGTCTATGAGGGATTCCCATAGTCCAGTAGCTTTGAACCATAATTTAGGGATCCAGTTGTAAAAATGGTCAAAGGAAACCTGAAATAGGGGTTGTCATATGATTACTTATGACTTTAGAGGAGGCCATCTTTATTGTATGACTATTTTGAGATAGATGGATAGTAGGTTATAAGGTTTGGATATATAAGCAACATGATGGTTTTGTTTTTTAAAGAAGAATCTAGGGTCATCATGTATCGATACTAGCTTTTATGTAATGGACTATTTAGGTCACTAACCTAGTTGACCAATGTTTTTCTAGATGATTCTATATTTTCTAAAATGATTTTGTGATTTGGGTAGTGATCTAAAAAATAAAAGAACTTGAGGATCAAATTTTAAATAGTAGTTCCAAGATATCTCTAGTAATGTTAATAAATATTTTATTTCTATCATGGATAACTTGTACTTTGTTAGATGGATCACATAAATGTGAGTCAGGTCTTGAACCATGTAGTATTAGATTAAACATCTATTGTGTGTGACATGTGTAGTTCACAACAATTTCATTTGGTAACTAATTATTATGGAACATTGGTGAGTGTTATGGTGTGGGATAAGGGTTAATGGATTCAATTATTATACATGTGGACATGGAAACTAAGTACTTTGAGAAAATTAATGATTTTCCCCATGAAGAGGGATATCTTGGAAATAAACTAGGTATTGTGAGATGGTTTACCTGTGGAAGGACCATGATTTCAATTTCTGGGAGACATGGTGTAAACAGATTATTAAGGATGGTATATAATTGTTTTATATTGGTCTTTCTTTTGGAATGTGTTACATTCCTATCGATTTATCTATAGTGTAATCCTATTGTAGAACCGCTCAAGACCAATATATTGACACTTTCCTAAGTATGATGAGAGATAACATCATCTATACACTATGATACCGAACTATAATCTTTTATTGGATAAAATTAATCATTTAGAATCCTAATTAAGTAGTTTTTTAATATAATCCCTACGGTTTGGAGTACAAAATTTTCTATTTTTTTCGAGACCATTTTTACTAGTCGGGTTTTAATGAATACTTAGCAGACCATTCTCAAAATGTGGGGAATGGGGATGGATGAAAATTCTTTTAGTGATTTGTCATAAGTGGGGTTTTATTCAGTATAATACTTATGTTTATGGATTTTTTGAGAATGGTATGGGGTAATTAAGATATATTTTTAGTGCGATGATGAGGATTATACTATGGTGGATGGTAGAAAATTATTATCTAGTTTATGACCATCATGTGAAAATGTTCATGGGTTTTTCTAACATGTGAAAGGATGGAATTTAGATATTTTATTCTATTGGATAAAATTATACAATGTATGGAAATATTCCTCATTGAAGTAAATGTACAAGTTCTAATATTGACTTATGTAAAGTCCAAGTGTGAGTGCCTGACCAGGGTAAGATTTTGGTGATGAAAGGGTGTTGAATTGGGATTATAAAAATGTATTGATATGGAATGTTAATAGAAATGGAAATGGAATCCATCAGATGTCGGTTATGGTATTAATTGAGAACATTATAGTTATTTTAATGTCCTTTGGAAGAAGGTATTAAGATCTTTTTTTAGTGACACATTGTCTATTCGAGAGGAGAATTTTAAAAAATATTTATTTTTTGTTAGTTGATTTATATGTGTTATCTTGATAAATTTTATGTTTTCACATCTGAACAAGTTTGGTCTTATCATTTTTTATATCAAAAAATCATTTTAGGATTTTTTTGGAGGACTTTCTATGAAATTTTATTCATTCTCATCATTTAAATGGCATTTAAACAACACGTTTTGTTTGTATTTTTGAAACTCAATTGGTTAGTAGGTTAATATTTACATCATTTTAATGATAATCAATCATTTGATACCCATTATTTGTAGGTTAGGGAAATAAGCAAATCATGTTTAATAGGAAATTACAATTTTTGTAGGTCCTAAGATTCATAATTGGACTTGATACCAAAATCAAATGTTGTGTGGGAACTGTAGTCCATTTAAAAATGTAATTGGTTTCATAAATACTAATTAGTTATGAATGAAATGGGATAAGGCCTATTGATTCCTATATATTAGATATGTGTGTTGGTTCATGTTTTAGTTGATGAATTTTTGTATTTTTAAAGTGATTCATGGAAGTGTGTTGGGATGTCGAATACACAACACAATCGTTTAAGAGGTAATTCATGACAATAGTAGGTCCAAGGATCATTTAATATCTCCACTAGGTATTCCTGGGGATAGTAGAATCTATTTTTGGGAGGTTATAAGATCCTTTTTTATTCATGTTGTATAATTTTAAAATATATTTGACTTTGAATTTCAGATATTTAGTAGAGATTCAAAATTGAATTAAAAATGATGTAATTCCATCATATGATGTTACTATATATGAAATGAGGATTAAAATATGGATTAGGGGTTTTGAGAGTGTCATGATGTCATATGTATGTAATCATCATTTTTGGAAGGTTGAAAATTGGGTCGCACAGTTGGAACACTATTAGTAAAAACAATGAGGCTCAACCATGTGCCCCAATTTTAATAATCACATGGTCTGGGAAACCATGAAGTAGACCGGAAGAGGCCTTAAATGGTTCTTCAATTTACTATATCCCTGTCATATTGTTTAGGAATAGAATGTTAATCCTAGTGAGGAAACACTATGAGATGGAGGGTTTCAAGACATTACCAACCACATAGTTAGTGAATGGCGCGTTGAACCATGATGCTAATAGTTAGAGGTCTATTTTTCTTTGATAGTGGATATGCATGTTTACTTCGTAGTATTAAAACCCCTGTCTATAATTAAAATTTTAAAATTATCATTTTTTTACCTACAACCCATTAATTCTTTTACCCAATTTTATCTCTTGTTTTTACCATATATATATTCTTCACATTCACTACTCATCCACCTCTCATCCCTCCTAGTAATTAGTCTATCTCCTCCTTATAAGAATCTATTCATGAACTATAAATTATATTAGATACCCCTCAGTAATTCTAATGAATTAATAACTTATTTTCCAATGTTTATCATTCCATCTTATATGTCATTCCCATAAAAAATTAGTATTCACTATTTTAGATAATTTGTTTTTTCATCAAATTTATAACTATTTGGATCAAATAAAATAATTTTAATGGTTTAGTGAATATTCCATTGTAAAATTATTGTGGTATATGGATTTTTCCTCAAATTCGTATCATTTATATTTTTTTGGTTGTCGTTCCACCTATTGGAATTACAGAAGATGATCCTAAATTGTGAAATTTCTAAAATTAATATCCCAAATGACACCCATGATGTTATTTAAAAACATTAACAAGGATCCTGGTTTGCGACCTCACATTGTTAAAACCCATTTGGTGTTTCTAATTATTATTCCCTCAATTTCTATTACATTTAAATTTCCAGGACACTACTCAGACGTGTTGGGTTTGGATCCAAATGTGGGAATGAATTAGTAGTAATAAATTAATTGATTAAATTAAAATGGGGAATTTATACATACCTAAATATGATAATATAGTGAAATTTTCCATGGATAAAAATAATTTCAATGAGATTTTAGAATCCTATTAAATAATTTTCTAACCATGTGTATGATTTCAAAATGTAACAAAACAACCTCCTAGGGCGCGTTAGATTATATCTATTGATATAATTAATAATTAGAGTTAATTGGATGGTGAAATGGTAATGGGTAGCTTATACTCTCATTTATATATTCAAAACATAGTATTAATTGTTCATTAGTTAAATAATTTCCAAATTAATTAAATGTATTGTTAATGGTTTTGACATTTCACATGAAGATGGAACCCTTGAAGGACTAAATATGTCACCTGGCCTTTTGGGCACTATAATATGAAATGATTAATGGCATGATTGACTTATATTTTGGAATGAATATTTCACATGTCCTTTGTTAAATTATAAATGATACTTGAATATTTATTATTGTCTTTTATTGGTGATAAATGGGTTCTCATATATAGTTACTTAAAAGTTCTCATAAGGCATGTTGAGCTATATTAATTACGAGTTGTTATGAATTTTTGTACACGGTAATTCTCATAGATTAAATTTAAATTAGTGGGCATGATGTTCAACATTGTTTATTGAAATAAATTATCATGTTCTTTATAATAGGTTAATGACATAAATTAAAATGGATTTCTTTATAGATTAATGCTAATTGTAGAAATATAGATCTGTTTTATTTATTAAAAATTCTATATTGAGTTCTTCATTTTCTTGAAAAGCGTTCAATAGTTTTTTTCGAATTTTTCTGATATGTAGTTTCATGTCCCTTTGAGTTTAAAGTTCAATCGAATTCCATATATTATATATATGAACCAGGATGATAAATTTTGTTATGGATGCCTTGGTTATATTCCATACTCATAAAGAATAAATTACATATCAAATATAACTTACTCAATGTAGTCCTTGACTATAAGAAAGTGTTTACAATTGGATATGGTTTCTATGAAGAACCTTACATAGAATTGGTTTTTATACTATACATATTAATTTCTATATACCTAGAAAATAATTAAATTTATATTTTTGTATGGAAATACAGTAGAAAAAAATGGTGGTGGGTTACTGAGTTTTACTCACACCATATTCTGGATGTTGTTTGGTACCTGGATACATCGATTTCATGCTGGTATGGATCATGGAAAGAACACAAATATGTATATATGATCTTCTATACTTGGGTAGAGTATGAGAGTAGAGGAATGAGACAGTAATCATGACGATAGTGGATATTAGTTTCTTGTCATTTTATTGTTGTGGTATATTATTTAATAGATTGTATTCCTTCTCCCCATTATTTTACTCTTCATGTTTCCATATATTGTATATGATATTGGTTTTTTGTTTTGTCCAATTATTCAAAAGAGTTTAATTAATATCAGTTACCTTAATTTATTAATTCATTCACTATATTTACAAAAAATTTAGATTTTATAGTCTCCCCACTATACAAAAAATATACCATATCTATTATTTTGAAATTTATGGAATGAGAGAAGGCACTATTATGGCCTTATCACAAACTAGTCTACTAACTGTTTGTTGAGTACACTAGGTTGGGATGTGATAATGTTAGTCCAAAAAGTATATATAAGGTTAATTAATCTAATATTAACAATTATTTATCAAACTAAAAAAATAAATTCTTATTTTTCCCAAAACCCCTCTAATGTTCATGAAGTAATGGAAATAAATAAATAACACACCCCCTTTATTTTTTTCATTATCTATATTCGAACCTTTATTAAAATATCTTGTTCTAATAAGTCTCACATATACCATCCAAATCCATATTTTATAAGTCATTTTTCAATTAAAAGGTGAATTTCAACATTCAAAAATTCAACCAGTTTATTGTTATTTTTTGAAATTTTTTTAGTAGTTTTTGTGTAATAAATTATAAGAAAAAGTATATCTTGAACCTTCCCAATATTCCTAGATATCAACCCTGCACATTGAACTTTTTAAAAAATTATATCCCCTCCAAATTGTTTTCATATTCCTCACAATAATTTTCATCGTAATCCTGAAAAATATATAGAGGGGGGTATGAACATAAAAAACCTGATTATTATGTGGATTTGACAGAAAAAAGTTTTTCATGGATTCTAAAGTATCTAAAAGGATTCATGTGAAAGTGGGGTCTCATTATATGAAAATATTATAAAAATGTTGTATCCATTATAAATTAAAAATTTAATAGTCATGGCTTCTATGAGATGGAAAACATGATTTTGATGTAAGAATGATAATGTTTCAGTCATGAAATTTTTCTATAAAAATTATAGAAAAAATGGATTATAAATTAACTCTATATTTAAGAAACGTGGTAATAAAAATTAGACATGGAGATGCATAATTAAAATTTCAATAAATAACAAAAATCATAACGCTTCTATGGAGGAATAAATATATATATATCAATTAAAAAATAAATCAATTTCACGAACTATGACTCATTGAATAAAAAATTATTTATTTATGATTAATAATTTATTCAAATATTTTTATTAATAAATTTATTTGTTAAAAATATTCTAAAACATGATATTATGACTATCCTTATGAATTTTTTCCCTTAATGAAGGGGTAAGATAATAATTTATGCATGGGGTATGAATTTTTATTTTATTTTTGTAAACTTAAATAAGAAATAATTGTGTTGGGGTGGGAGAAAATATTAAACATTATATATATACTCCACTTTTTATTGGTGTTCACTGGTTTGTGGGATTCATTTTTTAAAATATTTTATATTTTCACCATGCAATTTCATTTTGGAATTAAATAATTAATCAGCTCAATAGTGAAATATCCATTATTTTAGTTCTCAAAATAATAAGGGAAATGGAATATAATTTTTTAATATTAAATTAAATCATAGAACTTAATAAAAAACAATGTTCTTTAAAAAATTAGTTTCCTCCCAGAATCAATTCCATTATAGTCATTTAGATTGAACTTTCTTGGTTTTTCCAACAGATATATTATTCTATACTAGACTTCTCTGTTTTAATCAATCATAAATATAATGAACCTATATATTACATCACCCCTCCTCATTTAGTTTGGCATATAATGTGAAGGAGGAGGATAAATTTTACACGGTTTGATAATAAGAAATAATAATTTTTTTTTCTATATAGACTTGTTGAAACACTTCTTTTTTGAGATATCAATTATTTAAATTCATAAATAACCTCTCAAATTTAGGAAACCAGAACCACTCTTATTATACTTATACTTCTTATTCCTCTTCATATTCAATGCATAATGATGTTATTTCCACTTCTCTATACTATACACTTCAATGATCAAGGAGTTCCATTAAGTATGTAACAACGATCTCCTCCATCTAATCCTCCTTCTATTCTTATGATTCGGCTCCAATGTATTGAACACAATTCATTAAAAATTCCCAATATGAGGTATCCTTATCATCAGATTACTAAAAATCTACCATTTTAATTGTTTCATTCATTTAAATTAATTAATCATTGAAATTTAACATAGCTTTAGTGCCCTTGTTCTGATTCTTTTGAGGAGATTCGTTAAAATCATCTTCAAGGTTGGGGATAGAAACCTATATCTTACCAAATACTAGAAGAGGCTCAGTCATGGGCTCAAGGACCCATGACCCCAAAATTTATTGAAAAAGATAAAAGTTGCAAGATACAGGGGGAAAGGTTCCCATGCAGCGGACCACACCAAATAGCAAACGAAATAGAAAATAGTCAACCATCACCTTTTTCTAGGATGACCTCGGCCCCTAGACCCTCCCCGATTGGCTGGGAGGTGCCCATACCCCCTTTGCATTCCAGCCAGTGTCTCCACCAGCAGAACCTCATGCAGCCCAACATCCATGAAGGCGCCATCCTGGTGATCCACAACAGTAGGAGCCTCCTCATTCATCTCTTAACAAGCCTCCTGTACCGCCTGAGAAACCTGCACAGTACAGGAAATTGCAGCATTATGTACCGGGCATTCCAACACCGTTGAGGTATCCATTCCATCAACAGCAGCAGGTATTAATGAAGCAGCTCTTCGGTTGCTGCATCCTGCATTCTTGATCCCTTCAAGGATAAGAAAGTCAAACTCTGGAGTATTGATAGAATCCAACATGGAAAAAAATAACAACTGGATTTGTAGATTTTTGAAACACCTCAACACTCATCACATCCTTTGGAACAACGTCCAATTTTGTCCTCCTTTGATCCAAATTCTTGGGATTAGAACATTCCTCCACAATAATAGCCTGAACATGTGAACTCACCATCAAATCCTCCTTCCCAATAGGATTAGAGCATTCCTCCAAAATAGCAACATGCACAGGTGAACTCTCCAACACATCCTTCGTCCCACTAGGAACATCTCCATTAATTAGTATATCATCAGGACTGACCAGTTGAGTCGTGGCCTCCCCTACAATAGCACTATCCACCAACACTACATCTTCTATTTGATCTCCCACAATAGGCACCTGAACTGGACATGCCTGCAACTTCTTCGACATCCCCAATTCGAATCAATCTTCATCAAAGACCTTCATCTAACCCTTCCTACAAGCTGAGGCCATTCCAGCATGATCAAATTCAACATTAACATCATTCTGGATAGTGGCCTCATGCTATGATTGGTACCCTTCCTCCTCCTTAGCAATCATATTTTCACCCTGCTGGACATCAACAACAACATCCTGCTGGACATCAGTGGCCTTTGTAACAGCATCCTCATGCCCTGGATAGCTTCCTTCCTCCTCAACTATATCATCCCTTGACCTGCTAACAAAATCCCTTGTGTTTCCAACAACAACCGGCTCCAATTCCATATCCACTAGTTGAGCAGCAGCAGCCTACTAAATCTCAGTCAGCATAGAAAAACTATGCTGGACAGCCACCACGAAAGAGGAAGGACCTACATTTTGAGACTCCTTTCCCCGGGAAACAAATTTAGCACCAATCTGCACAACCAAATTCTTTTGGCACTGATCAGAATTGTACCTCAAAGATTTGAAAAGTGTACATTTAGTATTCCTACAACATTGTAGAGATATATGACCAATACATAAGAAGGACTTACAAAATGTAGGAAACCAATCATATTTTATAGCAAGATCTATCATAAACTATCCAGCAACAAGGAAGAAAATATCAATAAGAGTCTGTGCTAGATCAACTTCTACCAAGACACGAGAAAAATGACCATACCTAGGGTGTTCAGTTTCCTTATCAACCGTTATCTGGCAGCCAACAACCGAAGCAACTTCCCATAGAACAGAAGGATTCCAAAAAAAAGTTTAATCCCCTAATGCAGATCCATGTATGAGTGGTAGAGTTCCTAATGGCCAGAGGGTTTGATAATGGATCCCACTACTGAACCATTATATATCCCGGTTTCATAAGAACCAGACCAAAACTCCAAGATGCGTATTACAATTCCTTCGATGGAAAAACCACACAAAACATACCTCTCCCAATTTAGATAAGGCGCCAATCAGAGAAGCCCCAGCTTTTGGCCAAGCATGTGCACACTTCATCAACCCGCACAGTAGTTTCACTCCGAGATCTCGATGACCTAGCAAGAAGCGAGAACTGACATTCTTCAAGGCAATCTTCCAAAACTTTCAGACTCACCTCAACAAAAGAAATAGATCCATTCTTTGTGATCCTCTTATTTAACGATGAAGAATCAATTTGAGATTCGAAGAAGAACCTATTTCGGGAATCTGAACCATCATTCTTCATCCTAGGGTTCATAAGACCTTCCTTCACTACATCCGTCTCACCCAAGCAAGCTCTCCACCCGTACCCACCACCTTCAAGGGGAGAACAAAGACATCTTTAGGATCGAAATAACAGTCCAACAGATTTGTCATCAAACACCGACTCGAAATTATCCAATAATCGTCGTACATGAGGTCTCCCGCAATTCCCCTTCTTACCAAATACAGTTGAGGGTAATTTCCTATTTTATTACTCATCCTATTCAACGGATTAATTAGTTTTGTAAGATACCATAAATGGAAGGTAAATATTCCTTTCATAGTCATGATTCCTTGGGGCCCCACCATCCATTATAAAATTACCCAAGTATGTGAAATTAAGAAATTAAGAAATTATAATCCAAAATCAAATTAATTAAATTAAAAAAAATTAAAAAATAAATACCCTAAAATATTAAATTATAAATAATTTCTACACCTATCACTCGAAATGATGAAATAATTAGGATATATATAGAGTCATCATTAATCCCTGAATGGATACTAAATTTTATAAAGTATAAATGTAGAGATAAGGATTCAATAATTCTATAATTAACTCTTATATGATATTGTGATTATGTGGTCAATCACATGAATAAATATTTTGAATAATTAAACTAATTTATTAAAATAGAATCAAAACTAAATAATGAGTTTACAAAACTAAACATCTTCTAGAGATTATGTAAATTTTAAACAACTGAGAGGAACAAATTAAAAAAGGGTTCTTGGTAATTTATAAACCAATGTTAATGAGATAATAAAATATTAATTTTTTAAAAAAAATTTAATAAAACTACCATTGGAATGTGGTTTATGTGAATCCCTTAGTCTGTGTGAATAATATCTATATCATGAATCTTACTTTCCCAATGGTCAAGAAACATTGAAATATCAAATGTTAGGTGACCCAAAATAAAATATAGATGTAAAATAAAATTAACCTAATGGTAATAGAATACAATTTAAATTAATAGAAGTATTTATAATAACTCCCTCACCCAAGGATAATAAAATGGTCTTGTACTAAATAATTATTGTCTAAAAGATATTAGAATTTTTTAAATGAAAAAAATCATATTTAAAATTATATAATTATCAAAACAATACAACATTGTTGAAAATTATATTTAAGGAAGAAAATAACACCCTAATTTTAAGAATGAGATGGATAAGAATAATAAATAAAATAAACACATATAATATATAGAGAATAAGGCCTTATGGAGGACTCTATTGTGGGTAACACTATTCCCTACTACAATGGCCTCCGATCAAATATTATAAGAACTCAATATCGCCTTATATTAATTGTCGTAGAGGAACCCTTGGTTCATAAAATGTAAATTTAATGAATACCAAGTGAATAATTGGGGTTAGGGTGGGATAATATATGGGATCCTATCAATGTTTTATAAAAAACTAAATTTACAAGGTTTGGAAACCATGAGTTACGGTATCGAACTATTTGTCTATAAGGGATCATAATTTTCATACTTAAATATAACATTTAAATGGATGAATATTTATTACATAAAATTGAAATCTCAGTTGAGAACCATATATGTTTTGACTCATTGGAAACTTGAAAACCAAAAAAAATTATTTAGAAAACATCTACATCATCTTCAACTAATTCATTCATAACTAGAACCATTTATGAGATCACACACATAATATATTTCTTAATTTCATAGTTAAAAAAATTAAAAATAGTGATTTCAGAATCCCAATATGGATAAAAAAGGGATATATAAATCATATAATAATTATATGAAATAATAATGCAGTAAAAAGATTAAAAATTATATCATACATATTAGATATCATGATATCATGTCATGGGTTAAATCATATATGTATATAAATAACATATTTCATGAGATCACAACATATGACATAAAATGAGGCGAAAAACATAATAATATAAATTAGTCTCCATATTAGTCAAGGTTCATTTCCAAGACTATTATTGTGTACAACATCCTTTATATAATTGATTTCACTACTCATTCGAGATCCGTGTTATTGAACCAATATTACTTCACATTCTTGTCTTATATAATCGAACCGGAATGATTTTTTATTCTAGGATTTTCTTTCTCATGATATATAAATATTTTACCTATGTGTTGTATGAAGATATTGGTACCCCCAATATAACACCCCAAGATTTTATGAAAAATATTCATTTAATTTCATTGATGTATTCTATTATACACCACACAAAGTTTATCTTGTAATATACGCAACACCGTATTAGCTTGCAGTATACGCAACGCTATTCCTGGATCGAGTTACACACAATTTCAAGTTCGTTTTATAATAGTCATTCTACACAACATTGAGTGTGTTTATATATATATATATATATATATTCAATGTATAAATAAAATATGGTTGGATTTTTTTATACGATACAACGAAGGATTCTTGCACAACACGGAACCCAGACTTGACTTGCATTACACGCAATCACGACCTTCCTCGATAGCTTGTGTTGTACGCAATACCGAGTTTTTATTAAACAATGATATATTATTATAATATTATTATGAACTAGCCGTTATGAATAGTATTAACTAAATTTTGAATTTTATAACATTATTATTCATCTTATAAATTTTCTAAAACATTTTATATGAACCAAATAAATTTTTCGGGTAAAATAAGTATTTTTCAAAAAATGCAGTTTTGTCGCCTTTTGATGGCGCACCCACATTAAATCTAGTTTTTGACAAGTTTATAAGTTCAATTATACAAAATAAAATTATTCTCTGGAATAAGGATATAAAATTTTACCTTGGATAAAATTTTCATGTTATTCTGATAACTTTAATATTTTAATGAATAGTAAAAACACGCTATATTTTAATTAAGAACAACATTTTTCATCGTAATAACTTTTGTGGTTAAATTATAATATTAAATGGTTTTAAAGTATAAATAGAATATATTTTTAGCATTTAATATAATTTATGTCATTATCATTGATTTTATATTGAATTCATAGGTTAAATATATTCAATCTTTTGCAATGTTTTAAACAAAAACCCGTTTTCTTTCAAAAACGGGATTAATTTTAATTTAATTTCTGCAACTTTTGTGTACTGAATTTGGAAAAATGGATTCTATATTTGGAATCAGTGAGTCCAAATTATATTAATAGACTAGTTTTCATTTTTGGGCTTTATTAATAGTAACAACGGTAAATTTTATTTACCATAGTAAAAGGTAAATTTGGTAATTAAGGGTAAATATAATATTATAAAATTATCCTAATACTTGTCTTAAAACAATTGGATAATTATAATTTTTCCTAATTCATATTTGGGTCGAAATGGAATCCATTAGAACCCACTTGGAGGTGATTAAGACCATTAGTTTATTTTATTTAAAGGAAAGTGAAATATGTCTCACTCAACTTTAATAATTAAAGTATTTTTAATATAAGTTTATACAGAATATAAATTCATTTATAAATACTCATTTGAAAGATAAATTTTTTTTCTTTGTCATGGTAATTTATTTGTAAATTTTAAGAGTTATTTAATTACCTTATTATCTTATACATTAATGATGCATAAATTATTTATTTAGTGAAAAATCAATAATATAGTTTTTATTGAAATATTAATACATATCAAAAGTCCCAAAAATCCGCACAAAACTTATTAATAGTGTATATATAAACCCTAATCATCCACTGGACGAATTTTTGACCAATTTGATCCTTATTAAGGTGATTATGACACTTATATTATTTTATTTTAAATGATGCCAAAGTTGTCACCTTCATAATTTAATAAATATAACAATTTAACTATTGTGATTTTGAGATGCTAAATTAGAGTAAAAGTATTATTTTGAAAGGTAATAGATTTATATTCATAATAGGATTTTATTTTTAATTTTTATGAAACATATAAGTATATTAAATAATTATACAAAAATGTTGTGGTAATTATATTATTAAGAGATAAACCAAATAAATGGTTTTAAAAATAATAAAATAAATATTATATGAACTATTTAATGTGATCCACTAATTTTATAGATACATATGACCTTTTATGAATCTATTAATGATTTTAGTTTGAACATATCTTCTGTATATAATTTCTTTAAATTCAAATAAATGACTAGTGTCAAAATTGACACTATTGTTATTTTATAAAAATAAGATATTATAAAATTGTTTAAAAATCACCAAAATATTTAAAAATTATAAATTTAAATTTATATGGTCTAAAATGTTATAAAGTATCAATTTATGGACAATTAACAACAAATAAGTAATTATTTGTTATAATTTAAATTTTAGAATGTTATTACCACAAATAAAATTAAATTGATTAAATTAGGATAAATCATGTTGATAATGTTTAAAATAAATTCCTAACATGTCTAAATTTGATTGGTTGATGAGATTACAACCCTATATCATCTAATATTCGGATATGATTCATTTTTGGAGGTTTTTAAGTGGGGTTAGATTTATTATAAATTAATATTTTTGAGAATTCCAAAGGTGCCCCTCTCCTCCCTTATAAAAGGGCAACTCCTCCCTCTCCTCCTCACACTAATTTGAGCCTTCAATCTCGGCCAACCCCTGAAAAATTATCTTCTCCACTTCCCTAGAAACATCATAGAGGTATTGGTCTTCTTCAAAGACCAATTTTAGTTCCCTAAGAGGAGGTCTTAAAGAGGAGCTTCAAAGAAGAGGAGGTTCGGATACGTACAAAGCTTATCAGACCTAAGGTAAGGGATAATTTTGCAAATATCATTTTTATCTGAGATTGGTTATTCGTAAGTATTTACTAGGGTTATTTATATCATCCATGTCCATGTTTTATAAAAGTGTTTTCATGTATGTTTAAAGTCCTTTTTACCCATTTTTGACATTTACAACATGGTATGTAAGGAATCATTATTTTGTTTACGTTACAAGGTACTTTTTTGACTTTTCCGGCAAAAGTGAGAGAAGAGTGTTTTTTAACGTATACGACATGAAAGGATTTTTAAGGTTTTATAAAGCCTTATTTTCTTGAAAATTCATCCAAAATATTTCATGACTATTTTCAATAAAATCCTTTTCTTTAAAAATTGAATGAGGTTTTTTGAAAAGAAATTTATTTTGAAGAAGAAATGATATTTTCCTCAAGAATTCATTTCAAGTGTTTTATCAAACTCATTTTTCATCTAAGTTGACATTATATCATATGTGTATGTTTCAATTATAATGTATTTATGATTTACATGGTTTCACTTTTATTATTATGAAATGATATCCATTTCTTTTATATGGATTATGTGATGATGGGATGATGTTTATGAAACCCATTTTATTTATTGGGTTATTAGGAATTATGTATGTTTATTTTGTGGCACATGTAAGAATGATTTCATTATGAGATGGGTGGGACCAATATCTCCTTCCAATGCATTGGGTAAAGATTTATATCTCATGAGATAGACATGGCCAGAACGACGGGTTAAACCGGTTCAGTAATACAGGACTGAAACGAGGAGTGAACTCGATTCAGAATGGGACTTTGTCCACTAAGATGGTCTTGGCAGCAATGACTTGGCTACTATGGAAATAATTACAAGTGCTTAATGGATTCCATAATTACATGTTTTATTCCTATGCTATGTTATCATGATTTATGTTCCATTGTGATCTATGCCTTATGTAATTCCATGTTTTAAGTCGTTGCTCAAGATTTTGATGTTTAAACATTATGTTCATGTTTTTAAGTTCAAATGTATATGGTATTTTTTATTTTATCCATGCTTACCTTTAATGAGCATTTTATCTCACCCTTTTTTTATGTTTTATTTTCCCCCAGTATTAGAAGAAAGGTTTTAGGTATGGAAACAAAAAGTGGATGATCTTTATGGGAGATGTTGAAGATCTTTCACCACGATTAAGAGATTGCGTTCCATGTTTTTTAAAGACACTAAACTATTACGTTCCTTGTGTGTCTATTTTTGTTATATATTCTACAAAAGTAATGTAATATCCATGTACTTCAAGGTTAGGGTCTCTACAGTTGGTATCAGAGGAAAGGTTTAGTCAACCTTTGGAAACTAGGATGCGAAAACGTTAGTGAGATCCCTAGAGATATTTCTAACGTATGTCTAGGGATGTCCCAAAGGATAAGTATATGTATAGGATATGGTCCTATAACTACGATAAAGATTTTAGATTTTAACCTAATATGTTAGATATTGAGGGTGATCCCCCATTACTATGTTTTTTTCCCTAGCATGATTTTTTCCTCTCACACTATTCTTTTTGGGTTTTAGAAAATTGCTGGAAACAGGATGATTCATGCTAATAGTGGACATGACGGACAATGGAATGATATTCTTAATGAGAAACCAAATGAAATGGGATTTGGAAGTAAAAACATTGTTATTATGCCTAATAAAAAATCTCATAATATGATCAATAATCTCAACTTTGGTATGTTTCCCGACACAGATAATAAGAGAAAGATGAGGTTTCATGATGATCATAGAGGAATGAATGTTCAATTTACCCTATGTAAATCTTGTGGGAAGAGGCATCAATGAGAATGTTTCAAAGGAACTGGAAGATGCTTTTTTTGTGGAAAAGAAGGACACAAACCCAGTAAGTGCAAAGGAAAAGGTTTAGTTAACACCATGGATAAGGATAATGGTATTGCTACGACATCAACAATGGTTAAATGATTTAAATGTGGAATGTACGGGCATTATGCAAACCAATTCCCTAATGGAAAGTCTCATGAAGAGAATCATTATGGTCGTATGGGTAGTATTTATGTTGATGATGTTGAAGAGACTACAAATGATATGTGAGATGAAAGAATTGTGAAGCTCGTTCAATGGTTTAAGAAGGTAGTGGAATGATTACATGTTTATCAAGTGTAATGTTGTATAAGTAATCTCATGGTACTATGGAATAAATAGGCATCTAGGGATTGTTTCACTATTGTCTTTCCTTAAGTTTTGAATGTGTATGATTAATGGTACCAGTAACCATGAAAGGTTATTCAGATATTTTTGGAAAGAAAATGATATGCCCATAATTAAGGGATAAGAAGATAATGAGATGTTTGATTGTATTCAGGAGCTCATGACTGATATAAGGACTTAGTGATATTACGGTTTGATTATATAGAATTTTTTGGATTTTGGTATATGGAATGTGTTAAAATTTATCAACATTCATGTTTTCACTAAGGTTTAATGGGTATTCATTTTTCAAGAGAATACATGATTGGAATGTGACCATCAAGATATATGGGGGATAAATGATGGTATTACCATGCTTGGTTGATGACAATTCAAGTAATCTTTTTCTTTATACGATGATCTTGGACCGAAGTATTTTAGATAAGCCTAATGATTGGAATGGATTATGTTGGACATAAGATAGTATTGTTTACGGATAGAAATTTTTAGATATTACTGATGGGATTTTATAGTAATGTAGTTTTAGAAAAAGGACAACCTGTAGGATGTGCGACAACCCATCACGTCGGACAAGGCTGTGGGAATCAAACCCACAACCAAAGTGCGACTGGCCTTTATCGCCTACCACTAGCCTACAGGAAGTCCCTGGTTAGTAGAAACTAGTTTTATATTATTAAGCGGTATGATATATGAAGTATAAGTTCATTTTTGGAATCGTATATGATTAACCTCACCATAGATAGACATATGTATATTTGATTACTTTTCTTGAAATAGATCGAATGACCCATCATTCTATCACGTGATCTGATAACTCTTCAGGAATAAAAAATTCAACCTCATTTCTTTAAGAGATGAAGTGGAAATTGTTCAAAGGATGAACAACAGTGAGATTGTACCAAATTCAAGAAAATATTTCTTCTAATTCAAAATTTTCAACTATAGTGAAATGATATTGAAAACCATAAATTTTGTTCTATTGCTCTTATATCCAAGGAATCATATGGTACCTTAGATCATCACAAATATATGGATTTTTTATTGATGGCTTTGTTATAGCCATGTTCTCTACCACTCTCCATCAGAACATGATGGTTAGATTTCTCTTCCTTATCCATATTTTCAACTATGTTATCATATGTGGAAACCCAGTGATTAGTTAATTTGGGTAACCGTAACGTTCCATACATTAGTTTTTAAAGTCATGTTTTTGTATTCCTTTTTACGATGTGGGTTTCTATTAAAGAAATTTTCAAGTAGAAAACCATTTATAACCCCGACGAATTTCGAGGGCGAAATTCATTTTAAGGGGGGTAGAATGTAACACCCCGAAATTTTATGAAAAATATTAATTTAATTTCATTTATTTCTTCTATTATACACCACACCAAGTTTATCTTGTACTATACGCAACACCATATTAGCTTGCAGTATATGCAACACTATTCTTGGATCGTGTTACACACAATTTCAAGTTCCTTTTATAATAGTCATTCTACGCAACATTGAGTGTGTTTATATATATATATATATTCAATGTATAAATAAAATATGGTTGGATTTTGTTGTATGAAACAATGAAGGATTCTTTCACAACACGAAACCCTGACTTGGCTTGCATTACACGCAATCGCGACCTTCCTCGATAGCGTGTGTTGTACGTAATACCGAGTTTTACTAAACAACGATATATTATTATAATATTATTATGAACTAGCCGTTATTAATAGTATTAACTAAATTTTTAATTTTATAACATTATTATTCATCTTATAAATTTTCTAAAACATTTTATGTGAACAAAATAATTATTTCGGGTAAAATAAGTTTTTTTTAAAAAATGCAGTTTTGCTTCCTTTTGATGGAGCACCCACATTAAATCTAGTTTTTGACATGATTATATGTTCAATTTTACAAAATAAAATTATTATTTGGAATAAGGATATAAAATTTTACCTTGGATAAAATTTTCATGTTATTCTGATAACTTTCATATTTTAATGAATAGTAAAAACACACTATATTTTAATTAAAAACATCTTTTTTCATCGTAATAACTTATGTGGTTAAATTATAATATTGAATGGTTTTAAAGTATAAATAGAATATATTTTTTTTAATTTAATATAATTTAGGTCACTAGAATTGATTTTAAATTGAATTCGTAGGTTAAATAAATTCAATCTTTTGCAATGTCTTAAATAATAACCCGTTTTTTTCGACAACAGGATTAATTTTAATTTAATTTATGCAAATTTTGGGTAATTAATTTGGAAAAATGGATTCTATATTTGGAATCATTGGGTCCAAATTATATTAATAGACTACTTTTTATTTTTGGGCTTTTTGAATAGTAACGACGGTAAATTTTATTTACCATAGTAAAATGTAAATTGGGTAATTAAGGGTAATACAATATTATAAAATTATCCTAATACTTGTATTAATAAAATTTTATGATTATAATTTGTCCTAAGTCATATTTGGGTCGAAATGGAATCCATTAGAACCCACTTGGAGGTGATTAAGACCTTTAGTTTATTTTATTTAAAAGAAAGTTAAATATGTCTCACTCAACATTAATAATTAAAATATTTTTAATATAAGTTTATACAGAATATAAATTCAGTTATAAATACTAATTTGAAAGATAAAATGTTTTTCTTTGTCATGGTAATTTATTTGTAAATTTTAATAGTTATTTAATTACCTTATTATCAAATACATTAATGATGCAGAAATTATTTATTTAGTGAAAAATCAATAATATAGTTTTTATTGAAATATTAATACATATCAAAAGGCCCCAAAATCTTCACACAACTTATTATTAGTGTATATATAAACCCTAATCAACCACTTGCCGAATTTTTGAACATTTGGATCCTTATTAAGGTGATTATGACACTTATATTATTTTATTTTAAAGGATGCCAAAGTTGTCACCTTCATAATTTAATAAATATAACAATTTAACTATTGTTATTTTAAGATGATAAATTTGAGTAAAATTATTTTTTGAATTTTAATAGATTTATCTTCATCATAGGATTTTATTTTTAATTTTTATACAACATATAAGTATATTAAATATTTATACAAAAATGTTGTAGTAATTATTTTATTAAGAGATAAACCAAATAAATAGTTATAAAAATAAAAAAATAAATATTATATGAACTATTTAATGTGATACACTAATTTAATAGATACATATGACCTTTAATGAATCTATTAATGCTTTTATTTTGAACATATTTTCTGTATATAATTTATTTAAATTCAAATAAATGAATAGTGTCAAAATTGACACTATTGTTATTTTATAAAAATAACATATTATAAAATTGTTTAAAAATCAAAAAAATATTTACAAATTATAAATTTAAATTTATATGGTATAAAATGTTATAAAGTATCAAATTATGGACAATTAACAACAAATAAGTAATTATTTGTTATAATTAAAATTTTAGAATGTTATTACCACAAATAAAATTAAATTTATTAGATTAGGATAAATCAAGTTGATAATGTTTAAAATAAATTCCTTACATGTCTAAATTTGACTGGTTGATGATATTACAACCCCACCTCGTCTAATATTAGAATATGAGCCATTTTGGAGGTTTTAAGTGGGGTTATATTTTTTATAAGTTAATATTTTAAAGAATTCCAACGGTGCCCCTCTCTTCCCTTATAAAAGGGCACCTCCTCCCTCTTCTCCTCACACCAATTTGAGCCTTCATGCTCAGCCAACCCCTGACAAATTCACTTCTCCACTTCCCTAGAAACATCCTAGAGGTCCTGGTCTTCTTTAAACACCAATTTTAGTCCCCTAAGAGGAGGTCTCAAAGAGGCGCTTCAAAGAAGAGGAGGTTCAGATACGTACAAAGCGTATCAGACCTAAGGTAAGGGATAATTTTTCAAATCTCATTTTTATCTGAGATTGCTTATTCGTAAGTATTTACTGGGGTTATTTATATCATCCATGTCCATGTTTTATAAAAAAAATTTCATGTATGTTTAAGTCCTTTTTACCCATTTTTTGACTTTTAATACATGGTATGTAAGGAATCTTTCTTTTGTTTACGTTACAAGGTACTTTTTTGACTTTTCTGGAAAAAGTACGAGAAGAGTGTTTTTTTGACGTATACGGCATGAAAGTATTTTTACGGTTTTATAAAGCCTTATTTTCGTGAAGCTTCCTCCAAAATATTTCATGACTATTTTCAATAAAATCCTTTTCTTTTAAAATTGAATGACATTTTGGGAAAATAAATTTATTTTGAAGAAGAAATTATATTTTCCCCAAGAATTCATTTCAAGTGTTTTATCATACCCATTTTTCATCTAAGTTGACATTATTTCATATGTGTATGTTTCAAGTATAATGTATTTACGATTTACATGGTTTCACTTTTATTATTATGAAATGATATCAATTTCTTTTATATGGATTATGTGATGATGGGATGATGTTTATGAAACCCATTTTATTAATTGGGTTATTATGAATGATGTATGTTTATTTTTGTGGAACAAGTAAGAATTATTTAATTATGAGATGTGTGGGACCTATATCTCCCTCCAATGCAATGGGTAAAGATTTATATCTCATGAGATAGACATGGCTGGAACGGCAGGTTAAACCGGTTCAGTAATACAGGACTGAAATGAGGAGTGAACTCGATTCAGAATGCGACTTTGTCCACTAAGATGGTCTTGGAAGCAATTCCTTGGCTACTATGGAAATCATTACATGTGCTTAATAGATACCACAATTAAATGTTTTATTCCCATGCTATGTTATCAAGATTTATGTTCCATTATGATCTATGCCTTATGTACTTCTATTTTTTAAGTCGTTGCTCAAGATTTTGATGTTTAAACATTATGTTCATGTTTTTAAGTTCAAATGTATATGGTATGTTTTATTTTATCCACACTTACCCTTACTGATCATTTGAGCTCACCCTTTTTTTTTATGTTTTATTTTCCCCCATGATTAAAAGAACGGTTTTAGGTAAGGAAACAAAAAGTGGAAGATCTTTATGGGAGTTGTTGAAGACCATTCACCACGATTAGAAGATTATGTTCCATGTTTCCAAAGACACTAAACAATTATGGTCCTTGTGTGTCTATTTTTGTTATGTATTCCGCAAAAGTAATGTAATATCTATGTACGTCATGCTTCGGGTCTCTACACCCATGACATAATGAAAACCATAGATATATATTCCACAATATCAAAAATCATTCATTATATCCTAATCCATGAAATGAAATGGAATTCATAAACATTAATCAATAATAACATAACCCATTGAAAGGAAATTTGGTACATAGTCATCAATACATCATAATCATGAAAAAATAATTATAATAATAGGGGTATTAACCTATAAAAATATTATAATTAAATAATATTTGGGATAAAATAATATTATCATAGATAGAAAAAAAATATGAGATATTAGTTGAAATTAATTATAGAGGAAAATATATTTTCTTCATTAAAAATGTTTTCTTTTATAATAATTAAATTATATAATAAAATAAAACATTTTATTTGAAAATAAAATTTTAATATTATAATGTAATACTCAGGGCATGATGGAATCTTGAAAGTGAAAGAAAATCAATTCATTCCATATAATATAATGAATCATTCATTTCATACATTTTTGGGAAAAGTACCATTGTACATTGTTATCCTGAAAATTATTTTTTATATGATTATTGAATCACTTTTAATGAGGAAGTGAGAACCACCAAGTCCAACAAAAAATACAAAGGAACAATAAAAAAGAACCCGAAAAACACATGTCCTACCTCACCTCAGCAGTTACCTCGATATTAGGCCCCCACAATGAATAAGTACTCAGAAACTGGTCCCGTGCAAGGATGCATGGGAACATAACCGATGGCTAGGCCATACCCTATCAGTCTTCCACTCCATGTACCATGCAGTAGTGGATGACATTTTCTATGAACCTGATTTGAAGTATATCCTTGTAACAAGCAGCAGACAAGAAACCAAAACATGTCCAGAGTACAAGCGGAGGGTAAGCCTCAACTTATGAACAAGAAAGGTGAGAGTGGAAAACCATGTATTAAATAGATAGTGTTAAATCCGCATTATTGAAGGAAAATAAAATTCTTCTAGAATACATATCCCTGAATAACTTCCAGGAAATAGTTGTTACCTACGTGAGTGGCTCGTCACTTAAAAAGGCCTCCAATTCTGTGGCCAGTTTATCCCAGACCTCGATATATTCATAAAGATCGATCAACCCCTTATTGGAACCCCCAACCGGTATCGTGTCCTGTTTTTCAAACCAGGAATATTAGTCATCAGTTAGCATCATTCAAATGTCTAGGACCATCATCTTGGTCGAATACTCCTCCATGGAATTGAGATACAACACGTGTTCTAGCACATCATCCTATGAAAACAGAATCAGATCCAAGGACATTTCAGGTTGTTTAGGGGAATCCTGGCACATGACCTCACTTTCCACCTTCTCCTCCATTCTCTTTTTGGATGACCGAGTCTGCAAGAGGGGTGGTAGGGAGGAGTATTACCTCTTCCCCTTCCCTCCCCTGCTACATCTACTACTCCTCAGGCTGATTTCCCCTACAGAAGAACTCTTACTGCCTTCAAAGGTCCCCTCCATACACTCCCCAAAACTACCAAGACCATGAAATCTATTCTTCACCTGGATATCATATTGCTTCCCTGAGAACCATCTACCTTCATTACTAGCTAGGTTATAGACCTCCACATCTAGTGAATTCCCCTGCTTCTCCAAGTGAAGGTCCTCACTGACTCTTCCCATCTCCCCAAAAACTGCTCTACTAGGGTCCTCCTCAGAATCTGCTACATGTGCCGCACCCTCTGTCTACCTGACATCACTACAATCAGCCCTATGTTGGGATAATCCCACAACACTTGGGCGCATGACCTCCCTTTCACCTCATACTCCCCGTTGAGAGCCATCGCTCTCCACACCAGATGTTTCAGTATAACAGATCAAGACACTGCCTGCCTCCTGCTCCACTGAGTCCTTTTGCCCCACCACCTGGGTAAAGTCATGCACCTCAGTCTGCTGTATTGAACCACCCACGGGTTCGGATGATCATCCCAATTCATCTGGGATATCCATAGTATTCCCCCTCAATTCCAACCCATGTGTAACCTCAACTGACATACTACAATCTTCTTTCAATTGTTCCTTATCTATCAGACGCTGAGAGTGGAAATCCCTACCACGGCCTCCATCGTTTTTCAACTCTGACGGACCAAATTCACCACTAGTAACATGAGCCTTACGTTTCACAGTGGCTTCCTTTTTAGTTGTATACTGGGATACCTATCAGTGGACATCCTGAGATGAAAGACCCTTATGACAGACCTTCGACGCATGACCCAAATGACCGCATGAGGAGCAGAAGTCTATCAATCTCTTGTATATGACCCGTCGTTTGCACATATACTCTTCATCAATAGTAATCCAGACATAATCAAAAGTCTTTCACAATGCATCTACTTCCATGCATACCCTTGGACAGAATAGGTGACAAACAGCTTCGGTGTGGCTATCCGTGCACAAAAATCTACCTACAAGATTACAAATCTTGCGAATCACAGAAGGATTCTGAAACAACAACGGGAGATTAGGCAAACTAACCCAAAATGTAGTTGATGGAAAATCTCGATTCATATAGAATTCGAATTACCATCGTATGAGAAAGAACCTGGACCCATTGACGATACACAGAGCTCTCGACCTTGCTTTAATGAGGTCTCCTTCCGATTCAAATTGAATCATGATGTGTCGACTGCCCAGAAAGCTGAAAATCAACCTCTCCTGGAGATCCCATGAGCTGAAGATAAACCTATCGAACACATCAACCGAAGGTCTTCTCAACCTGAAGCGAGAAACCAATGTGAGGTTTAAGAGGGAATAGGATTCAGAGAACTTCGATGTTGAATGTTGAAGATTAGGGAGGGAATCGATGAGATCTGGAACTTTAGGGCTTAGAGTCGCTTTCAGAAATGGGTGAAGAAAATCAGGGTTGGAAAATGGGCAAAAAGATGACCCTGCTCTCCAAAAGGGCAACAAAACTCCCTCCCCCACTGAGGGAGGAGGGGCCGACGCAGGGGTCGTCATCGTCACCAGAAGAAGGAGAGTATCCAGGGGTCGGGATGATGAACTTCAATTTTATTTATTTCTTTATTTATTTCTTATTTTATAGAATATTAATCCCATTGTACATTGTTATGAAAATCACAAAAGGATTCTTTTCAAACCATTGAGAAAAATGTAAAAAATTGGTAAAATTTAATTATAAAAATCTATAATAATAGTTAAATTATTGTGTATTTTTTTACAAATCATTTATATAGAAGGTAAATATTTACTATTTTATAATTAGGCCTACATAGTTTATATGAATTTCAAGATTGTGGTATTAATAATTACCTAATATCTGATTTCCTTCATACATATTTGAATCTCATATATAATGGTTTAATGAATCATAATAGCATATTTAAGAAAACTATTAATATTTATGTTGTCATAAATTATCATATTATTACCTGTTTTCAATAATCTTTTATTATTTATCTTCTTTATGATGTTAACAACTTCATATTCCTGTGATTGTTTTTTATATAATCCACAATTCTTATGCATTGGATATTGTTCCATAATTTACAGAATTTTACTATGGTAGTATATAATATTTATCAATTATATATATTTTTATACTCATTCATGATTGGTGAATATGTAAAATTAATTGTATCACATCATGGGGATGGTAGGTCATAATTACAAACAAGAGATGGATATCATTCCATTAATGATAATTGGTTAAGGAAGCTTATGGTATATATTTTAATATGAAATAAATATAACGTTATTAAAACTAAGTGTGTATATATATATATATATATATATAATATTTTCATCATTATATAAATTCATGTAATGTAGTGATGAAAACCAGATCAATCCATGATGTGGAGAGAGTAAGTCGTACGTAAACACATGTAGTACATTCATAATTTGAAGGATGGATTATAGAAGGAATATGTTTATTTGGTAGTAATTAGAATTTTTTAAAATAAATTTTATAATAGATTTAGTACCTTATAATGGATATAACACTTGACGAGGATGTATAAGAGAAAATAGTCATTGAATAGTCAGTAAAGACGATTAACTCTTCCTCAGAGAACATCCTTTAGATATTCACTTAAAGAAATATGGTTAGGTCTTCTGAGAAGGAAGAAACCTCTAGAATGTTTATATAGAATTTTAAAAGGGAAATTTAATGGTTATGGTACAGATTTAAGGCTCAATAAGATGTGGTGATTTTAGGGAGGTGGCGATAATTTTTAATAATGGTGAGCGATACATATATAATTTTCTGAATATATTAATTTATAATAAATTCAATATTAACAAACATACATACAAAATTTATGTTATTTAAAGACATGATGATATAAGGTTGTAATATTATCATGAAATTTAAATTATTTATGTATTTTATATTATTTTAAACTTTACCATTTTGATTTATCAATAGTTAGCGTATTTTAATTTTAACTTAGGTAACAAATTAATCAATATTAAAATGAAGTATATTTTAATTATGTGAAGTAAAATAAATCCAAAATATAAAAATTGTTTTTTATTTAAACAATATAATAATTTTATATATTTATAATGTTTTTTATGATTTTGAAAATATTTAATGATTTATTATTTTTTGAAAATGTCATTAGAGTCAATTTTTACACTATTCATTATTTGGAATTTAAAAATATCAATGTGACAATATAAAATAGAACCAATAATTTTATTATATAACAAAAAGGTCATGTAAATATAGAAAATTCATATTTCACATTATTTATCTCATATTATATTTATTTTATTATTATTAATAAGATTTATTTTATATTTCCATAAATAAAGTAATTGCAACATTCGTGTTCTGTAATTGTATAATATACTTATTTGATTACTAAAAATAAAAAGTATAATACCATGAAGAACATTAAAATATTATATTTTATTATAATTTTAATATTTAAATTTATAATTTTTTAGACTTATATTAAAATGCTATATTATTTAAAAATTATTGTGACATATTAAATTTGCTATTAAATAAGATTTTAGAAATTCTATGGTCTCATCGATATGTCCCAAAAATACAAATATAAATTAATTTCATGAAAATTTTATTATTATGTTAAAAATATAATGTTATATTCATTCAAAAAAAATATCTTCCCCATGTGGAACATAAGGGATATTAAAGACATTGAATATGAAAGTGTGTGTGTTTCTTTGATTTAAATATTATATAAATAATTTTCATGAACAAGTTTCGATCAAAAAACATAATTTCAATCAATAGGTTTTAATGATATAATATAATTCATATAAAAAATTTTTTAATCTGTTTGGGTCATTTTATATTCTTGATAATTTTATGTGTTTCCCTAAATTACTAAATTTACCCTTTACTGTGGTAACATACATCACCAATGTTACTATTCATATTGTCGAATAATTAATGATTCATATTAAATAAGATTTTTCCGACTGAATCTATATTGGGAATCAATTTTTCAAAATTTAATACACATTAGTTTCATTATTTAATTTGGACTAAAATATATAAAATTCAATGATAAATATTTTTCCATAAAAAATCCATTTAAAACATGAAATGTTTTTATAATAAAATCATGTATAAATCCATTTCAAAAAATATAATTGGTTTATGATAATTAGAAATGAAACAAATAAAATTTAATACTAATCTGAAACATAATTTTACTATGTAATGACTTCATAATAAACATATAGTTTCATAGAAAATCATTATTTTTACTATTCCTTACTTTTTTTTCAAAAAACAAAATAATATATTTATGACACAATGTATTAAAAAATGAAACTCATTTTTTCAATTACATTTAATATAACTACTACAAATTGAAATAATAAAACCCATTTTTATAGATATTTTTTTCTGTGAATGTTTATTTTACTAAAATAAAATGTGCTTAATTTTTAAGTATTTAATATAATCATATAGAGTTTTATTTATTTCCTAAATTAGTTAATTATATTTATTCATAAAAAATTAATGAAATTGTTATGATGAGAAATGTATACCAATATTGAATCTTTGTTAATTTAAATTCATGGTTTTGTGAAACTTAGGCTATTAAATAATTGAAATTTATTAAAAAGAATTACTTCATAAAAATATATTGGTGTTACATTCTACCCCCCATAAAATTAATTTCTCCCATGAAATTTATCACTAGGATAAAAACAAATGAGGATACCTCGACCTCATCACATATTTAGGTTCCAAAATATCATCCAAAAATTGATGGTTTATCCATAAAACCTTAACCAAGTGTGTGGTCTTATTATATAGAACATTCTATGTATGATCTATAATATATATCAGTTGTTCTTCATAAGAAAGATATTTATCATGTAGTACAAATTATGAGTTTAGTACATGTGAAGGATCCATTATGTATATTCTCGGGATAGAAACTTGGAAGACATCATGAACATTATAGAGATTTGGTGGAACCACCCTATGTTATCTTCCCAACATGGTTAAATATTTCAAAATGACTAATAATCTGGGTGCATATCGTGTGCATATTTCAAAATATCATCACTCTATTCCAAATACATATTCATATAAATACTTAGCTACCAACTTCAAACTTTTGTCCTTTTCGTAGATTGAGAGAATAACTTTTTTTCAACTCACATGTAGTTTTCTATTATTTTTAATATATCTCATTTTCTCAATGAATTCCTCAACTAGATCATGTACTAATAGCAATAATTCATTCATCCCAAATTTTTTGAGTTTTACACAACATATGATGCATGGGTTCATAAAGAGATATCTTATTACTATAGTGAAATCTATTTCTGTATGAATGTTCTAACAATGATAGGTGATTTTCCCAACCACCATAAAAATCAATAGAGAAATATCCCAAAATATCAACCATTATTTTAATTTTAGCCTCAGATTGACCATATATGAAAGGACTATAATTAGGGATGAAATTTAAATGTATATCTAGAGCCTACTAAGGAGTTTAAGTAATCATAATATAATCATTAGATCCTAATTCGATATAAAGCAATGTGGTAGTCAATGAAGTCATACCATTGACTTAATATATATTTTAGAAGTCCTATCGAAAAAATAATTCTCTAATACGAATTAATTGTGCGTAATTCGTAATACGATAAACAATAACACATATATGATTTTATCTTCTAGTTGTTTAGGGAAGATCAATGAAAATTTACATGGTGATTTTTTCCCATTTCCATTATGGTATGGGTAATGGTTGTAACATCTCCTTACACTGTGGTCTCTCATCATTATCTTTCTGAAATCTCAAATAGGAAGAAACCTATTATGAAATATCTTTCATCGTTACAACCCACCAAAAAAATTATTTCATATATCTATAATTTTTTGTGCTTCTAGAAAGAATAAATATTGATGAACATTTATCCACGTCCAATAGATCCTTTTTGATATGTATTTGAGAGACACAAACACAGTTAGAAGAACATATTATTCATGTATAGTCAATGTAGAACTCATGAAAATTTATCACATTATTTTGAATATCTAAATATTCCTTCTGATCCTATTTGTTCTTTAATTTTATGTATGGTTGAACATTTATTTATGATATATAATATAACTCCCTTTTTTTTATTTTCATATATATATATATTTCAAATCCATAAATATTTGATCTTTTTTTTCCTCATCATTGATATTCTAGCATGTCCTTTTCATCTAAAAGAATTTATATCCTTATTCTATTTAACATAGTGGAAGTGATTGAGTAATCAAAATCTTTAATAAGGACAAGCTATATACTTTGGCACATATTCATCTACCGTTGAGAGAAAATATACATAAAAAATTTACGATTAGTCTATGTATCACACCTTTCTCCATGAAAATAATTTGTACTCATATTTAATGAATAAATTACTGACGATAAATCCAAATCATGATTTGGGAAATTTTCCTTAGGGATTTCCAATTTTCATGACTCATAAGATATCACAATATAATTTTTCATGAGAAATCATCAAATCCCATTCATTTTTCATCACTATATATCCCAAAACATTCACCATAATAATTTAGTGAGAGAACATGTGTACTGAATAAAATTCATTACTACTTAATGGAATTAATTTTCCATTCTTGTATCCGTATGATTTTACTAATTTTTAATTATACATGGTTAGTGGATTTTATAATTGTGAGAAATATTTAAGAGAACATCATTAATATCCATCCAACCAAGAACTAATTAGAATTTAGTTATTGTTGTTTGTCTAATTCAAAATTTAAAAACATATATATTTCATAGATCCATACATAACCTCTCTTTTAAGATTATGAGACACAATAAATGTGGATTTATTATACCCAAATTCCCAATTGGAAATGTTTTCATACAAATTCTCCTTTCTCATGGTATTTAGTAAAATACATATGTTAAATTCATGTTTTTACTTATTTATCTAGTATAGAAGAATATTTTTTATAAATAAAAAAATGATACTAGACCCTAAATACTCAAATCATTTGATCTGTTAAGATTGTTTTTCTTTTAGTAAGACCGAAAGGCATCAGTATAAATTATTTTCTTCTGTAAATTGTAAAAAATTTCATATTGGAAATATCCTCATTATTGACCAATAATTTATTATATACAAAATAATTATTTATCATAGTAAATTATAGATATCTGTATTGTTTTTAAAATGATCCTTCAATACAAGGTTGATGATGTTATTTCTTGATGTTAATCATGTTAATTTATTGATAATCATTGAATAGTATCACTAATCCATCTTTATTTAGAACAATCAGAGATGGGTCCCCCCATGTCAATACTTTGTGGAATTTGAATAACTTTTAAAGATTCTAATGAAGATGATTCATCAATTCATTCAAACCAATTGGTTCCATTCAATTAGGATACATTGAAATAAGCATAGAAACAAGAATGAATTATACTGAATGATCCTCTTCTATATTCAGTAGAAGACCTTGTAATTCATCTAGAAATATATCCAAAAAATAACCTAAAATAGGTTTATCTATAATGGTTTGTTTCTCACTAATCATTGGGATATATGAACTTTCTTTATAGGAATTAAAAACTAAAAGATGGAATTAATTTCCACTCTAATTTCATATTCATTATTTCATTAACAGATGACCAAAGATTCATTTTTTATATAAAATGTTACATCCATTCATCAAAAATTGATATCCACACTATTTAGATTAATTTAATAAAGGAAATGAATCCCATTTAATTAAACTAATGGAAGGATCACAATATTTTATGGAAGAACATTCCCACAAACATTAATCATAGAAGAAAAATAAAATTCATATATAGCTATTGTTCCATTAGAATATTTCCCAATATCATAAAAATATAAATGTAGATGAAATATGATATCAACCTTATAAAATTATTTATAAATATATTAGTTTGTAGAACTATAAAAATAATATGTTATTTTATTTAGAGTTGATGAAATGTGTACCTTTTAACAGTTTATTGTTGTACTCCACATAACTACTGGTGATATCATGATATTTTTATTTTCCATTAGACAAAAGGGGTTACTAGAATCAATCATCATCAATACACAAGGATTAGGGAATTTTTTTCCATAATGAAAATTTTCCTTGAACTTTTAACACTGTAGTGAGGGAGGTTCATTCTTTTTATACTTTTCATTATTTTCATCATTAGATATATATTTTTCATCACATTGAAAGTAAAATGACTGATGAAATTCTTTACCAAACATACAAATTTAACAGTTGCCTTATGTAATTATCCTCAATGATTCATTCAAAAATCTCACCATAATGGAAAGGACATCTTCTTTTCAGTATTATTTTTTATTTTCCCATGAATTTTATTTTTATCCTTATATCAAACCCATGGGATTGAAGGTTGATTCCAATATCCATATCAGTCAGGAGAGAACATCAAATGATTTTAATATAATTACTAAATTCAGTTATGGTTAATTACCTTTATGGACTGGGGTTTAAGCCAATAAATAATTTATCATCATTACATTCATGTTGAGGTATATTTAAAGAATCTTACCATTCACATATTGAAAAATTTTCATTGTATGTACCAGTAGCTTCATCATCCTTATGCTTAATCTCAAGGATCAAATTATGCATTTATATAAATATAATATAGGAAAAGTACTTATTGATTTTTTTTTTCAACCTGCCCCATTCTATAGAGTAATTTTCATCTCATTGCGTCCAATTATTATTAATATTCCACCATTGATATTCTTCACCTTCCAAATGATTGATGACCAAGGGGACATTCTCATGATCTATACATTGGACAACTGAAAATATATTTTCAGTTCAACTAATCCACTGTAAGTCCACTTGTGGATCTGAATACCCACTAAATATTGTTTTATGATGTCTCATGAAAGAATCAATAAAATTTTGTTCAATCCTTTTCTCATTTATATGTATAGAATAATTTAATGCTTCAGAGTGTTTTCTGAGAACAAAAACAAAATTTTACTTTCAAACTCCCATAAAATTTGGTTTATGTAGAGTATAATTGTATCCTTACACATCACATTTAGCTTTAACATGGTGCCTTCAGGTCCCTTCCATTGACTAAAACGTAGAAGAATATTATGAGTAACACAAATACTAATGGGAAGAACACGTAATCATGGTAAATTACTTATAAAATTTTCATGCAATACAACTTCTATTTAATCCTTGGTTATTTATGATAATACTAAAACTATAATATTTTATCATATTTGTGGAATTTTCCATGGGTATCTTACTAGGGACTTCTTATCCTAGTCTAATGAGGTTAACTATACAATTATCAGATACTGTTTTTAATAAATCCTACTTTTCATATATAAATTATACATTTTAATTGAATAATATTAAGTATGTAACCTGGAAATACAACTCCATAATATTTTAGTTTTACTGAATATGAAAACATGAAAACATAAAAAACTAATTCATAAAACATCTACATCACCTCCCACATATTCTGTAAAAAAAACCCTTTCTGACATATCTTACATAATATCCTTATATATATCCTAGGAAAAGAAACATAATTAAGGGTAACCTCATATTCTCGGTAATGGTATAAAATGGTGATATAAAACATAAAATAATCATGAGACATAAGAATGAAAGTAAATCATTAGAAAATTATATCCTAAATATAAAGGATCACGATATCATATCGTTGGAAGAATCATAAAAGATCAAAAGAACCTATTTCATGACATCATAGAATAATACCTTAAATTTGGGATACACCTAAGACTAGAAAATCATTTCCAAATTAGTCAAGGATCACATCGAAGACCATCATAGATGAAATATTTCATTACTGATCATGGTTCAAACCCTATTCCAGCATGGTGTTAATGAACTAGGTTTACGTCAAATAAATACAATGCGTTACTGACCCAATATCATTTCTCATTCTAGTTTTTTCTATCCCATGATATATAAATATTTACTCGATAAATTAGAGGGAGATATTATTCTAACACATCACATAATTAATATTATACATATTTATGCCATAAGTACCTAACTCATTCATCATATGAGAACCCATGAAAGGAAATGGGATTCATAAATATCATTTAATCATAACATAACACATGAATAAGAATTTTTTATCATATTTTTCATTCCATTATAAACATAAAATAAAAAATAGAATAATAGGGTAAATATAGTTTAATAATATCCCCATTAAAATAAGTCTATTTTTAGATAATTTGATTTTAGATAGAAAATAGTTGTCAAACATCACATAAATTAATGGATGAGGAAAATATCATTTCTTCTTTGTACCCATTTTATTTTCTTACAATGATGTTAAATTTTAAAGCGAATATTTTCCATTAAAAATAAATTTTTAACATAGTAATACAATATTAAAGGAATGTAGGAATCCTAAAAAAATATTTATAATCATGTTGAATAATATAAAAAAAACATTCCTTTTTTACATTTGTATGAAAATCCATAGAGTAACTCATTAGTAAAATTATAAAAAAATGTTCATTTAAAACCATTAATGAATGAGTCACACAAGATTAAATGAGAATTTCAAAATTATAGAAGAATATTACTTTTTTTTAAAACATATTTTTACGAAACATGTATATGGAAGAATATTATTTCACATCATATACACGTGCATACACAATCTTAAATAATAGTGAGATTGTAGAAGTAACCCATAACTAATGTCTGGTTTCCTTCATACATATCGAAAAATTCTATATCATGGATAAAATAATGTTATTAAATTATTATTGAGCCATATTAACAATCATTATTTCATACATTATCAAATAATAATAATATTTTTAATAGTATTTCATTATTACTCTTCTTTCAGTTTGTTACCACTTCATTGTTGTATGAATGTATTGCCATATAATTTCCAATTATTGTGCATAGGATATAGTTCCATAATTTAATGAATGATATTATTGTAAAATATATAATATTTATGTATTATAAGCATTTATATAATCATAATTCAACGGTGAATATGAAAAACTATTCACATCACGACGTGGGGATGGAAAGCTGTTTATATTCATGAGTGATATTATCATTCCCATAATGATAAAAGAGTATGTAAGATGATGGTATATATATTTATTAACAATAAATATTATTTAATAATTATAAATATATATATTATTTTTATCATTATACTCATCCATTTAATTTAGTGATGAAAAACAGAATTCACCCTTACATGTGACATGAAGATGTCATATAGTATGTTCGTAGGCATGATACTATAGTTTTTCATATGATGGAAAAAAGGAGTAATATATTTGGTCCATAATAATAATGAAATCAATGAATATTGGTAAAAATATATTTATTACATTATAATCGAAGAAACACATGAATATGAAGTAGAAGAATAAAAAATCCTCGGAGGGTTGTTGAAGACGATTACCTCTTCCAGGACGAACATCCTTTATATATTCTTATAGGGACAGTTGGGTTTATCTTTTTAAAATAATAAAACCTGTATAATTATTATAATAAATTTTATATGTGAAATATTTTTGTTAGTGTTAAGCTTCAAGGATCAATGTGAGGTGAATATTTTAGGGAGGATGTTCCCTTTTACAATTCTGGGAAACTAGACTTTTAATATTTTCTAGAAATGAATATTTATATTAAATTAAATTTAAAAAAAAATTCATAAAAATTGAAATGCTATTAAAAGGTAATATAATATTTTATTTCAATAAAAAAACATCATATTTTAAGAAAAATATATTATTTTAAATCATCTCATTTTTATTTACCCTTAGATAACCAATTTTAATTTTAACTAATGTAAAAACATCTTCAATATAAATAGGTTATAAATTTTATTTATTTGATATAAATTTAATAATATATTAACAAAAATATAAAATTATCAAAAATATTATATTTATATTTATTTTCAATGTTGATTTTATGATTTTAACTAATTTAATTTCATACTATATTGATAAAATGTATTTTTTGTCACATTGTAAACTATTAAATACATAGAAATTTACAGATACCAATATAAAAATTTAAATTATAAAATATTATTTTATTCTCTCACTAATATGTCACATTAATCTAGAATATTAATTCATCACCTTAATTATCTTAAATAATATTTTCTTAAATATTTTTAAAATCACGTATTTGATATTTCATTAATAATTTAATTACATCATTAAGGTTGTGATATTATTTAATATACTTATTTTATTACTAAAATGTATTAATATATTTATTTGATGTTGATAAATCTTATAAATTTCTTAACAATATTTACAATCTAATATATATTTGGTGTAACATATTTTGAAAATGTCATATTATTTAAAACATGAATGTGACATCTTTAAAACGTTATTAAATATGATTTCTTAAATACAATAAAATCATATAAGTTTCCAAAAAAATAAAAAAAATTCATATCATGAAAATATTTTTACTAAGTAAAAAATATACAGCTATATATAGTCATAAAAAAATATTTTCCTTATGTTGACTCAAATGTTATATTAAAGACAAAGAATGAGGTATTTTGTGGCTTTCATTGATTTATATATTATATAAGTCATTTTTATGAAGAAGTTTCATTAAATGTCTTAATTTATATAATGATGTCATTGGGATCTAATTTAATACATATGATTAACTTTTTTAACAATTTAGGTTCTTTTTATGGTCTTTATAATTTTTTTTTTAACTAAAATTAGTAAATTTATGCTTTTCTGTGGTAACAGAATTTCTCATTCATAATATTCATATTTGGAAAATTTAAATGGGTAGTATTAAAATATGACCATATAGATATAAATATGGATGCAATTTTAAAAAAATTCAAAAAACAGATGTTGTAGAATTTAATTTAAAATATAACCAGAAAAATTTAGTGAAAACAATTTTTTAAAAAATGCCCTTTTAAAACATAAAATTTCTTCATAATAATTTTCTTCAAAAATAAATTTCAAAAACGAAAATTGGATTATTTTAAATAAAAATAATCATAATAAAATTTAAAACTACACCACGATATAATTTTACCTTATGAATACATTAAAATAAAAATACATTTCTTAATAAAAAAAAGTAATTTAACAATTTCTTAAATGTTTTTTAAATAAAAATAATATTAAAATAATAATTAAATGATGAATTAAGAAATTAAATTAATTTAATCAAATATTTTTTCAATAGTTTATAAAAATAATATTAAGAGAAACTCATATTTAATGAAAACATAATTTTATATAATAAGGTTATTTGAATAAGAATTGTGTGATCATTTATAAGAACATAATATCGACATGGTTATAATGGCCATTGTATATTAGTAGTGTCTCATTGTTCTTTTAATCTCTTGGTTCCGTGTGATGAAATCATTTTGTGTGTTAATATTTTTTAAAGATAAATATTTCATATAAATATTATAGTGTTAAATTATCGTGCCATGAATTTGCAGGTCTTTCCACTAAGACATGTTTTTTCATTGATTGTTTCATGATGTATTTACACATTAGTTTTTGACATAATGAAGTTCCTAATCATGATATGAAATATTTTATTCTATCATTTTTATCACCATATTCACTTGAATCATAAATTATGATCCATATACTTGTACCTTATCCTATGTTTAGTCTTAGAGCATCATATTCTTCTTGATCTCCATATTCTATCCACTCATTTTACCGTTGAATATTTTCACATGTATCCTATTATAAAACAATTAAAATAATAAATATTGAAAAAAATTAAAAATTTAATTAATTTTTTTTAAACATTATGCATGAAATGAAACTATCATCTACTCACCCCAGAATCAACCAATTGTGGTTACCATTAATCATTTTTCTATAATTTCATATGTAACTAACAAGACTAGCTATCAAAATGTCCATACCTCTCAACCATGGTCTCGATACCGAAACACATAATGAAATCCACATTACCTTCCACTAATCAATTCTATGATATCTATAAAAATTGAAAAACTATGCCCCAAACACTTTCAGGGAATCCTCCCAGACTCAAGTACACAATAATTATATTTCTCACGCACCGGTATCATATGTGAGCATTTACCCATGATCCACATTCCAAAAGCACCCATGATCATGGGTCAGTCTCTCTCTTATGAAACCCTAAATCATAAAAACTCACCATATCACCACCATTCCAAACCAAATTTCAATGGCCATTAGGTTCTTGCACATATTGATATAATCATTGTTCCACAAAATCAATAACTCACATGTTGTATTAATACTCATGTCTTGAGACATAAGACATTTAACAAAATAAGACCAACCATTCACTCAATGTTCCCCAAAATAGTCATGATCTATGTACAGTATACCCAGTCTCTTCATCCACATAAAAAACAAAATGGATTATTGAATGTCTCATCACATCACCATTGGGTCACATTCCAATACAAAAACACCAATGAAAATAAATTAATCTATCTTTAAAACCTCATATGAAAATTGTATTAAAACCCAAGATATATCAAAATAAACCTTATACCGATTAAAAATATTAGGTCATAAACATAGTATGACTTTCTTTAAAACCTATGTATATTTTTTATTGTCATTTTAAAAATGTGATGATACTAATAAGAGGAAATCATCCTACTATACCGTATAACGTGAATCATAGGGATGTAACATACCTTGGGCACTCTCAATATCACTAAATACTGATGTACACTATCCAAACCAAATTATTTTACAGTTCCACCTTATTTTCATATATGATTCAACACTATAAATTTTTACATTTTTTTCATTTCCCAAAATAAACATTTATTAAAGTAAGATAAAATGAAATGTTTATTTCATGTTATAGCAGAAAAATAAATTATTAGTTGAAAATATGGATTTATTTATCTTAATACACATAAAATTATTTTTAATTGAACACTTAATTTAATTTTCATCATACATTACCTAGAACATTTCACTGATGAGGTTCAATGGAAATAAATTTCAATCAAATTTAATTGAGTAAAACACCCTATAAATTACAATATGCATTTTATTTATGTGAAACATTGTAAGAATATTGGTATATGTTAATATAACATTATTTTTCATATTTAATTTATTGGTTATGTAAGAATACACCACAAAATAATAATGTAAACCACTACATAAATTCATTCATGCACATTGAATAACCAATTTATGCAACAACCCAGATAAACAACCAAAAAAATCATGAAAATCACATTAGAATTCTCCATTAATGATATAATTCATATACACACTCCCTATTCCCATAACTACTAGGTGATAAAATATCAAAACAGATAACATCATAATCATGAAAATAAAAATGGGTAAAATTAGATAAACAATAAAAGTGAAAAGTGTGATAAATAATCACATTTCTAGAAATATGATAATGTTTTCCCGTGATTCCATATATATATGATAATTTATATCCCAAAACTATGAGAAAATACAACCATTATCTCCTATAACAATACATTAACCCCATCATTGGAGCAATTAAAACTTTTATTCAATGGTGACTGAGATACCTGGAAGCCAATAATACAAGAAAAGTAACATAATAGTTGTCAAAAAACCTTCTCGAACACCCCTAAATCAAGGGAAGAGGAGTGGATAATATGTACAGGGGTGAATGACTACATATAAAAATATATATGAGGATTGGATTCCCCATATGATAATCTGTACACGAGTAATGTGATATTGGTGGGCCCTGAAGGCCTACAGGTTCACTATCCTAACTACTAGAGAGCTGGTGACATGTTGATAATAAGATGTTGGATATAGACATCATCTTTGGAAAAATATTCTTCCTCTATTTCTCTCACACTAATTCAAAACATCCATTTAACTTTGTTCCACCAAAAAAACATACGTCTGAGTTGTCTAAACTCCAAAATAAAATTTTTAATCCCTATTCAAAAACAATGACCCAACCCACTGAAAATTAAAACTCAAACTAAAAATCAAGATCTATATTAACATGGAATATTACACATTATTTGGTTCATCTATTGATAAATTAACAAATTAAAAACAATTTCCACCATACATATTTAGGATTCCATCCTGGAGAGAAAAACATGTCTTATGAAGTGAGACATAAATTTTTGGAGGGATAATATTAGATATAACGGAAAATATTGAATGTTGTGATGCTATAAATATCAAAAATTTAAATCATGTCATTAAATATTCTATATTTTGCATCATCCACTTAATATCTCTCAAATAAAAATGAGGTGATATATCCATGGATTTTATTTTTCAGTTACTACATAACCCTTATGGGAATAATTTTATATGTGAAGTGATGAATCAATTGAAAAATTTAGATACATTCATTGTTATCAAGTATATCAATATGGTGGGGGTCTTAGACATTTTTTGGTCTATTTTAATGTGAATCTATAAGGGGTGAGTATACCTATCATTCTTAATATATATATATATATAGCTTACCTCTCATTTCATGAATGACCGTAATTATGTAATGAGATCCCAAGTGATATTGATCATAACATTTCATCCTCAAATATAGGGATAGAAGATGTAGGTGATCCATATTTAAGAGTTCATGCTCTGTGCATGTTTCTAATATTTTAGAGGCTTGTTGGATACCTAAATGAAATTGGTTGACTTAAATTATAATAATATATATCATTCCATTTTGATAATTTCTACTATGAAACACTTATTTGGGAAACTGTACCGATATCCACTGAGTTGTTCCATGTTCAGTGATACTTCTCGAATAGAAATTGTTTTTTGATACAAATAAAATTTGATTCTAATTAATCAAAAAATGACTAAATATGGATCATATATTTCATGGATTTTATAAAAATCATCATTTCCATCCAATTTATTTTCATTTAGAGACCTGGATGTTTTTATGTTAGTGCCTGAATTGGGTCACCAATATATGGGTAAGTAATAAAAACATACACTGTGGTGTGTGGAACACATTGTGATCACTAAAAGGTCTGATAAGTATTTTAACATTTTTAGTTGAGTACTCAAATGAAATGAATTCTTAATGTCTTCCATACCACTCAGATGAGTAAGAATCACCCTGTTACCAATTGAGCGTGGATTCAGGATTATCTATAATGGGAGAAATGCGTTTTGGTTAATGATAAACCAATACATGTTATTAGCCCTAGAATAATTATCAATTTGGTAAATATATTAAATTTATTAGCCCTTAATTAATCATGAAGGGGACTCTCACATGACATGGTTTCATTAATGTTTTGTGGGTGAGTTGAATTCTTTTATATTTTTTTTGATGATCCTTATTTAGTTTAATTTCTTATTGGATTAATGTGCTATATGAGGGAAAATTTTAACACCAATGATGTAACTTCCAGTTATAAAAACTTTTTATGTATTTTTATTTAACTGTCAATTTTTTTCATATTTTTTGGCATCTTTTTGTGCCATGTAGTTTTTATTCTTCTTGAGGTCACATCATGTCCTTAGAGCTTCACGGTTTGATATATGATTTTAATTTTGGATATTGGAAGGAATCGTTCCATGGAAAAGGGATATTATGGAAAGGACAGTTGGATGGGATTCAATGTGATTAAGATAATTGAGGATAACACAATTGTAATAGTTATCCTGACATAATTGATGCCTAGAAAAATAGAACATGGAAAATTTGTTAATGTAATAACCCCCTTCCATGATCATTTTCTATTACATATGGTTATTCCCTTGACTAAGGCTTTCAAAATGATCTAAAGAAAATAAGTCACACTACAATGAGGGGAGTTCACATAATAAACTTATTTAAGGGTAATTAATTTTTAATGATATGATTATGTTAGGATGTAACACTATTTAATGAATTTTTTTTGAACATGAGTTCGGATATGGTATTTATTTCCTAATCTAGTTTGTTATTACATGACGAATCCCAAGGCAGTGATGTGGGTATTCTTCTAGGAGAGGCGTGTATCACCGTCGGTAGGTGACCAATCCATGAGGGTTGATTTAATAGTGTAATTACACAAAAATCCAAATGGGTCACATTGATAATAACCATGTTTTTATCCTTATGAAATATAAACTTTAATTAACTTTTATAAATAAAACTATGAAATTCTCCATTACCCATGTTTTATTTGACCCTATTATTACTTTTCCCTATCACAACAAAATATATATCCATTTTATCTATCCATATATTTGACAATGATCCCATTTTACACCTCTTATTGCTCAAGAATCTAGTGGAATTATCCCATATAATCAGTAAAGTAGCATAAAGTAAATATATTATTGTATTCACTTTTGGATTTTCATCTCAATTCTATGATTTTTTTCTTACCAATGGCCATGATGCCATTATTTTATTATTATATTCACATCAATATAAAAATTCATAATCTTTGGGATTCCCTCTTATTACATGGTAGATCTTTACCATCGAATAGTGTTTTTCTTTAGTTTATGGTTGGGTTTTCATTACATTAATTTTTTAGATGAACCATATTTTCGTGTTTTTTTTAAAAACTTTATTCAATATATTTACTAATATTATGATGATTGAAATGAATTTTTAAATGTTATATAATATGAGCATATTGATATAATTAATCAAAGAGATTACAATTTATTGTTTTATATATGGACATTAATGTTTTATTATAAGAAATTGCTGAAATACTATTTTAATGGGAGATAAATATTTATGAAATTGGAATTAATAGAAATTATCGTAGATCATGTGGAAAAAGAGTGATTATGCATAGATACATAGATAAATACCTTTATATGGAATGGTTCAACTCAACTATGTTTATTCTATCATGTTATTCTGCATCTATAGATAGTGGATATGTCTCTTATTACTTATGGGAATTAGATAATGGTCATGTTCACCATTCAAGATGATGCATTTGGATTAGTATGAGGATCCTGTTAGGAATAATCATTAGTGACCCTACGGTATATACCCTAATGATTGATCGAAAATGAATTTATTTTAGATACTATATTTTTTTGTATTAATATATTAATTCCTTATACATTCTGATTCAAATTAATTTTTTATATTCATATGTTAATTTTTAAACATGAATTATTTGATTATATAGTATGTGTTACATATGTATCACTTCTTTTGAACCTACTGGTTATGTTATGAAAATAATAAATATGTAACCAATTAGTGTATATCAACCTAGTTTTGGATGATGCAAGTAATGTAAGACCACTAATTTTAGGTTTTGAATTCCTTATATCTGTTTCATGTTTTATGATTTAATATAGTATATCACAAGGGATGACCTATATAAGTTAAAAGGATAATATATATTTCTTTTGTGAATATTTATTTTTATAAAGAGAAAATATCAACTAGGATTAATTATATATTCATATTTTATGTGTTTTATGATTATTATGACTTGAATCATAAGGTATGTTTCATTTGGATAGAAATTGTTTCCCCAAGAGTAATTTAATATTCTATATATTAAAATATTGTTAATAATGTTTTTCATTAGACAAAATGGATGGTATAGTAAATGGTGGAGGGTTATAAAATATATAAAAACATAACTACTGATAACTTTTAGAAATGTATGAGTAAACTCACGGTTCAAGGATCATCCAAATTTCCATTATGAAGGGGGTCCTTATATAAGTATGTTTTGGTGATTCTTAATATCACCTTTTAAAAAACCTCCCATATTTAAGCTCTATCCTTGATTTTTTTCATTGATTCTAAGGTACTTTAATATCATGAAATATATTATGGTCATTCACAATGAGTTTTGGTGATTCACTACAACCCCTAGATTCACCTTAAGGGGATGTGCGATTCATCATTTCATTAGTTTCTATTATAAATTACAGAATAAATTTGATGATAATCATATAAATTTATTTGGGGTACATATTCATCATTTCTAATTTTATAATAACTCGATATAAATTTTATATTTCACTTTGGTCTCATGGATTTGTAGTTCATCCACTGATTGGATGAATTCTGAATAAACATTTATAAACCCATTAAGAGGTTTTTCAATAGGAGATACATATTTATAATGATAGATAAAATAAATCTAATTGACTGATAAATTATTATAAACTATATATATATATATATTAGAATTTTTTTTAAAAATATTGTTTTAATGTTTAAATTAAAAATAAAAATTATAATAATCTAAAAAATGGATCAAGTTACCAATCCCATTCTCAAAATTGAATAGAAATACCTTTTCACTATTGTCATTTTAAAAATGGTGAATGATACAATAAAAATGACCAATGAGTGTGAATCATTTTTTTAGATAATTAAAAGGCCCATTATTATGAAATTTCCATGACTTTTATAATAACATTTATAATCTCTATTATGTTGGATATGGGAAATGATAACTATATTCAGGAAAATACACATAAAATATATAATTTTCAAATGAAAAAAAGATATTATGAAAAGAAAAATCAGTTCTTTTAATCCATCATAATAAATGATTGATCATGTTTAATCCTAAGTGACAATAACATACACATTAGAGGATGTTATATTTTTGGAGAAACATAAAATTCTTGCATAAGATTAAGGAACCCGTAAAAAAATAACACAAAAATATGTGTCATAATTTTAGAATGGTAGTGCTTGGTTAAAATGTTTGCTCTATTGTAAAAATGTATTTAATTGAATAATAATTGTAGGGAAATATGATTAGAAATTGGTACATTTGGTATACTTTTTTGTGTATACTAATTATTTTGTGAAAAATATAGCCACAAAATCATGAATTTACCCTCAAGGATACCAATGAATATTTCTAAAAAGAAACATAGTGTTATATGATAATAGTTTAATAACTATATTGAATTATGAAAAAATATGTTTGATTCATATTCATGAAAAATAGGGAGAAAACATCGTATTTAGATGATTCAAAATATTATAAACATACAACATGTGTTAATAAAAATTATTTGGTCAGGAAAAAAATTACTAATGGTTATAGTACTATATATTTCAATGAAATACATTACATGACATATTTTATAGATTAATGATGTGGTTTTGTTTAAAAAATGAGATATTGATCATTATAATCTTATGTAAATCAAAAATTGACTAAAAATATGAGAAATATTGATGTATTTTTATTTAAAGGAATTGACCGAAATAAAGTTATTTTTATATAATTTTGTGGCTTATGAAATGCAATAAGTTTCTCCCAGAACAAATGTATAGTTAAGAGAAGGGTTATTGTAAATATGATATTAGGAAAAACAACATAGTGGAATCTTCACATCATTAATGTAGAATAAATTGTGTGTTTAATAACTAAGGAAAGAGATTGGAATATTTATTCACAAGATACATGGTGACATGGGCCAAAAATAATTTAGGTGATACGTGATAGATTCAGTGATATCCATAATATTAAAAATTATCATTTTATATGAATGATATTTATCCAAATATAAATATTTTTTTTGTAGATTTATAATACATAAGATGGAATTAAATATAGTTTTAGTAATTATTACATTATGGTGGGTGTGGAACAATATTACAAAGATAAATTTTTGGTAAGAGGTTTTGTGATCTAATATTTTATCATAATAATGGGATATCAATATTGATTCTAATCACAAGCATGTTTGGAGTTCTCAATTATATAAATCAAAATTGAAGATTATAGTTAAGATTATTAAGTTGGAAATTATAATGTTTTATACCAATAATTGTATGGAGTTTAAAATTATCCAATGGAATGGTTGTTCAATAAATCATGGGATAGGGAATGATGTCTATGTGTCTTGGACTCATCAATATAATGGTTTCGTTGAAAGAAGTAACCATATAATAAATAAATTAGATTGAATGGCATTAATTGAAAAATAAATAATGTATAAGTTTTGGAAAAAATCAATATTCACATTACCAAATAAAAAATTGATATATTTTTAATAAAACACTCAATATGATATGTGTTATGGGGAGAGTCCAATATTGCTATTTTTTTATTTATATAATAAATGATTTTTTATTAATAAATATAATGTCCATAGAATGTATTATTCAAATGACGATGAAGTAATATATCCAGAATATTCCACAGGGTGGAAGGTGTAAAAATATTTCAAATATTTACCTAAAAATATTTTCACATCTCGAACTCACAATAGTAGAGAATGAGTATATTTTTCAACAAAACAATGAGAAAAATATAGATGATTTATTAAATGTGTCGGTAAGGTAAAAATAATCACAAAGAAATAGATTTTTTTATGAAGAAGACATAGATAATATGGTGAAGTAATCATGTTCATCATCAATAATGAAGGAAATAATCATGGACTACATTGATTAGTAAAACAATTTTTTTTGACCAAATCAATCGAGGAAAAATTATTTGGAAGGATTAAAATCATAAATATTCATTTTATCCTGAGTATAGAGTCATGTTTTTATGAGGAAATGATGGATGAAATTTGGGTAAATTTTATGAATGAAGATCTTAACAAAATTATGATAAATAAAACAAGATGTAATACCCTATTTGGGGTTAAATGGCTAGTACCATTACACTGTAATCCAAAAACATTCCCCCTTAGTACAAGAATCTGTCACCTAGTGTTATTTTCGTATATTATTTAATTGTGTGACTATTTCTTCCTATGATAGTAACCATTAATGGAAGGCATGAAGAAAGTGATAATAAATAAATAAGTAGATAAAATAAACACAATGGAATACAATTAATATAAAAATAATATAAAACATAGCATAAAAATATATAAACAAATACAACTGAATAAAAATTGATTCCCACATTTTTTAAGATCAATATATAAAATATGAATAATAATAATATAATGATATAGTCTAAACATAAAAATATTGGAATACATCCCAACCTCACATCAAATCCTTGTATAACTCTACATGCACTTTACCCCATCTTAGAGACCTTTCCAATTTCTAGAACCCTTATGAACATGTATGCTCATTCAAAAGGGTTTTCATATTGTGAGTGAGTAAGAAACCCAAGTTTTAAACAACCGAACCTTGTATATAATATGTTGTGTATACATATATTTGTTTTTACAATCATTGAAATAAAACTTCACTATAATATAACTCTAATTGATTCATCATGAACTGACCAGGAATCCAAGAACATCAGACATACACCTTAGCTCCATGATGGAATAAAGGTAAAATATTACATAGTCACATTGGTTTTTTGTACACTCCCCTTTTACTCAGGGAATGACACAAATATTTTCACAAATTATACCCTCCTACTCAAGATATTATGATCAATAACACCCAAAATAGTTCGTTTTACTAACAGGAGATATCCTAATAGTTCCAAAACTAACCCATATTACTTATGGAGGAACAGCTAAAAAATTCCACACTAATCCTTATTACTCAATATGGTCATTATATAGTTTTAAAACCAATATCTATTTATTATATAATTATCGTTATAATTCCCAACCCAACCCCTCTTACTTTTGTGACATCACACAATTTTTTTGGAAACAAATCCCTCTTACTGGAGGCCTCACATGAGTCTCATAATATCACATATCATGTATAATAATAATATAGAATTTAATAATATCAAATAGGATGCTTAAAATAATCCTCTCACGATTTCCCACATATCCACATTAACACTCACATCACCATTCACATGAGGTGACTCATAACCAGAATGCAATTACATATCTATTAGACCACCCCATCCATAACCATTGATGAATGACTCATTCTATTCCCAATTCACTATAATGTAAAACATTTTCTTTAACCACATAACATAGTAGTACTTAATCATTTATATGATATTTATATATTGTCTCTCTATATATTGGGCTATGTATGTCTATAAGTACATTCCTATATAATTTCATACCAATGTTATAACTATATAAGGATACAAATTCACCTAAATGTATGTCAGTGCATATAACTTCAAACAAAGGATGTGACATGGTAAGGAAATCCAACTTGATCTTGATGGATTATACCTTCTAGTAAAACATTTATGATTCAATCATTTCCCTCGATGACCATAAATTATATTTTAAACCCTCATATTTATGGGTTTGAAGAGGGGAACCGGGAAATAAAGGAATAAGGAGACATTTAGGAAATAGATGGTACTAACCATACCAAAATAAAATCTCTACAACAAATTTTTCTTCAAATAGAAAAGGGAAGAGTGTGGGAGAGGATAACATTTCATGGAGACAATCTAATTTCATCCACACTAACATTGATATCAAGGTAGGAGATAAGGACACGTTAATACTGTCATATGGGAATGACCAATATACCCTTATGAAAATCCCAGAATCATGGTAATGATATGCCTGTAATTCCCTCACCATGATACATTCACTGGAGGTTCATGCCACAAAGTGGATATTTTGGTTCATAGATCTACCTAACAATGGTATTGGGGATGAACCTCTATATATAACACATCACAGATTGGCATGGTGGTTACAGAGTGATAATCCATCCTTTAGAGGAATTATTGTGTGATTCCCTATCACCAATCCATGATACCCCGCCTTCCCCTCTTCATTCACCAATCCTACACTCTATGGAACCATTCCTATTACATGAACATATATATATTATAAATACAAAAATATAAGAATTTACTAAAAATGTCACTCTAGCCCAATTAAATCCAACCCAGTCACCTTCACCATACATAATGACAAGAATCATGACCTACCATTAAATATCATCAAATGGATCAATATAGACCGAGTCAAGAAATCTAATTTTATAATAAAATAATAAATATGATATATGTTCATCAAATGATTCACTAAAATGAACCAGTCATGCTCTGATTATATCCTCAAATATCTGGATCATCCCTTTAGACTGCCAATCTGTTCTCAGGTGACTTGAAATACTAAAATTTGGCCAAGACACACTAGCCATATGTATCCCCTTATTGAGTTTCTATATTGAACAAAAATTTTAATATGTTAATGTGCTTAAATTTATTCAATGAAACTACACAATTTCTCGAAAAAATTCACAACTCATCCCCAAACATCGTCTCCATAATAGGAAGAAAATTAAAAACTTTAGTAACATGAAAACCACTAGCCAACTATGTAAATACCTTTTGGGTTCATGGGTTGTCGCATGAATAAGTCCATCAACTCTTCATCCCACTACCATACTGGCACTAAATCTGGTAAAATAAACCCACTTAGTTGCTGGTGATCTGTTTGTATCAACAGATAGGTAAGGTAACATGCCACAAACATTATGATATCCTTACTCATAACATGGAAACATAAATATACCATTATATTTTGAAATATATTTATAAAAACATAATTTTAATCCCATCATGATGCATTATTTAATAATTTATTCTCTCAAATTATTATCGAACAACACAAATCAATAGACATACTACAGACTATCCTAATAATAAGTGAATATAGGGTAATGATTTCTTCCATGAGTTTGTAATACATATCCAATGAATATAAATATATCTCTTGAATTTCTTCAATTTTACCACTATTAAGAGTTAATAACCATGTGTGTCCATTCCAAATCCTTCTATTCAATTGATGCATCCATCTTCTAGTAATTGGGAGACATCACCAGTTTCTACTCCTCCTTAGATGTCTAATCTCTAATGTTTTGAGTCTTTTTATAGAGATAATCCATATTGGAATTACCTATTAATAGGAAATAGGGAATATAATAGTTGATGTTATAGAGGTAATCCACCAAATGAATGTTTTTATTATTAAATCCTATAAGTAGAATATATACTGCAATATATTATGGTATTTTTAGATGAAAAATATAACACCTATGAGAAAATGATCCTAACCCATTATGATGTGAACCATTATTCAAAGATCTAAATCTTGGGTATTATAGATTTTTTCATTGGTTCATAACATATGAGACGCATAAGTGACTACTTGATCATCTTGAATAAAATCAACTTCCTTTCCATACATTGATCCATTACAATAGACTGTGAAACTTATCAATATATGTATAAATAATATGATTAAGATAGTAATTAATATCTTCTATGAATCCTAGAAAGACACTTTAGATCGACTATTATACTCAAATATTACTCATAAATTGGTAAACAAATTCATGGGAACAACTAATAGAAATAATACCTAAATTAATAATCCATAATTAAAAACCAAACTATAAATAACTAGAACATGAATCCATTATTAGGTGATATCCAAGTCATCACAACCTCCACCTTATCTAGATCCACTAATATAATATACACTAAGAAATAATTTCAAAGGATATTCACATCATTAATACAAAAGAATGAAATTTCGTATTTTGAATATATAAAATGCGTTCAATGTGTACTTAAATCAATACCCAGGTTCTCTAAATGATCTAAATAGGTTCATGAGTTTACTAACTTATGTTCCATGAAAACCAACTTAAAAGGGACCCAATATGGATATAAAAACTTGTGTTTTTGAGATAGATGAAAACTATTGGAACATTTATCAATGTCAATGGAATTATATTTTACTAATATGACCCTTTCATATTCTAATATTCTGTCTCTAGTATATCCTATTATATTACATGTAATTGATTGTATACTGATCATAGGCCATTTTTGGGGATCCATAATACTCCACATTACTGATTAAATAAGACATAATTCATCACTAAAAAATAAATGATATTAACTATAAATTGATTAATCTTATGATAATACAAGAAAAATGTATTGATACTAACCATGTTACTGAAAAATTAAATATGATAACCCAATTGGGAGGTACTCATGCTAATAAATATCTTCTCCATAATATCCTCGATATGTTACATTAACGATCTATAATATAATTGTTCCACACAATAATGAGTACTTAACCTGGGACAATCATATGTAATTATATTTATAACAAAATGTATCTCCCACTCGGGAGTGTTTCCATAAAAGGGAATTGGAATATAGACCAATGTTGAAGGAATTGTATTTTTGATCCATCACCCAATCCACTACAAGAACCTATCATGTACAATATAATAGATAATATAGTACTAAATTTATGACCTTCTCAACTAAAATTGGCATCTCATTCCACCCATAGGAGTATAATAATATCCCCTAAGGTAGGTAAAAGTCACACACCTATGGTTGAAATCAATGAAACTCTATAATAACTTCATCTAATACACCCTAAATATGATATTAAAACTCATATTATCCGGAAAATAGAATTACATCAAATTATTATATCACTTATGACTATTACACAAGATGGAAACATTTTAGAGTGATATATCCTCTTTTAAATTAGTGCATCGATCACCAACATTCAAAGTTAAAACTCTCTTGGAATACCCAAATGAGGTAAAAAAATTGGATCAAATATATAGAATGGGTTAACCATGTATTAAATACAATAACAAATAGTATCAATGAAATTAAAACTATACATCATATGTTAAAATAACCCCTTTAACAATAAATAATAACATATTCCATAGAATATGAACTTCTTAAATTGGATTATCATTCATACCCATACAATCCATAACAACATTGAGTAACTAGACCCATAGACATTGGTTAAAGCTACTGACATTGAGAAACTTAGCCATCTCAATTTCTAGTCATCCCATATGTAACCCAACAATTTTCATAATGTATATTTTAACAATACATAATATAATCCACCATCCTTGAAAATATACTGATAATTAATTATAAATTCAAATATATAAAATCTGGACTTGTATAATCTTTCCAAACTAGTGTAACGGACATTATGGGTTCCAAAAAATACTGTAGATATGACCAGTTCATCGAAACTGTTAACATAAGTTACATACTTCTAATAATAAAGGATACAGATAACTCATTCACTTAATAATCTATTATCCCATTACAATGTGAATCCCGTATGTTCGATTCATCATAAAACTATAATAAACAACAATGACTCATTTATGAAGGCCACTACCTGGTTGGCTAAAAATAGGATAAAACCTTGATGAAATATCTTATACCAATACATTATCAATAGTGTGGGACATTCAAAATAGATCTAATTAAAAAATTCATTTAAAACTCTTACGTGGAACATAAACTCAAATAAGATACATATTTTCAATTATTTGGTCATCTCTGGCAGATTCCAAGCTGGAAGTTGAGAAAAAATATTTACTTGCTCGACCATGTTGCATAATCTAATAGAAAAATCATCCCAATTTTCAACTCATTGATTTAAAAACCTTTATCAATCTTTTACATCTCCAGGAAAAACACTTTAAATAATATGTCAGGGGAGGACTCCCAAGATAAAACATCATATCTGAAGGCCTACACCATTGCACCACTACCACCTCTTGGTTGCTCTCTAAATCATGTTACTTGTTAGCTTCACCAAATGATCATTCAATTTCTTTAATATATTTAAGATCAACATAATGATCTAAACCAAATCCTCATTATCTTTTATACCACCATTCCATTGTATTTTTGGATGTTTCTCTAATTGGATGTGACGTGTAGGGTATACCAATGCTGGTCCCCCGTAATGACAACCTATACATGCCAATAGTATTATAAGTAAAACCTACAATTTTATATTTTTTACTACCTAAACCACTTATAAAACCTTGTGTTCTTTCATAGAACCAACCTACAATACATTGTAATGAAAAACATGAGCATTACCTAATATATGAATTCCCAAAATCTAGTCCCTCAATATCACCACAAGAAATCATAAACACAATATTTTATATAATTAAAAAAATATGTATAAATTTTATTAATACATTAAAACATAATAAAAATTATAAAAATAATATGTTCACATTAATACAAGAACTGTAGGATCATACCCTACTTGTCTAACGTCGACCATTATGGATAACCACCTTAGGCACAACCAAGGATAACCGACCATCAGTAATTATGTGTTATCCACATTAATACCAAATAGAATGATAACATTATCCGATTATATTATTTACAATTTACAACTAATTTATTTGGTGAATCAGTGAATATGTTGTCATTGATATATATCTATATCTACCACGAGTAATCAATACAAGAAATATAAACTTCTGTAATGATCCATGATGATTGATCTAACCCACTCCCACTATAGGAGGTAACATGAAAAATACCACAAACAATTAAATTTATATAAAACCTGAAGTGAAGTGTGAAACCGTAACAAAAAATCCGATAAATGATATTAAACCAACCATGAAACCCAATTGTTGACTATACAAGAACTATCTAGAAAGAAGATTAAATTCCTCCTTAAGATCCAACAATAAAATATATATTGTAATAATACTTAAATAAATAATAAGTAATAGTTTCTCTAATATCATCCAATGTTTTTATTAATTTTTTTGAATAATTAATTATCATTGATAGCTTTTGTTACACTCAACACTAATATTTAACAAAGCACAATTTACTATTTATATTTTTACAAAAACATGACCATTATTACCTAGCCATTGAACTTTTCGGTATGAATTTAAATATAAAATTTATAATTAATATTTCTAATATTTTTATATAAATATCCCATATTGAAAATATTACATAATTTTAAGTAATTTATTTATATGTTTTGAGTATACTGTCTTCTTAGTAAATGTTGTTATTATTTTTATGAAAATTAATAAATGGTTTTTTCGTATATTAGAATATTTTCTTGAAGAAATAATCTTAATTTTTAAAATATACATGTAAAAATAAACTTATTTTGAGTTTTCGTGGGAGTTTTTCAAATAGATTAATTTTTCGATGAATAATGGAGACTAATGGTTTTTATTAAAAATAACCAATTTGATTCATGAATTCAAAAGTTTAAATTTTGTATTATAATTTTATTTAATGATAAATTATCTAACATATATTAAAATTAATCTACATTGGGTACTGAGAATAATTTTAATATTGAATTTAATTCTGAAATACTTTTAAACTTTTGTATATTTTTTCATTGGAAAACAGTTTTCTATTTTCATCTACTGATTTTATTTTAATTTAAATAAACACACTTTTGTTATTGTAATTTGTAAAAAAAAAATCACATTTATAAAAATTTTCATTCATATTATCTAATAATGCCAAATTAACTTTTAAACATAATGAATAGTAAAAGTAGTAAAATTTTTTTACCATAGGTAAAGTTAAAATGGGTTGAGAAGGGGTTAAACTAAAATATAAGAGGTAAAATGACCTATAACCTATACAGAACACATTATATTACCATATATATATACCTTATTAACTAAAATTATGTATAAATACCCATTTTGGAACCCATTTTCATTTGGAAACTTGGGTACAGATTATTGTTTTAAATATTTCTGTTTGTGTCCTTTCCCCCACTAATAAAAGTCCAAACACTCTCCTCACATCATCATCGTTTAAAATAAATTTCATTTGGAAATTAATTAGATACTATTTATTTAATAATTTCTTATCCACATTATAAGAGCCTTTTTTCATTATGAATTACTCTTAATTAAGATCCAGGTATAAACCCAATGTGGTTCTCCAAATAAAAGGTAAAATTCATAACATTATGGTTTGTTTTGTTTCTTCCTCAACCTAATTATAATATAATTAAATGATTATGATATCATAAAAACATTATATATCATATATTGAGATATTATTATGTTAATTTAATACCATATTTCAATATCCACTTCCTTAAATTTGGAAATAAGACAATTGATTGGGTGTACGGCGGACTATCGCCTCACAGACCGATATTAGTAATTTTCCTTCACCACCTCACACAATTGAATATAATTATTGATATAATATTAATATATTATACTTTTATAATTTTTTTCATTATAATACAACATATAACATCTAACATACCAACCCATTAGAAAACAACAATATCGCTCGAGTTTGTGGTGTACTGCTAACTCTGCAATTGAATTGATATGTTTTTCATTTTTGTTTTACATTGATTTTAATATGGATATATTAAATTAATATATATAGTAATTTTAATATATCTATAAATTTTTTAATTACTATGACAATTATAACTTCTTACTTCCCATTTCATGGGAGAGATGATAAAGTCATTCTTGTGTACGACAAACTACTACCTCATGAAAAAATGTAATTCTACATTACCCGAACCTACATGCCACTAAACCATTGATCCAATATTGTAGGATAAAAGGCCTTAAGAAGGACTCCACATACAATAGAGGATGATGACTAGCATAGAGGGCCTTGGGTGTGATACTGGGGAGACTATTCCCTCAGATCATAGTAGTAACAATAGAAATATAGAAAATTATCATACATAATGGAATATAAATAGTGTGTGAAAGAAGTAAATAACTGAAATAGAACATTTAGTAATAATAAATTAGATGATATAAAAGCTCAAAAAAATATTCAATACAGTACAATAGTTTTTACCCTTTGGGACGACTATACATATACTAGTATATGGGAAATTGAAAATAAAATTATAGTTCTCTGTAAATAACTCCGAGCCATCACACATATTTGAACTCTAGGAAATTTTGAACTGCACCATCCTGACATGTATATCAACATTATAATCTCTCCTAGAATAAGAAACCATTTCCCTCTTCCCTTTCCAACATCAAACTCATACTCAACCTATAATGAATACATAATGTTTACACATACACTGAGGTGAATGTGTTGGTGTATTAAACAATCAAAGTAGTCCACTCGACAAGAAAAATATAAATGTTATTCCATAAGTGTATGGAAAAGTAGAGTGCGCATCCTCGCTGAGACACTACAAATTGATGTAAACATAACAATAGACCATAGTCGAACCGAGTGTTTGTAATCCCTATCAACAAGGATTGTTCCAACAATGATTTTGATAACTATATATGTACAGACATATAGTCCCATTTCTTTACATATATACATTGATATGAATATTAATTGATATGATAATCAATAACATGAAACCACAATAGTAGTCAATCCTCAGGACCATAATCTTAGTCAACTAGACATCTTGTGCAAGGAAATTGAGCTAGATGCCTTGACATTCAAGCTGTGTAAGAGAAAGTCAATTTCTAGGTCTATAATCCGAATAGACATATACCTAATTAAGCCATTTCTAGAAAGGTCTCTAAGTAAATTATGTTACCACATGTGGGATACACATCCTACACCTGGATTCACACGTACTTTCATAAAATAACTAAAAAATTTATGTAGTATATCAATGATGATCCCCATCAAAAAGGAATCATTAGACTCTCATAACTGATCTAGAATTGAATCGTCAATCCAATCATAAAAAATCTTGCATACAGGCCTAGCCAAGTCATTCGAACATGGGAATCCAACTATCACTTAGTGAACCTAATTTTTCACCAACTAAGCATGTCCAATGCATCCCTAAAATAGATTCAAGTATCACATAGAGAATATAAGAAATATACCCACTAGTCCCATCCAAGAAATTTCTAAAATGGGAATCCAATTATCACATAGGGTATTCAAACCATCATACCACTAAGCTCGTCAAAGGAATCCCTCAAATGGATCCAATTATCTCTCATGGAAAATGAGGATATAACTAACTGAGATCGTCTATGTGAATCCACAACTCGACCCAAGTCTCACTCAGGGTATAAACATATTACTCCATGGAGTCCATTCGTGTAATCCCTCAAATGGATCTATGGTTCCCTAATGTTTTAATCATCATCCAACATAAGGATATAAATCAATAACCTACAGAGTCTTTCCAAGGCATTCCTACAGTAGGAATGCAAGTATCACTCAAGATGAAGCAAAACATAATTCTCAATATCCATATTCTAGGAGTCTCTTCTCGATATATGTATATATATATTACAATATATATTTAATTAGTCTCAATAACCAAATACCATGTAATACCTATGGGTGTACGTAAAATATTAGAAATAACATGGAATAAAAGTTGGATCCCAAAAAATTAGTTCTGAGTATCCCAATAAGAAATAATGATCCTAGGGATAACATCTGGACATCCCAAAAGAAAGAATGACGCCTCATATTAAGCTTAGAAACAAGTAAACAGAAATCACATTTGGTTACCTTTACTACCTCAGCAATAACCATGTCATGATATAAACAACCTAGTGAGGGTTTTTGAACACCCATCCCAACACTCAATCCACAACCACCAGAGATTTCAAGTTTAGAATGACTTCTAGGGGACACTCGAACACCCTGTCTACCAAAACCCCATGTAACAGATTTTAATTGGTCAAATTAAGGGAAAACACTATGTCCCAAAAAACCAAAACTAAGAGGAAACATACTCAATATCCTCAAGTAGAAACTCACAAATTATGGAATCATACTCGGGATCATACGGTGTAACAGTAATGGAATAATTTTACATGGTATCCTAAAAAGAACAAAGAAAATAGATGAATCCAAAAATGGACCCTCAAAATGATAAGATATAGATTTATCCTACAATGTGAATCATCTAAAAGATACATGAGTGGGGGTCCTACAAGGGACTCCCTATATTATTATGTAAGAAAAAAACCAATCAGGGGATCCTTAGAAGAAACATGTATCATGGCCTCATAGGCCAAACCAGAACATATCACAAGGGGAACATCTTCAAAATAAAACATAACAGAAGTTATAACATATCTCATCTAAAATTCATTTTTTACAATTGGTCAGTCCAAAAACTAAAGCGGTCATTCATATTCATGTTTCTCTTTCATGTGAAAACTAGATTCGATAACAGGGGGAAGAAACTATTCATTTAGATAGAATCCCCCCAACCAACCATTTTGAGTCTTCATAATGCTTGATGGGTTTTAGAATAACAATATATGTAGAAAACTACTCATAATGGACTAATCAGAGGCCCAAATCTAACACTAAGGTGGCAAGAAATGAAAAAATCATAAAATTTTTAAATGTGGCATTACACAACCTATATATTCGGTACATAGTATGTACTCCCATCATGCTAGATGGGTATATACATTCATCGACTTTGCCGTGTAAATACCCCAATTACACGGTTTCTGAAATAGTTAAACTGTGTGTACAGAACACTAGGTAAATAACCATGTCCATCAAAATCATGGCCAGATACGTGGCTAGGAAAGGTAATTCCACATGGAATTCTACCCTACACGGGGTCTGGCCATGCACTGAAAACAGTTGTGTACCCCTACATGAGTAGACATGCCCGGATACTCGAATACACAGATGAGTATCATCGCACAACATGTATACCCCATTCTTAGTATTTCCACCTCATAATATCATCTTCCCAAAATGGGAATAACACATGAAATGTTAACCCATACTACCTACCTTTTCAGCTGGTTTCCCCGAAAGGGAAACCCTCAAATCTCCAAAAAAACACTTGTTTTCCCCCAAATCAAAAAATCAGACCATAAGAGGCCACTAGAATTCTATATATGGAAATAATCATGAAACAACAAATTAAAAGTGTATATTTTGAAAAAATATCAATGGTCGTAACTTCGGGTAGATATTTCCAAGGATTTGATTGATTTCACTATCCATTGTCAAAGTATGCCGACTCAATACATTGGGAGCTTCATGACAATACCTCTCTTCCCATCCATTAATCTTTAATTATCCCGTACCATATTCTCAACTAGTTGAGAGGTTATGTAGGATCTATAATAGATTCTTTACATGAAATGTGTTAAAATGAATGAAATGAAAGAAAATAAAATGAATATAAAATGAAAAATAAGAAAAAGTTGCACGGGTCAGTCCTAGTGCCCAACTCGAGTTTATGAATTCCTTAGGCTAAACTCCTTCTTCCAAAATCCACAGTAGAGGAAAAATATCTATCAAAAATCCTTTCAAAATATATGACCAAATGAACCTATGAGAATAAATTTATATTTAATTAATAAATATTAATTATTAATTACTCCCCCAAAATTTTAACTACATAGATTTATACGATACTCCTATCATATTGTAAACACCCTATTCTAGGTCAAAAAGAGTGGTCAAATAAATTATTTGTTATCATCTTCTCGGGAAAAATACCATTTCACCATATATTAGCATTTGAAATAATATATTAAAATTAATTTTAAAAACTTCTGTCTAGAAAAAAATGTGTCCTTACAATCTCCCCACCATAAACCTTATCTCCCCCGAGAAGCCTTGTGAAAGTTCAATAAGCCATGCTTTCAGCCTGAGTATTTTCATTAGCATGTTATCTGGACATTCGGACCACTAACCTCATAGAATCAGAAAATGTATTCTATACCGGATACATTTAAATTTTACTAATCTAGTACTCTCCCACAATGGAATACCATTATAGACATTTCAATACCAAACTACAAGATTAGAGACCCACATGAACTATAGAGTCTCAACTGAATACAAGGGTTACTATCCTCATATGGACAAATTGAAACTTCCCACAATATGTATTACCTTACACTGGCCTCAGTCACAATCTCAATAAGTTACTAAACTCAATAGGGAATAAAATTTATAATTAAAATGGGTTTCAATGTGGGGATGACCCTCTCTTAGCATACTCATGATGTATCAAGAGAGAACATGATCACCTCTAATAATATTACACTAACATTCCATCAAAGTGTATACAACTCTCTATGAGCCATGGTCACGTCCTATCATATCATGACCAAGATTCAGGCATGGATGAATCGTCTCATGATACCCCAACATTTCTCGATGTCACCTCTATCATAGTGGGACATTCCAGCAGAACATACGGGATCAAATCCCATGAGATGTCTTGAAAAAAATTTGTCCTCAGGTCGCACCATGCTACTCACCAATTTAAATCAAAAGATACCACATGAAAACATTTTTTATATTTATCCCCTAACTCATACTCCATTGAGTTTTCCAACTCATGTCTAAACTGATCGGCCTACATGACAAATCAGTTTCATAAGATAGATCTCCCATAGAAATCCATATCACAATTGAGCACCACACCAATTCCATGATTTATTCCATGACCACCCATCACATGCTATCATTCTAGTCAATATCATCTACCCACACTCTAACTATAAAAGAAATAGTTGAACCCTAGTGGACCATGCCAGGAACCCAAACAGTCTGTCTTATTGAGGATAGTATCAATAAAACAATCAACCAAGGTGTTGCATCAATGTATGAAGGCATCAACAAGAATAATTAAAATTCAATCACCAAGCATGAAATTATGTCTAATAGGTTCTAAAAAATATCACTAACAAAAAGGCATTGGAAGACATGGGTCAACCTTTCATGATTGTTTCCATAGAAAGAAATAGAAATCGACCTACAAGGATTTTAGACTAAAATAAGGGTCTGTAGCAATATCCATCGATCAAAAATAAATGTTTATCTCAACTAGGTCAAAAGGTCCAACCAACAAGCCCAAAAGATCCTACCTCTCAAAAGAAGTTAAGGATCCTAATGACCAATGAGGGTCATAACTGAATATATGGCCTTATAGGTCCCAGATCCGCTCCATGAATCCTCAATATTAACCTACCATTAGAGGTCACAAACCAAGCAGAAAGAAAACTTTAATGACACTCATCAGGTATCCATGCATGAAAATACCCCAAGGAGGTTCAATTCTCAATATTTTCCAGGTATCTATCAAAATTGTAGTATGCGATCGATGTAGATACCCATAGACCTTAGAAACCACACCAAAAAAGGGTCACATTAAAGGGTAATTATGATCCATATTGTACAAGTAGAGTCACTACACCTCCTTTGCATGAGGATAATGTCCTTAGCTTCAAAATAAAATTCCTCTCTGTAGATCCACATATAATTCCATCAGATTGAAATATATGGGTAAACATTAACAAAGGCCTCATTCATCTATAAAATCACACTTTAGAAGGCCTATATGATGTGTATCATGTGTGCCAACAACTGATACATTAGAAAAATATTTTATTCTCCGACAAATTGTAAAAAACATTCCTTGCCCTCTTTCTAATGGACAAGATCAAGAGATCCATAAAGAATCATAACATCCACAAAAAAACATGTGTTTCACTGCAGGAGAAAATTATATACAACTATATCATCGCAAAACAGAACAAAATTCCCATACCATGGGAAAAATTACTTTCTACATGAACAAGATTTCTCAACAAACTATTTTAATATTCAACATAGGTCCAAACACATTCCTAATAATCAGGTATACTATATCCCAAATACAGAAAAAAACACCTTCTGATTCCACTTTGTAAAGTCATGAACTAGATGAAACTAAACCAGTACTCCATGCCAGTCGGTTAAAAAGCCTCAATTATGCCTCCCCATATTCCATAGCCAATCATATCTAAGCGAGGGGATAAGGTTACATAGTAGAGAGAATATTCCCTCTTATTATAGTAGTAAATGTGTAAAATTGATAAGTATCACACATTGTTTTATGTAAATCGAATACAGAAGAAGTAAAAAATAGAACAATAGCATGCATTAATAATAAATGAAATATTCTAAAAGCGTGATAAACTATCAAATACAAAACTACACTCATATCCAACTAGGTCAGCCATATAGATACTAGTACAATTCAAATTGAATATAAAATTACATGGCTCTGATACACTCTCTAATCCATCACACATACATTATCACTATAATGTATTGAACTACACCAGCCTGATTAGTATAACCACATGAGTAGTTCTGCTCAAACAAGAAACACTGGACATCATACCTATGAACCATGAAACTCCTGTTAAACCTGAAAAGAAGACAAAATGTCTACATGTACTCCAAGGTGCATGTGAAAGAGTGAGAAAGAATCTATTCAATCCTCCCCGAAAGGAAACCTATAAATTTTCATCTATATGTATATGAAAAATTAGAGTTCTCTACCTCACTGAGATAGTACAAAAGTATATAAAACCAATTTGATAGAATATTCAAACCTAGGGTTCTCAATCCATGTCAACTTGGAATCTTCTCCCATGGATGTCCATTAGAATATAAATACACATGTATAGTCACATAACTATATATATACATAGATATGAATATTCATTGGTATGTGAATCAATAACCTAAAACCACAACAGTAGTCAATCATCATGTCCATAATCCATGTTAAATGGGCATCCAGAGCAAGGGCATTGAGATGGATGTCGTACCACTCAAGTCATGTATCACTAAGTTTATATCTATGTTTGTAATCACAAAAGATGTTTTCCATCATCAGCCAACGTTAGATAAATCTCTGATCATGGTATGTTTCTATAATGGGGATACACTTCCAACACCTGGGTTCACACATACTCTCCCCCAATAATTGAAACATGGATTTTGTGTACCAATGGTCAATCACATAAAGAAGGATTCATTTGAGTCTAATAACTGATTCAAAATAGATTCATCATTCCGATCATATGACATAAATCATATGGGCCCATCTAATGAATTATTACATGGGAGTCTAGGTATCACTGAATGAATAAGATTCAGTAACCCAATGATCATGTTCAAGAAATTCCTATAATGGGAATCCATGTATCACTCGGAGTACATAATCTAACACCCAATGTGTTGGTCCAAGGAACCCCTCTACTAGATTCATGTATCACTCATAGATTATAAGAAATCATCCCACTAAGCCCATCCATGGAATTCCAACAACGGGATTCCATGTATCACTAAGGGTATACAAAACTTCAGAACAATAATCCCATCCATAGTATCCCTCAACTAGATCCAATTATCACTCAAGGAACATGAGGTTATAACCCACTAAGCCCATCCAAGGGATACCTAAACAGGACCCAAGTATCAATAAGTGAATATTAATATTCAATAATTTCATAAATCCAATGAATATCTCAACTTAATCCATGGTTCACTCAAGGTTCAACCATCATCCAACTTAAGGATATTAATCGATAGACTACCATGTCTGTCAAAGGCATTCCAATAGCAAGAATACAAGTATCACTGAAGGATAAACAATAAGTAAGGATCAACGTCTATATCCTAGGAATAACCCATATACATCCCAATATATATATATATATTAGATTATATATAATCCGACTCAATAAAAATATATATGTTAATACCACTATGTATACAAAAAATATCATAAATACCATGGATAAGAATATAGTTCCTATGAATGCATGCCTCAGTATCCAAATATGCAATACTAATCCTAGGGAGAACATAAGGTAATCCCAAAAGAAAGAACGATTCCCCGTGTTATGCTCAATAGCTACCAACTAGGATATACAACTAGTAACCATCGGTACATTAGAAGTATCCATGTAAAATATAAACAAACGAGTGAAGGTGACCAAATTCCCAACTCCACACTCCAACCACATCTCCATAGGCATACTAGTTCGACAAGAGTTCTATGTGACACCCAAAAACCTTCTCTAACCTTCCCTGATATAACATCTTGGGATCATCCAAACAATAAGAACCCATTAGTTTTATTAAACCATGAACTGAGAGGAATCCTACATGGGAACCTCAGTAGAAAAATCACAAATGAAGGAACCCCACTCCGGATCCTCAGCAGTAATGGTAATGGAATTATCCTCCACTGGATACACAAAAGCATCGAGAAAATAGAGAAATCCTACATGGGATACTCGAAATGATGAGAAATAGATGCATCCTACAATAATGATACTCTAAATAATACAAAATAGGGGGATACTATAAGTTACTGCCTCGATCACCTTGTAAGAAAAGTTATCCCTCCCGTGATCCATAGATGCAATTGGTCTCATGGTCTCATATGGCAGAAGAGAACATCTCTCGAGGTGAACATCCACAAAAGAAAAACATCACAAGATGTTTCTTATAGATCATATCAGGTCAATGGTCTCTACTAGGTTTTCCTGAATACACAAACATGTCTTCATTCTCATTTATCACATTTGGGTGACATCCATATTCAATTAATAGAGGCAATACATCTCCATTTATATAGAATCTATAAAACACCCATTAAGATTCATCAGAACACTTCATTGGATTCACCATCATTATCTATGTAGAAATAGACATATAATGGAATACCCAATGGGTCCAAATATGAAAATGAGGAAAAAATATAGGTACAACCCACAAAGGGTTGTGAAGGGTTAGTACACAACGTCTATCCTTTCTACACAGTGTGTACTCCCATCATGCTACATGGGCGAGTACATCCACCAGCCAGGGCCTATAAACACATGAGGTGCATGGAAATTAAAATGAGTACACAATGTGTACCAAACAAGAGGTATATTACAATGTCCCTCAACCATCTTGGATGGATACTAGGCCAGGTCGTGTACATATACAAGCCGTGGTAACCTACATGTGGTCTAGTCGTTCACTTCACAATGTTGGGTACACCTACACTGGTAAACATGCCCAGATACACGACTACAAAGACGAGTATCATTACAAGGTGTGCTTACCCTATACATGGCCTATACACCATAGGAATTTATATTCCCTAAATGGGAAGAACACATGGTGTGTCACCTCAGTCTACATGTCATGTCACCTAGATTCCTCATACGAGATACCATTGAATCTCTCAAAACACCAATTATAACCCCCAAATCAAAATATATGGACTCAAAAGGCCACAAAATAATCAATATATGATAAAAAACATTAAAAAAAATGAAAATGGGGTATAATATGAAAATGAACCTGGGACTACCTTCGTACGGAAACCATTGAAGCTCTTCTTGATTTCACCATCCATAGTCACCAAACACCAACATAGCGCATCAAGGACATAAAAAAGGTACCTCTGTTCCATTCCTTATATCTCTATTTTTCTCTTTTACCATTTTCTCTCTCGGTTGAGTGGAATAGGAGGAGCCATAGGAGTGTTGAATGTGTTAAGGAGGAATAAATAAGAGAAAAAAATAAAATAAAAATAAAAAGAAGATAAAGTGGGCCAGGCCAGCGTCAGAGCTTGACATGAGTTTATGCCTTTCATAGGATAAAACACCCCATTAAAAACTCAAAACTAGAAAAAAAATCTCAATACGACACTCCATTCAATATTTATGGCTGAATGAACATGGGTGAGAAAATTAATATTTAATTAATAATTAATAATTAATAATTATTTTGTCAAATTTCAAACGTCTCAGATTTCAAAAAAAACTCCCGTCCTTGGGTAAAATACCTATTAAAAGACCAAAAAGTGGTCATAAATAAACTATTTGAGATCATATTGTATTTTAAAATTACTATCTTACTCCTTACAAGCATTGGAAAGCAGAAATTCACATTTCTGTTAAAAACTGCAATTCCAAAAAACACGGGTGCTTACAGATTCATTTTCCACTAATGAGTTACATGGATGGTAATAAGGGTAAATTAAATTATTATATTTCATATATATGAATTTAATATGATTATTTTGTGTTAAAATATTTCTTATCAGTCCTTCATTTCATTCGTATGTTAAATGGATACAACGCTCATGAATAGGTACGACCTACCCTCTCCAAAACCTGTGTATTTCATTTTCATTCTCTATCATTATCCTGTTATTATAAATATATATAATAAATATATATTCTATTTATGTCTTTTTTAAAATTATTATGATGAAATAATAATGATCAATATGAGAGGATACATGATACCAAACTAAAACATACATGAAAAACAAAGTAGTTATTACATGAAACATGATTTTAAGTAATAATTTTTAATAAATTAATAATAAAATAACATATGAAAATAACATATCGAATGATAAATATGATTATTGTTATATAAAAGATTTATAATAGGCATAAATTTATTGTATAGGAATTTATAATGACTATAAATAAAGTCAATACTTATGTTAATGTTTTTTTCACAATTTCCCTTCTTTGAGGCAGATGGCTTGTAAAGCACTACTATTGTTGTATGAGGTCAATTAATACCCCTTTGAAATTATATATAATTAATATAAACATATTAATTATTTTTTTCATTTGAAGTTATTAATTAATTGTTCTTAATGATCAAGAGTTACAAAATTTATAAGGGTATGCTATTACAATCAAATTTTCTATCAGGATTGCTAATTATTATGTTTTCAAAAACGGAATATTATAATATATTTATAAAACAAATAACCATTCTTTGGATTTTTTTATTTCCTGAGAATTCATGTTCATCCATTATATTCAACTCATTATACACTTCATATTCTCGAATACATTTTAAATAGAAATATGAAATTATTTATCTCTTCATTCGAATACACTTTTTTATTACCTGTTAAATATTTATAAAAAATATTTCAAGATTATATCAATTTTCAGTAATTATTTATTAATATTATTTTTGATATATAATATTTTTAAATTTTGAAAGGGAATATTCATTCCATTTTCCAAAAAAGGACGATTTCATTGTTACTGAAATTGTGGAAGAAATATTTATTTTAGCTTGTGTGGAATGAATTGAGTTTCCCACCATAATAAATACTGATTGTATTAAATAAAAATTTATAAAAATGAAGTTTATTTTTGAATAAAATTATTTCTAAAATATATTAATGAATTTAAAAAAAAGTTAATGTCAAATGAATATTATTTTCCTTAATAAATATTTCAATTGATATTTCAAAATCATTTTTCCATATATGATGATAGTCATTGATGTTAATAATGTTTTACATTGGATATTATTCCATGGTACAATATTTATCCTTCCTTCAGATGGTTAATGTTTATGGTAAAAATCTGTTTATGAACCTTGTTCCTTTTCCATGGGCCATTCTATGATGAATGGGTTATGAAAACAATTTCATTTCATGGGTTATGATATTATTAATGTTTCTAGATAATTTTTTACCCATATGTGTGGTATTAATTATGTGATAGTGGTTATTTTAATACCAATGATGATTGTTACAATATAACAATTGATGGTGGTTATGATACCACCAAGAATGGTTGTCACATTATAACTGAGGAAAAATACTCCATATATCTCCAACTAAAGAATTGGGTAATGTTATGTTATGATTGAACATACAATAACACTCACAATCTCGTTGGTATAGTTTCCTTCATGTAAATATTTTATTGTGAGGTCCTTATTTCATAACCATAACATAATGTGGGTAATTATTTCTGTTTATATATGTTTACAATGTTGAAGACATATATTTATGACATAAATCAATGTATTGTGTCAAAGATATTGTCTCATAAAGAATTAACATTGATTCAATTAGGATTAATTTATTTTAAACATCTAAGATGTTTTCCGTGAATCATGAATATGATCTATTGTATTAAGGGTATTAGTTTTAAATGATAATCTCAAGTTCTCAAACCCTTATTGTCATGTATTTTTTTGTGATCATTGATATTTTCTATTTTTACCCTTATATATAATTTTAGATAAAATTTATTATGTTTTCATCCCTATATTAGGAAGAATGGTTTTATGCATGATTTGTATATGAAGGGTTCTTGATATGAAGAACTTAGTGGGATAATTTTTTTTAACATATGAACTAATAGTTTAGGTTTCCCAAATTCTAATGTCTCTCCAGCTATATTGTTATATAAGGGATAATTTGTTAATTTAATGTCAATTTGTATATTAAGATTTTATATCTATAAATTAGAAGATTGGTTGATTATATTTTGTATTAGGTTTATGTTTAGTAATCCATTGTAATATATGATGATAAAAAATTACTAATAACAATTAGAATGTTCCTAAATATAAGATGTCATCCTAATGTTTTTTAAGTAAGATATTATGTAGTTTACCTTCGAATAAATCCTTGGATATGACTATAAAATAAATGTGGAAGTGGTTTCTAAAATATGTACCAAGGGGTAAAAACTCTGAAACAAGAGTGTCAGGATTGACTTGAGTTGTAACTAGTACACATAAATGGGCCTTACTATGAAACTAGTTTGACAGTCTTATGGGATATGATTTGCATAAATCAAATATTCCATTTGATTTAACACAATGAATTTTAGTAGATGATGAAAATGAAATAATTATGAAAAAAATATGGTTTCAAATAATGAAATGGAGTTTCAAGAATTAGATTTTATATATATCATTTTGTTATGACATAGTTTTTTCCTCACTATGATTATTGTGTCTAAAACTATGTATTTTATATTTTCTTAAATGGATGGAACCCAGAAAAATAAAGTTAATACTAAACAACATTGATGATGGAATGACTATCATGTAGATATGTACAATATTATGGGAAATAAAATGGAAAATAACATATCTATTCTCACAAAATATTTTGATGCTATGAATCTTGTTGTAAATAAAAATGAGAAAAGGAGGGATGAATGTTGTGTTGAGTCTCTCGTGAGGAAACAACCACCATATTTTCATGGTTCCACAATTCAACTAGTTTTTTAGTAACGGATCAGTACAACTGAAATAATATTTTCTATTAAAAAGTGTTCAGTGAAATATTTTTTTGTTTATCATTTGGATGGAAATGTGGATTAATGGAGTACTCTTATTAAGAATATTATTTGAGAAGAATAAATTAAATCCTTTGGATGTTAAAATTTTAGGAATATATTTTTAGTTTATAATTTACTTTTTATTCTAGGTAGACTAATGTTGAAATAATTTTTTCATCTCAATATGAATGATAAATAATCTATTAGTACTTATGAATAAAATTTTACCAGATGATCATGGTATGATTTTGTTTCAGTCATCGTCATGAATGAATAATCGAACAATTTTTCATACATTTTTAACCATGTACCAAAAAAGTATTAGTTATAATATAATGTAGTATATATGAAGAATGTGTTCAAGAGGACTCAATATAGAAAAGTAAATTTTTATTCCTACCCTTCACATAGTTTGGTTGAGAAAATAAATATATGGTTTCATTTGAATATGAATGGATCACATGGCGTAATTAAATTCAAGTATCCTACATGAAATAAACGTGGCAAGAAACAATTTGGGAACTTAAATGTGTAACTATGATGTTTTTTAAATGTGGGAAGGATGGAAATTGAGTTCATGATATCTAAATAAAATCAATGGGCCAGTAAACTTAGTATTTGAGAAAAAGACAACAACTATCACATAACCCATTCTCCAGTACATACAGTTCAAGAATTATTGGTATTATTCTAACTACAGATGAAATCCAATAATTCATGATTATGATTGACATTATTAACATATTATCTCAAGTATGAAAAGTAAATATCATATAATCACTAGTTTTGATTAGGGATAAAATAATGATATTGTCAAAGGTACCCTTATCATTAACTCTATGACATCAAATGAATCTTTTTATTATGGATTTATCTACTATTTTATATATTAATAATTTTATAATGGAAATTTAATACGACCTTAATGATTAAAATATGAATGTGTGTGAAAAACTCTAATGGTATAATGATTTCATCTCTAGTTTATGATTATTCTCTAGTTTATGTTAATGGGAATGTTCATCCTATAATTCATATTATTATTGAGATAGTTTCAATTGATGATATATTATGATTAATTTTTTATTTAAATGTAAAAACATCACTTAAATTACTTAATAAGGACTATATAAATTGATATTCTAAAAAATCCAATAATTTTCTATGAGTGGGAAAATATATATGAAATTAGAATGGATAAAACATCCATATGATTGGTCTTGATTATTATAAAAATTGTTATATATATAAGATGGTTGGGGGAAAACCCAATATCATTGATATTCAAAATGTTTTGATGTGTGTTAATGTACTGATTGAAGATATTCTAAGTCTCCCACAAATTCATGGTGTTTTGTTTTTAATAGAATTCATATCAAGTTCCACAACTATATCAAAGGGTCTATATAAAATGGTGTTAATTTTGTTTGAGAAATTGAAGTTGAATCTCATTGATAACCATGGAAATTTATTCATTAATTCATTCGTGTAACGTTATTGTGCACTGGTATATTTTTTAATGAATAAATATGAATTAATGTGAAATTTCATTGATTTCCATGAATTGAACAATATATATATCAATAACAAGTATCATATATATTGCATTTGTGACATGTTTGATCAACTATGTGTAGATCAATACATTTCCTAGATTAACCTTCAATATAAATATCACCCATTGATGGTTTGGAAGTATGATATACCCAAGAAAACATTCCATAAAAGTCATGAACACTATTAGAATATAGTGATTCAAGTCGGTCTTACAAATCCCACTATATAATTATGTATTTAATGAATAGATTCATTAGAGATTATATTGATCTATATTTGGAATTATTTATTTATGGTATTTTATATATTCAAAGAGAAAAAATGGGGATTTTTTGGATAATCATAAATACCCAATGTAAGGATAAAATGTATGAAAACATCATAGAAAATTATTTTTGGATAAAAAATGATTCATTTTGGGGTCATATAATCATATTCAATGGTATATTGGTGGATCCATCAATGATGGATGCTATTGAACATTATCCAAGATAAACTATTGTGAATGAAATATGTTACTTTCTTGATTTTCATGCATATTATAGGTCGTTTTTAGAGAATTTATCATGAAATTATAATAAAATAACAATGATAACTCTAAATGGGGTTATTTTCCTCTTTATGGATGAAGGATAACAAAATTTCAAGGAACTAAATGAATGATTAGTCATTCCACCTATGCTATATTTACCCTGCAATAAAAAAGGGTTTGTTTTCTATAGTGAGTCATCTAAAAAGGTATTTAGATGTGTTCCCATGAATGCATCATAGTTTATGCCTCATGAGATTTTATGGTTCATGAGAAAAATTCATTAATCATGATTTAGTGGTAGTTGTGGTAGTTTTTTCAATAATGATAAGGAGGAATTATATCCATCGAGAAAAGTGTAACATATATACCAATCATTGATGCTTAAAGTATATATTAATTCACAAGAAGATGAAAATGTGATTTAAAAGATGGTTTGATATGGTTAAATATTATGAAGTTTCAATACATCGAAAATAGGGGAAATAATAAATGAGTAAGATTCTTTGAGTCAAAATTATTATGAAATCTTATACATGATGATGATAAATAAAGAACCAATATTTCTATAGTTTCAAATGGATGACATTTAAATTCTCAAAAAAGTTGAGAAATATTATATTTACCTAACCAGTGTTCAACCATCCATAATATTGAATATTTTATAGGTGAAAAAAGAAGATACAAATATGTTGAAAAATGTGTAATAATCTATTCATTTACCCTATATTGTGGTAGAATAATGATTTTATGAACCATGTATGCTATAACATTAATACCTTGTTTCATAATGGAGGTATTAGAAGAGGCTCATAATTCGTTATTATCTATTCATTATGGAAGTGAAAAAAATTATAGATATTTGAAATAGTATTTTTTTATGATGTAATGAAAAGAGATATTTAAATAATGTTATATCTGTTCATTGTTTATCATAAAGTTTATTCATACAATATTATTGGGTTTTTACAAACATTATACATACCATAATAGAAATGGGAAATCATATCCATTTATATTTTCAACATACTCCCCCAAAACCTAATGGGAATAATTTTATAAGTGTTATTGTAGATAACCTTACAAGGGAAACATAATTCTTTATTATATAAATATATTTACCTCTAGATTATTAATCATATATATAAATATATATTAAAGAAGTGGTAGTATTTCATTGAGAACCACATTCCATTGTACCATTTCAGGATCTGAGGTATACCTTTAAGTTCAAGTGAATCATTAGAAAACCCATTTTATATAGAGTAGATTTTCAGTACTATATATCACCCTCAGTCAGATGTGATGTATAATAGAAAATTTCATACAATATATTGCATATTGAGAACATTTCATATGGATTTTAAAAGGTCATTGGGATAAAAAACACCATCTAGTTGAGTTTTAATTCAAACCTATATTCCACTCCAAAATTCAGATGGATCGTTATAAATAACAATATAGGAAGAATATTTGAACAATAAATTAATGGGAATTAGATAAAGAAATACATCTTTTAGGAATTAAATTAATTTTTTTTATGTATTATGTTTTCATCAATATCATGAATACACAAAATTTCTGAATAGTCATCGCCTTCAGGTGTCCCACTGAAGGTTACACCATTAGGCTAGTTCCAGCTGATGGAGGAGTAATAGTGTAATCCTGTTTGGGATTAGCAAAGATGAGATAGGGTTTTTAGAGAATATAAATGATTGCATCCTTGTCATCAAAGAGGACAACAAGATTGTGGAGTTTGTCATAAAAATGATATAGATGATGTAGAGTAGGTTTTGGTCATATTCGTTCATTATCATTTCTAGTTTTTGGAGAATCATAGTTTGTTCGAGGTACCCATTTCATTGTTTTTTTCATGGTTTCATATAAAATTTTTAAAAGAGAGAAACAATCGTTCATATCACATATCTTTTTACAATACTTAGGATATGAGTTAGAGTGTCATTCGGTTCCCTTGTCATTGAAAAATGAGTTTGAGGTCAACTTATCTTGTATGATTGATGTAAAGACTATGTGATAGTGTTGGGAAAGCTTCACACTTTGGGATGAATCATATGTATAAAAATACTACCTTAGAATATCACCCCAAACATTGTATTTGTGTTTTTTTTGTAGGTCATTGTGGACTACTTTAAGATCAATGTCATGTTCTATAATGATGATGGAGAGCATGTGGTGTTTTTTGGCAAGTTGTAAGGTCATATGTGCTAGAGGTGTATTTTATCCTTATAATCTATGATGTATGAGAATATTAAGATCTCATCGGAGGCTTAGAATTTAGTGTTTCCCATGGTTATATAAGTGTCCCATGATTTAGTTCTAGAAGATCTTGTTGCTCTACCCCCTCAACTAGAGATCTTTTTTGGGATCAACTAACAACCTGGAATATCTCACATCTTGATATCTCCATATAAGATAACACCTTCTATGTTGTGAGATAATTGAGTATAGCACGATGATATATTGAGGCAACGTTTTGTTTGGACGATTACGCACATTAGTGTGAAAATGATTTTTTCTTGGAGAAGGATGATGGACATTTGAGGATTTATATCGATTAACAATAGTTTAGCCAAGTGACAGTGAAGAAATATCATCCTCATCCACTAATTGGGGATTTAATCAATAAAATTAATTGAGAATGATAGTACATAAATGGTAATTTTTTTTCACGATATTATCAAATGTGGGTGGGGATGGGGATATCCAAAATGATAATTTCCATTTTCCTCATTGGAATTATGAGTTCATTGTGTTTCAATCTTTTTTTATGAATTATCTTGATTTATTTATATGGATTATGAATGTAGTTCTTAGTGAGTTCCTATATATGTTCATGGTGGATTTAATTGACGAAGTCCTTATATACTCTATATCCATGGAGGAGCATGCATAGCTTCTACATGAAAATTTCAGATTTCATCATCCAAAGAAGTTATTTGGTATGTTTCCCAAGTGTGAGTTTTGAAATTGTGATGTCTATTCCATGGGGCATGTGGTTTCCCAGTTGGGAATATCTTTGGATCCATTAATGGTAGAACCATTTTTGTGTTGGATATCCACCAATATAGTGGTAGGGGCACAAATCACTTGGTCCGGTAGGATATTAGAGGTGGTTTTTGGTTGATTTATCTCCGTTTTTTACTCCTATGATAGACATGACTAGAATGGATAAAGTGTTATTTCAGACTGACAAGGGTAAGGAACCTTTTGAGAAACCAAGGGAAATGTTGGTCAATACTCTAGTTCATTATTTTCTAGTAGAGGGAGTTTTGTTTGAGGTTTTCTGTTATAATCCACTTCTTTGGATGGGTTTTGATATGATGCAGCATAAATTAATTTTTTCTTATGGGTATCATTAGTTACATCCTCAAGAGAATAACCATCTCACCAATGATCATGATTTGGAGGATTTTGTTTTTCCATGGCATTAATGGTGATATTACCTCATCGAGGAATTTTTTTTCATTATAGATCTTAAGAGATTTAGGATTATCCTATCACAACATTACATGAGTTTTCTTTAGTGTTAGTTGGTGAAATGTTTTTGGATGATGATTTATTTATTTTATTAAATATCGGATTGAGGAAAATTGTATTTGATTAGTATTAAATGAAATTAAGTAATGATATCATACTTGAATTGGGGGATTCAAGGTGTTTGATGGAAGAACACTCAGTTATGATTCTAGATATGGAATATGATGGTGAAATAGGATTTAATTTAAATATAATAGTGCATTTATCATTTGAGTAAGAAATATAATATTCCTAATTGTTTGATTCTGAGGTGGATCTCTAGTATGGCCGAGATATTTTTAGTGATGCCCTTAATGGATAGAATGAGGATGTTAAACACTCAATGTTGTTCCATTGAATTACTTCATTCCATAAGAATTACAATATATAAGTAGCCATGATTTGCATAATTTTCCATCATCAATACATCCAATAATGAATAAGATATACCTATCAATGAGAGGTTAGTTTTTGTGGCATAGAAATAATCATGTAGTTGTAAAGTTTGTTCATCGATGTTTGGTTTTCCAAAGTTTAATATCATGAATTTTGTTCCAGGTGGGTTTCTCTAGCCCTTAAACGTTCCCTAGTTGAGGTGGGAGGACATATAGATGGGAATATTCACATTTTTACCTCATTATCAGTGAGGCTATGATAATATATGGGTGATAATGGATTGTTTTATAAAATCATCTCATATTATAGAAATAATGTATTTTTCTCGGTGAAGGTTTTTTCGAGGTAGTTTCTTGAGGGGATTATGAGAAACCATGGATTTAGGAGGAAAATAATCTTATATTTGTCCATATTGGTTTAGTTATCATTTATTTCACATAACTGTTCTTCATCCATTGATATACAGTTAGACAAAGTAGACCATCCAAACTCTTGAAGATACATTCCCCTCACATGTCCTATATTTTACAGGATTGGGGATGGATAACCTTCCCATTGTTCAGTATACATAAAATAATAATTTCTACACAACCATTGGTATGATTCCATTTGATTATTTTTATAGATGGCCTTTTTGTTCTCCATTTTTCTAGACAGGGGTGTAAGTGGAAGGAATACATATAATAGAATTTTTATAGAATATGAAAGTTATGATTCAAGTAATTCATGAGATTGGAAGGTAGGTCGGGATCATTAGAAATAATATTCCAATAATTGGAGGAAACCTATGGTGGTCAACATTGGAGATCATTTGTTTTTGAAGGTGACTCATCATCATGGGTAGAATTGTTTTTTCATGGTAATAATATTTATCCCAAGATTATTGGTACTTATTAAGTGTTGGATTTTTTTGGAGCTATGGTTTATTATAAAAAATGTTCTAAATATATGTTCTAGATACACAAGGTATTTTACATGTCACAGATGCAATTTTATCTTCATGGAGATCCGACTCTCATGTCATCGATTGGGGAGAGATCAATATTGATGATTATGTGACCACATAGAAGTGGCATGTTGATATCCAAGACTACTTGTAGATTTTTTTTAGTGGGTGTATTATTCCTTTATTTTTTGTGTGGAGATATTGGGGAATGGAGGATATTATAAGAAAATGTGAGTAATTGATGCAACCTTAGTACCTCAAGATATTTTATTTTTTGATATTCTCTTGCAAGGTAGTTCTTTAAATGATTTTGACCCTTTTAGCTTATGAAATAATTTCCTCTAGTTTCATGTTAGAAAGGAGATGGTTGTTGTTATTGTGTGTTTTTGAGCTTTTATCACATAAGTTAGGCCATAAAGCTCCAAAAATTGAGACACCATTGAGATGTGTCTCTCTGGGTGGTTCTTTGAACATGTCGTTTTTGTTTCCACTATGGGTTTGGTTTTAGATTCTTGAGGATGATAATAGTTTGATATGTATAAAATATAAGGGTTCGATTCCATGGGTACCATCCCCTTCCATGTTTCAGAGGATTATGGTGCTCGTAGGTGTCTTGGAACTATTCCGGGGGTGTTGCTAAAAATGCTTGGAAATTGGAAGAATTCAGTTCATGTAATGATATATGATGTGAAAGAATGGTTCGTGTGTTGAATAAGTTGGGTTCAATATGTGTAAATTTATAGTGTTAATTAATAATTAGAGACACATTTTTTCCTAATCATTATCATGGGTATTTTATGATGTTAAAGGGTATTAGGAATCATTTAAATCCCATCTGCAGTGAATCCTTAAATGATGTGGTATCTCGGTGTTTTCAAAAACCTTATGGAATGTAATGAATCCATCTCATATACAAGGTGACCGGCATCTCCCTCCATTTTTCTTTTGTGATTCCTTCAATGATGTCTAATATTTGGGCTCTTTCCCATGAACCATGGTGATCCAATATAAGTTTTACAACCATTTATTAGGTTTTCTTCTTTTTTTTGTTTCTTTTACTCTTGTTATTCATACCATATAGTGGAACTTGATCTCCCATATTTCTAATGTCGTTTTCATGGTTATTTTTAGGGTGGTTTTGGTGAGGTACCCACAGATTTTTGGAGTTCTTACGGGATATGTGATTAGATATATGTGACATTGGTCTAATATTCTGTGAATAATGTCCACACCATTGATGTAGGGTATTTGGTCATTCACTATTTATTTGTGTGAAATTATAAATTGATCAAGATGTATCCCATTGTATTGTAATTGAATTACCATAAAAATTTTGAACTGGAATAAATGAATAGGTTGTGATTGCATGTTGATGATGATGTTTCTCTGCATAGTGATAGGGGCTATCTCATGATTTTCTATAGTGTGTGATATTTATGTTGAATGATCTAATATCATGTTCCTAATCATGGAATACATTGTCCAAATTGGTGAATAACATAAATTAGGAATCAATTATTAATATATTGCATTAATAATAATCAAAGAAGATGAATATTTTTAATCTGATGGTTGAGTTATTTTATAATCAAATTGATAGAATTTGTATGTTCAATTGTAAATGTGATATACCATATGATTAATAGAATTAATAAATAATGGGAAATGTTTTTATGATTGTTGATAATTTAAAATTCACGATAAATGAGAATGGTCGGGCACATGAATGAATGATTTAGTTAATTTTATTATTAAAAAAGTAACAAGATATTATTTAATGATATAGGTATCCCAGGGTTGGAAACTGTTATTAATTAATCAGTTATTTCTTAATTGAATAAGAACTAGTGGGGAGATAAATATATTTTTTTGGGCTTCAGTTTCCAATTTACATGATTGGATTTAATGTCCTATTTATGATTCAGGATAGCTCATTTTCATGTGAAAGATAAATTACCTATTTTTAGGGCTTAGATTCCCATTTGTTTATTATTGTTTTTATCTGGATTTTTTGATGATCCTGGTATTCTTGTGCATGGTATTGTTTACATGAAATGGGGTGGGAAGCCCAGATGTGATATGAACTTGTTAGGGATTATCATAGGATGGTTGATGTCTTTTGTGGGTATGGTGGCCCGAATGTTGTGGAATGTGCTGATGTCCATTATAGAGATATGAGTCAGTATATGAATCTAGGATTTTTGGATCGAATCATAGAAAATAGTACAAGTTGAATTTTGGATTATGTGTTAATGTTATGTAGATAGATTGGATTCTGACTTGTGGGTTTGTTTAGTGGATTACGGTTGAGTGGTTTTTTATATACATTCTATTCCCCACTATATGCGGTATATAGATGTTTTGGTATTCAAGTTTCATCCTTGCTGTAGATTATGATTATTTCCCTCAATTACCATGATATGGTATGATACTAATAATGTATAATAAATTCATATCCCATCTGAATTGTTGGTGATGGAATGAAATTGATAAATTATTATAATCTGGATGAACTAAGGACAATATTTGGATAACTATTTTTGGGAATGTAGATTATTTTGAGGATTATTTTGATTTAATTTTGGATAATGATAATATATATATATATGGGTTACATAATTAATAAATATAATTAAATGACGAAAAATTAATGATGGAATTTAATGTAGATCATTTAAATTTTTTTATACTTAAAGAATACTTGGTCTTTGCAGATGAGAGGGCATTGAATGTTAGCTGTAGTTGATTGTATGCTTAAATAATTCCCATAGAGTTGTTATAAGTTATATTATATAATGTATTTAATGTGATTTAAATGATACCCTTCCATTTTTTTAAGGAAACTGAGACCCAATATACCCTATATGTTTGTTTTCGCCAATGTCTTGGGAAAGGATAGATGGATAACTACCCACTATTACCTCCCACAATACTATTGGACGTTACTTATGTCGGTAAGTACAATAGTTTGTTTTCCCATGTATGTGTGTAGAGGTTTGTGATGGATTTTAGTTTTTTCCCATAAATTTATTATTGGATATAGTATCCAATGGTCTATTTTCCTCATGATAGGAATATTCATTGATGTATTGTGGTACTTACATAGTGTATGGGATGTAATTTATTGAGGTATAGTAACCGTGTTATTCTTCAATTCAGACATGACCTAGTTGATCTAGGAAACTACATGGATTATATATATGGATATTTGATATGGGATGATGTGATGATGTGATGCATGATGTATATTTTGGGATTCATTTCCTAGGTTTCTTTAGAATAGAATAAATTCAGAGAGAGATGGATCAAGACATACGATGTTTGGGAAGAGTGAAAGACTAGTGGGGTAAGTGGTAGCAAGATAAACATGATGTTTTATTAGTAGATTAAATTCAATCTGATGGGATAGTGAAAGTCCCCAAGCATTGGATTCCATAGAGACATTTTCCCCATATAACATCCTCGCTACACATGTGTATTTATTTTGGTATTTATTTTATTTCAAGTCTGAAGGGACCCCGTAATGGAATGGATAATCAGCCTCATAGATCACATACCATAATGGAAAAGTGCATTAGATGACTTTCAAGTGACATTTTGAGATCGGTCTCGTGCTTCAAATATGGAAAATGACTAAGCCTCTTCAGTCTGTTCCCATCCTAGGTCATATGATATCAATTTTTTTATTCGAATATGGTCAGCAATTATCCTCCATCATTACAACAGACCATTCTATCCCAAATTTCACATGCAATGATTCACATTTCTTTTCCCTACCATGTCCATGTGGATCTCCCAAACCACGTGTGTAGTTCCTTCATTCATCTGCGCATTTTGGGTAGGAATGTATGCATGGATTTTTTCCCATCTGAAATATCCTTTCAATTATAGTGAAATAGTATATGATGGGGAAAACCTTGAATAACTCCTTCTGTATAACACCGAGCACAATTCATATGGGTTTTTTATTTTTTGGGTCATACCTAGATATAGGTGTTGTTCGTCATTATGGTCCGGGTTCTATGACAATATACTATGATCACATTCATTTGAATATTATGATGTAAAATTATGTTATATCATCTCACATAGAACTAAATTTTTAGGTCCTTACAACATGATTATAGAAATCATGGGTTGGTCGTGTCCTATATCCTTAAACTATGACATCATTGTCCCACTGACACGACGAAAAATAGTGTAACATTGTTTTTTTATAATTGGTATGGAATCTCCCTTGGAACTAGTAATCTGCCATGCCACTAGAAACATCCCACACATGGCTTGATTCTGGTAGACACACCTGTATCATTTCATCATGGTCTATTCACTCAAAAAAACCTCACAATGACAAAGTAACAAAGAAGAAATATCTGATGTTTCTTATCCTTATCTATGGGTCATATCTACATGGAAAATTTCTCTTTTAGAACTATATGTGTTTTGATTTCCATCATTATGGGAAATGTAGGGATTCCCAATTCATCTCTATTTGGTGTAACCATATTATTTTTGAAATTTTTCATGTCTTGTCATATTCTTCCTTACCAAATTATGTTAAACTAAACACAATTCAACTACTATGTGTGGATTGATTCCATCCCTTGATGGATATGTTGTGACATCCCAAAATGTTTTCTATTGATTTACTATGGTTTCATCGACCCTTTCACCTCCATTCATATTAATGTGTTTATGTAGCATGTCAGCCTCCTTTGGTCAATTCATGATGAATTTATCACTACTATTCTGTGAAAAAATTATGTGAATAGACATCATAGTCTATCTAACATGAATTTAAACTATTGTTAAAGGTCCAAGAATTATGAATTTAAACTATGTTCAACATCCAACTCCCATGACTTTAAGCTACATGTGAATCATCTAATCTTATATTACATAAAACTATGAAACATTCCATACCCTTATCCTAAGTAATCCAATCCCAAAATACTAGTCATCCACCACACTATTCACAACTTCTGGTATCATTCAGCATCTGAGATTATGCTCCCCTGTAAGACTGTTTAATCATTGTTCGGTCCAAAAAGCCTACAAAAATTTGCTTTGGGCAATGTTAGCATAATTTTGATTTTGTTAGAATCCCTTAAAACATTCAACCACTCCACATCCACTCTTTTCTCCCATTAGTTGGATACTAATCCTATTTCACATCTAAAGGAACCCTCTAGAGGCCTATTCCAATGCCTGTTCTACTCATATACCATCTTGGTCCAATGTACCAGAAGAAATTGAAAGACAATTCGAGTTTTGGTTCAGTGTTTTGAATACATTAATTGGTGGACCTTGGTTTCCCCCATTTCATGAAAAAATTAAGGATAATACATATTGAAAATGGTAAATAATTAACTCATATTTTCATTACACCATCATTGCATTCGGAATGCGGGTTATTGTGATTCACACTCCCCATTCCTCTTTGTTTGGAATTATTCTCACACCCCTAGCGTTTCCCAGATCAGGTACTAGATATATATTGGAAAGTTGAGTTGGATGTTCCAAGAGTCATATTATCCAGTCACAACCTCCTATATCCAAAATACTCTAGGTGTTTATTCAATAATGGAAAACCTTGAGTATTCGATAATTAACTAACACTCTCATACAAATTGAATAGCTACGTTGTAATCCCATGTTTCACACATCTAGCCTGATCCACAAGAGCTTAGGGAATGATCATTAGATTCTTCAAATATATGATGTTGTTTAAGAATGAAATAAATATATCAATACACATATTTTAAATATGTAGGTATATAGGGAATTCATTTTTTATGAATTTGGAAAACAAATGTCCCTTACGGATTTGCTCTTTTAATGGTATTCTTCAATTCATCCACTCTTTTTGCATGTGGATTCAAGCAATTCCTTATTTTCCATGAGATTCCTCCCATATTCAACCTCAAAGAAGTGAATCTCATTTTCTAAAATATTCATTAAAACTCATTTTGCCTGGATTTTTGGCCACATGACAGCATACATTGGGTAACTGCACCTAGCCATCCTCTAGTTGGACTTCCAATTGTTTAATGAGTTTTTATTGATTGGTGATGAATGATGAGTTCTTGTTTATGTGATAATTGGCGGTTCAGATTTATTTCATGTCTTGATATAGTATTCATATGTTTCTAAACTTTTTCCATCACCATGCAGTGTCCATTTTCTAGCTACTCCTTTACAATTTATCTTCAATGTAGTCCTTCATCAGCAAGAGAAAATTTCACACATCTACCCCAATAGTGCATAGATCATGTACAGAATGGTGAAGTGATCCTAAACGGTTCATCAATTATTATCCCAAATTTATGTATATGAATGATTTGATTAGCTTCCATCCCTAACATCAGGACTTCTGATTATCCTCGACCCCATTAGAAATAGATTATTCTAGTTTTACTGGATCCAAAGGTTGAAATTCCTAGAAGTCATCCCAGAGATCAGCAGTAAGATCATCCTCTACAATCATGTCTGGTAACATTGGCTCCATGTCATCTGGCTAGTACTCATTTCATGATTATATTTAGATAATATTATATCAATCATCTACTGGACTTTTCCCATCAGTGGTCCCACTCACAATCACAAAATTTATCTCCCCATATATTATGTCTTCGTTGTCATGGATACTGGGTTCCTTGTGGACTAGAATAATTCTTAGTAGAGTGCCCATGGGTCCTCTAAACATATATAATATAAAAATCATGCCACTCTGAGAACTGTTCAGACAGGGGTGGTGTCAGCCAAATTGATCACGAAAACAATAACTATGCCATTGAGAGGCAATAAACCCATTGTATTCAATATTGAACTCTCAACTATGGATCATTGTCATTAGAAAAATAGGGTGTGTCCCCCATATATGATATATGGTTCTGATGGTTCCATAGAGACAACCCCTAACTACCTAGAACTGCTAGATTCCGAAACAACAATTTCAATCGATGTGGGTCATGTGGCTTGGTCCTCCACACTCATCTCCATGCCTCCATCATCATCTGTATGGGAACTAGGAAAAATATTCTCCAATATATTTATATTACAATTAAAGAACAAGGGTGAATAAAATGGGATGATATAACATGTTGATGAGTTTGATATTACTTAAATAGCTACAGTGAACCGCCAAGAGAAGTTTACTTAGGGTCCATTATCTCTCCTTCTTCTAATGATGACCCCCCAAAGGCTTATTAATCCTCACCAATTCATAGCTCATCCCATAGACTCTTACCCCCATGATCCATTTAAATATTTTTGCAAGGGGAAGCATTCCACAAGTTTAGCCACCAACTGATCTGGGTGATGTCATATTCAGTATCACAGTCACTTGTTCTGTTGTGGGTCATGTGGTGGCTTGGGAGTTCACTAGTTCCGCTAATATCATCATGAACCATCTCCTCTAGTAAAGGATGCATTAAATATGCTATTGGAAAAGAAATTTTCTCCAAGAACCATCCCATAACACTTCATGTTCTCCCATCAGTTGTCGTTGTTGAGGACCTTCCAATAAGTGTTGTTGTATTCCCAAACATCTTGATAGACGACATCAAGAGGAATTTATACAAAGAAAAAATTCCTCCCAATAGCCTACGGAGAAACCTTTCTGATCCCCCTCTATGATTTCCATTTCTCATAGGGCCTCTCGACTAGAGTCCTTGAATCTGAAACAACTACCTCCCTTTGGTCACCTCTTGTTAGTTCTAGTTCGTGGTTTTCTTTACATAGCATCGTATCCTCATCACCACGGTATACATTTTATACACCCTCATGAAATTACCCTCACTACTACTAGATAGTAACTTTGATGTGATGGAACCAATCATTACATGGAATGTATTTTTGGCTTCTTTAGTGCCGCAATCGGATAAGCAGCTACCAGGACCTATGAATATTCATGAATTAACATGAATGTTGTAGTGGGTGGTAGCATCACATTCCACATTTTCCCATCCTCACGCATCAAAATAAGCCAAATATACCTCATTATGAATATATGTTCCTCATGTCATGATCCCAGGTAAACCCTCAGTGTTATCCTCAGCTTTAATTTGATCTACCATGCAAATTGGTGTGGGTTTATGGTTCACATAATTGCTCGCAATCCACATGTTCAACCAAAACTCCAGCTCAAAAGGAAAACATATATATAACCTCTTTTCAATGGTATATGTACATTATCGATGAATGCTCCAATTATCCATGGAATGGATGTATAAATTTTTTTCTTCTATCCCCATTTTACTCAACATAATTTCTTGATCTAGATTTAGTGGGGATCATCCTTAGAATATTTCTGATTTCTGGTCGAGAGCTCATAACAGGTAGATTAATGGTATTGAGGTACACATAACCTCCCATGTTCACTACAATACAAATTGATAAGAAGTTGAATGGACAGCACATGTGCAATGGCTTCTTCCCTTGACATATGTGTCAAAGTAACTTGTACAAATTCATTATAAGTAGGATGGCTAGAGTGATGAGTTACCCATAGAATTCAATCACCTCCATGAAGAATGTGCAAGACCTCGTCCCCATGCTTGTTCCCCACATTGGTATCATCCATCCACATAAGAGTGCTTAGATGAATCCGACATTCCTGACTATTAGCTAATGCTCATTCTTATTATTGTACCCCACATTTTCCACCGAATGACCTCCAGGATCCCCCTGTAAGAGTCTCCATTGCCTCATTGATCTATCCCTAGATAGGTTTGGGGCCTCAATGGATGTTTTATTTGTGATTTATGTCCCTCGGTAGGTTTCCCTAGTGGAATGATCAGAAACCAAACAATCCACTTATTGTAGTAAATATCCTTGCTTTTATATTTATCATTGTTCAATCCCAAAACAAGGTTAAACAATGACTTCTCTATTGGAGGCATATATTTTTCATCTATTCAGACATTCTCAATAGGGAGGAATTCATAATACAATTCTTCTAGTATCAAGATGATTGAGATATGATAGAGATCACATAGGCTTATTCAAGCATCCCTGTGATGCAAATGGAATGTGTTGGTATCCAACAACCAATGGATTTGTATCTCTAGTATGGATTAATTTGGTTGAGGTATATAGAACTAGGAATCCCATGTATAATGAAACTCTCCTTTTACACATAACATTAAATGAGTTTAAACAAAATTAACCATTAGATCGCAAGCCAAGGATCATGAATTATAGTGTCTTTGAAGACTATGTACATAAAACTTAAAACATGGGACGTAAAAAACATATTTATTTAATCTTCATAATGATATCCTATGTTATTTTGATCCCTTACATCTGTATAGGGTACTGTAGGGATAACATTAAGAAAGGGATGAGAAAAATTCCTAGTATGAAATTAAACATAAGTATACAGATTTCGCAGAAGGTTTAGATATCATTACATAATGATATAAATTGAATATATAATCATAACATATAAAAATGGGACCATAAAAACATGATTCTCTATCATTCTGGTAGAATCCTAAATCAGGACCTTAGCATGAGTCAAGTATTTTTTAACATAGTGGATCATAAGTCAATATTAACAATGTAAAATGTTGCACATGGTAGCACGAGTCAAGGCTAACGGCCATGACCATTGCAAATAACATCTCATGAGACTAAATGTCACCCAATTATTCGGGGATCTATATGGGATCATCTATTTTAACTTTTCATGAATATTTTTTCCACATAAATAATCATACCTAATAAATATTACATAAACAAAAGGGTTACCGATGGAATGAAATGGGTATCACATTCATGTCATACAGCATAAGGAATGTGTGTATCATAAAAGTGTCAATGAGAGAAAGAAATTAAATCATACATGCACGTTAATAAGGTAAAATAGTCATATTTAATGTTAATTGATGTGAAAATGAAGCTACATCATGTAGGAAGAGTATTTTGGAAATTCATAGCATTAAAACACTTTAGTGCGGTTTTAAGGAAAATACTAAAGAGAATTTTAAATCATAAAGCGTATAATTTTTTATATAAAAATAGAAGTGAAGAAATATTGATTTCATAATAAAAAAGTCATATTTTATAATAAAAATTTGTATTAAAAAAATGGTATAGTGAACATGAAATTAGTTAATAATTTGGGACGTTCCCTTAAAACGAGTTTGGTTATTTGGAAGTACCGAGGAGGGAATCACATAGATTCATGTATATCCAAAAAAATAACGAGGGATGGATATTGAAACCTGATTTTGGGGAATATAAATAGTATTTATATTTTAAAATAAATATAAAAACAACTTTATTTTGTTAAAAATATTGATAGAGAAACCCGAAGGAATAATGGATCCTGTGGTAGAATCCATTATGGAATATCGGCATGGAATCGGGTGTACATAAGAGGTCTTATTGTGAGAGAAATGTATTTATCATTTTTTATACATAATTAGGGTAGTTTGGTGAAGGTAAGAAATCATTCCCTATCCTTATGAGTTATATGTAATAGGGCATAAAAAAGAGGAGATTCGTGAAAAAAAAGTGAAACAAAGGGGTTCCCTAACAATATGTTTGACGTTGTTCTCAACTTGAAATTAATGGCCAGATTAACAAAAAAATTTCAAAAATTAATTTTTCCAAAATGAATTATATATTTAAAATATTTATCAAACCCTTTTTATGTTCATATATAAAATTTTGATTGTTATGAGGTTTAATTTCATTGTTCGGGTCCGTTTGTTAACTTGTTTTTAATGATCAGTTCCCTTATATTCATGTTTGGACACACAAGTTTGATAAAGGTTGTTTTCTATATTTCAAGTTATATAAAATTAGTTATCATAAATAATAATAAATGTTTGTAAAATTAATTTTATTTTTTGGAGTGAAGGTAAATCATTATATAAAACATTAATGATAAACACTTAGATTAATTTGGAAATTTTGCTCATAATTAACTTTTCAGGTATTATTATTTTTCAACATGTGTGAAAATAGATTTAAAAATTACACAATAGATAAACTGAATTTTTTAAGAGTCTGGTTCAACTAGTAATATAGTTTCCTGAATATAATTGAAGATGGTAATTGAAATTGAAAACCCATAATTCTTGAATGTTGTTAATGAACACATCTCAAATTTTGTATTTACTACAAGAATAAAAGAATAGTAAAGGAGAAATGGTAATAACCTATTACATTATCATAATAAAATTAAAGTACATGTAATAAAATGGAGTATTCATAACATTTGTATTAGGAGAAGTAAATATAGAAAAAAAACACATTAAAATTTAATTAATGTAATAGAATTGAAAATAGGATTTTTCATCTTGATTCAATCTTCCATGAGAGCGTCGTAAGGGGATAGTTTTATAACAACCCTGATCTTTTTTTCCACAATAAAAAAATTTATTACTTAAAATTAATATGATAAAACATATAAGATCTATAGGACTAGTGTATTTGGGGATTAGGATCATTACATAACAACATAAAACATGAAATACAACATCATTATTGAAAACTTCCATAACATGAAAACTACCTTCCCCCATACTTATCATTTCATGGGATAGATTGAGAACATGCATAAGAAAAGGGTGCGATATAAATCCCTTTAAGGGAATAATCATTTGAATAACATGAGGAATAAAATTCATGTTTGAAAATATGAATATAAATATATCACAATAGAAGCATAACATTAAGGCATGATAAATCATGATAATCAAAACATGGAAATTTGGAAACAACACTTAAATGGAATTATCATGAGCCAAGGCTCATTGCACCTGGAAATGAGTAAATCCTCATTGCATGTGAAGCACGAGTAAAACCTTGTTGCACTTGAATTATCATGAGTAAACACCCATTTATCTTGATGTATCATGATACTATACATTACCCAATGCATTGGAGCGCTATAAGGGCACACCCTTCGTAAAAATTTAATTTCATGCATAAGTGTGCAATGTAGATCATAAAACATTGAATCATTCGACATAATTATTTATTCCATGATAAATTAATGTGGTATACATACATGAAAAGCTTTAAATAAAAAGTAAATGTGCATAAATTTCAATACACATGATAGATAAATGGGCATGGTATTCACTACACACAGACTTTGGCTTGGAAATTCATGGCGCTATTTCGGTAGCATAACGGCATGACAAAAGAACTAATAAAAGTTGTTGATGAGAGATAAATGGGTGTTTCATCATATTTACATGACATGGACTGTAAGGGGGTCATATAGATACAAGTCCCAAAAAATGTACTGTAATTTAGATTCATGATACAAAAGATTTTCTTGAACGTAAATGAGAAGAGATAAATTCCTTTCGGAATTTTGGCATAGAAAGAGGTGTACATGGGAGGAATTTAATGAGAGATAAAGGGGTGTCCCATCATTAAAACTTATATAGGGAAGTATGGGGGAGGTGATAAACCATACCTCAACATTTGTTATTGAAATTAAAAGGGAATATCAATTTAAAGAATATTAGACAAAAATGAGAAATGAAGAAAAACCCTTACTTGGAAGTGTGCCTCCAAAGGCTTGAGAGAGCTTAAGAGAGGATTATTGGGAGATCAGGGAACCTTGGGAGGATTCTAGAGATATGAGGGCAGAGGTTGGACAATCTCAAAAAATTTTGAGTGAGGAGGATGTGAGATCCTGGGTGGGTTTATATAGGAATGGTGAGAGAATTCATTATTATTACTATGTGGGACACCTCACATTAAACTAATCCAAACCAGAAACCAGCCCATGGTTTTGCCTATTATTTTAGGCAAAGGCTAGTGGAAAAGAATATTTTATAATTCCAAAGTCTGAACTTCTTAAAATAATGGGGTTTCATATGTGGAGGTAAGTCACACTCCCCAGGAAAAAAAGTTCAAAAGTGAAGATGTTTAATAAGTGTTGAAGGGTCCATTAATTCATTGTAAAATAAGTCAAACAAAACGAAAAAAAAATTATATTAATGGTAAAACATATATTGGATGATCATAAAGCTTATATTTTTTTATTAGATCACTATTGGGTCATTATGATGTTATAAAACACATTATATATTTAAACGGTATTTAATTTTACCCAAAAATTTGACAGTCTCAAAAAATTATCAAAAATTCACTATTGGATAATTTCGAGGTCCTGATTACAGAAATAATATATATTATATCTAAATAATTTTCTAAATATTTTAATTATTTCTTTTTAAAAAGACCAACATTTTTCAATAATTCATGGTTTTTGACAAAAATGGATTTCAAACATTAATAAAAATTACAATTGCAATCATAAAATTATACAAAAATTTATATTTAATAAAAATTAATTTATTAATAATTATTATATTTTATTAAAATTTAATTTAATTTAAAAATCCATTAATTCAAAAATATCGATTTCTTAGTGGAACTTTAACTAAAAATACTATTTCATCTTTAAAAACTATTTTCAAGGTCACAATAATAAAATTAAAGTATATTAATTATAATATTAAAAAATAATGTACATAATAATAGTTCTAAGGAATTGATACATAACATCTTCTAACACACGCATATGACTGAAGAGTAAGGTGTGTGATGGTGACAGACTCTTGTGGTGGCCCAAATAACATTGCTCGGTAGGTAATCTATATCAACATACAATTCTCACATAAGAGGTCCCTCTCAAGATTAACATATTCTAGCTCAGTGTGGGATAGGTCATGAGTAGAGCCCAATGACAACACCCCATTTCTAAGCTCTAAAAAATGGGCTTTGTATGTAGCACGTCTACTAGATGAGGCCATCACTTCCTTTGTCGGAGTAAATTGGATTTGTTAAAGCCATATATTTATACTAAGCATGTGATGACTGTTAAACGACATTATTAACAATTATAAAAATTATTAATATAAAACAAAAGAAATTGAAATTTTATATAAAAATTTATCATAAAGACACATTTCATTAGATCAAGTGGGATTTCTATTAATGAAATTTTACGTCATTATAATATTACCCCTTAAAAACTTTTTCCCTCAAAATTTTATTTTCCCACACTAAAACAAATTTGGGTAACAATGCTTCATCATTTCTACTGATTCCCATGTTACTTATTCAATCTTGTTGTTTTGTCACCACACCTTGACGATGGGTATTGTCTTATTTCATAGAAATTTTTCTCTACGATCTAAGATCTTCACCGGATTTTCCTCATAAGAATGATCATCTTATAAATGTACCACCTCTAAAGAAAGTACATGTGAAGGGTTTGGTATATAATTCCATTAAAGGGATACATGAGAGACATAATGTACATTGACCTTGGTAGGTGGAAGTGCTAGTTGATAGGCCATAACACCGACACGATCAAGATTCTTGAAGTGGCAGATGTACATTGGACTTAACTTCCCATTCTTTCTAATCCTCTTGAACTTATTCCATAGAGATATCCATAGAAATACCATTTCCCCAACATTAAACTCAAGGTCTCATCAAGAGTTATCTACATAACTCTTTTGTCGACTATGGGCTGCCTTGATATGCTGCTGAATGGTTTTCACATTCTCCACCATTTCTTTGACCATTTCTAGTCCAAACAGCTTACACTCACCGACCTCATCCCAACACGTAGATGTTCTGCACGTTTTCCCATAAAGGGCTTCATATGGTTCCATTTGGATTCTTGAGTTGAAACTGTAACTATAAGACTACTCAACCAAAGGAAGATGTTGGTCCCATCCTCCTTTAAATTCAATTTAGCACGCAATGAACATGTCCTTAAGTGTTTTAATAGTCTACTCATATTGGCCATCAGTGTGGGGATGACAGGCCAAACTAATGTTAAGTTCAGTATTCAGATCATGATGAAGACTCTTCCAAAACATAGAGGTGAATATTTGATCTCGAACATACACAATAGATAGTGCAACTGCAAGCAGCCTTACCACTTTTCTAATATATCGCCATGCTAGATAATCCAATAAAACATCCTCCCAAATAGAAATGAATTTTGAAACTTTAGTATGACGATCCACAAAAACCAATATTGTATTTTTGCCATTGGATGTATTTAGAAGTCTGGTGACATGTTTCATAGTGATGCTCTCCCATTTACATTCAGGTATGGGAATGGTTGCATCATCCCCTTATAATTCAGCCTCTCTACCTTCAATTGTTGACACACCAGGCACTTTGATATATATTCAGTGATCTCCTTCTTCATATTATCCCACCAATAATTCTCTAAGAGATCACGATACATCTTTGTTTTTCCTAGGTGAATAGAGAAATTTGAACTATGTGCATCATACAAAAGATACTAATTCAGCTCTGGACTTGATGTAACACATAGTATTTTCCCAAATCTCACTATTCCTTCTTCATTAACATCAAACTATGGCGATTTCCTTTTTCTAATAGCTTCCACTTATTCATGAATTCTCACTCCATCCTTTTAAGCATCCTTTAACCATTTCAAATGTGACGGCTGAGAAATCATTTGTGAAAGTATTGATGATGTTACCTTCTTTATGATTCCCATGTCTATCTTCATCATATATAAGAAGATGGGATCCTTTTCCATTCTAATTAATTATTTAATCGTTGGGTCCTTTCTAATTAGGAAATCTACCTCCTTGTTCACTTTACCTAGGCTGTAATGGATTGAGCAGTCATAGTCTTTGATCAGTTGTAACCATCTTCATTGGCGCATGTTCAACTCTTTCTGTGTGAATATATACTTTAGGATTTTTTTCCGTATATATTTCAAACATCTCGCCAAATAGATAATTCCACCAGATTTTCAAAGTGAATATCAATGAAGCCAAGTCGAGGTCATGTTTTGGATAGTTTTGTTCATGAACATTCAATTTCCATGAAGCATAGGAAATGACATGGTCATTTTGCATCAATACACAACCCATTACCATCGTCAAAGAATAACTGAATGCCACAAAAAGTTCACCACTAGTGGGTTATGTTACCACGATTATAGTGATAATCCTCCTTTTGACCTCCTTGAATCCTTCTTCACATTCATCACTCCAAGAAAAAATTACTCCGTTCTGAGTTATCCTAGTAAATGGGTTGGACAATCATGAGAAATTTCTCATAAATTGTCCATAATATCCAAGTAACCCCCAGAAGCAATGGATATCTGTTAATGATGTTGGCCTCAGCCATCCCTCAATTGAATTGGTTTTAGAGGGATCCATAGATATCCCATTACATGTGATGATATGTTCCAACAATGAGAAATACTTCAACTAGAACTCAAACTTGTTGTACATTGCATAGAGCTTCTCCTTCTGCAAGGTCTCTAGTATAGTTCTTATATGCTCTTCATTATACTCCTTTGTTTTGGAGTATATTATAATATCATCTATAAAGACTACCAAAAATTTGACGAGGTAATTTATAAAGACCCAATTAATCATGTCCATGAAGATTTATGGAGAATTGCTGTGTCCAGAAGGCATTCCTATGAATTCATAGTGCCTGTATCTTGTATGAATAGATGTCTTGGGGATAACTACCTTCTTCACCCATACATGATAATATACTGACCCCAAATCCACCTTGGAGAAGTATTGTGATACATGAAGCTGATCGAATAAGTCAACTATTTTTGGGAGAGGATACATTTCTTTATCGTGATTTTGTTAAGCTCAAGATAACGGATGCAAAGGGGCATTGAACCTTCTTTCTTCTTGACAAAGAGGACTGGTGCACCCCATGGTGAAGCACTTGGGAATATATAGTCTGTATTCAGATTCTCCAGTAGTTATTTCTTCGGCTCCTCAAGCTCCACAAAATCCTTTCTATACAGAGTCTTGGATATTGGCAATGCACCAGGTATAAGATCAATTGAGAATTCAACATCTCTTCTAGATGGAAGACTAGGAAATTACTCGGGAAACACTTCTGTGAATTACCTCACAATAGGCATTTCATCATTAATGGATTCCTCCATAAAATCATTCATTAAAACCAGATATGTGTTCTCATTGGTCATTAATATCTACACTTTATATGATAAAGCTAAAGAAGACTCATCTTCATCCTTTCACTTGTAATGTATCATGGATCGATTCTCCACATGGAGAGTGATTTGCCTCTCAATGTAATTTATGATGGATGTATATAAGGAAAGACAATCCATGCCATGAATTGCATCAAATTTCACTTGAGGGAGTATGATGAGGTTCTCCGTGAAGATCAATCCCCAGATAATGACAGGGGAGGAGTTATATTCATGTGATGAAATGATTTCCCCATTTTTTGTACTCACAGAAATCTTCACTTCCATTATATTTGGTGGTGCTGGGATTGTTCTACTAAACAATCGAGATATAAAAGGTTTCATAGAACCTGAATCAAAAATTATGTTTTCTATTCTTGAATGAATAACTAGCATACCTTTCACCACTTCATTATCGGGGTTCACTTTGGTATTAGTGATGGTAAAATCTCTCCCTTGCTGCATTGCAGTTTGTTGGTTTCCTCTGAAAACCCATTGCTTAAGGCACTGATTTGTAAGATGCCCTGGTTCTATGTAGTTAGAGACATCAAACACATATTGAGGATCAAATGGATCATTCCTCCCCTCTATTGCAACCGCGTGTCTTTCTTTCCGACAATTAATAGCACGACTCCCTTCTATTCCACACCTAATGCATTTTCTCATACCCTTCAGGAAATTTCAAAGGTGCTTCTTTACACACCTTTGGAAAGTGTGGTGCTGAGGCTTCTTAGAACCATTTGATTTATCCATCAGACTTCCAGCATTTATGTCCACCTTACGCTTCTTATCCCCATCATACCCCTTAGATTTTCTGATCTTCATTTCAATATTGAAGGAAAATCAGAAAATTTCCTCATAGCTATCGAAGTCATGGATCTTCAGTGCTTTCCTCAGGCTAGGTTTTAGCAGACCAAGAAAGAAGACAACCTTGCATTTGAGGATAACAACAATTCTAGAAGTGTATCGTGAAAGACTTGTAATGTTTTCCCCGTACGCTCTGAAAAATTCGTCACTTTTTTTATTATGGGCATGAAATTCCATTTCCATCTTATGACAGAGGGTGTGTGGAAAATATTTAACAAAAAACATATTCTAGAAATCCTTCAATTTCAATGCCTCAATCTCCTCCTCATGAATTGTATTTTTTATCAACTTCCACCATTGATCAGCTCCAACCTCCACATGTTAAGCATCCTAGAGAACCCCCTCTCTTTCAGACCACTGAAGGATGGTGAATATCATTTCGATGGACTTAATCAATTGTTAAACGATTGAGGGATCGAATGATCCATTAAAAGTAGGAGGCCATTGACTCAGGAATCTCTCGATAGTGACTTGTTCTTTCTTAGGGGGGTTAAACGTTCCTCTTGACCCATGTTTCTATTATAATCATGAGTTATCTGAGATAGAATCATGAAAAAGTTTGAGATTCCCTCTCGCATTGTATTGGGCATCTCATTAGTACATTCATCACATTGATCTTCACATCGATTGTTAGCCAGAGTCCTCCTATTACCATCTATTGGCTGAAATAAATGGAAAGTTTGGGGTAACAAATAATGTGTAATCGAAGGAATAATTTAACGACTTATATAAATTTTATTTCCTTAACAATTTAATCTATTGTATTCAGTCTATATTATCCATGATCTACACTCTAACAAATATTAATGGGGAATTTTTTTTGTCCCTTAATAATGTTTCATAATGTGCTTGTGAATTTACCAAAGCATATCCCCTAGGAGTGACTTAACCAATAGTGCATCAAGGCCAATTTTCATACACTAGTTCCCGTTCGAGTCTAGCTCAAAGTGGTGTTTTCGGGTTTTACCCCTACGATAAATCTGTTCCAGAGCCTCCTATACCTACTCGTATCCAGACATGGATGTATTTTCTTGATAAACCACATAATCAATACTCACTAAAACATAGGGATGTTTTTATTATACATAGTATTGTCTCTAAGGATTCAATAGGGTTTTATATTCCTAATCCCAAAAATAACTAAACATATCCTCTAATACCAACTATAACAACCCTGATCTTTTTTTATGAAATTAAACATAATTTATTACATAAACATCACTTGATACAACATAGAAGATAAAGAGGTCTAGTGTATTTGGGGATTATTATCATTACATAACAACTTAATACATGAAATAAAACATCTATTTTGAAATAATCCTTTACATGACTTCTACATTCTCTCGTATTTAGCATTGCAAGGGATAACCTAAGGACATGAATAAGAAAAGGGTGAGCTATAATGGCCAGTAAGGTAATAACCATGGAATACCATGAGGAATAAAATACATGTCATACAATAGGTATATTAATAGGGCATAAGAGAAGCATAAACATAAAGGCATGATAAAGCATGATAATCATAACAAGGAAATGTGGCAACAACACTTAACATGGAATTTGCATGAGTAATGGATCATTGAAATAGAGCATGAGTAATTCCTCATTGCACATGAATCATGACTAAAAACACATTACACATGAATTAGCATGAGTAGACACCCATTTTACATGATGTATCATGATACTATACATTACTTGATGAATTGGAGTGCTATAAGGGTGCACCCTTCTTAAACATTTCATCTCATGCAAAAGTGGGCCACATGGATCATAAAACATTGAATCATTCAACATAATAATTTATTCCATGATAAATGAATATGGAATAAATACATTAAAATAATTAAACAATAATTAAATGTTCATAAAGGTGAATACCCTTGATAGAGAAATGGGCATGGTATTCTCTACACAATGACTTTGCCTTGGAAAATCATGATGCAATTTCTTCAGCAAAACAGTGTGACATAAGAACACATAAAAATGGTTAATGAGAGAGAAAGGGGTGTATCCTAATATTTACATGACATGGACAGTAAGGGGTTCATAATGATATATTTCCCAAAAAAAAATTAATGCTATTTAAATTCATGATACAAAATAATTTCTTGAAAATAAATGAGGAGAGAGAAATTCCTTTTAGAATTTTGGCATAGTGATGGGTGTACATGGGAGGAATTTGATGAGATATAAAGTAGTCACTCATCATTAAAACATAAATACGGATCTATAAACTAGGTTTGGAACCATACCTCAAAATTTATATTTTAATGTTGAAGCGCACAACAATTTATAGAATATTGGAAAAAAATGAGAAAGGAAGAAAAACCCTTACTTGGAAGTGTGCTTCCAAAGGCCTGAGAGTGGCGTGAGAGAGGCTTATTAGGATCCTGGGGCACCTTGGAAGTATTTTAGAGAGAGGAGGGTATAGGTTGGATAAAATCAAATGGATATTAATGAGGAGGGACTGGGATCTTGGATGGGTTTATATAGGAATGGTGGGTGAATTCATTATTATTTAGGTTTGGGACACCTCACATTAAACTAATCCAAACCACAAACCATACCATGTTTTTTCCCATGGTTATTGGAATAGGGAAGTGGAAAAAATTATTGTATAAGGATAATGTTAGAACTTCTTATCATAATGGGTTTGCATATGTGGCGGCGAGCCACAATCCCATGAAAAACAATTTAAAAAGACAAGATGTCTAATAAGTCTTGAAGGGTCCATTAATGCTTTGTAAAATAAGTCAAATAATCCCAAACAAACAATATGTTAATGTTAAACCATATATTGGCTGAACATAAATCTTATAGTATTTTATTACAATACTATAGGGTCATTATGATGTCATAAAACACATTATATATTTTAACGGTATTTAATTTTTACCCAAAAATTTGACTGTCTCAGATAATTATGAAAAATTAATCATTGGATAATATCGATGTACTGATTCCACAAATAATATTTATTTTATCTAAATAATTTTCTAAATATGTTAATTTTTACTTTTAAAATAAAAACCGACATTTATTAAAAATTCAGTAGTTTTGACAAAAATGGATTCCAAACCTTTATAAAAATTACAGTTGCGTTCATAAAATTATAAAAACAATTATATTTAATAAAATTAATATAATAATAAACCTACTTTATTAAAATATAATTTAATTCAAACATCAATTAGTTTATTAAAATATATTTCTTAGTTGAGCTTTAACTAAAAATAGTATTTCAGCTTTAAAAATTATTTACAAGGTAAAAATAATCAAATGATAGTATATTTGTTATTATATAAAAAAATATTGTACATAACCATAGTGATATGGTCTTGTTACATAAACCCTTATAACACCCGCATAAGACCAAAGAGTATGGTGTGCAATGGTGTCAGACTCTTGGGGTGGCTCAGATAACATTGCTCGGGTTGTAATCACTATCAACATTCAATTCTCTCGTAAGTGGTTTCACTCGAGCATAACATATTCATGCTTAGATTGGGTTTCGTAAAGAGCGAAGCCCAATGATGCCACCTCCATTCTGAGCCCTGAAAAATGGGCTTCATATGGTGCACATCAACTGGATGTGGCCATCGCTTCTTTTTTCTGATTTAATTGGATGTGTTAAATCCCTATATTTATATTAATCAGGTGATCACTGTTCAACGGATATATTAGAAATGGTCACAATTCATGAAAAAAAACCAAATAAGTTGACATTTTATATAAACATTTTACATAACGAGACATTTAATTAAATCAAGAGGGATTTCCATTATTGAAATTTTTGGATGTTACATGTTTGTTGACTTTTGAGGTGACCAATGGATGACGCACATGGGGGAAGAGCGTGTAGAGTGATTTGGGAAGAATTTATGGGAGTTACGAGGCATGATAGAGGTGAAGAGAATCTGGGAGTGTGGGTGGGTTTTATATTGGAGGGGAGGAGGGTTTTCATAATATTTTAATCAAATTATTCTTATTATTACAAAGACAAGAAATATTTTTGATTCCATGACCAAGAATATTAATAAGTGAATGAAAGTTCGAGTTTTTGGTGCATACATCACTTGTGATGTCATGAATAGTGATTTAAATTAGAAATTATTTATATGATAAATTAATGTCTTATATTATTCACCATAAATTCATGTAATTTAAAAAAATCACAAAAAAGTCTCCCTAAACATTTCATGACATGATGAATCCAGAAAATAAAATCCATTTTTCAGAAAAAACTTTTTAAATTGGATTAATTAATTTTTTTAAATCATAATTTACCTAATAAATAATAATTTTAAAACTATAATGTATTTTATAATGCTTTCAAAAATTACACATGGTCTTATAAAATTATCTTAAAATTTGAATACCTAAAAATATTAATATATCTAAAAAATTTGGGAAAATAAAATTTCTTTTGGATTAATTAATTATTTATAATTATTTATTTAGGACTTGTAAAAATACCAATATTTTTAGTGTGGTCATATTATCCCTTATAAGATGCATAAATTTTATCTCAAGGGTGAGATTATTAATATTTTGTTCAATTTAGTATTCATCAGGGTCATATTACTATTCATAAGGGTGGGTTATTATTCATTAGAGTAGCCTACCATTCACCAAAAATTATGTTAGTTCCATCAAATGAAAAAAAAATCCTGAATTCTAATGTGTATGTCTGATTTTAAAAATTCAAAAAAAAGGTGTGTCAAAATTATTTTTAAAGGTCACATAGTAATTAATAGTTGTTTCTGTCTGGATTTTATGTGATTATATGACATAATTATAATATGGGAATTTCAATTGATAAAACTTTGGCTCGTTACATTCTTCCTCTATAATGAAATTTCACCCTGGAAATTTAATTTTACATTATAATCCATAAACAGGTGTAAGTAATTTTCCTTCATTACCTCCACCAGTTCCCATGTTTCATCATTATTTATAAGGTTCTTCCATAGTACATCGACTAGGATAAAACTATAATTGCATATAACATTGTCTCTATGATCCAAGATCTTCACTGGATGATACTTGTAAGAATGATCATCCACCAACTGTTCAACCTCTAAAGAGAGTGCATGTGAAGGATCTGGTATGTACTTTCATAATAGGGATACATAGAAGGCATGATCTACTTTAGACGTGGTAGGTGGAATTATTAGTAGATAGTAGATAGCCCCCAACAAAATCAAGATTCTCAAAGGGACCGATGGACTAGGGAAATAGCTTCCCTTTTTTCCCAAATATAATGATCTTATGTCCTAGATATACACGGAAAAATACCATATATCCAACATTGAACTCAAGGTATCGTCATTGATTGTCGGCATAACTCTTTTTTAGAATTTGGGATTATTTGACATGATTCTTAGTGGTTATCACATTTTCTATTATTTCATTGACCATTTTAGGACTTATAAGCTTATGATCATGTACTTATTCCCGACACATAGGTGTTATGAACCTTTTTATTAAATGGATTTGTATAGTGTTATTCGGATTCTTGAATGGAAAATATTGTTGTAGGATAATACAACTACTGAACGATTGGTTTCCCATAGTTCAGTAATTTCCATATAATATACTCACAATAGATCTTCTAGTGTCTGAATATTTCTCTCAGATTGGCCATCAATTTGAGGATGATAGGACATGTTGATGTTCTGTTCAGTTTCTTGTTAATGTTGGAGACTTTTCTAGAACTCTAAGGAATATCTTGGATCGCGATCAGATAAAATAGTTAGTAGTGCTCCATGTAGACTTACCTCTTATTTGATATATATCCATTCATTTTGATCCAATTATATGTCCTCCCAAATTGTGAAATATTGAGATATCATTGTATGATGATTAGTATTAACCCATATGGCAATGTTTTTGTTAGATGTCTTTCTAGGTCTAGTGAAAATGTACATAGTGATGTTATTCCACTTCCATGTGCATATGGGTAGTGGTTGCATCATCCCCTTAGGCATTACTCCTTATTCATTCACATGATGAAATAACATGAACATTGATATAAACTCATCATTATTCTTTTTCATATTATCCCACTAAATGTTATCATGGAGATCTTGATATATTTTTGTGCCCCCTGGGTGGATAGAGAAGGTTTATCTAAGTGTGTCATTCATAAGATCATTCATTATCTCTAGATCAGATTCTACAGATAATATGGATCCTAATCATACAACTATTTCATCAACAATCATGATCTCTGAGGATTTCCCATTTCTGATAGCTTATACCCTTTTCAGAACATCCACATATATTTTTTAGCCTCCTTCATTTTCTCCCTGAAGGATGGTTGAGAAACAAATTGATAAAGAATTGATTATGTTACTACCTTAATTAATTACATGCCCATACTCAATAAATCTATGAATATTGGATCATTTTAAACTCTCATGACTGATACATATGATGGATTCTTTCTACATAGAGCATACACCACCATGTTTTCCGGACCACGATGGCAGTGGATTGAGAAGTTATAGTCCTTGATGAGATATATCCATCGTCACTGGTGCATATTAATATCTATTTCTATAAATATATATTTTATACTTCTCTGATTGATATATATTTCACACTTATTCCAATGGAGATAATGCCTCTATATTTTGAACCCAATGATCATAGATGCCAACTACAGGTCATTTTTAGGATAGATTCTCTCATGGATTTTCAGATTCCATGAGGCATAGGTTATCACTTTATCATTTTTCAACTGCATATATTCTATTCTCTTCTTTTTAGAATCACTATAAACCATAATGTTTTATCCAATTATTGGGATTGTGAGTAATGGTGCAGTGATTAACCTCATTTTCATCTCCAAAAATAACTCTTCACATTATTGATTACCAAAAAACTACACCCCTTCCTTATCATCAGGGTATTTGGGATTTAAAATCCTAAAAATTTCTTCATAAATCATCAATAATACCCGACTACACCACGAAAGTTGAGGATCTTCATTAAAAATGTTTTCCATGGCCACTCTTCAATTGCCTTTGTATTGGAAGTGTCCACATATATCCCTTTGTGGGTGATAACATGACTCAAGAATGATACTTCCACCATCCATAACTCACATTTAATGTACATTTCAATGACTGAATACCTTCACAAAGTCTTTAGCATAGTATTCCAATTCTTCTCATGTTCCTCCTTTCTCTGGGAGTATATTTGAATATCATCAATAAAGACTACAATATGGTAATATCTAAGGACTATATTCATTTTATGCATGAAAAGTTACTAGGTCATTAGTGTCCGAAGGGAATCAATATGAACTCATTGTGTCTATAACATGTTCAAAAGGTAATATTGAGAATATCAATCTTCTTAACCTTTAGTTTATGATATCCTAACTGCAGGTCCACCTTAGAGAAATAACTTGCTCCATGAAGCTAGTTAAACAATTCATCTATCTGTGGTATGTGATATTTTTTCATTATCATGATTTTATTGTGCTCAAGGTAATCAATGAACAGGTTCATTGATCCATCCCTCTTCGTAAAGAAGAGGACTGGCACACCCATTGGTGAATCACATGAGTGGATAAAACCTTTCTTCAGATTCTCATGTTACTCCTTATTTAGCTCATCCAGGACTTCAGTGGCCAAACTATTAGGTTTCATTGATATAAGTTGTGATATAAAAATATGATTAATAGAGAACTCAACCTCAATATCAAGAGGAAGATCATGAAACTCTTCTAGGAATGCATTTATGTAATCAATCAGGATGGGAATGTCTTCCAAAATGATTATCTCCTTTGTCCCAATCCTTTGAGAAAGACACGGTTACTCTTATATAATTAATATCCAAAGTTGAGATGTTGATTCTATCATAGATTCAATTTTCTCCTTATACTTATAATTAATTGGAGGATTCTTCAATATGTGAAGATTAATCTCCCTTTCTCGACATTTGATGTTGGCTTTGTATAGTGATACCCAATCCATGGCCAAGATAGCCAATAACTCCACTAATTGAAGTATGAAGAATGTTTAAAGATGTTTAGTCCAAAAATGTTAACCCGGGAATAGGTATAATCCATGGATGCAACCACTTCCCCATTCACAGTTCTAAAAAATAACTTATCCTTTATATTTTGAGCTGGTTCTTCAATAGATATACAAAACATGAAAAATATGAGAGAATAATTTGAACTAGAATCAAATATCATGTTCTTCATTCTTCAATCAATAACTAGCTTACCTCTCACTACATCATTGTCTGAATCAACCTCAATAATAATGATTTCATAAGACTTTCCTTGTTGTATTGGATGTTATTTTTTATTTACTCTTAAAACCCTTATCTTAGGGAAATTATTTGTATAATGCCCATGATAATTTTAGATGTATCGCTACACTACATGCTGAGTGAATATCTTAACCTTCCATTATTCTTCCACATTTGAAGTATTCTTGATATCTCATTGGAAGATTTTCTCCAGATGTCCCCTATATCCAAAATTGAATCAATTCCTAATTCTCATTAGATAGTTCCCAAGATGCTTCTTCCCACAATTTTTACGCGTATGATGATCAAGATTTTTTCTATCATGGAATTTATTTGTGGGACCACCCACAATATATTTAATTTTCCACTTCTTTTCAATATCTCCCAAAATACCACCAAGAGTCACCGATATCCATTTCAAGCGTGACGAAAAAACATAAAATATCCTCATAAATGTCAATGTCTCAAATCACCAACACTTTTTTTAGACTCAACTATAGTCCATTAAAGATGTGTACCTAATTGATTTCAGGGTTCAAGACAAATCCATAGGAATACATTGAACACCTTGTAAATTTTTCTTCATACACCTAGATGGACTCATCATCCTTTTTCATGAGTTCAAGGAACTATCTTTCCATTTTGAGAGAAAGTGATTGGGGGAAATAGTTACTGAAAAACATTTTCATGAATTACTCCCAATCTATAGAATAAATTTCTTCATGGGGATTAATATTCTTGATCAGTGCCCACTACTGATCAGATTCCCCTTAAAAATGATTGACCACAAACACAAAATTCTCTACTTCTCAGTACAAGAGGATTGGAAATTTATTTTCAATGGATTTAATCTACTATTTTGTGAGGAGGGAATTGAAATATGCACTAAATATGTGATTCTTGTAAATAATTAAGTATTCAATGAAACATTCTCCTTCCTTGGAGGAGGATGGTGTTTAACATGATTCATGTTATTATTCATAACTATAGCTAGCTGAGCAAGTACTTCCATGAAGTTCTGAGCACCCATTCCCATCATACATGGCATATAAATAAGGAAATCACCCCATTACTTATCACTTAGAATGTTGTAATATAACAACCAATACTTTACATACATGGTTAACACTTCAATATTGAAGCATACTTATGACGACATATAACAAAACCATGAAAGGACCGTATAGGTATAGTGTCTTTAGAAGCTGGGAAACATAAACAACTGGTTCATAAAGTGTCTACATTGTCTCCCATTTATTTCATCATATCTATAGTCCATTTTGGCATATCATACTTAATACCCTTCTTCCTGACCTAGGGAAAGAAAACATACAAAAGGCTGAGCTCAAATGCTCAGTAAGGGTAAAAAAAGAAATATCAATCACATCAAAATAAAAACATATCATTTTGGAAATCCTACCCTGCAAAAGAGATCATAATTTCATAACATGGGATTAATCATGGTAGTGAAATGTAATCCCAATAATCATAACATAAAACATGAAACATTGTGTAATACACACATAATCATAGAGAATCATTTATTATTATTCAAGACTCATTTCCAAGACTATCTTAGTGGACAAAGTCCATTTCTGAACCGAGTTCACTCCTCGTTTTTGTCCTATTTCACTGAACCGGTTTAACCTTCCATTCCAACCATGTCTATATCACGAGATATAAAATCATTACCCAATGCATTGTAGGGAGATATAGGTTCCACCCATCTCATAATGATACCATTCATATGTGTGCCACAAAATCATAAATCCAACATCATTGCATAACCCATGTAATGACATCATAAGATAATTCATATAAGATAAAGCAATTCATAAAAATAATTTCATCACAACATAATCAAATCATTGTAATAATAGGGATAGAAACAGAACCCTATATTATCTTAGATGGAAAATAATTTTGATAAAACACTTGAACACCATTCTTGAGGAAAATATCCTTTCTACTTCAAAAAAATTTTCTTTCTTAACATGTCATACAATTTTAAACTAAAAGAAGATGATTAAAAATAATCTTGAAAACTTTTAAAGTAAGCTTCTTCTAAATAATGTTTTAAAAATCCATTCATGTGGTATAAGTTTAAAAAAAACATTCTTCCCGTACTTTTGTTGGAAAAGTCAAAAAGTACCTCGTACAAAAAACGACAAAAGATTCCTTTTATATCTTTTACTAAAAACTCACCGAAGGGTAAAATTGGATTTAAACAATTTTAGGTGGTTGGAAACAATATTAAATATTGATGAAACATGGATGTGGATGATAAAATACACCCCAGTAAATACCAAAGTATAAATAATCTCGGATAAAATGAGATTGTGATATTTTCCCTTACCTTAGGTCTGATTTGCTTCGTAAGTGTCTAAACCTCCTGTATAATTATTTTAATAATGTTATTGACTTATTAAAGAATCATAATTATTTTTATGATATCATATATCATCATATTCTTAGTTTCTTATTAGTAATATTTCATTACTACTTGTTATTCGGGTGCTTATTACTTTTTGTTCTTATGCGCGTTTTGTCGAATAAATTCTTATTTTTCTTTTTAGGTTATAGATACCTCATTTCCAGAATGGTATTAGTGTAATATTTATCATATTAATTCACTCAATTCATTTATATAATCATTTTGCAATAAAGATCATGTATAACGAGTCACATCACATCGTAGGGACGGTATTCCGTACGTACGCACGAGCGATGATATCATTCCCATGATCGTGGATTTGAATTGGAGTGTATGTATACTATTTGAGAATAAATATCAATTTACAATAATCATATATAGTTATTATTTACACCATTATACCCATCTGAGTAATGTGGTGTTGGAAAATAGATTACACCACGGCGTGGAGACGGTATTCCGTACGTACGCACGCGTGGTGATTTCGTTTTCCGTAGGATGGATAGATGGAGAAACAAGGTTGTTTCATACATATAATAACATATCAGTATATGAGTGATACTGATGTTATTACTTCATAATTAAACAACTAAAGAAGAAGAAGTGAAAGAAGAAATAAAGATGAAAGAATCGGTAACAGGCATTACCTCTTATTTGAAGCGCCTCTTTGAGACCGCCTCTTAGGGCACTAAAATTGGTCTTTGAAGAATACCAAAACCTCTAGGATGTTTATATGGAAGTGGATAAGAGAATTTGGTAGGGGGTGGTAGAGCTTGAATTCTCAATGTGGTGTGAGGAAGATAGGGAGGAGGTTCCCTTTTATAAGGGAGGAGAGGTGAACCATTGGAATAACGAAAACTATTATTTTATTATAATGTCAAATTCGGTTTTAATAGATAAAAATTGAAATATTTAGAAGATAAGGTGGGTATGGGTCTAAATCCTCTCATCCAATAGAATTTAGACAAGTTTATGTATCAATTTTAACCTTATCATTTAGATTTAACTTTAATTTAGATAATTTAACATTTACCGTGTCTTCTTGTTTTCTTACACTATAAGGTTAATAAACTTACTATATCAATCCAAACGAACCCCAAGTTGTTTATTATTAATATATATAACCTTATCTAAGTCATTTTTCCGAACCTAATATTTTATGGAATAAAATAATAATTAATAATATAGTATTTTTTTAAAAAACTCTTTTATGTCAATTTTGACACTATTTGGTAATTAATTTTTGTGAATATCCTAACAGAATGATTAGTTAGAAAAAATTTAATTAAATCAATACTAACATGTCATATTAACATATAAAATTATTGGAATTCATAAAAAGTCTCAAATTACATTTATTTGGGTATTTATAACATCAATTATGCCAATATTTCATTAATAAGATAATTACTCCATCATCATTGTATCATAAATAAATTAAATTATTTTAAGTCTAAAAATTACAAATAAAATACCATTATGTAGGGAATCTCTTTATATTTCTAATAAATATTTATAGTCGAATTTATCTTATGTATAACCCTATTTTTAAAATGCTTTAGTTATTAAACGTTGATTTTAACTACTTTAACCCTTCTTTAAATAAATTGATAATAAATGTCCTAATCTAATCCAAGTGGGAATAAATGGTCATATTTTATACCTAAGGTTGTTTTTGGTAGAATTACATTTATCCAATAGAATTAGGAAATGTGTTAGGGTAATAATAATATCATTTTCACCCTTAACTACCCTATTTACTTTTAACAGTGGTAAATACAAGTAAAAAGTTACTATTCACAAAAAAATTATTATAATCTCATTGAACCACATTTTACTTACTGACATAAACCGTGTCTCTCGGATGTTTTAAATTCCACTCACAGAAGCGGTAAAATTAATTTTTATGAAAAATTCAATTTTTTAACTACCACTTAGTGGTTTCACTCTTCATCAAAAAATGAAAGTTTCCAGAAAAATAAAAAAAATTAGGCCGAAGATATATTTGATATTATGAATTAAAAAATGATTTTTATTTTACCAAATTAAAAACATATTAGTTATATTAACTAAAGTAAATTAATTCTCATCGTCAAGACAAATAGCATGTTTTTAAGAGATAATAACTATCAAAAGATTGACACTTGTTTATGTCTGGTTTAAATGTGATATTAAATTGTAAAAATATATTCTAAATATACTTTAAAAACACTAAAATTAAAAATTTATCACTATTAATTATTTCGATTAATTTTTTTTTTAATAAACATTTAATAATTTTCACTATTCATCAGAATATGAAAGTTATCCGAAAAGTACCAAAACTTCACCCTAAGCTAATTTCGATATTCCGAATCCAAAAATGAAGTCCATTTTGAAATATAAAATTTACAAAATTTCAAAAAGTGGTTATTACTATTCATAATGGCTAGTTTTAATAATATTTTAATATCATATCGTTGTTTAGTGAAACTCGGTATTGCGTACGACGCAAGCTATTGAGGAAGGAAGCGGTTTCATGTAAAGCAAGCCAATCATGTGTTGTATGTAGTGAAAGATATTATTGATGATTTATATAACATAAAATTAAAATATTTCTCATAAAAGTCTCGGGTGTAACATTCTACCCACCTTAAAATGAATTTCTCCCTCAAAATTCATCACTTTGTAACAAAAAGATGAGGATACCTCTCCCTCATTATATCCTCAAGCTTCCATGTTGGTTATTTTAGTTGGTGGTTCCTCCATAAAACATTCACCAACCGAGTGGTCTTGTTCCGTAGGACTTTTTCACTACGATCTAGAATCTCTATCGGCTGTTCTTCATAAGAAATATCTTTCTCTAGCGGTACAAGTTCGGAGTTTAGTACATGTGAAGGATCAGGTATGTAATTTCTCAGTGAGATACATGTAACACATCTTGAACTTGAGATAGATTCAGTGGAAGCGCCAATCGGTAAGCTACCTTTCCAACACGATCTAGAATTTTGAAAGGACAGATATATCTAGAGCCCAACTTTCCCTTATTTCCAAATCTCATGACCCTCTTCCAGGGAGATATTCGTCAAACACTTTATCACCCACTTCAAACTCTAGGTCTTTTCTTCGGTTGTCAGCATATCTTTTCTGTAGACTCTGAGCTGCTCTTATGTGTTGTTGAATAGATTAGACCTTTTCTGCCATCTCATCAACAAGATCAGGTACTAATAGCTTTCTTTCCCCAACTTCATCCCAGCAAGTTGGACTCCTGCATTTCTTTCCATAGAGAGCTCCATAAGGAGCCATATGAATAATGGAGAGAAAGCTATTATTATAATAAAATTACACAAAAGGTAGTTGTTGATCCCAACCAAATTTGAAATCTATAGAGCAAGATCTAAACATATCTTCTAGAGTTTGAATTGTTCTCTCAGACTGTCTGTCTGTCTGAGGATGATAAGCAGTGCTGAAACTCAACTCTATATCCATAGTATGCTGAAGACTTCGCCAGAACTTCGAGGTAAATCTTTGATCCCGATCAGATATAATAGAAAGTGGTACTCCATGCAATCTTACCACTTCCTTTACATATATCCTGGCAAGCTTATCCAGAGTGAAATCCTCTCTAATAGTAATGAAGTGTGCAGACTTTGTAAGATGATCAACTATGACCCAGATAGCATTGTTGCCTTTGTATGTTTTAGGAAGTCCTATGACAATCTCTGTAGTGATGTATTCCCATTTCCATTCGGGTATGAGTAATGGTTGTAACATCCCCTTAGACTTCTGTCTCTCAGCTATAACTTGCTGACAAACCAAGCATCAAGAGACATATTCAGCAACATCTCTTTTCATGCCATCTCACCAGAAGTACTCTTTCTGGTACCTATACATCTTCGTGCTTCCAGGATGAATAGAGAATGAAGAACTATGAGCCTCATCTAGAAGCTCCTTCTTTAATTCTGGGATGGGAGGAACACAAACCCGATTCCTGAACATTATTATCCCATCACAATCAAGTTTGAATTCAGGAATATTTCTCACCTTCTTTTGTAACTCTACATCTTCTTTCTGTGCCTCTTTAATATTCACATTTATAGATGGTTGAACATTCATTTGAGAAAGATACGATCCCCCCCTTCCATTATAATTCCAAGATCCATCCTTTGTAAATCCATAAATATTGGATCTTTTGTGATCCTCATCATGGATAATCTAGCATGGTCTTGTCGACTTAATTCATCTGCCACCTTGTTTGCTTTCCCAAGGTGGTAATGAATTGAGCAGTCATAATCCTTAATCAGTTCAAACCATCTTATTTGGCACATATTCAGCTCCTTTTGTGTGAAAATAAAGGTTAAACTTTTATGATCAGAAAAAATATCACACCTTTCTCCATAAAGATATTACCTACAAATCATTAATGCAATGATTACCACAGCTAACTACAAATCATGTGTTGGTTAATTTTTCTCATGGATTTTCAACTGTCATGTGGCATAAGCTATCACCATATAATTTTGCATAAGAACACACCCAAGCCCCTTCTTGTATGCATCACTGTAGATCACAAACCTCTCTCCACTATAAGGAAGTGTGAGCACAGGTGAACTGGATAACCTTCTTTTTAACTCCTTGAAATTATCTTCACATTCCTCTATCCAAACAAACATAACTCCTTTCCGAGTCAACATGGTTAGTGGATTAGATAATCATGAAAAATCTTTCACAAAACGTCGATAATATCCAGCCAAACCAAGAAAACTTCGGATCTTAGTTACTATTGTTTGTCTCGGCCATCTTTCGAAAACCTCTATTTTTGCTGGATCCAAATATATCCCCTCTTTTGAGATTATATGACCCAAAAATGAAACTTCTTGAAGCCAAAATTCACACTTGGTAAATTTGGCATAAAGCTTCTCCTTTCTCAGGGTCTTCAATATAATTCTCAATTGATCTTCATGTTCTTCCTTTTTCTTTGAATAGAAAAGAATATACTCTATAAAGACTACCATAAATTGATCAAGATAGTATCTACAGACTCTATTCATCAGATCCATGATGATAGCAGGGGAATTATTAAGACCAAATGGAATCACTATAAATTCATAGTGTCCATACCTTGTACGGAAAGCCGTCTTTGGTATATCCTCTCTTTTGACCCTTAATTGATGATACCCTGAACAAAGATCAATCTTGGAAATGTATTGAGATCTGCGTAGTTGCTCAAATAAGTCATCAATGCGTTGGAGAGGATATTTGTTCTTGATAGTGATCTTGTTAAGTTCTCGATAATCAATGCAGAGTCTCATTGATCCATCTTTATTCTTAAAAAATATAACAGGTGCTCCCCAAGGTGACGCACTAGGGTGTATGAATCCCTTATCAAGATTCTCTTGGTGTTTCTTCTTCAATTCCTGCAACTCAATTGGGGTCATTCTATAAGGTGTCTTTGAAATAGGCAAAGCACCAGGTACGAGTTCTATTGAAAACTCAACTTCATGATTTGGTTGAAGACCAGGAAATTACTCTGGAAAGAAATCAACAAAAACCTGTACAATGGGCATATTCTTAATTGTGAGTTTCTCACCAACCATTTGAGATAAATAACCTTCATTCAGTGGAATCAAGACCCATAATATGGAAGATATTTCCACTGGAAGGTTATGTTCATCCTTGCATCGATAGACGATCATAGATTGATCTGGAATATGAAATGTGATTTCCCTTGTTTGGCAATTGATATGAGCTCCATATAAAGAAATCCAATCCATGCCAAGAATCAAATCAAATTCCACTATAGGAAGGATCACAAGATTTGTAGGAAGCACTTTCCCACAAAAATCAATCGGGGAAGAATTATAAACTTTTGATGCGACTGTTGTGCCATTAGGTGTTGTCGCAGCTAACTCAACATCTAATTGTTGAGGTAATATGGTGATACCCTTAGAAAAATCTTCAGAAATAAAAGAATGGGTTGATCAAGAATCAAATAAAACATTTTCTACTTTAGAGTGGATGGTAAGTGTACCTTTCACCACATCGTTATCGTACTCCACATCACTGATAGAAATTGCATGTGACATTTCCTTTGTCTTTAGACTTAAGATTTTTTTGATGTCAATCATCATAAACAACCCTTGGATTAGGGAATTTATTAGCATAATGCCTCATCTCCTTGCACTTTAAACATTGAAGTGTAGTAGGTTCATTCTGTGTGTCCCTTCCTTTGTTTGCATCATTAGACATATTCTTCCCATCATTGCGGCATTCAAAAGCCCGATGACCTTCCTTTCCACATTTGAAACATTTACTTGTCCCTTTAAGACAACTCCCTCCATGTTTCTTTCCACACTTTGAGCATAAGGGAAAGATCATATTCTTTCCAGTGTGATCTTTATATTTTCCTTTAAATTCCATTTTCCTCTTCTTATCAAACCCATATGACAGATGGGTTACATGAATCTACATCTCAAATTTGAGAGCACATCGAACTATTTCTTCATATCTATTGAAGTCCCTTATGACTAAGGCCCTTCTAAGACTTGGTTTTAAGGCAATAAATAATCGATTGATCTTACTCTCAGGTTGGATAATAATACCGGAAGCATACCTAGCAAACTATTGTAAAATTTTCTTCATAGTTACAAACAGATTCATCATCCTTTTGCTTCAGTTCAAGAAACTCTTTCTCCATATTTGTTCTGAGAATACAAGGGATGTACTTATTGAAAAATAAGTTCTTGAACTCTTCCCATTCTATGGACTCAATTTCATCCCTTTGCCTCATATTCTTAATAAGATTCCACCATTGATCAGAACCTCCTTCCAAACGATACACTACTAGGATGACTTTATCATGTTCATAACATTGAAGAACTGAAAATATATTTTCTGTAGTACTAATCCATTGTTCACCAACTAATGGATCATTAGACCCGCTGAAAGAAGGTGGACGCTGCCTCAAGACGGATTCAACAGAATGTTTCTCCTTCCTTTGCTCGTTTGGAAGTCCTACATGATTCAGAGCTTGAGAAAGTTGTCTGAGCATGGATACAATATTTTGCATTCCAGCTCCCAAAAAGTTTGGTCGCACAGGGGAACAATCATTGCATTTCCCATCGCATTCTTCATTAACACGGTTCCTTTGGGATCCAGCCATTGACTAAAACCAAGAAGAATAGTGTGATCCACACTAATTATAATAGGAAAACCAGATAATCAAGAATAAAATTTCACACTTAAGGTCTTATCCTAGGTTATTCATGGTCATTTCTAAAACACTAAGATTTTGTTCTATGCTTAGACTTATCCTTAGGGTTCATACTAACTCTCTCACATCCTAGTTTCCAATGGTTGATTATACCTTTCCTATGATACCAAATATAACAACACATACTTTACATACATGGTTAATACTTCAAAATTGAAGCATACTTATTACAACATATAACAAAACCCTGAAAGGACCGTATAGGTATAGTGTCTTTAGAAACTGGGAAACATAAACAACTGGTTCCTAAAGTGTCTACACTATCTCCCATTTATTTCATCATATCTATAGTCCCTTTTGGTATATCTTACTTAATAACCTTCTTCCTGACCAGGGGAAAGAAAACATACAAAAGGGTGAGCACAAATTCTTAGTAAGGGTAAGAAAAAGAAATGTCAACCACATCAAAATAAAAAAATAACATTTTAGAAATCTTACCCTGCAAAAGAGATCATAATTTCATAACATGGGATAAATCATGGAAGTGAAATGTAATCCCAATTATCATAAAATAAAACATGAAACTTTGTGGAATACACACATAATCATAGAGAATCATCTCTTATTAGTCAAGACTCATTTCCAAGACTATCTTAGTGGACAAAGTCCATTTCTGAACTGAGTTCACTCCTCGTTTCAGTCCTGTTTCACTGAACCGGTTTAACCTACCATTCCAGCCTTGTCTATCTCATGAGAAATAAAATCTTTACCCAATTCATTGTAGGTAGATATAGGTCCCACCCATCTCATAATGATACCATTCATATGTGTGCCCCAAAATCATAAATCATACATCATTGCATAACCCATGTAATGACATCGTAAGACAATTCATATAAGATAATGGAATTCATAAAAATAATTCCATCACAACATAATCAAATCAATATAAAAATAGGGATATAAATAGAACCCTATATTATCTTAAATGGAAAATAATTTGATAAAAAATTTGAACTCCATTCTTGAGGAAAATATCCTTTCTACTTCAAAAACATTTTTCTTTCTTAACATGTAATAGAATTTTAAACTAAAAGAAGCTGATTAAAAATAAAATTGAAAACTTGTAAATTAAGCTTCATGGAATTAATGTTTTAAAAATCCATTCATGCTGTATAAGTTAAAATAAAACATTCTTCCCGTACTTTTGTCGAAAAAGTCAAAAAGTACCTCGTACAAAAAATGACAAAAGATTCCTTTGATACCTTTTACTAAAAACTCATCGAAGGGTAAAATTGGATTTAAAAAATTGTAGGTGGATGGAAATAATATTACATATTTAGGAAACATGGATGTGGATGATAAAATACACCCCAGTAAATACCAATGTATAAACAATCTTAGATAAAATGAGATTGTGATATTTTCCCTTACCTTAGGTCTGATTTGCTTCGTAAGTGTACAAACCTCCTATATAATGATTTACATAATGTTATTGACTTATTGAAGAATCATAATTATTTTTATGATATCATATATCGTCATATTCTTACCTTATTATTAGTAATATTTCATTACTACTTGTCATTCAGGTGTTTATTACTTTTTGTTCTTATGTGCATTTTGTCCAATAAATTCTTATTTTTATTTTAAGGTTATAGATACCTCATTTACATAGTGGTATTAGAGTAATATATATCATATTAATTCACTCAATTCATTTATATAATCATTATGCAATGAAGATCATGTATAACGAGTCGCATCACATCGTGGAGACGGTATTCCGTACGTACGCACGAGCGATGATATCGATCCCATGATCGTGGAATTGTATTGGAATGTATGTATACTATTTCAGAATCAATATAACTTTAAAATAATAATATATAGTTATTATTTACACCATTATACCCATCCAAGTAAGGTGGTGGTGGAAAATAGATTACACCCCGGCGTGGAGACGGTATTCCGTACGTACGCACGCAAGGTGATTTCGTTTTCCATAGGATGGATAGTTAGTGAAATAGGGTTGATTAATACATATAATAACATATCAGTATATGATTGATACTGATTTTATTACTTAATAATGAAAAAACTAAAGAATAAGAAGTGGAAGAAGAAATAAAGATGAATGAATCGGTAACGGGCATTACCTCTTCTTTGATGTGCCTCTTTGAGACCGCCACTTAGGGCACCAAAATTGGTCATTGGAGAAGAAAAAAACCTCTAGTATGTTTATATACAAGTGGAGAAGAGAATTTTGGCAGGGTTTGGCTGAGCTTGAATGCTCAAAGTGGTGTGAGGAAGAGAGGGAGGAGGTTCCCTTTTATATGGGAGGAGAGGGGCACCTTTGGAATAACTAAAAATATTAATTTATTATAAAGTCAAATTCGGGTTTTAATAGATCAAAATTTATATATTTAGAAGCTAAGGTTGGGATGGGTCGAAAGCCTCTCATACAATAGAATTTAGACTAGTTTAGGTATCAATTGTAACCTTATCATTTAGATTTAACTTTAAGTTAGATAATTTAACTTTTACCGTGTCTTCTTGTTTTCTTACACTATAAGGTTTATAAACAAACTATATCAAGGAAAACGAACCCCAAGTTGGTTATTATTAATATATATAACCTTATCTATGTCATTTTTCCGATCCTTAGATTTTTAAGAATAAAATAACAATTAATAATATAGTATTTGTTTTAAAAACAATTTTATGTCAATTTTGACACTTTTTGGTAATTGATTTTTCTGAAAATCATAAAAGAATTATTAGTTCGAAAAATTTAAATTAAATCAATACTAACATGTCATATTAACATATAAAATTATTTTAATTCATAAAAAGTCTCAAATTACATTTATTTGGAGATTTATAACATCAATTATTTCAATATTTAATTAATAAGATAATTACTGCATCATCATTGTATCATAAATAACTAAAATGTTTTTAAGTCTAAAAAGTAAAAATAAAATACAATTATGTAGGAAATCTTTTTATCTTTCTTATGAATATTTATAGTCGAATTTATCTTATGTATAACCCTATATTAAAAATGCATTAGTTATTAAACATTGATTTTAACTATTTTAACCCTTCTTTAAATAAAATGATAATAAATGTCCTAATCTAATCCAATTGGGCCTAAATGGTCATATTTTATTCCTAAGGTTGTTTTTGGTCGAATTACATTTATCCAATAGAATTAGGACATGTGACAGGGTAATAATATTATCATTTTCACCCTTAACTACCCTATTTACTTTTAACCGTGGTAAATAAAAGTAAAAAGTTACTATTCACCAAAAATTATTTTCATCTCATTGAACCACATTTTACTTACTAACATCAACCATGTCTCTAAGATTTTTGAAATTTCACTCCCAGAAGAGGTAAAATTAATTTTTATGAAAAATTTCAGTTTTTTAACTACCACTTAGTGGTTTCACTATTCATCAAAAAATGAAAGTTTCCAGAAAAATACCAAAAATTAGGCCTAATAAATATTTGATATTATGAATTAAAAAATGATGTTTATTTTACCAAATTCAAAACATATTAGTTACATTAACTAAAAAAATTATTTCTCATCGTCAAGACAAATAGCGTGTTTTTAAAAGATAATAACTATCAAAAGATTGACACTTGTTTATGTCTGGTTTAAATGTGAAATAACATCGTAAAAATATATTCTAAATATACTTTAAAACCACTCAAATTAATAATTTATCACTATTTATTATTTAGATTGAAAAAGTTGTTTTTAATTAAAATTTAATAATTTTCATTATTCATCAGAATATGAATGTTATCCGAAAAGTACCAAAATTTCACCCTAAGCTAATTTCGATATTCCGAATCCAAAAATGAAATCCATTTTGAAAAATAAAATTTAAAAAATTTCTAAAATTGGTTATTACTATTCATAACGGCTAGTTTTTATAATATTTTAATAGAATATCGTTGTTTAGTGAAACTCGGTATTGCGTACGACGCAAGCTATTGAGGAAGGTCGCGGTTGCGTGTAAAGAAAGGCAAGATAGTGTTGTGTATAGTGAAAGATTCCTTTTATGATTTATATAACATAAAAACAAAATATTTCTCATAAAAGTCTTGGGTGTTACATGTAATGTGTTCATTTTTTTCCCTCCATCGACTAAGAAAAAGAGAGTACAATTAGAGGGCTTGAATACTTATCCATTAAGCATAAAAAGGAAAATTAGAACATAATAGGGTAAATATGTAAATGAGAAGTATATACTAACTTAAGATTCCCTATGTCTCATTCTACATTATCCTCAATATATTCCATAACATGATTCTTATGGATTAATTTTATTCCATTAAAAACGGTTCGTACAAAGAAAGTGAATTCACCAAAGCATATACCATTAGAGTGTCAAACCAAGTGTGCAGCAAGGAATGTTGTCTTGACTATTTCCCATTTGAGTATTTCTCAATGCGGTGTTATCAGATTTTACCACAAGATACATCAGTGCTAGATCCACCTCTACCTATTTGTATCGAGTTAGGGATGCATTTTATTGATAAACCACTTACAATATATTTAACAAAATTTCGTGGTGTTTTCTTATACATAGTCTCATCCTTAATGTTCCTATAAATGTTCATTATTCAATATATCCAAAATTAACAAGACCATCTATTGATACCAACTATAGTTACCCTATCCATTAACACGTAACATTATAATATTTTAAACATAATTAAAAATTATTATACAAGCCAAGGATTGGGATGTCTAGTGTTTTTATGACAGGGTACAAAAAACATAAAACATGGGAAAAACTTATTTATTTAATCTTTATATTGATATCATAACTAAATTTGATCCCTTAAATCTTCCTAGGGTTCCCTTGGGATCACATAATAAATGTAATGAAAAAAATCCAAGTAATGAATTAAACATATAAATATTGCTTTATCAGAATCATTAAAGTTCATGACATAATGATATAAAATGGAATATAAAATCATAACATATAAACATGGGATCATATAAATATGAATTCATATTATTGTGGGATCAACATAAATAATGAATTTATCATGATTCAAGGCTTGTTGAACATATTGTATCACTAGACAAGGTTAACCACCAAGACCATCACACATGGTAGCCTGAGTCAAGGATAACCACCATGACCATTTCACATGACGTCTCATAAGAATAAAATATACCGAATGAATTAGAGTGCTATCTAGGAACACTCATATTAGGATTTCATGAATATTTTTTCTATATAAATTATCATACATAATCAATCATACATAAACATATTTTTTACCAATGGAAAGAAATGGGAATCACATTCATGTCAACATTCTTAATGAATGGGTGTATCATAAATGTTTCCATGAGATAAAGAAATTAAAACATACATGGTACTTAATAAGGTAAACTAGGAATATATCATGGTGATTTATGTAAAATAGAATCAACAACATGAAATAAAAGTATCTAGTAAATTCTTTACATTAAAACATTTTAATGTGGTTTTAAGGAAAATACTAAACTACATTTAAAATCATAAAGGTAATAATAATTTATATAAAAATAGAAGTAAATAAAGAAGATTTTCATAATAAAAAGACAGATTTTATAATATAAAATGTGGATTAAAACTAATTTTAGATTTCCCTTGAAATTTGGAAATAATCGGGGGAAGATCTCTTAAAACGAGTTTTCATATTGGGATGTATCAAAGACGGAGTCACTTAAAATCATTTATATCAACAAATATAAATGAAAGTTGGATATTTCAACATTATATTTCTGTATATAAATATTAAATATAATTTTTAAATAAAAATATAATACTACTTCATTTGGGTAAAAAGAAATATTGAGCAACCCTAATAAATAATGGTGGTTTAGGTTGAATCCATTACAGAATATTGGAATTGTATCTATTGTAATTAAAAGGTCATAATGAGAGAGAAAGGTATTTAAAATATTTTATACATCATTAGGGAAGTATGGGGAGGGATAAAATTCATACCCCACCATTATGAGTTATACGTAAAATTGCATAACATAGAGGAGATTCTTCAGTAAAATTTAAAGAGAGTGGATCTCTTACATTAAATATGATGGTGTTCTCTAGTTGATATTAATGACCAGAATAATCAAATTAGGTTCTTTAAGTAATCAATACTGAAAAAATTATATATTCAAAATATATTTATAACAATTTTATTTTCATTTATAACAATTTTGATTGGTTATGTGGTTAAATTTTATTGTTCGGGTCTGTTTGGTTCCTCAGTTTTAATGATCGGTTCACTTATATTCATGTTCGAACACACATTTATGATGAAGGTGGATGTCCTGAATTGATTTTATATAAAATTATTGATCAACCAGATTATTTCATGGTTATAAAATTCATTTGGTTATTTCGAGTGAAGGTGAATCATTATATAAAACATTAATGAAATACAATTGAATTAATTTGGCAATTATACCGCTAATTAACGTGTTCTGTATCATTATTTTACATAATGTGTGAAAAAATATTTCAAAAACAAATCATAAAATATAATACATATTTATGTTTAGGGTTCCACAATAAAAAATGTTTCATTACCAGAAATGATGATGGTAAAATAAATTGAAAACCCGTCGTCCTTGAATGTGGTAAATTAACACATCTCAGATGGTGTCTTTTCTACAAGTATAAATGATGACTAAATGAGAAATGGTAATAAAATATTCCATTATCATAAAAAAATTAAAATACATGTTTGTTGATAGAGTTTTCATTTCATTTGTATGTGGAGAGGTAAGGATTGAAAAGAAAAATAATGAACAAGAAAAGAAAGTAAAATAATTGGAAAAAATAAATTGTATCTTGAATTAATATTCTTTAAGATCCTATTAATGGAATAGATTTTTGCCTTTATAGGAGACCTAGGGATGATGGATTCATGGTATGAGAATTGGGAGAGATTTGGGGGGAATGTACGTAATGAAAAGGGCTTGAGTGGATTGAATAGATGAGGGGAGTGTGGGTGGGTATTATAGTGAATGGTAGGAGGGTTTGCATAATATTTTAAACACTTGTTTATTGTTTTTCTACAAGAAAAGAAACAGTAATTAATCTATGAACATGAATAGTAATAAGTGCATGCATGTTCTATATTGGGGTACATAAATAACTTTTTATGTTACGAATAGTGGATTTAAATTATAATGTATTTATATGGTAAATTAATGTATTATACTATTCACTATGAATTTTAGTATTTGAGAAAAATCTCTAAAATTTACCGCAACAATTTTTTGAGGTGTTTAATCTGAAAATGAAATACAGTTTTCAAGAAATAATTCTCTAAATATGATTAATTTAATTATTAATTAAACTCTTATTTTTCTTGGAAAATGAAAAATTTTAATCTATAACTAATTTTATAATGCTTTCAAAAATTACATTAGGTCATATAAAATTTTCATTAAACTAGAAGACATAAAATAATTAATTTATGTACACTATTTTGGAATATAAATTTTATATTAAATTAATTAATTATAATTATTTTTTATGACTAAAAAATACAAATTCTTTAACTATGGTCATATTATCACTTATAAGATTCCTAACTATTATTTCAAGGGTGTTGTTACTATTCTTTTGGTTGATTTAAATTTCATAAGGGTAATATTAATATTCTTAAGGGGGATTTACTATTCATATGGGTAGGTTAATATTCACCAAAAATGATGGTGGTTCCATCATACCCAAAAAACATTCTGAATGCCACCGTGTATATCAGATATTCGAAATTCAAAACATAGTAGTGTCAAAAAAAGGAATAAATGTAATACAATACTTAGTAGTTCTTTTTCAGTGATTTAATGTGATTATATTATTGAATTATTAGAACACAATTTCCATTGATATAATATTGGGTCATTAGACCTTGCTTCTACGTATTGACATACTCACCTCAACACTATCTAAAACTCCACACAAGATGTGCACACCCAGTAATCCCAGACCCACTTGTCCATGAAGTTTCCATCATGGAGAATATCCCAATTATTGATCCACCCCTTCTTTGGGACCCCTATCCCTACCTTGATAATTATATTGTACTGGGGTGGGGTCTTTTCTTTTTCTAATGTCAACCCATCATTGTTTTTTAGATTATTATAGAGGGACTCAACTATGTCCAAGGTATGGTCCATCCCAATATGGTTGTCCATAGACCTATAACACTAATGTATCCATTCCCTCGAACATGTTGGTCTACTCAAATCTACATTCCAATGGAATAATGAAGTCATCTCACATGACAAAGACATATAGTGGAAACTTGTTACATAACACGAAGTCCTTTTGGGAAAATATCGACAACTCTATCAAAAATTTATAGTGAGATTGGCTCTGAACATATTCCCCAACTAGAATATTGTTCTATATTTGTTCCCTCTACGCTGAATATAGAAAATCCACTCAAGGAGACTCTTGAGTATCCATCAGCTAGGGACATAGTAGAATTTCTATTTTGGGTTCACGAATATCAGTAGTAAAGATCTATCATAGTGCAACAGTTCAGGGAGAAGAAAAATCCAGGGAGTGTGTCACAAATGAGCAATGGATCGTAATACACCGGGTTTCTGGAAATCCTTTTCTAAGAACAAAGAAGAAAACCTATTTCACAAGGTCACAGTAAGGGGGGATTATTTCATAACAAAAAAGAGAGTTTCAGATAAATCTATCATGGATATCCAGTACAGACAAGATTCCCTACACAACCAATATATTGGTGATGGATTAACATTGATTTGTGATGACCTTAACCCGCAAGAGCATCATGATGTGTGATGCCCATATGCCTTGTGATCCATCTTCATGATCTAATTAGTTTTACATACATTTACTCTTAGAATTCAACCATTATTTTTCATCATCTCCCATTTTTAGGGTTGGCATATTTGTCCACCAAAAATCATAATATTATTCACATGGAAATTTTCACGGCTTCATAGAAGGTCATCTAGACCCGAATTCCCCTATTATTCATATAAATTCATTATGGGAGTCTATTTCCTAATGATACTTAATAGATATCCCTTTTTCCTGTAACTTTTGCATCAGTGAAACTGTATCCATGAGTTCGATGGGCCCCAAGATCACCAAAATGGTAGTTAATGGTCCCTCCTTCATTTTGACAGAACCCATCTACTTTGTGGCACCCCATTTTTCTTGTGGATATCCTCATAAGAATCATGAACCCCCATTTCATATAAATATCCTGCTCACTTATACCCCATTCATCACCATTGTTACCCCGGCAATTCATCTTCTGACAACCCATTTCACCGAGAATTCCTTGAACCAGAAAATAGACCCCCATGGTACTTGAGAATCATGAGTCGGGCCCCCATTCATTCTTAATTACCCTAAGTATGGTAGGGATTCAATTTTCAATGTCCTATAACCTTCATGATTGAGGGATCCAATTCAGGATTCTCGAGTCTCTACAACGAATTAATACATCACAAAGCACCCTTCTAATAATGATCTCTACGCTACAGAATGGATATGGGCCATGAAGAGTATTCCTTAATACACTACCCTCCCATCATGGAAAACCCATCCTTTACAAAGAACATTATGTTTCTGAATAAACCTTATTTCACGAATTTACATTCGTTCTAGACACACAGTTTACAATCATGCTATGATGATGTCCTCTTTTACATTGCATCCCTCCAGGCTTGTACCCAGTGATTTCATTGTTCCAAGTGTAGTTGTTTCATTTTGTGTTTTTGTAGCTTATGATTCATTAGATAGGTATTCCTATAACTATTTATTCATTTAATTGATACAATAACATGGATATCACAATTGTCCACTCCACATCTCTCAAATTGGGAATTTATTCTTCCTTACCTTCCACAAGTGCGGGTTAGTAAAATATTTGTATGTCGAAGGGATGCGGAGTGATTTTTCATCATATGAGTTTTATGATGTCAAACAACAAAGATATAATTACCTCAAAACATGATGGTAAACTATGATTTTTGCATGTGTGGTATATGTGAGAGGACCATAGAGCATATGGGCACTACAACACTCTTGTCTCACTCTCCTATTGGGTTTAGTCAAAATAAGTGCATCGTATAGTCTTCATGTATTCCTAGGCCTCCCTCTTAAAGAAAGTCACAATCTACAACTCCATGGGCTTCTAGCCATGTGTAACCTATAAAAAACACATTGTTTCCACACCATTCCCAAATTATCCTCCAGTATACTAGTATATCTTCATTTTCACACTAATCATGATTAATGTGGTCTTAGAGTAACAGTGACCATCCCATCCTTTTTTGGATGTTAGCCATGTGCATGCCTCGACACGACAATGGGACACAAACCATACATAATCCCAATTCCTCTATTTACCAATCTAGGTGGACTACGATCCATGTCTTCTATATACAGTATGTTGGTATCATCTCCAAGGTTAACAACCTTCAATCACTAAAATACATTTGGTCCATTTATTCAATGTATGTTCACTCATCCTAGAAGATGTAAAATTGAATTATTCAAACTATGTAGGGTTTGAATCATTTAGGTTACATATGAAGACTCATTGATTTTTAATCTCATCCAATGGTAATCTCTCATCATCCATCATAGGGAAATACCTTCATGATGTGATGTATTCCTTTTTTGAGACCCATCTCCCAGATCCACCTACTAGGGTGTTCTAATCCTCCTACATGGGAATCTAACCATGCACATTCTCCATTAACTTCACCATATTACTATAACCAAGCGTGATCATCTTAATAAGGGCCTATAACCACATCTAAGACATCTGAACGTCTCTATGTCACTATCTATTAGGTTCACCTATATCGCAAGTCCCAACTTCTTAAACTACATGGACATTGATCCCCAACAACAATGGTACGTAGGAAGCCTCCCTAAGGTTCAATACTGTCACCTGTTCCAATCCAAATATTTCCTATTGGTCAAGATTTCATGGGGGATCATGCTCCAACATTGAGGTTCTACACCCGTCAGGCCACCATCCATGAGTTCAGTCTCATGGGTTTACTCCTTAGGTGTCCCAATTCTCCACATCCCAAACTTCATGGTCTTTGGTTCCCATCAATATGGATATGTAGGGAGTCTCCTTATGGTTCAAGTCCATCACCATCCACACACAATTATTTCCACCATCACTTCATCCATACCCATCCCGATTCTTACATAGGTCATCACATCTCGATGAGATCATTCCCAAAACATCATCAAAACATCTAGAAACACTCGATAATCTAACCATGTGTAATCCCCAATCATTTCACATTTCATCCAAACAAGAGTGCAACTCTTGGATAAGGAATATAACCATGTGTAGTTCCCAGATCACCAATTTGAAAAACATTGTTTTTGATCTCTATCTTCCAATAAATGTATATAGGAAGACTCCATAGGGTTCATCCCAGCCAATGGAAATATTTGGTGTCCCCCTCATTAGCTCGTACATTCCCTGATCACCCCTCAATGGTGTCTAGATAATTCTTGATGAGGTCAGACCAAACCTACATTGGACATTCCCCACTTAGGTCCCTCCTCATTGAGAGATATGATCTATCCATCTGGTAAAACTTCTATATGATCCCTCCTAGGGATGTGCCTATATGATCCACATTCCAATGTGTTCTGATCTGTCTGATCCATCTCTTCTAGATGTTAAACCCATGTCATACCCCTTTTTAAACATGAAAATGGTGTAAAAACATGTATACTTGATTTCATGATATGATAAAATGCGATCGATGTGGGAATCATCGGTTTTTATGCCCTTGATAATCCCTCTAATGAGGGAAAAACTAGGTTATCATGATTTTCTACCTCTAGAAATTCCATCGATGACCATCATGATTAATCCCATGACTAAAGTATGATTCCATGAACTGAACCCTTGAATTTCCTACCATAAGCAGTGTAATTAACTGGATTCGACAAAGATATTCCATTGGGAATGAGTTTCCTAAAAAACATCTTCATATATTATGGAGACCCGACCTATGAAACAGGTTGCAATGAGGGATTCATGGAAGGATGAATTTTCATCCCAGCATCTTATTTTAATCAATGAGTAATCATCTCTGAATATGTGATGAATATCGCCCACCTTTTGAAATGGAGAATGTGGGGTAAATTTCACAGTTAGTGAGTGTTTCCCTGCCTTCACAGTGGCATGCCTGAGTGTAAAGCATAAGAAACAGAGGCACAAGAGGCTCAAAACCACATGAAACATCATAAAAGAGACCCAAACATTGTTTAATGTAACTATTCATAGACAATAGGGTCTCAGTTTAAGGTCATGGAGTTTGGACCTAGGGGAGGAGAATTACCAAAATAGGAATATGTGACACAATGGAGATATATATCCAATATCAATTTAAAAAAATGAGGAAGGAGGAAAAGCCAAATTTTCACTAGAAGTCTTCCAATATTTTCAATGTAGCTATATATATAGAATACGATGATAGACTACACGGCGTGAATGATCAAATGGGGACTGTGTGTCATAAACGGGGCCCGAGGGAGAACAAAATATGAATTTACATTAGGGGAAAATGAAAAAGTGTATGGTCCTAGAAATTTATCCCATGAATATGGGAATCAAGTCACACATAGTTCTATACAAATATCTCCTTGTATAGGTCTACCCCATACACAGGGATGGGGTTTTGTTTTTTTCTTCCTTTTTTGTTATTGTTTTTTATGAGTGGCTAAAGAAGGATAATAAATTTTTTCATCATTACATATCCTATGTTGAAAGAAATCGTTATGTACATATTTCATGAAATATCGAATGATATATGAACAATACTAGAAGATACATCCTCTTTGGTGAGGGAATCATATTGTTGTTTCATTTTTCATAATTGGGGAATTAGTTATACAAGGAGGAAAATTTTGAATGTATATAGAGAAATGAACTATAAATCTTCAAATTGTATGAAGTATCATGTGAGATAACCATGAAATTAGTGTTTTCAACCATGAAATCAAACTAAATCATCATATGGTTTCTGGAACATCGAATTTTTTGGTTATTTAATATCCCCTGAATCTTCTTGTTAGAGGTAATCCGATCTACATTCAGCCCCAAAATATGGATCGTACGGGTCGTGATGAGATTTATCTCATAACACGTTTCCACAAAAAAGGGATAGACATCCACATCGTATAACTATACAATGATGTACATTGGATTGATGTTCCATTGAATGAGGGATCCATCATCTCCATAGGATAATGAGATAATTTCTTATGACTCTCCCCAATTATCCTCATCAACAATGAGGGTTTTTGTGGTATATACCTCTTTTATGAACTTTTTGGAGCTTTTCAAAGCTTCAGCAGGAGCCTCGTTTGTCACGACCCCCAGATTCATGCCTCCAGTAAGCCCTGGGTTGGTGACTAGCACAGAGGGTATAATAAACACAGAAATGGGATGCATTACCCTCTAAGAGAACACATGTGGAAGAGATAGATAAGATATACACCAAACAACTCCAACTCATAATGTAATATAAAAGAAATCCAAAATTCAGATATGTAATGGCATGAAAAACTACTACAAATGAAAGGGGAAATCAACATGTACCCAAAAAAAGTGAAAACAATAATGACCATGAATCCCAAATAGCTCCTACAAACCCAAGCTAGTAAAAACCAGACCGATCTCCAACCTTTTCCAAGTAACCTGAAATACAGTTTATATATACATTGGGTTAGAATAGTAGTATACTTAGTTGAATGCTACCTAAAACCTCTTGGGAAAACTTAAAGAAAGAATTCTAAATCATAGTGAAAAAAGCGAAAGGAACTGATCACCTAAACAGGTATACTATGTTCCTTGCCACACCATGGCTACTCTCACATAGTAACGCATAAAAGTGAAAATAATTTATCAATAAATATCAACTGCACCCCTATACTACTTCCCCATTGGTTTTCCACTTTGAACCATCATCGCACGTCCTAAGAATCTCTCTCCAAAATTATTTCCCATAGACACCTGGGTGAAGCACCACAATATGCACCTCATGCAACAAAACCGCCATCTCTATTTGAGAAAAGTAACCAGGTAGTTTTCAGGAGCCACCCCAACTCGCATAACTTGTATCATACATCGGGCGTTATACCACAAGCCATTACAGCCCACACACTACGTTAGAATCCCCAAGACGTCACAACCTATACATGTTATACAAATAGTATTCCATAGGAAACTATATCTAGAATTTATGTCACTGAATAACCACAAGCCATTACATCCCTCTACACACATATATTGGGAAAAATATCCATTGTTCCTACCAACACATGTAATTACCAAGAGACTAGAATGTTGTCAATGGGTTTAGTCAGAAATCCAACCTCCCACCAGAATCTTAAGGACCCCCTCCACCTCAGGGATCACAATCCATGGGGTTTTAGTTGGCCAAACTGATGGGGGTGGGGTATCATATAGAATCACAAAAACTGAAAAATATACTATAGCACACACCCACACAATGGTCAAAACCTAGTCCTAGACACAACTGCAACTAACGTCTCTCAGACTCTCAACTTTCTCTTCTAAGACTATGTATCTTTAATAACACAACCATTTAAAGTTCATTATTACATTACATCGTTCCCTTTATATCATTTTCACTTTATGTTAATTAATTCTTGAAACATTAATTAACCATTAACAATTCCATATGAAATTTCATTAGCATCACACCCAATGTCCATTGTCCTCAGAATTGCAACCCTGCAAGCTCCAACCCCTTGGGTTAACATCATTTATTCAATCAGTTGTCAACAACATTATTATATTCCCATATTCTATGGAATTCTAGAAAAACATTCTAAGTTACTAAACACAAGGGGGCTCAACTCAGTGAGTAGATGAACTACCCGTCAATTCTTTTCCAACTATAGAAATAGAATAGACCCATTATGGAATAAGGGTAAGAAAAATGATATTCCTTGAGAAATGGGGAATATAAATAAGTTAAACAAACAACAAGACCAGAAAGCATCCAAACATTCACATTTCACTCATTCCATAATCCCTAGTGTCCTTCCCCACACCCAAATGCATAAACGGATGCATCTCGCCACTCTAGGCATCAACTGCTACCACAACCAATTGGTATCATTTCCCCCACTTATCAGAATAGCCTTCTATGCTCACATATCAACAGAAGAAGTAGGGAAAAACCATCATATCAATTGGGATCTTTTCCCATAAACAAGATAGAGCGTAACATAAAACCATACAAGGAATTATCATTTATCAAACAAAGAGTACTTTAATCCATCTTGTATTAACTGATTTATTATTCGTAGGTTCCATCTTCAGGAAACATAAAAATTAAGAGGTCACAAATAATTAATCACTCTATCTAAAACAATTTTATATACATAAAATTACATCATGAAGAACCAAATTCATTTACATGCCTCTTTATCATTTTCCAATCAATTATCAATTTATTCATGCTTTACATTCTCTAACAATTTTCATCATGAATGAAAATCCAAACAAATCAAAAATTGATATAAAACTATATAGAAAAACTAGAGGCAATGAAATAATATTGATATCATTTTATATATCTGGTTTAAATATTTATTATGTCAGTTCGATTGCGATCTAGTGGGATAAAACATGCTAAATATAGGGTTGCATGAAAAATAAATGAGATGTAACGTATCCCATACCACAAACAGTTCTTGAAATTCTATATAGGATAACGAGTCACACAATGGGTTACGATCTCCTCCCTTGTGAAAAATGTATCCACCTGAGGATGCATAGAAACCACCTCATCAGCCATCACCCAGGAAAAGACCATCAGGTACAAGGGGTAAAATTCCAAAAAAGGTAAAGGAGAAAAAAAAGGAGATGAACCCATAAAATGATTATAGAACATACATTATATTGACGATTGATCAATACTGGTAGTTTGCAAAAGAAACAGAGGGGAACAACACCAAGGAGGAAGGCTTGATAACACAATCCCCAGGTGATGGAAGGGAAGGGTCGAGCGTCACAGACCGGAGAATAAGGAGGAAGGATTATCCAAGAAGATATCTTGTCCACTTTGAATATTTAACAGAGCATCAGTTTATTATATACTAAATTTTCCATTAAAATCATATTAGATTAATCCATGTGGTTTGACAAAGTAAAATCACTCTGAGCATTAGAATAATTAATATAGGAGTTACGTACACTGAATCGGCCTTAGAGTCCTTAAAGCAAGGCTTTAAATGCATTTTACGTCAATGGAAATGTGGAAGGGCCGAAACTATAGCAATTTGGAAACATTGTTCATGAAAATGGAATTTGGAAAAGGAAAAAACTATTCATGAACCTCACTTTCAGAACCTCAGCATTCTAAAAAACATTTCATGAACCTCACCGTTGAAACCTCACCATTTGAATCACACCATTGTGGAATCATTGTTCATGAACCTCCCTGTTGAAACTGAACAATGTAAACCTCATTGTTCTCAAAAATCTATTCCTAAACTCAATATTTGTCGAAAGAAAGAGGCTACCATTGGAACCTCTCCATTCGAGAAACACTGTTCAAGAACATGAAATTTGGCCAAGGAAAGAGGTTACCATTGGACCTCATCATTGGAACTGTTCACATTAGCATACCATTGCACTTTGTTCCACGGGCTATCATCATACTATTCATAGAACAATAAATTTGAAAAAGTGTTTGGGATAAGTCACTTTGACCACCCAGAACACATCAGAAAAAAGATTTTCTCAATGGAATATAACATAGTGGTCTGGTCCATTACATCAGATACCGCTAACAACAATATCACCATCGAGAATTCAAAACCAACCTAAAAGGAAACCGAAAATAATCTCGACCAACCAACCATAGAGATAACTCTAAAAATAGATAAAAAAACAAGAACAAACCAAAGAAAGACATCTTATAAACACGGGTGTTCTATAACCACAAAGTGAACATTGTTACATGAAGAGTGTTAAACAAAAAACATCTCTGGGTGATGAGCACGTATTAGTGACTCTCGTTCCCAGGTACTCTCCTCCATGCCACTGTGATGTAATAAGACTCGAACCAAAGGGATAGAATTCCAACACAACACCATATCATTGCAGTCATGGATCTCCCAAGGTCTCTCCTCAAAGGTCCCATCATCATCAACATTAATCTATTCCCAATAGATGTTGTGAGAGTCATCACAAAGATAACGACAGAGCTGTGACACATGAATAACATCATGTATCTGGATCATCTGTGAGGGAAGGTCTACTCAATTTGCCACAACACCAACATGAGCTAACACCTCAAATAACCCAACAATCCAGGGAGAATGATTACTCCCATGACCCAAATGTCACGACCCATGACGGGGAGTCAACTTTAGAAACATGTGATCCCCAATATCAAACTATATGGGTCTGCTCCTTTTATTGGTATATGATTTTGGATGATCATGTGCTGTCTTCATCCTCTAAAAAATCACATGAACTATCTCAATTGTATTTTGAACTAGTTCTGGTCCACAAAATGCTGACTCTCATACCCTAGTCTAGGACAATGGATAACGGAATGTCCACCATACAACACTTAAAATGGTTCCATACTGATAGAGGAGTGAAAAAATATTTCTGTAAGTGAAATCCACCATGGGTAAGTGCCTCATCCATGAACCTCTTAAATCTAGGACCCAAGTGTGTATGTTTTATTCAAGAGTCTTGATGGTTCACTCTGTCTTACCATCAGTCTAAGGATTAAAAGCAGTTCTATGGGATAGTTGAGAACCAAAACTATGCTGGAGACTTCTCCACACCCACAAGGTAAAATGAGGATCTTGATTGGAAATTATATTCCTTGGAACTCCATCAAATCTCACCACCTCTTCTTGATACTGCCTTGACCAAACATCCACTGATCTTGACTCCTTTATTGTTATGGAATAGGATGATTTTGTTAAACGATCCACTAACACCCAAATAGAGTCATGTCCTCCCTGGGATCGAGGTACATTAGCATCATAGTCCATTGATATATCCTTCAACTTCCACTAAACAACGTCTAATGGCTAGATAAGACCACCAGGAACATGATTTTCATCCTTCGCCTTATGGTAGACCAAACATTGAGACAAAAACATTGAAACCACATGCTTCATCCCATGCCAGCAAAAGGGATCCTTAATGCTCGGTACATCTTTTTCATGTCAGGATTCAACACTAAAAGAGAACAATGAAACTATTTTAGAACTATCTCACACGTCATAAATGGAACAAATATCCTTCCACGATACTACACTCGATGTTGTTCATTCTCATACCAAATATCAGGGGGCTGTCCACAAAAAACATGGTCTCTCTAGACCTCTACCTCAAGATCCCCCAACTAGGACTCTTCCTCCTACATCACCATAGATGACTGCACTATCATCTGAAAAAGATAACCAATTCCCTTAACATTTCCCACATCATGAATTTATGTTTAAAATCATCAATTACTCTCTTGGAATCACCAGATTCAAACACTGCATCACTAGGTGACTTACTACTTAGAACATCAGCTGCAACATTCCCCTTTCCAAGGGTATATGATATTTTGAAGTTGAATTATTTTATAAAACCCAGCCATCGACATAGTTGTATGTTCATGTAACGCTGGGAGAAATCATTGCTCAAACTCTTATGATCGGTGAAAACAACAAAGAACTCACCAATGAGTTAATATATACACAACATCGGAGTAAACACAACAAAAACAAAAATTAAGATCATGGGTGGTGTAGTTATGTTCATGGGGAGTCAACTTCCAAGACCCATAATAAACATCTGATCTCTTCCACATTAGAACACAACATAACCCCAAATGTGTATAATATTAGAAAACATAAAAATGAACTCCCTCTACTAGGAGACAACAAACTGGATCACTTAGTAACTTCTCCATTAGATACTCGAGTGATTCCTGACACTATTTAGTCTATATAAATGCCTGATCCATCCTATTCAAAGCTTTTAGATGAGTCACTACTAAAGAGAAATCAGCAATGAACCCCATGTAGTATCTTGCATGACCATGGAAACTTATCACCTCTGATACTATCTTTGGGGATTCCCAAGACACACCTACTTCTATCATTAATGGATACAAATATAATCCTAGCTAGGAAACAACATACCCCATTAAATAGACTTCTCAAGCACAAAACAAACACTTCGACAACATGTAAAACAACTTATGTTAACGAAGAACTCCAAAAACGACATGTAGATGCTCTGTATGCTCTGTCTCAGCTGTGGAGTACACAAGGATGTCATCGATGATACCCACCATGAAAAATTATAGGAACTCTTGGAACACAGTGTTCATCAATCCCATGAAGATAGCTAGATCATTTTTCAGGATGAACAACATTACACCAAAGTCATAATGTCCATGACGACAATGGAAAGAACTCTTCGGGATATCATGAGATTTCACCTGCATCTGATGATATGCTGACCGCACGTCAATCATTGAGAACCAACATGAACCCATAATTTGGTCAAATAAATCATCAATCCAAAGAAAATGTTATTGATTCCTTACTGTCACATTGTTTAAGTGATGATAGTAAACACAGAACCACAAACTGTCATCACACTTCTTCAAGAAAAAAACTGGTGCACCCCATAGTGCCATAGTGATACACACAGATGAACAAAACTACACTGTAACAGACCGTCAAGCTGCTTATGTTTCTCTTGTAACTCATAAGGGGTGATCAAATATGGAGAAATAGAAATTTTAGAAGCTCATGGTTGTAGCATGATCCCAAACTCTATCTCTCTTCGAGGGGTAATGCTACAACCTCTTTTGGAAAGACATCAGTGAATTCTTCTATGACCCTAGGAAACAACAACTACTGAACTTATATTGAAATCAGCATCAGATTGTCCATCATGGATTAAAATATTGAAACCTGCCTCTAACCCATCCGAGGGTCTCTCTCTCCATGAAACACCACTAGCTCTCCATCTGCATCGAAGAACACAACCTGCCTGCTGAAGCAATCCACGATAGCCTACACTAAATACAACCAATCCAAGAAAAACATGAGATCATACGGTTTTATTTATAAACAATGTAAATCCCCCAATGAGTGGTGATACCCCATCACTAGCTCACAATCTCTACATACGTCAAACTTGTTAGCTCGACCTCCAACTGGCATAGTAAGCAACAAGGGAACTGGAAGTTTATCTACCTAATGTCCCAAAGCATAGACAAGGGTATGTGATATAAAGGAGTTTGTCACTCATAATTCAAACAAGGCGTAAAAATGGTTTAAAACAATAAAATGGTACCTTGAACGATATTTTGATCTCCTAAAGCTGGCGACGCTAATGTATGAAGCTGACCACGACCTCTTCCATGGACTCTCAAACACTGATGATGACCACCACCATGGCTTCGCTCTAATCTTAGAGGATGGGGAGCGTCATGAGGCTGTCCTTTGCCAGCCCCATCTACCCTCTGCTGATCCAAAGCTGGTGAAACCTTCTACTACTGGCTTGGATAGAACTACCTCAAATGAGGAACCTGGAGCGGAGCACATGGTACACAATGACAGCTTTGAAAGGTTGTTCACTCTCGCTACCGATGAACTCAACCACACCGAGAAAAAAAATCACATGATCCCTTGGCATAGTCATGAATACTTCCACCCCTGACTAAATGAGATCATGAGGGCTGGGAGCTACCTCTAATATAACAGAAACTCTTCTGCCCTAAAACCCCGGAACCCCAGACCACAACTCTACATTGTGAGGAATCATGAAAACTCCCCCTCTCGTGATGATATAGTTTTTTCTAATGTCCTCTTGATGGCATTTTCCCTCACCAGAACCTCATGTTATGTATTTAGTATTAATGGGGTGACATGGAGCTAGATCTCTGGACACAAAGCCTCCTCAAAATGCCTCTCCCTAGCCTCCATATCTTGAAATAGGTCTGAAGAATATCGTAAAAGGTTCTTGAAAATCATTCCACACTATCACACAATTGAGCTCCCCTATCGAAGGGTAAGGATGTACACGCGAGTGGACGCCTTCATGGTTGAGGAAAGAAACTCAACTCTGAACTTGTCTAGAAACTCCTCCCATGAGATCGATGGATCCTTGTGATCCTCTAGGAATAAGAACCACCACCACCTCATAGCTCTATGCATCATCATCATATACAAGGACACCGAGTGATCTTTTTGGGCACATGTTGAACTGAAGCATATCTCATCCTCCTACGAAAAGTCTTCCATGACTGCATCTAAAACAGAGCCCTTTTTATTATGCAGAAAGTGGTGCTAGAACTCCGTAGTGTCCTCCCCGAAGTGTTTTCATCGTCAACCTCTATCTGACGACGATATACAAACACCAATTTCATGACATATTCTGTGAAAACATGATGAGCACATCGATCTAAATCTATACCATTATAATAAAAAACTATTAGAGATCTTAAACCTGGAATATGGAAGACTCAACATTAATTATTTAATTTTTTTCATTTATATATTTTTTCTTACCCTTTCTAAGGTCTACCCATTCAATCCCAGTCACAAGGAATAATGATGAATGATCCTTCCCTATGTCTCTACCCTACCACTAATATCACCTCATTTAGTAGCCATTGTAATCATAAAGGTCCATACATCAGGTCATACGGGCCCTAAACACCTTGGTCACTTCTAGTATTTAGTGTTTATATGACTTGATAAACATGACTAACACTATTTCCCTACCAACCCATGAATCCTCAAACGTTCATAAATCCAAACTCCATCCAATCACTCAACCATACCTCTAATACCACTCTTTCATGACACCCATGTACCACCTCTCGTAATCCCCGGGAAGGAGACTAGCAACGAGTTGATATTAAGCACAAAAATGGGAGGCATTACCCTATAAGAGAACACATCTCAATGAGAGAGATAAGATAGACACCAACCAACTACAACTCAGACTGCAATACAAATGAAATCCCATGTGCACATATGTAATGTCATGCAAAACTAATAAATATAAAAGGGGAAATCTACAAGTACCCAAAAAATGTGAAACAAATAGTGACCATGAATCCCAAATAGCTCCTGCTACCCTAAGCATGTAGAAACCAGCCTGATCTATAACCTGATCCAAGGGACCGGAAAAATAGTTTATATATATATAGGGTTAGTATAAAAGTATACTCAATATAATCCTCCCTCGAGCCTCTCGTGAAATAGTATGGAAATCATTCTAAAGAAGAGTGAATGGAAAGTGAATCTAACTCGTCATCTAAACAGGTATATTATGCTCTTAGCCTCACCATGGATACTCTCACCATGTAATGCATAAAATAGTATGTAATATAATAAATATTATCTAGGGTACAACGCTACTACTTCCCCACTAGCTTTACACAATGAACCAACGTCACACGTCCAAATAATGTCTCTCCAAAAAGGATTGCCTCCAGACACCTGGGTGAAGCACCACATCAGGCACCTCGTGCAACAAAACAACCATGTCTATTTAAGAAATGTAATCAAGTAGTTTTTGGGAGCCCCCATAGCTCGCATAACATGAATCATACATCTGTCATTATAACTCATTCCATTAATTCCCACACACAGTGTATGAATCCCGAGGTAGTGACAACCTTTACCCGTAATACCAATAGTAGTCCAATGGAAAAAATATCTAAAATATAAGTGTGTGAATAACCACAAGCCATTACATCCCACTAATCACGTATATGTTGAAAACTAAACATTATTCCTTCTAGAACAGTTAACTAGAAAGAAAAGAGAGTGAGGCCAAAGGGCGTAGTCAGCCAACCATCCTCCCACAAGAATGTCAGGGAAAACACCCCCCCCCACAAGGGCTCAAAATCCCAGGGGTTATAGTTTCACTAACTGCTATGGTGGACTATGGTATAGAAACACAAAAAGTAAAGAATATACTATATCTCACTACCATACTATGGGAATAACATAGTCTTAGTCACAACTGTATCTAACGTATCTCGATCTCCCTTCTGCCACTTCTTTGACATGGAATCATAGAAGCACAAAACCATTTATACTGCTTTATTACATTACATCCTTTTATTTTTTTCAGTTTAACTTCACGTTAATTAATTCATTAAACATTAATTAATCATTAATATTTCCACATTAAATTTCATTAGAATCACACCCAAAGTCCACTTTCCTCATCATTGCAACCTAGAAAGCTCCAACCCCTTGGGATAACCTCATTTATTCAATCATTTAAAAACATCATTATTACATTCCCATATTCCCATGAATTTTAGAAAAACAATCTAAGCTACGAAACACAATGGGGATCAACTCATTGAGTAGGTGAAATACATGTCAAGTATTTTCCACATATATAAATAGATATACCCATACTCCCTCAATAAGATATGCATGGAAAGCATGTGGCATACCTCGTGTGTGTTAACCTCTTTTGGAAGAATGGTATGAAAAACCAGATGCCTTGAGAAGTGGGGAAACTAATGCGGATAAACAACCAAAAATATTAAAAATAATCCAAACATTCACATCCAACTCATTCCATCATCACGGATTTCCTCCTTGACACCCACATGCATAAACTGATGCATCTCGCCACAGTACGCATCAACTGATTCCACAACCAATAGACCTCCCTACCCCCAAATATCATAACTTCTTTCCTGCCTCACATCACAACACAAGGAGCAGGAAAACAACCCTCAAATAAATAGGGCTCCTGGACCTTGAACAACAATGACGGTAACACAGAATCCTATAATGAATTTTCTTTTATCAAGCATCCGGTTCTTTAATCCATCTCGGATTAACCGATTTATTATTCATAGGATCCATCATCGGGAAATGTAAAAAGAAAGCCAATATGAATAATAAATCATGCTTACTACACCAATTTGATTAAAATCCAATTATAATAAGAAGAACCAATTTCATTTACATGCCACATTATCTTATGAAAAACAGTTATCAAATAATTATATCTTTACGTTCTTTACCAATATTCATCAATAATGGAAAGATAAACAAATATAGCATAGATATAACACTAACTATCAAGACAAGAGGATATAATATACGATCAATATCAATTTATTTATATGGGTCAAATATTTATTATGTCAATTCAATTGTGATCCAGTGGTATTAAACATTCTAACTATACAGTTTCTTGTAAAATAAAATAAAATCAATGAATCCCCTTCCTCAAACAGTTCTTGATGTTCATTATATTCGATGGAGCCACACAACAGTTTATGATATCCTCCCCTATGAAAATGGTATCCACTTGAGGATGTAGAGACACCACCACATTGGCCAACACCCATGAAAAACTCATCAAGAACATGGGGGTGAAATTTCATAAAAGGGAAAGGATAAATAGATTGAGATAAACCCAAAATAATTATAATAGATCATACCTAATATCGAATAATGATCGATACTATTTGGTTACATCATAAATAAATGGGAACCACTCCATGTTGGAAAGAATAATCGCACAACTCATATGGGAAGGAATGGAAGGAGCGAGTGTATCACGCCTGGGAACAAGGAGAATGGATTATGGAGGAATATATCTTCCCTCTTTCGAATATTTAATGGAGAAATGGTCTAAGATACGTTGGATTTCCCATTAAATGTGGATAACATTAAGCCACATGGTTTGACCAAGTAAATACATCCTGATCCATAGAAAAATTAATATAGGAGCTACGACTTTGAATCAGCCTTGTAGTTGATATAAAATGCCTTTAAATGAATTTTACATCAGAGGAAACATCAAATGGGTGAAACCATAGGAAGTTGGAAAATCAGTTCGCACACTCGAAATTTTGAAAAGGGAAAATATTGTTCATGATCCTCAAAGTAGGAACCTCACCATATTCAAACACTTTCCATGAACCTCACCCATGGAACCTCTCTATTATAGAAACATTGTTCATGAATCTCACCATTCTAGAAACATTGTTCATGTACCTCACTGCTGGAACCTCACCATTTTGGAAACACTGTTCATGAATTCAAAAAAATTTAAATGAATGAGGGTACTATTGGATCCTCACCATTTTGGAGACACTATCCATGAACATGAAATTTGTAAATGGAAAGTGGTTACCGTTAGAACTCACCATTTGCACTGTTCACATTAGCCTACCATTTCACTGTTTTCATAAGGCTACTGTCGTACAGTTCACAAAACTAGAAATTTGGAAAAGTGGTTGGGATATGTAACTTGGACATCCCAAAACACCTCAGAATCCAAATTTTTACAATGGAATGGACCATAGAGGTGTTTACCATTACATTTTTGATCTCCTCTGATAGGTGTTGGGCATCGATTATTGATTGATATGAAATAATGATGGAATCTTTCTTAATAACATTGTACATATGTTCCAAGAACACATTTACCCCCATTGGGGGATAATATTGTGTATAGGGCTTGGTGGGAAGTACTGAAAAAATTGATGGATTCTATATGCATATGGAAATGACCTGCTACACATTAGAAACAATCCAGAGTCACATATTTATGATCATTGACTGGATGAGGACTACTAAGAGATGGATGTGACCAATCATGATGTCATCACAGATGTTCCTCCTGGTCTAGTAGCATGATATCTACTGGTAGAGAATTTGAAAAAATAGTCTAAAAGTACTATTAATAATGAGATTTATATAGATCCTACTCTTGGGTCATAGTATCATTCACTTACAATATTGAAGAAGTGGCCTAAAAATTATGACAATTTGTATATACCCAGCTCTATTGTTGACATTGTTGAACGGAGGCACTAAAAAAACCTTTCTGATTTTCCTAATCATTAAAGACAATTTTGGGACCCCCTAGCTCGATGATACTCACATAGGCATACTACTTCCCGACAGTAGATGATAATATAATTTAGGAAAATATATTGTGTAAATTATTTTTTCCTGATAAATTAAATTTCAAAGACCGTGGAATGGATTTAGTGATTGTAGGGGACTATTGATCCCCTTTCACCATCAGTGCATACTCTTCTAAGATGTGTATGATTGTAATGTAGATGCATGTTTTTATTCTTAATAATTCAAAGAAACTATAGTGGACGTAGTACATCCAATAAGGCCACATATAACCCCATTTCCACAAGATACCACTCTTCAGGCCAACCATTTTTTATACCTATGAATCCCATGGTTGGAAACCTACTGTGATTCACTGGAACCTTCTTTTCCATCTTAATGCTTAGAAAGGTTTCATATAACCTATGCTGGGACATGAACCAATTTGAATATACAATTTTCCATGTGTTCGTGGAATGTGTATTTTACAAAATAATATTTCATGAAGGCAGGTACAAGGAATTTTTTGTAAGGTATGTGGTTAGGGTGATCAATGAGATTAGGCACATGAATCTTCCTATACTCTGATAGTTTCATGATCCCATGTTCATGGGAAAAACAAAAATAATTGGGGATATGCATATTCATGATGGAGTAGGACAATGTTCTGTTATAAGGTATGGGAGATCTGGGAAGTTGGTAATAACGAGGGGCAATATATTGATGAGGGGATGGATCCACATTGTCTCATCTAGGTAGTGGAAATTGGAAGGGTGGTTCTTAGAAATTCTATACTGGGAAATAATGAGCCTTATCATGATACACTCTACGTAGATTCACCTCCTATGGATGCACTAGGTGAGGCACTATCGGTAACAGCTCTAGAAATATTGTAACCTCTACCTATACTAAAGAAGGAATATATCCCTTGGAGATTCTTCTTGTAGGAGCTGGAATATGAAATGTATGTGCCTTCTATTCCTACTTAAATTCATCCTTTAGGCACAGGCTTTTTAGGGAAATCAAAAAATTATCCTATGATGTTCTTATTGATGATTAAAGGTATCAACTCAGTCATGAAGTCCCCATAAATAGCATTAGCTACATCGCTTTTTTCAATGGCATATCCAGTGAATACATGAGGGCATTACACTAGGGAAAAAATAGATAACATTATCATTTGACAGAAACATGCACATGAAGTGGTTATAAATACATATTTTGCATGTTTTGGAGCATAAACCGATGGAAGAACTCCCTATGGTGGTATTCACATCCACTATTATACCCAATGGGTTGCAGGTAATACCCGACAATCACATGTCCCTATAATGTTTTTACGAAACATTGAATCTTGGTCATCACTAACTACTATGGAGTTCAAAAGAAGTCTATGTACCTTGAAATTTGTTGTGTGAGATGTTATAGTGGGTTTCCCATCTAGTTGAAGGGAATTACAGTAGGATTCCAAAAATCAATGGGAGATTACATATCGTACACCCATGCTGGATATGTCTTAAATCATGTGATATTTTCTCCATTCGTGTCTCAAGTTCTTCATTGCGAGTGGTGAGTGAAGCTATTTGATCATATTTCATGTGGTTCTTATAATGGTGAGTATTCCTAACCACAAAGGTAATGTCCTGACCTTCAAAATGATAGTCAGACTTTGTAGCTTGTGGAGCGTATTGGGGAATATCGTGATGTGTGTATTCTGGAGAAACATAAGAAGTTGTTTGTTCTTGGGTCACATGGAAGGTTATCATGCTTCTCAGGTATATTTTGTGATGTATACGAAGACCATTTCCTAGAAAATATGATCTATTCCTTATGGGGATGTACATGATTAACAATATCTATTGGGGGAAGCTAGCTATGAAGGAAATGTGTCTTCCCGTTCTACACTAGTGGATGGCGAACATGAACCTTCTGAATATTGCCATAGAATTGGTGCCACTCCAAAAGGCTCACATCATGGAGCTTGACAATGGGCCTCTTCTTATATTTGAACTACTCATGTAAGGAAAATAAATTGGGATTAGTCTCTTTCCCCTATGTGGTAATAGATGGGTCAGAGAGCAGAGATGTCCAAATCTTCTATTTACCCATGTTGGTGTTCATACCAATGGGAACTGATATCGAGGACTCTCCAAGGTAGAGTGACTACAATTTCATGTGAGTGACGAGACATTTATGTAGTTCTTGTTGATATTTCACTATGACTATACTCGATGTTGTAGCCTCAATATCATTAGGTAAGTGAGTCTACTGTATGAGGAGATAGAAATAAATAGTAGTGAACTACCCATAACTCCAAATATGAACATGTGGGGAATAATATTAAATTAATCTCTCAAGCATAATGAATCTATTAATGCATCATTATTGTTGGGTTGAGTGGTAGTCAGATTTATTAGGGTATTGAGCCACTGGATGTGCTGCTAACTCCACCATGTGACACTATTGATCAATTTCATTAAAATGATCTCGACTCTTTGGGTAGACCAGATGAAGGTCACATTGCCTAAAAAGAATCTCCAAAATAGTGTAGTGAAATCATGTTACATTGTCATGGAAGAGTGACTTAGTAAAACCGAATTCATTCATTGTATATTTAAAAATACCAATAATACCTAATAGGCATCCAAAGTGTCTCATAGGGTTCCATGATTTATATGTGGTATCACTCTAGTTTTCTATAACTCCAATCAACATAAGATGAGAAACTGTAGATTGTATCAATGGAGGTGGACTGTCCAATGGAGAGAGAGATGCATGAGATGATTGATCCAAACATGTCGGGTCATTACTCAAGGTCTATGATAATCACATCATCATAACCCTATAGGACTTGGTTCTCACCACTACCTCATGTGTGAGGGAATATATGTTCATATGCAGTTCTTCCATATTCGCATTTTCTATCAAACCCCATAATAAATTCTCTGATCTCGGTAGAGGTGGTGAATGAAACTGGTCATGAAGGACATAAATTCAGAATGAGATCCTAGAAGGGATCCAAATCTTCATGTTGTATATCTGTGGGTTCAGATTCAAATATATTTTTGTTCTCACATTTCAAGATAATGAGTTTCACTTGATGAGATCTGGCACAAGACTCTAATGTTGATGACTTAGTTAAGGATCCATCTTATATTTTCATCCTTCATTGTAATCATAGAATATAATGAGATGAAAAATTATTTTAAAAATCCTATAGTTTTTCCTTTGGTGGGGGTGGTTCACCCTTATTCCCCATGATAGTTCTTTAGAGTAGGATGGTTCTTTCGAATATGGAGTACATCTATTGGGTTGATGTTGAGGTGGAGAGGGCCTCCTCTTGAGCTAATTAGGATATGGGAAGGATAAAAATATGGATTATATTCAGAGGGAGGAGGTCATATTCTTATAATAATATGAGAGTGGGTAAGGACCCTCTATGGGTGTTGATGTTGTAAAGAGGACCTATTTTTTGGTCCATAGGAACATGGGTAGGAGATCCTTGCTGACTGGTGGTACAACTAATAGGAGGGCCTCTATTCTTGCGATTTGAAGCATGGGTAGGACTATCACACATATGAAATAGAAAAGGTGAGGGCATCCATGTAGGAAAATGATTGAGTGCGTGGGACCTACACTTCGATGGGTGTTAGAGAAACGATGAACTCCACTTAAACTGATCAAAACAAGGGGAGGTCCACCATACTACTTATGAATTTCATAGGGAGTAACATCATGTTTGTCATTGGTCGTACATGGATGGCCTCTATGGTGTTTTTTGATGAAGTGAAGAGAACATATAATTAGATCGATGTTGGATTGTGGAATACCTCTGCTTTAGATAGAAAGGGTGCAAGGAGGACCTTCACGTTGTCATTTTGTGATACAGGGATGACCTACATATCGAGAACCATAAGAATGAGGAGGTCCTCTATATTTAATGAAAAATAAGCATGGAGTACCTCTACCCTGATTGATAATTTGAAAAGAGGGAAAAAATTCACGTTGATTGTTATAGTAGGGAGGAAATCCACTAAAATTGTAAATTTTATTTAGAGGATCTTCATACGTAATATCATAATCAGGATTCATCTTGTGATGGTCGTTGGTTGTGCCCATAGTTGAAAGTGTCACCCCAATCTTCCTATAATGCATCGGGGGTTATATACCAACTGGGCATCGATAGGTCACTGGTCTATAACAGCTGGGATCTAGTGACATCATCCATGGTGGAAGAATACACTGATGTTGGGGAATACAATGCAAGAAGACGGGAATCCTCCTGAGCATTTTCCAAACATTAACATCATTTCATCTTGACTGGGGCTGGTGGAGTAGGGGTGTAGCTCACCTATTCTTTTTCCAGTGAGACTGGACATTGGTGGCCTTGACGGGGCCTAGTGGGAGACCTTCTTGGTGGATTTTAGGTGGTGGTCGTAGATGGGGTGAAACCATAATGCCCTATCTCAATGGATTATGGGAGAGTGTCTTATGATCTCTGAAGTAATAAACTCCCATTTTGGTTGGTTGTTAGAGTTGGGAGCAGTGGATCACTGCTCGGCCCTTGGGTGTAGCTGTTTCAGCAAGGCACATAAGCCTCCAATTCATGGGGGGATATATCGTTTATTATAATGACCCCCTAATTTTCGTACTATCATCTAATGGTGTACATCACCCTCCTATAAATGGTTTATGTGGGTGAGATGGTGAGTAGCCAGGAAGTAACCATAGTCACAACTATTGTCCTAGAACATATCGAGTTGTGTGGGGTTTTTGAATTGACATTTCACTTGCCCCTATGTCTATGGGATGGGGTAGTTGGTTTCCTACATTGTGGGTCCCAGAAATCTAGATGTTTCAGATATTGATATGGATCCAAATAAATAAATTCCCAATTCACAATCATATTATAATATTCTAAATTTGTAGATAGATATCCATTTTGATAATGTGGCATATCAGAATTCCCAATGATTTACAAACCAAAATTCTGTCGGGTTCCACATTGTTCCCATAACATGATTGATATGACCTGGAGTCAGATAACAGGATAGATTGAATTGCTAATATAATTATATCTCAAACGATACTAGTCCCATTTTTTAGTAACAGAGTTTCCCCTTGGGCTCACCAAATCTATTATGGAGCTTTATTCAGGATGTTCTACTAGGTGTGTTATTGATCACAGGAATGAATTTTATCCCCACATTTCTAGTTTCCAAATCAAACAAAATTCATCACTCCATAAGAAGTTGTATTCACCTTTACTGAAATCAGATGATGGGATTTTAGATCATCCTTCCATGTTTTTGGTAATGGAACTTGCTACCTAATAAAATATCCCTCATATATTAAGACGTGTTCCTAAAAAATTATAGGTTCCATCATTTTGTAGAGACTGGTAAACTACCATGATTCTATCTAGAAATTCATAGGTATCATTATTGAGTAGAAACCATCGATTAGGGGAGTAGTCACATCAGTCATCACTGTTATTTCAGGATGGTGGAACATTAGTCGCCGATATTATTCCTCATAAAATGGTATCTCATTGTGGAATCTCAAATAAGAAACCCATGTATAATATGTTTACCACGAGGTATCTGATTCCAAAATCATTTATCACATTTATTTCCACATGTATCCCATGTTTAACACATGGTATTTGGGTGAGAGGTAATTCTATTAATTAAATTTGAAAATATAATAAGAATTATATGAACTCCCCATAGAGACCGATCATAGATTTACAATCCCGGGATATGGGTATCAAGGTTTACCATTGACCATGATTGATCCTTTTGGGAGAATCATAGTTAACCGTTTTAAGATATTGGTATCAAAACACTCATACTTAGATGTATTTTTTGGGGATTATGGATGATATATTCCATTCTCAATAAGATTTATCTTGGTTTAATTTTGTTGGATTTTATTGGGATTACACATGATGATTCCATCAATGCTACTATGATAAATGATGACACATATGGGGCTTACATGTAGGAATGACTCATATCTATGGCATTATTTTATAAGGATGTTTTTGACCAAGTAAATAAATATTGATTTATGGATGGATTGGATTATGTGGATGGAATACATGGATTATTTGGTTTGGAAATAATTGAGAAATCCATTGTATCCTATGTGATTATTAATCAAATTCCATGTATAACGTGAAAGGGTTTTGGGGATTACACCTAAGGAGGAAGACCATGGAAATAGAGAATATGAAATGGGATTACATTAAGGGGGATTCCCATTTCGTTTTCACTAAGACATGGATATGGCCCATTTGGGGTGGGTAGGTGTCATAGTCCATACTGACCACTAGGCACATTAAAGTAATGATTGGTTTGAGAAACACGAGGATGTAGTAGACATGATTGTAGTTTCATGAAAGATGTGCCAATGAGATATGGTGTGTGGTGTACACATGAGAGTTTCCCATGTAGGATCTCATTACATATGGGTAGTATCTCATTCCATTTAACTATGTATTACATGTGGAAATTGAAAATCTTTAAAAAACCAAATGTGAGATGGATGGGGTGTTGAGAGTAATGTAATTGGAATGGTTCCTAGTGTCCATCCCTTATCAGACCATTGTATCCAGGGGAGGCAATTAGTAAAAAAGATAAAACCTCCTAAAATAAAGGAAATGGGCTTACTATAGGAGGTTTTCATAGAAGGATGTCCTTAATTTTGTGGAGGAAGCCATTATATGTGAGGAGGATGTCATTCAGTGACACTCAATCATTGGGCATCCAATACTTCCCAAAAAAGATGAGTTGATCTTTTAACAACAAATATTGAGGAAGATTGTTCTAGGTAGATTTACGTCATGTAGCTCAGATGTGGGGGACTTACTTTTCACCACTTTGGCTTACATACCAATAACTCATCAACCCTTGGTAGTGGGAGGACTTCATCATTTCTCGTATGGTATGGTGTGGAGGATTGGTCACACACGTTGTCTACATTATATACCATATTAAGAAAAAAACAAATGGGATTACCTTTTCTATATATAAGGTTATAGGGAACACATCAATTAGGGTCATAGGGGTCATCTCACAAGGGACTAGGAAATATAAACATGTAATCCTAGAGGTTTGCACGGAAGGGGTTAATTCATGGGATGTGTGTTGTGAGAAAAATTGAATCAAACAACATTTTCTAAAAAACGAACAGTCCATGTAGAATCATATAGAGGTTTCATAAAAAATTTGATAGTTACACATAATATAAAGGGGTGACCACATGGGTGAGTATCAAAAAATGCAATGTTTGCGTGGAAGGGGTTCATTTTCACACACATACCATAGAATGAAAACAATTGGGTGGGTTTATGTAATGGTGGACTCTATAATAGGATAAAATGTTGGAAACCATAATTGCATTATCTTATAACTTGATGCTGCCATTCTTTGTCAATGATATGGTAGAAAAGTTATATACTGACCTGAGTGAGACATTTACTTGTGGAGGATCACCCTCTTCAAGGGGTTTGACATTAATTAATAGATTAAACATTTAGTAGTGTAACCTAAGATTCCTGATGTGGATGTTAGTTTTTCGTGTAGCCATTCCTTGAGAAATGGTGAGAGATCGTATGATGGCCAACTTGATGTAGCATTGGGATTATAAGGGCATTGTATGAAATTGAATTTATTATCTGTAGTATGAAAATCTTGTGCGACACTTGAACGGAATTTTTTATTTGTAGAGGTGAATATTTCCAATTTGACATAAATTTTGGGTGCATACGGTTAGTATTCATATATACAAATCATCCACACAAACCACAATACATGGGTGCGCCTTCCATCACATTATCTAGATGTTTTGTTGAGTCGAACGGTGCCTACAGTTTACCCAAAGATGGATCACTACGTATTTTTATAGAATTGTACTCCATCTTTTCTACAAGTTATTTAGTGTGAGTGTAGTCATTATCTAAAATATATTATGATGATGAATCAAAAATTATTATGAATGAAATTCAATACTTATAATTAGATAAGATTAAATAGTCACACACTTCTCTATGAAGATATTAGGGGTAGAAACACATATTTTTGATATTATGATATTTCATTATATATCTAAGTGGCTACATGGACTAAGTCAATGTACATAAATTGAAAATAAAAATATGATAACCAGTACAGAAAAATTCCATGATGGTATTGTTTTCAAAGACACATAACATTCATTTTCCAGGAGAATTTGTTATTAGACACATGAGGAAATGTCAAGGATAAAAACTATTTTATATACATTATTTACTGGATTAGTCATGCATATTATTCTACATACAAGGAAAAATGTGACCAACTCCTTATAAACAATATGAAGATACCAAGATGAACCTAGTGACCACTAATGATTGAATTAATGATTATTCTTCTGTGTCTATGGTGTAAAAAGGATATATTCATATTCTATATAATTGATGAGGAATGAGTCATTAATGGGTATTAAAATACTAGTTATGAAATAGCTAAATATTTTTAAATTTTATATTTAATATAAATTGAAATTCTCAATTGAGGTTTTGTGAGCTTGAAATGATAAAAAATCCTTTGTTTCAAATTCTATAGTGGATTCTGAATAAATTGGGGATTCTAAGGCATCTGTGGAAGAAGTTTATATTGGCAACTTCATTTGAAAGATTAGCATGGTTATGCGTAGTAAAGACATTATAATAAATTACAATTTTTGTACTATTGTGGTTAATATTTAATGGAGATAAGGGCACATCAATGGATGAAGAAGTTAATTTGTAAATATAATATAATGAAATATATTTCTCCAAGATATTATGTCATTGTGATTTAATTTTCCTTGGAATACAATGCCTAATACCCATTATCTGAATCCTTAACTCAGCATTAACATTTTCAGCATGTGAGGTCTAGTCAAATTAACTTCTTTAGTAGTTATCTCTTATCTTCGAGGACTTATATTGGAGTTGGATTCCGAGAGAAAAATTTATTTTACTTCATATTTTTTTATTAATCAAATAAGATAATATTTATAAAATTATTTATGATATAATTTTCATTATTTTATGTTACGTTAATATAATAATTCCATAGAATATTTTTCTCACTGGAAAAGGCTACAATAGTTCCCTGAAATGACGAGAACCTAGAATTGAAATGTAATTATTCTAAAAACCTATTCAATGGGTGGATAACATTCTATGATGGATGAAAAATTATGTTTACTGTTATTTTTTATATATAATAATCTCTAATTAGGGAGATTATGAGAATTGACCTACTAGTTTGAACTGAACATATATTCTTAGTATTGGTTATTGTTTTCTTTGTGAATTTGTGATAAAAAATTGAGCTTAAGATTGTTATTAATACATTACGTGACTCACACACATCGATGCTTTTTCCAAATACCATGATGACATATGTTTGTTGTGTTGTTTTGATTGTTGGGTGTGTTATGAATTGTATATTATTAATGAATATGTCTAGGAAGGATTAATCACTTATTCCTTGGAGGAAGTTAATATATAATTGATTTTAATGAAATGGAAACTTCATATTAAATTCAATATCCATGGTTTAGTGAAATGTTCATTTTAGATAGTCAATGAAATATATATCATACATAAAGGTTGATGAAATGTATTTACAATCTTCTTGATGTGATACAAGGATAATGTTATTATATTACATAATACGCATTAATATTTTTTTTAGTCTAATAGGATTATATTTATCCACAATGGGATCTATGATCCATTACTTGATAAAAATACTACACTCTATGAATGCCTTCCAAATATCACTGAGGAATATACCTCTTGTGTCACCCGAATTGTTTTTCAATTGAACACAGTTAAATATTTATTATGTTTTTCAATTAAAATAAATTTTGTTTTCTAGATAATATATAACACCACAAGCATCCACGGTACGATTCTCCTTGAATAATTCAGTAGCGTGTGTTGTACGCAACTTCGAGATTCTTACACACTACGACCAATCAAAATAGCTGTTTGGAATAGTAATACCAACTTTTTGAAATATTATAAATTTTAACTCTCAAAATGGACTTCATATTTTAATTTAGATTTTTTAAATTATCATGGGGTGAAATTATGGTACTTTTCGGATAACTTATATATTTTGATGAATAATGAAAATTACTAAATTTTAATTAAAAACAACTTTTGTAATCGAAATAATTAATTGGGATAAAATGCGAATTTGAGTGTTTTTAAAGTATATTTAGAATATATTTTTACCATTTAATAAAATTTTTCTCATTGGACATAATTTCACAATTAAACGGGACATAAAAAAGTGTCAATCTTTTAATTGTTATTATCTATTAAAAACATGCTTTTTGTTTTAGCAACGTGATTTAATTTTAAATTAATTACTTCCACTTATGTGTTTTGAATTTTTAAAAATGGATTCGATATTTGGAATTAGTATGTCTAAATTGTGTGAATAAGAAAATTTTATTTTTAGGCATTTTGAATAATTACTTCGGAAAATATTTTATTTACCATGGTTAAAGGGTAAATCCAGTAAATAAGCATAGAAAAATAATATTATATTAATAATAAATTAACCTAAAATGTTTCCTAACCTTATTTTTTGATACATGTCCGACCATAGGCATCATTGGGTCGATTTTGGGACCCCATGGATCCACTTGTATGTGATAAAGACACATTATATTAATTAAGATAAAAGAAATACAAAAATGACATAAGCATATATCTTTTAGCAAAACAATTTTTACATAGGGTTATATAAGTTTCATTTTCGACTATAAATATTAATTAGAAAGATAAAAATATTTCCTACATAATTGTATTTTATTTTTAATTTTTAGACCTCTAATAATTAATATTATTTATGACAAAAAAATGATGTAGTATTTTCTTTATTAATGAGAGAATCAAATAATTTGTATTATAAATGTTAAAATAAATATAATTTGAACGTTTTGATGACATCCATGAATTTTATTGGGTAATATGACATTATATGATTTCTTAAATGATTTTTTTTCGAATTAATAATGTTTTTAGGACTTTAAAAATATCAATTATTGAATAGTGTCAAAATTGACATAAATGAGTTTTTAAAACAACTTTTTATTATTAATTGATATTATATTCTTAAATATCGAAGGTTTGGCCAATGTACTTATATCATGATAGGTGTAGAATTAATTGAACACTTGGGGGTCTTATGGATGTATATAGTATTTTTATTAACTATATAATATAAAAATACAATGTGACATGGTAAATGTCAAACTAATTAACTACGAATTAAAACTCAAAGAAAAGGTTAATATAATGACCCAAACCTGAATAAATTCTATTGGGAAAAATTATTTCGACCCATCCCCACCTTATAATTTTAATAATATAATTTGGATCCATTAGAAACAAAATATGAATTTATTATAAAATAATATTTCTAGCTTTTCCAAAGGTGCCCCTCACCCCTCTTATAAAAGGGCACTCCTCCTTCTCACTAACTCACAAATTAAAAGCCTTTTGGCTCGGCATACCACTGCCCAAATACTCTCTAAACTTCCCTTAATTCAACCTTGAGGCCTTGTTTTGATCAGAAAGCCAACCCAAGGATCCCTTTAGATCAAATAAAAAGGAAGAACCCGAAGGAGATGTAATGTTTTCACCACCCTCTTTCAATTTCCTTTCTTCATCCACTTCATCTTTATTTGTTATTAAAATTATAAAAAAATAACTACACTATATTATATATAAAATGATGTTATTATAAATATTTTATAACCATATTCATTATTCTATCCATCCTTTCAATTACATGTCACCATACGTGCGTACGTACGGCTTACCGTCTCCACGTCATGGTGTAATTGTTATTCAAAACATTATTCTTTCGATGGTTATAATAATGACATTTAAATCATGTAAATAATAAATGTAACATGATAAAAATTCTGTATATATGATATAACATCAAATTATATATTATTTTAATATCAATTGCATGATATTGTCGCTCGTGTGTACGTATGGACTACCATCTCCACGAACGTGATGAGATTCATTCCCCATCATATACATTCGAGACTGATTCTCAATTGATGATTAAAAATATTGTTTAAGGACTTGATATCATTCTAGATATGAATATGATACAACATATTCATAACAAACATGACTTATGTAACAAAACATATAAGTTAACACCTGAAACGATGATAATAATAAGATATTATTAACAAATCAATGTTAAAAGATCATCTATGATATCATATTGATGTATACGATTCTTGTATAATTTAATAACAATTATTTCACCATTATAAAGTATTTTAACCTACCCCCAACCATGGAAAAGTACAAGGTAAGGGTTTATTTCACAATCTCTTCATTATCAGAGGTTGTTTATACGTGATTATCTACTGGGACCTCTTTATCATCCACATTCATGTTTCTTAAAAATGTATTCAAATTCATTCTTACTATTTTAAATACTATCAGATAAAGTCATTTATACCATTATTGTATTTTTATAAGAAGTTTATAAAGGAATTTTTTTGTCGTTTTCCAAACAAGGACCTTTTTAACCTTTTCGACAGAATTGCTGTAAGAATGTATTTTTTAACTTATACGGTGGGTGTGGCTATTTTCCACCGTTATAAAATTTTTGAATATTCCCTTAAAATATTATAATAATATTTTCAAGGTAAGTATTTTATTTTATAATTATGTGACTTTTAAATGATTTCAAAAAAGAGATATTTCACTCAAATAGTTTTGATTTCATATTTTTCAACATCCTTTGATGGATTTTAAGCTTATTTGAAGTTTATTTATTATGATACAAAAATTACTTATGGTATTGATGGTTTTGTGATATGTTTCACTATGGATGTGTTAATTTTATACCATTCATGATTTATGGAGAAAGTATTTTCATTTCGTATGCTAGTTTTAATACGAATATTTATGTTATGTTTAAACCTGTTCATATGAGGAACACATTGGCTTAATATGTGATGAGTGGAGCCCTCTATAGCTACTTGATTCATCCATAGGTCTCACGAGACAAACAAATGTCTTGGAACGAGGCCTTGACAAAATCTTATTTGTAGTCTTGGCACGAGGCCTTGGTTACGTGGTTATGATAGTCTTGCATTATGCCTTCCATCATTATGAAAGTGGTTATTGATATTTCACGTGATTATTCAACTAGAAGAATATCCATGTGAATATGTAAATGGAATTATTTCATTTTTTTCCATATTATGTAGAATATCATGTTTAATAGACTTTTGTTTTATTTATACATTTCTTTAAATGTTTATGATTATTTATGAAAGTTTCTGCTGTATTGTTATCCTTATTGGGAATTTGTGTTCACCCCTTTCTGTGTTTTATTCTTCCCAGGATGTGAAAAGTATTTTATGAATGACCTGCAGGGATAGTATAAGGGAATGTTATTTTGGAGACAAGATTATGTTGTAGTTTTCACTTTATGATGTAATGTAAACTTTATAAATGTATCTAGTGTTTCTAAAACTATTAAAATAATATGTATTTCGATAATTGATCTTTTGTGATCATACAAATTTATGTAATAATGCACTGACTCTGGGTAACTAGGGTCAGGTTGTTATAGTTGGTATCAAAAGAAGTTTAGTACAAACCATGGCAGCCAGATTTAGATAAACTTTGATTAGAGGACATAGATCTAATATGGATTTTGAGGATTATTATAGAAGAACTTTCTAAAATTTTGGTATTGTAGAAATTTTGTGAATTTTTCGAGTAATAATTCCATGTCTGGATACGAGCAGGTAGAGGTGGCTCTGGTATAGATGTACCTAGGGGTAAAACCCGAAAACACCACATTGAGCTAGACTCGAACTGGAACTAGTGCACGACAACGAGCCTTACTACACACTTGGTTACGACACTCCTGGGGGATATGCTTAGGATAATTATCATTTTCATTACAAAACATTACGAAGGGTTTATGAGTATATACTTCTAAAAGAATTTTTTTATGATTTTGGAATATCTCCATAAATAGTTCAATTTTTTTAAGTGATTTACAAGTATAAAATTATGCATTTTGATTCATAAACAGATCTAGTTTATGACATTTTTTTAGAAATGGTGCCTAGTGGAAGAAATGGAAACCATATCAATTCACACAATCCATATAGGGATTTCCCTCCTGCTCAAGATAATTATAGTGAAGCTGGTGATGCAACTGGTGCTGATCAACTAATCACCATTCTGGGACATCTCACTCAGGTTATGAATAATAACCTTACCCGTATGGAGCACCCTGATCCACACCATGGGGGAAAGAAGTTAGATCTCTTCATGAGGCATAAACCACCAACATTCAATGGGAGTACAATTCAATTAGTAGCTGAGAAATGGATACGTTCCCTAGATAAAATATTTTAGTCTTTGGGGAGTAGTGAAAGGGAAAAAGTTGTCATGGAAGTTTGTCACCTCATTGGAGATGCTGATCAATGGTGGTCATTGATTCAAAACATGAATGAAGATGATTAAGTATCAATTATGAAATAGAGGGAGTTCAAAGATATTTTATTAGAAAAATACTTTCCTCATGACCATCGAGCAGATATGGAAAGCCAATTTCTGAGTCTGAGACAAAAGGAGGATGAAAATGTTGAAAAATATGAGGCTAACATTACAAGGTTAGCAATGTATGCTGGAGATTATATACATAACCCAAGAAGAAATATAGATCGTTTTTTATGGGTTAAAACAATTTTTCGTCGAGCATTAGTGTCACAATCCTTCTTGTCGTACGAAGATATTGTCTCATGTTCTATCAAGACAGGAAAATAATTCTCTAAGTCTTTTGAATTTAAAGAAAATAAACAGAAGAAGAGATCTGCAGATCACTCTAGGAATGGATATAAGGGGAATAAGGGAAAAGTTTAATATCCATCCTGTAGTAAATGTGGGAAGAAACACCTTGGTATTTGATTGAAGGGAATGAGAGTCTGTTACAATTGTGGTGAAAAGGCCACCAAGCTCATGATTGCAAGGGGAAGAAAGAAGCTACCAATGTTTAATAATACAACTGCAGAGAGATGGGACATTATGTAAATTAATATCCTAACCATCATGGGAACTTACCACAGAAAAGGCCAAGGGATCAAGGCCAAGCTTAAGCTATCACTACTACTGTGGTAGAAGCTCCGAAAGACATGGTGGTAGGTAATTTAATGATTTCCTCTAGTTTAGAAAATTAATTAATTGATTCTGGATCATCTCATTGTTACGTATCTTCCCAGTTTGATAAGAAAATCATATATTTTCTATTTGATTTAACAAGGGAGTTGTCAGTTAAAACTCATAAGGGAAGTATCATTGCAATAATGTTTTGTGAATCAGTCACCATTATAACACATAAATGTTCTTTATCTTCTGATATAATCATCATATCTATGATTGAGTTTGATATAATCCTTAGTATATATTGTCTTTTAGACCATGATGCAAAGATTTATTGTAAGAAGGAGGAGGTTAAGGTTTTTGATTATGATGATAAGGAACACCTTATCTTTAGAGAAGAATCGTCACCACCTAATTCTTATCTTGAACCACACCCAGTAGCTCAACTAAATTCAATTATTGGGGAGGAAGAGTATGAAATGACTGTGGGTGAGTAAAAGAATGTTCAAATAGAGGATGTAACTTTTGCGAAATAATATGTAGATGTGTTTTTGAAAGATTTACCTAGACATCCTCCGGAACAAGAATTTGTGTTTTCCATTGATTTAATTCCTGGATCAAGGCCTATATCAAAGAACCCTTATATAATTGCCACTGTGGAATTAGTTGACCTAAAAAACAACAAGAGGAATTGAGTAATAAGGGATTTATTCACTCAAGTGTTTCTCCATGGGGATCCTCTGTTCTATTTGTTAAAAATAAAGACAGATATATGAGGTTATGTATCAACTACAAGGAGATAAATGCTATAACAATAAAGAACAAGTATCTCGTACCTCGCATTGATGATTTATTTGACCAACTTCATTGATCTCAATACATTCAATGATTGACATTTGGTCTGGATACCATCAGTAGTGTGTGAAAAAGGAAGACATTCTAAAGACAACATTTCTAACCAGGTATGAGCATTACGATTTTACAGTAATGCATTTTGGGCAGTCTAATGCCCCCTCTGTATTCATGGATATAAGGAATAGAGTTTTCAAGGAATATCTAGTTGAATTTGTGGTGGTATTTATTTATGATATATTGGTATACTCTAAAAGCTACCAAGATCATGAAAATCACTTGTGCATTATCCTGAAGACTCTGAGAAGACATGAATTATATGGGACGTTTAGTAAGTGTGAATTCTCGATTCAAAAGATTTATTTTCATGGCCATATTGTCTCTAAAGATGAAATATTTGTTGATCCTTCTAAGACCAAGGCAATCGAAGAATGTCCTGCACCAACGAGTATAACTGAGGTACGCTGTTTTATTTGTTTAGCATGATAATATCGACGTTTCGTCCATAAATTTTCCTGGTTGGCTAACCCATTAACAAACCTCACACATAAAGGGGTTAAATTTGTTTGGAAAAAAGTGTGTGAAGAATGTTTTGATGATCTGAATATAATATTACTCAATTCTTCTATATTGACTCTACCACCGGGTATTGATGAGTTCGTTATTTATAGTGATGGATCGAAGAAAGGACTGGGTTGTGTCCTTATGTAGAATGATAGGGTTATTGCCTATGCATCATGATAGTTGAAAATTCATGAGAAAAAATATCCTGCTCATGATCTCGAGTTAGCAGCTATGTTCATTGCTTTGAAGATATGGAGACACTACCTCTATGGTGAAAAATGTGATATTTATACTGATCACAATAGTTTGAAGTATATTTTCTCAAAAAAGAACACAACATGAGGCAAAGGAGATGGATTGAATTACTCAAGGATTATGATTTCACTATACTCTACCACTCGGGGAAGGCAATCAAGGTGGAAGATTCTTTGAGGTGAAAAGATCATGGATTTTTGACCAATATGAGAATTGAAAGGGATCCAATTTTCATGGATCTAGTGAATATAGAAATGGGAATAACCATGGAAGGTGAAACATTAATTCTTTTTCAAATGGTTTCCAAACCATATTTACTAGAATAGATTATGAGTTCTCAGACCGATGATGATGAATTTCAAAAGAATATTAAAGCTGTGAATGATGGGAGATTGAGAGACTTTTTGTATGAAGATGGAATATTGAAATTTGGGAAGAGACATAGTGTTCCTGATATACCTGATATAAAAAGGCAATTGCTGGAAGATTCTCATAGTTATAATTTCTCTATACACCCTGGGAACACCAAAATGTAAAGAGATTTGAAGGAATATTTTATGTGGGACAACATGAAGAGGGAGATTGCAGATTTTGTGTCTAGATGTATAGTTCGTCAACAAGTGAAAGCTGGAAGGCAATAGCCTGGTGGAGTATTGCGACCTCTTCCCATAACTGAGTGGAAATGGGATAATATTACGATGAACATCATCATGGGGCTACCAATGACTTCTAGAAGGAATGATGCAATATGAGTCATTGTTGACCGTCTTACGAAGTCAGCACATTTTCATGCTATTATAAAAGATTTATGACCCAAACGTCGACAAAGACTATATATTAATGAAATTTTGAGTCTTCATGGAGTACCCTTATTGATTGTTTCTGATCATGATCCCCACTTTACTTCAAGATTCTGGAAAATCCTTCAGAAAGCCCTAAGAACTACCTACCACCCTCAAATAGATGGACAATTAGAACGGACTATTCAAACCATAGAAGACAAGTTGAGATCCTGCTCACATGAATTTCAGGGTATGTGGGATCAATATTTACCTCTAGTAGAATTTTCTTATAATAATTTCTTCCATTTGAGTGTTCAAATGGAACCATATAAAGTGTTATACAGAAAGAGATGTCACACACCAACCTGTTGGGATGTCATTGGAGAAAGAAAACTTCTAGGCCCAGAACTGGTTGAGGAAACGATGGAGAAGGTGAAGGTAATACAAAGCAACATCAAAGCATCTCAACGTAGGAAAAAGTGCTTTGCTACCAACCGAAGGAAGGATTTGGAATTTCAGGTAGGATATCATTTTTTCTTGAAGGAATCTCCATGGAAGGGAGTTATACATTTTAGCAGGAATGGTAAATTGAGTCCCAGGTACATAGGAACTTTTGAAATTCTAGAACAAATTGGGGTTGTAGCTAACTGTTTGGAAATGCCGCCAAGTCTCTCCAAAGTTCATGATGTGTTCAACATATCACTATTGAGAAAATACATTCCTGACCCAAAGAATTTACTCACTTTTGAGAAATTAGAACTGGATCCTGATCTGTCTTATTGTGAAAATCCCGTTAAGATTCTTGATACAATAAAGAATGTGATGAGAAGCCAGACGACTCGTCTGGTAAAAGTTTTATGGAGGAACCATATGATGGAAGAGGCAACGTGGGAACCTGAGGAAAAATTATGATGAAGAACCATCTGAATATTTTCATGCGGTAGTATTCTAGAAATTTCGAGGATGATATTATTTGAAGGAGGAGAGAATTTAACACCCCAAGCATTCGTGGTACGATTCTCTTTGAATAATACAATAGACTGTGTTGTACGCAACTTTGAGATTCTAACACACTACAACCAATCAATGTAGCTGTTATGAATAGTAATACCCACTTTTTGAAATTTTAAAAATTTTATCTCTCATAATGGACTTCATTTTTGGATTCGGAATATTGAAATTATCCTACGGTGAAATTTTGGTACTTTTCGGATAACTTTTATATTTTGACGAATAGTGAAAATTACTAAATTTTAATTAAAAACAACATTTTTATTCGAAATAATTAATAGTGATAAATTATTAATTTGAGTGGTTTTAAAGTATATTTAGAATATATTTTTACCATTTAATATGATTTATGTCAATTTCTATAATTACAAAATTAAACCGGACATAAACAAGTGTCAATCTTATGATAGTTATTATCTTTTAAAAACTTGTTTTTTTGTTTTAACAATGGGAAATAATTTTAAATTATTTTATACCACTTCTATGTTTTGAATTTGGAAAAATTGATTCCATATTTGGAATCAGTATGTCCACATTTTGTAAATAGGTAACTCTTATTTTTAGACATTTTGAATAATTACTTCGGTAAATATTTTATTTACCATGGTTAAAGGCTAAATCTGGTAAATAACGGTAAAACAATAATATTATAATAATAATAAATTACTCTAAAAGGTTTCATAAACTTATTTTATGATACATGTCCGAAAATGGAAATCATTGGGTCAATTTTGGGAACCCATGGATTTAAAAGTATGTTATAAGGACACTTTATATTAATTAATATAAAATAAATGCAAAAATGACATAAGCATATAACATTTAGCAAAAACCATTTTTACATAGGGTTAAATATGTTATATTTTCGAATATAAATATCCATTAGAATTATAAAATTATTTCCTATATAATGTTATTTTATTTATAATTTTAGACATTTAATAATGAATATTATTTATGACATAATATTGATGCAGTATTTTCCTTATTAATGAAAGAATAAAATAATTGGTATTATAAATGCTAAAATAAATATAATTTGAATGTTTTTATGTCATACATGAATTTTATTGGTTAATATGACATTATTGGATGGCTTAAATGTATTTTTATCGAATTAATAGAGTTATTAAGACATTAACCAAATTCAATTATTAAATAGTGTCAAAATTGACATAAATGAGTTTTAATCATATATTATATTATTAATTGATATTTTATTACTAAAAATATAAGGATCGGCAAAAAGACTTATATAATTATATTTAAATCATTAATGGACCACTTGGGGTCGCTTGGATATATATAGTATGTTTATTAACTATATAATATAAAAATACAAAGTGACATGGTAAATGTCAAACTAATTAACTAAGAGATAAAACTAAAATATAAGGTTAATATAATGACCCAAACATGTATAAATTATATTGGTTGAAAGTATTTAGTCCCATAACCACCTTATACTTTTAATAATACACTTTAGATCCATTAGAAACCGAATATGAATTTATTATAAAATAATATTTCTAGCTTTTGCAAAGGTGCCCATCACCCCTCTTATAAAAGTTCACTCCCCCTACTCACAAATTCACACATTCAAAGCCATTTTTCTCGTCCAAACCATGAACAAATACTCTCTAAAAATACATCACTTCATCCTAGAGGAATTATTTTGATCAGAAATCTATCCTAAGGAACCCTTTTGATCAAATCAAAAGGAAGAACCTGAAGAAGAGGTAATGTTTTCACCACACTATTTCAAGTTCCTTTCTTCTTCCACTTCTTCTTTCTTGGTTATTCACATTCTAAAATATTTACTATATTATTTAATATATACTATGATGTTATTATAAATATGTTACAACCATATTCAGTATTCAATCTATCCTTTGAATGAGATGTTACCATACGTGCTTACGTACAGCTTACCGTCTCCACGTCATGGTGTAATTGTAATTCAAAACATTATTTTTTGGATGGATATAACAATGATGTGTAATTCATGTAAATAATAAATATATAATAATAAATATTCTGTATATATGATATACCATCCAATTATATATTATTTTAATATCAAAAGAATGATATTGTTGCTCATGCGTACGTAAGGACTACCGTCTCCACAAACGCGATGAGATTCATTCCCCGTCGTATCCATTAGATACTCATTATAATTTGATGATTAAAAATAATGTTTAAGGACTTGATATAATTATGTATATGAATAAGATAAAACATATCCATAACAAACATGTCATATGTAACAAAACATATAAGTAAACACATGAAACAATGGTAATACTAAGATATTATTAACAAAGCAATGTTAAAAGATCATATATGATATCATATTAATGTATATGATTCTTGTATAATTTAATAACAATTATTTAACCATTATACAGGAGGATTAACTACCACCAATCAAGTAAAAGTACAATTTAAGGGTTTATTTCAAAATCTCTTCATTATCTGAGGTTGTTTATACGAGATTATCTACTGGGACCTCTTTATCATCCACATCCATGTTTCTTAAAAATATATTTAAAATCATTCATACAATTTTAAAGTCTATGGGATACTGTAATTTATATCATGGTTGAATTTTTATAAGAATTTTATAAAGGAATATTTCTGTCAATTTCCAAAGAAGGTCCTTTTAACCATTTTCTACAGAATTAACGTAAAAATGTATTTTTTAACATATACGGAGGGTGCAGCTATTTTCCGCCATTATAAAATCACGAAACCTTCCCTTACAAGATTATAATAATATTTTCAATGTAAATGTTTTATCTTATAATTATGTGACTTTTAAATGATTAAAAAAAAGAGATATTTCTCTCAAATAGTTTTGATTTCATCTATGTCAACAACCTTTGATTGATTTTAATCTTATTTGATGTTTATTTATTATGATACAAAACATTCATATTATATTTTTGGTTTTGTGATATGTTTGACTCTGGATGTGTTAATTGTATACCATTCATTGTTTATGGAGAATGTATTGACATTTCATATGGTATTTTAATATGAATGTTTATGTTATGTTTAAACCTGTTCATGTGAGGAATGAATTGGACTTAATATGTGACTGGTGGAGCCCGCTATAGCTCCTCGATGGATCGGTAGGTCTCATTAGACAATCTAGTGTCTTGTCATGAGTCCTTGACAAAATCTTATTTTTAGTCTTGGCATGAGGCCTTGGCTATGTGGTTATGATAGTCTGGAATTATGAATTCCATCATTATAAATGTGGTTATTGATATTGAATGTGATTATTAGACTAGAAGTATATCAATGTGTATAATTAAAAGGAATTATTTCATTTTATTTTTTCCATATTATGCTGATGTTCATGTTTAAAAGGCTGTTGTTTTATTTATACATTCCCTTAACTGTTTATGCTTATTTATTAATGTTTCTGCTATATTGTTATCCTTACTGGGCATTTGAGCTCACCCCATTCTATTTTTAATTTTCGCAGGATGTGAAGATGTATTTTATGAATGACATATAGGGATAGTATAAGGGGATATGAGTGTGGAGACAAGATTTTGTTGTAGTTTTAACATTGGGATGTAATGTACACTTTATTAATGTATCTAGTGTTTCCAAGACTACAAAACTAATTGGTCTTCTGAGACATGATCTTTTGTGATCATTCCAATGTTATGTAATAATGCACCATCTCTGGGTAACTGGGGTCGGGGCGTTACATAATCTGTAATATTTATTTAATATTTATTAAAAGATAAATATTAAAAAAAGTATAATTTTATGTTATTTATTTAATCATGGCGATACATAATCTTTATATATCACTTGCTATTAACTAGGTAATAAATTATAAATTTTTAATAATTAATTTCTTTATTTGGCTATTAAATAAATATTTATTCTGCAGAACAAGAATAAAATATTTACTTATTTAATGATTCATATTTAGTTAACCATTTTTCATGATATCAATAAATGTGGGGGTGGAAAAGAAAAAATAGATTTTATCAAATAATATGTATTTATTTAATATACTTTAAAAATAATTATTTTTTATTAAGAATTTTTTCATACATAAAAAGTTTAAAAAATTATAATATTTTTATTTACAAGGCATTGGGTTTGATGGGTATTAATTTAATTTTAACGAACATTATTAAAATAATTGTAATAAATTCCTACCGTTATTTATTTTTATAGTCTTCAAGGTGAATTAGATAATGGTTGATCATTGTGAATAATAATTCAGTTAAAAGATCGCCATTGTCCCCTGTTCTTGACATGGGTGAGAAGAGTAGTAGAAATTCTATCAATTCATTATGAACATAATGATTTTAAATAAAATATACCATGATGATCAATTGAACATCCTAGAAACCATCATTTCATTTGTGTTAATTTGACATTGAATGTGCATGTGTAGATCACCTCCAGAGGGGATCTCTTTTGGGTCTCTAGAAAAAAACGATAACACACAAATCATCATAAAATGATAAACACCATCAATTGAAAAATATCACATGAATGTGGAAATATTTCTACTGTTTTTTAAAATTTAATAAAAATTAACGTGGAATGATCATCTCTCACTGTTTCAAAAAATAATTTTAATATTTTCAAAGAATAAATTTACAGTGTTCATGTTACTCAATTCATGTGCATTGTGAATGATACATTTAATTAATCAAAATCCATTTTAGTTAAATGCTTATTTGGTGTATCCATTGTATCCAAAACCCTGAATAAATATGTATTAAATTTTTATAAATGATGAGAATATGGGATGTATAATATAAATGTGGTTAAATATATGATAGTATAATGGTTATGTTTGTGATATTTAAAATTAAAGAACCTTTATGTAATTTGAGTGTAAAAGGGAAGGATATTTCTTAAATAAAATTATTTTATTTAGTCATAATGATTCCCCTTTGATTATTTTTTACGAAGATAATTTTATAAAATAAAGTAGTTGTATTAAAATTCCATTCCACTTTTATTTTTGCTGAATTAATTTGTTTGTTCTCAAGTTTTATAAAATTTTACTTTTCTAAGAATAATTATTATACCATATTTATGAGCTCAGTTTCATTTATATCAATGTTAACTCATATCACCAATATTCTCCTTTGTTATTTTGACTAAAAAAATATTATTCAAAATGATCTTTAAATTTTTATTTTTTATGCATTTTAAAATGGATGGTTTATCACTATATTTTGATGTGGGATTCCATAATGGTATTTTAGAAATATTAAAGAGGCTTCCATTTTCACAATTATAATATTTATCATTCACCACATATATTCTATGTTATCATTAATCCATTTTAAAGGATCCATTATTGAAAATTTTTGAATGATTTTTAAACTATTTTACACTTCAATTATTCCAAAAAAAGTCATTTGAATGTGACTCATACCATCTTCTCTTCATGAATGTAAAAAAAATTATAATGAAAATTTTTTATTTTAATACTATTTTCATCTTAAACAAAAATTATCTAACTAATATGGAGTAATATTTTATGAATCACTTACTTATAATATCGATGATTTTGTTTTTAGAATCAACAATTCAATTTATAGAATTCATTTTATGTGATAATATATTGAAATTTTATTGAATGTATTTCATTTCCCCAGGTTCATTACAATATGACAAAAGACTAATTTAATGTATAAAATATATGTGTTGACTTTTATAATTTAATGGTAGGGTCATATATTACCCTCCAATGCATTGAAAAATCATTAAAAATCATGATATTATATTGGGAAATGAGTAAAGATGGTAAATCCAATTTTGAAAACAAAAATTGATAACAGATAAAATATGGAAAATAATAAGTAATTATTGATCATATATGATAAACATGAGTTATTTTTTTATATTCTATGGAATATAAGATGTAATTAATAATCCACAATAGGAAATGAGAAGTAATTTCTGATCCACTAATGGAAAATTTATTTGAATCATGATACAATATGCTGTGATTTATATAATTATATTTGTGTCATTTTTATAACGTATGTCCATGAATTTTATCCAAATATTAGGCTTAATATATCACACTCTAAATAAATTGGTTCATGTTTATTAATTTCAGATTACATGTCAAATATTCACGAACAATGGACAAATATTATTGGTCAATGTTTTTTCGGATATGTTATGTTCCTCTTATCTTGTTTTCATACATGATTATATTGTCACCCTTGATGACATGTTGTTAATTATTATTACAAAATATACTTCTATATTTGATCTTAAAAAAATATACCCATATATTACTATTATAATTAGATTATTATATGATGTTATTTGTATCAAATGGAAATTACATAAAATTAATTTATGATTATCTATAGTTATCAAACATGTTATCAATGAATATGTGTAAATATTTGTCTTTATATCTATTCATTGGTTTTATATTTTGGGATTCCTATGTTTTAATTGGATAAGGGTTTAGTTATTGATGAGTATTATTTAAGTGATTTTTTGTTTATTAGAATGAGGGTGTTTTAGTGAAAACACTTTGGATAAGTATATGTATAAGATTCTATCATGATATTTGTGAAAAGAGATTATTGTGTTGATTTAATAGAATTAAAATCCATATATAGATATAAATAAGTGTTCATGAGAATTACAAAATACATAGATAGAGATAATATCATTGAAAATGATATTTGATTATTAACTCAGTCTTCTTGTTGTGCATTACAAAATGTTCAAGAAGCAAAAATGGTTTGGACGTCATTTGGGGTATGATTTGATAAATCACAGACATGTTAGAAGATATTTTGAACGATTTATTATATTGAAAAATGAGGTTAATATGTATGATAGAACCTGAAAAAATGATTCCCAAATTAAACTGCTATTTTTTTATGTAGAACTAAAATATAATATGATGGTTTCTAAGATAAATATGTTTCAAGGTTTATTTCACTTGAGTTTACATATGACAATTCAATTATGTTATTAGTTTTTAATCCCACATGTCAAACCATATTTATTTTTTGTATTGATTCCAAAAATGAGAATTTTATGTAATACTGACTACATGGATGATGAGATGAGTTCACCAATGGGAACCAAAATGTGATAGAATATATATTGAGAAATATTTGTGTTATTACATGAAAATAATCAGTAATTAGGATTAAAAATGTGAAATTAGTTAATATTAATGACAAATTAATTAATAAAAGTATGTAATATCATTAATGTTCAGGTGATAGAGATGATGAAAGAAGTAATACTTAATTTTCTTCATGTAACAATAGTAGGATGAAATACCTAGCACATGGATCAAAAAAATTGGAAGATGTATTATCTATGATAAATAAGAAAATAGAGATATAATTTAGTGGGGGAAAAGGAAGAGTTCAGTGAACTTAATATGAAAAAATTACATCTATTCAAGGACCAATAATCAATTTAATGTTTTATACGTGTGGAATTTTAGATCTATTCAAACCACTGAACTAGTATAATGTATTAAATGAAAATTGTAAATATAACCTATATTAACATTGGAATAATTAAAATATAATTAAAAATATAACATTGATGTTTGAACAGATAATAAAACTGGACTAGGAACAATTAATCATTACTCTAAATTTTGGGATGTCTTTGTTCATGTATGTTTTCACCAACAATATGCTATATTATAATAAATAAAAATTCTTATTGGTAACATTACTGTATCCATGGTATTATAATATCGTTAATTATATTTTTATTGTGATACATGATAGTCTTAGTGTCCTTCTATTAGTTGAATTTTACAGGTTTTTTAAAATTAATTATTTACATCCACATACAATCCATATTAATCAACGAACCCTGGATGAGAAATTTAATTTTTCAAAACCAACCTATAATCATCATTCACTAAAATTATAATAATGAGATATATTAGAAATGTAATTCTATTTTATCATTTTTGATATCAATCCACAAGGGATTTTTAGATAAAATTGTAGCAGAAAAACTCAACAGTTATATTGTACTATTTTGATCAAAATTGTATAATTATTATATTTGTAAGTTTAATATATCTATGTAAATTATATCTTGGGTAATTTTAATCGATTTTACATCATTTTCCCTTTTTATTATTATGAGATAATTAAAATTGTGAGGATGAAATTTATTTAAGTGGGAGAATGAAACAAAAAATGATTATACTATATTTATTTCAAAAATAATTCTAATATATTATATATCTTTCTACACTTAAAAACAGGATCGAACTACAATATTAAATATTAGAAAAATGAAATATCATGTGAAAATTTAAGAAGAATATTTAAATAACAATAAATCATTATGTAAATTAAAAGACAATAAATTTATTTTTTATAAATTTTATCATTAAATTATATTAATATTGTTGAAATTTTTGGTGTATTCATTAAATTTAGGTTTTTCAATATAATTTATTTATTAAATGTAATTAAATGGTAAAATATTAAAAATAGTTATTTTTTAATGATCAATTTTTATATAATGTGTATTTATGATCTAAAAAAAATTCACTTTTAAAAGGTGAATCAATAAAAAAATTATATTATATAAGATTGAGATCATTTATAGTTTAAATTTTATATTTTATACCAAAAGAGTTTTCTTTTAATTTTTTTTCATTTAGATGATAAAAATAAAAAATTTTACAATTTAAATTTCAGAAAATGATATTATTTTTCAAATTTATCATTTTAAAAATATATTAGGTTTTATTTTTTGTGATGTTTCTAAAAACACTTATTTTTATGTGAATATTGATATGTACGTATTTTATAAACACCATATTGTTTTTTAATACATAATTAACTAATAATGAAATAAACCATTTATTTAAAAAAATCAATATCTAATAAATAAATATTTTAATAATAGAGTGTTTTGAAATCTTAGTACAAACATTTAAAATCCAAAGTAATATTTACTTTAATAAACACAATTTATGGTCTATTCAATTTAATTTAGTATAAACATGGTGGAATTAATTTTTGGATTAATTTAATAGATATGTTAGTATTATTTAGTAAATTTTGAACAAAATAATGTCAGATAGATCAACAAAATTGATAATTTTAACATAATCATATGTTTGAAGCATAAATATAAACTTTTTTAAAAAATTATTTTTATAGGTTATGTACGTTAATATTGAAATTATTTTTTATCACATATTAAGATTTTATTAAATAAAATTGATTTCCTATTTTTAAATATTAGGTCTATATTGGTTCATATGGAATTTTGTTCATTAAATGTAAATGATTGAAGGTTAAAATTATTTAATGCGAAAAAATTAATACTCAAAATATTATAGTGAGCGATGAAAAAACATGTTCAAACAACTGTTAATATTTATAATTGATTTTTTATTAACCTTACCCATATCCCAATTCATTATTTTCCACTATTGGATAAACTTGACCTTGGGATTGTGATTTGTTCATTTTTATTTGTATAAAATTACTCTTCTACCATATAAAATAATCTATCAACCCCCACTTATAATCACAAACCACGAATATTATATTTGAACAAAATCAGTATAAATAATTCTAAAATACTACTAGACACAACATAACAGTTCTGGTTTTCCAAACGACTACATCTCAAATACAAAACAAAATTTGAAATGTGTCACTTTTATGTAATATAGTAAGATTTAATTTTTCATTTTTCATTAATTTTAATTACTAATTATTAAAACTCATAAAAATAGGTTCTATCCATATTTTGAAAATTGTATTATTATCTTTTTTTAAAAAAAATAATATTTTTTATTGGATGAAATTTTATAACTTCATTATAATATTTTGAAAAAAAAGTTACTTTTTTTATATCTAGACTACAACCTGAATAAGAGATGTGATATGAATTTCATAAATATATAAAATGTATGATTAAAATGGTTTATTTAATGAATGAATAATATAATATAAAAATTATTAATATTCTAAAAATATAAATGAATTCCAACACTCTTTATGTTATATGGAAAACTGGAATGTCAACTATGCATACATATAGACTACCCCCTCTTTGAAGAAAACTATTTTTATTAATATAGACATCAATTGTTGATCAAAAAAAATAAAATGTAATTAAAGACATAAAAAATCTAAATAATTTCATTACCCATCATTAATAATAATATTACTCTGATGAAATAACTTTACTAACCATATGCACCCATCAAGTATAACATGTTTTTGTTTGGGAAGATTTAACCATATACAAGAATATTGTTACAAATATATATCAAGGATGAATATGAAACATAAATACTAGTATTATTATAGATAAATGATAAAATAATTTTATGTTTATGGTTATGTATTACTGTATAATTTTATTACTTATTACTATAATACAACACATTGTTCAATAAAAATTAACAAAACATACACACTAATGAATTCATCTCCATGAGCTGGAACCAAAAATATCATGGAATAAAATTATAACATTATAAATAATGGTAAGATATATAATATATTACCTTGAATAATATACTAAAAATGGACATAGTATCAAATACATGGAATCAATATTGAAACATTAAAGAATTAGAAACAATCCAAATGGCTAACATCCAAGTATGGTAATAAACTATAACCATAGAATTAGTGTATAATAAATTAATATAATTAAAAAGTGTATAATGCATTCAATTTTTATAATTATATTAAATATTTTTTTAAGATAGTATTGTTTATAATTCATGATATTAAGTAGATTTTGTAGAATTTGGGATTAAAAGATGAGGGGTTACCTTGACTCGTTTTCTTTACATACCTTGTAATGATTTCTATTTGAATATGGTATTAAAATATGGTTCTATTATATATTATATTAATATTATAATTAATTTAAACATTTTTCATAGATATAAATTAATGGATCTATTTCTTCATAAAATTTTATGTTGGTAAGAATATTTTTTATTCTCTCCTAATGAGATCCTTTTCTTCACCACCCATACTCATTCTTTTCACTAATGATATACTTTATTATTTTTTAATCCAAATATGTTTTCATTGTAGTTAAATTTATAAATATCTTTGTCTAATCTGTTATGGATAAATTAACACTATTTTTATGATGTTGGTTTCAATAATTCTATTTTTAAAATATTAAAATGGGCGTTCCTTTATTGTTTTCATTATCAATATTTCCCAATAAATTTTATTAATATTACCATTATATCATTTTAAAATCTGAATTTATGAGTGTTATTGTCATGTTTAAAATTTATCAATTAATTTATTTTCAACGTATTGTTTATTCAAAGTGACTCATTACATTTTCTTTTTACAATAATGGAAAAATGATTTCAAATGTATCCATTTTGATTTAATTATGTTTTACTACGGGGATAAAAATATATAAATCCTATGGAGTTATTTTTTATGAATTTATTTATACATTACTTTATGAAATACTCTTTTTCAGAGGTTATTTAATTTTTTGTACCATTTGATTTATGTCGTGATGTCATTTGTTTATACCATTTGGAAATGATATAAAACCTATTTGCATTTCAAGGTTTATTTATGATATGATTAATGAATTAATGGATGTGGAATATATATATATATATATATGGGTGATCATAAATTGATTGGTGGGACATATATAACACTTAATGTATTGGATAAATCTTTAAATCTCATGTCAAAGTAATGGGAAATTAGTATTGATTATTAATCAAATATGTGTAACAAAAAGTAAATATTTTCCCACTATGGAAAAAATTTAATCCCGAATTTTCTAATGGGTACCTGAATTCATTCTCATCATACTTTGGGAAATGTAAAGTAATTCAATATCCACTACCGGAAAATTTAATTTCCAATCAACTAGGTTATACATGGAGTCACTCTTTATCCACCATTTTGTGATTTGTATTCGTATTTTAATATCATATTTCTATGTTATAAACATTGTATTATGTTCTGTGAATTATCATTATTATCACATACTAATATTTCATCATATATGTTTCTTCATTTTCGATTTCATGTCTCATAATCACGAATAATTGAAAACTCTTATCATCACTCATTCATTTTAAATTAATATTTACCCCTAATAATATTTTATTATATTATTATGATATAACCCATGATGAAATATTCATAGGTAGTACATTAATGATAATTTCATATAACCACTTTATTATTGTTTATTAAATATGTCATAATGATGATTATATCCAACGAAGAGTCAATAAGGAATCATATATTGGTTTAATTAAAGATAACGGTTTAAAATTAGTGAAAATTTTATTTATTATATAGTTGATACTCAAAGACACAAATAATTATGTTCATTCGATTGTGTAATTATTATGGTATATAATTTTTAACTTATAGAAATTTTGTAAAGTGAAAATCTATTTACATATATCAGACCATCCAAACTATTAATGATATGTTTCCCCTAAGTGTTATGGATTTTTCATGTTTCTGGATGATGAACCTTCCCTTTGTTTATTTTTCATACAATAATAGTTTCTACTCAACCATTGGTATGCTTCCATTTGAATAATTTTATGGATCACCTTTTTTTTCTCCATTATGATGGACTGGGGTGGGAGAGAAAGGAATTTTCATTGTGAAAATAGTACAGAATACAAAAGAGATGGTTCATGTAATTCATGATAGCCTGAAGGTACATCAGGATCATCAAAATTACTTTTCAAATCAGGGGTGGAAACATATAGAGTTTTAATATGAGTATCATGTGTTCTTGAAGGTGATTCTTCATCATGGGTAGAAAATGTTTTTCTATGGGAGTAATTTTTATTGCCCTTTTTAGGGCATTTATGGTGTTTTCTAATTTTGGAGCTATGGCGTATCAAATTACACATTCAAAATAGATGTTCTAGATACACAATGTTCTTAACATGTTTCAACTTCAATGATTTCTTCATTTATACTATCAGGTCCTCAATTGTGTAATGATCAATTCAGATGATGATGTGACCATAGAGGAGTGTATTATAGAGATATAGGACCAACAAGTTATTTTTGATGAGTTTTAGTACTATTACATTGGTTTTTGTCTTGTGGAGACATTAGGTAATGGATGTGATTTCCTGATATTGTGAATCAATGATGCACACTGAGTACCTCGAGATATATTATTTCTCTTATCTTCTCTTGAAATGTAGTTCTATAATAGATGTGGACACTTTTCGGTTATGATATTGTATTCACCAGATTATTGTAGTTCATTTACTCTTGATTGAGAATTTTCTCCAGCTGTGGGTGGCCATAAAATAGTTTTTATTCTACTATGGTTTTTTAATTGTATAATATTAGTTAGGTGTTTGAGCTGCTAATATGTAGAGAAGGTTGAGTAGTGTCTCTCACGGTGGTTGCTGAAAAGAACACATGATCTTCCTCTATGGGTTTTGTTTTGGATTCAAAGGAGGAGAATTATTTGTGAGGTATCTTATATATGGGCTTTAATCCATGGGGAATACAAATTTCCATGTTTCTATGGCCTATAATGCTAAGAGGACTCTTGGAATTAGATTGGTGGTTTGTATAAAAAAGGATAGAAATTATAAGAATCTACATCCTACAATGTTACATGATGTGAAAGGGTGGATCACAACTTGTATAGGTCTGGTTCAAGATGTCAAAAATCATAGGGTTAAATTATTGTAAGGGGGATGTTTTTGGCCTAATTTAATCCTTGGGTATTACATTATGTAAAATAGATTTGACATCATGTAAATCCTAGGTACATGGAATCCTTAAAGGGTGAAGTTGGTCGAGGCATTCACAAATCCTATGGCATGTATTGGCTCTATCTCACATACCCGGTGACCAGCATCTCCCTCCGTTTGTGTTTTGAGATTCATTGGATGGGGATCAATACTTGGGCTTCAATCTTCAATCCATGGTGATCCAAAGTGAATTTTACCTTCATTTCTTATGGATTTTTCATGTTCAATTTCTTTTTCCTCATATTAATCCTACCATGTAGTTGGAATTAATGTCCCATATTTATAGTGGGGTATTAATGGTTATTTATTTGTGTGGTTTTGGTGAGGTATCCTCAGATCATTTGAGTTCTTACAAGATAGGTGATTAGATATTTGTGACATTGGCTCATTCCCATATGAATAATGTCAGTGCCATTTATGTTGTGTATTAGGTGATTATTTATTTATATACATACAATAATGAATTGAACATGCTTTATCCCATTGGATGCTAATGTAATTATACTAATAATATTGAACTGTAAGAAAGTAATTGGAGGTTACCTCATATTGATGATGATGTTTCTCTGCAGCATGAGAGTGGAATGCCACCGGATTTTCTATATTGTATGTTATATTAGTTTTATGATGTGATATCATGTTCTTATTATTTTATTTTTAGTATAAAATTAGTAATGAACATAAATATAATATTATTTTATAATATATATCTTTAAGAATATTTATTGAAAATGATTTTTTTATATGGTGGTTGTGGTCAGAATAGCCCAAAGGCCTTCATTTTTTATAATTTCTTCACAATCTAGCTTTCAAGGGGTGAGGTGTAACCCTTATGAGGACCGAAGGCTTAAAGAATATTACATGAACTGTAGGTCATAGAGGGAATCTCCCAGAAAAGACAACTTGTAGCTGATCCTCCCTAACATATGTCACAATATCAGCACTCCACCTTTGTAGGGTTGGTCAGCTAGCTGTCCTTTAAAAAGTTGCCTAGGCCGGGTACTGATGGAAAATCTATAACATCACATTCTCCCAATTCTGGTTAGCTCTCCTCCAGTTAATTCACCTACCCAGATCCTCATCTGATTCCTTGTCTATTGTAATCTTACTGGTACATCTTCATCATGTGTCACGAAGGCCTTGGGGAGACCCTAAGGCCTTAAGGTGGCCCGAAGGCCTTGAGAAACAACTGGCCCGAAGGACTGGGGTGTCCCTAATTCCTTACAAGACATGAAGACCAATCTGGTGGCCCAGAGGCCTCGATGGATAAAAAGTTCTAGCTGTTACAGTACAGAACATTGTCTGCTAAAATAACTACTACAATATCTTCTACAGTCCCTGCTACAGTACTACTATACCCTTGAAATATTGTCTCAACCCGGATTAGATAATAAAATTTATGGAATGATCATTTTTTTTATAAATGTGATATACCATGAAATTAATGGAATTGATAAATATTGTGACGCATGTATAGGAATTTTGATAAATATAATGTGATGATAAATGTGAATGGTTGGATTCTTTTAAATCTTGTTTAAATTAAATCATAATTAATATTCTTGCATGTTATTACATGATTCCATAGGTTGCTGATAGTTGGAAAAAATTAATCTCAAATCAGTTAATTCAAGATATAATATGAATTACTAGTGTGATAAATATATTTTCTGGGGATAGAGTTTGTAATTCTCTTGAGATGGTGTAATTTCATGTTTGGGATCCATGAGATAACATTTTCATAGGAATGTTGATTTCTTTATTTTGAAGGACCAGACTGTCTATTGGTATTTTTTGTGTGTTAATGATTCATTAGTGATGAACTTAGGATGGCTGAGCAAGGGATTGTTTAGGTGATATGTGGTGGAAGGGATGGATGTTATGTGATCTTGTAATGGATGATCTTTGGAAGGTAATTGTATTGTCTTAAAAGATTTGGGGCTGTGATATGCTTGTTGTAGTTAATTATGAGATTATTTAATTACCATATTGTTGTTCGGAGCTATATTATATCTTCTATATTAGGTCATGTTATATTCTAGCCCACCAATTTATGTTTGGGAAACTAACACATAGTGGAACCCAGAAGTGTGTTTACCCCAATATCATGGGCCAAGATAGATGTGTGACTACGACCTTTGGCTTTAATCACTTCCATTGTTATTTTATTCCTCTTCTATGTATGGAAGTTAGTTTTCACATATATGGGTGTGGTGGTTTTTTGAAGGATATTATTTTTTTCATGTTCATTTATTATCAGATATAGTATCCAATGGATTATTATTAGTATCATAGCTATATACTTTGATGTCTTTAAGTACATACTAATTGTATGAGATATAATGGCTTGATGTATAATACCTAATGTATTATTTAGTTCATATGGGATATAGTGGTTCTAAGAAACCTCATGGTTAATATATGTATTTTTGACATGGGATTGTTTAATAATAGGATGAATGAGGTTCATTTTGTTACGCATTTACCAAGAATCTTCAAAAGGTCTTACATTTTGAGATAGATGGATCAAGACACATGAAATTAGTGTTGAGTGGAATAATAGTGGGAGAGTGGTAGTAGGATACCCGTGATGTTTTTTTGTTATTTTCTATTCTCCATTGTGTGTGGTAGTTTAGAAGAAATTTACATAGTGAGGTTGGGAACATAATGTTCCTTTTTAGGTGACATGTATGTTTTTTTCATTATTCTTTAGCATTATTTATTTATCATTTACATGATAGGATCTAGTAAGGATTCAATTGAGTATACTGTTATTCTCATCCTACATATGTGTAAACTATTTTTCAAGTCATATATATTGGGATTGATATTGGGTTAGATATAAATAGCTCACAATATTGAAGGATCACCTTGGGCCCATTGGTCAATGGAATATTTAACATTTTGGTAGCTTTAGTATCACTATATGATGATTTATTACTATATTCCACTTTATTTTTTAACTTAGGTTCTCATTATATATTAATATATTTATATTTTATATATTTATTTAAGATATTTTATTTATGAAAATCCTTCTTATCTAACTATTCCACTTGTTTCTCTCAGAGAAAAATGCCACCCATATTAATGTTTATTATACCCACATCACTATTCTCCAGCATAACGACTACATGAGGTATGAATCAGTATGAAATTATCTATGTCCACTTATTGAACTATTTTATCATTGAGGTTTTCAAGATAAACAATAAGAAATGTTCACCAAAACAACAATTATCATAAAATGACACTCATAGACAACCAGTAGAAGCATGTAAATATAGAATCCAACCATAGTGAATGATAGAAAAAAGACAACAACATCACAATTTATTCATAACTGAGTTACTGAGGGGAACACTATATACAAGACAACATCTTCTGTAACATCCAAACATTAAAATCCATAAGAATCATCCCAATGTGGAAAAAATCAACTACAAAACCAACCCATCTTTAATGGATTGAATGTTAGACCACTTTCAAAAAAATTATCTTATAGTTCTTCTAATGATGACACATGTTCCATAACATATGTTATCTTGAATAAACTCATGAAAATTATTCCCATTAAAAAACTAAATAATATTCCACTAGTCAAACCCTCATATTGAAAAGGATGAACAAACACTTCCTCCAACTCATCTAAAACGGATCAACAATATCTCAACAACTCTCATAAGGAAGGTTCCATATCCCCCAATCCATTGCAATTTTGGGTAGGTTTCATCACTAAATAATCATTTTAGGAAATTCTAGTTTGAAATTCAACATATGATGTTGACTTATGAAATCCATAAATCAAAACCCCACATATACTATAATTTTTGGATTGGGGAATAAAATAACCCACAAATGAGGCATGCCAGATTGACAATACAATAATAGTTTTTTTGATACCACCATTTTAACCAAGAAGTTTTGAAATTTCCATCCACAAAGTTGTTTCTCAAAATTAATCCAACTCATCCATTCAAAACATAATACCATTGGTAGAACACATAATTATCTTTAGTAAGGAAATCCAGTAAATCCCTCTTTCAATGTTCCGTTTTCCTTATAAAGATTATATATCCAATGAAAACCCATAAAAATTTCTATTTTTAAAAACATCATCTATGAGGTAATTTTTTAAACATTTAATGAATGATATAGAATTAAACCTTGCTAATTTCAATGAAAATCATAAATAAACATTTCATAAAATCCATTCATTTTAAAAAAATATGTTTTTAAAACTATGAATACACATGAACTACACAAGCATAAAAAAAGATTTAAAATATTCTAAATATGATAAAACACTAAAAAACCCACCTATATCATATTAAAACCAATTTTGGATAAATCTATAACCAATAGTATTCTAAACGGGCCAAGCGAGAAATAATCTTTTCCGTGTACACATTGGAAACATCGTTGGGGAAACCAAGAACCATCAATGAAATACAACCTACAACAGATAAAGACAAGACCACATAACAACCACATAGTTTCCCACGGTTTTATTTCTAAAAGAAAACTCATGATCTTTCTCCTTCACCAAAAAAACCAAAATTTACCCCCAATATCACGCACATGCCTAATGGAGATCGATGTATAACGAAAATATATATCGATAGAAAAAACTAAACACCCATCATCCCCTGAAAGCATGAGGCTTATGAAACGAAATATTTTTCTAGACTCTCCCAGTCCTCACTACTCATGTTCTAATATCCTGAAATACCATTCATCCCAAACATACTAAACTAAAAATGGAATGACATAAGGATTTGGATCATTCTATTGGTAAACCAATTATCATATAACATTTTTTAATGAACAAGACCGGGATTCAAACGAAATAAAAAACAGGGCAAGTCAATCATATGGAATTAAGGGAATTATTGATCCCCATCTATTGGAAATATACACTTGTGAATCATTGGAATTACAATATTAATGGGTTTTCTAAAGTCAATGATAAAAAATAATATATAGAGTAAAAAAATAACAAGAATAAAAGTAGAGATCCTAAATTGGAAGGAATTATAAAATTTGGAAAAAATGCTAGAATTATCTCTGTATACATCATAGGTCACCACCACCCAACTCTCCCCATTTGTATGATAAACAAACAAGATCCAACATATGATCATAAAAATGAAAATAAATATGTGGGAGATAAAAAATGAGCAGGCCACTACAAACCACCAAAACAATGTAGTCTATTTCGTATTAATTATTAATCATGCTAGTATGGAAAAAAAGATATAAGTAAATATGTTTATATATTGTTATAAAAATTAATCAAAACAATTAGAAGTGTGAAAATATCATTTATATAAAACATGATTGAAAACCAAATATTCCTAATATATACAAATAATGGGCTAAAAATAATTTTTTGAAATTTACTTAGTATAGAAAACATTCCTAAATAATATCTACAAATACATAGAAAACAATTTATATTCATTAATTCACCTTCATTATGATGAAAAATATTTGGAATGCTTATTTGAAAAAATTTGAATAATAAACAACATAATGATAAAGAAGTAACAAAAATAGGAACAACTATTCTCAAGTCATAAAATAACAAGAAATAAATGGAAAGTAAATATATTACATTAAATAATCCAAGAATCAAGGGCTAAAATCATTGTACATGGAAAATCCACATGAATATACAAACTGATACATTTTTTATGCTACTAATGAATAATATCTAAATAGATATGAGTGTCATACAAAATTACCAGTGGCTAAATTCAAACAAATGACGTGACAAAAAATAGGTGGAGGCACAAAACATCGACCATATTATTTTTCAATACACACTCAGTCACTCTCAGTCACCAGCCACACATGATCACTCTCAGTATCAATAGGGAACAATCCCACAATGAACTCTCTCAATCCATGGGAAAATGATCCTAAACCCTAACCTAGGCCAAGGAATCAACCACCTAATCCACTAACAATAATTCATATGGTCTACGTTGATTACATTATATATTTGTGAATAATAACAAATTATTTAATCAAGGGGATTTATAAATTAAATGACAAAAAACCACCTCATACCATCACTAAATTATCCCCATACACAAAAAGAGATAAAACTACAATGAATGAATGATAAATATACCCTATTTGTATCAGAAGTAATCATAGGAACAAAGGAATCAAATTTGGATACATAGGGCTTTAAAATATTTATGAAAACTCATTTTCATAATATTATGTAAAATATAATTCATTTGAAAAAAACATTTCTTGAAATAAAATCAATTTCAAAAAATATATATATAAATGATATTTGATCTAACTCATACCATATTTTAATCACTGTTTAATGTATTTAATGTAACAAAAGCTTCATAATAAATTCCAAATGCATGCAATCACACCTTTACTATAACAGAATCCACCTTTATGAATTTATATGTTTATCAAAACACCCAATAACTAATTTCGTAACCACTATAATCCATGAACACATTTTAAAAAAAGTTTCTAATTATCCCCAATAATTTATGAAATTAATGATTGAAAATAAAACTAGGCATTTCTCAAATCCATAGTGTGGACTGACATCCCACGCTACGATTTAAAAAAACTCTTTAATAGTAAATTGAACAATCATAGACCATATATATATATGAATACATGAATGTGGAATCATTTTTAAAACAATAAGAATACAAAAGGTATTTAGTATAATGATATTGAAATGTAACACCTTCCACAAAGAGAGGAATACAAAGATGGAACACCTTTGAACAAATCACCTTTCAATGTAGCCACTTCATAGTAAGACACACACACACACACACACATATATATATATATATATTACCCCCCTTAATTCAATGTTAATTTTCTCTATAATATAAGGGAATATGTACAACGATGGAATATATATATTTATATAATTACCTATGAATATTTTTGACAATATTTTAGAAGCCATAATAATCCAAAAATAACCATGCGGGAAAAAAAATAAACCAAAATGAACAACTAAAACTGTTCCAATAAAATGTTATGGAAAACCAATCTCAAATGTTGTAATGTGAACTGAAATTAACTAAAATACTTATTCTTTTGATGAATAAGAAGGAAAACATAAGAGGACATCTGGAGTGACCCATCACAAACCCCAAAAAGAAGAGAAACCAAAAACTTTTTCCCACCCATAATACTAAGGAATTAATGAGGAGAATGGGGAAATAGGGTGAGGGAGATATCATGAAATGGAAAGAGGGAATAAGAGGTCATACCATGGATAATCAGCCAACAATCCCCAAGAAATCAGGATTCATCACTTTAATGGATGTAATCTCAATAGATGGTGATGTGTGTAATCATTTAGGGAGAGTGTGGGGTTATTTTTTTGACACTAATAAAGAGAATGAGAAAAAAATTATTGGTAAAAAGGCGGAAAATAAAATTGAACATAGTTTTCTGAAAAATCAATTTTGAATATAGAATCCAAACAGTTAAGCATGAATGTTTTCATAACCATCTTTTAATAATATTGGGGAAACAACCTAGACACATATAATCCCAGTACCATTTCTCTTATGCAGTTTTAGAGTTTGGAAAAATTATGTACCTCACTCCAGACACTAATATCATGTAAAACTATTTAGGAGATCATAATAGTATGAAAAACCTTTTGAAATCCATGAAAATCACTTAGTAAAATTGCTGACCCAAACACACACTTTCAACATGGCATAAAAAACCATACACATGTCATGGGCCACACCATAATCCAACTTCTTCACTAAAAAAACAACCATACTCTTACTATAAATAGTGTGGGATAAAAATTATCCAACAAAAAAGGCCACCATAAACATGAATTTTCTACCTTACTTAGAGAATTTTTCAATACCACTCAAGGTAAGAGAATATTAAATCAAAATAAAAACACCATGTTATATGGATTGTCTCCAATATTTCTACTATGAATTTTTTAAGCGTTATCCTTTAATACATCAATGGTTTGGGGAGTGATCTCATTCCTCTATCGTAACATTATGAACAATCCATGACTAGTATAGAATGAAAATTATATTCATATATGTATATGTTTTATTATGACTTATGTCAAGGTTATAATCTCATTGATTATGTTATTTTATTTTCTTTTTATTCATGTATTATGAAATACCAAATCAGTACCATTAATCAAAAATATGATAATTCATATATATGTTTTGGTTTTCTATTGTTATATTCAAGTTATCATACCCTTATGATCATTTTATGCCTATGTTTCTCAAATTTATATTTATACCAAGCATCTAATGCCACTCTTTATTATGTTTCCCTTCGATGAGTTATAAAGAAATATATTTTTATGACATGTACAATAATGGTATCCATTATGGAATAATAACAGAGGATGATGTAGTTTATATATGAACTGATTTTTTATATTTCCTTATTCTCACAGGCACTATAAGAATATGATCATTAATAGTGTATATACATAATGAAATTAATATTAATATATAATAATGTAATATCAATGTATTAAATTACTAGTTAATTGTAATTATATCTATATACTGGGTACATGCATTATTAGATTTTGGTTATTCCCTTTTGGTTGAAAAATTATCATATTATATTCATGTATCTTATAAATATAGTTCTCTATGATTAGTTAGATATTTTTTATTTTTCATTGATGATAAAATTTAATAAAATTATTAAAATAATGTTCATCATGAAAAACATATCAGGATTATTCTTAAAATCATAGAATAAAATAAGTTATATTAAAAATTTGGAAAATTTGATTTTTTGTTATAATAGATTTCATTCTTTGGAAATATTTAAATTATCAACAAAATAACTAATAATCCTTCTAAAATAGTGTGGTTGATGAATGGGAAAAATATTAAGAAAATACTAAATTTTGTTGATTTCTTGTAATATAACACTTTGACTAGATGGTTATCAAATCCTTTTCATAACTATCCATCCCACTAAACTATTTAACCAGAAAAGTAGTTTTGTCCATCATGAAGAATGATTGTGATCAATATTTCCTGTATATAAAAATAAGATTATTCAATGTACTATTTTTGGACCATCTATAAGAAATGGTGACATTTTTATATATTTAAATGCTTCATTAAAGGTATTATGTTTTTTATGTAAAAATATTGGGTAAATTTTTATGCCTCATGATAAATGAATCCTAATGAGAAAATGTTTTTATAGATGACCAAGATATAATGGGTGTATTTTTGCATTTAAAATCTAGGGAAATAATTTTTAAAGACTAATGTGTGAAATATAAACTAATAAAAAAATTCTATGTATATATTCAATATGAAATAGTGGGACATTAAAAGTAGGAGATGACTTGAATTTATAAAATATTACCACTCAAAATTAATTAACATGCAGGAATGGAAAATAGAGTAGTAGATGATTTGAGTTATAAATATAAAGCCACATTAACTATGACTCATATAGAACATGATCAATTGGTTAATTATTTTTATAATAATTGATTAAAAATTTTATATGAAAATACTTATGTTTTTTATTTTTCAGTAAATTTATAATTTTTATACCAAATTAGGAAAAATTATAAGGATGACCAAGAATATTACGATATTGTTAAATATTATAAGAAAGGTATTTTCCAGAAATATCTCCATGATAATGAAGTTCAAATGAGATCAAAAAATGTAGTGTATTTCATGTGATTCTTAGTTTTTGAAGGATAAATTTAGTGAGGCCCATTTTGAATAATTTTTTACTCATATTTATAGAATAAAAATTTAAAAATATCTTATAGAAAACATCCCATTTGATGTAATTGTGAAATAAGTAACTGATTTCACTATGAAATGTTTTATTTTTCAATTCATTAATGATTAATGAATGTAACCAAATAGAATATTTCATCAATTTTTAGTGGAAAAAATAAATAATATAAAATATCCATGGATTTAATAGGGGGGTTTTCCAAATAAATACTTAGTTAATAAAGAAATTTAGTAAATAGTGAATCATTAACTAAATATGATTGTTTTCCTACCAGTATAAATAATTTTTTTTGGATAACCATTAATGAGTTTTGGTTAAATATATAATTAGATTACATGGACTCTATAATTATATTAAATTTGATAGTGATTGTATATTTCCTCTAATTTATTGAAAGGGATTTTTAATTCATAGTTCACTAAATTAAAATTTTAGTATAACCATTAATTAGTTTTTATGTATAATTGGTTAAACAAATCATGTCCATTGAGGTTATTCATCTATCATGTTCAATGGATCATAAGTAAAGCTTAAATCTATATCAATACATTTTGATATTTATTATAATAACAATTTTCAGTAGAGTATAATGGTGTCATCATTTGAATCATTATATGGAATGTGTTTTAAAACTGTAGATTTTTGGAATGTTGTTTGGGAAATAATGCTTTTGGGAAAACAATTGATGAAAAGATGTAAAATAAGGTACTGATAATTCAGAAACACATAAGGAGGTATTATAAAAATATTATACTTTTTTTTAATGGTCATATAATGAATCGTTATTTTGATAAAAATGATGATATTTTACATAAATATTCGACAAGGAAAATATTTTTTTTTCGGTAAAACAAATATTTTTTTTCAGTCAATTAAATAGATAAAATTAAATTAAAGATAATATATCATCCTTCATTATAGTCATTTCCTTTGATTTTATCTTATGGGCCTGATATATTTTATATTTCATTTTTAATAAATTTTTTTGATGCATCTCATGTTTTGAGCCCTAAAGTAACATAGTTAGAAGAAATACATTCTTGTGAGGGAAAAAATTAAAGAATATTGAAATTTTATAGAAATATTTTTAGAATTATTTATTCAATATATTATATTATTCTCTACAAGAAACTATATGGTTCAACAAGAGACGTCATAATTTATAATTTTATGATACAAAAATATCACCACTTGTTTATGTACAGAATTAAATTATGAAAGAAATAAAATAGTTATAATAATAAAATAAATTTAATAATGATAATAGTAAATCCATTTCCGAAAACATTTGTATTCATTTATTATATTTTGTATAGTAATATTTATTATAATAATATTAATTAATTTTCATTCCAAACCAAATTTTTTTTCTATATAGTTTGTGTAATCATTAATTATATAAATTAATATAATTGATCATTTCAAACTAAGAAAATTTTAATTTTAGAGAATGAAATTATTTTTTTAGTTTTCTATGTAAAAATTAGTTATGGATAATTATTTTTAAATTGTATAAATAGAATGTTTTTTTAATGAATAGAGAAAATTACTATTTTTTATTTGAAATTATATTTTCAATTTAAGTTATTTAAAATGCCACATTATATTTGGATTGATTTTAAAATTTGATTATATATTTATGAAAAAAAATCTCATAAATTTTATTTTATTAATCATTATTCCATTATTTAATAGAAATAAATTTCTATTCTTAAGAATAAATTTATTGAGAAACAATTTCCTTTGAATTTTGGTACTTTGATTATAAATTATTTTCATTAACATTTTAAATTAAATTAGGTAAAATGTATTACAAATTTTTAATGATAATAATTAATTTTAGATAATTATTTCAAAATAATTTTTGTTTATTATGATTTGTGAAAACTATAAAATTCTATTACTATGCTTATTGTAATGATATATCGAACGATGTATTAAACTATAGGTAAAACAGATAAAATGATCCAATTTATTTCTAAATTATAATTTTTGTCCATTTTTTTGAACCTATATATGCACATATTTTTAAATGGACCATTTTGGATATATGGTTCTTTAGTGATACATTATTTATTTTATTCTTTTCAAAATTTATAATCATGTCCTCTTCCCACTTATAATATGACACACATTCTTCTATACTCATATCATATCCTCGACACATTTAGAGACCCTATAGTTTAAAAACATCTCTTTAAAATTACATTTATTAAATCCCTACACTTGTCTTAGATGTACTATTTTGATCATTATTCCATTCATGGAAGGATTTAGGTATAAACCTAAACTGGTTCTTCGAATAAGTGGTTTTTCACTTATTTGGGTGTTTTATTTTTATTTACTCTTATAACATATTAAAAACTACTATTAATTTAATTAATAAAACAAAATTTAAATAAATATAAATAATTTATTTTATTTTTATTGCATAATAATATCAATCAGCTTTTTAATAAATTGGAAATAAAACCATTGTTTGTGTGTATGGTGGACAACCACCTCTTGAACTAATGTAATTTGTCTTTTGTCACTGACTCTCTTTGATTTTTTTAATTATGGGTTGAATTTATATATATTTTAATTTATAAAAAATTATCTTTTGTTAAATATAATTTATCATAATTTTTTGGATTTATATCCATTAACATATGATAATGTTGGTTGTTCATCCGTGATTATTACCACCTCCATAAAGCGATGTGATTAAATTTTCACCACCTATCACATGGTTCATATATATAATTGTATTAAAATTTATAACATGATATTATGAATTTAAAAATAATTAAATAAATACCAAATAATATATACATTATTTCCATCATATTTGTTGAAAAATTGATGTGTTACTGAAGCATACGTATGGCCTTCAATGATGACTATTATAACATATATGATTTTTTATGACCATATTTCATGGTTTGTTTTAAATTTATATTTAATATAAAATTATTATTACATAAGTTTTATTATTCTATAGATAATGGAATTATGAACACTTAAACCATAGTCATCTTAATAATGTCATTTTGGACATGTGAGCTGAATAGCATCAAAACATCCAACATGAAATTAATTTATTATTTTGTTATTTGTAATATGGTAACAAATAAACCGAACAAATAATAAACTTCTAAATGGATCAATAAAAATTATATATTTAATATATGTTTATTATTATGGATTAAGAAAAATACATGACTAGTATGAGACATGGTATGGGATATTATTTTTTAAAAATCTCTTGTGAATGGATTAATGATTTAATTATTAAATTTTATTGATCAATGTAAACATTAAAATATTAAAATGTTTATTTATTAATATTTAGATTATGGAAATTATAATTTCATTTTACTCAACTTTTTTACTTTCATTCTATGGTTTAAAAAAGGAACATTTTTACATATTTTATAATGAACATTTTGAAAAAAGGGAAACAAAAGTTTATATTTTAATATATATATATATATATATTTGAAATGAATAGTTTTCCAACCCATAAAAATTATTTTATTTTTCAATTACATTAAAATAATAAAATTTTCATTTATTTAGAATCCCACCTTCCCTATTCTTTGGGAATTATCATAAACTATTCAATCTGAATGGATATTTCAATATCCGGAAATAATTTATTTTGGGTGTAAAAAATATTTTTATGTGTATATTAATTTAAATGAAAACATTAATGAATTATTAATATGTTATGATTCACGGTCATTGTTTATGATGATCGTTGAGACAAATATATCTATAATTATGGGTCTTCCCAATGTAGATCATAATGATGTGTGATCCTGTCATTTCTCTCCATTGCATTGGGTGTATGGTCATAGATAACCATTTATTTATATTTCCTAATAGATTATTAAGATTTATTGGTTAGGTTATTCTATTTTTAAGTGAAATTGTAAGGGTGAAACGAAATTGATGTCCCAAGATAACTATATGATTTTCCAATGATTTAAATTTTTCATTACTCAAATCTTATTTTTTGACAAGGTATTCTATTGATATTATGTTTAAATAAATGTTTTTGACATTTCGTAGTGGAAACATTTATATCATTAGTAAAAAATGATTAATTTTTCTATATTTCAAATAAACTCCCATGAGAATTTTTTTCCATTTATTCTTGGATGAATTTTTTTATGAATACTTTTCTTAAGTGAAGTTATTTTTTTGGTGAGAAAATGGTTTTTTGGGGTTAATGAATATTTTTGTGAAGGCATATTTTTATAAGTATTCATGGACTAATGGGATTCAGTATTAATTTTGTATGTTTATTATTGATGATTTTATTCTATTACCATATTTTCATATGTTTTCACTAGTATTTAGGGAAGAATAATTAAAATTAGGGTGGAATATATTAATGACGGTGACAAGTAATGAATTGGAAACTCACTAAATAGTAATTTTTTTTATTATGTATAAAATGGATACATAGTGGAATATTGATTTTTTTTATAATTATATTTTTATGGGATGTAAAATATTACTATAACATGCTTAACCTAAATATTGTCCATAAAATCCCAAATATAATTTTTTTTGGAAGATATATATTAAATATTGTTTTTTCCATGTCCTAATATTCATATTATGGTATAGATCCCCTCATGGTTGGATTAGATGACTTATTATTACTCTTTTCGGAACCATTAATGAACTGCTACATTGTTTCAATTTCAAATGGAGTGGTATTGTCCCTTTTTATGTTAATTGATTCACAATGATTAGGGGTAGAATATTATGATGGATGGTTACTTAATAGTAGTGATATTATTATATAGTAGTGGTATTATTTCTTTTTTACAATATAAAATCATACTAATTAATTTTTATAATGAATAGAGCTCCAGTTTCATTATGATACCACTACCCTTTAATAATCTCTATATCACATGTCCCTCTTGATTTATTTCCACACTATTTATCATATCAACATCGAAGAATCTATTTTTACAGAATATTGGTATAACTCTATATCAGCATTAAACATCATTTTTGCATATATAGAATATCTGAAACCTATCAATAACATTTTTTTCATTTATCGTGCTCTCTTTTAAACTATAATAACTCCCTCATTGAAAAATAATTTATTTTGTAAATATAATTTAGTCCATTATTTCCATTTGATACACCATAGCATCTCGAGTTGTCCAATGGAACATCTGTTTGTTATCAGTCGGTATGAGTACTGAATCACGTGAATGGTAAAGTACCTTTGAAGATTAATTCTATTTTCCTAATCCTATGACTACTTTATGTTAGATCAACATACATTGCACATTTCCACTACTAAAATTATTTATTTATATTATAAAAATTTAAAATAAATATTGTATTTATTTAATGTTATGATTAGTATAAAAATTTAAATTTATTATTCTATTAAAATCCATTAGATAAAATTTGAAATAGAAAAATATTTCATACATTACACAAGAAAATTATTGTAATAAATAATAAGAAATAAAATCATTGTAAATTAAATATGATTAAAATTACTGCTAACTTATACTCAATATATCAGAATGAACATAAAAATTAATATTAAATATAATATTTAATTATTTTTTTATAATATGTAATATTGGTAATATAAATAAAATATTAAATGTAACAAATATATATATATATATTTTAAAAATAATAATAATAAAAATATCATTAAATGATTCTTAATATTGAAAATAACAACACAATTTCTGGTGAGAATAAAATAAATTCTGATATTATAATATAAAATAATTCTTAATAATTATTTTAATCATAAATTCATAATAATAAAATTAAATAACAATATAATTACATTCAATTAAAAACAATAAAAAATTAAATTAATTATATTAATAATACTTTTAACATAATAAAAAAATAAAAATAGTAATAAAAAAAACAAAGATAAATAGCAATTATCAACTCTCTCATAGCTATGGGATAAAACTTCCGCATTATATAGTAGATTCAATTAAAATATATATACATTTGATAATTACAATTAATCGTTATCATAACAAGTTCACAAATATATAAACCAGAAAATAATTTATAATTACCTCTCTTTAAAGCTATGAACAATCTAAAACATTTTCAATTTACTTATTTGTACAACATAATAAACATCAATGTTAATTTAAAATTACATTGATATATACTCTCAGAAATCTTAATATTTACACTATTTAATGAAATATTAATTTTAAATAAGATAACCATGGTTTCCTTAATTCATTCATTGTATTTATTATACCTGAAGTTATAAATGATCTAATAATGATTAAATGTCTAAATAAAAATAACCCATAAAAAAGATATTTTATGTTTTTTAAAACAATTCAACTATAGAAAATAAATAGAAAAAAATCAAAAATAACAACATAATATTAATTAACTAAAATAATTCTACAAATCCATTAAAATAAAAAAAACAAGAAGTATGAGTAATGAAAAATAATCACAGAAGACATGAAATGGGTTATGGAAACAAAGATAAAAGAAATAATTTAATGAAATAATTTTTTTAAATTTTTCATTAGCAATTTTTTTAAATGAATGAATCATTTCAACACTATTATGTTAATCTTTTTGTGTCATCTGGATTTAATTTTATACTAATTGAATCCAATTAAGTTATTTCTTTAATTGTTAATTTGTAATATATTTTTATATATGAAATATTGTATTTTTAATGAACACTATAATGAACTAATATAAAAAATATCATTAATAAATATATATGTAATGAAATATTATTAGTTATAAAAATCCTAAAATAAACATTTGGGTTGTGTTTATTGGTAAAAAATATATATTAATCATGATTTCATTATTGAACGATGACTTGGAGTTTACAAATTTTTGGAAATTTAAGACTTATTTTGTAATGAACGATCAGAATCATTCCATATTTAATTCGGTATCATGGAATGGATGTTACACCCCAAGATTCCATTGTATGCTTCTCTTTAAATAATACAATAGTGTGTGTTGTACACAACATCGAGTTCAAACACACCACAACCAATCAAACAAGCTATTATGAAAAGTAATTACCTCTTTTTGAAATTTTATAATTTTTATCTTTCACAATGGACTTCATTTTTGGATTTGGATTATCAAAATTAGCTTAGGGTGAATATTTCGTATTTTTATGAAAACCATAAATCTTTGATGAATATTTAAAATAGTAAGTAATAGTTTAAAACCATGTTTTTATTTACATAATTATTTATTTTATTTATATTTATTTTTGGACAAAATATATACATAATAACTATATCTCTTCAATGTAATTAATTGTACTTAGTTTTTAATAATTATATATATATATATAAATTTTATTGAAAATTTTATCGTCTTTTACCATCCTCCTAGAAGCATTTGCAAATTTACATAAAACAAAAGTTTACCACTTCTGTGAGTTGAATTTCAAAAATCTGATAGACACAGTTGATATCAGTATGTAAAATGTGGTTCAATAAGATGAAAATAATATTCAGTGAATAGTAAATTTTTTTATTTTATTGACCACAGTTAAAAGTAAATATGGTAATTAATGGAAAAATTATATTATAATTACCCTAAAACATGTATAATTCTATTGTATAATTATAATTCGACCAAAATTAACCTTAGGAATAAAATATGAACCTTTTTTCCACTTTTATTAACTTAGGATATTTATTATTATTTAATTCAAAGAAGAGGTAAAAGGGATAAAATCAATGTTTTACAACCAAAACATTTTAAATATCGGGTTACATATAAGATAAATTCAACTATAAATAATCATTAGAACAATAAAAATATTTCTTATATAATTGTATTTTATTTATATTTTATAATAATTAAATAATTTAATTTATTTATGACACTACGATGATGTAGTAATTACCTAATTAGTGAAATATTAAAATAACTGATATTGTAAATAACCACAGAAATGTAATTTGAGACTTTTTATGAATTAAAATAATTTTAAAGGTTAATATTACTTATTAGGGTTATGGATATGAATTTTTTGCGAAGTAATAATATTTTTATGAATTTAGAAAAAAAAACAAATAGTGTCAAAATTGACATAGAAGAGTTTTTAAAACAAATATTATATTATTAATTGGTATTCTATCCTTAAAAATATAATGATCGGCCCGAATACATATATAGTTATATTTGTATCATTAGATAACCTCTTGGGGTTCACTTATATGTCTATAGTATTTTTATTAACCATATAATATAAAAATACAAAGAGACATGTAAAATGTCCAACTATTTAACTAAGAGATAAATCTAAAAGATAAGATTAATATAGAGTCCTAAACATGTACATAAACAATCGGTTGTGTGGTTTTCTACCCATATGCACCTGATTCTTTAAATAATTCTTTATTTATCCATTAGAAATCGATAATGATTTTATTATAAAATAATATTTCTAGATTTTCTTAAGGTTCCCCTTACCCCTCTTATAAAATACTACTCCCCCTTATCTATAATTCACACATTCAAAGCCATTTGGATTGGCCAACCCCTACCAAATACCCTCTTAACTATCCTCCCATAATCCTAGAGGCCTTCCTTTAGTCAGAAATAAATCTTAAGGAACTTTTGTAATCAAATTAAAAATAAGAACCCTAAGAAGAGGTAAATATTTCATCACCACTTTCAAGATCCTTGCTTATTCCACTTCCTCTTTCTTTGTTGTTTCAATTATAAAATAATATCTCCATTATATTCTATATACTATAATGTTATTATAAATTTGGTACAACCATACTCATTATTTTATCCATCCTTTGAATGACATGTCACCATATGTGTGTACGTACGGCTTACTGTCTCCATGTAGCGGTGTAATTTATATTCAATACATTATTATATGGATGGGTATAATAATGATGTGTAAATGGTTTAAATAATAAATATAACAAGATAATTATTCTTTATATATGATATACCATCCAATTATATATTATTTTAGTATCAAAAGAATGATATTGTCACTCGTGCGAACATATGGATTCTCGTCTCCACGAACACGATGAGAATCGTTTCCCATCATATCCATTCAAGAATAATTTTTATTATATGATTAATAATAATTTTTAAAGACATAATATCATTTTGAATATGAATAATATACATTCTATCTATAAAAAACAATACTTACGTAACAAATAATATAAAGGAAAACGAATCAGTTAAACCCCGAAATGACGATAATACTAAGATATTATTAACAAAGAAATATTAAAAATTAATATATGATATTATAATAATGTATATAATTCATGTATTATTTAATAATAATTATTTTAACATTATATAAGAGGTTAACCTACCCTCAACCAAGGAAAAGTAGATGGTAAGGGTAAATTCTACAATCACTTTATTATGCAATGTTATTTTTACATAAATATCTACTAGGACCTCTTTATCATCCAAATCCATGATTCATCAAAATGTATTTCAAAATATTTTTTACTAGAGAAAGTGGGAAAGTAATTTATACCGTTATTTAATCTTATATGATTTGAAAGTAATCATTCAGTCATTTTCTAAATAAGGTACATTATGACCCTTTCGACAAAATTTAAACACAATGTATTTTAACTTATAATGGGGTGCGGCTATTTTATGCTATTATAACATCATGGAAGATTCCCTGACAAGATTATATGAATATCTTCAAAAGAAATTTTTTCTTTATAATTATGTGACTCATAAATTATTTCAAAATAGAAAGACCTATTTCTCTAAAAAAGGATTTGATTTCATCTATGTCAACATCCTTTGATAGATTTTATGATTATTTGAAGTTGATTTATTATGATACAAAACTTCCATATTGTATTGATGGTTGGGTGATATGTTTGACTATGGATGTGATATTTTTATACCATTCATTTTTTATTGTTAAAGTATTGACATTTCTTATGGATGTTTTAATATGAATGTTTATGTTATATTTAATCCTTTACATATGAGAAATGTATTGGACTTTGTATGTGATGGGTGGAGCCCTATATAGCTCCTCTAAACTACTTTAGGTATCATGAGACAACTAGAAGTGGAATTTGATGAGGCCTTTCCCAATTTGATATATGGATTCGGTCGAGGCCTAAATAATTTTTAGACATCTTAGCTGAGGCCTTAATAAAATGTTTCAGAATGTTTGGCATTATAAATTCCCTCATTATGAAGATAATATTGATGGATCATGTTGTATTTTGACTAGTATATTACCCATGATTATGTTTTATTATAGAATTATTTACTCAACTCATATTCCTTCCATAAAAGTATTCATGTTTATTAATGGTAATGTCATGTGGTTTCAATTATTCACAATGCTTAATATTTTTGTTATCTTCCACGATATTGCTTACCCATAATGAACATTTAAGCTCACCCCTTTCTTATATTTCATTTTACAAGGATATAAAGAAGTTAGTTATGAGTGACTTGTGTGAATAATCTTTTGGACTTGGATGTTTCTAATGGAATTAATTTATGTTATATTTCTTTTCATGTTTTAAAGTTGAACTTATTTATAAATCTTGTTTCCAGTACCATGAAACTGATCGGTCATTTGAGAGATGATTTCATTGTGATCATGCCAATATTATGTAATAATTCGCTGACTCTAGGTAACTAGGTTTCAGGCATTATAGTTTTTATAAGAGGATGTTTAGTACACACCTTTGAAACAAGATTTAGATAAACTATGATTAAAGAACATAGCCATAAGATAGTTTTTCCATATCAGAATAGAAGAACTTCATAGAATTTTGGAATTGAATATATTTTGAGAGTTTTCCAAGAAATACATCCCTATCTGAAATCAAACAGGTAGAGGTGTCTCTAGCACAGATGTACCTTTGGGTAAAACACAAAAAACTCGCTTTGAGCTAGACTCAAATGGGAATTGGTGCATGACAACAGGCCTTACTGTACTCTTGGTTACGACACTCCCGGGGGATATGCTTAGGATAAATCTCATTTTCTGAAGAACCCATTATGAATTATTTTTGAGTATATACTACCTCAATGAATACATTTTTATGATTTTGTATTATAACCATAATCAGTTCAATTTATGTTAAGTGATTTACATGTTTTTCTTTATGTATTACAATTCATAAACTAATATATTGTATGCCATTGTTTAGAAATGGAACATAGTAGAAGGAATTGAAACCATATCAATGCACGCACTCCATGTACGGATTTCCCTCATGCTCAAGATAATAATATTGGAGCTGGTGACACAGCTGGTGCTGATTAGCTTATTAACATATTGGGACAACTCACACAGGTTATGAATAACTACCATACCCAAATGGATAACCCTGATCCACAATGCTGAGGATAAATGTTAGACCGCTTCATGAGGCATCATCCACAAACATTCAATGGGGGTACAAATCCATTAGAAGCTGAGGAATGGATAAATTACATAGAGAAAATATTCTGTGCCGTGGGGAGTAGCGAAAGGGAAAATGTTGTCATGGTAGTTTATGGCCTCACTGGGGATGATTATCAATGGTGGTCAATGATTAAAAACACAAAGGAAGATGATGAAGTATCCAATATGGAATGGATGGATATTGAAGAAATGTTCTTAGAAAAATACATTCTTCATGACCATCGAGATGATATGGAATGATAATTCCTGAATCTGAGGAAAAAGGAGGATGAGAATGTCTCAAAGTATGAAGCTAACATTACAAGGCTTGTGAGGCATGATGAAGATTGTATACGTAACCCAGGAAGTATGATTCACCATTTCTTTTAAGGGTTAAAATAATTTCTCCTTATAGTATTAGTATCACAATCCTTCTCATCATAGGAAGACATTGTTTCATGTACTATCAAGATATAAAATGAATTCTCTATGTCATATGACTATAAAGAAAAGTAAGAGAAGTAGAGATCTACTGATCACTCTAGGAAAGGAAATAAGGAAACAAGGAAGAATGGAAAATTTAATTTTCACCTAATGATAATTGTGGAATGAAACACCCTTGTGCCTGACTAAAAGGAAAAGGAGTATGTTACAAATGAGGATAGAAAGGCCATGTTGCTGGTTATTATAAGGGAAAGAAAGATGATACCAATGTACAATGCTACAATTACAGGGATATATGAAATTATGAAAATGAATGTCCTAAGAATCAAGGAAAACTACCTTAGAAATGGACAAGGGATCTAGGCCAAGCTTATTTGATCACTGATACTAATGTTGAAGCATCTAAAGACACTATGGCTGGTAATTTAATGGTTTCCTCAAGTTTAGAGAATGCTTTATTTTATTCTGGATCATCGCATTGTTTCATATCTTCCCAGTTTTCTAAGAAAACTAGATATTTCCATTTTTATTTAATAAGGGATTTTTCGGTCAAAACTCCTAAGGGATGTATCATTGCTACATTGTTTTTTGAATCACTTACCATTAAGGAATATAAATTTTCTTCATCTGCAGGTATCATCATCATTCCTGCGATTAAATTTGATATAATCCATGGTATGGATTGGATTTCGGACCATGTAGAAAAAATTTATTGTAAGAAGAAGGAGGTTACTATTTTTGATGATGATGATAAATCACACCTTATCTATAGAGAATAATTATCACCACCTAATTATTATTTATATCCACCCCTAGTATCTCAACTAAATTCAATTATTGTGGAGGAAGAGAAAGAAATAACTGTGGGTGAGGAAAATAATGTTCAAATAGTTGATGTACCTATTGTGCAAGTGTATTTTGTTGTATTTCCATAGGATTTACCTGGACATACTAAAGAACAATAAATTGGGTTTTCCATTAATTTAATTCATGGTTCAAGGCCCATATCGAGACCCCTTATATAGTGGCCACTGTGGAATTAGTAGAACAAAAGAATCAACATGAGGAATTGAGTAATAAAAGATTTATTCTCCCTAGTGTTTTTCCAGGGGGAGCCCCAGTCCTATTTGTTAAAAAGAAAGATTGATCTATGAGGTTGTTCATTGACTATAGGGAGATCAATTTTATAACAATAAAGAACATGTATCCCCTACCTCACATTGAGGATTTATTTTACCAACTTCATGGTTCTCAATACATTTATAATATTGACCTTCGATATGGATATCATCAGTTGTGTGTGATGAAGGAAGGAATTCTGAAAAAATCATTTCAAACCAGTTATGGTCATTACAAGTTTACAACAATGCCTTTTGGATTGACTAATTCACCCTATATATTCTTGGATCTAAGGAATAGAGATTTCAAGGAATGTCTTGATGAATTTTTAGTTGTATATATTTATGATATCTTGGTATATTTAAAAAGCTACAAAGATCATGAAAATCACTTGCACATTATCCTAAAGACTCTGAAAAGACATGAATTATAAGGGATGTTCAACAAGCAAAAATTCTGGCTTTAGGAGAACACTTATCATGGCCATATTGTCTCAAATGATGGAATAAATATTGATCCTTCTAAGACTGAGGCAAAGCAAGAACGGCCAGCACCAACGAGTATAATAGAGGTACACAGTTTTATTGGTTTAGCATGTTATTATCGATGTTTCATCCATAATTTTTCCCGGTTGGCTAACCCATTAACAAATATCACACGAAATGGGGTTAAATTTTTTTGGACAAAAGAGTGTGAATATTTTTTGAAAAACTGAGGAGAATATGAGTCAATGTCCCTATGTTGACTCTACCATCGGGGAATGATGGGTTTGTTATATATAGTGAAGCTATAAAGAAAGGACATAGTTGTGTTCTTATGATGAATGATAGGTTTATTGCCTATGCATCACGACGAGTAAAAATTTATGAGAAAAACTATCATACTCATGATCTTTAGTTAGAAACTGTAATCTTTACTTTGAAAATATGGATACATTATCTCTATGGTAAAACATGTGAGATATATACCGACCACAAGAGTTTGATGTATATTTTCTCATAGAACGAACACAACATGAGGCAAAGGAGACGGCTTGAACTACTCAAGAATTATGATTAAACTATACATTACCAACTGGGGACGGAAAACAAGGTGGCAGATGCATTGAGCAGAAAAGATCATGGAGTTTTGAACAAGATGATAGTTGAAAAGGATCCAATATACATAGATATAGTAAAGACGAATATGGGAATAACCATGGAAGGTGAAACAATAATTCATCTTCAAATGGTTGGAAAACCATATTGACTGGAAATCATAAATAGTTCTTAGACCGATGATGAAGACTTCCAGAAGAAGATTAAAGCTTTGAATGATGGGAGATTGAGTGAATTTGTGTGTTAAGATGGAATTTTGATATTTGGGAAGAGACTTTGGGTTCCCAATATAATTGATCATTAAATGTATTTGTTAGATGATTATCATAGTTCCAACGTCTCAATACGCCCTAGTAGTACTTTGAAGTATAGATATTTGAAGGAAAATTTTTGGTGGGACAGCATGAAGAGGGAGATTGCTGATTTTGGTATCATGATGTCTGGTTTTTCAACATGTGACAGCTACAAGGCAATAGCCTGGTGGAGTCATGAAGCCTCTCCCCATTCCTCAGTGGAAATGGGATAATATTATGATGGACTTTGTCATGGGAGTACCAAATAATACTAGATAGAACAATGAAATATGTGTCATTATTGATTGTCTTTCCAAGTCATCACTTTTTCTTAGTATAAGAGAAGATTTACCACTTGAACGTCTTGAAAGACTATATATTAATGAATATGTGAGACTTCATGGAGTACCCCTATCGATTGTGTATGATCGTGATCCACATTTTACATCACGATTCTATAAAATTCTTCTGAAATCCCTAGATACTAAACATCCTTTGAGCACTGCCTACCACCCCCAAACTGATGGAAAATCAGAAAAAAAAATATTCAAAATAGAAGACATGTTTAGATCAAGCTTACATGACTTTCAAGGTATGTTGGATAATGTTTATCTCTAGTACAATTTTACTATAACAATAGCTTCCATTCAAGTATTCATATGGCACCATATGAAGAATTATACAGAAAGAGATGTTGTAGACCAACCTGTTCGGATGATGTTGGTGAAAGAATACGTGTAGGTCCTGAAGTTGTGGAGGAAACGATGGAAAAGGTGAAGTTAATCCAAACCCACAACAAAGTAGCAAAAAGTTGGTTTAAGTGCTATAACGATAAGTAAAGTATGGATTTAGAATTTTAGGTAGGTTAACATGTTTTATTTAAGGTATCACCATGGAAAGGTGTTATATGTTTCATTAGGAATGGAAAATGAAGTCCCAGGTACATCAGACCTTTCGAAATTTTAAAACGAATTTGGGCTATAACTTACTGTTTGGAAATGCCTCCAAGGTTCTCCAAAGTTCCTGATGTGTTCCACATATCACTATTGAGAAAATAAATGCATGACCCAACACATCTACTCACCTATGAAGAATTATAACAGAAACCCAATCTATCTAATTGTGAGGTGCATGTCGAGGTTCTTAGTACAAGAGAACAAGTGTTTGGAAATTGGATGACTCATCTGGTAGAAGTTCTATCCTGAAACCATAATATGGAAGAGGCAACGTGGGAACCCGAGGAAGTTGTGATGAACTACCACATGAGTCTTTTTATGAAGTAATAAACTAGAAATTTCGAGGAATAAATTATTTGAAGGTGGGGATAATGAAATACCCCATGCTTCCACGATACACTTCTATTTGAATAATACAATAGCGTGTTTTGTACGCAACTTCAAGTTATAACACACCAAAAACAATAAAACTAGCCATTATGAATAATAATACCCACTTATTGAAATTTTATAAATTTTACCTTAAATAATGGACATTACTTTTGGATTCGGAATATTTAAATTATCTTCGGGTGTAGTTTTCGTAATTTTTGGAAAAATTTCAATTTTTGACGAATAATGAAAACACAGAGTTATACTTTTAAACTGAATTTTTTATGAATAATTATTTATTTTATTTAAATTTATTTTAGGTCAAAATAGATACTTAATACCTATATATTTTCAATGTAATTCATTGGAGTTAGTTTATAATAATTTTAGATATATAAAAATTTTATTGAACTTTTTACCGTCTCTTACCCACCTCCCAGAAGCATTTCCCAATTTACATAAAACATAATTTTTATGCTTCTGTGATTTGAACTCAAAACTAAAAGAGAAAATATTGATATCAGCAATTAAAATGTGGTTCAGTAAGATTAATATAATTTTTGGAGGATAGTAAAGTTTTACTTTTATTTACCTTGGTTGAAAGTTAATTGGGTAATTAACAGTAAAAATGATATTATTATTATCCTAACAAATTTCATAATTCTACTGGATATGTATAATTCGACCCCAAAAAACCTTAGGAATAAAATATGAACCTATTTGGTTCACATTTATTATATTAGGATGTTTATTATTATATAATTCAAAGGAGATGTAAAAGAGTTAAATTCAATGTTTTATATCTAAAATTTTTTTAATATAGGGATACAAATAAGATAAATTAGACTATAAATATTCATTAAAAAGGTAAAATAATTTTACACATAATGGTATTTTATTTATATTTTTTAGACATTAAATAATTTAATTTATTAATGACACAATGATGATGTAGTAATTACCTAATTAGTGAAATATGAAAATAATTGATATAATAAATATCAAAATAAATGTAATTTGAAACTTTTTATGAATTACACAAATTTTTTAGGTTACAATGACATTTTAAATTTTGTTATAATAATTGTTTTCGAATTAATAATACTGTAATGAATTTAGAAAAAACAAAATACCAAATAGTGTCAAAATTGTCATAAAAGAGTTTTTGAAAAATATATTATATTATTAATTGATATTCTATTCCTAAAAATGTAAGGATCACCCAAATGACTTATATAAGGATAATTGTTTCATTAATGAACCACTTGGGGATTTCATGGTAGTTTTTACTATGTTTATTAACCATATAATATAAAAATACAAAGAGACGTGGTAAATGTCAAACTATTTAACTAAGAGTTAAATCTAAAATAAGAGGTTAATATATTGTCCCAAACCTATATAAAACTAAATGGTTGAGTTTTTATTGAACCATAACCACATTATCCTTTAAATAATTCATTTTTATCCATTAGAACGAATAAATGATTTTATTATAAAATATCATTTCTAGCTTTTCCTATGGTGCCCCTTACCCCTCATGTAAAGGGCACTCCCCCTTCTCTCTAATTCACACATCCAAAGCCATTTGGATCAGACAAAACCTGACCAAATACCCTCTAAACTATCCTCAATTCATCCTAGAGGACTTACATTAGTCAAAAGACAACCTAAAGAGCCCTTTTGATCAAATCAAAAGGAAGAACCCGAAGAAGGGGTAAATATTTCATCACCTCTTTCAAGTTCCTTTCTTCTTCCACTTCCTCATTCTTTGTTGTTTCCATTGTAAAATAATAACTCAAGTATCTTCTATATAATTTTATTTTATTATATTTATAGTATAATCATATTCATTATTATATCCATCCTTTGAATATCATGTCATCATACGTTCGTACGTATGGATTACCGTCTCCATGTCGTGGTGTAATTTCTATTCAATACATTATTATTTGTATGGGTATAATAATGATGTGTAATTAGTGTAAATAAGAAATATAACAAGATAATAATTCGTTATATATGATATACCATCCAATTATATATTATTTTAATATCAAAATAATGATATTGTCACTCATGTGTACTTACGGATTATCGTCTCCACGAACGTGATGATATTCATTCCCCAACGTTTCCATTCAATTCTAATTTTCATTAGATGATTAAAAATAATTTTTAATCACTTAATATATTTCTGAATATGAATAATATACATCATATCCATAAGAGACGTTACTAAAATAAAAAATCATATAAAGGAAAACGAATCATTTAACACCCAAAATGACCATAATACTAAGATATTATTAACAAAGAAACATTAAAAGGTCATATATGCTATCATATTAATATATATAACTCTTTTATAATTTAATAACAATTATTTCACCATTATATAATATTTTAACCAACCCTCAACCAAGAAAAAGTATAACATTTGGGTTAATTCTACAATCTCTTTATTATCCAAGGTTGTTTTTACGTAAGTATCTACTGGGACCTCTTTATCATCGACATCTATTATTCTTAAAAATTTATTTAAAAAAAAATTAGTATACAATGGGTTAAAGTAATTTATACCCTTATTTATCCTTATATGTTTAGAAAGGAATCTTTTTGTCATTTTCCAAAAAATGTACTTTATGACCTTTTTGGAAAAATTATGATAAAATGTTTTTTAACTTATACAGTGGGTGCGGCTACTTTCCGTCGTTATAAAATTGTCAAAGCTTCTCTTACAAGATTATAAGAATATTTTCAAAATAAATTTTTCCATTATAATTACGTGACTCTTAAATTATTTCAAAATAGAAAGAGATATTTGTCTAAAATGGTTTTGATTTTACCTATGTCAACATCCATTTATGGATTTTATGTTTATTTGAAGTAGATTTTTTATGATACAAAACATCAATGTTGTATTGAAGGTTTTTTGATATGATTGATTGTGGATGTGATATTTTTATACTATTCATGGTTTTTGGTTAAAGTATTGACATATCATATACTATTTTTAATACGAATGATTATGTTATACTTAAATCTTTTATTATGAGAAATTTATTAGACATAGATAGTGATCGGTGGAGCCCGCTATAGATCCCCGATGCATCGGTAGGTCTCATGAGACAACTAGATGTGGATTGGCCGAGGCCTTACCCATTTTTATATACGGTTTTTCCCAAGGCCTTAATCTGTTTTAGAAGTCATGGTTGAGCCCTTGACAAAATGTTTCATAATGTCCAAAATTTTACATTCCGTCATTTTAAAAATAATATTAACGGTTCATGTGGTAATTTGACTATTAGAATACCAATTATTATGATTTATTGTGTAATTATTTACTCAGATCATATTCGTTCTATAAATGAATTCATGGTCATTATAGGTAAAGTCATTCGGTTTCAATTATTCACAATTCTTAATATGCATGTTATCTTATACTGTATTTTTTACCCTTACTGAGCATTTAAGCTCACCCCTTTCTTGTGTTTCATTTTCCCAGGATATGAAGAAGTTAGTTATGAGGGAATTTTAGGCATAATATATGAGGCTTGGATGTTTCTAATGGAATAAATTCATATTGTATTTCTCTTCATGTCTTTATGTTTAACTTATATATGAATATCGTTTCCAATAATACTAAACTGAGCGGTCTCTGAAGACATTATTTCATTATGATGCTTCCACTATTATGTAATAATTCACCGAATCTGGATATCTAGGGTCGGGGCGTTACAATGATATTATAGAACTAGGATGTTTTTAGACAGCTAATATATTTCACTATGAATATGAGGGGTCCATGAAAAAATTTGTCACTTATGATTAAATTAATGATCTAGAGAAAAAGGTATAAATCGGAAGAGCTTTAATTATACCATGGAGAAAAATTTTCAACATAAAAGGTGTTCCCATAAGATTCTTGTTTCTCTATGTTTTGATTATATTGCATTATTAAGAGTGGGTGGTTCTATGATGAATTAAACAAATATAAATGATTTTAGAGGAAGATGAAATCAAAATATTATGAGGTCATGGTGAAATACATCAATATTTTCAATGGAAGATGTTATTGTGTTGTGATTTTCCATGTCAAACTATGATTATATTGATCTGGTAGTATTCTTAGTGTCCAAATATCTTATATTTTACCCATTAATTTAGGGGATATTTTTTATCTAAATTGGAAATATATAAGTTGTATATGATGAATATATATTGGTGATTTTCCACATATACTTAATGAAAATTTAGTTTTCCAATCAATTGAAACTTCTAGATTATTAATTGGTTAGATGTAATGATATATTCTACTACCAATTGGGATTAATATGAGATATATTATTATTCATCGAAAAATATGTATCCTAGATGTTCTTTGATGCATTAACTTGTGATATTGGTTCATTTTACTATATTATTATACAGATTATCATGTTCATATAGGAGGACTATATTGTTAAAACTAAAATGGGATAATATTAAGTTCATGTTTCATGAATGATCAAGGAATTTCTTATAGGGGATAAGTAAGGATTCTAATAGAATAGAGTAAGGAGTTGTTGATTATGTGTGATTTTTTTCTACCTTAGTGGATAATGATCCCACATGGACTTTTTAGTAAAATCAATTCACTTTAGTGAATGTTTGTATAATCAGTCATCACATATTGTATCCTACTCATGAAATCATATTGGTGATAAACCATGTACATTTTTTCCTCTCATTTATGATTTTTTATATCCATATTAGTACGTAGGGAGATAAAATAGTTTCTTATATATATAGAACAATATCTTTGGATATAGCTTTTTAAAACCATCATATTCATATTGATCCCTTCCCTCTAATTCTATATCCCTTGTCTAAGTGAATCCTGTAAAATTATAAAAGATATTTCATTTCGATATTTTCACTCTTTTTAGATTCCAATCGATCAGATCTTAAAAAAATATATTCTAATATTCAATATATTGAACTATAAAAGTTTGAATTATGGGGTGAAAAGCTATTTTGGATATCATATAATTGATGAGAAAATTTTAATTAGATATGGGATTTCTCATCAATGTTGATAGAGAAGTTCTATAAGAAAGGTATATAAAGGAATTTTTTGCTTCAACCAATGGAATAAACAATATACGAGGAGGACTATGGAATGCAATAAATAAAAAACTAATTCTAGGTAAATCCTTAAACATTATTGGAGTACATATTAAAACATTGATAAAGTTAATTTAATGGTATATAAGTATAAAATTATGGTTCTATGGAACACATATGAAAAAATTAAAATTAAACTGAATGAATATATTGATCTATTCATTAATCAAGTGAATTTGGGTTCAGAGGAAATAAATAGATCCGGATAAATAATACATTAAATCATATTATTAATGAATATTTGTTTCATATTTCTACCTCATTTCAATCTAAATGATTAATTTTTAGTGGAAAAGCTTCCAAATTACTTTATATTATAATCTCCTTATTGTAAAATGTTTTTGTATGAGATGATGACTATTGATGATGAACAATCCGTTTAGAAGTAATCTGATAAAGAAGTATTGAAGGAAATTGAAAACCTTTTAATGGAGTGTGATCTTGATTAAGAGGAGGATGAATGCGTAATTTCATTTCCTCCCACATACATAAAAAGTGGAATGAAAATTTCAATTATATCAATTTAGAAGATCTGTTTTATAGTGGAATTATATGATTCATCATTTTTATGTTTCCTATGATGTTCCATTAGGATGACAAAGATAATGAAACTAGAACTAAATCAATAAAGGATAAAAATGTTAATAGGATTACTGATAAGAATTTCATTAATAAGAAATAATTAATTTCATAAAATGATAATTTATCTGAAGAAATATATATGGGGGAGATTATGTATTTCAATGATCTACATTTTTTTATTCTTATTGAAGTCATATATGGTCCACGATAAAGAGGAAAATTTTATGAATATGATGTTTATATTAATTGTTCTGTAGAGAACATATTAGAGTTTGTGGTTATAACTGAAGAGATATATATTTAGATAGAATGAAATAAATAAATCCAATGGGGTCATAACTGTAACACTAGAATATTTATCTATATATCGTTCTTTAATAAATATAAATTAGTCAATATATTTCATCACACTTAACACTAAACTAAACCATATCATGTGATTAGTTTTTTATCTAATTATATTTCTTGTGGGAGATTAAAAGGGAAATTAAAATAACAATAAATCATTGAGTAAATAAGAAGACAATTGTTTTTTTATTATGGAATGATATATTTCTAATTATTATATATTATTATCATAATCAATTAATTGATTTAATTAATGGGTTTGAAGATAAACAATTAATGTATTCTGATTAGAATGATTAAATATTCAAAATTGAAATTTTCCAAATAACTACTTCTTATCAATTAAAAAGTATATTAGGGTGATTTATTTGTTATTTTTCTGAAAAATGGTATTTTTATTTTAGTAGTTAAAAATATAAGTATTGTTAAAATGTTAGAATTTTTAAATTCATACTGATAGAATAATTATTTAAAACTGATATGAACAATACTTTATTGAAGTGGTAAAATTATTCATTTAAAATTTATATTTTTAGAAGACCCATGTGTTACATTTTGAGAAATAAGCAATACTTATAAAAAATATTTTTGTCATATTCTTTTATGTTACGTTCTAGAAAGGTTTAATTAAATTATTTGTTGATATAAATTTTGTATAAAAATTATTATCTGAATAATTATTCAATTAATTTCATATAAAACAAGAACAATTTATAATTTATAATTAATCATAATTTTTAGGTAAAAAAGTACATTAAATTTTTTTTTCATATTTAATTTAATTAGGAACATGTTATTTAATAATGTTTATCATATTTTTATGAATTCAAATAAAATTACATAAGGAAAAATTTGTTACCACTTTAAAAACAAGAAATGATAAAGATCAAATTTATTATAGAAAAGGTATTAAAAGAATGTTAAAAAAATGTGTTAAAATTGATGTTTAATAATTAATATATTATAACCCTTACCAAACCAACTTATTTTCCATTATTTTATCCTCATTCTATCTTAATGGTGAGTTAACCTATTTTATTATTAATAAAATTCCACTCTACTTTTTTAAAATATTTTTCCAAGACCACCCCTCTTCTTATCTTATCCCATGATTATTATATTTCACCATAATCTGCAAAAATAACTCTCCAACTCTCTTATAAACATTCTAAATGTATTTTAATCTCAAAAGAACAAATCAAAAATCATAAATTCAAGTTACATTATTGATTTTTCATGGAGTAAGGTGAAAATACCATTTCTATTTTTTGATTTATTCTCATTTATTTACAATTCTAAATCATTATAATATAACCTAACCTCGCTAAATTAATTATATTTGTATCCTAATTATAATTAAATTTTTCTATTTTTTAGGGATAAATATTTTAGTCCACCTTAACATCCATTAATAAAATAAAATTGTATCTTTTGTTATGTGTAGACAACCTCCCCCCAAAATGACGGGACACATTTTTTATAACTAACATGCATGGCTACTTCAATGATTATATTTAATGAATAATGATTATATTTACAAATTTATTAATAATCCAAAAACTAAAACTATTTCCCACCATCTTAACATTCAATGTAAAATGAAAACATCACTCATGTGTACTAACGGACAACCACATCCATGAAGAAACAAATTATCTCATATAGAAATTTATTTATTATTAAAATATCTAAAAATATTATCTACCAAATTAAAAAAATCTACATATTATAACTATACATCACTTTTAATTATATTATTATAAATGAATAACTTTTCAAACATAATATGCCTTCAATTATAGCATGTTCTTGTATGATTCGGTTCAACCAACTATCTGAAAAATGATATAAATCTCTATCATGGATAACTATGTATAAATTTACATTAGTATTACAAGGTTTAAATTTCCAAAAAATATTTTTTTATTGATATAGATGGATTGTATTAATATTTATCATATTTATAATGTACACCCAATTGTTTGTAAAACATTATCAAATAAATAACTCTATTGATTTATTCTATAGGAACCATAACCAAAACTCTATTGAAATTAAATCATAACACAATTAGTCTTTTAAAAAATATATTTTAATTAATTAAATAATATTTTTAAAATGAAAATTGTATCAAATAATGGGGATGGATAACAAAACATTAAAGCATTCAGGAAATAATCAAAATCACTAACATAACTAATGAAAATTATCTTTAACTAATAATTGTATTGGTATCCTAGAATAATCTATTTTTATTTTACATATCCTATATATTAATATAAGTTAATATTTAAAATTTTTCATATTACATATTAATTATCATTTTCATTAAGTTTAGATAAGGTTTTGATAGTGTAATTATCGCATTTAGATGGTCTCAATAGTTCCTGAATATTATGATTACCTTAAAATGCAGTATAGATATTATGAAATATTATTCAATTCTCAGATAACATTATATTTTTGGGAATCATATAATGTTAAATATCATTCTATATTAATTGTAATCTAATATGTTTCCACCTAATTAAATTTTTATTTAGTATTCTCCAATATAGAATAGTTGAAAATAACAACATGTTGGAATTTAATATGCATCAATGTTTTAGTCTGTATCATGAGTTATATATTATTAATTAATAATCCAATAAAGTATTATTCCGATAAATCATTATAGATGTTAATATCATTATCATTTCATTGAAATTGTACTATTATATTAAATTCTATGCCCACATTTTATAAATAAATTCATTTTAGGTAATCAATGAAAGATATATACTATTTATATGATTATTATATGAGTGTGAAATATGCATCATGTTATATCATGAAAATGTTATTATATGACACTATAGAAATTCATATGTGGTTATTTTAATTGTGACCTATATTTTTTCTTCTATGGGTTTCATGATCCATTTCTGGACAATCAATTTGGACCTTAGGCAATCCTAACTAATTCCTATGAGGAAGAGGCCTATAAGGTCACAGAAAATGTGTTAATGTTTGTCATAGTTATATAATATTTATATTCAACAATGTGAAAAATATTATTCTCCAAACTGAGAAGTGATATTTACTCTTCATTTTTAAAATGGTTACAATAATTTAATAAATATTTATGTATAAATTAATTATTTAATTATTTTAATATATAAAATTGTCATTTATTTTTTATTTTAGTTGTAATAAATTACAATTAATTTAGTAAATAAATAATATATTTATTTATTAAATAATTAACCTAATATTTATTATCCCGTGTACGAATAGAGCATGTATTTATTCATAAGTGATTAATATTTATTTAGATATTTATTCACGAAGTCAGTAAATTTTTAGTAGGATTAGAATACTATATTAGTTCGGAAGAAAAAATATTATAAAATAATAAAAAATAAAAAATTTATTATGACCATGGTTTGTGCAAACCACAAGAAATAATTATAATAATAATAATATTATTATTATTATTATTTACATTATACGGAAATTTTTTTGGGTTTATTTCATATTAAATAGTATTTGGGAAATTAATTGGAATTAAATTGTATCCTTTTGTGTATTTATAGAATCTTATATCAATGAAGGATAGGTTAGTCATTATGTACATCAATTTCAATTCGTGATCTCTATTCCTATATATTACTATAAAGGATGATAGCAACAAGATAAAATCCTTCAATATTGAAGCCATATGAAGAAATTAATCTAAACAAAATAAGATGGTCAATCAGACCCTCTAATACATGAAATTTCATCAATTTTAGTCATAGAATAAATGTACACAAGTAGATCACCACAATATTTAGACTTCATTGGTTCTACACTATGTAGTAATTATGTACTGACTATATTTTAATGATCAACCACATCCATGTTGAATGATCTAATGAAAATGGTAATATGTATTATTATGAATTAAATTAATTATAATTTAATGTTAATCATCCTTTCTCATGGTAATATAAAAATAAATTATTAATATTCTTTAGAAATATTTTCCATTGGATTAATTTTTACTTCATTTACTTTAAAATAATTCATTAAATCTGATAAAAATGATTTGTTCATCGGCTCAGTAGGATCTTCCGATACATTTGAAATCAACAAGTGGAAATATAGTAGTCACCAAAAAAATTAAACTATATAATTATTACTAATAATTATATGCATTTAATTTTACTTTTTATTTCATGAAATTCAGTCAAGAATTTTTATCATCAACATATATTCTTTCTATCTTTATTTCATACCAATATATTCTATGTTTGGTAAAAATACATATGAAGAACATCTGATGAATAATCTGGAGGTATTTGTGATTCTGGTAAGATTATACATGAGTACATAACAAGTATCCCAGTGGTACATGTTGTGTCCCTAGGTTTCTTGAACTAGTAAAACCATAAAATTAATTTTGGAGCATCTTGAATCAAATAAATGTCATGTGAATTTAATGTAAATTTTTTTTTCTGATCAAAATTGGGTCACAGCTCTCTAGATGACATGACATAAAACTATCTTACACACTATGTTTTATATTAGTTTTCATACCTAAAATAAGGGAATCTAACTATGTCATGACTTTATTATATGAAAAAAGGATTAAAAACTGAGTAACTAGTATATTACATGAAGTGAACAAGATATATTATTCATGTGCCTTGTAAAATATTGTGAAAAGATATGTATCCGAACCCTACACATTTATCACAAATATATGTCGAGAAATATAAATTATGTGTAACATGATGTATATTATATGTACCCATCATGTTTATGTAGAAAACAAAATTAAATTTTTACTTCATGAATCTAATCATTATGTGTTATATATATCATTTATTTATCTAGTACATTCAATATGATATATGATATATGATAATAAATTATTAGTTATTTTCTCAAAAAACCATATTTCATATCATGTATTGTCTCAATACATCATTTACTTCTTGTAGATTAAACTAATTTCACCAAAAATTAATTGACATGTGTTTTGGATTTTATTTAGTTGGCTTGTTCACTCCATGAAATTATGTTTTAAAACATGTATACTAAATGTTCAATGAGTAGAATGTGTTTTATATAAATACATTTTGAGTAACTCATGTAGGTACTCACTATGTATCCTCCAATAAAACATTTGTGTATGTTTTATATGAAATTGGAAATAAAAAATATTACTTTTTAGTTGTTTTAAATCACATAATATAGGTAACATAAGGATTTATTAAATTAATACTACGATAAAATGAATTAATTGATTAAGTAGATAATTAGTCAAATTAATTAACAATTTTTTTTCATAATTAAATAATATAGATAAATTATTATTAAATAGTTATTTTATATTCATGTTTTGAGATATAAAAGGAAATTTTCATGATAAAACACAATGAAGGTGTAACAGTAGGCCCCATGTATCAAAAAACACTAGAAACATTGAACAATGATAGGTTTCAGGGTTTAAGCTACATTAATAATTACACACTGATATCATTACCTCATCACTTCCATATAGCATGTCTAGTAATACTGTAAACCTTAATAGTAAAAAAACAAATCTATCTTAGATAATATTACTCTTCCTTTCTAATTTGAATAGAACATGAAGATATAAATAATTCTATTCTTTAATTGATTAAAAGGAATGGATAGGTTAAGAGAATCAAACTGTATCTAATTCAAATTTTTTTCTCAATTTCAAACCAATTATATGATCATAATTTGCAAAAAAAATAGAAAGATGCACCATTTTTTCATCTATCAAGATGGTTCACAGGAAACAAATTGCACCGAATAAGAGAAGTAAGGATACAAATCAAGTTCATTTGTTTTTTAGTGTAATATATTTGTTCCTAAAAACAATTTGTTAGATAAAATATGGGGGGATCATATATGTATTCAAATATATGAACAAATTACATTTTTTATGATTTCATGAGGTGAGGTAGATCAATGACCATCCAATGATGACAAATTTTCTATTTTTAGTAATTACATTCTTCCACCTCATATTTCCAACTATAATGATCATGGTTGTTAATGACTGATACTATAAACCTTTAGTCACTAAAATATTATATTTGTGTCCAAAAATTATAATAATGCATTTATTTATAAATTTAATTTTTTTTTATTATTTTAAAAATAAAACATTTTTAATTAAATACATATTTAAAAAATTGACTTTATGTGTTTGATTATAGGAACCAAGTAAAAGAATTTGATTATGAAAATAGTTCACATGACACTTACCACATCCAATTATGGAATCACTTGCTATGTCTTTTAATGAATAATAATTTAAGTATACTACACCAATATATAAATTTGGATTATTTCTATCTAAATCCAATATTTTAATGTCACACATGTTTTCACGAAATTGTGAAAAATTATTTTTAGTAGAAAAGTAGAAAGGGCCATTGATCTTCTTGAGTTTGTTCATACTGGTGTGGGTGGACACTATCATACTGATTTAAGGGGTCGATAGACATTATTTTAAAAAAATACTCATATATTTATTTATACGGTTATGTCTATATAATGACATATAATTTGGATTAGTTAGGAAAATTCGAGGAATATTGTAATGAATTTTAAAACTGGTGTGCGGAGTAGATTAAAAACAGTAATCATACCAAGGAATAGAGTATCATAATCAATAAATCATATTTTATTTATAGATATTGGGATATTTTTTTCACAACTCACTCGTCTTTATGTACCACAATGTAATGGTGTAATTTAAATGAGGTATTGTTCCCTTTATATATATGGTTAGATAAATAAGGAGTCATGGAAGTCATCAACTATAATATTTGGGATACACATTGAAGAAAACCAAATACATACAAAAGTGAGAGTCCAAAAAAGTTGAAACTAGTTTTCTATATCATCATTTGTATTGAACCAATCACATTTTTATCATGTACAATTGTGGTGTCGTGAAGTAGTTTTTAAGGATATTTATGTAACCAAAATTTCACCATTAGGCACTAAGTGTATATATATATTTTACATTATGCAAAATAAATTATACTTCCTAAAAAATATTATTTTAAAAATATTTTCTATAAAATTTTCCCACCATTCTATAAATCGATCACATCTATAAAGCCATGATGTTGGATATATAGAATTTTATATTGTCTATGATCAACATACAAAAGAGTTGTCATAGGAATAAATTCAAAAAATCCCTATGGAAGAGTATGTTTTAGAGACACAAATATTTCATTACAGTATGAGGGATGTTCAAGAACTAGAATGATATGGTTTTCTAGTCTCTTAGTATTTTGACTCATTATTAGATGATAATAATGATATTATAACTTATATGGAAGTATTATGTTGAAAAGGAGTTTCAAACTTCAAGAATCTATGAATTAGAAAATGGATTCCATGCACCAAAACCTTGAATGGATTTTGGTGGATCCTATTATTTATTTAAATAACATGGTTTGAAATGGGTATTAAAGAATAAAACATTCCTGTAATGAAAACATAGTACCAATAAACATTTTCTAGTAGAATAAGGGTTCAAAAAACATCAAGGTATATTCTATGATGCGTGATTCATTAATTTAATTTATCAAATTGATTAAAATTATATTTATCATATCATCTTAAAGTGAATATGATAATTTGTAGATGGATTTAAATATATTATTAATTAATTTGAAACTATATAAATATCTATATTTGATACAACGATAAGGTTTTGTGACTCAAAAGAATGCTAAAATTTTATTCAAGTTCTAGAAATTTATTTATGGATTTAATAATGTATGTACATCATAATTGTTTTTATGAGGATATAATTAAATTTTGTTTTATAAATAATTAATGTGATATTTGCATCTTGATTCCAATACATTAATTATGGTGATATATTGGGCATGTTATTATTTCATGGTCTAGGTTGTCGCCCTACATTTCAGCATTCCAAAGGAAGGTGAATTCATCAATCTTGAAAGTGAATACTTCTACTTGATAAAAATTAGATGATGGGATATTGGTTCCTCCTTATATCTATTTCTCCTTGAACTCATCTCATAGTACATGTATCCCTAATTTATTAAAACATTTTCATGAAAGAAATTCTTGATTCCATCTCATTATGGATTCCGGTTAATTACGCTATTTTTTGGACATTCAATAAGATATTGGTCAGGTGTAACATTAAGTTTGTGGAGTAGTGATATTGGGAATCACTAAAATGTATGGATTATGGAACACTGTCTAGTAGCATTCTTCTTCATAATAGGTCATTTAATAGAGTCATCTTGGGTGCGGAACCCAAGGCATCCCATGGAAATTATTATGTATCTGATTAAAAAGGAATATATTCTAATGTTTTCCTTAGACATCGAATGTTCAACACGGTTTAGAAATTTTATATTTTTCTAGTTTAAAATCTTTACGATATAGAATTGTATTAATCATAATGCCCATGGAATATGATCATAGAGTTACATAACTTGGAGGGAGCACCTGGAAGGATTCCTAATGGATGGATTGGAATTCCTCATAAAGGTTGATCCAGTAGTATTACCACATAATGGGTAACATTTACACCATGAAGGTTAATGTTGACACCTGTGAAGGTGGATCACGTAGTATAACCCCTAGAAGGTGGAAACCATGGTTAACCCTTGGTAATTAATGAACCTCATGGAGTCCCCCTGCGTACCCTATTTAGGCGAAATAGATAAAAACACACATATTTTATGGATGGTGCAAGTAATATGTTTGATAAATGCACATTAAAGGAGGATTTATCTTGGATGAATTATGTCAGATTGTATGGTGAATATGAGTGAAAGATTCATAGGTACTATTAGTAGTAGTGATGATACATCTGGAATTACATGTATGAATGGCCATGTTGGGTGTCATGATTTTACAGAGACGTGGTGTCTTAGGTAATGTCCCAATGGATTATGGATGGATTGATAGATTGGATGGAATGTATGTTTTTTAGGTTTACACCATAATGAGTGTTTCTACAAATCACTATTGATTGAGATTCCAAGCCAATGTAGTTCATGAAGGGGAATTGGGGATTAAAACTATGGAGGAGGCCTTTGTAAAACGATTTTAATGTTGGGCCATACTATAGGAGGTATTCAAATTTTATTGTGACATACACAATGAAGCACCCCATTGAGGGTGGATAGGGGTCATGGTCACTACTAAATTCTATACCAATTCAATCCATGCTTGGTGTGGGAAACAATGGGAATCAATAAACCTTCATGTTGTGTCATGAATGATATTCCAAAAGAGATGACGGGGGTCATACATAAGTGAGATTTTTATCTTAGATTCGTTACCTATGAGGAGGATCCCATTCTGTATGAGTGGGGATTATGGGTTGAAGTGTCCCATAGTGAAAACCCCAAAGGTATAGTGATTGGAGTTTTGTGAGTGTGGAAGTGGAAAGGTTACTAGTTCCGATACCTTCAATGAACTATTTGTCTGGGGGAGGTATGGAAGAGAAAAAGTATAACCCCATGGAAGAAATTATATGCGATAACTCTTAGGGGTATTCCTTGGAGGATTCCATTCCTTTTTTGGATGATGTAATTCCATGTGAGGAGGATATAATTCTATCTGACTCGTACATGGGGAATCCATAATTTTAAACATAATATGAGATGACATCTTAGAGTTGTGTGTTGATGATGTTGGAACTATTATGTTTTCCATCATGTAGCCCTATTGGGGGAGAATAACTCCTCACCACATAGACATACATATCATTCACCCATAAACCCTTAGGAGGGTGGAATTATGCAATTCCAGGTTTTAACATTATAGTGGATTGGTCACTCATGAGATTCATGTTTGTATCCATGTGCTGGAAATAAATGATGTTGTCATAACTATGCTGAAAAGAAAGGGGTAGGTATACACATGCACTAATGGAATGGTGGACCTCCCAAGAGGGACTGGGATATGACTATGTAAAATCCTATAGGGATACATGTGATAGGTACATAGAAGGGATGGTGTTTGAAAAAAAAGGGTATCAAACATGGGATTTTTAAAAAGGATCAATCCATGGACCATTAAAGAGGTGGTGTACAAAATATTGTTGAGCTTATCTTAAAAGAAAGGGTTGAGGAAAATATTAATCAATGCAGAAGAACATGGGTGAACACAAGTGGTTATATTAGGAACACATTCTTTTCGCTGGTAGAATGTGGTTGAGGATTATGTAACTATGGTTCTAATCAATAGAAGACACATAGGTAACCTATGGTGAAATGTTGTATTCTATGAGGAATCTATAATTTTTCCATGTTACAAAAGATTAGTCATACCAACATTGAGATACACTTCAATATTCAGAGATCTCCCTATGGAATGGGGGTGTAATTAAATATATAGATGATGGTCATTGTCTTGGGGCTACCGAATACTCCTAGAAGGAATGATGCAATATCAGTCATTGTTGATCTTCTAACCAAGTCATCACATTTTCTTGCTATAAGAAATAATTTAACCCTTGAATGTTTAGAAATACTATATATTAAGGATGTTGTATGACTTCTTGGAGTACAACTACCAATTTTTTCAGATCGTGATCCCCATTTTACATCAAGATTCTGGAAAATTCTTCAGAATGCTATCACTACTGATCTTCGTTTGAGCACTACCTACTACCAAAAAAGTGATGGTCAATCAGAACTGACTATTAAAACCTTAGAAGACATGTTGAGATCATGATCACTTGACTTTCAAGGTATATGGGATCAATATTTACCTCTGGTAGAATTTTCCTATAGAAATGGCTTCCATTCCAGAATTCAGATGGCACTATAAGAAGCGTTATATGGAAAGTGATGTCGCACACCAGCTTTTGGGATGATGTTGGAGAAAGAAAACTCATTGACCGAATCATTTTGATTAAACAATGGAAGTGGTGAAGGTAATCCAAAACCCCATCAAAGAATATTAAAGTAGGAAGAATAGCTATGTCAATAACTGAAGGATGGATTGAGAGTATTAGGTAGCAGACCATGTTTTCTTAAAGCTATCTCCATGGAAGGGTGTTATACGTTTCGATAAGAAGGTAAAATTGAGTCCCTGTTACATTGGCCCTTTCAAAATTCTAGAAGAAATTCGGCCTTTATCCTACCATTTAAAAATACCATCAAGTCTCTAAAAAGTTTACAATGTATTCAACATATCATTATTGTGAAAATACATGCTTGACCCAGCACAAGTACCCAGCTATGAGGAATTATAAATGGATCCAAATATGTCTTATTGTGAGGATCCCATCGAGAATCTTGATACAAATGAACAAGTGCTGAGAAACCCGACGACTCTTCTGGTAAAAGTCTATAGAGAAACCATAATATGGAAGAGGCAACTTGGGAACCTAGGAAAATTAAGATCAAGAACCACTTGAGTCCTTTTATGCAGTAATATTTTATAAATTTTAAAAATGGAATTTTTTGACGAAGGGTAGAATGTAACACCCCAAGCTTCCACGTTACACTTTTCATTGATTAATACAATAACGTGTGTTATACTCAACTTCGAGTTCTAAGACACCACAACCAATCAAACTAGACGTTATGAATTTTAATACCCACTTTTTGAAATTTTATAAATTTTATCATTCAAAAATTGACTTCATTTTTGGATTCGGAATATTGAAATTAGATAAGGCTGAATTTTCTGTATTTTTCTACAAACATTCAATTTTTGATAAATAATGAAAAACACAGTGTTATAGATTAAAATCAAATTTTTATTAAAATATTTATTTATTTCATTTAAATTTATTTTAGGAAAAAATATATACATAATACCTATATAAGTTCAATTTTATTTATTCGAGTCTTTTTATATTAATTTTAGATATTTAAAAATTTTATTAAACTTTTTACCGTCTTTTACCCACCTCCTAGGAGCATTTTCAAATTTACATAAAACATAACTTTACCAGTTCTATCAGTTGAATTTGTATAATATGAGAGACACTGTTGATATTAGTAAGTAAAATGTGGTTCAATAGGATGAAAATAATTTTTGGTGAATAGTAACTTTTTACTTTTTTACCATAGTTAAAAGTAAATAGGGTAATTAATGGTAATAATGATATTATTATTACCCTAAAACATGTCCTAACTCTTTTTTATATATGTATTTCGAACAAAACCAACCATAGAAAAAAAATATGATCCTTTAGGTCCACTTGTATTAGATTAGGAAATTTATTATTATTTAATTCAAAGAAGAGTTAAAAATGCTAAATTAAATGTTTAATGACTAAAAAATTTCTTATATAGGGTTAAACATAAGATAAATTCTACTATATATATTCATTAGAAATATAAAATTATTTCCTACATTATCGTATTTTATTTCTATTTTTGAGACATTAAATATGTTAATTTATTTATGAAATGATGATGATGCAGTAATTAACTAATTACTGAAATGTTAAAATTATTGATATTAAAAATATCCAAATAAATGTAATTTGAAACGTTTTATGAATTTTACTAATTTTCTAGGTTAATATGACATGTTATTGTTTGTTAGATGATTTTTTTTCGAAGCAATAATTCTGTTCTGACTATAGAAAAAACAAAATACCAAAATCTGTCAAAATTGACATAAAAGAGTTTTTAAAACAAGTATTATATTATTAATTGATATTAACATTCTCAAAATCTAAGGTTCAGTCAAAAGTCTTCTATAATGATGTTTTTATAATTAATTAACCACTCGGGTTTCTCTTGAAGTATATATTATGTTTATTAACCATATAATATAAAAATACATAGTGACATGGTAAATGTCCAACTATTTAACAAAGAGTTAAATATTAAAGATAAAGTTAATATACTGACCCAACCCATTATAAAAACTTTTGGTTGAGTGGTTCTAGACCCATAGCCACCTTATAATTAATATAATTCATTTTGGAGCCATTAGAAACCGAAATTTAATTTATTATAAAATAATATTTCAATCTTTTCTTATGGTGCCCCTCACCCCTCTTATAAAAGGGAACTTCCACTTCTCTTTAATTTACAACATCAACACTTTTTGGAACGTCCAACCCCTTCACAAATAATATATCAACATTCCAACCTTCATCCTATAGGAATTCCATTAGTTATAAATCTATCCTAATCAGCCCTTTTGATCAAATTAAAAGGAAGAACCTGAAAAATAGGTAAATATTTTATCACCACTTTCACCTTCATTTATTTTTCCACGTCCTTTTTCTTTTTTGTTTCCATTATAAAATAACAAATCAAGTATATTCTATATACTGTGATGTTTATATAAATATGGTACATCCATATTCATTATTCTATCGATCCATTGAATGACATGTCACCATACGTGTGTTCATACGACTTACCGTCTCCACGTCGTGCTGTAATTTTTATTCAATACATTAGTATTTGGATGGGTATAATAATGATGTATAATTGATGTAAATAATAAATATAAAATTATAATGATTATGTATAGATTATATACCATCCAATTAGATATTAATTTATTATAAAAATAATGATATTGTCACTCATGTGTATGTACGGATTACAGTCCCCACGAACGCGATGAGATTCATACCCCATTGTATCGATTCAAGAATAATTTTAATTAGATGTTTAAAAATAATATTTAAAGACTTATATAATAATGAATATAAATATGATATATTCTATCCATAATATACATTAGTTACATTACAAACATATAATGGAAACCAAATCTGTAAAAACCCGAAACGACAATAATACAAAGATATTATTAACAAATCAATGTTAAAAGTTCATATATGATATCATATTAATGTAAATGATTCTTGTAAAATTTAATAAAAATTATTTCACCATTATTTAGGGGGATAACCTGACCTCCACCAAATAAATGTACAAGGTAAGGGTTAATTTCACAATCTCTTTATTATCTGAGGTTGTTTATATGTAATTATTTACAGGGAGATATTTATCATCCACTTCCATGTTTCATAAAAATGTATTTAAAAACATTTTTAAAATCTAATAGACAATTGGGTAAAGTAATTTATCCTGTTATTTGACCTTATATGTTTTGAATGGAATCTTTCCGTCATTTTCCCAATAAGGTACATTAGGACATTTTCAACAAAATTAAGGTAAGAATGTTTTTTTAACTTTTACGGTATGTGCGGCTATTTTCTTCCTTTATGAAATCATTTAAGCATCCCTTACAAGATTTTAAAAATATTTTCAAAATAAATGTTTTCCTAAATGATTTAAAAAAAAGATATATTTCTCTAAAAAAAGGTGTTGATTTCATCTATGTCAACATCCTTTGATGGATTTGAAGCATATAGGAAGTTGATTTGTTATGATAAAAAACATCTATATTTTATTGAAGGTTTTGTGATATTTCTTACTATGGATGTGTTTTTTTTACACCGTTCATGGTTTATGGATAATATATAGACATTTTGTATTCTAGTTTTAATATAAATTTTTATGTTATATTTAGACCTTTTCATAAGAGAAATGCATTGGACTTATTATGTGACCTGGTGGAGCCCTCTATAGCTCCACGATGCATCGGTAGGTCTCATGAGACAAATTTGTGTCTTGGCAGAAGGCCGTGACAAAAAAATAATATGTATTCTTGGCACAAGGCCTTGACAATGTGGTTATGAATGTATGTAATTATGAATTCCATCATTATGAAGGTGGCTATCGATATTGCATGTGATTATTTGACTAGTATAATATCCATGTGAGTAATTAAATGGAATTATTTTGATTCTATGTTTCCCATATTATGATGAATTTCATGTTTAAATGGCTTTTGTTTTAGTCTTATACATTGTTTTAATTGTTTATGCTTATTTATGACAGTTTCCACTATATTATTATCCTTACTGAGCATCTGGGCTCACCCCTATCTAGGATTTGTTTTTCCTAGGATGCGAATAAGTATATTATCACTGACCTATAGGGATAGTCTATGTGATCTCAATGTTCCATATGGAAACATTGTTGTTTTAGTTTTCTAATTTATTATGTAATGTAAACCATGTGAATGTATCTAGTACTTCTAAGGCTACTAAACTAATCGATCCATTGAGACATGATATTTTGTGATCATGCCAATAAAACATAATAATTCACCAATTCTGGGCTTTTGGGGTCAGGGCATTACAGTAATGCATGTTAAATTACAACATCAATGAGTGGTGACATGACTGTGTGGTGGTGCACCTCCGTGGAATGCATCTGAAAAATAAATATAGTGATCCTGGCATGAATATTTAATCCTTCATCAATGAAGGATATTATCACTAATGAAAAAAATAGATGAGTGGGTCACTAGATCTTTTTATTTGATGTCGGTTCATGACAAGAAAATAGTGTTCCTAGGGAAACTTCACTATAATTTGGGCTAGTTGATAAATTGTAATTCCTGTAAGTTGAACGGTTAGTGTTCATATTTTTCTACAAATATGGGGGACTGAATATTGGTGTGGAATTCCGCGTTGATTTCCTTATATATTCACTAAGGGATGAATCATCCTACTTTCTAGGCCAATGATTTAGCTACATGAACCCATCACCTGCACCCACAGACACTAGGGTTGGAAGAATGATACAGTTAAATTTATCTATGGATCCACCTCTACCACGACATCATCCCCTACTACAACTGATGGGATCCCTTTGACCATATCACCTTCATAAATTGTTCAAAGGAGGGTCATGTACACTCTTGTTCGACAATATGAGTAGGAGGGGATTAGTCCTATGAGGCACATGGATTGTTGGGACATGTAGTCTCTTTTTCCTCATCGTCATAACCAACACCATGGTACCAATAGGGAGCCACCTCTCCCCTCTCCAGCTTCCAACCATTTCATAAATCATTGCCTAGAATTTTCCTACAACTCTTTCCCCTACACCGACAGAGCATGGGATGACAGAGTCAACATGATGATTACTACCACATTGAATCTAATGAGGAGGGATCCCACAAGGCCTTATCAATTCAACAATGTTCTGTTTCATTTGACCATAGAATATGTGGTATTCACAATTGTTCCATCGTCTCTAGTCTGGATGACCAAATATCAATGTCGGGCCCAGGCTTAGGATGATTCATGTTAGGGGGAATCAACTTCTACAACATTAGTTGACAATTACACCACTGATGAAAACAATCAGTTGAAAAATATTTAAGATCTGGGTAAAATCTATGTCTGACTGGGATCAATACCCCAGACACCCCATTGGAAGGCTGGGATGACTCTTCAAGTCATCGATTTGAACAACAACCATCATTTTCCAAATTATGATGATGAGATTCATTATGGTGGTCCTTTATATCATGTTTACACCTATCATGGAATTCCTCCCCATGATTATGTTTCCATGTATGGATCTTTTCCTCGTATCCTAGTTTATCAAATTGTATGTCCCTCCTCACATGACCACTTTCCCTAGAGGAGGCCCTATCCATAGTAGTATAGACCAAAGAGAAAGTCATCCTCGCCCCATCACCCATCAACATGGATGTCCTCAACATGTTCCATCTAGCTCCAGAAGGTTTCCACCCTGATCTAGTACTCCCCACTACAAAGGTCCTCCCCACACATCTAGAAACAAACATGGAGGTCCACCCCATGATACTTTTGATATATGCTTGAGTTCTCCTCACACCCTTGCTAACCAATGCAGAGGTCCTTCCTACACTAGTGACAATAGATGTGGTGTTCCTCATTTTGTCACGAATATACCAAGATGTGGGGCTCTTTATTACAATACCAACCTGCACTATGTATCTCCTTATTTCAAAAATATTCCCTACTATGTAGAGTCATCCCAGGGTAGAAGGGTGAACTATCGCCTCTGGATGAATTACTCTGAGAAGATACAAACCATCGTTAACCCAATCATCTTTCTAGATACTGACGTTGAGTATGAATTGGCGATGAAACCTTCACCCTAAACCTCTTTATGAGGGTTTTGGGGTAGGAAACCATCATGTGAGCTTCATCCACCCCTAAAGAGATATTCACTAGATACACAAATCCCTCCACAGGTACATGAATGAAGAATAAGATTGATCTCCCTTCGAGGTTATTATCAATTAGCTCTTAATATCATTTCTAGGATCATTCTATAAATCAACATGAGATCACATAGTTCTATAATGGGTGATAGTAGATATTGAGAATTATCCAGATCCACCACCAGAAATCACTATCAGTGTGCATGAAGTGGTGGTCAAAACCCCGGCCTATAGGGAAATGATGATGTGGTTGGTACTTTCCCCACGATATGAATCAATATATAGCAGCATGTTAGTACCCGGATTAATATATAAATCTACTGGTTCACTACCTCCATGGTATACATCAGTTCCATTTTTCGTTTCATAGCCTCCCTATTTGTTGAATGGGACCACCATGATCTCGAACTCGATTCTAAACAAAGCTTATTATGTTACATTCTAGTGGAGAACAAGTTATCAACGATTTTTTGTCCAACAATGACTCTAGAATTAGATAGTCCATAATCACTCACCTTGGATGAAGTCATATTAATTTTACAAAACACAAACATGATGAATTTCTACTTTCAGAGCTATTAATGGGTGTATTTTAAGAGTCAAGGTATCTACGACGACTACATCTACCTGCCCTGCATGATTTAAAATGTCGCACATCTGATGGATCACCACCCTAAATTGCTTCACGGTCACTGGTTTCTTTATTAGAGATATGTATATATACTTCCTATCCTTCACATGATTATCAAGGAGCAATATCTATTGGTGAAAATCTATAGAATGGGACGTTTTTTCAGTATCCGCTTCAACAGGATCCAGTGACAGCCGAGCCTGCTCAGTGACATCAAGGATATTCCTCGTAACATAGTAACAAAAAATAGACTATGATCATATCACTTAATTATAAAGACTCTGATGCAGTTTCATAAGAAGATTAACAACCCTTTGGGGTAGTATATCATCTTAAGTACCCCATAGGATTTTTCAAACGCTAGAAAAGGCATATTCTTCTCCTAAGAGATCCCTTTGATTCATTTACCTTAGATCGAGACCCCCACAAGGATAATGAAACTTCTATGGATTCTATTTCTTTTTAACAAACATAGTTCAATTATAAAGATGGGGGTCAACCCTGCCATGACAGCCTTGCACTAGAATATTTACAAAATGAACAATATCATTAATGAGCTCCTTGTCAAGTGTATGTCTAGATGAAGTCCTGACTATTTTGATCCTAGGTATGACCATGTCCATCCACCATTGAGATAGTATGGATAGCCATAGGTACTTCCTAGTGAGTTTCCTTTCCCTAATTCTGACAAATCTGCACACCTCTACATTGAGGAGGATAGAGGTTATGGAATATGTTCTTGATATGAATCACTATATCTTCCAAAACTATGTGTGAACCCTTTTTAGGACACACCTCAGGTTGTTCCCTTGGTGGTTCCTCAAGATTCTCACACCTCAAAAAAAATCCTCCCTAGTTAGTCTATTAGACGATGGGACTAACTATCATGTTAAACATCCTCCCAATGTACCTATGGTCATGAATCCTCCCAATGAAAAGAAAACCATCAAGCGTGATCCAATGTCTACTCTCATTTCCCACCTAAAGTCCCCTGAAACATTATAGGTGGAAATACCCTCTAATACAATGAAATATCTGGAATGGGAAGATGATAAGCTAGAACCCCCGAATTATGGGAACCCTACATTTTCCCCTTTCAACAGGATGGGTGACGAGGTGAAGCATCTGACCCACTTTATTTGAACGTGCAGGACTGTTCAAGGGACTCTAGTAATGTAGTAATCCACCAAGATCTCATGTTTTATATATACATTGGAAGGGTATGTACTAATTTAGCACATATTTCTTCCCATTGGCTCCATATCTCCTTGGGAAGATCTTTGTAGGAGATTTCTATATCAGTTATGCTCCACCATGTGGAAGAATAGTATTTCAAATCTCTTCAAGTAAAAACCATGGGGAGATGATTGAGTCACATAATGTTATTCCTGGTGTAATGTCCTAGATTATTCAATTGATATTCTTCTAACATAGATATAATACCTGTCAATGTGCATAGAAAATGTAATTACTGGATTTTTTCATTTTCTAATCACTAAGAACATCATAGCTTGATTTCGTGATTACTCTGACAAGGCTTTGTGACTAGAATAATCCTTAAAAATATAATTAGGCACAACACTTTCATACCATAGCTCCTTCATGGAGGGAATCCTTGGAAGAAAATATTTTCATTACATAAGTAAGGCCCCATTCCAAAGAAGAGTTATTACTAATAGTGTGACATCCACAATGTCGCTGAAGACAATAGCCTTAGTCATAGCCTCAAGCTTAGCATCAATCACCTAAAAATCAGCCAGTGACACCTCATCATAGACCACAAACTAAGAAAGATAATGAAATTACACCTCTTGTTAAGGGTCCAGTACCTCGTCCGGGCCATGTTCCCATAATACCTTTATCAGAACAGAGAATCCAATCCCAATCCATTGACGAGGAACACGTCCCTTGTTTATTCTTGTGGTTTCTTAAATTATGGAATTATGTTGTTTCCAGAGTGAACGATGATGTGGGATGATGATATAACTAATCTCTTCAACTACTTCCCCGATCAAAGATTCATTGAACATGACCTCAAGAACTTCTATGTGTTTAAGGACTAGGTCTAGGACTGGGACCAAAATAATGTAGTAAGGATGGGTCTTACTCTAGAATAGGTGTCGTGTGTTTTTGTAAAGCCTAGTAGTGATAGAAATGGTGAATGACCTTTGGTCTCAATCCATAGGTCTCCAATTTATGACGATTGGTTAGTCAATAGAAGAGTTTATAGTTCTCATGTTGTCATTTCATCTCTTATGATTTTTCCTGTGCTTCATCGCTGAACGTTCCACCTCCTGCCACCACTTCTTCAACTACATCTTAGTTTTCTTCTTCTTAGAAGAGAAGGAACTGATGATAAAAAGAGAAGAAAATCCCTCTATTGATTCTAAATACATATTTAACTCTATGTGATTTGTAGCGTTGTCGAGTGCATCAAATTAAATGTTTAGTTGTCATTAGAATTTCGATAGTATAGTCAGAAAACTAGGTTGTCTCTTGAGGTATCCTTAGATAGCTAATTTAAAAATACTATTTTGATTATGATGAAGTGGAATGAGATTCAATATAATTATGTTTTTTATTTAATTTGGAATAGTATAAAGAATGAAATTTGAGAAAGCCTAAATTGAGAGATTCATTTAAGCATAATCAACCTGGAGAATCTCATGATGCTCATCCATCATCGCTTCAAAATATATGGTTATGACCTTTTAATACTTAGTTTGTAACAGAAAGAACCAAAATATTACTATCTTTAAACTAGGATTCCTCTAAGGTTTTAGTTGAAAAGACATAGTTATTCATCAGATAATGTCGATGATTGAGTAGTTTTTGTTCCACTTTATAATTGAAAATCACTATAGAAACAAACGAAGATATGAATGTTCTATCTAGGATTGTATTTTATTTATTTGTGAAACCATTAAATAAATTTACATGAACTTGAATGTTTTTATGAGAGTTATATTTACCAATATGAACCATACAAACACACCAAACTAAAAGATAAATGAATAAATAGTGATTAGTGTGTGAAAAATCACATGAATGGGAACCCCCAAACATGATCATATGTGTTGAGCATGAAATACTAGTACATAACAAAATTAAATAATAATAGGGGATGAATAAAAACAAATACAAAATAGAATGTAAAATATCATTCAAAATAATACAAACATGATTATCAGAATTATATCACAATCCTCCCCAGGTGATTACCATGGGTTTAGAAATCCATGGGTGAGAGGAAGGAGAAGATTGTGAACTTCTCGTAGTCTTATAAACTTCTATGGTTTATGAGTGGACTCCTATAGGACTCCAAAATGGAATCACCTTTCATCTAGGACGAACTTCAAAATGTGGTTCCCAAGGTTCCAATTTATATGAATACTGGGATGTAGTTTTGGGCACCCTGATTTCTAGATTCCTCTTGGTCTATGGTTTTTGGTGGTCAGATAGCCTTAAATGACATTGTAAAAAACTAAACTTATTTTGGTAGACACCATTCTATCCCCCTATTAAATTGTGTGGCCTGATACTGTACACAATAAGATATATTTCTAAAATATAGATGCACGATTTTGACCCCGTGTAGATTCATTTTACTGTATTGATTAGTTTGGATGGACCTCTTGATGGAAGAATTGTGCTTTGTTTCCATCATAAAAGATATACCCCACTAAGCTATGGATAGTCTCACAAACATTAATCCCATGTAGATGTTCGTATTTCTCAACTCATGAAAAATAGTGGGCTTGTGTTCATGGGATTCCATGCAGTTTGGCCCATTTTCCTTTCGCAACATCTTGGGCTCTCCAAATCACCTCCACCTTCAATTAAATCATCAAATCCAGTGAAATTTAACTTTTTACCAGTGAAAATAAGAATATTATTTAATCAAAAATGAAGTGAGTATTTTTACTAGAATTTCAATTTTTAGTACGAAACATGTTAAATACATTGGTATATGTGTGAAATAAAACAGTGAATTCTGTTTCGATCAATCCCCCACACCGAAGCATTTGCACTTGAAGGAAAGTTATATTATCTAAATCATGTCTAATTATGAAATAAAAGGAATTTAAATGTCTAATATTGTTTTGAAATTAAATTCACCATATCTTGTTTATGGATTCAATTTTCCTGTCAATTTTCTTCACTCGCAATAAAATTTGTTCAATTTCATATTTCTACCCATGCATATGTCACGACATACCTCGCCTAAAAATATCCCCTCTTCACCCAAGGAACATATTAATGTGTATTTATGATCTTTTCCCATAGTTCATGTGATATTACCATGATTTATAATATTTTATGGTCTCTACTGGTCGAATCTAGTGTGTTAGTCATGGGGACAAACAACAGGTTGTTCTGAGGTTCAATGAACTGTAGGATTTAATATCAATAAATTCTGTGGCTGAAGAGGAGTGTTTAATCTCTTATATATAAACATGCCAAAATTCAAAACATGCTCAAAATGAATGTACAAAGTCAACATATCATAATTTGTATCACCTCCAACTCACTATCCCCATTGACAATATGTGTGGGTCACAACCGTGTAGTGGATAATAATGAGTAAACATAATATTTTATCTTTTGTTTTCTTTTGTTCTTTTTTATATCGACTCATAAAACAATATTATTTTAATATAAAATTTTCATGGATATATAGAGGGAAACATGTATAATAAAATGTTTCCATATGTCGTATGAATTCACTTCCCATGGAAAATGTAGGCACCATGTATATCAATCCATAAATATGATTCAGTCCCCTAAATTCCCATGGACTCAACCTCTCACCCATAGCGGATGAAAATAAAACAAGCCTATAAATCATATATCGATAGGTATGGATAAATTATCTTGTATTGTGGCTACCTAACATATACTTTATAGTCTCTAAGGTTTATGAAGGGTAAAATGTCGAGGTGGCTGAAAATAGAGGTCAATTGTATGAATGGATTTTTTATTAATTATTTCATCTATTATGAATTTATAATTATAAAATATCACGGTTTCAAAAAGAATAAAAACAAGTTCTAGTTTCTCTACGTAACCTGATACTCTCAAGAAACTAAATAAAAGAATGAAAACACAATAAGGGGTTATGAATGTCTCTTGAGTAAGGTATTAATAAATTTTTTAGTGCTAATGAGGCATGCGATTAAAAAATCCATAAAACACATAAAAATGATTGAAAAAAATACATATTCTATAAATTTATTCTTTATCAACATTCATTTGAAAATAATATTCCCAAATAAAATAGAATTTTCCACAAAATTGACACATGCATGAAAAAGGATTTGTGATATTCTGTTTATGTTCAATGTTCATCTCGAAATCCCAAAATAATGAAAAAGAAATAAAAAAGGAAAAAATCGATTCTTTTACATTTTTCTAAAAATCCTATCTATGACATTTCACCCTCCCCCACACCTAAAAGTTACATCGCCCTCAATGGACGTATTTTAAATAAATAGACAAGTAAATAACTGTTGGGATAAGGTAAAACTAACAAAGTGGTGTCATATGTGTTATCTATCAGTTGGATTTCCACCATAAGATGCTTTATAAAATATAAATATAATTGTTTGAGGTTCGGACCATTGACAAAAAACCTATGTCCACTCTTCTCATGAAAAATATTTATAACACCAAAATGGTAATCATTAGTAACAACATAAGGGATGTGCCATTTTTCAACAAAGATTACCTGGGTAGAGCCTTAACCTGGAATTGTACATGAGAATTATCTCACTGATATGATAATTCCACTGATGAATCATCCCATAATGTATATCCTTTGACATATCATTATACATTCGGGTGTTTTCATATGTATCATGTCAAATTTCTTCCAATGCATGAATCTGTAACTTCTTTTGCTAACTTACATCTGAGAGATTTATATCATGTTGTTTAATAACCCAATATGAAGAGTGATCTACCTCTATAGAGTGGTTAAAAGACTTTCCACACATAGTACTATATGGTGAAATTCCATTGAGGTATTAAAATCTCTGTGGTATGACAATATTTACTCATCCAAGAACAATCTCCAATATTCCCTATTAGTTTGTAGCATTTTCCCACAATTATCATAACATCCCAATTTTATATTTCGTCTTGTCCACTAGATTTGGGGTGATATTTATGGGAGACTTTGTGAACAACCATGTAGTTACTAAGAAAATTTATCATGTTTCAATTTAGAAACTGTTATCCCTGATCAATAATGCCGAATCTCGATTAAATAAACCTAATGAAAATTTGGGACCTCAAAAAATTAACATCCACTCGAGATTAATCAGTCCAGGGGGTCTTTTTTTACACCCATTAAGATAAATTTTCCACAGACAATAATAAATTCACAGTGACCAAAGAAATATTATATGGCCACATGATGTAAATTCCCCATGCATCAAAGATATCACAATTTTGTACAGGTTGTTGGGACATTTCATTCAAATTGGAGATATTCCCTATCAATTGAAATCAAAAACATAAATTTAAAAACAGATTGGAATCTATATACAATGTTGGACAATAAAGTCTTAATTCAAGGACATTTTGAGTTGTATATTGAGAACCAATGAGACTCTGATAATAAAAGGGTTGGAATACTCTCAAAATCGTGGTAGACTCACGGTCAAGGACACAAAGACGATCAACATGGTCACTACAAATTCTCCACAAATATTTGTCATCCCCAATGTACCATCGAGAATCATACTTACGTATCTGGAATTGTGATGTTATGAAATAAGTGGGAGGAATAGATGAATCTATAAAATTCCCAATATCTTCATACCTGGGGTTATGGTCTACAATATCACAAATGTTCTCTTTAGGGAATAATTTTTTAATGGGTAGGGGTGAGTCAACATGATGGTCCAGCTGTGGGGAAATAGTACTAACGAGGTTTGATACCACGTTTTTTACTCCTATATTATCTCTAATCTCATGGTCAAACTCCAAGATGAGGATCATCTATTGAATGATCTATGGATAAGCATCATGTTTCTATAGAAGAAAACAATAGGTGGCCAGATTAGAAAATATAATGATTTTTTACCTAATAAGATATGAACCTAATTCATAGAAGGTAAACATAGAAAAATGATGTTGTTTTTCAATGGATGTGTTGTTTTCCTGTGTGGGGTCAAGGATACGTGAAGCATATTCAATGACATGAGGTGATTTTTCCACCTTATTTGGGAAAACTACCTAAAGTACTATGTTAGAGGAATGAATCATAATATGATATATAAGATTCCACCATGGTGGTTGAATGATGGGAGGAGATGTGAAAATATTTTTTTAGTGAATTTATATAATCCCAAAATTTCTTATCAAAAACAAATTCAGAGTCCTTTTGTAATAATCTAGACAATGGAAGTGAAATCTAACTAAAGTCATTAATGACATGGGGTAAAAATCATCATTTCCAAATAATGATCACACCTCATAAACTAATTTTTGATATGGAGGAATTGAAATTATTTCAATTTTTATTTATCCACATGAATTGAATATTTTGAAATATCTCACACAAGCACTATCTCTTTCTTAACAATGAAAAGACATTTCCCATAATACAATACAAGACCATTTTCATCCCAACAGTGGGGGATATAACATAGGGGTTCCAAATAGTAATCAAACTAATCTCACTAAACCGTGAAATCATCCATAATAAATCCATACAATTCTATATACACTTATAAAAAATACACATCATACATCATTGAATAGTACCAAGAGAAGTTCATAGAACAAAATGAATCATTCTGTATGAAAATGCTCCTAATAGATAGGTAACGTTTGTCTATACATGATCCTCAGGTGCTAATTGTTTTTGAAAATAACACTAATATCCACTGAGGAAATAATAATGGGACATAACATTTAGTATTTATAACATATGGCTAAAGAATGGTATAGGAATTCTGTCCTTTTGCGTGGAATGATTCAGTCGAGGAATGTCGATAGAAACATTCTAATTGCTTATACTTGTGTTCGAACTAATTCATTCCTTTCATTAGAAACAACTATTATTCCAATTTTTTCAAAACTAAATTCATTGGGATAACCCATATACTATTATAATTTGGATAAATTAACCCAATAGAATGTAATTTATATACCTCACATTTACCACATCAAATATAGTGGGATTTAACTGGTGTTCAGCTGGCCTTAGAGGCTTATCATCGTCATCTAAAAGTATATGTTTCATTAAAATAGATGGTATAAATATAAAAATATATTCCATTGTCCATCTAGTTTTCTTCTTCCACTCCATAAAAAGATGGAGCAATTTTTACTCCTACTTTAGATATAGAGTAATCGAAATAATTATGGACAAGTAGTCAATACCATCATGATAATAATATTTTAAATTTGATGGATGTGGTTTTAGTTCCATAACTTGTGGTTTTTGGATTGAGGGAGGGTATTTAGGGGGAGTTAGGTTCATGAAACTATATATCTACTCATTTATATTGTATACAGATAGTGATTCTATTGAGATGAGATTTTCTAAAACAACAACAGTCCTGGGTACCTTAGAATGAACACAGTAATCCATTAAATGAAACAATTTACATTTTTCTAAACCCACACACGCCCAAAACATTAAAATAAATATTAAATCATACAATGGTGATGAACTGGAAAGGAAATCAAAATATGGGTTGGGAGGAGAACTGTGAGTGTGTGTGTGTGTCATTTTAAAGAACATCCATTGAATACATAAGAAGAGTTGACTTCCCTTCAAAGGGGTGTTTCATGGAATGTAGAATGTTAAATCATACATTTTCTCCATAGGATACCAAAGAAAACATACCATTATAAACATCTATTACATTAGTTACATTTTTAGGAATAACCTAAAAATATGAGAAGAGCATGTCCTTGGGTTTGGGTGTCCTCCATCAAACCAATATAGATGTCCTGGGGGGAAGATCGTATTCTTCTATTTTAAAAGGACTTACTTGAGCACTCATGATGGGTGTATTGTGCTTCGGTTGGAATGTATCACTATGATTCATGTTGATTGAATCTCTCTACCGTATAGTGAAGTTTACATAGAGTGAGAAATTACATTAATTGATTTACCTAAATAAAGAATTGAATTTGATAAAATGTCTCCCATATGGCGCACGGTGTTGTGAAATTTCATGGATCCTTGAATTATGTTAGAATTATTAGTTTAATCTACACTTATACATTCCTTCTGAGGTTGACTCTGTCATTCAACATCTGCCTTCATCTATGGCGACAATTTTCTTAATGAAATTTAGTGTATTAAGGGATTTTTTAACTACATCCCGAAAATGAATGTTATCTTATACCTTATTAATTGTACAAATTATCTATTTATTAATCACATTATATAAAATTTTCTTATATTTAGTGATTCATTATGGAAATGGAAGTTGATCAGATTTTTTGACGGAATACTCAATGATAAGTTTTTTATAATTATAGTTTTGTTTTTTCAATATTTAAATCTTTTAGCGGTAAGGAAAGATATTTTTTAAGAGGCGGCATATATTTTGGGTAGAATCATTGTAATAAGAAAAATTTATTCCACTATGATGTGTTATTGAATAATAATTGCCTTTGTCTTTTGGATAATGGGTTTGGAAGATAATTTTCCAGAACCCTGCATCATTATCTCACTGATGGACTTTTCCAATTTTCCCACTTGAGTTCGTAGATCATGAAAAGATGATTGGGTGTTCTTTTATAATTGTAGTTTCTAGGCTTTTATTTATAAGGACCCAACCTTGTAACGTTACTTAATCTTGAATATTAAACAATATAATACATTATTACACATAGAGGATATTTTCGGGTTTAGTGCTTTAAATAATTAGGATATATTACATACTTAACATACCAAATTAATACAAAGAGGACTCTATTAAAAGCATTTTCCATTTTTTTGAAAATATTATACATTATAACCTAAAGCTTTTTTTATATTAAAGATCTCCATATCAAACATCATGAATCCATCATTTCCCTTACCCATCCTTATATCCTGTGAATTTGTTTTTAAAAACATGGGATGACTGTTAAACATAGAAAGGGATATAAAGATATAAAGCGTTAGTCATGTGATAACATAAAACCCAAAAAAATCCATATCATAAAAACTTGAAATCATGGAATACTCATATTGTTGCCTTGGGAAATATTTACTATAGCAATCATACATTTACCCTTATATATGGAATAACATTTTGGTCAAATTCCATTTCGGGTGTACCCAATTCATTTGAGAGTTATAATGGGGCTCACCAGTCATATCATGAGCTATAATGGGCTCAACCCAACATATCGTGAGCTATAATAGGCTCAAACCAACATATATTGAGCTATAATGGGCTAAGACCTACATAAATAATGTCTAACGAACATATCATATTCATAAATGTTACTTAAATTTGGATAACTCACTCATTCCATTTTCCTAAATAAATTCTATCCCTTTGAAAATTAATAGGGATACTTGTAAATGAATATTAAAGGTAAAGTCCCATATAAATATAATTGAAGTGATATTTAATATAATTCAATATACATGTTTATAAACTATAAATAAACATAATAATATATTATATAAATAAATATTCATCACACCAATAATCTTAATACAACATGATAGATAAAGTATAAGGTTAACCCATGGAATGGAAATTGCGTTAAGAATTCCCTTACCATGGGTTCTTCTTATATAAAATGTGTTTAAACTTCTTGTATAATGGTTAAAATAGTGTTATTATTATAATAAAGAAACATATCTATCTTTATAATATTTATATTATCTTTTCCTTAGATCAATTCACCCTTTATTTGTTAGTATTTTGTTCCTTGCATTGTTTTAGGGTGTTTTCTTTACATGTTTTACATGATCGGATCATGATGGATATTATTGTCGATTGAAAGTGAAACACTAGAATTTTTATGGGAAGGATTATAAATATTTTTATTATTATAATTTATAGTATTTAACCTTTCATGTTTTACATGTGGATGATTCATAAGTTAAAGTATTAGTGATGTTCATTTAAATAATTTTAGTGGTTCTTTGATAATAGAATCCTCATTTCATAAAATAAATTAAAATCATGATTAAAAAAATAATTATAGAACATTAGAATAGACATAATAAATATAATATAACCTATTTCAACCAAAAAATGGTTTCATGACCAGACATGAAGGAATTAATGCAAATTTAAATAACATTGTTCATGATGTCGGTAATACGACACATCACAGAAAATGTTTTTATTCATTGAATATGTGGGATAAGAGAGAAGAATAATGATGTATTTTCCATTAAAATGAGAACATATTGAATAGACATAATTTCAGGAGCTTTCATGCCTCTTGGGTAAGAGGAGATGAAGACAGAATAAGAAAATAAAGAAACTCAAAAAAAAAAGAATAATTGAGAAATCCCTTAAAAAAATTCGATAGCCTAAAGGCTATGAAACATATTTAGAAAATATTAAAAAGATATGGGACAAGGGTAAACCTTACCAAAATTATACATAACATGGAATTTATCAATAATAAAAAGCTAATAAGAACATGGTATGGAAACCTTAAAGTTATAACACATATAAGAGAATTTGAATGGAAAAATAATGAAATTTAGAATTTTCTTACTAGGAAAAGTAACTCCTAGAACATTAATTTAGGGACCTTAGGGTCTTGAGTAAACCTTGGTAGGAATGTTAGGGAGGTAGGGAGGCCGTTTATTTGTTTATGTGGAATTTTTAATGAATTTAATTAAGGAATCGGTAAGTATTTATAGAAAAAGTGAGGTCATATTTTATTAATTTCCAAGGAACACCTCATTAGTAGTATTTGAAAAAACATGTTCTTTCCCATTGTATTTTCCCAAGTTAATAGCCACATGGGACACCTAAATTATTATTGTACTGTAATCAAGTGTACCAGATTAATTAGATCATTATTACATCATTAATGTTTTCATTAATACTCCAAACCTCAGAACAGTTTTTACTATTCTCTGAAAAATCAACTCTGTCAGAAAAATCGTATACATTTACCCTTACTATTATTCAATGTGTAGAATTAAAAAATGAACTCCATTTTTTGTAATAATTTCATAAAATATTATTAATTTTATTTTTAAATAAAATTATACATAATTCAAAAATAAACAATTTTAAAACTATAAATGCATTCATATCACATTTAAAAATTAACCAAAATGTTATTATCCTAATGCCTTAAGAAAATAAAATATTAATACAATTTACTATTCATTAGGGTCATATTACACTTCATATTACTATAGATAAGGGAATGTTAATATTCACCAAAACACAAGTTCGTTATATCAGAATCCAAATCACATACTGAACTTAATTGTAGATAATTTTTTTACAAAATTCCAAACATAGAATCTTAAAAATTATGTTTAACTGATAGTTATAAATATATACATAAAAAAATGTTTCAATAATTATATTTATTTTTAATAACATGGGGTGTTAAATTATCCCCACCTTTAAGAAATTTCATCCTCGTACCTTTATTTACTCATTTAAAAAGTGATTGTACCCTTTCCTCATAGAATTTTCAAAAACACATGTTTATTATTCATCCAAGTGGTTTCTCCAAAAAATTGTTACCTAGAGGATTACCTTATTCTTCAATACTTATTCCCATCAATCAAGAATATGAACTGGTTTCTCTTCATAAGAAAGGTTCTCTTCCAACTGAACTACTTAAGGGCCCAAGACATGTGATGAATCTGGCACATACTTCCTCTACATCGAAACATGGAAAAAATGGGCACCTAAGGCATGATCAGAGGAAAATCTAATCAGTATGCAACTTTTCCATCATTCTATAGGATTTCAAAAGGATCAATGAAATTAACAATTAGCTTTCCTTTCTTATCGAAATGTATTACACATTTTTTAGGAGATATTTTATGGAAAACATGGTCACAAACCTTTAAATAGTAGTCTTTCCTTTTGTTATATGTATAAATTTTTTGCCTAATCGGTGCTGTCCTCATGTACTACTGGATAATTTTCACTTTCTTAGGTACTTCCTCTACTAATTCTGGTCTCACTAATTTCCTTTCAATGACTTCATCCCATAAAGATGGAGTTCGACACTTCTTCCCATAAAATGCCTCAAAAGGTGACATCTGTATACTGGAATGAAAATTGATATTATAAGAAAACTCAACTATAGAATAATGTGGAACACAACTTCCCTGACAGTCCATTGAACAAGCTTGAATCATATCCTCTAATGTCTGAATCATTCGTTCTGACTGCCCATCTGATTGAGGATGAAAAGCTATACTGGAATTTAATTCTGTGTTCAATGACATAAAAATCCCCATTCTAAATATAGAAGCAAACCTGGGATCCTATTCAGATACAATGGAAATAGGAACTCCCTATATCTAGAAAATCACTTCGAGGTTGAATCGAGAAAGGTGACCCAAAGACATTGTATCTCGAATAGAAAGAGAAGGTGCAGATTTTATCTACCAGTCAACAAGAACCAAAATTACATTATTACCTCATGATGTCATTAATAGTCCCACCACAATGTCTATGGGTACATTATCCCATTTCCACTCTGGCACTAGAAAATTTTGCAGTATCCACTTCGGTAACTGTCACTTTTCTTTAACCTCTTCACATGTCAATAATTTCACATATAATCAGACATATCTTTTTTCATTCCATCACACTAATAATATATCAAATTGTCTCTGTGAATGATAGCACTTCTAGGATGAATTGAAAATGGAGAACTTTGACCTTTACAGAACAAGTATTTCTTCAACTGGGAATGGAACGACACAAAATTTTTTTTTCCAAATATTAAGACAAAATATTTATCATAGATAAATCCTAGAAACATACCCATTTTAATCAATTCATCCTATTTCTGTAGCTCACGGTCTTCCTTCTGTTCTTTCTTAATTCATTCTAAAAACATTGACTGTAATAAAGCTAGAAACAAAACAGATATATTCCCTTCAAAGACAACTTTTAAGAAAAAATTAATCAAATCAATAACAAAGGGATCATGTTCCAAACATAACATGGATAATGATGCATGATTTTTTTCAACTCATGGAATCCAACACATTTTTTGCATTTCATATATGGTAATTGAACATTAAATCATAATTCTTTATCAACTAAAGCCATCTTCTCTACCTCATGTTTAATTCCTTCAAGTTGATTATATACTTCATTCTTTTATTGTCTGTATAAAATTGAAATTTGGATCCGTATAAACGGTGCATCAAAATTTTAAAAGAAAAAACCAGTGTTGCCAATTCAAAATCATATGTAGGATAATTTCACTCCAGAGGTTTTAGTTGTCTTGAAGAATCTGCAATTACCCAATCATTCTGTATCAGAACACAACCAAGTCCCTTCAATGAAGCATCACTGTAGATGATAAACTCACCACATTGGGATGGAAATTAAAAACTGGGGAATTATCCTATATCCTCTTCAGTTCCAAAAAATAGACATCACATTCCAATTTCCAAAAAAAATAAACCCCTTTTCGGGTTATTTTTGTTAGCGGGCTAGATAACCATGAAATATATTTAATAAACCACCAGTAATAACCTGATAAACTAATAAAACAAATAATATATGTAACATTTTTAGGTCTTATACATTCATCTAACACTTATGTTTTGGAATGATCAACTGTTATTCCCTTCTTATTTACAATGTACCAATGAAACGAAATGTTTTGCAACCAAAAATCACACTTTCTGAATTTCCAATATAGTTCCATTTCTTTTAAGGTTTTAAAAACAACCCATAGATGTTTTCAGGCTGCACTTTACATATATAATATACTAGAATGACATCAATAAACACAACCTCAAACATATCTATTAAAGGATGAAATATTCTATTCATAGGATCCATGAATACAATAGGCGCATTAGTTAACCCAAATGGAATAACATAAAATTTATAATGACCATATCTACTACAGAACGCAGACTTCGAGATGTCTTCATCCTTTACATTCAACTAATGGTACCCCGACATCAGGTCGACCATCGAAAAATAATTTTCTCCCTAAAGATAATCAAATAATTCATTAATATAAGTCAAAGGATGCATATTATTAATAGTAATGTAGTTAAAATCTCTGTAATCAGTGCAAATTATTATTGTATAATCTTTTTTTTATAACAAACAAGACAAGAGTGACCCATAGTGATGTCATGAGTCGGATGAAGCCTTCATAAAATAATTCTTTCTAATGCATTTTTAATTCTAGAAGTTCCATTTGGGCTATTAGATAATTTTCTTTAGAGTATATCCTAGAATTAGGAACTAAGTCAATAGTGAAATAATCCTCTAAATTTGGAATATCACCAGGAAAATCATCAGAAAAAAATCCAAGTATTCATTTAATACTGGTACAACAATGATCTGGACAGTTCCCTTATCTTCAAGAATATGAGCATGAAAACATTCATTTCCATCCATTATCAGTTTCTTAGCTTCTTGATATGTTATTAATGGTATGGGTTAATTATTTTACAGAAAATGAAATTATTTCAGAAAAAAACATCATTTTCTATGCATTCTATCTTATCATAATAAAAGATGCTAGTCTAGAACTAGAATAACATCAAACTCTACTAGTGGAAAAATTAAAAAAAAATAGGTAGACTCTTTCCACATACAAGTATATGTAGATTCTAATAATTTCTTTTTTCCACAATATTTAATCAAATTGTTTTTTACCCTGAGACTGGGTTTCATTTCATGTGGTTGAATTTCTAATTTCTCTAAAAATTTCTCAGAAATGATGAAATGTTTAGACCCCGAATCAATCTACACTTTTAAAAAATCTAAAAAAACCTGATATGTACCTGATACCTTTTCATTTGAATGATCATAATCTAATGAGGTGGTTAAAAATGATTTTACCAAGCCATTCTACTTCCAATCTTGCTGGATCCCTATTTGAGTAACTAGTTTTGGACAAACATTAGAAAAATGGCCCAATTCCTTGCCATTAATTAATCTCGCCATAATATTCTCATTAGTTTTCAGATCATTTTCCGTTAACTCATGAGACAAGTGTCCAAACATCCCATATTAGCAGCATTTCCTAGAATTTATGAGACATTCACCAGGAATCCTTTTACAACACTTTTTGGAAGAAGGGAAATTCATTTTCCTACCTCTGGACTTCTTTGATGAGTTCTTCCCCATTTCCTGCTATCTTGATCGCTTCTTATTCTTGTCATCATAGTGAACATAGGTTTCAGAAAAATCCATCTCCACTATTTCTACATAACAAAAAAGGTTCTCATATCTTTTAAACTCTCATGAGTCCAAAGCTCTTCTCTAAAACAGTTTCAAACTAGAGTAGAATATATTATTTTTATTTCAAAATCACAAGTAAAATACATTACATACCAAGCCAGTATTGTAAAACATGATTCATATGATACCACATAATCATCATCTTTCTGCTTCAGTTCCATTAATAATTTCTCCATTCTGAGTCAAACTGTTTTGGGGAAATATTTTTTCAGAAAAGACTCTTAAAATCATCACATTCCAGACTGTCAAGATCAAATCATTCTCTCGTATTCCTAACAAGAAACCACCACTAATCATCTTCACCATCGAAATGGTAAATTTCTATTATTAAATTTTGACATTCGGAACATCCCATGAAATCAAATATCTTTTCTAGAGCATTGATCCATCCTTCAGATATCACTGGATTTGCGGTTCCACTGAATGTTGGAGGATGTTGCCTCATAAAGTGCTCCACAAAAGAAAAGTTTCTTCATGGTTGATCATGTTACTCTACAGGAGGGATACCACCCCCTTTTATTTCATTATTCAACTGAGCCATTGCTGTCACAAACTGCTCAGTTCGGATTCCCACCATTTCAGGTTGTAGATTTGGACCTAAAGCTTCCTCTTGGGGCCTTCTTACATCAGCTTCCTTTTTCTTCTATGAAAAACCATTCTTAAAAAACATAACATAGAAGAAACTAATTAGTAATCCTTAAATTTTATAACATTTCAAATTAATCATAGAGTAAAAATCTGTTATGGGGTTCTTTAAATATCATCCCAACCCCTAATGTTATCTAAACCATCCTTTGATTCCAACTATAAGGACATAGACTTATAACATTACTTAATATTGAATTTTAAACAATAAAATACATTATTATGCATTGAGATTCATTTTAGGTTTATCATTTTCATGAAATAGGATATCATACCTACCTAACATAACACATTCATACAAAGAGGACTCTATTAAAAACCATTTCCATTTTTTTCAAAATATAAGTCATTAAAACATAATGCATGATTTCTTTAAAAACACAGAATATCAACATCAAAAATCCCTCCTTTCTCTTACCCATCATTATATCCAGTGAAAAATATTTAAATAACAATAGACGATTATAAAACTCAATAAGGTATGTAAATATCGAATTTTTTAGTCAATTGATGACAACAAAATCAATAAAACCCATATCATAAAAACTTGAATGCTTGGTATACTCATGATTCTTCCTTGGAACATATTTACTAAATAACTAATAAATTCACCCTTATATATGGGATACCATTTTTTTCAACTTCCATCTATAGTGTACTCAATTCATAAGTGAGCTATAATAGGGCTCACCCACCATATCTTGAGCTATAATGGGCTCAAACCAACATATCATGGGCTATGACAGCCTCAAACCAACATATATTGAGCTATAATGGTCTCCACCCAACATAAATAATGTCCAAGGAACATATAATTGTAAAAAAATTTCTTGAAATCAGATTAATGAACTCATTCCATATACATATAAAAATACAATCCTTATGAAAATTATAAGAGAGGCATTTACAAGGATTTTTAAAAAAAATGTCCCTAAAAATAGAAGGGAAGTGAGATTTATTTGAATGAAATATACATGATTATACACTATAAATACCCATAATAATACATTATATAAAAAAATCCATCACACCAATAATCTTAATACAACATAATTCATAAAGTTGAAGGTTGACTAATGGTATGTAAATTTGGTTAATAATTCCCTTACCTCGGGTTATTCTTACATAAAATGTTTTTAAACATCATGTATAATGGATAAAATAGTGTAACTAATTCCTTATAGAAGCATATCCATCTTTATAATATCTTATATGATCATTTCATTAGATCATTACACCCTATATTTGTTAGTATTTTGTTCCTTGCATTGTTTGTTGGTGTTTTATTTTACTTTTATTCCATGATTGGTTCATGATTTCTATTATCATCGATTGGATGTGAAACTCTGGAATTGAAATGGGAATGTATTTCAATATTTTCCAGTATCTTAATTATACCATTTATCATTTTTATTATTTATATGAGTATGATTCATAAGTTAAAATATTAATGATGTTCGTTTAAATCTTTTTAATGGTTCTTTGATTATAATTTCATCATTTTGACTTATAAATTAAAAATATAAGTAAAAAAGAATTCAATAACTATGTACAGGACATAATACATTTATTATAACCTGGTTCAACAATAAAAAAAATTTCATGGCCATATTTTAAAAAAATAATGCAAATTGAAGTTACATCATCCATGGTGTCGGTAATTTGACACAACCCGTACAATGTTTTCATTCCATGAATAAGTGGGAGTGGAGAGAAGAATGATGATGGATTTTCCATGAACATGAGAAAATATAGAATATAAATAATTTATATAGATTTCATTTATCTTGTGTAAGAGGAGATGATAATAGAATAAGAAAATAATAAAACTCAAAATAAAACAATAATTGAGAAATCCCTTAAAAACATTCAGCAGCCTAACAACTATGAAACATGGCTTTAGAAAATATTAAAAAGATAGGGGAAAAGGGTCACCCATATTTAAATGAATCGTAATACATAATATATCCTAAGAAAGAAGGTAATAAGAACATTTTATGGAAACATGAATGTTATAAAACATAGAAGAGAACGTGAATGCAAAAAGAATGAAATTTATAATTTTCTTACCTTGTAGAGTAACACCTAAAACAAGAAGGTTGGGACCTTAGGTGATCGAGAATACATTGTGAGGACTACTAGGGAGGTAATGAGGCCAGATCATCGTTTATTAAGAATTTTGAATGAATTAAATGAAGAAATGGTTTGGTATTTATAACAAAAGTGATGGAATATTTTAATAATTTTTGAAGGACACCTATTTAGTGGTATTTGAAAATCCATGGTCTTTCCCACGGTATTTTCCCAAGGTATTAGCCACATTGGAAAACTCATAAATTATTTTACTATACCCATATCTACCTAATTAATTACATCATTATTATATCATTAATGAATTCATTAATACACCGAAACTCAAAACTATATTTTTACTATTAACCGAAATATCAATTATATCCAAAAAGTACCAAAAATTTAACCTTACCATTTTTCAAACTGTAGAATTCAGAAATGATATCCATTTTTTGAAAATAATTTTCGTAATATTTTTAATTTATTTTTTTTTCAATTCATTCTTTATTCAACAATAAACAATTTTAAAACTATAACTTCTTTTATATCCCAATGAGAAATTAACGAAGATGTTATTATCTTAAATCCTCAAGAAAATAAAATATTCATATAAATTAATATTCATTAGGGTCATATTAAAATTTATAAGTGTATGATACTATTCACCAAAAACCATTTTGGTTCCATCAGACCCCAAATAACATACTAAACACAATTGTAGAAGATTGTTTTTCAAAATTTAAATCATAGAAGCTTCAAAATTATGTTTAAAGGATAATTATAAATATCTACATAATTCTAGGTTTCACGAATTCAATTTATTTTAAAAACCATGGGTTGTTACCTCCTTTTATTCACTATGTCGTTGAATCTTGGTTTATATTTAGGATGAGGAGGAGGATTGTTTCAAGATTTTAAGGGATAAGAAGATTTCGTACCTTGGCCATATTGATAACAATTATTCATGTGGTAGCTAGTGATTCAAACTTGTTGATACTCTAGTGGTACCTTCCCATGGGGATTATATTTTTCGTAAATGGTTCTTTCATGAAGGGTGATTCTTACCTAAACATATTCTCTAGAAACACCTCTGTACAAGACTAAGATGAATCCTGAAGTTGTGAGCACTGGTCAAAAGAACGAGTGTTATCAGAAGAAATACAAACATTTAACAGAATAGAAGAATTGTGTGAGTTACCTTGTTCATGATCTAATTTACTTATAAGTTTATAATTCTCATTAGTATTATTTATACATTTGTTTCTAGGAATTATTTATATAACTCATGAACACCTTGGGTAGGTGTAATTGTTCGTGTACCAAATTTTTGTGCCTTTTAATCCTTGTTTTCTATTATGTCACGAGCATATGAAAATGTTTTATCAATATTCGAACTTGTATCTACCGCATCTATCATTCCAAGATCCATGGGGAAATTTGCCTCATAGACGTATTGAATTAGAAATTGTTCGCCAATCGGGTGTTGTGGGAACCTGATTAAAGTATTATGAATCTCTCCTAATATTCATGAATTGTCTCTCCTTGTGGTCGCCTAATTCCATAGATTTCATTTCTAATTGATGTAGTACAGATGGCAGGGAATAGATTCCCAAAAACAATTATCTCTTATGGTCATTCAATCCCAAAATTTTCGTATGAAGATAGTATATCCATTCTCTGTCTACACAATCAAGGGAGAAATGGAAGGCCCTAAACTCAATGATATCCTCAGATAAATTTTGGGGATTCATTGTGGAAAAAAATACATGAAAATCCTTGTGATGTTTCTGAGGGTGAACATGAAGAATCCCATGGAATTTGGGAGGTATGTGGAAGATGGCCTATATCATCTCAAATTTGGATACTTCCATAGGATATTTGATTTATTTTTGTTGGTTCTCTACATCTAGGGTGGTCAGCTCTTTTAATTTATGGTAATTTTCATCCATGTTATCTGGTATTTAATTTGGCTCAAATTTTTATTTGTTATGGATCACATGAAATTATACAATGCGTTTCCCAATATTATATTATTTCCCTACTCTAGATGACCTAATTTTCAAGTGATTTGTCTTTTCAAGTTATGTGTCAAAATGTAGCCTTTTTTTCATTTCTAAACGAGGCCTGAAAATAAGTTGTAAAGTTTGTTTATTTTTTTGATTTCTCTTATTTTTATGATTGAATATAGATAAAATAAAAGAAGTTAATAAGGGTGATAGGAGAAAATAACATATATTATTATAATACATGATGAGATAGAGATAGAGGAAAAAATAATTACATAAATAAAAAATGGAAAACAATTACTAAAATAAAAAAAGGGATGAGGGGATATTGAATGGGGTGCTAATAAAAATGAAAAACAAGAAATATAAGAAAATAAATTGAAAAAAAAGATATTTTCTTCCTGAATATGGCACCAAAATATTATCTCACTCTCAAGATAATCAAAATAAATATTTATTTTTTACATGAATTTTAATATTATAGCCAGAACCCTAGGTCGTCTCTTGACGGGGCGATAAATCATTAATTAAGAAAGAAAGTTTTTGATTATGAAAAGGTGGAATGTGATTAAAAAAAATTGTTTTTCATTTATTTAATGTGGTAGTTTATAAAATAATGTGATATGATAATGAAAAAAATTACACATTTGATTAACTGTGATTAACCTAGGGAATATCAGGATCCTCATCCTTCATCTCTTCATGAGATAGGTTTATGATCTATTAATCCCTGAATAGCATCACCTAGAACTAGATTTATACAGTGTTTAAAATAGGATAACTCATAGTAATCAGTATAAATATTATAATTATTCACCAGATACCACATATGATTGAGTGATTTTTGTTCGACTTCACAACTGACACTCACCATGTCAACACATGAATAAATCTAGTTGTTGAACAAGTTTTTATGTTATTTTTTTTGATACCATGAAATATATTTACTTTTCCAGGATAGGGATTATGTTTATTCAATTTACCAATATGAACCACAAAAACTCTGTAATTAAAAGAAGAAATATTGAATCATGAACATTGGGTGAAGCATCACAATAAAGGATACCCCCAATAATTATCATATGTGTTGATCATCACATAAAACACATAATTGAATTAAATAAGAGGAGAAGATGAAGATAAACAACATAAAATCTATAATTAAACTGATCATTTAAAATAATACAATCATGAAGCTAGGGATTACATCATGTTCCTCCTCAGATGATGTTATGGGGTTTAAAAATCCATGGGAGAGGAGTAAAAAGAATATGTTGAAGTAGAAATTTCAATATCCTCCAGAACATCTAGGGATTATTAGAGGAATATTTTTGGACTCAAAATTTTTTGTACGTTACCTCATGATTGAATATCCAATTGGGGTTCCCATGGATCCATATAGTAGGAAAATTGGGAAGTAGTTTTGGGAACCCTTATTTCGAAAATAATCTATGTCCATGGTTTTGTGTACCCAGACAATGTTAAATCAATTTGGACAAAACAATATTATTTTTGGACAAATCCTTTTATATCTACATGTAATATTTTCTGTCCTATTATTTTTTATAGTTAGATATATTTCCAAAATACATAGGCATAGTTATGAACCCGTGTATATTAATTTTATTGGAATGATCAATTCAGATGAGCTCCTTAATGCACGAATTCATCTTATATAATCATGAATGTTTTAGCAACATATCTTTAGATCAGATCACAAAATTTCCACCCATTTGGATGCGTGAAATTCTCAAATCATGAAAAATAGTGGATATATGTTCATTGGATTTAATGTAGTTTGGTCCATTTTCGTTTCGCATCATCATTTCCTCTCTGAATCCCCACCACCATCAATAAAATCATTAAAACAATTGAAATTATCGTTTTTAACCGTAAAATTAACCATATTATTTACTCAATCGTGATTTTCATTATTTTAATATAAATTAATTTTTCAATTCAAAATCATTTTACTATATTGGTATTAGGGTGAAATAAAATAGTGAATCACGGTACTATTTATGTCTTCTTGACCGTAGAGATGAGGATCATCCTGATAATTTTACCATTGATAGAAGATTATGTAGGGATGATTACATGTATGGATTGTTGAATACCGTCAAACATGTGACTTTTATGTGGTCCTTGATGTTGAGGAACGTCAGGAAGACACTCCTAATGTTCCAGGATGACACCATCTTCAATGAGGATGTGGGTATGGGAATCATCAGAATGATCAAGTCAGTGCTTATATCTAGGTAGTGCATGATACTGATACCACACATCAGGATTAATACAGAGTTTAGCATGCCTAGTACTCTTATCCCAACTTATCATATTCCCTTCCACTACCATTCATGTATCTCAATGAGGAAGAGATTCTATGACCATGTCATGATTCGCCACACCAATCCACAACCAGAACGCAGTCAGCTGGTAGTAGTCATACTTGGATTAGCTAGTCAATAATATAATATTAATAGAACCATTAGAAATATAGAAGTTATACCAATAGTTCACATAATATCTCCTTCCAATGATAAACTACTTGGTGGAATAAATTTGAATATAGTATGAAAGTATGGTTTTATTAAACATATATTCAGCTTTCTCACAAATCAAATCATACTGGAGACCATCCAACAATAAAACGAGATGTATGATACAGTCATAGATTCTTTGGGAAGCCCCCCATAGATTTAAATAGAGTAATCAGATGTAGATTCCTTCCATGAAAGGTAATTTTAGTTGGACAAATGAATATCTATCATCTCATTATTATGAGAAGATGAAAGCTCATATGTAAAAGGGCACATTTTCCCGTTGTACATCACTGGTATGTTCAATGGAATGCATGTAAGATTTTGTCTTGTCGACATAGGTTTTGTTATCAATTTTATCCTAACATGGAATATCTGGAGGTTTGAAAAATTTTAAACAAATTTGAGTCTCGTTAACAGAAAATTCTGGGTTATGATAGCACCAATCTAATACCTAGTGGAAAGATCCAACTGAAAACCAATTTTCAAGGCTTATTGATAGCTCTGAATTCATTGACTTATCATAGGACTAATCCTATAATGCATTGATGGGTATAACCTCGCTCAATTTTCATATATATATATATATTCCCTCCACTTATAACCAATCCCTAAAATACTCCCTCAACGGTCATGTGGGCATGCTTTAAGGTGATTCATCCCCCTTTTCCCCTTGTGAATCCCACTATTTAGACATCTAATATTTCATGGGAAAGGAAAAGTAGGTTCAAATTAATGAGATTGATCACACTACAACAATGGCCAACACATGGATGGATTTGAACGATGCATCCATTCTCCCATCCCACCAATTGGAGGCCATGGACCAGGACTTGGTACACTGATTCATTATTTCTGAGAAGAGGGAAAGATATATTCCTAGGTATAAGCAATTTTGGACGATTATTTTCTAATCAAACACAAATAATTATCGATAAATACCAGATACTCTACCTTAATATGTTATTAGGAATTTTTCCCCATCGAACTAATAATAATATATGCTTTTTTTCACTGAGACAGGTTTAACTAAAAAAATACAACTTGCCACTATTATTATGATATTATCAAATGTGGATCCTTAGGATTAATACCATATGGAATTGGTTTGAAGGTTTTTGTCTTCATGGATAGAATAGTGTAAGAGTCTCTCAATGAAGATTCAATTGTTGCATAGGTAAAAACCAATATTCCATCAAGATCAACTAACTTAGTGGAATTGCCTCTAGTCGATGATCCTCTATCCTGGGATTATAAAAATATTTGGAAGATGCTGTGACCAAATTAAAAGAAGGAATATCTACCACCATAAATGAATTTGTATAGGTGAATCTCTCTACCGAGCCCTATCCAATGCCCACAATAATTAGCATAGAATTATATGCAGTAGAGATAAAACAATATGTGGATTTTATAAAGTAGCATCAGGATCTATTTTCCCAAAATTATAAAAATATTACAGCACTGGATCTTAATATAAATTTCCACCATCTCGGTCTCCCATCAATTGATCATGGGATAAAAAAGACACTCAGAAAGTGCCACCCATCTCACAGTGTCTTGAGTGACACCGAAGTTAACAAGCTTATTAAATCCAACTTCATAAATGAAGTCAATTATCACAGATGGTTATCCAACATCGTTTTATTCATAAATATGAATGGTTAGATTAGAGTCTACATTGACTTCCAAGACCTCAACCACAATTTTTTAAAGGATGAAATTCCCCTTCATGTTACAAATCTATGGATCAATGCCACTAGTATATTTCAATCCCTCTCCATCGTGGTTGGATATTCTTGATATAATGAAATATAGATGGCCCCCTATGATGTTTAATACTACACCTTAAGGGTACCACAATGTATTTTTTGTTGTCATGTAATTACCAATGGGTTTATGAATGAATCGTATACCTATCAACATTATATTAACCTCATATTCCAGTCAATCTTTGGGATGCTAGTGGAATGATCTGGGGAAAATCTGATGCTAAAATAATTACATCAATATGACCACCTTAGAGATCGTGAAAATATATTTGGATTCCTCTTATCAAACAATATAATAATGAAACACAATGTGTTTCATATAGTGGTCACCACTAATATGTTTCATGGATTCATTTTAGATATTAATTCATTTAGATTGACATGGAGATGATCAAGGGAATTAGTTAGACACATCCTCCGAGAAATACTCAATAGCTCTCTGGTTTTCAAGGCCACATACACTATATATGCAGATTCATTTTTAATTTGGATGGAAGGTGTAATTCCTCTTCCAAAATCATGATGGAAAGTTCAATCTATCAATGCAGTGGGGATTTCCAGACTACTTTAGAGATGATCGGTCAGTATGTGTTGTATCCTCTAGTTCGAATTCCAAAAAAAAATTGACAAGCCACTAGTCCTTCATGTGACTGCCTTGGAATGATCCCTTGAAGTCCATCTAAACTAAATGAATAATTAATGGATAAATAATAGTTTTTACTATCATATCCACAAGCTCCATGGTGTGATGACCAGATATTCTTCTATCAATAAGATCTTCTACACAGTGGTTTTCATAGTGAAAATTTTTCATCAATATCTACACCATCTTGAGACGCAGATGGTATCCTATGTGGATTTGATAATGTATATTCCAATCATCCCAATATTGATTGGACACCTAGCTTCTTGGTAAGCGATTGATTGAATTTTTTTTATTATTCAATGAGAGGGAAATATCGTTTCCATGAAGATGAGAGAAAAATGAGGTCTAATGTGATGAATCCCTAGGGCATCCCCTTGGAAAAAAACATTACATTCTAAATGTAATGACCCTAGGTAGAGAAAACCATCAAGGGTTATTCAGGAATACTCCCCCAAGAAAGATAATCCTCAGAAAATTTTTCGTCTCTTGGAATATGATGAAAAAAACATCTATTAGAAATCTCCACAATAAAACTTCAGACAAGGTAGATCAAATTCCATGGTGGATCAAAATTCTCATTTAACCCCCGAACCAACAAATAAAATTCTAATTCCATATTATGAAATACCAACTAGAACCTTTTGAAAATCAATAAACTAGTGTGAAATTCTCATACTTCCATGCATAACGAACTTCTATGACCATGAATGCTACTAAAATCAATCATAACCAAACATTTAATGACCCTCACTAGACCTCACTCACACATCAGTCCATTCATAGGAAATCCATTGATGTTATTATTGAAGTAATTTCATGGGGGATTTCATGAAACCGAACATCCCTAGAATCTAGTTTGGGCACTATTTTGTTTAGGAGACTGCAAAGGATAGACTAGTGTTTTCCACCCTAGAACAACGATCCATATTCATGAAAGAAAGCCATCACTCCCACATACATAAGAAAATATAACGCCCAACCATATTTTAATATTCTCTTAAATTTTATGGCATCCCATCCAACCCCTACAGATAAGTCTCTAGATCATGACTTTCTAGTTGAGGTTGTTCTCTCAATGGATCGTGTTGTGATATGTTGGAAGAATAAGTTTGATGGTGCCATACTGAGCCCTATTGGAATAATACTCAATGATCCCAGTCACAAAATAGAAGGATGTGGTACCATCTTCATAAAACCTATGAAATCTGCATGGACATACTCATTCTTCTTGGTATAAGGTTGTACCAACAAAAAGGTGGAGTATTACTCTCTCATAACTGGCCTCGATCTGGAACTCAAGAATGTTTTTCCCCACCTACATTTGATAGGGGACTCTGATCAATTCATAAAACATATCAATATTGGTTACACCATCATGAATCCATTACTTTTTCCCCTCTAGAGCGTACTCACCTACTGGTGCATCCATTCCATTCTCAGCCTATGGTAACTCATGTCCCTTGGTCACAAAATGGTTGAGCTGATTTCTTTGCTATCATTTTTTATCCCTTTTAGAGACAAACTAGAATAAATTTATTATCTATGTTGTTACTTGAAGGGTAATAACTCGTTTCAATCCAGATGATAATTACAACTATAAGGTATTCCATATTACATCTGGTGCTCACACATTAGGACCTCTAGGTCCCCCTATCATTATAAAAGAGACCCATGATTGGAAAAATATTTTAATCAATTACCTAAAACATAGAAATCCACTAATAGATAGAGCCGAATGTGAGTGGATCCATCTGAATGTTGTGCAGTTCACATTCTAGAGTGGTCCCATCCTTGAGAAAATCCTATAAAAATGTTGCATTGATAGAGTTTTCATCCATATTATTTAGGGAGAGAAAACCCCTAGGTGATTCCTAGTTTTCATTCCTTCTCTTATGGAGCCCATATGGATGGAATGACAATCTATCATGAGAATCGAATGTTGGGATACATGGTCAATGTCTGAATTAATTTTGGAAAGAGGTTCCATGAATTTTATATTCATGAAAACAATGTTCATAGACTAAAAGAAACCCTCCACTCCACCATGTATTCATGGCCATTTTCTATTAAGGAAAAGTATGTCGAGGGACCTTTTCCATAAATTATAGATCGCAAATGCATGTATATTGTTACTATGATGTATTTGATATCCATATTTGCAGAGGTGACCCCTGTCATGGAAGTGATGTCCCATTCCATCGCGGAGTTTGTGTGCTCCAAAATCATACATATATTAGAAGTACGTCAGAATATTCTCACCAATAAAGTCACTAACTTCTGAGTAGTGGAGCTAAATAAATAGTATGCCAAGCACAAAATCTCATCAACCCATACTTCTTGCTACCATACACATATATATTGGATGATTGAGGCATTCAACAAGACCATATCCATCATTTTCCCCAGGTTGGTGGGCCAAAATAATGATGGATGGTTTGAATAGGTCCTCAATAATCCATGATATTATCGAATGACAACTCAAAATTCCACCCACGTGACCCCAAATTTTATGGTGTATGGGACAAAGGATTTCCTGCCAATCGATATTCAGTTTCCATCACTCAGTATAGCTATCTATGATCAGTAGATGTCATATTGGGTAGTTGGGGTCAATCTAGAAGAATTGGAATCTCTCAAAGAAAGTAGGATTCAATCCATACACAATATTTAGAGGAATTTGAATAAGATATCTAGGTATTTCAATAAGAAAGTTAATCATTAATCCTTCATACTGGGGGATGTTGTGTTTTCTATGAGGATGAAATTGATAACTGGTAGGAAGACACCAATATTGAATGCCAAATCAGTAGGACACTACATTATAAACTTGGTTTACACAAACTATGAATAATATTTTGTCACAATGGATGGTGAGAGAATTAATCTTCCAACCAATTCTAAATTCCTCTTATTGTACTTTTAATAAGAACATATACACCATCCGAGCTACAGGACATAAAACTGCCCAGTATCATCATCTCGTATGATATTAAAATACATGCCACCGTACGGGTTATAGAACATAACACTACCCAGAATCATTGTTCCCTATGAAATTTAACTACATTCAACCATCCAAGCTATATGATATAAAACCACATAGCAACATCATCCCGTCTGACTAGAAACTACAGACCCTCATTCTTACCTCATATCATTAAAATGCATGGGATTAAAAAAATAAGTATGGATTGATTCCAATATTTTTGGGATACATAGTTATTCTAGGAACTTTCATCATTGGTCTAACCGTGTACCTATCTATATTTCCTAGTCCCTTGAGCATGATTTCTCATAGTAGTGTATGTTTTAGTTGAGACCTCCTAGTTCCAAATTTATGTTTGGTTTGTAACATTCACTCCACATGCCTCCTTATAGGTTATTTACCTTTTCATTAATCCTTACCACATAACGTTATACTATAAAAAATTAAATAACTATGTGTGGCTTCAATCTCACTCTTTTAGCATATGTAGTGATTCCCATACATTTGGTCATTGGGCATTCCTACAGAACCAATATTTCACCCTTTTTTCCCCATGACCTAAAAATATCATGGGAGTGTTTTGTGTGATGTTTCTTCCTCCTTGGTCCTCATTCGTATTAGGTTGCATTACGGCAAGACCCTACCCACTAGAATGTTGGTAGCTTCCCATTGTAAGGTTTGAGTTCAACGACCATAATCCAAGATCTATTTTAAGATCCCACGTATTGTCAAAATGGATGACATTGTACTAATAGATATTAAACTAAATTGTATTTATGGTCTATTCAGCATGACCTTAAAAGGAAAATTCCACTTTTCCCTACAAGGAATTTAACTTCCCTATCCTACATGATGTTAACTGACGTTTCAGCTTATTCACATGATGATAAACTATAGATTTCCTTTATGTCATCATCCGATAGGGAATCACCTATCTAGTCTCTCGGTCTATGATCCCATTAGGAGTATATGGAATGATTGATACCTCCATGGTTCTCATTCATGTCATGATATAATGAAAATTCCATATAACCCCCATGTAATATTCCTCGAGAGTTATTTATTTACCACATTAAGTAAAACTATACGATATTCCTGAATAATGTGTGTTGTGATTCCCATTCGCATGGGATACATAGAATTATGAGACATTTTTTCTTTATGATAATCACATGGGTTATAAAATCTCTTATACCCCTCATCATAACAATTTGGCATTGACCCATTTTTAGGTTGTTTATAGGGTCCCTCTTGAGTCCATTAATCGATAACATGCAAAGATAAGCTATGCCATATGACCTATAATATTGTATATTTCATGTAAATACATTAATTTCATTTATATGGTTCACATGTCTCTTTTTTTGGGCCTTCATATTCATTTATTTCTGAAGGGACCCCCTAAAGATATGGATACATGACCTCATGTATCGCCTACTACCCAATGCCAATGCCCTGGAGGACATTAGAATAAAATTTTGAGATTATTCTTTCTTTATTAATATAGTCACCATTGAAATGACATTTGTTTGTTCCCATCCCTCCTCACACAATAACGATGTTTTGTTTTGAATATGGTAAATAGTTATCCCCCATCGTTACTCCACCCTCCTTGTATCCTAAATATAAGACACATATATTCACATCTATATCCACATATTTTGTCCGTGAATAACTTCAACTCCCTCTATGTAACTCGTCTTTGCACATTTTCATTGTGAGTATGATAATCAATATTTTTGGTATGTCCTTAACATATCTTCTTTGTTACCATATTTTCTGTTTCCATGCACTTTGAGAATCCACTATACCCGCCGTTTCTCACCCAGGGATTGGATCATGTGGGATTACATTCTTTGTTGGGTACAAACTCACATTAAAGAATCCCACCATCCTTTTGTCCAAATAATATGTCCTTAATATAAGATTACATATTCCTTAACACATGATTTCAAATATCATGGGATTCGAGAACTATGTATGGCTTCATTCGTACCATCATAGGATACAATATGATTTCTGAATCTCTTGGATCAGGGTCCATCCGTGAAATCAGAAGCTCACCCCGTTTGTGTGGTTGATTCCTCATTGGTCACCATTCACATATGGTTATATAAAACACCTTGAATTATCCCTTTTGAATACATATGTTTTGATCACATGATGATAGAATATGCAACAATATCCTCTATACTGCATGATGTCAAATTGAAAGGGTATGTCCCATGCCCACGTTGTTAAACTAGCCATATATAGACCATAATCTATGACCATAAACAAAAATATTATGGTCAAAGTAACATGGACTTTAAAATATTCCCAACACCCCTCAGGAATTAGATCATTGAGGATATGGATGCTCGGACTCATGGTATGCCTACCGTCATAGGCCAATGCCACATAGGACATTTGAATGACATTTTGAGATAGGTCTTATGCTTTCGATATGGTATGTGGCCAGACCACTTCTGTTTGATCCCATACCATGTTGAACGATATGGATGTTGTGTTTCAAATATGATTTTTTTGTTATCCTCTATCATTTCACCATCCCATTCTATCCTAAATATCTGACATATTTATTCACATTTTCATTCCCTCTCATGTCCTTTTGGATATCCTTCAACCCCATTGTGGTCCCCTCGTGAAACTACACACGGTGAGTTGGAATGTCGACACGGTATGATTTTTTAGGTTTTCATATCCTTTCCATTTTTGGGAACTATCATATTATGGGGATAGCCTATAATTAATCCTTGGTTCAAACACATAGTCCCGGTTATAGGAGGGTTATGATTTTGGTAGGGTCATACCCACATAGAGGTGATGCACAACCTTATGGTCTTATTTCTATGATCTTCACCAAAGACATGTATCATCTAAGAAATAGGATGTTAAAATATGCTACCCCATCCCACGTGACATTAAAATGTAGTGTACTTACCATATTATGTCAGAATGCATGGGTTAGTGATTTCATACAACCTTAATCTATGACATCATCATTGTGGCCGCACAAAAAAAATGCAACATTGTGGTGTTTTCATTTGAGAGGGCTTCATCATTAGTAATGGTCACCAACCATGCCACATGAAAATTCCTATACATGGCTTAATTCCCATAGCAACACCCATATCCTTTAATCACGGTCCATTCTCTCAAAAAAATTCTCACAAACAATGGAACATTCAAGAAATTTCTAATGCCTCTTTTCTCTATGCATGGGTCAGACATGAATGGAAATAGTTCCTTTTATAAAGAAATATGTCTTGATTCTCATCCTTATGGGAAACATAGTAATTACTGTAATTGATCATGGGTACATCTCTATATTATTTTAAATTTTTATGTCGAACCAACTTCATCCTTACCACATAATGTTAAACTGCATAGAACAAATGTACTATGTGCATATTGATTATTTTTCTTTAGGGGTACTTAGTGATTCCCACTAATGTTGTTTTGGTCTTAGATATGGGTTCATCATCCTATCACTGACATTCATCGTAAATAGTGTATGCATCATTTTAATTCACCTTTTTTCAATTCATGATGGGTTCATCACCTCTATTTCATTAAAATATCACATTAAAAGACATCACATTCCATGTAACATGTCTTTAAAATATTGTTCAAGGTCTATGAATTATGACCTTCAAATATGTTCAATGTCTATGTCACATGACATTAACCTAGGTGTGAATCATCCTCACATTCATGACATTAAACTATGAACCATCCCATGCCCACATAGTGGGTGGTCCTCCCAAACAATTCTAGTAATCTAACACACTTTTCACATCTTCATCTATCACTCTGAATCTGAGATGATTCTCGTTTGGAAGATGGGTTGATCTTTTTTCAGAGAAATGCCGCTACATCAATGTGCTCTTATTTATGCTTGAAGAATTTTGATGGTGTTTTAATACCTTTTAACTTTCCAACACTCCACCTACGCACTTTTCATGCACTTTATTCGAACATGTATACACTTTCACATCCAAAGGATCCCCCTAATGGCCTAGTCCCATGCCACTTCGGCTAATATACCATTATATGACAATGATATGGAAGAAATGGGAAGACAATTAGTATTTTGGTTCTATGATTATTATATGGTCAACATTATGCCATTGTTTATCCATATTTAGGGAAAATAGTATGGATTTTTTGTTTGTAATATGTTTATCAGTTATCATGTTTTGGAATTCCACAGTCATTGTGTTTTGATTGATGTGTATCATGATTCACATTCCCTATTATTTTCTGTTTGGAAGGATTCTTACTCCCCTAGAGTTTTCCCAATCATGTACTAGAGAAAACATGGAAAGGAAATATTTATATTCCAGTATCTGTACTATCCATTCATGACATACATTATCCTAGATACATTGAGTGGCCAGACAAAAATGGAAAACCCTTAGTATTCGATAAATAACAATCACTCTCATACATATTGAACGGTTATGTGTTCATTCACTATTTATCGCATTGGACTAGACCAACATTCAAATAGATATTGATCATCAGTTTCTTTATAGATATGATCGTGTCTAAAAAGGAAATAAATACACCAAAGCATGGATTTTAAATAAGACGGTTGGAAGGGAAATTATGTTTCTCGAGTTTTTCCAAATCATGGCCCTCACGGATCTACTCCTTCAATGAAACACTTCAATTCAGACACTCTCTAGTGCATGGATTACAATGATTATATCTATTCCCTAGGATCTATATCCTTTTAAATAGTAATTTTGTGATTCTCATTTTATCTAATCAAGATTTGATTGATCTCAGATCAGAATTCAGTAACATGATATCTCACATGTTCTAACTACTTTTGGTCAGCTGCTTATTATACCTCCACTAATTAAACAAGTGTTTATTGATTGGAGATGAATGTGGAGAACCCATTAATGTTCTCTTTGAAGTGATGGATTTCCTGATTGGCCTCATGGAGCTTCAAGAATATTCCAAACATCTTTTGGCACCATGTAACACTACACTCACAAAATTTCTCAATAGTGTAGTCTCAGATAAGGGTGTAAAAATTCCATGAATCTTCCCCTGTGGTTCATAGATCATGAATCCAAGAGTTATGTTACCCCGTTTGATGTATCCACTATGATTAATGAGCTATGTAGTTGAATGATTTAATTAGATTCCATTTCTGTATTATGGTCTTCTAACTATCCTCAAACGCATCATAATTAGATTCTTTCAGATCTAACAGATCAACAGGTTCTTGTTCTTGAATGTCATAGAAGAGTTCCGTAGAAGGATCCTCTTATGGAATCATGTCTATTGTGTTATTCTCTATGTCATCAGTCTGGTCTTCATCACTTGAAGCTCATTTGTTAATACTTTCTCACCCTGCTCCAGGTCAGGTTCGTCAAGGGGAACCACTCTCAATCACAATTTATTTTTTCCCATAAGATATGGCATGCTTTTTCAGGGATAGATGGTTCATGTGGACTGAAATCTTTCTCATGAGAGGGGCCCAACTCCTCTGATCATATGTACTAGCAGAATTCCCACCATTCTGAGAAATGAACTGACAAGAGTTGTGTCAGCCAAACTATTCATGAAAACAATAGGTAAGGATATAAGATGTATGTAAACTATAGTAAACAAGGACATACATATACCTATGTATTTTCATAAATGGGATACCAGGTCATGTACCTAAAATGTGATGGATGTTTCTGAAGGTTCTAGTTAGACCACCCATTCCTCCATTGAACAAATTGATTTTGTAGCTACTTCTCTATGTATGAATACCCTAATGCATAATCCTCCTACCCCATCACCACACCTCTATGACCCTCAATAGGGGATAATTTTACAATATCCTCCAATACAAGTTGATTTTTTATCAGGAACATGTATGAAGAAAAAGGGATAATATCACAAAAATATGAGTTATAGCATACTTCAGGAGATGTAGGGAAACCTCCCAAATAAGTTCCATAAATGTCCACAATCTCACATTATTATAAAGAGTATCCCCTTGAGGATGATTTACTGTCATCCATTCAAAGGTTATCCTTTCCAACCTTTTCCCCCAAGGATCCAATAGAATTTTTAGACTAGGGGAATCATACTTCAAGGTGAGACACTGATAGATAAGGGGTAGTAATGTTTTATAGAACCCTCACTCAATTTTTCAGGGGCTATGCAGTGACTTGGGAGTGCACTAGTTCCACTAATTCTATCAAAAACCATCTCCCCCAGCTGAGGATTAATTTAAGAAACCCATGGAAAAGGCAATTTCTCTGAGAACCAGACCATACCTACTCAAATTATCCAATATGTTTTCAATGTTTAGGAGTTCATACAGGTGTCCCAGTACTTCCATGATTGTGGATTGAAGACATCATGAAGAAGTACCACACAGTGAAAATTCATCCTATAATCCTTTAGAGGTGCCTTGCAGAACTCGATCTATGACCCCCCTCTCTCCCAGATCCGCCTGGCCAGAGCTACTTTCTATAGAACATCTTCCTCTATTTCATCTCCTCTATTTGGTATGGGATAATGTTCTACATCCATTACTCTTATAGCCTCATCACCATGGTACTCATATGAACATCCCTCATGATGTACTCTTTCAGTTGTTATACCCCGATATTATGGTGCAAGAAACACTCTATTTCCCACCTTAATTGTTGGATACTTTAGCTTCTGACTCGAATAAGAAGATTCCAATATATATGAATATTTGTGAAGTAGCCTGAATATATTTTTGGGTGGTGATACATCATTCAAAATTTTCCCATCTTCACCTATGAACATTTTCCAGAGCTACCTCATCAAGAATAGGTGGTCCTCATGGATCACTCCCAAGTACACCCTTGGTGTAAGCCTATTCATGCATTTCTAATGCCATGAAAATTTGACAGGGATATATGGTTCATATGTTTGTTCTCAATCCACTCATTCCACTATAATTCCACCTCAAAAGGACAACATATATGAACACATTTTTATGTTATCCATAGAATCTTCAGTGAATGCTTCCATTAGCGAGGGAATGGATTGTAGTTAAATTGGTATATGATGCATGACTGTCATATGGTGTGGAAAATTTCGTTTTTCCTATGTCAAAATGCGGTAATGTGGTTGACCTAGTATTTCTTCTGAAGATGATTTCACACAAAATATTTTTTAACTATTAAATGAGGGTAAAAAATGTGTTCGATATGAAAATGATTGAAAGAAAAATCAAATTTAAATTATTTATGAACTATTATTTTAATAAGGTTGATTAGTTCATGGTCAGTTTAGTAATTTTAATGTTATACATATACAATTTAATTCAAACATCCTCTTCTTAGTTGATTAATGTGAGTTTCCACAATAGTTTCCTCTCACTTCCTTGGTGAAATTATGATGGTTAGAGAGAACAAAATTCCAAGATCTTGGGTTAATCAAATCTCATTCCATTTGAAAAATAGTTGTATTGAATATCCTTAAATAACATGGGAAATTCATGATCGGGTATTGAATATCTCTAAATATCAATAACATTCACTACCCCTTTTACACGTACTGACGATCGTCGAGTACATCACTATTAATCCCTAGTTTAATCCTTCGTATATAACCCAAAAATTAGTGGAGGGGGATAATGATTCTTTTACCATGAAAAAAATCAACAACAGAATTAAAATTCAAGAATGATCACACTTGATAATAAAGTCCAGTATATTAAATTGAAATCAACTTTCAATATGAAAGATATTAAATTCAATTACTTCGATGAACTCAAGAATTACATAATTAAATACCAACCCTTCCCCAATCACTCCAAATATTACCCCACCATGATAAGGTCAATCGAGATGAATGGGGAAGACCAAGGTATTTCAAAAATATGGGAAAAAAAAATTAAAAGATAAAAACCCCTAAATTTTCTCCTTCTTGGTGTCCCAGATGAAATGGGATAGAATGGGATATTCTTTGAGAGGGAGGAACTCTCATCCTATTATTGCCAAAAAAATTCCCCGAATGTTGATGCGTTTTAGCCCCATTAAATGACATATTCACTTAATTGACCCTTCTTAAATGTTGTTCAATGTTCTCTTGGGAGTTTCTCTTTAAATTATTAGTGGATTTGGACAATTATTCTCTGATTTATTCCTGTTTTACACTCATAATTTATTTTGTCCAGTCAGACTCACCAAATCACAAAACTCTGGATTAGTATGCTTTAATGACCCTTATAAAAGGCAATTCCCATGACATTACCTTCATGAAAGATATTAAAAAACGTCTTTCGTGTCCACCCACATAGTTTCACAACAATTGTTCCCACCAAGAATGAGTTAGGTACCCCACTCCAAAACATGGAAGATCTATAAATAGTTTTCAGGCCCCCAGTTTTTAGAATCTTTTGAGCTTCCATATGACCGATTAATCATTTGGTAAAAAATGATGAACTGAATACCTGAATGTTTAGCCTCTATAAAAGAAATAATTTTTCAATTTGGATTAGGGTGGAAAATATTATTTTCAAACAAGAGAATGAATTTAAAACATTTAAAAATCCAAAATGGGCCATTTTTACTATTAAGCTCAAAAGATTACAAATATCAATAAAATGCCGGAATTCATCATAAAGTAACAATTTGGTGGGATTTAAAACAATGATATTAAATTTAAATTAATTGAAATTATTCTATCTATAAATTCCCCCACACATTGCACTAGGACTCCTGCACAAGTAAACATCAAAATCAAATCATATCAAATCCAAAACACATACCAATGAGATCTACCAAAACCATAACAGGAAATAAAATATATAATACCTCATAATAAACAATTATTTCATGTTATAAATATTATATTATTTAATATATTTCCAATTCATTTCTTATATCCTTTCACAAAACACCTACATCACAGGAATTTTCTCTCATCTCACAAATGTAAATGCTCAACAAGGCGTTTCTCATCCAAAATCACACAAGAGTGACCATAGGATTGATAAATTCCTATTTCTCCACCCAAGGTGAGTCAAGTAAATGTGTTTCTCATGAGGACTTTTCAGGGATGTTATGTGGCATCCAGTTGGTAGGAAGGTTATGTCAAAAACTTTGAGGCTGAAAAAAGGATTGGCTCTTTATGAAGCAAAATTGAACGATTATAATTTTCAGTCAAGTATGGTCTCGTTATCTTCCAATTTGTAGAAAATAGGCTCCATCACCATGATAACATATGGAAATTTCATTCCCTTTAGCAGTAGAAAAGGAAAAATTCCTTCTCCATTTTTTTTGAATGCTCATGATATGCACAATTTTATTTCTACTTTGGAAGCTCCAAAAAGGCACAACTTCTTTAATCATGAAAGCACCAGAAATGAACATTTTATAACAAAATGAAATATTCATTATAAACATCATCTATTAAAAATTTAATATTCCACCAAAAGTATCAAAAAATGAGGTAGTACACTACAAGACAGCTTCCCCTACACTTATGTCTAACAAAATCATGCAATTTCACTTCAAGAGATGGTTGAATAGGTAATGCTGGCTTGTAATGTGGCTAACCAAATAGGGTATTCCTAGATTATATGGGATACAATGATTGTTGTAAGGTTGTCCATTTGGAAAAGGATTATTTTGAAAAGGAGGCTTAAATACTAATAAATTACTTAATCATTTAAAACACATGCACCCCAAACCATCAGGTTTTGAAAGGAATAAATCAAATTATGGTTAAAGTACCCATGGTATGCTTCTTTTAATAAATTGGGTGAATGAAATGAAAATGAAAAAATGGTTCAAAAACCTCACAAGAAAATATCGCATGGGGTCCAAAAATCTGTGTACTTTTCCTAAATATCCATAAGATTTTAACATGAAACAAAGTCATTTCAACATTATTTTAATCTCAGTTTTAATGGGATAGATTTTTTCACTCATTGAAATGGGATTACAGAATGGTAATTATAATCATTTAATCTCAAAAGTTTCAATAACACACCAAAAATCGAAAAATAAACTCACCAAAATATGAAAACATGTAATTTTTTAAGAAAAACACAAAATGAAAATAGTAAAGTAAAAAGGTTACCTCCCCTACAAATAATTTATGTATTTTCCTTACTTAATTAAGATGGATTTAACATATAAGTTGATTTTTGATTGATTCACAATAATGAATTACGTATAAAGAAGATGTACAACCTTACTAATTTGCAGTGCACCACTAAGTGAAGCTCTTAAGTGTTTCACTCTAAAAACCTATAAATAATAGAAAACATAAGATATTTATTGAAAGAAACCAAATTTGAAATAAGATGAGAGTAGAAGGGTAAAACCTGGTTTAATCCCCCAATTGGGATCATTGTTTTGACTACATCTAGAGGGGAAGTTCTAATCGGTTATCCCTAATCTGGTGGTGGGTGATGTTTCTTGCTCATGAACCAACAAAAACATTTCATTCCATGATGACCATCTTACTTTTTCTTGAGGAATTCATTGATAAAATTTACCAAGTCCACACCCATTGTGATGAGATACAACATGTTTGGTGGTGTTAGAAAAATGAATGAGTCCTCCTGTTTCATGGGTTCTTCTTGAACAACATTTTCTTTATCCTCAAGTGGTTGCTTAAGGTATGATAGATCAGTGGAAAAATCAAACCGAATGTCAGAGATTAATTTTATTTTAAAAAATAACAATGAAGAATAGATATCAAATTATTCCATTTAAATGTATGTAGATTATGTCAAATTTTCCTCTAGAAAATCCACTTGGATATTCTCAGGTAATCCCTATAATAAATGTTCAATAGGTTTGTGGAGCTTTAGATGTTCCTCTTCATATGTATATTCTCCCTCCATGTAAATAAAAGTGTTGGATGAATTTGAAAATTTAAAATAGGGGGATGTAATACTATATTCATTTTCAAAAAATTAAAAAAATAATGTTTTTATGAAAATATTATCTCCCTCAGATTGTTTTCCTTCAATTGCTTCTTCAATATGGGGTTCCACTTTTAGATGGATTTACCTAAATAGAGGTAGGTAGTCAGACTCAATTGTCCTATCTTCAAATTCCACTGCTAGAGTGGTTTCATCCGTCAATTATGTTGAATCTTCTACATTATGAGGACGAGTTGCATCAAAGAGATCCTTACACTCATTCCAAAATTTATCCCGTTATTTTGGATCCCCCGTATTCATTTCAATAGATAAATATTCTTCATCAATCTCCTCCAACATTTTTTAGCAAGTCAGAATTCATATTCTTATAGTTTTATTAAGGCCTCCTTGGGTTCTTCATTTTGATGGATTTGTGGGTCTCCCTCTTCCATCAAATATTTATGGTTATAGTTCTTCTTATTTCTCTAGTTGTTGATCTTGGGATGCATTTACTTGTTCTTCTATTCACTATATTGTGGTCTCTGGGTTCAGAACTATTTGACTAATTCATTCAAATTGTTCTTCAAGATCCTTATGTAATTTTTCATCTTGGTGTTACACATGTGAAATCTCATTTTCAACCTTAACCATTTCTAGATAAATTTCCAGAAAATACTCCTAGAGATCAATTAATTCTATGTCCAAACCATCCAATACAAGGTATTAAAGGATCTACTTAAGTATACGAATGAGATATTTGAATTCCTTCTCCTTCATGATTTGGATTCGAGTTCCACGAATTTTTCTATCTAGGAAAGAATCTCTATCCTCTATAGACCATGTTGATTCAATAATTGGTTCTTTTATCAGTGGGTAATTATTCCATGAATTTATGAAATATTAATTTGAAAACAACATGGAATGTGTTTTTTTAGTTAATTTGAAAAGTGTCAAATATTTACAATTTTATTGTGGAACTACTGTATTGACCCAAAGCTTGACGTACATAGATATAAAATTACTTTTTCAGAATATCTTATAAATAACAAAAACAAACACCAAAGAACCATATTATATTATTGTCTTTGGAAAATCAGAATATAATCTTCCAATCTTGGTGACAGATCATCAACATCTCCCATAAATATCATCCATTTTTTCTTACCTAAAACCATTCTTTATATCTTGGGGAAAACAAAACATATAAAGGTAGATCTCAAATGCTCAGTAAGGGTAAGCATGGATAAAATAATACAAACCATATACATTTGAACTTCAAAACAAGAACATTATATTTAAATATAAAAATCTTGAGCAATGACATAAAACATGGCAGAACGTAAGGAATAGATCACAACGAAGCATTAATTCTGATAAAATAGCATGGGAATATAACATCTAATTGTGGTAACCATTAAGAACATGTTATGATTTAAATAGTTGACAATGAATTGCTGCAAAGGCCATCTTAATGGACAAAGTCCCTTTCTGAATCGAGTTCACTCCTCGTTCCAGTCCTGTATCACTGAACCAGATTAACTTCTCATTCCAGCCATGTCTATATCATGAGATATAAATTATTACCCAATTCATTAGAGGGAGATATAGGTCCCACCCATCTCATAATGAAATCATTCTTCCTTTTGAAAAAACATAAAACTAAATCATTCATCATAACCCAATGAATAAAATGGGTTTCATAAACATAATCCCATCATAATATAATCCACATAAAACAAATGGATATCATTTCATCATAATAAAAGTGAAACAATGTAAATCATATAGACATTGTACTTGAAACATACACATATGAAATAATGTCATCTTATATGGAGAATGGTTTTTATAAAACACTTGAAATGAGTTCTTAAGGAAAATATCCTTTCTTCTTCAAAATCATTTTATTTCACAAAATGACATGTAATTTTAAAATAAAAAGATATTGTTGAAAATAATCATGAAATCATGTAGAGGAAGCATTATGTAAATAAGGATTTTTAAAACCATAAAAATCTGTTCATGATGTATAAGTTAAAAAACATTCTTCTCATACATTTTTCCAAAAAGTCAAAAAGTACCTCGTATGGTAAACAAAAGAAAAACACCTTACATACCATGTAGTAAAAGTCAAAAATGGGTAAAAGGGATTTTAAACATACATGAAACCATTTTTTTTAAAATAGGGACATGGATGAATCATATAACCCAACTAAATACTAATGAATAAATAATCTCAGAGAAAAACAAGATTGGAAAAGTTATCCCTTACCTTAGGTATGATATGCATCGTACGAATCCAAACCTCCTCTTCTTTGACACACCCCCTTTAAGCGTCCTCTTAAGGATCTAGAGTTGGTCATTTGAGGAGACCAGAACCTCTATAATGATTATAGGTAAGTTGAGAAGGTAAATGGATAGGGTTTGGCCGAGCATGAAGGCTCAAAATTGTGTAAAGAGAAGAGGGAGGAGGTGCCCTTTTATAAGAGAGGAGAGGGGAACCTTTGGAAAAATATAAAATATTATTTTATAATAAAGTCATATTCGGTTCATAATAGCTATAAATTGATTTAATTAAAAGATAAAGTGGGTATGGGTCAAAATCCTCTCAGAAAATTAGTTTTAGACAAGTTTAGGTTACTATTTTTAACCCTATCATTTAGATTCAACTCTAAGTTATATAATTTAACATTTACCATGTCTTCATGTTTTCTAACACTATATGGTTAATAAACATACTATAATAAGCCAAAATAAACCCAAGTGGTTCATTATTAATATATATATCCTTATCCAAGTAATTTGGCCTATCTTTAGATTTTTAGGAATAGAATAACAATTAATAATATAATATTTGTTTTAAAAAATATTTTATGTCAATTTTGAAACTATTTTGGAAATTGATTTTTCTGAAAGTCATTAAAGCATTATTAGTTCAATAAAATTAATTAAATAAATACTAACATGTTATATTAACCTAGAAAATTAGTGTAATGAATAAAATGTCTCAAATTACATTTATTTGGGTATTTATAACAGAAATTATGTTAATATTTTATTAATAAGGTAATTACTGCATCATCATTATGTCATAAATAAATTAAATTATTTAATGTCTGAATATTAAAATAATACCATTATGTAGGAAATCATTTTTTCTTTCTAATGAATATTTATAGTCTAATTTATCTTATGTGTAACCCTATATTAAAAATGTTTCAGTTACTCAACATTGATTTTAACTCTTGTAACTCTTCTTTAAATAAAGTAATAATAAGTGAAAAATCTAATCCAAGTGGACCTAGAGGGTAATAGTTTATTCCTCAGGTTGTTTTTGGTTGAATTACAGTTATACAATAGAATTTGGACTTGTGTTAGGGTAATAATAATATCATTTTTACCCTTAATTACACTATTTACTTTTAACTGTGGCAATTAAAAGTAAAAAGATTCTTTTCACCAAAAATTATTTCTATCTTATTGAACCACATTTTACTCATTGTTATTAACCATGTCTCTCGGATATTCAAAATTCATCTCATAGAAGTGGTACAATTATGTTTTATGTAAAATTGAAAATGCTCCTAGGAGGTGGGTAAAAGACGTTTTAAAGTTCAATAAAATTTTTATATATCTAAAATTATTATAAAATGACTCCAATAAATTACATTGAACTTATATAGAAATTATGTATCAATTTTTACCAATAATAAATTTAAATAATATAAATAATTATTGGAAAAAAAAGTCAGCTTTTTAAACAGTAACCCTGTGTTTTCACTATTCATGAAAAATTGAAAGCATTCAGAAAAATACCAAAAATTCACCCTAGGATAATTAAGATATTACAAATCCAAAAATTAAGTCCATTTTGAAAGATAAAATTTATAATATTTCAGAAAGTGGGTATTAATATTCATAATAACTAGTTTATAATAATATTATAATAATATCTCGTTTAGTGAAACGTGGTATTGCGTACTACACACACAAGCGAGGAAGACCTTGATTGCATGTAATGTAAGCCATGTCAAAGTAGAATGTAGTTAAATCTCTAATTGGTTTTGCATATAACATAATCAAAACTCATTTCATTTATACATTTAACAAAATATATACTTAATGTTGCGTAGAATAATTTCCACAAAACGAACTTGAAATTGTGTGTAACACGAGCCAAGAATAGTGTTGCATATACTGAAAGCTAATACAGTGTTGCGTATAGTACAAGCTAATCATGGTGTAGTGTATAATATGAGACATCAATGAAAATAAATAAAATATATCTCATAAAATCTTGAGGTGTCACATTCTACCGCCCTTAAAATGAATTTCGCCTTTGAAATTCGTTGGGGTTATAAATCGTTTATTAATTGAAATTTTCGTTCGTAAAAACCCACATCGTAAATGTAATACTAAAATATAATTTTAAGAAGTATAGTACGAAATGTAATGGTTACCCAAATTAACTCATCATTGGGTTTCCACAGAGGAGAGCATAGATGGAAATATGGATACAGAAGAGAAATATAATCATCAACTTCTGATGAAGAGTGGTAGAGAACATGGATATAAAAAACAAGACAATAAAAAAGCCATAAATTTGTGATGATCTAAGGTACCATATAATTCATCAGATATAAGTGCACTAGGACAACATTTTTGGCTTCAAAGATCATTTCCCTAATGTTGAAAAAATTGGAATTAGAATAAATACTTTGTTGATCTTGGTACAATCTCACCGTTGGTTGTTCCATGGATAATTTCCACTTTATCTCTTAAAGAAATGAAGTTGAATTTGTCATTCGTGATGTGTTATTAGATCATTTGATAGAATGATGGGTCATTCGATCTGTCTCAAAAAAAGGTTAGCAGAAGTTATCAAATATTCATAAGTCTATCTATAGTGAGATTAATCATATATGGTTCCTAAAATGGACATATAAATCATATATCATACTGAATAATATAATAAAACTACTTTCTACTAACGAGGGACTTACTGTAGGCCCGTGGTAGGTGATAAAGTCTTTTCACACTTCGATTGTTGGTTTGATTCCCACAACCTTGTCTGATGCAACAAGTTGTCGCCAGTCCTGAATGTTTTCATTCTTCTAAAACTACATTATTATAACATTCCATCAATAATATCGAAAAAGTTCTAGCCTTAAACAATACTTACTTATCTCCAATATAATCCATTACAATCTTTTGGCTTATCAACAATATTTCTGTCCAAGCACATAGTATAAAGAAAACAATTACTAGAAATTTCATCTGCCAAGCATGTGAATACCCTCATTTATCCCCTATATATCATACGATATATATTTTTGGTAAAATTACAAACATGTGAATACCATAATCATATATTCTCTTGAAAAATTAATACCCATTGAACCTCACTTAATAAATGAATGATGTCAAAATTTAACACTTTCCACATACCAAAATCCCAAATTTCTATATACTCAAACCATGATATAAATTTTTCCTTATATCAGTCATGAGATCATTTCATTTTCCCATTATCCCTTCATTATGCACATATCATCTTCTTTCCAAAAATATTCCAATAACATTTCATGGTTACCGGTACCATATAATTATTGAAAACCAATACATAGATATTAAAAATTCCACGATAGTATAAATGAGATTCCATGATACTATTTTGAAATCCCATTATATAAACACTTAATCATTACACAACATCATTTTGATACTCAACATCACAAATAGTGATCGCATGTGACTTCCCTTTATCCTTTTCCTTTTGAGTTTTCTCATGTTGATCGTCATTAACCCATGGATTAGGGCATTGATTATAATAATGCCTCATTTCCTTACACATGAATAATTGAAGTGTTGGTGGTGTGTTATCTGCAGTCTTTTCTTTATTCACATCATTAGCAACCCTTTTTACATTACTTCGACACTCAGATGCTCTATGACCTTATTTTCTACACTTAAAACATTTTCTAGTACCTTTAAGACAATCTCCACAATGCTTCTTTCCACACATTGAGCATAAAGAAACATTCTAATTCGTTTCACCATTATTCTGAGATTTCATCTTGAACTCCATCTTTCGTTTCTTGTCAAAACCATGCGATGGATATGTAACACCAACTTCAATTTCTACCTTGATAGCACAACGCATAATTTCTTTATATCTACTGAAGTCTCTTATAGCTAATTCCATTCGAAGACCTGGTTTTAAGACACTGAAGAATCAATCAACATTAATTTCATGTTGGATGATAAAGCCAGATGCATACCTTGAATGCCTTATAAAATTCACTTCGTATATACCAATAGATTCATCATCCATTTTCTTAAGCTTAGGGAAATCCTTTTCCATCTTTGTTCGAAGAATACGAGGGATGTACTTATTGAAAAATAAGTTCATGAACTCATCTAATTACATAGACTCAATTTCATCCCGGGGCCTCATTTTCTTAATTAGAGTCCACCATTCATCTGCTACACCTTCTAAATGGTAAACATCCAAAATGACTTTTTCGTGTTACGAACTGTGAAGTTTGGAAAATATCTTTTAAATGGTACTGATCCATTGTTCATAAACAAGTGCATCAGAAGACCCATTGAAAGAAGGTGGATGTTGCCTCATGAAGGACTCAATAGAATAATTTTCCCTTCTCTTATCATTTGGAAGTCTAGAATGATTCATAGCTTGTGTAATTATAGCAATAAGATTCTGCACTCCATCTCCCATAATGGTTTTTTCAGGAGGACAATCATTGCATTGTCCATTACATTGATCAACATGGTTCTTTCGGGTTCCAGCCATTATCTAAAACCCAAAAAAGAATAGTGTGAGAGGTAAAAATCATGCTAGGGAAAACAACATAATAAAGGGAAGAGTACCTTCAATATATAATATCTTAGGGTTAATTATAAGATTGTTACTGTAATTCTAGGACTATAACCTATACTTATACTTAACCATACAGACATCCATAGACATAACATAGAAATTTCTCTAGGGATCTCACTAATTTTTTCACATCCTAGTTTCCAGTGGTTAACTAAACCTTTCCTCTGATACCAACTGTAGAGACCCAAAGCTTGACGTACATAGAGATCACTCCTCGTTCCAGTCATTTATCACAGAACCATATTAACTTGTTGTTCCAGCCATGTCGATCTCAATAGATATAAATCATTACCCAATACATTGGAGGGAGATATATTCCCCCCATCTCTTAATGAAATCATTCTTACTTGTTCCACAACATAAACATAAATCATTCATCATAACCCAAAGAATAAAAAGAGTTTCATAAACAACATCCCATCATAACATTATCCATATAAAAAATGGATATCATTTCATCATAAGAAAAGTGAAACCATTTAAATCATATAGACATTATACATGAAACATACACATATGAAATAATTTCATCTTAGATGGAAAATGGTTTTGATGAAACACTTGAAATGAATTCTTGAGGAAAATATCCTTTCTACTTTATACTCATTTTCTTTCACAAAATTCCATGTAAATTTAAAAGAAAGGGATTTTGTAGAAAATAATCATGAAATCATGTTGAGGAAGTTTTATGTAAATAAGGAGTTATGAAACCATAAAAATCCATTCTTTCCATATAAGTTAAAAAAAATAATTCTTGTAATTTTTTCAGATAAGTCAAAAAGTATCTCATATGGTAAAAAAAGAATGAATCATTACATACCATATAGTAAAAGTCAAAAATGGGTAAAAGGACTTTAAACATACATGAAACCATTTTTTGAAAACAGGGACATGAATGAAACATATAATCCTAGTAAATACTAATGAATAAACTATCTTGGATAAAAACGATATTGGAAAAGTTATACCTTACCTTAGGTCTGATAAGATCCGTACGTATCTGAACCTCCTCTTCTTCGACGCACCCCATTGAGGATTCCACTTAAGGAACTAGAGTTGGTCTTTTGAGGAGACCGGAACCTCCATAATTTTATAGGTAAGTTGATCGGGTAGATGGGTAGGGGTTGTCCAAGCATGAAGGCTCAATTTTTTTAAAAACAAAGAGGGAGGAGTTTCCCTTTTATAACGGTGGAGAGGGGCACCTTTGGAAAAACATAAAATATTATTTTATAATAAAGTCATATTCGGTTTATAATAGCTCAAAATTTTTTTGTTTAGAAGATTCAGTGGGTATGGGTAAAAATCCTCTAAACCAATAGGTTTTAGACATGTATAGGATACTATTTTAACCTTATCATTTAGATTTAACTCTAAGTTAAATAATTTAACTTTTACCATGTCTTCTTGTTTTCATACACTATATTTTTTATAAACTTACTATAACAAGCCAAACAAAACCCAAGTGGTTCATTATTAATATATATAACCTTATCTATGTCATTTTTCTGATCCTTAGATATTGAGGAATAGAATAACAATTAATAATATAATATTTGTTTTAAAAACTATTTTATGTCAATGTTGAAACTATTTGGTAATTGATTTTTAAAAAAATCATAACATCATTATTAATTCATAAAAAGTAAATTAAATCAATACTAACATGTCATATTAACATATAAAATTAGTGGAATTCATAAAAAGTCTAAAATTACATTTATTTGGGTATTTAAAGCATCAATTATGTTAATATTTCATTAATGAGGTAATTACTCCATCATCATTGTGTCATAAATAAATTAAATTATATAACGTCTAAAAATTATAAATAAAATACCATTATATAGGAAATATTTTAAGATTTATAATAAATATTTATAGTATAATTTATCTTATGTATAACCCTATATTAAAAATGTTTTACTTATTAAACATTGATTTTAACTCTTTTAACATTTCTTTAAATAAAATAATAATCAGTGTCCTAATCTAATCCATGTTGATCTAAAGGGTAATATTTTATTCCTAAGGTTTATTTTGTTCTAATTAAACATATCCAATATAATTAGAGAATGTGTTAGGATAATAATAATTTCATTTTTACCCTTTATTACCCTATTTACTTTTAACCGTGGCAAATAAAATTAAAAAGTTACTATTCACCAAAAATTATTTTTATCATATTGAACCACATTTTACTATTGTATATTAACTATTTCTCATGGATTTTCGAAATTTAACTCACATAAGTAGTAAAATTAATTGTTATGTACAATTTCAAATTCTTTGAAGGTGGGTAATAGACGGTGAAAAGTTCAATAAAATTTTTATATATCTAAAATTATTTTAAAATGACTCAAATGAATTAAATTGAACATATATAGGTATTATGTATCAATTTTTTTCCAAAAAAAATTAAATAAATTTATTAATTATTGAAATAAAACGCCGTTTTTTAAATAGTAACCCAGTGTTTTCAGTATTCATCAAAAATTGAATGTTTTCAGAAAAATACCAAAAATTCACCCTAGGATAATTTTGATATTCCGAATCCAAAAATGAAGTCCATTTTAAAATAAAAAATTTATAAAATTTAAAAAGGTGGGTATTACTATTCATAATGGCTCGTTCAAAATAATATTATAATAATATATCGTTTAGTGGAACTCGTTATTGCATACTACACATGCTATTGAGGAAGGTCTTGATTGAATGTAATGCAAGCCATGTCAAGGCTGCGTGTAGTGAAATCTCCGTTTGGTGTTGCGTATATCATAATCAAAACATATTTCATTTATACATTAAACACAATCTATACTTAATGTTGCGTAGCATAATTTCCACAAAACGAACGTGAAATTGTGTGTAACACAAGCCAAGAATAGTGTTACGTATACTACAAGATAATAAGATGTTTCATATATTACAAGATAATCTTTGTGTTGTGTATAATACAAGACATCAAATAAATTGAAAATAATATATCTCAAAAAATCTTGAGGTGTTACAACTACCTCCCTAGAAACAGTGCCAAGTTTGATGCTCTCCTGTCATAGGGCATGGGAAAAAAAAATTTCCTAAGTTACAATGCAATAATATGGTCGACCTAAGATGTCTCATAATGTGGAGTGCACGAAAAAGAGTTTGTAACTTTTAAATGAGGGCAAAAAATTTGTTTCATAAGAAAATGATTGAAAGTAAATTCAAATCCATAATATTTAAAAACTATAATTTTAAAAAGGGTGACTAGGCCATTGTTCGTTTACCAATTCTAATTCTATCATTCTTCAATTTAATCAATACCCCTTCTTTTTATTTTATTAAAGTGAGTTTCAATAATCGTTTCCCTATACTTTCGTGGTGATGTTATGATGTTGTGAGAGAACATTACAAAGTTCTTTATTTATTCAACTCTCCTTCCGTCTGAAAAATAGCTATATTGAATATCCTTAATTGACATGGGCAATACCCAATCAGGTCTTTTTTATGCGAAATGATCAAAAACATTCGCTACCCCTTTTTCACGCACTAACGATCGTCATGTACTTCATCACTAATCCATGGTTTCTTCCATCGTATATAAACCAGAAATTAGTGGAGGGAGATAATGATTATTTACCATGGAAAAAATCCATAATGGAATTAAAATTCATGAATGATTGTAGTTGATAATAAAATCTGATATATTAAATTGTATGAAACTTTTATGAATAATGAAATTTCATTCAATTACATCCATGAACTCAATAATTACAAAATAGAAAACCAACCCTTCTCCAATCACTTAAATGTCTACCCCATAATGGAAAATGAAATCCAGGTGAATCATGATGAATAAGGAATTAAAAAACTATGGAAATGAAAATAATTAAAAGAGGAAAAATCTTAAAAGTTCTCTTTCTTGGTGTCCATGAATGAATGAGATAGAATGAGAGATGCTTTTAGAGGGAGGAGCTCCTCTCCTTTTATAGCCAAAATTTGTCCCCCAAATGATGACGTGTTGTAGCACTATTAAATGGAATTTTCATGTGTTTGACCCTTATTTAATGTTGTTCACAGTTCTCTTGGTTGTTTCCCCCAAATATCATAGCGGCTTTGAACAATAATTATGAGATTTATGCCCGGTTTACTCTCATAATTTATTCTATCCAATCAGACTCTCCAAATCGCAAACCTCTGAATTAGGATGCTTTAATGACTCTTAAAACGTCCAATTCATGGGACTTCCCCTTCATGAAATATGGCCCAAAATCACTTGAGCGTCCACCCACTGAATTTCACAACAATAGGGCCCACAAAGAATGAGTTAGGGACCCCACCCCAAAGCATTGAAGATCTATAAATAGTTTTAATGTGCCAACTTGTGTGCTTATTTTAGGCATACATATTACAGATTCTGATTTTGTTCCCAAAGGATGAAATGAATCCCTAGATGTTTATACTCTGTAAAAAATTTAAATTTTCAATTTATATTTGGTTAGAAAATGTTATGTCCAAACTACAGAAATAATTTAAAAAAGTTAAAAATCCAAAATGGGGGTTTTTTACTATTAAGTTCAAAATATTAGCAATATCTTTAAAATGAAGTAAGTAATCTTAAAGAAACACTTTGGTGGGATTTAAAACAATTATATTCATTGTAAATTAATTTAAAATATTGTGTCCATTAGTCTTCTCACCCCATCTTAGTTAATGTATCTGGAAGAGCTGGAATTTTAATGAAACTTCATTAAATGATTAGGATTAACTGTGGTGGATTAATGGTATTTATGTACTCATAACCTCCTATGTGAATGGTGGCCTAGGTGGATAATAAGTTTATTGGCCTACACTTTCACAATAACCTATTCTTCTGATTGATGTGATGAAGTAAATGGAAATACTTCTCTAGAACTAGGATTCCCAGATTGATGCATTTCTTAGAGGCTATAATCACTTCCATGATGAATTTACTTGGTTGCACTCCCATGTGTGTATACCTCACTAGCATCATCCATAAACAGATTAGTTCATGTATGAATCTAACCAACATGAACATTTCAAGTTCCTCATCATTGATTCTATAAAAACGTTCTTACTTTCTATCCTCCAAGATCTTCCAGTAAGAGCCATACCATTATCAATGATATTCTTATTGATAGGTGTGGGTACTCACATGTAGTATTTTTCAGTGTTGCGTCTCTTTCTATAGGTTTATCTAATGGATTGATCAAATTGTAACTAAACCACTACTTGATGTGGACATACCTGGTGTTCTTATTGTCATTGTTCATGTTGTGCACTAGGTTCATCAAGGACATTGCTAGAGAAGACATCTATTCTTCATCCTCCCATACATACTCTAAAGGGTTTATTTCATCCTACATTTTTCAAAGATTTATGATCCCTGAGATCTAATAGTGATCTTATAGGTTGATTCCAACCTCCATGTGATGCAAATGGAACATGTTGGTATATGGTGACAACCGAATTAGTAGCTCGGTTATGATTTCATTTTGTTGATAGACATGGAATTAAGAATATCAATCTTCTTTCTATATCGCTAATCACCTCAGAATTTTCACAAACTATGCAAAAGATTCAAACACCCAGTAATACAAGGACCACTCACCACAGAAGTATCCATCGATGAGAAGATCGCAACTATAGATCCCCTCGTTCTATGGGTTCCAAAGTCCATCCTTAATGATATTCTTTTATTGTGGTGGGTATATTTCTTTCTCCAATGTATTTCAATTGATTATGTTGATATGATTATAGAGGGAGTGAACTCTATCAATGGTATGGACCATCCCAATATAGTCATCCACAAACCTATACAACTGATGCTTACTTGGTGTTCCCATAAACTAAAAGGATGGCTCAAATCTATATGCCCCTATAATTAATTCATCATATTAAAAGTTGAAACTGTATAGTGACAAGAATTTTAATATTGTGTAGTCCTTTAGGAAACTGACAGAATCTTCATTAATGATTTATGGTTATAGTTACATCGAACATATTCCCTGATCAGAATGTTCTTCACCATTGCTTCCCTTTGGGAATCATAACCAAAAACCTCTCAAGAAGTCTCTTGAGAAGAAATCAGCCAAGGACATAGTAAAATATATATTTTTGGTTAGTGATGATCGGAAACAAAGCTATATCGTGTACTAGAAGTTTGTGGAGTGGCAATTTCCAATACATGCATCACAAAAGAGAAATATATCATGATGCACTGGTTCATTGGAATTCATTTAGGGAGAAAAGGATATTGAAAACTATTTCATGAAGTTACTTTTGAGAGGTGGATCACTTCACAGAAAGAGAGACTTAGAGTAATAGATCATGAAGATACGGTAAAAATAAGGGGCTCCAGGTACAATTTTTATAGGTGATGGATAACTATAGCATTGTGGAGGCCTTCACTCATTTGTTCATTTTGGTGTTCCATTCCCATATGCCTTGTGATACAACTTCATGATTTGATGAGTTTTTGTGGATTTACCGTCAGAATTATACCCTCATTTCTCATGAGACTCCACTTTTATGGGTGGGGCATTTATTTCCACTAAAAATCATGATACTCATCACATAGACAATGTCAAGGATGGTTAGAAGATCATACCAGCCTAAATGGCTACATAATTCACCCAAATTCCTTAAATGGGTTTTTTTGTGAAAATCTTTCGTGGATATTCCTCTCCTCCATGAACAAGAGTGTCTGTGACGATTTCTCCACAAGTCCAATGGGCATCGCGGTCACCACAAATGTAGATGATAGTCCCTTCAAGAGTAATACAATGTTTAACAGAACCCTTTTGATTCATTATATCCTTTTATTTAATGTCACCCAATTTTTATTTTCAGAGACCCACTCAAGCACCGTGAAAACACTTTTCATATAAAAAACAGACACCCCCCATTACCATTATCACCCCCACCATTCATCATCTGATCTCCAATTTTTGTCTATGTGGTTCTTGAAACCAGATATAGATCACCTTACATACATGATCCTCATAAGTTGTTCCCCCATTATTTATTCATGACCCCTGCCTATAGTATGGATTCCCTTCATGAAGGCCCCCTCCCATCACGAAAGAGGGATCCCCTTCAGGTTTCATGAGGCTCTGCAATGCATTATGACATTCCGAAGCCCTCTCAAAATAATAATCCATATGATGATGCAAGGCTATGCATCATCAAGAGTGTTCCATTGTGAATAAAACATACATTTAGAATCAAACATTATTCAAAAATATTCTTTCCAATGTACTGTTCCTTTTTGCTTCCCCACTTGATTCACACCCCCTATCCCATGTAACCATCCATGCTTGTACAAAGTGATTTCATGGTTCCACGTGTATTGTTTCATGTTGTTTTTCCCTTTCTTATTCTTATTTACATAGGTATGCTAACTTCTTTTCCTCCATTTCATAGATACACTACCATGAACCCCATAATTGAATACTATTCCACCTTAATCCCTTTACGAATAGATCATTCCTTCCCTTCCATAAGTGTGGGTTCGAACAAGGGATGAGGAGTGAGTCCTCATAATCTGAGCTATAGGATGTTAAACTGCCAAGAACCTACCTCCTCAATACATGATGTTAAAATGTGATGTCCATATGCATGGAAGCTTTGAGAGGACCAAAGAGAAGATATGAACGAATCTCATATCTAATATCTCTCCATGGGTGTTTTATCACAATGTGTACCTTGTTCAAGCATCACATAATCTATGTACCACCTCATCCAGCCTCCCTTATTGGGTATGTCACAATATCCATTTCCCTGGGCCTCTATCCAGGCATAATCATAACACCATCATTCATGGTCACACCTCTCATGACACGATCATCTGGTCTATTGTTACATATAATTTCTCAAACCGAGCATTACTCATACGGGCTTTGAGTTATAGTTACCATGAAATCCTCTAGGGGTTGTTAACCATATGTAAGCCCTATAATTCCATTGATATTATAATGATGTTTAATCCACATATCTGTTATCACAAAACTATGTGGACTACGATCCCTAACTTCAAAATAAGGTGCAAAGGAATCGTCTATGAGTTTCATGCACATCACTCCCCAAAATAAATTTTTTCCATTGATTTTAAGTAAGTTCACTCATCCTACAAGATGTTAAACTACACACTATAAACATTTGGAGTTATGATCCGATTTCATGAAATTATAAGCCTTATTGAGGATTAATCCCAAGCATTGGTAAACTCTAGGGCTCTATCCTAGGCAATCACCATCCAAATGTGATATCATACCCTTTTGGGGGACATCTATTAGATCAACCCATTGAGGTATTCTAATCCATCCGACTAGGATGATAATTATGCATAATCCCCACACACTTAACCACTCTCCACCAACCATGAGTTATCCCCTTGAGAAGCATTGCTAACAACATGTAAGCTAGCAACATGTATCTAGGTCGTTGTCTATTTTGTATACCCCATCATATTCCCCACTTATTGATGTACATGGAAATTGATCCCAATATAGTATGGTAATTCGGAATCCTCTCTATGGTTCAATCCATTCACATGTTCCCATTCTGATCATTTCCTTGGGTCTTTATGTCTTGGGAGGATCATTCCCCAACCTGGAGGTTTTACTTACTTCAGGTCACCATCAACACATTAAATTTCATGGGTAGTTTCCTTAGGTGTCCCATCACCCCACATCCAGAAATATGTGTATTTTTATTCCCATTACCTGGGATATGTAGGAAGGGTACCTAATTTTCATGTTCATCACCTTCCACACACTATTTGTTTCACCATCACTACACCCATTCCCATATTGATTCATATCCAGCATGTCACATCATGGTTAGTTCATTCAATCCACATCAGTGATACTTATTTCAGTACATAGGATGCTAACCATGTGTAATCCCCACACAATTAATATTCCATCCAATATGTCGCGCCCCTCTTTTGATGGTCATCTAACCACTTTTATGTATAAGATACACTTTTTAACTATGTAGGTTTTGATCCTTATCTTATAAAAATGGTACCAAGGAAGCCTCCATATGGTTAAACACCAGCCAATAGTAATACTTGGTGTCCCCCTCATTGGGTCCCTCTTTCCCTGATATACTCTCAGTGGTGTCCATATCAGGATTCACGGTGTGAAACCTTACCTCTATGAGACGTGACACTCTTGGGTCCTCCCCTATTGGATGTTCAAATAAATCCATATAGTAATCCATCCAGGAGATCCCTTATAGGGATGTACCTATCTGATCTAGATTCATTTTTGTTCTAGTACATCTAATCGATGTCATTTAGTCGTTAAAATCACGGCATGCCTCGTGATAATCATGATAAGCTGTGCAAATCATTAGAGACATGCTAAGAAAATAAGATACCATGTGATCAACGTGGGAATCATACAGTTTCCATTCCCTTGAGAAGCCATATGAAAAGGAACAATACAAGTGTTATAGTGTTTTAGCATGTATACATTCCATTGATGACCAGATTGACTACTCCCCTGACTGATGGTTGATTCACTGACTTGACCCCACGGAATGTCCTAAAAGAAGAAATAAAATTAATAGGAATCCACAAAAACATATCATTTGTAACGAGTTTCATGAACAATGTATTAATAACTAAGGAGGATCTAACTAGGTGGTTATTTCCATAGAGTGATCCATAGATAGGGAACCTAACGCCCCATCACCCCATTTTTAAAGAGGAGAAAAAATCACTAAAAAGGATGAATGATTCCTTCCATTGGAATGTGGGATTATGGAGTACATTTCACCATCTGTGAGCATCAACACAACTACGTAGTGGCACACCCCATTAGAAATAATCAATCATAGAAGCCATGGCAGCTCAAAACCACATGGAACAACATTGAAGAGATGTGGACATAGTTTAACATCATGTTTCAGGTTTGATAGGATCTTATGATTAGGTCATGGAGTTTGGACATTGGGGATGAGACTCATAAAAATATATAAATGTGGCATGATGGTGTAATATTTCAAACATTAACTAAGAATTAGGTGGCCTGATGAAAAATATAATTTTCTCATGGGGGATTCTAATATTTCACATGTAGAAACATATACTAAAATATGGAGGGTACACTCGACATGGATATACCATGGGGAATCATGGGCCATAAATGGTTCTTGATGGAGAAAGAAAAATGAATTTCTATGTGGGTAAAAAGAAAAAGTGAATTGTGCTTGATATGTATCCCATGAGGATGGGAGTCAAACCACATATAGTTCTATAATGATCTCTCTCAGTGTAGGTATGAACCGTACAGCGGGAAGGGTTATATTTTTTATTTTCCCTTTTTTTGTAATTATTTTTTTAATTTTATAGACAATAATATAAAATCCATGGATCAATACATATACTATGTTTATAGTTCTCAAGATACCTGTAGTCCTCAAAATATGGCATGATATATGACTAATACTATAAGTGAAGTCCCATTTGGTGAGAGAATCTGACTGCTATGTCATTTATTCTAAAGACCCATATTTTCCAAGTAATATTTTTAAATATACAGAATTATTACGAGTCAGTGAAAATTGATGGTGTGTGATTCCGAGCCCCGGTGTGCCCGAAATGAATTTCTGAACATCTTTTAAGTTACATTCATTAAAAATGCATGTAGTATTTTCAATATTTTGAACTGGTGCTCGGATTAAAAAACATATGGAACCGTTGAACCCGTAGTGTAGGGATTATCTTAAGGCATGATTCACATAGACCATAGTAGGCCAGGAGAAAACATTATATTTTAAACAATTGAAAGAATTATAAAATAATTGTGTTATTTTATTTCTCTCTTTTTCTTTTCCTGTAACAGTCAAGAGGCAGTGGAGGGACAAACGACAAGTCAATCTTTTAAATGGATTGAATCCCCATTATTCATTTAACTGCACCATTGCAATTAGGGAGGTTCATTGTTAAATGAACCCCATTAATTCTACAAGCATTAGTCACCCTCCCCCACTCCTATTTATAATGATCCTGGGGAGGGGTGTTGGCAAGGATTCACCAAGCGTCAAAGCTCTTGAAACGTACTGTGATGCAAAACACATGGTGGATGAGACCGATTCTAGCGAGTGGTGATGAGAACCACCAAATCACATACCGAAGAAAATGATGAAGGAGATCCAATGATCATCATTAGTGAATATATTTTCCATGTAGGGGGTTTATTTTGATGTTACCTTTGATGAATTAAATCCTCTCCGACTTGTTATAACATTATCTTGGAGGGAGCGGGCCAAACGAACAAGTCCCAGACCCTCCGACACTTCTCTCTTCTTATGTTCCTCAGGGACAGTTCCCTCAGATTGATGGAAACACGAAATATCTTGTAACACTATGACGATGGTGGCATGGGAGAGTCGTAGGCGCATACGGTGCCAAGAACATAAACAAGAGAACATACGGGTGACCTGAAGAAAAAACCTCCGGATCACCATGTCGGTGGCGCATGGCGGAAACCAAGGGTGGCTGGCCGAGCCGGGTTCGAGGGACAAGGGAAGCGCCCACAGGTTCCCTCAGCGGAAGCGGCCATGCCTAGAAAGACATATAAAGAAGGTTTGGTGTGGCCCGCGCCACACTACATTGGAGAAATCTCATTGGTCAAATGACCGACGATTAAATGATGTGGGATGGTGCCCCATTGGCTAGGGAATGACCCTGTGAGTTGGTGGCTAATGGGACACAATGGTCCTCCTTCAGGAAAACCGAGCCAACATGGGTTAGACCCGCCCAGCCTGCCGGACTCGTGGCCCAGCGGGATAACACTGGTGTGCTAAACCCCACACGGTGGGCCGGTCCAGCAGCATCCTAATCCCATGAACCAAACGGGGCCACCGAGACGGGCCAAAAACAGTTAACCATGCTAGACCTTAACATGCTAGACTCGGGTGGGATCCTGTAGACCCTGTGACCCGTTGCGTTCGTATGGTTTGACCGAGTCAGACCGGGCCGAGACATAATTGGTCCTTGAAAAAAATGCCTATAACTGAAAAACTCAGTCTCCACATGACATGCCTATAGTGGAGTTGGGATCTCTTTTGTAATTGGACCCTTTGGCATATCCCGGCAGGCCCGACTGTGCCGATCGTGACCAATGTAGCATCACCCACCATTTCAAAGAAAAGGGATGCAACTGACAGACCAGGCATAGTATTGATGCATTTTATATGTTGTTGGGACACTTATAACATGAATAATCATCAGGTTACATCTTCATTAGACTTCGTGCCGGTAGAAATATGACCAATTGCTTGTGGAGAAGTTCTCCCATAATCAATCCTACTATGAGCAGAAATCCAATGGAAGGCAGTGAGGTAGAGGATGGAGACAAATCATTTGGATATCAGTACTGAGTGATCCTGTATGGGTGTGAACCTAATGATAATGTTTGGATTAGTACTGGGCTATCATGTGTGGATCATCAACAAGTCACCCTGTGTGGATCAACACCTCATGACCCGATGAGGACTAGCTTTAGAGTGGCCCATCATGGATTAGTTACATACCGATGCAGTTTGGGTTAGATTCTGTTGGGGTTAGTGCTCCGCAATCCTTTGTGGGATAACACATACTGATCCTATGTGGGCCAGATCCTGTGTGGTTGATTGCAGGGGTTAGTATCTATCAAATTTGGGTGGGTTGGATCATGTGTGTGTCATTGCTGGGGTTAGTACATAACGATCCTATGTGGGTCAGACTCTGTATGGTCAGCATAAATGCCTCTTGATAGGATAAGATGATCTAGCTTCATGATGGATCATATGTACGTCTATTATTCACAAGTACATGGTTTGAGATGAGACTCTATTTGAACTTTGTCTATTTTTTTGTGCTTTCGGATTGCGATCATGTTTTTGGTTTGCCTTTGTGGAATTATGTGATACATTCAGAGGTATCGAGGTCCCTACTATGTATTTTTAAACTCACCCCTACATGGGCATTACCCTCAACATGTTGTTTCTTGTGAAAATAATGAGCAGTTGGGATATGGATTGAGGGAGCTAGGACAAGGCAGAATGCGGAGGAGATAAGTTGACGTGGAGTGATGTGGAGATGATATGTACCTACCCATTAGTTTAGATCCTAGGTGGATGATCTATGAGCTATTTTATCTTTTCAGTTTTACTAGTAATTTTTATTTGGGATTATATTCCATCCCTTTTACTTCCAGTACAATTTTAACTATAGTAGTTTACATCGTGGTTGCATCTCGCTGGGTTCATGGATTCTGTGGTTATACATGTTTATAGGAAATTCCTTCCTGACATAGGGATACACCTTGTTGGTGCTAGTCGCCAACCCAAGGATTATAGAAGGTGGGCTTGGGGTTGTAACGGCATGGGCCCCAGGGGATAGGTCGTGTCAAAGTGGTATCAGAGGAGTCTGTTCTTCCGAAGAAGATGGACTTTGATATTTTTTATGGAGAAATAGTGTTAAGTGTTTTGAGTGTGGTTTTCATTTTGGGGGATCCATTGTTGGTGTGGCTGCCAACGTATCAAAACTCCAGGACCCTGAATTTTGATTTCTGGATATGTGCACAAAAAGACTGATTGCATGTGTCTTAGAATTATTTTACATTTTATCTCATAAAGTCATCTCACCAGGTATATTTTTTTGATAGTGGCACACATTTTTTATTATACGATGCCACCACATAGGGCTCTATCTAGTATTTCTTAGAGAGTACTCACTGATGGTCCACTGAGCGATGATGCCTTAGTGCATGGCCCTCTTATAGAATTTTCCCTTCGAGTGGTGTACCAGTAGCACCACTACCCATTGGGAAGCAATTTCCCCCTAACCCAATAGTAGCTGGTTCACACTGAATACGTGTGATTCATGAGTTTTAGCGGCATAGGTCTCTGAGGTTCCAAGGCGAGACAGATATGTAGGCGGCTGAGGACTGGTTAGAGGAAATGGCAGGAGTTTTTCTCCTTGTTGGGACAGAAACATACGGGATTGTGATCCTAACTATGAGTCCTTTCCAGGGAGCATCAGAGAGATGGTGGAGCATGAAACTCTGGTTGAAAGATGAGGCGACCCTCTCCTAGGATGATTTTGAGGGCCTCTTCAGGGTAGAGTTCATTTCTGAAACGCTACACTATATGCATATACAAGAGCCAATGCACTTGTTGTAGGTTAGACCGACTGTGGCCCTGTAATTGGCGAGGTTCACTATCCTCTCAGAATACTCTAAAAACAGGGTGTGGGACCCATTCTTCTGGGCCTGGACATTCGAGCAGGGACTCCGATGGGAGATCATAGAATCTCTGTTATCTCTCAGCATCTCGATGTGTGCTAGAGTTATAGGGAGAGCACAGTTTGTGGAGAGCTTCCTTACAGAGAAGAAACCGATAGCGAGAATCACCACCAGGAAACACATTGTAGAGTCCTATGTAGCGGCTAGTATAATGATAACACATAGGTCCATGTAGACCCGACCATCTGGTGGACGACCCCAAGATGCAGGTTCAGAGGTGCGGTGCTCGCGGGGGAGATGAGGTGAGCTGGGAGGTAAGGTATGATTCACCTACTGTCCCTAAGGCCACATGACTCGCAACTGCCCGACCCAAAATACTGATGATCAACATATGGTCAAGGGACCACCAAGGCAGAGCCATATATTCGAGTGAGGAGGTTTTTAGGGTGGCTGATGTGGTAGAGGTGTAGGCTTTATATTGAGCGGTGGGAAACATTTTGAGGTTCTACCACAACCAACACCATGTTGTCCACCCTGACCATAGAGAGCAGGTGGATAGGGGTGTTCATGACAACAAGAAGTAGAGTCCTATGACTACAATACTACAAAGAAGATTAGGGGTATAATCTGTGTCTATTACACCCTAGCTATAGAACTTATAAACATAGGTCCCATTCGCTTTTTTATTTCCACGACTCTCATTTAGAGTCTTGAGACTCTGGTGGATCCATTAGCTCGATCATTAAGATTAGAGACTCATATATGTGAATATTAGTTTATTACACACTAGTTCCAGCAGTGCGATCATACTCTAGGAGGCTAGAGCATCGTCTGGGATATTCTAGTAGTGGCATCGAGGCCTTATGACGTTATATTGTGTATGGACTTGTTATCCATAGTCCATGATCATATTTACTATATTTGGTTCAAATTATGGTGCTTCCATGCATATGGGACCATGCGCTCCTTCACTAGTGAGCAGGGAACCATTGCAACACAAGATGGAATTACCCGGAGTTGGGTGAAACTGATCACACCTCAGTTGGCTAACCTTACCCTCAGAGCAGTTGATGTAGAGAGTTGGAGCTATCCTGTAGTGGTGGACCAATATTACAATGTCTTCTCTGATGATGTTCCACGATTACCTCCTCATAGAGATGTGGACTTCTACATCGAAATGTTCCCTGGGAGGACACCAGTATCTACACCAGCATATCAGATGGCTCCTGTGATGCTTCTTCAGCTATGGTTACAACTAGAGGACTTGCAAAGGATGGGATTCATAAGGCCCAGTGTTTCTCCTTGGTTAGCTCTAATTTTTTTTTCTCCATTTAGGAATATTTGAATTGAGGATTTGTGTGGATTATCAGCACCTGAACCAGGTGACCATGATGAACAAGTTTATACTCTTAAGGATTGATGATCTTTTCGGACCACTAATATGAGATCATTGGTTTTCGAATATAGTCCACCGACTTTGCTATCATCATCTCAGGGTACGATATCAGGATGTGTAGAAGACATCCATCAGATGTCATTATGGACACGATGAGTTCTTGTTTATTCCATTTGGTGTGATAAACACCCCTGTAGTGTTCATGGGACTCATGAAAATGATCTTCCAGCAATACCTCGATCACTTTGTGGTGTTATTAAGCGATGACATCTTTCTATACTCAGTGAGGAAGGAGTATCATGCCTATCATCAGCAGATATTACTGGATACACTCTGAGAGAACCAGATTTATGGTAAACTCTCAAAGTGCCTGTTCAGGATACGGGAGGTCCACATTCGGGGAAACGATATCTTGGCGGATGGAGTTGTAGTTGATCCGATGAAAATATAAGATGTTCATTCCTAGGAGCCACCGATGATTGTGAATATGGTTCATAGTTTCTTGGGCTTGGTTGGGTACTACCAGATATTTTCTCCTTACATTTCCATAGTTGTGGCACCCCTGTCGTGGTTGATGAAGAAGGGATAACACTTCATGAGGATGGAGAGATTCAAGAAAAAAATTTTGGAGCAAAGGTAGAGTCAGAGGAGTTCCCCCATCCTAAGGCTACTAGAAGAGGGTGTTGCGTATGTAGTCTACTATGACGCATTAGGGACATGACATGGAAGTTTCCTGATGCAGGATCGAGTAGTGATCATATATGGTTGTTTACAACTGAGACAACTTGAGAAGAACTACACTACCCATGACCTTGAGTTATCAGTAGCGGTCTTCACCTTGAATATGTTTTCAAACAACATGATGGGAGAATGTTTTATAGTACACTCTGATAAATAAAGTCTCAGGTACGAATTCTCACAGAGGGATCTGAATATGAGATAACAATGATGGATTGAGATCCTCCAGGACTATGACTTTGAAATAGTCTATACTCATGTGAAGGAGAACATAGTGGTAGACGCACTGAGAAGGAGGTCTGGACTATAGTTGATGATTGAGGTGACAGAGCAGCTAGTTGCCTTACAAATATCTATTGAAAATAGGGATAGAGCATCTTACCTCCCATTTAAGAAAGTCACCATCCCATTTCATTAGTGGCTAAAGGAGGCAAAACATGGGGATATATACTACGAAGCACGACGTGCTCAGATATCCTCAAGACACGCACCTAATGGATTTTCTGAAGGTGGGGACCACTTCATCCACTTAAGAGTATGCACCATGTTTTTGGTGGAATTGTGAGAGGATGTGTTGGGGGAGTTCCTTAAATCCCCTTTACCAGTTCATCCTAGAGTGGAGAAAATGTATTAGGACCTCCTGCATCAGTACTGGTGGCAAGGGATGATGAATTAAGTGGAAAAGTTTGTTTCAAAATGCCTCACTTGTCCATGAGTAAAGGCCAAACATCATGTTTCAGTAGTCTTAGCGTAGTCACTAGAAGTAACAGAGTTGAAATGGGATGGTATCTCTATAGACATTCTGACAGGGCTACCATGGACGTCTAGGTGAAATGATTCAATCTAGGTGATCATTTACCAACTCACCTTGTCATCCCACATCCTACCCATTTGAGAGAAGGGATCAGTAGACGGATTGGGACACCTCTACCTATAAAAAATTTTATGTCTTCTTGGGATGCCATCGATGATCATATCTGACCATGATGCATGTTTAACATCCCGATTATGTAAGGCATACAAGTGGTGTTTGAGACTTAGCAACGTTTGGGCACCACCACTCATCCATGGATGGATGGGCAGATGGAGTGGACCATTACTACCCTAGAGGACATGAATCATACCATAATCATAGATTTTGGATGTAGTTGGGAGGATCACTTTCCAATGATAGAGTTCACATAAAACAACATCTATCAATCCACCATTGGTATGGAACCATTTGATGCCTTATATGATCATCCATGAAGATCACCTCTATACTAGACAGACCCAGGGGAGTCAAAACATATGGGTCTAGAGATGGTAAAAGATACCATTGAGATGGTGCAAATCATCCCAGAGTGGATGAAGACTACATAGAGCAGTGCAAATTTTTATGATCACAGGAGACAAAGACCTTTCATGTTTGATGAGGGAAACCATGCATTTATACGTGTCTCTCCTCTTTGAGGTTTGCGAGGATTCGGCAGGGGCTGCAAGAAATCATCATGATTAATTTTTAACATTTAGGTTCTCAACAATGATAGAGAGTTGGTGTATTTTCTATCTCATCCCCAATGATGCATCAGGTGCCTAATGATTTCCACATTTCGCAACATAGGAAGTATGTGCGCTATCCATTTCACCATATTGACTGGGGTGAGCTAGCCCTTAATGACGGGGAGATGCTTATGGAGATTTCTGTGGAGATTGAGGATCAATAGGAGCAGGTCCCTCATGGATGATCAATATCTCTAGTGCACATTATCTTGAATGATGAGAACCTATAGGAGAGAACATGGGAGTGGTAGGATTAGATTCAGGCTCAGTACACCCTTTGTTTCCTAAGTATATGTTTTGGCTTTCTGGGATGAAAATCCCTAATGTGGAGAGTATGTAATAACCTGAATTTTCCATTTAATTCATTTTAAATATATGGGATTATTTTGACTCATTGAAAATTGATGGTGCGTTATTATGAGGATCAGTTTTCCCAGAATGATTTTATGAACATTTTTTAGATATGTTCATTAAACGCACGAGTTTCATTTTCTATCTTTTCAAATGGCGCTAAGATTAAAAATACAAGGACACTGTTGAATCCGTAGCATTGTTATTATCTTAAATGAGGCTTCACAACAACTTTAGTAGGTCGGGAGAAAAATATATATTTTTGAGTTTTAAAAGAATAATAAAATAATAGTGTTATTTTATTTCCAACTTTTTCTTTTCCTCCGACTGACAATCAGCCATGGTGGGACCAATGACACGTCAATCCCTTAAAAGGATTGAGTCCTCATTACTCATGTAACAACACTATTGGAATTTGGAAGGTTACATATTAAATGAACCACATTAATTCCATGTGCATTACTCACCCACCCCTCTCTTATTTATATAGACATTGGAGAGGGGTGTTGGCACAACTTCAACAAAGAGGGGAAATTATGGCGAAGTACCACGGCACCAACCACTTGGAGGACGAGACCGGTTCTAGTGAGTGGTGAAAAGTACAACCGAATCATGAACTGACAACACGATGAAGTAGTCATGTTGATCGTCATCAGCGAACTTCTATTCTAGGTAGGGGGTTTATTTTTAAGTTTTCTTTTATAAATTTACTCCTCTCCCTCTTAATATCATGTTAACGAAGAGGGTGCATGCCAAATGAACAGGTCCCGTACCCTCCACTTCTATTCTCATGCTTCGTTAATCAGGGAAGGTTTCCTCAAATCGATGGAATTGTGAAATAGAAGGTCATGCTATGACAGCGGTGGTGTCGGAGAGCCATATGCACATACATCATCAAAATGGACACCAAACCACATCGTGGTGACCCACGAAAGAAACTGCCAGCATTCCATGTCATTGGTGGCTGGGGGTGGCTAGCGAAGTCCCGGGGAAACCAGTCGTGGGTGGTGGATGACCTCACACGATAGTGCGGTACTAGGGTGGTGCCCATAGGCACTGCTGACGGAAGCAGCTGCAACCAATAGGCCATGCCAGGAAGGGGCTGCGAGGCTTGCACCATTCTGCGTTGGTGAAACTTGGTCCCCCAAACAACCGACCGTTAAATACTGTAGAGAAGTTCCCCACCAGATAGAGAACAACCCTGCATGTGCGGGGCTAGCATGATGAAATGGTCCACCATTGGGAGGACCGAGCCGCAAGGGCTAGACCCACCAAATGGTCCAACATGGGGGGGCATTAATAGCCTATTGGGATGGGATAATCACATCCTGGGCCCACGAACCGATCAAGGTTGACCCCGACGGGATGGACACAGTGAACTGGGATGAACCTTAACAAGATGAACTAGGCGGGGTCAGGTAGACACTATGTCTAGTTGCATCATATAGGTCTGACAGAGTGGGACTTTGCCCAGACCCAACCGGTCCCTGAATATAAAACACACGTAACTGAAGAACCGGGTGTCTGTTCGGCATGCTTTTAGTGGCTGGGGATTCCCTTTTGGGAAGCGATCCCTTGGAAATATTCTGGCAGACCTGATCAATTCGGTTTGATCCAGGGTGTGATCACCCCCAGTTTCATGGAAAGGGATGTAACAAATAGATCGTGCATATGATCGATGCATCATCTATTGCATTGTGACCCTTATGTTTTAGCAAATTATCAGATTAAATTTTTGTGGGACTTCATGCTCATTGAAATTTGACTGATGGCTTGAGGAGTGGTTCTCCTAGAATCAAGTGTGCTATGAGAAGTAATTTTGTGGCTGGAAATGAGGTGGAGGTTGGAAACAAATCATACAGAGGTTAGTACAGTGAAATCCAGTGTGACTAAGTACCTAGAGATATTGTGTGGACCAGCACTGAGCAATCCTGTGTGGATCAACACGAAGAGAACCTACATGGATAAACACCTCACGACCCACCGAGGACTAGCCGTATAGTGTCCTGTCATGGATCAATGACATCCCAATCCTGTGTGGGTCAGATCTTGTGTGGGCCAACACTTAGTGATAATGCATGGGTCAGTGCATATCGATCTTGTGTGGTTATTTTCTATGGTGAGAACCTATCAACTTCAGGCGGGTCAGATCCTATGTGGAACATTGCGGTGCTTAGTAACTTTTGATTCTAGGCCAGTCAGATATTGTGTGGGTCAATGTAGGGGTTATTTAATATAAATCATTTGTGGTTCAGATTCCATATGGTCAGAAACAATGCCTCTTGACTGATTAAGATGATCTAACTTCATGACCGATCATATATACTTCAATACATTACTAATACCTAGTTTGAGATGAGACTTTTTCTTAGTCGTGTCTATTTATTTGTTCTTTGTGATTGAGATCATGCTTTTTGGTTTTCCATTGTGGAAATCTATGAGGCCTTTGGGAATATCAGGTTCCCTATTGAGTATTGTTATATACACCCCTGCAGGGGCTTCACCATTACCTTGTTGTGTCTTGTGAAAATGACTGCAACTGGGTTGAGGCTTGAGGGACCCAGGACCAGGCTGTACGTAGAGGATATGAGCTTACGTGGAGTTATGTGGAGATGATATATAACTACCATTTTGGTAGGATCCTTAGTGGGTGATCAAGGAGTTGTTTTCTCTTTTCGTTTGTACTTTTACTTATCAGTTAGGCTTGAATTCTATCCCTTTATATCTAGTACCCTTTTAGATATAGTTGTTTACTTAGTGGTTTCCTCTAGTTGTGTTCTTGGATTTTGTTATTGTATAGGTTTAAAGGAAATTCCTTCCAAATATAGAAATATTCCTTTTTGGTGCTAGTCGCCAACCCCTGGCTTATATATGGCCGGCTAGGGGTAGTCACGACATGGGCCCTAGGTGATGGGTTGTGACATTTTTCATCAGGTTGAATGAACTATAATTGTTATGCATATTAATGTTGTGTGGCCCAGATGAGGATGCTATATAGTTTACCGTCATGTGGAAATGTTTATGATTATTTAGATTAAGGTCGTCTAACCTGATGAATTTTGGTAGTTTTAACCCATGTAGTAAGGATGTTGGTTTCTAGGCAGTTTATCTTGTCACATCTATGACAATATGGGATATGTATTTTAAGAGGAATTTGTATGATGTAGATAGTATAACCCCCTTAATAATTAAGATCATTGAGTCCCATGGAGAACAATACTCTCACAAGGATTACCATCCCATAATTTAATGTAATGATTCCAATAGTAGAACTACTTGTTTAGTATTTACAGCATGGACCATATACCCAATATAATGCCATGTTCTTGGGATGTTGATGATCTATAGATTAATGTCATTAAACTAAATCAATTATATGGGTTTTCTAAAAAGGGGAAAAGTGTAGTGTGATAGAAACAAATAGACATGAATGGGGGTCAAAGGAGCCACACAATATTGGAAACATTTCAATGTAAACCCCATACATAGATTAAATTCAAGATGTTTTTAATCAGGCACCTAGTATAACATATTGTTCCAAAGGAATTGAACACCTCATTAGAAGTACTTCTTGATGAAATTGTCATTGGTTTGAAGAGTGACGTGCTCCGCATACAAGGTGAACAATTTGTACCCACTACATGGATGGACCATGTGAATTATGTATGATCCCAGCCATATGAGTTCCATCTTTGGTTATATCTCACATTTTTTCATTTCCATTTTTGGATCCAATAGTGTATCACCTTGGATTAATGGGTGGAGGTGAAACATCATTTTGAATGCTCAAGAAATTTTATTTTGGTTACTCTCTAGATTATGCAAGAGAGTTTCAACCCTTCCTAATCAACAAAACAAGACCCAAGATGAAATAAAAATATAAACTAAGTGATCTCACCTACTACGATACAATAGAGTGGGATTCCATCAAACCCATGTTTTTAGAGATCATGCTAAAGGAACGGCCCATTCTGGAGGGTGAACAGTGTTATGGGCCAAAATATTCACCCACGTTCATATATTGCTAGTGGTAGAGTGTCATGATCTATATAATCAATGAATGGATATTTCAAATCAGATTCTTCTTCTTCAATGTATGGATCTATAGGTTCCTTTGTGGAAGTAGTAGAAGTCATCTGGATTACCTGATGGCCATTATCATCATTTCGTAAGACGTGATAAAGAACCAGTCATTGCACCACTAGAATTAATATATCATCCTTTTTGGGCTCTGTAATTGAAGACTCTAGACTGGCCAAGTCATTGGATCAACTGTTTCATGATTGGGGAACATGATTCACTTCTGGAAGAGAAGATGACATGGCCATTAACTAGAGAGTGTACTTCAGCAATGCTATGACGTCTATATTCCTAAGGACATAGTTATCTTTGATATTATTGAATAATATCTAACAGAATCTTTTCAAATGATGGTGGGGAACATCCATCTCATGATCTATCTTTGGACCAGTGGTTGGATCCTGATACTCCACATCATTTTTTGTTCACTAATTATTTAGAACAAAATATTAGGGAAGTAAAACTTATTTTGGGGTGAAGAAAGAAATCACTAGGCCTACATTGTTTTCTCTGGGATCATTGATACATTTATTGTATGGATTCTATAGGGTACCATTAAAATTAATCTTTCAGCATTTTATAGCATGGTCCACTGAGAGGATGACCACATATAGGATGTCCAAATCTGTGGACTGCTATATTAGGGAAGAATGGGGGACAAGAATATATCAATTCCTGACAATTGAGAGCCTTATCTAGGACGAACATGATGTTGAACTACAATATTATTACTTTCTATAGTGCTAGTCTTCTTATCATCTTGGGTGTCTCATGTTATACTTTAGTGGATCTATATGAGATAAGAATTGTATCTCGTGGTGATTCATGTTGTGTCACATCTTCTGTACTATGAAAAAATGTGACCATCTCTTCTCAATAAGAGAGTATATGAACTATAAGTCAAGGAGAATGTGACTGATACATTTTTACATATACTCTGTCCCTATATTCTTTTTGAAATAGTGAACTGGGGTATTATTTCATAGAGTTCATGTAGAGGATCATAGGTTTCCTAGGGAATATAAGAATAATAACTGGTGTCTACGGAAGATACATATTTATTTCCTCAAATATTGTCTAGTACTCATCATCCCAGAGGTAGGTGGATCATTTTTTCATGATCCTAGAAAATGGATATCACATTTCAAAAATATTCAAAATGAATCAGCATATGTATACAAGGTGGCCTTGAAATACTAGGAGCTCGTGAATGATTCTAGAAGTAGTAATCGGGATGATGGACAAGATCTTATCTACTTTGATTTTGATTCCTCTGTATTTGATGACAAAACTGTGAACTGTTTTAGAGGAAACTGTGAAGTAACACATCAAAAGGGTTCATCTACAGATGTTGGGAATGAAGGTAGCTAAAAACCTTCCCATGTTCTCTAGGATGGTCTTGAATCTACTATTATTTGACCAAAAAATAATCCAAATTATGTTTGGCTAGCATCTCGATTATTTGATTTAATATAAAGTTCATGAATCGCTAATAAGTGGATCCTACATTATATTGATTAAAGGATGTTACCTGATATAACATGGTTACATGAGGATCACTCAATTTAGTATAATCCTCATATACGAGGGCCATATAGATCTACATGTATATGGTATACCCATCCATAATAGACAGAACCTGGAACAATGCATGTGTATCGAACAACAACTCAGTTACTAGATGGGGAAAATCATTTAGATTATGAGGGTTGTGGTCATAGAAGTCAAAACAGACTCTGACATCCATGTTATTCATTCTGATGGGAATTATTTTTTCATTCCCAAATTTCTAATGAAGTTCTATTAAGATTATGTATTTAATGAGATTATCAACTTTGGAAATGACCATAGCACCAAGAGACTATTTAATTTTTCGGATATTCTATCTGATCCTATGCTGAATTTTATACAGGCCAAGATGGAGGACCACAACCTTAGGGTCTAGTCCTAGAATCTTTTCATAGCTCCATGGAAACACATCACATTGTTTATTTCCAAAATAAATATATTATGACTGTTCATTATTAGGAATGGTTTCAATAATCATTGATGGCCTCCAATATTTATAATTTTTTAGATTCATCAAAAACATAAATTTAATTTGGGGTAGTGATTCTCTCTTTGAATTTAGATTTCGCATCCTCCAAATCATCTTCATCATCTGCGACGGGGTGATTAGTTGGAGGGCATGATCCATCAAAGCCATATGATTCAGGATGATCCCAGTAACCCACTTGGGTGGATAGAAACTAATTAATGGGGAATTACTACTATATAGAAGCCATAGTGATGGATATTTTCTACCTGATTCCATTAACTCTTATCAAGTGGGATCCATGATTTATGTGAATGAAATGGTGAAAGTTTTTTTTTATAGTCTCAACTTGTCCCCAAAGTATAGATTAAGGTTTCATGGATTGGTTTCCATTTGGAGAACATCTGAGAACATCATTGAGTTAGTGTTTTTTTGGGACCACCCGAGCATGTTTTATGTAAGAGTACTAGGTAATCATTGAAAATTAATTGAAAATTGGGACTCAAATACCCTTATTCTTGAAAAAAAAATAAACAGTGTCCCTATTATAGCTTCACATCCTCAAAAAAGACAATAAAGATGAGGAATGTGTAATATAGATTTTAACATGGGTCAACCACAATTGATGTGTGCTCAACCACATTGGTCAGAACATTCTTTTCCTTCTATAATAATACCCAATGTCCATATAATTGGATTCAATAGAGACCTAGGGAGATGAATCACATTTGATAATTCCTACATTACCACTATGGGAGTACATGAGGAATTAATGATACATGTATTTAACTTTTCTATATAGGTTATGAAAGGGCCAAACCATCACCATATTATACACAATATCATGTTAGAAGTCCATAAATTTAGTGTTCAAGACCAATACATTGAAAGGAGTATTTAAATAGATTATAGTAAATGGAAATATCTTGGTCCTTTCATATCCTTAAATATTTATGATAGAGGGACTCATATCAACTTCATTTAATCCCAACATACAGAGCATCGAGGCCAGGATTATATTGATCTCGTAACTTGTGTCCACTAAACAGTGTCAATCATCCACATTGTTTAAATATAATGTTATGTAATGTTGGTATATGTTCCCATGCATGGGTGAAACCTCATCTTCTCAAGATAATTTGATAATTTATTTTCACTCTGATCAGTCAACCTCAACGTAACGTAAGGTCTTTGTGGTAGATACATCCTTTTCAATCTCATTAGGGACATTCAATGTTCCTATGAGAGCCTCGATCATTTCCTTCGATAGGTGGAGGGAATCAAGGATTGGGATCTCTATAGGTATTCTGGTGAGGTTTTCAATAGCATCGAACTTACCTTCCAAAATATTATTTTTACCCATAGGGTATACTCATTACAAAATGGCAAGGTGGGTTATGCTGGCTAAACCGATGGATTCAATATAGTGATGGAAATGTCCTACTACTCACTAGAGAAATTAAAGAATCAGTACAGGGTGAACATCGGTGGGATGAGAAAATTCAACAGCTGTATTTGTCCAACCACAATGCATTCATAGATGTTCTTCCTAGTCAAGATGCTTAATCGGCAGGGGTAGATAATCTGAAAAAAAATAGGTGGAGAGGACAGTACTTACCATGCACTGTGTACAATATTCAATTTGGAATTAGTAGCAAGAACTATCTGGGTTGAATTATTGGCCCAAAAACTCCAACAATTGACATATCATAGGCCCCTTCTTTGACAATATTTACTGGTGGAACTCAAAAAACATTTATGATATTCCTCTCTAGCTGAGACAATTTAGGGATCCCCCAGCTCACTTGTATTCATAGAGGAAAACATCTAGAAAAAATTAAATGCGACTTATACTGATGGGCATACAGTGGAGGTGATTCCTATTTCCATTTGAATGAAGTCTCCAAGACAGTTGAATTTATTTGGTGCCTATAGGCGATATTGGTTACCCTTAATCCACCATTGCCTACAGTTATGAGAGATGGTAAGATTCAATGTGGATTCCAATGTGTCTTCTGAACAAGACATCAAACTTTTATTGGGCTCTGTCCAGCCTAAGAGGGAACATATAACCCCATTTTCATTAGAGAGCACTCTTCACGACCACAATTGTTTTTAACTATGATTCGTAGAGTTGGTAACTTACCTCCTTTCACTAGAATCTTTTCTGTGAAATCCAAGTTTAGCATAGATGCATGTCACCTATCTAGAAATGTCCCAATATAAATACACTATTGTACACCTATTAATGGATGGAATATTTGGACACATATAATTAATTTATAGTATTTCAATGGATATTGTTGTAAGGGATGTGGTGAGGGTGATCAGTGAGATAAGCCTCATGTGGCTTCCTATACTATGGTAGTATCAGGACCCCATGTTCTAGGGAAATGTAGAAATATCTGTGGAATTTCGAATTCTTGATGGACTAAGTATGGTTTCTCCTGAATGGTAGGGGAGATATGTGATCTTTTACCTAATGAAAGGATGGATCCTGATGAGTGGCTGGAGCCTCATTGTATTTTCTAGGTTGATATTTTTAGTGGGGAACACCCTACCAATTCTACACTGGGCATGAATGTGCCTTAGGTTGTTAAAATCTATGAAAATGTGCCTAATGATACATTGCGTGAGTCTCTACTGGTAACAACATTAGTAAATCTATAATCTCTATATATTCTACAACATCAGTATCATCCTCGTAGATTCTTCCTGTAAGAGCTAGAGGTGGCAATGATTGTTCTTGATTTTCCTACTATAAATCATTCTCTATGAACTTTTCTTTATAAGAGAAATAAAAAAATCCATGTCAGATGTTCCATGTGATGATGAGATAGAACTGCCCAGGATATAAGATCACCATGCACATTTTAAGATGCTACTATTTTTTATGTGGAAAATTAAGTGAATACCTATGGATATTCCACCAGTAGAAAAAATATATGACATGATCATCTATAAAAAACATTCACTTTAAGAGGTTGGAAGTGCGTCTCTTGCATGTGGTGGAACTGAACTAGTTGACAACTCTATAAAGAAATCTTCACAACCGCTGATATAGAAAATAGGTAGCTAGCTATTCTTGAAAAATGTGGGGCCCTCTAATGTTTTTACAAAACATTAAATCTTGGAAACCAATTATTACTGTGGATTTCCCAACATGGATATGCCCCTTCAAATTTATTGGGTGAGATGGTACATTGGGTTTCATATCCATTTGAAGGGGATGATCGTAGGATTCCCAAAGTCCATGGGTTCTCCCATTTCATCCACCAATACTAAATACAACTTGAAATATATGGGATTATCACATTTTAGGCCTTAAGGGCTTAAAGGAGAGTGGTGATATTAGAATTTAGATCATCATTGTATGGATTCTAGTCTTGGTGAGGATAACATAACCCCAAGGTAATATAGATATCTTCAACATGATGGGTAGGATATGTGGCTTATGCAGTTTCTTGTGGAATAGCGTGAAGTGGGGATTGTGGACAGATGTGAGGAATAGTTTTACCCTGGTTCAGTGGAAGGTTCTCCTACTTATTTGGAATATTCGATGATGCATACCATGGACATTTTCCTTAAAAAATGGACTCTACCCTATGGGGATGTCCAATATTTACATGATCAATTGGGTGAATCTAGATAAGAAATATCATTGGTTTCCCATGAAACCACAATTGATCAGGAACATGTTCTTACAAAGGATTACCATGGTATGGGTGTCACTCTAAAATGTTCTCATCAATGAGATCTTCAATTTTCCTCCTCAGATCTGTGAACTACTTGAGTGAGGTAGTAGTAGTAGGATAAACTAATTTACTCTATGCAGGATTAGATGGTTCAGAAAGCATATAGGTCCCACTATTCTCTTTACCCTTGTTGGTGTCCTGAGTAATGAGAAATTATGTTTACTTCACTATATGGATAATTTCATACATTATCATGTGAGTGAGGACACATTTATGAGGTTTAAACTGATATTTCACTACCCTAGGTAGTGATTCCTCTTCAACAGACACTTTACAAGTGTCATTTTCTTTGATTAAACTGTGATAATCAATATTCAGTATGACTATACATGGAGACGTATCATGAATATTAGTAGGATTCATGATGAGTTTTAAATGTAGAATATTGAATAACCCCCATCACTAGATCTGCACATATGTGGACACCTCTTCAATTATTTTTGGGGCAATGTGAATATCTGAACACATCATTATTGTTTGTTCCAAAATTATTCAGGTGACATTGCGTGTTTTGAAAATGGGAGTGATTCCAACTCTACCATGAAACACAACTGGTCAATGTTGTCAAAATGATCTTGACTCTTTGTCTAGACAAAATAATTTCCACATACTCTAAAATTATTCACCAAGAATGTTTAGAAAAATCACGTGACCTCATCCAGGCCGAGTTACTCTGGACTGTCAAAGTTAGATATAGTATTTGGGAAAAAGACCAATGACAGATGATCATTATCCAATGTTTCATATAATATTCCATGATCATATTTCGTGTATTAATCTTGGTTTTCACATTTCTAATTTTTGTAAGATGAGAAACTAGATATAGAATGGATGAGAACCATTGTTGTGGTGGACTAGCTAATTGAGAGAACACTTCATGAGATTACTGGTCACCACACACTGGTTATTCTCATGATGTATATAAAACCACATCATCATGTAAAAGTATTACTAGGTTCTCGACACTACCTAATGAATATGGGAATCCACTATCATATGCAGTTCTACAAAATGCACTTTTTTATCAGATCCCATAATAAATCATTGTCATATTGGGTGAGGTAGGGAATGAATCTAGTGATGATACGTATGAATACACTGTGAGACCTTATAAGTTATCCAAATTGTCCAATTTTATGTACATTGGATTTCATTTCATGATTTTTTACCTTACCATTCAGGATGATGATTTTTACCAACCGAGATCTTTCCCTAGACTCTGATGTTGATGACTATAATGAAGGATACATCATGGATTTTCATTCGACATCATAATCTTTGAATCAAATGGTATTTTCATTGATTTGGAACATCCTATATTATTTCCTTTGTTAGTGGTGGTTCACCCTTATGCCCCAAGATAATTGTTCATGGTAGGGTGGTTCTACAACAAAGGGAGTTCATCTTTTGGGTTGGTGCTGGATCAAGGAGGGCCTCTCCTTGAGATGACTGGTATATGGGAAGGATCTCCATATCAATTACATTTGGAGATGTGAGGACCACCCCTTGAACTAATATAGTAGTGCGGAGGGATCCTAATCAGGTTGTTGATAGAGTCAAGAGGACATCTTCTTTGGTCAGTGGGAACATTGGTAGGAACTCCATGTAGACTCATGGAATCACCATGAGGAGGGAATAAATATTAGTGAGTGGAAGAGCAGGGAGGACCTTCACACTGACCAAACATTATAAGATGAGGGCCTCTATATTTACTTTTTATGATGTAGGAAGGACCTCCTCAATTATTACTACAAGAGTGGGGAGGAACTCCACTTAAAAAGGTGGAAGCATAGGTAAGGTCTCTATGATTTTTTTTATTTCATAGAGAAGAACGTTGTGATGGTCTATGGATATACATAGAGGGCCTCCATACTAGTTGTTGATGATGTTTAGAGAAACACTACTTGGATCGATGCTAGTGTTTGGTGTACCTCTACTTTAGCTGTGAATGGTTCCAGGAGGACCACCGCATTGACATTCCATGATATAAAAAGGAAATACATATTAGGAAAGCTAGGCATGGGGAGGACCTTTGTTGTTATTTTCAAAGTAGTGGGTAGGACCTCTTCCAAGATTCATACTTGTAACATGGGGAGATCATGCATGATGAGTGCAAGAGTAGGGAGAACCTCCTCTCTAATTGGAAATTGAATGGGGAGGGCCTTCATACTAAATCTCATCATAATGAGTTATCCCATGATGGATTTTGGTTTCTCTAGTTATTGATAGAGTCAACCCAACCAAATTATAAGGAATCATTGGTTCTGATCTCATCCAAGAATTGATGGGTACCTTCTTGGAAGTAGTATGGATCTGGTAGACTTCATTGGTGGTTGAAGGAGCCATTGATGTTGGGGAAGACAATGTCCCCTGATTGGAGTCATCCTGATCATGGGCCTCAGGTTGACATCATGTCATATAGATTGGGGCCGGTGGAGAAGGGGTGTACATAACCTGTTCCGTGATCATAATGAATATTCATTGGTGGAATTTATAGGGCTTCGTGGGATCTCTCCTAGGTGGGTCCGAGGAACTCGTCACAGTTAGAGTGAACCAATCATCCCCAACCTCATTGGTGTTGGAGAGAAAGTCTTAAGATCACTCCGTGGAGTGAATCCAAATGTCATTGATTGTTATAGTGGAGTGTAGTGGATCACTAATCGACTCTTGGGGTTGGTGTTGTTAGTTTGGCATAAAATTATCCATGTCATTGGGGTTCATACAACTAGAGTAAATTACCCCATATTACGCATATTGTCATATAAGGGTGCCCATCACCCACTAATTAATGAATTTAGTGGGTGATATGGGGAGTGGTAAACCAATAAAAATGATCATAGAAAATGTTGTATAATATATCAATCCATGTGGGGTTTCAGCATTGATATTTATTCTACCCTATTTCTACAGGTATGTGGGAGTTTGTTTCCTATAACATGGGTCTTATGAAGATGGATGTTCAAACTATTTGTATGGATAAAAAAATAAATTTACAATTCTCCATCATCATGAAATATTTTTCATTTAGAGGGAGATACCCACGTTGACTATGTCATAGATCGTAATTCAAAATAATTTACGAACCCAATTTCTGGTGAGTTCCATGTTGGGCCCATAACATGATTTATGGGACCTGGCGTTGGATAAAAGGATACTATGATATGCTAAAAACATTATGTCTTGAATGCTACAATTCACCATGTTTTGGAAAAGTATTTCATTTCATGTTCACCAATATATATTTTGAATCATTAGTCGGGATGTTCTACTGGGTGTGTTATTGTTCTGTTTCACAAAATGTTTCCCCACATTCCCACATAACAATGTGGGTGAAATTCATTACTATATGATACATTGTATTGTACTTGATGAAAATTATATTATGGGATTTCATTTCCACCTTCCATGGATTTCTCCTTGGAACTCTCTGCATATACAGGTTCTCCCTCAAACATTTTGTTGATTGTGAAACTAATACATAGTGCCATATTTTTTTTGGACACTCGTAAATAATGGGATTTCTATCTTGAAATTAAAATATATCATGATTGGAAAATGACCATCAGTTAGGGGAGTAGTCAAATCAGGCATCAATGTAATTTCTTGATGCATTATCATTGGAAACCTATATACATACATATAAGATAGAATCTCATGGGACATCTCAAATGAGTAACGCGATATATCCCTAGTCGATCATGAGGAACCTTATGCCATTATAATATATTATGATTATTTCCTCTGGAATCCCAATTTTAAAATGAGGTTGAACTATGAGATGTCATGGTTATAAATACCATTGAAGATAGAATAATATTGAATAGAATTACCCTTAGAATTTTATCATAGATGTAATTCCCAATGATGTGGGCACTAAGGTTTACAATTGGTTGGGATTGAACCTCATGTAGGATTACTACATACCCAGTTTATGAGATAGGGATCAAAACCCACATAGTTTTATGGTTTTTGCGGGGATTATGCATGAGTATTCCAATCACTATAAGATTTATCTTGGGATTAGTTTGATGGAATTTAAGAGGATTATACACTGGAGAATCCTAGTGCCACTAAGATCGATGATGATACAAATGGGGCTTCTGTGTAGTAATATCTCGGATCAATGGAATTATTTTAGAAGGATTTTTTAAATAAGGAAAACACATATTTGATTATGTATGGATTAGATGATTTGGATGGATTAGATGGATTATTGGGATTGGAACTGAAAGAGAATTCCTACGTATCCCATGTTTTTTTTGAATCAAATACCACAAATTTTGAGAAGGGGCATTGAGTCTTACAACTATGGAGGAGGCCTGCAGAAATATAGAATATTCTAGGGGATTACATCAAGAGTGATGCACATTTTTTTAGTGCTTACACATGGAAGAGGCCCAATGAGGGTGGATAGGTTTCATGGTCGCTACTAACCACTGAGATCAGGAGTGTCCATATTAGTTTGGGAAGAAAGTGGAATTAGTAGACTCTATTTTTGTTTCATGAATGATGTAATAATGGGTGATGGTGTGTGTTGTAACCATGGAAGATTACAACATAGGATCTCATTCCGTGTATGGAGGATTTCATTCCTTTTGAAGGGGGATTACTCATGGAAGTGGACCGTGGTAAAATAAACCCACGGGAGAGGGATGGGGTGTTGAATATTTAGGAATTTGAATGGTTTCTTATGCCCATCCCTTATCCAATCATTGTATCCATGAGAGGAAAGGGGGAATAATCGTACAACATCCTATAGGAATGTAAAAGTTATTTATCCAAAAAAGTGCATTGAAGGATGTAATTCCTTATATAAAGGATGTAATTCCATGAGAAGTGGATCTCATTCAATGTCACTCACTCATGGGGAATCCTATATTTTCTAAAAAATTAGATATGATAGTTTAATGTGAAATATTGAGGAATTTGGTCCTAGGTTTTTTTATGTCAGGTAGTTCAAATGTGGGGGATGAAATCCTCACCCATTAGGATTACAAATCCTTCACTCTTCAACCCTTTGAAGGTGGGTTGCTTCAGCAATTCCATGATGGAATGTTGTGGAGGATATTTTAGTAACAAGGATCATGTTATATTCCATACACTGAGAAACAAGAGGTTTTAGAATTTCTATGATGATATGAATGAGGTAGGTAACACATCAATTAGGGGCATAAGGGACATCTCTTGAGGGGCCAAGAAATCACTATACATAATACTGGATGTTTATGCACTTGTGGTACACTTAAGAGATGGGGGATGCACACAGAATGGAAACTAACATGGTTTTTTAGTATTTAACAATCCAATGTTAATCAAGGAGTGGGTTCATGCATGAATGGTGAGTTACAGATAACTGAAATGGTTGAGCTAAAGAGGGAGTTGTGAAAAAGCCATGGGTTTCAAGCAAAGGGGTCATTTGCACACACCAACCTTTGGATAAAGAAAATGGGGCAATGGTTATATAATTGTGGATCCAAAAAAGACATAACACATAGGGATTCTATATCAAAATATCTTATTCCATGAGGTATTGATTCTTTCTCGACATCATGGAAGACCAGTCATATACTCAAAAATGTGACACATTAAATTCTAGATGATAACATTGATGAAGGGGGTGAACTTCAATATATAGATGATGACTTATTGAACGTCACCAATGAATCATTATGTGGATGTGGGTTTTACATGTGTTCATTACTTGAGGCGTGGTGAGAGAGAATACAATGGTTGGTTTCATGTCACATTGGGGAAATAAATGTCTTGCATGCGGTTCAATTTCTTATATATAGAAGGAACCGCTTTTGGGACCATTGAATGAATTTTTTTTATTATTTGTGGTGAATGATTCTTGTTTTATGTGGCTTTTTGGGGTTCAAAATAATTTTCCACATATATAAATCCTCTGCACATACCTCAAAATAGGGGGTGTTACCTCCTTAACATTCTCAGGATGTTCTATTGGGTCGGATGGTTCTTTCAGTTTATCCAAATATAGTTAATGGTGTACTTGTGGGAAAGTAAGTGAAACCATCTCAATAAGAGTTTTTGTGGGAGTGCAGTCATTATCCAAAATAAGTTACGATGATGAAAGACTAATTTGTTGGGAATGAAATACCAATCATATAGTTAGTTACAACCTATCTAGACATATTTTCACCATGAAGATATCATGGGAAGCAATATATATTCGTGGTTTTAGAATATATCATTATTGATCCCAGAGGATACATAGACTATGTCAATGTATGGACATTGTAAATATATTTAGGAGAATCTGTATGGAAAAATAAAATATGGTATTAGTTTTAGTGTCACCTGACATTCAAATTTATTAGAAAATGCATCCTCAGATAGATGAGAATGTATTTCGGATGACAGGGATTCCATATACATCATTTATTGATTTTTTTTCATACATTTTATGCTATATAAAAGGTTACAAGTCCCCAACTACCTAATAACAATATGTAGATATCAAAATAAACCATGTGACCCACCATTTTATAGAACACAAGATTATTATTATGTATCAATGGTGTAAAATTGAAATTTTCTTATAATATCTATAAGATGAGGAACTAGTCATCAGGGGATATATAGATAGTAGGTTTTATAAAAGAAAATGTTGATAAAAAGTTATTTTCGATATAAATCATAACTGATAATGAATGTTTTTTCATCTAGAAGAGATAAAATAAATCCATGGTTTCAAATTCTGTAGTGGATTATTAATACATTATGGATCTATGGATTCTAAGAATGATGTTTGGATTCAAAACATCATATGAGAGAATACTGTGGCTTAAATTAGTAAGGACCTTATCATACATTATTGTGTTAGTATTATTGTGGTGGCTATTGTAATGGAGCCTAGGTCACATAAACTAATCAAGAAAATACATTGTAAGTATAATATATTGAATGATATTTCTCATATATATGATTTCACACTGATTTTATTTTCAATGGATGATAATGTGAAAGAACCCTTAACTAAATCCTTGACTCAAAATTAACAAGTTTAACATGTGAGGTCTTTTGGACATAATGTCATTATTAGTAGTCTCCTATCGATGAGGGATTTAGTTAGAGTAGGTTACCTAGAGAAAACAATTAGTATATTTGATTATGTTTATAATCAAAGAAGATAATATTTAAAAAATATTATTATTTTATATGTTTCATTATTATATATGAAATTTATATTATAATGTTTTGGAGTATCTGTCTCACTGAAGAAGGCCACAGTAGTTCCCTAAACTAATGAGAACCTAGAAATGAAATGAATATATAATAAAATATTTTTCTATGGTTTGATAACATTATATGATGGATGAGAATTATAATAACTTCTACATGAGAGTATTTTCATGTTTATGACACATCATCTCATGAATTCCACACATGAAAATCTGTAATATGGGAGATTAAGAGAAGGAACAACTAGTAGAAATTCCATATATTTTTTATCATTTAATATTATTTTCCTTGATAATTATTTATTATAAGTAGGCAATATGATTATTATTAACACATTTTATGACACAAAAACTTCGACGCATTTGAAAGAACCATGATGGAATATATATATTATGATGTTTGGTACATTATGTGTCTCATGAATGATATGTTATTGAAGAATAAGACATAGGAATTTTTTTTCATTCTGCATTTATATAAGTTAATATATCAGTGATTATATTTAAATGGATCCATCATATTAAATTAATTGGTCATAATTTAAAGAAAAGATCATTTTAGACATTCAAATACATTAATATGAATCATAGATGATAATGAAACATTTATAAAATATTATGGATGATATATCATGATAATGTGATTATATTACACAGTGAGACTATATATGATATTCTTGTCATTGAGGAATATATTTTTATTTTATCGTTTCCCTGACCCATTACTAGATAGTAATCCTAGACATTAGGAATGCCTACTTAATGAAATTGAGAAACAAACATGGTGGTCCACTTGCATTTCATTTCAATTCACCAAAGTTAAACACTAATTATATTTATCAATATGAAAAATATTATATCATTGAATAATTAGAAATATTTACTTTGGGTATATTAAAAGATCACAAATATTAAGTCAATGTATATTTTCATGATAATTATTAAATTATGTAAATATCTTATATTTATATATCACTTGTCAATCACCTGGTAATAAATGATAAATTTTATATGAAATAATTTCTTTATTTATTCACTAGTGTAACACCCCAAGATTTCATTGTACATTATTTCTTTAATGTAATTCAATAACCTGAGCGACAAACAACACTGAGTTCCAGCACCCCACGATTTACAAAACATGTCGTTCATAAGAGGTTATGAATAGTATTAACTCAAATTTTAACTTTATATAATCCATATAATTTTATAATCCATATTATGAGTTTCTTAGATATAATAAAAAACTAAATTCATTTTTTTTCAATGAAAAAAAGTATTTTTTAAAAAAAATTGCAATTTTACAACCTTTTAATGGAAAACACTTTTTAAATCCAATATTTGAAAAATATATATAATCCATTAGTCAAAATAAACTTCCTCATTATAATCGGTACATAAGAATTTAGTTTCAATAAATTTGTGGTGTTTTTATGAAAACTTTCATATTTGGGTGAATAGTGAAAAATACTATATTTTAACTGAAAACAACTTTTTTAATCAAAATAGATTGAACTGTTAAATTATACATATTAATTGTTTGGAATTATAAATTGATTTTATTTGTACCATTTAATCTAATATTATTCATTGGAAATATTTTCACTTTGAAATTGAACATAAACAAGTATCAATCTTTTGTTAGTTATTATTTCGTAAAAACCCGCTTTTTGGTTTTGACAACGGGAATTAATTTTAAATTAATAAATGAAAATTATATGTTATTAATTTGGAAAAATATAATTAATTTTTGAATTCATAATATCAAAATTATCTTAGGGTGATTTTTTGGTATTTTTTTGAAAACATTCAATTTTTGATGAATAGTGAAAATATTGAGTTATAATTTAAAACATCATTTTTATTTAAATAATTAATAATTTTATTTAAATATATTTTTGTTCAAAATAGAGACATAATACCAATATATGTTCAATGTAATTAATTAGAGTCATTTTAAAAAATATTAGATATAAAAAATTTTATTAAACTTTTCACCGTCTATTTACCACCTCTTATGAGAATTTGAAAATTTACATCAAAAATAATTTTAACACTTCTATGAGGTTAATATAAAAAAATATGGGAGACATGGTTGATATCAGTATGTAAAATTTATTTCAATAAGTTGAAAATAATTTTTGGTGAATAGTAACTATTTACTTTTATTTACCACGGTTAAAAGTAAATAGGGAAATTAAGGGTAAATGATATTATTATTACCATAAAAAATGTCCTAATTATTTTGGATAAGTATTATTAGACCAAAAAATAACACATGAATAAAATATAATCCACTTTGGTCAACTTTTATTCGATTAGGACATTTATTATTATTTTATTTAAAGAAGAGTTAAAGGAGTTAAAATCAATGTTTAATAACGAAAATATTTTTAATATTGGGTTATACATAAGATAAATTATAATATAAATATTAATTAGAAATATAAAAATATTTCCTATGTAATGGTATTTTATTTATAATTTTTAGACATTATATAATACAATTTATTTATGACACAATGATGATGTAGTAATTATTGTATTAATGAATGATTAAAATAATTATCATTATAAAAATACAAATAAATGTAATTTGAGATTTTTTATAAATTAAACTAATTTTATATGTTAATATGACATGTTATTGTTGGTTAGAATAATATTTTTGAAGTAATAATGCTGTTATGAATTTAGGAAAAAACAATACAAAATTGTGACATAATTGTCATTGAATAGTTTTTTAAACAAATATTATATTATTGATTGATATAATAATACTAAAAATCTACAGTATGGCCAAAAAACATATATAATAATATTTATCAAATTAATGAACCAATTGGGGTTAAATTGGCATTTTTTAGTAAGTTTATTAACCATATAATATAAAAATACAAAGAGACATGGTAAATGTCAAACTATTTAACTAAGAGTTAAATATAAAAGATAAGGTTAATATGGTGACATAAACCTTTAAAAAACCTATTTTTTAGAGAATTTCTACCCATACCAAAATTATCCCATAAATAATTCTTTCTTGAGCCTTTAGAAACCGAAAATTATTTTATTATAATATAATATTTCAATATTTTCCTAAAGTGACCCTCACCTATCTTATTAAGGGAACATTCCCGTATCTATATTTCACACATCCAAATCCTTTTGGCTCGGAAAAACCCTGCCCAAATATCCTCCCAACATACCGAACTTAATCCTAGAGGCCTTATTTTGGTCATTAATCCATCCTTATACCCCTTTTGATTAAATCAAAAGGAAGAACCCAAAGAAGCGGTAAATATTTCATCACCTCATTCATTTTATTTTCTACTTCCACTTCTTATTTCATTGTTGTTTTCATAATGAAATTATAAATCCATTATATTATATATATTATGATGTTATTATAAAAAATTTACAATCATATTCATTATTATATCCATCCAATAAATGAAAAAGTCATCATATGTGCGTACGTACGGATTATCGTCTCCACGTAGTGGTGTAGTTTGTTATTCAAACACCTCATTATTTGGATGGGTATAATAATGAATAAAACTGATATAAATAATAAATATATCATTTTTACGATTTGTTATATATTATATACTATCTAATTACATATTATTTTTCCATCAATATAATGATATTGTTGCTCGTGTGTTCGTACGGATTACCGTCTCCACGACGCGATGAAATTTATTTCCACGTTCTACATTCGACGATGATTATAAAATATGTATATGTTTATTAAGTATGTAATATATGAAATAATAATGATAAATTAGAGATATATATATATGTACTTACATATATATTATTCACTTATTTCCGTTCAATAAGAAATGAAAACAGAAACAACGTTTATGCATACATACGGTCTTCCGTCTCCACAAACAGTGTTTTCCATTTCATATATATGTCTATTATACATTTTTATATTCTAAATATATATGATATTTGGTATTCTAGATGTATTTAAATGTATATCTATGTGATATAATAATGAAAAACAAGCTAAATCACCTACGATAAAGAAAGCGATTATTACCCGAAATGTTAATTTAACATGGAAATTATTATTAATTGGGTATTATAAAGTCATTAAGGAATCATGTATGATATCATAAATATTTATATGGTTATGGAATTATTTAATAACATACTACGGTCTTTATACATGAGTATAAACGTACCCTCATCTAAAGGAAAGTACAATGTAAGGGGTTTCTTATCTCACTTTTAATTCCGTGATATTTCCATTGTTCAACAATTATTTATTTCTTATGGTGTATTTTTTACTTCCATTTGATATATATTATCATAATTATCTTTATATTCATGTTATTCTATGATTCATTTCGTGGTTATTGATTATTGTTCATACAACTCGATTGATTACGACGAGATAAGGGTTAATTTCAAAATCTTTTTATTATTTGAGGTTGTTTTTATGTAAATATCTACTGGGACATATTTATTATCCATGTTCATGTTTCATAAAATAGTTTTCGAATAGATTATTTTTAAGGTATTTTTTTACTAATACATCATTTTAAAATTTTAAAATATTTATTCTTCTAAATCATCTTCATTAATGTCCATGTTTTCAAAATGGGTTTTAATGATTTCTTTATATGGACATGAATGTTTTTAAAATGTTAATTCCTTCAAAAAGTTTCAAAGTGGTATGAGACACTTTGATTCCAAAATGTCTTTATATTTCATCCTTTCTAAATAGAGTGACTTTTATTTGTTTTTATTAAAAAGTGATATTTCACTCATTGATTATTACGTATAACTTTCATCTATATCAATATCTATTAATAAATTTTAATCTTGTTCGAAGTTGATATATTATGATAAAAATATTCCATATTTTATTTAAGGTTTTGTGATATGTTGGACTATGGATCTATTATATTTATACCATTCATGGTTTATGGATAAAGTATTGACATTTCGTATGCTAGTTTTAATAGTAATGTTTATCTTATGTTTAAAACTTTTCATTTGAGGAATGCATTAGACATATTAAGTGATGGGTAGAGCACGGTATAACAACTCGATGAATCCATAGGTCATAGGAGAAAAACTAGTGTCTTGGCACAAGGACTTCACAAAATATTTATTGTAGTCATAGCACAATGCCTTGACTATGTGGTTAGAAAATTCATGCATTATGAATCCCATCATTATGAAAGTGGCTATTGATATTGCATGTGATTATTCAACTAGTAGAATATCCATGTTAATTAGTAAATGGAATTATTTGATTTAATCTTTTCCATATTATTATGATGTTCAAGTTTAAAAGGCTTTTTTTAGTCTTATACATTTCCATAACTATTTATGCTTATTTATGAAAGTTTCCGCTATATTGTTATCCTTAATGAGCATCTGATCTCACCCCTTTCTATGTATTATTTTTCCGAGGATGTGAAGAAGTATATTATGACTGACCAGTAGGGATAGTCTATGTGATCTCATTATTGTATATGGAAATAATGTTGTTGTATTTTTTCATTTTATGATATAATGTAAACGTTATGAATGTACCTAGTACTTCGATGAAAACTAAACTAACTGGTCTTTAAAGACATGATATTTTTGGAGCATGCCAATGATATGTAATAATGCCCAGACATTGGGCTTCTAGGGTCAGGGCATTACAGTTAGAATCAGAAGAAGTTTAGTATAAACCATGAAATATAGATTTAGATAAACTCTGATTAGATCACATTACCCTAAGACATACTTTTAGGATTAATATACAAGAACATCCTATAATTATGGAATTGTAGATATTTTGAGATTTTTCTGAGAAATACATCTCTATCTGGATACGAGTTGGTATAGGCGGGTCTGGAACAGATTTACCTAGTGATAAAACCTGGAAACAAAACATTGATCTAGACTCAAACGGGAACTGGTGCATGACAATGGGCCTTGAAACACTCTTCGTTATGACTCTCCCGAGGGATATTCTTCAGAAAATTTTAATTTTCATTGCAAACCATTATGAAGGGTTTATGAGTATATACTTCTTTAATGTAATTTTTTATGATTGTGGATTATATCCATAAAATGATCAATTTATGTTAAGTGTTTTAAATGTTTGGATTTATGTATTTCAGTTCATAAACTAATCTAATTTATGGCATTGTTTATAAATGGCTCCTAGTGGAAGGAATGGAAGTAAGGGGATGAAGGGAAAAGTTAAATATCCATCCAGCATTAATTGTGGGAAGAATTACCCTAGTACTTATTTGAAGGGAATGCGATTTTTTTATATGTGTGGAGAATAAGGACACCAAGTACATGATTTCAAGGGTAAGAAAAAGTTTCAAATGTAAAATTCTTCATCTACAAGGCATTGGGACACTACCCGAATCAATGTCATAGTCATCAGAGTATACCTTAAATGACAATATTGGATAATAATCATGTTATGATACTGCCTCAGATGAATAGGAATGACTAGTAATTTATGTTTTAATTATAGAATTATTTTATTTGAGTGTTGTATCAACAATATACTGGTTATATGATTATCAATATAAATAAGGATTGTACTACAGTACTATTTTATTGAAGATTTGAGATTATATTGTTATAAGAAATGTTACTTAATAGTAATCTACACTTTTAGAAAAAATACATGGTTGATGGAAATGTAATCCATAATATAGTCCTAAAAATGAGGTAGTGAATTTGGAACAAGAGATGGTTGATTTGAATAAATAATATTGGATATTTTTGGATTCCTTAGAAATGATTAATAGTTTATTTATTTCTTTATTTTTTGAATATTCTATATTTTTTCATAAAAGTAATATAGCCAGTGTTATATAAATTATAAGGGAGGATGAATGAAATCAATACGGTTTTATGGTAATTCTGGGGGTTACCTTGTTTTAAAATAATACATGATAAAGGTGTTCACATGACATTACGTGGAAAAAGGATCTTAATTGTGTTTAATTTCTATATAAATTCTGCCTGTGAGTTTGGATAGAAATATTTTCGATAAGTCTAAATGTTTTAATGTATTATGTTTGTAATTTTATAATATTGTTTAGGTTTTTTTGGATTTTAATTAAAATGAGAACACACAGACCGTGTGACAACCCGTCGCGTCAGACAAAGCTGCGGGAATCGAACCCACAACCATAGTGTGATTGGGATTTGTCGCGTACCACTGGACACCATGAAGTCCTTGGATTGCATAATGTAGTTTCGTTTTTTTAACGGTTATGATAGGTGAAATATACATTCATTTTTTAGAAACACTATACGAATAGGATAAATAGAATATTTTTTGTATGTTCTATTATCTTTTAGAGTGAAAGATGAGTTTGCGGTAGAGATTTGTTATGGGATAGAACTATAAGTTTCAAGTATATATAAATTTTTTCTTCCCTTATTATATATAGAAAGTAATTATTAAACATTAGGTAAGGGATCGAAAAACTGAAAATGTGTTATCCTAATACCTTATGTTTTTTTGAACCGATGTTATTTTAAATCATCATATATTGATGGCTTTGAGGCCCTCAATTCTACAAATGTTTCTGACTGATTAACTCAATCACTCATAAATAATATTTATGTTTACTCTTCCAATTATGTGTCTCTAATTTCCACCAATGTTCTCCTAATCGAGATCATAATTTCGTGGTGTCTTTTTCATTCCCCTTTTTCACTTATTAAGACTAAATTTTATTATCCCTATTTACGATGTGGGTTTCCACATAAATGTATTTCCTATTTTAAACCTTTTATTTTTGATGAAAAATTTCAAATTTCGTGGACTCAATTTATTGAAGGAGGGAAGAATGTTACACCGCATGATTTCATTGTAAATTATTTTTTCAAAGTAATTCAATAACTTGCACTACACACATCACCGAGTTCTAGTGCCCCACGACATATCAAACAAGCCGTTAAAAAAGGTTATGAATAGTATTAAATAAATTTAGAACATTATATAATCATTATAGTTTTTGAATCCATATTATAAGTTTCTTATACATAATAAAAAAACAAATTCATTTTTTTCAAGATGATTGTTGAATTTTTTTTAAAATGTAATTTTATCGCTTTTTAATGGAAACCATTATTAAATATAATATTTGAAACTTCTTTATTTTAAATTTTACAAAATAAACTTCTTTTTTATAATCAGAATAGAAGAATCTAGATTCAATGAATATTTGGTGTTTCTATGATAACATTCATATTTGAGTGAATAGTGAAAAATACTATATTTCAACTTAAAACAACTTTTTTTATAAAAATAAATTGTACTATTAAATTATACATTATAATGGTTTGGAATTATAAATAGATTATATTCTTACCATTTAATCCAATGTTATTCATTGTAAATAATTTCAATTTGTAATTGAACATAAACAAGTATTAATCTTTTGTTAGTTATTATTACTAAAAAACACGCTCTCTGGTTTTGACCATGAGAATTTATTTTAAATTAATAAATGAAACTTATATATTTTGAATATGATATAATAGTCTTAATTTTTTAATTTATAATATCACAATTAGCATAGGGTGTATTTTTTTTATTTTTCTGAAAACTTAAAAATTTTGATGAATAGTGAAAAACACTGAGTTAATGTTTAAAATCAAATTTTTTTAAATAATTATTTATTTTATTTAAATTTATTTTAGGTCAAAATAGATACATAAAACATATATAAGTTCAATGTAATTCAATGGAGTCATTTTATAATAATATTATATATATATAAGTTTATTGAACTTTCACCGTCTTTTACCCACCACCTAGGAGAATTTGCAAAATAACATAAAACATAATTTTACTGCTTCTAGGAGTTGGATTTAAAAATTACGAGAGACATGGTTTATATCAGTAAGTAAAATGTTGTTCAATAATATGGAAATAATTTTTGGTAAATGGTATCTTTTTACTTTTATTTACCATAGTTAAAAGTTAATATGGCAATTAAGGGTAAAAATGTTATTATTATTAACCTAACACATCTCCTAATTATATTGGATATGTACAATTCTACCATATACAACATTAGGAATAAAAGATGAACTTATTTTGTCTACTTGGGTTATAATAGGACATTTATTATTATTTTATTTAATGAAGAGTTAAAGGAGTTAAAATAAAAGTTTAATAACTAACACATTTTTAATATAGGGTTATACAGAAGATAAATTATATTATAAATATTAATTAGAATGAAAAAAATATTACCTACATAATGGTATTTTATTTATAGTTTTTATACATTAAATAATTAAATTTATTTATGACACAGTGATGATGAAATAATTCTTGTATTAATGAGAGATTAAAATATTTTACATTATAAATATCCAAATAAATGTAATTTAAGACTTTTAATAAATTATACTAATTTTTTAGGCTAATATGAAATGTTAGGGTTGGTTATATGACTTTTATTGAAGTAATAATAAGGTTACAAATTTATAAAAAGAAGAACAAATAGTTTCAAAATTGACATAAAATAGTTCATAAAAAATATTATATTATTAATTGATATAATAGTCCCAAATATCTATTGTCTGGCCAAAAGGATTATATAATAATATATATGACAATTTTAAACCAATTAGGGTTCTATTGGAATTTTATAGTAAGTTTATTAACCATATAATATAAAAATACAAACAAACAGGGTAAATGTCAAACTATTTAACTAAGAGTTAAATCTGAAAGATATGGTTAATATGGTGACCTAAAACCGTATAAAACCTATTGGTTGAGCGGTTTTGGGCCAACCCCACATTAACCTGTAAATAAATCATTTTTTAGCCATTATTAACTGAAAATTATTTTATTATAAAATTATATTTAAAAATTTTCCGAAAGTGACCTCACCTCTCTTATAAAAGGGTTCTTACACATATCTTAATTTTACACCTCCAAATCCTTTATTCTAGGCCTAAACATTGCCAAATATCCTCCAAAAATTAGTACCTTAATCCTATAGGTGTTACTTTAGTTATAAATCCATCTTAAGGAGCTCTTTTGATCAAATGAAAATGATGAACCCGAAAAAGAGGTAAATATTTCAACACCACTTTCAATTTCTTTTCTTCTTCCACTTATTCTTTCTTTGTTGTTCCCATTATAAAATAATACCTCCAGTATAATATATATACTATGATGTTATTATAAAAATTTTATAACCATATTCATTATTCTATCCATCCATTAAATGACAAAGTCACCATCTGTGCGAACATACAGATTACTGCCTCCACGTCGTGGTGTCATTTGTTATTCAAACACATAATTATTTTGACTATTATAATAATGAGTATAACTGATGTAAATAATAAATATAACATGTTAATAATTATTTTTATATTATATAACATCCAATTACATATGATTTTTCAATCAATATAATGATATCTTCGCTCGTGTGTATGTACGGATTACCCTCTCCACGACACGATGTGATTCATTTCCATGTTCACCATTCAATGATCATTATAAGATATATATATATATATATTAAATAAGTATGTTATATATGACATAATAATTCTACTAGATATATAAACATAATTATATATATATATATGTACATACATATATTTTATTCACTTAGTTCTTTTCAATACGATATGAAAACAGAAACAACATTTATGTGTACGTACGGTCTATCGTCTCCATAAATGGTGTTTCCATTTCATATATATGTATAAAATACATATTTATATTTTAAATATATATTATTTTTTATATCATGGAATTATTTAAATCATTATATACAAGATACAATCATGAAAAACAAGTTAAAACACGTACGATAATGAAAGCTATTATTACCCGGAATGTTAATCCTTCTTGGAAATTATAATTAATTGGGTAGTATAAAGTCATAAATTAATCATGTATTATATAATAAATATATATATGGTTATAGAATAATTTAATAACATATTTTGGTCTTCATACAGGAGGTTAAACGTACCCTCGACTAAAGGAATGCACAATGTAAGGGGTTTCTTATCTCACAATTAATTCCGTGAGATTTCAATTGTTCACCACTTATTTATTGCTTGTGGTGAATTTTTGACTGCCATTTGATATATATTATCATTATTCTCTATATATTCATGATATTATGTGATTCATTTGGTGGTTATTTACTATTTTCCATACGAATCGATTGATTACAACGAGGTAATTGTTAATTTCACGATCTCGTTATTATCAAATGTTGTTTTTACATAAGTATCTAGTGGGACTTATTTATTATACACGTCCATGTTTCATAAAATATTTTTCAAAGAGATTATTTTTAAGGTATTTTCTTTCTAAAACATCATTTTAAATGTTTTAAATATTTATTCTTCTAAATCATTATCAACAATTTCCATGTTTTCAAATGGGTTTTTATTGATTTATTTATAAGGACAAAAATGTTTTTAAAATGTTAATTCTATTAGAAAGATTTAAAGTGTTATGGGACACTTTGATTCAGAAAAGACTTTAAATGTATTCATTTCTAAATCTCTTGACTTTTAATTATTTTTATGAAAAAGGTATATTTTATTCAATTATTTTTACAAATAATTTCCATCTATATCAACATCCCATTGTGGATTTTAAACATATTTTATGTTGATATGTTATGATTCAAATCATCCATATTATACTGAAGGTTTTTGGATATATTTGACTATTGATGTGTTATTTTTATACCATTAATTGTTTATGGATAAATTATTGAAATTTCATATGCATGTTATAATACGAATGTTTATGTTATGTTAAAAAATTTCCAAAAAAGGAATGAATTTGAGTTAATAAGTGACGGGTAGAGCCGTATATAGCTCTTTGATGCATCGCTAGGTCTCATTTGTCACACTAGTGTCTTTGCACAAGGCCTTGACAAAATCATATTTGTATTCCTGGAACATGGCCTCGACTATGTGGTTATGAATGTTTGTCATTATGCATTCCATCATTATGAAAGTGTATATTGATATTGCACAGGATTATTCGTGTAGTAGAATATCCATGTGAATAATTAAATTTAAATATTTGATTTTATATTTTCCATATCCTACTGATGTTCAAGTTTAAAAGGATTTTGTCTTAGTCTTATGAATTGTTTTAAATGATTATTCTTATTTATGAATCTTTATGTTATATTGTTATCCTTACTGAGCATCTGAGCTGACCCCTTTATATGTTTTATTTTTCCTTGGATGCGAAGAAGTATATTATGACTGACCCGCAGGGATAGTCTATGGGAACTCAGTGTTGTCTATGGGAACAATGTTGTTGTAGTGTTCCATTTTATGATGTAATGGAAACCTTATGATTGTATCTTGTACTTCCAAGGCTACTAAACTAATCGGTATTTAGAGACATAATCTTTTGTGATCATGAAAATGATACATAATAATTCACTGACCCTTGGCTTCTAGGTTCAGGGCGTTACAACTAGATTGTGAATAAAATAGTTATTTAGGGAATGAATCATATATTATGAAATTTTTATTCATGATATAAATAAATGTTGGTATGGAAAATAAATCTAGATTTTATCAAATAGTAAATATTTATTGACTATACATTAAATAAAATATTTTTTATGATGGTTTTCGACATAAAATGTGTTAAAATGATATTATTATTATTTACAAGGCATGGGGTAAATTGGTTGTTAATTTATACTTTACGGGCTTCATGAAATTAATTTGAATATGCACCCAGCATTAGGTCTATTTATTTTCATCTAGTTGAATTTGAGAAAGGTTAATAATTGGGCCAATAATTCCCTTAAAATATATCATTCGAACTCGCATCCTCTCAAGGATGAGAAGAGCATTAGAGAATATATAAAGAACAAAAGAACATGATGATATTAAATAAAAAAACCATTATGATCAATAGATCATACTAGAAACTATCATTTCATTGGTGTTATTTTGAGATTGAAGATTGATGTTGGGATCACATCTAAAGGGGATATCCTTTGGGTCTATAGAATACAACGATGATACTAAAATATAATCATAATGATAAACCCCATCATTGGAGATATATAATAATACTAAGGTAAAATTTCATCATTTTTATAAATTAATTATAAATTAATGCTAAAACATAATATCTCTTAATTTTAAAATAATATTTTTAATTATTCATTGTATAAATTTTCAATGGTCATGCTGATCACATCATGTATATTATGAATGATCCATTGAATTACAGATTATCCATGTAATATTTATACTTAATGGGATTTTACTGAATATATAAAAACATAAATAAATATATAATATATGATTATAAATGATGTAAATATAGGTTTTAATATATAAATTTGGTTTATAAATCTGTTAGTATGATAGTTATTTTTATGATATATGAGATTAAAGAACATTCATCCAATATGAGTGTAAACATTATGGATAAATTTTCCATCAATATATATTTTTATAATGATTCCCATTTAATTGTTGTTTTACAGTATGATTTTATTTAATTATATACTGATATTATTATTATTATTATTTACCACCTGTTTTTTTGTAATTAAAATGACGGTTCCCTACTTTTATAAGATTTTATATTGTTAATAATATTTTTATACTCTCCATATGAGGTCATTTTATTTTATATCAATGTTAACTCATCTCATAATTTTTTAAAAAAAAATATTGACTTAAAAAAATTCATTATTATAAATGAATGTTAAAATTATCTTTACCTATTTTCAAATGCATGACTTTTCACTACTTTATATAGGATACTGTACTGGTATTTTAAAAATGTAAAATAGGGTTTCATTTTCATATTTATAATATTTATCATTCACTCCATATTTTCTTGAGAAACACCATAATATATTTTTAATGATCCATTATTGATGATTATTTTTAAATGAATTATTTTTCAAAAGTTTAAAAATAAATTATTCAAATAAGGTCCTTTGGTAGTGACTCAATACATCATCTCTTTATAAAAATAAACCTAATTGTTTTAGAAAAAATATTTGTTATTTTTATTTTATTTTCCTCATTAAACTCAATGATCTAACTCCTATGGAGTTATATTTTATGAATCAACTTCTCCTATTAGTGATGAATGAATTTTTAGAATCAAAAGATATATTTATAGAAGTATTTTATTGTGATATGAATTAAAATATTATTGAAACCATTTTATTTCCCTGGGTTCATTATGATACAATGAAAGACTAGTGACATGTTTCACTTATAATGTATAGATTAATATCATGTGAGGGTGGAGTCTGATATAACCATGCAATGTAGTGGGTTGGAAAAATTTAATGTTTTATAAAATAAGGAGGAAACCATGTACAAATGTATCCTTCAAGGATAGAGGAAATGATTCAATGCTAGGGTGTCCCCATGAAGAACATCCTTATAGTATATATGTAGTAAACCCAACCTATCATAATTAACTAGCTCATCCTTTGGAACACCCATGCGAGAAAGTGCAACCGACGCAGAGTTAGACTCCGTCCAAATATATCAAACAAATTTTCCATGATTGGTCTATATAATGCAGTGATGAATAAGATAAGTCAAATACCTTAGTACCAAATGATTCCATTGAATAGACCTCACTATAACATCAGAATCATACTCAATATCTACCACCTAGAAAACACACTACCTATAATGCATTTGGGTTAATCCTTACTACTCATTGGATAATATTTGGAAATGTGTATTAATGGAAAATCCAAAATTTGAAAATAGAAGTAATGTATGATCAAATATGGGGCACAAGAATTAACTCATGTTCAATTCTGGGAACTGAAAATCAATATTTGATCCAATATGGGATATATGATGTAATTAATAATCCTCTATATGAAACATGAAGTAATTCCTAATCCATTAAGGTAAATTTGATGTTATTCATGATCCACTATGTTATGATTTCAATAATTATATATTTTTTCATATTTCTATTTTATATTTCAATGAATATTATAAATGGATTCGGTTTATTGTCTCATTCTATTATGAAATGGATCCTTTTGATTCATTTTAGAATAAATATCCAACCATATTGACGTATGGATCAATTATATTGGTCTATTTTCCTTTTAATACTTTATATTTTACCTTGTTTTATTTCCTAACTTGATTCTATTATCATATTTTAAGACATATTGATAATTATTGTCACAAAATTTACAAAATATATCTGATCTTAAATAACAGTAAACCATATATTACATGGATAATGATATTATTCTAAGATGCTATATGTATCAAATGGAAATGATATAAAATTAAAATATTATTTTATAGAATTATCTCACATGGTATCAAATAATATGTGTAAATTATGTTCCATTAAAACTATTCAATAGTGTTTGGACCTAGGATACCATGATTTTCATTAGAGTAGGGTTTAGTTATTTTTTAGATTCAGTTTATTGATTTTTTGAGGTTAGAATGTGGTTGGTTTTGTGAAAACACATTGGAAAAGTCTATGTATACAATAACATTATGGAATTTTGGAAAAGTGATTATTGTGATGTACTCCTAGAAATAAAATCCCTATCTAGATATAACCAATTGGACATCGACCTTAGCAAATTTTTATACAGGGATAATAACATTGAAAATGATTGTTTATTATTAACCCCGTCTTATCCTGGGGCAATAAAAAAGGAAATGATTCACATATGATTTGAAACAATTTGAGGGTATGATTTGTTTAATAATATTTTCATTCTATGATATTATTTATTATTTATTATTTTAATAAATTAGGTTAATATGTATCATAGAACCTATCATAATGAATCCCACAATAAACAAATAGTTATTTAGTTTAAATAGAAATCTAATAAGATGGTTTATAGGATTTTTATGTTTTAAGGATTTGTATTTATGAGTGTACATAAGATAATTTACATATGTTGTTAGTAATTTATCCCACATGTCAAACACAATTCATTTATTTAATGGTTGTGGAAAGGATAAATGATGAAGATAATGGATTGCATGGATGATGAGAAGATTTTTCAAATGATAATTCAAATGTGATTGAAGCCATAATGAGAAATATTAATGTTATTCCTAATAAAAATCATGCATTATGAATAAAAATATGATATTAAATAAATTTAAAAACACAATATTTTAGATATGTACGTAATATCATAAAATCGATTGTGGTGTAGATGATGAATGAAATAAGATGTTGTTTTCTTCTTGAAACTAAAGTAAGAGGTTCCACCTTGAAGGTGGTCTCAATAGAATTGGAAGATTAATTACTTGTGTTATTAGATACATTTAAGAAAGAAGTTATTGAGTAAAAATAAAGACATCAGTTACAATTAATAGAAATAATAACATTTACCTAAGGATCTATAAAAAATTTAACGATATATAAGAGTTGTTTTTTATCTATTAAAAATAGGGAACTGGTCCAATGTATAAAATGAACATCGACAAAAATTAACTCTGAGAACATAGGAATAATTAATAAATAATGAGAAATATAAAAGTAAAGTTTGAATTGAGAATAAAATTGTTTTATGAACACTTATTATTTAATCAATATTTCTATATGTCCTTTTTCGTGTATGTTTTCACCCCATATTAGTTATTTAATGACAAATAAATTCTCATTCTTGTATCATTGTTGTATCTATGGTATACGAATCTCATTCAGTTATTTTGTATTATGTTTCATAAAAGTCTTATTGTACTTCTATTAAATGAATTGCATGTGTATTTTGAAAATTATTGGTTCTATAAAAAAAATCAATATTAATCAATAATTAGTGACGTGAAATTGATTTTTTACAAACATAAATATTATAATGTTTCACAGAAAGGATGAAATTGATATCTATTAGAAAAATAAATCTATTTTAGTATTTATAATAACAATCCCTGAGGGATGATTAGCTAAAATGATAGAAGAAAATACCAATAGTAAGATTGTTCCATTTTGAGGAAAAATATATATAATTATTATGTTTTTATGGATAATATATCTCTATAAATTATATTTGTAGTCATGTATATCTTTTTAATACCCGTATCTATTTTCAAAGGTAATGATATATAATATTACATGTTTGTAATTTATTTAAGGGGAAGAATGTAACACACCATGATTTTAAAATATATCTTTTAGAAATATTCTATCATATTCTATATCATTATTCACACAAAGAAACAAACTATTAAACTAAAACCCACATTATTTTAATAATGAATTATTCTAGGGAATATCAAGAATAAAATTTAAATAACAATGAAACCATAAGAAAAGAAAAACATAATAATTTTATTTATTATAAAAAGAATATATTTAAATTATATACATAGTATTTTCATGAATTGTCTATTCATTAAATTTATGTTTTTCAATGATAAATAATTAATAAAATGTGATTAAATGTTTAAAAATTTATATGGGTATTTTTGGTGATATATTTTAATATGATATATAATTTATACATGAAAGAAAATTGATCAATTTTAAATGGTGATTCTGATAATAATTAATATTTATATGTAATATAATGATACTCATTTAATTAATAACTAATATTATATTTGATTGAAAAGAATTAATTTTTTATTTTTTTTCTAGAAAATATGTTTTACTTTTAAAATATTATTTCAGTTGAATGATAAATTAATAAATTAATAAATTTAAATATTTTAGAATGGTAATATTTTTTAAATTTATCATATATAAATTATATTGGAAATAATTTTTGGTATTTTTCGAAATAACTAATATTTAGCAGAATAGTAACAATTATATATTTTAATAACACCATACAGTTTTTATGAATTTATCATTATATATGAATGAAATTCAAAATTTATTGAAAATAATTTATTTAATTAATACATTAATAATTTTATAACAGAGTGAATCGTAATCCCTGGAAAAGCATTGCAAAACATAATTAATATTAATATCAATAAATTATATTCTTGTCCTGTTTATTTTAATTCAGTATACATAATGTGGAATTAATATTTTGATTATTTTATATAGATAATTAACTCAAATTTTATTAATTATAAATGAAATAAATTAACATAAATTAAAAAAAATTATAATTTTATCGTAATCGTAATTTTTAAAACCAAATATACAATTTTTTATAAAAATTAATATTTCATGTTTTTTGCTGTAATATTAAAATAAATTCTTATCGGACATAAAAAATTTAGTTAAGAAACATGATTTCATAATTTTAATTATTATGTCTAAATTAATTATTATGGAAATTATTTTCCTTAAAATGCATATACATAAAGCTAAAAATTTTTACCATAGTAATAACCAAGAAAAAATTATATAAAAAATATAAGAGTGAAATAGTTAAAAACATATTAAATCTGGTGACAAAATGTTTGGTAGACACATTATCTACATTACCCATTACCAACTTAATTATTTTCTATTACCGGATCTAGATGACCTTTGAATAGTGATTAGTCCTTTTATATTATTATAAAATGACTCTCAACCCATATACAAGGATCTAACACCATCCCCCATTATACTCTCCTCCCAAATTCTTATATTAAAGAAAAATACCAAAATTACTCTACAAAACTACTATCGAAATCCTAGAGTTTTTGTCCTTCATAGAAGAAAAAATATTAATGAGTAAATATAATTTCCCATGTTTCTCTTCCAAGGAATAAGGTAAAATTAAAATTTCTCATTTTTCATTTCATATAATTTTTTAATTATTAGTCCACTTAAAAATATATACCACCTATATTAAAAAAATTATATTCGTATCATATTTTATTAAGATTCTTTTTAGATAACCATATTTACCTTCCCCCAAATTAGTTGAATACAAAAAACATCACTTTTTTTATGTGTAGACCACCACATCCTTAAGAAACAGGAAATGTTTCACCTAACTATTTTACAAGGATTGTTAAAAAGGTATATTTAATGAATAAATATTATATTACAAAAATTATTAATATTATGAATATATAATCCAATTAAAACCTTCATTATGTTCTACGAAAAATGGGAATGCCAACTGTGTGTACTTGTGGACTACTGCCTCCAGAAAGAAATTTATAATTTTTAATATAAAAATTTATTATTTATAAAAATATAAAAAATATAATTAACAATATAAAGAATCTAAATAATTTTTTTATACATCATCAATAATATTATTATTCTAAAGGAATCACTTTCTTAACCACACTCCACCATCATGTAAAACATGATCTTGTTTGTGATAGTTTAAACACATACATGAAAAATGTTATAAATATATATACTAGATGATTATAGAATCATAAATACAAGTATTATTATAGATAATTTATAAAATAATTTTATTAATAAGGTTATATAAAACTATATTAATAATTTACTTATTATTAACATAAAACACATTGTTCATTAAAAATTATCAAACCAAGACCACCATCGATTTCATCTTCATGACAAAAACAAAATTTATCATGGAATAAAATTAGGAAATTATAAATCATTAAAAAATATGTATTATATTACCTTGAATAATCTAATAATAATGAAGATTTTATTATATACATTGTATCAAAATTTAAACATTAAAGATGAAGAAACAATAAAAATAACTTTCATCCAAGGATGAAAATAAAATATATCCCACTAATTAAAGTATAATCAATAATAAGAAATAAATAAAATTACAAGTTAGTAAATTTTTATAATATAATTAAATAGTTTTATATGATATTTATGTTTGTGATACATGATATTAAAGTGATTTTAATGAACTCGACTGTTAAAAATGAGGGGTTATCTTTACTCATCTGCCTTTCTTTGGTCGTAATGATTTATATTTGAATATGGTTTTACAAGATGGTTCATTTATATTGTATGATAATATTATTATTAATTTTGTCATTTTTAGGATATTAAATTAATGGGTCTATTTCATTATAAAATTTGATGGCAGTAAGAATAATTTACATTGTCTGCTAAGGAGTTCTATTTATTCCCTATCTATACTCACTCATTTCACCAATAATTTCCTTTTATATTATAAAATCCAATTATATTTTCTTTACCATTATATTTAAAATTAAATTTAATTATTTTTTAAGGATAATTTATCACAATTTTTTTTATTTGAGTTTTTGTAATTCCATTTTTTCAATATTAAAACATTATGTTCTTTCTTGTATTAATTTTGGATATTTCTCTATAAATTTTATTTACATTACCATTAGACCATTTTAAACTCTATATTTGTGAGTTATATATTTACAATTAAAATTTATCACTTCATTTATTTTTCAAAAAATAGACATTTGAAATTTTCTCATACCATATTCTCTTTACGATAATAATAAATAATATATTTTAAAAGAGTAATTTGTGATTTTATTATTTTTGAATTAATGGATAAAAATATATAAATAATATGGACTTATGTTTTATGAATCTACAAATAAATTATTTTATTAAATAATCCTATTTTGAAGTTATTTAATTTTTTATAACAATTGATTTATTTGATAATGTTAGGTTTTGTGATACCATTTTGAAATTATATAAAACCCATTCACATTTGATGGGTTATTTATTATCTGATTAATGATTTATTTAATGTGGAATATATATAGGTGATTAAAAATTTATGGGTATGTCATATATAAACCTCTATTTCAATGGATAAATTGTTATATCTCATGAAAAAATAATGGGAAACGATTATTGATTCTTAATCATATATGTGTATCAAGAATTAAATCATATCCCAATATGGGAGAAGGATGTGATGCCTAATCCACTATTTTTTACCTGAATTAATTTTGTTATAGTTTTGTAATCAAATCTAATTCTATGTCCACTATATGAAAATATAATTTCAGATTGACTACGTTATACGTCAAGTTACTCTTTATCAACTTGTTATTATTTATATTCTTATTTGAATAACACACTTATATGTTATGTAACTAATATTAGGATACATGAATTATAATTATTATATCATACCAATATTCCATTTTATATTTTTATTCATTTGAGATTATATGTCTCGCTATAATTACTTAGTGACAACTCTTATCATCTCTTGTTTTTTTAAATTGATATTTATCATATAGTAAAATTTTATTATATGATTATGATATATCACATGATTAAATGTTCATAGTTATTCCATAAATGATAATTTCATATATCCAAATTATTATTTTTATATTACATAATACATAAAGATGACTATATCCCATGAAGAATCTAGAATGGATCCTATAGTGGTTTCATTGAAGATAAATATTTACATGTATCAAAAAAATAATATTCTTATGTAGTTGATCCTTGAATCGATAAGGAATTATGTTTTGTGGATTCTTTGATAATAGAGGGATATAATTTTAACAGATAATTGTTTTTAAAAATAAAATATTTTTATCTGGGTTCATGTCACTCAGTATCAAAGCTTATATGTAAATTATATGTTTTTTGATCTAAACCAAGTAGTATATGACTTTGGTGATTTATTATTTGAGTGTAATCTATATATGAAACCACAAGATAATTACTAATTTGAGTTAAATTCAATGGTTGAAAAGTTGAATACAGATAATCTTTAAAATCAATTATATTTACTAATCACAATGTAAAAGTATAATATTAGGCTCATATCACTAATAGAAATTTATTTATTATGATATTAATGGTTAACCAAATAGAATAAATTGAATGAAATTTTTTCCAGGAGATGTAAAAAATTAATATCATTATAATTCCTTGAATTCCATGATGACATTTGGAAGCTTGATTGTACGAGAAATTCAAAATGTGAAATTGAAGCATGAAAATATAATTAAAAGATATTGTATTATCTATAATATCAATGAATATAACCAAATGATAAATTGTTTATAGGAATTAAACATCGGTAAATCCATTAATAATAGATTATAACAATAAAAAACACTCATTAAAGGATAGTCAATTTTAAGACTCCTAAAACAACACTAGAGAAATATTGATGATCCAAATGAATGCAACACACATTATAATTAGGGATCCTACATGTAAAATTATTCCTCATGATCATGTTTAATAGGGTAGAGTGCCCCTTTTTTATTATATCGATCATGATCATTATCTAATTTTGGATGATGGATTCTCTATTACAATCTTCCTAAAATATAGACCTTTCAACGAATCCTCTTAGAGAATCATAGAGGTCATTTCATCCATGAATTCATCAAATCCCTATTTATGTTATGGTAGATTCTATATTTTTTATATGATGAATAAATAAACCCTTTTTCTATTATAACTAATTCAACTAAAATTATATCATTCCAAAGGGTTCTATATATTTTTTTATTGTTCAAAAGAAAATATAAAAAATCATTATTTGTAAATGTAGAATCGATATCCTATATGAAACTACTTTAACCTTCATTTTTATGACACATAGTAATTTTATAAACGATGGAATCATGACTCACATATTATTATAGGTAGAAAATGGTATTCTAAAAATGATATTCATTTGTTTTGAATGGGTGAGTGTATTTTATTTTTGCAATCATGGTGGGATTTTTAATTTTTCATATTCATCTGTTAAGATAGAACACACACTCCCTATAATATTTCAGGTAGATTTGGTTATCAAATCCAATTTGATGCATCTACTCTCAATATTTCAATGATATTGATTTCTTATGTGTGTATTGATCTCAATGTTTCATCAATGTTTCCATATACAACATTGATTGTAAATGAATCTAATCTATTTTACCAACATGATCATTAAAAATAAATCCTTATTTACTATGTTTCATCCAAAATTATGTAGACCACATGATTCTATATTTAGTCAATATTAATTGTTCTGTAATTCTATAGATTTCCTCTCTTAAAAAATTTGAATAAATGTGTTTCTATGAGTCCAACGACTGATTCACAGTTTTTTATATCAAGGAGAATCCATTCAATTTCCCATATTTTTTTGGGAATTGGAGTGACAATGGATGGAATACCAGTTGGTGTTCTTCAAAATAGTGAATACAGACACTCATCTAGAAGGATATTTAAAGAAGGTATTGAAATTTTCTTGTAATATTTTTTATTATGATTTCATAAATATAATGGTGAAATTTTTCATGATACCGATGTGATATATTCAGTATTGTTTAATTTTTTTCAGTAATGATATTGGGGTGAAAAATTGAAAAATTCTAGAACTAATATGATATTCATAATACATTTTGTTCTTCTAGGGAATGACTACTTAATGATTAAAATTTCAGTATTAAAACATATAATGGTTATTAGGTAATTCACTAAATATTATTTCCAACTACTGAATGAAATTCAACATCCTCTATTTTATATGAAGATAAAAAAGACTCCAAAAATATTATGGAATGGGATATAGAGGCATCTTATAGTTATAAGCATTTTAATGTTATAGATTTAGATGTAGGTAGTGATGATGTGGTCTTTTGTTCTTTAGAATTTCATTCCCCTATTTCCTATAGGAAAAAGAGTTAGTAATTATATTTCACCACATATATGAAATTGTTTTATTAGAGGAATAAATCATTTTCCTTGATTAAATGTGTTTATTGAGTAGATTATTGAGATATATATTTAAGATTCATAAAAAATGATACTATCTGGATGATTTATGTTTTATAATTATCAAGTGTTTGGTACCATCATCTAGTTATTTATTCTAATTCCCCACTAAATATTGATTTTACACCTCATACTATGTGATTAATTTGAATAGAAAGATTCTTATTGTTGATATATATGGATTTATAATGTGCCACTATAAATTCCATGATTGGAAAAAATATATCTTTATATAGTCCATAATGGAAACAACACATTTTAGTATGAATCCAAACTATAATACTTTATATTAAATAAAATTTATAATAACTTATGTTGATTATTCTAAATCTAATAGTGATCTTATGAATGATTCAACTCTAATAGAAACTCTAGTTTTTATTGATTCTGAAATAGAATTTTACAGTCCTATTTATTGTTAAGGAGGTGAGGAAGATAAATATACATGGGTGACCTCAACATTATTCTCTATGAGTCATTATAAAATAAATATTTCAATAAATTAAAATAAAAAACATTTGTGCAATAATATTTTCCATCGATATTATTATATCAGTACAAGGCATATGGGAATGGGAAAAATTAATCAATACCTCAAAGGACCTCTTTGGAATTTTCCATTCAATAATATAGACTATCCTTTCTTCAGAATTAAATAGGGGACCAAAATCAAAATAACATCCATTAAAGGGAAAGGTTTAATGATAATTTCATTATTCCTCAATTTCACTCTTTTTTTATACGTTTTTACTAAGGTGTTCCTCCAATTTAATTGTATTTATAATATATCATTTCATTTTTAAAAAATCACACATAATTTTTCATTTTTGAAGAAATATGATTCATATAAAAAATGTTTTTTGTAAGGAATATATACTTAAAGGTACATGATTATTATAGAAAGACAAATAGAAATAAATATTCATGACATGTTTTTAGATAATATATTTTATTTTTTAATTAATATGGGATGAAAACCATGTATTTTTCATCAAGGATTAAAATAGATGTGTAAAAGGATTATCAAGGTCGTATAGGATACTATTTCATGAAATAATCTTTCATGATAACAATTTTAATTTTTTTAATCATTATATGATTAGGTGAACCAAATATGTCAAAGGAATGAAATTATCATATCAGCCACTAGTGAATGTGATGAAAACGCTTCTGGTTGAGAATTAATTTGATGATGATGTTGTTCTAGAAGAAATATATTAAAATAAAAAGACTGAGTACATGTATGGATTCCTAATAGTGGATCTATATCCCATTTTATAGGAATTATTGAACTTATCATGGGAATTAAATTTAATATGGTGCGATCCTTTTATTTATAAATTTTCTAAACATTAATATCACTAGCTCATAGAATTACGATTTTTTTATAAAAAATTTGTAAATATTTTTTTTGTTAGTTTTTGAAGGCCTTGGTCATAACATACATTCCAATTTATAATTGTATGAATTGAGGAATGACGTAAATTTAATTAATAATACTTGGAATCTTAATTGATTCGATAATGAAATCAATATTTGTGGAATGTACAAAAATGGGATTCTATTCTGCACTTTTAGAAAAGAATATTTTTTATTTTTATCTATAGAACATGAAAATAGATTATATCAAAAAAATCTCCAATATCCTCAAAAGAACTTATTTTTAGGACTTACTAGAAATTATAATGTATTTTATATCATAATGATTAAATTTTATCATATTCATATGTCTTTAATAAATTAAAAATGTAATATAATTTATAATATATACAATATAAAATGTAATATGTTTGTGTAGTATCTAGAATTTGTACATGTTGATGTTTCTTGAATAATATCGTTGTGAACCATTTTTTAAAAGGGATATAATATGTTATTCAATGATTATTAAAATACGATATTATGGTTAATTATAATAAATCATCACAATGAAGTGGTCAATGACATATAAGGTTATATGACATTACACAAGATTATTCTTGGATTTAAATTTGTGAGTTTATTGTCTAATAATGGAATATGGTTTATAAATATAAAATTAGAGAAATATCTTAAAAATTATGTTATAAATCACAACATCTTGGTGTTAATAACTCATCAAAAAACCAATGTAGTTTAAAGTTGGAATTATAAAATTAAATGAATATAATATTTGATTTTATTTGAAAATACATAATTAATTTTTCTTGAATGAAATGATTTTTAAATATATATATATATATATAAATAATAGAATTCTTTTTGTGTTTGGGATAATAATAGGATTTGTACAAGATATGGAATTGGAGGAATACAACATTGAATTTCAATTAAATTGTATTGAGTAATTTATATAGTCTTAATAAGGATAAACCCTATATAAAGTTTGAATATCTTAAAGATAATGTTTTTTTGATATTACATATATAGAATAACATAGAAACATGTAAAAATGAATTGGAAAATTTAATTAAATGATATAGATAAATCTAGGGGATTTAAGGACCACATTAGGTTATAATCATCAATGATGTGGGGGGGGGGGGATAACTATTGATTCCATTTTATATAAATCTAATCCTTTTTTTATCATTTACATATTTTCCTAATAAATATATAAATCCTCTCATTCTCTTACCTCTATTTTTCTCATCAATACATCAAAAAATTAGAATATATTTATAACGATTGAAGATAAATAATAAAGGGTAGTCCTTTGTGAAATCGGGAAAAAATCCATGATAACATGACCCACTCGAAGTAATTATTCAATTACAAACTGGTGGGGAATATCCTTGAAGATTTTATTTCACTATAGTCTCCTTCATAGTGCTTCAATGATTCATTTCCCCCAATGGTCTCCTACACCAAATGATGATTATTAGTGTGTTTCTAGGTCTTATATTTCTATTCATAGTAACATAATTTCCTGTTAGAAAAACATATTATTTTGTATTCACAATAGCACACTCACTATTTATAATTACAAGTCTATGTGTTTCCCATTTCTTATTTCCAATCAATGAAAACTGAAAAACAATTCTTCATTTTTATTATAAAATTCAACACCATCTCATCCCATTATGATTTCTCATTATATAAAACTATATTATATAACAATCATCGATTCTCCTCCCTTATTATTATTCTTCTTAACATGAGAACCGATATGGAAAACATTACTCTATTATCATTTCTTCTTCTTTATTATTTCATATTATTATTTCATGAAAATTATATTCCATCTGATTATTCTTATGGAATTTTACTCACAACCTATGTATGATGATGATTATCATATATTTGAGTCAAATCCTTCATAACATAAAACATATTATATCTTTGATTAGAGTGTCAAACTTATCACAAATTATTCAATATTTATATTCATCATTGAAATGGAGTTTATATATATAGTAAAAAGAATGCAGTTTCAGTTACCATCTTCTTTAATTCATTCATTTTATTCTTCATACAACATATTCAAATGAATTTAATTACTAATATTTATGGAAAATTTAAATCCTTATATATCATGGATATCCACATTAAGAAGAATTCAATTCTCTATAAAAATTATATTTTTACATAAAATATATTTAAACAAGGTCATCCTTTTCAATTAAAATTCCTCTAGATGACATAGTTAAAAACTCAGTACATCCTTTTTAGTTTCATCATGGGTATACAAAAATAACCTGAATTATTAACTCCATTAAATCATGAAATTTAAACTATTTTCACTTATATATATTTAATATGAATGGGATATGATCATTGATTGATTTTTCTAGGCTACATAGGATAGGGTTCTTCATTCCCAATCCATTATTAAGTAACCTAATTTTTCTATCCTACGTTTGTGGTGATATTCTCATGTAACTATACCACCCATACATTTCATTAAACATCATGTAACATGAGGAGTATCATCATGATATATATATTTTACTTTGACAAATATATAACTGTTATATTATAAACTTGAAATTTATTATTCTTCTAATTATTTTTAACTATTACGTAGAATTTCTATTACCTTTACGTAGTTCTTCCACATTTGTGGTCTATTTTATTATGCGTCCAATCATATATAAAATTTCTCCATTGTAATTATTCAAATATATTGAAAATATTTAAATTAATATTTCCTTATACGGGTATATTTGCAGATTCACATATATTGTTCTAGAGTTCTTTAAAAAATTCTTAAATAATTTTAACCACTATTTCCTTCATTCTTATAAAGTCTATCCCATGTCATTTTTAAGGATAATTATTACCAATATAATAAGATAGTATTTTTTTAAGATTAGTGTACCATGTATATAGAAATTTTAATCATTTTTTGGTGAATGAATGTAATACTAATATCATGTATAGTGAACTCATGGGAGGTCTATACTCTCAAAAGGTTCATAATAATAGTTCAATCACACTCACAAGGTTTCTACATATTGGTTTATCATGGAATTTATGTGCTCATCTTGTGAAAAAATGAATTCATGCAATAAATAATGTTCACACTTTTTTTATAAGGAAGCTCTATATCATGATACCTCAGTTAACTGAATCACATAATTGTTTAATAGATCATTATTTTGTCTTATGTTAGGTAAAAATTTATTCATTTTAATGATCATAATTTCAACATGCATTCACATTATCATTTTTGTTTCCCATACCATATGTGTATTTTCATAATTCATAACCATTATGTGGTCAGTTTGATGACTGTGAATTTATTTCTCATCAAATTACTCCATCATTACTCATGTAAGCTCATTGCATGAAATATTTTTCCACTAATTCTTAGTTCTCTTCATATTAGTACACAAAAAACAATATGAAAAATAACCACTCATATAGTTGATAGAACTGTAATTTCCACCAATAGTTTTCCTACATTACATTAGGAATAGTACACCAGTAATGAAATGTCTTCATAAAAGAGATAAGTTCTTTTAGGAAATCCACAATTAATTAAATAATACTCATAAATAAATAGTAAATACCTCCATATTTTAACTTAAAAAGAAAGGTAAAACACCTCAAACAAGGAATGTCTTCCAATCCAATTCATATAAGATTATTTGAAACAATTATTGGAATATATTCATTAACATGAATGTTTTTTTTCATCATTCATAATAAATACCTTGTCGTCACTGTATTCATCCAACATACATGCAAATTATTATTTGCAAGGATATGTCCATTATATAAAAATCAATCCCTAACAACAAATAAAACTCATATATACGAGTCTCAATAAACTCCCATGATGAATTTCGTGGAACAGTTTCAAAATGAAATGATGTTATATCATGTTTATTATTCCTAAACATTATTTTTTTCACTAATATTTAAATTCACATAATCTCCCATTATTTACAAAAAATAATAATTATTTGGTAAAATTTTATCAATTCATTTTTCATAAATTTTTCATTAATTATTTAACTATATGTATAGAAATTAAATGCTCACTGTACAAAAAATTAGGATTTTAATTTCATATAATGCTACCCATTTAAAATTGAAAAAAAGAAAAAATAAAATGATAAGTATTCACCATTATCAATAGTTTTATATATTTTACGTAGATGATCCCTATTGTGATAGAATTTTTTTATAGAATAATTAAACCTGAATCACATTCAATAACTTCAACTAATATGTAAAAAATATTTCTTCATAAAAAAATATTTATGTTCTTGGAAATAAATCATAATATTTTAAAAAATATTATAATTCCAATGATTTTTAATTATTTTCCCCATGATATTTGATTTTTATATTTTACTTATCATTGACGAGTGATACGAAAGTAATACCATTTAAATGAAACATCATTATGAACACTCCCATATATTCAACCATATATGAAATGATAATTATAGAATATTTTCCAACCACCTATCATTCAATTTTGGATATAGTCCTCACAAACTTCATAGTGATGGAACATTTTAATATATATTATATAAAATTTTTATTTCAAGCACACACAATAATTTAAATTATAGTTATGTATATCCAAATTTAAAAACATATATATCATCACCATGTTTGATCTTCATTAACATTTATTTATTTGAATTACAAAATATGAGATCAAACCATGATGGTATCATCATTAATTTGGAATCATGTTTTATTAAAAAAAATTACATTAAATTCATATAATATATTACTATAAACATATTATACTAAATCAAAATTGAGAGTTCAATTATAGAATGTGAAATCATTATTTTTTTCAATTATTGACAACGTGACCAAATTTTCGTATGTTATCCCCCAATGATATCTCGATTTACCTCTAATTCCTTAAATAGTTTAAAAAAATTATTGTTGTTAGGAAATATGTTATATCATTATTATCAATAATAATAGAAAAATGATCGATGAAATATTTATAAGAAAATATTCTACACTCCTCATGATTCCACTTTTTGTTATTCAGATATAATTTCAATTTTGGTACCATGGATCTTCTTGCATAAAAAATTTACTTTGTATGGGTATGTTTTTTCTCAACAACATTTAAATATAATTATTTCTTAATTATATTATAGGTTTCTTATTAATATGTAAAATTAATTTTGAATTATTTTGAATTATGACCCGATTACTTACATATATCAAACAAAAAATTTACAAATAATTGGTTTCCTTTAGGTAACATCCTCTAAAGAAATTTGGCATATTCATGTAAAGAATCATCATTTACATTGGAACGGGAATTCACGTAAGAGACATCAAGAATTATTTCCTAATTATATGTATATATTATTATATATTGGGATTATTATTGGTGACCTTAGATGGAATCTTGTGAGAGTATTTTATATTAACATACATTTTAAATGATTCGCACTACTTGATAGTATTGAGTTTACTACCTAAGGATGAAAAATTATCCGTATATCTAATTTTTTTGAGGGTATCTTGATTAGGATATCAAATTGACATATTTTAAATGACTAATACGTTTTTATTTACATTTTTTTGGTATTTTATCCCCATTTTACATTGTTACATATTTAGAAGACTGTGTACCAAATCTTTTACCACCACCACTTTAGACAAAATATAATCCTTAATTATCTCAACTATATATTAAAAAAAATATTCCTCTTAAATTTCCTATAGATGATTAATATTCATTGACACATTCCCTTTAATTATGGGATTCCATTATGTTTATGTATTTATCAGATTTTAGAAACAATCCATTACACAATACTCCAACAGATTTTAGAACCGACAATGACCTATAAACCATGATATTTTCACATAATATACTTATAGTCAATATTTGGGAACATGTAATATTATGAAATATTTCAATATTGGTATGGATTATGTTGAATAATGATCTTATGTACTCATTCTTCTAACAACCATAGTAAATATGATTGGGATTGATTTATTATTCATTACTCAAACTTTTTTATTAATTATTTTCAAACTTGAACCATATATATATAAATATATAGATAAATCATTATACCTAGTAAAGGATAGTTCCTTTTCATTCAAACCTATTGGAGATAGAGAATAAAATTATATAATGATCTATATTAAATATTATTAGTACCTTTTATCCATATAATCAACATTAACAACTAAGTGGTAGTAACTTATTTATCATTATTTTTCGAGGACTCGATATTTGTATGTTTAGAAATTACCAATTAAACTACAAATTATATACACCATATAATGAGTGTGTAATTATGTTCTTAGATAACAATCACCATCTCCTAATATTTTTCAAATTCTATCAAATTCATCATCTTATATGTAACTTCTTTCTCAATTAAAGAGGTCACTATCTTTTATGGTTATTAAATAAATATACAATTATGAATTCATCTCATCAAATTTTTTCATCTCTGTTTATTATAGTTAATAAGTATTCTCTTAATTATTTTTATTTACAATTTAAAACAATTTAGTGGATTTATCTTTTTCATATGTTGATTAGATCCACCCAACATCAAATCCATAACACCTTCCTCAAATCAACACATTCTTATTTTTCCCCTTAATGTTAATAATGATATATATAAATCTAAGTAAATTTCCCTGAAAAAACATCAATATATTATATATATAACTTTAAAGATAGTTTAGTTCTTCTTACATGATTTAAGATATTCCAAAAAAAATGTTATTGTATATTTGAGAATGAAATAAATAATATTTTTTTATATTATGGTATATTCCTTTAGATATATATGACATATCATCATCACCACTTTTTATTAGTTATTCATGATGATTATTTCTTCATAAATGAATTTTCACCAACCAAAGGATTACTTCAATCCATGGATGTGTATGTTTTATCCATATCATTGGTTGAGATTTTATCAGAATATACATCTTACACTATGTTAAATAAATAATTCTTATTTTTATGCCATTTGGAAACTAAAAATTATTCTTCCTTACAAAAGATTAATAGAAATTTTAAATACATATAATCCTTATTTTTATATTAATCATTGTGTTAACATTATTTTAATTCTTAAGAATGGCAAGTAATATTAACTAAAATTTTACTTCATTATTAATATAATAAAGATTCTATAATAACCAGAATGAAAAAAAACATTAAATACCGAATCCTTTAAAAGGAGAATATGGGATAAAAAAAATAATCTTTTAGTTTCAAATTAAGATAAATTTTTCAGTAGGGGTAAATATGTATTGAATCCATTTAACAAGAATCTAAATCTTTTTATCCCTTTACTTATTTGATTGGTTAAGTTCTATTTTACCTCATTCTATTAGAATTTGTTTCATAAATAATGTACAATGTGATCAAGATATACATATGGTTTACCATTAAATATGAATGTATAATCATTGATAAAAATTAAAAAAACCACAACCATCCAACCCACTAGAAATAATATGTCGGTTAAAAAGGATGTGTATATCCTTGAAACTTTTGTTGTATTATAGTAACATCAATAATGCTTATATAGATATTTGTGAATAATATGTTTCTATAGATAATTATGATTAAATTCTTCTATCAATATTTTCTCCTTCCACTATTATATTTCTAGAGTCATTAGATGAACAATTCTTCTTTTTACATTCCCAATAGTTCACAAACACTTCATGAAAACATTTTTAAGTAAATCCCTATGATTATATTTTTTATATGAAAATAAAACTACATAAATTAATTCCTTAATTTAATATCTTTTTCAATTCATCAAATTATTATTATAAATTTTCATCAGTAATAGAACTATACAAAGCTATTATATCCTTCTACCCTTCTCATATTATTCTAATTCTTATTCACCCTGTACAAAATATATATTAATAAAATGTATCTTTATTCATTCCATGTTACCTATTCTCAAATCCAATTATTATGTAGTCAATATGATCTACACTAGTTTTATTCTTATAGAGTTTGATTGAAAACTTATGGGCGGGATTGATTATCATATAGTTAGGTCTCATTATTCTTCATAAAAAAATTATTCCCTCTTTAATCATAATGTGGATATTATATCTCGTATCCTATATCTATATACTTCATTGATTAAAATTGTATATATATAAAATTAATAAAACATCCAAAATTAGTTAACCTAATCTTTTTATATTTTATTTTAATATTAACTATACTACGTTAACAAATGATTTATATTACCATGATTTATGGAATATAAAATGCTCATAGATATTTTATAACAACATTACTAAATATCTAGAATCCTAACCTAATCATATTATCATTAAAAAATTAGTAAACACAGTCAGACATCATTGTTAAATTTCCCCATGAAGACTTAGATAAAGGAATAGTTATTCCTTATTAATGTATTTCCATGATATATGAACATATCAAGAACTAATCACAAAAAAAATACAAACATAAAAAATATATTCATGTATTTATATTATATATGAATTGTATATAGTCATGTATCCCTTTCTTAACTATACCAAAAAAAATTCATTATTAGTCTTCCAACATTAAATAACCTAATAAACTCACCTTAATTTATAGTCTGATTTTTAAGAAAACATATCTTCTAGCATTTTCCTAAAATAAAATATAACATGATCATTAATATAATTATAAAAATTATCATTTAATATTAGTATACCTAGATTCATCTAAATAATAAATATCGTTATCATATTCTTATTCCTCACATTTATAAATAAGTTAAATTACCTTTACATAGTTCATATGCATCTAGGAAATAATTAACAGAAAATTTATAATTGAAATTAAAATATTGGATATAGAAATTACATATAATGTAATGTAGTTACAGAAAACCCAAGAACTAATTTGATTATTTTAGACCACAATATATTATATTATATAATATATATAATACTAGTAATGATCATAACTATATAAACAATACCCATTATAATGTTTTCATATTATTAACTTATATATATATTGGGTTATGATAAATACAATTTTTATTCAAAAAAGGATGATATGGACTCAAAAAGAATGATCATTCCATGTGAATAACATTTAGCAAAGCTTATGAGGGAGATATCATCACAAATATATTCCTTTGATTAATCCCAAGTTGAAATTCATTAAATAGAGGATTATAAAGTCCATATATGGTATAATTTCATGATTATTGATATTGTGGCCCAAAATATACTTATTAAACTGCACCATAAAAATATCACTATTTAACACCTTACTTCTAGGGAATCTACTTGTGTGAAAAAGGGTCATGTATCTAGACTATAATTGTGTGAATTTTCAAATATTATTGAAATAAAAGTATGAATATATTCATTTATTTTTATTATTATATTATAAATGATTAAATAACGAGTTTTATAAAGATTATATATTGATTTGATGAAACAAAACATTCATTTTTTGGAAATATACATTTTCAATTAAGACACACTACTTTCATGACTTCCAAAACATTCATAATAAACTATATTTTAGTAAAATATATGAATTAATTAATAACTATTAAATATAAATTATAATATAATTTTGTGAAGACAGGTGTTATTTTCAATGGTTGAGATATTATTATTGTCAAAAGCCTAGTATTTTCTAATAAAACGGTGGTTTATTTAAACGTTTAAATTATAATATTTAGAAAATAATTTTAAAAAAATAAATATTTTTTAAATCATCACGTGGAAAATATCTAATAATTAATTTTTCATATTTTTAGATGTAGACAATTGTTTGGGTGAAAATAAAATATTGTATAACCATATGGTATTTATTATGAAATCATAAAATATGAAAGGCGATGTAAAAAATAAAATAAACATACTATAAGAATAATAAGTATATGTATCACCCAAAATATGGTGTTTTGATGTTATTTGATTAATTTTATAAATCATTAATGAATCTAAAAAAAACTTTTAAAATATTTTATGGCTTTAAAAACAATTCATTATAAACATTACTCACATACACATCAAAAAGGTTATTATTTTAAAGGGTTAGGTTCCTAAAATTAAAAATAAGAAATATGCATTTTCATTTGTAGAAACCTTGGGAAAAATAATGATAATTTTTTTTTGTTTTTGACATATTTTTCATATAGTCTCCAAAACCTATGTTCAGAAATTAATAAAGAATTTCCCCCTCATTTTCTACATAAAACTATTCCAACAATCAATCAAATTTTCCAAAAACATTTTTAGAATGAATTTTCTCTACTCTTACATAGAAATATCGTTACCAAGGATCCCTTATTCTTTTAATAATCTCCACCAATCATTTTGAATAACCATATAATGGTATGGGATCCTATAAATTTCCACTTTTTTCAAGAATCATAACTAAATTATATCTTTTTGTAAACAATCCATGTTGGGTTATATTTTTAAAAATACATTTACTTTACTTATGATTTAGAAGTGAAAATAGAAAACTTTGATATATATTTAATCATTCCATGAATTTATAATCAGCCCTACTATGTTGCAGAAATCATATTGTGGTTTTCCAAGACAGTCATTCTTATAGTGAATGTCCATTCCCTTTTACACTCAATTATAATTAGATAGTTAAACTATTTATTATTTTAAGGGGTTTTTTCATGTATAGGAACAAATCTCTTAAAATCATGGTTTTTAAATTCATGAAACACATTCTTATGTAGAATAATCTATGTGACCATCTTATTCATATACATGATATGAATCATACAGGTTGGTCTAAAATTATATTGACATGTTATTCATTGTGTATTATTCCAAACTCCTTGGACTAAATGTTCGATTCATAAGAGGTAATACTAATCACACTATAATATTTATTTTGGTTGTTAGCCTTGATATATGTCTATGATTCAATGTCTTATGTTGTTTCCACATACATATGTTTACTTTACTGTGTTATAACATTCCACATTATTCAAGATCTAGATTATATCTACTCTTATGTTACCTTAATATAGTTATTAAGTCACATGTACTAAATTCTATTAGGTTATTCCTTTTTATTCACTTACTAGTGTTTTTCACTCACCCCTTTCTTATTTATGTACTCATGTTTTCCCGTGTGGGATTAGAAGATTCATAGAATACAAGAATATGATTTTTATAGTTTTTAAATTTTTTGACCCATGATTCCTGTTAATGTACTATATAACTAATTTTCCAAATAAAAAATGCCTCATGATCTGATTATGTTGCATTAAATGTATCATTATCTAATAAATCATACATCAATGTGTTTTAAAATTTTGGTTTCTCATAGTGGTCCATTCCCTTTTTCTATCCAGTGAAGAACGATGTTTATCTTATATAAATATTGAAATTCATAGAAAAACAATAACTGGATATTTCATTATATGGTGAAAATATGTTGATTCACATATGTGGTTTTGAACATTATAAAATTACTTTCTAAACTTCATCAAATTCTATGTTGTTTTAGTTACCTTTAGTAAGACATTTACTTCAAATCATTTTTTAAGGATCATGATGACCATTTTTATGATCAATGATTATTTAAGGTGAAATTATAATTGAATAATCATATTTCATCCAAATATATTTAATTCATGAAATACTACAATAATTAATGTGGAACTCCTGAATGATTTTTACACATAGAAGGTTTTCCCCCCAATTTATATCCATATGCATGTCAGGATTTTATAGGATTTTCATGGAAGATTAATTCTCATCATGCTCTAATATGAAGTCATTCCATACAAAAAATATATAATTTTTTAATGTGGATGTTTAATGTCACATATTATTCATTTATATATGTTCAAATGTATTCAAATATTCAATAATCATTTCTTCATAAGGAAGGTATAAATTTCATCATGTTCTTAGTTTTCAATATATGATATGGTAAATTTTTTAATATAACATCATATATCATGTAATGATCATGGTATGTTTTATCCTTCATATAGTTAGTATATTTACCATAACATCACACATCATGATATCAATCTATTATTTCTTGTAAAATCTCATTTCTTGAATGTTTTTTCTAGGAAAGTCAACGATCATTATGCGTAAATTCTAAAATACTCTACTTAAATAACTCTACATATATAGATGAATGTGTTACATGATAAACCAAAACATATAAAAAATTCCAGGAATAAATGTATATCTATCTTCCCATTCCTATATCATAGAGATAAATTATCTTTGCAACTTATTAAATCAATAAATATTAATTTCCCCCAACACAGAAAATAAGTCCCTTTTCAATAAAGAAATAAACATCAAATACTATTGAGTATGATGAAACAACTTAATTAGATATGAACAAATAGAAATGCATTCTTAATAATGATAAGAAATATAGTTAGAGACTAAATAATTATAGGTAAAATTTTAATTAAAAAGTATCTCCATAAAATATCTCTATTATCATAAGTATATAATAATATTTTTGTTGATTTTTTTGGGGATGAGGGTTGGGTGGAAAAGTTAAATAATAATTTTGACCAAATTAAGATAACTCAGACATAGGGATTTGTTTAGAGGATAAACAATAACAATTATGTAAGAAAAAATGGTTTTTTATAACAAGTTAAATGAAAAACGAATGGTGATTAAAAATAAATAATCCATTTTCCACAATGGAAATAAATATTTTTTTTGGAATCAGAAGGGACAAGATGTTTCCATCCACGAATATAAAAGAACATATTTGACTGCTATTCTAAAAAATAGAGATGAATATATTTATTATTACTCATATGGATTTTGAATATTTATTCATTATAATAGTTTTAAATGAATAAGTAATAATTTGATATTATGATGGATTTATCAACTATAAAGATTAAAAAAAATATCACGTAAAGGAGACACTTTTTGTAATGAATTAATAAGAAAGAACTAAATATTATTTGGATGAAAAAACATTATATTGATTGTTTTACATCATGTATGATTTAATGATAATCTACATTTTTATATTAACAATTATCAATGTCTTAGTATTGTTTTTTATTCTGAAGAAATATTCTTTGGGGGATTTATTAGGTTTTAATGTAGCCAGTTTAAATAATACATGATGTTTGAGTTTGAAATTTTTATGATTAATGAGATATTGTTTTTATTTTGGTTATATGTGATTTAAATAAGATTTTTAACTTTTAATTCCAAATTTATATATTCTAAAAGATTTAGTAAATGTTATAGATTTTATACTTTAAAGGACATGACAACATCAGTTACTATACAGATGGGTTGACAATGGATGAAAATAGTAGGGTAGATTTAACTTAGTATTAGAAAATTACTAGGAGGCTATTGAAATTAATAAAAAATAGACCTAATATTGTTTTTTCTAAATAATTGGACATAAGGAAACCAATATTTTATGAAAAATACACAATATATATGTGAGAATGAAATAATAATATATCAAATGAATAATGAATTTTTTGTTGGTATAATTTAGAATAATATAGAAACTTTAAGTTTCATATGATGATACAAATTGTTTCGGTTATGTGGATGAAATTAATATAGAATCAAATTTTGTATTTTATCCTATTGATCTGTGAATTTATTTTTGGAAGAATACGTAATATTTTGTATCATTGAGCACTGTAGTAGGTTTATATATGGAATCTACTCAATATTATACATAACTATGATTAAAAAATAAGTAACATAAGGAAGATTTATATTAATTAAACAAGTATAATTTTATAAAATTTCATAACTCTAATGCTATTATTATAATAATATTAAAATCTTCCATCATTTTAGGAGATGAAAAAAAATAAAAAAAAAATTATGAAGTATAAATATGAATATATATTGATTATACTATAATTTCATTAGTATAAATTAATATTAAATATGTTATGATGAAGTAACTATACATGAAATGTTTTGGAATGAATCATTTGGATTTTATATTTCCAAAAATATTCATTATCCTAAAGGATTAGAGAAGGTACCCTCACCCTACAAAGATTGTTTGTCCCCTGATGAAGCTCGTTTATTCCATTCAATATGTGGTATCTTATTTATGATTTTTATGCAAACATATGTCACCCAACACATATTGATTAGATGAGTTACAATTTTTTAAATTGATAACCATAGATGAATGTCTATGTGTGTTTTTAAAAAATTGGAGTGTAAATCAATATTTTTGATATTTTTTTCTTAAGGAATTTTTTTGGACATAGTCATATTTTCAGGGGTGATTCTATTGTATTTCTCTCATTGTTGATGGAGGAGTTTTTTTCTATAGATTTTTACATAGTGGTATATTTTATTTTAAATATTTTAGGGGATAGTATATGAATTCAAAATAATATATATCTTACTAAACATAATATATCACACACATGGAATATGAATGTATGAAATAGAAATTCCATTCCTGATAAGTTATCATTTTCTTGGTAACAAGTGACAATACAACTTAAAGTCAAATTATATTTTTCATTTGTGGACCTTTCACCTATGTCTCAGTTCTCTTACATATCTAATGATGATAATGGTAGATTAGTTGTGGTATTTGTTTTTGTAATGATATATTAGAAAAAACCCAAAGGGGTATATTGATTTAAAAAATAAATCAATTAATTTCTATGTTTTATTTAATGTAAAATAAAGGTTTAGATCTTGTAAAAGTATCATGAAAACTTCGATGGTTAGTGTCATAATTTATAGTGATTTTTTTTAATTTTCGATATGTTATTCTTGAAATACCAAAATCAAATTTCAATGAATGATGTATCATAAAAGGATATTCTAGTTGTAAAGTCATTTTTCATCATGGGTTTTATATTTTGAAAAGGAAATAGAATTTTAATTTTCTATTCAAGGGTAACATTAAGAATCATGATTCAGATCATAGTCCCCATGATTTGAACATATCTATGATAAATTTTGGATGTGTTAGGATCCCCTAGAGGTGTTCTGAATTTATTTTAAGAGACCGGCTAAAACATAATGATTTTATATATTTTAATACTGTGAATAATTTAGGACACATATTCATGGTGAAACTATAAAAAACCTCTTGTATTAAAATTTTACAATTCATTTCAAACATTCATGCTTTTGGTGCATAGGTAGTGAACATTTAAAGAAATCCCACACAGGATGTTATGTGAAATTTTGTAATGCCCATACTATTGTATATATGGTAGAATAATCCATGTATAGTTGGGTAACTATATATATTGACCATGAAATCTACCATATTACATTAAATGTTGAATATACATAATTTTTTTTAGATCTGAACCTATAAACCTACTTTTACATAACAAGTTATATTTGTACTATCTAAATATGTCTCTATTCCTTCCACGTGATTTTTTTAGCAAATTAACCTTTTATTCATAGTAAAATTACATTCCTTCAATCTTATAGTTGAGAGATATATGAGTCTAAGAAACCATATCCATCCTCCCATGGATACTCTCATTTATTTCTGGTGTTTATCATTTATGTTTATTTTTCCCAATTTTTTGTTTTTCATATATATCTACTTTTTTAAACTCTATGAGATTGAACCCGAGGCTAGTACTAGTTGAGTAGAACACTAAATAAAAATTTAGTTGCCTGAAAATTTTATTCCTATGTCATACATTTGTTACAAGGTTTCTAGAAAATATACATGATTGGGGTGGACCGAGTATGATAGATAATGAACCTTCAGTGAGGTTATGTGTTCCAAGTGGTTATAGATGAAAAATGATTTCATTTAATAACCAATTTATGAAAGGTATGTAATGTTATTATGATATATATGTATCTTGTTTGGTTGGGTTTGTTGGAGATAGTTAGGTTTCATATTCATGGTGAATAGTGGTTGATGTCGTTTATTATTAATTTGATGGGTTAGGGATGTTATACAATAAATCATGTAGATTGCATAAAATTAAAGAAAAAATTTGTTTTATGTTGAATCTTAGTTTTTTGTTGAGTACAATTACTCTGGGTGGACGATGTGGTCAATGGTGTCATATAAAAATTTGATTGGACTCATGATGTGGCGTGAACCACTATGTATGTGTAGAGGCCCCATTAAACTAATATTTAAAGGGGATAATATTGATCATTGATATGGATGATATACTCGATGGAGTAGGCCATAGTTGGTTGTAGTTGAGTACATCAGTTTGTGGATTTAGGATTCCCATTATATTGAAAACAAATTTATTGATTATTTAAGGATAAATATTTTCATTCCTGGGATAATTTTATGTAGTTAATATAGAAATTATAATATTATGTGGTATTCCTTAAGAAATGTTTTATGGCCTATGGATGTGTGTTTTGGAATTAATATAACCTTGAATGGTAATATGGTTATGGTTATTATGTAATACCATGAGTTACAGGATTACATAAGATGTTTGTGGACTTTCTGATATGAAAAATTATGATATATAGAAAAAAATATTTATATACTTTTTTACACACTGGTATATTTTGGAATTTATGAGATAAATACTATTTTGATTGGCCTTCTATGTTCATTGTGACACCTTGAATGCGACCCGAGGGAAACATGTGGACAATATAGATTTGACTATAAGAAAAGAAAAAATATGTTATTAGTAGAATTATGGATAATGTAATGTATATTTTTCATGAGTGAGATGTAATGAGTTTAATTATGGGCTAGGTGGTCCCTCTATGCTGAGAAGGTAGTAAATTTTCTTCATTTTTACACACACACTAACAACCACACATACTCACATAAACACAAATATATATATATATATATATCTGTGTGTGTGTGTTTTGGTTTGTTTTATCATTCCATGGGTGATATATCATCTTTTTTTATATCCCTAATGGTTTGGTGAACAATGGTAAATGTGATTGTATATCTATTTTATCTTTTATTGTTTTTTATTTTAATTTTTTCATTTATTTTTCTGTTGTTATTATTATTTTTGTTATTATTATTATTATTATTATAATTAATTTTTCTTATTTTTTATTTTTACATGAGGGTTTAGTGTAACCACTATCACCCCATGGACCCATGCTCTATGTTAGTTTCATTTGGAAAATAAAGAGGAACACTTAAGGATATGTGGTGTACCTATGTTTGGAAAATTTCCAGTTTTTCAAGGATAAAATCGAATAATAAATTATTATCAAGTCAAGGAGATTACAAGGAAGTACCATGATAATTTTGTTACAATTTGGAATCATGTTGTGGTATTATATATAAGATATTATTAGTGTATTGTTATTTGTTTTGTATTTAACTGTAGTCTGAATAAGACTTGAAACATTAGATATAGGTCATCTTCTGTGTGATGATATGATCTACATGATTTCATGTCAATGTCACTAGAGAAAATGTTATTTATTGGAATTTTATGACAATGATTGTTTGTATTCATGGACTTATATGTAAGAGATGGATTACTCATTAATCATATTGGTCATGTAGAGATCACATTGCATATGTATTTTAGCATTATTATAAGATACTATATGAAATATAAAATTATGGTTAGGTGGTTTAATTTTCAATAACATTCTTTAAAATAGATACATATATTGTCTCTTGGTATAATATTACCCAACTATATTGGGAAAGTGGAGTGGTTTTATATACAAATGAGGGGAATATTTGTTAACTGTTACAATTTTTACTTATACATTGTTTTTTTGTTTATATTCATGGTGATATTAATCAAAACTAGACTATTTGTGTGAATAATGAGGTGATGGGTATGAGAACCCCACATGGTTATGATGTATGTAGTTTTCACACCTAAAATGTGTACGTAGGGGATACAGAGCTAAATGATATATGACATAGAAATTGTAGAGAATTGTATGGATATCTAGGAGTGTTGAATGTTATATATTTACCTTTTGTAATATCTAGACTATTATATCAGTAATGCTTATGGGGTTTTTTCATAGTTACATTACACCTTGAAAATCCCAATCAGTGTGTCAAGTGGGTGGAGATGTAGTTCCACACAGATGTATATAGTTTGAGGCCCGTATGATAGATTTGATAATGATCCATAAGTGGAGTAATTTAGTATGATATTAATAATAGTATTGATTGAGGAGATATGGTAGTGGTTAATAATAATTGTAAGGTTATATTATTATTGGTTATTCAGAGTATTGGTTGTTGAGCATTGTGATACAAGTTATTTGTAAAATATTTGTTATAGGTGTTTCAATTTTAGGTTATCTATTCATTCATTGAGAGCGTGGAACACATGATATAAAGTATTTAATAATCTTTACACAACTGATATTAGATTATATTGAGAAGCAACTAGGGTTATTGGTGAATTTAAACATATATATTCTAAAAGGACATGTCAAGATCTGGTGTTATATACTCGTAAAAGTTGGAAATCATGAGGGTAAAATATATAAAGACTTCACAAAAAAATTATTACATTTCCTTTGATTCATTGATATGAGATCAGTCATACATTCTCATTCCCTTGTATAATGGGGAGAGAATAGTTATTGAATATTTTGGGAGATTCACAGATATATTTTGTTGTACACAAACAAGGGTAGGATATGACAAAACAATGGTGAGATGGTTTAAGTATGATTTGTAGAAAGATATCATGGTATATGTGAATATATGCACTTTGAACTAATTTTTATATGTGTTGAATCATTAATTGATGGATGAGAATAACATTTTAGATGGGAAGTAATGATCATGGTAGTTGAGTAATGTGAGAATGGCGGTTGGTCACAATGTAACATGAATCATCTATATGAGGATACCTATAATGGTATTCATAAAAGAGGTTTCATAATTAAATGATGGAGTAAATAATCAGTGATTTGATTACAGTTTTAGAATGATGTACATGTTTGAGTATAGTTTCATTTACCATTGATGAAGTGCTATGTATATTTCCATATGTGACATTTGGATACATTTCAGTAGATGACATCTATGAAATCTATGATTCAAGAATCCTAGAAGACCCATGTGTGTGATGTAGGACAATGGGAAAATAGTTTGCATATGACTACACACATTCCAGGATAGAGATATACATAACTAGCGGTGGGAACATTAGAATATTGGGAGTGTAGATTCGTAAAGATGATATGAATCAGGTATTTGTGATTCTTGAAGGATTCATGTGGTCGACCTGAATCATACAAAGTTGGACCAAGATCTAATGACATGTAGAGGTATACCATGGGGACTAGACCAAATTTTTTGGTTTTTTAAGACAAATATGATTTGACATGGTTATGATATGATATTATAATTAACTATTTACTAGTTAATATGTGATAATTAGATATGATTCAAAAAAAGTGATGGATTTATTGGAATTATGAATAATTGCGGGCATTGAGAATTATACAATATGACATGTGGGAACAAAATATGTGATATGATAGTGGGAATCAATAATTACATAGGATAAAGGTTGGAATCCAGTATTTTGTATGCTAAAAGTGTACATCATGATATTAAAAACATCATGTTTGTATCATGCATGATATTGGATAATAGTTGAAATTATTATTATATGAGATTTGTGTTAGAATTTTAATTATATTGAGGGATGATGGATGTTCCATTAGTTATAGATAGATATATTGTGTGTACATAATGGATGGGTGTGTTGATGAAATTTAATCTATTAGATAAATCAATATGAGACCAAGTTGGTGATTTCTATGGTGGTAGTGTCCAAGGAAGATTTTTTTTATATTTTTCATATGAGGTTGTTTGATATTCTGAGAGTGAGATAGTTTTTTTCGATTTCATCTTAGTTAGCTGGAATGTAGAGAGAGATATTATAGGTTTTCACATACTTTTATCATTGTATTGGGATAATATCTTGGAGATAATTTATTATATGGTGGGATGCATTTAAAACTATATATCCATATGGGGTTTTTGAGTTTTAAAAGTAATTTTTTTTATATTTTTATGTAGGTTTGATGATAGAATTCATATTCAATTATAATATTGGGAATTGGTCCTTCATTACGGCCTATTTTCAGTTTTGTTGTGTGGCCTATGTAGTGTTTTTAAATGATTTTGGGGGCCGGGTCTAAACATATGTCATTGGAAATTTTTCTATTATTTCATGATTCATAGGGCTGGTATTTTGGGAAATTGTGTGAAACTGCTTTCAATGCAAATTTTGTATTCAATATGAATATAGATGGTTTGAAATTAAGGGTAGTGCACTATTCTAGTAAAATAATGTATGGGTTCTAGGTAATTCAAGAAAATTTTATAATGTTTTGAGACATAGTTTCATGGTTGTTTGACCATTTGGAAAATAATCATCCAAACAATTTAAGGTACATATTACATAATCATTTTGAACAACATGGATGGAGAATCATTTGGATGACAATACATACAGACCATATAGTCCACCCCATTACATTAAAAGTGGAAATTACCAAACTACCGAACCTATTTTTAAAACCCTATAACCTAAATTATCCTAAAACGTTCGACTAGGAATTCCAAACTAAGTATCTCCTCTATTAAATTGAATGATTGGTATATTTATCACCGGATTCATTATGTAATCCTGTTTTGTTCAATTTGAAGGAAAAATAGATGTGATTAAAGTAATCTATATCCATAATTATTTGGATTCCCTCACTAGTTTGATTTTTTTTTATTATTTTGATCATTAATTAAGTTATTGGGGATCTCATATGGTTCATTAATTCCAATAGACTGAGATAAATCTAGAGTTCAGTACTAGTCATGTTGAAAACCTCAATCTATGGAATATTAATCTATTCATTTTAGTAATTTCTATATGTGTTAGGTGATGTGTTGAAAATTATTATGAGTGGTTGGTTTGGGTTTGAATGGGAATGATGTATCTGGAAGATTCAATTATTTTTTTAGTTTTTTAAGGGAAATGTAATTTGTGAAATATTGGTTTTAGTTAATGCATGGTTTGGTTTGTATGATATGCGGTCTTTTATTAGGTTGGTTGAATTAGCGCTTGATATAGAAGGTATTAATGATTGTAATGGATGATTTCATTCCATGGTAACATGTTTTGTTTGTACATTGTGATTATTTATGATTAAATTTAAAAAATGGGTATAATAGATTCACCATGATTTTAGCCTATGATGTTGGTTTTACAGCTTACTATGGGTGGATGATGTGACAAATAGGGTCATGTGCACATACGATGTGACCCATGTGGTGGTGTTAACAAATAATTATAAGTGGATCCCCCCATTGATTAATCAAAATAGTTGATGATGTTGATAATTTCTATGGTGGATGTTATCCACAAAGAAGACCACGATTGGTTGTTCTGCACCATTAGTTGGGGTGAATTTTTGTATGCTGTTATGTTGGGGATGATTGTAAAATATTATTGAATATTGGATCTCTCCATGCCCTATGGATTTATTAGGGTTTTAATCAAGAAGTAGTATATGAATTTCCTTGGGTCAGTTTTTATAACTTGTGGATTTTCCATTGGGTCACTGGGATGAACATGGATCGTAATATGTTTTTGGATGATGTGTGAGACTTTATGAAACATGATTAGTTAGAAGGATGTGGTTATTTTAGTATAACATAATTTTTATGCAACATTCCTCTATAGTGTGGGCCACTATTGGTAAAGGGTCATTTGTGGTTGTTGGAAATTAGGGTAGTGGGATTTTGTGATATTAAGTCAATTGTTATTTATGTTTATTTTTTATTAACAAAAATATATATAATGATGTCAACTAGGGAAACTATTAAAAAAGACCTAGTATGTTTATACCCACACTGAACAAGGTCCCCTTAGGACACATGTAGAATTTATGTATTTCAGTATTAGTAATTGAAACCTCAAATCATCAGTAGCTAATTTAATAAGAGTGTTCATATTGTGTACCAGCAAGAATGAATTAATTTTTTAATGAATTAGATTATACCTTGGTGATGATATGACAATTGTATTTTTATTTTTTCATGAATATATAAAAATATATGTGTGTATGTGTGACCATTCCAAAGGGGTTCTTGGATAATTTATGACCCTCATAGAATCGTAAATGTATGGAAGAGTGGTTATCTACTTATTTTAACTTTTGTTTTATATTATTTAGATATCATTTAATTCATTGTAATGATCTGTATAATTATCAAAAAAAGTTTATAAGACCACCCATAGTTGTAAACCTAGATCTAGTAATAATAAAATAATACAAACAAACATTGATTGATAACCACTAATGGGAAAAAATGTTTACTATCTATAATTAACATATCAAATGATATTATTGATTCACTTCTATATACAAAAAAAATTATATAAAAAGGAATCAATAAACTATAAAATAAAATACATGGCCAACTAATGGGAACCAATGAAATCATCTTATAAAAAGAAATCAATAAACCATACAATGCATGACCTACTCATATGGATACAAAATAATTGTCCATATCATGGAAAAATTATCAATTGTCTCCTAGTATATAATCAATATTTATTTAGTGGTCATTCCTCATCCATAGATATCTAAAAAGTATAAATACTATGAATATTTTTTGAGTTAATAACTATATTTACATTCTATATAATGAACCACCAATATGATTCATATAAGAAATGATATTATAAAATTATATATTAATATGTATACTTGTATGTCAATACTAGAAAAAATTTATAATAAACCCACAATAATATAAAACATGTATAAGAAGGAGAAAAATAAATTCAATCGCGGGATGAAGAGTGAAAAAATAACATGACCACAATGAAGTGAGTAAAATTAGAATACTTAGACAAAAATTAAAAAAGGAATAAATTAGTTAGTAGGGATTTAAATTAAACCATAATATCAACAAAACATATGGTTTTATATTCATGGATAGGCATTTTTAAAGAGATAAAAATGTAAAAAAACCATTAATGAACATTTTCCATACATATTTTTTATCTTTATTGTAAAAGTATAGTTAAAAGTTACTTCAAATTTCACCCCATAATATTTGAAGATTAATTTAAATAAAATATTTATTACATAATTCAATATAACATAATCATAGAAATAAACTGTAATTATGTATGAAAATATAAACATTATGATAAAAATATACACAACTGGATTGAAATCCCATTTCAAAAACATTAATAATTTAATATCATTTTATATTATAAATAAATATACAATAATGTTAATATATATTAATTATCAAATCCAACAAAAATATAATATGATGATAATTAATTTAGAATAACCGTTATGTATTAAAAATCAACTTATAAAAAATTTAAATGTGATTCTTTTCACATTTTTCAAAAGAGAGCCAAAATTGAATTCATGGAAAAATGATACAATGACTATGTTTAACCTATTTCATATAATGTAATATAATATATAAATTTAAATTAATAGGTCATTTATGAATTTATTTTAACACAATTTAAGAATTAAATAAGGAATATGTATATGTAGGTGGATGATTTCTACATAAAATATAAAAATAAGGATAGTTTTTCATATTAAAATTATTTTTCTTGTTTGGGGTAATAAAACAAGGAAAAATGGTAATAATATTTGAAAATTATAGAAATAAATATATTAGATGAATTTATATTGGATTTAGGAGATTTAAAAAAGGCAATCCCCTCCATGGTAATTGTAACATAATAAATCTCGTTAAAAAGTGAGATCGTAACAATAACCTGTACAGATTTTATAACACCTGAATAAAAACATATGTGAAGAGGGAAATTATAATATAAAATTAATTACCATTATAATATAGCGAATAATTATATAATATTTAAAATAATTTTCATATTTAACAAATATGGAAATCATAATGTAATTCAAAATATGTCACAAAGAAGGAGGTTTTCGAGGAAAAACCGTTACTAGAGATTCTTACATAATTGAAAGTGTTATAACATCCATATATACTATTACTATATTTTGTTTAAATCAATATTAGAATAATATTTATATTAATCCTAAGATAATTTATTCACTAATAATATCTTATTACCAACGTATTAATAACAATTTTCTAAAATGAATATTTTTAGTAAATTTTTCAATATTCCTTGCCTAGTCTAAATAGGTGGTTCAGGTACGTAATCTACGGCCACAATTTCATAATATAAAAATTAATAATGGTGTTTTTTATTATTTTTTAATATTTATGGACTTAAATTTCCACTTTATTAAACTCATATAATTTATTAAATTAGAGACAAAAAATATATCTAATTTTTAGAAATTTTGATTATATAAAAGGAATTCATTTTTAGTGAATGAATTTTATCATATGACCATTGAATAACCTCAATAATAATATATATATCATAATTAAAAATTAAATCATGTTTTATAACCATGAATTTTAGGATGTGATGTAAAATTAAATGTATCATTCGTGGATGCAATAGTCTACATGTACACATGAGTGATATTCTCATTTTCTATTGAATGTGGGGATGTAGGGTATAAAATTGTTTCTTGAAAAACGTAATAAGATTAAGTAAACTAATGAAACTAATATTAATATGTCAATATGGTTATATTATATTTGTATTAGGGGTTATAAAAATTAAACTTAAATGAACTCGATTAAAATGGTTTCCATTTCATTTGGTATACGCCTTAGATTTCCCAATATGCCTTTTTAGTTCCCACTTTTTGTTATACTAGAACCTCTAGGTCATGTATTAGTGTTTTAAATGTTATTTTAGAAGTTATTTTTTCCATATTGTTTTCAACATGGGTTTAGAAGTGAGGAGTGAGGGGATCCATATATGAATGAGTGATGCGACACTCATGTAAACATTTTTAAACTTTAGATAAAATAGAGAAATTAATATTGGGGAGTGGTACTAAATAATACCCAATTAGAATATAAGTATGGATAGGTTTAAATCCCTTTATAAAACATGATTAAATTTATTATTTTAGATATTTATGGATTTAACACTTAATTTCACCCCCTTTAACCCTTCTACCCTTTATCATGGTGAAAAACATTTATCATCGTAACTATTTTTATGATAAAAAAGAAAACATTATAAAATAATGTAAATATTAACATTCCAAATATGTAATCCATAATACAATATTAATTTTTTTTAATTTATAAATATTTTATTTCCATATATTTTTTTTAAAATAATGATAATGTGTTTCTATAAAATATCCATTTTAATGATAAAAATCCTTTCATGCAAAAATAATTTATAATACTGATTACCATTATATATAACAATTTATTTCTATGAAAATAATATTTACGAGACATTAAAATAAATCTAAAAAAATGGAACCATTTTAATAGTTAATAAAATAAAACTAAGCAATGTTTTTATGAAAATATAATATATTATTTCTTCAAAAAATATTTGGAACGAATAATTAATACAACATATTTATATTAATGTCAATAGTTTACTCAAAATTTTTAATTTTTAATAAAAATAAAAATAGAAATTATTTTTATAAAATTATTAAATAATTATTATAATAAAAATGTTATGATATTTTTTAAAATGATATTTTTATTATTCATGAAATAATAAACAATTTATAAAATATATGAAATTATATCTCAAAATAATTTCGATCTACAAAATATGAACATTAATGTAATTATAAAATTATAATTTTACAATTACAAATGATTTATTTAAAAAAACATATATAATTTTCAATAAAAAATGATTTTTAAACTAAATTTCTTATTTGTACATGAATAATTAAATTTAAATTATAAATAGTTTCTTAGTCGTTATATGGATATTATTTATTTATTAAACTGACCACAATTTTAATATTACCCTTACATTTTGTGATATAATTTCCAAAAATATTATTAATTTATTATGAATATATAATTCATAAAAATAGTTTCTGTATAATTAATGGTATTTTCATATGTAATATAGAAACATTTTACAAAATTAGTAATTTTTCACATATGTTTTCATTAACTATCTCATAATTTATTTTATATTGTATTGGCTTAATTAATTAATAACTTTACATATATGTTTTTTTTAAATAAATTATCATACAAAATGGGTTTATATAATGAGAATAAATACATAAATATCAATGTGTTATATGTGTAGTCTTCTCAATATCACCCCAAAAACCATTACTCATATAAAAAAACTTTGGAATATAGGGAGGTATGTGTATGTTCATGTGGTGAAACGTAACTCATACACGATAGAGTGTTCCTGGGTTGGGGATTAATTAAACTTGTGGTTGGATATTATTAGTTAAATGGTGTGTTTTAATGTTAAGGTAATGGGTCACACCAGAAGAATATTAGAATTATAATATTATTTATTTTCTTATTATGTATCAAGACATAACATATTTGTTTGCATAATAGAGATGAGTATATGTTATGATATATGAACAAATGCTATTATGGTGTCTCTCTATTTTAATGGAACTGTCTTTTTTTGTTTTATTATTCCCTGATTCCTTGAATGAATATATATTTTAAAAATAAGATCATCCAAAAAATGTTGAAGGTTGATGTGGAACACACCATTATTTTCCTTGGATGTAGGTATCATTTTATGATGATCGATATAATTTTATGATTTTAAGGATGTTTTAATATTTTTAATTTTAAAATTTTGTTTATTTTATTGGATTGTTTCTATTATAAATAATTTTTATTTGAATCAGTTTTTATGTAAATAGAATGTTGAATTCTACAGATTTATTTTAAGACTATTGAAAATTTTTCTAAAGGGAAAAATAAATATTCTCATTTAGGGATTAATGAAATATAATCACTCATGAATATGATATGAATAGGAGATCTATTTCATTAATTTATATTTTGTAATTATAAAGTAATTATAAAATGAAGAGACTATTCCTAGGGTTTATCTCACTAGAAGATCATTGAGTTCATCTTATTGATGGTGGAGGAGTAGACTTCGACACCTATCTTGTTAATGTATTCTATTATTCCTTCAAGGGTGATAAATGAATTTCACTTGGATGTGTAGTAATCTTTTTGAAGTTGGATAAACATGAGAAATCAAATATTAATATGTTTTTTAAACCTACGGGTATAGTGATTCGACTATAAATTTTTATGCACGTGTAATTTGATTTAATGAATTATAATATATCAGCTCATAAATGAGTGTATGATCATTAGATATATCCACATATAGGTTATCAATGTAAAATCACCTTCACTTCAATGTATTTATTTAATTGTTCTATATTCTATATTAGGTAGAGAATATAGTTGTTCTTAACATCAGATGATGACCAATGTAATGATATGTTTCAAAATATTTATATTTTTTCATCACCTATATAGATATCATACTATCCTGTGACGTAATAGTATAAAAACTAAAATGGAATGAAATAATGGAATGATGATTTTTAATGTAACACAAAATAGTTAGAACTATATAAACATTACAAATAATAAACAGGATGATGAAATGAAAATTAAATTTCTCATATTGCTAAAACATACCAACCTCATTCTTAATCATTATCTTTCTCATGGAAATTAATATAAAAAAATAATAGCTCGATCATCAATTTATATTAAAAAATACAATTATTTATTGAATGTGTGGGTTTGAATTTAATAAATAATAAAATGGTGGAAATAATTCATAAGGAATATTCATACTTAAGGTGGTCTAAATAGATATTCAAATAATTGTATAATGAAATATATTGTTATAAATCTAAACAATTAGATATTAAATTAACCCCTCAGTCATTAAGTACAATTATGGAAATGTAAAATTGATTAATTATCTAGTCATGATCCACATGAATATAACATAATGAAAGAAAATTAACCTATAAAAAAATATGGGGTCCAGTGATAGATTATTAGGTATGGAAGCATAAATGTAAAAGGTAATGGAGATTGTAATAAATCATATACAAATTTCATTCATAAATTGTTTATGTTTATTAAACCCAACTCTAAGTGAATTGGTTATTTTGAAAATTAAAATTTAAAATATATGAGGGGTAATAGTATATTTAGAAAATATATTTGATGAATTTAATATTTATTTGAAATTATAATTAAAAAAATTTGTCATTATATCATTTTTAAAAATTAAAATATAATACACTATTTTAATATATATATATAAATTATTTTTGATTGATGGTTATTGAATTTTTGAAATAAATAAATATATAATATAATAACATTTTAAATAAATAAGAAGTCATTATATATTAAATTTATATATTTATTAATCAAATTTTTATTAAATAATTATGTAATTCACAAAAATTTAATACGGTTTTAATAAATTAAAAAATAGAAATTCTAAAAATAATAAATATAATTTGGGTAATAAATTAATAACCCATTAATTTATTATAAAAAATTTTGTACAAAAATGAATAAAACTATAAACAATAAATTAGTTCACACATAACAAATCCAAATTCTAATTTTCTATTAAAAAATCAATTTAACACTTTTTTGATAAGTTTGATTCAAAAACCTAAATTATTTTGTTAAAAATATTTTTATCTATAACCAAAATACATAGAAAAAGTTTATTAATTAAATAAATAATGGTTTAAAACGATTGTCTTTCATATTAAATGTAATAAAATGATAAATGAATCTAGAAACAAAACCAATATAATTTATTTTTTAAAAATTGAATAATATGATTGAGAAAATTTCAATTTAATATCTATTTAAAATAAAATAAATTACGATTTCTCTACCAGGAACATAAAAATATTGATGTATTTCAGTAAATCAATATACCACTAAAAATGGTGTAGATAATTCAATGGTACAGTTTTTAATACTTCATTTTGAAATATACCATTTTGAATTTCTAATGTCATGATTAACTCACATCAATCAATCCCTTACATGGTATATATAAATAATATAATCATCAATATCATAAAAGGAAATTTACAAGGTTGTGTCCAAGTATGGGTTCCAACACCATACTAGGTTTTGGTTTGTTAAGAACTTTCCTCGGTTGTCTTTTCATCAAACACCTAAATCGATCTAGGACATATAACTGAAGGACAATACTAATTTCCCCATGTTGGTAACTAGTAATATTGTCTCCAAACATTATACCGGGGAATGATTTTACCATTAAATTATAAATTAGATCAAATGATACCATATCTACATTTGAGTAAGTTAAAAAAATAAATTGATTAAACATGAGACTTAACAATGTCATGAAACATCACTTACCTGAGGAAAATTACCATATATGAATAGTTATATACTCATTATTAGCATAAAATTTAATAAAAATAAGGTACAAATTATAAGGCCCCAGCCTTAAACATTAATTTATCTTGAGTTATTACAAGATTACACAATGAGGATCTTTTTAGGTTTAGATTTTTAGAGAATTAGATCACAAAACTTGCATTACATTCAACATTTAAACAATGTGGTTACATAAAAGATAGTATTAATTTTTTCCCATCAACTTAAACATATTTAAAAATAAAGCATGGATTATTTCTTGACACTTCCTTGAAACTATCATCATATCATGTACCTTTCCCTTGACCTGTGAAAAAAATTTCAAAAAATACTTTGGATGAGCAGAAAAAGCTCAGTAAGGGTTATAAAAATATGGAAAGGAAACATGAGTTCATATATACATAAGAATGAAATCATACTTTACCCATAAAACATAGGCATATCAAATCATGAATAAATCATAGAAATCATAATACATAAAAGGTAACTAGAGGTATTCATAACAACCTTACGTAGGGAGTAACCCTCTTGGTTACGTTTGGAATACCCACCACATTATATTCCCTAAATCTCTTTGGAGAAACCTTAATGTTTCACTCCTTCATGTTACCCAATGCATTGGAGAGCTATATCGGGCTCACCCGCACTTAGATTATCACGGAACCACCCGTATTAATAAACAATTCCCAAGAACCATATCATAATCAAAGAACATAACTTAATCACAAAATAAACATAATATTCCGGCATTGTAAATACAATATAACATTTTAAGATATTGAAATAATGAATCCATTCTAAAAACCCATTTTCAAAACCATTTAAAACATTTAATAAATATATTTTTGAATCAAAGTGTCCCATACCAATTTGAAGCTTTTAAAATTTTAAACCATTAATATAAATATAAATAAATCCTGAAAACCATTATGAAAACATGGATATTAATGAGAAATATTTATAAGAATAAATCATTAAAACATTTAAAATGATATTTTAGTAAATGTGTTTTTTAACAAAGTGAGAGACACTTGAATACAAGAATTGAGGAATAACATTTAATCAGAACTTTATAATATCATGATAATAGAGGGATTCATGATATAATATTCTAATGGACAGTATATATACTATATAAGAGTGAACTGGTGCATAACAACAATGAAGTCTCAATAGAAATGTAAAATGAGATGAAATCCATTATAAATAAGGTATCCTTAAATTAATGATAAATCAATCTCATAATTATGTGTGAAAAATATAAATACACTCAATATAATTTTATATTAAGTGTAATACAATCAAAGGACATTGACACATATTCAAAGGATGACATATTCAATAACTACATGTTGAACACAAAGAAATCGAAATTGGGTTAAAAAGTTCCCTTGGTAAAATTCGACAGCCTAACGACGTCACTTCAAAATTCAGAAAATGAGTTTATGAGAGATAAAAAGGGTATCTCATAACTTGGAAATAAAATTTAAATCAATAAGGATATTGAAGAACATATCCCAACATAATTGTATGTGAATAAAAATACATAACAAATAATTCTTTTAAAAAGAGGAGGATGAAAGGTTCCCTTTCCGACATGGGTAACTTTCGAAACGTACACCCCATGGAAGAAGTGTCATACAATGAATATGTAAATACCCATAAATGGAATTAAATTAAAAAAGGTGTATCATAATGGGCAGTACATACACCACTCAACCGAAATTGTGGAAAATGTAGCATAAATCTCACGGGAATAAAAGTGAGATGAAAAATCCCTTACGAAACCTCGGCAGTCTAACGGAGCCACTCAAAAATTCCAAAATGGATTGATGAGAGAAAATAGGTTCTCTCATAACATGAACATAAAAAGTAAATTAGGATTAATATAAAAGAAAAACCCAATCATAAGAAATATGAGCTTAAAAGGAATGACATAAAAGAGTGTACTTAAAAAGATAGAGAGGAGTATGATCCCTTACCTCGGGTTCGACATGACTCGATCATTCTTTAATCTTCTGAATAATAAACATGAATTAATTTATAATTCCTTAAGAACCTTTTTAAAGTTAATTATTCCTTTTATATCACTTATTACCATGTCATGAACACTATGTTATTATTTAAGTTAATAACGGTCGTTTTAACGATCATTGGTACTTGAGTCATAAATAAACTATTTATAATTACAAGTTGTTCATGTGGTAAAATACCCATTATATACAGAATTGTATTCATGATTTAGATATCATATATATCATATATATCCTTTATATTCATGCATTTATAATATTACATAACATTTTAGAGTTAAGAAATGAAATCCACCGTTCATGGAGACGGTAAGCCGTACGTACGCATGAATGCTACTTCCATTTCTATTTCATATTTTATGGAATGGAATAATAACTATGTAAAGTTATATTATAATTCTAGTATAATATCATATATAGTATCATAACTCCATCCTTTATACGTACCCCATATGGTAAAAACGAATCAAAACACATTGAGGGGGCGGTAGTCCGCACTTCCTTAAATAAAGATATCGCGTTTACCTATAATGGAAACCATAAATATATTCCATAAATTAAAAATAAAGAAGAATAATTAAAAAATAAACATATTATATATTATATATAAATATAGTTACATCTTAATGGACACCTTTGAAGGTGATATATGAGTGTTGAACAATCATCGTTTCGTGAGGCAGAAATTCACCATCCACAGAAATAGTATATTCTGTAACCATTAGATGTAGGTTTGTGTAAGTGTAGCTCGAATCCTATTTATAAAAACATCCTAGTATATTGAAGATACTAAATTTGTTACAAAAGAAATGAATAAAAAGAGTTTAGGGGGTTGGAGAAGCAAAATAAAACAAAATGACTCAAGTGAAGACATTACCATAAAATCGGGTAACTCCCTTTGGATTGAGCTCAAAGGATTCCTTGGGAAGACTTCATCCAAAATTGAGGCTTCAAGGTTTTATATAGTGATGTGGATATACAAAATGGTCAGGGTTTGGCCAAGCCAAAGGCTTTGGAAGTGTGGGTAAAGAGGTATAGGTGGGGGCCTTTTATAAGAGGAGAAGAGGGGCACTCTTGGAAAGTAAAGAAATGATAATTTATTTTAGAATGAGTTTCGGATTTTAATGGTCCCACATTGATTTTCTTCGAGGATACGGTGATAAGGTTTCGAAATCCACCCATCCAATAGGTTTTGGACATGTTTAGGTCTTAGATTTTACATTATATTTACATTTTATTTAAATCCCTTATTAATGAGTTAATCACTTCATCATCATTATGTCATAAATAATTTAATATATTTAATGTCTAAAAATTATAAAAAACTATCATGATGTAGGAAATATTTTTATCCTTATAATGAATATTTATAGTCAAAAATATGAATTGTATAACCCCATGTAACAATTGTTTTAGTAAAACATCTCATGTTTGGGTCATTTTTACTTTAACATTAAATAAAAAGTTATTTATGTCATTTCCCAACCAAAGTTGCTCCATGAGGTCCCCAAGTTGACCCATGGATTTTCGTGGTCGGAAATGACTCATCCAATGAGGGTAGGACATGTGTCTAGGTCATATCATATTATTAAAACATTATTTTTCCCTTAAACTACACTAATTACCTCTAATCGCGATTAAAAACATAATAAGTTACTATTCACCAAAAAAATTATTTTAATCCCATTGAACCACATTTTAATTCTTAATTACAACCATGCATGTTGTATTTTTGAAATTCAAAACACAAACGTGGAAAAATTTCATTTAAACGGAAAATCAGTTTTTATAAGTACCACTTAGTGGTTTCACTATTAATCAAAAATTGAAGTTTTTCAGAAATTTACAAAAAATTCACCCTAGGCTATATTTGATATTCCAAACTCAAAAATGATTTCTATTTTAAAATATTCAAAACATATAAGTTAAATTAATTAATTTAACAATTAATTCCCGCTGTCAGAGCAAATAGCGTGTTTTTTTATGAAACAATATCTATTAAAAGATTGACACGAGTTTAAGTCCAATTTCAAAGTGAAATTAATTCCAATGACCAATATTGGATTAAATGGTAAAAATATATTCTAATTTCACTTTAAAACAAATTCAAAAGATAATCTAATTATATAAATAAATTAGATTAAAAAGTGGGTTTGATTAAAATACAACATTTTTCACTATTCATTAAAAAATGAACTTTATCGGAAAGATATAAAAAATTTACAGAAAGTAAATTGTGATGTCCCGATTCTAAAGAAGAATTTTATTTTGTCAAATATAACACATAAAATTTTCAAAAACTGGATTTAAAAGAGGTTCTCCCTCAAAAGGCGGTTAATCGACCTTTAAAAGAATATTAGAATGTTTACGCTTAAAATTGGATTCATTCGCATCTTTAATCCTCTAACATTTATTGTGAAAATTAAAAATATTTGACAAACATATATAGTCATTTTTTAGTTAGTTATATTCATTCCTTCCATCACAATAGCTAGGCGGTAACTACCATTTAAAATAATATTATTTTATTATTAGAGTGCAACGTATGATTCCCATGAAAGTCGTTGTTGCGTGTTGGGTACGCCATCGAGCATAGCGTCCCCTTTAAATTTATATTAATATTTTATTCAAAAATATGGATAAATGTGAAAATGCCATACTATTTATTTACTTGGGGTGTTACATCATTCCCCCCTTTTGGGAATTGCGTCCTCGTAATTTTAAAATTGGGCTTGGAAACTTCATTGAAAATCCCACACCCGAACAAGAGTTAGTAAAAAAATCACTTTAAAATAAAGAAAGATAAGTACAAAGGTCACCCGAGTTAACCCATACTAGGATTCCAAGTAAGAAAATATAGACATGGAGGAAAAAAACAAAGGGTCATGTTCTGATGGAGAGTGATAGTAAACATGTCTAGGAGAAAGTTAACCATATGAAAATCACAAACTTGTGATAGGTTAAACGGTATTCGATTCCCCAGTAGGAAAAGTTAATAGAAAACATTTTTGTTTTAAGATAATTATTATTGAGGAATTTATTCATAAGTAAACATAATCACTTATAATGTTGACTTTCAACTTTTATTAGATTCCTTACACAAACTCATATTTTCTCCAAAAGATGAGTATTTAGGAAGACTTGTTCACATTAAGCGTACTATAATCAACTTCTAGAGAATCACCTAATCCACAAAAGTGAACTATATAATTCCCATGTCTTTAGAATTTAAACAAAACCAAAACCAAAATGGTTAGTACAAGATCAGATAATCCAGAAAAGTATAACCATTTATAAAAATAAAATTTATTCTTAATCTCCAAAATTTGTCTAACAAAACCCAAAGTTTAATGAGGACCATCCGATAAACAATTTGTCCATAAAATTCTTCAATGTAATCCAAACTAAGATTGAAACCCAAATATTTTAAGGATTTAGTCACATAGTCTTGAAAATATAGTCGTAACATTTATCTCCAAACAACATCAGTTGCTCTTAATGTATCTTATTGAAAAGTATTTAACCTAATCACAGATCCTCCATGATAGGTTAATAAATTTCCATAGATAACCCAAAATCAAATTACTCTTAATTAATAAAATAATCTATCTAAATATAATTAGTCAAACTAACTAGGGACTTCACGTAGTCCAGTAGTAGGCGATAAATACCAGTTGCACTTTGGTTGTGGGTTCGATTCTCGCAGCTTTGTCCGACGCGACGGGTTGTCACACAGTCTGTGTGTTTTCCTTCTTCCAAAACTATATAATTATTAAAACATTCCCCAAAATGAGATAAAATCTTCAAAAATAAACATAACATATTTTAACCTCAATTTTATCTCATTCCTTTAATTTTCCACCATAACAAATAATAACCCATAATTACCTCAAAAGTAAGGATCATATAAACCCTAATGGTTACCTTTATAATGATTACCTGAACTTCCACATCGATTGGTCATCTCGTACATGATGCATTACAAAACATACCAGGATTTAAGTGGTTGATCAAGACTCCCCGATAGTTGGTTTAGAACAACCACGAGTTTCCTCATTGAATCCCCCATTTCATCCAGTCTCTTAATCCGAGAACCACCACAGTTTCCTTCAAACCTATTGTCACTTTGGTGCCTTCTAGATCCATCCATTCACTAAAAACAGAAATGTCAGTGTGAGTATATCAACAAAACCATCATCTACTAATGAGGATGATAAACCCTAATATATACTTACTAATTCACTTTATCTAAAACTAGGACTCTTCCTGAAATCCTAACCATTATGGTAATGTCACTTATGCTTAAAGAATAACCTAACCTCTAAAGTTATCTAAACCGACCTCTGATACCAACTATAAGGCCCCATCTTTAGACTTTACTTAATATTTAGTTATTACAAGATTACACATTGAGGATCTATTCAGGTTTAGAGTTTTAGATAATTAGATCATAAAACATGCAATACATTCCACATTTAAACAAAGTCGTTACATAAAAGATAGTATTCATTTTTCCCATCAAGGGAAACATATTTAAAAATAAAGCATGGATTCTTTCTTGACACTTCCGTGACACTATCATCATATCATGTACCTTTCCCTTGACATGTGAAAAACATTTCAAAAAAAACTTGGGATAGGCATAAAAACTCAGTAAGGGTTATAAAAATATGGAAATGAAACATGAGTTCATATATACATAAGAATGAAATCATACTTTACCCATAAAACATAGGCATATCAAATCATGAATAAATCATAGAAATCATAAGACATATAACGTAACTTGAGGAATTCATAACATTCTTACGTATGGAGTAACCCTATTGGTTACGTTTGGAATACCCACCACAGTATATTCCCTAAATCTCTTCGGAGAAACCATAATGTTTCACTCCTTCATGTTACCCAATGCATTGGGGAGCTATATCGGGCTCACCCGCCCTTAGTTTATCACGGAACCACCCGTATTCATAAACAATTCCCATGAACCATAACATAATCATAGAACATAACTTAATCACAAAATAAACATAATATTCCCACATTGTAATAACAATATAACATTTTATGATATTGAAATAATGAATCCATTCTAAAAACCATTTTCAAACCCATTTAAATCATTTAATAAAGTGTTTTTGAATCAAAGTGTCCCATACCACATTGAATATTTTAACAATTTAAACCATTAATATACATATAAATAAATCATTAAAACCATTTTGAAAAAATGGATATTAATGGGAAATATTTATAAGAATAAATCATTAAAACATTTAAAACGATATTTTAGTTAAAGTGTTTTTTTAACAAAATGAGAGACACTTGAATACAATAATTGAGGAATAAAATTTAATAATAACTTTATAATATCATGAGAATAGAGGGACTCATGATATAATATTCCAAAGGACAGTATATACACCATATAAGAGTGAAATGGTGCATAACAACAATGAAGTCTCAATAGAAATGTAAAATGAGATGAAATCCATTATAAAGAAGGTATCCTTAAATTAAGGATAAATCAATCAAATAATTATGTGTGACAAATAGAAATACACCCAATAAAAGTGGGTATTAAGTGTAAAACAATCAAAGGTCATTCACAAATATTCAAAGGACGACATATTCAATAACTACATGTTGAACCCAAAGAAATCGAAATTGGGTTAAAAAGTTCCCTTGGTAAAATTCGACAGCCTAACGACGTCACTTCAAAATTTATAAAATGAGTTAATGAGAGATAAAAAGGGTATCTCATCACATGGAAATAAAATTTAAATCAATAAGGATATAGAAGAACATATCCCAACATAATAGTATGTGAATTAAAAGACATAACAAAAGAAGTCTTTTAAAAAAAGGAGGGTGAAAGGTTCCCCTACCGACTTGGGTAACTTTCGAAACGTACACCCCATTGAAGAAGTGTCATACAATGAATATGTAAATACCCATAAATGGAATTAAATTAAAAAAGTAGTATAATAATTGGTAGTACATACACCACTCAAAGGAAATGGTAGCAAATGTAGCATAAATCTCACTGGAATAAAAGCGAGATGAAAAATCCCTTACGAAAACTCGCCAGCATAACGGCGCCACTCAAAACATAAAAAATGGATTGATGAGAGAAAATAGGGTCTCTCATCATATGAACATAAAAATTACATTTGGAGTAATATAAAATAAAATCTCAATAATAAGAAAGATGATCTTAAAAGCAATGACAAAAAAGAGTGTACTTAAAAAGAAAGAGAGGAGTAGGATCCCTTACCTCGGGTCCGAAATGACATGATCGTTTTTTAATCTCATGAATAACAAACATGAGTTAATTTAAACTTCCTTAAGAACCTTTTTCAAGTTCATTATATCTTTTATATCACTTATTACAATGTCATGAACACTATGTTTTTATTTAAGCTAATAACGGTCCTTTTAACGATCATTGTTACTTGAGTCAAAAAGAAAATCTTTATAATTTCAAGTTGTTCATGTGGTAAAATACAAATTATATTCAGAAATTCATTCAGGATTTAGATATAATATATATGATATATATCTAGTATATTCATGCATTTATAATATTACATAACATTTTAGAGTTAAGAAATGAAATGCACCGTTCATGGAGACAGGAAGCCGTACGTACGCCTGAACACTACTTCCATTTCTATTTCGTATTTTATTGAATGGAATAATAATTCAATAATGTTATATTATAATTCCAGTATAATAATATATATATTATCATAACTCCATTCTTTATACTTCCCACATATGGTATTAACGTATCAAATCACTTTGAGGGGGCGATAGTCCGCACTTTCTTAAATGAAGATATCGCGTTTACCCATAATGGAAACCATAATGATATGACATAAATGAAAAATAAAGGAGATTAAGTGAATCATAAAAATATTATATATAATATATAAATATAGTGACATCTTAATGGCCACCTTTGATGTAGATATATGAGTTTTGAACAATCATCGTTTCGTGAGGCAGAAATTTGCCATCCACAGAAACAATATGTTCTTTAACCATTAGATGTAGGTGTGTGTAATTGTAGCTAGAATAATTATAATAAAAACATCCTATTATATTGAAGATACTGTATTTGTTTCAAAATAAATGAATAAAAATAGTTTAGGGGGTCGGAGAAGCAAAATAATACAAAAGGACTCAAGTGAAGACATTATCTTAAAATCGGGTAACTCCCTTTGGTTTGAGCTGAAAGGATTCCTTGTGAAGACTTCTGCCCAATGTGAGGCATCAAGGAGTTATAGAGGGATGTGGAGATACACAATGGGAAGGGTTTGGCCGAGCCAAAGGCTTTGGAAGTGTGGGTAATGAGGTAGAGGTGGGGGCCTTTTATAAGAGGAGAGGCGGGGCACTCTTGGAAGGTAAAGAAATGTTACTTTATTTTTGAATGAGTTTCGGATTTTAATGGTCCCACATTGATGTGATTCTAGGATAAGGTGATAAGGGTTCGAAATCCACCCATCCAATAGGTTTTGGACATGTTTAGGTCTTATATGTTACATTATCTTTCCATTTTGTTTAAATCCTTTATTAATGAGGTAATAGCTGCATCATCATGATGTCATAAATAATTTAATATATTTAGTGTCTAAAAATTATAAAAAAACTATCATTATGTAGGAAATATTTTTATCTTTCTAATAAATATTTATAGTCAAAAATATGAATTGAATAACCCCATGTAACAATTGTTTTAGTAAAACATCTCATGTTTGTGTCATTTTTACATTAACATTAAATAAAAAGTTATTTATGTCATTTCCCAACCAAAGTGGCTCCATGGGGTCCCCAAGTTGACCCATGGATTTTCATGGTTGTCCATGACTCATCCAATGATAGTAGGACATGTGTCTATGTCATTTCATATTATTAAAATATTATTTTTACCTTAAACTACACTAATTACCTCTAGTCGCGATTAAAAACATAATAAGTTACTATTCACCAAAAAATTATTTTAATCCCATTGAACCAAATTTTACTTCTTAATGACAACCATGTATGTCAGATATTTTAAATTCAAAACACAAAGGTGGCAAAATTTCATTTAAATGGAAAATCAGTTTTTATAAGTACCACTTAGTGGTTTCACTATTAGTCAACAGTTGATGTTTTTCAGAAAATTACAAAAAAATCACCCTAAGCTATATTTGATATTCCAAACTCAAACAATGATGTCTATTTTACAAAATTCAAAACATATAAGTTACATTAATTAATTTAACAATTAATTCCGACTGTCATAGCAAATATCATGTTTTTATGAAAAAATATCTATTAAAAGATTGTCACTAGTTTAAGACCAATTTCAAAGTGAAATTAATTCCAATGACCAATATTGGATTAAATGGTAAAAATATATTCTAATTTAACTTTAAAACCAATTCAAAAGATAATATAATCATATAAATAAATTAGATTAAAAAGTGGTTTTGAATTAAAATAAAACATTTTTCACTATTCATTAAAAAAAGAACTTTATCGGAAAGATACCAAAAATATACACAAAGTAAATTTTGATGTCCCAATTCTAAAGAAGAATTTTATTTTGTCAAATATAACACATAAAATTGTCAAAAAGTGGATTTAAAAGAGGTTCTCCACCAAAAGGCAGTTAATTGACCTTTTGAAGAATATTAGAATGTTTACGCTTAAAAATGGATTCATTCGCATTTTTAATCCTCTAACATTTATTGTAAAAATTAAAAATATTTGACAAACATATATAGTCATTTTATAGTTAGATATATTCATTCCTGCCATCACAATAGTTATGCGTTAACTTCCATTTAAAATAATATTATTTTATTATTAGAGAGCAACGTAAGATTCCCATGAAACTCTTTGTTGTGTGTTGGGTACGCCCTCGAGCATAGCATCCCCTTTAAAGTTATATTAATATTTTATTCACAAATATGGATAAATGTGGAAATTTCATACTCTTTATTTACCTGGGGTGTTACATCCTTCCCCCCTTTTGGTAATTGCGTCCTCGCAATTTGGAAATTGGGCTTGGAAACTTCATTGAAAATCCCACATCCGAACAAGAGTTAGTAAAACAATCACTTAAAAATAAAGAAAGATAAGTACAAAGGTCACCCTAGATAACCCATACTAGGATTCCAATTATAAAAATAAGGACATGGAGGAAAAAATGGTCATGTTCTTATGGAGAGTGATAGTAAACATGTCTAGGAGAAAGTTAACCATAAGAAAATCACGAACTTGTGATGGGTTAAACGGTATTTGATTCCTCAGTAGGAAAAGTTAATAGAAAATTTTTTTGTTTTATGTTAATTTTTATTGAGGAATTTATTCATCAGAAAACATAATCACTTATCATGTTGACTTTCAACTTTTATTATATTCCTTACAAAAACTCATATTTTCTCCAAAAGACGAGTATTTAGGAAGACTTGTTCACATTAAGCGTACTATAATCATCTTCTAGAGAATCACCTAATCCACAATAGAGAACTATATACATCCCAGGTATTTAGACTTTAACCAAAACCAAAACCAAAAAGTTTAGTACAAGATCAGTTAATCCAGAAAAGGATAACCCTTTATAAAAATAAAATCTATTCTTAATCTCCAAAATTTGCCTAACAAAACCCAATGTTCAACGAGGACCATCCGATAAACAATTTTTCCATACAATTCATCAAAGTAAACCAAACTATGATTGAAACCAAAATAATTTAAGTCTTTAGTCACATAGTCTTCCTAGTTAAGTCATAACATTTATCTCCAAACAACATCAGTTGCTCTTAATGTCTCTTATTGAAATGTATTTAACCTAATCACATATCCTCCATGATAGGTTAATAAATTACCATAGATAACCCAAAATCAACTTACTCTTAATTCATAAAATCATCTATCTAAAAAGAATAAGTCAAACGAACTAGGGACTTCACGTAGTCCAGTGTTAGGCGATAAATACCAGTCACAATTTGGTTGTGGGTTCGATTCCCGTAGCTTTGTCCGACGTCACGGGTTGTCACACGGTCTGTGTGTTTTCCTTTTTCCAAAACTATATAATTCTTAAAAAATTCCCCAAAATGAGATAAAATCTTCATAAATAATCATAACATATTTTAACCTCAAGTTTGTCTCATGTCTTTAATTTTCCATAATAACAAATAATAACCCATAATTACCTCAAAAGTAAGGATCATATAAACCCTAATGGTTACCTTTATAATGATTAGCTGAACTTCCACATCGATTGGTCATCTCGTACATGATGCATTACAGAACATACCAAGGTTCAAGTGGTTGATCATGACTCCTAGATATTTGGTTTAGAACAACGACGAGGTCCCTCATTGAATACCCCATTTCATCCAGTCTCTTAATCATAGAACCACCACAGTTTCCTTCAATCCTATTGTCACTTTGGTGCCTGCTAGATCCATCCATTCACTAAAAACAGAAATGTCAGTGTGAGTATATCAACAAAACCATCATGTAGTAACGAGGAAGATAAAAACTAAGATATACATACTCATTCACTTTATCTAAAACTAGGACTCTTCCTGAAATCCTAACCATTATGGTAATGTCACTTATGCTTAAAGAATACCCTTACCACTAAAGTTATCTAAACCGACATCTGATACTAACTATAAGGCCCCAGCCTTAAACTTTACTTAATCATCAGTTATTACAAGATTACACATTGAGGATATTTTCAGGTTTAGTGTTTTAGAGAATTAGATCATAAAACTTTAATTACATTCCACATTTAAACAAAGTGGTTACATAAAAGATAGTATTCATTTTTTCCCATCAACAGAAACATATTTAAAAATAATGCATGGATTCTTTCATGACACTTCCTTGACACTATCATCATATCATGTACCTTTCCCTTGACCTCTGAAAAACATTTCAAAAAAAAACTTTGGATGAGCATAAAAAACTCAGTAAGGGTTATAAAAATATTGAAAGGAAACATGAGTTCATATATACATAAGAATGAAATCATACTTTACCAATAAAACATAGGCATATCAAATCATGAATAAATCATAGAAATCATAAGTCATAAAAGGTAACATGAGGCATTCATAACATTATTACATAGGGAGTAACCCTCTTGGTTACGTTTGGAATACCCACCACAGTATATTCATTAAATCTCTTCGGATAAACCTTAATGTTTCACTCCTTCGCGTTACCCAATGCATTGGGGAGCTATATCGAGCTCATCCGCCCTTAGTTTATCATGGAACCACCCTTATTCATAAACAATTCCCAAGAACCATATCATAATCATAGAACATAACTTAAGCACTAAATAAACATAATATTCCCACATTGAAATAACAATATAACATTTTAAGATATTGAAATAATGAATCCATTATAAAAAACAATTTTCAAAACCATTTAAATCATTTAATAAAGAGATTTTTGAATCAAAGTGTACCATACCACTTTGAAGATATTAGAATTTTAAAACATTAATATAAATATAAAACAATCCTTAAAACCATTTTGAAAACATGGATATTAATGAGAAATATTTATAAGAATAAATCTTTAAAACATTTTAAACGATATTTTAGTTAACGTGTTTTTTTAACAAAATGAGAGACACTTGAATACAATAATTGTGGAATAACATTTAATCAGAACGTTATAATATCATGAGAATAGAGGGATTCATGATATAATATTCCAAAGGATAGTATATACACCATATAAGAGTGAACTGGTGCATAACAACAATGAAGTCTCAATAGAAATGTAAAATGAGATGAAATCCATTATAAAGAAGGTATCCTTAAATTAAGGATAAATCAATCTCATAATTATGTGTGAAAAATAGAAATACACCCAATACAAGTGGATATTAAGTGTAAAACAATCAAATGTCATTCAAAAAATTTCAAATGATGACATATTCAATAACTACATGTTGAACCCAAAGAAATCGAAATTGGGTTAAAAAGTTCCCTTGGTAAAATGCGATAGCCTGACGGCGTCACTTCAAAATTCAGAAAATGAGTTGATGAGAGATAAAAAGGGTATCTCATCACTTGGAAATAAAATTTACATCAATAAGGATATAGAAGAACATATCCCAACATAATAGTATGTGAATTAAAAGACATAACAAAATAAGTCTTTTAAAAAAAGGAGGGTGAAAGGTTCCCTTACTGACTTGGGTAACTTTTGAAACGTACACCCCATTAAAGAAGTGTCATACAATGAATATGTAAATACCCATAAATGGAATTAAATTACAAAAGGAGTATAATAATGGGTAGTACATACATCAGTCAAAGGAAATGGTGGCAAATGTAGCATAAATCTCACGAGAATAAAAGTGAGATGAAAAATCCCTTACGAAAACTCGGCAGCCTAACGACGCCACTCAAAACATACAAAATGGATTGATGAGAGAAAATAGGGTCTCTCATCATATGAACATAAAAAGTAAAGTATGAGTAATATAAAATAAAATCCCAATCATAATAAAGATGATCTTAAAAGGAATGACATAAAAGAGTGTACTTAAAAAGAAAGAGAGGAGTAAGATCCCTTACCTCGAGTCCGACTTGACTCGATCGTTCTTTAATCTCCTGAATAATAAACGTGTGTTAATTTCAACATCCTTAAGAACCTTTTTCAAGTTCATTATTCATTTTATATCACTTATTACCATGTCATGAACATTATGTTATTATTTAAGCTAATAATGGTCATTTTAACGATCATTGGTACTTGAGTCAAAAATAAACTCTTTATAATTACAAGTTGTTCATGTGGTACAATAACCACTATATCCAGAATTGTATTCATGATTTAGATATCACATATATCATATATATCCCGTATATTCATTCATTTATAATATTACATAACATTTTAGAGTTAGGAAATGAAATGCACCGTTCATGGAGACGGTAAACCGTACGTACGCCTGAACGCTACTTCCATTTCTATTTCGTATTTTATGGAATGGAATAATAATTATATAAAGGTATATTATAATTCCAGTATAATAACATATATATTATCATAACTCCATCCTTTATACGTCCCACATATGGTATTAACGAATCAAATTATTTTGAGGGGGCGGTAGTTCGCACTTCCTTAAATGAAGATATCGTGTTTATCCATAATGGAAACCATAAAGATATGCCATAAATGAAAAATAAATAAGTTTAAGTAAAAAAAAAACATATTATATATAATATATAAATATAGTGACATCCTAATGTGCACTTTTGAAGGAGATATATGAGTGTTGAACAATCATCGTTTCGTGAGGCAGAAATTCGCCATCCACAGAAACAGAATGTTCATTAACCATTAGATGTAGGTGTGTGTAAGTGTAGCTAGAATCATTCATATAAAAACATCCTAGTATATTTAAGATACTATAGTTGTTACAAAATAAATGAATAAAATGAGTTTAGGGGGTAGGAAAAGCAAAATAAAACAAACGGACTCAAGTGATGACATTACCTTAAAATCGTGTAACTCCCTTTGGTTTGTGCTCAAAGGCTTCATTGTGAAGACTTCTTCCCAAAGTGAGGCTTCAAGGAGTTATAGAGGGATGTGGAGATACAAAATGGGTAGGTTTTGGCCGAGGAAATGGCTTTGGAAGTGTGGGTAAAGAGGTAGAGGTGGGGGCCTTTTATAAGAGGAGAGAAGGGGCACTCTTGGAAGGTAAAGAAATGTTACTTTATTTTAGAATGAGTTTCGGATTTTAATGGTCCCACATTGATGTGATTAGAGGATAAGGTGATAAGGGTTCCAAATCCACCCATAAAATAGGTTTTGGACATGTTTAGGTCTTATATTTTACATTATCATTCCATTTTATTTAAATCCTTTATTAATGAGGTAATCGCTCCATCATCATGATGTCATAAATAATTTAATATATTTAATGTTTAAAAATTATAAAAAAATGATCATGAATTTGGAAATATTTTTATATTTCTAATGAATATTTATAGTCAAAAATCTGAGTTTTATAACCCCATGTAACAATTGTTTTAGTAAAACACCTCATGTTTGTGTCATTTTTATTTTCACATTAAATAAAAAGTTATTTATGTCATTTCCCAACCAAAGTGGCTCCATGGGGTCCCCAAGTTGACCCATGGATTTTCTCGGTTGTCCATGAATCATCCAAAGAGGGTAGGACATGTGTCTAGGTCATTTCATATTATTAAAACATTATTTTTACTTTAAACTACACTAATTACCTCTAATCGCGATTAAAAACATAATAAGTTACTATTCACCAAAAAAATTATTTTAATCCAATTGAACCAAATTTTACTTCTTAATGACAACCATGTATATCAGATTTTTGAAATTCAAATCACAGAGGTGGAAAAATTTCATTTGAACGGAAAATCGGTTTTTATAAGTACCACATAGTGGTTTCACTATTAATAAAAAATTGTAGCTTTTCAGAAAATTACCAAACATTTACCCTAAGCTATATTTTATATTCCAAACTCAAAAATGATGTCTATTTTAAAAAAATAAAAATATATAAGTTACATTAATTAATTTAACAATTAATTCCCGCTTTCAGAGCAAATAACATGTTTTTATGAAACAATATCTATTAAAAGATTGACACTAGTTTAAGTACAATTTCAATGTGAAATTAATTCCAATGACCAATATTGGATTAAATGGTAAAAATGTATTCTAATTTAATTTTAAAAAAAATTCAGAAGATAATCTAATCATATATATAAATTAGATTAAAAATTGGTTTTGAATTAAAATACACCATTTTTCACTATTCATTAAAAAATGAACTTTATCAGAAAGATACCAAAAATTTACACAAAGTAAATTTTGATGTCCCGATTCTAATGAAGAATTTTATTTTTTCAAATATATCACGTAAAGTTGTCAAAAAGTGGATTTAATAGAGGTTCTCCATCAAAAGGTGGTTAATCGACCATTTAAAAATATTAGAATGTTTACGCTTAAAATTGGATTCATTCGCATTTTTAATCCTCTAACATTTATTGTAAAATGTAAAAATATATGAAAAACATATATAATCATTTTTTAGTTAGTTATATTCATTCCCTCTATCACAACAACTAGGCATTAACTACAATTTAAAAGAATATTATTTTATTATTAGAGTGCAGCGTAAGATTCCCATGAAACTCAATATTGCAAGTTGGGTACGCCATCGAGCATAGTGTCCCCTTTAAAGTTATATTAATATTTTATTCAAAAATATGGATAAATGTGAAAATGCCATACTCTTTATTTACCTGGGGTGTTACGCATATACATCTCAAATGGGGAAAACTCAAAAACAGACCCATTAGAGAGAAACCCCATAAGAATATGTCTCGTCCGTCCTTACAGCCCCTAAAATATCCACCAATATTAGGTTCACATTACCATACTTGTGTCTTACAAAACCCTGTTATCATATCCTACAAGGCATATGCTATGTGTGAGGATTAAAGGATAGTATGATAAGAACAAGAATATATTTAAGTACTCTAAATCATATGATCAAACCATTTAACATGTAATATATGTTTTCCAAGCTTAGTTAACTTTTCAATAAATGTTTTATGTAAATAAGTTTCCACAAAAATAAGATTATATTTTCATTGAAATGAACAAACTCTCAAAATCATAGCAAATAAACATCAAATAATAACAACAATTACATTAAATATAAACAAGATCAATGGATCCCAAACCACGAATGAACATGAATATAAGGAAAATCATCATTACCTGATTTAGTAATGCTAAATTGGAATAAGAATGTGATACATTAGTTAAAAAAAATGGACTTAAGAATAATCACTTGGGAATAAAATCATTATATAAAAGAATAATGATAAATTGGTAATAATAAAAATGGTTAAACATAGTAAAAATGGTGTTTATATCAGGTATAAATAATATATAATCAATAAGGAATATGTAATGTGAATATATAACTCTAACCAAAAATGGATTTGTGTGACATAGTCTAAAAGATGTTTTATAGATAGACAAAAATATATATCAACTTATCGGCTCTCACAATCGTCCATTGTCCTAAAAATATATAAATTCTTCAATATCTTATTATAAATCCTAGAATCACTCAAAATATCCCTCCCAAATGATCAGACAACATTCCTTTGAATGCATCACTCATTTGTTTCATAGCATCATGGAAGCACCCTCAGTATTCCTGCTAAATAATTATTTGTTCTATCTAACAACTGACCCTATATAGTCTATGATAATTATATAATTTAGTGGAAAATTTCATTATATTCCCACACAAGGTCATATATAGTTTACTCAATTATATAATATCAATCATCAATTTGTTTCAATATAAAATATCAATTTCAAAATCCAATTTAATTTACCAAATTTTACATCTTAAAATAAAAGAATTCTCAAGAAAAAAATTTCATTTAAAAACATTTGACCGTACTTAGGGAATAATAATTTTCAAAAACCCAATTTAATATCCTCTTATATCTATAACAAGTGCTCCTCCAATGTTCTATTGAAAACCCAATTAATTAAAACAGTAATGAATAAAATATTTCATACATTAAAAACAAAGAAATACATCATTTAAAACATTTCCAAATTCCCATTTAAAAGAATAAAACCACTTTGATCCATTTTAACAAACATAAGGACTCTATAAAATTCACATCCCTTCAGAAATAATCATTATATAATCAGATTTCATACAATAATATTTCATCACATCCAACATGAATAAATAATCATTTTATAATCAATTTATATTTAAATTTTTAAAAAATAAAAAATGAACCAAATTATAAATTTATTGCAATGCAACACTACCTTAAATCGATACATGTATATTAGAATCATTCTAAAAATTTTCAAATTCAAAAAACAACAACTAAAATCATAGAGGATAGGTATCGATACAACTAAACCATAATGAAACAAACCAAATTCCCCATTAATATATATATTACTCCCTATGACATGTAGGGGTTTACTATATCGAGGTAGAGTACTAATAAAGGTAAAATGGGAGGAAAAGAAGTGAAATAAAAAATGAAAGGGCTTAGTGCAATCCAAACCACCAAGTAACTATTGATTAATCTATTAAAATTGAATAAAATAAGATCTAATGACTATGGGAGAGGGTTTAGTGTTATGATAAAAAATGTGGCCACGAGATCATAATATCAACAAGGAAAAAATGGCAATTTATCAAAATTTTAATCAATCAGACAACTCATATAATTTTTCTTCGTGGTTAAGAAAAATATAATCCAGCCATTTATGATATACAACACATTAAATCCATGCGATTACCACTACGATCACACATTTTCAAATACCTTATAAAGCCATTGAAAATAAATTTTTCTCCAAACCATCACTTCAATGATATGCCATACTAGGTTTTGTCTTGTTGACCTCCCCTTAGTTTTGTTGAAATCACCCATTCATTATGATCCATTCATTCATTCCCAATTTGTTCTCTGTTCGCACCCTATTTCACACTATTCTTCCCAATAAAATAATCGTTTGATGTTTCTTACTGTCGAATTATTCGAAAGGGTAGGGATCTCCAATTTAGACAAAATATTGATATTGGGTAATTATAATATATTCAAGGTATCCTTTGTTTCCTTCTTTATTATTTTGATTCCAATCATCTGTTACTCAATATTGTTATCTTTAGATTATTATATATCATTTTACTTTTATAGAAAATTATTATTTTTCTCAATATGGTGAAAGATTTATTTTTGTGTGCTTATTAATTTTTCACTTTTCTTAACGATTTATGGTGGTTTTACTAGATTGGATTTGTTCTATTTGACCCACTATTTCAAATGTAATAATTAAATAAATGGGGTACATAATGTGATCCATTCCCATATGATTATCCTGATTATATTACTAAATATTTTATATATATTAGTAAATATATATGATATACTTGTTGAAATAATTCTAAGATGGTTACAGATTTTCTTTTTATGTATTAGATCATTTTTGTATCAATCATATAGATGGACAAATTTTACGTTTTTATATCAATTGGATTTCTTAGAGTATAATGTTGTATAGCGTGAAGATTTGTCACACCCAACATATATTTTCTAATTATATTAATTAATTATTAATTACATTATAATATTTAATTTTCATTATTTCATGGAATTTTCAATAAACAATCACCCTCACATTATTCCCACGTAATATCCCCAGTCAAAATAGTAGAAAATAATTACTAACAATTAACTCATCAGATAAAAATGTCTTGTGGAATTAAAGATATGATCCTATGAAGAAAATATCAAACACTGATGATTCCTTTATATATATCCATAATGTTCAAATAACCCCAATATGTGTCTAGGAAAAATACAATCCAAATCATTTACATGATATCAAAGGGGATGGATATTGAGATTCATTATCTAATCAAATTTTGAAATATCTTTTATGGTGTAACAAAAGGATAACACCCTCAATGAAGACATATATCATTATAAAACACCTCTGAAAATTCCCAAGGGACACCTAGGGACAACTATGGGACCTATTCCAAAGAACTCAAATGAAAAACAAACACAAGATACTCATCACCCGCAGGGTTTAGACATCATAAATCTCAAAATACAAGTCACATGTATAAGATATAACATAGAATAATGCAACCATTTGATAAGATTAACGATATATAAACAGGTATGTATAACTAATGTGTAGGAGAAGAACCTAACTTGGAACATTGTCTGATGGTGAACCCCATAATGAGAGAACTACCATGATATGAATATCCCAATGAATGAATCCATACTAATTACAAATGATCCAAACCGTATGTTATTCAAGCACATACCGACATGAAAATGACCATAAAATAGTCACAACATAAGAAAAATATTGATTTTATAAAGGAATAAATATTATATAAGGGGTAATGCATCTAATACAAAAATAAAAGGCATCCACCCAAGCAATAATAATAAAAAATAAAATGGAATAATAAAAAATATACAAAATAGACCCGTGAATTTCAAAAAATACCCCCATTTGGTTAAAATGATGATTTTTTAATATTAAACTTACAAGACATGTTTCCATCTTAATAAATTTCCACCTTGTTTTTCATTAATAAATTTTGGAGATGTACAATACTTTTCAATAAGTATTTATAAACATCTAACAATTGGGTTTTCTTAAAACCAAATTAATAGACCATAACTAATTTTGTAATCATTCAAAATAACTACCAAATTATTAATTTCAATGTAAAATACATAAATATTAAAACAAATTAATATAATTTTCTATCAATAATAGATTATGAAACGAAATAAAAAATCACTTCGTTAATAATCAAGAATAAGAAAACTAATATAAATTAGTAACATCAAAAATGACAATGATGAAAAAAATTATAAAAACATAATGAAAAAAAAAATATCTAGTATAATATCATAAAACATTTCTATAATGGATATAAAATCATTTTAGGAATCATTATATGGCTTAATAGGGTCTCAAAATAATGTAATCCATGTAGGAATCACTAAATGTGCAAAACATGCCATTATCAAATGACTCATAATACCATGTTTCCTTCCAATGGTTTGATGCGCCACATAAAATCATTACAAAAAAAGATCTATTTAAATAAATTTTTAAATCATCCCACAAATTATCATTCCAAAATTCATTTGAATTAAAATTTCACGAACTATAACGTTATCATTTCAAATAAAAAATGGCATTAAAATACATTTTAAAATCAAATCATGACTGAGTTAGAGAACAATCATTTTAAATAATTACCATCATAAGAATTATTTTTTCCAAAAATACCAAAAAAACATTAATTTCAAATGAATACTAATATGAAGAATAAAAACCTTTATATGTACAAAAATCACATATGCAACATTTCATGACAATAATGGTGCAAAAAACAAGATAAAAATAAACATCGAATTTTTAGAAACATTTTATCACTTAAATGTAATTTTCATTTCATGCATGACTTCAAATGCCATGTTAAATTCAATTATCAACAAGAAAACCAAAATACCATCACGTGTGAATTGAACCTAACAACTAGAGAATTTTAAAACAATTGATTTCTAAATAGACTGAGAAAACATTAAACCCCCACCTTAATGAAAAAATGGGTTGAAAGTTCTTTCCTTCAAATATAAATTCCCCAGTGAGCCTCATGGGATCCTCTGAATACATATAGTGTTTGGATTAGTTCATGAACTAAAAAGGTAAAATAAAAAAATGTATGATTCATCCTTATAGATCTCATAGGAACAACAAAAAAACAACCCTATAAGACATTCTTGGATGTGCATATAAACCACCACAATACCTGATCCTAACTACTCATAACCCTAAAACAACTTCACATTACAAAGAGAACAAAAAAGGGAACAAATTTCATTACATTCATTAAAAAATAAAATTTAAACCTCTTTGGAAATCTCATTTGGAAACCCATCCTTTTCCCCTAACCTAATATATTGAACCACCAATCTCAGAAATCTTATTAACCATGGTCTAACATCCAACTTTTCCAAAAAAACCCTAAAAAATATAAAATAATTTAAATCTCATACTACTTTATAGGAATATTTTCAAATTATCTCAAAATTGGTTACCTTTAAAAAAAAATTGGACATTTAAATACACCACAAATTTCAATGTACAATAATCCCACATTTTACAATTTCAGAAACTTCAAACTCCCGGTTAAATATAAACCACCTTATGGAAAACACTATAAAATTATTCAACTCCTAAATAATTTGACTTTAAGAATTAAAATATTTCTTAAAATTCATATTATTATAATTAAATTATTTTTGATATTAAATGATTTCTTTTGGTTATACTCTTTAAAAACAAAAATTATTCCTTTTTATTATTATGTAAGGCATAATTTTTCCCCTAATAAAAACAAATCTTTTTTTAAATAAGTTACACCTCTTTTTATTCCACCCATATATTCAAAAAATATATTTTCATTTCCAAACACAAATTCATTATGGAAAAATATTACGTGGACTATCACATATCAAAAGGAAAACCATGCTCAACAAAATTAATTTCAATAAATTCAAATAAAAAATTATTATTGGATAATATTGAAAAGGAATAAGCTATTGGGATCAATATGGGATGTAGGGTGGTTAAAAATTTTGGGAACCGATTTTATTTGGCATGTTTAGATTCATAGACAGGTAAACTATGTTTCATTCATTCTATAATGATTGTCATGGAGATAGAGCCATTATGCATGGGATATTAATTAAGTAACATATTGTTCAGAATAGATATGTGACCTTATTTTGTTCACTAATTTAACTTTTTAAACTCAATCAAACCCCTGAAATTACAAATACACTTTATGTTGATCAAAAATATAAATGAAATATAAAAAACAAAAAAATAGAGAAATATAAACTGATGATCAATAATTAATATCAATACACCAATGTAAACATGATATTTCTTACAATGATTAGCTATCTATGACCTTAAATTCACAATACATATGAGATTCAATGATTATTCTTATGTCTAGACTACCCAAACGCACCACAAATAACTATTGATTATTCCCTAAAAAATGTTTTTAATGAACCATCACAGGTTATCCCTTAATTTTACATCCAAACCATTCTGAAACATACCAATGAAAATTTTATGATATAGTCATGTTGTAAAATAGTTCTAGGGTATCAGAATATAATGGATTGGAATTTTTCCCTCCGTAAATAAAAAATTGATCAATTATACCATAATATTATCATAGTATGTATAAAAAGAAATTTAATCAACTGGATACTGAATAATATAATTCAAAATTGAATTCCCAACCACAAGTTACAAAATTGATTAACAATAAAATCCTTATAATCATATGTCCATAATACATTGATACCTATACATCATAATAAAATATAACTCAAAAATATATCCTTATTATTTAAACCCCATGAGACCACATCTCCTCAAATATAATAACTCCATACAATAGTAATAAATAAGGGCAACCAAAAATAGGTTTCTACACCCATGCCCAATTCATGTAATATAAATACAGCATAAAAAAAGAATATGTATAGTGTGAGTAATAAATCAGACTAGGATACCACCATGATTTTATTTTTGGATTATAAATAATTTCAACCAATAATCATGTTTGAATACATTTTTTAAATACTAATGATCTTACATTGCAAGTAAAATCTCATGATATAATTTTCTTTTTGAATCCCTTGGAATTTTCTCAAAAAATACCATATTTTAAAATATTTTTATATAAGAATAATATAATGATAACAATTCTACACTAAAAAGGATAATCCAAAAAACCCAAAAATCATATAAATTTTCATAATGAAAAGGATAAGTACAATATCCTATAATGGAAAATTTGAAAATGCATGAGTGGAATCACTTATAACAAATAGTGTATCAAACATTAATGTAAGGGAATAACTTATTTATATAACCAGGTAATAATAAATATGACATATGAAAATTTTATTACATTACTACTCATTATATTAGAATCATCAATAAATAATATAAAATAACCAAGGCATAGTTAATGTACACATTGGGATTGATCTGCAATGAACTTGTCTGAATTAGTCATTAAAAAAACCTCTTACTAGAAGAGATTGTATATCAATGTGGTTGCCCTTACATTTTTTCCCATTCCAACTAACTAGATATTTCTGAGTCTTCTTAGTTTACATATTGTAATATATCTTTTTATTTTTTATTAAATTCTCTCTTGGTCCATGGAAAATATCATAAAATATAGCGATCTTACTCTGTTGGCCTCTCTTGATCCCATAGATATCCAACTGTATTTTGTCTATTAGATAGGTTATATATCAAATGAAAAAGTCACCATACACACACCAAATGATTACCATGAAATACTCAATAAAAAATACATAGAAATTTATATATTCTAATAGAAAAACAATAATTCAAAATCAAATTTAATTAAACAATATTTTCATTTAAAAAACTTATACTGAGAAGAAAATAACCATTCAATACATAAGAACTTGCTCGAGGAAAAAAAAATCAAAACACCAAATTTACACACTAATTTATCCACAACAAGTGTTAAACAAAATATTCGAATAAAATCGAATTAAATAAACCAATTATACCCAAAATATTTTGATAATTGCACACCACCCAAGACCTATTTTGGAAACACATTTAAAACCTTCATTCAAGAAACCATATTATTTGATCCATTATAATAAATATATGGATTTCATGAATTTGAAATAACTTTTTAAATACACCTTAAAGAATCAAATTTATAATAGAAATAACGAATCCCATGAAACAACGTTAGAGAGTAATTTTAAAATCATTTTAATGGTAATTATATAATAAAAAATAAATTTAATCTATTAATAAAAGGTCAATTATGGAAAAGAACCTCCAATTGTGACATGTACATGTAAATAATCATGAAAATTGCCACCTTCAATTATAACCACTATATTCAAGGAGAATAGGTCCCCACAAAAAACCAAAATGAACCAGACCAAAACATTAATAAATATCTATATTTTCATCCAATGTTTATTCTAGTGTATCTCCCAATCATTAAATATTATGAACAATGGTTGAATAGTGATAAAGGATGATAAAGTCATATATAATGAGATTTACTAAAGTAAAAAACCATGTAATCAGGACTAAGTCTACCAAGAATAGTGGGAAGATGTTCCATGTCCATGGGGAGATGGATACACGTAATGTGGATAATTAAGGAGGCTAACATGATACAAAATTGTTAAGGTAAAAACAATTATTTATTAATATTTTAATGTTATTGATAACTGCAATGGATTGAAACCACGATGAATAAAGTCATCAACAATTGAAATGAGATATATAACCACCAGCCAAACTAAGTCATATGGTTTACACTACTCTTTAATGGTTTAACAAATATTGATCAAGCATTCAAAAATATAATTTTCCAAAAACAATCTCATTCACACGGTTTATCACATAGACAGGTAAATTATGATCTAACTATCTTCTAGGGTATAAATTCACAAAATCTTGGTTTTTGATCCCAGGAAATCATGTTACTACAAAGATGAAATCATTTGTGAATAAAAACACATCTAAATTACGCCAGTGGCTTGATTGGTGTTTTAATGATGAGTTCTCCGAGAAATATTATCATTACAATATTCAATTGATTACTATAAAGTGGTTCATTTATTATTTGAATCATGAAGGTGTATTAATATTATTACAATACAATGGTAAAGTAAATCATTGAATCATTTTATGGAGAAAAAAACAATACAGGAAATGATTATTCTAAAACCACCAGTCTTCAATAAGATCTCTGACTCCCTAATATTAAACAACAAGATGATCAACAATAAATATGTTTTAAAGTCAGAATTCCATACAATCATTAAAAATGTATAACATGAGAATGACACCATTAAAAATAGTCTTTTTTTCTTCATACAGAAAAGAAAGTCTGTAATTGATGAGTAGTGAGAAATATTAGGTTAACACAGATGATGGATAGAGTAGTAGGATCTTGTGAGCTTCCTTTTTATCCCATTTGTTAAATACATCTTCATTTCAATTTGTCAATATATCCACATCACAATTATCTAATAAAATTTCCTTCTATATTTTATACTTTTATATTTTACAAAAAATATAAATATTATTTTCATAATCAAACTTGGAAACCCACCTTGATTCTTAACTATACAAAATTTTTTATTCAATGGATTTATAAAAAATAGTTTCCATTATCAAGAAAAATAATTTCAATGATCTAAAATTTAATTTACCCTTAATAACACAACTAGACTATATCAGATAATCATTAATAAAATTACCATAATTCTCAGTTTGAATATTGGATTTAGAAAAATGTAATGATATTTATGTTTCTATGTCCAATAATGTATCATCATAATTAATTCCCCATTAATAGGTATAGATAATGGAATGTTGCGAAGTTACATGTATCAACATTATAAAGTACAACAATGAAAATTAGCGAGATGATTTCAAACTATGTAAGGAGACCTATAAATTTTAATGACCATGTAGTGTTTCAAGGATCATTATAAATACACATGATATACCATTAAAGGATTAAAATTTTACCTAACAGTGAATTACAACCATCCTTATGATGTTATTTGGAAAACCATACATATTCTCTTTATCTCTAAATTGATCATTTCGATTGTAACAGTCATCCATATAATAATATCAAGATAAATATCAAAATTCATCCTGTTTTCATTTTTTAACTTCAAAAACAACTACAAAAAGACTATAAATAGAATGATATTTTTTGAATAGTCATCAAAAATGATATTATATATTCATTCAATATCAATTAACATAAAATTAGAGACTTTTTAAAAAAATTTATAACAACATAGAATAATTTAAAATCAAACACAAATATTTTTTCTCATGGTTATTAACAAATATAATCTTCATTTGAAATTCAAATGGGCACATTAGTCTCCTCCAACGGTTTTGATGTAAACCAAGTATGATAAGTTCAAAAAAATTAAAAAATCTCTAAAATAATAATATCATAGGCACTATAATGAGATATTCATGACACCATACCACATGATAATGTACTTTTTTAGAGATAATTCCACTCTTGGTGACATGCATATTTTTTTGAAGGTGACATTGATTCTACCCCATTCAATTTAAGAACCCACTAGAATTGTTATGCACCTTTTCATATCAAAATGATATAGATTCAAAATTGAATGCTTTTATAGTTATCAATCTCTATTCCACCTTTGAAAATAGAAATTGAGTATGGTGGGTGTCTCCCCAATGATCCTCAAGAATTAGGTTTGCTATGAATATTAGTGTTACACATAAAGGCCAAATATATATCATTTTGGATTACCTTGATAATATATTAGCAATATAAACTAAAAAATTAAGTGATTATAGCTAAATATCACATATGAACACCATGAATTAGTTAAATAAAAATCAGAAAAAAACGTTTATAGATTGAAATTTTTAAATAGGGTATTTATAATGAACAATATTTAATTGATTTACATAAGAAATTTACAATTTTTCATCAACATTACCCATAAAATACTCAATTTTTTCTTTCATCTAGATCATTTCTGTATATAAACTGGTCGAAAAAATATATTAGATTTCTTTGTTTTATAGTGCGAGTGAGTACCATATTTTTTATTGTGAACTCACATAAATCATTCCCAAAACAAATATTCTTTCTGATGTAGAATTCATATCATCAAAATAACCAAATAAGTCTACATTAGCGAATCCAAATATATAAAATAGTTCACACATCATGTAATGTAGTACCAAACACAATGATCATTTTAAATTTACAAAAGGACTCTCTTGGTAGACATTAAATGTGATTAATTTGGATCAACTTGTTACCTAGTAAAAAGGTTCACTTCATAATAATATATAGATAGGGTTTGGCGAGATATATTAAACTAGAAATCTTTAATCATAATTATATTTGATTTACAAATTCTCCGTTAATATATTTAAATAGTTTCATTATATAAATTATTGGTGTTGATACTTTTTTGGACTCTAACATGGCGAATATATTCAAAAATAATTATAGCACATTTTTCTTATTATAGAAAAATGAATTTATTACTCACAACATGTAACCTTGTAATGAATCATTGATCACAAATCATGGACATATAAATTTGGTTTTTTAATTTATTATAAAATTGTTTTATAGGAACACACTTTATTACCTAAAAAAATAACTTGGCCAACATAAAAATTTATAATGAGTATTTTATTTATTTCTACTATTATAAATGTTTCTATGTATTTTCCCTTTATGAAAGTCACCCTTCACTTTTCCATCATTTTCATGATAAAATCCTCCATGATACAAAATATTTACTTCATATTATATCTCATTATTCAATATGGTATCTTTATGATCAATTTGAAATAATGTATTCTTCTTATGAGTATCAACTAGTTGTAAAATTAATATGGATTATATTCATTCATTGGGAGAAAAGGCCTCTTTAAAATAAATCTATCCAACATGTGAAAAACCAAACAAACATGTTTGGAATTATTATATATGATTTATAACTAATCATTTATCTCTTCTTATATACCCATTTTTCCAAAAATTATATGTTTATCTTTAGGTCTTGGACCTAGATTCCATGTTTTATTTTTCTATACATTCTCTACCCCCTCAGTCATAGTTTCAACCAATTATTTTTTCTTCCTATGTTTAATAACTAAATGTGGCACAATATACGAGAGGAGATATATTTGATTATATATAAAATGTATTCTCCTTTTTTGAACTAGAGAACTCTAACTACCAATTATATATTTTGAATAAAAAATCATCTTTATTATCACATACATTAATGTTTTAATTTTAATAACCTCATCTTCATCATAGGTCTAATCATTGTACCCACATGCTACATTTGGTTCAATCTCAATACATTCCACTCTATGTTTTTCAAAATATTTATTATTTTCTAAAATAGATTCCTTAAATCCTAATTCATCAAACCAATAATTCATTGTATATTTTAAAATAAATTACGATTTATAAGTCAACCAATTTAATCAATCTTATTTTCTATCACATACATCATTTTTCATTGGATAAATATCCCACAAATAATTCATTATATACCTAATTATCACCCTTATATAGTTTTTTTAATTTCTAAAACCTTTTACGAATAAAAAACTTGATAAGGTCGACAATAGGATTATATAATTAACACATTTCATATGAGGTTATGTTTTAGTCTATTCTTAGTTGAAAAATAATTTTAATATTAATAGACCTGAAAGTAGCCAACTGTTGGTGGAGCATTGTTATTTTTTATTTTTATATCGTGGTTTTCTCTATATCTATCAAACATATAATTGTCTTTCCTAGTAATCTGTTTTTCTAGGGGTTATGATAAATAGGATAGTGCTTTTTAATTCTATTATATACAATATACGACTCAATAGTTATTGATATATCTCCCCAAGATTTTTATATTTCAATATTATATATTATATGATTATCATTTGAAACACAACCTTCCATTCCACCCTGTAAATGTTATAGGTTGAGTATCTTTGTGAAAATTGTCACATTAAAAACATTTTCATATGAGTTACATATAATCTCACACTATATTATCCATATCTAGATCCCTTATAGTAAATATCATACTGAACAAAAATCATTAAATCCGAGGGAATAAAATCATAATAATGGATCAACATAGATGATCAGTGATTGTAAAAAAGGTAGATACCAATGATCATAGGAGAATAAAATGTAAATAATGGGGGAAGATATGTTTAAAACATTTCAAAACAATTCCTACCATGTCATAGATCATACACATAAATCAGAAATCCAATTTTGGAATTCCATAGAACATGATTGAAAAAGAAACAAAATAACATAATCAATGAGATGATAACATTTCCAAATGAAATTAACTTTTACAGTATACAAACGAAAAGAAAATCACATTCCCTATAAACATAAATCAAAAATAACATTATCAATGTTGATGGGCATTAATCCTAAAACAATTTTATCTCAATTCAACGATCTCTACTAAGTCTAAAATATTTTATAGATTACCTTAATGATACAGATTCACTCCCAATTACAATGCTTATTATTAGATTTTATATCCAATATTACTGTTTCGTTCTAGTTTTCTGGCCACGAAACGGCCAACAGAACCATATCCAATGATTGATGGATCTGATTTTCAAAGGCAGGTGTTCGCCGGATGGTCTGACCATCGACTCTTAATAACTCACATTGGTCGAGAGGATGGGAAGTTGGGCTCATTGCACCCTTTTGGGGGGAGGGGAATTATTTCCTGTTCTAGGACTCTCTTATAGATTTAAGACATATTCATATGTTCACGAATCTTTAGTTTATACCTAAACATATTATCCACGGATTTAACCTTGATGGGAAATGGTCAACTGGTTGTGGGGGTTCAGAATCATTTATGCACGATTTTTACCAATCCTCATTGTATTAATGACCCCAAAGTGTTGGAACTCGCTTGAGGTGGAACTAGGAGTGACGCGGTGAACCTATGTGGGGATGATCGAATCGACTGGTTGTTGGGCTTGAACCTCCAGGAGGCTTCCTATGTACCATGTCTAGTAGGCAGGGATTAAAGTCCACGTAGTTCATATAGGCTTGGGGCTTACACTCTACGGATGCCATGAATGATGGATTGGGGATTACACTCTGAGGATGCTCAGAATGATGGACTGGGGCTTACACTCTGAGGATGCCCATAGGAGAATGTCATGGTCAATTCTTAATCTAAGCCCACGTTAGTCATGCTTGGTATGGGAATAATAGGTAGCAGGGACCAGAGGATCATGAAGCGAATGGTGCATCTGTGAGAAGTGGAGTGGGGCTTACGCATGAGGGCGGCCTAGGGTGATGAATTGGGGTTTACACTCTGAGGAGGCCCAGATGGTTGGGGCTTACTCCGAGATGGATGTCTTGGGTGACAAAGCCCAGCGGGAGAGAGAAAGGGGGTGCTCCTGTCCCCATCTCCTCTCTTGCAATGCATGAGGGCTTCCATATGATGGGTATTTTACAATATTCGAAGAACCCTCAACATGTGGAGGGGAATAAAAGGGATTCCTGAGCTTAGACACCACATTACCGTGGGAATGTGAACCCAGGAATGCTTCGGGAATCTCCTCAAGGGTATGGGAAACCCCATTGACCCTTCTTACCATGGGTATATAAACTCAAAATGGCGCGCTGATGTGCCTGAAATTCATACGATGTAGATCCAGTGGCTCTGGAAGAGGCCTCATCTCGGGGCCGACGAATAGGCCATTGAAGGAGTTGCGGAGGACCTGGTTAGATCGGAAGGATTTTACCTGGCTTTGGAAATGAGAACACCGAAGTATTTGGCAAGCCACAAAGAGGTATAGGTGGTGGCGCCCTTCATGTGGGAAAGTGCCACGCAGCTGGAGAAGCTGTCCGTGAACCAGGGTGGTCCACTGTCTGATTGGCGTCCCACGAACAAGGACGGTTTGCGACTTCAGGTTCAATCTAAGAACCATGGTGGTTCATGGCTTCTGGTTCCATCCACAAACCAAGGTGGTTCATGGAAGGTTCCATGCGGGCAGTTGCAGCCAAGGGCAGCTCCGGTCAGAGGCTTTTCGGTCAGTTCTTCGCTCATGTAGAAGGGTGCTACGCAGTGCGAAGGATGGGAAAATAGGCATAAACTCCTTGGTTTGTGGGGAAGTCATTCGCAGAGGGGGTATGGTTCGCAATACTCATTTTTTGTTATTTTAGGTTTTTGGTTCACCAATTTATTATGTGTTTTCTAATTCCTTTTAATTCATATACCAGTTGTGGTTCACGGATGGAAATTTCACTATTCAGGAAATCCGAAGCCTTCCTTCAACCGATCTCTTATCCCTTCGATTCCGATTTTAGTTCTCCGATCTGATTTTGTTTCCCCCCAGTATCCTTTTATAGAGTGGGGAATGAAATGTATCTGTGGCCACGTGGCACCTTTTACGAAGGCCCATAACCCGATTCATAGCTGACTTGGTCTATCCGTGATTCGCGGTGGGTATTGAATGCTTCCCCCCCCCCCCCTCCACGAGGCGAACTCAGGGGGTATGTCATGGCTACAGAGGGTTCCGACTCTATTCCGCGAATGACAGAGGGTGTGGCTTGGACCGGTCTACACGGTTCACAGTTAGGGAGGTTCGTGATGGTGAACCGGACTGGAGCCCATCCTGCCTCATGGCCGTAGAGGCTCTTCGCCTCCATTTCACGAACGACAATGGTTCGCGGAGGGGGGTCTTCATGATGCCTAGCCATGTTGCACCTCCATGGACCGGTTTGTGGACCGATCCCTTTTTCTTGTGTCTCTTATTTGATTATTTTCCCCAATTATTTTGGGGGATTTGGGTAAAAATTCCTTTTCGGATTTTTCAGGACCCTACAAATTCCCCCCATCAAAATGGGGTCTGATCGGAACGAAGTGGAGGCCATTCTGATTCAATGTGGTCCTAAAACTGAGATGGTTTACAGTATAAAGGTAGAACCGGTAGGGGACCACACCTATAAAAACGGGGATCCCTCACACTTGTCCTTTCCCAAATTTTTCACGAAACTAGAGCTCCTCCGCCTCCGCATGTTTGCTCCTTCGCAAAGTGCCTCGTCCGCGAACTGGAAGCAAACTCCGTGAACAATTCCTTCTTCTCCATCTCCTTCAATCATAAACCAATATCATGAATGTGAACCATTACTCTTAATTAATTAAAATTTAAGTGATGGAGGGTTGTAGAGGAACTTGCTTCACGGTTTTGATGCTCTGGGGACTAAAATCTCCTAAACCTTAAAAATAATCTGAGTATTCTGAATAAACTCGGGATTGAAATTCCACAGAGCAACATGGTTCGTGTTTTTTTGGCCAATGCTCAATGGGCCAGAGCTTTGCGGACTGATTTCGCGAAGGGCTGGTAGACGAGATGATGTCATCGCGAACCATCCTTTAAGGTCTCCTTGTGGATTTGATTATGAAGGCTCCTTAACCATTCATTTTTTCTATATTTTTATTCCAGACTGATTTCTCTCATTGTGCAGGGAGAAAATATGGGTCCCCCTCATTCTGAACGAAGGCCTGCTGTAGAGACCCTCTCAATCACTGATCAACTCCTGAAGGACATGGCTGGCTCTATTAAAGATGGAGTCTTCCACTCCCTACCATCTTCCTTCCTTGCTGACTGGCTCGCCAAATCACAGTAGGAATATCCTTTACTTATCAGCCTTCCTGCATATGGGTTTAGATTATTGTCAAATACCACGATTCTAGAACCCTCCCTTGACATCAATCCTGAAGCGTGGTTATTTACCACCACTATTCCCCAGTTCATGATACCTACCGGCGGGCGGCCTACCTCGAGGGGTACAACTGTCGGATCTGTGTTGAATCACCTTCCAGTATCACCGACAGGAGAACCACGTCAACATGAAGGAACAATCCAGAGCTATTGGAGTATTGCCTGCAGTGCCATGGTATGTGACCTGCATGGCTAGCAGGAGAATCGGGATCTCCGACCGGGAGGAGCATTTAAGTCATTGGATTGGGGGTGCCCTTCTGGATTCGCCAGAGCTGTGCAGAATTTGGGGCAAAGATGCGAGCCGTAGGTTTATATGAAGCTTCCTGGGTGTCCCTAACCTATACCCGTCAGCCTCAAGCCCTCGCCAAGAAACATATGAGTCGTTGGATCCCGGAAAACAACACGTTCCATCTGGTCCATGGGGAAGTGGGCATTAGTCAGTGGGACGTCTTTCGGATTTCAGGGGTCCCCATCATTGGGAGTATGTATGATGAATTCTTTCCTCCTTATTATATGTGGGAGAACGAATAGAGGACTCCCTCCTAGTGAAGTAGCTCATTAACCAGGCTCGGAAGCACTCAATGGATATGTATCCAAAACAGCTCATCCCATACTGTGAATGGGTCAAGGATTTTGTGAGTAAGAACAAATATGAAGAATCTGCGGATCTCCCATGTAGGCCCAAGAATTTCCCTACAATGAAGTCTCTTAAATAGGGGGGAATCTAATGGCTGACTTTGGAGCAAGAAGATTTTCACAGGTGGGGCTGGGAGCTTATTCCAGATGTCGATCGATTGCTCCGCCTAGCATCTTTTCTCGCCATGTTCTTAAGTGGCTGGTTATTACCCGTGCACAAGGATGGTGGCATGTGGGTCACTAGTTTTTCTATGTCCGCACATTTGGTTAACGGTACACATTATCAACCTAGTCATCCCAGTATTGGCCAATATTTACTGATTGCTCGGTAACATTACATGACGTCAATCAGCCAAACCGAGTGGCCGACCCTTTCAAAATTCTCTAAGGATGGTTAAGCGTACACATCAAGAACTGCTACACCTTCATCAGCCCTCTTCATATTCTGGGAACCAAATTCTGGATGTACTTGCAACTGACCAGTGGGGTTATGCCCGAAGAGTGGGCGACCAAAGAGAAGGATATTCAACAGAGAGTTTTGAACATGCGTCTGCTATCAAGTCGAATTTCGAATTATAGCATATTCAATTTTCATCTGTTTTCTTCCCATGTTGGCGTGCTAATGAACACCATAATAAAAGAGGTTAGCGAGTGGGGCTACCTCCTCTCCCTCCAAGAGGGTTTTCTGGTGGCTCGTATTGGTGGAGAACGGATCTACGAGGGGTACGCGCCTTGCCGATTTGGGTGTCAATTTGGCTGCATTCAAGCTCAATGTCCTCCTGCATTTAATGGTACCCGTGTGAACCGTCATTTGATGGGGGCCAGACAACTGTGGTTATTGCTTACCTGGGAGGATAACAGCTGTGAGGTTATGACCCCCACGCATGCGGACTCCATGCCATTCTTCTCCAAGAATTATGCTGACTCCAAGGTACAATCACACCCAAATGGCCAGTTAGAAACATTGGTGCCCACCATCTCATGTCTCAAACCATCAAAGTGAAAAAGGAAGTGAAAGGAGGATGGTGCTCCAACTAGGCTGGGAAAAATCCTTCATCACTTGACTGGTCTCATGCTTCCAGGGAATATTTTAATAGACCGGGGTGTATCCTCTCACACCCTTGAGGCTGCTGGAAGGTGGTTGACTATCCCTGCCGATGCTGCCTTCCCAACATCCTAGGTCCAATGGAACGAATTTAAGGGTTGGTAATCCTTTTGTAGTTAGTACCACTATTTTATATGGAAGTACCTTCAGGAATCAGAAGTGTCTTTTGATGATCCAGGCTATATATCCTCCGCTGTTAACATTCTTTATGATGTGGACCTAGAGCGGGTCAATCAATATCTCCAGGATCTTGAATCCTATGTTTACACGCACAAGGGTAATGCGGTATAAACCCACCAAGTCTAGGCCATGATGCATCCTATGACTGATGAGGAGGGGGAAGGAAGTGACCATTCTATAGGGGGTGATGATTTTGATGATTTCCCCATCATGACTGCAGCCAGTGAATTCTCGTCCTTACTTGTAAGGTTGCGCCCACTGATATCCCCAGAGAGTTCTAGGGTGGTGGGAGGATGCGAAACGCGAATGTGGCCATTAGCGCCCTCACCAGCTTCTACCGCCTCCCGACCATCTCTGGTTGATCTTCCACAGTCGGCGATTCATTCCATGGCCGCATTCCTGGAGTCTTGGAAGATTTGGGACGACCTAAGGGTCAGTGGTTCGTACGATGAAGTTTGGGAATTTCTTCAAACATGACCTCTTAATCTTCAGGGTATCGGGACGATCTTCACTCCACCCCACATGTAGTATGAAGAGGATTTATATGAAATAGTCTCCTCATTAATGTATATGGATGCAAACATTCATTCACCCCAGAATCGTCTCTATGGGAGAATTTGGGTGTCTATGATGATTAGACGTCACGAATTGTCCGACCCTAATGAAGAGGTTTCACTGCTCGCACATTCTGTCTTTTCCCCCCTTTATTGTGGAGGTTCTATGGTCTCTTCATTTTATGAAGTTTGGTAAAGATTCTCAGGGGGTGATTACTTCTCTGGAGTATACCCCTCGTGGTACTAAGGCGGGGGAGCATCTGCTTTCTCCCACAGGGGTCATCAAGGAAGGATCCCCTGGCGCATCTTGGCTCATGGAGGCGACCATCACAGACTCAGCTAGGGTCTTTCCTCTTCCTGTTCCTTCGAGAATTATAGGTGACCTGTCCCCTAGTTAGATCAAGAGACGACAACAGGTGTTCCATTTATCAGAACGGCTCAAACAGGGAACGTTGGGTAATCATGACTTCCCGTTTTCTTGATCGCCAACTTGCATTCATAGACATTGTCAGTCGTTAACTGTTTGACGTATGGTGTAGGACAACTCGAGGATCTGGTTGTGTCTAACCAAGTGATTATACCTTTCGCTTCTTGCGGTCTGTGGAATCACCCGTAACCACACCTGGGCACGATGAGATGGTGAGCCCTGCCGGAGGGGCCGACGATATGGACGCTTTTATTTCCTCCTATACCAGTCAGAGATATTCTAGAGGAAAAACCGCATGTATCTGAGACCCCTGCGGATCCGATAACCCTTTAGATTGTAGAGGACGGCATGGCACCCATGATTGCTGAGGGGGCTCCAGATCTGACGGAGCCAACCACCCCAGGTCCAACGGATCCCGTGATTATGGAGGAAGAGCCTTCCATTAATCCAGTTGTTGGGAACCCTGAGTGGTCCATTATCTTGTTTACTGGGGGAGTGACTTCTTCGAGCTTGGTTTTCGTAAGAGATCACTTGGGGAAGACTGTGGAAACTATGTGCCTTAGGCATGGCCTCAGTCCCTGGACCCCACTGGGGGCTCCCCGGATTCCCTTGCCTATCGAATATGTGGCATCCGGTTCGAGTGGCAGTCGTGACAGTGTAGAGCTTGCGGATGCTGATGCCTCTTCGATTAGGAGTAATTTCCTTGGTCTCCTGCCAAATTCTCCTCTTTCTTCCCTTTTCTAATTATGGGTACTCATGTGTCTTATTGACTCTCGGGATTTAGGACCACAACCTCTGGCGTTGTCAATTGTGTCGCCAATCAGGGGCAAAGTAGATGTAGTGCCAGGGTTTGCGGGTGAGGCCGCCTTGGGTCCCTCCTTGGTGAAGTTCATCCCGAAATATGTGTCCTCATCTGGGAGTGATTTGGAGCCCAATCAATATGTCATCTCCAACCTTTGACCTGCTCGCTAAAGGTCTTGGGAGAAAATTTGGTGACTGATCTCTCAAACGCCCCTGGTCGAGAAGCTGACCAAATTGTCGAGGCTAAGAAATTTGTTAATGTTGCTTGGATTTGATTGCTTTGACTATCACGGTGTTTACGACATAGTCAAGCATGTAGTAGCTGATCCGGAGAGGCTAGGTGATTTCAAATCTCGCCTTTCCGCTGCTCAATCTGAAGCCTACCTTTCCGCGATTCGACAGCTCTGCCTAGTAGAGGCTCATGACCACGTTGGGGTCTTCATAGGGCTTCAGAGAGAAGTTATTGAGAAGCATTCTCACACGGAGGAGCTAAGAAACGAGATATTACGGCAACCGAAAGAAGAGGCCAACATTGCCGCCATGATTGAAGAAGGGGAGCGGCAGCTGGAGGATGAATTAAGGGCAAGCACAATGGAGGCTCAGGAGGCAGATGAATTGCGGTCTAGTGTAGAGGCTGAGACGACCTTACTATAGCATCTCTCTCAGAAAATTGAGGTTTCTCTCTAATTCCTGATACAACATTGTGATTCCGCCGAAAAAATCCGGTAATCACCTTTCGCACTAGAGGAGGCTCCATATTGTGGATACCCTTCTTACCAACATTGTTATGGAACAAAGAAGCATTTCTCCTTAGTGCCCTTGTCACCTTTTCCTGCGTTAGAAACTATTTGGTACGATTGCCACATATTTTAATTCCATGAATATAGAATAATCCAAGTCTAGGACTAAAAAAAAATAAAGCGCTAACTTTTTCCTTGAAAATATGATCCAGCGAGCATAGTCTGACTATTCCTAGGGTTTTATAGAAAAACCCTAAAAACGTTTTTGATTTCTTTATTCTTTTAATGCCCTGATTTTTCCTGGGCCCATTTGGTATGGAACTAGTGGGTATAACCCGGCTTTTTCATAGGTCACCCTTTTCGGGTTTTTGGACTGACAGGCTTTGTGCCTCTTTCTTCCATGAGTAGTTTAAAGTCCCACTAATAAGACTATCACTTCAGATGTTTTAAGTCGGAAACCTTCGACCAAATATGGTGGGGTGAGGGCCCCAATGGGGTTCAACTGATTAAAAGATGTCTTAATACCCTTCAAACGCACGTGGGGGGAAACATTTTTAAATTTGAACGGCATGTAGGGCATGTATCAAGGCATGGGAGTCGTGTTAGCATACAGAGGTAGGAAGAGCATTGCCTAAGGAAAAATTGCCTTTGGTTGATGGGCCAGGGGCGACCAATATGCAGAGCCGCTGAGGGAATGGTATGAATAGCCATACAAAGGTGTCCTTAAGCCAATGTCTTATCCATTTCTGATGGCCAGGGGACCTCATGGAAGTATGGCTTATGGAAACCAGAATGGGTGGCTTGGAAAATTAAGAAAACCACCAGGGGTGGCTCAGAAGGGGAATGTGACAACTGAAAGGGTTTTGAGAACATCCGTATCAATTAGGAGTGTGGAATAAAGGTTCTCGTCCTATTAATTTATCAAGCATAAAGAATGGTTGGGGCTTGGTGTAGTTTAAAGTCATGCCGTTGAGACATCATCTGATATGGAACGACTTCCCCGGGTTCTCGATAATTTTTTCAAAGATGTTCCTGTGCATTCAGGTAGGATTGTGGAAGAGGTTGGTAAACTATAGCTCAGAGGGTTTCCAAATCCCGGGATAGAAATGGGGGCTCAGAGTCCAAGATGCGTACAAAGAGAAGCATCGCCTAAGGAAATCATGCCTTCGGTAGATGGGCCAGGGGAAATCAATATGTATAGCCGTTGAGGGAATGATATGCATAGTCATACAAATGTGTCCTTAAGACAAAGACTATCCACTTCCAATTGCCGAGCAACTTCAGGGATGATGAGGTTTGGAACCAACAAGGGTGTCTTATGAGAGTTCATCTTTTTCTTTTCTGAGTAAAGAGTATGGTTTATGATGAGAGGGTGCCTGAATATGGGGTAAATATCTAGACTAAACTTCCTAATAAGGGGTGATGTAATTATTTCTCATGCTGGTGTGAGGAGGTGCTTCGTGCAGGTCTAACCCGTGCAATGAAAAATGAAGAAAATCCTATTTTTCTCATTAAACCCATGACGATTATGACCATGTAGTTTATCGTCATGTGGTTGGGAATAATCCGTGCAGTTTTGCATTATGCGGTAAGGATGAGAGGCATTTTTGCAAAGGATTATCTTCCTCAGAGTGTAATTGGGCATGAATACCTCAACATGCCTCAGAGGTGGAGGGGTTTGATTGGTGTAAATCATGGTTCCATGGCTTCTTGGATCAGGAAAGGTGATATGGGAGCTCTGAGGATGGTAAGCGTACAGAGCTAGGAAGAGCATCGCGTATTGAAATCTTGCCTTTGATGGACGAGCCATGTGGTATCATTATGCAGAGCCGCTGAGGGAACAATATTCATAGTCTTACAAAGGTTTCCATGGGTCGATGACTTTCCACTTCCGATGGCCATGAATTATTATGAGGATATGCAATTATATGGGCCATGAAGTCTGTCATTTGGCAGGGGAATGTCTGGACATGTCGGGGATATCTGTCCCTGGTTGCTTGTTGATTTTCAATGAGCCCCCTGCGCTGATCTTTTCTCCCTTTTTTTATGCAGGGGTGTTCCTTCATTACATGTAGTTTAACGTCATGTGGTAAGGACGAGCTACTCCTTGTTTATCGGGCATAGAGCTTGGACCATTTGGTGACTATTGTTGTAATCACTCGAAGGATAACTAAGTCAATATGTTCTGATATTATTATGAAAAGGCAGAGGATAAAGGTCGTAAACTGCAACTTTGAGCTTTCTCGGATCAGGAGGTATGGTGTGGGGTCTCTGAGGCTGGTAGGGGTACGAAGAAAGGAGAAGTACCGCCTGGGGAAATATTAACTTTGATGGACGAGCCAAGGGATATCATTATGAAGATCCACTGAGGGAATGGTATGAATTGTCGTACAAAGGTGTCCTCGGGTCGATAACTTTCCACTTCTAATGGCCTTGAATGATTATGAAAATCCTCAATTTCTCACAGTGCAGAGTTCGACACGTGGGGATAATGGTGTCAGGGTATACAAGAAATATCTTCACCACAATAGTTTGTTGAGTCAAAGTAGCTTAGTCATGACTTGATGTTTGTTGATGCAGGTCGCTATGTGAACTACTGGAGGACACACATGCTAGCTAGATAGGGAAACCCTAGAAACACCTGAATGTGAAAAGAGGAACGAACTTGTAAACCACTTCGCCGTAAACTTCTGGATCAAGATTTATGATATGGGGGATCTGAGGCTGGTAAGCATACGGAGATATGAAGAGTGTCGCCTGTGGAAATCGTGCCTTTGGTAGATAGGCTATGGGCTATCAATATGCAGAGCCGCTTAGGGAATGGTATGAATTTTCATACAATGGTGTCCACGGGTCGATGACTTTCAACCTCTGATGGCCATGAGTGGTAATGAAGATCCATAATTATCCAAACCGTGGAGACAGATGTATGGAATGTATTTATCCAAATGTGCAAAGAGTATCTCCACCTCGTATCACCATGTATCTTGAGTGGGTCGTGATGATGTCTGTGCAGTTTAATGTCATGCGCTGAGGAAAAACTCCATGCAGTTTAACGTCATGCGGTAAGGACGAAGGTGCCCCAACGTGATAGAAAAAGGGGGGGTCTGCATAGTTTAACGTCGCACGGTGGGGACAAAATCCGTACAGTTTATCGTCATGCGGTAAGGATGAAGATATACACCCCATGCAGGTCTGGTTCATACATGGGGAAGGAGGCATTTTTAATATCATTGTCTGTGCAGTTTAACATCATGCGGTATGGACAAGAAGTACACCCCGTGTCGGTCTGGATCGCAGACGTGGAGAAAGGGCATCCCTTTTTTATGAGACTGGTCCAGGACTAGGGATCCTAGAATCACTACGTATCCTACAAGGGCAGGAATCAATCTGTACGTAGTTCTCTAGAATGAGTACACCCCGTGCAATTCTGGTAAATTCACGGGTGGAAAGAAGGAATTTTTTTATTTTTTATTCATCGGGTTGGGCCATGACTGGAGGTCCATGCGTGGCTACGCATCCTTCTTGGGTAGGAATCAAGCCGTACATAGTTCCCTAGAATCCGTGGAGTTTAGTGTGATGCGGTGAGGATAGAGTCCATACAGTTAACATTATGTGGTTAGGACAATGGGCACACCCCGTACAGGTCTGGTCCATACATGGGGGGATGTGAATTTTTGTTTTTAGTTTTCTTTTCCTTTTTTTGAGGTGGATGGGACTGGGCATGGAATTCTGGCATCACTACGTATCCTGTGAGGGCAGGAATAAAGCCTCATGTATTTCTCTGAAAGACGATACACCATGTGCAGGTCTGGTCTGTACACATGGTAAGGGGTTTTTTTAAATCCCCCTTTTCCGTGCAGTTTAACATCATTCGGTAAGGATGATCCCCATGAAGTTTATCGTCATGCAGTGAGGAAGTGGGCCATACAGTTTAACATCAGGTGGTCAGGACGATCCCCATGTATTTTAACATCATGCAGTGAGGATGTTTGCCATACTATTTAACGTCATGTGGTCAGGACAAAGGGCCGTACAGTTTCTATGTGAAATACTTCATTATGAATCTCACATTCGTAGGAGCGGTTGTAAATTCTCCATCCATGGAGATCAGGGTATATGCTCTGTTAGAGTAGACCATGTGTAAAACATATGGTACTTCCCACTTAGGCTCCAACTTTGGAGGCTTCTTGTTGGGTATCATTGGGGTTCGGAGGACTAGCAATAATTCTCTTTCCAAGAAAGACAGGAGGCAGACATTTTTGTTGAAAGCCCGTGTGATCTGGTTCTGGTACACTTCTAAGTGGTGCAGAGTGTTTATCCGCTTCTCGTCTAGCTATTCATATTCACCTAGCGTCTTTTTTGACTTCTCATCATCAGATAATCGATCACAGATGGCAACGCGGAGTGAGGGAATTTGGAGTTCAATGGGTAGGACCGCCTCCATGTCGGACACTAATGAGTATGGGGTTGTCCGAGTAGCGGTGCAGATTGTGGTTCGATAAGCCCACAATACATGGAGGATTTTATTCGCCCATGACTTCTTTTCTCTGTCCACTATTTTCTGGATGATTTTGGATAGGGTCTTATTGAAAGATTTTATCTGTCCGTTGGTGGCTGCATGGTAGCGGTATGAGTGACTAGCCTTGATACCATACTCACGGTATAGCTTTTCCAACTCATCGGAGCAGAAAATGGTGTCGTTGTCTGTCAGTATAGTATGAGGGACACCAAATCTTCTGATGATATTGGCCTTCACGAAGATGACAATATTTCTTGCCCCGACATCCTTGAGGGGTACGGCTTCTGCCCATTTGTAAAAGAAGTTTGTTTCCATGAGGACATACTTTTGCTATTTGTCCATGGCGGGATGATATGGTCCCACGACGTCCATCCCCTAGACAGCAAACGACCAGGAGTACATATCTTGTTGAAGTAACTATGGGGGCTGGTGTATGAAGTTGGCATGAATCTGTAATGAGTGGAATTTTGCGGTAAAACGCTCGCAGTCTCGTGCCACTACAGGCCAGTAGTACCCAAGACTTCGAACCTGATGGGAATATATGGTCCCCGATTGATGTGATCCACATGCTCCTGCATTTACTTCAGTCATAACAGCAATATTTTCATCTCCGTCAATTCACCTGAGGATCACTCCATCGAGGCCTCATTTGTAGAATAACTCTTGCTGACCCACTCTTCCATATAGAAAAAAATTGATCTCCCTTCTACGTATTTGCTCTCATTCATCCCTGTCTGATGGAATCTCTCCCCGTTGAAGGTAGTTCGTGATGGGGGTCATCCAGCCGGTATCAGGAGCATATGGCTCAAGGACAGGACTCACATCATGGATCTCTTCCATCTTAGTTTGAAAAAATGGAAATACCATTTGCCGGTGAGCAATAGTGATAACCATTTCATCCCTGTCTGGGTCGGCTAGGGATGTGGCCGCATTGACTAACGCATCAGCCTGAGTGCTATGGGACCAAGGAATATAAGTCAATGTTGGTTTTATGGAGAACTTGTCCATTAAACCTCAGACAAGGTCATTCAAGGGGATCAACTCCTCCTTTTTAATATCATAGTCACTATTGACTTTCTTGATGACCAGCTTCGAGTCGCCTTTTACCTAAAGGTGTTGTACTCATGCCTGGAGTGCAAGTTCGAGGCCTACAACGAGGGATTGATATTCTGCTTCATTGTTTGTACATCCCTCTAATAGGAGGAAGGAATATTGAAAACCAGCATTTTCTAGGGACATGAGTGTTACCCCCAGACCCACTTTGTTGAATCTGGGATCATCCATCCTCACCTTGGTGGGGATTCAGGACGCGCCATCAAAGTACATTTCCCATGCTGGGAACTCCCCTTAAACCAAGAAGATATCTTCATCAGATAGTTCAGTGTCTGGTGTAGTGGTCCCTGTTGAAGCGTGCTCTTCCAGAAAGTCTACTAATGCCTGGACCTTGATGGCTTTTTGAGGCACAAACCGGATGTCTAATTGTTCCAGGATGACCACCCATCATGATAGGCATCCAGTTAGAATCGGGCGACTAAGGATGTACTTGAGCGGGTTACTCCGCAAGATCAAATGGACCACATTATGATGCATATATAGTCGCAGATTTTGAACCGCGAAGACCAAGGCCAGACAGCTCTTCTCGATATTTGAGTATCGTGTCTCTGCATCAATCATGGTTCGACTGAGGTAATAGACACTGTTTTTGTTGTCGGTATCGTGCTTCTGTGTGAGGAAGGCTCCCAATCACCGTTCTAGGGCCGTCACATATAGAATGAGAGGCCTTCCTTCGACCGGGGGCATGAGCACCAGTGGGATTAATAGGTACTTCTTCAAGTTTTTGAACGCCTCTTGGCAATCATTCGTCCATTGGTAAGTGACCCCCTTCTTTATCAACCTTGTGAAGGTCAAACATTTTCCTGCCAGGTTGGCTATGAACCACCTAATATAGGATAGGTATCCTTGGAATCCACTCTTCTCAGTGAGATTTCGAGGGGCCGGCAGGCTCAGTATAGCCTTCGTCTTCCCAGGGTCGACTTTGATGCCGTGATGGCATACGACGAAACCATGAAATTTCCCTTAGGTAACCCCAAAGGTGCATTTCAAGGGGTTCATCTTCAAGATATGTTGTCAGAGCATGATGAAGACGGTCTCAAGGTCCGACAGGTGATTCGAGTGATGTCTGGACTTGACCACAAGGTCATCCACATAACATTCAACGAATTTCCCTAGGAACGGCTTAAAGATCCAATGCATGGCACACTGATACGTGGAACCAGCATTCCTGAGACCAAATTGAATGACCCTGTAATAGAATACCCCTTGAGGGTCCCTAAAGGAAGTGGATTCTTCGTCTTCTCGGGCCATCCTGATTTGATTATATCCATAATAGCCGTCCATGAAGGATAAAGCCTCATACCCCGCCATCACATCAATTAACAACTTGATGATTGGAATTGGGAAGTCATCTTTTGGGAAATGTAAATTAATGTCTCTGAAGTCAATTCATAGGCAGATTTTCCCGTTATTTTTCTTTACAGGGACGATGTTGGCCAACCAAATGGGGTACTAGAATTCCCTGATGACACTTGATTTAATGAGCTTATCGAATTCAGCCTCTATCTTGGCCCCATGTGAGGGTTGTGTCCTTCTAGAGGCCTGTTTGTAGCCTCAGTGGTCTTCTGGAAGACCCAAGTGATGCATCACTACCTCGAGATCAAGTCCTGGAATTTCCATTTAATTCCATGCAATGTCATCATGATGTTTCCTTAGGAAGGAGTATTATACCTCGTGTTCCTTTGGAGACATGGTCGTGCTAATGAGAGTGGGAATTGAGTCTTCCTTAGTACCCATGTTTATTTCCCTGAGCTCGTCCACAGTGGTGGAGATACCATCCTCAAATGTGGGAGGTGAATCTCTGAGATATTCCCCCTCTTCTTCTCCCATGTTCTCATCCTCTTGATCTGATGAGGAGAGATTCTCCGATCTGGGACATCGAGGGTTTGAGGGAGAGGCATCGTGGGCATCCCTTCTTGAGTATTCTTCCCCAAATCCAGGGTTGGTAGACATTCCCACATTGTCGTGCTCGACCATCATGGATGAAGTCATGAATACATCTGAATGCATGTCTGGAATCGAACTCCTACTCTCAACATGGTGGATGGGCAGGACATAATCTCTGCGAAGCTCCCTGAGGGGGTCTTCGGGGACCATTTCAAAGCCATTTGGAGCGGGGATCTAGTGGACACCGTCGATCAAAGGATTATTATTATTTTTATCATTGAACCTGGTGTCGATGTAATGTGACACCGAGAGCTCTAAAGGGGCCTTGTTGACATACAACGTCCCTCTTTTTCCATTGACGCAGTACTTGATACACTGGTGGTAGGATGAAGGAACGGCCATGTGATTATGGAGCCATGACCTTCCCAGCAGGTCATTGAATGTTGTGTTCTACCAGACCACCAGGAATTCTGTGTAGGATTCCAGGTCACCAAAATGGGCCTTTAGATTAATCTTTCCCATTGGATTCTTCACACTGTAGTCGTAACCTAACAAAGATGTGGCTGAGGCAATTAGATCGTCCTCACTGTAGCCCAACTTACGTAGTTTTCGTAGGGGAAAGTGGTTAACTCCAGAGACATTTTCTATAATGAACTTTCAGATCTCAATACCATTTACTGTGCCAGACACAAATAGCGGTCTGATGTGTCCTTTCATGATGGCATCTTCGTCCTGATCGGTGTAGGAAATCACCGAATTTCATTCAGCTGGGCCAGTCTCCACCCGGTAAATCATGGCGGAATCTACCTCAGCTTGGAATTCCTGGGGGGGCTGATCAAAGATTTGATAGGCACCTCCCTAAGGTCGGAAAACAAACCTCGGGCATCCACGATGGACCACATGGCTGGTATAGACACCAGCTGCTTAAGGATGTCATATTTTTGCACCAGCGGTTGACACTTCTCCATTGGTGGTGGAGTCATAGTGGGTGCTTTGGGAGCTGGAGCATTCAATGAGGAGGGACCGGCCATGTGGACAGATGTCGATGGTGTTCCTGAATTTTGAGGACTTGGTATGGATGGTCTGTTTGTATGCACTAGGTGTCCAGGCACATGCTCCTCCTCTGGTGGGAATCGCAGAATAACAGGTCTAGAGTGGATGCTTGTGGAGGTGGAGGGGCATTCTCCCTCCTGCTGAGTCCGTTGAAGGGCCCTCCCATGGGTTTTCGCAGTATTGATGGTCTGGGATATGGTCCAACCGTAGGGTTGCTTTCAGCCACGACTGCACCTCCCCTGGTATCCTCTGCCTCTGCGATTCCTCCTCCCAGCTCCTTGTGCGGGGAACTCAGGTTCGTAGTCATACCCTTCTTCAGGGAATGATTCCATGAGATGGATGACATTTATAGAACCAATGATTGGCTCCTCATCCTCTGACTGGTCAGCATGGTTGGTTGTGTCTGATGGTTCTATTTGGTGGGTTGGTGCCTGTGGAGCCAAATTTGAGGGCATGAAATCTGCCAGTGTCTGGACAAACCTTGGCCCCACCACAGACTACTCCTCTTGTGATTGTTTCCTCCTTCGACTCTTCCTAGATGACCGACTCGTAGAGGATTCTGAGGCTGCTATTTTTGGCTCTGCTGTTTCAGGGGATGTTAGTGGAAACACCGGCTTCTATAGTCGAGCTTAGAGTAAGCCATGGGCTCGGTTTATAGACATCTGAGTCATCCAGTTATCAAATTTCTTCCCCTGTTTGGTGGTGTCTTTCTGCCACCCCTCCTTTTTTCTCGTGTCGGTGGTAGAGATATATGCCACATGTGCTGGGGGTGGTCCCAGCTCGACATGTCTGGAATCTACCATCCTATGTAGGAGGTCTTTGATTACAAAGCATTCTTGGATACTATGCCCCAACATTCAATGGTAGGGGCAGTAATCTGGCCAGTCATCATGGCAGACTTCTTCAGGTTTCCTCGGCTCTGGGAGGCAGAGAAAATTACGGTCCATGGAGGAAATTAAGTAGTCACGAACTTGATCGTCTCGGAACGAGTATGATTTTTGTCTTCTCTCCTAAAACTAGTTCTGCTTTGGTCCTCTCTGATCGTCCTGATTAGGCAGGGGAAACCGCTGATATGCAGGGGGTCCTTGACGATTTGGTGGAGGCCTAAGCGGCGTAGCGGGCATAGTGGCCAGCTTGAGTGTGATAGCGGATGCTTCAGCTCTATGAGCTCTTTTAGCAGGAGCCTAAGAGGCTATTTGGGACATTGAATTAGTCCGCTGCATGGAGTCCTCAATTCTCTAGGAAATGGCCGAGTGATGGCGGAATCCAGTGGTGCACTCCACCGGTATGAGCGGTGATTGAAGTTCATCGCTACTATTATCGATAGATATGGATAACATCTCATCTTGAGGCATTGGCATGTTCATAGTATAGGTTTGACCATTCCATCTGGCGATAAAATCTGAGACCCTCTCGTTCTCCCTCTGCATGCAGTTCAGGAGATCACTGACCTTTGTTTTAGGCAGCATTGAGCTGAAGTGTTACAAGAACTGCTGCCGGAGGTCCTCCCAGCTCTTTATCAACTAGGCCTACAGACTCGTATACCAGACGATAGCGGATCCTTGCAAGGTCTGTATGAAGAATCTGTGTTTCACTGCTTTTTTTGTTCTAGAGTCTACATCATAGGGTCGTAATAAGATGCGTAGTGCATCAAATGCTACTTTGGATCGCCTAATCCATTGAATATGGGGAATACAGGGCTCCCAAAATTGGGTGGAGGTGGTGTGTTGGTCACCCAATCTGGGTAAGGTTTCTACTCCAGCTGTATCAGAGCACGTCGACCTTCCTTCGCTTCCAGTCGATCTGTTAATGCCTCGATGGTATTGGTGATTCCCTGGTTTACATCCGGTTGGTCCTGATCCTGGGCAGGCGTAGCCCAAGGAATAGCTTGAGGATCCGGATTGGCCTGCACCCGTGGTGCATATTTCGTTCGGGGTACCCTCGGAGGGTTTGGGCGTACTTTCTCTGGTTGCCTCCTAAGTGGGGGTAAATCCTGGTATTCATCTGGATCTACATCTAGGGAGCTAGACAGGACAAGCGCCTTATTGCGAAGGAGCCCTGATCGTGCTTCGTTTTCCGGGGCAAGCCATAGCCTTTGAGGTGCACTTTCTACGAGTTCATGACGTGGATCTTCTTGCGATTCACTTTCAAAAAGGTGGTTCCTCTAGAGCATCTCATCGTTAAGCCACCTCAATTCTTTCATCTCTTCTTCCTTTTGAGCGAACCTCTCTTTGATCATGAGTGGCTCATTTTCATCGAGAGAGGGGGACGAGATAATGGTAACTGTTCCTTTTTTCTTGTCATTGTTGGAAGCTCCCAGGGTAGGCGGAGGGAGGTTAGCTGAAGGGGCGTCCATATTTAAAGCAGCCCTCTGGTTCTAGGTGTGTACACCTGGGGGTTTATTGTGAGTCACAGCCTGACCAGAACCGTCATCTCCTGACCTGTCTGGATTTGCATTTTCTCCAGTGTTACCATTGGGGTTATCCTATATGGCATTGATGAACACATATTGCAGAGTGGAGGGGACATCATCTTCCAAATATGAAGAGGATCTCCCCCGTCTTCTATTTGACTTCCCTCTCATGACCTGGGATTGCCCTGGAACTTCTTGGAGAAGGGTGACATGGAGATTTCTTTGATGAGACCTTACGGTGCGCCTTCCTCTTAGAGGGGATGATGATTCATATGACGTTATAGGATGGGAACCTCCTCTCCTGACTGTCCTCCCAAGACGAGAGAATACTGACTCTCTTGGGGGTTTTTTTGTTGAGGGGGTTATAATTCCCCACGCCCTGAGGGATGGGGTGGGATTCATTCCTTGGACGTTGAGTCTCCTCCCGGTTTTATTGGTCTTATGAGGGCATTTTTTGTTTAAAATTCCCTCAGCCCTGCAGGCTGGGGTTGACCCTAGATTGCGGCAGTGGCTGCGGCTATCGCGACCTGCCTGATCTTGCGTGCCCCCATTCGGGGGTGAACTGGTTCTGGTGCCGAATTCACCTGTGGATCATTCCCTTATGGGGAGACAGTCATATATCATTGAATTGACTCTCTTATGAGAGAGGTCTACTGTATGCTCTCGGTGTCCTGATTCCGGAGTTTATGAATTGCTCGTTTCTGCCGGGCCTGACGCTTTTGGGACTTACTCGAGGCCCGACTCTGTTGAGTGTGTTGTCTTTCCTAAACAGGGGGTCCACCCGATTGCCATCTCAATGTGACGACGTTGCAAGACACCATTCCAAATGGGTTCTTCTGGGCGGGGAGCAGAGTGAAATGCAGATCTCTGTATTCCCCCCAGCACGTGATATGGACTCCCACTAGAGCGTCACCGATTAGGTGGTGTAGTTGGTGTAGTGCGCGGAGGCAATCTGCGTCCATATTACCATTGCGCCTCTCGGGCGTTGTTGTCGCATCGAGGAAAGGGCCTCCAGGTCGATGTGACGCAGGAGGTCCCCTATCGTCTTGACGTGGTCTACATACACATCATAGGAAAGGATGTTCAATTTTAGTCGGTGGAGGGTTGTCCATATATTACGGCAGATGTTGCGCATGCATTCTTTTGACAACACTTTTCGTATTTCATACTGAGAGGTGGCCATGGGCCAAAACATAACTGGTATACCATTTATGTCCAGTCGTTTCCTTCGGTGCAACATATCGGCATATTCCTCCGCCATTGATTACTCGACCTCGTCAACCCAACTAAGGCTCTCACTGTAGTCAGAGGCAGTGGGACAGGTAGGTATCAAATTTTCTTGTGGGCGATTCTGAGGTGGTTCAAAAGATGAACGCGGCCCTGGAAGGACACCTGATCTAAGAAGGGCGTCGTTAACAACATGATGGGAATCTGACATGGTCGATCCCATCCTTCTGAGTGCCTCAGCATAAGATGACCTTTCAGTGCTTGATTTCGTTAGAGGAAGACATTCTTGTCGATATAAAATGTAATCATGGGGAGGACCTTCACAATGACGGTCCTAATGGCGAGGACTAACATTACTGCTTGATGCTTCAATGCATAGATGACTTTTGCAGTACATAGTTTGGGGAGGACATCCAAGGCATGTTGCAGCGAGGGGAGGACCTTCTGGCTGTGTAGCGTTGTTACAGGGTGGACCTTCGCAACAACTTCCATTATGGTAAGGATGACCATCATGGCTTGGCGTTCAACACGCATCCTATAGTGGACCTTCAGGAAACACCGTGATAAGGGGAGGACCTTCTTGTTGCTTGGGGATATTGCTAGTAGGACCTTCGCAATGGTGGAAATGGTGGGGAGGACTACTATCACAGTTGCGGCAATGGAGAGGACTACCATTACTGCTACCGCAGGGAGAATATATGCGGGATAAATCCTGGGGAGGGCCTCCAAAATGTACCGCAACGAGGGGAGTTTCTTCTCATTACATGACTTCTCTATGGGGAGGACCTCCGTTATCAAGGTGGTGAGGACTACCACGGTGACCTGATGCCTAACTACGTGGAGTCCCGTTGTAGCATAACCCCTGGGGAGGACCTTTAGGGTAGGCCACGAAAAGGGGAGTACCTTCTTGTCATGATGAGATGTCACTACGGGGAGGACCTCCGTAGTTGCGACTATGATAGAATGGACTACAGTCATAATCTGTGGTCCCATTTCATGGAGAGTGATTGCAGTTTATACCCCGGGGAGGACTTTCAGGGTGGATTCCAGCAACTGTAGGACCTTCTTGCTCCTCGGTCTTCTGGTCATGTGGAGGGTTTCTGTTACTCGCATCAAGAGAGAAACTCTCATGACCGATCATTATATGCCCACGAGGGAGGCCACTACGTGTGCTCTAGGGAGGAACTTCAGAGATACTGGTAGCACCATTGTAGGGAGGACCTTGGAAACTGCTACAGCAACACCAATAATATGGTAATGGGTGGTTGGTGTTTCGATCCTTTGATGCGTTCTTAGCGGCATCAGAAACCCCAGCTTCCAGCAGAGCGGAGTCATGAACCCACTCTTTATTTTCTCCCTGCCTTAGGCGCTTTCGAGGCACTCTTTTGCGGGCAGTGGGGGTCATCTACTGTCGACAACGACCTTCAACTCCTTTGGGTCCCTGTCTAATTGGGTCCCATGACATTGCCGAGATGTGCCGACGAACATCTTGACTTTTTGCAAGGATATATACCTGCTCTGGAGCATCCACCGTGATGGATGGGTGTCCCCCAGTTGGAACGAGTGATGCTTCTCAATACAGTGGCCCTTGCGTCATGGAATATAGTCGGAGACCCTCCTGGGCTGATGCATGGATGCAGATCTACTCTGAGGCGGATATCTCGTCTCTTAGATCAGTTGCCTCGATTGGGGAGACAGGCTCACAGGCCTGAGTTCTTGCTATTGCTGCTAATGCAATTACATGTGGTCTAGTCTGCAAGATATGATCTGGGATAGATACCTGCTCCCCAATAATTTCTAGGATATGTAAAGAGAAATCTTTGGTCGGAAGCGGTATTATGGACCATTCCAAAATCAGAGTGGGAATATCCTACTCTGGTCATCCAATGGACAGTGGGTACTGACAATTCTCTTGTGTTGGGGCATGTGAACAAATCTTCCCATGTACCAAGATACGCTGGTTTCTCTCTCTGTTTGTAGCCACATCAGGGTGGTGGGCTTTACATGCATCCGCAGGGAGCTGGACCAGCATATATTGGTTTCCCACTGTATCGAGTTGGTGGACTTTGTTGGCATGGAGACGTGCCCACCTATGATTTTCCACCACATCTGGGTGGCATGCATTGTTGATCGCCACTATATAATGATGTAGGGTGTCTGAAACAACTGCCGGGAGCTGGTCCTGTAGGTGTTGGTTCGCCACCATGTCAGGTTGGTGGGCTTCACGACCCTAGGTAGGGAGAGGTGTGTGCCTTGTAAGTGTCCTCTTGTGTGAGTGACAGGCTAGATGGAGCTCGGTGGGGATGCATGTTGGCTCGTATGATGCAGCCATGTCTGGATGGCGGGATTGGGTGGAGCGAACAAGTTTAGGTGCCTGTTCGTGGTATGTCTCTGGGGCTGGGCATCAGAGCTCCTCCTTAAGGACCAGGGTGGTGACCAGTACCTGACTGTACTTCTTCCTCCCTTGTCGGGCGGTCCGAGGTGCCGAATCTCGGGGAGCATGGGCCTAAATCCTCGGGGTGACATCCTCCTCAGCACGAGGATGTCGGGTCACGGTGTGACTGCGATGAAGTCTTCTGGCTGGGGCCTTGGAGCGGAACCCCCATTCGTTGGGGATGAGGTCCTCAATGTCGACCTCATCCACATCCCTTGGATAAGGGAGGTATGAATTGTCCCGTTCCAGGGATAGACTCCTGAAATGGTTGGAGACAAAAATAGGGGCTGTCTAGATCCGCCTTTGCGGTCGCTGCTGGGTAGGCGAACAGCGAATCTGGACGGATTGGAGGGTGTGCATGGCCGACTCCACCATTGGGAGTGTACCGTTCGAGTGGTACTATCAGATCAGTACGTCTAAAACATAGGGTTGAAGATGCTAGGTGGGGGAAGAGGTTCTCTGTTGCTGAGGAACTCTCGTCCTTGCGTTGTTGGAAGTGCGCACTTGTGAGTTCCTTTGTGATGACATTGGATCGAAGGGAGTTCTGAAATTAGAGCCTGCGAAACATTTTAGCAAATACAAGCAGAAAACCCATAAAAGTAGCATATCATAATACCATACGTAATTGATGACCTCGCTTGTCCCTCCATTGCTTCATAAGAGGGAACTGGGTGAGATTAAGTTGAATCTATAATGTTTGGTTAAAGATTCACGTCTGGTTCACCATTTTTTGTTTCGTTCTGGTTTTCTGGCCACGAAATGCCCAACGAATGTGTATCCAATAATTGATGGGCCTGCTTTCCAAAGGGAGGCATACTCCAGATGGTCTGACCAGCGACTCTTAAGAACTCACAATGGTCAAGAGGATGGGAAGTTGGGCTCATCGCACCCTTTGGGGGTGGAATTAGTGCCTCTTCTGGGACTCTCTTATAGATTTAAGACATATTCATATGTTCACGAATCTTTGGTTTATACACAAACATAGTATCCACAGATTTAACCTTGATGTGCAATGGTCAACTGGACGCAGGGGTTCAGAATCATTTATGCCCGATGTTTACCATCCCTCACTGGATTAATGACCCCGAAGGGTTGGAACTCGCTTGAGGGGGCACTAGGAGTGGCGTGGTGAACCGATGTGGGGATGATCAGATCGACGGGTTGTTGGACATGAACCTCAGGGAGGCTTCCTATATACCCTATCAAGGAGGAAGGGATCAAAGTCCACGTAGTTCACATAGGCTTGGGGCTTACACTCTGAGGATGCCTAGAATGATGGATTGGGGCTTACACTCTGAGGATGCCTAGAATGATGGACTCGGGCTTACACTCTGAGGATGCCCATATGAGGATGTCACGGTCGATGCTTACTCTATGCCCACGTGAGTAATACTCGGTATAGGAAACAAGAGGCACCATGGACCAGAGGATCACGTCGCAAAAGGTGTCTCCATGAGAAGCGGAGTGGGGATTATGCATGAGGGCGGCCCAGGGTGATGAATTGGGGCTTACACTCTAAGGAGGCCCAGATGGTCAGGGCTTACTCTGAGATGGACGCCCGGGGCGATAAAGCCCAACGAGAGAGGGAAAGGTGGTCCTACTGTGCCCATCTCGTCTCCTTCAATGCACGAGGACTTCCTTCTGATTGGAGTTTTTCCATCTTCAAGGAACCCTCAAATAGTTGAGGGGCATAAAAGGGAATCCTGAGCTCAGACTCCAAATTACCATAGCAATGTGAACCCAGGAATGCTTCGGCAATCTCCTCCAGGGTTGGGGTAACCCCTTTTCCACTGCTTTCCATTGGTATGTGAACTCAAAATGGCCCGATGATGTACCTGAAAGTCATACCACGTGGATCTGGTGACTCTGGCAGAGGCCTCGGCTCGGGGCCAACGAATAGGCCAATTATGGAATTGCGGAGGACCTGGCTGCATCAGAAGGATTTTACCTGGCTCTAAAAATGAGAACACTGAAGTATTTGGCGAGCCGTTGAGAGGTTTAGGTGGTGGATCCCTTCACATGGCAATGTTACACGTGGTAGGAGAAGCCGTCCGCGAACCAGGGTGGTCTGCGGGCATATTAGCATTTGCGAACTAGGACAGTTCACAACTTCAGGTTCTATCCACGAACCAGGGTAGTTCGTGGCATCAGGTTCAATCCACGAACCAGGGTGGTTCGCAGAGGGTTCCAGGCGGGCAGCGGCCGCCAAGGGTGCTGCCCTTCGAAGGCTCGTCAGTCGGGGCTTCGCCCACGTAGGAGGGTGCAACGCGGTATGAAGAATAGTAAAACAGGCATAAAATCCCTGGTCCATGGGGAAGTCATCCGCAGAGTGGGTACGGTTCGCGGTTCTCCTTTTTTTTATTTTAGTTTCACGGTTCACCAATTTATTATGCGTTTCCCAATTCCTTCTTAATTCATATACCTGATATGGTTCGTGGATGGCAATTTCACGGTTTGCGAAATCCAAAGACTTGCTTCAACCGATCTCCTATCCCTTCAAATATGATTCCAGTTATCCGATCTGATTTCCATTCCACCTCGGTATCCTTTTATTGAGTGGGGAAAGGAATGTATCTATGGCCACACGACACCTTTTGCGGAGGCCCATAACCTGATTCACAGCTAATTTGGTCAATCCGAGATTCACGAATGACAATGGTTCGCCAAGGGGGTGCCTCACGATGTCTGGCCACGTTGCGCCTCCATCGACCAATTCGCAGACTGATCCCTTTTTGTCGTGTCTCATCTTTGATTATTTTCCCCAATTCTTTTGTGTGTATTTGTGTAAAAATTCCATTGCGGATTTTTTAGGAACCTACAATTACCCAGTGAATTAGAGGGCTGTATAATTACAGACCTACCCATCACATATTCATAATCCAATAAATTTCGTAACACATGATCATATAAATAGTAATCATATATCATAACATGTGGAAAAGAAATGTTTTTAATAAAAATTTCAACATTTTATTCCCAAATAAACCATGGAAATAATAGGTTTTATGAAAATCAGAGGATCAAAATCATAGAACATTCAATGAAATTATAAATGTCATATGATTGGACCTATCCACTATAAATAATAGAAAACATCAATGGATGATATCATAAATGAAAATGGTTTCAATGATAATACATAATACCAATTGAGGAAAATATCATTTTCCCTTTTATTTAAATTCTATAAAATCTAGATATATTCAAAATAATATATAATTTTTTAATATAATAATAAAATTGGAAACATGTTATGAAATATTGAAATAATTGTCCTATCATGAGTGTGGAAAATTGTGTTTATTCCAGGTGTGAGAAAATAAAGATTCTATTCATATTTTTGGTAAAAAGTAATAATGAAACTATTCAGAAACCCAAAAGAATAATCATTTTAAACCATTTTTTAAAAAGTAAAACATGTATTTTAATAACATTAATATTCATTGGAGGAAATTAATTTATTCATTTTTTGTAAACATGGACATGGAAGGAGAAAAAAGTTTGACTAATGGGAAAAATAATGTCAATTTTTCATAAAAACATTGTATAGTATATTGTGTACATGAAGAGATAATATTTAAATAAAAACATGAAGTATTTATAAATATCTATAGTATTGGAAAATTAAAAATATTAATTAATGTTATATATATAAATTTCTTTATTATAATAATTATCTCGAATAATATTTGTAGTCAATGGTATAATAACATAAATCCCAAACTGCTTCGGTAACATTTGAACAATAAGTCATACCAACAAAATAAATTTGGATGGATTTTTTATCCCATATTATTAATGAAATGAATCATAAAATTAACTAATGGGAAATAAATAAATATGACATAAAATAAATAAGTGGTTATTGCGGTATGTGTCTCATAGAAGTATAAGTGTGACAAAATCACTTAATCCTTTGGTAACATTTGAATCTTATACCCCAAGAAAGAATAATACTGTAATATTGAATTAAATATCATTAATATAATGATATTTGTGTTTTTAAAAGTCAAAGTGGTTTTTATAGTCCTCATATAATCAGATATGGGGCATAATATAACATATGTCTCAAGGAATACATTATGAGATGATAAACTGTTTCATTATGTTCAACTTTCTTGAAAAGCACTATAACAACATTTATAATAAACTTATATTTATTATAATTATTTTAATGAATCATTTTATTACATATATAAAAATATAATATCCAATTAATTTAATTTAAGATCCATTTACAAATAATTACTTATAAAAATCATAATTTTGAGGTATTAAATATTTCAGTTTTCATGAAACATTATGTTATGCCGTTATAGTCATTATAATTTGATAATTGTAAAATTATATATTTAATGGTAATCATGATATATATATATATTATGTATATATATTCATCCATAAAGGATAGTTATATAAAAATGTATTACAACATTCATGGAGACTATATTTTTTACCTACAAATGAATGATATTTTCACTTATTGATAGCTTGAAGGAATGAAATGTTAACAAGTAGTCATATTTCAAGAATAATTATTATGTAATATATATAATATATATTCATAAAATTTCTTCTATTCTTCATCATTGTATATAATAATTTTAAAATGAATCGCATTGTTTTGTAAAGGTGGTGGCACATAAAAACTCATGAGCAACATTATCATTTTCAAATGTAATGGAAGGTAAGATGGTAGATAAGACACAATATCTCAGGAAGACATATTATAAAATAAATATAATTTAAAAATTTATAACCCTTAATAATTATCATATATTAAATATAGTGATGTAAAATGTATTTTATTGATATGTGGAGGTGTAATCCACATATATGCATGATCGATAAATTTACTCACCATTTCATGTAATATAGGATGGATTTGATAGTTAAATAATCTTAATAAAATTTTAATTTATTTAATATAGTAAATTTATTAAATTATGATAAATTATAGGGATTAATATGTTGTAAAATAATATATATATGGAATAGTTCATATAAGATGATTTCTATTCCTTCGATTTTCCTCCTTTATATCTTCTAATAAGGTTCATTAGAATTATCTTTTATGAATAACTTTAGTTGTTAATTGTTTTTAGGAATTATTAGAAGATAATTTGACCATTTTTTTGAGAAATATTTCCCAATATGGTAAAATAAGAGATATTGGTTCCCTTTAATAAGTTACAGTAAGGGTACTCGTAGAATTTCATAAAATATTAAAATATAAGGTAAATTTTAGCCAATTTTAACCTTAACAATGATAAAAAAATTTCACTCTTAAAGGGTTATAAATTTTTTATAAGGTAAAAAATGTCTAATAAATGGAAATTAGAAGTCATTTTCAAGCATTTATCATCTTAATTATCCTCCTTTTATATATTTATGATTTTTAGGTAAAATAAAAAAATATTCTTTAATAAAAATTATTAGTAATGCGAATTTTGAAACTATTCATACTATTTTAAATTAAAGTCAAAAAAGGATATAATTTGAATATTGTCCTTTAAAACAACCCTAAGAAATATTATTTATCTGATACCTTCATAGAAATAAATTATTCATCCATATTATATTATTTTTTATATTTTTAATATTATTTATTTTATTTTTCTATTGAATGAATTAATATATTTTTAGCCATCTATAAGAAAATATTATAATAATTTTTCAACTAAAAATCACAATGAAAAAAAATTATTAATATTTTACATAAGTATTTATAACCAAAATCATCATAATTATTACCGTAAAAAATAATTTTAGAGATACTGTAGTCAAGATAGTGAATTTTTACGAATTTTCTTTAAAAAAATAATCTAAATTGAATAATCAAGATGAAATGTTACAAAAATGCATTATATTTTGTTTTTTGAATATTTTAGAATATATAATACAAAATGTATGAAAATTAATGTTTTTTTCGATTTTAGACTATTTCTCATGTTTATAATACAAATTAACCCATTTTACCATTACCTTGGTAACAGAAATTTACTATTTTCACTATTCATATTTAGAAATAATTAAATATTAATATTTAAAAAATATTAAACTCCTGATTATAAATATGAAATATCTTTTTCATGATTCTCTTTCTATAAGTTGAAAAAATTAATATAAGAAAAAATGATAAAAATAAAAGAAAACGAGTTTTTTCAGAAAAATGTCATTTCTAACTGTAGAAATTCTATTTAACCAAATTAATATAGACTTTTTTTTCTAATGAACAAAATTTATTTATTAGTAATATATTAAAGAAAATTTAACTTCAAAAACATTTAAAAAAAATATAATTTTTAAAATATTTAATGTAAAATAATGAATATTTTATAAATTTGTATTTTTTAATATTTATTAAAAAATGAATCATTTATGAAAATTATAAATATATGAATCTAATATAATTTTCAAATTTTAATTTAAATGAGTAAGTTTAGTTTTTAAAAATAATTTATTTAAAAAAGAAATGATTAATTACATTATTTTCTAATATTTTCAAAGAATTTCTTTTTTGAAGAATAAAATTATATGCTTGAAAATTGATTCATATTTCCTGATAATTAATTAATATATTTTTATTGAGTAATATATATATATGATTAATAATTTGGTTAATCATATTCATATTGTAAAATTTAATTTTTTATTTTAAAATAGTTTAGAAATATTAATATTTCAAGTTTTGTTTATGGTTTGTGTGACATGTTATGTATGTTATGAAGCATAGTGTTCTTTTACAATCATTGGATGCCACATTATCCCCATTTAATAAATTTATTCATCATAATTTGAAATTATTATCAATAATTAATAGATTTATTTTTCAAAATTAATTTGTTTAAATCCCACATCATAATAATGGGTAATAAAAATTTCTTTTGAAAAGTGGTAATGGGAAATTTAAAAGACATTTACAATAATAGATGACCATTTTTAAAAATTAGAGAACCCTAGTGTTTTGTTAAAATATTATTATAGTGGAAAAATATATTATATGAATAATTATGCAGATTTGTAGTGAACATCCATAAAAAGAATACCACTGATCAATAGATAGATAATGGCTTCAAAAATATAGATAAAAGAAATGTAAAAAAGGCTGTAAATTCATTTTGAATTTTCTTAAAACGATACAATTTTTATTAAATGATTATTTTCCATGATTTAATGAATTATTTTATTATCAAAATATGCAACATGATAAAATATTCTGACATGATTTATGTCAGTATCATAAGAAAATTTCCTTCCATTGTTTGTTCTTCAATAAATTTCTACTTCATCTTTTACTCAAAAAAAGAATATTCATATTGAAAGTTTCATTTCTAAAGTTCTAATGTTATCTTATTTACATTTCATAATATCCATAAAATAATGACACACCAATCAACTTATCCCAAAAAATATACGAAAACATGAATGATTAGTGAAGGTTATCCAATTTTATAAATCATACATTGATATCAAATATCCATATACAAAGTTCAGGTAAATTTATTCCATGTGTAGTTAACCATAAAAAACCTCAAAAAATTGTCTAATAAAATTTAAAATCCAATAATTGATAAATAAGGTAATTAAATTTCATAAATAAATATAACATTAAATCACCAAAAAAGAATACTATTCACTAAATGTCACATGTAAAATACGTGACTGTATTTATCATATATTATTCTAAAACATGAGAATAAGATAAATTTACATAAAACCTCAATGAAAATATCCATAATTCAAAAAATTAACTCTCTTAAATGTACATAAATAAAATCACATATTATCTATAACATTACATAAATCTATAAATAATGTAAAGATCATCAAATATAACATAAACCAATATTTCATCAATTTTTTAATTTGTTCAAATATCATTAATACATTTAAATTATCATTATAAATAATATCTTTATCCCATAAAAACATTATTTTTGCAGAATTATGCACATATTAAGTGATATCATTCCCTCAATCGTGTCTTTTTTAGAAAATATCACCTTATTTATCTATAATTTTTTTTTGCTAATGATAAAGTTTACTTTTCTTATCCCCATGTGATGGGAAATAAGTCCTCTAATTTATTGGACACTGAAGAGGATATAAATTGATCAGAAATTATATGTTATACTAAGTAAATTAATTGTGTAAGATACTTTGAAAACCACATTCCAGTGACAGGAATGACACTAGGAAATTTACCCACAAACATTACATTAGAAGAAAGTGTCCTTTAAAGATGATTTAAAACATGTTTTTATTTTCATTTTTTCATTCTCAATAATATCTTCTTAATGGATAAGAGTATATGGAATTAATGAGGGGTTTATTCCTTCTAAAAATTTTATTTTATTCTAATTGTGGTTGCATCATCCAAAAAAATTAAAAACACATACAAAAATCAATAATTTCACTTGAATTATTAGAATATAATGGCTTCATCCTTGGTCTAATAGATAACACCTAGAATATGGAATTGAATCAAATAATTACATATTCCTCAAACAAATGGAATTGAATTCCCTGAAAATTACTTTCTATATAAAAATTATTTCTAAAGAGAAAAATATTCCCCTTCTTCTGAGATATTCATTGAGTCACTAAATCCTATAATATTAAGGTCAATTTGATTTATCATTTTTTCTTATAAGGGAATTATCGCATAAATATTCATAAAAGAAGATTTTATTTTATTTTATGTGTTAGGATGTTATTGAAATAATAAATTTAAAATCCAATATAACAATATATGATATGTTTTAATCGTGGGTTTTCAAATATTATTCCCTATTGTATTTAGTTTCTCCTGTAGAAAATCATTAAATTTTCAATCACATTAACCATGAAAATCAATCCTTTTTTTCATCTGTTATATAAAACAAAAAACCATTTTGTGAGTAATATTAATCATACTGATAGATCATGAAAAAAATTAATATAATTCCTAAATCATTAAAAATTATTTCCAATATAGGAAACCTAAGGTTTAATGTAATCCATATTTTAATATCGTTTATCCAAATCCTTCCTAATGGTTCATAAATAAAATAATAATTATGCTATCAATATCCCTAAATTGTGTAAAACCAAGTATACAGAAATGTCATATTCAAAGAGCATAAAAATTAATGTTGATATATAAATTACTATATTTATTTAGGGTTATTATCCCAAGAGTTTCCTATTACAAAAAAGCATACACTTATAGTATTAATACAATGATGATTCTAGGGTAATCCCCACTATATTAACTATTTTATCATGGGGAACTATCATATACAATATATTATCTTAAAGGTTATCCCTAAAAATTTCAAATAAATTTTTCTAAAGGTAATTAAACCTCTATTTAATATAACTATAGTAACCAAAAAAATTTATACATAAATATGAGATCTTATTTGAAGAATATTCATCACATAAATTATAACCCACAAAAGAAATTTATAGGATTAGTATTTTGGGAAACATTATTAAATAAGAAATTATTTATAAGCTATCAATATACTCCAACAACATATTCTTCATATCTAGACATATTTTTAAGCATGTAACACTTAAAAACATTTTTATAACATTGGAAAAGAAAATAATATAATGGGATATATTTGGTAATTAATAAGGTAAAAATGGATATATCAATGATGAATTATGAATAAAATGGGGATAGGGATAGATTTGATATTGTATTTCATAACAAATGAATTATAAAGGAATTAAAGAACATTATCTATGAAACTATAATATTGAAAAGAGTGATAAGATTATGTTATATAGAAAATCATATAAAATCATATCCATGGTGGTCAAAGTTCACTAAAAATTGATTATAATGGATTGGGATCACTCCGAAAACCATCATTGGATTATTCATGTTTTACTCCCAAGACTATCATAATGGACGATGTCCCTTTTAGATCTTAATTTACTATCCATTATAGTGTATATTATATCAGAATATACATATAATTAAATAATTAATTATATTGAAACATAATTCTATGGAAACCTGTCAAATGATCATATTTCATTCAAATGTATTCCATAAAGTAATAAATCATATGTTAAAATCCATAAAAAATAAATGGTTTTCTTAAGCATTTCCAAATCTCTACTAAAAATAATCCATGTAAGGTATAACAATTTTTTAATAATATCAAAAAAAATCATAAAAATCCCTTAATATAATAAATGTGGTATCACTAGATAATATCCCCCATAAATCATGAAAAAAATTAAATGTTTTCTTCTATGATGAAAATTTCTTTATATTATTTGTATAATTATTTCTTGAGAAAATACATTTTTAAATTTGAAATACATAATTTAAAATCTAAAATATCTAATATATTTTGGAAGAAATATTAATTTAAATGAAATATATAGTATTATTTATTAGATTTAAATAATTTAGTGGTCATCTATTTGAGATTTTTTTTGATGTTATGCATTTTAAGAGAAATACTCAATTTATATTATCTATAAAGAGTAAAAAGTCCCATGTTCAGAGAACAAAATGAATAATCTAATAAAATAAAATTGGAAAAAAATAAACTTGGGTATAAATAACATTACAAATAATTGGTGAATATTCGAGAAAATATATTTAGAAAACACAGACTTTGCAGAAAAAAATAAATCTGATGAAAGAAGTAATATTGATTTTGAATCAAAAATTCGTTTGGTGTCATGAGTTATTAAAGAGAGAAAAATTAAATTAAAACATTTAATATATGAAAGTAAAAGGAGAATAAAAAATTCATGATATTGATGTGTGTTAGTTCAATTAATTTCATCATTAGAGTATTCATGAGGAAAAATCCTAGTAAGCAATCAGATTGTAACATAATTGATTTACTGCAATAGTACATTTTGAACTATAAGTACAATTAAGAATATAACCCTAGATTGATATTTATATAGTAAAATATTCATTTGAATCATCATAAATGACATAAAAACATATAATATATACCTCATATGGGAAACATGTAGATGATATATAATATTACTCCACAAATTAAATGTGAGATGAAAATACATTAATCTTTTGGTAAATATTAAATCATAAAAACCATGAATGAATAATAACATAATGAAATTATAAATATCATTATCATAAGGATATTTATTATATAAAATTTAATAGTATGTATTTATAAACCTCATTATATAATATAGGTTTATAAGATAACATATGTTCTAAATAGGACAATTTGAGAAGATAAACCTTTTCCACAAATTCATGATTCCACAAATGTTCTCTATTATTGTATATAATAAAATTAAATTTATTGCAATTATATATCAGAATATATTTAAATAATAAAATATCATATATTATTTTATTATAACATTTCAACACCCACTTATTAATAGTTAAATATTTAAATCTTGGATTTATGGTGTTTAATATGTTTATTTAATGATCTTTTTGTTTTTGTAGTTTCATATAGTTAAATCATATTTATAATTATAAACATGATATAAATATCCTATAAATTAATTATATATATTTTTATAGTCCAGCAAAAATTATAGTGATCGAAAAATGAATTCCACCATTCATGGAGATGGTACGTCTTTTGTATTCAAGAACATTGCTTTCACTTTTTAATATATGGAACGATAGAATAGTAGCCATTAATTAATATTTTATGAATAATTATTTTATCATAATTATTATATATATTGATTAAATATAAACATACATATTTTATAGAACCAAAAAATGAATCACAAAATATCATGGAGGTTATATGGAAAATGTATGCGTGATTGAAATTATCATTTTCTAACAGATTGGAATTATTGAATTACATATGATATTTAAATTCCAAAAACAAAATAATGACATAAATTTAATATATAAACATTAAACCAATTTTATAACCATCCATGAATTTGGATAATTTAATATTAATTTTATTTCTATGTGGAGGTGGTAATCCATGTGTAGGCACGAGAACACTTTCTCATACCATTTGATGGAATAGAGGATGGATATTTGTGGTTAAATAATTATAATAAAATTTTAGTGTGCATAAATTTGTAATGTTATTATTATTTTATGTTAAAGACCCTTGGAATGATCCTTTAAGAAGGAATAATTACATAATTTCTGTATTATTAATTCTAGTAGTGTTTTTTAGTGTTTTTTTCAAAATATATTGATCAATGAGGTGTAATGAATAGAAATTATGTATACCCTTTTATAAGTTAGGGGAGGTGAACTTTTGGAATTTCAAAAAATATTGAAATATGATAATATAATTCTCTAGATAAATCATTGAAGATTTATATATATTACGTAATTATATATGTTTTTTTGAATTACCACCAAAATATTATATTTTTTTATGCTTAAGTGGCTATTTGAAAATTTTATTATGGTTTAACCACATAGTAAAACAATTTTATCCTCATATATATCAATGAATATTTCAATCAATAAGGATTATGATATTACATATAAGGAGACAATTTGATAATAAATAGTAAATGTGTAATATATTAGAAAAGTTTTCACCCTACTTGTAACGACAAAAACTTTTATTAATGAAAATTCCTCTTGATCTAACAAAATGCGTTATTATTTGAAATGGTTAAAAACATATTGAATTATTTGGTTTTATGTTTTTGGATTTTAAAATACTATTATGAATTGTTACCATTTCTAATATAGTCATTCTATAGTGATCAAATGATTACTATAAATATTGGAATTTACCAAATCATATTTACTCAATAAATGATGCGTTAGAAATATCCAGTATAATTACTCTATACGAAGACCATTTTACGGTGGTCGTAATGGAGGTGGAATAACTGGGTTCCTCTCATGACCAATACCATGTTAAGATCCCACACGTTAAGCTTGAATGGAACCACATATGGGGGAAGTTGTTATTGAGAGAAATTACCACCCGATGGATGTTATCTCAGCCTCCCCATGATTCTTTATCCATCACATACCATATCATTAGAAATTATGTGGGTTTTATAAGGGTTTATTTAACCATACCCTAGCACTATGATTATGTACAATATTTTTTGTTTAATAAAGAATATACATTCATTTTATTATTGTCACTTTGAAAATAGTTTTTAAAGAACAAATAGATTTTTTAGGTAATATTAAATTAAGAAATATAGTTTTATGAATTAATAGATTTTTAATTAAATAATATTTTATTAATATATTAGTACTAAATTGTTTTTTATTAAATATATATGATCGTATAGTTTTTATGAATACAATTTTAATTTTTATAATTGTTTGAAAGTTGTTTCTGTCAAAACACATTTATTTTTTATGAATGTCAGTTTTTATTTTAATGTATAAATTAACATATATATATAATAATTTAGATAAAATTAATATTATATTTGGAATCATGAATTCAAAATTATGCAATAGTGAATTTTTTTGTCATTTTCCAAGAGAGTCATATTTTTGGGTAAAAACTAAATATTGTTTAATAACATAATTCGTTTTATGACATCATAATGACCCAATAGTGATGTAATAAAATACTATAAAATTTATGTTCGGACAATATATGGTTTAACATTTATATTAGTTATTTTAGATTTGTTTTATTTATTTTAAAAAACCTTATAGAACCCTTCATGACTTATAAAATAATTTAACATTTTAAAATGATTTCCTTGAGTGTGTGACTTACCTCCCTGTAAGTAAGGCTAATATTTTTATATGTTTGGCCATTGGAAATTTATTTTTAAAAAATAAACACCCATTTGGGAAAACCCTTTGCACAAAACAATCATATGGTTTGTGGTTTTAATTATTTTAATGTGTAGTGTCCAAAACCTAAATAATAATGAATTATCTCTCTTATCTTATAGAAACCCAATCAATCACCCATTTCCATTCACTCAATCCATTGAGAGCTCAAAAAAACCCCAACCGACACTCTATAATATCCTCCCAAGTTTCCCCAAGCTCTCAAGAAGCCTCTCTCAAGCCTCTCCCATGAATTGAGATCACACATCCAAGTTAAATATTTCTTCCTTTCACATTTTGTCCAAATTTCCTTACGTAGTTATAATATTTTATTTTCAGAAAAAATGTTTTAATATGATTTCAATCAACCCATACCTCTATTAGTATGTTTTAAATATGATAGACCAATTTCCCTCTCATTAATTCCTCCCATGTACAACAGTTACTATGCATAAATTTTGTAATGGGTTTCTCTCCCATCATTTACATTAAAGAAATTATTTTGTATTATAAATAAAAATTCAGTTAAATTTTTTGGGACATGTATATATATATATAACCCACATAACTTCAATTTAATGTACATATTATTAGACAACCCATTCTCTCTCCTCAACCATCTTAATGAATTATTATATTATGTAACGTCCCGACCCCAGCTACCCAGAGTCGGTGCATTACTTCGTAACATTGGAATGATCACAAGAAAGATCAAATCTCGAAAGACCGATTGGTTTAGTAGCCTTGGAAAATGCCAGATATATTCATAAGTTTTACATTACATTATAAAATGAAAAACTACTACAACAACATAATGTCTCAATAGACCACACTATTATCCCCTCATAAAATCCTTGCAGGTCATTCATAATTTACTTCTTCACTTCCTGGGAAAAATAAAACATAGAAAAGGGGTGAGCTCAAATGCCCGGTAAGGATAACAATATAGCGGAACATTCAAAATAAGCATAAACATTTAAGGCAATGAATTACTAAAACAAAAGCCTTTTAAAATTGAACTTCAACATAGTATGGCAAAAGTAAAATGAAATAATGCCATTTACTTGTTCACATGGATATTCTACTAATCGAATAATCACATGCAATATCAATAACCACTTTCATAATGTTGGAATGCATAATGCCAGACTATCATAACCCCATAGCCAAGGCCTCGTGCCAAGACTACAAATAAGATTTTGTCAAGGCCTTGTGCCAAGACACTAGTTTGTCTCATGAGACCTACCGATGCATCGAGGAGCTATAGCGGGCTCCACCCGTCACTTATTAAGTCCAATGCATTCCCATATGAAAAGGTTTAAACATAACATAAACATTCGTATTAAAACTAGCATACGAAATGTCAATAATTTCACCATAAAATATGAATGGTATAAAAATAGCACATCCACAGTCAAACATATCACAAAACCTTCAATACAATATAGAAGTTTTGTATCATAATAAATCAACTTCAAATAATCTTAAAATCCATCAAAGGATGTTGACATAGATGAAATCAAAATTCTATTTAAAGAAGTATCTCCTTTTATTTTGAAATCATTTAAGATCCATATAAAATAAAACATTTTCTTTGAAAATATTCTTATAAGCTTGTATGGAAAGCTTCGACGATTTTATAACGGCGGAAAATAACCGCACCCGCCGTATAAGTTAAAAAAAACATTCTTACCTCAATTCAGTCGAAAAGGTTAAAAAGGACCTTGTTTTGAAAACGACGGAAAGATTCCTTTATAAACCTCTTATAAAAAGTCAAACAAGGGTATAAATGACTTTAACCCATATTCTTGTAAATAGTAAAAATGTTTTGAAATACATTTCAAAGAATCATGGATGTGGATGACAAAGAGATCCCAGTAGATTATTACGTATAATACAACCTCGGATAATGAAGAGATTGTGAAATAACCCTTACCTTGAACTTTTCCTTGGTTGGGGTAGGTTAACCTCCTGTATAATGGTGAAATAATTGTTATTAAATTGTACAAGAATCATATACATTAATATGATATCATATATGATCTTTTAACATTGCTTTATTAATAATATCTTAGTATTATCGTCGTTTCGGGTGATAATCGATTCGTTCTTCTTAAATGTTTGGTTACGTAAGACATGTTTGTAATGGATAGATTATATCTTATTCATAATCAGAATGATATTAACATTATTTTTAACCCTAAAATGAGAATAATACTTGAATGGATATGATGGAGAACAAATCTTATCGCGTTCGTGGAGACGGTAGTCCGTACGTACGCACGAACGCTACTTCCATTTAATTTTTTATTTTAAAAGAATCAAATCCTAATGATACATAGGTATATTACTATTCCAGTATAATATAATATTTTATATATGTTACTTAAGTTCATTAACACCATCCTTTATACGTTCCATGTGTGGTATGAACGAGTCATATCATTTTAAGGGGGCGGTAGTCCGCACTTCCTCAAATGAAATTATCGTATGTATATACAACATGAAACGAATAATGGAATGAAATAAAATGGAATTACAGAAGCTTATATATAAAATATATATCATTAATATCATATTTAATTACAGTGCCATCATAATGGCCACCATGAGAGGTGGTAAGATGTATTTGAACAATCATCGTTTCGTGAGGCGTTAGTTTGCCATCCACAGAAACATTATGTTCATCATCCATTAGATGGAGTTGTGTGTATGTGTAGTTTGAATCCTTCTTATAACAACATCCTAGTATATTGAGGATACTGGTGTTGTTACAAAAGAAAGGAAATAAAAAGATTTTGGGGGTTGGAGAAGCAAAATAAATGAAAATACTTTAAGAGAAATTGTTACCTTTAATTTAGGTAACTCACTTTGGTTGGAACCAAAGGACTTCATGAAATGCTTTCTGCCTAAGGGGAAGCTTCAAGGAGGAGTAGAGGGATGTGGGGAGATTATTTGGGCAGAGTTTGGACGAGCCAAGTGGCTTGAGAGGTGTGAGGAAAAGAGAAGGAGGAGTGCCCTTTTATAAGAGGGGTGAGGGGCACCTTTGGAAAAGCTAGAAATATTAATTTATAATAAATTCATATTCGGTTTCTAATGGCTCCAAAGTTGATTATTCAAAGGTTAAGGTGGGGATAGGTCGAAAACCACTCAACCAATAGAATTTAGACAGGTTTGGGTACTTATATTAACCTTATCTTTAAGTATTAACTCTAAGTTAATTAGTTTCACTTTTACAATGTCTCTTTGTATTTTTATATAATATGGTTAATAAACTTACTATATACATCCAAGAGACCCCCAAGTGGTCCTTTAATGATTAACCTATCATAATATAAGTCTCTTGGCCGAACCTTAGATTTTTAGGAATTTAATATCAATTAATAATATAATATTTGTTTTAAGAACTCTTTTATGTCAATTTTCACACTATTCAATAGTTGATTTTTGTGAAACTCATAACAGATTGATTAATTCGAACAAAGTCAATTAAATCAATACTAATATATCACATTATCCTAGAAAAATAGTTTAATTCATTAAAAGTTTCATATTATATTTATTTGGGTATTTATAATATCAATTATTTTAATTTTTCACTATTATAGTAATTACTGCATCATCATTGTGTCATAAATAAAATAACTAATTTAATGTCTAAAAATTATAAATAAAATATCATTATGTAGGAAATCTTTTTATCTTTCTAATGAATATTTATAATCTAAAATCCAACATGTATAACCCTATGTAAAAATTGTTCTTCTAAAAGATGTAAGCTTATGCCATTTTTATTTTTATTTTAACTTTATTAACATAAAGTGTCCCTACCACATACAAGTGGCTCCATGGGGTCCCCAAATTGACCCAAGGATGCTCATGGTCGGGTATGTGTCCACCAATAAGGTTAGGACACGTTTTAGGGTAATTTTGTATTATTATAATATTATTTTTTAACCCTTATTTACCGGATTTACCCTTTAACCATGGTAAATAAAATATTTACCGCAGTAATTATTCAAAATGTGTAAAAATAAAAGTTACCTATTTACATAATTTGGACATCCTGATTCCAAATATGGAATCCATTTTTCTAAATTCAAAACACAGAAGTGGCAGAAATTAATTTAAAATTAATTCCCGCTGTCAAAACAAAAAGCGTGTTTTTAAGAGATAATAACTATCAAATGATTGACACTTGTTTATGTTCGGTTTAATTGTAAAATTATGACTAATGACCAACATTATATTAAATTGTAAAAATATATTCTAAATATACTTTAAAACCACTCAAATTCATAATCTATCACTATAAATTATTTTGATTAAAAAAGTTGTTTTTAATTAAAATTTAGTAATTTTCACTATTCATCAAAATATAAAAGTTATCCGAAAAGTACCAAAATTTCACCCTAGGATAATTTCGATATTCCGAATCCAAAAATGAAGTCCATTTTGAAATATAAAATATATATGATTTCAAAAATTAGGTATAACTATTCATAACAGCTAGTTTAATTGGTTGTTAGAACTCGGTGTTGCGTACAACACACGCTATCACATTATTCAAAGAGAAGCGTACCGTAGAAGCTTGGGATGTTTCATTTTAAATTTTTGATGTCCCCATTTAGTCAAAAAGTTTAAAATATATTATTTAAAAATGGTTCACTATTAAAGTTGATAAAAGTGCAATACTGAAAATGAATTTGTTCTTGCATTATATCTAAGAAACTCATAATATGGATTATAAAATTATAAGGATTATATAAACATTAAAATTTATCTAATATTATTCATAACCTCTTTTGAACGGCTTGTTTGGTAGGTCATGTTGTGCTTGAACTTGGTGTTGCATGTAGTGAATGTTATTGAATTATTTTGAAGAAATAACACACTATGAAATCTTGGGGTGTTACATTCTCCCCTCCTTCAATAAATTGCGTCCTCGCAATTTGAAATTGTTCTTCGAAAATAAAAGGTTGAAAATAAAAAAATATCTTTGTGGGAAAACCCACATCGGAAATTGGGTTACTAAAATTTATTCTTAATATGAGGAAAAGAGAAATGAAAGGGTCACCACCAAATTATGATCTCGATTAGGAGAACATTGGTGGCAATTAGAGACATATAATTGGAGGAAAAACGTAAATATTTATAGGTAGTGATTGAGGTCATCAATCACAAACAAGTGTATAATTGAGGTCCATAAATTCATCAATCTATGATGATTTGAAATACCATCGGTTCAACAAAACATAGGGTATTAGGATAACACATTTTTGACGTTTCAAAATATCTTAGTTGAAATCCCACATCGAAAAATGAATTAATGAGGCCTCTATTTAAAATAAAGAGTCGAAAGTATGAAGATTACCAAAAATAACACATACTAGGGTTCCATGTAGTAAAATATGGATATGGAAGAAAAATCTAACCATCAATTACCTGATGGAGAGTGGTAGAGAACATGGCTATGAAAAGGCCAACAATCCCAAAGCCATAAATTAATGATGATTTAAGGTACCATTTAGGAAAACATTTTTGTTCTAATTTTCTTTTCTTAATATTGAGGAATTTTTTATGAGATTGGCTAAGATCATATAGAGATATACTTACTTTATAATTATAGTTTTATCCATTAATAAATTTCTACCACATACTCATCTTTCACTCTAAAAGATAATAGAATGTAAAAAAAAATTCTATTTACACTATTCGTATAGGGTTCCAAAATAAACGAATTTATAATTCATCTAACAGATCTTTTAATAAAAACTACATTATTTAATCCTGGACATCTCGTGGGCCAGTGGTAGGTGATACACCCTTGTCGCCCTTCGGTTGGGGGTTCAAGTCTCGCAGCCTTGCCGGACGCAACAGGTTGTCGCCCGACCTCCGGGTTGTCCTTTTATGGTAATCCAAAATAATCCAAATAAGAACTATCCAAAATAATTCTATCCAAACTCATAGTCCAACATTTATAAGGAAGGTAAACATAATATAGATCCTTTTTACCCCGTAATAGCATATGAATACCTTCATCTTGTATTCTTTTAATAAACTGAAACATCTTGAATTACCATATTCCTTATTGATTACATTCATGCTCCCCTATTCCATATAGAATGCTGGATATACTTCATTAATCCAAAAATGTTTTAAACCCCAACAATGATGGAATATACAAATCATTAATTAGTTCCAAGGTAGTCAAGAATATCCAATATAATTTATCCAAAACAATCACATATTATTCCAAAATCACTACCTCAGTATCAGAACTATATTATGATTTATCATTCTCTCAACCATATATTTTCCAAAAATTTATCCTGCTATTGAGTCACTTTTCTTTGTTCCACATAATCTCAAGTCCTTAATGAAATAGTACTGCAGTACAATCCTTATATACTCTATAATTATTATAACAAGTACATTGTTGATACAACACTCAATTGATATAATCAACATAATAACTCTAATCATTCCTCTTAATCTGTGGTAGTATCATAACTTGATTATTATCCAATAGCATCATTTGCGGTATAGTCTGATGACTGGGACATAGGTCCGCGTAGTGTCCAAACTCCTTGCAAATGAAGCATTGTACATTTGAAACCATTTTCTTACCCTTGCAGTCACATACTTTGTGCCCTTTTCCTCCACACTTATAACAAACTCCCATTCCTTTCAGGCAAGTTCCAGGGTGTTTCTTTCCACAGTTACCACATATGGGAAAATTCTTCTTTTCCCTCTTCCCTTTATCCATCTTTCTCTTTTCTATCCTTTTCTTCTCTTGCTTCCCTTCAAAGCCATAGGACTCAATAAACTCTTTACTTATCTTATCAACACATGATATTATTTCTTCATATGTTGATAATACATGGGAGACTATTTCTCTTATAAATTCTAGCTTAAGACTAGGAAATATATGATCCTTCCTTCTCTTTGGATCATGTGCATTTCTGGAGGTCTCATTCCTTCTACTGGGCGCCATTTCTAAACAATGGCATACACTAGATCAGTTTATGAATAAAAATACATAATCCCATACTTATAAAACACTTAACATAAATTGAACTATTTATGGATATAATCCATAATCATAAAAATGTCTCCTTTGAGGATGTATATACTCATTAACCCTTCATAATGGTTTGTAAAGAAAATGAGAATTATCCTAAGCATATCCCCTGGGAGTGTCGTAACAAAGAGTGCAGCAAGGCCCGTTGTCGTGCACCAGTTCCCGTTCGAGTCTAGCTCAAAGCGGTGTTTTCGGGTTTTACCCCTAGGTACATCTGTGCCAGAGCCGCCTCTACCTGCTCGTATCCAGACAGGGATGTATTGCTCGGAAAACTCACAAAATCTCTACAATACCAAAATTCTAGGAAGTTCTTCTATACTAATCCTCAAAGTTCATCTTAGGTCTATGTGCTCTAATCAGAGTTTATCTAAATCTAGCTTCCAAGGTTTGTACTAAACTTCCTCTGATACCAACTGTAACGCCCCGACCCCAGCTACCCAGAGTCGGTGCATTACTTCGTAACATTGGCATGATCACAAGAAAGATCAAATCTCGAAAGACCGATTGGTTTAGTAGCCTTGGAAAATGCCAGATATATTCATAAGTTTTACATTACATTATAAAATGAAAAACTACTACAACAACATAATGTCTCAATAGACCACACTATTATCCCCTCATAAAATCCTTGCAGGTCATTCATAATTTACTTCTTCACTTCCTGGGAAAAATAAAACATAGAAAAGGGGTGAGCTCAAATACCCAGTAAGGATAACAATATAGCGGAACATTCAAAATAAGCATAAACATTTAAGGCAATGATTACTAAAACAAAAGCCTTTTAAAATTGAACTTCAACATAGTATGGCAAAAGTAAAATGAAATAATGCCATTTACATGTTCACATGGATATTCTACTAATCGAATAATCACATGCAATATCAATAACCACTTTCATAATGTTGGAATGCATAATGCCAGACTATCATAACCCCATAGCCAAGGCCTCGTGCCAAGACTACAAATAAGATTTTGTCAAGGCCTTGTGCCAAGACACTAGTTTGTCTCATGAGACCTACCGATGCATCGAGGAGCTATAGCGGGCTCCACCCGTCACTTATTAAGTCCAATGCATTCCCATATGAAAAGGTTTAAACATAACATAAACATTCGTATTAAAACTAGCATACGAAATGTCAATAATTTCACCATAAAATATGAATGGTATAAAAATAGCACATCCACAGTCAAACATATCACAAAACCTTCAATACAATATAGAAGTTTTGTATCATAATAAATCAACTTCAAATAATCTTAAAATCCATCAAAGGATGTTGACATAGATGAAATCAAAATTCTTTTTAAAGAAGTATCTCCTTTTATTTTGAAATCATTTAAGATCCATATAAAATAAAACATTTTCTTTGAAAATATTCTTATAAGCTTGTATGGAAAGCTTCGACGATTTTATAACGGCGGAAAATAACCGCACCCGCCGTATAAGTTAAAAAAAACATTCTTACCTCAATTCAGTCGAAAAGGTTAAAAAGGACCTTGTTTTGAAAATGACGGAAAGATTCCTTTATAAACCTCTTATAAAAAGTCAAACAAGGGTATAAATGACTTTAACCCATATTCTTGTAAATAGTAAAAATGTTTTGAAATACATTTCAAAGAAACATGGATGTGGATGACAAAGAGATCCCAGTAGATTATTACGTATAATACAACCTCGGATAATGAAGAGATTGTGAAATAACCCTTACCTTGAACTTTTCCTTGGTTGGGGTAGGTTAAACTCCTGTATAATGGTGAAATAATTGTTATTAAATTGTACAAGAATCATATACATTAATATGATATCATATATGATCTTTTAACATTGCTTTATTAATAATATCTTAGTATTATCGTCGTTTCGGGTGATAATCGATTCGTTCTTCTTAAATGTTTGGTTACGTAAGACATGTTTGTAATGGATAGATTATATCTTATTCATAATCAGAATGATATTAACATTATTTTTAACCCTAAAATGAGAATAATACTTGAATGGATATGATGGAGAACAAATCTTATCGCGTTCGTGGAGACGGTAGTCCGTACGTACGCACGAACGCTACTTCCATTTAATTTTTTATTTTAAAAGAATCAAATCCCAATGATACATAGGTATATTACTATTACAGTATAATATAATATTTTATATATGTTACTTAAGTTCATTAACACCATCCTTTATACATTCCATGTGTGGTATGAACGAGTCATATCATTTTAAGGGGGCGGTAGTCCGCACTTCCTCAAATGAAATTATCGTATGTATATACAACATGAAACGAATAATGGAATGAAATAAAATGGAATTACAGAAGCTTATATATAAAATATATATCATTAATATCATATTTAATTACAGTGCCATCATAATGGCCACCATGAGAGGTGGTAAGATGTATTTGAACAATCATCGTTTCGTGAGGCGTTAGTTTGCCATCCACAGAAACATTATGTTCATCATCAATTAGATGGAGTTGTGTGTATGTGTAGTTTGAATCCTTCTTATAAAAACATCCTAGTATATTGAGGATACTGGTGTTGTTACAAAAGAAAGGAAATAAAAAGATTTTGGGGGTTGGAGAAGCAAAATAAATGAAAATACTTTAAGAGAAATTGTTACCTTTAATTTAGGTAACTCACTTTGGTTGGAACCAAAGGGCTTCATGAAATTCTTTCTGCCTAAGGGTAAGCTTCAAGGAGGAGGAGAGGGATGTGGGGAGATTATTTGGGCAGAGTTTGGACGAGCCAATTGGCTTGAGAGGTGTGAGGAAAAGAGAAGGAGGAGTGCCCTTTTATAAGAGGGGTGAGGGGCACCTTTGGAAAAGCTAGAAATATTAATTTATAATAAATTCATATTCGGTTTCTAATGGCTCCAAAGTTGATTATTCAAAGGTTAAGGTGGGGATAGGTCGAAAACCACTCAACCAATAGAATTTAGACAGGTTTGGGTACTTATATTAACCTTATCTTTAAGTATTAACTCTAAGTTAATTAGTTTCACTTTTACAATGTCTCTTTGTATTTTTATATAATATGGTTAATAAACTTACTATATACATCCAATCGACCCCCAAGTGGTCCATTAATGATTAACCTATCATAATATAAGTCTCTTGGCCGAACCTTAGATTTTTAGGAATTTAATATCAATTAATAATATAATATTTGTTTTAAGAACTCTTTTATGTCAATTTTGACACTATTCAATAGTTGATTTTTGTGAAACTCATAACAGATTGATTACTTCGAACAAAGTCAATTAAATCAATAATAATATATCATATTATCCTAGAAAATTAGTTTAATTCATTAAAAGTTTCATATTATATTTATTTGGGTATTTATAATATCAATTATTTTAATTTTTCACTATTATAGTAATTACTGCATCATCATTGTGTCATAAATAAAATAACTTATTTAATGTCTACAAATTATAAATAAAATATCATTATGTAGGACATCGTTTTATCTTTCTAATGAATATTTATAATCGAAAATCCAACATGTATAACCCTATGTAAAAATTGTTCTTCTAAAAGATGTAAGCTTATGCCATTTTTATTTTTATTTTAACTTTATTAACATAAAGTGTCCCTACCACATACAAGTGGCTCCAAGGGGTCCCCAAATTGACCCAAGGATGCTCATGGTCGGGTATGTGTCCACAAATAAGGTTAGGACACGTTTTAGGGTAATTTTGTATTATTATAATATTATTTTTTAACCCTTATTTACCGGATTTACCCTTTAACCATGGTAAATAAACTATTTACCGCAGTAATTATTCAAAATGTGTAAAAATAAAAGTTACCTATTTACATAATTTGGACATCCTGATTCCAAATATGGAATCCATTTTTTTAAATTCAAAACACAGAAGTGGCAGAAATTAATTTAAAATTAATTCCAGCTGTCAAAACAAAAAACGTGTTTTTAAGAGATAATAACTATCAAAAGATTGACACTTGTTTATGTTCGGTTTAATTGTAAAATTATGACTAATGACCAACATTATATTAAATTGTAAAAATATATTCTAAATATACTTTAAAACCACTCAAATTCATAATCTATCACTATTAATTATTTTGATTAAAAAAGTTGTTTTTAATTAAAATTTAGTAATTTTCACTATTCATCAAAATATAAAAGTTATCCGAAAAGTACCAAAATTTCACCCTAGGATAATTTCGATATTCCGAATCCAAAAATGAAGTCCATTTTGAAATATAAAATATATATGATTTCAAAAAGTAGGTATAACTATTCATAACAGCTAGTTTAATTGGTTGTTAGAACTCGGTGTTGCGTACAACACACGCTATCACATTATTCAAAGAGAAGCGTACCGTAGAAGCTTGGGATGTTTCATTTTAAATTTTTGATGTCCCCATTTAGTCAAAAAGTTTAAAATATATTATTTAAAAATGGTTCACTATTAAAGTTGATAAAAGTGCAATACTGAAAATGAATTTGTTCTTGCATTATATCTAAGAAACTCATAATATGGATTCTAAAATTATAAGGATTATATAAACATTAAAATTTATCTAATATTATTCATAACCACTTTTGAACGGCTTGTTTGGTAGGTCATGTTGTGCTTGAACTTGGTGTTGCATGTAGTGAAAGTTATTGAATTATTTTGAAGAAATAACACACTATGAAATCTTGGGGTGTTACATATTACGTCGTTATGCTATCGAAATTGCGCAGTGATTTTCCATGACAATGTCATTATGTAATGGATACCATGCCCATTTCCATAACAAGGATATTCTACATTATTTATATTTACTTATATATTATAGGGTTCCATTTATTATTCAAATTCCTTTATTGTGGAATAAATAACGATGATTAATGAATCCCTTTTATGAGATCTATGTGGCACACTTTTGTATTAAATGAAATGATTAAGAAGGGAGTTCCCCGATAGCCCTCCAATGCATTGGGTAAAGACTATTATCATGATAAATCTAGTATAATGATGGTTTAATCATGATAATTCAATTTCAATAAGGTTTTACTCATGCATCATGTGATATTATCTGAGAATCATGTTAATGTAATGATAAATATTGATGCCACACTTCCATGTTATGATAATCATGTTTTATCATGCCTTTATCTCTATGTTTTTTTTAGCCTCCAATTATATGACAATTGCCTAATATTTATGGTATTATTCATGTTATCACTTTTTTACCCCATTATCAGGGTTTATAATTTGTCCTTCTCTTATGTATTCCCTCATGTTTTCCCATGCAATTCTATGTACGAAGGAATGTTTGTGGTCATGTAAAATATTTTTCAATAAATATGTGTATTTCATGTTTCCAGTTCTTATGTAAATTTTAGAAGACACAAAGTCCATAGACCTCTCGATTATCAATGTTGTATCAAGTGAATATTATATTTAATAAATTATGTTTATGTGTTAAATAATGAGCATGGTAGTAATAGTTGGTATCAGAGGATAGTTTTAGTTATTTTGTGGATTCGGAATATAAAAACCTAGTTACAGCCATAGAGATTAGTTTATGTATAATAAAAACATACATAAATTATTGTGAGTATTGAGTAAGTGGTTTATCAAGAAAATACATTCATGTGTGGATATGTGTAGGTAGAGGCAGCTCTTGAATAGATGTGTCTAGGGGTAAAACCCAAAAACACCACTTTGAGCTATAATCTAATGGGAACTGGGGAATGAAAACGGTCCTTACTACACTCTTGTTTATGACACTCCTATTGGATAATCTTTTGTAAATTCATAATTTTAGTATAACCCTTAATTAAGCGTATTTTAAAAAAATTCTAATAAGATTATATTTTGGGAATTAGATCATGGATAACATAGATACATTAACGAAATAAATTTAATTTATATGCTATCCATTTTTTTCATTGGACTCTATTTTTTCTGTTACCCCTTTGTTTCCTATTATTCCAAACAATGGATGGTAATAATAGGACTCTATATAACAATCGATGTGAAGATCAATGTGATGACTTTTCTAATGAGATTCCCATTATGATGGTAGTGGCAGTCACATATATTTTCACAATACATTATCATTTAACTAAAGTTTTGAATAGAAACATTGGTCTATAGGAACATTAAACTCCTCCTAAGAAAGAAAAACCCACAATATGGATCTTCATGAGACAAAGGCCTCCTACTTTTAATGAATCTTTTGATCCCTCAGTCGGTTAACAATAGATCAACTCTATTGAGAATATATTCTCCATCCTTTAATATTTTGAACAAGAGAAGGTACTTCTGGCTTCTCAACATATGGAGGTTGAATATGATCAGTGGTGTAAAATGATAAAAAACACAAAGCATGAAGAAGAGACTGAGGAATTGGAATGGAAGGATTTGTAGAAAATGTTTTTCTACAATGATTTTCAGTGAATCCTTAGACTTAATATTGAAAGGGATTTCATTTACCTACAGAAAAAAGTAGATTAATCCATTGGTGCATAAAAGGAAAACATCAAAAGGATTGCACGGCATGCCTTCGGCTTTTTCGTTACCCCTGAATGCAAGGTAGACCGATTATTTGTGGGGATAAAATCTATCCTATGGAAATCCCTAGCATTCCGTGACATCGAGAGATATGAGGAAATATTTTGATGCTTCCTCAATGTTGAAATGGAGATCAGTGAATCTCAACAGTATCCTGAGGATATGTAGCATAAGGTGATCATTAATTCTGGATGTCTGATAGATAAATCCAATAGTGCTAATAGAATCCATCAGCCACATTCCAAATGTGTGGATAGAAGCACACACAAAATTTCTTGAAGGGGATGAGGAAATGATTTATATGTGGAAGGAAAGTGATCCTAGCCATTAACTGCCAATAAGAAAAACATGATGATGAGATATAGGAGAGGAATGGTGCGTTTGACCCTCAAAATGTTGTCCATTACTTCAACTACAATGAACCAGAGCAATTTAATAACCAGTTCCCTAATCTAGTGGTTTTCATAGGCATCCAACAACCTCCATGAAATCATGGGAGAACATTTTCCATTACTACCTACAAAGTGAACATCAAAAATGATGTGGTGGTAGTTACACTATTCATTTATTCAGTAATAGAAAATTTATTTTTTGATTCCCATTCTACGCATTTTTTTATATCCCAAAAGTTTAGTAGAACAATCCCAACCCCACCAAAATTCAGGGAAGTAATGATTTTAGACAGAACGGAAAATGGGTCAATCATTAGATCCCCTGAATATAACTACTCCACAGTCATAATAGGTAGATATAACATTTTTGAGATCTTCATCATACTTTCTATGGTGGAATTCGATGCAATTATTGTCGTGGATATGATTTCCTTATATAGATCCAACATAAATCTCCATGAGAGGTAAATCACTCTCAATATGGATAATTGACCTCTGATTCTATAAATTTCAAAGGAAGAGGAAGCATATTCTTTATCAACATTATATCAAGAGTGGATATTACTACATTATGAGAATGCATTTTTTCTCAGTTTATTGAGTCTAAGGAAACAACCATCCTTGAAGAAATTCCTATTGTGAGGGAAATGGAAGAAGGGTTTCCCGGGGAATTTTCAGGTATTCCACCAAGAAGATGTGTTGAATTTTCAATTCATCTTTTACCAGGGCCATTTACATCATTAAAAGTTTTATAGAGTTTCTGTAGAGTAGCTTGAGGAGATGGAGAAACATCTCCATGAGAATCTAGATAAATGGTTTATATGCCCAAGTGCATCACCATGGGGTGAAATAGTCCCCTTTTTCAAGAAGAAGGATGGTTTAATGCACATTTCCATGGATTATCGTGAGCTCAACAGAACCATGATAAATAAAAAGTATCATCTTCCATGAATCGAGGACTTGTTAGATCATCAACGTGGAGCACAATACTTCTCCATGATGGATCTTCGGTTGAGATATTATCATGTAAGGGTGATGAAGGAGGACATCCCCATGACTGATTTTCATACAATATATTGGCACTATGAATTCATAGTAACACCATATGGACCCCCTAATTCCCTATAAATATTCATGTAATTGATGAATAGATTCCTTAGATATTACCTAAACAAAATTTTGGATGTCTTTATAGATGATATTTTAATATACACCAAATCCAAGGATGAGCATGAGGAGAATCTAAGCACTGTACTAGATTCCATGAGAAAGGAGGAGATATATGAAAATTACAACAAGTGTGAGTTTTGGCTGAATGAGGTCGCATTCTAGGGTTATATCATCATAAGCAATGGTATATCTAGTGATCCCTCCATGACAGCTGCAAATGAGGAATGGAGGAGGCCAATATCGATAAAAGATATCAGTAGCATCTGGGAGTTACCTGGATATTATAGACGAATTTTGATAAATTTATCACAATTATCCAACAAAATTAACAAGCTAACCTGGATGGGTGTAATGTTTTCTTGGAGAAATTAATGCAAATATAGCTTCAAGGAGTTGAAAAGGAGGCCTATCACTACACCCGTGCTCACACTACCCATAAGTGAAGTTCTTTTTTTGGTTTTCTGTGATGAATTAATAAAGGTCATGGGATGTGTGTCGATGTAATATGAAAAAGACATTGCTTTTCATTCAAGTAAATTGATAGATTATGATAAAAAGTACCAATCATATGATCTACAGTTTCCTGATGTAGTCTTCATTTTAAAAATTTGAAGACATAACCTCTTTGGGGAGAATGGTGAAGTATATATGTATAAAAAAACCCTCTATTATTTATTCACATATAAAGAGTTGAACATGTTCCAATTAATATTGTTAGATCTGATCAAAGAATATGACTACCCAATCCATTAACACCCTGATAAAGAAAACAAGATGGTGGATGCTTAAGTAGAGGGGACCCAACGATTCTAGCATTGATGATAATTGATATGGATCAAATATACATTGATTTGATTAAGATTGTCATTAGAATCATATAGAAGGTAATATAATAAATCCTTTCACAATATATTTCTCTACTAACGTTATTAGAAAGGATAATTATTCCAAAAACGATGATGTTGAAATTTAGATGAAATTGGAATCTATCAGAAAAAGGGAAATCCTTGGAGTTCGATGATAATAAATAAATAATTTTGAAATTTTGGACAAGAATATGGTTTTCATAAAATCCAATGTTAATGAATAAACCTTTATATTAGACCCGTGGTTTGTATTTCACTATTTACCCAAGAAACACAATGTTGTATCGAGATATCTGGTGGCATTGTTGGTGGGATAACATGGATAAAGAGATCCCTGAGTATACATCAACGTGTCTGGTATGTCAGCAAGTGATGTCTGAGAGGTGAATGTATAAGTGGATGATGCAACCATTACCCATACTAGCATGTAAATTAGAAAACATCACCATGGATTTTTTTCCCAAACATGTAAAGAAATCTAGAGTAAACAATGATATCAGGGATATTATGGACTGCCTTAAAAAGACTACACATTTCATTGCAATTCAAGAGGGTTTATCATTTGACCCACTTGAATGCATATATATGAAAAATGTTGTATGGCTTCATGGAGTAACACAATCTATTGTATCAAATCACGATCCAGGATTCACCTCTATGTTCTGGAGGATTCATCAATATTCATTGAATACTGAGCTGAACATCAATATAGCTTACCATCCTCAAACTGATGGCTAGTCTGAGTAGACTATCCAAACTGTTGAGGACTGGTTTAGAGCATTATCAGTAGAATTTAATGGAGGATGTGATTATAATATTCCTTTGGTTGAATTCTCTTACAATAAAAATTTTTACACAGGAAACCAAACGGCTCCTTATAAATCCCTTTATGGAAACGGGAACCAAATACCGACATGTTGGGATGTATTTTGGTAGTGAAAACCCCTAAGTCCAGAAATGGTCAATGAAATGGTGGAGAAGTTTATGACCATCCAAAAACACATTAAAGCTACTCAGAGTGAACGAAAGCGTTATGATGATAATCATCGACGAGACCTACAGTTTGATGTCAAAGACATGGTATTCTTCCACAAATCATTGTGGATGAGAGTTATGAAAATTGTGAAGAAGGTAAATCTTGGTTCAAGATACAACATCCCATTTGAGGTCCTTGATCACATTTGAGAAGTGGCCAATTGATTAGTACTCCCAGAAAACCTAGGTCAAGTACACAATGAATTCCATGTATCACTCTTGAGAAGTACATACCTGACCCATAATATGAAATAAATCCAGAGGTTGTACCATTAGAGAACAACCTCTCATATAATGAGATGATGGTAAAGATAATAGATCATAGGGAAAAATATATATGAAATAAGACAATGACTCTCGTCATGATGTAATGGAGAAACCAAAAGTTTGAAAGAAGCATCGTGGGAATTGAAGGAAGAGATGAAGCAAAGTTACTGTCATGTTTTTTTGTGTGGGAAAATGAAATTTTGAAGGTGAAATTTCATAATTGGGGGAGATTTTTATGACCCTAAATATTATTAATAAATATTAATTTTTATCTAAATAAATTTATTATTATGTAAAATAGTAATATATAATATTCAATTCCATGGTTTTATGTTTTGGTTTTTTAAAACACCATTATAAATTGATATAATTTCTAATATAGTCATTGAACAATAATAAGATGATTAGTATTAATATAGGGCTTTAAAAATTCCCATTTATTCTGATAAAGTAAGTGATGTCATCATCTAGTAGAATTTCTCCATATGAAGCCCATTCTTCGGAACTCAGAATAGAGGTAAGGTCATGGGGCTTCACTCTTGACCAATCCCAATCCAACCACCAACATGTTAAGCTAGAACGGAATAGCCTACAGGAGATGTGGGAGTTGATTGATATTACCACCCATGTGACATTATCTGAGCCTCCCCAAGAGGTCATCACCATCAAGAACATTACCCATAGGTTTTATGTAGGTGTTACAAGAGGATATGTATCTAGACCCTTTCACTATTGTTATGTACATTATTTGGGTACAGAATAAATAATATACATTCATTTTATTATTGTTAGATTGTAAATAGTTTTTAGTGGATAAATAGTATTTTTTTAGTTTATATTCAATCAATAAATATATTTTTATTAATTAATGGATTTATAAATTAAATAATATTTTAAGAAATTATTATTACTAAATAGCCTTTTATTTAATAGATGTGATATTATATTTTTTATGAATACAATAGCAGTTTATATTAAGCTTTGAAACATGTTTTTGTCAAAACACAAGAAAATTTCTATAAATGAAATTTTTTACTTTAAATGAAACAATTCACATATTTAGAAATTATTTAGATATAATTAATATTATTTTTGGAATCAAGATGTCGAAATTATCAAATGCTTATTTTTTCATAAATTTCCAAGACAGTCTAATTTTTGGGTAAAAATTAAATACTGTTTAAATTTATAATGTGTTTTATGACATCATAATGACGAAATAGTGATGTAATAAAATACTATTAAAATGATGTTCAACCAATATATGATTTATCTTAAATAAGGTTATTTTAGATTTCTTTTTTTTTTGTTTTACAAAACCGTAGAAGTGCTTCCATGACTTATAAAACATTTTAACATTTTAAAATGATTTTCATGAAAGTTTAACTCTATTCCACATATGAAACCTTAATATTTTAATATATTAGGCCATTGTCATTACAAAATAACGTTTTCCACTCCCCATTGGAAAAAATATGGGAAAACCCCATGGTATTGTTTTTGGTTTTGATTAGATTAATATGTAGGGTCCAAAACATAAATAATAAAGAATTTATTATCCTTTTTAATATACACCCCCTGAATATCCCTTTCCTCTTAATTCAAACCATTTGGAGATCGACCAACCCTGACCCTTCTCTCTCTATAATCCATCCAAGGTGCCCCACGATCCCATGAATACTCTCGCAAGCCTCTCTCATGACATTGAGATCACAATTCCGCGTAAAGGATTTATTGTTTTCCCTTTTCTAAAAATTTTATTAGTTTATTATACCATTTAATTTTTTATTACAAATGTTGGTGTATTATTTCTCACCTTCCTCACATTTCAATCAATATTTTTTAATTATTTTAGACCCCTTTATCTCTCACTAATTCCTCCCATATACATCCATTACCGTGCCGAAATTTCGAACGACATTTCTCTCTTCACATTTACATTATATCAATTATTTTGAATTATGAATATAATTCCATTACATATTCTGGTACATGTATCTATATGACCCCTTACTATCCATTTCATGTGAATATTACGAGACACCTTTTTCTCTATCATAAACCATTTTTATGAATTCTTATGTAATGATGTTATGATGTCGAAATTGCACCACGATTTTCCAAGCCAAATACATTGTGTAGTGAATACCATACCCTTTTCCCAATAAATTATATTCAAAATCATACACATTTACTTATTTATTATAGAGATTAATGTTTTAATTTCACATTCCTTTATTATAGATTAAATGATGATGTTTATGGAATCCATGTTATATGATCCATGTGGCACATTTATGCATTAAATGAAATGATTTAAAGGGGTGTTCCTTGACGGTGCTCCAATGCATTGGGTAAAGATAGTATCATGTTACTTAAAGTGCAATGAGGGTTTACTCATGCTAATTAAAGTGAAATGTTGGTTGATTGATGCTCTATGTGCAATGTTCCTTGTCTCATTCTAATATCATGTATAAGGATGATGCCACATTTCAATGCTAGGATATTAAAGCTATATCATGCCTTTTTGTTCACGTTTCTCTTTAGATCCCTTAGTAGGCATATTTACTAACTTGTATTGTATTCTTCATGGTATACCATATTTACTCCATTACTGGGCTTTATAGGTCACCCTTTTCTTATGAATGTCCTCAGGTTATCCCATACAATGTTAAGTATGATGAAATGTGTGTGGTCATATAAAATATGTTTTAAATAAAGATGTGTATTTCATGTATTATGTTGTTATGTAATTTTCCTAATTACAAAGAACACAGTACCTCTCTACGATATATAATGTATAATGTGAATATTTTATGTAATAATTTATTTTTAAGTGAGAAATAAAGAGAGGGGTTGTTATACTACTTGTCCACTTTTAATATTTTTATGATTTATAATTAACTAAATATAATATTCTTCAAAATAAAATAACATTAATGTCATTATAACATTATTAATTTAATTTTAATTTAAAAACACCATGAAAAGATGTAATTAAATTCTAATTATTTCAAAAATCACTAATATTTCATGATTATATATAAAATTTAATTAACATAATAATTTATCCAAAATATATTATTTTTCAAAATATAAATTGATTTATATTATTTTCTATTAAATGAATAAATCATTTTTTGGCATTGTGTAAAAAAAATAATGTAATTAGTTTGTATGTAAAAATTAAAAAAACCATGATAAAAATGATAATTAATATTTAGGATAAATATTTATAATTGAAATTATCATTTTTTTCTTTATATAAATATTTTAGATATATTTATGTCCAAAGAATAATATTTTTAATTTTCATTACATAAAATATTCTAAATGACTTTATCAATGGATAATGGTACCAAAATGATATATATTTTAATTTTGGATTACTATAGTATAATTTATACCTTAAAAGGAAATCAAGTAATGTTTTGGGATGCATTTGAAATCTTGTCCCATGGTTTTAACCCTAAATAAATCAGTTTATCATTACCACATAAAATTGTTTTTCCATTGGTAACTATTCATATTGACCAAAATTATAAATTAAATTATTTTCAAATTTATACTTCTATATTATTATTATTAAAACATTTTTTTTTCAATTTCAATATGTGGTTGATTTTTTTTTTGATAAAATAAGAAACTGCAATGAAAAACATTTACTTCATAAACATGAATTTTTAAGTATAAAAGAGATTTAAATAAAAATTAAACCACAATATTGATTCCAATGAAGAGAATTATATTATTCAAATTATAATAGAAATAAATTTACATTGAAACAATTTTAAAATAAAATGTTAATTAACTTACTGAATTCATAATACACTACCAAATAAAATTATTTATTTTTTACACTTCTTTAAAAAATAAAACATTTTATATAATTCCAAAAAAACTTATCAATGATAATTTCTACATTGAGATTTTAAAAAATACGTTTTTTGATAATATTATTAAACAAATGTTTTTTATTAATATTACTTTCTGAAAAAAATAATAATAAAAACTACTTTAAAAATAGATATTTGAAAAATAAAACGACAATACTGAAAATTGAGAGCATATTACCTTTTTATTAAAGAATACATTTGTATTGAGTGGTAATTATATATATATATATTAATGTGGTTAATATTATTCATATAAACTAATTCAATCATATATTTATTTAATTTTCTTAATATTTTTATGTTATATATTTTTTTATTCATTGTGTGGCATATTGTATATCTTATCAAACATATTTTTCATCAAAAATATAATATAAGTATGCTAATTATAATCTCATTCCCATTACCATATTTTAATTTCATGATACATAAAATTAAATATTTTTTGACTCATAACTTGAATTTTTTTTAAACATTTCCAATACTTTGTATTTTTGTTTCAATAAATTCACAATTCTCGTTTAGTAAAATTTTAGGAAAATGAGAAATAAAAATATCACATTGATATGAATTATTTATCATTGGTTCACATAAATCATTATGTATCAACTAAATTTTATTTGTATTATGTATTTACTTTTCTTAACACCATTATTTATATTTCCATTTTGGAACATTTCAATGATTCATTCATATTTTCTAGTTAGATTATACAAGTATATCAAAACACCTCCCAAACAAATTTAATCATACTCCATTAAAAAGATGAAACAAACTACTATTACAAAATATATTTTCTTCTTATTGACTAGAATAACATTTTTTTCATGATTCAATAATTTGAAAATTGTTACAATTTGTTATTTCATATTTAGTTAAACTTGTTTTTTTATTATTCTACTAATGAGATAATTTTTATTATTATTTTTAAACAAATTTACATCATGAAACAACTAACGAAATGTCAATAACTTGTTTTAATACAAACAATAAATTATTATTATTTAACTTTATTTTTTTGGATTCAATCCCAAATATTCCAATTCCCTTTAATGTATATGGATATTTCATTAGTTATTTTCACAACTCCACAATAAAATTATTAAATTTTATTTAATTCCTTAGTATACACAATCATGTGTGATCAGTAATAATGGAAAATTATCCTTGGAATTATTCTCTAGATATCATCAACTTCGACATATAAAAAAATTATTTCTTATCTTTATTCATTCATCAGTCTCCTTTCCTCCATTAATAGATCATTTTTTGACACCGAGAAAGATTAAATTCCCTTTATCATAATTTAACGTAATATATTCAAAATATATTAAGATGTTAATAAAAATTATTATTTATAGTTTCCATAGATGAAATTATATCCATTATCTTATTTTTAATAGGAATTTTATCTTTTATAATCTAGATTGAACCCCCTTAATTCTAACCTACTTATATTCCATGGGAGAAAAATAATATACCATTATAATATTTATGGTGTCTAAAAACATAACATTTCGAAAATTATACATTAATCCATGTTCTTCCATGGAACAATTGAGTATGTTATTCAGTGTGAAATTTTTTATAAACCCAACATTCATTTGTTTAAGTGTTGGAATTTCTTTCCTTATATAGGGATATTTTACATCATTTTTTTTATATTCTATCTTTTCATAACTTTTCTCAACCCAATATTTTGTATGTTTACTTTTAGAACATGTGGTTATATTTGAAATAGAATTATAATTTTCATGTATCACAAGTTAATATTTGACACGAACTTGTCTAAAAAAATATATGTATAATCTGATAAGATTTATTTAACTTCTATTGACTTATCATAGTCATTATTTATCTTATGATGTTACCATTTAATTATTTATATTTTAATTGTAATAATTAAATATGTTTCTAGTAACATATGGCTGAAACATTGAGAATTGTTTAGGATGTAATTCCGGATATGATAACTAGGAACCCCACCAATGATGTATATTGGTGATGTTTATTAGTGAAATTTATTAAAATGAAAAAAATATATGATTAAATTTATATTCAACATTTCACTGACAATGAATAATAATAAATGAATTGATGGGAGATGAATCACTTTTATAACATTTGATATAAGTTAGAAGGAATCAGGATTTATTAAAAAGGTATTAGGTGTTTTGGAGTAATAATTGTTACTCCATTAATGGTAAGTCCACATTTATGAAGTTTATTCAAGGGTTATCGAACCTTATATAAATCTAATCCACAACTCTATAGATTCATTAAGGTAATAATCCAAAAGAACAATTCCTATATAAATATAAGACAAGAACATCATGATTTTCATTATGATAAATTAAAAATACTAGGAATTTTTATAAATTTGTTAGAGTAACTTATGATGATGCATACAAGAACTGAGAATAACATTAATGTTTTGTAAAGGTACCAATGATAATTGTGAATGTGTAAAAAGATACTATATTTAAAAACTGTGTACACATTAAGAAATTTTATATCATTGTAATGAGAGATTCATGTTTTCAATATAAATCTATTTACAATTTATACATATGTAAAATTACATTCACATAATGCTTAAGACACATTTTTATACCAACATAATGGCGAAATAATACTATGTAGATATTAGTAGTTGTCACATGAGATTGATCCACACAATTTCTTATTTTCATCTCATAGCACATCTTCATAGTGAAAATATTATTCATGAATTAGATGCAAATGATCAAATATCTCTTTTAGATAAATGTTTTACATGATTAGTTTTCTCAGTTAAAATATGTGTTTCCAGAATTTATATATCCTAAATAAATTTGAATTAGAAGTTTTGTACTTTGATATTAAATGATCAAATATCCTGATCATTAACATTGATCGTGATATTTTCGATGTTTGATGTAGAACATCTATGGAATTAAGAAATGTTTTAAGAGATAAAAATATAAAATAAATATAGACCACACCTTCGAGTGTTTTTAATTAAGTTGTAACTACACTGTTGTGAAACAATTGTGGGTTTTATTGATGTTCTTGGTGATTTTTTAATCCACTTATGATTAATAATTAGATGTGTTCATTTTTTTAATCTAATGTTCCAAGTTGACATGAAGCATAATTTCATGCACATGAAGATTTTTAATTTTTTATAGATTTATATTTAAAAATGAATTAAAACATAGAAATTTACTATGTTTTCTAGATATTTAGAATTTCTATTTAAATGAAAACATAATAGATTTAAAATGAGGAAAAAATATGGAATATTATTGACCGGTTTAAATTAATATATCTCTTAAAAACATAATACAATGGTGTTTCTATATTTTGAATATGAAATATATTTTCTTATTTGTATTTTCATTACTATTAGTAATGAAAGAATAAATTAAATAGAATTATGAGATCCTTCAAGGGTTCCATTATATTAAATAATCAAACCTAATATAAGAATAACTATGATAGTCCAATACCCACCATTATAAATTAGAGAGAAGTATATTTTGACTTTAGGAGATTTTATAGAAGAAGTTGTTTACTATTATCATGATTTCAAATTGTTGAGGAAGAACAAGAACACTGATGACATTGAAAGAGTTTAGAGATCACCAGACAAGTTCTATGCTACCATAGATGAACATCAATTTCTATATATAAGTGAATAAGAACTCATAAAGTCTTGGAATATACATGATGTTTCATTAAGAGTTGAAAAATTTTCATTTAGGGGGAATTAGTTCACTCATCACTCTATCAATACCAAATACCTTTTTAGATGGTGTTTCTAAATAGTTTCAAAAGAGTAATATAAAATGGCTATATTAGTAGTCCCATAATACTTTGGATTGGGGTATTTAACCAATGGTAGGTGGATATATTAGTGGGGTGTATAAATAGTTGTTAGATGGTTACAGTTGGTGTTTCTCTATTGTTGTACCCAAATGAAATTATTGTAGAGAATCCATGTTTGGGAATCCAACCAATAGATAAGGGCATATAATTTTAAATAGAATCTTGTTGATATGAAGTTACTCTCTAGTTAACATTTTTTGGTTTTCATGAGTTGAGGCTATAGGATAATATTTAATAGAATTTTAACTTTAATAATATTATGATGTTGGGTTCAAATGGTAATGAATTTAGAAAATAATCCCATATATTACATCTCCCCCCTTAGTGGTCCAGCTAGACTAGGGCTCTAATTTTTCCCTATTTCACTTTATCCATAGAACACCATGACCCAAATATGTTTTGTTGTTATTCATTAATAATTTTTTTTATCTCCTCTCTAAAATTATATTTATTATTATGTTTCAAATTCATAAGAAAAATATTATAAATATATTCATATTATATATTGTGAATCTCAGCCTTTTTCACATTTGGATTTTTTATTCAATACTAGTGATTTTATTTCTTTATTATATTGATTGATTCACTCAGGGTTTACATCAGGCTCATCTATGAGATTGTGTTCCACACTTGTTACATATTATTCTTCGTTAAAAATTTATATATCTTTTTCTCATTTTACATGTTCAATAATATTGGTAGAATTTGTAGAATAGTATACCAAATAATTACTATTTAAATAATATAATTAATTTTATTTTTTAATAACTATACATCCCTTATTTTTAATTTTATATTTCTTTTATATTTACTAATATTTTTATATCCTGTGGATACACTTCATATTTAAATTCATTAAGTCCAATATTCATCTTTATCCTATTCAAAATGTACACTGTTTTTTCCTTGGGTAAATTAGATACAATGATTCCAATTCCCCCACATTTGAATAACATTTGTTGGATTTTTCCTTTTTAGATTACTTATGTTTGAATTTCATGAGAAAAAGGACATAATTATATTATGATTCACAAAATTATCAATTAATTTCACTTTATCAATTAATGATTCAATATCAAACTCATTGATATTTTTTAGGTATTTATGTTACATTTCTTCATTATCCATTATGTTGAAGCATACATCCTTTCTTATATCATATGTGATAATATTGTTTTGTAAATCATCTTTTGATATACCTTTATTTTATTTATTTCTAGGTATGTACATGTAAAATATATTTTAAAAGTTATCATTAGCTTATTAATAATTATATATTCTTCAATATGAATTAAAATTTCCCTCATAAGACGGAATTTTTTGTTATCCATGTTAAAATAGTTATCTACCATATCATTTTTATAATATTTAATAACTAAAAATCAATCCCACTAAATAATAAATTTAGATTCATTGTTATTTGAACTACCATTATATATGTTTTCACTATTATCTCACATATTTGTGGATATTTATATTCCCCATATTATTTGGTAGCATTATTCATAAAAGGAAGAAACAATTTTATTCTTAGATTTTCCATCAACATCAAATTATATATTATTATAAAATATCATGGGATAGTCTATCCATAGGGGTTTAAGTCCAACAGTCACAAAATCATGTACATCATGACCTTGGGATAAAATATATCAAAAAATATTATTCATTCAACAAATGATTTTATTCCCATAAATATATATAAGACCTATTTTATTATAAAATTTCACTTTCTTTATACCTTACCATATGAATATATTTGGATCTCAAAGACTATAACGATAGCTCTAATACTTCATGAACTAACCAGATCATTCATGACACCACTAATGAGTAGTGAATTAATAAGTGATTCACATTTCAATATTTATTTATGAAAAAAAAAACAATTTCAATTTTAAAATAATTTATCTACTCACATTAGTTACTCCTTGATTGGTATAATGATATTATATAAAGACACATAATAAAAAAGTATTTTTACAAGTTAAATCCCAATGTGGCTACATAATCATTTCTAGGATCATGTGTATTTGAAATAAAATGGTTATCAAAATAATTTTCATGTGATTTGATGATAGGTATAGTTTTCTTACATGACTCAAGCAAGGATATCAATGCTAGAAAAATAAAAGTGCGAAATACATCCATGAATATTCATTGAGAAACAACAAAAATAAATGATATTTTTCATTGAACCATCATTAATCAATAATATCAACTACAATAGAGAATGGGAGGTATATTTACGGTCATTTAGGATGTATCAATATAATATAATTATATCTTTTTCTATAGTCTTGGTCTTTGACTTATAGATGAGTATCAGAAATGCGGAATGCATATTGGCATTCATTATAATGTTTTTGATTACCTGATGTGTGCATGAGATCATAAAAACAATTATTTTTCTTACTTATCTCCAAAATAATTCATTTATATTATTATTAAAAATATCACATTCCTCATCAATATATTGTTAATTTAGATTAAATACCTTGATGAATTTCTCTTTTTCCCATATTTTTGTTACATTAGTTCTTTTATTTTATGTTGTATCACCATCTAAATTATTTTACAACACTTTTAAATTCATTTTATCCTCTAATATTAATGAAATATTTGAAATTAATTTCATAATAAAATATCATTAATCCACTTTATTCTCAATATATAATATTTTCATATTAATTATTTCGTAAAAAATAATATCTTTTATTATGAGAAATAATTTCATTTTAAACTCAATGGATAATATACAAATAATAATATAAATTAATCTATATTAAATCTTAGATTACTCTATTCAAGAATTATTTCTTGACCAGAATCCAATGATATATATGATTTCAATTCCTACAAAGAATCATCAAAATTATATCACAATTTACTGATTTTTACAATGTAATCCACAATGTTCCCTATTTCCAATATATAGTGTAATGTGATGGACCACAAAAATATTACTTTTCAAAATGAAAGGAAACATATAATATTTATCAATAAAAAAAGATCCATAGAAACAATCAAATTCACATAATTACCATTATAATTATCCAATATATAATTTATGAGGGCATACAGCTGGCATTATAATGTTCTCAAGAAATCATCACAAGGTCCCTTCCTCTATGTAATGGACATAAAAAATTAATAAAATACCCTTAAAAAGGTCAAATATAACCATAATAATTCTTCCCCTTTCCATTTTTATAATTTTGGGAGAATCATTGGAGTATGTGAAACTAATATGGTGAAATTAAATGAATTTTTATTTTCTTAAACTTTTACCATAATCCAATTTTGTGACATATGCACAATCTAAATCAGGAACCCCACCATTATATATGAATTATTAAAATTCACACTACACTTCATATTCTATAAATAATACAACATAATAGAAAAAATATTATAGACTACTAAAACAATTTAAAACACATCAATATCAATTAAAATCAACAAAAAATTATTCTTCCTCATGGTTTAGAAAAAATAAATCAATATTCAATAATTAAAACATGGAATTAAAAAATACATAAAAACATTAATTGAAAGATTAAATATAAGAGATTAAACTAAAATTGACAGACTCATAATTGAAATAAAATTAATGAAACATCTGTTATTAGAAAATATTCTAATATGTCAGTAAAAAAATTGAATGTTTGTCATAAAAATTTTCAACCGTTATCAAGTGAAAATTTAAACTATATATATTTAGAGTACATCAAAATGAACAACATAAAATTAAATTTCTTTAATATAATTAAGTGGTATAACACTTTAAATATAATATTACCATGATATAAAAATAAATTATGAACGAAAAATAAATATTTAGTTTCCTTATTGGAATATATTTTTTAGATTATGGATAACTTAAAAAATATATATTTTTCTATATATAATCAATTTTTATGATATGAATCTAGTGTTACATATTTTAATGTTTGTAAAATAGTATCTAATATTATTTATTATTTAGATATATTGGTAAATAAAAAGATATTCCTATCAAAATACTAACATGTGTCATGTAAATTGTAGTTTTAAATGATGCATTATAAGTCCAACGATATTTAAAGTATTTTAAGACAAGTTTTTATAATGTTTTTAATAATTCTAATATGATTTTTTAATACCTATATTTTATTCCATAGTCAACCAATATAACTGATGGTTCGGGTGTTGATGCCTTATTGATGAAATAATTTTTAATTAATAAATTATGATGATTATTATATTTATCAAAATGACTTCTTATTTTACAAATGAAGGATTTTGGAAATATAAATTAATGTTTTCTTTCAAAAAATATACATATTGTCATGAAATCATCAATTATTTTATCATTGGATTATACCTTCTGAGACATATAATCAATACATAACATGTTATATGAATAAAAATTAGAGGGGGAATAATAAAAAAAAAAATCACTAAAAATAATGAAAAACACATTAAAATGAATTCTTCATAGGTTATTTCATTTATTTAAAACATTATTACAATATATTTAGATGTTATATTGATTGGAAAAAATTGTTGTGGGGGGAAATAAATTTTGGGGAATTCTTTTATATAATAACTTAACATATAGTGAAAAATTTATTTATAATTATAAATCATTTGTTTCAAATAAATCCATCCTGTTACTTTTTAATTGTAGATAACCAAATTTATGTTATAATGGGCATCAAAAAAGAATACATACTCCAAATTAGTTACCACCACCATGACAGATAATTCAAAAATGAACAAAATGATACACTTTAATATTAAATCAAAATATTAGATAACTAATGGTAGAGGATTATCTATTCAAGAACATGACATTATTCCTCCTCACCGACCCATTGTCTCAAGGATAGATCCTATAAGAAACTATTCTTGATGTGACCCACATCCAACTTATTTCTCTTTTAAAACATTAATTAGTAACACCAAATCATAACACACCATAATTGTCCATCATTTTCATTAACCACTTATGATTAAAACTCAACATAATGTAATGGAGACATCAAAAAACAACAATAAATACACTAAAATAAAATAGAATGACACATATCATTACCAGTAACCATAAAAAATCATCTTCATCATAAATTAAACCATATGAAATAAGAAATACAATCCATTAGAGTTCAGAAAATATTGTTTCACCTACGAACACATAATATACCCCAAATAAAACATTCCAAATTTATGATTATTTTAACAATCACCACCAAAACAACCAACACGTACCAAAATGATTATAGGACATTGGAAATAATAAAATCATAATAACCAAAAAAAAAATCCCCTCCAGTAAAAAAAAAATCAAACATGACTGATAAATATCCACCATAAATCTAGGAAACAGTATAATCCAAAATCATCAGATCATGATAAATACCAATAATCAATACACATAAACCACATTCATTGATTAATTAACTAACTAATACAATCTAGCAATCAAATATATTCCATAGACCATGAAAATTTCATTCCTACAATAACCCATGGGAAGAAGATTTGTCGACATGGGATATGCCTCTTAGAACACCATATAAATAATTAGACATGATTTCCAATATTCTTTTAGAAAATAAATAAATTGAATAATCTAGGAACATATGGGATAAAATATAAGACATGTCAATGTTAAATAATACTAGGGAATTAATGGAGATCATATACTATTTGGAGGACACCATCTTCTTTATTAAATGATATAACCAAGAAAACAACATAAAAAATCCATCACTGGTGATCAGATGGACATAAATAATTTAAAAACCCTAAAATAATGATTCTGGAAAAAGATCATTCTTCTAAAATCCCAACATAAATAATCCTGAAAAATCCTAACCACCCTGAAAAAATATAGTATAAAATATGGGGTCATGAAAATTGTATTATGAGAGTATGAGTAGATGATGATAAAATGAGAGATTACATGGAGATTCATGACAGTATTGGAAATGAACTATAGTAGAACACCATAATGTAGTGTGATAAAATGAACTAGTATTGACAAATTGAGAGAAAATATGAAGGTCCAATATAAGGGATAAGTGGGAAGGGGAGTGTAGTCGGAACAGCCCACCCTAGAGGGGCATGTTCTGCATACCACAAAGACTACTTCCAATTGGAGAGTGGATGAGGAATTGTTCTAGTAATTCATGTAACTAAAATGGGAGAAATTATCCTAAATCACATGTACATTGGGACACATATATAATAAAATAAATTAATGAAAGGAAAACAACTGAAAAACATGCATGAAAATAAATAAATCCCAACAACGGAGTATTCCAACTAGTAATGGAAACTAAAAAGGACCAAATATAATCCCACCACTATTATTATTAGAATATTTTCACCATAAATGCAATGATGATTACTGTTGTCAAGATATCATAGAAAAAGACCTCGATATTACCTATATCACTGAGGACATCCTAGTAGTGTTCCCTATATGACCATAACAAATGGTCGATCATCTTAATAAGATAAGAAACATGGGATAAAATCACATTCTTGTGTGATAATAAAAATACAGAGTTGGACTCCTTAAACCCACATTACTTATAAATGATGAATAAAGAACATCACTACATGGGTACATGTCTCCAAAAACTATGAAAATGATATCCATATATACTCTACAAAGACACGTAACCTCAATGGTAAAGTCAAAATTGTAATTCTATTCTAGGATTGAATCATTAATGTTCCACAAATAACTTATCCTAGAAAACAAAATTCTAAAGTTCAATAACACTTATAAATTATGTCGAAGAGGTAGTGATTTTTGGGTTTCACTAATTGATTTATACACTATCATTCTAAAGAGATATGATACATATACGAGGATCCCTGCTGATTCCATGGGGAATACAAACAACTAAATTTTCATTGTCCCACATCGTTTAGGAATGGATCCAGCGTATTGTTGGTTATAGTGATATCAAAAATAGAAACTTTGGAAAGAATATGATTGTGCATGCAAATACCGGCCTCCTGAAAGGATTAAAAAAACTCTACCCATACATTCATTTTAAAGTGATCATTTTCATTTATATAGGATGTGATTGCATATTAACCGTCTAAGAATTAATATAGGGAAATAAACATAGTGAGACATGTTCAATATTATGAGGAAATGGTACCAAGATTATTTTTATTGATTGCACCGAATTATCTCAGATAACATTTCATGTACCTACAACACCAATTCATGTCCATGAATTTGTACTCTCATTTTGTGTGTGTCTATACACTTGTTACAGTACACTGTGTGTGGGATTATGTATACTTATTCCTATTTATGAGTACTCCGATGAGCCCATGTATGTACGACCTTTCCATGTCTGTGAATGAGTACAACACATGCATGTGCCTATGTACTCTCTGTCAATCTCCATTTACAATCTGATGTACATTTCGAGCCATCAAGGAAGGATCAGAGACTGTGATACATGGTCACATGAAATATGATACATATATTTTTTTCATAATCCTTTCCACCACTAAGAGGGTCCCATACATTATGTATCACCATAGAATATTCCATGTTCATTATAAAATTTATGAACTCTAGATCTAGAATATCACACTACTCTCATTCCTTGGGACACTGATCAATAAAATCCAGATTCCAAGACATAGATGTATCTTTAGTTGGTTATTTTCATCATATAATAATTAAAATCCATCCATCCATACAAATATAAAATGTCTTCGAACTTCATTCTTCCTAACACACAAAACAACATAAAAACATGGTACCCACACCATCTGATCTATTGACGATTTCATTTTCTCACAAATTTTTATTCATGCTGAGTTGAGATATACGATATTGAATCATTCCCCTGAGAAACATCTATTAAAATATATATTCCTTGGAGTTTTTTGAACCATTATCCAAGGGAATTTCTCATGATGAATGAAAAAGGGGTAGAAATGAAAAAGAAAAAATCATGTGGAATATTCATCATTTAATGTTCATTAAAATCTCAATTAATTTCCATTACAATGTATAATGAAGTGATAATGAAAAAATAACAAAGACATTAACTAAAGAGGATCCCCATTGATAACCCATCGTAAAAAATAATCGATCTGTGAATCAATCCATTGGTCGATTGATTTATATTCAACATAGAAATAGAAAATGTGGATGAATCCAATAAAAAAATCATATATCATATTAATTTATCACTATTGAATAATGATTCTTTTTCATTATTGATTGTGATATCCTTTGATTGTGTTGTTCACCCATCATTGAACCATGATATTGTAGTAATTTTTCAATAGAATTCCACCAACTCTATCCATGTCCACTAAACATTATTATGGTTATGAGGATAACCCTTCAAATATTTCATAATTTTTATATTGATACAATTATATCAGGTGGATAAAAAAATATTAATTTCTCAAATTAAATTATTTGAATAAATTTTCCCATGAATGCATTTGAAATTGAACAACTAATAGAATAATATATTCTAACTTTCCTAGATTAAAACTTTTGTATTGAACTCAATACTTCCCCTGTATATTGGATCTGATCATTTTCATAGAAATAAATATAGATATCAAGGAATACTGCACATGAATTTGGTTTAATATATTTAATATATTTCAAAATTTTATGTTGTTAATGCGGGGAAATAGAATCACATGGCTTCGTAGCAACCAATCTCAAAAATAACTCACACAATATCTAAAAAATAATATATGAAAAAGAAAATTCATTAAATTCATACATCCTTAATTATTTATAACCTGTAAATTAAGAAAAGGTCTATATAAAGTTATGTATCTACTAAGAATGAATTTAAGACACATTCAACCAACATCCCTCTTGGAGATTCTCATATAGAACCCAAACATGCACTTGAGAGATCTATCACCCATGAAGCATCCTATCGTGGAGATCCTCAAAATATCCTCGTAAAAAATCTAATGTACATCCACCCATGATGTCTATATCACCCTAGTTGATGAAGTATTTTAGGTAATCCAGTTACCTTAATAGCTAGAACACGTGGAAGACAACATGTACCTAGTCTAACAATGAATGTAATATTATGTGGTATGATACCATGCTAACTCATAAAATTATCTTGAATGGGAAAATGATTCTTAGAGATTGCCTATATATCTAACATAAAACCAGTGAGTCTCATAGAGGAGAAAACTATTAGAACAAATAACCTCCCTCCTAGAACTCAAAATTATTATTTAATCATTCCTCACAAGACATCTAATGGATCGATGGAGTCCCTATCTGATCCTGATTGATCTTCACCATTTCATTTGTTACCAACAAAAACTCGGGGACCATAAGTGATGACTTTCCTAGGTCAGTCTAACAACATGTTGACCTATAAGGTCACCCATATAATGCCTTGAATGGTACAATACTTATATTTTAATGGTAGTTGTTTTTTTAAATAATGTTTTATTGTGTTTGGGGATCCTCCCAACTATTTACAAAGTGTGATGTGAAAGCTCTCTTAATGTCCTCCAAAATCAAATGATCTACTCTATCTACTTAGTAGAATGTGGTTGAAATGTTTTTTCCAAGTGTAACTAATCCCTAAATACATCCATCGATCACTTATATAGGTAATATTTGAACTGAGCGTCATTGTTAGAATTGACTATTAAAGGAACATCAAGGAGTCGAAATATATACAACACGTTGAGGCACCCCTGTCACTATACTAAACAAATCTCCATAATTTTTTGGATATGGGATGACATGGTGAGTCAATCTATGATCACTGAAATGGAATAACGTCCCCTATACTTATGAGGTATTCTTATAAAAAATCATATGGAAATTATATCCCATATAAAATATAGAACCTCAGGGGTTAGAGCTAAATATGATAAAACATGGTGCTCAACATTCAATAAATGACACGAATTACATCTAGTAAAAAACACTACAACTCCCTTATTTATTAATATATTCCAAAAATAACATAATAGGTCCTGGTAAATCATTTACACATATAGATGTTCAACTAATGGAGATTTATGAATCTTTTTTATAACATTAATCCACAACCTCATATGTACCATTGTGTGTCCACTTAAAAGGAAGACTTGATATCCCCCCATCACAAAATCCATTGGGATCATGTCTAATTGATATATATATATACATAGAGTCACATAGTCGTTATCCACATGTTGTTTCTCCCTTGCTCATAATAGAATCTGAGGATTAAGAACCATATATTAGAGGTAAGTTTCCCCACATCCATCCACAAATAATAACTACAATGAGACCAACTACTCTGATTCCTTATTCAGAAACTGTGAAAATGATCTCTTATTGAGAGAATATTCCCAAATGTTCCCCTTCACATGTGTATAAAAAATTCATAATGTAATAATCCAAGAGGAAATATATCCAGATAATTTATCTTAAGTTATGATATTTCTGATAGAATATATACTTGAGACTCTTTTAAATGTAATACACTATAAACCACTCACCTATTTGGTAGTGTCTCTAAATTAGAAGTTTTAAGACTACCACTGATACCTCATGATAATGGGTTGGGAATTTCTACTCATGTGGTCTCAAATAACATGATAAATTGTATATTCATTTATCCTTCTAAATTAAAACACATATAATTATAGTCCATGATTCCTTAGTGAATATTACATACTTGATACCCACCTCTATAAATATCAAGATCGGAGAAGTCATCAATATCTACCTCAACTCCTAGAAATATTTCTAGATTCTCCCTATCAACTAGAATATATACCCCTTTCTGTTCAAAGTATTAATGGGTTAAAATATCCTATAAAAATTTCTATGAATATCTAGTAATAGAATGTTAGCCCAACGAAAATCCACACCTTATCACAATATTGGTTGGCTCCAAAACTAACACTAACTCTACCTTGGATGGGACTACTTCCACTATATCTAATGAGATAACATGTCCCCGAATGTGGAACTCATGTATCTAGAATAAATACTTCTAGAGAGTTCCATAATTATTGTTCTCTAAAAATTTGTCTAAAACCATTGACAATTTTTATTCATGTTCCTCCTCATAGATAGAGTACTCTAGGATATCATGAATGAATACTACCATAAAGCAGTCTTAGAATGGTAGAATGATATTTTTCATGAGTCCAATGATCAAATTTTGGGAGTTCGTCATACCCAAGTGAATTACCCTATACTCAAAGTGATTTTAGTGACATGTGAATACTATATTTTCTATTCTCCCTTCATTCACTATCTACTAGTGAAATACTAGTCTACGGTGAACCTCTGAGAATAATTATTCAACTCTAAACATATAAAAGATTTCAAAAATAGTTGTTAGTATATAAAAGGTTTACATAGTCAGCAAAATCATCAATTTGGAGTCCACTCACAACCTCATGCTCTTGTCTACCTTCACTGAGAACAAAACTGGGGTTTCTTAGGGTGAAAACCTAGTTCTAACTAATAAGTTATTCTGTAAGTCTTTCAACGATACCCCCATCTCTTGGAGCTGTGCAGGTTCCATCTGATATGATATAGCAGATATCGGTGTCATCCTAGGGTTTAGATAAATGTATAAGTCTATCATTCAGAGGAGGAGTAAACTAGGAAAATCATTATCGAAGATATACTCATACTCTACCACCGCAATATGAAACAAATAACTCTTTAAATCCAAAAATCCTAGTGTTATTATATCCATTAGATGAGTAATCAGTTCTACCCTCTGATGCATGAGTCCAACCTGCGCTACCTGTGTTTCTTTTTCTCCCAAATTTGAATACAAGGTCCCATAACTATGGACCCACCACATCATCATTCTGAAACAATCAATATGGAATGAATTGTAGAATGTAAATTCATACATATGATGAAATAATAAGACCAAATCACTTCTATAAATATATCCCAATAGAAACATTAATCGGTAAGTGTGATGACACACTACCAGTTAAAGTTTCAAATCGTTGAGTTGTCTATAGTAGGAGTCTCCAAGAACAAGGGTTGAAAAAAGGATTAAAAAATCCCTAAATATAAATCCAGATATGTGTAAATAATTTAATAACTAGACACAATGTCTGTCAATACTACTTCAATGGTATAAAAGAATCAAATCATGCCTTCTGTTATTTGTTGATCCCCGAGGTAATATTCCAATATCACATGATTGTGCCCACCCATGTCCTCCACCTTCCTGAGCCTAGGGAAAACCACTTTGGGTAGTGAAGTAAACATGTCAATGCATATACACCTGTTATCTACCCTCCAAGCTCCTCTAACAAATCACCCAATGAAAAGGCCTTTCTTCTACTTCTATTTCTTATTCCATGGTTTACCATCCATGATCTATTTGTCTGCAATAAAATGGGTCAAACAATGTCCTGAAAAATGTATCCTATGGTCACATGAGTAGCACTGCCTCTTTTTGGGAAATACTAGTCCCCCTTGTGATAAATAAACTAAAAAAACTCATTCCTGGGACCTACCCGTGAAATGTATCACATTCCAGGTCATAGAGAGACCTTCGATCACTGGTTCCGAAGTCACATCCCATATGGTCCCCTTTTCAGAAACCATGATATGCATCTAATCATCCACAAAAATCCCAACCACTAACTATATCTCTATAATTCCTTAATAGGTTTGAATTAATAGTGGAATAAGTCAGGCTCTGATGTCCCTATATAGTTCTCTCTTTAAGAAACAAGACTGAATGAATTTTTCTCAAACCACATCAATTGAGTTCCCATGGAGGTTGGTAATCCTTTGTGAATACTAAACTAGAGTCATGTTTCCCTTATGAATCAATATTTGATCTTGGGTGCATACATATCATAGCATAGTTTGAGACAATTCATCCTCGATATGGTTCTCTATATAGAACAGGATAGAGACACCTCATAATAATATTGGTTAACTAACTCCTGCCATTGTTTTATTGAGATATATAGAAGTCTCACCACCTAGACCACCATATGATGTTATGGTAACCTAACTAGATAAATAGTCTCTATGTAACCTCAAGCTAGTCCTATGCCTCGTATGGGTTGTGCTCACATTGGAACCTGTGGGGTCATGATTACTAAAACTCTTGTAGTGTTCTCAACTTGTGCACATCTTTATCCAGTACTATAGGTACAATGTAATGCTCCACAGATCGTGGTATAGCTAGTATACCACATAGGTGTATCATTTCCAAAAAATATTTCCTTTATCAGTGTCTTATCATTGTGGGGTTCAACATCATGATCCTGGTACTGAACCCTAGCTAGCATATATCAATGAAAAATCATAGAAGAAAAAATATATAACCAGTTCAATGATTATATCATGAGATCTTAATCAATAGGTAAATGGAAACCACAACACGTTACTATATGAGGGATGAATATTTTTTTACCTATAACTAGTTATTTATTATACTTAGAAGAAAATTTGGGGATCAATATCCTTGTGTAAAGATTTTCAGCAGCTGCACCTAAAATGGAGTCATATTCGTGATAGTCAAACACAAAACAGATAAGATTATTTCCCTAAACCAATGTCACCTACTCCGGTCCTATAGTAAAACTAACTCACCAAATACCACTCTTTAATAAATCATCCCAATGTATCCCATTACACATCTCCCCACATCCACATCAAATAGGATAGGGTATAGCCTCTAGTGTGAGTAGTCATGTCAATGTCATGGGAAGAAATAATGTATAACACAATATATATGAACACAACTCCATGCTCTTATAATTTTGAAATGTAAAACAACTGATAATCATGTGTTTATACAACTAAATCCCAAAACTAGAGTACAAAAACTATTATTATAATGTAAAAAAGTCCAAATAAAATCCCACCAAAATGAGTCTATATACAAGAAAATCCTGAAATAAAATATGAGGACTTCTTCAAAGGAATATACATTGGTTTTAATGGTATCAGAAAGCACTGTCTGGTCCATATCCCTCTAGGAATCTTTTTAGTTGTATATTTTCTATATATTACACTACCGAATTGGGAATATATAATTCAATGATTAGTAAAAAAATACCTAGTACAACACCATGAGACCACAATTCATATAGAAATTAATGAAATTCATCTCTCTAAAGGAATATTTCAACAATATATATAAGAAGAATATTTAGATATACACAATAAAGGCACATAATATCAAAGGTAAATACATAACCATAATGCTACCCAAGGATCAAATCTAATCATTTCCACATTGAAATAATCCAGGAAAGAAAAATCTATGATTGTTATATCACTTTATACTTTATTATGATAGGCAATTCTCTTTATGTCTCTTAATTAGATGTATATGCTTGAAGTATACAACGATATGATACAAAGATAATGATCACTCCAATGGCCATGTGGTATACCAGGAACTCAATATGGATTATCCCTCTTATTAGGGGATCAATGTCCATACTGTGTGTGTTATAATGATACCAAGAACAACGCCTATGGGAACACAGTCATATATGGTATCACTATCGGACTCGTGGAATGATTCTGACAAATCTATTCAAGAAGTCATATTTAAGGGATGTCTCATATATGTATAGAAGGTAATGAATTAATCGCTCAGTGGGAATAGATATAGGGAACATACTACAAAAAAACATATATAGTATACATAGGAAATGTCCTCCAATCCTACATTGAAGGAATTCAATATGTGTATTAGTAGTACATGTTTTCATCCTTTGGTACAAGGTCCAACCCCTATAAATAACACAAGTCTATGCATGTGTATATGTAATATTTAATTTCATGGGACTAATTATAGACCTATTTTATTGTACCAGTTCATAGATTTAACTATGTTCTCCAATACTGGTCATTTCTTTGTAGGAGTAAACAACATTCCCATTCCCATGTACTCCCTATTTTTATATGTGTACCCTTTGATATAATCATCAAAAAATCACAAATGGGTCACATGTAATGTGATATGGTCACACACCATGCGATTCATATCATTCCCCATAAACCCTAGCATTCAATGAGATGGTACCACAAAGTGTATATCTATATTAAGGACTTCGTTTTCATTAGAGAAATTGGGATGTCCAGATCTGGAATTGTGCATCCAATCCACTACATCAACTCTCCAATCTAGCCATAACCAATGATAGATCTATGATGTATCATTGGTGATCCATTCTATTATCATATCATCAAAATTCATCCATAAATCAATTTTAAATATTCCATTGAATATCATTCTTCAAATCACTCCAATTAATATGAAAACCATGTTTCCACGCCATCTGATCTAGTGCTCCTTCCAATTTCACACCTCTTCATTCCATGACGAGAACTAATATAAAATATCTATACATTTCCCAAAAAATGGGTGCATAACGATTTTTTCAAAGGATTTTTTCAAACCATAGTCCATGTAAAACACTAATAATGAATGTGAAATGAGATGAAAAGAAAAAGGATGAATCTTGAGGAATAGTCCTCAGTCGATGTTCGTGTAAACCTCGGTTTCATACAATTATAATGATGAATTAATATATAATATAATAATCACAAAGAAAGTCCCAAATAAAATCTCTTTAGATAACCCATCCAAAAAATGACTGATCTGTGAATTAGTACGTTAGTCGATAGATTTGAATTTATCATAATAATTGAAAACTAGGAAGAATTTAATGAAAAGTATCATCCTTCCTCCATATGGATTTATCCATGATGAAAAATATGGCTATTCAATTTTCAATGGTGAGATCCTTTAATTTTATTATGCAATGATCTCTGAATCAATATCTGGTTATCATCCGCCAACTGAATTCCTAAAACACTCTCCAATGGAACTCCAAAATTTTAATATCCCTATGTATATCCCATAAAATTACCAATACAATTTTTTATATAGAGATAATTAGATCGTTTGAATAATATAAAAAACTAATTTTTTAAATTATTTTATTTCAAAATAGTTTTCCATTACTACACCTCAATCTAAATGCCCGAAACATTCCATGATTATGTCGCCCGTAGTGTAGAAATCATGTTTTGAACTCAAATTTTCCCATTTAATTCTTATCAAATCCCCACATATAGTTTATTTACCATTTTAATTATAAAATAATAAGTATTCATTTTAATATATTTAGTTTTTTTCAAAAACTTATTTCAGGCCCACTGGGCATTATAATCGCATGTCGTCCCAGCTCATGGTAACATAAATAATCCATAAAATATCTCAAAAAATATAGTGATAATTAGATACATTAATGTATCTCCTCACAATTTTAAAATATGAATAGTATGTTCAACAACATATTTTTGATGCAACACTGAGCCTATGAAAATAATGAAATGTTTCTATTTACATAGGATTGTAACAACCAAAAAATTAAATTAGAGGGAATGGATATGATTGATTATTTAAATTAATGTATAAAAAGTTCATAATCTATTTTTTTTTAAAATTATTACTAACTAATCAATCATTTTTATGTCAATTAATGTTTTTCATTGAAAATTTGTTTTCATAAAAATCTAATTGTTCCTTTTTATTGTGAAAATAATAAATTTATTTTTTCAAAATAAGTGAATAATTATTTGATATTATTTTTTTTATTTTTGAAATCGTTTTGTCAATATTAAACTTGGGATAAATTTTGGGATTTTATAGAGTATATTAATATTTCAATGAATAATAGAGAATACAAAAATTTATAAAATTGTACTTTCTTTTTTATAATTATAGTAAAATTAATATTTGAATTTTTCATTAAATGAACATAAATATTTTTATGGTATATAAAGTAAACATAAATACAACTCCATCATATTCAACTAGTCTTTAGTAAATGTTTTTAAGGATATAAAAGAATTCTTTTTCTCTAAATAACAATTTTAATGTGCATGTTATCAATCTATTTTAAATAATTTATGTAATGGATAATGAAAATTGAATTTGTTGAATTATATATATTATAATACCATAAATATGAATTTACAGTCATTTATTTATTAATAATTTTCATATACACAATATGACATCACCATTATCCATAAAAAATACACTTCTTGAAAAAACTATTTTTTAGACAACTCTACGACTCAAATTTAAAATTTGATTATCCGATGTTTTTTAATTATATAGGGAAAATGGATTGTATATTTGAAATCAATATATTTTATATTTTCAAATATTGTAAAAATTACACTAGAACATAATGAATAGTGAAATAATTAATTATTATTTACTATAGTTAGGGTATAAATGATTCAACAGAAGGGTTAAACTAAAAATATAATGGTCAAAAAGTACATAAAACATGTATAAATTGAAAGTTTTTGGTCATATTTAGACATATAAAATAAAATTCCTCTCCCCCACCTATAAAATTCCACCCTTCTCCTATCCACTTCACTATTCAAAAACCCATTCATTTGGCCATTGTATAAAAAATCACTCTATTATATACATCCCCTCATAATATAATCCCTACGTTAATTATATGGGAAACCTAGTAAGTATTTTGGTTCAATCATATCATGTTCCATGAAGATCATTTAATTTATTTAACAGAGTATTTAATTTTTTTTCATATACTATATCCCCCAAATATTAGAAAACAATGTTATTTTAATAAGCTCAGTTGTTTTATATGCTGATCTTTTTTTATGTTAAAGGAATGACCAAAAACTCTCTCCACTCCCTCAAATGTGAAAAAAACTATTGATCATGTGTGTAGTAGACTACCACCTCACTACCCGACGTAATTCATTTTCCATCACACCATCTAACAGATTGATAAAATAATGTATATAGGGATTATATATAATATTAAAGATATTATTAACATCATAAATATATAATATCCTTTTCACGATCTTAAATTAAATTCCATTGGAAATAGGATGACATTACTTCTAAGTAGAGTGATGTACAACCTCGAGAATCCATATGATTCATTTTTTGACTTACTCTTTATATAGAAGGTAATAAGGATTAATTTAAATTTATCCATTAAAATCAGGAATTATTAACCAATAGTTAAAATTTATATATAATGTATACATTATTCCATTACCATGCATTTAAAATTATATCATATTTAATGTGTATAGTAGATTAGAAGTTCACGAAGTTATATGATGGTTTTCAAAAATAATTATTTTTATTACATCGTATATATTGTTTATGTAATTTTATTCAAAGAGGTAATATTATATTTTTTTAATGATAATTATATGAATATAAAATTAGACTTAATTTTTTTTGAGAATGATCATTGAAAATTTGTAATATTAATCAGGTGAACATTCGATCTAGAAACTCTATAAATGTAAAAAAGTTTATTTTTCATAACCATATTAATGGTTGTTTTTAATAGGACAATTTATTTATAAAAAATTAATTATGTCATTATTAATAGTATTTATAAGATATTGAAAATAATATATTTGACCATATTTAATTTAACAATTGTATTTTGGATATATGAGTCTTTTATTGTTAAAATGTCCTATGTTAAATTATCTTGTTTAGTAATTGAATATTAACTGGTAAAAAATAAAATTAAATAAATAATAAACATTGATAATTTTATTAATAAATTAAATAATTTAAATAATGTTATTATTCAATAAAATAATTAACAGACCTAACCAATTAGGCTCTAGGTGAGTAATATTTATAGCACACTGTTTTATTCATGATATAAACATTCTCTATCTTAAAATATTTCTCTATATTTTTTAGTGGAATGATTATAAATTATATATTTATATATAACATGTAATCCTATGTTAATTTCCCTTACATTTACTTAGAAATACATTCCTTATAAATATCTTTAAAATTACATGTTTGACGAATATATTTTTATTGTGTTATGTGGTAAGATTATGAAACAAATTTTATTCCATTGGTAATTCTTCTATTCATTCTTCATAATTGATATCATCATGCATAATTTGTATGACTTTTTGAAATGTCAATTGTTAATATATTCCAATGCTTAATTACATATATACCATATATGAATGATAAATAACTGGTTTGGATTTTCATGAACAAAAGGGATGGGTTATGTACCTATATTTGAAAAAAAAATCTACTAGACATGTATCAGTTATTTTGTTTTAATATTTTCTATGGTAACAAGGTATTTTTTTAATATTTCAATAAATAAATAAATAAATATCTATATGGAGTAATTAAAATGAAATAGAAGAATAAAAGGGAACAATTAAATAAGATCAATAATGGTACACATGAAGTTAAACTCTACTTGTTTGGATGATGTCTGCTTCATGAAAAATATAAATTTATTTCAAAAAAAAAAAGAATTTGTTTGCTTAAACCATCCTTTATATATGATTAAAAACACATTATTATACTTAATGAAATTCACCACTTCAAGAAAATCTATATTGACGAATAATTTGAAATTTTATCAATTGAATTAATCTCTCATAATGATTTTATATTTCTAAAACTAAGTTAATAAGGTGAATAAAGTATATAGTTTCATGAATCTAAAGTCAACCTTGACAAAAAATTATGATTATTAATTAATAAATTAATAGAAGTTATAGAATATTTAAACCAAAAGAATTATAACCCCATGTACAATGAATTTATCATATGATAATGTTCATATCAAAATAAACTATTGTATTATAAAACATAGGATGCAAAATGGAAGAAAAATTCTACCATAAAAAATTGTACAAACCATTTAGCCTCTATATAACTCCATTAATTATTCTCTATCATGGTCTCTCTCCTTCATATCTGTAACCCCAGAATGTGTTAAATGAAATGTTTCCTCTTAAATGCACATAGTGTCTTGAATTTATCCTTTTTTTGGTGACCCACACATCACTGACATTTTTTACCAACCTAGTTTAGTCATATTTTATTCATTAACTTGTGGAAATGTATTCTAAATTCCCCATTCCTTATGAAAAATTCCTCTATGTGATTAATATTGTCCAAACTCATAAACCTAAATATGATTTACACATACTACAATATTTTCACAATCAATGAAATAATAATATGTGAATTATTAATCTGAACATTATTTATAAAAATTATAACTTTTATAATTATATATAAAAATTATAAATATAAATAATAATAATAATAAAATATTATTATTTAAATATTAAATTAAATATATTTAAGTATGTATTTATTTTAATTTCTATTATTAATAATATAATTATATATTTAAAATAACATTAATAAATAGTGTCGATTTTTTAATAAAATTGTTAAATATAAGACATTTACATTATTTTGTTTGGTTAATTAATTTTTTACACTTGATTTTATTTATAAATAATGGAAAATATAATATGATTAGTTTTATTATTTTATTTAATATTTACTTTTTATTATTTATTATTTTTTTATAACATAATTTAAATTTTTAAATATTTTCATTGTATTTATTCTTTTCTAATAATTGTCCCTACCATAGAGAATTTTTTTCAGATTACTCTTGAAGACTACCATGTCTCTGTGGACCTATAGTGAACTGAAAACTCTTTATCTGTGGGGTTTATCTAGTTCACTCGTCTATATTTTAACTCCAACAATTTCATCCTGCGAGGGTCTATAATGTCATGTGGGATCGGAACAACAACCTTCTTCAATGGTATCTCCCCTACACTGGGTGGCAAGGACATTGATGATATGGAGGCTCTGTCTCATCCCATATCTATTTCCTATGGTCAGTGGATAGGAGATTGAATTTAATAGATATCAATGGATGTTGTCCTTGAGGGCTTCAAATGAAAACAAAAGATGAGGAAAATGATACCAAGGTGAGATTTATTTCATAATATATAAGTGGAATAAGGATGAAAATTTGTGTTTATGATTATGGAATGGATTATTTAAGCGAAATTCCATGCCCAATGGTGAGTTGTGAGTCATTGTTGGGTTTTAAAAAGGTGGGTGGAATCGGTGGTGGTGGGAAATGCTTTGCAGTTTATTGTTGTCAGTGCATGAGGTAGGAGCATATAATGATACAATAGTGGGTTATTTATGTTTCATGGTGGGAAATGGTTTAAAAGAAGATTTGGGTAGATTTGTGGAGGAGGGTTGTACTAGTGGTGTTCACTAGGGAGTTAATGTTGGCTTTCCAACTATGGGTAGTTATTATTTTGTTTCTACACCTCGGTAAATGTAGTATAAATAATAGGTAATGGTGAGTCACCACAAAATTGTGGGTGAAATTTGATTTTGGCTAGAAAAAAATTAGTAAATGAAGAAATAATAATAATTAAAAAAACTTATATATTTAAATAATTTATACTCATATTTACAATTTAATTAATAAAATTAAATTCTTTTAAAAATAAACTATATTAAAATAAAATATAATAATAATAAATTATTTAAAAACAAACTAAAATATAATAATATAATCAATTTAATATTTTGATTCATAAATTATAAATTTAAATAATGCATAAAATTTATAAATAATGAAATATTTTATTTTGATCAAAAATTAAATAATCATTTACTAAGAGTATAATAAAAGAAATACAAGATAAAAGTTAAATTAATGTTTCCAATGACTAATTACATATAAAAAATGTTTAAAAAATTATTGGGAAAAGTTTTAAAGAAAATATATTTATTTCAAAATCTATAATAAAAAATCATTAAACATAATTATAAAAATATTATGAATTTAAATGTTGTGTAAAAGTTAATTATTTTACAGTAAACAATAAATATTCGACATATTAAATGTGTAATTAAATAATTAATCTAAAAAATTAACCTTATGGTATTAATGATCAAAATAAATAAATATGGATTAAAAAATAAATAAAATATTTGGAAAAAATAAAATTAAATTCCATACCTAATTTTCCAAAATTAGTTATTATTTTTCCTCATTAAATTCTATGATTCATGGCTTTTTTTAATAGATACATGTTTTTCTTAAATTAATATCAAAAATAAGAAATATAAGAAACAAAAAAAAAGAGGAAAAAACACTGAGTTAGGCTATTTAAATGATATTTTCAAAAGAAGTCGTACATAAATACAAATGTCCACCAAGCGCTATGAGAAAAAAGGGATCATTTATTTTTCAATTTGTCGTGCCGCATTTATGAAGCCATGAATTTACATACTTCATTTCATGCCCAATAAAAATTATAAGAGTGATAACATGTCTTATATATGCGGAAATAAGATCCTACCAAAAGGAAGCTTCAATATACATATAATCATAGTTTAGAAAACAAATTAAGCGTATACACATTTGATATCACTTTATAGACAGAAATGAAATTATTTTCATACAATTAAATTTTTTTCATTCATAATTTTGGTTCAAAATGAACCTCGCCTAATGGTCTCATTTTTTACTACTAGGAATATTTATTATTTTACCCAACGATATATATTGTGAAAATCATAGTTTAGATGCAAATTTATTATATGTATATAGCTCTTGTTAACACTCAATTTCTAGAGTTTTATATGATAACTATGAGATCCCATTTGAACATTTTACTCATGTTTCAATGGACATATAAGAATACTATTTTTGTTTGATACTTAAGGTAATTATTTTTTTTAAATAAAAAACAGTACCCCATTTTTCAGTTCAAATTTCAAATTTAAATAACATATGGCCACAATTCAATATAAATATGTCTTATATTATTATATTTTGAGTTTCATAAAAAGAATATTAATAAAAACCTATTCAACTATACTCAAAAATCACTCGCCCCAACAATATTAATTTTTTTTGAACCCACAACAACAATAAATATACAATCCATTAGGAAATAATAAATTTTTGTGAAAAATGTATCCTATAGAACCCCATATTTTGAATTTGGTTTGAAAAAATAATACTATTTTTTTACAATAAATAATATATAGATTTTAAATTTATTCTTTACCGAAAACATTATCTTACAATTAACATTCACTTATTCCCACACTAAAAATCATACCTTTTTCCTCAATATTGATTACCAAGGTCAAAGAAAAAAATTGTTACTTTTAAATTTCAAAAAATATTTTAAATTCCTCTTTTTAGAGATATGTACATGGTTCATTCTGAATTAAAAATTATATAATACATTCCAAGATATATATTTAGAAAAATATAAAGATTCAATATAATTTTAGGAAAATTTATTTTATGTTAATTTTCAAACATTAGAATGAGAATAAACCGAGTAAATGGTGAACTGGGTGATAGGAATTTAGCAGGTCAAATTTATTTAATATATTCAACATAATAGAAGATGTCTATTTTACGCACCAGTACAGAGATGAAAATCACCTAAAAATAAAAAATCAACATTGTGGTTTTTACCTACCCTAATAACCCTCATTCCCTAAATATATTTTAAAATATTTAGTTATCGATTCCAGTAGATGTATGATATGAAAAAATTATTAATGAAGAGAAGAAAAATTATATAGAATATAAAAAGTGTAATCCTTCTATTAAATAATATTTTATATTTGAGTGATGCTCTAGAATAAAAATTCATTTTAGTTGAAAAATTCTACACACATTGGTCTGATTTTCAAAACAACAGCATCCTTGTGGAAATAAAAATGAATAGATAACCAATAACATAAAGGAAACATAAATACATAGACAAATAATAGAAAATAAATAATACAGTAATTGAAGGAAAAGCAATTGATAAAAAAAGAATAAAAATCCAAAAAGACCATCGGTTGGCTCTGATGAACCACGAAATATAATGTATTCATTTATAATTTCCTAGAGAACAACTATTGTCACTATGTGTATGGGTTTTAAAATTTAAAAACTACAAAATATGTATTTACCATGTATTTTAGTATAATAAATAAATTTTTTGGCACTTTTACTACAAAGGGAACACTTGGATCCCTTCACAACATTTAATTTCCCATGGAAACCCAAATTCAAAATTCTGTGTAGGTTTCTATCATTTTATAAAATTGTCCCATCATTGTAATTTTTAATTCTTGAATTATGAACTACATTATATTTAGTGATATAAGTTGTGTGTAAGTATATTAAAAAAATATCTAAATCATTAACAATGGATATTATATATAAAACATGGTTTCTGGTGATGATATTTTTAAGACATCTTCATGAATTTGTTTTTCAATATATACATGTTAAAATACAAAATAATCAATAACAAAGTTTCCAATTAAATTTCAAACATAATTCCAAAAAAAGGTTCACCACGAAACTAATTGATGAATACATTTTAAAAAAGTTATAGTTATCTTTTTTCAACTAAAATCACTACATTCAAATTTTTAAAAATATCTTTCAGAAGTTCCTCATTAGAAAATAAAAATTTATCATCAACATCTTATGAAAAAAATAACACACTTTAGGTCATTTAATGTGTGTTAAAACTATAATTTTAGTTCACATACAAAACATTTACTCTTTAAAAAAAAGTTGAGTGAAGAAGTTATTTTTTTGAAGAATTTGGTAAATTGTTGATCAATAAATTTATAATTCCATTACATTGAAATGTATGAAATTTTCCCCATATTTGTGAACACTGTTTTCCATTTCATTAAACTAATATTCAAAAAAACTATTAATCCTAGAATAGGGAAGTGAAATCACTTTGATTAATCATTCATCAAAGAAATTTCCATCATCATCTACATTAGGCTTCATTTGAAATATTTATGTGTTCATACATTTAAAATCATGAACAAAACATTTCTGAATAATTAAATAATTAAGTAAATGATGTTTTTTGAGTTTGTTTTTATCTTCCAAAATATCCACAATCTCATGTTTAGGTTCAATATTTTGTGTTTTAGAAAAATTGGGTGAATTTATTTTAATATTAAGGATCTCATTATTCATATTATTTTTATCCTAAATAATAACAAATTCAAAATTTATAAAACATTGGAAATTTTTAAAGGTATAGATCATGTAAAGAATGTGCATTCATATTTTGTATCCTTTAGCTCTTTCTCAATATTTTCTAACTCAAATCCATTTAAATTCTTATTGGAACATCCTCCTTGTATTATTTATCCCAATAGTTGGTTATTTCCAAATTTCATTCTTCTTCATATTAAAATTATTCAAATAAAGTGTATTTCTCTTACACAATTTCAGCCTCACATTCCAATTAACATTCTCTTCCAACTTTTCTGAAATCTATCTCTTATTCATTTATTTAATTGTTTTTATTATTCTATAAACCATTTTTCAACTGTAAAGGCATCCCCTCTTTAAATTAATTTATTGATTTTGTTCTGGATATTTTTTAAATTTAATTTCATGGTCTCGGTCCAAATGAGAGTCAATACTAGAAAATAACAGAGAAAAAAGTGTTCAAACATTATTAAAAATATATTTATTTGTTCCGAACAATGTAATTTTATATCAAATTAATTAATATTTAAATGTTTTGTATATCCACACAAACATAATGGGGGTCTATAACAGGCACAACATGCTCAAAAAATTCAAGTATAGTAATTACATATCTCATGTACATCTATTTTTTAGGTGAATTATTATAGACTCATAGATTCACTCAAAAAATGAATATTAACATAGAACAAATGATTTTCTTAGATACAAATTGATTTATTTTTTAAAATATTTTTTTTTGTAAAATGTGTTCACATAAAACCATTCACGACAAGAGCGCTAAAAACATTAAACACATGTCATTAATAAATTCCCATGTTTAATAATTTATATACCACATTAGAACTATTAAACATTTGTTTTTATTATTTCTAACAAATGAGATGTGTTGAGTTTCAATATATTACAACACAAACATTATACCTTGAGGATTAATTAATTATTTTAAACATTTATAATGTAACATTATTAATAAATTTTAAATATTAAATAAAAGAAATAAATAATGAACTAAATGGGGTGGGTACATTATTATACATGTAGTAGAAGTAATTGTGAGAATAATGATCAGTAAATTTACTCATTATGTTATGCTATACTATTTTAAATTATTTTATCTTTACATGAAATATCAATTGATTTATCAACCATGGAAATTGATTTGTTAAACCTTCCATTCCTGAAGATTTATCATGTTGTATTATCATATGTAAATATATCCACATTAGTAACCATAACAAAAAAATATAAAACTGAATAAAATTCAATATATAATATCATTCGGAATTTTGTTAATATTTCTAAAACTATGTTGAAGATGTGAACAAAAAAAATTTATTTTCATGATTCTGATACAAACCGCAAATATCGAATATGATTATTTTATATTAAATAAAACGATGTAGTAAAATTTTTAAACAATTATAATAACAATTCCCATATCACAATGTGTTTATCCAAGGATCCTATTCATATCAAAAGAAAATACGACAATGTAAAATATATCATAAAACATGGAAGAAGAATTTTCCCTTAATAAATGATATAAATCATACTACTTCTCTATAACTCCTATTCTTTGTCTTTTCCATCATCTGTCAACTTCCAAATCCATTCCATGGTAGTTCCTAAAATAATCCACCCTACTAAATGTCCCAAGTGTCATGAATTTATCATTTTCATTGATATGAAAATCACAAACATTTTATTATGGACATAGTTTAGTATTCATTCAGTCTCTAAATACATGTCAATGACATTTGATGAACCTAAACATCATGAAAGTCCCATCTAACTAATTAACAATAATTGGAAATCAAAAACCAACATGTGATTTATTATTGATATTTCTTTTACACAATTAGAGAAAGACTAAGTAATATATTATAAATATTAAAATTATTTATATAAAATATAATTTTTATAAATATATTTTATAATATTATATATAATTTGTATTAGTGTAGAGTTAATATTATTCATTTATTATTTTAAATATGTTACCATATAAATTAATTTTAACTATTCTTTTTATTAATATATTTATATTTTAAAAAATAATGAAAATTGACATTTTTGTTAAAATAGTCAATTAGAATGAACATTATGTTTATCTATTTAATTACTTAAATATATTTATTTTAATTTATTTTTAAACTAGATAAATTATTATATTATTATTGAAGATATTTTTAAATTACATTTATCATTATTATTATTATTACGTATTTTGAATTTAATTTTTTGAATTTAATTTTTTCAAATACTTATCCCAACAGTATGGAATTATTTTTCTAGAATCTCATAGATTCCTCGTGAGTCTTGGTAGATCTCCAGTGGACGTGGCCTCTCCAATTTTTTGGATTTTTCTTGTTCACATATACATATACATGTCTGGATATCTCCTTATCCAACTATCCACAGTGGCATGTGGGATCATGGAAAAAACCTTCCTTAATGGTGGCTCCCCTTCACATGGAGGCCTAGCCATCAGGTATGTGGAGGCTCGACCTAATGGAAATATTTTTGTTGTGGTTAATAGATGTTAAATCAAATTCCATCGATCACAGAGATGACTCATTGGCAAGTGCGTCTAGAGAAAACAATTTCCTTAGATGGCAATGTCAATGTGGGTTCAATTTGGTCTAATATGTATGGCTTCAGTCTGGATTATTTTAGTTGTGGTAGTGGAATAAATGATTTTCAATGATGGGTGTTTTCCAATAATGACTCTTGAATCATGATTGTGTTTTAAAATAATTAGTGTCTATAGTAGAAGGTAAATTGGGATATATTTATTTGCTACCTGTGAGTGAGTTTGGAGGAATGATGATCCACTGATGTATTGTTTTTGTTCTATGGCTAGAAGTGCATAAATAATGGATGTATGGAGATTTTTAACAGTGGTTTGTGTTAGTGGAGTGATTGGGGAGTCATTTTTGGAATGATAAGGGTTGGTAATTCCTCTATTTTTCTACTTTTGGGTTCCATATGTGGAAAAAATGGAGAATAGTGAGTCGATGCACAATGGTTGGTGAAATTGGATTTGATTTAGCGAAAGGCTAGAAGAACCAGAAATAACATTAAATAAAAACAATTTAAATTATTCAGAATCAATGAAACTCAATTTGTAAATTAAAAAAACACAACTTAAAAAAATTTATTAATTAACTAATTTCAAAAAAGATTCCAAAAAAACAAATAATAAACAAATAATAAAAACTAATTAAATTAAAAAGTATATCTGTTAAATATTTATATTCATGATTTATATATTGATATAAAAGGAAAAATAAAAAAATTAAAATTAATTATAGACAAAAAATTAAATATAAAAATTTATTTAGATTTTAATAAAATATTTTCTAGACTAAAATAAATTTATTTTTTATAATAATCACATAGATATAAAAAATTATAAAAATTATAATTAATAAAATATTACTAAAATTTTAATGTCAAGAATAATAAAAAAAGTAAAAGTGATTTGAAATATATATTAAGAAAATGCAGAAAAAGTTAATGATTTCCAAAGATAAAAATATAATATTAAACATAAATATTGTATAAAAAATAAATTCAACTACAGAATTACTTAGGTGAGAATAATTAACAACTAATAAGAAATTAATTAATTTCTAGAAAAAATTTGACAAAATATTTTGAAATAATGTTATTTAGATTCCATATCAACATACATGAAATTAATATGACGTGTGGGCTTGGAATTACTTATCCCTCTAAAGACATTAGTAATTTGTTTAGTAGCATGATTCTCTATGTATGATATGAGGGAGGGAACCTAATGCATTAGGAGACTCTTCCCATCATATTAGGTTGTCTTGGAATTTAGCCTTGTCTTATGTTTATGTTGTTTTTATTTTTTTTCAATATTTCCTTTGATTCCATGATCTTTTGATAGAAGGTTCATTATGTTTTATTCTGTTCGATTAATCATGTGCCTTATCTTTTATTATATGATGTCATATATTTGAAACACATGTCATGATTTCATATAATATTTCCGACTTTCTCTAATTTTTATATCACCTTGTATTCTTATCTTCCATAGGTTATACATTACAAATTAAAGAGTTCAAATGGATTTTATGTGGTCACTCTATGGAATAAATTAAGGATTCTGTGATTTAGTTTCGTTTTATATATTGTGAACACATTATTCAAAAGAGACAAGGACATCATGATACATATGTTATATTTAGGAATACTTTAGTTTATAAATAATGTAATAACATGTGTTAATTGACTGGGTATATATAAGGAGAATGAAGAAAAACTGGAAGGGATAGGGGACACAAATAAGGAATCACATAATCCTTCCACCATTATAGAAATACTAAATAAACTACAGACCATGATATATGGATGATGAAAATTTAATTATGTTGGTAAAACAAAAAATTGATTTTTTTGAAATACATATTTTCTAACAATAATATCTATTATAGATATGTAAAAGTAATAGACCATAAGAATAACTTATTATATATGTACAAATAAGAGAGCATAAATTACTAAATAATAAAAAATTAAAAATCATCCATTAATGGAACTATTGTTTCTCCATATATGGGTATATATTACACGGATATGAAAAAAATACGACTTTCATTTACCTATATCATGATATAAAATTTTTACATGTACACAATGATATAAATGTAGCACGTTAGGTAGAAACCTAATTTAGATTTTCCAGAATGACTCCCATGTATTCCCTTGCATGATTAATCTCAACATAGATATTCAATTCAACATATTAAATAGTAGAAATTTCTTAGTAAATTATTTTATTAAAAACCAATTAAATATAAAAAACTTTTGAAATATATATTAATTGATTTTTTGTAAATATTACTGTTGAAACAATCATAGAACCATTATATTATGTCATGAAACATAATAGCAAAACTCATCATATTCTTTCAAAATAAATAGTTTGAAATCCCAAAATTTCATATGAAAACAGAATTGAAAAAAATGTTATTTATCACTATGAAAACATTTGGTTTACCAGAATGAACATCCAAATTCCCATATATGATTAAGTTTATCTTGAATTTAAATTTGAAAAATGTAAAAAAACTTAATTTGATTGAATACCAACTAGTATGGGTTATCACATTCCTATCCAAATGTAATGGAAAATTGAATAGTTTTCTATAAAAACAACATTATACTTCTATGAATGAATAAATGACCACGTCATCAAATAACATGTTATAACCCTAATCTATTTATCTGATCCATCCGAGGGCATAACCAAAAGGGTTTTCTGATCATTATGATCTAGAAACTAATGATATAGAACCAAATAAAAGTGGTTGGAAATTTGTTTCCGGAAAAATAATAATAAAATTGAACATTAACCTTGATTTCTGAAATGAAAACTCAATTATCCAAATGAAAACATATACATGTAGGATATTTGATTAATTAAAAAAACAAAAATATTCATAATCATATAAAAAACTCAAGAACTTTAATATAAACATAATAATAACAACCAAAATATAAAAATATATATTTATGTGGAATTTTAATACAAAGACTAAAATAAAAATGTATGTACCATTATGAGGATCTTCACAAGAAATATTACATAAAAAATAAAAATAAAAAAAATAAATTTACACAATATCCACCAATTTCAATGTTTCAAGAAAAATTCCCCTTTACGTGACACCACCACCTTACTTGAACTAACTCCATATGCCTTCTTCTATATCATTGTATGCCATGTGAGGAAATTGAGATATATATTAATTTGAGATGAAAATACTTTTATTTATCTTCCAAATACCATATCCTTAACATTAAAAATACAAACCATTTCATGATGATTTGGTAATAAAATAAATTAAATGTGTTTTCATTTTTTAGAGATATAATTTGCATGATCCCAAAATTTGCTTTCATTTTACCCATTCTAAACATACCTCCCCAAAAAATCATGTATAAAAATTTTTATGAAGGTATTTAATGTGAACTAAAACAAAATATTTGAAAACCATACATTATAAATACACACATTTTGTAAATATAGGAAACAAAAGACTTTAAAATATCCCTTCCATGATTGCAAAAAGAACATATGAGAGAGTTAAAATAATAATTTTAAAAAATAAACCCCAAATTTTTTATAAACTAAGATAATAAAATCAAATAAAATAGTTCAAAAACATACATAAGTGATGATAAATAAAAACATGGAATTACAATTAAATAGTAATAAAATCCACTAATGCGAAGTAATATAAACTAGGTATCATGGGAGAAACCCTATAGAAATAAGGTCAGCACACACTTAGATCCTTGTATAATGTTAGATGAGAAAACCAATCACATTTGACGTCCAATGATCCTACTAATGGGATAATACATCAATCCCTTTAGTATAACATAAAACCAGTCATATATAACTATATAATTTCCTATAAGGAAGATAATTATTCAATTCCATAAAGCTAATGTGACATTAATACTATCCAATTTCATGATGTCTAGATACAGAGAAAACATATCAACTCATAGTAGGTAAATTGGAATAAATCATAACCAATAGTGTAGAAGCCATATAGGGATAGAATTCACAAATCTATAGTGGGAAAATTCACATTCATCCAATTGATGAAATTGTACATGCCTAACAGGAAATGATACATCCTAGTCAGAGTATTATCCCCTAGAACAATACAAAATAAGCTAGGGGAGTGTCATCATTTTGATGTATGTTCTTTTCTTTAGCCAACCTATATTCCCAGGTTTCCCATGAACAATCAAATAGTGGTGGAAAATATAAATAATGATATTTCACAAAACATATTTTGAAGATAATTTAAAAAATACCTAAAACCCATTATGCATGGGATCTTAATTAAGTAACATATTATTCAAAACAGATATGTAAACTTTTTTTGTTCACTAGTTTAACTATTTAAACTCAATCAAACCCCTGAAATTACAAATACACTTTATGTTGATCAAAAATATAATTTATATATAAAAAACATAAAATATAGCCAAATATAAATGCATGATCAGGAATTAATATCAATACACCAATGGAAACATGATATTTTTACAATGATTATCTATCTATGACCTTAAAATCAAAATACATATGAGATAAAATGACGATTCTTATATCTAGACTACCCATACACAACAAAAATAACTATAGATTATGCACTAAAAACAATTTTTAATGAACCATCGCAGGTTATCCCTAAATTTTACATCCAAACCATTCTGAAACAAACCAATGAAAATTTTATGATATAGTTGTGTTGTAAAATAGTTCTACGGTATCAGAATATAATTCATGGGAATTTTTTCATCTGTGAATAAAAAATAGATTAATTATACCATAATATTATCATAGTATGTATAAAAATAAATTTAATCAACTGGATACTGAATAAATTAATTCAAAATTAAATTCCCAACCACATGTTACAAAATTGATTAACTATAAACTCTTTATAATCATATGTATATAATAAATTGATACCTATACATCATAATAAAATATAACTCAAAAAATATCTTTATTATTTAAACCCCGTGAGACCACATCTATTCAAATATAACAACTCCATACAATAATAATAAAGAAGGGAAACCAATAATAGGTTTCTATTCCCATTCCCATTTAATGTAATATAAATACATCATATAAAATGAGAATATGTATGGTGGGAGGAATAAATCAAACTAGGATACCACCATGATTTTATTTATTGATTCTAAATCTTTTCACCCAATAATCTTGATTGAATACATTTTTTAAATACTGATGATCTTATATTGAAATTAAAATATCATGAAAAAAATTTCATTATGAATCCCTTGTAATTTTCTCAGAAAAATACCATCTTTTAAAATATTATTATATAAGAATAAAATAACGATAAAAATTCTACACGACAAAACGATAATCCAAAGAACCCAAAAAACATATAAATGTGCATAAAGAAAAGGATATGTTCAAAATCCTATAACGGAAAATTTGAAAATTCATGAGTGAAATCTCGTATAACAAAAAATGTATCAAACATTAATGCATGGTAATATCTTATTTATATAACCATGTAATGATAAACACGATATATGAAAATTTTATTACATAACTACTAATTATACGAGAATCATGAATAAATAATATAAAATAACCAAGGTGTAGTTAATGTACACATTGGGATTGAACTGTAATGAAATTTTTTGAATTAGTCATTAAAAACACATCTTGCTATAAGAGATTTTATATTAATGTGGATTCTCTTACAGTTTTCCCCATCCCAACTACCAGGATATTTCTCAGTCTTTTTAGTTTACATGTTGTAATATATCTTTTTATATTTTCTTAAATTATCTCTTGGTCCACGGAAAATATCAAAAAATATAGTGATCTTACTCTGTTGGACTCTCTTGATCCCATGGATATCATACTCTATATTGTCTATAGGTAGGTTATATTCCAAATTTAAAAGTCACCATACACTCACCCAATTATTCCCATGTAATACTCAATACAAAATAAATAGAAATTTATATATTCTATTAGAAAAACACTAATTAGAAATCAAATTTAATAAAACAACATTTTCATTTAAAAAAATTATAATGAGAAAAAAAACCATTCAATACATAAGAACATACTTGAGGGAAAAAAATTTCAAAACACCACATTTAAACCATAATTTATCCATAACAAGCGTTAAACAAAATATTCGATTAAAATAGAATTAAATAAACCAATTATTCCCAAAATATTTCGATAATTCAACGCCACCCAAGACCTATTTTGGAAACACATTCAAAACCTTCATTGAAGAATCCATATTATTTGATCCAATATAATAAATATATGGATTTCATGAATTTCAAATAACTTTTTAAATACTCCTTAAATAATCAAATTTATAATATAAATAACGAATCACATGAAACATTGATAGAGAGTAATTTTTAAATATTTTTAGATATTATTAGATAATAAAATATAAATCGGAACTATTAATAAAAGGATAATCATGGAAAAGAACCTCTAATTGTGACATGTACACGTAAATAATCATGAAAATTTTCACCATCAATGAAAACCACTATATTCAAGGAGAATAAGTCCTCGTAAAAAACCAAAATGAACCATATCGGAACATTAATTAATAGCTATATTTTCATCTAATGTTAATTCTAGTGTATCACCCAATCATTAAATATAATGAAAAATGGTTGAATAGTGATAAAGAATGATAAAGACACATAGAATGAGATTTAAAAAAGTAAAAAAACCATGTAATCAGGAGTTTTTTCACCACTAATGGTGGGAATATGTTCAATGTCTATGGGGAGATGGATACACGTAATGTGGATAATTAATGAGTCAAACATCATAAAAAATTGTTATGGTAAAAACAATTATTTATTAATATTTTAATTTTATTGATAACTTCAATGGATTGGAAGCTTGATTAATAAAATCATCAGCAATCCAAACGGGATCCATAACCCCTACCCAAACTATGTCATATGGTCTACACTACTCTTTAATGGTTTAATAAACCTTGATCAATATTTCAAAAACTAAATTTTCCAAAGACAATCACCCTCACATGGTTTATCACATAGATAGGTAAATTATGATATTACTATATTATAGGGTATAATATCACAAAATCAAGTGTGTTGATCCCAGAAACTCATGTTACTACAAATATGAAATAACTTGTGAATAAAAACACATCTAAATAATGCTAGTGGCTTCATTGGTGTTTCTAAGATGAGTTCTCCGAACAATATTATCTTTACAATATTCAATTGATTAAAATAATGTTGTGCATTTAATCTTTCAATCTAGAAGGTGTATTATTATTAGTAAAATATAAAGGTAAATTAAATCATTGAATCATTTTATTGAGAAAAAACATTACAGGAAATGATTATTCTAAAACCACCAGTATTCAATAATATCTCTGACTCCCTAATATTAAATGACAAGATGATCAATAATAAATATGTTTTAAAGTCATAATTTCATATAATCATTCAAAATTTCTAACATTCACATTATACCATTCAAAAAATAGTATTTTATTCTTCATATAGAATATCAAGTCTGTAATTGATGAGTAGTTAGAAATATTGGATCATCATAGATGATGGATAGAGTAGTAGGATCCTGTCAGCTTCATTTTTATCCCATTTATTAAATACATCTTCATTTCAATTTTTCAAAGTATCCACATCTCAATTATATAATATAATTTCCTTCTATATTTTATATTTTTATATTTCATAGAAAATATGAATATTATTTTCATAATTAAACATTGAAACCCACATTTATTCTTAACTATGCAAAATTATTTATTCAACGGATTACTAAAAAATAGGTTCCTTTATCATGAAAAATTATTTCAATTATCTAAAATTGAATTTACCCTTAATATCGCAACTTGACTATATCAGATAATCATTAATAAAATTACCATCATCGTCAGTTTGAATCTTCGATTTAGAAATACCTAATAAAATTAATGTTTCTATGTCCAACAATGTATCATCTGAATTAATTCCCCATTAATAGGTATAGATAATGGAATGTTGCGATGTTACATGTATTAACCTTATAAAGTACAACAATGAAAATTAGAAAGACGGTTTCAAACTATGTAAGGAAACCTATAAATTTTCATGACCTTGTAGTGTTTTTAGGATCAGTATAAATACACATGATATACCTTTTTAAAGATTAAAATTTTACCTAATAGTGAACTACAACCATCCTTATGATGTTATTTGGAAAACCATACATATTATCTTTATCTCTAAAATTAACATTCGATTATAAATGTCATCCATATAACAATATTATGATAAATATCAAAATTAATCCTGTTTTTATTTTTTAATTTCAAAACCAACTATAAAGAGTCTAAAATTATAATGAAATTTTTTGAATAGACATAAAAAATGAAATTATATATTCCATCAATATAAATTAAAATAAAATTAGAGACTTTTAAAAAAATTATAAAAACATAGAATAATTTAAAAGCAACGACAAATATTTTTTCTCATGGTTATTAACAAATATAACCTTCATTTTAAATTCAGATGGGCACATCAGTCTCGTCTATCGGTTTTTTTGTAAACCATGTATGAACATTTGAGAAACAAATAAAAAATCTCTAAAATAATCATATCATAGGAACTATAATGAGATATTCATGGCACCACACCACATGATATCATACTTTTTTAGAGATAATTCCACTCTTGGTGACATGCATATTTTTGGAAGGTGACATTTATTCTCCCCATTCAATGTAAGTACCCATTGGAATTATTCTACACTATTTCATATCAAAATGTTATAGATTCAAAATTTAAAGCTTTTACAGTTATCTATCTCTGTTCCACCTTCGAAAATAGAAATAGAGAAGGGTGTGGATCTTCCCAATGATCCTTAAGAAGTAGGTATGATATGAATATTAGTGTTACACCTAAAGGCCAAAAATATATCATTTTGGATTAACTTAGAAAATATATTATCAAGATGAACTAAAAAATTAGGGGATTATAGCTAAATATCACATATGAAAACCTTGAATTAGTTAAATAAAAACAAGAAAAAACATTTATATATTTTGATTTTTAAAGAGGTTATTTATAATGAACAATATTTAATTGATTGACACATGAAATTTAAAATTTTTCATCAACGTTACCCATCAAATGCTCAACTTGGTCTTTTTTATATCTCATTTCTGTATATAAACAGGTAGAAAAAATATATTTTACTTCATTGTTTCTTAGTTCGAGTGAGTACTTTATTTTTTATTGTGAACTCACATAAATCATTCCCAAAACAAATAATCCTTATGAGGTAGAATTCATATAATCACAATAACAAACTATGTCTACATTAGAAAATACAAATATATAAAATAGTTCACACATCATGTAAAGTAGTACCAAACACAATGATCATTTTAAATTTACTTAAGGACTCTCTTGGTAGTCAATAAATGTGATTAATTTGGATCAACTTGTTACCTAGTAAAAAATTTCACATAATAATAATATATGGATAGGGTATAGCAAGATATATTAAACTAGAAATCATTAATCGTGATTATATTTGATTAACAAATTCTCCTTTAATGTATTTAAATAGTTTCATTATTAAATTATGGGTGTAGATACTTTTTTGGACTCTAACATGTCAAATATATTAAAAAACTTTATAGCACATTTTTCTTTTTATAGAAAAATTTATTTTTTACTCAAAACATGTAACCTTGTAATGAATCATTGATCAAAAATCATGGACATATATATTTGGTTTTTTAATTTATTATAAAATTGTTTTACAGGAACTCACATGATTACTTAAAAAAATTACTTGGCCAACATAAAAATTTCAATGAGTATTCTATTTATTTCCACTTTTATAAAAGTTTCTATGTCTTTTCCCTTTATGAAAGTCACCCTTCACTTTTCAATCATTTTCACGATAAAATACTACATGATACACAATATTTACTTAATATTATATCTCATTATTCAATATGGAATATTTTTTTAACAATTTTATATAATATATTTTTATTATGAGTATCTACTAGTTGTAAAAATAATATGGATTATAATCATTCAATAGGAGAAAAGGACTCTTTAAAATAAATCGCTCCAACATGCGAATAACCCTAAAAACATGAATGGAATTATTTTATATGATTTATCACTAATCATTTATCTCTTCTTAGATACCCATTTTCCAAAAATTATATTTTTATCATTTGGTATGGGACCTAGATTCCTTGTTTTATTTTTCTATACATTCTCCACCTCCTCAGTCATAAATTCAACCAATTAATTTTTCTTCCTATATTCAATAACTAAATGTGGATCAATATATGATAGGAGATATATTTGATTATAAATAAAATGACTTCTCCTTTTTTGAACTAGAGATCTCTAACTACCAATTATTTATTTTGAATAAAAAATCATCTTTACTATCAGATACATTAATGTTTTCATTTTAATAGCCTCATCTTTATCACTGGTCTAATCATAGTCCCCATATGCTACATTTGGTTTAGTCTCAATACATTCCACTCTATGTCTATCAAAATATTTATTATTTTCTAAAATAGATTCCTTAAATCCATATTCATCTAAACCAATAATTCATTGTATAATTTAAAATAAATTACCATTTATAAGTCAACCCATTTTATCAATCTTATATTCTATCACCTATATCATTTTTCTTTGGATAAATATCCCACAAATATTTCATCGTGGACCTTATTATCACCCTTATATAGTTTTTTAGTTTTATATTTTAAAACCTTGGACTAATAAAAACCTTGATAAGGTCCACAATAGGATTATACAAGTAACACATTTCATATGAGGTCATGTTTTAGTTTATTCTTAGATGAAAAATATTTTTATTATTAATAGACTTGAGAGTAGCAACCTGTTGGTGGAAAATTGTAATTTTTTATTTTCAAAGAAGGGTTCTCTCTATATCTTACAAAAATATGATCGTCCTCCCTAGTACTCTGTTTTTCTAGGGGTTATGATAAATAGGATAGTGATGTTTAATTCTTTTATTTTAAATATACGACTCAATAGTTTTTGATATATCTCCCCATGATTTTTATATTTCAATATTATATATTATAAAATTAACATTCAAAACCAAACCTTCCATTCCAACCCATGAATCGTATAGGTTGAGTATCTTTGTAAAAATTGTCTCATTAAAAACATGTTCATATGAGTAATATATAATCTCACAGTATATTCTCCATATCTAGATCCCTTATTGTATATTTTATACAGAACAAATATCATTAAATCTAGGGGACTAAAATCATAATAATGGATCAACCTAGATGATCACTGATGGTAAAAAAGTTAGATACCAATGATCACAAGAGTATAAAATGAAAATAATGGGGGAGAACACGTTCAAAACATTTCAAAACAATGCCTACCCTGACATAGATCATACACAAAAATCAGAAATCCTATTTTGGAATTCCATAGAACATGATTGACAATGAAACAAAAAAACTTAATCAATGAGATGATAACATTTCCAAAAGAAATAACTTTTTACCATATACATATGAAAATAAAAACACATTCCCTATAAACATAAATCATGAAAAACATTATCAATGTCGATGGGCATTAATCCTAAAACAATTTTATCTCAATTCAAGGATCTCTACTAGGACTAAAATATTTTATAGAGTCCCTAAATGATACCAATTCACTCCCTATTATAATTCTTATTCTTTGATTTGATATCCACTGATGCCTAGTGAATTAGAGGGATTTAAAATTACAGACCTACCCATAACATATTCATAATACATTAAATTTCGTAACACATGATCATATAAATAGTAATCATATATCATAACATGTAGAGAAGAGATGTTTTTAATAAAAATTTGAACATTTTATTGAGAAATAAACCATGGAAAAAATTGGTTTTATGAAAATCAGATGATCATAATCATAGAACATTCAAAGAAATTGTAAATGTTATATGATTGGACCATATCCATTGTAAATAATAGGTAACATCAATGGATGATATCAGAAATTAAAATGGTTTCAATGATAATATGTAATACTAATTGAGGAAAATATCATTTTCACTTTTATTTAAATTCTATAAAATCTAAAATATTAAAAATATTAAAGAATTTTTTATATAATAATAAAATTGGAAACATGTTATGAAATATTGAAATAATTGGCATAGCATGAGAGTGGGCAATTGTGTTCTTGCCATGTATGTGAAAATAAAGATTATATTAATATTTTTGGTAAAAAGTAGTAAGGAAACTATTCAGAAAACCAAAAGAATAATCCTTTTAAACAATTTTTCAAAAAGTAAAACATGGATTTTAATAACATTAATATTCATTGTAGGAAATTAATTTATTCATTTTTTGTAAACATGGACATGGAATGATAAAAAAAATTACTGATGAGAAAAATAATTTCAATATTTTATAAAAACATTGTATAGTATATTGTGTTTATGAAGAGGTAATATTTAAAGAAAGACATGATGTATATATAAATATCTATCGTATAGGAAAATTAAAAATATTAATGAATGTTATATCTGAAATTTCATTATTATAATCATTATCTTGAATAATATTTGTATTCAATGGTATAATAACATATAACCCATACCGCTTTGGTAACATTTGAACAATAAGTCATACCAATGAAATAAATATGGATAGATATTTTTATCCAATATTATTCATGAAAATAATCATAAAATTTTCTGATGGAAATTCAATAAACATCACATAAAATAAAGAAGTGGTTAATGCGATATGTGTCTCATCTAAGTAAAAGTGTGACAAAAATTAATTAATCCTTTGGTAACATTTGAATCTTATACCACATGAATGAACAATATTGAAATATTGAATTAAATATCTTTAATATAACGATATTGATGTTTTTAAAAGTCAATGTGATTGTTTATAGACCTCATAAAATCAGATAGGGGGCATAATATAACATATGTCACAAGGAATACAATATGAGATGATAAACTATTTCATCTTGTTCAACTTTCTTGAAAATCACTATAACCACATTTATATAAACTTATATTTATTATAATTATTTTAATGAATAATTTTTTTAGATATAATAAAATATCAGATCCAATTATTTCATTTTAAGATCCATTTAAATACAATTACTTATAAAAATCATAGTTTTGAGGCATTAAATATTTCAGTTTTCATCGAACATTATGTTCTGCCGTTACAGTAATTATAATTTGATAATTGTAAAATTATATGTTTAATCGTAATCATGATATATATATATATATTATTAAGTATATATATTCATCCATAAAATATGGTGATATAAAAATGTATTTAAACATTAACAAGGACTATATATTTTACCTACAAATGAATGATATTTTCACATATTGACAGCTTGAAGGAATGAAATGTTAAAAAGTATTCAGATTTCAATAATAATTATTATGTTATATATATATTATATATTCATAAAATATCTTCTATTCAACATCCATGTATATAAAAAATGTAAAATGAATCACATTAATTTGTAAATGTGGTGGAAGACAAAAACGCATGAGTGACATTATCATTTTCAAATGTAATGCATGGTAAGATGGTAGAAAATATACAATATCTCAAGAAGGCATATTATATAATAAATATAATATAAAAATATATAACCCTTAATAATTATTTTATATTAAATATAATGATGTAAAGTGTATTATATTGATATCTGGAGTTGTAATCCACATATATGCATGATCGATAATTTTACTCACCATTTGATGTAATACAGGATGGATTTGATAGTTAAATAATCATAATAAAAATTTAATTTATTTAATTTTGTAAATTAATTACATTATGATAAATAATAGGGATTATTATATTGTAAAATAATATATATTTGGAATAGTTCAGATAATATGATTTCCATTCCTTCGGTTGGCCTCCTTTATATCCTTTAATAAGGTTTAATAGAATTATCTTTTAAGAATAACTTCAGTTGTTAATTGTTTTTAGAAATTATTAAAAGATAATTTGAACAGTTTTTTTGAGAAATATTTCCCAATATGGTTTAAATAATATATATTGATTCCCCGTAATAGGTGACAGTAGGGGTACTCGTGGAATTTCTTAAAATATTAAAATATAAGATAAATTTTATCTTATTTTAACCTTAACCATGATAACAAAATTTTCACTCTTAAAGGGTTTTAAATTTTTTATATGGTAAAAAATGTCTAATAAATGGTAATGAGATTTCATTTTGAAGCATTTATCATCTTTATTATCCTCCTAAAATATATTGATGATTTTTATGTAAATTTTAAAAATATAATTTAATATAAATTATTATTAATGTGAATTTTGAAACTATTCATACAATTTGAAATTGAAGTAAAAAAAATATATAATTCGAATATTGTACTTTAAAAAATCTCTACGAAATAGTATTTATCGGATACCTTCATGGAAATAAATTATTCTTCCATATTATATTATTTTTTATATTTTTAATATTATTAATTTTATTTTTCTATTGAATGAATTAATATATTTTTAGCCTCCTATAAGAAAATATTATAATTATTTTTCAAATAAAAATCATAATGAAAAATAAATTTATTAATATTTCACATAATTATTTATAACCAAAATCATCATAATTATTAACCTAAAAAATAATTTTAGAGATACTATAGTCAAGATAGTGAATTTTTTGGAATTTTATTTAAATAAATAATCTAAATGGAATAATCAAGGTGAAATGTTACCAAAATGCATTATATTATGTTTTTATAAATATTTTAGAATATATCATATAAAATGAATGAAAAATAATGTTGTTATCAAATTTAGACTATTTCTCATGTTTATAATCCAAATTAACCCATTTTACCATTACCTTGGTAACACAAATTTACTATTTTCACTATTCATATTTAGAAAAAATTAAAGGGTAATATTTAGAAAATATTAAAACCCTGATTATAAATATGGAATATCATTTTCAGGATTCTATTTCAATAAGTTGAAAAAATTAATATATGAAAATAATTATAAAATAAAAGAAAATGAGTTTTCTCATAAAAATTACTTTTCTAAATATATAAATGGTATTTAACAAAATTAATCCAGGATTTTTTTTGTAATGAAAAAAATTTAATTATTAGTAATTTATTATGGAAAATTGAACTTCTATACCATTTAAAAAAAATTTATTTTTAAAATATTGAATGTAAAATAATTATTATTTTAAAAATTTGTATTTTTCAATATTTATTAAAAAATGAATCATTTATGAAAATTATCAATATATGAGTCTAATATAATTTTTTAATTTTTATTTAAATGATGATGTTTAGTTTTTAAAAATAATTTCCTTAAAATAGAATTGTTTAATTATATTATTTTTTAATCTTTTAAATGAAAATTTCTTTTGAAGATTTAAATTATATGACTGAAAATTGATTCATATTTTCTGATAATTAATTAATATATTTTTATTGAGTAATATATATATATATGATTAATAATGTGGTTAATCATATTCATATTGGAAAATTTATTTTTTTATTTTAAAAGAGTCTAGAAATAATAATATTTCAAGTTTTGTTTATGTTTCGTGGGGAATGTTATATATGTTATAAAGCATAGTGTTCTTTTACAATCATTGGATTCCACATTATCCCCATTTAATAAATTTCTTCATCATAATTTTAAATTATTATAAATAATAAATAGATTTATTTTTCAAAATTCCTTTGTTGAAATCCCACATCATAATAATGGTTAATAAAAATTTCTCTTTAAAAGTGGTAATGTGAAATTTAAACGTCACTTAAAATAAAATATGAAGTTTTTTAAAAATAAGAGAACACTAGTGTGTTGATAAAATATTATTATAGAGGAAAAATATATTATATGAAAAGTTATGCAGATTTGTAGTGAACATCCATAAAAATAATACCACTGATCAGTAGATAGATAATGGCTTCAAAAATATAGATGAAAGAGTTGTTAAAAATGTTGTAAATTCATTATGAATTTTCTTAAAAGGATACATTTTTTAGTTAATGATAATTTTTGATGATTTAATGAATTATTTTATAATCAATATGGGAAACATGATAAAATATTCTTACATGATTTATGTCTATATCATAAGAAAATTTCAATCCATTGTTTGTTCTTCAATCAATTTCCACTACATCATTTACTCTAAAAAATAATATTCATACTGATATTTTCAATTATGAAGTTCTAATGTTATATTATTTACATTTCATAATATCCATAAAATAATGACACATCAATCAACCTATCCCAACAAATTTACCAAAACAAGGATGATTAACGATGGTTATCCAATTATATAAATCATACATTAATATCAAATAACTATACACAAAGTTCTGGTAAATTTATTCCATGTGTAGTTAACCATAAATAACTTCAAAAAATTCTCTAATAAAATTTAAAATACAAAAATTGTTATATAAATTTATTAAATTTCATAAATAAATATAAAATTAATTCCCCAAAAAATACAACTATTCACTAAATTTCACATGTAAAATATGTGAATACCTTTATCATATATGTCTGTTACCCATTAGTTGGAAGTGTGTATAAGTGTTGGTAGAAACCATGTATTATCAACATAATAGAATATTGAGGACACTTATTCTATTATAACATCATATGATAAAAACATATGATGGAGTGGAGAATGAAATAAAAAAACTTATACGGAGGATGATACCTCTTAATCAGGTAATCTCATTTTAGTGTAGACCAATGGTCTTCCATTGATATATATTTGGACAAAAGATGCTTAATGTAGTATGTGGGGGATATTGGGGGATATTTGGTTATAGTTATATTGACCATAATGGTATTTTCTTGTGTTAGTAATTGATAGTAGGGGGGCCTTTTATAATGGAGGAGGAGTTTCACTCCCGTAATATTTTGGAAAATGGAATCCCTGCCCACGTTTTTAAATGGGAATAGGATCCAAAAATAGACGAAAATTTGAGAAATGGATTATAGGGTCTAAATACATCCATCAAATTGATATTGGATATGTTTATAAGTAATTAGTGGACTTATGATTATGGTTTAGTCCATTAATAAACCTAATTTCAAATTAATCATTGTTATTAATTTTAACTATTTTCACTAAATTTTGGTGAAAAACTAAAATAACTTTATTATAAATTGTAAATTATTTTGATTCTAAATATTTAATTCATTTTTGAATTTTCAAAAACATATGTGGTAATAATTAATTTAAATATAATCCCACAGATAGGACAACAATGATTGTTTTGATGTAAAAATGTTTAAAATATAACAATATTTTTATAGTAAATTTTAATGGGAAATTGATTCCAATGACCTATGTTGGATTGATTTATAAAAACTAATATAATTACATTAAAAAAAATAAATACAATAATTTTACTAGATAAATAAATTATATGATAATGCAATTTTGGAAAAATTTCAGTATTCTTCAATATTCATTAAAAATTGTAATTTCCTAGAAAAAAAAAAAAATTCACACTAATCATATTTTAATTTTTTTCATTCAGAAATGAAGATAATTTTTACAAATAAAATTTCTTAAACATCAAAAAAATTATATTTAATGAAGGATATCAATAAAAATGCACTGAAGGTACCTTAATTAAATATAATTTCTTATGTTTATAATGGTTTTGTTCTTATCTTATGCATATAAAATCTATCAGATGAATATATAAAAAATTATATAATATAAATATAAAATTTATTTCAATCAGTAGTTATAATTGTTTTTATTTATTAAGATACAACTTCTTTATGATAATTAAAATAATTTTCTATAAAAATATTCCATTTTTTCAATCAACTATTTAATTAATTGTTTATTAATACCATATGTTTTCACATGTTATATATTACTATTCATAATTTCTTGTATAATGAATATGATAATTAATAATATATAATATTTTAAAAATATATTATTGTTTTGTTAAAACACTATGTGGCATGAAATGTACTCCAATTTGATGTCTTGTGAGAGAAATGCTTGACATATTGGATAGAAAAACATAAAAAAATTATTTTATTCGAGACAAAAAAGTCAAAAAAACTCTGGGTGATACATTCTATCCCCATTAAAATGATTTCCCCCATCAAAATTTGTGACTCGGGTTGAAAAATAGAGGATAAATTTGATTTATCATATCCTCATGTTCCCATATATCATCTATAATAAGTGATTTCCACATAAATAATTGACTAATTGAGTGGTACTCTTTCATATAACATTCACTGTTGGATTCCAAATTTCAACAGGTTGTTCCTTGTATTAATGATTCTACTCTAGTGGTATTACCTCTGATGTCAGATCATTTTAAGGGTTAGTTTTTTACGTATTTAAGAGAGAAACATTGAACAAATCGTGGAAAGAAGAGGGATTTGTAAAAATTTCCAAACAATAGTTTATTATCCTAATGCCAACAAAAATTTCAAGGAACCGATACAGGTAGGGAGTAGTTTCAATTTCATCTTGAATATCATAATCATATTTGAAGGATATATTCATAGAAACACATTTTCACTAACATCAAATTATTGATCATGCTAATGGTAATGAGAATAAATTTTCTTCTAAGATTGATCTAACATGATTTTTTGCTAAATATTTCTAACCATATCGATCTTTTCATCAGAGTTCTTATATCTCCATTTTTTAAATTTCTCTAACATCGTCACAGCACAGTGGCGATCATCAATTTTTTCCACTAGGAGATTCATACGGTTCCTTATGAATGTTTTAGTGAATGGTATTTTTATAATAAAAATAAACTAGAGAAAGTGTTGATCCCAACCACCTTTTAAATCTAGATAAAAATATCCCAACATAACCTCTAGGGTTTGAATTGTTATTTCAGACCAACCATCCAACATAGGATGACAATATTAAATGAAACTCATTTCTTTATCATGTAATTATTTAAGGCTTCATGAAAACATGGATTTTAACCAGTGATCCTAATATAAAATAATTTTATATGGTACTCCATACCCCACTACAACATCATTTCTATAAATCCAAGAAAGGTAATATATATAGAAGTCTTCTCTAATAGTGAAGAAGAGTGTTGACTCGGTATGATGATCAACTACCACCACATTGAATTAACCCTCCATTGGTTTTGGGTAGTATAATGAATACATCCCTAGTGATGTTCTCCTATTTCCATTCTGGTGTGGGTAATGGATGAAACATCCAATTAGAGTTTTTCCTTTTAGCATTGTCGCTACCAGAACTGAGCTTTTATTTAATTTATGATTTCTTTGGATTTAAATTATTTTTGTTGTGGTTCACGTTCAGTCTCGGATGAATGTTTTGAGTTTTGATAAAAAGTACGCATCTTGGGTTCGACGTCGTTGGACGCGTGGGCGGAGCGCGACACCGCGCGGCTTCTCCCATGCAACTGTGCGGCCTTTTCGGCTTAGAGTAATTAAAATATATTAGAATATGTCAATTTAGATTGTCTTTTAATATTTTTATGGCTATTAGAAATTTTACTATTTTTATCCTAGATGAAAACTAAAATTGTTAACTTTATAAATAAGTGAGTGCTTTTATTATTTTTAGTTCTATCATTTTACTTTAGTAATATTATGTATTATTATTATTATTATATTTTTTTTTATTATTTGGTTTTTTTCTTTTCTACTTTATTGCTAACCCTAGCAGCCCCCTCCCCCTCTTTTTTTCCCTCTCCCACGGCCCACTACCTCTCCCGTTTTCTCCATCTCATAGCGCTGTGTGACACCACACTCCTCCTATTCCTCTACTCTCTACAGCGAGGAGCTTCTCCCTTTCTTCCTCCTTCCTTGGCCTCCCGCTTCACCTCGCACAGCAGCCGAATCACCCAACTCACTCCAGACCAGCCTCTTCAGTGTGAATCCCCCTGCTTGCAGCGGCCTTCCCCAATGCCTCAACCTCCCTTGAAAACCCGCTTCTCCTTCCAACAGCCGCCGCCGCCCGTCGACCCATCAAAAGATATCTCGCACGTCAGCCACGCGCCCCATCCTTCCTCTGTCCACAGAAGGCCACACCCTGCTACCCCTCCTTTTCCCCGCTGGACTTTCCCCTGTGTTGCACCCTGGCAACGCCGCACCGCTCAAGCCCCACCTCGACCCTATGCGGACCTTCCCCTGTCGATTCTCTTGCCTGGTGCACTCCACCCACCCGGTGCACCTCCTGCCCTGCGTGATCCACCGAGCCACACCCTCTTCCACCCGCGCACCCCAGCTCCACCTCCTCCCACCTCCTGTCCGCAGCGCGCCTCTCCTATCCCAGCCATGATTTTTTTTATTTATTTTGTTTTATCTTATTACTATTATTATTAATGTTCATATTATTATTTTGTTATTATTATTATTGTTTTTCATATTATTATTATTATTATTATTATTATTAGTGTTAATAATATTAATATTATTTTGTTATTAATGTTATTATTATTATTATTTTTATTATTTTGTTGTTATTATTATTATTACTGTTATTATTATAATATATATTTTATTATTATTATTATTATAATTATTATAATTATTATTGATATTATTATCATTATTAATCTTGTTATTATTATTATTATTATTATTATCATTATTGTTATTGTTATTATTATTATTATTGTTATAATTATTACTATTTTTATCATGATTACTACTTCTGTTTTAGCCATGGCTTTGATAGGTGTTTTTATCAAATTATATTTGTTTTTGGTAGGTTTAGGATTTTAAGGACCCGCGCGTGGCATTTCCTAATGAGCGCCATCGCCGCGCCTTGTTTTCGAGGATCCGTCATCGTCGCGCTTTAGTTTCAAGGTGAGTGTTTCTTCCCGACGCTTGGTTTCGCATGCTCTAGTGAGTTTTTGGATGTGTTTTGAGTCCTTGATATTTATTATGTAAGATGTTGGACTTTGCCGCGCATTTTTTAACGCACGTAGTTTCACTGTGTCGTGTATCTGAGGTAGGTTCCCTTTACCCTGATTTTAAAATTTATGTTATATTATTTCATGTTGTTTGCGCACCGAAATTGTTCAAAATAAATATTTCATTAATTTTAATAAATATGAGATAATATATGATAATTAATTTTAATATAAGGTAGTTAATGTTTTTTAAATGATAATTTGGTGTAAACAGAGCCGTTTATTTTATACACGACACATGAAACATCCTCTTGACGAGCGGACACCCAATAATGAAAGAATGCCCGTTTGGATTTAAACATAATTTACAGAATATAAAACATAGTTCTGGTTTAATGAGAAATGATTTCTTTTGAAGCGTAAACAAGTACTTTGGTTCTTTTAAGAAGTTGTCTGGTGGGTTCTTAATGGTTATTTGAAAAAATAAAATGTTTTGTTTTCGTTTGGTTTATAAAAATATTGTCAGCCCGTGATGTAGTGTTTTTGGGGTTCTTTTAATGGTTTTAAACTGGGTTTTGTCTCATAATGAAGTTGTACCTTTCTTTGAGTAGTGTTTGTGAAATGTATTAAATGCTCGTTTGGCACTTTATGGAAAGAGTTGATTTTTTTTGATAAAAACCCTCTTAGGAAAACTCTCATTCCTTGGTCCGAATTGATTGTTTGGGAGGCCGCGCTTAGTGTCTCCCAGGTAGGTGAGTAGTTTAAAGGCATGAGGTTGTTCCACGGAGTGGCTCGGGGTGATGCTTGTTGTGCTATATATATATATTTATATGATTGGATGCTCGGTTGGCATCAGTTGGCTCACCCCTTTTTCAAACACTTGAGACATGGGAATCTGGCATATTGAGAGAATATTCTTAGAATGATTGCTGCACTGGTAGGTTATGGTACTGACCAGTGGCCCATAGTAGGTGGATATATTGGGTTTATTAATATGGGATTTTCCCTCGACCTGCCTGGGGGAGGATGGTTGAGCGTATTGTGCGTTTTGATTTCATCGTGACATGTCGATAAGGACGATTTTTCATGTATTGGTGTCTTCTGGTTTATTCTCGATCTCCTAGGTTCACCCATGTATATTCAGAATTTTTTTCTTGCAGTAGTGATTATGGGGCTCACATGTATACCTACATTTCCCTTGCTGTGTGTTTTACTTTGTTCATTATAGTGTATTGATTCCCTTGGAAAGTGATAAATTTCTTTTGATTATGTTTTTAAAAATGGTTTTCAAATGAAAGTGTTTAATCCCCTTTGTACAAATTTGAAAATTTAAACATCACTTTCCCTTTTCCTGAAATGTCAATGACACTAATGAAATGAACACTAATTTGGAAAAGGTAAAGGGAAATGGTTCGTACTTTGTTTTTAAGTAGAATATTTAGGAAAACATACTTTTATAAATTGTAGTTCAAACCTGAAATTATGTTTCTTTTATTTTAAAGGTAGTGCATTGGGAATAGATATCGGGCTAGCCTACTGAGTTTTAATACTCACGCCTATAGTTCTTTTTTTGTAGTGTTTGTCCAGGCTATATCTTGAGTGCGCTCGCCTAGGGAGACACTTGATCGTTCAGTCGTAGAGTGACCCGTGAGGCCGCATGGAGTCTGTTCAGACGTCGTGTATGGTCAGTTTTATTTTCTTCAATTCCTGTTTAGTCACTTTGTTTGGTTTATCTTTTCTGCGCTGCTCTGTATTATCTTTGCAGTCTTATTTATTTATATTGGGAGAAATCGTTCCCATAGCATCTGTTGATGCACTGGCGCTTGTCGCCAGCCCTGGAGGATCGGGAACGCCTCTCGGGCCATGTCGCGGGCCGACTCGGGTGACTGGTTCAGGGTCGACCCGGGTTGGTTCATGACAAAATGGTATCAGAGGAGGTCGGCTCTTAGCAGACCTCACTTTTTCAGAGCGCCCTTTGTTATTTGGGATGTCAAGGTAGATAGAGTATGATTGTCTGGACTTGAGGGGTTGGTGCGAGAAGAGCGTCGCGAACTCTTTCCCGTAGTGATTCTCAGGTTTCCATGGGAAGTCCTGTTTAATTTCTTTGTTTGGGTTTTTATGGAAATTTTTTGTGATTGGGATCCACCAAGGGGGTTTTGGGCCACTAGTCCTCCTAACCTGCACGACCTGGAAAGCCATGCAGAGCTAACGGCATGGTCCAAGAAAGCTCTCTGTGTCAGTGACGTGTTTGGCATATGGCCTCCAACCATATGGTCAAGTCACCCACTGACACTAGTCCCCTGTTAGAGTTGTTTTGGGTTCCCCTTGATTTCTGAAAGTGGTTTGAATCAGAAAAGCTGGTTTAAAAAAAATGGTTGTTTGAAATGACATGTTTAATTTTTAGATTGTTTTAAAATAAGTGGTATAAATGATTTGCTTTTGGGAAAAATAAAGTTTCTTGTTTGGCCTTGGTGTTCCTATGAGTGCTCACATGCATAGTGGTATTTTGGAAATGTGGATGGATTTCTGGTATGGTGGATGGATTCCCAGGGTGGCATGGATACATGCATGTGTTTGAGACTCTAAAGAATACCAATGGCAGGGGTTTAACCCACTAATCTTGTTTTAAATTAATTATGTTTTCAAAGAGAAAAGTTTTGATGTTATGATACCTTTCTTTCTTGTGTTTTGAACGTATCACCAATGCAGTGTTTGATTTTGAGGCTTTTATTCAGTCATTGAGCTGGCCTTGATTGGGGTTTTGACTTTTCCTGGTCCAATGGTTATCCCATTGAAGCTTCGATGGGTGATCGTAGTGCGGTTGATCAACCTAAGGATTTTATGCTTGAGTTTCGGATGCTCGATCCACCTCTCTTCTATGGTCAAGCAGACCCTTCTGTGGCATAGGAGTGGATGCGGAAGATTGAATGGGACTTTAACCTCATTGAGTTTCCTGGGTCGTTGAAGGTCAAGTTTGCGACATTCATGCTTGAAGGTTCACCATGGACGTGGTGGAAGTCAGTGTCTCGAAACAATCCCCATCAAGAGATTAATTGGGAGTTCTTCAAGGCTTTGTTCATTTTTCAGTATTTCTATGAGGAAGAAAGGGTGAGAAAGGGGATGGAAGTGTGTTGTCTGCAGCAGGGCGACAGATCCGTGTTAGAATATTTCCATTGCTTTGTGGAGCTAGTCCCTTATGTTTCATAGTATTCCATGAATGACCCCATGAGGTCTTGACGCATCGAGGCGGGTCTCCGCCCTGATCTACAGTCGAAGGTGTCAGAGTCCAACCTAATATCTATTGTCGATGTGGCAAGACAATATTTTCATGTCGAAGCCGCGATGGAAGGAGTGCTCGAAGTAGTTCTCCCTCCTTCGATCCCTATGAGAAGTGGTGAAGGTTCTGGAATGGAGATGAGTAAGAAAATGAAATTGGATGGAGCAGGTCGTGGAATCAAGAGGTCTCGAGATCTTTCATCAACCTCTTCAGAGCGAGAGATTATTGTGTGTTATCAGTGTGGCAGGCGGGGTCACAAGAAGTCATCATTCCCAAGCACTCCGAAGCCCTGCTAGGAATGTGGACGCCTGGGTCACTTGCGACGATTTTGTCGAGGCGTTGCAAGAAAGCGTCGTAGAGGATGTTATCAGAAGTAATGTGTTGTTGGGACTTTGTTCAAAGTTTCTGGTGTAAGTTTCCTTTCAGTTTAAGGGATCTTTTATTGTTATATTTGTACTGATGGTGTTTTGGGTTTTAAATTTTTGGGAATGTCATGGGTCTTTTGATGAACTTCGGTTTTTAGTGCAGGTATATTTTTTTATTTTAAAATCTTGTTCTTTCATTTGTTAAAAAAAGTATATTTCTCATTGGGATTATCAGAACCTGACTACGAGGCAGAAGATGCTTCATCCATCAGAGCTCTAGCCAAAAGGTCTCGGAGTGAAGCCAGCGCGTAGTCAGGAACCCCCGGAGGAATTTTAAGGAGTCTGGTTTAAGTCATGCCTCTATCGTCGTTGTGAGATTGTTTTGGTGTTGCTGCTCTGGTTTCTCTTTCGTTGTAGTTTTCTCTTGTCACAAAGCGCATGATGTACTTAACCCTCGCACAATGTTGATAATTGTGTATTGGATGCGTGGTTTCAAGTGGTGGTCTTGCGTGGACAACCCAGGTAAATCGGTTGCGACTTTGAGTTGTGTTTATCACGAAGTGATGGGTTGTGAGTAGTCATCCATCGTAATTTCAGTGATCCGATCTTTGGGCCCACCCTCCCCGCCCATGAGGTAAGGGGTTTTTTGTTTTTTTGTTTTGTTTTGGTTAGTGCAGACTCTTTGGATGAACTTTTATCACTTCCGGATGGGATTAAGTGTTTAAATACTTTTTCCATGCTTTTTATAGCTTGAGTAAGGCCCGATTCTGGCCTAAGTTGGTTTTCTGGTTGGGGGCTAGAAGGTTAGTTCTTTATAGTGGGGAGAACCACCATGAGTCTCTTTAGGTTTTCTCTTAAGTCGTTATCGGGGGCTAGTGGAGTCCTTATGGTGGGGAGTCCATTCAGGCCTACCCTCTACTGTTGGTTTATTTCGAGCAATGAGGTTCAGTCCTGCTGGTAGTCGTTGTTAGGTCCTTGGGATGAGAGGTTGGACGTTGTTGTGTGGAACCCTTAGGTGTCGATCGATCGGCTGGATAGTGTTGTGGCTTTCTGGGGGCGGAAAGCATTATGGTGGGGAGAATTGTTGCAACCAGAACTGAGCAATTATTTTATTTTATGATGTCTTTGGCTTTAAATTATTTTTGATGTGGTTCACGTTCAGTCTCGGATGAATGTTTTGAGTTTTGATAAAAAGTACGCATCTTGGGTTCGACGTCGTCAGACGCGCGGGCGGAGCGCGACACCGCACGGCTTCGCCCATGCAACTGTGCAGCCTTTTCGGCTTAGACTTATTAAAATAAATTAGAAAATGTCAATTTAGATTGTCTTTTATTATTTTTATGGCTATTAGAAATTTTATTATTTTTATCCAAGATGAAAACTAAAATTGTTAACATTATAAATAAATGAGTGCTTTTATTAGTTTTATTTCTATCATTTTACTGTAGTAATATTATGTATTATTATTATTATATTCATTTTTTATTATTATTTGGTTTTATTTTATTTTATTTCTTTTCTTTCCTACTTTATTGCTAACCCTAGCAGCCCGCCCCCCCCCCTCTTTTTTTCCCCTCTCCCACGGCCCACCACCTCTCCTCTTTTCTCCATCCCGTAGCGTTGTGTGCCACCAAACTCCTCCTATTCCTCTCCTCTCTAGAGTGAGGAGCTTCTCCCTTGCTTCCTCCTTCCTTGGCCTCCCGCTTCTCCTCGCACAGTAGCCACATCACCCAACTCACTCCAGACCTTCCTCCTCAGCGCGAATACCCCTTCTTGCAGCGGCCTTCCCCAACGCCTCAGCCTCCCATGCAAACCCACTTCTCCTTCCAACAGCCGCCACCACCTGTCGACCCCTCAACAGCTAGCCTGCACATCAGCCACGCGCCCCATCCTTCCTCTTTCCGCAGAAGGCCGCACCCTGCTACCCCTCCTTTTCCCCGCTGGACTTTTCCATGCGTTGCACCCTGGCAACGCCGCACCGACCAAGCCCCACCTCGACCCTCCGCGGCCCTTCCCCCGTCAATGTTCTTGCCTGATGCACTCCACCCACCTGGCGCACCTCCTGCCCTGCGTGATCCACCAAGCCACACCCTCATCCAGCCGCGCACCCCAGCTCCACCTCCTCCCACCTCCTGTCCGACGCGCGCCTCTCCTATCCCGGCAAGGTTTTTTTATTTTTTTTATTTTTTTTATTTTGTTTTATCATATTACTATTATTTTTAATGTTCATATTATTATTGTGTTATTATTATTATTTTTTCATATTATTATTATTATTATTATTATTATTATTAGTGTTAATAATATTAATATTATTTTGTTATTATTGTTATTATTATTATTATTATTATTTTGTTGTTATTATTATAATTATTATTACTATTATTATTATTATTTTTTTTTATTATTATTATTATTCATATTATTATTGATATTATTATCATTATTAATCTTGTTATTATTATTATTATTTTTATTTTTATCATTATTTTTATTGTTATTATTATTATTATTGTGACATCCCAAGTAAGTAATGAATAATAGATATTTTTATCTATGTCTATTAATGATTAAGATTGTATTTTAGAGGCTTAAAATGAAAATAAATCTAATCTTAAGCATGGAATACACTAATATTCGTAAAATGATTGTTTTACTGCCTTATGATGGAAAACCCTTTTTAAATCTATCTTTTGACAATTTTATAAACTATGTTTGTCAAAATAAACTTATTCTTTATTATTGGGACATCAAAATTTACTTTTTGTGAATTTTTTGTATTTTTCTGACAATGTTCATTTTTTAATGAATAGTGAAAAATACTGCATTTTACATCAAAACTGTTTTTTTATCTAATTTATTTATATGATTATATTATCTTTTTAATTGGTTTGAATTAGAATTATAATATATTTTTACCATTTAATCCAATGGTGGTCATTTGAATCAATTTCACTTTAAAATTGGACTTAAACTGGTGTCTATCTTTTGATACTTATTGTTTCATAAAAACAAGCTATTTGTCATGACAGTGGGAATTAATTATTAAATTAATTAATGTGACTTATATGTTTTGAATTTTGTAAAATGGACTTCATTTTTGAATTCGGAATATCAAATATAGCTTAGGGTGAATTTTTGGTAATTTTCTGAAAAACTTCAATTTTTGATGAATAGTGAAACCACTAAGTGGTAATTATAAAAAATGATTTTCCGTTTAAATGAAAATTTTCCATCATTGTGTTTTGAATTTCAAAAATCCTTCATACATGGTTGTCATTAAGAAGTAAAATGTGGTTCAATGAGATTAAAATAATTTTTTGGTGAATAGTAACTTATTAAGTTTTTAATCGCGATTAGTGGTAATTAGGGTAGTGTAAGGTATAAATAATGCTTTAATAATATGAAATGACATAGACACATGTACCAACCTTATTGGTTGTGTCATGGACGACAAAGACAAGACATGGGTCAACTTGGGGACCCCATGGATCCCCTTTGGTTGGGAAATGACATAAACAACTATTTATTTAATGTAAAAGTAAAAATGACACAAACATAATATGTTTTACGAAAACAATTTTTACATGGGGTTATAAAGATAATATTTTTGATTATAAATAGTAATTGGAAAGATAAAAAGATTTCCTACATCACAGTAGTTTTTTTATAATTTTTAGACATTAAATAAATTAAATTATTTATGACATAATAATGATGCAGCGATGACATCATTATTTGACGATTTAAATAAAATGGAAATATAATGAAAAATCTAAAACCTACACATGGACAAAACCAATTGGATGAGTGGATTTCGAAGCCTTATTACCTTATCCTCTAATTATAGCAATGTGGTACATTTTTAATCCGAAAATATTTTTAAAATAAAGTAACTTATCTTTACATTCCAAAAGTGCCCCTCCTCTCCACTTATAAAAGGCCCCCACCTCTACCTCATTTCACACACTCCTCAAACATTTGGCTCGGCCAACCCCTACCCATTTACTCTCCCCACATCCCTCTCCTCATCCTAGAGGATTCACTTTGTGCATAATCCTTTCAAAGGAAGCCTTTAGGCTCAAATAATAAGGAGTTACACTTTTAAAGGTAATTCATTCTCTCAAGTTCATTTGTTTTATTTTGCTTCTCCATCCCCCTAAAATATTTTTATTTACTTATTTTGTAACAACACCAGTATCTTCAATATACTAGGATGTTTTTATAAGATTTATTCGAGCTACACTCTCACACAACTACATCAAATGGTTAAAGAACATACAGTTTCCGTGGATGGAGAAATTCTGACTCCCGAAACGATGATTGTTCAATACTCATCTAACACCTTCAAAGGTGGCCATTATGATGTCACTATTTTTATATATGATATATAATATGTTTATTTTTTCCTTAAGCTTCTGTTTTTTTTCATTTTGGGCATACCTTTATGGTTTCCATTATGGGTAAACACGATATCTTCATTTTAGGAAGTGCGGACTACCGCCCCCTGAAAGTGATTTGATTCGTTAATACCATATGTGGGATGTGTAAAGGATAAAGTTAGTGATATTATATATGTTATTATAATGGAATTATAATATACTCTTATACCATTATGATTCCATTCCAGAAAATATGAAATAGAAATGGAAGTAGCGTTCATGCGTACGTACGGCTTACCGTCTCCATTAACGGTGCATTTCATTTCTTACCTCTGAATGTGATATAATATTATAAATACATGTATATGATGAATATATATGATATATATGTTATCCAAATAATTAATATCATTCTGGATATAATGAACCTTTGACAAAATTAACAACATGTAAGTGTAAGAAGTCTATTTTTGACTTAAGAACCAAATACCGACAAAATGAACATTATTAACTTAAATGATTACATGATGTTCATAACATGGTATAAAAGGAATAATGAACTTGAAAAAGGGTTCATAAGAAAGTAGTGATTAACTCAAGTTTATTATTCAGGAGATTAAATAACGGTCGGGTCAAGTCGGATATGAGGTATGGGACTTCGTCTCAATTTCCTTTCATTAAGGAATATTTTATTTTATACACAACTTTATTTTATACTGTGTATAAACTGCTTTGACTTTTACGTTTTTTTCAAAAGGAATCTTTTTTATACGATGCGTTTACTAAACAACAAAAGGGAATGTTTTTGTCGTACGTATGCGGCGACAACGACTACTCCGCCGTCGTGACCGTTATTTGAGTTTTGGCTTCCTCTACAAGCCATACATTCGTTTTAAAAGAAAAAAATAAATACCCTGTTTTAATTTTCTTTTATTTTGGTATCGAAAATGGTTTTCATAATGTTTTTATATCATTGTGTTATATTGATATCTTGTGATTGAAAGGTGGGAATGTTATGTTTCCTTTATGCATGTTTTATGTGATATGATTATGTTGAGGTTCTTGGTCATTATTATGAAAACGGGTGGTTCCGTGATAAACTAAGGGCGGGTGAGCCTGATATAGCTCTCCAATGCATTGGGTAACGCGAAGGAGTGAAACGTTATGGTTTCTCCGAAGATATTTTATGTAATATACTATGATGGGTATTCCAAACGTAACCAAGAGGGTTACTCCCTACGTAAGAATGTTATGAATGCCTCAAGTTACCTTTATGTCTTATGATTTCTATGATTTACAAATGATTTGATGAGGTATGTTAATGTGCTTATGTTTTGTGGGTAAAGTATGATTTTACTCTTATGTATATATGTACCCATGTTTCCTTTCCATGTTTTTATAACCCATACTGAGCTTTTTATGCTCATCCCAAGTTTTTTTGAAATGTTTTCACAGGTCAAGGGAAAGGTACATGATAAGATGATAGTTTCAAGGAAGTGTCAAGAATGAATCCTTGTATTATTTTAAATATGTTTCCATTGATGGGAATGAAGAATACTATCTTTATGTAACCACTTTGTTTATATGTGGAATGTAATGCAAGTTTCATGATCTAATTCTCTTAAACTCTAAACCCGAAAAGATCCTCAATGTGTAATCGTGTAATAACTCAAGATTAAGTATGGTTTAAGGCTGGGGCCTTATAGTTGGTATTAGAGGTCAGTTTAGATAACATTAGGAGTTATAATTCTATTAAATGATTATCCAAAAATATTTTTTTGAAATGATATAGGATTTAAAGATTACCATGTTGCTTCATCTAAGACATGTTTGTTCAGAATGGTTTTCCGTAGAGGAAACAGGGAAGCAGTGCTAGGAAGGCATACAGAAGGAAATAACCTTCCGAATCAGCATCCTGAGATGGTCGGAATTGGAACTGAATAGTTTGTTGCAGTAATGGCGCAGTTGACTCAAGCGATAAATGGTGGTGGTATCCATGTACGAGATCAGCCAGATCAACCGCAGAGGAACATGTCAGTGGTGGAACATTTCATGAGGAAACATCCACCATCATTCAGAGGATCGTCTGACCTTGTGCTAGCTGAAGGGTGGATTAAAGCACTGGAGAAGATTTTTGATGTCTTGGGGTGTTCATACAATCAAAAGGTTAGTCTTTCTATTTACCGTTTAGAGGGTAAAGAAGATCAGTGGTGGTCTATGGTTAAAAATATCATGGACGACGATGAGATTGATGCTCTTGACTGGGATGAATTCAAAGGTATGTTTCCTGAGAAGTATTTTCCTAAGGCTGTTCAACTTAGGATGGAAAAACAATTCTTGGAATTGAGGCAAGAGTAAGACTCAGTGGCTGCCTACAAAGAAAGGTTCACTCGATTGGCAAGGTATGCTCGAAATTTTATCCGAGACCTTGATAGTAAAATCAATCATTTTTACTCAGGATTAAATCCAAAATATCGAATGGAATTAGCTTCTTGTGAGTTTAAAAGTTATGAAAAGCTTGTTTGATGTGCTGAGAAGGTGGAAATGGAGTTTTCCGATGACCAAGTGTTCTATAACAACCAGCAGAAGAAGAGACCGAGGTGGTAGGAGAAAGGTAAGAATTCTTCAAAAAAGTCTGATGGTAAGAGAACTAAGTTTCCAGTTTGGGATAAATGTGGCAAAAGGCATGCTGGGGAATGTCTTCTGAATTCTGGAAAGTGCTACCGATGTGGTAAGATGGGACATAAGGCTCGTGATTGCATTGAAAAGGATCAAGATGAAGGTAAGAACAAATTTGATTTACAGTTAGTTAAATGTTATAAGTGCAATGAGATGGGTCACTATACAAACGAGTGTCCGACAAAGAGCTTGAGTGATGGGAAGCAGTTATACTACAAGCGTAAAGGGGTGGTGAAATCCTTTGCAACTACTTCATCAGATGTCGGGCCATCAAATGATGTTTTATCAGGTACTTTGTTTGTTTTTTCAGATTATGCCAGTGTGTTGTTTTATTCGGGGTCTACACATTCTTTCATCTCTGAAACCTTTTCTAGAAAAATGGGAATACAATCTCAAGAAATGACTCTTGAACTTTTGGTAAAAACACCTGGGGGAAATGTTGAGGCAAAAAGAATTTATAAGAATCTTCCTATCCTTATCTCTGGAAAGAACCTACTTGCAAACCTTATTGTTCTACCTCTAGTAGAGTTTGATGTTATCCTGGGTATGGATTGGATCTCTATTTACCATGCTAAGATTGACTGTAGAGCTAAAGAAGTTTCTTTTCAGAAAGACTTTCAGTTTGTTTACAGGAATGAACCCTTACTTTTGATAACATATCAAGAGGCCGAGAAACTTGTAAAAGATGGAAATGAATGTTACCATGCACACGTCGTTGAAAATAAAGGAACTATTCAGATTAATGATGTGCTATTGGTAAATGAGTATCCTGATGTTTTTCCTGATGAGTTGCCTGGAATAATACCAGATCGGGAAGTTGAGTTTACTGTTGACTTACTTCCTGATGCTAAGACAATTTCAAAACCCCCTTATAGAATGGCACAAATTGAACTTTTAGAGTTGAAGGAGAAATTGCAGGATTTATTAGAGAAAGGTTTCATTAGACCTAGCACATCACCATGGGGTTCTCCTGTTTTATTTGTTAAAAAGAAAGATGGTTCTATTAGAATTTGCATTGATTATAGAGCCTTGAATAATATCACTGTTAAAAACAAATACTCTTTGCCTCATATCGATGATTTGTTTGATTAGCTCCAGGGAGCTCAGTTTTTTTCAAAGATTTACCTGAGATCGGGGGTACCATCAGCTGAAGGTAAAGGAGTCAGATATTACGAAGACCGCGTTCTGTACGAGATATGGCCATTATGAATTTGTAGTAATGCCTTTTGGGCTAACCAATGCACATGCTGTATTCATGGACTTAATGAATAGAATTTTCCATGAGTTCTTGGATAAGTTTGTGGTGGTTTTTATTGATGATATTTTGCTGTTTTCTAAAAGTAAAGATGAGCATGAAAGAAAATTAAGGGTTATCTTGCAAAACTTAAAAGAAATGAAACTGTATGGGAAATTCACCAAGTGTGAGTTTTGGTTGCAACAAATTTCTTTCCATGATCACATTGTTTCTAAAGATTGAATAACTGTTGATCCTGCAAAAACAAAAGTTGTGGAAGAATGGACAAGACCCACAAATGTAACCGAGATTCGTAGCTTCCTTGGTTTGGCGGGCTATTACCGAAGGTTTGTTAGAAATTTTTCACGGGTATCTAGCCCAATGACTAAGCTAACTCGGAAGGGTGTTATGTTTATCTGGACAAAAGAATGTGATGATTGTTTTCAGGAATTGAAAATAAGATTGGTGAATGCTCCAGTTTTGGCACTACCTTCCAAGAATGGTGAGTTTGTTATATACAGTGATGCTTCATTGAAAGCACTTGGTTGCGTCCTAATGTAGAATGATCAGGTAATTTCTTATGCTTCATGACAGTTGAAAACTCATGAGATAAATTACTGTACACATGATTTGGAATTAGCTGCTGTTGTTTTTGCTATAAAAATATGGAGGCATCATTTTTATGGAGTAAAGTGTGAAATACATACCGATCACAAAAGTTTAAAGTATATATTCACTCAGAAATAATTGAACATGAGACAAAGGAGATGTCTAGAATTAATCAAGGATTATGATTGTACAATTCATTACCATCCGGGAAAAGCAAATAAACTGGATGATGCTTTGAGTCGAAAAAGTAATGCTTCATTAACGATGTTGTGTTTGGAACGCGATCCTTTGGTTAAGGATTTGATGAACTTTAGAATAGAAGTTGTTGGTGCAGGAAGTCCTTCTGTTTTGTTTCAGGTATCAGTGAGATATTCTCTATCAGATAGAATCAAGCAAGCACAGAAGAAGGACAGTGAGTTGCAGAAAAAGGTAGAGCTGGTTCAGAAAGGTAAGTTTCCTAAATTCAACATTGATAATGATTGCGTTTTGAGATTTGGGAAGAGATTGTGTGTGCCTTGTGATTCATAGTTGAAGAGAGAGTTATTATGTGAAGCTCCTAGTTCTCCGTTTTCAGTTCATCCGGGCAGTACTAAGATGTATAGAGATCTGCGGGAGTATTACTGGTGGGATGGAATGAAAAGAGATATTGCTGATTTTACTGTGAAGTGTTTGTCTTGTCAGCAGGTTAAAGCAGAGCGGCAGTTACTGAAAGGGATGCCCCAGCCTTTACAAGTGCCAGAGTGGAAATGGGAGAATATATCCATGGATTTTTGTTGGATTACCAAAGACATCTCGAGGTAATAATGCAATCTGGGGTATTATTGATCGCATGACCAAATCTGCTCATTTCCTTGCTATAAGATATACTTTCTCTCTTGATCAACTTTCCCGTTTGTATCTTAAAGAGATAGTCAGGTTACATGGAGTTCCTCTCTCCATTGTATTGGATCGTGATCCCAGGATTACTTCTAACTTTTGGAAAGGCATTCAGAAGTCATTGGGTACTGAATTAAATTTTAGTACAGCTTTTCATCCTCAATCAGATGGGCAGTCAGAACGAACAATTCAGACATTGGAAGATATGCTACGAGCTTGTTCTATGGATTATCAGGGATGTTGGGACCAACATCTTTCTTTGGTTGAATTTTCATATAATAATAGTTTTCATTCCAGTATACAGATGGCACCATTTCAGGCATTATATGGGAAGCGGTGTCGAACTCCATCTTTCTGGGATGATGTGGGTGAAAGGAAGTTGAGGGGACCAGAATTGGTAGAAGAGATGGCAGAAAAAGTTCACCTGATTCAGAAACACATGAGAACAGCTCAGAGCAGGCAGAAGAGTTATGCGAATAACCGGAGGAAGGATCTATCTTTCGAGGTAGGTGATCATGTTTTTCTCAAGGTTTCTCCTTGGAAAAGTGTGATGAGATTTGGTAAGAAAGGAATATTGAGTCCAAGGTTCATTGGACCATATGAAATTCTGGAGAGAGATGGATCAGTTGCATACCGAGTGGCTTTACCTCCGAGTTTATCTCAGGTAGACAATGTTTTTCACATTTCGATGTTGAGAATGTATATGCCAGATCCATCTCATGTTTTGAGTCCAGAGGTTGTTCAGCTGAAAAAGAACCTATCTTATGAGAAAAAAACCGGTTCAGATTCTTGACCATAGGGAGAAAGTGTTACGGAATAAGGTGATTCACCAGGTAATGGTTTTGTGGAAAAACCACATGATTTAAGAGGCAACATGGGAATCTGAAAATGCAATGAGGGATTAGTACCCTCATTTATTCGATAAGTAAATAAATTGTAGGGATGCAATTTTCTAAAGGGGGGAAGGATGTAACATACCAAGTAAGTAATGAATAATAGATATTTTTATCTATGTCTATTAATGATTAAGATAGTGTTTTAGAGGCTTAAAATGAAAATAAATCCAATCTTAAGCATGGAATACACTAATATTCTTAAAAGATTGTTTTACTGCCTTTTGATGGAAAACCATTATTAAATATATCATTTGACAATTTTATAAACTATGTTTGTCAAAATAAACTTATTCTTTATTATAGGGACATCAAAATTTACTTTGTGTGAATTTTTGGTATTTTTCTGACAATGTTCATTTTTTAATGAATAGTGAAAAATACTGCATTTTACATCAACACTGTTTTTTTATCTAATTTGTTTATATTATTAGATTATCTTTTGAATTGGATTGAAGTGGAATTATAATATATTTTTACCATTTAATCCAATGGTTGTCATTGGAATCAATTTCACTTTGAAATTGGACTTAAACTGGTGTCAATCTTTTAATACTTATTGTTTCATAAAAACACGCTATTTGTCATGACATCGGAAATTAAGTATTAAATTAATTAATGTGGCTTATATGTTTTCAATTTTGTAAAATGGACATCATTTTTGAATTCGGAATATCAAATATAGCTTAGGGTGAATTTTTGGTAATTTTATGAAAAACTTCAATTTTTTATGAATAGTGAAACCACTAAGTGGTACTTATAAAAACTGATTTTCCGTTTAAATGAAATTTTTCCATCATTGTGTTTTGAATTTCAAAAATCCGAAATAAATGGTTGTCATTAAGAAGTAAAATGTGGTTCAATGAGATTAAAATAATTTTTTGGTGAATAGTAACTTATTAAGTTTTTAATCACGATTAGTGGTAATTAGGGTAGATTAATGTATAAATAATGCTTTAATAATATGAAATGACCTAGACACATGTCCCAACCTTATTGGCTGTGTCATGGCCGACCAATACAAGCCATGGGTCAACTTGGGGACCCCATGGATCCACTTTGGTTGGGAAATGATATAAACAACTTTTTATTTAATGTAAAAGTAAAAATGACACAAACATAATATGTTTTACGAAAAAAAAATTTTACATGGGCTTATAAAGATAATATTTTTGATTATAAATAGTAATTTGATAGATAAAAAGATTTACTACATCATAGTATTGTTTTTATAATTTTTAGACATTAAATAAATTAAATTATTTATGACATAATAATGATGCATCGATGACATCATTATTTGACGATTTAAATAAAATGGAAATATAATGAAAAATATAAAACCTAAACATGGCCAAAACCAATTGGATGAGTGGATTTAGATGCATTATCACCTTATACTAGAATTATAGAAATGTGGGACCTTTGCAATCTGAAACTCTTTTTAAAATAATGTAACTTATCTTTACTTTCCAAAAGTGCCCCTCCTCTCCTCTTATAAAAGTCCCCCAACACTACCTCATTTCACACACTCCTCAAGCCTTTGGATCGGCCAAACCCTGACCATTTACACTCTCCAAATCCCTCTACTCATCCTAGAGGATTCCCTTTGGGCAGAATCCTTTCAAAGGAAGCCTTTAGGCTCAAATCAAAAGGAGTTACCCTTTTAAAGGTAATTCATTCTCTCATGTTTATTTGTTTTATTTTGCTTCTCTAACCCCCTAAACTCTTTTTATTTACTTATTTTGTAACAAAACCAGTATATTCAATATACTAGGATGTTTTTATATGATTTATTCGAGATACACTCTCACAAAACTACATAAAATGTTTAAAGAACATACGGTTTCCGTGGATGGCGAAATTCTGCCTCCCGAAACGACGATTGTTCAATACTCATTTAACACCTTAAAAGGTGGCCATAATGATGTCACTATTTTTATATATTATATATAATATGTTTATGTTTTCCTTAATCTTCTGTTTTTTTAATTTTTGGCATACATTTATGGTTTCCATTATGGGTAAACACGATATCTTCATTTTAGGAAGTGCGGACTACCGCCCCCTGAAAGTGATTTGATTCGTTAAAACCATATGTGGAATGTGTAAAGGATAAAGTTAATTATATTATATATGTTATTATAATTGAATTATAATATAATCTTATACCATTATGATTCCATTCCAGAAAATACGAAATAGAAATGGAAGTAGTGTTCATCCGTACGTACGGCTTACCGTCTCCATGAATGGTGCATTTCATTTCTTACCTCTGAATGTGATGTAATATTATAAATACATGTATATGATGAATATATATGATATATATGTTATCCAAATAATTAATATCATTTTGGATATAACGAACCTTTTACCAAATTAACAACATGTAAGTGTAAGAAGTCTATTTTTGACTTAAGAACCAAATACCAACAAAATGAACATTATTAACTTAAATGATTACATGATGTTCATAACATGGTATAAAAGGAATAATGAACATGAAAAAGGGTTCATAAGCAAGTAGATATTAACTCAAGTTTATTATTCAGGGGATTAAATAACGGTCGGGTCATGTCGGATATGAGGTATGGGACTTCGTCTCAATCTCCTTTCATTGAGGCATATTTTATTTTACACACAACTTTCATTTATACGGTGTATAAACCCCTTTGACTTTTACGTTTATTCAAAAGGAATCTTTTTTATATGAAGCGTTTACTAAATGAAAAAAGGGAATTTTTTTGTCGTACGTATGTGGCTACAACGACTTCTCCGCCATCGTGACCGTTATTTGAGTTTCGGCTTCCTCTACAAGCCATCACTTCTTTTTAAAAGAAAAATATAAATACCATGTTTTACTTTTCTTTTATTTTTGTATCGAAAATGGTTTTCATAATGTTTTTATATCAATGTGTTGTATTTATATCTTGTGATTGAAAGGTGGGAATGTTATGTTTCCTTTATGCATGTTTTATGTGATATGATTATGTTGAGGTTCTTGGGCATTATTATGAAAACGTGTGGTTCCGTGATAAACTAAGGGTGGGTGAGCCCAATATAGCTCTCCAATGCATTGGGTAACGCGAAGGAGTGAAACGTTAAGGTTTCTCTGAAGAGATTTTAGGGAATATGCTGTGATGGGTATTCCAAACCTAACCAAGAGGGTTACTCCCTACGTAAGAATGTTATGAATGCCTCAAGTTACCTTTATGTATTATGATTTCTATGATTTACTAATGATTTGATGAGGTATGTTAATGTGATTTTGTTTTATGGGTAAATTATGATTTCACTCTTATGTATATATGTACCCATGTTTCCTTTCCATGTTTTTATAACCCATACTGAGCTTTTTATGCTCATCCCTAGTTTTTATGAAATGTTTTCACAAGTCAAGGGAAAGGTACATGATAAGACGATCGTGTGAAGGAAGTGTCAAGAAAGAATCCATGTTTTATTTTAAATATGTTTCCATTTATGGGAATGAAGAATACTATCTTTATGTAACCACTTTATTTATATGTGGAATGTAATGCAAGTTTTATGATCTAATTCTCTAAAACTCTAAACCCGAAAAGATCCTCAATGTGTTATCTTGTAATAACTCAATATTAAGTAAGGTTTAAGGCTGGTGCCTTATAATTATTGTTATAATTATTACTATTATTATCATGATTACTAATCATGTTTTATCCTTTGCTTTGTTAGGGGTTTTTATCAAATTATATTTATTTTTGGTAGGTTTATGATTTTTAGGACCCGCGCTGGGCGTTTCCGAGTGAGCGCCATCGCCGCGCCTGGTTTTCGAGGCTCCGTCGTCGCCACGCTATAGATTCAAGGTGAGTTTTTCTTTCCGACGCTTGGTTTCTCATGATCTAGTGAGTTTTTGGATGTGTTTTGAGTCCTTGATATTTATTATGTAGGGTGTTGGACTTTGCCGCGCATTTTCGAACGCACGTAGTTTCACTGCGTCGTGTATCTGAGGTAGGTTCCCTTTGCACTACTTTTATAATTTATGTTATATTATTTCATGCTGTTTGGGCACCACAATTGTTCAAAATAAATATTTCATTAATTTTAATAAATATGAGATAATATATGATAAATAATTTTAATATAAGGTAGTTAATGTTTTTTTAAATTATAATTTGGTGTAAACAGAGCCGTTTATTTTATAAACGACACATGAAACATCCTCTTGACGAGCGGACACCCACTCATGAAAGAATGCCCGTTTGGCTTTTAAATATAATTTACGGAATATCAAAAATAGAGTTCTGGTTTAATGAGAAATGATTTATTTTGAAGCGTGAACAAGTACTTTGGTTCTTTTAAGAAGTTGTCTGGTGGGTTCTTAAACGTTATTTGGAAAAATAAAATGTTTTTTTGGTTTGGTTTATAAAAATATTGTCAGCCCGTGACGTAGTGTTTTTGTGGTTATTTAAATGGTTTTAAACTGGGTTTTGTCTCATAATGAATTTGTACCTTTCTTTGAGTAGTGTTTGTGAAATGTATTAAATGCCAGTTTGGCACTTTATGGAAAGAGATGAAAATGTTTTGATAAAAACCCTCTTAGGACAACTCTCATGCCTTGGTCCCAATTGATTGTTTGGGAGGCCGCTCTTAGTGGCTCCCAGGTACGTGAGTAGTTTAAAGGCATGAGGTTTTTCCACGGAGTGGCTCGGGGTGATGCTTGTTGTGCTTTATATATATATGTATATGATTGGATGCTCGGTTGGCATCAGTTGGCTCACCCCTTTTTCAAACACCTGAGACATGGGAATATGGCATATTGAGAGAATATTCTATGAATGATTTCTGCACTGGTAGGTTATGGTACTGACCAATGGCCCATAGTAGGTGGATATATTGGGGTTATTACTATGGGATTTTCCCTCGACCTGCCTGAGAGAGGATTGTTGAGCGTATTGTGCGTTTTGATTTCATCGTGACATGTCGATAAGGATGATTTCTCATGTATTGGTGTCTTCTGGTTTATTCTCGATCTCCTAGGTTCACCCATGTATATTCAGCTTTTTTGCTTGTAGTAGTGATTGTGATGCTCACATTTATACCTACATTTCCCTTTCTTTGTGTTTTACTTTGTTCATTCTGGTGTATTTTTTTCAGTGGAAAGTGATAAATTTCTTTTGATTAGGTTTCTAAAAATGCTTTTCAAATGAAATTGTTTAATCCCCTTTGTACAAATTTGAAAATTTAAACGTCACTTTCCCTTTTCCTGAAATGTCAATGACACTAATGAAATGAACCCGAATTATGAAATGGTAAAGGGAAATGGTTCGTACATTGTTTTTAAGTAGAATAATTAGAAAAACATACTTTTATAAATTGTAGTTCAAACTTGAAATGATGTTTCATCTATTTTAAAGGTAGTGCATTGGGAATAGATATTGGGCTAACCTACTGAGTTTTAATACTCACGCCTATAGTTCTTTTCTGATTTTAGTGTTTCTACCGTCTATATCTTGACTGCGCTCGCCTAGGGAGACACTTGATCGTTGAGTCGGAGATCGACCCGTGAGGCCGCACAGAGTCTGTTCGGACGTTGTGTTTGGTCAGTTTTATTTTCTTCAATTCCTGTTTAGTCACATTGTTTGGTTTATCTTTTCTACGCTGCTCTATATTATCTTTGAAGTCTTATTTATTTATATTGGGTGAAATCGTTCTCGCAGCCTCTATAGATGATCTGGTGCTTGTCGCCAGCCCGGGAGGATCGGGAACGCCTCTCGAGCCATGTCGCGGGCCGACTCAGGTGACTGGTTTAGGGTCGACCGAGTTTGGTTCGTGACAAGCATCAACTTTTTTGCATACCAAGTATCTAGATATAAAAAATACAATTACTCTCTTCATGCCATGCCACCAAAAGAATTATTTCAAATCCATATAAATCGTTATACTCCCAAGATGAATATATAATTGAAAACTATGAGCTTACTCTAATAGACCATTCATCAAATATGGTATGGAAGGAACCCATACACTATACCTAGAAACTATCATTCCATATTATTCAATTATAAAATTAGGAACATATCTAACTATCATCTACAACTCAAGGTCTTCCTTTTAAACCTCCTTAATCATCATTTTGATAGTGGGTTTAACATTAATTTGAGGAAGATATGATTTATCATTTACATTCAATAATTTTAAATCCATCCTTTCAAATTATAAAAATGTGGGATATTTTGTGATACTCATCTTGTATAATATGACACAATCCTTCCAACAAAAAGCATTGGACACCTTATTCAATTTCATTATTTGGTAATGTGTGGAGAAGTCATAATACTTTTTCAACTCTAACCATATTCTCTTGACCATATTCAACTGTTTTTGATTAAATATATATTTTAGACTTTTATAGTCAGATTAAATATCAAACATTTATTCATATAGATAATTCCTCAATATTATTAATGAAAAAATTACCACTGTTAACATCAAATAATGAGTTAGATTATTTTTCTCATTAGTCTTCAACTATAGAGAGGAATTAGCGATAACTATGTCATTCTACATAAGAACACATCATAATACCTTCATTGATTTCATTATATTGATTACAAAACCTTCTCCACTATAGGGTAATGTACTCATAGGTGAACTGACTAACCTTCTCTTCAGTTCCTTGAAATTTTCAGACTATTCTTCTATCAAGAGGAACTTTACAAGATTCCTATTTAACTTGGCCAAATGATTAGATAGTATGATAAATTCTACAAAAATATTTAACAATACCTAGAAAACCCATGAAATCTATAGAGCTCAATCACCATTGTAGTTCTAGGAAAATATAAAATATCCTACATCATTAATGGATAAACTATTATACCATCTATATAGAATATATGATCTATAAAATAATCCTTCTGATTAGAAAATATTTTTTTAATATTTTCATATACATTCTACTTACATAGGGAATTTAGTAAATTCTTAAGGGACCATCATGCTCTTATTTTATCTTTGAATAATTAACAATTTCATCAATAAATGCTACCCCAAACTGATCAATGTAGTCTTTAAATACTCAATTCATTATGTCCATGATGATAGCATGGGAATTAATAATACCAAAAGACATTACTATATATTCATAGTTTTTGTACCTTGTATGGAATTTCATCTTGTGTATAACCTAATTATTTACCCTAAATTAATGATATCCATAATGAAGTTAGATATTGGAAAAGTATTGATCATTATAATGTTTTTATAATAAATAATAAATACATGGAAGAGGACATATTTTCATAATTATGATGTTTTTTACCTCTCAATAATCTATTTGGAGTCACATTTATCCATATTTCATTTTAAAAAAATGAAGAAGTTCAACCTATGATTACACAGTTGGCTAATTAAATACCTTTTCAATGTTTCTTGAAGGTGAATGTTGAATTAATTATACTAAATTGTGTCCATTACATTAGGAGTATTTGAAATTGGTGGGTAACTAGATATGAGTTCTATTGATAACTCATTATATAGTTCTGATGGAAGTATATGAAACAATTTTGGAAAGACTTCCACAGATTTTGAAACATTGTCTATATCATCAAAGTTAGTTTAATCCCTAACCATTAGATATAAAAATTCATTCTGAATGGGAATTAAGTCCCATACACATCATTTAATCTCCATTAGATGTTCAGACATACCTTCACATTTATGGTAGATCATATGAGGGTCATAAATATCGAACGTAAATTATCTTCCATAAAAAATGATGTGAGATTTAGGTATGGAAATAAAATCCATGCTTATGATGAAATCAAATTTAACCAATGGCAGAATGACAATATATTAAGGAAGGAAATTCCCAAAAACATCAACTAGAGAGTTATCATAGTCTTGTGACAAAATCATCGTACCATTATGAGGATTCAATTATAATTCCACATCTATTATTTTTCAAGGAATCATAACATCATTATAAAAATATTTATATATGAAATAGTGGGTATACCAATAACAAAATAATACATTAGCAGATCTAGAGTGGATGTTACGTGTACGTATCACCATGTCATTATCATACCCCTCATGTGAAATAGTGATTAAAAGATATTTTCTATTTTCCCTTGGAAAAAGTGGTTGTGGGTGTTGATCGTCACCACAGGTCCTAGGGTTTAGGAATTGATTAAAATAATTCCCATTCACCTTACTCATGTTGCATTTGTTCATCACAGGTGGATTTTGTGTAGGATTATCTCCATTAGCATTGTTACCTAACGTCTTCCAATCATTTTGATAATCAAATTCCCTATGGGATTCCCATAAACCCTAAAATAAATTATTTGTCCCCTTAATAAAATTAACTCCATGATTCTTCTAACACAAAGAGAATAATGGAAATAACATTTTCTTCTCTTAATGGATATTATATTTTCCTTTAAACTTTATCTTCCTTTCCTTGTCAAAACCATGATATTGATATGTGACTCTAACATATATTTTATCTTTTCTTTTTGAACAAAAAATCTCTTCATAGCTGAAAATGTCTCTTATGTCTTATGTATTTATGAATCTTTGATTTAATCCACTACAGAACCAAAGAACATTTACGTTCATGTTAGATGATAATTCTGGAATAGTACGCCACATGGCTTGTGAGATTTTCCATATAGGAACGAAAAAACAAATCATCCCTTTTCTACAACTCAAGGGAACCTTATCCATATTGGTATGAGGAAAGTAGAAACTGAAAATTAACTTCATGAAATCAATATAATATAAGGATTCAATCTAATCATGTTTCCTTATATTCGTGATTTGAGTCTTCTACTGTTCAATATAAAATTCAAATTAATAGATAGTTATTATGAATTTATCATGCTCCAAACACTTGAAAATTGAAAATATCATTTCAGTATCACAGATCCATTTTTTTGTGAAAAGTGGATAAGATGACCCTTTAAAAGAATGTGGGAATTGCACAATGAATGACTTAGTATAATGATGTTCCCTCCATTTATCATTTTTATTTCCACTATGATTCATATATCGAGAATGTTGTGAAATCATAGAAACAATAATTTTCATTCCAATAACCATATAATTCAGTTGATTAGTGGGAAATCATTTCATTTTCCATCAAAATAACTATTTACATGGTTCCATTGTTTTCAATCCATTGACTAAAACCAAAAGCATAAAGTAATATATAGTTACCATAATTATGAACCACGTAATATTGAAAAGGTACTAGAAGGTTTTCTAGGTTTTAAATGACTCCTTAATATATGAAAACATAGTTTTATCCAAGTTTATTCTGAATAAACATATTTCTAAATCAATCATAATAGTTCCTAAAGAGTTTGTGAATTCCCAAAGAATTTCCACCGAATGTATTGAACCATGTTTGCAGAAAGGAATATTGTCATATACTTGATTACCATGATTCATGCATAAGGAATCATGTTGAAGTTATTACCCCTAGGTATATGTGTGCTAAAGCTACATCCACTTTTAGTATCCAATAATTGATGCATTTCCTAAAAACAACTCACTCTATCCATTATAAAAAAAATTCATATAATTTTCCATTAATTGTACTTATACTTAGACATGACCTTATTTTTTTAAATATGGTTTTCTTATTGTACTATCCAAGGGTTAAATAAACCATTTCAATGATACTAAATATAATAAACTAGTCTAAATATACATATAAATTAAATATATTTTTCAAAAAACATAAAACATTATACAGAAAGACCCCAATGACCATACTAGTCTTGCGAATTTAGAAATATTGAAACCCAATCATTAATACATACGTGAGTTACATCATCTCCACCATGGTTATTCTTAACTAGAACCCTTATAATACATATAAAAGATAATAAATTTCATCAAAACCATTGGATGGAAAAATAATAATTTGTAATATAAAAATCTACAAAAGAAATAATAAGTGAGATATGTATACATAATCATGAGCATAATGGTACTAGAACAACGTCATGAATATAGATTTTCATTCCATACATATCAAAGATCATATGCTTGAATCATCGAATAAATATTGGTTTTTCATATTAAATTAATCATAAATAATTAATTAACATAATCCATAAAATAATAAAATTGTAATAAAACATGGAATTGTGAAAGACACAGAAGTGTATTTAATATTATTTTAATAGTATCCACGGAAACGCTAACAAGACCATCATAGTAGTATGGCTTCACTACCTATACCATCTTTTTAGTCATATTTTTCTCCCACAACCATATTAGTCCCATGATTTAAAGCCTCATACTTTCTTGGTTGTCATGTTCCACTCCCATGGCCATTTTTATAGTCAAGATTCACACCCAATACTATCATAGTGAATCTAATAAGATATAAACCTTTATCCAGTTCATTATAACAAGATACAGGTCTCGCCTATATAATAGTGAAATCATACATACATGTACCAAAAAATAATAAACAATAATATCATTAATCATGAAATGAAATTGGTATAAAAATATGTCATCATATCAAAACCTGTGGAAAAGGAAACTTGTTTCATAATAATTTTAACTGCATTGGTGGCAGCGTAGTGGTGTGGGGTGAGGACCATAACAATGGTGTTCAGTAAGGATTGGGTTTTCATTTCTGGGATCCCACTCTTGGATCAATTTCTAACTTCCATTCTCTACTAACCTATTCAGGTCACCCATTGTCTCATTAGGTGGGATGAAGAGTGAAACCCAAATAGCGGACAGATTGTTGTCTTGAAACATCGATGAACGAGTTGCTACAACATGGGACACACTTCGATCATTGTTGGAAATTTACCCTTACCAGATAAGGCTTCTTATGATGAAAGCTTTGCATGGAGGGGGTTTCTTAGTGTGTTGGGTTTGAAAAGGCCACTCCCAAAGATTCCCATTTAATTTTTTTTTAATAAACATATTATCAATAACAAGACCAATAAAATAAAAATGACATTCATAAACATATAAGCCTTGATATATAAATGGGTTTTATAAACACCATGTCATCGAGAATAAAGAATTCATAGAAATGAAATGAATTGAACCATTTGATCATTTCCCAGAATGTCTTGAGTAATGTCGATGAACGTTATCATAGATGGGAACTAATATTGAATTATCATTTAAAATTCATTTCTAGGGTAATATAAATTTCATTATGGTAAATTTATTTTTAAAACCTAATATTTTTTTTTAAAATATTTTTTTAAATTATACGTTAGAACATAAAATGGAATCCAAATAAAATTAAATTCTTTTTTCAATGAAATATATTATAGAGTCTGAAAACATTTTAAATTTTTTTTATGAAACTAAAGAATAATTTTTTAAAAACCTTTTGAATCATGAATTCTATTAAATAACATAATTTATAACTGATATATAAATACCCATAAATTTAATAATAATAATAATATAATACATTAATTATAATTATATATTCCACACACATAAATGTGTCCTCATCATGGAATGTATATCATAGGTATAACTAGTGTGAGGAAGTTCCCTAACCATGTGTCTCAAACCTATTTGTTCACTTAAAAGACTCCAATATAATATATGTAACATTATTGTGCTTTTATTATAGAAGAATATTCCTATATCTATTACCATATATTTATAAATTATGACCTTATATTACCCTTTTGTTGACTTTTCTAGGTTAAGGTTTCACTCTGTATAGTATTGTCATTGTTTTCCATATGTTTCTTAATTTATTATATATATGGTCCTTATACATATCAGGATTTCTATAATTTGAGAAAAGATATAAATAAAATATATATTTATTATATTTGTATTATAATAATCCATATAATATAGATGTATCAAACTAAATACATCATTCATAGAGATTGTAGATTGTTTGTATACATGAACACTATTTCTGTTTAATTTTTGTGTTCAAAGAAAGAAAGTAAAAATATATAGGTATATATATATATATATATCATTGTTATAGTATCTTGATCATATCATATTTATTATGTTAAATCATATTCAATACATTCTATATACTATGTGAATGAATCACATCACTTTGTTGGGGTAGTAGTCTACATTTTCTAAAATTAAATTTTCAAATTTACTCCAATTGGAAAGTATAATGATATATCCTATAAAAAATATGTAAGATTAAATATATTATAAATATAATATGTAACATAAATATAAATTGTTCCCATTATAATTTCTTCCAATGGAATGGGTAATGAAAAAATGAACAATCATCATTTAGTGAGGTGGTAGTCAGTCGTACATGTAAATAGTACGATTGTTATCTTTTAGTAGGATTTGTGTGTATGTGTAGGTATATAAAATAACATAACAACATCCTAGTATATTTATAATTATTTTGTTGTTATGAATTCATGGAATTATAATATATTAGGTAGTGGATCATGAAAATAAAAAAAGGTGTTTGAGAGAGGGTGTTACCTCTTAATCGGGTAATGTCCATTTGGTTGGCCACAAAAGACATCCATGGGAGGCATTGTTACCAATGGAGGATTAATGGAGTAATTTAGGGATTTTGGAGAGCTATTTGAGTATATTTTTTATCTGAATAATTTGATTTAGATGTGTAAGGAGTGGGAGGAGTGGAGTCTTTTTATAACAGAGGAGGAACGATACTCATGTAATATTTTGAATATAATAAACACCTCTAACATCCCATGAATTTATAGAAAAATACATTTCCATAAGAAATAATATTTTAAAAATATATTTATTTTAAACTACATGGGAAACATAGTATAATAGGGTACTCTACATGCAATAACATGTTTCGTCAAAATCTTACATTGCACAGAACATGGAGTTATACAGAAAATTATACAATAAATTTATTATTATTTTAAATGGTAGTTAACACTTAACTGTTGTATAATAGATAATCAATAGAAAAAAATAAAATATGATTAAAAATATTTGTTAATATTTTGACATTTATCCAATTAATTTTGGAGGATAAAAATGAGATCGAATCAAAATTTAAGCATAAAATAATCATATATTTTTTAAAGTAAATATTATATCATATTGATGGAAATCCATTTTTAAATCATTTTTTTGTCACTTTTATATCTTATATTTAAAAAAATGATATTATTCTCTTTATTATATACAAAAAAATTTACTTTGGTTTATTTTTTGTATTTTTATGGTAAAACACAATTTTATTGAATAGAAAAAATTATACATTTTAATTCCAAACTGTTTTAACATCAAATATATTTATATAGTTATATTATTTATTTATTATGATTTAATATTTAAATTTAATATTTTTTATCATTTAAAACAATTTTTTTCATTGGATGTAATTTGACATTTTAATTGGAAATAAACTCATGTCAATCTATTGATTGATTTTACTTCTTAAAAACTGGCTATCTGGTTTTGAAAATGGTAATTAATTAAAAGATACTTAATTCAATTAATGTGTTTTGAATTTGGAAAAATTGTTTCCAAATTATTAATAATAATTTGGAAATTTTATAATAATGTACCGTTTATTTAGGGACATTTTTAATAGTAACATCATCAATTATTTTTATTTACAATGGTTAAAGAGTAAATCATGAAAATAAGGGAAAATTATTTTTATAATTATATAAAAATACCATAATTCATATCCTCATACTCTATGAATGAGATATTTCGAACCATTATTATCCAAGGGTCTATTTTATAACCTCATGGAGCCACTTGAGTGTGATAAATATATATTATAATTAATATTTTAAAGTAAAGAGAAATATAACATAAACACGTATCTTTTTACTGAAACAATTTTTAGGTGGGTTATATAACATATCACTTTGACAATAAATTTTAATTAGAAATATAATTATATTTAATAAATCATGATATTTTATTTATAATTTTTAGACAATAAATAAATAATATTATTTAAGAAGCAATGATGATGCGATGATTATTATTTAATGAAACATTTAAATTAATGATAATTTAAATTTTTAAATTCATGTAATTTTAAATTTTTGGATCCATTCAAGAAATTTATATATTACCATAACATATTTCCTTTTTTAATTCATTTGGTTCGAAGGAATCATGTTGTTATTACTTTATCAAAATTCAATTTATAAATAATATCAAAATTGAATTAAAAGTGTTTTTAAAACATTAATATTTTATTAAAATATATAATTTTCCTAAAAAATATATGATTCATCCAACAAACAAATATATAGTTAAAATTGTAATTAATGTTCCATATTATGTTTTATTGACATTTTATAGTCACTACATTAACTATATAGTATAAAAATACATGAAGACATGATATGTGTCAGATTATTTAACTAACTGTTAAGGCTAAATGATAAGGTTAATACTCTCGCATTAACATAACTAAAAACTACTGGTTTATAAGATTTATCCACATCTTCATCATATCCTATAATTATATCACATTTTATAGATTATAATTCGAAAATAAATATATTATAAAACCATATTTCTTTAATTTCCTAATGTTCCCATTCTCCCTCTTATAAAAGAGAATCACCTCTCACTACTAACTCAAAACTCTAAATCCCTTTGTATAATCCAAAATTATATTAAATAATATCCAAAAATAACTCTATTACACCTATATTCAATAACTTGGATAGAAGTAAAATCATAGAATCCTTTTGGCTCAAATCAAATGGAGTTACCAAATTCTGAGGTAATGTATTCTCTAAAGCTCTTTTCATTTATTTTCATTCTCCACACCTAAAATATTTTTATAAAATATTTTTAAAAAAAATTAGTATCCTTAATATACTAGTATGATTTTATTTTTAGGTTTCTTCCTACACTTACTTGCACCCCCATCTAATAGATATAGAATATATTTTTTGTATATTGCAATCTATTGCCTCAAGATATGATGATTGTTAAATTTTCTCCTACCTCCTCTCTAGATAGACGTTGTGATGGAACTGTATCTATAAATTATATATATTATATTGTTATCATCATTAGGATTCTTTAATTAATATTTAGAACATACCTTTATTCTTTCCATGTTATGTAAATATGATAATTTATTTTGATGAAGTGTGGACTACTGAACCTCAATGCGATGTGGTTAGTTACCATTATATATAGAACGTGTAAAAGATGGTTTCCAAAAAATATTAGTCATATATGACCGAAATATAGTATAGGTATTATAAAATACATTTATTTTATTTTATTACTAATTATTTAACATGAAAAAAATTAATGTAGTGTTCATGCGTACGCATGTCCTACCATCTCCATCAACGATGTATTTCATTTCAAATCTCCATATTTAATCGATATAATAAATAAATATATTATAGATATATATGAAATTTAAATAATTAAAAATATTTTTGAGATTATTTACTTTTTACTACATGGACAATTTACATCAAAACATGTTCATTTTCAATTCATTTTCTTAATATCTACAAAAGTAAGGTTTGAAAATAAATAATTATATAATAATAATAACATTGTAATATGTTCTATAAAAGGAATAATAAACATGAAAAGGTTCTAATTAAATTTTAAATTAACCTAATTTTACTATTTAGGAACATAACGATTGTACATGACGATTCAGACTCACGGTAAGTGAAATCTTAACTCAATATCATTCCCTTGAGTTAAGTATAAAGTCATTGGTTTTCTTTAAAAATATGTTTGAAAGAAATGTGATTTATTTTCAATGAATATAAAATTATATTTTATGTATTTATATTTTTAATACATATTTATGTCATTGACATATCCTAAATCTAATTATATAATCCTTTTAAGGGACTTCGTCTCAATCTCTATTCATTCAATAATTTCGTGATAATATGCACCTTCATTCTTTTATAATATTCATATACTGCCACTATGTCCTTTGATATCCATATTTTATCACTAATAACATTTTTTAATGTTTTTTAAATTCACATATTAATTTGGATTATAATATAAATGTTCAAAGTTGTATGAGACACCTTTTACATTTAAAGATTTAATTATCACAACATCTACTTCATGGTATTAATTTACATAAAAATTATACAGATATAAATTTTTTAATAAGATATTTGATATATTTCAATATAATTCAGTGATTTTTAAAAGGAATCATTTATACGATGTTTTTTACATTCTTTACAAAATGTCAAAATGAATGTTTTTAGCATATGCATTGACAATGACTTCTCCGCCACTGTGACCGCTATTTGATATTTTGATTCCTCTACATGCTATTTTTTTAAATGAATAGTAAATACCATATTCCTTTTTTAGGTATTTTGGTAATGCAATTTCTTTTGATAAATGATTTATTATGTCAATATCATGAAATAATCTCTTACGATTGAAGTGTGAAAATGTTATTTACCTATTATTTTTGTTAATAAGTTGTGATTATATAATGGTAATGTTACATTTAACGAGATCTTATGTGAAAAATATACGATGGATGGTTCCATGATAAACCATGGATAGGTGGTTATGTTATAACATCTGATGCGTTGGGTATGGAAGTCAGCCGGTTGGCTATTCCATTTAGTAACATGTGTGGATTTAGAAAATTTGTTTATTCAATTAAATTATGTTTATTTCCCTAGATACCATTATATTTTATATGTTTATTAATATGGTATCTATGGTAATTGGTTTTTTAGAAAATAGTAATTAATGATCATATATTCAGAGATGTGTTTTTTTCTACATCGTAATGGTAAAAATTACTACATTATTATAAAGTAATCATGGTTTAAATTTTCCCGCAAGACTGAAAATTTTATTTCTTTATGTATCTCTTACTGAGAATATTATGTTCATTCAATGTTTTGAAATTTTTTCCACATGACATAAATATGAATAAGGTCAAGGATGGGATCAGTGAAATGTCATTTTGTTTAAACCTGAAATGGACCATGTTTAATTTATTAATATTTTTTTTCTATGAAAAAAATTTATATTGTGTAGAGGTGTTTACTTTTAATATTTAATTTGTTATGTGTGATTTCTGACATAATTATGTTATGTTATAAACATGAAAAGATCCACTGTGTGGTTAAAATTCAAATTATTAACAAAACTCAAGATTATGTTACCATAAATGATAGGGCCATATTGTTGGCATTAGAGGTTGGAATAGATTATTTAAAAGGTTATGTTGTTATTTAGGTTTATGTGAAAAGTTTTAAATAACCATAATTGTTAGCATTTTATAATGCGTCATAGTTATATTTGAAAAATAGAATGATTTTGAGATTACATGGATGAGAATATCTTAGTGTTTATCTTCCCCATGTTATATTATATGATGATTTTTCTGATATAATCATACTTGCATTTATTTGTTTTAGTAAATAGAAAGATCTAGGAGGCACCAATGTAAAAATGGATGTGACTGAAACTATGGTTGTTTTTGGAATAAGAAAAAAAATGAAATGGGTGTTTCAATGAGAACTATTTTGGTTATTGTAAACCAAAAGTCTATTATAATGATTGAGAATATGAAAAATGATGATTTTTATAAGGCATAATATATGTTAGAAACAAACCATTTTGGAATTTTTGGTAATAATAATAATGGTATGTATATTCCAATAGATATGTCTCATGGATGTGGAAATAAACACCTAGGTAAATGTTTTAAAGGGACGATAAGAAGTCAAATATGTGTAAAAATGATGTTCATAAAGAAATATCCTAACAAAAAAAAATTGAATTGTTCAGCAAACTCTAGGAAAGGTAATGATATTCTTTCTAATTTATAAATTGAATGTTTTATACGAGGGGAGTATAGTAATTATTAAAATATATGTCTAGACAAGAAGGTTAGGGAATTGTATCTGTAGGACCCTAATAATATATATTAAGAAATACAAAATTCTACTCCAATTGAATATGGGAAAACATAAAATTATATATGAATGTTATGGTTTATTTCTTGTCTCAACGTTAGAAATAATTAAATCTTATGAAATAATTCAATTATTCAATTTCTAGGAAATATGATTTAATTTATAATATGAAAAAACCTAGTTATGTTATCATGAATAATGATGAATGATTATGATGTATGCATATAATGAATTGAAGGGTTGTGGTATATCATTGACTGAAGAAATATTTACAAGTATTAATTCTATTTTGATGATGGGATTACATTGGAATACATTTAATAGTATGTGCAACCATATTGTATGTTATATGAAAATTTTAATTCAAGGAAGAATTATCATTTATTTTGTGGACATAATTATAATGTAGTAGATAAACTTTATATGTTCTTTTATTTTGATCTTAATATAAGATATTACATTTTGGGATGCAAAATTAATGACATGAGATAAACATTGTCATTAAAATGTTTTATGTTAGTTTTTGATGATTTTAACTCATTTTGGGAATGATATATGAATTATATAGATTTATAAAAAGTAAAATCCATTGGAAGGGTGAAAAACTATTGCGTCAAGGCTATGAGAATTGAACCCACAGCTAAACTATGACAAGGCATTATCACCTAACACTAGCCTATGTGATATCCCTAGATTGTGTGGCATTTTTATTTTGTTAAATGAGTTGATAGAGTATGAAAACGTTTATTTTATGCTCTTATATTTTATGAAATTGATTTATTTTCGATTGATATTTTATTTGGGGATAAATTTATAACTATTATTTTTGAAAACATTTATTATTTTGGAAAACATTTATGATAACATTTAATAGAATACAATGGAATTTTATTTTAATGAATAATGGTTGAATTATTTTTTATGGTAAATAAATTAATCAATTAAGGACTGACGGTAATTTTTTTATTTATGGAATTTGTTAACCCATCATAGATATTATGTCATTTTTGAAATTAATTTTTGGTATAATCCAATAAGTGTTGTTGATCTTATTTAGAGATGAATGTTAAAATTTATCTTTGAAGACTATTTTATCCAATACATATGAATTTTTTGTTTGAAACATAGTTTGGATTATTATTTATTAATTTCATGGAAAATTATTTTTGGAATATTCTATGTTGTACTTTGGGTATTACTCGTGAATTTTAGAGATTGAATGTAGTATTTTCTCTCATAAATGATTATTATTTTTGTGTAATTATCTTACCTTATCATAGAAATGATTTTCCTAATTAATTTACACAAATGGGATGAATATATTGTTAATATTTTGTGGATTATGTGATTCTAAATATGTTTATGCTAGTGTTTTAGGTGTGACCAAGTCATATTGAATACTATTTGTTTAGAGGAATGATGAGTTTGTGGTAAAAATTTATTAAAGGACAAAATTCTACTTCACAGGAAAGTATGTCCCCTTAAGTTCTTATTCATGATCATAAATAAAATAGACGACATTTTTAAAAGGACCATAAAATAGAAACATTGTATATTTTCATTTTATACTATGTATTCAAAGACCATCTCACCCATAACAAGTTTGTAGTTTTATAATTTTTAGATTTCTCCTCATGTTGTTTTCTATAACTCTCCGTCAAAAAAATATGGTTAGTTTTTCTATAATATCCAAGATTTCCTACATGTAATCCTATTATTTGTTATCTTGGATGAAAATTTTACATATCTACCATTCATTTAATGGGGTTTATTGTTGACTCTTTTATCGATGTGGTATTTTCAAGGAAGTTATCGAGAAAAATTTTAAAATTATGAGGATGAAATTTCCAAAAGGGAGGAAGCATGTAATAAACCAAGTATTAATATAAAAACTCCTTTTTTATATATTAATATTTATAAATGAGGTATTAATTTTACATTAAAGAGACAAATTTTTCCATTACTATTCTCGAAACACAAGAACGTTTTTTAGTAATATTACATGGAACACAATTTGTGTAATACCAAAATATAAAAAAATAATATTATTACTATTTTAAAAGGAAGTTAATTCCTAGCCATTGTATGGGGGAGAATGAATTTAATATAATATAATATTACTAAAAAAATTAAATGTTTATAAATTTATCGAATAATTTTTAGAGGTTCAAAATGATACTGAATCCAATTTGGATTATAAAGAACTCTAATATTATTATAAGGTCATTTTACCACCTTTGGACAGAGAACCATGTTTATATCTATTTTTTATCAATTTTATATCTTTATTTGAAAAATTAAACTTATTCATTTAAATAGGGAAATCAAAATTTACTTTGGAATATTTTTTGAATTTTTATGATAAAATTCTTTTTTAATAAATTGTTATAAATACTGCATTCTAATTCAAAACCAGCTTATCATATAATTTATTTTTTTAGTTATATTATCTATTTAATTTATTTAATAGTTTAATTGGATTATTTTTTAATGATTTAATCAAAAAAATTCATTGTTAGAATTTTCAAAGTTAAATAGGACATTAACACATATCATTCTTTTATGAATTTTTACTTTTAAAACCCTGCTTTATGGTTTTGATAATACAAATTAATTTTATATTAATTATGATAATATTTTTATTTAGAAATGTTTAAAAATGGATTCAATATTTTGAATCAAAATGTACCAATTGTGTATTGATGTACCTTTTTTTTCATTTTAAATAGTAACATCAGTAATTTTTTTCTTTACCAGTGTTAAATGGAAATTCTTGTAAATAAGTGTAAAAATAATATTATAATAATATAAAACTACCCTAACAAGTTTCAGAATACTATTGGATAATATATTTCTGACCAAGGACTTCATTGGGATGGTTTTAGGACCCCGTAGGGACACTTGTTTGTGATAATGACATGTTATACTAATTAATTTAAATAAAAGAGAAATATAACATAAAGAAGTCTACTTTTATTAAATTTATTTTATGGTGGGGTAATATAACTGATATCATCAACTATAAATAGTAGTTTAAAAGATAAAATTAATTCGTAAATCATTGGATTTTCTATATTATTTATTTATAGTAAATAATAAAAATTATATATGAAACAATGATGATGCAATGATACCTTATTAATGAAATATTCAAATAAATGATTTTAGAAATATTAATATAAATGTAATTTTAATGTATTGATTCAATAAAAAAATTAAATTTGACTATTACATATTATATTTGATTTAATCCTTCTTTTTGAATGAGTCAAGTTGTTATGGCTTTAACAAAAAAATCATTTTTCAATATTGTAAAAAATGGAAAGAAATAAATTCTATAATAAATACTAGTTTATAAAATTATATAATAGTCCTAAAATTTATGATTTGTCCAAATAAGTTAGATAATGTAAAAAATTTCTTTTATTATCCACATGAGGTTCTATTGGGATGTTATTGTAACTATATTAACTATATAGTATGAAAATAATAAATGACATCGTAACAGTTAAATTATTTTACTACGGGTTGAAGCTAAATGATAGTTTTAATTTTGTTACATAAATATGTCTAAAACCAATTGGATGAGGGGATTATGATATATCTTCTTCATATCATCTATAATTTTAACATTTTATATATTATAATTTTAAAATCAATTAATAATAAAATAATATTTCTACACATTCCTAAATGCCCTCATCCCTCTTATAAAATCTCATCACCTCTCCCTAATAACTCAAATATATGACGCCAAATAAATCAACCATCTTCTAATCAGATAATCACCTATCATCCATCCCATACACCTCTAACAATTTTCGTTGGTAAAATAAAACTCAACGATTCTTTCCGCTCAAATCAAACAGAGTTACCAAATTTTGAGGTAACATATTCTCTCAAGCTCGTTTGCTATATTTTACTTTTTCACCCCCTATGATCTCTTTATTACATAATTTAACGACACCATCATCCTCAATATATTAGTGTGTTATTATTCTAGGGGTTTTAACTACAATTAAACACACCTCCATCTAATGTATATTGAAGATATCATTTCTATGTACGACGAACTACTGGCTCACGAAACGATTATTGTTCATTTTTCTCCTACAACTTCTCATGATGTCTATTATAGTGGAAATATATTTACATATGATATATATTATATATATTGTCTCTATGATTATTTAATTTTAATTTATAACATAATTTTATTAATTCCATGTTCTTGTGGTCATGATAATTTTTTTGAAGAATTAAGGACTACTGCCACATCAAGGCGATGTGACACATAACATTATACAAGGAACATATAAAGGATAGATCTATTAAACCATTTAAACATAAATAAAATTATCATTCTGACATTTTTACGGCCTACCGCCTCTATTATCATTGCATTTCATTTCATATCTCTAAATTTTATGGATATTATTAATACAGATATGGTTGATATATATGATATTGAAATCCTGAATAATATTATGGAGATGATTTAATTCTTACCATATGGACAATTTACATCAAAACATGTTCATTTTCTAATCATCTACTGAATATCAGAAAAATATCTTATGTGAACATAAATAATTATGTAATTTTTATAACATGTTTATAAGTGATATAAATGAAATAATAAACACAAAAAATGTTCAAAAGAAATTATAAATTATAATAATTTTATTATTCCTGATCATAATGATTTTACATGATAATTCAGACTCAAGGTAAAGGAAATGATAAATGAATCAAATTTTCTTGAGTTAAATATCAATATATTTGGTTTTATTTTTCCAAAAAAAACCATTGAATGACAAATGATTATAATGGGTATATTTATATTTTTCACACATATTAATTTGAGTTATTTATCCTTTTTCTAATGATACGATCATTGTAAGGGGTTTTGTATCAATCTTCTTTCATTTTTGAATTTCATGATAATCTGAAGCTTCAATTTTTTATAAAGTGTATAGAAAGACACATTGAAATTTCATATTTATATTTTATCTCTATTAATTTGATTTAATGTTTTTTATATGTATTAATTCAAGTAGAATTTGATTTAAATGTTCAATGTGTTATGGTACACCATGAACATTTAATGATTTAATTATCAAATCATCGTATTTGTGATAGTAGTTTAAATATTTATTATACTCATATAAAAGTATTTTTAAAATATATTTTTATATATTCAAATTTAATTAAAATATTATCAAAATTAATATAATATATGGAGTGTTTTACTTTGTTTACAAAGCAACAATGGGAATGTTTTTAACATATGCAATGATAATGACTTCTCGACCCCCATGACCATTATTTGGTATTTTGATTCCTCTATAAGCCTTAATGTTTTAAAAATATGAATGTAAATACAATATAAATTTTTATGATTTTTTCTATTGAAAATTGTTTTGATAATTGATTGAATAGTTAAATATATTTAAACAATATCTTGTGATTGAAATGTGGAAAATTTATATTCTGATTATGTTTATTTTTTGCGTTATGATTATATTATTTCAAAAGGAAACTGGACTAGTGGTTAAGTGATAAACCAATGATGGGAGGTTTTATGATAAACCAATGATGGGTGGTTACGTTTGAACCTTTAATGAATTTGGTATGGAAGTCGTCCATTTGGATATTCTATTTAGTAATATGTGTGGATGTCGACCATATGGTCATTCCATTTAAGTATGTTTATGACCTCTATAACCTCTATATATTATATGTTGATTTCTATGAGATTTATTGTAATAATTCGGTTTCCAAAGAGTTAGAAATGATCATATGTTATGTGAAGTGTTTTTGCTGCTTCATAAAGGTGAAAATTATTACATTATGATAAATTATTCATGGTTTACATATTTTATAATGACTAATAGTTTTCATTTTTTATGTAACTCTTAGTAAAAATATTATGTGCAAACCATGTTTTGAAATGTTTTTCATTGGAATAAATATGAATACAGTCCAGGATGGGGTTATGTAAAAGTAATGTTGTTTAAACATGAAATGACCCATGATTCATTTATTACATGTTTTGGTCATTTGAAAACCATTAGAAGTGAGTAAATTTTTATACATGTAATATTTTAGTTCTTATGTGTGATTTATGACCCAATTCTCTAAATCTCCAAAACTACAAAGATCCTCGATGTTATTAAATTTCACATTATTAACTAAACTAAAGATTATAAAACATTTAATGCATGTTCCTTATAACCCCACTCATGTTTTTTAATTGAAATTGGATCATATAATTATCTATATTTGAGACAGGGGAGGATATAGTCGAATTATCTTCATCTAAATGATTTTTTACAAGCTTAATTTTCGTTTTGGGCCTTAAGGATGTGGTCAAGTCCCTTATTAATCTTAATCTATCAATAATATTTATAATAATGTTTAAATACATTTTCAAATATTATTCAAAAAATGTGTTCAACTTATTATAAATTATAAATTATTCATATTCCAAATATGGAAGACTTTTTTCACAAATTCAAAACAAATAAGTGTAAGAAAATAATTTATTTATAATCCCTATCAGGGAAAAAAAATTCATGTTTTTAAAAGTAACAATTTTCAAATGTTTTCTATGTTTTTATAGTCTATTAAATTGTGAAATTGATTCAACAGACCTGCACTATATAAATTAATAAAAATATAATTTAATTACAAATTAAAACCAACATGAAATATATTATTTTAATAAGAATAAATTATATGAGAAATTTGTTTTCAGATACTTTTTTATATTATTCACTATTCATTTAAAATTGAAAAATCATAGAAAAATACTAATAATTCACCCTAAGATAATTTATTTATTTATCCTTAAAAATTGATCTCTATTTTGACTTTTAATATTTATAAATGAACATAATTTTACACATAATGTACTTTATCTATCCAAATTTGGTAAAAGTACCATAATAATAATATTGATTTTTATGTTTGAAATTGGGTTTGTTAAATTCTTATGCCAATCGAATATATTAGGAAAATATATTAAATATTTGAAATATTATATATATTAAATTAATATTACTATCCTATTATAATTAATTCAAATTATTTGTATAAAACAACATTATAATCATAAAAACACTTTTCAATAAAAATATATCATTTGATCATTATAAATAGTTAATTCATGTTATATTTGTTTAGGAAGTATGTTTTTATGTGTATGTTATTAGTAATAATATCCAATAACATATCAACATTATAATTTCTTATTTAATAATATTATGATAATATTTTATTGATTGGTGTGACTCGATGTTGAATGTAACATATTCTACATCAGTTCAGTGTGTATAAAATGTGTGAGATAGTGCTTTGAAAAACATAAATGAATATTAAATTTATTTGAAAAAAGCCCTATAAAGACATGGGGTGGTACAATTGAATTGCATACAATATTTAATACTCCAATTAAAATTATATAATTTATAAATTTTTTCATTCAGTTATTTAAGTAGACCGAACAAAATTATAGTGGCCAGAATGCCAATAGTCAGAATAGGAAATTACGGGGCGAAAAATTATTATTGATGGAATTATAGGAAAAATATTTTAAATTACATACGTTAACATATTTGGATGACATAAATTAATAAATGGGAAAAAGGGTTCTTGGGTCCTATAGATGATAAAAAAACTAATTGTTCAAATGGGATTGGGTTGGAAATCACATATAATTAAACAAAACCTAAAAAAATAAGGGTTTTAGTTAAGGGATTTCCAGCCATAAAAATATTAAGGGGTTAGGTTGTGACATTCCAACCTTCCTGGATAAAATTATTTTTTTATACAAGGGGATACAACAATGATAACCCCTTCCATTATAGCCTACCATAGTTGAAAGCGTGAGCCTCTTTCTTCTACTTACATCCCATGAATGGTTCCCATTATCCAACCCCAATTTTCAAGCCTGTTTCCACCGCTTTAGGCCTCCAACATACTATACCAAATGAAAAAACCAATACTAATAGCCTCTTACTTATGGACTTTATCATCATCTAATCTCCATTTCTACCACACCCACTGGATGGACACTGCTACTCAACCCATTGTTATCCCTTTAAACATGTCACCTATATTTAGGTCAGACCCACTAACTGGCCCCTATTTATACACTTAATATTCCTTAGTAACTGACTGAATGATTTATCTGAGTCGGTTCACCTCACAATCGGTTGGGTTGTGCCAACTGGACCGTCACTAACCATATAGGGGCATAGGGTAAAAAAAATTACGAAAATTTGAAAATTATATTGTATTTTTTTCTAATAATTTTTTAAGGTTTCCCTAAGCGACATATATTATTAAAATTAATAATTAAATGAATTATTTTTAATAACATAATTACACCAAACATATATTTATCCAAAATTAAATTTTCATTATAAATATAATTTTGTGTTGAGTGATAATGAGAAAAAACCACTTAATGTATGTTTGGTATTTTTTTAATAAATTACATATTTCATGTTTTTGTTATTTTTAATAATTAATTAATTTTTATGATGGTTCTTATATCAAATAGAAAACTCATTATATTTATAAGGGTATTGGAGTTATCATGACATGTATTTCATGTTTATTATGAATTTTTGATATCACCACAACAATGATGAATTATTTAATTAGTATTGGTAAGGATAAAAAAATGAGGACATCACCATTGTGAGGAAATGCTCTAGACAATATGAGAATAATTTGATCCGGGAGGATATTTCAACATGATAATAAATTGACTTATGTATTTTCCCCTTGGGTATTAACAAATCCTTTTTTATTGAATCAATTAACCACCATTAAATTCCCATCATTAGTGTGTTTATTTTATTTTATATTTTCATTTATTATAATTATTTTGTGAGTATAGAAATATACGTGATAACATAAAATTATTAATGAAGTGCACATATTACAATAATTTAATACATGATGAATGATTTTTAGTACACTCAAGTTTTGAATTTGATCACATTTTATATGAATGTCAAATAAAAAATGTTTTTATTCATCAATAAATTATAAAAAATCATCAATTAATTATTATATCATAGTTCCTTTTATCATTTGAATTTTATATTAACTAGTTTAATTAGTTGATCGTCAAAAAAAGATTTGGATTCATCATAATAATGTGAGTCCTTATGAATTAATTTGGTTGTAATAAATAGTAAGTATAGAAAATAAGTATCTGTATCTATCTTATTAAATATTTATTTGTAGAGTGTTGGGTAAATCGTGTTTATGATTTCATAAAGTTGTGACATCACACAATAGATAATGGAGTGATGATTTAATGGGTTTGTATTGTCAAAAACCCAACTTGAAACTATTTATGTATAAGAGTATCTATATATACATTTTGATGATAGAATCTAGTGTTCCATACAACAATAATACTCCAGATATATTGTATTCTAAATCAATTAATGAGGACTAAAAGGGTTTAGAAAAATAATGGGATATAAGTATTCTATTATATATTTGGAAATATATAATTATTAATCAATATAATGATTTTATATAAGTATTTTTTAAAAAAAAATTATATGTAGTACCCAAGGTTCTATGAAATTACATTTGGACAAATATCATTTACAAACAGAAACAAATATCCACATTTATTTAATGAACCTGTGGAAAGTACTATGATTGGAAAGTAAATTTGATATACTTTGGTCCCTGATACCTATTGAGCTACCTTAGGGATAATTTTAGAGAAATATTTTTATATGATAAAAATATTTATAACACATTATTTGTTTACATATTAATTATATCATCAATATCCTGTGATTTGAGAATATATCATGAGAAAAATGAAGGTTATATATTGTTGTCATATCATTGAATAATCTATGAGGAGAAACTGTAACACTATTTCAATTAGAGGATTATTACACGAAACATGTGTAAATTGAATGATGTATTACGTTTCATAAAAACAACCATTTTTTAATTAATTCTCCACTAACTTAATAATTCTTTTATTTGGATTATCAAAAACTCCTATAGATAAAAATAGTTTATTAATAGATTTATGTATATATTTTAATGTTACTCTTAAAATTTATAATTAAATGTAATTGAAAAATAAATACCATCAAAAAATAATATTTGTTTCTCACCTAGATTGGGATATATAAATATTCAAAAAAAATTCACCTAATTAGGGATACATTTTTTTCATTCTCTACTTAATATTGATATTTATTTATTCCATAAAAATATTTTTAAATTATTTATACTATGTCAATTTTAGTATTGGGGAAACCTAAAAAATTCTAGGACTAGAAAAATCAATTTTTAATTACATACAGAATAATGTATTAGATTCCATAAATACCACCAAAAATTCAAATTTCATATTTCAAGTAAAATAATATGTAACTTCCTTGAGTTACACTACCACACATGATGCAACACCAAATCATCAATAGGAATGTCACATTTTATCATCTGTATTTTCCCAAAAATGGGATCATCAGATAATGGTGTGAGAAGATTATATATGTAATTATTTACATATGTCATGTTCAGATAATGAGATAGAGTGGAGGTTATGTTTGTCTATTAGAAAAAAATTAATTTTATAGAATATGTGGAAAAAATAATAATGTGCCTCAAATATTTATTTTTAATAATTTGAAAATTATTTACTATTTTCAATTAATATTTTTAAAAATTAGTTTATAATTGCATAAAAACATATTTTTATTGATATATATATTTTCAAAATGTATTAATAACATTTTTTCATTTTATAATGAAATTTGTCATGAAGTTGTTGAATATTTTTTATTTTTGATTAACAGAAATATTTTTTCACATCATAAAAATTTGAAATCATTTCATAAACATTAATATTAATTTTTTTATTTTATTAAAATTTTATAAATAACATATACAATAATTTATTTTATAAAAATGTTAAATAAAAATTTATGAGTGTATTTTTGATACATTTATTTTCTATTTTTGAATAATTGTTTTATGAATTATTAATATATATAAATGAACAATTTGAAAATAAATTGATTTTTGAATCATTTGGTTAAAATTATTAAATATTCATTAATATTTTCTATATCATATAGTTTTTATAAATTCATAAAAAAATTGATTTTTTCTTATTATAAAAACTTTTATATTTCAAAATGAGATTTCAATTTTTCAATAAAAAAGTGTATTAAGACATTAAAAAAATGAAAATCCGAAATTATGAAACAAATAATATATTTTTTAAATTGAAAAAATTAATAAATCTTCATTAATATTAATACTAGAGAATAAATTTTTTAATCTATTGTAATAATATTTTTCATTGTATTGAATATTATTTACCTAAATTTTTAAATTTAGATTTTTTGTCTATGAAATGATTAGAAACTAAATTTTATGTAAAAAAAAATATTGAAAACATTGACATAATTTCATTCACAACATTTTATAATAATGTTTCTGAAATATTTAAATTGATTTTTTTTTTCAACAACATCAATAGAAAATATGATAAAAATTTAGAATGATATATTTTATTATAAATATTTCACTACAATGTATCTAGGTGAATCAAAAAAATTATACTAAATATTATTCTTTGTGTTACATTCGTGATTCTTTTTTTTAATGATTTCAATGAATATCATAATATGTTCTTTTAATTTCTAATATTCTACATGATTTTTCAGAGAAATTTATGGTAAATGTTTCGGTATGATTTCCTATGGATGTTTCACTTTGAATTTCAATTCATGTTTCTCTATAATATCTAGTAAAAATCTTTAAATTAGATATTAAATTACAATTTTGAAAGAGAAGATTACATTTACTGTATAATTTCCTAATAGATGTTTTTACTGGAATGTTCCAATGGAAGATTCATTATAGTTTCCCATTTGATGTTTCTAGTTAAGGTTTATAAAAAAATATTATAAAATAACTTTTACTAGAATAACCATTTGTTGTTTTACTATAATTTGACATTAAAATTTCTCAATAATTTCTAATGGAAGTTTCATTCGAATTTACAATGAAACTGTAAACAGATATTTTCAACTTCATACCTCTAATTTAATTTTCAAATTTTTATGTCTCTATAATATCCTATATAAGTTAAAATATAATTTCCATGTGGAATTTGTTGTCAAAATTTAAATTTTACATCACTAGCCTCTATTTTTATGTTCGATTAAAAGTTGAAATATAATATTCCTTAGCTGTTTAACTAGAATTCCGATGGAAATTTCCATGAAAATAATAATGAATTTTTCATCTAATTTTCTGGTATATGTTAAATTTAGAACATCAATATTCCATTGAATGATTCACTATAATTTCTTGTATATGTTAGAGTGAAAATTCTTCAATGATACATGTGTGTTATATTAATATTCTGTGAAACTAAACATGATGGGAATGTTTATGTCCCATTTTCCTTCTACTGAAGGTTCCTCAATAAGTTCAAATGAATGTTATATATAAAATATTATAATGGTTATATCTATTACAATATTCATTGAATATGATGAGTCTAATAGGAGATATTTCCACATGATATTTTTGATGAATCCTTAATTTGGAAATGTTCACTAGTATTCCCAAACAATATATTTCATATAAACATCCTATAAATGTTTCAATATATTTTTCATTTATTTCCATTTTATTTTTTATAATATATTTATTTCTTTTTCAATAATGTTTTCAATAAAAAAATTTATGGAAATAATATATTTTAAATTTTCAATGAAATTTTATATTGAATGTTCCTTTATAACTTTTAGTTAATGTTACACAACAAATTCAAGTTATATTTCCCCATTATATAGCATTAATACACTCTAAAATAATTTGGTTTTACCCTAACATAACGTTATTTTATATATATTTATATTCCATTTACACTTCAACAATTTTTTTCATTTTTATACTTTAATTTACTCATTCAAAATATTATTTTACCAGTACATAAATTCTCTCACCTGTATATAAATTTATTTATCCCATACATAAACCATTTTACCCTCAAATAACATTATTTATCCATACATTATTTCTTACCAATACTTAACTCTAGTTTACCATCATAGATATTTTTTTACATCTCAATACATTATTTTAACATTAATTTATTTTTGTGTAACACTATATAACATTTTTATAGCATTAATTGAAATTAATTTACCCATATTAAATTTTATTTTTACCCATGAGTTCTGTTGATTTACCCTTACATAAAATTTCATTTCCATTAATTAATTTAATTTTAACATTACATTATTTTAGTTTACCATTCCATAACATTAGTTTACCCTAACATAACTTTTATTTCCCTTAAATAACCTTTTAACTTTATATAACATTAGTTTATTTTTACATAACATTATTTTACCATTAAGAAAATTTATTTTACACATACATAACTATTATGTATCCTTATCAAACATTAGTTTACCATTACACAATTATTTTTACAATAATCATTAGTTTAAACATACATAACTTAAATTTACCCTTCCTTATCATTACATTTACTGTACTTTATATTACACCTACTTATCTTATAAAAGTTTATGTTTAACCCTATATAACATGTAGAAATTTTATTTTTCCTTTATATAAATAAAATAAAATTCATATTACCTTCCTATAATAAAATATAGTAACCATTGTGTAGATAGTATTAATCTTGAGTTACCCTTACGTAGTACAAAATCATAATGGAATCATGATTTCAATAATATATTTTCAATTATATTTTGATCATAACATGATATATACCATTCTAAATCGAGGAATGAAATATTATTATTTTTAAATACCATAATTTGAATGAAATTTTGTAGTATAAATATTCAAATAAAATATCCACTATAAAATTATGATAAATTTTTTCGTATATTTTTTATGATGATTTTGTTTCTAATTATATAATTTTTAATTTAATTTATTTAAATTCGTTAAAAAAAATTATTTAATTTTATATTATGAAAAAAAAATTAATATGGATGTTAATTTTTTTCATAAAAATTTCAAATTTTCATTTTCAATTTAATATATTTCTACTTTTTTAATAGATTTTGAAATATTTATTTCTAAAATTTAAATTCAAATCATAGAAATACATGAACTTATATATTAATATATTATTATAAATTTAATTAATTAAAATTAAAATTAATAAATTAATAAGAAATTATATTTCAAACTATTAACATATGGTTCCAAATTGACATAAATATTATTACAAGATAATATTTAAGTTCCATCCTCTCAAAATATAATTATTAAATCATTACAATATTACCACACTTTCACTATGTCTGAATACCTTCCTCCCTTTCAATAGCTTCCAAACTACTAAATGTTACTATGTTCATTTATATAGTTTCATTTTATATGGGTCCTTTTTTGAATGATTTTTCATGAACATGACTAAACATATCATGGTGGGTAAATAAAAACAAATATTTATGACATAATTATTAATGATTTCATCATCCGTAACTCATAATAAATTGTTCATGAGAGAAATAATTATTTATCATATAATATTTACATTGATTAAAAAAATATTAATGGAAATCTAATACATGTGTATATAATCAATTTTCAGTCAACCAAAATATTATTACTCGTCATCATTGCAATCTTCAATCAAAGAATAAACAAAAATAACAAAAATAAAAAATAATTGATGATTAAATATATAAATATAAGAAATGATTTACATTATTTTAAACTAAAATATTTAATTTTTAAAACAATTTAGTCAAAATAAATTGAATTAAATTAAAATATAATTCATTATTGGACTTATAAACCAATATATTAAATATATATTGACATAAAAAAATACTCTAACTATTTATAGTACTCCAAATACTAAGATGAAATAGTTTATAATAATTCTGAACATATAATTGTTGATAATCATAACATATATCATACTTTTTCATCACTATAAATGAAAAGAACACAAAAGATGTGACAAAAGGAAAATAACAATGATTAAATACATTAATTTTTTACTACAAATATGAACTAGAAATATCAAATTACAAATAATTATGAGAACCTCATCCCTATATAATGAATATTATCAACATTACCGTAGTATTTGAATTCATATTATTCAAAAAGTATCTTAGATATTTTGTTTTACAATTAATTTTGATGGAATTAGTTTTTCAGATATTTTTAAAAAGATATGGTGGAGATGTTTTTAACAAAATACAGAATAATTTCTAATTATAATAACAAATACATGAATATATAAGATGACTCCACAAAGGGAACATATTAAAAAATATATATGTTAGATGATATACTAATCCTTGAATTGTGGTGTGAAACCAAATTACACAATTTCATTAGAAAGCTAAAAAATTATTAAAACCTGAAGATTCACAATAAAACCCCTCAAAAAGTACACCAATAAAGTATAAATATTTTCATAATAATTAATCATGTTGATAATTATAGATAATATAACTCAAAATTAATTTTACCCCAAACTAGGTTACCCTTAAAGAAAAAATGAAAAAAAATGGAATGAGATCCTATAAACCATAAGCACCACCTAATATTAATTTAAAGATTCAAGGATGATAAAAAACCACACGAATCAATATCACTATAAAAAAAGAAAAAAAGAAAATATTTCATAGTTGTATAATACACATTATCCATACCAAAGATAACTTGAGACAATGACATAAAATTCACATGTATGAATCTAGTTTCTCTAAGAGGTATATATACATTAATATTATGTATAATTTCGTGGTTTCAGTCTATTATGAGTTCCTAGTAAGTCTATAGATGAAACAATGGTGTTCAAGATTTTTAGCATCTATGAGTCATGGCTGGTGGAAGATGCAATTAGTTCACATGATTAGTAGTTAGTAGACCACATAGTCTATATAGTTCCTCCTAACCTTATGGGGAGATTCTTTGAGTATAATAGCCTTTATATAACAACCCGAATAGTTATAAATGATGATTCCAATTATGATTTGATCAAATTTGTTATTCTATAATATTTTATAGAAAATAGATTCACTTCCTTAGTTATTTCTTTTCATTTAATATTTTTTTTGAATATTATTGTTTTTTATATAATTGATAGTTTTTGATCATATGATTATTATAAATATTTTGATTTAACAAATAAAATTGAAATATAAAAAAGGGATGGACTCATCCAGTATGATATTACCATATGATTCCCAATTATCAGAGCTTCCAAGGGAGATATAATCCCAGGCATTTTCCCTTGACAAATCCCATGATTAGATCCAATAACATAATAAATAGTGAAACTGGTTTCGAGATACATTTTATCACATTGAGATCATGACCAAAACCATGTTCATCAAATATCCCCATTATGGTGTCATCGTGTCACACCATACAGGTAGGGTGTATTCTGGTATAATAATGGTATATGTATCATTACATTAATAATATTATTCTGTATATTTTATATAATATCGAATTTATTTACATTTTTTATTCTTAAATTATGAACGATTTTGGTTTTCATTCAATTAAACCGAATTTTTATATTTGGGGAATATTCAAAATCAATTAAAAAAATTATTTTAATGAATTAATTAATTATTGATATATATATTAATCTACATTTTTTTATTGAATAAAGATTGTTAAATATATATTATCATATAATTTTTATGATGTGAATATTTATTTTTATAAGGGATTAAAAATTTTTATTGTTAAAAACATTTCAATTATTAATTGATATATAATAATTATTTAAAATATAAAATATAGAAACTTTTTAAATTTTGTAGATAAAATGAATATTAATTTTTGAATCATATTATTGATATTATCCAATGGTAATTTCATAAAATTTTCTACACTGTAATCTTTTTGGCTAATACTTATATACTATATAAATATATATTGTGTTTTATGAAATCATAATGACCAAAAAATTATGTAACAAATACTATAATCGGTATCCTCACACAAGTATTTGTTTTTAAATAAAAATTATTTTATTTTATGTTTATATGATAATTTTTTTTATTTTTTATGAATCCCCCAAAACATTTAAAATATTATAGATTTTTATATTCTATTATTTAAAAGTGAGTCACCTTGAATTGAGTAATGAAATTATTTAAATAACATATCACCTTTTACATATATAACAATGAAAACCATCCCAATTTTTAAAAATCCATGCGATATGGGATGATTTTTAGTTTTTAATATATATTTATATAGGGTCCAAAACCTATTTTTGTGGAATATTATAGAGTTCCCTCTAATTTCTTATATATAGCCACCCAACTATATATTATATTCACTAAAATTACTTTAATAATTTCATTACTAATCCCTTCACTATCTTGTATCCTTCCATGACTCCCCATGCTCTCATTATCACGTTTTCATGCTTTTGGTGTTTCACAATTAAGTAAGTATTCATTACATTCTCATCTTAATCAATGTATCTTTTTATCTTTTTTCAATTTTACATTCAATTAATAATTTAGGGGTATTATCTCCCACCATTCTTATAATTCCTTTTTTATTTATATATTATGAGATACCCTTTTATCACTAATTGATCCCTCCAACGTACACCCATTACAATTCAAAATCTCATAAGAATTTATTCCTTTCTCCCATTATCCAAATTAGTTTGGATTATATGCCTTATTATTATACTTATAAAAGTGTGTAAATAGCCTTCCACATCCCTATTACTATAAAATTATGATCCAAATTTTTAGACACACATTTCAATATCATAAACCCATTTTATGAATTTTTAAGTGACACTATTGTGTTACTGAATTTTTACTATTATTTTCAATTCCAAACAGATTGTGTATTGAATATAGTCTCCATTTCCTACCATGTGTACCACTATTATGCACATATACATATATAATTGGGAATTACATGTATATATTCCACAATCCATGTTCATGGAATAAATTGTGATGATTAAGGAATCCTTCATTTATGATCTATGTGGCACACTTTAGCATGAAAATGACATAAAAGTGACTGGTGAGCCTAGAATTATTTTTTACTCCAATGAATTTGAAATCGTTGGTGTCATTATATAACATTTTATGACAGGGTTGTACCTTATTCATTTATGGTAGTCTTCCCACCTTGAAGTCCTACTATTTTGGCCTTATCTTATAACATTCCCCATTTAATGATTCTCATGCTATATAATGACATATTGTTTTAATCTTTTAGGCATCACTGATATTCCTTGTCAAATATGAATTATTATCTTCATGTTATTCCATGTTTATTCCCTTACTAGGAATTATAGATCACCAGTTTCTTATGTATTTACCTTGGTTATCAAACGGAATTTTAGGATCAACCATGTTAAAGAATTTTTCATCAAAGATCTTTTATTTATGTTTAATGTTAAATGAAATAATCCAATTACACAAATTCAAAAGACTCATCAAAATGACATGTTATATTATGTGTAAATTTATGTAACTATTTCATGAATTAATGTGTGATAAATTGAAGGTTTTTTATTGTTGTCATCAGAGGAAATGTTTAGTATTTTCTAGATTCTATTTAGAAAAATCTAGATAGAAAATTATAGATAATACTATGTATACGAAATAATCCTTAAATTTTTTTTAATATAGTGTATGTTATTTATCTAGAAAACAAATCCATGTATATATAATACTAGTTGATATGGTTCTGTAAAATTTGTACATTTGACTATCAACTCCAACATGGTGTTCCGAGCTTGACTTTGGGTAACGTAGTACGTGAAAAAGAGTCGTACAACCCCACTTGTTTGAAACTCCCTAGGGATATGATATGGTACATCATAAGCCAATTATGAAATATTATTAATATATATATAGGAAAATGTCCATAATAGTATATGTTAGTAAATAGATCATGGATAAAAAATATTGGATCGTAGAAATCCATACCTAAATGAAATACATTTACGTTATATATTTTCCCTTTAATGTCATTATATTAAAATTAATGTGATTAAAAGTTAAATATACTTAGACAATATTTTTATTTAATTATTGAATCATTTCTGAAATAGGAAGAATAGATTAAAACATAAATGTGTATATGAATGTTCTTACTTACCAAATGTGATTCCCATCCAAATGGGAGAAGGAATCACACACATCCTAATGATACTCTCCCTACTCAATCAGATTTATAATAGAAAAAAAGATCTAGAGGAGCGTCCAAATCCACCCAAAAGAGAAAAATGCACTATGGAGATCTTTATGTGATAAATACCTCATATATTTAATGGATCATATGGTTTATTAATCATATAACAATGGATCTGATCTAATGAGAAGATGTTCTCCATCCTTCAATGATCTATATAAGAGGTGGTTCTTTTAGATTTTTGTTGTATGGTGAGTGAAGCTGATAAATAATGGTCATTTATCATAAATAAAAGGTATGAGGAAGAGATCAATGTATTGGTGTGGGAGGATTTATATAAAATGTTTTTTGAAATATATTTTACTTTTACTCTCCATTATAAAACTGAAAGGGAATTACTTTCACAGAAGAAAAAGGGAGACTAATATATTGGAGTGTACGAGGGAAACATCACATGAATTGAAAATTACACCTCATATTTTGTTGTTACACCTAAGTGATAGGATGAACACATCCTTGGAGGTATAAAACCTAACATGTGGAATGCCCTGACCATCCATGACATTGATAACTATGAGGAAATTGTATATTGTTACCCCAATGATGAAATTGAGATCTATAAATCTCTACAATACCATTGTGAAAATAAATGAAATGTTTTGATATATTATAGAGGTCTGATAGAGAGATATAATAGTACCATGGAATTTAAACATCATAGTTTCTAATGGTGTGGAAATAATCAGACCAACAATTTTCTGAATTGGGTGAATAAATGTTTTAGGATTTTGATGGAAGGCACATAGATTTTTATTGCCGACAATAGAAAATCGCTACTGTGATAGAGGAATGGAATGATCCCATAAACTCTAAATGTAATATTCATTTCTACATCTTCATAGAAACATGTAAATTGAAAATACATTGGACTTTGAGAAGGGGTTTTTGGAAAAAAATATCTTCTGAGGCAGCTATTGTGTGCTTTTAACATCACTGTTCCTAATTTCAATACAGATAACAAAGGGGTGACAAGTACGTTAGTTATTCATTCAATAATAGTGAAAATTATTATTTTTATTATAGTTATACTCATTCCTAACTATCATGAATTCTTATTAGAACTATTCAAACACTAAAAAAATGCATGAATGTATAGATTTCAGAAAAAATGTAAAATTGGGAAATATTTCATCCTATGTTTATAACTCCACCATATTAGAGTTTTTGTGATGAATTTCTTAGAGATCAATGTTATACTCCATTTTGTGGAATTTTAATCTATTTGCTCATGTACATCCATTCCCTATATATACAAAAAAAATCCCTAAGAAGGAAATCACAATAAATATTACAAATTTCCATCAGATTCTTGTACAAAATCTAGGAGAATGATGAATATTTTTTATCACCATCATCTAAAGTATGGATATTATTTCCCTACAATAAACTATATCATTCTTAAATGATTGAGTCTATTGAATGAATCATCCAGGAAGACATTCCCATTTTAATGTAATATTATATTGTGTTTCCCTAGTAATTTTCTGGTGTTCCTCCTATTTGAGATATTTAATTTATACATAGCACTTATACCTAGGGTGTTACCATTATCCAATAATCTATATAGAATGGATTTTTTGGAACATTATGTGATAACGAAACAAATAAATGATAATCTAAAAAAAGTATTCATATACCCAAGATCTTCACCATGATATGCAACACTCTTCTTCATCTAGAAGAAGGATGGATCAACACACCATTACATCAATTATGTAGAGTTAAAAAATACCATGATAATGAACATCTTTCCTCTACTTTAGATCAATGACTCAGTTGATTAAATACATTGAGCACAATAATTTTACAAAGCATATCGAAGGTTAGAATATTTATATGTTAAGGTGAAGAATGAGAATATACCACAGACTTATTTTATTACATTGTACATACACTCTGAATACATAGTGATACCTTTCAGATTCAATAATTATCTAGAAATAATCTTAGAATTGATGAATAATTTCATTATAGATTACCTTAAAAATAATTATTCCATTATAGAAGATATTATAATATAATCTAAAAATATTAGAGCATGTGGAGAATTTCAATAATATACTAAAGACCTTATGAATGGAAATACATTATGTCATGTACAAAATATTGGAGTTTGAGAAGAATGATGTCTCTTTATTGGGGCATATCATCACATTAAATTGGACATCTATTGAACCTTATAAAATAGGTAAAATTGAATGATGGATAATACCAAAATATATGAAAGATATTGGATTTCTAGAATAATGATTCATGTATATGAAAAGGAGGCGTATAACTACATGTGATCTCACACTACCCAAAAGTGAATATATTTCCATGGTATTTAGTGATGATTCGAAGAAGTTCATGGTATGTATGATGACCCAAAATGACAAAGTCATTTCCAATAATTCAAGGTATTTGAATGTTAATGAACAAAATTACACAACACACGATGTGGAGCTGGATTCATTGATTTTCCATTGATTCATTTGGTGGAATTATATCTTGGGTGAGATTGGTGAAATATATATAGATCAAAATTTTCTCAAGTATATATTCACATTGAAAATTATTAATATGGGCCAATTAAGATTGATAGAGATGATTAAATACTAGAGATTCTCAATACACTACCATCGTAGTAAGGTGAATAATACGGAAGACGCTCTTTGCATAAAAAATCATGTAATTATATCATAGAGGATAAGGGATAATGATCTGATCTTCTCATATTAATAAAATATGGACATGGGAATTCAAAAGGACCAAACTTCATTAATCCTTTAACAAATCATTTCACAATAATTTAATATTGAATGGTTAAAGGATGTTAAAATAGTTGATGCAGGAATTTACAAGAAAGTATAAGATATAATGAATGGTAAATCATTGATGTTCAATGTTAATGATGTTGTTGTTCTGTGATTTAGGTTAAGACAATGTATACCAAAAATTTTTAATTTAAATAATAATATATTGGAATATTCACATATATCAAGCATATAAATCAACATAGGAGGCACAATGATGTATTGAGATCTCTGAGAACGCTATTCGAGGGACAATAACAAGTAGAAGGTCATGGAAATGGGATAAAGTCACCCTGTACATTCTCACAAATATTCCAAAGAAATAAATAGGGAATTATGCTATATGGGTTTTGTTGGATATTTATTAAAAGACATAATAGATCATTGCGATATGATATGAATTATCAGTGGATCTACTTGCATAGATAAACATTAGGAATGTGGTGGGGCTTGATGGAGCACCACTATTGATTTTATTCGATCAGGGTCCATGATTAGACTATATCATATGGATGAGTCCCCATCATGTTGTGATTACTATTTTAATGTTATGAATCACTTATCATCTTCAAAATAATTACTAATTTGAGAGTATTATCCATACACTTGAGTACATGTTGAGAGCATTATTAATGGACTTGAATGAAATATGGGATCCACATCTTCCTATTTTTCGAGAACAATTGAAAACAAAATACCCACACGTGCATCCAAATGGATCCCTATGAGGCCCTTTTTGGGAATATAAATAAGAAAACTACATTATGGGATGATGTTGGTGAATAAAAAATGCTATGTACTAAAATGGTCAAAGAGTTAGTGTAAAAGGATAAGAAAATTCAGCATTAAATCAATGCTGCTCAGATTTGAAAAAAGAGGTAAGATGAAAATTATAAATGTGACCTACATTTTGATGAAGGAGGAATCTTATTCCAATACATATTTTCATGTAATAATGTATTGTGATTTTGTATTAATGGAAATATTATTCTAGTATACATCTTCCCATTTGAGAGTCTTCATCACATAAGAGCAGGTGCCTATTAACTTTCACTCCCACCTAACCTATATCAAGTTCATGATGTATTCCTTGTAACAATCTTGAGTAAGTACATACTTGACCCCTCACATGTAATTAATATAGATGTAGTACCATAGGATAATGATATTTCCTATGAGGAGTAACTGGTAAATATCAAAGATCATGAAGACAATGTTTTATGAAATAAGACAATACCCCTGAAAAATGTGAAATTGAGAAACCAAAATATTAAATATTAAATATGGTAATAGTAAGAAGTGATGAAATACAGTTTACCACATATATTTTAATGTGGTGAAATGAAAACTTTGAGGGGGAAATTTCCCATGGGGGATGATTGTAACAACTGAATTTTTATAAATGAAGTTTACCTTTGTGATATAATCAAATATCATAATATGTATTATGTTATAGAAAGAAAATTAACTTGCATTGTTATATATTTTGATATAAAAGTTAATTAATAAAATTTCAATTTTTTATATATCCATTAGATATATTTCCCAAGATTAATATAAATACAATTCTATAAGAAATCTAATTGACATAGAAAAATGAAGTGATACCCTATTCCACAGGCGCTATACTAAATGAAGCCCATTTATTGGAGCTTCTACGGGAGATACAATCACTACAATTTTCCCATAACCAATCCCATGTTGGGATCCAATAACATAATCATGGGTTGAACAATTTATAGTGGAATTTTATGCTCATCGAGATCACATCACAAACAATGTTTGATGAACGACCCATTGAATGTATCACCAAGAAAAAACATATTCTTAGGGTTTGTGATAGTGTAATAAATGGATATGTATCATGAACATAATTATATAATTATTTATATTTTCATGAATAATATATTAAATATAATTTTTAATGGTACTTAATAAAAGATTTTGTTTTTGATTTAATTAAAAAGAAATTGGATTTTCAGTTGACATTCAAATTTAATTAGTGAATTTATTTTGATGATTAATATATTATTTTAAATAAATAATATTTTTATGAAATGATATTATTAAATAAGGATTATAAATTATAAATAGACATATAATGATTAAGATGGGAAATTAAATTTTAATAGGGGTTCAAATACTATTATGGTAAAAATCATGGCACATTTTTAGTAGTGGTAGAATATTATATTAAAAATGAAGATGAAAATATTTAAATAATTATATATATCAAAATAAAAAAAATTGGAATAAAAATATAAAAATTATCCAATGGTTATTTTTTTTAAATAATTGGACAATCGAATTTTCAGTTAAAAATTATATACCGTGTAAATATATGATATGTTTTATTGCATCACAATGATCCAAAAAATGAATTAATGACTACAATAATCGGTATCCTCATTAAAATATATTTTATATAATTAAAATAATTTTATTTTATGTTTACATGATTAATTTTTTTAATCCATTATGAATAATTTCACGTAATTAATCTATTTTAGCTTTCTAAATTCAATTATTTAATATTGCCACTCACCTCCAAATAAGAATGAGAATTATTTAAATATGTTCATCCCTATTACTAACAAAATAATGAAAACCTCCCACTATTGAAAAACCATGTGCAAAAACCCAAATATGTTTTGTGGGTTTGAATATTAAATTATATAGAGTCCAAAGACTATGTTTGTGAAATATTAAAGAATACCCCTCTCATTTAGGATATGATCCCATCAAAGCTCCCACATATCTTCCTTAAAAATACTAGGAGAACTTCCTTACTCATCCCTAACCTCTCTATAATAATAACATGGTTCTACGTGCTATCAAGAAGCACATTTTTATGCTTTTAGTGCCACACATTCATGTCATGGATTTCCATTCTCATCTTTATCAATGTTTATTTATCAGGTTATTCTAATTTACATTCAATTAATAATGATGGGGTATATTTTTTCACAATCCCATACATACCTTATTATATAAATTATGACATAAAAAATTACCTCTCATTAATCCCCACATTTTCAACTATTACCATGCTGAAATTTTGTTAGAATCAATTCCTTTCTCTATTTATTCATCTTATTTAATATCACATGCCTTATTTTATCTAATTAAATATAATTGTAAATTTCTATCAATTTGTCTATCACTTTCACTTAATTTATAAATTATGAGGGACCCATTTCACTCTCATCGACCAATTTGTTTTATTTTTTTTTGTGATGTAGTTATGTTGTCAAATTTTCAATGTGATTTTCTATACAATCCAATTATGTAGAGAATACTATATCGATTTTCAATCACGTTTCTCAAATTTTATGCACATTTTACTTTTAAATTAGAAAATACATTTATGTATTCTACACTACGTCAACATGGATAAAATTATTATGATTATTGAATCTATCATTTTTGATCTATGTGGTGGAATTAAGCATTGGATGGAAATGAAAGGGGAGAGTGTTATATGAATTATATAGTGGTGAAATTAATGGGTAAATGTTTAGTATCATGATACATCATGTTGGTAAAGCGGTGTAACTGATTTCTTTATCTGATAATTTCCAAAATCATTTCTTGGTTTTTTAGCCTTGAAATCTAATGTAGAGATTTATGACATTTCTATATTTCCTATATAATGATTATCAACCTATATCATGCCTTATTAATCCTGTTACATTATTTCTCAATGATATGAATTATGTAACATGTATTTTTATCTTTATGTTTTTAAATTAAAATTCCATTTTTTATATTTATGTCTCACCTTTATTACGTATTTCCCAAGGTTTCCCAATACATTTTTATGCTCATGAATTCCAAAAATTGTTTTCAATAATGATGTTGTAATTTATGTCAAATGTTAGAATGAGATGTACTTACTTCCTTTATGCAACAGACATCACGGTCATTATATTTTAATTAAGTTTATTGATATTTAATTAAATCATGTATTAATCTGCAATAATGGGAAGGGTTTTTATAACTAACAGTTTTCCCAATCTATGCAACCCAGGGAGTACTCCCATGCATTGTTTTTATGATTCTTTGAAGAGAAAAAACAACCATTTTGCAAACAATTTCCCAAACATTGTGAAATAACCATGGGGGTATCCTCTAAAGTGTGTTCTTGGTTCATGGTTAGTATGGGTATTGGTTATCCATTATTCCAAACCACAAGACCCCAATTTGTTGTTTAAAATTATCGTTCTACACCCAATTTCATATAACTGAACCTACATCTCTTCATTACTAATTCCAATTGCCAAAAACAACATTTATCAAAAAATAAGAACTCTTTATCCTATCATTATTCTTTAAATGATATATATTACTTCCAAAATTTAAAAAATCTTATGGTAATATCATTGGATATCTATTGGTAAGTGCTTTAATCTACTAGCTCAATTAATTGTTTATCTTCCAATTAGAAATGTTATTTTGATGAAATCTCATATTCCATAATTATAGGATGTTCACCCATTTGTCGATTTTCATTTGTTCCATGAAAAACTAAGGGATTAAACTAAACTAGGCATCAACTAATAGATTTTGGTAAGAGGTACCTAAATATCCCCTAAATGTATTTTCATTTATAAATTCCCATTATTGTACGCACGTTAGTTTAATCGAGAGATGCTTCTAAAATCCATTTGTTGTGATTATAGTTTTTAACTTTTCTTATAATGATATAATTATGCATGATAATCATGTGAAAGAGGTTTCAAACTCAACACCATTCACAAAAATACGTGGTGTACCATATTATGAATATTAAAATAATTTTGAGATTATCTACGATGCTATTTGGGTGTGATTTAACTTGGAATTATTAAGGTAAGTGTTCCATTGTAATTAAATTAATGCTTAAATTGAAAAATGGATATTATATTTATATATATCACATTCACTAGTTATATTATAATTTATTTTATTTGATAAATGGTTACATATCCTTGATACATATCATCATGACTATTGAACGGTAATGTAATTAACATATTAAAATACTTATTGACATCAACATTACATCACAAATGATTACATATGATATTAATGGAATGAGTATAACAAGAAAATTTCCCTTAGAACTTTTAAAATATTTATATGAATATTCATATACGATCCATCACTAGATTCCTAAGGGGATTACCAGAGCACTCATAGGACGCCATTATGATTTATTGAGCCAATTTCCAAAGGAGACAACCATCACTAATTTTTTTAAAATTTATTATTACATAAATTTCATTGAATTTTACTAGAGACTCACTAGAAATATTTTATTGATATTATAATTCCATGGATATAATCCATGTATTCCCATTGATGTATTTGGAAACATGGTGACATGGAATCACCCCCACACTCCCCTTCATTCATTTCCAAATATTACTATAGATGGGCTATATGGAAAATGTTAGACTATTTTATAGTTGAATGAATTGAGAGTTCCCATTGGATTATGCTATCACCCCTATATCCAGATTTGTTTTGACAATATTATTATTTGGATCAACCATTGGGCTTATAGATTCCTTCGTTACACATTGAATCCTCAGTTATTATTTCGACATATTATAGTATTACCTATAACATACATATTTTATATATTTATTTTAAATTGAATCAAAATTAACTAATTGGTTACATGATTTGATTCTAACTGAGGTGGAAGAAGGTATATGATTTTTATTTTTATTGGATTACTGTTATATATATGCAGGATATATTTGTTTATATAGACTGAAAAGAATTGCATAGACCCCATTGGTGGTGGCCCACTATGATTAATCTCACAACCTATTTGGACTTACCTTGGTACCTGGGTAGATTATATGATCACATTTTTGGAAATGGGGAGTTTTACCACTTTTGACACCATACTATCTTGATTTATGATTGGAAATTTGTATAGGATGGCTGATCCTTAGCTTTGGTTTCATTAATAATTTGACATTTTTTCTATTGTAAGAAATGTAGGATACCATGTTACTACTGCTAAGTATCCTTTTATATTATGTTTTTAGAGAAATGACATTAAATTATTATTTTTATTAGAAATAATTTAGATTGTGGGTTTATTATTTATACATAGATATTTATTCTTACTTTGATAGATATGTTTATTATTTTTCTTCATTATTATATTCATCTATTTTATAAACACTATGATCCACTCTTACTAGTAGGAATATTATTTCCAAAACAGATCCTAGTTCCTGAATACTAGTTAGCATCTTTGATCATAAAATAAGGTGAACATCAAGCCTTGTAGCTAGCCGAGATTGGATGGTAGATAGCGAATCGGGTATGGACATAAAATAGTGGTATCATAGCTTTATTTTCATTCACCCAATTATTGTTATATTGATGTATAATATTATATTTATGTAAAAACATTAAAATAGGACATTCCTAAGAGTTACTAACCCACATTATTAGTAAATACCATGTTTCCATTGAATGGGAATATTTTTTTCTGTTTCTCACTTATTTTTAGTGGATATAAATTCATCATTGGGTGATGTACATGGATTGTTTTATTATATATGATTTATGGGAATTTATCCATTATGAAGTTCTTAATGGATCACTATTACATGAATAATTATAGTCAATTAGAAGTCATAATATATATATATATATACGAGGCATTATAGAATAATTTTACATGTTGTGTTGCCTACGTTTATTGTGAATGTTATGTGATCCAGGGTTTTTAAATATGAATGGTCTAATAAAATCTTCTACATGAAAATAAATATTTTTTAAAAAAAATATAAATCATCAAATTAAATTGTTTTTCGAATATATATTTATATTGATATATTAAATATATAATTTTAACCCATGTAATTTATTTGATTATAGTTACTTGAGTCTAGATTGGGATACGATATCAGGAATACCCATTTGTATTTTGAGGTGTATGGAACCTTATAAATAGTAATCATTAATTCATAAAAAATGAGAAATTATAGTTTACCTATTATATTCTATGAAATAAATCATGAGAAGAGAATTAAATTCAAATCAGTGTTTATTTAATTAGAAAGTGTATGGTCCTTTATTAGCATGTAAAGTAAATTCATTTAATGAACTTGTTTTTTTATTATTATTTTTGTAATATATAATTTAATTTTTGACTTATGAATTAATTGTTTTATAGTAAATGAAGAGGAAATATAAGATTAAATTAGTTTTTTGTCTGATGAATTGTTATTTATCTACCATATAATGGAACCTCAATAAAATATACACAATATATTATCAACACCAAGGACTTCTACGTTTAGAGTTGGGATAATAATCCTTTGGTAGTGATCTATTTTTCTTTTTTTTAATGTAGTGATCCTATAAGAATTCAACATTTTTTGAGGCATTGGAAATAAAATTATAGAGCTATTCAAACACAACATCCTCTAGAAATGGGCTTGGTGGGTGGCAAAAACCATGTTGCAGATGTAGTTTTCCATAAGACTCCATTGATCAATATAGTGGTTCAACATAAGGTAACACCTTCAATTACCAAATAGGATATATATTCTCAGCTATGATATGGTTTTCTAGTATTATTACAGTCTATGTGTGGTGCTCCATGTCACGAACTTACGATCCCTGATTTGAATCGTGAGTTTGAATAGTAGTACCTTCCAATATTATTAGGGAATGGGGTTACATAAGATTTTGAGTCACATATAGGGGAATATTATATATATTATAGAATCCTAGTATGCATCTCTATTGGAAGGTAAATATCAGTAACTATATTTTATGTGATTCTACTAAGAAATAGTGGGATTTGATTAATCATGTTGGACTTCCTTAGGACATTGTATGGGAAGACATCCAAACAGCTTTCAAGGATTACCATTTTTTCCAATAAAATCAGAGATATTTGAGCTAAGATGATCATAAACATTGATTAGGGTTCTATATCTCTCGTAGACTATTCAGTATGTATCATTAATCTGCAATGTTTTAAACCTCTCCTTACCAGTGATGAGTTATAAAGAGTGAGATGCATTGAGGATGGGCTCGTGCATGTCACCATATCATAGGTGAATGTTAATTTCATATCTACCTTTTATGATATCGTGAATCATTCACTTATCACAATGTGAATATTGATAAAATCCAATATCTATGGGCATAATGTTATAATATCAATAAAAAGTGAGTAATTCTTCTTTTAGGTGGAAGCCTATTGTGGATTTTTCTAATCAAAGGAGTGACAACCATGTTATCCATACAAGAGGATCCGTTATAGTCCCTCACATTGGAAGGAAGGGGAATATAAAACTTTATTTTGATGGATACATTCTTGAATATTTCTCATTCATTCATTGGGGCCTTATTTAATGGGGTTTTAAACAATATATCTTGTTTTGAGTGTAATAGAACCTAAAACAGCTCAACCATCATGAACATGATAAATTATGCCTCATCAGGAAAGATTTTAGATTTCCATGAATAAAAAATGTTAATGAGGAGGTCCTCATTGAGGTATCTATACTTCTTTCTTATTAGTGCTAGTAGAGCGGACCAACATATGGTTCTCATATGTTACTCAAGTCCATAGATCCAAAAAAATTATAGTATTATGACCCATAAATGAGGATAATATTACATGAACATAGACTATACACATTTCTATTATAATAAACTAAAATATTGTATATTATTTATTAGATACTAGTTCATCCTTTTCCATTTTATATTTATCAACATTGCATTGTCTTGGGTTTAAAATAATGCACTTTTGTGGGATGATTAAGCCAGACACATCTAAGGTGTTTAGTCATATGTTATACACTAATGAAAATAATGTTCACCTAATGTAGGTAGTTATTTTTTAATATGGGACCAAATTTTCATCAATAGGATGGGATGTGATTTCATTCATAGGATAGACTAGTTGGTTACCTTTATGTAATATGTTGACTAATATCACCATAAGGAATAATTTACATCTTCAGAGGGTGACAACTATATACCCAATGATGATTAGGAAGTCCCAGAACATAGTGAACATAATAGCATCAATAGAAAGGTTGTGTGAAATCCTAGATTTTTAGAATTTCATTTGATGATTAGATGATACATTTGATATATTTTCTTCCTGAGTTGGATCACATCTGGGACGTCTTCCAGGAAAATTTCATTGGACTAACTTCTTACATAGAATTATAGTTTACAATCTCAGTCATTGTATGATTACCTCTAGAGTATATTATTATATATAAAATAATTCCTAATAAGTTCCAAGATCATAATACATAGTTGGAGCAATTAGAATCTAATTGTTTTATAAAAAATAGGATTTTATCTTGGGGATAACCCATGATTCTATTCAAGAAGGAAAATGGAACCCTCCATATTTTTGTTCTACCAATGAGCGAACTAGATTTCTGTTATGAAGTGATATTCATATCATCAAATTAATGATCTCTTCATCATTATCTATAAATATATTGTATTCTCTTAGATCATCATGACATCATGTTTTCAATATGTATGAGTCAGGCCATTAGGGAAACCTTGAACATCTTTCTGAAGCTAGTACAGTTTATATGATTATCTTTTTATTCTATTCTATCTTATCAATGCAATCACTATTTTAATGAACTTACTTAATATAGTTTTATATCCCAATTTGGATTCCATAATCATGGATTTTTTTGATGCAATGTTCGATTATACTCATACTCGAAAAAATGATGATAGACATATTTATATTATTAGGAATACAATAAGAAAAAATCAGTTATATGATAAGATCCTGAAATTCCACTTCTAGATCTATAATGTTCACATCATGGGTACTATTATCACAGAATCTATATTAACAATAGACCTATTTATAATGATTTTTTCTACATCTTCGGATAATCCAAATAATTTTTTTGAAATATGTATTTTCTTAAAGATGGATGAATATAACAATTATTTAATAAATAACATATCACGCCATTATGCACCTCTCAATGCTGTAACCAAGATGGGTGTCATGTTGTTATGGTATAGAGAATGCGAGGAGGCCTTTCTGGAGAAGAAATGAAGTCTTACATTAACACCAATTATTCTTATTCTAGATCATGGTAGAGGCTATAAATTTTTCTACGATGCATCACACATCAGGTTAAAGTATTATTGATGTATTTTTCTTGATTAAATACATTAATGTCTCTCCAGTTTATAAATCAAAATCATAATTACCTGATGCTATACTGCATACTTGTAGTATTTATTCATGATTTTCATTACTGGGGGTATTATAAAATGGTTGTGTTCTTTGTTGTATATAATGTTCAAAATAGCCTCAAATATTCATTTACACAACATGGATATAATTTTATAGAATGATAATGTTATTAATACCATTATTATTTGGACATTGATCTTGCCTATATGTCTAGAAATGGAATTGTGGTAGCTAATTGGAATTATTAGAAAAGGAAGGAACTATATATATTGGAAGTCAATGATGACTGGAAATCGATATCCCCTAATTATTACCCAAATATTATTGTTTCATGAGTTCCATGATAATCATTTTCTTATAGACTTATCAGTTTCCTCTTCACTCCTCAATAGGTTAAAGAGAAGAATGTAATCAAATCCAGATTGTTTGGTTGTATGATATATTATTTCTATTTAGGACCCACCTCTTTTTTGTACTATAAATAATGAAAACATCATGTGTATACATGGGTGTAATTTGGTTGTTATAGAATAGATAGAGGGGAATATTGGAGAGTCACATCCTCCTTAATGGTTAGTGACCAATGAATCTCTAAGATGTATTGTGATATTAATCAGTATTGTTGGTTTCCTGGTTTGGAATGTTATGTTATAGGTTTTATTATTATGTGTTCTATCTGTAATTAGATAATTGTCAATAAATAGCGACCTTCTAGCTTATTTGCATCAATTTTTGGTCTTGGACTAGAAATGGGAGGATATCGAGATTGAATTTTTGGATAGATTGCTGAGCCTATATCAAGGTAATGATACGGTCTGGGTAGACAAAGATAAAATATTAAAATTTTACCCCATCCATAATATCTATAATATGTTATCTATTAATGACCTTGGAATAATTTACGTACATGAAATTATAATCATTCATGGGTTCTATCAAACAATAGTTTCATATAGGGATGATCACTCCACAATTATGTTATAATATGTTTTATAGATAACATTAGGTAAATAGGTGTTTCTTAGAATAAATGGACACCCTCAGACCGATAGACATTGAAAATAACCTATACATGTGATGAAAAATATTATATGGACTTGATCCTCGATTTTGGAGGTTTTTAGAGAATAATAACACTCTTATTGAGTATAAAGGTAGTAATAAAAATCAGGAAAAAATTCCTATGGCTTCGTATCTATACTTTTATGGAAGGGAATGTTATTCCCCTTTGTGCATGTTTGATAATGAAAGGCATTGATTATATGTATTATTATCATTTAGGGACTTTATAGTTGTTTTAGTTGATCTAAATACATATGTCTATTAAATATTATGGGTATAATTAATATTTTGATCACCATTGTTAACCTAAAGTGTTTTAAGTTGGGGACCATTTTTTCATATCAGTGTCACCATGACTATAGAGTTGGATGATATAGAGGAAAGGGATGATGGCCCCTTATTTTGATGGTTTTTTTGATATCCCAGATCTAGTCTAGAGAGAATCAAACTATTTTTTTTCTACCTCGGATGTACCATTACAAGAATTTAGTCTTCCAAATTTCATAAAATCACTATTAACAAATAGACATGTCTAAAACCATTCTTCTAGAGAATTTTGAACATGATTTTGTGGATTTTTGATGATTATTCTATTAAAATCATGATTAATGTATGAAGGGTATCTAAGGACAATATTTCTCTTTTTTATGGATACAATGTCAGGAAAACCATGTAAAGGATGATACATGGATATGAATGATGACATACATGCGTAGTGGTTAGTGTTATTCCCAAAAATAATTTTACAATAAATAGATGGGAAAATCATTGAATAGGTCCATTATATGGGGTAGACTAAAAGAATACAGATTTATCATGAGGTAGCGATCAATTAATGTTCAGACCAATTCATTGGTTCTATTCTATTACGTGTTACTAATAAGGATGTGGAGTAAATGAGTGTCTTTGGGACTTTTTAGGAAAATAGAACCCCAGTTGGTGGAAGAAAAAACTAGGCAACATTGTTAGATGAAACTATTCCTCCTAGTCCACATAATTTCTTATTAACATGTGAGGCATTTTAGTGAGGAGATGAGGTGGGATAGTGTTCCCTAACCCTAAAACCAAGGGAACTCGCTCGTGGAGATGCCATGTTGTTTTAAAAGTCGATAACACATGGTTTTTGCATGGTTACCCAACCCATGCACATGAAACGTTTGGGTCCCCAATTTATGCAGTGTTTGGAATTGGATTGTCACACACTTTGGACAATAGTGCATCTAAACCAATATACCAGGAAATTATTGTAAAAATTCCCATTTTATCGTGAATTTATTATATCTCAACCAACCACTATTATTTTTGTAATTCTAGTGGAAAACAACCGCAATTTTTACACATGAAGATCTCATACTACTATAAATATTGTATCATGGATAAATATTCAATCCTGACATAGAATATATATTCAATTGTCTTGGTGGATATCCATGAGTAAGTTCTTTAGTTATTTTTTTCAATTCAATATTTATCTTCGTATCAATGATGTTTTTTGATATACGATCATATGAAATATTTTCTAGGAATTAATCCTATTTCTATTTTCTTCTCTTCCCTTCCATATAATGGAATGAAGAGAGATGATGAATATACTACAATCATAAGGTATTTGGTCTATTAAATTTAACTATAGGTATTGTTTTTTGAAAATTCTTATCAATGTGTCCACGCCGATTTCATTGGGTGATGCTTCTAAAATTCTTATAACATGATTTTAATTATTTATCTAGAAATTTAAAGCTTTAATAATAAATATAATTCATGTATTTTATTTGTTGGACCTCAACAGCATCTACCTAATTATGGTTTTTATCATGTTATGACTTCCACACCACTCTTTAGATTATTTTTGATATCATTTGTGTGTGATTTAACCTGGGATTATTATGGTAAGTTTTCTATATTCATTAAATGAATCAATAAATTGTTAAATGAGAATTATATTTATAAACACCACTTAGACTAGTTTAATTTTATGTTTATCAGTTTCATAAATGGTTTCATGTCGATGATACAAATTTTAAGAATATTGTAATATAATTTAATGAAAATATAAAATGATTTAATGCAAATAGTATTAAATGGAATTTTATTATATATGATATAATTGGAATGTATATATGTTTAATATATTTCATACATCATTTATTTCATTATAGGAATTATATAAATTGAGTCATCTTGGGATTCTGAAGGGAATTCCTTGAACACATATAGGATTCCATTTAAATACATTAAGCAGATTTCTATAGGAGATAAGAACCACAAAATATAATCATTTCCTTATTAAATGAATTATTATATGTTTTACTTGTGATCACATCAATTTTTTTAGATATTATAATATCTTGGATGAACCCCTTGGATTCATCATGATTTCATTGGAAATGCAGCACCATAGATTCACCACATTGTGCCCATTAATTATTAGCATGATATTAATATAGAAAAACTACATGGACTCGGTTAGGATATTATAAAATGTAATTACTTTGTTTTTAACCTTCTATTACACTCATACCCATATGGGAAGACTACATATAAAAAAATAATTGGATTGATCAATGTGGTTGTGGATTCCTTCATTACAACTTGAAACCCGAATTATTATTACTCCCTTTTTAAAATTTTCTAATATCATAAATATATGATATCCTTATTAAAAATTAATTCATTATTATTTAAATAATTACATGACCACACACCAACTAAGAATGATGTTATAATAAAACATTTATGTGTACTACATTTATATTATATACCTCCAAATGGTTTTACTTTATATAAATAGATGATATTTTTAGAGAATCCATTACTAGTTTCCTTTTAATACTGTTCACACACCCTATACATGACCCCATTGGTACCCATACAGGTAATAAATTCATATGTGTAGATGCGGAGATGTGTCCCTCTTTACACACTAGAAATTATTGATTTCTATTGGATGAGATTTTAGTAGTTGATGACTGATCCTGATATCAGGATTCATGAAATGTTTTTTCATTTATTTATTATGTGTATTATTCACTGTAATGATTTCATTCTTCCATGTATATATTTTCTTCCATTTTGAATGGAAATGAAATTAAATTAGATTTTTTATATGAAAATGGTCATACTTTGAGTTTATTATTTATTACATATATTATTCTTCTTACTTATGATACAATTTTTATAAATATGCTTCCATTTTATTTAATTTGTTATGTCCTCAATGCACTACTCCCTATAGAGAAGAGTTGGACTCTCCAGTGATCCACCACATGCCTTATCTTCATTTCATAAGGCTCTATAATGTAAGGGGATGTTCTTAACTAAATGTGGTCGGAAAAGTTCAGTTATCGATAGTGATCTAGGTCACAGACTTCACATAACTATAACATTCACTTGAATACACCCCCAATAATAAAACAGATATTCCAAATTTCAAATAAAATCTAAAAAATTTCAACCAAAATTCATCAATAAATATATTTTAATTAAAAAAAATAATTATAACATATCAAAAATAAATTCAATTAAATTCAAGAAAATAAAATCAAAACTTGTTACATCATTTGAGCCAAAACATCATGACATTCCATCATTGGTAGAGGCTACCACATTAACGAATAATAAAATAAATATCCCTATTTCTCCAATATTGGTAGAACACTTGAGAAAATAAAAAAACTTTATGTTAATATAATGTGTGAATCTTATAAAATGTAAGAAAAATAAACTTAAACTTCATGACTCTTCACTATTAAAATTTGGTAGTAGATGAACTTTCTCCTATGAAATTAGTATAAATGGGGGCTAAATTATTTGACATCAGTTATAAGAACCAAAAAATATCTCATGTTCAATAATAATTTAGTGACAATAGTCATTATTTAGTGGAATTTATTAAATGTTTTGTTTTGATCATATTTTCACGTGGTTTAATATTAAAATAGAAATGTTTTTTCAAAAATACAGAAAAACACAAACATGTATGTATAAAATATTTTTCAGTTGTTTATAGGGGGAAAATAACCCAAAAATAGATATCCAACTCCAAAAAATTAATCCATGGTTATAAGAAACAACCACAATATTTATAAACCATTTTTGTATAAATAATTTAATAAAAAATAATATAGAAGACATAAAATAAAATATTCCAAAATAAAAAATAACAGCATCATACATAGACATACATATTCATAAATCCACATCCATTATCATTCAAATACATTCATTAGTACGAAATCAACATTAAACAATAAACATAGATATTATATATACATATAAATATATATATATAATATTTCGAACATCCAGTATCCCCTCATGACCAATAAATCCATCCCACCACCTCTACTGCATCCAACTTACTCTGTATCCCAAGTCATCATACCAAAAACCAACCACATAATTGTAATTTATGGATGAAAAATATAGAAATAAAAATTGATCATAATAAATATAAATTACCGTTCAATAATTAATATTATATAACTATTCCACAAAAATATGATCCATCGTCATTTATTTCTACCGATTTTCAGGATTTATAATGGTCACCCTCCTATCTATTTCCTAAATAATTCACCTATAATAAAAATTATAACATTTTAAAAATTAATGATTAATATAATATCCATTGATTATATTTTTTTTACATAGTATTAGTCATTTTATCAAACAAACAGCAGAAATTTTGATATGAAATAAAAAAATTATACTAATGAACACATTGAATATAAATAAATACCTATTTAAATTTTTTCCCGCAATTGAAACTAATAAGGGATAAGAATTTAAGAATATAATAGATTTCTATGCTCATGTACATTTTTTCTAAAATATGAAAATTTATAAAATTAATATTATTATTTGGAAACATTTCATGTATTTTAAATATAATTTAAGACAATTTATCTTATTATATGACAAAAATATGAGGTCATATGATATGGTTTTTTACATTACAAAAATGTTTTGTGTTTTAAAACAATTATAAAAATTTTATGGGAATCCTAGAAAAACCATAACACAGATTAATGTTCTGTTAGGTCCTACATTTTTTATATTGATCCCTTACATCATTCATATGATTTAACAGACATAAAAACATTTTTTTTAGTATTAAACCAATGAAGAACATTTTAGAGGACAATGATATCTTTAAAAAATTCATATTGATCCATTCTAAGCACATTGCACATCATATGGATGTTTTAAATTAGAAATTTGAAAAGTATTAGTACCATAATTTACCCATGATTTCATATTAGTGCAAGGTTACTTTCTATAGTATTCTATTTTACATGGATATTTCATTGTATTCAAATAAAAAAATAATAGGGTTCCTTAGAAAATGGTATCTCATATTTATGCAAAATTAGTTTAGACATTTAAAAAATTAATCAATGGCCCTTTCTGTATTAATTCTCATCCATACGATATTGTTTCTATTTTTTTGACCCCCCGATTCACTATTTTCGAAAAATTAATATATTTTATAATGGTTTATTAAGTCGTTCAGGCAACATAAAACATTATTTAGATGTTTTGACTTATTGTACACATCATAAATATATAAAATTTACTCGATCCATGATTTGAAATTAGTATGAGGTCTTATTATACGTTGTTGACAAATTAATTCATCTTTTAGTGTTTTAAAATTGTAAATACGTTCATAGGAATCCAAAGAAAAAAATTAGATTAAAATTGATTAAATTCCAACATTTCGATAAAAAATATATTGTTATATTCTTTTGATTGTATGGCTATCCAATGTAGTTTTCTCGATTTTTACCCCCTGATTTCTATTTATAATGACAATGTTATCTTTTAAAACTACTTATTGAGTCATTTCGAGCACACCACACATTGAATTGACATTTTTCTCACATACTTGTCTAATAAAATTTAAACCAATCTATACATTTATTTCACATCAATATTTGGTTGTCTTCAATGATTTTGATCATTACATGTGTGTTTTAGTGTTTTAAATTACATATAATGTTTTTATAGTTAACATGGGAATAACATTTCCTAGATTTATTTGGAAATGATTCTTAAAATTAAAAAATCAATATATTACCATTTTCCAACATTTTTTCCGATATTTGTTGTTATTTTCAAAAAAAAATTCACTACATTATTTTTTACTGATTTTGATGTCTTTTGTTAATACTTATTGAATCATTCTGAGCACACTGAATTTCTTATTGTTCTGTTATATGAACATTCTATTAAAAAATGATCCATCCATTGTTTCCCCCTGAATTCACACATAAATATGGTATTTATTTATGGGTTTTAATATAATTAAACATTTTAGTGTTGTGAAAATATAAATTTTTTTTTACTAGTGTCCTTAGAAATCCATAACTCAGATTTTTGTGGTCCTAGTTCCTATATTTAAAAAATAAATCTAATGTCATTATCCTTGAATAAAAATTCATATCTAAGCGACCTTCTTTATTTTGACCCAATGATGGAGAGTTTTAAAGGCTTTTATATTTTTTGAAACTATTTATTAACATATTTGGAGAACATCACATGTCATGTGGATATGTAGTTTTCTCATGCACATCACAAGTAATTAAAATGCTATTGTCCCATGATTTCATATCAATATTTGGTCACTTTCAATTGTGTCAACCTTGATATGATACTTTTTTAAACTAAAACATCATTAGGAGGAATTTTTTGAAAGGAGTAACTTATATGTACATGGAGTGAGTTCCAACATTTGAAAACTAATAATTATTTCTTCATTTCACATCCACATATAACCTTTTTCTTGATTTTTACTCAATTAATGAATTTTTTTAAAGACATTGATAATTCATTAATTTTCATATCGAGTTATTTTATAGAAAAAACATGTCATATTTATTTGTTTCTACTCATACTGGTGAAAACTAATTCCACTATAGTTTTCCCATGATTTCACATCAGTATAAGATCTAATGACATGGTTTTTAACGTTATATTTTCATTTAATTGCTTTAAAAAACTAAATACACATTTACAAGTATTCCATAAAAACTGTAACCTATATTGATGTGAATTTGGTTTATAAATTTCAAAAATATATTAATATACATTTTATTGAAATATTGAGACAATATGCGGCCATTTACATTATTTTGGCTCTTTTAATCATATTTGTGATGACACTAATATATATTGAAACTCCTTATTTAGTCATTTTAAACAAAATATGCATTATATGGCTATGATATATGACCGTTAAAATCATAAAACATTAACCATAATTATCCTATTTTTTCACATCAATAATTACTCACATACAATGTTTTTGACAATTAGATTTATGTTTTAGTATTTTAAAACACTGAACATGTAATTAAAACTATCCTTATAAAACCATAACTTGGATTTATAATAAATTAATTCGTACATTTCAAAACAAATTATTATTTTTTGTAATATGATTTCACATCAATTTAATGTTGTTTTCAATGATATAACCCCACGGTATATGTTTTAATTATTTTTATACATTTTTAAATGGATTAATGAGTAATTCCAATAACAATGCATATTGGATGGAGGTTTTTTTCTACTCATACACATCAAAAATAATTCATCCATAGTTTTCTCATGATTTCACATCAATATAGGGAATTCTAGTGTGGTTTTGAACAATACATGTACAATTTATTTTGATTAAAATATTTAAAATATGTTAATTGGACTCATAGGAAATGTTTAATAGGAACCGATGCAGTGTTGGTTCAAAAATATAAAAAATCATTCCATGTTGGTTTTCCTATTATTTAATGGAATTATGGATTCTTTATCTCTGTTATGGCTCCTTGATTCATGTTTTAAAAGTCATTTATATCTTTAAAAATTCTTACACAAAATCTAAAACCAAATAAATGAGGTCTTTTTATTTTTAAACGCAAGCACAATAATCCATAATTAATTTTTGAGATGTGTTAAATGAAAACATGTCAATCAAGCACATTATGTGTTTGATATGACTTTATGTGCATGTTTTTAATATAAATATTCCATTTTAGTTTCAAACATTTGTGAAATATCAAAAATTGGGTCATTGATCTCAGTTTTTTTTCAAATAATAGTAAAATGATTTATAATTTGGTTGTGATGTCTTGGGATCAACCTCATGTAAATCATAAACATGAATATTTTTGTATAACTCATAGTATATACTTGAAATATTAACTTTTCATTTTAATTTAGAACACATGTCACATATCCAACCCCAAAAAATTATCATTGAATTTTTTAAAACATTATATAAATATTCCATAATTAATTTTTGACATGTTGAAATTGTCCATGTGTCATTTTTGTATACGATGTGGGTGGTATGAAAATAAGTTCAGGATTTCAAATTAAAAGTTTCATTTTAGGTTAAAATTAATTTCTATTTAAAAAAATAAAAAAGGTTTAGGAATGTTTTATGAAATTATAAAAATGATCCATAATTCGTTTTTAAAGTATATAAATCGACAACACATCAATCTGACACACGATGTAGTTGGTATGACTCAGAGTGCATACTATTCTTATAAAAGTAACATTTTAGTTTATAACATCCAAAACATTGTTAGAACTATGAGATTTATATTTTACTTTTTAAAATCATTAGAAAAATAGTCCATAATTAATTAATTATATATTGGAATCAACCACCGATAAATTGGACAGATTATGTCGGCAGTATGATATAAAAGTTTCTCATGTTTACTCATTCCAGTTGATATTTTTTTGATTTAATATCTTTTTACATGATGTATTAATAAAATTAGGCTTCTATTAATCATAATCATCCAAAATCAGTTATTTTTATGTAAAATTATATTCTATGTATCATGATTCTTTAAAATATTTGATTATATTCTTGGGACATTTCATTTTATAAATAATATTCATTACAGTAGCCTTCCAATATTATTTTTAGGGGATGATCCTTGATATGAGAAAAAAAATAAATAAACTACAATAATGATGTGTTCTACTATATTTTTTCATTTAATGGGTTTGAATAATCTATTAGGTTTATAATTTACCTCAATAATATGAGCTATATGATTAGAAAATTCCATGGGGATCATTTATGTCATTCTTTAAAAGATTGAAACTGAATAATTTCCTATTTTTGACAACCTCTAATCCCATGTTTTCTAATAATATTAATATTCTTGTAAATATTTACCCCACCATGGATTTTATTTCTTTTCAACATGTTAATGTGAAAATCTTCAACTTCGACTAGGTATAGTAGAAATGTTGTTAATTCCTTACCAATGACAGCTAATGAAATGAGACTAGAACCCATCCCCAAAACATGACTTGGATTACCGAACCATATAAAACTAAATGTTTAATTAGTCAAGAAAATAGATGATTATTGTAATATTTCTCTTACTAAATATATAATATTATTTAATTTCTATAATGAAATAATAAATTAAATCAATTCAAAATCATAGAAAATCCTATATCCCAATTAATTATGGTAGCTACACTAATAAAAATACAAAAATAGAGGTAATTGGAACTATTTTATATATATAGTTGGAACTCATTAATTGGGATTAAGGACTGTTCAATGTGGTATTTCAATTTTCATTGTTATATTTTTATAGTAATAAAATATCAATTATTTGGAATGAAAATTACATACTCTAATGTCTCTAGTTGATTCATTCAAAAAAAAAAACCTTCTTGTTTCCTCTTAACATTAACGAAGATCTCTATATAGGATAAAATTGAACCTAATTTAGTGGCCTCTATAAAAAAGTATACATGTTATAAAAACATTGACATATAATAAAATAATATAAATAGTAATGTATAAAATATAAAAATATTATTCTTTTCTCTCAAAACATAGAGATCGAACATTATCTAAATCAATTTTTTAACGATTCACATAATCATATAGAATAATTCTTGTTAAAAATATAAACATTGATAAAAACTATAATTTAATTTTTTTTTATTTACATATTATAAAATGTGAAATTACAATATGATATTCATCTCATTTTGTATCTATAATCATATTCTATTTATCATTATAAATTCCTTTTGTAACTTTCTCAACCATATGTCATGAGATCATGTATTTGTAATTACAATTGTTCCGTAACATGTATTTTAATTATCTAAATTTGTTACTAAAATATTTCAGAATCCATGGTCAACAAATACAGTTACAGAAATCAAAAAGAAGAACATATTGAAATAAAAAACATATCATCTTATATATTTATTAATAATTTTATAAATGCGTTTTAAATTAGTAATCAAATAATATTGAATTAACATTACCTATAATTGGTTATCAAACACTCCTCTTTCCAAAATGTGGGAAATATTTCTCAAATAATTATAATTAATTGGAAATATCATCGTCTCATAAAAACGATGAACAAGAATTTGTCCATAGATGCCAATAGAATAACTTATAGGAACCCCAACCCATTAATTAGAATAATAGTCTTAATTATTTCTGTCCCATAAATCTAATATGTTCACATTAACATCTATTAGTTAATTAAATTTATATGGTTGAAAAATATTTTAAAAATTTGTAATGTATATAGTATTTTATAAAATGGAATACATACTAGAAATGGTGACACACCAATATCCTTTAGATGGGGGGATACATTCAACTCAATTACTAGATCTGCATTGGATGGTGGGTTACCACTGAAATTTTGTGAAAATGCTAGATCACATGAAGTATTCAGTATATAATAATCACTCAGATCTACTAATGATGATGGTAATGGTGGTTTGTTCTGAGATTTTGATCACGTAGTATCATTAAACATTTTGTTCAAATAATTCTGTTAATTCAAATGATTAAAAATTGTTTTCAATGATAAATAAAATGATTAATTATTTTAAAATGTAACTAAAAAATAAAACATTATATATATGTACAAAGCACATATAAATGAAAAATTATAATATTGTTTCATTATTAATTAATAAAATTAATTATATTTATCTTCATCATCATTGTTTTAAACCTGTTTTTGATGAGTAATTGTTTTTAAACCTTATTATAAATTTCTATTGATTTAAAATTTTTACCAAAAAATGAATGTTTTTGGATGAGGATGTTCTCTGTAAAAATTGTTCCAATTGAGATTCATCACCCATATCATTTGGGAGTATATGATTCAATTATGAAACTACACTCCAATCATTATATATTTCATTATCCAAATAATAAACTACATTTCTGAGGTTGATTTGATAAATCGATAAAGTTATGTATAATCACCATTATGAATCATGAAAGAGATAGTGATAGGATTTAAAAGTATCACTTAATTAATTATAAAATTATCAATGATGATCCCCTTCATTTCATTAAGTCAATTGAAATTTTACCATCAAATTTCACATCAATTAAATCATTCATTTTTCTATAGTTTCCCACTAATGAATGTGTAAATACACCTCTATTCTATGTTTTTATTCTTTCTTGCATTCTAATTGTACAAAGATTTAAGTCATGTGTATTATAGGCATCATATCTCTTACCATGACATAGAGGACCTGAATTTAGAACAATCATATCATTACATGTATTATCTTTATTATCAATATTCATTATCTATAAAATAATACATACTATGTTACTTTTTACGTATAAAAATAAATTCATATCAATAATATAATTATGTGTATACACTTTCTTGACTGGGGAATGATTCAAAAAATGTACCTAATAACAACTTTTGTTAAGTATATATAATTACACGCTTGAAACAATAGTCGTATCTTTTTATGAAATTTATATTCCTTTTCAAGTAGATATTATATAAAACTACTGACTAGAAAAAAACATATATTCTTATAGTAACTCTAATTTATTTTGTGTTTAATTTTACTACTTTCCAATGTGTTGTTGAATAGTCCGAAATATTGATGACTTGTTTGTAGAAATATAATGAGTTTATATATTATTAATACATTAAACATGGTAAAATATAGTCTCAATACAATCCAAATTCCCTGAAAAAAACATCAAGATCACTTTAAATTTGAATCCTTCAAAAATATGGCATGATAGTTTATCATTATTCCTGAAATATGCATTCAAATGAACTACGTACAAGATGAAAAACTAGAATCATATTAAAAAATTTTACATTCATAATTGATAAAATTGAATTCATCATGGAAAATAAAAATATTATTAATGTACCAGTCAATTGTATATAACTTTCCATTGTGAACTATAAAAAATTATTACCTTCTTTTACCAAATGAATAGTCAAATACATCATGAATGTGAAAAGTGAAGAGGGAATAACATATCCATGTGGGAAAGTTTCATATATTTTTACATGATGTTTTTTAAGATAACATGGTTTTGAGTTTTTCTAGAAAATCACTCTAAAGACTATACAAACAAAAATTCAACTCCAATAATGATTTTACGTAATGAATTAAACCACGAAAATTAAAAAACTACCACATTATAATTTCCATGTCATGACATATCAACCAATTTAACTGTCACTGTTTTATGGAAACTAAACATGAAATGTTAGTTTAATCTCAATATTTCAGATTAGTATTCCATATATTGTGAAGGAATACAAATTTCTCACATTTTAATATTTATCAAATATATAAAGGATACATTTTAGTATATTTTTTGAAAAAAAATTATTTATACATATTGATTAAAAATTATTATGACCATTTATCAAATCTGTTTGTATACAATTACTATTTTGCAATATATATATTACATTATCATATAAAGTCATCCCAATATTCATTATTTCATGATTATGATGTGTCAAATTAAAAAAATTATAATGAATTTTGAAAAATATAATCGTTTTACTTTTTTGGTTTTTATTTTTTCTTCGGCTAATGTAACACACATCCTTTTCCTGTGATGTCTCAACCTTGGTTCCACAAAGAGGTTCCCTAAGTTAGTGGGACACATGGCTTCAAGAATACCTCCCCATATGACAGAGGCTTCCAGTTATTATTAAGGGCCTAGGGATTATTAGTGGGATGACTATTCTATATTATATGAGTGAAGCATAAAAAATGTATAATAACAAATAAATAGTTCAAATATAGATATATTGATTGCTCTATTGAAATAGATAATATAAAAACCTACCATGTAACCTTCAATAGTGGAATAATGATACTAATATTAACTTAGGGGAAGTAGATATAACATACCTTTTAGGAAATAGATAAAAATATTCATGAGTTTGAAACTAAATCATATACAAAATGATAATTTCATTTTATGTCCATATAAAGTGGGAAAACATTGATACAAATCATCTGGAAATACATGCTATACAAATTATTATAAAAGAATACAAAAACAATCCAAAATCATGAGAATTGACTTGGTAATCATTTACCATTATCCATCCCAAGGAAAGAATGAAAGATCACGCCTCTAAAGTGGGATGCTAACCCTTATCAACACCAGTATATATGTTATCTTCCCAACTACCAACAAAGTCACAAATAGTGTGTGAGATAAATATGAGTAGGTCCCTGCTAATTGATTATATAAAATCTAGTTTATGAATATAAACTAAAACATTATTAAGTTAATATAAATGTAATGTTATTCTGAATTAATTAATCATACATTCTTCAACCTCGGTTGGTTGTGTCTCTGAACATAACACCCTTTAATTAATTAATTTAATTTCAGTTTATATATATAACTCACATAGGTTGTAAAAACACTAACAATGTATCAAAATGATAGTAATAAAGGTTACATGCTACAAATATCATCCAAAAATGAATAAAATAATAAATGGTATCCTATGTAGTAACCAGGGAATCCTATTATGATGCTTATAGAGAATTTGGATCCAAGGTAACAGCAAATGATTCCATGACCTGAGTGGTCTAGAGAACTCAGTAATATATGCAGCCTGACTATAAGGGATCTGAGTGTAATCCAAGGGGAATCACCCATGTAAATCCACTGTATATTATTATAAAATATTTTTAGGATAAATTCCATGGTTAAATAACTATGTAATACTTAGCTCGATTAGGTGAATCCATGATGCCACATATTTGAAGACATCAATCTAGATCCAAGGATTGTATTCAAATAATTATAATATCTGAAAGATGGTTAAGGAATCCTAGGGGGTCATGTATTACATTCTAAAGTAGAAAAGGAAAATATTCAAAGGTATGTACCTCTCATGGAAACTATCCCATTTAATAGAAGTTGTGTCCTATGAGTGCTCAAGTAATTCGCCTAAAAATACAATGTTTTCTCATTTTGACCAGTTCTTTAATAATGAAATGTTCCATATGAAATAAGAACCTTATACATAATTCATTATTCAATTTATTCCATGTAATACTCAATTATTTTAATATTTCAAATGGTACATTAAATTATCTTATAATCAAGTGACATGGAATAACAATGACATGAAAAACATTAATACTTCGATTTAATATTCAAATATTATCTTTTTCAGATAACGTTAATAATCATGAAAAGACATGTTATGTATATGAAACCAATATCAATTCCATTATAACATTCAATAAGGCAATGGGATATATGTGATATACATTCCAATTACAATTCATGATTCTTTAATTAGTTGTAACACTTAACATAGAAGGGTTATGTGATGAATCGATACACAAAATCCATTAATAATTAATAATACATATTGTTTAAGATGTATTTCCATTATAAGGGGGAAGCGAGATTCCTGAATGATTTGTTAGATAAATCCACATTGGATACAAATACATAATTACTGAATCACCCTAAATGGGGAGGAAATATTATAGGTCTATTAATCTAATAGTATAGTAAACTTTTATAGGAATGGATCTACAGTATGATCCCATTCATAGTAAACCATGAATATTAATTAAATATGTAATCCATAATGAAATAAAAATCAAAACGATGATGGAACATTATCAACCAGTGATACTTGAGTGACGAGTCATTTCTCACCTACTATATACCCATTACACATTCTAAATCTAGTTTCTGGCCATAAGTATATAGGGATAAGAAGAAAATGGAAGAATAGATCAATACCTAAAAAATAGATCATATGAGCCTGCATCAAAATAGGGTCATAAAGGGGAAGACAACTGATAAAAATGGCCCAATGATCAGAAAAATTACTGATGGCTATCCAAATTGTCAAATAGAATGTGAATATGAGCTTGGATGATGATTTTAGATGAAAAATATAAAAATGGTATTGAAAGATTCTATGAGGAAAACATGCCACCTATATACTAGAAAAAAAATAAGATGGTGTAGGTATGTTTATAAGAATTTAATGAAAAGGTTAATTTTATGCTAAATATCAATATCACATATTTTGAAAACACAGTTAGTAATTTCATGACCCAACCACATGCCTCCCAATACAAAAAGTGGAAGCTAAACGGTTTATTGTAATGAATTTGACTATGTGTATGAAAAAATGTCTCAAACTATTCTAGAAACTATATGTACCCGTATGGGCCTGCGCCGTAGGCTGTATGATTTTTTAAAACTGTGTGAACTCATTCATCCCACTTCATAACACAATAACAGTTAGAGAATCAATATGATTTGTCTTTCATAGTTTCTACTATCCATGGAGCCCATTCATTTTCACTACCGGTTGGGGTTCTAAGCACAGAACATGCCTCGAACACCTATGAAACAACCATGAACTTAAAATGAATTAATATTATATTAAAAATATTTATACTAAAAATAAGAGGATCCAGACATCATATAATAATAGGGTTCTATCTGTTTTCAACCTTAAATTAACTCATCCTTGAGTTTCCCATCCAATGGAAGAGAAACACTATCTAAAAATAACTCTGACCACTATGAAAGTATATGAGACTAAAACTCACAAGGATCAAGTAGAACATGTATATATTTCTATAAAATCCATAATAAAAGGTGATATTAGCCTCCATGAGACTTTAGGATCTAGTGAACGATGCATATAGGATACTCCTCAACTGATTCATTTGTATCTAACCAAACCTCATCATGATCAAAATTAGGAGACGAGTCTGCTAGATGATAGATAAGGTGTGAATCATGGAATATGTCATGCATGGAATAATACATCTGAGTAAATAAAAAACAATATTATAATGGACTCAATCTATTTAGAGTCTCAAATGTCCCAACATAGAGAGGATATAGCTTCCCAGGACTATATATCCATCTATTCCAATGTCTAGACAATACCCGTATGAAAAGGAGATCCTAGACCACAAACCCTAGAGTTTTTCAATAATGATCATCATAAAATATCTCACTTGAATGAAAATTAGACATTATAATACATAATAGTAATCAATTTGTAAAGTTAACTGAATAATACAATGACCTAGTAATTATACATTTCTGATATCTATATAGAACAAGGGTGAACAGAACATCCTTCCGTTAAAGGCATCGTAGAGTGCCTTCAGAATCTCTACCTAAAATATATTATTGTATGTAGACTCAATAAGTGGGAGAATATTATACCATGAACTTTATAAAATCATATAATCATCATCATATCATATCATATCCTCTATGACTAGTGTTTTCCATTCTGATTGGCCATTGACATAAAGGGTGAAATGTTGTTCTTAGAAGAACATGTGTACAAATAGCACTCTGTAGCCACTGGCTGAACCCCCATATGAAATGAGATTCCCTATTTTCAATGATTATATAAGGGGAACCAAGTAGTCATTAAATCTAATGGATATATATTATTTGTATCAAATAAAATTAGAATGTGTCCTAAATATGATGAATGTTGGATAATTTCATTAGTCTACCCCTGACTACAAAAACTACATCACAGCCACAATGTGACTTTGGTAATTCAATGACAAAATCCAACACAAAATCATTCCCTTTCTATTTAGGGGATGGTAGTGGAAGTAAAAATACATTTCTTCATAGCTCCTCCACCTTAAACGAATAATGGCTAGAATACTTAGAGATAAAAAATTATATTTTGTGTTTCATCATCATGAAAAAAATTTCAGCATTACTTATATGAATACTTTTTAGAGATTCTGAGATGAACTACCCATTGATAATTATGGTAGCCATGTATTAGTTCATGTCTCATATCTGTAAGAACTCGTATATAACCATGAATAAGTAGGATTCTATATCTATCAGTAATAAAATTTGGATGCGGGTCCTCACAAGATATAATATCAAATTTAGAAACCCCACTATTTCTGAAAAAATAATTCTCTTCACCCTATCAATGAGTTTACAGGTAACTGTCAAGGGTTAATGATATGAATTATTTTTACCCTTATGAAACTATGTAATCATCTAATAAAAAAGATTCATCATCTTCCAATAATCATTGGATTTTTATATAGAATGTTCCTGGGTTTTCTAAATAATTTCTTATACTATTTCTTTTCCCTTTATAGGGATATATGCATACTAAAAATATATAGACAAAAGGAATTTGATCCTTCTTTACTATCTAGGATTCATTTTGGGCAATGTGAAGATATATTTTGGGATCTGGTGGTCTATATATCCCAAAAAGAGCTCACCCATTAGATATTGTCTCTACCTGCATAAGGAAAGTACACCATCTACATGAATATGGACATGCGTAAGGTAATTTCTCTCATGAGGCCTGAAATTCTAACACCCATTGGAAATGAATATATCATCCTTCATTAGTTATACACCTTGAATGATACCTAATGAATCATAGAACACATTATAACCTCTTCCTGGCTCATGTAAAATCATAATAGGAGTTGAGATAATCATTCCTTTTATATTTTCAAAATTTCGAACACTATATTATGATTTCAAGAACTAATCACCCATCTATATAAGAGTAGTAATAATAGATGAAATGAGTGAGAATTACTCTATCAAAAATTTATAATATCCATCAAGACCCACAATTCTCTATATGTAAAATATGTTCTTAGGAATCTTTGTGGAGACAACTACACTCACCTTATATTGGATAACATATTCACATGATTCTAAGATTTTATGATCTATGATGTGATCCTTCTATATATGGATGTGGATGTTAGAAATAACTGGATAAGGTGGATTCACTCTTAGTGTATTAAAAATGATATCATCCTTCTTATCATGGTATCTATTAGATTGGTAATACAAGAAGATATCATCCATAAAGACTATTAAAAGGAATCACATTTTGGTCGCAAAACCATATTCATCAACGACATGATATCAATGGGAACATCTAAAATGCCAATTGATCAGTGGAGATACTAATAAAGACCGTACGTACTACCAAAAGTTGTACTAGGTATGTATAAAATCAACACTCACAGACAATGATAACATGATTACTGTTTCATAATCACAAAACCCTATCATTTCAGAGATAGTTGAATAGATCATCTATTATAGAAATTTGATATTTCTTCATAACTATATGTTTGTTTAACTATTCGTAATACACACCAAAATGAAGGTTACAATAAAAATTTCTTGAATTTTTTTTTGAAACCCAGGAATAAGTATTGTGTATAATAAGGCCTTTATACTCTATATAATCCAACTATATCACGATCACTTTCATTAGAGTAGGCATCATACTATAACGAGTATTTTATGCTAGAGCTGATCTTGGAAGGAGCTCGGTTACAAACTCTACCACAATATCATGAGGTAAGACAGAAAATAATCACGAAATAATTTATTAAAATGATCCACTATTGGAGGAAAATCATTCAAATGTATTCCATTATTCTCTACACAGATACTAGAAATCTTGGTGATCACTCTACCTAGACCATAATTCTATGGTTCTGATCTACTATCCTTGAACATCCACTCACACTAATAAAGATAAAAATTCCCTTCGGTGATGCAAATGACACCCTGTAAAGACATCAATATAAAAATGTGTGACACAAAACAATAAAATACATTATGATAATGACATACAAGCCTTCTATATCCAATATTATGAGGAACCATAAAATGGAATCACCTCCTACAATAAGGTAACTACCTACATTGTTGTATTCCCTCATAAATGACAGTAAATGTTTTCTAGGGTCATCAAACCACAATAGTAATAAATTTCAATATTGAGAATTTCTATGGTAAAAAACGAGATATTTGATTGTGTGTCACCAGTATTGAACATATAATATAAAATAGTGGAGGCCATTTGAATTGTACCACATATTTTAGATGATCGTGTTCTCGGATCCTCATGTATCAGTTGTAATGCAAGAATCCACACTGATCCACAACATTGTGCCACAACTAGAAAACCCTTATTTTGTCCTATCTACTAACGATGATAATTATAAGTCTTTAAAATATATCCATAACATATTAACTCTTAATATATTCCAATGAAACTCTAACTCCACGTCTTATGTGACATAATTATGTCAGCCCATTAATGTGGAATTAGTGTGGATGCTCTTCCATAAAAAATATATATAAATTTCTTAATGAATAACTAATCAATACCATTCATCTTACACACGAAACCCAAGAGGGTTTACATGATTATGTGGGTTCATATTAACCTTCATTCCTCACTGATGGAATATAACGGTGCTATAAGTTCATATACTATGGCTTCCGCTTGTATGATGAAAATCCTCATGGGTATGCATCCTACTATTAGACGAAAATAAACCCATACTCAGCATTGAACATCTATGTAAAAGAAATATATTCATCCCTTAGGATATACATAGTATAACGATTCAGGTTAAAAAACATATAAAATGTACATAGGTGAAATTCATTCACCTGAATAAAAATTGAATACTTGATTCTTCATTGAATCGCCTAAAATGGTATTACCCATCACCAGGTAGATGCTGTGATTTTTTTATTAATTAATAAAATGATCTGAATAGTTCATAACTGATATAAAACCATTACCTTGGTGAATGAACTATTTATCATTTCACTTATCACCATATGATGAAATATGTAACCATAAAAGGCATTCCAAAAATTTCCACATGTTCTGCCCTAATGATGATTAGCCTAGGTAATCACAATCTTCTAGCTCTATTCCAAATACTAGGGAATATAGGAATACAACATGACCCCATTGAATAATATAGAGAATATAAAAAGATATATAAGATATAATATATGAAAATATCAACATCCTCTGGACCACCATCCCCTAAGGATGTGGGAGTTTTCTTCTGTTGGAACTCATGAGTCATATCAGACATAGTAGGTGTCGGTTATGCAAAACACATTTTATGTAATACATGAGACATAAATAAATCTCCCAAATAAGAGTTTCGGTTCACATATTATGTATAGTAGGTGGTTCCTCGGGTGGAACTCTTGGGGGTAAGACTAGAATCTCATGGACCACTGTTTATGGAGTGTGGACCTCTCCACACACCTGTAACAGTGTTTGAGGAAATCATGGTGGAACTGTTCTAAAAATTACAAGAAAAAACCTCATAAAAAAATTTATAATAATAATGAAACAAAAAATTTGGTAGTTCATAATGAATTAGTATCATTACCCCAGGACATACCTAAACAACCCACATAGAATGCTATAATATTGGTAACTCTTCATGTTTAATTTGATAGGGTTCCAATGGGTGATGGGAAAATCACACAATGGATCTTCATTTACTGGAAACATTTTCATTATATTCTTTCATGATTTAAATTTAATGTTTTAATTTTATTAAATACATATATCAAGGAATGCTAAAATTAATCACCATTTCCATGAATACGGTCTCATAAACCTAATCACAAAAATTGACACAAATTTTATCTCTATTTAACCCCGTTTATATTCGTTCTTATAATGTAACTGATCATATATGATAAATCAATTTAGTATATTACCCATTATAATACCAAAGGTCCCACGCACCGTATGAATTGAAACTGGAAATCACATAATCCCAATGAAAGAGAAAGTCAGTTGACAAGATGTACATAGCTAAAATGGGTAGAATCTTGGTAATAATTATTCCACTATCAACATATACTGGGAAAAACAATTTATATTGATAAATGCACATTAAATAACCAACTTAACTACCATATAATATATTATAGTAATAATATAATATATATATCAATTAATGAACTGTAAAAAATCATAGGTAATACATTTAAAAAATTAATTGAAATTCCCATCTATGGCCTGACATATGAATGAGATGTGGGTTCTATGTCTTTATAATTATGAATGGTTTCTTTTTTCTATTCCCACATCTCATTGAGCCAAAGAAAAAAATAAAACCTTAATAAAAATAAAATTATACATTTCAATTATTTTTCATCTCCCAATGGTGAAATTACATCAATGATAATATAAAACTAAAAATAAAACATTTTTAATTCTATTGAAACATATAATTTTAACTCATCATGGTTTAGTTATGCCCCAAAATTGATTATAACCATTTTACGAAAAATTTCAAAAATCATATATATTTTCGCCACAAAATAATATATAATAAAAAAAATCTTCTTCCACTTTGTGACGTCTTGATCTGGTTTCCATTTAGATGTACCATGACTCAGTGGGCCCCATGGCCTCAAGCATGCCTCTCTATAAGCCAGATGTTTATAACTAGCAAAAAGGGTCTATATATTTTCAGTGGGGACACTATCCCCTCAATCCATAGTGGTTCACATTATATGAAAAATGATAGATAAATATAGGAAGCATATATAAAAATATGGAATAGTAGAAGTAGAAACTATATATGTAGGACAAGTAACCCACCATAGAATAATAATGATACCAATGTTAACTCATTAGAAGAATATATAAATTTTAAATATCATGAATCATAAAATAAAACTCATGTAATTGAAAATAAATTGTATAAAATGGTAGTTTCATTCCTCTAAATTGTAGAAAACATTGATATAAAGTTGCAGGAAATACACATTATACAAAAAAATGAAAAAGATGGGAAACAATATGCATCATCATGCAATTTGGATCAGTAATCCACTACCAAAATCTATTCTAAATCAAGAATTATGTATTTATTGACCAACTTCGGATGCATCACCTTATCAAAAAGTTTATAAATGTAAACAGCCTAGGTACCAATGACAGACAAGATAGGGTGTGTGATAAATCTAAGTATCCCCCACAAATGTTGACTACAAAATCTAGTATATTAATATAAATTGATAAATGTGCATGTTTATTTCAATTTAATTACATGAAAAATAAATAACTCATACATACATCCACCTCAACAAGTAATGTGTATGTAAATGAGAACATATAATTAATTCATTTATGTTCATTTTAAATAGATAATTCCCATGAATTGTATCAAAACTAACATTGTATCCTGATAATAGTAATAATGGATCCATTGTATAACAAGGCCTCTAATAATGTAGATTTTAATAAAAGGAATCCAATGTAGTATCCAAGGAATATTATAGAAACTATTATAGTAAAATAGGATCCAAGGTAACCAAAATGGTATCACTGACCTCAAGGGTTGATCCAAATCAAAAATATATAAATCATTGTTATAAGTGTTCTGACTATAATCAAAGTGGAATATTCTAATTTATTCCACTATAAATTATTATAACAAAGTCCAATGATCTCTTCCATGTAAATTGGACTAAGCGTGAAAGGGCCCAATGGGGTGAATCCAAGGTTCCATGTTTATGAAGAAATCAAGATGGATCATAGGTGTTTATCCAAGTCATCCTAATATCCAGTTGATAGTTAAATGATCCAATGAGAAAATTACAGGAATCCTCTAGTTGATAAGGAACTTGTTCTATGGGTTGTATCTCCCTCGGAAAATGTATGCTTGAATAATACTGGCATCCAATGAGTGCTCAAGGAATTACCTCTAGAATCCAAGCTAGATCTAGTTTAACCACAATTAATAAGATTACAAGGACTATATTAAATATGTCCTATATACTTAATACATTATTTAATTTAGGCCATAAAATTATAATGTCTTTTAATAAGTGAATTGGTTCATTCCATTACCTTTCATTGGAGAAACATTGTATTTAAAGGATATGAAACCATTTAATACATGTATTTTATATTCAATTACTAGATTAATTCAGTTACCTTTCATAAATATTTTACGGTAATGATTAGAATATGAATCCAATATGAATTGAATTTTTACATTTAATAAGGCAATGTAGTATCTTTACAATACCTTCAATTTACATTTTGGGGATAATTAATTAGTCTGAACAGATACCAGATATGGGTAAATAAATATTTATAGTGGGTATATCCAATGACAATTAATAATATATATAGTTATGCATTTTTATTAAAAGGGTCATGATACACACTTGAACAGTGTGTTAGATAAATATACATGGGTTTTTAGTGAATATTTTATGAAGCATACAACATAGGGTATAAGGCATTAATGTATCAACCTATAATGTTATATTTCACATGTATTATAAGGTGTTGGGAATATTAACACATTTATTATAAACATGTAATATGAATTTCATAACAAATTTCAAATGAAATGGTCAATCATAAAATAATGGAAGGTTATAAAATGAATAGACTTGAGGGATGAGTCAAAGATCACATACTATATACTTGAGGAACTCTCCACATCATGTATCATCCCCTAGTTTGGTTTGGATTAGAAAAAATGGAATAAAAAAAGTGCCCTTGAAATAGTGTATAAGATCCTATATCATAGTTGCATCATTAAGGAGAAGAAAAATTATGAACTGAGTCGAATGGTCGCGAGATTATTAATGGGAATCCAACATGATGAAAATTTATCTAATCTAATATATGGTGATGAATAGAGATAAAAAACAATGAAAATGCACATGAAATATAATTATATGTGGAAACAATCCTCATGTTAGATGGATGATAAATAATTAATGGAGGCATGCTTAATATAATTTATAGAAAAAAATTTACTTTTACCAAAAAATATGGTAGAATGTTTTTTGGAAAAATAGTTGTCCAAAATTTTCACTAATTATGCTCCTCTCAATACATAAGTGGATGGGGACCATGTACAATTTCTTTCAAATGGATTTAATAATGTGTATAAAAATTAATAGACTCTCTATTATGAATTATATGTACCACCGAATGGAAATGATACATAAGAAGAATAGTTTCATCAAATCCTGGGGCCTCCATCATGCCACTATCTATCCCACCCATAGTTGGGGAGAGCATGTAGACTTGATCACATGATTTCTATTAACCATGAGGCCAAGTCATTTTTTTTATCCAGTAATGGTTCTATGCTCTGAGAAATCCCCAAAACCAACTAAAACCCCAAAACCCATTAGAAATCCATATTAGATAAATATGGATTATGTAAAAAAATAAAGGATCTGTACCTCATAGAAAAACTATGTTTATATAATTCCACCATCTTCAAACTGATTACATTTTCCAAATAATATATTATAATTCATTAATTTCCCCATAATTTCTAAACCACATAACAAAATTAGTGAATCTATCAATTCTATACTACTATAGAATTTTTTATTCTTAAACCAAAATTAATAATGAGTGTTGAGAAATACATGATGAAGAATAATTTATAATTTTTTTACTATTAGGTAGTCGTTGAGTTCCACTATTCAAATTACAAACTAGATAATCCCAACTTGTATGTGGTTTAAGGTATACCTCAATTTCATTTACATGAATTTACATTCAATGAATAATCATTGAAATAAGGAAAACTATTTTTTAAGAATCATACATATAGGTATATTATATGGTATAAAAAACTATACATAATCTTTAATTTGTTTACAAGTTTCAAAAAGGGTTAAGTCCATTAGAATACAATCCGAAAAATGAATTCCAATGATCTAAATAAAAATTTGGATATAATTAGTGAAACCCATTACACAATGTTGAATCTTTTGGATGTCTCATTAATCCATCAATTTTAATAAGATTAACATTCCACTTCATGTCATATATATTCGTAGGCTACTCAATTAATAATTATAGGCGAGGTTTCATAGAATATTAACAAAATACTATCTTGGGTGTTTTCTTCATCTTCTTCTTCCAATGGACGAATTGACCTATACTATCACTATTTCATATTAACTTCCATATAATTTTATGACATATTAGGAATTCTTCATTATCTGAATCTTCTACATAAAAATTCATGAAATAATTAGACAAGAGAGGCATATTTTTAAAATAACGTCCATGTATGTTGTCGATTTTCATAATATCAATGAATGATGAAGGGATCATGGATTCAATAAATTCATAATGAAGAAACACTAAATAATGGAATATTATTTATCATAAATTCCATAAACACACACTTTATGATACTATATAGATAAACACTTCTTAAATTTTTTATATGAGAATCTTATTGACGAAACTCACATTTTTAGCCACTAATGTTTAGATAAATATTATCCATATGAGGTTCAACAGATGACAATATTCATCTATTCAAATATGAGACATTATATAATGAAATACCAGAGGAATATTTTATCATTTTTCAAAATTAATTATCCACAAGGGGGTCCACATGTATATTGATTATGGGATAGGTATTTTTTTAATTTCAATGATATTTTATTCTATATACCAAACCATTATTCAGATAGACCATTAAAAGATTTCAATATCTTTTTCTCATATACTTCTTTTTTATTCAATCATAAATTAAATTTATAATTATAAAAAATATATATTATTATTAAATCAATTGATATATTTGAAAACATATATTATAAAATACCATCCAAACCATTTGAATTTCATGGGATGTTTCATGTGTAAATAATAAATTTTTTATGCATTAGAATTATACTTACAATATTTTCCCTATAAATTAAACCATAAAGATATAAATTTTTAATGTAACATGTATAATAAATTTTTTACATCACATAACATTGTCATTGACTGGGGTATGTTCTTTATTGGAAAAAACCTAAATTAAAAATAATTTTTTTATTTCAACATTAAAAAATAAATAATATGAATGAATAAATATTATTCATCATTGTATAAAATTTGGATATAATGGGAAAAGGATGTTAAGGCTAGTAGTGGGAACTAAATTTTATGTATTAATGAGATATGATGATGGAAATGTATGCTAATTTATGTATATGGGCCGGAGAAATCATGTAGGGAATATAGAAGGTTGGACGGTGTCATGGAGAGAAGGGTTTAGGGTTGGTGTTGTCATCATGGATCACAGTCAATAGGAAATGGGGAAGAGGTTCCACTATCATGGGTCAACACTGTGGTGGGGATGAAAGTGTATTAAGGGAGGTGAAATGGGAAGAGGGGTGACCGCATGGGAGATAACTGTCATTGATGAATAGTTGGGATGTGGTAGGGGAAGAGGGGCATCTGATTTTGGGAGATGTCACTTTAGGGGAGGTTCTGGGAGAGGAGATGATGGATCGCCCCCAGGTGATTGGCCATTAGTGAGGGTGTGTGTTTCACTATGGAAAGTGTTGATGGGAGTGGGTGGGGTGTTTATGGTATTTCATAAATGATTTAGTTATGTTTTAAGAAATACTACCTGAATATTAAAAAATAAATAATATTTAGTTTTATATATACCAAAATTATTTGATATGTTAAATAATTAATAATATGTTTTTTGACTACTATTTCTAGAATCTCTTTTAATAATGTTCCACTAAGACAACATTTCATGTAGTGACCTCAAAACTAACCATTACTTGAAAGTAAATTAATACTAAATTTCACAATAAAAATAAGAATACTGCAAAAAAATATTTATTAGAATAAATATTCATCTATTATTCTCCAAAACCTTATTATTTTTTATTTATTACCAACAAATATCCATATATAACACAATATATAAATTTTTATATAATATTACTACATTTTTTATCTTCATTTATTAATATACTCACTTGAATCCTCAAAATAAAACATTTACCACCATTATAGAATAAAAAATTTACCTTATAATGACAATATCCTAGAAATATATCATTAATAATAATTTTGAAAACAATATCCTCTACACGAATGTGGAAAAAATTGCGAAGAAATTAGCAGTACCTCTATTAAACAAATGGTCATTTTAAATATTCACCTAAAATCTATCTAAAATAAATCAACAAAATCCATATATAATAAAATTATAAGCTCCGCAAATTGGGTGACAAGTAAATAACTGTAGTGGGATATGTGGAGACTAAATAAAAACACTATGAGGAAAAAATTATTCAGATAAACTCATGTAATATGTAAATTAGAGAAATTTATTTACTTCATCATCTTCTTAATAAGAAGAGAGGTATTAAAATTATTTATGTGCATAAATCCCAATCCATCAACCTACTTTGGAATAAAAATTATACACCATAAAAAATGAATCCATTTTTACCATACACGGATACCCACCAAAATCTTAAAAACATATAGTAGTATAGATAAACATGAATATCTATCAATTTAACAAGGTTCATGAAACAAAAATGAGTAACTTGTGAGACTAACTTAATCAAAATAGTTATTCCAACACTAGAAAACAATTTTTCTTCCCACAATTAATACATTTCAAAGTGTTATCCAAAATATAATCAATCATTTTCACCTTTTATATTTTATGAATAGTAGGGAAAGAATGATGTTGATTATTATAAAAAACCAGAATAATATATAACTACTACCATAAAAAGTCAATCATTCCATTAAGAACCTACATTTTAAAAGGTTATTCAAATTTATAGAAATTATTCATCTACACAAAATTACCAAAATTGTTGTTTCCAATATTAGAAATTCGATAGAATTCCTCTTAATATCCCTATAGAATAATGAATAGTCATCAACTAAAAATTAAGGTGAAATGTAATTCATTCTTACTCTCCTTGAAACAATGGATCGTCCCTCAAATAATATCCTTACATATTAAAATTTTATAATTTTTAAATAAAAATTATTAAAATATAATGTGATTATGTTTTCTTATGTAATAACCCATAAAAAATTAATGATTTTTCATTCATGGATAACCATGTGTTGTGTTATCTTATAATGATTTTTTCACTGACAACACATAGAGAAATTGAATAAACATTATTTCATTAATTAATATCATAACATTAATCAACTATAAATGTCATGAATATTATATATATTATAATTGTAAAAAGAAAAATAAAAAAAGTAGAATTGTAATTTTTGGATCATCCATATATTCTAGAATTTATGATCCCACAAAAACACTATGGAAAGGAAACAAATTACTAAACAAATCGATATTTGAGAAACAGAAATTTATGAATTTTTGTGGAATTTATGTGAATGAAATTTTATGTAATGAAGAGTTATTTATAGGAGGTATTCTGACTATTCGAATATTAATATTACTATTTTAATAGCAATGTGACCCTGAAGAAAAGAAACATGAGATTCGTAATACTATCCTAGAAGTAAGAATAATAAATTTTCCTTAATATATTAAAATAAAATATAATCAGTATTTTTCCGGAAAAAAATAATAATTAAATTATTTTAAAAAATATTAAGATTTAAAAACACAAAGATACTATAATCACATTTTTAATAGAGTGTTTTAATGAATTCTGTAAAAATAATAATTATTATGTTAAAAATTAATACTAAAAATTTTAGAAACATATTTTCATAAATATATATTTATTTATAGAATCATTAAATCAATGATTCATAAGGGTGATTTTTCTAATAATTTTCTAAAATCATTAATTTTTATGTGAATAGAAAATTTAATTTTTTTTCAATAATGATGTGTTTTATATTACATCATTTATTATATCATAATGAAGTTATAAATTATTTAAATTATGGATGTAAAAAAAATATTTAATGAGATAATGGAGTTAAATGAAAATAATAAACATGTTTTCCAAAAATAAATTTTTTTAATCGTCTAATACCAAAGGTATTCCGTTAATTTTTTTTGAAAAACATCAACATTAATTTTTTATAAATTAAATTAATCTAGTTTTGGAAATCCTAAAAAGTCATAAATTATTTTTATTTTATTAATATATGTCTTATAATATTAAAAAATTTCACAATTTCAAATTTTTATAATGAAAATTGTATGTTATTAAATACTTTTTTCTTGTAAATACCTTATCCTTAAGAATTAGTACCCCATATATCCACATTAAAAACAACATGAATTACTCTTTCAAGATAAAAATAGTGTTCCCATTAACATATATTAATACATTTCTAATCAATAGTTACTTTCTATGGTAATCCAACTCTGTGCATTTATATCATATTGTTACAAAGAAGGATGAAACAGTATTAAAATGGATTTTTTTCCATAAACCATCCATCTCACTTTCCTATTCTTATCCAATTTGTGAATGTTACATTGAAAAATAAATCATAAATTAATAATCAATATGTACATTAAAATTATAGAAAATATATTAACCTTTTGTAATGATTGTATTTCATATGTATTTATATATCCTACTTTTCATTCTCCTCTAATGATATTTTCCCATCAGCGGTCGGTTAAATGCCCATGTGGACATTTTAAATTCTATACATATCAAAACATTATTTCCTAATTATAATAAATAATTAAAAATGCATTAATTAATAAATATTTGTATTTTATTAATCTAGAGATAATATTAATGATTTATATATATAAATAAATCAAGATCCTTAAATCAAGGAAAAAATGATATTTTAATGATAATATGATATCAAAACATTTCACCATTAACAAAATTAAATATAGAAAACAAATATAATGATATTATTTGATAAATAATGAATAAAATTAATATATTTCTCTAAACTTTATACATATTAATAACACATTATCTATTATATCATAGGTGGTGATGCACTAAAATCATCAGAGATTATAGTTAATAGGATTCTCGAACTGAACTCTTACACATTACTTTTATCTTTGGCTATTCATATAATTTTCTTTTAAATTTACATTAAAATTTTTACCCTTTTCTTTTTATGTATATAAATGTTTATGAATTTATAAAATGTTTTTAATCCAAAAAATAAATTTTTTTCATAGTTATTTCATTTTTTTAAACCCTATTGTAACTGCTCGTTGGATATTTCTTCTCCACTTTTGAATTAAATTTTTTAAAATATATTATTTACCATGATGAATTGAGAACCGAAAAGGTTACACATTAATTCAGTTCTTAATAATCCTTAATGATAGTTATTGATTTCCATAAGATTATTTCATGACTATGTTTTTATATGTTTTATTTCCCAGTGCCATGCAACATATTGTGAATATTATAATGTCAGATGAGGGATTTTAATTATATATCTACCTAGTGGAAAGGGTAATTTAATATTAGTCTTGATAATACTTTCATTATTCATGTTCATGATGCTATATTTTTCAAAATTTATGATGCTTCTATTTATCAACAACTCTCATGTGTGACCATAATGAAATATTTTTTAACAAATATGTGAGGTATTAGACCACTAATTTGTAATTTTTTCATATTATGAATATTCCACATTAAATTCCATTATCTAATGTTTAAATAAGGATTATGATAATGATAGAAATATTTTTATAATATGATGATGATTATAGTCACCCATCTATAGATGATTAATGTCCCTTATTCCACCCAGGTTCTTTATCCCCATGATCGAATTTTAGCTCACTCAATTAATTAAGGAACATCCTCTTGTGATTACATATATGAAAATTAAGTTCTGATTTTTTAGGGGGATAAATATTATTTTTTAGTTTATTTTTATTTATTATTATGTTCAAGTGATGTAGGATACTAAACATTAATATCCTTTATTATATCAATATAATGTTATTTATCATAAAAACAATGTAATTGTAAAGTAAAAAAATGGTGTGTAAATAAATTTTGAATGAGAATATTGTTTATTTAATTTGGGAATTATGATTAGAAAACAATGGTAACAACCCAAGTGATTAGATGGTGTTTTGAGTGAAACACCATGGGTTTTTTATGTGTAAGATTGTATGGTTTCAAAGAAATAAAATACATATATATATATAAAATAAAATTTGATGATGATATATAATTGACGTACCTAGTTGTAACAAACCTGAAAAGGGGAGAATGGGTATTAACATGATCATTACCTATAACTTGATAAAGAGGCCTTTCTGCACACCATGTTTTATACTCCAGGGGAATATTATCAGGTAAATTGAGAAATGTATTGAAAAAATTTGAATGATATATTACTGAAGTAATTATTTTTTTAAAAAAATAGTGATGGATTAATGTACATGATACTTAAGTAATATTTTGAGGAAAGATCTATAAAAAATGAACCTCAATGATATGAATTTATAATTAATTTGGGCATGAGAATAATTTATTTATTGAACCTACATGGGATTATGATTTTTTAAACCATTTATATTATAGAATATGGTTGGAATAATGATTATGCAGAAAAAAAATTATGTGATGGACAATACAAAAATCGAATAAATAACATTCCTAATGAAATGTGAATTTCAGTTCAAAACATCATGGTGATTCTTATACAGCTATCTCAGGATATTGAAAATTATCTGAACCATGTGAACACATGAATTCACCAAATATAAAGTTACTAACCAATGATCCAATTATATATGAATTAACACTGATATATAGTGGAACTTATGATCCCATTGTTAGGGAATAGTGGCTGAACTAAATGAAAAATATCATTCCTTCACACCACTATTATTATAATGGAAAGGTTTCATCGATTTTTTTCATTTTGTTTAAGGGGATGATGAATGGTTTGAAATGATAAACAATATAAACATGAATTATGAAATTGTACAAATGTATGAAATTTATTCGGAATAAATTTTGAAAATATTTTTTAACAAGTATTTCCCCCAAAAAATTCAAAAAAACAGAGAGATAATTTTGTGATCATATATTATGATAGTGAACATGTTGTGGACTATGAATAATATTATATAAGGGTTAAAAGATAATACTATTTTGTAAAAAAAATCTTATAAAATGTAGATATAATATTTACAATTTGAAAAAAAAATGATTTATCTATTTGAAACATTAGAAGTTATAAATAAGTAGTTTGATTTGATCTCAACATAGAGATAGAGTTCAGATAATGGTTCCATAGACATAGTTTTAAGAAGAGAGGAATGTTGTTTCAAGATAAAGGATCAAATAAAAATTGAGGAAATGATATCCAACCACCAATAGGTCAAAAAATATTAGTTGAAATTTCATGGGAACTGACTCAACATGATATGGAAATGCTTCAAGTGTGTGAAAAAGGGATACCAGACTCAGGAATGGTGAAGATACATAATGAATATTACCAACCTGATTTTATAAAAGAAGTAACCATTGAATATAAATCCAATGGATCAATTATAAAATTTGAAGGATAATGGGATCAATTAAATACATTACACAGAAACGTGAGTCTTTGAGTGTAATCAACTATAAAAACCACTAAATCTATATATGAAGGTGAATGATATTTTCTTCACCACTTATGAGGTTGTGGTGATAATACATGGGCTTCAAAATCCATTGATTTTATCATGAAACAATATTTACCCCTCTAATTCATAGAAGTGTTAAAAATTTACAAAATACTAAACTGAATTTTATTTATACCAATCACAGCCAAGAATATGGAAAATCTAAATAGTCTAGTCAAACACTCCTGGGAATATTTACAACTCTATTAAGTGAATTTAAAGGATCTTGGGATATTTATTTATTAATATATTAAGTAACCTAAAATGAAAATTCCAAATGAGTATTCAAATGACACAATATCAGTATATATATGTATGTTGATATAAAACTCCAATAATCGAGAATAAAGATGGTGAACATAACCTACATCAAACAGATCTGGTAAAACAATTCAAATTAAAGGATAAATCCTTTAAAAACATTAAATGATACATAGAGTGACAAGAAGATATATATAGACAAGAATTAAATTTAATTTGAGTTTGAAGATATTGAAAAAGTGTTTTTTATAATATCACCATGGTAGATATTCAATCATTTTTTTAAAATAAAATCGTATCTGTATGTACACTGGGCCCAATAAGATCCATTATCCCATAGGATCATTGGTCTAACTGTTAGATCTTCCAAAAAACCCAGATCATGTTAATGATGTCTTCTATTAATCATTCATGGGGGAGTAAAAATATGATCCCCCCATGTAAAAAATATAGTGGTTACACAAATAGAGTATAAACTCTCTTACATAGAACATCCAATGATGATATTGGTTCATAGATTCAATTTTCAATACAAAAAGATAATCCTCCATGTAATAGTATTTTGGAGGTTCCATAATTACGATTTGTATATATAAAGACATATGTAAACTATGAAAAAATAGTACCCTAATCCATTCTCAACTGTGACTATGAGTTTAAATTCCATGAATAAAATTTATAATGGTTGATAATGTATCGTCAATGACATTATAAATTATATTTTTATTTTGAATAAATTTTAATTATATTATGTAATATATTCCTATACATAAACTAAAAATTCCATTGTTAATATTTTACAAGTATTGGGGATAATAAATTTAAAATTTCAATTTCAATTTGGCCACAAAATAATAAAATTGAATATATGTAATATTTCTAATGAATAATTTATGAAAATTTATCTATTATAATTCCATAAAATAAATATCATTATAATAAACTCAATTAAAATATATACACAATTTTAAATACGTGTATTTCAGTATGACATCCGAATTTAAAAAATATACCAAATCTAATCCTGAATAGTTAAACCCTGTGATATTATATCTCCTAAAAAATTACACCAAAATGGAAATCACGAATACAATAATGCATTGTTCCCATAAATTTAATTATATCTTCAAAAAATCATTTACAAAATGTTATATTCAATGTTTGAGGAAACAGTTCTACAATGATAACAACATGTATAAATATAGTATTTTAATAATGAAGAAAAATATTTGAGATTCATTTTTTAAAACAATGTTAAATATTAAAATATTTCCAGATTCAACTATTTACCCTTTCTAAAACTGTAATTGTTTCTAAAATAATAAATATTTCAATTATTGTTATAAATTGTAAAAATGAAACAATACACCCGGAATAACATGTGAAATATAGTATCACATGGCATAAAAGTGATAATGACAACAAATATATTTCTATAAATAAAAAATTAATTAAAAAAATAAAGATATCAAAGTAAAACAACCTTGTAAAATTATGAATATAATAAAATTGATCATGTATGAAAATAAAATATGTAACAAGGGCTCTAATAAGAAGGTTCTTATGTGAACTAAATGAAAAAATAGCTTTATATATTTCTAATAATGATATAAATATTTTAGAATCTCATTAATTTTACCCTGATCCTAATCTTTTAGGATCTTATTTTGATCCATTTATCAATAGTTTTTAATCTCACATGATCATCCTCTTAAATACCCACATAGTCCCTTTTAAAACACATTATAAGATCACAAAAATATTCCCCAAAGGCACACTCATTCCCATAAAAATATATCCACTTTTCATATGTTTAATGCTCATACAATCCCATGTTTCCAATGTGATATACACTTAAATATATAGAAACATCATAAAGTTTCATTCATAATGACATTCCAAAATACAAATTAATAATCCAACATGAAAAACATGAAATAACAACATTCTTTACTTGAAACTATTTCTAAAACCCATTTTGAAATTTATTAAGCATAAAAAATCATCTAGGATGAATTTCAAAAAAATGATTCGAGTGAATTAAACAAAAACCCATTTTTAATTCAAAATTAAAACATCATATAGAAAATTAAAACTATTAGTTAAATCCATATTTTATATACAATCAATTATAAATAAATTAAAAAAAATTACGTAATAAAAACACAAAAGAGATAAAAAGATTACCATTATCTATTAAAAGAAATTTTAAATAGATAATCACATCAAATATATCATAACATTTTCAGATTCAATGATAAAAAATGAAATTTTGAATTAAAGGCCATAACAAATTTAAAACAGCATGTAAAAAATATAAAACTCAATTAAAAACACCATATTTATCTATAGTGAATGATATATTTTTTCACTTACATGAAACATGAATAATGAAGGTGGAGTAGAGATAATAATATCGAATTCATTATGAAATAGGGTTACCTAAAGAATAAAATTTCATTAAATTTAAAGGAATCCACTCTAAATGATATTGGTATATATTCAATGAAAATATAGAGAGATTCACAAATGTGGGAGTTTAAATGACTCTATGGTGGTATAAGAACATCAAATAAAAAAGGTAATTTATTTTAAAATTTTAATAACCTAGAAAATAATATTGTATGACCACAATGTTTTGAAAACCATGTGCCAAACATGACAGTTATACTATGTCTCCAATAAAAAACTATTTATATTCTACTAGACTTTGCATGGTTACCTAATTAAATATAAAGTTATAAAAACTTAATGTTTCTCTAAAACATCTATTTTCATGGTTTTACATGTGGTTTAAAAAACCAGGCACTGTCTAATTGGCCTATGTTTTCCCCAAAAAATTAAATTCCCAACCCCAATAACCAATGAAATCCAAGAATGAATAATGTGGTAAATAAAAACACACTATTACAAAAACCTTTTTTTACGTCACCATTTTTCACGTCGGTTTTTTAGAACCGATGTGAAAATATCTAAAAAGCAATGTACATCACTTTTCCATGTCAGTTATTAAATAACCGACCTGAAAAATCCATTTCCAAGTAAATATATTAAAATTTTCACTTATTTTTCACGTCAGTTATTAAATAACCGACGTGAAAAATCAAAATTCATGACATTTTCACGTCGGTTTTTTATTAACTGATGTTAAAAGTTATTTTTCACGTTCGTTATTTAATAACTGACATGAAAAATGTTGACGAAAATGTAGTTAATTTCTCAAGATTTAATTTGAAAGGTCATAGAGCTCAAATGGTGTTACGGATTAAAAGTTATGGCCTTCAGAAGTTTATCATCTCTAAACGATGTCTAAATGATGTCAAATATCTGAAGGCCATAAATTTTAATCTGTAACTCCATTTGAGCTCTGTGACATGCCAAATTTAAGCTTGGAAAATTAACTACATTTTTTTTTGAAAAAATTTCACGTCTCTTATTAAATAACTGACATGAAAAATACATTTTAACGTCAGTTATTAAATAACTGATGTGAAAAATAAGTGAAAATGTTAATATCTTTTAATGTCGGTTATCAGGAACCGACGTGAATGAAAATTTTAATATCCCGCGAATGCGAAATTTCAATTTGTTTACATCGTGGAATCAAAATATTGAATTGCCGCCTAAAATTTTTAATACCGCTTTTTCTTATAGAATCTCAATTATATGTTTCCATTATACACCCATCCGAATTTTATGATCATTTATTTCAACCATTATCGTTCCACCAAATCGACTCTTTTTCTCTCAAACTTGAATCAATTATTTCTTCTTTCTGCGATCTCATCCAGGTATATTTAATCATACATCCATGGTTTACAGTTTTTATGATTTGTTTTCTTAATTGATATACCATTTTACGATCATTTCATTCAACCATCATCATTCCACCGAATCAACTAGATTTATGTTCAATGTGAATCAACGATTTCTTATTTCCACGACCTCGTCAAGGTATTTGTAATTATTTTCCCATGAGATATATTTTCTGTGAGTAGTGTTCATAATTGATATACCATTTAATGATTGTTAATTTATAATAATGATAGATGATTCTTTATATCATGATAAAACTACAAATCCCCCTACAGATTCAAAAATTCCTTCTAATATGAAGCTATGGTTGGATCATTCAATCTTTCATTGAATAAATATCAAACTTATGATGGTCATAACTTTTGATCCGTAAATCTGTTTGAGCTCTATGACCTGTCAAATAAAAGCTTAGAAAGTTGTCTACAAGATAGTAAACAATTTTTACGTCGGTTATTTAATAAACGACGTTAAAAATAACTTTTATCATCGGGTTTTAAATAACTGACGTAAAAAATGACTTCTAACGTCGGTTTTTTCAAAAACTGACGTAAAAATGGCTTCTTATCACCTTTTCCAGAATGTATTTCATGTCGGTTTTTTAAAAACTGACATTAAAAACTATATTACCCCATTTAATACGTCGGTTATTAAATTACCGACGTAAAAAATCATATTTTTAACGTCGCTCGCAATAATGTCGCCTAAAAACTGACGTTAAAAATAAAAAAACCGATGTAAAAAAGGTTTTTGTTCTAGTGACACAAATAAGTCATTTAAATGATCATAAATTTGTCACATATTATAGTAGTTTATGATTTACTCATACTCACACAAATTTGTGAAGTTTAAGGTGATTCATTGGAAGTCAATATTGTAGTTGGTTTTTTTTAAAATGTGTTGAATTTTATATTTTATTGTGAATATATTTTATAATTATAATATTTCAAATTTTGTATAGTAATTATTGTAACTTCTTATTATTTATTAATATAGGAGAAACTAAATATCTAGAAGAGACAACAAGTCTTTGTGAATTTTCGATTTAGTAGATAGCTGCAATTGAAGTGTGGGATTAATTAAATATGAATCAAATCTGGGAGCTAGTTAAAATTTTGCATAGATAGAGGGAACTAGAAAATAAATTCGATTTGTAGTTATATAATAAATATAACCAAAGTATGAGTTATAAGGCTAGGCTAGTGGAAATGGTTTCAATAAGATAATGGAATCCACTTCTCTAATGTTTTATCATTACTTGTTACTTATACTAATATAATATTTTTATTAAGTGTGTTTATATCAAGAGATTTACATATGTAACTAATGAATATTGAAATAGATTTAATTTATATATATTTTGATGAAAAATTTGAATGTTGTAAGTAGAAGTTTTCATGTATAATTAAAATCATTACTTTGTGTTTTAACTCAAAAATGTGTCTGTAAGCATTGAAATAATTTCCAAATAATTAGAAACTAGAAAATAATGATTTTTTGTCAAAATGTGTTTTAGAAGGTGTAACATGGATAATAATTTCTATGGTAAAAATATTAATTATTTAACTTCATTATATTAATTCTATATGTTGATGATATAATTCTTTCTTTTCCTAATTTTGATTGGATTTATAAGCTAAATAAATTATTTGGTCAACTATTTTTAAATATATTTTGTTGGTGATGTAAATAAAATGTAGGAAATATATATTAAAAAAGATATATATTATAAATTTATATTAATTTCTCTAAATTAGTACATCGTGAATATTATTTTATGTTTTTGAATGATAAGGTATTATTATTTTTGATTCACCTCATTGTATGAATTTAAGGTTATCTATGAGCCAAGTAACTCAAAAGAAATATGAGGTGAAAAAAATTTCTAACATATTATTTACATTTACAGTTATATGGTTAACCTATTCTATAGTGTCCACTCATTTTGATATTTCACATGTATTGGAGATTGATAGTTAATTTATTAAAATTATATAAAACATAAACCATCAAGTTATGATGTTGTATTTATGAAATTATAAAGGAATATATGAATCCATTTTTTGTGATTATCATCATGAACCATTTATATAATAGTTTGATGTTGATTTTCCTAGTCATTCAAATACTGGGAATATTACTTCTTGTTATATATATACTTATAAAAGAAAAACTATAAGTTGGTTTTTCTGATTATAAGTTGTCATTTCTTTTTCATCAATAAATATAGATAATAAAATTGAAATTGATGTAAGAAATTAAACTATATATTTAAAGAGTCTTATCAAGGAATTCTTATTGGGTTATGAATGTGGTACACTTAATGATGATATTAAATCTTCCATTCAATTAGTCAAATTAGAAATTTTCATGTGAAGAAAATCATGTTGACTAAAAATTCAATTATATCAAGATGTATCTAGAATATGAGGATCTTGGGATATATAAATTTATTTAGAAAAAACCATCAAACATGATCAATATTGTGGTAGAAATTATAGTCCAAGTAAATATATTTCCTTAGTGGGACATTGTTGAATGGATGAAGGATGATTGAGAGTACTATATTCATTGGAATGAGGTGATGTTCACCTTTATGAAAATTATTGTTGATTTATAGAGATATTTGATGTAGTATTCGAGTTTGAGATTATTATGGTTGTAAAGTATCTTCAAATGATTTGTATTATTTCTAAATAATAGTCCTCATTATGTTCAATAAATGATTTCTCTTTTAGTATGAAATTATAAATGGTGGGATATCCAATAATCGAACCATCAGGATAGAATTTTGACATAAGTTTGAAAATTCTTCATTTAATTTCATTTATTGTAGGCATGTACACAAAACGAGTTAGGGAAGAAATAATTATTTAACTAAAAATTATTATAGTTTAAACTAGAAAAATATACAAAGCATTATCATTTTGAAAATTCAATGGATGGATGTCCAAGATGTAATGATCGAACATTAATAATTTTATATTTTAATAAATTTATAATGAAATTAATTTCACATATTCACAAAGATATTTTCAGTTTATATTTTTTGAGAGATTTGTTATAACTATTACATAACAGTGTATATTTCAAAATGTGGATACTTCTATTCAGTATTATTTTCTAAAAAATTTAAAAATAAACATGATTTATTTTGAAGAAACATATTCACAATTGTAATATTGATATGTTATGTATCCTTGTTAATCCTTATAACTTTATGAAACGTTTTTTAAATTAATGATGTCAAAAAGAAGAATAGTTAGGGACATAAAGAAGATATATAGAAACTCTTAGTCTATCATATCTTATAAAAAACATCAATTTTTAATATATAAAATGGGATCAAAATTAAACATTTATCTTCCCATGAAAAAAACTCTACCTAAATGTTTTTCATATAATTTTTCATAATGAATAATAAAGTAAAAAAAATACACACATTAACTTTTTATATCTATAATGAAACACTAAATATAATATTTTCTCATAGTTATTAATAATAATTATATGATGTATCATATAAAAAATTTTATCTCATAAAATAATAATAATTACAAAAAAACCTATAGGGATAATAGATAAAATAAGTCGGTAAAATGGGTAATAAGTTGCATATAAAATTTAAAAAGTTGATAACTATTACAATTAAACAAACAATTATCATCACATTCTAACATAAAATAACCATTATTGTTACAATTGGAATTGAAATTGTAGTATATTCACACAATCTCTTAGGAGAAACAATATTGGTTCAATTTTTTCCTTTTTTAATATTATTTGAGAAATTTAACATGATCACCATCCCTTTTATTATAATGGATCCTCCGAACAATATCATCAATATCTATGATCTATAACATAAATTATAAAATATTTTATTATTATATATTTCCTTTTCACCCGTATGAAATCATTTTCAGATATAGTTATAACAATTGAATTTAAAAAATCATTTTTAAAATAACATAACTAAAAGTAAAAAATATTTTTATATAAAGACATGAATTCATGTAATGTAATTAAAAAATGAAACTGGGATTTTGTATGTGTGAAATGTTTTAATCGCCTTTTGGGTTAAAATAGAGCATTCCATTTTTTATGTTACAAAAATGATAAATTTATGTAAAATGACTTTTTTTTAAAACAAAAATCAACTGAAAAAACATCCTTTATAATTAACATCATTACATAAAAATAATTTAAGAATTTTTTTTAAAAATTATTCAAATTAATGAAAATTAATATTTTCTTGGAAACATTACAAATTGAATTTTTAAATGATAGTCTCCTAAGTTGAGTTTGACTACTCAAATATATTTTTTATCTCCAATGTTAAAAAAACATATTTTTATTACTTTCTTGGTTATGTTCCATTTTGAATTTTAGTATTCTATTTATATCGCTTCGTAATATTTTATATACATTACTTATACATTAAATTTGCTTCAGACATTTTGATGATATTCTATTCATAAGTCCATAATGAATTCAGTGGGATGAATAAGGTCAATTAGATCATTATTCCATCATCTATATAATAATATTAATTAAGTAATTATCATTTATATAAATAATTTATACGTTAAAACTCATCATGAAATAAGGTTATAAAAATGATCAATATTTTAATCATGGAGATAATAGTCCTTACGTAGAAATGAGCAATGTTTCCATTTTTGAAATATCATTACAGATAGAAGGAAACTATTGTTATATAATTAAAAAAAATTCATTATATTATAAATTTAATATTATTTTTAAAAATAAACTGATTGAAATCATCTATGTGAAGTGGTAATGAAACAAAAATCATATTGCTTCACAGAGGAGGTAGTCCACATGTATGAACCAACAATGTTATAATTTTTATTGAATGTAGATATAATGATGTAAATTATATAATATAGTTTTATGATGAAATTTTTTCATGAATATAATAAATAATAATTAATTCCGTCATTATAACTGGTTGTGATAGATGGTTATAGAAAAAGATTTATATTAGTCCAAAAAGATGTAGTCCTCCATAAACACAAATGATTGATTCGATTACTAGTTTATAAAGCATAGATATGGATATAGTTTATTAAATTAACATAATAAAATTTAAATATAATTTATATATTATATTAATTATATAACCATGGTTGAAAAATAGTTATTAGACACAGAATAAGAAATAAAAAACATATAGTTAATAATGACGCCACTTTTTCAAACTACAACTTCTGTTTTGCATCAAAAAAATTTATAGTTTGGTTTAATGATAAAAAAAATAAAATTATTTGATGAGGGATTTATAGATGGTATTTAGTGTAGTATTTTACATACAAAATGGTTCTTGGTATGTGCTTAAATGAGAAGAAGTGGTACCGTTTTAAAAGAGAGGTGAAGAGCACTCAAGGAATTTCATAAAATATTTAATTAAAATAATTTTTTTTGTTTCCAAATGGATAAAAATTGATAATATTCAATTTTAAGATGAGTATATATTGAAATAATCTCATAAAATAAATTTTTTATAATTTTGGATCAATGTTTTACCTTTACCATTTTTTAACCCTTTAGTATCTAATTTTTCAATTACAATAATTTTAATATTTTGAAATCAAAGAAACCAAAAATATATAATTGGATAATAGTTGATTTATTTTACCATATACTATTCATTTATCCCAATATATGATTCTTATGAATTTTAAATCATTTAATAAAATAATATTTATTATAAAATATCATTAATGTGAATTTTATAACTAACTATTTAAATTATATTTAATAAAATTACGTTAAAAAGTTATTTATAATTCAATGATTCCAAAAAAAAATATATTATATTATTTTTTCAAGAATTTTTTTGGTTATATAAAATATTTTTTTGATACTAATTATAATATTTTTAATATCATTTATTTTAATTCTCCCTTAATTAAATAATTATCATGCTGAAATTGGGTTATTATTTTATTTAATTATTTATTCACAAAAAAAATAAATTTCCATGATGATTATAAAGAATTTTTATTTTACAATAAAATTTTTATCTAAAAATATATTTTAGTTATCCCCATGTTAAAATTATTATAGTAACTAAAATTAGGGGCGTGTTATTTATAAAATTTATTTACACAAAACATTTTACAGGTCATAATAAAAAACAAATGGAAAAAATACATATCACCAACTAATTGAGGACAATGTATGACAATGAACATATCCTGTAATATTATGTCATGTTTTATGGTTATTTTATAGTCCTTATAATCTTAATTTTAACCCTTAAATTTACCTATTTTAACAATTATTTTGTTAATAAACTAACTAAGGATGTTTTTTTATATTTAAAAAATAAAATAAGACCAATTTACTAAATTTGTACCAAAAAATTAAAAATATGGAATTTTTTTATAAAAATTTATAAGAAATACACGTAATATAATTTAACTTTAAATTCAACTTGAGAAATGTAATGAGAAACAAATTTTTTTAAAAAAATGACATCTGTATATATAATTTTTTTATAAGAAATTAATGTATATTTTTTTTTTCAAAAACCCTGATTGGATAATATTTAATTAAATTGTAGTAATTAATTTAGAAAACAATTCTAAAATGAAATTTATCATTCTAAATAATTTAATATAAAATAATTTTCTTCGTAAATACTCGTATTTTATAGTATTAAATTAAAAAGTAATTTTTTTAGAAATTTAATATGTTCACCCAATTATAATACTGATATAGAAATTGAAAAACTGATATTTATTTTTATAAATAATGTTTTTATATTTTTGTGAAATTAAATATATCATTTTCTAAAAAATTTAATAAAGCTGCTTTCTTGAAGAAAATATATCATTAATGAAAAATTTGATTTATCTAAAAATAGGTTTTCGATTAGAAATAATAAATATATTTATATTGATTAGAACATTTTGAAACATATATAACATAAATAAGGTAATTCAATTCTTAATTTACAGATGAAGAACTTTGTTGTAATAATCATATTGGATTAATGATATTTTGATGTCGGATTACACTCAATATTTCTTATTTTTTACGATTTCAAACATAGTTATTTCTTTAATGTCTTGAGAAATTACTTTCTCTACCAACATGAAATTTTATTATCACAGTTTTAAACTCAATATCTATAATCACTGTTTGGAATTCGTAAATACCATTATTGAAACACCTCATTGTTAAAAGTTTTAAAAAAATGTCCTCTTGAAACGGGGGGAAAAGGAAATATTACTGTAATATCAAATAAAACATTACTAGGAATCCATGTAGGAAAATATAAGTGGGATGTGAAAACATTGATACAGATGAGAAATATATTTTCTAAGGACTCATAATGATGTATATAGAACATGGTCAGAAGAATGTTAACAAACAAAACATTATAAATCTATGATTTTTGAAGGGGTCAACGTTTAATTATAAATGAAGGTAAACTATTAACATTTTTTTGTGATCGTTTTCCTAGAGCTATGTAAATAAATTACTATATAGACTATAATAATATAGAAACACACTTTGTATGTATAATATAACACGTTAATCAATTTAAATTGTAATATTATATTTTTCTCCAAATAATGAATCATTATAATGAATTTAATATGACTAAAAGACTAAAATAATCTTATAACATATCATATACTTATAATAAAATAAAAAATATATACCGAAAGTATTTAAACATTTACTAATTACAAAATGGAAGGAATGAGATATGATAATTCCCAAAGTTAATAATCCTTCAAACAAATAAAAACTACTTTAATATAAAAAATTATATAGCAACATCCAAGATCATTCGATAAAAGAATATCATTAAAAAATTCCAAAATAATCATGACAAATACTGAAAGAGAAGAAATGAATACATATTCTCCAAAGGATATATACAATAAATATATAATCTACACAATATGATAACCATACCATGAATATCCATAAACCAATATTGAAATAATATAATTTTAAAAATAATAAATCAATCTTTAGTCATCAAATAAAACACCATCATTTATCATTTACATTAATCAAATAAGGTTCCCAAAACAATTTAATTTTTATGTGATATCATTAATCACATAATCAAAAAATCACATTTATATACCATATTTATCTACATGATTAAACATATATTAAAAAAATAAACATAATATTTATCTATAAATTATGTAATTTAAATAAAAAATTTCATAATATTCGTGAATTTTGATAGGCCAGTTTTAGTTGTTGAACACTTGTTTCCCTACTTCTATGGGTTCATGCCAAATGGTAATTTCAGACGTGAAGGGCTTTTGCTCAACAAATATGAATTAATTTTAGTAAAATTATAACATTATAATTACTATAAATTTCCAAAAACTTATTATGAATGATTACCTTAATCATCATAGATCACATTACAATTAATGTTTTTAACACCTTTAAAAATATGTCAACAAAAATAAAAGGGAGTTCTTCACTAAATATATTATTAATATTTTAATCTTAATGTCATTACACCTCCCTATAAAACTATCACTCAGAGAAAAAAATTTATATAATGGAGATAGTGACTAACTTAATCCCACCTCTCGTAGGCCATGGGTAAGTGACTAACACCAAGGTTATAATAAATATTAAATTCTAGGATTTACCCTCAAGAAGAACATACATAAAAAAGACATAAGACTGATAAATAAATCATCATACCCTAAAACATATTTAAAATAATCCCAAGTGTATAAATTAAATATTATAAAATACTAAAAAAAATGAAGTAAAAAAATCAACATGTCCTAAATAAGTAAAATCTGCAGTGACCATGAAGCCCAAACAACTAATAAAAAACCAAGAGCTTGTAATATCTAGCATGATCTCCAAACTGATCTTGCTAACCAAAAACAGTTTATATATACGTGGATATAGTATAAAAATACACTTACTAGGATCCTCTATAGATACACTCAATAAAAAATATATAGAAAAAAAGAAAATTTATAGTGATCAAAATTGAAAGTAATTGATCACCTAAAAAGTATACTATGCTGCCATCCTCACCTTAGATAAATATCACTATATACCACATTAATTTTTTCATGTATTATATTGATAAAACATCAAGGGTACCAAGATACTAGTTCCCCAATATTTTTTTTCTCAGTACTAATCTCACACATCCAGATCCATCACCATAAAAAATACTCTAGACAATAGATACATTAGATAAGTATAACAACATGCATATTGTTCATCACATCATCACATTATCCCATATCCCATATCCATATTGTATACATCTTTTTCTAGGATCCTCCCAAACACTTTTTATTTGTATCATAAATCATCTAATTAAATTAATCCATCGTATCTCATACATGAATTATGAAATGTCAAAGACATGATAACTTATAAAACACATACCAATAATATCCATTCAGATACTATATCTAGATATTTGTGTATGTGAAATTACCACAATCGATAGAATTTATATTCATACATAAATGAGGCAAATAATTACATTTTATACTAGAAAAAATACATTGAAGTGAAGTGAAAATGGAATGATGTGGAAGAAAGTCATCAATCCTCACACCAGGATGTTGGGGAAAACATCATCCTAGAGTCCACAATGTTTCACTCACCCAAACAGGCTAGGTTGGAGAGGCATATGAAATTAAAAAACCTGTATGATATAATATATCTCACAAAAACACTACGGGAAAACAAATTTCTAATCTAAATTTCAACTATCAAATATCAAACAAGAAACATCAACTATGAGAGACTACATATATTGTGATAACAAAATCATTTTATGGAGATACATTAAAATAATTTCCATATTTTTATAGTCATAAATTCATCAATTTATTCATTATCAATTAGTTATCAATTATAATTTTTCCATATTAAATTACCTTAGTCATCATATCCTTGTCCATTCCCACTATTAACAATCAATATTGAGTATAGATCATATCAAGAGTAACATCTAATTTTCTTTCTAGTGACACCAACATCGTAGGAAATGTCATTTATTAAAAAATATTTACATTTTATTATCCAATTAATCATGGAAAACCGTAAAGAATTCTAATCAAGGTAAAACAAGCAACCAGAACATCCATCCACCACAAATTGTGGAGAAAATAATGAATAAAAACAGATCAACTATACATCATCCATTAAAAAGATTTATATATAGAAATAAATTATCATTATCATATTTTTATTGTCTTGGCCTAGATGCCACTAACCCGGTTCCCTAAGATAACCATATAGAAGACTAAAATCACACCACATTATATGCCATTGGCTTCCGACTAGGAGAGAAGGTATAACGTGAGTCAGTGGTGAGACTATACAACAATATGTGGGTGCACACCTAGAATTAAATAACTGATAAATTATACATATTAATGTAAGTAGATGAGTAAATAATGTAATACAAAATCATTATGTAATAAAATGAATTACATGAAATAATATTAGCACAACTTGGTTAAATATCAGGATAGGGTGGAGTGAATTAGGGTATGATATATTAAGGCCAATACCCCTTCATATCTTGTTATTTCATTAAAAAAACTTCTCTCCCTTTCATGTTGCAATGCAAGTAAATAAATGAATGCATGAGTGAGACACACAGATTTTACATGGTTTACCAGCTTTGGGCTACGTCCAAGGGGAGTAAAATGTAAATGTGACTATCTATTAGATACAATAATTTTCATTGATTTTATAATATTAGGATTGAACTAATTTCCCTTCCTATTTTATTACTAATAACAAAACGAAAGCTCACAGATCATTGAACTGATGTGTACTCACTATTTATTTTTATGATCCTCAATTGATTAAATTAATCAATATGTTTTACACCACTCCTAGTATATCATTATCTTACAATTTCATCAATAGTATTAATTCTAATTTAAAAAATATTTTTGGGGTAGTCACTTTTCGTTCTCAATTTTTATTTCGTGAATATATTGGATGTCATTTTCTCAACATAGTTACCATTCAGGGAAAATTTATCTTCATCATGGATTTCCAACATGCATAGAACATTATGATTTTTATGCACTTACATAGGTCAATAAGATATAATTCCTTTTTTGTGAACACAAAAAATTTCAGACTTTTCTTCCCAAAAAACTCATTGCATAAATATTTTATGCTTTGAATGAAACCAATACGTTATTCAAACACCTAATTTTCTCCAATTGTTGAAATACTGATGTTAGGGGGTTATCAATAAATTTAAAGACCTGACAGACCATTTTGAAAAAACACATTACATTCCCTCATCTATTAGTAAAAATTTTACATTACAGAAGTGGAAAATTCATGTCAGAGTTGCATCATAACCCTATTTCACGCTGATTACATCATCTTTTTCAATGGGTTCACCCCAATTTATCAGTTTCTTATAAGTTCTTATTTTAAGATATTTCATTTTAGGAACATTAATATTTCATTTTCCATATTTTTATTTGATGATCTAGAATAATTTCATGCACAAAAATTTGTGTATCCCTGTCACCCTTTTATGCAACATCCTTTTCCAAAAAATAATTTCTCCATTATCCAAATTTTTTAACCAAAAAAATTTTATAACACTAGAAAATGATGCTTCATTATATATGAATCTCTTAGAAATTCCACGAGAGCAAAAATTCTTTTTCCATGGATCATTTTAAATATTAATTATTAATAATATCTATTTTAATCTACAAATGAACAGAGAAACCATGTTTTTCTTCAAACATAATGAACCTAAAAAATAAAATGATTCCTTATAATAGTTTTCCCAAATAATGCTAAAAAATCCATGTCATATATACATGAATGATAACCCACTATTTTTATCAAAAATAAATAACCATATCTCAATAGTAAATACAATATGACCTACTTCCAACTCCATGGAAAAAATCATACTTGATCACTACTACCCTATCAAGCTACTCCAGCCTAAAAAGTCAACTCCACATGAGCATACCACTCAACTATTCATCGTATGTCCATAGCCTAATCCATTAGGATTTCATGATTGACATGAATTCTGAAATATGTTCTATATGTACTCTAGGGTTTGTGTAGAGTGGGAGAGAAATATATCTTAGTAGGACACCCAAAACTGTGAACCCATAAACTACTACTATAAAGGGATGATCATGAAATTTGACTATCCTATATAGTAACTATCTGAATGAACAAATAATACAACTATTGATCTTTTGATATCAGTCCCTGATAGACAATACCTTTTATAGAAAATATCAGAGTACCTTTGAGCATGTCTCAATGACTGTTCATCTAAAATTACTAGTGGTATCTATATCCATGGAAGACAAATTAAAACATGAAAATGTATGGGACCCACACCATGATTATCCTAACATCGAGGATATAAATATAAATCATACATAATGTTTTCCTTATGACCCTAAAATTTCTGCGTACATGGGACCTGGACACATCTGTCCTCGTTGCCACAAAAAAGTACTAACATGCCAATACCATTAGAAAGAAATTTATATCAAATAAAACAATTGAATAGAGTAGAGTCTTAGTCCACTACCAAATCCATAAATCCAAACCATTGGTACTACTACTAATCATCGATCCAATCAAGCCTACCAAAAAAAGGTAGTTCCTAAAATGTCTTTCCATTTACTATTTATACATAAAATCGCTAGTTCCATGAACATAAGCCTTTCCATGCCCAATAATAAGGGGAATCGGTAAAACATCCAAATCCACATGGAATTCCTTCATCACATAAGTAACTACTCTATCACTCTATCAAATATGTGTATAATTAGTGAATGGAGCCTTAGTATAAGACCATATCCATTGTATGATTCATATGATTGGAATCGTAGAGTAACCCCAAACTAGATAGATGTGACGTCACCTCAACTATATTATAGAATATAATAATTTTGTTAGAACCTTGGTCCAGTCCTCAATCCATGGGTACATACCATTAGTCCTCCATCTATTTAGCCAGTATACCATTAATTCCCAGAACCATAATATAAAAAATAACAAGAAAATAATCTATTTGTTCTTGAACATTTCTTTGACACATAACCTATTTTATACTAACCATGGTCAGTGTGTCATGTCCAAAAATTCCATTCATGTATATTCATAACAATACCAATGGATTTCATATCCAACTCACAACAATTGAAACCCTTACCAATAAACTGAGTTCCAAAATTTGGAAAACTAACCCTATCACAACTGCCATGTGGGTGTAATAAATGTATCCAAATCGAACAAACAACAAAAAAATGGATGGATGACCATCCATATAATCCATCAACATACCATCCACAATAGCTCATACATAAAATCAGGTCAAAAAGACACACCAATAAACATACTACATAACTACAAACACATTCTCTATTCCGTCATATTAGTTTGGCCCAAACATTTTCCTCTAAATCCATATGTATGTGGAAGCATCCCACCATAGACCCAAAGAACTATAACTCTCGCTATGTCATCCCCTCACAATCCCATGTAACAAAAAAAACTCTTGGTTGAATCATTGACAAAATAAACAACCTGAAGACCCTCTCAATGGCCTCCAACCGATCCCCAGTCAGTAGAAATACAATAAGGCATCCAAAAGGGAACTCATTTCTCACATAATACTCAATATCCAACAAGAAAACCTGACTAGAACTAATTAACAAACCATCCCACTTTGTGAATCACCATGTGACCGCGAGACACAATAAAACAATTCAATAAAACCTCCACCATAATAGTAATTCTATTATATCAACTAGGAAAAGAGGTTCTGACCACCCTAACCTTCAATCATAGGGTATAAACCACTACTACTCTAACTTCAAGAAACCACTCATGATACACAGGAACATACCAATATCTCTCCAGAGATACTACTCAACTCTACAATGTGATATCTATCCAAGGATCCTCATGAAAAAGTCCACAGAACACATTGGAAATTTCAATCATTATTCTCACATTACTAAAATGGGAATCATTTCTCACAACCCAAACCATTAGAGAATTCTATGTCAATTATTCAAGGAAATACTCCTAATCATCTATTATCATCCAAAACACCATCCTAGATACTTATATATGATAAAAGTATCCCGACATCATGATACATGTACGAAAATTCTCTAAATGGACTACTCACTAGTCTAGTTCTATTTTTGAGTCCCAAAAAAACCAAATTCTCTTAAAGAGTAGCCACGAAGCATCCCATAACATGTATTCCCAAGAACAAAACAAGGGTAACCACATACCAATAAGGGAATTTACTCTATAAAGTCATGGAATGTAAGACCCATGTACTTTCATTGCATGTTTGGTACCGGACACGAACCATACATGAGGTACCTATACATGTACCTCACATGGCCTAGCCGTGTGTCAATCTCTAGTTGTGTTCCAACACATGACATCTTACCCACATGGGGACTATTCATGTACTCTATACGTAAATGTCACCATTACATGGTTCATCAGGCCCTGTTCATATCAACACACCGAGTGAAAATACATGGAATATTCTAGAAAATACATGTTGATTAATCATGTTCTAATCTTCTTCCACAAATAGGATGAAAACATATTTTTTTTATATCAACATATCGTGTAGCATGTTTCTCTAAACTAGAAACCCCTAAAAACCTACTGAAACCCCCATTCCCATAAATAAAAATAGGTCATCCCCCGTGGGGACCATAACAATCTATACAGGGCTATATAATATCAAAATAATTTATCAGTGGAATCTAGGGAATAAAACTAAAAAAAATCTAACTCGTGGAAAAAATACATATGTATTAAGTTCAAATGTGATCCAAGAAGCTATTTCACATTGATCATAACCTGATCTAGGACACTGATGTGTTCTGGTGGAAACTACACCGTCATCCCTCGTGGTCTTTCCATCACCCTTGAAGGAGTCTCCCTTCCCAATCCTTCCATTCTTAGTAACCCCAAATGAGGGGACTCTCTTTTAATTAAATTAATTAATTAATTAATATTGGTAATAAATTACCCCATGTCTTATAAAATGATGATGGTTTATTCATCACCTATAAAAACAACATATTCCAAAATCAGCCAAAAATAAAGAATCCAAATATGAAATTCTGATCATTGTATACAACCAGCCGAAAAAAACATTAATTTATTATAAATTTCTCAAAATGAAAGAAACTCGTGTCTTAACACCTTCAGCACTAAAATCCATCCAAACCATGGAAAACCTCAGTGGTCTTCCAACACAAAATACTAACCCACCATGTTCATGAACTGATTCTCAACTCTCTCAGTTCTACATGATGACACCATCTGTTTTTCATTTCATACACCCTAAGATAGGATGTATAACCCATCAAATGGAAAGGCACATTATTACCCCTTAAATATCACATGGATGGTTAATGGCCATACCCATCCATCTTGATGAATAATATCATCATTTAAAACACATGATTGAACCCATGATGCTCTCCACCACAGAACTCAATACACAACTACTGATTCTGATCCATGAAGCTTCCAATTATCAATGTATCATTTTATAATACATCAGCAGTGGTCCACCAAAACAATCAGTGTAGTACTTACAACATCCTTGACCCCTACCTAAAAAAATTATTTGTCTATATGAATGATTTTTTACCCCCCACCATTGGAGTATCCTTTCTATTTCTACACTACTAAACAACTATTCCATGATACATGCCCCATTGACATCCAATCCTTGGAACTAGACATGGAACTCAAATTACCTATATAGTGAAAAAAACATATAATATATATATTTTATATAAATTAAAAACAATATATTTGGTATTCTTTAGTATCTAATCATCCAAAGGGGCCTCACCCATTGAAATCCAATGGTTCTCTGCTCACCAAATAGATTCACCCACAATGCTCCGTGGGTGTAACCTCTAGGAATCCACTTATCATCCCATGAAAGAAAACCTATACTATGGGATTAATCTAGTTCTCTCTTAAAATACACAGGATGTTTTCAAGATACAAAAAATTATTATATATAATCTGTGAGTATAACAATATGCACTTATATACCACTACAACCACATCCAGTCTAGAACATCCTAGTTCTATCAAAAGGTCCTCAGGTCACATTACCCACAAGACACCCATCATGCCCACAATGGGACTCATCGGACTCATGTATGCATGTCCAAGTTAAGAACATCAGACATAGACTTCTATAACAATTTATCAACAATCCATAAATACAATGCATCAACAGTGGTCACATCCCCAATAATCTGCTTTTAGAAAATAGTTACATGCCCTTATAATACACACCCAAAAAACCATTTTCATGTCCTGCATGTCACCTCTCATGAAAAAACATATTTGAATCCAAAATCACATGAATAGTGTACACCCTGTTGTCCCACTCCAAATCAAATCCTCCTACCATAGCTCTGATGCACAACCACTTCCATTTCTTGGAACCCAAATGAAACATCCCCTCAGAAAAAATCCATAAATTGGATACAAAATCACAAAAGTTATCCATCTAAAAAATAATATGAATCCAATAATCCCAATCCCCATACCAACATTACCCTTCATGCTTCATTTTCACAACTCTAAAAACTACCATATGTTCTTTAAGTAACCAAAATAACTAATATTTTTGTTGAATCCTCCTAAAGTATCCCTTAAAAGTCAAACCACATCAATCTATGTCCATGGAGTCATGTCAAATTACCACTAAGAACTCCCATAGTGTCGTACAAAAGAATGATCATGCCAAGTCACTAGGTCTATCCAATAAGGATTTTATCAACTCATCGAAGGCCAAAAATCAGCCGGCATAAACCTGCACCCAAGTAATTTTCTTAAAAATTCAAAAATTAAAAAACCATCATATAGGGTATCAAATATTAAGGAATTAAATACTAACAAACTACCTAAAAATAGAGCGTATTACATAATCGAGAAACTACACATCAGAATGCTTGTGAGAGGAAAATGACATACAAACAACTTTAAGAAAACCCTCCCATAAGGGGTCCAATGATCCAGTACATGAACCATATATACCCACTTCGGTAACATAGAAACCATGAAAATTACCCACAAATAAATCATCATTAATCAGAATGTCACCATAGATCGACATAAAATACAATTACAAGTAAATCCATAAAATTAAAATCTGAAAGGCCAATTATATGGGGATTTTTGTGGCTATGTTATTGCATGAGGTGACTCTTTCCTATTCATTCCAAGATTCATGTCCATTTATAATATTTTCATGAAAATTTGAAAAATATAAAATATCTTATAATAAATAAAATTAATAAAACTTCTATATCGTTTGATGAGGATGACATAAAGAATAACATCACAAATCTATATCATTACACCCATCACCTGGTATAATGGACTTCTGATCGTAATTGTTGTTCTCGATAAACCTACTAGATATCCATTAACAGTAATTACAGATTCTTATATAACCCGTCTACCAAACACCGTATAGGGAAATAACAATAATGCAATAGCTCTGTTGGCACTCTATAAAATCTCATCTTAGATTCCGTAAAACTGGTTCCCTGAGCTCATTTAGCAAATGGCCTCGTGCACATCTCCTAGTATGCCAGAGGCTGTCGAAAAATAGTGATGGTCTATGGTTGGTCATTGAGGAGACTATACCCCCATATCATATAGTTATATGAGATGGTATTAATCAAAAAACATACACAATAGAGTACACTGGAGAATAAATAAACTGAATCTGAAAGATGATTTCACATAATGTATTATATAAAATGACTGAATAGCCTTGTCATATATTATCCAATTATTTCCCACTAATATGATCACATATAAAAAAGAAATAACTAAAAATTAAATACAATAGGCCCTACTTCTAACTCTTGGACACCATACAAACCTGGTATCCAGTACAATATCACGCTTTTCTAGCCCGGCTATTCTACTCCATGAAATCATCCCACAAAACCAAGAAATCTTGATCCACATATATCCATCATACATATGTATACAACATAAATCCAAATATATGGCCTTAACATACACTGAGGTTCGTGTAAAAACGATTGATAAATAATGCTATATTGGACACCTATAATGGTGAACCTATAAACTACTTACCTAAGTGCATGAACATGAAATATTCTAATACTAGATGATACATAACCTAAAAAACAAACATAATATTTCTTGATCATTGGAGATGAGACCCTAATCAGACATACATACTTCAGCCAATGCTGTAATACATCTAAGGACATCTCAATGATCATGAATCCCAAATAACTGACCGGTTTTATTTCCATTGAAGCCAAAAGAAAACCTCAAAATTCAAGTAACCTGTCATATTATTGTACTAATATGAAACATACTAATATGTAACATCTTATATAGGTTCATTGTAATAAAAAAATTACCTCATACTTGGACCCTCCAGACATCTACCTCAAAAATATTATATCAAGTCTAAAGAATTAGTCTGAAATTTATCTCAGGTATCACAAATGAAATTACTATAGATTCTATAATAAAACCAAAAACATATATCAAAACCATGATTACTTCTATTAATGAATATTCCATTCAAAAACCATTACAAATCATAAAATTAGTTCCCATAACCTAATTCCAGTAACCATATATAGATAACATCGGTGCTTCCCAAATTATTAGTTTGGACCATCCCATGGAGAAAGAGAATTAGAACAACTTCATATTCCACATGGAAAGCCATCACACCCTAAATAATCATCCTTTTAGTGTAAACATGAAGTATACTATCAATGTCCAAATATTTAGTCTAAACAGTTATTTATAGAATACATCATCTTCATAGAAACTCTATTCTGTACCAAACCACCCTCATGTGACCTCACATCCAGTATACTCAATACTATTCAGAATGTTCCTAGAACCTCTGTCAGCACTCAAATAATTGATGCAGAACATCAGTTCCCCATCTACCCATCCAGTATATCAACTATTTTCAAAATGTTATCTTGGTACCTAACCAATAAATATACTATATGCACCTATAAACTCAATATAACATCCAATATTTTGTATACTATTCATTCTTGATGTGTCTTGACATATAATCTAATTCCCTGATAACATGAATGATACTTATGGATTTTATATCCAACTGGAATTGCACAACAACCCTTATCAATAAAGTGGGTTACGAACTGTTGAAACCCAATCATATAAAAAATTCCCCAGTGGAATAATCAAATATGAATGTCATAAAAATAAAACATAACTATAGATGAATAATTGTTAGACTCATCCCTCAACATCTCAACTGCATTGGCTCATACATCACATCTGGTCTCAAAGAAACACCCATATCCAAACTACAGAAGTACATGAACCCTTTTAGGGATCTCCATTGAATTTGTCCTACAATTGTACTAATATATCCTCACATAAATAGAATAATCCCTCCATAGAGCCTAAAAAAATCACTCAATGAGAGGCATCCTGATCAAATCCCTAGTAGCAACCAAACACTTCATCCAATTCCTATGAACTTAAACATGCAGAATCTTCCTTTAGTATCGTAAAACTAATCATCAATTAAGAAAAAACATACCCTACTTCCCAAAGAGAACTTTTCCCTCATGAACAAATAAACAACCAACCAAAACATCCAAAAATAATTTAACTGGGAACCACATCACTATTGTATTTTCCAACAGTCCCTTCAAGTAAACTCAACACCACAACAACACATGACTATAACTGCCATCATACATGGAAACCAGGACCAATTGATCCAACCATGAAGACACTAAAACCTTGGATCTAAGCCTTATCCAATATAATAATATGGAATTGGTCATGATACATAAGGGAAAAAATATATCCGCATATATTCTACTTCATTCCAACTCATAATATCCAGAAAACAAACCTCAATAAATATTCCATGGGACACACCATAATATCCCAATATCAAATGCACAATCCTTACTAGGGTATCATGGATCACAAAACACCCCACATGGGGATTATAAATATATTCCTCAAGGAAATACTCATTGTAAACAATCGTGTTCCAGAAAATGATCTTGAATACCTCTATTTGGCGATAGGATCCCACCATCAGGATGTAAATTGAAAAATTATCAAAATGGTCTTCCCGTATGTCCAATTAAGATTCCAAGGAACCAAAATACTAGAAACCCATATATTGTAATAATGGAGAATCACATTGAGTGTAGGGTATCATGAACGGTTTTTCCTCCCACAACCCCTAATGGGCATGTACACTAGCCAACAATGGAATATAAAAACCATGTATAAGACATGTAATCAATGTTCACATTGTGTACCCAATATGAAGTACCTAAAAATGTACCTTGCATGATCTGGAATTATGTCCCTACATGGTTATCTAATCACACATGGTGTGTCACTCATATGGCTTCTGCTGTTCACCCTACATGGCCATGTCCCCCTAATATGGGTTATCTAGCCATTTTTTGGCTTGACGTTGACTGAAACTACAAGGAATATAATTCATACTAAACAACATGTATTCTTCTTCTTCAATACGTCCCTGACCAGGAAGAACACACAATGTGGGTTTTTATAACAATACATAGTGTTGTCTGGTTCCTAGAACCAAAAACCCATAAAAACCTCAAAAAACCCTGTTTCACTAAAATAAACATTGAATGGCCCATGATCACCTTAGAATTAAATATAGGTCTATGATAATAGAGAAAAATTAACATATATTGATTAGTGAATAAAACACCAAAATTTGCATAAATCATGGCATTACGATTGATGATATTGGTTCAAAAAAAATTTTGGTAGATATTGCATATAGATCAAGTTATAATATATTCTATAGAAGATATATGGATTTAAATCCTTCCCATCCCCTCTTGGGTTGGCCATCACAAGCGATTGGTGCTCTACAAAATCTCTTATTGTGCATGTAATCCTTAAATTATTAGAGAAACATTTAATTTTATTAATTATATATAATTTTTATTACCTATAATGAATTATATAACGTAATGTGAGTTTATAAACCACCAATGTTCACACACCACCGCCCTCACCACCAATATTCTAAACTCAGTTGTAGCATCAAAATTTCAATCTAATGATCTTCTTAAAGGATAGATCTACTCGAATTAAAAAAATAAAATTTCAATTAAAATCCCAAAATAAAGATAATCACATGTATCTAAAACGTCAATAGATATTATTATTTTTAATCCATTGAATAATAATTAGATTTATCTCTGACACCAACATGCATATCATGGTGCATCATTCCACCACCAACATTAACTATTCAGACATCATCTGGGCCACCCCACTGACATCTCATCAATCAAGGTAGTCAAGAGAATCCCCATTTCATATGAAATAACAAAAAAGGTTCAAATGGAGATAAAATAAAATAATACCGTGATAAAAATATTAACCAATATAGTAACATGGGGTTAAATATATGTTTTCTTAAAGGTGGTTCCTCAGTCAAGGACCATGGAAGAATTTATTAATAAAAAAGACAGCGAGCTACAAAAGTATGAAAGATTGAATTTTATTACAATATGTATTGAAAAAAGGGAGTGAATAATCAAGAAAATAATCTAACCAGTTAGTGACCTGATTGACCACCTTGTTGACCAGACTATCAGCAACCATGTTCGCTTCATAGAACACATGTGTGGAAATGTAGTTGAGATCCATGAGCGAAGTAATACATTTCATCCATCGAGAGGTAAGCGGCCATGCAAGGTGCACCACCCCTTTCCAAATGGCATGGACAATATTGGTTGAATCACATTCAATACAAAACTTGTTCCAACCATTTTTCTTGGAAAAATCCACATCTTGAATGACTCCAATCATTTCCACATCCAAAGCCGAGGTCGTACCACATCCACGGAAGAAGCAACCAAGGCATCTACCAAGAAAGTCTCTGAAGATGGAACCACAACCTGTCGGACCCGAGTTTCCTCTAGAGGTGCTGTCAACATTCACTTTGATCCATCCTGGAAGCGGGGATTTCTAGAAGACCTCAATGGTACGTCGAGGTTGCCTATAAGATCCTGCAATCCAAAGTCATTGAAGGATCTCAAAATCACCAACATAGTTATCACAAGGATCCTTTTGAAGTGAGGCAGAATCCTTGATGGAAATGAGAATACGCGTTTTACCTGCATTGAGATTGAAAGTGAAATTATTATGAATAAAATTATTTCTATCATACCAGATCACATGAAGGAGATTTCCCACCGCAGCCAAAAAAAGATTCCTGATTTTCTTGGAAGAATCCCAAATCGAACATTGTTGAAGTTGAGAGCTGATAGTAGCAAGAAGAGACCATCTACAACCAAAAATGTCATAAATATAATTCCAAAAGAGTTGTAGCTGTAGCACAAGACAAGAATAGATGACTAGCATCTTCACGGTGTTGGTTTCACAGATGACATCTAGAGAAAGGAGAAATCCCAAAGGATTGTAGACACACATCAATGGGGAACCTATTATGCGCAACTTTCCAAATGAGAGTGCGCCATAATGGCTTGATCCAATGTTTTCTAAAAGAATTCAACCAAGAAAATTTAGAAATAGAATCACAAAAATTGTTTTTGTGGAAACTTTTCGAATCAAGAACTCCATTAAAATCAGGTTCCCAGATAAGGAAATCATCAGTGTTAGAAAAAAAATAATTGTCAATGATGTAACTGATGTGGTCCGGAAGGTTGATGTCATGATAGTAGACAACCTCTCTTACAGTGAATTTGGTATTCTCACGACTAGTGGTGGATGTTAGAATTGAGATTAAAGGGACCCCAATCCAATTGTCCATCCAGAAATTCATAGAGGAATCATCACTATCCATCCATCTAGAGTTGTTCATGATTTTAAGGAAATAATGTCTAATGGATGGACAGATGGAAGAAGTGATGTAACTCATATTACCATTCTGAATCATGGTAACAAATCTTTTCTTAAGAAAGACCAAGGAATCAGAATTTCTATGAATCATATTCCAAGTCATTATATCTTGAGGAGATTACTTAAAAATCTTATGATTATTAATACCAAGGCCACCTTTATCCTAGGTTTTACAACAAGTGGCCCAAGGTATGGTGAGAAACTTTTATTCAATCGTACTAGCAGTCCAAACAAATGTTTTGATGCAAACGTTGATTTTTTGAGAAGGCTAGCAGGCCAATGGTAAACCACCATCGAGTAAACCATCGTGGAAACAATTGTAGACATAACAAGACAAACTCTTCCAACCATATAAAGAGATTTACCCTTCCAAGATGATAATTTATTTATAATTTGATCAACGATGCTGTTAAAATAACTGGATTTTGGTCTCCCCCAAAAGATTGGAACACCCATGTTTGTGAAATGGAAAGGGCCATCTTTGATTCCTAAGTAATCAATGATGTGACTTTTTCTATTGGGGGACATGTTTTTCCCAAATAAAACAAAGGATTTATTCCAACTGATCGCATGTCCCGAAATATCGTTATAATGGGCCAGGGCACTTTTGAGGTTTTGAATGTTTATTTTACCACCTTTTAAGAATAAAATTATATCATCAGCATATAAAATATGGGTAGATACATTTAAATTTCTTGAAGCATAAATGAGATAAATTTTGTTTTCATTCACAAGGCTCATAAGGAGTCTTCTTAAATAATCCTCAGAAATAACAAAAGGAATGGCAGAAAGTGGGTCACCTTGCCTAACCCCCAAGGTGCATTTGAAATAGCCTTTAGGAGACCCAAATATTTATCTTCATCAAAAAAGTAGTTTTATTGTAGTTTTAATTAACACAATCATTTTTCAAAAGACCGTACTAAGGTAAACCTATGGTATTAGCTAAACCATGTTATAAAACTGGTAAAAACTCTCTATTGAATCAAACCATTTTAAAACAATATTGAGAAGAAAAAAATCACATTTGACATGAACTAATCATTTTTTATAATAAAAATTAAAAATAATATTATTATTTATCAATTTTTTTGTCATGGTTAATATCACATTCAATTATAAATTCTCATTAATATAAATTTATTTGACTTATAATTAAAATAATCATTCAATAATAAACACGCTTATTCTTTTTATTCTTAATTTAATTAATCATATAAATATGAATTTACAGCAATTACCATTTTCATTTAATTTACAAAATCTATAACAAAAATAAAAACATTCTAAAAACAAAATAGTATAGATATCAACCCATATATAAATAAAATAGGAAAACAATTATGAATGTATCAATCATTGACATGTGATCACTATTCAATTCATTATTTATCCAGTTCAACATTTTTTAGGTTAATAGTATTATCATCGAAAGGGATAATACATGATTATAGTATGATTTAACATTAAAAAAATAGTAGAAGTAACAAATCCCTTACATCCAAATTTTCAAATTTCTTCACATAAGAGAAAACCAAAATCTCATATCTCAATCTCATCTCCCAGAAGAATACTACAACCATCCAAGGACTATATCCAACTACTTTTCATACAAATTCAAAACTCCATTAAAACATGGATTTGATCTTCCATCACATTGAAAAATAAATAGTTAGAAAAATATTTAAAAAATATAATATAATGAGGTATAACCATCCTAAAATAATTTTGTATCAAACATTGGATTTCAGTAATCGATACCCCTCAATGGGCTCCTGAAATACATGAAGTGATTCCCCCTGTCACCATGAGCATTGAGAGAGAATTAATAGTTTTTAGAAAAGAAAATTGATTTATGTTATAATGATAACTAATAATGGGATATTTAATTCTTCAATAACACATTTACAATGTAAAATCATTGAATATTATGTTTCTATGAAAAATGAATCACTTCAAACCAAATATCTTACATTTATCCTACACAATAAATGTTAGATTTGTTGAAAAATTTACACAAGATCACACAGAAAATCCCTAAAAACCATTTAGTCTGTAATCCATCAATACATAGTAATACATGCTTACATTGTAAAAAACATCAATCAAATAGTGTCACTTACATAGTAAAAGGAACATACACTATACAGTTATTGTTATAATTTTAATTCTCCTTGATTCCCTATATTAAAAAGAAAAAACCATTTTTTCCCAACGAAGCCTCCTCTGACCTTCATGGTATATACAAATAGTGAAAGGATCATGATAGATAGATATGGGACCTTTTATCATATACCTATAAAATATTTCTCATCCACAAGAAAAATAAACCATACATGTTGAGAAAATGAAAGGGTCATCAAAACAACCACCCCATGAGATACCTCTTTAGAATTTTATCATTATAGGAGATCAACACAATCATATAAGGAACCAGTGAAATCCCAAAAAATAAAAATCTATTAAAAATTATATTGGGAGAGATACCTCTCAAACAAAAGTAAATTCACATTAAAAAACAATAGGAATACATTTCAAAACCTATAAATGGTTCAAAAAACACATAATGTTTTACAAATAGGGAAGAGAAAAAAATAATTGTTCTAACTACATATCTACAAAACATGTTACAAGGTATACACATCAATGAATATATTCCACCACAAGACAAAAGTAAAGGGAATGTAATTACCACAATAAATAACACTTATAGGTCCTTAATTTATACAGGTTTCCTGTAAAAGTTTTCATCAACATCAATAACATTAAAACCCTATTATATAATTATAGATTTTTCATTAAGGTAATGGCAGATATGCTACATCTGATAAATATCTACATCTGACAAATCTATTTGGGGGATATCTGATATGAAACATCATTAATGATATCCAACACCTCTAAAGACACATATAACCATGTAGAAATATTACTCTGATAAAAAATATTTCACTATCCATGTCCTGTATTCAACTTTAAATACATATGATATCCATTTTCAAATTCCCTAGGACCCATCCTACGATGAACATAGGATTTAAAATTATGATATTGTTATTTCATCATATCTTAAATTCGATGAACTATATCGATCATATTATATTATGGTTCTATCCTATGGATTGATGAATCTATGACCCAATTCCAACAAAATTGGGAATAAAAATGTTGGTCATAAAAATGATTTAAATGGTTTTATAACAATAGTGGAGTGGAAAATATTTTTTTAAAGAAAAAAAAAATGTATTTTCTTTATCCATGAACCTCCAAAATCATTGAAACAGGAAGAAAACATTTCCATAAGTTTATTGATAACTAACACTATATAACAATACATCTAAAGATGAAGATAAGTCTTATGGGATAACAATAATCTAAAAGTATGATAGATACCTCTTAATACACAATATGAAAATGAGGATCATGATCAGAGATGATAAAAAATGTGGCATAAGGGAGTATCACTATATCACCTAGAAACCACATTGAGAAAAATTGAACTAAGATGTACTCCTTGTTCAGTAGAATGTTGGTTGATTTTTTCATATGATTCTATAACTTCCATATATCATCATAGCCTCCTGAAAAACATAGAATTTTTTTTATAAATTTTCATTAATATTTCTTATGACTTAAACTGGGTATCATATAATTGGGGAAAACCCATAGATACCATTGTTCGCAACGTTCATTTTATATAGGAACAAATGACAAGAAACAAACTCTGAATCGACAAAGTTTAACCTAGAACCCAAAAATTGGTCTTCCCAAGATCTATACATATTTTTCATTCTAGGATATACAAATAAGGGTAAGATAAGGTACACATGTAGAACTGTATTCTTGAATTATTTATGGGGAAAATCAATAATTCAATCAACAACCAGGGATGATATTCCTCCCACCAACCACAAAAGGAACCACAAAAAACAACTTCATCCCTCAAGACATCCACGCTAGAATTATCTCATTTCTCAAGCCTCCTTATTTTTCGACAAATATGATTAATATATCTTATAAAAAATAAGAAATATACATTCCACCTATCCCATATCAATATGAATCACTCATAGTTCATCCATCACTCTCCATAAATTTATAGATACACACATGGATTCTCTATAGTAATTTATCATCAGGACATATACTACACCATTATTTTTTAATTGTGTATATAAAACCTCTATGTCAAAATCCTATAATAATTCGATCAATTTTCCCTATCACAGGTTCAAGTCACACATAATGAAGTCATACCTCATTATCATATGATCAGTTAAAACTAATAAACGGTACATGATTATGTAATGTATCCCCAATAACAAGTTGAAAACCCACCACAAACATGAGATCATGGTTGGAATATTTCTAATCATGAGGATGACATTATTGAATTCCATAAGAAATAGTTTATATCTATTGTATGCCGACCCAACTCAAACAAAATATTTTATTATTCATGAAAAACAATGAACTGAATTACCTCAACTAGAAAAACGGGACTACATAACTGAACAACATATAATTTAGGATCACAATGCTTCCTAACATTAGTAAAACTACATGGTTTGAAATTTTTTTATAATTAATACTGTTAGAGGATTCAAAACCTTAGAGAAATTATCTATAATCCTAATATAATATAATGCAAGGCCAACGAAAATCCACACTTTTCATTCTGAATTAGGGCTTCCAAAAAATAACTTCCTCCCTCATCAAGGGATCAACAACTACTCCAAGGTGGGACTTGTTATGAACAATGAAAATAACATCATGGTTGTGAGGAAAATCTTAGTGATTTTCCCTTCTAACCCCATATCCCCTCTACTTATCCCATAATGAAACATCCTACTACTACTCTATCAGATGAAACTACCTTAATTGATGAAGATGAAGCGAAATAACTTGTTCATGTTGAATACTAATAATTTCGGGGAACACACTCCACAAATGATTTTGTATTCCATATTTAAAAAACACACTTGATAACATGAATAATATATGATATTTGACACCCCCAAATAAAAATCTATGATTAGGGAACGAAAAAACAAACTATTAATAGAAATATTTTCAATGTAAGAATCTAGGAAACCCAATGCACATATCTACCTCAAAAATAATAAAAAAAACTACAATATCATGATGATATTGTTTGAGCTAGATTCCTCTAAATAACATATTCTATCACCAGTTCCTTTGTACATGTTGAAAACCAGAATGGGGTGACCTGGTTTTGAATCTATTGATACAATAAATCATCAAAATACCTAAAATTATCCTCCTTATATAAAATTATATTTGAAAAATATTTCTAAATGGTCCTGAATCATAAATGGAACTCTCACACTAGATATCCCATTCCAATTTTTTCGAAGATACATGTTACAAGACACCTATTTTGTTTAAGAAATATACACTTCTATACACTAGTCTCAAAATTTCTCTATTAAGACTACAATCTTCTCATAGCTCATGATGAATAAGAACCACCACCTCCATTATTCTCTATATATCATTGGAAAATCCAATGATTCCAGTTCTCATTTTGATAATGCAATGAATTGATTATTATGTCAACCAAATCCAAATTATCTTCAATGAATAATTCAAAAATGAATCATACATAATTGTACAGCCTTTGGAATTGAATCTATTAGAGTATCCACCTCCAACAGTCATCGTCACTAACCTCTAATATTCATCCATATATTGATGCATCACTCACAATTTATTCCTCATAAAACCTAATAGGAAGTCAACCTATTTCAATAAATAATATATGAAAAAATTATTAGATATCGTAATCATGGAATATAGAATAATTAAAATAAATAAAAATTTATTTTATTAACATTTTTATTGTTTTTATACACTAGGATAAATTCTCTAATAAGAGGGGGAGATTCATGGTATGATATATTAAAATAGGTTCCCCTTAAGAACCTTTTTCATTTGTCAAAAAACAATATTCTCTCTCATTCCCAAATTAATTTAGGAACAAAAAATAAATACTCTTTAAAAAAAGACTTTACATGGTTAAACCTCACTAGGTTATGTAAAATATGTATACAATGACAATATGTTGATTTTCCGAATCCATTAAGGATCACTTCAAAAAAATATTTTTTTGGATAGATCACTATTATTATCAATATCACTAAATTTACAATGTATATTTTTGTCTCACAATGATAGAACCAATATTTTAAATTAATTTATATTGAATATCACTATTTTAAACTCACAAAAGTGTTCCTCTACGATGAATTTTTTCATTTTTATGATTTTGGTGTTATTTTGAGCTGAATAGTAAAAATTGGCCATTTTGGATTTTTAACAGTTTTAACTTATTTTGTATTTTGGTCGTAACATTAATTAAGTTTATCCAAATTGTAATATTAGATCTTTTCTAGAATCTAAACATCCAGGGATTAATTTAATATTTTGGACTAAAAGCTGAATCGGCCATATGGAAGCTTAAAAGAAGCTCACAAGTTGGCTCAAGAAAACTGTTTCCACTTCTGCCTAGTTTTGGTGTGGGATCCATAACTCATCCTTTGTGGGACCCACTCTTGTCAAATTAGGTGGGTGGACAAGAAAGGAGTTTGTTAGAATCTTCTAATAAGTAATCACCACAGGATTCGGCCGTTTGAGGGTCCATTAAAGCTTCCTAATATGGGGTTTGGCGTTTTGGAGATTCTGACTGGACAGAATAAATGATCAGAGTAAAAGGGTCATAACTCTCGGAATACCAGTCCAAAGTTCCTGAGATTTTGAGGGAACATGACCAAGACAATTATGAACAACATTGAAGAAAGGCTCAATGCGTTAAGTGGTCATTTATTGGGTCCAAAACGTGAAAAAATTCGGAGGACAGAAATATGGCTATAAAAGGAGGAGAGCTCCTCATCCTCAACACATCCCATTCTCCATCCCATTTCTTCTGGGACACCAAGGAGAAGAACTTATCATCTTTTTCATTTATTTAATTTATTTTTAAATTTCTCTCCTCTCCCGCATTATCTCTCTTACCCCATCCATGGAGGGGTAGTTTCATTTGAGTGATCGGAAAGAGGGGAAGCTGGACCTATGTGTTGTGTTTGAGTTTTTGTGTTTGAAATGAATAAAATTTGTTCTTCTTTCTTCTTCTGGTTCCAATTCTTAATTCAGTATTAAATTCCGAATGTGTTTGTGTTAAGGTTTTGATTCTAAAATTATAAATTTCTTTGGTCGATGATCACATCTCCCTCCACCCAATTCTAATCTGTTTACAGTGGATCATTATTAGGGTTGGGTGGTGATTGCTCGACGGTTGTCAAGAACGTGTGTAGGATTGTATGTCGAAATCTTGGTTTATTAGGGAACAACAATTCCAGGTCTAGGATTTCTCTAATTAATCAAGAGACCATCTACGACCCTAAACACATTAGAAGGAGGATTGTCCAATCTAAGGTATTAGAAAGGAAAATTCTCATCAGATCTCTTTTACCAGTTTAAGGAAGAAGAAGAGATAAAATTTGGAAACCATGATGGCACAACACTAAGTCTAGACAAACCCAATCCGATCACCGTCTTTATCATTTGTTAAAATAAATCAATTTCTGTTGTTTTTTTCTCTCATAGTCATTTAAATTAATTAAAACCAAACTTTTTATGAAAACCAACAAAAAGTGACAACCTTGTTTTGTGTGCACTCCTCTTCGGTAGACTACCTAGGATCAACTGCTATACTATACATAGGTAAATAAAATATTGTTTTGCCACACCCCACGACAGGCGTGCATCACATGTCATTTGAAATGGTCAAAACATCGATCTAATTTTAGGGACCAGTGTAAGTGGAAAGGATCACCATACTCTTATTCCTCTTCTCATTTCTCAGAAATGTATTAACAAACATTTTATAGAAATGTAGGTCCCTTCATTATCTAGAATGATTAATTCCTCAACATTAGATATATTCTCTATGGAAGTCCATTCTGGGATTCTCCTTCTCAATTAATATAATACATTGATGCATCACTTCCAAATTCCAATAAAATCAAATGAACTTTTATTTTTATTAGAATATTCAATTTACTACTCAATAGAATTATCAACAAGAGATTCCAAATTTTCCATTCACTACCTTGAATGTAGTTGTATATAAACAAATTCTAGAAGTATTATCTAATGTTGAAGATCCAATATCTACATCATAAACTTCTACATCTAATTTCAAATATGATAATGATATTACTCAAAAGGTAATTTTTTTGTCTATATGCATATGAATGACTCTTGTGTGATACCCAAACCCAAGTCCTTGTTGGCTATCTCCATGTGAGACAACTTGCTGCCTATACTTTCCTGAGATCCATTGACATATCATTTTTGTGATTTTCATAAGTTTCTGAACAACACTTTTGGGAACCCCTAACACTGAAACCTAGTGTGAAACTTGGTTTTGTAAGCTCATAGTGAAACCCCTAGCATGATCCCCAAGTGTAAACCCCTATTGCAAAACATGTTTCTGCAATCTACCTTCACGATCGCCTATCATGAACCACTAGTGCTAACCCTTGGTGTGAAACTTATTTTCTATTTGAGAAACAGTTTGTTTTTATCATGCACACCTTTTACTAAATGTAACTCCCTTTTTGAGTCCTATTCACTAATCCCCATTACTAGTGATATGTGAGAACCTTCTTCCCTGATAATGATTCAGATCAATGTTTCAACTAAAACAGGATCAACCATTAAGGATGGGTTAGGGGTATTTATAGGTGAAGGTACACCACCATAACTATACATATCTCAAACAACCATAAACCTCAATTTGTATTACTCACTCCACAAACCTCCATGCCTGATATATGGGAATTTAAATACAACATAAACCTATGGTGTGATCCCCTAGTACGAATCGATGTCGGGAATCCTTTTCATGATTTTTGTGAGATCCTTGTGAAAAACTCATGTTTTAACTCTTTTATATATTTGTTCGAGATCCTAGATTGAACCTTTAGTGTGAACCACATTTGAGAACCCCTAGAAAGAACCCATAGAACAAACCCCTAGTGTTAGTTTGCATTAACTCTTGGAATGATTCCCTACTTCGAGTCCACATTCATTATATTCAAAATTTTCTGATGCAAGTCTGAATTTATTATTTTATTTAGTCTTCACTCACACATTTTTGGGAATCCCTATCATTAGTCTCCATTCACACTTTTCAAGAGATCAAAGCTAACTCATCATTCCTTCATTGACAAGCATTATTTTTAAGAAACCTCAAAGCATGTCAACATATACAAACAACCGAAAACCTCCATCATGTTGTATTTTTTCATATAGTATTATCCTACCCAAAGGAATTACCATTTTTGGAATAGGTGTAATGAATAGAGATGCATGGACAATTAATATGTCTCTACCATTATACAATAATATGTTTAATTTGTATAAATAGTAAATTTAATGGTCTGTGCAACAGATCAGAGAGGGACCTAAATGCCCACACATGAGCTAGTATCAAGTGTTTTCAATAATTAATATAAATAAATGAAAAAATTTCCCTACCATCCCATGTAACCTCACATGTCGGTAACTCCAAAACACTACCCAATCCCTCAACTCAATCATATGATTATAATATGACATTACCCAACACCCTTAAAGAGAACCCCCTTGGATGGAAATGATATAAGTGATATGGATACTTCTTGATACATATTTCTACGAGGCCCTAAGTTGGGGACTAGAACCGATGGTATAATAAATATAAATCAGATTCATTACTCAATAAGGGGAACATTCAGTATAGAGATATCAGATACAAACTATAATAAATTCTTCTAATATTTATATAATTACCCCACATTCATATATGCAATGTCATAAACTACTATAGAAATTGAATTAAATGTACATGTACCAAAAATAGAAATTCAACAGTGACCAAGAAGTCTAAATATGTCCTACAAAACCATGATGTACTGATATCCCAAAAAAAATCCAACCATATATATCTAAAATAATTTTTTTTAAATATGTGGGGTGATTATAATTCTATAATAAATAAGATAATTCCCTAATCCTCTTGTGCATAAGATAATGAAAACATACAAATTCATGATGGAGGGTGAAAATAAGTCATCACCTAAACATGTATACTTGTTTTCAAGTATCACCATAGAAAACTCCCACAATGTATCACATATAATAGAACATTTATAATAATAATAAAAAATCAAGGGAACCATATTACTGCATCCTCATTAGTTTAACACTCCTCGCCAACATCAAATGTCAATTTCTATATATTTCGAAAATATGCCACCTATAAACCCATATTATATATATCAAGAAATTATTCTCACATATCACATCATCACAAAAACCCCTTTCACGTATCTATTTAGTAAATTAGTAGTTTCTATGAGCATCCACATCCCAAATGATATGTTTCATGCATTGGGTATTATATGATAATCCATCACTACTCATAAATTTAGTAATGTACTTCAATCCATCACAACCTATACATATCACACATATAACAACCATTTTAATATTTTTTTGAGGGATACATCTTTTTGAAATAGGAACATCCTATCACAACCATCTACATAAATATATGTGAAAATAAACCTCCATGAATACCACTACATAATAAAACAATGGGAATAGATCATGGGTGGATGCAAATGTCATCCATCCATCCCCCAACTACAATGTTGGGGAAGATAACCTCCTAGAGTCCACTATGTATCAGTCTCCCAAACTGTCATAGATGAGAATGTGTATTAAATCATAGAACATGTAGGATTTAATATATCCCACAACCTCACTTTGGGAATAATCAAGTCCAAATCAAAAATAAATCTATCATCACTCAGTCACCGGAATTCCAATTCAATTTTTTGGATATCCTATAATCACATAGTGATTCGGAGAGCTAAATTACATTAAATATTTCATTTTTAAAAATTTCCATTCATTATTTAATTCATTATTCAGAAATAAATCAATAACCATTTTCTATATTACATTACATTAATCATGATAGAAGAGTGTATTTCAACCATGAATAATCTAAATAGAGTCCATCGATTATCTAGAGTAACATTTCCTTTTCATTCAAGTAACCCCAACCACATTGGTTTAGTAATTTATTAAAAATTATTTACATTCTATTATATAGTTATAATTGGATAACAATCTAAGAAACACCCAATGGAAAACATGAACCCTAGCACATCCAGCTACCTCATGTAACATGGAATGGAATGTAGACTAACAAAAAATTCAGTTATAATCCATTAAGATTATAGATATTAAGAAAGAATCACTATTTATCAAATAAATGATTAATACCATCTTCAACCCATTTCAACATTATGTTTTTCCTTCCTTAATACCAACATGATTAAAACATGTGTCCCTCCAACAATGTAATATACTTCTATAAAATCATCCAAGAGTCCCTGCTCACATAACATCCACCATAGCTAGATCTTTCATCCCATGATGATATCAAATCAAATAGAAATTATTACATTCCAATAACTATAGAAGGTAGAAATAAAATAATAATCATCAAATTAAAAACATGGCACTCGATTAAGGTATTCAAACTTCACATACATATCATCTCTCATGAATCCCAACAAAAGGCGTTCTTAATTTTAAAAAAAGTCGGATCTCATGGATCCAATGAATTATCTTTATCGAATGATTATTTTAATTTTATGTTGAATTAACTGATTTATTATGAATAGGTTCCAAATATGGGAAACCAAATGCATATTCTATAATATGCTATCACACTATGAAACATTATCTCTAGAATGAAACCAGTTTAAAAAAAATAAAAGAAGTAAAATATATTTTATTATATTCTTATTATATATATCAACAAGAATCATCATGATTCACATTAGTTTTGAACTAATGTTAACAAATGGAATAAAAAATTGAATGAAAAATGATCATTTCCATCATATTTATAACCATACAATTAAAATAAAAACTATATTAAAAACATTCATATTCTATAATTATCAATACAATTAATTAGTTAATTCCATAATTATGTTCATTACCATTTAATGTAAATTAAAATATTATATAACAAGAATGAAAAAATTAGAAACAAATCATTTTGTAGATAGAACACTATATAGAATAACAAGAGGATAACCATTATCATGGTATCAAACTGAAACTTGTGGTCACTATAAATTTCGTGGATAAACTAGTTCAATATTTAAAATGTTAATAATATTTTAATCCAAAGGACTAAAACATGATACCATTATGATTTCACATAAATATATTGTAGAATAAAATGATACACTACCTTGAAATTGTAAATGCTTTTTGCATGAAAATAGACCAATGTTGAAAATTGAGATCACATTCATTGAATAATACCACATCTCTCCATACATTAAAAACCAAAACCACACTATTAATCATTATTGAATATAACATTTATAGGGAATTCAATTTCATAGAAAATGTAATGTGATAAATAATAAGAGGTAATGAAACAAAGAATGACTGTGAAATAACCTCACTTTACCATGTATCTATCATAGGAAGACAATAATAGATCCCCTTTAGAGGGATCCTTGAATGAATGAAGGATCATCCATTACCTTCTAATGATTTGGTAGATAATGTTTTAGGTTTTACAAGAAATGAGGTATTTCCCTTTATAATGCATTCTAAACAATTTATATTTACAACACATACCACTACGTTACTTCTAAAACACAAAGAACATTATATTTCACCGAAAAATTCATTACCTAAAACATCACAGCATGTATTTAACTTACCCAATAAATGTATGGATTGATATTTAAATTCCAACGGATTGGCCACACAATGCATAAAACATTTAAGGACATAATCCATACTTATTATGTAAATCATGAGTGTACTATAAAACCCATTGGGGTGCAAGATGAACTGATATTGTAACACACATATACTCAATAAATAAATTATTATGATGTATATTTTCCCTACATCATGCTTTAGTTGCTAAAAATATATGTAGATCCTCTAATAATATTTTGATCTCTACATGTTTAAAAACATTCAATGGTTTATGAAATATGGATCTAAAAACATACAATTAAGTGTCACACAAACCTAAAACATCTACGAAAATCCAATAAATGGAACCTAACATATTACATCACATAATGAATAAAACAAACTATTTATTCCTTTAACATTATGACCAAACATAAATATATAATCACATCACAAATATAGAATCCCTATATATAGAAACATTAATCAATATTTACAAATTATGATTTTATATATTATTCCCTAATAATTATTTTGATAAAAAAATATGAATCATGATGTAAGATATCATAATATTATTACCTATTCCATTATATAACTCTTTCCTTTCATATTTCATTTTCAGTTCCTTCATCATCATCAATGATAAAATTATTCATTACTAAACAATTTTTTGTATTGTATTTCTACTCTTCTTATAGAACAATCCCTTTAGATCATAAATTTGAATAATTACTATTCTACCCACATTTAAAACATTCAATAGATACCATATGATGAATTTACTCATATTTATGGTTTGAATCTAATGCTTCAATTTTCCTTATCATATTTTGTTTAATTCATTCCTTTACCATGTACAAAATATCTTCATATTATTTTATGACATTTTCCCCAGTGCTCCTTCCCACATTAACGAAACATATTTCTTTGATTTGTTTTAAATTTCTGATATTTATCAGTAGAACATACATTGATCATTATATATCTAGTATTTATGAGATAAAAAAACACATTTGTTCTTTTTCTTATACATAAAATGGGATTTCTAGTTCATAATAACAAACATCGAATTTAACTAGAAATATCATTTTTTATCAATATAATGAGGCCAACCATCTTACAAGGATGGTAAAATGTATGATATCATTCAACATTATATCATCAAATATATTTAATTTATTTAAAAAGAATGAAAATTATCCTAATCAAACAATACATTATGTTTACAGGGGACAATAACTTCAGTTCAAAAAAATTCATACCCTTAATAGTAATGTAAACCATACTATAATAAAAACAATAAGGAAAAGACTTAAACATTACATAGTGTAGTCAATTTAAACTATAATTAACATTAATTCATTACAAATGATATTTTAGTTTTATATTTTTTGATGGTTAGTTCATAAATCATACCTGAAAACTATATTTTAAAAAGTGAAAACATATATATACTATCTAGTATTTTACAAAATCAAGATTTTAAAATTAAACATGTCTTATTTTCATTAAAAAACATCACAATTTTCATTTGGTCCTCATTTTTTTTATCCTTCCTTATAACACATAGAAAATTGTAAAATATATAATGAGAAAATAATTCTTTGTACGACATATAAAATAAGAATGAAACCATTAGTCCCTGAGAACTTATAAAAATTTTCATTCACAAATTTTCTATGCTCTAAAAATAATAGTTTTCTTACAAATTAAATTAATTTATCTTCCAAAATATTTCCATAGAAAATTTCACATTGAAAATTAATAGAAAAATGAAAATGAACGATATTTCTCTACAATAATCAATATATCATAATAATTTTTCTATGATGTTTTATTTTGGAACTCACAATTTTTAATATATAATGTTTTACCCTGATAAATCATAATAATGCCATAAAACTCATTTTAATCATTTATAAATACATGTAGGTGAAATGTTGGATCATTTCCAAATAACTCTTAAAAATTGGAGAATATTCATGGTTACACAAAGAATAACCGTCAATGTTACATAGAAAATATCAATGATTACTACAACTAGAATATTCATCATATAATATTCCTAAAATCTCTTAGGAAACTAACTAATTGGTTAGATCCATCAGATAATGCAATGTATTACAGATCGATAATAAGATAACCATCCCATAATTTTAACAAATCCACCCATACTAATATATAATGTCCATTGACTATAACATAATACATTAAATCATTATTTATAAAAATTTTCTTTACACCCATAAGAATACATTTTTGGATATTGATATATGCAATCCATTTCAAAACCATTTTAGAAAATAACACAAACACAAACACAGGGAAAGGGAATTTATTTTACTGAAAAATAAATTCATGTAATTTAGTATAGAAATGATGTAAAGATAATGGTGGTGTAAAAAATATTTTTCATCATATGTGTAAAAATAGATCATTCCATATGTATTTTATAAAGAACATTAAAACATTTTGTGAAAATATTCCTTTTGAAAGAACATGAAATAATATAAAAATAAACATATTTTTTACATTAAAATATATATATTTCTATATAAATAGGTATATTAAATAATTTTAAATATATAGATATAGAAAAAAGAGTGTTCTAATGGAACCCATAGATAATTATTTTTGGAAGGGAATTATATTACCTTTAGTACAACTCATTATGTATATTCTTTATCCTCCTTAATAATAAACATATTATTATTATTATCATTATTAATATAATTTAAAAAACTTATTGTTCTTTTTATGGCTCTTAATACCATGTTTTATACACTTATTTAATTTGTTAATATTATGAATGGTATTTTGATGATATTATGTTCATAAGTACAAATTAACATTGATGGGATGACTATTTTCAAAGAGATAATTATTACACCATCTATATATTCATGTTCATGATATAATGATCATTTATATTCATAAATTATACTTTTCAAATGAATAAGGAATGATTCTTAAAAGAATTAACGATTTCAATCATAGAGAAGACACATTGTATGTACACATGAGTAACACTTCATTTTTTTCCAACAATCATTATGTATAAAATGCATGTATTATTATATCCTACCAAAATGATAAGAATAAAATAAATACCACAATAATTTTTTTAATTCACATAGATATATATCATTCATGTGATGTGGTGTGGAAAAATTAATTGAATCACGTTATAGAAGTGGTAGTCTACACATTCACAATAAAAATGTAATCATTTTTTAGTTAGTGGAAATGTAAGAAATTATATGAAATATTATATTTAAGGAATGATAAATATTACATATATATCATATATAAACATTTATTATGTCATTATTACTAGTTGGGAGATATGGAGATGGAAAATGAATTTCATCTTTCCATGTGGAATTTTTTTTCCACACACATGAGTGATGGATTGATTGCATATTTGATGGTGTTAAGAGATGGATATAAGTTATAAAGGAAACCTAATAAATTCTATGTATACGTGATATTTGAGTTATATTATCTCAGCTTGGATGGACATGCATTGAAGAATGAGGAAAAATAAATGAAACAAAAAGGATTGGTTAATATCAACACCTCTTCAACGGACAACCTCATAAGGTTTACATTAATGAATTTTATTCAACGATTTAAAAATCAATTTACATTATATAGGATTTGATGAGGGATGTAAAAAACATATCTTTTCATGGAATGGAAGAACATAATGGATATTTATGTTTGTCGATTTGAAAAGAAGTATTTCCCCTTTATTTGATATGGGAACAGCACATGTGGAATTTTTTATAATATTCATTAAATATAGAGTAATTTTGATGTTAAAATTTGTCAAAATTAGTAACAATTTAAGTTATGATTGTTATGTGTCAAAATTATCTGATAAATAATTATGGATTAATTTGTTAAAAAATTTAACCTTATATTTTTGTTACACTTTGTACAACCTTTTATCAATTACCATAATATTAAGGTATTCTACCCTATAAGGTTTATCAGTGACACAATAATATGATTAAAGACAAATTAATAGACTACGGTTGATGTAATTAACTATATCTAATTAATTTGTTTAAATAAAATAAATTTAATAAATTTAAAACATTTAATGAATTATTATTTATTATAATATTTCATTTATGTAAAATTTAGATCTATTAATTTATATTGAATACAATAACAACGAGACAAAAAATTAATTCAAATATAATGCATAAAAACATATATAATATTTCTTTTTTCTATTTACTTTTTTTTTAAATTATTTACTAAAAATTATAGTACATTTAATATTATTAATATCATTTATCATATTTTTAAAATAATTTAATATTTATTATGGTAGTGTTGTGTATGTATTATAGGTAAAAATTTATTCATAAAAAATTAGATATAATTTAGCAGGATGAAGATACGTATATAATTTTTCAAATTACTTTTTTTAACTAATCATACCATTTAGATATCACATTGTTAAAATTATTATAGTTATTAAAAATAATAGTGTAAAATTATTTAATTTTCACTACATAAAATATTATAATGGTAACAGTCATATAAAAATGGAAAAGTGGTCATATAAGAAAATCAGGAATGATTTTAGATGAAATGGAATCATCCGATGATAATAAAAAAAGTGTCTATCTTTTTATTCTATTTCTTATAAAATTATTTCTAACCTATAACTAATTTATTTACATTTTATCATGGTAACAAATTTATAGAGAATACTATTCATTTTGAACAAAAATAAAAATGAACTTTTTTCTAGATTTGTAACTCATCATTCAAAATATGGAATCAATTATGAATATTTAAAAACACAAAGGTTGTAGAATTTAATTTAAAATATAATCCTCAAAATTTTATGAATAACATTTCATTCATAAAATATTCCCCTTTATAATATAACAATTTTTTATATTAAATTAAAATTTTAAAAAAATATGAACCAAAATAATAGTTTTTTTTAATCAAAATGAATTACTATAATTTTAAAACTAATCCAATATATATTTTAGATTTTTAACTACATTTAATGGTTATAAACAATTTCAAAAATCTTTATTTTTCACTATTCAATTAAAATCTATATTTTCTAAAAATGTTTATGATTTCACTATAGTGTAATTTTGATATTTTATTTCAAAAATGATATAATTTAAAGAAAAAATTTTCTAAAATTTTAAAAATTAATTATATCATTTTCTCACTAAAAATTGAAAACAAATTTGATAAAAAATTGTCTTTAATTATTTAAATAGATTTGCAAAAAATTTGGTGCTTATTTTCAATGAAGTAAATAATAAAATTTTCACAATTATAACCTTTATATATAAATATACATATTTTAAAAGCATATTAATTCTTTTCTTGCCCTCAAATTTTACGACTACGTTATATTAGTTATATTTAAATAATAGTATTTTGTGGTTCGATTATGCTCGGTATTGCATATTTTGTATACTATCCAGCATAGAAATATACATAAAATCATGTGATAATACACATGGTAATTGGATTGAATTTTTACTTGTTGAATAGATGAGGACCATTATAAATAGAGGGTGGGGCCACTTCACAAATTCTTGTTCGGAGATCATTTGGGCTCATGATCTACATGGAAGTATATCAAAAATTATTTTAACATTGTATATCATGAGAAATAAATCATGAAATATCCTCCCACTGATGTTTGATGAAAATTAGAACCGCATTAAACTAATGTGTTCCATAATTTTTGTTTTATTATGTGTGTTTGTTTGTCTTAGAAGACTTTGTGAATTGATTTTGGTTTATTTAAAGATCCATATTTTCGCTATAATTAATTGTGGAGGTACCCCATGTCACTATGGATGATTTCCGAGGAATGAGCATTCAATGTATTGAATAAAATAAATATTTGTGTTTTCAATTAAATTGACTATATTGTTATACATATATGTCTTTCTAAAAAAATATTCAAATAATTAAATGAAATTGAATTATAAAATCACTGATTATAAACAATCCTTTATGATAAAAATGTAAATATATTATATGTTGGGATTGTAAATTTTTTTTACAATACACCAAAATTGTTCCACAAGGAAAAAATATCATATCTAGAAAAATAATTTACCATCAAATTTTTAGAAATATCTAATTTGAATGTTATTTTAGAAATTTTCTTCGAAATAAAATAAATCTTAATATAAGAAATAAAAATATATTTTAATTTAATTTATTAAAACATATAATGAATATAATAAACAAAATACATTGGAAACATAAATAACATCCCTCTAAATAATTTTTTTGATATATATATATATATAATATTAACAACAATAAAATATTCCTTTTATGATTTTTTAAAATAGTGCTGAAAAATATTTTTCACAATGGTATTCAAAACAAAAATTGTGAAAAATCATATTGAAAAATACTTTATGAAAAAAATATCATTGCTAAAAAAATATTAGTAAATTTCAAATTGTTAAAAACATTATGAAAACGTATAATGATCCAAAACAAATATTCCATTAGAAAAAAAAACTTTTAGGGTTTTACTTAAAAAAACATGATATTTTTTTAAATATTTCTTGTAATCAAACAGTATAAATTATATTTCATATTATGTTTTTAAAACAGAAATGGAAATTTTAATTTTAAAAATTTAAAACTGAGAAAATATATTCTCCCACCAAAATATACATATATTTTCTCTCATTTTTAATAAACCAATGTATAAAATATAAAAATTAAATTTCACATTTTGTATAATATATCCATGCCAATGAAATATATTTTTAATTTAGTTTTAAGAAAATATACTAATATATGTGAATGTAATTAAAACTATAATAGGGAAATAAAGATTACATGGGTTTTAAAGAAAACATAAATAAAAAGACATTATTTTAATTAAATCCTCAAAAAATATTCATTTAGTATTGAATTTTTATCACATTCATTTTTAAAAAATTAATAATAATTTTCTGCCACATGTTTCTTTTTAAAAACTGAAGTGATAAATATTTAATAATTTTATAGGTAATAATATATAATAAATTATTTGTAATTAGTAATAATTATTTAATCGTCTAATATATTGTAGTGATTACTAATTATTTATTACAATTTATTAATTTTGAAATGGTAGTTTTTATTTATTTTATATTTAATATTTATTAGAAAATAAAAATTAATTATTAAGTAAGCATTATGATTTACATATTATTAGTCACCACTATATAAAAGTTATTTATTATCAGAAGTTATTGATTATTATATTTGAGTAATTAGTTGTTATGGATCATTATTTTTTCCCATTGTTATTTATTAAATATTAATTATTAATATTAGATATATATATATGTGTGTGTGTTTGTGGGTTTTCAGGGAAGGTTAAACATTACTCATGTTAAATTTTTATTTCATGTAATTTATATGTTGATCCTTAGAAAAATTTAGTAAATATTAAATATGATGATTAAAAAAATTACACGATATGGGATTTTATATGTCACTAAAATAATAGTAGATATTTTATTATTTTAAATACAATTATATTATTATATACAAACACATATTAGAATATTCATATTTTCATATATATATGTGATTAAATTTGTCTGTATATGTTAATATATAAATGTAAATATAAATGTATTCTAATATATTTAAAATAATATATTATATTGATTTATATAAATAAATTAGATTATTTATTAATGATATTGTGTGAATACTTTATATTAATACTTGATAAATGTATTTATTTAGACATATTATATAAATATATTTTATAAACATATATTTAAATATATTAAAAAATTACTATTATACTGATAAATAATTATATAAATATAAATATATATAATTATTAAATATATAATTTTATTAAATATTTTTATATATTTATATAATTTATTTATGAATAATAGTGAATGGAGTTTTTGAATGTCGCATGCCCCCAATATTACCATCTACAAATAGAGTTCCCAAAAAAGTCTGTATATGAATGTAGTTTAAGGATAGCATGTATTTGGTATCCAATTAGGATTTGAATCACATGTGATGGAGGTTTGTTCAAGTGAGGTGGGATGATGGATGTAGTTCATTTAGTGCGTTTAGTTATATTTAGTTAAAAAATTCCAAAAAAAAAATAGAAAATATAGAGGTAAAAAAATTAATATGATAATAATAAATAAATCAATAATAAAAATTCATAAATTTAAAATTAAATTATCACAGATTATTCTTATTTTTTATCAAAATATGGCACAAAATATTTATTCATGTATTTTACGAGGCATTTGTCAAAAAACAGCATGTTAATAAATTTTTCTCAAAAAAATTTTGAAAATCATGATGATAAATATATATTATTATGACATTATTTTTTATGTGACATTAAATATGATCTAAAATAAAAAATAATCCACTAAAATATAAATATATACTACTACTATTGAATACATTAAATGATTTCCAAATTAATGTTTCTTTTGTTACAAAAAATTTCAAATATTCAAAAGTACCTGTTTAATTAAGGAGTTATGAATAATGTGCAATGAAAATATGTCAATGTATTCCATGGAAAACATAAAATGTGGAGATCCCCACCAAGATATAATTTTCTAGTTTATTGAAAGTCATATGGATGAATGTGAAACCATATAAACTATATTGAAGCTAAACTAAGATGGATGTTGCATACTATGGGTTATATCAAGAGATAGATTAGTCCAAGAATTTTATCAGTTTGTTGCCCTTGGTGTTTTTATTTTTTGTTGATGGAAAATTCTTCTTGGTGACTGTAAAGTATCTCATGTCTAATTAATCCATTTTTAATGACACAAGGATCAATATTTCAAGCATTGAGGTTGAATTGATTGACGTTGTTAATTTATAATTTAAGAACATATTTTCCCATTATTCTATAGATTATTTTATTAGTTGATGTTGATATCTCATTTCCACTGATATCAATATATCTAAAATTGGAAAGAATGTTAATGAAATTACCAATAATATTACCTTTAAAGTTCCATATGCTAGTATTAATATTACCATTAATAGCTTATAGTATTTCCTGGATAAATGTTATCGTTAATTGTATATTTATAAATTAGTTAAAAAATATTTTTTAAAACCATGACTATAATTAGTTTTAATACATAGTACGAATGTAATCTTTGCATCAAAATTTTAATTTTGGAAAATATTTTCTATGGAAACTATTGTCTTAATCAAACCATAATTGGGGTGGAGGGTGTGATTTTTATTGTAATTTCATTCCATCATTAATTTTAGTGTGCTCAGTTTTTTAATATAACTCTTAATACATATCCATATATAGAATATATAAAATCAAAATACCAAAAATAAAAATCCCCAGTAAAAATATTTTACATGGTTCACCATTGAGGGGTGTCATTAATAATTCTAAATAATTGTATGATTTTGGAAAATTACTTTGTCAATGAAATAGAATATCTCTCAAATTATCTATAAATTAAATATTTTGTGATGATAAATATAATATTATGAATAAAATATAATTTTTAATGAAAAAATCTGAGGGAATCAATCCCAAGCCTACAATTTTTTCATCTTTGATACAAAATTACATCATTCAAAGTATCGTTATGAAAATGAGTTCATCCGGATTATCCTAATTATTTAATTTTAGAGAGTTGGTTTTTACTTATAAAGTTATCCATTTATTAATTAAATAATAATTCAACTATGTCACAACCCGTCCCCCAGGGCCAGTGTTGTGAGTACCCCAATCCCGCCTTCCACAGGCCTGAGGCTAGTGATACACATAAAAGGAATATTTCCTAAAACTAGGAAGGCATTTCCTTTATATCCTATAACACACACAATCAATAACACAACAAGTTACGAACTCAAGTAAAATGAATATTAAATAGAGTGAGTACAATAAGTAAATAGGGACCAGAATACATGCACAACTAGAAAGTACAAGGAAAACTAGAAGGAATAAGATTATTTAAAGTACAATATGGATGATAGGTGAAAAGAAGCTCCTAGATCATCCCCCATAAATCCTACCTAAAGGCTAGGTACAACTCACAAATGATCATCTCTGTAGTTCAACTTGTTTATTGTCCACCTCTGAGCTACCTCTAGTCATGGTACTCTCATCCTCAGTCACCACTATCTGTCATCTACAAAAAAACACAATATGGTGTGGTCATAGCCCGTGTCGGGGTGAATATAACGAAACTCAGTAGGGACCCCAAGACCCTCAAGGTCTCACAAAATCCACAATGAATAAACCACATAGAATGGAATCAACTAACAACCCAACTTAGTTATTTTCCTATACATATACCTATTTTATCATGTAATCCCATATCACTTATGAGGAAAACAGAGAGTCCAACTCAATGCCCAATGCTCCACTGTTCCACAAAGGAAGAAAAACCACAAAGGCAAGTACCACATATTTACGCCACACAAAAGAATACCACAAAGATATTACTATAATAGAAAGAACCAAACAGGTAAAAATAATCTCACACTAGGAATAACTTATGTACAGTATAATATATAATTAGATGTAACTATTGAATCATCTTACTCTGTTAAGAGGCAGAACCTCAAAGGATCTCTCGATGCTAACACACAAATGATATCAAGGTGCAGACCCACATAGGATCGCAATGTTCTGACCCACACCAGATTGCAAGGTGCTGACCCACACAAGATCACAAGGTGCTGACCCACACAAGATCTCTATGTGATGACCCAAACAGGATCTCCAGGTGCAGACCCACACATGATCTCTTGGTTCTAACACACAGAGGACCGCATGGTGCTGGCGCACACAGGATCGCTATGTGCTACCCAAACCGGATCACTTGGTGCTAACCCAGACTATATTTCTAGGTTCTCACCCACACATGATCGCTTGGTGCTGACCCACACTGGATCACAATGTGTTGACTGACAGAGGATCACTCTATATCCTTCATGTCACAACCAGCTACAGCATTCCGGCACTATGCTCGCTTGTCTCTAGAAGTGTTCATTCCACAATCCTCTGGATGAAAATATAAATGCCAAAATAACTCATGAGGAATTTTCTCAAAGCACCACCACATCATACAGGTCTCAATCCAATAGACGGTGGGTCAATCGGATGCCCGGTCTGTGAGTTATTATCCTTTAGTTCCAAGGACCTGGTTAGATTTGTGCTTGATCCAACCTGACCATCCCCAAAAAATATCCAAAAATCTAGTGCCATATACCAAAGGTATCGTCTCGCTCCATGGTTTCCATCGTCGTTTCTGGTTTTTCAATCAGACGTTAGGTGCCGTTTTTTGGTAGAAATAGCGTAAATGGGACTAAGTGGGTCAGGGTCCGGTCTGACCCGGTCAGCCCAACCCTGCACGACCTGACCTGGGCCGACCTGTTTCAGGTTGACCTAGCCCGACCCATTGGTTTGGGCGCATCCCACGCGGGGCAGGCCAGCCAGGGCGGCGGCCCAGGGGCGGCGGTGGTAGCGAGGGGCTACGAGGGGGGAGGGGAGTTCATGAGTGGTGAAAAGGATTGCGGGGAGGCTCAGTGGGACACATACTTATTGGAGGGCTTCGTGTGGCTCAGAGGTCTGTGGGGGCACGAAGGGTCGTGAGAATATTTGAATGTCGCAGGCAGCATGACAGAGTTGAGGGGCGGCGCGACGGGGTCACGGGGCGGCGCGATGGAGCCGCAGACAGCGGAGGCCCCGGGGCGGCGGTTCGCTGATGCTTGTCATGCGGCATGATCGTGCATAGGGGTTTCACCTAGGGTTAGTTTGACCGACCTCCCTAATTTGTTTCCTTCATCACAAAATCTCAATTTCCACTAGAGGCGGCCGCCGACACCAGTCGTCGTCGCCATCGCGATGAACACAACAATAAAGAAGAACGATAGAGGAGTCAGTCCATGTTTGATTGGATTTCACCCTCCACATTAGGGTGGTAGAAAATAGCTCAACAATATTATGAATCAAGAACACATCAAAAATAACTTTTTCATAAAAATCAGGGATCAACTCATTTAGTTTGATCCGCATTTTCCATGATTTTCAAGAACAAATAATTTCATGAATTCAATAACACTCCCTACCTTGTTCATTTTATTTGTTGAAGAATGTCTTTAGAGAAGGAGACGATGTTGTTGGGAGTAGACAGAAATTGGTGATGTCAGTCTTTCCTCGATTGTTTGTTTATTGACGTTGAAGACGTTTCTCATTAACAAATGTCCCAAGGAAGAAGCCAGAGTCAAATTAAGCATTCATCGTTGGAATTTTTTCATTGGAGAGATTTCTCCCAAGGCTTCTTCCTCCGAATTACACGAAAAAATAATTAGCCAACATTATAGAATTCGTTGGCATAATTTTAAAAAGGTACAATTAATTAATTACCTTTTTGTATTAATTAAAGTGGGTGGAATAATTAAAAAATGGGTAGGTCAAGTGACTTCCCATCATTTAAGTTGGAGGTTAAAAGGGAATTTAATATTGGGTGATCCCCACCACCATAACCATTCATGGGAGGCATTAGGTTCAGTTGTCCCCACCTCCATAACCTCAAGGGGAGGTTTATTTCTGGTTTCCCAACCTCTCAACTTCCACAAAGAGTTTCAATGAAAATAAAATGTTACACCATTTTATTTTATTTCATTCCTTCATGAAAACCCCAAATTCTATCTTTCACCCTTGATCTACTATGATTGAGGTGAAGGTCCCCTTAAGTGAATACCTACATTGCGAGATCAACGGTACCATAAAATATCAATTATGAGAAACGGTTATAAAGCTATAAAAACCCACTCACACATTTACTGAATATACCCTAAAAAAAGTTCATAAATTCATTTCGGGCTCACCGGGACTCGGAATCACGCGACATCAATTTTCGCAGATTCATAAAATTCCCATTTAAAAAAAATATATGGAAATTATGGGTCATTACATTCTCCCCAAATCAGGGCTTTGCATCACCATAACCCACATATCAAACTAAGGGAAGATGTGGGGGTACTGAGCACGAATCCAAACCTCCAGCTCCCATGTGATCTCCTGGAGGTTCTTGTGCTGATAACGATCAACTACTAGTGGTATCGACCACCCAAAAGGGACATGATCATGTTGATACTCAATCTCCACTGGGACATCTGTAAATTTTTCCCCATCATCGATGTCCAGCTCACCATGGTCAATGATGTGAAAATGGTTGTGCACGTATCTCCTCAGTAGGTATACGTGGAAGGAGTCATTAACTCTGTGAAAATGAGGTGGAAGAGCTAAGCAGTAAGCCACCTCACCAATTCTACTGGGGACCTGAAAAGGTCTGATGAACCTCGGAGACAATATGCCACCTCAACCAAATCACTGTAACCCACATCGAGGTGCGACCCTTAGAAATATTTGGTCACTATCCTAGAACTCTAGAGGTCTCCATCTCCTATCAGAATATGACCTCTACCTCTTTTGTGTTGTCTTCATCCGATCTTGGAGGATCTGCACCATCTCTATGTTAGCTTGTACCATCTATGGTCCCACTAGTTCTTACTCCACTGGGTCAGTTCAGCACAATGGTGATCAGTAAGGTCTCCCGTACAACACCTTTAAAGGTTCGATCCCAATTTACGGAGTTATAGTTGTTGTTGTATGAAAACTCTACCAAAGGAAAGTGATCCTCCCAGCTGCAACTAAAGAAGAGGACGAAAGAATGCAGCATGTCCTTGAGGGTCTGAGTGGTCTGTTCAGTTTAGCCATCTATTTGAGGATGGAAGGCGGTGCTCAAATGAAGTTGCGTCACGAAAGACTCTTGTAACTACTTCCATAGCTAGTAAGTTGAATGTGTACATGATTGAAGACAATCATCGAGGGTACTCCATGTATCTTCACAATCACCTACACACAGAGGTGTCTCAAGCTCTCTACTGATCCCTTCTCTCTGAACGGTAGGGAGTGGGCCGACATGGGGAGTCATTCTAAAATCACCTAAATTGAGTCAGGGCCCCTGGATATACGTGGAAGTCATGTCATGAATTTCATGTATATCTTGTACGACGTCCACTCTAGGACCTCTAAAGTCTGAGCCAAGCCTGCTGGTACCTGATGCTACACCTTCATATACTGACTAGTGAGGCACCGAGAGATGAAATCTCCTACTCCATTCTTTATTCTCGGCCACCAGTGTTGTCATTGGAGATCCTCGTATATCTTCACCACTCCTAGATATACCGCTAGAGGGAATGTGTGGAACTCCCTCAACACATCCTCCTGATGTGACACTGGTATCATGGTACGTCCTCTGAATAGGACGACATTCTCCCCACCTTCAGAAAATACAACATGTTCTTGTCTTGTTGATATTTGAGCATGCCATGTCTTGCAATTAGTGTCCCCACAATGAGCCTCCCTAACTCCCTGAAGTAGTGGGGGAGTGAGTATAGGATACTGAAGGAAAGCACCTCCATCAAGTAATGTTTCCAAATCATCAAGGGGAGGACTACTGCTACTAACTCCTGGTCATGGGTAGCATAGTTCTGCACATGCTATCTCGGTTGTCAAGAACCATATACAATCACTGCTCACTCCTGAACCATGACACATCTGAAACTGGTCCCAGATGCATCACAGTTGACTACGTTACCAACACCCTCTTATGGTAGCCTCAAGATGGATGCACTAGTTAGCCACTGCCCTAGATCCAGAAAACTCTACTAGCATCTCTCCGACCACACGAAGGGTTGCCCCTTCTTTGTCAACGATGATAGTGGTGCTGCAACACTGGAGAAATATGATACAAATATCCTATAGTATCCAGCCAAACCCAGAAAACTCAGGGCCTCCGACACACTCCCTGATGAATACAAAGAATGTACCACCTCAATCATCATTGGATCCATTGCAACTCTATCCTCCGTTATGAATTGTCCTGGAATGTGAACCTCTCGGATCTATAATTGGAACATCAAGAGCATACTGTAAAGTTGGTGCACTTGTAGTGTGTCCAGAACTACCCTCAAATGATAGGCATGCTCCTCCTAAATAGCCTAGTAGATCAGAATGTCATCAATGAAGACTACTACCAAGCATTCATGGTATGGCTGGAAGATCCTATTCATGAGAGTCATGAACATTGATGGAGAATTTGTTATAGAAAATGGCATATCCAATAACATGTAGAGGTCGTACATACATATAAAATCCATCTTTTACATATCCTCATATCATACTTTGAGCAAGTGATAGCTCGATCTGAGGTCTATCTTCAAGAACCAATGTGCTCTATTCAGCTGATCAATGAGGTTGTCAATCCTCTGGAGTGGGTACTTGTTCTTCATGGTCACCTGGTTCAGGCGCTGAATGTTGACCCAAGGAGAACAAAATCAGAGCTGCCCAAGGAGAAACACTGGGCTGGATGAACACATTCCTCTAAAGTCATCTAGTTATACCTGTAGCTCACGAAGATAAGCATGTGCCATATGATATGCTAGTGTAGATATCAGTGTCATCCCGGGGAACAAGTCAACAAAAATGGCCACATCTCTATGAGGATGTAGACCCGGAACATCATCAGGGAAGAAATACACATATTTCTCCACCACTAAAGGATAACTCAGACTCTCCACATCAACCGCTCGGAGGCCAATGCAAGCAAAATGATAAGTGATTGGCTGGAATCATCTCTAGGTACGTGAATCCTATGCTGCAAAGACTATATTTCCATTGTTGAAGGTAATCATCATCAAATCCATGTGGACACACTGTACATTGCACCTAATATAGAAAATATGAGCATGGAATGATGAAAACCAATCCAAAAACAATATTACGTCATAGGGCCTCGATGCTAGTACTAGGAGATCCCAACCAAATATATCGCCGCCAAGAGTATGCTCACACTACTGACACCGATGCGTAATCATCCAATCCTCTCCCGTTGGAGTCTCTTGCCGTAATGATTGAGCCAACAGCTTCGTTTGAATCATGGTTCTCCAAACGAGGCTAGGGGAAATAAAATAATGACGGGTGCTTGTGTCTATAATTACAGCAGCTAAGGTGGAGTAGACATAGATCATACCTCGTATAATCTCCTGAGTGTCGTGATCATAGGCCTCAGCTGCATGGAGCTGAGTTTTACCCTATCATTCTGATCGATGTGGTCTTAGTGGACCACCTGGTTGTGGTGGAGGTAACATCTCGAATCGTCGGCCACTGCGAGCTATGTGGCCATCTCCTCTGCCACGCCCACCTACTACCTGCGGACCTCCTCGATTGAATTTTTGTCCTTGCATGGGCAGTCATTTGACCGTCTTATGAAAATCTTAATGGCGGGTCAGACGGCCACAAGCCATGTGACCCTGCCCGCTGCAAGTGTAAAACTACCCGCTCCTAGCATTACAGGCTCCTCCTCAGGTTCCCCACACAACCGACTCTGAATCATGCGGTCATCCACCGATAGGTCTGGTCTTGTTGGACCTCTGTGACATCTGTCTGCTGCTAGCTGCAGAAGACTCTAGCAAGGATCACCATGAGATCAGGTAGAGTCCCAACTAGTCGGAAAACTCTCACCACAACCTCCAGCCAATATTCAGTTACCTGTGGGTCTATCTCTCCCCTGATCCTATGTTTCTTATGGCACCGAAACATGTGAAGCGCATTCAAGAAGCGTGAACCCTCTACTACTCGGGCTGGTGGTATCGGTGGCCCAACATTTAATGGTACCACTAGGGCCTCAGCTGGTGCCTCTAATTGAAGAGGGCCCTCCACCGAGGCCTTGTCGCTCGGTGGGCTATCAATGCATAAAACCATCTAAACCATATCTAACTGTGTTCATTGAGACATCCTTAAATGAAACAGGTGCACTACAGTAAAATAAATGATATACATGCTGAGCTGAATCAATGAGATCACAAAGAATTCTCTTCAAAACACACACACAATCTGTGCTTTTGTACACTGAGTCAGAAATCAGAATCCATGGTCTTGGTGTACGGATAAGTCGGCTTCCGCACCAACAATGGATTCCCTAAACTAATAACCACACTCACTATACATAACACTATTTAAATTAAAAATATCAGAGTCATATGTTCTACAAATGAACTGACTCTTATGATAATAATTTTCCTCGACCCATACCCCGGGGCCAGTGTCGTGATTACCCCAAGCCCGCCATCTGTAGGACAGGGGCTGGCTACTAGCACCAAAGGCTTATTCCCTAAAACTGGGATGGCATTGCCTTTATAACCTATAAAACACATAACCTATCATGTAGTAAAAAATGAACTCTATTAATATAAATAGTAAACAATGTGAGTATAGTAAGTAAAAAGTGGCCAGAATATAAAGCCCAACAGGAAAGTACAAGGACAATTGGAAAGTATATGTCAACAAAAAGTACAAGTAAACTAGAATGTACAAGATGACTGATGGGTGAAAAGAAGCTATCGGATTTTCCACCATGAATCCTACTTAAAGAGTAGGTACATCTCATGAATGGCTGTCTATGTGGCTCTCCACATCAAGCATCCACATCTAAGATACCTACAGTCCTGGTACTCTCATCCTCAGTCAGTGTTGTTCGTCGTCTACACCAAACAAAATGGGGTATTGGCATAGCTCGTGCATGGGTGAGTATAATGATACTCAGTAGGGACCCAAAGACCCACAAGGTCATACAAAACCCACCAAGGATAATCCATACATCATTAGAACAACTAAAAACCCTAATTAGTTATATTCCAATACATATACATATGTTTCCATGTAAACCCATCTTAATCATGAGGAAACCCCAAAGTCCAACTCAAATCCCAAAGCTCCATTGTTCCAATGATGAAGGAAAACCAGGAGGGCATGTACCCCAAAGATACACCACACAGAAGAATAACACCAAGGTATTACTATAATGGAAAGTAATACACATGTACGAACTCACCTCACACAAGGTATAACGTAAGTACAGTAGTAGAGATGATTAGATGTAACTACTGAATCATCATACTATGTTATGAGTAACACCCACATAGGATCCCTCGATGCTGACCCACACAGGATAACATGGTGCTGACCCACACAGGATCGCTAGGTGATGAACCACATATGATAGCTATGTGCTGACCCACACAGGATCGTGAGGTGCTAACCCACACTGTATCTATTGGTGCAATCCCACACACAATCTCTAGGTTGTGAACCACATAGGATCACAAGGGGATGAGCCACACATGATCGTTAGCTGCTAACCCACACCGGATCGCAAGGTGCTGAACCACATAGGATCACTAGGTGCTTACCCACATTTTATTGATCAGTGCTAAACCCACATGGGATCACTAGGTGCTAACCCATACATGATCGCTACGTGCTGAGCCACACTGGATTGCAAGGTACTTACCAACAAAGGATCTGTCTTCATTCTTCAGGTCACAACCAGCTACCAGGATCCCACACAACACTCGATTGTCTCCCACAGGGTCTTCTCTATAAGCCTCTGGTTGATACACCAACTGCCATGAAGTCTCAAGGGAAAGTATGTCAAAGGGCCTCCATGTCATACGGGTCTCAACGCAATAGAAGATGCGTCAATTAGATGCCCGTTCTATGAGTTATTAGTCTTTTTGTCTCGAGGTCCGGGTTGGAATCTTTGTCGATCCATCCCGACCATTCCCCAACAATGTCACAGACTCCAATGGGGGTATACCAATGGAACTGTCTCACTCCAAGGATTTATTCACCAATGGAAGTTCGTCAATCGGACATACGGTTAATATGTAAGGTCCAAAATTGCGTAAATGAGGTGCAGTGGGTCCGGGTCCGGTCGGACCAACCCTGCCCAACCTGGGCTGGGCCACCCCGGTTCATGTCACCCCGGACCGACCCGCTGTGTCCGTCCTAGGCTGCGCTTGGTGGCCTGGCCTAGGCAGTGGCCTGTGGGGCAGCGGAGGCCGATAAGGTCACATGGGGATGCAGGGGGGATTGCGAGCAGCGTGGGGGGCCGCAAGGCGACAAACACCTCAGAGGGCCATGGGGGGGGGGCACAAATACCGGTGGCCTGGGGCGGTACACTATGGCTGGACATGCAGTGTATTCATGTGTTGGGGCTCCCCATGTGGTTGGCATGACTGGCCACCCTATGTTGTCGCCTTTGTCGTAAAATTTGGAGTTTCACCAGAGCCAACTGCCAGCACCGGTCGATGTCACCATCGTGATGAACAGAAAAATAAAGAAGAACAACGGATGGGTCAATCTTTGTTGGTTTGGCCCACACCATCCTCGTTAGGGTGGTAGAAACTGGCTCAAATAAGATCATGAATCAAGAAAAAATTAAAAATTATAATTTCATACGAATCAGCGATCAACTCATTTTGGTTGATACATATTCACCATGCTTTCCTAGTATGAGGAATTTCATGAATTCAATACCAAAACCTACTCATTCATTTGATTCGTTGAAGATTGTCCTTGTGGAATGAGACGATGTTGTTGTGAAGAGACGAACGTTGGTGATGTAAGAGTTTCCTTGATTATTGGTTCATTTAATTTGAAGAAGTTCCTCATCAGCGAATGTCCTAATGGAAGAAGTCAGAGTCGATGTTGGCATTCTTTTTTGGTGTTCTTTGTTCATGAACTTTCTCTTTGGGCTCCTTCCTTCTAATTCCACACAAAAAGAATTAGCCATCATTATAGAATATGTTTGCATAATTACAAATTGGTATAATTAATTAACTGAGTTGATGTATTAATTAAAGGGGGGATGCATAATTAATCATGGGGAAGTTCAAGAGACTTACCCTCATTTAAGTTGGAGGTTCCAAGGGGTATTAATATCTGGTGGTCCCCACCACCATTACCTCTCATGGGAAGTTTTAGGTTTGGTGATCCCCACCTACAAAACCACAATGGGAGGTTCAATTCTGGTGGTCCCCACATATCATGATCCACAAGGAGTTCCAAGGAAAATTAAATGTTACACACTTTTATTTTATTACATTCTTTCACGAAAAACCCAAATTCTATCGTTCAACCTCGACCTAATGAGGTCGAGATGAATGTCCCCTTAATAGAATACTAGTGCTGCGAGTTTAAACATTCCCTCAGATTTCAATTCTGAGCACTGATTCATAAGTTAAAAAAACACGCACGCACATTTACTGAATGTACCAAAAAATACATTAGAAATTCATTTTGGGCACACTGGGCCTCAGAATCACATGCTGTCAATTTTCATAGACTCGTAAAATTCCCATTTATTTAAAAACAATTACATGGAATTTCCATGTCTTTATAAACTAAAAAATATAAAATTCATTAATCATGATAGCCACAGGTCATCATATTATTGGTCATTTAAATTCCAATAATTTGAAGGTATTTATTGTCCCATTTAATTACAATTGATCTTAGTTATACAGAATACATTAAAATACAGAAATTCATAGAAAACATGAATCACTATATTTTATTTTCCTTAAAATTTCCAATTATGGTATTCCAACTCAACCACATCCTCTGAGATCCATGGAATAATATTTAGAATTCCCTTAGAATATCATCATATTAAATTTTTTCTTTTATTTTTTCTTGAACAAACATGTTGTTGAGAACTCATGTCCATAACATTGTTCTCCCCCAGACTAAATACATAGTAGTATAGCTTCTAAAATAACCATATGTAGATTTCACCACATCATCAAATGTATTGATACCCAAAATATCATTTACTATGTTTTGGTCTCCTAATAATTATTATCTTTTTAATCATACATATGATCGTCCGAAACAATGAAACTATTTTTTATAGGTCACAAGTTTCTTACATGGGTTTTTAAAGCTCACCACACCTTCTATAGTGGGGGTGGTCAAACCATATCCCAATTTAAAAGAATCATTGTTTCCCATTTATCTTCACTACCACAACAATAATAGAAACACAATAAATTCATCTTTTCCATATTTCTATGATTTTTTTACTACATCAGAAAATTCATCTAATACTACAATAAGTATTTATTGTGATCTTTTTCTGGGTTCAAATTTTTGTGCCACTAATGAAAAGAATATCCTCTACATGTTTTTCAATGTTTAAAATTACTTCCACCAATATATTGTAGTCATGTTGTTTAAGATTTTATATACACTATGAAACCCAAAATTTCTATGGGCCTAGTCAAATCTTAATTTGAAAACAAAACTTTTCTTCAACATGTTTTATAATGTTTCAACTTTTAGATATGGTCTTTTGATACAACATCCATTTTTAATTTTTATTATCAAAATATTAGAAAATTCACATGATTATTATACATCCATGTAACAATAATTTGATAATCTTATAAGTGTGTTTATTACCTAGATAGGTAATTAAAGTTCACCGTTATTATGGGCACATAGAAATTATATGATGACAATATTAAACATAAATACAATAGTCTATATAACATATAGCTAATGAGACAATGATTATAATTGAATATCATGTGATAGATTATCTTGTGGAATTAAGACTCTCTATCATGACGTTCTCACATGGTAAACACCAAAAATAAAGGTTATAAGGAATAAACAAAAATTATAAAATGAAAATATTTTATATTAAATTGGATATTTCTATCTGTGAATGTTTTATTTAGATATTAGATTAAATATTATTACAAAATATATTTATTTAATTGGTTTTTTGATATATACCTGATAACCAAAAAAATATCCTCGCAATGAGGTAGCATATTTTTGTGACATCATAGGTGATATTACATTAATTTTAGTATGTCAATGAAATATATGTTAAATAATAATTAATTTAAGAATATATCTCATTATATTTGATTAAAATGAAACTATTTGAAAAAAATCATTACATAGGTGTTCATTAATGTGTTCAAATCAGAATTTCAATGATATATGAATATATCATATTAGATCATTGCTTGTTAAGGGATCTTAAATGATGAAAAAATTAGAAAATTGCATTAGTTTTCCTGATAGTGTTCATAGGAATTCTGTTTCTATTTTGAAATTTTCTTCTTTCAATATTTGTTTCATGACATGATTTTAGATGTTGATATCACTTATTTGGTACATTCACATAATTCCAATAAGAATAGGAATAGAGGGTCACACCGCAAGTGTCACATTCCCCATCCTATGATTCCCAATTATTTTACACAATTAATGATTAATATTTTGTTCTATCTTAATTTCGGCCCTGATAAATGGTTTTGGGATATAATTTGGGAATTCATATTTTGGGGAATAGACTATGTAGTAAATGATGTATTCCCTACGGCTAATCCATGGGACACCCTATGTATAATTGGTAAGGTTCATATGTTCGCACTATAATAGGTTGTGGTGTGGAATCTGCTATTGTGAAATGGCAAAATAATAGTATGTATGGGAAACCAATTTTACTATTACATGGGTTTAGTAGGATATTATGTGGCCAATTAATAACATTACTGACATTCCCTCTTTTTAGTGAGCCATGTTGTATCCTTTAAGAACTATGAATGGGGCCTTGGGTGTAACTAACAAAAATAAGTAACCGCAAGTAAATTTCCACATTTTTAATCATAATAAGATATAGGTTATCACATTAACAATGTTCTGTCAGTTCAGTAGACATAATGAATCTAATACAAAAATGATTCCCATTTTAGAGTGGAAATAAAATATAATAACTATTTACAGCAAATATTAAGCATCCTTAATATCATTAATCAATTGTTCGTTCACATCAACGAGAAATGAATAAAAATATGGGTGATATTAAATACTCATTCGGGGTTACATACAATATGATATATCATGGTTTAATAGGTTATAATAAATATGGAAAGTAAAATAGGTAAAAAAACAACTTATTTAATCAATAACATGGGCATGATATGTATCAATGGATAATATATACACAATATTTTTATTGATAATAATATATACTATCATAATAATATAAATTCAAAATTATGGATTTCAGATATAATATGTCATTCTATATTTACCAACTATTCCATTAATAATGAAAGTTTAAACAATGGTTATATATACACAACTAACCTAATTCATAAGGCTATCCAACTAATTTTCATCATGATACCCATCAATGCATCAAGGATATATATAATTTAGTGCCCCACCCATCCCTTAATTTATATAACGTTCCTCATATATTGAATATTAAATTAAATATTAAAAAAAATATCTTATTGAAAAATATCAGTATTGATTAAATGATATACCATATTTATATTTCCATAGTAAATAAATTATAATTCATAGTAAAACATCATATGAAAAAATATAATATGGATTAAAAAATTGGAATATCAATAATACGATGTATATGGATATTGACTATAAATTAAATGTTCAATGTAAAATGATCATAATATAGATAATGTTTAATGATAATCCTAATTATAAAATATTAATAATAGAAAACATATTATTATTATTTCCAATATAAATGCTTCGTAAAAAATTAACAATTTTGTGGAACAAATATAAATGGAAGTGATACATTAAAATAATATTTCACTAATGATTTTTATTTATCATAACCATTATATACATATAAAATAATATAAATAACATAAAATGGTTATAATGGTGACAAAATCAGTTAATGAAATAAACGCTAAAAATAAACATTCATTTTTACATTTTTAATGAATGTCAGAAATTACCCTTTCATAAAATGTTATAAATATCCATTTAAAAACATGTAAAAGGACCTCAATTAGAAATAAACAATCTTAATAAATCATTTGAGTAAATTTAATTTACTGTGTTAAATAATTTTGTAAAATATAGATATGGAACAAAAATTTACCCAATCAAAATTATATATATGGGTTTTTTCTATTTTAAAATATTCCTTTCATGATTCAATTGAAAAAGAGATGAAATATTGAATTAAATAAATTAAATTCAGTAAATATGAACATGAGAAAAAATAGTGGATTTTTATGAAGGAAATATTATAATATTACTTAAAAAAATATAAAAAATACAAGAAATAAGAAATTTTAAGATAAATTCTTACATATTTGGTAATATATCACTTGTAACCCATTGAAGTTGTAAATATTTATTGAATCTTTAATAATAATAAATATAATTAAATCCATTTCAAATATATTTAAATTAATTTATAAACACCACAAAAATTAAATATATGCATGGTGCCAAATAAGTCTCAATGGAGTTGAATATGAGATGAAATACCTTAACTCATGCTTCCACTAGGTGGAAAAATATTTACACTGATATAAGATTGTTTTAAAATTGAAATTAAATTAAACAAGATCTATATATATATATAATCATATGTTTTTCACTTGTGACATCATATCCACAATTTTATTAATATCAATAATTTTTATCATTGCTTCGGGTGTTAACTGCATTGTTTTATCATTTATGTTTCATCACAAATATTATATTTGTTATGAATAGTTAATTATTTTATTATATATATATATATTGTAATATTTTTTTAAAATATTTCATATATTGCTTAGATTAATTTTTAGTAACACTTTTTCAAGGTCATCGTTGGAAATTAATCACAACCCTTGGGGGAGATGATGAACAATACGTATTCATGTGCATAATTATATATTGTAATGGGTTTGTGGGTAAGAATGTAGATGATATATTAAATAATAATAATAAATAATACATCATAACTATAATAAAAATTTTCTAGATCAATAATTATAAATATTTATGTTATTTGGTGATGTAAAACTAATTACATCGATTCGGAAGGAGATACTATTTTCTAAATAATTGTGATTGTTTTGATTGTCATTTAAAGGATAAGGATATGGGTAAGTATTAATTTGTAACACCTTGAGATTTTATGAGATATTATATTTTTAATTTCTTTGATGCCTTCTATTTTATACTACACCATTATTAGCTTGTAATATACGCAACGCCGTATTAGCTTGCAGTATACACAACACTATTATTGGATCATGTTACACTCAATTTCATGTTCGTTTTGTGGAAATTATTCTACGCAACATTACAAATAGATTTTGTTTAATGTATAAATGAAATATTTTTAGATTATGTTATATTTACACCAAACTAAGCATTAACCACACGTATCCCTGACTTGGCTTGCTTTACACGCAATCAAGACCTTCTTCAAAAGCGTGTGTCTTACGCAATACAATGTTTCACTAAACAAGATATTATTATAATATTATTATGAACTTGCAGTTATGAATAGTATTAACCACCTTTTGAATTTCTATAAATTTTAACTTTGAAAATTGACTTCATTTTTGAATTTGGAATATTGAAATTATCCTAGGGTGAATTTGTGGTATTTTTCTAAAAACATTCAATTTTTGATGTGTCGTGAAAACACTAGGTTACTATTTAAAAACTGACTTTTTATTTAAATAATTATTTATTTTATTTCAATTTATATTAGTTAAAAATTGTTACATAATAATTATATAAGTTCAATGTAATTAATTTTTGTCATTTTAAATAATTTTAGATATATAAAAAAATTTATAGAACTTTTCACCGTCTTTTACCCACCTCCTAGGAGAATTTGAAAATTTACATAAAACATAATTTTACCACTGATGTGAGTTGAATTTTGAAAATTATAGAGACATGGTTAATATCATGGTGTAAAATTTGGTTCAATTAGATAAAAATTATTTTTTGTGAATAGTAAGTTTTTACTTTTATTTACCACTATTAAAAGTAAATAGGGTAATTAAGTGTAAAAATGATATTATTATTACCCGAACACATGACCTACTTCTATTGGATAAGTGTAATTCTACCAAAAACAACAATAGGAATAAAATAATACCCTTTAGGTCCACTTGTATTAGATTAGGGCACTTATTATTATTTTATTTAAAGAAGAGTTAAAATAGTTAAAATCAATGTTTAATAACTAAAACATTTTTAATATAGGGTTAACATAAGATAAATTCGACTATAAATAGTCAATAGAAAGATAAAACAATTTCATATATAATTTTATTTTATTTATAATTTTAAGACATTAAATAATTTAACTTATTTATGAGACAATGATGATGCAGTAATTACCTTATTAATGAAATATTAACATAATTGATGATATAAAGACCCATATAAATGTAATTTGAGAATTTTTATGAATTATAATAATTTTATAGGTTATTATGACATGTTTTTATTGATTTATTTAACATTTGTCGAAGTAATAATGTTGTTATGAGTTTCAAAAAATCAATTACCAAATAGTGTCAAAATTGACATAAAATAGGTTTTTAAAAAAATATTATATTATTGAATTTTATTATATTCCTAAAAATATATGGTTTGGAAAAATGACTTATATAAGGTTATATATATTAATATTGAAGAACATGGAGTTAGTTTGGATTGTTATAGTAAGTTTATTAACCATATAGTGTAATAAAATAAGAAGACACAGTAAAGGTTAAATTATTTAACATAGAGTTAAATATAAATGATAAGGTTAAAATAGAAACCTAAACTTTTTTAAAACATATTGGTTGAGATTATTTCGACCCATACCCACTTTCGTTACGAAATAAATTAATTTGGAGCTATTATAAACCGAATACGACTTTATTATAAAATAATATTTTATGTTTTTCCAAATGTGCCCCTCTCATCCCATATAAAAAGGGCACCCCTTCCCTCTTCTCTTCACACCTTTTTGAGCATGGAAGCTCTTCCAAACCCTGAAAATTTCTCTTCTCAACTTACCTAGAAACATTCTGGAAGTTATGGTCTTCTTATAAGACCAACCCTACTTCCTTAAGTGGAAGCTTAATGGAGGTGCTTCGAAGAAGAGTTAATCTCTTCTTCCGATTCTCTCAAGTTTCATTCTTCTTCTACTTCTTCTTCTTAACCTGTATCATTATTAAGTAATAAAATCACTATTACTTATATACTGATATGTTATTATAAATATGAAACAACCTTATTTCACCTTCTATCCATCCTACGGAAAATGAAATCACCGCGCATGCATACGTACGGAATACCATCTCCACGTCGTGGTGTAATCTGTTTTCGACCACCACCTTACTTGTATGGGTATAATGGTGTAAATAAATAAATATATATGATTATTTCGAAGTGAAATTTATTCTGAAATATTATACATACACTTCAATATAATTCCATGATCATGAGAAAGATATCATCGCTTGTGCGTTCGTACGGACTACCGTCTCCGAGACGCGATGAGATTGATTCTCCATGTTAACCATTCATGAGTGATTATAATGTATATATAATTAATAATAATGAAATATGTGACATAATAATGATATTTTATTTATGTATATATATGTATGTCATCTACTTAATTATATTCAATTCCATATGGAAGCGAAAACAACATTAATGCGTATGTACGGCCTACCGTCTCAATGGACGGTGTATTTCATTCCATTTATCGATCTATCATATATATATGTATATGATGAATATATATTATATATAAATCATGATTTAAATTCTAGAATTAATTATATCAGGATTTAAGTAATAATATCAAGAACAAAAAGTCGAAAGATGTACAATTAATGAAACGATTTTACCCAAATCGCTGGTTTTACATCGAATTTATAAAAGAATGGGTAATATAAAGTCTTAAGTAAAAAATTTATGATATAAAACAATGAATATGATTCTGTAATTATTCAATGAAATTATTTAAATAATTATACAGGAGGTTCAGATACAAACGAATAATATCAGACATAAGGTAAGAGATAATTTTGCAATCTCATTTTAATCCAATATTGCTTATACGTAAGTATTTACTGGGGTAATATTTTTCATTCATGCCCATAAAATGTTTTTTATAAAGTTTTTAATATTATGACATGTATGTTTAATGTCTTGTTTACTCCACTTTTACTTTTACTTTGTGTAATGGAATGAATCATTCTTTTGTTTACCATACGAGGAACTTTTTTTACTTTTCTGAAAAAAGTACGAGGAGAAAGTATTTTTATCTTATACGGCCTGAACAAATTTCTACAGTTTTCATAACAACTTATTTTCATGAAGCGTACTCTACATTATTTCAGGAATATTTTCAACAAAATCATTTTCTTATAAAATTGAATGGAATTTTGTGAAAAGAAAATTAATTTGAAGAAGAAAGGATATTTTCCTCAAGAATTCATTTCACGTGTTTTATCAAAACTTTTTTCCATATACGATGAAATTATTTCATGTGTATGTTTCAAGAATGATTTCTCTATGATTTTCATGGATTCCCTTTTCTTATGATGAAATTATAACCATTTTGATTTTTATGGATTATGTTAGGATGTTATGATGTTTATAAAACCCATTTTATACTTTGGGTAATGATTAATGATTTATGTTCATGTTGTGGAACAACTAAGAATGATTTCATTATGAGATGTGTCGTACCTGTATATCCCTCCAATGCATTGGGTAATGATTTATATCTCATGATATAGACATGGCTGGAATGGTAAGTTAATCTGGTTCAGTTTTACGACACTGAAACGAGGGGTGAACTCTATTCATAAAGAGACTTTGTCCACTAAGATGGATTTGGAAGCAATGCCTTGGCAACTATGGAAATCATAACATGTGATTAATGTTTTCCACAATTACATGTTTTATTCCCATTCTATTTTATCAGGATTATTGTGTTTTTATGATATATTCCTTACGTACTGCCATGTTTTATGCCATTTCCCAAGATCTTGTTGTTTCAACATTATGTTCGTGTTTTTAAGTTCAAATGTATATGATTTGTATTATTTTCTCCATTCTTAGCCTTACTGAGCATTTGAGCTCACCCTTTTATATGTTTTATTTTCCCAAGGATTTTAAGAAAGGTTTTAGGTAAGAAAACAAAAATCGGAAGATCATTACGGGAGATGTTGAAGATATTTCACCACGATTAAAACGTTATGTTCCGACTTTCCAATGACACTAAACTATTACGGTCCTTTGGTGTCTATTTTTGTTATGTATTCTATATTCCGCAAAAGAAATATAATGTCTATGTACATTAAGATTTGATTCTCTACATATTTAATCAAAATAATAACATATAATAATTTATTATATACTAGTGTTAATATATTTTACTTATTTGGAGAAAGTTGGATGTATTAAAATAATAAGTACCAAACAATGAGCCTGGTTATGATGATTACATTATATTAGAGAAACCCCATCAGATCTCTTATTAAGGACCGTATTGTTTCTTTTTTGGGAATAAAAACATATTGATCATGGTTATTGTTTTTTGGGGGATATTTTGGTATATTTTCTATGATGTAGATCCCAGGATGTGTGAATATTTGAGGGTGGAGCTGGCCTTTTATAATTGAGGTTAGTGGAACACATAATATATCAATTTTATAAAATAATATTTCATGAAACAAAGCTTCCAAAAGGACTCTTACTATAATATTATAAGAATAAAATAATAATAACAGTATCAAATGTGTTTTAACAATTTTTAGATAATTTAATACGTTTTTATTTGTTATTAACCCCTGATAATGTTGGGTTGACCTTAACCACTATAACCCATTTGTACTATATTTTTTTAGAATTTTTAATAAAAATTAAAATTAATTTTCAACCAAAATTTTTTTCCAATGATTCATAATATGGAATTAATTTAAATCAAACCCAATTAATTTATATGGTCGAATATATTTTAAAAATATACCTGTAAAACATGTTGAAAATCCAGTTATCATGGAAATTTATTTATCATTCATTAAATTATGTTACATTTACTCTATGAATAATAATAATCCTTATAAATATATATCTTTAAATTCACATAAATATATATACATAATATCTATAAATTTAGTAAACATAACTCATTATCAAGGATTGTTTTATTTTATTTAAATAGAAAGATCATTATTCCATTAAAAACAAAATTCTGAAAAGTATCCCCTTTGACCCCCAGATGAACATTTATTTATTTGTATAAAATTGAAAATAAATATACTATTAGTTATAAATATTAAAAAATAGTCTAAATGATACGAAGAATAATTAAGTGTATATTTTTAATTACTCACAAATTTTTATTTATTTAGGAAATTGTTTAAAAATCAATATATGCATCTTTTACTATATAAGTTGAAAATAAATATTAATCCAATAAAATTAGAATTTTTTTTCTTATTAAATATTAAAATTTTCATTATATTATGGTTTTATGAAAATAAAATATTCACTAAAAATAATTTTATCAATGGTGTCACATTCTTCCATCCTTCAAAACGTTTATCATCAAAATTTTCATGAATACTGCTTTCTAAAAAATGAGGGAGGCAATTGTTCTTAACGTTATCAGGTTCTCAAATTTTTATATCCATGTTATAATTTCTATAGAGTAACATTACAAGTTGATTCATTTTATTTTGAAACAGTAGTAAACTAATGTAGATAATATTTTTAGGCTCATCACAGAAAGAGGTATCATGTTTCAATTCCATCTCATTATAAGTATGAATATGAATTAGTTTTGGAATGTACATTGATAATAATGGAATAAAAAAACATAATTTATATTAGATAATCTCTGTGAAATTTTCAAATCATATGAAATAACTCCTTTGTTTTTTATAAATTCAAATTGTTTTTTGTACTCGAGGGACAATTTTCCCTTATTATCAAACCAAAAAGAACTAGTACATGGATACACTTTTTGAAAAATGATCTCCCAACTATGTTATAAATCATTCCTTCATATATTATCATATATAATTTTCATATTATTGGGTTTTATTATATGTGAATGAATATTCATTTCTTTCTTAATTGTCTCCGCATTAACTTTTGGTATTATATGACTCCTTTCACCATCTTTATCCCAAAATATTGCAGTGCGACATCCCCTTACAGATAATTCTCAATAAAATGTCAATTGATACATTAATGGAAGATATTTTTATACGAAAACTACATTATAGAAATATCTTGATCCCATATAACATAAAATTTAGGTGATCATTACAAAAAAAATTCTTTTGATGTATAAATTGTCATTCGGGAATGTTGATAAATTGGATTATTATAGGATTTTCTCAAATAAATATTAGTATAAATACAATTATAAATAATTATATATAAATTCATTTTATATAATTGTACATGAACATAACAAATTTGAAGAGTTTAACCGTTAATTACTACAAATTCATTAATGAAGAGTTGGACAAGGTTCTCTAGAGTAAATGTATTATATAGAGGACATGTTAAAATTTTGCATCATGATCAAAATTAACGCATATTTTATCATTATTTCTAATGGTTATTAAAAATATAGTGAAACTACATAATAATATCATCTTATTTCCAAATAGGAATATGTAGAGGTTGTATAACAACTATAGGATACTATCTATTAGAAAACACATATTAACCAACATAATGTCTTGATTCATAATTAATAATATAATACATCGTATAATCTTCCCAAAAATGTTATTTCAAATCATTGTCTTTTTACTACTACGATGGGATATTAAAAATATGAATACATTAAAATCATAATATAATTCCGTTTTTTCCTATAGATTTGATGGAACTAATTATATATTTCCAAAATTTAGAATACCATCATCATAAATAATATCATCCAATTTCCCATATTTTACAAAATAATTTTTCTATTTAGTATTTCCATCATTGTGATGGTAACATTTATATATTACAATAATGTTGGTTTGAAAATCAGTTGATAATGGAGTAATGTTTCCCCTTCCTAGAAAATTCCCTTAACCATATTTACTAATTAAATCAACATATGATCTTTATAAAACATAATTTTTTCCAGTATTATATGAAATTTCATAATAAACTCATATGATAAATTATTTTCCATTCTAGAGTAGTTGTGTATCGGGAAATCCCAATCTGAAAGTTGCTCAATATATCTTCTTTTCCACATATTATTAACATTCTATAAAAGGACGTATTTTAGATTCATATGAAATGTTCATATATAATATATTTACCTTTATAGATAATGGTTCTATGTCATCAGATAAAATACTATGTTTTCCAAATCAAAATCATGTTTTAAAAATACTTTTTGATGAGTCTTTAATTACTTTGATGCATAAGAAATAAACATATTCTTCATCCTCGGAATAGAAAAACTTCAACTCTTTGATGAATTACCAAATATTAAAATTTCATCATTTCCTTATGATAGGGTCAAAATCAAAATATCTACCAATCCCCCCCTGAAATTCATTAAAATATTATTCACATGGCTTTGTCCTAATTTATATGAACCCTTGATGTGTAATATTTATTAATGGTTTATCCAATGAAGAAAATATTTCAAAAAACATATATATAAACCCATTAAACCAATGAAAATATATAACATAGTTATATTCATTAGTGAAACACATTTTTTTGACATACATTGACTTCATATGATCTTCTGATAATCCTTCCTTGGAGTAAATATGCCCAAGAAGAAAATTTTTTAACCCTGAAATATTATTTGATAAATATCCCATATAAATCTTTTCCTCAATGAGTCTCAATAATGATATATAAGTGATTCTCATAGTACTCTAAAAAATCAGAATATTCTATGATATCATTAATAAATACCACATTAAAAGTATGAGGATATTACAAGAATTCAATATTTATTCGATCTATAAATATAGAGGGTTAATTAGTCAATCCAAATGGAATTATTGTAAATTTCCAATTTCCATAACTCATATGAAATGATATATTTAGATTATATTCCATCATTAATCATATTTAAGGATATAAAAAATGATTTTTATAAGTTATTTATAGAAAAAACAATTATCTACCTATAATAAATATACACACCGATATAAACAAATATATTCCTAATAATAAAATTGAAGATCCCAATAATGAAACAATATGTTGTATAAATAACTTATCAAGAAACTCATTTAGTTGTTTCATAGAATCCTCTAATTATACTGTGTTCATTATATAGAAATTTTTTGGTATAGGAATATCATTTAGGATTAAATCATTGTAATTCTCAGGTTTTCATTCAAGTAGAAATCCATGTAATTCATAATGAAAATAAATCAACAAATTCTTATATAGTAAGTAATCCCTAAATTTTTCTGTTACCTTTTCAATTTATAGATTGTGTTTACTCTTATTCCTCAATAATATCATTATGGAGATCTATAAAAGGTGTATCTAGGCATAACCTAGATGATGATTTATCCCTGGTAAATGTAATGAATTACAAATCTTTATCCTTAATCATGAAATTATTATATATATAATAATGTATTTCATTGTATTTTGATATATAATCAATACTAAAGATTAAATCAATGCTATCAATTAATATAATAAAAAATTATATAAATAGGGTACATTTATGTTTAATAATGGGAACTAAAAATCGCATCGTTGTTAATGTAAAATTTATAATTTTAGTAATCACTAAAGAATCCATTTTTATAGTGTTAGGAATATAACTAGTATTTTAGTGAAACAGGTATCATATAAATGTTTTCAAAGATCCAGAACCCAAAAATAAATTTGATAAATTTGATTCGGTAATTTGAGTAACTTCCAACACATCATTATGATCCCAATACTCTATTATAGTCACAGAATAATGGTATAATAATATCCTAAAACTCATCTTTTATAATTTTCCTTGATGCATGTGTCATCTGGTTGGATAATTCCTCATTTATATATAGTTTATGAAATGTATAAAAGTGGGATCCTTCATACACATTCATTTATTATATAGATTTACATTATCTCTATAGTAGTAACACACTAAATTTCAATTCAAGCATTTCCTGGATGTTTATTTCCATAATTATGACATGATGGAAATTAAATCATCACATTATTCAACATTGATGCATATCCTTTTTCATTTCACATTGCTGACCATGACTTTTCTTGATATCTCTAAATGATTAGGTTCTACAAAATACCTTCTCTATTTATATGGTACAAACATATTCTTTAATAATATGATGATAAATTTTATGAAACAAGTTCCATTCGGTGTATTGGAATTAGACCTTAAAAATTAGTTAATCACTCATTCTATATTATGAATTTAATCTATAGAATAGATGAGTTTTCTTATAATGTATGTCTCATACAATTTATCAGATTCTATTTTTACCTTTTCATTATGATGTGGAAATTTCAATGGAATTTTTTCTCACGTGGAATATATTCTTTGAAAAATATTACCCTGATACAACTCTAATTTATATATTCTTTTTTCTAATAATCTAATGTATTATATATCAATTACCACCATTGATAATAATTTACATTAATAAAATTCACTACCATTTTAACCTTTTCCCTTTCATTACATCCTTTTGGGAGAAATATATTTTCAATGGAGTTATTTCATTAATTTGTAGCACTAGATTAGTTGTTCCAATAAATTTTATGGATTATATCATTTAAAATGATCCAATATAGTGGTATTATGTTTTGTAATATCATGATACAACACATTTTCATTGTTATTTTTTATAAAACAGTTAATATTATATATTTTGAAATGGTCTTCTCAACTCCTAAACTAGGTGTATTTGATTTTTATTAGGGAAATTTCTACATTGGACATAAGTATACATATCATTCATTCATCCATGAAGCATTTACAAACAATAAAATATATATATTTATATAATGATATTATAAATTTCAAATAATTATATATAATTGTATATATGGTGTAGCATTTAACATAAAGTGAAAAATTATGTATAGTAAATATCAGAATCATTAATATTAATAATTTAAATCATTATTTTTTTCTTCTCATCAACCATAATGATTTCAAATAATGATGTGTAATTAAATTATTATATCCTACAGGATTGTAAAACTAATTTCATATTGAGGTATCATTAACCATTCACCCAAATGATGGATGAGATATACTTGACCAACTCTTTTCAATATTTTTATTTCATGTTGGATATGTCCTAACAACCAAATCCTATTTTAGTATTTAGATAGTGATATATTTCTATTAAAACATCATAATATCAACATTAACAAAACCATTATGAAATTATCCTCTTATTGTACATATGCTCAACTTTTTTTATGGCGTTCTATTCCATAATATATGTTTTACTCATTCTAGTTCCAAATGTATCTACTGAACTTCAATTAAATGAAATATAAATACTTCAACTCTAGTTTCCTGTAACCATTGTTAACATTATTACATTAGATTAATATACAATGGATAATATCCCCATGGATGGATCAATTTTTTACTCATGACGAGCCAGATAAAAACATACTTCCATTTTATATTAGAAATAAAATGCAAAAACATAGTGATAACTAATATTTTTCATACTTTAACTCATTAAATGATTAATTCATTATATAATGGGAAATATAATCATTAAAAATTTACTCTCAAATTATTAGTATGGGATATGTGGAGTTGGAGATATCATGAGTAAATAAGGCATAACCAGTATTTAAGGGTAAATAACTGAAAAAGAATTCCATTTAATCAATAACATTATATTGAAATACATCAATAGATAATATCAATGTAATAATCATTTATATTATAATAACTGAATTCAATGTGAATGTAAAGAATAGTGTTATTGTTCCTAATCTCATAAATCTAGATATTATTATTATCAGGGTCCTTTTTTCTCAATGGGATGAATAATTCTGAGCCCACCCATCATTTCATGTCAAATAGATACCTCATATATTTTATAATTAATTTAATTTATAAAAAATATGTCTTTTAAAAAAAATATCCATTATGAGTGAATTATACATAATATATTTATTTCTTAAATCTTCAAAAGAACATTAAAAGTAAAATAATATCCTTAAAATGGAATAAAGTTTAGTTAATTAAAATATCCATTCAACAAATAGTCTATATTTTTAAAATTAATGAAATTTCCTCTTAAAGATGATTATAATAAATTGAATGAATCTAGGTAGAAATAATATTCACTAAATTAATAAGAGATTAATGATTTCAATAAATTCATTATAAATATATGAATATGAATATATTAATGAATTTTATAGAATAAAATAGAAAAAAATTGAAATTACAAAAAACAATTAAAATTTATAATACCACGGAAAATATTTAGAATAAAATATATTTCATAAAATTATTATGTCATCTAGAATGTTCATCAATGAAATATATGATAAAATGAAACATTACTTATTTACATTATGAAATTAATTTTAAATTTTAAATGTTGTATAAACATTATAATTATTCTTCTTAATCAATATAAAATTTTAAAAATTAATAATAAATTTCCTTAATGAATAATTTGATTAAAAAAATTGTAAATATTTAGAAATATGGGCAAGGAAAAAAATATACATGATCAAAAATGTGAAATAATATAAATATTTATTTTAATCATTTATTTTATGATTTAATTTATGATGATAGTTACTTTTTGAATGAAATAACAAAACTCATTATGATTAATGTGGATAAAAAAATGTATATAAATAAAGTATATATTATATGATTCATTCTATTAAAAATAAATTCAATCCCAGGAAATTGATATTATCAGAACTTTTTTTACCTCATTGGTATCTTTAGAACAATTTCCCTATGAATTAGTAATATTTATTTTAAACATAAATCTTCATTTATAAATATATATTATTTTTAAATAAATCATTATCTACGTACATATACCAAATAAATTTAAATAGGTTCATAATTCTAAATAACCATCAATGTAGTCACAATTGAGAGGAAATGGACTACCTCACACTTATACTATGTTGAAAATTAATTAATCTAATATATAATTGTCTTAAGCATGTTATTAATTTATACAAGAATAATATTCTTATTTAAAATATCATATATGATCCACATATGACATCTTATAACCCATTCATCAAAAAAATTCTTTCTTATAAATGTTTGGGTGGTTACTAATTAGTTTTCTCATGAATGATTCATTATAGATATTCTATTTCTTGTGAATATGGTATAATTTCGTAATATCAATAATTATATGAATTTAATAAATATGATATTTATGGATTAGATGTATTTTTATAACAATTCATGAAATATGTACATGGAAAATGATTCACATCGCTTCGTGTAGAGATTATGTTGTACAATAAAGAAAGGAACATTATCATTTTTTAATGGGTGAATGTTTATGAAATTAAATTATATCATAAAATTATATAATCAATATGAGTATAAACATTTCATATAAATTCATTGTTAATGTAATTATTACAGTCAAAGGGAGGAAAAAATAGAAATCAAAATACATTTATTAATGAGGCGGTAATCCGCAGAAAAAACGATCGAAGAATTTGTTTCACATTTTATAGATAAGAACAAGGATAATTATTATTACATATATAAAACAAAATCTCAGTATATGGTAGTTATTCAGATCAATATATTTCAATTTTATGTTATAAATGAAATTTGTAAAATATGAACTACTAATTAATGTGTTTTGATATGATTATTACATTATCATAGAGAATCATCATTGGGTTATCTCCTTCTGGACCACAGGGAATGACATATTGAAAGATTATATCCACCATATTTTAGATAATAATTTTGGTAATGGTTTTTGTTGGTTTTGTATATTTAATAGGTACAGTTGTATGAATATGTGATGGGAAGATGATCAATTTTACTATTGAGGTGAGAAGAACACTTTTATTTATTCAATTACTTGAGAAAAATTAATTCACATTAAAGGAAAATGAATCCATAATAACTGAAATTATAAGGTCATGAGTTTAAGGAATAATTAAATCCTTCAAATTAATATTAATTACATTTTTGGTCATTATAACCCTTATCATTTTAGAGTAACCCCTAGTAAACCTATTTTGACCATAACCATGGTAAAAAAAATTTATTGTTTCTATGATTTCTTATTTCAAAATTTAATATAACATAATTAAATAAGATTAATTATGATTATTATAAATATAATAATTTTCCTAAATTCTATTCACATTAGTGGTAGAATTCATTTTAATCATAATACTTCAAAACTAGACAAAAAAACATTTCATTAAAATGCATGTATTGAGCATAAGATGATTTTACATTAACTATATTACTAGACATAATAATATAATAAATTGAAATTATAATTTTTTGATATATAACATATAAATTTCATTTAATTAATTGAATATTAATTATTATTTAAATTAAATGAGCTGATAAAATACTATGCACTTAAAAATAGTTTTACAATAGATATCCATGTTTTAACAACAAATTATATAATCATCATTTGAAAAAAAAATATTTTTAAATATACATATTATATAAATAATGATAAAAAAACTTATTAATTAAATTATAAATTTTTTATGTATAAAATCGTATTCCTAATTTAAAAATTGACAAAGTGGTTCTTGACAAAAATTGACCAAGTAAGTTCAAAATTAGTATTTTTCCATAAAATAAGATGTTTTCTAATATATATTAAACTATGTGGTGAATTTTTATTTTATTAAATTAAAATTTTTATTTATATTATTTTAAACAAAGGCGTTACATGGGTCCTCTAGAGTAGTGGCCCCGCTATTCAAGGATTCTCCACAACGCTGTTGGACATGTAAATTTAGTAGTTTCTCGATGGAAGGATCATGACATAGCCATAAGGAAAATAATCTGGTCTATGTCTATATAGTTTTTGGAAAGGTAAATTACATATTAAACCCAACATAAATTAAAAACCCCTAGCCTCCCTACCGTCCCTCACAAATAACTTAAACATGGGGAGCCTTATACATATGTACCCCCATGAATTATGTCCACCTTCCATGACTTTATGTGGGTTTCTTATGATTAGAAGAACATTTTTCCACCGCTTCTACCCAATTATTATATGTTATTATTTCTATTCAATTTTTTATTATCTGATCCCAATGTGATGTTTTGGTACAGTTACTTGGGGATATTTTTAATTAAGGTTTTTGGTTTGTTGTTTAGTTCATCCCCTCTCCTACTCGTGGTTTTCAAAAAATCAATGTTTTAAGGTAGTTTTTTAATATAAAAAACACATTATATTTATAATATTCCTTACTCAAAATTTATAATTTGAGTTTATAATATTTATTATAGTGATATTTTATGATTATTAGTTTTTTTAATAGATTTGGGTATTATTTGGACTTCCTTAAATGTGAAATGTGTTTTACTTTTAAATTAAGGGTTACATAATTTCTAAGGGTTTATGAATGTATGAATTAAAATTAAATTCATGATAATATTTTTGAAATTATTTCTTAACCAATGAGGAGAATAATGTTTCATAAACTAGATCGAAATATGTAACATTCAAATAGTAGTACCATTTTGACTAAATTTTAGTTTTGTTTCCTGATCATTAGTCACATGAGATAATACGGATTTTTTATATGTAATTGGGTGTTAAAAGTTGGGATTCTAATTCTTCCCAGAATTATATTTATTTTATGAGTCTTTTATGAATTATCAATTAATATTTCGCACTTTTAAGAAAGGGATTTATTAGAAGGGGTGGTGAGTTTTTGTTTATGTGTTATGTAATTTCATGTGATTTCTCGATGGTTTATATACTAAACTCCTAATGGCAGTCTCTGGGAACCCTAGTACAGTATTAGTAACAACTAGATGAGGTGAGGTCCCCCATCACTAACTATATTTTTGAATTAATAAAGGTTTCACCCCATTTGCAAGTTATGTTGTTCAATATTCATTCCACTTATTGAGGGAAATAATCATATTAGTGATGTTGTGTCACTAGGTAAAACAAGAATCATTTCCCCTATGGATGAACCATTGAAATTATTGAATTCAGGTTCTTTTTCTATATTATGTAATACTATTATTTATTTTTTATGTTTGTAATATTATTTTTTTTCTCTATTTTATTCATTAATACTTGTGGCAACAATTACTCATAACTCATTTTTATGGATTTTGTTTATTACTTATAAATGTTGTTCTAAAAAATAAATAAGAAATGTTTTGGAAATAAATTAACATAGATGGGTTTATAAAAAAATTATATTCAATGAATTTACAGGGTATTTTATTTTTTTATTTGAAAATGGTATCATTATAATATGACGACTATTTTATTAATAATTGAAAACATGTATGCCACTCATGTAACATTGTTTAATAAATTTCCATAATAGTCCTAATTTAATATGTATTTCAAACTAGAATCAATTTTATTTAATTAAAAATTGTATGGTTGAGGTATGTAGAGGATACATATTTGGAATTTTTATTATTTTGTTATGTATGGGTGAGAATAGCTTCTACTATCAAAACATGGGAGTTTGGAGTGACAACTGTGAGTAAAACTCCAATATTATCACACCCTAACCAAAACTTATTTTGAATTTTTATTTAATTTTGGTCTATATTGGAGTTATGTTGATGATTTCTATTTTTATGGTGGTTGGTGAGGTCAAAAGAAGCTCTATAGGTGAACTAATAGTGGTTCACTTCATGAAGCATATGTTCACCAGAGGGAATTTACATCAATGTAAACTAAGAGGTATGCATAATTTTGTTCACCCCTTGAATTAGAGGTTCACCTAGAGATATTTTTGTTATGATAATAGTCACCTATATAACCAATGGTTCACAACCATTAAATTTCCTAATTGGAGCCATTAACCCCATGAATCATGGTTTTCACCAAGAATGGGTTTGCCTTGTTTTTAATTTATCGTATTTCTAAATTTTCCAAGGTCAACTATTGTGTATTAATCTAACTCTATACCTCAATTAGATAGCCGAACATGATTGATCTAAAAGAGATTATTTATCCTGTATTCCATTTATTTTAAATTACTCACAACTATGATCAATTCATTAATTATTTAAAATACCTTCATATTTTTTTGTTCCAGTTCTATTATTCATCTATCATATTCATATCATTCTTTTTCATTCTCATTGAAACCCTGGAAACAAAAAAGTGAAAAAATAGGGTTTATAAGAGATCATACCAATAGTATTTTCATATTCGAGGACAAAAAAGGCGATTTCATAACATGATTTAGTTCTCTCTACTAAATTAGAAACATTTGACAATTGAAAGGACATTACAATTTGTTTTTTTGTAAGTTTTCAGGGTCAATTTATCTATTTGGCATGCCATTTTGTACATGATTTATATACTAGTATTTTTTTTTCAAATTAAATTATATAGGATATCTTGAATAGTATTTATAAATTAGAATATATTATACCACACATTATACATTGTGTTTTTATGATTTTTAAGTCTTTTTAATGATCCTTTTAAATTACATATATAAATGAAATGTTTTGATAGATTATTTCATCAATTTCTATGTTATTAAAATTATATCAACTAATTTTAGAAACAATATCAATTAACAAGGGATATTTCATGCATTTAAAGGGTTTAAATAGTTAGGTGAGCTAATAAATTAATTGATTTAGAAAAAAATCGATATGTGAATTATTTTAGAGGACGTTTTAGAAATGGATTTATATTATCTAAAAGGGACAAAACATCCCATGTTTAATTTCTTGAAGGAATGTTTTTCAACTTAATACGGTTTTCATTTGTTATGTGTATGATAAACCTTTAATATCTCTTTCTTTTTTTCTTTTGATATTGATTATTTCCTTATATTGTGGAATTTTATATATATCATGATTTTAAAATAGGAAATTTGAAATAGGTTAATTGTAGTGTGGTAATTAGAGTTGAGATAATATTTATATTTATGTTTACATTTTTATCAGAAGATTATTTCTTCCACATCATATTAATTTATTCATGTGAAACACATAGTAGATGGGTTGGTTCACCTAGAATGTATGAGGTCCACCATAGAATTGTGGTTACCCCTATATCTAATGATATGGTACAAATACAATATATATCCACGAGTGACATACCAATTCTTGCTATCCTTTCCATAGGGAAAATTGGATGGACTCATTGGATATCTTCTGTTATTGATGTCCCCTTGTATATTTCATTGATAATAGTCCATTGTTCATCAAAGGAATTTCAGTCTATATTGATTATTGTTTAGACACATTATCATCATGATATTTTTAACAATTATGTCATTTGTGCCATGTTGCACATTTTTTTCCCTTGACACAATTCTATTGAATTTTTTTAAGTGGGATATATTTTTGTATACTAAAATATATTTCAAATATGGTTGTGAAAATAGTTTTAAGAATAATGTTTTAAGGAATAAGATTATGCTTGGAAAATGTCTTAAAATTGATTTTTACATTTATGAAAAATAAATTCAAATTTATATGAGGATTATAGACACAATATATTTTTATATAATTATGAATAGAAAATATATTTCCAAATTATACTTAAAACGACAACATATGAAATTTATTTTATATGTAATTTCACAAAATTATTTTTCAATCCATTTATGGATACTATTTCTCAAACAATGTACACATCATTTTGTGAATGAAAATCATCTGTTTTCCTTAAAGTGACATGTTTCTCAAATCGGTATTGGGTGTTCGTGTTGAATTGGATTTTTGGTAAATAATGTGGATCATGGGTCCCTAAAAGATTTATAATATTTGGATGCTATTTGGTATTTATATTATGTTTATTTTGTATGTTTATTTGACATGGGTTATGTCCTTGACAACATTATGTTAGACTTATGTTAAATGATTCTTAATATTATTTTTTGGTTGTCATATTTTTCATTTCATTTTATTATTATAATTTTATACATTGATGGATTGTTTTTATAATTCCATATACATGTTTTATAGCACAAAATAATAATGTATATGTGGTTTAAGAGGGATTCCATGTGGAATATGTGGTTTTTAGGAATTTAGGTTTGAAATTATTCCCCGTACTAACCATATGTTTTTTAATTTTAATTCCCTTTTCAAGTGAATAAATTCATTATTATTTAATTATGTTATAGAAAAAATGAACACATTTTGTTATTTTGAACCATTATAATTTATATATATTTTGATTCTGATGATAGTTAAACAATATTACCATTAATAAAATAGTTATATTAAAGTGAATGGTTGGATTAATATATATTATCGGTTATGATAAAGTCCAATTTACTTATAAATAATCCGTAATGGTGTATATAATTATGATTATACCCCATGAATAAAATTTAGTATAGCTTCCATGGGAAATCGAATCACAATGCTTTACCCATAAACAAACCAATCAGAGAGTCCTTAAATAAATATTGAGTTAAACCATTAATGGGGAATTATAAACATTATATAGATCCCAACACCACTAATTTCACCTAAACAACCTAATATTTTTTCATCTTCACACATTTTGAATTACTGAATATAGTTTTTTAATAAGTTGTTATTTATCGTGAGCCTAAAAATATTGACAACCCATATATGGGTGATATGTATGGTTAATTTCATTATGAACATATATGAAGGAATGAGTATTGAATGATTGATGCATCCCTATATGATTAGTGATTAATAATCGATGGACATTGAGTTATATTAAAGAAGATTTATTTTTGTAGTTCTTATAGAAATCATATGGAATCAATGGATGTAATTTTTTAGGACAATACTCCATGAATGGTTATTATTTTTTGAGAATTGATATTGATTCACCAAATGTCATTGGATAAAATGAATTAAAAAATATCCTCATTACTTGTGGTGATTTTGGTTGTTGTTCTCAAATGATCAATACATGTGTTAAAGAGGGCACATAGATTATAAAAATTATTTGAAGATTAATGAATGATAATTTGATATGAGTTTAATTTTGGAATGATAATTGATATCATTCATGCATGAGGCAGATGAAGGGGACGGATTAGTTGTGTGTTGACATTTTGGTCTAGAGTATTGCAAGAAATGAATATATTTTATTGTATTTTAGTAAAAATTATGCGCCAACCACACAAGATTTAATTCAATATACCTTAACCACTCATAGGAGTCTAGGGGGTCAGTCCCCATAGGAACTCCTACCCATGTAGGAATTCTGTAGTCTAGTTCCCTATATATGTTTTAAGAGGGCCCATGTAAAGACCACTAAAGTGTGGAATGTCGAAGGATTTCATGGTATGGGTGAGAATACCATAGGGAAGAGGTTATATAGCTTGTGTGTGAAGGTGGAATGGGTGCCCAACCCCATAACTGACTAGAACGATAATTAGTCACTCATTTTATTACATTACAGATGTAATTTTTTATCGAGTTAAATGTTAGTCCCTATATAAGGTGAAGTGTTCAAATGCACATAAAAAATTAGTCATAATTATGGATGTCTATTAAAGATTATCTCAACCATCTCATTTCCCACACCATATTATCTCAAAATTAGTCATGCATATTTAAAATATTCCCTCTATTTGAAAAATCAAGAAAAGGGGACATCTTATGTGAGATCAAGACAATCAAACAACTCTACTCATTTTATTGTACGCTATGGAATTTTAGGAAAAACTGATGAATGGAATGAAAAAATGTCTAGAATGGAAACGATGATCATGAAACCATTACATGAAGCCAACGAAAGACATTTTTAAGTCTCATGAAGTCATTAAATAAAGAGAGTAACCTATCTCATGATGATATTATGATCAAGAAACCAAATGGATTCAATAAAAGAGATTTCATGGGACTATTTTTCAACATTAAAATACAATAAAAGAGGCATCACAATGTTAGTGATACAATTATGTGGTGGTCACAAGAAGATGAACGCAACTTCAAAAATTAATACCATTTAAATTTTATAGTAATTTATGCATGGATTATTAAAAAATATCAGTATGATGTTCAAAAGGGAATCATAATATCAATGATACAATTATATGAACCATCTATCTATTCATGTGATTATAACATATCCAGTAAAGATGTTTAATATTAAACATCCCAATATATGCATGTTTGAAGAGTTCCTAAGAACACTATAAAATTTAAAGATAGGTGTTGTAAACAGACCTATATAAATTGATCCTCATATTATATTTTTTAACGAAAATATTTTGATGAATTGATAAATTTTATTCAAAAAAAGAACTACCATATGATCCAATCATTAAAAAGATAATTTCATGAGACATATGATATCATGAATGAATTTTTAAAAGGAATACATGGATAGTGAAAAATTTCTTCAAAAGGAGAAAGAATGGTGACTTATTTTTTATAATAAGTTTTTCAGAAGATACAATGGGAAATACATTCATTCATATGAAGGGTACTATGGAAACATATTGTATTGTTAAAAAACTCATGGACATAGCATGTGTCTATATTGGGGACTCCAATAAAAATCACTTGTCTCACAATGGTTATCCAATAGATAGTATCTACTATCTCATAAGGGAACGTTTATACAACATTGGTGACACATAATGGAAAAGAAGTGTTCACATGAAAATCAAGAAAATCCATTATAAGATTAATTTGAAATATATCCCTGGGGAAGATCTTATTTACAAGGAGTTGAGGATACACTAAAAACAGTAAAACCAAACCTAAAATTTCCATGTGTGTGCGATGTGTGGTTGATGAATAATTATTCATGTCAAATTATTATGATCATATGGTAGAGGTTGTGAGATTGTAATATCTCTTCATGTGAAGGATAAGTTATACCCACAAGTCCTTTAGGTAGTCAAGAGAATAGTGTACTTGAAGAAAAATTATGGGCCACACATGTATCTTGCAGAGGTAATGAATATAACATATGTGTCACATATCCTTGTACTAGTCTTGTGATTCACATGGATCAGTGGAATATTTTTGAAAAATATTGTATAAAAACATTAAATTATATGTAAAAATAATAAGTGAACACTATTTTCACACCGAAAACCTCATGAATATGTTAATTTAAAAGTTGTATAGATGTTTAATTTCCCATTATATTCATTAACATTTATAGAATATGTATTTGATCATTAATACACCTAATGGCCATAATTTAATGTACCATAGTTTTGGATTTCATGAAACAAAGCATGAATTGTTATTAATTTAATACTGAATCTTGTAATAATAAGAAATGATATTAAATCCTAGTTAACAGTTTCTGAGAGATCAAGAAGACAAACTATCCTTGTATTATGAAATATCCTTCTTTTATATAAAATGATTTTATAATTTTCCCGTGAGACCTACACTCATAACATTGTATTCAAAAATATTATGGATTGATGGATTATCTTTTTATGTTGGTGATATATAATTAAATATGAAAACATGAATTTCGTATATTTATTCATCCGTTGATATTTTGATCATGAAATGCGTTTTTATTGATGTTGAATCATTCACTTATTTTAGAGTAGTTGGATGATGCTCATATATTCTAATTTATTTAGTAGTATTTGAATATTTACGTTTAATTAAAAATACTATTAGGTTGATGTAATGAAATATTGTGTAAAAGAGAATTTCATTTCAGAGCATTTATTGACAATATTTTTATAACTAGTGAGTAAATAATATATAACTCCTTTGAAAACAATTGTAACAAGTATAAATTACACAAATGACCTATGTTGATTGTTTATCATTTGCATAAAAACTATACCCCAATTCATAGAATCATTTATTATATAAATTCAATTGTGGTAAGATAATCTATAAAACAACAACTTCATTATATAAATGTGATGGAATTTTTACGGAAAAATATAAAAAACGATGTTTTATGCTCTCAGCTTTATTACAATCATTGAATGTGTGTATAATTATTTAGATCACACAAATTATCCATTTATCTTAATCGGGACTGAGGTTTGAGAGTAAAAGAGAATAATTAAAATTAATGTAAATCTAGTAGAATATTGGTCATACTAATTGACCCCCTCTCTAAATGTTCATATACAATAAATTTGTGATCTAAATGTTATATGAGAGCATATGCCTTCATCTCATTGGATAAATTTTTTACCAGCTATTTTTAATAGGTTTATATGCACTGAATATTTGAAGATGGTTCTCCAACTACTTTGGAAAAAAATTTAATATTCACCCTTATTAGAGAAAACATGATGGTATCTTCCTGGAAAATGAAAAATTTGATGAATATGGATTAAATAAAATTAAAAAAAATCTATTAAGAAATAGATGGATCTTTTCTATCTTGTAATGTAATATGATTTTGTTTCTTATAAAGAAACTGGATATTGATGTTGAGAGTATAAAGGTATTTAATATATCAAAATTATTGAAGGGTTATTCTATCAATTTAAAAAATAAATGAAAAATATTCATGAATAAGTGATTTCATATATTCTATACCATTTAAATAATATTTTTGATGAAATAGTATAACATGAAGCTGAAATAAATAAATAAGAGTATTTACATGAAATAAATTCAATAAGACCACTTTCTGAAAGACCTTGTTGAAACAAAGGTAGAATCAATGACTATTTTCTATAAAAATATTTCAACAATTGAAGAATAATTTCAATGTAATGGGTATGAGAGAACTATGAGTAAACATGTTTTTTGTGAATTCCTCTGTGGACCTAAAAAATTGTTCAATGCTTCCATGAAATTAAGATATAGAAAACCTGAATAAAAAACATTTAAGGTCATATATAATGGCCTAATAATGGTTGAATATGACTTGATTCATGAAGATTATATAACAAAGATCCATGATCTGAAAAAATAATATAAATATACTATCAGTGTCATTAAATATCAATTGGATATTAAATTAATATGAATCAAATACCATGAAATGTATGTTATTGAATGAAGTAAACATTAAACATATAATACCATTCAACTAATATTTGAAAGGGAAGGAAAACTAAAAATAATTTCAAATAAATGTATTGCATCTGTATAAATTTTACATGACTAGATTTTGAATTTAAAAAATTAAAGGATGAACCTACTGAATCATGCAATGATTCCTAGAAAAATAACTCTTTTACCCAATCATATTAAGAGAGTTAAAAATCAAGAAGGTATCCTTCCATAAAAACTCATGATGAGAGTCTTTTCTATTTTGATATAGATATTGGTTTCAATATGAAAATATTATCAACTATATTAAAAAATCTACAAAGTCATTGAAGGACGTATCACCTAAACTAGTTTATTCAAATTCTATTAATGTAGTATCATCATCAAGTGATGGTATAAATCCAAAATCTGGTTAGATATGGGTTGATAAAATTGCATATAATTCCACCAAAACACTATGTGTTGATACTATAAATATCATGATAAATAAATACCAAAATTATTTCCTAGGTAAGGAATGGAAATCCAGAAAAATAAAATAAATAGATTTAGTCAAAATAAAACAACAAGAATAATAATATAATTCATTATATACTGTCAGTGAATTATTTAATTTGGGTAGCATGACATCGATTTGGGTAACAGTGGGTTAGAATATGAATATAATTATATTCTTATATTATAGTTATAAATTTTAATTGATGTGATATCCTAATAAATAGAATCAGAATATATTCATAATGATAAATATGACATTAAAGGCAAATTTCTATTTTTTAAAGTCTTATGTGATTATTGAAATAGAAATTAACCTAGTTATAAACAGTGATATTATACTCCTACCGTAATTAATTATTATTTTTATAAAAATAAAAGGCCATAAAAATAATAAATAATTTAATATAAGTAGAAAATTTGTCCCTGAGTAATAATTAGAAGAAGAATATCAAGAAAACTGTTCATCAAGCTACTCCCAATAAGTATGATAATATGTATTATAATAATTGATCCTAAAACAAGAAAAATGATTCTAATATAGATAGAGTGTTTGAAAAATTTAACACAATAGGAAGTACATGTAAATGAATGGAATAATGATAAAAATATAAAAAGAATAGATTAATGAAGAAATTAGATTAAAGGATTGAATAGAGACAATTGGAAGAAACTATTGATGAGTAACCAAATATAGGTAACAAAAAATCAGTTCTAAATCCATGTGTTCCTTCCAAAATATATTTTTATTATAATTACTATGTAATAATTTTTCCTTAACTAATTTAAATTTCTACAAAGAGTATAAAATATAATGATGATAAACTTTCTAGAGAAAATAAAATGTGAAAATAGATTTTTCCACATGAAGAAAAATTCGAATATCATTAGTGGTTTTCAACACATGAATTCTAATGTGTCCCACAAATATTTGGAAATTTTTTTAATGAATGATGGTGATGATGAAAATAATTGTATAATTATTCCACCATCTCCAGGGTTGAAGTTGCAAATACTAAATAAAGTTCTCATGGAATGTACATCACTAATATCATATGTGAGGGTAAATAATACACACAAGATAACTGTTTATGGATGTAATGTTTCCATGATATCATAGATGGAGAAAAATTTCAAATTTAATTGAGTGAAAGAATGATGAGTAACTGACATATTTGAGCAGTATTGAAATTATTACTGGGGTTTAGTGTATATTATCAGAATATTTAAATATATAAATAATGTTACATGTGCTAAACCACATTCCCAAATTATTATGTTGTATTTGTGTATACGTTATGTAATTGAAGGTGAATTTCATACTCAAAATGATAACTGGGGGAAAATTATAAGAATCCAATTTGGAATTCTTATTATATATATGATAATGACATGGATTTCTACACAATGGTGGAGAAAAGGTTTGATCATATTGAATACTATTATTAAGACGATTCCCTAATTTCAAATGGATGTGAGGACCACATTGAGGGGGACAAAAAAAGAATATGATATCAATTATTAATTTATAAATATCTATAAATTCTTGTTTTTTTCTATATATTTTTAAGATAGAGTTTACAAAACTAAACATTATATCATTGTTATTATTATATCAAATATTTATATTCGGGGGACAATCGGATGAAGAGTAAGATCATTGATGGGGGAGAAAAATATTAATTCCCATAATGATTACGTTTATTTATGATGTGTTCTAATGAATATTGTACTTGATAAATATATTTTATACATCCCCCTCTCTGAGAAATAAATATGATCATGATATCACATTAATAGTTCATAAAAGATAGCATAGAAAACCTTTTTTGTACTTATGTTGATTTATATAATTAGTTTTCCATTGATGACATATATTGGAGAAATTAAATTATCTTTACTATGTGATCTATGTGGTATAATGATAATTTCACAAATTGGATAATTAATTTTCAAATTTCATGTAAAGCTGAATAAACCCCAGTATTTTTCAATCCCCATTATTTTTAATAAGAAGGGAAGGTACAATGAATTAATGGAATTTGTATTAAAAACAAATCCAAATGATGATTTTGAAATTCTCCTATGGATTGGTAATGAATATGGTTATATTTTATTTCAATATATAAGTGGTAATAAATAGTAAATGTATAATTAAATCACATATATTTAGTGATTAATAATATAAAGTGTTTGATTGAAATTTAGGAAGGCTTATGGTAATGATAATAGGAGAATTGTTATGGACTCATTGGTTCTCATTTGGGAAGACACTTTTTTGATATTCATTATGATGGATGAATTATTCTTATGCATTCATCTAAATATATTAGATGTCATTCATGGATATTCTTCTAGTAAATTGGGCTCAATTTATTCTTTTTTAATAGATTTAGACATGTTTTTATAAGGTAAAATTGTTGATTAAAATCTTTCAAATGTTAAATGACATAAAATAATAATTTTATGTATTAATGAGAATTAAAATTATTGATCCATGTGAATAATAAGGAGACAATTGGATTTGTGGTAGAAAATTATGGTATTGATTATTTTGCACATAGAATTTATGTTATTTTAGTTTACTAAAAATAATGGTACCACCATAGAAAAAACATCTGGATAAACATCAACCACTCATTCTGGGGCCAAGGGGGTCGACCCACATTTTAAATCATGTCCACAGAGGTAGCGTGGTTTTCATGTCCATGATAGTGTTTGGCCTCTATGTATGACCTGAAACGTGTGCCAGCCCACATGAACATATAGTATGGAATATAAGCAAATAGGGGTGAGGCTCAATGGTTGGTGAGTGAAAGTAGAATGGGTGACAATCCCTGTATCAGTATCAACTGAACTACAGTCACGAATCTACATGTAATTAAGAGGGATTCCGCATGTGGTGTTATATTTAGGATGATATCTTAGATATACATTTCACACAAACCTTATAATCCAGATATACTGAGGGATTTATGATAAAGTTTACATCATATGTTTAATCTTCAATTCCATTTTCTTTTAATATGATCCATAATTATTTATAATGCTCCTATCATCTTCAACATCTCGATGAGGATCCATCTCTCACAATATTGATACAAATGAATGATTCTACGTGACATGGGGAAGGATCGATACATTATGGATAAACAGAAATATGGAATAAAAAATTATTTTGAATTTTAATTACTTTCATAATGAATTCACATGAAGTTGTTTCTCGAAACACACATGTCAAATAAAGTCATCGAATGAAAAATGGAACATGTGTTATGGTGATCTTATGATTATGAAACCCAAAAGTTTTAATAAATTAAACATCATAAAACTGTGTGATTATATTTAAATACAATCACTATGATATCATTACATCAATGGAAAAAACATGAGTATTCCCCATGAAGAGGAATTAATCATTGACAGTTTGAATGATCCATAATTTATAAGAATGATCACATGAAATATAAATAATTATATGGAGGATGTTTACCGTGGCATCATATGATCTAATAAGTTACCATGATAATCTATCTCACTGTTCACATTATCATACTAGTTAAATAAAATATCATATATTTTAAATATTGTTATATCATAAAGAATTTATAGAGGTCCCCAATACAACATAAATTTTTGGGATATGCAATGTAATATCATAGATACAAACTTATCCTCATTAGAGTATTTGTGTTAATTTGTTCATAATAAATCAAGGAATTTTCATTAAATAGAGCAAGACATCATGATATCAATACGAAAAGGATTATTTTGGGATATATCTGATCTCTTAGAGAAAATTTTAGTATGAATCCACAAATAATACCCATTGTCTCTTAAAGATGAACCAATGAGACATTTTAGTCATTCAATTGGGTTTGTATAGATCCCATAGACAACACTTATAGTATCACAAATGATACATCAAACTGTTATTTATATAAAATGAATAACTTTTCAGAATATCCTATCTCCGTGATGAAGTCTTTAAAAAAAATCTAGTCTCATGAACGTTATCCCACATACATTATCTCTTGTCCCATGAGGGAAATGAAAGAAATCACTTTTGTTATGTAAAGGATAGAAGGGCTCACCTATCAGTCCTATGATTCCCATACAAGAATATTTTTAAAAGTAACCACACCCAAGATATTTTCTAAAATGAAATAGTTGAGGAGGGATATAAAATAGTACACCATTACATGAATCTACTCGATTGTAGGAATTGAGATTGAAGATGATCAATTAATGTGAAATATGTATGATATTGTCGATGAGTTTGTGATATCTCATGATATATTCATGCGATGGAAGGGTTTAAATGATTATTCCTTATAGGTGTTGAATATTTTTTTTTGACAAATAAAAAAGAACAACACTTACATCATGAGAATGTAATAAAGAAGACATGAACTTCACATAACCTTGAACATGTCATGCAATTCACATGAATTAGTTTGAGTTATGGAACAATATTATATATATTATGTGATTTAATATGTACAAAAATAAGTGGAATATAATTTCCCACCCACACCCACATAAATTTATGAATTTTAATGGTTTCCAGCACATGAATTATTCACTATATGCTTTCACATGTAAAGAATATAATGTTACCATCAAGACACATAAATATAATAATTTTATTCAATAAGGTTACAAATAACATGTGAACCATGCTTGAAGTGTGATTATTTTGAGACTGAATCTGGCTAGAGTATTATTAGGGCATACATCAGAGTTAACAGTTTTTGAGATTTCAATAAGAATGGCTATGATGATATTTTGAATGATCATTATTGCATATAATAATCCAGAATTAATTGTAAACCAATTTCCTATATAACATTTAGGAATATAAAATAATCGAAAAATGTAGTATATACCTACGAAATTAATATATCAAGGAAGAGTGAAACATAATGTGTGTGGAAATATTCATTAGTTAATCATTCTGAAAAGTAGTCAATTAGAGTGGAAGCTATATCATACACTTATTAAAGAGTAGTGGGTTGAATCTCATATTATTATGTAAATTCAGTAGCCATATCCCATTGATACATTAGGGAATAAATTATTCATATTATTGAATTACATCCAATAATATAGAGAATATCATTTTTAGATTTTATTTTGAATATCATTAATGAAGTGGGGTGACAGTATAAGTAATATCTTTTAAAAATTGTTGTACAAGTATAAAGATCACTACAAACTCATGATGATTTTTTATTTCCTAAATTGTCATTATATAAAAATTATTGGAGATTTTGATCATTCAAAATAAAAAATTATAAGATAATCATTCAAACAACAAAAAATTGATTAAATCAAAGAATATTCCTTTTATGCATTATAGTAAATGTCATTATGTTTTTATTTATTGTACAGTTTTTATTTATTTTGTTTATAATTATTGAGTTCACACAATATATCCATACCTCTTAACCCGATAGAGTTAGAAAAAATGGGAAAATATAAAAATTGAAAATTCAGTCAAATAATTGGCACAATAGTCCACCGCTAGAGTTCATACAAGATTCCTCTAAACTCTATATATTTGAATTGTAATATTTTTTATTTTAATAAAACACTGATAATATTTTTCCAATTTTGTTATTACTTTTATAATGACTAAATAATGAGTTTGATAAAAATTAGAATTTCATATGATAAGAGCCAAATTTAATTATGTGAAATATAGAGTTTCAATCAATAAAATTTATTGGATGACTTTATGAATATTTTGAATAACTTATATATTTATAAAATATTATTCAAAAATAATATCATTTTGAAAATAATTGATAATATTATTTTATTTAATTAATTTTAATTAATATAATGGTGAATAGTGGATATCATCATGAAGCTATTTTTTTAAATAAATTTTGTTTTTTGAATAAAAAATGGGAAATATAATATATTGAGAATAAATATGATAAAATAAATAATTTTTTTTAAATTCCCATCTTTTAATTTTCCATAATTTAGGATTTATTAATTTTATTAGATTTTATTTGTTTTAGGTAAAAATTAGATACAATATAAATATATTATATGTATAATTAAATTATAAAATCCAAAATGTGATGTAACAAATAATATAAAGAGTATCCAAGAAAAAAAATATTTCTTACCCTTTAATTTTTTTTATATTTTGAAATAATTTTATAAATATGTTATGAATCATATACCCACATATGTTATAATATTTGGTTTTAAAATTAGTTCTTAATTAACGGAACACCCATCTAGAAAACTACATGTATTATTTAATTTTTTTGGGTCGCTATCCACCAATAATGTGGTGAATGTATCCTTTTTGGATCATATAATAGGTAAAAGCCATGTTATAGTTTTTAGTTTGGATTATATTATCATACATAGTCCAAATATAATGTTTAATAATTTATAAAGAATTGTCACTTCTTTTTCAATAAAACCCCACTGATCCTTCCATTAATATTTAACAAATAAACATAGATCATTACGATTCTATACATTTTCCTATATATAGACCTCTAAAAGTGCTTTAAATATCATAATAAGATCCTATAAATCATTAAGAAGTTCCCTATATTGTTATAAGATCTATCTCTCTTCATTTCATTTAAATGAACATCTTTGTATATAGGCTTTTGAATCTTTGGTAATTATTTTATAAATACCTTATAAATAACACATTTATATATAATTTATTTTTTAATAATTAGAGATAATTTATCATCGGTTTTTCTAAAATTTTCCCAACTTGTTCCTATAAGGATGTTAGAGATCCTGACCTACATATTTTTATTTGATCACGCTCTTCATTTTAATCCTTTTTATTTACACTATTCATGTAATAATGTTCATTTTTCTATACATTTTAACATTATTTATAATACCCATGTAATTGTAGAAAACTTTTCACTCTCATTGTCCCCTTCTAAGAACATTTATATACAACAATTATGCAGCTGAAATTATCTTATTATCTTCCATGCCAAACATTTATATTGTTTATTCCCATCCCCATTACCAATCAATGGTATTCAAAGATATTTAACTACCCTTAATATATCATGTAAATCCACATATACATCCCACATCTCTTAACAATGGTAATAAAATTGATGAAATGAATTTTATGGTTTTATAATATATGTGGAACTTTGTTTCATATACATTACATCAATCAACTAGGTGGATCAAAAATTATGTATCACTACAATATATTGGGTAATGTTTTTATCTCACGATATTAAATGTATATTTCCATGGAGGTTATCCAAAAAAAATTCTGTTATTATTTCATGCAGGTTATCCCTGACTAATGGTAATGTTGTCACGATATATGTTGTTTCCACATTATTATTGTTTCCTTTATGTTATCTTATTATATCATTATTATATTTTCTTTTTTATGATCCACATCCATTCAATATCACCTTGACATACCTATTTACTAACATGTAATACATTGATAATGATATTCTTTAATTTTTTCCATATTAGGCTTTAGATCTCACCCTTTTCTTATATACATCCATATTATGTCATGTGTAGTGTTAGATGATCGATGTAATATTAGTAAATGTTTTCATATTCTTAAATAATATTTGTGTACCATGTTTCTAGACATTCTATCATGTATCTAGATATAAAAAAATTATGGGAAACTTGGCCACATGGTATTTTGTTATGTGTATCATTATGTAATAAATCATTAATTATGATGCATTTCAAATTGGTTTTTCATAGTGGATATCAGTAGACTAATTATTTATTTTTGCGATTAGTATTTGAAAACCTTATTAAAGTTAATAGAAATAACCGTAAACATAAAAAACATACATAAATTTTATTATAGTAGAGTATGTTGATTTTAATAAAATACATATCTATTTGGATACTGGATTTAGATGTGTATTTTTTAGTGTTTTATTTAAGAGAAACAACCCCAAAAAGGTCACTCTAAGCTAGACTCGATTGATACATAGTGCATGAAATGGAGACCATGTTGAAAACCTAATTTTAAACTGTCATTTGACACGATTTAGTAAATTTACATGATTATGATGAATAAATTTAATGGGAATAAATAATAAATGAATGTTTTAGGTTAGGATATAAATCATGGACAACAACAATTGAAATCTAGAAATTCATAGGTTAAGGAATAATTTTCATTTTCGAGTTATAAATTTAATGTTCATAATTTCCCATTAAATTGTCTAATACTTTAAAAATACACATCCCATGATTTACCAGAATTTTAGTCAATATTTGGAAATATGAGAAACTAAGTCAAAAACTAATTTTGGAAGAAATTTCATTACAACCCAAATTAGATTCTCATCCGGACTGAAGTAGGAGTTCAGAATATAATTTTAATACATTCTAAATTAAATTTTTTTGGAAATTAAAATTGTATCAGGAGTAAAGAATGTACCTTCTTAAAGAAGAGAACATTGAAATTGATATATTTATGTTCCAAATAGATATTTATAATAGTATATATATTGATCCATTAATATTGTAAATATGTATCTAATCCATTGAAATTATTTCTAAATAATTCAACTCTTTGAAAAGGAAATGGTTATTTTTGTTTATCATAAATATCATAAAGCTAATCTATAGTTGAAATTCATTAAAAATATGTTCTTATAGGAAGTCAAAATAATGGAGTGTAAAAGTTCCAAATTATTTACAAATATTTTCTTCACAATATCGGATATAAACTGGTGAGATATTTTCTGAACCACTTGAAAAAGGTTGATGAATTAATTGTGGTGTATGAGGTGAAATTCACAGGACCTACATGGTACAATTCAACTTTTCTATTGACCACGGATGTAATTTTTTCCACCACCATGCTATGATAAATCCATGTATATGAAAATAGTATGAGATTCAATACATTGACATTTATATGGAAATTTTCGTATTTTCCCTCAAATTTAATGTAGAGATAGAATATTATCAAGGGGATGATGGGTATGGATAGAGAAAATGGGGGTTGGTTATTTATTCTAGTGGTGTGTTGGAAAAATATCAGGGGTAATAATATAAAACATCCCACTTGTCATAAGGGTGGGAAGAATAATTGAGTAAATTTCTAGATGGGGATGATGAAATATATTATTTTTAGGAATGAATGGAACCCATAAAAAGATTGTTAATGGGAGATCCCCAACAATGTGATCAAAAAAATAATTCTCCACTAATATAAAAAAATTCTAATTTTTCAACTACACTGAAAATGGACATTATATGAATTAAATGGCTATGACATGGGTTTTCTGTTCCACTATAAATATTTAAAATAGGAATATCGTATTTGATAGCAAGTGTGATATGCAACACCATGAATAAAATGAAAAATAACCTCCAGATACATTGCGATATATTATCTATTTCAAATAAATTAAATATTTATTATATCATTCATCAAATGTAACAATGAGGTTATATTATGTAATATAAAACAATGGGTTTCATTGAATGCTTATGATACACACAATATATCCATACCTCTTAACCCGATAGAGTTAGAAAAAATGGGAAAATATAAAAATTGAAAATTCAGTCAAATAATTGGTACAATAGTCCACCGCTAGAGTTCATACAAGATTCCTCTAAACTCTATATATTTGAATTGTAATATTTTTTATTTTAATAAAACACTGATAATATTTTTCCAATTTTGTTATTACTTTTATAATGACTAAATAATGAGTTTGATAAAAATTAAAATTTCATATGATAAGAGCCAAATTTAATTATGTGAAATATAGAGTTTCAATCAATAAAATTTATTGGATGACTTTATGAATATTTTGAATAACTTATATATTTATAAAATATTATTCAAAAATAATATCATTTTGAAAATAATTGATAATATTATTTTATTTAATTAATTTTAATTAATATAATGGTGAATATTGGATATCATCATGAAGCTATTTTTTTAAATAAATTTTGTTTTTTGAATAAAAAATGTGAAATATAATATATTGAGAATAAATATGATAAAATAAATAATTTTTTTTAAATTCCCATCTTTTAATTTTCCATAATTTAGGATTTATTAATTTTATTAGATTTTATTTGTTTTAGGTAAAAATTAGATACAATATAAATATATTATATGTATAATTAAATTATAAAATCCAAAATGTGATGTAACAAATAATATAAAGAGTATCCAAGAAAAAAAATATTTCTTACCCTTTAATTTTTTTTATATTTTGAAATAATTTTATAAATATGTTATGAATCATATACCCACATATGTTATAATATTTGGTTTTAAAATTAATTCTTAATTAACGGAACACCCATCTAGAAAACTACATGTATTATTTAATTTTTTTGGGTTGCTATCCACCAATAATGTGGTGAATGTATCCTTTTTGGATCATATAATAGGTAAAAGCCATGTTATAGTTTTTAGTTTGGATTATATTATCATACATAGTCCAAATATAATGTTTAATAATTTCTAAAGAATTGTCACTTCTTTTTCAATAAAACCCCACTGATCCTTCCATTAATATTTAACAAATAAACATAGATCATTACGATTCTATACATTTTCCTATATATAGACCTCTAAAAGTGCTTTAAATATCATAATAAGATCCTATAAATCATTAAGAAGTTCCCTATATTGTTATAAGATCTATCTCTCTTCATTTCATTTAAATGAATATCTTTGTATATAGGCTTTTGAATCTTTGGTAATTATTTTATAAATACCTTATAAATAACACATTTATATATAATTTATTTTTTAATAATTAGAGATAATTTATCATCGGTTTTTCTAAAATTTTCCCAACTTGTTCCTATAAGGATGTTAGAGATCCTGACCTACATATTTTTATTTGATCACGCTCTTCATTTTAATCCTTTTTATTTACACTATTCATGTAAAAATGTTCATTTTTCTATACATTTTAACATTATTTATAATACCCATGTAATTGTAGAAAACTTTTCACTCTCATTGTCCCCTTCTAAGAACATTTATATACAACAATTATGCAGCTGAAATTATCTTATTATCTTCCATGCCAAACATTTATATTGTTTATTACCATCCCCATTACCAATCAATGGTATTCAAAGATATTTAACTACCCTTAATATATCATGTAAATCCACATATACATCCCACATCTCTTAACAATGGTAATAAAATTGATGAAATGAATTTTATGGTTTTATAATATATGTGGAACTTTGTTTCATATACATTACATCAATCAACTAGGTGGATCAAAAATTATGTATCACTACAATATATTGGGTAATGTTTTTATCTCACGATATTAAATGTATATTTCCATGGAGGTTATCCAAAAAAAATTCTGTTATTATTTCATGCAGGTTATCCCTGACTAATGGTAATGATGTCACGATATATGTTGTTTCCACATTATTATTGTTTCCTTTATGTTATCGTATTATATCATTATTATATTTTCTTTTTTATGATCCACATCCATTCAATATCTCCTTGACATACCTATTTACTAACATGTAATACATTGATAATGATATTCTTTAATTTTTTCCATATTAGGCTTTAGATCTCACCCTTTTCTTATATACATCCATATTATGTCATGTGTAGTGTTAGATGATCGATGTAATATTAGTAAATGTTTTCATATTCTTAAATAATATTTGTGTACCATGTTTCTAGACATTCAATCATGTGTCTAGATATAAAAAAATTATGGGAAACTTGGCCACATGGTATTTTGTTATGTGTATCATTATGTAATAAATCATTAATTATGATGCATTTCAAATTGGTTTTTCATAGTGGATATCAGTAGACTAATTATTTATTTTTGCGATTAGTATTTGAAAACCTTATTAAAGTTAATAGGGATAACCGTAAACATAAAAAACATACATAAATTTTATTATAGTAGAGTATGTTGATTTTAATAAAATACATATCTATTTGGATACTGGATTTAGATGTGTATTTTTTAGTGTTTTATTTAAGAGAAACAACCCCAAAAAGGTCACTCTAAGCTAGACTCGATTGATACATAGTGCATGAAATGGAGACCATGTTGAAAACCTAATTTTAAACTGTCATTTGACACGATTTAGTAAATTTACATGATTATGATGAATAAATTTCATGGGAATAAATAATAAATGAATGTTTTAGGTTAGGATATAAATCATGTACAACAACAATTGAAATCTAGAAATTCATAGGTTAAGGAATAATTTTCATTTTCGAGTTATAAATTTAATGTTCATAATTTCCCATTAAATTGTCTAATACTTTAAAAATACACATCCCATGATTTACCAGAATTTTAGTCAATATTTGGAAATATGAGAAACTAAGTCAAAAACTAATTTTGGAAGAAATTTCATTACAACCCAAATTAGATTCTCATCCGGACTGAAGTAGGAGTTCAGAATATAATTTTAATACATTCTAAATTAATTTTTTTTTGAAATTAAAATTGTATCAGGAGTAAAGAATGTACCTTCTTAAAGAAGAGAACATTGAAATTGATATATTTATGTTCCAAATAGATATTTATAATAGTATATATATTGATCCATTAATATTGTAAATATGTATCTAATCCATTGAAATTATTTCTAAATAATTCAACTCTTTGAAAAGGAAATGGTTTTTTTTTTGTTTATCATAAATATCGTAAAGGTAATCTATAGTTGAAATTCATTAAAAATATGTTCTTATAGGAAGTCAAAATAATGGAGTGTAAAAGTTCCAAATTATTTACAAATATTTTCTTCACAATATCGGATATAAACTGGTGAGATATTTTCTGAACCACTTGAAAAAGGTTGATGAATTAATTGTGGTGTATGAGGTGAAATTCACAGGACCTACATGGTACAATTCAACTTTTCTATTGACCACGGATGTAATTTTTTCCACCACCATGCTATGATAAATCCATGTATATGAAAATAGTATGAGATTCAATACATTGACATTTACATGGAAATTTTCATATTTTCCCTCAAATTTAATGTAGAGATAGAATATTATCAAGGGGATGATGGGTATGGATAGAGAAAATGGGGGTTGGTTATTTATTCTAGTGGTGTGTTGGAAAAATATCAGGGGTAATAATATAAAACATCCCACTTGTCATAAGGGTGGGAAGAATAATTGAGTAAATTTCTAGATGGGGATGATGAAATATATTATTTGTAGGAATGAATGGAACCCATAAAAAGATTGTTAATGGGAGATCCCCAACAATGTGATCAAAAAAATAATTCTCCACTAATATAAAAAAATTCTAATTTTTCAACTACACTGAAAATGGACATTATATGAATTAAATGGCTATGACATGGGTTTTCTGTTCCACTATAAATATTTAAAATAGGAATATCGTATTTGATAGCAAGTGTGATATGCAACACCATGAATAAAATGAAAAATAACCTCCAGATACATTGCGATATATTATCTATTTCAAATAAATTAAATATTTATTATATCATTCATCAAATGTAACAATGAGGTTATATTATGTAATATAAAACAATGGGTTTCATTGAATGATTATGATACACACAATATATCCATACCTCTTAACCCGATAGAGTTAGAAAAAATGGGAAAATATAAAAATTGAAAATTCAGTCAAATAATTGGTACAATAGTCCACCGCTAGAGTTCATACAAGATTCCTCTAAACTCTATATATTTGAATTGTAATATTTTTTATTTTAATAAAACACTGATAATATTTTTCCAATTTTGTTATTACTTTTATAATGACTAAATAATGAGTTTGATAAAAATTAAAATTTCATATGATAAGAGCCAAATTTAATTATGTGAAATATAGAGTTTCAATCAATAAAATTTATTGGATGACTTTATGAATATTTTGAATAACTTATATATTTATAAAATATTATTCAAAAATAATATCATTTTGAAAATAATTGATAATATTATTTTATTTAATTAATTTTAATTAATATAATGGTGAATAGTGGATATCATCATGAAGCTATTTTTTTAAATAAATTTTGTTTTTTGAATAAAAAATGTGAAATATAATATATTGAGAATAAATATGATAAAATAAATAATTTTTTTTAAATTCCCATCTTTTAATTTTCCATAATTTAGGATTTATTAATTTTATTAGATTTTATTTGTTTTAGGTAAAAATTAGATACAATATAAATATATTATATGTATAATTAAATTATAAAATCCAAAATGTGATGGAACAAATAATATAAAGAGTATCCAAGAAAAAAAATATTTCTTACCCTTTAATTTTTTTTATATTTTGAAATAATTTTATAAATATGTTATGAATCATATACCCACATATGTTATAATATTTGGTTTTAAAATTAATTCTTAATTAACGGAACACCCATCTAGAAAACTACATGTATTATTTAATTTTTTTGGGTTGCTATCCACCAATAATGTGGTGAATGTATCCTTTTTGGATCATATAATAGGTAAAAGCCATGTTATAGTTTTTAGTTTGGATTATATTATCATACATAGTCCAAATATAATGTTTAATAATTTATAAAGAATTGTCACTTCTTTTTCAATAAAACCCCACTGATCCTTCCATTAATATTTAACAAATAAACATAGATCATTACGATTCTATACATTTTCCTATATATAGACCTCTAAAAGTGCTTTAAATATCATAATAAGATCCTATAAATCATTAAGAAGTTCCCTATATTGTTATAAGATCTATCTCTCTTCATTTCATTTAAATGAACATCTTTGTATATAGGCTTTTGAATCTTTGGTAATTATTTTATAAATACCTTATAAATAACACATTTATATATAATTTATTTTTTAATAATTAGAGATAATTTATCATCGGTTTTTCTAAAATTTTCCCAACTTGTTCCTATAAGGATGTTAGAGATCCTGACCTACATATTTTTATTTGATCACGCTCTTCATTTTAATCCTTTTTATTTACACTATTCATGTAATAATGTTCATTTTTCTATACATTTTAACATTATTTATAATACCCATGTAATTGTAGAAAACTTTTCACTCTCATTGTCCCCTTCTAAGAACATTTATATACAACAATTATGCAGCTGAAATTATCTTATTATCTTCCATGCCAAACATTTATATTTTTTATTCCCATCCCCATTACCAATCAATGGCATTCAAAGATATTTAACTACCCTTAATATATCATGTAAATCCACATATACATCCCACATCTCTTAACAATGGTAATAAAATTTATGAAATGAATTTTATGGTTTTATAATATATGTGGAACTTTGTTTCATATACATTACATCAATCAACTAGGTGGATCAAAAATTATGTATCACTACAATATATTGGGTAATGTTTTTATCTCACGATATTAAATGTATAGTTCCATGGAGGTTATCCAAAAAAAATTCTGTTATTATTTCATGCAGGTTATCCCTGACTAATGGTAATGATGTCACGATATATGTTGTTTCCACATTATTATTTTTTCCTTTATGTTATCGTATTATATCATTATTATATTTTCTTTTTTATGATCCACATCCATTCAATATCACCTTGACATACCTATTTACTAACATGTAATACATTGATAATGATATTCTTTAATTTTTTCCATATTAGGCTTTAGATCTCACCCTTTTCTTATATACATCCATATTATGTCATGTGTAGTGTTAGATGATCGATGTAATATTAGTAAATGTTTTCATATTCTTAAATAATATTTGTGTACCATGTTTCTAGACATTCTATCATGTATCTAGATATAAAAAAATTATGGGAAACTTGGCCACATGGTATTTTGTTATGTGTATCATTATGTAATAAATCATTAATTATGATGCATTTCAAATTGGTTTTTCATAGTGGATATCAGTAGACTAAATATTTATTTTTGCGATTAGTATTTGAAAACCTTATTGAAGTTAATAGGGATAACCGTAAACATAAAAAACATACATAAATTTTATTATAGTAGAGTATGTTGATTTTAATAAAATTCATATCTATTTGGATACTGGATTTAGATGTGTATTTTTTAGTGTTTTATTTAAGAGAAACAACCCCAAAAAGGTCATTCTAAGCTAGACTCGATTGATACATAGTGCATGAAATGGACACCATGTTGAAAACCTAATTTTAAACTGTCATTTGACACGATTTAGTAAATTTACATGATTATGATGAATAAATTTCATGGGAATAAATAATAAATGAATGTTTTAGGTTAGGATATAAATCATGGACAACAACAATTGAAATCTAGAAATTCATAGGTTAAGGAATAATTTTCATTTTCGAGTTATAAATTTAATGTTCATAATTTCCCATTAAATTGTCTAATACTTTAAAAATACACATCCCATGATTTACCAGAATTTTAGTCAATATTTGGAAAAATGAGAAACTAAGTCAAAAACTAATTTTGGAAGAAATTTCATTACAACCCAAATTAGATTCTCATCCGGACTGAAGTAGGAGTTCAGAATATAATTTTAATACATTCTAAATTAAATTTTTTTTGAAATTAAAATTGTATCAGGAGTAAAGAATGTACCTTCTTAAAGAAGAGAACATTGAAATTGATATATTTATGTTCCAAATAGATATTTATAATAGTATATATATTGATCCATTAATATTGTAAATATGTATCTAATCCATTGAAATTATTTCTAAATAATTCAACTCTTTGAAAAGGAAATGGTTTTTTTTGTTTATCATAAATATCGTAAAGCTAATCTATAGTTGAAATTCATTAAAAATATGTTCTTATAGGAAGTCAAAATAATGGAGTGTAAAAGTTCCAAATTATTTACAAATATTTTCTTCACAATATCGGATATAAAATGGTGAGATATTTTCTGAACCACTTGAAAAAGGTCGATGAATTAATTGTGGTGTATGACGTGAAATTCACAGGACCTACATGGTACAATTCAACTTTTCTATTGACCACGTATGTAATTTTTTCCACCACCATGCTATGATAAATCCATGTATATGAAAATAGTATGAGATTCAATACATTGGCATTTACATGGAAATTTTCATATTTTCCTTCAAATTTAATGTACAGATAGAATATTCTCAAGGGGATGATGGGTATGGATAGAGAAAATGGGGGTTGGTTATTTATTCTAGTGGTGTGTTGGAAAAATATCAGGGGTAATAATATAAAACATCCCACTTGTCATAAGGGTGGGAAGAATAATTGAGTAAATTTCTAGATGGGGATAATGAAATATATTATTTGTAGGAATGAATGGAACCCATAAAAAGATTGTTAATGGGAGATCCCCAACAATGTGATCAAAAAAATAATTCTCCACTAATATAAAAAAATTCTAATTTTTCAACTACACTGAAAATGGACATTATATGAATTAAATGGCTATGACATGGGTTTTCTGTTCCACTCTAAATATTTAAAATAGGAATACCGTATTTGATAGCAAGTGTGATATGCAACACCATGAATAAAATGAAAAATAACCTCCTGATACATTGCGATATATTATCTATTTCAAATAAATTAAATATTTATTATATCATTCATCAAATGTAACAATGAGGTTATATTATGTAATATAAAACAATGGGTTTCATTGAATGCTTATGATACACACAATATTGTGTTTTACCAAAGAACAATATAGTAATAATAATAATATTTAATTTGATAGTTATCACCCAGACGTTGGAGAGTCATGTATATGTAGGATTAAATATTACAGGAAAATATATTTTTTACACACATTTATGGTTTATAAATTAATTATAAAAAATAATAATAATCATTTAATTTTTTTTTGAAAACCCATTATTTTCCTACCTGATTGTTTAGTCACTCTTGGAATAAATATTTTAAAATTAATTATTTGCACGTGTGAAAATATAATTTTGATAAATAATATAACTTTATTAAATATAATATCATTATTTTCTCATTTATAATTTTAGATATATTTCTAAGGACTTTTATTTTTATATAGTAGTTAAAAATACTCGATTTTAATTGAAAACTGTATATTTATAAAAATAATTTATAATGTAATATTATATTTATAATTAATTATAATATCACAATAGTTAAATTATATATATATATATATATTAATCCAATTTTGATCATTTGAATCATTTTCCAATTTAATTTATTTATAAATACATTGTAAACTTTAGAACATTTTATCATTAAAAACAAGCTTTCTCATCATGTGTATTGGAATGAATTTTAATTTCATTTTCCCGCGTTGCTGAATTGAATTTTGAAAAACTTATTAAATAATTTATATCAATGTTATTTATAAATTATTATAATTTCAACTTGTGTTTTGACCATAATATATTGTAAATGCAGTAAAAATTAATTTCCACGATAAAGGATAAAATTCATATACTAGGGGTTAAACTAAAAAGATATGTGATAATATGTTGTTAAAACATTTATAAAAAGAAATTGTGGAAATATTTTCAAAATTAAAAATATAATGATAGATAGTGGTCCATCTTTTACCCTTGTGTTATATTAAAATCACGGGGTGACTCAATTCGTTCAAAAATACTCATGGTGTTCTATCCATCCCTTATACATGGAAACATTCTCTTATCTATTTTTCATTAATTAACACGACATGGGATCCAACAAAAAAAGACCAAATCAGTAAAACAACACCTACTCACATCCTAAAATTAATTTATTTTAAATAAATCCCTCCTTTGATGTAATTTTTTCAAGCCTGAGTATGATACCCTGAGAAGTGGTAATTCTCTTCATCGACTATCTTTATTTTACTAATTTTCAAAATTATTTAATTTTTAATAAATAATTTTAATATAATATCCTCAATATATTCCATATAGTAGGATGATTTTATTATAATATCATTCCCTAAAAGCATCTCCACTTATATCATCATATTTACAAAATCATTATTGTTGTGTAAGGTAGACTAACACATGACAAACTCATGTCATTCATTTTTTGATATCCAACACTCATGTATTGATTTGATGAAAGATACAAAATATAAATATATTATATTTATAATATATTTATACCCTAGTAGTCACTATAAAATTTATATATTTTTACCTTCCATTCTGTAGGTGATACAATAATGATGCTCAAGTATATGGTGGACTACCACCTTTATGAAGATATTTGATTTTATTTTCACCACCAATCCAAATGGATTATATATAAATTTATATATATGTATTCAACATGTCATATTTGATATTATTATGATTATTTAATTCAAAAATATTAATTACCTCTATTCTATAGTGATCATTGAAAATGAAATTGTTACTCATGCATATGTATTACATATCATCTCAATAATAAAATGTCCGTTATTTTCATAACTATCATTAATTATTTGTTTTAATAGTAAAATTAATGTCAAATTTGATAATAATTTCATAATTAATATCGGTATGATATAAATATGTAGTATACAAAACAACCAGATCATTCATGATGAAATAGACATGAGAAAAAAGGTAGTTGACACCAAAAACAATGAAAATAATTAAATTGTGATAACAATGACTGATAGAATATTAGAAAATTACCATATATGATCTTATAAATATTAATATGATTCATTAATAATTAAATAATATTTTATAACTTATAAACATATGACTAATGGATGTTCACCCAAAAAAAATCACGGGGTAAGGGATATCGTAACTCAATTACAACTCACTAGGTCGAACATATTCTTTGTTGCTTAATTCATCCTAATATTATGTGTTTTATTAATTTTTAAAAATATTTTTTTTTTGAGAATTTTTTTTGATATATATATGATACACATAATAGATTATTTTTTAATTCTTCTGTCAATTTTTATGGTCATTTAATGTGCTTAATTCACAATATCATTCAAATTGAGATTTTTCATCCATGAATAACATTTGATATAAATGACATGAAAATTTACTAATAAAAAAATAATAATATTATCTACTAATATTTAATGATATTTTAATATTATAGTTCCATTTTTCAATCTTTTGTTTTTAAAATATTTTAGAAACTATTTTTATGAAAATCAATCTTCAGTTGTCTCTTTTAACGAAGATATGTTTTCATTCAAAATGATGATTTTTAAAAATTATTCAATAAAATATTTTTAATATTTAAAAAAATATCTATTAATTGGATATTCGACAAATTTTTACTATTTTAATATTATTTCCAATGTAATATAATGTTTCTTTTAAAAAGAAATTCTCTTTTTTATTTTATCAAAAATGTGAAAGGAATCTTCTTATCATTTTCCGAACAAGGAACATTCCTAATATTTGTATAGAGAAAAAGGAATTTTCATTTTTTTAAATTATAATGAATGTAAGTAATTAACAACCCTTATGATAGTCATTTATTTTATTATTTTGTTCCATTTTTAGGAGGTTATTTTTAAATAAAAGTTAATTATATGTTACTTAATAAGAAAAGGATTTTCAAAATTTTTTTCAAAATAAAAAGGATATTTTTCTGAATAATTATATTAAAGATATTTTAATGTGCATGTATTCATCTATTCAAACAATCATTTATTATTAATTAAATATGTATATTTTTATTCATAGCATCTATATTCTTCAATTATATAGTTTATGATATTTTTGATAAAGGAATGTATTTGACATTACCTTTCATGATGTATTTTGTAATCCATAACATTCACTATAAGTGTTAACATTACAATGATCAATGTATAATAAAATACAGTAAAATATTTATATTATTTATCATAGATATGTTTATTTATTAAAATTCATATCATTTATACATATTGTGTTCTATATTAAATATAATTTCTTATATGGGGTAATATTAATAAATATGTATTCTTTACTCGATAAAGGTATTATATAAGGCCCAATTATTATGTATTAAATTTATTATTAGATGTATGATTAAATCCTTTTATTGGTATGAAACATGACATTCTGGTTATAGATTGAACCTCAATGCATTGATAGTATCATGGGAGGAAATCAGTTAGGCATCCTTAGACAAATTGGCACTAAAACATTATTATTTAAAGTAGTATATTAATGGTATTCATGTTAAACATATTAGGTACATGGGAAACATGAAATCCAAAAAATTGATCATTTTATCCATTTAGTATTCGATTAATATTATCAATGATATTTTCGTGAGAAATTATCTTGGGATGCATTTCATATTACTTTTTTGATTAAATTACATGGGCGTTATTTACATTGTAATATTGATTATGAATTATCTTATTATGGTATTCATATTATCTATTTAATGGAATTTGATTATCATTATTTTAATTTCAATATTTATTATTCTTTTTCTAATTATGATAGTCATGTTGTTGATTAAATTTTATGTTTTTTTAATTTAGTTACCTTGCAATATTTATTATTATCCTTCATCATTTTTCATTGATAATTTTTATGGATAAAATACCAAATTATTTTAATGTTTATATGGAATAGGTGATAAGTTATACCCTTTAAAATTGATTATTTATATTGATTATAGATATTTTCTATAGTAATTTACCCTAACAAATAATTTGAGATCACTATTATTTTAATTCCGTTCCCTAGTAATCTATTAAGTGTACTAAATTGATATTGGGGAATAATTTATAGGTAAGAATTATTTTATTGAAAAAAATAATGTTAAATTTTTATTTTTCAAATTTAATATGGTAATAATATATGTATCTTATTAACCTAGACTACTAAAATATTTTTCCTTTAAGATGTGATTCTTGGTATATAATGCTAATGAAATCATGTGGGATATATATATTTCTACCAGGGTTAGGGTCCCTATAGTTTTCGTCATATAATATTTCATACAATAATTAGAAACTAGATTTAAGAATTCATATAATATGGAATATTATCTTATGATATAATCTAAGGATAAGTATAGAATAAAATCCAGATGTTCTATTACGATATAGATTAGGTATATTTTATTAGAAAAAATACCTCAATAGATATTTCAAGTAGAGGTGGTCCTGTAATAGAGTTTCCTAGTAGAAATAACTCCAATAAAGGTGTATCCAGGTTGTCTCAATCATTACATTATACATGACAACGAGTATTACTACACACCTTATTTGAAACTTATATATGATATTCATGGGATAATAAGAAATATTCTCGGCATCCTTGATGAAGGATTTGAATATATATGAAAATTAATTACCATTTTTATTCATAGGAGAACATAGATTACAATTTTTTTTCATGGTTTGGACATCCTACACTCGATTATATGGTACTAGCACTATGATTAGTTATGATCACACTAAGATTTATAGTTTTAGAAGAAATCCCCCTTCCAAACGTCAACCCCTATACCAAAGAAGAACCAATTTTTTTAAAAATTAAGTATTTTTATAGAAGTATTTAACAATTGTATTTTTTATAATCAATAAATATATAAGGATTTTCTTAAAAAATAGGATCACACATGTCTTCATTAAATTCAGAGTTTTGGATACCATTCGGCGATAACATGTTTGTTTTTGAAAATAAGTTAAAATACATAAATTCTAATTTTTATGTTTTATGTGGTAGTAATTTCTAATGCTTAAGAGTATATTTGGTTAAAATTATGCAATGTAACCAATTAGATATGTAAATATTTTAGTGAAAGTGTTTCTTGAGGAATAATAAATTTATTTTTTAAAGAATTAAATTTAATGGTATTGATATCCATTGTGGATAAAAATATAATAAAATTAAAATAAGATTAAAAATTATTGTTGAAAAAAAATACTCAAGACCCTAAAAAAATTATTTACAGATTTACTTTATTTCAATGGTTTTAAAAATTATGTTTTAGAACATTATATGAATTATATTAATATTGTTAGGAAAATTAACAACCTATATGGTGGGTGAAAACCCACCATGTCTAGGATGGATTAAGAGCTTAAATCAAACACTAAAGGACAATAAGGGTTTATCTCCTACCATTGGCATAATGAATGTCCTAGTTAATATGTCACTTTTTAGTTAAACGATTTGATGAAAATAAATGATAATGTTGAGAAAATAGTGTTACATTTTTAGGTATAGAAATTAATTTATAAGATACAATATTATAACCCCATTTTTTGGGAAAATATTTATATGGGAATATTCTCCATGATTTTTTTGGATCTTTTAATACATTAAATTTAAATTTTAGTGCATTAGGCCTAAAATATCATTTTTTATCATTCCTTTATTGGAGATTTGGATTAAGTTGAATTTGATCAATGTAGAACTGACGGATGGAATTCTGTATATGAAATTAAAATATATCAATTAAGTATATTTCTGTATAATTGTACATTATAATTTAACTACTGAATTATAAGAAATGATCCTAGAAGAAAAAAGTTATCCTAATGATTTTAATTATGATTAATGGGTGGTATTTTAAATTAGAATATATTTATGGATTGGAGGCCCTCAATATTCCATTGATAATTTAATTTATTCTGATTAATGTAATACATCACACTTGAAAAGTATTTACGTCTTTTAAAAAATTTATATATCTTTACTTGTCACTAATGTGCTAGTACATAGAAACACCGAAATTTGTTATTCTATATGGCCTTTCTACTTATATTTCTCTCATACAAGAAAATATTTTATTAAATATTTTATGATATTGGTTTCCTAATAATGTTTTTTTTTAAAATATAAATATTTTTATTACAGAGATCATGACTAAATTTTGGCTATGAAATTAATTTATATTGTGGATACTGTAAATGTGAAAAATATGAAAATATCGACATCATATTTGATAGTGTATATGCCACACAAAAACATGTATAAAAAAGATTATAAAATTCTAATACAATATGATCTATTTTGAATTTTAAATATGTCTAATATATTATATATCTTGTAATTCGTGCAGCATTATGTTTAGATTTAAGTACATGAAACATCATTTTTCATTTACAGATTTCATCACACACAAGATCGAGTTTTACCAAAGAACAATATACTGTTAATATTATAATTTAATATTACTATTATCACAAAGATGTTATAATGGAATGTATGAATGTATTTAAATAACCCGTGGAAATATATTTATAGATACAATTATTGTTTATATATTGATTATAAATAATAATAAGTATCATTAAAAAGAAAATGGAATTTTTTTGGAAGAATTTTTTTTTCCTAAAATACACTTTAGAGGTATTATGTGAAAAGAATTTAAAATTAAATTTATCAATTTTTTAAAATATACTTGTTAATATTAATTTTTTTTCTAAAATATTAATTAAACATTATTATTGGGTGATTTTGTTAGATTTTTCGGAGAATCTTCTTTTTTAAAATTTTAGTGAAATAATAATTTATTTTAATTAAAAACTAATTTTTAATTTTAATTTTCTATAATGTTAAATTATATTATTAATTAGGTTTAAATTATAATTATTTTATTTATAAATATAATATTCCATTTTAAATAATTTTATTTGATTAAATATTAAATTTAAAAAAATATATTGTAATCTTTTGAAATTTAAAAATATAAAACTTTATTATCATGTTAATGGAATTAATTTTAAATTAAAAATTTCCACTAATATGAATTGAATTGGAAAAAATGTATTCTATATTTTCAATAATAAAAACTAAAAAATTGTATAAAAACTATTTTTTGCCCATATTTTAGACCCATAAACCAAATGTATTCAATATCTGATCTATTTTGGACCCATGGGATATATGAAGAATTCTGGAGTAGTCAATTCATTTCAAAAATACCATGTTTTTCCTCTCCACCGCTTCTAAAAGTCCACCCCTTCTCCACTAATCACGACACCATCAAAATTCTTGGTTTTTACATGATTGATAAAAATCACATTAAAAATTACCCCTACTCATCCTAGACACATTATAATTTGAATAAATATATTATATAAATGGTTTAGTGAACACCTTACAAGGAATCCCAAATAATATGTAATATTCTTCAACGAGCATCGTCATTTTAATTATTTATTAAACTCTATTTTTAGATTAAATTAAAATAATTTAATATAAATAGTCTATTACATACTCTAAATTTTTTTATAATTATTTAATGAGTTAAAAAATCTCCACTACTACCAAATAATCACATGTGTGTACAGCAGACGATCGCCTCACGAAGAGATGTCAAACATTTTACCTTTCCCACATCTTAATGTTAGGTATAATGAATAATATAGAGTTTATATATGATATTTGTAACATATTCCTCCCTTTTGAGCCCTAATATAAGGACCTGGCCTTAAACATTACATAATATGGAATTATTCAATAATTCACATTTAGGATCTTTTCAGGTTTCAAGTTTTAGAGAAGTCGGACATAACTATTACATCTCAAAAGATTACAATGTAGACACTTCTACAAAGATTCCATTTTTTTCATAAAATAAAAACTCTTGAAAAAAAGTGTCATTTCTGGTTCCATGTTTTAGACATCATGACTTTTCCTTGATCCCATCCTTGCCCCTATTTATCTTTAGGGCATGTGAAAACATTTCAAAATGTTGGATGAGCATAAAAATCACAGTAAGGGTTATAAAAGAAAGAAAGAAAAAATTTGTTCATAAATACATAAAAAACATGAATTATTTTACTTACCTCGTGAAATCATAAGATTTAATGAATAAAACATATAAATCATAAATCATAAAGGTAACTTGTGTCATCTATATCATAATTACATTGTAGTTATCATAGCTACAAAGAGAGTTACTTTTGAATACCCATCATAATATATTCCCAAAATCTCTTAGGAGAAACATTCACGTTTACCTCTATCACGTTACCCAATGCATTGGAGAGCTGTCTTGGGCTCACCCCCTTTAGGTTTATCATGGAACCACCCATTTATGTAAATAATTCCCAGGAACCATAACATTAAAATAACACATAACATAATCATAATGGAAAGATAAAACTTCCACATTCCAATAATAAAATATCATTTCAACATATTGAATTAATATATCCATTCTAAAAACCATTTTTAATACCAAAATACGTAAAAAGAGTATTTGTAATTTATTTTTCCTTTTAAAAACATTTCGTTTTGTTAAGGAATCAAAATTTCATATAATACTCGCGGTGACGAAAATGTCATTGTCACTGCTTAAATAAAAAAACATTCCTTATTGTGGTTTAGTAAAATGATTTGTATAAAAAATATTCTATTTCAATGATATAAAATGTCAAATGGGTTTATACACCATCTAAAATAAAATCTTGTATAAAACTAAAAATGCATCAATGAAACGAGATTGAGACGAAGTCCCTTACCTTGTGTCCGACATGACCCATTCATTCTTTAATATCCAGAATAATAAACTAAATTAATTTATTATCTTTCCAATTAATATTTATAGTATAAAATATTACTTATATAACACCATATAAAAATTAATTACTAAAATATTTTTTTAATGTCAATTTTGTCTTTACATTAAATTAATTAATCTAAAGTGTCACTATCCTTCATAACTGGCTCCCTGGGGTCACAAATTCAACCCATGGATGCCCATGGTCGGCAATTAATATAAAATAACATTAGGAAACTTGTTAATGTAATTTTGAATTATTATAATATTCTTTTTACCTTGAATTACCATATTAACCTTCAACTACGGTAAATAAAAGTCAAAAGTTACAATTCAAAAAAAATTATTTTCATCTCATTGAACCACATTTTACATACTAATAACAACCATGTATGTCGTATTTTTTAAATTCAATTCATAGAAGTGGTAAAATTTCATTTGAAAGAAAATGTTAGTTTTTTTTAACTACCACTAAGTGGTTTCACTATTCATCAAAAATTGTTCTTCTTTAGAAAAATACAAAAAATTCAGCCTATGCTATATTTGATATTCTGAGTTCAAAAAAGATTTCTATTTTGACAAATTCAAAACATTCAAGTGGAATTAATTCATTTTAATATTAATTCCCGTTATCAAAACAAATAGCATGTTTTTAAGAAACAATAACTACCAAAAGATTGGTACTTGTTTATATCCATTTTCGAACTGAAATTATTTCCAATGACCAACATTGGACTAAATGGTAAAAATATTTTTTTAATTTCACTTTAAAATCAAATAAAAATATAATCTCACAATATAAATAAATCATATTAAAAGGCAATTTTCAATTCAAATACAATATTTTTGACAATTCATTAAAAATTGAACTTTATCAGAAAAATACAAAAAATTTACCCAAAGTAAAATTTGATGTCCCCATTCTAAAGAAGGATTCTATTTTGTCAATTAGAATTTACTAACGTGACCAAAACTCTATTTTAAGAGGGTTCTCCATTAAAAGGCGGTAAATCGTCCTTTTTAATGTAAATTATACTTAAAATTAGATTCAGGAATATTTTAAGCCTCTAACATTTTATTAGATAAATGTAAATACATTTAATAAACATGTATAATCATATTGTTGTTATTTTTGTTCATTCCCTCCAATAAAATTACTAAGAGTTAACTACCATTTTAAATAATAATATTATATTATTAGTGTGCAACGTAAGATTTAAAAAAACCTGTTGTTACGTATCGGGTACGCGATCAAACATAGAATCCCTTTTAATGTAAAATTAATATTTAATTCAAAAATATTAAAAAATATTAAAATATATTATTCTTCATTTACATTAGATGTTACATCCTTCCCCATTTTGGAAATTGTGTCCTCGCAATTTTTATTCACATATCAGACTAAGTGGGGGTATTTATCCCTCATAGGATTTTCCAATTCCCATGTTGCCTTTTCAACCATATGGTATTTCCACAAAACATTTACCTGGTGAATTACCTTATTCGGCCACACTTTCTCTCTATGGTCAAGAATTAGGACTGGTTGTTCTTCATAAGATAGATTGTCTTCCAACTGAACTACCTCTGGGTTCAAAACATGAGATGGATCTGGCATATACTTTATCAACATCGAAACAAGAAAAACATTGTGTACCTTGGAAAAACATGGAGTTAAATACACTATGTACGCAACTGATCCAACTTTCTCCAGAATATTATAAGGTCCAACGAACCTCAAACTCAACGTTCCCTTATTACAAAAATGCATCAAAATTTTCCAAGGAAAACAATGAGAAATACATGATCACCTACATCAAAAGAAAGATCCTTCCACCAGTTATTTGCATAACATTTCTGTCTACTCTGAGCTATTCTCATGTGCTTCAATTTAAACTGAACTTTCTCTGCCATCTCTTCTACCAATCTTGGTCCCATCATCTTCCTTTCACCTACATTATCCATAAAAGCTAGATTTCGACAACACTTTTGATATAGTGCCTCAAATGGACCCTTCTATCTACAGGAATGAAAACTGTTATTATAAGAAAATTCAACCAAAGAAAGATGTTGGTCCCAACTTCCCTGATAATCCATTGAGAAATCACGTAACATATCCTCCGAGGACTGAATTGTTCGTTTCGATTTCCCATATGATTGAGGGTGAAAAGCTATACTAAAATTTATTTCAGTACCCAACGAATTCTAATGGAATTTCCAAAAGTTATAAGTAAACATGGGATCACGATCAGATACAATAGAGATAGGAACTACATGCAACCTTACTACCACTTTAACATAAAACCAAGAATATTGATATAGAGAAAATGTATCTCAAATAGCAAGGAAATGTGCAGATTTAGTCAATCAATCAACTATAACGCAGATTGCATTATTACCTCAAGATGTCTATTGTAATCCCACAATGAGGTTTATTGATATATTTTACCATTTCCAATATGGCACCGGTAATGGCTGAAGTATTCAAATATGTAATTGTCCCTCTACATTAACCTTATGGAAAGTCAAACACTTCACCATAAAATCAGAAATATCTCTTTTCATTCTATCCCACCAGTAATACTCAATGAGATCTTTGTACATCATAGTACTGCCAGGATAAACTGAAAATGCAGAACTACAAGTTTCACATAACAACTCATTCTTCAATTGTGACTCACAAGTCACACATAATCTCTTCCCAAACATGAATACACTATCATTATCAATGTTAAAATCTGGAAACTTACACTTCTAAACCAACTCTAACTTTTTCTGAATCTCACTATCTCCCTTCTGTGCTTGCTTTATTCTGTCTGAAAGAGATGATATCACTAACAAATGATACAGAACAGAAGAATTTCCTACACCAATAACTTCTATCCCAAAGTTTATCAAATCAAAAACCAAAGGATATTGTTCCAAAAGTTACATGGTTAATTAAGCATTACTTTTTCAACTCAATGAATCTACCACATTATTTTTTTCCCTGGATGGTAATGCATGGTGCAATCATAATCCTTGATTAATTCCAACCATATCTCTGTCTCATATTCAATATATTCTTACAGAATATGTACTTCAAACTTTTGTGATGAGTATATATTTTACACATTACTCCATAAAAAGGATGCGTCCAAATTTTTAAAGCAAAAACAATAGCAGATAATTCCAAATCATGTGTAGGGAAAATTAACTCGTGAGGTTTCAACTGACGTTAAGAATAAGTAATTAACTGATCGTTCTGCATTAGGACAAAACCTATTCCTTTCAATGAATCATCACTATAGATAAAAAACTCACCATTTTCGAATGGTAGTGCCAAAACTAGAGCATTCACCAATCTTCCATTCAATTCCTGAAAAAAATCATCACATTATTTTGTCCAGATGAACATAACACCTTATCGAGTTAACATAGTCATTGGACTAGATAACTGTGAAATAATTTCAACAATCCTCTAGTAATAACCTTCCAAACCAAGAAAAATATGAATATCGGTTATATTTATGGGTCTTAGACTTTCTTCAACAAATTTTGTTTTTGTAGGATCAACAGTTATGCCATTTTTTGAAACAATGCGACCACAGAAAGAAATTTTTTGTAACCAAAACTCACCCATGCTGAATTTTCCATAAAGTCACATTTTATTAACAGTTTGTAAGTCAAAACTAACATGACTTTCATCTTCCTCCTTAAATTATGAATAAACCAAAATATCATCAATGAACACAACCACAAACATATCCATGAACTAACAAGAAAATTATTTTCATAAGATCCATGAATACAACAGGTGCATGGGTTAACCCATAAGGCATAACATAAATTTAAAAATGGCCATATCTTGTACAAAACGTGGTCTTTGGAATGTATGCTTCATTCACATTCAACTAATGGTACCCTGATCTCAATTCAATCTTCGAAAAAAACTGATCTCCCTGGAACTGATCATAAAATCATCGATATGAGGGAAAAGATAGTTGTTCTTATCAGTGATGTTATTCAATGCTCTATAATAAATGTAAAGTATCATTTAACCATATTCATTTAAAAAAAATACATAAGTACCCAATGGTGATGTGCTTAGTCGAATGAAACCTTTATCTAATAAATCCTGCAATTTCTTCTTTCACTCTAAAAGATTAATTTGAGCCATTCGATAAGGGGGTTTTGAAATTGGCTTAACACCAGGAACTAAGTCAACAGTAAATTCAACGTCCCAATTAGGTATAATACCAGGAAACTCATCAGGAAAAAAATGAAGTTTGTCATTTACCACTGCCACATCATTAATCTAAACGATTCCTTTGTTTTCAACAATATCTGCATGGTAACATTCATTTCATTATTTTAATAGTTTCTCATCTACCTGATATTTTATTAACATCAAGTGTTAATTTTTGTATACAAAATGAACATCATTTTGAAAAGAAACCTCTTTATATATTCAGTCAATCTTATCATGATAAAAAAAAAGAGAATTCATGCCAAATATAACATCAATCTCTACTCAAGGTAAAACAATAAGGTTTGAAGGTAGATTCTCTCTGCACAAAGGGCATGAATGTTCTTATGTTTTCTTTCTGTCTCCAAATTTCATCCATGTTTTTTTACCGTACGTTCTGTATTCATATCTTGAGATGGAATTATCAATTTACTAGAAAACATCTCAGAAATGAAAGAGTGTGTAGACCCTGAATCAAACAACACATTGGCATAATCTGAACAAAAAATCATTGTACCTGATATAACATTATTTGATGCCCCAAAATCTGCTAAAGTATTTTCAAAGGATTCCATCACCCCTTTCTGCTTGTAGTCTGACTACTTTCCATCAGTTAAGTTCTTTTTTGGACACTCATTTCTATAATGACCCATTTCATTGCACTTAAAAAAATTTACTGAGTGTAATTTAGATTTTTTATTACTATTACCCCGATCTTTTTCAATGCAATTACGATCCTTATATCCCATTTTACCAAATTGGTAGAACTTACTAGAATTCAAAAGGCATTCCCCATCATGATTTTTACCATAATTTTCACAAACTGTAATCTTATGTTTCTTAACATCAGTCTTCTTTAAATATTTCATCCCTTTTTTCAGCTACCTTAACCTCTTATTCTTTTTTTTCAACGAATACATGATGGTCAACAAACTCCATTTCCACCTTCTCCACACAATGAAAAAAAATTTCATAACTGTTGAAATCAAGAGAAGCTAATGCCCTTGGATACTTTGGCTATAATTTGGAGTAAAAATGGATGATTTCACTATCAAGATCTCGTATGATATTTAGAGCATACCATGCCACTAGGGTGAATTGTTTTACATAAGTAGCCAATGAGTCATTATCCTACCTCAATTCTAGGAATTTTTTTTCCATTCTAAGAAAAACCACCTTAGGAAAATAATTCTCAAGAAACATACCATTGAATTCATCCCAATAAAGAGCATCAATCTCCTCATTATCCTTGATATTTTTCGCCGTCGACCACCACTAATCTGTTTCACCTTCAATATATTAAACAGAAAGACTAACCTTTTGATATTCAGAACAACCCATGACATCGAAAATCTTTACCAGTGCTTTAATCCACCCTTCTATTAGAACTAGATCGTATTATCCTCTGAATGATGGGGGATGTTACCTCAGGAAATTCTCCACTACTAAAATGTTCCATTGTGGTTGATCTGGCTGAGGTCATTCATGGATACCACCACAATTTATAGCCCGATTCAACCATTCCATCACTGCAACAAATTGTTCAGTTCTGATTCCGACCATCTCAAGTTGCTGATTTGGAAGGTTGTCTTCCTCTTGATGTAGTCCCAATACAGCTGCACTGTTTCTTCTACGTAAAACCAGTCTGAACAAAGAAATAACTTAGTCGAAGCAACATGGTAATCTGTAAATGCTATATTAAATCAATATTAACATAAATTACATTATGTATATTAATTTATCAATACCCTAACTCCAAAAGTTATCTAAAATGACTTCTAATACCAACTATAAGGACCCGACCATAAACATTACATATATTGAATTAAATTACTAATTCACATTGATGGTCTTTTCAGGTTTAGAGTTTTAGAGAAATAGGACATAACTATTACATCTCAAAATAATACAATGTAGACACTTCTACAAGAATTCCATTTTTTCATAAAATAAAAACTATTTAGAAAAAGAGTCATGTCTTATTCCATCTTTTAGATATCATGACTTTTCCTTGATCTGAACCTTGACCCAATTCATCTTTACGTCCTGTGAAAACATTTCAAAACATGGGATGTGCATAAAAATCCTAAAAAGGGTTATAAATCAAAGAAGGAAAACATTTGTTCATTAATACATACAAAACATGAACTCTTTTACTTACCTCATGAGATCATAAGATTTTAGGAATAACACATAGAAATCATAAACCATAAAGGTAACTTGTGGCATCCATATCATACTTAAATTATAGCTATCACATCTACTAAGGGATTTAATTTGGAATACATATCATAGTATATTCATTAAATCTCTTAGGAGAAACATTCATGTTTACCTCTATCAAGTTACCCAATGCCTTAGTGATCTATCTTGGGCTGACCCCCTTAGGTTTATCATGGTACCACCCGTATACGTAAATAATTCCCACGAACCATAACATTAAAATAACACATAACATAAGCATAATGGAATGATAAGATTTCCACATTGCAATAATAAAATATCATTCCATGATATTGGACTAATAAATCCATTATAAAAATAATTTTTAATACCAAAATACGTAAAAAGAGTATTTGGTAATTATTTTTCCTTTAAAAACATTTCGTCTAGTTAAGAAAGCCAATGTTCAAATAATACTCACGGCGGCGGAAATGTTGTCTTCACTGCTTACGAAAAAAACATTCGTTTTAGTGGTTTAGTAAAATGATTTCTATAAAAAATATTCTCTTTGAATGAAATTAAATTTTAATGGGGTTTATACACCATATAAAATAAATTTGTGTATAAAACTAAAAATTCCTCAATGAAACGAGATTGAGACGAAGTCCCTTACCTTGTGTCCAACTTGACCTGTTCTTTCTTTAATACCAAGAATAATAAAATAATGATAATTTCTACTTTCATAAGAACCATTTTCAAGTTTATTATTCATTTTATATCAATTATTAAAATGTTATAGACATTATGTACTCATTTAAGTTAATAACATCCATTTGGTCGATATTTGGTACTTGAGTAAAAAATGAACACCTTATATTTACATGTTGTACATGTGGTCAGTAGTTCATTATATCCAAAATAAAATTCATGATTTAGATATCATATATATCATATATATCTAGTATATACATGTATTTATAATAGTACATAACATTTGGAGGTATGAAATGAAATGCACCATTCATGGTGACGGTAAGCCGTATGTACACATGAACGCTACATTCATTTATTTTAATTATTTTAATGGAATTAAAACATAATGATACATAGATATATTATAATTACAGTATAAAATAATATATAATATCATTAACTCTATCCTTTATACATCCAACATAAGGCATTAATGAGTCACATCACTTTGATGGGGCGGTAGTCCACACTTCCACTTATGAGATTATCGCGTTTACCCATAATGGAAACCTTAAAATAATGATATAAAGGGAAATTTCAGAAGCATAATAAAAACATAAACATAATATATCTCATATAGAAATACAGTTCCATCATAATGACCACCATGATAGGAGGTAAGAGATAATCGAACAATCATTGTTTCGTGAGGCGTTAGTTTTCCATCCACTGAAACATTATGTTTTTCATCCATTAGGTGGAGTTGTGTGTTAGTTTAGTTCTAAAAATTCTCATAAAAAACATAATAGTATATTTAGGATACTTGTGTTGTTACAGAATAATTAAATAAAAAGAGTTTAGGGGTCGGAGAAGTAAAATAATAGAAAAATATTTAAGAGAAATTTTTACCTTTAATTTGGGTACATTCCTTTGGTTTGAACCAAAATGAATTCTTGAAGTGCCTTCTACATAAATTTAGGCTTATAGGTAGAGTAGAGGGATTTAGGGATCTTAATTAGGAAGTGTTTGGATGAGCCAAAATTCTAGAGAGGTGTGAGGAATTGGTTCGCAACGGTCTCCTTTTATAAGGGGAGGATGGGCTCTTTTGGAAAGTGTGAAAACATTATTTTATTATAAAATTATATTCGGTTGATAATGGTCCAAAAATCCATATAGTTGAAGGTAATATAACTGAAGGTCTAAATAAAAATATCCAATAGGAATTGGATAGGTTATGGATAATATTTTATTCATTATAATCTAAATTATTTAAATCATTTATTAATGAGGTAAATACTGCATCATTATTGTTCCATAAATAAATTAATTTATTTGATATCTAAAAATTAAAAAAAATTACCATGATGTAATAAATCTTCTTATTCTTCCAATTAATATTTATAGTTGAAAATATTACTGATATGAAACCATATAAAAATTAATTAGTAAAATATTTTTGTTAGTGACAATTTTGTCTTTACATTAAATTTATTAATCTAAAGTGTCATTTTCTATCATAAGTGGATACATGGGGTCCCAAAATTGACGCAAGAATGACCATGTCCGGCCATTACTCATCCAACAAGGTTAGGACAAGTGTTATGGTAATTTTGAATTATTACAATATTCTTTTTACCTTGATTTACACTATTTACCTTTAACCGCTGTAAATAAGTCAAAAGTTACTATTCACCAAAAATTATTTTCATCACATTGATCCATATTTTACTTACTGATAACAACCATGTATGTTGTATTTTTTAAATTCAATTCACATAAGTGGTAAAATTTCATTTAAATGAAATAGACAATTTTTTAAACTACCACTATGTGGTTTCACTATTCATTAAAAATTGAGGTATTTCATAAAAATACAAACTATTCAGCATAAGATATAATTGATATTCTGAATTAAAAAATGATTTCTAATTTTCCAAATTCAAAAAATATAAGTGGAATTAATTATTTTTAAAATTAATTCCCATTATCAAAACAAATAGCGTGTTTTTAAGAAACATTAACTTTCAAAAGATTGATAATTGTTTATATCCAATTTCAAAGTGAAATTATTTCCACTCACCAAAATTGGATTAAATGGTAAAACTATATTTTAATTTCACTTTAAAACCAATTAAAAATTAATATCCCCATATAAATAAATTATATTAAAATGCACTTTTGAATTAAAATACAATATTTTTCAGTATTCATTAAAAAATGAACTTTATCAAAAAATACCAATAAATTACCCAAATTAAAATTTGATGTCCCCAATCTAAAAAAGGATTTTATTTGGTCAATTATAATTTATTTAAGTGACAAAAACTATATTAAAAGAGGCTTCTCCATTAAAAGGCATAAAATCGACATTTTAATGAAAAATATGCTTAAAATTTGATTCATTCATATTTTAAGCCTCTAACTATTTATTGGATAAATGTAAATACATTTAAAAAACATGTATAATCATATTTTAGTTAGTTTTGTTCATTCCCTACAATATAATGTCTAGGAGTTAATTACAATTTAAAATAATAATATAATATTACTATTGTGCAACGTATGATTTCAAAGAAACTCATTGTCGCGTATCAGGTACGCTATCGAACATAGCAACCCTTTTTAAGTAAAATTAATATTTAAATAAAAAATATTAATAAATATGAAAATCTCGTATTCTTCATTTACCAATGATTTTACAACTAATATCATATTTTTTCACCTTCTACTCTATAGGAGAAATGATATTGTCTCTTATTTGTACGGTGGACTATCACCTCACAATGCGATGTGATTCACCCTTAACGAACACTATACATGGAAGACGATAAGGGTAATGTTAATTAATATATTTTATATAAATTGAATAAATATTATATTAATGAAATATTGATCATCATATATTGATAAATTTTTTATTTTTTCTAGAATTCATTTTCTCACACATAGTGATGGAAATATCATTCAGGTATGTGTTAACTACCTCCTTCAGATAGTGATATGACCATATTTTCATCATCACATCTCATGGATGATATATATAACTATAAAATATGTTATATATCATATTATTATCATTATTTAATGTTAATATATTACATTCATACCATCCATAATTATCATTGAAAATGAAAATGTTACTAATACTTACATACAACATATTGCCACCATTATCGTATTACACTTTATTTTCACAATCGTCATTCATGATTGGTTTTAATGTGATATATATTAAGAGTATTACAATAATGAAATTAATTTTTTTGGAGATGATATAAATATATTATATATGATATAAGTAGATCTTTCATGACGAAAAATGCATAAGAAATTAAGGAAATTAGTTACCAAATAAATTAAAGTTGTGAAACATAATTAACAATGATTATTAAGATATAATAAAATGATAATATATAAAATTATACATGTTTATATGATTCCAAGTTATCTTACTAATTTTATTAAATCCACAATACAATAGTTTAGAGTACATTCTACCCAAAGGCATCTTGATGTAATGGATTTCATAACCCCATTTCAACTCATTGGGTTATACTTCTACTTCATTGACTATATCAGGAAACGATTATGTGTGTAATGAATTTAAATTATATTATGTTTTATTTACACATTTTTTATTTATATTTTTAGTCTATACATATAATTTATTCATTAATTTATTAACATTTTAGTATTATGACAATTTTAATGGTTTATTTCACAATGTCATTATAATCATGTTTGATTATTCATGAATATTATTTGAAGAATATTAATTTAATTTTTCCTAAAAAACCCATTAATTTGTCAACTCATATGATTATTCATGATATTTTCATGTAATAGTACAATTTTTTACACTTTTTGGTACTTATAAATCATTAGAAAATGTTTTTGTTGAAAATCCAACTTCACTGCTCGATTTGGTCAGAAATTGGTTTTCTTCCAAAAACGTGCTTTCTAAAAAATTAATAAAAAATCACTTCAATGCTTTAAAAATTGTTTTTCAAAATAATGTTCACAAGGTTTTACTTTCAAATATTTATAAAGGAATATTATGTCATTACAAAAAAAATCCAATTTTGATTTTACATTAATTTTTGGAAGTACCATTATTTTCATGTTATGAAAAAAGGCATATTTCTAGCCATTTTACTATGTAAAAGGAATTGGATATTATTTTATACTTTTAAAAAAATTATGGAATTACCAACCAAAAATAATGTTACATCTTCAAGTCTTCCTTCTTCATGTTTACAAGGATATTTTTAAATATATTTTTTAAATTTTTTATCAATTATCTAGATGTTCAAAATAATTTTCAATATGAAATGTATAATTTCTGTAGGAATTCATTTAGAGAAATTTTTGTGGTATTTATACTCATTAATAAAAAAATAATCATTTTCACATCAATGTGCATATAATATATTGACATAACCCTTATTATTAAAATGGATTGTTTATAATAATCGTGATTGTTGAAGGTATTGAAATTAAAATCCATGACTCATTTTTTGTACTCAATATCATTCTCGTGATATATTCACATTATTTTTTACTTGGAAAGAAAATTTACTCTATATATCCTTATTATTTATCATAAATATGTTAATTTCTTTAAAAAAATAATATCTACATATAGTTTTCTACATTGAATGTCGTTAATTTATATGGGGACATATTGATAAATCCTTAATCATTTCTCAGTACAGATATTTTATGAGGCACATTATTTGTTAATTAAATATATTATTAGATATATTAGGAATACATTGTATAGGTAGTACATGATTGGGTCCTAGTTATACTTGGTATCTTAATGCATTGATAGTATCATGGGATAAATCAGTTGGGTTACATTAGTTAAATGGGTTTTCACAATGTTTGTTTTAACACAAATTATGAATGGTCTTAAAAAATAGGTATCATTTACCCAGAATATAATGCATCTAATAATTATAAATTTATTTCATTAATTATTTTGTTATTAAAATCTAGGATATTTTCACAATGAAATTTTCCCTATATGCATTTAACTATCAGTTTATTGATTAAATGTAATTCTGCATTGGTATTTAACATTTAAAAAAATAATTTCCCTTATCTATTTATTATAGGCATGTTATTTATAAATTGTAATGTGTTTTTGGTTAATCACATTTATATTTTTATTATTATTTATCCAATTATTATATCTATGTTATTTATTAAAAGTAACTTTTTATTATAATATACCTTTATATATTTATTATTTTCCTTGATATTTTCTTTTTGATATGATATATGGATACAATCCCTTATTTGTTAATTTATTAATTTGAATATCTATTTATTTATGGCCTTAACATATTTATTATTCATATATATTCATGAATTCGTCAACTTTACATGAACCGTATAGTTCATTTTAAATCACTGTTATTTTTTCCCAATCCCAATGAATCCATTATGTGTAATACAAAAAATATGAAAGAGTATGCTAGTGGAAATAATGATATTTTGGAAAAACATTAATTTTTTTCCAATGTAACATGGGAATATTGTTTTTTTCAATGTAACAAAGTATACTAAATTATTCACTCATTCATGAAGAATTTCCCTGTATCTTATTCATATTTAAAAATGTAGCCACCATCTCTTGTCTATGGGGTTCGGGATCGCTACACTATTGAAGATAACTAATGATAATAACCAACATCTCCTTGAGATGAAGTGATATCTTATGGTATCACAACTGTTGAGGTTGATCCTGATAAATTTTTTTTGTAGTTATGATAATTATACCATTAAATATAGGGAAATACTATATTATTATAGTTCTATGCATTATTTCATATCACACAAGATTATTAGAACTATTCAAACACCAACTCAAAACACGGAAGATCGGTTATCCGTGAATAAATAGAATGGTTCTATTTTTCATCCAAGGAATATAAATAATCCACTACCAAAATTGGTGTGATTAATTTACCATTAACCCTTATAAAAACCCCATTATAATTATTTATGTTGTTATAGGCATTTATTTTATTTCCTTGTATATAACCAACATAATATTTTAAGATAATGAAATCACTCTCTATATTAAAAACCAACCATAGATTATATACATGGGAATGTAGGAGGATGAATCTAACTTCGTATCAACATCTCAATAATTAATATATTTTCATTGTGAGAATGGAAAATCTATTTAAATTATTGAGAAAAATGAAAATATAATCATGATATGGTAACCATTATTAGGGAGAGTACAGTTATGTTTCCCAAAGAATTATAAAGCATTCCTTCTATTAGATATCTTTAGTTAATAATATAATATATTCCAACAGATTATACAATATCAAATACTCTATATATATTTTAAATTTCGTAACCTTAATATTTCATGAATCATCTATAGTATAATATGGATAAAGGGTTTGTTAGTACAGTTAGAATATTGATAAAGGGTTTATTAGAACATGTGCTACATCATGGTATGCACTGGCTCACTTCATCAAGAATGATGAGTCAATTAACATATATATCTATTATCATGGGATCAAAATGTTCTTTATAAAAAAAATTATCCACTACCCTATATTTATGACTTGTTCAATTATCTATGTGGATAATAGTACATCTATATGGTGTATCTTCAATCAAGATACTATCACATAAATTTAAATGAGGAGGTATTACCTTTATTTAATATTGTACAAAGTATATGAAACAAGTGATTATAATGATGAACTATAGGCCAAAAAATTATCAATCAATAACCATGGTCATGATAAAGAGAGTATTTTGGAATTACCTCAGAAAAAATCAATGGTATCTATAGAATGCATTATTATCTACTCAAAAATCCTGGAGGAAGATGATGAGAATTAGAATGATGTATTTAAGGACTGATGAAAAGAAAAGAAATATATTTATTATATTATGCTTGATATTATGACTATAAATAATCATTATTCTTTAATTTTAACACCAAAAAGTGATATCATATTGTCCTTTATAAATAACGGTAGTTGAAGGTTTTACTAGACTAACATCTATGATTGGAATCCATTGTTTCAATGGATTAGATTTGTAGTATCACAGATTTGTGATAATATTCTCTCAATTTTCATCCCTAATGACAAAGATAACTAATTATGAAGTCATGATAGAACATATAGTAGAATTTGAAGAGATATTTTAAGAGTTAGAATGAATCTAAAAAGTTATTCTGTTTTATAATCATTAAGGATGGCATGGCGGTTACCTATTATTTTATCCAATGTGTAATATATGATTAGTTGTACCAGTAACATTATCTATAATTTCTTATAATGATAATTACATTGGAGATTTGGAGATAATAAATTTTTGGAGAGATTTTTGACGTATATACCGATCATTGAATCCTGAAGAACTTATTAACACAAATAGAGATTAATATGAACCAACTAAGGATATTTGATGTGATCAAATACAATGATTTTGTAATCCATTATTAAAAAGGGATGGAAAAAATTTGGTAGATGATCGGAGTAAAAATGATCATACAACACAATCCAGTATGATCACTATAAGGGAACCATCATTAATGTAGTTGTAAAGGGGGGACATGGGAATAATAAAATAAAATTTATCATACTTTTCTCCAATAACAACTAAACCATCCATTCATGTGTGGATTAAGGATATCTATAAATATATTGGGGTGAATTATAATAAAGTAACAAATATTTATGAGTTTAAATTTAAAAATTATTTAGTAATAATGTATGAGAGTTGATACATGACCCAAAAAAAATAAAAGAGGTAAATTTAGGAATATGCACATAGATTTTATTAAACTATTCATCCTAGAAGCACTATGACGTATAGATATATAAATAATACACAGTGTGGGATAACATGAACACATGGATTGAATTTTTTTATTTCAAATCATGGTATGAAAATTAGTCAATGATAGATGACATTAGTCTAATTTTATGGAGAACCTATCTCACATACCCTTATATAAATAGGTAAAAATAACATCGAAATTCATAATATGACTCCGCATTAAATTTTATATTGATAACACCATTTGTGTGGTAGACAATATACTTACAATGTCACTATATTTTATTTCTCTCGAGGAATATTTATATCATGACCAAATATAAAAAAAAATATAAAAGAGAATTTGTATAAAAACCTTGTGTCATAATTCGCATTTTATCATATTAATATCTATGGTTTACTTGAATGTCATAGATAACCCTTTAGAATGAATTGGATATAGAGATGGGTTTCTATAATTCTTATCATCCACAAACGGATGGTCAGTCTTAGAGATCCATTGAAACTCTTGAATATATGTTGAGATCAGGTTCAATGTAAATCCAAAGATGTTGGTATCAAAAAATTCCCCAAGTTTAGTTTTTATACATCAATATATTCCATTATATCATTAAGATAACATATTTTAAGGGATTGAATTTGATGAATTTCTAGACTCCAACATGCTGGGATAATGTTTTAGGGATGAATATTTCTGGACTTCGTCTTATAGAATAGATGATAAAGAAGGTTTTAATAGTTCAACATTATATGAAATATATAGAAATTATATTGTAAATAAATGTATATAATCATTTATGAGGCCAATGATTTGAGGTCATAGATAAAGTTTTATTTTATATATCACCAAAGATAAAATCCCGAAGTATTTAATGAAGGGAATGAATTGTAGAAGATCTATAGGCCCCTTTGAGATCCTTGATCACATCATTTATATGAACTATTTAATATAAATACCATATAATATCTCATGTTTATTATATGTTCCACGTATCCTTCTTAAATAAGTACACACTAGACCCCTCGCATGAATAGAAACAAGTGGTGGTACAATTAGATATTGAACCATCATACATGGAGTATTCAATGAATATCCCTGATCATTATGGGAAATTTAATTGAAACAAGAAAACTCACATTATAAATTTACTATGATGAAACATAAATTTTGAGGATGAAACATGGGAACTAGAAGAGGTGAGGAAATAGATTGTCCCTCATCTATGTGTTATTTTTAATAAAATTTATAGAATGACAAATATGAAAGTGAGAAGAATTTAATTACATAATGTTGTTTAAATGAAATTCCCATTTGAAATGAGTTAATTCATTATTTTGTATTTATGTTTATGAAAACAAATTCAATAGTTTAGTTATTTTGGACAATTTTAAGGTACATAATATTGTATTTATAAAACCATTAAACGTCAAAACCATTGATAATATAGTCATTGTATAGTGATCATTAGTATTAGTATATATAAATGTTAATAAAGTAGTTTAATTTACACAAACAGAACAAGTGATGGCCTCGACCAGTAGAGTCGTACCCAATGAAGGTCATATATCAATATTATTGAGGTAGATGAAATGATTGTCCCTTTCTGTTGACCATGACCATTCTATGATAATATAACTAAATAACGAGTGAGATTGTTTTTCATATATAAGAATTATTTTCAATATTAAAACAAAAATAGTACTCGTCGATGAACTTGAAGAAAGTGTCACCATAACAAAAAATACCCATATGGAATATTTGAGTGTAATAAAGGGTTATTTATTTATTCCCAAATAGTATGAATTTAAATGTTATTTAATAAATTAATTATTATATTTATCAATTATTATTACTTTATAAATGACTCTATAATGTGTTCGATAAATTTTTTTATATGATGAAAACGATATGATATTTTAGGGAAATATATAGTATAAATAAAGACAGTATTTTTTAATGAATTAAATAATTTGGGTATATAAACATATTTTATTAAAATATTTTCATAATATAATATTTATTGAATGAAGAATATTAAATGATTTTATAAAGTCAAATGATATTTTTATAATGGTTATAAATTTTTATCATCATAGAAACCTTTATTATTCAAATAAAATGAAACATTGATTTAACTATGTGATTTCTTTAGATATAGGTAATTATTTTGATGAAATAAATATTATTTCTATAATTATAATATATAAATTATTAAATGGTAATGTTTTCAAAATTAATTGAGATATTTAAATTTTTTGGTAAAAATTATGTACTATATAAAATATAAAATTCAAAACCCAATATAGTTATCAAAAATAAAATTCAGAGTATTAGTGATCATAATTATGTTTCTCCTCAAAAATAAAACATTACGTAGAAATTTTATAAATTTTATATACTCTTAATGATTTATAAAAAACATATATTATGTTTTATGGTTTAAAATTTAATTCATTTTGATCATGACTACCCTCCACATCACAAATTGTATTATTTAAATGATTTAGGTTCTTATCATGAAAATGAAAAAAAAACCCATTCCCCTTTATCATATACAATGGGTAAAAAACAAATAATGGATTGTTTATTTTATTTTCTACCATATTGGTTTGAAATAAAATGTATAAAAATTAATAAAAACTTCCCCTCTAATTACAATTAAATCATCAAAAAAGTACCATTACTCATCAATAAATCCCTTTTAGTAGGTATTTGCCATAACTATCTCTCACTTTATCCCACTGATGGTTTTCATAGGATCTTAATAATATCCTTCCAGGATTAAACAAGAACCATCTGATGGTAAATAATATATCTTTTCTTTTCAATAGAATCACATTCATTGTATTTATCAATGTAAATATCAATTGATAATATTTTCATGTTATTATATAGATACTATTGATTAGCAATTTTTGATATAATATTTTGATATTATTTATCCACACTCTTTATTAACGTTACATATTCTTTTAATATGATAATGTAAGGGGTCCTATCCTCTCCCTTTGTTATTTGAAGAACTCTCTTTTTATTGGACATGATGATTTCCAATTTTTTGTGGTAATTTTTTTACAGATCCCTTTTGATTTACCTATGATTCCCAGGTAATGAGTGAAATTATTTCACTCTCATTATCCCATTCAATAAGAATTTATGTACAATCATCATATTTTAAAAATTATCAAATGATTTTCAAATCAATAATTTTGTTTTGTGAATACACCCTAGTATTTCCAATCACAGTTATTAAGCTACATGGACCTATACTTCACTTATTGTTTATATAGATGGTTTTAACCCATACTCCTTAATCTTATGAATAAAATTTATGAAATAATCTCAGATATTTTATAATCCATATGTCACACTAATGGAAATACATGATATGAATGTTTGGGGTGGGCGAGGAATTATATAGCCCTCCATGTCATTGGGTAATGATTTTATGTCACGAGATGACATGTATGTCACAAAAGAGTTTATCCAAACAACATTATGTTAGAATGGATTATAGGATAAACTTGAATTATCTTTATGATTTCTTGTTTTATGTTGTTTCTGTAATGCTATGATTCTATGATGTTATCATCATAGGCCATGCATGAATGATCATCATTATAAATTTCTACCCTTTATACATCTTTTATATACCTATTGACTATGATTTACTTATTTTATCATGTTATAATTTTATTATTCATTTTAATGGGTTCTATAGATCACATATTTCTTATGTATGTTACTAGGTTATCCTATATGGTATTAAAATATTCATTGAAGATAAGGAAATGTTTTAGAGATTTTAAATAATGTTTAATACCTATTTTTAATGTTAATATGATATATAGTTAATTTAAAAAATCTACTAGGTCCCAAAATCATCATGTATTGTATTAAATGTGTCTTTATTTATGATATAATTAATTATGGTTTATTAAAATATAGGTATTTATATTTCTAATCATTTTCATTTTGTTTCCCTAGAACTTATCTCCCACCTAGGGTGAACAAGATTAGGCCTTGGGTAAGCCATAGACCACATCAGTTGACTTGTTATGGGTTTAACAATATTATATAATATTTTATTAGAGTTTTATGTATCTATTTTGGGTATAAATTGGTATAATGGATAATTGGAAATTGGTCTGAATTTGAGAGATAGGGGTGAGGTAGGCCTTATGAGATCATTCTCATTCAAAATGAATTGCTTCCATGGGGTGTTTTTTGAATTAAGTGTTAATATTATGTTAATTTGTTCTATATTTAATGGATTTCAATACATTAATATGGATTTTTTTCCTTGATGAGTACATTATGGGATTTTTTGTTTCATAGTTATTCAAGGATTATGTTGAAAAGGATCCAGAGATAAAATATTAAACCATATAGATTGTTCTAGAACTATTATAGAGTTTATATCATTAGTTGATAATTATATAATAGGCCATGTAGAAAAATAGTGCATAATGATGTTTCTTCTATGGAATAATAATTTTTGTTAATTTAGTTCTGTAATGATTACAATGTTGTTATTTTACTATAGTAATGGTACTTAATAAATTTTTTTGGTGAATATGTAATATTTAATATAGTTTTGCATGATTTTTTCATTAGATACTTGGTTTTTTCACTTTATTATATCGTGTTATATGGTTAATATTTTTTGTGATGAAAATGATACTTTTAAGATGATTTATTTTTTAGACTTATTTTATAGACATTGTAAACTATTAAAGGCTATATTTTGATATTTGGGCTACTTATTAATGATTTTTTATATATTTTAATTTTTCTAAAATATATATTTGATGAATAATATTTGTCGAGTTTGTTTGGAGTTGGGTTAAATTGGGTTTTAATAAAAATGCGTATTAGATAATGGTTTTATATCAAAATATATTTTTAAATAGGTTGTTATTGTTTTTCAAAATATACTCAATTTTAAAATTGAATTTTTATTGTAATTTAGGGTGGAAATAGGTATGATTATTTTATGAAACTTTTGTTTTCAGGATGGTAGTATTGAAAAAAAGGATTGGAATGTATTTCTAGGAAATCAAAAAAATGACATGTCAAAAATATACAAGGATTATGTGTATTTAGGGAACGCCAATATTTTTAAATAACATCATTGATGTTTGAATTGAGTGTATAAATTTTATGAAATATTATTCATGTATGTTTTGGTGGTATGAATTTTTTCAGTTATTGTTTTATAGAGCATATTGATATTTTATTTATGTAACATTGAATGATTTCAATATATTTATTATGATAATTATTTAATTCCAAAAAATCTGTTATTAAAAAAATTAAGGGGTTTTTTCCATATAATTGAACCTTTTATAATGTATTTCATTAAAAAAATTGAACATTATATATGATTAATTATAATGGTACTCTAAATTTGGTGTTTTATGAAAGAATATATTTACATTATATGAATTGGTGGATTTTTTCCAACTTTTAAATATATTATTCAAGGTTCTATTGCTTATTATGAATTCCTGGTTTGTATCGATGGATTTCTTATTTCTCTCGGTCCCATCATTATTGAATCATAGGACCATTGAGAGTGTATCTTAATGGTGATACTTGGACTATCATTAGGTGTTTCATTAATACCATGGCCCAATGGGGCTCATGTCGTGACAATATCAATCATACCTCCAATAGGCGTGGGCCTTTGGACCAACATTGAGTAATAATAACACACACATGGGAGAACTTATTATTATTTACAATTATGAAAACATGCACATCAGAAAGCCAATACAATTTTTAAAGGTAAATAAAACCAATAATCATTCCTTCATTCACCTAAAACCCAACCATCATAGTATTAAAACCATGTACTATATATAGGGATAAATACAAGACCACCAAATGAAACTAAAATAAAATTTTCCAATGAAGTAGGACATTATTATTTTAAATGATAGCCGTAAACAACAACATGGTTTTCATGGTTTTCAAATATTTTCTAGGTCCCCATCCCTCTAGGAATCCGTGAGAAAGTTTTTCATCAACATAATACATTAAACGAGGTGTAAAATCCCATTATGGGGTGAGTACAACAATACATAGTTGGATAAAAAAAATCACTGAGATTATATAAGCAATCATAGTTGTAATCTCCTCACAACGATATGTAAAAATAGTAAATAATAAGAATATTCATATATATTTATAGTAGATACATAACTTCAAGGGATTGTCACAACCATTATTCCATTCATGGATTCATTCTAAAATGTAACTCAAAAAACTAGAATGCGAGAAAAATACCTATGCGTGAGGAAGAACTAATGTCATCCATTAAATATTTAAAGATAATTTGTACTCACTATAAAAATTACATGCAAGAATTAGAATGAAATTGAAAACTTTATAGGGATAAAACAAAAGGATAATTGTTATATGAAAAAAAATATATTTATCCATTATTTAGGGAATTGTCACCATCACAATGTTAGTCATAATGATTATAAGAATATCATCTCTATTATATGATGAAAATAATGGATCTTACTCCATACCTCATGAATGGATTCCTTAAACTATATCTGAGACTGATGTTCCTTATAGGGGGTCACATTTTTAATTATAGGATATGATTAATAATATATAATTAGGGTAAGGATCATGGTAATATAATAAATAAAAAACCTTCCATGATGAAGAGGACAAGGGCTCTAAGCCTTCTTTGATAATCTACACAACATGTACCATGATTAGGCTGAATATCCCATTGAAACCAATTTATACTAATGTATCTTGTACGATTCCAATGTTTATTTCTAGGTACCCAACATATGTCCCAATACAAATGATGTTTATGGCCACATGATCACCTTTAGTTGTACCCCACACACAAACCAAGCTATTTTCTAGGATGTATGCGGTGTGTGACATGTCCCACATAGTGTCTCATTCCATCCACATTGGTAAAAAATTTATTTATTTTGTTTAATATTTCATTTTGATTATTTTTAACTAATGTGAAAATTCCATTATTATTTCATTTTAATGTAGTTTATATACTAATCAACATGATAAAGATAAATATATCACCCTATCTTGTCTTTTATTATATAACCAACCTGATAAAGATTATTTTTGATGTCGTCTTATAATAGTATATCTGAATAAATAGGGAAGAATAATTCTCTCCTTAGTTATAATATAAAATATGAAAGAAATCCAATTATTAACATCAATTATATAATAACCACTGTAACATACAATTTAAAATATTATTAATCATTAATTATAATCATTTATGATTTATTCATACTCACAAATGTAGAATTCATTCACTCATATGGAATCCCTAACCATCTTCTATTCAATCCCATGGACTCTAAACTCATATTTCAATCTTCATACATCCTTAGTTTTCATCATCTCATTTTTTTTAAATTCGATATTATTGTCTCTCATGTATGACACACACATCAAACCAATCTTTATATAATTTGTTTCTAAAAAATCTATAAGAGATGATTTTTTTCGATTATATGAACCCATGTATTCTTTTAAAATATTTATTGACCCTCTAGTATTTCTTACCTCTTCCATTCTTATTTGATTTCAAATATTTTCATCTCAAATATCACATTACCATCACCGTTTGCCATGGGTAAGAGTTTATATAAGTAAAAAGATGTGTGAAATAAAATAATTCATAATATTAAATATTAGATCATAAATTTCATCATTATATCATATTTTCATAGTGTTCATATGATATATAAATGATTTCTCACTGAATTTTTTCACTTCTGTTTCTACTACGTGACATCATACATTCATACATTGAGTTTCCAAAATTTCAATATTTAAATGATTTTTTTGAATCATTGAATATTTATGAATAAACTACCATGTATAAGGATAAATTTCAACTACTATTATTAAATTTTTAGTGGATTATTTATCATAAAATTTATTAGAGATATAAATTTAAATTTTATAATACTACCATATGATATATCCAATAAGTAGTGTTTATTCATATTAATACGTTTCGTTTGATATGATATATTACAATTCTAAAAAACCATATATTAAATAAATAGTAATCCTATTATTTGTCACTATCAATATAATGTATAGATTATTAGTTAATACAGAATAAAAACATTAAATTGGTTATATTATATATATTTTTTATATTTTAAAAAAATTGGAATTAATGGGGAGAGAGTTCATTACTAGAAAAAAAATTTCAAAAAATTACATTGCGTAATATAGTAAAATATTCCATGGTTTAGTGAAATCTCTAAATAACTATGAAGGATACATGGATTATTGGAACCACAAGTGAAATTATTCCTAAATAAAAATGACTTATAACAATGATATAATATTATGATCGATAACATAGGTGTCATTTGGTTACTATCTAAACTATATAATATTATATGAATATGTTTTTAAGGAATACCTTAACATTGGGAATACTTTTTATGGTTCATGGTTTTCATAGGCCCTGAAATTAGATAAATTTACATCACTATAGTCCAAATATTATTTCTAAAATAATGAATCCATTATTAATTTCACTTATTTCATTATAACAATCAACCCTCACTTTCCAAATAAGAACAAAAACAATTGATTCCAAAAAAATGTACCATCAACAAGGATTAGAACAAACTTATACCAAACACATTCTACTAATGCACAAGACCATATAGGGATTATGGATGGAAATATTTAAACATTCAATATACCGTTTCAAATAATACTGATCATCTCTCCTTATTCGATATTGAATAATATGATAATTTCAAAAAACATTCAAAAAATAAACATTATAACTCACCAAACCAAATCACATGGGATTATTTACAATTACATAATCCACATGATGTATTCTCTATTTTTACTTTTAAAATTTAATTAAACTTATTTAATGGATATCAACATAGGGAAGTGGGTCCCTTCTCAATGTTATCAAAGATATTTTAAGTCAACAAATATGATTTTAATGAATTATCTAGTTTCGTTAAGATGAAAATGAAAACTTTGAGTATTGTTTAACTATATTTTAATTTTTAAACTACCACAATAGATTTATTTTTATTATTTACCAATAAAATTTAAACTATTATTCCATTATTTTCTTTAATTTATTAATATATATTTCAAACTACCATATATTCTTTAATAATTATGAAAATTTTTTATTACCAAATTATGAAATTATTTATACAATTTTATTTATTTTATTTATGAATTTTTTATAATAAATAAAATTAAAATTAAATTACATATCAAATGTGAAGTAAATTTTTTAAAAATATACTCAATATTATATACAATCATAGAAACATTTTATTGATGAATTAAACCACAATTGTGTCATTTTTTTATTCGTGAAATAATCTTTTAATTCCCCTTCTTAATATCTATTATCACAAACATACTATTTTGATTTTTTTTTTAATTTTATTTATAGATAATATTGAGTAAATGTTTGAATATGAATATTTCAAAAAATGATTAATATGTGGAAGGTGTTTATGATTTTTTAGATGTTTTGAAAGAAACAGTTTTCTTTTCCATGCTTGAGATGTTTAAATGTGACGAACCAAATCTGATCACCACCGAATATGGCACCAATCCCAGCCCGTGATAAGGGACGAAGGGCTTTCCTGATCCCCATTAGTAGGAACATGTTCCCGAGAATCATAAAATGATAATATTCAATAATTTACCAATGTGTATAAATATAAAACTACAAATGAATCCAATAAAACAAATCTGGATTTTTAAAACCAAAAAATGTTTTACAAAAATTCATTTTTGAATTACATAGTCTAAAACCACTCACAGGTACTATAACAAAGGTACAAAACCAAAAATTAACATTATATGAACCTGAAAATGTAAAAAGGAATCATGCTCAAGCCATCTCTAGAACACTGCATCATGAATGACCGGTGAAATCCTGAACTGTTGGCACAAAAGTTGTTCCCAAACCTGCTACAACAAAAATAACCAAGTCCACATACACCCAAGGGTGTAATTAATGTATTATATAATTCCCAATTGGATACCACCACTAATAGATTCCATTTGGTAAACATTCAAAGATGAAAAGAATTCAAGTTTTAAAAAATTTGTAATTTCTAGTTACAATTTCTAAATGATGCAACAAAAAAGCAGTTTTCAAGTAGGATAATTTAAAGAATCATAATTTTTAAAATAAATTAAAAAGATATTTATTTTTTCAAGACAAATATTCCATATTTTTACGGTATGTATAATGGTTCTAATGAGCACTTGCAATAAGAAAAAACCCCTAGGCACTAGCTAGCTGTGGGTCCTAGAAACCTCGTATCTCGGTGAGAGTAACAACAAAAAATATATATTCTCATGCACGTGAAACTAGTAGGGAACATAACCATAACCTAGGGGTCCCCAATAATCATCATCATAGTTTATTTAGTGTAGTATGCATCAATATTTCTATGTGAAACTGAGGCCAAACCCCACAGATTCACTATCATACTAGTACACATCCACCCACCTAAAAACCTGGGTTTTCCCTTCGTGCTCAACCAAGTTCAACAATCTAGGAAATATATTATTCTCATGAAAATATCACTTCCACATCACACATTAACCAAACAGCCCCATGTACATCACAGAAGTCACAAATTCAACTTTTCCTTCAAATTCATTTTCAAATCAAACTCACAGTAAAATGGCCCACAACACTTATAACATATCATTCACATTCCAACACATCCTTTAGGAATTTTATAAAGTACCTACAAATATGCTAAAGATCACATAAAAAACCAGTCATATGTTTCATAAAACCCTTTTTATAAAAAAAACCCATTATTCACATCGTACTCAATCAAACATCCCACATCACATTCACACATCTTTCACATTTCAGTAAATTCATTAATAAAATTTAGAAAACAGTTCCAAGAGGATACACATCACATGAGAGACCTATTAACATTTAAAATGGTCCATTTAAATGTAAAAATAATCTAAAATAGTTTTCCAATATGGTTTCACCTCTTACATAAATCAATAAACCAGTAAAAACATTCATAAAACAATTATAAATAGTGTACCTAAGCTTTTCACATAAAACCCATTTCAAAACCATATTTCAATTAAAAAATCACACCAATACAAATTCAAAACAGAATTCGAATCCCCAAAAACATTTATTAAACTACCCCCATGTGTTATACAAACCCCTCAAAAAATACCAAAAAAGATCCACAAGAAAAGAACATGTTTTCCAAATCACTTTCAATAAGTAAAATAAGGTTTTACACCTAAAACCCATTAAAACCCACTTTAAAACCTAATGGCACACCAATACACTACAAAATCCTAATTTTCAGCATAAAAATATTTATTAATACTATTTTATAAGTTATAAACACACCCAAACAATACCCAAATGGTTACACATGAAAGACACTGAATTTAAAGCTAAAATGATACTATAAAAATAAATGCTTAACCAAATCCAACATAAATAGATTTCGCCCAACACACAACATATTAGGAAAATTAATGACAATAAATTCAACAAACTAACTAATCTAGAAATGATTACACTTGTAATAACCTACCTTTATTGTCAAAACACTCAAAACATGGTGTGAAAAATCAACCACACCATCGCCACACCTGAAGGAAGATAAATCCAGCCCTAGACCGCAAGATTTGACCAAAAATACACCAAAGAAAACCTCCAGTTCAATCCTCAACATCGGAACATGAGGAACGTTACGAATGGGTGAAATAAATCCTATGGAAGGGGAAGAAATCAAGGAAAGAAACACTTACTTGAACCATCTTGAATCAAACAAACCGAATACACCAATAGTTTAATCACCAATCAACCAAACCTGATATGGAGGATCCAATGGGGATTATAAGGTCATGTGGGGACTAAAATGGGGGAAAAAGAGTTTAAATTAAAATATTTATGAAATAATCAACATATCTTCTCAAATATGGACAATTTGAGGAACCCTATGAAGTTTTACCTACTCCACAAGGCAAATGAGGTCCAAAGTGGGAAAATGAATAATAGGGGCGAGTCTCAGGATTTTGGCTTTAGGCGGGAGGTGGAATCACATGAATAAAGTAAAAATTGAGTATTTTATTATTGACATAAAAAACAATTTAAAATAGGAAATGGCTCACATGATGGCCCAATTCAAAATTAATTCACTCGATCCCAAAATGCTAATGGGTGTCAAAAAGGGTCCAAATGGAAATGGTTATTTGGATAGGTCATAGGATGAAAAGTGGGAAGTCCAATAGATGAAAAATATAGAGAAATGAAGGAGTTATAAAAAAAATAAAATTTACTTTTAAATCTAGATTTGGGATTACGGCTTGGCCCAAATTTTTAAATTCCTCCATTTCCAACAAAATGAATGGAAAACTACCAAAAAAATAATGAATGGAAATTAAATAAAAAATACATTTAAAAAGTCATGGATATGACAATTATCCCCACCATAATACATTTCATCCTTGGAAAGCCACAACAAGTGAAAATTCAAAAACAAAACCCAACTGATAAACGAAGAAGTAATTATTTTCCATGATTCGCCTCCAAAGGACAAAACACCTCCAGTGATCATTTAAGGATGGATTACTCTCACAACCAAAACATACACCACATTCCTGAAACAACCAAGAACATTCAGGATTTATCCCAAATGAAAAATCTGCAAACACAGTCAGAACAATACTCAATAAATTTACCTAAACAAACAACAACATCAAACAAAGATACACTTACCCTACTATAACTAAACCATTGGGAACTCTCCAATCTCAATGTTTACCGAAGGAAGATGTAGGTAGTAACATATCACCAAAAGATAATACATAATTCCAAGACAAGAATAGGGAAAATATCTATGTTACTCGTATAAAGAGAAACAAATGGGCTCCCCACCATAAGAGACAACTTATATTTCCTCCCGAGACAGAATCAGGACTACAACAAGGGGAGGCCTGAACAGACTCCCAAGTACAAGGGGTATACATCCATTTTAAATTTCCAAAAATAATATGCATGATACCCATGGTGGGTCTCCCCACCATAAGAATCAACCATTATAACCGACCTGTGAGGGACTACACTAAAAGACCCCAAAAATTTAATGATTTGCGAAGGCATAACAGTTATTCCCCACGGTTTGGGAAACCATGAACTAACTGTGCAGACCATTCTTTCTTCATGGATTCCTAGAACACGGTCACTCTTAATTGTGCAAAAATCGTATGCTCAACATGTCTAGGAAAATTTCAATATATTCTCCAAAGACTCAATGAAATCCAATTGGGTGAAATATTGGGTGATGACATGGATACAAGACCCTCCACATATTTCTACCGAATGAGAACAACAGATGAAAGATGATGACACCATACGTTTAAACTCTTCCTATATTTCATATTGAGGATAGGATTTTGTACAAGGGATTAAACGTCTCTGGGGTTTCCCTGACTACGGGCCAGCTTCTCTCAGGGACATATGGATTGAGCTCAAAATATTGAAGTATCTTCAGCCTCGCAGTTAGGCTATAGAATCCCATGGGTGGAACTTCTTCATTCAGTGCCACAAACAACTACACTGCATACCTCGATGGATTAACCAAGACATAACACACTCCATAACTCACTTTACTGAAACCTGACATTCCACTAAAACAATGGATCATAAGATGAACACACATCGTATCTTATTTCTTTGGGTGAGAAACAACAGAAGGGCATGATAAGTATAAACACAATCCTCTATGATAGAGGATTTGATGTTTTCACAAGGGAGACATACTCCCAACATAACAGAGAACATCAAAGGATTGAGTGACCATCACTTTTAAAGTAAAATGAGCACACAACATCACAATGCATCACCGAACATGACCTTTTTGATTGATAGAAACAATACATGGAACATGACCTTATGTTAAGTACCTAAACAACAGAAAAGTACAAAAAGTGGACACAATAGCTTATCATGACCAATATCCCAAACTTTTTGGGTTAACATGAACTCTTGCTTCAAAAAAACTATAATGAACCCAGAGGCCCTCTTAGATACAATCCAGACACTCATCCACACTAACAACCCATTAACACCTCCACCTTTGATGAATGAGGAAACTTAAGAATCTAAGGTCTCTTTCAACCTTCCTCAATAATAATTCCACTACAATAGGATAAAAAAATCAACAAAATGAATTTGTGTATACTCAATCAACAAATATCGATTAAATATTACTTATATTGATAAACTGGAGGATTTTCCAAAGGAGAAAAAATATGGGTTTCACATTAGTTGTGCATTAACCCTTATTGGGGGAAAACCTTATCCAATGAGAGAACCCAAGGAACAAACAAAGCTGGTCCACTGGTAAAAAAATACCACAAACCAGATCAAAACACTTGAATGGAACCACCATAAAGTTGTCATGAAACATATCTCAAAAGAGATGACTAACCATTCCTTCTACAAAACTTGCCTTCCAAACACAAACCCAAAACACGGTTCAAACAAGAGGAGTTCATGCACTCAAAATATCCCACCGCATCAAAATTTTCCAAATATACATTATATACACCATCCCCAACAATTTAACAACACATCATGTTTTTCTTTAAAAACATTTCTTTGAAAACAAACAGTTTACCAGTTAGTGTATCCACCAATTGTACACCATGGGCCTCACACAAGCTTGTTTCTATGCCACACCAAGAACCCTCCTCATATCCATCATGGCACTCCTCCAGTCATGAAATCTACAATCCTTCATCCCAAATGACACCATGTATGTGGTCTATCATGAAAAACCAAAAGTTAAAATAAAAAATCATTCAACTTTTCAAAAGAAAATCAGTTAACCAACACATCTTTTTTCTCAAAACCACTAACCACAGGATCAAAATACAAATTCACGTCTTACAAAACATTTCAAAAAGACAAAAACATTTATAAAATATCGCACTTTCATGTTATTCACAAAAATTTCAAAACATATCATCCCATTAAAACACCCTATGATTTTTTAGAAAACTCAATTGGAAACACATTTTCAAAACCAACATCAATATAGTTTCTGATTTCAAAAGATGTATAAGCACACAATCATTCATTTCAAAATAATTCTGAAAATTTAGTTCCACTATTTCATAAATCAAACCATTTCCTCTTTATTTGAAAATTTTTTCACAAAAACTCTTTGCTTCTTAAAATCATGTCACCTTAAAACCAATGTTCCACGATTTCAAAACTACAGAACACAATAAAATGAGAGAGGAAACCGGTTTCAGTGGGTAACATGAAAATATGGTTGGAGGCCATATTCTAATAAATTTAATATAAAATATGGTTTTCTAGGGAATATCACTGGCTCCACATGGCTTGCTAGTCCCTGTGAGCTCATAGAGACCATTAACCAAACTATCTTTTAATTTCCTCTAATCATCATTAAACAAAGAACAACAAAGGAATCCAAAAGGTCCGGACATCCCCTGGAGACTTGAATCCCATAATGAGGTGTGGAGATCAGACACAATACTCATAACTGAAATTACATGTCTCGAAAATCCTAAATCCAGACTATCCCGACTATTCACCAAATAGCATGACCCAAAGAGAGGGAACCTCCTCTAATTCCATTTTTTGTCACGATCCGAATCTGATCACCACCAAAACTGGCACCATACCCAGACAGTGATAAGGCCCGAAAGGAATTCCTGATCCCCATGGGCTGGAACAACTACCTGGGTATCATAAAATGAGAATTGGGAACGGTTTACGCACGTTTATATACATAAAACTACAAATGAATTTAATAAAACAAATCTGGATTTTTAAAACCAAACTATGTTTTACAAAAAATGAACTGAATAAAATAGTCTAAATCAACACACCAAGACTATAAGAAAGGTAAAAATCTAATAATGAACAGCCCAATAACCTCATATTACAAGAGGCATCTCGTTCAACCCTTTCCACAACACTGCATCATGAATGATTGGTGAAAACCAGAACTGTTGGCACAAAAGTTGTACCCAAACGTGTGACAACAAAAATAACCATGTCTCATTACACACAAGAGAGTATTTAGGGTGTGATATAGTGCACATTATGATAACACCACTATGAGATTATATGTGATAAAAATTAAAAGATGAAAATCATGAAAGTCTTCAAAAAAATATAATTTCTAGTTACCATTTCTAAAAGATGCAACTAAAAATCAGTTTTCAAGTGTGCTAATTTAAAAAATCAAAACTTTTAAAATAAATTAAAAAGATAATGATTTTTTCCAGCCAAATATACAATATTCCGATGGTATGCATAATGTATCTAATGAGCACAGGTAATAGGAAATAACCCCTAGGCACTAGCTAGGCATGGGTCCCAGGTACCTCTTATCTCACTGATTGATACCACAAAAAATATATGTTCTCATGCACGATCCACTTGAAAGGAACAAGCCCATAACCTAGTGTTATCCAATCATAATCATCATAGTTTAGTTTGATTTGTAATCATTAATCTATCTAAGTGAAACTGATGCCAAACCCAACAGATTCACTAGCATACTAGTAAACGTCTACCCACCTAGATACCCGGGTTTTCCATTTGTTCTCAAACAAGATCAACAATCCAAGAAAAATTGTTTTCACAGTAAAATATCACTTACACATCACACATTAACCAAACATTTCCATGTACATCACACAAGTAATAAATTCTACTTTTCATTCAAATGCATTTTGAAATCGAACTCACACCAAAATAGCCCACAACACTTATTGCATAACATTCACAATCCATAACATCCTTTAACAATTTTATAAAGTCCATCCAAATATGATTAGCATCACATAACATCCCACTCACACGTTTTATTTAACCCTTTTTATAAACAAAATCCATTTTTCAAATCGCACTCACACAAACAACTCACACCACGTTCACACCTCTTTTAGATTTCAGTAAAACCATTAAAATTTTTATAAAACATTTCCTAGAGGATAAACATCACATGAAAGACATATTAAAATTTAAAATGGTCAATTTAAAAGTATAAACAAACCAAAAAAAATTCCAATATGGTTTCACCTCTTACATAAATCATTAAACCATTCAAAACAATCATTAAACGATTCTAAAGAGAGTACCAAAGCTTTTCACATAAAACCGATCTCAAAACCATTTTTCAAGGAAAAAATCACACCAATGAAAATTCGAAACAAAATTTCAAGCCCCAAAAACATTTATTGAACTACCCCAAGTGTTATAAAAACACCGCAAACAATACCAAAAATGATCCACATGAATATAACATGATTTCAAAATCACATTCAAGAAGTACAATAAGGTTTTACACCTTAAAGCCATTAAAAACATATTTAAAACCTAAGGGCACACCAATACCTTACCAAATCATAATTTTCATCAAAGAAAGATTTATTAAACCAATTTCATATGTTATAAAACAGACTCAAAAAATACCCAAATGATTAAACATGAAAAACATACAATTTTAAGTTAAATGAAACTATAAAAATAAATGCTTAACATATTCCAAAAAAAACAGGTTTCACACCACACACAACATATTAGGAACATGAATAATAAGTAATTCAAGAAATATGACTCATATAGAAATGATTACACATATAATCACCTACCTTTTATGTCAAACCCAAAAAACATGGTGTGAATCACAATCGCACCACCACTGCACCTCATGGATGATAAATCCATCCCAAGACCACAATATTTGACCAAAAAGAAACCAAATAAAATCCTAGGTTAGAACCTCAACTTCTATACATGAGGAAATTCATGAACGGATGATGGAAACCCTAAGAAAGGGGAAGAAATCAAGGAAAGAAACACTTTCTTGAAACATCTTTAATCAAATGAACAAAATACACAAAACGTTGAATCTATAGGTAACCAAACATGATATGAAAGCTCTAATGGGGATGATAAGGTCATGTGGGGACTGAAATGGGAGAAAAAGGTTGAAAATTAAATTATTTATGAAAGAATAAACATACCTTCTCAAATCTAGATAATTTGAGGCACCCTAACCAGTTTTTCCCTACTCCGCGTAGCAAATGAGGTCTAAAGTGAAAAAATGAATAATGGGCGTGAGGATCGGGATTTCGGATTCAGGTGGGATGTGGAATCATAGGAATATTTTAAACAATTATTACGTTAATAAATATATAAAAATATTTTAAAACTGGAAATGGCTCACGGGTCCGCCCATTTCCAAAATAATTCACTCAACCCCAAAATTCAAATGTGTTAAAAAGGGTCCAATAAGACATGGTGATTTGGATATGTCATAGGGGGAAAATTGGGAAGTGTAATGGATGAAAATTTTTATCAAATGAAGGAGTTATAAAAGAAATAAAATTTATTTTTTAAACCAGAATTGGGCTCACAGTTTGGATTTTTTTTTTGAAAACTCTCCATTTCCACAAAAATGAATGGAAACCCCCCAAAACAACGAAAAAATTGAAATTAAATGAAAAATAAATTTAAAAGAAGTCATGGATGTGACATTAAATATTAATTAATTATAAAATTATAGATATCAAAGAGAATTTAATTTTTCTTGTTTTTAATATATGTTATTACTATTGGATTTTTCATAGTGAAACATGATAGATTTTTAGTTATATTGATGATGAAGCTTTGTAAGATTATAACTCAGATAAATATGAATAAATGATACATGATATTTAATTGGAGACAATTTATAATCAGTAAAAACTTTAGAATCTATATGGTTATGTTGAAAAATAATTTAATCTAGGTTTTAAAGGATTTATAGTATTATAACTGTTGTGAATTTTGATTAACTAGATGGTGATGTATGGATGGACTAACAATAGTTTTATAGTGTTTCTATAATTATATTATTATATTATTAAAAAGGAGAATTATTATCCAGATTCACATCATGAAGAGAATAATATAATGTTATTGACAGAGTTAGGGTAGAAATAGAAATTCTTGCCTACCCAAATCACTATGTGATATAAAGGATGGACCATGACTTTATTTCTGGTTTTCCTAAATGTGGTTTGTCATGGTTGAGTATGAATGAAAATTCATAGCCTGATTTACCAATTACTGAGACCAATGACAAGTAAATTTATAATATTCCATTAATTTTTTACTCGATTGAATTATTTGAAAATTCAATTGATGACAAAGTTTTATGATTTCATGTCGATGACAGGATATGTGTTGGAAAATTATGATATCCTGCCAAATGTACACAATAGGCGAAAATTTATCACCAGTTTCCTTCATTCAGAAATGATGTTATAAATATCATACATTATTGAGTATGGATGGAATGAACACATAGAGTAGTCTTTGTAGATGAAATTGTTCAAGGACTATTTTATAGGTAATTTATAACTTATCTCAATAAATTTTGATGAAAAAAAATTATTTCTTTTGTATTTCAATTATCTCATGATCAAAACTACCGAGAATGATCTTGATGTTTTCTAGTCCCTATTAAATTTTTATTTGAAAAATTCATTAGATGATGAAATTAGGGTGTTTGATTTTTTAAAAGTTGTATTTTTTATTTCATACAATGATGCAGTTTCGTATAAATACCTTTTAAACATATTGGATTTTTCATGACATAGTGTTTTGGGGAATAAGACGTGTACAATTTGTGAATAATAGATGACATATTATCATCCATATAATGGGATTAAAATAGTATACATGGGACATTGACGGTTTTCTCCCTTTTGATCACACTTATATAAGACTAAAAAATGTACTAAATGGATCACAATAATTTTGTATTTTCCCAAAATCATTATCCACAAGGCAATATTTTGATGTTTTGTAAAACATTGATGTGACATTTTGAAAAAGAAATAAATCTATTGAGGATCAAAATATTTGAAAGAAATAGCCACTATTTTTGAGATACCATATTTGAGATATCATTATGTCAAACATAATATTGACATCATACACATATAGAATAATATCTATTACATCATGAAACTAACTCTGTTAGATATTAAAAGAAATACTAATAATGGGTTGAATCTTGCTTTTGACTAACTCTCAATGAGAATTACTTTAGATTTATCTGCCATTCCAAATGGATGGATAACATTCCTACCCCCATCATTACATAAATTATCCAAAGGGAAAAGTTACATTTTTCATTATCATTAGGATATCCAAGCATTGCACACTCATTATTATAATGTAAAAAAATTTGTGAATTTTAATTATTTAATGTTGGAAGCTATGAAATATCATGACTGTCTTATAATTGTTTAACAAATCCTCCTATTTTTATTTCATGGATATTTCCCATCAATGACAAAATTATTATCATAACGGTGGGGTGTTTTTCAATTCGATTTGTAATTCAGTGATCGATATGAATTCTATGAACAATTAGAAGAACCAATCCAGTTCTATACATTTTAAAATGGAAATATATTCTCCTCCATAATTTTTTGATATCTTGGTGCATTAGATGGTTCATATTGTTTATGAAATATTGATTTTATATTTGGCATATCTATGTTAGATATGTACTTTTGAAATATATATGAATATATTAAAGTGGAATGTTAATAATACAAATTGACTTGAATCCACCATTATTTAGAAGTAAATATTCGAGGAGGTTGTGGTGTTTTTTACAAGATACATATATGTAGTGGTTTATATTGTCTTTAATAAATATCCCAATGATCGAGATAATTAATGATGAATGGGGATATGTGGATTTAATGTTCAATCAATGATAGTTTAAAAGATAATGTTGATATTTTTATATATGTCGAATAATATTGATGATGTTCATCCATATATCACATCGCATAATAATGTGTTGAAACAATGTCATCCAAAGAAGAAATATATATTTATTTTTAATGTGAATAATAAAATATTTTTCTCATGGTTTAAATAGATTGGTCTTGGAATATAATATGAAATAAAAACATTGAGATGGATAGTGGTTGGTCTGTGATAACATGGGATATTGTTGTCTACTATACATTCACTAAAGTAATCACTCACCCATAGAGGTTCCCCTCATTATGATCCATAATCCTTATCGACTTCTTATAAAATGTTTCCCCAACCTCAATTTCTAGTTCCCCTAAATTGATAACATGATATCGATCATTAACATAGATCCATTTTTCTGAAATGTGGATTATTTTGATTACCCGGTCTAATTTCATGATATATCCAACTGATACACCACCTTTTTTACTCAACATATTATATTTAAATTGATAATTAATCTCCATGATATATTTCCACCATAGAAATTATCTTCATCCCACAACAAGGTGAGATCTTTATGAATACATGATCTCATACCTTGAACTATGAAGGCATCCATAATAGCTTTGAATATAAATTTGGATGGATTTATAATGTTTTTATTCTCTTCTAGATGATATAATCCTTCTCTATTATGAATTTCACCATGTTTGGGCCTATATGTGATGGCTCTGTTAGGATGATTTAGTAAAGTGGTGTCCATTAGAGTAACCCATATAGGGCCTCAAATAGTTCTATACATCATGTTTATTAGAAGCTCTTTTTATGGAAAATACACCAAATAGTATGTTATCCTCCCGAATATGGCCACATTCTGTCATGAAATCCACCAAAAAATCCTCCACAACCTGTATGGTCCAGTTAGTCTTACCTTGAATATGTGGCGGAAAATTCATTCTCTAGTGCAAATGAGACCCATTGTTTTCCTATAATCCTCTACATAATCAGGACATAAATTATGAATCTCAGTCTAATACTATCATCGATGAAACTCTATAGAAGAATAATATCACATATTATTAACGATGTCCCATGATCTATACTTAACTCTTCTCTTGTTTAGCTAGGATGTGTAAGAACATGGTGAGTTGTTCTATGATCACCCAGATTGAATTGTGTCCTATAGAAGTTCATGGTAACCTCTTCATGATGTCCTTATATATACTATCCAACATTAACCCTATCACCTCAAGGAGTTTGTTGAATCTTGTTCAAATATGATGTTATGAATTTAATGTCTATTATGTAATTCATTGAGTGGAAAAAATTACAACACCACTTTTCATCCATAGACACAAAACATCCACTAAATGTCCGGGTATATATTTATGACATATGGATATACCATTAAGTTATATTTATGAAACTCCCTCAGCACCTCTTCTCTCATCAAACCTAGAACCATAATCCGTCCTTTAATAAGTATGTCATAATTATTATATTTAGAAAATATATCAAGAGCTTGTACCATGGATATATGAGTACGTAGGGACCAATAATTTGTATCTCTTATTTGTGACTCCTTGACTCACTATACAAATAGAGGGGTAACTAAAATCAAATAGAGATAAAGTACTCAATACACATCAAAAAAATCAAAATTCAATGAGGCCATCTTCTTTGATTCCATTTCTTGGAAATTGACATCACGATCTCTTTTATTTAGGGTACCTTCCACCCCATTACCCAACCCATGACTATATAAGATCTAGAAGTCATAATCCTATAGGGACTCCAGATATCACATGTTTTTCAAAATATGTTCATTCATAGATAATATATACATAAGAATATTTTGGTTTTGATATACGACAAATATCTCACCCCAAAAGTAGTTTTACAACAACTTAAGTGTGAAGGCAACCGCATCATGATCAATATAGTGGGACATAATGTTCTTCTAAATTTGTCTCAACTAACATGAATCATATGAAATCAATAACATCCTATGCATAAGAATATTACCTAGCCATTTCCTTACTGAATAATAGAACTCTACATACTCAACGCACAACTCCAAAAATAAAAAATGTGATAACATAACATTCTCTACCTCAACTACTTGAATGAATTATAGAACCTCTCTATCCACATGAATGAAATTCACTTTTGGGTCAAAGATATAAAGATATTTGATATCATGGAGAATATATTAATAATATTTTATAAAATACTACGAAACCAAGGAATTCTTCCACTTCCTTCATGATACTATGTGTATCCAAAGAATATATTATCCCGACCATTAATGATTCCACCACTAAATCAACATCAATGTCAATTTGTACCATAATTTGGGCCTTATAAATCAATAATTTCCACTTAAGAGATTAATATAATGTTTCTTCTCTCTAGGTATATCCATAACTAACCTCAAGCAACTCACATGCTTCTACTCGGACACCCAGTACACTAGGAAATCATCGATGAATACTACCCAAAACATGTCTATGAATGGTTGATTGAACTAAATCCTAATTACCATGAACATTATTGGTGGTGTTTTTCATGCCCAAGGGAATATCCCTGTACTCATTGGTTCCATAATTACATTTAAAAGGCATATCTAATATAACTTGGTATGGTACTCATAGCTGGTGATTTAATGATCTGAGGCCAATATTCAAGAACTATCATGATCTTCCCAAATTATCAATGAAATCATCTATACATTTTTGAAGGTACATATATTTTATCATCACATTTTTTTGGAAACTATAATTCACACAGAACATAGATCTCAGGTCCTCATTCTTCACAATTAGTATTGGGGATTCCCCGGGTGAAACACTGGGTATAATGAATCCCTTCCTCTATATGTTCTCCATCATCTCCCTCATCTCAAAAAACACTATTAGATCCTTTTGATATACTAGTGTTGATATTGGGATCATCTCAAGGTGTAAACTTATTAATATTTTTATCACTTTGTAGTGATGTAAAAAGAGAACAACCTCTAAAAAGACATCATTATACTCCACCAACATTTTAAGAAGCTAAATACACAAATTTTCAACGTCACCAAGTGTAATTGTATACTTCTAATTTTTAATTAGATTCACTCTCATACACAAGATCTCATCTTAATCATTATATTTTTCTTTTCCACTCACCATGAAAAAACTCTTCCCATACTTGTAGAGGCACCACTTCATTAACCTTAATTAGTCTATATGATAATGAACTCCAGATAACAAGTTCATACCTAAAATGATTTATTATTAACATGTGACTTTAATATAGAGGTCCCAAAATAAAAAATGACATTTTTTATTAATTAGTTTTGTTGCATAACCCTAGAGATATATTAAAATAGGAAAATAATGGTCTATGGTTCAACATTATATTTATGTTTTTATTGAATTTTAAACAGATGTATGATGCTATAAAGGGTTATATCATGCTAATTAAAAAACTATTCACTAATCACAACTCCAGCTATAGAGTTCTAATCAAATCATTTTTTATATTTATTCTTCAATTTATTCAAAACATTATATGTGTGAAATTAAATATGTTTTATATATTCCCAAAATAATTTACAGATCACTCGGACTCAGAATCTCACACTGTCATAGTTCCTAGATACAAAAATAACAAATGTAATATCCAAAATATATAGAAGAAAAAAATTCATTAATGATTTTATATATAGTTTAATGAAATGTAGATCTTATTACTGTAATGGTTCTAAGGGTTTCCTAATTGGTGAGATTTTTTTTGAATGTGACTATGATTTTTGGGTGTGACCACTATTCAAATGTTATTGGACTTTAGTTTTGTACATGACATAGTGATTTCAGTTTCCCTCACATGTAGTCTAAATAGTTTTATTTCGGTAATAATAATATTTTGTGTGGAATCTTGAGGGAATGAACATTCATGAACATTGGTTCAGTACTGATGTAACTAAGATAGGTGATGGATTTGGTATGATTTTCCAAAAAGGGTTAAATTCTTGATTCTTATAATGTCCTTCATGAGAAGGTGTTCAGAATAAGATATCCATGTTCACCAATTGTGTATGGTGACTCTAGTCTAGTACCCATGTTGTTTCTAAATGAGACTTTATTTTGAGTTTATTTTTCTATATCATGTGTTTTTAATCACTATTGATCATGGGTGTAGTTTCCTTTTATGTATATTTACTTATAATTACATAATGGATTCTTTCATCTGTAGAGGTGATTCATTGGTGGTTTATCCAATTTGGTGGAATTTGGTGATTAATTTTTAATCAATGATTTTTTATTTTGGATGATATTATGGTACAGTGATGTGCATTTTCCTTCACGAATTCATATTAAATAAATTCTAAATTTTCAGGAGACCCATGATCAGTATCCACTCTTTAATGATTTTTTCTATATGATAATGTTTTTCCAACTTGTATTTATTTTTTTGGTATGCATGGATTGATCAATTACAATTCAAAAGGATATTAATTGTTCTATTATTTCATATATTTAATATTTTATAGGTATATATATCCAAACCCTACTCAAATATTTACAAGTGATGTGGGTTTGGTTTTGTTCTCTAATATTTCAACCCATGATTTAGAGTTACTAGGGCCAAATGTTTTCCCGACACAACCCGAAGAGGATCCAGCTGCAACTACTCCAAGCCATCCTTCATAAGATAGGACTGGAACATGCGTCCAAATAAATAACTAGAATTTGATGTATTTTAAGAATTTTAAAATATATCGACACAAAAACATCTCATTTCCTAACTTTAGAGGAATAATAAAATAAGATTCAATATCATTAATATTACCATGCGTATGAAAATATTTAGTGGATATAAGAGTATTACCATGAAAAATTAATGTAGAAAGGAAAACCATCCAACCAGAATGATTTCCCAACAATATAGTACTAGATAGTAAACCTGCTGAGATATCCCAACTCATTATCTCCATGCTTTGACCAATTTATGTAGTCAAATGTGATAGGTATCCCCAATCTCCTTAGTAGTCACTGATGAACTATTTTTTATATTCATAAGACACGACACTGGTTGGAAAATATCATGTAGGGGTGGTTATATACATACCATGTAGGATTCCTTGAATGGTGAAGGGGGGTATTTTATTCATGATAAGATGAGATAGAGAGTAAAAACCCCAACCAAAACAATAGGGAAAAAATAAAATTCCATTGACATATATATATATATATTATTAATAATAATAAATTAAAAGTATATAGAAAGGTATCTGCATATCATAAACTGGACCAGGAAGGAGTTCCATTAGTTCTAAATTTTGATAACATTGTCCAGTATCTCACGTGTCAGCACAGCAGAAAACATCCATGCCATGCCACACCTTGCCACGATTCCTCAAAGTCAAGGGTACATAAAATCTGAATAGATTACACATTCACTATTGTGAGAGTTGGTGAGAATACGTTGATAGATAAAGAACTCATTCCATATCCCAATGTAATTTTTACACTCAATAGTCTATATAGGACACATACCAAAACTAGTTGGAGGATTACACTGAATGTGATGGTCGAGGAACCATTCCAATCCTAGCTTAATGGTTCCACTATAGTGGTCAGTACAAGACCCATGACCATGCTAATTGGATGGGGCTAGTCTAGTATTCGTCGAGCCATTTGATGGTATACATGTGGGTTCTACTAAATTTGAAAATAGAGGTCCTAGACCATACCTTGTAGGAGGGTGAAAATTAAATATTCGATGATAGATACCCTAAATCAACAGGATGGTGATACATAGTTGATAGTTAGAGATTCCATGTTTTATATAATTATGATGTGGAGACTATAATAGTTGATAGTGTAAATGTTCCCTACACTGTAGGATTTTTTAATATTATACTTAGGAAGAGGACCCATACTCAACACAATTAAAAGGTTCCAATCTATGCCCCTTGATGATCATGGTTGATCATTGCCATCATTGAATAACTCCTATAAAAGGGTCTCACTCATAATATCTCACATCATGTCTGAAAATCAACTATTGTGGCCACAAATAAAAATTAACATGAAAATGAACATTGGATAGGCTACACATGGGAAAAAATCTATGTCCAAACACATGATATAATAGAGTTTAATGTTTCCTCAATAAGGAATAAAGGGAACACAACATGTAATTGGACCCACATAATATGTTCCCTCACTCATTATCATTATTGTGTTTGTACTGGTACGTGGTCCTATATCCCTGTTTCACTATAATGCATGTAGGGACACTATATTATGTTCATTAGCAACATGGTATCATGCTCATTCTCCCCTACGACATCTCTATAACCAGTCAATGTCATTGTACTTCAAAAAATGATTTGTGGTTGGATGTCACCGTGCATGTGTATTTTCAACATACCTTCCAGGATACGAACACAAGTGTAACACATCATGAGGGGTCCCACATGGTGTAAGATAATTTTCATTCCAACAATCATAGCCACCACAACCCATGTGATACATGTCACATGTTCTTCTGAACTACAAAAAAGTGTGATCATGATTTTTCCAAAAACAATTATATACTAAAAAACATTAAGATATTGATCTTGTGCCATATATTTATCATCCACACCATTCATAACTGGTGGATCCTTCTTATGTTAATCATTTCCCACCATCTGATGGTCAAAAAATTATTTTCCATTGGCCAACTCGAAACCTAAATCACTTCTCATGCCAAACAATGTCCATTTTGGATTCCAATACACAATTATATCATGCAAAACATAAAAAAAAACTCTCATTCAATTAATGGATCTCTTTTTTTTCATAACCCATGAATTGATCTGGATTTAGAGTGCTCAATCAGGCTTAACAGCACCTGAAAACATTGAGCTATGGCCTTGAAGCCCAATAGAAAACAACACATAGAAAAAGGAATAATTATACTAAAAATATGATTGATAATTTTATATGTGTTCTTGTCCAAAAAAAAATTAGTAAATGAATGTTTGAAAATAATTAAATAATCAATTAATACCAGTAGACTGGGACATGTCTGGTATTTTAATCAGTGAAAATAATCTAATGGGGTGATAATGATCATTAAATTTAATCATTAAGGGAATGATCCATGAACTAATGAGTCCTACTATGTATTGGATCATTATTCACCGAAGAATGATGTAACCAATGATGAAATGAAGTCATTTAATTCATTGCATCGCAATCTGTATAGATATAGATCCTCCTCGTCTACTGATTCTGATTCACCAATTAAGGAGGAATAATGAACCTATATACGGTTATAGGGATATGTAGATAGTTGTTGTAAAATATTTATATTTTGGTATTAATTGAACAACCAAAATTTGGTTATTTAAAAAATTAATTAACATAGTTATCTAGTAAACTATATGAACACACCTCCAATGGAGACAATATCTGAACGGCTCATACCAACAAGATTTAGGACATTTATAGGTTAAATATAATGTTATGGCCTAAATTGTGATCTCTAATTTCTCATTAATAATCCATATAAAATTTATCACTATTTTATGAAACTATGTGAACATAATATAATATATTAATAATATTTTTATTAAATAAATTTCAGGCATACGAGGTCTTAGAATCATAAAACCTCTCAGTTATTTTCTCTTGAAATTTAGGTAGAAATATTTCAATTTCATATATTGAAAATATAGGTCCTCTGCATTATTAAAATCTTTATACATTTTTCCTCAAAAATTAAACCTAAAAAACTTTTTGGAATCAATATATTCATTTTGATCTCCTATGCTAAGGAAAAATACTACATGCTCTTATACTACATCAATATCTAAAATAAATAGACAGCCAACAATAAAATGGTCCTCTAATTTCTCTCCATGATCTCCACATGGTTTTCCACCAAAGTGGATCCATACTTGTTGACCATATCAGCCATTTCTATTAATTTCATGGGATCATGAATATATATCCTTATCTATAGCACATAGAAGACATCAATCACATTTATAAATTTTTGGGGAAGGGAAAGGAGTAAAAAATATCACTAACTCTATAAAGAATCACAAATGGCCTGATGATCCTTGCAAATATCTTTCCTCCCCAATTGAATCTCAACAATACATTCATTAGGATACTATAAATAAATCGGGTCTCTATTCTCAAACAAAAAGGGACTATGAATTCAACATAAATAAATTTTCTTCCAACGTATTGATGTTCTCATTTTCTAATGAATGACTTGGAAATTCTATGTCATACCCAAAACAATCTCTAGACCCATAAGTGATTCGTCATTAATAGTTGTCCATGACATGGGTGACATGTAGGGTCCATTGAATAGGAAATCCAAAGGTTTCATCCCAATACTATATTTGTAAATATTGTTTTATGAAAAATAGCCCATCTAAACATGATCCTTACAGCTCTAGATGAAGTCCAACATTCAATACCTTAAAATATCAGCCATCACTTAGATATTGTTCTTGATCATCCCATATGTATGTGGGTGAGGTAATTCACTCACCCACATCTAGGTCTGACATGCCTCTTGCACTAATTTTACACATTCGTGATGTGAACAACACAATATTATTGAAAAAAATAGGTGATGGATACCCATAAAAAATGTCTCATATGTAAAACTACAACTGACTATCCATAGAACTCTTCTCCCTGATAATAATGGAATGTGACAATCGTTTTTAGTAATTCAACTATTATTCATGTGTAATCAATAACCTTTCATATCCCTAGAATATATATCATGATTTTAATTAGTCTTTCATCACATTTATACTATATGATCTTAAGGGGATATTACAATCCAATCGGAACATGGTTTTAAGACTTCACATGTTGACTGGATAGGTACCGTTAGAAAAACTCATACACATTTTATCTCATGACACACACCAAAACAACCACTGAAGGACACTATAAATCATTCCCACACTAGGATGTATAGAAAAAAGAGATGTATGGAGAACCCTAATCCTATAAACCTAAATTGTGACTAGGATAACCATCCATCCATAAAAAATGAATACATGACACACTCATTTAGACAATACTTTGGGTGAATCTCAGGAATTTATATGGTAAACAAATATCCCATATTCGAGTTATCCCAACTAGTTATATCTAAAAAACATAAGGGGAAGAGGAGTCAACACAATCAACTGAAGAAAAAAATACACCCGTCAACTGAACCATTTTCAGTTACAATGAAGCTAACTGGTCAGATGCCTCTAGAAAAAATGTGTATGTTACCTCCTGTTATGGGAATCTATTACCTCAATTCAATTTTTTTCTGTCTAAAGAATCAAATAGTCATAGTATTATATGAACACTATCTTTCACCACACTCATATGTTCAATTCTATCTCTGTGAATATGTACCTGAGACTCTGATGGTATGAGATTAACCCAATGAACTAACCTAGAAGATAATGCCAACACATCCCCAAGAAGAAGACCACCACTTCCTGTTCTAGGAAATGATTCAGATATCCGTACCCATGTGGTATTAACAACCTCAAACTATATTCCATAACTACCTTCTTGTTCATCAACATGAAGCTGATCCCTTCTACTTAGGCATCACAATACATTATGTATTCCCCACCTTGCATTGATAGTCTCAATATAGGAGCACTCATCATACTCAACCTTAACTCATCAAAGGATCTCAAGAACGTCATATTCAAGTTAAAAACTTCCATTTATGTGTTTGGGATATTAATTTGTCTGGAATAAAAGATAAAGCTTTCACAATCCTCTGTTAGTACCCCCACAATCCATGAAGACTCTACACTTTTAACATACTCGTAGGTTGAAACTAAGAAAGAACTCCATCAATCTTCCGTAGGTAAATATTTAAATAATGACCAGAAATGAAAAAATCATGAAGATAATATTTTAATATAAAATAGAAATTTCAGATCCTACCATAAATCTATTCCTCTCGAAAAAAATCTAGGACCATACTTAAGTTCTATCCATTGTCCTCATCCTATTTAGATTATATGATAATGTTTTCAATGAAGACAACCAAAAAATAATCCATGATTGGATAATATATCGAGTTTACAAATGAAATAAATTTCTATTTGGTATTGTTCATTCCAAAGGGCATCACCAGAAACTCATAGTTCCTATAGAATCATTAAAATTTCATATTTTGAATATCTTCCTTGAAAACTCTCATCTGGTGGTAGCCACACCTTTGAAAGATTTTGAAGAACCAATTAAAGCCTCACAACTTGTAAAATATGTTAATATTCCGTGTAATGTGGTTCATTTAATTTATTGTTTCATGTTTCATGTGATAAAAATCCATGCAAATACAAAATCTAGCATTTATTTTTTTCTTGAATGACACCAGAATGTACCAGGGAGACACGCTAGGCCTGATTCAACCCTTCTATTTAATATCCTCCCAAAACAACTTCATATCTCAGAACTCATTAAAGAATAAATTTTATGATTTAGAAGATATCATATCCTTATGGTGATATAATTTTATACTATACACCATATCCTTCCTAAAACATATTCTCAAAATGTTCTCCGAGAATACATCGATAGAATCCTTCAGGATTGAAGGAATCCAAATTCCTGAACATCCAGCTGCACTAAGTTCTATAATAGAAAATTTATGTGTAATATATTGCATCTTGATACCTATAAAACTCACTCATTTCTCCATGAGATGTCTCTCAACCACATAAGAGAACCTCATCCCATCAATGTGAAGGAATCTAAATTGAATACAGTTAAAATTAATATAGGGTAAAACCATGGAAAAACAATCCATACTTAATATAAAGTCATTGTGTTCGATCATGATAAACAAAAACATACCACAAGAACCACTTTCCAATTTATGATAGCTCTCACTAGCCGTAAATAGTGGATATAGATGAAGCATTCCCATTCAGAACCTCATGGGAATGTTTTTTGGAGAGCACCTCAAATTGGAGCTCCAGCTCTCACATTACGAGTGATGGGATGAAGTAATGAATCAAACATGGTTTTAATAATACAAAATAAACAGTAGAATAATCCTATATCATACCATCGATCATCAAATGTATTTTTAGAATCATAGATTCAATTTCATGTAGCTGATTGTAGCCCAGACATCCACCTCGCTAATATTAACATGGTCTATTGGGTGGTTATGGTTGTTGGATCTCATACTATAGTATACCACCAACTACTCATACACCATTATATAAAAACTACTCCTATTTCATCCCATATGCCTTCGAGGATACCTTTACCTATATGATCATTGTTTATTAGTAATTATCTGCTATGTTATTTAGTTCATTTTTTGATTTCAATACTTCTGATGTGGGGTCGTGAAGTCACATGTGATGTGACCCCACCCCTCATAAGAATAGTTTCACCCCACTATGGGATTCTCTAGACCATTTTACATCCAATGAAATATTTCTTTAGAAAAATACTATATTGATCTCCTCTATTAGGATACTTTTAACTATCTTCTAATAGCTACTACATATGAATCATATTTATAATGTGAAGCACAACATCCAGGATCATGGAATCCCTCTAACAAGAATCTATCTATAACTAGTCCCCAATCCAATACCCTAGAATTGTTGGGAATACATAAGGTTACCACACTGGAATAAATATCCCTATGGAGTGGCTGCACAAAAATATGTGCATAGAAGTAGACATATTAGCACACAATAAGGGGGTAACACATGTGATATATAAACCATGTCATGTACACATCCACATTCATCCACCCTACTATATCTCAAGAAGATCCTAATTCTTATATGGTCACATGTAGGTGGTGTAGTATTTCTCATGTACCATGTTGTTGGATGACATTACATGATTTTTCAACACATTTTATATCTATTTAATAAGACTACACCATTTACTTTCTACTCCATTGAAAATTCTAGATGTCAGCACAACCAAATAATAAATCATAGACCAGATAAGCTTGAAAAAATAGATCAATGACTCTATAAAATCCTTTACTGCATCTATATCGGGATAACCTCTAAACAATAGCATTATCTTGAGAAGGATGTCATAGTGTGTGCTCACGTGATTCTCATCCTCATCCTTTCATACTGGTATAGTTTAGTCCTCGATAGGTGTGGGTGCTACAACCTATTCACCTAGTGGAAGGAAATTACAGGATGGACACTAAACTGAGGCCTCATCCAACATTAGATCATCATTATTATATAGTACTTGTAAAATATCATAATGTCATCATATAGGAAACCTAAAAAATTAATAAAGGCATTCCACAATCATGTAAACATATATATACATAATAAGGATCAGAATCAAGAAGGGTATTAAATGAATAAACACAATATATTTCATGTAACATTGATTCGTACAACCAATGTATTGGTAATCCATATCAAAATGATGTTACTCAAATTTCTAAAGATTATCTATGTTGGCTAATGCACTGATACACGATTCCCAGGCATTAAATTTTCACTAAAAAATATCAACTATGTTTCACTAATTCCCAACCGAAATCTCACAAGGAGACTACACAAAACACATTCCCATAAATGAACTACTACAAAACAAAACATTCAAAACCCGACCAAATAGTGATTGTGTCACAACTACCCTATGACCACCTCCATAGTCAAGGGGTGGAAACAAGTGCCCAAAGATTTATGTTTTATGGAAGTAATCTTCTAAATTTACTTATATTTACACACGTGACCTTCTCAATTAAAATTAAAGAGTAATATGAATAGAAGAAGAAATATATAGAATTTAACCATTATTATGTTAACATATAAGATTTATAGAAGTACAATAGTAAAAACGAATGTAGATGGGAAAAATTAATGACCAACCAGAAATATTTCCCAACCTGACATAATAGAAAAAGTAAAAGTGCTGAGATATCCTAAATCATGATCTCCACTATCTTATCACCATTTTTACGCAATTATCCTAGTATCCCTATTATTCATTATTGTTTCCTCCGACCAAACCATCATCTATATTAGACATGAAACATGTGAGGAAATACCATACAGGGATGATTATATAAATAACTAGAAGGTCTCCCTAAAATATTATGGGTGATTAATAAGATAAAATATAGGAATAGATTACTATAGTCATCTCAACACATTGAAACTATTGAAAAAATTATGTGACATGAATATATATATATATGTGGTTGTGTGTATATATATATATTATCAAAATAAATTGACCCAAAGGGTGGAGAATGTGATATCCATATCCAAGCCTATCCAATTAAAGAGTTTGATAAGATTTAAATGTTCATTCGATATACAAAACGGAGGGATCCACTCAATACCCAATAGAAAACCCATACCCATCCCTGGTGGAGGGTTTCACACTTATAGTAGTTAAAGCCTCCCTGCAGACACTAGATAGAGGGTTCCACTTAGGTAGTTGGTAGGGGATATATGCACATCCATTTTTTAGTGCTTCACTATAGTATTTGAGGACCTATGACCTTGAATAATATGAGTTTACCACTATGATAGACGATCGATGACCCATGACCTACCTAAAAAGAGGGTGGCACTCTTGTAGTGGGGGACCCATACATGGACTTCGCTTGAGGATTTAACTCAATGGATATGTAGAGAATCCTTTAAATGTACCAAAATAAGGGTTTCAGATTAATAGTATATATAGGATCCAATCCCTTTCATATTTGATGGTGTCACCCAATATATAGGTATATGGCCCATCCCATCCTAGTTGGCGAGTTCTACACTAAATCCCATAATGATCCATTATAATAACATCCTTCATCGAGAGATGCTAAATGTACAATGCCACATGAAACAAATCTCATCTTATATTTAATTTTACTAGAGGGTACAATTTCATGTTAAATGTGAATAACACAATTCCTAAATTACTCATGGATAAAATCAGAGTCCAAACAATGAAGATATGGGATTGATGATTCATCAAAATGAATAATATGATACATGGCATGTAAGGGGGCCTAGATAGTATTTCTTCCCACTCCATCATGTGGAAGAATTCAATCTAGAACAAAATTCATGTCTCATGTAACCCTACAGGGTGTGTGTGGATACTGCACAGTGCGCCTCAACAACCTGAGGAAATTCATGTGCTCCATAGAAATGTCCATGTATCATGATTATGTTTGTATACTCCCACACATAACATGTTCATATTCATAACCATGAATATGTAATTCAAGAGTATATGATAGGTCACAATAACAAGGGTCACATATTCTGTGGGTATCCCACATGGTATGTGATACTTTTGCAACCAGAACCCTATCCTCCACATCCTAAGAGTAATAGATTGTGTGTTCCTCTGATCTACATGGCGTGTAGTCGTAATTTTTTCAAAACCATATATATAAGGATACTACTTATAGATATGTTAACTAATATATGGATATTCAATACAAACCCCCTTAGTTAGTGGATATTGACTCTTATCATAATATTCAGCCATCTGATGAAAAAAATTTGGTTTTCCGTTATCCCACTTGAAGTCCGATGACTTTTTCACATATCACATGGCACATAATCTCCATTTTTTAGATAAAAAAACTACCACAAAAAACCAATATATTTCCCATTTCCATCCATTATTTCCTTTCACATTCATCACACATGAATCTAGTGCAATTTTGAGGGTTCAATCAGGCTCGATATGACCCATCAATGTCATGTCGTAGCCCTAAAAACCAATGGTGATGAACAGAATGAAGAAAGGTATAAAATAATAAGAAAAGGTAAAATATCATTGAAAAATATTTCATCGAAAATTTGCAAGTCAGTACATTCCATTTGAGATGAAATTTAATAATGAATTAATATCTATAAATGGAACCAGAAATTTTTTTGGTATTGAAATTGTTTAAATTAAGTGATGTTCATTCTCCATTAATTTAATTGATTTTGAAGTAATACATTAATTGGAGTGTACTACTTGGTTTTAGACCATTATTCATAAATGATATCACTATCCAATGAATTTGATGAGTCATATCATTCTCCACATCTATATCTATTTGGATTCATAAAATCATCCTCATATAATTCTGATTCACCCACTAAAGTGGATGAAGGAACCTCTTGACGGTCCTAGGGTTATGAGGCTAACCATGGGAAAATTTCCATAAAACTATGTTAATATAGAATCTAGAATATGTTTAATTAATTATTTAATTAAATTAATTATATAATTTTCGAACTGAATGCAACACCAACTGTCGGGTTATCATAATTCTCTGCACTGAAAAGTTTTAGGTCACACCTATCATAAACACCACATTATGGTTTATACATAGGTCTCTAATTTTTATCATATATTTATCTGTTTTTTATCTAATTTGTATTATGAAACTATGTGTTTGTAATATAAAATTTAGAATTTTTTTTTAAAATATCCCCATATCCCTAGGTCTCGGATTCCCCTTCCATCTCAGTTTTACATTCATGAAACATATATTGAAATACTAAAATGTATTTTAAAAAATATACTCTCAAAATAATATGAATTTTTGAGAGGATATCTATACACAAACTGTAACCTATAATGAATATTTTATTAATTTTTAGGGTGGTATGGATTTCCCATATATTGAGTTGATTTTTTAAGGCCGTTTTTAAGGACAAGATAATCTTCAATGTTGTGTCTATTGTAGTTTTTTAATGAAATATAGAATCACCCCAGTAATCTCCTCTCTTTGTGACCTATGTGTTATTCCTCAAGATATTCACTATATTAGTATGTTTTGAGAATAAAACATTCTCAGTGAACTGGGGGTTTCACACAATGAAGTGTTTGGTATGTAAGTGGGTATTCAAAAAATTAAACATGTGTAAAATCATATATGTTTCTGCATGTGTTTGATATTTTATGTTTTATTAATATTCTCATCTCAAACATTACCTATTATTACTCCCTTTATCTATTTTTATTCATCCAAAGATAAGGGATTCCAAAGACTAACATTTCAATAATCATACCCTGATTTTAGATCACATCCATAAAATTAATATTATTTTTTCAAAATAAATACATCTATATTGGTAGATCATAGTCTCCTATTCCACTCTATTCCTTCTATAATGGGTTATCATTATCCAAAAAAGCAAAACATACACAAGAATTAATGTTTATGTTCCAAAAGGGATATTTCCTTGTTGGTTTTCATATTTGGGGATCTGATGGTTAAATTTTTTTCTATATTTATAACTCTATATCAATGGTGATGTGATACATTTAATATGGAGGCATTTATGATTTGAATGATGTAAGTCTTCCTAAGTAGTTTCTTTATTGGAAATTTCATTTTTCTCTTGATTCATTAATGTTATATTATATCCATATCTAAAAATAACTGAAAAATATAATATGTTTTCTAAATGATTGTTTGTTATTACAACCTTAGAATAAAAACATTTTAAAGTGTTTTTGTGGTTTAAATGAATTTTATAATTTCTCAATTTCTTTTAAATTTATTGATATATTATTTCAGTGATTCCTTTAAAATTGAAATGCTTTGACAAATTTTTTTGAATTGTATAAAATGAAAGGATACTTTTATCAATTTATATGTTTTAAATGGAAAATTTATTTGATTATATTATTCAACTCCACAATAATTAATTATCTAAATTTCTTTATTTTTGGATATAAAAAGTATTTTGGTTTAATAGAAGGGATTTAGAATCCCTGTAATATTTTTAAGATTAATTTTTTGATCATTTTAACAAATTTCATATATTATGAGTGTGATAATCTATCTTGAGTCCTCATGTTTTCTTATTATTGATATATATAGTAAATCCTGGGGGCGGGGGATGATACATATATCCTTATTGTGATAAAAAAAAATAGTGTTATTTCATGTGAGGGTGTCATATATGAGATGAGGTTTATATTCATTTCAAATAAATTTTGATTATTGAAATAAACTATTTACTAGCATCATATTTTTCATCATGAAAAACCCTAGGCACTTTTATAGTTTGAATTATATGGGTTAGAATCCCCACCATAGTCGATGCTACTAATTTTACTATGTACATGAACTTATCTGCAGAGATATATTAAAAATCCAAAATCCACAACATGTATATAATTTGTTAGAAATGAATACATTTAGACTATAAGGTGTTTTCACATGATATCATAGGTTATTGATGATACATAAAATATTATATTTACCATATTGGTACTACATAGTTTTATTTATATTTATGTGTTCCATAGTTTTATTAACATGTCCGGTACAAGGCTAGATTGATGATTCTTGTTCATTCATATCTCATTGGTATCATGCTTTCATATTATAATGATTTGTTATTATTATCTTACATTAGTTTTTTTAAAATAATTTTAAATATTTAAACATAACTATATTTTTAGAATGGTTATAAAATGGATTACATATTACTATTTTGAAAAAAGGGAATGTATGAATGGAATATGCTTTCAATGTTATTGTATAAATTTTAAAATGTAAATTGAAATTTATAATATTATTATGGACGTGATATTTTTATATATATACATATCATTGAAACAAATATGTTATAATATTATTTAAATCCATTATATAACAAATTTACATTTTATTTAATTTCACAGATCCTTTTCTGATATCGAACTAGCTATGGGTTTTTCAAACCATACATACAACTATTTTAGTACGAAGAATATATATTTCCTTTCAGGTGACCTGGTTCATACATTACACTCCTAGGATATAGGGTTACGCCATATAGTAGGTTAACTATGTTATATGTTAAAATGAGTCACACATATGAGAGGTTGGAGGGGTTTTGGTGTAAGTTTTTTTAAATTTAAAATTCTTATGTATCTGCCTTAATAACGAATATCAATATTGGGTTCATGTATAATGAGTCATATTTTTTTGTCTTCATTTTTAATGTGATTAATTTTATTTAATATTTTTGAATTATTTTCTTCTCATTTTTTTAAGATAATATTTTGTTATGGAATAGACATATGAATCATGATTTGGTCATATTGAATCCTCAATCAAATCTGTGTTTTTTCCGAATATTTAGGTGAAATATTTCCAATTTATTTTTGGTTTTATAAACTACAACATATAAAATATAGATATTTTTGGGCATATTACTTGGGTATGTCAGTTACTTGTTGTGGTTATATTTATAAGGTTTTCCTGGGTTGGTTCATAAAAAATCCTTCCCCCTATCATATTTTATGGGATTTTGGGGATTTTATTTTGAATATTTTTCTATTTTCATTTATTTTTTAGTTTAATTTATATTTAATTGCGGTATGTTAGGTTTAATTATGATATATGGGGGATAAAGTGGACATTAATGATTTAGGGGGTGAAATTTTAGGATGAAACGAAGCTGTATAGTTACCCCTATGGCCTAGAAAACCACAAAGAGATAATATGAATGATCCTATTTTCCATCATATTGAAGTTTCAAAGTGGATGTATGGCCATCCAAACAATGGACAACATCTAAACACCTTTATTTTCGTATTTAATATTCAATTATACATAAATTTATTTTTTATTATGTGTAGATGATATATAGAACATGTTACATGGAATTTTCTTGTCAACAAGATGTCAATTTTAATGATTTTGTTGGGTTTTATAGTAATGAATCATGATTTTAAAATATTATAAATGAAATTTTCATTAAATATGAAATTAATTTTTATAAATTTAATTCCTAAATAATCATTAAATTCATTTATTGTGGTTTTAGCTTGTTTATGAAAACTAATTATGTGATTATTATAAAAATAGTTTTGTATTATAATGGAGAATTATTGGAATTTTTGCAATCCAGCATGGATTTAGATGTAAACGATACATTGTGAAAGTAAAAAATATGATTCCCCAACTAATTTTAAATAAATAATATTTTTATGGAATTTATTTTAGGAGATCAATGAAGAATTAATGAAATTAAATATTATAATTAATACATCAACTGAAAATAATAAATATGTTGCTTATATAAAATCTTAAGGGATATAAATTTTTGAGATGTTTTAATAATTTATTTATATAGTCATAAAACCTTTTTCATGAAAAAACCTCATGATATGATACTATAGATTATATTATAAATTTTTTATTGTTTTTTATTTATGTAATTGAGTTATTATTTTGATTTTATCTTTTATTTTAAATATATTTTATTTGAGTTTCAACGTTTATATGATCTTTAAGTTCTATTTATATTTTATGTTTTCCTCCCAGAATAATTCAAAAGTTCTATATGGGTTTTGTACCTATTAGAATAATTTAATATTGAATTTTTAAAGATTCAACCATAGACTTTATATGGTTTATCCTACCACCAAATGATGTGGTAGACTAAAACATCATTGTTCATTCATCTATTGTTTATAAGGGAATTTCCTTCATTGTGGTAATCCTTTATATCTTTTAGATCACATTAAAAAATATTTTTTGGAATTGAATTTTTTTTCAATAATCGATTGAATACATCCTCTCTAGGAGTATAGTGAATTGTTTTTGAGTAGTGTATATTTGGTACATTTTCCAATTGAGATTAGCCGGTATGTCAATTTCTCATTAACCCCTTATTTTACTTCCCCATTTTGATTTCTAGAATTATGTTTTTTGGATAAAATATGATATTGGTTTTTTTTGAATAATGAAATCATGATTCCATGAAACAAATTATATTACATTGATTGAATGTTTTGTAGGGGAATATCCACTATGAATACTAGCTGTGGTTTTTGGAGATCGTTTATAAATCCTTTCTATCAACTTTTTCATATTTGTCTATAAAATCCATTGAATTAGTATAAATTTTTTTAGGAGATTTTTAATTTTGGGACTGATGAATTTTAGGTTATTTAGTGACAGAACCTCATTAAGATGGTTTTTTTAATCCACTTAGTGAGATTTATTCCCAACTTTATATGTATTTTTTGGGTTCATTAACTAATTTTTCTGGGATGTTTAAATCATGTTGTGGTTTATGTCCATTATTGTGAGTCGAATTACGTTATGAGTATATTTTAGTTTTTTCATACTATATGATGGGATAACATAAGAAATATATGATTTTTAGTTGGTAATTTTTTTCAAATTTTCCTCCCTTAATAAATCATTCAGTATTAGATATATTTTTTGATTAGTTTTTTGAGATATTATTTTATAGTGATATTATAAATATTTTTAGTAGATCACCATAATTTACATTCCATATTGGCTATTAATTATAACTTGTGAAAAAATTTCTTCCTCTTTATCTAACCCAACCCCTCTATCTGATGCATTTCATATTTTTTGACATGTTATCCTTCATTGAAGCTAATTTATAATATCTCTCATAAATTTTAATAATTTTTTGATTATTGGACCTTATTGAAATCTCAATATTTTTGATGGTAGTGAAATAAATAATAATTTTATTATATGTATTAGTTTCGGAAATATTTTTTAGTTCATAATTTTCCGTGGTAACAACTAAAATTTTGTTATCCTTAAAAGAGTGTAGCTTCTCAGTTCATTGATTAAAAAGTCTAATTAGTACATTACTAGGGGAAAGCTTATATGGTGTGTAGAATTGTCTCACCGTGACATTATCATACAAACATTTACAATTAATATCTCTTTTTATAATTGGTTTTTTATTATTTCATGGTCATTAAAATTATTTGGAAACTTCTAGGGGGACTGTAGTTTCTTGATGTAGATTGTATTAATCCTTTTCATGGACACTAAGGACACAATATGATATAAATATTATATTGAGTATAATTTTTATGTTTCTATTCTAAAAAGGGTAATTGGTTTTACTCATACATAGTTCTATTGCTATATTAGGCCATTTTGTAGCCTCTATAATGATTCAGTTTAACTCCTGAAAATTTTAAGGGTTACCATCATTACCCGTACATTGGTGTAGTTGGATACAACAAGGCCTATAAAGACCATGAAACAACCCACACACTTATTGGTGGATCAATTATCGTCCATTAAGGAATTACATGATGTCTTATGTCCTCAATTAAAATGCTTCATTAACATAGGGAATATTCATGTCATGGATTGAGGGCCATACCACATGGGTGATTAAGAATGGATAAATACATTGTATCCCTCAGGTATGACACATGTTTTATGTTTTTTCATTTTTTACTATGTGAAATAACACTTATATATTTGAAAATTATACCCCCTCTTAATAGGTTCCAATACAACCCATTCATATCACAATGTCAAGGGAGCCCCACACCCACCAACCCCTCTCATCCTCCATTGATTCCTAGCCACATTTCTTGATTCCAAGTGGATTTCCTTAGCTTAATGTCTATTTTCCATATATTTTTCTTCATATTACACTCATTTTTCTTCCCTTTATTTGGTTCCATATTGGTATGTCAATTACTGGGGATTTGGATATGTCTCTATAGATTCATAGTTTTCATATTACTTAGTTTTTTATTTTTGTCCATTTCTTCCCATATTCTAGATTTTAAAAACATCCATATTGGGTTTGATAAAGATTTTTAATATGAATAAACCATTATATTTATAACCATTAATTTATTCTAGGACTTCTAACGTAATTTCTTAATGTTTTTACCTTTAGACTATATGTTCAATAATGTTTGTGAAATTATGATGGGTTTGTATATTATTCCTTAAAATAAAAATGATTTCCCCTTTTACCATAATGGTAAAATAAATTTTATTGATTTTTACATTTATTTTGTCTCTTTAAATTATTTAATTAAGTCATGAAATTATTTACTATCCAAATAATGTAGTTTAAATATATAGGCTTCTAAAAAACATTAAATTAATATAGTTGATGATTTTTTATTTTATTATTGAATTTATTTAGGATAATGATTTTCTTGTGATAATTTTTAAACATTTAATATAAATTTGATTTAAAAATTATAGTTTCATTGATTTATATTAGAAATTATATTAATTTTTCAAACCTTTAAGGATGTAACAATTCCTACTTGTCACATTGAGAAACAAATTCATAGATGGGGATGTTAATGGGATGTTTATGTGTTTTTAAATTTCATGTGATTACCCTAAGATAAATTTACTCAATGTAACATGGATTTCCAAGAGAACATAGTAACTTTGTTATGATATATTTTATGGTGAGAGGCCCTCTTGTCAATATCTTGTGGAATTGGATATGTTCTTCCCCCACTAGGAAGTTACATATATATATATATATATATCTAATCATATAATTGATGAAACATCCCTAATTAGATACATAGTATCACTACGTGATCATAGATTTTTTTCACTAGGGATGATCCCTGGATATTCATTATGTCAATTTTTTTAACAGCATTATGTGATAATGATACATTATTGTTTATGATTATTTCATTTTTTGTACAATATCTTTTTTACATTGTTCATGTGTTTAAATTTAATTCCTAATCATTTTTCAATAATATATTTTATAATATAAAAGTTATACTTCAAAAACTAGTTGTTTAAAGTTTTCATAGAAGATGAGTATAAATAGCGTTCAAATAAAATTTATTCTTCTTTTTTATATGGTGGTTATGTAATTTTTTAAAAAAGGTTATATAATAAATAATGATGGTTTATTTATTAATAATTTAAAACATGTATATAAATCATATGAATTTATATACTCTATTCGAAAAATAGTTCTACATTGATAAATGTATTTCATACTAAAATGAATGGGTTTTATATTTAATTCATATGAATGGGGTGAGAAGAGGATCACTATTATGTATTTTTATTCACTCACATTTATAAGAATATTTTACGTATTACATAGGTTTTAGATTAGTACTATAATGTGGAATGATTTTTTTGGATGATTCTAGATCGGGTTTGGTGTAAACATTGAACATTGAAAAATTGTCATATAATTATAATTAGTTTGATTTATAGTTATTATATTTTTAATTTTTTCTAGTGTATATTGTGGCATTTTTTGGCCACTTGTATGTTATGATCCATCTCTATAATTATTTCAAATTTTATGTTTCAAAATTTATATTTATGTTTATGTTTTTTATCCTTGAGTTGTATTGTTTTCTTATGTTGAATCATGTATTTTTATATTAATAGATAATTGAGTTTTGGATGACTCATTTTCGATGGAAATGAAGTTTATAAATTATATTTTATTAAGATTACTATGTGAACATATTCCTAAAATTTTGTATCTAAATATATTTAACTAGTTTCCAACTTATAGTGATTGGGATTGTTCCACGTGTATGACTTCGGCTACCTCGGGCTCCTGACTAAGGGGAACCATAATATGGTCCGCCAATATGATTATCCAAAGTCTCAATAATTTATTTTTAACATAAATAGGAAGAATAATTATTTTTATCATTTTTTAGATTTATAATTATTTAGGTTATGATGGTCACATAAAAACGATCACCAAATATTCATGTTTTGAATATGGGATATGAATTTTATCACTTGTTTATTATTATTAACAATGAAATAAATAAATATTTATTCGTTGAAATTTTAATTGAATAGATTGCTATAAATATTTATATTATTATTGTAATTTTAAATTAAATATTTATTCATCATTTTAGGGACTATAATATTTGTTTATTCATTTATAGAATATTTTTTATTTGAATAAATATTTCACTATTCATGCTTTTAGAAAATCAATAAAGTGTTGATGGACTGAGTAAAGGGTTTGATTAAAATTATATATTTTAATTAATTATTGTTATAAAATATTTATTTCATTATGTACCAACAGATGTTTATATAATGACATGTAATGGGAAATAATAATAATATTATTATTAATTTTGGGGAGTCATGTAGATTGAATATTAGAAAAATTGTCATTGGTAAATTATCATATATTATCCATATGTGTATTTACACAATTATAGCATTTTATATAGAGTTGTTATGGCCAAAAATGAACCATTTAAATTTTTATGACGATCCCCAGAGTTAAAATCATCCCCCCTATCAAGAAAAATTGAGAACAAGATAATTATCTTATTGCAATCAATGGTGAAAAATTTTAATCACAACATTCCACTATGACAGAACACATAATTCCAAAATATTAGATCATTGTGTCGTACATCATGTGTGGATACAATTATAGTATTCCGTATTAAAATTTTTTCCTTTGATCTGGATAAAAAAATAAATTCGGGAACTAGACCACCAATTTTACTATTCTGGTGAATTTTGTATGTAGTATTAGAGTTGTCTCAATATAATTTCCAATTATTTAAAAATTTTGTATCATTTATTGATTTTTTTTTCATTTTGATAATTTCATTCTTAGTAAAATTACTGATATAACATGTTCAAGTAGTTTTTTTGGACAATATTGCATCATGAATGCATGGATAACACTAGAGGATCATGTTGATTGATATGGAGGATTCCAAATGCATGACATCGTTAAAAATTGTGTTATGGTATTTTATACATCATGTAACCATGGTCATCCACACAGTGTGAAATCCTTGAGAATCATAACACGTTATGTGTATTGATATATAATTTCAATATAGATCACAAGTTGACCATATTCATGAAATGTGATATGAAAGGGATTAAATGATGTGTATCATTCATACCTTCCATACATCCCCACAAGGTATTATCCCTGCATAAATTTTCAAAAGGAATCAAGTTAATAATGATGCATCATTACACACATCGTATTGGAATACAATAGAGAAACATGGCAATATTTGAATTCCAAAGTAGGTTGTTGGTTTTTTAGGACATATAACATTTGATAAACCATTTATGAAAAACTATAATACATTAGGTGTCTCATGAGTGTGAAAAGAGGTGCTTCACATGACTTTCATATAACTATAGACACTATGTAGAACCTAATAACTTACAAATGGAACACATCAAAATAGATGCTTGTTAAAGATTAACACATGGATAATTATAGTGAGACTTAATAACATGATTGTTTCCTGTTTTATAATCAGTGTGATAGGTTTCATTACAGACTCGGTTGATACCATGTTAATAATGATATATTGTTTTGATATAAGTGCTTAATAATAATTATAAACCTAAATTTTCCAACTAGTTGATGTATAATGGTATTTTTACAAGACATGTATATTTAGTTCATTAAAAGTGGTAAAATCTGAATATAATTATGGTATGTCATCTAGTCACACACTCAACACAAACAACATGGCTTGAAAAACATACTTTATTTCCATGTACATTATTTAACACCAAGGGGTAATGTATTTCATGCATGTAAAAAAATATTAAAATGTCCATACATAGTGTCATTCATAGAAAATTCTGAGTGACAACATATGTTGTATATAAATTAAAATTAAGGAATGGATTTAATTGAACACGTAATGTACCTGTAATGATACCTCAAGATTACATGCCATGTATATATTTTTATAAAACTCCCATATGTATGTAAATATAGTTTGGAATACTAATTTTGTTTTTCCTCATAAAAAAACATTGTCTACTTAATGATTTTATATTTATATTCTTTTAATTAAAATAATAATAATAATTTATAATCATATTATATTAAATAAAAATTAGTCCCAATATTATGATAATTAATTAATTAGTTAATAAGTTTATTAATTTAATAAATATAATAATCTTAAGATCAATATTATTAATTGGAATAAATGAGTGAAATTCATATTATGTAGACATTTTATATTATGATTGACCATGATAATTGATGAAGTTGAAATGTGATGGTATTAGTTTTGATAATTAATTATTCGAGAAGTTTTTGTGTATTGGGTTTTTTACTAAATTATATATTATGATACGTGAATCAGCCCGCCATGCATTGACTATGTATGTTCTAGTATATCCACGATTTATTATATATAACCCTCAACCCTCAATACCACACACATTCAAGTGGGTGAAATGTGGAAAATTGTATATCTTGGACTCAAGTTGAGGCTAAAAACACAAATCATATACTTTGTAAATTATAAAACATTTTAATATTAAAAATGAATATTCATAATGATTTTTTCTCATAGGGTGAAGGTTTTTTGGTATTGGATTATTAAACAGACCACTAAATAAGAGATTATGGTCATCTAAAATAATTATTTTACTTCTCATTTTATGGTTATTTATTAATTTCTGTCATTCATGGTTTATTTAGATTATTAAGTGTTATCACTTAATTTAAATAAATTTAGTATCATTATTTTAGGATATAAATTGAAATTGTATGCATAAGTGATTTTTTCAAATATGGAATATTAATTATGTGTATTTATTTATCAAAAATATATAACGACTAAAATAATGAATATATATTCAAATGATGAAAAATATTCTGCATAGAATATCATATATATTAAAAAACCTACCATTTTCATTTATAATACACAACCATAGTTGTTGTGTCAGTTTTTCAAAAGTCAGGGTGACTTTTCATTTATTAGGGAGTCATGACAGTGAAAATAGGTTAAAATAACAAATTTTATATCGATGATAATGAAAAGTATACATAATAAAATAGGCAGAAAATATTGTGAAAATTTTACTATAATATTTCCTGATTTGGGATTCAAATAATAAAATATAGGAAGAAAAATATATTTTTGTCGGCATATAAAGTATAAATAAATACATTTGACCAATTATCATGGTCGTAGTCTGGGTAATGGGATGTGGAATATGGATCTTTAAATCTATAATAAATTGAGAAATGAAATTACAAATCCAATTGTGAGGAATACTAAAAATTTATGAAATAGTGGTATAATAATTAAATGATAAATTATTTAGTATCAAGTAATCAAGATAATTCTATGAAGTATGATTTCATTTCTTTTTTGTATAATACAATATGAAATAAAAACCCAAAAAGAAATATGATAATTTATCGAAAATGAAATTTCAGCACCATCAAAATTTTACAATTGTGGTATTTTTTTTAAACTAAACTATATATAGAATCATTATATTCTTTATTAGAATTCCTTATTTATCATCATTTATATTAGTGATTAAGTGAGTAAAGGTGGAATGGATGCCTATATAAGACATAAATAAGATGATTTAAATGTAAATTTCATCGTGTTATCATCAATATATATAGTATTGTAAATCTATAATTATATAATAGTTCATACACCATGATAACTCATCCTCGAGACCATTATATTATAAATGACTGGATTCAGTTAAATGAAATTTCCACTTTACTATGGAAATATAAATTTGAATACAATTACTTTTCAATAAATATTATAATAAATATATCTCTTTATATAAACTAGTTTGTGAATAATAGAAGACATGTGAGTGATTATTTATCCAATAATATCATATTATCATCATCACAACCAAGAATCTCTATATTATAATCATATTAAATGAAAATGGGTATGGGTGATAACATGGTTACTCTTCACTCATGGTTCATGAAGTGTTATACAAGGTTAAAAATAGTATATTAAATGTTCATATTAAAATTTAATTCTGCAATGTCAGTCAATGAATTAAAATATTTAGATATAGGTTAATAATCAAGATGATATAAACTTCGCAAGTCGTAAGACATTTCAATGATAGAGGGACTAAAATGAATTCAATAAAAATAAATAAAAATACTTTTCATCACGTATACTCATTTTTTTGGGTTATATACAATTTATACATATTGTTTATTAAATATAATATATAACCCACTATTTGTATTCAAATACATAAACCACATAAGTTCATAAAAATGAAAAAAACAATGTGTACATTTTCAGTAGCCGAAGTAAGGTAACTCATAATGAAATGTAGTGAAGATCCCTATATCACAATTCGATGAAGATTGATACTCATTAAATAATTGTTTTTTATTTAGTGAAACCAAAAACATTTACCTCGATATCTAGATATAAATATAATTATATGTTGTCTTATGTTTGAAATAATTTTTTTTATAGTTTATCAGAATTAAATAATTTCATGATAATATTTACATAATATATATCTAATATTTGAATAATATATAATTAAAATAATAACCATTTATGGAAACATATTTTTTTGTCATGTGATATTAAAAGTTAATGGAAAAGACAGACATAATAGAATTTTTTGTCTTTTTAGATATAAATGACTTTGTTATTTTGAAAAACATACCCAATATGTTTAAAGGTAAAGAAACATATAAATATTAATGTTTATAACCCCACAAAGATTGTAATATTAGTTTATCAAGATACATTTTGAACTGTTATAATTTGAATGTGGAGGTAAATTCATACAATTAATGAGGTTCCATTAATAGATGTTTGTGATGTTTTTTAATATAATGAATATTATTGGTAATGAATATAACATCTTTTAGGTTGTTTGATTGAATAATATATTAACCAAAAATTTATTGATTATTCAAATATATAGTGTAGTTTTTCATAATCTTATAATACTATATAAATATATAAATAATTATTTTATTAATGATTAGAATTTCTGGTGAATCCAATTAGTATTTCATTTTTTCCATAATTCCATTCTATATAATTTTCATAAGATGAAACACTAAATCCTAACGATAATATTTTTATATTGAAAATTGGATGTGTTACATGTTTTTATATGAAGGTAATCCATTATTCAACTGATTCATTTGTTTTTATGTGAATTAATTTTCAAATATATTAAACAATCTTCAAGAAAATAAATATTGTATCTACATTATTATTATACAATCAAATTAGGATATAATTGTCCAAAAAATATGATGTTTTTAATTAAATGTGTTTTAATATATATTTTCATGAGGGAATAAATTATACTTTTAGATATTGGGGTAATCTATAAATCAATAATGTAAGGGTTCTAGGAATATATATGTTAGTATAGGGACACTAGACTCTACATGATTTAGTGGTAGGAGTTATTAGACAGTTATATACTATATAGAAGTCATATATAAAGAAAGATGGTTTTATATTCTATAAGTTAGGGGATATATAACTTGATAAGAATAATTAATACCAAAAGGGAAATATAAATGGGAAAAATTAATACTGGAACGATCAGTTGATTTCAAAAATTATTTCTATGTAATTTTATCCAGCTCAATAGTTTTTTGGTTTATCATCTATATATAATGTAGTTGGTTGGAATTTATGACGAAAATAAACATCATTAGTAATGAGGGAACCTATATGGTGACAAATGTTTCATAAAACATTTATACGTTTTCATTGATGAACTATTTTATCTAGTCATCGTGGTAAATCTATATAGAAATCAAACCACCATATAAGAATAATATGATTAGGAATGTAAGAAAATATATTTGAAGAATGAATTCCATAATGGAATCTAGGTGTAATAATAATATTTGATTCGTCCATATGGGGTACAAGAATAAAATAATTCTAAATACGGTATTGAAGTTGGATATATCCATTTATGTTTTAATGAAATAATTATTATTCGGGAATATTCATTTTAATGATTACATAAAGAAGTTGGGTTCTATTAAGAATAAATTTGAACCACGTTTCAATAAGTTGTTAGATGCTGTATCAAATGTTTCTAGGTTAAATATGTTGATATCTTATAGAAGAACTAATAATAAATGTTTTTGGGGTTACTAATATCATGTTATAGTACATATATTGATAATGTTTTCAAAATACATGATGTTGTGATTCATGACTAAATTTTTACCATGTTCAAATGGAATATAATCTCTCTAAATATTTTGTTAAATCATTGAAGGATTTTCTTTTTATATAATTTCATACATTTTAATTCTTGAAACAATATTATATAACATGACATATTTATCAATATTATATATTATATATATGTAATTATGTCCATATAAATAGAAAAAGAATAGTGAAAACTACATATAGAAGTAGTAAAAACTATCAAAATTTACTTGAAAAGGTGAAAAGGGTAAGTTCATAGTTCATGGAGAATGAATTATTATTTAAAATGGGAGAAATATAGCTTTCTAGTATATCATTTATAACATAAATATTATAACTAGGATATATAAATAAGTGAAATAATATTATTAATGAACATTGATGAAAAAAATATATAGACCATGTGTGTTGTGGTTTTAATATCATCATAGGAATTAGTTTAGGATATTATTTTTCACAATTTTTGAGGTATTTAATGATGAGAACATGTTATGATAGTATGTATATATATATATAATGAAACAATTATGACTATCATATTATCCAATATTGAAATTTTATTATAGGGAAAATTATAAAATACTTAGTAATGTTACATCTTGAGGGAATCATTCCGAGGGTTGATTCCCCAACTATAGTTGTAAAAGAATAAGCTAGAAGGACCTATTTCTAAATCCATTCACCTATAGAAGATTATTTATCATATGAAATCTAGAAATATATAATTTTTAATAAATTGTATCTAGTTTATATTCAAGTTGTATTTATATGGTTCTCTAGAACTGATAAACATTGATCATTATATTAATTTAATATTAAAAAAATTATTGTCCCATGATAATATTTTTATTTATTGCATTAATTTTAAAATATCCATAATTTATTTATCAAAAATAAAATGTTATACTATTTTAATTCTATAGTGGGAATTTATATTTTATATGAAAATATTATTAAAAATATGTTTTAGGATTATGATAATTTCAATATGATGGGACAAAAATGTATTTTTAATATCATGTTCTATGTTATCATAAGGCACTAAAACCTCTTATCATGGGATTTTCACTGGGAAATATCCATGATTTTATTTTATGACATCTTTCTTGCTAAAACAAATTCCTTTGGGTTTTCATATAACTGAATATTTCTCTGTAAAAATGTGTGTGTTGGTCCTATGATTTGATGTTATTATAAATGAATACAATGAAATTTTTACATTTTTGTATGGATGCAAATTAATATAATATATACTCATGGTGATGTAAATTTTTAGGGTGAATAAAGAGTGAAATGAAAACAATCAAATTTGTAAATAATGGTTTTATCCCTTCTGTGTTCATTGATTATAATATATCAAGTCATTTAATTTAAATTAATAATTCATATTAAATCAATGTTACGGTAGTTCATCAGTAAAATCATTTCAGATATTCAAAGATATATAAATTGATTTATGTATATTTATGATAGATTTATGCATCATATATGGAGATATAGTAATAAAAAGTTATCATATTACACTTTAGTATTCATAGTATTGTTGATTCATTTTCTAAAATAACATCCTTATCTTTGGGATCCCTAATATATTACAAGATGATGAATCTATAAGTTTAGAATATTAACCTAATTCCACCAAGAAATTTGAATAGAGGGAAACAAGTAATGTATATCCACTATATCATTAGGTTTAACTAAATAAATATATTATAATTTAATATTTTCCTTGTCTTGTGGGAAAAAATTTATTCATGTTAATTTCAACACATAAATTTAATTATGAGATAATTTAATTTTGAATATTTGAATTAAATATTATATAATATTTTTTATTACTGACAAGGTAAAAATATATATTTATATTTTCACCAGTTTAATGAGAAGATAATTTTTAAGGAAATTAGGTGCATTAAAATTAAAATAAATATTTATTCATGAGTTTATTGAATATAATATTTTCTTATTTAATGAATGATAAATGATTATCAACATAGATTTATTATTAATCATGTATTAAAGAATAAGGTGAATGATTTATGAATCAATTTAAGGGATTCATGGGTATGTTATATTTTATTTAATTTCAATTAAATTATTATTAATATATGTATTAAAAATTTATATTCAAAAAATACATGTAATTGGAATTATTATTATTATTATTATTATTATAAGATGTGGAGAATCAACTTAAATGAACATTCAAAAAAGCTCTATCACAAAATTATCTACTATTATCCATAATAACATATTTCATCATATATTATATTAGAGAAAGAGTCGTTTTAGAAACCAACAAATAGATCAATTGAGGATTAACATGCATGAATATTACACATACTATGTGAATATTTTTCATATTACAAATGTTTAAGCCCGAGGACCACAAAATTTTATTGTCTTTTGAATCAAGTAACACATTATTCTTATTTTTTTAAATATATTCAACATCTTTGTAAAGGTATTCCCCAATAGTACTACTACTTAATAACATTTTTTCAAAACCTCGAGAAAAGAAACAAAAAATTGGTGAGATAAATACTCAACGAGGGTACATTTGGAGAAATTTATGTATAATTACGTGAATAATGTTATGAGAACATGATTGTATCATTGCATGATCATAAAATTATTATCAAATATCATAATCAAGAGACATGAAAAAATGATCAATAATTCATAATACATGATTGATTTTGTGATCAAGACCATAAGCCTTGAAATAATAACATAAGAATAAGACATTTAATTATGGAATACACTTCTGTAAATAAAGATAAGAATATGTATAAGTAGATACATGCTCATTCATTATCTTAGGGACATTAAATAAATCCCTCGCATATACTAATGGACATGAAAATAGGTTTATGCATAATGTTGTGAATGTGTAATCAGTTTCACACATAACATTGTAAACCTACAATCAGGTTCACGAATACACTTATGGGAATCTAAAAATGTCAATGGTTACCATTTTCAATATGTAATCATGTTCACGCATTACATTGTGAACATATAATACCATTCACTTATAACATTGTGAACATGTAATGTGGTTCATAAACAATATTATGGATAAAGAAAATCATCTATGCATGAAATTATCATCATATAATGTAGTTTGTCTACAACATTGTGAACATATAATGAGGTTCACACAATATATTTACAATCATTATTCATCCATAATCACCCAATTCATTAGAGGGTGATGTAGGTCTCTCTAATAACATAATAATATCAAACATGTGCCAAAAGATTTTAAAGACTCGTCATATCATATCCCATGAAATGAAATGGGTAGAATAAACTTTTCCTCATATCATTACATCTGGAAAATATATATATTTCATAATCATTTCATCAATTAAAATCCCATGAAATAAACCGAGTTTCAAAATGATATAACCCATGGAAGAGAAACAATCTCCTAAAAATATTTATATTGAAACATATGACATTCAATATAGAATATGAATTGAATTCTTGGATCATATCCCCAATAAATAATAAACAATAACAATCTTCTACATCGTAGTTGGAGAATGATTTTTATTTATTTCATGGAACATTTCATTACGAAAATATTATTTCATTGAAAATTCTATTTATAAAACAATTTTCAAATATTTAATTATATAAAATTTAATTTACAAACTTTCTTGAGGAAAATATACTTTCCACAATGAATAATGATTTTTTAAAACATAAAGTATTTTGAAATTTTTTTATTAAAATATATTTTAAAACTTATAATGTTGGCGGTGAAATATTTTGATAACAATTTTCTATGAAAACTACATGAAAACTCAAAAAGAAATCTTTAACACATTTTGATACTCATTTTCATTGAATGTACATTGAAGATTAAAAACATGTCTTGAAATAAATTTATAATCCCTTTTCTAGATTTTTTTTTTGAAAACCTATAATGAGAACATGAAATCATTCAAATCCATTTCTTTGAAAATTAAATTTTAAATACTTTTACAATATGATTTGAAAAACATTTAAAACACTTTATAAAAATTACGATTTTGTAAACATATTTCTTTTAAATGAAATATAAAATCAAATAATTTAAATAATAACATGAAAACATTATTTAGAAACAACCGTGTAAAAATTCAATGTATGTTTAACAATATTATTTTCATCAACGTACTTTTCTTTGTGCATGCCAAAAATTAATTTTTTACTATTTTAATGTTTAGAAATGATTCATAATAATAAAATGAAATTTATATTAGTTTTAAAACATTTTATTAAAACACGGATAAAATTTCTTTTTAAAGAACATAGGATAATAGTAAAAGATTATTGAACACATTTTTAGAAAACACGATTTAGATAGAATATAGATTTAAAACAAGAAAATGAAAAAATGTCAAATTTTCATAAATGTTTTTTCATAATTATCAAAATTACCATAGACTGGAAAATGGTATTATTACATGGAGATTAATGGATAACTAGAACATAATAAAATATTTTATTTTATTTATATATTTTTAATAATATTTCATCAATGTAAACATCATTGTAAAAAATCCTGATAAATGATGATATTATATTAATAAACTATTTACATTATGGTAATATTTATGAATTATATACATGAGGGATTAAAATTACATAAAACATAAAATATATTCAAATAAGGATATTCATGATATAAAATTTCAAAGGAAATTTTATTAATCCCCTAAAAAATATTAGTACATAACATGGGATGTATCCCAAAGAAGGTATCGAGAGACTAAAATTATATTATCGATTTAGTAACTTTTAAACCATAAACCACATGAAATAAAGATAATAAAATGGATAATTAAAAACTCATAAATGTATGAATACTAAAAATTAAATAGAATCTTGACCACTATATAAATCACAAAAAATCAATGAATGGTGAATAAGGCATGTATCAAACATATATTAAAAGAGAGATAACAAAACCCTTACCTTAAGTCTTGACATACTTCGTACCCATTCCGAAATCATATATAATAAATATATGTTTATTTTAAAAATATTATGAAACCATTTTTTGATATATATTGACATATATGATTCACTTATTAATTTATAGTACCCAATTACTATATATTAAATGGTAATGAAATATTATGTGTAACAACCACTTATAGTACGTGTTCTAAATTGAAATTCCTGAACCTCCTACATAAATCATGATTTACGTATTTTCCAAATGTATAAAAATTGAATATCTTATATAATCTATAAATAAATATTTATAATAATTTAAAAATAATATATATGTATTTGAATTCACTGTTCATGGATACAATAGGCCATATGTATGCATGAATATTGTTTCAATTTTATTGACATCATGAAAGAATTATGTAAATGAAATATATGAACTTAGATTCAATATTTATAGTATAATAATTAACACTTACGTATCATCTAGGTTTAATAAACACATCCTTTATACATTCCATGTAAAATGTCAATGAATCACATCGCTTTGAGGAGGCGGTAGTCTACACATTGACAAACGATTTTATCGTATTTACAAAAATTGGAAACAATGAAGGTATGTGTAATATAAATATTCAAAATCATAAATAAATATTAAATATCATATAAATAATTTAAAAGATATTTTTAATCACAATTTCCAATCATGATAGGTTGTAATGAAATAACGAACTACTTTGTTCCATGAGGCGACAGTTCTACACACACAAGAATGATAAATTTGTTACCCATTTGATGGAAGTGTGTGTAAGTTCATGTAGAATCCTTCAAATTAAATATATCAGCATATTTATAAAGTATATATTTTTATATATGAATTTAATGTGAATAGTTGAGGTTGGTATAAAATGGAAATAAATAAAAAGAGCTTGATGAAGGATGATGCCTCATCATTTGGTAAATATTTTTGATTGAAATTAATTGAATACATGAATGGATTCATGCACATAGAGAGCATTATAGGTTTATGGTATTGAATATGGGAGGATAATTGGGAAGATTTTGGCTGATCCATAGGGCAAGATATGTTTGTATAAGATGTGAGGATGAGTTACTTTTTATATTGGGGGAGTGGAATTCATGTAAATTTCTTAAAAGGGAATTTCACCAACATTTATCTAATGTCATGGTTCTCCAATATTGGTTTGAATCCTATAAAATTCAGTATAAGGTATAAATATTGTTGAAAATTTTATTTTTGAAATCTTTATAAGAAATTTTTTCGTTATGATTATGGTTTAGATTATTATTTCGCCAATTTCTCTGATAATCGCAATTATTATTCAATATCAATTTCACAAAATAAATTTCAATTTATATTGAATTAATATAAATTATAAATTATTATGATTCTAATTGTGGAATTTTTATCAATATTTTAATCATTGATGTGGAAGAAATTAATTTAAATTTAATCTCGTCGATGGGATGATAAAGTTGGGTTTTATAGTATAAACGTTCAAAAGTTTGAAATGTTTGTTAAACCTAATTTCATTTTGAAATATATTAAAATTATGTAAATTGGATTAATTAATTTATATTTGATATAAATATACATTAATTCCAAATTAAAAAAAAATTTATCTTTATAATTATATAATATGAGAAAAGAGTTCTTAATTATAATTCATTGTTTTCCCCATTTTATCAAAAAATAAAACTTTTCATAAATATAAATTATTTTACAAAAATTAGATGTGCATATTCCAATTTCAGTAATGTATTTTATTTTATCAAATTAATATTATAAATATTTCGAAACTCATATTTACAATGGGATCTATTTTATATTTCAGAAATATTACCTTTTAAATAATTACATCTTTGTACTCCTAAAATTATATTTTTTTGTCTTATATATATATAATAGATTGGGTGAATATAAATTTTTTATATATAATATAATATATATAAATATTATTGAATAATGTAATAAAATGTTTTTTGATTAATTAACTGAGATAATATTTTTTTTATACATAGAAAACTATTTTTCTTATAGAATCAATCTCTTATTTTCAAATAGATATTCTCATTTACTTATACTATTAGATAAAGTAATGATTAATTTTATATAAATTTTTAAATAATATTTTTTCACAATTTATTTAATATTATTCTTAACTTTCATTCCAATGGATAGGTGGCTGGTGTAATAATATTTTATTAATAATATTGATAGAATATTTTAGTTCAATAAAACTAATCCCATTGTGGAACACAATCCATAAAATAAACTTGGAATTGTGTATAACACATGCCAATAATTGTGTTGTGTGTACTACAAGATAATATATGTGTTGTGTGTTGCACATGAATAACTTGGTCTTGGTTATAATTCAAGAAAAACTCAGTTCATTCAATTAACCAATGCTATATTTAATATTGTGTGAATGGAAAAATATCAAATGATTAAATTAATTATAAAAAATTCAAAAAAAATTACGGTATCACATTCTACACCCTATAAAATAATTTCAACACCAAAATTAATCTTGGTTATCGTATTATTAATATGATAATGTTCCATTCATGGAATTCAAAATCGTAAAAATTAATACATAAAATTTATTGAAAAAAATAAAACCATAATTTTCACACAACCTAACTTTTAACATGTTCCCCCATAGGATAACATTAATTTTGTAGTGATTATTGGGCATAGAAGAAATGTTTAAAAAAAAATAGAGTGTGATTAATGATCATTGATCACCAGCAAGTCAATGATCAATGAAATGTTATGCACCACAAAACCAAAATATATGATTATTTATAAGAACAATAGTTGAATAGAAATAATGTTATTAGTATAAATAGTTTTCAATATCATTTTCATAATGTTGATTTATTTTTTACAAGAATATATATTTACATAATGTAATTGTATTCCATATGCACTGTACCACCCAATTGTTGTGACTTGATCAATTCTCTCCTCATGTCACACTCTCAAAAATGACGGTGTTCTTATCATTCCTAATGCATTAACAGATCATGAGATCCATAATTAGAATGATTTTTCACTCCATCTGTATTTATCACAACAAAAACGACACAACAAGTTGTCAAATATTCCTAAAATCATATATTGTGATATAATAAATAAATCTATAAAACGTCATCTAATTTTTAACATAGAAAATTCCATAATTGGTTAACCTTATAACTCATCCAAAATATTAATGTCCATAAATTTAAAAATGAGGTTTCTTAATTCGTTTAGCATTGACTCCCCATATATAATAACATGTCTATTGAATTTCACATTAAAACCATGTAAATACTGTCATCGTATATTTTATTGAAATATGGTAATGACATGAATTACCATTAATACATTTGGAGAACAGTGTTGCTTCTATATTTCAATGATTACTGGATATATTCCTTAAATCCATGAAGTTGTAAAATTCATCAATGATAACTTATCACACATTTCTAAATGTTCTTTATCATTTCAAAGGTCATAAATTTTTCCACTTTACATTATCTATATCATCATCACATTATCCACATAAAAATAATTTTCTCATCTATAAGAACATTTCATGGGTTATCATTAGTTAATGTAACCCTTCAACTAATTCAATTTTATAGTTCATCAATATTGTTTTATACATTGTTGAGAATACATAAGTAAAAACTTCTACAAACATTCCTTATATACTTTATGATTAATATGAAAAAAAATTGATTTCCAAAACATATACACTTTAGTCAACCCATTATATACATAAATAATTACTCACCACAATAAATGTTTTTTATTTTATAAAAGACATAATTTTGAAAAGATGGAACAAAATCAAAAGATCCACAAACCAACCCAAATCCTCTTTAAAACAATCCAAAATAACCACATTCAAATTTCAATACCCAACATTCAAAATCTAGAAAAAAGACATTTAAATCCCTACTAATGCCATCCACATCATCCATCCACGTTATCAAGGTCATTCACTGAACATTGCCTCCAATGATACAAAAAATCCATTTAAATTTATTAAATTAAATAAAACTCCATTTTGTCATCATCTCTATCTCGGTCAACATACATCCTCGCGACACACACATTGACACTGAAGATGCAGGCCATCAAATCACCAACAAGATTAATCAACTTTAATACCCCATCGCCGCTATGAGCATCTTTGATGTCACTATAGAGTATCAACAGAAACCATCGATGGCACATGTGAGAACACTGTCATCACTGACTTAAGACACCATCTCAACAATAAATCAGAAACAGAAAGGTGACTACGCTCCATAGATATGACCCCGACCATCACCACCACCACCACCACCATATTCACCGCAAGAACACACAGAACCCAAAACATCCACCACTAGTCATATTGCCCGAATACTAGTACCACTCCCCTAAAAATCCCATAAAACTCATTAGTAACTGTCGCACCAAACTATATTATAGGGTTTAATGAAATAGGAAGCCAGAGCCTGATGATGCACCATGGAAGGGAGTAAGAATACGCCGATGAAAGGAAAACTAGAAGCATAGACATATAACCATGAGGCAAGAACCACCCAGGAATTATATAGGGAAATCTGGGATGAAGTCATAAAGAAAACAATAGCTCAGTTGAAATAAGGGGATGAAATCCTAAGAGAACCACCATGTGACATGTAAGGGTAAATTAGGATGAAACCTTAAAAGATTAAAAGGCATACTAGAACAGAATCCATTGAATAGAGGTTCAAATGTTTCCCATACTCTAACCTCCATAGTCCCAAAACAATTTAAAACCCAACAAATATGAACATAGTGCGGTCTTATGTGTTAGAATAAAATGTCGAAGTAGGGAAGGGAGATGAGATAATGTGACAGCTTATAGTGCGAGGAGGATGGAAACTCGGTAGGGGAGAACATCTGAGAGTGAAGGGAAAATAGGAGGGAATAAAACCATGAGCAGAAGAAGAAATAAGGACCAATCTCTAGAGGTGGACAAGAAACCAGAAGATAGGGAGTGAATAGTTTAGTGTAGGATTCAAGAGAGGATATGATAGAGAACACCATGGGAGTGGGAAACCATCCCCATAAATCATTTCTCATGATACATGAAATTATTTATTAATACCTCATTCGTAGAATATGAAATATGAATCATGTTTTAATATTCCCCAACCACAATCATCTAATGATTCTTAAAATTATATTTAATACAATGGGAAGAACACCCAACAACATTCACATGCCATTTATGGTATCATAATATTTAGTAGTATAACTAATACTCATACAACCATATGAAATATCTTTTTTGTATTTCCTCTTTTCACATCAATTTTATAATTCATATAGATTAAATATATGTATAATTAAATAATAACCAAGTTACACCATGTTTCCATAATTGTCGAAGACAAAAAATAATAGTTTAATAAACACTTAACATTGATGAAAACTATATAATTATTAAAAATTATATATAAGATGCCTAAATCTTGACACCTACATTCAATTAAATAACTCATTAGTCTTATCTTTTGACACATCCACATAAATATCTATAGAAATATTCCTAGGTAACATTACTAAGGTATTTTCATCCTTGTTTCCTTGGTTGACTAATCCTTTCCATTGATAAAAACTATAGTGACCCCAACATATCATATATGGATATTATATCATTTAGGAGGAATATTCATCACATTATAAAATTACATAGATGAGGAAAATAATAATTTAGTTTATTTTGAATCCTAGAACCCATTCTTCTAATTTGAAGAATGATCTTCATCATCTCCGTAAATATATTCCCCTTTAGTACTATTACATAAACACCATCTACCATAAAATGGGGAAACTAAATATAGGAAAGGAGTGAAGCCATATTCTAAATAAGAGTAATCATTGAAATATAAAAGAATAAAAATTAGCATAAAAGTTATAAAAACATGAAAATATCACTATAATATCATTCCTTGTAAATAATATATCATAACAAAGAGTAATGTTATATAATTGATAGTCTCTAGAACATTAATGATAAGGTAATGAAAAGTATAATAATTGAAATAAGAACTTAGGAATGTGACATGGAAGTGTGGCATACACATGAGCTTACAAAATTGTGAACATGTTATGTAAAAACGGACTCACTCATTATGTTATGCTCAAAAAATAATATAAACATATGGATATAAATCGATACCCATGAATATTGTAATGAACATGTAATCATCTTCAATCATAGTATATTGAACATTGAATATGGTTCACACATAATGTAATGGACATGAAAAAATATCCATGAATAAATTTATGAACATGTAATTTGGATCACAAAGAACTTTGATAACATGTCATATTTTTCTCTCATAACTTATTAAACATGTAACGATTTTTAGTCATAAACATATTGACCTACAACCTGATCCATGTATAACATTATGAACATGTAATTATTTTTACACATGACATTGTAAACATGTAATAAGGTTCATTCATAAAATTTATACTCGTGATTAATCCACCATTACCCAATGCATTTAATAGAGATATAAGTCCCACTGATCACCTAATAACACCATACATATGAAAAATGTGTAAAAACCTAATATAATGATATCCCAGGAGAAGAAAATATAATCATTAAAACTTCATCAAATCATTACCTATGGAAAATAGATATTTCTCATAATCATTTCATCAATGTATAACCCATAAAATAAATGACATTCAAAATAATATAACCTAGTGAAGAGAAACTGGTGTCATGATTGTTTTTCCATCAAAACAAAAGCTATTCCAGAAATAGTATGACTAGTAGTTTTTCATTATATCCCCAATAAATCCCAAAAAATATGAAAATATTTCATACTATAATGATAATGATTTGGAATTATCACAAGTAAATCTTCATACAGAAAATAACATTTCGTTTAAAATCATTTTTATAAAACTATTTTAAAACACTTTTATTATAAAGATGGAGTTAGAATTTCATTTAAAACATTTCAGGTGTAAAATTTATATTACACTTTTAAAAACATTTCATTAATTAAAAATTCAAAATTCAAACCTCATTATTTGAAAATAACATTGACAAGATACCAAGGATTCTTGAAAATATTTTGAATTAATTTTTCATTGCTAATAACATGAAAACTCTTAATAATATCTTGTAGAAACTGTAAAAATACATTTTATTTTAAAATAATATGAATAAATAAGAACAAATATAGAAATAATTTTAGAATCCCTTTTATATAAATAAGTTTTAAATACATATATGGAAACCTTGAAAGCATTGAAATCATTTTTTATTAAAATAAATTAATGAAAACATATATATAATTCCTTGAATATAATTTGGAACACAGATAAGAAAAATTGAAAATTATTTTTTTTGAAACCCAAATTAAACTTAAAAATAATCTGAATATTAGAAAAAAATATTTAAAGATATTTATATGAAATTAAAAATCACTATTAATGGAAAATATGGTCATGATGGATTGTATGTCTCTACATTCCAATCAATAATTTTTCACAATTAAATTTATATAAAAGGCCTATCATCTGACATAGATATGAATATTATTATTCAAATCGATATATGAAAATGTAAGTCATGGGTAAAAATATCATTCATACATAATTGGATTAGAGTAAATCAATTTTTTTTGGAATTTTTTTATATAACACGATTTTGAATGAACATAGACTTCCAATGGAATGTATAAATAAAATTTTATTTTCCAAAACAATTTGGATTAATAATATGAAATAAATATAGTCAAAATAGTGGTCATATATAAATATATCATGGAAAAACAAAGAAAAATTAAAATCATGTGTTTTCATGAGTGATGGATCTTAATATTTCTTTGATTGATGAATAATCATAATCACTCTTGATAAATGATGTGATTAAAGTAATTAACTATTACCACATTGGTAACATTGACTCACATTGTATAGAATATAATAAAATCATATGAAGGAGAAAACAACATTAATGAATTAGATTCATAATATATAATCTGAAAGGTCATTATATAAATCCCATAAAAATAGATTTTTATAACATTCCTTTTATATCAATAATGGAAATAGGAGAAAAATATTACTTTACCAATTGTGTAAATTTTAAACCATCAACCCTAAGAAAAAAATATCATCAAATATACATGTAAATAACAATAACATGAATTATACTGTACGTATATTAAGTTAGTGGTAATTATATAAACCAAAAAATAAAATATTGGTGAATAATTCATCTACCTCATAGATAGGAAATATTAGATGAGATAACGCATACCTAAAGTCATAAATTTCTTTATTCCCAGTCCAAAATCCTATATAAAAAATATATTTTTATTTTACATATATCAATGAACCATATTAATATATATAATATAACATATGATTCAGTTATTATATTATATTAACCATTTATTAACAATTCCATGTTAAAGAATAATTTTAGGTAATAACATATTTATTTATCAAATGTGTTTTGACTTGTTGTTCATGGTCCTCTAGTATAGATTGTTATAATATTATTTCAAAATAATTTCAAAAAATGGTTTATATATCATATATATATAGTATATAATTCATAGAATAATATATAAAAGATATCTATATGTATAAGAAATGGAATATAAAATTCATGGAGACGGTTTGACGTTTGTACACATGTTCATTATTTTCATTTAATTGTCAAATTGAAATAAATGGATGTAATGAAATACATGTATAAATCCTTATTCAAATTAAATTTTAATTATTATTTAATATATATCATATATTTTTACTAATCCATTTTATAATACACTCCATGGGGAGTGTTAATTAATCACATCACTTTGGGGATGCAGTATCCCACACTTCAAAAAAATAGCGTATTTCCAAAAAAAAGGGAAAGAGTGAAGGTGTATATTATAAAATAATTAAGGGATCATAAATAAATCATAAATATAATTTAATATCATAAAAAAATATTTTACATAATAATTTCCAACCATTAATGGTGTTAATGGGAAAAAAGAACAATATCTTTTCAGGGGGTGGTAGTTATCCATTCATAATAACAGTATGTCTGGTAACTATTAGATTAAATTGTTTGTAAGTATGTGATTAAATATTATAATAACAATATTTAATTATACTTAATATAATATTTTCATTATTTAAGAATATAATAATAATATTTTAGGTATTTGGTTATCAAAATAAAATAAAGTAGCTTAATGAATGATATTACATCTACATTGGGTAATTCGTTTGGTTTTTAATAAAGGGCATCCTGGGACAGCTTAATGCACTAATAAGATATTCAAGGATGAAGTTAGAGGTATTGGGAGTATATTATGACCTATATTTTTCATGAAAATGGTCTTCAGAGGTGCTAATAAGTGGGAGGGGTGAGTGCCTTTTTATAGTGTAGGAGGAGTGAATTTATTGTAAATTTCTTAAAATGGAATTCCACCGATGGTTTTTCCATTTAATTGGAAAAATTAAAGGTAAAATATAATAAAAGTGAGTATGGGTTTCATATATGAAAAAAAATGTTTTGGATAGGTTTATAAGTCATTTTGTGCCTTAACTATAAGCATTAATTCTTATTTATGATAATTGTTTTCTTAATCAGTGTAACTAATTTAAATCACATAACTAATTTTTTTTGGGAAGAAAACTATGTTTAACCTATTATAATTTATAAATTTTTAAAATTTAAAATATTTAATATTTTTTTGGAATTATTATTGAATAATATGAATTAATTAATGTAAATTTAATCTCCTAGATGTGATGAAAAAGGAGGTTTTTAGTTTTAATGTGTTCAATGTTTTGAAAGGATATTAAATCCAATTTCAATGTGAAATTTATTAAAATTTAATAAATTGGATTAATTTTTGAAAATCGGTTGTAATTAAACATTAAACCCATATTTAAAATAAATATTTCTATATAAATGAATAAGATAAAAAATCATTTTAGAATTAAAATTCGATGTTTTCATTATTCATCAAAAATTAAAAATTATCAAAGAAATAATAGAACGCTACACAAATAATATTATGGAATTATTGTTTCAAAAATGTTTTTTATATTTTAAAATAAAAATTATAAATGTTTCCATAATACTTTTTAAAACAGGTTCTCTATTATAAGGTGTTAAAATTACTTTTTGGAAAAGTACATATTTTTTTCATAAAGATGGATTTATTATCACCTAGTACTAGTCAAATATACTGGATGAGTATAAAAAATATTAGTTAAATATATAATATATAAATTTATTTCAAAATATTAATGAAAGGTAATATATATGTTTATAGAGGTAAATTCCAATCTATCCATAGAAAAATAGTTTTCTTAAAAAATAATTTCTTATTTTGAGATAGTTATTTTCATTGAGTTATACTAATTTCTAATCAATGGTTTTATTTTATATAAATATATATATCATAATTTCAAAATTCACTATACATTATTCATGACATCGATTACATCGTCTAGGTGGATATATTAATAATATTTTCGTAATAATATTAATAATATATTTTAGTTTTGAAAAACATGGCCTTTAGTGTATCATATGATTTGAAAGGAACTAAAATGTGTGTGTGACAAAAGAAAATAATATTTTGTAATGTACCACAAGATAATCTATTTATTTTGTTTATCATAATGATAACATCTCATTTTACATAACTAATATGAAATACATTATATTTATATAAGAATTGATATATTTAGTGTTGCATAAAAGTAAAAATAACAAAATATTATATAAATTCATAAAAAGTAAAAAAATTTAAAGTTAGTGTGATGCAAACCTATTGAGAAATTGTTTCCACCACAAGATAAAATATCATCATCCCTCCCTATCAATAAAAAGAGATCACAATATATTTATCGATTGTTTGATCAGTGTAAAATAATCTGAAGAAGTAGGTTATGATATTCTAGAAATTAGATGGACAAGATTGTATTTAAAATATTCATGTAGATTTTGTTGATTCCACTAGAATTGTAAAGAACCAGCCTGAATAATCTCATAAACTGGTACATGACGCACCCATTCACATACTCTAAGGGAATTCTCCATCACGGCGGACTGGAAACTAGTACCCAAACATCAAACAAAATAATTGGGAATAATTTATCCCATAATGAAGAAAAAATATGGCACATTTATGTAAATGATAAAACAATGGAATAAGTAAAAATATTCCATAAAAAATAAAATCCACAAAAACAAAAATAAACATAAATATTAGAAATTATCATCCAACATATGTCTAAAAAAAGGAAAACCAAAATAGTAAAAACCAACTACTTTATGTGGTATTTTGGAAAGACTCCCATGATCTCACCACCAACTACTCAACTCATCTAATAGAAAACTATAGCACCTCACATTGGTTCCATACCTTTCCCAACATCAAATGACAAAAATGAGGTCTATAAACCACCTAAGGGTTATATGGGGTGTGAGTTATCAGTATCAGTAGGCTATCAACTAGGTTTTCGATATCAAGTCTCTGAAAAATAGTCCAATCATGAACAACTATAATTAAAACCAGTCCAGATAACATTTTAACGGTTTTTATTTTAATAGAGTAGTGAAAATGTTTAATTTCTCCCTTTTACAAATTTCTAAATAAAATCTGATATTAATTGTATAATATTTTAAAATAAAAATATGAAAATAATTATATAATGTTAATATAAATCATACATTACAAATAATATCAAATCCATGGATGTATGAAAAAATAGTACAAACCAAATATAATAGAACATGTAACACAATGCTAGGGATCACAATAGGTGAGGATAACTCTGACAATTACACCTATCATATACAATAATACCAACATAAATCACCTAGGAATGTTAATATAGTGTTGATATCATATGAAAAAACTATAAATTAAACCACATAATACGTATATCATGTAACTAGAACAAAAACCATGGGGAGAAACGGAATGATCTATAAGCCCCCTCCCTCGATAGAAAAAGAGAACAATTATTATACCTTCAACCTATGTACCAGAATAATATAATGTGATCTATTATAGAAAAAATATTATTAACCCATTTTCCTCAATCCAATAATTTATAACCATTTAAAAATTCATTGAAACCCATTTTCTTTTACCAAAACTAGTAGAAAATCATCCTTTTTTAAACCCAATTCAACAAACACAAAAAAAATACATATCATTTCATTTCATTAATTAAAAAATATATCCAAATGTGATCAATGTAGTTCACCAAAGAAGAATTTTCATGGAACCCCATACCACAAAGAATCTGGTCTCACATTCCCACAACAAAATCCACCACAAGGAATATACCTATAATGTCAAAAGATTACCTATAATCAATCTAAACATCTTAGAATTGACCCAATTAAAAAAGGGGGTCTATTATTAATAGAAATCCGAACATAACTCAGGGACACACAGTCACCATACCATAACCGACAAGAATTAGCCCCATGAACTGTATCACACAATGGGTCTACATAGAAACAATAATAAATAACATCACTAATAAAAAAATCATATGGCCTAACAAAATGGTTGGACAAAGATTAATGGAAACAAAAATTTAAAAAGGAAATCTCACCTTGATATATGAAATGAAACATACTTGATGATCAAAACCCAAATAATTTAATCTGGATCAAAAGAAGTTTCCTATACTTACATGAGTAGATATCTATGTCGACAAATACAGGAGCTATAGAGGAATGAAATAACAATCAACTAACCAAGCTACCTAAAGTCAGAATCCATGATACTTATGTTGTGTGAAATCCATTCTCACATACTATAATCCTAAAGACAAATATACAAATAAAACACATCTCCTTTTTATTAAAAACTAATATTTTATCATTTTAATGTTTATAATATGTTCATGGTGTGTACTCCCTTCATGATATTTACTGGATTCTTGGAATCTACACTGTAGAATGTACACATCCTTTACTCTCATTACATAGCTTTTATTTCTCCTATATACTACAAAAAATAGATTATTACCTAAAATCCATGTTGAACATGGTCATTCTCTAAAATCTGGGAGAATTCCATAAGTCCATTAACATATATATAATAGGAATCCATTAAATAAAAAACATATATACACAAAATTTTGTTCATTTTTTACATTAAATTCTCTCCATTGTTGGGAGTCCCAAAGAGTCCCAATTCAATCAATAAACAAGTAATGAGATGGAATAATAACTGAAAATATGTAAGATGATGAAAAAAACACCGAACCATATTAATTCCATTTCATAAGAAGATGTGTGGAAAAATAATGAATGGTAATGTTGTGGGGCTATTATCAAATCATCAACAACTCCTCATTACAAGTCACATGAGACTCTAATGTGAGGCACCATAGCACTCTTAGAAGATATAAGGACCTGACCATAAAAAATTACATAATCTATAATTAAATTCATAATTCACATTGAGTATCATTTCATGTTTAGAGATTTATAGAATTAGGTCACAACATATACATGAAAATTTAAATATTACATATAGACACTACAACTCAAAATCATTTTTTTATTAAATAAAAACATTTAATATGAGTGTTATGTCTAGTTCCCTATTTTAGAGATCATTATATTTCCTTTGTACGATCCTTGACCCTATTCATCTTTTTCTCCTCTCAAAAACATTTCAAAAATAAGGGATTAGCATTATATTCTCAATAAGGATTAATATTTAAAGAAATAAAACATTATGAAATATTACTTTACAATATTCAACATACCACACTATAACATAAGATTTATGAATAAAAAATGGAAATAATAAATCATAAATACAACATGTTGCATCCATTTCATACTTACGTTATAGCTTTCACAGCTGCATAGGGTGTTAGGTTTGGAATACCTATCATAGTATATTCCCTAAAACTATTAGTAGAAACATTAATGTTTACCACCATCATGTTACCCAATGCATTGGAGATCTATATCGGGCCCATCAACCCTAGGATTTTTATGAAACCATCTATATATGTAAATAATTCCCAAGAACCGTAACCTATTCATAACACATAAAACAAACATAATGGAAAGATAAATTTCCACATTTCAATAGTAATATATCCTTTAAAAATATTTTCATAAAAAATACATTATCAAAACCATTTAAAATACCAAAATACCTAAAAGATTATATATGTTTTATTATCCTTTTAAAAACATTATGGCATGTTAAGGAATCCAATGATCAAATAATACCCTGGGCAGCAGAAAGGTCGTTGTTACTATCGATGTTAAAAAGATACATTCTATTTTTTTGAATTAGTAAAACTCTTAGTATTGAATCCTTTTCAATTAAATGAAATTAAAATTCATTGGGGATTATAAAACATATAAAATAATGTCATGTATAAATCAATGGAGGCCTCAATGAATGGATATTGAGACAAAGTCCCTTACCTCGTGTCCGATGAGACCCGTTCATTATTTAATCTCAAAAATAATAAAATAAAGATAATTTATACATGATTAAGAACCTTTTTAAAATTTATTAGTCCTTTTATATCACTGATTACCATGTTATATTCATTATGTAATCATTTAAGTTAATAATGGTCTTTTTTGTCGATATTTGGTACTTGATTAAAAAATGAACTTCTTCTAATTTATGTTGACAATGTTGTCGAAAGTAAATTATATCCAGAATGATATTCATGATTTATATATCCCATATATAATATATATTCAGTATATATTTGTATTTGTAATAGTACATAAAATTTGTAGGTAAGAAAGGAAATGCATCGTTCATGGAGACGGTATGCCATACGTATGCTTGAACGGTACATTAATTTCAATTACATACATAATGGATTGAAAAATTAATGATACATAGGTATATTATAATTAAAATATAATATAACATATATAATAGAAGCAAGTGCATCCTTTATTTGTTACACATATGGATGGAAATAGTCAAATCACAATGTGGGTCGGTAGTCTGCACTTCCTCAAATGAAACTATCGTATTTACACACTATGGAAAACATAATAGTATTCTATAGATGTAAAATGAAAAGGTATAAAAATATTATAAATATAATAAATATTAAATATCAATACATTTCCATATTAATGGACTTCATAAGAGGTGGTAGGAGATGTTTGAACCATCATTGTTTGGTGAGGCAGTAGTTCGTCGTCCATATAAATAGAATGTTATTTATCTATTAGATGGAGGTGTGTGTATGTGTAGTTCTAATAATTCTCATAAAAATAGACTAATATTTTTAGGATACTATTTTTGTTATAAAATAAAGAAATAAATTGTGTTCAGGATGTTGGAGATATAAAATAAAATAAAATAATTTAATAGATGACATTATCTTTAAATCGGGTAACTCCATTTGGATTGAAACAAAAGGCATTATTGAAATGACTTTTGACTATGGGAAGGATTATTTTAGGTAGAGAGGAATTTATGATGATTATTTGGGAATATTTAGGATGATCCAAGGGTCTTGAGAGGTGTGAGTAAAGGGTTATAAGTGGTAACGCTTTATAAGGGTGAGGAGGGGCACATTAGGAATGTTTGATAATATTATTTTATTATATAATGATTCTCATTTTATAAATGTCCAAAACACATTATAGTCTAAGATAAAATGACTCTTGTCTGATGTATAATCATACAATATAAATTGGGTAGGTTTGTATATTTTTTTAATGTTTATAATCTTATTTAATTAATTAATTCATTAATGAGGTAAACACTGCATCATTATTGTGTCATAATTATTTTTATTTAATTGATGTCTAAAAATTATAAAACAAATAACATGTTGTAGGAAATCATTTTATCATTCATATTAACATTTATAGCAGATGTTATGACTTATATATCGCATTATAAACATTGATTTAATAAAACATATATCTTTAAGTCATTTTTGTTATTACACTAAATTATTTAATATAAAGTGTCATTTTCACTCTTATGTGGCACCATGGGGTCCCAAAATCGACCCAAGGATACACAGGGTAGCAAATGTATCAACCAATATTATTAAGACACATGTTAGGTTAATTTTATATTATTATAATATTATTTTTAACTTGAATTACTAAATTTTCCTTTAACTGTAGTAAAAAAAGTCAAAAGTTACTATTCACCAAAAAAATTATTTCATTTTTTGAACAATATTTTACATACAAATAAAAACCAAATATGTCTATTTTTCTAAATTTAATCCACATAAGTGGTAAAATTTAATTTAAATGAAGAAGTCGGTTTTTAACTACAAAAATGTGTTTTCACAAGTCATGAAAAATTGATTTTTTTCAGAAAACAAAATTCACCCTAATATGTATTAGATATTATAAATTCATAAATTATCTCTATTTTTTCATATTCAAAACAAATAAGTGGAATTAATTAATTGAAAATAAATTCTTGTTGTCAAAACAAAAGGAATGTTTGTATGAAATAATCACTATCATAATATTTACACTTGTTTATGTCCAATTTCAAAGTGAAATTACTTCCAATGACCAAAATTGGATTAAATGAAAAAAATATAATCTAATTAAAATTTAAACTAATTAAAATAAAATCAAACTATATAAATAAATTATATTAAAAGGATGTTTTCGATTAAAATACAATATTTTTCACTATTCATTATAAAATGAATTTTTTCAGAGAAATACCAAAAATTTACCCAAATCAAAATTTTGATGATCCAATTACAAAGAAGAATTTTATTTTTTTAAATATAACATATATATGTGACCAAAACTATATTTAAGATTTTTTCTCTATGAAAATGTAGTAAATCGACCTTTTAATAAATATTAAGCTATTTGTGCTTAAAATTTGATTCAATCACATTTTAAGACTCTATCTTTTATTGGATAAATGTAAAAACATTTTAAAAAACATGTACAATAATATTGTTGTTAGTTCTATTAATTCCTTCCAATAAAATATAAAAGCGTTAAATACCATTTAAAATAATATTATATTATTATTTTTTAGTATGACCCAGCATTGTGTGGAACATAAATTTTCAAAAAACCTATTTTTTGTGTCAGGTACGCCATCAAACCTAGAATACCCATTAATGTAAAATTACTATCTAATACACAAATATAAATAAATATTAATATGTATTATTCATTATTTACTAGGGACGTTAAATCCTTACCCCTTATAGAAATTGCATCCTCGTAATTTTTATTCACGTATCAAATACATGGGTTTATTTATCCCTCATAGCATTTTTATATTCCCACGGTTGCGCTTCAACAATATGGTTTCTTCCAAAAACCTTTACCTGAATAATTTCCTAATACCACAACAATTTTTCTCTATGGTCAACAATCTAGAAATATTGTTCTTCAAAAGAGATATTTTCTTCTAACTAAAGTACCTCTGGACTCAAAACATGAGATGCATCTGGAATATACATTCTCAACATTGAAACATGAAAACCATTGTCCACCTAGGATAAACAAAGAGGTAAATCAACTCTATTGGAAACTGATCCAACTTTCTCATGGATTTTATAAGGTCAATTGAACCTTGGACTCCACTTTCGCTTTTTACCAAAACACATCACAAATTTGATGGAGAAATTTTGAGAAAGACCTGATCAGGTACCTCAAAAGAATGATCCTTTGGTTATCCACATAAACTTCTAGCTGCTCTGAGCTGTTCTCATGTTCTTCTAAATCAACTGAACCATTTTGTCATTCTCTTCTACCAATTATAGACCCATCACATTCCTTTCAGCTACTTTATCCCAAAAATCTTGATTTCAACAACACTTCCCATAAAATGCCTCAAATGAAGACATCTTTATAATGGAATGGAAACTGTTATTATAAAAAAATTCCACCAATGAAAGATGTTGGTCCTAATACCCTGGTAATACATTTAGAATGAATGTATAATTTCATCTATGGTCTGAATTTTTAGTTATGATTTCCCATCGGATTGAGGATGAAAAGTTGTACTAATATTTAATTTAGAACTCAAGGACTTATGAAGGCATTTAAAAAATTTAGAAGTAAACCTAGTTTCACGATCAAATACAATGGATTGAGAATTTCTATGCAACCTGACTATCTATTTAACATAAAACCGAGGTTGATGATCTCAAGAAAAATATCACGAATATGAAGTAAATGCGCAGATTTAGTCAATCGATCAGCAATAACGCAGGATTTCATTATTACCTCAAGATGTCTTTTGAAATCCCACAACGAAGTACATGGATATATTTTCACATTCCCATTATAGCACTGGTAATGACGGAAGAATCACATTCAATAACTGCTGCTCTACTTTAACCTACTAACTAATCAGAAAATTCACAATATAATCCGTAATATCTCTTTTAATTCCATCCAACCGGTAGTACTCTTGAAGATCTCAATACATCATAGTATTATGAGGATGAAGATAAAATGAATAACTATGAGCTTCCCAAAACCACCCGTTCTTCACCTGTGAATCACAAGTCATGTATAATCTCATTCCCATTATAAAAATACATTTATCAATGTTAAAATTAGGCAACTTAACCTTATGAAGCAACTCTAAATTTATCTTCAATTCCAAGTATTTCTTCTTTTCATGCTTAATTCTTGTTTCATAGAGATGATTTAACAAATACCTTAATCCTAACAGAAGAATTTCCTACACCAATAACTTCTATGACAAGGTTCATCAAGTCATTAATCAAAGGATCTTGTTCTAATTATTCCATGATTAATGTAGCATTACTTTTCATAATCAAATAATAAACCACTTAATTTTTTTCGAGGAAGGTAATGAATCGTGCAATCATTATCCTTGATTAATTCTATTCGTATTATATGTCTCAGGTTAAATTCTTTCGGAGTTAATATATATTTCAAAATTTTGCGATCAACAGATATTTCACAATTTACTCAATACAAATGGCGCCTCCAAAATTTTAAAACAGAAAACAACAACAACTAAATCAAAATAACATGTTTGGATATTTATCTCCTGAGGGTTCAACTGACGTAAATCATAAGAAATTACCTGATCATTCTACATGATGACACAACCAAGTCCTTTCAATGAAGTGTCTCTGTAGATAACAAACTCACCATTTCTGGAAGGCATTACCAATACTAGATCATTCATCAATCTTCTTTTCAGTAATTGAAAATAATCATCAAATTCTTTTGTACAAATGAACATAACTCCTTTTCAAGTTAACATAGTCAGTGGTATAGATAACCATGAATAATTTTCAACAACCCTCTAGTAATAACCTATAAAACCATGAAAACTATAGATCTTGGTTATATTTTTTGGCCTTGTCCATTTTTCAATAACTTTTGTTTTACAAGGATAAACAGTTAGGCCATTTTTTTTAAACAATGTGACCCAGGAAAGAAATTTGTTGTAACCAAAACTCACACATGATGAAATGACCATACAGTCTATATTATTTTAATGGTTTCAAGAAAAACCTTAAATGATGTTCATGTTCATATTTAAATTTTGAATAAACCAAAACATCACTTATAAACACAAAATCCATTTATCACCTGACTCAACAGAACCGTCACTGCAACAAACAATTAAAATCTCATTCCCACCATCTTTAGTTGTTGATTTAGAAGGAAATTTATATTTTAATTCCTTTATAGTAGAGTTTTATAGTTTTCTTAGAGGAAAACAATTCTAAATACAAATATATCATATGTGATACAACATGGTAATATGTAAATGCTATATCATTAACATAAATTAATTTAGGGATATTAATTAATCAATATTCTAACACCTAATGATGTCTAAACTGACCTCTAATAACAACTTAAAGGACCTGACCTAAAAATAATTTTTTGTCTAGAATTAAATAAATAGTTAACACTAAGGAATTTTTCATGTTTAGAGTTATAAATAATTATATCATTACATATACAAAACTAATTGAATATTACATGTTGACACTTCTAATGAGTATAATTTTTTCATAAAATAAAACTTTTAAAAAATAGTAATGTCTAGTTCCGTATTTTAGACATCATGAAATTTATTTGATATTATCCTTGACCTTATTCACTTATAAGTCATGTGAAAAATATTACAAAAAACATATTATGAGAAAAAAAAATTGAGTAAGGATTATAAAATAATGAATAAAAACATTAGTCCATCAAAACATACAAGTCAATGAAATATTACTTTTCAGTCATTAACATAACACACTAGATCATATTATTTATGAATAACAAATTGAAATAAAAAATCATAAAGGTTACTTGTGGAATTCATAATAAACTTACAATGTAGAATTCATAGCTACATCGGGAGTTACATTTGTAATACCCATCATAGTATATTCTCTTAATCTCTTAGGGGAAAAATTAATTTTTACCTCTATATCATTACCCAATGAATTGGAGAGCTATCTTAGGCTCACCTACCATAGGTTTTTCATGGAACCATCCATATATGTTAACAATTACTAAGAAACATAATATATTCATAACACATAAATAAAAAATAATGGAAAGATGGAAATTCAAAATTTCCATCATAATATATCATTTAAATATATTTACATAAAAAATACATTATCAAAACAATATTCAATAATAAAATACATAAAATGTAATTTTGTATTTACTATCCTTTTAAAAACATCATTTCTTATTATGGAATCCAAAGTTCAAATAATACTCGCAGTGGTGGATAGGTCATTTTCACCGCATACAATAAAAAGAATCATTATTTTTTGACATTTAGTAAAATGATTAATATAAAAAAGAATCACTTTTATTGAAATTTAAATTCAATGGGGTTTATACACCATTTAAAATAAATTTGTGTCTATATCAAATGGTGCCTCAATGAAAAGAGATGGAGACGAAGTCCCTTACCTCATGACCAAACTATCTCATTCGTTCTTTAATATCCTGAATAAGAAAATAATGTTAATTTATACTTTAATAAGAACAATTTAAATGTTTATTATTTTTTTTATATCACTTATTATCATTTTATAAACATTATGTAATAATTTAAGTTAATAATGGGGATCTTGTCCATATTTGGTACTTAAGTCTAAAATGAACTTCTTATAATTTCAATTGTACATGGGGTCAAAAGTACATTATCTCAAGAATGGTATTTATGATTTATATATCCCATATATCATATATATTAAGTATATATATGTTTTTATATAGTACATAACATTTGGAGGTATGAAATGAAATACACCGTTCATGGAGATGGTATGTTGTACATACACATGAACACTACTTTCATTTCTATTTCATTTTTAATGGAATGAATAAATAATTATACCAAGTTATATTATAATTCTGGCATAAAATCACATATATTATTTCAGAAACACCATCCTTTATACATTACACATATGGAATGAACAAGTCATATCACTTGGAGGGGTGGTAGTTCGCACTTCTTCAAATGAATCTATCGTGTTTACCCACTATGGAAACCATAAAGGTATTCATTAAATGAAAAATATAGATGCATAGAAAAGATATAAATATTATATATATCACATTTAAATACAGTTACCTATTAATTTACACCATAATAGGTGGACGGAGAAAATTGAACAATCATTATTTCATGAGCCAGTGCTTCGCCGTCCACAGAAACAATATTTTCATTACCCATTAGATGGAGGTGTTTGTGATTGTGGTTTAAATCCTTAACATAAAAAAACCAAGAATAATTTTTATACTAGTGATTTTATAAAAAAAGTGAATAAAAAGTTTTTACGGGTTGGAGAAGTAAAATAATATATAATAATTTAAGAGAATGTGTTACCTTTAAATCGAGTAACTCCCTTTGGATTGAACCGAAAGGCTTCATTGAAGATACTTCTACCTATAAAAGGCTTAGATGAGGAATAGAGGGATGTAAGGAGAATAATTGGATAAAGGATGGATGATCTATGGTTCTTAAGAGATGAGAGTAAGGGGGTAGATGTGATATCTTTTTATAATGGGGAGGATGGTCTCTTTAAAAATGTTTGTAACTTTTATTTTATTATATAATGATTCTCAGTTTCTAAAGGTAAAAAACTCATTATTTCATAATATAAGATGTCTCTTATCCCAAATAAAATCATCCAATTAAAATTTCTTAGTTTTGGATATTGTTTTAATTTTTATAATCTTATTTATTTAAACCATTCATTTGTGAGGTAAACACTTCATCATTATTGTGTCATTAATAAATTTATTTATTTGAGGTCTAAAATTTAGAAAAAATACCGTGATGTGGTAAATAATTTTATCATTAAAATAAATATTTATAGTAGAATAGATAACATATAAAACCCTATGAAATTATTTATTTACTAAAATATATATGTTTATGTCATTCTGGTCATTACATTATATTAACTAATATAAAGAGTTATTATCACTCTTAAGTGGCTGCATGGGTTCTAAAAATCAAACCAAGGATTCCCATGGTCAGAAATGTATCATATAATAGGAATAGTACCCATGTTATGTTAATTATTATTATTATAATATCATTTTTACCTTGAATTACCCTATTAAACATTAACAACGGTGAATAAAATTCAAACATTAATATTCACAAAAAAAATATTGTATTCTTATTGAACAACATTTGTTAAAAAATAACTACCATTTATGTTTTATTTTCTAAATTCAATTCACAGAAGCTGTAAAATATAATTTAAATGAATATGTCTGTTTTCTAACTACAACTCATTATTTTCAATATTCATAAAAAATTGATGATTTTAAGAAAAATTCCATAAAAACAGCCCAAGATATATTTGATATTGTTGATTTAAAAATTATGTATATTTTACAAAATTCAAATCATAATAGTTGCATTAATTAATTTAAAATTAATTCCTACTGTCAAAATAAACATCATGTTTTTAAGAAATAATCACTATAAAAATATTGACACTTGTTTATGTCCATCTTCAAACTAAGATTACTTCTAATGACCAACATTGTATGAAATTTTAAATATATAATATAATTATACTTTAAAACCAATTAAAAGGATAATATATCCATTCAAATAAATAATATTAAAAGTAATTTTTGAATTAAAATACAGTTTTTTTCATTATTTATTAAAAATGAATTTTTTTAGAAAAATAAAAAAATTAGCAAAAGTAATTATTGATATTCCAATTCTAAAAAATAAATTTATTTTGTAAAATAGAACATATAAAATTGAATAATACTATATTTGAAGATGGTTCGCCATCAAAAGGCAGTAAATTGACCTTTTAAATAATATTACACTATTTATGATTAAAATTAGATTTATTCCCAACATAATCCACTGTTATGTGTTGGATAATTTTAAAAACATTTAACAAACATGTATAATAAAATTTTAGTTAGTTCTATTCATTACCATAAATAAAACACCTAGGAGTTAACTTTCCAATTAAAATAATATTATTTTATTATTTTTCAGTATGACTCAACATCATGTGTAATATATGATTTCAAAGAAACCTGTTGTTGTGTGTCAGTTATTCCATCAATCATAGAATCCAATTTAATTTAAATATAATATTTAATTCACAAATATTAATAAATATGAAAATGTATTATTCTTTATTTGCCTCAGATGTTACAGTAGTGGTATAATCTTCCCAGGATATTCAATCACATGAGAGTCAATAATATAAACCGGATGCTCAAATAACAAAATATCAGATTTTAACTCAATCTTCTTTGAAATCATAAGTTGATAGGTATCCGGGAGGTACTTCAAATGTTGCGATATGGGGAAAACAACATGTATTTTTGGTAAACTATATCGACAATATCAACTGATTAGTGGAATATAAAAATTCCTATGTGACCTAAAATGGCCCAACATATCTAAGATCCATCATTACCTATTTTAGAATCCCATGGGGACCCAACCATGAAATGAAAACCAAGTCACCAATTGAAAGTTCCAATGGAAAATGCTATTAATCTATATAAGACTTCGACTGAATCTATCCTATAAACAGACGTGAATGTATATCAGAAATCCACGTGGATGTATTATAAACAAAACTCTGACAATAAAGAGATGCCTCTTACACCTTTCACTAAAATGATGTGATATGCACTAGAGACCATAAGATGTGTCAAAAGGTGCCAATATTGTTGATGAATAATAACTCATATAATATGAAAACTCAAATAGTCCCATATAGATATCCCTAAATCCACCAAAATCCATGTCCAATAAATAATTCATATCTACCAATATCTTAATATCACACTCTATTTGGATTTATGCATGGGGATTATAAGTTGTGACAAATCTAATATAAGCCCCCATCATCTCATTGAGACTCCTTTAAAACATAAAATAAATCCTCAGATCCATGACTGAAGCAATGGTAGAAGGAACCCCAAATAACATCGAAATTTCTTGCACATTAAACAAACCATGATCTTCATCTTTTTATGTTGATTTTGTTATGAATAAAATGATCTAAAATTTGTAACTGATCATCACTACCCAGATAGAATTCCTCCAATTGGGTGTCAATGGTAATCTTAAAACTATATCCATGAGTACAAAATCACAATTCAAAACTAAAACTAGAAGAGGCTAGATATTAATTAAAGAATTCATATGTCCCCCCATTATCTTTAGGCAGTTTAAACAGATTAGTTCATAATCAGCAATGCCATGCTTCATGACTGGACACTATAATCATCATCTCTTGTCTGAATATATCGTAATAATTCTCCGAGTAATTTTCCATTAATAACATTTACAACTGAAAAAAACATATCCTCATATATGTTGTGATAACAACCAGATTACCAATGATTAGAATACCATATATTGATAGAGACCAATCAGAAACATTCACCCCACCATATTAGGTTTCATGATTTCCTCTAACATTAAATATGTAACCTGACTATATAAAATATAATCAATGAGATATAGGGATAATAGAATGTATTTTATAACCATTATTATAAAAGCCTCTATATAATATCAAATTACCTTAAAAAGAATCTGGAACTATCCTATTCTTTTTTAAAATCCAAAATAGCCTGCAAAGAAACATTCCTACAATGATTGTCTACACAGAAATTCCTATTCCATAGGGTGTAGGTTATATAAAAGCCAAATGCCAAAATTTATTCTACCCACCACATCTATTAATTATTGAATACTATTTAAAAATATATATCCCTATATCATATGATTATAATGGACTGTTAAACATTCTAAAAAAATGAACGTCCTCAATATTTATGTGCATTCAAAATAGTGGCATGTTAAAAATCATGAGATGGCTATTTTTCACATGAGGTTAAAGATGAAGAGTCTTGTAATATTCAACAATATTATCCTATATGGTCATACAACCGAATGAAAAACTAGAATAGTCAAAGAAAACCCCACACCACTTATCGAGCTCATGTAAGATTAAAATATGAGTGTTTTCGAGATGTCATTACATCTCATCAATAGAAAACATACATATTTCATCCAATATGAATTTTACACCATTCGTGAGAAGAGAATTATGAAATTACACAAGAATATAGAAATCATTGATAAACTATCAATAGTATCTTGAAAGACTACATAATCACTAAATATCATATATATTTTGCGGATTCTCCCATGAGAGTAGAACCATTACCTATTCATGATCAAATAATTCGTCATTCATAGAGATCCCTTGATCTAATATCATTTATTCTTCAATATAACTGATGAATTTTAAAATAATTCGATAAAAATGGTTGATTTTTAGGGTTTTCAAAATCAAACTAAGAAGTTGTTTTGCTCATTCTCAGATCTCAATTATACCAAAATATCATCATGGGACACCACTATATTTTTTTTGAGACACTAATGGAATATTTTATTTATAAATTTAATAAAAATATATGGACTTCATATTGATGAAATGAAATCACAATACATTAGTAATTTAATAAATTCACCAAAAAGATATCTTCTTCATATCAAACACCATTCTCCTAAGAAGATGATAACCTGGACAAGGATCAGTCATTGAGAAACAATTTTCCCAATTTAACTGATTATTCAAATCATCCATAATTGGAAAAGGATACATGTTTTTAACTATTACCTAGTTTATCTTCTCATACTCCACAAATTATTAGAGTGAACCATATTCCTTCTTTAAAAAGGTCATACGGGGTCCCAAGGTGAAACAATAGGCTCAACAAAACCCTTCTCTACAAGATCATCCAACATAATTTTGACCGCATTCATCTTTGATGTATCCTTATGATAAGAAAGTAATAATATCAAGTGTGTCACTAGAAATAGGTCAATTGTAAAATGTAAATTCATCTGTTGAGGAATCATAGAGAAATAATTAGTGGAATTCCATGGAATGTCCCATACATTAGTGGGAAGGACAACAATAAAGGCTACATCATCAGGCTGAACTATTACCACAGGTAAAAAAAATTGAAGCATCAGGTTGGAATTTCATACATAACCAAACCTCGAATCCCACTCTCCCAATCCATATGTGATCTTCCATTGTTTATAATAAATGAGAAACGTTGATGATAATAATAAACCTAACCATGATGAGTAATAATCCTATCTATCAAGATGATGACATTAAATTGATCTGGAATGAGAATAATAATATATCAAGCTAACTCAACATCAGCTATCAATACCATACAATGACACTGAAACCCCTAATCCATCCATCCCCAATAGGTTTTTCTAAATCCATGATAACATGAATTATCTCTATTGTAAGGTTAAGAATATAAAAAATGTATAGATACAAATTAGTGTGAAATACCAGTATTAAAAAAAGAAACTACCATCAATGATTCAATAAATTTGATACATATAATTATCACTAGTAAAAAATCTACCTCCACTATAAACTCATATATTTGATTAAGGTGATTTAATCATGGGTCTTGTGGATGGATCCATAGAGTTCGTGAAGTATTTGAATTCCCTGTAATAGGCTCTGGAGCCTATAACCCCTGACCAAATCATGGAATAGACATTGCATAATATAAATATTGTAGATGAGTGTACCATTAAAATACAATTACAAAAAAAATTGGTAAAGGGCAAAAACTCTGTGTGTGCTTGACTGTTCCACACTAATATAAATTTAGAGGCACATCATTACCATAAAATGATGTTGATGAGGAGGAATGTCACCATGAACCACATCCACCACACATATGACTATCCTACCACGTCTTAAATCTTCTTATCACACCACTAACGAAACCACTATATGGATGGGAAGGGGAAGAATAACAAACATGTCCTGCCGTATTCATCTCATCCATTATAGCCATGTACATTATCTCCCCATTGGTTGAAAAATTTTGCATAAATATCTATGATCTGATATCTAGTCTAAAAACCTATAGGTACGTCTATTCTTTCATTATTCATAACATATGGTGAAAAGAAAAATAGATCTATTAATTTCGTGGTGTATGTAACAATTAATGTTATCCCTAAAACAAAGATAGGAACTTATGATACTTCCATATAACCCACTACTCAAGAATAATATACTCGATGAACATAGTCATGAAACAATTTAATCAAATCCCATGTTAATCTTCACTTGTACCATATATTTCCACCAACATTATGGGCCACTCATGTATGAACATTGCACAATTTACCATGATATTATCAATTTTTTAATATATTCGAAGATCTAAATATTTTTTTGAGCCAATCCTCAACATCTCTAGGTTCATTAATACTTTTATTAGATGTCGATTTTTCCTGGAAAACATTTGTAGACCCATATCATTATATTACATCTCATGGATATATGTTAACCACTATGTTCATAGCATATAGAACATTATATTTTACAATAGGATCTGCTCCCACGATAGAATCCACAATTTTCTAACCCATAGGAGTATTCCCTTGTATATTATCTTCTACACCATCTTGAGGACTCATGAAACACAAATCAAAGGAATATTTTTCACAACGAAGAAGAAAAAATGATCAAAGAACATATCTATCTTAGATCAAAATAGAAAACCCATAAGAAAAATCATATAATAACATGGTGAAAACAATATTTGGGAAACACATTCCAACATCCATTGGTAGCAAGAGTCTCATCGCAGCATGATCTGGCTTGGAGGTCACTGAAATTGGACTCTCCAGTCCTAAATATCCTATATTTAGTCTACCAAACTTCCCAACATAATGAATCTGGAACAAAACACCTATTGAAAAGCCAACTATGATGGAGCTACCTGAATATTTTCAAAATCTTATAGGAGAACCAACCATTATAATTCTTTTAGGGTGTTCTTATTCCCCAGATGCTAGAGACTTGTTTCCAGGCATTAGAAAACAATCTGAGGTAATGATTAATCTTAACCATATGGAACAAAATGGAACATATATATAGAATATATAAAATATAAACAATAGAAGAGTATATAAATATATAATCTAACTAAAAAATGAGAAGAAACATAAAAAATAAGAGTTGAATGAATATCTAAATATAGATCCAACCACAATGATCTACCAATAAAGTAAAAACCAACTACTAAATGTGATATACTATCCAGACACCCACCATGTCACCTATAGATACTCAACTCAGCCAATATAAACCTCATTTGAATTTTTTTTGACTTTCCATTTAATATATTAAACGATATAACATTGTCTACGCACTGATCAAGGGGTATGTGGGGTTCGAGTTAACATATTTAGTAGGGTCTCATCCAAGTATTCAACAAAAATACTCTAAAAATTTATTCCAAGCCTACAGAAAATTTAATAAATCATGTCATAATAATATTTGAAGAGGTTTTATAACAAATACATTGAAATATAATAAATTTAACTTTATTTTACATTTCAAAATAAAATTGGTAAATTTTCTTCAATGAATTTCAAAATACATATGGAAAATATATATATATCATGTTAGACCAAATCTTTCATTACAAATCATATCATATCCATGGTAGTACAAAAAACTACTAAAAAAAGAATAAGAACAACTATCATCACACTAAGGATCACATAAGGACATGACGGCTATGAAACTCATACATAACGTAGATAGTCATGTACAAATCAAGACAGTAGACATATGCATTGAGTCTAAATAGTTAATAAATTAACTGATAAGTAAACCTCATAAAATTTTTAACAAGTCCTTATAACAATATGCCCTAGGTTAAATGGAATGTCTGATGAGAAAACCCCCTGATATTGGGAGAGACCTTTTACTCTACCCTCCACATAAGTTTCAAAGGCATCGATGCAATCTATTTTAAAAAAAATCATCAAACATTTTTGAGGAAACAAACACTTTAAAAACCATTTCATAATGATTTATCATTTCAAATAACCATTGGAATGAAATAATTTATAAAAACATAGTTCCATATAGAGAAATAAAAAAATTCATATCATTAGATTTCATTTATTAAAATAGTTTCTCAGAATATGTGAAATATAGTTCACCAACACATGATAGATACAGAACAACCTACCTCAAAAATCATGTTTTACATGACCGTAGTAAAATCCACCACAATGAATAAACCAAAAATTAATATAGATTCCATGAAATGAATATAAACGTATTATAATTGATCTAAATCAAAAAAATGTTTTGGTGGATACGATGAAACAACATATAACATAAGAACACACACTATCTACACAATGACCAAAAATTTATTTTACCATGTAACAAGATCTCACAACAGATCTATAGAGAATGAATAAAAACATCACCATAAATCAACAATTAAAATCTCTCAATGAAATGTATGTACCTTGAACTATGATAAAAAAGAAGAAGAATGGATATCTTATACTGATAGGTGCAAGACAACTATCCTAGTGATCCCACTGTAAATGAATCAATTCATATTGAAAAGAGTCTCCGAATATCACTAGATGAGAGCTATAGGTTGTGAGCGTCAAGAGATATAGAATAATAAATGAAAAATCAATTAATTTATTACCCTAATATACATGTCTTTGAAATTATAATAGTGTGTAATACATTTAAACATAATTTTTTCTTTAAGTCTTAGATATGCCAAAAATCCATTTCCTTTTTAATAAATATTATCTTATAACATTACATGCTGTTTAATTTATGCACATAATTTACCCTCATCAAAATTTGTATGTGATTCATGGAATCTGGCCTACAGAACAAAAATATATTTTAATCCGATTATATTGAATTTATTTCTCCTAAATACTTCAAAAACATTAAACTCTTACATGAAAATCGAAAACCAACATACGAATTGTTCATACACGTGGAGAACCGTACAAGGACATTAACACATTTATACCAGGACACCATTAAATCTAACAAAAAAATATCCCTAATAATTAGGTAAATTTTATAAACATATATTCTCCATCCTTTGCATCCACGATAAGCACAATTAAAGAGGAAAACAAGCAATGACATGGGAAATTACCTAAAAGATGGTAATATGATATTACATTATGTATCATCCCTTGGATTATCCAGCATAATTATAACAATATAGGGGTGTTATCAAAATTTATCATAATAAATTATCATTTTTGTATTAATTATGATTTTAATCTAATGATTTATTAAATATCAATATTTTTATCTAGAAGATTTTGGTGTATCACTAATCATGTATATTGGATATTATAAATTTAAACTAATGAGTAAATTATAATTTATTATCTACCCATAGCTTTTTTGGGACAATAATGCCTTAAGAATTTCCCAAGGCCAATAAACATGGTTTCCTTATTCTTTATATTATGTTTTTAATAAGTATATTATATTTGTATAGAAATTTCATGTAATCAACTCTCTATCCTAATTTAATTATTTTCCAACACTTCAAAATTATGTGAGAAATTTTCTATATATAAAACAATATGTTAAGGGAGAAAAACATAAAAACATGCACATCATATTCTAAAAATCTCTCTAGTGAATCACAAATCCATGGTCTTCATTACCTTTTCATTGAACATCAAATATCCCAAAAAATTTATATATCTTTCATGATAATGAATTTTATGTGTTTGTTATTTGGTTTATTATTTTTTAATTTCCCTAAAAATTTAAATTCTGTACATATTTTGATAAAATGAAATAATTAGTACTTGTTATATATATATAGAATTATTTTGAAAAATTAAGTACATACATGGTGAATGAATATTTCTAATCATATTCAAGAAGTGGGATGAAATTTAACACTTATTTTCAACTGATGCTTCTCAATTATAAATGTGGCATATCTGTTTATTTAATATAAAAATATTTTTTAATTGGTGAACATATCTTACAATAATATCACTCCATGCTCCACCATTTACTCTGTAAAGAGTAAATAAAGACAATATTATTTTTCATAAATACTTTACTACAATAGTTTTCTATTCAATCACACTTTTTGGACTCAAAGAATCACTTCTGGTACTTAAAAATATCTTCCAAGACAATCCATTTTCTTCATTCATCTATAAAAATAGTGTTTACCCCCAATTAACTATGATATTTTCCAGTATAGTTATTCTAATCGATGTAAGTACATTATTGTTTCAAAACAATTAAATGCAGTACCTATTGTCAATGAATGATCCCCCACTAGTGGATTTCTACTCACATAATCCCCATCCAAATAAATAGCTATGTATGACTATAATTCTAAATAATTTGCATCACAATACACCAAATCATTATCTACATTCCCTAAATGTACCTTATATCCCTCTTTCTAAAAGTGAGATGTTATTATTTAAAATAAATATAAAATTAAGAATCCAATCGTGTACTATAAAAAATGTCTTGCATTATCTCTAACAGGTAAAAAAACTCAATTATATAATATATGGGATTAGATTTATCTTTGATATTTTTTGATACATTAGTATATAAATTTATTTTATTTTATAGAGTTATGAGTTTTTATCTTCAACAAAAACATCATTTTAAAATTCATCTTCAAAATGTTTTTCCTGCATTGGATTATTTGAATCATTAAAATTTATACTTTCTTCCAGTTCAACATTAATTTATATAAATAAAATGTTATAATTTTTTTAATTTTTAATTATTATCCTAAACATCCTAAAATCCATTACATTCCAAAATATTAATTAATTTTTTTTTGAAAAATTCCTAGTATTTAATAATGAATTACTATCCAAAAACTATTTTTTACCTATTGTGTATATATACTTTCATAAATTTTTGTCTGTGTTATTGAGTTATAATGTTTTCCCAAATAAAATAAATGACTTTAATTTAACCTTGATAACATTAAACATTTAATAAAATATCTTCTACACACTTGGGAATAACACATGACGATTTATCATGTTAATCACTACTTGGGATGGTTCATTCCAATAGTGAAATGGGATTCTATATATGATTACCAAGGAAATTTCCAAATTAATTACCATCTATCTCCAATTTTAAACAACAATAATTAATTATTATTTATGCATGGATGATAATTTTTGTTTCATTCCTGACATATAAAAGTTTCATTCCTCCTCAGTTTATCTATATTTTTTGTTATTTATTGATCATATAATTTTATCTTTCATCTATATTTATTTTTATCTCCCATATAACAATTCAAGATACACTCAACAATGACCATTATAACTAGGATGAACAAGATGGAAATCATTCTACTATAATAATCATTTAAAAAATATAATGTCATTATGACATATTTTTTCTGAGAATATTTATTTCATAGTAAATTTCATTGTATAATATATCCAGTATATTTCCAGATCACTTATTTTGTGATTGATAAAGACTAATAACGAACTTACCATTGTAATAAGAAACAAAATACCTCATTATTATATTGGTCACATTTATTATCATAGATATCTATTACAATCATATATATAGAAAAAATTAAAAAATAAAATTTTATATGTATCATCCTTCAAATCATAAAATATATATACTTCTCTATAGTATAGATTCATGTCACATTATTTATTTATAGATAATGTAGATTAAAATTAGTTAAATATGCATTTTTTAGTATATTTTATGGATTGATATTGATTAAGAATCTCTTCTCATTAAATTTAAATTCATTTACAGAGTCAAAAAAAGATAAATAGCACAAAAATATTATGTCTTATACGATATATATTTAAACGATTCATGTTTATAACCCTTATCAAGAATAATTATTTTCATTTCCCTTGATACTCAATGTAATGTAGTTTCTAATTTGGATTTTTTCCTTAACATATATTTCCACATTCTTCAAGTGGCTAAAGTACTTGTTCATATGGGATGAATAACCATTATTAAGGTTCCTTGTGAAATTTTTTTTCATTGTGAGGTTTCTATACACTGACTGTAATCTCCTTATTCATCTTTTTATTTTGAAAATAATCTTGAATGAGTTGATACACATGATTTTCACTCCCTATTATAGTCATCATGTGTAATTTGGGGACTGTTTTATTCATCTCAGAAATGAAAAAACATATTTTTCAATGTCCAAGTATTTTTTTATATATTTCCCCATTAACCTTATATATGAGTACGTTTTACACCATTCCTTCCATAAATTGAAAAATATTTATAAAATCATATAATAATTTAAATGATATAAAATTAACAATTTACTTCTATGTGTCATATGTTATGTTCAAGTTTGTATTTACTGTCTTCATGGTTCCCCTCCAATCATGTCTATCATTTCATCTTCTTGTTAAATCATTTTGTTTCTATGATAAAAAAAAATTGACATCCTATTATGATAAATACCTTAATACTTTTATTTATCCAAATTTCATTAACTTTTAATAGTTACATCATTGTTGATGATTCCTTATACATAGATTTTTTTCTTTATCCTTCTACTTCCACATATATATCAAATTATGTCATACAGTTTTTGTTTTTTAAACATCAATATATATACCAAATTTAACTAAGTTGTTCGGAATTCAATAATTCAATGTTATATTGACTTATTTTATTCTACCATTAACCCATTATTTCAATAATTCCTTTATGAATTTTCCAAAATGAAACTCCAATATATCATAGTCATTTTTTTCTATATTCATGTTTCAAATATAATGTATGAACTTATTATTCATGTGTATTAAAAATTTCTTTTTCTCCTCAATAAAATCAATAAGATCAATTATAATTTTAGTCTATTCCATGATTTTATATGTAATATATATCCCTTATCTATAATATTCCTAAAAAATGTCTGAATTTTTTTAAATATTCAATAATTTAATGATTTTTTATTTTATTTTATCAATATAGTATGATGAATTATTTATTAGTCCACCAATATTTTTGTTTTTCTATCACTTTAAAACAAACTCCCCGTGAATATCATTATTTATAACCATAAATCAAATATATATTATTTATATCATCAGAGTTAGTTAAAAAATTATTATTTTTATATAATTTCAACTATAAAATACGTTAAGTGGGAAATAAATTTATTCTCTTCATATTTAGTCTAAAATTATTCATTATAAAAAATACGTAAATTGTGTTATTTTAACACCATTGATTATATACATTCATATTTATAATTTCAAATTAGCGGAAACATTCCTCATGGGTTTTTTAGGATTTCTCCTTTGAACTATATTTCAGTTTTCCTTGGGAATCTCACTATAATGTGTCAACCCATTCGACAAAATAAGCATTATGTAACGTCCTGACCCGAGAAGCCCAGAGTCGGTACATTATTACGTATCGTTTCCATGATCACAAATGGCCAAGTCTTGAAAGACCGATTAGATTAGTGGCCTTGGAAGTATTAGATACATTCATAAGGTTTACATTACATCTTAAAATCAAAAAATACAACCACATTGATTCCATAGACAACAATGAGATCTCATAGAATATCCATCTAGGTCGGTCATAATATACATCTTCTCATCCTGGAAAAAATAAAACATTGAACGGGGTGATCTCAGATGCTTAGTAAGGATAAAAATAAAGTGAAAACATTCATAAATAAGAATAAACATTTAAGGAAATGTATAAGTCTAAGAAAATCATTTTAGAATTGAACATTAGCATAATATGGAAATGATAAAGTCAAATAATTCCATTTACTTATTCACATGGATATTTTACTAGTCGAATAATCAAATGGAATATCAATAGCCACTTTCATAATGATGGAATTCATAATTCCATACATCATAACCACATAGTCAAGGCTTTGTGACAAGATTACAAATAAGATATTGTCAAGGCCTTATGCCAAGACACTAGTTTGTCTCGTGAGACCTACCGATGAATTGAGGAGCTATAGCGGGCTTCACTCGTCACTTACTAAGTCCGACAAATTAATCATATGAAAAGGTTTAAAAATAACATTATCAGTTGTATTAATTTTAGCATTCGAAATGTCAATACATTATCCATATACCATGAATGGTATAAAAATAAAACTTCCACAGTGAAACATATCACAAAACCTTCAATACAATATGGAATATTTGTATAATAATAAATCAACTGCAAACATGTTTAAAATCCATCAATGGGTGTTGAAATAGATGAAAATTATTTGTAAAAATCTTGAAGAGAAATATCTCCTTTTCATGAAAACATTAAAAAGTAACACAATTTATAAAAGAATACATTAAATTATATTTTTTAAAAAATGTGTCTCATACAACTCTGAAACATTTCAATGGAATTTACATTTTAAAAATATTCATGTTCATATAAAGAAATCCTTAAAAATCATTTTCAAAACATGGACATTAATGAGATTGATTTAGAAGAATAAATTTGTAAAATATTTAAAATGATGTTTTAGTAAAAAATCCCCTTAAAAAACTCTTGGAAAACTATTTTATGAAACATGTACATAGATAATAAATATTTCCTAGTTTATAATTATCTAAACATCTCGGATGATAAAGAGATTGTAGGTTAAACCCTTAACTTGTACTTTTCCTTGGTCGATGGTAGATTTACCTCCTATATAATGGTGAAATAATTTTTATTAAATTATACAAGAATCATATAAACTAAGATTTTATCTTATATGTTATTTTAACCATTCATTGTTTATAATATCTTAGTATTATCGTCGTTTATGATGTTAACTGATTCGTTTCACTTTATATTATTTGTAACATAAGTAATGTTTATTAAGGATAGGATGTATCATATTCATATTCAGAATTATATTAAGTCCTTAAACATTAAATTTAATCATATAATGAAAATAAGTCTTGAATGGATATGATGGAGGATGAATCTCATCGCGTTCATGGAGACAATAATCTATATGTACGCACAAGCGACAATATCAATATTATGATATTAAAATAATATATAATTGGATAGTGTATCATATATAAATATTAATTATCAATTTATATTTATTATTTACATCAATTAAACATCATTATTATAACCATCCTAATAATAATGTACTGAATAACAATTACACCATGCCCTGGAGACTGTAAGCCGTACATACGGATGTATAGTGACATGTCAATCAAAGGGTGGAAAGAATAATGAATATGGTTGTAACATGTTAATAATAATATCACAGTATATAGAAGACATTAGAGTTATTATTTTAAAATGGAAACAACAAATAAATAAGACGTGGAAAAGGAAAGGAACTTGAAATAGGTGAAAAAATATTTACCTCTTCTTCGGGTTCCTCCTTTTGATTTGATTAAAATGGCTTCCTAGGTTTGGTTTTGGACTAATTTATGGACTCTAAGATTAAGGTAGGATAGTTGAGAGGGTATTTCGGGAGGTTTTATCGAAGTAAAATGGATTTTATTGTGTTAATTAGAGAGAAGGGTGAGTGCCCTTTTATAAGAGGGGTGAGGGGAACCATAGGAAAAGCTTAAAATGTTATTTTATAATAAAATCATTTTTGGATTATAATGTCTCAAAAATTAATTATATAAAATATTAGGTGGGGATGGGTCTAAAACCACTCATCCAATAGGGTTTATATATGTTTGGGTCACTATATTAACATTAACATTTAAATTTAACACTAAGTTAAACAGTTTTACATTTACCATGTCTCTTTGTATCTTAATATTATATGGTTAATAAACATACTATATACCTCCAACAGAATCAAAAGTGGTTCATTAATGATACACCTATCATTATATAATTATTTTGGCAAAACCTTTTATTTTCATGAATCGAATATCAGGTTAAAATATTATATTTGTTTTGAAAACTCTTTTATATCAATTTTGACACTATTTGGTATTTTGTTTCTGATAAATTCATAATTGTATTATTACTTACAAAAAAATTAATTTAACAAACCATAATATGTCATATTAATATATAAAATTAGTGGAATTGATAAAAATTTTCCAATTATATTTATTTGGATGTTTATAATGTCAATTATTTTAATCATTAATTAATTAGGTAATTATTGCATCATCATTGTGACGTAAATAAATAAAATTATTTACTTTCCAAAAAAATAAATTAAATAATATTATATATAAAATCATATTCTCGTCATATGAATATTTATAGTATAATTTATCTTATGTGTAACCCTATATTATAAATGTTTTAGATATTAAACATTGATTTTAACTCTTTTAACTCCTCTTTAAATTAAACTATATTAAATGTCCAAATCTAATCCAATTGGACCAAAAAGGTTCATATTTTATTTCAATGGTTGTTTTGGGTCGAATTATTCTAGTCAAATAAAAAGAGGATAAGTGTTAGGGTATTAATAATATATTGTTTACCCTTAATTAAGTTATTTACTTTTAACTATGGTGAATAAAATTAAAAAGTTACAATTCAAAAAAATTATTTTAATTATGCTGACAAAAATTATAATTACTGCTATCAATTGTGTCTCTATAATTTTTGGAATTCCACTCAAAGAAGTGGTAAAAATAAGATTCATGTAAATTTACAAATGCTCCTAGGAGGTAGGTAAAAACAGTAAAAAGATCAATAAAATTTCTATATATCTAAAATTATTATAAACAAAATCCAATGAATTAAACTGATCATATATAGGAATTATGTATCTATTTATAACTAAAATAAATTTAAATAAAATAAATAATAATTTTAATAACAATTCAGTTATCAACTATAACTCAGTGTTTTTCACTATTCATCAAAAAATGAATGTTTTCAGAAAAATATCAAAAATTATTTCTAAGATAATTTTGATATTACAAATTCCAAAATTAATTCTATTTTACCAATTTCAAAACATAGAAGTTTCATTAGTCAATTTAAAACTAATTCCCATTGTCAAAACTAGAAAGCATATTTTTAATAAATAATAACTATCAAAAAATTGACACTTGTTTATGTCCAATTTCAAATTGAAATTACTTACAATTACCATCATTGGATTAAATGGTAAAAATATGCTCTAATTATTATTACAACCCTTTAAAATGTATAATTCAAGACAATAAATTATTTATATTAAAAAAGTTGTTTTCAGTTAAAATATAGTATTTTACACTATTCACCCAAAGTTGAAAGTTATCTGAAAAATACCAAAAATTTATGAAAAGTAAATTATTATGTCCTGATCCTAAAGAAGAAGTTTCTATTGTCAAATTTAATATATAAAAGGTTCAAATATTTGATTTTAAAACGGTTCAACATTAAAAGGAAGTAAAATTGCATTTTTTAAAAAATAATTATTTTGTTTGAATTTTTTTTTGTTCTTACATTATGTATAAGAAACTCATAATTTGGATTCTAATATTATATGGATTATATAAATTTCAATACTCAATTAATATTATCCATAACCGCATTTGAATGGCTAGTTTGGTAAGTCATGGTGCGCTTGAACTCAGTGTTGTGTGTAATGCAAGTTATTTCATTACAATGAAGAAATAACGTACTGTGAAATCATAGGGTGATACCTTCTTCCATCCTTCAAAAAATTGTGTCCTCAAAATATGGAATTTCTCTTCGAACATAAGAGGTTGATAATAGAAAATACCTTTTTGGGAAAACCCACATCAGATATTGGGTTAATAAAATTTAGTCTTAATAAGAGGAAAAGGGGAATGAAAATGTCGCCACCAAATTATGATCTTGACTAGGATAACATTGGTGGAAATTTAGGATACATAATTGTATGGAAAACATAAATATTTATAGGGAGTGATTGAGGTCATCAGTCACAAATAATTGGAGAATTTAGGGCCTTAAATCCATCATTCTCTGATGATTTAAAATATTATCAGTTCAATAAAACATAAGGTATTTGGATAAAAAAAATTGTTTTAAGATCCCTTACCTAAATTTTAAGAATTAATTTCTTTATAGAATAATAGAAGATAAAAATATATACTTGACATGTAGAGTTTCAAACATTAAATAATTTCTACCACAAACTCATCTTTCACTATAAAAGATAATAAAACACAACAAATATTTTATTAATCTACTTGTATAGGGTTCCAAAAAAATGAATTTATAATACACCTACCAGACCTTAAAAAAACTACATTATTCAATCCAGGACATCACGTGGGCTAGTGGTAGGTGATATACACTAGTTTCCCTTAGGTTACGGGATCATGTATCACAAAATTGCAGGATATGATGGGTTAACGCCCGACCATTGGGTTGTCCTTTTTATGGAATTCCAAAAATAATCTCAAACTAGAATTATCCAAAATACTTCTATCCAAACTCAAAGTATAATATTTATAAGGAAGGTAAACACAATGAATATTATTTTTTCCACGTAATAACATGTGAACACATTCATATTGTATTCTTTGAAATCACTACAATATCCTGAATTACCATAAAACCATATTGATTACATTCATGCTCTCTTATTACTTATAGACTACTAGATATACTAGTTATATCCAAAAATGTTTTAATCTATAAGATTATGGAATTTAAAAGTCATTAATCAGTTTCAAGATAGTCAAGAATATCAAATATTATATATCCAAATCAATCATTTATTATTCCAAAAATCACTACCTCAGTATTTGAACCATATTATTATTTATCATTGTATAAAACTTATATTTTCAAAAAAAAATTACCCGTTATTGAGTCACTATTTTTTCTTCCACACAATCTAAAATACTTAAAGAAAAAGTACTGTAGTACAATCCATATATACACTATAATTCTTATAACATGTAAATCGTTAATACAATACTAAAATGACACAATAATTTAATAACAACGTAATAAATAAAATCATTTTTCTTCATATTCGGTAGTATCATAAGATTATTATTATCCAATATCATCATTTGGGGTATACTCTTATGATTTGGACATTGATTCGTGTAGTGTCTGAACTCCTTGTATATGAAGCGTTGTAAATTTGAAACTTTTTTCTTACCCATGAATTCACATTCTTGGTGTCCTTTTTCTTCACACTTATAACAAACTCCCATTCCCTTCAAGTATTTACCAAGGTGTTTCTTTCCATTGTTATCACATATGGGAAAATCCTTCTTTTCCCTCTTCCCTTCATCCATCTTTCTCTATTCCATCAATTTCTTATCTTACATTCCTTTAAATTCATAAGTCTCAGAGAATTGTTTACTTATCTTATTAACAAATGGTACTATTTCTTCATATGTTGAGAATACATGGGAGACTATTTCACTTGTAAATTTTGGATTAATTCAGTGAATAATATGATCCTTAATACTCTTTAGATCATATGTATTGTTGGAGTTCACATTCCTTCTAATGGGCCAGTTCTATACAATGGAATACAGTATGTCAGTATATGAATCACAATTCATAAATTCAAACTTGTAAAAAACATAACCTAAATTGAAAAGTTTATGGATATAATCCATAATCAAAAAAGTAATTCTTTGGAGAAGTATATTCTCATAATCCCTTCATAATGCTTTGTAATGAAAAAGATAATTATCCAAAGAATATCCCTCGGGAGTGTCGTAACCAAGATGGAAGCAATGCCCTTTTTCGTGAACCAGTTTCTGTTCGAGTCTAGATCACAGCGGGGTTTTTAGGTTTTACTCTTAGGTACATCTATTCTAGAGCCACCTCTACCTGATCGTATCCAGACAGAGTTATATTTATTGGAAAACTCACAAAATCTATACAATACGAAAATTCTAGGATGTTTATCTATAATAATCCTCAATGTCTATCCTTGGGTAATGTGATTTTATCATATTTTATCTAAATCTATTTTCCATGGTTAGTATTAAACTTCTTCTGATACCAACTGTAACGCCTAGACCCCAGAAGCCCAGAGTCGATGCATTATTACATATCATTGGCATGATCACAAAAGGGCAAGTCTCAAATGACTGATTAGTTTAGTAGATTTGGATGTACTAGATACATTCATAAGGATTACATTACATTATAAAATGGAAAACTACAACAAAATTGTTTCTATAGACAAAACTGGGATCCCATTGACTATCCCTGCAGGTCATTCATAATGTAATTCTACACATCCTGGGAAAAATAAAACATAGAAAGGTGTGAGCTCAGAAGCTGAGTAAGGATAACAATAAAACAGAAACATTCTTAAACAAGAATATACATTTTAGTAAATGTATAAGACTAGAACAAAGTCTTATTAAACATGACCATCATAACAATATGGAAAATATAAAATCAAATATTTCTGTTTACTTATTCGCATGGATATTCTAAAAGTTGAATAATCACATGCAATATCAACAACCACTTTCATAATAATGGAATGAATAATTCCATTCTTCATAACCACATAGACAAGGCCTTGTGCCAAGACTACAAATAATATTTTGTCAATGACTTGTTCCAAGACAATATTTTGTCTCATAAGACCTATCGATGAATCAAGGATTTATAGAGGTCTTCACCCCTCACTGACTACATCCAATGCATTCCTCATATGAAAAGGCTTAAACATAAAATAAAAATTCATATAAAAACTAGCATAAAAATTTCAATACGTTATCCATAAACCATTAATGTTATAAAAATAACACATCCATAGTTAAACATACAAAAAAACCTTCAATAAAACATGGTAGATTTGTTTCATAATAAATCAACTACAAACATGATTAAAACCCATCAAAGTATATTGACATAGATTAAAATGATTTTTAAAACTATTTAAGAGAAATATCACTTTTTCATGAAAACATTTAATAGTCACACAATTTTGAAAGGAAGAAATTTAATTATATTTTTGATTCAAAGTCTCCCATATCACTTTGAAACCTTTGAAAGGAATTAAAAATTTAAAAACATTCATGTCCATATAAATGAATCCCTAAAAACCATTTTGAAAACTTGGAAATTAATGAGAATGATTTATAAGAATAAATATTTAAAACATTTAGAATGATGTTTTAGTAAATAAATCCCTTAAAAATAATCTCATTGAAAACTCTTTTATGAATCATGGACACGGACAATAAATATGTCCCAGTAGATACTTATGTAAAAACAACCTCGGATAATAAAGAGATTGTAGAATTAACCCTTACCATGTAGTTTTCCTTGGTCAAGGGTAGGTTAAAATCTTGTATAATGGTGAAATAATTTTCATTAAATTATCCACGAATCATATACAATAATATGATACCATATATGATCTTTTAACATTTCATTCTTTATAAAATCTTCGTATTGTCGTCATTTCAGGTGTTAAGTGATTCATTTTCCATTATATGCTCTGTTACATATGTAATGCTTATTTGGTATAGGATGTATATTATTCATATTCCAAATGATATTAAGACTTTAGACATTATTTTTATTCATCTAAAGAAAATTATTCTTGAATTGATACGATGGGGAATTAATCTCGTCGCATTCACGGAGACGGTAATCCATGCGTAAGCACGAGTGAAAATATCATTAATTTGATATTAAAATAATATATAATTGGATGTTATATCATATATACAGAATAATAATCATGTTATATTTATTATTTACATCAATTACAGATCATTATTATATCCATCCAAATAATAATGTATTGAATAACAATTACACCATGACGTGGAGATGGTAAGCTGTACGTACGCACATATGGTGAGATGTCATTCAAAATATGGATAGGAAATTGAATATGGTTGTACCATTTTTATAATAACATCACAATATATAAATGATAATGGATTTTTTATTTTATAATGAAAACAACAATGAAATAGGAAGTGGAAGAAAAAAAACTTGAAAGAGGTGATGAAATAATTAACTTTTCTTTGGGTTCTTTCTTTTGGTTTGATCAAAAGGGCTTCTTAAGTTGGATTTATGACTAAAGAAATGCTTCTAGGATGAATGGGGGATAGTTTATAGGCTATTTGGGCAGGGTTTGGCTTATCCAAATGGCTTTTAATGTGTGAATTAGAGAGAAGGGGTAGTGACCTTTTATAAGAGGGGTGAGGGGAGCGTTTAAAAAAAACAAGAAATATAATTTTATAATAAAATAATTTTCCATTTATAATGGTTCCAAAATGCATTATTTATAGGATAAAGTAGATATTGGTCTAAAAACACTCAACCAATAGGTTTTATATAGGTTTGGTTCATTATATTAACATTATCATTTAGATTCAACACTTAGTTAAATAGTTTGACATTGACGTTTTCTCTTTTTATTTTTATATTATATGGTTAATAGACATACTATATACTTCCAAGAAAACCCCATGTGGTTCATTAATAATAAAACTATCATTATATAAGTCTTTTTTATGAAACCATAGATTTTGAAGAATTGAATTTCAATCAATAATATAATATTTGTTTTAAAAACCTTTTTATGTCAATTTTGACAGTATTTGGTATTTTGTTTTTGGTAAATTCAATAAAAAATTATTAATTTGAAACAAACTCATATATCTAACCTCAATATGTCATATTTACCTATAAAATTATTGTAATTCATTAAAAATCTTAAATTAAATTAATTTGTATCTTTATAATGTCAATTAATTTGTGGATGCATTAATTAGGTAATTACTATATCATCATTGTGTCATAAATAAATTAAATTATTTAATTTCTAAATTTTTTAAAAAATATACAATTATATATGAAATAAATTTATAACTCTAATTAATATTTATAGTCGAATTTATCTTATGTGTAACCTTATATTAAAAATGTTTTAATTATTAAACATTGATTTTAACTCTTTTAACTTTTCTTTGAATTAAATAATAAAATATGTTCTAATCTAATTAAAGTGGACCAAAGAGGATAAAATTTTATTAATAAGGTTGTTTTTTGTATAATTATACTTATAAAAAAGATTTAGTACATGTTTTAGGGTAATAATAATATAATTTTTACCCTTAATTATCATATTTTCTTTCAACCTTGGTAAATAAAAGTAAAAAATTACAATTCACCAAAAATTATTTTCATATTAATGAACCAAATTTTAAATAATAATATAATCCATGTCTCTTGGATTTTTTAAATTCAACTCATAGAAGCGGTAAAATGAATTTTTTTTGTAAATTTTCAAATGCACCTTGGAGATAGGTAAAAGACAGTAAAAAGTTCAGTAAAATATTTATATATCTACAATTATTAGAAACTGACTCCAATGAATTACATTGAAAATATATATGTATTATGTATCTATTTTTTCCTAGAATAAATTTATATAAAATAAAAAATTGTTTAAATAAAAATTCTGTTGAAAACTATAACTTAGTGTTTTTTACTATTCATCATGAATTGAGTGTTTTTAGAAAAATACAAATAATTCACCCGAAGAAAATTTTGATATTCCAAATTCAAAAATGAATTCTATTTTAACAATTTCAGAACATATTTTATGAATTAGTAAATTTAAAATTAATTCCCATTGTCAAAACCAAAATGCATATTTTTAAAAAATAATAACTATGAAAAGATTGACACTTGTTTATGTCCAATTTCAAAGAGAATTGACATACATTACCATCATTCGATTAAATGGTAAAAATATTATATAATTATACTTCCAAACCATTAAAATGTATAATTAAACACTATATATTATTTTGATTAAAAATGTTGTTTTTAGTTAGAATATAATATTTTTCACTATTCTCCCAAATATGAAAGTTATCATAAAATCTCCAAAAATATTATTGAAACTAAATTTTTATGTCCCCATTATATTGAAGAGGTTTACTTTTTCTAATTTAATATATAAAATTTGAAATATTATATTTAAAAATGGGTCTCCATTAAAAGGAGGTAAATTTGAATTTTCTGAAAAATAATTCTTTTATCTGAAAAAATGAAATTGTTCTTACATTATGTCTAAGAAACTAATTAAACGGATTCAAAAGTTATAAGGATTATATAAAGTTTAAAATTTAGTCAATACTATTAATAACCATTTTTGAACGGCTAGTTTAGTAAGTCATGGTGCACTTGAACTCAGTGTTGCATGTACTGTAAGTTATTGCATTAATTTGAAGAAATAAAATACTATGAAATCTTGGGGTGTTACACATTACAATAGTAACTTTCCTTCAAATATTATGTTACATTGATTCAGTCTTCCTACACAAATTAATAACAAGTCTCCAAATACCTCTTATTTTAATACTCTAAATTATTGAATGTCCATATTAATATAGACATGATGGTTATTTAAATGGACATATGAATAAGTGAATCTATCAACATTACACACATAACTTATAAAACCAATTTTAAATGAATAACATCTTGATTAATTTTGAGAACATCCAATTTAATGTAAAAATACATTTAGATGGTATATTTTTAGACACCAACTAATAATTTTGTTTAGAATTTTTAAATCCTTATTTCCATCATGATGTACATTAATATGACAAGCAAGATCAACGAAATGAATAAAGATAATATAAATTTTCCCACATTAGACCGTCATTAAATCATTAAATATGTTTTTGAACACTCAAAACATTACATTCTTCACCATGTTATATCCATCATAAATGATTAAGTTTTTGGAAACTATTTATTTATCCAATGTAAAAAAGAGTCACAGTGATATATATTTTATTTTATAGTTCCCATAAAACCATGAAATTTTTATTTTGTTTATTTTGTTTATCTTAAGACATTGATAAATTCATGACATAACATACATGAATTCATTGTACTCAAGAAAAGGAATAAAAGAAACTGAGATATTATTAATGTGTGCATATTTCAATCTTCCAAACATGGTATTTTTACCCATAAAATGATAGAAATATTCCATCATTTAAAACATTCTTCGAGATGAGAGTCAAATGTTGGTAGATAACCTTTCATGAACTATATTTCATCAATAGGATTTTTGGAAATCATACCACCAAACACACACATATTAGGGGTGAATTATGGTGCGTTATTTTATTATTTTCAATTGGTACATGTTCTCACATTGGTAGGGGGTCATTTAAAATTAACATGAAAACCACACACAATATCTAGATATTGAAATTTAAATGAAGAAACGTGGATATTTTACTGCATTCACCACTTTGATGTACACCAATGTCCATACACAGATGATGTGTCGATGTGGAAAAGGATATCACTAATCACAATACATGATTAGATGGTATTTTAAGGATACATTATCAATCCATGGGCCACTAAACTAAAAAATATTTACATTATCCAATTGGACATAATAAATATAACATTATGAGTTAAATATTCTTTATATGGATGAAATAAGAGATATTAAGCACTATGTTAGTAAGGTTTTTATCATTGATCATAAATTTATTCAATTAATTCTTAAATAATTAACAATATCATTAATGATACTTCCACATTCATTTCTTGATTTATTATTTTCCCTCAAAAATTATTTTTTCATGAAAAAAAATTTTATTTTATTTATTTTAAATACTTAAAAATTCATTTACACATGTAATTCTCTTTTTAATACTCCAATTTTTCAGAATCTTAATTAATTAATGTAATAATATTTAACTTTTTAAATTTATTATCATGATATATCTATATAACAAAATTTTCAGTAAACATAATATAATCTTTTGGATTCAATAAAAAAATTGTTTATGGATTCCTTGATCATTTTCATCAAAAAAGATCCATGATATAATCTCAATCGTCATCCACTAATATTTCTTCTCATTATTTAATATATGAATGATTCATGAACAGTTATGTGTCAAAACATTAAACAACACTTCATAGTTTCCTTATAATCACTAAATCATTCAATATAGAATCTACAATGAGAGGAGGTCCATTTATACTCATCATAAGAAATATTCATATTCAAAATATATTATAATATTGAGTGGTCAGCATTGGTACCCAATTTTGTTATATATTATATTAGAACATCCATAACTCCATGAAAACCTATTGAGGTCAACCATTTGTGAAAGGTGTTTTTTAACCATGTCACACCACTTATAACAACATGGTTAAAACAATCTCACATTTCATATCATCCATATATCACCATAGAAATTAATATGACCACTATAATGGCCAATAAATAGTTTCTCCTTCTCCATATTTCTATTATTTAAAAATTTCATTAAACATGGAATAATATACATGAATATTGTTTCTCCATACTAATGTTATCTATCTATATTTTAAATCTACTAACAAAAAGATTCTATCAAAAATTTACTATTATGGTTCAATTAACACCCACCATGACATAATGGCCTTGTTGTTCTACATAATATCTATAATATGAAATCTATAACAATAATAGGCCACTTAAATTCCCTATCATTAATTACATCACTACATAGTATGGAGAAAAATCTCAATGTGAGACAAAACATTATCATGTTTTAACAATTATTTCACCTATTATCCTCTGACCAAATCCAAATAATATATAAATAAGAATTTCATATATGAGAAAAATTCCATAAATTATAAAAAAAAATTACTAAATTAAATCCGACACTATTTCAATGATCAAATATCTACATGATCGATGAACTTTTATCTAATATTTCCAAATTAATATATCATGTATCAGTTTTAAAAAATTTCATTTAACGAAAATATTACCTATTAATATTTTAATATCATCACCTAATAAATGTGGGTATGGCAATAAAATAATAAAATGATATTCAATATTTTTTATTTATTTCACCTATAGATTCATTTTAGGTTTCTTTTTCTGTAATATTTATTTAATGAGGGTGAAAATAATGTATCATAATAACATTTATATAATGAATTTTTAAAATAAATATCAGGTGGCTACACCATGTTTGAATTTTTACTTCATCACACTCTCTATATTATTAAATTTTTTGGGAAATAAGGGAAATGAAGAATAATTAATTTATTTTTATTTGTTCAATGAATTTTGTTATGTAAATCATATGGAGACCATAAATAAATTCATTCCTTAATTTTAGAACATGTGAATTAATTTTCTATGAACAATGAAAACTATAACATGTGTTGCATATTATAGAAGAGATCTCATTTGGATCCCTTGAGAAATGATAAACTAGTGAGGAGAAGTGGCCGTATATATCACAACTAATTATTTATGTATACTTTTTATTACATGTATTTATTTATTATTTTATTATTTGAATTCCTTGGGAATATATGTTTACTATGTCCTAGATTTAGCTTTATGACATATATCTAGTTGAAGAATTTTAAAAATAAAATAAAAAATGTTCATCACATTCAATTTTCCTTCACCATGCATCTATAATCCAATATAATAAGTAAAATTATAGGGAAAATAGGAAATTCAAAAATTATAAATAATATTAATTAAATATAGAAGGTAATTGGGAAACTTGAAATGTTTCATCCAGAAATATTGTTATATACAAAAAATATTTATCAAAAAAATAAATCCCCCAGTTATTTCTTAAAACATTCCAAATAATCATTTCCAAAATCTATAATAAATGTGTCTGTTTTAGAGATAGTACCTTGTGTATCCTTATTTTGTCAAATTTTTATAACCCACAAAATTCATAGATACACAACAATAATAAATTATATTATATTTTTTGTAATTTTTTTTATTGGATATAATTTCAATGGTTTGTGGGGATTATAATTTTTCTTCTTAATGTTTGAGAGGTGTTTAATATCTTTATTTCATACCAAGTTTATATATAGTTCAAGAACTTTTTTCCTTCATTATTTGGGATCATTACTATTTCATATCAATAAAACATATTTCAAATATAATTTTTTTATAAATAATAGTATTTGTAGTAATATATATAATGACCGAACATTTAATTATCTATAACCTTTTTTCATTTAGGGAATGAAATTATATTTTATATTCTAAAAACAATTTCTGTATTTTTCTTTATTTTTTCACACATTTCACATTTTATCTATAGTTGAATATTGTTATTTACATATGATAGTTTTATTTACATCATTAATTTTTTCTATAATAAATTCTTGTTGTTCTTTGTGATCATACAATATGATAATGTCTACATTACCATATAGACTATCCAAGAGTTTTAAATACTCCCCTTAATTTGACTAAATTTTATTCTAGTTATATTTTATGTAAATTCATGTAGAATATTTTGAAAACTTTTTTTTCTATTAAATTACATAATATACCACTCACATAGTTATTTATTAAAATATTTATCAATTATATATATATAAATTATAACTCATCTCCTCCGGAAAAATATATTATATATTTACTTCTGTTTACATTGAATATATTATATTTATTAAATATTATCCCTTGATTCAATAATTATATTATACCTCCTCTAAGAGATAAAATTGTAATAGTTTATAGGTTTCATATTATAAATTCCATAACCCAACATTATTTATTCAATTATTCCTTTCTCTAACATATCATGTCCTAACTACAATATATGTACTATTAGTTAAGAACAAAGTGAGTCGATATATAAATTGTATTTAAATTTTTTTATTAATTCATGTCAATCAATAATAACATTATCTCTGTGAATATAATTAATCAAGACATTAAATTTTTTTCTTTTTACAATTATATTATATTAAGTTAAAAAATAATTTTTAATATTGTTCATAGATTATTTGTAGTTATCCATATTAAAATACTATATTCCATTCCAAAATTACATTACAAACTATATTATTCTCTTAAATATATTTTCAATTTATTATTATTATTATTATTATTTGTTAATTAATTTTTTTTCAGGAATGTTATACAATTCTATTATTATATTAAACTCATTCAAATCATTTGATCCCTTGAATGGATTGTTAGATAAATTTTTTTAAACCATTTGGGTTTATTTTTTGATGAAATTATGTCATATATGTTGTGATTGTTGAATCAATATAAGTTAATATTTATCTATTATACAAAAAACAATGTCTTTCAACAATAATGTATTCTATAATATTCATTATATCATTAACATTCTTCACTAAAACCATTTAATGTTCATTTTTAATTTTATCAATCCTTCCAAAATAAAAATATTAATCAATGGATAATCAAATTAATAATTGTAATATTTTACATTCATTATTTATATATCCATATTAGCATAAAAAATTCCATGTTGTTCCATTATCATTATAATTATATTTGATTTATTGATAAAAATTTTAAATTTTCAATAAAATTTTCCTTATTTTAATTAAATTTCAGAGCACTAATTTTTTTATCATTTTAGAGATTCACAGTATTTATCAAAATTAAATTTAGGATTAATAAGGTTTTGAAGTTATACCTTTATTATATGATCCTCATATAATTGATCAGCTACCTAATTACAATAAAATATTTCTTCATTAACTTCAGAGATACAATTATTTTTATTTAACATCATGGTATAACTATTCACATATTATTTATTTCTTATTAAAAGTTTCCTCATCTTTTTTTATGATGAAACACAACTTTTTATTCACAAAGAACATTTTATTTATATTTTATGATAAACTTATTTTTATATAATTTTTTATTTTTTGAAATTTAATATCAAAATATGATCTAAATAATTATCAACAATAAGATGTTCTTATTTTATTTTTTAAAAAAACTCATGGTGTAGTGTTAAAATCCTATATTGGTAAAGCATTATTTCTTGAACACGCTATTGTACATATATTTTTCAATCATATATTTTATAAAATTTAAAGGCATTGATAATTTAATATTTTTATTCTATTATTAATCATTATAATATATAGATATTTAAGGTTAAAATATACGGTAATGAAAAACTTTGAAAATGAAATTTTGAACACCTCTTATTCTATACTGTGATATACTATGTTATGAAATGCCATAGTATTGTGCATGGAATTTAATGTTCGTCAACAATAATTAGTGGAACAACCTTATTTCTATACTATAAATTATCATGTATAGTTTATTATCACATGATAATAAATTTTATCCATATTTAGGATATAATATGAAATGTATAAAAAGTAAAAAAATTCAATATTTATGCCCATATGTTGCAATTTTTTAACCATTATTTTTATATCAAAAATATTGTGAACAAATTTTGGTTTTGAGGAGTACCCTTGGTTCATACCTAAAAATCATAATACATGATGTTTTTTGAGTGATTAATTTTATGTAGTTAATATCATATTGATGAACTCTAACTATATTCAATCCCACCTTTTTATTACAAATCATTTTATTACATTTTACGAACAGAGTATCTTTAAAGTCTAGTGTCTTGGAAATTAGAAACATAATACATGAAAAAAAGATAAAAAATTCATCTAAACAACTCTTAATGCTTAATCATAGTTTCATAATATGTAAAATAATTGTATCTCATATCCTAGAGACATACATCAATGGAAAGGCTGGGAAGAAGGCTCAGTAAGGAAAATAAGTGAAATAGTTGACATGTGCTCTTAAGCAATATTAATATGAAGATGATAAAAGGAACAAAGGCATGAGGAATGGAATAATAATAATATCATAACAAAAATAACTTGAATAATAAAATTAATATGTGGCTACAAGATTTGATTTTTACATTCATGAAAATATCTCCAAGGTTTATCCCCTAGGTGTCATAAACATTACCAAGGTTATTCACCAATGTATTGTCAAAAGTGTCATCCCTATATATTAATTTCATCACCCAATGCATTAGAGAGCTATAAGTATGCATGCATAATATGTATATATTTTCATTTGATCCACACATATCATAATAAAAAATTTCATAAATTACCCATAGATAACAAAAAATGGGTTTCATTTCAAAATTATGATGTTTTCAATGTTAAAAAATCGTCATTATTACATTAATAACCCATGGAAAGATAGAGAGGGTTATATGTATGTAAATTCAAGAATCAAATATATAATTTTTGAATATTTACGAACACCCATAGAAAAATAATATGTCATATTAGTCACATAAATAAAACAATAGTGAAAGAGAGTGATATATTGAGGTGAAATTTCTGCAGCATAACTGCTATATATCATGGTTTAAGAAAATATTAAAAACAGAGGGTACAAGGATCTCCAGTAAATAAATGAATAATATTCAGTATAGATATAGAATAAAAATAAATATGATCTAGGTGAGTACAATTGAATGACAGGCCACATGAAAAGGAAACTTGCATGGAAAGATAAAGCACAAATTCATTTAAAAAAATTCTGCAGCCTAACGGCATCTTGTAAAAACTAAAAAAATGAATCATTGAGAGAGGAAATGGTTTCTCATCAATTGAACATTAAATTGACAGTAATAATTATATAGGATAAAAAACCCCCACATAATAAAATGAACACTAGAAGACATAATGTAAAGAAAGTCAGGACATAAAAGAGGGGGTGAATAGATCCCTTACATTGAAGAGTATCTTCGAAACCATGATGGTCGTGACCTTGGGATGCTTGAGGGAACATTGGGAGGACACCTTGGGAGGTAATGAGAACAGAAATCCGTTGAAAAATGATTTTGGAATGAAATGAATGAGGGAAATGGCTTAGTATTTATAGGAAAAGTGAGGGAACAAATTATTAATTTCCAAGGGACACCTCATCAGTGGTATTTACAAAACCATGGGATTGTCCATGGAATTTGACCATTGAATTTTCCACTTTGGAAACATCATAGCATATATAACTATTTATAAGATGGCCAGAAGGCTTACATCAATATTACATAATTAATGATGTCATCAGACACTCGAAATTCAAAACTATATTTTTATTATTCACCGAAAATTCAACTCTTTCAGAAAAATCGCAAAAATTCACCGTAACCTATTATCAATGCTACAACTTCAAAAATGAAATAAATTTTAATAAAATAGATTTCTAAATATTTTAAATTTTATTTTTTAATAAAATCATTATTTATTCCTAATTTACAACTTTAAAAATATAACTCAGTTTGTAACACCTTTAAAAATTAATCATAGTCCCGTAAAATTATCATATAACAATAATAAAATAAAGTAACATTTTATGATTACATTTGATGAAAATATATTTCCATTTTTAATTAATAGTTTAATTATAAAATTGAAAAGAAAATATTTATGACATTAAAAATTACAAAATCATATACTACGATCGTTTTTTCATTTTTAAGATGTTTAAATTGTATTAATACATTCAAGGGTGAAGTTTCTATTTTTTGAGCTAATTTATTATTCATTACAATTCATATAGATATGTTAATATTCACACATTACAATTAACTAAAAATCAATTTGATCTTATTAGACTCTAAAGTCTTCACTGATCACAACTATAGATAACCATTTTTTGAATATAATTTCAAATTATTAATTATTTCAAGAACAAAAAAATATTTTAAAATACCCCTTTTTTCATAAATTCACCATTAATTCTCATCCTAAATTTATCTGTATATTTGAAATTCAAAAAATATCAATAATAAGAAATAATTTTTTTTATTTAATGGATTACACAAAGTAGCTATGGTCTCATTAAATATAACCTAATTACACCAGTATAGAACCTAAGTTTAAGGTGTGCTATGGTGATAGAATCTTGGGGCGGCTCAGATAACTTTTCCTGAGTGGTGATTTTTATCAGCTTTAACTTCTCCCGTAAGAGATTCCATTCATGCTTCGCATTTTGAAGTTCAACATGGGCTTGGTCTAGAGAAAATCCCAATTATTCTACCTCCTTCACAACCTCTGACAAATGGGCTTCATATTTCACAAGTCTACTGGATAAGGCCATTCAATATTCTTTCTGTATTAATTAACCAATATATATATATTTATAAATACATAGTGTTAAGATTATAGTTTCTAATGGTCATATTGACCAATAGTCATATAACAGTCAGAACCCAGCTGTCTCATATTAATTATACCTACATTATTAATTAAACGATTTAGTTTTCCTAAATCTAAAATTCAATAACACACAAATATAGGAAAAAAATTTAATTAAAATGTTTGGGTTGTTAAATTATTCCCCCTTAAGAAATTTTTTCACTGAAATTTTATCTCATACCTTCTGATGAGAAAAGGATTGGGAACATCTGTTTCATAGACTCCTCCAGTTCTTACATGGCTTCGTCAAATTTTTGGTAGCTCCAAAACATGTTTAAAAGGTGGTTAGCCTTATTGGGTAGAACTTTTTCCCTATGATACAAGATCCCCATAGGTTTATCCTAACAAGAGAGGTCATGATCCAGTTGTACCACATATGGGTTTAGTACATGTGAGGGGTCAGGTTTGTACTTCCTCAAGAGGGATACATGGAATACATCATGAAATGTAAATAGATTTGGAGGAAGTGCAAGCCGATAGGCCACTGCTCCCATAAGATCAATGATTTTATAGGGGCCAATGTACCTAGGTATGAGCTTCCATTTTTTCCCAAGCCTCACGAATTTCTTCCAAGGTGAAATCCAAAGGAAGACTTGGTCACCAACATCAAAATCCAAGTCCCTTTGGTGGTTATAAGAATAGATCATTTGCCGAATCTGAGAAGCCTTACTGTGTTGCTGGATGTCATGGACCTTTTCGGTCATCTGTTGCACAAGATATGGCTCCAGAAGCTTTCTCTCACTAGCTTTATCCCAACAATTAGGAGTTCAATATCGCATCCAAAATAGAGCTTCATAGGGTTCCATTTTAATGATATAGTAGAAGTTGTTGTTGTAAGAGAAGTCAACTAATGGGATATGATTATCTGGACCACCTTTAAATTCCATTAATCTTATTCATATCATGTCCTTGAGTGTTTGAATAGTCCATTCAGATTTTCCTTCAGTTTGGGGGTGATAAGTCGTACTGAAATTCAATAAATTTCTCAGATCTTGTCAAATCATTCTCCAGATTATTGATGTGATCCTTGGATCATGATCATATATGATAGAAAGTGGAACTCCATACATCCTTACCACTTACTTCATGTAAATCCTGGCAGGTTGATCAAGAGTGAAATATTCCCAAATGGAGATAAAATGTGTTGTCTTTTTGAGATGGTCACCAATAACCCATATCGCATTGCATACATTGGATGTTCTCGGGAAACCAGTGACAATGTCCATAGTGATATTATCCCACTTCCATGCTGGTATGTGTAGTGGTTTCAATACCCCTTTAGAAAGTTATCTCTCTGCATTCACTTGCTGACATACCAGGCACCTTGACGTGTAGTCAATAATGTCCCTTTTCATATTACCCCACTAATAATGATCACGAAGGTCCCTATAAAACTTTTTTCTTCCAGGATGTATAGAGAATGTAGAGCTATGAGTTTCATCCATCACATCCTTCTTTATTTCTGGAATAGATGGAACACATAGGCTTGTATGAAAATTATGTACACCTTCTTGATCAGTATTGATCTCTAGAAATATACCATCAAACATATCCTTGAATGTCTTTTGTAACAAATGATCTTCTTTCTGAGATTTCTTGATCTTCTCTTGTAATAAAGGTTCAGAAATCATTTGTGTTAGGGTTGATGAGGTCTCATCCATTATAATTCCCTGGTCTAGTTTTATTAGGTCATTGATCAAAGGATCTCTTGGAAAATTCATAATGGATAGAACAACTGGTTATTTCTTTCTTAATGCATCAGTGAAATTTTCTACCTTCCTGAGATGATAGGGAGGTGAACAATCATAGTCTTTATGAAGTTCTAACCATATCCTTTGTCTAATGTTCAATTAATTTTGTGGGAACATTACTTCAAACATTGATTTTCTGTGTATATTTCCCATTTCTCCCAATAATGATAGTGCCTCCATATCATCAGAGGAAAAACGACTGCAGCCAGCTCCAGATCATGCATTGGATAGTTCTTATAATGAGTCTTCACCTATCAAGATGCATATGTAATGATCTAATAATTTTTCATGAGGACTCTCCCAAGCCAATTCATAGATGCGTCGCTAAAAATATAGAATCCTTATCCACTTGAGAGAAATGTTAACAGAGTTGCAGTAACCAATCACTTATTCCACTCTTGGAATCATTCCTCACACTCCTTTGTCTAGATGAACATGACCCCTTTTTTAGTTAAATTGGTTAATGGATTAGAATGTCGTGAAGAGTTTTTCACTAACCACCTATAATATCCCACTATTTCAAGAATGATTTGAATATCAGTTATTTTTGTAGAATGAGGACACTACTCTATAACTTTTGTCTTTGCAGGGTCAACTGTGATTCCTTCATTGGTAACAATGTGCCCCAAGAATGCAACTTATTGTAACCAGAATTCACATTTACTAAACATTCCAAAAATCCTCTCCATCTGTAGATTTTTTAAAATAACCCTTAGTTGATCCTCATATTCCTCACGACATTTGGAATATATAATAATATCATCAATAAAAACTATGAAATATTTATCAAGGTAGTCCTTAATGATTATATTCATCAAATCCATAAAAATTCCAGGTGCATTAGTCAGTCTGAATGTCAAGACAACGAACTCATAATGACCATATCATGATTGGAAGGCTGTTTTTTGAATAACTTCTTTCTTCACCCTAAATTGATGATAACCAGATCGAAGATCAATCTTAGAGGGGAATTTATCCCCCTGAAGATGGTCAAATATGTCATCTATTCATGGAACATGGTATTTTTTCATTAATGTGGTCTCGTTCAGTTCACTATAATAAATGCATAGCTGAATCAATCCATCTTTCTTCATCACAGAGTGAATAGGTTCTCCCCATGGAGACACACTCAGTCGGATAAACCCCTTCTCCAAATGATCATGGAGTTTTTTCTTTAATTCTGATAGGTCCACATTTTCCATTCTATACAGCATCTTTGATATTGGATGAGATCTAGGTACGAGTTCAAGTGATAAATCTACATATCTTTATCGGGGAGGTATAGGAAACTCATCAGGAAATATGTCAATGTATTCCTAGATGATGGGGGCATTTTCTATCCTCAAACTCTCATTTCCTTCTTCTTGATCACCGATAAATTTCTTAAAGAGGCATATATGATGTTCTTCAAATCAAATATCTATTTGAGATATCTCTTCTTGGAAGATAACTGTATGTTTTCCATTCAAGACTACTGATTTTTCCTTACTTCTGCATTTGATCTTACCATTATAATTTTTGTTCCAGTCCATCCCTAGTATAATGTCGAATTCCATCATAGGAATTACTACTATATTTGTGATAAATTTTTGTCACCAAATTAAGAAATAGTGTTTATAAACACTAATGTTGCTTGGATAATCCCATAAGGAATCTCGAATGCTAACTCTATTTATAAAATGTCGGTGTGTTGATTCCAAATTCTTTGAAATCATGGTGGAAATAAAGTAATGTGTATAACTAGAATCAAATATAGTTTTTTATAGCTTTGAGAGAAAAAAATAGTACCTACTACCACATCATTTGGAGCTTCAATTACGTCTATCATGGTAGAAAAAGCACGACATTGCTCCATTGGCCTTTGCTGAGGATGATGGTGGTTCCCCTCCACTACCCTCAGATTTGGACAGTGATTGGAAAAGTGCCCAAGTTGTCCACCCAAAATAATCTATACATTAGATTGGGCGTGCACCATCTTCCCCTTATCCTTAGTGTTTGGATGTTGAGGCTCCACTTCACTACGAAAATTCCTCACAATATGGCCATCTCTTCCTTCGTTGTTGCATTTCTCACTCCTGAGTATCTAGTACCCCGAATGATTTTTCCAAAATTATTTACATATGAGATGTTTCACTTTCTTGCTTCCACTTCCCTGCTCAATGGTCCTCCCTATTGTTGTCTCCATCGATCTCTTTTTGTCGTTTGATTTATGAGACCACTGCATCTTGTCGAACTCCAGTTCGACTTTAGTATCCATTCGTACAATCTCCCCATATTTTTCATAGTCTTGGTTGGATAGATTCTTATGCATACGATGTCTCAATCCACTGAAGAATCAATCAAACATACCATTAGGATACATGAAGTGGCATGAAGTATAATGTGGAATTCTTGTAATGTTCATCTCATTGCATCCCACATATTCATTTTCCTTATTCTTCAGCTCGAGGTGCTCCTTATCCATTTATGTTCTCATGTAACAAGGGAAATACTTACTGAAGAAGATACCTTTGTACTCTTCCCACTCCATAGCTTCAACCTCCACTCTTTGCCTCTTGTTTTTAATCAGTTTCAACAACTAATCATCTTCTCTCTCTAAGAGATAAATAGCCAGGGTGACCTTCCCTTACTCTGTAAAATGGAGCATAAAAAATATCTTTTCTATAGAGTTGATCGATTGTTCAGCAATCAATGGGTCAATCAATTCATAGAAGGTTGGTGGTCATTGATGCATAAAAGACACAACATAATGTTGTTCCCTTCGTGGTGAGAATAGTCTCTTAGCTTGAATCATGTTATTTCTCAAAACATAAGTACCTTTGTTCATCATTCTCATGAATATTTCTATTCCGGCTTCCATCAAAGGGTCGTCAGCTTATGGTCCATTGTGATTGCCATTTGCATGGTTCCTCTGATTTCCAACAACTTTCTAATGTAATAAAACTTTAGTTAGAAATTAATTTCATTTACGATTCTTTTAATTATAAAGTATTTTATTTCTTAGAAATTAATTCTAAAACAATTACATTTCTCAATAATTCCACTGTTATGATTCATAAAAAGCTTGCGATTAACCAAACATATCCCCAGGGAGTTTCATAACCAAGAGTGAAGAAATCCCCATTGTCATGTACTAGGATTCCCCGGGTCAATCTCGAAACTCCTTGTTAGAGTTTTCACTCCATGGTACCTCTGTGCCAAAGCTGCCTCTACATGCTAATATCCAAAAAGGTATGTATTTTCATGATAAACCACATACTCAATACTCATAAAAATACTAGGATGTTTTCCTATATTTAAACTTTTCCTTTGGATTCTGTCTAATGTATTCATAGACTAATTTACCAAAAATAACTGAACTATTCCTTGATATCAACTATGGAACCCCTCCTTTTATTAAATAACTTTTCATTAAATTTTACAAACAGAGGATCTTTAAAGACTAGTGTCTTGGAAATCATGAGCATAATACATGAAGAAAATATAAAACATTCCTTGAAAAAACTCATAAGGATTCATAATAGGATCATCCTATGTACAATTACTGCATCTCATAGCCTAGAGACATACATCAATTGAATGGGTGAGCAGAAGGCTCAGTATGGAAAACAAGTGAAACAGTTGACATCTGTTCTTGAGCAATATTAATAAGAACATGATAAAAGTCACAAAGGCAAGAAATATGGAAGAATAGGAATTTCATAATAATATTAATATTAATCATAACTTTAATTTGTTGATAAAATTTTTCATTTTTACATTAATTAACATATCAAAAAGGTTTATCTCTGAGGAGTCATAGAAATTACCAAGGTTATTCACAATGGTATCGTGAAACATGTCATGTCGAGAGATTAATTTCATTACCCAATGCATTAGAGCACTTTCTGGGTGCACCCTTAATAATTCATTATTTACATGTGAGCCACATAGATCATAATAAAACATTTCATAAATAAACCTTAGAGAACAAAAGAAATGAGTTTCATCTCAAAATTATGACGTTTTAAATGTTAAAAATTTCATTATCAAATTTAAAACCCCTGGAAATGGTGTGAGGGTTATTTGTATGTCTATTACAGAATCAAATATATCATTTTTGGAATATTTATGAACACCCATAGAAACAAAATTTTTCTGAGTATTCAAATAAATAAAACAAGAGAGAATGAGAGAGAAATTTTGAGGTGAACTTTCTACAGCATAACGACTATATATCATGGTTTTAGAAAATAATAAAATATGAGAGGAGAGGGTATCCCATAAATAAAGGAATTGTTTTACAAATTTAGGTACATTATAAAAATAAATAAGATCATGGGGTGGAAAATTTAATGACACAACACATGAAAAGGAATCATGGAAGGAAAGGGAAATCACGATTTCTATTACGAAAATTCGGTAGCCTAACAGCGTCACATAAAAATTCAGAAAATATATTGATGATAGTGGAAAGGGAATCTCATAAATTTAACATGAAATGGATAGTGAAAATGATATATAATAACCTACACCTACATAATAAATTGAAAACGATAAGACATAACAAAAAGGATGTCATGACTAAAAAGATGAGGGTGAACGATTCCCTTACCTTGAAGAATAACATTGAAAACGTGAATTTCGACACATTAGAAGGCCTATGGGAACCATGGGAGGACTCCATGGAAGGTAAGGAGATCATAACATCGTTTAGTGGTATTTTGGAATGAAATTAATGAGGGAAATGGCTTGGTATTTATATTAAAAGTGAAGGAAGAAATTATTAATTTCCAAGGAACACCCCATCGGTGGTATTAGAAAAACCATGGGATTTCCCATGGTATATTTCAATGTAATTGGACACTAAGGACACCTCATTGAATATATCTCTATTCATAAGTCGACCAGAAATCGTAGATCATTATTACATCAATAATGGTGTCATTAAACACCCGAAACTCAAAACTGTATTTTTATTATTCACCAATAATTCAATTGTTTTAGAAATATACCAAAAATTAACCCTAACCCAATAGTTATCCTCTAAATTCAAAAATTATCTCAATTTTATAAAAATAATTTTTTAAATATATATAATTCATTTTTTCAAAAAAATCATTATTTATTCAAAAAATACAACATTAAAACTTTAACTTATATTATAACACCTTAAAAAAGTAATCAAGGTCCTATAAAATTATGCTATAACCATAATACAATGTTGTAACAATTTATGATTATATTTTATGAAAATATATTTCCATTTTAAATTATTAAATTAATTATAAAATTTTAAATAAAATATTTATGACATACAAATATACCAAAACTTATACTTTGATCATTTTTTAATTTTATGATGTTTAAATTGTATTTATGCATTCATGGATGAACTTTCTATTTTTTTGGGAAATTTACTATTCATTTATATTCATACAGATTTGTTACTATTCATTCATTACTATTCACTAACAATCATATTTATCTTATTAGAATCTAAATTTCTTACTGACAACAATTGTATACGACCATTTTTGGAAAATCATTTCGCATTATTAATTATATAATGAATAAAAAAATATTTTAATATACCCCTATTTTTCTTAAATTCATCATTAATACACATCCTAAATTTATCCGGATATTTAAAATTCACAATATTTTCCATAATAAGAAATAATATTATTTATATAAAGTATTACACAACGCAGCTAAGGTCTCATTACGTTGCCCCTTATTACACTGACATATGAACTAAGTGTAATGAATTCTATAGTGATTGAATCTTGGGGTCAGTCAAACAACATTGCCCGAGTGGTGATTTATATCCTCTTGAACTTCTCCCATGGGTGATTCTGTTCAAGCTTCACATGTTGAAGTTCGTCAAGGGATTGGTCTAGAGAAAATCTTAGTGATACTACCTCCATCCCAATCTCAGATAGATGGGTTTCATATGGATCGAGTCTACTGGATGAGGCCATTCATTCTTCTTTCTGTATTAATTATCTAAGATAACTGTATTTATAAAACCAAAATGTTATGATTATTGTTTCCAACAGCCATATTGACATACGGTCATATAACTATTGAAACCCAACAGTCAAATTTTAATTATACCCACATTATTAATTAAAGGATATAGTTATGTTGAGTAAAAAATTAAATAACACACAAATTTATGAAACAAATATAATTATAATGTTTGGGTCGTTACATGCTCTTTATCACCCTATTATTATTCAACTCAAATGTAATATAAACCATTATGATAAATATATTATTTCCATGCATTGAGTGCTTCCAAAAAATAGTAGATAGATTTTTAATTTAATATATATTGTAATATTATCAGTGAACGTTATCCGAATCATGTTGTGATTCACTGATATACATTCTCAATTGTGAAAATTGAATCACATTTATATTTCATATATAATTTAGTCAAGTGAATGGCTATAAACAGTGGAAGAATAATTTTTAATTTATTTTTTCAATAAAAACTATGTTTCTTCGTCTGGAAATCCCTTATGTTGTATTAGATACAAAATTAATAAGTATTTACTTTAAATTCTTATAGATCAAGAAACATTATACACTTTATTTTACAATAACAATTTAATGATACAATTAAAGATTCAATAGATAAAGAATTTTTCCAAAACCTGATCGTTTTCTATGAAACACATGATTGGGTCTATAAAAGAAATATATCCACATCATAGTTTAGATAAATGACAATATTATAATTATATTAAAATGATTTCACCACTTTCTTATACTAAGAAATTAATTTTTATTAGAAACTATTTTTTTTCATACCGTTATTATGTACCATAATTTGGAAATAGTTGAAAATTCATTCATAATAAAATTATAACAATTGTTTTTTATGTTTAATCTGATAATTTTTTTTAAAAATATCTTATATATTGTAAAATAATATGCATCTAAAACGGTTGTGGATTTCACTTGGTAAAAATAATTTTTTTATTCACCACCATACTATAGTATAAGAACATTATAATCATGGTTTAATGGATTTTTTGTTACATTAATTTTTATAAACTATAAAAAAATATTTTTAGGGTGTGGCCTAATCGAAGGGCTATTTAAAACATACCAATAACATATATGTATATGTGATATTGATTTATTATTGATTTACATGTTTTCAAATTTATGATGTGTTTATAAAGATAAAATGATTATATTGATTGATAATTTATTTACAAATGATAATATAAATTTTCTTATATTAAAATTTATTATTTTGAAAAAATATGATGTTTAATATATTTATTTTTCATAGAAAGAATTAATATTATTTATTTCATTTTGAGATGTTTCATAAATATTAAATATAATAAATATGAAGAGATTTTTTTTTCATATTAATGTTCAATTAAGATTATGGAAGAGTTGATGATATAACAAAAAGATTAATTTTCATATTTATTGAATTATATAATAATAATAAATAATGAGTAGTCATAATTTTTTATATTAATTTTTTTTAATGTTCAAATCCTTTTTCTGTCATGTCTACATTAATGAAAATTTTATTTATTTATTTTATTATCTTATTTATTTATAAACATACTGTCTTATTGTAACAACCAATTGTTTAGAAATGATAATTTTATTTTACAAAATTTGTATTATATTATGTTATACAAAATTATTTCTAAAAAACTTATAGGGAAACCAAAAATACATAATACCATTAACGAAAGTCCTTACAATAGTCAAAAATTAAACTTAATAAAATTAAAAATATTTCATGGGGAAAATATGAAATTAAAAATATAGTGTAAAAATATGTATCAATGCAATATTCTGCAATCATCCATCTAGGGGAAAAATAGAAAATAAACAAATATTAATAAAATAATTATCATTAATGAAAATGTAAATTTAGAAGCTAGAGGTGAATTTAGTTTAATAATTAATGGTGTAACGAAGAGTTATTTATAATAGGCAATGTGACTATTTGAATAGTAATGTTGTCTTTGGTATAGTAATGTTACCCTTGGTATATTGACCGAGCCCTTAGGAATGGTAACAGCACTATTTGGAATTGTAACCTGGTTGTTTGAATTATAATTTAACCTCAAAATAATAAATTTCTTAAAAATAATAAAAACCTATAATAACAAATGTAAATATAAATATTATAATTTTTAAAATCAAATACCATTAAAAAACTAAATTAAAACCAAATCAATTTTTTTATTAACTACATTTTATTATTTTTCAAAAAAATTTATAATTTTTATTGTAAAAATTAAAATTACATTTCATAGTAACGTATTTTTATAAAATTATTTTTTTTTAAAATTAGGACATTGATATTTTCCAAGGGTGATTTTTTTGGTAATTTTCGGAAATACATCCATTTTTTGTTAATAATAAAAATGTAATTTACTTTTTTATAACTATTGTACCATGAATTACATCATTCATAATATAATAATTTCAAAAAAAATTAATAAAATTGGGTATATAAAAGAATATATTTAATTTCATAAATGATCGATTAAAAAACAATAAAAATCCTTTCCAAACATTTTACGTGTGATAGAAAGTCTAAAAGGTAATGTATTTCATTAAAATATATTTCTCATGTTTTTTTCTAACATCTATTTTTATTATCTAGTTATTCGAATTAAAATTGTTTCATTGTTTTAAATTAATGATATATAATAAAAATATGGTTTATAATTTAAAATATATCATTATTACATGTTTCATCTTAGATATAGTATTTTGATTAGTAATTTAACTCAAAATTACCTCGATGATCATGTTCACACATCCCCTCTCTCTCCCAATGGAAAAATACAAATACCACCATTATGAAAGAATATAATCTAACAAATACTTGTCCTAAATCTCCTTATAATCCATATTATTTTTTTGGAGTAATATAACTCAAATGTTTCATGAGGTAAAGGTATTTGATGGTGTATTTCCATATCCTCCATCTATTTTAAATCCAACACGTCTAAATAAAAATAATGTATATAAACGTGATCAATATATATATAATATACTAAAAAATATATATTTCTAATATAATCATATATTTTAAATATTAAACATCCACTTTGAAGAATGCCTTGTAAACCATTGGTGAACCACCAATGAGGATATTTTCAATTTATTTACTATTAATTATAATATAAATGGTTATAAAAAATATTTATCATATATTAATGTATAAATATATTTTTATTAATTTTATATAATTATGTTTTCTAATCTTCAAATGAAATTTAAAATGATTCTAACAAAAGAAAAACATTTTTTATAAGGAAAACATGATCTCAATTTAAATTTATTTTATCTAATTAAATTATGAAATTTAATGATATGATTATCATTAATAATTATTTAATAAATAAATATAATTCAATTATGGTTTGTTGTTTCAATAGAAATATATTTATTATTCATCACACATAAAAGAGATGAAATAAAGTGGGAATTAAAGTAAGTGGATACTAGATCCCAACTCATTTTTCATTTGATATTCCATCATTCTAAGTAAAAATATTCACCTAATATTTCATAAATATTTTTTTAGTATTATATCAATTTTTTCAGTGATATACATTTTTTCTCAATTACAAAAATATTTTTATTCCAAATAAATTTAATTTTTTAAAAAAAATATTTATTTTTAAGAAATATCACTTACACATTAGGATTAGTTAATTATATTGTAAATAATTTTTTATTTTAATGATAATGTGTTTTCACTAAATAATAATGGATCACCAAGAATTATTCAAGATTGTATTATTTGTGAAATTATTATAAATCCCATTATGTTCCTTAAGTTATTTCATAAAAAAATGTTATATGTCTTATATGGAAGTCCTAATCTTGAGAATCTATGACATCATGGGTGGGGGTGTCTTTTTCAAGGATCTAATGCATTTTCTAATGAGACATATCTCATTATTTTATGTTTATTATGTAAAAGCGCAAAACTATCTATATTCAAAATTATGATTTTATGATTTTATATTTTATGTACATGTGTGATGCCTAAGCCTGATGCCATCAATCTTAGTAATTATGTGACAATTTTGTCCAGTTTGACACGATGATACATTTTTATACTTGTTCCACATTCCAGGACATTATCAAATGATTCACTTATGATGATAATGAAAATATTCTCATTAAATGATTATTTTTATTATTATCACCCATGCAAGATTGATTCCAATATTTTTCCTCCCCATAATGGGATTTTATATCACACAATACATTTATGTGTATACTTAGGTGACTACATGTACAAAACTTATTTTTAGAGAATTATATATGTAAAATGGTTTAATTTAAATAATTTTTTAGTTTTATTATATATAAGTTGTGTATGAGCTCAATTTTACCATGTCACTAAACCTTTGTATCATGTATTGTATCATTTTTTATATTATCTTAAAAATGGTGAAATAGTCATGTAAGACAATTTTGGTTCTTAATATTTAGTATTATATCTATGTATTATTTATTTTGTAATGTATTATTAGAATGTTTTAGTGAAAAACCTAATTATTATAATTTTAGTGGTAATAATATGAGTAAAATTATATTAGAAAATATTAAACATATTTATCCCATACGATATTATTTTCATTTAATTTTCACCAGATATTAAATTTATTATTCACACACATTATAATTATTTATTTTTCAAATCATTTTCATTTTAGAAGATAGTGTTAACTAGGAGTTGTCAGGACGACAACCCATGTGAGGGACATTGCAATTATTTTCTGATTAACATCCTCATTGTTATGGGATGTTGTGTTTGAAAAAACATGGTTGTCCATACCAAGTTGTCTCATGTTATGAATAATAACATGAACTATATGGAATTTCTACCATCTCCCAAGAAGTAGAAACAAGATATCTTGTATTTTTTGAGACATTAACTCGAAACATTATTGTGTATTTCAATCCACTTGTTCCTAAATTGTGGGTTAAGTCAATATTCATTTTATTTTTTTGCTCTGTTTTTTTGAGAATGTGATGGTGACTCTGGATATTTATTATCTATACGGATATTATAAACAAAGATTATTGTTGAAAAAACACATCGACCGAAGTGTGAAATAGAAGATATAGAGTGGGTAGTCATTAAGAAATTTTTTCATAATAATGTTTTCCATATGACTCTTGAAGAAAATATAAAGACATAATTTATAGAGGATAAAAAAAATTAAGGGTCAATAGATCATGGATTGCAGGAAAAAATTCAAAAATTTTGTAAATATTCAACATTCTGTTTGTCAAAAATTATATCAAAATAGTTAGATTCAATAGAGGTTTAAAACCACACCATCTGAAAATTATAGTTATCTAAGACATTATGGTTTGAAAAGGGTTTTTTTTATGTTATCATAATGTTGATATAGATTTTATTTAATGGTCTCATTGTTGTAGAGATAAGAATAAAATGATGTACATTCATGATGGGGTATAAATTGAGAAAAGATGACTGACAACATGCCCCCCCATAAATGTTTTTTGGAAGAAGCATCAGGGTAATTTTATAAAATATATTGGGAAAAGACTCATGTCTGGGAAATAAATCCACCAAACACATGAATGTAGATGATATGTAAATAATATGAACATCATTATGGAGGATTCAAAGGAATCTGTTAACGAACTACCCATGGTTCAATGCTTCAATTGTACGCATCACAGGAATAATGTTTGACAATGCACCGAACCATGGGTCCTTGTGGGTAATTAGTATTAGAGACAAACTAGGGAAATATATCCAATGAAATATTTTTCTTTTACCATAGGTTATGTTGAACATAAAATGGAATTCAAACATGGTATACAAACTATTCACTCAAGAATGGAATTTTATTACTTGATTCTAATTCTACAAATCACATTATATCTTAAATATTTTTTATAATTTATGAGATTGATTTAGATAGTCATATAAAAACACATATTTGTGCCAGCATTGAAACCCAAGTGTTTGGATCATTTCTTAGTTTCATATGTCGGATGATTCTTCTATATAATATTTCAATCATTATAGTAGTAAAATTTGATGCAGTAAGGGGTAAGGATATTCTCTCCTTATGTAGAGTATAAATAATTTTTTGGGAAAAGTATATTTACTTATTTATAAAAAACTATAGCAATATTCTCTAAAAATGAATATAATATAATGAATCTTCTTTTTCAAATCCCTAAACTATGTGTTAGTTGAGACTGTGTGATGATTCATACAATAACAAAATTTTTTATTCAATGGGAGGTATCAATAAAGAGGAAATTCCAATTGTGATGGAATACCATTATTTGATTCCCAATGTGTTACTCATTGTTACACAAGTCCATGAGTAAATTTTCTTAGGAGATCTTATATAATATTCCAACTGTATATCTAAATGACCCTATAGTATAGTCCTGATTGAACTAGATGAGGTAAAGAAGAATATGTAAAATAAGTTGGACAAAGAGTTCATAAGCCCTAGTATATCACATTATGGTGTTCATGTGATCTTTGAAATGATAAATGATGGATTATTTTGGCTGTGCATAAATAAATGCAAAATCAATTAGATCACCCAGAAGAAAAATTATCATTTCCAAGGAATGATTAAATCATTTATCATCTAATAGTATCTCAGTAGTCCTCAAATTAGGATCACTATTATTTATATCATTAACTAATGTTGTTGATATAATATATTTAGACGTGTTCTTTTTGAATAATGTATAACCACGATGAGTTTATAGTTATTCAATAAGTACTAACCAATACCCAAAATATTTTCATGTATTTGATTTGTTGAGGGTTTAAATACGCCATAAAAAATTTGATTTTGTATTTATCAGTGGTATTATCAGTTGATTCATGATAAAGGTGGAATATTAAGAGTATCTAAGGATACTATTGGATATGTTAAAAAGGATAAATTTCATAAAATTTTCATAAAGTGTGAAATTTGAATGTAGAAAGAAACATTATTGTGGATCAAGATAAAAAGTTGGGGAATTTATTTACATTATTCAATGGAAAATTCAATTGAAGAATATCAATGAATCCCAAGTGTCACAGAAATCCATTTTTTCAGATTAATAAGGTACTCAAGACATTTTGTGACAAATTTCTCTTAATTGTCTAGTCCACTAAATATGTTAACATAGAAAGTAATAATGAGTATTTTGGAAAAATACTATGATGAAATCATATTGGAGCTCAAAAACGAAAATCTCTACTCATGTGCTCACACAACCATAAAGTGGAGATTGATTTATGATATAAAATGAATCTTTAATTAAATAAAGGGGTTTTTTACTCTTTAAGAATGAAAAAGTGATTTAATACTCCTCATAGGAACTTAAAATCCATTCGAAGAACTACATCACCAATGAACTGGATTTATTTTTTTTCAGCATCACCATGATGTTCAGGTGGTAGTATCATTATAGTGAAAAAGTGAAATATATACCAATCATAAAAGTCTAATGTTTATATCATTGCATAGACAGAGATAAAGTTGATATAAGGGCTTTGCTTTGATCCAATCAAGAATAATGATTTCTCAATTCACTACCATCTAGGAAAGGCAATGGAGTTAGGTCATGCGGCTTATAGAAAAGAACCAACTTTAGTATCCCTAATGTGTATTGAGGAAAAACTAATCTTCATCGATAAAAAAGGATGCATCGAGAATTCATAATTTTATGAAAACAAATAATACCATGAAAAAATGAACTCCCAACCATTTATCCAATATAATATTACAGAGGAACAAGGGAATGATATAGATGTACAAAGTAAGGTTAATGATGTCAAGAAACTGAAGAATCATGTGTTCCACATCGATGAAGATGTTTTTATTAAGTTTATGAGTAGGATTTGTGCCCTATAATCACCTAAAATTAAGTTATTATTGGTTAATAAATGAATATCGTACTTATTATTCGATCCTATAAGTTCAAATATGTACAATGGTCTTTGTGAGACCATATTTTGGGAGAAAATGATGAAGGCATTGATGAATATATATCATGGTGAAATGTGTTCCATAATGTTAATTTATAGTCACATAAGTCCAATGGGATTATGAGACTATTTCTTATACCCCAAAAAAAATGGGAGAGCATCACTATAGATTTTTACCCAGTCTCCCAAAGAAATATATAATAATCAATGTGACATGGGTTATGGGTTATTGAATCACAAATGCTACCCTCTCCATTTCTATTCAGGATGATTTCTCACTTGAAAAAAATTACAATACACATGTAAATGAATTGGTGAGGATAAATGGGGTAACAAATTCCAACATATATGATCATGATTCCAGATTTACATAAAAAATATGGAGAAAAATTGAATATTATATGTATATTTAATGGAATTGGATCCTGACCTATCACCCCAAAACTGATTGCCAGTATGAAAATTCCATTCCAAAACACATGAAAATATTGCATATCTGGTCAATGGAATTTAAAAGAGGAAAAGATCAAAATTGCACATTTCATGAGTTCTCATAAAATTAATGAATCCCCATGTGTATTGAAAATGAAACATATGAATCTTTTTATGGAAATACAAATAGAAAAATTACTTGTTATGATGAAGTTGAAGAACAAACCCTACTCGGTCTGGATTTTGTGAAAGAGATTATAGAGTATGTTAAATCTATCATACACCATACAAACATGATTAGAGACAGAAAAAAACCTATGGTTACAATGTTAAATGAGACATGGTTTTTGAATTTATAGATAATGATTCACTTATAATAACTCCAGGGTATAGAATTATGATGGTTTTAAGGAAAGGAAATCAAATCCCTTGGTAAATTTTTTCTATTGAGATCCTTCATTGCAAAGGATAAGTTCCCTATTAGCATTAACATCAACCAATTTTGGTCCATGTTCATAATGTGTTCCCTATATCTCTCATATTTTATTTCCCAACATCCAGTCACATGTACGGAATCCAATGGTAGAAAAAATAGATAATGAACTCTAATATAAGGAGAAGACATTGAAGATCATTTACCAATGTGAGAAATTTATATGCACCTACATTACTCCCATTTTAAATGATTTGTTAGGAATCATAATTATAAATATGTTACAATGGAATAAGTGGGAACAATGATATATATGTAGCATCGCCTATTTTCAGTAGAGAATTTTATTTGAAATTTTAATTATGAAATTTTAATGATGAAATTTCTAAATGGTGATGAATGAAACAACCAAGAGTTTATAACTGAAATTTTTTTCATTACATAGATGAGTGTAATGTTATATTGTAAATTAATATACATATAAAACACATAGAGAAACCATAAAAAATTTATTTCACTAATTAAAATCATTATAATACTAATCTATTAAACCAAAAAATATTATAAATATTAAAAGGGGGAAAATCTGAAATAATAAAAAGTGCAATGTAATAATATGGATCGGCTTGATCTTCTATAATCATCCATCCCAAAAAATAATCTAGAAATGAAAAAAAATTCTAAACCAAGAAACATTAACAAAAATGAAAATGTAAAATCCTGTCTAAAATTGAGGTGAATAATTATTTATGTAATGAATAGGCATTCATAGGTGGTAATCTGATCACTGTAATAGTAATGTGACCAATATTATTGTAATGTGATAATTGGAATAATAACTAGGCCACTGTGAATAGTAATATGACCGTTCAGAATAGTGACATGACAGTTAGAATTGTAATTTAGCCTCAAAATTATAAATTGTGATATATATTTTATTTACCATGACAAATTTAATTAAAATTAAATTATATAATTCCATTAAATAAATATTATTATAAAAAATTCAACGAAAATAAAAGCACATTTATAATAAACTATATTATAAAGTATTTCATGGAAATAAATATTTTATATTAAAAATTAAAATTACTTATGTTAGTAAATCACTTTTCATAAAATTAAGTTCATTTGTAAAATAAACACCTTGAATTTTTCTAAGTGTTATTTTTTTAGTGATTTTCTAAAATACATAAATCTTTAGTTGAATAGTGAAATGATGTTTTTTCTATATCCGATGAATGGTGAATTACACCATTCATAATTGAATAAATAAATAACAATTTATAGAATATGAGGCTCTTTCAGATAATATTTAATTTAATAAATTTTTGATTTAAATAGATTAAAAATGATTTCCAACATTAAAATATACATTCCAATATCTATAATCTAAATCATTTCATGATTTTTTTTCATTTTATTAAAATTAAGTTTTATTCAACTAATAAATTATAATTATAAAGTTATTCATATTCATAAAATAGTTTTACTTAATTAATATATTTTTATAATTAAAAAATTATCCCCAATACATTTTTAAATATAGATATAGTATTTTATTAAATACTTAAAAAAATACACCTCTCCTCGAGTATAAATAACCCATATCCCTATCCTTGACACACCACTCATACCACACTTACCAAATACATACATCTACCAAATATTCTCAAAAAATCACATTATCATACTTAGGTTTGATCTTGAGTAATAATAATCTAATCATTCAGGATGATATGGATAGTAGAAATATAACCAATTTAAGATTATGTAAATGTCCTTTCATCATTTTATTTCTTTTCCATTAATAATATTATGTCTATTTTATCTTTTAAAATACAAAGAATATTAAAAAAAATTAAATTTGTTAAAATAATACTGATATATTTAATATTAGAAAAAATGTTATATTCATTATAATCATATGTTATAAATATTGAACCTCCACTTTGGAAAATTTCTTATTAACCGTTAGTTAAAGACCAATGAGGAGGTTTCTAATTATTTTCATATCACCAACAACATGAATGGTTATATATAATTATATATATATATATATATCTTTTCATTACACTTATGAAATTAATTATTGTTTATTATAATATATGTGAACAAAAAATGTGAAGTTGAAGAAAAACATGAATTTTTTGGACAAAATGATATCAAAAGATTTACAATTTACCCAACATAATTATAAAATATAATACTGATATTATAATTAATAAATCCTAAAAAATATTATAAATAATTTAATTTTCCCTTATTTGTATAATGCTATGTTTTTTATTTCAGATATATAAAATAAAAAAAATAAAGATATAATTAATGGATGGGGGTTCTCGAACCGAAAACCATTTTATTTAGGTTATCCAAAATTATCACCATTTTATATATAGATATTCCAATAATATTACCTAAATAATAATTCAATATTTATATTTTTTCATTTTGTGTAATTAAATGTATTTTTATTGCAAAAATGAATGTTTTGTCAAACCAAATGTTTTTCAAAGACTTTTATTTCTAAAACATATCCATGACCATTTTTGAAATTTTATTTTAAATAAAATAATGTTATGATTATTCGAAATATTTTTACTATATTTCCTTTGTAAACCCCAAAAATTATTCATGAATGTTGTAAAGTCTTATATTTTTTAACCAAGATAAAATACAATGGTTTTGGATATTTTTTCAATTTATCGATGGTGGATTTTTAAACCCATCTCCGGAAAATTATTTAGAGTGTTGGAACACATAACGGTGTCGTTATTATACTTTTGTAATTACCGGATAATTTTAGTGGGTGTCCCAATGTGTCTGGAGAGTACTGAATTCAGAAAAGATAACTTTAATGGATCTTCACGGGATGCGCTTGGTTGGAGTCCAACACGTGGTACATAACTTGTTTAATATTTTATATATTTTAATTAAATATTGTTAAATGGGGTTTTCATGTTTAAATTGAGGAATGTGCTAATAGTAATAATTATATTATTATTAATTGGGTGTCTGAAATTATTTTGATGCTTTGATATATAAATGTCATGTTAAAAGATTGTAACGAGTATGATAAATTAATGTGGCTTTTGAGATTCTAAACGAAATATTTAATTAAATGAGGTGTTTCAGATTTAATATAGTATTGTTACTAAATATATGTGTTGTTTTATGAATGGATTGAAAAATAATAATAATAAAATTATTAATATTTTAGTTTTTGATGTAAATTATAAAAGGGGTTAGGGTTGGAGTTTTTATCTTATTAATGATTTCTAAAAAATTAGAGGGCGGGTTGGTTTTAAATTATTGAAATACAGAAAAATAACAATTATGATGTTATTAAAATTATTATGGTTATTTAGTTCAATAAATTTTAAAATAATAAAAATTAGTGATCTATAGGGGGTTTCATAATTAATTACGAATCCATTATTAAGAGCATCGTAAATGGATAAGCATTTTTAATGAAATAAAGAGTTTTTCACAAAATAGATTAGTGTTTAATGTGTATAATTGTAATTAAAACTTGAGTATTATTATTTTAATTATTAAATCCAATTAAATATATTATATTTAGGGGGAAAATAAAAAAATAAAAAAGGGAGGTGGAACTTTCTTGTAAGGCGCATGACCCCCCCCCCCCACCCCAATATTTTCTTCCTCCTTAGGCAATGCACCATGTTTCTGGATCCCTCACGCTCTAGATTATCCAGCTCCATACCTATGATGAATCCTCTAACAATACATGTAACCTTCTCCCTAGCATGCAACCCTCAGCCGGACCCCATCGCAGTAGTGCATGACACTCTCAGTTAGAACTTGTAGTGTGCCACCCCCTCTCCCGTACTCCACATTGAGAAAGATGATTCCTCTAAAAAAACTTCACAAATCATAAATGCCGCATCAATGTGATTAAATTTCCATATTATACGTGATTCACATTTTCCATTTAACTCCACTCTCCTGCCATGTTTACTCAGCCAAAACACTATGGTTCAGGTTTAATCTGATAGTTATGTTCCATTATTTTTAGGATATGTGAATGCTGAATCGGGACCCATTGGTCCACAATCCAGCATTCTCCACCAAGGTTGAGATGGATATACTCTTTTTTCCTTGTCACCAATTCCTCTGGTAAGGATATGTATTTCCACTGTTTTTTTTTTCACCATCTAATTTAGAGTCTGACAAATTATACAAGTTCCTAGTACTTTATTTAAGGTCTGTTGAGTCTTGTCATTGATTTTTTTGTGATTTTATGTTATTTAAAAATGGGTTTTGATCAAGGAATATGGTTCAAATATGTATATATATATAAGTTTATATTCATACACATAATTATTTGTGCGTGCAGTTGCCAACCAGTAACAGATTGGTTGTCGTCGTACGTTATTCCACTGAATATAGTTTTGGCTCCAACCCAAGGTAGTTTCCAAAATCACTACAAATTTATTTAAGAATTATTTTATTCATTAAATAATTCGAGTGTGTGAGTTTCCTTGATTTTGGAACTGCTAAAATTTATTTAAATGATGATTATATATAAACTGTTGTATAGTGGTAATGTTATATCACACTTCCTTAAGGTCATATTTTGTATGTATCCCTTATAAATGGGGAAATTACCATGTGTATGTGTTAATAATTTATTTTCGGCTATTAAAAATATGTTGTCCTTATGGCCTGAATTTTAATTTGTTAAACTGGAAGCATCAATAGGCCATCCTTTGAAATGAGACTTAAATGGCCTTAGACATGGACACCCTTTAGTGTGTGTTTTTTTATCCCATGGCATGGAATTTTAATTACGAAAATAATGATTTATTAGTTATATAATAAAATGATCATATGGGGAATGATGGTTAATTGGGTAAATAATTGAATAATTAATTATATAATCATGAGTTGGAAAAATTGTGGCATTTACTGAATATTGAGAATATTAAATATTTTGACATGATTAGTACATAAATTAATAACATGTAATAATTTATCAATGGATTAATTATTAAATGATAAATGGTAAATTTATAATTAATTAAAGAACATAGTAAATATATTTGATATAATTAATTTATTTTCATGCATTAGGTTATGATTGTGAATTTCTTTTTTGTTATGACTGTTGGACAGAAATATTTTTTGATGCGTGTTTATTTTCCATGACTTATATTGTTTAGGATGGATTTATATAATATTATTATATGATATATGATATGGTTTCTAAATTTGTGGTCTTTTTTAGCATGTATGGCTTGTGATGTTTAGGACTTTCATGTTAATTTTTAATGTCCTACACAAAACACTATTTTAGTGGACGAGTTCAGACTTGTTAACAATTTGGGATAATTAATTGAAGATAAATAACTGATAATTAATTATTAACTATTTAGATGTTGAATTTATAATTTATGGTTGAATTATTTGATATGAGATTTATAGTTTTAATTAGTTTTTGAGTTAATTAACGGATTGGATTAATTAATTTATGAATTACTTAATTGATGGTATAGGGGTGTTAGACATAGCGTTCTACATCAATGTTAAATAAGTATATATGATTACTAAATAGGTTGTGAGACATGGGCTTATGTTCTAAATACACATGGTGTTCAAGATATGGAATTCTCCACCCTGTTTTCAAGAAAATATTTTTCTTATGGGACATAGACTAATGCTCCAAATACCCATGGGTTGTGAGAGAGGGACTGATGCTTCAAATGCACACAAGGGTGCTAGGCAAGATGATCTACGCCAATTAAGTGGAATAATATTATAGTTACAATTGGTCGAACATGAAATGAATTAATGGTAAATGAAAATAGTGGGGGCATAATGAATTTTGAACAGAATATAAGGAATAGTTCAGACTTATTAAGGATTTCAGTGAATCACTATTAGTGGACGAACGCATGATCGAATCAATATTTTAGTGGATGGGCTCAAAAATTGTATATAAATGATTAAATTGAATATCTTATGAATTTTTATCCAAGAGAAAGAACAATATTGTATTTGATATTTACATATATTTACATATATATTCTTTAGAGATATCTGTGGTGAATAACTTATACAGTGGATTTGTAACACCCTGAGATTTTATGAAAAATATTATTTTTAATTTTATTAATGTCTTGTGTTGTACGCTACACCAAAAGGAGCTTTCACAACACGCATCCCTGACTTTCCTTGCATTACACATAATCACGACCTTCCTCGATAGCGTGTTTAGTACACAATACCGAGTTTCACTAAACGAGATATTATAATAATATTATTATGAACTAGCCGTTATGAATAGTAATACCCAAGTTTTGAAATTTTATAAATTTTATCATTCAAAATAGACTTCATTTTTTGATTCGGAATATCGAAATTAGCTTTGGGTGAAATTTTGGTACTTTTCAGATAACTTTCATATTCTGATGAATAATGAAAATTACTAAATTTTAATTGAAAAAACAACATTTTTAATCGAAATAATTAATAGTGATAAATTATTAATTTGATTGTTTTTAAAGTATATTTAGAATATATTTTTACAATTTAATACAATATTGGTCATTGGATGTAATTTCACATTTAAACCAGACATAAACAAGTGTCAATCTTTTGACAGTTTTTATCTCTTAAAAACACGCTATTTGTTTTGACGACGGGAATTAATATTTAAATTAGTTAATTTAACTGATATGTTTTTAATTTGGTAAAATAAACACCATTTTTTAATTCATAATATCAAATATATCTTAAGTCAAATTTTTGGTATTTTTCTGGAAACTTTCATTTTTTTTATGAATAGTGAAACCACTAAGTGGTAGATAAAAAACTGAACTTTTTCATAAAACTTAATTTTACCACTTCTGTGAGTGGAATTTCAAAACTCCGAGAGACACAGTTGATGTTAGTAAGTAAAATGTGGTTCAATGATATGAAATTTTTTTTTGGTGAATAGTAAATTTTTACTTTTACTTACCACGGTTAAAAGTAAATAGGGTAGTTAAGGTTAAAAATGAAATTATTATTAACCTAACACATGTCCTAATCCTATTGGATAAGTTTAATTCGACCAAAAACAACCTTAGGAATAAAATATGACCATTTAGGCCCACTTGAATTATATTAGGACATTTATTATCAATTTATTTAAAGAAGGGTTCAAATAGTTAAAATCAATGTATAATAACTAAAGCATTTTTAATATAGGGTTATACATAAGATAAATTCGACTATAGATATTCATTAGAAATATAAAAATCTTTCCTACATAATGGTATTTTATTTTTAATTTTTAGACTTAAAATAATTTAATTTATTTTTGATACAACGATGATGCAGTAATTATCTTATTAATGAAATATTGACATAATTGATGTTATAAATACCCAAATAAATGTAATTTGAGACTTTTTATGAATTCAAATAATTTTATATGTCAATATGACATGTTATTATTGATTAAATTAAATTTTTTCGAACTAAAAATTCTGTTATGATTTTCAAAAAAATCAATTACCAAATAGTGTCAAAATTTTCATAAAATAGTTTTTTAAAAAAATAATATATTATTAATTGTTATTTTATTCCTAAAAATCTATGGATAGGAAAAATTACTTAGATAAGGTTATATATATTAATAATAAATAACTTTGGGTTCTTTTGGCTTGATATATTAAGTTTATTAACTTTATAGTTTAAGAAAACAAGAAGACACAGTAAAAGTTAAATTATCTAACTTAAAGTTAAATCTAAATGTAAGGTTAAAATTGATACCTAAACTTGTTTAAATTATATTGGATGAGATTATTTCAACCCATCCCCACCTTATATTCGAAATATTTCAATTTGGAGCTATTAAAAACCGATTTTGACTTTATAATAAAATAATATTTTTAGTTATTCCAAAGGTGCCCATCTCCTCCCTTATAAAAGGGCACCTTCTACCTCTCTTCCTCACACCACTTTGAGCCTTCAATTTCGTCCAACCACTGCAAAATTTTCTTCTACACTTCCATAGAAACATCTTATAGGTTCTTGTATTCTTCAAAAACAAATTTTAGTTCCCTAAGAGGAGGCCTCAAAGAGGTGCTTCGGAAAAGAGGTAATGTCCGTTACCGATTCTTTCAACTTTATTTCTTCTTCCACTACTTATTCTTAGGTTGTTTAATTTTGAAGTAATAAAATAAGTATCAATAATATAATGATATGTTATTATAAGTATGAAACATCCCTATTTCACCATCTATCCATCCTATGGAAAATGAAATCACCACGCGTGCGTACGTACGGAATACCGTCTCCACGCCGTGGTGTAATCTATTTTACCCCACCACCTTACATGGATGGGTATAATGGTGTAAATAATAACTATATATGATTATTGTAAAGTGATATTTATTCTGTACTTGTATACATAAACTCCAATAAAATTCCACGATCATGGGAACGATATCATCGCTCGTGCGTATGTACGGAATACTGTCTCCAGGACGCGATGAGATTCATTCTCAAAGATTAACCATTCATGAGTGATTATAATGTATATATAATAAGTAATAATGAAATATATGACATTATAATGATACTAGATTTATGTATATATATATGTATTTCATCCAATTAATTACATTCAATTAAATGAGGAAATGAAAACAACGTTCATGCGTACGTACGGCCAACCGTTGCGATGAACGGTGTATTTCATTCCATTTATCGATCTATTATATATATGTAGATTATGAATATATATTACATATAAATCATGTTTTATATTCTGTAATTATTTAATCATGAACTAAGTAATCATATGATTAATTACAAGTCAAAACACATACGACAAATGAAATGATTTTGCCAAAAACACTCTTTAATATGGAATTTACAAAATAACTGGAAATATAAAATCATAAGTGAACCATATATGATATCATAATAATGAATATGATTCTGTAATAAGTCAATGACATTATTTAAATCACTATACAGGATTTTCGGATATGTACGAAGAATAATGGACCTATGGTAAGGGATACCTTTTCAAATCTCATTTTTATCCGAGATTATTTATTCGTAAGTATTTACTGGGGTTATTTCTATCATCCATGTACATGTTTTACAAAATTGTTGTCATGTATGTTTAAAGTATTTTTTACCCATTTTATACTTTTACTACATGGTATGTAATGAATCTTTCTTTTTTTAAGTTACGAGGTACTTTTTTGACTTTTCCGGCAAAAGTACGAGACGAATGTTTTTTTAACTTATATGGCATGAAAGAATTTTTACAGTTTTATAAAGCCTTATTTTCATGATGCATCATCCAAAATATTTCATGGCTATTTTCAACAAAATCCCCTTATTTTAATATTGCATGATGTTTTGTGAAAATAAAATGATTTTGAAGAAGAAAGGATATTTTCCTCATGATTTTATTTCAAGTGTTTTATCAAAACCATTTTTCATCTAAGATGAAATTATTTCATATGTGTATGTTTCAAGTATAATGTATCTATGATTTACATGGTTTCACATTCCTTATTATGAAATGATATTCATTTCTTTTATATGGATTATGTAATGATGGGATGATGTTTATGAAACCCATTTTATTTATTGGGTTATTATGAATGATGCATGTTTATTTTGTGGCACAAGTAAGAATGATTTCATTATGAGATAGGTGGGACCTATATCTCCCCCAATGCATTGGGTAAATATTTTATATCTCATGATATAGACATGGCTGGAATGGTAAGTTAATCCGGTTCAGTGTTAAAGGACTGAAACGAGGAGTGAACTCAATTCAAAATGGGAATTTGTCCACTAAGATGGTCTTGGAAGCAATTCTTTGGCTATTATGGAAATCATTACATGTGCTTAATAGATTCCACAATTACATGTTTTATTCCCATGATATTTTAACATGGTTTATGTTCCATTATGATCTATGCATTATGTACTTCCATGTTTTATGTCGTTGCTCAAGATTTTGATGTTTAAACATTATGTTAATGTTTTTATGTTCAAATGTATATGGTATGTTTTATTTTATCCAGGCTTACCCTTACTGAGAATTTGAGCTCACACTTTTTATGTTTTATTTTCCCCCAGGATCAAAAGATTGGTTTTACGTAAGGAAACAAAAGTGTAAGATCTTTATGGGAGATGTTGAAGATCTTTCACCACGATTAGAAGATTACGCTCCATGTTTCCAAAGACTCTAAACTATTACGGTCCTTGTGTGTCTATTTTTGTTATTTATTATGTATTCTGAAAAAGTAATGTAATTTCCATGTACGTCAAGATTCGGGTCTCTACAGTTGGTATCAGAGGGAGGTTTTAGTTAACCGTTGGAAAGTACGATGGAAAACTTTAGTGATATCCTTAGAGATATTTATAAGGTATTTATAGGATGTCCCTAAGGTTAAGTTTACGTATAGGATATAGTCATAGAATCGCGCTAATGATTATAGAATTTAACCTAAGATTTTAGATATTGTGGGTACTCCCCCTTTACTATTTTTTTCCCTAGCATGATTTTTACCTCTCACACTATTCTTTTTGGGTTTTAGACGATGGATGGAACCCGAAGGAACCGTGTTGATCAATGTAATGGACAATGCAATGATTGTCCTCCTGAACAAAAAAAATGTTAAGGGAGATGAAGTGAAAAATCTTATTGCTATACTTACACAAGCTATGAATCATTATGGACTTCCAAATGAGTAGAGAAGGGAACAATATTCTATTGAGTCCTTCATGAGGCAACGTTCACCTTCTTTCAGGGGGACTTCTGATCCACTTGTTGTTGAACAATGGATCAGTACCACTGAAAAGATATTTTTAGTTCTTCAATGTTCTGAACATGATTAAGTCATCTTAGCAGTATATAGTTTGGAAAGTGAAGCTGATAAATGGTGGAATCTTATCAAGAATACGAGGCCAAGAGATGAAATTGAGTCCATGGAATGGGATGAGTTCAAGAACTTATTTTTTCAATTAGTACTTCCCTCATATTCTTCGAACAAATATGGAGAAGGAGTTTCTTGAACTAAAAAAGGGATGATGAATCTGTTGGTGTATATGAAGAGAATTTTACAAGGCTTGCAAGGTATGCATCTGGCTTTATCATCCAACCTGAAAGTAATGTTGATCGATTCTTCAGTGGCTTAAAACCAAATCATCTAAGGGAATTAACTATAAGATACATCAGTAGCTATGAAGGAATTGTGCATTGTGCTATCAATGTAGAAATGGAAGATGGTGTTACTTATCCCTCTCATAGTTTTGAAAAGAAACGAAAGATGGAGTTCAAGGAGAAATCTCATAATAATGGTGACAAGAAGATGGATGTTTCCTTATGCTCAATGTGTGGAAATAAGCATGGTGGAGATTGTCTTAAAGGGACTAGAAAATGTTTTATGTGTGGAAAATAAGGTCATCGAGTAGCTGAGTGTCGAAGTAATGGAAAGGGGGTTTCTAATGATGTGAATAAAGAAACGACTGCAGAGAACTCACCACCAGCACTTCAATGCTTCAAGTGCAAGGAAATGGGGCATTGTGCTAATAAATTCCCTAATCCAATGGTTAGTGATGATCGACATGAGCAACCACTTAAGGAAAAAAAACAAAGGGAGGTCACATGTGATCACTATTGGTGATGTTTAATATGACAATGATGTGGTGGAATGATTTAGTGTTTATGTAATGGGATTCCAAAATAATGTTGTATATAGTATCATGGAATATTGGAATATTTATGTATTGGTCTATTGTGGTTTTCAATAATTTTATGGTACCGGTAACCATGGAAAGTGATTGAGATATTTTTGGAAAAAAAATATGATATGCAAGGGATAAGGAGAAAATGAAATGTTTGACAGTATTCATGAGCTCATGACTGATATAAGGAAATAGTTATATCATGGTTTGAGTATATAGAATTTTGTGGTTTTGGTATGTGGAAATAGTTAATTTTTAATAGCACTCATGTTTTCACTAAGATTCAATGGGAATTCATTGTTCAAGAGAATACATGATTAAGGCCTATGAATGTTTGGAATGTGACCAAAAAGACATATCTCATGATATATGGGGATCAACGATGGTATTAACATGCTTGTTATATGAACTCTTTGGTAATCGTTTTCACTGTAATATGAGATTGGACAACAGTATTTTGGATAATCCTATAGAATAGAATGGATTATGTTGGACATAAGTTAGTATTTTTTTCGATATTATTGATGGGATGTTATAGTAATGAAGTTTTTGAAAAAAGGACAACCAGCAGGACGAGCGACAACCCATCGCGTCAGACAAGGCTGTGGGAATCGAACCACAACCGAAGTGCGACTGGACTTTATCGCCTACCACTGGCCTACAGGAAGTCCCTGTTTAGTAGAAACTAGTTTTATTATATTAAGAAGTATGATATATGAAGTATAATTCCATTTTAGGAACCATATATGATTAATCTCATTATAGATAGACTTATGTATATTTAATAACTTTTTCTAACCTTTTGTTTGAGACAGATGGAATGACCCATCATTCTATGACATGATCTTCTAACACTTCACGAATAACAAATTCAACTTCATTTCTTTAATGTAGGAAGTGTAAATTTTCCAAAGAACGACCAACGGTGAGACTGTACCAAAATCACGAAAGTATTTCTTCTAATTCCAATTTCATCAACTTTAGGGAAATGATTTTGAAAACCAGAAATGTTGTCCAAGTACTCTTATATCCGATGAATCAGATGGTACCTTAGATCGTCAAAAATTTATGGCTTTGTGATTGTTGGATTTTTCATATCCATGTTCTCTACCACTCTCCATCAGAACTTGATGGTTATATTTTTCTTCAATATCCATATTTTCACATATGTTCTCCTACGTGGAAACCCAGTGATGAGTTAATTTGGGTAACCGTTACGTTTCATAATTTAGTTTTTAAAGCCAAGTATGGTATTCCTTTTTACGATGTGGGTTTCCATTAAAGACACTTTTGAGTAGTAAACCATTTATAACCCTGACGAATTTTGAGGGCGGAATTAATTTTAAGGGGGGTAGAATGTAACACCCCGAGATTTTATGAAAAATATTCTTTTTAATTTCATTAATGTCTTGTGTTGTACTATACACCAAAAGGAGCTTGCACAAGATGCATCCCTTCCATGCCTTGAATTACACACAATAACGACCTTCCTCGATAGCATGTGTAGTACGTAATACCGAGTTTCACTGAATGAGATATTATTATAATATTATTATAAACTATCCGTTATGAATATTAACAACCAATTTTTGAAATTTTTGAAATTTTATCTTTCAAAATGGACTTCATTTTTGGATTCTTAATATCGAAATTAGCTTTGGGTGAAATTTTTGTACTTTTCGGATAACATTCATATTCTGATGAATAGTGAAAATTACTAAATTTTATTAATTTTTTTTAATCGAAATAAATAATAGTGATAAATCATTAAATTGAGTGGTTTTAAATTATATTTATAATATGTTTTTACAATTTAATACAATGATGGTCATTGGATGTAATTTCACATTTAAACCAGACATAAACAAGTGTCAATCTTTTGATAGTTATTATCTCTTAAAAACACGTTATTTGTTTTGATGACGAGAATTACTTTTTAAATTAGTTAATGTAATTGATATTTTTTAAATTTGGTAAAATAAACATCATTTTTGAATTCATAATATCAAATATAGCTTTGGCCTAATTTTTTGAATTTTTCTAGAAACTTTCATTTTTTTGTTGAATAGTGAAACCACAAAGTGGTAGTTAAAAAACTGAATTTTTTCATAAAACATAATTTTACCGCTTCTGTGAGTGGAATTTCATAAATCATAGAGACAAGGTTGATGTCAGTAAGTAAAATGTGGTTCAATGAGATGATAATTATTTTTGGTGAATAGTAACTTTTTACTTTTATTTACCACGGTTAAAAGTAAATAATGTAGTTAAGTGTAAAAATGATATTATTATTACCCTAACACATATACTAATTATATAGGATAAGTGTAATTCGACCAAAAACAACCTTATGAATAAAATATGACCATTTGGGCCCACTTGGATTAGATTAGGACATTTATTATCAATTTATTTAAAGAAGGGTTAAAATAGTTAAAATCAATGTTTAATAACTAAAGCATTTTTCATATAGGGTTATACAGAAGATAAATTCGACTATTAATATTCATTAGAAATAAAAAAAGATTTCCTACATAATGGTATTTTATTTGTAATTTTTAGACTTCAAATAATTTAATTTATTTTTGATACAATGATGATGCAGTAATTATCTTATTAATTAAATATTGACATAATTGATGTTATAAATACCCAAATAAATGAAATTTGAGACTTTTTATGAATTAAAATAATTTTATATGTTAATATGACATGTTAGTATTGATTTAATTAAATTTTTTCTAACTAATCAATTTGTTATGATTTTCACAAAAATCAATTACCAAATAGTGTCAAAACTGACATAAAATAGTTTTTAAAAGAATTACTATATTATTAATTTTTATTTTATTCCTAAAAATCTATGTCTCGGCCAAATGACTTAGATAAGTTTATATATATTAATAATAAACAACTTGGGGTTCGTTTGTCTTGATATAGTAAGTTTATTAACCTTATAGTGTAACAAAACAAGAAGACACTGTAAAAGGTAAATTATCTAACATAAAGTTAAATTTAAATGATTAGGTTAAAATTGATACCTAAACTTGTCTAAATTATATTTGATGAGAGGATTTCGACCCATCCCCACCTTAGATTCGACATATATTAATTTGGAGTTATTAAAAATCGAATATTACTATATAATAAAATAATATTTTTAGTTATTCCAAAGGTGCCACTCTCCTCCCTTATAAAAGGGCACCTCCTCCATCTCTTCATCACACTAATTTGAGCCTTCATGCTCCGCCAAACCCTACCAAATTCTCTTCTCCACTTCCATAGAAACATCCTAGAGGTTCTAGTCTTCTTCAAAGACCAATTTTAGTTCCCTAAGAGGAGGTCTCGAAGAGGCGCTTCAAAGAAGAGATAATGTCTGTTACCGATTCTTTCAACTTTATTTCTTCTTCCACTTCTTCTTCTTAGGATGTTTCATTATGAAGTAATATCAGCAGTATCACTCATATACTGATATTTTATTATATGTATGAAACAACCCTATTTCACCAACTATCCATCCTATGGAAAATGAAATCACCATGCGTGCGTACGTACGGAATACCGTCTCCACGCTGTGGTGTAATCTATTTTCCCCCACTGCCTTACATGGATGGGTATAATGGTGTAAAAAATAACTATATATGATTATTGTAAAGTGATATTGATTCTGTAATATTATACATAAACTCCAATAAAATTCCATGATCATGGGAACGATATCATCGCTTGTGCGTACGTACGGAATACCGTCTCCACGACGCGATGAGATTCATTCTCAATGATTAACAATTCATTAATGATTATAAAATATATATAATAAGTAATAATGAAATATATGACATAATAATGATACTAGATTTATGTATATATATATATGTATGTCATCCAATTAATTCCATTCCATTCAATGAGGAAACGAAAATAACGTTCATGTGTACGTATGACCTACTGTCTCCATGAACAGTGTATTTATTTCCATTTATCGATCTAATATATATATGTATATAATGAATATATATTATATATAAATCATGTTTTATATTCTGGAATTATGTAATCATGATCTAAGTAATCATATGATTAATTACAAGTCAAAACACGGACGACAAATGAAACGATTTTACCCAAAACACTCTTTAATATGGAATTTACAAAAGAAAGGGTAATATAAAGTCATAAGTGAACCATATATGATATAATAATAATGAATAAGATTCTGTAATAAGCCAATGACATTATTTAAATCATTATACATGAGTTTCGGATACGTACGAAGCATATCAAACCTAAGGTAAAGGATAACTTTTCCAATCTCATTTTTATCCGAGATTGTTTATTTGTATGTATTTACTGGGGTTATCTCTATCATCCATGTCCATGTTTTATAAAAGTGTTTTCATGTATTTTTGAATTCCTTTTTACCAATTTTTTACTTTTACTACATGGTATGTAAGGAATATTTCTTTTGTTTACGTTACGAGGTACTTTTTTGACTTTTCCGGAAAAAGTACGAGAAGAATGTTTTTTTAACTTATACGAAATGAAAGGATTTTTATGGTTTTATAAAGCCTTATTTTCATGAAGCTTCATCAAAAATATTTCATGACTATTTTCAACAAAATCCCCTTCTTTTAAAATTGCATGACGTTTTGTAAAAAAAATTGATTTTGAAGAAGAAATGATATTTTCCTCAAGAATTTATTTCAAGTGTTTTATCAAAACCATTTTTCATCTAAGATGAAATTATTTCATATGTGTATGTTTCCGGTACATTGTATCTATGATTTACATGGTTTCACATTCCTTATTATGAAATTATATCCATTTACTTTATATGGATTATGTAATGATGTGATGATGTTTAGAAACCAATTTTATTTATTGGGTTATTATGAATGATGTATGTATATTTTGTGGCACAAGTAAAAATTATTTCATTATGAGATATGTGGGACCTATATATCCCTCCAATGCATTGGGTAAAGATTTTATATCTCATGAGATAGGCATGGATGGAACAGTATGTTAATCTGGTTCAGTGTCCCGGGACTGAAACGAGGAGTGGACTCGATTCAGAATGGGACTTTGTCCACTAAGATGGTCTTGGTGGCAATGCCTTGGCTACTATGGAAATCATTACATGTTCTTAATGGATTCCACAATTACATGTTTTATTCCCATGCTATTTTATCATGGTTTATGTTCCATTATGATCTATGCCTCATGTACTTACATGTTCTATGTTGTTGCTCAAGATTTTGATGTTTAAACATTATGTTCATGTTTTTATGTTCAAATGTATGTGGTATGTTATATTTTATCCATGCATACCCTTACTGAGCATTTGATCTCACCCTTTTTATGTATTATTTTCCCCCAAGATCATAATAATGGTTTTAGTTAAGGAATCAAAAAGTGGAAGATCTTTGTGGGAGATGTTTATGATCTTTCACCACGATTAGAAGATTACGCTCCAAACTTCCAAAGACACTAAAATATTATGGTCCTTGTGTGTGTATTTTTTTTATGTATTTAGTATTCTGCAAAAGTAATGTAATTTCCATGTACGTCATGCTTCAAGTCTCTACATGATTTTGGGAATAGGCCGAATCTTGAGACATTCATAATTTAATTAGGTTTGAATAATTGATAAATAAAAATGAATGTGTAATGATTTTTGAGTATGAATGATAAATGTGTAATGCAGGTTAAGACACCAGTGGAGGGATTAAGTAGGTACATGGATATATAGCTACATTTTACTGGATACTTTATTTTTTCATTGGTCAAATGGTTATAATTATTTTTCAAATTTCTGGATTTGGGGTGGACACTATTGGTCCTGGCCTAAAATGTTTTATATCTCACACCCTACTAAGGTTATCATTGCACTAGGTACCATAGTAAATTCTATTTTGTTGTAGGATTTTGTTGTTTTAATATTCATTGGAGATATGAGAAGGGGACCAAGTGGAAGCTAGGGGTGATCGAGGAGACTGCCCTTGGGGCTTTGAGTCATTGTTTTTTTATTTGTAAATTCGTATGTAAAGCATATTGTTTTGTTTACTATATTATACTTCTATATCAATATCATTCCATGAATGCTTCTAATATATAATTGTAATTGGAAAATTTTATAAAAATAATACTATTTAACATCCACTAAATTATCATTTATTAGGGTACATCCATTATTTATCTCCATTATCTATTATTGATCTCTAATATGAGTGTATGGTCTATCCAATGACTATCTATAGACCCCATGTTCTAGTTGGAATCCTATGATGTATGAAGAGATGTGCTTGAGGTCATGTGGTGACTAGTCCAGCCACCTCTTGTGTACATGGAGACACACGTGAGGTCATGTGGTAATATGTTTGTCCACCAGTTTAGTGGTGAGATGGGTCAGGATGTTACAATGTTTTATAAAAGGGTTCTTTTCCTTTTTTATTTCTAGTTTGAGTTGGTCGATTGGAGACTACGAAATCTTCGGTGATTTTGATAAAATTTGTGCATAGGACTGATCAACCCATGTACAGGAAATGGCCAAGTGTCCATGGAAAGGAATTGAGGTTTTTAGTATATGAGGTTACTATGGATTTGATTTCTCATTGAGAAACTGGTGTATTTTCTTCGGCTTATTGATTTTGAGAGTTTTGAAAAAAAAAATTATCTTGGCCTGATAGGGAATGGTTGTTTCATACATGCATCATCATAGGCACGTCGATATTAACATATGATGCATGTAACATGCCATGTAGCTGCATTAGTAGGATTTCTGCTAATTGGGATTGTGTGCCTTTGGTGTAATGCCATGTTTTGATCTACGTTATCATGCCTTTCTAAATAGCATGTTTCAGTGATAAATTTAACATTCTTGAGCAATTATATTTCATATAACATTAGTTATTAACATTTTTTGTGGTTGTTCCATTCTTCTGTGTAATAGCATACATTAAAGGTACTACTTATGATAACATTCTAGATATTTTTTTTATTTCTGAAAGGTATGCTAAAGCTAAAATTTTAAATGAATGCTGATTGTGATAAATCAGAGCTAAATTCCAGGGATGAGGTGTATAAGAACCTTATCGATTGGTAGATGGCCACCCACATAACTAAACCATATGACCATAGTAGGATTGAAAATGGTTTCGAATGAAAAATATATGAGTTTTTATTGTATTGAACCATTGTGTGGTTTCCTTTAAGAACTCAAATTGAATAATTGGGACCTTTGGATGTCTCATATTCGGTAAATGGAATTTTTTTCCAAAATTGCCTGTTTATATTTGAATAACACGTAATGCTAAATGTTTAAAGAGGATTTTTGTGATAGCATGCCTATTTTTCAGTAGCGATTTGTTTTGAAAACTATGAGACTTGTTAAGAAAATTTACATGTGTGTTTGTTGAAATTATTTCAATTGATAAAAGTTTAAATGAATTAATTAAAACAGAAAAAATGAAAGGAGGGAATTTGAACCACTTTATTTCGATTTGGTAAGGCCAAGAGAGAGGGTCAATGTTTTTGTTTTGTAAGGGTGTAACCAATGGTATGTAGTACCCTTAAAATTTTTTATTCCATTAAAGTAAGTTCATCCCACTACTCAGAAAGAATTCATGGTACTCGAGTGTTATAGAATTATGATATATTTATGTTAAAGTTTTTATGATCAGTGTTTGATATGGTGATCGTGGCTTGATGAACGTCACACATATGCATTAAGGTGTTCTGAAATTGCACTCTGGTGAGTGGATGATCATTTATTTTGACGTCATGCACAATTAAAATGTGGTTAGTGTCACGTCGATTTCATTAAACGTGTCATTATGTGACACTGATCTTTGATTGAACAATGTTTTTCAGAAGTAGTTTGTCTGATCTTTTTAATGAACTAGGTTTTCTCTTAGTTCACTCTTCTTAATAAAACATGCATGTCCCCTATCATGAAATCATCATGGAGACACTAAGATATAGTTTCTCTTATATTGTGCTATAGTTTAGATGACTATGGGATTGATGAGTGCTTTTTATCTAGATATTATGTTGGACGTTTGGTTTCATGGGGATACTACTTTATTCATGTTGGGGCATGGTTGTTTTTAAAATATCCTTATGATGACATGACATGGAAAACTCACTAGAAGACACGAAATGACTTCGTTATTCTTACATATGGTTTTGGAATAGATTTAATTCCACATGGTCAGATAAAAAGAGAATGTGGGTTTTGGGAACAAAACATCTTTTTAGGGAAGCATGTGCAACATGTTCTGTTGGTTGATCTAGATTCAACCATTTTCATGGATGAGGTCCCGGTAATGGCCACATATATAAGATTTGTTTCTATGATTATGATATAAAGTGATATTTGGCTCTTGTTTTAAAGGATTAACTATTATTATTTTTAAGGTTTAATGGTACATTTTAAATTGGGAATGCAACATGATAGTTCTAACGTGGATATATGACCTTGGGGTTTTTGGAATTAGTTCTTGATGGCTTCTTGTAGAAGAGAATTTTTTAATATGGGAAGATTGTAATGTCCTGTTTTTTTATCCCGTTAAAAATTTGAAGGTTAAAAAATATTTTATCAATGAGTCGGTTATTAAACCGATCTTCAGAACCTTATTCTAAGTATTGGAACACATAAAGGTATCATTTTTTTAATTTCATAATTATGTGAAAATTATAGTGGGTGTCCCAATGAGCCTCGAGAGTAATGAATTTAGAAACGTAAACATTAATGGATCTGCATGGGGTTCACATGGTTGTGGTCCAACACGAGCAACATACACAGTTTTATATTTTTATATTTTATTTTAAAAATATTAAATGCATTCTTTTCGGGTTTAAATAGAGTAATGTGCTAATAATAATAATGCTATTGTTATTATAATGGTGTTTTAAATTATTTTGATTCTTTGATATTTTAATTTCATGTCGAAGTAGTGTAACATTTATCATAATTTAATGTGGATTTTTAGCTTCTCAAAGAAATGTTTAATTAAATGAGGTGTTTCTGGTTTAATGAATTAGTGTTATTAAGTAGAGGTCTTGGGATTATCAATGGTTTATAAATAATAATAATATTATTATTATTATTTGAATTTTATGAAGGTAATAATTATAATTTTTATGGAATATAAATTAGGGGTTATGGGATGGAGTTTATATCATATTAATGATATTGTAATAAACTGGGGGTTTGGGTTTTAAATAAATTAAAGTTGGAATAATAATGATAATGATTTTATTATTATTATTTTGGTCATTTAGTTAAATAAATATTAAAATAATTAAAGTAAATTATCAATAGGGATTTTTTAATTGATTTTCAAACATTTATAAGGAGAATAGTAAATAAAGAAGCAATTTTAATTAAATGGGGAGGTTTTTACTTATTGGATATGTCGTTAGTTTGTATAATAATAATAATAAAATTAGTATTATTATTTGTATTATTACATACAATTAAATAGATAAATTTTAGGGGTTATGGAAAAAAAGGGGAGGTGTTACCCACAAGTGAGGCACACGACCCCACCACCCATGTTTTTATCCTCCATTGGCGATGCACCAGGTGCATAGTGCCCTTACACTCTAGCTGATCCGTCTCTTTCCCAGTGGTGCAACCTCCAAAAGTGCTTGGACACTTATTTCTACCATGCAGCCCTCAAATAGACCTCCCCCCCATGCAGTGCCCGACACTCCTGGGGAAAACATGTAGTGTGTCACCCCCTCTCCCAGACTACACTTTATGCGCGACGGTTCCTCTTATACTCTTCACAAATTATTTCTACCTCTTCAAGTTGAGTCCATCTACATATAACTCAGGATTATCATTTCCCATTTGAATCATCTATCTCACCTTTTTTTCTCAGCCAAAACACTATGATTCGGGTTTAATCCGATCATTATGTTACTATATTTTGAGGATATGCGATTATGGGCTCAGGACCCATTGGTCCATAATCCAACATCATCCACCAAGGTTTAGGGAGATTGACTTGTTCTACCGTGGCTCCATTTCATTAGGTAATGATATGTTTTTCCCTATTTTTTCACAATCTAATTTAGTGTCTGAAAATTTAATGAGTCCCTAGTACATTATTTGAGGTGAGTTGCGTCTTTTTGTTGCATTTTTGTGATTCTATGTTAAAATGTATTGAGTTTTCATAAATGTAGAGATAAAAAACATCTATATATATATACGTATATATTTCTATACGTATATTTTTATGTGTGTGGTTATAAACAAGCTGCGGATTCATTGTTGTCATATGTCAAGCCGATGAATATTTTTTTGAGTCCACCCTGAGGTAGGATCCCAAATCTCCATCGTATTATTTAAGTATAATTTTATTCTTTAAATCATTTGAGGATATGAACTTCCATGAATTTTGAACTGCTATGTTTTCGTTAAATAATCATTAAAGATAAACTATTGGTTTATTGTAATTTGATATCATGCTTTCATTACGTTGGGTTTTTTGTATGTATCCATTATAAATGATGAAACTAGATTTTTTGGTGTTATTCATTTATTGATGGATATTAAAAATATTTTTATCTTATGGTCTGAATATTTAATGTTTAAATTGATAGCACCCATGAGTCTTCCTTGTAAATTATTCACAAATGGCATTGGACTTGGACAGCCTTTTGTGTGTTTTTTAAACCCATATCACGGAATTTTAACTAAGAAAATGATGATTTTTTGAGTTGGTGAATAAAATGATTGAATGGGGAAGGATATATAATAGTTAAATTAATAGAATAATTAATTATCACGTTAGGAGTTGAAAAAAGTGTGGCATTTTCTGAATACATTGAATATTGAATATTCCTATATGTTCGGAAAATAAATTGGAAACTGGAAATAATTTATGTATGGATTAATTATTACTTAATAAATGGTAAATGGTTAATTAGTTGATGAACTGGTTAAATATATATGTTTAAATTAATTAATTGTAGAATCATTCAATTTTCATTAATTATGTTAAGATTGTGAATTGATTGATTGTTATAACTATTAGACAATAATATTTTTGGTTGTGTGTTTATTTTTAATTATATAAGTTGTTTAGGATGGAGTTATTTGAAAATATGTTATTCTATGTGAGATGGTTGCCAAATATGAGGTCCTTGTTTAGAATATTTTACTTGTGATGTTTACAACGTGTATGTTAATTGTTAAAGTCCTAGAAAAAACACAATTTCATTGGATGGGTTCAGAATAAATAAATATTTGGGATAATTAATTTAGAATAATTAATTGATATTTAATTATAAACTGTTGATTTGTTGAATGTTTAATTTATTGTATAATGTTTTTCGAGATATTTATGTTTTTAAATATTTATTGCATTAAATAAACGTTTTTATTAACTAATGCGTGTATTAATTAATGTATGGTTGTGGGGTGTTATACATGGAGTTCTACACCAATGTTAAATATATATTTATGATTGAAAAACATGATGTGAGATAGGTACTGATGCAAAAAATACTCTTGGGGTGATAGACATTGCGTTCTACACCCTGTTCGCTTGAAAATATTCTTCCATAGGACAACGGCTGATGCTCCAAATACCCAAGGGTTGTGAGATAAGGGCTAATGCTCCAAATTCTCATCATGGTGCTAGACATGACAATCTACACCCATTAATTTTCATTAGACTGTGGGTCCAATTTCTCGTATACGAAATGAATTAATAGTTAATGAAACTTTTGTGACTTAATGATTTTTGAACTCAATATGAGGAAGGGTTAAGACTTATTAATGATTGGGGTGAATCCCTATTAGTAGACAGAACCGGGATCAAATTACTAATTTAGTGGATGGGATTAGACAATGTTTATTAACAATAAAATTGAATATCTAATGATGTTTAATTAAGAATAATCACAAGTTTGGATTTGGTCTTCACCTTGAATTACTTAGACGGTCTTGAGAGACATCTATGGTGAATGAAAAATATAGGGGATGTCAGGCATAGGATAAATCTTGAGATATTCATAATTCAATTAGGATTCAATAATTTATAAAAAAAATTGATTGTGTAATTATTATTGACTATGCATGAAAAATGTATAATGCAGGTTCATACACTAGCTGAGGTCTAAAGCAGGTACATGGATATATAGCTACACTATAATGCTAAATTTATATATGCATGTTTTCACATGGTTAAATTTTTTTATTAAATGTCTACATTTGGGGTAGACACAGGTGGTCTCAGCCTACTGAGATTTATATCTCACACCATAATCGGACTGCCATTGCACTGGGTACATAAGTAGATTTTGTTTGGTTTCAGAATTATTCCCTTTACATATACATGGGACATAAGAGAATATGACCCAAGGGAAGCTAGGGATGCTCAAGGAGACTTCCCTTAGGTATTTGAGTGATTGATTATTTATTATTGTATTGGAATGTAAATATTTTTTATCACTACATTCCATTTTTGTATCATTAGCATGTCATACATGCATCTGCTATATAATGGGCCTTGGAAACATTTATAAAATGAATAATATTTTTCTACCAATACTATATCATTGATTAGACTACTTCTGCTATTTGTTTCCATTGCCTATTATTGACCTCTGATATGAGGGTATTGTGTCCCCAATAACTATCTGTAGACCCTCACTGCTAGTCGGCATCCTATAGCATACGGGGAGACGTTCATGAAGTCATGTTGTAACAGGTCCAACCACCCGTTTAGTGGTGATCCAGGCCGGGACATTACAAAACAATAAATAAAGAATTTATTATGAAAACCATTTCATTCCATGGTCTATTTTATAAATATTCTTGTCCATCATTTTATGTTCCATGCATTATTATGAGAATTTATGTAGTGATAGGTCGACCTTAAATTATATATACATCCAATTCATTTTTTAATATAATGAATCACACGAGATAATTTTTATTATTTATGGACATATTGATATATTTTTTATAATTATGATGTTATGATTTTTGCACATATGATGTGTATTGAAATGATGTTAGATTTTTACAAAACTATGTTTGGTTTTTGACTCCTATGAAATGATGATTCATTTTTATTCATGTGTCACATTAAATGTTATTATAAAATGATTACATCATGCTGATGATGTTTATATGCTTATGATATGATGATGTTTATTATTCTCACCCATGTATTATTGAATCATGTCCCTTATTCATCCCAATAGTACGTTTTTATGTCATTCAATTCTTTGATGTATATCTTTAGGTGTCTACATTTACTAAATATATTGTATGATATTTAGATGAATAACGAATTAGAATTCCAATATTTTTTTTAATTATTAAAAATCTTGTATGAACAAAATTTTGCCAACACACTAATCTTTTGGAATCATGATTTTATCTATATTATGTTTTTATCATAAAAATTATGTAATAATATATTATGAATATTTAATGTCACTATAATTTTAATATTGATGTAAGTAAGATTTATATAATAAAATTAAACTATTTCATAAAAAATATTATTGAAGAATTTAGGGAGCTAACAAAATGGCATGATAAATAATGTTTTTCATCTACGTAGACATTTTATTGTTCATGATTATTGCCATTGTATTTATAGATGTTTACACATATAAGGTGTTTTAATTTTTGTGGAATTGAGGTCTCTTTTGGTTATTTAACATTGTATAGTGTGAAACTATGTGACATTGATCAGAGAATTAGGAGAAACTATCTAGAAAAATATAGGTTGGAAAAATATGAAATCATTCATTCACATATGAGTATTTTAATTTCATATGAATATATTCTATTACATGAATGGGTTTCATGTACCATATGCATGTTGTTCATTTTTATCATTCTAAATATATCTTGATTTTTATTTTCATTAATAAGAAAAGATAATAATTTCATAATGTTAAAAATAAATAGTGAGTTAGAATATTTATTTGGTTGATTGAATAAGGATTTAAATATAAATTATCATATGTATAATTGAAATAAAATGAAATTCAAGGAATTATATTGTGAGATATAAAAAACCATAAAAATACAAATTATTCAATTCTTTGTTAGGTTAATACATGTGTAATAATTTATGATCTTTCCATGTTTATTTATGTTTATTTTTGGTGGAAATGGATTATAATTATTATATAATTGAAGATATTAATATACTTAGGTTTTGGGAAACCAAATACCACAATGACCTATAGGTCACATGTATATGGGAGACACTAAATGTTGTGATACTAAAGTGATTGGGGTAATGTTATCTATATGTGGAATGGGTAAATTATTTCTTCCTCTCAACTATTCCAGCCATACATGATTTGGTTAGAATTACGGGAATCCTTAATATCTACATTGATAGATAATCAGTAATGTCAAATCATTACATAATAGAATATGTAATATTTTAATCCAAGAGATATTATGTATACAAAAATTGATTTATTATTTTAGTGTGATCATATATAATAAAATTCATCTGTAAATGATTTAAAACATGATTATGATTTGATAAAATAGTCCAATATTGATAAAATAGAATCTTCATCATCCACCATGACATCACGATTTTTCATTCCAAATGAATGGAAAATTTTAATTAACATATTTGAATAGTATAAAAACATATGAAACATTAAATAGCTAGATGATTAATTTTATGTTAAATAGAAATTCATTTTTTAAGCATCTTTTCCTAAAGTGGATGAACAATGAAATCAACATTTTTATGATAAAAATAAGTATATATGAATCTAAGAAGATATGTATTTTATCATATAATATATAAAATTATTTATATCTACTACATAGAGAGGAAATTTAATTATATTTAGATAGGTCAAGAAATGGTGTAATGTCACAAACAGTCTGACCTCTATGTTTGAGGGATGACTGGTGGGTCAGATTTCCTCAAGTGTGTCTCTATATAGGCCAGAGGAAACTGACTAGTTGTGAGTGTCACATGAGGTGATTGTTGGGATACTATACTCTTTCATCAGATATTTACAATAGTATTATCTGATAATAAATAATCAAAAATAGCAGAAATAGTATATAGACAGATAATAACAAAAAACAATACTAGATAATTAATGAATAAGAGAATGAAAGAATTTACATAACTGAATAAAAGTGACCAACACCAGTTTATTCATCACATGAATCCATGACTTTGTAATGATACATAATATAATGTAATAAACATTAAGTCATGCATTATAATATAGTACAATATTAATGAAAATATATAAAATATCCACATGTGATCTCCTTGATAATCACAAGCTCCATCTCTGTCCATTGAACCTAATTTATATGTACTAGTAATAAATCCAACAACCTAGATCCTGTAAATATATGGTCTACTCAGGTACCAAGGGTACCCAATTGGGATGTGATAAATAGATCTTAGTAGGTCATCACCCATGATGTCAATCCCAATCCAGATAATTAAATATAAATTATGAAGAATTCCTTGTAAAACAAATGTTGATTGATAATAATTAGTAATTCAAACATGGTTTGGGTTTATAAAATTACACTTACTGCATACCCCCTACTTTGGCCTATGATAGAAATATTAAATGAATAGTTGAGAGAGGTAGAATTTATAACAATGTCCAATAGTAACATGGAATCCAAAAGAATTTTGATCCCGAAGCTCATTATATAACATGGGGTCTAAATATCATGTCATCAAATAACTATGCTTGCAATGTATGGAAAAAATATCATTTTAAATCAAAATACATAATAATGAAAAAAGAATGAATCTCATACGTTTATATTAAAAACCATCAAATTTAGGGTTGAGTCTTATCTCATCCTTTAGGTATCTATGGGGTACATACATTGAAAGTATCCAATTCCTTGTTCTAGTCTAAGGATATCCCATTGAATGTCCAAGTACCACTCATGGTATGGTAACTATGAGTATGTCCTGGGTATCACACATAAGGTACTATGTTTGATCCGAGGCTTGGAATATAAGTTTTACCAATGGGCATGTCCTCGGTTTCCCCATAGGGATTTGGTATCACTAAATAATATAATAAAATTGTCGGGGGAGACCGTTCATGGTGAGAAAAAAATTTCTACTAGTGCATCACTTGGCAACTTATAGAGTAGGGAGATTCCAACTATGGGTTATTAATATGGGACCCCCATTTTCCCCCTGATCAATTTCATTTAAAACACTAAGAGATGAATATAGAATAGAGAGTGAAATAAATGAGGCTGAAGATATATGGAATAATCCTTAAAAAATTCCTTGTCGACACATGTAACTAAATTTGACATGATATCGAGGTTTACAATGATTTACATATATTTTAGGCCCCTGTCTAGGGAATAATAAATAAAGAAACATGAATAATCAAGGAATAATAAATAAAAAAAGGGGCATCAATGTTCCTCTTACCAATTTTTCATCAATGTCATTTTATCATCTAAATATATCAATCTTGATCAAGTGTCATAATACCTCTAGACTATTAAAAAGGCTCATGAAAGGAGCACCAAACAAGTTATAAGGATTACATTAATAGGAAAAGCACTCATTTAATGTGAAACAAGTAATTTTGTATGTAAAGCATATTACACTCTAATAAACCTCAATTATACTAGAGGTAGGAGGTACCACACATTGTATAAAAGGATATGTTCAAGATTAGGAATTATTAAGTGGGAACTATCATTAATCAATTTATTTCATTAATAAGGTTCCATACAATAACCATGAATATTTTTATAAATTTTATATATAGTAAAATTTGTACATTTAGGATGTCTCACCCAAAATGGTGGATGAGAGGCATTCCAAAAAATCCAAATCAGTTTACCATAAAATAGGTTTACCACATACTTGATAGAACAAAGAAAACAATTTAATAATTGAAAAAAATTCCTCAATAAAAGGGTTTGGCGAGAAAGGTACAAGCTGACATGAAATAATATATGATAAAAAGGGGAAGAGGGTAGATGTCTATACTAGTAATTATAAGTAATAGTTGAACCACACTCATATGAGTTGGATTGGCCCATCTATCTATTTTTTTATTGAAGAAATTCCATTAAGAAATTATCCAAAGGTCCATGTATAAGAAGGCCCTAAATCTAGACACGAAATTAATCAATAAAAAAGAACATAATTAGTAATGACATGAAATCCATATAAATTAAACTATAATTGTGAATATTCATAGAAAATACACCTCAATAGAGAGGTTTTATTATAAATCCTTGATTTTTTTAGGGGAAAAATCACTTATCAAGAATAATCATTTATTCTACAAAGTATCAACAATAGTAAATAAATACATTGAATGTGTGAAATGAAGGAAATTACTTAATTAGGAATCATTTAAACATAAGGAGTTATAGAATGAGAGCCTACCTAAAATAAGTAAAAATTTAAAATTCGGCACTTGAATGAGTTATCTACAACCAATCAAAACTATGCCACACACACATACATACCATTATATTCGGCACGTGAATCTCCTTCGAGCCACACTGATGCATGTCAAGTATTGCATATAAATTTAAAACCAAATAGACTTGCATGTCAAGAAACTTGATTCTCCATGTAGTCATCATGGTCATTTGGAATAGTATTTCTATTCCTGTCAACACACAAGAAACTATTCTATGGAGATGAAAAAAGATGTATGTAACAACATAATGCTTAAATATTACACTAATCACATCATTTTTATGACAACATTAAGAACATAATGAGAACCACATACATGAATTTATACATCCCTGGGGTCATAGAGAATCAAGATTACTTTTAACTCATTTTAAAATATATCGATTCAATCTTCACTGTGGATAAGAGATGGGTGAACATCCTACAAATCAGCTGACCATGCCTGAGGTATGTATAACCTACTGAAATGGATCACTACGCGATGCTGAAGACCAAAACAAATATCAAGAATACCACGACCAGTGTTTCAATTAATGGGGTCCTTTAGAATGTTAAAGTCATAAAAGTCACAACAACACCCAAAAGACATCAAATTTTAGAAAAATAAAAACATTACTAATGAATTTAATCTCAAAGGGAACTACTAATCATGGGCTAACCCCTTACAAATAAAAAAGTGTCAATACTGAAACTAGTTCATGTTAAAATAAAGTCACAAGGATGAAAATATGATAATTTATGTCATTGCTAAAAGAAATAGTACCTGTGTAAAACTCTCTCACTTACAATCCAATGGAACTCAATGGGGAATAATCTACCCAAACATGAGGGTCTTAAACAGAGGACAAGACGACAGGTTCCATTTCCAAGCCCTTTACATTTAACAACATTTCATAAAGAAACATGAATATGTTCAAATGTCTAGTCATATAGGTATACATAAATCAATACATAATGTGCACATATACCTTATATGTGGAATTTGTATCACATTTAATTTCAACCAATCTATTTAGCACATGAATGAAATTACATTATAACAAAACTATCTTGTAATCACCACAAGATAAGATGAGGAAGACATGATATATGAGCTGAACCATATCATATTAATACCCAATATTTTTATACAGACAAGCATGCTAATAAACATAAAAACATGGCATTTTATTCATAGATCCTAATCCTATTAGTAGGAAACATATTAATTCATCTACAATTCATGGCATATGGATGACATACGAATCCCTATGTCAAAATTATGAAGCATGAAATACTTAATCCATACCTTATGGAGCAATGGGTGAAATACCGTTAATTCCATAAATTTATATGAATTGAACATTAAACCAATAACTCATGGAAAAATAATATCAATTATAATTTCAAAAAGCATTAACATAAAATCCCATACTTGCCCACATAATCATTTTTAGTATGTGGGGTGGTCATTTACAACCAAAACAATTAACCACACACTAACGCATTCTTATTCACCTGTCTACGCACAAGAAATATTAAAAATGGAAAAATAAAAACCTCCTCGGATTCCACCTTGTAATGTCCTGACCTGACACACCACTAAGACAGTGGTCAGACTGGTTTGTCAGATGACCTGAAGCGTGTGTCGCCATATTCCAAAGGCTTCTGACTAGCATTATGAGAATTGGGAGGTGATAGTGGGGAGATTATAATCAATTTTCACAGGTATAGTGTGTTATTATCCTGTAATAAACAATACAAAAGATCATAAGCATTATATAAATAGATAACCCGAGAAAAAATAATACATAATTGACAAGTAGAAGAAGTCTTATTTGACCCAACTACACAAATGTGTCTAACGGGTGTTTATAAAAAAGATGAATGCATAAATTGAAAATGATACATTATTAAAAGAATTAAAAAAATATGAAATGGATTAAAATATAGTAAAATAATAATGAAATGACAGAAAATCCCCACGGGAGTTCTCCATGAGTATCCCGAGGTCCAACTCGGTCCTTTTCTCCTGACTCCCATGTATAAGAAATACAAAAAAACCATGATCCATCAAATATATCGTCTGATTAGGTATCAAGGGTTTCAATGTAGGTTATTAGATATAAATCTCAGTACGATGGCACTAACGGTGTCGATCCCATTCCAGACAATGAAATATAAATTATGAATTGTTCCATGTAATATAAATGTATAATCATAGAAATTAACCATAGAAACATCATCCGGGTTTCTAAATGAACTCTCGTTCAATACAACCTTCATCGAACTAAGATGAAAATCCGATTTATATGATAGAGAAAAAGAATAATATATAAAATGGGACAATAGTAACATAGAATACCAAGGATGGAAGATCCCCAAGATTGTTCTATAACTTGGGGTCTAAATCTCATTTCATCATAAATGTAAGATAATACTGATTGGAAAAAATCCCAAGTAAAATCACAATATCTATAAATAAAGAAGAATAAATCTCAAGAATTTACATTATAGATAATCAATTTCATAGGTTTAGTATGATACAATCCCTAATGTTTCTCTATAGTATATCCATTAAAATTATCCAATGCCAAGAGCCCATCCAAGGTGATCCTTTTTAATGTCCATGTATGGCTTGTGGTATGGTATCCATGAGCCTATCCAAGGTATTTAACATAACTGACCAAGTATAAGATGAGTCATGGCGTATCCATACTTCTAATGTGTCTATCCCCGGTTTCCACTTTGGCAACTGATGTCACCTAATAGTATAATAAAAAGCCCAGGGATTCCCATTACTGGAGATCTAAAAACATCACTTCCCTAGAACATTGACTTGTGACCTATAATGTAAAGAGTGTCCATTTATTTTCAATTAATACGAGAACCTCATACTATTCCAAACATGATTTCATTTAAAATAAAAATTTGGTAATATATTAAAACCTAATCATGGTATGAGGATTGATCTATATGGTATAATCCCTAAATAGTTGCACTTCAACACATGCAACTAAATTTCACAACCTATCAAAGTCAACAAGGAATTTCATAGGATTCAAGAAACTATAAAGGGAGTAAGAAATAAAGAAACATTTAAAATAATGGAATTATAATCAAGCCATGTGGCATCAATTTCCTCTAACAAATATGTAATCAATGACATTTTATCATCTAAATCTATCACGCTAGTCCATATGTCATAATCTATTCAAAACATTTTAAAAAGCTTAATGAAGGAGAACCAAAAAAGCCATAAGGAGTTCACTAATATCCAAGGTACTGATGTAAAATGAAAAATTTATTTTGTACGTATGGTTTATTATATTCAAATAAATCTCAAGAATTCCATAGTTAAGAGGCACCACACCAGGTATATTTGATTATGTTTAGAACTATGAATTATCAAGATGGACCTAATTCATAATTATTTCCACATTAATCAATTTAATTCATTACTATGGGTTCAATCCCAACAAATGGTAATTTTCCACATTTATAAAATAAGAATCCTAGTCCATTTTGGATAGGTCACCCAAAGGGGTGTCCAAGACGAAAGGCGAACACCCCAAATGGGGTTCACTATAAAAGAGGGTGACACCGAATGTAATACAACCAACCAAAAAATATAATAAAAATGCAATGCATTACTAGATGGTTTTGGTGAGTAAAACAATGGTGAGGAATGAAACATGAGACCAAACAAAGGGGAATTGGGTCTAAAACTACATTAGTATTTGTATTTAACAGATATAACACACATTTAAGTGGTGACTTCGCCAATCTATGATTTTTTAAAGGAAGATAATTTATTTATAAATAACACAATGGGACTTGAATAAAAAATCAATAAATCTAGAAAAGACATTAAGAAACAAAGAACAACATAAGAAGTAATTACAATCATGTTATATCAAATAAAAAATAATTTGGAGCTTTTATAGTTAGTGCACCTCCATACTCTGTTTATTTTAAAAAACCATTTCCATGTTTCTAAAACAAATCATTTAATAAAAATAAATTTTTATTCAAAAAAACAACAACATTAAATAAATTCAATTATTGTGAAAAATCAAGGAAGGTAATTAATTAATGTACTTTTAAACATAAGGAGTTATGGAATGGGATCCAACCTAAATGAAGAACCAATTTAATATTTGGAACTTGATAAATTTATCTAAAACCACATGGAACATCTCCACACACATGCGCATACCATCATATATATATATATATATATATATATATCCCGTAATCAAATACACGTGTTCCCCACACTATGAGGGAAAACGTAAATAGAAGATATATATATATATATAATCCTTGGTATATGAACTGGAACCCCAAGTATTGGTCGTAACCCAATACTCACATTAATATTAACTAAAAATTCATGCGGTAAGGACCAAGAATCCTAAAATAAATTTTTATGAACTCATAAACACCTTAATATTCTCATATAAATGGTGTGAAATAAAAAAAGAGGTTTAGAACCTTACCACAACTGATAATGAAAATCCCAAATGGCCCCATATTCCTCGCCACTAGTAGAGGTTTCAAGAACACAGACACACATGTCTCGAGGGAGTGTTTTTAAAACCTAACACTGTAAGAAACCGCAAAAAATCAAGTTATACCATGACTAGGGTTTCAGCTAAATAATATTGGCTACAGAATGACGGAAATCATCTAAAGAGATTTATGATAATTATGGAGAGATAACTACCACCTCAAGCTGACATGGAAATGTAATAGATTAAAGTGAAGAAATTCATTGAAGTGGGAAGTCGTAGGGAGTTGTGTACCTTGGGGGGGGGGAATGACCGAAGGGGGTTCATGAACGTAAGAGAGGCTTGTCAAAGGGGTATCATGCACATTATGGAGCCTCGTCCAAGGGGGTCATGAGGATCAGGTTCATCCATAGAGGGAGTTGGGATGTATGGGAGAGTGTAAAGGTGATAGTCATAAAGTCTATGTATGTCGAAGGAGGTGCTATCGTGCATAGTTAAGGGAGACCCCCATGGGTATTTTTCAAACCCATGATAATAAAAATAATCATAATAAAAATAATAATAATAATAATAAATTTGATAATATAATTATTTGTAAACATATCTATATAAATATATTTATATAAATTTTTTAAATAATTTAATACAGTTTCTTTATAAGACACATTTTAGTGTCAACTATTGAAAAAATAAGTTCCGAGGGTAGGTTTTAAAAATAGTCCGCACAACAAATGGAATTATTATTAAAATAATACCATGGAATTCAGTCTCTCTATTTCATAATGCAAGACGTTACGAATGGAATCTAATTTTTAATCACATTTTAGTGGTCTAATCCATATAAAAGAGTATATAAATTTTTTACCTCATCTCCTCGATATTATGATGATATACATGTATGAAATGGGAAACCTAATATCATGTGTTATGTTGACTGTATTAAAGGGTAAGGGTTTAAATTAAATAGATAATATTAGAGGGTATAGAAATTAACATTATTCATGTAAATATAATGTGTCTTTTTAATGGAATGTGTGAGTTTCCATAGTTAATGTAATTTTTTTAAAATGGTTCGAGAAATATCATACAGAGTCCATGTTAGTAATTAATGTTATAGAAATCTATTTTTGAGTTTGGAAGGGTATGTAGTACCTAATATATATTTTTACAATTAGTGTAAACTTAGATAAGGTCAAAATTATGTAAATAATTAATGAGACTTATATTTTTAATTCAAATGATATAAAAATGGGACACTACAAATTGGAATTGGATTCAAAATAAATACATTACACAAAATTTGATTGTAATTATGTAGTCAAATTTATTATTATTCTAATATAATAAAAATATTATTTGTAATCATGTAGTTATTGTGAACAATATAAGATGGTTGTGATACACATGGTTAAATTTTATCACATTCTATACCATGTTTTGATAGAATATGTTAATACCATTATTTAATAAAAGACATATTATATTATGAACGATATTTAACAAAATATGAGTAATATAATCCCCTGAAACAATAGTAGAATATTTTTATTAATAATTATTTTTCCATAATTTGAATCCAAAAAACATTATTTCAAAACATGATATGTTTTTTAAAATTTTAGTTGTAAAATAATTCCATTAAAGGGAGTATGTTTTATTTCCCAACACAAAAGATTTTTTTATTACAAGAAAGGTTTTTTGATAAAATAGAGCATATAAGAAGCTAGTTGGTTTATTATTGGACATATATAGATCATGATATAAAATATATAAAATTAAGACATTCATATTAAATGTGTACTTAATTGTTTATCATAAATGATATATTTTTTTATTAATATATATATATATATAAAGTGTCACATTTTATTAATAAATTAATCTAAATTAGATATTAAAATCATAAAATTCCAAGATAATGGTAATGTAAAAAAACTAAATGATGAAAAAAATATTAACAACACATAATTGTATATTTTCATTTAAATTGTTATGGATACCATTTTCATGGATTTGAATAGTTAAAATTCAATGTAATGTGTGAAAATTGTTAATAATTTTTTACAAAATACATGTTAATAATTTATGTAATTTTGTGGTATATTTTATCATATTTTTATATAAATATGTTACATTAATTTCATGAAGTTGTAATGAAATTGACAGAATGATAAATGTGTGGTAATTATAAGGTATACGCAATGGAATTTCATATAAGATATGGTATGATAGATTAATATATATGATATATAGTGTTATAAAATTAATTTATTAATTTAAAAAATATAATCATATACAAAAAGAAGTATTTAATTTATCATTCATTCTAATTGGAAGCATATGATCATAAATTTAAATCATAATTGTCCTATTCAAGTATTGTTTTAGGTTTTACCTAATGAACGTCCATTATAGAGTATTATAGGATGTTATAGAATTTAGATACTCATACGTGATGTATTTTATATAGCTAAATAGAATATTATCATGTGGTACAAAATGACTTTTAAAATTAATGACCCAGTATGTATATCATATAGATTTTCATAAATTATGTTTATGGTGTGTCACACGTGTAGGTTGTATAAAAAATCCCCATATTTGATTTAGTAAGGATACCTAGAATGTGAACCTCTAAACCTTGATATATTTCTTATACATTGTGTAAGGTATTTTGAATTATGGGGTGGTTGGGTATGTTACTAATTATGTTTTCGATTTTAACTTAACCATGGTATTATTTTCCCTTTGTTTTGAGGACTATGAAATCAAATACCATGATTGAGATAGAAAGTGGAATTATATAGACATACATAAAAAATATATAAATGATGTGCTTTTAATTTTTTTTAGGTAATCTGATGTGATCATCTTCTTCAAAAAATTACATGAGATATATGTATCTTTTTCATCTGTATATACTCATTGAATATATATTTTCTCTATAGGCCATATGTTATTTACATAATCAATAAATAAATGATATCCATTTTGTTGGAAATTTTATTTTATTATTATTCATTATTCTATATGAAACATGTCATGTCCACCTCCCCCCAAAATAACCCATCATAGAGTGATAATGAGAGAAGGTATATTATGATTCATTAAGCAAATCCCCAATAATAAATTTGGTGGTGAAAATAATCAAGGATATATCATTCACACTAATTTGATGAATTGACCTGTAAGAACTATATGTAATGAGAGATAAAATATCCCAACAATTAACTCATTATCCTAAAAAATAAAATATCCCAAATAATTCTTATATAGTCCAGAAAACTAATAACTTAAAAATGTACGTGTGCCAAAATAAAATCCCCTTAAATCATATTGAAGACCAAAGAGATCTGGAACAACAATGTAAGCTATGAATTTACCTCCTGATCACCAAATAGGATCCAAATTACTGAATAATAGTATATATATACATAGGGTGTTCATAACATGTATACAAATCTGGATCCTCTATAAAGCAACATGTGAAAAATATATTGAAATCATAGTAAAGACCAGTGAATAATAAGGTTAAATTAATGTATTAATTAATCATGAATGAAATGTTCCCATCATCACCATGGATAAGTCACTGATTATCACATCCATTAGATAGTATAATTCCCACCATATATACAATTGATAGTACCATACTACTACCACTACACTAACTCTTTTCCCCATTATAGATTGTCCTAGACATCTTATCCCTATAATAAGTTATCGGACTTGAAAACACATAGGAAGCTGCATCCTAAAATGACCCCCATGTATAAAAATATCTCATCATCATCATATATCTTGTACAAAATTCATAACATCATCTAATTGACATTAAACACATCTTCATATTTTAACAATGCAGTTTTTCAGAGGCACAAAAACCCATATATAATGTATTATACTTTACCAAATCACATTCCATACGAAATATACATAATATAATACTCATAATTATATATCTTGAGATATATGGGTGTGAAATAACCACAATCCCTTACATCCCTCTACATAAATACATAAGAGAGGTAACCACCATGAATGGAAACACCTAATTCTTGTTAAATAAGCGAGTGGTAATAGAGGGGACAACCAACCAGTCATTCCAAGAAAATATGGATATTGGAGAATACACCCTCTATAGTCCACTAGTGTCATTATATTTACCAACATTAGTGATTTATTATATGAAAAAACATAACAAACGAATATAATTTAGCTCACAACAAAATTATATGAGACAACCTAGACATAGACTCCATTGTAGCTATCATATATTAGAATCCAAGCTACCAATTTTATGTAGAATATAATCTATAGGATCCAAAAGAATATAAGGAGACTTTAATTTAATTATTTCCATTAAAAAATTTGTACTTCTCTTAATTATTTTCTAATTTCCAGTCTTTCCATGTATAACCAATCCTCTTTCAATATAAATAACTATTCATCAACATTTACCGTTTCATTATGCCTTAAACAACATGGGTTAAAACAATAATTATAATTTATCATTATAAAATTCTAGGCACACTAGGACCCATACAAATATAACATTAATAATGCATAAACCATGCACAACCACGCACAATAATCAATGGATAATGGATTATAAATACAAAAAATAGTGTTATATGACCTAAAAATAATTTCTTTTTCAATAAATAACCACAAAATTTTAAAAATATAAGGGAAAACCCCATCATCAACATAACTTATAATTCTTATTACAATCTATAACATCATAATTCATATGACCATTCATCCAACCTTGATGTTTCAATATTTTTTCACCAAACAAGGAGTATCTCCTTATGATCATAAATAAATTATCCACCATAATTTTATTAAACATTACAATTTAAGGCCCACATCCAGTGTAAAATCTCAATATTGATAAAAAACAATAAATAAATAACAAGGAATTGAAGACCAAAAACTGAGGGATCCAACCATCACAAGAATACCTGATCGCTCATCCCCAAATAACAATCACTATCAAAGACAATATTTATTACCATATTTAATTAATTAAATAAATTATCACAATATAAAATTATAGGAATCATATGGAATCAACTATTAATAACTATAATGTATGAAACATTCGTCAACCCTAACTTCCAGTTTCATCGATCTATAAAGATGTTCAATTTAAACAAAACATGAGTCTATATTATTTCAAAATAATAACTACTTTTGTTATATTATTTATCTGACATTCAAACATAAATACATGATAAAATGTATAAGACACCATAGATAGTACACTAACTAGATAAATAAGTGTCAACTATTTGATCAAAATAATCATATGTGATAGCTACACTAAAAACCCAATTCTGTATTCATTTATATTTTAATCCTCATTAAGGTTATTTACACAATTAACCGAAGAGATAAATTATTATTACATTTATTTACATAAAATGTATAAGAAATGAAACACATACTTCAAGGGTTTAAACAATATTTATGAACATAACATGATACACAAATCAATAGTCTACTATTTTATAAGGAATATACAGCCCTCAAAGTATATCATTTGGAAACCATGCTAACAACATCAAAATTTATCAATAAAAATGAATTATATTAACACTAATAACATGAAAATATTTAATAGGATGAAAATGAAGGAACAATGTGGACTATATAATTGAATGAGGGAAAATTCACCATTGATCACCAAATATCAAATTCAATAAGTTGGGGATAAATTCCAATCATAAGTTCTTTTATACAGCTTGATAAAAATAACAGGTAACTAATGTTTTATAGGTAAATTTGGGAGGAATAAATATTAAATGGGTTCTTAATAATATGTATGAAAACCTAAAATTAGTAAGCAGTGGTGTAGTCTCCTACATTATAGAATAAAGGTTTTTACACAAGGAAGAACTATGACATAAGAAAATATATGATGAAGAAATATGTCGAGTTAAATATATTTCCTAGATATTTTGTTGGGTATATATTTTAAATACTATAAATAATGGTAATGATGATAGCTCAATTGGACCATCACACAACCAAATTACATTTTCCAAATATGAGAGTATTCCTCACCCATATTACATCATATAGAAATCCTGGAAATTTTGAAATAAAAAAATACATACCTCCTAGGAATCCATACCATTCACAACCAAGGCAATAGAAGCACCCAAATTGAATAAATAACTCAAAACTCCCCCTTGATTTTATACCCCATAATGATTATTCAACACCAAAAACTAATATATTGAGTAAAATATGTGGCATAACACAAACCACCATGGAATAGTACTTCTCTACTACTGCAATCTCATCTTAGCAGCCCTCCTTCATACTTCGATCAACATCTCGGGACCACCAATCCATTGAAAACATAAATTGACCACTATAAGTAAATTAGAAATTACATTACATTTCAATCATCTCGTTCTTAGTATAGAGAATTTAATGCCAATATGTGATAAATTAAAATTAAAATAAGGTCACCTAAATAAGAAACCTTGGAGATAACCCTTAAGAATATCTTCTTCATTGGATCATCAAAATATCACGAAGTGAAAAACGGAGTAAAACTATGCATCTATTCCATGGGCTAGATACCATTGAAATATGATAAATCACAAAAATGGAAAAATGTATATAGAATATATCTTTTAGAATAAATAAAGGCTACTATTAGAAAGACATTACAATAAAATAAGAACAAAGAAGAAAACAAATAATACTACTGATAATGTCCCTATAAATAAATTGTCTATGTTTATACTTTATTCCACCATGTCACCACATATAATGAACTAAGATAATATAATAAATTTGAAACAATTTCTCTTGGATATCTTGGATCTCTATAGGCCACTCATCAAAGGCCATATCATTAGTGATGAAAACATTTTCTGAATATATTATGTGATAATTTTCATTATTATATAGGGAAGGATACAATACAAGAAAGACATCATAAATCTGGCTTAACTACTACAAATGTTTTATCTTATACCTTGGAGCTCCTATTTGAAAAAATACCATTAAATGTAAAACTATAAGTTTATAAATCTAGATCCCAAGGAAAGACAATTTCATTACATGATGAGGATTCAATTTTAACAAAATATGACTACAAATTTCTAACTCCATTAGTATCCTCCTATGTTTGTAATATTACTTTTCTTGATCTCGTTCTTCTTTCATACAATCATGAATCACTAAAACCAACTTTACCATATTTTATACTAGATGATTCATGAAAACTGTAGACACATTAAACCTAACCTTGTATAATAGAGAATATAATGTTTGGCCCTATAAAGCATCGAATTGATCCCTATAAATGTTCTAATGAAAACTATTATTTTAAGAGAAAAAAATTAATGGTGGGAACCTCATCAATTGACCTATAAATATGTAAAAATCATGAAACATGTATTCATGTTATTGGATGGTTTCCTCTATCTAACCATCCATAAATGGATGAATATAGTTTTAAGGAACTAATGAAATCCAAAATCAAACTGAAGACCTCCCCCAATCCCTAGACATAAAATAAAGATCATGATTAGAGTTGGTCCACCTCGGTAATACATGATCCCTAACCAATTACTCTAAATAATCCATTGAAACCCCCTACACTGAGCATGAATACATTATCACCATGAAGTGAGTTATTTTTTAAATTATAATCAATATTATTAGAAAACATCATAACCTCCCTATGGTCATGTAAACCCACTGCTAAAGTCCATTGAAGGTTCCCCTAACTACAATTGAGTAACATATAATAGTTGGCTAAATCCAATATGAACTAGGTGTTCAAATGTATCATTTTAATTGAATAAACATTTAGACATCAACTAATAATTGAGCCCTTCAAATCAATCCCACAAAACTACCCTACTAGTGAATGATAAACATATTTATAAAATATATAATACTAATTTTGTTATTTTTAACACATTGAATTACACATAATTTATTAGAAAATAAATGATAAGCCTCTCCTTGAATAATAAAAAAATTTAATTATCGAGAGATGAAAAATCAGTGGAATAATCATATAAAAATATGATCTCATGAAACATTTCACCTAAAAACCATCAATTGGAAATCCTCCAACTACTACGATAAGGGATAGAAATATTTATCTTGAAAATAAATACACTTCTAAATACTCTAATATGTCAAGATAAAATGAGGTGGGATATTCTATAACACACACAAAATTACTAGTTTGACACATGAAATCACAGGGCAACAAATTCTATAGTGAATCATCCAAAATACTATCCTTTTTAGTGTAGAATAAATATATAATTCATAATCAACCAAGAATTCCATCCAACATCACTATCACATGTTCATCCCATGGTGGTAGATGAAATACACCGGAAACATTTGACCTATGAAAACTAATAACCTTGGTTGATGTTGAAGTTTCACCAAAAGTTCATGGAAATATCCACTACTACCATTTTTAAATCTTCCATGACATAGCTTGGTTCCATGGTTCATAACTACCCAGACCCTTAAGAAATAATTATAACCTATTACACATTTTGAGGGGGTGTGGGAAATCAGTGTGTCATCTGTTTCTATTAATAATACATATATTTTTTTCAAATTTTTAGGAACTTACTAAGAATATGTTTCAAAATAATGGTATAAACCAAACACCATATTATGATATTGAATTATTACATAGTATTCTTTTATGGTATATCATTAAGGGATAATACAAGTAGCTTAAACCAATAGTTTTTTGTCCATACCTTAATAAAAAAAATAGGAAATATATATTGTAGATTATAATTTTTAATTCATAGTATCTCTGTTCTATGAAAACTACCATAAAAATAAATATTATTGATAGAACACTCCCTATATTAGATCACTTCCTTCGGCTCCCCCTTTCTTAGTACAGTGGGTGAAGGCTTCCTCAGTATATATAAATGATGTTATATTCTGTATTTGAGAACAAAAAGATGGATTTTTTCATAATGGATGTATGCTCATGATGTTTCACTGAATTCCATAAATATTTCCCATGTTTTGGAACATTCATGTAGTTTTCATTACAATAAATACTTTATTCTTGAGAAATCATTTTTGTTCCAAAATTATGAAATATTTAAAATAACTATGAATATTCATGGACCAATCATCATTGAAAAAACTTACATATTTGGAAAATCTATTTCACTAAATTCTCATAGAATTAATATGTTTGAAGCCATTCTTTTTAGGTGAACTATGATTTTGTAATGTTTCTCACTAGAGTATGAATTATGTTTCAAGAAATAATATCCCAAATTATAATAGATGAGAACTGCTCTCAAATATTTAATCTATTAAATGATGAGAAACAAAAAATTTAAAGGTGAACATAACAATTCACAATAACTTTATATCTCTCATAAAACATCTTTTATCTCATGAAACATCATGTCTTTCGTAAAACTACATAACTATCATGAAACCTTATAGTGTGTAGAAAAATGTCACATTTGATTTTTCAATTTCAACATATGAATTATGGACTATCTAATCATGATATATTACAATACTCTAACATTTCAGGAGACATTACAATTTCTATGAATTTATATGGAAATTGGTTAGTAAGACACTAGGTAACTGGTCCTCTATCAACACTAATGTTTCCTACACATAATGATAATAGGAATTGAATACTACTAGAATAACTGAGTATACATTGACAAAAATTAAACAAAAAAAACTCTTTAATACATATTTTGAACACCATTGGTTTGTAGAATCTCCCCAATTTTGTATTTGGAAATCCAAATTGAAATTAAATAAATCCCAAACCATGAACAAAAACAAGATTGACCTAAAATAAATCATACAACACTCTTAGTCTATGAGACCTATGTTTTGTGACGAAAACAAGGGTTTAATAATACAATTTAACACTACATGAGATATATAATTTTATGCAACTCCATAAAACCACAAAACCATCCTATTAATTTTGATTTATACATTCTTATCTCATTCCAAAAAACTAATAGAATCAAAAAATTTCCCTTATTAATAAAAAATCCCATTGGATCGTATCTCAATAATGAAACATGCACCACATAAAAAACTAAATATGAAAAGTTAACAAAATTTGTAGGAGTTTAAACATGACGCAATTAATAAATTATAGGTGGATAAACCTTATGTTAAAATGATGTTTCTAAAAAATTAGAGTGGCCAATAGCTTAGTCGTATTATCATCCACATGATCATTAGTTCAAAAATTATCCTTTTTAGTCATTATATATTCTTCTTTGTCATTGATGATGTGACATATAATTTGGAATTGTTTGTTATTTTAGTGAAAAACTAAATTGTTTTATATCAATCATGATCTTATTGTAACAATGTATTTCTATCATATTTTTCACCTCATAGAAAAATTAACAAGATATTGTTTCATAAAAAATAATTGAGTACAATCCTTTTTCATGGAGATATACCAAGATTCATCTATACCGAGGGATTAAATTCCAACTTCTAGCTCATCCAACCAACATATTTGTTTGCAATGACGATTGAACCCACACTTGTGGTCTTCTGATCGTCCACATAAATATCATATCTAGAATCAAAAAATAACCATATTTTTGTTATATATTAATCATGATTACCATGATTCATTCCCATTGAAATATGAGTTGACATTATTTTTGAATAATTTATGTTGAACTAAATAAGTAGAACACATGCATAATTGTCCTATGAAAATAATGTGAATTAGTTCTTTTAAATAATTTATTTCCCAAAATGTAATGTGATTTCACCAATCATGGACATTTATAATTCTTATTTCATGTGATTATAATATCACTCCACTAATAAATTATTTCATCAACCAAATATCTTATCTTCAACATACAAAGGAAATACTAGATGATCTCCCTCAGGGATCATCACATTAATATTATGGTGGACACATCTACTTTTAAATTTCACCTTATTTATATAAGCATCTTATCAGGAATACAATTATCATGATTCATTAATTAAACTATGTAAAACCATCCTCAATATATATATATACATATATTCTAATTTAAAATAATAAATCACACATGTTTGTCAATAATAAACATATTACTAGAAACAAAATTTTTGAATTTCCTATCTACATTTATTACATAATATTTCTACTGAATTTCAACTTATATGTAAAAGAATATCCTAATTTACTCTTGTTGAAATGATGGAGAAAATTATTCTTGAACACCAATGCCCTTAATCAATTCGTAAGCATTGCACAATAAGAAATCATTATTTTTTTTGTCACATTTCCATTAGAATTAATTTTCATCATGTAGATAGAAATCATTCTAATAATATTGTTATTCTTTTTCTCTCCAAATGATCCAATGTATGGTTTTTATAAATCTTATAGAGTTCTTTATTAATGGCATAAAGAAATTATTAATCTTTCATTACCATATAAATTGACGTTGGTTCTACCATTGATAAGAGGAATTTTTTTTTGATTTATCATAATCCATGTCTCTACTTTTGCAATATAGTTTCTAGTGACATAGGATTAATCAAATTATGCTCTTTTACTTCTCCAATGAGGTTCACGTTGAGTTTTTTTTTCACAGTTTTCCTATTTTGATTTTTTTTCCTGAATCATTATCATTTGGTGAACTGTGATTTTTTTATATCCTTCCTCATTTTATATAATTGAATATATCTCATTTCCACATTATTATTCATCTTCAAATATATCCACGTATTAGATCACTAAGTCCTTCATTATTTTATACTCAATGATCATGATATCATTGATATCCACAATTTTTCCTAGAAAATTATCGTCACATTTATAGCATTTACTCATCATTGTGTATCCATTTAAAATTCCTTCATCTACAATATTAATATACTTCACATGATTATATTCTTATTTTACAGTTGAATGGAATGTTTTATATGTATTCTATTCCATTATTGGACTTCAATATATTGATTTTGTGGCTAATATCATTCTAAACACCTTATATGTACCTCTTTATATAGTCAACCACATATCATTCACACTACATGAATATCTAAAAATCCATTCTACTATAGTCACTAATAAAAATAATTAAGTAAAACTATCCATATATACTAGAATCATTCATTAGACAACACACAACTCTATTAACAAGATCCAGAAGATGTGTTTCTATTTTTTGCATCATATTAATTGAATTAAAGACACTATATCATTGCTTGAAACCATCACTTGTCTTTTCTAAATCACACATTAGATTTGGAATTTCAAGAATTTCCTTTATCTTGCCTTGGGATTACACGCTCTATTGATTAATGAGACCAAACCAAGAGTGAAACAATTATAGTTCCTCTTTAATTGGAATAAAATAAATGTTTTCATTATAGTCTACCTAGTATAAATTACCACTTCTATAAAATAACGAAATGAGAGAATTACCTACATTCCCATTTATGGTTCACCCTTTTCTGATTAAATATGTGTACCAATATTCAGTTATACAATAGAATAATAATCAAGATATTATGAGACAACAAATTCATATATATCCCTTTTATTGTCCTTAGATCATAATTTAATAATTTTTCGTTTCTCATGAATTTTATATTTGAGGCACCATCATGGTATATTATCAGTATTTTATATATTCTTTCATAAACATTTTCGGAAAATATAATTTCCTATAAATTCTGATGATCTTACATTATCTCGAATCGAGATTCTATTAATATTTTTAGCACTGATAGAAATCCTTTCCTTGTTGGATTTCTCAATCATCTTTTTTTCCCTCTTTTAGATACCTTTTATGATGAAGAAATAATATTGTATTTCCAATGTATTTTCATCATGAATAGTTGAGTCACACTTATATTATTCTTCTATTGTAGAAAGCATATTTTCAAGGGTAATCTTTATTTTCAGAAAAGTGATGACTTTCATATATAACTATAGTTTTTCTTTCAAAATTTCTTCTTCATATAATGAATATAATTTTTGAAAATATAAGAATAATTAATAAAATATACATAAAATTAATAATTCTATATGATGAAGGATATGGTCTCATTATCCTTTTTTATTGAAAGGTTCATCCCCATTTGGATAGCTTATTTCTTTTTCATTATAAGACATGGAATATACTAGAATGCCATAGAGTGGAAATTTCATAAGTGGAAATAACATATAACTTGTATTACACAACCTGCCACCTAATTTTGTATAAGTATTTGGCCAGATATTATCTCATGATAATTGAGTATAATTTCGAACACTCTACTCTGTATGGTAAGAATGAGACTATATTAGAAGATCAAAAAAATTGTGATATGACCCACTAATTCTTCCCATTATTTTGGATCTTCTCATTTATATCAATTAATGTTTCTATATCACATCACATTCAACATCAACCTATATATTTATTTTTTTCATTTATAGATTTATCTACTACTTTATAACCACATTGGAATCATTCCAAAAACTCAATATTTCATATCCTTACAAAATTTTATTATTCTTCAATTCCCTAGAATATTTTTTGCATCACATAAAATCATTAAGGAAATATCTTTCTCATATGGCGCGTGATTGTATTAAACATTCATCAAATCTATATGTTTTTTAATTGATTAATTTTTTATTCTCATCAATCTATATTTTATACTCCATAATTTATTCCAAGATTTAATGATTTTACAGCTTTATTCTTCCCCTCATTGTAGTTGATCAATATCTTCATCAATGTGATCCAAAAAATAGGAAGATTCATTTAAAAAAGTTCCAATATTTCTATTCGTATTTCATTGTGTGTCATTATCTTAATGTTTATCCTTAAGTTGTACCTTGGTATTAACCACATTATCCAATAATTTTTCTTCCACTTTTTTTGTTTCTATCTTTTCAAATGTATCCATCATAAAATATTCAATATTAGATTTAATATATATTTATTCATCTACTAAAAAGACACCATCATCATTTTACACATTGAAAAATATCTCCCACTGTGTAATTTATTTATTTGATATGAATTATACATTTTTAAAAACCTCCTCAAATTCCTATGCTTGATTTCGACCTTAATTTCACTATCATATAATTTTCTTCATCATTAAGAATGAATTTTCACTATTTTACCCCACCAAGGTAATTTTTAAAGAATATTTCCTTTGAATATCCGTTTTCCTCAATTGAATTTTCTTGCAAAATAGGGAGAGATATTCATCATCCACATCATCTCCATTATCACTAACTTTGTAAATTTACACTTGTCAATGGATTTTTATTCAATTTCAGTGCATTAATGAATTTTTCCCATAAGTTTTAATATAATATCATAATCCACTATATTGGTTAGAAGATCATAATGATAAATCATTGGCAGATTTATTTCTTCAAGGGATGATACATTCTAGTGGTACATGTATCAGCAGCTTCTCAATATTATATTTAAAATGTCAACATTCGTTAATTATTAACAATGTCATTAAAAATATCCAAACAATTTATTTTTTGATTAAATAATTTACTGGCATTCTCATATGGTATAATTATTATATCATCATTTTTATATAAATAATACATATTTTTTCAACCTTTACTTTTTATCACCTTCATTTGTATTAACAGTTACTCCCACATGACCTTCACTATAATAAAACTCATAAACATAAAATAGACATGATTGTATAGTGATTTATTATGACTGTTTTGAGATTTATAATCTTTATCAATAATTTTTCTATCTATTTCAGTCATATATAATCCATTCACACCAATTACATGAATCCACCAAACACTATCATATAGAACGCCTAAAGATATCATAGATGAGATCTCATTATGTACAACAAGATGTACAAAATTCCTATATCAAAAATGGATAATCAATAAAATTACTAAATTCTACAACATAATCAAACTAGAAAAAAATATAATGTATACTTCATGATTCCTCTGATAAAAGAAGTTATCCCTTAGAACACCATGAGAGGGGAGGGCTGAATCAGGATGTCAAATTTTTCATTCAATTAGACAGATCATGTCCCCATGATAATGGGATCTAATAAAAATATATAATGGAATATGGGAATTAGAAATTCCCAAATATTTTGAAATAGAATCACAACACAAAAGTTTAAATTACATCACTACTAAGGGATATTCCAATATGTATACTCCATTATTATATCGATCGTACCTAAATAGTTATTATTTATAAGATTTATCTGATTAAAATAATTTTGGTCATCATCACTATGTCAGTTGAACATTTAATTGATAATAAATTTTCTGTATGGAACAATACCTCCCACTGATAACTTATATCAACTCCACCTTTCTCACTAAATTGGGTTAATCATTCCTAATTTCATCAGCCTAAATATTGCTTCAATATCTATGAATATTATGGTATTTATTGTCATCATAGAAGAATGACCAAAATGTCTCAATACATTCCACTATATCTTTCCATGTTCTTGTACTTTCATTTATATATCTTTCAAAAAAAATTAATAAAACCCCATTTTTATTTTATAATTCGATCAAATTTCATGAAACTCCAAACAATCATGAATTTTTTTATTTTAATGAAATACTAATTTATTAAATCCATTACTAAATTTATTTTGCATCAAATAGTTCTAACTAATCAATTTAATTAATACTATCGTAATGTAAAGTTATTTTTTCTCATAATTATTATTCTGGGGTAATGCATTCAAGAATTCAATACAAAATGATTTCCTAAAATTTTTTGATCCATCAAATGAAAATGAGGTTTTTATTTAGAGGTGAATATTACACTTTCATGAAATTAAATTTTATTAAAAATGTTCCACATATTTCACGAAAATCTATATCATTCATGAAACTCCCTCATTCTTGAAAAACAAATCACTATGGATTCAAAAAAGTCAAAAACATTTCATGATCTCATGAAACATGAAATTTTGCGAAACTATAACCTTTCATCAAACAGAAAATTTTTGAATTAACCAATTTATTGATTTTAAAATAACGAATTTGTTAAAACATTTCCTTTTCTCCGGATTATTAAGAACACATGTTTGGAAAAAAAACTACAGAACTGTCTCATATTTAACATTGAATTAACCTGCATTGATTGTTTACTTGGATTGTTAACTCATTGATTCAACTATTATGCATTGAAACAAAAAAATATTCTATATAATACAAACTAAGATCATAAATGGTTTTGATAGAATAAAATGATCTATTCTATATCAAGTTACATCCCAAGATAAGAAATAAAATGTCACATAAAAACCCAATCTTATCTCTATAATCTAGAAAATGAAGAGCACTAAAAACATCTCCATCAAATACTGAAATGTGTTATGTCACTAGTAATCCAACAAGAATATATGATCTCTCATAGATATGGCTATCAGAATACTCTTAATATAGTGAATTTTTCCATGAATAACCTAAAAGGGCCTATTATACTATGAAAACTCAACAACTATAAAATTTTATTGCTATGTACCAAAGAAAAAAACCACCTTGATCAGGAAATAATCCATAATATCCTCTATGTGTTGTGAAGTTCCCCATGAAATACATATTACAGACCCAATACATAATCTTTGACAGCTTTCCAGAAAACCTAAAATGATTAAGAAATCCCAAAATAACCTGAAGAGTCTATGTGTGATCCTCTTTAGATATGGAGTATATATAGATTATGCTAAATAAACCCCCCGTGAACTATTCTAGTAAATCATTGAACACAACAATCATCACCACCAAAACAGTAATAGAGAATTAAACACACAAAATATAATTAAAATGATCTCAAAATGCCCATAATGACATAAAAATTATTTTAGTATATACTCATCGTTCTCTCACATATAATTATATCACAATGACATATCGATCATCAAGATTCAATTAACACCCTTCAAATGATAAAATAAGCCATCAATTTTTGGAATACGATAATGATTCTTCAGTTTCACCAAATTGATGTGATGATAGTCGATACCTAGACATAAAAAACAATTGATATTCTTTTGAGAAAATTTGAGGCAGAAAATTCTGAAATACTCACCCAAAAAAACCTCTCTATAAGAATTCATCAATTTGTATGCACATTCCCCACAACTTAAATGTTTCTATCCAATAAAGAGACATCAAGATAATAAAATATCATTACTATAGCTCTATCCCAAACATGATATACCATGAATGGGGTAATGCCACAACCCCATTGGGAATGACATCAAAACAATCTTCCAAAATCCTAGGAAACATCATTCTATAAACCTCAAAAAAAATCAAAATCAACTATGACAACATGGAATGTATATATTGATCATTCCTCCAAATGATACAAGTGTCTCATTCACCCTAAAATATTTTAGACTCTATCATTATCAGTAAAAAAATATTCATCATCAATAAATACATGATAACATACACAATATATAGATAGTCTATATTAAGGACTATGTCATGTGGATGCTTTCGAATTCCTATAACATCTCTTTAAGGGAAGTTGTTCCCTAAAAAATGAATTGTCTCTATGTACATCATACAACTGTGATCTACATCTAACTAACACATTAAATGAAAAGGTAAATACAATATTCTCCACCTAAAATAACCAATAACAAACTAGGGTAGGTTATATAAAAGAAAATGTAGTTATCAAATCAATAACAAATTCACCAAATTAAAAAATGAGAAACTGTAACCTTGAACAATGTTCGGATTACCTCTAAATAGAAACTCTAATGATAAAAAATAGACATGTTCCACTTAATGAAATAATAATCCTTAATTAAAATCACCTTCATGATTTTGCTATAATCATTGATTAAAAGGATCATCATGTGTATATCCTGAAGCATACTTATATCCTTTATTCTAATTATAGGTTGGAAGAAATTATTTTTTATTCTTCATATGTAAATGTTGCAATATAGTAACCAAAATTAGAACACATGTCGGGTGATTTTTGATCAGAATGGATAAGAATACTAACCCCATCTTGACTATTTAATCCAAAATAAGAACAAAATATTTATTCCTTCATATGGATCTGAGACCCAAAACCCCTCAAAAAAGACACAATGATGTATAAGAGATAACCTAAATTATATAAAACCCCTTTGTAATGGAAAATAAGAAAATCTGGAAATATATCTATTACATGTATAATCCTAATGAATCTCCTATCATGAAGACCCTATGATACAAAGTGACCCTCCAAAAAATTTTCATTATCCAGAACATTGAGACCTGACATAATAATTAGTGTAAGCATGAACTGGATGTATGATTACATAGAATATATTAATTGCCTATTTATAGATGAATCATCTAGAAATAGGTCCAAATCATATCAAAAAAGGGTCCTTTAGTGGATCCCAATTAGCCAGATTTTGACGATCCCCTATCGAAAGGTATGCAGATGTTAGGGATTGGAAAAAAAATTCATTGAAGAAAATTATAAACTCGAAACTAATCTATGTACTTTCCATATGTTATATATAACACCTTACAACCCCAAATGAACAAAAATATATATTTCATAACCAACACACATGCCTCCGCCACCACCTAAGAACCCTAGGGCTCCTAATGATAATGCATTGAACTAATGGATATATTAAAATCCTCCAACCAGTATTCTATCATCAATACTTATGTGGAGTCCTCATTCATCTATAAAATATTGAAAAAAACTCTCAAAGGGGAATCATTTATGTTTCATCATTATGAACCTCATCCATTTAAATATATTAATGAACATCTTACTGAAAATATTTAAAAAAATATAAAGAGGCGATTGACTTGGATACACACTTGGAAAATATGATACATTTAGGGACCCCATATACCAAAAATATTGAATATTAAATATTATTAATTTAATTATATTTTATCCAATTCAAATATTCAACCCATTTAAAAAATCCAAAATAATAATAATTATTGATGATATTTTATTGTAAATCTATTGAAGAACATGTATCACTTCAAATTGTATTCATAATAAATATTAATGTCCCCAAATCAAATCAGAATGGCCCAGAAGTCTGGATTCCTAGAAGGACTCCCCTTTTTACATATCTTACTAGACTCTGCTGAGGCATTTTCTATATCAACCCATTAAATTCTCACCATTGAAAACCGCTAAACACCCTCAAATTTATAAACATATTATTTGATACCACTCTAACCATAACCACTCTCCCCCAATGGTACCCGTACTAGTAAAAAAATTATATAAAGGAGATAATTACATAAAAATATCACCTCCAATAAGCCATGGGTTTGAGAAAAAAATATAATTGTTATCATACATCGAAATAAAAGGAATTATACTAAAAGAAGAATTTGGAATTATTAATATGATAACCCATAAATAAATCCTCAGCATAATGGAATAAATTATACAAATAAATTACCATATCGATTAACAGAGTGAAAAAATAAAATAAATTTCACTTATAATGACAGAAAATCTACAATATTAACCTCAAATCCTATGAAACTCTTTATTAACATTGAAATAGAGTATTGACCTACCCTATCACTAACCAGCTCCCTTGAAACTAGAAATTTTTTTACATGTATGAAGGATGATTATAGTAGTTACACTGATTGGGATCCTCCCTAAAGACTATCATAAAATGATAATTATTTTATACTAAATGAAAATAAATAAATAAGTGAAATGAACTCATCAATTCATTAGGTATGTTATGATCCTAGCCTCACCATAGTCCTCTCATTGACTGTCACATAGAGTATATAATATAATATAGAATATATATTAGTGTTTAGGTACCTGTATACAAATTTTCCATGATGTGGTTCTTCATTCAAAACAATGGATATCACAATTCCACACTCACAGATAAATGATGATTCTCGAAAAAAAACTTTATATTATTACATACCATGAACTCTATTCATTATAACAACTAATAATCAACAGATATCATGCAAAATGTATATCACATTATCTCATCTCCATGAACCACATCTTTCGATAGTATACAAGTAGTTATTGTGATCCAAAATAATCCATTAATTGTTTGTTATACCTCATCCTATCATAACCCAAACACATAGTATCTTTAATAATCCTTAGGTTCTAATATCTAGATATACGTATGGTTGAAAAAAATTGAAATTATATCCCTATAACACAAATATTGTAAATATAACCCCCATGCTTATGATTAAATAAAACTCCCACAAAAAGAGAGTGGGGAAGTTGAGGTTTATCAGCCATCAGTTCCTAAAATACCAATATATTGAAGAAAAAGGTCATCAGTCTCCACATGTGTCAGTTTCCCAAGTAACATGGGCAGTGTCTGTTTTGAAAACACATAACATAGGAATATAATATATCTTATAACCACACTCTGTGTAATAACCATTATTTACACCCAAATTCAACTATTATATCTCAAAAAACTGACTTCCAATGATAATGGATAGATTGTCTACATGAAAAAAGGATATTTAAATGTGATTTTATTATATTATTTCTATTAAATTTTATATTATTTCTATAATTACCAGTAATTTTCTATGTCAACAAGCAATTACCCAATCACTTATATTTTTCATTAAGATTTATCAATATTAATCATTCGATTAATCCTTTATCCCCATTGGCTAAAATTGTCATCAAAATTTTTCATTACATAATTTTATGTATGAATCGACCCATGAAATAATACTATGAACGATGAATAAACCATGTGTATCAAGTTATTTCTTGTTTTTGGGAATGGAGTGTAGAAATAAATTATCTAAAAAATATTTACTATAATGAATTTAAATTAACAAGAAAGGATCATATCATTCCACATAATAATAAATGGGGAATTCTAGCTTCAACCAATTTTGTAAGTCTATGTGTTATCCTCGACACCATTACTGATTTCCCTATTCACCCATATATAATAAGTATAAAATTATACAATAATCATTTCCAAATATACCAAATATCCCAAAACCATTATCCATCTAATAATAAAATCACATAACATTAAAAGGATCACATCCAGAGAAAATAGAAGATGCAATAAGAAAATAATAATTTTTTAATAGGGAATGTGATACATATAAATATTTCATGCATCCTTCACTCCCAATACTATCATAGTTGACAGTGTCTCGTACTGAATTTTCTTCACTCCCCATTCTAGTCATATTTTTCACATGAGATATCATTATTTATCCAAAGCATTGGAAACGGATATTAGTCTCGTCCAACAATGTTATAACATAACCACCATACATGGTTATAATTTAACCATTTTCCATAGTTAAAACATAAAAACCATATATGGTTATAATGTAAAAAACAAAAAATAATGAAAACCCAATATATTAGTTCTATAAGATATGAAAACTTGCATCATATTATGACACCTAAAAATGAAGTTGTTTCATTAACATCTCATCATAACATAATGTATTTAAATTATATATTTTTCATAATCATTTCATCATTTTATCCTAGAACACTGCATAAAAAACTATTGTGTTTTAAAATAATTTTATATGGGCATATCCTTTGGATAGGAAATTGGTTTCATAAAAAACATTTCTATATAAAAAAACATTCAGATAAATAATAAGAATGTTGTACTTGGAACCCAATCCCTGTAATTTACAATTTATATCAATCGATGTAATCTAATATGGGAAAAAATATTGAAATATTAAATGGAAAATTTCATGAGGAAATTTTCATTTCCACATAAAAAAATATTTAAATCACAAAATATTTGAAAAATATTTTCAATTGAATATAAATTTGGGATAATATAATGGATGCTTTAAAAATCACAAAAAACATTTCATTAGGAAAACAAACATTGATGATTGAAAATATCCTCTTAAAATTGAAAGATCCATTGAAATTTTTAAAATAATATTTCAAAAATTTTAAAATAATATTTATAATATTATGTTGTCATGGAAACCTAAAATTGGGTCCATGTCATACACATTAAACAAAAATCATTTTAATAGATCCTTTATATATTATAAATGTTATTCTAAAACATTTTTAGATTACATGGAATAACAATATAACACTAGAACAATAAAATTTATGACTTTTTTTGAAAGATATATCATAAATTTTTATTACTGAAATAATAAACATGAACAATCCTAATATATAATTAGATTGTAACCACACTTATTTACCACATGATATTTTGAATAAAAGGCCCTATTAATGAATAAAATAAAATGAAACATTAAATATATTTAATTTAAGAAAATTATAGACATAACATGTGAATGGGTGTTATATAATCCAAATATTAGATGATAGGTTTATATATAATGTTATGTCCCAAAGAAGGCTATTGGGGACAAAAATATCTTTCTGATTTGATAATATATTTAATACATAGACTATATAAAGAGTAAAATCAAATGAAATATAAAATATTATAAAATCAATGAGATTATAGATATATCATTTCAAAGGTTAATTATATAAACACCACAAATTATACTAGTGGTGAATTCTCAAATATCTCCATGAAATAAAAGAGAGGTCAGAAATCCCATACCATATGTATTGAATTCATTATTAAATGGTAAAAACTCATGTACAATTAAATTTTTCTTATTATACATATATAAAAAAACTATATATCTATAAAATTACCATATATGTATCATAACATATATTATATACATATGAAAATTTATTACTCATTTATGAAAAAATCCATATTAAAACCATGATTAGAATAATAACCTCTTTTTATTTCGTGTGTGTTTTGATTTATTATTTTGGGTCCTCTTACTCTAAACATTATTAAATCATATAAAACAATTTAAATAGGATATAAATACCATATATATTCAGTATATATGTGTTTATAGTAATCGATAAATGATATATACAGAAAATAAAATTCACCATTCATGGAGATGTGTTCCAATTTATAAAAAACTGAATAGTGTTTCAATATTCAATACGAATTGAATGAACTGAATCTAAATAATATATTAACATTAGGAAATAAGTTTTCTATCATTGAATATAACATATTTTTATTTCATCATATTATTATTTCCTTGCATTTATGAAATTTGTGATGAATGAATTACATCGCAACTTAAGGCATTGGTCTTCCAGACACATGATTGTTGATATTATATCCCCAACAGAATGGAAATTTAAAAGATATATTTCATATAGATATTATACAATTATAATTATGTTAATATTTTCATATATATTCATTTTATATATCCTTATTAAAATATTATTAAATTATAAATGAAAAACACATCACATTAGTTTGCATGGTAGTAGTCTTCCTTATACATGAGGGACAATATTTTTTTAAAAGGATTTGTATGTAATAATGAAATTTTTGTATTAAATTTAAAATTGAATAATAATATCAATATTATTATTTATAACCAATATTACAAATTTATATCCATTTGATATATTTTGTGATGGAAATGAGTTACATTTGTTCATTAGGAGGTAGTCCGCCCTACAAATAAATGATGTGTTTGTATACCATTTGATGGCCGTTGACATAGTTTTAGAGAATTAAATTAACATTAAATAGTGTAAATATATGGTAGATACTTTGGTTATTATATTTTTATGGAAATAGAATATTTTAAATTTGAGGAGGAATAAATAAAATAAAACACTATGTCAAGAAAATTACCTCTTATTAAGATAACATCTTTTGGTTTGCACCAAATGATTTCATTGGATGGACTAATGAGAGAGAAAAAAATATTTCAGTATGTTATTTTTGGATTAAGGTAGTTATTTGGGTTTTTATTTTATTATCCAATGGGTTTTGGGTGTGTGCATAGGAGATGAGGGGCTGTCCATTTATATGTGAGGTGAATGACACAGTTGTTTTTTTATCAGAAATATATTTTACCACATTTTTTACATGCCAAAAAGAAAACTAAAAGTCCATTATGGATTCCAAAAGAAATTAGGTCTATATATTTCTATACAAAGTGTTTTTGGAATTTTATGGGCCATTTTAGACCCTAATAATTTTTGTTTAACCAGCGGTGTACACATATTTACTTTAGCCATGGTAAGTAATTTTTACGTTTTTACTATTCATTATGGTCCCAAAATAAATTTAAATATTATATAACCAACACTAAAATGATTAAAAATATTTTATTCATTTTATATCCAATTGAATTCACATAATTAGAAATTGTTATTTTAAAAATAATTTCATTAACATGAAGAGATGTTTTTTTAGAATAAAAAATGTTAAATTGTTTTGATAGGATTTATATAAAAATTCAATATAAAATTGATTATAATGGAATGAATTAGAGTAATAGATATATAATTAAAATGATTTTATTTATAATCCCATATTATAATATTTTATATGTTTTTAAATTCTTTATATGAAATGAAAATCATTTATAAAAAATGTATTTTTAAAATTCATTAAAAAAATATTTTCTATGAAAAGTAGAATAAATTCAACCCAATATAATTTTTACATGATTATTTCAAATAGGAAATAAATTTTTCCGATAAATATTATAAATTTTATAAATAAATATATTTTAAAAATGTGAAAAATGTCAAAATGTACATTTTTAGAAAAAAACAAATTTTTTGAGAAAAATTGGATTTATTCATCTCTATATCATATAAAATATATATGATAAATGTTTAAAAAATTAATGTATAATAAATACATTTAATTAAAATAATTCACCAAAATTCAAAATTTTATTTTATTAATTTAATATTTATATATTTTTAAACAAATTGATTAATTAGAGGAAAATTCAATTTATATCAAACAGTTGTTTATATTCATTTATAATAAATTAGCCACTGACTAACACATTTTATATACATGTGTAAACAATTTATAATCATGATTTATTTTATCCAATTCATAGCCATCATTTCAATAATATGAAAAAACAATCATATTAAATTATAATATGATGATTTTTTTAAAACTTGGTGTACTTTGTATCAGAGCGATTCTGAGTATTGTGTGTAACACTGGCTACCAAAATGATAAATGTTTTTGAAACCAAATAACAAATTTTCATGTTGTTACATTCTTCTATAGATAAAATTAATTTACACTCCAAAAATTTTTACTTTGGTTATTACAACTAAAGACACTTCTGTGTCATTACGTCCTCAGGATCCCTCATAACACCATCAAGTTAGCGGTTTCTCTGAAAACAGTGACTAGGTGAGTAGTATTATTTCATTGAAATTTCAGTTTATTATCTTTATTCACAACTGAGTTTTCATCAAAATAATGGTCATGATCTAATAGTACATCCTCTATGTTATGTTCATGTGATGGATTAGGTATTTATATCTTCTTGTGAGATATATGGAACAGATCATGATCCTTTGAGAGATTCTGTTGATGTTCCAAGAAATAATCTTCCATCAAAATTAGATCAATAATTTCAAAGATACCTCGGGGTTATATTTCCATTCATTCATCCATTTTAATTCATAATAACACTATATCACTAGGTTCAAAGCTTCAACTACATCAATAATTATCATCATAACATTTCTATCAGCTTTTTGGTACCCTTAAATGTTGTTGAATGGATAGTCCCTACTCTTCAATTTCCTCAGCTATCGTAGGTCCCAATCAATTTCACATTTCAAATTTATTCATGTATTCTTTACTTATACAGTTACTTTTATAAATATCTTTACAAGGAGTTATCTTAATGCTTTCATAAAGATTATTGTTGTAAGAAAACTCATCTATATGAATGTATTGATCCCAAACCATATTTTTAATAAAAAAATGGTAATAGAATATAATATACTATATTAATTGATCTATCTAACTAACCATCTATTTTATAATGATAACCATTTCTTACACATAACATTATATCAAGTGATTTTTGAAGACATCACTAAAACATTGAGGTAAACACCAAATCTCAATAAGATACTATTGAATGTGTTACTGTATCACCCAAAGACTTGTGAAATATATTAATAAAATGATTTAAATTTATTATACATTTTTTGTTACATGAATCATTGATTTTATAATTTAAATCAAACAATATTTACTGTAACATTTGACGCATCTCACAAAGATTTTAAATGAAATGTAACATAATATAAAAATTTTATTATTTAATATCCTATATACCACATATACATTAAAATGTGTAATTTGAATATTATTAAATAGATTATTAAAATATATTATCTACAAATATATATTAAATATAAACTCGTGTGAATAATTAATTATAAATGAAAATTAAAAAATTTTGGAAATAAAATAAATATTTTTTTGAATTTATTTTTCACTCACAAACATGTTTTAACTCAAAAAAATTTAATATGAATTTTGGTGAATGATATTATTAAAATTTATATATAAAATATATTATAAAAATTCTAAAATATCTCTTACTTATTTTCTAGGATATATATAAGAATAAATAAAATTTTACGATAAAATACTTTATTTTTTTAAAAAGTATGTTTGTCTCTTTTTAAACAATATATTTAAATAAATGACACATTATTAAATTTGAATTGAAAAAATTAATTTCATTTTTAAGTAATCCTAATAAAATTGTATTTGGGGTGATTTTGGATAATTTTTAATAATATTAATTTTTTAATCAATTGTGAGAAATTCTAAATTTTAATTGAAGACGTCCATTTAATATAAAATTTTTATTAAAATATTTTATATATTAAAATAGTATTAATAATAATATTAGTTAAATTATAAATATATTATTTTAATTTATTTCATTGGAATAATTTTCATTTTGAATATTTTTATAAATTCTTTGAATATTTTTGAATATTTTCTCTTTGAAACCCCGCATTCTCATCACGTACAAGAGATTAATTTTAAATTAAAAATTATCAAATATCTTTACAAAATATCGAAAAAATGATTTCCATAAATGGTTTCATAATAATTTATATTATATAATAAGGACATATTAATTTTCTACAAAATGAGTGGAGAAAATATAATAAATTATTTACAGTAATTTAGTTAGAAATGGGTTTACCATGGGGTTAAACTAAAATGATACGAGTACAATTGACCTAAAAGCATTCCTAACATATGTTTTATGGAAATTTATATCCACTATAATGACTAATTATTTTTTATACTCAATTTTATATCCTTTTTTAATTAAAACATTGCGGGAACACCTTTTTCTATTCAAAATATTACATATGTTCCACTTACCTCACATATTAACGATTACAACCTCTTATCTCAGTTCAATAACTCATAACAATATTTAATCTGACAATAACTTCACAAATAACTTCTTCATTTCCCTCCTCACATCTTAGAATCATTTCATTTGGAAAAAATATAACTTAGGAAATAATTTGGTACACATATAAAGACATTACCCAAAGAAGAGGTAATGTACTTTAATGATCGTTTTCAGTGTATTTCTTCCACCACCTCATACAATTTCGATTTAACAATGATAACATAATAATACATATATAAAAAAAATTATTAAAAGATAATATGATTTTTTAATTTCCAAAATTAATATATAATTCAATCAAATATGTTATGAAATCATTGTCTGTGTGTACCGTGGGGTACCAACTCATAAACTGATGACATTCATGTATGAATTGCAACAAATAAATGTAGGTTAGGATGATCTATATAAACTATATTTATTATATTTATTTAATTATTAAACATATATATATATATATATATATATTACTATTTTATCTTCCATTCGTTAGAGGATATCATAATGTGTATTGTGTGTACGGCATACTGCTGCATCGGGAAGTGATGTGATTAATTTTTCACTAATAATTTACATTAAAAACTGTATGGTTAGAGTTAATGAATATATCTGATAAAAATGAAATAATTATTATATTAATGTAATTTTTTCTTTCATAAAATAATATATATTATTTCATTTCTTACATTTTCACTCACTAAAATATGATAAGTTTGTTCGTGAATGTGTGGACACCTGCATTCAAAATATGATGTGACTCTCCCATTTCATCCCCACATGAAATGGATTATTTTTACGAATATATTTAATGAAATAATATGTTATTTAATATATTATAAACATTAATTAATGTTAAAATATTACTTACCTCCTTTCCATAATTCTCATTGAACAAGGAAAATGTTAAGCATATATATGTTTGACCTACCGTCTCAATGTTCGTAAGGTATTTTATTTCTGAAAAACATATTTCATTATTTTTATTAAATGTTTATTTGATTTATAAATGTATTAATTCTGTCACTATTATTTTTATGATGATCATCAGACAATGATTAATTTGATAGGACCGAAAATACCAAATCCAAAAATACTAAAATAAACAAATTAGTTATTACACAAAACATGATATTGGTATGAAATTGGAAATAAATGAGTAATATGTAAATTTTATATTTTATGATATATATCATTATGTATAATTAATATATTTATGATAATAAATTATTTGATAAATTTTAGTTTTTATCATGCATGATATATTTTGAGACACAAGAAATGGATTCCTAGTATCTCTTTTATTTCTGGGAGACATATGAATATTCACCACTTGTTTCTTTTGAATTGTGTATGTAAAACACAGCTTACATGTTATATTAATAATTGAAGTATTTTAATGTAACATAATAATTTATTTTATTTTATTATTTATTTGGTCTTATGATTCAATTGAATAAAAAAATTTAAAGAGAATTTTGTCACAGTTCTCTTTCCATGGGAAATATTTTATGTTTTGAACCTGTTTATTTTAATGAGGTTTATAAACACCCCCTTTGAAATGTAATTTCATGAAACCCTCCCCCTCCAAATATTCCACTCCTAGGATGGAAATGGATAAAGAGATATAATAATCGTAGATTATCACCTCTTGTAGGCCATAGGGTGGCGACCACCACAATGTGTATACAAATCTCTCAAAATGGGAGGAATTTCCCTTTTATAGTAACCATGATCTAGAGATAAGATGTATCAACCACAAACAACTCAAAGGAAATCACACATATATAAATTCAAACTAAAACCATCCAACCTTCATGTTTTTAAAGTAAATGACTAGAAATACAATGAAAATATTCAATGTAAATACCAAAAGAACATTGCTAAGCAGTGACGGAACAACTATCCTGATGCTCGAGCAATTAAGGTCCTGCTTTGTTCCTGAAATCTCACTAGAAACCTGAAAATGTTTTGAAAACATTACATGATCATATCTGTATACTATCTAGGAAAAGAAAATGTCTCTCACGCACACGTGTGAGAAGCATTCTAGTTACCCGATGAGAAAAATAACAGAAACTCAAAAGAATATAACAATGTATACTATAAAATGAATCCTCACTATGGAATGCTCACCAAATTACAGAAGTTGTGTAATGTAATCTAGTAATAACATATATTATAGTGTACCCCTTACAACTTCCCACTGGTTAATTGTTCATCATTAATAGAGAATGTCTGAATACTACCACATTGTTCCACAAGCCCCACGGTCAGTACCCACCCACCCACAACTGGAACACATACCACATCCAACCCACAAATATGTGGGCCACAACCACATCACATCCCATCCACAAAAATGAAGGATTAAATACCAGAATCTCATCCCAAATACACATAGTATAGTATAATAAATATCATCCCAAAGACTCCATGGAAGATCACCTCACCCGAAGAGAGTTGTGCCTCACAACCACACCATAACCTACTAGAAGAGTCTTGGGCCACTAATTCATATATGAGGGATCATAGAAGATCCAATAAGAATGTATGCATCCATCCACCGGGATTTTGGAAAAAAACATGCACCCCGTAACAATGGGGGTGTTTTCACATAGTTATCAACATGAGTTGGGTCCGTATAGAAATCATAAGGAACTACATGTATATAAATAGGTAACCAACACTTAGCCCAACATATGGGTTTTCAAAACAATAACTAGCATATAACAAAAAATCTCTTACTACCAACCCTACATTCACATATCACCAGGAATGATGGTCAATTTTTTTGGAGATAAATGAATTACTCTTTACTACAAGACACAACTTAAAACATACCCCCAGAAAACTCATTTAACCATTTTTTATTCTAGATTCTACAATATCAATTAATTCATTTATTTATTCCATCTATACCAAGGATACTAAAAAAAATCACACCACATGTAACATAATAACTCAAACACACTTTTCAATGTACATGTGAACACTGGGGGAATGGCCCACGTTAGGTAACACTATCCTTCATAAAAACATTATCCCTCCCCAACAATCCTTAGTTTCCCACTGCATGGAAACCACCCTATCCAGCCAAAAAAACTAAACTGGATTGAAGATCCACTACACACTACCCATTCATGAACACTTATCCAACTACTACCATGATCATTCATCAAATTCATGTCTCCTAGTACTTCATTTCCACATGTAAACCCTCCCACAACACTCCTTAACACAACAACATTTGTTATCCCCACTACTAAACATAACCACACCCAGTACACCTAGTAATATAAATGTTAAACAACCTAAACATGCATCCCACAACCCAACCAATACCCAGATGTAGTCCCACTTCATAACATGTTTATCCATTCCCCAATCAATTAAATCAGAGTTAAAGATTCAATTACACCGCACGTACCTCATCATACCCACAACCTCAATCCTAGAAACATAACAACATGACCAGAAATCGCATAGGAAAAAACAGAACCACACACAACACACATATACACCAACCAGAAAGGTGTATTAAAAATTTACAACAAACATTCATTAATTTTACATTGATAATTCAGGGGTGATTAGAGAACTAATTTGATCATGAAAATTCAATATATTTAACAATGTGTACGTGATTAATAAATTTAATAATTTTTTTAGTTTGAAAAGAAATCAAAAAAATAATAATCACAAGTTATAGATGTCCACAAATAGTGGTCACCAACACATATGATTTTTAGAAGGTATACTACACTTACTGTATACAACATGAATCAAGGAAAAAAGTTAAAACATGTGATCATCATCATAATCTTCCCATGCCCTCATTTATTACTTCCTATAATCTTGGATAAACTTGGGTCAAGCATTATTCATAGTGGAACTTGATTATACTCACACTGCATGATACACAAGTATAATAGATATTTTTGAAATACCTACTTGGAATAACATATTATCAACATATACTCTTTATTCCAAAACAAACGGTTGTGAAAGTAGTAGGAAATAATCCAAGGAAAACTGGATCTATAACTACAACACAGATGTGACTCCTCAGGGAAGAAATGTTTTTTGTGCATAGAGGATAATGTGAAGGTTTCAATGTAAGAGAGGGTAATCAATTTAGAAAAGATAGATTCTACATCAAATGAAGGGAAATGGTTTCAGATACCATAAATGTTATATCATGGTCAAGAACATGCGGTTTGACTATTTTTAGGTCCCCAAAGCATTATGATATTAACGATAAATTTTATATCCTTTGAAACACCTTTAGAATTGCTCAAAAAATTCCTTTAACTTGATTTACATCAAATAAATCTTAAGATGGGGGGAAATTGTAAAAATATAGAAATGACTCACTGATGGGTGAGTCCCCTATATGAATTACCAACTGTGAGTCACCGATGACTAACTCCCTTATGGATGAGCCACCGACATCGAGCCACCGATTTGGATCACCAACAGTGAGTAACATACATGACTCACCAATGGTTGACTCATAGACACCTGACCTAATGATTCCTCATCCAACCAACCCCTTGACTTACTGATGACTCGAGTTACAAGCATCCCGACCTACCGATGCATTGAGCTATCAACACCTCAACATACTAACACCTCGACCTACTAAAACCCTATCACACTGACACATTTTCTCCCTGATGCCCCGACCTACCAACGATGTCCCATTAATGTTGAGTCACCAATGAATCCTACCGATACAAGTTACTGATGTCGGACTCACAAAATGAAAAACTAGATATTTGGAAAATTCATGAAATGAGATATTATTTCCTCCAATAACACCCCAAACACTAGATTTTTTCAAATCAATGGATTGGCGAAGTCTATAAAATTTCATCAGATACCTCTCAGACTGTTCTCACCATCATGAATACAAAACCAAACCATTATGAACGAGTGGTCAAAAAACCACCTCATAAGATTCCTCTACAAGAAAAACCACCACGTATTGTTCTAAAGCTAGAGTAAACCCTCAACATATGTGAAGACCTCCTAACACATCTATTAACCCAATCATCGACCAGATACTCCACACATTTGTGTCCCTTTCTACCGAGTACTCTTCTCCATTCCACCATGCATTCACAACACACAAACAAAAGGAATGGGCCACCCACACATCACTGTCGTCCAATGATCATGTATGAATATTGGTCACATCATTAAAGATGAATCTTCTACATTATCCAACTCTCACCATTCATTTACATTAGATTCATCATGATGATATCGATTAATTAGAGATAAGTGAAAGATATCATGGACCCTCTCCAACTATGTTGGTAATGCCATCTAGTATGCCACCTCAAAAACTCTTCCTTATACCTACAAAGTTGGATAAACCTTGGATAAATATTTCCCCCTATACCAAAGCACTACGGTCCACAATGAGGGGAATACTTTAATAATAAATGGTATCCAACATCAAACCCCAAGGTCCTAATCCATTTATCAACAAATGACTTATATCAGTCCGATTTTTCATTTATCCTCTCACGGACAAGATGAACTATCTCTGCCACACTCTACACCATTCTTGTACCAAGAACAACTACCTCCCCAACATCTATCTAGCACAACATTGAATGACAGAGTCTCACCTACAAGGCCCGAATAGAGCCACACAATGGGAGAGTGATAGATATTATTGTAATAATAATACACAATGGGAAACTGTTTCACCCAAGAACCAGAAAATTACAAGACACTATCTCACTCCATTTCCTAAAACATCTAGTTGGTATTATCTATCATCCAATTTATATGTGATTTGAATGCATTTTTATTGTGTAACTAAGTTCCAAAATCATGATGTGATTCCCTACAGACTCATGAGGTTCAATGTGAATCCTGATACATGATAATGGATATCAGAACCCCATGCAGCCACATTACCTCATCCACATGCCTCTTCACTAAGGTATCCACTTCACGCGAATCCTAAATTTCTAAAAAGTGATCCATTTTCATTAGACAATCCATTAAGAACTACATTTCATCACATCCTACATGAGCCCCTGGTAACATTTTGAAAATCATATTGAGATGTCATCTCACATCCACTCGGGGACAGCTAATGGTTTAACCAAACCACTGGAAACATGGTGCTGAGCCTCCACTTGATGGCACTCAAATCACATCACCAAATACTCTACAACAACCCACATCATCCTGATCTAGCTAACCTACTCTCTCATGTCGTGATATTTATAGGAAACATTTTGGTGTACTACTAAGTGTGTTATTTTAATCTCCCAAATAACTCCCTCATGCATCGCCACTGGGACAAAACTCATCCCATGAAACAACATCTGATTCTTAGGATCCTCTAACAATCCCTCTGGAGCATCACCTTGGACAATGTGATTATGCATCACCTCTGCCTCCAAGACTCTACACGAAGACTCCTCCAACTACTACTTCATAGACTAATACACCATCATCTTAAATAAATATCCTAGGTTACCATACATTCCAACATCTATGTTCAAGGAATCCAATGCTTCCATCAACATCCAAGTGTTTGTATATTCTAAAACAACCACTTTCAATGTCTTCTTGCTCAAATCATAAGCCAAAATTCACCCTCTTCATGCGGTATAAGAGATCTCTATGTCATAATACTATATAAAATTCAACCCCTTCAATTTTGTAAGTTAATGTAACACTACGAAGATATATACCTCATTCTCTTGGGTTTTCTTAAGATCACAATGTGCTCCCCAATAAGGTAATTCCGCCATAAAAGTGGTGATAACAAGACTGTTGATAGTTCCAAATCATGGGATAAATAGTTACATTCAAGGGGATGTAACAACATAGAACCATAATATATCACTCCCTATTTCTGCATCTACTCACTCCATATGACTTGATGGGATGCATCGCCAAAAACTATGAACATAAAACCTTCCTATGGAAACCGGTTCATTGGAGCATTGATTGACTCCCATTTTAGATATCTAAAACCTTCTAACATTGCTAACTCCATATAATGACCTGGTCTTTTCTTGTCTGAGCCATAAATGGAGTTTCTACTCATGGGAAATCGAGTACAACCCTCTAGTAATAGTATGAAAGAATGATAAACCTTTGAACCTCCTCCATATTCTAGGGTGATCCCTAATAAAATATTCCTTGACCATCAACAGGTCAACTGATACACCCTACTGATACAAAAAATATCCATGGATGTGGTCCTCCCATGTCAAAAACATGCACCTGGGAAAATTTCTGTATTGATGGTTACATTCTTCGACCTCGAGGACAGTCCTGATATCTTCAGTATTCTAAAAATTTGACATCGAGTAGATCTGAATGTTTTCAATGAGTTGGAAAATGAAAAATTATAGGAAATCATGAATGATGAGGTTTGTATGTCCAAGGAATTTGGAAAGTGTGTTCGTAACACCAAGCAATGTAACCACAATCTCAATGTGTAAATACGTACACTTGAATGCAGTCTTCAAGATGTCACCTTCCTTCACCCCCAACTGGTGATACCCCGACAACAGATTGGCCTTGGTAAACAGACGTGCTTCCCTCAACTAGTTGAAAAGATAATATATCCATGAGAGTGGGTAATGCTTCCTAAATGTCACCAGATTCATCCTCTAGTGGACTATGTACCGCCTTAGACCACCGTCTTTCATCTTTCTGAACTAGACTGGAGCACCCCATGGTGACACAATAGGCCATAAAAAGACATACTTCATTAGGTCATCAATCATGATCTGCAGCTCCAATAGATCATAAGGCGCCATCTGATAAGTAGCCATCAAAATCAAACTAGCACCAGGTTGTATGTCTATTCAATACTCAATGTCATGTCAAGGGGGTAGAGTCACATCCTTTTCAGGTAAAACATAAAAGAACATCAATAAAACTCCTAAAACCTCCAATATCCCATCATCCAATTATTCCACTAATACTTAATCCATCATGTAATGAAGAGGCTCCATGCTCCTGCTTCCCATTATCTAACTCTTCTCACCACTGAAATCCACAAGTTGTCCATACAAGATTGAAATCATAACACTCCTCCGGAATAATTGGATGTTTGTATCCAAGGAAAACAACAATTCGATGCCAAATATGAAATAATATGGATTCATCTATTGAATTTTGATATCCCCACATGATGGATGTGGCCCCAACATTAGTCTACATCCCCGAAAAACATCAAACAAGCAGATCTGAACTCTAACTGATATACTCAACATTGAGGGAATATAATGTCTCTCTATTTACAGCCCTAGAGGATTGTCTATGCCATGAAAAACAATGTTTTTTGAATCTCCAATATCAACCACGGTGAAAACAAGAGTAATAAAAAAGACGATCGTACCATGAAAGATCTTCGACCCTACTAGAACTTCTTTTATACAGATTGAAACTGAATTGGACCTACTCCTCTGACTCTCAGTTGTCAACGACCTCCTAAACCACATATAGGAAGTGGTCCCTGAGGAATTTCCCAAGGTCCCCGTACACATTCCCTATATCCCCTTCACGAATCAGGGGAATGTTGTCCCAATTGATGGAAATTCCTCATTAGAATCTGCTACTAAAACGAGAACAGAACCATCCCACCTCAACCTTACTGTGCTCCAACTAGGTAGTGACTCTAATGCTGCCTATGGACTCCTCCATTGAAACTCCTCGATCCAAATCCAATCATACACACTCAAGGTTCGGATGGTTGAAAATGAAAATACTATGGTCAACTCCCTGTTAGACGATACCTAGATGGCCTTGGTGCCTAAGACATGCTATTAGAATCCATTCCCATTGTAGAACCCATATTGATCCCCACTCTTTGTATGCATCCTCGTGAATACATTCTCTCAACCGCTTCAACATTATTCTAGACATCTAGGTAAATCACCAATGTAATGTGAGTAACTATTTATTGGAGATATTGAAGAAGTGACTCCTATAAAAATGTATCCCATGGATCCTTATCCAAAAGAAGATCTCGAGAAAAGAGATGGATATCCTAGAAATGGATACTGATTTGTCATACCGAATTACTCCTCTTATAGAGGGAGAGTATCTATTGTCAGTTCTATGACTTATCGGTCAAATAATTAAATTTTTCTTGAAAAAAAATCTCAAAATCGACCCACAGAACATCAACCTACCTCCCCTATATTAGATACAACATTCACCATTGACACACATCTCCCCTCTGCTGACTAACTACCAATGGAACCATGTACTCCATCAGAGACCGTACTATGCTGAAGGTGATCTCAATCTCCATAAGTCGTCTCTCTGTCTCTATGTCCCTAACACTGCCCATGTACTTTCTCAGAGTTTTCCGCAGTAAATCCTGAATCGTCTTCTGCCACTGATTTTCATCCACTAATGAATGATCCCTCCTCATTTTAGCCAGATTTTCATGTGCCTACACCACCACCTAATCCGATCATAGAGGAGGACTGGCTTCCACAACTAAAAGGTAAAAACTGAGCTCTTACACCCGAGTAGTAAGGAATTTATTTTTGATTCATTTTAACTCATTGTTTATTTTAATTTCCTAAAAAACGCCAAAAAAACAATAAAAAATTATCATGATTCATATAACATTCCATAGTTCTATACCCCACAAATTGTGTATCCTCACTTGGTCATTCAGTAAGCAGAAAGTCCATTCAAAAGATATTGGGTGGGGGGAATCTTATCACCTAGTTGGTCTCCCATGGCCTATTTCACATAACATGATCATCTCACATTTCCACCCAAACAACCCATTCAATCCTCACTATGACTAAATCCAAACATCATCCTACATCTCAACCATCATCATCTGATACATTTCTATCATGACCACCTCCCCCGACAAGTATTCCCCTATGAAGATGGAAATGGAGAAAGAGAAATAATGACCCCCGAGTCCCACCTATAGTAGGCCCTATGGCAGCAACCATCACTAAGGGAATAACAACGTGAATAAATGGGAGGAATTAATTTGTTGATAGTAAAGAATATCTATTGATAAGATATATCTACCGCAAACATCTCCATGTTACACACCCAAAAATAGATAGATATATAAATATATATATATATATATGAAATAAAAAAAACATCCCACATCCATGTTTCAAAATAAAACGTCTCTAAATGGACTGAAAATCATCAAACTAAATATAAATAGAACAATGCTAATCTGTGACCTGAAAAAATCCCATCACCCTATCTAATATGGTCCAGCCTTGTCCATTAAATCACCCTAGAAACATGAAAATAATTTTATATACCTAGAATGAGTATATAAATATACTTAGTAGAAAAAATCCAAAGTCTCTCTAGCGGAAGTGTAAGAATCATACTAATTCCCCAATTAGAAAAAAAACAAAAACTCCAAACCGCATAAAAAGGTATATTATCCACCCAAACCTCATCAAGGAACACTCACCAAATAATGCAAGTAATTTGAAGTAAATTATTAATCACAATGATTATAGGGTAACCCACACCACTTCCCACTGGTTAACTACTCATCCTTTATAGTGAACATCCTCATGCTACCATGCTCTTACACAATCCCCAAAATCATAAGATAGCCACACACACTTGGGCCACATATGACATCCACCCCACAAGCACCTGGGCCTCAACCACATCACATCTCTCATACTATCACCTAGGACTCAAAACTAAAACCTCTTCCCAAAGACAAATGGTAAACTACAACATATATCATCATGATGATACATGGGAATCACACCACGCTCGCACACATATGGTCCTCACAACCACATCGTAACCTATCTAAAGAGTCATGGGTAACAAATGTAATGAAGTGTGAGTTGATAAGAGCCGATAACCATACTTCTATACTCCCACAATGATATTGGGAAAATACCCTTCTCCACAATAATGGTTGTGTGCAGAATGTATTTCTCATCATATATGGGGTGCGTATATAACTCACAAGGAACTACATGTATATATTGGAACCAAAAACTCATCAAAACTTATGTGTTTTTAAAACAACAACCATCCTAAACCAAAAGTACCATTTTATCAAACAATACATCCATATCTCACAATAATTGACAACCACTTTCATATTTTTAGAGGTGATCATTGTTTCACTACAAGCCACAACTCGAAACATACCCCCAACCAATTCATTTAACCAATTTTCACTATGCATTATCAATTCATTTATTTATTTATTACATACCTACCTGGGAAATTAAAAATCCACGCACCCCAAAAGTAACATCATAACCCACACACACTTCACAATGTCCCTGTAATTTCTGGACGAAATGCCCATTCAAGGAAACATCATCCTTCTTCAAAAATTATCCCTTCTAAACCATCCTCAAGAGCTCCGCTTCACAAAAATAACCATATTTATAAATAACAAAACACAACTAGATTGTAGTCCCACTGAACACTCTCCTTTCTTGAACACTAATCCAACTACTACGACCATCATTCATTAAATTCATGCAACTATAAAGTCTTGGATTTTATATGTAGATTTTTTAAAAAATATATAGGAATTTTTTGATACTAGGCACTATGAAAAGACACGATTTTGAGGCCCATGGTTCTTGGAATAAGTGTTTGATCTATTTTTATGTTTATTAATAATATCACTCATGAGAAATTTTAGTATCTTCTAAATGGGTCCTCGTGTGGGAAATATGAGGGAACTATTAAGCTCATAACAATGTGTTTACCATAAGAGGGGCATAACAATAACCAACCCGGTTTGTTTACATAAGTTAATTTATCAAATTATTGAAAGTGAAAAATATTCATAAAATGTTATGTTATTTTATTTGATCAACATTACGCAAAAACTCTGCAGTAATTTGATGTGCTAACATAGTGATGGATTAATACAGTGTCATTGGAATGTTGAATCATGTTAAAAACACTGAAACACATTAACATATTTCCTCCATTTTCATAGGATGAGAAAAACACTATATTGTATAAGGATGTAAAATTGTTCCCTGAATCCATGAAGTTTACCTAAGTTATGGAAGAGGAAGCTTCATCCAGTGATGATGAACGAAGAACACCAATGAATGACAAACACCGAAAAATTAAGGATCGATGTCATTCATGAATAGATCTCCTTCAACGGACATATTATGTCCTCAATCAAATCCTCCTTCATGGTTGGTGGTCTATTTTTTATTTGGATTCCTTTCGCATTTTTTGTTTACAATGAACAACACAAGCCAACCCCCAAAAAGGTTGGTCAGTAGTTTGATCATTCTTACTGGATAATATAAAATGTGGGATTAAAGGGGAATAATCTTATTAAACATTCTTTTGATTCTCATTCATAATTATACTATCTTGAATAAACCAAGGACAACCTAAATAATTCCATGGTCTATTCTAATGGTGTTCTCATTCTTATCTCTCTCCACATTCATTCACTCTTCATCGAAGGATCCTTGTGGTTGTGGCGTGTTTTTCTAGGTTGTTCCAAATGTGACCAAACCCCTAGAGTGTCTAAGAAAATATTTGGACTCCTTTTTAGGGAATACGGTGAATGAAGAATCATGAAATGATTCTGGGTTCACAAAACGGGCCGCCAAGGAAAATGAGGAGGCTCACAGAAGAGGGGATACTAGCGATGTCGCGACCACCTGGCGTGAGGATAACTTGGCACGACATATATGGGTAGCGGACAAGGATATCAGCTTTATGAATGGTGTAAAGTCTTGGATGGACACAGTAAAAGGACACATCAAGAAGCGATGTGACGTTTTCCAACTATATCATGCAAAGTCCTCACAATAAGGACTGCAAGGCAGTCACATGGAGGACGAAAACATTCAAGGCGGTGGCCTCCATACATTGACCGAGTGGGATGTAGTTGCTGCTGCATCTGTTTATAATGTACTAGCCCACTAGAGTGGGGTGGGTAGAGGCTAGCAGGAGGTGCTAGATGTAGGCTGATTTGGCTACAGACTAGGTCAGACAAGAAACATACCACACTAGCACATTTTTTACATATATTTCCATAAATCTCACATCTTGTGTCAATTTGAAGATATGTTTGCATCATTGTACCCATCATGATGAGGCATTCATTTTTAAATACACTACAATAGTTTTAATGGATGTTAAAATATACCATTTTTGGCTTGAGAGGTAGGTTCTCATAGAGCGAGCATGTTATGGACGGTATCCTGTGACTGTATGTGACCCATTCAGAGGGTGTCTCTATTACCCATACAGATTCTGTCTCCAATGGAGTGTGTCTCTTGAACCCATAAGTTGTGTGTACCACATGGAGTGTGTATCCAGCACCTATAGAGAGGGTGTCTCTTATGGAGTGTGTCTTCTGTGCCTACATGAAGTGTATCTCATGTGCCTACACAGAGTGTGTCTCATGCACCTATGCGGAGTGTGTATCTTATGCAGTCATGGAGTGTGTCTAATTGGATTTGAATATTCTTTTACATACATAGTATATGTATCTTTGTGTGAGATGAATATGGATACTCTTTTTATTGTATGTCTTAGAGGACACACTTTGTGTACATCCTTGATAGTATTCCTTGAATTTTTCATTGTGGTTTACCATTGTGGTTTGAGATCCTTTATTGAGTACTGTTTTACTCACCCCTACTTGGGAATCACTAACACTTGTCATGTCTATTTTAGATGATCGAATATTTGACATAGTCTTTCTTGGGTTGAAGACAGTCATGATTTAGGGTTACTCGATGGACATGTTATGATTTAGAGACATTCAAACAACTTACTATACCTATTCTTTAGGTATGGTTTAATTTAGATGACACCCATGGTGTTGTAATTTTCTCTTTCATTTGGGCTTATATTATAGGGAATTTAATGTTTAGCTTTTAATATTAATATATGTGGTTTATAGTAGGTTTGTTATCAATTTACTTATTGTTTTTTTGGTAGTTTTCTTGGGGATGGGTTCACGTGTTTAGGTTTATAGAAAAATGCATCACATTTGTGGGAAATTCTTACTCGACGCTAGTCTCCATCCCCTATCCTATGAGAGGCATTCTATGGGTAGTCACAACATGATCCCCAAGGGATGGTTCATGACAGAGTGGAATCTGAGTGCGGTGAGTTTTACTTTAGATTTGGGGATATAATGATTAGTGTTTTGTGTTCAACATTCAGGCCAGGGAACCCTATGTTAGTGCGGAAAACTATCTTATCCATATACCATGTCCATGAATTATACTAATGAAAAAACTAGTCACATGTAAAATTAATGGTTAATGCATTATATATGAATTGAGTGTTTTCTCATGTACATATTTTGTCAGAGTTATCTCACCAGGAATACTCTATTGAATGTGGTACATCTTGTTCTGTTTCAAGATGATTCTACACAACCATCCATCTAAGATTCCATAGTGTGTCCATGAGGATGGTATGCCGAGTGATGAGGCATTGGTGAAGGGGTTGTTTGCAGAAATAGAACCTCATGGTAGTTTTCCAGCGATACTGCAACCCGGATAGAAGCAATTCCTATCAGCGTAAAAAGTATTTGAAGCATGCTGGATCAGTGAATAGATTGTGTTACAAGGAAAGTGACCTACTATGTTCTTTGGTGATATGGATCCATATGTTGATGATGACTAGTTGTTGCTGGTGACATGAATATTTTATCTTGTGGGGAGTCCTATTGATCAAATGGTGATCCTAGACGCATGTCTTCTACAAAGCATGGCAGAGAGATGGTAAAGAATGGTGATCTAGACACACGAGGTGGTGATCCTCTCTAGGACAGGAATTAAGAGTATATTCAGGGAATAGTTATGTTTAGTGATGTTATTCTCTCTATGTATATTGGAACTCCTGCTACTATAGAAGGGAATCAGAATGGTGGAAGATTACTCCATGATATTTATTGATCTGTCTCTTTAAACTACATACAATGTGTGAGACCCATTAATTTAGTACCATAAAATTGAGAATGTACTACACCAGGAGATCAAGTCCTCGATGATATACCTTAGAATCCCTACCAATTATGTGGTTCAAGAGAGAGCTCTACTAGTAGAGAGAATTCTTTCAGAGTAGGCACCAACGATGGGAGCTACCACCGGGCACCATGAATCTGGGTCTTCAGTATAATGTAGATGCAAAATGACCCATGAATCCAAGTGGATAAGGCAATATATGGGATGAGTCCATGATTTGGGATGAGCGGTGTGGGTCTTCCCGGACATAACCGGTCAGCCAACAGAGAGGATGTGATATTCCTGCAGTGGTCAGGGATATATGGCTAGAGATTGTCCAACCAGCTGTACGACTAGCCAATAGATGGTCAAGGGACCACCGAGGAAGTATTGGAGGAAATAATATGGAATTACACTAGATGATGTTTATTGAATATGATCAGGATGATCTGTCGGAGGAGGAAGGATGTTTGAGTTACTACCACCACCACCCACAAGTAGAGCATACTGAGTTTAGTGAGCAGGTGGATAGGGGGAAGGACAGTTGCAGGCAATGGTGTCTTATGATCTTTAGATACCAAGTATTAATAATAGTACAATCTCTATAATTTCCATCCTGGCTATAATTTTTATAATCACGGGTTCCAGTCAGTCTTTTCTAACCTTGACCCTTGTTCGAGACATGGAGATTCCCATGGAACCATTGTCTTAATCACTATACCTAGAGTCTCTTACTAGAGGATATTCAAAAATCACACACTGATTTCAATAGTGTTCCCCTACGTATGGGGTGGGAGTTTCAGTTGTTATATCTTAGTGGAAAAATCATGTCCTTATAATGTCGTTCTGGATATGGGATGGTTATCTACAGTTCATGCTCAGATCTACTATTTTAGGTGCACAGTGCGGTGTGTCAATGGGTAAGGGAACATGTTAAAATTTTCCATTTAATGTTAATTACAAGTAACGTAGTCTGTACTCACACATAGGAGGGTGAAACTGATCACAAATTAGTTTGGTAGCATGACCCTCATTGTAGTGGATTAGATGAGTCCTTAGTTTCCTGCAGTGGTGGACGAGTATGATGACATCATTCTAGAATATGTTCTAGGGCTACATCCTCACAGTGTGGTGGACTTCAGTATTGACCATTACCTCACAAAGACATTGATATCTACATATGAATATCATATGGATCTTGAAGTTATTCCTTAAATGAGGTAACATGTGGAGTATTTGCAAATAAAAGGCTTTGTGACACCCATTGTTTCTCCATGTGATACCCTAGTTTTGTTATCCTAGTAGTAAGAAGGGTGTTTGAGATTGTCTGTTGACTTATGGTGCCTAAATCAGGTGACCAAAATGAATAAGTAACCACTATTAGGGAATGATTACCACTTCAATTAGATTAAGGGAGTTAGATGGTTCTCAAAGACATACCTCAGATCATGCTATCATTGGCTATAGGTGAGGGATAAGAACATTCCAAAGATGTATTTCATATGTCTCTATGACCACTATGAGTAAATTTTGATAAAATTTTCTATGATTAATACCCTAACATTGTTCTTGGGACTCGTGAACATGATCATCCTACCTTACCTACACCATTTTTTAGTGGTCTTCATTTTTTCCATCCAGCTGTACTCGGTATCTGAGGCGGGGAAAAGATACACTACTGGATTGTCATGTAATTGCGTTGAGAGAAATTTCTTTATGGGAATCTCTTAATGTGTACACTCTAGATATGAGAGGTCCACTTTTTTTCACAAGTCATTTGGAAGGCTAGAGTTGCCTTAGATCCTGCGAAGATAGAGGTGGTTCATTCTAGGGATCCACCCAAGAACATTACCGAGGTTTGGATTTTCCAAGGGTTGGATCGGTACATTCCGAGATTGGTGCACAAATCCTCTAAGTAGCTACATCAATTTCATCCTTGAAATTGGAGGGTAAACCATTCATATAGATGGTTAAGTGCTAGGGGAGCTTTTACCAAAAGATACAGTGTTTGACGAGTACTCACATTCTATGATTCTAGAGGATGTTGTCAAGTATGTGATGTTATAAAATTCATTAGTAATGAGTCTTGGGTGATTCATGATGTAGTGGAATACAATGATTTATCATCATTAATGGAAATTGAGACCACATGACCAGAAAAATGCGACCCATGATCTGGAATTTGCCGCAGTAGTCTTCGAATAGAATATTTAGTGACACTACCTTATGAATGAGTCGTTTATCATCTACTCAGACCATAAGAGTATCAGGTATAAATTTTCTCATAAAGATATGAACACGAGAAAATGATGTTGTATAGAGTTCATCCTAGGTAATGACATCAAAATAGTCTATAATCATGGGAACAGGAATGTGGTGGCTGATGCTCTTAACTGAAGATCATGTTCACATATACTGAACGATGCCCCAGCGAAGATGGCCTCATTTTAGATATCCATCATGGATGGAGATAAATTATCTTATCTCTAGTAGATGGTGGTTACACCTCCACTTTTACAGCATGTGTGGGAGTAAAATATCATATATGTCAGCTATGATACCACACTTGCTCACATGTCCATAGGCAATGACCCCGATGGATATTAAAAATGTTGGGAGGATGTCATCAATTTAAGTTGTTGTTCCATTTTACCAGAGTTGTAATGGGAAGAGGTGTTTAGAAAGTTCCATAAATTCCCTATAGTAGTAGATTCAGGTGTAAAAAATATATACCAAGACATTTGACAAATGTTTTAGTGGCTGGGGATAAAGAAGGAAGTGGTAGTGTTTTCCACTTGATGCCACACTTATCACCATGTGAAGCCCAAGCACCAGGTTCTAGTGGGTTTTACTCATCCCCAAGAGGTGATAGAGTGGAAGTGGAATGAAATATCGATGGAATTCATGATGGTTCTACCATGTATGTATAGAAGAAATTATACCATTTGGGTGATCATTGACCAACTCACCATGTAATCAAACATCATAGGGATTCACAAATAGGGTTTGGTAGAGAGAATGGGATGACTCTATGTACAAAAGATTATTAGACTCAATGGGTTCCAATCAATGATAGTATCATATCATGATAATAGTTTCACATCCCAATTGTGGAAGGGGTTTTTAGAAATATTTGGGACTTAGATACGATTTAGTAAAACTTTTTAACCACCAACATACAATTAGATGGAGCGGATCATTCAGGTCATAGCAGACACGATACATGCCTGCATCCTCGATTTAGGCTACTGATGAGAGGATAGCCTCACCCTAGTGGTGTTTTTGTACAAAAAAAGCTATCAATAAACTATTGATATGTCACCATTAGAGTATTTATATGGGTGACCCCATAGGTAACCACTCTACTCGACTAAACCCTAATAGTTAGCACTCATCGGCCCAGAGTTAGTGCAGGATACTATAGAGAAGGTACATGTCGTCTAGGAGTAGATGAAGATTGTACAGATCTGTCAGTGGTTCAATAATGTTAGGTTATAAAGACCCTCAGTGTATGAGGGGAGAAAACATGTATTCATTTGGGTATCTCCTTGACATGGGATACTGAGATTTAGTTGGGGTGGCTAGTTATATATATGGTTCATTGGAAATTTTCTGATGCTGGGTAGATTGGGAAAGGTGGAGTGCCACTTGGATCAACATTATCAGGTAGATCAGGTGCATGACATCTTTCATGTATCCTACCATAGGATATATATACATGAACCTTCACATGTCATTGAGTATGGAAAACCTGTACGTTGATGATTGGGTGTCTATTACAGAGTTAATGGTGGAGATTCGGGTCGACCAGAGAGGACACTCTATGGGAGATCTTTTACTCTATTTTTTGTTTGGTTGAAGTACAAAATTATTTTGGAGAGAACTTGGGATTTGGAGGCCCATATTCTTGATCAATATCCTCATTTGTCTTTTCAAACATTGTTGTGGATTTTGGGGACCTAAAGTTGTAAGGTTGGGAGAACGTAATGTCCCTTATTTTCAATGTAATTTTTTTAAAGATTATATGAGAAAATTTTGAGACCAAGAGCTAAGACGATGTCTGATTCAATGGCTCTGGGTGACTATTATAAATTTTGAAACTAGTTTTTATGTTTATTAAAAATATCATGCATTTTTGGTTTTAGTATCTTCTAAAAAGGATCTTAGATCAGAAATTTGAGGGTAATACTATGCTTCGAACAATTAGTTTACCTATAAGGGGCCTCACATTAGCCTGCACAAGTCAGCTACAAAATTTATCTTATGGATTTTTTAAGAGAAAAAATAAAATATACTTGAAATTTAATTTCTTTTATTTCTCCATGGTTACATAGTGACATAGAAGCACTGCGATGTTACGACTCAACAAAACTGAAATGTATCATCGTGGTAATTCCGAAATGCATTAACACATTTCATCCAATAATCAAAGCCAGCGACAATCATCCAAATTCAAAATACTGCATAATTCTTCCATGGACTGCTGATGTTTCCTTGAGGAAAGGCGAAGGACACTCCCCCACCGGTGACGATGAATGAAAAACTCCAAATAATGACAGAACAAGGAAATTTGTAGATGTTTATCTGTGAATGATGAATTATATCCTTCAATATATCCTCTTTCTAGGTATGTGGGTCTGTTTTTCTTCATGATTACTTTCCTCTCTCATGCTTCTAATGCAGATGGTGGAAAAACCCATGAACATGTTGATATGTTGTATGATTGTCCTTCGATGTGGGTTAAAATTGAATTTTTAAAAGGAGGTGAATCTTATTAATCATTATTTTGTGTCTCTTTCTTAATTTCATGGAAATGAACAGACCACGACCTACCTGAAAATGGAAAGGGACCATTCTAATGGAGCTATCATGCTTATATATCTCCCCCGTTCTTTTATTCTTCATCGATTGACCATGGTGGTTGTGACATGTTTTATATGGTGGTTCTAAATGTGACCAGACCCCTAAAGTTATAGAGAGAATATTTGGAGTCCATGATAGTGAATATGGAAACCAATGTATCATGTGGGTATTCATGGTTTGAGAAATAAAGCACAATGAAGAATTTTTCATCCCGTAGAAAAGGAACCACTAGTAGAACCGGTGTTGCCACGCGGTGGTGCCTATGTTTATGCATGCCGGTGTTGAAACCTAATGGGTGGAGCGTAGGGAACGATAGCCACAAGTGGTAGATAGGGTCTCCAACTTAACAGCCAGAGTAGGGGCATGGCCAGATGCAGAATGTGGCTGAGTCACATAGTTAAGTTCCAAAGTCATGTTGGCCCGCAATGAGACAGTGCAACAACCATTATTCGGTGGTCATGTGGAGGTCGCCACACTGGACATGGTTTCCATCCCATGTTGACCTGATCAGTTGTGGCAGCCACCGCGTCTAGGTGTAATGAACCAACCTGCTCCAACGGGATTGGCCGAAAGTTGGTTGGGCAGGTTGTAGGATAGGACGGCAGTGGGTCGAGTCAGCAGTGGGGCGGTCTGGAATTGGGACGGGCTGTAAATAGGTGGTTTCGGCAGTGGGTTGGGATGGTATTGGGACGAACCAAATATAGGCCAAGCCCGACTGACCGTGTGGGAACTACATGATGGGGTCTGACCCTACAGTTTTTGGTAGACCAACATGTCCAGTCAAGCATGAATCGGGTCGGGATAGTGCAGTCCAACTAGTTTGGACAAGACTCGGACCCCAGTGGCCCCATTTTATCTTACATGGAGATAACTCAAAAAATTTGTGTCATTTTGAGGGGCCTTTTTCATTGTAGGAACCATCCCGACGAGGTGTTCCATTTGGGATACTATAAGAGTGGTTTAAAAAAGGTTTATGTGCAATATTTTTTCCTCAAGGAGTAGGTTCTCCTGGAGCAATCATGCTACGGATGAAATCCCATGACGTTCTATTACCAATATATAGTGTGTGTCTTACATAGTGTGTATCCTTCACCTATAAAGATTTTGTATTCTATGGAGTTTTTCTCCTGTGCACAAAAAGAGTGTGTCTCCAAAATCTAGATGGAGGGTGTCTCTAATGACTACACAGATTCTATCTCTAGTGCCTACAGATAGTTTTTCTTCAACACCTATGTATAGTCGGTCTCATAAAAAGACCTGATGTAGATACCCAAGCTTGACATACTGAACATTACATTACTTTTGTTGAATACATAATAATTCCTCAAACAGACATCTAATTACCGTATAATTTTAGTTCCATTAGAGACTGGAAAACATTAAAAACTTGTTTATGAAACATCTAAATTGTCTCTAGCTTTAACCATCATTACTAGAACCCCTTTTTAACATATCTTATATAAAACCATTCTTCAGATACATGGAGTAAATATACATAAAAATAGTTCCGATCAAATTCCCAATAAGGAAATGAATTGAAATTATATTAAAAAACATAAAATTAAGAACACTAAAACATGAAGATACATTTTAAAAAAAAAACATTCCACAATTAACATTTATCAAAATATTGAATCATTTCTTAAATCTTGATAGTTCATAAGGCATATATCATAAAAGAACATTATCCTTGGAAAAATAACATTGGCATAAAATATGAAATTGTGGTAAATAAATAAGAACATAATATGATTTCTATAGTAGCCATGGAATTTATTCCCAAATCATCATTATAGATAATTTCTATTACTGAATCAGGTTTTTATGGCACTCTAGTGATGTATTACTGAACTGGATTTACATTCCTTTACAGCCCTATATTACATAACTGTATTTACTTAGAATTATTGTCATGTCTATCACATGAGATATAAATCATTATATAATGCAATTTAGGGTGATATAGGTACCACCAATATTATAATGAAATCATTATTACATGTTCCAAAAAAACATAAATCATTCATCATTGCATATCCCAACTAATAAAATGGGTTTATTAAACATCGTTCTATCATAACATAATCTATATAAAATATCATTCCATCATTAAAAAATAAAATCTAATAGGGATAGAAACATAACCCTATTTAACTAACCTCATCTAAGATGGAAAATAATTTTTATAAAACACTTGAACTTAACAATTGAGGAAAATATCCCTTCTTCTTCATAAATGTTTTTTCTTTCATAATACAGTGAAATTTTAAAATTAAATAATTCATCTAAAATGAAAATTGATATAGTGTAGAAAAATATTCACTGAAAGAGGGAATCATTGAATCATAAAAATAATTTAATGTCTTATAGGTTAAAAATACATTTTCCTCATACTTTTGCTGGACAATTAAAAAATTACCTCCTATTGTTAAAAAGAAAGATTATTTTTATCCCATGTAGTAAAAATAAAAAATGTTTAAAATTTACATGAAACATACATAAAAGAATAATAAACATTTTATGAAACCATTTTTAGAAAACATGGACATTATTGATAAATATATCACTATTAAATACATAATTATAATCAATGTCAAATTAAAATGATATTTTGAAATTATCCTCTAAAATTGTTCTGATATTATTAATATGCCTCTAAAACTCTTCTATAATTATTTATATAATGTTAATAACTTATTCAACAATCATGGTCATCATATATGTTTATATTCTCTATCAATTTTTTGTAACAATTCATTGTTACATGTTATTAGGGTTTTAAATGCTTTATGGCCATGTACATGTTATTTTGAATAAGTTCCAGTTATACTTATTAGGTCATATTTATAAAATTATAAAATGATATTAAAATAATAAATACTAGATTTATTACTTTTTATAATCATTCTTGAGTTGTTTTCAAGTAAAATGAATCACATCTCATTGTGGAGATGGTAGATTGTACATACGCACGAGCATCGATATCATTCCCATATTTTCAAAATAGAATGGAATTGTATGGTGTACTCTATTTCAGAATAAATATAATTTTATAATAATAATATATCGTTATTACAACCATTTTGATAATCATCCATCTATGTTGGTGATGAAAAACATATTACACCACGATGTGGAGACAGTAAGTTGTATGTACGCATGAATGATGATTTTGTCATTATTATGATGGATACAAAGTGGAATATGGTTTTTTCATAATTACATTAAAATATCAGTATAAATACTAATGGATTTATTATTAAATAATGAAACATATCATGATGTAAAATTTTATGTTGAACATAATATGATAGAATTGGTAGAGGACATTACCTCTTCTTTGACGTCCTCTCTTTAGAACACTTCATAATCGAACTAGAGTTGGTAAATTGAGAATACCAGAACCACTTGAATGATAAAAGGGAAGTTGGGAAGTGAAATTTGATGGTTATGGTTGAGATTGAAGGCAGAAAATGATTTTAATAGTTGAGGGAATATATTCCCATTTATAATTGAGTTGAGAGGCACTTTTGGATATATTAAAAATTTTAATTTATAAAAATTAGGAAAATAAAACCAAATACCTCCAAAATTAAATATATTTGAAGATATGATATGATAATATTTAAATATCATGAAACAATAAAATTTTCAAAGGTTTTTATGTCAATTCAGTCATTATCATTTTAATTAACAATTAGTTATTCTACATAATATTTGCAAAGATAACAAATGATTCTATATTTAAAGGGTGAAATATTTTTTATTTAATTTCAGTAATTTCATAATGAATAATTTATATCATTTTATACCAAATAATAATAATAATATTTTTTTAAATTGTATAATGGTTTTTAAAAAAATTTATAAAACCTTTATTAAACAAAATATCAATTTTGTCAATTTTGATGCCATTAATTTCACGGATGTTTAGAAATATCAAGATAAATAATAAAACCTAAAAAAATATTTTATTATATCACTAGTGGGTAAAGGTATTATATAAAATTCATTGATCTAAATAATTATCCCAAATTATATTTATTTTATTATTTTAATTATTTTAATAAAATTTATTTGATATATCCATTATTAAAATAATTACTACAATTATTTTGGATAATTATTTAATATGATTAATTGTTGATTAAAAACTAAAAATAAAATACTAAACTTTCCAAAATTTAAATATATTTCATTATAATATATTTAGATGAATTTATCTTCTATAAAATAAATAATTAATAATGTCATTCTTGTTAATGTTTGAATATTAAAACATTAACATTACATAAAATTAAATGATATAAATGTCATTATCTATTATATAAGGATTCAAATGGAGACTAGCCTGACCATTGGATGATTATCATTGTTATATAATAGACCAATAATATTTTTTCATGATTATTTAACTTTTGATTTTTATTTGGATTTTAATTAAAACCGATTCATTGATTTCTCATTAATGAAATATTTTTACATTATTAAGGAATTTGACGTTAAGGTCATTTTTTATATCGTAAAAATTAAAAATAAATTACCATGATGTAGGTAATTATTTTATATTTCCATGTAATATTTAATTTCTTAGATATCACAATGTTTTTTCTAAATTCAAATTATTATACTTATAAGAAATGTGAGTTTGACATTTTTTCACTTTCATTGGTTTTATTAATATCTATGTTATTTTCATTTGCAGTTATACATTAAATGAGAAGGATTGAAACCTAAAATTTTATGTGTACAATTATAATAATCAAATAGTATTTTTTTCAGGAGTTATTTTAGTGGTATTTTGATTAAACTTATTATATGTTTATATTCATAAACAGTTGGGTTTTTAATAATATCTATAATCTAAATCTAGAATTTTATTTTTTTGAAGTACTTTCATATTTTTAAATACTCACAGACCATCTATGAATTATCTCTGGAAACCTGCGTGTCTTGAACCACTCCTTCAAACCAGACGTTTGTAGCTCAAACCCAAGTGTTAGTATACTGATGATGAATGATTTTTTGAAGATGAAATTCATCCCAATTCACCTCCATTAAAAATATTAAATATGGATAAGGGAAGATTGAGTTATATGGTAAATTTAAAGAAACACCATTTAGTTAATCAACTTGTATGTGCATTGAATGAAGTTGATTCCCAATGTCCACAATATAGAATATCAATTGTTTGAAAAGTAATTTAGAAACATTTATGGGAAAAATTGTTTGAAGAGAATATAATTCCATTTTTATTTAAAAAATGATCAGTACTTTTTCATTTTTTAATTTATCCATATAGATAAAATACAGACAATTAAGATAATGATAAATGTAGATGCATTGTAATTTTCACCAATGAACTAGGTTAAGAGATTATGTGTGATCAATAAGGATTAATAGTAAATTTATCAATATAATTATTTAATCAACCATTCCAATTTTGAATTTGAATGTTCAACGGAATAGTTGAATAGAAATATTACTCCCTAAAGAAAAAAGGTAGTGGAAATCATTAGAGAATTATATATATTGATAAATTCATTCAACATTGGATTTATCTATTCAAATCATATTTTAGTATCATGATGAACAAAATATATTCTTCCAATTTTTAAATAAAAATTATTTCGGATGAATTTGAATTGATTTATGATGAGCCATGTATATGAGTTATGTAATACCTTTTTAAGGATTAGTTAAATGAATTATCAAAAAATCTTAATTTCCGTTCATTCCGAAATGATTTGTTTCCTATAGAGGACGAAAAAGTAACTTATTCAAATATAAATTTCATATCATAAAAAAGATATTAGAAGAATAATGTAACATGGAATACATGAAAAGGGAATGAGGTATAGATTCATAAATATTAATTAAGATGATTAACACAATAAGATATCCTGTTATACCAAGGTATATGTTGTATCCATGCCATCAGCGAGATGAGGATGTTGATTATTCTGAAGATGAAGATGATTATGGTCTTTTTGTGGATGAATAAGATGATGTTATAAATGATGATGGTGAATAAGAATAAATGTATATGATTGATCATGATAAGGAAGGAATGTTATTCCATTAGGATGATTGTGGTTTCTTTCATGTTATGTCTTCTAGACCACCATACTCTCCACTACCATTACAATCCCTTGATGATGAAATACAATATGAGGACCCTATTTAAATAATTTTTCTGTAATCAGTTTTGTTGACAATATTGAATAGGATTAGTCTATGGACTCTTATGAGGATAAAATCTATTCAAATACAACTCATGAGAAAATAATAATTCATAAATAAACTATAATAGATTCACCTTTTAGTATAGATAAGTATTATTGGTATTAGTTTTTAATCATAGCCTAAATTTAGTATATGGAGGATAGAGATAATGGGTGCAATCCACGATAAGATAGTGGATCACCCATACCTTCGATTAAATGAATTATATAAGGATATTTAATTTCTAAAACATAATCTCAATAAATAAATGAGGTCTATATTGAAGTACCTTCATTAGATCAAATTTTAGATGATCTTTTGGCCCTAAACATTGAATGAATGTAGAGGAACCTCCAATTAGTAGTGAAATTGCACTAATTGAACATGAACATGGAGATTTAGCTAAATTATAGTCATTTGGGTCATAGATATTATTATTTCAAGGAATATGGTAGGCAGGCATCTTAAGATCCATCTCTTTTTTATAGAGAGACCATATTTTCCATCCATATCCCATGTAAAAAAATTATTATATATGGGATAATATTTGATATTATAGGACATGGTGAAATAAATATATAACGGATTTTTAAACGCTCTAGATAAAATAAAATTTGAAGACATCTCTATGGTATTGACTCTAATAATTTCTCATCTTTAAACAAAATTTCATATAAATATATGTCTAATGGGGAATTATATTGAGGGATTGAAGTCACAGATAGGTTCTTTAGATATGTACATTCTAATATGATATTCCAGCAAGAATAAAAGTATCTGATTTTTTTCAATCTTCTAATCATACTACTCTACCACCTACACATCTAATTTACACTTTTGAGGAATTTAGAAAAATAGAGCTCATAAGGGAAGAGTTGACAATTATTATTGATTAGATTTAGAAAATGAGGGAAATTCTGCCAGATTTTTTTCAATCACAAGCTATTAATACATTATTAGAATTAATAAAGGATATTAAAAATTATAGAAATTATAGAGAAACTATAAAAAATGAAATTAAATACCACATTAGTGTTATCTTCAAAATATTATAACACTAAAAAATGTTTACATCATTGGATGATGTTTTGAGGATGAATCCATGAAACAAATCCTTTACGTTCCAATTTTAATATATAAAAATCATAACTATTATAGAATATTTTTTGGAGATTAATGATGACATAAATGACGTCACATTGTTTTTGGAATCCCACCTAATGACTACCGATAGAGACATACGTGAAACTATTGCCTTAAATATTACATAATCATATAATACTTTCCCCTTGACCATCATCAATTTTGGTTTATCTCCTTGACAGTAATCCAATCAACTTAAACTTATTTTCATGTGTATGTTCATTTAGGATGCACCATGAGTTTCTACACTACAACCGAAACCTATAACAAAAGAATCCTCATCCTCTACCTCCTATTGAAAGGACCATATCTATCATGATGTTATTATGGATGGGATAGAAATAGAATTTAATTTAAATTTCAAATAGTGACACCCCTTGTATTTTTTTAATATATTTAGATTGTAATTTATTTTTTCTTCTTTATATTCTTACTGTTATTAATTGTTTTATTACATTTTTCCATAATATATTTTCTCCATACATAAAATTTTTATTAATTGAAAATGTGGTACTAATATTGAAGTAATGATCAATAATTATGATGTTAATGAATCCATGAATACATGATGTTATTAATAAAAATATGTTTGTACTTTTAGAAAATATATTTTTTATGTATTAAATTAATTCCATTTTACATGTCATGATTTTTTAACTCAAAAATGGAGGATATTTGTTGGTTTAGTCTAAAAACTCATTATTTTGATGATCATAAATAATGATTATTAGGTTTCTTGTACATTTCATGTTTTGTTATATTTATGTATTTTCTCAACCAATTGATAAAATTATCCATTTATTGAACCTATCATGAAAAAATACCACATCTTAAATGTTAATACCATGTGATGAAATTAAACAACCATTAAGGTTATGGGAACATATTGAACCTATTTCACGTTTTTCTCTAATTGAATGCATGTATTCTCAACTAGAATTTAGTAGAGTTTATGTAACCACATGTATAATAAACTCACCATATGTATTAATAAACCTAACACATGATAAAATCATCTAACCACATGAAAACCCATGTTACCATGCAATAGGTAGGTAGAATTTATATTATTCTTTTATCAAATGTGTGACTATATTGTGGAGAAAATAAAAATTTTCCTACAACATGAAAAAGTGAACTCGTTGTATGAATAGAAAAATTGACCATATAACGTCCCAGGTCTAGGTGCTGGTAAACGGGTGCCCTAAATCCGATTCTCCACGTGACCTCAGGCGCATTTCCCAAAACTCTAGAGGATACCAACTAGCAGCGAGGGCCCAGGTCTGATAGTGGGGAAACTATGCCCACATTTGTCAAAGTGTAGTGCATCAGCATTTATATAAAACATATAACAAACAACGGATGCAGTACCATACACAACTGAAATAAACACAACAGTGGATATAACCAACAGTGATGCTACATGTCTCAAGTTCTAAGAAAATAGACAGAACATGTTATACATCAATACAGTACAACATAAAGCAGTGTACAACAAAACAAAGAAAAATAGCTGGCAGCGGCATCGCGAGCCAAGGCTCAGTTGGATGCCCTCCTCCTCTTCAGCAATAGTCAAGTACCTCTATAGGGACTCTTACCCCTATACAAACCTATAGAAACGTAATCTGTTTGGGACGAAAAGTTTGACCCAAACAGGGTGTGAGAAATATATCTTAGTAGGCACCCACCAAAGACCCGTGCCCAACTACATGTAAAGCATGAAAAAAGTGTGCAATAGTAAAAAGCAATAAGATATGAAGTACTCAAAACTAAATAACTTACCAGCTATATTTACCATTTAATTATTCATTTAATCCATTTAAATTAGTAACATTTTGTGCTCCACAACACCAAGACCTCAGGCTAACCAGTATCTTTCCCTCTTGCTAATATAGTAAAACCACACCCTTAGGCTATACAGAATCTCACCCTCAAGCATTGTAACAGAATTCTCGCCCTCAGGAATACGAATTGTCGCCCTCAGGCACCGACGTCAAGCCCTCAGTCACGAAAGGTTTCTCCTAGGCGAAATTGAACGTCACCCTCAGGCTAACATAGTCACGCCCTCAGGATAATACAGTACAGTGCCCACAAGATAATCAAAACAACGCCCTCAGGCTAAACAGGTAACCAGACCATGCCCAATAGGTAAAAAAGAAGTAACAAGAAATTACACTCAAGACAATTCTACAATTAATTCTTTAAATGCATAACCTCAGGTACCCTGGAAAAATGGCTAAACAGTGGAACACACCCCTGGGGTGGTTCCAGAATCAAGAAATGATCCCAACCAACATTTTATTATCATAATTAATCACCTATTCAATTCTTGGTTTTTATTATAGAAACAGACTCAGCCACACGACACCCCAACATGGGTTCGTGGAACAAAAACGCACAAAACACACAATAGTAGGAAAACTAAACACCAAGGCACCTACATTATACGCCAACGAGTGGTATACCCGAACATCAACTCCAAAAGAGCCCAAGAACGGCGTAGATCTGATGAAGAACGAAACTCTCTTAACCTCAAAATAACTCCCGTTAGGAAAATATTTGGTAAGCAACATGCTAGGAGAATAGAGGGATTTCCCGCGCTGTTCCAACGAGATTGTACGAGGCGGAATCGGATTCCGGAAGAACACCAAGAAGATCATCAACGTTTCATCCATCCCTCCCGAGCTCCCTCTTCCGTTCTATACATTCCCTGTGAACAAGGGAGTCTACTGCCTGATTTATGAAAAAAAACAAAGTACACAGTGTGTACTTCCAAGTACACGATGTGTACTTCCAAGTACACGTCGTGTACTCCCTTGCTTTAACTATTCCTCTGGAGGCACTGCCATACTGTTCACTCGTCGACATGAGTACACAACATGTACTCCTGAGTACATGGCGTGTACTGTCACCCAGCTGGCGGCTACTCCACCAACTTACTGTTTTGGACTGCCGACAGACTACACGGCATGTAAAGGACCACTACACGGCGTGTAGTTGGTTCCTACACCCTTTGTCACCCAAATGGCTACACACTTCGTGTACTCATCCCTACACGCCCATAAGAACACAGTGTGTGGAAAAAGTACACGGCATGTACTTCCAAAATTTAGGAATTTTCCCCATATTCCATATTTTATTAAAAAAACATAAGGAAAAGAGAAAAGAAGAATCTCATACCTCAAAGATAAGAACCAGGTTCATACAAACATCCCCCCTTATAGAAATTTATCCCCGAATTTATCTTCCGAGGGTGGAGAAGATATAGCCGTGAACAACTCCGGCCACTGAGTACGTATGTCGACCTCCATTCCCCAAGTCTCATCCTGCACTCGGCCATGTTGCCATAACACCCGCACGAGAGAAACAGACTGGCCTCGGAGAACCTTCGTACTCCTATCAACGGTTTGAATCAGATTCTCCTCAAAGGATGCATCTGCCTCCAGATCAACCTCCTCATGATAAAAGCTGTGATACAGGTCTGAATGATAGTGACACAACTAAGATACATGGAAGACGTCGTGCATGGATCGGTACCACTACGGTAACTGCAACCGATAAGCAACCAGCCCGACTCTCCAGAATCTCAAATGGCCCCACACACCGCGGTGAATGTTTACCCTGTCTCCTAATCCTCTTGTGTCCCAGCCTCAGCGAAATATGTAGAAAAACCTAATCCCCGACCACGAACTCCAAAGGTCGTCTGTGGTGATCGGCATAAGTCTTCTGAAGAGACTGCATGGTAGCCATCTGCTTCTGAATCAACTGGACCTTCTCATAAGTCTCATGTACGAGACGTGGTCCTAAAAAGCTGCCTCACCTGCCTCTAACCAGCAGAAAGGTGATCTGCATGGCCTACCTTATAACTCCTCATATGGTTCCATCTCATTAGTCGCCTAGAAGCTATTGTTATAGGAAAAATTAACTTTGGGTATATGCTTCTCCCAAGAGCTCCTAATGTCCTAGACGCATGCACGCTGCATGCCCTCCAGCACTTGTATCATACGCTCTGACTAGCCATCGGTCTGAGGTTGGTCGGTTGTGCTCAGAAGCACCTATGTAACCCAGTTCCCTCTGAAAACTCTTCCATAAATGAAACATAAAAAGGTCATCCCTATCTAAATCGATAGAGCGAGGTACCCCATGAAGACGCATGATCTCTCAGATATATAGCCTTCTGAGCTCGTCAACAATGAAGGTCTCCTTGATCGGCACGAAGTGAGATACCTTCATGAGTCTGTCCACAAAAACACCAATGAAATCATTGCCACGAGTTGACCTCGGCAAACCAGTCACAAAATCCCTCGCGACATCATCTCATTTCCACTATGTAATAGGTAACTGTTGTAGTTTCCTAACTGTTCTTTGATGCTCCGCCTTCACCTGATGATAGGTGGAACACCTAGTAACAAAACCATCTCCATCTCTCTTCATACCCAGTCACCAGTACTGATGTCTCAAGTCGCGGTGCATCTTGGTAACCACGAGATGAACTTCCCAAGATGAAGCATGAAACTCTTGCATCATCTCCTCACGTATATCATCTGTAACCCATACATGTCCAGGGAAATTCCAAACCTCATTGTCGCCTATCGTCCAACCAGGAGAAGGGTCCTCACTTACAACCGACTACCGTAGAACTAGGCCTTCTAGATAAAATAGTTATCTCTTCCTTACTCTATACTGGAGGGTAGAATTCACAGCTAATGATGCAAGATAAGTCTGACCCTGACTGTCGTGCACCTCCAAATTGATCTCAGAGAACAATGCCATGAGCTGCCACTCACCACTGGCCTCCTGGGCTACCTGTATCTGTGTCTTCTTGCTTAGTGAATCAGCTACTGCATTACCTTTACTTGGTGTATATGAAAGCTCAAAATCAAAATATTTAAGGTATTCGGCCCACCTCCTATGCCTCAGATTCAGGTCACGCTTTGTAAAGATATAATAGAGGATTTTTTGGTCGGTGAAAACCACAAAATTCTCCCCCAATAGATTATATCTCCAACAGCGCAATGCATGAACAACTACTGCCAACTCGAGATCATGCGTCGGGTAATTCCACTCATTTGGCCTCAACTGCAGAGACCCGTACGCAACAACTCGATCGCCCTGCATCAACACTGCTCCCAGGCCAATCCCTGATGCATCACAGTTAACTGTATATCTTTTCCCCTACTCTGGGAGTATCAGGATCGATTGCAATGTCAACCTTCCTTTCAGGCACTGAAAAGCTGCCTCCAAGCATTCGACCATACAAACATCACAACCTTCTTAGACTGAACTGTCAATGGTGATGTTAAGCAGGAGAAGTCCAATATGAAACGTCTGTAGTAGCCATCCAGCCCTATGAAAATTTGTATCTCAAACTCATTCTTAGGCTGCACCCAGAAAACCACTGCTCTCAACTTCTCTGGGTCTATTGAAACTCATGCCTCAGAGATGATATGACCGAGGAAGTGTATCTGGTGCATCCAAAAATGGCACTTTGAGAGATTAGCATATAGTCGATGCTTCCTCAGTGTACTCAATACTATCTCAAGATGGGTGTCATGTTCATGTCGACTGTGAGAGTACATTAGAATGTCGTCCACGAATACTACCACAAAAGAATCAAGATACGGATGGAACACACGATTCATCAGAGCCATGAAAACGGATACCGCATTTGTGTGCCCGAACGGCATAACCGTATACTCGTATCAGCCATACCTACTCTTGAAAGATGTGAGAGGTATATCAGATGATCTCACGCGCAACTGATGATATCCTGATCTCATGTCAATCTTTGAGAAAACTCGTTCTCTACGAAGCGTATCAAAAAGATCATCAATCCTCGGCAAGGGATATCGGTTCTTGACCGTCAGCTGGTTCAGCTTCTGATAATCCACATAGTGTCTGAACGTACCATCCGCCTTCTTCGGAAAAAGGATCGAAGAACCCCACGGAGAAGTACTAGGTCAGATAAAACCTTTGTCTATTACTCCTCTAACTACCTCTTGAGATCCTATAGCTCAGGTGTAGCCATCCTATAAGGAGGAATAGACACCAGTGCTCCTCCTGGAATTAGATTGATAGAGAAATCCATCTCTCAATCTAGAGGTAGACCTGAAATGTCATACGGGAAGACATCCTTGAATTGATCAACCACTGGATGGAAATCCATATGACAAGTCCCATGGTCATCCAGATATAAACTCGCAATCTAGGATGTGACTCCACCTCGCCCACGATGCCCTGGTCCTACTCGACTCACTAGAACATCCCACTCTTCCTTGTATAGAAACACTCTACCCTCTCGTGATGTGAAACGCAACCTGTGACGATAGCAGTCTACAATGGCTCGAAAGGGAACCGAACAGTCCATCCTGAGAATGACGTTATAAGCCATCATCTCTAAGATATAGCAGTTCCACGGAAAGTGACACCCACAAACCTCAAGGGGGAACTCCATGCACTGACGCACACCAGCCATTCTAGTCCCCAACGGTGTGTCTAGCGTCATTAAATCAGAAAAAGTAGACACATAGAGCCCAAGGCTCTCCACTATGGGTATAGATATGAATCCATGTGTATAACCTGTAACAAAAAGTAATTAAGATAGAACACAAAATACTAGAATAGTACCTCTTACTATAGAAGGTCCGGGATCCTGCTTCTGTTGGGTCTGTTGGACTACATATGCCTGCCCAGTGTCACGGCCCTGCGACACAGCCTGGATACCCTGAGCTGTCTCACCCTGCTGTCTCTAAGATCCTTGTGTTTGCCTACCCCAACCACGACCACCATCTCTGGCGGCACACCATGATGTATTCTAGTTCCCTGACTGGTAAGAAGCCACTGGTCCTTCTCCCGCATGCGGTGTCTGCACAGAACCCCTCTCACTAGCCACTGGTGGATATGCCCTACAAAGCGCTACAGATGACCCATCTTGCCGCAATATCGGCACTCCACTGGATCTCGTGGACACTGAGGTCTCTTGTGCCCCTCTCTAACACACTGGTAGCACCTAATTGGGCCACCTGAAGAAACTGCCTGGAAAGTAGTACCACCCTGAGAGAAGTCCATTTGTCTCTTCCTCTTGCCTGTAGATATTGTTCCAGTAACTAGTGCTGAACCGACCTAGCCCACACCACCAGATTCCCACAGGTTCCTCTCTATGATCAGTTCTTGGTTCAAAATAGTGTGTACAGTAGGCAACCTGAAAACATTTTCCAGTGCTCGGATGTCATACTGAAGGCCATCCTAAACACGTCTGACACTCAACATCTCATCACCCACCAGCACTGGTGAAAAGCACTAAAGCTCAGTGAAATGAGAGAAATAGTCCATCACTGACATGGAACCATGCAGCAGATTCATGAATATCGAGCTTTGTCTGCCCGCATCATCTCGGGAAAGAACAAGTCATAGAAGACTGTCTAAAAATCCTCCCATGCCATGTCTCTGTGTTGCTCTGACTGGGAGCTGACATCCCACAACCTCTTGGCAGAATCATGCAGCATGTATGTCGCGAGCCTGACCCTCTACCCTAGAGGCGTCTCCAGATGCTCGAAAATAGTCTGTATCGAACCCAACCAGGACTCCGCACCCTTTGGTCTACCATCCCCTGAAAACGTAGGTATATTATACTACTGAGATATACAAGTCAGCTCAGCCATAGATGTGGAAGCCTACGGTGCTCCCTGAAAGGAATGCATAAACCGCAATAAGCCTTCATGGAACTTCGCCTCCGCGCCTGTGTCCGGTATAGCAGCTGGTGACACATCTGGCTCTGTTGGAGGATCAAATGGTATCCCATGGACCACTATCTCTGCAGTATTCTCGTTGCCTATCTCCTGGAGAACAACGCACGGTCATCTAGGCGGCATGACACTACAAGGTCAAAACATTCCTTAGAACAAGATTAACAACGACCTAAAACGAATAAAAACAAAAGGAGAACAGAAGGAAATAACCATTCAGAAGTGGAAAACAAGACTACACGGCATGTATACTGACTACACGGCATGTACATGACTCCCCTTCCCCTTCTCAGGTCATTCTTCATGGTTAAGCCACATGACTCCTATGTTACAAAACTACACGGCATGTATAAAAAATACACGGCATGTATGGTGAAATTTTCCAACTGCCCGTGTCGCTTGTGACACGACCGACTACTCAACTTGATACTACACGGCGTGTTACACCCGAACACAGTGTGTACTCACATTGTTTCCCAGCCACACTGCTAAATCTACACGGTCTGTCCTCAGAAAAGACTACACGGTGTGTCCCATAGGTACACAACGTGTTCAAGGAATACTGACATCGACCAGTGTTGTTAGTTACATGGCTGATTCACCAGGTCACACTACATAGAATGTTTATAATTGACACGACATGTTCTATAAAGGAGTTCACCGAACCGTGTTGTTAGTTACATGACCAGACTCTGGGTCAACACTAAACGGCATGTAAATCCGGTACACGATGTGTTTTTTCTATGCACTTCCCCACCCCGTGTCGCTTCCCACATGGTTTGTGACACAGGAAAAGACTACACGGTGTGTACTTAGAGCACGCGACATATACATAAAAAGATTATTTTTCATCCCTAAGAGAATGTCATACACGGCATGTGTAAAAAGACTACACGACTTGTATGTTGGGTTTCCAGACAGTATGCCTCAGAAACTTCTCCGGATCCCAGAAAATACTAAAAAACAAAACCTAAGTGTCAAATTCCGGCTCGTGAGGGCCCATACTCCCCACGAATCAATGTTTGACAGCATATCTGTGTTATAACAAAATAACAGTCAGTGAACCACCAAATTCTGGTCAATGGGGGCCCATACTCCCAAAAAACCAAAGTTTTGCATCCATTCTATAAACAGGTTCACACAAAATTACCCTATCAAATAGTAGGTATTTTATCAGAGCAGCTCTCACCAAAACATGCTTTTCATGAACCGCAACTATCACAACAACATGGAATTTCTAATGCACCTACATGGCATGGAATTATGCATTGCATGTGATTTCTAGAATGTACCTAAATGATGCATGAGACGAAATACCATCATCTCATCGGGTTTCAACTAAATAGAACCCAAATATAAAATATAAACAGCATAATACAAGGGCGTCAGCAAACGGTAAAATTATATCAACTGTAAAATTTGCAAAATCTGATAATTGAAAAATATGAGGTAGACTAGATTTTCCCTGAACGCGGGTTAGCTACACCTGAGCACAGATTATTACCAACTATTTTTTGTCTTATCCCTGACTAAGGCTCCAAATAGTAAGTCAAAGAATAGAACCCCTATGATACCACTTGGTAACGTCCCGGTTCCAGGTGCAACTCAATAGGTTCCCCGAACCTAGTTCGCCATGTGACCTCAAGTTAATTTCCCCAAATTCCAGAGGCAGCCAGCTAGCAACGAGGGCCCAGGTCTGATAGTGGGGAATCTATTCCCTCATTTTTTAAAGTGTAGCGCAACGAAATTAAAATAAAACATACAATAAACAGTGGAAGCAATAAACCATACACAATTGAAATAAACACAACATTGGATATAACCAATAGTGATGCTACATATCTCAAGTTCTATGAAAACATCCAGAACATGTTATACATCAATACAGTACAACCGAAAGCAGAGTACAACAAAACAAAGAAAAACAGCTAGCAGTGGCATCACGAGCCTAGGCTCGGTCCCATGCCCCCCTCCTCCTCAGCAACTGTCAAGTACCTGTATAGGAACTCTTACCCCTATCCACACCTGCAGAAACGTAATCTGTTGGGGCGGAAAAGCGTGACCCAAATAGGGTGTGAGAAATATATCTCAGTACGATCCCACCAAAGGCCCGTTCCCAAATGCGTGTAAATCATTCAGCAAGTGTTGAATATTAAAAAAGCAATAAAATAAGCAGTACTCAAAAGTAACTAACTTACAAACTATATTTCCATTTAATTATTCATTTAATCCATTTAATTTAGTAACATTTTGTTCTCTACAGCACCAAGACCTCAGGCCAACCAGTATCTCGCCCTCAGTCTAATATAGTAAAACCACACTCTCAGGCTATACAGAATCTATCCCTCGGGCATTGTAATAGAATTATCTCCCTCATGCATAAAATGTTTCACCCTCAGGCACAGATATCAATCCCTCAGGCACGAAAGGTTTCCCTCAGGTGAAATAGAATGTCACCCTCAGGATAATATAGTCATGCCCTAAGGCTAATATAGTACACCGCCCACAGGCTAATCACAACAACTCCCTCAGGCTAAAAAGGTAATCGGGCCATGCCCAATAGGTAAACAAGCAATAAAAAGAAATTCCTCTCAAGGTAATTCTACAATTACTACTTTAATGGCATACCCTCGGGTATCCTGGCCAAACAGCTAAACAGTGGAACACATCCCCGGGATGGTTCCAAATCTAAGAAACGTTCCCAACCAACATTTTATTATCATAATTAATCACCTATTCAATTATAGGTGTTTAATATAGAAACAGACTCAGCCACATGACACCCCAACATGGGTTTGTGGCACAAAAATTCACAAAACACACATCAGTTGGAAAACTAAACACCAAGCCACCTACCTTATACACCTATGAGCGGTATACCCGAACGTCGACTCCAGAAACGCAAATGAACAGCGTAGATCTGACGAAGAATGAAACTCGCATAACCTCAAAATAATTCCAGTTAGGAGAAGAATTGGTAAGCAGCACGCTAGGATAATATAGGGATTACCCGCGTGGTTCCAACGAGATTGTCCGAGGCGGAATCAGATTCCGGACGAACACCCGACGGATCTTCAAAGGTTCGGTCGTCCCTCCCAAGCTCCCTATTCCGTTCTAAACCGTCCCTGTGAACAGGGGAGGCTACAGCCCGATTTAAGAAAAAAACAAATTAAACGGTGTGTACTTCCATGTTCACAGTGTGTACTCACTTCATTTAACTGTTCCTCTTGCGGCACCGCCCGACTGTTCACCCGTCGACATGAGTACAAGGCATGTACTCCTGAGTACACGGCGTGTACTGTCACCCAGCTGGAGGGTACTCTACCGCCTTATTGTTTTGGCCTTCTGACTGACAACATGGCATGTAAAGGACCACTAAACGGTGTGTAGTCGGTTCCTACACCCTTTGTCACCGACATGGCTACATGCCCCATGTACTCATCCCTACACGGCCAGAAGTACACTGAGTGTGGAAAAAGTACACGGCGTGTACTTCCAAAATTTATGATTTTTCCCCATTTTCCATATTTTATTAAAAACACATATGGAAAAGAGAAAAGAAGAATAATTTACCTCAATAATAAGAACCGGGTTCTAAAAAAATAGTCCAATTTAAAAAATCAAGTGACAATATACACAAAAGAACCAACCTCATTATGTTTTTAGCTTACCATGGGATGTAATGAAGATACTCTGTGAATTAATGTACCTATGGTATGAAGATAACAATTGAAAATAATTTAAAATAATCATACAATTCCAACTGACCATGAGAAAATATATTCTCAACCGATTGTGAGAGAAGGTCACTCTGATTTCAGTGAAGAGAACTGACCATTTTTAACTTAAGATTCACATTTTATAAAATTCTAAATTGGTATATTGTAATTCATTAATTGTAGGGAAAATTCATTTTTGGATGAAATGAATGAATTATAACAGCATCAATCAGATGATGTTGGATTTAGGAAGAGGAAATATTCATGAATAAATTGTGAGGTCAAGCATATAAAATAAAATTTGAATATACATATATGCCTCTGAAATATTATGATACATCATGGAATCCTTTTTGACACTCCATGAAAATTATTTTCTTAAAAATTATATGAATTAACTATAAATCAATTTTGGATACACAATCAAGAACTCCAAATCAACCTAAGATCATTAGACTGAGCCGCATCAAATATTCTCAATTTATACTCTATAATTTTTTTATTTTATCTTATATTATCATATGTGAATTATTATACACTATTTATTTATATATTCATACTTTAATGGGGACTTGAAGAGTTATAATTCATCCTCTATGATTATATTAATATGTACTAAAATGAATATCTATTTAATAGGCCTTGTAGAATAACCTAACATTGAACATGTTTTATTAATTTATTTTACCCATTAATAACTATGTATGGGTCTCTATGAATTTTGAAAATACATCTGTATTGTATCATTCGTATTACATGATCCATAATGTTGATTAGTTTATTCCTTAACATACTTATTAGGAGTGATTAATGTCCATGTGAACAAGACTATGTATCTACTTGAGACTAATCCTTTTATAATTTTTATGTTGTTTATTTCCTATTTTTTTGAGTCTTGTAATAGAGTAGTAATAATTTTTAAAATGTTATTTGGAAAGAATTAATTTCATAGTAAACATTAATTTTTGTTTTATATACTATTTATTATAGAAAAAAATCTATTTGAAATGATAAAATATTTTTTATAAAAATTTTAATTGAGTTTTTATAGAATTTATTACATTATTTTTGAAATAAAAAATTATACATTTCTAAAGTTTTAGTAAACGCGGATTATTAAATAAATTGGTTGAATTTTTTAAAATTTATTTTTAACAAAAATTTTAATTGGATCCTCATTTCACCCCCTCTTATGTTTTTCACCCATCCATTAGTAGGTTATATAATTTTCAAAGATAGAGATAATGATATTATAAACATAATATTTATATTTTAATAACATCCTTTGATCCAAACTAATATGGAATTGGAGTAAAATTGATCACTGTATGTTGTATAGGAGGTAGTCTGCACACAGCATGAATAATAATTATGTTTTTCTTAATATTTGATGTATGTGTATTTGAAAATTATAATACCCTGATTATAGAAATATAATTTTATATTAGTGACAATAATATAATTATATTAGTTTAGATTGAATAAATATTGAAGAAGATAAATAAGAAGAAAGCTAAGTACTCGATAACCTTAATGTGTGTGGCTTTATTTTTCCTTAGATGTCTTGTTGAATTTGAAGGTATATGGATAACAACAAGTGACCATGGGCTTATTTTATTGATATTTATTTATGAATAGAGAAATGGAATATTTTCAATTATAAATTATAATCAAAGTTGTGTCTTGAATCAGTAAGGATATTCCCCTTTTATATTTGATGTTAATGTAGTTTGGGGAATATATTTTTCATTTTCAATGATGCTATATAAATTTTGAATTTTTAGTGAATGAAAATTTATGAAAAATATAGGGGAAACATGTATTAATCGATCTGAAGATGAAAAATTAAATTTCAGGCACCATTTTGTATATGTTTTTATACTTTTAAACTATGTTAATCTAAATTTACCCTGTTTATTTTTAACATGGTAATTAATTTACAATTTTAGTAAATAATTTCACTGAAAAATATTAATATCTAGTAGTTTACATAATTTGACAAATTTAGTCATACATTTAAAAATATTTATATAATATAGAATTTCTAATAGTGTGAAAATTTAATTTAAAAAAAAAGCAGAACATCAAATAAAAATATTTATGAAACAAACTAATATATGATTTCTATTTATATATAATTTTATTTTATTTTTTTAAATATTTTCATTTTCCTAAATTGATTTATTATAATAGAAATAAATTTAATGAATCATTCATGGAAATCCAAAACGAAATCTCCCTTAAAAGTGCATGATTCATTGAGAAGAAGGAAAATTAGTTTTTATATTAATTTATCATTATAATTAGTTATTAAAAGTTTTTCTAATGGTTTTATAAGAAGAATATTAAATTATACGGATGAAATTTTTAATCTAAATTCATACATGATTACCTTACATTATTTCTCAACATTTATGTCATTTTTATATAATGAAAAAATTAATGAAAATTTAAAGATTCAGGAAATCCATAATTTTAGGCAAAAAACAAAATTTTAAGAAAAATATGAAAAGATTATTGTTAACTAATTTCAATATGATGAATTAAAAAATGGAATTACTTTTTTTAATTTTACATTCTTAAATTTAACATTTAAATAAATTATTTAATAATGGTTGTTTAAAGGAGAATCTTGGGAAAATTTCGCGATATGGTATCTACAAGATTCAATATAGACACATGTGTTACATAACAAAAAAAATATAGATTCAAATAATATTATGATATATATATATACTATAGAATAGATTTGAATCATCCTTCATTTTAACTACTTTAGGCACCCATGTTTCCTCTTCTAGTTTTTTATTTCTCCTATGGTATTTCACCAAATGAGTTGTATGATTCCGTAATATATTCTCTCTCATGCAAATAATATGTATAGGATCATCATTATATGACAACACATGATCCAATTCATTTCCCAAATATGTGACAATATGACTTAGCCCAGTGATTTATTTCCTTAGTTATGAAACTTTGAAGACACCATGCATGTTGGAAAGGTTGGGTTTCATATCAAACTGTTAATACACAACACCAATTATTTCTAATATTTTAAAATTATCAATTTGGATAAGGAATAATACCATATATTACAAAATATTTTCATCCACTTCCTAGGTGAAACCATTGAACATACAAGATCCCAACCAAATTATCAGAACCTTTCCATAGGTTATCTACACAATTATTTTTTCAACATTTGGGTTCATCAAATGTGATCTAAAATTGTATACTTTAAAATTATTATTTTTTACATGATTCATTCCAAAAAATATACATCCCTATAAATTCATTCTAAATCATTTTCATGTTATAAATTAATCTATATAATTCCTTATATGGTTCCATCATGATTCTCGAATAAAAACTACTATTGTTTGTAATTTCATAAAAATATAGATATAAACCCCACATTCCATGTATGATAAGAGAAAAGTATATCAAAATTTATTCTAAATTATTTATAGTTCCATCATACTACCCATATGTCTAATGATGAACTATGTTACCTAAATTTATCCTATCTTTAAGTTCCATTTGATTATTTTTCTTGAATTTTAATGTAAACTAAGGGTCACAATATGATATAATCGATATAGTTTTCCAATTAATCAATATAATTTAATTAATATAGATATTAGAATAGTTTTTAATGCATTGATATTATATTATATCTAATAAATGATCAGGATTTTTATGATGGTACATGATGACCCATGTAGCATCATAGTTCAATCAAATCTTGGGAAGTTCATTGGGAAATTCAATTATTACATTTCCCCACATTCATATAAGTATATTTATATGATTCATAATATCCTTAGGATATCATATTTATTCCTGAACATATAATAATACTATGAAACGTGAAACATAGTACATAATTTACCACTTTATTCCATATAAAAAATCCTCATAAATCCTTATAAATCATTGGGATACTAGTGTGTATAGATAAGTTCTAACTATGTGTCTCATCTAGAAGTCCCTATTTAAAATATGATTTGTATGGAACACATAAAATCTTTCCAAACATCAATAATCCTTCTCTATATATTAAAATTTTAAATTTCTCACCATTCATTTCATTGTGTCTTCCATTCATGTTCTCATAATCCTACTAGATCATCTATGTCCTTTCTTGAATAGATGGTTCGATAATTTAATAGAAAATTAATGATTCCCCCCTCTCCTATAAATCACAATATCCATATTTACTATAACTCTATATATGGAATCCTTCCTAATCCCAATCATGGTAAGAACTTAATGGTCCTTCCTATTCAATGCATTAACCACCTTGTCTATATTTATATGGTGGATTTTTATTTTGAAATCATAGTCATCGAGTAGCTCCAACAATCTTTTTTCCCTCATGTTGAGATTATTCAGACAGAATGTATAATTCAAAAATTTCTAGTTTTTATATATCGAACATATTTCACTATATATATAGTGTCACAATATTTTCAGAATAAGGATTGTAGCCACCATATCATGGAAAATATTTGTATTGTATTGATGTTGTACTTTTTTTTTCAATTATATAAAGGATGTTACGCTATAATTGATATTAAGGACACAATAATATCTATTTTTTTATGCATATCCAAATATTATGACCTTTTACCTACCAGTTGGTAAAGTATCTGATATTTATATAATCAATATACTCATTATATGATCAATACATTCTTTATATTCCATTTATCAAGCGAATTTATCCCCTTTACATGTTATCTTTGTAAACAAGTTTTCCAACAAGGTGAAATATTTAACAACCCCTAGATAGTACTAATTCAATCGATGGGATCTTGGGATTTTGGTAATATTCTTCATTGTAGGACATTATTTGACTATATTTTTCATTGATGGGTCGACAGATATTCAGAACCTAGAAAAAATATTTTTCTAAAAGAAATACCATTGAGAAAAATGTTCTCATATACTATACATCACATATAATAATTTTTTGAGGGACTATAAAATTATTTTCTTTTTATTCTCATTTTCTTCGTAATAATTAGAATATATTAAGACCTCGACAACGAATATGAAAAAAAAACAAGATACTTTTTTAGTACTATAATGATCATATATATAAGTACATGAGGGACATTTCATAATCTAAAAGGAATTACAATAAACTTATAATATCCATACCTTGTTTTGAATACCATATTCAATGTATCTACCATTTTAGTCTTAATTGATGATGACCTAGGAATGGATTTATTTTTGAGAAAAATTTTTCTCTATGAATACGACTTAATAAGTCATTGATTATTGGAATGTGATACTTATTCATTATTTTTATATAATTGATCTACAAATAATTGATTAAAAAATTATGTAACAATCCTTCTTTTCTAGAAATATAATTGGGATCACAACACTGAAATATTAGGTCATATAAACCCAGTATTAATCAATTACGACAAATGTATCATTAAATATTATTACTCCAATTGATCAATTTTATAAGTATTTTTATACATAATTATTTTATCAAGAATTAGTTCAACAGAAAACTAAACTTTACACTCTATTGTATGACTAGGTAATTCATTTTTAAGAACATAAACATATGATTGTACATTGGATACATAGTCTACTCATATGATACCATACACATCCATCTAATTTTTATGATCTCATTATTCATATGGAATTTCATTAAATAGAGCTATGATTTTTGGATCCAGAAAAGTCATAAGGGAAAAATTACCCCAATTAATACGATATACTTATATGGATACATTAAGAATTTAACTACATTTAAATGTGAGAAATGTCATTATAAGGACATGATCCATTTCATGGATACAAAAATATTATCAGTTCCACTAAATGGTCGAGTGTTTCATCACTTAAAGAGGTATAATATATTTACTCCACATGGGGGATCAACAGGATACTCTATACGGGTAAGGTTATTTTTCATAGATTGGGTAAATTTCAATAATATTGTTTTGATATAATAAGCATAAAATATATATTCATTGACTTTAACATTGGGAAAAATACCTGCATTTATTATGCTATTGATATTTTTTTTCTATTCCCACAATTATTCACCAACATTATATCATGAAAGAAACATAATTAACTCAAGTTATTGAATAAAATTCCTATTATATTTTTGTTATTTATAAGTAGAAATCATGAGGTATTTTCATAGTATTCATTATATCCTAATTTTTTCATTTAAATACATTGTTCAAGGATTATTCAAAAAATATGTTTATACCCTCCGAAACAACATGAATTTCATAAACCCAGAGCCATTATTCATATTACCTAATGTGTACAATGTACTTGACTTCCCAATGGATTGAGAAATTTAGTAGCCTTGGAATACAATATCCATATATAGAATAAACTTGAAAAAAATTAAGACGTGACAAGAAAATATTATAAGAACATGATTTTCCCTTACATCATATTCTTGAAACATACAGATAGTACGACCCTTGGTTTCATCGGGAAAGGAAAGCAAACAATGGAAGAATATAATTCTCATTAAGGAATATCATAAAATTAAAGATTAAATAACATAAATATGGAACATGTGATATGTAAAGTATATATATAAAAATATTAATTTATAATCATAGGAAAATAAAAGCATTCTACATCCATGATAATATATCAAAACCTATAAAACATTAATAATTGATCTCATACTGATTGAATGGATGACACCATTAATCAAACACATCCTATAAAGGCATTTATTCATGATAAATTACTAATCAAATAGACCTCACTCAAAATATTATCAAATTACTAGAAGTGGGATACAAAAAAACCTAACATTTACGGTCTCATGAAAATTTTCGATGCATCAAGGGGATATATAATATTGCCCCTCACCCATCAAATATTTTTGTCCAATTCATTAACCCTATGAGTCTTCAAGGCCTATCATTCAATTATTTGAGGAACATATTATTGAAAAAAATCATTGATATCAATATAATTATAAACATTGATATCGAATACATTACCATTAAATATAAAAATGGTGATTGCTAGGATTACATCCAAATAAAAACATATAATACATTGTGTATCATCAATGTAATATGTAATTCCCTTATTAATGATATATATAGACGATGATACCATATATGTGATGTGTCTTCCATAGAAGACTGTAATTGGTATTAATAATTTTGATTTGTGTGAGACCCATAAAAATATATGAATAATCCATCACCATGGTTCATTGAGAGCATATAATTATTCCAAATAATATCACTCGGGAGTGTTCTTCATGTTGTAAAGTCTTTGGAACACTCATCAAGAATTATGTTGACGATTATGTTAATTCTCCAGGTACCCTCTTCAAGGTGATTTTACCATGGTTCATCTATACCACAACTACATCCAATATTAAGTATATATTCATATATCTTTTTCTATGAAATTACATACACTCTTACTATACTAAATATAATGATTGGTTTTCCACCTTGGAAAAGTATACTGGTGAATAAATATAATAAAAATTGCTGTAATAATATAAATACGTTTATATCACTTACTTTTATTCAATAACAGGGTAGATGTTATTACATGGTAATTTATGAACCACAAAAATGAAACTATGAGGTGATTATAACATGAGTCCAAAAGAATGAAAATTGAGACAGGAAAACTACACTTTTGTATTGGGTAGAAGTTAAATCATTTATTCCTAAAATAAAGGTATTAAACTTGATCCTTAATTAACATAAAAAATAAATTTCATTATATAACATCTGAAATTGGGAGTATATACCCCACATAAAAGAGATTAGGTAAATGGTACAAATTATTTCACAAGGAGATTAATTTTTGACGGAATACGTGTTACATATTATCCTAACAATATTTAATTTATTTTATATTTTTTTATCTTAATCATAGATATCATAATAAATTAATTAATAAACATAATAGTATTATTTTTTATTTATTCTCTTCATAAATATTCATTCTCTATAAAACTAAATCTTTTTCATTATTTATAGTGTATTATTAGAATCTTCCCTATTTTTGAATACTGTTGGTTCAGTATTCTCAGGCACTCTAGAGTTTATTTGATCTTAGATGGTTCATTGAGTGCACACTAGTTCATTTGGGATTTTTTCATCTTCTAGTAATGTATAGAACTATTTTTCTCACCATCTTGAGTGTTTCTATTGCAGAATTGAATGTTCACAGGTTTTGTGATGGGGACTCTTCTACCATTTCCATTCAAGATTACTTTCTATTTTCTATGCATCAATATATATACATTTTAAGGGTTTTCATTCCTTGTTTTCATATTGATATGAATTTCCCCCATTTATTTTAGGGGATGTTGTTTATAGCTTGAAAACTCTTAGGTGGTCTTCTGTGACACATGAAAAGTTCATCATTCAGTGTATAATACAGCTGAGTGATTCTTGGTATTTATTGATATGATCATTGCATTAAGGGATTTTCTGGGATTTGAAATGAATTAATGATTTTCATGAAGATGTTTTGAAGATCCAATGTTGTTCATACATGATAGAGATCGAGACTGTGATGCTTTTAGTCTACAGTAGACGATGATCTTGATTTCTATAGAGTAATTTGCGTAATCTGTGCAAGTATTGGACTAAATATTCAATTCATAAAATTATGTAGATCATGGGATGTTTACTAACAATGAATTTTGATAATTTTCTTGTACACAGGATACTTTTTTTCTTCATTGTAACTCGACTTGTACTCCCCCTCAATCCATACTAGCGTATATTATTTACATCTCATGCTTTTAATATTTTTTCTTTTAAAAAATTTATTGGGGATGATTTGGGTGACTAATTCATGTCACCAATTAATAAAAAAATCACTTTATTTACATTTTTTGTCTTTATCATTGATGATGAAATTTATTATAAACATGCTTAAGAGATTCTTGAGGATTAGAGTGTGTTTTCAAAATAAATGTTTTATTAATTGAAATACTATTTTAAAAAACAAATAATTTTTTTTAAAATTATATCATATTATACCAATATTTATTTTCCCATATTCACCCTAGATACAAAGTTAAGTTATTTTTATAAATGGTTCTTAAATCAACAAAAACATTAACATACCAGATATAATGAAGGGATATGAGGTGATTTTTTTGGACTCAATATAATAGATGAATAATGATATTATTATTATATATCACAATTTAATGTCATTAGATAAATAAGTATTGTATGTAAAAAGTTTACGCAATTCGAATAAAATATTATATTCTTAGCATGCTTTTAAAAAAAATTATTGAATTTTTTATGATCAAATAATTATTAGGTTCATTAATTTGTAATAATATAACCATAATCCTATTATAAAATTAATATGTAAACATTAATACCATACATATATTAGTCCATGTAATGAATTAAAGTCCAATGAGACACATTACATTATGGATGACGTATTCTGCATAACACATAAACATCCAATTTTTCATTATTTATTGATATAAAAATATTAAAATGATAATAATTTTTTTTATTAATATACAATATTCTTATAATTATATTAGTGTTTTAGAATATGTATAAATGGAAATATGTAATAAGAAAACTAGGTTGTTGATAATACTCACATTAGAGACTTGTTTTCTCGATAGAAGTGTAATTTAATTTGAATATCATAGATTAAATATGAGTGAATTAGGGCTCCTATTATTGGGAAAAGATTTTGGGGCCGAATATTTCGAATATTTACAAAGAAAAATTATAATAGTTGGTGTTTATATATGCGGTAATGATTTTAACCATTTAAAAGTGAACGGAAGGCCCATTTTTGGAAAACCATTAAATTTTTTAATAATTATACAAAATTATAGAGGGTTAAATGAGGAAATATAAAAAACGGTTTGGGAAAAATTTTAGTGTTCCAGAAAATGTTAAAATCATCATTTCTATTGTTTTTTTATTTTTGTAGAACATCTACAGTAGGTTAAAACAATATTTCCCCTTTCAATTTTTCCATTTTTATTAATTTATAACATTAGTAACTAATTTTAATAGTATCTATTATGTTTAATCATTTTACCAAATTTTATACTAATACATTAATATTTTAATATAAGTTTATCAAATATAATTTCTAATGGTGTGAAAATTTATATTTAAAATAAATACACTTAATATTGTAAAAACTATTTCCTACGAAATAAAATTTTTCTGATTTAAATTTATATATAAAGGAAAAATATTTTTTCTACTAAATTTAATCACCTAAATTGATTTATTATAAAATTAATATATTTTATTAATGTTTTCATGTCAAAAGAAATATAATATACGTTCAAATAACAAGATTAAGAAAATAAATAAGAAACAATTTATATATTTATGTAACTTTATAATTATTAATAAAAAACATTTTCCATATGTTTTATATGATCAATTATAGTTGAAAATGCATATTTTTATTTCTTAAATTAATATTTTATGATATAAAATTGTTTCTAAACTTCTATATAATTATTATATAACATTAATTTAATAAAAAGTACATGTCTAACAAATGTTTCAATTTTCCACTAAAATCTACACTTTTTGGAATGTTCTTAGAAAATCATGCAATTCATATCTTGATATGAGAGATTTTAAAATAGAATTATTTAATTCAATTTGAAATTAATAATTTTAAAATTTAAACCAATATTCTAATGAAATATATTTAATGGGTTCATTTTGAAATAGTTCATGATATCGTATTTAAAATTTGTAATATAGTCTTGAGAGTTACATGTTATATGAATTTTGAACTAAAATGTAAATTTTTTAAAAAATGAAAATTTTGACATATCATTCACATCGTGTATGCAATGTAAAAGTGAATAATTAGAAAAAATAATAAATAAAGATTGGTTCTTTTTTGATTGAATCATAACAATTTGAGCTTATTTACTATCATTTGACTATATGACACACATTTTATACTAAAATATAACTATAATCGAAATAAAATTATTCTATTAATTCCATACAAACCACATATTAGATTGAAGTGTAGTTAATTCATATATTTTTGAAATGAATGATAGATCATTTACATAATCAATCATGAAAATATGATCCAGTTTTCTCTATTTTGATTATGCGATGTGTTTTTTAACGTTTAAGTCAATTTAGAACTAAATACATGAAATTTTCTGTTTATAAAACACATTGGATGCTATATTGATGTCTGATTGATTCTTAAATTTTCTAAAATAATAATAAATCATTATCCTATTATGTCACAAAAATAATTGTTTGTTTTCTCATCTTTCACTATATGACTGACAATGTTAAAAAAAAATTAAGATTCAAATAAAAAATATACATTTTCATCACATGTAATGTTAATATTGAAATTGAGATAAAACTTATTTTCAAGAATGAATACTTGGACTTATAAATCTAAATAAAAAAATTTTCTCTAGTGGATGCATTAATATAACATTAACATTCATGAAGTCTTATAGTATAAAATATATTGAAAGAAGTATATTGTTAATTTTATTCTTTAGCATACTTCATATATAAAGTTTTATTGGATAATATAAGCTTGTATTTCTTGTATGAGAATTTAAATAACAAACAGTGCATTTTTTACCAACTACAACCAACTCGCCAATCAACATGAGTTTGTTTTTATAAACATATCTCATGTTCAGATTAAATATCTTTTATGATGAAAATTAATAAAATAAAAATATATTTGTATAAAAATTAACTCCTGTCACCTGGTTCAATAGTTATAAATGGTCATACTACAAGCTAATTGTTGATAATCTCATACCTACACGTTAAGGTACGCATTATCAAAATAAAAAATTTTCTTTTCACATAACAAGTAATTGAACATCATTGTTAATATTATAAGATTATAATTGAAAACAAATAATAAAAATATCAGACATAATGATAGGAAAATCCTTGATCATGAGAAATTAAACCATTCTGATGGCATGTAATCTACCAACCCATATTAAAACACTTTGTTGTCATATTTTTATTATATGGTATGTCGACATACCATCTTGTAATATAAAAACAGAGATAAAAAAATTTAATTTCCATTATAATTATAACTTTAATTACATTAAAAATAAATCCTTTAAGATGATAGTTTTTTGATGGAATATGATGTGTTTCATAACCATTAATATTTAATAACGATAATCAATATGATTACATGGTTTTAGGAATGGTAGAAACATTAAAAAATATATATAATTTGTTTTCATTGTGAAGTATTATTATCTATAACCAATTATTTATTCATTCATTGAAATCTTTATGTTTTCAATTTCACTTTGATTGTCCTTATACAATAGCTTTTTAATTAAAAATACATATCCATATCATAAATGATTTCTTTGGAAAATAATATATAAATCATATAATTTTACTCTTATATATATATTTATTAATTTAAATGATCTAATATTTTTATAGTACATTTTTTGACATTATTTCTATGAAAATAAAAATATTATGGTGTTAAAATGGGCTTTGTTTGATGTAATCCTATTAATTCTTAAATTTTAATGAAAAAGCCATTTAATTGCATTATTAGATATAATATTGAATTTTTTTTCATGGAACGTAATTTTTGTTTATCTGAATAATTTTAATTCAAATGATATTATAAAATTATTTTGAAGATGTTGGTGTTAAAATTTCAATGTTCCTCTAATATTATCTTAAATATTAATTATTTGAACACATTTTAATTCATCCATTAAATTTAATAATTTTTTGCATTAATTTCAATCTGGAAGTTGAATTTTAATATCATAAATTGTTTAATATCATAAATGTTTTAATTTAATTTTTTTAATGGGATTCATAAACATAGATCTAATATTAAAGTAGTTATATAATGGTACATCCCAATTTTCATATGGTTAGTTCTAGATGGAGTAAGACTATATTAAGGTGATTTTTTAATGGTGTAAAGGTTGGAACTATAGTGAAACCAAGATCATTTAAGGGTGAATAAATATTATGAAACCATTTAAAAGGTTGTTAGTCTCACTCATGTTAGTGTACATCATCCACAGTTGAGCTTCATTATGTTAGAATTGCATTTAGATGAGTCTGATAAAGGTACATCATAGTTTTGAGGAATAAATAATTGTGATTCACAAAACATTACAATAGTATAACGTTCTTAAACATATATAGTTGTATTTTGGATACAATATAAAATCATGTTATTCCAAAAAATCAAAATTCAATATTCATAAAAAAGTAGGAGCATGAATCATCATTGTTAAATATTGGTAGCTCTTATAATAATGATGGAGAATTTGATTAAGAGTGAACCAAATTGGAATACACATCTATATTTTGTGGAATCCTAGCCCATGTGGTAGGATGATGTTCATTTATAGGATCATCGGTTGAATTACATGCGTGGAAATATGTGATTCTAATGATTGAGAGGGGGTAATATCCCATACATGTTTATTCCTATTAGTTAGTATTTACTATTATCATATTACATAATTGAATATTAAGAGAATTTATCACCCTTGATATAGGGCCCCAACTTTAAAAATTACCTAATCATGAGTTAACTCAAGAATTCACACTGAGGATCTTTTCAGGCTTAGGGTTTAAAATAATTAAGACGTAACTATTACATTACATCTCAAATATTAATATCTAGACACTTCTACTCTATCCAAATATTTTTCACATAAACAGAACTCATTAAATAAATAGAGGAATTCTTTCCTAAATAAAAATCTTCTTAAATTTTCCTTTATCTTCCCATTCATTATAAGTAGTTAAATAAATTCAAAAATATGTGATAAGATTAGAAAGCTCTGTATGGGATATAAAATATATAAAGAAAACAAGAGTCCATGAAGACATTAAAATAAAATAAATAATACATTTCAATCAGAAAACATATGTTCTTTAGAATAACTCAAAAAATATTAAGATTTATAATTAACACATAGAAATCATAAATCATTCTTGTAATTTCGGGCATCCCTAACATAATGACATTGTAGATTTCATAGCTACATAGGTAGTTACGTGTGTAATAACAATCAATGTATATTCCCTAAATCGTTAAAGAGAAACATTAACATTTACCGCCATCACCTTACCCAATTCATTGGAGAGCTATCTCGGTTTCACCCTCCATTGGTAATCATGGATCCACCCATATACATAAACAATTCCCAAGATCCATAACATATTCATAACACATAAAACAATCATTATTGAAATATAAAATTTCCACAATGCAATCACAATATATCACTTCATGATATCAACTTAATCAGTGCTATATCAAGACAATTTTCAATTCCAAAATATGTAAATATGGGTATGTGGTATTTATTTTCCTTATAAAAACATTATTACTTATTAAGGAAGCCAAATATCAAATATTTCTTGTGGTGGCTGACAGTTATTGTCACTGAATCACCGCATACCGTAAAAAGATACATTCCATTTTTCTTTTAGTAAATTACATTGTAAAAAATATTCCTTTTCAAAAACATTGAAATAAATTAAATTTAATAGTTTTTAATTATACACCATATAAAATATGGTATTTTATAAACCAAAATATCCCTCAATGAATGGAAATTTAGACAACGCCCCACACATTGAGTATGACGTGTCTTGTTCGTTATTTATAATTTCTTGAATAATAATTTTTTTAATTTCTACATTAATCAGAACCTTTTTCAAGTTTATTATATATTTTATATAAATTATCATCATGTTATAAAAATTACATAATTATTAAGGTTCATATTATTCGTTTTGTCAATAATTGATACTTGAGTAGAAAATGTACTTGTTTTGATGTAAGTTGTCCATGTAGTAACAATCCCATCATCAATGGAATACTATTAATGATTTATGTATTGTATATATCTAGTATATTTTTATTTATATCAATTAAATTTATATTTATAATAGTCCATAACATTTGGATATTAGAAATTAAATGAGCCACTCATGGAGACGGTAATGTGTTTGTACACCTAAATGGAACTTTAATATCATTTTCATTTTTAATGGAATGAAAACTAAATGATACATTGGTATATTATTATTCTAGTATAATATAATATTTCATATAAATTACATAATTTCATCCCCACCATCTGTTATTTGTTCCATGTATGGCATGAATGAGTCATATCACTTTGAGGGGTGGTACTCTCCACTTCCGAATATACATTTATCGCTTTTACACATTATGGAAATCAAAAGGTAATGTCGTAAAATAATAATATATAAGAATAGATATAATATAAATATAATATATAGATAATATAAATACATTTCCATCATAATGGTCACCATGAGAGGTGGTAGGAGATAACTAATCAATCATCATTTCATGTGGCAGTAATTCGCTCTACACAGAAACAATATGGTCACATCCATTAGATATAGGTGTGTGTAATATTAGATGGAATACTTCTCATAACAATATCCTAGTATATTTAGGATATAGTTTTTTAGGTAATGATAAAATAATAATATTATTTAGAGTGAAAAATAAAAATAATGGAATGGAACATGAGAGAAGACGTTACCTCAAAATCTTGTAACTCCTTTTGATTTGAGCCTAATTGATTTATTGAATTTCATTCTGACCAATATGTGGATTGTAGGAGAAGGTAGAGATACTGGTAGATTATTTTATCATAATCCTGATGAGCCAATGGCCATTAGAGTTATGATTATGTGATTATAGTTTGTGGCCTTTTATAATAGAAGGAGGGGCACTTTAGGAATGTCTTGAAATATTATTTAATTAAGTATTTATTTTCGTTTTAAAATGGTCTCAATCTCATTTATATAAAATATAATATTCTTTTGTGATGAAAATCACTCAAAAAATAAGTTTTAGATAAATTTTGGTCACAACTGTAACATTATTTTTGGCTTTAACCCTTATTTAAAAACATTAACTCTTACCACTTCTTCTTCTATTTTCAAAATATAAGTAAACAATAGTTACTAGAAAATTCCAGATGAACTATAAGTATATAATTAATGACAGTTTTATAATTATATGAGACATTTTTCATATTAATTGATTTTTATGACTATTATATCATTTAAAAAAATAGTATTTTAAAAAAAAAATTCATTTATGCTGATTTTGACACTATTAAGTAATTGATTTTTGTTATAGTTGTAAAAACATGATTTATTCTAAAACTGAATTAAATGAATTATAATATTTTAATATAATCCATAAAACTATATATATGATCAAAATATTCCAATTAAATTTATTTTAATATTTATAATTTAATTTATTTGAGTACTTTATTACTGAATTAATCATTTGCTCATCATTGTATCATAAATATATATATTTATTTAATTTCTAAAAATTATTCATAATATTAAATGATTTAGGAAATCCTATTATATTTATAATAACTATTTATAGTATAATTTATTAGTTACAAAACCCCATATACATATTTTTTTATTAAAATATTCAGGTTTTTGTTATATTTCTCCTTACATTAAATTAATTATTATATAATGTCATTTTCACACCCAAGTGGATTAAAAATGCCAAACGTTTATCATATGGATTCTAATGATGGAAACTATATCATATAATAATATTAGGACACGTTTTAGGGTTTCTTTATATTATTATAAAATTATTTTTACCCTTATTTACCATATTTACCCTTTAGTCATAGTAAATAAAAATAATTACCAAAGTAAATATTCATAATTTCAAAAATAAAATGTAATTATTTCAAAAATTTAAACCTAATAATTTCAAATATGGAATCCATTTTTCCAAATTCAAAACAAATATTATTTAGAAATTAATATAAAATTAATTCCCATTTTCAAAAACAAAAAAAGTCTTCTTTAAGAAGTTTAAACTACCAAAATGTTGACATGTGATTTTATCGAAATTAAAATTGAAATTACATAAAATGACCAAAATTTTATTACCTTATTAACAAAAATTCCAATTACACATTAAAACCACTTAAAAGGGAAATCTAACAATATAAATAAATTTGTTAAAAATGCAGTTTTGAATTAAAAGAAGTATTTTTCACTATTCATTGGAAAATGATATTTATTAGAAAATTACCCAAAATTAACCAATGTAAATTTTCATGTTCTTACTCTGTAAACAACTCAAATTTTGTCATATATAACTTATAAAAGTGAAAAAAACAATATTCTAAAGGGTTCTCCATCAAAAGTCACAAAAATACCTTTTTAAAAATATTAGAGTATTTCATGATTAAAATTGGATTCATTCTTATTTTAAGCCTCTAAAATTTATATAATAAATGTAAACATATTTAATAGAACACATGTTACCATATTTTAGTTAGTTATGTTCATTTAAACTAATATAACATCTATCTGTAAACAACTAATTAAAATAATAATAATATTATTGTATAATTTTTCTGTATAACTCAAAGTTATGTGCAACATAAAATTTCAGAAAAATCCATTATGGCCAATCTAGTACTCAATCAAAAAAATGACCATCATTAATATAAAAATAATATCTTCTTCAGAAATATTAAAAAAAATTAAAAATCTATTTTTTATAAATACATACGATCTACATCATTCCCCACCTTTTTGAAACTCTATCCCCACTATTTTATTTATTTATCAAATTAGTTGGAGTATTTATCTCTAAATGAATTTTCAGATTCCCATCATTCCACTTTAGCCATATGGTATTTCCAGAAAACCATTAATTGAGGAATTACCTTAATCCGAAACACATTCTCTCTAAGGTCAATAATTTGGATTGGTTGTTCTTCCTAAGAATGATTTTCATCCAATTGAACTACCTATGGACTCAAAACATGAGATGGATATGGAATATATATTCTCAACATTGAAACATGATAAATATTGTGTGCCTTGTATAAACATGGAGGTAAATCCACTCTTCATGATATTGATCCATCTTTCCCTATTGTATAATGAACCATGGACTCAAAATTTTCTTTTTACTCAAACACATCACACTTCTCCATTGAGAAACATTGAAAATGAAATTATCACCTATCTCAAAATAATGATCCTTCTTCTAGATATCCACAAATATTTTCTAACCTCTTTGAACAATTCTCATGTGCTTTTAAATCAATTTAATATCTCCTAGAATTTCTTCTACTAATTCTTTCCCATCAAATTCCATCAACCTACATTATCCAAAAAACCTGGAGTTAGACACCTCATTCTATATAATGCATCAGTTGGTGCAATCAGTATACTAGAATGAAAATTATTATTATATTTAAACCTATCAAGAGAATGTTGTTGGCACTAAATTCCCTAGTAGCCCATTGAAAAATCACATATAATATCTTCTAATGTATAAATTATTCATTTTGACTGTCCATCTAATTATGGATGAAAATCTGCACTAAAATTTAATTTTGTACCCAAAAACATCCAAAATGTCATTAAAAAGATAGAAGTGATCGTAGGATCATGATCATATACAATATATAGTTAAACTCCATGTAACATGACTATCTAATTAATATAGAATCAAGACAGTTTATTAGGAGACATAGTATCATAAATAGAATGAAAATGGGAAAATTTAGTAAATCTATCAAGAACAACCCATATTGCATTTTTACATAAATATGTTTTCTAGTAATCACACTATGAAATCCATGGATATATTTTTCCATTTATACAAACGCACTGAAAAAGGATTAATCAATACATTTAGTAACTGTCACACTACATTAACCTATTCACAAATCAGACATCAGAGGGTAACATTAGAAATATCTATACTCATTCAATCCCATGATTTACACTCCCAAAGATCTTTGTACATATTAGTACTTCCTATATAAACTTAAAAAAATGCACTATGAGAATCACATAATAACTATTTATTCATTTTCGAATCACAGGGAACACATAATAACTTTCCAAACCTAAAAAATTTTCTTTATCAATGTTTAATTCTTGTAACATACCCTTCTGATTTATTTATACCTATTTCCACAACTCAATGTTTTATTTGTGTGCATTCATAAATCTATCTAATAGAGATGATTTCACATCCACCTGATGTAAAATAGAGGTATTCCATTACCCCAACAACTTTAAATCCAATATTCATCTAATTAAAGACCAAAGGATATCATTACCGATGTAGCAAGGCTAATATGGAATTACAATTTCAACTCAAAGAATTATATACATTATTTTCCATTCCTAGATTGTAATAAATATTGCAATCAAAATATTTGATTAATTATATACATCTCATATGTCTCATGTTTAATTATTTGTGTGTAAATATATACTTCAACCATTTATGATCATTATATTTTTCTCATTTTACTCTGTATAGTCTATGCCTATAAATTTTTAAATAAAAACAACAATTGATAATTCGATATACTATGTGCGGGAATTTAAGTAGTGTGTTTTCTACTGATGATTAGCATAGGAAATTACATGATCATTCTGCATTATAACACAACCAAGTCCTTTTAATGAATCATCATTATATATAAAAAAATCACTATTTTTTTAAGGTAGTGGCAAAACTTGAGCATTCTGAAATTATCTTCCCAATTACTAAAAACATTCCTCACATTCTGTTGTCTAGATTATCGTAACACCTTTTCTAGACAACTTAGTCAATGGGATAGAGAACCATGAATTTTTTTTTTAAAAACACTAGTAATAAACTGATAATACCATAAAACTACGATTCTAGATTATATTTTGGGGTCCTTTCCATTCTTTAATAAATTTTGTTTTAGCAAGACCAACTATTATTAAATCATTAAAAAAATGTGACCAAGGAATGAAATTGTTTTATCCTAAACTCACACCTATTGAATTTCCCATACAGTTTATTTCCATTTATGGATTGAGAGAACACCCATAAATGTGTATTATTTCACTCATTTCATTTAAAATATACCAAAATAACATCAATACAGAAAACCACAGAATTATCTAATAACCGAATAAAAACTTCATTTATACCTTCTCAGCACATCTTATAAGATTCTCATAAATTTTGAACTCATGAGAAGATAATATCCTTTGATAATTTGTCTTCAATCTTAAGTTAAAAATAATTTATTTTAAAATCAAGAACCCATATTATATTTGGATCTTAAATTTCTGGTCTAGTGAATTCTGATTGATAATAAGCCATTGAGTCATCCTACTACAATTCCCTGAATTGTTTTTCCTTCATATGTTGAACCATCGTAGGGAAATATATCTCAAGGAACATACCGTTGAATTTATATTAATCAATATCATTAATATCCTCATTATACTTGATATTTTTAACCATCGACCACAATTGATCTTCTTCACCTTGAAAATAGTAAACAATGTGACTATCCTTTTACTGTTATGAACACCCAATCACATCAAAAATCTTTTACAGTTCTATAATCCCCCCTTCAACTAGAACATGTTCAGATGATCTGTTGAATGAAGTAGGAAATTCCCTCATGAAATGATCTACTAATAACATGTTCCTTTTTGGTTGATCTATCTGATCTCGGGAATGGATACCACCACTATTTATAGCCAGAGTCAATTGTTCCATCACTGAAAAAAAATATTTCGATTCCAATTTCAACCATTTTTAGTTGTTAATTTCGTAGTTTTTTTCATCTTGAGTTCTTCCCATCATAGATTCTATGTTTCCTTTGTCAAAAACTATTCCAAACACAGAAATATATTAGATCATTCTAGATGTTAATATTAAAATGATATATCATTTCAATCTTACAATAAAGTAAAAATAATTTATGGGGTTTCATTTAACATCATCCTGACCCCTAATTTTATCTATACTGACCTATGATACCAACTATAAGGTACTAGGCCTAAACAATACACAATATTCACAAACGTTATGAATTTACATTGTGGATCTTTTCAGTTTTATATACTGATGGATTTAGGAAATAACTATTACATTACATCACCAATAATACAGAGTTGACACTTCTACTTGAAATAAAATTTTCATAATAATAAAACACCTTAAATATAAACTAGAATTATTTTCATGATAAAAATATTCTTGAATTCTTCCATTCTCTTACCCATCCTTATAACCTGTGAAAAAAAATCAGAATCATAGGATTGGAATAAAAAACTCATTAAGGGATATAAAATAAGGAACGAAAATTGTAATCCATGAATACATACAAATCAATGAAATCATTCTTTTCAATATTAAAATAAATCCAATTTTTCATAACTCATGAAATCATAAGATTTATGAAAACACATAAAAACCATAAATCATATAGGTCACTTATGGCTTCCATAACATACATATATTGTATTTTTCACAACTATATATTGTGTTATGTTTTGAATACCCACCATAGTATATTCCCGAAATCTCTTATGGGAAATATAAATGTTTAGCTCTGTCATGTTACCCAATAAATTTGACTTCTATCTCAGGCTAACCCTTCCTTGATTTATCATGGAACCTTCTATATAAGTAATCAATTTCCAACAACCATAACTTATTCCTTACACACAAAACAAGAATAAAAGAAAGATAACATTTTTACATTTCAATCACTACATATAATTTCAAGATATTGAAGATCGGCTGGTACTGTAGCGGTAGCCGGGCACTATATCATCTGCGGTACTATGCAGGTACTGTAGCAGGTAGGATACTATTCACAGAATAGAAATTTGGTGAAAAAATGGTCTTATGAGCTATGTAATGGGCTACAAGTCTACTGGGTCATCAGGCTATGTAACAGGTCTTCCTCTACGTAGTTATAAAGAGGTATTTGATTTGCTTTAATAATAAAATGAGGCTTCGACAACAACCTTTCAAAAAAACTTCAAGATATTGACATAATAAATGATTTCTCAAAACCATTTTATAATGAAAAATATGTTAAAAGGGTAAATGTTATTAATTTATTTTTAAAAATAATGTGGATTCTAATGGAATCTAGAAATAAAACAATGATTACGATGGTGGAAGTGTAGTTGTCACCACATATGATAAAATGCAACATTCCCTTTGTCATTTAGTGAAAACTCCATAAATAATATTCCTTATGAAAATAGTTTAATATAACTTAATGAAAATGTATTTAACTATACACCATAAAAAATAAGGTCATGTATAAACCAAAATATGCTTCAATTAATGGAGATTGAAAGAAGTCCCTTACCATGAGTCTGACTTGTCTCATTCATTCATTATATTTCGGAATAATAATATTTGGATACATTTCAACGTGCTTCAGAACCATTTTAATTATTATTATTAATTTTATATTTTCAGTCATCATGTTCTAAATATTACATTTATATTTAAGTTCATATATGTCATTTGGTCGATATTAGGTACTTGAGTCGAAAATGAACTAGTTATGAAATAAATTGTTCGTGTAGTCAATATTCCATCATCACCATAATATTATTAATTATTTAAGTATCATATATATCTAGTATATATGTTTTTATATCCATTATATATTTAATTAGAATAATACATAATGTTTTGTGTTATGAAATGAAATGAACGGTTCATTGAGATGTTAAGTCATAAGTACGCATTAACGCTAATTTCATTTCTTTTTCATATTTAAAGGAAAAAAAACTAAATGAAACATAAAAATATTTTAATTATAGTATAATATATTATTATATATACATTACATAATTTCATTAACTCTATCATTTATGTGTTCCGTGTATGGTATGAACATGTCAAATCACTTTGAGGGGGTGGTAGTCCGCACACCCTCGAATGAAATTATCGCATTAACACATTTTGGAAAGCCAAAAAATGATGTTAATAGTAAATAAAGAAGTATTGAGAATATTTAAATAAAATATATATCATATATAAATACAGTTCCATCATAATTTCCACTGCAATAGGTTGTAGGATAAAATTGACCAATCACTCTTTCGCGAGGTAGTGGTTTGTATTACAAAAAATCAGTATGTTCGAAACCATTAGATGTAGGTGTGTGTGTAGTTAGAGTACAAATAATAAAATTATCGTAGTATATTGAGAATAACGGTTTGGTGAATTAATGAATTAATAATAAGATCATATAGACAGGATAAGGCAAATAAAGGAAAGAAATGTGAGAGAAGATGTTACCTCTAAATCGCGTAAATCCATTTGATTTGAGCCAAAAGGATTTCATGAATTACCTTCATTCAAAGGTAATGACTCTATATGTAAGGTAAGGATATTGGAAGAATATTTAAGTTTAATTTTGATGATCCAATGGTATTGATAGGTGTGAGTACGTGGGTAGAGTTGGTGGCCTTTTATAAGATGGAGGAGTAACACATTAGGAATGTTTTGAAATATTATTTTATTATAAATGTATTTTCTGGTAAAAGTGGTCCCTAACTAGTTTATTTCAATTAAAAGATGTTTTTAGGTCGAAAAAAACACAACCAATAGTTTCTATACATTTTTAGGACTCACAAGTAATGTTAACATTTGGCATTAAACCTTAGGTAAAAAAATTAACTATTACCATGTCTTCTGGAATTTTAAAAATATATGGTAGTTAAAGTTACTATAAAATTCCTATACAACCATATGTAGATAATTAATTGCATTCCTAAAATTATATAAATGATTTATAAAAATATTAGATTATTAGCACTATTATAACATTTAATCAAATAGTTTTTTAAACTCATTTATGTCATTTTTGACACTATTAAGTGATTGATTTTTTTTAAAGATGCAATATCTTGATAACTTTGAACTAACAGAATGTACAAAAAGATAATAATTAAATATAATCCAAAATTTTTTGGATGGAATATAATTATTCAAATTAAATTTATTTTAATATCTATAATATCATTTTTTATTCATTTATTAATGAAGCAATCATTGTATAACCATTATGTTATAAATATATATATTTATTTAATGAATAAAATTTATAAAAAAAATTCTAGGATATATAAAATATTATTAAATTTATAATTACTAATTAAAGTTAAATATTTCAATTATATAACCCCATATAAATTGTTTTTTACTAAAAGATTCATTTTTATGTCATATTTACATTTACCTTAAATTAAATCATATAAAATGTCATTTTCACACTCAAGTGGCTCCCAAATGGAAAATTTTCAGCCTAAGGATGCTAATGGTTAGAAATGAATCATCTAATAGGATGATTTCAAAATTTAGGGTATTTTTATATTATTATAATATTATTTTATTACCCATATTTAATATATTTACATATCTACCATGAAAAATAAAAATAATTATTGAAATTATTAATCATGATGTACAAAAAAATAAGGTACAAATATACACAATTTATAACATATGTTTCCAAATATGGATCGACGTTTTCCAAATTCAAAACATATATTTTTAATAAACAAATTTAAAATTAAATCCTGTTGTCAAAAAAAAACAATTTTATGATGTAAAAACTACCAAATGATTGACATGCTTTTATGTCGAAATTAAAATTGAAATTACTTCCAATGACCAATATTGGATTAAAAAATTATAACATAATCTAATAACACTTTAAAATATATTTAAAGGAAAATCTAACAATATAATTAAATTATATGAAAAGTTAGTTTTGAAATAAAATGTAGTATTTTCACTATTCATTGAAAAATGAAAGTTATCATGAAATTTCAAAAAATATAACCTTTGTAAATTTCAATGTCCCACTTCTATAGAAGAAGTATATGTTTTCAAATACAACATATAAAAGTGAAAAAAAACAGAATTTAAAAAGGGTTCTCCTTCAAAAGGTGGTAAAACGCCATATAAAAAATATTATACTATTTAAAGCATAAAATCAGATTCATTCTTATTTTAAGTGTCTAAATTTTAATTAATATGTATAAAAAAATTTAAAAACATGTTTAATCAAATTTTAGTTAGTTCTAATCAATCTCTCTATATAACGGATTGGCATTTACAACAATTTAAAACAATAATAATATTATTTTATTATTTTTTAGTATAACTCAATGTTCTATGAAACGAATGATTTTAGAGAAACTCATTGTTGTGCATCGAGTACTCTATAAAAGTAATCATCCCCTGTAATATGAAAATATTATCTTATTCAAAAATATTATTCAAAGGAAAATTAATTATTCTATAAATACATGGGATCCTATACCTAATACACTTATTCGCCACTCAACATCCTTGTGGATTCATTATCTTTTTAGTTTTGACTTCTGACAAAAATTATATCTTTTTTCCTTATTCTTCATTCATGATATTTATTACCTCAAAAAATTTCTGGATAATCCATGATTTTAGTTCAATTAAATTAATATGTAACTAAATATTGAATAAATTTCATGTCAATAATAATTAATTTCTTTTAATATAAGATGATATCGAAGGTGGCGTGGAGTGTTATGATGGAACATCCATTCATAGGATCATTATGATATTATTTATCCATTAAACTATCCCTTTTCTAAATTAATTTCACTAAAAACATTTTCTTAATTGAAGTTATGTTATTTGAATAATATTTTTAATATCACTTTTATAAGATGATGAAATTTTTATGTGGGGTGGTTTATCTAGTGTTTACATTCACATTTTGGAGAAATTCCATGTATAATAAACCAATATATGAATGTGTTTTCACCATTTTTAGGGATATTTGTATGAGATGACACACCAATCGTGAACATAGTGTGGTTGATAGTTTATGGTTGAATAATTTTTAAGATCTATGATCGGATCTGACAAACATATCAGCATGGGACAAATGTTTTTCTCACTGAATAGATTTTCATTTTCCTTGATTAGGATTATTAATATTTTTATTTCTTTTTTTCCTTTTATTTGTTTTCCATCAATATATTGAATATTTTCCTTTATCACTTTTTAAATATAAAAATTATAAAAAGAAGTTTCACGTATCAGTATTAAGAACACAGTTTCTGATTGTGATTTCCCCTAGGATATACACTTTTCTCTATCTATGATTTATAAATATATTTATGATTAGGCATGAGTATTCCCTATGTCGAAATTGATGAAATTTCTATAGAGAGATATTTTATTTGGGTTCATTGATCTTTTTTAAATAAATTATCAATAGTTATGTGGTATAATTATGTTGATATTGCTTCACAATTATATTACTCTCAGTTAAAGAAACCTATATACAAAATAAAAACATTTCATTGTTGGATGAATGGAACGATTGTATGAGAGACAACTGAGGATGTTATGGCTACTGTTGTGTGGCTAATAATCCTTTTTTTTGTAAATTTTCTTAGGAGAACCCAAAGTTTGTCTCATTTTCTTGAATATTTAAAAGTATATTATGAATATTATGATAATGATGAAAATTAATAAATAAAAAATAATAGTCAGAAGAAGTGTAATAAGAACATTTTCAATGCGATTAATACTTTATTTAAGAAACAAAGTTTTTATTTTATTTTAATTCTTCTGTATATGATCATGTTTGTTCATATAAATTCTCCCATTATAGGTATGGAGGAGTTTGGTGATATTTCATATCTCTTATAGAATCAATATAATCATGTATATGCACCAATTGATGAACAAAAAGAACTGATAGTATAGATTTGAAATTTTAGTATTTGAGTAATTGAAATGGAATGAGAGTTTGGTAGATATTCACTAGTGTAGAATATAATGATGATAAATATTTTTTAATCAGTAAATGGTTATTTATTCATACATATCAAGAATTCAAATTACATCCCGTATTTAATGTTTTGTAATCATTACACTTCATCCTTTAAGAAGAAAATATGGTAAATACCATAAAAATACACTACCATCCACATTTTTATAATGAGAAATAAGTACATCGATTTTTCTTTAAATTCATCATATCATGGGGAACTCCACATGTTTTATATGTTTAACAACATTTTAATGAATAACATGTGTTTGTTTTTAAGCATGAAATTATATCACCCATGAAATTAGGGATGAACTAGGGGATTTAATAATATAGAAAAATAAAACACAACATCCATTTAAGGTTTATACAAATAGCTTTCTTGTTTTCTTTGTGATTTAGGTTTTCCATTTTTCTATTTGTAATGAATAGTTGTTTTGCAAAAATATTTAATAGAAATAAATTAATGTGAATCAATATACTATATATGATTTATTTACCTAGTTTTTTCACTGAAACCATTAAATTCAAGATTTTAACTAGCTGATCAAAAAGTGGGGGGGGGAAGGTATAACATTTTATTGCATGAACCTCTTGGTGAATGGAAATTTTACCGTGCTGAAAATTTGTAACATAATATTTTTTAAATCATGTAATTTAATATAACTCTTATTATCAAATGAAAAAAATTATTTACTCTTGTATACCCAAATTTTCATTCATAATTGGTGAATCTAGGATTATAATTATATATGTTTTTTCTTACTTAAATATTTTATTGATATACATTTTGATATATAATTGGAACCTTGTATTAATACTCTAGAAATTATTCAATTAGTAATTCTTATTGTTTATAAAATGTTTGTTCAAACTTTTTATATTCAAAGATTTAAAAAAAACTGTAGTTAAAAAAAGGAAAAATAATCTTTTGAATTCTATTTTTTGTTTTGGACTTGATGTTGGGAGAATATAGAATAACCTATTTATGCTAAAACAAAAAATTTTGTAAGGACCAATAGGAGATAAAATTAATCAAACTTAAATTATCCTCTCATACTCAAAATTGTATTTGTTGCATGTTTTTTTTAATTTAAATAATTGAATGTTATGTTTACCATTTTTTGGTATGATATGGATCAAGGCTATAGGGACTATCCAAAATTCCCATGTGGATGGTACATTTAGATGAATATCAATTATTCGAGCTTCTATACCAAGGGTGTGATAGTTTCTAATCTCAAATTTCTTTTTTCTCATTAATATGAAATTTAGTTTTTGTTGAAATACAGAATTAAATCTAAATTTTAATGTGTTGTTTTATGTATAAATTAATTCAAAAATAATTATTATTATTATTTCAACTTATTTAATGAACATATTTTCGGAATTCATGTATTTGAAGTTTTTTTTAATTATTTTTAAAATTATTTTTAAATTAAATGTTTAAAAATTAAAATATTAATAAAATGTTACATTGAATTTAAAATTGTAATTTATAACCAATAGAATCCTATATAATTCCCTAAAATTTTTGGATTATTTTTCTTGATTGGAATGTAAGAAATTTGAACATTCTAATAACCCATAAACATCCTTTTTATTTACTGATATTAAATATTATTGTGTAAAAGTGTTTTATATGTTTTCCCAAGCATGAAAGGTCAGCATTAGAGATAATGATGGGTTTTAGGTGTGAGGGGTTTATTTTTTAAATTAAATAAACATTAATTCAATGAGTTTTTGTCAGATAAATATTTAATTTTTATAAATAAATGATTTTGTTTGAAAATTTGGTTCTGTTGATAGTGGTTAAAAAACATTTTCAGATTTCTGTAAGTACTGGGAATTTGAGAGATTATTTTTTCTACTCCTATTATGAATTATTTGGATATATTTTTTAATTTATATCATGTAAAAAACTTGGTGATGGTAAATCTTTTGTAAAATTATTTAAAAATCATTCTTGATCGTGAACATTTTATTTGAATTAAATTCGTAATCATTGTATCCATATATTTGTTAAAATGAACTCTTATTCTAAGTGGAAATTTTATTCCATAAATATATAATTGATGGATTGTATTATCATTAATTTTTTTAAATTATTAATCTCACCCTTTAATTCTAGAATATCTACGTATTCTATACCAATTTTGTGTTTATAATTATATAGAGAAAAATAGGTGTTTTGATGATCAATCAGATGAATATTGAATAATATTTAATTTGTTTCAAAATTTTCAATTTTAATCATTAATTAAAAACATAAAACTAATTTTTTACCATAACTATTTATTTAAAGACATAAATCACATTGAGAACATAATATAATCCATTGGGATAAATATATTGTAAAGTCAAAACCTTGGTACAACATCTGTTTTTTATCATTTAGATTAAATTTCATCTAATGAGATTTCTAATTTGATTACATCAAGGAAGAAAATGATTTATGTGGGGGATAATTTTATGGGACATATTTTGAATGAATTAGTACAACATTATTTCTTTTGAAATCTCATTATTTTCTTTTTGAAATGTGATTTTATTGATAAATTCTTCTCATTTTGAAAATATAATTAAAAATGTTTCCATTGATTAAGTAGGTGACATATTGAATTTTTGGCCTAAATGAACAATTTTTTTGTAATAATAATTTTAATTAAAAGTATATTGTCATTTTTTTCAAGTTAATATTTTCATTTATTGTCAATTTTATCGCAAATATTAATTATTAGAAAAAAATATGTATTCCTATTATGAATTATAAATTTTCATATTTTAATTATGTTTGGGAATTTTTTTTAATTATTAAATAACATAGGTGTTTAAATGTTTATCATTTTTGGGGTGGTGAAAATTTAGTGATACAGTTGAAATAGTTGCATAAAGGAGGTTCATCACATGCATATGGGTAGTCCTCCATGGGAAAGGGATCATATATGGTAATGTATCATGATATAATTGTGGATCTTATGCTGTAACCAGGTTCCCAAATGTGTGAATAAAATCATTAAAACCTATTTAAATGTATAACATGTGGTATTTTGTGTCTTATGTCAAACTATTTTTTCTTTGATTAAATGTATATCATATTATTTGAATATTAATAAAACATATTTTTCATTGTTTGACATGAATATCATGTAATAATTTCAAAGGGTATCTATCACATTGATGTACCTTGATGATGATTCTTAAATGTTGTTTTGTGGTCGAGAAACATATTATGATCAGGAACATAATATCTATACTATCAAGTGAAATTGAATATTATTGGATAAAGATTCTCCTCCTGAATTTTCCTCTTCGTAAACTCTATGATAAGAGATTATGAGAAAAAACCATCCAATATAAATTCCAAATGTTTTGTTTTCTTTAGATATTCATATATGTGAACATGTGTAATTTTGTTTAGACACGAAGATAATCATCAAAAAAATAAAAACTTCTTCGCTTATATTTATTGACAGGAGGACTCAATCGATATGTTGGAAGAATGTAGGGTATGTTGGGTTCATCCCAACTGGCAAGTTAAAATGGATAAGTCATGGAATTATTTATCCCTTCCATCTATATGTATGTTGGTATAAGGATCAATTCATTACAAATTAATAGTAACATTAAATTACATGAAAACAGGGAAATGAGGTTCTTGTTTTAGACTGCCCGTCTGATTTGGGATGAAAATATGTACTAAATTTTAATTCAGTACCCAATGGATTTTGAAGGACCATATAAATGTTTGAAAAGAACATGGGATCATGATTAAATACAATTGATAGGGTAAATCCATGTCTCCTGACTATATCCATAATATAAATCTGGGAAAGTTTTTCTAGAGAAAGTATATCTCAAATAGAATAAAGATGAGCATATTTATTCAATTGAACAATAACAAACCAGATTCGTTTATTACATAGAAAAGGTTTTTGGTAATCACAATATGAAAACAAGGGTTATATTTTCATATTTCTACTATATCACTTCCAAGGGATGAATCATCCCTTTTTGTAACAACCACTCTATATTAACCTATTGAAAAATCAAACATCACAGGGATACAATTAAAATATATCTTTTAATTCAATCCCAAGAGTAACACTCCCAAAGATCATTTTACATCATAATACGTCCTAGATGAAATGAAAAGAGAGAACTATGAGCATCACATAAAAACTATTTCTTAAACTTTGCATCACAAGGCACACATAATCACATTCTAAACCTCAAACAATAGTTTTATCATTATTAAATTAATTAATATACCCTTCTGAAACATTTATACATTATTCTAAAACACAATTTCTTCTTTCTCTGCTTTTATAATTCAATCTGAGAGAGGTGATTTCACTTCCAATGGAAACAAAATAGAGGGATTTTTTTCACCATAAACTTCTAATCCAAAATTCATCCAATCAAAGACCAAAGGATATCATTTCAGATTTAGGGTGGTTAATATAGCATAACTATTCAACACTAACCATCAACTACATTATTTTTAATTACTAGATGTAATGAATCGTGCAATAATAATCTTCGAGTAATTATATATATCTTTCCATATCAGTTTTAATTATTTGTGGGTAAATATTTTCTTAAAACATTTTTCATAATTATATATTTCACATTTTACTCCACATAGATGATGCCTACAAATTTGTAAATAAAAAACAACAGTATCAAATTCGAAATACTTTGTTGGGTAATTTAACTCAGGATTTTTAAAATAATTTTAAGCAAACACATTTACCTAATCATTCTGCATTACAGCACGACCGTGTCCTTTCAATGAGGCATCACTATAGATAACAAATTCACCATTTCTATAATGTAGTGCCAAAACATGAAAATTCACCAATCACTTTGTCAATTCCTAAAATCATTCCTCACATTCGTTTTCCTAGATAAAGTAAACACCTTTTTTATTCAACATATTCTGTGGAATGGAAACCCATGAAAAATAATCGACAAATTTCTAGTAATAACCTGCTAAACCAAGAAAACTATGAATATCAGTTATATTTTTGGGTATTTTCCTTTCCTAAACAACATTATTTTTACTGGATCAACAGTTATGCTATATTTAGAAACAATGTGACCAAGGAATGAAATTTGTTTAACCTAAACTCACACTAGTTTAATTTCCCATATATTTTATTTAAGTCTTTACAGAAATCCCTTTAATGTGTTTTATGAAACTATATACCTTTATAATATTACAAATTATTATCAATAAACATAACCATATAATTATCCATGAACTGATGAAATACTCCATTTCTACCTTCTCAGCACATGTTATAATATTCTCATCAATTTTGAACTCATGGGATGTTAATTATATTTGAAAATTTGACATTAATCATGAGTAAAGACAATTGATTTTAATAAAAATACTCTGTATGATTTTTGAAGAATACGTTTCTAGTTTAGTGAATTTTTTTCATAATAATCCACTGAGTCATCCTCCTTCAATTCCAAGAATTTTTTCTCATCCTATATTAAACCGTCGTATGAAAAAAAAATCCGGGAAACATTCCTTTGAATTCATCACAATCAGGAACTTCAATCTCCTCAATATACATGATAATTTTAAAAATCGACCGCCACTATTTGGCTTCACCATAAAAAAAGAAAACAAAGAGACATACATTTTTCTAGTACGAACTCACTGAGACATCAAAAATCATTTCCAGTTCTTTAATCCACCCTTCTGCTAGAACAAATTCAGACGATCCTTTGAATGATGCGGGATATTGCCTCATGAAATCCACCACTACTGAAATGTTCCTTTGGGTTTGATCTAGCAGATCTCATGCATAGATACCAACCCCATTTAGAGAATGAGTTAATTGTTCTATCACTGAAACAAATTGGACAGTTCCTATTTAAACATTTTCTATTTTCTACTTTGGAAGGTTTTTTTTATTCGTGATTTCGTCTCATCATAGATTCCATGTTTTCCCTATAGAAAACCATTATGAACACTAAAATATATTATAATAAGTAAGGTGGATATCTTCAAATGAAATATCATTTTAGTATTAACATAATGTAAAAATAATTTAGGTTTTTTTCTTTTAACAATAGCCTTAAACCAAATGTTATATAAAATAACCTGTGATACCAATTATACATCCCCATGTCCAAAAAATGCATATTCATCGCAGAAGTCATTAATTCAAATTGATGAGCTTTTCAGGTTAATATTTTTATAGAATCAGAAAATAAATATTACATTACATATCCAATATTACAATGTATACACTTCAACTCAACACATTTTTTCCAAATAATAAAATGCATTAAATAAAAATAAGAATTATTTTCATTATTAAAATCTTCTGGATTTTTCCATCCACTTACCATTCCTTATATCATGTGAAAAACTTTTCAGAAACATATGATAACCATAAAAATCTCATTATGGGATATAAAATAATGAAAGGAAACCTTAGTCCATTAATACATACAAATCAAAGAAATCATAATTTTCAATAATAAAACTAAACATATTTAACACAACACATGAAATCATAATTTTTATTTATAAAACAAAGAAATAAAAAATCATAAAGGTTACATGTGGAATCCATAACATACAGACATTGTTGCTTTCACAACTACATTGAGTGTTGTGTTTTGAATTACCATCACAGTATATTCCCAAAATCTCTATAGAGAATCATTAATGTCTACCTCTGTCAAGTTATCCAATGCATTGGAGATATATCATGGGCACACCCTCCCATATATTATCATTAAACCACCTATATACATAAACAATTCGAAATAACCATTACATATTCATAACACATAAAACCAACTTAATGGAAATATAACATTTCCACATTGCAATTACAATATATAATTTCAAGATATTGACATAATAAATGATTTATCAAAACCATTTTCAATACCAAAATATGTAAAAAGTTTTGATGGTATTTATTTTCTTTTTCAAAATATTACTTCTTGTTAAGGAATCTAGAAATAAAATAATACTCACATCGGTGGAAATTTAGTTATCCCATGCATAGGTTAAAATGAAACATTCCCTTTTTCATTTAGTAAAAAGCTTCATAAAAATTATTCATTATGAAAAATATTAGTAATATTATAATAAAATGTTTTTAATTATACACCATATAATATATGGTCGTGTATAAACCAAAAAATTCCTCAATGAAAGGAGATTGAGAAGATGTCTGTTACATTCAGTCTGACTTGTCTCATTCGTTATTTATATTTATCGATAATATTAATAGGTTAATTTATAAATGATTTATAAAATTTTTAATTTTTATTATTAATTTTATATTACATATCATCATTCTTCAAAAATTACATAAATATTTATGTTCATATCAGTAGTTTTGTCGACATTCGGTACTTGTGTGAAAAATGAACTTTCTTTCATGTAAATTGTCCATGTAGTCAAAATCCCATCATCACCAGAATATAATTCTTATTTAATTATCATATATATCTATTATATTTGTATTTATATCCAGTATATATGTATCTAGAATAGTATATAACATTTGGTGATAAAAAATGAAAAGAAACATTCATTGAGCCAGTAATTTGTATGTACACATTAATGCTACTTTCTTTTGTTTTTCATATTTAATGTAAAAATAAACTAAATGAAACATAAATATATTTTAATTAATATATTATTATATATATGTTACTAATTTCATTAACACTAACCTTTATACGTTTCATGTATGGTATGAATAAGTCAAATCACCTTGAGAGGGCGGTAGTTCGTACTTCCTCAAATGAAATTATCCTATTTACCCAATATGTGAAGAAAAATGGTATTATGTAAATGAAAAATAAAGAATTATAGAGACAATATAAATAAAATATATAGTATATGCAAATATGGTTCAATCATAATGGCCTCCTTGAGTGGTTGTAGGAGAAAATTGAACAATCACTCTTTTATGAGGTAGTAGTTTGTCCCACAAAGAATCAGTATGTACGTATCCATTAGATGGAGGTGTGTAAAAGTGTTGTTAGGATAAATATCATAACAAAATCCTCGTATATTAAGGATAATGTTTTTTTATTTTACAAAATAATAATAAGAGCAGATATAGTGGTGAAGTAAAATAAAGGAATGGGGCATGAGAGAAGACGTTACCTCTAAACCGTGAAACTACTTTTCAATTGTGCCAAAAGGATTTCTAGAATTTCTTTCAGGACATGTTAAGGCATATATGTAATGACCTGCCAATTTTCATTGGCTTGAGAGATCAATAAGTCATTACTAGGCCTTAAGAAACATCCCCAAGATGCCAAAGGCTGGCAATAAATGCCGAAGGGCTTCAAATACAAGTTGGGGAATGATTTACACATTATGAAATAAACTTATAAACCAACCATAAACAAAAATTCAATATATGATGCTTGAAAAAATGAAAGACCAATAAAAACTTCATTTATATCAAACTACGTCAAAGTAAAAAACTGTAGGAGACCAAACTAAGCATCAAAGTACATAGCGGATGAATAGCCCTAGACTCTCAAAGGAAACTAAAACACCCTGATCCACAAGATCAAAGCTCCAAAAAATCTTCCAAGCATCACCACAATACGCAAGAAGTAAGATGCTTTACCTTTAACTGTATCATGAAACATGACATCAACAAAAGGACCAACATGCCAAAGCAGGGGTGAGTGTTACACTCAGTAGTTTTTCCCCAATGACTTCCCTACTCACGACACTCGGATAGAAGATTTAGTCACATTTTTATAAAAAACATTTTTTTATAAAACATTTTCTCAAAAAGCAGTTTATAACTAAATATAAGCAAGTTTCCAAAACCATTCATAAGCAAATGAATTCCAAGAGTAATTGAAACCAATTTTCCAGCAAGTTATTTCTCAATAAAAATAACCAAAAAAGCTTAAGAACCATTTCAAAAACAATCCATTTTATCATACCCACCCATTTCCCAACCCATGCTACCAACCATGCATGCTTCATTATGACAGTTCCATAATCATGAGTGGTTTTTCATCGATCTACCAAGTCGTCATAAGGTAATTGTTCCCTATGTTCCATTATCCCTTTTGAATCGATCACTAGGTCATATTTCAACCAAGGCCTGTATTTCCCATGTTCCATTAAACCTTCGGAACTGATCAAAAAGTTATATTTCAACCAACCCCCATACATGAAAAATTAACACACACTTTCCTCATGTTCCATTATTCCATTGGCACCGAGCACTAGGTCATATTTCAACCAAGCCCCATATTTCCCATGTGCCATTAACCCCTTAGAACAGAGCAAAAGGATATATTTAATCCATGACCCATACATGCAATAGGAACACACACCACATATTCCCAACAATCATTCCAAAACACCAATTCAATAAAAACACCTTTTTATTGAAAACCATTTCCATCAAAACTATTTCAATGCCAAACCATTTCAATTCCAAACCATTAATATAAAACTCAATTTTTATTGAAAATGAATTCCATCAATGTCATTTCAATCTCAAACCATTTCAATAAACCACTATTAAAATTAAAAACCCACTTTTCATTAAACCATCTATAATTTCATCAAATCCATAATTTAAAATCAACATTTTAAATTCATAACAACAAATCAGTTTGAACAAAAAATCTACCAGAATTCACAATCTCATCAAAACCATAAATAATCACTAAAGAATATTTATTCTATGATTTTAACAATAAAATCCATTTTAATAAACAAATTTTAATCTAATACAATCAATTTTATCAAGATCAGTCGGGATTGAATCCTCCTACCACAATGGTTTTGAAGAAAACCACAATGGTCGAAGAAAACTCATGAAACTAGGGTTGATTCTCCAAAAACACAAATATATAACTTCTCCTAGAAAGATCAAGACCATATATCATCTTATTTGGCATCCAAACACATAGAACTACCTATAATGGGCGTAGATCTGAGAAATAAAGAGAAGAGGAGAAGTAGATATAAGTGGATATATGAAACTGATCAAGAACGAAGCACTTAGAGGCAAAAAAAGAGTGACATCCACTTTTAGAAGATCTCATTTTAGTGGGTGCACAGTTTTCTCACACGGTTAGAAAAAATGTTCACCAACCTTGCGTTAGCTAGTGCCTTGGAAACCCTTTACCAATGGTTTGGCCACACGGTTAGGAAAACCATGCACTGAACCTCCAGAAGCTACTACCTCCCAGACCAGATATGCATGGTTTCGCCGCACGGTTTAGACAAACTGTGCACCACCCGCGTGACTTCCCCTTTTTCCTCAAAACTTCATCTAATGTTCTCGCGACTCTCCTTTAAATCACCCATAAATTTAAAACCATTAAAAGTGTCAAGAAAGGGTTACATACTAGAATCCTGGGATAATAAATTCTCCACAACATTGGTCTTCATGTCCCCAAAAAGTAGAAAACCTTCACCCAACTTAATGAGTTCCGACCACTGCTCTTTCATTTCCATTCCACTGTACCATGTCTCTTTCTAAATCTGAACATGCTTTAATAAAAACCACACTAGAACGATGATTTTTACAAGCAAGACTCTCTGTTTCCTATCCACAATCTGTACTAGGATATATATCCACGATGCATCTGGTTCTAGGTTATTGTTATCCCATCCAATCACAGGGTCACGATCAGGCTAGTACTTTTTCAACTGAGATTCATAGAAGAAATTATGCACCAAACTGAACTGTGGTGGAAATGCCAACCAATATGAAATTACTATAACACGTTCCATTATCTCAAAAGGTCCAATGTATCGAGGATATAACTTGACCTGCTTCCAGAAACGGTGATGTATAATCCTTGTATAGATCCTCAAGAAGACATGACCACCCACAAATAATGTCAACGGTCGTCGACGGTGATCTTCAAAAGATTTCGGACGACTCTGAGCTGTCTCCATCATCATTCTAATCAAATGGATATTCTCTATTTTTTCTTGGAAAAGGCTTGGTCTGACTAGGGATGTTTCACCATTTTCCACCATGCATAGTAGAGAATGTCAAGGACGCCCATACATTGCTTCAAACGGAGCCTTGTGTATCGAGGTTTGATAGTTGTTACTGTTTGAGAACTCCAGTAAGGGTATATGATCCTCCCATGAGCCACCAATATCCATTAAATAATCCCGCAACATATTTTCCAATTTTTTTATCGTCTTCTTGGATTTCCCATCCATTTGGGGATGATACAGCGTGCTCATAGTCAATGGAGTTCCAAGGGCGTGTTGTAATGATTTGCATAAATGAGATGCGAACATCAGATCTATATTTGAGACTATATACACTAGTACCCCATGCCTCGTTACCACTTCTCAGGTATAGTTTTTTGAATGATCTTCCACTGTATGGGTTTGAAAAATAGGGATGAAATGAGCCAACTTGGTTATATGATCCACTATCTCCCAAACAACATTGTGTTTCCGGACCATTCTTGGAAGACCTGTATCAAAATCCATTACTATCTTATCCCATTTCCACATTGTGATAGGTAAATATTATAACATAATAGCTGGTCTCTGATGCACTGCTTTAACCTTCTAACAAGTTATGCTTCGCGAGACAAACTTAACCACCTTGCTTTTCATGTCGCTCCACCAAAATTGTGCCTTCAAAGCCTTATAAATCTTCCTGGTACTTGGATGTACGACCCATCTTGAATGATGGTAATCAACAAGGAGTTGTTCCTGAAAAACCATAGGAACAAAAATCCGATCTCTGAAACAAAAAATGGAACCCCCATCAATTTTGCAGTGATCAATGGTCTCCCCACCATTGAGTTTTGGACATACAACTAGAGATTCTGCATCAGTTGATTGGTCTTCTTTGATCATATTTAACAAATCAAGAATAAGCGTAGATGAAAAAAAATTGTAACATCACCACAGTTTTCATATTCCACATTCATGTCGGCTATGAACGACTTCAACTGTCATTCTTCTAAAGCATCATTTGCTAATGGAACATATGACTTTCTACTTAATGTGTCTGCCAACAAATTTCCTTTTCACAGTGTGTACATCAAGTCATTGTCAAAAAATTAGATATATTCCATCCACCTCATTTTCCTCAAATTCAAATCTCACTTTTATAAAATGTGTTTCATGCTTTTTTGATACATAAACACAGTAAATTTCTCACCAAAGAGATAATGTATCCATGTTTTTAAAGCGTGGACGACTGCAACTAACACCAAATCATGTGTTGGGTAATTATTATCATTCACCCTTACCTTCCATGAACCATAACTAACCACATGATCTCTTTCCTTGAGAAAAGAACCCAACCCTATGCCTGAAGCATCAAAATACACCACATACCCCTGTCCTGATTCCAGAATGATCATGACATGTGCTAATGTAAGCCTAACTTTCAGTTCCTATAAAGACTTCTGAAATTCTTCTGTCAATTGAAAAGGAGAATTCCTCTTTTTCAGAGCTTTCATTGTTGATGATAGTGATGAGAAATCATGCACAAAAAGTCGTTAGATACCAGACAGACCATGAAATATTTGTATCTCGAACACATTATTTGGTGGATGCCAAGAGATAACGGCTTCTATCTCTCTAGGATCAACAGAAACACCTTTCTCAGAAATGGCATGGTGAAGGAAACATACTTACCGTATCCAAAAACAAGACTTTGATAATTTGGATTACAAATGATGATCTCTCAAGATTCGTAACACTATTTCCAGGTGCACCCCATGATCAGCCCTTATCTTTGAATACACCAAGATACCATCCACAAAATCCACAACCAAAAAAATCCAGATATCTCTGAAATATCTGATTCATCAATTCAATGAAGACAGCTGGTGCATTTGTTAGACCACAAGGCTTGACTACATATATGTAGTGGCTATATCTACTTCTAAAAGCTGTCTTTGGAATACCCTCATTCCAAACTCACAATTGGTGATATCCTGATTGCACTTAAATCTTAGAAATCCACTGAGCTCCCCTAAGTTGATCGAACATATCATCAATGTGTGGAAGTGGAAATCTATTCTTCACCATAACATGGTTAAGCCTACGATAATCAACACACAGTCGAAGAGTTCCATTTTACTTTTTAACGAACAAAACTGGTGCTGCTCCTGGATATGTACTAGGTTGAATGAAACCTTTTCTTTCCAACTCCTCTAATTGCACATTCAACTCCTATAACTCGATTGGTTCCATCCTATAAGACAGAAGGGAAATAGGACTGGTCCCCAGAAGGAGATCAATTCTAAACACTACTTCCCTTAGAGGAGTTAACCCTGAGAAATTTTTGGGAAGGATGTCGGGAAATTAATCCACCACAGCTGGAAAACTATATCTCTTGATCTCTTCAATTGATTCCAAAGTCAATGATTCCAATTGGTATGATAAAAATATATGTAAAATAAATTTCTTAATAGAACATCAGTTTTTTATCATTTGGATTAAATTTATTTTAATGAGATTTTTAATATGAATACTTAATAGAAGAAAATTAACTATTTGTGGGAGAATTGGATGGGACATATTTTAAAAGAATTATTACAACATTATTTCAATTAAAATATCAATATTTTTGTGTTGAAATGTGATATTATTTATAAAGTCATCTCATTTTAAAAATTTAATTAAAAACGATTTCATTGATTAAGAAGGTGACATATTGAATTTGTGGCTTAAATGATCATGTATTCATTATAAAAATAAATTTAATTGAACTTATATTCAATTTTTTTATTGTTCTTAATGTTAATATTTTCAGGTATATTCAATTTTATCATAATAATTAATTATTTTAAAATAAATTTATCATATTATAAATTGTATTATTTCATATTTTAATTATGTTTAGAAATTTTTTTATTTGATATTGATATATTAAATAACATATGTGTTTAAATGTTTATCATTTTAGGGGCATATAAAATTTAATGATACATTTGAAATAGTTGAGGAATTTATTTCTGAAAATTCATAAGGGTGGTTCTCTAAGGGAAAAGGATCTGTTATAGTGAAGTATCACAATATAATTGTGGATCTTGTGGTGTAAGACGGTTAACATATGTGTGAATAAATTCATTAAAACCTTTTTCAAGGAATAAGATGTAGGATTTTGTGTCATAGGACAAACTATTTTTTTTGGGTTTCCATAAATATTCTATTACATGAATTCAAATAAAACACAGTGTTCATTGATCAACATAAATCTCATGAATCAATTTGAAAGGTTATTTATCCCATTGATTTACAATGATGATATTCTTAAACATGGTTTTGAGGTCATGCAACATATAATGATCAGGAACATAGTATATATACTTTGGATTGACTGTACTTATAATTAGACGAGAATTCATCTCATGACATTTCCACTTAGTAATCGCTATGATATGAGATTATGAGAACAAACATTCCAATATAAATTTAAATTATTTTGGTTTCTTTAGAGATTCATATATCTAAAAATGTGTAATTGTGGTTAGGTATTAATATAATCATAAAAAATAATTCATAATAGGTTCACATATATTTATTGGTAATAATCCTCAATCCATATGTTGGTATAATGTAGGGTATGATGGGGCCATCACAAATGACATGATAAAAAGGATAAATTTTTGAATGATTTATCCCTTCCATCAATATGTATGTTGATATCATGATACATTTGTTACGAATCGAAGGGTCACATTAAATTACATAATAACTAAGAAATGATGTTGTTTGTATCAATAGTAAATGAAATTTGTATTGTGCAGATAGGATGACAAAACATATGCAGAACTTTATTGATGAGAAATTGATAAAATGGATAATATTACAAATTTTGCATTGTGATGTGGTTTTTAAAGTCATGACATTGTGATATTTCTCCTAGGTGTCATGACCTATTGATAAGTAGTATCGTTGGACTATAGTCAAACCCATTTAACAAGTATAAGAATGAATCTGAGAAAGCCACACACTATGTGATTCTATTGATCGTGATTAATTACTATTTGAAAGTAATTATTGAAAAAAATATTATTCTCAAGATAGAGGAACAATTTTGTTACTATTTTATTGATCACTAATATTTTCAAGGTAATAAGAAATTATTATTACATTAAATAAATAATTTATATTATTACATGGATTATTAATAAATATTTATTCAACACATTGAGATTACAATATTTACTTTATTTAATGATGAAAAAATATTTAGTTAAATCTTTAATCATGTATTTTATAAATGTTGATGATTTGGAGGAGAAAAATATCATATATGTGGATGAATATTTATATCCAACATGGTAAATAATATTTTTCATTTCATGATCCATTACACATCTCAAAATAATAATATGGATATTATTATTATACGTAATTAGGTTTAATGATGATTACTATATTATTTATGATTTAGTAAAAAATTATACAATATTTCAACCTATTACCTATCCATATAAATATGTGGTTATGTATATTATGAATGGGTCATAAATCATTTTGAATCATTGTGAAAAACATAATTCTATTTAATTTCCTCTTAATTTATTATTCTCCAAATGAGAACCACTAGATAGATAAATTCATGTTTAATGGAACAACCTGTGATCAACAAAAACAACACAATATGATTGAGTCATTGTTCTAGAACATAGTAATAAATTAGTTTTTTCATAGATGAATGGATAACATGTGGATAACAAGTCTATGAAATCTACAATTTGATATTTAACGAAAGATCAAGGAAATCTGAAGACTGTTGTTTAGAATATCTAAAACATTACTAATGAATGGATCCTACCATGAGGTAATTAATTTCTCCAAATATAAATAAATTATTTAAAAATTAAATTTGAAATATCATCAATTATATATTTATGAAATTATAATTCATATTAATTTTAAATTTATCTTCAAACACTAGTTCAACTTCTATGCTCCGAACATTTAAGTGTAATAAAAAAAATCACATTTCAAATTGAAAATATTTTCATATGATTATTGCTCTATTTTCACATTTGTAGTTGGATTCTCGTATTATGGGATATTTTTTCTATAATAAAATAATAATTTATAGGTTTTAAAATTATTAATCATCATAGTTCATTGTTTTATCTATTTAATTTAAGAAAAATAGTTGAATAATGATGATCTATTCAATCAGGAAGTGTTGATGACTTTGCACCAATAACATGAAATTACGCAGCGTGTTGTAAGAGAAAACACTGTTTACCCAAGTGCAATGAACATAGCAATGTCATGGGATACATTATGTTTCATGAAATAACTATATGTGGTGAATATATTACACACAATGTATAGTTTATGAAAACATATCACATTACTTAGTTGAATTCATGTTGTTTAGGTGGTGTAGACACCATCTAGTCTACATGGTTTAATATTGAATTTGAAAAAAATATGTTGCAAAATACATTGTTAATACCATGTGAGATAGAACTAATTGATCATTAATAATGTACATGAAGTTAATACCGAGTACATGATGTGTGGATCATTAATTCCCACAGCATGGTCTATTTTTCAGTTCCTTAGAGAGTTAATCGAACATAGCATATGAAATACACACACCATATAGCTATATGATCACATCATGTAGTCCAGTGATTGATGAATATGTCGAGTCCATAAGTGGGATGCATGGACCCACAAAATTCAGACAACATGACATGTATCTTGTAAGTACACATCTTATAATCTTTTGAAGTTCATGTTTAGTACATATGAATGATTCAATGGCACATGATACTGGTGATACATGACATGTATCTCTATATATTCCAGCCAAGACATCCATTAAATCCACATGTATGAATCTAGGGGTGATGACAATCAAAGTAGACGATGTGTATCTCATAATAACACTCCAGGTTTTCTCCGAACAAATTTCCAAATAATATAAAATTAAATTTCATGTTATAGTATTTAAACCTTAATAGATTTATTAGCACCTACTATGTTTGAAAAATTAATAATTGTTTTATAGAATTTTTAGTTGTTATATTACATTATTGTAATTATCCATTATTAATGGTTTTATTGTTTATTTTCCTTGAATTCCTTAATTGATTAGTATCTCTAAAGGAGTTCAGATGTTTATTAGGATGAAAGGTAATTAAATAATTGGTTCAGTAATGTTTATCAGAATAATGATGAAAAGAAATGAATGTTTACTAGTATCACATATTCACATATGTTTCATGATTATAAATATTAAGGAGAATTACCAAGACAAATGTATGAGTTGGTATTGTGTAATTTAAATTATTCCATTGGTTTATAATTATTGTTTAGTAAATAAAACAGATTACATTCTATTCATTCCCCCCTATATTATTTAGGACATTCATATACAATGTTATTTTTGTAGTGCCCCTCAAGTAATCGGTTGGTTTCAATCCCTAGAGTGTGAGTTATAAATTCGTTTAATATATGGATAATCCAATGTTTCTTGGAAATGATTCAATATTGGACAAAAATGATTCCAACTAAGGTGATACATAGTTAGACTAGTAGAATACTAACACTAATGCTAATATTTCCAAAATTATTATTCCCTTAGATCATAAGTTGAGTTATTATCAAATCAATAAATAAACTATCATATAATATTATGATATCATTATTTATTATCTTAATTATTAATATCTAATTCATTTTTTTATATACGATATACAACGATCAAATCGATAATTGATTAAATATGAAAATATAGAATATAAATTAAAATATTTTAGAAAATCGGTTTAATCAAAACATATATAATCACTGATGAAAAATCCACTTAATATAATAAATCCATCAAAAAGAAAAAATAATATAATTTTATACATAATAGATAAAATTAATCAACTAAATATTTGGACACACATGAATTTCCTTTATTTAGTTACTAATTAATTTCTTAGAATATTGTTCTTGGAAAACCCTCATTAGGACAAATATTCATAATATGTAGGTATTATGATTGATATGTGTTGAAATAACCATGCTACATCAACCTATGTATATATCAATAGACATGATCTAACTTGGAGTCTTGTTTTGAGGAAATACTTGTCTAGATTTTAGTATTTGGGGGGGGGGGTCCAATCAATATATTGAGGAGATATAAGATCTAAATTAGAAATTTAATTCAAAAAAAATTTCAAGGTATCATGATCAACCCTTATTGGGTTTACATCAAGCGGAACATCTATCCATTACCAAATATGGTCCTATAATCTAGACATTAAGAGTTTAGTGATGAGGTATATTGAAGCATGATAAATTAGTGAATGATTATATAAATATTTTATATTTATTATTTGTCACATAATTTTTATTCAAGATAAGTAAAATATAATTATATAATAATTTGTAGAAAAAATGGATTGTACATCATCCAAATTGTTAGTAGTATTTCAATTGGAGAAATACTATCACCTCACTTGTAGTATCTTATAAGAGTTTTTCAAATGTCTTATGATTGTTATTTTCCGGAGACAGAAAAATTATATGCTAGAATCTTCAATGCATCAGCCGCTTCCATATTGGTGAATGATGATGTGTTCCATATATATTAAAAATATATAAATTAAATGGTTGATGTTTAATTTTTTATTATAAAAACTATTTCTAGTGAATTCCTGAGGTATCATGATAACAAGGATTATTATAGAATTCTCTTGCATCTCGGTGGTCTAAACATAGAGAGAGAAAGTAATGAATTATTTGAGATAACCAAATAAATCTTTTTATGTATCATCTGGGAGGGTGTTCCCTGAACGAATCATGTAGTCATGAAAAGTTTTGACATTGATCACTAAGATCTACAAGCGCATAAAATCCATAATAAATGGCACACTAGTCTCATACTTCAATATAACCATAGTGATTATCTAGAAAATTTTAATATATTAACATGAATATACACTATTTTGAATGTACTCACTCTTCATCAAAAAGTAGACATGGAGATTAATCATGAAAATCTATTAATCCTTATAGTTAATAAAATCGAGAGGGAAATCATGGATATTTAAGCCTAAATATTCATCATTCCCTTTATATAATAGAATTATAATTAAGAAATAAATGGAGAAGGATAATATTTTCCCAAGTGCTTATAATGGACATCGAACGAAAAACTACACCATACCTAGTAAATAAGGGGAATCATCAAGTTCATTTATTATCAACTGTAATTTATATCTTTTTACTATTTGGGTATTATATAAAGCATGTAGTATTATATGTGTATTAAAATATATGAACCATGTAGATTAAATAATATTGAATGATGGGAGGTTGTTCTATGATAATCTGAAAAACTGGGTATTTCGGCTATCATGGACGTTCACCCCATGTTTTCTTCGAAGATGGTATTGGTTTTTATGGATAGATATTTTGTTCTTTCTATTACTAAAAATAAAATATTTGTATCTGGGCTTGGTATAGACGGATTTATAATCATGTCCAAGATTAAATTATTCTTATTTTATAATTAAATCATTTTCTATACTATGAAATGTTTATGTAACGGTCTTTATGTATTGAATTACATAAACCCATTAAAGGAAATCAATAACGGAACATTTTTCATGACACATACTACACCAAATAAAATTAAATAACTGGATAGGTAATGGTATCAAAATGTTGGAATATGATTGAAAATGGAGGTTATTGAGATTCTTTGGGACAATAACCACATGGTGTATGTAACCAATGTCTACATTGTAAAATTATCGAATCCCCTATTGATGGTAAATGTGAAAGAGATAAATATCATTTTGAATTTGATTATAGGGATATCTATAGTTAATTAATGGTTCATGCAAGGGGTGTGTACACATACATCATAAATTTTACAAATGGTTTTAGTTGATATGGATAAATCAACTCACTATGGTAAAAGTAAGATTCTATTTAGAGATTCAAATAATAAATGAATTAATTTGGTAACTATCTTGTGAAATGATTAAGATGCTCTTCTCAGACTATGATGGTGAATAACATTATCAAGATATCATTTATTATTTATGGGTTTATGGGATTGGATCCCTACACACTCCTACTTATACACCATAATGAAATAGTTTAATTGAATGGAATAAAAATTCAATTTTAGAGATTGTGAGGTAAATTATGACTCATGTGAGTGTCCCATTATACTTTAAGGATATTGTTTACAAACAATAACTCAAATTATAAACCACGTTCAATCTAAATTGGCATGTGGTATCACATAAAAATTATGTAATGGAATGAGACTAGTGTTCTCATAATTATATGTGTGGTGTTATGATGTATTTTTAATGCATATTCTGTAATAAAATTATCTCGATTGAAAAAAATGTACCATTATAGGTCACCCCATGAAAAAATTTGATATTATCTACAAAAACACTCAAAAAAGGGTAATAGTTCTATGACACGACCAATTCCTTGGAAAGGATAACATTTATAAAATATATAGTTTGGTAAAGATAGAATTCAATGGAGTAGATTATCATGGTATAGAAGAGTTGGATTTTGGATAGATTTCACAAGTCCACATATAAGATGATGTTCTAGAGTCAAAAGTAATGTGTATGATTACACGAGATGATAGAGAACCTAAATGATAATGTTTTCTAGTTTTTGAAGATGGTAAATCCCAATTATTTTATAATAATTCTCCTCAAATATTAATGTAAGTACAGTGTGGCATAAATTATTCCATGTAGAAAAAATCATTGAATTAAAATAAAGATTCCATGTATGAAATACAAGATAAGTTTTTAGTAGATCCTCTAGTTGATGTAATTATTTTTGGATGAAAATGATTATTTATGAATAGTCATTAAATATATGGAGAATTCATTACCTATAATATATGAAATGATACAAAATCGACGAAACAACATTATGGTATTGATAATAATAAAACCATTTCAAAAATTGATATTGGGAATTACATCAGAATTCAAATTCACAATGCATTATTCATTGATTGAGAGATTTTACAAATGGATTTAAAAATAATCATCCAAATGGGATCATTTTTAAAGATTTCTATATTACAAACCTAAATAGTATTGGACACCAAATGATGCCAGTATTGTATAAAAATTATAAATATCCACTTATAAGTTGAAGTTATCATCCATTTCATGGAACATTAGTTTTTAAGAGTTTGTAACAAAATATTATTTCATAATGAATGAATGTGAGACCTGTATTTATATGTGGTTTAGGATGATTCCATTGATTTTCAGAATATTTTATATCGATGACATATTACTTACTAGAAATGAGATACTAGAGTTACATTATATTAAATCTTGGATAAATAAAGTCATCTCTATGAAGTACTTATGTGAGGTGGAATTCAATATTTTGAATAAGATCAATTAGGGTATATCCAAGATAATTGTCGGCCTATTCCATAGTAGGTATGTTGATAATAATGTAAAGGGTTTCAGTATGGAAGAATATATTAGGGGATTATTTCCAATGCCACAATGAATTAGTTTTTACATGAAAATGTTTCCTATAACACATGAGGAATGAAATCTTCAAAAATGATTCCACGCACATCAGGGATTCAGTTATTCATATATGATGTCTTATATAACAGGATAGATGTCAATTACACCTTAATTGTCATAAGAATATATTAATATAACCTGCTGACTACCATTTTAATGTAGTAAAGTGAAACTTTATGTGTGTGAGGTATACATAGTATATGTTTTAGGTCTATTGAGAAGATAAAAAACTATTCATCAGATGATAAGAAAATTCTATTTACCATAAATATTGTGATGATCTAAAAGAAATGATAGGATAAATCATCCCTTCGAATGGAATTTTTGTGAGCTATAAGATCTGAAAAAATGTTATGGTTGTATATTTGAGTCATATTATATTTGGGCTCTTGAGATACTGAAGAATATTTATTTATTCAAATCATTTTCAAATAACTTTTTTGTTGTACCTTTTATTAACGGTTCAAATACACCTTATTTGGATAATATTGTAGTTTTTCAATCATGATGGAGACACGATCACATACATTGTGGAATAAAATAATATTAATGTATCATATCATGAGATGTTTTTTTCATAGAGTTGACATTTATGTGAGTCTATTTTACAAGGAAGAAAATGTTGTGAACTCTATGATAAATCCTTAACTCCGTATAAACATGATATTCATTTGAGATCAGGGAGAAAAAAATCCATAGGTCGGTATATCTTCAAATATTTGGAGTTTTGTGTAGTCCTAGTACTAGGAAAAAATATTTTTTCATTGATTACATGAATATTTGATAATTTTAATTTTAGTAAATCATATTATTATATTTTATTCATTATTTTACATTATTTTGATATATTATTGTCCAAGGGTATCATTAAAATTGATAAAGAAATAATAGTTCCCTTCTATGATGAGAACTATAAAATTCCATGCTAATAGAATTAAATATAGTTATATTATGACAACCCAGATTTTATTACAATCCTAAACATGATTTATTACATAAACTATTCACTTAATACAACATGGATGATTGAGAGGTGTAGTTTCATTGGGGATTAAGATCATTACATAACAACTTAAAATGTGAAATAAAACAAATCTATTGAAAAATTCCTTTTCATGACCACTACATTCCCTCATACTAAGCATTGCATGGGATAACCTGAGGACATGCATAAGAAAAGGGGTGAGCTATAAAGCCCAGTAAGGGAATAAACATGGAATAAATAAAGAGTAAAATACATGTTATAAAATAGCCATATCAATAGAGAACAAGAGAAACATGGACATAAATGCATGATAAAGCATGATAATCATCACATGGAAATGTGCCAGCAACACTTAACATTGAATTAGCATGAGCCAAGGCTCATTGCACATGGAGCATGAGTAAACCCTCATTGCGAAAGAAGCCTGAGTAAACTCTCTTTGCACTTTAATTATCATGAGTCAGCACTCATTGTACATGACACATCATGATACCATACATTACCCAATTCATTAGAGCACTATAAGGGCGCACCCTTCTTAAACAATTCTTTTCATCCATAAGTGTGCCACATGGATTATAAAATATGGATTCATGAAACATAATCATTTATTCCATGATAAAGGAATTTTGAATTCATACATGAAACATTATAATCAATATGTAAATGTAAATAAAGGTGAATACCCTTGACGGAGAAATGGACATGGTATTCACTACACAGTGGCATTGGCTTAGAATGTCAATGTGATTTCAGTAGTGTAACAGCGTGACATAAGAATTCATAAAAACGGTTGATGAGAGAGAAATGTGTTCCTCATCATATTTACATGTAGTGTACTGTAAGGAGGTTATATAGATACATGTGCCAACAATTTTAATGTAATTTATATTCATGATACAAAAATATTGTTTGAATGTAAATTAGGAGAGAGAGGTTCCTTTCAGAATTTCGGCATAGTAACGGGTGTACATGGGATGCATTTAATGAGAGAGAAAGGGGTATCTCATCATTCAAACATAAAGAGGGAAGTATGAGGGAGGTTTGAAACCATACCCCAACATTCATAATAGAAATTAAAAAGGAAAAAAAACTTAAATAAAATTGGAAAAAAATGAGAAAGGAAGAAAAACCCCTTACATGGAAGTGTGCTTACAAAGTATTGATTGAGGCTTAAGAGAGGCTTCATGGGAGCATTGGGTACCTTGGGAGGATTCTATATAGAGTAGGGCTAAGGTTTGATGAACTCAAAAGGCTTTGATTTAGGAGTATGTGGGAGCTTTGGTGGGTTTATATAGGAAAGATGAGTGAATTCATTATTATTTAGGTTTGGGACCACTTACATTAAACTAATCCAAACCACAAATCAGATTATGGTTTTTGCCCATGGTTTTTAGAAAAGGCGAGAGGAAAACAATATTTTATAACGCCAAAGTCTTAACTTCTTAACATAATGGGGTTTCATATGTGGAGGTTAGTCACACTCCCATGGAAAATAATTTAAAAAGAAAAGATGTTTAATAAGTCTTCAGGTGTCCATTAATGCTTTGTAAAATAAGTCAAAAAAATCCAAAATCACATAATTTTAATGGTAAAAAAATATTGGTCGAATATAAATCTTATAGTATATTATTACTTCACTATTGGGTCATTATGATGACATAAAACACATTATATAATTAAATGTTATTTAATTTTCACCCAAAAATTTTAATATCTCATAAAATTATCAAATATTCACTATTGGATAATTTCGATGTCCTGATTCCAGAAATCACATTTATTTTTTCTAAATAATTTTCTAAATATGTTAATTTTCACTTTTAAAAATAAAAACAACATTTATCAAAAAGTCACAGGTTTTGACAAAAATCGCTTTCAAATCATAATCAAAATTACAATTGAATTCATACAATGATAAGATAATTTATATTTAATAAAAATTAATTTAATAATAATAATATTATTTTATTAAAATATTATTTAATTTAAAAATCCCTTAATTTAATAAAATACAATTCTTAATTAAATAATAACTAAAAACACTATTTGTACTTTAAAAACTATTTTCAATGTATCAATGATGACAACAAAGTATATTCATTATTATAGACAAAAATAATGTACATGAACATAGTACTAGATATTTTTTACATAACCCCTTAAAATAGCCACATAAGACCTAAGGGTAAGGTTTTCAATGGTGATAGACTCTTGGTGTGGCTCAAATAACATCGCTCGAGTGGTAATCTCTATCAACTTCCACTTTTCCTGTAGACAGCCCCTTTTGAGCTTGACATGATGAAGCTAAGCTTGGTCATGGTCAAGAGTGAAGCCCAATGATGCCACCTCTTTTCCAAGCTCTAAAAAATGGGCTTTTTATGGATAAATTCTACTGGATGAGGCCATCGTTTCTTTTGTCTGAGTAAATTTGGTTTGTTTAAGCCTTATATTTATACTAATCTTGTGATCACTGTTCAATGACTATAAATGTAACGATCACAATTCATAACATAAAACTAAAGAAGTTTATATTTTATATACATATTTTACATAAAGAGACATTTAATTATATCAAGAGGTATTTCCATTAATGAATATTTGTTTCTTTAAAATATTCCCCCCTTAAGAAATTTCGCCTTTGAAATTTCCTTTTCTTCATTAAAATAGATGTGTGTAACATAGATTCATCATTTCTTCTGATTCCCAAGTTGTTTCATCAAACCTGTGGTTTCTCCACAACACCTTGACAAGGGGCATCATCTTATTTCGTAGAACATTTTCTCTACGATCTAAGATCATCACTGGTTGTTCCTCATAAGAAATATCATCTTCCAACTGTACCACCTCAAAAGAGAGTACATGTGAAGGGTCTGTAATTTACTTCCTTAAGAGGGTTAAATGAAATATATCATGTACTTTGGACATGGTAGGTGGAAGTGCTAGTCGATAGGCCACAGCCCCGACATGATCAAGAATCTCAATGGGGCTGATGTACCTTGGACTTATCTTCCCTTTCTTTCCAAACCTCATGAACATCTTCTATGGAGATATGCATAGAAAAACCATGTCTCCAACTTTAAACTCAAGTTCTCGTCGACGATTATCTACATAACTCTTCTATCGACTCTAGGCTTCCTTGATATGTTATTGAATGGCTTTTAACTTCTTCACCATTTCTTCGACCATTTCTGGTCCATGCAGCTTACGTTCATAGTCATCATCCCAACATGCTGGTGTTCTACACCTTTTCCCATACAGGGCTTCATAAGGTGCCATTTGGACTCTCGAGTGGACACTGTTATTATAAGAGAACTCAACCAAAGGAAGATGATGATCCCATAATATTTTAATGTCCATTGATCACGCTCTCAACATTTTCTAAAGTGTTTGGATAGTCTGCTCGGATTGACCATCAGTTTGAGGATGATAGGATGTACTGAAGTTCAGTTCAGTATTCAGAGCATGTTGAAGACTCTTCCATAACATAGAGGTGAATCATGTATCTCGGTCAGACACAATAGATAGTGGAACTACATGAAGCCTTACCACTTCCCTGATATATATCTGCGCTAGTTCATACAATGATAAATCCTCCCGAATAGAAATGAAGTGTGCAGTCTTTGTAAGATGATCCACCAGAACCTAGATTACATTTTTGCCTTTGTATGTCCTTAGAAGTCCGGTGACAATGTCCATGGTGATGTTCTCCCATTTCCATTCTCATATGGGCAATGGTTTCATCATCCCCTAAGACATCTACCTCTCTTCCTTCACTTGCTGTCACACCAGACAATTTGATGTATATTTAGTGATCTTCTTTTTCATATTATCCAACCAAATGTTTTCATGGTGATCTCGATACATATTTGTGATCCCTGTGTGAATAGAGAAATTTGAACTATGTGCATCATCCAAAAGATCCTTCTTCAGCTCCAGAGTTGATTGAACACATAGTCTTTTCCCAAATCGCACAATTCCTTCTTCATTAACGTTAATCTCCGAGGATTTACCTTTTTTGATAGCTACTAGTTTTTCTTGAATTCCCACATGATCCTTTTGAGTATCATTTAACCTTTCCAAAAGAGACAGTTGAGAAATCATTTGTTAAAGGAATGATGATGTTCCCTTCTTTATGATTCCCATGTCCATCTTCCTCAATTCTAAGAATATAGGATCCTTCTCAATTCTCATCATTGATAGAATAGCTGGGTCCTTTCTACTTCGGGCATCTGCCACCTTGTTTGCTTTCCCATGGTGGTAATGTATTGAATAGTCATAATCCATAATGAGCTCTAACCATCTTCTCTGGCGCATATTAAGCTCTTTCTATGTGAATATATATTTAAGACTCTTGTGGTCAGTATATATATCACAGTTTTTCCATAGAGATAATGCTGCCAGATTTTCACGGCAATGATCACTACCGTCAACTCCAGATCATGCGGTGGATTGTTTCGCTCATAGATTTTCAACTACATTGAGGCATAGGAAATCACTTTATCATTCTGCATCAGCAAACAACCTAAGCCTTTCTTCGAAGCATCACTGAATACCACAAAAATTTCCCCACTTGTGGGTAATGTGAGCACGAGCAGAGTGATAAGCCTCCTTTTCAACTCCTTAAAGAATTATTCGCATTCAAAACTCCAAGAAAACATTAATAACTTTTGATTTATCTTATTAAGATGGTTTGAAAATCATTAGAAATTTTTCACAAATCATCAATAATTTCCAGTTAACCCCAAGAAGCTATGGATATTCGTTACCGATGTTGGCCTCGGTCATCCCTCAATTTCATCTATTTTGGAGGGATCCATATATATCCCACTACTTGTGATGATATAGCCCTAGAATGAGACCTCCTTCATCCAGAACTCAAACTTTATATACTTTTCATAGAGCTCCTACTTGTGCAAAGTCTCTCGTACATTTCTTAAATGCCCCTCATGTTCCTCCTTGGTTTTGGAGTATATTAGAATATCATCTATGATGACTACAACAAATTAATCGAGATAATCTCTAAAGAATCTATTTATCATGTATAGGAGTATTTTTGCAGGATTAGTGAGTCCGAAAGTCATTACTATAAATTCATAGTACCCATATCTTGTACAAAAAGTAGTCTTGGGGACATCTTCCTTCTTCACCCTTACTTGATAATATCCTGACTGCAATTCTACCATGGAGAAGTATTGTGCTCCACACAGCTGATCAAACAAGTCATCAAATCATGGAAGAGGATGATTATTCTTTATCATGTTTTTTTTTGAGCTCACGATAATCGATGAAAAGGAACATTGACCCATCCTTCTTCTTGACGAACAGGACTAGTGCTCCCCTTGGTGAAGCACATGGGAATATAAACACTTTATACTGATTTCCTGTAGTTGTTTCATTAGCTCTTCTAGCTCCATGACATCCATTCTATATGGAGTCTTTGATATTGGTAGATCCCCTGGTATAAGTTCAATTGAGAATTCAATATCTCTTCTAAGAGGAAGACTAGCCAGTTCCTCGGGAAACACTTCAGTGAATTCCCTCACAATAGACATTTCATAAAGGATGGTATCTTCCTTGAACTCAATCATCTGAGCCAGATACACGTTCTCATAGGGCGCTAATATCCATGCTTGAGATAATGGAGCTACATTAGATTCATCTTCCTCCTTACCCTTGTAATGAATCGGGGGTCGATTCTCCAAATAGATTGTGATTTCCCTCTCTCGACAATTTATGTTAGCTCTATATAAGGAAATCCAATCAATGCCAAGAATTGCATCAAAATCCACCATAGGGAGTATGATGAGGTTTTCCGAGAAATTAAATCCACAAATTATAATAGGGGAGGACTTATATTCATGAGATGCAATGATTTCCCCATTTTATGTACTCACCGACATCATCACTTCTAGGATTTGTGGTCGTGGTGGGATTGTTCTACTATACTTTCAAGATATAAAAGAATGCGTAGAACCTGAATCAAAAAGTACATTCACAATTCTTGAATTAATAACTAGATTACCTGTCACCACTTCATTGTCGGAGTTCACTTCAGTAGAAGTGGTGGAAAATGCTCTTCCTTGTTGACTTGGAGGTTGTTGGTTGCCTCCAAAAATCCTTTGTTAGGGCACTGATTTGCTAAATGCCCTAGTTCTTTGTAGTTGTAGCAATGAAGAATGCATTGAGGTTCTAACGGAGCGTTCCTCTCCTCTGTCGCAGTCGCAGGTCTTTCATGCCGACAGTTAATAGATAGGTGCCCTTTTCTTCCACACCTAAAGAATTTCTTCATCCCCTTGAGGCAATTTCTAGGGTTCTTCTTTCCGCACTTCTAGAAAGTGGGGTGCTGGATCTTTTTAGCACCATTGGATTTATCCATCGGACAACCAGAACTGAATTCCACCTTATGCTTCTTATCCCCATGATACCCATGTGATTCCCCGATCTCCATTTCGACCTTGAGGGCACATCAGAAAATTTCCGCATAGCTATCGGAGTCACTAATCACTTGTACTTTCTGCAGGCTAGGCATCATCCCACCAAAGAAGCGGCCAACCTTGCATTCGGGGGTAACGACAAAGACAGAAGCGTATCACGAAAGTCTTGGGAATTTTTCCACATACACTCCAATAGATTATTCTTATTTATTCTTGAGGTAATGTAAGTCCCTTTCCATCTTAAACGGAGGGTGCGTGGAAAATATTTATCGAAAAACATCTTCTATAAATCCTTCAATTCCATTTCCTCAATCTCCTCCTCATGCTTCATATTTTTGATCAACGTCCACCATTGATTAGCATCACTCTCCATACTATAAGCTACTAGGATAACCTTCACTTGTTCAGAACATTGAACGATGGAGATGATCCTTTCAATGGAGTTGATCCATTGTTCATTGATCGTGGGATCAGATGATTCACTAAAAGTAGGAGGCCTTTGTCTTATTAAGCTCTTGATAGAGACTAGTTTACTCTTAGGGGAGTTTTTTAATTTCTCTTGACCCGTGTTTCTATTAAATGCTTGAGTTAGCTGGGATAGTAGTGTGAAAACATTCACGATTCCCGCTCCCATTGAATTGGACATCTCATTAGTACAATCATCACACTGATCTTAACATCGGTTGTTAGTCCGAGTTCTCCTATTACCGGCCATTGGCTGGAATAAAAGGAATGTTAGGGGGTAACACATAAAGGGTAATCCAAATATAAAAGGTGATGAATTATAAATAAACTTTTATATTCTTTAACTCATGAGTCTATAGGATTGAATCTAGGCTTTTCATAATATACTTTCTAACATATATTCATAGGGGCATTTTTTTTAATTCCCGTAATAAGGGTTCATACTAAGGTTGTGAATTTATCAATACATATCCTTTCTGAGAGTTGTAACCAAGAGTGAAGCATGGCCCGTTGTTGTCCACCAGTTCCCGTTCGAGTCTAGCTCAATGCGGTGTTTTCGGGTTTTACCCCTAGGATACATATGTACCAGAGCTGCCTCTACGTCCTCATATCCAGACAGGGATGTATTTTCTCGATAAGCCACTCAATCAGTACTTAACAAAACTTAGGGAGGTTTTTATTAAACTTAGTATTGTCACTATGGTTATACGGGGGTTTTCTAATACTAATCCCAAAAATAACTAACCCTGTCCTATAATACCAACTATGACAACCGATCTTTTATTACAAACATAAAAAAGATTTATAACATAAAATACTCACTTCATACAACATGGATGATCAAGAGGTCTTGTGTATTTGGGGCTTAGGATCAGTAAATAACAACTTCATTCATTAAATACAAAATCTTTATTGAAAAAATCTCTTACATGACCACTACATTCCATCATTCATAGCATTTCAGGGGATAACCTGAGCACATGCATAATAAAAGGGGTGAGCGATAAATCCCGGCAAGGGAATAAACATGGAATACATGAGGAATACAATATATGTTATAAAATAGGCATATCAATAGATCACAAGAGAAACATGACCATAAAGTTATGATAAAGCATGATAATCATCACATGGAAATGTGGAAACAACACTTAACATGGAATTAGCCTGAGATAAGGCTCATTGCACATGGAGCATGAGTAAATCCTCATTTCACATGAAGCACAAGTACACCCTCATTTAACATTAATTATCATGAGTCAAAACTCATTTCACATGATGTATCATGATATTATACATTACTATATGCATTGGAGCGCTATAAGGGCACACCCTTCTTAAACATTTCATTTCATGCATAAGTGTTCCGCATGGATCATAAAACACGAATTCATAAAACATAATCATTTATTCCATGATAAAGGAATATAGAATTAATAAATGATACATTACAATCAATAAGTAAATGTTCATAAAGGTGAATACCATTGGTGGAGAGATGGGCATGGTATTCACTACACAATGGCATTGGCTTAGAAAATCGGAACGATTTCGGCAGCCTAACAGCGTGAAATAAGAATTCATATAAATGTTTGATGAGAGAGAAAGGGTTTCCTCTTTATATATAAATGTAATGGAATGTAAGGAGGTCATATAGATAAATTTCCCAATAATTTTAATGGAATTTAGATTCATGATACAAAAGTATTTCTCGAATGTAAATGAGGAGATAGAAGTTCCTTTCGGAATTTTGGCATAGTAATGGGTGTACTTGGGAGGAATTTAATGATAGATAAAGGGTTCTACCATCCTTAAAACATAAATAGGGTAGTATGAGGGAGGTGAAAAACCATACCCCAACATTAATAATTTAAATTAAATTGGAAAAACAACTTAATGAAAATTGGACAAAAATGAGAAAGGGATAAAAACCCCTTACTTGAAAGGGTGCTTCCAAAGGCTTGATAATAGCGTGAGAGAGGCTTCTTGGGAGCATGGGGCACCTTAGGAGGATTCTATAGAGCGTAGGTAAGATATTGGATGAACCAAATAGGCTTTGAGTGATGAGTAAGTGTGTGATTGGGTGGGTTTATATAGCAAAGGTGAGTGAATTCTTTTTTATTTAGGTTTGGTACCCCTTACATTAAAATAATCTAAACCACAAATAATATCATTATATTTGCCCATGTTTTTTGAAAAGGGAATAGGGAAAAAATATTTTATAAGGAAAAAGTGATAACTTGTTTAAACAATGGGTTTGCTTATGTGGAGGTAAGTCACACTCCCATGGAAAATAATTTAAAAAGACAAGATGTTTAATAAGTCTTGAGGGGTCCATTAATGCTTTGTGAAATAAGTCAAAGAAACCCAAAATCAAATTATTTATTGGTAAAACATATATTTTTCGAAAATAATGCTTATAGTATATTATTAAATCACTATTGGGTCCTTATGATGTCATAAAACAAATTATATATTTAAACAGTATTTAATTTTTACCCAAAAATTTGACTGTCTCAGAAAATTATGAAAAATTCACCGTTGGATAATTTCGATGTCCTGATTCCAGAAATAACATTTATTTTATCTAAATAATTTTTCTAAATATGTTAATTTTCACTTTTTAAAATAAAAATGACATTTATCTAAAAGTCACGGGTTTTGAAAAAAATTGGTGTTCATACCTTAATAAAAATTAAATTGCATTCATAAAATTATATGATCATTTATATATAATAAAAATTAATTTAATAATAATATTAATATTTTATTAAATTATTATTTAATTAAAAAATCCATAAATTAAATAAAATATAATTCTTAATTAAATAATAACTAAAAACACTATTTGTACTTTAAAAACTATTTACAATGTATCAATGATGACAAGAAAGTATATTCATTATTACATACAAAAACAATGTACATGAACATAGTACTAGTTATTTTTTACATAACCCCTTAAAACAGCTACATAAGACCTAATGGTAAGGTGTGTGATGGTGATAGACTATTGGGGTGGCTCAGATAACATCGCTCGAGTGGTAATCACTATCAACATCCACTTTTCCCATAGACAGTACCATTCGAGCTTGACATGATGAAGCTTAGCTTGGGATTAGTCATGAGCGAAGCCCAAGGATGCCACCTCTTTTCTGAGCTCCGACAAGTGGGCTTCATATGGATAAATTCTACTGGATGAGGCCATCACTTCTTTTGTCTTAGTAAATTGGGTTTTTTAAAGACTTATATTTATACTAATCATGTGATCACTGTTCAATGGCTATAAAAGTAATGATCACAATTCTGAACATAGAACCAAAGAAGTTGACATTTCATATAAACGTTTTACATAAAGATATATTTAATTAGATCAATATGGATTTCTCTTAATGAAACATTGGGTTGTTACTTATATGACCAGTCAATCTACTATGATAAGGAATATAGTATTTTGAATGTATGGTGTGAGTACTCTTAATGGGATAAGGGTTATTTTCATGAATTTCGCACTTCGTAATATCCAATATGGTATATTATTAGAATATAATATACAATAAGAATTATATATGTTTTAGTCACATCAGATATTACTATCTTCTAAACTGTTTAATTGTCCTTACACCAAAATATTTTCATTAAAGCATGTCATGACTCGTTAAATTAGATTTAATTTAGAATAATGGGATGCTACATGTTGGTTGAAAGTAGGTCATGTTGAGTGTGTCATGAGTGGCATATTATTGATGGATAATTCCTACGATTATTTTTACCATCCATGTTTTTTGAATTCAATATATATTCTGTTAGTTAAGAATAGAACCATAAAATTAAAATCCATGGAAATAGTGAAAAGTTTTATTTATTTTATATAGTCAATGAAATATGTATCGAGCATATAGGTTGATGACACAATTTCAAAACATACATAAAGAGATATTGAGATAAAGGGATTCTAATACATATTAAATGACTTTTTAAGGTAACTGACATTTCACTGATAAATATATTCATAATGTGTGCCTTTAAAATTTTTTATACAGAAATCATTGACTTTATGTAAGGCTACCCACTATTGATGAGATAGAATAATAGAGAGTGACACATTAACGTTTTCTTCTTAGCACACTATAATTATATTTGAATTAAATTAATGAAATAAATATTATTCTCAAAAATATAGAATAAATATTATTCATTTTTATTGAACACTAATATTTACAATGTAATAAATAATTATTTATTATATAAAGAATTAATTTATATTTTTATGTGAATATTTAATAAATATTTATTCTATGGATTTTGAATAAATATTAAATGAAAATTTATAATACTATTCAAGAAATGATGAGGAATTGCTATAGAAAAATATCATTTCCCGGGATAATCATTTATTTTCAAGCAATTATATATCATTTATCACTGATTTAGCTACCACACATCCTTTAAAAATAATATTATTAGTATCATATAGAATGATGTTTTGTATGGTTAATTGAGATTTTATAATCATTATTAACAATGGATAGTTATTTCTAATGGGTACGCATAATTGAGATTTGATAATCATTATTAAAAATGGAAATCTATCTTCGTTCCATTCCTCTCTTTCTCTCAATAATGGGAACTATTAGGGGAAAACTTCATGATTGAACTAACTTCGTACGATCAAAAAGAGCAATTCTATATGATTTATTTGTTTATCTATCACCAAAATATCTATTAACATCGTCTAAATATCAATGGAGAACATGCAGATCACTAATATAGGGATTCTACAAAAGGAACCTTATAGAAAAATAAAGATAATCAAAAAAGGGTCTTTTATAAGATCAAGAATTTTATCAAAGAAAGGATCTTAATACCAGGTAATTAATTTTTTACATATAAATAAATTAGTTATAAGATCAAAATTCAAGATCCTATTTCTGAGTTTCTAGAATCTCTATGTAATATTAATTTTTCATTCATCACCCACCACTGGTGCTTTAGATGCACCCAAAACCTTCATAGTTCCACACTATGATATGGGTTTCATGTCATTATTTTAGATGTGTAATTCTAGTTATTCATTTTTAAGAGTTTTGAAAATTTACATTGTTATTTTAGGCATTTAAATTGAACTTACGAGATATACATAAGGTCAAAATAATCATAAATTAACATAAGTGTGTATAGCTTATAAATTGAAATCATATCATTCTAAAAATTAATAATTCAACTTCAATGAAAAGGAAAAACTCAAATTAATGAAGCTATGTGTTGGGGTATATTCATGGATTAGATATAAATTATTAATACTGAGACAATATAGAAAAAACATGAATATTCAGTTTAATCTAAGACCTTGCGAGGTAGAAAATTCATTTTGAGGAGCTTTTTGGAATCATTTGACTATTATTGGGTGAAGAATAAAATCTAATTGTTATAATTACCTACAAAGGATTCTACATTTATGTCATTTTTTACTATTTTTTTAAAAAAAATTATATTTTAATAGATCTTCTGTTCTAGACTCTCATTCCATATTCATTATTATTGAAGTTATTATAGTTTATTATTTTATACATGCAATTAAAAATAAAATTACTATGTTTTAAATCATCATACATGATATTTTATTACATCCAAAAAATTGAAGGATAACCCATTAAATTAATTATTGGATATTATGTAATAATGTATCAATATATTAAATATCATGTTGATATTCATCCTTTTATTCACACTTAGATGATAATGAAGGTTATATGTGTTTTTCTGAGGAAAAATTCATTCACATGGAAATCTGTATACTTTTATTTATTTATTTATTTCCGATTATTCATTTATTTCACTTGGTATAACATATTAAGTGATGTTGCATCATTTTAATAAAATAACTAAGTTATCATTCTTACATGAATTAATTATTCTATGAGGTGATTGATCTATTGTTTTTATATTTTGGTTAACACTAATCTATAAGAATATGTTCCGTGCTTTGCTATAAATTTTTTCAAAGCGATATATTTATGAGTTGAGACCCAAGTCATACATCAATTGAGGATATGAATATATGTTAATATCCACTTATAGATATATATGATATCTAATAGAATGTAGATCAACCTGTAAATGGTTTTTTTCACAAATAGTCTTCTCCATTTCAGAGTTTTTTATTTGTTGCTGAACATTTTAATTCTATTAATTGCATTTTTTTCATAACTATTTTGATAAAAAAAATTATTCTTTTAAATTAGATAAATAACAAAAATAATTTTAAATACCATTTGGATAAAAACACTCTCCATTGGGATAACCATTCAGTTAGCTACTGTGTGATATCTGGGTTTTATAAATTCATTTCTGATTGGGCATGAAGTAACACAATTCTAGAATTGTATTAGGAATTTAGAACAACCAATTTTTGTTGTTTATTTGTTGGATATCCACGAATTAGATCTAGGAGAAATTTATTTTTGGTATCTAAATAGATCTCACTAAGAATCTAGTTCATTTTAATAAGGAATATGTAATGGAAATTATTTGAAAATATATTTTATAATATTTGAGTGTAAATTTTTATTGCTATATTTTAGGTAATTATAAGGGTGTTTCATATATTATTCAATTTTCCTATATCATATTTACATTTTATTTTCATCCTAAAATCTAAAATTTTTCATTGATATTTTTCTATTGAAGTGACAAGAAGACTAATGAACTTAAATTTTTCTTCATATGGTATCCACTTTACATTTCTGTGAAATAAATTCCAACTAAAAATAAGAATTTTATTGAACTGTAATTAACATAGTATGAAATGTATTTATTAAAATATTCTGAAAATGTACCTCATGTGTACATTCAAAATCGAGTCCCCTACCATTAATGCTTAAGTATTTGATTTACATTACCAAGACAAATCATGTCGTTAATTAAATCACCGTATATTTTTTATTGATATTAATTTCATTACGGGTTTCAATTTTGGTATGTTTTATCCCCATTAATGAGTAACGTTAATAAATATAGATGTGGAATTGATGGGGAAAAGTACAGTTGATATTCCATTTTGATATATTAGTTGATTAATTTTATTTTCTTTACCAAACCTCCCATTTTACATTATTTTTCTCCCAATGTAACAATATACCTTAGTTGATACATTTTATCATTATTTTTAAATTATTTTTATATATATTTATTTAAAAAAACCATTTCTCATTATCAAAAAGTATCTTTATATGACTAAATCACCTTGATGAGAATTACCAATAGTAATATTGAATGTATAAAAATTACGAAGATGAAGTGGAATATGTAGCTCCATACCTGATTGATGAGATACATGAAGCCATACTCTCATATGTTCTTTTTAATTTTTTTATTTTGTATAATATGGGCATAATATTGTACACTACAAATCTCTCAAAAACCGTTGAACTGGTGATGATTGATATAAATCAAAATAAAATTTAGAATGTATAATTTTAGTAAAATAATATTATAAAAAAAATTTAATTCTCATTTAAAGGATTCTATTATGGAAAAACTAGTTACCTTTGGTATGGTAAACCATTGAGTGGAATGTATTATCACAAAATTAGTGGAGTGTGGCAATGTATATTGCATTTTTTATTGTTTTGTTCCTTCAAATTGGTCCCTTCAACGAAAATGATTTTTCAAAACATCACTCCAACTAAATTAACTCATTAGGATATCTATCTATTACCATATCTTTTTCATTTTACCATTTTCATACAGATAATTATTTATTTTATCAAATTATTTTAGTAGTGATAGTAATAGACCTACACCTTCAACATGATCATAATATTATATATTCTTCTAATACATAAGATGTATTTATTATTCATTTATAGTAGATGAAGATTCATGTGCACAATGTATATAAAATTAACTCAAGTTAACATTTCATTATTTAATTTTTTGACATAAGAACAAATTTATATTATATCATATATACATTTGATTCCTATAATTTTAATGTGTTATCATATATTATGTTTCCATATTATTTACATGAGCGTCTTTCCGTGGTATTTGATGTGTGGTGGATATTTTTAATGATTTTAATTCATCAATATACATATTAATAAATTCACATATTTATTTTTTACTCCATATGACATAAAATATTTACTTTTGATTTTGAATACATAGGATATTTTTTATTGTGATTTATACCCCATCATTTCTTTTATTTTAGGGGTACAATGTCTTCAATGAATGTTTTTTTCTGCACTCATTAATTATTTCATTAAATTAAAATGAAATAAAAATTTTATTAATAAACATAATTTCAAATTATAATTTACTAGTAACAAAGTACCTGAAATAATTCTTCATCATAATTACTAAAAAAATATACAGGTTTTATTGGGTTCTGATGTGTCCATGTATAATTGTCATTAGGGTTTTACATTACCCTCATCATCCCTAAGATTATTTTTCTTAATTCGTGTATCAAGTTAAATTTGATAGTTTCTAATTATCATTATTAAATATTTCATCGAACAATATTTTCTTATAAATATACTCTATAAGTGATATTGAAGACTGATTTATTGTTTTCTTATTTTATTTTTTGATAAAATTGTTAAAATAAATCATAATATTATCTCTGTATGTTCAAAATTACTTCTTCAAATTTAGAAAAACAATTATTTTCCACATATTTATCAATCTAAATGTGAATTATAGTATTAACCTAAGTGAAACTATTGAAAATGTAAAATTTTCTTCTAAGGATTGATGATTCTCAATCCATCATACATAAAAATTGTCCTTTAATTATCAGTTTATAATTTTATCGAACACTATCACACTAAAACCCTCATATTTTTTATACCATAAAATATTTTTCAACATTCTCACCATTATGTTATTTATCACCACTAGATGGTCATTCACCATCTAACAGTTCCTTACTTTCAATAGTGCTACTCCATTTTTCCATGATAGTTGTGTCATCAGCAGCTGGAGAATTTCTTATATTCACAATTAATTAAGAATTATATTTATATTTCATATATATTTTTGTTAAGACAAAATACTATGATAATATATATATATATAACAAATCAGCGTAATTTGGGAAATTCATCGAACTTTTTTTATTAATGGTTGATGGGATTTTTCCATTTAACTTGTATCCAAATTCTCTCATTGTGGTACTATATAAAATAAAATATATCATCTATATTTATAATTTCCTGAAACGATTATTATGTCCTTATTAATGGGTTATCATAGATTGATTGTTTTCACTGTAAAGTATTTTTTTAGAGCCTATTCAACTGACTATTTTCTCTGTAAAGGATCCGTGAGATAAACTAATTTTATGTATTATTATCTATATAATCATTTATATTTTTAAGGACTCGTATTTTTAAAACATGATCTTGATATCATTAGTATGATAAAAAACATAATAATAATGTACATATTTTAATGGATTATTATCAGAGGAAAGTTAGTGTTGAGACACAGTTTTTACCCTGTGAGACTTTTGAATTTTTTTACATATAATTCCAGAGCTAGGCATGAAGATGGTATGAGATTCTGAGGCCTAGTGTGCCCGAAATTAATATTATAAAAATATTAAGTGTTTTTATACTATACATGTGGCGGGGTTGTGTCTTCTTCTAAACAGTTGATTGGATCGGAAATCGGAGGGCACAGTTACGTTTGGAATGTGACGTTTAACCTAGGCGTGGTGTAAATGTTTCTGGCGCGGGCCTGCTGTGAGAGATTCCACCAAAGGGAAAATCATCATTTCTAAATAATGACTTAGTGATTTTTATCACTGACGTTTTTTTCGAATAACATTTGAACGAAGTCTCGGAATTGAAATCTGAGACTTCGGTTGAGTTCAAAATGGGTCATTTTGCCTATGCGCGATATAAAGAGAGAGGGCACGACAGTTTCTGATTCCAGGCTAAGAGGATTTTTCAATAAATAGAAAAATAAGGAGTTGGAGTTAGTTAGGGATCCTCCTCTCTCTCTAATTCTCTTCTCTCTCTCTCTCTCTCTTATTCTTTAGCGTTCATCAACGTTCTTCACCGAATCAAGGATCATCCACCGCCGGATCATTGGTGGATCGAAGTGGGATCACAGAAAACATATCACAAATGACAAACGACCGGATTGTGGTAGGATTCTTGTTAAATTTATCACCTTTGTTAAAACTTAAATTTTCAACAAATTTTTCATTTAAAATTTGATAATTTTTGAATTGGGATGATGGTCGAGCGAACATGACCGTCGTCTGAGCACGATTTTAAATATCATTCTTCTGCATTCTTCGTCCAAATTTTAAAAGCTATCCATATCATATCAGATCGACGATCTGGTGCGCGCGATGAGAAGTCATCGCCCAGAGGATTATGAATCCTTTATCATATTTGAATCAGGCCACTGGAGTGGTGGCGGTGGCCGTCGGAAGCCCCGGCTCCAGCAAGGGCGGTGGTCGGAGGTCTGGGTGGTGCATCGGGGTAAACGATGTCGAGTGTTGCCAATGCGGCCGGGGTAGATCATGGAGGAGCTGAGGTGGTACAACAGGGGCTTAGGTGGTGCCGGTGTCGGGTGTCTCCGGTGCAGAGTGTGGGGGACCGGCCGGTGCGAACGGTGGTGCAGCAGGCGCCAGCGATGAGAGGCGGCCGGGGGAGCAGACGAGCGGCGATGGATGGCGAGGGTCATGGCAAGGTGTGGCAGTGTGCTTCAAGAGCCTCCAGCCCTGGGTCCATCTCAATCGAAGGGGAACCCTATGGTCAGCACCTCGGGGGTGCGGTGGAGACCAGGACCGGCGTTCGCGCGGGTCCTACTGGCACGATGTGGAGACCAGACATTGGCCGATATACTTGGGAGAACTGGACTAGTGGGGTCCGCTGTTGTGGAAGCAGGGCACGGCCAGCGGTCTGCCGCGAGTCGGGCCGGACTAGCGGTTGGGCCGTGGGCTAGCAGTTCAGACCAGGCTAGCCAGGGTGAACTGGCCCGGTTGGGTCCCCTTGGGTTCGGGGGGTCGTATCTTCAAAACGACGCGTCTGTTTGACGCGCCGTGTATGGATACATCTCCATGTTAGCGAGACAGACTTTTTGAATCGCGTTTCGAGGATTTTGAGTTTTGCGCCCGAGGGCGGGTGAACTGAGATGCTTTAATTTAATAATAATAAATTATTATTAAAGATTACAACGAACGTATTCACAAGACGGATGTCTGTTCGACACGCCGCTAGAGGTGATGTGGCACTAGAGTTGAGACGGTCATTCTGAGGATGGTTCGAAAACATTGTTGTTTGGTTTTGTGGCTGAGTGGCATGAAATTATTAATGTAAATAATTAATTAATTATTTAAATTAATTAATTATTCTTGCGTCAGACCTAACTCTTTCTTGAGATGTCGGATTGACCCACCGTCAGCACTAGCGTGACCCTAGTACTCGTGCAGACTTTTTGAAAATATTTCTGAAGCGTTTGGGTTAGAGAGTAGGTGTGGGTCCCATAGGGTCGGGTTCACACATTTTATATGATTTTCCGAGTGGATTGCGATGGTGCAATCCTCCCGCCTAAATATTGGCCATGGCGTGGGCCCCAAGAGGCAGATTTTGGACGTATGATGCATTTTTATGACTTATTATTCCTAAGACCATTTAGGGAAAATGAAGAGCCTACGCCGCATGGTTATCATCATGGAACGCAATGGTACAATCTGTGTGACGTGTTTTGGGGTCGAGGTGTGGGCCCCACAGGGCCCCGTTTGCATCTAACGCGGGGAGTTGCAGCCTCTGCATTCGAGCTCTATTTTAGGCGTTGTCAGCGGCATTGTGACCCTGACAACGAGACTAATTTTACTAAGGTGTTTTTAGGCATTGAAATTGGAGTTGAGGTGTGGGCCCTACAGGCCATCTTTTATGTTGTGTGCAGTGTACTATGAATTTTTTATCACACGTATGTTTGGGGCATAAGAATAGTCATTTTGGTGTGTTTTTTGAAGAGCATCTCGATGGCGTAGTTTTCCCAACCTCTTTAGGGACCGAGGTGTGGGCCCCACGAGACGTCATATAGGTATAAAGTGGTGTTGATTAACTTTTCCATTGGGTGCCCATTTCCATCGAGGAAATAGTCTATATTGCGTGATTTTCAATGAGGATTCAAACAGTGTAATCTATATGGGAGAGCGAAGCCTCTTTTGAGTTCTCAATTAAGGTTGAATCATTAAATGGCATTGGTCAGAGGTTCCTTTGACGTATTCCGAACCTACGCAGGGTAGAGGTATTTGTGACACCCATTGATGGAACCGACAGTGTAGAGTTATCAGACCAGTTTTGGGTTTTCTCTCCAGCAAAACCGGGAAATGGTTTATCCGGTGACCTTTGTATTTACCCTCTAGTGGTGTTGGGAAATGGGTTACCCGTTGAATTTAGGGTTTACTAGCCAGCGAGGCTGGGTAGTGGGTTACTCGAAGACCTCTTATTGTTTACCCTCCAGTGGGGCTGGGCAGTGGGTTACCTGATGATCTCTTGTGGTTTACACTCTTGCGTGACTAGGCAATGTTTTACCTGATGACCTTTTGTTTTTTACTCTGTAGTGGGGCTAGGTAGTGGGTTACCTGACGACCTCTTGTGGTTTACCCCACAGTAGGGCTAGGAATTGGGTTACCTGAGGACTTCTTTTAGACATGGACCTTTCTATGAGGCTAGTCAGTGACTTTTATCTATGAATACCATAGTGGGACCCCTGGTTGCACGGTTCAGTGATGTGGATGATTTGGCGTGCGAGAATATTTGGTATTAGTGATGGATATCCATTGAAATGTTAGAAACTTCACTTGGGCTGATCTTGGAGATAGATATCCCCTTACGAACTCATTTGGGTTTCTTGTCGAGTATATATATATACACCCTACTTTTTTTCCCACCCCTTGGGTTCAGTTACACTATTTCTAGGAGGGTTGAAGTCACGCGGGGTATGCCACATGAATTCCGTGTCTACCTCCCCTTTGTTGGAGGATCTTACTTCCTTTCTCTTGTCGACTTGAGAATCACTCTTTCTTTGTTTCACTATTACACGGTTCTTTTTATGTCTATTGCTCACCATTTTAATACCTCATTTGTTACTCCCTTGTTCTTTCAGAGCATCCAACTGTGTATAATTATACTCATCCCTAATTTGGCTTTTCCCACACATGGTGTGTCCTTGCAGACGACAGACATGTCGATCTAGACTACGAGGGAGAATAGAGGACACAAGAGAAAGGGATGTGTTCAGTGGCCATAGAAGGACATTCATGTGTGAGACACACCAGCAGTTTACTTTCGTTTTACCTGTTTCTGTGTTGTGGCACCTTTCTGGTTTGGCACGTGTTTTTTCCCTTTTACTATTCAGTTATCTTGTCAGTCCACTTTTCAACACATTACTTTACTGGTTTGTGGTTGATATATCTATATTTGTTTCCCTTGTGTAGCATTGTTCTGTCTTTCTTTTATTTCTTTGCACATTTTGTTTGAGTTAGCTTCATGTGTGTGTACAGTTTCATAGGAAAAGGCATCCCCTAGTTTTTTGTGACTACGACGCTAGTCGCCAGCCCCTAGCCTATTATGGCAGGCTTGGGGTAGTTGCGGCTCGAGCCCCTGTACGGTTTGGGTCATGATAGTAAGGTTTATACTACATAATCAAAAGTAAAAGATGAAAATTTATTGAATTCCATTACAATGGTCCTACTACATGAATTGATATTGACCTTGGTAAATTCTATCACTAAAGAACACACATTAAGAAAATTATTAACTAAAATCCCTATAATGTGATTTATAATAAAAAAGGAATTGATGTCATTAATGTTCATTAACTAGGTAATAACAGTCACTATCAGCACATAATAAGCAAATGATCATCAATATAAGAATGATGGAATCATTTGAGGGATAATTGAAAATGGAATATGAAAAGTATTGAAACATCAAAAAATTATAGTCAAATATTAAACATACTATCTAAAAAATCTAGTATCATGGTCATACATAATATATATGTACAATTCATCTTTTCAAAAACTATGAAAAATTATTTCATCATGTTAATACAAAATAGAAAAAATGTCAAGAGGTAAATCAAATTTTCCAATGAATTGGAAGGATAAATGTTTATGGTTCAACCCATCATATTTTAATATGTTGAAAACCATGCATTTGACTTATATACGAAATATTTATCAATAAAGGAACCATATAATCCAATGAAACACATAATGTGTTCTTTAAATGATTCATAAAGAATGTATTATCAAATAAATTTTGGATTTTCCATAAAAGAGGAATTTATAATATAATTTTATGTTTTTAATATTTCATTAATTTAGAAAAAATAATATTTATTTAAATATAGAATAAAAAACATCGGGATGCACTTAAAGGGAAATATATTGTAACAATTTATCTTTAATTCTTAATGTGGCTTAGATGTCATCCCATCAAAGGGAGAACATTTATATCATCAAAAAAGAAAAAAAAGGAATGTTATTTAAAGATATATTAGAAAATCATTGAAGATGAATCCTAATGTTGATCATAAATGTATATAATTAAGCTAAAGGAATGACTAAGGTTCTAGAGTCCCATTAAAATATGCCTTTTTTTGTTTTATCATGCTTACGGCTCCTATATAACAATCATATATTAATTAAAACATTAAAAAAAGGATATTCAGTTAGATTTTTTATTTTTACTAAATATATTCATTTAAATTTATATATAAGAATTTAATTTGAAGTGTGAATAGCACTAAGACATATATATTTTTATTTCTTTTTTACAATTTAATATCTTAGTTTTGAATTATTATTACATCTTAATTAGAAAAATAGACATTAGAAGTTAAAAAATATATATGTATAAATATATTTGAACTATATATTTTATACAATACTTATACATGATGGTGGATATTATTAATTAATTTGGAATACCATTATAGATGGTTAAATCAAAAAATTAATGTGATATATCGATAAGAGAGGTGCGATATATATATAGTATAAATATCATGTAAATTTAATTTCATATTAAATTACACAAATTAATATGATTTTGATATTATTATTATATAAATATTAGAGACTTGGTATAGATTGGATTGGGAGAATTTCAGAACTGATTGTGAAAATTGATATGAATGAAAAAAGGATATTACCTTGTTTATGATGTCCCTCATTTTTTAACATCGCATCCCCATGAAATCATGGAATTTTCATAAAAACGTACATGAGGGTAATAAAAGGTTTAAAATTTTATAATTGGGTATATATTGGCCATTGAGATGTGTATAAGAAGTTATTTTATAAGGGAAAAGTTATGGTGTATTTATACATGGTTATTGGGGTATCTTGTGGTGAAAATATTGAAGACATTGTTATTTGAAAAGTAAGACTTCTATTATTTGTATTTTTTACATTATGGATCACATATTTTAAAAAATAAAATGTATTTTGAAATATAAACTACGATACAACAAGATTTATTAGAAAAATTATATGGAAATTTTAAAAATGAAAAATTATTTTTTAATAAAAAACATTGCAATTTAGACATTGAAAACTACTTTTTAGGTTTGGAAATTATGTTTTCTATTTTTAATTGAATATTATATATTATTAAATTAATTTTGGGACATGATAACAAAATAAATATTTAATATGTTTTTATTACTACATTATTATACAATAAAAAATGTCGTATTTGAACAATATTATTTTTTACTACTCACCTAAAAAATGAAATTTATCAAAAATTAATAAAAATGTTCTCCAATAGAAAATTTTTATGTGGAGATTAAAAAATGTAATTAGTTGTATTCAAAAAATTTATTTAAATTATTTAATTATTATTTTTAAAATTAATAATATTATTTTTTAAAACAAATAAGCTAAAATAAACTTCATTGACATGTACTTACAAATTCTTTGTGTTTACATCTTGAATATATATTTTTGGAATTATAATTTCTATATTTATTTAATTTTTTAATGGTAAATATTTTTTATATTTCATTATACTATTTTATATGAAAAATTACTATTTTAAATGTAAAATTAAAATTCTCAATCATTAGTTCAATATTCTTAATGGTCATTTTTACTTATCCACCAATAATATTAGTGTTATACATCCTATAATACCTCATATATCCCCAAATATATATTTATCTTAAATTATTCTCAGGGTTCTATGTTATCAATTTTCAAACATTCTATTGCATCAATAATGTATTGTTTATTTCTGATAGTTTTTTCATGGGACTGATTATTTTAGGGGGGATCAAACTTATCTATATTTTCTTATTCAAGTTACATTATTATTATTTTTATTATATAATTTTAATATTTTCAATCTTACTAGTGATATATATAATATAAATTTGGTTTTATCAATTCATTAAATAATTTTTCACTTGTTTTTTATCTATATCATTTGTTTCATACTGTATAATATTCATAAATATCTACCCTATTTTATGGATGTTTCTAGAAAAAAAATTTAGGTTATGTGGGAACCATGTAAATGTAAATATTAATATAATGTTTTTTAATAATGAAAATAAAATATATAAAATTCAATGTTATTTATCTAATTTTAATCATATAAAAAGATACGTAAATTGTGGTGTAATCCTATTCTATAGCCATATTCAGTTCATCGTCATATTTAGTCTAACAAATATAAATTTTTCCTATTCCATATTAGATTAGTTGTTTTTCAAACTCATGTGGACAACTTATTAATCAGTAACAACTATCACTCCCTGGGCATTAGATGTCATTTCATTCTGGATCATGTTATTTTCCCTGGGAATAGGGTGTGAAAAGGGTGAAACAATAGGGAATTATTTTTTCATTTAAATGGATTATCATTCCCTTATAGTATCCTCTTGAACCCCCTTATGTAACCTTTAAATTTCCCATTCAGTTCACCATGAATATTGAACAAAATGGCATGATTTTTTGGTTGTAAGAATAGGCCGCACAGTGTCCAACAATTTAAATGTTTTTATTTAAGTCTGTTGTTTCCATGAGGTATTAACCGTAGTGTTCTCCTTTCTGTACCAATTCTATAGTTACAGAATTGGAGGCTCTGAATCCCACCAAACCTCATTTGGAACCCAATTTTGAAGTGTTTTTTTGGGGGTGGGACTTCAAAATTTCATCTGGTAATTGAATTCCTTCATTGTTTCTTCCATTTCCTAAGTGCATCCTAGATAATTCATGAACATACAAATATCCAAGAATGATGGAATTGTACATAGGGTTTATTTTTTATTTTATTTGTTCAATGTTCTATGTTAGGATTCTTTTTCTCTCTTATGTGGCACGTCGATAGTGAGGTTGACGTTTCTCACAGTGATTTGGGATTTTGGCATCTATAGTAGGTTATTCATTTTGTATGAATTTTTTAATGAGTTATTTGTTCTTTATTTAATTTAATAGGATGTTCCTAATTTTTTTGGTGGTTTCAAAACAATTTTTGATGGAATTGGTTATTCTTTTAATTTTAAATATGCATTTTTTTCTTAAATATGGATTTTTTTCAAGTGTAACTCATGCTGTATGATTTGATTTACTTTTATATCATATGAAAGTTCTTTATTGAATATTTATAGGACGTTCCAATTGGATTATATTTGTTATTGGTGTGCATGGGCATTGAAACAAGTATTTCAATTATAATTTGTTTGGAAATCTTTATTATACTCCTTGGAGCTGTTTTATAAAAATATCAAATGGTTAATTGAGTTCCACAATGTGTCCAAAATAGGTTTAGTTACTATTTTGGTGGGTGTATGTTCATTAAATGGGGTTTTTAAATAGAATGTTCTGATTTGTGATGTCAAATGTTTTTACTATGTTTTATTAATGGATGAACAATTTATAAAATTCTGAGGACTGTGTGAGACATGTTTTTTGGATGTTTTGGTTTTTCTAAGATGATAACATTAATTTGAAGGTGAAGAGGGAATTAGGATACATATTTGTGGAATGTTTAGTGTGGGTATAATTTGGAAATGATAGTTTTATGTTCCATTGGAATTTTATAACATGTGGAACTTCATTGAGAATAAATAGTGTAACACATGTATCTAGGTGCACAGATTATGACTAGTATGGTAGTGATCTGGTGGTGGAATTTTCCCAATTTCACTTGTCATGTTTGATGATGAAAACACTAATTAAACTATGATGATGTTGTGGGACCACTATTCTACTAGGTTTTCTCTTCCTAGTTTCTGATACAAGAGATGATTATTGGTTATGTTTACTTTTATAATGAGATACATGTTCATATATCCCACACCTACCTAGTGCCTACGGGTATTCCCGTAACTAGTTCTGATTTTCTATGTTGTACATACCATTGAAAGATGGTGGGTCTGGTTGGATACTTTGGTAGCATGTTTATTTTGATCAGATGTTTTCTTTCTTTAATGTTTCCCCCATCAAAACTATTTTCATTTAAAGGATGATTCTTTTATACATTATTACTATTATTGATTAATTATTAAAACATACATGATTTTTTTCATAAACTTTTTATCAGATGTAATATTTTATGTGGAATAATATCGTACATAGGATAACACAATAATTACACCATATTGAGTATGTATACTTGTTAATTTATTTGTTGGTTTGGGTAATGCTTTTTGAGCTGCTGTTTTGGGTTACTAGTGTCCCATCGTTGTGCGGTGTCGTGGAGATGGAATGAAGTGATGCATCTTTATATGAGTTGGTTCAGGATAAGTTATTTTGGATTTCTTCCCTTATCATTTCCTTTGGGATTTTTTAAATCTTTGTAATTAAATTCTCAGATTTTATTAAGAATAGTTTGGTTTAAATTTTCTGATCCAGTTTATTGTTTGTTGTTGGTAGTTTTATATATCTAAAATCATGTAAATAATTCCCAAACCATTATGTATGATTCTCGTGCACTTGTTCAGACCCTTTATTATTTTGGACACCCCTTATACCTTGTCATTGACTATGTCAGGTGCCAGATTAGATATTGACCAGATATGGTTTGTGATAAAATGAAAACATAAAAAATTTATTTTGAAGGTTAATTTTTTACTATATCACAAACATGATGAACTATTATACCACATCCTCATACTACTTATTCATATGTTTAAATACTATCCATTTTTTGTTCATATTCATCATATTTGGTTCATCATTATTCATATTTAAGATAAAATAAAGGAAAAAATCGTAATCAATATAGTTGTGAGATTTGATTCAACAGTAGATATATTATCTCCCTAAAGCAATAAATATTTGGTATTTAAGTAACCTAACACATTATATAATTACTTTTATCATTAATGATGAATTTATTCTTAATTTATATTTATTTTAAATAAAATTTATAATATGAATAATTATTTTTATTTTTTTTATTATGTTTCTTTATAATTTAATATTTTAATCATATTTAATTTATTGATGATTAATAATTTTCTAACTCAAAGTCATTTATATAAAAATTATAAAATTACTTTTAAAATTTTAGTTTATTAATTATTATTATTTCATTTATTAATAATTTTTATTAATTCATTTATCATTTTATTTAATTTTATACATTGTTTCTTATGTTGTTCCTCGTTTGAAATTATTATTATATTCCATACATTATATTCATATTGATTCCTATACTTTATCTCGTGTGTTTCATTAGATTCGTTTACAATTTACTTATATATTGATTAATAAAATATATTAATAATAAATTTATATTTCTCGATGGATCAAATTATCACTAAAATTCAATCAAATCCTAAGTAAAAATATTGTATTTTACCTAATAAATAACAGATCATATCATTTTATACATCCTATATAAAATAAAATTTATTTTCTTAATATAGAAAATATTTTCTGAAAAAAATTAATATAATTTTTTTCTATTCCAAAATGATTTTAAATAAATATTTTGAATAACTGAAAAAAATTAAAACCATAATCAATGAAAAAATATATATATAATATGGAATTAATGAATTATATATTAAGATATGTAAAATCAGTGCTCTGATTTCAAAATAGAAAATATTAATAAAAATATTAAAAAAAAATTAAATACATTAGTAAAACTAAAAAAAGAATCTTATTTAAAAAATAAATATTGAAAATACTTATATTAGGAAATTAATGAAATAAATTCATCAATTTTTATTGACAACTACCATATTTAAAATAAATTTGTGAGATATTTTATATGTATACCAATAAAAATTATTTACTTTTAAAAATAAATTAAATGACATTACCTCTTGATGAAATATTTTTTAATATATCAAGGATAGAAATAATTCAACAAGAAATTAACTTACCAATACAAAATCAGTTAATAATTAAAAAAATCATTGATTGACAAAACATTGGTTTTTAATCTCATAATTTCCAAAATACTTCAGATATGAGTTATCATGTGTTGGCTTCCACAAATGCTATAATGGATATGGTCATGTAGTGGTGTGGATTTGGATGTTTTAAAAAATGTGATACATTTTTCAACAATTACTAAAACCATTGATAAAATATATATTATCAATGTTAAAAAGAAAAAAAGTTGATAAATAATTTTTTTTTAAAATAGTTAATTTTAATGTTGATAAGTGTCGACATTTTTCTGCCCTAAAATTAACATTGATAAACCCCAATGTAAATAAATAAAATTAATATATATGTCAAATATTTATATATTGCTAATTATATTAAAAATTACTAGTTCTTAGTTATATTTTTTTTTATTTAGAGGTGAGGGATAAGGCCCTATTCAATGAATATATAGAAAACAAACAGGGGAAAATGAGATTAGTTGTTCATTTCACACAAATTAGTGGCCCTCATTACGAGGTCCTAATTTTTTCCTAATCTAATATAAAATCATTCACTTCATATGTTGCAAGGTGACCCAATAAATCATACGTTCTCGAACTCCTCCATGACCCCTAGTGTGAAGTGCATCATGATTTTTGGCTTGTTGAAGAAGACCATCGATGTATGTTTCATCTGAGTTTGAATCCACAAAATGAGTTTGATAATTCTATTGAGGTCAGTTCTGCTTATCCTCATCCTCATCCATGACAGCTAGGAAGTCATCCTCTTTTCGATGATTTAGTTTTTTTCCAAGAGCCATCATGGCCATCTTCATCTTCTTCTGGAACTAGGTTCGCCACTAGAGTATCCTTTGTCATCTGATGTAGGCCAGGAAGTGTTGATGGGGGTTTGATCATGGAAGGCTGTTATTCTTCCCTTGGAGGATCATTATCATCAATCTAAATATATCATGCAACACTATAAAGAGCATAATATGTGTTGGCAGAAGTCACTTGTACCTGTGTAGATGACTGCGGAACAGTGATTCAAGGTAATGGATCCCGTGGAATGATTGTAACAGAGTTTCCAAGTTCATCAGCAAGAGGATAGATCTTCATTGGGGGAACAACAGCATGTTCTTCACAATGTACAACATTTTTTAAATAATCAACAGAGTGTTATTCCATCATTGTGTAAAAAAAACTGTTTTCTAGTGGTTTTAAAAACACCATAAGATGTAGTAGATACATGTGAATCAGCTTTACAAACAATAGATACACTTTTTTTGCTTCCAGAGTTGGGGCGCTGTGCTGGGACCTCAGTAGTGAGACCCACAGTTGCCTAATCCAGAGTGTGATTGTCAATAACCAGGGTCTCACCTACCCTTCCCTTCTCAAAAGTTTCATCCCATGACTGAATTTTATGTTGTTCATAAATCTTTTTAGGATGAATATACATATTAGTGGAATTAAATTTATCATCCAGTGTAGAAACATCACAATGTCTATCAATAAGTGGAGTTGGTTTTTCCATCTCATGGTTGCTTCCCAAAGCCAGATGGGTATCCAATGTAATAGTTTGTGACAACTTATGAGTAGAATTTTGAATAGATAATGAATCCACAGTAATCCCAACTGTATGGGTAAATTAAGAGGAACTACTGTTTTGAGAGTGTTTCTTTTTGAAGAAAAAAATAATTTCATGCCCATGTAAACAGCAAAAAAGCATAAAAAAATATATATCTTACTATTTGAAGAATCAAGTCCTATAGTCATATAGTATGAATAGAACCAAGGAAGGTTTTCATATTCAATTTTCAGTTCATGTTCATCTACATCAGTTGAGAGATAATCCTTGTTTATTAATAGAGAACAGAGATTGGCTTCAACTAATAATCTAGGATAGTGTCTATATCTGGCATTGTCAGTTTTATTATCTAGTCTAATCGGTACTCCAAAGGCCAAGGAAATTTCATATAATATTCGTGGGTGCCAAATAATCTAGTTTTATCTGTATTCCTTCAAGCAAGATTGAACCAAAGTATTACATACTTCAAAGGGGTTGGACTTTTGGTCCCACCCCTGGATGTGCAGCGCTCCTGGTTTGAAGTTAATTGATCCATAACGCCATCCTTGCAACAAGAGTTCTTCAGAGGGAAATAAACTGTGGTAGAATCCTTTCCATAAAGAGATTCACTTTTTGGAGGAGATTACCCATATTTCCGACAATTGTTCTGTATGTTTCTCAAGCTTCCATGGCTATGTGCCTCTGCGAAAGATGAGACGACCTATGATTGAGTGTGCCCAAATCTCCCGCCGTTCTAATATTCAATCTATATCTGCATTGATGTGAGGAACTGAACCCTTCTTATGGATTACATCTTTTGAACCTTTGAAGGATGAAAAAATGTTATTTTGGGATCGGACCTAATTAATATTTGAAACCAAGGTTCATCGATTCACGATCACTGGTTGAGTCGTGCAGTTGTGAGTGTCAAAACATCCTTGAACAAGAAATTATTCCATGGATTGTAGAGGTGAATGGAGAATCCCTAATCTCCATTTCAAAGAGCCGAGAGAACCTCCATACTGCTCTCCCCGATATCCCTCTTACTTATATTTGAATATGAATTTTTTTGTTTAAAATTTAATATTAATTATATATTTGTCAAAATATATGTTATAATATATTATAAAATATGTAAATTCATTTTTATATATTTGATTATAAAAAACACATTTGAATATATATGGATTTATTATGAATTAATAATTATAAAAATATATATATATTACAAATAATATAAATTGGATATTAATAATTTGAATTTTCATGTTAAAACTATTTTTAATATTTAATATATTTTATGAAATATAAATTAATAACTATTTAATTTTTTAAAAATATAAAATTAATATAAAATTATTATTATTTTTATAAAATATATTTAAATAATATATACAACAGTTTAAATATTTTATCAACTATATGAAAATTTTAAATGTATAAATTTTTTTCAAAATATTATAATAATTACATAATTGTAATAAATAAAATTTAATATATAATTAATTATATTAAAATATTTTAAAAATAACTAATATTTGGATATATTATTATTACTAATTGGTTTATATATTATATTGATTTAATATAAAAATCATATTTTTTACTTACATATAAATATTATTCGTTATAATAAAGAATAATAGTATTAATATAAATGAAAAAATATTTTTTAATTAAATCATTCATTATTTATATTTATATTTATATTAATATCCATGCATAATTATATGTACACATAGTTAATGAAAAATCCAAAATATTAAAAAAATCAACAATAATTAAAAAAACAAAATCATATATATTAAAAATTATATAAAAACGGTAATACTTATAAATTTATTTTAATGTGACTGATTTTATATAATATATAGTATGATTATATAAATTTTTACTTTTTAATTACTATATATTTTACGTATTATATTAATGGTTTACTAAATATAAATGTAAAATAATATTATTAATAAATATATTAATATTTCGATAAAATGTTTAATAAATTTTAATAGTTATATAAACTAATAAATTTTTAATATTATAAAAATGTATAATGATAAATAAAACTGATATTTAATATATTTTAAATAACATATGATTATTAAAAATATATTAAAAATTTATCTTAAATTAATATCAATAATATTTTAAATAATACTAAATTAATATAAATTTATGAAATAACATAAAATTACATATGTAATAAAATACAATTTTTTATCAATGACGTTACATTTTAATATATTTAAAAGCATTCACAATATATAAGGAATTATAAAATTGTAAAATTATATGTAATGAAATTAATAATTATATTTTAATATAGTAATTATTACTATAATATATATATATTAAATAATTACATAAATGTGTATAATAAATTTTATTTATAGAAAAAATAAAATTAATTAATAATTATAATTAAAATTTATTATTTATAATTAAAATATTATTATTTTTATAAAATAATAAATTTTAAAATTATCAATAGTTATATTTATTATACTATTATATTAATGAACGATTTTTTTACACATACCAAAAAATTTAATTAATATTAATAACTATAAATTTTAACTAATAATTTTGGTATATTGATAGAATATAATGTTTAGTGACTCTAAAATATTCTAAAATGGATTATATATGTTCATTTAAAAAATCATTTATATGATAAATAATTCAATTTTTCAATTACTAGTTCATGGACATGATTATCTTTATTCACATCTACATATATAAGTGTGTGTCTACAATATATCTGTGCATCTAATGAACCTCATTAAACAGACATACATATACATATCATACAATATAAAAACTAATTCATAAAATATTAATATTATTCTAATGTATATACTAACTAAATTCAATTATTTATTTTACAAAAAATAATTACAATATATATATATATATAAATTATATAATAATATAAATAATATATAAAAATTATTTAAGGAAAATTTATAAAATATAAAATGTTAAATAAATTAATTATTTTGAATATTAATGTTTTAATTCATCCATTACAATCACAATATTTATATTTCACCATAAATAGATATATTAATATTTCTTTAGTTCCATTATTTTTTTTACTATATGAATCTTTGTTCACATCTATATTAAACAACGATGGTGGACTTACTTTTTCATCTCGAAAATAAGTGTAGACAAAAGTAAACATTTTGAATGGTTTATTTTAGTGCTGAGAATAGTATTTTGTATTATCATTTTTAAAGACCACAAATAATCGTAATTTTATCATGTTTTTATTAGTGTGAATGTTAATAATAATATTAGGTTAATTACATCCTCCATTTTATTACACAACATAATAATGAAAATCATAGTAAACATGAAGGAATAGGGAATTGATCCTACCAAATACCACTCACCGCCCTTACCCTTACCACCCCACATCATTGAAATAATAATGATAAAATGAAAAATAACAAAAAACAATAATAATAAAAATATGTATTATTATTAATAATAAAATATTTTTTATGTACATAAAAATGTAGTTATAATTAAAGTTAATAGTCAACATTAAATATATTTTCTACATAGACCACAATAGTGATAAGTTTTAGATCAAACAATAACATTTTATAGTTCGTTTTTAGGATTTTAAAATAGTAGACACTAATACTAGAAAATGTTGCATCCTATGAAAACATAAAAAGAAGAAAAAGAACATATGTTTTAAAGTAGATCAGTATAAAACACTCTATTTTCTCATATAATGTATCTATGATGATGATATTATTTACTGAAATTTTTTATAAGAGTGTGAATTTGTGATATTTAAGGACATTCATGTTGTCCATGATATAGAAAGGTTGTTCTTATATATCTAATGAGAAAAAAATAATTATTACAAATTATATCATATAATGATTATACATGATATCATTATTTTAGGGAATTATTCATAGTGATGAGTGATGAAAAAATTTAGCAACTAATATGGATTGAGAAATTGATTATGTACATTTAAGACAGTAAATGTAGAGAGAAGAGAAAAAAGTTGATGTAATACTTTTATTCTATTCATAATATCAATGTGAACTTCGTGTGATATTAACATAAAAATGATATAGTGATGATTTTAAACATGATGGAATAATGAGGTGTGATTGTGGTATAATGTGATTAAACTCTCAAGCCTGGGCCTACTGAAATGGATTCAGATCTAGGGTGGCGACATAAACTCCGACATGCCTCCTCAAACCCAATTATCTATCGAACAATGGGAATAATTTCTGTTCAGTGTTTTGGAGGATGTAAAATAAAATATATTATCCTAGAATAACAAATAAATAACCAAATCATCATCCATGATAATATATCCAAATATACATATTGATTTAATGGTAGTGAAAGAGGAATTTACCCCCCCCCCCTCTGGGAGGATCTTTTTTTGGCTCATACAACATGATCTTGCTCGAATGAAATTTATAGTTCCTCCCCTTGAAATTAATTTAAAATATCATATGTCATATAATAAAATATAGGATTTTTCCTTTCATTATTTGAGTTTAGGGATATTTTCTCATTCCCATAATGTGGTGGAAATTTTTTATGAATTATATTATATTAGTTAATATTGATATTTTTGAAGCCTTTAGATTTGAAATTATTCTTCTATGGGTGGTTTACTGACTCAACATTCAATTCATTAGTCTTCATCTTTTCATCTGACAGGTAATTTTCAGAGATCATATCTGATGAGACAATTATAAATGAAACAATATATTTTAGTATATTCCATTGGTCGATAGGATTCCATATCGAGTGTGGTAGAGTGGATTCCCCCATTTGTATTCCATTAAGATTCATCCCATATTTATTTTTTCAATGAGGGGAATTTACCATATCATTATCCATAAATTAAAATTTTACATCACCTAAAATTTCCCTATTTTGGGATTTATCTACACAAGGGGTGATATATTGGAATATCTATATTTGAATAAGATATGGGGCTCCTGAGGGCCTATAAAATGAAATATGCATCACTAGTGTGGTGAAAATTAAATGTGTACCTAGATTTGGAAATGGAAAATAATTATAATGGTCGATCATGTAGCTGATCCATAAATGAATTATGTTTTTATAGAAATTATGAGGGTTAAGGTTTTATAATGGTACAATTTTCATAAAGAGGGAAAAGGTGTACTATGTTGTGTATTTACACAAATGTTTTATATACTGATTTTCAAATCATGTTTTTGGATTTTACCTAATTTTTGTAGATTCTATGATTATGATGAAATCTATTAAAGTTTCCTAAAGATTTTTTAATCAACCATAAGGTGGGTTATTTATTATTATAAACCTATTCTATAGTTTCTTTATAATAATAATATCATTTCCACTTTTGTTATATATGATAACAAATTTTGTTTCAAGTAATTCAAATTGGGACTGATTAGGGTTTTATCTCCAGTAATTAATATTTAAGCCTATTGATATGTTCTTCTTGATAATCATATATTAATGATTTACGACAAATGGTTTTTATACAAAACAAGGATTTTATAAAAAAAATTAACTTTATTGAATCATTGAGAAAAAAATTATTCAGTTAATTGGAAGATAGTGTGGTAACTAAATAAACAATCTGTGAAGTCGATGAATATGAGTGATGGATAATGGAAGTATATTATTCTGTTGGAGATATATTTAATTAAAATGAATTAAGATGAAAATATACTGTAGAAGGTGATGAAAATTAATAATCATAATGAGATATGGAAAAATAATGAAATCATGTATAAATATATTTACATTATTATTTATTAATATTTTATAAAGATATTGTATTATTTGAAAATGATTAAGAATGGAGTTTTTAGTAACCATATGGAAGATTTTACTTAACTTCTAATGGATCATTCAAATGTGGTGATCAATATTGATGATAAATTTACAACAATACCTATTGATATTTAAGAATAATATAATTATTTGTTTCTCTTATGTTTGTTTCCATATTAATATGATAATCTCATAAACACATTATTGTTCAATAAAGATAATTTGATGTTATATGATTTTATTTCATCATTTTTTAGAAATGAGACTCAATGAATATATAATAATATTTAATTTTTGGTAAATAGTTAAATTTTTATTAATGAAATATGGACATGGTACCAACAGAGGTCGAATGGTAACAATAAAAAAATTCAAGTACAAATTTTTGGAAAGGGCGGGTTCCATCCAATGAAAATTCAACTCTTTGAAAAAGATTAATGAATAATGATGTCTCATGAAAATGAATCTATGGATACTGGTATATGTTTTTTAATGGTTGAGGGTGATTTAACTTCAATTGGAATTAAATTTCATTGGTCATATCTATAAAATTAATGTTATATTTATTCAAAATATTCATATCATATTACATGTAAGACATAATTATTTTTAGTATATGTAGAAGGTGAATTCTGTAAGTTAAATAGGGGAAATGAATCTTCTACTCATTTCATTGGTGTTAGTGATATTTGTATCATTACAAATTATGGATTGATGGAGATGTTGTGTTATGCACAACATGTTCTAGGTATATGACATAATTTTTTACCTTCTTATAAAATTGATTGTGATGGGTTCAAGAGTTCATTTGGAAATGTAATATGGACATCATCGAGTGGATTAAGGGCACATGTGTGATGAAAATGGATTAAATTATTTCGAGCATTGATTTATGTGATTTTTGTTAAGTGATACATATATTTTCAAATAAGAAATCACCAAATATTTTGTATTGGATGTCATAACACGTGGGTCGAATTCTGTTGACATGAATGTAGAATGTTTTGATGTTGAAGAAGGCCGTGCCAGGTGTTCCAAATGATTCAAGTAATTCATTTTATCTAGAGAATTCCACTTGAAAATATGGAATTAAAATCAATGATTGATGTTATGAATTAAGATTTTTATACTACTAAGAGGATATAGATTTCGGGAAGTATTTATTCATATTGGTACTAATGTTTGTGTGGTAATATGAATTATAGATATTTTTTTATTTTTTTATTGTAGTATTGATAGTAGAAATTTATTTATAGAAAATATTTCTTGATTTGAATTTATTTTATGAGTGGATATATCAAGTTTATATTAAAGATGGAAAATCATGAGGCCATATCATTTAATGAGGATGGTGGTTGGTGCGATACCAAAAAGTTTTAAATCAAATTATCTCTGATGGGTGACATTAATTTTTGGATGTGATGATGGGGGATATTGCTTAGAATATGCCAATATTTTTTAGAGGATTTATTTTAGGGTTTGAAATATTTCAATACTCCAGATGGTATCATGTGAGGGTTTGAAAAGAGATATATTTACTCTATACTTATTCTTGAATTTAACAATCACACCACCTAAATTTCATTTTTTATAATTATCTACACATGGTGAGACTTTTTTTATATCTCGATTCTAATGATAAATGAGATTCCTGGAGGAAAATAAATAGAAAAGGTTGTGACATTCAAGGTGTAGAATACGTATACCTAGTGAATGTAAATGGAAACAATGCAGAATGTGAGGGGTTGTGGTGGATCCATTAACTAAAAAACATTATATTATGATATCTGAAAGCTGAAATATTTTATTGGTACATTTTTCAGAGATAATAGTGAGTCATATGGGGTTGATTAATTTCAATTATGTTTTTAATGATTTATTTTAAATCAATGATTCAGTATTTATCATGAATTTTATTTACTCTATAATTATTATTTTATTTTTATTGTTTTCCTATGGATTTTAATACTCTAGAATGATGGTTTTCAATTTTATAATCATACATGTTGGGTTGTTTGTTATAAATTTACTATCACTTCATTTTTTATTTTCAAAAGAAAATCACTTGAAATTTAATATTAAAATGATAATATTTTCCACTCCAAAAATTGAAATTCCATAAATCACCTTACATTTCAATGATCAATTTATTTTTATGGGAATAATTGATTCCATTAGTTAATTTTACATTGAGGAAAAATCATGGATTATCATGTTTATCCATAGGTAACTCACATTCAGGTTGAATTGATCTCTTAACACAACATATATAAAACATTTTTCTATTTACATTATAGGAGTATCAATCTTAATAATATATAAACGAATAATTTATTATTTTTTAGTAATTCATGGTCATCAATGCTATGTGCACATGGAATATATGTTGATGAGGAGTGGAAGGAATGATTATAGGATTGGTTCTCAATTTCATGAGGTGGGGCCGAAATAGTTTCTCCATAAAGACGTATATTTACCCCTACTACACATAACTAGATACTTAACCCATTGTATTCATATTCATAAGAAAATTATAAATCATAAAATACCTTATAGAGAACTCACTTTGATATTAGAGTAATAAATACCAGATATTGTACACTCGTTCCCTTTTCAAATTACCTTGAAATGAATACCAATAAATGAATTCAAAATCATACAATAAAATAAATCTAGTTATGTATTATATGTACATCCGAGCTCTTCTATGTTGTTATGAAGATAAATAAAATATTTTTTTTGCCTGATGATAATTCAAACCTACTAAAATTAAAATATTTTTATTTTATGTGTTAGAACAATGCCAAAAAAATAAATTTAAACCAATATGTTGTTACATACATAACTCATGGACATACTACATGGAACTTAAACCATAGCCAAAAACATATGGATGACACATGGTGAAACCATATTCCAATAATTATCAAAATTCAAATCAAAGGACATCATGTTTACTCCACATTTAAAAAGGAATTTCCGAAGAAAAAAATATAGGAAAACACATTATGTAATGTGTTTTCAATAAAATAATGATTGATGACATGGATACCTTATCCTATGACATCCATTATCCAACACATGTGAAAACCCCTTGTCTCTAAATGAATCCACAATGATCTGGTGGAATCATTATTAAAAAACAAATAAAATCACACCAAAAAGGGAAATTATAGAGAGAAGATAAGAAAAAAATAATGGGGGTTTAATTTAATTGATTCGCCAAAAAGAATAAGAAAATACTGTTATGGATCCTTTGATCAATAAGTGAGGTAATATAGTTAAATGGGGTGTCTAACCAGTTAGGATCAACTAATGGAAGGAAGATATAAAAATAGTTTATATAGCACATGGGTCTAGCAATAAATGCTCAACATCTAATGAATAATAGGGCACATTCGTAGTGGGTACTTATTACACCAAACTAGGGTACTTAGTGGCCTGTGATCCATCTCGTACAAATCCATCATCCATATAGTGTCCCATTATAAGGACATTACACCCTTGGATCCACAGAAGATATATTGTGGTTTCTATTGGTACATTGGACCAAGACCACCTCTTAAACCATGAACATTTTATACAAATAATATCCATAACCCTTGAAAAAATCCATGAATATCAAATTTTAAACAATCGATATTCATGTATTAAATCCAAATTTAAAATTTAAAACTCCACCAGTCTATGATTATTATGAATTCAAATTTTCTTAGGATTCACCCACCCAAAATGATGTAGGTCGTAACATGTTTTTTGATGTACAATTGATGTTCATAAGTTCTAATCTGATAAAACAATGTATATTGAGAAATTTATTCCCATTACAATTTTTTATTATTAATATATAGTATAAAAATCATGTGGTTATTATATTGGTTGTAAATTAGCCCATTTTTATTTTGTAAAAATTATTGGTTGATTTAATATTAATAGATAATATTTTAGTATGTAATTGACCATATTTTTTCACCGTAGAGGGATATGTGGGATAAATTACATCCTTTTATTTAATTGTTATGAAGATATGAATTACATGTGATAATAAAGATTATATGATTCTACCCATATGCATCAATAAATTTAGTGATAATTTTCTGATTACTATAATTATTATCTTGACCATGTGATAACTATTATTTGAAAGACGATTATATAAATATGAAGATAATTTAATTGGAGGTAAAAAATTGATTGTTAATGATGTTTTCAAAGATATAGTAAAAATGAATTATATTAGTAACCTGATTAAGGATATGGAGTTATTAGAAAATTTTACTTTTTGTTTTTATTATATATTTTAAATAATTGTTGTATCATTCACTAGGAAACAAACACTTGATCATGATTTTCTCATGTGTGACCGAATAATTAGATTGGTCAGTAGATCCATCATATGGATTGAATTTTATTCCCTATATCTCTCCATAGAATTATATGGACTATATATAGACTATATATATTCGATATTTTGTGGTTTGACACTATCATAGATATAAATGTGGATCATTAGTGGAAGTATCCAATTGACTAGATGATTGTCAATAGATATGTGAAAATATCATGAAGTGACATATATTATTTTATTTAATCATCATAAATATTTTATACCATAATTGATGATATGTTTTTACATTAATGGCATCTATGAATATTAAATATATTATATTATTGTATAATTTTCGAGCCCTGAGTTGGTCTTATCCTGATTTTTTAAATTAAAACTATCAAAAACTCTATGGAATTCTATATTAATTCCTCAAAAAATATATCAGTTATAATTATATAATGACATGAACCATAGATATAGATATAATATTAGGTATTGGATATTTATAAATTTTTTCATTTACGACTCTTTAAGGACATCTAGTGTGAACACCCATCTAGTCAAAAATCATCACAATTTTGTACGTATTTTCATTCCCTAAAACTATACACTAAAGTGCAATGTTGCCATTATAGTCTTCAAATTCTTTATTTTATACTAATAAAAAGAACCGAAATTTTAACAACCATAATTGTAATTTCTAAATCAAATAATGAGTCATATATATCAAATATTAAATTTTGTATAAATTTTTAATGAATTTTTAAATATGTAACATATAATGTGATAGATCAACAAATAATAATTTTTTCAAATAAATAAATTTATCATGTTAATAATACAATTTTCATTCATTTAAATTTTACTTTATCAGGAAGGTTTGACCATTTAACATTTTATAATCACTATGTATCATTAGGTTCAATGGGAAACATTTGAAAATGTTGTATGATCAATACAACTAAAATTAATGGATATAAAAAGAGATTAATCCCATTTATCAATTTGAAAATATTTAAAATCCATAATGATGAATTAATTTTCATAAAATAAATGTTGACAAAAAAATAATCATCTACATATACATGAAAAGAAATTACCCTATATTTTTGAAAAATATTTTTTAAGAAAGAAAAAAAGAAAAATCATAGTTTCTAAGGGTTACATTGAATAAAATAAAAATATTTCAATGGAAATAAATGTTTCACCCATAGGATATCATAAATATTTTTTAAAATCATATTATTGTTTTATAAAATATAAATATATCCCAAAAAACTCATCAAGAAATTTAACATAGATTAATTCCATATATAATATTATAAATTATCTCACAAAAAATATTAACTGATTTCATAATGATAGAATTCACTATGATAGAAATCATTATCTTCCAGTCAAGGATAAAAGCACAAAATATATATAATTCGGTAAGACAAGAAACAAACATCCACAATAGTTTGTACCATGAGACATTTTGATGTAGCAAGGATATATCTTATAGGGAAACCCAGACATTCAGATACTATGGCTAATTAATTCATAATATGATTGAAATTATTAATAAAATGTTATTGCATCAGCAAAAACATTCATATTGAAGAAATTGGATTGGAAATATCAATATTTTCACTAGATAATAAATAATGTGACATGATCATCAGAAATCCATAGAAATAATATGTATGGTATAATTAGTATATATATATATAATCATAATAATCATTAAAAAATATCCACATCTATGAGAAAATACCTTTTAATAATAGAATAAAGAATCTTCGAAAACTAGAAGAATGAAATTTTTATTAAAAAAAATTTTAAAAATGAAAATTAACAAAATAATGTCAATATGATTTTTATGGAAAATGTATAAAAACATATAGATAAATTTTAATTAAAAAATAAAATATATGAAAGAAATTATGTTACTAAATAAATTAAACCTAAAAAATATTCTTTTGACCTTTCTAAAAAACAAAAAAAACCAAATGAGAAACATTGAAAAAGATTCATTTTTAAGCCTCAGAAAAGAAAAAAAATATTAGTTAAAAATGAACATTAAAATCATTGATTCATATATAAGAACATTATGGGAACATTTTTAGAACATTGATATAGATGACAATTATTTTGAAAGGGAATCATTAAAATAAGTTTTTAATTAAAATTCACATAGGAGTGTTGTAAATTATGTATAAAAATTAAAATGAATAATTAACAAGAAATTTCTTATTAAACCACATAAATTTTAAAAAAATAATTATAATATACCACTTTATTTATGTTTAGACACCACAAAAAATACCAAACATTTGGTGAAAAATGAATCAGTCTCAAAGAATACAAATTGATATGATAAATTAATTACATTGATTTCGGACTCATTTTGTATGTTCTCTAATCCATGATTAAAAATGTTATATTAGTAATTTAATATATTGAGAACAATTTATATTTTTCTTAATTTTCATCAAAACTCACTAGTTACTATGATTCAACTATTTAATAAAGTAGTTAAATTTTTGTTCTATGATTTGAGGTAGATGAATTATTAAACATTAATATGGATTCATTATCCTGTCATTCGTAATATGATCATGGATTAATCATCTATATAATCTAATAATTTTTATATTTATATTTTTCATATACATAATATAATTTTATAACTCTACATGTCTGGTATACATTAAAAATTATTTATTTATTTTCATCAAGATGTTCGTTTTTATGTATGAATGAGATATGTTTCTATTTGTTTTAATAAATGAATATGAAATTAATTAGATAAATAATTACTTTTAAAGAATCTTCATAAAAAATATATTGTAAAATTTATTCATTATATCAACATTTATTACAATTGATTGCAACATCCCTGATCTAGATTCCACTCAATGTTTCCTCATACGTGTTTGTCTACATGTTCTCAAATTCATTTCCACAAACACTAGAGGGTACTGAATAGTACGGAGGGCCTAGGTGTGATAGTGGGAAATCTGTGACCACATTTGAAGAGTATAACATAATAGAATAATATAATAAAACAATATTAGAAGAAATAATACCATACGGTATAAGTAAATAGAAAATAATAATTACAGAAATAACCATATTTCATATTATAAAAAATTTATTTTTTATGTTACATGTTATTGGAAAACATCTAAAATAGGTTACACTACATTAATAAATTATGTAATTACCAAAACATAAAAAAAACAAAATAAACATAGAAGCATCACATCCCTCAGCTTGGTGACATGCTCCCCTTACCCTAAGAAGAATATTATGTACAAGGGTCTTTTGGGCACAAAAGAATGACCCAAATTCGGTGTGAGACATAATCTCAATAAGAAACCACCCATGGTCTATGATAATCTGTCAATGAATATACATAACAGTAAGTGTTCAAAAGTGAAAGTAGTAAACTGGTAATTACACAAATGTAATTTGTCCTAGAAGCACCAGTTTCCATTTATATCATTTCATGTACATTTACTCTTCAAATACATTGAATTAAATAAGTATCAATATCTGACATAAGCATAATAACACCTGTGTAATATCAGCACAACAGATTCCATAAAAGGATATCTATATAATTATAAGTAATGATCAAATCCATTCCTTTGGTTTGTATTGGAACATGCATCGTAATTTATTTGATATCAATATTCAATATCTAATCAGATTATTTCCATTACATTCCTATGCTGTAATTCAAGAATCACTCTATGTGAGATTCCACCTACATCATTCTAGCCCATATGTACGATCCTCCCACGAAGCCAGTATATATCGTGGTGTGGTGCAATGATATGTCAACTGATCCATCCATAGATCTTATTAATGAGCTCCATGTATCACCAATGACATATAAATAGTGAAATTAGAACTGGTTCATGAAATTCCTCATTCCATGATTCAGTTGACATTTAAATAAAGCCTCCGATAACCCAGCCACTACATTCATGGTTCTCTCATAGATAAAACATAAAACCACCCTTTTTGTGTCTATCCATGGAATCCTTTAATGGATCCATGGGTCACCAGATGTATAATGTACAATAGTCATATAGACACGTCCATTTCATTAAAATTTTAATCCATTGTCCACCCATCTCTAATTGACATGTTATCATTTATGATTCAATTATACATTTCATTAGGCATTCAATGGTAAAAACCAAGATCATCAATACAATCTCAATCATGGAGAATCCACATAAGGTTTTTCCTTTCAATTAGTCACAAGGACACAATTCACATTTAAAACTTCACATGTAAATTAACATATTACATGGATTTAGCATGAATAAACTAACTTTGGAAATCTATACAACAACCCTATCATGTAATTAAAACTATAACAAGGCTTACCCATTAATTATATTCCACGATAAATTCATTTATATAACCAATTTGTTTTTTGAAAAACCATGAGAGGAAACAACGGAATGCCTCATAGGCATTGTTGTCCAATGAATAATAAATGGTCATCCAAGGGAAATACATCCATGGGGAGGCTCCAAAACATGGTAAAAAACCCTATACATGAATTATATCAGTTTTTCAATTACCTAAACAAAAAAATTACAAGGGTCAAATATAAATCATGGTACACCCAAAAAATTGTCTAACAAAACTGTGGCATATATAAACATCCTAAAAATGACCAAAACACATAGGACCACCTACCTTGTACTCGTATGACTATCTTCATCTTGCGTCATCCCCTTAGTTAGCCTAGAATAGTGTATATCTAAAAGAAGAGCATAAAATATCAACCGTCAATAACCTGATTGAGAGAATAAATCATGATGAATGTCTCAATAAGAATCATGAAATCCACAAATGGGTTCCAACACATCAATCATATTTCGAATTAGAGTTTGGTCAATGAATTAATATTAAAAACTACCTCTAGAACTACTTTCCACGATACCTGGGTGAGGGTTCTATTTATATGAAAAACAATGATGCTACTACACATTTTAGCCAAATATATTAAACAAAATTGGATATATTGGAAAATACATGGCATGTTTATACATGATTTTTTTTCTACCGACATCCACTTACAAGTAATCCACGGGTCCTATCCAGACCATTAGACTTTTTGTATTGGGATTTACATGGTGAGTAACCCCTTGTATTACAATCCAGAATTCGTATGGTATTCTTTTCAAAGGATGCATCTACCATTAACTCTATATCCTTGGGATGAAAAAATTGATATATGATTGAAAATAAATGTCATAACTAGGAAAGGTAGAATATGTCATGCATATCATATTACCCTTGAGGTAACTGCAACCAATAGACAATTGTCCCAACACTCTTTATAATCACGAATGACCCAACATATCTCTATTAAAGAATAAACAATCTATTGATCCTCTTGTGTCCCTACCGTTATGAAACATGTAAGAAAACATAATCCCCAAGCTTAACTACAAATTTAATCTTTGATAATCGACATATGATTTTTAATGTTAATGTGCAGTAGATATATACTTCTGAATCAATTGAACCTACTCAGTGGACTCTTGGAGAAGATGAGGTCACATCCTATCTATCACTCCTGCATCCATCCAACATAAGGGTGATCGACATGGCCTACCGTAAAAATCTTCATATTGGGTCATATGAATAGTATCCAAAAAGATATTGATATATGAGTAATCATTCATGGGTAAGGGTCCCTACCAATAACCCCCAAAATCTACGAATCATGCATGACACATGTCCTCCAAAAATTGAATCATGCACACTGACTGTCCATTTGTCTGGCGAATGTATGATGGGCTTTGAATCACTTGTTCACATAGTGCCCTCTATAGAACTTCCCACAAATAATAAGAAAATTATTATTTATTATCTGAAGTGATAGATAGAAGAAAACAGTGATGTTTTACAATCTCATGGATGTAAAACCTACAAATCATATCAACATTATAGGTTTCCTTGATTTGTGGGAAGTGTGAAACCATTGTGATCCTGTAAACAAAACAGATATGACATCATTACCTTGACGTGACCTCGGTAAACTATTAACAAAATGCATCATGGCATCCCTCCTTTTTTAGTCAATAATGGGTAACTGCTAAAAATGTACGTCTAGTCATTGGTGTTCCGCCTTCACTTACAGACAGGTGGAGCACCTCAAGCTAAAAATAGCTACCTCTATTTTCCTACATATCCACCAATATTGACAATGTAAATACTAATACATCATGGTGACATAAAAATTAAATGACCATATAGAGTCATGGAAATCCTATATTATCTCTTCATATATGTCTGCTGAAACCCATACACGACCATGTATATAACGACACATACATACATACAAAAAGGTGAGCTGAAATGCTCAGTAAGGGTAAACAATATAAATATCATTCATATCATATTCATAAGAACATAACATTTTGAAAATCTTAACCTGCAAAAGATATCATAACATGATAACATAGGATAAATCATACTAGTGAAATGTAGTCCCAATAATCATAACATAAAACATGAAACATTGTGGAATACACACATAATCATAGAAATCCTTTTATATTAGTCAAGGATCTTTTCTAGGACCATCATAGCGGACAATGTCCATTACTGTATCGAGTTCACTCCTCGTTCCGGTATTGTATAACTGAACCAGATTAACATTCAGTTCCAGTCATGTCTAAATCATGATATATAAATCATTACCCAATGCATTGGAGGAAGATATAGGTCCCACCCATCTCATAATGAAACCATTCTTATGTGTGCCACAAAATAAAAAATCATACATCATAGCATAACCCATATAATAAAAATGGTATTCTTAAACATCTTGACATCATAAATAAATTAATATAAGATAAATGACTTCATAAAAATAATTCCATCACAAAATAATAAAATCAATGTAACAATAGGGATAGAAACAGAACCCTATATCATCTTTGATGGAAAATAATTTTGATTAAACACTTGAACTCCATTCTTGAGGAAAATATCTTTTCTAATTCAGAAACATTTCACCTTTCTTAACATGTCCTACAATTTTAATCTAAAATATGTTAATTAAAAATAAACTTTAAAACATGGAAAGGAATATTCATGTAAAAAATGTTTTATGGAATCATAGAAATACATTCATTCCGTATAAGTTAAAAAAAAGATTCTTCTCATACTTTGGCCGAAAAAGTCAAAAATTACTTCGTACTAAAAACGACAAAAGATTCATTTCAAATATATTTTACTCACCAAATGGAAAAATTGGATTTAAAAAATTGTAGGAGGTTATAAATAATATTAAATATTGTGGAAACATGGATTTGGATGATAAATAGTCCCCAGTAAATTCTAATGTATAATCAATCTCGGATAAAAATGAGATTGTGATATTTTCCCTTACCTTAGGTTTGATTTGCTTCGTACGTATCCAAAATTCATGTATAATGATTTAAATAATTTCATTGACTTATTACAAAATCATATTAACTGTTATGATATTATATATGGTCATATATTTATCTTCTTATTAATAATATTTCATTGCTACCTGTTATTCGGGTGTTCATTGCTTTATGTTCTTATGCATGTTTTGTCGAATAAATTCTTATTCATATTTTTAGGTTATAGATACCTAATTTACAGAATGGTATTAGTGTAATATATATAATATTTTTTTTATTCAATTTATTTATATAATCATTATTTAATGAAGATCATGTAGAACGAGTCGCATCACATCGTGGTGACGGTAGGCCATACGTACGCACGAGTGATGATATCATTCCAATGATTGTGGAATTGTATTGAAGATTATGTATACTATTTCAGAATAAATATCACATTACAATAATCATATATAGTTATTCTTTACAAAATTTTTACCAATCCATGTATGGTGGTGGTGGAAAACAAATTACACAATGGCATGGAGATGGTATACTGTAAGTACGCAACTGCAGTGATTTCATTTTCCATAGGATGGATAGAAGGAGAAATATGGTTGTTTCATAATAACATATCATTATATGAGTGATATGGATGTTATTACTTCATAATGAAACAACTAAAGAATTGTAAGTAGAAGAAGAAATAAATTTGAAAGAATCGGTAAGGGATATTACCTCTTCATTGACACGCCTCTTTGAATCCTCTTCTAAGGGCAGTAGTGTTGGTCTTTAAAGAAGACCAGGTCCTATAGAATATTACTAGGGGAGTTGATAAGATTAATGGGATGGGGTTTCCCGAGCTTGAAGGATCAATGTTGTGTAATGAGGAGAGGGAGAAGGTTCCCTTTTATAAGGGAGGAGAGGGGCACCTTTGAAAAGTGTGAAAATTTTATTTTATTATAAACTTATCATTAGTTTAAAAAGGTCCAAAATTAATTATTGAAGAATATAAGATGACTCAATGTCGAAATAAAATTATCCAATTATAATTAGACATGTTTTGGATACTATTTTATTCATTATAATCTTATTTATTTATATCATTTATTAATGAGGTAAATACCGCATCATTATTGTGTCAAAAATAATTTAATTTATTTGATGTCTTGAAACTATAAAAAAAATACCACCATGTAGGAATGATTTTTAGATTTTCAATGAGTATTTATAGATGAAAATATAATTTATATAGCCCATTATAAAAGTTATTTACTAAAATATTTTTTTTAATTACAATTTTATCTTTACATTAAATTAATTAATCCAAATTGTCATTATCACTACCAAGAGGCTCAATTGGGTCCCAAAATCGACCCAAGGATTCCCATGGTCGGCCAATACTCATCAAATAAGGTTAATAAAAGTGTTAAGGTAATTTTGAATTATTACAATATTCTTTTAACCTTGAATTACCCTATTTACCTTTAACCGCAGTAAATAAAAGTTAAAAGTTACTATTCACCAAATATTATTTTCATTTTATTGAATCATATTTTACTTCTTGATAACAACCATGTATGTCTGATTTTTTAAATTCAATTCACAGAAGTGGTAATATTTCATTTAAATGAAAGAGTCAGTTTTTTTTAACTACCACTAAGTGGTTTAACTATTCATCAAAAATTGATGTTTTTTAGAAAAATAACAAAAATTCAGCCTAATCTATGTTTGATATTTTGAATTCAAAAATGATGTCTATTTTTCCATGTTCAAAACATATAAATGGAATTAATTAATTTTAAAATTAATTTTCGTTATCAAAACAAATAGCATATTTTTAAGAAACAATAACTATCAAAAGATCGACACTTGTTTATGTACAATTTCAAAGTGAAATTAATTACAATGACCAACATTGGATTAAATGGTAAAAATATATTCAAATTACATTTTAAAACCAATAAAAAGGTAAAGTAACCATATTAATTATTGCAATGACAAAATTTGTTTTTAATTAAAATATAGTGTTTTTTACTATTCATTAAAATATGAATGTTATTAGAATAATATGAATAATTTATCCAAATTAAATTTTTATATCATTATTCCATGGAAGAATTTTATTTTTTCAAATTGAACTTATAATAATTTCAGAAACTAAATTTAATTTGGGTGCGCCATCAAAATGCGGCAAAACTACATTTTTTGAAGAATACTTATTTTACTAGAAAATTTTAATTTGTTCTCATTCCATGTTCTAGAAAATATTTAAGATGAATAATAATGTTATAAACTTATAAATGTATTTAATACTACGCACAATGACTAGTCCAAAATAATATTATAATAATATATCATTGTTTACTAAAATCTGGTATTGCGTACTACACACGCTATCGAGGAAGGTCACGATTGCTTGTAACGCAAGCCAAGAAAGCGTTGCGTGAAGTGAATGATTCCTTTGATGTTTCATATTACATAAGATATAAAAAAATATAATTCTCATAAAATATCTGGGTGTTACATTCTACCCCCCTTAAAATGAATTTTTCCCTCGAAATTCATCACCTCATAACCAAAAGATGAGGATACCTCTCCCTCATAATATCCCCAAGCTCCCATGTAGCTTCTTCTAATTGGTGGTTCCTCCATAAAACATTCACCAAGTGAGTGGTCTTGTTATGTATAAGTTTTTTGCTACAATCCTTAATCTCTATCAGCTATTCTTCATAAGAAATATCATTCTCCAGCGGTACAACTTCTGAGCATAGTACATGTGATGGATTGGGTATGTATTTTCTCAGGAGAGATACATGGAACACATCGAGAACTTGAGAGTGATTCGGTGGAAGTGACAATTGGTAAGCTACATTCCCAACACGATACAGTGTTTCAAAAGGACCAATATACATTGGGATCAACTTTTCCTTCTTTCAAAATCTCATTACTCTCTTCTAATGAGATATTCGTAAGAACACATTATCACCCAATTCAAACTCTAGGTCATTTCTTATGTTTTCGGCATAACTATTTTATAATCTCTGAGCTGCTCTTATGTGTTACGAATAGATATGACCTTTTCTACCATCTCATCATCAAGATCAGTTCCTAATAGCTTTCTTTCCCCAAATTCATCCTAGAAAGTGGGAGTCTTGCAATTCTTTCCATATAGAGCTTCATAAGGAGCCATCTGAATACTGGAGTGAAAAATATTTTTATAAGAAAATTCCACCAAAGGTAGGTTTTGACCCCAACCACCTTTTAAATACTTAGAGAAGGCTCTTAACATATCGTCTAGAGTTTGAATTGTTCTCTCAGACTGACCGTCTATCTGAGGATGATAAGCATTGCTGAAAATAAACTCTGTATCTAATGTATGCTGAAGACTTCGCTTGAACATTGAGGTAAACCTTGGATCCCGATCAGATATAATGGAAAGTGGTACTCCATGAAATCTTACCACTTCCTTCACATATATCATGGCAAGCTGATCTAGGGATAAATCTTATCAAATAGCAATGAAGTGTGCCGACTTCAAAAGACGATCAACTATAACCAAGATAGAATTATTGCCTTTGGAAGTTTTAGGAAGTCCAGTGACAAAGTCCATAGTGGTTTTTTCCCATTTCCATTATAGTATGCGTAATGGTTGTAACAACCCCTTAGACTTATGTCTCTTAAATTTAACTTGATTACAATACAAGAATCGAGATACATATTCAACAACATCTCTTTTCATGTTGTCCCACCCACTACTAGAAATAGTGGATTTCCCAACGGTTTAGAACCGTTGGGAAAGGCTACAGAACCATTGGTATATGTTATACCAACGGTTCTACAAACCATAGGGAAGTAAGACATTGGGAACACTTTTCCCAAAGGATTACAGTGAATCATTTGGATAGGGTGGAGAAAAATTAACCTATCCCAATGGTTTTCCACCCTATCCATACAGTTCTGGAAAACCGTTGGGAAGGATTTTTCCAATAGTTTGCCCAAACCATTGGAAGAATCACAATGTCTCCTCTTTCCCAACGGTTTCTAAACCATTGGGAAAAGTGTTTTACCAACAGTTCATGGAACCGTTGGTAAAACAAAACACAGAATGCTATGCCAACGATTTAAAATAGTTGGCATAGCCTATGCTGGGCAAATTTCACAACAACTCTACAATTTTCCCAGCAGCTCTCCAATTTTCCCATGATGTCCCATTTTGTTGGTTCCCCATCATTTTCAATCCAATTATTATACCTTCAATAAACTAACATACATATACAATTATTGTACCTCCAATAACCAACTAACACATACATATAGAGAACAAATTCATACACATTTAACATATAATACTGGAACTATACAAATCCATAATTAAATTAGAATTCATAACGCAATTATAAACATTCATAAATCATTTAGAATTCAATTTAAAATTTATATGACAATTATATGTGAATCTGGTAGTCAATTCATAATTTGATTGGTTTTTTGTATACCATATATTTATACCTGAAATGATGTCCATTTTAAACAAAATACATACTCATGGAGTGCTACTGGACACACAACACCTTCTATTGAGGCGGGGTTGACTCGTACATATCACATATGACCCATGGATCATTATCCTAAAGTTTCAATGGAAACTGAATGCGTTTGGTCGGTTTTCTGTATGTCAGTTCATATTTTTCAATTAAAATGACCTCCTTTTGAATCAAAATGTAGAAACTTTTAGTGGTGCCGGCCACACCGCATCTCAGATTGAGTGTGTTTGATTCGTTCACGTCACATATGACCCATGAATCGTTCTCCTAAATTTTCAACGGAATCCGAATGCGTTTTGTCAGTTTTCCATATGTACTTAAAATGTTGTCCCTTTTAATGAAAAGAGGGCCACTTAGAGTGATTCTGGCCACACTGTGCCTCTGATTAATTTCGGTTGACTCGAACACATCACATATGACCCATGGATCATTGTTCTAAAGTATCGACACAATCCCAATGCGTTTGGTCGGATTTCTGTATGCCAGTTGAAATTTTTCACTTAAAATGGCGTCCTTTTGAAACAAAATACAGACACTATGAGTGGTGGCGGCCACACCGCACCTCAGATTGTCATGAGGTTGACTATTACATGTCACATATGACCCATGGATCCTTGTGCTAAAGTATCGTCACAATCCAAATGCGTTTGATCGGTTTTCGGTATGCCAGTTGATGTTTTTCAATTAAAATGCCGGCCTTTTGAAACAAAAGGTAGAGACTTTGAGTGGTGTTAGCCACACCACGTCTCATATTGAGGTGGGGATGATTCATACACGTCACATATGTCCCTTGGATCGTTCTCCTAATGTTTTAATGGAAACCGAATTCATTTGGTCGGTTTTCCCTATGTACTTAAAATGTTGTCCATTTTAAACATAAGAGAGCCACTTAGAGTGATTATGGTCACACCGTGCCTCTGATTAAGACTGGGTTTACCCATACACATCAAATTTGACACATGGATTGTATTTGTAAAGTATCAACATAATCCAAATGCGTTTGGTTTCTTTCCCGTTTTCTAGTTGATGTTTTTCACTTAAAATGACGTCCTTTTGAAAAAAAGACAGACACTTTGAGTGATGGTGGCCACACCACGCCTCAGATTGAGGTAGGGTTGACTCTTACAAGTCACATATGAGCCATGGATTGTTGTGCTAATTTATCGACACAATCCGAATGCATTTTTCGGTTTTACGTATGCCAGTTGATGTTTTTCAATTAAAATTACATCCTTTTGAAACAAAAGGAAGACACTTTGAGTTTTTGCGTCCACACTGCGCCTCGGATTGAGGCAGGGTTGACTCGTACAGGTCACATATGACCCATGGATCATTGTGCTAATGTATCGACACAATAAGAATGTGTTTGTTTGGTTTTCCGTATGACATTTTATGTTTTTCAATTAAAATGACGTCCTTGTGAAACAGAAGACAGACACTTTGAGTGGTGCCAGCCACACCACATCTCAGATTGAGGCGGGGCTTATTCATACAGGTCACATATGACCCATGAATCGTTCTACTAATGTTTCAATGGAAACCGAATGTGTTTTGTCGGTTTTCCATATGTACTTAAATTTTTGTCCATTTTAAGTAAAAGAGATCCACTTAGAGTGATTCCGGCCACACCGTGCCTCAGATTAATGCGGGGTTTTATCGTACGCGTCACATATGACCCATGGATCATTGTGCTAAAGTATTGACACAATCTGAATGTGTTTGGTCAGTTTTCCGTATTCCTGATGATGGTTTTCAATTAAAATGACATCCTTTTGAAACAAAAGGCAAACACTTTGAGTGGAGGCGTCCACACCGCGCCTTGGATTGAGGCGGGGTTGGCTCGTACACGTCACATATGACCCATGGATCATTGTTCTAAGGTATCAACACAATCTGATTGTGTTTGTTCAGTTTTTTGTATGCTAGTTTTTGTTTTTCAATTAAAATGACGTCCTTTTGAAGCAGAAGACAGACACACTGAGTGGTGTCGGCCACAATGCATCTCAGATTGAGGTGGGGTTTATTCTTACACATCACATATGAGCCATGATTCCTTCTCCTAATTTTTAAACAGAAACCGAATGCGTTTGGTCGGTTTTCCGTATGTATTTAAAATGTTGTCCATTTTAAGCAAAAGAGAGACACTTAGAGTGATTCCAGCCACACCGTGCCTCAGATTATGGTGGGGTTGACTCGTACATGTCACATATGACCCATGAATCGTTGTGCTAAAGTATCGACACAATCTGAATCAGTTTGCTTGGTTTTCCATTTTCCAGTTGATGTTTATCAATTAAAATGACATCCTTTTGAAACAAAAGGAAGACACTTTGAGTGGTGGAGGCCACATCGCGCTTCAGATTGAGGCGAGGTTGACTCGTACACATCACATATGATCCATGGATAGTTTTTCTAAAGTATCGACACAATATAAATGTGTTTGGTCGGTTTTTCGTATGCGAGTTGGTGTTTTTCAATTAAAATGACGTCCTTTTGAAACGAAAGGCAGACACTTTGAGTGGTGTCGACCAAACCATGACTCGTATTGAGGCGGATTTGACTTTTACACGTCACATATGACCCATGTATCGTTCTCCTAATGTTTCAACGGAATCCGAATGCGTTTAGTCGGTTTTCCGTATGTACTTAAAATGTTTTCCATTTTAAACAAAATAGTGCCACATAGAGTGATTCTGGCCACACCATGCCTCTGATTAAGGAAGGGTTGACTCGTACATGTCACATATGACCAATGCATCGTTTTGCTAATGTATCGACACAATCAGAATGCGTTTGGTCGGTTTTCTATATTCCAGTTGATGTTTTTCACTTAAAATGATGTCCTTTTGAAACAAAAGACAGACACTTTGAGTTGTGGCGGCCACACCGTGCCTCTGATTGAGGCGGGGTTGACTCATACACATCACATATGACCCATGGATCGTTGTTCTACAGTATAGACACAATCCTAATGCGTTTGGTGGCTTTTCTGTATGCCAGTTGATGTTTTTCAATTAAAATAACGTCCTTTTGAATCAAAAGGCAGACATTTTGAGTGGTGCTGGCCACACCGCACCTCGGATTGAGGCAGGGTTGACTTTAACACATTACATATGACCAATGGATTGTTTTTCTAGATTATCGACACATTCCGAATGTGGTTGGTCGGTTTTCCATATTCATGTCGATGTTTTTCACTTAAAATGACGTCCTTTTGAAACAAAAGACAGACACTTTGAGTGGTTCCGGCCACACCACACCTCGGATTGAGGCTAGGTTGACTTGTACATGCCACAAATGACCCATGGATCGTTGTGCTAATGTATCGACACAATCTGAATGCGTTTGGTCGCTTTTCCGTTTGCTAGTTGATGTTTTTAAATTAAAATGGCGTCCTTTAGAAACAAAAGGACGGAACTTTGAGAGGTGTCGGCCACACCGCGCCATGTATTGAAGTGGGGTTGACTTGTACACGTCACATATGACCCACGTATCGTTATACTATTGTTTCAACGGAAACCGAATGCATTTCGTCAGTTTTCCATATGTACTTAAAATGTTGTCCATTTTAAACAAAAGAGAGCCACTTAGAGTGATTTCGGCCAAACCGTGCCTCTGATTAAGACGGTGTTGACTCATAAACGTCACATTTGACCAATGTATTGTTGTGATAATGTATTGATACAATCCGAATTCATTTGGTCGCTTTTCTGTATGCCAATTGATGTTTTTAAATTAAAATGACGTCATTTTGAAACAAAAGGAAAACACTTCGAGTGGTGGCGGCCACACCGCGCCTCGGATTGAGGCGGGGTTGACTCTTACATGTCACATATGACCCATGGATCGTTGTTCTAAAGTATCAACACAATCTGGATCCGTTTGGTCAGTTTTCCGTATGCTTGTTGATGTTTTTCACTTAAAATGACGTTCTTTTGATATAAAAGACCGGCACTTTGAGTGGTGGGGGCCACATCGCACCTCGTATTGAGGCGGGGTTGACTCGTACACGTCATATAGGACCCATGGATTGTTGTGCTAATGTATTGACACAATCCGAATGTGTTAGGTTGGTTTTCTGTATGCCAGTTGATGTTTTTAAATTAAAATGACATCCTTTTCAATCAAAAGGCAGACACTTTGAGTGGTGCCGGCCACACCCCACCTCGGATTTAGGCGGGGTTGACACGTACGTGTCCCATATGAACCCTAGATCGTTGTGCTAAAGTATCGACACAATCTGAATCCGTTTGGTCGCTTTTTCGTATGCCAGTTGATGTTTTTCAATTAAAATGACGTCCTTTTGAAACAAAAGGCAGACACATTGAGTGGTGTCGGCCCCACCGCACCTCGGATTGAGGTGTGGATGACTCTTACACAACACATATGTCCCATGGATCGTTTTTACAAAGTATCGACACAATCTGAATGCGTTTGGTCGCTTTTCCGTATGGCAGTTGATGTTTTTGAATTAAAATGATGTCCTTTTGAAACAATAGGCAGACACTTTGAGTGGTTCCGGCCACACCGCTCCTCGAATTAAGGCGGGGTTGACTCGTACATGTCCCATATTACCCATGGATCGTTCTCCTTATGTTTTAATAGAATCCAAATTCGTTTGGTCGGTTTTCCGTATGTACATAAAATGTTGTCCATTTTAAACAAAAGAGAGCCACATAGAGTGATTCCGGCCACACCGTGCCTCAGATTAAGGCAGGGTGGACTTGTACACATCACATATGACACATGGATAGTTGTGCTAATGTATCAACACAATATTAATGCATTTGGTCGGTTTTCCGTATGCCAGTTGATGTTTTTCAATTAAAATGACGTCCTTTTGAAACAAAAGGCAGACACTTTGAGTGGTGCCGACCACACCGCACCTCGGATTGAGGCGGGGTTGATTCCTACATGTCACCTATGACCCATGGACCGTTCTACTAAAATTTCAACCAATACTCAATGCGTTTGGTTGGTTTTCCGTATGTACTTAAAATGTTGTTCATTTTATGAGAATCCTCATGTGTCTATTAGTGGAATGGTATTTACATAAAATCTTGTGGATATTTATATAAAATATTTTTATATCATTCTTAGTATGGATTAGATTTTAGTTTATAATTCTATGAAACATTTTGGAGCTAACAATGTCATGCCCAATGAATACATCTCTTTTATAACATACCAAGAATCTATGATATTGATTAGATGTGTAAATGTGATTTACATTAATTATCATGATGAAAATAAATAAAATATATATTTTAGATTTTCTAGTATTAAATGAAATCAAGGAGGGTGGGGGGGCTGTCCGGTGGAGCTATTCGGGGGGCTGTCCGGTGTGTGGCTGGGGGGCTGTCCGAGGACCAAGGAGGAGGGTGGGGGGGCTGTGCGAGGGGTTGTCCGGGGTCCAAGGAAGAGCATGGGGGGATGTCCGGGGGGTTGTCCGGGGTCCAGGGAGGCGGGTGGGGGGCTGTGTGGGGGGCTGTCCGGGGGGTGTTCGGGGGGTTGTCTGGGGTCCAATGAGGAGGGTGGGGGCTGTCTGGGGGCCGTCTGGAGTCCAGGGAGGAGGGTGGGGGGGGGGCTATCTTGGGGCTGTTCAGGGGGGCTATCTGGGGGCTGTTTGGGGGTGTTCGGGGGGTTGTCTGGGGTCCAAGGAAGAGGGTGGGGGCTGTCCGGGGTGCTATCTGGGGGGTTGTCCGGGGTCCAGGGAGGAGGGTGGGGGGCTGTTCGGTGGGCTGTCCGGGGGCTGTTCGAGGGTGTTCGGGGGGTTGTCTGGGGTCCAAGGAAGAGAGTGGGGGGGATGTCTGGGGGGCTGTCTAGGTGGCAGTCCGGGGGGGGGGGTCTTTTCGGGGTCTAGGGAGGAGGGTGGGGGATGTCTCGGGTCCAGGGCGGAGCGTGGGGGGGGGGGGGGGCTGTGTGGGGGGCTGTTCGAGGGGTTGTCTTAGGGTTGTCCGGGGGGTGTTAGGGGGTTTTCCGGGGTCCAAGGAAGATGGTTGGGGGGCTGTCTGGGGGGCTGTCCGGCGGGGCTGTTCGGGGTCCAGGGAGGAGGGTGGGGGGTTTCCCAGGGTCCAGGAAGGGGGGGGGGGTTCCCAAACACACATCCACTAAAAGACAACAACATCCATAAAAACAGATAATATATAAAAATAACTCAACTCCAATACTATATTATGAGTCTAGATTAAACCAAAAACTAGAATAGATTAAATATCAAATCTCAGTAATATCAGTCAAAAATGTAATGGATCAACTTGTCCCACATCACCATCACCATCATCACCATCATCATCACCCTCGTCCTCGTCTCCATCATCGTCCTCACCCTCCTCGCCCTCGCCCTCCTCCCCATCCTCGCCCTACTACTCGCCCTCGCCACCCGCCTCACCCTCCTCCTCTCCCTCCTCTTCCGCATTAGACTCCTCATCATCATAATCGTCAAGCTGGACATCATCCTGACCACCACTAGAACTGCCACCTGGTGCACCGTATATAGAACGTATCGACGACATATACTCATCAAAAGCTGGGCTGGACTCTGCTGGAAGTGTAGGACGTAGAACTTCAATAAATTTCATAAACCCATTTTTTTCCCAAGCAGATTGTTCTGTCGTCTCTGTGGCCCTTTTCTCAGCATGTGTTGCCTATTCCCTAACTTGCTGCAGCTCGGTGGCACTTCAGCTCTTACCTGAGGATGGCCAATACCTCATCGGGGCTATCATAGGTTGGCAGCGTACTCTTCCAGAATGCTCCTCTCTCAATACCTTATGTAAGTGATCTGTTGGCCCAAAATTGTCTGGATCATGGGCATCGAGGGCCTCTAAAGCATCCTGTTACAAATATAAATATATAATTAATTTAAAAAATAGATATTGAAATATAAATTCAACAGATTAAAACTTACAATCTGATGCTGAGTCGCTTCATTGACGAAACTTCCATTCTTTTTCCGTCTACTTGAGCAAAACAGTTTTTCTTGAGGCACATGTCCTTCAATATTTTGTAGTTTCTTCTACAATGACATTGAAAACTACAGTTATATGAAAACTTTAGCAAACTCTTATATAATTGAGGAAACAAAAGAATGTCAATGGTGTAAAGAAAACTTATAAACAATTTTCATACCTGCTTCTTCCATGATCAGGCATCGTAGTGCGTCCCAGTGTGTGGAGGTATTTTTTTTGCAACAATGTTCTTTTTATTTTTTCCAGATGATTCCTAAATAAAATTCCAAAATGAAACAGATATTATTAATGAAAAAAATGAATGTTATTATTTAAATACCTCAAATGATATTAATACCTTAAACTGGGTACTCGTCCAATGAGTAATCATCTGATGATACTGCTCTGTAGAACATTCATCCACCCCTGGTACCGCCTCTAACTCAGTGCCAACTCTAGCATCCCAGCAAATATACAACTCATGGTTGTAGGCTCTCCAATGCTCACCTATATCCTTTAGACTTTCTTATCATGCACCCTCAACATCGAGAAAATTAAATCGAAGCTGAAATCAAAATATTAATTCATATAAATACAAAATTAATTCATGACATCAAATAGAACAGATTTTTTTACCCATATCTCTTCCCAAGCTCTATCCATGACCTAATGTTGCAAATGTCTCCATGATAGTGGGCTGACGGGAATGATGTCGGAGTATTTGGCAAGCATTGCCAAAAAAACTCTGACATTGCTGCCCTGTTTTCTCAACAATTTAGTTGTCTTCATTATAATCCACCATAACCTGTGTGAGGTGGTTCCACACCGAATGCATGTTTGTACGCTCCCGCCCATGCCTCTTGTCAGTAGATGTATCTGTCATGAATGAAAAACATATATTTTATCAAAACATGTTATAATGAAAATAAATATTGCTATAAAAATTTGTCATGGTTCTATAAATATACATGTGCCGGTCTGATCACTGAGTGCCGCTGGATCCACAGAAACTGATAGAACACCCTGTGGTGGAATAGGAGTCGAAGACGATGGAATATAGAAGCTCAGAGAGACAGAAGTAGAAGGAAAAGAAGATGGGACAGCTGTCTGACCGGATGTTGTCTGGGGAGTGGGAATCATTATGGGATGTGAAAATGATGGGACAGAATATGCAGAAGGTAGAGAAAACATGGGAGGCCTAAATACCCCGTGTGTCCCTAATGACAAACCGGGATCAGAATGTGGGAAGGATGACTTTTCAGTGAGAGGGGCAGGGTCTAGTCGGGTACGCGCAGCTGCTCGTCCACCTCTGGTATGAACCCTCCTCGTACCACCGGCCTGAGTACTAGGACCAGTACTAGGCTCCTGATCGAATAACTGACGACGTATAGGTGGATCCTAAAAAAAATTTAAAAAAAAATTAATCACATGACATTACATATTCTTTAAATATATCAATTTGAAATATAGTACTCACTATAGGCACTAATGATGGAATTCCCAACTCCTTCATTCGACGATTCTTCTCCATCATTTTTTCCTTCGTCTCTCTTCAATTGGATTCATTTCCTACTTTTGAAAACAAATATGTAATTAATTAGAAAAAGAAAACTAATGCGTAACCCAAAAAACTAAATATGTGATGGAATAGGGGGGTTCATTGGTAATTTAGCTATCAATTGTTTTATAAGAGATTGAATGGATTTAATAAATCATTCAAGTTGTAATGATCACCAAGTTAGAAATATTGTTTGACTATGTTTGAATACAGTTTAATTCTAAATTAGAAAATGCAATTCAAATAAAACTGCAACCAATAAACATTGAAAATTCACATAATGGTCAACTCAGCTGTCAATTGTTTTAGAAGAGCTTGAATGGATTTAATAAATCATACAAGTTGAAATGTTCAACATGTTAGAAATATTGTTTGACTATGTTTGAATACAGTTCAATTACAAATTAGAAAATGCAATTCAAATAAAACTACAACCAATAAACATAATAAATTCACATAATGGTCAAGTCAGCTGTCAATTGTTTAAGAAGAGAATGAATGGATTTAATAAATCATACAAGTTGTAATGTTCACCAAGTTAGAAATATTTTTTTGACTATGTTTGAATACATTTCAATTCCTTATTAGAAAATGAAATTCAAATAAAACTCCAACCAATAAACATTGAAAACTCACATAACGGTCATGTAAGCTATCAATTGTTTTAGAAGGGCTTGAATGAATTTAATAAATCATACAAGTTGTAATGTTCACCACGTTAGAAATATTGTTTGACTATGTTTGAATATAGTAAAATTCCAAATTAGAAGATGAAATTCAAATAAAACTGCAACCAATAAACATTGAATATTCACATAACAGTCAAGTCATCTATCAATTGTTTTAGAAGAGCTTGAATAGATTTAATAAATCATACTAGGTGTAATGTTCACCAAGTTAGAAATATTGTTTGACTATGTTTGAATACAGTTCAATTCCAAATTAGAAAATGTAATTGAAATTAAACTGCAACCAATAAACATTGAAAATACACATTATATTCAAGTCAGCTATCAATTCTTTTAGAAGATATTTAATGGATATAATAAATAATACAAGTTTTAATGTTCTCCATGTTAGAAATATTTTTTGACTATGTTTGAATAAAGTTAAATTCCAAATTATAAAATGCAATTCAAATAAAACTACAGCCAATAAACATTGAAAATTAACATAACGGTCAAGTCAGCTAAAACATATTTGTGATCAATACAAAATAAATTTGAATATTACCAACCTTAACAACCCAACTCAAGGTTAACCAAAAGAATTGAGAACACAGATTAATGATTCTATATATTTTCAACCACAACTTCAGGTTCACAATCAACTCTGACAATTGCGCTATTTGAGTCATCAAAAGAAATAAATGGATTGGTTCCAATGGAACTAGGGACAGTGTCAATTCCATCATCACCATCATCAAAAATATGTTTTGGAATTACTTCAACTATGACACCAAATTCTGGTCGAAGTTGGTCTTTAACATAACAAACGTTTTTTGCCATTGATGAAAACACATATGGTTCTTTGGTAGCAAGAGTGCGAGTCATGTTAATTACTAGATATCCACAATCATCAATAAATGTGTCATGTCTGATCATCGAATCAAACCAATGGCATTTCATCGTTGTCAATCGTCCATGAGAGTAATAATACAGTATTATTATTTTCTCAACAACTCCATAATAACCCACATCTTCAAATCGCAGTCTACTATCTGATGCACTATAAAATAAATCTATTGTGGTAGTAACCATAACACCATCATGTTGTGTTCTCATGTTCTTTTCTCGTTTAGTGACAATAAATTTGTATCCATTGATAACAATTGATTTACAGTCACGAACCACGATATTAGGACCAAAAGCCAAAGATCTTATTTCCTGAGAGACAGATTCAGCAGAAAAACTCAATTCCTTCAATATAAATGACTACTAAACTTAATTAAATATTGATATAATTATTTTTAACATTAATTTTTTTATACCTTCAATTTTAACCAAGCAGAAAACTCTTTTCCATGCAACGTCTCTCTCCTTCTCAAAGATAAAGAACGATGCTTCTTATTTATCATTGTTTTATGTTCCCTGTAGATAAAAAATATGAATTGTTTAACCGATATATATATAAGATATACATAATAAATTTAGTTACCTGATATAGTCATCGAAAAAATCAAAGTTGAATAGAACTGTGCGATGTGCCATCTCCTACTCTTCATGGCTTAATGTCTTCAACGTATATGATCCAGGAATTCCTCCTGTTTGAAGAAGTGATGGAAAACTGGGTTAAATTTGATCATACTGTCCTTCTTCATTTCTCATTGGTCTGTTCAATCTTGTAGTAATATCAGAAAAATACATCGAGCAGAAATCCATACCTTCTTGAGCCAAGTAACCGTTCACGATAGAACATTCGGGATGATTTCTGTTTCGAACATAAGACTGTAATTTGAAAATTTTTATTAAGTCTGATACAACCAACGAAATGAAACCGGTCCTCCGAGAAGTATTTCAGTGGTAATATGGATAGTCAGATGTATCATGCATGTGAAAAAGGACGGAGGAAATATTTTCTCCCACTCACAAAAAATTAATCGGGCATCTATCAATATTTTTTGCAAGAAAGAGTTGAACAACTTCTTAGCAATAAGATCTCTAAAAAATGGCACAAACGAATAACATCCACCATTACATTATTGGACAAATGATGACGGATTTTTATTGGAAGAAACTCATGCAGTAGAACGTGATAATCACGAGTCTTCAAAAATTTTAGCTTCAACTCTATTCTATTGACCCATTTAGATATGTTGCTTGAATAGCCATCGGGAACTCTAATAGTCTCTAATACTTCCAGAAATTTTTTTTCCGTAGGTGTCATCACATAAGAAGCACATGGAAGTTTCCATTTATTTTCACTGATACGCACAGGATGTAATTTTGGTCTGATGCCCCAATCCACCAGGTCACGTCAAGATCGTAAATCATCTTTTGTCTTCCCCTTGATATTTAGATGAACCGAAAGAAACATTTCACATATATTATTTTTAATATGCATTACATCTAAGCAATGACGTAAAAAATTTGTTGACCAATAAGGCAAATCAAAAAAGATACTCCTCTTCCTCCAATTGTAACAGGTTTCAGTGGAAACATTCTTTCTCATTCCAGATTTCATTTGACCCTTCCCGAACAAAAAATTGAAATATTTCAATTCATTAATCACGTGAGTTCCAGACATACATTGAGGTGGATCATCGGTCTCTATGGTATTATCAAATCTTCAACGATTCATTCTATATGGATGATCCTTTGGAAAGAATCGTCGATGTCCCATAAAACTGAAACTACAGCTATATTTCAATCTTCTGGATCCTGTATTCTTCATAAAAACTAGACATGACAATTTTCCCTTCATGCTCTATCCGGACATGATTTCATAAGCTAGAAAATCATTGATCATCCACATAAGCGCAGCACGCATCTGAAATATGTCTTTCGAACATGCATCTTATGTGTGGACACCAACATCCCAAAGAAGTTTCAACTCTTTTATTAAAGGTTGCATGTAGACATCAATATCAATGTCGGGATCAGACGGAATAGATATGAGTATACTCATGAAAGTGAAAGATTTTTTCATACACAACCATGGGGGATGATTATAAATGTGTATAAAAACTGGCCATTGCTGTGTGAAGTAAGCATCTGCCCAAACGGATTAAAACTGTCTCATGAAAGACCCAGCCTCACATTACGCATGTCAGCTGCAAAATCAGGATGTCGAGCATCAAATCGTTGCCATGAAAACCCCTCTATAGGATGAACCAACTCATCATTAGTCTTCTTTCTCTCGTTATCATGCCATATCATTTTTATTGTTATGTTATTAGACATAAAAAGATTTTGGAGTCTGGGGATCAATGAAAAGTGCCACATGACTTTCTGTGGAATACGGGATGTTGTTCCATCAAATTTTGAATTCCAGTGGGATGTGCCACATTTAATACAATAATTTCATTCAGTGGTTTCCTCCCAGAATAAACTGAAATCTTTCGGGCAAGCCTGAATTTTATTTCATGAAAATCCAAGTTCCTCAACTAACTTCCATGCCATATAGTGGTTTGAGGGAATATCTGCATCATCTAGAAGTAAATCCTTTAAGAGGGTAAGAATGTAATCGATTTCTTTATTAGAAATCCCATACATAGTTTTCCCATGAAACAATCAGATTAAAAATTACATCTTTTTCATTTTATCTCATTGTCGATATACTGGAGTTGTGGCAGCATCATTCAATTTTGTTCACCCTATCAATATCATCATTTTCACTAGATGCATCAGGTGTGCTCATATCGAAGTCTTCTTGAGTCAAAATCCTTTCTTTTTCATTATGACGAATAAATACAAACCGATCATCTAACAAATTCTCCATTCTAGTCTTTTCATTTCGATCATCACCAATTTGAGATTTCATTTTCTCCTCGTTGTGATACCACACAAAGTAGTTTGCTTGAAATCCATTTTTGGTTATGTGGTAGCTGACTTCTTCACGACTCAACCAAGGTCTACCAACACAATTGGAACATGGGCAGTGTGTGCGACCACTATCTGAAGCATTGTGAAATGAAAAATCTATAAATCTCTCCAAATTGTCTTGAAAATCTCTTGATATCCGATCAGTTTCATACATTTAACTTCCGTCCATTCTGTAAAAAGAATTTATATAAGTCATTTTGTCATAAACAATTCTATAGGAATGAACATTAATAGAAAATACATTTATGTAAATGATAACGGAAGAAGTTTCTAGTCGATGTAGTGAAAAGCACCACACCCTCATAAAAGTGAGTATTGGCCAAGAAGGACACATAATATACAACGTACAATGAGAACCATATTTATTTGACACTATAGTTATATCAGTATTGTCATCTTGGGGGAAATAGAATATATGATCCTGGATAACTGATGAATTTAAAATCTCGTATTCCATATGTTGGACACTATCTAAGGTAAAAAATCATGTTAGGATGGGTTTATATCATTAAATTTCTTACATGATAGTGAGAATGAAGACTTAAATTAATGAATTCAGTTCACTGATACCATGTCAACCATTATACACACCATGTGAACCCTTATACACACCATATGAACCCTTATACCACATCATCATTATTACAACCCTTAATAACAACTTATTAAATAACATCACTTATTAATGATAATAAAATTGAACATAAATCAATAATAATATTGGATATATCAAGTAAAATGAATTCATACTAACTTATATAATAAATGACCACCCACAACCATGATTAATGACCACAAAGCTCCCCTTTCGGCCAAATCAAAAGTGAAAACAAAAACACATAGTTGTAGAAAAAAACATCATTTGTGTGAAGAATAATAATCTCATGGTCCTCATGATATTTGAACCACACAGTCATGATTTTTGAGATGAACTTGTATCCATGAAACCATATGAGAAACATTATTCAATAAATGCATTTTTCTGATTTTCCCACGCATTTTGAGGAACCCCAAATCAGTGAAAATGGTCATTGTGTTTTAAAAAGGTGATTGAATAACACATGTACGATGTCGAAGGCAGAATGATTAATGGTTATATTAGAAAAACTAATATACACTAATATTGAAAATTTGACATTCTGTGAATTAGTTTCATGAAAAAGGAAGAAGTACTAATTAGGGACCACATACTATTTGGAGAAGTTCAAGAAGATACTCCATATGTTCTATTGTGTAAAGGATAAGCGAACAGTGTGTCATTTTATATATATATATATATAGATTGTGATAGAATCATGATACATACTTGTTATGTAATACACATAGTGTACAAAAATTAAGATGAATCTTCATGTTTGGCATGATCTTATTGAATGAGTGATTTTCATGAAATAATATCAATAAATATTACAAACAATATCTTATTAGTTCCTATACATGAACCTATAATATTTGAACCAGATTAAAAAAACTACGAATCTTCAAAATTAGAAAACAATAAAGAGACACCATGCCCTTATAAATGTAAATGTGTAATGAAAACATTAATTGGACATACACATATATAGGGATTCGAGTACACAATTCGTGGAACAATCATAAAATTTTAAAAACACACAAAAAATTGGGAATAATGAAATTCTTGAGACTAGAAGGATATTCTTTATAAGTGGTGGAACTATATACTTGATAAAATATAGAAGGAATATAACCTGGTAGCTGCTGATCTAATGAAAGATGTGGGGATTGGGAAGTGCTTCTGCCAAGGAATCGCGTCAGGAGACGAGCAGAAGGCTTCTGGAATCATGGGGAGGCCACTGCCTGCATTTGGGTATTTGGGGATTTTTTCCCCAACGGTTATTAAAACCCATTAGGAAAACCCAATCATTCCCAATGGTTTCATAAAACTGTTGGGAAAAAAATTCACTTATTTTCCCAACGGTTTCATAATACCGTTGGGAAAACTATGTTTTTATCCACTTTTCCCAACGATTTTATGAAACCGTTGGGAAATGTCAGTTCTTCAATGTCTTTACCAATGGTTTCTATAAAACGTTGGGAAAGACAACATATAGCAACAGTTCCTTGAACCTTTGGCATACAAGTGTTCAGAAATATCCCCTTTCCAGCAGTGAGTACTCTTTCAGGTCCATATACATCTTCGTGCTTCCAGGATGAAGGGAGAATGAAGAACTATGAGCCTCATCAAGTAGCTCCTTCTTTAATTCTTGGATGGGAAGAACAAAAACCTGATTCATGAACCTTATTATCTAATAACAATCATGGTTGAATTCAAGAACATTTCTCACCTTCTTTTGTAACTCATAATCTTCTTTTTGTGCCTCTTTAATCATCAAATGTATAGACGGTAGGAAATTCATTTGGGAAAGATAATATTTTCCACATTAATTATAATTCCAAGATCCATCCTTTCTAAATCCTTAAATATTGAATCTTTTGTGATCCTCATCATGGAAATGCTAGCATGGTATTTTTTACTTAATGCTTCTGCCACCTTGTTTGCTTTCAAAGGGTGGTAATGAATGAGTAGTCATAATCCTCAATCAGCTCCATCCATCTTGTTTGGAGCATATTCAACTTTTTGTGTGTGAAAATATACTTTAAACTTTTATGATCAGTATAAATATCACACCATTCACCATAAATATAATGCCTCCAAATTTTTAATGCAATGATTACCGAAGCTAACTCCAAATCACGAGTTTGGTAATTTTTCTCAAGGATTATCAACTGTTATGAGGCATAAGATATCACCATATCATTTTTCATGAGAACACACCCCAATCCCTTCTTGGATGAATCACTGTGGATCACAAACCTTTCTCCACTACAAGGCAGTGTGAGCACCGGTGCATGGGATAACCTCCTTTTCAACTCCTTGAATTTCTCTTCACACTCTTCTGTCCACACGAAATTAACTCTTTTTCAAGTCATACTGGTGAGCGGATTATATAATAGTGAATAATATTTTACAAATCGTCGATAATATCCATACAAACCAAGAAAACATTGGATCTCAGTTACTATTGATTGTCTCGACCATCTTTCGATAACCTCTGTTTTTGATGGATCCACATATATCCCCTCTTTATATATTATGTGACCCAAAAATGAAACTTTTTGAAGCCAAAATTCACACTTGGTAAATTTGGAATAAAGATTCTCCTTTCATAGGTTCTTTAATACAATTCTCAAGTGATCGTTAAGTTCTTCCTTAATCTTTGAATAGACAATAATATTTTCTATAAAGACTACCACAAACTAATCATGATAGTCTCTAAAGACTATACTCATTAGATCCATGATGATAGCAGGTGCATTAGTAAGACCGAATGGCATCACAATAAATTCATAGTGTCCATACCTTGTACAGAAATCTGTCTTTGTTATACCCTCTTTTTTGAAGCTTAATTGATGATACCCTAAATGAAGATCAATCTTGGAAAAGTATTGAGCTCTAAGTAGTTGGTCAAATAAGTCATCAATACATGGGAGAGGATATTTTTTCATCATAGTTATCTTGTTAAGTTCACGATAATAAATACAGTGTCTCATTGATCCAACTTTATTCCTAACAAATTGAACAGTTTCTCCCCAAGGTGATGCACTAGGGAGTATGAATCTATTATCAGGATTCTATTGGAGTTGTTTCTTCAGTTCTGGAAACTCAATTGGGGCCATTATAGAAGGTGTCTTTCAAATGGGCATAGCACCCGGTATGAGTTCTATTGAAAATATAACTTCACGATTTGGTGGAAGACCTGGAAATTCCTCTAGAAAGACATCATCAAACTCTGGTACAATGGGAATATTCTTAATCGTGAGTTTCCCTCCAACCATTTCAGAAAACAACCTTCATTTATTTGAATCATGACCCATAAGATAAAATAAATTTCCACTGGAAGGTTATATTCATCCTTGCATCGATAAATGATAGTAGATTGATCAGGAATATTAAATGTGATTTCCCTTCATTGTAAATTGATATGAGCTCCATATAAAGAATGCAAATCCATGCCATGAATCACATGAAATTCCACTATATGAAGGATCATGATATTTGCAGGAAGCGCTTTCCCAAAAACATCAATTGGAGAATAATTATAAACCTTTAATGCAACTGTTGTGCTATTAAGAGTTGTCATAGCTATATAAAATTCAAATTGTTAAGGTAGTATGGATATACCCTTAGAAAATTCTTCAGAAATAAAATATTGGGTGGATCCAAAATCAAATAAAACAATTTCTACTTTAGAGTGGATGGTAAGTGTACCTTTCACATCTTCGTTATCGTACTCCTCATCGCTGATAGAAATTTCATTTGATTTTCCTTTGACTATTCCCTTAATTGTTTGTGGACTTCGATCATCATCATCAACCCTTGGATTAGGTCATTGATTCAAATAATTCCCCATTTCCTTGCAGTTGAAACATTGAAGTGTAGGAGGTGCATTCTGTGTATCCCTTTCTATTTTCACATCATTAGACATATTCTTCGCATTATTTTGACATTCAACTGCCCGATGACATTCTTTTTCACAGTTAAAACATTTACTTTTCCCTTTAAGACAATTCCCTCCATGTTTCTTTCCACACTATGAGCATAAGTGAAATCTCATCTTCTTTTCATTATGGTCTATAGATTTTCCTTTGAATTCCATTTTCCTCTACTTATCAAAACCATATGACTGATGTCTTAATCTAATCTCCATCTCAACCTTGAGAGCACATCGAACAATTTCCCCATAGCTATTGATGTCTCTTATGTCTAACACCCTTTAAAGACATGGTCTTAAGCCACTAAATAATCAATCGATCTTACTCTCAGGTTGGATAATAATTCTGGAAGTGTAACTTTCATGTATTGTAAAATTTGATTTGTAGGTACCAATTGATTCATCATCCATTTTCTTCAATTCAAGAAACCCCTTCTCCATATTTGTTAAAAGAATACGAGGAAATTACGTATTGAAAAATAAGTTCTTGAACTCGTCCCATTCCATAGACTCAATTTCACCCCTTTGCCTCCTATTCTTAATAAGATTTCACCATTGATCGGCTTCACCTTCCAAATTATATACTACTAAGATGACTTTATCATCTTCAGAACAATGCAGGACAGAAAATATCTTTTCAGTGGTACTAATCCATTGTTCAGCCACTAATGGATCAGAATACTCGTTGAATGAAGGTGGACGCTGCCTCATGAAGGATTCAACAGAATTTTTCTCCATCCTTTGCTCATTTCGATTTCCGGCATGATTAATAGCTTGATAAAATTGTGTGAGCATGGATACAGGATTTTTCATTCTAGATCCAATAACATTTGGTTGCTTAGGGGGACAATCATTTAATTTCCCATCACATTCAGCATTAATACGGTTCCTTCGGGTTCCAGCTTTTGACTAAAACCAAGAATCATACTGTGAGAAACACTAATCATAATAGGAAAACCACATAATTAGGAATAAAATCTCACACTTTAGGTCTTCTCATATGTTGTTCATGGCCATTTCGAAAACACTAATATTGTGTTCTATGTTTAGACATATCCTTCGAGTTCTTACTAAGGCTTTCACATCCTAGTTTCCAAAGGTTGACTATACCTTTCCTCTGATACCAACTTTAACAACCCATACTTTACATACAAAAGGGTGAGATCAAATGCTCAGTAAAGGTAAAAAAAATAAATATCAATAATATCATATTCATAAGCACATAACATTTTGAAAATCATAACCTGCAAAAGAGATCATAACATCATAACATGGGATAAATCATATTAGTGAAATATAATCCCAATAATCATAACATTAAACATTAAACATTGTTGAATACACACATAATCATAGAAAATCATTTCATATTAGTCAAGGCTCTTTCCCAATACCATCATAGCAGACAAAGTCCATTACTGAACCGATTTTACCCCTCATTCCAGTCCTATATCAGTGAACCGATTTAACATGTCATTCTAGCCATGTCTATCTAATGAGATATAAATCTATACCCAATGCATTGGAGGGAGATATAGGTCACACCCATATCATAATTAAACCATTCTTATGTGTTCCAAAAAATCATAAATCATACATCATAGCATAACCCATATAATAAAAATGGGATTCCTAAACATCGTGACATCACAAAACAATTCATATAAGATAACAGACTTCATAAAAATAATTCCATCACAGCATAATCAAATCAATGTAACAATAAGGAATAAAAAAAACCCTATATTATTTTATATTGAAAATAATTCTGATAAAACACTTGAACTCCATTCTTGAGAAAAATATCCTTTCTACTTCAAAAACATTTCTCCTTTCATAAAATGTTATACAATTTTAAACTAAAAGAAGTTAATTAAAAATAAACTCAAAACACGTAAAGGAAGCTTCATGGAAATACTGTTTTATGGAATCATGAAATTCCATTCATTCCATATAAGTTAAAAAAATATTCTTCTCATAATTTGGCCGAAAAAGTCAAAAGGTACCTCGTAATGAAAATTTCAAAATATTCCTTTAATATCTTTTACACAACAAAGGGTAAAATTGGAATTAAACAATTATAGGAGGATAAAAATAATATTACATTTGGGGAAACATGGATGTGGATGAAAAATATTCCTTAGTAAATTCTGAAGTATAAAAAATCTCGGATAAAAATGAGATTGCAATATTTTCCCATACCTTACATCTGATTTGCATCGTACGTATCTGAACCTCCTATATAATGATTTCAATAATGTCATTGACTTATTAAAGAATCATATTCATTGTTTTTATATCATATAAGATCATATTCTTATATTCTTATTTGTAATATTTCATTTCTATTTGTTATTCGGGTGTTCAATGCTTTTTGTTCTTTTCCATGTTTTGTCGAATTAATTCATATTAACCTTTTTAGCTTATAGATACCTCCTTTCTAGAAAAATATTAGTGTAATATATATCATATTTATTAATTCAATTCATTTATTTAATCGTTATTCAATGAATGTCATGTACAACATGTCGCATCACATCGTGGAGACGGTAGGCCGTACTTACGAACGAGTGATGATATCATTCCCATGATCGTGGAATTATATTGAAGTGTATGTATACTATTTCAAAATCAATATCACATTAAAATAATATTATATAGTTATTATTTACACCTTTTTACCAATCCAAGTAAGGTTGTGGTTGAAAACATATTACACCATGGCGTGGAGACTGTATTCTGTACATACGCACGCGTGGTGATTTTTTTTTTCGTAGGATGGATATAAAGTGAAATAGGGTTTTTTCATAAAATATATCAGTATATGAGTGATACTGACGTAATTACTTCATTATGAAACAACTAAAGAAGAGGAAGTATAAGAAGAATTAAATTTGAATGAATAGGTAATGTATACTACCTCTTCTTTGACACGCCTCTTGGAAACCTCCACTTAGGGCGTTAATGTTGGTTTTTGAGGAAGACCAGGACCTCTAGAATATTACTCGGGGAGTTGAGAAGATTAAGGCCCAAATTTGTGTAAAGAGGCGATGGAGGGTGTACCCTATTATAAGGGAGGGGAGGGGCTCCATTGGTAAGTGTGAAAATATTTTTTTATTATAAACTTATCTTCAGTTTCAAAAGGTCCAAAAATCATTAAAGATGAAGATAAGATGACACATTGTCAGAATAAAATCATACAATCAGAATTGGAAATGTTTTGGATAATATTTTAATCATTATAATCTTATTTACTTAAATCATTTATTAATGAGTTAATACTACATCATTATTGTGTCATAAATAATTTTATTTATTTGATGTCTAAAAATTTTAAAAAAATACCACCATGTAGGAAATCATTTTATCGTTCCAATGAATATTTATAGTTGAAATGAGAATTCATATAACCCCTTATAAAAACTAATTACTAAAAGATTTTTGTTAATGTCAATTTTGTCTTTACATTAGATTAATTAATCCATATTGTCATTATCACTACCAAGTGGCTCAATGGGGTCCCAAAAGCGACCCAAGTATGCCCATGGTCGGCCACTACTCATACAATAAGGTTAGGAAAAGTGGTAAGGTAATTTTTAATTATTATAATATTCTTTTAACAATGAATTACCATATTTACCTTTAAATGCAATAAATAAAAATCAAAAGTTACTATTCACCAAAAATTATTTTCATCTTATTGAATAATATTTTACTTCTTGATGAACCATGTATGTCAGATTTTTGAAATTTTAATTCACAAAATTGGTAAATTTTCATTTAAATGAAATATTATGTTTTTTAACTACCAGTAAGTGGTTTCACTATTCATCAAAAATTGATGTTTTTCAAAAAAATTCCAAAAATTCAGCCTAAGCTATATTTTATATTCAAAATTCAAAAATGATGTCTATTTTTTCATATTCAAAATATATAAGTGGAATTAATTAATTTTAAAATTATTTTCCGTTATCAAAACAATTAGCGTGTTTTTAAGAAACAATAATTATCAAAAGATCGACACTTGTTTATGACCAATTTCAAAGTGAAATTAATTCAAATGACCAACATTGGATTAAATGGTAAAAATATATTCTAATGACACATTAAAACAAATTAAAAATATAATCTGACCATATAAATTATTGCGTTGAAAAATCTTGTTTTTAATTAAAATATAGTGTGTTTTTACTATTCATTAAAAAAATGAAATTAATCTGAATAATATGAAAAAAAATTCCAAATTAAAATTTTATATACTGATTCCAAGGATGAATTATATTCTATCATATTGAACATATAAACAAGTTGTAAACTTGATTTAATATGGGTGTGCCATTAAAATGAGGAAAAAATAATTTTTTTAAAAATACTTATTTTACCTGAAAAGTTTATTTTGTTCTTATACCATGATCTAGAAAATAATTAAGATGAATAATTATGTTATAAAATTAAAAATGTAGTTGATAATATTCATAATAGCTATTCCATAATAATATTACAACAATATATTGTTGTTTAGTGAAATCTGGTATTGCGTACTACACACGCTATCGAGGAAGGTCACGATTGCATGTAACGCAAGCCAAGTTAGTGTTGTTTGCAGTGAAAGATTACATTGATGTTTCGTATAACATAAGACATAACAAAATATACTTCTCATAAAATATCAGGGTCTTATAATGAGAACTCAAAAGATCATCCTCGACCATGGTCCAACAAAGAGAAGGGTCTTCACCAACCCCACTCTCTCATAGAACATAAACATCAGAATCCAACAGGTATCTCATCATCACTCTGTTTGATAGGGTGGAGGTAACTACTAAGGATGAATGAAACATCTTCCCCTAACTATCATAACCCTCCAAATGCATCTTATAGAACAATTCCACACATTTCCACTCGCCAATGGCATTTTGTACATCATGTTTCTTATTTCTTTTTCTCATTGAATCATCCAATGAATTTATTTTTCAAGGCTTGTAGGCATTATTTAATAAAAATACTAAAGTTATTACTACAACCATGGTGACCTTATATTGATATCACAATGAGTTTATGTGTACTTTTGTATTTGGTGGTCCGTGTACACACAAAAAATTCTATCCCAATAAGTGATGTCTCCATCAACTTATGTCATAAACAACCACATCCACCTCAAGATTGTGTGTTAGGTAATTACACTCATGTAGCCTCAATAACTGAGACATATACACAATGACATGATAAGCATTCATAAGAACTAATCCTAGCCCAATACCTAATGTGTCACAGTGCACTGTTTAACTCTTTCCCAGATCTATAAAAATCAGTACCATCACCTATGTCAATCACCCTATCATCTATAAAAAGGGAATATCAAAAGGATCTTTCCACATAAACTTCACACCATTTTTAGTGAGGCCTGTCAAAAGAAATGATGAATATGAAAATTCATGAATGAAATGCATGTAGTGTTTATCAACCCGTGAATACTCCTCACCTCAGAGACCATCTTAGGATTCTATTACGAATATACTTATTTCAAATTATGTGGTTTCATTAATATTCTTGTTTCCACGATGATGTAACTGATGAATTGAATTATACCCATCTTGATGTGAAACTTGATGAGCTCAACATATAACTGATACTCTCTCTGTATACTCAAAATGACCTCTAGAAGAGTGTCATGGTCATGTCGATTATGGTAATACACTAAGATATCATCCATGAAAACCATAACAAATAAAACAACATATAGATGGAACACTCGATTCATTAGTTCCACAATAACTATTGGCACATTTGTGAGACAAAACAACATTACCATGTACTAAAATAGGACTGTCATGATCTAAAAGGTTGTGCGATGTTTATCGGATGATCTAACATGCACTTGATGATAAACATATCTCTAATAAATGTTTAGGATAACCTGTGATTTTAAAAGTTGATCAAAGAGGTCATCTATCATTGTTAGAGGATACATATTCATAACGATCAACTGGTTTAGTTTCTGATAACCCATGCATAGCCTAATGGTATCGTCTACCTTTTTCACAAAAATCGCAGGCAGACCTGAAGGAGAAGTATCGGTTCAGATGAAACTCTCTCTTTCAAATCCACTAGTTTACCCTTGAGTTCGTTTAACTCCATCATAGACATCCTAGAAGGATGAATGGATAATGATGTAGCTCTAGGAACATTCTCGGTATAGAAATATACATATAAAACTAGAGGTAAACCTGAAATGTCACCCAGAATAATGTCACTAAAATTATCAACCCTTGCATTGAAATCCATATGAAATGTTCCCTAGTCATATGGATAAAAAATCGAAATATGTTCTTTCATCCCACCCAACCCATGATTCTTGGCTTTATCTCAGCTTTCCTGATCATCCCATTCACATTTACATAGAAACACTCTTCCCTCTTGTGATGTGAAACTCACCTTACAATGATAGTAATCAAATATGGATCCAAATGGAACAAAACAATCCATTCACGGAATGACATCAATTATTTTAATCTTGATTGTATAGTGGAACCATAAGAAGTGAAACCCACAAACCTCAAAGAGGCACTCCTATCATAGATGAATACCTTCCATTCTAATTCATAAAAGAGTTTATAGCAATAATAGATCATATAAATTAAAAAAACAATTCCAAAGGCTCATAAAATTGGGCACATATATAGAACATGGAGAATAATCAATTTCAAATATTGATTATGCTAAAATGGAGGTGACTAGAATAGTACCTCTGATAGTAGATGGTCCGGTATCCAACTCTTAGATGTTGTATTACAAGGAATAAGTCTAGCACGTACCATGGCCCTATGACACTACATGGATACCCTATGATGATACACCCTACCATCCTAGGGAACATGGGTTCTGGCTACCATGTCCATCATCACCACCTCAGAGAGAATGGCCTGATGTACCCCTACACATTATTTGATTAGAGGATATTGACCTTGCTCTAGAATGTGGACTCGGGACACACCCTATATCACTACATGCTGGTGGAAACATCCTATAGAATCATTGTCAGTAGACCATCGTGCTACAAGATAGACATATAACTTTGTGATACATACAATATGAGATTCTATGAACAAACCTACAAAACTGGTAGCACATCATATGGATACCAAAAGATAGGGTTTGCCTATGAGTATCACCATGAGAATGCTCCATACCATGCTTCTTACTACCGATAGTGACAATAAATGATCATTGTGTTAATACTACCTAGATGCAATATCTATATTCTCTTATGTTATGCTCTAAAATTAGTGACTGATTCAATATATCAAATATATTTGACAAGCTAACGAAATTTACCTATTATCAAACATCATATCTGAGACCATCCTCAAATATCCTAACAACCGATTTATCATCGACCACCAGAATAGCTGTTAAATTATGATTCTCAATAATATAGGAAAAATAGTTCATAACTAATAGTGTTCCCTTCTCTAGATTCATATACATATGGGATTTACTAGCCCTCATTGTATTAGGAATATAATATTCATAGAAGAATCTGTGAATTCTGCCCATGCCATATCAGGATTTCTGACGCACTTTTTTCATCAGAGAGTCCAAAGGAATGTAAAGGGAAATGACTTAGCACAAATTGATCCATCTTTTGAAGAAAATATCAAAAATCGGCAAAGGGATGAACAAGGAGAATATTTCATATAAGTCGCGCAAGTTTCCTCATAGTCGTGCAAGTACAATTGCTCGATGCATTATGGTCGCACAAGTTACTTGCGCGACCTAAGTGATAACCGCCCGAGGTCTTCTCCTGCCTATAAATAGACCCTGTGGGCCCCCCATTCGAGGAGGAATTTTTTCCAGAAACTCATATTTGAGCTCCCGGTGCCCTATTCTCATCTCAAAGCTTCCGAAAAACTTCTATAGTAATTTCATACCTAGAAAGGAAGATCTAAAGAGGGGGATGAAGGCCTAAGTGTTGAAACTCATCAACACTTGCATGCCTGATTGGCCAGCCATTAAGGGAAAAGGGCCACACTTGCGCTCCGCCTTACTCCTTCAATAGATCTTGTGCACCCCTCTTCTGGAAGACCCTCAAGACGATTCTAAAGGATTTAATGAAGAGTCACTCAAGTATTACCCTGCTGGTTAACCGTCGCGCAAGTACATCATGTGTCACGGAGGCATATACCTGCACGACCAGAACTTGTACGCCCACGCAGTACCTACGTGCCTGCCAGGACATTCACGCCCCTACCTTTTTGGGTTCCTTTCATTCCCATTTCACCCCTCTTAAGACATTACACCTTTCCTATTCATGATAAAGTCTTCAAGACACTCTTCAAAGCCATTTATGGAAAGATTTCTTGATTTTACTTCCTTATCTGAATGAAATTCTGTGGAATATCTCTCAAAACCTAGTGATTTACACATCTTTATGTCACTAAAGATTGAGATTTCATTCATTCAACCTCATCCTTTACGATGAGAGATTCCCTAACCTAGGCCTCCTTTTCAGGAATAATCCCCAGTCATAATTCCTCTAATTTGGGCATCCTATTTAAGAGTAAGCCCCATGTCCTCTAATTTTGGGCATCCTCTTAGGAGAAATCCCCAGATCCGCTAACATGGGCCTCCTTTTTAGGAGTAAGTCCCAGTCATAATTCTTAACTTGGACATCTTCCTTAGAAGTAATCCCCAATTCTTAAAATTCCCAAATCTGGGCATCCGCTTTAGGAGTAATCCCCAGTCCCCAAATCTGGGCATCCTCCTTAGGAGTAAGCCCCATTCCCCAAATCTGGGCATCCTCCTTAGGAGTATGCCCTAGTCTCCTAATCCCTGACTTGGGCCTCTTTTTTAGGAGTAATCCTCAGTCTTAAATTCTCTTAACCAGTCCTAATTTACCATTGATATGGGATTACTTTTTAGGAGTGAAACCTAATCATAAGTCTTCTCCTAATTTTCACCTCCTATTCAGGAGTAAGCCCCCATGATAGAGTATTCAAAATCTCAATGAAGCACATATACCTTTATGTACCCTCTTCCTGGATTTCTTCCCTAAAGTAAATCCAAACCATCATTTATCTGGGAAGTCATACATACATAAGCCCCACATTATTTCTTATTATTTCATCTTTCATGGCACAATTGTCTAATTTTTACTAATACCTCTTTTTTCCCACACCAATAATAACTCATGTGAGCATAGAGTGTAAAAGTAATTGTGACATCCTGCTTTGAGCCATCAATCATAAACATCATACTCCCTTACTCGAACTACGTGGGTTCTGATTCCTTTTCTAAACAATGGATACGTAGGTATCCCGTCTATGGGTTCGATCCTAACTCTAAAATAGTCCATGTCCTTCTGAATGACAATAAACTTCAAGTGCCCCACTGAGTGGATTTAAAACTAGCATGGTCATCATAATGTCTATGATACTTCTATATAAATGTGTTGAAGGGTACCATTCACCAAGAATCTCTAATAAATATAGATGATTCTCTATCGATAAAGTACCTCGAATACATATAAATGATTCTCTAAATTTCCTACAAATTTGATCATTGATTGTCAGATCTGAAGGAAATCTCATTTTATACTTGGTAATGTAATAAAGATTCATGAACATAACTTAAATATATAAAGAGAGTCCCGGAGTAGACAATAATTCCCCTAAAAAAGGTGTGATGAGTCCAACCTCCCATCCTCTCGACCAATGAAAATTCTTACGCCTCATCAGTCCACAATCTAATGAGCACATACCTTTGGAAAGTAGTTCTGAATGGATGTGGAATCATTGGATGTTTCCTGTTCTATGAACAAACCCGTTAGAAATTGATCGGAACGTTTGAACCTCCCATCAAGGCATTCATCCCCGGATTCCAAGGGAAACAAAAATGGTGAACCCGACGTGAATCCTTAACCAAGTTGAAATGATGTTTTACCTATTTGTTAGGCCCCTATTTTAAACTCAATGAGAGGGAAAATAAATACATTCATTGACATGTGTTCTCATCCAAAAGATGTAGTAGCTAAATTTATCTTGATTACGTATGTTATATCAAACAGGCACTCTTTTTCCATGATCTTCTGCATTTCTAGAATGGCTACTCTCATGTTCACACCTGTGAATACTACTGCCGAAAATGCCACTAATGCTACTCCTGCTGGATCGTCGTCCACTCTTAGGACGATATCACCTACTAGGCGTCTTCAATGCTGGGTATCAAACACACTGGTTAAGGAGTACCATCAACAAGGTACCATACCAACTCTAGAGGCTTCCCGACAAGCCCTCCAAGTAAACAACTCACATCGGTTGTCCGGAGAATGACGAACAGTGATCAAGAAACAGGCGGTGCTGACTACCGTATCAAACTGTTTTGTGTCATTATCCCCATAACGCAATCACCATTCACTCCCTTATTATGAGGAAGTTAATGAGAAGGTCCCTCAGGGCCATAATTCATGAAGACAGAAGTCCTTCCTGAAGGCTCCCACCGAAAATTGATGTCAGACTCGTACAGAAGCGCGCCCTCAACATGATGAGGGTACCGACTCCAGGTGTTCGGCTCAGGTTCCTCGAACCCGAGAAAGAAAGACGAACCACCAGAGGCGGAATCCGGTCAATAGTGAGCAGATTCTCAACTCGTCCATCTTTGGAGAAGTCCACCAACCTAACGTGGTGGCAAGCAACGAACAGGAACATACACCTGCCGGTTTTAATTCCGTTGTCCAGCAGACTCGTCTGACAGCATCACGCCAATCCCACATGGAAATTCGGGCGGAGTACTATAGGCAGGAACATACACCTATTTATACATCATCATCTAGTCAGCATGCTCATCTGACTACATAGGATGGATCTCGTCAACCACGTTTGGTGGAGTGAGATCATCAGGAACATACACATGCTGGTATTAATAAATCCTACCAACAGTCTCGCTTGGTAGCATTTGGAGAAGTTAGTCGGAAATCCCCGATGACAAATTGGAGGCAGACTCAACTCTCTTCCCCCACACTTGAGTACTTTCAGGATTCACTAACAGGAAATGGAGGACAAGAGCAGGCACATACACTTGCTCCAAGCCCGGAATGGATGTATATTTCCGTTCCGGTAGCTGAAGTCACCAAGAATATTCTATCAATGGTGAAGGAGCAGAAGCAAATCCCTGCTCATATTATGGATGCCTTCCAAGATATTATAACAACATCAGTGGCATCTCAGGGAAAGACACATAAATCTATCCCTACCAGTGGAGTGATACATCAACAATTCACTCCAGAACAGACACACACATCTGGTCCAATCCAAGAGTGTTATGGGGAATACTCCCCCGTATCATACGGATGACCAAGTCAGGCACATACACCTGATTTGAGAGGAGATAGTCAGCCTATCCTGTCCATCTTTCCTGATCAGGCACATACACCTGCTCAGAGTAGCCACATTCATCAACAAGTGGTTTCTAAGGCGAGTAAGAAGGCGTCTTAGAAAAAGACCCGCCCAGTACAGTCAGGAGATAAAGAGCCAATCTATAACAAGGCCTTGCTCGATGCTAGAGTTCTTGAAGCCCTCATAAAATTATCTGTTGGAATTCAAGATTCTACTCCCTCAGTTCCCAATAGTGGGAACATTAATTCCAAAGGTCTTCAACAGACACTTCCTCGTGAAGGCTTGCTTCATGACAATTCTGCCGATCTTGAAGTTTCATCTTCAGATGAGAGCCACAGGAACACTCTGTGTGGTCAGAAGACCATGGAGAAAGAGATTTCTTCTTTTTCTTTAACCCATTATGGTGGTCCTCCCCATGATGATGAATTTATTTATGAAAGTCCTCTCATCAATAGTGATGTACATTGCCCGGAAAATGCTCCAGTGGACAATGTAGTGCCGAGAAATACCTCTTATCTTGAGGCACTTGCAAATGCGAAAATAGTCATGTCTGAAGCTTCATCGCTAGAAGGTGAAATACTTTCTCAATCAGAAGATAGCCCAGGGTGTAGGTCATTCTCCGAACCACCCCTAAGTCATGCATCTTCTTGTTTGATCAATGATTTCTCTACCAATCCTGTTGAATCCAATGAAGCAATAAGGAAACACCAAATCTGGTCAAATCAGGTAGAAGAATCTTCATCAAATGATAAATAGGAAATGCTGAATATGAGAAAACAACTGGCGAATGGTGAAGTGCCAGTCATGTTTTGGCCTCTGGCTGACTCTCAGTATAATATTCCTGAAATGTTGACGAAAGATGAAATTCATGATATTCATCTCAACATATGGAACACTCTTTGTCAGTTGAAAAAGAACGTACTATCTTATGATGAATATGAAAATCATCTTAAGATTATATAAGGGTTACAACGTCTGATTGATTTGGTGTCTCTATCAGCCTCTCGATATCCGAAGGCTGAAAATCAACAGAGAGCCCGTCAACGTTCATGCTTTGGCGCACTATGAAGATTGCGTCAGTTAATTTCCAAGGCCCCATCTGGTATTTGTGTCAGAGGATGGGGTGTTCATGGAGCACTGCATTTCACAGTGCTCTCCAGTCAGCAAAGCCCGCTGAAAATGGTCTCATGCAATGTTATTGCCCATGGCAGGCCACAGTCAATGGGCTTTGTTTGTAATCAAAATATTTCCCAACAACAGGCTTCAACTAGTTCCTCTCAAAATCAATAATAAAGAGAAAAAGATGTCGAATTACTCTTCCATCAAGCAAACGAGAATATTTAATAGGCCTCTCATTTGGAGAAATCACGTCACCAAGTGACAAATGTGTCAGAAATCATCCAACGGTCTTTTGAACCGGGTGATAAAAGCAGATACAGGTTAATGCATCCATCTAATTTCCGAACTAAGGTTCACAAGATCAGGAGAGCTTTTAATAATGTCTCATACCTAGCATGTCAAGAGCCACCCCAGCTCGCCAGACTGGGGACTCATTTAAACCAACCCTCAGAATCAATAAAAAGGATTCGGGGAGTTGAGCGAGAATAGCAGGAACAACCCCAGTCCACTGGACTGGGGACTTTTTCAAATCATCAATCCCCTCCTCAGATAAAGTCGGGCTTTTCTCGATTGGGAAAGAAACCTCAAGAGGAACGAAGATAGAAATTATCAGGAGATTCCCTCCAAATTACGGTTCGTCAAGAAGTTCATGAGGGATTGAATCAACAATAGACAATGTCTCATCAAAGACAAGGAAGAAGACAATATGACAGAATTGCTGATAGAAGGGATGCGATGAGTTATGCATCAATCAATGTCATCAATGCCATTGTTGCCGATCCACCAGATGAGGCTCACTCAGGGGACTCAGATGAAGAGGTTCATTCTCAAGATTATGTACGGACCGACACAAATGAAGAAGGTGTGCGTACACGAAGTCAAATTATTACTCAAAACTTAAGTAATCCTCCGAGTAAACCACTTCCCCCTCTCTGAAAAGGATCCAACATAGGGAAGGGAATGAACAAGGTTACATATCCTTCCTCTTGAGATGGTCAATTGCTCTCACTAGAGCATAGTTTTTCACAACAGGAGGAAGAAATAAAGGAATTAAGAAGGTTGAATGCATAACTACTTCAGAGTAGTGTTCTTCTTAAGCATGCGGGAGTCATTCTGCTAAAACAATTTGTTGCAACTACTGAGATGGATCAAGAATATCCTCCTCTATTAGTACACCCTCACAGGTCTAATCCTACGGGTCAAGTGCAACAACAATTGGCAGTGCTACTATCAGTTTCAGCGCCGATCACCACATCTGTCCAAGCTCTAGTCATTGCACCCACCCAAGTCCAAGTTCAACCGGATGTTTCTCAAAAGTTAATAAATACTATTGTGTCATTAACAGCATGGTTAGAAAATATGGAAGGGAAGCATGCACAAGTTCAACCAGAAAAGAATGTTTTCCCTGAATGGGTATATTCAATTTCTCCTCCATCTGGATTTGGGAACCCTGTATTCCCTATTTTCAATGGATCAGGTGATCCTGAACAACATTTGATGCATTACGTGTCTTGTTGTGATCCTATGATGGGAACTCTAGAGAAGAAAGAAGTAGTGAAACTCAGATGCTTCGTGCGAACCTTGAAAGGACCAGCTTTTGTTTGGTATACAAGTTTGCAATCCCGGTCAATTACCGGATGGGAGGATCTTCCCCAAAAATTCCTCCTTCAGTTCAACTCAACTTTGCCAAAGGCAACAGTTTTCGATCTTACAAACTGTAAGCAATGGGAGAATGAAAGAGTCTCTGATTTCATTGCTTGCTGGAAGGGATTAACATATTCCTTGAGTTTAGCACTCCCTCAAGAAAAATTGTTGCCAATCTGTGTGGAAAATCTGTGTGACGAATTATGCACGCCATTAATCCCTTTGAAATACATAGGAGGGTTTTGAGACCTTACTTCAATCGCTCAGCAGATTGAATATTCCCTTATACAGGCTAAGGCTAAATCTCGTGTAATTCCATCAGCTCCAGGATGGAGAATGGGTAAAGCAGAAATTGCTATAGTTATGCTCAAGCAAGCACTTGTACCTATTTCAACCTCAAAACATTCATCTTCTCGAAGGGCTCCACCTTCTGAGCGCCAACAACAAAGGCCGTTTCTTCTAGATTATCAAATAGATCAAAGACGAAAACAATTTGAGGATTTAAAGAGAAAAACATACTCTTTCCGAAATGAAAAAGTTCCTGGTTACTTCATTTCGTCTATGGAAAACAATTTGGTTCAATTTCCAATACCCAAGAGGCCAAACAGGAAAGGAGATGAAGACCATCCTAATTATTTCCCTTTTCATCAAATGTTGGGGCATCCCATCTAGGAGTGTTTTGTCTTGAAATACCTCCTGCAAAAGATGGTCGACTCGGGATAGGTCACATTGAAAGGCTCCTCAGCCCAGGTAGCATGTGTCATTACTACCGTTCCAGATGAGGAAGGTTAATGGAATGAAGTCAAAAGAAAAAATGTACAGAAGAATGATGATTGGATGGTTAGAAATACAATAAATCGAACTCATTCTATTCTGCATACACAATTAAAGAAACCAATTATGTATTCTACCATGCATGTTGTAGCAAAACCCTCTTTGTTAGAGGGAATGTCCTCAAAGAAACGACATGATTCAATGAAAGAAAAAGAATCATAAGATGATGAGTATGTGTCAAATCCTAAGTTGTCTTTGAATTTGGCGGACTTCATTCCATCTACTTCAAAGCCACGGGCACCGCCCCACCAAACGGCACAACCTAAATAGGCTAATCAGGCAGAGTCTTCATCAGACGAAGAGTTAGACTTTGGTTCTGTTAATACGATTCAATTAATAGATCCATATGCCATATTTTTGATGAAATATTTTGTATAAGCTGCAAAGTACCATACTTATGTCCCTGCAACATGACACTAAACTGTGCATCACCAGATCTTCCTTGCTATATGAAGTTAAACTATACAGCAATGGTCCAAGCATATGACCCTAAACTATTTGCACATACGTCCAACATGAAGTTAAACTGTGTAACCTTCATCGTCCTTGCTATATGACGTTAAACTATACAAAAGTCCTTTAATACGTCTTACATGACATCAAAATGTACTTATGTCCCTGCAACATTACACTAAACTGTGCAACACCAGATCGTCCTTGCTTTATGACGTTAAACTATACAGTAACCGTCCAATCATATGACCTTAAACTATTTTCACATAGTACAACATGATGTTAAAATGTGTCACCTTCATCATCCTTTCTATATGACGTTAAACTATAAAAAAGTCCTTTAATACATCCTACATGACATCAAACTGTACTTCTGTCCCCGAAACATGACACTAAACTGTGAAACACCAGTTTTTCCTTGCTATATGACGTTAAACTATATAGAAATGGTCCATACATATGACCTTAAACTATTTGTACATTCATCCCACATGACGCTAAACTGTGAAAAAGTTCCCCAAATGGTCATGTATGACCTTAAACTGCATCATCAATGGTCCATGCATATGACCTTAAACTATTCACAAGTCCCTTACATCTAGTAAGACGTTAAACTGTGACGTCCTAACTACATGACGCTAAACTGTATAAAAGTCTCTTACGTCCGGAAAGACGTTAAACTACATAATCATCAAAGGTCTTGTATGACATTAAACTACACCCCTGTCCAGCATGCCATTAAACTGCACTATCCATGGTCCATGCATATGACCTTAAACTATTCTCACTTTTGTCCAACATGATGTTAAACTGTATCATCCCTTTTTTTCTTCCAACATTACGTTTAACTGTGAAAAAATCCACAATGCATCCAACATGATGTTAAATGGTCTACTCTTTTGTCCTCACTGCATGACATTAAACTGCACAGTCCCCCTTTCGTCCAACATGACGTTAAACTCTATTGTCCCCATCGTCCTAACTACATGATGCTAAACTATACAGAAAGTCTGTGGTATGTCCTACATGACATTAAACTGTACTTTTGTCCCTGCTACATGACAATAAACTGTGAAGCACCAGTAGTCCTAACTGCAAGACTTTAAACTGCATAGTCCCTTCATATGTCCTACATGACGTTAAACTATGTATTGTTAAGGTTGTTGCTACCTCTTGTTTCTCACACCGAGTATGACGCACGTGATCTTAGAGAAAACCTCAACCATAACACTCTCTCTGGGCTACTAACCATGTGTAAGTCCCAAAATAATTTTTTAGGTCGTTGTCCCTATGAACAACTTGATCATTAATTCATTCTTTAATTGAACAAGACGGACTTTGATCCTTGCCTTCTAGGCTGGGTATGTAGGCAACCTCCCAAGGTTCAAGCCCAAAACCAATCTCTTCACATCAGTTCACCTCCATCTCATATGATGTGATTCGTGAAACCGCCCTTAGAATCAATATCTTCACATTGGTTCACTTTCGTCCTTGTTATACGACGTTAAACTAAACAAAACTTTTGTCCAATATGACAAGAAACTAAAAATTTCTTTGATACCCTCACCTGAGAGGGAACCATTATTTACATTTATTTTTTCAATCATGTTTCATTTCAAAGACTACGTGCACACATGGCAACACCCGAACCTTTTATCTTGGGATAGACCATTATTGTACTAAAGTCCCCTTTCACCCTTCACATGTACGAACCAAATTTTTACAAAGGTTATTTATAGAACTACATGGGCTTGATTCCCATCCTTATGGGATACGTAGGAACGTTCAAGTGTCCCTCGAATCCAGCCCCAAGTCATTGGGCCTGACCCCAAATTCCACTTTGAGTCCCATGACTGAAAAGTCCCCTTGAAAACAAACACTGTGTCTTTCTTACAATGGTCCAAGCTCAATGTCCCTAAACTAAGATCTCTAATCCTTTTGTCCCACACACCGTTAAAATTTAGTTTATGAACTACGTATGTCCTGATTCTCATCCTTATGGGATACGTAGTGAAGTCCAACATTTCAATTCAGGACCCAACCACAACATGATTATGGTTAGCATTGATCTGTGTATCTCTATATACATTGAACAATGCCCATATTTATGTGTCATTATCCTAACATTAAATATTTTCAGATCCTCATAAAACTTTTCATGAAATCTAGTCAAAAAAATGTCAAATTTCTGAGAGTTCTTTTGCCGGACTATGCAGCACGTGCCCATAGGCGGCCTTGCATAAACAGTCTACATAACAGACATGCTATCCAGAAGATACTATTATTTGACTATGCAGCCAATTCCCATAGGTGGCCCTGTATAATTCAACCCCCTAATGGTTTTGTCGTATAGTGGTAACTTCATTCATGGGAAGAATGCCTCTTTTGTCCTTATTTGTCTTAAATGACAGTATGTAGGGATCCGCAAAAAATAGCCATCCTTAACATATTTGTCCCATATCCTTTTTCATGATCTGAAAGTATTCAAGTCTATGGTTTATATTATTCTTCCCTACGTTTGGGTCAAACCTTCGTAGGAGTGATATTCATCCAGTTCTTCGATAATCTTGTCTGGAAATATCTTCTCCATATTAAAGTACCTTTTTCTATATAGAAAACTCTATAATTTGGATGATTTGAATCTCCATAAACTTTCACTGGCTTTTTAGCACTAGGAATGTAAATTTCTGAGAGTTTTGATGCCTGACTATGCAGCACGTGCCCATAGGCAGCCTTGCATAAACAGTCTACAAAATAGACTTGTTAGCCAATAGATACTATTTTATTTAACTATGCAGCCAATTCCCTTAGGTGGCCCTGCATAATTCAACCCCCTAACTGGTTTGTTAAATAATGCTAACTTCATTCTTGGAAACTAATTCTTATAATGCCTTTTAGCTCTTTTTCATATCATTCCTTAGATTAAAATATTCTTAAGTCATATCTTACATCTTTTCCCTCATACATGAGTATGGTAATATGTTTTCAGACGAATTTTCAAGGAATTCAGTCAATTCTAATCTATTTCGATCAAAGATAATTTGACCTTAAACATTAGCCTTTTTTTATGTCCGACGTGCATGACATTAAACTGTGCACAAAAGACAAAGGAAATCTGAATAAAAGTCAAGTTCCAGCTCAGTAAACATACATTTTGTATGATTTAGGTAACATTGATAAATTAAAATGTTTGAAGTATGTTGGGTTATTTACATTAATACTAGTAAAAATCGAACTATGCTTACTAGGCCCATTGGATTAAGTAAAATCTAACGAATGTAGAAGAAGAGAATGCATGTACAAATGAGTGAAGGTGAAAGTGTTTTTCATTGATACATAAGAGTTAGAAGGATATCCACAGATTAGAGTCTCTTATCTATTTCAAGAATTACAAGAGGATTTCAACATAACTCTTCATTTGATTTACGTCATCCCAAGCTTCATCAGCAACCACATAGAATTCATTCATTAAACTAGATACAATAAGAGATGCAGTGATACCAGCTCTTCTTTGAACAATTGTAAAAGAATGTTCTTGAGTATGGTTTGAGAAAATTTTCTACTGATCAAACAGTGACTCAGTTTCTGTCCAAGAGACTTGGAAGATGGATACATGGATTTGATAATGGAGCATTGGAAGTGAAGATACATTTTGAGAGAGTAATATTTTCATATATTTCTCTAATTCCATGTTTGTCTTCTCTCCACCAACTGACAGTGGAAAACATTTCAGCCCATGGGTTTTCCATTTTCATATCTGCAAGGAAATGGTATGGATGGAGAATTTGAAAGTTCACACTGTTTTTGTTTCTCATAATGCACAGCATAACCGAAATAGAGGAGTAGCAGTGCAGCTACATTTCAGGTGTATAGTTCTTTGCATTTGGAAAATTGACTCCTTGCAAATGACTATGAACATACAGGGACAGGTAGATTCTATGTGGGAAATTAAGATGATATTTCTTCAAGTACTTAGCCAAATTTGGGAAACTGCTATCGCAGTTATCATAGTAATCATGGCCAACAATGTTCATCATGTCATCAATCTGCTTGCTACCCAGTTCATCAGTCATTCCGATTCTCCTGGGAGCCATTGATTTTTCACAAGAGTTGAATAAATTAATATGGGTTTATTTTTCATAAAATTTGTGAAAGAATTCAGAAAAATGGAAAAGGCATTATGGAGCGCATGTTTAAAACTTTTCTAACATGTTTGAATGTGATGCACAAGTATTTGACGCGCAGGTATCACCGCGCAAGTCAAGATACCTTGACATCAGCGCGCCATCATGGAAACATAGAAAATTACAGCAACCTACACAGTTAAAGGGACCTGCGCGGCGAGAGCTCGAAGGTTTGATGTCCGGAAATCCGGATGCATTGTACGGAAGTGAGGCCCTCTATTTATAGACGTGGCCAGAACCCTGCGCACCTACACCCAGTGCGCTCAGTCCCTGCGTGATGCGCACTTGCGCGCCTCCCTCTGTGCCCTCAATACTTGTGCGCCACCTTTCCTTTGGATGTCATCGATTTCCTCAGAGTCAAATCCTCATTTCTTTCAAATCCATCTCTAAGGGGGGACTTCTGTTGAAACTCATTTTTCTTCACAGAGTCCAAAAAAATTTAAAGGGAAATGACTTAGAACAAATTGATCCATCCTTTTAAGAAATTATAAAAAAATCGACAAAGGGATGGACAAAGAGAAGATTGCCCATAAGTCGAGCAAGTTTCCTCACAGTCACGCAAGTCCACTTGCCCGACGCATTATAGTCAGGCATGTAACTTGCATGACCTAAGTGATAATCGCCCGGGTCTTATCTTGCCTATTAATAGACCCTGTGGGGCCCCCATTCGAGGGATAATTTTTTCCAGAAACTCAGATTTGAGCTCCCGGCACCCTAGTCTCTTCTCAAAGCTTCTGAAACACTTCTATGGTAATTTCTTACCTAGGACGGAAGAACTAAGGATGGGGAGGAAGGCCTAAGTGTTGAAACTAATCAACACTTGCGCACCTCAGTGGTTAGCCCTTAAGGGAAAAGGCCCACACCTGCGCGCCGCCTTACTCCTTCAATAGATCTTGCTCGCCCCTCTTCTGGAAGAACCTCAAGAGGATTTTAAAGGCTTTAATGAAGAGTCACTCAAGTATTACCCTGATGGTTAACCGTCGCGCAATTACATCATGTGTCGCGCAGGCATATAACTGCGCGACCAGGACTTGCACGCCCACGCAGTTCCTGCGCCCCTGCCAGGACTTGCGCGCCCCTGCCTTTTTGGGTCGCTTTCTTGCCCATTTCACCCTTTTAAGCCATTACACCCTTCCTATTCAAGATTCAGTCTTCAAGACACTCTTCAAAGCCATTAATGGCATGATTTCTTGATTTCACTTCCTTATCTGAAAGGAATTCTGTGGAATATCTCTCAAAACCTAGTGATTTACACATCTTTATGTCACTAATGATTGAGATTTCATTCATTCAACCGCATCCTTTAAGATTCGAGAATCCTTAACCTATGTCTCCTTTTCAGGAATAATCCCCAGTCATAAGTCCTATAATTTGGTAATCCTCTTTAGTAGTAATCCCCAAATCCTCTAATTTTGGGCATCCTCTTAGGAGTATGCCCCAGATCCCCTAACATGGGCCTTCTTTTTATGAGTAAGTCCCAGTCATAATTCATAACTTGGGAATCTTCCTTAGGAGTAAGCCCCAATTCATTAAATTCCCAAATCTGGGAATCCTCCTTAAGAGTAAGCCCTAGTCCCCAAATCTGGGTATCCTCCTTAGGAGTAAGCCACAGTCCCCAAATCCGGGCATCCTCTTTAGGAGTAATCCCTAGTCTCCTAATCCTTGACCTGGGCCTCCATTTTAGGAGTAAGCCCCAGTCTTAAATTCTCTTAACCAGTCCTAATTTACCATTGATCTGGGATTTCTTTTTAGGAGTGAAACCTAATAATAAGTCTTCTCCTAATTTGGGCCTCCTTTTCAGGAGTAAGCCCTGAGTTAGAGAATTCAAAATCTCCATGAGGCACATATACCTTTATGGACCATGTTCCTGAATTTCTTCCCTAACGTAAATCCTAAACATCATTTATCTCGGATGTCATACATACATAATCCCCACATTATTTCTTATGATTGCATATTTCGTGGCAAAATTGTCTAATTTTTACCAATACCTCTTGTTTCTCACACAAAGCATAACTCACATGAGATTAGAGTGTAAAAGTAATTGTGGCATCCTTCTTTGAGCCATCAATCATAAACATCATACTCCCTTACTCGAACTAAGTGGGTTTTGATTCCTTTTCTAAACAAAGGATACGTAGGTATCTCGTCTACGGGTTCAATCCCAACTTTAAAATAATCCATTTCCTTCTGAATGAAAATAAACTTCAAGTGCCCCACTGAGTGGCTTTAAAACCATCATGGTCATCATGATGACCAATAGACTTCTATATTAATGCGTCGAAGGGTACCATTGACCAAGAATCTCTAATAAATACAGATGATTATCTATCGACGAAGAACCTCGAATATATATAAAAGATTCTATAAATTTACTACATATTTGATCATTGATTGTCAGATCTGAAGGAAAGCTCATTTTATACTTTGTAATGTAATAAGGATTCACGAACATAACATAAATCTATAAGGATAGTCCTAGAGTAGACAATAATTCTCTTCAAAAAGGTGTGATGAGTCCGACCTCCCATCCTCTCATCCAATGAAAATTGCTAAGCCTCATAAGTCCACAAACTAATGAGAACCTACCTTTGGAAAGTAGGTCCGAATGGATGTGGAATCATTGGATGTTTCTGGTTCTACGAACAAACCTGTTAGAAACCGATCAGAACGTTTGAACCTCCCATCAAGGCGATCATCCCCAGATTCCGAGGGAAACAATGATGATGTAACATCTGATTGATAGCATCCCACTATCTATTAGAATAATAAAGCAGTATATACATCCTGAGCTTTACCGCCCTCTCAATAGGCATCAGTAATTGATCAATGATCGAAACCATGGACTCCATTCATAATTCTATGTCATATGGTATTCCATCCACCAAAAATTTCTATGTATGCTATTGTTCGAACAGTCTTGCAGCTACAATAGAAGTGTAAGGTCATGGTGCTCCCTGAATTATTTTCATGAACCTCATAAATCCATCATAGAACTATATATCCACACATGTTCCTTGTAAAACATCTTTTTTCCGCAATAGAACTGATTGGAGAATCCACCAGTTGCCCATGGCCTACCCACTCATGGGCATGATCATCTCCATCCTCTTGGCGTAAAACTATAGGTATTCATGGTGGAATGACATTGGAAGGTCAGGCACACAACATAGGTAATTATAGTCCAAATGGATTATTTTTCATGATTTAAAGAACTATCCAAGAAGATAAACCCCTCATAGGTTACCATAAAAGGTATACTCGATTTGTAGACACCATTCCCCAGGTGTTCCATCAGTTTCTTGCATAGGTGTGTACTTCGACTGACCTAGGCATGTAGAAAACCCATTTTTATATCATGCTATGGTGGTACAAATTATGTAATCATGTCTCCCTTCTTAGACATTCACTTTTTCATTGCCAGAGCCACCCGAGGTAAGCATGTGTTAAACTAGATGGTGTGTATATGAAGTACACTGTGTGCATGGTTTAGAAACCATCAGTATGTTTTAATCTTCACATGGCCAAAGAATATATACTTTAACACACAAATAATACCTATAGTACACGATGCATAAATTATAAAAGTCAATATTCATGAACAGAAGAACACATAGAATTTTTTAATAGAACCACACCCCATGTTGTCAGAGTTTCCGAACTAAAATCCCAAGTACTTCCATAGAACACTCATTTTTTATAATAATAACAATGGTATTCCAAATTAATATATGTGAGGGACCATAACCCTCAAGAACCAATGCATTAAATCCACCTATAACACATCACCAAATGTTTCAATTCAAGTTTGAAAACAAAAATCACCCAAAATCTGATCCAAGACGGCCCACACACTAAGCAACCAATGTTTGTAATCTATTAAATTCAAACCATAACATGTAGTAATAAACCTATCAAAAAATAATGAATATATATCATGATACATGTCGCAACATAATTCATATCTGGCTTGACATCTATCATTACATCATGAAAATAGTAATGATTTATAAATGGAAAATAAATAATATATGCAATGTGATTTATAGCATGTTCTTATATGATTCATGATATGAAATATTCTCATCAAATCATGTTTCAACAGTATAGAACAACACTAATATAAATACGAACATCAAAATACTAATGTGTCACCCAATGCTGAAATCAAATCAATTGTATTGGGCCAAAATCCAAAAATCCAAAATCAATGTGATGAAATTTCGCTGTTACCTGTACCCGGGGTAGCTACTCATATGCACAGTTTATTATGAAACTCTATTTCCTTCCCATACCAATTTAATGTCACCAAATTGTAAGGAAAACTATAAACACATAATTTGATACCATTTTTAAATTTCCCACATCTGGATTCCACTCAATGGTTCCCCGTACATCGTTGGTCACATGGCCTCAAGTGCATTTTCATATACGCTAGAGGCTATCAACTAGTAGCGAAGAGCTGGGTGTGATAGTTGAGAAACTATTACCTCATTGTAAAGTATAACATAATGGAATAGAATATTAAAAAAATAGAATGAGTAATACCATATGACAGATGTAAACTATGGATGATAGATAACATTAATAACCATATGTCATATAATACAGAAGATGATGTTATGTGTTACATGTTCTAGGATAACAAAAAAATTGTTTACACTGTATTAAAACATTATATATGTAATAAATGTGCAAGAAAGGACTAAATAATATCAGATGAATCACATGACACAACTTGGTCTCAGGATATTGTTCTCCAATGAAGAATGTCATGTACCGGGATTAGGAAGTTATCCCTTATCGACACCTGCAACAATATAATCAATTTTTTGAACAACAACTTGACCCAAACTGGGTGTGATACTAATTCCATGTAGGAAAACACTAAAGGTCTTTTCCAATTTGGAAGTGTATATATTTCAAGCAGTGTATAATAGATTAAGCAGTAAACTATGATGTCCTCAAAAGTAAGAATTCTTAAAAGCACTCATTTACATTTACATAATTTCTTATTTATGTGCAGTTTATTTATGTTGAACTATATAAGTATCGGGATCCGATATAAGATGTTATACCCCCATTTAATGTTAGCACAACAGATACCTTTGAAGGCTATCAAAACAACAATAAGTAATGAATGAGTCCAAGCATGTGCTTTGTGTTGGAAAACACATTGTAATTCATTCAATTTCATGTTTAATGTTATAATAAGAGTCTTCTATTGAAATTACCATTATGGAATTCAAGTATCACACTAGGTGTCATTCCACCTACATTATACAAGCTCTTTCGGATGATCCTCTTAGGAAGTAAGTATCTCTATTGGTGTGTTCTGATTATATGTCAACTAATTCATCCTTGGATCCAATAAAAAAGCCCCATGTATCAACCATGACATATACATCGTGACATTATAACCTGTTCATGGGTCTTATCATTCTATGATTTTTTTCGACATTTAAATAATGACTCCATGAACCCGTAGTCAACATATGTGGTTCATTCACAGTAAAATCATAACACCCCCCATTATTGATTACATCCATGGAATCTCTCAATGGTAAAATGGGTCACCCGAGTTATAATGTAAAATACTCATATGGACCCGTCCAATAAATTAAAATTTGAATCCAGGGATTACCCATTACTAATTTACCTTTTATCATATACGATTAAAATAAACATTTCATCAGGCATGAAAAGGTAAAAACCAAATGCATCCTATACAATCTCATGCAACGTCCCACCTCATAAGGTTTTTTCCATACAATTTCTCAAATGGGCACAATTATCATAACAAGGGTCAAATATAAATTACCATATTACTTGTCTTTATCATTAATAAACTCACAAGGGAAATCCATATAATAAGCCTATCATGTAATTTAAACTATCCCAGGGCTTACCCATCGATTATATCACATTATATATTCATTTATTTAACTAACATAATTTTAATTATACAAATAATGGAAACAATGGAATTCCTTATAGGTCTCCTTCTCTAATCGGCCCAAAACTGTCATCCAAGGAAATCAAATCAATGGGGTAGACCCAAATCAAGGTAAAAAACCATAAACATGCATTTAATGAGTTATTAAATTATCAAAAAATAGGCAATAACCAGGGAAAAATATCAATAATGGCAATAACCAAAAAAAGGATCTTGGATGTCTAGAACATATAAGTAGCATGAAAATTACTGAATGTCATGAGACAACCTACCTCGTACACATACGACTCTACTCATCCAGTGTCTGCCTCTAATTCTTCCTTGAACCGAGTAGATCTAAAAACTGAGAATAAATTTTTAACCCTATATAACATGTTCAAGATAATAAATTAAAAAGAATGAATTAGGAGGAATAGATAACTCACCAAAGGGTTTCAAGACATCTAATAGTGTTCGAATCTGAGATAGAATGAATAATTAAGAGGAAAACATCATCCTGTATTACTGCATCAGAAATTGGAGAGAAGGTTCTATCCATAAGAGAAAACGTGAGGCCACTGCCCATTTTAGAAAAAACAAAATACATGACATGTATTGGAAAATACATGACATGTATTTGAAAAAATAGAACATATATATGTTGTATCCTCGTTTTCTACCAATATATAATTACATGTCATCCATGGGTCCTAGTTATACCATTTCACTATGTGTACAAGAATTTACCCGACATGTAATCCAATTTCATGCATGTAACATGCCTACTGCCAGCACTCATACTATTTTTCCTCCCCTTTCATAAGTACAAACTGAAAAGAAATGATCTTTACCTCAAAGGATGATCTATTTTCGATGATTTATGTAAAGAATAAATGAAAAAAAATCTTCTCACGTCGTAGAAGTGGTCTTCCATGAAAACACATAAGTGACATTAAAATTTTCAAATGGATTAAACTTTGAAAAGATAAATAATATATTATATTTAAAAATCATATTGTTTCATAATTATCATATATATATTTTAGCCAACTTTTTATGAAACTACATGAGGGGGTGATAAAAAATTAATTACATCACTAAATGGAGATGCTAGTCTGTATCTATCCCCGTGAATTGTTTTAATTTTCAATTTGATGGAAAATAGATTAAAAATTTTTATAACATAATAAAATTTAAAAAAATTATAGATTATTATTTTTTTATGCCATAAGGGTTATGATAGTTTTTAATGATTTATAATATGAAATAATCATCAATGAACAAGGTTTGCAGTTATACCTCTTCTATGGAAAACCTCTTTTAGAATAAATCATAAGCCTTCAAGGATAGCCTTTTAGTGAGACCATGAAATTTAATGCATGGGGATGTATTCTTCTAAATTATTTGGGAAGATATGACTCAAAAAAATGGGATAATGTGGTTTGAAAGAAATATAATAGATGGATTAGTTTTATTAATGATATTGGGTAATTATTATAAATACTTCAAATATTAATATATGATATATGTCTTCATTAAGACATACCACACTAAATAAACCTAGTTTTTATGATAATTTGATTATGAAAAATATAAAATTGACCAATAAAATTTTACAATGTTATTTATAATAATTACACCATTATCTATTATCTTACCCCCACCCTCTTTATTCCCTTTAAACCATTACAATAATTATAAGATATTACCCTAGATACAATTCATTAAGAGAAAAAATTAATTAAACCTCATTAAGTAAAACAAAATCTGATAATTTAATATATATTATCTATTTTACATATTTAATTTCTTATAAATTTATGAAATTAATTAAAATATATTTTCCTAAAACACAGTCAAAAATATGTTCTTGAAAATTTATTTTTATATACAAAAAATGTTTTTATTTGAAAATAAAGTATAATGATGTGTAATATAGAAATAATTAGATTTTTTATTTAATTATTATATTATTTAAAATTACTACAAAACCAAAAAAATAATGTAACCATATGAAAAAATGATTAAAATTAACGAAATGAAAATAGTTTTTATTGGAATATAAATTGAACATAGATTTTGAAAATGTCAAATATAGATTTAAAATTTAAACATTATATATTTAAATCAATTATATTAATTCTAAAAAATATTTTTTATCCCATAAAAAATATTCATAAAATTTAATGTCATTATTATATCATGAAAATGACATAAAGATTGCATTTTTTATAAAATCCTTATTTTTCACAACTTAATCAAAAAATAACTACTACTAAAAAATACAAAATATTAATTCTAAGATATGATTGATATTACAATAATAAAAAAGTCAATATTTTTCATAATATATCATTTTCAGAACTAATAAATATATATTTTAAATAAAAATTCAAAATATACAAAAAAACTATTACATAAAAAAATTATCGGATTTAAAACTATTCTTACACTTGTATATTTCATTTAAATTTATTTAAAATTATGTACATATTCACCAATAATTATGAAATAAGTTTTTTTTATGAAAAATTTTATACATATATTTCAAAATTCTGTTACTCATATTCATACTCGCCAATCCAACAACCATGTTATAGTTGTTATATTTAAATAATATTGTATCTATTTTATATAATTGTTATTTTTAGCTCAATGATTTATGTTGTACAAATTATCAATCATAATATTCATTTTTGGGAAATTATACATTAAATAATCATTGTATTACATTCCCCCCCCCTCTTAAAATAATTAAGAAAACAAAATTCAAAATTCATCTAACTAAAATTTGTGTATCATGAAATAGGTTAAATCATTGATATAGATTTTCGCAAGATAATGAATTTTTATGTTATCTATTTGAAACATATTACATATTGAATATTTCTAAAATCATGTATGCAACATTATAAGACACATATATTGGCATTATATTTCACTTTTCCAAAACTCCTAGATCATTTACTAGAAACCCATGATTTACATATTGTATTTGATACAAACCAAAGAGGCATAGTTATAAATATAAATCATTAAAATATGACCATAAAATATTGAGTGAAATACATTGTGGGTACCTTATAGGTTTAGAATTATATATAAATAAATAATAAATTTCACTAAAAATATACTATATTTATCATTAAATTTACATTTCTTCACTATATAAGAAACTACTTAATAAATAATAGTACTTTAACATATCCCCCAAAATAAAACACATAATCTATTCTATTAGATATATCATGTGTAGTAATTCTATTCCTAACATGGGGATTTAATAACATAATATTGGGTAAACTAAAATATCGAGTAATGTTAAACATAAGAGAAAACAACAAAATATATTAGGTGATAAATTGATGAGCATATATAATTTGGCAGGAATAGATAAAAAAAGTAATTCACTAATAAAAAACAAAAATAAAAATATATACATGGATAATAATTGGAATGAATTGATCACATGGATAATAATGACTAGTTACATAGTGATGAAATGCATAATTCCATACATATAATTCTCATCCATAATCCAAGACATCATGATATTACACCCCTTGATCATACCATCGATGCCTCATATCAAGGAAATATTGCATTAGGGTTTGGCATTCACCAAAATTCACCAGATATTTTATCTCATCAGAGGTATCAATGCATTAAAAATATAAATAAAATTCAATCACACATATATGAAAATATAAAAATCTAATGAATCATATAAATAAATGAATATCCAGTAAAATACATAACCAACATGTAATATTAATAAATAAATATAAAATTTTAATTAAAATATATATGGATTTCAATATACTTCTCCAATCAAAAAATTAAACATCATTCGTTGTACACATCCCTCAGACTAAAATCATGTAGAATAAGTGTTATAGGGTTAGTTAAATAGTTTCCCTAATATATATATGTATCTAATATACGTTAACACCCTTCAATAAATTTAACACACTATAGAGTGTTCACATAAGAATTTGGTTGGAAGAAAAATTATACCTATATTAATGGATTTTTTAGCCATGAAATTGCGGTGACATATTGACATGATTTTAATTACTAGTGGGAAATAAAATGAAAGGATATATAATTAAATCCATGACTACTATATATATGAAAAATGGAAATAATTATTTAATATGAATAACAAGTCAATTGAGAAAAAATGAGATGAATTTACCCTTATGGTAATGTAAATGTCAAAATCAAAATAAAATGAGATAGATACCATAGAATAATGATAAAATGAAATTAAATAATTTGTTATATTTTTATTTATTATTGTATTTAATAAACAATAAAAAATAAGTTGTTGTAATCAACATGAAACAAGTCTCCTGGAATAAAAAATAGTGGACAAAAATACGTACTACTTTTCAGACATTGGAATAAAAACCCATTAAGAGTGTAATTTCATAGAAAACATTGAATATAATTAAAAAATGATAGAATCATTATTAAAACAAATAAAAATTGATTTATGTAAAAAATTAAATATAAAAATGTGGTATAATAATAAATATGATTTAATTAGTGAAAATTTGACACAAGAAACTCTTACAAGTAACATATTTCTTGAGGTATCATTTATATAAAAATGTCATAAGAATGAATTTTTAAATGAACAAATATTCTATAAATACTATTAAAATAATTCATTAGGTAGACCAATTTATACTTGGAGAAATATATTTTAAATTAAAAACGGATTTATATCAATTAAAAAAAAGTTAGAAAAAAACATTAAATCTGTTGTATCCTTTGAATTGAAGAACATTTAAGGACATAAAATAATAAATATAATTGAAACATAAAAATTATAGGAATATGGTAATATTAATCCATTAGTTAAAAAACACTATATAAATAATGTAATGATTGACAATAAATAAAATGTATTAAGAACATAATTTTTAGACAAAAAATCCTTACCTTAATTCCCGAATCCCCCTAAAGATATTCAATCTTTTATATAACATACATAATTATAATAATCATCAATTTTAAAGAAATCATATTAAAAGTTATTTATGAACATCAATTATGGTTCCTCAATTCATGTGGTCTAACCCTTTCTGATGTCATAAGCCTCATGGTGCTTGGAGGGGTCTTGGATGTTGTCAAAAGGGTTTGACTATGAAATGATAGAACTAAGGAGATGAAATACCATTTTATTAACTCATGTCGTGTGTGCGTGGTTAATGACTTCATTATGTCTTGATCATGATTTTTAATTTATTAGGGATAATTAATTAATCTGTGACATTTTTATTATCAATTTATGATCCTAAACATTTAAATAATGTGTAAATGTTTTAAACATAGTGTAAATCTCCTGTATAGTGATTTTATAATCATTTCCAGTAACTCATGTTTCATAATAACTTTTAATCTCATGATTCTCAATGGCCAATGGATCACTTCCATGTTTCATGGGGATTCATTATATGGGTATCAATTAATATAATTTAACAATCTTTTTATGGAGATATGTGGTGTTCCCAGTTGTGTTATATCTATTTTCTTGTAGTTTTTTCTTATTTGACACCATTTCCTCCTGTATCATCTCACAATGATATGGATTTTGATCACCCATGTTTCCAATGGTGTCTCTATTGGTTTTTTGCAGTTTTATCATGACATCATTGTATGGATGTAGTTATTGTGGAAGAGGTGATAAGAGTTATGTGTCATGGTTCATTATCATATAAATAACATTAGCTTATATTAAGGTAGGGGAGACAATGTTTCTCTTTAATTTTTGTCTAATAATTAATTTATCATTCTTTAAATCTTTTAATATAATAAAATTGACCTAAAAATTATATTTATCAGGTTAAATAAATTGTATAGGTATCTCATGTTGGTGATGTAGTTTCCTTATACTATGATAGTGGTTTGCCTCATGTCTTTCATGATATTGTTATATATATATATTCCTTTTTTATTTATAATATTATTCTTGATGTAAATTGTTATAGAATAGAATACATAATTAATTGAAAATGTATTGGATTATGAATAAATCGTCATGTTTAATTAATGCAGTTGTTAATGTTATTTTTTATTATTCAATTTGATGCAATGTTCATGTATAATTTATATGATCATCAATGGGGTTAATGGAATTGGTAAAAAATTTCTAATGAGCCTACATCATGTTTAAGATTGATAGTAAATAAAAAAGAATATTAATTGAGATTTTAATTTTTATTGTTTTTTTTGAAATGAGAATAAATTCAAAGAGCTAGTTTTCTTTTTATATTCAGTTATAGTTTGATGCTTTTTCTTTTCTTAGTTAGAACCTCTTAATAAATGAATCACAAAATTCAAGATGGAATGATATCTAGTTGTTTTAAAAATTTAATTTCATTCCATATAATGATTTTCTCATTTCCTTGATAAGTTTGAGTGCCTTGTTCTGGATGTGTGAGAGATCATTGTCATGAAAAGGATAAATGACTTGTTTTGAGGGTCTAGTTTACTAGATCAAAAATTGTATATTTCTAGTTATTTTGGTGATATATTGATATAATACTTGTGATGTGAACATGTTATGGATGATCCTTTAGGGATGGTGTTGTGATATGGGGTGTGGATGCCTGTATGTGATGTTATCCTAGTATGGTTGATCCTGAGAAGGCTGTTTTGATATATGGGTGAGGATTCCTTGATGATGTTATAGAAAATGATAGTTGTGATAGAGAAATTAATAATTATATTAATTTGGCTTTCTTGAATAACACAATATTTGTTGGAATACTATAATGATTAGATTATCTGTAGAGGATATTTTGAGAGAAAATATGATTTCTTGAACCAATTTAACAGTTTTTGATCATTTTTCTTATTTCAACGTCATTATTTTCTCCACATAAAGGGGTATCTGTAAGTGATTGGTTGCATTTTAATATTTTTCGTAGATTTGGATTGTTTTCCTAGAGTAACTATATATGGATTGATGTCAAAAATTAATAATAACATTTTATTTTCTTTGGTTTATGATGATAGAATAAAAAGGATTAAATTTGGTTAACGATGATAAACTGATTCCTTTTTTTTGACTTCTTCCTAGAGGGCATGAACATTACTCATATGAAGTGTAGTATAATTCAATACAGTGTTATCTGGAAGAATCATAATTGGGAAATTTATGGCTAGTGAATTAATTAACAAAATGATGTTATTAAAATTTATGAATTAATTTAATGAATCTATTTTATATTGTTATGTGTTATTAGGATATTAAGGCTTAGTAGTGAAAACTATGAGTTAGAGCCACATTAGGTATATTTGATTCTATAAATAGGTTATTCCCATAGTGTTGTAGTGAGTAATATTAAATATTTTTTATTCTACGAATTCATACACTATCCAACCCATGTCAGTTTGGAAAACTGTCACCTTCTAGACTCTAGGAGGGTATTTTCCCTAACATACTAATGGGAGGATGGATGGATGACTACCCCATCTGGCCTCTCTCTCTCTTATCTTGGTATTTAATTTCACTCATATGCACAGGTCTCAGAGTCATCATGTATTGTTTTAGAGTACAATGATGTATTTAAAAATTTCCCAAATATATATTACCAAATATAGTATTAAAAGTATTATAATAGGTATGTTTTTTCCGTCTATATTGGTTTTAGGTACATACATTGTGTATGTGTTGTAATGGCTAGAGGCATAATACCATATGTTTGATATATGTCATATGGGCCATGGTGGCTCTGAGAAACTACTTTGATTACCTAATGATTTTTATATGTTAGTATGTGTTTATGTTACCCATGAGATTTTCCTAGTTATTCCTTTCCATTGTGTTTTTAGGCTGGCTTAGTTTTGGAGATATATACTCTGAATGTGCGGTATTGTGAAAGTGAGGAAAAATAGTGAGGAAGTGGGGGAGAGGAACCCTTGATGATTTACAATTTTATATTCTATACTGTATGATTTATTTGGTTGGTGTTAACCACAGTGGGGATACTAACATAGCATACCAATTTAAGCGAGATGTTAGTTTCACAAATGTTCAGTAAACATTACCATGCACTCTTTACCTTTTTCATGAGAGGCATTAGTGTGGATCCTACTAAGTATACTGTTATGATCACCATATGAATCTACAAACACATTTTCATGTTATCTAGAGAAGGTCGGTGATCAAGATATATAGTAATAGCATAGTTTATAGGAAGAGATGTTTTGAAATCATGGTCGATGGAATTTTTTTCTTTTTGGTACTTTTATATTTTCTGTTATATTTTTAGTATGGTATTATATTGAATGTTTACACTTAATATATATATATATATACATATGTATAAGAAGATATTAGTTATTGGATCCATTTTATCACCCACTTCCTTAGGTTTTTATTGGATTTATATTCCACCCATTTCAATAATTTATATACCCATATCTCTAGTCTCTTACCTAGGTACAAATCAACACAGGACTCAGGAAGTCAAAATACCTCCCCCATCATTACAGTATCCTTTTTTGTAGGAGTTGTTTCTATATTTTCTCATGATATTATAAATTATTAGTGAATAAGAATGATTTACCTAAGACTGTTTTTTTGAACAAGCTACAGGGACTATAATTTCAGAGTGACCGAAATATGTTATTTAATTATATATCTATCATCATGGATTTAATGAATAGTATTTAGTTATTACCTTGAAAAATTTATAGTTGCTTTTATAAGTGATATTCATATACATATAAAAATAAAGGTGGAACATAAGAAGAATTTAAAATTTGTAGTAACGACCTTTTGAATGGAAAATTTGTATGGGAATTATAGCTCATTAATGTTTTTATGGGGAAAGTATCATTCCATGAGAATGTTATCACCTATAAGGTATATATGTGGATCCTTTGAAAATAGTGGCAATATAATGATAACCTAGAAAATCATATATGGTGGTGATTTGTTGTTTCCTTTGATTAGATGAGTACAATCGTTAATTTTTTATAATATACCAAAGCTTTTCAAGAGCACCTAAAAATATAAATCAGATATGGCTGATGACTTTATTGGATAATTAATACATGGGAGATATTTAATGAATAAAAAATTCTAATAATTATATATTTTCTCACATTATCCACTATAGGGGAAAGATTTTTGATCCATAGATATGTGTCCAAAAAAATCATTGGTTTGTTATGCATTCTAGAGGACAAAGTGATGGCCTATAACTCCCAATAATTAATAAAAACTCAGACTTAAAGTACAATTATAAATTTTAAATTTGACATGTTGATTTTAGCAATTAATATTTGAGAGTGTTATCTAAATTCATATAAGTGTGACATATATATATATCATAAATGTCTTATTATATATTCACAAAAAATGAGTGCAGTTTGTTCAAAAGAAGGTGGGTATTGGTGAATAACGATTGGTTTTCTACAATCTAATACAATCCTAATAAGTGAAGAAATAATGAATATGATCTATGTACGGTAGATCATATAACCATTTCAATGTTTAATATTGAATTTTAATTAATATTTTTGGACATGAAAAGGATGGAATTTTAAAAGAAATATCTCTTTTCAATAGCTCTCAACTAACTATTCAAAAATCCCTTCAAAAGTGGATAATAGAGGCCCAAAAAATTATATTTTGATGTAGAAAAAGTTGGTGAGTAGTCTATAGTGAGTAAATTCTAATGATGGACATATAAAGTTTGGAACCTAGATATGTGTACCATAAAAACATGAACTGTGGAGGGAATATATTGATGATGCACACAACTCATCCATTTCTATTTATCCTATAATCACTATGTTTTATAGATTTTTGAAAAACACATATTGTTGGATTAATAACTGGTGAAGATTGTATAGTTTTTTTCTCAATGATTGGTTTTTGAACAAGTCATGTTTTCCCAATAGATATATATGTCAATGTTGAATCCATTTCCCATAATAGTATAAAATTAAAAAAACCTAACCATTGATATCATTGTAGGAATCCCCATGACATTTAACGGTAGTAACACAACCTATGTGGTAGTCAATAACCTTAAAATGAGAGTGTATTGAATTGTTATTAACGGGGTTTAATCTATAGTCCATAATAAAGTTATATATATGAGATATGTATGAATACTTCACAGAGTTCTATGATCAATTTTATCAAATCGATATCCGGGTTTAAAATAGATGTTCTAGAGAAACATCCAACTAGCATTGGATATAAAGTTAAGGTTTTATTACTAATTATCTCCCTCGTATGGATGTTTAGTCTAATATAAATATTCAAACTACATAAGATTTGATGAAATATTTCTCAATGGATTTCAATGGATATTGGGATTAACACCTTCACCTAGTTAATTTCGCATATAACCAATTTAATTATCTTGAATTAAAATTGATCCTTATGAGGCCTTATATGGTAAGTGGTTTTGGTCACAAACATTCTAGGATAATGATTGTAATTGGATGATTAAAGGATCTAATATTATTCATGATACAACATATAATGTTCAAACCATTCAATGAAATATTAAATCAACAAAAATATGATATAAAATGTATGTATGAAATATTCGATGATTCATAGAGTTTGATATTTCAGAAAATAGGTTCCTCCAAATATCTTCATAGAAGAAATCCAAGTGGCTTGTGAAGCAGTTAAAAATAAGACAAAGATATATATTCCAATTTGCGATCAGTGATTTCATTGAAGAAATGGACCATTTAATAACCTTCCAACATATATTTTATAATGTAAATTATTTGTTCCATGAAACCCTCTTGGGGAAGAATATAGAAGACCCACCACATGTACTAAATCAAGAGGAGGTACCTTTGGATAATGGATTCACAAACAAGGATCAATTGATTAATATCATATATCATAGAGATAATTTTTATGTTAGAATATTACATTGCATGTCAATGTGTTATAAAACAATCTCACGTTTTAGGATCCAACATGTGGAAGATAAGATATGATGTAACAAAAAAACCTTCAAATATAATATAGTAAAAAATTAATTTTTCGTGTCAAATTTATTAAAGTGGGATTAATGTGTGACAAAACCATTTATAAATGAAATTTCCATTAAAATGAATAAATTAATCATTAGGTAATATAGGTGTTGAAAATGAATACACTATGTGTATTTTGGACCCTTATAAAATTTAGATTAATGGATTTAAATGATCAATAATATTTTTAACCATTGATAATAAATCCTCCGAATGCTAACCATTATTATAAGAATATGTTATGGTTTAAAATAATATAAAATAAGGAGTGTACTTTCGAAAGCGTTTAGATGGTGGAAAGCTCATGGTGGAATCCTAGATGGAGTAGCACATGATCTAGCTGTGGAAGGACCCCTTTGAGCTTTGGCCAGGAGGGGGAAAATTATCTCCTCTTCCTCCGAGATTTGATCCTGATTCTTTCCCTAACATTCCAGTGATTGAGGTATACCCTAAGGTTCCAATTCAAGTGAATGGTGATCTCTTGGTCCCAATTTCTTCTCTGAAGTTTTTGATGGTGGTTTCGAGGCTGGATGTAGTCCTTGTCAGAAGATTTGGAAGGAATAGACCCTCAGTTGAAAGTTTTCATAGTTTCGTATCCTCATCCTGGATGCTTCAAGATCACCTGTTTGTACAGATTTTTTATTCGAGGCATTTTCAGATCCGTTTCTCTAATGAAGAGGATTTACTTATTGCCTGGTCTTCTACACCATGAGTGTTTTATGGGTTCAGAATTTTCCTTTTCGCTGGTCCTTTTATTTTCATCTCCACCATGATCTTCCAACCACAGTGTTATGGGTAACACATACTAGCCTTGCTTTACCTTTATAGAACCCAGCAATTCTATGTGTTATTAGCAATTTGATCGGTCGTTTCCTGTGTATGGACCCGCAGACCCGTGTTTCTTTCCATCTGGCTGCTTAGCATTTTTTTTAAGTTGACATCTCAAAAACACCGGTTAAATCTGTGTGCGTTGAGGTTCAGTGTGAGATCAGATGGCATCAATGTGTCTGCATTGAGTTGTGGAAACCCTTTTGTGCGAACTGTTGTCAGCTTTTTCAATCATATCTCCTCTATCACCGTAGTCCTCGCCACAGAAGGATGATGCAATGAAACCTACTGATTCTCCCATTCTTCACACTGCACCAGAGTTATGTGGATCAAAAGATGTTGTCATTGCTGTAGATACTGGAGATGCAAGGTTTGAGGCCTTGGGTGATACTACTCTTGTTCTGAGGAAGGATTCAAATGGATGCGTCAATCCTTCAATTATATAGGTTTTTTACAGGTTGAAGGAAGATCTCAAATATAGTGCTACTGCTGAGTTAGCAGGTTGAAGGAACATCAAATTCTGAATGCAGCAATAGGGTGTCAGGTACGGGGAACTGTGATATTGGTCTAAAGGATGGTAGTGTCATATCTCTTAGTAACTGTTTTGTTGGTTTGTCTGATCTAGATTTCAATGCTCATAAATCACAACACTCACCTTAGGATATTTTCACAACTGGCTATGATAAGTATGGTCATGTTGATAATAGGGGAATGGGGGAGGCTACTAGGGACCCTGCTACCCAGATACAGGAGGAACCAAATGAGGGATGTGGTGGGCCACAGAAGAGTGAACTTATGAATCTGGTGAATGAGGTTCCTGAAACCAAAGATGGAAAAATTTCTGAAGAAGTGTTGTATGATAATGATACTCTAGATCATAAATATGTCAAGGATATATCCTTAGATAAGGAGGAATGCGTAGAGGCAAGCGATAAGAATTAGAAAAATGGGTAGTATTCTCTATGTCTGACACTTGTAGATGTTAACTAGGAACCATCCCAGGATACAACCTACTTGGTTTATGAGGGATCTCAAATGGTGCACGGGGGGAAGGAGATCGAAGGATTCTATTCAACGGGTCATATGAAGGAATCATATAGTGAGATTCTCAGGATTGGGGAGGAAAGGAACAAAAGAAATGGAGCATCCACCGATCCACTAAAGAGGAAGCACAGAAAATATTACTCCTATATACTGAGGACCATATCCACCAAGTCGTCTACAATAAATGGAAAATTGAATGAAACAGATCAAAAGAGTGGACGAAGAAGGACCATTGAACCCATGTCCCCAGTGAAGTTAAGTCTGAAGGAGAAATACGTACAAATTCTAAGTAAATACGCTTCACATTATGAATGGGAGTTGGTGGATCAAGATGAGTTCTCAGACTGTGGTGGTGGTGATGGATTTGATGATTTCTGATAGATGATGTTGTGATGTATGTTGTTTTACATTCTATCTCTCCTATATACTTTCTACTTTCTCTCTTTTTTATTAATAAATTTATTGGGGACTGGGCACTCGGCCTAGTCTTTCACCTTCCTTTGTTTAATTTCATTCCTATCAATATCACCACTCTATCAACTATAACTATACCACCATTATATAGAACACGAATGAAAACTCATAACCATAAGTAACACTTTAGAACCGTACATATATATGTATCAAGACACTAGTAATATTTATTTTTAAATTTATATTTTAATAAAATAATGATTAAATTTATCGTCCATTAAAAATAAATTATAAATTAATTTATAATTAGTTTTATTGAATTTTGATTATGATATTATGAAATATAAAACTGAATTTTTTTAAATACATAATCTGAGTTAAGAAAATAATTTAATAATTTTAATAATTTGGGAAATAATTGTAATTATAATATAATAATATTTCTAAATAATATTTATTTTAATATAAGTGATAATATAATTTAGGAAATATTATGTATTGTTTATAACTGCTAGACCATTGTTTGTATTGTAAAGACTAGTAATTCCTAGTAAATGTAAATTTATATGTAAAAATATATTTTATCATAAATTGGGAATATTATGATATAATAAATATTATTTTTCAATTTAGAAGTAAAAAATTATCCAATTTTAAAATTTTCACAATTTTATGAGAAAATAGAATTTTTTGGTGAAAATAAAATATAGTAAGAATATTGTTTGTATTATGGGATCATAATATCCTAGAATATTTCAAATAAATATCATTCAAGTAATCCATGAAAAAATATATATTTCCTTATAAACATATTTAATTTTTAATTAATTTCAATAATTTCCTATCAACATAATGAATCCACGAAAACCATTATTAAATTATAATTTCAATAAAATCAATTATTTATTATAATGAATCATTTTAACATCACTAATGGTATTATTTCAAGGAATTAGGACCCGAGTCTAATAAAATATTTAAAACATCTATTATTTTTCTTAAATCATGGTAACAGAATGTGGTTTTTGTTGTTTTTATTATTTTTTCATATATACTCCATATCATATGTTATAAATTAATGAATAAGTCCCCTCTCAGTTTCAATAAATTCAATCAAATCCACTGACTAATCATCACTCAAAAATAAAAGGAAAATTTTTATGTCTGTATCCCTCTGAAAATCCTTCCAATATATATCAATTTTCATTAAAAACAACTCTAAAAAATTAAATTTCCTTATCAATGTACAAAATCACTATCTACACTAATATTATCAAAAAACATCTTTATATTTTTCCAATTGAATGTCAATTAATATTATTTTAATTTCATTACAATTTTCCCTTTACTATATGATTTATCTTCTAATAACGAGTGAACAATTATCTCATATTCGTATAAAATTTATCCAAGTCGTTTCTATACTAAAGTATGATATCAAGTCAACATAATTTATATTTTGAATACATTCTTTGAACTATTATATATTTAATGATTTTGTTAATATTGATTGGTGTATTTAAGCATTTGTTTCACTATCCTTATAATGAACATATAATGAAATAAATCCATTCACTCTGATTAATCCCACCCATGAACATTTAAGTATAAAAATTATGTTTCAAAATTTATTTCATGATTTTGCATATATTAATTATACATTGTCAATTCCCATCATCTTTTCCTCTAAATTTTATTAACCTGGATGGAATTGTCCCTCGTTGATTGGGGTTGTCCATGTATCTAACCCACACTCTTCAATTACGTGATTAAAAGAGATGATATATGTTCATATATTGTATTATATATGTTCTAAACAAATGTATATACCTGATATGAATGTGATATGTAGTCCCAAAATTATATATCCATCCATTTCATTATGTAATGTTTATAAATAATAAGATGCTACACAGTGTGAATATGAGTTTATACAAATGGAAATATTTTATGATAACTTGGGGGTAGTCACAAAATTATACTTTTTATTTCGTGTGTTATGTTGTTTCAACATTCCTTATGTTTTCTTTATATAATATTTTTATATCATGGTTCGATGATCATGATTATGATTCTCAATATTATATGTCATCATTTTTTGACCATGACACACATATGCTTCTTTACATTATACAAATCATAGATTATTCCATAATTATTATTTACATATCACCCCATTATTTTGTATGACCTCATGTAATCCCATGAAATTTTAGTAGAGTAATGTAATTTTAAGAGAATGATAATGGGTTATAATTAATATTTTTCTAGCTGTATTTCATGTTATTATTATACTTAACTAATAACAATGTGACATAAGAGAATTCAATATTTTTTATGGTAAATTTTTTTTTCTTATGTCATAAATCTTGAATTATATTTTATTAATGATTTGAGTTGTCATAGTGAGAGGAATTACTAGGAAAACAAAAAATGTATCACAAAACTCTTTTATTGAAGGTGAACATTTGGTTCTCAAGGATATATTTTATATGATAACAAGAATATTCTTTTTGGTATATATATCTTATGATACCAATTCTGTCCCAGATTTGTATTGGTATACTTCATACTCTATACATTAACAAAAATAAAAGTGTTGATGATCAAAATATTTTATCTCATAATAAAACATTTTTCACTTGATAGACATTTATATTTTGAAATATTTTAAAAATAAAAACCTATTATTTTTTATTATATAAAATTGTGTTATCAAGGATTAGTATTATTTTCCCATAATATTAATGAATTTGAGGCATGTTTCTTTAAAATAGCTTTCACATATATAGTTTTGGATCAGCCCACAATAATTTAGGCTAATATGGTGGATATATTCAATGAAATAAATAAATAGTGAAAATATATTACTGGAAATCTATCGATTTTTACCATGTTTTCCCTCTTCATATTGGAAAATCCAATTCACCACAACCTATAATAGAGACTTCAAAAATGTAACATTTCAATTTTTTATAATAATAAATATTAATTATTTTTATCAAATGATATTTTTATTTTCATTTAATATACATTATATTAAAAAGAATTATCATATTAAAATTGTTTTATAAATGTGGAAACGAAATTTTGTATAGTGGTGTTGTAACATATTATATTATCTGATACAAGGAATGAGAAAGGTTTCAAATTATGATTTAATATGAAAAGGAAGGGATCATATGGTTTAGACCACAATATTTTTAATCCAACCTTAATAACATATCCAATTAATTTTATCATTACATCTCCTAGTATGCAAATCAACCAAAAATAATAATCAAATTTCAAAACACCCTCCAATTTTTATACATACCAAGTCCCACTATTTAAGAAAAATAACCTGGATTCAAATTTTTTAAGATATCTATGATGGGATCCTTATAAACAAACATCAATTCACAGGGTTCGTAGTGTAGTGTTTATGATTGGTTTTTGTAGTTTCAAATGTTTTGGATACATGGAATATTCTAGGTCAAATCCAGTTTTTTATTTATTTATATGATGACTTATCTAATCTATAAATAATTTAGAACATTTAAATCATTTATGAAGTGGTGATAGTGTTGTTAATGATTCCATTGACTGAAAACCTATATTCATTTTATTGTTTCACAATACTCACCATTATATGTGAAAATATGGATGATAATTAAGATCAATAAAATAAGACCATTGGATATAATTGTGATCACAATTTGAATAATAATAATTGGATCATACTATTTTATAAACAAAAAAGTCCCTTAACTGATTTGATAAAATGATTTTATAAATTTCATAGTATATCAAGATATAATCTAAACATAAATTTCAAGGTATTTTTTATTTTTGTAGAAACATGATTTCTAAAGGTGTCCTCATAACAAATATTAACTAATAGACCATTCCATTATCCCATGAGGGGTTATCCAAACCACAATTTTACAAAATCTAATCATTAGGATCCTCCCCTTGGGATGAAAATAAAAATTAATTACTCCAAAAATATTTACTATAATTATAGAGCACCACAATATGAAATAATATCTATGGAATCAAAGAAGAATGTATAAAAACAATATATGATTATATTGTGATATTAAATAGGTTTAAATCAAGATTCCATCACCATACTATTGGTGACTATAATTTACATTCATTAATTTACCACGGATTGATGGATAATGGTAAAATTTACGATATAATACAAATGATGTAGGACTGATCGATAAGTGTCCAAATAAATAAATAGAATTTATTGATATGATCTAAAAACACCATAAAAATAATTATTATATATATTTATATTGTACTACTTGATCTAATGATTTCATACTCTATAGGACACTAAAATAATATTGAATGACTCAACTCTCTTATAAGGAAGTAAACAGTGAATAGGGTTCAGAAAACAAAAAAACCTCATTTTTACCAACACTTCTACGAACTAGAAAATTACATAGATAGTATACATCATTTTTATGAGTGTTTTTATTTATTTAAAATAGATACTATACAAGATGTAGACAATAATAAATAGTGAGTTTAGCGAACATTAAACAAATATTTTTGGAGCATGAGACCAATAACATCAATATACACCTTTCTTATAGGATTTTTATAATACATTAAACCCAAATATTTGACAGACATTGTTCTAAATAATATATAAGTTATCAATAACTATAGAATCTGTAAACTATAATAAATGAATTTCAAAAACAATTTTTTTTATCAGAATCTTTATAGTAAAAAATAATCAAACCATATTGAAAAATAAAGAAGTGATGAAATGGGAACACGACTAGATTGTAACTATATTGAATATTTTTTTAAATTAGTGTTTATATAACATTACTATTAGTCAATTTCTATTCTAAATTTATATGTTCTTTTTATTTCAATATTTCAAGTAAAAGTAATATTAAAATGTGATAATAACCATATGAAGATAAAACTGGAAGGGAAAACAAATAAAACATAGACACTATATACTTGAGAAGTAACATGAAGTGTATTTAATTATTTAGTAACATATTCTAATAAAGGAGAAATTAAATAACCATATGAAATTCTTGCATCAACCCTAACCTACATTTATGATATTTAATCCACTCAACAGAACTGATGTTGAAGATATACAAAAGTAGATATTGGAGTCTTATAAAAAATAATATATAAATATCCCATTGTCAGATTATGGGATCTGAATCCCTTGGTATATGTTATTTTAAATTGATATTTGTATAAAGAAGAAGATAATTCAATGAATAGAATACATAATTTTAGGTAGAAACTAATCTCTATTTTTAAATCCACAATTTCCTACAAAATATCAAGATCCTAATACTTTAAATACACTTCAATCTATTATAAAAAATATTTTTAAAAATACAATATGTGATTTAGGGGAATCAATCAATTTATAAACATAATTTTCATATTATTCCCTTCAAGGTGGAGGGTATATTCCATTAATCATTATAGAACTACTCTTAAAATGTATTCCATTAACCCATACATCATGTATTGGCATTTATACAATCTATTGATTCTATGAAGTAAGTATAACAAAATTACATGAAATAATGAATATGTTTCTGGATATATATTCCAAATACCATTTCGTTTTGAATCATTGGTGAAATAGGAAAAAATGATTAACAATAAAATTATTTATATCAGAAAGATTATTTTCCCATTATATAGGAAATTTATTAATCCATGGTGATTCATTAGAATCACAAAAAAATTATTCCAATTTATTTATACTTATAGACCTATCATTTTAGATACATTAAATGATAACATGTGGAATGGATATACAAGGAATGGTAGATCTAAAATACCTAGTGATGTTAAAGTATAATAATATTTTTATTCAAAATATACATGGAATACATAATTTGTAAGGAATTAAAAATATTAAAATAACAATATTTAATTAAAATTGAGAGAACAATATATCTATTTAAACAAATTAAAAATTTCATATATAAAATCTTAATCTACTTCTGATGGAATTAATTTATTCAGAAATCAAATCATTTTTCATGGCCATTTTCTATGATATTATAATGATAATGAGATACATATACACAAAAACCCATGTTTCATGTCTTGTGAGACCTATCTATTCATAATATGGATCTGTAATATTGGGCCCCACATATGACTTGATTATCTCCCATTCATTCGCAATAAGATTCGACATGACATTTTACACCATATCTTGGGGCACATCATTGTAAATATATATATGATTATTTGTGTTATTTAAATTAATAAATTTTTACACATGGTCAACTTATTTTATAAGTTAATATATATCAATATTTTCAGTACTTCCCCAATAATTAAATAATCATTCATTTCAGGTGAACACAATAAAATTAGAATTTTTTAAAATGGGGTGTTCATATTAAATAGTCTAATAAGTACTTGGTTATGAAAATTTAAGAATATCATTATCAAAATCTAGCTACTGAAATTATATATATAGTTGATAAATAACATAACCCATGATTATGAAATGAAATAATGATTCTTATTTAAATAAATTAATACCACCCTAGAAAGATCAATTATTCTCACATTATCAGAAGAAAAATAATTTGAATAAAATTATTTTATATAGTGATCACAATCCCCCAGATTAGAAATTTATATATTAGGGCATAAATCTAGAGGAAAAATACATTAATTTAAATAATTTTAATATTGAGAAAGTATATATATGTTAAAATTTATAAGATATTTTAGAAAACAATTTCCACACTCATGTAAAATAAAAATGTACATATCACATTAAAAAGATCCTTTAGAAAAAGTTTTTGATAAATATTTTTAATATAATAATTTTTTTTAAAAATAGTAATATAATAGAGGTTTTAAAATACAAAATGGTTATCTTGATGAAATGACGAGAGGAATGAAAAGAAATGAATAGGAAATCGAACAATTTATTTATTATTTTCAGAATAATGTTGTACAAATATCAAACTATTTAAAGAGTGAAGGGAAATTTATTTCTATTTAAATATATTCATGATATATAGTTGTTGATAAATTTCCTTATAATGGAATTTTTTTAGTGGAATAATCATTAATAAAATAAATGATTTCTTGATGAAACAATATAACTCAACAAAGAAAGACTTGAGTTATCAAAATAACTTATGATATAACTAATCCATAGAGTAAGAGATATTACAAAAGAGAGTTTTATGTCGTACAATATTAAATAAAAAACATTACACATGAAAGAAACAGTTGGTAGAATTTACATAACATATATGAAATATGAGAAAGATATTTGACCAAAACTCAATGAGTAAAAATTGTTTTACTAATGTTCATCACAACTAAACTAACAAAAAATTAAATGGACATATGTTGAAAAGAAATATATTTGGATAATATATAACATGAATAACATATATATATATATATATATATTTCATAAATACACATACATGGAAATTGAATACATCATTCAATGGATTAAATGATTCATAATATATATTCTTCTCAATGAATTATTGTTTTATATAATGATCTCTTGCATCCTAAGTAACATTTAAAAACTATTAATATGTAGGTCATGTAAGTGAATTTCAAATAATATAATTTGAATACAATTTTTGATATGTAATATAAAAAATTTATTTCATAAACCATTAAAATTAAATTGTTCTATAATACAAAAAATGTATTATAAAGTTAAATGTGACATAAAAACACATACCTTGGGATTGATTCATTCTTCACCTATGACAAACATCTAAATAATTAAATTATTTCATCAACTAGATATCTAATAACCTAATTCATTAAAATATAATTTTTTAATCCTCATTTGTATTTACTATATATATATATAAGCTAGTTTTTAACTATTTCGATCACATGGTTCATGTAATCTAAAATAATTTAATAAATATTCAACAAATATATTCAAAAATCAATAATTTTTAAAAATACCATGTCTACTATCTCATAGATGATATTATAAAATATTTTAATTTGTATTTTATAAACCATTGTTTCTTTTTGTTGTTTCTTTTTTACTAACCATGATGATGAAATCAATGTTTATCTAGTTTCCTTGATTATTAATTATAGAATGAATACTTATTAATTAATGCGTTAAATTATTATATAACCATACTATAAAATAAATTCTCCTCAAATACATATAATATTATACATGTACAAATATTTTATTAGTGATCCATTGTATAAGTTCATAATATTGTTTATGTGGGGGGTTAAACTAACCTAAACTTGAACATTTTAATATTAATGTATGAATATCTGATGGTTTTGTGGTAATATCATTGGAACATAATCTTAATGATATTAACATTTATTATATAATTGTTATATATCATTATTTTAATGAAATATGTTGGTAATATAATATATATTAAGTAATTACATTGATGGAAGTGATCATTTTCATCTTTTTTTATATTGGTTTAAAAGAGATAGTTAATTGATAAAATATATTAATCATACCATTAATAGTTTATTCAATTTGGAAGAAAATAATATTATTGATATTAATAAATAATTTTAATACTTTACTAACATCTTTATATTTATCCATTAATGTATATAACGTAAAATGGTACTCACTATTCAATATCAGTAGTAGTATGCATGTACAAAAGGATGGTGATTTGGTATTCAGAAAAAATGAGAAAGGATAAATACGGTTTCTTTATTAAGAATAATTGAAATTATATTAATATAATTACTATAAATTACATTTCAATTTTATAATTTCCTTCTTTGTGGATGACGGAAAATGATAAAAATTTTGGTGTGTGCGTGGTATTCTGCGTAACAGATTAACGACATTTTGATTTGTCTTAAAAGAATGTGGAAAATGTGATTTGTGACTATTTAATTGAAAAATAAAAATTATTATTTTAAAAATAAAATTTTATTACATAGGTATTTGATAATTATAACTATAAAATAAAAATATAAATGAATGATGTTATGAACAAATAATTACTCACATTGAGGACATTTAAATTTCCTTGATAATTCTATAAGAAATATAAAGAATAAGATCATATATAGTTAACTAAAGCTCAAAAGAAAGAATAAGTGTTCTACAGAAATTGTTAAGTACATGGTTATTAATGATACAAAATTTATAGATTAGAATATAAAGTGTGTGGAGAGTGAAATTTTATAATTTTTGACAGTGGAATTTTTTTAAATATTTTAAACTACTATAGCAAAACAATATATTTTACATTTAATGTTTCCAAAAAAGAGACACTAATTTAGTTATTGTTGATATTGGGTTGATAATATCTCAATAATTCAATTAAAAATATGAATTTAAATAGTATATTTCAAATTACCTCTTCAATGATAACTTTTTTTCATTTACGCTATTACTGTGAAAACTATCCTTTACATAAGGTATCATATTATTTATTCGTAAAACTAAAGCAGTTCTTATTATATAATTCTCTATTATAGATTCTATATTGTAAATCCATTTTTTTCCTAAATTTAATATAAATATAAAATTATAATTAACAAAATAAGTTATTAATCTTAATAAAACGTATTATATACCATAAAAATATGTCAAATATGATGTCTTTGAATTAAATAATCAGTATAAAATCATACATTCATCATAAAAATAAATACATTGTAATATATAATAGTTTCATTATTTTCTAATTCATACTTTTATAATAATAATTTTTTTAAAGACTTCTTATATCTAAAAACAAATTTGTTCACTATTTGGGAAAAACAATTATTTATTTAAAAATCACTAATATTAATATCTGGTTAATTTGAATACGAAGAATCCAAAAATGAATTAAAAATTTAGGATTAAATTTATAAATTTTAAAGAAATTTGTTTTAAAAAAATTTCTTAAATAATCAAAAAAAAAATTAAATTAATATATCTTTTTAGAATATTTAACATTCATATTTTAATATCATATTATTTACTAATCAATTTAGTAAAAAAAATTATCAAATAAAATTAGTTTTTTAATCATTAATCATTGGTTTCGTGAAGTAGAAATTATTATCGCATAAAAAAATTATTTATGATATTAAAATTCTAATAATATAAGGACTATATTTTTAATTTTATACATAAAAATTGAACTAAATTTATATTGAAAGTATCATTTATTTTTAATTAAAAAATATACCATATGGAGATTAATCTTATTAATTTTACAATTTTAGTGGATTTGATTTAATGTTCTAAAAATTTCACACATTCATTTTAGTTTCATATTTTATGTGGGTAATTTTATTTATCACATTTATTTATTTAAATGTAATAATATATTTTAATATGGGGTGACACATCCCACTAAATATATTTGATACATACAATTTCACTCATATGATTAGATTAATATCTACAAGGAACTCACAATGAACCCCTAACATTAAGATGGTCATGAGTTTATTTAAGATGTGTAATGAGATTTATATATGTGAAAAAATATTATAATCTATTAATTAGAGTGAATATCCATCTCTTATTTCACATAGAATTGAAATAAATGAAATAGTTATATATCAATAAGGAATAACTTTTAAAAAACCTTGAAAAATATTCATATAAAAATCATAACCCTTTGAATAAATAATTTTAATTTAATACCAAGTAGATGGAAAAAACGTATACTATATATGATATAAATTCCATAAGAATTAGACAATATCCAATTTATCAAATCATCGTGATGATATCCAATACTATGTTTCCTCACGTTGACATTTACTTCGGGTTTACAAAAAAGTTATTTTTTTATAATCCCAAATTAAAAAAGATTATTTTTCCTTAATTTCAATTCAAATAATCTCCAAAGGGTTATCAAAACATTTTTTTATTATTATAACCCCTATCATATTACCAATTAATGAATCCCTATAACACAACCTCAAATTTCTTATATATAAACCCATATTTGATACCAATTGTGATTCTGAATATCAAAACATTCTAATATGGTACCAAAAACAAATAAATAACACATAAGACTACTTACGAAATGTATATTCCCAAATATAACTATCTCATAATTAAATAGAATAAGTCAAATATTTTATTATATGAAATCACAATTCCATTTTTGTTTAGAGATTTTCAAAATTATGACATAGAAATAACAAAATAATTTCATTCTCATTGAATAAAATATAAAATTATTCAATTATATTCGAATATACTTATTCCAGAATCAGTTTAAAACATATCATATAAATTCTCACAAAATTGTTAAACTTCTATAAATATCTGAGGTAAAATTTCTATTCATAACCTGGGTATAGAAAAATAATAATGGGGTTAGAATAAACCCTGAATAAGGGTATCATATAATTCATTCTATTAAAAACATAGACATTGAATTCATAATATGAAATAAATAAATAATCTTAATAATTATATATTCAACTAAAATATAGTTATTACTATATTTATGTAGATAAATAAAGACATGAATGTCAATAATATCAATCATATAAGGATATATCAAATACTATTGTCTATTAAAACATGGTTTCATATCCTTTTATCAAGACACTATAATTATATGTGGTTTATATATAATAAATACCAAGTTATAATATCTCATGAATTTTTTCAATGAATCGATGATAAATATAATTTCATTCACAATATATTACTTTATTATATACAATAAGATCACACTACAATTCGATAACAGATTTTATTTAATTCCCTTAGTAATCCCTAGAAGACTAAAAAAAATTTATCCATATAACCAGATATATGTAATGTGAATATAAAATCAATCTACAATAGCAATAAAAAATCATCAGGAATATCAATACTTATTCAACAAAGAAATAATCTTTTTTCTTGGTGACAATTCAATAATTGAGATTTTATAAAATATGATGTCCACTTTAAAAATAGTGGTGAGTATATAGATATGTATATTTTTGAAATAACCTTATCCAAAAATAAATAGATAATGATGGTTGATATTATAAAAATAGATATTCCTATGAGTAACAATGGGAACATATAAAGATGCTGACATAAATTATAAAGAACCTTATAATAACAATTCATCGAATAATATCACAAAATAATGGGTTAATATTGGAATATTTTATTTCTGTGAATTCTGCCAGCTAAATGATATATATATATATAAGTTGAATCATGAAGAGATAAGAACATAATGGTAAACACAATTTTAAAGGATAATGAAAATAGTAAAAAAACATAAAATCAATTTTATAAAATATTTTAAACATTGGATTAAAATAAATATTTAAATGTCTCTTTCTATATTGAATCTTATGATGTGAATGAGAAAGGATTGAAAATTATTTCATTTAAAATAATCTATATTAATATAAAATAAAAAAAAGGATTCCCTTGATGAAACATGTAAGAAAATTTAAAACATATCAAATAATATGGAAAACACCTTTTTTAATAAAAAAATACATTTCCTTAAGACACAAACTATAAAGATATTTACTATGAATTCATTTGAATCTAAATGTATTATTCAAATATATTTTATGTGATATTACTATAAAATAAATAATTATTGTGTGTGTACCCCAACATGGAATAATTAATATCATAACAAAACAATATATACAACAAAAGGACACATGATTAATGAGTATCCAATATGGGTAACATATATCGTGAAAAAATAAATAAATCAAAAATATTTTTTTATTTCGTAGAAATATTAATAATGAAATTTAAACAAAATATAATAAAATTTAAATAATTATCAAACTTATATGTCATATGTTTAATATAATTGATTACAAATAAATTAATGAGAACATATTTACCAAAAAACTATAAAACTTTAGAAACAATAGTGACAATATTGATTTGATGAAAAGGAGATGACTTTCTTTATTAATCAACATGAATAAAAAATTATTTAAAAATTCTACATTCATGTGTATATCATAAAACATTTAGTAGAAAAATGATTCTTAACAGTAACATGTCTAAAGAAATTAATGGTTGATAAAAAGAACCTTTGCGACGTGTGTATCATTATAATAAAATACCTAGATAGAAGTGTATTTAAATTAAAATAATAATTGCAAAATTAATAGACATTTCATTATATAATATAATAATTAGGTTGTATGGACTTCACATCAATGAAATTAAGTTCCAAATTCCAAACATGTATCAATGAGAGGAATGTGAGATGAAAACCATTACCTTTATCGTAATTCTTTCTTCACATTCCCTAATTACATTGAATAATAAAATTAATTTAACTAAATTGATAACAAATATATATATTCATACCAATTACTAATAAAACACTTTATTTATGAACAATATATATATATATATATATAATTTTGTTTCTACATATTTTCTGTGACATCGATGCATATTCATTACAACATTGAACAATATTCGAAAAAGTGATTAAGGTATTTATTCATATTAATAATTGCATAAATATTATATCATTTATGTTACTATAATATAATATCAATTATATATTATAAATATATAATTTCATTTAATGTTAATTGTTGTTATGATCCATGATAACTATTGTATGACATGAATATTTTAGTGATTCTTAAATAACCAAGGGTGATTTATTCATTAATGAGTTAAATTATTATATAGAAATTAAATAACCAAGGGAAAAAATTTATCTATTTATATCATAATCTTCCATAAAATATATATCAGATATCCATCCTAGAATTTCATTCATTTAATAGTCGAGAAGTTTGTTAAACTGACCCAAACAAGAATATACAATGCTTTATTGGTTATTATGATGTGTAATAGTTGTAATATCATTATAAAAGTATAATAGTGATCTTATTTAATGTTAATTATGGTTATATAGATGAATAATAAATACCTATAATGATATGAAATTTTATATAATTCATTACTTTAAAAGAGGAGATCATTGCCTCATTATTTTCACATTTGAAACGATTTCATTAATAACAACAATTTTTTAATCATATAATCAATATTTTATTAAATTTTCATAACATAAACACAATTATAACAAAAAAAATTAATTATATACGTTTATATCAACTTTATATCTATCTACTAAAGGTATTAATGAAAAATTCAAAATAATATTTCATATAGGAGGTAGTTTGCATGTGCACATGGATAATGATTTCAATATCATATAACTAGATGAAGGAGTAATATGGTTCAATATTTTTGAATAATAATCATGTTATAAATATCGTAATTATTATAAAATTACACTTTCATAAAATCCTTATGTGGTTGTGAAGGAAAACAAAAGGACTTTATTTTTTGCGGTGGTAGTCAACAAAACGTATGCATAATAGTTCAAATATTCCAATCAAGTAATGGAAAGGTTGATTAATTATTATTTCCATGAATAATAACATTATATATAGGGATAATATTGATTCAAATACATACGTAATGGGAAATGATAATTCAAAAAAATTGAAAATAATGAATTAAAGAAGAAATAATTACTGATTTTGAGAAAATTTAGGTTTACAAAAAAAATCATTTAGAATGGAATTGAATTAGATAATCCCAAGTTATAAGATGCTAAAAATTATTTGGGGTTATATGATAATGATATGCTGTTAGTTTTTAGTATGAAAACGTTTTTGTATATGGTTATTAAAGGGGAGGGAGACCATTTATAAGATGTGATAACAGATTTTAAACTAATTCAACATAATATAATGCAATATTATGTCAAGATGATTACAAAGCGATTAAAATATAAAATAATTTTATGGATTTTGATATAATATCATAAATATCTCTTTTATAATTAACATAATTTTAAAAATTATTTTTTAATGAAGGAAACGTGTTTTATATTATATTGTATTGCGATCATACTATTGATAATCAAATCAAAAACAGTTAATTTCATTTATAAGTTCCACAAAATTCATCATCAACTAAAACCAATAAATTTTTATATAATATTGTGGGAAAAAATAATATATTCTATATAGTATAATTGGAAAATTTGGATCTCCCTAATTTTCTTGAATAATAACACCTATGACCAACAATATTTATATGAAACAAAATATTCGTATAGAAATCGGCATTCTAGATAATAGAAATATAGAAGAATATGATAAATTTAGTTAAAAATTTAAGCTAGGAATAAATAATCATTTAGATGTGGTACCATGGCTGTTGGATGAGTAATATCACTTTACGAATAGTAACCTAATAGTTGGGAATAGTATCATGATAATTTTGAATAATAACATAACCATTGGAATAATAATATAACATTAAAATAATAAAATGTAATATTAATTATATTTATCATGTTTAATTTAAGAACAAGTAAACAATATAATTTCATAAATAAAATATATTTATTAAATTTAATTAGTATTATAAGAAAAATATTAATAAACACTATTTTTATGGTATCATGTCAATATCATTATTTATATATTTTAAATTATAACAAACATTTAAAAAAAATATTTTCGTAGTATTAATATAACTTTAAAAATTTGAATTTCATAATATTATAATAGATTTTTTTTGTAATGTTCTAAAATGCATCATATTTAGGTTAATATTTAAAATATATTTTTTTTTTATAACTGGTGTATTTTGAATTACATAATTCTTGATGTAAAAATTTCATTGTATATTATAGACAATTTTTCATGGAGAAGAAGATATTAAATTTTTTAACTGACTAATATAATATCAATAATTTTTTTTCATAACTAAATACTATTTTCCGTAGTCTATTATCTAATGGATTCAACTGAAATAATAACTTCTCATTTTGCCCACATTCCATTTTAATAATCCATTTATTTCCAATAATAAATTGCGTCAAAGTACAACTTTTTATATTTATATATGATTAATTTTGTTTAAAATATCAATATTCAAAGGGTCATCATTGATATGGTATTTTAAAAAATATATTTTTCAAAAAATAACCATCTTATAAAATATATGTTACCCACAAACTCCCCTGGGAATTTCACATCACTTACACCTTCCAATGAAAAATATCTACCAAATTACAATGTTTTAATTCTATTAGAAGTATTAGGAATATTTTAGAACAATCATAAAATATTATTTTATGATGTTATGTGTCCTATAAAAGTATAGAAATTATTAAAAAGGGAATTTATTTCTTTTCTTTATTCCATTCCCCTTTCTAATTTCACAACCTACCTCTCCTTTCTAATTCAACCCATCAAAAACTAATTATACATTATGATACCATGATCTCAATAATTTGAATACACTGTAGAATATTCATATTTATATATAGAATTATATAATGTAACACTCTTATTTTGTTTGAAATAATATTTTTTGATAAAATTTAAAATCATCAATAAAATGTTTAGATGGTCACCATGTTCTAACAAACAAAAATAATGTTTTTTAATTTCTATTATAAATTATTATAAATATGTACACAATATACATGGATGTTTCTTAATTAATATATTAATTTTTAATATTAATTTTAATTTCTTTATGTAAGGAAACATATTGATAAACGAAATTTATTTTTCAAAGGTGGTTATATTTTTCAAAAAAACTATTTTCTAAAAATTTATTATATTCATTTAATTGAAAAAACTAATTAATTTTTACAAATTTTATAAAATTTATTGGAATAAATTTCAAAATTGCGTGGAATAAAAAATGTAATATTATAGTATATTGTCTTTTTTTCGATTTCTCTCCAAATATTAGTTTCTTATATTATTGTAAATACTATTCAGTTTTAATGAAATATGCATTTCATTTAAAAAAAATATAAGGTTAATTTTTGTTTAAAATTGGTATTAACAATAAAAAAATTTCAATTATTCCCTATTTAATATAATTTATTATATTTTAATCTATATCAAATTTTATTCCAATATAAATAATTTAAAACATTTAAATATACCCTTTGGAAAACAAATTTCATCCCATCTGAATAATAATTTTTATAATAAAATTTTTCAATTATGTGGATTAAATTTTAATAAATTAATTAATTATTTTTAATAATAATTATTATTATTTTATATTATGGTCTAGTTAATGTTTTTCCATTATGAATAGGAAAAATGATAAATATTAATTTTTTTTGTTTTGGTAAAATTGGGATTACCATGGGATAAACTAAAAATTCAAGGGTTTAAAAGACCCAAAAATTTAATAATTCTAATTGTATAGATATATATAGAAATTATTTCCATAATTTTTTAAAATGGTTTATTTTTTAACCTTTTAGAATGAGAAAAATGGGGATGGATTAAGTTTATTCTAAAATACATGTGTGCCATATCACCCACCTACGAGAATCCATCAACTCTCTTATACATTACACATTGAAAAATAACATTGGTTAATCCGTGAACTTATAAAATCATTCTCATAATTCCATTATCCAATCCAATAATCCATTTATTGTGTCATAAATCCATCCAGTGATTAATATTTGTGAAAACTAAAAGATATTGTCTGAAAAAGTTGATATATCCATAACTGAGTGTTTTATTTTATTTCATTCTCCAGCACTATGAAATATTCTTAATACAAAATGATATAATAACATCATTATGTTAAATACAACTATATTATTTTATATATACATTTTATTTTCATTTCTACTACGAATTAAATATCATTGTTTGTTTGTACAGTGAACTACCGCATTGTGAAGAAATATAACTCATTTTTAGAAATTCTTTTTATAGAAGGTAATAAAGATAAATTTAATAAATTGATAATTTATTTTTGAAATAGATAATATTATATAATTTTAATAAATTTATTACATTTCATCCATTTCATTCATTGAGAAACATTAATCAATATTCTTGATTTTGGAAAACCAATATTTTCCATAAACAATGTATTTCATTTTATATCTCCAAATATTTATGGATTACTATTAAAAAATATATATTGAATATATTTGAATTTTAAAACCTGGATAAAATTATTTGATATTATATCCAAGATCAATGTAATAGGATTGAATATACAAAATCAAATCATAGAGAAAACTAGACATGTTCTAACTCAAAATATGATTTAAACAAGGAATTATTAATAAACAGTTAATAATATATCCTGAATAATTATTATATTGTATGATATATAAAATTTTATTTAATATATTAATTATAAATATATAATTATTACGATGGATTTAATAACTATTCAGATGGTTTTTGAGACTTCTGTTATTTGGTTTTGATCTGAAATTGTCTTCCATGTGATAGAAGATATGTTATAAAAAAATATTAATTTATGGAGTGTAAATATATCCACTGGAAAAATATATAATTAATATAATTATTTTAATGATACTTAATATTTCATTTCATGTTTATCATAAATGTTTCCTTTTATTAAAAATTTTCCAAATTTTTAATGTTTTTGTCATAATATCATTGTTAATGAGAAATGATTATAATTTTGTTTATAATGATGAATTATTATGATCCATATATTAGGAAACTAATATATTTTATTATAATAGTATAAATTAAATATGAAACTAGTTTTTACATTATTTCCACTATTTATGTACTTAATTGTTCAAAATAATGGTTTTAAAATACATCTCATTTTTGTCTCTTTGATCAAAAATGGTATTTTGTGCATATCAATGTTTAAAAAAAATTGATTTAGTTGTGTTTTTTTAAATATACCAAGATTGTTTAAATTAATTCATATAAAAATATAAATTTTTAGAAAACATTCTAAATGGAATATGAATTTCCTTTTCAGAATTATTATGTTTTGAGTTTAGATGAAAATGTTAATTTGAATATTTTTTTAAAGTGCACAAGAATAATAGAATATTACAAAGTCCAGAAAACTAAATGATACAATGAATCCAATAAAATATTCAAACATAATTTCATGGAAAATTTATTTATTATCCATTGGAATGTTTTTTAATTTGATGAATTGTTTCCAATGAATAAAGGATATTTTCTTCATGAATGAATTAACATTTTTATATAATTAATAATCATCATTAACAAAACCCATTATTGTTTCCTATATATTATTGGGGATATGATCTAGTCGTTCCATACTTATTCATTCAGAATATGTTTTATTATTATTAAGAAGGTGTTACTATGAATCACAACTCTTTTCCCTTTGTAATAATATGAAGAAAAATATATGAAACCCATTAAATTCTTATGGGTTATGCAGTGATGAAATTTATATAATACCAATTTATGCTCCATGGGTTATATAATTATATATTACATATTAAACACACTTATTTTAATGGGTTTTAATAAGATGAATTTTTTATGATATGGTGTGATATTGTTTTATAACTTTCATTTTTGGAATAGTGGGACCTATATCTTCATCAAATAAATTAGATAACTATTGAAATATAATGTGATAAAATTGACTAGAATCTGTTGTGAACCAAATTCAATAAAGTAATTAGTAGAAATTTTTTTCCATTGGAGATAACCTTTATTACTAGGATGGTTTCAGTAGTTAACCCATTCCACTACGGTAGAAATTGAAATTTACCTTGAATAAGAGGTAAATTATTTTTTATACTTATGTGTATGACACAATTCACTATATAATCTTTATATTATTATCTCATGGATCATGTTCATGGATTACATTATGATTTATGTCTAATTATGTTCCAATATTTATTCTATAATCCAATATTTGGATATTTGAATAACATGATATGATTTTGAAATGTTATGATAATATTATTTTATCATTTCTCTCATGTTAATTGTACATATGTCAATGGTTTTCCAAACTAAAAAATTTATACCACCATCTTTATTGTTTATTTTAAAAAATAATAATGAAATATATAATGTATGATTTTTTAAGGTTGGAATTTTTGATGATCCTAGTGAGAGATGATCTAGTTCACCTATGAACCAATTTTTTATGTTTCCATGATTCTAAAGGCATTATACGATTATTATTTTTTGTTTTTTTTTGTGTAAAGTAATTAATGATCATAAAAAATTTAATATATATGTATTAAAGACATGGTTAATTATTTTTGGTATCATAGAATAGGATTATGTATCCTTTCGAATCATGAGTGAAACAAAATTTTGGTGAACCCTTAAGAAAATAAAAAGTTCACAATAACATCCTATCATTTTACTAATTAAGTTATTATGTGTTTTGATATGAAATTCATCCCTATATTTATAAAAATGGTAATTATTTCCTTTAAATATATACATTGGGGTAATAATTCTATAAAAGATGCATTAGGCCATACTCCAGTATTATCTTGTTCATGAAAATGGGCTTTGTAGTGTATTTTTTTGACACTCTCATGGTATACAATTTGGTTAATTTATTGATTCATGATAATCCATGATAAAGCATTTGAGTATAACATAACAATGAAAAAACTAGATTATTATTATTTTATCTGGAATATAAAAGATGTTTCCCTATTTAAACATCCAATAAAAAATTTTGGTTACTATATATTTTCCTATTATTATTATTCGTTGTAAAAACAATTTTTCCTCATAAAGGATGGATCCTTAAGGAACTATTTAAATTAATAATATAATGGAGAATGAAATTAATTTCCACTAAATATGGTAGGGGATATAGATTTATAAGTCACATTTTTATGCTCAATTAAATTAATGAAGTTAGAAAATGTGATGAAAATATAATAAAGTAAGTGAGGGACAAAAATTCTATTGGTTATTTCATCAGTTAATGTACACCATGTTTTTATGGTTCCACCCATCTACTAGTTGGTAATAAATAGATAATTAAAATGGTAATGAATATTTCAACTCACCAGTGATTAGAATATGAAAAAGTTATTATATCTTTCTATAATTTATATTAAAAGGTAAATTAATGATGAACACTCATCATGAATACATGGAACCAAAATGAAATTGACTCCATGTAATGGGATGTGAATAAGAGATTATTTTTCAATAAGTAAAACCTATATATTTTTTATACAAAATTATAGAATGAAATCCATAAGATAACTAAGAAGTATGGTGAATCAATGGGTACCTATAAATAAAATTTTAAAAAATAATGAGTTATGTTTATGGATTTATCTTACATCCTGAATGTAAGGTTGATTTATTGTTCAGTGGGTTAATAAAACCATTGAATGGTGTTTTCCATTAGGGAATTCAATATCCAAGAAAAAATAATATTATATGTTTTCATGGTAGTAATTGATACTATAGGTACCCAAAAATCATATGGTATTGATATGAAAATAAAGATAGAGTTGAAGGGATACAATATGGACAATGGATAGAAGAATAATGGATTTAATTAATTCCTTTAGTTTGTTATAAAACATGTTATAAACTATCTTATGGTTAATGGTAAATTATTTATGTGTGGAAGTGATGCTCATTTAAAAATAAAATGATCTAGTGATTGGAATAAGTTAACTAATGATGAGTATAGATTTAAATATCCATAGAATCCACTTCCCACAATCAAGTGTTTCGAATGACTGGAGTACCGATACTAGGATAAAATTTCCCAAATATAATTGCAAATAATAATGACCGACATCTGAAACCTATTAAAATAATTTATGTGGGAAAATATCAAACAATAAAATATTCTGATGAGGTGTGGGATAAAAACAAGGTGTTATGTAAAAATTCCATCCAAAATAGAAATAGAAATAAATTATTTGGATATGGATAAACCCATTCTATTAAATCTAACAAATTTTAAAAGGGTTTCAATATTCCATCCAAATGGTCAGATGTCGAATTATCAAATAAGAAGCCCTCATTATTGAATTATTGCATCACTTGTATATGATTCAAATCTAATGGTTTTTATAGTTATTTTCATCATACGAGTCGTTTCATTTATAAAATGGTACAATTGGATGTTATTTTATGAACATTTTTTTTCTCAACAAACATCCCACATCAATTGTCATGTGAATGATATCACATTTGATATTACAAACCAACCAATGGTTTTTATCCATTAGATAATAAATATATATATCCGATAGAAATCAAATTCATTATATGGGTATTTATTAATATTTAAATGAGTATTTTATCTTACATTGTTCTAGAGAATATAATAGTTTACTACATGAATATTGTGTCAGATCTTGTTGGTGGATTTCTATTAGTGTATCCTAGTCATATTATATATCCTGAAATTGGGTTTTCAATATTACTAATACTTTATATCACACCTATATTAATTAGTTACTATTGAATGGACCAAATAGAGATACAGTAATTAAATAAACAATCCAAGGTGATTCTTGAAAAGGGATTCATATAGACAGGTGTGTAACCATAGGGTTACATCATTATATTTTTACAAAAAAGAACGATTGAATAAAAAAACTTTTCACTGATTATCGAGAACTGAAAAATATAAAAATCACAAATACGTATCTTCGTCCCCATATTGATAACTTGTTTGATCAAATGCATAGGTGTTAATAAATTTATATGATCAGACAATTACAAATTTATCATAAATTTAGGATCATTTAAGAGGTATATACCGCAGATAAGATTCTGTTGAAATTATGGACACTACATGTAAATATTTATTCCACTCGATATTATTATTTCCTCTACTACATGCATAGGAAAACTAAATAGTGTCTTCATATATTACCTTGATCATTATGTGGTATTCTTTTATAATATTTGTTTATCTATTCAATAATCATAGAAGAGAAAAAATATTATATTATAATTTCACGGATGTCCCTATTGAAGATGAGATGTATGCCGAAATTTAAAAGTGTGATTTTTTTATAAAAAAGGGTTCATTTATGGGTAATATAATCTCAATATAGGGTAAATTGGTGGATCCATTAATGTCATAGGATATTTAATGTTAGATCACAATGACCACTGTGACTGAGATATGATGTTTCTATGGTTTGGATGGATATTATTGTTGGGTTTTTGTATTCTCTCATTGGTCCCATCCCATGTTCCATTCCACATGACTTCTCTACATGGGGAAGAGATAAATGGTGTGTAGGGTATCTATATATCATGTAATCCATATCAATATTGAAAACCCTGTTCGATGTATCATAGGGGAGACACACAATGTCTTCATCTACATAAACATTGTGTAGTCAAGATGTTCATAAAAATCTGGATCCTTCTTCCAATCATTAGATTCGACCATTCCACATTGATATCAGTCACTTATCCTCCCTTGAATGTTTCATCTTTCCATTTTTCATTGTATTCATCCATCTAATGGGTTGGGAGTGCTTCTTGTTGGTCTTCAGCTGTTCGTATCACATTCCTCTTACCACCACAATTCATTGCTCGGTTCTGGATCTCAAAACCATGGAATTAAATTCCCGCATCCTGAAATCATCCCATCACAATACATAATTGATTGATCAATCAATATCATGTTGATCCTTCGATATTATGGGGGTATGATCTGTCTTGGTACCTCTCAACAATGTCAATTTAGGATCATAAGTTCTAATCGGTGAAGAAAACTAAATAATTTGTGGGAGGATGGAACACGAATAAATTTTTATATATCATTTTTAAATATTTTGGTGCAATGATCAAGATTGAGGATATCATATGTTAGAAAATAGTTGAATAATAAAATTAAATATAAAATTGATGCATTAAATGTTCAACAATTGAAACAAATCGAAAAATAGATGATAATGCTCAATAAATGTAATAAAAAAGTTAATAATCAACTATTTGGCTAGTTTGATTAGTATATTGGATCATTCTTCATCAAATAATGTGCTCACTAATAAATGGAAATTTTTTTATTTTTGTTCTTTGATCTTCATAGATCCATATAATCTTCTCTATCAACTATTGATTCACTAATAGAAGGATGATGAATTCTCTTGAATATTCTTAGGGAACATGTGACTGTCACTGCGGAAAATAATCATTGATAAAAATTTATAAATATAATCCTTTGGGTTAATTATATAAATTTATTAAATAAATAATCTAAATAATCCAATAACATTCCACCAATGGATAGCTAATATGAACACCCACCACTAACATGTTTTATGATTCACCATGGGTAAACATCACTCTAGGTGTTTAACTATGGTCATGAATTTCTAATCCTAGATTATATATACTATTTATCCAATTTTATTTAATAAATTTTGTGTGTTTAATATAAAAGATATAAAATATTTTGTAAAATTAATTTTAGGAACCCTGGGCCATAGAATCGCATACTTTCTCTACACATAGCTCTAAATATAAATTTTTAAATATACTTATTGTATTTCAAGGGAAAACCATGTCCACAATATCATTCCCTACTTCATATTTTTCCTTCCCTAAAAGAAAAAAATAACCAAAAACTCTGAATACTGGCCCCTCATATGAGTCTCTAACCCCAAGGAGCACAATGGGACATTCCAAATGCCTCCAAAAAAATTAAAAAGAAAGGGATGATCTATTAATTCAATTTCATTACCTATCAATCCTATAAATCTACCAGGTTCACCATAAAGGTATCACAACCCTTATGTCCACCTCACCCCATTCGATGACATAAAAAGGGTCATGTACATATCTCTTCTATTAGGACATATGGAAGAGGTCATGACCCCTTTCCAACTGTGGGGGTAGAGATAAGTTGTAAGAGACATCTCAAACCCTCAACATGAACTCAAACATCTCAATAATCATTTGATTTCTCTTGACTCACTATGCTCTCCAATATAATTCTCAACATGGGGAGAATTTTAAGAGTATATATTCTGCATAGTATAACTCTATGGTCCAACAATGTATAACATTGTAATATTTATACCTCCTCTTGAAAATCATTATCCCCTTATATATGAAAAATACCTTATTTGTTGTCGCACACACCAACTATGGCCCCAAAATAGATTAATCAAAAATATTCAAACAGAATAACGGTGTCCTGTTGGATCAATGGTGTCGGGATATAATTTGAGAAATCACGACAGTATAGTGGTATCTTATTCTGTACATAATCCATACCAAGGAAAGTTGATTCTCCCTGATCCAAAAAAGTCTAAAACGGAAGACCGTGATATATCATCCAAAAAACATATAATGTTATTGGTATACACATCCTTATGGGGTGAATGTATATACTCATCCTCATCTTGGGAATGATTTCCTTCTTTATTCCTTTTCACCATCATGATGTGGGCCATGCATCAGGACTTGAAAGAATCTTTGAGGTAACCCCATAAGGGAGAACAATACTCGTATGTGCATCATATCCAAACACTCTACTGAAATCTTCTCCCTGATAACAAGCACATGTGCTACCATTTTGATTCAATAAATTATCATCCATATGGAATCAACGACATTCTATATACCTGGATGACCTATCACAATATCAACAGATATTTTGTCCCACATACACTGACGAATCTGAAGGGGCATCAAAATGACTACTCGAAGTAGGTTATCATCATTCACCTACTGACATGTGAGGCACCATGAGAAGAAATTAGCTTCACTGTGAATCATTTTAGAACAACATAACTTCCAAAAAAGGTCTACATACATCTTCACCACAACGGTATGTGTAGACATATGAGAACTATGGAACTCACTCAACACCTCCTCCCACATTGTAACATGGAATATATTCATTCCATGAAATAAGATAACATGATTCCCTCATTAAAAATATAAATATGGTGAATATCCTATGGATATCATGACATGCTATACCATGTGGCTGATGTCTGTCAAATTGGACTCTCTCACATACTTGAGAAGTGGTGGAGTAAACACCATCAATATATGTCATGATACATCATCTATCCCACCAGGGTAAGCTATAAGGAATTGAACTACTCAAAGCCTCATGTACCAACTGATACTACTGTTTATAACTATTTTAATCATCTAACACATTTCTTTCTATGATGTATAGACTCTCTCAATGTCATAGCCCTTCTGAAACGTTATCCATTGATGTGGTCTCTAGTTCATGTCTTTCTTTGTCAAAATTTACCTAAGACATTGATGGAATGTCTAATACAAAAATGAATCTCTAGTAATATAGTGCATCTACATCCTTGTGTCGAAGAAACCACTCCCAACTCAAGGTTGTGGTTAATATAGTTATTCTCATTGGGAATTATACACCCTGAACATTATACAATAATTTCGTATGGTTGAATCAACATGCATCAAATCCTAGATCTTGTAACATGACATCACATTTCATACTCCACACCCTCAGCTAATATTCTCAGAACATTTTTAATTATCATCCTTAGACAAAACACCTTAAAGGCCCATATGAAATATCATAATATATGTAAATGGATTCCCATTATGCATTAGAGCCGTTAAAGATACTAAAATCATAGAGAAGGTGGCCAAAAACCACATTTAGTACCCCGAATAATCCACAAAGACATGACACCTCTGAAAAGTTCTTATTTGGATCCCAATAAAGCACCAAATTGATAATTTCTAGGTCCACGACTAATCAATTCTCAAATATGAGATGCCTATAGAATTGAATTTCATGTATCTATAACTATAACATTGATAGAATACCATAAATATGGTGTTCCAAAATAAACTCTATAACCAACCTCAAGTTAATTGTATGTACTATTTATGATACATAGTAGATGAGTATATTTCCACTGAATAAAACAAATAAAATATTCAAATTAAAACTTCATTATTTCACAAATAAAATCCATAAACATGGAGGGGATGTTCATCACACCAATGGAATCCCCAAGAACTCATAGTGACCAAAGTGACATTAGAATTATAGATTTGGTATATCATCCTCACAAACCCACAAATTGTAATAAAATAAAAAGGGATTGATCTTGAAAAACAATATAATGTCTAGAGAATGATCAAATTGGTTGAAAATCATTTTATATGGGTTCTTATTCTTTATCATAGTGGAGTTTAGGCGACAATAATCTTTGGAAATTTGCATGATCATATCCACCATCTTCAAAAAAAAAATTTGATCTACCTAGGGGGACACAATAGGCTTGATGAAACCCTTTACTCCATGGTTATCTAAATGAAACTGCATCTCCCAGATCCTGGTAGTGGCCATATAATATTTATAAGAATATATCACAATTTTCTCATGATTAATGTAGATAGAAGAATCCATCTCCCACCTTACGATGATTCCATATGGTTGGGGGAAATAATATTTAGGTAGCGTACCCATGACGTGAAATAATGGGAGGGTTTCACTCAACGTATAAATCACGGAACCAGAAAATATTCCAACTAGAAGGTTCCACTCTAATAGTTGATAGACGAACCATGCCCTACCCAACATGAGGGTTCCAGTATTATAGTTGATATGGGACCCATTCCCTTACCAGCAAGGGTGTTCCCCTATATTAGTCGATTGAGGACCCATTACCAGGCTTGACAGGAGGGTTCTATTTTGGTGTTAGAGGAACCATGACATAACATTTTCGATGGGTTACATAATGGTATCAGATAAAGGATCTCCACCAAGACCAGCTAGAGATTTTCACTCAATATTCCACTAGTAATACTACCAGATCACTTCCATCCTTGTTTATCACTTTAATAGTCTATAATCAATAATCATCTGACACCATATCTCAAATTCCCTAATAAAGGGATCTAATATATCTATTGTAGTAAAATAAGTATGACAGAATTAGCAGAGGATAAAATAATAGATTAACCAATGAGATATGAGATATTGATGTTTCCTCAAAATGTACCATGGTGTATCTGACATGTGGGGGGACCCACATGGTGTGTAGTCCTTCTCTACAACCATTCTAGGTCCATATAGGTACATGACTAGCCCACAATGATGGGATACATTAAATTTATGTGATCTACATATTGTGATCATGCCACTTAGGGTCCCACTCGTGTTCTTGGTCATGTTTGTTTACTATATCCCATGCTAGTGTACTTCGGTACATATTTATTTTTATCAGATGTGTTTCTACTCATTTCCAAAGATGTTCCAATGTACTTTGTCACAAAGCCATCATCCAGGACATGCATTTCCACATAGTGTGCTTCCTATGTTCTCCTCCATAAGGATTCTCCGCCAATAGAGGAGGTAAATAACATATAGGTGGTCTACATGATATTACATCCTTGTAAATTTCCAGAACCTTATCCACATTAGCATTGAAGAATCGTACTTTTTATTCCTCCAATTACAAGATGTGTTATCCTATTTTCATTATTAATCTAGATCAGAATTACATGATATTGATATAACAATTCCTATATGAGTGTTGTCTTTTTTCACCAAAGAATGATGGATGAAGAATGTTTTTGATATTTCTGGCCATTTAGTTGCTAGAAAATGTTACTTATTCATCTTTTTAGGTTCTTCATGTGTATTTCATGCCATTGATGTTCATATCCTGGTTCCAAATCTAAAATCCATGATATTCACCCCCACATACATTCAAAAATCACAGAAAACATCATTGGTTTATCAATCCATCCATAGACTGTGGATTTTTTATGATCTCAAGGGTTTAATGAGCCATGATACCACCTAAAAACGTGGAACCTTGATTGAGGGGTCCAATAAGTGATGAAACATGGAATGAATATGAAATTAATGTACTAGATTAGATGTTTATTGATATTTTAAAAGTGTTATTAACAAATGAAATGATATGTGGATATCTGGGGTTAGAAAAAATATTGAATAACAAAAGAAACCTTTACATAGGAACTTTCATGATTCAATAAATCTACTATATAGTAAATGAGATGATCACATTCAATTTTTTTTTTTGAAGAGGTCATAATCCACATTTTGATAAATTAATCTTGGATATTCATTCGTTCAACATTGAAGAATATTCTTTATAAAAAATGGATGATTTTATTTGATTTATTATGATTTGATCTGTTCCCTTATAGAGATTCAACATCGTCTAATTTAGATTCACAAATATAATCCAGAAGAACACTCTCGAATCATACAATTTTTTATGTGGATAACCCTTGGAAATTTAATTTTTTTTATTTTAGATATATTATATTGTATTTTTTAATATAATAAATATTTTATTAATTTATTTTATCCACTAAACATACCTCCAAAGTCTGGGATACCTGATCACATCATCACTGATGAGCAGTAGGTAATTTTTAGGGTAATAATATTGATCTAGACTCATCCATTATTTCATATTTCTCATATAAAATTTTATATAATATTTAAAAAAATTAATTTTAAAAAATATGTTTGTATTATAAAATATATCTATAATTTCTATAAAATTTATTCTGAACTAACTATGATATCGAATATTACACTTTCATAGCTCCTGGATGAAAAATTATTTGTAAAAATATTACGAAGTCATAAATGGAAAACCCACATCTCTAAAAAGGATGCATTTTGGAGTAACTACACATAGGATATTTCTTCCAGAAAAATTTAGACATATATTGTATAAGAATGTATATAATTTCTAGAAAAAATAACCATTTCTATTACTTATCAAAAAAATACGATGTACTTATATCCTTTTCCTAAAATTATATCATATTTTTATGTTCCCTAATCTACAATATCCAAAATCTAGTTCCCATGATTTTTGTTGAACACTTATAATTTTATCTAATGTTACACTGAACCAAGTGCCCTATTTCTGGTGTCTACATTATTAAATTCCCATATTATACAAGGAACCACATCTCTGAGGACTAAATAGTTTAGTAGTCTTTGTAAACATGATACATACATGAAATTTATATTATATTTTAACGCATAAATTATGGTATGAATTTTATATTATAATAATATAATTCCTCTTAGCATATACTTAATTATTAACCAAATAATACATACCTGTGTCATATAGAAAAATAAACCATTTAAAATCTGGCATCATAGAATCTTAGTAAGGGTATGAAAAATCAGATGCTATAAATTAATAATCAATATTCAATAGGTATTGTTAAACAAATGAATAACAAGGTATTTAATAAATACGATGAGAATAATATGGTAGGTATTAATGATGATCGGTAAATTCCATATAAATAATCATATGAGAGTGAAATTTAAATATGGACTTTTTAACAAATCAAATAATCATAATGAATGTCAATAACAAAATTCAAAAAGATGGAATGAATAATGATGGAAATATTAATAATTTCATTGAGGAAATTAGAAAATAAATCTAATACCATCGATGACATGTACCAATACATCTATATAAATGGTCCAGTTGATTGAAAAAATGAATCAAGATTGTTTTATGGGACCTACCAATGCATCGTGCAGATATATTGAGCATCATCAATCACATACTAAGTCCAATGAATATCTCATATAAAGGAGTGAAATATAATAAACATAAGAATTCATATTCGAAAAAATTTATTAAATATAAATATATTCCCCAATCAATAGATATATTAATAAACAATCTAGAGTAAAATGATTTGTTTTAACATAGTACATTTCTTATCTATCAAATCACAAACCACTTGGATGTATAATAAAGATGGTATTGGTGGATTATATCCCTATTAAATCATATAAAACATTAAATCATGTGTTTATATATGGAAAATTATTTTAAAATATCTCTTGGAATATTCTATGAAGAAAACAACCTCTCTTTGAAAATCACCTTTTTTTATTTTATACCTTGAAAGGTTATAAAAATTTTAACCTTCCTTAAATTTGAATATCAATTTTAACTTAAATATATGAAAAATTATTTGTAATAATTTCCATTTAAAATAACACTGTAAAATTTTAGAGGTATCATCAATGAAATGATGTTTATGATTGAATGTAATTCTATACAGTCTATATAAGTCAAAATTAACATTTTTATTACAAAATAAATTTTTATAAATGTGACTTCATACAAAAATGAATTAAAAATTTCCTTCAAAAAATTTTTAAATAGTTAACCATGGGTAAAAATATATTCTATAAATAATATTTTTCAATGCCATAACTATTTTTGTAACATTTTTAGAATAAATTTTTTGGAAGTTAATTTATTTTTTGATCAAATTTAAAAATTATGATTGTTAGACATCAAAATATTTTCTTCAAAAAAAGTACCAAAGAGGGGAAAAGTTATATTTCAAGAAAAATTAATGAATAACCATATAACAAGAAAAGATATGTATTTTATGATTAAAATATCAAATAATGCACCAATGTGAGAATTAAACAAATACAATCACAAATAATGTTGAGATTCTGAGATAAAATCTTACCACATTGGTTAGATTTTTATCATAAGACCCCTGAATGAAATAAAAATTAATAAAACATTACGTACCATGAATATAAATTAATTAATTATATAACATAAAAAACGGTAGTATATAAACCATAGAGGGAAATCAGTTGTGAATATGGAATTTGTCTCATGGAAATAAATGTTAGATGAGAGACTCTTACCCTACGTTTGATTTTATCGAAGTATTTTATATCACTCTCAACAATAAAATTATATTAATTAAAAACTTTATTAAAACACTTTCTCAAATATATTTTTAAATTTGTTAAACTTATTAACATATTATATATTATAAATTATTCATTAATATTTATATCAGATGTTTGGATGATATTTGAATTATTTGTTAAAAATACAATGAAAGATTGATTATTTCCAAGAGTTTATTATTTAATGTCCAATAGAATAGAAATTATTATATATTTATGTTTATATTTAAAGAAATTATACTTTTAAATAATCATGAATGATGGTTGTGAAAAATGAACTATGTTACCATCCTTGAGACAAATGGTAGTATGTGCACATGGGAAACCTTTCAAATTTCCAAATATCATAATAACAAAAATTCATTAAATATTGTATATTTCAATAATTATAATTATATCATATATATAGTATTATTTTTTTAAAAAAAATATTATATATATCATATTTGTAATGTGTGGATGAAAATATGTTCACATATTTTTGTAATGTTGGTATCTCATACATACATGTATGACATTTTCATTTATCAGTGTCAGAAATAAAATTATATAGAATTTTATAAGAATGTTAAATATGTCATGAATATTATAATTATAAAATTTATATAATGTATATTAATTACTATAATTTATTACTTTTAATGTAATATATTAGTGAAAAAAAACGAATTATATCACTTCACATGGGAGAATGCATCGTCATACACAAGCCATAAAATCATATCCCCTTATGAGGTGGAAAGTAAATGAGTTACAAATTATATAATGAAAAAAATTAATAATCTTGTATAAATATAATATATATACATTTTATTTATCAGCATAACCACCAATTAAAGGTGGTAATGAAAAAATGATGGACATCAGTTCACGATGTGTTATTACTCTATACACATGAATGATGATATTTTAAACCATTTTATTAATGTAGGGAGATTTTATAGTCATGAACCAAACATAAAAACATCTTAGTAAAAGAAATATACATAGTTTTTATATAAAATATTTAACAATAATTTAATAACTTTGATGTAAAAAACAAAATCTTTTGTTGAAGATCATTAGTTTTTCTTCACCCCACCACCTTAGGTTTGTAGAAATTGAAATCCTATGATTGTTTTTTCTTAATAAAATACATTCAGGTTCAGATTAGGTATGTTTTTATGTTATTTGTGTATGTATTGGAATACATAAATTGGTTTTATGATTTTTATAGGATATAAGACTGGGTGTCCTTTTATAAGAGAGGTGACAGGTACAATTGTAAATTTGGAAATGAAAAATGTGTACCCACGTTTTTCACCTGAAATAGTGTCATAAATAGATTATTCTCTAGAATTGAACTTTATATGGGTGGTATATTTCTATCAAAAATATTATATATAGGTTTTAGGTCAGTTGAATGCTTATCATTATAGTTTAAACCTTAGTAAATATGTTTCTTCATAAATATTGGTATATAAATTTTACATTTCTCACTATTCATATTAGGAAAAAATAATTTTAACATCTATATAATATAAATAAATTTTATCGAAAAATTTGAATCAAAATTTTAAATTTATTTAATAAATGATTTATGATTCAAAGTAAAATTAATCTCACAAAAGAGGAGATAATGTGGGCTTTCATAGAGATTCATTTCAAACATTTACAATGTTTTTATAATAAATTATATAAGAAAATTATTCCATTAAAATAAATTAAATACATATATATATAAAATAATTAATATATCTTTAAATCCAATTAAAAATATAATTCATCCCCATTAATTATATTAATGAAAAGGAAGTTTCGATTAAAAATCATTAATTTTCACTATACGTCTAAAAATGAATAATTTTTTAAAAATCACAAAATACACTAGAAGATAACTTTGATATTATGATTTCAAAGAATAAAATTATTTTAAAAAATAAATTTTCTAAATAAGGTAAAAAAATATTTTAAAATAATGTGTGACATGCTTGACTAAACGCCCTTTTAAAATAATAAATTTATCCGAAGTCATTTTTTTGTTGTTCAAAGTGGTTTTATTTAATATATAATAAATATATTTCCATTTTATTTTTTATATATTTTTTTGTAATAAAAATTTCATAATTTATTCTTTTATTTTTTTTACCCTCTAATTTATCATCATAGGGATAAAGAAACTCTTGAAATTATAATTATTTAGTACAGTATCATTTTTCATTCAAACTTACTATTAAATGAATTACAATCATTCAAAGTGATAAAAATTAATTAAAAATATATATATCATAAAAACTCATTGTGGTATATTATATTCCACTCATGGTGATGTATGTCATACATGATACTAAATATGACGTTCATATGTTGAAATCTAAGGGAGTTACACTAATTCCTCTTCAATCATTATGGATTTATTTAGTAGAATCATTAAATATTACATTTAATTTTTTTTGGTTTTATTTATCACTAGTATTATCAGATAACCCATGATAAATGTTAAAAGTTAATATAATCAATTGATTTTGTGGGAGAAATTATGAAACATTAAAATTTTTTGTATATAGGAAAACATATTCTTGGGGAATGTGACTATAGGTGAGAGAATTTCTATAGACCAAAAAAGGATTAATATATGTGGGGAATGTCCCAAAAGAACTAGTTTATTCAAAATCTATAGTTTTAATAATCTATCAATTTGTGAATTATTTTTTTGATAAATTTCCCTTAATTCTATAAAAAACAGACTACGATTACTAGAAAATGGGTAATGTTGTAAAGACCTGGAATTTCATTATAATTTTTTAAAAAATATATGGGAATTTGACGTGTCTGCGAAAATTGGCAGTGCATGATTCTGAGGTCCGGGGTACCCGAAATAAATTTCTAGACATTATTTTAGGTATGTTTAGTAAACATGCGAGTGGGTTTTTCTATCTTTTGAACTGGTGATCAGAATTGAAATTTGAGGGCCCCATTGAACTCGCAACACCGATATTCGCTTATGAATACATTCACCTCAACGACAGCTAGTCAAGGGTGAATGTTAGTTTTTTTGGGTTTTTCATGTATTAATTAAATAAAAATAAAAATGTATGATTTTTTTTTTATTTTCGACACCCATGTGGGTGTTGGAAGGTGGGGTTCACTGGAACAATACCTCCATGTAGATGTTGATGTGTGGGGACTACCAGACTTTAACCTCTCATGGGAGGTTATGGTGGGGGGACCACCCGAACCATATCTTTCCATGAGAGGTTATGGTGGGGTGGGGGACCACCAGGGATTAATCCCCCCCTTTAATTGAGAGAAACTCTCAACCCCACTCATTAATGTGGAGGATAATATTGACTTCCTCAACATTAATTGTGCGAACAGACATACCTTTAATTGTGCCATCATAGGTGATTAATTAACCCAATATGAAATGTGCCAAAAATTAAAATTTTGTGAAACCATTTTTATATTGGGTTGGAATTTATTTTGAGAGTAATTAATATGAATAGGGGAAAGCATTTTCTTGTAGAAAATCTCTCCAAAAAAGAACAACTTATCTGAATGAAAATTATGTTCTTCCAATGAAGAACACCAACGATGATCATCGACCCCAACATCAACTTTCTTCTTTGAGAAATACCCTGATTTAGTACGTCATTAAAAATGACGAACCGACGTTCGTCTTTTCCCAATGATTAATCTTATTCACTGTGGCTCCGTTGACATATCAACCTGAGGAAGGGGTTTAATTCTATTTGTTTATAAAATTCCTTGTACTCCATTATTCTTTTGTGCAGGATTAGGAATAATTATTACGGAAGATCATGGTTGACATTCATTGCATCATTCATAGTGAACCAATTGATATTACTATAAATGCGGTGGGTGTGGGCCAAACTAACAAGGCCCGACCCCTCCACCGTTCTTCTTTGATGGGTACATGGAAATTTAGGATGGCGACAAAAAAAATAGTGCTCCACCTTTCGCGACCTCCGCCACTCCGCGCCACCCTCGAACCACCATCGTGTAGTGCCGCCGTGCTGAGCTGCCGCTTCAATCCGAGCCGCTGCTCTGGGACGAGTGATGTTCACCCCATGCAGCACCCCGACAAAATCAGCCCGCACCCCTTCTCGTGCCCCGGCCGAACTGGCTCGCTCCCGTCGCGTCACCCCGGTCGAACGGGCCTACGCCCCTCACGGTGCACCAACTGAACATCCCGCACCCCTAACAGTGTGCCTGCTGAATAGCCATGTTCCCATCGTGGAGACCCGGCCATACCAGCCCGCATCTTTCATGGTGCCCCGGCCGAACCGACCCATGCCCATAATGGCACCCTAGCTGAATCGTCTTGCGCCAGTCACGGCACCCCGGACTAACCAGCCCATGCCCGTCATGGCACCCCAGCCAAACATGCCCAATCCCCTCAAAACGCACAAGATGAAATGGTCCACGACCCGTGCAGTGCCTTGGCCAAATCAGCACCGCGCCCCCTTGGTGTACCTCTGCCGAACCGGCCCCGTGCCCTCGCATCACCCCCACGGTCGAGCCGCCCACGACACCGGCGGGCTCTGCGGCCCCTTTGTAGCCCTCATGGCCTACCGAACCTCCCAGTGGGCCAGTCCTAACCTAGCAGGTCAGATCACATCAACCTAAACTGGGTTGACCCATACTAGGTCGGGTCGGGTCGGTCCTATCATGTCAGCCCAGATCTGGGCCCACTATGACCTTTTACACTCTTTTGGCCATAACATCGGCACTGAACATCCATTTGATGAACCATCAGTGATGCTAGAAATCATGGATCAAGACGGTTCCTTTGATTATACATCACTGGAGTTTTGGTTTGTGATGATAAATGGTCAGGTTGGATCGAGCACGAATCCAACTAGGCCCTCAGGACAAAACGCTAACAACTAACAGACCGGGCATCCCTTTGATGTGAATTATGCTGCATTGAGACCACTATTATGTGGTTGAACATTGATATAATTCTTCATGGGAATTCATGAAACTTCGATTATCGACCATTAGCATGTGGAACGGATCGTCCCAGGGACGAGCGAGAGTTGTGCGGAGACCAAGTAGCTAGTTGAGACCTAGAAACTACTGACAGTTTTGACTCTGAGTGACATGGATAGTCCAGTGGGGAGTACCCTAGTGTCCTGGAGGAACCATGGTGGAGAAAGCCTTGGTATCACGGTAGACCCACGGTACTCGATAGGAGGTGTACCTCAGTAGGCTACGAGGGGGATCACGATCGGTGAGGCGGCAGACCCACGGTGGAGAGCAGTCTTGGTGCCGTAGTAGATCCATGGTACACAATAATTGGAATACCTAAGCTATCCAACGTTAGTGGTAAATGTGCTTGGTGTTGTGGAATACCCATTTCACATGATAGGGGAGGAGTTCTCCAGCAACCGAGGATTCAAAAATGTGACTGGGGATGTTACATGATACTACCCCTAGAATAAAAATCCAGGTTTGAGCTGAGTCCGTTTTTCTATGTTTTTATCATAATTGAGATGGATCATTTGATAACTTATGTATATGTATGTGCATATACCTACATAGGGTTATCTTTGATTTCATTCTTTTTTGTTTATCCTTGGTGGATTTTGTGAGACCACAAGGGTATCGGGGTCCATACTAAGTATCATTATACGCACCCCTACACGGGCTATGCCCACACCTTCTTGTATTGGATGTAGATGAAAAATAGTTCTTACTGAGGCTGAATGTACTACGATTGGACGGTACCTAGAGGAGGACCATACGGTGAGTCAATATATAGAGGGGATGGTCGGACGGGGAGTGTTGAGGGGGCGATCTGTACCAGCCATCAAGTAGGAACCCAGGAGGATGATCCAGTAGCTATCTTCCCTTATCTTTCAGTTTAATTTTATCACTATTGTAGTTGTAATTTCTATTTGGGATTGTCTTCTTTTCCCTTTTTCATTCAGCACTCTTTTTTTATATAGTTTACTTGGAGTTCTGTCCAGTAGTGTGCTTTCTTGTGTGTGTGTGTTTACAGGTTGTAATGGAAATTCCTTCCAGGTTTTAAGAAATTACACAATTGGTGCTACTCACCAACCCCTGGCCTATGGAAGGAGGGCTTGGGGTAGTCGCGACATGGGCCACGGGGGATGGGTCATGAAAAATTGGTAATAGAGGGGTCGGTTCTACTGTAGAACATAGGACTACGATCTTTCATGTGAAGCAATATTGTTAAGTTTAGTTATTGTGGTTTATATTTCAGGGAGTCCACTTTCAGTGTGGCAGTTGTCATATCCATACACTAGGACCCTGAATTCAGATTTCTGACTCAGTGCATGAAAATAATGATCGTGTGAGTGTTTTAAAAAGTATTCTTTATGTCAACACACCAAGTCATCTCAATTGGTATAACTTTTAACCATAGAGCACCAATTTCTTTTCATAATGTCTCCACACAAAAATATTTCTATAGTTTCAAGAGTAGTACGCACTGATAGACCACCTAGCGACGAGGCCTTGATGAAGGGCCCTATTCTAGTATAGGCATCAGCAGAGGCACCAGAAGAACTACTCCCAGTCGGGCCACTGATGCCACCAGCCCTAGCAGCAGATGGTGCACACCCCAAAAGAATATTGCATGGGTTCCAGTGCCAGAGGCCACCAAAAATCAAGGTACAGATGGAACCAACAGTGGCTGAGGATTGGATAGAGGCTGTCGTGAGAGTATTCTGATTGGTAGGGACATCTGCTTATTTCATGGTGATCCATGTCGCCAGCCTTCTCCAGGCAGCAGTAGGAAAATGGTGGATCTTGATGCCCCAGGCTCCCAATAAGGTGAACCATCTCTGGTCAGACTTCAAGAGCCTATATTAGGCAGAGCATGTCCTAGTAACTCTTCACACAATGCGCATATAGGAGCTAATTCATCTATAGCAGCGCAGCATGGCTGTAGCTCAATACTCAATGAAGTTCACTTACCTCTCACGCTATTCCATAGATATGGTGCGGGACCCATTCTTCCAGGCCCGGAGCATTGAGTAGGGACTCAGGTAGGAGATCGGGGTTTCAGTGATCTCACTCAGTATCCTAACGCGGGTGGGGGTGTTAGAGAGAGCCCTCTAGGTGGAGAGTTTCATTGGTGATAAGTAACCAGAAGTGATACCCCCTATCAGTGGTTACATAGAGAAGTATTCAGTAGATGGTAGCAGAAAGACGTCACAGAGGTCCAATAGGTCAAGACCTACAGGTGGACGACTGCATGATTTAGAGCCGGTTGTCTGGGGCACCCAAAGCAGAGATAGACATGCCAAGACCAGGCAGTGTTTCATATGTAGCGGGCAAGGTCACATGGCTCGTGACTGTCTGGACTGCCATTCGGATGATCAACAATTGGTCGAAGGACCACCCATGCAGAGAAAGAGATTCGATCGAGGTGGTCCGCAGGGAGTAGTTATACATGGTAGAGGAGCTGGTCATGCAGCTGGCGGTGGGTGACATTTCGAGATGTTACCGCCACACCCAATAGGAGGTCCTCCCTGACTGTAGAGAGCAGGTGGACAAGGGAGATCATAGCTCCAGGAAGCTGAGGCCTACGACCACGTCACTCCAGATATGATACGATGTACGATATGTGTCTACTCCAACTTATTTCTAGTTCTTATAGACATAGGTTTTAGTCATTATTTTATTTCCACTACCCTCATTCCGATCTTGGAGATTCCAACGGAGCCGTTGGCTCAGTCCATATGGATAGAGACTACTATGGGAGCAGATTCGATGATTACGTACTGGTGCCGGCAGTGTGAGCTGACTCTAGGAGGCGAGATCTTTGGCTACAATCTCCTAGTAGCGGCGTCGAGGCCTTACGAAATCATCTTGGGTATGGAGTGGTTATCTACAGTCCATACTGAGATTGACTATATTAGGCTCAATGTGCAGCGTTTCCACACAGATGGGACTAGGTTTACCATCACCGGCGAAAAGGGAGCCTTTCCAGCGCAGGATTTACTTGCCTGGAGGAGAGTGGAGCTGATCACTAATTAGTTGGATAGCCTTACCCTCAGAGCTATTGGTGTGGATAGTCTGAGTTATCCTTTAGTGGTGGACTAGTAAACAAATTTTTTCCCGGATGATGTCATAGGTCAACCTCCTCATAGAGAGGTGGACTTTTATATTGACTTATACCTCAGAACAATTGTGATATCTTTCCATAATATCAGATGGCTCCCACGGAGCATCGTGAGCAGTGGGTACTGCTAGAGGAAATGTAGGGGAAGGTATTTATTCGGCCCATTGTTTCTCCCTAGGCAACAATGATTCTATTTTCCCAGAAAGAGTATAGGAGCTTGAGGCTTTGTTTTGACTACCGGTGCCTTAAACAGGAAACCGTGAAGAACAGGAGCCCACTCCTGAGGATTGACGGCCTATTTGATCAGGTGATGTGAGCAAGGTGGTTCTCATAGATAGACCATAGATCAGGCCATCACCAGCTTAGAGTACCAAATGAAGATGTGCAGTGGATGACATTCAGATGTCCGTATGGACACTAAGAGTTCTTGGTTTTGTCATTCGGCTTGTCCAACACACCAACAGTGTTCAAGGGACTCTTGAATAGGGTCTTTCAGTCATTCCTTAATCACATTGTAGTGGTCTTCATCGATGACATACTGACCTAATCACCTACTGAGGAGGAGCATGCAAATCATTTGTGGGTAGTACTGGGCACACTCCGAGAGAACCAACATTATGGTAAACTCTCGATGTGCCATTTCTGGATCAGAGAAGTTCATATTCAGGGACTTGTCATCTCGGAGGCTAGAGTTGCAGTGGATCTAGAAATGATTGAGGTAGTACATTCTTGTGAGCCACTCATGAGTGTGATGGAGGTGCATAGTTTCTAGGGTTTTTTTGGATACTAATGGAGATTTTTTCCAGATTTCTCCCAAGTTGCAGCACCACTATCAACCTTGACAAAGAAGGGGGAACCCATTGTGTGGTTGGAGAGATGCAAGAAGATTTTTCAGGAGATGAGGCAGAGGTTGACTAGTGCACACATCATGAGGCTACCAAAGTAGAGCATTGGGTATATAGTCTACTATGATGCATCATTGACCAGACATGGATTTGTCTTGATGGTTGAGAGAGAAGTTATCACTTACATTTCTCACCAGTTGAGGAAGCATGAGCAGAACTATGCTTCTGATGACCTAGAGTTAGAAGCCATGGTATTCAACATGAATATGTAGGGGAACTATCTGATGGGCGAGTATTTTACCGTATACTTTCATCACTAGAGTCTCGGGTATATCTTCTCCCATAAGGAACTAAACCCCAGAAAAAAATGATGGTTTTAGGTCCTCTGGAACAATAACATCAAGATAACCTATACTCTTGGGAAGGGGAATGTTGTTGCAGATGTACTCAGTAGGAGATCTGATATATAACTACTAGGTGAGGCTATGAGGTAGCTGGTTGCTTTATAGATATCCTATGTGGATAGAGATGGAACAATTTTCCTTCAGTATCATATAGTCACTCCCCCACTTCATTAGCGAGTTAGGGAGGCCCAATGTGGGGATTCTGACTGCGAGACAAGACTTGTTCATATATCCAAAGGACATGCACCTGATTTATTTTCTGAAGGTGGGGAGCATGTCATCCTCTTCATATGATGTACCATGGTACCAGTGTCACTTAAGGAGGAAGTGTTGAGGGAGATCCACACATCCACTATAGTGGTACATCCAAGGGTGGAAAGGATGTACCGGGATATCTGATAACAACACTAGTGGTCGGGAATGAAGAAACCAGTTGCAGAGATTGTCTTCTGATGCCTCACTTTTCAGCAATTGAAGGCCTAGTATCACATACCAGTGAGGTTGGATTATCCCTTGGATGTCCTAGACTGGAGGTGGGATGGTATATACATGTACTTCGTTATAGGACATCCACGTACATCTAGTGGACATGACTTGATTTGGGTGATCATCGACCAACTCACCATGTAGGCCCACATACAACCGATCAGAGAGCAGGATTCAGTAGAGAGATTGGGATTACTCAATGTGAAAGTGATTGTATGGCTAAATGGAGTACCTATGATGATAATCTCCGATGATGATGCATGTTTTACTTCCCTACTATAGAAGGGGTTTTAGGTGGCTTTCAGGATGTAGCTATGATTGAGCACTGCCTTCCATCCTCAGACGGATGGCCAGACTGAGAGGACCATTCATCCCTCGAGGACATGATGTGTGCATGTGTCCTCAAATTTGATCGTATCTAGATGGATCACTTGCCTTTGGTGGAGTTTGCGTGCAACAACAGCTATCACTCCACCATTGGGATGGCACCAATTGAGGCGTTATATGGGTGTCCTTGCAGATCACTCTTGTGTTGGACTGACCCAAGGTAGTCAACACTAGTGGGACTAGAGATGGTACAGGCTACCATAGAGACGGTGCATGTCATCTAGGTGCGGGTGAAGACTTCACAAAGCAAGAATAAGTTGTATGCCAACAGGAGACAGAGACATCTAGAGTTTGAGGATGGAGACCATGTCTTTTTACGAGTCTCACCTTGATGAGGTTTGTGGAGATTTCGCTAAGGAGGTAATTAATCTCCGAGGTTCATCAGAACTTTTCAGGTCCTCAACAGAGTTGGCGAGTTGGAATACCGCTTAGCTCTTCCACCTCAGTTGCACCAGGTGTACAACGTATTCCATGTATCCCAGCTGATTATATACATGCATGACGCTTCAAACATCATCAACCATGGCGAGCTACATGTCGACGATGGGGTGCCTTTTATGGAGGTTCTAGTATAGATTTAGGATCGAGAGGAGTGGGTCCTTTATGGATGGTTGATACCTTTGGTGTGTGTTTGATGGAAACATGGGAACCTCTAGGAGAGCACATGAGGGTAGGAGGTTCAGATGCATTCTCAGTACCCCCACTTGTTTCCTTAGGATGAGTTGTGGATTTCAGGTACTTAAAGAATGAGGTGGGGAGAATATAACGAACCAAAATTTCCTTGTAATGTTTTTTAATATATAGGAATTTTTCGATACATCAAAAATTTAGGGTGAATGATTTTGAGGCCTAGAGATCCCTGAATGAATTTATGAACTTTATTTTAGGTACGGTCAGTAAACGGGTGAGTGGGTTTTTCTAACATTTTAATTGGTGCCCACAATTCAAATATGAGGCTATCGTAGAACTCATGATTCTAGTATTCTCTTATGAAGACATTCACATCAATGGTAGTTGGACAGGGGTGAATGTTAGTTTTTGTGTTTTCATGTAAGAATAAAATAAAAATAAAAGTGTATGAAATTTTTATTTTTATTTTCAACAACCATGTTGGTGTTGGAAGGTGGGGTCCATCGGAACTAAACCTACACATGGAAGTTGAGGTGTGGGGACCACCAGACCTTAACTGCTCATGAACGGTTATGGTGGTGGGGACCACCCGAACCATAACCTCCCATGAGAGAATATGGTGGTTAGGACCTCTCGGGATTAAACCCCCCCTTAATTGAGAGAAACTCTCAACCCCCTCAATAATGTGGAAGCGTCGCTTGACTTCCTCCACATTAATTGTGCCAACACACACACATTTAATTGTGCAATCCTAGGTGATTAATTAACCCAATTGGAATTGTTCCTACAATTAAAAATTGGGGGAACCCTTTTTTATTTGAGTTTTTTATTTCTTTAGAGAGTTGTTCCTTGGAAAAGGGGAGAACAATTTTTGGGAGAAACTCTCTCCAATGAATAATCGCTTCTTCGAATGAAGAACATGTTCTTCAAATGAAGAATTCCAACGAAGAACATCGACCCCAACTTCAACATTATTCCTCGAGACTTCCTCTGATGTTGGAAGTCTTCAACAATGACGAACCAATGTCCCTCTTTTCCTGACAATTCGCCTTCTTCCCTTTGACTCCATCGACATATCAACCCGAGGTAGGGGTTTAATGCTATTTTTTATCACCTTCCATGTACTCCCTACTTTTCTTTTCTGGGATTGGGAATAATTATAGTGAAAGACCATGGTTGAGGTTCATTGATCATTCATGGTGAACATATAGCTACCACTCTAACCATGGAGGGTTTGGCGTAAACTAACATGGCTCGACCCCCCTCCAATCTTATTTTATGTGTACATTGAAATGGAGGAAGGTGAAAAAGTTAACGGTGTTGTTCCGCTAGCGACCTCTGCCGCTCCACCACGCCACCAAACCGATGCCATGCCGAGCCGTTGCTCCGATCCGAGCCACCTCTCCGGGATGAGCCTCCTTCACCCCAGTAATCACCCCGACCAAACCGAACTGCGCCTCTCACGGTGCCCCAACCAAACTGGCCCCTGCCCATCGTGGCGCCCCGGCTGAACAGGCACTCGCCCCTAGCTACGCCTCAGATGAACCGGCCAGTGCCCCTCGTGGTGCCCTGGTAGTACCGTCCCATGCCCCTCACAGTGCCCAGGATGTACCGACTCGTTCCCCTTGATGTGCCCTGGACGAACAGGCACCGCACCCCCCAAGGCACCGTGGATGAATTGGACCCACTTCCCCATGGCGCCCCGACTGAACCGGCCCCACACCATCGTGACACCCTGACGGCTGAGCCACCCCACGACACCCGTAGGCTCGGTGGACCCTTGCGTCCCTCGGGGCCTATCGTTACTCCCATCGGGCCTAGCTAACCCAGTGGGAAGGGTTGGTCGACCTGAACTGGTTCGACCCATACCGGGTCGGTCCGACCGGGTCGGACCGGACATGGACCGACAACAACCCTTTGTGCTCTTTTGGGCATAAGATTGGCATCAGACGTCTATTTGCCGAACCATCAGCAGTGCTATAATTCTTGGTGAAAGATGATCCCTTTGAGAAAACTACACTGTAGTTTTGGTTTGAGATTGGAAATGGTCATGTTGGATTGGACACGAATCCAACTAGGCCCCCAGGACTAAAAGGCTAAAGGCTCACAGACCGTGTGTCCCTTTTTTTCCTCATCTATTGCTTTGATAACCCTATGATGTGGTGTAGCATTGAGATACTTCGTGGGGCTATTTGAAATATGTAGTATCGTCCATTATCCCATGGAATAGATCCTCCTGGAGATGAGAAATCACAGTGATGTGACCTAGAAGCATTCCGAGACCTGACAATTATGGACCGTTTCGACTCGTAGTGAATCGAGTAGTCCAATGGGGAGAGCCTTGGTTTCACGGCAGACCCACAATGGGGAACAAATTGCTGTCACGACAGACCCACAGTACCCGACAGTAAGAGTACCTCAGCAGGCTACGAGGGGGTCCACGCTTGTTCACTCGGTAGACCTACGGTGGGGAGCACACTTGGTGACATGGGAGATCCACAGTACTCGACAAGAGGAGTGACTTAGCAGTCCAAGGTTAGTGGAAAGCATTCTTGGTGTCATGCATTCCCACTTTACTCGATAGAGGAGGAGTTGTATAGTAGCCAACGTTTCGACAATGTGACGTTGGATGTTTCTTGATACTACCCGAATAATAAAAATCCGGGTTTGAGCTGAGTCAGTTTTTCTATGTTTTCCTCATGATTGAGATGGATCACACGATAACTTAGTATTATGTATGTCCATACACTTAAGTAGGGTTATCTGTTTATTTTATTCATTGTGGTTTATCCTTGGTGGATTTTGTGAGACCTTGAGGGTCTTGGGGTCTCTACTGAATAATGTTATACTCACCTCTGCTTGGGCTATGCCCACACATTTTTGTGTTGGATACAGATGACGAACATCACTTACAATGGCTGAGATTACTAGGAATGGATGGTACCTAGAGGTAGACCATGCGATGAGTCGGTACATGGGGGAGATGTGCAGATGTGGAGTGCTAAGGAGGAAATCTGTACCAACCCTTCAGGTTGGAACACCGAAGGATGATCCAATAGTTGTCTTCCTTTATATTTCTATTTTTTGTATCATTGTTGTACATGTACATTATAGTTGGGCATGTATTATGGGCCCTCTTAATGTCATCACCGTTTTTTATAATGTTTTCTTGGTGTTTCTTCCAGTTGTGTGCATTCTTCTTTGTGTGTTTACATGTTATAAAGGCAATGCCTTCCCAGCTTTAGGGAATTACGCCTTTAGTGCTTGTCTCTAGCCCCTTGAATATGGAAGTCCAGCTTGTGGTAGTCAAGGCACTGGCCCTAGGGGACCGGTAGTGACAAAGGTATTTTTGGACAGAAGTGTGTGTATTGATTTAAGGATATTAAAAATAGGGTAACCAATGCTCATGTTCTGAAACTAATGTAATGTGGATGAGGTTCTAATTAATAAAACAACTCATTAATTAAAGGCATGGAATGTGTTATTTTGAATAATTATAAAGTGATATCCTATTCCTCACGGAAGTTAAAGATCAATAATTTGAACTACATAAAAAATTATAGGGGTTAATTGTAGTGATGTTAACCTTTATTGTTAGGTGGTTTTACCTCTATAGTGATAAGTGTTAAACATATAAATATCACATGATATACAATATATATTAACATTCAATGATCAAAACATGCATCAAAAATTTTTTTTTATGGAATATTAAAGACTATGATTTCTCGTTTAACTACCATCTGATAAAGGAAAATATTATTGTTGACTATCTTAGTAAAAATAAAAATATTACATTATCTTATATTCATAAGGAGAATGTCCCTATATTCATTTATATGTAATGGATGGATCTAGAAATAATAATGTAAGGGAAGACATCCTACTCTTCCTAAATTATTTTCAAAACATCTATCATATATATGATCATGGGGGGAAAATAATTTTTTAGATCCTCAAAAAGGGTAAAATAAATAATTGATGGGATATTCCAAGAATTAAATATGGATTATTGTAGTGTGATAATTCTTGGAACTAAATTTTTTTTGTATTATTCACCTGAGATAGAAAAAAATCAATTAGAAAATTATTATATATCAAATTTTTTAATGTATCCTAGAAGCAACAAGATGTTTTGTGTCCTCTGACATTACTTATGGTGTGAAAAAATAAGGAAGGAGATCACTGAGTACATTTCAATGTGTTTGGAATATTAGAATTTAAAATAAGAAAAAAAGTAAAATGGAATGATATATCCTTTTCTCAAACATGCATGGAAGTGGGAAAACATCACCATGGACATTGTCACTGGTCTCTGAAAAATCTAAAGGATAAAATGAGTTGGATAGAATAACAATGATATCCAACTTTGTTAATATTAACAATGAATTTTCCTTAAACATGTGTTTATGCTATATTATTCAAATAATTAATTCATTTATAGGTATTAAACCATTATATAATGTTGATATGTTATTTATTATGTTAATAAAGACATTATTATAAGGTTCACCTTTGATATAGTATTTTATTAAATATTTGGTTTTAAAACACCCCTCTCCCTAAGTATTAAAAATGCTTTTACTACCCCTTAATGAAAACTTCACTTCCACATTCCAAATCCTTATATCATCCCAAATCCCCATTTTTTAAAACGTTATTATACACTGGGTTTATAAATAGTAATAAAACATCAAATCACTAAAAAATTTAAGGGTTGCTGAAAAGTATCATGTTTTAAAAAGGTGAAATGTCGGTTTGATATTTTATTCAATTTTCTTTTTCTAATATCATATCATACATTTCAATTATAATTTATACCATCATAAATAAATAAAATATTATTCTAAAATTATATTTATAATCAAAATATACAATAAAAATATTATTTTCTGCTCTACGAATATATTATACATATTGTATCTCATATTTGGAAAATGTTTTGTTAATAGTTGGTTAAACTACAATGAGTATATTCCAAATTTATATCATATCATTGACCATATTAATAATTTTTAAAAATTAATTATGATATATATTTGGTTGTCTGTGTGTTTATTTAGTTATACAATAATTTTTTATGCTAATAAATAAATGAAAATGGAAATATATATGGAAACTGAATAAAATCTATTATTTTTTAGGGAAAAAATGATATAAAATAACATCTCTTTAATTAAAGGGAATTTAGAAGAAATATAAAATGATGATATATGCCTAATAATGAAAAAAATTCAATATATATATTATTGTTGAATTTTCCAATAACCCTATGTTTATTATATAAGATCTACAACAGAATATAAATAAAGTGGGATTTATGGTTAAGGGATTTTCAGACCCAAATTATTTCCATCATGTTATATTTTAATTCACAATTATTTCATTATGAATGTTCCTCTAATTTCATAAAAATTTCAATTAAATAATGTATCTCTTTTTCTTCAGGTATATATTTGTTCCTTCCCTTCCAAAAAAATTCCAATCATTTCGAAATTATTTTTCAATAAGACATAAATATCCAAACCATATCTTAAATCATATAGTAATTTTTATCACATGATTGAATAAAATTATGTTTTATTCCAATTCTGGATCTCTCTTATTTACTATAGATACCTAAATATCATTTTATGAATTATAATATGTGATATAATTTATGAAATTGATTCCATATCGTGAGTAATTTTATGACTACAATTTTATCTATCCATGTTTCATGTATAAATATGTTCATTTTTTGATGTAATATGTGGGATCAGTATTATATATCCCTTATACAATTATTTTAATGTGATATATATCATGAGATAATTTCTATTATTTGTAATGATGATTCTAGTCTTGTTCATAATTATGATTTTATGACATATACGCATATGTTATGGGAGGAAATGTTGTTAGAATTGTTCACAATTATTTGTGGTATTTGACCTCAATTTAAGAATGTTTCTTAATTATTAATATTATTAATTTCATACCTTTATCAAAAATTTCCATCGCGGTAATGATGATTTTCCATTGATTATGATTGTAGGGTCCTGAAAATTCAATAAATGGGAAATCCAATTGCTGCAAGACTTGGAAATGGACCGAACCAGTCCGCGCACCGGCTCCCAGCAACAGCACGCGGCCGGTTCGACAAACCGCCCTCCCGCAATTCCACGGACCAGCATCGTCCGCGAAATAGAGGCAGTGACCCTCCGTGGGCATGAATCAGGGCAAGAACCAGGTCGTTCCACTGTTGCAAACCCTATCGATCACGGAACAGAAGCGGAGAGGTTCACGACCAGGGATCTATTCTGCAAAAGTTGTTTCCAAAACTCCCTGTTGACCGAGTCATTCGGGGGTGTGGGGGTTCTTTCATGGGCTTCCTAAAAACGTGTCGTGAGCCCATCAATATTTCCTCCTCACAGCTCTATAAATATTCACCGTGGGGCACCAAAAATTCATGGAGAAAGGACGGGTGAAAACCCATGGGGAGATGCAGGAGGAATCGCTCTCAGTGGTGTTCTGCCGCAATCCAAGGACCCCATATCATCCACGGATGAACTCTTCCACGTAGAGGAGAAACCAAACCATGAACCACATGTGGACACCTTCTTCGCAGATAACCACCTCCTTCACAGATGGCTATCTCCTCCGTGGACCAGTGTCGTTAGAGAATTGGAGGCGGAACCCCCCGCAGGCGTGAAGTAAGACGGGTGCCGACCCCTTTGCGAACATCACCCTTCGCGGATGGCCATCTCCACCGCGAACAACATCCTTCATGAACAGCCTCCTTCGCGGTCATCCATTACCTCAGGGGCCAGATCCTCCATTGACACCATTCAAGGACAACTAAACCACACACCACATGAAGTTCTTCTACGGCCACCCTCTCGGTGGACCAGTGTCGTTCGCAAAATGGAGGCGGAACCTCTTCGCATGCGCAAAGTAGGACGGGCGCCATCCCCTTTGCATACACCATTTGCGGAAGGGCATCTCATCCATGTAAAACCTCCTTTGCGGACATCCACCTCCATAGAAATCATCCTTCACGGGCAGCCTCCTTCACAGATCTCCTTTTTGGACAGCCTCCTCCGCGGAAATTATGAAAAATAGAGAGTCACAACAAACTTTTCAGGCCTGGATGTCAGGATTTTCCATTACACCCTTGTTCCACCCCAATATCCATCCTATACATTCCATAAGTCGAGATACTCCTCTTGAATCTTCTGTAACCCCATTTCCTAGCTCCTTTTTCTAGGTTCATCCAGAAATGGCCGCCCTTGCGTAAGTCCCACACCATCCATTGCTAGGTATCTCCTACCTAGTCATCCTGACCACATGACATTAAACTGTATAGACATCATCCTATCCACATGACATTAAACTATATGGAAACAGTCCTATATACATGACTTCAAACTGTATTAATCCTTATGTTCTAAGAATAATATGCCTCATGCCATGTTTATAGTGGCATTATTGCAAGAGCGTTGGAATCCGTTCAAACATTCGATCACTCCATCCCATGCTTTGTGTGTCCTTCATTCGGGTCCTCATCCACTTTCATGTCTGAAGGGACCCCCTAACGGCATTGTCACATGCCGTATTAGCTCACCTACTGTCCTGGGCCAACGCCCCGGAGGACTTTGGACAACACTTCGAGATAGGTCCTATGTTTCGAACATGGTCAACAGTCGACCCTCATTTGTTCGTCCCCATTTCAAGCTAACGTGATATGAATGTTGTGTTTCAAATATGGTAAAAAATTATCCTCCATCACCATGCCACCGTTATTGTGTTCATAATGTTGGGCATGTAATTATAAATTTTCATCTCCCTTTGTTCGGACTGATTCCAATGCACTTTTCGTTATCCCGCCTGTTTAATTGCGCACAGGCATTGGGCCCCATTATATTCCGCAACCCACCAATGGATCGAGATTCCCTCAGGTCCAGACATAGGGATTTCACCCCCTGTATCCATCTTGGAGTAATCCCCAACCTTCTGGGCCTCCTTAGAGTGTAATCCCCAATTAATCTCCTTCTAGGTCGCCCTCATGTGTAATCCCCACTCCACTTCTCATGGACACACATTTCGCGACATGATCCTCTAGTCCATGCTGCCTCTTGTTTCTCAAACTGAGCATGACTCATGTGGTCTTAGAGTAAGCATAGACCATGAAATCCTACACTGGGCCTCCTCAGAGTGTATGCCCCAATCCATAATTCGGTTCCTCTTTAGATTGTAATCCCCAATCTAAAAGTGAACTACATGGACTTTGATCCCTGCCTCCTAAGCAGGGTTCGTAGAAAGCCTCCCTGATGTTCAAGCCCAACAACTGGTTGGTCCGATCACCGCCACACTGGTTCACCGCGCCAATCATAGTGCCCCCTCAAGTGAGTTCCAAACCATTAGGGCCATTAATACAATGAGGGATGGTAAACCTCGGGCATAAATGATTCTGAACCCCTGCGTCCAGTTGACCATTTCCCACCAAGGTTAAATCAGTGGATACTATGTTTTGGTATAAACCAATGATTCTCGAACATATGAATTATTCGTAAATCTATAATAGAGTCCCATAACAAGTAATAATTACCCTAAAAAGGGATTTATTTGCCTGACTTCCCATCCTCTCGACCAATGTGAGTTCTTAAGAGTCGCTGGTCAGACCATCCGGCGAACACCTGCCTTTGGAAAACAGGTCCATCAATCATTGGATATGGAGCCATTCAGAGTTTTATGGACTAAAACCAAAACGAAACAATGATATATTGATAATTATTATTACCACTCACATTCTATTGGTTGAGGTCAATAATTCCTCCCCTTCTGGGTCATTAGCTCACTCATTTCATTGATGTATATCCATAGGTGAAAAAATTCCCAAAGGAGAACCTGAGATCTATATAAGGATAATTAAAATGAATTTCAATTATATTTATGTGTTGTTAAGTACCATTGATGTTTGATCCTTATTTTTACATGAAACTGAACCTTTGGATCCCATGTTGTATCGTTATTAAATCATTAATGTTAAAAGTGATGTCATTTTCATGTAAACATTTTTGGGTAACTATATCACCCACCAAATTAAAATCAATTTTCAATCCATTTACTATATGAATTTTAAAAATTATAATTTTACTAATTAATCTAAAAAATTTTTTTTCCTAAGGAAGTATAATTTTTAAAAATAAAAAAAAATTCTATATAATTTTTTTTACATAATGTTTTTAAATTTAATAAAAAATTATTTTATTCTGTTTAGTATAGTAATTAAAATCATGTTTAAAATATTACATGTAAAAAATATTTAACAATATAACGTATATGCTAAAATCACAAATAAAGGTTTGTAAAAGTAAAAAAACTATTATTTAAATTATCAATAAACATAGAAAATAAATACAATCTTAAAAAAAATGTCTCATTATTTTGGTATTTATTCATATATACAAAAAATTTTGTAAAATTCATCTTATTATTATAATTGATATTTTGCACTATTCATAAAAAATTCTCTGATTTTATAAATATAACATAAAATTATACTATCAAAATATTAATATACTGAATCCAAAAAAATATTTATTTTTTCAGAAGAAAAATATAAATTTAGGAAATTTAAATTTTTAATAAATAATGAGATATAATGAGGTATTATTTTTATTGAAAATTTCTTAGAATATTCAAAAAATATATTCATTCATCCCATCATCTGTTTAATAAATTTTCATTAACCAATTATTTATAACTAAAATATTTTTTCAATCATTAATAAAATGTTTCTTCGATTAGTTATTCATATTATTGTGAAATATAATATTTATATATATAATTTTCCATGAATAATATGATCCTATTTTTAAATTAATTTATATTAATATAATATAATTCACATTAAATATTTACATCAATGTAATAATATAAATAGTCTGTAAAAATGATACTCTTTTTCATTAGAACTAATTCAATGATGATGATTTAATATTATAATAATTTCTCGGTTTTATTAAATTTTAGTGTTGTTTTTAGATCATTATATAATATAAAGTAACTTATTTCCGAGAAATAATACATTAATATTTAGGGGTGTAACATAAACTAATTAGGGAGGTTTAGTATTATTCTTTCCAAGCCCTTAAATTCCTATTTAAGATTAATATAATGTTATATTAGGATATATTAACATGTGTAATATCAATCCATGTATAATAATAGAGTAAAATACAACATTTAAGATGGTTAAATATGTATGTGAATTGAAAAAGTTATTGCATATTAAAATTCATGGTTTGATCATGGAGATTGGAAATATATCTTGAATGTTTATTTATTTATCCTGCCTTTTAGAATTTTTTAGAGGGCCATATTGAATCATTTTTGTTAATGAAAATAATGATAAAAAAATAAAGTAACCCCATTGTTTTAATGAAAATGATGAACCAAAAATATGAAACATTAATTTTATTAAAAACCATGAAGCCTCACAATAATAGTTGAGAGAATCTAAATAAGGGGATGAAATTTATATTTTATTTTTTTGAATCAATTTTAAATGAAATCAGATATATCAATAATATTTAAAAACTATGAAAAATATATTTTCTGTGTGTGTTGGGACTAAAAATTAAGGACATGTTTTTAATAATCGGGTTTCTCGAATAAATTATGGTTGTGTTTATTATAAATGATACTAGAATATCATTGTTATGTACATAAATTTCCAAAAAAATATCTGGATATTTTTTATGCTAATCCTTAAATGTCAAACGCATCTTCGTAAAATAAAAAATTGCATAAAATAAGTGCAATTACAAGAAATATTTAATACTTATGAAGATATAAGATAAATTGAATAATTTACATAGAAATGTTTTTTATTAATGAGTTTTTTTGAAATTATTAAATAAATTTGAATTATTATAAAATATTTTCATGATGAATATGGAAATTGAGTTGATGCTTTATAATTGAATTTAAATGTAATTATTTGGTGATTATTTGAGAAAAATTTGCTAAACACCCTATCATTGAGAAATGTAATAACCACATTATAGGAGGAAGAATCGTAACCCTAGAGTGGAGGAATCTCATAGGCCCTCATGGAGGTGGGTGAGTTATATTTTTATAGGCCAACAAAATCATGCACCCTAGTAAGAGTGCATGTGATATAAATTCTTTTTCATTTCTATTACATTATAACAATGAATACCATAAAAAATATGAATGTGAACCCTCTTTTTTAATGAAGTCCAATGAAAAAAACAAAGACCATTAGTTTTTGTAACATCCCAGGTAAATAAATAATAATACATTCTAATATTTGTGATTTAATTATTAATTTTTATTTAAAGGGGATTTTATGTTTGATGTTATACTTGACACGCAACAATGGGTTTCTCCAAAGTCTAATGTTGGGCACAATGGTGAGACATACTGAAAAATAATAATATTATATTATTTTAAAATTAATTTAACACTTATCTGTTGTATTGGAAAGAATGAATAGAAGTAACTACAATATTAGTACACATGTTTGTTAAATGGTTATACATTTTTCCCATAATAGTTAGTGGCTTAAAATGTGAATTAATCTAATTTTAAGAAAAAAATTCTATAATATTATTTAAAATTAAAATTTAAAACTTTTTGATGGAATACCATCATTAAATCCTGTTTATGTCACTTTTAAATGTACTATTGGACAAAAAAACTCTATAGAATCGGGACATCAAATTTTTCTTTTGGTAAATTTGATGTATTTTTCTGATAAAATTCATTTTGAATAAATAGTCCGAAATACAATATTTTAATTCAAAACCTCCTTTTAATATATTAAATTTATATTGTTTTATTATATTTATAATTTAATTTATAGTTTCTATAGATTATATTTTTACCATTTAATCTCATGTTGGTCATTCGAAGTAATTTCACTATGAAATTGGGCATGAACAAGTGTCAATCTTTTGATAATTATTATTTCATAAAAACATGCTTTTTATATTGAAAACATGAATTAATTTTATCTTTATTAATGAATATTTTATGTTTTGAGTTTGGTAAAATAAACATAAATTTTTAATTCTAAATATTAGATATTTCTTAGGTAGAATTTTAAGTATTTTTATGAAAACCATCAATTTTTGAGGAATGGTTAAAACACTGAGTTGTAGCTAAAAACATTAAATCTCCATTTAAATGAAATTTTAACACTTCTATGAATTTAAAGGTATAGAGGGTAATTCAAGTTAAAAATAATATTATAATAATATATAATAACCCTAACATGTGTTATAATACTATTTTTTATACATTTTTGACCCTTGACATCCTTGGGTCATTTTTGGGACCCCATGTAGCCACTTAGAAGTGATAATGACACTTTATATTAATTAATTTAAAGTAATGAGCAAAATGACTTAAAAATATAACTTTTTAGTAAATAAATTTGTAAATGGGGATATATATGTTATATATTCCACTATAAATATTTACATTGAAGCTAAAACGATTTCCAAGATCATTGTATTTTTTTAGTTTATTGACATCTAATAAATAAAATTATTTATGACACAATAATGGTGTAGTGATTATCTCAATAATGAATAACTTCAATAAATTACATTATAAAAAATAAAACTATAAATAAAACTACCCAATTATTATTTTATGACTTTATTTCGAACAAATTTCCTATTATATTCATCTTTGATGATTATTGGACCTTTTGAAATATGAAATAATTATATAATAATATGATATTTTAAATCATTCCTAAAGAGACTCTCCAACCCCTTATAAAAATCCCTCACTTCTAACCCATTACTCACACCTCTAAAGCCCCATTCCACATCCAAATTTTTACCAAATAATCTCTAAAGATACCTATTTTCCACCTTGAATTATTACCTTATTAAGAAGGAACTTCAAGAAATCCGTTTGGTTCAATCTGAAGGGAGTAAACTGATTTAAAGGTAACGTCTTCTCTTAAGTTCTTTTCGTTTATTTTCCTTATCCATCCACCTAAAATATATTTATCTCATTATTTTATAACATTTCCATTTTCCTCAATATAATATTCTTTTGTTATGGTAAGGATTCAAACTATCCTTACACACATCCATGTCCAATTGGTAAATACCATATTGTATCTCTCGACAGTGAAATACTGCCCCACGAAACAATGATTGTTCAATTTTCACCAACCCCCTTTAATAGTGGCCATTAATATGGAACTGTATTTATATAAGATATATATTATATGTATATTTTCTCAATACTTCTATATTTTTCAATTATATCATACCATTACGGATTCCATAATGGGTAAATATAATAATTTCATTTGAGGAAGTGCGGACTGCCACGCCCTCAAAGTGATATGACTTGTTCATGCCATATGTGGAACGTATAAAGGATGGACATACAAAAAATATATTTGATATTATAGTATAATTTTATTATTCCAATGTATAAATAATTTTTCATTCCATTAAATATGTAATAGAAATAAAAGTTTCATTACTACTTACGTACGAATTACCGTCCCCATGAACGATGCATTTCATTTCTAGGCTTCATATGTTATGTAATATTATAAAAATATATATATACTAGTTACATATGATATATATGATATCTAAATCCTTAATATAATTATGGTGATAAAGGAATTTTTACCTTGTGAACAACTTTTAATTATTAGAAGTTCAGTTTTGACTCATGTACCAAATATCGACATAACGACCATTAATAAATTTATTGAATAAATTATGATTATAACATGGTAATAAATGATATAAAACGAATAATGAACTATAAAACTGTTCTTATGATGTATAAATGTACTTTAGTTTATTATTAAGGAGATTAAAGAATGAATAGGTCCAGTCATACATGAGGTAAGGGACCTCGACTCAATCTTCTTTCATTGAGTCATATTTCATTTTATATGAAAAATTATTTTATACGTTGTATAAACACCATTGAATTTTCATTTCATTAAAAGGGAATAATTTTCTATGAGGTGTTTTACTAAATGAAAAAAAGGAATATTTATTTTTAACGTAAGTGCCGACAATGACCTTTTCCGCTGCCATGATTATTATTTGTTCATTGGATTCCATAACAACCCTTAAAGTTTTTAAAAACAAAATACATACCATATAAAATTTTATATATTTTGGTAATGAAAATGGTTTTGATAATAGTTTTTTAATGTCAATATAATTAAATCATATATTGTGATTGAAATGAGGAAAGGATCTCTTTCCTTTATTAATGTGTTATGTGTTATGATTATGTTATGATTCTTGTGTATTATTTACATATATTGGTGGTTGTATGATAATCCTAGGCAAGGTGAGCCCAAGATAGCTCTACATTGCATTAGGTAACATGACAGAGGTAAAATTGAATCCTTCCCTAAATAGATTTTTGGAATATACTATGATGGGTATTCCAAATGTAACTCCCAGAGTAGAAATGAATGCTACAATGTATGTATGTTATGGATGTCACAAGTTACCTCTATGGTTTATTTTTTGTATATGTTATACATAATTCTTATGATTTCATGGGGTATTTAAAAATGATAAAGTTTTTATGGACTAATGTTTTCTATCTTTATTTTATAACCCTTGTTGGGCTTTATATTCTTATCCATGTTTTGAAATATTTTTCATTGGGCTAAAAGATTGATAGTGTGAATGATGGGATCACGGAAAAGTCATGTTGTCTAAAACATGGAACAAGACATGAATCTTTTATGAATGAGTTTTTATTTTATTAATAAAAATGGAAAATGAGTAAAATTGTCTAATTTGTGATATTTGACATGTAATGTAATATTTATGGCCAAATTCTCTTAAATCGTAAACCTAAAAAGATCCTCAATGTGAACTATCCATTTAATTACAATGTATTTAATGTTTTATGGCTGGGTCCTTATAGTTGGTATCAATGATTGGTTTTGAAAACGTTAGCAGTTATGGTATTGTTAATTTATTGTCCATAAATTATTTTATAGTAATATTGAAATGATATAGCATTTACATATTACCATTTTGCTTCACCAAAGATATTGTTGTGTTTAGACTAGTTTTTAGTAGAGGAAACAGGGCCGCTATACCGGGAAGGAAGACAAAACAAAATGTCCATCCAAATATGCATCCTATGATTGTTGGAATCTAATTGAAATGTTTCTTGTTGTGTCGGATCAATTGACTTTGGTGGTAGTTGGTAGTTGGGATTATTGATGATATTTTGGTTTATTCTAAAATAAAAGAGGAACATGAAATGAGTTTAAGGGTTTTCTTAAAATCCATAAAAGAAAAATAATATTTGGTAAATTCAGAAATTGTAAATTATGTTTACAAGAAATTTCATTCCTTGGTCACATTGTTCCATAAAATGGTATAACTATTGACCCAGCTAAAATAAAAGTTGTTGAAGAATGGCCAATACCCACAAATATAACCTAGAACTATAGTTTTCTTGGTTTGGATAGTTATTATAAGAGTTTTGTTTAGAATTATTCATGGTTATATTGTCCACTGAATAAGGTAACTCGAAAAGGAGTTATGTTCATCTGGACAAAAGAATGTTATGATTTTTTTCATGAATTGAAAAGAAGATTACTGAATGCTCTAGTTTGGGAACTGCCTCCCAAAAACGTGTGTTTGTAATCTACTGTGATACATCTTTGAATAGACATGGTTTTGTCGTTATGCAGAATGATTAGGTAATTTCTTATGCATAAAATATAATGAAACTTCATAAGTTAAATTACCATTCAAATGATTTGGAATATGCTATTGTAATTTTTTTAAAAAATTCGGAGTAATAATTGGTATGGAGTAAAGTGTGAAATATATATAGATCACAAAAGTTTGAAGGATATATTCCCTCAGAAATAATTGAACATGAGAAAGAGTAGATGGATAGAATAAATCAAGGATTATGATTGCACAATTCATTACCATCCATGAATGGAGAATAAATTAGATGATGCTTTAAGTCAAAAAATTAATGCTACATTAACCTTGTAATATTTGGGACAAGATCATTTGATTAAAGACATGATGAAATTTGGAATAGAAGTTGTTGGTGTTGGAAATTCTTCTTTTTTAGGTTTCACTGAAATAATATCTATGAAACAGAATTAACAAAGCACAAAAGATATTAAGCGTGGCTTGTGATTCGTAGTTGAAGAATGAGTTGTTATGTGAATCTCATAGTTCTCCATTTTTAGTTCATCCTGGATGTACTAAGATATACATAGATCATCATGAGTCTTACTGGTTGGATAGAATGAAAAGAGATATTACTGTCTTTATTGTGAAGTGTTTAACTTGTCAACAGGTTAAAGAAGAGTGGAAGATACCAAAAGGGATGCTTCATCTTTTATAGGTGCCAACCTGGAAATGGGAAAACATATCCATTGGCTTTGTTGTGGGATTACCAAAGACATCTCGAGGTAATAATGAAATATGGGTTATTGATGATTTATTGACTAAATATGATTATTTCCTTCCTATTCTATAAAAATTGTCTCTAGATAATGTTTCTTGGTTTAATTTTAAAAAGAAAATCATGTTTCATGGAGTTCCCCTCTACATTAGATATGATTGTGATCCCTAGTTTACTTCTAACTTTAGATAAGACCATCAGAATTCGTTGGGTACTGAATTAAATTTTAGTAAATATTTTCATCCACAAATTATATGGGAAATCAGAACAAACCATTCAGACCATCGAGGATATGTTACCTTCTTTATAAATGGATTACTAGGTAATATTAGACCAAAATCATTCTTTGGTGGAATTTTATTATAATAAGATTTTTCATTCCATTATAAAGATGAATCCATTTGAGACATTATATTGGAAGCGGTGTCAAACTCTAGATTTTTTGGGATGAAGTAAGTGAATGGAAGTTTATGGTCTAGAATTTGTAGAGGAGATGGTAAGAAAAATGATTAGTAGATTTAGAAGCACTAGAGAATAGATCAGAGCTAGCAGAAAATTTATGCGGATAACTTGTGGAAGGATCATTTTTTGAGGTAGGTGATCATGTCTTTCACGTAGTGTCTCCATCATAAGGTGTCATGTGTTTTGGTAAGAAATTAATGTTATGTTTGAGGGTCATTGGACCTTATGAAATCCTTATTAAAGTTGAATCATTTTCCTATAGAGTGTCTTTTAATCCATTTTTATCCCTGGTACACAATTATTTTCATGTTTCAATGTGGAAAAAGTATATTCTTAATCCATCTAATGTTTGGTTTCAAGAGGTAGTTCAGTTGGAATATAATCTTTCTTATGAGGAACAACCAATATATATTATTGACTGTAGAGATCATGTGTTGTGGAAAAAGGTAATTCATCAGGTAAAGGTTTTTTGTAAAAAGGTTATGGTTGTAGAGGCAATGTGGCAATCTGAAAATCTATAAGGGATAAATACCACCAATTATTTGATAAGTGAATAAAAATTATGAGGATGAAATTTCTAATAGGGGGATGTATGTAACATCCCAGGTAAATATATAAAAATAAATTTTCTAATTTTTGAATTAAATATTAATTTTACATTAAAGGGGATGCTATGTTTGATGGCGCACCTGACACACAACAATGGGTTTCTCTAAAGTGTAGTGATTCACACAATGATAATTCATACTAAAAAATTAAAATATAATATTATTTTAAATGGTAGTTAATTCCTAGACATTGAATTGAAAAAAAATGAACAAAACTAACTACTATATAAATTTACATGTTTGCTAAATATTTAGACATTTATCTAATAATTATTAGAGGCTTAAAATGTGAATGAACCTAATTTTAAAAATAAATAATCTAATATTCTTTAATATGTAGATTTACAATATTTTTAAGGAGAACCCTATTTAAATACTATTTTTATCACATTTATATGTTCAATTTGACATAATAATTTTTGTCTAGAATTGGAAAATCAAATTTTACATTGGATAATATTTTGTATTTTTCTATAAAATTTATTTTTTAGTAAATAGTTTAAAATACTATATTTTAATAGAACATTTCCATTTTATCTAATTTATTATTATGGTTAGATTAAAATTTTAAATTGTTCATAGTTTAATTAGATTATATTTTTAGGATTTAATCTAATATTGGTCATTCAATGTAATTTCACATTGAAATTGGACACAAACACGTGTCAATCTTTGGATAGATATTGTCTACTACAAACACATTTTTTTTGAAAATGAGAATTAGTTTTAAATAAATTAATGAAAATTCTATGTTTTGAATTTGTTAAAATAGATATCATTTCTGAACTCATAATATCAAACATAGCATAGGCTGATTTATTTGTATTCTTTTGAAAACCTTCAATTTTTTATGAATAGTGACAACACGGAGTAGTAGTTACAAAACCGACATCTTCATTTAAATAAATTGTACCACTTCTGGGAATTGGATTTAAAAAATCTAACATACATAGAAATTATTAGAATGTAAAATATTGTTCAATATAATGAATATAATTTTTGGTGAATACTATCTTTTGACTTTTATTTACCCCGTTTAAAAGAAAATAAGGCAATTCAAGGTGAACAATATTATAATAATATAAAATTACCCTAACATGTGTTCTAATCCTATTGGTTGATACATTTATGACCATGAGAATCCTTTGGTCGATTTTGGGACCACATATAGCCACCTAAATGTTATAATGACACTTTATATTAATTAATTTAATATAATTACAAAAATGACTTAAACATATGTCTTTTAGTAAATTAATTTTAACATAGGGTTTTATAAGATTTCTCTTTGACAATATATTTTTATTTGAATTCCAAAAAAAATTTAGACATCATGTTTTTTTTAATTTTTAGACATCAAATAAATAAAATTATTTATTAGAAAATAATGATGCAGTGTTTACCTCAATAATGAATTATTTAAATAAATCAGATTGTAAAAATAAAAATAATATCCAAAACCTCTCCAGTTCTTATTGGATGATTTTATTTTGAACTAGAGTCGTCTTATCATCTACTTTAATGGGTTTCAGACCTTTAGAAATGAAATATAATTATATAATAATTTAATAGTTTCCAAGATTCTTAAAGATTCCTTCCTCCCAATTATAAAAATCCCTCACCCCTAACCCATTCCTCACACCTCTCAAGCCCTATGAATTGTCCAACCTCTACCCAAATAATCACTAAATACCACTCTCTTCCTTTTAGAAGGGTTACCTTACACAAAAGGCACTTCAAGAAATCATTTTATTTCATACCAATGGAAGTAACATTATTTAAAGGTAACATCTTTTCTTATGTTCTTTTCTTTTATTTTCCTTCTCCAAACCCCTAAAATCTCTCTATTTATCTCTTCTATTATAACACAAGTATTTTAAATACACTAGGTTTTTTATGAGAAGTGTTTGAACTACAAATACACACACCTCTGTCTAATGGGTTAAAACATATTTTTTCTGTGGATGGTGAACTACTACCTCATGAAACAATGATTGTTCAATTTTCTCCAAGAACCTATTATGGTGGCCATTAAGGTGGAACTGTATTTATATGTTATGTATATAAGATTTATATTTTTTTATACTTACGTATTTTTCATTTATATCATACAATTATGGTTTCTAAAATGGGTAATTAAAAGAAATTCATTTGAGGAAGTGCGGACGACCACCCCTTTAATGTGATATGACTCGTTCATGCCATATGTGAAACGTATAATGGTGTTCGTTACTGAAATTTTATATTAAATTATACTGGAATTATAATATACATATGTATCATTAATTTTTCAGTCCATTAAATACGAAATAGATATGAAAGTAGCATCCATGGTTACGTATGACTTACAGTCTCCATGAATGGTTCATTTTGATTCTTACCTCCAAATGTTATGTACTATTTAAAATAAAAATATATATTGAATAAATATGATATATATAATATATATGATATCTAAATGATGAATATCATTTTGGAGATAATTGAACATTGGAAACATGAACAACTTGTAATTATAAGAAGTTCATTTTTTACTAAAGTACCAAATATCGACAAAATGACCATTATTAACTTAAATGATTACATAATGTTTATAACATGTTAATGTAACGCCCCGACCCCAGCTACCCAGAGTCGGTGCATTACTTCGTAACATAGGCATGATCACAAAAGATCAAGTCTCGAAAGACCGATTAGTTTAGTAGCCTTGGAAACACTAGATACATTCATAAGTCTTTCATTACATCAAAAAGTGAAAAACTACAATAGCATGGTCTTCATAGTCCACACTCATATCCTCTTCTGACTATCCCTGCAGGTCATTCATAAAATACTTCTTCACATCCTGGAAAATATTAAAACATTGAAAGGGGTGAGCTCAGATGCTCAGTAAGGATAACAATATTGCGGAAGCTTTCATAAATAAACATAAACATTTAAGGCAATGTATAAATAAAACAAAAGCCTTTTAAACATGAACTTCAACATAATATGGCAAGAGTAAAATGAGATAATGCCATTCACTTCTTCACATGGATATTCTACTGGTCGAATAATCACATGCAATAACAATAACCACTTTCATAATGAGGGAATGTATAATGCCGGACATTCTGAAACATTTTGTCAAGGCCTCGGCCAAGACGTCTAAAATGATTAAGGCCTCGGCCAAAACCATAAATCAAATTGGGAAAGGGCCACGGCCAATTCCACGTCTAGTTGTCTCATGAGACCTGCCGATGCATCGAGGAGCTATAGCGGGCTCCACCCGTCACTTATTAAGTCCAATACATTCCTCATATGAATAGGTTTAAACATATCATAAACCATAACATAATCATATCACATAAAACATGCATAAAGGAAACATAACATTTCCACATTTCAATCACAAGATATCAATAAGACATATTGATATAATAAAAACTCTTTCAAAACCATTTTCAATACCAAAATAAAAGAAAGTTAAAACTTTGTATTTATTTTTCATTAAAAAAAATGATGGCTTGTAGAGGAAGCCGAAACTCAAATAATGGTCACGGCGGCGGAGAAGTCATTGTCGCCGCATACGTACGACAAAAACATTCCCTTTTGTCGTTTAGTAAACGCTTCGTATAAAAAAGATTCCTTTTGAATAAACTTAAAAGTCAAAGGGGTTTATACACCGTATAAAAGAAAGTTGTGTATAAAACCAAATATGCCTCAATGAAAGGAGATTGAGACGAAGTCCTTAAAAAGATCATTTTTAAAATAAAATAGATATATTATGTGTATTCACTATAGGTACACATAAAGAAAGTAAAAATACAAAATAGGACATAATAACATCATGACATAATTTGAAAGTAGTAGATTAACCCAAAGAATGGAAGTTGGGTTAAGAAGTTCCCTTACAAATATCATTTAAATAAAATATATCTATTATGTGTATTCACTATAATTACACATAAAGAAAGTACAAATACAAGATATGACATAACAATATCATGACATAATTTGAAAGTAGGATATTAACCCAAAGAACGAAAATTGGGTTAAGAAGTTCCCTTACCTTGTGTCCGACTTGACTCAACCGTTCTTTAACCTCCTGAATAATAAACTAGAGTTAATATCTACCTTATTAAGAACCATTTTCAATTTCATTATCCTTTTTATATCACTTATTACAATGTTATGAACATTATGTAATTATTTAAGTTAATAACGGTCGTTTTGTCGATCTTTGGTACATGAGTCAACAATAAACTTCTTATAATTATAAGTTGTTCATGTGGTGAAATATCCATTATATCCAGAATTATATTAATGATGTAGATATCATATATATCATATATATACAGTATATACATTCATTTATAATATTACGTAACATTTAGAGGTAAGAAATGAAATGCACCGTTCATGGAGACGGTAAGCCGTACGTACGCATGAACGCTACTTTCATTTCAATTTCATATTTAATGGAATGAAATCATAATGATATCAATGTATAATATAATTCCAGTATAATATAGTGTATAATACCATTTACTCCATCCTTTATACAGCCCACACATGGCATTAACGATTCAAATCACTTTGAGGGGGCGGTAGTCCGCACTTCCTAAAATGAAATTATCGCGTTTTACCCATAATGGAAATCATAAAGTATGCCATAAATGAGAAATACAGAAGCATAAGTAAAACAAAAACATATTATATATCATATATAAAAATAGCGACATCTTAATGGCCACCTTTGGAGGTGTTATATGAGTGTTGAACAATCATCGTTTCGTGAGGCAGAAATTCGCCATCCACAGAAACCGTATGTTCTTTAACCATTAGATGTAGGTGTGTGTAAGTGTAGCTCGAATACTTCTTATAACAACATCCTAGTATATTGAGGATACTGGTGTTGTTACAAAAGAAATGAATAAAAAGAGTTTAGGGGGTTGGAGAAGAAAAATAAAACAAAACAACATTAGAAAAGACATTACCTCAAAATCGGGTAACTCTTTTTGATTTGAGCTAAAGGCTTCCTTGGGAAGAGTTCTGCCCAAAGTGAGGTTTCTAGGAGTAAGGAAGGAATGTTGGGAGAGTATTTGGGCAGAGGTTAGCCGAGCCAAATGGCTTGAAAGTGTAATTGAAGTGGGAGAGGTGGGGGCCTTTTATAAGTGGAGAGGAGGGGCACTTTTGGAAAGATTGAAATGTTACATTATTTCAAAATGCTTTTCGGATTCTAAAGGTCCCACACTTATATAATTCGAGGCTAAGGTGATAAGGTTTCGAAATATCTTCATCCAATAGGCTTTGGACAAGTGTAAGCCTCGGATTTTGCATTATCTTCTCATTTTATTTAAATCGTCAAATAATGATGTCATCGCTGCATCATTATTATGTCATAAATACTTTAATTTATTTAATGTCTAAAAATTATAAAACAAATACTATGATGTAGGAAATCTTTTTAGCTTTCCAATGACTATTTATAATCAAAATTTGGACTTGTATAACCCCAATTAAAAATTGTTTTAGTAGAACAATTTATGTTAGTGTCATTTTCACTTTAACATTAAATAAAAAGTAATTTATGTTATTTCCCAACAAAAGTGGATCCATGGGGTCCCCAAGTTAGGCCATGGCTTGTCTTGGTCGGCCATGACTCAACCAATGAGGTTGGGACATGTGTCTAGGTCATTTCATATTATTAATGTATTATTTATACCTTAAACTACACTAATTACCACTAATCGCGATTAAGAACTTAAAAGTTACTATTCACCAAAAAATTATTTTGATCTCATTGAACCACATTTTACTTCTTAATGACAACCATGTATGTCGGATTTTTGAAAATCAAATCACAGAAGTTGTAATATTTCATTTAAACGAAAAATCAGTTATTTAACTACCACTTAGTGGTTTCACTATTCATCAAAAATTGAAGTTTTTCAGAATAAGGCCAAAATTTCACCCTAAGCTATAATTGATATTCCGAATTCAAAAATGATGTCTATTTTACAAAATTCCAAACATATAAGTTGTATTAATTAATTTCATAATTAATTCCCGCTGTTACAACAAATAGCGTGTTTTTAAGAAACAATTTATATCAAAAGATTGGCAATTGTTTATGTCCAATTTCAATGTTAAATTAATTCTAATGACCACCATTGGATAAAATGGTAAAAATATTTTCTAATTATACCTTAAAACCACTAAATAGTATAATTTATCTGTATAAATTATTTTGATTAAAAAAGTTGTTTTTATGTATTTTTCACTATTCATAAAAAATTAGAAGTTCTCAGAAAAATACCAAAAATTCAACATAGGCTAATTTCGATATTACGAATACAAAAATGAAGTCCATTTTGAAATATAAAATTTCTATAATTTTAAAAAGTGGTTATTACTATTCATAACGGCTATTTTGATTAGTTGCGGTGTGTTAGAACTCGAACTTGCGTACAATGCAAGCTATTGCATTATTGAATGAGAAGCGTATCGTGGAAGCTCGGGGTGTTACATTCTCCCCTCCTTCAATAAATTGCGTCCTCGCAATTTGAAATTTTTCTTTGATAATAAAAGGCTGAAAATAGAAAATACCTTTGTGGAAAACCCACATCGGAAATAAGGTTAATAAATATATAACATTAAAAGAAAGCAGGATAAGTACAAAGGTCACCCGATATAGCCCATTCTAGGATTCTATGAAAATATGGATATGGAAGAAAAACAAACCATCAAGGTCTGATGGAGAGTTATAGAAAACAGGATTAGGAGAAAGTTTAACCATAAGAAAATCACAAACTTGTGATTGGTTAAACGGTCATTGAATCCCCAGTTGGAAAAGTTAACCGACAACATTTTTGTTTTAAGTTACCTTTTATAATGTTGAGGAATTTATTTATGAGATTTACTAAGAACGTAAGGGAATATACATACTTGTTATGTATACTTTCATTCGTTAATAAATTTTTACCACAAACCCAACTTTTACTCCAAATGGTAACAGAACTCAAAAATATTCTATTTATCCTAATTGTATAAGGTTCAAAATGTTAACACATAACATTTAGATTAGTAAAACTATTTTGTAATAACCAGGGACTTCCTGTAGGCTAGTGGTAGGAAATAAAGGCTTGTCGCACTATGGTTGTGGGTTCGATTCCTGCAGCTTTGTCCGACGCGACGTGTTATTCCCCACCCTGCAGGTTGTCCTTTTCCTAAAAATATAGTACTATACTATTCCAAAAATAATCTTCATAAATGTTTTAACCTTAAACAATACTATCCAAAGTTCAACTTAATCCACTCCAACCTTTATAGTTATCCAAAATACCTTCATCCAGACTTTCTCTAAAAGGTCTCTAAATTCCAAAATCAATTGTAACATCAGATTCCCCAAACAAAGAAAAGTTTCTCTTATTGTCACATACTAAAAATATGATTACCTTAATCATATTAAAACCTTACTGAAATCAAAAAGTACTGCAGTACAATCCATATATATATATTACATTATTCTTATAACCAGAATATAATCCTTGAGTCCAAAAGCACCAATACATTCGTTATTCTGCTTCAACCGTAGTAACAGCATAAGATTGTCCTTGATCCCTTGGCCTTTTCTGAGGTAAGTTTCCCTGACGCTTAGGACATTCATTTGCATAATGACCCATTTCTCTACAATTGTAGCATTCAACTTTCACAGCCTCTTTCTTTCCCTTACAATCACGAGCCTGGTGACCCTTTTCTCCACATTTATAACAAACTCCCATTCCTTTTAGGCAAGTACCAGGGTGATTCTTCCCACAATTATCACATAATGGAAAATCCTTCTTTCCCTTTTTCCCTTTATCTGTCTCTTGTTCCACCGTTCTCTTCTTCTCTTGCTTTACTTTGTTGTCATAAGACTTAGAGAATTCCTTTTCTGTCTTGATAGCACACGAGACAATATCTTCGTATGATGAGAAGGATTGTGATACCAAATCTCGACGGAGAAATGGTTTTAACCCATCAAAGAAACGGTCAATCTTACTCCTTGGGTTACGTATATAATCGGCAGCATGCCTCGCTAACCTTGTAAAGTTAGCCTCATACTTTGCGACATTCTCATCCTCCTTCTGCCTCAGACTCAGAAATTGCCTTTCCATATCTGCTCGATGGTCACGAGGAAAGTATTTTTCTAAGAAAAGATCTTTGAACTCCCTCCATTCCATATTCGATACGTCATCATCTTCCTTTGTGTTTTGAATCAGCGACCACCACTGATCGACATCTCCAGTGAGGCGGTAAACTGCCATGACAACCTTCTCCCTTTCACTACTCCCCAAGGCATGGAATATTTTCTCTAAGGAATTTATCCATTGCTCAGCTACTATAGGATTTGTACTCCCATTGAAGGTTGGCGGTTGTTGCCTCATGAAACGGTCTAGCATTGATCCTCCACGTTGCGAATCAGGGTGCTCCATACGAGTAAGGTTGTTATTCATAACCTGCGTGAGTTTTCCCAGTATGGTAATAAGTTGATCAGCACCAGTTGTATCTCCAGGTCCACAATAATTATCTTGAGCAGGAGGGCAATCCCTACACGGAGTTCGTGCATTGATACAGTTTCCATTCCTTCTACTAGGCGCCATTTCTAAACAATGGCATAATCCAGATTAGTTTATGAATCAAAATACATAATTCCATACTTGTATAATACTTAACATAAATTGAACTATTTATGGATATAATCCATAATCATAAAAAGATATGTTTCCTTTGAGGAAGTATGTACTCATAAACCTTACATAATGGTTTGTAAAGAAAATGAGAATTATCCTAAGCATATCCCCCGGGAGTGTCATAACCAAGAGTGCAGCAAGGCCCGTTGTCGTGCACCAGTTCCCGTTCGAGTCTAGCTCGAAGCGGTGTTTTCGGATTTTACCCCTAGGTACATCTGTGCCAGAGCCGCCTCTACCTGCTCGTATCCAGACAGGGATGTATTGCTCGGAAAACTCACAAAATCTCTATATTACCAAAATTCTAGGAAGGTTTTCTATTCTAATCCTCAAAGTCTATCTTCGGGCTATGTGCTCTAATCAGAGTTTATCTAAATCTAGCTTCCAAGGTTAGTACTAAACTGCCTCTGATACCAACTGTAACGCCCCGACCCCAGCTACCCAGAGTCGGTGCATTACTTCGTAACATAGGCATGATCACAAAAGATCAAGTCTCGAAAGACCGATTAGTTTAGTAGCCTTGGAAACACTAGATACATTCATAAGTCTTTCATTACATCAAAAAGTGAAAAACTACAATAACATGGTCTTCATAGTCCACACTCATATCCTCTTCTGACTATCCCTACAGGTCATTCATAAAATACTTCTTCACATCCTGGAAAATATTAAAACATTGAAAGGGGTGAGCTCAGATGCTCAGTAAGGATAACAATATTGCGGAAGCTTTCATAAATAAACATAAACATTTAAGGAAATGTATAAATAAAACAAAATCCTTTTAAACATGAACTTCAACATAATATGGCAAGAGTAAAATGAGATAATGCCATTCACTTCTTCACATGGATATTCTACTGGTCGAATAATCACATGCAATAACAATAACCACTTTCATAATGAGGGAATGTATAATGCCGGACATTCTGAAACATTTTGTCAAGGCCTCGGCCAAGACGTCTAAAATGATTAAGGCCTCGGCCAAAACCATAAATCAAATTGGGAAAGGGCCTCGGCCAATTCCACGTCTAGTTGTCTCATGAGACCTGCCGATGCATCGAGGAGCTATAGCGGGCTCCACCCGTCACTTATTAAGTCCAATACATTCCTCATATGAATAGGTTTAAACATATCATAAACCATAACATAATCATATCACATAAAACATGCATAAAGGAAACATAACATTTCCACATTTCAATCACAAGATATCAATAAGACATATTGATATAATAAAAACTCTTTCAAAACCATTTTCAATACCAAAATAAAAGAAAGTTAAAACTTTGTATTTATTTTTCATTAAAAAAAATGATGGCTTGTAGAGGAAGCCGAAACTCAAATAATGGTCACGGCGGCGGAGAAGTCATTGTCGCCGCATACGTACGACAAAAACATTCCCTTTTGTCGTTTAGTAAACGCTTCGTATAAAAAAGATTCCTTTTGAATAAACTTAAAAGTCAAAGGGGTTTATACACCGTATAAAAGAAAGTTGTGTATAAAACCAAATATGCCTCAATGAAAGGAGATTGAGACGAAGTCCTTAAAAAGATCATTTTTAAAATAAAATAGATATATTATGTGTATTCACTATAGGTACACATAAAGAAAGTAAAAATACAAAATAGGACATAATAACATCATGACATAATTTGAAAGTAGTAGATTAACCCAAAGAATGGAAGTTGGGTTAAGAAGTTCCCTTACAAATATCATTTAAATAAAATATATCTATTATGTGTATTCACTATAATTACACATAAAGAAAGTACAAATACAAGATATGACATAACAATATCATGACATAATTTGAAAGTAGGATATTAACCCAAAGAACGAAAATTGGGTTAAGAAGTTCCCTTACCTTGTGTCCGACTTGACTCAACCGTTCTTTAACCTCCTGAATAATAAACTAGAGTTAATATCTACCTTATTAAGAACCATTTTCAATTTCATTATCCTTTTTATATCACTTATTACAATGTTATGAACATTATGTAATTATTTAAGTTAATAACGGTCGTTTTGTCGATCTTTGGTACATGAGTCAACAATAAACTTCTTATAATTATAAGTTGTTCATGTGGTGAAATATCCATTATATCCGGAATTATATTAATGATGTAGATATCATATATATCATATATATACAGTATATACATTCATTTATAATATTACGTAACATTTAGAGGTAAGAAATGAAATGCACCGTTCATGGAGACGGTAAGCCGTACGTACGCATGAACGCTACTTTCATTTCAATTTCATATTTAATGGAATGAAATCATAATGATATCAATGTATAATATAATTCCAGTATAATATAGTGTATAATACCATTTACTCCATCCTTTATACATCCCACACATGGCATTAACGATTCAAATCACTTTGAGGGGGCGGTAGTCCGCACTTCCTAAAATGAAATTATCGCGTTTTACCCATAATGGAAATCATAAAGTATGCCATAAATGAGAAATACAGAAGCATAAGTAAAACAAAAACATATTATATATCATATATAAAAATAGCGACATCTTAATGGCCACCTTTGGAGGTGTTATATGAGTGTTGAACAATCATCGTTTCGTGAGGCAGAAATTCGCCATCCACAGAAACCGTATGTTCTTTAACCATTAGATGTAGGTGTGTGTAAGTGTAGCTCGAATCCTTCTTATAACAACATCCTAGTATATTGAGGATACTGGTGTTGTTACAAAAGAAATGAATAAAAAGAGTTTAGGGGGTTGGAGAAGAAAAATAAAACAAAACAACATTAGAAAAGACATTACCTCAAAATCGGGTAACTCTTTTTGATTTGAGCTAAAGGCTTCCTTGGGAAGAGTTCTGCCCAAAGTGAGGTTTCTAGGAGTAATGAAGGAATGTTGGGAGAGTATTTGGGCAGAGGTTAGCCGAGCCAAATGGCTTGAAAGTGTAATTGAAGTGGGAGAGGTGGGGGCCTTTTATAAGTGGAGAGGAGGGGCACTTTTGGAAAGATTGAAATGTTACATTATTTCAAAATGCTTTTCGGATTCTAAAGGTCCCACACTTATATAATTCGAGGCTAAGGTGATAAGGTTTCGAAATATCTTCATCCAATAGGCTTTGGACAAGTGTAAGCCTCGGATTTTGCATTATCTTCTCATTTTATTTAAATCGTCAAATAATGATGTCATCGCTGCATCATTATTATGTCATAAATACTTTAATTTATTTAATGTCTAAAAATTATAAAACAAATACTATGATGTAGGAAATCTTTTTATCTTTCCAATGACTATTTATAATCAAAATTTGGACTTGTATAACCCCAATTAAAAATTGTTTTAGTAGAACAATTTATGTTAGTGTCATTTTCACTTTAACATTAAATAAAAAGTAATTTATGTTATTTCCCAACAAAAGTGGATCCATGGGGTCCCCAAGTTAGGCCATGGCTTGTCTTGGTCGGCCATGACTCAACCAATGAGGTTGGGACATGTGTCTAGGTCATTTCATATTATTAATGTATTATTTATACCTTAAACTACACTAATTACCACTAATCGCGATTAAGAACTTAAAAGTTACTATTCACCAAAAAATTATTTTGATCTCATTGAACCACATTTTACTTCTTAATGACAACCATGTATGTCGGATTTTTGAAAATCAAATCACAGAAGTTGTAATATTTCATTTAAACGAAAAATCAGTTATTTAACTACCACTTAGTGGTTTCACTATTCATCAAAAATTGAAGTTTTTCAGAATAAGGCCAAAATTTCACCCTAAGCTATAATTGATATTCTGAATTCAAAAATGATGTCTATTTTACAAAATTCCAAACATATAAGTTGTATTAATTAATTTCATAATTAATTCCCGCTGTTACAACAAATAGCGTGTTTTTAAGAAACAATTTATATCAAAAGATTGGCAATTGTTTATGTCCAATTTCAATGTTAAATTAATTCTAATGACCACCATTGGATAAAATGGTAAAAATATTTTCTAATTATACCATAAAACCACTAAATAGTATAATTTATCTGTATAAATTATTTTGATTAAAAAAGTTGTTTTTATGTATTTTTCACTATTCATAAAAAATTAGAAGTTCTCAGAAAAATACCAAAAATTCAACATAGGCTAATTTCGATATTACGAATACAAAAATGAAGTCCATTTTGAAATATAAAATTTCTATAATTTTAAAAAGTGGTTATTACTATTCATAACGGCTATTTTGATTAGTTGCGGTGTGTTAGAACTCGAACTTGCGTACAATGCAAGCTATTGCATTATTGAATGAGAAGCGTATCGTGGAAGCTCGGGGTGTTACAGTTAATAAGTGATATAAAAGTAATAATAAAATCGATAAAGATTTTTAATCATGTATAAATAATCTTTAGTTTATTATTCATGAGATTAAAGAATGAATAGGATAAGTTGGACATGAGGTATATGACATCTTCTCAATATATTTTGATTAAGGAATATTTTGTATTATATATGACATTATTTTATACAGTTAATAAACACCATTTAAATTTAATTTTTTTCAAAGGGAATCCTTTTCAATGAGTAATTTTTCTAAATGACAAAAAAATAATTCTTTCTAACTTCAGTAGTGACAATGACCTTTTCTGCCACCATAATTATTATTTAATATTTAGCTTCCATACCAAAGTAGTGGTGTTTTTAAAAGGAAAATAGAAACCATAAACTCTATTATATATTTTTTATTGTAAATAGGTTTGACGATGGAATTTTAATGCCAATATATTTAAATGATATATTTTGATTGAAATGTGGAAATTTTTTCATTGTTTTATATTTTCCTTATGTTTTATGACTGTGTTATGGTTCTAGGTAATTGTTTATGTATATAGGTGGTTCTATGATAATCCTAGGGAAGCTGACCCCAAGATAGCTCTCCAATGAATTGGGTAACATGACAATGGTAAACATGAATATTTCTCATATAAGATATAGATAATATACTATGATGGGTATTCCAAATGTAACCTTCTACAATTCTATGAAAGATACAACGTATGTATGTTATGAATTCCACAAGAAACATTTATGATTTATTTTCTAGCTGTTATTTCATAGGATTGGATGAGGTGTGTTAAGAAGCATATGTTTTGGCGGAATAATGATTTCTTTCTTTAAATTATAACCGTTACTAATATTTTTATTCTCATCTGATGTTTTGATGTTATTTTCACAGGACATAAAGATGAATAAGGTCAAGGACAGGATAAAGTAAAATTCATGATCTCTAAAACATGGAACTATACATGAATCATTTTTATCAATGGTTTTTATTTTATGAAAAAATGGAAACTGAGTAGAAGTGTCTACTTTGTAATTTTTTAGATGTAATGTTATAGTTATATGATAATTCTCTTAAACTCTAATCCTGAAAATTCATATCACAAGCATGAATGGAGTATTATAATTCGAGTCATGAGGGAAATTGGGTTTCAAGAATGGGTCTCATATTTAGGCTTTCGTTGCATTTCCTCTCCAGGGATTTCAATTTCGCTACTTGGGAAAGGGTTTGGGTTTGTCAAGAATGTGAGAGGTGCGAGGCAAGGGGACCCCATCTCTACCACCATGATCTTCATTGCCTAGGAATCTATATCCCAAAACCTTCAAAGAGATATACTGGAATGGAGGATCCTTCCTTATATCTCACAGGCCTCAGACGGATCACTTTCCCTTATGATGTTTGCTGATGATATTCTAATTTTTATTAATTGTCGTAGATCGTATTTTATTAATATTATGCGGATCATGGGAGCCTACGATACTCTGAGTGGCCTGCATATTAACTAAAGGAAAAGAAACATTTTTATATCGACTAAATTCCCTAGTAGGAGGGTCTAGATTATAATAGAAATTATAGGGGAACAATAGAATCAACTGCCAATATTGTACCTTGGGGCTCCTATATCTACTTGTAGGGAGAAAAAGGAAATCATTGAGTATCTGATAAACCAGATTATTGGGAGGATCTTCAACTGGAAGAATAGGTTTCTCTCATTTCGGGGTTGGGTGACTTTGATTATTAGTGTGATCGCTTTGATCCCGATACATGTGTTATCTATCATTAACCCTCCTAAGGGGATTATTTATACCATGGAAATGATTATGAATAGATTTCTGTGAGATGCCAATGACTCTGGTAATGCTCATTGGGCCTTATGGGATCGATTGGTGAAACTAGTTGAAGAAAGAGATGTGGGGATGAGAGAGTTAAATATTTCCATGCAGTCGATGTAGGCATGATTAGCTTGGGATTTTCTGGTGGGGAAGTCATTGTGGGCTAAAACCCTGAGAATTAAATATTAAATGCACTGGGAGGATTGGAATAATAGGATATTATCATGGTTGGGTAGAACGGTTCTGTTTCATTTGGATATGTTACTAGACTCGTCTCTTTGGGTGATTGGTCGTGGAGAGGTGATCCTTTGGAGGGATAACTGGCTTGGAGAGAAAATATTTTTCTCGGGTTTCCCTGGTCTTCATTTGTCCGTGAGAGAGGCTTGGAAGCATCCTAGATTATTAGTGTCCATTACCAACCCTGATAAGAAGGAGCTACTTGAATACATCATTCTGTCGGATGATGAATATCGGTTATGATTTACCGAGGTGAGCTCCAGGTTGTTTAACAGCTATGATTTTAGGGGCCTCATTCGGCAGCAGGGAAGCCGGGATAAATGGGGCGAGTGGCTCTGGTGTAAATAGCTCTTGTTGAAGATGAATTTTCTTTTCTAGAAAGATCGAAATCAGGCCTTTCCCACGAATGATAACATCCAGAAAAATGGTATCTCCTTGGCATCCAGGTGATTATGCTGCAGTAGTCCTCAGGTAGAATCAGTTTTTCACCACTTTTTTGAAAGTGAATGGGCATGTTCTCTCTGGACTAGTTCAGATAGAATGGTCAATTATAGGACTTCCTATAATTCAATACAGGATTTTCTTGAAAGGTTTTTCACAGGAGTAGAGCAGAAGGGGATGGAGTCCATGATCTGTACCTCTAATTTAATCTCAATTTGATGGACAATTTGGGAGGCGTAGAATAAATCTGGATATGAGGTTATGCCTTTGGGTTATCTTCTCCTAATGTGTATTAAGGAGTTGATATCTGAATTAGTGTATCTACTGAAGGGGGTACCAAATTATTCTGTAGTTTCCAATTATAGGTATGGTTTGGTGGTTTGACCGAAAATTTAGCGAGGTTGGATAAAGCCTCCATCCAACGAGCTTAAACATAATGTGGATGGGTCATTAATGAATGGGTTTATGTGCAGGGGAGGTCTGGTTCGGGACAGCAATGGATCAGTTCTAATGGCCTTTATCATCTTTCATGGTTAGGAGAACTCTCTAGGGGTAGAGGTACGAGCTTTACACAATGGTGTTATTCTCTGGAAAAGCTTGTCGTTGGTGAACATGAAAGTGGAGTCGGACTCTGAGGTGCTGATTCTGTCTCTTCACGGGAATGGTGATATCCCTTGGAGCTTTACATACCTAGTTCGTGCATGTGGAGTAGAGATTTTAAATGATTGTGTTTTTCAACATATCCCTAGAGAGGCCAACTTTGTGGCAGATGCTCTTTCTCGTGGAAGTAATATTGATGCCCCTTTTTTGATCTTCTCTACAATGGGCTCTCTACCTTAGGAATTTATAAGTATTGTGTTTGGTGATGCCTTGGGGGTACAATATTTCAGACCACCGTGATGCATGTATTGTAAATCCCTCTCATTGAAATAAATAAAGTAAATGTTTATTCAGTCATTAAGGCTTTGTCCTTATAGTTTTAGTAGAATTAGATAAAAAATAACCCTCAAATTAATTTTCGAGATTACACAATGTTGAGGATGAAAAATATAGTGGTTTATTTTACCAATCCGTTTATAAAAAAATAAAATACACTATTATTATTTATGAAAATGTAAAATATGGGGAGATATACATAGAGTTTTTGTAACATCTAGGGTTTTTGAAAGGAAACATTATGCTTGATAGCTTAAATAATAGGCCTCACAAAGATTAAGAAAAAAAACTACTAGAAACGCTCTGTCAGAGGCAAGACTCTAACCATTTATTAATAAATGAAAAGGCATAAAGGATATACAACAATGTAGAAACAACTACACAACATTGAAATCATACTCATGACCACCCCTTAAGAATAAAACATGTTAACATGAAAATGTTTCTATTAAATCCCATCAATTTGAATGCCATGAATGAATAGTATTAACTAAATATAGTTTACACATGTATTTATAATAAACTCTTTAGCGAATAATTAATTATAAATGAATATAAAAACTATTTCAATATATAATGAATTGTATTTTAAGAAACACTATATAAATGTGACAAAAATGTTTTATACTAGAAAATATAAAAATCACACTTATTGGATTACTAATTATATATATATATATAATATATTCATTTTAATTTTTAAGATTCATTTTATGTGTTTTATATAAATTTTATAAAAATAAATCCAATTTTACATAAAAAAGAAATATTTCTCAAAAATGGATGTTTTGTGTAACAACAAAATGTTTTTCAATGGAAATTCCCTTCTTATAATAATGTAATGAAATAACATGAAAACACAACATAATGAAATACTAAGTGATAAGTGACCTTAAAACATAATTATTTTACTTCTGTGTTTGGAATTTTGAAAATATGAGATACACGGTGTTGTTTAAGATAATTTTTGGAGTGTAATAAAATAGAATAAAATTTTTCGTGAATAGTAACCTACCCTTATGAATAGTAACATACTCTTATTAATATTAATATGACCCTTATGAATAGTAAATTAACCATTATAAAATCCACCCTTCACTCCCTCTTTTCCTCACAACTCTCAAGCTACAAGCCTTCTCTAAACACTGCCCAAATATCATCCCTAGCCCCTCTCCCACATTCAGGAGCATCTAGTCTGATTAAAAGACAAATCTTAGCTTCTTTATGGAGAATCTTGAGAGGTGGATTTAAGAGGTTATTTGTCTCCCTCTTCTCCTTTAATTTCCTTTCAAGTTCACGTTAATTTATTTATATCTCCCCACATACCATCATCCAAATGGGTTTTTAACTCCAGTATTATACATATATTATAAATTTATGATGCTAATGGGATATTATATCAACCACCCACCTTTCCCTCTCCCTTTTATTTTATTAAAGAGAATGTTGTTTGTGAGGTGTTAATTTATCACCTTCAAGAATGAAAAGTTTTCTTCTTCAATTTCTACCATCAAATCAGATCATGAAACCATTTCTTTGGTTGAACTAGAATATTTTATATTTATTATTTCTTATTTATTGTTCTAGAACTAACTTATGAACATATTTCTAGTGATAAAATAAAACAAGTTCATTATGATCGAAAAACCGCCGAAAATTACACAAATAATCATTTTTTAATTATTATCTTCTGATTCATCAGCATTGATATAATATGATTCATTATAAGATCATTATATATCCAGTAATATCATTAATAACATGTAATATTAGTTCTGGATGTTTACCCATGTTCTACCTGAACATTAATTTAAGAATACATGTGAACAACTCAATAAAACCATAAAAACAAACATTCCCGAATAATGTTTTTAAAATATATAACTCATCCAAAGGCACATAAAATAAATTAGTTAAACCATAATGAACCATATTAAAGTACGCAAGGTTCTGGATTTATTATTAATGAATATAAATTTATTATACATGACATTAAACATAAGGGATCATTCTGATACATGTTAAGGGGAAATTCTTGAACCCAATTTTGTTTCTTCAGGTTCTCCCTCTTTCACTCCATTTTTGATATGGTTAATCAAAAAAAATCATGTCTTCAATGTTTTATTTCCTTTTTTGGGATATAAATGTTTACCAATATTGTTTGGGTCAAACAAAATTTTTTCCAAAAGAACATAACTTTTAATAACTCACCTTTTACTTCTCATTCAAGGTTGATGGTTCTTCTATCAAGTATGTTATTCCATATTTTTTGGGAACCCAAAGTTTATAAATTTGTAATTATGTGATGAATCCCATTCCTTACATGGTATAGTAATTATTATTATTGAGATATGTTCTATGTGGAAGGCATGATAATTATATTATTATGAGGTTACGGGTGCACCTGGAATTATATAGCGCAATATGAATGTTCGATTGTGACCGGTGCGCCCGGGATTATACAGCCCTCCAATGAATTGGGTAAAGTGATGAATGTCATGATAAAATGTTAATGTGTGAATGAGATGTTATATTGGTTCACAATTATGTGTGTTATTTAACAACTATACATGATATTTCAGTTTCTATGAATTTCCACATTTCAAGTATTATATTTATGCTTCCTCTCATGTTTATAATCTCTTTCCCATTTTGTTATTATGATCACCCCATGCTATATTATACATATTTATCCTCTTACTGGGCTTATTTCTCAACTCTTTTGATGTAAATCTTCAGGTGGATACATGTACTAAGAAGAGGACAAGTTCCAATAAGATGATAAAGAAGAAGAAATTAAATAAATGTTTATGCTTGAGGTTGTAATTGTTATATATGTTCCTAGTTTTCCCATGAAACTAATCCTTTGGAACCTCTATGTGTAATACTATTATGTTTTTTATCATTAAAATTATGTAATAGTAATGTATGAAAAGGTAGGGTCTCTATAGTTGGAATCAAAGGAAAGGTTTAGTTAATTTGGGAATTAGGATTACTGAACCCGAGAGAAAACCTATAGCATTAGACTGAGTACAAATATGAACACAAGAATATTTACATAGGGATATCATATGTTATGATTTTAGTATAAAATTTTTAAAATGAATATGTTATTTATTCCTGACTTGTTTATGTATGATTTGTTTCTAACCTTTTCTATTTTAGAAAATGGTGGGAACCAGGAGAAATATGGCCAACAACTCGTGCGATGTCCAATGCAACGATTGCCCGAATGACATCCCTTATGATTTGGGAGGTGGAGTTAAAAACTTCCTGGAGATTCTTACCCAATTATCTTAGGTTATGAATAATAACCATAATAATGGGGAATGTCCTCCTTCAACAAATATGGAGAAACTGTCTATCAAATGATCAATGCAGTAATGACCATCGACGTTTAGTTGATCTTCTGATACACTAGTTGCGAAATAGTGTCTCAACTCCATGGGTAAAGTCTTTTATATGCTTTAATATTTTGAGAAAGAGAAGGTGACTCTAACCATTTATCGTCTTGATGGAGAGGTTGATCAATGGTGGGTTTGATTAAGAACACCATACCAAGGGAATGAAATTGAAGAGATGGAATGGGAAGACTTTAAGACAACCTTTCTTAACAACACTTTCCCAAGAAATAATCACATGAAGTTGGAGAGAGAATTCATAGATCTTATAAAAAAAGACAATATTTAACAACCTATGAAGAAAATTTCACAAGTCATGCAAGGTATGCTTCGGGTTTTGTTATCAATAACGATAGAAAAATTGATAGATTCTTCAGTGGATTAAAACCACACCTTCGAATGTATCTTTCAATTCGAGACGTTGAGAGTTACGAAGAAGTTGTTCGATATTACCAAAAAGTGGAGATGGAGTTTAGAGATTTGTCACATGAATATAGAGATATGAAACCAAATATGGAGTTTCTAGCTAGAAGATCTAATGACGAAAGTGTAAAGAAAACTCAACGACCCACAAACCAAAAATGATGGATGTTCCACCTTGGGAACTGCCTCAAAGGGATGGGGAAATGCATCAAGTATGGGATAGAAGGATTCCATGATCATGAGTTTCAAAAATACATGAAAATGAAGGAGAATTTTGTAGAATAAAAGAGTGAAAAACTCATGGTTCAATGCTACAACTGTTGTGATCTAGGGCACTAGGCATGTAAGTGCACGTAACCTCAAGTTCTCGAGGGTAATCAACGTTAGTAACCACCAATGGAAAACAAACAAGGGAAGGCTTATTCCATCACTACTGTGGAGGAGGATCATGATAATGAAGTCATACAAGGTATGCATCCTATACACTCAAGAATGGAAAATGTCTTATTTGATTCTAGTTCTATGCAATCATTTATATCATTCATAAAATTCATGATCATTCCTGTTGGTGTATGTGGGAAGAGTTTTCCGAAAAACATCATAATAATTCCATTGGTGGAATTCTATTTTATATTGGGAATGGATTGGATCTCTTTATATAGAGCACATATCAACTATCTGGAAAAGGAAATATCATTTCATTTTCTGAACCATCCCATGCTTCTCTACAAATGCAAGGAAGATCATGAATCTCCTTTGATAATCCATCAATGGTGTGGGTGTTGATTCTCTATGAATAAGCATACATCTCTCAAATGGTTGAGTTGAAGGAATGTGACAACCTTGAGGAAATTCCTATCATGAGGGAATACAGTTATTTATTTACCGAAGACTTGCATAGAAATCCCCTGGATCATGAGGTAGATTTCTCAATTGAGCTCACACCTAGAGCTACTCCTATCTCGAAGTGTCCCTTTAGGATGTCTCCTGTCGAATTTGAGGAGTTAAATAGGCATATGTAAGAGTATATGGATTTAGGCTTCATATTCCCTAGTTCCTCGACATGGGGTGCACTAGTGATCTTTTTGAAGAATAAGGATGGAGCAATGTGTTTGTGTATTGATTATCAGGAACTCCACATGATCCACATAAATAACAAGTATCCTCTCCCAAATATTGATGACTGGTTTGAACTGTTAAGAAGAGCTCAATACTTTTCAAGGGTGGATCTTCATTTTGGATATCATTAGGTAAACGTTAAGAAGGATATTATTCAGAAGAATGCCTTCCGTACAAGGTATGGGTACTAAGAGTTTATGGTGATACCCTTTGGACATACTAATTGTCCTACAATATTCATGGATTTGATGAATAGAGTCTTTAGACATTACCTTGAAAATATTTTTGTTGTGTTTATTTATTATATCCTCATCTAATCCAAGATCAAGGATGAACATTAAAAACATCTAAGACTTGTGTTGGCGACATTGATAAAGGAGAAGTTGTATGCCATGTTTAGAAAGTGTGACTTTTGGATGAAACAAGACACATTCTTGGGACATGTGATCACAAGTGAGGGAATTTCTATAGATCCTTCAAAAAAAAGTCGATTTGGGAATGACCCATGCCCTCTAGTGTCACAAATATCTTTAGATTTCTTGTATTAGCTAGGTACTACTGACGTTTTGTGATAAAATTCCCATGATTGTCAATCCTGCTAACTAATTTAAAAAGGAAAGGGGTAATGTATGTATGGACGGAAGAATGTGAGGGAATGTTCAAGGATCTAAACAAAAGGCTGATCACTGCACCTATACTCACACTACTAAAAATAGGAGAATGTTTTGTGATATACAGTTATTCATCAAAGAATGGCTTGGGTTGCGTACTAATGAAAAATGATAATGTGATATCCTATGCCTCACGATAGTCGAAGATCCCTTAGTAGAACTACCTATCACATGATCTAGAGCTGGCAGCCATGATTTTTTCCTTGAAAATCCGGCACCACTACATTTATGGTGAGAAGTGTGACAGATACACTAACCACAAGAGCCTAAAGTATATATTCAAAAAAAGGACCTCAACATGCATGAAAAGAAATGGTTAGAGGAAATCATGGATTACAATTGCACTATTCACAACCATCCTGGAATGGTGAACAAGGTATCTGATGCTCTATGAAGAAAAAACCTACTACCATATCCATGTTATGGATCGATAATGACCCTATCTTCTTAGATATGAAAAGGATGGATTTGGAAATCTTAAGGGTAGGGGATACATCCTACCTTTCCCAAATAATAGTGCAACCATCCATCCATTAGATGATTAAGGAAGCACAAAGGGATGATACAAAGACACAAAAGAGGGTGAATCCATAATGCAAAGGAATTTTCAAGAGTTCCATATTGATGAAAAGGGTTTGATTCTGTTTGGAACGTGGATTTTTGTTCCTTAATCACCTGGGATAAAGAAGGACCAATTGGATAATGCACATATCTCAACATTCTCTATCCATCACGGGAGTACCAAGATGTACTATGATCTCCGAGAACATTTCTGCTAGGATAAAATGATGTAGGATATTGCCGAATATATATCTAGGTGCTTGGTATCCTAACAAGTTAAATTTGAGCCACAAAAGTCCAAATTTATGATGTATCTATTGCCTTTACCCATGTGTATATGGGAAAATGTAACTATAGACTCTGTCAAAGGTCTCCCGAAGATGTCAATGCGAAATAATGAGATATGGGTTGTGGTTGACCGACTCACCAAGACTGCCCATTTTATCGCTATTCGGGATGATCATTCTCTTGAACAACATGCAACGATATATGTGAAGGATGTGTTGATACTAAACTGTTTTCCACTCTCAATTTTCTTTTACCCTGACCTAAGGTTCACATCTATATTCTAGAGGAGAATTCAACATGACATGAGCACTAAATTAAATTTCATCACAACCTATCACCCCCAAACTGATGGCCAATCTAAAAGGACTATTAAAACACATGAAGATATGATAAGACCCGGATCTCAATAATTAAAAGTTGGATGTGTTCAACATATCCCATTAGTTGAGTTCTCATACCACAATACCATCCACTCAAGAATTCAGATGGCTCCATATGAAGCTCTGTATGTCAAGCGATGTATAAATCCAACCAGTTGGGATGAATTTGGTGAATGAAAGATACTTGGACTTGATCTTATGAAAGAGATGATATAGAAGGTTCACGTAGTCCAGAACCACATCAATGATGCTTAGAGTTGTAAAAAGGGCTATGCTGACAACTGTCAAAGGGACTTGGAGTTCGACGTTGGAGATAAAGTCTTCATATGAATATCTCTATAGAAGAGAGTCATGCGATTTGGGGAGAAAGGGAAGCTAAGTCCTAGGTACATTAGCCCCTTTGGGATCCTTGACCGCATAGGATTTGAGGCCTATCGACTTGAACTTCCACCGAATATGGATCTTGTTCATGATGTGTTTCACATATCACTCCTGAGGATGTACATACCTGATCCATCACATTTACTAAACTCAGAGGTGGTGCACCTGGATGATGATCTCTCCTACGAGGAGCGGCCAATGAAAATTTTGGATCGGAGAGATATGGTTCTACACAACAAGACAACCCATCTTGTCAAAGTGTTGTAGAAGAACCATAAGTTTGAGGAAGAAACATGGGAACCCGAAGAGGCAGTGAAGGAGGAATGCCCTTACCTGTTTTTGTAATGTGAAATTTCAGGGGCGAAATTTCTTAAGGGTGGAAGAATGTAACAACCCAATGTTTTTAAATAGAAATTACATTCTTATAATTATGTCATAAAATAACATAAAACCCAACATAATGAACTAATATGTGATAAGTTATCTATAGTCATATGTTTGTCACATCTATGTTTGGAATTTTGAAAATCTAACATACATGGTTGTGTTCGAGATAATTTTTGGAGTCTAATAAAACAAAAATAATTTTTAGTGAATAGTAACCTGCCCTTATGAATAGTTACATACCCTTATTAATAGTAATATGACCCTTATTAATAGTAAATGATCTATCATAAGATTAACCATACCCATGAATAATTAAATAAAATTTAGTCATCATTGGAAGTGACAATTTGACCTTAGTAAACGTTTTGGTATTTTTTATGTCATAAATAATTAATTATAATTAATTAATTAATTTAAAAGAAAATTTATTTTCCTAAAATGTTTTCATAAATTATCTAATCAATGTCTTATAGTTTTTAGATAATATTATAAGACCCTACATAATTATTTAAAGCACTATAAAATCCGTTTTGATTTATATAAACAGTTTTTTAGTAAATTATGATTTTAATTAAATATTAAATTAAGAATATTTAGAAAAGTATTTTTAAAAAATTGAATTCATTTTTTGATTCTTCATGTCTATAAATGGTTGGGGTAATTTTTTCGGATTTTTCTGAAATACTTAAATTTTTTATAAATAGTGAAATACCGTAATTTACAAAAATAAGATAAATAAGAAAATTATAGAGTCATGTGTGATGTTCTACTGATGTAATCCCACATGGTTCGGGATCACATGATATAATTAATATTCTTGGTCATTCAAGAATTGATATTCCTTGTCTTAGGGGAAATTAATAAACTAATGAATTTTATATTAAGGAAACCCCTCTCCCCTCCACTATAAAAACCACCCTTCACACCCTCATTTACTCACACCTCTCAAGCTCCAAGCCTTCTCTAAACTCTGGCCAAAAATCTTTCCAAGCCCCACTCTCATGTTCAAAATCTTTTGGTCTCATCAAAAGATGTAGCTTATCTTCCTTAAGGAGAATCTCAAGAGGAGGATTTAAGAGTTAATTTCTCTCCCTCTTCTCCTTTAATTTTCTTTGATGTTCATGTTATTTTCTTGATGTATCCCCACCTATATTCATCGAAATGGTAATTTCACTCTATTGTTATTCCTATAATATAATTCTATGTTGATAATGTGATATTATATTATCCAACCACCTTTCCCTCTTCCTTTTATTTTATTAAAGAGAACGTTGTTCGTGAGGTGTTAATTTATCACCTTTAAGAACGACAGGTTTTCTTCTTCAGTTTCTACCTTCACATCAGGTCATGAAACCTTTATTTTGTTGAAACATAATATTTCATATGTATTATTTCTTATTTAATGTTCTAGAAATAACTTATGTCCATATTTCAAGTGATAAAATAAAACAACTTCATTATGATCGAAAAACCACCCAAATTAACCAAAATAATCATCATTTAATTCTTATTTAATGATTCATCCACTGGGATAAAATATGATTAATTATAAGACAATTAAATATCCTATAATATCAGTAATAACATGTAATATATTTTTTGGATTTTTACCCATGTTCTACACAAACATCAATTTAAGAAGATAAGTGAACCACTCAAGAAAACCATAAAAACAATCTTTCTTGTATAATGTTTTTAAACTCTATAAATAATCCAAAAGCACATAAAAAAATAATGAAATGATAATGAACCATATTAATGTACACAATTTTCTGGATTTCTAATTATTGAATATAATGTCATTATACATGACATTAAAGGGAATGAAGCATTCATATACATGTTAAGGGGAAAATCTCGAACCCAATTTTCATTCTTCGGATTCTCCCTCGTTCACTCCATTTATTGGTATAGTTACTCCAAAAAAATCATTTGTTCATAATTTTCATTCCTTTTCTGATATATAAATGTCTACCACTATTTTTTGTGTCAAACAAAATGTTATCCAAAAGGACTCTTCTTCTAAGAACTCACCTTTTACTTCTCAATCAAGGTTGATGGTTCTGGTATCAAGTATGTTTTCCCTCTTTGTTTTAGGAACCCAATGTTTATGAATGTTTTCTTATGATATGAAACCGATTTTTTAAATGGGTTATTTTTGTTAATTATTGATATATGTTCTATGTTTCATGCATGATAATGATAATATTACGAGTTGATGGGTGAGACCAGATTTATATAGCGCAATATGAATGTTCGAATGTGACAGGTGCGACTAGAATTATATAGTGATCCAATTAATTGGGAAAAGTGTTAAATCTAATGAGTAAATGTGAATGTGTGAACGGTATGCTAGCTTGGATCACATGTATGTGTGGTATTTTACCACTAAGACAAGATATTTCATTTTTTATGCATTTCCACATTTCAAGTCTTATATTTGTGCTTCCTCTCATGTTAATGATCTTTTTACAATGTAATAATTATTCTCACACCATGCTATATTGTTCTTATCTATCATCTTACTGGGCTTCTAGATCACCCCTTTTTGTGTATATCCTTAGGTGGCTACGTCTACTAAGGAGAGGACAAGTTCCAATAAGAATCTAGAGAATAAGAAATTAAATAAATGTTAATGCATGGTAGTGTAATTGTTATATATGGTCCTAGTTTTCCCAAGACAATAAACCTTTGGATCCTATATGTGTAATAATATTATGTTGTTTATCATTAAAATGATGTAATAGTAATGTAAGAAAAGGCAGGATCGCTATATTTTGTGACCATTTAATAACACACCAATTTTAAATTTATTTTTTTCACTTTTATAAATAATACATAACCAAATAAAATTATGCAATGGATGTGATAGGTAAATTTTTAATTTGTATAGGTATTTGGTATTTTCATATAAGATACATTTTTTGATGAATAGTGAAAAAATAAAACATTTCAGTTGAAAACTACTTTTTAATAAAATGTATTTTCAATGGTAAATACGAATTTATAATATAACAAATTTTTTATAATTTACTTTAAATTAGTACATTGGAATCAATTTTAAATTTAAATTTAATATAAAATCATAGTAAGATATTGAACATTTTTACATTAAAACCATATTTTTTATTCCAATGAATGGGATTAATTTTTAGGAAATTTCTATGAATTATGAATTTTTTATATTGAAAAGTGGATTCTATATTTGAAATATAATGTTCCAAATAATATAAATATGTACCATTAATTTTTAAAAATTATGAATATTAACTTTAGTAATAATGTTCATTACCACAGTTAAGAGTAAATTGGGTAACGAAAGCTAAAAATTAGATTATAAAATGTAAAATATCCCAAAAACGTTTCTATATTCAATTTTATGAGTATCATCAAACCTATATAATCTATTGGATGATTTAATTACCACATGGAACCACTTATTTTACATTGTGGTATTTACAAAATAATATTCAACGAAAAGTCATTTTTATTACACTATTGGTCTTAACCATTGATGTATTTTTATTATGGGGTTATACATGGTATATATTATACTATAAGTAATATTTATAAAGATAATATCATATAATAATTCATTTTAATTTTCATATAATTTATAGATACTAATTAATTAGATTATTTGGTGACATAAATATGACTCCACGATTTATTCGATAATGGAATAATCAAATAAATGATATTCAAAATATTATAATAAACATAATATGATATATTTTATTTCACTCCAAAATTTTATTGATTGACTTTACATTTTATTTATCTGCTCAAATTGATTGGTAGACTATATTATGAATTTATGAAAATTTTAAAAATTGACAAAGTGAATAGTGTCCAAATTGACATTTATTATATTTTAAAAATAAAATTTTTCATTATAATTTTTTTAAAACAAATAAGAACCAAATATTTATAGAAATATTTTGCACATGTCCAAAAATGCCAAAAAATTAACTCTTATATTAGTTTTGTTGGCTAGATATGGTAATTATATCGACCCTCAGTGTAAATTACTTATTAAAATGATAATTGTTAAATTGATTTAAACAAAAAGATAAGGATTATAAAAATATTCATAAAATTAACAGTTTTAATTTGATGAATATATTTCTACCCATAATCAAACTGGATATTACATAAATTACAATGGACCCCATTTCATTAGAATATAATTTAAATAAATTTAATATTTTGAATAATTTCAGGAGTATCCCTCCAATATCTTATAAAATAGCACTACTTATTGGAATTTCATGTAAGGAACCATAAATTCGATATAATTTATTTTTATAATTATTTGAGATTATTAGGAGCCTGTGAAAATTGACAGTGGTTGATTCTATAGCCCTGTGTGCCTAGAACTGAATTTAGAACTTTTTTTTATGATATCATCAGTAAAAGTGTGGTTAGTTTTTCTAAACATTTCAACTAGTGATCTGATTAAATATCTAAAGGGACTATTGAATTTTTAGCTCCATTATTCTCTTAGGGGAGGTTTAATTTTGACCTTATTAGGTAGGGTAAAAATGTTAGTTTTTCGGATTTTTTAAGAATAATAAAATAACATAAAAATATTATTTTATTCGTTCACCAACAATTTTGCAGTGGTTTTCGGACCACTGATTGGTAATTCCATTTAATGGATTGACACTTCTATTTCATAACCATGCTATTTCTAGTTAAGAAGTTCATTCATTAATGAACATCGTTAATCTTTTTTTGCGTTAGTCACTATTCCCCTCTATTTAAATGATGTTTGGGATTGAGTTTTTGAGATGAAGTTGTGGAACCTCAGATGATTTATAACGATGTCATCCACCAATGATGAACAAGGGATTGGATGTCACTATTGGAGGAATTGATCTGGGATCGATGAATGCTAACAGATTTATCAAGCCTGGATTCCTCTTCCACAATGGTGACTTCTCATTTGATACCAATTTGTCACAGCTCGTCCCCTAGGGACGCTGCCATGACTACCCAAAACCTGTCATCCATAGAGTATGAGTGGAGACTAGAACTAGTAATTAATTTCCCAAATACAAGAAGGAGTTTCCATTGAACCTGCAAAGACATAGACCAAGAACATGACTATATGCAAACCATATAGTAAAAGTGAAATAGTAAATGTGTGTACTGAAAGTAAAGGGTTCGGAATACAAGCCCCACTAAAAGATATAAATAAAATAGACTATAGATTTTGAAATGTTCCACCAAGCATCCTACATGAAGTGTTGGTATAGCTCATCTTCGTTGCACTACACGTCAACCGGTCACCTCTGTGTACTGCATGGTCCTGACCCCCAAATTCTCATCCAAGTTGATCGTCGTCTGCACAAGACACAACAAGGTGTGGGCGAATATTGAGTAAGGGTGAGTATAGTAATACCCATTAGGGACCCTGAGACCCCTAATGGTCTCTCAAAATTAGACAATGGAAAACCCCAAAGCATGATCTCAATAACATATCACAATGAAAAATACATAGCTCCAACTTGGAATAAAACTCAGAGATCAAGAATAAATATTATAAGTAATAAGCTATATCATTTTATTCCATTCGGAGGATTCAAAACATAACCATGATGATGTTTTTCCATTATTCATCTACACAGGGTCGTATATTGATGATCCATGAAAGGACTTTCTATGGCTGGTCCTCATCTAGCCACACACAACGGATCTACTCAGGGTCTTTGAAATGATGATCCACACAGAGATACAATAATGCTGATCCACATAGGGTCTCAATGATGCTGATCCTCATATAGTCTCTATAATGCTGATCCACATGGGGTCGCTATGATATTGATCCTTACACAGGGTCTCTATAATGTTAATCCACCCATGGTATCTAAGATGCTGATCCATGCAGGGTCAGTAAGACGTTGATTCAGAGAGGATCCCATTGATGTTGATCCACATAGGGTCACTAAGATGATGATCCATATAGGTTCTCTATGATTCAAATACACACATGGTTTCTATGATGTTGATCCATGCACGATATTTATTCAATTACAGCCACCCACATGAATTTCAGAACATTGTGAGCATGAGTCCCATAGTATCTGAGTCTGATGTTATTTTTAGTTCCTCAACATCCATGAAATTCCAAAATGTAGTAACCCAATGGGCCTTCATGTCCTAAGGGTCCCAACACGACAGACGATTCATAAATCAGATGCCCGATCTGTGAGTTATAGGAATTTTAGTGTTGAGGGCCTGGTTAGATTTGTGTTCGATCCATCCCGAGTGTATTTGCATATTTTTCCAAAACATGGGTGGATTATCTCAAATGTACTCTTTGGTTCGAAGGATTCTTGCGCCGTAGATGGTTTATCCAATAGACGTCTGGTTTGTGAGATATAGCCTTTTAATCATATTTTTGCTGAAAACGATCTACGTCTAGTCTCATTCTGCTGGCCCAACCCACCTCGCCCCATCCTGGGTCAGCTCCAACCAGTTCGAGTCGACCTTACTAGGTCAGGGTCCGACCCAGCGCGGCTCGAACCGGCTAGGTAGTCCTGAGTGGATTGGGCCATCACATGCTTGGGCTCGGGAAACTGGGAAACGTGACACCATTTTTGTAGAAATCCAAATGAGCTGGGTCGGGTCAGCCATTGATGGGGTTGTTCGGGTCGGTTCGATCTAGTCAGAATGAACCTAGACCATTTTCCAACCAGATACGCATAAAATGCCATATATCACAAATCAAAAGTCTGATGGACAAACAATCTACGATGTTGGAATCCTTGGAATGTGATGGTCCTTTTAAGATACTACACACACGTTTTGGAGAATGTTGGAGTACATACGGGTTGGATCAAACCTGAATCCAATGAGGCCCTCGGCACTTAAATGCTAATAACTATCAAACTGGGCAACCAATTGATGTTCCATCAATCACTTTGGGACCCTGAGGACATGGTGGTCCATTGGGTTACTACTTTAGGGAACTTCATGGTAGCTGAGGCTTGACTGATAACTTGAGTAGCATATACAATAGAACTCAAGCACACCGAGTGCGGAGAATCCTGTGATTGGATGTCTGTTTAATAACGACCCAGTGTGGATAAGCATCATAGCGACCCTGTGTGTATCACCATTATTGTGACCCTATATGGATCAACATCTTAGTGACCTTGTTTGGATCATCATCAAAGATACCATGCGTGGATCTGCATCTTAGGGACCTTTTGTGGATCATCCTAATTGAGACCCTGGGTGGATAAAAAATATAGCGACCATGTATGGATCAACATCACATAGACCATTTGTGGATCATCATTATAGAAAACCTATGTGGATAAAATGTGTGAAACTCGAAGATGAACAGCCTTGGAGAGGTCCATCATAGATTAGTGACATAAGACCCTCTTGGATCGACAATGGAAAAACTTCTTTGTGGTTCTATTGTGGAACATTCTAACGGAATAAAATGATAGAGATTATGACTGATCATCTTTATTCCTAAAATCAGAGTTTTATATTTGGTTTGAGATGTGTATTTTTTTTTGACTAAGATCATGCATTGGGATTTTCCCATGTGGAATTCTTAGAGACTTTTGGGGGTCTCGGGGTCCCTACTGAGTATTGTTATACTCACCGCAGCAGAGGCCTCGCCTGCAACTTGATGTGGCTTGTGAAGATAAGGCATAGCATGGCTTTTTAAATAAGGAGCCTGAACCAGGTTGAACAAAGAGATGACTAGTTGACATGATGATATGCAGAGATAAGCTATACCTACCCTCCGGGTAGGATATTTGTTGGACGATCTCAGGATCTTGTCTTTTTTAGTTATATATTTCAGTTGAGATTTTATTCCTGCCCCTTTACCTTCAGTACGCACTTTTAATTCTACAGTTTTACTATTTGGTTTTCATCTTTTCATGTTCTAGTCTGTGGGTTTGCAGGTTTGAATTGAATGCCTTCCCATTTTTGCTAAATTACTTTCCAATTCTAGTCACCAAATCCTGGACATTGGAAGGTGGGATTGGGGTGGTCATGACATACCCTTGGGGAATGGGTTGTGACATTTCTCTAAACATAAAAACAAATCTGATTGAGAACATATCTACTTAATAAAATTCAATGAATCCTTCCCGACATTATAAAGATATATTATTATCTGTAAAACCCCCCTTTGAGGTGTTACAGTGTTAATCAATGGTTATTGTCAAATGAAATGAATCCTTTTAAATAAAGTATTTCTTTTTTATTTATTCCACCAATACATTCAAATATTCTTCAATCGTTATGATATAATAACTCCAATATCCTAAATATATAGATATTTTATTATGTTAATATCTTCACCTTAATCTATTTATACTTTCATAAAATGATAATATAATTAATAATTCATGCATACATGTGAAATGTCAACTCCATGAATCGAAATAATTCTTATTTTATAATGGAATCTCGAGAATGGTTATAATTTTTTAATTAATGTTTATATATTATATTAATGAAATTTTTACCATTATATTAAAATAAAAAAAATGATTTAATTACTTACTTTCCATGCATATATAAATTATAATGGGGTCATTGTATATGTGAAAACTATCACCTCCATGAAGGGATATGAGTCATTTTTCATCCCCAATAACATAAATTATATAGATAAGTATATTTATATTATTATTAATAAATATATATTATATTATTATCCTTAGGAATATTTAATATAATAAAAAAAATATTTCAATAATGACCAATGAAAAATGACAACATTACTCATGCATACATATGACTTACCATCTCCATGATTATAATGTTGTTTAGTTTTCATAGACATACATAAATTGTTTGATATAAAAGTATAATTAATGTTTAAAAGTGGTTATTATGTCATTAATTTTATTCTGGAGATGATGTAATAAATGTTTCATTGACTATTGATATCATACCCAAGTAATTTTGGATTCAAGATACGAATATCATCAAATGGTCCAACATGAAATTAAATAATTATATAAATGTTATTAGATTGTAATAATTTATAAAAAGCAATATTAAATATACAAAATATACGAAAGGATGTAAATAATTAACCTAATTATTTTCAGGAAGATAAAGATCATAGGTGACGAATGAGACTGGAGGTAAGGGCTTTCATCTCAATATCCGTTAATTAAAGGATTTATTGATGGTGTTCCCCTTTATTATTATATAAGAAGTATATATGGATTAAATGAAATTTAATATCCATGTTTTATCTATAGAAATTATTTTTCATGTTTTATAAATTTATTTTTTCAAGGGGATTGAAATTTAAATGTTATATGTTGTTTAGGAAACGTTGAATGTTTATAGATTTAATTATCAAATAACTTTTTCTAATTTAATATTCTTGATATTAATTTACGTATTTTCATATATGGTTACAAATTAATTTTAAACAATGATTTTATGATTAATTTTAATTAGATTATTTTGTTTGAAAAAAATAATATTTTTACGTGTTTTATACAGAATGATTAGGAATTTTTTTTTTAATATATAGGACAATAATAACATATCTGTTTACATGAACATTATTTGATATTTGGATTAATATAAAATCGTTAATGGTTTTTAAAAGAAATATAAACCCCTTAATCCATTGTTTTTGGTATTTTTTTTTTGAAAATGATTTTGAAAAATAATGACTTATTTCAATATCATAAAATAATACCTTGATATTACAAATGAAATATTACAAATGAAAAACAAAAAATGATATCTTTTATGTGTTATGATTATATAATGTTAATAAAAAAATTACAATTGGTTACAATATAAACCAATGATAGGTGGTTACATGATAACCACCTTTGAATTTGGTACGAAATTCAACCATATGGATATTCCATTTGTAATAGTGACATGTAGGGAATTTAGTCATATGGATATTACATTTTTAAGAATAAAATGTATAAAATTCAGCAGTATGGTTATTAAATTTTAGAATAATTATTTCTAACATTATCTTCATATATATTATATGTCATGTTATCTGTTGACATGAAAAAATTTGATATTAAAAAGGTTTGATAATGATAATTTTGAAAGGATGATCTCATTTTCAGGGTAAATGATATGTTTTATTTAATAGAATTGTTTTTTTGGTTTTCACTAGACAAACTGTTTTATTTCTTTATGTCCCTTAATGTGAATTTTTTAGCATCCAATTTTTTAAAATTACATTCACAGGCATTAAGATGTATAAGGGAAAAAATATTTCATTATTACAGAATTGAAGATGTGTCTCGAAAACAAGTCGTATCATTTGGTGGATAAAATGGATAATATTTATAAGTGTTAATTCAAAAAATATGGGTTAACTATTTAAGATTTTGTACTGATTTTATAAAACACTGGACCAAAACCTCCTTTTTAATGAAAGAAACTAAATTATAGCCATAATTTACTAGTCAAAGTTATGTTTAATGCCAGTTCCTTACAGTTTGCATCAGAACTTGTTATAGACAACATTATTGATTTTGATTTCTTATTAAGAGATATGTCTATCTTCATTGGTTTATAAGATTATCTTTATAGTAATGTTTTTTAGATTTTTATGATATTTTGAGGTGACTAATGGTATATTTGGATATATTCATTTTTGATGTAATTGAGGGTTATTTTGAGGAAATTAATATATTTATGGAATATTATAAGAATCATATATTTATATAAAAAGGGAAACTTGCAGGATAGGTGAAAACTCCTCACATTTGGCAGGGACATGGTAATCGAACCCACAAAAAAAGGCTAAAAGGGTGTATTATATTCCACTAGCCTACATAATATCCATGGATAGTACTGTTTTTTTATTTTTTGTTAAAAAATTTGATGGATGAGAAATGTATTGATTTAGGTAGCATATGTTTTATCGAATAGATAACCTTTTGATTGGTGTTTTTGGATTACAAGATTAATATAATTTTGGAAACATATTTTTTATTTTAGGAATCTTATATGAATATGGTAAATATAACACAATGATATTTTAAATAAGAAAATTACTGATTGAATTATATTTTTGAAGAATCTATGATTTTATTGTGGATATAAGGTGATTGAGGTTTTATATGGAAATGATTAATCGAACATGGATAATTTGGGATGGAGAAATTAATTTTTGGTATGTTACTTGAAGATAATATATTTTGATTTTGAAATATATTTCAGAATTTATCATAGAAAATTATGTGATCAAATTATTCAATATTTTGGGTTTCAATATTAGTAAATAAATCTATTTGGATAGTTATTTGTTGAATGGAATATCTTGAACTTTGTTTATTTCTATTGAATTTTGGAGAATGAATTATTATTTCATAATATAAGGATTAATATTTTAATTAATTATCTTCCCATGTACAAACCATTTTGGTTTTGGTAAATTTCTATGTATATGATAAATATACAATTAATGTTTTTTTAAATTGTTTTATTTTCAATAAATTAATTCTAGTGCATATAGTGTAAAAATTTCTTCTTCAATACACATCGTTTGGAAAAAAATATTATTTTATTGTGGAAATTGTTTAACGGAAAAAATTATACTTATAATGAAAGTATATTTCTTTATGATCCAATTCCAGGATGAAATATAATCACCTAACACTATTAAAAGGATCATAAAAAACACATATTATATTTGTTTTCCTTCTATGAAGTCAATGATCATTAAAATCATATTAAATTTAGTATTTTCTTATTGTTAAATATATCCTGAAATATTTTTCTATCAATATCATTCAAATCATGATGGTTGGTTATATCTTTCATATCAATGATTTCATATGTAGAACCCTAGTATTTGTAATCATATGTGATATTTGTACTTCCCTTTATTTCTTTTAAATGTTAAGTTTCATTAATCCCTTTTTCAATGTGGGATTGCAATAATTGTGTCTTTAGTAGTCATACAATAGTTACAGACCTCTAATTAAAACTCTGAGTATGAAATTTCCAAAGGAGGATGTAATATACCATAGTTTTAAATGGAAATAATATGTTCAATAGTGTACATGGTACACCATATCATGATTAATAGAAAAATTAATTAATATTTTAATGGTACCATTAATACCTATCTGATATAATTTAATAAATGAACAATTTTAAATAAATATAGTTTACCCATGTATATAAAATTAATTCATTGGTCCAAATTAACTTAAAATTACTGTAAAATCTTATTTTTAAATATAAAGAAATGTTTTCCAGAAAAACTATATAAATGAAGACATGTGTGTTTCATACTAATTAAAAAACTAATCACTCTTATTGAATTAATAATATATATATATATATATGTATATGTATAATATAAAATAAAATTTTTAAAATCCATTTTATATTTTTTTATAGAAATTATATAATAACAAATCCTATATTACACAAAAGTAGTATTTTATAAAAATGTTAGTTTTGTAATATTCTAATGGTGCACATATTTAATTATATTATTTGACACTCTAATAAATTTAATTTGACTAAATTAACATCTTATTTAGAATAGGGAAATCAAAATTTACATTGGTAAATTATTCTGTATTTTTTAGATAAGAATAATTTTCTGATGAATTTGGAAAATAAAAAAGAACTATAGTTGAAAACAAGTTTTCATCAAATATATTTTTACTGTTAGTTAATATTATTACTGGTTTTAAAAAAAATTAGAGAAATTTTTTATAATTTAATATATGTTATGTCATTGGAATCAATTTGACATAGAAATTTAATATAAAATGTTGATGAAATTTTGAACATTTTTACTTCAAAATCCCATTTTCATCTTCCATGAATGGGATTAATTGTTAATAATTTTCTGAGAATTATTATTTTTTAATTTAGAAAAATGCATTCCATAAATTTTTTCAATATATAATAATTATTTAAATTGTACCCTTTAATGTTTTTATATAGTGAACAGTAACATTCAATATATTTTATATTTGCATAGTAACGGTTAATCAGGTAAATAATGGAAAAGTTATATTTAAACATTACACTAACAATTTACCTCATTTAATAGGATTTTTCTTTTATGATAAATACATTCCTTTGGATGATTTTAGAACCACATTAACCCATAAGGATGACTTCAATTTATTTATTATATTATATTCAATTAAAATTCATTTTTACTCGTTTATTATTTATAAGTAATGTATTTATAATATGGTTTTATCCCTGGGATGTCTTCTACTATAAATAGTATTTAGAAATATAATATGATTAAATACATCATGTTAATTTATTTCTAATTTTTGGAACTAAATAATTAAATGAAATGACAACCGAATGAGGATGCACCAATTGCTTAATTAATGGATGAATCATATAAAATATATCAAAAATATTATAATAAAAATTATTTATTTTCGTTTATGTCATTAACAAATTTTTGGATGATAATTTTATTTCACTGATTTATTATAATAGTTGGTTCGATTTTATCAATAATTTACAATATTTTATAAATGAAATGATATTACTAATGTAAAAATTGACATTAATGGTTTTTCAAAATATTAAATATTTTATTATATGTTATCAAATGTGTAAAAAATAAATATTCAGTAAAATATTTGGGTGAATTCCTAAGATTACATAAAAAACTATTTTATTGGGCGTTTGGAATGTTATTATAGGTATATTAAACCTCCAACTATAAATTACTTACTAAAATGATAATAATTCAAAGGGATAAAAAAGATAAAGATTTTTTTTTTTTCAAAACATGATTTATTTTCATTGGATAATTATATTTTGAGATTTACTCATACAATATTAGAAATATTTTTCATTAGACCCATTTGGTAGAGAAAAATAATTTAAATTAATTTAATATTTTCAATAATTTCAGAGTGTCCCTCCCTTCTTATAAAGGGTCACTATATCTTTTCATTTCATTACATGTAAAAAAATGGTTTATAAAAGATCTACAAAAATTAATTTCTTAAATATATTCTGACATTATATTGCTCCTATGTTATGCATAACACCTTCCTTTGCGGTGTTTTGCGGTCAATCAATACTGGTCTTCCAAAAGAAATGTATCGTGTTTAATAAAGCATTTAGGTTTTGTTTATGCTTTCACATTAATATAGTATTATTAAATAAATATTATAAAACAAATCTAATATCCTAAAGACATTGAGATTATACTATGTTTATACATTCAATGAGATCCATATCCACTTCCATCAAATGGGAAAATATTTAATGATCCATGCGTACGTGTGAACAAAATCCTCCATGAGCCAAAATAATTCATTTTCTATTACCATATCTCATTATTTTTTTAATAATGTAATTATTGTATATATATATGATATTAATGATATATTTATAATGTTAATAAAATAATACATCAATTAAGTTCTTACGTTACATTAACATAAAAATGATAATGTCGTTCGGGCGTGCAAATTATTATCTCCACGAAGTGATGTCCTTCATTTTTCTTCACCACATTGCATTAATTATTTTTATAAGAATATATAAATTATTAATATCATATATATTATATTATGATCATTCTAAAAAGATAAAATAATAATTACCTTCTTTCAAAAATGATCAATGAAAAATCTGAATGTTACATATTCAAACGTAAGACCCATTTTCTCCATTATAATAATGTTTTTCATATTCCAAATAATAAATAAATGGTTTTATTTAGAAGTATATTTAATTTTTAAATTTTATTATTATTTAATGAATAATATTTTGGAGTTTATTGGTTAATGAATAATTTTTTATTGACATCATACCAATGGAATTTTGGACTGAAGCACCGAATATCATCAAGACATCCAACATGAACATAACTAATTAAGTGATTTATAAAAAAATTAAAAGGATATATAAAAGAAATTATAAATAACAAATAATTTCTAAATGAAGTAAATAATTAAAAAAAATTATTATTAATTATAATAAATAACATATTTTGTTACACACTGATATTTTTATGAGATATATGTTTTTAATATTTTGATGTCTTTAGCTATACAAAGATAAAATTGTGCTATGTGAAACACTAACTTAACTTGATAAATATTCAATAAAATTCTTTTCTTTTGTTAAAAACTAATTAATTTTATTTTTATATAAATCATTTCATAAAATAACATGTCCAAGTGAATAACTAAATACTATTATGTTACCTTGTAACATAGCCATTATAATGGATGGTATGTGAAATATTAACTTCTGAAATACTATTTAAATGCAAATAAGTGAATTTATAAATAATAAAATGACAATTTAAATAATTAATAATTCTAATATATATGTAATATACACAATATAATGTTTAAAATTCATCCTATCTGTTTTCTAGACATTATATATGAAGAAATTAAATTTTCTAGATAAAATAATAATTTTTGAAAAATAAACTTCGTATTCATTGTTGGGATTTAAAAAATTACAATGGATAAATTTAGGATTTTTTTTTGATAAATTTCAAATTCTGATGAATAGTTAAAATGTAATAAATTTGTAACTGAAAACTAATTTTTTCATCGAAAAAATATATAAGGGTAAATAGTAATATTTATTTCTTCTATTGTATAAATAGAATATATTTTATTATTTATTATAATATTGGTTATTATAATAAATTTTACAAAGAATTTTATGTAAAAATAATTCAATCTCTTTCTATGTTTTAACTTAGAAACCCACATTCTTCATTATGACAACATGATTATTTTTCAATTGTTTTCTAAAAATTAATTGTTTTGATTTTTAAAAATTGGATTCAATATTTCAAATTACTGGGAATTAGTTATGTTAAAATCATTCTTTTAGTATTGGTCGTGATGAACAATAACCTGGGTAATTTATATTAATATGGTAAAAAGGTAAATCAGATAATTAAGGATAAATATGGTATTATAAAATTACATTAAAACATGACGTAATATGAATGGACGATATTTTGTATTACTAAAATATCCTTGGGATAAAATGATACACTTAAAAAGCCACATGGATGAAATTAGGACATTTAATATATTTTATTTAATTAAAAGATAAATGTTTTTTACTCAAATTTTAATAACTAAATATTTTTAAATATAAGGTTTTACATAAGATAAATTAAATTATAAATAATAATTTGAATGCTAAAATATTATTATTTATCTTGGTATATTATTTTTAATTTTTCGGTACTAAATATTTACCATAGGGGATTATATATTGTGACAAATTTATTATTTAATTTATAAAATTTCAATAATCTTTGTATTATTAAAATGAAAATATCCATTAAAATACTAAAAAACATGACCAACTAGTACTTGTTGATTATAACATGACCGAAATCAACCATGGGTATAGTTACTGACCATTTTGATCCATATATATGTGATTATGACACATATATTATTTTATTTAATCTTTTGACAACCATGTCACATTCATGTTTTTATAACTATAACATTTTTAATGATAGAATTTTCCGAATATATAATCAAATACATAAATTTTTATGAAATCTTGTATATTTAAATTCTTCATATTATATTATATTTAATTTTTTAACATACAAATAATTATATCAAATTATTACACAAAACTAATGTAGGAATTATATTATTAATTGAAATATCCAATTAATGATATTAAAAATACATATATAAATTAAATTTGGGATAAAAAATATTTCAAAAAAATTATATTTTACTCTAAACCATTATGTATATAATAAAATATTTTTTTCATGTTTTCCATATTATATTTATATGTAGAAAAATCAATTAAATGAATAGTGTCATCATAGGTATTATTGATATTTTGTCAAAATATTGTTTTATTAAATTATTTAAAAATAATAAGTTTTAAAATAATATATAAAATTATTATTAATTACTCTATATTTTTATATATTCTTTATTTATGGTATAATTTACATAAAATAAGTAAAAATGACATTGTTTTAATATGGAATTATTTTTATCATTGTGAAAATTTAACAGAAAAAATAAAGGTTAAAATGAAATGATACGGTTTAAAATGAAATAAAAAATATTTAAAAATTATTCTTAGATAATATTAACACCTCATATCATCATATATGGTAAATTTGGAAATTTTTTAGATTTTTGAGTGGTGTTTTATTTTATTATAAATTAATATTCTTTGAGATTCTGAAGGTTCTCCTCACCTTAATAATTAAATGGCATCTCATCCAAAAATTATTCACCTAAAATAGATCCTTTATTCAGGGAAATAGCCATTAAATTTACCTTATCAACATCCTTATTCACGTTTTATAGACTTTGCTGTTATCAAAATACCAACTCTATTACCATTAAGAGGCTATCTAGAGTAATCTCGTCAAAAAAAGATGTAATCTTCTCTACCGATTCTTTCAAAATTATTTTCTCTTCTAATTCCTCATAATGAATTAATTACATATGAAATTAACAAATTCAGTCTCATTTGTATTAATAGACTTTATTATGTTTATGTGAAAACCATATTACACTTCTATAGATCCTATAGAAAACAAAATCATCACACGTGCGTACCTATAGCTTACCTACTCCATGACGAGGTGTAATCCGTTTTTCCCCACCACCATACATGGTTAGAAATAATGTTGGGAATAATAAATTTATAATATTATTATATTATATTGATTCTGAAATATTATACACCATCCACTTCAATTCTATTCAACGATTTTGGGAATGACATCCTCAGTCGTGCATATGTACGACCTACTGTCTCAAAGATGCAATTTGATTAATTCTACTTGATCATCAATAGAGATTGATTATATAAATTAATTGAATAAAAAAACAATTATATATATTTTAATAATATTCTTTTAAATAGTATAACTTTATCCAATTAATAGGAACATAAACTTATCCATCAAAACATGCTTATAAAAATAATTCAGTGAATACCCGATGAAAAAAATAATAATGTTATTTACACCTGGTTTACAATATGATCACTTATAAATTTATAAATTGTTAATATAAATCTGAAATAAGTTGATAAAAATATTAACACACATATATTGGAGTATCATAGACGTATGATGGAACACATACCTAAGGTAAGAGATTATTTTTTCTCACTTTTATTTCTATTGGACAGATGCCTTATAAAACACTTATATCATTTATGTGGTTATTATGCTTCCCATATATGTTTTTATGATTGAAATAATCAAGTTTAATATATTTTAATATGCATATATTTTTTTTATGTGGTACAATATTTAAATTTAATTAAATTTTATAGGGATATTTTCTCAATCTCACTTTAATTTTGAGATCTTTTATACATTTGAATTAATGTGGGTATATATATCATCCATGTCCATGATTTATACATATTTGTTATAAAATATTTTTTATATTGGTATATTTTTTTATTTTCTTTCCTGTATGACCCATTGTAAAAGTTTTTAGAAATGGTATAAAAGGGGACTTTTTTCATTTTCGATATGAGCATATTTTCTCCATTCTGATAAAAGTGTGAAGAAATTGATTTCATATCACTTGTAAAGAATTAAAAAATATTTCAATTTTAATAATTTTTTATTTACATGAAGATTTCTATACAAGATTTAAATTTTATTTTCAATTAAAGTACTTTGTTTTAATAAAATTAATCATTTTTATAAAAAAATATTTTTGACGAAGAAAGGATATTTTTCCCATGAATTAATTTTATATGTTCTATCAATATTATCATTCTTATAATATGGAATTATTTATTAGGGCTACAGATCAAGTATATTATCCCTATAATTCCTATGGATTTTTTAATGGAATGATATTTATAAATCTATTTTCTTTATATAGATTATTTTATAATCGAACGATGTTTAAGAGATACATTTTAATCCTTGGGAGTCTCTATGAATAATGATTTATTTTTTTGTGGAAAACATAAGAATTATTTAATTATGGGATTATTGGGACCTATATAACTCTCCAATTAATTTGGTAAATATTAATATCTTATGATATAGAATTAAATGGAGGAGAAAGTAAATTTGGTTTAGAAATATAGGGCTATAATGACAAGAAAACCTTGTTCAGTATTATAGGGATTTAATGAAGAGTGATCATGGATCTACAGAAGACTTTTTCCATTATTATTTTGTTATAATTGATCCTTGGATAATAAAGAAATGGTTTTTTATTTTTATGTTTTTTTCCATATTGCAATATTTTATGGAAATGAAATTTTCTCATGGTTCATGATTCCTTTATGATTTATGCCTCATGAACATACATGGTTTACTTCATGAATCATGATTATGATATATGTTATATGTGGAATGGTTTTCAAAATTTATTTTCATGTTTTAACATTCATGTCTTTATGATTTCTATGATATTTTACATTCTTACAATTACTAGGCATTTTAACTCACCCTTTTCATGTTTTTTCTTTTCCCATGATATAATGAAATGTTTTTTGGTAGGAAAAATATAGGGGAAGGTTAATATGGGAGATATTGAAGATCAATCACCAATTTATAAGTCATTAAGTCATTTTTTAAAAAGTCACTAAACTAATCATTACATTGGGCATCTATTTATGTAATCTTCTATGTACTCTGCACATGTTTTGTATTATCCATGAACGTATATCTTTGATATTTATAGTTGGTATCAGAATTAAGGGTTCTCCACACATTGTAATATACGATGTGAAAACTTTAGTGAGATACCAGGAGATATTTATAAGGATTTGTATTAGGTTATCCTAAAGATATTTCATTGCATTGGTTATAATCCTACATATTTTTTGATAATCAAGAACAACCTAAGATTAAACCTAATATATAATATATTGAAATATTATAAGTAATTTACCTTAATTTTTTTAAATCTTTGATATGAATTTATCATAATTTTCAGTATTTTCTTAATTAGTATACAGAATTAGATAGAACATAGGTATCCATGAATGTTTCAGATGTTGAATGTATGGAAAATGTGAAAACATGTTTTATATGTGGAAATATAATAAAGAGAATCATTAATTTGTTATGAGTATTTTAAATACTATTGAGTATAAGGATATTGTAAATAACATGTTGATGGTTTGTGTTTTTATAGAATTATTTATTACATAAAACTAATGAAGCTTGGTGAGATTAAGGTTGAGTAACCTTAAGAAATTATTCATATTTATGGAAATACTAAAATGATCGATCTTATTTAATGACTTAATAATAATGTTTTGTGATTGATGTTTATATGTCCATAAACTCAATGATTATATTATATAAATCATATAAGTATTTTCAATATATGTTTTTGATTAAGGATTGGAAAGAATGTGTTTAATTGTACAATGGACCAATAATATTAATGTAAGGGTAAGATTATATATTTTGAGAAAACATGATTATGGGAATGATATCCCTTAATATGTCACATATGTTTAGATATTGAGGTTTGGATTAAGATATGTTAGATATGAATAAATAAATTGGATGATAATATTTTGTTGGGAAGTAATTAAAGTGTTTCAGATAAGAGGTTGAAAATATCATGGATGTAGTATAAAACCATTTGGGACATAAGGATTATATCCAATATGTTTATGAATTATGAAGCATGCTAGTTTTGAAAAAGGATATATGGTAATTTATGTTATTACAATGACATAAGTGTATAGATGATGAATCTGATTGTATGATTGGAATATTACGAACAAGAGATACCATGTGATATTTTTGGGATAAATGTTAAGATGAATTATTGAACATTTTTTTAATTCATTTATTTTCAGTTTTTGAATGATTCTAATGTAATCTATTAATGGATAATATATGATAAACTCTGGATGATGATTGTTAGATTAAATTATTATCTCACTATAGGTTGAATTTTGAATATTTGATAAATTTTAATAACATTTTTGTCATAATGTTAGATATAATGACATATAATTCTATTTATGGATTTCGTGATCAAGTAACTCTTTAGGAATGAAAAATTAAAATTCATTTCCTGGAATAATTAATTCTGTGGAAATTTTTCAAGGAACGACCTGTGGAATGATTATACCAAAATAAGTAATTCAGTATTCTCATTCAAATTATTCATCATCAATAAATAGGATCTAGATTTATATTGGTGCCTTATTATCATCATCTTGATGATATCAATGACCACTTTCGATATTCTTCAGTTTATTCTTTTTTGTTATTGTCTTTCTTAGTATCACTCAGTTTCTTGTCATCATTAATCTTAATAAATCTCTATAATTATTTATAATTTTCCTAAAAACGTACACATATGTTCTCATATGTTGAGACCTAATTATGAATTAATTTTTTTTATCATTTATATTTAAAAAATTATATTTTAAAAGTAAATGTTAGTTTTTAAACTATTGGGCCTACAAGACATGTAATGTGCTAAATGCCCCCTGGGCCTTCATGCTATGTAATGGGTCTCCCTCTACCCAGTTAAACATGACTTTTCATGGCTTGAATAATAAATGAGGCTTCAGTCCCTACCTCTAAAAAAAGTAAGTTTTAGTTTTGAACTTTATTATTTGAGTTTCTATGAAATAAAAAGTAAGGTATTAAAACATTTATAACCCTCATAAATTTCTAGATAAAATTAAATTTTAAGGGTGAAAAATGTAACAACCAATGATTTTATGATATATAATTTTTTCAATTTTCTTTATGTCATATGATACAATAAGATATGCTTTCACAGTAAGAAACATTGGCATAGCTTATGGTATATGTAACACTATGCATGGATAATGTTACAAAAAATTTCAGATTAATTTGATTGAATTAATTAAATTCATGAACTATTTGAAGTGAACAAATAAACATTATAATGTTATCTTGTGTCCTAGTCATTAAAACATTGGGTTTGATAAATATTAATGTTATTTGAAAAAAATAATAATAAAAATAAGTGAATTTATAAAATAATAAAATTACACTAAAGGGATTTTTTTAATCTAATATATATTTAATATATTAATTATAATGTTTTAAATTGAGATTATATTATTTCTATATAAGACGTAAGAACAAATTTGAATTTTCAGATAAAGGATGTTTTTTACAAAAATGCAGTCTTCCCTCTTTTTTATAGAAGACACATTTTAAATATAATTTTTAAACATTTATATATAGTATTAACTAAAATAAACTTCTTCCTTAGATGTGGTTTTTAATAATTTATATTAGAAGAATTTTTTATATTTTTCTGATAAATTTTACGTTTTGTTGAATTATAAAAATAAACTAAATTATTAATAGAAATCAACTTTTTCCCTAAAAAAATTTATATGGATAACTTATATTATTAAATGGAATTGATGTAAAAATAAAATATATTTTTATCCTTTAATATAATATATTTGAATGGAAATAAATATACCACTATTTTTTATGTAAAAACATTTTAATCATTTCCAATGTTTTATCATTAAAAACTCATTTGTCATTATAAAAATGGGGTTAATTTTAAATTAATTAATACAATATATATATATTGAATTATAAAAATGGATTCCATATTTAAATTCAGTGGGTCAAAATTATGTTGGTAGCATTATTTTATTTTGTGCATTAGGAATATCATCTTCAGTAATTTTTATAACTACGGTAAAAATGTAAATCATGTAATTAAGGGTAAATATATTATTTCTAAAATTGCCTCAACACCTATATTAATATAGTAGGATGAGTGATTTTCGACCTAAACCATCATTGGGGCTAAATGATACCCCTTTTAATCGACTTGTATGAGATTATATCATTTAATATATTTTATTTAAGGGACTGATAAATATGTCTTACTCATATTTTTAAAAATAATTTTTTTAATATAATGTTATAAATAAGATAATTTTAATTATAAAAAAATCATTTTAAATGTAAATTTTTATATTTATCATTTTATTTTAATTTGAATTTTTAAAAAATTAATTATTAACATAATGGATTATATATTTATGATGAGTGAATTATTTAATTGATGAAGATTTAATAAACTAATATTTATTAATTTTATAATAACCATTAAAAGGGAAAAACTATGCCAAATATTATTGGAAAATTATATCTCGATCATAGTCATCCAATGATCTAATTATTAACCATATATAGCCTTATATTAGAGATTATGACACTTATAATATTTATTTAATATTATGTAAAACTTGTCTCATTCATGTTTTAATAAGTATAATATTGTTAATGAAGTATATTCCAGAAGATATATTTGAATGTAAGAATTCATAAAAATTATAGTATATTTATATTCAAAATATTATTTTAACTTTAATTATTTACCTAAAAAGTAAATTAAAAAGTATAAAAATGATATAGTAATTATTTTCTAATTTTAAATATAAAATTATTATTATTAAAAATACTAAAATGAATATAATTTGGGATAATTAATATATCCAAAAAATTAATGATTTTATTGACCCCATTGAGATACCAAAAAATATTTGGTTATTTTTTGAAATATAATCTTGATATTTTAAAAATTACATTAGATGAATCATTCCAAAATTGAAACAATTGATATCATGTCCAAATAATTTTTTATTAAATTATTTTAAAAAATTTGTTAATCATATCAAATAATTTATATTTAATATAAATTTTTTCTATATTGACTATTTATGGTCTAATTTATAACCAATAAACAAGTTAAACTATTTTAATATAGAAAAATTTTATAATATAGGAAAAATTAAAATAGAACAATATAGCGTAAAACGAAATGATAAGGTTTAAAATGAAATAAAAACATGTCTAAAAATTATTGTTATAGGATATTCCATCCTAGTATCAAATCATGTCAGAAATTAGTTATTTATTGAGGTTTTTGGATGTGATTTTATGATATTATAAATTAATATTTTGGAGATTCCAAAAGTTTCTGTCCCCTCAATTATAAAAGGTCACATCATAGTTCACTTCGTCCTATCACAATGATCCTAAAAGCTACTCCAGGATATTAAAAGGAAATATCACAATGATTCTTCTAGGATATCCTGTTAATATTTTTGGAGACTTTAAACTTCCTTATTCACATTTTATTTGTTTCTATCTTCTTAAAAGACAATATCTACTGATTTTAAGATGATATCTTGAGTTATCTCGTAAAAGAAAATGTAATCTCTATCAATGATTCATTCAAAATTATGTATTTATATAGTTTCTCATAATGACTTTTTTTCATCCTAAAATAATCAATATAATATAATTTATATTATATGATGTTATATGGTTACGAACCAACCATATGTCACCATATATCCATCCTATGGCCAATAAATTACCTCATATGTGTACTTACAGTTTACCATCTCCACACCGTGGTGTAATTTTTTTATTCACAACCCCTTTACCTGGTTGGATATAATGAAGTATATAAAAACATGATATGATTATTATAACATTATATTTTTTTTAAACATTATACACCATCCAATTTATTTTAATTCAATAATTATGAGTATTATATCATCACTCATGTGTATGTAAGACCAACCATATCCATGATATGATGTAATTAATTCTACAAGATCTTCATTAAAGAATGATAATATAAGTGAAATGAATAAGGAAATATTATAAATATTATACTAAATTAATTATATAAATGATATAACTATAACATATGAAGAGTTAAAATAAATTATCTGATGAAACATGCATTATAAAATAAAGCAGTTAATAACCGATGGATTAGTAATAATGTTCCTAACAAAAGAGTAATAATATGTTCACATATGATATTTTAAAAAGATATTTTGATCACGAAATATGTTAATAACATCACAGAAGCCCTTATAATGTAGGTTCATATTTCTACGAATGAACTGAGACCTGTGGTAAGGGGTTATTTTGTCTCGCTTTTATTTCTATAGGACATATGACATATTCACCACTTATTTATTTTGGGAGGTACTTAATATGACCAGGAAATCATTTTAGATTTAATTTTTTAAATTTTTTATATTAAAATAGGAATAAAATATTTTATATTTTATGGGGTATACAATTTTGACCAATTATAAATTCATATGGGATAATTTTACAGTCTTAATTTCATCCGATTATATCTTTATATCTGTATTTACCTTGGTATATTTTTCATCCATTTACATGTTCTATACAAATGTACTAAAAAATATACTTTCTATTATTATACTATATTTTAAATTCAATTTTACCCCATTTTTCAATTTATATGAAATAGAATGAATAAAATATTTTTTTTCATTTTCGATACGATGTACATTTTGAAATTTCGTTAAAATTATGGGAAAAATATTTTATCTAAACTTATACGACATGATTGGATTTTTAAATTTTCATAATTCACTATTTAGAAGATGAAAAATTTATGTGATTTCATTATTATATTCCTTTAAATTATTCTCTTATCAAATTTTGTGGAATTTTAGGAATTTAAAACCTTTTTTAAGAAGAATATATATTTTTTCAACAATTAATTTCAGGAATTGAATTAAAATTATTTTCAATCTAAGATTGGATGCTATAATAAGATTTTGGATCATGAATATTATCCCCATTATTATTATGGTTTGATTATTTTTATGATTTAATTATATTTATGAAGACTATTTGTTTAATATGGATCATTTTTTGTTGGAATATTGTTTTAAGATTCTATTTTATTCCTTACGTTATGGTGTGATGAAGGAATTATGTTTTTGGGGAATATGTTAAAATGATTTCATTATGTGATGGGTGTGAACTATATATCCCTCTAATTAAAGTTCAATGATTTAAATCTCTTGAGATAGACATAACTAAAATGACATGTTAATCTACTTCTGTATTATAATGCATGAACAATATGTTAATCTAGTTCAGTGATACATGGCTTGAATGAAGAGTGAACTTAGTTTAGTATAAGACTTTATCTACTATGGTGGTCTTGGAAATGAGATTTGGCTAATATGGAAACTATTTGGTATGCTTAGGTATTTGAAAAAAATTCCATGTCTTATGCCAATGCTATTTTCTCATGTTTCATGATTCATTTATTGTTTATGCCTTATGAAATGATAATAATTATTCCATTAATCACGATTTTGATATATATTAAATTTTTTATGTTATTGAAGTGTTATTTTCATTTTTTAAAATTATTCTTATTACTTTTAGTTTCATATTTTCCATTCTAAACCTTACTATGAATTTTGTATCACCCTTTTTATGTGATTATTTTTCCAGAGATAGAATGAAAGGTTTTATGTTTGAAAAATTAAATTGGAAAATAATTATTGGAGTTGTTTAAGATCTTTAAAAAAATTAGATCAATGTTTTCAATGTTTCCAACAGTACCAAACTAATATTTTATTTTAGTTTCTTCTTGTGTAATGTGTAAAGTATTCAACTATTCTTTTATAATTTCCATGTTTGTAAATTTCAGGTCATTAAATACGTGTTGAATCATATTTAAGGTAAGGGATTTCTTCTCAATTTACTTTAATGTATTCATTTCATGATGATATGAAACCGTATTAGTTTATATAGTGTATATATAGCTACTATGACATTTCATATCCATATTTTTTCTATACATGGTTTTTATGTTTAATTTTTTAATATTTCATATATATTACTATTTTGAAGTTCAATGTGGTATGGGTCACCTTTAATGTTTAAGGATTTATTTATCAAATATTTTTCTCCTTATAAATAATCGTGATATTGTATTAAATATTAATTCATATGTATATAAAATTATTATAAAGGACACTTAATGTCTATTTTTAATTTCATTCTAAGTATTTCAAAAAAGATACTTTTTAGGTTTTTCAGAAGAAACATTTTTACAAAGGAAAAAATAAATTTTTATTATCATATATGATGAAAAAAAATTATTTTCCACCATGAAACTTATTTGATATTTGGATTCGTCTATAATAATATATGTTTTGTAATTGAAAAAGAAACCCATTTTTCCTTTCATCGTATTTTGGCATTGAATTTTTTTTTAAAATGTAATATTCATTTCAATAACATGAAATAATACCTTGTGATTACAAATGAAATTTAATATGTGAATTGATAAAAATTGATATCATTTACATATTATGATTATATAATGGTACTTTAAAATTTTATTGGTTGTTAGATAATAAAAAACAATTGGTGGTAACATTATAACCTGCAATAAATTTGTTATAGATGTTAGTAATATGGTTATTAAATCTATAAGATTTAAATATATGGAAGTACACTTCTTGTATACTCTGTTTATAAGATTGACATACATGGAAGTTGACTGTGTGGTTACTCCATTTAGTATAATTTTTTTCCAATGTTGGCTAATTATATATTATATTTTTTATTATGATTTTTCAGGAAAAATTTTTATTATCAAATTTTAATATAGAGAAAAATATGTAATGATGATCCATTATTTTGGGTAAAAAGTCATGTTTTAATTTAATGATATATTTTATGGGTATTCACTAGACTTAAGGTTTTAGTTCATTAGGTCCCTTACATATCATTCTATTCTAATACCATGTATAAATATGTTTTTCACATGTCTGAACATTAGTAAGAAGAAATAATATTTCCTGATTAAATAATTTATGATTCTCCCCAAAAAGATTTCATGTTTATTATATGGTACAATTTGGTCGAGACAACAAGTGTTTTATATAAGTTTTTATTCATAATATATGTGTTTAATATGTAAGATTATGTAATAATTAATTAAAACTATAAACCAAATAGATTATTTGTAATTAAATATAAAAAATTATATTTAAACATCACTAGAAATTTTATATTTTAGTTTTGTTCCTTCTCGTTTGTGTATGTGTTTGTGTTTGTCTGTTTTAACAAAGAATAGTGGATAAGTTTTGATGATATGAGTTATGAGAAATATTTTTGGTGGGTTTGTATTTTATTGACATGTGATAATTACATATCATTGTTATGTACACAAATAACCTATCTATGTATGGATACTATTGATGTTGGTCATTAAATATCAAAGAAATATTATTTGGAGGGACATTGAATAAAAAAAGTGGAATAAAATGAAAATGATTATTTTCATGAAGAGAAGAGGACAACCTTAATAAGGAACAAATTTTTTTTTAATGAAGATTATAACATTATGATATACATGATAATTATTACGATATATTTTCATGATGAATTTTTAATTTGAGTTGGTGCATTATTATTTAATTATAATTTAATTCTTTGGTATCCCTTTAGAAAAAAAGACCAACCACCTAAAGTAGGATCTATTAGTTACCCACATTATGGGATAAAAAACCAAAATAATAAAGTAAAATCATCTCAAAAAACATCATGGAGGTTGGTGAGTAGGGATTTTCAAGGCCTAGTGAATTTGGATCTTGGCTTAGAATGTTTGGTCCTAGGATTCCGATGTACCATCACAGGTGTAGCATGGTCCATCAGGTGATGTGTGGTGTGTTGTGGGAGTTAATCCTCCACTTCTAATTCAAATAGGTTATTGTTTGGATTTTTTTAATGAAATCATGTGAATGAGGATAAAACCAATGTGGGACATATAATACAGTATACATTGATACTAAGTGTAAAAAATATACTAAAATAACCATGGTTTCCAAATTAGATCAATATGGTTTGTCTAGCCATGATCATTCAGCATCTACAACATCCAATACTTTTTTAGAATTAAAATACACAAAAATTCATGAGTAACACCCTTCAATATATCATAACATTTTCATTGTCAATGTGATAATAAGATTATGATATTATTAGGCCTCAAACATCCTTGCATGCATGTTTTTATTTCAATGATTTTTATAATATAAAGAACACACATCAAACAAATGAAAATTTAGTTGTAGATGAAATTTTGAAATCAATGATGATTTCAATAAATAGTTGAGGGAATTATATTTATTCTATTATAATATTCCATGTTGGGATCTATAGTGAAATCATTTATTAAAAGATAATATTGTTATTGGTGTATTTTTTTATAGTGGCTGAATAATTCAAGTTTTTTTTAAATATTCAAGACATGGTATATTTTTTAAATTCCATTAGAAGATATAAAATGAGAATATTATGTTGTTCAATGATAATATTTTTTCCCTAGAAATATTTTTGTATGTAGGTTTAGAGTTACAACTGATCCTTTGTGAATTGATGTCATTTTATAAAGATAAATAAAAAGAAATACAATAGTTTTTTTATAGGGAGGAGTATTTTTGAGCCATATAGGTCATGAAGAAAATGATCAATAGGCTTTAAAATTGTTTTTAAACATGAAATTTAATATGAATAAATAGTAACACAATTCCTGTAATATTTACCGAATCAACTAAGTTGTTGGAATAATCCCTTACACATAACATTTTGTATGGGTGTTCTATTCCTGCATAAAATATAAAATTCACCTAAGATCGGGTGTTGCACACTCCAAAGTGAAGATAAGCATATTCGAAGTACAATAATTTCATAGTAACAAAAAAATTGATAATAATATGTGTATTCTCTCATGCATAATAATACGTGTGAAAAACATTGAAGAATACATAAGTTATCGTGGATTCACATTAATATATGGTCATGAAAATATAATGATCTACATTGTAGTAATAATAACCATATGACAAGAAATAGTAGATAAAAAAAATATATATGTGATGGGATTTTCATGTTAAGAGTTTAAAGATTCTTGTTAGAGATTATTAGGAATAAATTTGAATGAAAAATTTTTAATTACATAAAGTTCAATTTTAATGAAAATACAAGTAGTATAGTAATGGCATACTGAATCTTAATAACAAAACAAATATATTTTATTATTATTATTCCATAAGATTTTGGGGAAATATAGTAGTGCATACATAAGGAATCACCCCTTAAAATGATATTATATTCATTCAGTTAGGTGTTATCAGAAAAATAATAAATTTATATTCCTTAAGTTGTTACAAAATTTTGTTACATGATATTTATCTATACAAGAATAAATTGAACATTTTATTAATTAAATTTTAACTCATTTGAATGGATTCTACTCTATTGTTGTAACAATGTAAAATGATTTTTTTACTAATCGTTGGTGCATAATTATATTTTATTAAAAAAATGATAATGACTACCTACAATTAAATAGTAGTGAACCAGGTAAATTCAAGTATTTATATGTTATTTAATGTATTATTTTTAGTAGAAATATCATTCCTCATTAACAAGAGGTGGAGTTTTTTAGTAAATACTTAAATATGAAAGGAAAATATCATTGATTCATCCTCTACTCTCTTAATGATCACACATTTCGTGATTGGTCCTTTTAGACAGAGTGTGGATATAGTGGGAGAGGGAGATGGAATTGTAAGAATAATATATTTTATGAATTATAACAATTTCGTACTAAACAAAATCTCTTATGAATATATAAAATTCAAATTTAAATATTAATATTGAACATTTTTTGACTTTTAATAATGGATATTTTCATAGAGATCATGGGAAAATAGAATTTTTGGTTGGATCAATAAATGTTTAGTGGAAATTATTTCATATAGGTATCTTAGTTAAGAACTAGACTTCTCGAAAATGTCTATTTATAGGATATATTTGTTTTATGACAGCCATGTATTGATTCAATCGATTAATAATATCATTTAAGGGAGTAAAACTATCATTTATTGTGAATCTATATAATCTTGATTGAATCCAACTGTTAACCATCTGATTACACAATCATCCATGTGAATAGTTTATTACTTCCTATGATTGGAGAAAATCCATGTAATATCACTCTAGTTCCAGTGGGTAACCAGTTTGATTCCAGGTGTAACTGTGGTTATTTCCTTCACTGTTGTTTAACTATTTCTATAATGACAGGTTGTCCTTTGGCACAGAACAGAAATGCCACCAATGTATCCATCCATTCATCTTTTTTCTTTTTATTATTGTTATTGTTCTATTTCATTAATTCAAAATACTATCAATAAGAAAGAGTATAATGGAATTTTATAAATACATTTATATAGTTTTTTCAATTAAACACATTATATGTTCAAAAATATAACCCATTTAATAATAAAAAACACATCTAATATTTATAATAAAAAAAATGTTAAGCAGTTAAATGAGGAAGAAAGAAAAATATGAAAATGAAAAAATATTTAGAGAGGTGATTTATGTAAATGAATATGTATCCCCCTGTAATACTGATCATCATTTTTCAATATATCCAAGGTTTTCTCTACTTTTCATTAATTTTTATCTTTTAAAAAATAATAATTAAAATATTAGTATCATTTAAAAATTTTCATTCATAAAATCAGTAGAATTTTCCCTTATATATATATATATATCTTAATATTATAACCATATAAATAATACATTTCTTTATCATTTTTTTTGGAATAGGTCTATTAATCTAAAAGGGTTGGATAGATACGAAATAAAACATGCATGACGAGATAATTAAAACCTATATTGAAAAAAAATATAAAAAAATTACTTTATTTCAAAAATAGTCACCATTTAAAAATTAATAACATCGAAAATTAGTGATAATGTAAATAATTAAATACATTAACTTTTAAATCAATGATGATAAACATAAAATGATCTCATCAAAGTGGTTTTGTAGGGATATCATCTAGTTGAATATAAATGAAAAACTATTCTCTCACGATATCTAATTTTGGAATGTGGTAACTCAAAAAGTGATATATGATTTCAATTTTATTTGATTTTACCTAATGAAAAATATTTTTAGATACATATAAATCACTACAACTACCAAATTAATATAACATGATAAAATAATAGCTGGAAATATATTTGAAATTTTTTAATGTATATATTATTGGTGAAATAATTCATTGTAGTTGTATATTATTGTTCATCTCTTACTAGAATAAAATTATTTTTCTTCTAACAACTATAAAAGATTATGGATTGTACAAAATTATGATATTCACACTTATATTTTTATTTTCTACATTATATGAACCATTATCATCATAAAAAAATGATTAATTTAATGAGGTTATGAAAATAAAATAATAACTAGTTATATGTAATTCATTGAAAAAAATTAAAACAAATCTTTAAATGATTATAAAAATGTTATTAATTTTGATTATATTGAAAATATATAAAAATACAAACAATAAATATGTTTTCTTTATAGGTCATTGTAATAAAATTTTGACTATAAATCACACGTTTATAATGGTTTTGGATAAATGGATCATGATAATAATCCTATTTTATTTTATAATAAATCCTCATAGGTGTGGTAATTTAATTATCATGATCCATGCTAATATTCATTAATAGTTCGTTAGTTTATTTGATTTTTCATAGAATATTTCCATCCTCATTTTTTGAGATAGGAAGACAATGAATGAATTGTATGTCACCCATAAAACAAATTTCAAATCCCACACTCATTAAATATATATATTTTATAAAAATTGATTCATTTTTTGATCAAAAAATTATTTCCTTGATATGGTTATTAATGACTAAAAAATAATTTTATCATTTTTTAAAAATAATGAAATATCTTTTTTTCAAATTTAAATTCAATTTATATAAAACATGTTAGGATTACATACCAAATATAAGGGTCTTGTGTAAAATATTATAAATAATTTATTTTAGAAAATTAAACATATATTCAGATATACAATCAATGTTGGTTGTTCAACAAAATCATTTTAATAAATACAACAACATAAAAATGTACTTTTTAAATCTATTTAAAAATGGTAAAAATTAATAAGGGTGGGAAATAAAACCATGACTCTTTAGGATTGAAGATGAGGAATATAAGTGAAGGTTTCACCAAAATGAATTATTTTATTATCATTGGAAAAAATGTTAGATTTATTACATATAATGTTACCAGTCTAATTTAATTTATATATTTTAATCCCATTTGTATAAATAATTTGATTAAAATTTGGTCCTTTATGAAGTGTTTAATCCTTATTTTAAATGAACTATTTTTCCTCTCATTAAATTAAAAATAATAATTTTATTGATAATTTGTTATAATGTGTTTGAGGTTCTAGGAAATCAATGAAAACTGACTATCTACATGATTTAATTCTTAACTTCCATTATGAATATCATATTGGAAGTAACCAAAAATATTTCACTATGGATTGCCTTTTGGTATTTCCTTTACGATTATGTCAATGGAAAAAGGATTTTAATATTTCATATATTCTTTAGGATTTTGTTCAATCAATAAAATTCTTAAGGATTAATGATATATACATCATCTATAAATTGGATTTAAGGTTTAAATAAATCTTTATCAAATTTGATATGAATGGATTCTTCAACAATAATATAGTTCAGTTGAAATGTATAATTATTCACATTATAATTTTAATGATTAAAATCAATTTCCAATGCCTTATATATTTTCATTACTCTATTTTCTAAATAACATGATTCATAAGATTGTTTTTAAAAAATGTTAAACTTTTTACGAAAAATGGAATCAAATTTTTATTCAAAATGAAAATTCATAATTTTTTGTTATATAGATGATGTTGGATGATTGTTTTTACCAAAATAATATTTAATTTTTATCTCATTTAAGAGGATAATTTTTTTTGAATATTATGGTTTAAAAAATCTGTTGAAGAAGTATAACAAAGTATGATTGGATGAAATTTTACAAAGTCTATGAAATAAATTTCTTCAGATGGAAGTAGACATTATTTTCATATGAATTTTTCAAAAATTGAAGGTATAAAAATAATTAAACACTTTTTACCTAGTTAAGATATCTCATTATATTTGGAAAATAATATATACACAATTTTTTTATAAAATAGAATCTTAGAAGAAAATAATGTTTTGAGCATTCCATGAAGTGATGGAGTTCTTCAGATCCCACTAATACAAAACTTCATGATTTGAATAAAATAACCAATGGTGTAAAAAAATATGTAAATTTTTACATGAGGTTTAGATTTTTCATTACCATCTATGATAATCTAATGATTTATGGGAACTTTTTAAAAATATAAATTATTTTATTTTTCTATATAATAATACATTAGAGAGGCATTTCTAAGAACCTTTTATATGGATTAATTTTGTAAATTAAATATGAATTTTTTAAATAACGGTTGTGTTTGATATATTTTGACTGAGGGTCATTGTTTTTTGATAAGACACATGTTATTCTGATATTATGATTGAGGGTTGAGTGTTAATTAGAATAAAATTTAATTTTATAACTATATTTATAGATTTCATGGTGAAGGAAGATAGATCATTACAACATAGTTAACAATATGGATTCATTACGTTAGTAACAATAGATATTCAATAATATTTTTTGTTTCTGAGATCATCGTACAACCATTTTTTATAATTTCCATTGAAAAATTCGATTTTTTTTTTACATCTCTTTACAAGTTTAATAATTATATTGTCCACATTTACCAAATTTTTTATATATATATTTATAAAATATTTCCAACATACATTATTAGATTTTGTAACAAATATTTGTCAAATTTTTTTATTAATGTGATTATAGAAAATTGTATTTTTTAAAATTTATTACAATAACCCTACAACCCTAAAGTAAGAAACACATAATCTTTCAATACAAAATTTGGAATCACAAAATGTTTCTACCAATATAGATTGTTACAATAATGTGTTTTTAATAAAATAGTATATTTTTTAGAATTTCAGTATCTATATTGTGTAAATTTAAAAACTCAATATAAGAATACCACCACAATTTTATAATCCAAATTATGAATAGTGGAGATAAAAAATGAAATATTCAATTATAAAAACTATATTGGTTAATATTTTCAAGTTTATTGGAATAAATAACATATCAAATAATGAAATTATATCATTCACAATAAAAGAAAATATTTAATATCTATATAAATATCGATTTAAAAAGTATATTGTTATGGAAAATGAATAAAATTATCTATAGTCATATTTGATCTTATGAAACTAAAAACTATATATATAAGAAAATAGATGTAACACATAATTTAACTACCAATGATGTATAAACAAGAGGATGTGATATTATATAATATTATATATAATATTATTTTAATATTGGCAAATTAGTTCCTATACATCCATAATTAATTATATATATATTATTAACAGTCTACAATAACTTGAAGATAATGACTAAACTGATGAGATATTGGAGGAGAATGTTATTAAAATAATTCCAAATGACTAAGAATCTAAAAGAATATATCTTTCTAATATGAAATATCAAACTAAGTTTAGTTTAAATGATCTTAACAGATGAATTATCTATAGTGAGGGTATATTATAAATAAACAATGATAAGTAAAAATAAATTAATGGGGATACTTTTTCTTCAATTTCACAATAGTTTAGAAATCCAGATTATCAAAAATTGATCATAAATTTTCAAATATGAAGAAACTAAATGTAGATAATACAACTATTTCATCTGAAGATAGATTAAATGAATGTTCTAGAGATTATAAGATAATGAGTATGATTTTTTCCATTTAGGATTTGTGACTTATGTACAAATACAGTATAAAATATTGAATTGATAAATAATAATCTTCAAATATTTGTTGTTATGAATGTAAAAATCCAATACATATCAAACTAAAATATACTTGATTGATGATTAAATATAATATTTTAATGTGATCAAGAATGTACTATTATAATATAAGCGATGATTCTGATAGTTAATTTTAGTTCAAGGATAAGTATATGATGAATTTATTTTGAAAACAATTCTGATAAAAGTGTGATGATGAAAAAGTCATTCGTTTCTAATAAAATATTCAAAACACTAATCCATGATTTCTGTATAAGTTTTCTACTGAATAATTAAGCAACATATCATTAAAAAAACTATCGACTTTATGGTGATGGACATAATACACCATCAAAAGAAAAAAATCCATATTTCATCTAATTATTATGTTTCATTAATTTATTTGAGGAATTCCTTAAATATTTTAATTTACTTAAAAAATAAACGATGATTTGAATAACAATGATGGTGTAAACAAAAACATTCACAATGTAAATTCGGTAATCACAAAATATACTAAAATAATTTCATATCATAATAATGAATTATATATGAGAGTTAGTTCTACGTAATATTTTGAAGTAGATAATATAGTTATGAAAATTTTTTTAAAAATATCCAATTTTTTTATTGCTTACTCTTTTGAATGAAAATTATTATTACATCTAAATACATACGACCACTTAAAGAAATATGTATGGAATATTTTGAAAATAAAAAATTATATTTCCTAATGTAATTATATTTTTTGGTAATGATCCCCAAATAGTAAAAAATATTAGAGAGGTTGATTGATACGTTCACATCATGCATCCTTTATATTAATTAAATTTATTTTTATTTTAGTTTAAATTTTTAATTATTAGCCATAAATATAATATAATTTATCATATTGTTTAGGATGTGAAAATTTTATTTTAAATTGGAATCACACATAAAAAATTATGAATATATCTATAAAAATATATCATTCAATGTAAAATGATACATATGGGGTGCTCATATTGGTTATAACTGACGATTCATAGTGAAAAAGTTATTTATTCTAGAAAATCAAGTTTTATATATAGAAGGATACTTTTAGGATCTAAAAATTATGGGATATAAGTACAAAGACCATTCCAAGTGGAAAAAAATAACTTGAAGGAGGACCTATATGGGTCGTGGAAGGACACATTTTTTCATGTTATAAAACACCTAAATAATTTCCTAATTGAATTTTATACCATTAAAACAATTGTGGGAAGCTCGGCCAAAAAAAATAGTGAAATAGTACTATTCTTGATGTAAAAATTATTGATGAAGCATTAAATATAATGGTTTGTCATGAATTTTGACAAAGAACCCATATTACAACCTGAATCAACCTATGAACACAATTAATGTCTAGAGAATCTTTTTTAATACATTTATGGGTTAATTAAATGAAACTGAATCACCTTACTGGTATATTAAATGATATATATTCTGGTATGGGTGAGGATCAGATCAGACACAATGTCTTAGGGACAGAAGGTAAACTATACAGTTCAATTCACCAATTATACATGTCCATTTTTATATAGTTATAAATTAATTATTTTTCCTCTGACTCTCTAATGACTTTCAGGGTGTCGAAATGTATTTTTTTCATGTGGGAAATTTGAAAGGCGAATTGTGATAAATAAATGTTTTTTTCATTTTTAAGCTATTATTTATATTTCTCATCAATTTAACCAAAATATATTCTTCTTATTTCTCTATTAATGGTAATTCAATAACAGGATTAGTAATAAAACGATACATTAATGAATGTGAAATTTTGAACTAGGTTTCTAACATGACCATTGGGTTAACAAAAAACAACATTCAAAATTAGATTTGATATAAATTGTTTTATTGTTAGCTAATGAAAAATGGAAATTGAGAAAAGGGATGGTTAGTGAGAGAGATAATAATTACCAACACCATTTGAATTATTTAAACACTATAATGATGACAATTTTTAAGTATTTTTTGAAATCCAATTTATTTCATTCATGAACATTGATATTTAATTTATGGTGAGTATATTTCTATATTATTATCCTTAATTATTCAATAATATACTTTATTCATTATTTTTATATAAATTATCATTAAAATTTAATTAGTAGTAGTCTAATTTAGTTAAAATAATTATTTTCTTTAACCCTATATCTATGTTTTCAACCTCTATACTTGAATTTCCTATACTACCCTATATTTTAACAATTAGTTCATTTAATGTTATAAAATTCAATTTCTGGTAACCCTTCTTGATTTAATAACTATCAAAGGGTTATTAATTTTTTTATTTCATTTTATGGGTTAAGAGTGGCGATTTAATTAGTTTAACAATTTATTAAAAATATTTTCTCAACATTCCTTTTTATGATATTGTTTTAGTATTTTGGTCTATTTTTTATTTTATCTATTACAACCCATGTTGTTATTGTTTTTTTTATGGAATTTGTTCATTATATGGATAGATTAGCATTAATAAAAAATTATATGATAGATCTAATTGATGTTATCAAATCATTGAACAATCAATCATGATAATTTCCCCAAGGAGACTCAGGTAAAGAAGATATCACACCACAATATATGGAGTTGTAATTCGAAGAGGTGTGTCATGACAATATAAGAAACATCAATAAATCATTCTTATGTACCAATTACATTACTATTTCTAAACTAGTCGTGATAAAATTTATTTTCCTATTATAGAGGACTCTAAATAAGTTTTTATTGGAGTAGAAAATGAGTTGACTGAAACACAATTCCAAGAATTGAAAAATAATGAAATGTTCATCTTGACTATAGATTATGTAATTAGATTCATAAAAAAACATAGATTTCATCACAATGAAGATACAATTGTAGTGGATAATTTTCATAAACAATGATTTACAAACATTCATGATGATATATATATTCTCTATAAGAAGAAGAAGAGCCCACTACCATATGTACTGACTATATAGAAGCTGAAGGGGATAAAGTAAATCTAGTTTATCAACCTAAAGTGATAATTGAAAAAATTAAATAGATATACAATTCATTTTAGGTAGAAACATTTTTGAATGTCTATATGGACGCCAAAATTATCTAATGACCAACAAGATTTCACGATTTGGGATACTTCCTCCCTATTACCCATCTAATTTATTGAGGATATGATGAGTTCATTTTGGTGGATTTCAAATTAACGATTGGTTAAACATGATTTGTAAATATCTATACCACTATAATAAGCTATTTCATGTATGTTTGATCTAAAATGTTATTGAAAAATAAAATCATTCAAGGGGTAACCTAAATATTTTTTCACATTAAATTTTTTTCTCTTTATTACTTTCATCGAAACTTTTATTACTATTATTTAATTCTAATCACCTTAAAAATTTTCAATAATTTGGAATGGCCCTACTATTTTATTTTCTTGATTTAGATTTTCATCTCAATAATACATGAATTAAAATTATGTAGAGAATAAAATTTCTTTATCTCAGACAAGATACTGGATGAGGAGTATGAGTTTCAATTATATTATTCTATCCCTAAATTTTTTTAATAGTTTGAACTATTAATAATATTACATAATTTAAACATTATATAGTCTATTAAACATAGAGACATAATTTTCTTAGAATACATTCCATGCGATGATTTTAAATTACATTTTCACTAATTTAATGTTAAAATAAATTTTGACATGAATTTCTAAAGATAAACATACAAAATAGTGTTTAGAAATCATGATTTCAGTTAACATGTTTATTTTTTATTTCCTAAAATCATTAGCCTTCTCCCTTATGTATATATATATATATAATATTTTTTCATCCATATTAAATATAAATTTATTTATCATTTTTATAATAAAGTGGTCATTTAAAACAAAAGGGTTCGATAGATAAGAAGTAAAACACACATGATGAGATTATTAAATCCAAAATTGAAAAATTAAAAAAATGAATATAAAAAAATATCATTATTTAAAAATTTATTCATCATTTGAAAATAAATAACATATAAAATTAGTGATAATATAAATAATAAAACACATTAACTATTATATCAATGATAATAAACATAAAATATTGTCAACAAAGTGGATTTGTGAAGATATACTCTAGTTGAATATTATTGAAAAAATATTCTCTTACGACCTCTCATTTTTGAATGTGTTAACTCAAATTGTAATATTAGATTTCAATTTTATTTGTTTGTACATGAGGAAAAATAGTTTTAGTGACATATAAATCACTAGAAATACCCCTTTAATGTAACATGATAAAATATTATCCTAGAATTTTATTTGAATTTTTTTTTCAGGATTATATTTTTGGAGAAATAATTCATTGTAGCCATATATTATTCTTCAACTCTTGCAAGAAGAACTTCATTTTTCTTCTTACAACAATAATGGATTATTGATTGTACAATATTATGATATTCAAAATTATATTTGTCTTATCTTCATTATGACAAACCATATCATCATAAAAAACCAGAATAATTTAATGAGGTACCATTAAAAAATTAAAAAATATGTATTTCTAAATCATTGGATAAAATTATAAAAAATTCCTTATATGATGTTTTAAATTCTTTTCATTTTTATTATTAAGAAAATGTTTAAAAATAAAAACAATAAATATATTTTCCTTATGGGTCATTATAATATAATTTGGACAATATATCATACTTTTATAATGGTTTTGGATAAATAGATCACTAGCATCATCCTATTTTACATTATAATAAATACTCATAAGTGTAATAATTTCATTATCAGGATCCATGAAAATATTCATTAATAGTTTGTAGGTGTATTTGATTTTTCTTAGAATATTTCCATCCACATTTTTTGGAGATATGAAGACAATGAATGAATATTATATCATCCATAAAACACATTTCAAATTCCACTCAAATAAAATATAAATATTTTATAAAAATCGATTTGATTTGGGATCCAAAAATTATTTCACCTATATAGATTTTAATGAGTAAGAAATAATTTGACCATTTTCTAGAAATAATGACATATTTTTTTTACATTTGAATTTCATGGATATAAAAGATGGTATTATTTCATAACAAATATAAGGGGTCTGTTTTAAATATTCTAAATATTTTATTTAAAAAAAATTAAACATATATTCATATTTACAAATCTTATTGTCTGTTCAATAAAAAATTTCATTAATAAAAAAACTTAAAAATATACTTTTGAAAAATAGTTAAAAATGGTTCAAATTATTATGGGTGGGAGAAAACTGTGACCCTTAAAAATTGATGATGCGGCATATAAGTGAAGGTTTTACCATAATAAATTTATTTTATAGTAATAAAAAAAAAATTAACTTTATTATATATGATGTAACCAGTCTAACTTAATTTATTTATTTAAATCCCATTTTCATAAATAATTTGATTAAAATTTTGACCCTAATGAATATTATAATCTTTATTTTAATTGAACTATTTTATATCTCATTACATTAATAGTAAAAAATAATTTATAATTCATCATAATGGGTTTGAGGTTGTACGGAGTCAATGAAAAAATGTTATCAACATAAAGTAATACTTATCTTCCAGTATGAATATCATATTAGAAGTAACCAAAAATATTTTTCCAAGGATTACAATTAGGTTCTTCCTTTACGAATTAGTCAATGGAAAAAGGAAATTAATATTTCATCTATTCTTTAGGATTTGTTGAATAATTCAAATTCATAAGGATTAATGATATCTACAGAATATTTAAATTAGATTTAAGGTTAAATTAAATTGTTATCAAATATTATATGAATGGATTCTTCACCTATAATGAAGTTTAGTTGAAAAATAAAATAATATTAATTTTAATTTTAATGATGAAAAAGAATTTACAATGACTTATATATTTTAATTACTCCATTTTATAAATGACATGATTTGTAAGAATGATTTTTAAAAATGTTAATCATTTTACAAAAATGAGAATACAATTTCCATTCAAAAGGAACACTGTTAATTGTTTTCTATACAGAGGATGTTGGATTATTGTTTTTACTAATATAAAATGAAAATTTTATATTATATGAGAGGATAATTGTTTACAATATTATGGTTTAAAAAATTAGCTGAAGAAGTATAAAAAATTACCATTGTATTTAATTTTACAAAGTCTAACAAATATATTTAGACAGATGGAAGTATACTTTATTTTTAGAGGAAATCTTCAAAAATAAAAGGGATAAAAAAACATTATTCAAAATTCAGATATCTCATTATATTTGGAAAAAAATATATTCACTGTATTTGTTTTTATCAAGTAGAATATTAGATGAAAATAATGTTATGATCATTTCTTGTAATGATGGAGTTATTCTGATCCAAATTCTACCAACATAATTATTTTTCATTATACTAATACATTTGTGTTAATTTTTTTGAGGAACCTGTTATGTGGAATAATTTTGTGAATTACATATGAATTTCTTATATAACTATTTTGTCTGATATAATGTATCTAAGGGACATTGTTTTTAAATAATACACATGTTATTCTAATATTTTGATTGAGGGTTTAATAGTCATTAGAAAAAAATATAATCTTATCATTATATTAATGGATTTCATGGATTGGGAAGATATAACATTACAACATGGTTAACACTATGGACTCTTTATGTTATTTAATATAGTTATTCAATAATTTTGAATATTTTCGGTATCATCTTATAAATATTTCTGATATTCTCCACTGAAAAATTTGAATTTTATTTATTACTTCCCTTTAATAGTTTAATAATTTTATTATCCACATTTACCAAATATTTTATATAGTTTATTGTAAAAAATTTATAACATAAATTCTAGGATTTTGTAATAATTATTTGTCTAAAATAAATTATTAGTGTGGTTAAAGAAAATTGTATTTTTTTATTAAATTTATTCCAATTACCCCTATAAAGCCCTCATAAAAATTCCATCAAATATTTTGAATCATAACAGGTTTCTACATTTATATATTATTACACTATCATGTTTTTAATGAAATAGTATACTTTTTAGATGCTGGGTTTTTATATTGTGAAAGTATATAAACTAAATATAATAAGGCCACTACAATTATATAAACATAACAATGAATTGTGGAGATAAATAATGGAAAAATATAAAATAAAAAATTTATTTGTTAATTTTTACATTTAGATTGGAAGAAATAATATATCAGATAATGAAATTATATCATTCACAATAAAAGAAAATACTGAATATCTACATAAATATCGAATTAAAAATACTTTTTTATGGAAAATTTATAAAAATATCTATATTCAGATTTATTATAATGAAACTGAAAACAATATATATAAGATAATAGATGTAACTCATAATTCAATTACAAATGATGTTGAAATGAGAGGATGTGTTATTAGATAAAATAATATGTAATATTATTTTAATATTGGAGAATTATTTCCTATAATTCCTAATTGTTTATAATAATTATTAACAGTCAATATTACCTTGATTAAAAAGGCTCATGTGACGAGAAGTTGGTGAATAATATTATTAAAATAATTCCAAATGACTGAGAATCCAAAAACAATGTCACATTATAATATGAAACATCTAACTAAGTTTATTTTAGATGATCTTAATACATAAATTGTCCATGGTGAGGGTATATTAAAAATAATAAATGATATGTTGAAATATATTAATGGATATACTTTTTCATTAATTTCAAAATAGTTAATAAATATTCATTATCTAAAATTGATCATAAATTTTCAAATATGAAGAAATTAAATGTAGAAAATACAACTAGTTCATCTGATGAGATTTAAAATGAATGTTCTTGTGATTATTAGATAATGATTATTATATTTACCATGTATAATTTTTTATTTTTGTACAATAACAATAAATATGATTGAATTGTTAAATAATACACTTCAGAGATTTCTGGTTTTGAATGAAAAAATTCATGACCTATCAATCTCGAATATACATGATTGATGAAGAAATATAATATGTCTATGTGATCAAGAATTTAATGTTATAATATATGGGATGATTCTCAAAGTTAATTATAGTTGGAGTAGAATTATAAGATGAATTTTTTTTAATACAATTTTTATAAAATTCGTAATGGTAAAAAAAGTCACTGGATTCTAATAAAATATTCCAAATAAAAATCCAAGATTTATGAATATGATTTCTAGTAAATAATTAATCAGAATATTATTAAAAAAAATACTATCCTGATTTGGATGATGAATATAGTATACTATATTATGTAAAAAAATATCATCTAATTATTATGTTTCTTTAATTTTTTAGATAAATTACATAAATATTTTAATTTACTTAAAAAATAAACGATGCATTTATAAACATGGATGGTGTAAAAAAATATAACAAAGTAAATTCAGTAATCTCAAAATATACAAAAATAATTTCATATCATAATAATGTATTATATATGAGTGTTAGTTCTACCACATCTATTTAATAATATCATATAGTTATGAAAATAAGATTTAAAAAAAGTTCCATAAATTTTTTTGTAATGTTTAATTTTATGATGTAAATTTTTATTACATGTAAATACATATGAAAACTCATAGATTGATAAGTTCACTTCAGGAATCTTTTATATTAATTAAATTATTTTATTATTTTAGTTGAAATTGTTTATTATTACCCATAAATTTAATTTAATTTATAATATTGTTCAGGATGTGAAATAATTGTTGTAAATTTGAAACAGAAGTAAACAAATTGGGATATTTCTCTCAAAATATTATATTACATGTAAAAGGATACATATGAGATTCTCTTATTGGTTATAACTAATGATTCAGAGTGAAGAAATGTAATTTGTTCAAGATAATCATGTTTTACATATTTAAGGTTCATTTTATGATGTAAACGTTATGGGATACATGTAAAAAGAACATTCCAGGGGGAACTAAATAACATGATAGGGGAACCATATGTGTCATGGAAAGACACATTTGTGTCATGTTATCAAACACCTAATAAATTTCGTAATTTTATTTTCTTCCATAAACTCAATTGTGGGAAGCTGGGCCAAAAACACATATATTGAAATAGAACTATTCATTCTATAAAAATTATTGATGGAGCATTTAATAGAATGGTTTGAAATTAATTATGACAAGGAACCCATATTACAGTCTGAATCATCTTAAGATCACAATTAATGACTAGAGAATCCTTTTTATTCATTTATGGGTGATTTAAATGAATCCTAATCACCTTACTTTCTATTAATTGAGATTTGTTGTGGTATTGGTGAGGATCAGATATGAGACAATTTCATAGGGTAAGAAGGTGATATATATAAGTTAATGCACCAATTATACTAGTCCATTTCTATATGGTTATAAATTAATTATTTTTCCTCTAACGCACTAATGACTGTAATGATGTGGTTATTAATTTTTATGTAATGTTGGATATTTGAAAGGGGAATTGTGATTAAAAAAATTGTTTTTTACTATGATTTTAATTTCACATCAATTAATCCAAAATATATTCTTTTTATTTCTCTATTAATGACCATTATATACCAAGAATAATAATAAAATATTTCTTCAACGAATGTGAAATCATGAACTAATTTTCCCACATTAACATTAGTTTAATAGAAATCAACATTTCAAATGGATTTGGGATAAATATTTTAATTATTAGAAAATGAACTATGGAATATCAGAAAATGAATTGTTAGTCAGAGAGAAAATAATTTCCAACACCATTGGAATAATTTAATCTCTTTTATGACAAAAAATTAGAGGTATTTTAGGAAATCCAATTAATTAATTTCATGTACATTGATATTTAATTTATGGAGAGTTTATTTTTATTTTATTATCCTTACATATTAAATAATTAATTTCATTCAAAATTATTATTTAAATTATCAATAACTTTTAATTACATGCAGTCTAATTTAGTTAAATTAATTATTTTATTTATCCATATCTCTATGATTTCAACCTCAAAAATTGAATTTCCTATACTACCCTACAGTTTAACAATTAGTTCATTTCATGTTATAATTTTTTTGGTAAACCTAGTAGATTTAATGACTATCCATGGGTTGTTAATTTATTTGTATCATATTAGGGGATATGAGTGGATATTTAATTAGTTTTATAAGTTCTTAAAAATATTTTTCCAACTTTTCATTTTTATGATATTATTGTACTATTTTTGTGTATTTCTCATTTTATAAATTACACCCAATGTCATCATTGATTTTTATTGATGGAATATGTTAATTATATATATTGATTAACATTCATTCAAAAGGATATGATAGAAAAAATTGATGATATCAAATAACTGAACAATCAATGATGACAATTTCCCCAGTGATACTCATGTAAAGAAGATGTAACACCACAAGATATGGAGGTAAAATTTGACGATGTGTGGCATTATAATATAAGAAACATCAATAAATCAAATTTATGTACCATTTCTATTATTTGTTTCATACTAGTCATGATTCAATTGATTTTTCTGTTAAATAGGATAGTAAATAAGGTTATATAGGAGCAGAATATGAGTTAACTTGCACACAATTCCATGAATTAAGAATAGAAGAAATGTTCTTCTCGACTACAGATTATGTACATAGATTCATCAATAACCATATATTTTATCAAAATGAAGATGAAATAGTAGAGGATAATTTTCATAAAACATTTTTTAAAAACATTCATGATGATATATATGTTCCCTTTAAGAAGAAGAAGAGCCCAATGCAATCTATATTGATTATATAGAAGCCGAAGGTGATAATATAATTCTAGTTCATCCACCTAAAGTGATAATTGAAAACAATATATATATTAACCATTCAGTTTATGTGGATACATTTTATCATGTCTATATGGACACCAAAATCTTTTAATGACCAACATGATTTCAAGATTTTGGACGCCTCCTACAAATTACACATCTAATTTATTGAGGATAAGATGATCTGAGTATGGTGGATTTCAAATTAAGGATTGGTTCAAAATGATTTTAAAATATCTATACCACTCTAATAAGTTATGTTAGGTATGATTGAGCTAAATGATTATTGAAAAAGCGAATCTTTCAAAAGGTAAGCTAAATATTTTGTCGCATTAAATTTTATTCTATTTATTACTTTCATAGTAATTATTTATACTATTATTTAATTTAAATCACCATAATATTATTAAATAATTTAGAATGGTCAAACTATTTTATTTTCTTGTTTAATTTTTCATCTCAATTTTATTGTAATTAAAAGGAAGTAGAGAATACAATTCCCAAATCTCAAACATGATACTGGATGGGGAGTATTTGTTTTAATTATATTTTCCTATCCCCAACATTTTTTTATAGTTTGAAATATTAATAATATTCCATAATTTTAACTTTATATAGAAAATTAAACAAGGAGACATAATGTTCATAGAATACATTCTATGCAATGATTTAAAATTATGTTTTCAATAATTTAGAATGAAAAAAATTTGTGACCTTATACACTAATGATAAAAATGCAGAATAGAGTTTTGATATCATGATTTTAGTTAACATGTTTAATTTTGTAAATATTATTTTCTTGATATTTTCTTATTATGAGTAAATTATGTTTTAATTAATTTGATTATATTAATCAGATGCATTTACATTGGTAGTTGACCCGACCATTCATCTTATTTTAAAGTTATTTATTGAACCATTATTCTCCATTGTTTAAATAATATATTCTATCTTGGAAACTATACCATTTTTACTTCTGGTCCTCGATTTGATACTTGTTGTTTCTATGATTTAATAAATATAAATTTAATATGATTGATGAATTTTCATTTATTATTCCATTATACTTAGTCCATTGATAAAATAAATAATTTTAATACCAAAAAAGGAATGAACATCCTTGTAAGGAAAAGTGTAATGTTACAAGACTATTTTAGCTTTTGATGCACTATTATATTTCTTTGATAATTAATAATAATAAGAAAGAGATGATATTTTATAAGGTGTATCGAGATATAAATCATTGAGGAGAATTTTTGACAGTATAATGTGATTTGGGGAGTGCCTATGTGTTATTTATTTCACTATAATTATAAATCTATTGATATATATATATATATATAATGGGTTGTTTCTTGAGAAAATAAAGAATTACCGTATAGAGACACATTATATCATGATCATATGTCATTAGGTGCTGGATTCCATGTTTTTCTTAAATAAAAATTTTGGAAATCAAAAAATACATATTATAAAAAATAATGATTGGAAGATTAATTTATTATGCCTACTTTTTCAATTAGTAAACATTGATATTGTTTTGTGAAAGACTAGGATAAAATCTTTAATCGGAGATTTTCCTTGAGAATATATTTTGACATCATGAACTATGATTTTGAGTAAAAAATCAGTTTTGGTATTTTATCCACATCATTGATCCAACGACCCTAAATCCTTAGAGACAACTAAACCATATATTTAACTCCTCATGGTGATTTGTGATAATTCATTTACATGGAATATATGGAAGATTCCACACAAGCATATGTAAAGGGACTAGTTTTTAACATATGTGAATATCTATATTTATAATTATATGATGATGATTATTTGAAAAAATAATGTGAGGTATTTTTTGAATATAATAAATTATAATAATTAATTAAAAATGAATCTAGAAAAATAAAATGGCTTGTTGGTTCCGATGAATAGAAGTCGAATACACTTTTGATTTGATTCACTGAAAATTGTGGCATTGTTGAGTTTTATCATTTTTATAAAATAACTAATCTATCGCATAATCAATTTAATTTAGTGACATTAAATAAAAATCATGGTATGGTGAGAATATTCTATAGTACATTTTTATTTCAACATTGAGGATATGATTAAATTCAAGTGCGGGGGATTTGATATGTATATTTGATGCATGTTTTTTAGTATTAAAATTCACTTATTTTTTTATAATATTTAATCATTTTTAATATATATAATTTAAAATTTTATATATTATTTAGTATATCCGAAATATTTATAATTCATAAATATTAAATAAGATTATTGATACATCCAACAAAATATAGATTTCTATGATAATGGATACCCAATGGATGCTCATATGCATTAAAATATAATAAACATATTAAAATTATTTACATCATGATGGAAAAACGTTTTTTACTTCTTAAATATTCATTTAGAAATGAAAATGTAGACTACGACAAGACATATGCTGATTATAGGGGGAGACAACTCACATGAAAAAATGGAAAATACGTTTTACATCATGGAAAAAATGTTTCACTCCTTGTAACACGCCAAAAATATTCATATTTCATTTTATTCAGCAAACTCACTTGCATGGAGATGGTCCATGAAAACTTATGGAGTAAAGGTACTATTAAGGAAGAAAAATGTTCCAACCAGCCACTAAAAGGCCACATTTGAATATATTTATGCTGACCCCTTTTATGATCTAAAATAACCCATGAACATAATTAATAACATGATACTAGTATTTGACACACATATTTGGGTGATTAATATCTAACATGATCTCAATGATGATCTATAAATATAGGGTTTTTTAATCTCTGATATGTATCAGATCCAAGAAGATGGCATGGCGTGAGAATGTGTTTTGTGCATGTTCGTCTACTAATTCAACTTTGTATTTTATTTAGGATATTAGTTTCATTATTTTTTTCCCATCATCCACTCATGAATAGCATGGATGGTGATTGAATTTCCATCCATGTATGAAATTTAAAATTGTAAATACGAGAAATGTATGTTTTGTTGATTTTTAATATTAAATTGGTTAAATTTTATCAACATCTTTTCAAAAATTACTTCTTATATCTCTAAAAATGATATTATTTCTGTATTATAGGAAGAAATATTATTTTTAAGAAATTTGAAAACTAGAACTAGATATACACCATTAGAATTGGTTTAGTCGAATACTTCATTTAAAAATTGTTTTTGTTTACGAATTATATTTATTCACCAATGAACCATAAATATTGAGTAATGGATGGTTTTGGTGTGAGAGAAATATTAACTTGAATAATTAAGTATTTATAATATTTTTATTGTTAAATTTAATAGAATTTTATTCAATATAATTTTATTCTTTCATGATCCTGTATATTTTTTAAATAGCGGATTATTTTTGTTTTTTATCATTAATTATTCAAAAAAAATAATTACATCACATTTAAATTTAAATCCCCATTAATCATTAAAAAAATTATGTCTATTTAATTTATTGTTTTTTATTCGACCATGTCTCTTGAAATTTTACCTTAGGATGTGAATTTATTATACAACCATTTGGTGAATACATTTTATTTTTTTATTATGAATTTATATATTTGAGAACCATGTGGGAATTAATGGTGCCACATGAGGTATCATTGAAACATGGATAACAATCATGAACCAAACTGAATACCCTTATACAATAGTTCATGGACTTTTTCTAACATGAAATTCTCGGTGTTCTTTATCCCCACCTGCAATTGAAAAGTGTAAGGAATAATCAAACATTTAAAGATAGTTTTTCCCCATATAAATAAATAATATATATATAATAGTGGATATTAAATCAATAAATAGATAGTATACCGGACACTACAAATGTTTTAAAATATCTATGTAGAAATATTTGAATGTAACTATTTATTATCCATCGTGTCCGAACAATAATTCCCCATTCATTGAGAGTATAAAAATTTTACTAGTAACCATCAAAACCAAAGGACCAACGAATCGAGAACACCAACCAACTCTAATGGGTTATTTGTTTTTTCCTATACATTGATTAATATTATCTATAATCTTCTGATTGTAGAAATTATTTTTGAACAATTTTATGCCATTAAAATTTTACAAAATATTCGTTAAGTATTTTTATAAAAAATAAACCTATTATGATTCATTTTAATGAAATTAGAATTCATGGAAATAATTATCAAAATTTAGGTCATAAAGATATTCAATTATTTTTTATAGAGTATATATATTAATTCTAACTAAATATACATTTTTAGTTAATCACCCAATACATGAGTAAACCAGTCCAACAAAAAATTGGAATATAATAAACTAAATCATAATAATGAATCATATTCACATGCTATATGGTTTGATAATTATTTTCAATTGGATCCATCAACTAATAATTATTTTATATTGGATCAAGACATGAAAATATTTAACTAAGGATCAATCCATCATGTCAATAATGATCAACACCCCATTAGGGAAAATCATATTATACATGGTTTAGAGGGATTTGACAATGTTGATCAATTAATTGGAAATTATAGTTAATATTTTCCTATCCTAATCACTAACTAAATACCATATATACCATGATATATTATCAAATAAATCAATTGATACTAGTAAAATCAATTAGAATATTTTCATTTCATCATTCAGGGTTTAGATTCCTTATATTGTGTTTCGAAATTCCATATAAATTATAACATAAAATAGTATTCTTTCATCCAATTTATTCGCTTAAAAATAATCATTTATATAATGATTATTTTCTATATAATCATCAATGAATCATTTCATCCAATCATTGATCATTTCATTCCATATTTCTTTAAATATACACATTTTATCAAATCATTTGAAAAATAGTTTTATTTCACATTCCTTTCCTTTTAACATCAATTATATAATCTTTATAAAATTAATAAAATCAATTGAAAATTAAATGTAAGGTATTAAATAATAATAATTATAAAAATGTTGTAAATGACATATATATAACTACAAACATTTAAACACATGAAGTATAAAACATCCTAAATAGGTACCACTAGAAAAGTGTTTATGAAATGTAAGATCATAAAGGAATACTGGAAATAGATCAATCTCATCCACCAACACACAAATTTGAGATCTAGAGAGTATAAATGATCCAAATTGTGTTATGGGAGTCTTAAAAATTTTATATTGTCCACATCTGGTTTACATGTATGACATTTGAAGATAAAACGGTGGTTCATGATCTTTAACTCTAGAAAAAAAAGGTGATGACATATCCATATGTACAACTATTCATAAAACTATGTAAAATAGAAAAACCAGTGTTTTGAACCATTTACCAATCCTTAATGATTTTATTTAGACATCATGATATGGAATAAACCTATTTTATTCAATATAGTTGCCACTTTCTCAACTAGCATCCTAAAACCATGATGTTTATCTCATCCAGATCATATTTTTCTAATTTCAACAAATTGGATCGCCTACACAAGACACCATTTATACCAAAAAATAGTAGATACTCCTCGAACTGGATATTTGGGGCTCAGTTCCATAATTATTTTCAAAATTACTGTTTTAAATCTAAAATAAAATATTCAAAAAAATAGTTAGTCTATATAAGGATCATCTAATACACATTTATGACCAAAATATCAAATATCCCTCAAGGCTCTACACTGTATCAATCACATCAACTCTTCATCTGATATCTCTATACATAAAACCAGCACATTCATTTCCCAAAACATGATTAAGGACAAAATAATAACTAGAAAAATAATTAAACAAATATGACCTTAGAAATGGATAAAATATTACAATAATATAGTAAAAAGGTTTTACAATCACCGCAACATATTCTCAATTTTTTTAAAATAATATAGAGTTATGCTTGTAAAAGTGGTGGCCACACTACACTCTCATCAGTACCTCATTCTCTCTCATACTGGGAGAAGCTAGGCTATAATATCATAGAACCCGAACCAAGGGTATGGACTTACCAAATTCACCTTTTTCTCATAATGAATAATGTAAATTGGTTGATTTTTCATGGATAAATCAAATTCAATAATTTCTTATTCCCATCTAATGACATGATATGTATCATAGATATACTTTCTATATTGTGATTCATGAACTACATTATAAATTTATATCAAAAGAGGTGGTATAACCATATTGTAGGACAAATTTTTTGTCTTCTCAACAACCTACAATTACCCCACATGTCTCAGTGTAATATTTCCATGCATTCCTAGTTTCTAATTACCTATATGACGTGTATCACTCAAAACACATGGTTAATATCATAAAATTACAAAGGGAACTAACAATGATCGAAATAGGATTTATTCTATATTTTTTTCCATTTATATTATTTTAGGAATATAAATAATAATGGTTATACTCGCATGTAAAATACCATGATCATCTATGAAATCCTGAATAATCATCAACTAACATAACAAATATTTACACACCCATTTATAGAATGTCAAAATGTTTTCCTTCCATAAGGATGAACATTAAAAATAATTTTAATAAATCTAAACCAATCCCAAATTACTAACCATGATCTATTAAATTTGAGTATACATCTAAAAAGTAATAAATAAATATTCTATATGGATCATTTTTTCATTCCATATATCTCTAAATGATTTATATTAACAATTATGACCTAGAAACCCATCACATAGTAGATTACTCTTTAAAAACATGAATCTAATAAGGGATCATTATTAGTTATGATAATAGATTGAACACTCTAAAATATAAAAAAACATGCATATAATGTCTTCCAAATTTCTAAAATATTATTATATAATGAATTGGGATAAAGTGTGAAAATATTTTCTGTCGATCAATCAATAACCATTTCCCATTATTCCCACATGGTTTATGTGGAAATATAGTGAAGAAATATTGAAATATCATCCCACATCCTACTCAAAATTGGAAGGAGATTAGAAAAAACCAAATCATTCTAATTCTCTACCATGACCAGATAATATGTATGAAAATGAGAACAAAAATTATAAATGTATTGTCTCATAATTGTCCACCAGAATCATCATTGCATACCATAGAACATCATCATGGTAATAGGGTGTACCACCCAGCAGGATGTATATAAATACCCAATCAAATATTTTCCCATATGAAAGGATATGATGAAATAGTTGAAGATTAATAAGATACCATTATAGGATAAGGACTATCTAATGATGATATCTCCACTATAAAGTGATTCCCTAATTTCATAGATATCATCACATAGAATATACTCTTGAAGACTAAATTCCAGATGAGAGGAGTTTAAATGAAATTTTTTCTAATTAATCATTGTCTAAACCATTTAATATAATAAATAAAAATTAAAAAATAGAGATATCAAATTCCACACCTATAAATATTACATTATTAAAATGTTGAATTTTTAATTCATAAATAATAATCAAATACATAAACCTATCCAATGTGTAGGAAATGAAAAAATAAAATGAATACAATATCCGTAACCATCATCATTGATGAAGATTCATAAGTTTTTCAGAGAGTATTTGACATTGGATTTTTTGATCAATCTAAATGGTAATCCATTATAAGAAATTGTAATTACACCTACTATTAATAGAATGAATCAATTATGTTATTTTGAGATCATGAGAGATATAGTTTTTTCATTTGGCATGTAATATTAGAAACCATAGGAAACCATGTGATCATGTTTTATAATACAAAATCCCAAATCATGGCTGGATGCATTAAAAAAGAAAAAATAGGCCTTATTGGCCTCTGGAAGAGTAAACACTACAATAATGTAAAAAAATGGGTTTAACTTATCAAAATGATTGTATTATTTAAAATAATACATGATCTTTACTCCATTAAAAGTGAGATAATTCTTGAGTGTTGCTGATATATATAAATATCTTTAGAACTTCTTGTAATATCCCACTAAATATATAAGGCATTGAATCTCTGATGTATTTAATTGGTTATCCCAATTCATAAAATCCATTAAATTTTTAGGATTGATTAAATTATATATTTTTATACTATATGACATGATAAATTGACATTAAAATAAACAACAAGTATTTCAAAAGTTCAAACTAAATATTTTTATCTATCAAAATATCCAAAACGACCTTGAATGGATGTGGGTGATCCTACTAAATTTTAGACACATACAATATTTCATCTGAAAACACTACCATGAATGAATTTGGAAACACATTAAATGTCCTATTAATTTACACTTTAAAATATTACAGATTATTTGTTAGACCAATAATCAAAACAATATTCTCATAAATACCATATAAAATACTAAAGAGGTTATTTAGGAAATCAAATTAATTGATTCTAAATTAGTGATAACCAACATGATGATTAATCTTCAAGAACCAATTTACCCCCATTCAATTTAACAAATAAATCTTCTATTTGATGAAATAGAGACATGTTATTTTCCATGAAAAGATTGATATTTTTGTAATAAACATATAAGAGAATTTTTAACTTAGTATTCATTTAAAAATAAGTAGCATGAACCAATGATTTTTCACTAAGGAAAGAAGATCATTTATCCAATAGATCATCGAAATGAGACAATAATATATTCTATACATGTGGTTACATGTGGTATGGAGGGAAATAAATTGATTGGGTAACCAATATCATGTCAATGGAAAATTTTTCATCTCTTACCAGTGGAAAATTAAAAATTAAGTATTGGTAATGATCATGAAATTCATGTAATGTTAGAGGAAAACATCCAATAAAATATTATTTCTCTAGGAAAAATGATGACCCAGATAAAACCATTCTCTAAATCCATAAATAGTGACCCAGATCTAATAAAAATTTGGTCTCATTCTCTCTGAAAAAATGGCATACACTATTGGGGAATAAAATGAGGACTTATTATAGGTATTTTTCAATTATGGATTTATAGGAAATCATACAATTCATACCAAAAAATTAAATCATATGTTTTTATATCAACAAGAAAAATAATAATAATTTACCTTTATCTCCAAAATGTAGAAGATCTATGAATCAAAACATGGACTTTGTTCCCTCTGCATTCTTTGGGTAATTTGATATGTGTTACATATGAAATAATATATATATAAAGTCTAAATAGATTAAAAATATGATTTGGTACAGATTAATGAAATTCACTTGAATAAAATAATGAAGTCTATAAATATGAATCTATAGTTATGTTATATCTCACTATCAAATACATTACATCAGCTTCCTCTGGAGACTCTTCCACTGCATGTAGAAGCTTCATTTTAGATGACTTCTTTTAGAACCACATTGATCATTAAGAATATGATTTCAATATAGTGAAATTAGGTGTTAATGGTCTTATTCTTCCATAAAATATAGAAAATAAATGATAGAAATTATATTGTTGGACCAAGAGAGCACACAAACTATAGATATTTTTTTCCTATGTAAAAATCTTATATAATTCCTAGTCATATTGAATTCTCCTAGTTTTAATTCACCACTAAGATAAAATTAAAAAGAAATAGATTACATATACTATCATTATCCCGAATCATTTTCATCACACATCCATCTACTATTATAGTTATAGGAAAATCATTAACTAGGGGACTGAGGAACTCTAGGAAACAAAGATATACCTACTATGCGAAGATCATCCATCAAATCACTATCCTCCAAAATCACATAAAATATTATTAAGGGAATGAAAAATAGATATTTAATATCATATAAATGAACCACCTTGAATATTAGGACCTTTAACATGTCATTCATTAAAAAATAGACATAATAATGAATAACTTTATAAAAGAGGCATGAAAAATGATTACTGGTTCTATTAACCTTATAGAGGACATGAGACAACATATAATTTTTCAACGGAATAGAATATGGAGAGAAATATTAAATATAAATGAAATTGGTGTATTTCCAATCAATTCCATCATATTAATTCTCCCAATTCATCAAATACCACCACATACTACTTGGATATTCATACTTTACAGTTGTGAACATCACCTATATCGATTATGGTGTCTTATGAAACTAAAAAAAGAAAAATATTTTCCAAAAAATCATGGAAACTTATGTATTATTTGACCTAGAAAACAATTATGGGATATGGAAAATAAACACTTGTGATCAATATCTTGGATTTCCCCTTTGATGTTCCAGTTTTGGGGATTCAATTGGAATGGGTGTGGATACATATCTTATATCTTGGAAAACATGAACTAAAATCTCAATGATATTCTAACCAAATAATGGGTTCACATTAAATGGTGTATTTGACGATAGTTTTTAATTATTATTGAAGAATATTATTGGGGTAATGGTACAAGACAACTTCAATTGTTAGCATAAAAATTGTAGTGTAGATACTCTGATCATCAACTCAATTTCTAGATATATGATTATCAATTCCATTAGAATAAATTAAAATTTATGGGATTTCAAAACACTCAGTTAAATTTTGTGGAAATAGTATAATTAAGAATATTTACATGTGAAAAATGTTTTTATCAATTTCATTTTTTGATTCATGCCCCATTATGCAGGGGTATGGCATGGAACTAACTTTAACACTACCCCTAAAGTCCTATATATACTTCATTAGGTAAACTAGAATATATTGAACAATATAATGACATCATGGAAGGATACTCACTCTATTCATAATAACACATTTTCTTGACCATTTTGAATACAATTGTACAATGGCTTATGAGTCAGCACTGAGTTTTTCTTATGGGTGTTCCTAATCCCCAATGACTGGTGAAAAGTTCACAGAATCATCAAAAAATATAATGGAATATTCTTCCCATAAGAAGAATGAGTCCAAATATGTAATAGTGGAAGATAAATATATAGGTAGTTTGTATTTCGAGCACTACTCATGTAGAATTTTACCATATAGTGAAAATCATGAATGTAAAAGTATATAAACCATAATAATAAAACACAACTTCTATATGAAATTAGTATATCATAACTCCATTTTTAACCATCATCACCCATGGTCCCAAATATCTATCATAGCCTCCACCCCTAAGTGGAAGATTCCATTTTTTGGGACCCGACATAACATAATATGTTATTTCTCTAAATAAATTGATGGGCAGGATCACCAATAGACTATAAATATTTCTCTAACTATTTCATAATAATTTCTATAAAAAATAAACCAATTTTTCATCAATATTAATAAAATAAAAGGAATTTAATTTCATTTCTTAATTTTCATAAACAATTTAATTCATGTAATGTATATTATATATATATGCTTACATGATCGTATTCAAATAATAAAAAAGTACATTGATTTATTGTATAATATAAAACTGGAATATAATTAATAAAATATCATAATATCACAATGTGCATATGCTTACTATTTTATAGTGCATGGAAAATAGTATCCCCACTAAAATTATTCTAGCATAATAGATAATGGTGTGTTCACATGTCCCAACAGATCATGAAATGAAGTTAAAATTAGTGAACTCCCCCTCATAGAGAATCCAAAAAAACATTTTTCATTTATATTTTTCCTTATAATTCCATTTATAGGGGTCACAGTCCACGATTGATACTACAAATAATACTATAACTACTAATACCCACAAGTGATTTCAGTAAATAAAAAAATTCTTGGTGGTATCAGTTCAATTAAATTCACCTCATTAGTTATAGTTAAATTTTAAAATATAAACTATCAACACTATATTTCAATTTAAAAACCAAAACAGACATTTTCCTAAAATGAATGCCTATCAAAATAACCATTTTTTAATTAATTATTTCTCATGAATTATCGTAACACAATTTCATTATATCAATTTTCATTTCAAGAAATATTTTACCAAATTACACTAAATAACTCATATATATTGAAATATGGCCTTATTTCCCATATCAATAACTTATAAAACAAATAATATTATATTATAAAATTAGTGGAATAAATTTTAAATGAATTTAATATATAGTATATAAAATATTGTTTTCAAACGTAGTTAAATCCAAAAAATTTCCTATATTTAATCAGACAATTTATCAACAACCCGAATAGAAACCATCAAAAGATAGTATATGGTGATGAAGACCATAATGGAATCATATAGAGAGTCTAATCATAATTATAATAAAATAAATTAAGAAATAATAGGAATTAATTGTGTCAAATAATCACATTCGGTCTTCCAAATTTATAAAGGTCAAAAAATGAGTCATATGGGAGGACATTAAATATAAATTTTTTGGGTATTTATACCTCTGGAAAACAGGAGACAAAAATTCAACCCTAAACAGAACAATGTGAAAAGTTATGAAAATAGGCCAGACCACACTGATTTAACATTATCAATACCGTGCTCATTTTTTTATACATATATTATAGAATGACCCATATTTAAACTATATATTCACCAACAATCTGACTATCATCATGAAGCCATGGTATCATTCTCAAAAGGATCATATTTTTTATATGGTATTTCTATGACATATCTAACTTTCCAGGAGTCAGATGACCCTAAAACCATAGAGACATAAAAATAGGACACCTGAGCCTCCAATACACAACCATCTTGTATGTGGTGTAGTTGTTCCTATAAAAGAAAAAAAAACCTCTACATTTTATTGTAGTCTCATCCATACATCTGCATTTTGTGAAAAGGGAAAGAAACCTTATGGATTTGTTCCACATCAAACTAATCACCATTAAATCCAACTTCTTTATAATATGATCCTCATCATCCACAGTGTAATACCCTTTAAACTCAATAAATAACCTAAAACAACACCCAAAGAAAATAAAATCGGTATGGAGGGATAAAAAGTACCAAAAATATATTAATGATCTATTATATTAATAAAATTAATATAAATATTGATTATTCTTTTGTGATTGTTAGTCCAATATTTCCATGAAATTATAACATTTAATCCATAAAAATAATTTACAGTTTAGGACTCCTAAAATTGTATTTTCTAATAATTATAGTCCTATGAATGTTTCCATTCAAGTATTATAAATTTTCATATTTTGAGGGAAAAAATAATTTAAGATCCAGAAAAAATCATGATATATTTAGAGTTCATGTTCTATAAATTTAACTATAAATAATAAACTATATCGTATTATTATCAAGATAAACAGTATAAAAGTAACATTCTGAGACATTAATCATTGATATATTTATTCAATAGGTGGTACTATATTCATGGAAAATAATTAATTTCATATATTTAATTTTTTGTTAGACATAACAACTACCACAATAGTATAAGTCAACAATATTATCATAGATATCTTCTGATCATGATTATATCTAAAAGAATTATTTAATGAATATGAGGTAATTTTTTTATTTTTCATGATATGAATGAGTTTGTTTAAAACTAAACATATATTACCATAGAAATCATGATAAAACCTTATATATTGAAATGGATGAACAATATTGGTTGTAGAATAAGATTTTAAGACACTATAATGGTAAAAATCTAAACATTATTTATAAAATTTAGATAGATATTTAGTTGACTTGAGGATAAACTATTCTAATTTTTATGTTCCTTATCAATTTAGAATGAAAAATAATTACAACATTAAATCTATTAGTTATTTTTGAAATTCTTCTTCTTTAATGTTATTGTACAATGGTTAATTTATTCAAATCAAAATTGTAATTATTGGTAGAAAATTATATGTAAATGTATTAGTTTATTAATTTATTAGATATATGTAGATTTATTTTATTACGAAATATTTGGAATCCATTTAATGTAGTAAAAAACATTATTTCATATTTAAAATGAAAATTTACTTCCTTTGGTAACTATTCATAGTAACCATGTTGTCAAATTATTAAAATATTATTTTGAAATTTGGTAATGTAAAAAAATGTATTATAGATAAATTATCATTCAAAATAACACATTATAAAAATGACCTAGTTAATTGTTGAAAATGAGTAAGTCCAAAAATTTCTATAACTATAATGATTCAATTCACATATGTTACACATTTTTTGGATGACGATATTTATATATCCTATTATAAAATAAATTTGTTTTAACTTCTTCCATTTCATAATAAAACAAATTATGTGTTGTTGTATGGAAGAAAATGAAAAATTATTTCTTTAATGTTTTCGGATACAACGTATTAATTTTGAATATTAAATTTATGTTTTCATTAATTTGTTACAAAAAATAGAGAATGAAATTTTCTTAGTTGCTGTATGTCAAATAAGTTAGATTGTTTTATTAATAAAAATATAATAATATTTAAGGAAAAATTTCATATTATATTCAATAAACTAATTATTTTATTTAAAAACTGAACCCACATCATTAGATAATATTTTTAAAAATAATTTCCCACCAATTTAAGAATATATTTCATGGAAATAAAAACTTAATGAAAAATTTTACTAGTAATACATTATGAAGAAGTTAAATTTTTGGTTTAAAATAGTTTTTTTAAAAATATATGGAATCATAAAATTTTAAAGAATCGTCACACTCAATATATCATTGATGAAGTAGATCAAACAATCAAATCTATAATTTCCCTATAAAATGAATCTAACAGTTGTTCATTTTGATCATAATTTGAGAAAATGAAAACAATTGTCTCATTAGGTGATGAATATAAAAAAATTAATTTTATTATGAACTCAATGAATTTTAAATGAAAAGTATTTGGACTTTAGTTGAACATCCTAAATATCTTCCTATAACTAGAGTAATTTTTTTTGTAATATTCATTTTGAAAATGGAATATTTTTTATAAATATGTAATGACTTGTTTTTAAATTATATAATCAAAATAATGGAATATACTACAAATTAATAATCACTCCCTTATAAATACATTGATGAATTGATATTATTCTATAATATTGATAATTTATAAATATAAAACATTCTCCATTGGAAGTGATGTTTTCATTTCATAATGATTTTGAATATAATTATGATTATGTAGAAGCAATTCCTAGTGTTACAAGTGCAAAAATGTCCAGATATTGATTTTAGGCTTACTAAGTCCATATATATACATAGAGAATCCCAAATATCCATTTATTATAGATTTAAAAATAGTTTGTTGAAAAATACATTTCTAAATAGATATACGATTCAAATTATTCTTATTTAATAATTAATGAACATGTCATTGGTCAAAATTCATGTCAATTAAATAATATATTATCAATGAAAAAATCACATTCTCATTCCATTGTGATTCTTATAGAATCTATGCTTCGAAAATAAAATTATGGGTGATCCTATATTTTTCTATAGATTTCATTTTTATAAAAAATAAATATTTATATATCCAGAAAAGTATCAAAATTATTTTCCAAAAATGATTTTATATGAAAAAATAAAATTAATTTCAATCCTACTAGAACCTCAAAATCATTATATATTGATTAATTTGGTACACCATTTGATCAAATACATTTTTGAGAAATTATTGGTAGTATACTATATTATATATGTAGTCATACATAATTACTTTTTTGATTTTTATAATGAAAAATTATTCATTATAATTAAAAAAATATCTACATTAAAATAGTAAATGATTTCTTATTTATCATATGTGATTAATGGATAATAATTTTTTATTCTAATCGAAATGATTCTAATTTTATTTAGATAATGATTTTTTGGATTTAAAATGAATAGAAAAAGTACTTCTATAAGTTATCATATATTACATGATTTTTTAATTTCCTCATCTGTTTAGAAATAACATTTAGTATACACTTCCACTTTTTAATCTAAATATATATTTGTAAGCGGTTTTTATTCTATGATGTTGTGGATGAAATACACTCATAATGAACATTTCCTAAAATTTATAAAAAATCCTATTTGTTCGGATTACACATGTTCCATATAATGATGTAAATACCCAATGCATCACTCATAACAAAACACATTATACAAGAAACAATTTTCATTTGGATCACACATACAACATATATATAACATAACAATTCATTAAATAAAAATAAAAACATTATAATATTTTTACAAAACACTTTAATTATAATATATTTAAATATATTAAAAATTTTCATAGAATGAAAAACATTATATTATCATATATCTACTTCATATTTTCTATCATTTTATTGAAAAAACTACTCCATAAAGGGGGATCATTTTTTATATGTTCTAAAAAATCATTGAAATCAATATAATTTATTGTCTTTAAATTTGTTTTGATAATGCCTTATCTAAATATAATTTATGATAAAATATTTTTTAAAAAATTTTAAAGAGGTTATTTTCAACTAAAAATATAGGAATGGTTTTTTAAGAAACATTTTGAGATTTATATAACAGAGCAATAGGTTATTTATAAATAGCAGACAATTTTTCATTCTGAATAATCATTTAAAAAACTCCATATATATTTAATATATATATATATATATCCAATTTTATAATTATTTGTAAATTGATAGATCATTTTTTTAACAGTCTATCAATGATTCATAAAAAACAAATAATCCTTTGATAAAACTTGTATCAAAATATCCAAAACATCAAGAATTTTATATCCATAAAAATTTCAACAAATAACTATTAAATATTTATCTGTGCGAGGATTTAATCAAATATGATGGATTTTGAAGTAGGTAAATGGACAATAAACTTGTGTATATATAAGAGAGATGTGGATAACCACAACATTCACCACATATTTTTTCCTATAAGAAATCTGTTATACTAATATTTTTATTCGACTATTTTTTTATGGTTTAACTATTTTTGAAAAAATTATATGACTAGAAGAATGGAATCATGAACATTTATTTCAATTATACTAGAAATAAAATAAAAAATGATTGAAGTACTTATTATTATAAATATATATAATTTCAAATTTTTATAACAATTTTCGATTTTAGGGAATCTCATAATTTCATTAAAGATGTTTTTTACATTCATTGTCCAGATATAGATAAGGTGACATTTTCAAATAGTAATTTACGTGATGTTGATAACGTAAAAAAAATTATTTGGCTTTATCAGGTAGTCCATGAAAATTTAATATCTTTTTAAGGATAATTTAGTTAAAAAACAATAAAATTAGATAAAAATAATTCAACTCATAATTGTAGACAAAAACATTATAATATTTAAGAATTTCCATATGAATCATATTTATTTTATTCCATAAAATTTTTGGGTGGGTTTAAAATTTAACTTAAAAGGGAATAATCATTTTACTATGTGTTAAAAACAAACTATTCTGTGAAAAGGTTATAAATATATTAAATGTTTCTTTATATTTTTTCAGGATTAACTATGAAATATGAGATTTTTAAATGTATGGAGTACAAATTTAGATATATATAGTTCTTTTATGGATGGGTCTATAATGTAGAATATTTTATTATACCCATGTTTTCTAAATAAAGTTTTTGTAAAAATTTTGGAGGATAAAAACGAAAAAAAAATTATGAAACATTAGTGAATGAATAGATATATTATACCATTGAATAAAAATTAAAAAAAATTAATATTTTTTTCCTTTTTGAAATGGTTTATCGAGAAAAAGAAAAAAATTCCTTCTATTAATAAATATTCAATACGAAATTAATTTTATTTTAGAAGAGGAATGATTATTATTATTCTCAAGAAATTACATGGAATAACTCTAATATAAATTCAACTTAGTCATTTCAATAATTTCACAAAAATAAGATATAAAATCTGATAATAGACATTCATTTGTTTTGGATAAAGATTACAATTTTTAACTATGGGAGAAAAAACATAATAAATGCATTTATGATTAAATGATAATGTGTCAGTAATTAAAAGAATTAAATGAAATATTTTTATGTGATTTCTTAAAGAGGTTAGAAAAATAAATTCAAATGTAGAATTTATAGAAAATGGTAAATTTCTAGAGCATGAGCTACCTTTTTTATGATAAACTATAGAATACTATTTCAATTAAATATAAAAATGAAAATACATATGATTTAAAAATATAATAATATTTATTATTCAAAATGTGTTACGTTGTTTTCATTTCCAAAATATTACTTCAAATGTTCAAATATAGGAAATCTTTTTTAGAAAATCCAGTAGAGGTTCAAGAGTGAAATAAATATAATACGAAACCATTGTATAATAAATTTATATTTATTTAAGAAATGTTTTGAAAATCATATAATTCACTATCATCATTTTCTCATAATGATTTTGATCATTTTGTATTAGAAACGAAAGAATCATTATTTTATGAATATCGTCAATATCAAACAAAATAATTTAAGACAGATGAATCGAATAAATAATTTAATGATATAGAGATTTTCAAATATCAACATTATTACTGGAAAAATTGAATTTAATCCCTAATTAAATATTTCTACAAATCTCCCATATGATTCACAATGAATGAGTTGTGTTGTTTACTTTTTTAAATTACATCCATAATTTTATTTATTTATTTCTTATGTCTAGTCTATTAAAATCAGGGTCCTTCATTTTTATTGAAGAGAGTGGTTATTATAAAATTTTTATTAGAACCACCAAGGGATAGGTAATTATAATTTATAATAATAATTGTATTGAGGTATTTATGGTTTATAATATATATTCCATAATAGGAATTTTAATATTATTTATAATTTATTTTAGGTTTAATACTTCATTAATAATTAAGGAAAAACATTTGATTTTCATATAAAATTTTTTATATAAATTTTTTTAATTCTTTAAATTTTTTATTTTGTTAATATTAACAATATTTTTTATGGTTTTTATAATCGAGGAATTAAATTGGGTATATGTTTTATAAAAAATCTTTATCCTATAAACTATCTTAAAGAGGATAAGAAAATGTATTTTAAATTTATAAATTACAGTTACCCCCATACCATCTTGGAGAAAATGTCAATGTTTTGATAATACATAATTTTTTATTTTATTATGGACAAATATGGATATATTTATTCTCAATTACCCATGAAAAACTATGTATGATTTACATATCACATTAAATTTCTATGTCACTCATACCTTCTATTTTTTTTAAAGGATTCCTCCCCATTGCCTTTCATCAAGAATTATTTATTTATATTTTTCTAGGGAATATATTATCATCTAAAAACTATGATTTTACCAAATAAGTAAATTAAAATTATTCTTATAATTTTTTAATTTTTTGAAATCCAATTTTTCTTGATATGTTGGCTTCAATATAATGTAATACAGATTAATTTTATTATAAAATTTCAAAATAAAATTTGTTTCATACCATACCAATTGAGTAGTTTTTTCAATATACATGGTTTGGGGATATTCATCCCTCTTCCTAAATTAAAATAATTTGTTAATTACTATATAAAACCCCACAAGTTTTTTTGTATTAATTGTTTTCGAGTAAATTAAATTTTAATGATGGCTTGCATTGTATACTACACTATATAATGCATGCCTCATGTGAAACACCATGTTAATATATCACTAAAAACACACATATTTTCATGATTTACACCCAACATTATGTTGGGAATATGTTACAATGAATTCTATGTTCCGTTGTTATCTTATATTTCTCGCAAGATAATGATTCACCAAACTACAATATGATATTAATATTTTTATTAAAATAATATTAAAGTTTTCACCTAGTTTTTGGAATGGATGTTATGAATAGGATTAATTAAATTATCAAAATATTGTTTATATAAGTTTATTAAATGATTAATTTGGTAATAAATTAACTAGAATTTAAAATAAAACCACTTTAGAGAATATTGGAAATAATTTTCTAGAAAACTATATTTATGTAATTAATTATTTTTACCACAAAAAATTAATTGAAGAAAATTATATGTTCTATTTTAATTTAATATATATATATATATATATATATATATATTCATTAGTCAAATAGTAAAAATCTATCCTTTTTCATAAAATATGTAAGAAAAAATTCTTATTTTTTATTGAAATATATTTTCCCAAAAAGTTGATTGTAGCACCTTTTCATGGAGAATATATATTAAATATAATATTAATCATATTTAAAAATTAAATTCAACAAAATAAACATCTTCTTCAAAATTTTAATATCTACATCATCTTTTGGTGTATTTTTGGTATTTTTTTGGTAAATAATCATTTTTGGATGAATAGTGAAAAGTACTAAATATTAATTTATAATAGTATGTTCATCTAATTTATTTTTATAGAAAAAGTATATTTTAAATTTTTTTAAATGTATATTAATATAAATTTTACATATAATAACTCAATATATGTCATTGATGTAAATGTTTCATTGTTGTTTGATAAAATACATTTCTAACTTTTGAACACTGTTACTTTAAAATCCCATTGATTTGTCATATCCTTGGGAATATATTGATATTAATTTCTAACCTTTTCAATTTGGAATTTATACAAATGGATTTCATATTTTTAGTCAGAATATTGTATAAATTAATATATGGTCAATATAATATTTGACAAGAAATATTAGAGAAAACAGTTAATGTTAATTATAAAGAATAAGGTAAAATGAGTATAATTTTGGTTAAACTATAATATAATGGTATAAATGACCATAATCTTCTACAGAGCCATTTTATGGACATATATCTACCATGTAACCACATTTATAAAAGAATCGTTATTTTATTCAAATTATGTAAGGAATAGCTATCAATAGTGATTATATATTTTATTATTCAAAACTGCCACTCCTCCAATACATAAGGGCACACACACTATCAATTCTTTAAACATCACAACCCTTATTGGATAAAAAAACCGCAATGATCTCTCAATATCCCAACACTCTGTAACACCCTGTAATGATAAAGGGTTAAATGACTAAATGATATGAGTCGTGTCCACAAGGTTCACATTCCATTTCATGAGACTACCTAGTTAGAACTCCATAGATATGTATGTTTGGCCGGGAGTAGTGATTATGATTAGTGACCTTCATGGATGTTACCTTGGGTGTGTGTGAATGAGGAAAAATCACACTAGAAATGACAAGTGTTGACCTGTGGGGAATGTCATTAGTCTGATGACCAATTCATGCATGTGGGTGGGCCCCAGGGTGAGGACCACTTGTCTGCAGGGGAACTAGTGGTACTTGGTAGGCCAGGACCTGATGGCCATATCAAGGCGGGGTTGATGTGATATCATCGGGACCTAGTTTTCACATTTAGTATCATATAAGGAACCCAGCCTTAAGTGCGGTGCACAGCCTAGGTTGAGATGTAGGGCCCACAACGAGGATGTTATGCTCTAAGGGGGGGGGGTGAATGTAACACCCACAAATGATAAAGTGTTAAATGATATGACACACATCACCAAGGTGCACCTTCTTTTTCGGGAGCCTACCTGATTAGAACTCCAATGTTAAGCATTCTCATCCTGGAGTAGTGATCTGGATGTGTGACCTTATTGGATGTTACCCATGGTGTGTGTCAGTGATGACAAAGCACGTTGGAAAGGGCATGTGTTGACCTTTGGGTAATTCGATTAGTCATATGACCCTTTCAAGCATGTGGGTGGGCCCCAGGGTGGGAACAATGTGACCATGGGGGAACAGGTGGTCCCTTTTGCGCCATGACATGACAACAATGTTAAGATGGGGTGGATGTGTTGTCATCGGGACCTGGTTTTCAAACTCTCATCCTATTACCATCAGTATCTTCTTCAATAAAATTTGGTATTTTTTTGTGTAAACCAAAAGGTGTTACCCGATAAGGAGGTACCATTCTTCCAGGAGCTATTTTTTATTTATCTGTCATCCCATCTAAAATTTAGTTATTAAATGGATATATAATAATCATAATATATTGAAAATACATATTTATTATTACTATTATTTGTTAAAAAATCTAATAGATCCATCAAAATGGATTCACAATCATCATTTACGTGTACTTCGGACTACCGCCTCACAAACTGATGTCATTCGTTCTTCCACTAGCACCTTTCAATGATGGAAATATTGATAGAAATAATGTTTTCATAAGATATATTTTAAATTTATTATTTATTTATGCCTTTGAAATTTTTATATAAAACATCCATTTATTCGTTCCATTTTATGGGAATACAAAAACAATGTTTGTGGATGTGTGGACTCCCCCATCCTAATAGAGATGAGATTTATTCAAGATATATGTAAAATTTCATAATAATGAGTATAATAAAAATATCATATATATATATATAATAATGAATATAATGGAAATATAATATTTATATATCATTTATTTTTCATTCATTAACAACACACTACAAAAATGGGAAAAACCTTAATATATACATTCGACCTACTATCTCTATGAACATTGCATTTAATTTCATATTTATCTATTTCATGGATTATTATAAATAAATAATTTATTTATTTATATTATATTAATATAATTTTCTAAATTCTTGAAATAAAAAAATAATGATATGAATATGAGGATCGGGAATAAAGGGTGAAAATATATATATATAACAAAGCAGTTACTAGCTAAAACCTAATTTTAACATGAAATTGTAAATAAAAAAGACAATATAGTGTCATAATAAAATCATATATACTATTATATGTAATAATATGGTTATTTGCTAATTCTAATAAATTTATATTTATAATAGAGGAGGTAAGAACATTATCATTGAATCTCAAGACTTATGGTTGTGGTTTTCTCATCTCATTGATATATGCATTATTCCCCACTTTTTCTTGTTCTATTATTTAAATACTTAACAAATAAATGATATATCATGCATTTTAATAATTTATTTATATTAAAATTTATTATTGGTTTTATTATATCAAATATCTCATGATTTAAATGTTAATCAAATATTTACGTGATATCTTGTATAAATTTTTTTATGCGAGAATCTTGAATTATTCATGACATGTTTATTTTATATGGTGTATATACTTACCATTAATGTATTTTATGATTATTAATAATAAATTTTATTTAATTTAAATATAAATTTTAGGGTATCACTTTCATTTTTTTTATGTTCAACTGTTACAAAATCTATATGGAACGTTTTCCCAATTTTCATTATTTCGGACACATGTTATTTTATGCTGTAACATTCTACTATGAGATATATATAATATCATTTGAAATTATGTATTGTGATAGTCCATATTTTAATTATATCTCAATATTTAATTAATGTTTTTATTTAATGGGGATAATGGTTCAATTCTAGCATTGTTATAAATTATTGTCGTTACGATATCATCATTTATTGAGATTGTTTAAAACTATTCTTCCATTGATGAAACCTTATGATACATATTACAAGATATAACATGAATTTTTCTATATTATATAAATTCATGATATCATCATGAAATGGTATAATTTTTCCCTTCTTTGGTACTTATGATAATTAATATTGAGTTTTTAATAAAATATGTATTTATTTCTATAATCAGTCAGAAATCTAGGTTATTTCGAAACATTTCTTTTAAATAATTATCAAATTTCTAATATTCTATTATTATCATTGACTGAATTTTTTTACCCATGTTATACCGTTTCAATAAATATATTTATGAATGAATCTTCTTGACATTTTTTGATTTAGTAATGGATCTAATCACATTGTAGTGAATTCGTAATGTTCAGAATGATTTGATTTATCGGTCATTATGGCCATAAATTATTTTAAAATTCAATTTTTATGTTTTCAATGATATTGTAAAATAAGAATGTTTTCCAAAATAATTAGTTTTTAACAAACATATTTCATTGTTTAATAGTTATTTTACTCCAGAAAAATCTTAAATAATTTTTAAACCATACTTATAATTTTTCAATGTGGATATAAAAGTAATGGATTTCGAAGTTGTTATATTATTTTAAAAGATTTAACATTTTTCATAAAACCCATTCCAAATTATCTTTCATAATACCTCACCATATAAGATAAATCCTCTCAATTTTTTATTATTTAAAATGGATTTTATCATAATATAAAAATCGTATTATTTCTCTAAATGGTTTATGATATGATGGAATGTTATTTATAGAACTAATATCATCTCCATTTCTGAATCATGTTTCAAAGAGAGTGACATGAATCCCATATAACTTCTATGGGTTAGTAATTTTATGAATGAATAAATTTTTTATAATGATATAAAATACTTATGTACATTATTCATGTTGTTGTCCATAGACATTATTATATGATGTGGTGGCCCTGATAACATTGGTTATTCCTGTTAAAAATTATACGGTGGGTTGTCCCAAATAGTGGTCTGTAAGCCCATTGTTTCTTTTATGATTCATTGTCCCAAAAAGTTCTGAGTAATCCCATTATATATTATAAAATTTGGTGGCCCACATTACTTTTTGTAAGCCTATTATAGTTTATAGAGTGGTCTTCCCAATATAGAAGTGGGTAAACATTTTATAGCTTAAATGATGAGGTATCCCAGATAGTATTGGGTAATACTATTATATATTATAAGATGGGATACACTATATAGCACACGAATGTATTGGGTATAGATTTATATATCAAAATATAGTGATTGGAATAATTAAACATGATTTTTCCTCTTTGAGAATAAGTTATTAGATAATCCGCTCTAAACAATGGACTACATCTAGGGAGGGTGGTGGGTACAACCGTGGAAGTTCATCCCCATTGAAGTTCACTAATATGTTTATTCAGGGATCATTTGATTATTTTTTATTCTTATTTTTCTTTCACAAATATATGTCTTATGACAATGATATGCTCTCATGAATCATGTTCATTCATTTAATTATGATTCATTTATTTTGACATGGGAATCATTATTTCTGGACTCATGATTATATTCTTTAATATACATGGTATGATCATAAAATGTTATTTCCTCATACTCAAACCCTTATGTCCATGTAATTATTAAGTATCTCATTTATGTTTACCCTTTTTAAGAATATATTATCACCCAATATTATGTTTCACTTTCCAATGTTATGAAGAATTGATTTAAGTAGAACTACTAAAGGGGATGTTCTGTATGGGATATATTGAACTCCATTCAGAAAATGATAAGAATTTACTCCAGGATTAAAACTACACTAAACTATTAAATTCCTCTAGGATGTGGATTCATAATGTTGTGAATAATCATATAATATGATATAATTTCCATGTATATCAAGCATGAGTTTCTACAGTTTGTATCAAGGGAAAATTATTCAACCATTGGATCAAGGATGAGAAAACATTAGTGACATACATAGGGATATTTATAAGGATAGGTTTAGGGATGTATCCAAGGATAAGCCAAAGTACTAAGTGAAATGAAAAAAGGTTTCAATATCTTGACAACCTATAAATAATTATTCATGATCGTGCTGTTTTATAATAAGATAATACTTTCTCACATTATGATTTATATCCTAGTAAATTGTGGGATCTATAAGGTAAATGGTCAACATTGAAAGTTTCACATATGGAATGTATTGTTATTATGAAAATTTATGTCCTATATTGAAATATCATGTATAAAATTGTAAGAACTCAGATCTTCTTTTCCAGTTCGTTTTTCGTTTATAGTCATTTTTTAGGAAAAGATGAATTTCTAGAAATTTTTTAAGTACATGCAGTGTACTATTTAATTACACACCATGTACATAGTTGCTGCATGAATCTGTGTGCTGTTTGTGTAATGTCCGCTCACATGGCCAGGTCGGGTTGACCTAGAGACTGCCAAAATCCGAGTACATAAATGGAAAGTAAATATCGTCTACTTCCAATGTAAATGTCGTATATTTTGTTTTTTTCATTAAATGTACTGTGGTTGCATCTAATCGCCATAAATTCCTTCTTCTTCACCTTTTTCATCTGAGAGTACCCGTTCGACTGCGATATTCCTCCAAGCCCCTAACTATGAATCCGATATATGATTCGACCATAATCGATTTTGTTGGGATCGCCTCAGTAATATCTTCCATATGATAGAGCTTCATTTCCTGATTTCTCCTCTATCTCATGTTATCCTCTATTGAATGTTTTTGAAATTTTTGTAGATCTACAGTGTTCATGGATGATTCAATGCTTTAGGTTCACATATATCAATCTCCCTACAATAATTTAGGTAGTTTGTACCTTTCCATTGAAATTATTTGAGTTATATGTGCAATTCTGTCCAATAACCTAGAACGGTGTGTTGCGTTCTTACATTTTAACCCTGTTAATTTCCTACAATTATTGTATTCTTGATTAGAGGTTAATTGAATGTGAATAGGTTTAATTTCTATGCTTTGAAATTGTTTTCCCATGCTTGTTCTGTTTACAACCGTTTGGTCCTGTTTATCCTGTTAGGCTTCCTTGATGTTTTACCATGCCTAAAACTATAGGATAGAGTGATTAAGTAGTTCATGACATTTACTTTGTTAGTATTGCATTTCTATGCTCATTTGATGTACACAGGGTTGTAAGGTCATGATGTTGTAGATTATAAGGGGATTTGACCATGGGATCTTCCTCATAGAGTCTTTAACTCGTTGGACACTAAGTGGAATTGACTAAGAGAGCCTCCTCATAGAGTCTTTTTTATATCCTGGTAATTTCAACCAGAGGGGTAGAATATTTTTGTATCCGAGATGGTTTCTTCTGTTGCTAGGTAAGAATATAGGGGATATGCTATGAATACTTCCAAGAGGGTTACCTATTTGTGTTTTCCATCATTGATTAGCTGGTTACGTGATATGTGGAACTGAATTATTGAAACTATACGATTGGTTACGGCTGAGTACTTCCTTGATTACTGCCTTATTTTGCTGATTAATTTCTATATATTCACTAACTATTAAGAATAGATCTTGTGGTGGGTTCCTACTAGGATTTAGCCTCACACCCTGTTTTGGTTGTGCTTTTGGGACCAAACAGATTATATTGCTGCAGGTATAGATAAGGGAAAGCATCATTCGACATTAGGATTTTGACTGCTTTGGAGCTGGGAAGCATGGGACAAAGCATAGGCCTGTGATGATGTGGAGCTGTTACTTCTTTTCTTTGTACTTGGGGTTTGTACTATATTTTAGTATTGGGATTTTTTTGTCTAGTTTCCTAGACTCATGAATCATGCATCATATATATGTGTGTGCTCCAGTTGTTTCTTTCATCAGTCTTCTGTTGTTTCTTTAGTTTAGTTTATTAACTACTTCCACTATTGTATATAATTTTAAATCCACAATGTTACTCTACCAATGAGGGTATTATTTCCCCACAATCACACCCAAGGCCCACTTTTCTGGTCGACAATCTCTTTGGTTCATGGAAATATTGTTGAGGCCATGTGACCAACCGTGTACCGGGTGTCTCTGAGCGTCTTCTGGAACCGGGACGTTACACTGTGGTATCAGAGGAATTAGTTTCTTTTTGACTATAGTTTGGAGCCTACATCCAGGGATAGGAAAGAATGGGTAATTGGTAATATGTTATTCCTTGGAGTAGCTAACTCGTGTATAGGTAAAATCCAATCTACCTCATTTAATGAAACACTTCTTGTTTGCAATTTTAATGTTGATTTGATTTCACCATGTGTGATTCTCATGTTTCGTGTGGTTACCATTTATGTTATTGAGATTCTATTTTTTTTTTAACCCAATTAGATGAGGGTACACCAACTCATGCATCATATAGTCACTAGCATGAAATTACATGTCATGAATTCTTTCCATTCCATTTATGATGCATTAGAAATTTCATGTTGTTGTGATAGGTGTTGTGCAAGTTACGCATGTTGTTGTCATAGATGGCTTGATATAATACATGTTATATGATATGGTTTTGTTTTTTGTATTGTTTTTCTTTAATGAACACCAAAAATTGGTTATTTCGGTTTTATGGTCCCTCATGGACCGAAATTTGGTGGATCATTGCACTGTTATCCTTTTTTATAACTTGTTTAAGATTCCAAACATTGATTCACTGGGATTATGGGACATCATAGATTGTAATATGGAAATTTGATTATTGTTTTACTGTTTTTATGGTATCCAGAGTTATTAATGGGGCTTAGTTTCCAGAAAAACCCAGAATACATGTTGTGTAGTTTTGAGTACATGAAATGTGTTCATCTGTTTGGGAAGAAATAGTTTTTCTTAAGTACAAGCCTTCTACCTAATGTACATGTCGTGTAGTCTCCAACCATCTAATTGGCTATGTGGGTAGAGACATGGGATATGTAAATTCTTGTGGGAACATGCGATGTATCAATTCTACACACTGTGTTCTATTGACCCAATGTCTTCTCGTGTGACTAATAACACAAGTAGATATAACTTATGCAATGCACACCATTACAGTCATGAAAACCCCATCTAGTGTAATCCCTAGAATCTGGCCACATAAATAAAAATGCGGGCTAGTGGAAATACTTTAGTACACACCGTGTCTGTCTGGAAACATGTCGTGTAGTGTGAGCCTTGTATACGACCGTGTCTTTAACAACACAGGTCGAGGAAGATCCTCTAGTACATGTTGTGTCTAGCACAATCATGTCGTGTAGTATCCTTCTACGAAATCTACATGGTTTATCCATATAAGAGAACTCATGCCGGAGATGGGAACCCAAGTACACACCATGTTCAAGGAAAACACATCATGTGTATGGGGTGTTACCCAACTAGTTTTGGAAGAAGTACACGCCCATGTGAAGGGATTCAGGGAACATGCCATGTAGACATTATACACGCCATGTATACATGTTGTGGAAATAATAAAGGATTTATTTCTCTTGTTCCTTTATTACACATCATGTTTAATACCATCTTAATCTTCTTATAAGGTGTGTGCATGACCGTACAAAGTCATTCCACCGAGATGTCCTTCGGTTGTATGCCAGTTATAGGGCATTGATCAGACACTGGATATGGCAGATCAGGGAATCCTCGTAGATATTCCAGTTGTGTCGGTCTTGGCACCAGTAGGTATACTTGACACAGGTGTCGATGCGCAGTTTAGGGATGGATTTATGAAGATGATGCAGTCTTTTCTGGGGGCACCATCTCATGCACAGTCGATGGAAGAATTGACCCGGGACATTCAGCAACAACATCTTCCCATATTCTAAGGGGATGGAGGACCCCATGATTCATATCCATGACTAGAATCTATTTAGACAATATTCTAGCATCTGGAGATGCCTTGGGAGAGGAGGGTCAAGCATGCTACCTACATTCTTCATGACTCTACCATGAGGTGGTGGTTTATGATATCATAGGTGGGGTGCCATCAAAATATGGCCCAAGATGATTTTCAGCACACCTTCTATGATTACTACGATCTAGAGACCTTGATGGCCCATCAAGCTTGAGATTTTATGAGTTTGGAGCAGGTTACTCTTTCTGTTCTGGAGAATTCCTCTTGCTTCGCTGATCTACAACGCATTACACTCATTCATGGGGAATATGATTTGTTCCTTTCATGGATTTTTCAGGATGGTCTCAGGCATGATATCTGATCTCAGGTGAACATCTTATGGTTGACATCGATAACTTCAATATTCAACCAGGTGCTGATCACTGAGCACAATCTGTGGGATTCTGGAGCTGTGATCTAGGGTGGTTTGGCATCAAGAGTTTGTGCTCCGCAAGAAGAAAGTAGGAAGCATCATAGGGAGATTTCAGGTGGATATCTGAGTAGGAGGAATGCATCTTATAGTAACCATGTGGTGTGCTAACAGTGCGGTAAGAGAGGTCATATGAGGGCACATTGTCTGAGGTACCTAGTGGAGTGCCGATATTGCTGCAAGATGGGACATATTCAGAATTTTTGTCAGATCTTCGTTCTAGAAGCTCGTGATAGGTGTACTTCTATGACTCCCCATTCAGGAGCAGCACCACAAATACCCCACATGTCTAGAAACTAGAGTTCTTCAGGTCGTTCAGCGCAAGGAGTAGGCCGTGGCCGTGGTATTCAGTTTCCAGGATTCCAATGACAACTGGGTGGATCAGCTTAGAGTGGTCAGGCAGGGTCATAGGGTCGCGGTTTAGGTCATACATTCACAGTGGAGCATTCCCATCAGGAGAAGGATCCTGAACCCTCTACAGTTCAAGGTACGATCCTAGATGCCATAGTTCAATCTTCTGCTATTTTCAATTCAGGGGCTTCCTATAGAATTATATCTATTGATTTTATGAAGAGACTTGGGCATTATATCTTTTCATATGTTCATAACATGAAACAAGACACTCGTTTGGTGCTAGAACGACTTATCTATGTTAGTGAAAGGAGTTCCCTCTTGAGGTTGGTGGGTGTCTCTTTTTATGGGATCTCAATATCCTAGAGATTACAGGCTATGCAGTCATTTTGGGAATGGACAGGTTAGTTCCCATAGAGAAAATCATCGATTTCTATCATCTTAGGGTCAGTTTCACATCACTAGAGGGTGAAGAATTTCTTCTTAATTGCAAATGGGATGTCCTGGCAAGCAGAGCGGGACCCTAGTATCATGTGTTGAGAGGAGTTACAAACCAGATTTCTTTTATTTATCTGAATGACTTGGGTAGTTCACATGTGGACATTCCTCTAGTGGTGGATCGATTCATTGATGTCTTACAAAAGGACTTTTCCTGTTTTTCTCTGGACTGAGAGGTTGGATTTTTTTATCTTGTGCCTGGAGCGGTACCAGTGTCCATTCCTCCTCACATGATGGCTGCACCAGAGTTGCCGGAGCTCAAGAAATAGTTGGTGGAGTTTCCAGAAGTGGGTTTCATCCTACCCAGTACATCTCCATGGGGTTCTATAGTCCAATTTATAAAGAAATCAGTAAATACCCTTAGTCTTTGGGTGGATTATTAGAAGTTGAACCAGTAGACGATAAAAAATGGATATCCCATGCCAAGGATTTATGATCTGTTTGATCATCTTCAAAGAGCCTGGTTGTTCTAAAATATTGACATGAGATACGGTTACCATCATTCACGCATTAGATTATCTAATATACATGTTAATGCCTTCCGGAGTAGGTATGTTGTATACGAGTACGTAGTTATGACTTTTGTTCTCAGGAACGCGTCTGCTGTCTTCATTGGAACTGATGAACTCAGTGTTCCATCCATACTTGGTTTCAATCATGGTGTTCTTTGTGGATGATATATTGGTTTACTCTCATACACTAAACGACCATGAAACCCATCTTGAGATCATTATGAGTACACTAAGAGAGAATCAGTAATATGTTATGCTATAAAAATGCAACTTTTGGATTGATGAGATTCACTTCTTGGGTCATGTTATCTCAGCGTCAGGAGTATCAGTTGACCTAGAGAATGTGAGAGTAGTAGTTTCCTGGGATCAGTTGAATAAATTCTTTGTTATATGGAGATTTTATGGATGGATGAATACTATAGATGTTTCATGCATGACTTTTCTCACTTAGCAGCGCCATTGAAGGGTCTGACTAAGAAGGGTGAAAAGTTCTTGTGGTCAGATTCTTGCGAGTCAACCTTTTAAGAGTTTAAAGGTTGGTTGACATCATCACCAATATGAGTATTTCTTGAGACATGCAAGATATATATGGTTTATTGTGATGCTTGAGGTATCGTAATGGGATTTGAGCTTATGTAGGGGAAGGATTCATCGCTTACAAGCCTCGACAGTTAAGGACACATGATATGAACTACCCGAAACACAATCTTGAGTGGGCTGTTGTTGTTCATGCCTTACACTTTTGGAGACATTACATTTTGGGAGATTATTTTTTGGTTTTCACCAACCACAGTATACTGAATTATATCTTCACTCAGTGTGACTTGAATTTGAGGCACTGATCGTGGGTGGAGTACCTTCATTCCATTGACATTGACCTTACCTATAAGCCTTGAAAATGCAACATCATGGATGTTGTGTTTAGAAGGAGGACTCATCTACATGAAGATCAAGAGGCTAGCAGTGAGTGGCAGCTTATAAAACTATTCACTAAGATGCATTTGGAGATGCACGACAGACAGGGGTAGACTTTTCTTTCTTCTATAGCTATTTTCTATACTCTTCTTGATCGAGTACGAATGATGGAACAATAAGATTCTGAATTCCATGTCCTACGAGAGAGTGTGTCAGGAGAGGATCCTATTCTTTGATGGACCATTGGAGAGGATGAGATCTTGTGTTTCCATGAGCACATATGGGTACCAGAAGACATATGTGAGGAGTTGATTCATGAGTTTCATTCCTCAGTTTTGGTAGTTAATCCTGGTGTAACCAAGATGTATTCTGATCTTCACCATCAGTATTGGCGGCCTGGTATAAAAAGAGATGTTGCTGGTTTCGTCATAAATTCTCCCACCTATCAACAGGTGAAGGTAGATCATCAACGACTAGTTGGGATTCTTCTGTAGTTACCCATTCCAAAGTGGATATAGAATGATGTCATGATGGATTTCATGATAGTGTTTCTGGGGATTCCTCGAGGGAATGATGTAGAATTCATTGTCATTGATAGACTCACAAAGGTCTCTCACTTCATGCTGATCAAAGATACCATCAGTTTTGAGGATTTGGTATGGTTGTACATCCAAGAGATTTTTCTCTTACATTGAGTTTCACATTCCCTTATTTCAGTCAGAGATGCATGTATTACATCTCTAGTCTACAAGGGGCTTCATAAGTCTTTGGGAACACATGTTCCTTTGATTATAGATTACCATCCCCAGATATATGGCCAATCTGAATGTACACTTAAGGTGCTTGCGGTTAATTAGGGAGCATGTATCCTAGATTTTGGAGGTACATGGGAAATGCACATACGTCTTGTGGAGTTTACCTAAAACTATAGTTTTCAAGAAGTTATTTAGATGGAACCTTATGAGGCTTTGTATGGTAGGCCAGGCCAATCACCCATATATTGGTGGGAGGCCAAAGAGTAAGCTATGATGGGACCTCGTCTTTTCCAGGAGACCACAGACCAGATAGAGATGATTTAGAAGAGGATAGCTACCGCACAGCCTCAATAGAAATATTATGTTGATCAGTGGAGACGACCTTAGGAGTTTGAGGTCTGGGATTAGGTTTGCCTACATGTTACATAGAGGTTGGGGTATATAAGGATTAGGATACATGGTAAGCTTTGTCTGAGGTATTTTGGATCGTTTGAGGTGTTGTAGAAAGTTATGGCTGGATTTTTATTGGTTTCAGTTACATTTGAGGTACCAGTCTATGCATGATGTGTTCCTCGTATCTCAGCTTCGATGTTACTTATTAGTCCCATATATTGTCTTCCAAGCTGGGGAGGTTGAGTTGTAAGTGGATGCATCTTTTGAGGAGCATCCTATCTGGATTTTTGATCAATTTATTTAGGTTCTCTATGGCCGGTCTGTTACTCTTGTACGAGTGCTATGGCAGCACGAGCCAATTGAGGACGAAACATAGGAGAGGGAGGCTGATGTACGATTGTTATGGCTAGAGTTTTTCTGGGATTCTTCTTCTATGCCTCCTTATGAGGGAAATTCATTAGTGAATTTCTTTAAGGGGGATATTTGTAAGAACCTGGATCTTCATTTTCTGTATGTTTTCCTTTTCTGGTCGTTTTTTTGGAAAAGACGAATTTTTGGAAAATTTTGATGTACATGCCATGTACTTTATGAGAACATGAAATGTAATTAGTTTCTGCATGAAGCCTTGTGTTAGCCATGTAATGGCCATACACATGGACATTTGAGGGTGAACTAGAGACTACCTAATGTTGAGTTCAGAAATGGAAAGTACACACCATGTACTTCCAAAATACATGACATGTACATTCTTTTCTTTCATTAAATATAATGGGGTCACATCGAATCACCAGAAAGGCCTTCATGTCATTGTAGTTCATCTGAGAGAACCCATATGGGAAAAAGCTTCCTATGAGCCCCTAACAAAGCATCTGATCTCTGATTCGACCACTGTCATTTGCATTCGGATCACCTCGGTAAGCTCCTCCTTCTTCTAGAGCTTCGTTTCATGATGTCTCCTATTACTCAAGTTATCCACCAGTGAACATTTTATATGTTTTTTATATCTACGTGGTTATTAGGAGATTCAATGCTTGAGGATCATGTATATCGATCTCCCCACACCGACGTGGGTGGTTTGTGCCATCCTGTTGAATGTTATTTAGTTATATGTGCAATTGTGTCAAATTCCCTTGAACAAGGGGTTGCATATTTACCGTTTGATAATATTAATTTCCTGCCATGCACTTATTCTTGAATAAAGGTTAATTGAGTGAGAATAGTGTTGATTGTTATGATTAGAAAGTGTGTTCCCACGCCTGTTCTGTTTATGACAATTTGGTCCTGTTTAGCCTGTAAGGATTCCTTCATGTTTTCCCATGCCTAGTACAGATGGATGATGTGATTATTTTATCTGACATGCTTGTTAGGCTATAAACTATTTAGTAGAGTGGTTATTAAGGTTTACTTTTTCTTTATAGTATTTCTATTCTCGTTTTACATTCACACGGCTATGAGAACCCTATGAAGTATTATATAAAGGGAATTGACTATGTGAGCTTCCTCATAGAGTCTTTGACCACTTTTTACTAATCAGGTAATTGACTGTGTGAGCTTCCTCAGAGAGTCATTATCACTCTATACTATAATGATATTTGACCATTTGATATTCCTTAGAAATTATTTAACACTTTTGACTACAAGTAGAATTGACTGAGAGAGCTTCTGTTGAGATTCTTTTTTATATCCTTGTAATTTGAACCAGAGGGGTCAACTATGTGTGCTTCCCAGAAGGTTGCTTGTGTTTTTAGGTAGGACCAGAGGGGATAAGATGTGAGTACATCCCAAAGAATTACCTATTTGTGTTTCTTTCTTTTATTAGCTAATTACATGATATGTGGAATTGAATGCTTGAAACTATAAGATTGGATACCGCTTAGTACTTCCTTGTTTATTGTATCCTTTTTCTTATTATCTGTCATATATTCACTGACTATTAGACACAGATCTTGTGGTGTTTTCCTACATGGATTTAATCTCACACCCAATTTGGGCCATGATTTTGGGCCCCAAAAATATTGTATTGTTGTAGGTATAGATAAGGCCAAACACCCTTATACTTCCGGATTTGACCACTTTGGAGCATGGAGCATGGGACAAATCTTAGGATTGTGATAATGATGAGATGTTACTTCTTTTCTTTGTACATGGGGTTTTTACTGTATTTCAGCACTATGACTTTTTTTTCTACATTCTTAGACACATGTAGAATGCATCTTATATATCTGTGTCCTTCTATTGTTTCATAAATCACTCTTTAATTGTTACTGTTGTTTAGTTTTTTATAGCTTCCGATATTGTATATCAGTTTACATCCATTGTGTTACTCTTCCAATGAGGGAATAGTTTCCCCACTATCACACATAAGGACCTCACTACTAGTCAGCAGCCTCTGGCATTTAGGGAAATGCGCTTGAGTCCAAGTGACCAATCGGGTATGGGGCGTCTTTGGGTAGCATCCATAACCGAGACATTACAAGAATCATGACAGAGGAATTAGTGAGGGTTACACTACTAAAGATACAAATTCCAAGAATTACATGTGAATGGTGTGACATATATTAAAATTATTATTTATACGTTTAAATTTTGGTTGTAAAATATCAATAAATTATTTATATTCCATCTTCCAGGAAAGGGATTTTATAAAATAAGAGGATGAATTCTATGTAATGGGATAAAAGTAAAGTGGCATGAAATATGTTTATATTTATATGAATTAAATCAGGAAGTCTTTGTTCTATATTGAGTATTAACAAAAATAGCATATTGAATCATCCTGACGACCTTGAATAGTGATTTAATGGAACTATTGTATTTTGATTATTGTAAGGAAACCATAATGTGATCTTATTGTAAATAAAATTTTTATTAGAAAGAATAAAAAATGATTATTAATAAAATAAATTGGATCTTACAAATTACTATGGAACTAATTTTTTTATTTTTACAATTTGGTCTATGGTAACATGGATTAAATTGACAAATTTATAATGGGTTATATAATATATCCAGTAATATATGGAATATGAAATATTCCATGTTTTCAATTGGGTTTTTTGGTAATTATGTTAATTACCATGTTTCAAAAAATAGCCTCATGAAATAAATCACATGTTTGGAATGTAACAACCAATAGATACTTTCAAATATATGGGGGATCAATAACAAGATGGTATAGTCAAATTTAGTGACCATATTTCTAATGTTTTGTATATTCATATTTCATAAGGTTTATAACGTCAACGGTTTATGAAATAGATGATGTTAAACATTGGATAAGGTTTTGTATATTAATGTATTATATAGCCTTATGTGGATTTATGCATGACAGATAAATGTTTCTAACAATTTTGTTGTGATAATGATATCTGGAATAACCTTTCATTCAATTTATGTATATCTAGATCTGAAATTTTTTCTAAAATTAATATTTCACCTTAATTTCATAGAATTAAATAGGAATTGGATATTGATCCTGGAACAATAACAGGTGAGATTGTGATGTAATCAAGTAAGTATATATTCTCTTGAAAATTCATCTTCATTAGGAAAACAGTCATGAATGAAAATGATTTCTGATTATAATCATTCTTTATGATATCAATGGCCTTCTACAAGAATATTTATTTATGTATTTTTTTATAAAAATTCTGATAACCATTTTCTCTATCACTATCTATCAGAATATGATAGTTAGATTTGTCTTCTATGGCCATGTTTTCATTTTCCACATGCATTCAAATTTTTGAAAACCATGTTATTAGTTTCTTTGGGTAACCATTATACAATTAATTTTATCTTTTAAAGGATGTTTGGATTTTCATTTTTATGATTTTTGTATAAATGAAAGGAATATTAATGTTCTAAATATTTTATTACCAAGATGAATTTCTAGAGTTAAATTAATTTAATGGGGGTGTAATGTAACACCGCGAGTATTAATGAATTAATTGTTTTAAACAAATTAATTTTTTTTGATTGAATGGATTGCATGTCATACCAAGTTTTTAATAATTTATGTGAAACCCCATGATGATAGTAAACTCCCCACAACACTTATTTTAGCATCAAGTAAATGAAACCCAATGATTGGCTTCTATTTCTCATAATTATGATTTCATTTGATAGCATATGTTACATGATAGAATGATTTTCACCAAACTACAAAACACAATTACTAATATTATTAAAATATTCTTATAGTTTACACCTAACCGATGAAATGGCTGTTATGAAATGTATTAATAATATTATGAACCTATGGTATAAAAATATTTATTGAATGTATTCTTTTTTATATATAAACTAGAAATGAAAACCACACCCTTTTTTATATAAGAGAATATCATTTGTAGGAAAGCTATTGTTGCCAAATAAACCATGTTTTAAATAAATAATTGAATTAACCCAAATTTTAGTAATTATTATAATTAAATATATATATATATATATATATATTACTTTTAATCTACAATTTAATGTTAATTTTAAGTATTTTTTTTTGAAATCAGCTATGAAAATTAAATTTTATGCCAAAATTTATATATTTTTCTAAAAGGAAATTTTACCACCTCTTAATGGATAACATATTTCAAAACTTACATTTTATTCATTTATAATCTCTACATGAACAATTTAAACATAATTCTTGAATGTCGATGTCACTACTCGTCCCCTAGGGCCTGTTTCGTGACTCCCCCAAGCCCACCTCCCAAAAAACATGGGATGGAGACTAACGCCAATGGAATTAATCCCTAAGTGGGAGGAATTTTCTGAAGTACCTATACACATGACCACACACAAAACCACATCCCAAAAAAGGAATAGACAGTAAAAAACTACACGCATCCTATAATTAAACCACAACTACAATACAATAGAATATAATGTATAGTGTGGAAACTATGGCTGGTATAAAATCCCACCAATGGATAAACTGAACACAAGTAAAACACAAATTCCCTGGAACTCGACCGTCAAGAACCCTAGTAGAGGTGTAGCTGGAGGGTCGCTTCTTGAAGTTGTTGTATTATGACTCATTTTTCGACTCTCACTGAACACCACCAAGTCATGGTCAACATTGGACTCCATCGAAGAGCTGATCGTCTTCACAAGACACAACGTGTGTGAGAAAAGCCCATGAAGGGGTGAGTAAAACAATACTCAGTAGGGTAACCTGAACTGATATTGGTAAATCACAAATGGAAAACCACATATAAATGCATAATCAGCTCTACCCAGGAAAATTCCCATAAGTATACAATGGTCAAAGAGTAATAACTGTCATAGACAATATAAAACATATTACCCCAACCATATAGCCAGCTTTATGATTCTCATATATGATTCAAAAGTTGACAAAAAAACCATGAGAACACACTCCACAACCATATCCATCCCAGGTGGAACCTATCTAAGAGACATAGTCCATCAAGTTAAACTCAACCAACTCCCAATGGTACATCCTAGAGAACGTTCTCCATCAGGATCATTCTACTATTACCAAATTTAGTACCCAGCACCAGAGGTCCTGTCATCCCCATATTAAAACCATCACAAGAATATCAAAACCCATGTGGAGGGACCAGCATCTAGCCATTGCACTCAGTTGAGGGAGCACAGCTCTAGACTAACATTTAATACCACATTCACTCCAATAAGTCATGGCCCACACCATAGTCTATCATGGGATCACTAGCTCCTATCTTGGTAATGTTCACTTTAAGTAAAGGGACCTTCTCCTCAGAGTTTTTTCCAACATTCGAGGTTGCTCCAACTCATATTGAGGACCTAAACCCCATCATTAATCCGAGATAAGGGATAACTACAACATAAGTGAGGACTCGAACCCTAGATAAAATAGGGGTGTACTACACATAATGGACCAACACCCTATTATGACCATGGAGTACTACTTCATATATTGAGGACCCACACCCTACCCTGTATGGGATCAATACTCAATCAATAGATGACCCACACCATGGTATTAGGCGAGTACTGACCCTGCCATTTATTCCACTATATGGGGCCCACAACCTAGTATTTTAGGGGAGTACCGACCTCAGGAAAGAGGGCATGCTCCCTATAATGACAGGGGATTAGAAACCCTTCAAGAATATTGTGTAAGGAGGACATGCACCATGGTACGATAGGGGAGTACAAACTCCTATAGTAGAGGACTTTCTCTATATCCGATAGGGGAGTACCAATTCCATTTGTGTTAGATATGGAGAACCCAATACTTATTCCTTCATGGGAGTACAAACTCTAAGGTTAGAGGGACTACTCCCTAGTCCTGTATGAGAGTACCATCTATTCCTTCATGTACATCTCTAAAAACCCACACCCTATCCATTAGGGGGAGTGACACCCCCATAGGGAACTACACAGAAGAAACAAACCCACACCCATGAATTGGTTAGTCATGTATCTACCTATGTAAAGTGATAAGAAGTAATCTTTACCTAATTATTCAAAGGAGTAACTTTCCTAGCATCACTTCAGGAGAACTCCCCTGAATCTGCACTACATCAGCTCATACCCTTAGAGCCCGCTCTTCCAATAAATATTATATCTTCCAAATTCTTCCAAAACTCATCTAAAGTATATAAAAAGTACCAACTCATTGCAAGGGTTCCAATTCCATAGAAATATTTCCTTGAAGACGCTCTGTTTGAATGTTATGGGTATTTTAGAAAAACTTTGGCTGGTGGGGCCTCTAGTTGGTCAAACTAGGTCCGACCGACATGAACAGATCCAAACTGGGGCCTACTTGTTAGATGAAAGTCATACCAGGTCCAATGGGCCTATCCTTGATTGGCTGTCCCCAGTTCTACCCTTGTGGCTTACTAGGGCCTACCAGAAGCAACCCAACCCACATTAGAGTGGGCGACTCCTCTGGAACAGATGCGAAATAGCTGCGTCCGTCCCACTCTAGGTGGTGCTAGCTAGTGCCGCCACAATGGTGAATAATTCCTCTCATGTGGACATGTTCATTTTCTAATAACCTCGACATTCCTATTATTCTAGGTAACTCTACACCTCCATCATGCGACTGACATAGCCACCCCCCTCCATGACAAGCTGGCGGTGCTGGTTCTCTAAAATCCTCTTCCACAGACCACAGGATGCGATCTGGTAGTCCTTTCATTGATCTAGATGGTGTTTTGGAACCCTATGGATGCTCTCTTCGTCATTTGTTGTTCAATTCATCGATTAACTCCCTTCCTCTGGGAAGCTATCCATTGGATGCATCTCTTACAATACCTTGATCCGTCTGTGATCGATGTCGTCGCACCTCTATCGTCGTTACCCCGTGAACGGTTTTGTAGAGACAGAAAGACCATCCTCCGATGAAGAATTCGATTAATTATAATCAATGGGAAAAAATAGATCACAAAAAAACCCCAAAAACATTCTTCATAGCATTAATCCACTCATGTTAGAAGGATCAAGAATGGAATAAAAAAATAATTCTACATGGTCAATCAAATTGCGGGTCAACCTGTCTGTGGGTTGATATGTGGTTATTGTTTAAAACCATGAATGGGGGAAAGATAATAAATTAACCAAGAAAATGACATGATGATTGGGTTTCTTGAAGTCATAGATTGGATTTGTGTTTCCATGTCAATCCTTGTTCTACCAACGTTCATCGGTCATCAACTCACAATGTCTGGTTCAATCTCATTCATTCATTCCCCCTTCATTGGTTATATTCCAATGAATTCCTAAAATACCTATGAGCAAAACCTCATCATCCTTTGATAAAACCATGGATACTTTTTATTAAAATAAATGGGAAATTGGGATTCAAAATTTTCTGTTACTATGTGTTACAAAGTAGATATGTTGTTTTATTAATGAGACAATATTTTGGTTTCATTGTGATATATATTGTTTTCCGGAAATATTTTCTTGTTGTCAAAAAATTAAACATGTTTATTTTAATTTAATTATTCTTTAAAATTATGAAAACTCGCTTTTATAGTCGACCCATATCGATGGATGTTAAGTCTTTTCTCGGTGAAACCTCAAATTCTGAGTCAAATAGTGCCCTTAGATTTTTTATCTGGGCACCAATTTATAATATATAAAAACCTATTTCATGTTTAATTAATAAACATAAAACATGTTCAAAACTCCATTCCCACCACTCTAGGCCTCAGAATTATGTGTGGTTTCAAAGCATGTTATATTAAAAAATATCTTTGAATTTTAAAAAATAATTCAATGGAATTATTGGATATTACATTCTCCCATCATTAATACTTTTCATCCCTAAAATGAAAATCCTATTCTCAATGTAAGAAATGTGAATTCATCAAGGGTCCATGAGTTTAATCAAGAACACACCTTATGGAACCACCAAGACTAACCACTCTCATGTCCAGCACTTGTTAGGTCAACATCATGAAACGACGAGCACATGTTTGTTTTAGATGAGATTAGTGTGAAAAAGAACAAAGCACTATGATCTTTCTTCAATCATGGGGTGTAGCGGCTCACCCCAATGCAAAACCGACATAGATATAGAAAGAAATCCATAATTCACATCAACCCTAGGATGATTTACGCTAAATACATCACAAGCATTACATAGTTAGGGTTGATGCTAAAAACATATGGGTATTAATGTCCAAAACAAGGATTCCCAAGATCAAAAATTGGGACTTACTAGTCCATCTACTTACAACCAACAGTGGCCACACAACATGTCAAAATAGGAACACATCCAGACTCACTAGTGGCATCCAAACTGAGTATGGATGGTAAGAAACCATTCCATACTACATATACATCATGTGGTATGACTCTACCTCCACGGAACCATCAAAATCACGACTCATTGAGAGAGTCTACATCGTGTTGTTAGGTATTCCCTTTCATCATAAATGAAAACAGATTTTTCACCATCAGGGACACACTGCATCCTTTTCTAAATAAATCCAATGTAGGTATGAACAGAAGTAGTCTATAAAAATACCGACATCAGGAGGCCTTGACTCCACAACGACGAGATCCAAACCGAAAATCTTGCCACCATGATTCAGGTCACACTGTAAGAATCAATGTGCGATCAAATGGTCTCTTCCAGAATGAGTATCTATGCCTGAGGATCATGTCCACGATCCCACCGGAACCTTAAAGATTCAGACAGAACTAAAGGGAAAAGGAGAACAAATAACCTATTTTTCTATTAAAGTGATATCAAAAATAAATAGACACAAATCACACCTTGAATCACTCAGGGAGAATCATGGTCATAAGCCATTCCCAGATGCATTTGTCCTTTCCCACAACCTCCAGATCCGTTTTGCTGGAATGGACAACCTCTATTAGCTCATCCAGCTCCTCTGCCTCACCTTCTATTTTGCAAAACTCCTTGTTCCATGCTCTATCTCTTCCATGGAGGATTTTCAGTAAGCACAATCTCAGTGTCATGTCATGTCATAAAATCTATAGAGAGATGCCCCTAAACATTACAAGCATAACATATCCACTTTAGTGGATGATCTTCTCGTTTGTGATGCTCATGTTCCACAGACCCACGTGTTTGTGTTTAGGCAGGGTATGCCTCATACGATATGATCATGTCACCTATCATCTATTATCTCCAAATTATGCATCTATCTCATGACCTCTTTAGTAGGTCACATCCATCTTCTCTTACTCTATGAAAAATGCACCCACTAGGGAATTCTCAAGAACTGCCAGCATATGTCAAAATGCTATGGGTTATCACTGATGCCCTGATCTTCCGATGTAGTCCCTAAAAGATGGTCAGGTACAAAATGTATGCATCCCCAACCATATTCATAAAGTAGGGGGGAAGGATCTGTGAATATCTTCGAGTATTATTCTACCATAATGTTTCCCTACCATACATACAATCACTAATGTATACACACAAAGCATAATGTCGCCTGAAAGAACCCCTCCCTGCAAAGGCGCTAAAATAAAACCAATTGATAGTCGCTTAATCTTGCATCTAGATCATCAAACACCAAAATCTTTCCACTGATCCTTGAATAAGGCTTGCGACTATGCTATACATTTTTTTTAAGATTCATCCAATCTAGGTGGAAGAATCTCGTAACCACCTAGAGCAAATCCACAGCTACCTAAGTATATTTCTCAGAAAGAATCATTGGATTCCATTTTCTCTGGAACTCATGTAGCAAAATCAACCGACATGCATCCATTACTGGAAGTTCTGGTTTCAACTGCTGATCGATGGGTGGTGGCATCATAGGTGCACCACCAAAATCTGGCACCACAGAATTAGTGCCATGCAATGATTTATCAACTTTGGGTGGATGGTCATTACGATCACGTTGTAGCATCCTATCTGGCTATCTTCATAGTGTAATTTTAAAATAAATCAAGATGGTAAATAGTTAAATGAGTATATCTAGATAGATAGATCATAAAGGACATGGAAAGAACAAACCATTCCTATATGAGGCATGTACCCATTACTTCCCGCAACTAGTATTCCTGTGTATTGAGTTCGAAATCAGGTTTCCAGAGTCCTAGAGTATGGAAACTTCAGTCCTCGAACCACCATTGGAGTCCCTTACTAGAAATCCCAACTCAAAACACTTTGAACAATTTGACCAAAACAAAACCATAGTATCCTACTCATTGAGATCGAACCAACCTCCTATGATACTAATTTTTCAAGAACCCTCCCCTGGGGCCTGTGTTGTGACTACCCCATACCCACCTCACAAAGGATCAGGGCAGGAGAATAGGGCCTAAGTCGTTATTCCAATAGTTGGAGGCATTTTCTTGAGTACCTGTATGTACACACACACATGACCACAATGAAAAAAAGACTTAAAGGGATAAACATTACTAGAAACAACGATGTAAACAACTACCAGAGTACAATTGAATGTAATGTACAAGGTGGAAACCCGGGACAATATACATGTCCACCAACATAAAAACATAACACATGTACAACCCAAGGTCTCTGAAACTCTTCCACTAAGAACACTGTCCTATCTTACTAAAAACCATCTGGTCCTTTCCCCCATTAGACTCCATCAATGAATTAGTCATCAGCACATGACATGAAACATGTTGGAAAAGCCCATGTAGGGACTGGTCATACAATATTCAGTAGCAGACCCTGAAACAACACATGTAAATTAATAGAGAAAAACCACAAAGAACTTCACAATCAGGTCTACCCAAGAATTTTTTTATAAATATACCAAGGTGGTCCAGATATATTCATCTCAAAAACTATGAAAAATATGATCCAAGCATTATATCCATCATCAATATTCTTGTCAATGATTTGAATGGTGACTGACAATCCCAAAGAACACACTCTAAAATTTTAGACAACCCCGATTGCACCCTTCTGAGAGATACATTCCATAGAGTACATCAATAATAACACTTAATTATACATCTAGTAGAATGTACAATATCAAGATTATTCAACTATAACCATCTCACGTTCCTAGCATCAGAGGTCCAGTCATCACAGCCTTTTTCCAACCACAAAACTATGGGAACCCAATTGAAGAGGCCATTTCCTTACCACTATGTTCATTTGAAGGATAACTACTACAGGATAACCTGTGATAATGAAATCACTCCCGTAATGACTACCCCATGCCTCAGTCCATTGAGGGAGAACTGGAATTTTTCTAGGTATACTATCGAGGGAGATAAAACTCTTATGGAGGAACTGCTCCATGTCACAATTCATAGAAGGGAGAGTACTACTACATAAGTGAGGACTTGCATCATGGATCTAATAGGGGTGCACTACTCTTGAAAGGCCCACACCCTGTTACGACAGGAATGTACTATATTATATATCGAGGACCTGTACCATAGCCTACACGGGAGTACTACTCAGTGACTAGAGGACCTTACCCATGGTAATAGAAGAGTACTGACACGTCCATTTTATTCACTATATTGGACCCACACAATAGAATTTTAGAGTTGTATGGACCACAGGGTAGAGGACCCGCTCCCTATCATTATAGCGGAGTAACTACTCTGCCGAAACACAGCGTTTGGAGGACTCACACCATGGAATGGTAGGGGAGTACAGACTCCTTCAATAGAAAAATCTCTCCTTACCTGGTAGGGGTGTAAATAATTTAGATGCATTAGATATGGAGGAAAGGTGCCCAATCCCAAAAGGGTAGTACTGAAACCAATGTTAGAGGACCCGCCCTCTGGTCCCACAAGGATGTACCTACTCTTTAATGAAGAGAAACTCTTAGAACCTGCCGGATAATATTTCAGGAGATTAAAACCACCATAGGGAACTACATGAAAGCAATGAAGCCACACCCATTATGTGGAGAGTCACTTATCAACCAAAGAAGAGTGTTAAGGAGTACCCGCACTCTAATTCATCAATGGTGTAACCTTCCTATAATCTCTTCAAGAGAACTACCCCGAATCTTCCCAACTTCTGCACGTACTGGGAGAGACTACTATTCCAATCATTAGTTTGTATATAAAAGTTACAAAAAATAACCTAAGGTATCTCAAAATTAATTCCTCACCACAATGATTACAATCTGTAAAGGGCTCATCAAATAGATGCTCCACTAGAATGAAATTGGTGTTTTAGTGAAATGGGGGATGTGGGGTTCCGGGTCCGGTCCGACCCGGTCGAACCAACCCAACACTAGGCCCACCGACCCATCCCTTCTGCGACCCAGATCTTGTCTGAAATATCTTATTGGGGTTGGCCCGGCCCACTAGTCCGTGACTACAGCCAGCTAGGTCATAGGTCCATCCTGCTTCGTTCCCGACCTACGTGGCTGCGTGCATCCCACCAGCACAAACCCGACCAGCATCAGAGTGTCCATGATCTTATAGATGGGACATGCCATAGTCGCATAAATCCCCCATGAGGTGGCGCCAGATTGCACTACCACCAAGGTAAACTGGTATACTATCACATATCAGTTCATCTAGAAATACCTAAAGGGTTATCATGGGTCCTGGTCATGTTAAGGCTCTTTCATGCGGCTTTCGTCATCTCCCCCCTCTGTGGAAATCCGTCATGGTGCGCCAACCCATCGAATTGCACGTTTCATATACCGATGCATTGACAACCTTTTCTACAGACCATCAGACGTGCTTTAGTGGTCATTAATCATTCGGAAGGGCGTTCCACAACCCTCGGGTCACACCCATCATCGCAAATGGTTCAAATCATCATTGTGATCCCTTCATCCAGGATGCACTCGATTAGTGGCATCCCTCGCATTGCCTCAATGCATCTATCATCATCATCATCATCACACCCATAATTATTGCACTATGATCAATTTCACAAAGACTGGCCGCTTTTCGTCCTGGGATTAATGTGATGGAGGTGCGTCATTGGGGGTGGAAAAAATAAAACATATAGATCATGGAATGTACACCATCATGGTTAGTTATTGATTTAATCATATCATGTTTTAAGAATCATGAATTAAAATAAAAATTCTTTCATGAAGAATGATAAAATAGTGGGTAAACCTGTACTTGGGTTGATACAAGAATTTTCATTTAAAAAACATGAATGAGGGAAACATAATAATTCAACAGCAACTCATACCTGGATTTTGGATCACCTAAAGGTGTAGATTGGAGTTCTATCACCACGTAGATTTTCATTCCACCGGTGTTCATATATCATCAACTGCTAACATTCGGTTTGATCCCTTTTGTTGATTCCTTCATCATGGATCATCCTCTAATGAATTCCTTCAAGACCTATAAGAAAAACTTCAACATCCTTTCACCCGACCGTGGATCCTTACGAAAAAATAAGCGGTGACTCATGATTTAAAATATTCTATTATGAGGCATTACAAATTAGTTATGTTGTTTCATAAATGAAACAATGTTTCAGTTTCATTATGTTAATCAAAATTTCACAGGAACAATTTCGAGAGTTAAAAAAAATAAACAATTCATTTTATTTTAATTTTTATTAAAAGTTATGAAAACTGACTTCTTCGGTCGACCTTCGCTAGTTGATGTTAATTCATTTTTAGGAGAAACCCAACATTCTATGATCAACGATTCCCTCATATAATTGATTTGGCACATGTTCAAAAGATATAAAAACCTACTCGAATGTTTAATTAACAAACAGACAAATGTAAATAAATCCATTTCAGCCACTCTAGGGCACAGAATTATGTGTCTTCATAGAGCATGGCCTCATACAAAAATCCCATTTAATTTTTTAAAAAAATTATTGATTTCCTAGAGATTACATTGGAACATAAAAATTATATTATGGTAAATTTTGGTTATTTTTTCTGGATGTTTTATTTTTTTATTAATAGAGAAATATACTGATTTTTTTTTGAAATAATCATTTGTTATCTAATTAATTTATATCATTAAATAATATTTAGATCATGATATCATATATTTTTAAAAATCTGTTTATTAGATTCAATTTCCAATTGAAATTGTATATAAAATGATTTTAATCATTTAAATATTATTACATTAATAACTAATTGTTTCATCTCATCTATGCGATTATTATCAAATTAATTTCTTCCACTCCTCTATTTGGAATTAAAAATAATTGAATCCATAATTTTATTAAAATTAATTTAAAATATATAATATCTTCAACATAAATATAAAGATAAAATATTAGTAAAAAAGTTAATATTAATTACAATGATTAAGGTAAAAATAATTTTTATTAATGGATAAAAATTAACAACAAGGGACCATGTCAACTTTGAAATTTTCAAAAAAAACCATTCATGAGACTTATTTTAAGCATATCAGCACATTTTTAAATTGGAATCATTATTGGATTCACCTGATGTAATGATGACATCTCAATAGTGTTATCATTTTTTATTTACAAGAATTCCTCTCATGCTTCACTATAAAAGGAAACTTACCCCATCACTAATTCACATATATAATGAATTTTATATCATCCATCCCTACCCAAATAAAAACCCAAAATAAATACTCTCATAAAAAATCCACTATTTAGGTAATATTAAAACCATGAAAGTCTTTTTTTCTAAACCAAAAGAATATACACCAAAAAGAGGTAGTGTTCTTCATCGGGCACATTATTTTATATACTTCTCCACCCATTAAATTATTATTATTACATGATGGTATAGTAACCAAATTATTATAAATATACTGAGATATTTTTATGATAATGTTAATACCTACACCATCACACACAACCACCAAATAAGATATTCAATCATCATCCATGTGTACGACGAACTACCACCTCACGTACTGATGTCATCTGTTCATCCATTACAGCCTTTCAGGGTTGGGAGTAATGATGGACACACTATTTTAATATTATATTTATGATATTTATGATTTCATTATTCTTTTGGAATTATTATATAACCCACACCTTCATGATTTCATTTTTCTAGGAATATGATAAATTCGTTTGTTGTTGTGTGGACTACCACATCCTCATAATAATGGGATTCATTTATATTTTATATGGAATATATTAAGGATGATATTAATAATCATATGTAACAAATATGAAATAATAATTATTCTTAAAATGTTATATATATATATATCATTTACTTTTTTTATTTAAAATAGAACAATATAATACATGTTACCTTTTGGTGTATGTAAGACATACCATCTCTATAAACGGGCATTTTATTTTATATTTATACCCATTATAGATTATTATAAATAATTATATTATTAAAATATCTTATATTTATATCTAGTTATAAATTTTGGGAAAAATAAAATCTTGATATATGAAAGTGGATCATGAAAAAAAATTCAAAACAGATATAAAAAACTAAACAGTTATTACCCAAAACATAAATTTTACAAAAAACTGATAACAAATATGTAATATAATGTTATAATAAAATCATATAAGGTATTATATATAAGAATATGGTTATGTAGTATATTTAGATAAAATTATATGTATTATATAAATTTTTTAATGTGTACAATGAAAGTCAAGACTTAAGGTAAGGGTTTTCTTGTTATACATTTATTTGATTGAGGAATATTCTATATTCATCACAACTTCATGTTGTGTGGTGTATATAATTAAATATTAAATGGTATATAATTAAATTTCATTATTTAATAATATTAAAAGTATAAATTCACGTTTTTATATCATTTATGTCTTTATTTAAATGTAAATAATGTTTTAAGTGGATTTCATGTCTCACATTTATTTCAGTGAGACTAATTCCTTATTGACAACCTGTCTCTTTTGTGTGTTGTATATAATGTACATGAATATATTATATGATTAATATGATTACATTTATGGATATTAAAATATCCTTTTTATGATATATCTGTATTGGGTTTTACAGTTAATATGTTTTGATATTGGTAAGGTAATATTTTCTCAATTTTATATTTTTGTGACTCATGTTACGTTATGAACCTACATTCTTCTAAGAGGTTTACATACATGAATTTGAAATATTATATCATGAATAAAATTTTCTATGATTTTCAGAATCATTAATTTTTATTATATCATAGGGATTATGGTTCAAATCCATCACAGTGTTAAAATTTTATTGCTATAATCTCATTGTTTATAGGGATTATTTAAGCTTATTCCTCATTTAATGAAATAATGTGATCCATTTCTGAATAAAACTCATAAATTTGTATTTTTTATTTATATTCATTGTATCATCATGTATAGGTAAAATTTTTCAACTCAAGGGTACTTAATATAATTATAAATGTTTTTTTATGATAATCTTACTTTATCTCTACCTTTAGTTGGAAATTTGTGATCATTCAAACCGTATTTTATAAAAATGATTTAAAAAATAAAATATTATTATCATAAGATAACTAATGGAATTTGTTTTATATGTAATTACATAATAATTTTTTTAAAAAATTAATTTTCCTATTTTTTTCAAATTGTGGACCTTTTATAAACATTTAAAGCATAATAGAAATTTTTGGCATGTGTCAAATTATATTTTGTCATGAGAATCATTTCAATGAAACTTATTTTATAAATTATAAATGTTATTTTCAAGTAGAAATGTTTTCAAAATTAAGTGTCATTTAAAATTAATTTTTAATATTATATTATATATTTTCCACAACAAATGGCTTGAATTAATTTTGAATCCTACTTCAAATGTTTTCAATATAATTTTAAAAGAAATAGACTTCAAAAATGTTTATTCATCTTCAAAGAATGATTATTTTCCTTAAGAAAAATACCAAGTGGTCTTTCAAAATCCTTATCCGAAAATATGACATGAGTTTATATAGATTATGGTTTAATAATTATATGATTCAATTATACCACTAAAATCAATTCATTGAATGGTTTATGATTTTATGGAATGATGTTTGTAAAACCCATTTATTTTCCATGAGTAAATTATGTTTCAAATATATTTATATTAAACTATTTTATATTCAATGGGATAATCATGTTATGTAATAATAATTGGTTTTATAATGATTTAAAATAACTTTTTTACGTTATTTATGTTTTCATTCATGGATATTGCTTATTTGATGGGTAACCCATATATAATCTGGTAAGCCCATTATAGATTATATGATTGGAAGGACTAAATTGTGTTGGTGAGCCCATATAACCAATAAAATAGGGTAGCCTATATATCATAATGTAATTAAATTATAACATATATGATGTGGTGTCCTAGATAGCACAAGGTAAGCCTCACATAGGTTATATGATGAGGTGGCCGAGATAACGCCTGATAAGCCCATTATAACATATATGACAGGTTATCCTAGATAGCGTTAGGTGACCCTGTTATATATTATTTGATGGTATTCCCATGTTCTGACACAAATTCATTAGATATCGAATTATATCTTATGTGATAATGATAGTAACATGATGATATGATTTATTCAATATGAGAGGAAGGAATAAAGTGGTCCACTATAAGGAAAGGGCTTCGACAAGGGATGGTGGTGTGCCCTACCATTATGTGTATCCTCCATGATGTTTCTTTATTTTTTCTTAAAATACATTACATAAAGGGAATGATTTTTGGTTCCAATGTGTATTCCACATCACCATGTCTTATTCCAACTATATTCTATCACGACTGACATTTATTGATTTCCTCATGACTTATATCTTATTAACTTATGATCATTATTCAATGAATCGTGATTATAATATTTTCTTTGCAAGGAATGATCCTCAAATGTTAAATTCATGTTATAAACCATTTATTTCCATGTTTTTCTGAAAATTATCCTTTATTTTTACCCTTTATGAAAATATCATATATCCCTCTCTTAAGATTCCATAATCCTAGTTCTGAATAATGGTTTATGTAGGAGAATTAAATTGGATGATCTTCTTGGGAGATATTTGATTTATTTTCAATAATTAGGATAATGTGTTCTATTTTTATAAGAAACTAAACTATTATTGTCCTTAGGAATGATATTTTGTATTTTTTTATATTTTAATAAAATAATGTAATATCCACGTATGTTAATCCTTAATATCTATATTATATTATATTAAAGTATAAAAAAATACTTCTTAGTGAATATATTCATAAATTCATAGGATTAAATGACATTATTCACTTCTAATTTTCTAATATTCATTTCCATTCACCACTATTGAATTAATTCATCTTGAACATGGTATTTAGATTATGTTTTTTTCCTTAAATACCCAAGACATAGAACATATTATCTAAGTATTTAACCAATAATTTTGATATAATTTTTAAATATGATCGACTAAATACTAGTGTGTTTTATTTATTAAAATTCCCATCATTAAACTAATTCATTTGTAGTGATCAATATTTCACTATTATATTGATACTACCCTTATTTATATAATGCATCAGCAATTTCACAATTGAAAAAAACCATTCTACTCCAATTCCAACCATTATAGGTGGATAATTTAGAAGGAAATTATCTTATTTGTTCCTTTTGACTTATGCTTACATGTTTCATCTAAGAATTACCATACTTAATAGATATTAATCAATTGAAACAAAATGAATATTTTTGAATTCCATTTCATGTCAACAGAACCATATATTAGAATCTCTCATGAATATTCTCTTAACAATACCAAAATCACTAAATGTATCTAAACCTACCCTCATACTCTAACTATACGATTGCAACCATAAAACACAATATATTTTTGAGTTTTAAATAATGAATTAATTTTATTTCTTTCATACTGATCTTTTTAATTATAATGTTTTAGATAATTAGGTAATAAATCCCAAATAATAAACACATATATGAAAATTTGATTACTTATAATCAATATCGATTTTCCACAACAAAAAGTTTTTTCAATGTATCATATTTTAATATCATGAAATCTATTCATTACATTCAAAATTTCTTCATAGTTGTTCCGGCACATCCTAAGATGCTATGAAAATCAATTAAAACTGTCTAATAAGAAAAAAAACTATAATATATATAGATATAGAAAATAAAAATATATTTTACATTTCAAAAACATGAGATAATATAAGAGTTGTTTAATTTGATATAATAATTATTAAGATAAATAATAGTTTACATTCCCATGAATAAAAATTTAATTACCAATGATTTTCATAAAAACATTATAATAAAATTTAATGGAAATTTCAACATCCAAGGGGTTTTGAAGACAAAATATGAGTACATGAATTATGTTTTATTAATAATATTCACTTTAAAATATAAATATAATATTCATTCAAATATACAAAATATCATTAACATACCATCAGATATAAAAAATTCATTAAGAACTCATTAGGAAGATAAGAGAATTCATGTAGGTTTTTTTCCACATTTTATTCATAATACTTTACAAGAATATGTAGTTCGTAAAATGATATAATCTTTACCCAATTAACGAGTGATATATCTTAGACTCACCCATAATCATTAACAATGTCAAAGGACCATGAAATATATAAAATATTTCAACTTCAAAATAAAACTCCTAAAAATATTCTTTTCAACCTATAATTTAAACGTTAAAAAATATGAAAATATATCATTGATTTAGAAAAAAAAATAATTAATAAAATACCTAGAGAAATTGATGAATGATTTTTTCCTTAAATAAAAAATTGAACATTATGTTGGATTCCTAATATAAAATAAATGATTTCATGGTGAAAATTTTAATTGAAATTATATATGATAAAATAAAATAAATTTGTACTTTTAAATAAATATAAAATAATATAGGGGAAAAAATATTAATGCATCCAAAAAATAATATATACATTCATGAAAAATATCCAAAATGAATATTTACTAAATTTTATAACTAGGGTTAAAAAAATAATCCCTAATAATTGATAATAATTGAGGAATTGAAAAACTAAAGATAATAAAATTTAATGGATTTGAAAAAAAATTAAAATTTGTATAATAATGATTAAATAAATACATAGGATAGTATATGACCCGAAAGACATGTGGTGAAAATAGAAAAGGTCTAAAATAAATGTAATTTGGGTGAAAAATCCCTTTATTGTAGTTTGAATCGTTACAAGGATTATTTATCTTCCAGGATAGAAAAAATTTATTATTTATTAATTTTTATTTCAAACCTATTTCATTTTTCATTGTTCCATGTATTTTATATATATATTTGTTTTAGGAAATTACATCATTGATTATTTTCATGCCATATGTTTTTTGGAGAGTCAAATTATAAGTTAAAAGTGGATTTTCTAAGTTTACACCTATATTTTCGGTCATATTTATATCATTTATAAAATCATATAAAAGATATAATATTAAATATTATTTATTATTTATACTTAAATAATGATTCATTTAAGGTGTTTTAAATAAATATTAGTGTTATAATATTGGAGATATTTGTTCATAATTGTGCGTGAGTAATATTTCCATTTTTTAATGAAAATTAGAGAAATAAGATAGTTATTAATTTAGCATTCATGAATTATCGTTATATAAAAGACATAATATTATTTCATCAAATTGACCAATGATTATAATAATTGTGAATTGGTGATGAAAAATAAAATATATTAGTTCGAGAGGAGGTATTTTGAATGTATACAGGATCGATGTTTTTAGTTTCTATTTTATATTAAATAAAAATGTATAATGTGTATATACCATTACAGAATTAAATTCAAATAATTTATATCGTATTATTACATTTTAATCAATGATTATAACCATTCATTGGGAATTTTGATGAAAAATGAAATACATCATTCTATAAATAGGTACTCTACATATACACCTTTGACATTTTAATTTTATACTAGATGGATAATTATTTGAAAGAGGGTTATAAAAAAAAATTTAAAGCAACTATTTATATTGAAGTAATTTATTTTACTATATCAAAAATATTATACTACTCTAAAATAGGTAAAAGAAGAAATATATTCGAAATACATATGTAGGAACTAAACATGATCTTCATAAAACTATCTTATGTTTATCACTAAATCCTTACAAGGATGTTATTATATGCTAAAAAGGACCATAAGTACACGGAGAATCATTTTAGGAATTTATATGGGAAGGTATTGGTCATGACATAAGGATATTGAAGGGTAGAGAAGAGATTAAATGGGGTTTCCTATTATAAATTAAATAGAGGACACACTTATAAATTTTCAATAGATTTAAATATATTAATGGAATACTCAATAGAAGTGGATCCAGAAAGACTCATTTGTTGATGAAGAGAATTTATAGTGTACTGATTGGTATTTTAAATATTTTTTATATAAGTTAATAGTTATTTTTTTCATTTCATCTTAGTTTTATCCATTTTAACCTATTTCAATGCTTACTGGGGAAAATAGAATATATTTTATAATGTTACTATTCAATATGAAATTAATGAAGGTTGAATCGACCAAAAATATGTAAATTTTTATTAAGAATATGTATATGAATTTTTAACAAATCATGATTATTAGTTGTCCGAAATTTATATGAAATTAATGAAGAATTCATAATTTTATAGAAGTCGTTTTACATCATAAAATAATAGATTAAATGGGAAACTATTCAAGGATATAAATACATAATTTGATAACGTCAATGATGAAATGTAGTATCGGAAAAAAAAATTAGGGGAAAGTAAAAAAATTATGTTAGACTAACTAGACTATTACTTTCATTTGAAACTGAATAATATTTAAATGGAAAATTGTTTTGATGATTTTTTGAGGGAGGAGTGATTATTTGTATTAATACGTACATCTAGAAATTTTGGTGCGAAATTGAGTTGTTATAGATTAATGTATAAGCCAGTGAATAGGGGAAAAAATAATAGAGAACATTTAATAAAACTATCCAAGTATTAATATTATAGAAATAAAACGATAAAAATTGAGGGAGAAAAATGAGAAAACCTAGAATGAAATGGAAGAAAAATCTAGGACGAAGGTGGATGTGAGAATCTTGGATGTCAAGGATAAATAGGCTTGACATAATAGTTTGTGATACAGTGGATGGGTCTGAGATGAGGTGGTACGTAAGTAGAGGTATGTTCACTTTTTTATTATTTCAATGAATAATTTTAATGTATAATCTAAAACCGGAACATCAACTCTACCGTATATTTATATACCCTAGAAGAAGAAAAAACAAAAAAAGTAATCAACATGTAAAAGTGGTGAGGGTGATGTAAAAAAATGGATTGTAAAATATATTTAGATGTGTTATGCCTCCATAATAATATGTAAAACTGCCCAAAAAATTAAACATTGTGGAATCGTCCACCTAGGCTGCACAGATCCACCACCAAGCCAACAAAACCTAGAATATAATGCAGAGGGATAGAGTTTCATAGCCAAAATAGGAAAATTGTTCCACACAAATGAAATATTGATTTTGTCAATATGGTAACCAAATAAGACTATAAAATATAATGAATTTATCCCATATTGGATCATCACAGACCAATCATATATTTCTAATCAGACCCAATGAAATGGATACCGATATTGTATTTATAAATAATAATATGAAAAAAACACATATATATTAATTTATTATTTATAATTTCCATATTAAATTGTTTATTTTAATTAATTTTTTTATTGAATAATTCATGGGCTTAATAGTTTTTATTAATAAAATATTCATGTGTTAGAAAAAAATGATAGAACTAGTATGAAAAATTTATAGATTTCACGATTGATAAAGGATTTATTGGAGTTGAATAATAAATATCAACATATAAAATCAAAAAAAAAATATTTTTTGAAAATTGAAATTATTTCTATTAAAACATAATATATGATTTAATTGATCACATTTACAAATATATATGTTTTAATTCAACAAATTACTATTTATATAGGTTATTTTCGTAGTCATTTAACGAGGAAATTTTTAAATATTTGACATTATGATGAATATAAGTATGCTATTTTAAAATTAGATATTATACATGTTGTTGAATTTTTTATAATACATTTTATAGATTAAAATTTAAAGTCTGATAGGATAATTTATAACTGAATAAATGCTTTTGATTCATGAAGGAGATTTAGAATCTCTTGACATTCATATGGATAATAAATAATGTAAATCATGCATAAATCAAAATTTAGTGGATCTCCTTAAAATAATATCGAGGAAAAATGAGTACACACAACCTATGGAATGGAAACATACCATCATAATTATATATATACATATTTTTCATCACCTAATTTATGTGTTTCAAGAACATATTTATGAAAAAATATTCAGTACGATGTTTGGATTTCCATTTAACTCATACATAGAGTAAACTGTATATCTAAAACTCTATATCGAATGAACATGGTGAAATTATTTTTAATAAAAAAAAGATCAATAATTGTGTAAAAATTCATTTATATTCCATATTTCTTATACTTGTGGATACCATGTTATTTTTTCAATATAAAATATGGGTTCATGAGGATTTTCATTAATTTCAAAGAAACAAATCCATGATACCAATGAAATATTATTCTATCCCTAAACTGATGAATTGGTTGATCAAATTGAAAGATATAAATATTTTTTGAAGAATTATATTCATTATTATTGACACCAATTTTTTATATGTAATATCATCAAATTAAAATTCTTCATATAAGGTGTAGACATTATGAGTTTATAGAAATTGTCTTTAGATTGATTGATTCATCCTCTTTGTTTATGGATCTAAATAATCATGGGATCTGTTATTTTCATTATATTTGTACTGTGGTATTTATTTATGAAATCTCCATATAATATAAAAGTGATAATGAAATAAAATACATTTGTAAATCAAAGATCGTACTTTAAGAGTTATCTAGTTATATGTGAACTCTATTAAGTGGTTATTCTTCCTTCAGGATGTTTCATTCTACGTTCATATTCCCTACATGATTGATGTATTTTTTTATCATCCATAGATAATGTATGCTCATGAATAGGAAACAGCAATGAACTAATGTGAGATAAATTGGTTTCTGGGAATGGTATGATACAATCAATGCAATATCGGATATTATTCATGATTTTATAACCACATGAAAGCATTGAAAGAAAATGGGTTTATGTTTATATGGAAATAATAATATAATTAATTTTTCAATGATTTAGAGCGGTTACTTGTCAATACACTTATATTAACATTACTATTATTAATGGACAGATTTTGGATATATGATGATGTTTTTAAAAAAAATTCTTTGATGAGTCCTTATTCAGAATCATAAAGTTGTGACGTATTAATCTTAGTATATGAAGGTACGTGAATATTATTACCAAAAAAAATTAGGGATTTGGTAGTAGTAATCATATCATTGATGATGTGGTTTCATTAGACTAATGCATAAAAATATGATATATTTTTGCAAATGCAAAATATGATAAATTTCTAATCACCGAAGGAGTATAAAATAAGTAAATTTATAAGGATAGATAAATTACAAGATTATGATTTTCAATAATATACTATACTGGTATGGAAAAAGTGGTTGAGGTGATGACAGGAAAAGATCAAAGAGTTATGTCTAAAATGCGGATTTAAAAATATTGTATATTATTTGATTTGGTATAGATGCATAATAGCATGATTAGTGAAAGATATATATCAATCCATTTTCCAATGATTTCTAAAGTATCTTCAATAAGGAAGATAAAAAAATTAACACATGGAATAAAATATTAAAAATGAAATAATTAAATTCCTAAATGATTGAAAATTGTGATACATTCTATAAGATGATTGTGTGATATAATTTGGAAAGAGGTTATGTTTTTAATTAATACATGAAATAAATAAGGAATTGTATGACGAGTCCATATGTAATTTTTATCTATAAACCATGGTATCATGCTGATTGAGAAGGTTTTATGGAAAAAATTCATGCATAATATGATGTATGAAATTTATGATTTTGTATATAGATGCTTGATTTATATAACGGAATGACCCTGAGAAAAAATATACGGATTTCTGAAACCTATCCAGATATATTTATAAAATATGGATGATATTACCCAAGACATGTTCATTGTTTTTATATAAAAACAAAGAGAAATCATTCATATTTGTGGTTATTTATTTCATTACCATGTTTTTAAACATTTCACAATAAGGTTGGATATATATAATGTTATCATCACAAGAATGTCTATCTATGACGTTGTAACACTTCATGGTATACCCCATTAAATTATGTACGATTATGGCCATTAGTTTACATCTAAATTAAATAATATTATTTTGAACACTCTTTATATGTATCTAAAATTCAGCACATAATTCTCATACAAATGGGAAGTGTGAATGGAATTTTCAAACATTAGAATAAATGTTGACGTAAAAATCACATGAAATTCAATGTATGTGGGATTCAAATTTGATGAAAATTGCATTTCTGTATAATAATATGTGCCATTCTAGAATTAAAGTAAATCAATATAAAAATTATTGTGGAAAATATTTCATAAATAAAACTTTTGGGATTATACTGGTTAAAATAATCTTTTAGGACTGATACCTTTTTAGGAAGAAATGATGAACCATAGAAATATTTCTCTATGATTAACTCATCACAGATACCGTCTCAAACCAATAACCAAATCTATTTTCCACTTGATCAATTAGCATTCTGGATCCCTATGCATTTCATTCTAGAACATGGTCCTCAACGAAAATATAGGAAATGATTTCACCCATCTGGAAGTATATACCATGACACACACAGACACACACACACACACACAGATATATATATATATATATGAAGGAAAAAAATGAACATATTAGTCACAATTTATTGAGGATAATAAAATACATACAACTAAAAATGTATAAAAAACTATCCAAAAGGATAGTCAAATTGAAATGGAAAAACAAACATAAAAATACACTCCAGTAATATCCTTATGATAGCATGGGATGACTCACACCCTCTCACTATACAAAAACCAAATCCTAGATAACCAAAAACTGTGATGCATTATTGAAGCATAGTTTTGTTCAGTGTAATAAAATATATAACAACGTAAAACAACCAGCTAAGGGGTGCGTAGGGTGCGAGCATACATGCTCAGCAGGACCCCACCCAGGAGCTCCAAAATATGGCACTGAAATTAAAAAAAATATTTCTAAAAATTAATGAATTCAAGGATTGTTATAGAGTTTAATAGTTTTATATCAAAATAATTGAAAAATAATTTAATTTACCCATTTCTTCATTACATATTAATGTAGGTAAATTAGGTTCAAATCATTTCACTTACTAAAAAGTAGTGACATCAAAACATAAAATGTATCTTATACCATTTCATAACAATGGAAGTAAAAAATTAGTACAAACCAAAATCACATGTAACATTGAACTACAGATCATAGTAGGACATGATGTCTAAGAAGATCATTACTAAACATAAATAATCACATTAATGAAGTATATAGACATATGAATTGAATCTATATATAAAAGTAACACCCCATTAAGTGAACTCCCTCCTCCCAAAACAAGTCTATCATTTATCTTGAACAAACGACCTTCATTTAATTATAATACCCAATGAGAGAATCCCTATGTGATAGAAAAATTCCATTACATGACCATCAAGCTATGTAACAAATTCATTCCATCTCTTGTATTTTTCATACTAATTCAAGAAATCAATATATCAAAAATATTATTTGAAAACCATTTTTGAAAAAAAATTAACAACTCAATGAATGTCAATTATATTTTCCGAAGGGAAAAAATATTTTGTCCAAACCAATTTTCACACATAGAACATAAATTAGTAAATAATTAAATTGATTTAATGAATCAATTTATCATATATTAAAGAATTTAAATTCAATATAATTGGATAAAAATAAACCACCAAACCAAATTCTCTTGGTAAAACACACCCCCAACAGGGCCCCCCAACTAGAATAAAACAATAATGACTATGGATTCTATAAAATCACTATAAATATCTTCTAATTTATTATATTTAGTATAAATAGGAGGAAAATATGATAGATCTCACATTCATAAAAAAATAACCCCCCACCACCACACCACAACTAATAAGGGATCAGCCGGTGGAAAAAATCACATGGAAGATCTACAGTGAATGAATGTGAATAATTATATTAGATTAAAAATTATATATTGCAATGTAATAGTATTATTGTGATAAAATGAAATGTAAATGAAAATAATTTACATACATGGATAGAAATTGTACACAACCCTACAAATCAAACACCGAACAAATCAATCTCGAATGAGTTGAGGTCCCCAAAATCAATACAGATGATCATTGGGTAGATAGAAAAAGATCCCGACAATGGGTGAAAAATAAAACTAACATGGAATTCCCTAAAAATACCCCACATTATACTTATATGGTGTATAATATTATTGAATGTTGTGTAATCCATGTAACTATGTTAAACAAAAAACACATCATCTTTTTATTAATATCAATTTATACAATTTACACCATTTCAAAACATTTCATATTCCGTACTAATTCTAGTTTGTATTAATAGTACATGCTATCTTCCAAGAATAAATTACATGGATTTTAGTCCCAATAGATAGTTTTTATCACTCCTTCAAACTATGAATGTCCTTGTTTTTTGAGCAAACCCAGAACAATATTCTTCATTCTCCAGAATCGGGGATAACCCTTCAAACCCAGAACATTTGTATACATAAAATACATTAATTCAATGAAAAATAAATCCTTGAACATATGGTCATTTCCCCTATCAATCCATCCTCATTATACCCATGATGCACCATAATATAGATAAAAAAGTAAATGTAAGGAAAATACATGAATGTGGGTAATGATATATTAGAAAACTAACCTATCTAGAGTGAAAATGTGGTGTGTATATATATATAATTAATAGAAAACAACATGATTTAAATAATTAATATAATGAACTTGAGTAATTTAAATTATAGATAAATTTATATCAGTTGGAAGATACAATCATGATTCTTTACATCAGATAAATTTTTTTAAGAATTTGATGATTCAGTAGTTAAAGATATATTGGAGAAATAATAAAAAAATATAAAATTATGATATATAAATATTTTATGATATGATAAATCATTATATTTTTATTAAGTGACATTAATAAACGTTTATGCTTACAATTTTTGAACTGTGGAAGAATGTAACATGGGATATTTATTTATAGTAATTATGGTTTTCACTCAAAAATAACAGTTGCATAATGAAATTATCTCTATTGAAAAATTTCATTAAAACCATTGAAAAAAATGTTATAATTTAAATTTATAAGATGAAATGATATTTTTAATTCGATATATGAAAATTTAATTTGGCTGAATTTTTTAAATATTTGATAACTATTGTTATTTTGTAGTGTATAGTGAAAAATATGGATTTTATAAAACATGAAAAATTTATATCATTATTTGTGTATAGGAATGACTTTAATTTTTATGAAACTATTATATATTAAAAATTTATAGTCGATATGTAAATTATTGACTTCTAAAAATAAAATTTTTCACATATAAATATAATATAATTTTTTTTGGAAATTTATGCAATGAAATTATTCAAATAGAAACTATTTTTTATTCATCACTTTTAATCATGTTTTAACAATGATAAGTTTCACAATGGTTCTATTAAACGTAAAATAATTCCCATTTTATTTTTAATAATTATGATAATTTCATTTGAATAAAAATTATTCAGGGTTTGGGTGTAAAATAATATTTTTACATAAAATTGATTTTTTCTCTAAAAATTGGTTTCAAACAAATTTTGAGAATATTTATTAAAAATAAATTTACAAAATATAAGAATTAAATCTTATAAAATTGATTTTATATTTTTAATTAATTTAATTATTATTAGTTATAAATATGAACTTAAATTTCTGTCCAAATTAATAGTAACCATGGTAAAATTCTATAAAAATAGTTATGTTTAAAAATTATTATGAAATGTGTTAAATGTAACAGCCCGAAATTCAAATGTAATGAAATTTTATTCAATAGTGTTTTCTAAATTAAATACCAAAAATATAATACATTATAAAATACAAATAATTTGATATTTTTATTTTAGAATAGTTGTATGGTATTTATATCATATGATACACTCTAAAATAGATTCTTCAATATCTTATGTTACTAGCAAGATGTGGTTTTATCATAAAAGAATATACTATTAAAAATAATATTTAATATGGGTGTTATATCATATAAATAATAATTCAGTTTACAAATATTAATATTATTATTATAAAATATATTATTCACAATTTTATTTTTTATATATTGGTTATAAATAAAATAAAAAACGTTTTGATGTAAAATAGAAGTGTTTTCTGAAAACATGTTTTTTTTCTAAAAGACGGTTTAGTCAGTCCTTTCCTAGATTGTATAAAATAAATTTTATCCCTTTTATACAATTTATATGAAAAAATATATTACATGTTTTAATTATATTAATAAAAATTAGTTTGGGATTAACTTTTGTGATTTTTCAGAAAAGTCTCATATTCTGAGGATTAGTGAAAAATAATTAATGTTAATTGAAAGATGACTTTTCATTTAAATAATTTATAACATTAGATTCCATTCCAATATTATATTAAAGTAAAATTATTAAAATAATATATCATTTTATCTAGTTAATTTAAATTTATTCATTTTCATGTTGATTTTAAATATAAAAAATTGTAATATTTTTGATATTTTCATTTGATAAGCCAGCTTTGTCTTCACGACTGCTTGATTAATTTAACATTAAATTTTTCCACATAGGTGTATTGAATATGGAATAATGGACTCTAAATTTGTAATAACTATAATTTATTATTTATAAATATTCCATAATAATGTTTTTAAAAAATTTAATTGTGAAAATAGTAATAATAAATTATAGCGGTTAAGGTGAGAATTGGTTTAATGGGTTGTTAAACTAAAATGATATGGGTAAAAATAATATATAATCTAGTGTAAAAAAAATTTCTATCCATATTTTTACCATTAAAAATATTTATTTCTATAATGTTTCCTTTTTGGACTCTTTTTACATATAAAAAATGTGGGATCACTTAATTATTTCAAATATTCCCACCATGTCCACTCCCCCAACTTATAATTGGATACCCCATGTCCTCTCATATTTACCCCATAAAAACACTACGGTTTAGCCTAATCCGGAAAAAATAACTTCCCAAATTCCCACCATCATCCTAATATAAATTTATTAGCATGAAATCCAACCTATTAAGGATTAGTGGAGTCATAAGTAGAAGTCACAAAGAAGAGGCAATATTTTCTAACTAGTATCTTCATTTTATTTGTTTCTCCACCCCTGTAAATTCTTATTTAATAATAACTATATAATATAAATTGGGTATTAAAAATAAAACGATGTTTTTAGTATATATTCATGACCTAAAATAATTTCCACTTCAATAAAATGGGTTATGAATTCTTCCTGTGTGTATATGACAGACTACTACCTCATGCACTGATGTCATTCGTTCTTTCATTAAAAAAATAAAGACTGAGTATGACGGTGCATATAATTTATATATAATTTTTTAAAAAAATAATTATACCTATAGAGTTATTATATTGTGTGTATATATATATATATTAACTTTCTATTCCATAGGGGGTTCTATAATGTCCCTTGTGTGTACGGCTAAATACCACCTCACGAAGCAATATTATTCATATTTCACAGAACACATTACATGGAATATAATAAAGATAAATTTTATTATTATATGTGATATATATGACATAATTAGGATACTAAATTCAAATGTATCTTTATATAATGATTATATATTACATCGTGTTCATACCATTTTCACACACATAATGATGACAACATCATTTGTGTACATGTGGACTATCGACTTCAAGAGGTGATGGGACTCACTTTTGGTGACCACACCAAAATAATGATGTTTCAATATATATATATAACTATATAACTATATTATATATAAGATATTATAATAATTATTTGTGTATAATATATTATTTACCTTGTATCCACAATGATCATTGGAAAATATAAATGATACTCACTTGTAGGTAAGAACTTATATATCCATGATTGATATGTAGATATTTTTTTAGAGCAACATTTCTTGATTTATGTTTAATGTATAATTTAATAAATAAATTTAAAACTATTTCAAAATTATTTTTATTAAAGTGATTAAACTTATAATATGTGCATGAATAACATAATTCATGATAAAACACATAATTAAAAAGAATGGAAGTTAACAAAAAACAATTAACATAATGAAATATTAAAAATAAATTGTTAATAATATGTTATAAGAGAATAAAATATGATATTATAAAAAATAATTTATTATATGATAATATCATTCTTAAAACCAATATACATAGAGAGACCTATATTTTTCTTGTATTAATATTACATCTTTTTAATGAAAATCATTATTCTAGAGTTACAAAACTAGAATCAAAAGAAGTAGTGTCTTAGGAAAATTATTACCATAAATAACTTTAAAAAATATAACATAAACATTATTTTAATTCCTTATTCATTATATTATTATTGGAATCAATTTTCCATACAACAGAAGTTGTCACATGAGGATATTGATCAAAGAAACTAGTGAGCTTAAAGCACCGTAAGAGGATTTATTAGAAATTAATTAATATACAATGAGTAATAATAATAATATTAATCATAAAAATTAATGATATAATAATAATAATAATTATAATTATAATAAGAATTATATAATGACATGGAATTTGGAAATTAATAAAAATGGAACATCATGTCATGGTGGTCGAATTCCTCACCTTGTTTTGAACAATACTTGCATCTTTTTAAATAATTTCATATATGTATAATAATAAATTTATTATTATTTAGATCACATTCATAATTAAGTTAAAATATATGATAAATTATCTCATGATTTGAATCACATTACAAATTAATTTTATCATTATACAATTTTGGGTGCATGAGTCACATCATAACATTTTTATAATCATGAAGGCCGCATAGAACATATATCAATACTAGAAATAAAATTATTCATTCAATGGAATTTATATTAAGTACATAAATTCCTAAATATACATTGGGGATATCAAAATAAAAAATTAATAATAGACATGGTTTAAGAATCATCAATCATGAGTTATGAATAAACTATCAATATAGATGTAATACACATGTTTGTTGAAGGAAGAGTTCAATTGGAAAAATATTTGTATTTTTTATAAAAAAATATTCAAAACATATATATCCATGGACGAAATGGTAATAACAATTAAATTTCTTTTAGTAATATTAAACTAACATACACACTAAAATATGAAATGAAATATAAAAAACACAGGGAAAAGGGCTTGCGTTTGAGAATCCACATACATTATGTATGAATTAATTCTTCACATTAATATAAAATATAATAAAATAATATTAATTTATAAATTTATTAATAATCTCTAAAACATTTATTTTAATCACTATAGATTTATTGATGTTCTTGTAAGATGGGAATAAATATATAAAAAATTAATCATATTTTATTAATCAGCATCCATATGTTTAAATTTTAAAATATAATTTTTTTTCATATATGTGGATTATTAGTTAGGTAAAACGTAGATGATTATTATTAATATTTATTCGAAGGTTTTTGAATCATTTTTAACTAGTTCTGATTTATTATCAAATATTATTTTTATATGATTGTTAAGTAACATAAAAATGTTTATAAATTATATTTTACAACCATATTAAACCCTTATAATTTTTTATGACCATCAATAATAGTGGTAAAGGAAAATAGAAACTTCTCATCCTAGAAGGTGATAAATCAACAACATAAGGATGATCTTTTTATTTTTAGAAAAAAATGATAGGATAATAGGACTTATGATGTATTATTCCATTAATGTTATAAAATTATTGTATATATACAAAAATGGTGTTCTCATGAATCATGGATATGGTTATGTGAGGAGACAAAAGAAAATTAAAATAAATTTATAGGAGATTAAATGAAAAATAAAGACGATTTTAAAACTAAAATCTTCTCAATTAGAACCACATTTGGGAAATTAGAATTGGAATTCTGTTGGAGAAAAAAGAATTCTTGATGTGGGAGAGGGTCCTGGGATATAGAATGGAAAGAAATTTGACATGATTCATGTATTTATAGTTGTGACGGAATGAGGTGGCGAGGGTTGGTACCTATATGGGAGAGTGGTGTTTTTTGATAATTTTATTCATTAGATTATTATTTTGGCTCTAGACAATAGATTTTCTAGATTACCATGAATAAATTTAGTTAAAATATATGGATAGTTTTATATTATGGTGATTTTATCATCCTTTACTAAATTTATTTTGAATTTAACTTATAAGGTTATATACTGTAAACTACATAATTTAACTATTCACACAAAAATCATCTACTTTCGAAAAATGAAAAAAAAATCACCAAATTTTTTTTTCCAGTTAGAATGAAAAAATGGTGTCTATTAAATGAAATTAATTTTATGGGGTCTATATATTTTATTTTTAATTAAAATCATTAGTTTTTCAAAAAATATTTTATTTCGAATTATAATTTATTTTATGGCATTTTAAAAAATTAAATAAGTTCTCATTAAATTAAATTATAATTAGAAGACAATAAAATATTAACATATCTATTTATTTTAGGAAAATAAATTTTCTATTAAATAATTTTATTAATTATAGAATTTAATGTAAATATTTATGTTTTATAAATATACCAACAATAAATTAATAATTAATAAAAAATTTATTTTCATATAAAATAATATTAATGTATAATATTAACATTTACAAGGTTCCAAAAATTTATTTTTACCTATAATAATGATGTTACTGTTCAATTTTCTAAATTACTATTCCTAATAAGCATGTTACTATTTTAAAGGAAATGTTATTATTCTTTAAGGATATGTTCTTAATTTTTTGAAATTCCTCTTATTTCATTCAATATTTATAATGATTTTATTATATTCTCAATGTTATTTTATGTGGTTTACACTATATGAAATAATTATAAGAAGGTAACTTCCATTGATAAAATCATAAATTGTTTCATTCCTCCACCTTTTTGACATTTTACCCTTGAAATTTTGTTTTAGATAAATATATGATATTATTTCACATTCATTACATCATATTGTTCTCATGTTTCATCTTCAAACATATAGTATGGCCAAATTAGTTTGATCAAATTAGTAGTCTTGTTTATTGAAAATTATCTATATGATTCCAGAACATCATTGGAAACTCCTCATAAGGGATATCATTTTCTAACTATACCTCCTCTATATTCAGTAAATAAGATGATATGATATGTACATTCTGTAGAGGGGTATATCGGATAATCAATGTATATTAAACCTGGTTGACTGAAGTGATAGTCGACCCTTACACGATCAATAATCATACAGTGGCTAATATACGCAAGAGTTATAATTTCCTTCTTCACATATATCATGATCCTTTTCCCTAGATATATAATGTCAAATTGAATGTCTCAAACAATAAAATATTGGCCATGTAGATAATTTAACACCTAATACTTCTATTCACATTGGATTGCATAAAGTGATGCTAAATGGTTTTCTATTTTTCTACCATTTTGAACTATTTAAAGACCTTCTAGCTTATATTCAGTTACTTCATCCCTTCATGTTGATGTTATGCATATTTTTCAATAATTGAATCCATATGGTTCCACTAGGATAATCAAGTTGAAACTATTATTGTAGGATAGAAGATCCAGAGTTAGATGTTTGTTTCATCCTCATTTTATTCCCATATAACATGGTATTAACATATATTCCGTTGTATAAATATTATGCATATATTTTATACTAGATTAAGGATTATAATCCCTACTTATGTTTATATCCATGTTTCGAGATTGATATAGTTATTTCATAAACATATTGGGTAATCATGTATCATGATTCTATCTAATGGATATGGATAATTGATTCAACTTCATAACATCTCTAATGATTATCCATAAATTTTAATCTAATGATATTTAATGTCAATTTTTTATAAATTGAGATGACTTTATAAGATGATCCACAAAAACAAATTTATCATGGTTTACTCTATTTATCTATGGATATCCACTGAGAGATATTATGATGAATTTATCAATATCCCTATTAATACGAAAAATACTTGCATCAATCCATTTGATTATTTCCAATCATCCTTCACTTTCTAGAAAACCAGGGACATTAATGTATTTTTTTTAGAGATATCATTATTAATATTATTTATATAAATAGTTTTGTTAGAGGATTCAAGATATCTTTATACTCAAAAGGTGAATTGAGAATATTGATATGTGTGCATCTCTCAGAAGCTCATTCAATATATTTTTATTATATGGTTTGAATTATCATAACCCAAATTATAAAACTAATTCCTTTTAATATTTTTTATCTCTTATGATTTTTCCCTTCTAACAACTTCAACCTTCGTCAAAACTTTCCTCATCATTTCTTTGTGGATCCTTTATTTTACCATAAGGAATGGTTGAGGTCTAATTTGAGAAATTATTAATGATATTATTAGCATAATTATTCGCAATTCAATCCATTTAAAGTATTAGAATATTGGATCCTTAAAAATAATCATCATATATAAAGTTTTAGGATCATTCTTACTTAGAGAATCTTACACATTATTTTCTTTCCCAAGATGGTAGTGGATTGAACAGTAATAATCCTGGATGGGATCTAACCATCTTCATTGGTGCATATTAATATCCTTCTATGTGAATATATTTCTTATACTCTTTTTATGAGCATATTTTTCAAGATTCTACCCCATGACCTAGTGCCACATTATTCTCAATATGTACATCACAAGTTCCAACTCTATATAAAATAGAGTATAGATTTTCTAATGTATTTTTTACTTCTATGAGGCATATGATCTCACTTTATCATTTTTCATCAGTACACAACATATTACATTATTAAATGCATCAATCTATACCACAAATAGTTTCCCACTAGTCCAAAGTATGAATAATGTTGTAGTAATAAACATCACTTTTTACTCATTGATATAGTTTTCACATTCATTGGTCCAGAAAAACATTTCCCTCATCCAAGTTATATTGTTTAGTGGGTTTTAAAATCGTGACATTTTCATCCTAAATCACCAGTAACTTCTAACTACATTATTTAAACTACATATCTTTATTAAATATGATGCGAAGACCACTATTCAAATTCATTTATCCATGAAGGGTCCATAAATATTTGTTTTTTGGTGATAACATTCATCATGAATGATACTTCCTCCATCCATAAGTCACATTTACATTACTATAATGAATTTGTTTTCATTCACATAGTCATAGAATAATATTTAAATGGTTATCATGATCATCATTTCTTTTGGATTACATCATCATATCGTTGATAAAGGCTACCACAAATTTTTCAGGGTAAAATCTATTGACTCTTTTCATTATGTAAATTAATATTTCTGGGGAATTAGTTAATAAAAAAAGGATCACTATGAAATAATATTTTCCATACACATTTGAATGGATGCTGTGTGAATATATTAAATGATCACAATGAATTGTTGATATCTCTACTAAATTTACACCGTAGAAAAATTCTTGCCCCCATGTTGTTCTTCAAATGAATCATCAAATCGGGGAAGGGAGTACATGTTCATTATAGTGAATTTTTGTGACATAATTATAATCAATTAAGACACATTTATACATCCTTATTCATGTAAAACATTATTGTAATCCCCCACAATAATATTTTCATAGAGAATGGCTCTCTCATATGTCTAAATAATTTGAGAAATATATTTTCTCTATAATGTTATAATATCCACAGTTGAGATGATCTTAATGATATTCATCCTCCAACATACACTATTATAGAATTGGAGCTTTTCTCTAGATGTGAAGATTGATATCCTTTTCACATAATATGATGTTAGATTTGTATAAATATAGTCAATCCATTACCCAGTATTTCATCAATATCCACAAAAAAATGTAAGTCAAGAGTTTATTATAGGATAAGTCCACAAACATTAACAGAGTTTGAGTTATATACTTTGGGTGGAATAATTTCACCAGTTTATGTTCTCACTAATCAATCGACCTCCATATTTTAGGCTGTTGTAAGAATTATTCTAATAGTCATGGAAGATATTAAATAATGTGTAGAAGAAAAATAAAACTGTACACTCTCTATTATTGAGTGAACAACCATCATACCCTTCAACACAACATTTTCAGGCTCCACCTCAGTAGTTGTAATGGAATAATATTTCCCCGAATCCTTTTTATTTGTTGTTTGTTGACATTAATTACCTTTAAAGACTTTAGGTTTAGTGAACTACCAATATATATTCCTTGATTACTAATTGTGAAACATTAAATTATTAGTGGGATCTGTTTTCCTCCAATACATTTTTTAGCATCCTCGTTTATCATCAACATTCATGATCCCTGTGTCCTTCCCTCCCAAATTTTAAGTATTTCCTCATCCCATTTTAGATGTTAATAAGATGATTCTTCCCACATTTTTATAGGTTATTTAGATACCAAAACATATCATACATAAACATTATATTTCATTTGTGGAATAGTTAATACATGACACAAACATATGTCCAATGATAATATTAGTATAGAGTCTTTGGAAACATGGAATGTAATATTATAACATGGCGAATGATCTTCACCATCTCTTATTAATATCTTCACCTTTTTCTATCTCCTAATACCATTCATTATATCCTGGGGAAAAAATTGTGAGCTAAAATGCTAAGTAATGTTATACATGGATGATATAACACAAACCATAAACATTTGAACATAAAAACATGAACATTTATTTTAAACAATCAAAATGTTGAGTCATGAAATAAAACATGGTAGAAAATATGGAATTGATAAAAATGGTTAATTAACAAAGATATGATAGAATTTTCATAAAACATGTAATTTTGTAAAAATAATAATCAGGTTACTTCATTTATATATTATCCAAGACATTGTTTCCAAGAAAATAATAGTGGAAAATGTCCTTTACTAAACTGGGTTTATATGTCGTTCTAGCGATGTATTACTAAACCAGAAAAACATGTCATTCCAGTCATGTCTATCGCATGAGATATAAATCATTACCTAACTCATTTGAGGTAGATTTAGGTCCCACCCATCTCATGATGAAATCATTCTTACATGTGCCACAAAAATATAATTCATTCATCATTGCATAACCCATGAAATAAAATGGTATTCTTAAACATGATTTAACCCTAACATAATCTATATAAGATAAATAGACATCATAAAAATAATTCCATTATAATGACCATCCAATAAAAGTAATAATATCACCAGATACATCACCCTATTTCATCTTAGATGAAAATGAATTTGATAATACACTTAAACTAAATTCTTGATGAAAATATACATTCTTCATCAAAAACGTTTTCTTTTCTCAAAATGACACACAATATTAAATGAAATGATTTTATTTCAATATAAAATTGACATATTTTAGATTATTATTAATTTAAATAAGTATTTATTAATATTTGATAATCCATTCATGTTGTATAACTTAATAAAACAATCCCCCCATACTTTTATTGGAAAAGTCAAAAAGTACATTGAATGGTAAACAAAAGAAAGATTCCTTCCATACCATGTAGTAAAATTATGATTTTGGTAAATATGTATTTAAATATACATGGATTAATAGTAAAAATTTAATCAAAACAATTTAATAAATCATTGACATGGATGATAAATATAACCCCAGTAAATAGTTACGAATAAACAATCTTGGATAAAAATATGATTGGAAAAATTATCCATTTCCTTATGTATGATTACTACCTTCTATGATAGAAACACATTTATAGTGGGTTTAAAAATATTATTAACTTGTAACATAATCAGAATAATATTTATGATATGGTATATGACTCACTTAAGTCTTTATATTAATCGTTATATTGTTAATTCCATGTTAAAAAAATGTTTTAGGAAATAATCATTTTATTAATCGTATGTGTTTTGAATTGTTGTTTTTTATATTATTCCATATATCATGGTTTAATTAATTCCTAAAGGTAAAACATGATTTATATACTATATATATTATGTATGAATATATATATATATAATTGAAATGGAATACACCGCTCATAGAGGCAGTAGGTCGTTCGTATGCATCAATGTTATTTTCATTTCCTAACTAAATTGAATGAAATTATGTAAATGATAGATATATATATATATATATACATAAATCCAATATTATAATTATGTCATATATTTAATTATTATTTATTATGTATTCTATATAATCATTCATGTGTGGTTGACATGGAGAAGGAATCTCTGTGCGTCGTGGTGTCAATAAGACGTACGTACACACGAGCAATGATATCCTTCCCATATTTATTAAAGGGTATTGAATTAGATGGTGTATAATTTTTCATAATTTGTTTCAGGTTATAATAATCATATATATTTATTATTTCCATAGTTAGACCCATCCATCTAAGCCGGTGGTGAAAAATAGATTACCCTACAACGTGGACACAGTAAGTTGTACGTACACATGTGTGATGATTTCATTTTTTGTAGGATGGATAGAAAGTAAAATAGGTGGTTTAATATTTATAATCACAAATAAGTATATGAGTGACACTGATGTTATTACATAGTAATTAAACTACTAAATAAGAGGATGTATATGAAAAAATAAATTTGAATGAATCAGTAGATGAGATTACCTCTTCCTCGACATGCCTCCTTTAAATATCCCCTTAGGGCACTATAATTGGTATTTGAAGAAGTCCAGGACATATATAATATACCTAGGGATGTTTCGAAGATAAATGGGTAGAGTTAGGCCGATCATGAATGCTCATTAAGGAGTGATGTGGGGAGACAGGAGGTTCCCCATTGTAAGAGAGGAATGGGTCACATTATGAAAATCTCAAAATATTAGTTAATTATATATTGAATTTGTATTTAATATGGTCCAAAACATATTAAATTTGAGTATAAAATTATTTTTTTCTAATAAAATTTATCAAATAATTTTTATACAAGTTTTTAATATATATATATATCCTTATCTTATTGTCTTAAAACTTATTTTACCTTTTTTAATCTTACCGTGATATCATGAAATGTACACATTTTGGGTTAATATAATTATTGTATCATGTCAAACAATCCACTAAAAGTTATTTTTGACATATTTAGAGTTATATTAAACATTTTTATATATATTACACTTTTTATAATTTAATACCATTTAATAAACGTTTTTATGTTTTAAGTTATGAATTATGTAAATTTGTGATACTATTCATACATGACATTATTAAAAATTTAAAATAACCTTATTATTCAAACCAAAAAAATTTAATCATCCCTAATAAGAAAATTTAATTCATTTAATTCATTTATTGCATCAAAATATTGAAATTAAATTTATTATATTGTTTAAAAAATTATTTATTTGAATCTTTCATTAATGGCGTAATCACTGCATCCTAATTGTTTCATAAATAATTATATTTATCTAATTTCTAATTTTTTTTACTAAAATAAAGTTATGTAGAAAATATATTTAGATTTGCAATGAATATTAATATACATATATATCATTTATATAACCCTGTAATATAATTCATGAATACCAGATATATATTTATGTTATTATTATCTTTACCTTAAATTAATTATTATAATATTTCATTTTAACATCCAAGAGAATCCATGTTGTCCAAAAACTCACAAAATGATGAAAATGGTCAGAAATATATCATAAAATAGGATTAAGACATGTTTTGGGTAGTTTAATATTATTATAATATTATATGTTTCCCTTATCTATCAGATTTACCATTTAACCGTGGTAAATAAAATAATAACTGAATTTACAATTCAGAACGTCAAAAAATAAAAGGTACCTATTTAGACAATTTTAAACATTTAATTAAAATATTGAATCCATTTCTCTAATTTCAAAACATAGAAGTTTCTATAATTAATTTAAAATTAATGCTCGTTGTCAAAACCAAAAGGCATATTTTTAAAAAGTAATAAAAATGAAAATATTGGCTTCTGTTTATATCCAATATGGAAGTGGAATTACCTCCGATTACCAAAATACGATTAAATGATAAAAGTATAACAGAATTTTATTTTAAAAGTAATTAATAATAGAATATATCTATATAAATAATAGATTAAAAAGCTATTTTGAATTAAAATATAATATTGATGACTATTCATAAAATATAAATTTTATCATAAAAATTCCAAAATTTCATCCAAAGATAATTTTGATGTTCATATTCAAAAGAAAAAATTTATATTTTAAAATTAGCATATAAACGTAAAAAAAACGAAATTTTAAATTTGTGTTCCATCAGAAGTCCGTAAAACTGCATTTTTTTAAAAAAATACTTCTTTAATCTGAAAAATTGATTTTATTATATTATCAATTTCTAGAAAATCCATAAGATTAATTGTAATGTTATATGAAATAAAAAATTTGGTTGATACTATTCATTTCAGATATTTTATATTTTATTAAAAAATAATATATCATTGTTTAGTGAAACTCTGTATCGCATACAACATAATCTATTGAGAATGTTATTGTAGTGTGTAACGCAAACCAAGTCAGAGTTCCATGTAGTGAAAAGATGAATTGGTGTTGTGTATAACATAATATAAATGTGGATCATTTATACACTTAATTAAATATATAATCAGTTATGCGTGAAATTAATTCTATCAAAAGAACATAAAATTATGTCAAACTGAAGAAAAAAATAGTGTTATGTATACTGGAAGCTAATACGGTGTTACATTTAGATATAACTAATATTGGTGTAGTTTAAACCACAATACATCAAATTATATATCTCATAATGCATTGGGTTGTTACATGTGATTTTTTGAGATTCCATTACAACTGTTTTATTAGACCCCCTTACTTGAAACTCTATATTCAATTTGCAAAAACATATTACAACATCTTCATACGTATCAAAGTCCCAAATTTCAAGATCATTTCATTGGATTAGTTCTAGAACGAAAAATTATTAATGTATTTTACTATTATTGGTTTTAACAACCCATAAGGTATAAATTTTGACCCTTGAAAAATTTTCTACGCAATATGTTGAAGATTCACCTTTCATTTTTATTGATCTAAATGAAATATTTCTCTAATTTTTTCCAAATAGATTGAGGGAAATTTTTATAAATAAATATGTTTTCTTAAATTCATTCCACTGCATCGATTAAATTTAAATATTCAACTTGGGGTTATTAATTAACACCAAACATTGATCATCTTTTCAACTTGAACTGAAAAGGACAAGATATGCATTATTTATCTCAGAAAATTAAAGAAATAATGACGTATCCATTGAGTGGAACCACTATTTTTCAACTAGTGGATCGAAATACCCACTAAACATCAGTGGTTTTTAATTCATAAAACACATGATGGACAGTTTCTCCCCAATTGATGAGGGATTTTGTTCCACATTATTCAAGTTATTGTTTAAAATAAAAGACAACTAGGTAAGTGTTTCCATGAAATTTTTATCTTCACCTCCCAAGTATTTGTGGATTCCTTTCAGGTAATCACGACATTTTCCCTCACATGATGTATTTTTAGGGTTTCTCCTACTCCCCACCATTTAGTAAAATATATAATTTATTAATAAAACAGAAGTCAACATGTATGGAATAATTTTTTTTTGTGAAATTTATTAAAAAGGATTAGTTTGTTGGATCCCTATTTTTATAATTTATCTTAAACAAATCTCCAATGGTTGTATGACTCATACATAAGGGTTTCAACTATTTTTTCTAATTTTAATTACCAAATTTACTAAACTAGGTTTTCATAAAAAACTATAGTGACCTTAATTTTCTTTAAATTAACATTACATTATTTTAATTATAAATAATATATAATTATTAAAAAAATTGGATCCAAATTATTATGTGTTAGAAAAACTAGAACCATACACTCATTTTATATATTAAAACATAAAGATTATTTTAATTCCTTCTTCACTTGATTCTTATTGTCCTTATTATTCATTTTAGAAGTAGTAGTTTTATGAGGATATATATCAATGAAAGGGCTGAGATAAAATCCCAATAAGATTATAGAAAAGAACATTACTCAATAAAAAATGGGAGATAATAATCATAACCATCATAACATAATAATGGTCTCATCAGCATAATAATTATTGTAATAATTATATAAATTATCTGAATGTTGTAATACATAAATATTTTTCATCATGTCAAAGTGGTAAAATACCACATATAGTGGTGAAAAATTCTAGAATTATGATCTTAAAAAACATATGTGAATAATAATAAAATCGTGAACATTAAGAAAATACAATATTTTTCAAACAATTTTTACATTATCAGGCAAGATACATCAATATTTCACAATTCATTGGAGTCGTATATAATTATGGGAACACCCATCACATCCTAAAATTTATATAATCATGCATTCCTTATAGAACGTATATCAATATCAGAAATAAAATAATCCAATTAATGAAATGGCATAAGAATAATCAATCTTGAGTAAATAAGAAACAATCTCAATAGAGGTAAAAGACGTGATTTTAAAAGGAAAAGTTCTTTTGAAATTATTTTTATAGTTATTATAAAATAATATTGAAAACATGTATATCCCAAAAAATGTTAATAAAATGGATATTATATTTTATAGATTTTAAAAGATCAACCATAATGAAATCTTGTATTCAAGAGGAAACCCCCAAGGAAATAAAGTTGGGATTCAAAATCACTATACTCTATATCTGAATGATTTATTCACATTAATATCTTTTATATTAAAATTATAATCATTAATAATTAAATAAATATCATATTCTTTATTTATTTTATTCATTAATATTTTATGAAGTTATTTAATGGCCATTTTTTTATATTGTTCAATTTAATCATTTTGTAGTCTTCATATTCCTGTTTTTCAGGATCGATTCACTAGTATAAATTTAATAAAGTTCTTGTATGGTGCGAATAAATACAAAAAAAAAATTATAATTTATTAATGATCATTAAAAAGATTAAATGATTTTATATATTTATTTATTTATTTATTTCATATATGAGGATAATTCATTAGATTAAATGTCAGTGATAGCTCATTTGATTAATTTGGCATATTTTAAATCATCACGAAGATGATTGGTATTATTATTTAATATCTTTTATGTATGTTTAATCTATAAAATTATTAATCATAAAAAATAATTTTTAAAATATGATTTAATAATTGTAATTGTTTTATGAACATCATTGATGATGGTAAATGAAAATGAAAAACTTTTCATCCTCTAATGCAATAAATCAACAACTCACGGATGATGTTTTTATTTTTTGAATAAAAATAACTTGATAAGAATATTTAGGATGAATTATCACATTTACAAAATAATATTATAATATATTTAATATAATGGAGATGTTATTCAACTTTCATAAGGGGGTGTTTTTAGTGATTATTAAATTAAATGAAATATATGAGAAATTAAAAGAAAATTGATGATTATTTTGTATCATGAACTCCTCTCCTTGAGAGCCTCATTATGGAAATTTGGAATGGTATTTTGGTGAGACCAATGGATCCTAGAAAATGGGGAGGTTCTTAGGAATATAATTTTATATAAATTATAAATTCTACATGGCTTTGGATGAGTGACGGGATGAGGTGGTGAGGGTGGTAATTATATGGGAGGAGAGGTGTGTTATTTGAATATTTTATGCATTAGTTAATTATTTTTCAACATGACAATGAATAGTTTTTTATTTCGCTAAAAAACATATAAAAAAGCGAATTTTATTTAGAAAAACTAGTATTATCAGCAACCATATCTCAATAAATATGTTATTAACCATATAGAGTCATATATCCAAAACTATCTTATTTCACTATACAAAAAAATAGAGAATAATAAAAAATACCAAAAAATCATCCTAAATTATTCTTGACATGAAGAATTAAAAAATTATTTATATTTATTGAATGTATTTTTCTGAATAAGGGAAATTTATTTTTTTATTAAAATCATCATTTAATAAAAAAGTACTAATTTTATAATTATAACTAATTTTATGAAACAGAGAAAAATTAATTAAGGGCTCATAAAAATATCAGAAAATGATAAGTAAATAAAATATTAGAATATGAATTTATTTTATGAATGTAAATATTCTTTTGAGTTATTTTTTAAATTATAAATTTTTAGATAAACGTTTATGTTTTATAAAAATACATACACTTAATTATTAATTTTTAAAACTTTTACTTAACTATAAAATTATAAAAATTAAAAAATATTATTAGTTATATGAAGCCTAATTTTAATTTATAATTTCATAAAAGAGGTAAATTTTATATTTTCCAAATTACTATTGGCAATTGTATTCATACAATTACTGACATCATGTTACTATTCCATCAGGATCGGTTCATTAATTTCAATAAATATAGATTATTTCATTCATTACTTATAATGATTGTATTATGTTCTCAATGTGACTTTATTTGGTTTACACAATATGACATAATTATAATAATGAAATTTATAATGATAAAATTCAGTATCATTATAATTCATGAGGTAAATGAATATTTATCCAAATGGATGCATGAATTAATGTATTTCTTAACTCATTTATATAAATATCACAACCTTCTAATTCACTGTATATATCTTTATAAGATTCTACATGTAATGATTTTTTCATCACTTATGATTTATTTTAACTTGATTTATGAGGATTTATAGTTGAAACCAATAATTTATTAATTGTTTATTTCTCATATCAATTTTATGATCATTGTAATTATTTATCTCACAATATAATTCTAGTCATGATTGATTACTCATGAATTTCAGTTTAGGGATATTATTTGACAATTTCTTAAAAAATCAAAATTATTCACCTATAATATAGACATTATAGTAATTTTTATGTAATTTTACATTTTCCACTAATTGGTACATAAATTAATTGATAAAATATTTTTATGAAATTATTTATTTGTTTCTTTCTTCCTTCGAAAATAAGTTTTTATAATATTATATTTTTCCCTTATTTACCAAATTTACCCTTTAACCATAGTAAATAAAATAATAACTGAATTTACAATTCATAATGTCAAAAAATAAAAGGTACCTATTTAGACAATTTGAAAAGTTTAATTAAAATATGGAATCCATTTTTCTAAATTCAAAACACAGAAGTTTCTATAATTAATTTAAAATTAATGCTCGTTGTCAAAACCAAATGGCGGGTTTTTAAAAAGTAATAACAATGAAAATATTGACATCATTTTATATCCAATATAAATGTGGAATTACCACCGATTACCAAAATAGGATTAAATTATAAAATTATAATATAATTATGTTTAAAAAGTAATTAATATAAAAATATATCTATATAAATAATAGATTAAAAGGTTGTTTTGAATTAAAGTATAATATTGTTGACTATTCATAAAATATACATTTTATCATAAAAATACCAAAATTTCATCCAAAGATAAATTTGATATTCATATTCTAAAGAAGAAAGTTATATTTTAAAATTAACAGATAAATGTGAAAAAAAACAAAATTTAAAATGGGTGTGCCATCAAAAGGCGGTAAAAGTGTATTTTTTTTAAAATACATCATTTATTTGAAAAATTGAATTTATTATTTATCATTTTATAGAAAATCTGTAAGATTTATTTTAATGATAAATTAAAAAAAAATTAATACTATTCATTTGAGATATTTTATATTTTATTACATAATAATACATTAATAATATATCATTGTTTAGTGAAACTTCGTATTGCATACAATGTAATCCATTAAGAATGTTATTGTAGCGTGTATCGCAAGCCAAGTCAGAGTTCCATGTAGTGAAATCTTCAATTGGTGTTTTGTATAACATAATACAAATTTGGATCATTTATACATTGAATTAAATCTCTTCTCAGTGATGCGTGAACTTAATTCTATCAAAAGAACTTAAAATTATGTCAAACTGAAGAAAAAAATAGTGTTATGTATACTGGAAGCTAATACGGTGTTGCATATAGATATAACTAATCTTGGTGTAGTGGAAACCACAATACATCAAATTATATATCTCATAATTTATTGGGGTGTTACATGTGATTTTTTGAGATTCCAGTACAACTGTGTCATTAGATCCCCTTACTTGAAACTCTATATTCATTTTGAAAAAACATATTACAACGTCTTCATAAGTATCAAAGTCCAAAATTTCAAGATCATTTCAATGGTTTAGTTCTAGAACGCAAAATAATTAACGTATTTTACTATTATTGGGTTTAACACCCCATAAGATATAAATTTTTCCCAATGAAAAATTTTCTACATAATATGTTGAAGAATCACCTTTTGTTTTCATCATCTAAATGAATTATTTCTCTAAATTTATCCAAAGAGTTTTTGGGAAATTTTTATAAATAAATATTTTTTCTTAAATTCATTCCACTACGTCGCATCAATTTAAATATTCAGCTTGGGGTTCTTAATTAACACCAAACATTGGTCATCTTCTCAACTTGAACTGAAAAGGACAAGATATGCATTCTTTATCTCAGGACATTGAAGAAATGAAGGATGTATCCATTGAGTGGAACCTGTAATGGCCCGGACCTCCCTGGTCCATTAATTTGTGAAAATGTGGTGTTGGAGGTGTTCCGGGAGGACAAGGTGACTTATCCTCCAGCTGCTGCCTACCGGTAGCTCGGTCTACCGGTAGCTACTGATTACCGGTAGCTCGGTCTACCGGTAGCTGCTGATTACCGGTATCTCGGTCTACCGGTAGCTGCTGATTACCGGTAGCTCGGTCTACCGGTAGCTGCTGCCTACTGGTAGCTCGGTCTACCAGTAGCTGCTGATTACCGGTAGCTCGGTCTACCGGTAGCTGCTGATTACCGGTAGCTCGGTCTACCGGTAGCTGCTGATTACCGGTAGCTCGGTCTACCGGTAGCTGCTGATTACCGGTAGCTCGTTCTACCGGTAGCTGCTGCCTACCGGTAGCTCGGTCTACCGGTAGCTGCTGATTACCGGTAGCTCGGTCTACCGGTAGCCGCATCCTACCGGTAGCTGGGTTTACCAGTATCCACGGCATACTGATAGCTCAGTATACTGGTAGCCGTAGTCCAGCAGTAGCTCGGCTAACACTTTTACAAATTTCTAGTTCTGTGAACAGTGTTTCTATCGGTGAGGTTCTATCGGTGGACTTCTATCGGTGAGGTTCAGTGAACAGTGTTTCTATCGGTGAGGTCCTATCGGTGGACTTCTATCGGTGAGGTTCAGTGAACAATGTTTCTATCAGTGAGGATCTATCAGTAGACTTGTGTTTCTATCGTTAAGGCTCTATCGGTGAGCTGCTGATTTCCGGTAGCTCGGTCTACCGGTAGCTGCTGATTACCGGTAGCTCGGTCTACCGGTAGCTGCTGATTACCGGTAGCTCGGTCTACCGGTAGCTGCTGATTACCGGTAGCTCGGTCTACCGGTAGCTGCTGCCTACCGGTAGCTCGGTCTACCGGTAGCTGCTGATTACCGGTAGCTCGGTCTACCGGTAGCCGCATCCTACCGGTAGCTGGGTTTACCAGTAGTCACGGCATACTGATAGCTCAGTATACTGGTAGTCGTAGTCCAGCAGTAGCTCGGCTAACACTTTGCCAAATTTCTAGTTCTGTGAACAGTGTTTCTATCGGTGAGGTTCTATCGGTGGACTTCTATCGGTGAGGTTCAGTGAACAGTGTTTCTATCGGTGAGGTCCTATCGGTGGACTTCTATCGGTGAGGTTCAGTGAACAGTGTTTCTATCAGTGAGGATCTATCAGTAGACTTGTGTTTCTATCGGTAAGGCTCTATCGGTGAGCTTTTCTTTCCTTTGCCAAATTTCACGAATGAACAGTGTTTCCATACTCCATAAGAGCTACCGATTCCATACTTTGCCAAATTTTGAGTATGTGAACAGTGTTTCCAGCTTCGCAAATTTGACGTTTTCTTTAACGTAAAATACTTTTAAAAACTTATTTTAAGGACTTTATGGCCGATTCAAAGGCCATAAATCCTATATTAATTATTCCTAAGTCCGTGATGTTTTTACTTGGTCAAACCGCGTGGGTTAATGTGATCCGTTTTTAATGGAGAATAAACCGGATCTTAAACTGTCGCCTCTCTAATTTTTTTTAAGAAGGAACGAGATATCATTCTTCGTTGTTCTTCCTCCTGGTTCTCATCTACGAGACGCTAGAACCTTGCAATCATTCTCGTAGGAGTTTCACAATCAAACGTTACTCAGATCAGTTCCGCTCTGTTGATGCAACCAAGTTGTATCGATCGTTCTTCGATATAAGGTATGTTTTATCATCGTTCCTTCGGGGATCACCTTTTCTTGTTCTTCCTTCCATATTAGCATGTAATCTCCATGGTTCTAATGGGTTTTCTTGGGGTTGGTTGGTACTGTCGTACCATGGCATCCTCTGGTGGATGCAGCTATCGTGAGGAGAAGAGGACTGTGACCCGTTGTGTGGATAAAGGACATCAAGAACTCTTCGAGGTAGGGGATTCAAGGCTCCTCTAATTGTATATGTGCAATCGTAGAATTAGCATGATTTATCTCTTTGGATCACAATGAAATTGACCTAATTAAATACTTGAACCGGATTAAAAGAATTGGTCGATCGCATGCTGTTGCTTTATACCGTGATAACGGTTTGCCTCATGTTTTCTTAGATATAGTGATATCTATGTTTTCTTTGATTTGTTGTTCGTTCATGATAGAAATTGATAATGAACGTAAAGCCAGAATTAATTGTTAATTAATTGGCTAATGATAAAGAGGCATGTAAATTAATCTGGTTATTGTAGTTGTTGTAGTTTTTCTAATTTGAGGATAATCAAATTAGGGAAGTAAGCATGGTTATTTAAATTGTGATAGCTTACTGATTAGGTATCCATGATTGGAACCTATGAATAACAAGTCTGTTAATTCAATATGGATTACAGAACAGATTATGTGGGAATTTCTAAAAGGGTTCTGAGTTACCCTCTTGTTTGTTAAAGGGCCGAGAGCCCACTTTGCGATGTTTGTTTTCCTGCTGCTTGTGCTGTGATGTGATCCTGGATGGCTGTTGTGATATGTGGAGGCATGGAGACTTGTGGTTGTGGCAGCGGATGACGCCTAGTGTGGCGAGATGCATCGGTTTATGCATGTGGGTGTCGGGGAGGACACCAAGAATGATGGTATGAGATGAATGTGATGGTTTGATGTTGGTGGTTTGATTGTTTATCTGCTTTACTTTTCCCCACTGCTCAAGGCAGCTGGTCTTGCTTACCCTCTTTCCGAAGGAGGCGAAGACACGCGGGGTATGCCACGTGCTTTCTGTGTTTAGCCTCTCGATGGAGGATGGGTCTATGCTCTTTCTATAGGCGGAAAAGACTCGATGGGTAGTATATCTACTCACCGTATTGAGCCTCCTTTGTGTTTAGAAGCATAGGATGTTTTTCTAGAATGCCTGGGAATGTGGAAAAGTAATTCTGTAATGAATGTTTGATTAAATGGTGAAAATCCACGGGGATGGAGATGCTGGAATTTAAAGGTGATGTGAATCTTAAAAAGGAGCAGTTGTTTTTGAAAGTGATTCCATTTTAGTTTAATGTGGTAAATTGTTCATGGTTAATTAATGTTTAAAGAATTAATTAACGTACAGTGGAACTGATAAAATGAAAATGGAGTAATCTAATAAATCTCTTCAAAAGGTTGTGTGCTTATAGGATACCTAGTCTTAGAAGTATCAGCCTGGAGTCTGAGAGATGTTAGTTGCAGTTGTGCCTATGACTAGGTAATGCCCATAGTGTGGTTGTGAGTTATATATATTCTGTACTTTTTGTGTTTCTATACGCTAATCCACCCTGTTGTTAAGGGCAACTGACACCCCTGGGATTCTGAGCCCTGGGGGGTGTTTTCCCTAGCATTCTGATGGGAGGTTGAATGGCTGACTACCCCCTTTGGCCCCGCTCTCTTCTCTTGGTAGATACTTGTTCCATGAGGCAAGCGGTTAGTTACCCCATATATGTGTAGAGGGATTAATGGCTTGCGGTTATTCACACACATATATTCTGGATATAGTATCCTATGGACTACTATAGGTGTAACGTGTATAGGCTGTGATGGCTTGAGGATCCTTACTCGAAGTATGGGCTGTAATGGCTTGATGTATTATACCCGATGTATGATACACGTTATGCGAGCTGTGGTGGCTCCCAGAAACTACCTGGTTACCTTTGGTTGTGAGGACGGTGTGGTGCTTCGCCCAGGTGTCTGCGGGCAAGCCGATGTGGTGCACGAGGTGAAAATTGTGGAGCTTAGCCCAGGTATCTGCGGGCAAGCCTTTGGAGAGAGATGCACAGGACGTATGTCGTTGGGGAAAAGTGGAAAATCAGTGGGGAAGTAGTAGTGGGGTACCCTTGATATTCTTTACTATATGCTATATTCTTGTATGCGTTACTTGGTGAGAGTAGCCTTGGTGAGGTTGGGAACATAGTATACCTGTTTAGATAACGAGTTAGTTTCACTTGTTGTTCACTGGGCTTTAGCATGCTTTCTTTACTTTTTCACGAGAGTCTTATGGAGGATCCTACTGAGTATACTGTTATACTCACACTATGTACATATAAACTGTTTTCAGGTCACTTGGAGCAGGTTGGAGATCAAGCTGGTTACTACTAGCTTGTGGTTGGTGGAGGAGATGTTCGGGCTTGTGGTCGCTGCCGTTTTTCTTTCTTTTGGGTACTTTTAGTTTTCCCTTTCATTTGTAGTACTTTTTCATGACATTTCATATATGTACTTGGGTTTCTTTTATATTTTTAGTTCTGAGTTGGAGTTGGTTGGAGTCTATTCTATCTCTCTCTTCTGCATGTGTTCTCTTAGAGGGTAATGCCTCCCATTTGCGTGTGTATTATACCCTCGGTGCTAGTCACCAACCCAGGGGCCTACTGGAGGCGGGACTCGAGGGTCATTATCTCCCTTCTCACATTGCCGGCCCAGGAGGGGTACACTTTGTGGGGAAGGGGTCGTGACAGAGTGGTATCAGAGCTCTGGTTGAGGGATAGGATGGAGTTTGGAGTTAGGCACAGGTGAGGATGCATGGGATGGTAGGGAAACGGTGTCATTCATGTTTCGCAAGTGGGGTAAACACTGGAGATCGGCAGAGACATAGGCGTTCAGGGCCCCCTATGATCTGTTGCACGAACCTTTAAGTTTATAGTGGCTACTAAACAAAGTGATACTGGTTGCAGGGTAGAGACCTAGGAAAGGGTCATGCATCATTATTCTTTGCGCCTGTGTTTGAATGGGTAGACCTTGGGATAGGTAACCTAAAATTAATAAAACAAAATAATTAATTAATTAATGTTGAGTCTTCCATATTCCAGGCTTAGGAGCTCTAACAGTTGTTATTTTACAGGTGTGGCTCCAGGTCGACGTCCTCGTCATGTTTGCACAGAAGGTGCCCAGCAGGCTGTTCCAGCAGATCGTCGTCGGGTAGAGGTTGATGACGATGACACTTGGAGGAAGACACTCCGAGAGTTTAAGCGCCAGAGTCTACAGAAGTACGAGGGCTCCGTTTCAGATGTATTCACAGAAGACTGGTTGGAGGAGGTCGAGATAGGCTTCAGTTCGATTCGCGATCGGAAGGAACACTGGGTGTCCTTGGTTGTGACGATGTTGCGTGGAGCAGCGAGATAGTGGTGGTTCTTGTTCCTCGGGGATCGTGAGGAGTCAGCGATCTCATGGGAGGAGTTTCGAGACAGGTTTAGAGTCGAGTTTCTTTCATCGACTGCGAAGGCATCCAGTCGCCAGGAGCTTCTTACCCTTCAACAGGGGAGATCCAGTGTTCGGGAGTTTGGAATCCATTTCAGGAACCTTCTAAGATATGCTTCAGACCTGTTACCAGATGCTGAGGCCAGGGCGAGGCATTTCGAGGAGGCTTTGCGTCCAGAGATACAGTGCCAGGTCACCCCATTTATGCTGAAGACATATCTTGAGGTGCTGGCGAGGGCAGAGGTTGTTGAGAGAACTTTGACCAGGACCGGATCGTCATGAGAGGGGAATCATCATGATTCCTCACGAAGCAGAGCTGTGGTCCGGGGTTCCCGATTTTCAGGAAAGAAGAGTTTCCGTTCACCTGGGGGTAGGTCCCAGCCCTTCCCATCTCGTTTCTCCGGAGGTAGAAACTCTCAGACCTATGCCAAGGGATCAGGTGCTTGTTTTTCTTGTGGTGGACGTGGTCATCAGCAGCGGGGGTGCCCAACTTTTCAGAGCAGTCATCGTGCACCAGGCGCTCCACTCCAGGTTCCTCCGTTGAGGAAGTTCCAGCCGAGGCAGCAGCAGTAGGTTGCACCAGCTTTAGATCACCAGAGGGTAGATGGAGCAGGCAGAGGACAGCCCCATGACGCTCCCCGTCCTCAGAGAACAGAGTGCGGCCGTGGTGGTGGTCGTCATCAGGGTCAGAGAGGCCGTGGAGGTGGTCGTGGTCAGCTTCATGCTCCAGCGTTGCCAGCTCCAGGCGAGCCATACGTCGTCCGAGGTACCCTTTGCTTGTTTTCTACCTTGGTGTATGCCTTGTTTGATTTAGGAGCGACACACTCCTTTATATCCCCTACCCTTGTCCACGCTTTGGGACATGAGGTAGAGAGGCTTCCAGTGCCCTTGGCGTTGACTACGCCAGTTGGAGGTCGAGCTAGCTTGTTTGAAGTATGTAGAGACTGTGAGCTAGTGTTGGGGCAGCACCGCTCTTGGGGAGATTTCCTATGTTTACGAATACAACCATATGATGTCATCCTCAGCATGGATTGGTTGTATTCGGTGCAGGCTATTGTGGATTGCTACAGGAAGAAGGTCGTTTTCTTTGATGAAGATGGAGAGGAAGTAGTGTTTGTTGGTGAGAGAGATCCTCGGATGAGTCATAGACGAGTTTCATCCTTATCATCCATGATGGATGGGATGATGTTGAGTTCTTTAGAGGTTCAACAACCGGCATTTCCTAGGGTCGTAGAGGAGTACCCTGATGTCTTTCCAGAAGAGGTTGTATCCTTACCCCCTCGATGAGAGATCGAGTTTGGGATCGAGCTACAGCCAGGAGCGTCTCCTATCTCTATGTCTCCGTATAGGATGGCCCCTTCTGAGTTACGAGAGCTATGTATTCAGCTCGACGGTCTGTTGCAGTGTGGTTTTGTTCAGCCAAGTGTGTCACCGTGGGGTGCACCAGTTTTGTTTGTGAAAACGGCTGATGGCAGTTTTCGGTTGTGCGTCGATTATCGTCGCTTAAACAAAGTGACAATAAATAACCGTTATCCTCTCCCGCGGATTGATGACCTATTCGATCAACTGAAGGGTGCAAGTTGGTTTTCAAAGATAGGCTTGCGGTCTGGATATCACCAGATGCGTGTAAAGGATGAGGATATCCCAAAGACTGCTTTCCGTTGTCGTCATGGGCATTATGAGTTTGTTGTAATGCCATTCGGCGTGACGAATGCTCCAGCTGTTTTTATGGGGTTGATGAATGCTGTGTTCCGTGAATTCCTGGACAAGTTTTTTGTGGTTTTCATCGATGACATCCTTGTGTACTCCACATCTGAAGAGGAGCATGCAGAGCATCTACGAGCCGTTTTGGGAGTTCTTTGCCAACATCAGTTGTTTGGGAAGTTGTCCAAGTGTGAGTTCTGGGCTCAAGAAGTTCGTTTCTTGGGACATGTTGTGTCCCAACAGGGAGTAGCTGTGGATCCTTCGAAGATAGAAGTGGTGGTGTCTTGGCCAGCCCCCAAGACCGTGTCAGAGGTGCGATGTTTCCTTGGTCTCGCAGGCTATTACAAGAGGTTTGTGGCTAATTTCTCCCGAGTTGCGACTCCTATGAAAGCTTTGACCAGGAAGGATCAAGCGTTCATATGGACTGATCAGTGTCAGACAGCTTTCGAGTATCTAAAGGAGAAGTTGGTAAGTGCTCCAGTCCTTTGTCTTCCAGCGGAGGGAGTCCAGTTTGATGTTTTCTGTGATGCATCACATCTGGGGCTAGGATGTGTTCTCATGCAGCAGAGGTCCATTGTTTCTTATGGGTCTCGGCAGTTGCATCCCCATGAATGAAACTATGCCTCCCATGATCATGAGTTGGCAGCCGTGGTGTTTGCTCTAAAGTTGTGGAGACATTACCTCATTGGCGAGCGCTATGTGGTTTTCACCGATCATAAGAGTTTGAGGTATGTTTTCTCTCAGCGGGACTTGAACATGAGGCAGCGTCGGTGGATGGAGTTCTTGCAGGAATACGACTTCGAAATATCGTATACACCTGGGAAGGGAAATGTTTTTGTTGATGCACTTAGCTGAAAGTCACGTAGTGATGTTGTGCGTGAATCTGTTGATTCTTGGAGAGTGATGGAAGAGCTATCATCTTTACATATTGATATAGGAGAAGTTGGGGGAAGAGGTTGTCTTTTCCAGATGACGGTGCAGTCATCCCTGATGCAGAAGGTGGAAGAGTCTCAGTTGGGTGATCTAGAGGTGGATGTTTGGAGAGACAGAGTTGTATGTGGTGAGGCCACTGATGGTTGGTCGAAGGATGAACAACATCGAGTATTGTATCATGGTAGGCTTTTTTTCCCTTGGCGATGCGCGAGACCGTTCTCCGAGAGTTCCATAGTTCACCCTTTGCGGTACATCCTGGTGTGACGAAGATGTACCGATCATTGAGGAGTCAGTTTTGGTGGCCTGGGCTGAAGCGTTCAGTTGCAGAATATGTGTCTCGATGTTTAGTCTGCAAGAAGGTGAAGGCCGAACACCGTGTTCCTGGTGGTCTTCTCCAGCACATAGAGATTCCTCAGTGGAAGTGGGAGGACATCTCAATGGACGTTGTTACAGGTTTACCTCGAGCTCCGGGAGGACATGATACTATATGGGTGGTAGTGGATCGTTTTACTAAATCGGCCCACTTCATAGCAATCAAAGAGTCGAGCTCAGTGGAGGTTTTGTCGAGGCAGTATCTGGAGGAGGTGGTGAGGCTTCACGGAGTACCTAGGACGATCATTTCTGATCGAGATCCTCGTTTTACCTCTAGGGTGTGGAGAGGTCTCCAACATGCTTTTGGATCTCAACTATGCCTTAGCACTTCTTTTCATCCTCAAACGGATGGTCAGACAGAGCGAACCATCCAGACTCTTGAAGACATGTTGTGCTCTTGTGTTATTGATTTTGGAGGTTCATGGGTGAAGCACTTACCCTTGGTAGAATTCTCTTACAATAATAGTTTTCACTCTACCATCGGTATGGCGCCGTTTGAAGCCTTGTATGGTCGGCCATGCCGTTCTCCGTTGTGCTGGACTGGGGTCGGAGAGTCAGCAATCCTCGGACCAGAACTAGTGCAGAATACAACAGAGATGGTTCAGGTGATTCGTGAGAGGATGAGGACAGCACATGATCGTCAGAAATCATATGCTGATCAAAGAAGGATACCGTTAGAGTTTAATATTGGGGATCATGTGTTTCTAAAGGTGACTCCCCGTCATGGGCAGCGAAGGTTTGGTCGTGGAAGTAAGCTTTCTCCCCGCATTGTTGGGCCTTTCGAGGTGTTAGCTCGTGTTGGATCTATGGCGTATCGAGTAGCACTTCCCCCTCAGATGAGTCAGATACATGATGTTTTCCATGTATCACAGTTCCGTCGTTATCTTCATGATGAATCTCATGTTATCGATTGGGGAGAGATCGATATTGATGATGATGCAACCTTCGAGGAGAGACCTGTGGAGATCCAAGACCACAAGGAGAAGGTGTTGCGTGGGCGTTCTATCCCCTTAGTTCGTGTCCTGTGGCGACACGGTGGCATGGAGGAGTGTACCTGGGAGCGTGAGTCACAGATACGTGCTCAGTACCCAGAGTTGTTTAATTTTTAACTCTTTCCATGTAATGATGTTTCCTTTATGGTTAGACCTTTCATGTTTTATTTATGTACCTTTGATGTGATTTTATGTTTGAATTGTTTGGTTATGGATTATTTGTTTCCATACTCTCGGATGTCGTAGTTTTGTTCCAGCTTTTGAACAACTCATGGTGGTTTTCCCCTAAGAGGTATCTTATGGGGTGGTTGTTCAGACCCCTCTTTTCTTCTGGGTTGGTTTTTAATTCTCGAGGACGAGATTGTTTTGACAGGTATCTAATGTAATGTCCCGGACCTCCCTGGTCCATTACTTTGTGAAAATGTGGTGTTGGAGGTGTTCCGGGAGGACAAGGTGACTTATCCCCCAGCTGCTGCCTACCGGTAGCTCGGTCTACCGGTAGCTGCTGATTACCGGTAGCTCGGTCTACCGGTAGCTGCTGATTACCGATAGCTCGGTCTACCGGTAGCTGCTGATTACCGGTAGCTCGGTCTACCGGTAGCTGTTGCCTACCGGTAGCTCGGTCTACCAGTAGCTGCTGATTACCGGTAGCTCGGTCTACCGGTAACTGCTGATTACCGGTAGACCGAGCTACCGGTAGCTGCTGATTACTGGAAGCTCGGTCTACCGGTAGCTGCTAATTACTGGTAGCTCGGTCTACCGGTAGCTGCTGCCTACTGGTAGCTCGGTCTACCGGTAGCTGCTGATTACCGGTAGCTTGGTCTACCGGTAGCCGCATCCTACCGGTTGCTGGGTTTACCAGTAGCCACGACATACTGATAGCTCGGTATACTGGTAGCCGCAGTCCAGCAGTAGCTCGGCTAACACTTTTCCAAATTTCTAGTTCTGTGAACAGTGTTTCTATCGGTGAGGTTCTATCGGTGGACTTCTATCGGTGAGGTTCATTGAACAGTGTTTCTATCGGTGAGGTCCTATCGGTGGACTTCTATCGGTGAGGTTCAGTGAACAGTGTTTCTATCAGTGAGGATCTATCAGTAGACTTGTGTTTCTATTGGTAAGGCTCTATCGGTGCACTTTTCTTTCCTTTGCCAAATTTCACGAATGAACAGTGTTTCCAGACTCCATAAGAGCTACCGATTCCATACTTTGCCAAATTTTGAGTATGTGAACAGTGTTTCGAGCTTCGCAAATTTGACATTTTCTTTGATGTAAAATACTTTTAAACCTTATTTTAAGGACTTTAAGGCCGATTCAAAGGCCATAAATCCTATATTATTTATTCCTAAGGCCGGGATGTTTTTACTTGGTCAAACCGCGTGGGTTAATGCGATCCGTTTTTAATGGAGAATAAACCGGATCTTAAACTGTCGCCTCTCTAATTTTTTTTAAAAAGGAACGAGATATCATTCTTCGTTGTTCTTCCTCCTGGTTCTCATCTATGAGACGCTAGAACCTTGCAATCATTCTTGTAGGAGTTTCACAATCAAACGTTACTCAGATCAGTTCCGCTTTGTTGATGCAAACAAGTTGTGTCGATCGTTCTTCGATATAAGGTATTTTTTATCATCGTTCCTTCGGTGATCACCTTCTCTTGTTCTTCCTTCCATATTAGCATGTAATCTCCATGGTTCTAATTGTTTTTCTTGGGGTTGGTTGGTACTGTCGTACCGTGGCATCCTCTGGTGGATGCAGCTATCGTGAGGAGAAGAGGACTGTGACCCGTTGTGTGGATAAAGGATGTCAAGAACTCTTCGAGGTTGGGGATTCATGGCTCCTCTAATTGTATATGTTCAATCATAGAATTAGCATGATTTATCTCTTTGGATCACAATGAAATTGACCTAATTAAATACTTGAACCAGATTAAAAGAATTGGTTGATCGCATGATGTTGCTTTATACCGTGATAACGGTTTACCTCATGTTTTCTTAGATATAGTGATATCTATGTTTTCATTGATTTTTTGATCGTTCATGATAGAAATTGATAATGAACGTAAATCCGGAATTAATTGTTAATTAATTGGCTAAAGATAAAGAGGCATGTAAATTAATCTGGTTATTGCCGTTGTTGTAGTTGTTCTAATTTGAGGATAATCAAATTAGGGAAGTAAGCATGGTTATTTAAATTGTGATAGCATACTGATTTGGTATCCATGATTGGAACCTATGAATAACAAGTCTGTTAATTCAATATGGATTAGAGAACAGATTATGTGGGAATTTCTAAAAGGGTTCTGAGTTACCCTCTTGTTTGTTAAAGGGCCGAGAGCCCACTTTGTGATGTTTGTTTTCCTGCTGCTTGTGCTGTGATGTGAGCCTGGATGGCTGTTGTGATATGTGGAGGCCTGGAGACTTGTGGTTGTGGCAGCGGATGACGCCTAGTGTGGAGAGATGCATCGGTTTATGCATGTGGGTGTCGGGGAGGACACCAAGGATGATGGTATGAGATGAATGTGATGGTTTGATGTTGGTGTTTTGATTGTTTATCTGATTTACTTTTCCCCACTGCTCAAGGCAGCTGGTCTTGCTTACCCTCTTTCCGAAGGAGGCGAAGACACGCGGGGTATGCCACGTGCTTTCCGTGTTTAGCCTCTCGATGGAGGATGGGTCTATGCTCTTTCTATAGGCAGAAAAGACTCGACGGGTAGTATATCTACTCACCGTGTTAAGACTCCTTTGTGTTTAGAAGCATAGGATGTTTTTCTTGAATTCCTGGGAATGTGGAAAAGTAATTCTGTAATGAATGTTTTATTAAATGGTGAAAATCCACGGGGATGGAGATGATGGAATTTCAAGGTGATGTGAATCTTAAAAAGGAGCAGTTGTTTTTGAAAGTGATGCCATTTTAGTTTAATGTGGCAAATTGTTCATGGTTAATTAATGTTTACAGAATTAATTAACGTATAGTGGAACTGATAAAATGAAAATGGAGTAATCTAATAAAGCTCTTCAAATGGTTGTGTGCTTAAAGAATACCTAGTCTTAGAAGTAGCAGCCTGGAGTCTGAGAGACGTTAGCTGCAGTTGTGCCTATGACTAGGTAATGCCTATAGTGTGGTTGTGAGTTATATATATTCTGTACTTTTTGTGTTTCTATACGCTACTCCACCCTGTTGGTAAGGGCAACTGACACCCCTAGGATTCTGAGCCCTGGGGGGGTGTTTTCCCCAACATTCTGATGGGATGTTGAATGGCTGACTACCCCCTTTGGCCCCGCTCTCTTCTCTTGGTAGATACTTGTGCCATGAGGAAAGCGGTTAGTTACCCCATATATGTGTGTAGAGGGCTGTAATGGCTTGTGGTTATTAACACACATATATTCTGGATATAGTATCCTATGGACTACTATAGGTGTAACGTGTATAGGCTGTGATGGCTTGAGGATCCTTACTCGAAGTATGGGCTGTAATGGCTTGAGGTATTATACCCGACGTATGATACACGTTATGCGAGATGTGGTGGCTCCCAGAAACTACCTGGTTACTTTTGGTTGTGAGGACGGTGTTGTGCTTCTCCCAGGTGTCTGCGGGAAAGCCTATGTGGTGCACGAGGTGCAGATTGTGGAGCTTAGCCCAGGTGTCTGCGGGCAAGCCTTTGGAGAGAGATGCACAAGACGTATGTCGTTGGGGAAAAGCGGCAAATCAGTGGGGAAGTAGTAGCGGGGTACCCTTGATATTCTTTACTATATGCTATATTCTTGTATGCTTTACTTGGTGAGAGTATCCTTGGTGAGGTTGGGAACATAGTATACATGTTTAGATAACGAGTTAGTTTCACTTGTTGTTCACTGGGCTTTAGCATGCTTTCTTTACTTTTGCACGAGAGTCTTGGGGAGGATCCTACTGAGTATACTGTTATACTCACCCTATGTACATATAAACGGTTTTTCAGGTCACTTGGAGCAGGTTGGAGATCAAGCTGGTTACTACTAGCTTGTGGTTGGAGGAGGAGCTGTTCGGGCTTGTGGTCGCTTCCGTTTTTCTTTCTTTTTGGTACTTTTAGTTTTCCCTTTCATTTGTAGTACTTTTGCATGACATTTCATATATGTACTAGGGTTTCTTTTATATTTTCAGTTCTGAGTTGGAGTTGGTTGGAGTCTATTCTATCTCTCTCTTCTGCATGTGTTCTCTTAGAGGGTAATGCCTCCCATTTGCGTGTGTATTATACCCTCGGTGCTAGTCGCCAACCCGGGGCCTACTGGAGGTGGGACTCGGGGGTCATTATCTCCCTTCTCACATTGCCGGCCCAAGAGGGGTACACTTTGTGGGGAGGGGGTCGTGACAGAACCACTATTTCACAACTAGTGGATCGAAATATCCACTAAACATTAGTGGTTTTTAATTCATAAAACACATTGTGGACAGGTTCTCCCCCATTGTTGATGGATTTTGTTCCATATTATTCAAGTTATTGTTCAAAACCAAAGACAGCGAGGTAAGTGTTTCCATGAAATTTTTAACTACACCTCCCAAGGCATTGTGGATTTCTTTCAGGTAATCACTACATTGTCCCTCACTTTATGTATTTTTAGGGTTTCTCCTACTCCCCACCATTTAATAAAATATATAATTTATTAACAAAACATAATTCAACTTGTCTGGAATAAATTATTTTTTTGTGAAATTTATTCAAAAGGATTACTTTGTGGGATCCCTATTTTTCTAATTTTTCTTAAAAAAATATTCTCTGGTTGTATGACTCATACATAAAATTTTTAACTATTTTTTTCAAATATTAATTACCAAATTTACTAAACTATGTTTTCATACAAAACTATAGTGAACTCAATTTTCTTTACATTATGATTAACTTAATTTTAATTATAAATAATATAAAATTGTTACAAAAATAGGATCCAAATTCTTAGGTGTTGGAAAAACTAGAACCATACACTCATTTTATATATTAAAACATAAAATTTATTTTAATTCCTTCTTCACTAGATTATTATTGTCCTTATTATTCTTTTTAGAAGAAGTAGTTATATGAGGATATAGATCAGTGAAAGGGCTGAGCTAAAATCCCAATAAGATGATAGAAAAGAACATTACTCAATAAAAAATTGGAGAGAATAATCATAATCATCATAACATAATAATTGTCTCATCATCAAAATTAGTATAGTAATATTTATATAAAGTATCTGAATGTTGTAATACATAAAAATTTGGCATCATGTCATAGTGGTCAAATACCACATATAGCAGATAAAAATTATAGAATTATGATCTTAAAAAAATATGTGAGTAATAATAAAATCATGAACATTAAAAAACATACCATATTTTCAAACACATTTTTCATTATCACACAAGATAAATCAACATTTCCCAATTCATTGGAGTCATATATAATTACGGGCACACCCATCGCATCCTAACATTTATATAATCGTGCATTTCATATTGAACGTATATCAATATCAGAAAAAAAACCCAAGGAATGTAATGCATTTAATAAGAATACATTCATGGATAAAATTTTTGGGTCCCACTTTTAAAAGGGAATAATGTAATTGGCATAAGAATAATCAATCTTGATTAAATAAGAAACAATCTAAATAGAGGTAAAAGATGTGATTTTAAAAGGAAATGTTCTTTTGCAATTATTTTTACATTTTTTATAAAATAATATTGAAAACATATATATCCCCAAAAAAATGATAATAAATGGATATAATATTTTATTGATTTTAAAAGATCAACCATAACGAAATTCGGTATGAAAGAGTAAACCCCATGGGAAATAAAGTTGGGATTCAAAATCAATATACTCTATATCTGAAAGATTTATTCATATTAATATCTTGTATATTAAAATTATATTCATTAATAATTAAATAAATATAATATTATATATTTATTTTATTCATTAATATTTTATGAAGTTATTTTATGGCTATTTTTTTATTTTATATTGTTCGATTTCATCATTTTCAAGTCATCATTTTCTTCTTTTTCATGATCGATTCACTTTTATACCTGTAATAAAGTTCATGTATGGGGCGAAAAAATACAAGAAAAATAAATTATAATTTCTTAATGATCATAAAAAAGATTAAATGGTCTTATATTTTTTTCATTCAAATATGAGGATAATTAATTAGATTAAATTTTAGTGATAACTCTTTTGATTAATTTGGCATATTTGAAATCATCACGAAGTTGATTGGTATTATTATTTAATATCTTTTATGTATGTTTAACCTAGAAAATTATAAATGTTATGAAATAATTTTAAAAATTTGAATCAATAATTGTAATGGTTTTATGAACATCTTAGATGATGGTAAAGGAAAATGAAAAACTTTTCTTCCTCGAATGTAATAAATCAACACCTCACAGATTATAATTATATTTTTTGAATAAGAGGAATTGGATAAGAATATTTAGAATGAATTGTTACCTTCACATAATAATATTATATTATATTTAATATATTGGAGTCATTATTCCACTCTCATAATGGGATGTTTTGAGTGATTATTAAAAGAAATTAAATTGATGAGAAATTAAAAGAAAATTGCAGATTATTTTGCATCTTGAACTCCTCTCCTTGAGAGCCACATTAGGAAAATTGGGAATGGTATTTGGGTGAGACCAATGGATCCTAGAAAATGGGGACGTTCTTTGGAATATAATTTTATATAAATTATAAATTCTACATTGATTTGGAGGTGTGATGGGAAGAGGAGGTGAGGGTGGTAATTATATGGGAGCAGAGGTGTATTTTTTGAATATTTTATGCATTAGATAAATATTTTTTAACAAGACAAGGAATAGTTTTTTATTTCACTGAAAACAAATAAAAATGTGAATTTTATTTCTAAAACCTCGTATTATCATCAACCATATCTCAATAAATATGTTATTAACTCTATGGAGTTAAATATCCAAAACTACCTTATTCCACTATTCAAAAAATACACAATAATAAAAAATTACAAAAAATTCATCCTAAATTATTCTTGACATGAAGAATTAAAAAATGATTTACATTTATTAAATATATTTTTCTGAATAAGGGAAATTTATTTTTTTATTTAAATCATCATTTATTAAAAAAGTATTGATTTTATAATTATAACTAATTATATAACACAGAGAAAAATTAATTAAGGACGCAGAAAAATATCATAAAATGATAAGTAAATAAAATATTAAAATACAAATTTATTTTATGAATGTATATTTTATTTTGAATTATTTTTTAAATTATAAATTTTTAGATAAACATTTATGTTTTATAAAAATACATTCACTTAATTATTAATTTTAAAAACGTTTACTTAATTATAAAATCATAAAATTAAAAACTATTATCAGTTATAAGAAGCCTGATTTTAATTTATAATTTCATAAAAGTGGTAAATTTTATATTTTCCAAATTACTATTGGAAATGGTATTCATACAATTACTGACATCATGTTACTATTCCATTAGGATTGGTTCATTACTTTCATGAAATATAGACTATTTCATTCATTACTTATAATGATTTTATTATGTTCTCAAATTGACTTTATTTGGTTTACACAATATGACATAATTACAATAATGAAATTTTCAATGATAAAAATCTGTATCATTACTATACACGAGGTTAATGAATATTCAACCAAATAGAAGAGTGAATTAATGTATTTCTTAACTCATTTTTTAAATATCACAACCTACTAATTCACTGTATATATCATTATATGATTCTGCATGAAATAAATTTTTCATCACTTATGATTTATTTTCACTTGATTTATGTGGATTTATAGTTGAAACCAATAATTGATTCATTAATTATTTCTCATATCAATGTTATGATCATTTTAATTGTTTATCTCACAATATAATTCTAGTCATGATTGTTTACTCATGAATTTCAGTTGAGCGATATTATTTGAAAATTTCCTAATAAATCCAAATTATTCACCTATAATATAGACATTATATATATTTTTATGTTATTCTACATTTTACACTCTTTGGTACATAAATTAATTGGTAAAATATTTGTATGAAATTCATTATTTTTTTCTTTCTTCCTTCAAAAATAGGTTTTTATTCCAAAACATACTTTTCATAAAATGTTTTACATAAAGTTTTTATCCTATAAAAATAATTTATTAATGGAATAATTTCCCATTATATATATTTTTTTGAATCATATTAAAATTATTTTGTTTTCTAAATAATTAACATTTGTCTTTTATCGAAAATATGAAATGAATCTTGTTTTAACAAAAAAGACATGTATTGAATTTTCCACCATTATGACCTTGAATTTTATTAAACATTACATTAAACTTTTAAACTATTATTGAAAAAGGAATGTATTTAAAATATATTTTTTTATAACGTATTTTAAAAATGAAAATAATTTTTTCCTCAAGCATGATTTAAAAGTCATTTTATATTTCTATTCGTGAATGACATCAAAAATTTATTATACTTATGACCCATTGGGAATATATTTTATACATATCAAATATATTATTTACTTTGATAGATTATGAACATTATGCCTGTGTATTTTTTATTTTGATTCCAACCATTATACTACTGTAGATGTTTACTGGAAATTTTTGTTCATTTAGACAATGTATTCAAATTTCATATTAAAATTTTACATTACAAATTATTATGTTTCTTATGGTTCCACCATTCTTGTGAATAATGTAAAAAACATAATATATGACTGGTATGGAATGGGAAATTTATATCCCCTCGATGAATTCAAACATTTCATGAGATAAATAAGATAAACAAATCATATGTGTTTATAATAAAAAATTTAAACAACATTGATGATAGATCTTGACAGAATTGTAAAGACCCGTAAATTTCAAGGAAATTTTTTTTCTTAATTTTCTTTGGAATTTTACAAGAGCGCATTTTCTGACGGCACCTGATTCCGAGGCCCGGTGTGCCCGGAATCAATTTCCGAATTTTGGCTTGGGTACGATCAGTGAACGGACGAGCGGGTTTTTCTAACTTTTGAACCGGTGCCCGGAATCGAATTCTGAGGGCACCGATGAAATCGCAGCGCCGGTATTCGCTTAGAAACGCCTCTTCCGGAGCTGCGTTTGCTCGGGTGTGGTTTTTAAGTTTCGGGCTTAAAGTTAAGAAATAAAATAATTTTGCGACTATTTTATTTCACTTAAGACACTTGGAAGCCACTTGAAGCCACTTAAAGGCGGCTTGAACTGAGTTGAACTTGATAGGATGCTATCCAGAAATATACTACCCCCTTGGTAGGATATTTGTGAGGTGGGGCCTGCATGAGCCCCACCGTTTCTTTCCGCTAAGAAACGCACCCGTGAAAACCCGTCTTAATGAAGTCAACCGACGCGTTTTCTAAATTCTTAACAGACCACTAAATGGGCTGTTTCTTTCGTGAATTAAATGGGCTGTTTCTTTCGTGAATTAAATGGCCTGTTTCTTTCGTTGAATTAATTCAACGAATTAATTCAATCGTTTCTTAACCTGTTTTCGTGTGTTGGCATGTCAATAAAATAAGACCAACCCAAAATCTTTTGAAAAGATTTGATAGGATCCCTGTTTCTTCAGCTCCCTCGCGAAGAACGCGAAGAACGCGAAGAACGCGAAGAACGCCGAACCCGGAAATCGACGATGCCTTCGTCCGAGACGTTCTTCCGATCTCCGATCTCCGATCTTCGATCACCGACCATTTGAGGTGAGTGATTTCAGATTTCCGCTCAAGGTTCTTTTCTTTGGGTTTAAACACAGATTTAATTAATTATAATTTAAATCTGTTGTTCTTGGTTCATTGAGTTCGCCGACTCAACGCCGGTTTCCGCGACGACGCGACGCCTCCCCGCGACGACGCGACGATCCCTCTCTTCTTCGGCGATCTTATCCACGAAGAACGCCCGCACGAGACGATCATCAAGGTATGGATTTCATTATGGGAATTACCCCTTTTTAAATTAATTTCATTCTATGTTTCTTTAGAGAAATTAAAGAATCGTTTTTGTGAACAATTTTTAATCTTATTAAAAATTGTTGTTTCCTGTGTGGAATAATTTTCTCCCGGTTATTTATTTCTAACGCGGAGGGTGCGGGCCAAACGAACACGGCCCGACGACCCTCCGCCGTTCTTCGTTTTGTGCGAATTTGACAATCGACGATGGAACGTGCCGCAGCGGACGTTTGACGATCCCGCAGTAAAGAACGGATCCCGGGAGGAGTAATGGCGCAGACGGGAAGGAAAACGGGCCACCGGAGCGACGCCGGCGGCCCGCGGAAGCTGCCGGCGGCGCGGGTTGCGGGCGCGGCGGCGCCGGCGGCCAGAGGCGGCGGCGCCCCGGCGCGCCAGCGGACAAGTCCCCCGCGGCTGAAGCCGCGGCGGCGGCGACCAACGGACCCACGGCCGCGCGGGTCCGGTTCGTCCAGGCGGGACGCGACTCAGCCGCGTCCGCGGTTCGCCAGCGCGGCCCACGCGGGCCGCGACTTCCTCAGGCCGCGGGTCAATGCCCGCGGCGCTCTGCCGCTCGGCCGAGCCGGACCGACCCTGGTCGGGCCGGGCCGACCCAGGGGGTCGGGCCGGGTCGGCCCGTGCCCGTACCCCCCTTCTTCGGACGTTTTCGTTCAAACGCCCGTAACTTGAGCTTCGTTCCTCCAAACGACCCGCCGTCAATGGCAACGCGATCCTTGGATCGAGACGGTCGTTTCGGAATATCGCACACAAGGTTTTAGAATACTTTGAGTCCGGCCAGGTTGGTTCGTACACGAGACCAACCGGGCCCTCGGAGCGGAAACGCTCATATCTTGAGCTACGAACGTCCGATTGACGTGCCGTCAGCTTTGTTGAATTCCTTTAAGTGAGACGGATCTTTTGGCATACACCGCCCGAGGTTTGGACGCAGGTGGAGTGCGGTCGGGTTTTTTTTGACTTAAAAACCAACCGGGCCCCTGGGACGAAAATGCCAATATCTCTCAGACCGGGCGTCCGATTGACGCGTCGTCTGCGACGTTGAGTTCCTGTTGACGATACGGAACTTTTGGATACATCAACTTCGGACTTCGTGTCATTTGATGTATCAGCCTCTCGGCTCGTGGAGCGGACCCTCCCGAACGAGCTTGTTGTGTGCGGGAACCCTAGTGCTGGCTATGACTGCTACATCGACAGCAACGACCGTGCAGAGATCCTCAGTGGACTACGGCGACGACTGTGCAGAGATCCTCTGTGGACTCCGACGACGACCGTGCAGAGATTCTCAGTAGACTGCGGCGACGACTGTGCAGGGTTCCTCCGTGGACTGTGACGACTCCTGCACTCAGCGATCCTGCGTGGATCAGTGCTTCAGGTCCTGCGTGGGCCCGGTCCTGTATGGGCCCGATCCTGTGTGGGTCCGATCCTACGTGGGTCAGCGCTCAGCGGTTCTGTGTGAGCCAGCGCCTACAGGTCCTGCGTGGGCCCGGTCTTGTGTGGGCCCGATCCTGTGTCGGTCCGATCCTGTGTGGGTCATCTCTCAGCGGTTCTGTGTGAGCCAACTCCTACAGGTCCTGCGTGGGCCCGATCCTGTGTGGGTCACTGCAAGTTTAGTACCTATCGATCCTTCGTGGGTCCGACGACTTAGATGGTTCAATGATCATCTTTATCGTCATCCGAAGAAGTATACCTGTGTGAGCTGAATCTTTTGTTACTCTCCTTTCTGGATTGTGTTGATCTATCCTGTGTGGATTTACTGTTTACTCTCCTTTGTGGATTGTGTTGTTCTATCCTGCGTGGGTATGCGTTTTGCTTTCCTGTGTGGACTGGGTTGTGCTAGGGCTCGGACGTTGGAGCCGATCGGGGAATTGATGACTTAGGTATATGTATGGGCATATACCTAAAGTCGTGTCAGATGTTACTTCGTGATTGTATCTCTCCTTCGTGTCTTATCCTTTGTGGATTTCGGGAGACCTTCGGGGGTCTCGGGGTCCCTACTGAGTAGATTATACTCACCCCTGCATGGTATATGCCCGCACTTCGTGGTGTTGGTTGCAGACGACGGACATCGCTGATCGTGGAGGAGGCGTGCGGAGCAGGACAGTACCTGGAGGTGGACCACTGGGCGGGACGTACTCGGAGCGGTTAGGTGGACCCGAGGAGTAGTGGAGGCTATCTGTACCCACCCTTAAGGTGGGACTTCCGGAGGACGGCTTGACGCTGCAGTTTTCCCTTTTCAGTTGTTGTTTTTCCTTTCAGTTGTACTTTACAGTTGGGCTTGTATTTCCGGCCCCTTTTTACTTTCAGCACAGCTTGTACAGTTTTACTTAGTGTTTACTTTTCCGCTTGCTTACTCTGTGGTGCTTGTTTACATTTCAAAGTCAATTCCTTCGCTTTTTGTTGGGATTTACGCCTTGGTGCTAGTCGCCAGCCCCTGGCCTATGGAAGGCGGGCTTGGGGTAGTCCCGGCACGGGCCCCGAGGACGGGTCCTGACAAATTGGTATCAGAGGCGGTCGGTTCTACCACAGACTCTGATCTTTCTTCTATGTGAAGAAATAGTGTTTAGCGTATTGAGTGTGGTTATCAGTCCAGGGAGTCCAGTGTTGGTGCGGCGGCCGACGTATCCATACACCAGGACCCTGACTTCTGATTTCCGACTTAATGCACGAAAACATTGATTGCATGTGTGTTTCAAGTTTTCTTTGTGATTACTTGTGTCAGCTCACCAGGTATACTGTTCTGACCGTGGCATACTTGATTCCTTTTCAGGATGGCACGATGACAGCAGCCAGCTAGGGTTCCCAGAGTAGGGCGCGACGACAGCCCGCCGAGCGACAAGGCCTCGGTACAGGGCCCGTTGACAGCAGAGGCACCGGCGGTACCTTTACCCGCCGAGCCCCCGATGCTTCCAGCACTGGCAGCTGACGACGCACGATGCCTTGGAGCTCTGCACGAGTTCCAGCACCAGCGACCACCCAGGTTCCGTGGGGAGTCGGACCCCCAGGCAGCCGAGGACTGGCTGGAGGCGGTCGTCCGAGTTTTCAGGCTAGTGAGGACACCAGCAGACCTCATGGTGATCCTCGAGGCGAGCCTACTGCACGCAGCAGCCGGACGCTGGTGGAGCCTGATCCTCCAGGTACACGATGAGTCCACCCTCATCTGGACGGACTTCGAGAGCCTCTTCCGCTCAGAGTTTGTCTCGGCCACCCTCCGAGCGGTGCGCATCCAGGAGCTTCTTCAGCTGCGGTAGGGCAGCTTGACGGTCGCTCAGTACGCGGCGAGGTTCACCGACCTTTCTCGGTACTCGACAGACATGGTACGGGACCCCTTCTTCCGGGCCCGGACCTTCGAGCAGGGATTGAGACATGAGATCAGGGCATCGCTGATCTCCCTCAGCATCCCGACCCAGGCAGGAGTACTGGAGCGAGCCCTCCTGATCGAGAGCTTCCTGGCTGAGTCCACAGCGAGACCTGCCGCAGGACGACAGATAGCGGAGTCTTCGGTAGCAGGTAGCCGACGGATGACTCAGGGTTCCAGGCAGACCAGGCCTTCCGGCAGACGACCCCGGGACACTGGCTTAGCGGTGCGGGGCACACAGCGCGGAGCCAGCCTTCCGAGAGGCAGGCAGTGCTACGAGTGCGGCGGGCAGGGCCACATGGCTCGTGACTGCCCGACCCGTCGTACCGAGGGGCAGCAGACGGTGGACAGACCACCCAGGCAGAGGCAGAGGGTCGACCGTGGCGGTCCACAGGGAGGAGGCGGACGAGGCAGAGGAGCTGGCCGAGCAGCAGGTGGTGGGCGACGCATTGAGGCTCTACCACCACCACCACCAGGAGGCCCGCCCCGACCACAGGGAGCTGGCGGGCAGAGACAGGCTCAGCTCCAGGCAGCGGAGGCCTATGACCACGGGGAGCCAGAGATGATTCGAGGTACGATCTGTGTCTATTCCACCCTTGCTGTAGTTCTGATAGACACAGGAGCGAGTCACTCTTTCATAGCCACTGCCCTTGTTCGGAGCTCGGAGATTCCGACAGAGCCGTTGGCTCGATCCTTACGGCTAGAGACTCCTACGGGAGTAGACTCGACGATTACGCACTGGTGCCGGCAGTGTGAGCTTACTCTAGGAGGCGAGATCTTCGGCTGGGATCTTCTTGTAGCGGCGTCGAGGCCTTACGACGTCATCTTGGGCATGGATTGGTTATCTATGGTCCATGCTCAGATTGACTGCATTAGGCGCAAGGTGCGATGTGTGCGCACCGACGGGAGCAGGTTCACCTTCACCGGCGAGAAGGGAGCCTTAGCAGCATAGGATGGACTCACGCAGAGGAGAGGTCATCCCATCACTAATCAGTTGGCTAGCCTCATCCTGGGAGCAGTTGACGTGCGGAGTCCCAGTTTTCCTGCAGTGGTCGATCAGTACGCGGACGTCTTTCCCGACGACATTCCAGGACTACCACCTCGCAGAGAGGTAGACTTTTATATTGACCTGTACCCCGGGACAACCCCGATATCCACTCCAGCATATCGGATGGCCCCCGCTGAGCTTCGAGAGCTGCAGGTACTGTAGGAGGACTTGCAGGGCAAGGGGTTCATCCGACCCAGTGTTTCGCCCTGGGTTTCCCTGATTTTGTTCGCCAAGAAGGCGGACGGGAGCTTGCGACTGTGTGTCGATTATCATCACCTGAATCAGGTGACAGTGAGGAACAAGTATCCGCTACCCAGGATTGATGACCTCTTCGACCAGCTCAAGGGGGGCACGGTGGTTCTCGAAGATAGACCTCAGGTCAGGCTATCATCAGCTCAGAGTTCGAGACGAGGATGTGCAGAAGACGACCTTCAGGTGTCGGTATGGCCACTATGAGTTCTTGGTTATGCCTTTCAGCGTGACCAATGCTCCAGCAGTGTTCATGGGCCTCATGAACAGGATATTCTAGCCATACCTTGATCGATTTTTCGTGGTCTTCATCAACGACATTTTGGTGTACTCAACGATGGAGGAGGAGCACGGCTACCACCTATGTGTGGTACTAGACACACTCCGAGAGCACCAGCTTTATGGAAATCTCTCGAAGTGTCATTTCTGGTTACGTGAGTTCCACATCTTGGGGCACGTCATTTCTGAGGTTGGAGTTGCAGTGGATCCCGCGAAGATCGAGGCAGTGCTAGCTTGGGAGCCACCCAAGAGCATGACAGAGGTGCGGAGTTTCTTGGGCCTAGCCGGATACTATCGGAGATTTGTGCCGGACTTCTCCAGAGTTGCGGCCCCACTCTCAGCATTGAAGAAGAAGGGAAAACCCTTTGTGTGGTCAGACAGATGTCAGCAGAGCTTCCAGGAGCTGAGGCAGAGGTTGACCAGCGCACCTATCTTGATGTTGCCTGAGGAGGGAGTTGGATACGTAGTCTACTGTGATGCATCAGGGACCGGACTCGAGTGTGTCCTGATGCAGGAGCGGGCTGTGATTGTCTACGGATCACGTCAGTTGAGGCCTCATGAGCAGAACTACGCTACCCATGACTTAGAGTTGGCAGCAGTGGTCTTTTCCCTGAAGACATGGCGACACTATCTGATGGGCGAGCGCTTCACAGTCTTTTCTGACCACCAGAGTCTTAGGTACATCTTCTCTCAGAAGGACCTGAACCTGAGACAATGGTGATGGATCGAGTTCCTCCAGGACTATGACTTTGAGATAGTCTATACTCCTGGGAAGGGGAAAGTGGTGGCTGATGCCCTCAGCAGGAGGACGGGCATCCACCTACTTGAGGAGGCGACAGAGCAGCTAGCCGCTTTGCAGATATCCTTCGTGGATAGAGACGGAGCAGCCTTCCTTCAGTCTCTCACAGTCTCTCCTCCACTTCTTCAGCGGGTTAGAGAGGCACAGCGTGGGGACGTTGACTGAGAGACACGGCGTGCACAGATATCCTTTGGACAGGCACCTGATGGTTTCTCCCTTGGAGCAGAGCACGATATCCTTTTCAGAGGACGTACCTTGGTACCAGTCACCTTACGAGAGGAGGTGCTAAGGGAGTTTCACACTTCTCCTATGACGGTACATCCTGGAGTGGTGAAGATGTACCAGGATCTTAGACGACAGCACTGGTGGCCGGGCATGAAGAAGGTTGTGGCAGAGTTCGTTTCACGGTGCCTCACCTGCCAGCAGGTGAAGGCAGAGCATCAGGTACCAGCAGGTTTGGTACAGCCCTTGGAGGTCCCGGAGTGGATGTGGGACGTGATATCTATGTACTTCGTGACTGGACTTCCACGCACTTCCAGAGGTCACGATTCCATTTGGGTGATTGTTGACCGACTCACCAAGTCGGCACACTTCTTACCCATCCGAGAGCAGGGCTCAGTGGAGAGCTTGGGGCGTCTCTACGTTCAGGAGATTGTACGACTTCACGGTGTTCCATCATCTATTGTCTTCGATCGGGACGCTCATTTTACTTCCCGGCTTTGGAAGGGGTTGCAGGAGGCGTTCGGGACGCGACTACGTCTGAGCACTGCCTTTCACCCTCAGACGGATGATCAGACGGAGAGGACCATTCAGACTCTCGAGGACATGCTCCGCGCATGTTTCCTCGACTTTGGTCGCAGCTGGGAGGACCACCTACCCGTGGTAGAGTTTGCGTACAACAATAGCTACCACTCCACCATCGGGATGGCACCCTACGAGGCGTTGTACGGCAGGCCTTGCAGATCTCCTTTGTGCTGGACAGACCCTGTAGAGTCAGCACTTGTGGGACCAGAGATGGTCTAGGCCACGACAGAGAAGGTCCAGGTCATCCAGGAGCGGATGAGGACAGCACAGAGCCGGCAGAAGTCATATGCTGATAGGAGGCAGAGGCCACTAGAGTTCGAGGATGGCGACCACATCTTCTTGCGGGTCTCACCTCGACGTGGTTTGAGGAGATTTGGCCGAGGCGGCAAGCTGTCTCCACGCTTCATCGGACCCTTCAAGGTCCTCAGCAGGGTTGGCAAGGTGGCTTATCGTCTGGCTCTGCCACCTCAGTTGCACCGGGTGCACGCCGTCTTCCACGTATCCCAGCTGAGGAGATACGTGCACGACCCGACGCACATCATTGACTATGGGGAGCTAGACGTGGATGATGGGGCGACTTTTACGGAGGTCCCAGTGGAGATAGAGGATCGACAGGAGTGGGTCCTACGAGGGCGATCGATCCCTCTTGTGCGCATCAGATGGCAGCACGGGAACCTCCAGGAGAGCACTTGGGAGCGGGAGGCTCAGATGCGTGCTCAGTACCCACATTTGTTCCCTTAGTTTTTGATGTATCTTTACGAGGGCATAAAGTCCTGAGGTGGGAGTAATGTAAAGACCCGTAAATTTCAAGGGAATTTTTTTTCTTAATTTTCTTTGGAATTTTACAAGAGCGCAGTTTCTGACGGCACCTGATTCCGAGGCCCGGTGTGCCCGGAATCAATTTCCGATGTTTGGCTCTGGTACGATCAGTGAACGGACGAGCGGGTTTTTCTAACTTTTGAACCGGTGCCTGGAATCGAATTCTGAGGGCACCGATGAAATCGTAGTGCCGGTATTCGCTTAGAAACGCCTCTTCCGGAGTTGCGTTTGCTCGGGTGTGGTTTTTAATTTTCGGGCTTAAAGGTAAGAAATAAAATAAATTTGCGACAACTTTATTTTATTTCACTTAAGCCACTTGGAAGCCACTTGAAGCCACTTAAAGGCGTCTTGAACTGAGTTGAACTGTATAGGATGCTATCCAGAAATATCATACCCCCTTGGTAGGATATTTGTGAGGTGGGGCCCGCACGAGCCCCGCCGTTTCTTTCCGCTAAGAAACGCACCCGTGAAAACCCGTCTTAATGAAGTCAGCCGACGCGTTTTCTAAATTCTTAACAGACCATTAAATGGGCTGTTTCTTTCGTGAATTAAATGGGCTGTTTCTTTCGTGAATTAAATGGCCTGTTTCTTTCGTTGAATTAATTCAACGAATTAATTCAATCGTTTCATAACCTGTTTTCGTGTGTTGGCATGTCAATAAAATAAGACCAACCCAAAATCTTTTGAAAAGATTTGAGAGGATCCCTGTTTCATCAGCTCCCTCGCGAAGAATGCGAAGAATGCGAAGAACGCGAAGAACGCGAAGAACGTCGAACCCGGAAATCGATGACGCCTTCGTCCGAGACGTTCTTCCGATCTCCGATCTCCGATCTCCGATCACCGACCATTTGAGGTGAGTGATTTCGGATTTCCGCTCAAGGTTCTTTTCTTTGGGTTTAAACACATATTTAATTAATTATAATTTAAATCTGTTGTTCTTGGTTCGTTGAGTTCGCCGACTCAACGCTGGTTTCCGCGACGCCTCCCCGCGACGACGCGACAATCCCTCTCTTCCGCGACGATCTTATCCGCGAAGAACGCCCGCGCGCGACGATCATCAAGGTTGGGATTTCATTATGGGAATTACCCCTTTTAAATTAATTTCCGTCTATGTTTCTTTAATGAAATTAAAGAATCGTTTTTGTGAACAATTTTTAATCTTATTAAAAATTGTTGTTTCCTGTGTGGAATAATTTTCTCCCGGTTATTTATCTCTAACGCGGAGGGTGCGGGCCAAACGAACACGGCCCGACGACCCTCCGCCGTTCTTCGTTTTGTGCGAATTTTACGGTTGACGATGGAACGTGACGCAGCGGACGTTTGACGATCCCGCAGTAAAGAACGGATCCCGGGAGGAGTAACGGCGCAGACGGGAAGGAAAACGGTCCACCGGAGCGACGCCGGAAAAGTCCGTCGTGGCTGAAGCCGCGGCGGCAGCAGCCAACGGACCTGCGGCCGCGCGGGTCCGGTTCGTCCAGGCGGGACGCGGCTCAGCCGCGTCCGCGGTTCGCCAGCGCGGCCCACGCGGGCCGCGACTTCCTCAGGCCGCGGGTCAACGCACGCGGTGCTCGGCCGCTCGGCCGAGCCGAGCCGGCCGAGCCGGCCGAGCCGAACCGACCCTGGCCGGGCCGGGCCGGGCCTGGGTCGGCCCGGGCCCGTACCCCCCTTCTTCGGACGTTTTCGTTCAAACGCCCTTAACATGAGCTTCGTGCCTCCAAACGACCCGCTGTCAGCGGCAACACGATCCTTGGATCGAGACGGTCATTTCGGTATATCGCACTCAAGGTTTCGAAATACTTTGTGTCCGGCCGGGTTGGTTCGTACACGAGACCAACCGGGCCCTCGGAGCGGAAACACTCATATCTTGAGCTACGGACGTCTGATTGACGTGCCGTCAGCTTTGTTGAATTCCTCTAAGTGAGAAGGATCTTTTGGCATACACCGCCTGAGGTTTGGACACAGGTGGAGTGCGGTCGGGTTGGTTTTTCCTTAAAAACCAACCGGGCCCCTGGGACGAAAATGCCAATAACTCTCAGACCGGGTGTCTGATTGACGCGCCGTCTGCGACGTTGAGTTCCTGTTGACGATACGGAACTTTTGGATACATCAACTTCGGACTTCGTGTCAGTTGATGAATCAGCCTCTCGGCTCGTGGAGCGGACCCTCCCGAACGAGCTTGCTGTGTGCGGGAACCCTAGTGCTGGCTGCGACTGCTACTTCGACAGCGACGACCGTGCAGAGATCCTCAGTGGACTACGGCGAAGACTGTGCAGAGATCCTCCGTGGACTCCGACGACGACCGTGCAGAGATCCTCAGTAGACTGCGGCGACGACTGTGCAGAGATCCTCGGCGGACTGCGACGACTCCTGCACTCAGCGATCCTACGTGGATCAGTGCTTCAGGTCCTGCGTGGGCCCGGTCCTGTGTGGGCCCGATCCTGTGTGGGTTCGATCCTGCGTGGGTCAGCGCTCAGCGGTTCTGTGTGAGCCAGCGCCTACAGGTCCTGCGTGGGCCCGGTCCTGTGTGGGCCCGATCTTGTGTGGGTCTGATCCTGTGTGGGTCAACTCTCAGCGGTTCTGTGTGAGCCAACTCCTACAGGTCATGTGTGGGCCCGATCCTGTGTGGGTGACTGCAAGGTTAGTCTCTATCGATCCTTCGTGGGTCCGACGACTTAGATGGTTCAATGATCATCTTTATCGTCATCCAAAGAAGTATACCTGTGTGAGCTGAATCTTCTGTTACTCTCCATTGTGGATTGTGTTGAGCTATCCTGTGTGGATTTACTGTTTACTCTCCTTTGTGGATTGTGTTGTTCTATCCTGCGTGGGTATGCGTTTTGCTTTCCTGTGTGGACTGGGTTGTGCTAGGGCTCGGATGTTGGAGCCGATCGGGGAATTGATGACTTAGGTATATGTATGGGAATATACCTAAAGCCGTGTCAGATGTTACTTCGTGATTGTATCTCTCCTTAGCGTCTTATCCTTTGTGGATTTCGGGAGACCTTCGGGGGTCTCGGGGTCCCTACTGAGTAGCTTATACTCACCCCCTGCACGGGCTATGCCCGCACTTCGTGGTGTTGGTTCAGACGACGGACAGCGCTGATCGTGGAGGAGGCGTGCGGAGCAGGACAGTACCTGGAGGTGGACCACTGGGCGGGACGTACTCGGAGCGATTAGGTGGACCCGAGGAGCAGTGGAGGCTATCTGTACCCACCCTTCAGGTGGGACTTCCGGAGGACGGCTCGATGCTGTAGTTTTCCCTTTTCAGTTGATGTTTTTCCTTTCAGTTGTACTTTACAGGTGGGCTTGTATTTCCGGCCCCTTTTTACTTTCAGCATAGCTTGTACAGTTTTACTTAGTGTTTACTTTTCCGCTTGCTTACTCTATGGTGCTTGTTTACTTTTCAAAGGCAATGCCTTCCCTTTTTGTTGGGATTTACGCCTTGGTGCTAGTCGCCAGCCCCTGGCCTATGGAAGGCGGGCTTGGGGTAGTCACGGCACGGGCCCCAAGGATGGGTCGTGACAAGAATATTTCATGAAGATAGATCGTCATATTGATTATCTATAGATAGATTAGTAATTTTTAGTTTTCTGACATTATACATTCAATAATTATTAATTCAGATATTGATATTCCATGTGACTATTCTATTGGTTATAATATACCTTGTTATGTTTTCTAGATCATTTAATTATTTATAACGAACTATTTGGACATAATTTAATTCATGGAATATTATTCCCTTGTTATTGATTACAAGGATTGTTCTTTAATTACATATCATTCCATTTTTATTATGCTTATCGGTTTATGACAACTTCTATTATCATTTACTTTTTAAGAGGATTTGAGCTCAACTGTGTTTTTTTTCATTCCCTATGATACCATAAAGTGTATTATGTTTGATATATAAGGATATGATTGACGAAATATTGTTATTCTTGATAAATAATAACATAATAATTTTTTTATTCAAATTTTATTTAAAAATAATGTATTTTTTTATTAATATAGACAATTAAACTATTCAGTACTTGGGGTTGTGATTCCTTGTATCTTATATCAATTTAATAATATAGTATCTAGCACTACAACACTATGGTCGAGGATTTTACAATTGGAATCAAAATATGTTCACTAGAAACATTGGTAATTATATTAAGGAAAATATAAATTAGGGAACGTAACCCTATTATAGAAATTGAATAGTGTATATGTTAAAATACTAATGTTTTGGTAAGTAAGCATTTTGGTGTGTTTTCCTAAAAAGGCATCCATGTAGGGATAATGAAAGTGAATATGTTACTATAATATAGGTACTTATATTTAATAACTCTAAAAAGGGTGCATAGTGCTAGACCCGATCATCACCTGGTACATTAAAATGATTCCTATTGTTCTCGTAGTTTGAAACTCCCAAGGGATATTATTATGATAATTCACATTTTATTTATAGGCCACTATAAAGGATTTTAAAATGAAGATATCACCAAAGAGACCAAATTATATGACTCTGATATTGAAAATATATAAATTTTCATTCATGATAATTGATACAACATATATGGAATTATATATTATGATTTAAAATTCATTATTTTTTTATCTAATATTATTTCATAAATTGTTTAGTAATTGAACAAAGAAGAAATAAGGATATCAATACTAATAGACAATGTAGAAATTTTATGGATGAGAAATCCAATGAGTCTTTCTTTAGAACTGAGAATGTTTTACCTATATTTGTACATATTAATATTTTTGTAGAATATCCTTTCTCAGATAGGAAAACATATTCCATAATGATATTATCCTTTAATGGGTAACTTTATATGAAATATGCCTCCAAAAATAATGTTTACTACAATTATAATGGCTGTTGAGTAATGGTTTAAGTATTTAGATAATTTTTGTATGGCATTGGAATGTGGAAAATATGAATAGGATACAACTATAATATATTATTTCAAAGGTTATTTTGTTCATTTTATACACTGATCTGGAATTTTTCAGTTGAAGAGGAAATAATACTCAGGGATATGAAGGTATTTAATGATGCATTATTTGATAAATATATCCCTTATTTGAAATAAATGTATATGATGTCAATATTTCATATCATAAAGGAAATGGATGAAGAAATTTTTAGGTATTTTGGACCTTCCTTTAATTGGATAGATAGATATTATATAGATAACATGTGAAACATGGAGTTCAGTATTGAACATTTATTTTAAGTGCTTAAGACAAGTCTCCGAAGGGAACTGGTTTATCAAACATTTTATTTATACAATTAAATAGTTATATATATTATTAGGATCGAGAATGAATTAACCATTTCATATATCATGAAATAGATGAAATAGAATAAGATTATAAGGGAAAAAATGTAATGGGTTAAAGGAAAATGATTATTTTCCCACATGTGATAGTAGTATAATGAGTCCACTAGAAACAAATAAGAGGATATTGAGTTTTTTATATGTTTTGATATATTTGTAAACTATAAATGGAGTGAAAATGGAAGAAGGAAAAAATTATATTCAATCTTTATCCTATACAAAATTTTTCAATTGTGCTAATAAATTTCCATCAAATCAATGAAACATAACATAGAAGAATCTTAGGGATAATGGTAGAGGTTATTTTATTTGTACAGCATAACAAGAATAATTAATTTTAATGTTTATTTAGGTCAAATAAAAATATTATTAAATTATTTTATTTATTGAATTATCATCATAAGTATTATTTAATATATAATTATTATACTACTATATTATTTCATTAAGAAATATAGATCGTTCATTATCATTATACCATATTATTTTAGTTGTCATTTTAGATCATATATTTTATAGTACTATGAATGTATAAAAATGATTTAGTATCATGTTCAACTTTATGAATTACAAATGGTTCATTTATGTATAGATTTTATTACGTTAATGGTTTTGAAATAATTATGTTGGGAAGAAGAAATTAATAATATTGATAAACTAAATTGGATTGTACTAAATACCTTGCAATTGATTGATAGTTAATTTAAAATTTTTATACAATATCTTTGATTGAATTATGAGGAATTATTTATTTAAATTTGTTGATATTTTTAAAATAAAGTAGGATTAATATTTTCAATAAGGTTTTATTGTAATTTTTTTATTACCTTATTTCAATGAAATATATGATAAATGTATTCACATATATGATACAATAAATAATGAGAATAGAACTACCCAGTACATTATAATATATTTTATTCCGAATAAATTTTATTTCATTGATATAATATGATACTTGAAAAAATGAGTTTCTTTAACGGCATGTGTTACATTTTTGACTTAGTTTTACTAAGAAAAAGTATACTATTAATAATATTATTTAATTAGACATTTATCACATTGCCATTGGAATGTAGGTATAAATAGGACTAACTAAATTAAGAAAATATATAGTTTACACATGTTTATTACTTATATATTGGTGATAAATAATATAAAAAAAATTAAATGACAAATAAAAATATTACATAAAAAATTGTTTTTATAAGGTGGTTTTGTCACCCTAAAATCACATAATTTATTTTTTATTTGTAAAATTTTTAGAAATTTTATATAAAAAAATAAGATTTATTTCTGAAAAATTTATACCAAAAATATATTATAATGATTTATTTGAATTTTTAGGAAATGCATCATTTATATGATTAGTGACAAATACTATATTTTAATTTAAAACCAACTTTTAATTTAAATAATTTATTATATTAAAATATATTTTTAATTGGTTTTAAAATAAATATAGTTAAACTTCATATCAATAAATTTTTTTAAATAATTATACTCTTTTTCTGGTTGAATTTATTTATGAAATATTTTTAATCGTTTGAAAATTATCACATTGAAAACATGTTTTCTCATCTAATCTGTAGGAGTTATTTTAAATTAAAATTTTCCACAAATGTTAAAAAAAATTATAAATGGGTTTCAAATTTGTAATTTTAATAATTCATGATTTATTATATGTAAAATGTACTTTGGACCAAATTGAATAATGAATGCTGTAAAAATTAATTCTGGTTGGTAAATTAAAAAGAATTTTACAAGGAGTAAACTATAAATATATGGGTATAAGTGACATATAATCCAGATAAATGGATATATCCTTTCACTATTTTTAAAATAAATCCTATCATGTTCAATAATGGTCCATTTATGACCCTTGTGTCTTATGAAACTCATTGAAAACAAAATTCCTTTCCAAAATACCAAATTTTTCATCTCCCCTAATAATAAAAATCTACACACTAACCTCTCTTCTTCAAACTATAAACAACTTTGGATCAGAATATACCTTCCCAATTCACTTCCCAAATTCCCAATCCTCATCATAAAACCGTATTTCATTCATAATTCAATCATTGGAAGGAACTACTGCTATCACATAGAGGATACTCGAAGAATAGTTATTTATCCTCAACAAACACCTTCAATTTATTTCATTATTCGACTCCATAAATATTTATTTGACCATTATAATATAATTTCATGTTTATATTTAATAAAATTTATTTTTGTAGAAAATGGAATCAACTAATTCTCTCTCCACAAACATCCAATAGATTACGAAATTATCATTCGTGTGTATAGTGGACTATGACCTCAAAAACCACTTTCATTCGTTCTTCCATTACCAACATTCAAGGATGGATATGGAGATGTATTTAAAATATATAGCTAATATTTTGACATATTTATATAAATTTATTTTATATAATATATATATATATATTCTGATTCCATTCCATAGAAGATATGATAACATATCATGGGTGTACGATGGACCACCACCTTACGAAGCGATGTGAATCATATTTCACTAACACATTACTAGAAATGTAAAATATATAATATTAATTGTTAAATGTTTTATTCATGAAATATTTATGGTATTAATTAAATACTTATTATTATGTAATGAAAACATATATCATTTAATGTCGTACCTTTTTCAGAAACTTAAATACTATAACATCGTTCATGTATGTACAGAATTTCACCTTCCTATAGTGAAATGAATCTCATTTCATCAAAAAACCAAATGGATGGTTTACAAATATAACTATATAAAAAATTATTTGATGTTCTAAAAATTATGGAATGATAATATGTTATTTAAATTTTATCTATAATGATCATAGGAATATTGAAATTTTACTGATGCGTTCGTACAGGATACACTCTCCAGGATTATATTGTTCATCATTTTTCATAACCATCATTCATGATTAGTTTTAAAAGTATAATTGATATAAAAATATAATAATTACATCGTGATTATTGTTATAAATATGATATATCAATGTAATTGTATCAAGAACATGATCATTCATGACTAAACTCACATTAGAAAACAAGACAATTAACACATGAAACAATGAAAATAATGAGGGATTATTGAAAAACAAGTAATATGATGTTTTAAAATAAAAATGATATTATAAAAAATAATAATGTTCTAATATAGGTCAGTAACAAGTTTAAAACAACTATATATGAGATTAAATAATATTTTACCAAATATATATGTGTGTTATGTGATTTATCAACTAATGTTTTATTGATTGGGTTAATATTCTGTATAATTTACATTGTCATCATATGTCTAAGTGTAATATGAACATTTATTAAAATAATTTTAATTTACACTTTAATTTTGTGGATTTATAGTCAAAAATTATAGTTGATTATTTGAATAATTTTCACTTCAAAGATATGATCCATTTATGAAAAAAATTCATAATCTAATTCAAATAAATATTATTTATTCATGAATTTCAATAGAATAAATTTATTTAACCATATAATTATAAAATAAATCATTTTATTATCCTGAATTTATTAATTATATATTTTTATAATAGTACAATGTTTCTATTAATTGATAATTAAATTAATTCATAGGATTTGTTTGATAAGCCGAAATCATTTTTACCTTCTGTTGGGAATCAATCATTCATCCAAAAAATTTTATTTAAATTAAATTCATAAAAAATTTTAAATATTAATTTTATTATTTATGTTATTTTTACCCAATATATTTTATTAAAAAAATAAAATTATTATTATATAATTTTGAAAAAAATCACTTTTTTGTTTTACTAAAAAAGTAAGAAATATTCATTATTATAACATGTTATATGACTGAAAAATATTCCTCTCTCATTTACTCAAAATGTTTTAAAGATTAAGTTATAGTATTCATATTTTATTTATGCATAAAATTATATTTAAAATGTTCTAGGTTTAAAAATCTGATTTTCATAATTAAAATGAGATTTTTCTTATGAATTTTTTAGTGATCATTTAATATTTATGTTTTTCTAACACATCAACTATTTATTTTACATATTTTAAAATAGGTGAATGTTTTTTATATCATCAATATTCCTTATTTGGATGGTTTATGATAAATTTTTAATGTATATTATATTTTGATACTATTCACCATATTATGTGGGTTGGTTTATTATTATGACTATTTGTTGGGGAATGCATTCATAATTAATATTTAAGTATTTAAATAAAAATATAGTGTTTTTATGTTTATCGCCTTCATAAAAATAATTAAATGAACATAGTATGTCATGAGTGGGGTCCAAACATTATATATCCCCTAGATTCATTGAAAAGTATCAAGAGAAAATGTATTTGGCCAATTGAAATGAGTTTCTACCCAAAAATTTAAATTGTCCTATGAATAGATAATTACATACATGATATTGAGAATAAATCTTCATATTGACTTTCTTGAGGATATGAAATTATAGATTAGACATCCTACATTAGGAATGATATTTTTTTTGAATTCATAAATTCATATTACATATGATTATTTTATTATTTAAAATATAAATGGTTATGTTTTCAATCTCAATTTATTATTTATATGAAACTACATAATCATCAAATATTGATTCCATATTATGGTCATTTTATTGATTAAATGGAATGTGATTTAGTCACATACAATTTCTGTTGACTATTCTTATTAATTCCCAAAATAATTTATTATACTCGTCCATTATAATGAATTTTAGCTTACCCTTATTTTGATTCCATTTTTCAGGAACCCATGAAATTTACTATGTTCTATATGGATCGATAAGATATAAGAAATAATATTATTATTAGGAAAAAATAATCATTTCATTTCTATATTCAAATATAATGTAAAATCAGTTATTTAACTACTTTGGAAAGAATAAATAAATATTTGGTCGATCAAGTTGTGATTCTTAATAATTTATTTTAATTGAAAATTGTAGGCCCTGACGCCGAGCTACTATTTTTGGTTTCATTACATTAAAATAAATAGAAAATGGTTAAAAGCGAAAAATCCTATGAAAATATTATTGGCTGAATTTATTTTTTATATATCTCAAAAAATAGTTAAAATTGACCTTATTTGGAGCCACATTACAATTATGGTGATGCAATTGGGTAATAATGTTCATAATATTTGTTGGCTCCCCACCAACCAATCAAATAATAAATAACCCACTATCGTATATTTTAAACACTTCATGAGACACTTTGATTGAAAAACTCAACCCTAATATTTTTTAAAATTTACACCCTCTAATATAGATTTCATGGTATAATAAAATACCAACCTCACATAAGGCTTAAGTTGTAAACTAATGGAGGATACAAAAAAAAGTGGCCTATATTCATATGGAAAATTTTTATGTTCATTTCATCAAAAACCAAATTCAAATATTAAATATTTTTATTAACATAATTAAATAATTATATATATAATAATATTTAAATTTTTAAATTTTAAACCTATTTTATATATACATTATATCCTATGAAAATTAAAATCACCCCTCATTTATTTATACAAACTACCATCACCATATATGGGTATAACTATTTTTTCATAAAAAATATGTTTTCATGGTTATAATTATACAAATATTAAATATAAATATTATATTTAAAATATATTTACTATTATTGAAATATAATATATAACATATCTCAATATACATCCTTCCTTTGGAAATTGATATTTTTTATTGTGTGTATGTGTGGGCTACCATCCCTATGAGTCTATTATATTCTCTTTCCTAAATTTTACTATATGTAGATGGTATAAAAATTTAAAAAATGGTTACATTACTATTCATCAAATTTTTATAACTAAATAGATTTTGGATTCATATCATAACATCTTTAACCATTGTAAATATACTATTGTAATATTGCAGAGATTTATTGGAAAATATTATTTGGTTGACATATGAAATAACTATACAAATAGATGAAAAATGATAATAAAACCATATTAAAATATTTAATATTTATTAAAAAATTCATAAAAAATTCATTCTTAAAATTTAATTGATTATTTTGAAAGGAATAATTCTTATAATAACGATTGAATATAGGTTAATGGTTTTTTGTCTCAATTCCACCCCAAAGATATATATATTATATTATGAACATAATTACACATATATGGTGTATATAAATACCCTTAGACATATAATATCATGAATTCCCCTCTATGTAAAATTTATTATTCATATTCAAGTTTTTTATTTTAATGTATTTTTATTATTAAATTATTAAATTCGTAATAGTTTCTTTGACCATCTCAATCTTATTCATGACTATTCATGTTTAGTTATACTTTGGTTGATGTGTAGACCATCGCTCTTTTTAAAAAACATCTTTTTTCTTATCCAAACATTTTTTTCTCTCATTTATTCCTCCGAACAATTATTCACTTTCATAATCAATGATAGAATGAATTATTTTTATCTGAATTAACTATATTTAATTTTTTAATTAATAATATAGTATATATTTTTTTTATTTAGAAAAATAATTCACAATTTTAACTTTGTTTAAAATAATAATATATGGAATTTTTATTATCATTTATTTTATATGAAATGGTTTAAAATGAATATTGTAATTATCTATAAAGAAGTGAATTCTTGAATATTTTTAAATGTGTGAAATAAATCTTGTTCTTAATGTATGTGTCATAAATAGATTCCCCCACCCTCCGAGTCCATTAAATGATTTTAATCATCCACTACAATATTCAAATAATTTTTTAAAAAAAATAAATTTCCTATTACGCCATTAATTTTTTAATTTAAAATTGAAAGAAAATGAATTTTTTTTTCTATAACATATAAATGAAAATTAGAAAGGATTTAAAACAATTGTCTTCAAAAAAGAAAAAAATCATTAACCACGTAAAATTTTACACTCTAATTTTCAAATTTTATTCTTTATTTCAGACGATAATTTATTAAGAAATAATGTTCATCTATCACCATTTAACAATATATGGATTATAATTTTTTTTAATCATTCAAAATTTTAGGAAGGTGTTCTCAGTTAATCTCTATTATTTAGTAGATAATATTTTTACCCATCATACTCGTATTCATTTTTATGATTAATATATTTATTATTATTATTACTAGAAATAGTCCACTATAATATACGTTGTATGTTGATGGAATCTTGTTCAAAAATCCCACGTGGATAGTCTATAAGAATAGTTTTTTTTATAAATATATATGAAGTAATAAAAAGTCAATGTATTATGAAATCATCCATGAATTTTGTTTAATCATTGAAATATAATGTTGAGTAGAGTTAAGAACTATTGAATATGGGTGGTGGAGATTCTTGGAGAATTTTTATGGATTCCATGGATGTCATTTTCAAGGACAATTCTCCATGGTTGAGGTGATAATTAGTAAAAATTGTTAAGGAATCATTAATTAAAATTCGGTAAGACAATTATAATTGGTTAGTGGCTATTCTTGTAAAATTATTATATATACATCTCATTGCATTGGATGCCACATTTTGACAATTTTCATTGAAATTATAATGGTTGTCAAACTATTCATAATTCCAAATACATGTTCTAATTTTACTAGGAGAGTGATCATTGTATTCAGTATCTGATAAGAGGATAATACTAAAAATATTCATCAGAATAATGAATTGAATATTGAAGTATACATAAAGGTATCCATGCATGAAAAATTTATATATTTAATGAGTCAATTTTAATTATATTCATGCAAAAATAAATTCATCCGTTTCATATTAGGGGAATTCATATAGTGAATATAATAATTTATTTTATGAAAACAAAATATATATTCATATGTATTTCCCATGATGATATTGTAAATATGAGAAATTTTGTGGAAAATTGGTAGGATTACACTATATTTTTAGGGGATTTATTCGTCTTAAGAATTTGATTTGATTTTATACCGAGTATTTACATAGTATAGTTTAATAAGGATTTTACTAAAAAAAATAATGCCAGACTCCAATTATTCCCAGTCCAGATCGACTGAGGGATCTTGTGGGAATAAAATTTTAACCATGCCAAAGGTAGATGAATGAGGAAATCCCTATAAAAGGAATGCTTGGTTATATATCACCCATGGATGGAAAATTTTTATGTCCATAAGAAGATTATGGGTGCATATATAATACTCTAATAGTGTTAGTTGTTTTATAGGTGAGGCACATATATGAGGCATGTGTAGTGTGTCCTTGATGTTGATCAGTGGTGGCTAGATCACATATGTTTTAAAACTAGTTGAGTAATAGACCATAGAATATATTCACTACATAACAAATGCGGGGTTGATACGAGTGGGGTAATATTTCAATGTCACTAAATAAATGTATAAATGGGTACCATTCGATCCATGTAATCTACAACATCTAATTTCCGATGAATATTTGTTTAAATAATCATTGACATATTCCCCCTCACAACTCACGATGGTATTGATGTTCTTCAAAGAAGAATTCTCAACCTTCCATCACAGAACTCAAGATGGTTATGATTTTATATAGAATTGTGATAGTCAAATAATGAATTTAAGAATAACTAATCATGCATGCTCAACATTTCATAAATATGATAAAATGAATAATTTTATATGGGTGAATGAAAACAAAACTTTTACAGTGAAATTCAAATAATAAGACGACTTAGATGCTTTAATGAATGAATATACTTATGATACTTATTAAATAAAATAATGTTATCATTGAAAGTGATAAAATGAATGGTCTATGATTTAAAACTTTTGTAATTTTATTAAAAATGAATGAATTTAGTATACAATCAATGAAATTAATAGTTGAGGTTTTACACATTTATTTTATTGGTCCTATGATGGTGAAATATCCTAATAAATAATGATGAACATTTACTGTGAGGATATGCTACCGATTATGATAGATGTCAGGTATAATAAAAAATTATTTCATTTTTAATAATGTATAGTAACAATTAATTTTTGTGTGGATACTATTTGAAAAAAAGGAGAAGTGAATCCTAGGAATTATACATATGATAAGAAGAACCAAATAATATTCATGAAGAATTTATAATCTATAAACCAAGGCACCATGTGATGGTGTATGTATGCATTGTGTATTATGAATAAGAACTTGAAAATTAAAAAAAGTCAACCATTTTGGTTAGAACCCAAGAAGTATATATCGATCCATTTTTATGATAAGCATGTGAGGATTTTCACCAAGTTTATAAGTAGAATTTATGTCAAGGTTCATTCATATAGAATAAATTTTATTTGCAATAAATAGTGTGTGCATTTACATTTGTTAACGGTAGAAAGATTGACGCCATTCAATAAATCTTGAGATAGTGTGTTGTAAGTTGAATAAGTGGATATTGTGTTCATGATGTTCTACGAATGAATTTTTATGCATGATCACATGTACATGTGAATAACCACATAAATATGTCACCCAAACATTAATTTCCAGTGAACATATAAAATTATATGAATGATGAAGTTGTTGTTCAAAGTTTTTTCTTATGATTACCATGTAATATCCATGGATGAAGTCAAATATAAAGATAATTTATATTATTGAATTATTATTAATGCATTATATAATATAAAATCATTAGGTATCACATTCATAATTCAAGTAATTGATTCTGGATCATCATTGAATGAAGGAGTATCTTATCAAGAATTTGATATAGCATTCAATAATATAAAATGCGGTGTGATGAATGATTCATGAGTTGATCATTATAAAAATATTGATTTGGAGAAGAATTTGTATTATCCACATCATGAAGAGTAGTGTCCATTATGAAATATAATTTCCTAGATTTATTCTTTGACTAATAACTACATTTAAGGATAAAAAATTATTAAAATTATTAAAATTCATCTAGTGCTCTAAAGAATATAATTTTTAGATTGTTTATTGAATGTACTTAATCAAATGGAGGTTCTAGTATAAACAGTCCATTGAATATGTGTGGTACCGTTATAATTAACACCACTAACTCAGTGATAGTTTTTACTTCCTACATAATCGATGTGTAACAATTCTTTGTATTTGTATTCACTAAAAAGATATCGTGATAATAAAATACCTTACAAAACCATTGGCTGATAATAGAAATGAGAATGAATTAGTACAGAACCTTGTAAAATAAAATTTTGTGCTTTTACCTCTTTCATTATATGCATTTATTGTGTATTAAATTCTTTTGAGAATACAATAGATCCAGCCCTCTTAACTAGGGAATTGGTTTTAGAGTATTATGTGTGTATTGAATATAATTTGAATTAAGTAAAAAAATAGCGTCCCCAAATTCATTGACATCCACATCACAATGTCTATGTGTGACTCATATGGGTTCTATATGTTTCATAATTCAAAAGTTATACCCCAAAATGTATCAATTTTTTCCTATATATTTTTAATTAATATATATGAAGTGCATACTAGAATTCTATTGTGAAAAACCTCATATATAATATTTAATCTCCACAACTATTGAAGAGAACAAGAACAAACCTATCATCAATCTGAAAAAAAATTTATAATATAGAATAAATAATATTGATAAAAATCACAATTAATGTTTAGAAGGATCAATTGATTTCCAATAAATCAATTGAAAATGATCCTTTTTAAATCAAAATATTTTTATAGTATGAGGAATTTCAGTCCACAAAAATATTTTAATAAAAATTCATTAAATTTTAGGGTTGCATAAAGAATTTTCCTATTTTTTCATATATACATTGTTCTTTATGAGAAATTATTTATAAAATAACAAAAAAATAGAGTACGTTAGGACACCTGATGATTCCCTAAGAATGAAATTCAAAAGGTTAAGTGTTTTCACAAACCTATTTGAAAAATAATAATAATATGTGAAACATATCAATAATAAGTTATCAATAATTTTTGATTAATTGAATTCGAATTATTATGAGATCACTTTGAGTAATAATTTTTTGGAGATTTAATTTATGCACATTAAACAATGATCAATATTTACATTAATTACAGAGATTATGAACATGAGTAAAAATGTTGTTAGATCATGGATATTTATATTTTTATAGAATAAAATTCAAATATTTAATACGAATATATACATCATAGATATGCACAAGAATAATAACATACACCAAAATTCCCTATGAATACCATGTGGAATTAATAAATAGTAGAACCATTGGAAATAAAATACCATTGAAGGAGGGTAAAAACAACATGAGGATTACATAAAAAGAAGGAAAATTGAATGTGAATGAAGGGTGAAATTAGTATAAAATTATTAGTTTATCTATTTCATGATGTTTCATAAACTATAGATTTAATTGAGAAATTTTATAAGGATAAATGTTCAAACATAAAATATTTTTTGGAGCATAATTCTTCCACCATAACATATTAATATATTCAATCCTTATAAATGAATGTTACTATAAAAATTGTTCATGAGGCTCATATATATAATGAGAATAATGTTTTCATAAATAAGAAATCATGATCATTGTAAGGATCATGAATTTCCATTTAATTGTTTTAAAATAGATGGGAATTTTAAGAGTCCACAAAAATTAAAGGCGCGTGATTCCGAGGCCTGGAGTGCCCGGAATAAATTTATGAATTTTTATTTGGGAACGTTCAGTAAAAGTGCAGGTGGGTTTTTCTAACATTTGAACCTGTTCTCAAATTTGAAATCTGAGGGAACAGTTGAACTCGCAGCACTGGCATTCGCTTAAGGAGGCTTTCACTTCGATGGTAGATGGTCTAAGGTGAAAGATTGTTTTTCAATTTTTTGTGGATGAATAAAATAAAATAAAATTGTGCAATGATTTTTTTATTTGAAAAACTAATGAGAATATTGTGGAGGTGGGGAACATATGTGTTTTATCCTCTAAATTGAATGCTTGGTGGTGGGGACCACCAGATCCTAACCCTCTTGTGGATAATATGATGGTGGGGACCACCTGTAAAATAAATCCTCTTGAACTCCATTATTAAGTGGGGAGAAATAGCTTGAGCTCCCCACATAACGGTGTCATCCCCTCTGTTAATTTATTATGACACCCACCTTAATTAATTTAGCTTTTTGAATTATTTCCAATAAAATACTATATGGATTAATCTATTATATTGGCACCACATTACATTTTGGTGGAATTGGCAGAAATCTTATCCAATGAACAAAGCTTCATCCACGATGAACGCTTCCCCCACGAAGAACGCCAGCGAGGAACGTCTTTGACTTCTTCCTCGAAAGTACCTTGCAGAGGCAATCGATGTAGGACGTCTTCGACGACTTACCTTCCCTCCTCATCATCATCAATGAACAATAAAAAGTATATATGGTTATTAAATTGGTGAATCATCTTGATTAATATCCTCATTCATGATTCATGATTATAGTTTAGCCACATGCTACCTCTCAAATACTGAGAGTCCAGGCCATACTAACATGGCCCGTCCTCTCCATAATTCATGTGTTAAAATGTGGTGTTCTTCGTGATGATGGATGAATGTGATGAAGGAGTTGAAGGTAACGAAGGAAGAAGTGCCTCCACCCATGGCTTCCATGACCTACGGCCCAACGTGGTGTTCTGGCTTCCCGGCCAAACCAGCTGAGCCACCCTATAGTGCACCAGCCTCCCGGACGAACCGGCCCCACGACCCCTCGGTTCTTTGGTCTCCCGTCCAAACTAACCACATGCCCTGGTCGAACTGCCCTTGTTGTAGCCCTCCGATCTACCCCATATTGTGTTGTCCGCCGACCAACCAAGCAGCCCTGGATCACGCTTTCGTTGGCCCTCCGAGCCGCCCCGCCTCGTGCCACCGTCGGCCATTCGAGCCGCCCTAGCTCAGCAACCCACCAGCCCTCGAGCTTCCCCAGCTCAGCCCTCCTCCAGCCCTCCAAGTCGCCCTGTCTCACACCACCCGTTCTCCATCTGAGCCAACCCACAGCCTCATGACCTCGCGACTTCTTTCGACCGAGCCGCTCGAAGGCCTCATGCCATCGAAGCCATCTACGGCCCTCCGCGGCCCCTCACGGCATGTCGGTCTGAACCTAGCAGGCCGAACCTACCCAATGGCCTAGGCCACACTGCGGGCTGGGAAAGACTCAGCGGGTCAGGCTGGGTCGACCCAAACCAAGTCGGCCTAGCAGGGTCGGACTTATTACCCTTTACATTCATTTGGTCGTAACATTAGAACCAGACGTCCGTTAGATGAACTGTCAGGGGCTCTGGAAATCATGGAGTGAGGTGGTCCCTATGAGTATACTCCACTAGAGTTTTGGTTTGAGATGGGAAATGGTATGGCCAGATTTATTACGAATCCAATCTGGCCCTTGGGACTAAAAGGATAATAACTCACAGACCAGGCGTCTGATTTATGCGTCGTCTATTATGTTGAGACCCCTTTTATGTGGAGGACCTTTGAGATACTTCATCATGGGACATAATGACAGTTTTAGTATCAACCAGTAGCTTGTGGAGTGGATCCTCCTGGAGACGAGAGAGAATAGTGCGGAGACCTAGTTGCTTGCTGAGACTAGATAACTACTGACCAATTCAATTTGGAGTAACTCAAATAGACCAGTGGAGATCACCTTGGTGTCACAGCAAAGCCACAGTGGGGAGCACCTTGGTGTCTCCATAGAACCATTAAACTCGACATGAGAAGAACCTCAATAGGCTACGAGGGGGAGCACCATTGTGATGTATTAGACCCATGGTGGGGAGCACCTTTGTGACGCGACAGACCCACAATACTCGACAGGATGAGTACCTCAGCAGTACAAGGTTAGTGGGATGTTCCTTGATGTCGCGGTAGGCCCACTGTACTCAATTGATGTGTAGTTATCTAGTAGCCAAGGTTTCAATAATGTGACTAGGGTGGTTACTTGATACTACCGCTAGAATAAAATCTTGGTTTGAGCTATGTCTATTTTTTTGTTATCCTCTTGATTGAGATGATTTACTTTATAACATTGGTATATGTACGGGAATATAACTAGGTAGAGTTTTATTTATTGATTTAAAACTTTTTGGTTTATCCTTGGTTGATTTTTGTGATACCTTGAGAGTCTTTGGGTCCCTACTGTGTAATTTTATACTCACACCTTCTTGGTCTATGCCCGCACATTGTTGTGTTGGATGCAGACGACGGACAACACCGAAGGATGTTGAATGTACCAGGACTAGATAGCACCCGGAGGTGGACCATACGTTGTGTCAACACCCAGAGGAGACTGACAGATGTGGTTTCCTGAGGAGGTGATATGTACTTACCCTATAGATAGGAACCCGGTGGATGACCTAGTAGCTACCTTTTTCACTCTCCACTTTTTTTTTCTTTTCATTTGAACTTGTACTTTCTAGTTGGGAATGTATTCTGGTCCCTTTTTAGTTATTTTACTCACTTGGTTAATATACATTTTTCATGTGTTCTTATCTTGTTGTGTGCTTGGTTAAGTGAGTTTTCAGGTTAAAAAGGAATTGGCTTCACAGTTTTAAGGAATACGCCTTTGGGGCTAGTCGCCAACCCCTAGCCTATAGAAGGCGGGCCTAGGGTAGTCACGGCATGAGCCACAGGGGACGGGTCATGACAAATTGGAATCAAAGGAGTCGGTTCTACCACAGAACATATGACATTGATCATTATTTTTAATGTCAATAGTGTTTAGTGTAGCAAGTTGGGTTATCAGGTTAGAGAATCCAATGTTGGTGCCACGGTCGACATATCCATACTCTAGGACCCTGACATCGGATATCTGACTCAGTGAAAAGAAAACACATATTGTGTTTGTGTTTTCATGAGTCTTCTTCGTGAACTCTTTGAGTCAGCACACCAGGACTGTTCACCAAGTATAACTTCTTGACATTGCCACACCTTTTTTTTCCATGATGACTCCATGCAGACTACCAGCAAGATTTCCAAGAGTCATACGCATAGATAGCCCACCGAGAAAAGAGTCATCAGTGTATGGCCCTTTTACAGTAGAGTCACCATCAGAGGCACTAGAGGTACAACTCCCCATTGGACTACCGATGCCACTAGCCCTAGCAGAAGACGGTGCAAGGTACTTGAGCATGTTTTATATGTTCCATGTCCAGAGGCCACATAGGTTCAGGGGAGAAACAGGCCCACTGGTTGCTAAGGATTGGATGGAGGCTGTAGTAAATGTTTTCTGACTAGTAGGGATACCATACGATCTCATGGTGATCCATGTTTCCAGCCTTATACAATGAGTAGCAAAAAGATGGTGGATCTTGATGCTCCAGGTACACAATGAGGTTACGCTTCTCTTGGGAGAATTTGAGAGCCTGTTTCGGGTGGAGTTTGTTCCAGTGACTCTTTACACAGTGTGCAATCAGGAGATACTTCCTCTATAGCAGGGTAGCATGATAGTGGCTCTTTATTCAGCGAGGTTCACTGACCTATCACACTACTGCAAATATATCGAGTGGGACCCATTATTCAGGGCCCATACCTTTGAGTAGGGGCTTAGGAGGAAGATCAAGGCTTCGGTAATCTCACTCAGCATCCCAACACAGTCGGGGGTGTTAGAGAGAGCTCTGTTGGTGGAGAGTTTCCTTGATGAGTTGTCGCCAGCTGTGAGACACACCACCAGTCATCATGTAGAGGAGTATTATATATATGGAAGCATATATAAATTGCAGAGGTCCATGAGTAAATGACATACAGGTGGATGATTTCAGGATTCAGAGTCAGTTGTGCACGGCACCCGAGGCAGTGACAGACAAGCCAAGAGCGGGCATTGTTTCACATTCAACGGGTAGAGTCACATGGCTCAAGAATGTCAGAACCGCTGTATGGATGATCTATAGATAGTCAAGGGAGCACCCATGTAGTGATTGAGGTTTGACCGATGATGTCTACAAGGAGGAGGTGGACATGGCAGAGGAGCTGGATGTGCAGCTGGCGGTGAGAAATGATTCGAGATGTTTCTGCCACCACCACCAGGAGGTCCACGTCGATCACATAGAGTATGTGGAAATGGGATAGCTCATCTCCAGGAAACCGAGGCCTATGATCATGGCGCTATGGAGATGATTTGATGTACGATCTGTGTCTACTACCCCATATCTTTAGTACTTATAGACACAACTTCCAGTAATTTTTTATTCCCATTGCCCTCGTTCGGAGCTCGGGGATTCCAACGGAGTCGTTGGCTCGATCCTTATGGATAGTGATTTCTACAAGAGATAATTTGATGATAACACATTGGCGCAAGAAGTGAGACCATACTCTAGGAGGCATAAACATTGGCTAGGATCTGCTAGTAGTTGCGTCTAGGCCTTACAACGTCATCTTGTTTTGTATTGGATATCTATAGGAAATGCTCAGATTGATTGTATTAGGCGCAAAGTGCGGTGTGTCCTCATAGATGGGACCGTTTTTTCCTTCACCATCGAGAAGGGAGCCTATGTAGTGTAGGATGGACTTACCTTGAGGAGAGTGCAGCTGATCATTCATCATTTGGCTAGCCTTACCCTCAGAACTGTTGATGTGGAGAGTTTGAACTGTCCTATAGTAGTGGCCCAGTACACTGATGTATTCCCTAATGATGTTCCAGGTCCACCTCCTCACATATAGGTGGACGTATACATTGTCTTTTACCATGTAATGGAACCAATATCTACACCATTAAATCAGATGGCTCCCACGGAGCTTCGGGAGCTGCGAGTACTACTAGAGGACTTGCAGGAGTAAGGATTCATCAGGCCTAGTGTTCCTCCTTGGCAGCCCCCATTCCATTCACTAAGAAGGAAAATGGGATGATGAGGATTTTTGTTGACTATCGGTTCCTGAACCAGGTGACAGTGAAGAACATGTACCGCCACCTAAGGATTGGCGACATTTTTAATCAGCTGAAGGGAGAATGGTGGTTCTCGAAGACAACCCTCATATATGGAAATCATCAGCTTAGATTTTGTGATGAGGATGTGCAGAAAATTGTATTCTGATGTCAGTATGGCCATTATGAGTTCTTAGTTATTCCATTTGGTGTGACCAAAGCTCCAGCAGTGTTCATGGGACTCATGAACCAGATTTTTCCGACATAACTTGATCACTTTGTAGTGGTCTTCATTGATGACATTATGATCCACTCAAATACTTAGGAGGAGCATGAAAATCATTTGCAGGTTATACTGGACAAAATCTGAGAGAATCAGATTTATGGTAAGCTCTTGAAGTGCTAGTTTTATATCATAGAGGTTCACATTCAAGGACATGTCATATCAGAGGCTGGAGTTGTAGTGGATCCAGTGAAGATTGAGGCGATACTTAATTTGGAGCCACCCAAGAGTGTGACGGAGGTATGGAGTATCTTTAGATTGGATGTACACTACCTGAGAATCTTTCTAGACACCTCCATAGTTGCATTACCTCTATCATCCTTGATGTAGAAGGGTAAACCCTTCGTGTTGTCGGAGAGATGCTAGTAGAGTTTTCAGGAGCTGAGGCAAAGGCTGACTAGAGCACCCATCTTGAGGCTTCCAGAGGAGGGTGTAGGGTACGTAGTCTACTATGATTCATCATGGACCGAGCTCGGAGGTGTCCCCATATAGGAGTGAGCATTGGTCACATGTGGTTATCGACAGCTGAGAGAACACAAATAGAACTATGCTACCCATGACCTAGAGTTAGCAGCAGTCGTCATCGCCTTAAAGATGTGGCGGAACTATCTGATGGGCAAGAATTTTACATTGTACATTGATCGAAAGATTCTCAATTATATCTTCACCATGAAGGAATTGAACCCGAGATAGCGGTGTTGGATTGAGTTCCTCTAGGACTATGACTTCATGATAGTTTATACTCTTGGGAAGGGGAACATTGTCACAGATGCACTTAGAGAGATATCTAGTATACAGATGCTCGGTGAGGTGACAGAGCTACTAGCCTCCTTACAGATATACTTTGTGGATAGAGATGGAGAAACTTTTCTACAGTGTCTTATAGTCACTCCCTAACTTCTTCAGTGAGTTAGGAAGGCATAGTGTGGGGACGCTGACTGCATGGCACGACGTGCTCAGATATCCACAGGACATGCACATAAGGGATTTTCTGAAGGTGGGGAGCATGTAATTCTCTTCAAAGGATGTACCACGGTACCAGTGTCACATCATGAGGATGTGTTGAGGGATTTCCACACTTCCCCTCTAGAGATACTACCAAGAGTGGTGAAGATGTACCATGATTTTCTACAACAGCACTGGTGGCTGAGAATGAAGAAAGCAGTTGCAGTGTTTGTTTCTCGATGCCTCCCTTACCAGTAAGTGAAGGCGGAGCATCAGGTACCAGAAATCTTGGTTCATCCTTTAGAGGTCCCAGAGTGGATGTGTGATTGGATATCCATGGACTTCGTGACTGGACATCAGGAATATCCAGTGGACATGACCCTATCTTGGTGATAGTCAACCGACTCACCAAGTCGGCCCACTTCCTACCGGTCAGAGAGCAGGTTTTAGTAGAGAGCAGGGTAAGCCTCTATTTGGAATACATTGTTTGGTTACATGGAGTATCATCTATGATTATCTTGGATGTTGAAACACATTTTACTTCTCCGTTATGGAAGGGGTTTCATGACGCTTTTGGGACACAACTTATTTTGAGAACCGCCTTCCAACCTCAGATGGATTTCCAGACTGTGTAGACCATTCAGACCCTTGAGGACATGCTACATGCTTGTGTCCTCAACTTCAGTGATAGCTGGGAGGATCACATACCTTTGGTCGATTTAGCATACAAAAACAGCTATCACTCCACCGTTGGGATGGAACCTTTTGAGACATTGTACTGGTGACCTTTCATATAACCATTGTGCTGGACTGAACCTATTTAGTTATCACTCGTAGGAAAATAGATGGTACGAGATACCACAGAGAAGGTGCAGATCATACAGGAGAAGATGTAGACTGCACAGAGCAGGTCGAAGTTGTATGCTGATAGGAGATAGAGACCATTGGATTTCTATGATGCCAACCATGTCATTTTATGCGTCTCGTCACGACGAGGGTTGTGGAGATTTGAACGAGCCGGAAAGTTATCTCCAAGGTTGAACAGATCTTTTCGGGTCCTCAGCAGAGTTGATGAGGTAGAAAACCTCTTAGCTCTTTTACCTCAGTTGCACCTGATGCACGACGTCTTCCACGTATACCAGTTGTGAAGATACATGCACGACACTTCTGATATCATCGACCATGGCGAGCTGGACGTCGACGATGGGGAGAATTTTACGGAGGTTCCAGTACTGATTGAGGATCGACAGGAGTGGGTCCTTTTTCAATGATCGATACCTCTGGTGCGCATTTTTTGCATCATGGGAACCTCCAAGAGAGCACATGTCAGCGGGAGGCTTAGATCCGTGCTCAATACCCCCACTTTTTTGTCTAGTTTGAGTTGTGGCTTATAGGGACATAGATCCTTGAGGTAGGGAGAATGTAAAGAATCAGAATTTCTATGTATTTTTTTTATGTGTAAGGGAATTTTATGAGTCCGTGAAAATTTACAGTGCGTGATTCCAAGGCCCAGAGTGCCCGGAATGAATATCTGAATATTTGTTCAGGTACATTCAGTTAACGTGTGGGCGGGTTTATGTATCTTTTGAACTGGTGCTCGGAATTGAAATCTGAGGGCATCGTTGATCTCGTAGTGCCGATATTCACTTAAGGATACCTCATCCTTGATGGTATATGGTCGAGGGTTAATTTTAGTTTTTGGGTTTTTCGTGAAAGAAAAAAATAAAAATAAAATTGTGTAAACATTTTATTTTATTATTTGTAACATCCATGTGAATATTGTGGAGGTGGAGACCATAGGAGTTTTATCCTCCCAATTGAATTCTCGGTAGTGGGGACCACCCGAACCTAACCCTAATGATGATTTTATGAAGGTGGGGACCACCTATGTAATGAATCCTCTTTAACTCCATATTTAAGGGGGGAGAAACCTCTTGATCACCCCAATTAATGATTACAACCCTCCCATTAATTTATTATGCAACCCTCCTTAATTAATTTAACTTTTTGAATTCTTTACAAAAATATAATAAACGGATAAATCTATTAATTTGGCACCACATTACATTGGGGTGCAATTGGGAGAAAGGTTCTCCATAGAATAACGGTTCCTCCATGAAGAATGCTTCCTCAATGAAGAATGCCAGCGAGGAACGTCTTCGACTTCTTCCTTTGAAGCACCTTGGAGATGAAAAAAGATGTGGGATTTATTCGATGATTGAACATCCCTCCTCATTTGCATCACCGAACAATATGAGGAAGGGATTGTTACTATATTCACCAATCATCTCAATTAATATCCTCATTCTTGATTCATGTTTAATGTTTATCGACTTGCTACCTCTCCAATGCGGAGAGTGAAGGCCAAACTATCATGGTTCGTCCTCTCCACAATTCTTGTGTTAAACTGCGACATTCTTCATGATGATGGAGGAAGATAATAAATGAGAAGAAGGTGAAGACGGCAGCAGCACCACCACCCGTGGCCTCTGCAACCCGCACCACCGATACGGGGTTCCGGCCTCCCAGCCGAACTGGCTAAGCCACCCAACGGTGCACATGCCTCTTGGTCGAACAGGCCTCGCGCCCCTGCAGCACTGTTGCCTCTCGATAGAATAGGCCCCGCACCCCAGCTGAACTGCACTCGCCGCTAGCCATCCAAGCTTCCACGTGGCCTCATGCCTTCGTGGCACCTTCCGGCCAAGCCACTATGCGGCCTCGCGCCCTTGTGGCCATCTGTGGCCCTTTGCAGCCACTTGCAGCCTGTCGGGCCAGAGCTAGCAGGCCGGACCGACCCTACGGGCCAGGCCACACTGTAGGTCAGGCCAACCCTAGTAGGTTGGGGTGGGTTGACCCGAACTAGGTCAGCCCAAGCATGGACGGTCCTGGTCGGTCTGACTGGGTCGGACCGGACCCGTTCCCATTATGACCCTTTACTTTCTATTGGCCATAACTTTGGCACTGGATATCTGTTTGATGAACCGTCAGCGGTAATAAAAACCATGGAGAAAGACTGTCCCTTTAAGTATACTCCACTGGAGTTTTGTTTTGATATGGGAAATAGTCAGTTGGGATCGAGGACGAATCCAACGAGGCGCCATGTACTAAAAGGCTAACAACTCACAGATCGGGCATCTGATTGACGTGACTTCTATTACATTGAGACCTCATTGATGTGGAATAACATTGAGATACATATTCGTAGGACATAATTAAATTTGGAGTATTAACCTCCAGCCCATGGAACGGATCCTCTCGGAGACGAAAGAGAATAGTGCGGAGACCTAGTAGCTTGCTGAGACCTGATGATTGCTAACCGATTCGAATTAGAGTGACTCAACTAACCTAGTGGTGAGATCCTTGGTATCACGGCATACCCATAGTAGGGAGTGACTTGGTGTAAGGATAGTCCCAACGTACTCTATAAGAGGAGTACCTCATCAGGATATGAGGTGGTGCCCCTTGGTGATGCGTCAGACCCAATGTGGGGCATGCCTTGGTGAGGCGGAAAACCCATGATACTCAGTATGAGGAGTACCTCAGAAATCGAAGGATAGTGGGAAGCTCCTTGGTGCCGTAGTAGTCCCACTATACACTATTGGGGAGGAGTTCTCTAGTAGCTGAGGTTTCGACAATATGAATGGGGATGTTACTTGGTACTAACCCTAGAATAACATCATGGTTTGAGGTGAGTCAGTTTTTCATTGTTTTCCTCATGATTGTGATGGATTAATTAATAACTTATGTATATGTATGGGCATATACATAATTAGGTATTTTTGTTGACGTCCTACATTTTGGTTTATCATTGGTGATTTTTTGTGAGACCATTAGGGTCTCGGGGTCCCTACGGAGTATCGTTATACTCACCCTACCTAGGCTATGCCCGCACCTTGTTCTGTTGGATGCAGACGATGGACGTCACTGACAGAGGCTGATAGTACCAGGACTGGATGGTACATAGGGATGGACCATACGACGTGTCGATGCGTGGAGGAGACAGATGGACATGGTGCGCTGATGAGGTGATTTGTATCTACCCCTTAGGTAGGAACCCAGAGGATGACCGAGTAGCTACCCTTTTCACTCTTCAGTTTTTTACATTTCAGTTGTACGTGTAAATTTCGTTTGGGCATGTATTCTGACCCCTTTTTTACTTAAAATACTCACTTGTTTACTATATAGATTTCTTATGTTCGTATATTGTTGGGTGCTTCGTTATGTGAGTTTTTTGGTTATAAATGAAATGTGTTCCTAGTTTTTAGGAATACACCTTTGGTGCTAGTCACCAGCCCCAAGCCTATGGAAGGCAGGCTTGGGTTAGTCACAGCATGGCCCCTAGGGACGATTCAGTACAATCATATAGGGATTATCCATATACAACATAATGGAAGAAGGTAACAAAAAACATAATTAATTTTTTATATACTTATGGAGTCTCATCCTTTAGTGAATATTCAATGAAAAAAATGTTGGTAATATATGAGTCCATAAAAATGTTATAACATCCAAAAAGTACAACAAGGCTTGATACATAAAATATTATGAAAAATGAATCCATAATGGCAATCTGAATATGAATCATAATTTATTGAATTAATAAGGCAATAATTCAATTAATACTGATACTATAGTGGAAAGAAGGATATATTTTTTTCTATTTTGGTGTTTCTAGAAATTTGGGAATCAAGAAATTGAATGTTGGCATAATTTATTTTGTATATAAATTATATATATGATACATTTAGGGGTAGTATATTTAATGAAATTATGAAACCAAAAAAAATAATGTATAATAGAATGTTGAAGATGAATTTTTCTGTCAAGAAAATATTTAGTGGTCTTAAATAATTCTTTTACTATTGAAAAAAGAGTGGTAAAAGTTTTGAAGAGACATAGTGGGAACCACCGATGTACACCATTGATGATAATAAGAATAGTATATGAAAACCCATACAGAAGAAAGAAAAAATGAAATGAGAACTAGCTTATTTGGGAGACAAACATGTGAACATTTATATTAAAAAAATGAAATTAACTAAACTGGACACTCCAAAAGGGAATGTGAAGATGGATTTCCAACATAACATAGTAACAATGAAAGGATGGTTATGTTGTGGAAATGGAGTTCAGACCTTGGACCCAATTAAATTTTCCACAGAAATTAATGTTTCCATCATAAAATTAGTAAGGTAATAAATATATCAGAGAATCCAAATGATTTTATTATTTCATGGAATTCCTGAAGATAATTTTGAAACATTTTACAATAATGGTATCTCGAAAACAATTATGAAACCATGAGGAATATTTAATATATAATATTTTATTATTAGATTATTAATCATTCTTTCTATACTAGTTTATTCTTTTCGATATATTCAATAAGTTAATGATGAAGCACTATCTAAATGAAATAAAAGGGAAAACATGTTGCTAAATATTATGAAGGATTCAAAATACATAATGGTTTATCATCAAATGATTACTAATGTTTTACCAAATTTGTTTCATGAAAATGAAATAAAACAGCACATAATTAAAATTATATTGTAAATATTTCACTAGTTCAATAGTATATGATAATGATAGAAAGATGGGAACCAAAGAAAGTTATTGTGATACTATTTTATGTGAAGTTAAAAAATCCACACAAGATGATAGTGAATTTAATAAATGATTCCATTCTGAGAAACAAATTATAAAATGTCTAAGAATATAAAATAATTTATAGTAAAAAATATATTATATTTAAAATTAAATGAGTCTTTGAACTATGAATAATTTTTCATCACTATTTCAATAATTTAGAATATCATAAATGTTCCACCTTATTTACCAATTTATTATACAGTATTTATGTGCATAAAACATAACAAATTGATGTTGGAAAACACTTTTAAGAAGATAACTGGGTGAATGCAGTTGAATAAGATAATATGGAATGATTATTTAAGATATGTTAAAAAACATGAATCATTCCACGAAGGCGGATCATCAAATTGATAATATTAAAGTCTATATGATGAAATTTTCTGTAACGACCCACAATTTCATTAATAAAATTACTTCTTGATCTAATTAAATGGATTTTTATGTGAAATAGTTATATAACATATGAAATTATTTTGTTTTAGGATTTTGGATTTCAAAATACTGTTATGAACTGTTAAAATTGCTAATATAGTAATTAAACAGTGATCACATGATTAATATAAATATAGGGCTTCAACAAATCCAATTTAATCAGAAAAAGGAAGTGATGTCCTCATCCAGAAGACATGCCCCTTAAGATAAACATTTATCAAATCTTATAATGGATGTGGCATCATTGGTATTTCCTCTTAACCAATCCCAAGCCAATCTTCAACACTTCAAGCTCGAGTAGAACCGCCTACGGGAGAAGTGGATGTTAATAGAGATTACCACCCGAGCGATGTTATATGAGCCAACCGAAGTGTCTATCACTGTTGCACACCTTATCCATCAATATTATGTAGGTGTTGTAAGGGGTAATGTAACAAGACCATAGCATTATTATTATGTTCAAATTTTTATATATAATAAAGAATACACATTCATATTATTATTGTTATGATGAAAATAGTTTTTAAAGAAGAAATAATATTTTTATTTAATTTTCAAAAAATATATATTTTAATAAATTAATGGATTTCTGATTTAATTAATATTTTATTAAAATATTTTTATTTTTAAATTAATTTATATTAAATATAAATTATCATATAATTTTTAAGAAAATAATTATAATTTTTATTACGATTTGAAAGTTGTTTTTATCAAAACCCCTGAATTTTTGAGAATGGTCAGTTTTTATATTCAAAGTAAAAATTCACATACTTAGAAATATATATATATATATATATATATATATAATGAATATTATCTTTGTAATTAGGATTTAGATATTATCAAATGGTGAATTGTTTACAATTTTTTAAGATAGTCCAATTTATGGGTAAAAAATTAAATACTTTTTAAATATATAATGTGTTTTATGACATCATAATGACCCAATAGTGATGTAATAAAATAATGTAAACATTATTTTCTTCCAATAGATGCTTTACCATTAAAATAATGTGATTTTATATATTTTTTTGGTTTATTTTAAAACGTTTTAGGGGACCCTCCAAGACTTATAAAACATTTTAGCTTTTTAAAATAATTTACTTGAGTGTGTGACTCACCTCCACATAAGCAATGATATTATTTTAATATGTTAGGAAATTTTATTTATAAAATATTTTTCTCCACTCCCCTTTGGAAATGACCATGGGGAAAACCATGGGATGGTTTGTGGTTTTGATTAGTTTAATGAGTGGTGTCCCAAACATAACAAATAAACAATTCCCTCTCCATTCCAATATAAACCCACCCAAACTCCAACTTCCTCTTCACTCAAATAATTTATAGTTACTCCAAAATCTTCCCTCAACTATCTGTAATCCTCCCAAAGTTCCCCAATCTCCCATGAAGCCTCTCTCAATCCCCCCCCAACAGTTCAGATTACACATCCACGTAAGATATTTCATTCTACATTATTTATGCCCAAGTTTCATTATAATGTTTTCCCCTTTTTTAAATTATAAATGTTGGTGTATCATTTTTCATCTCCCATATACTGTCCTATTTATGGTTTAATAATTATATACCGATTTCTATTTCATTAATTCCTTCCATTCATAATTGGTACCATGCAGAAATTATGTAAGGTATTCCTTCCATTCTCAATTTATCAAAGTTTATTTATATTTTTATAACATTTTATTTTCAATATTTAATGTTGGGGTATGATTTTTCATCTCCCACATACAACAATAATTATGATTTAATGATGGGATACCCCTTTAACTCTTATTAATTTCTACCATGTACACCCATTACCATGTTGAAATTCTTTAAGTAATTTCTCTCTCCTCATTTGCATTGAAGAAATTATTTTGTATTATCAATATAAATTCCATTAATTGTGTAAGTACATGAATCTATATGACCCATTACTATTAGTCCCATGTAAATATGATGATACGACACTTTTATTCTCATCATCCTTTTTTACGACATTTAATGTCACGCCATTATGCTGCCGAAATTCCACTACAGTTTTCCAAGCCAAAGCCATTTTGTAGGGAATACAATACCCATTTCTCTATCATGGGTATACAACATTTTTCAAATTAACTTATTGATTGGTTAGTTTCATGTATGAATTCCTTATTCATTTAATGAGGAATAAATAATGATGTTTAATTATTCCATGTTGTATGATCTTGTGTCACACTTATGAATGAAATTAAATGTTTATGAAAGGTCTGCCCTGATAGCGTTCCAATTCATTGGGTAATGATTAGTATCATGATACGTTAAGTGAAATGTGGATCTATTCATTCTAATTCATGTTAAATGAGGATTTACTCATGTTATTTCAGTTGGAATGTGTGGTTTACTCATTCTCTATGTTCAATGAGCCATGGGTCATGCTAATTCCATGTTTAGTGTTGTTTCCACATTTCCATGTTATGATAATCATATTATATCTTTATTTAATGTTAATCTTTATTTTATTCTCCACTGATATTCCTACTACCTAACATATATTTTATTCATCATTTTATGCCTTTTTTCTCCCTTACTGGTCTTTATATCTCACCCTTTCCTTATGCATGTCCTCAGGTTATCCCTTGTAATTCTAATAAGAGAGAATGTAGTGTTCATGTAAAGGATGCTTTCAATAATGATGTTGTGTTTCATGTTTTAAGCCATTACATAATTTTCCAAATCCCCAGAGACACTATTACTCTTGATATTCTTTTTTATATCAACAGAGGTTTTTATGTAAGAAATCATTTTTAAGTGGGTAAAAAATGTAGGGTTTTTATAGTTGGTATCAAATGATAGGAATAATTATTTTTGGGAGTAGGATTAGAAAACACTAGATAAATACTTAGGGGTATGAATAAGTATAACAATAACATTCCTAAATTTTGGTGAGTATTGAGTAAGTGGTTTATTAAGAAAATACATCCCTATTTGGATACAAGAAGGTAGAGGCGGCTCTGACACAGAAGTACCTAGGATTGAAAAATATGACAAGGAGTTTTGAGCATGACTCGGGGTATTCTAGTACATGAAAATAGGCCTTAATGAACTCTTCTTTATGATAATCTCGGGGGATATAATTTGGTATATTCAAAAGCTTAGTATGAACCATTGTTATGGGAATTAAAAAAATCCTCTATGAATATATGTTAGAAAGTAGATCGCGCATAACATATATTTAAGCCTATTGATTCATATGTTAAGTAAATAAATGTTTTTTATAAGTCATCTATTTTTTCCTTGGATACCCTTTATGTGTTACCCAAAATAATTTATTTATTCCAGCCAATGGCTGGTAATAGGAGTACTCGCGCTAACAATCGATGTGAAGTTCAATGTGATGACTGTTGTAATGAGATGCCTAATCTGATGGGAGCAGTAATCGTGTACATTGTCAGGATACTCTCATAGTTAACTCAATATTTAAATAAAATCATGGTTCAAGAGGAATGTTCAAACCACCCCCCTATGAATGAACAAGTCAGTATCGAGAGCTTCTTCAGACAAAGACCTACTAATTTTAATCGATCATATGATCCCTCAATTATTGAACAATGGATCGACGCCAATGAAAATATCTTCACCATCCTTTAATGTTCCGAATAAGAGAAGGTTATTTTGGATGATTATCATATTGAGGGTGAAGCCGATCAATGGTGTACTTTGATCAAAATACGAATCCTGAGGAAGATATTGAGGTGATGGAATGGAAGGATTTCTGAAAGGTGTTTTTCAATAACTATTTTCCATGCACACTCCGAGTAAATATTGAAAGGGACTTCCATTCCATCATGAAAAAATATGACTAATCCATTGGACAATATGAGGAAAACTTCTCAAGGCTTTAACGATATCCTTCGGCTTTGTCATTACCCACAGATTCGTGGTTGACAACGTCATTGGTGGGATGAAACATAGCCTACAGAAAGCCGTTGTGATCCATTACTTCGACAGCTATGAGGAAATTATTTTATTTTCCCTAATGGTCGAAATAGAGATCTTATAATCTCTGGGATATCCTAGGGATAATAAGTGTAAGGTTGAAATCAATTCTTGAATTCCAACTGATAAATTCAATAGTGAAAATAATATTCAGCACCCCACATTGCAAAGGTGTGGAAAGAAGCACCTTAGAAATTACTAGAAGGGGATGAGGAAATCCTTTAGGTGTGAAAGAGAAGGTAACCTAGCCTTTAACTACTGACAAGAAAAACATGTGGTTGTGACATAGGATAAGAAAACTACATTTGACTCCCAACATATTATTCATTGCATCAACTGCAAATAACCATGGAACCTTATAAATCAATTCACTATGCCAAGTGTTTTTTTAGGAAACCAACAACCTCCAAGGGAGTAAGGGAGAGCTTCTACCATCACTAAAACCAATGTTAACCTTGAAAACGAAGTGGAGAGAGGTATTATAGTTATTCAGTAAAAAATAGAAAACATACATTTTGTTTCTCGTTTAACTCATTATTTTATATCCTGAATGTTTAGTTGAACAATCCCAAAACCAACACAAATCATCGAGGTAAAGTTGTCGGCGAGTATGGAAAAGGATGCAATCATTGCAACCCATGAATTTATCTACACCTTATTCATAATTAGTGGATTGAACTTCCTGATGAACCTCATCACACTACCTCGGTTGGAGTTTGATTCCATTCATGGCATAGATTGGATTTTATTATATAGATCCAACATAAATTTCCATGAGAGGGAAATGACTCTCTTATAGAGAAACAACCCACGAATCTGTAAAAATTGGCAGAAGAAGAATCTTTTTTAGCATAATCATCTCAAGTGTGGATATTACTAACCAATGAGAATGCATATCTGGAACAGATGATTGAGTCTAAGGGGGAAACCATCCATGAAGACATTACTAATGTGAGGGAATTTGTTGAAGTGTTTCATGGGGAATTGCATGTTTTTCCTCCTAGAAGAGATCTTGAATTCTCGATTGATCTTATTCCTAGGGAATTTCCAATATACAAGAATTCATATTGAATGACTATTTTTGAGCTTGTGGAGCTGAAGAAATAACTACATGAGAATATAGATAAAGGTTTTATATGCCCAAGTGCTTCACTATGGGGTGCACCAGTCTTCTTCGTCAAGAAAAAGGATGGGTCAATGCACATTTTCATCGATTATATTGAGCATAACAAAATCACAATAAAGAAAATGTATCATATCCCATGAATTTTTGACTTGTTCAATCAGCTGCGTGGAGCATGATACTTCACCATGATTGATTTTTGGTCGGTATATTATCATGTAAGGGTAATAAAGGAAGATATCCAATGAATTATTTTTTGTTCAAGATATGGGAACAATGAATTCTTAGTAATGCCTTTCAGACTCACTAATACAACAAAGATCTTCATGAAAGTGATTAATATAGACTTTATAGTTTACCAAGACTAATTTGTGGTAGTATTTGTAGAAGATATTATTATATACACCAAAACAAAGGAGGATCATGAGGAGTATCTATGAACTGTACTAGAAATCTTCTGAAAGGATATGATATATGAAAATTAGATCATGTGTTTGTTGTAAATGATTTAATTATCATTCATGGGTCATATCATCACATGCAATGGAAAATATGTGGATCCCGCCAAGACAACTGCAAATGAAGAATGGCTAAGGCCAACATCATTAACAAATGTCTATAGCTTCTTGGGGTTACCTGGATATTATCGCTAATTTGTGAGTAATTTCCCATGATTCTCATATCATCATTCCAAGCTAACTCAGAAGGGATTGATGTTTGTTAGGAGTGATAAATGAAATTAAATCATAATGGAGTTGAAAAGGAGGCTTATCACTGCACTCATTCACATAATACTCATGAGTGGTGAACTTTTTTGGTATTTAGTGATTATTCAACAAAGGAAATGAGTTGTGTGTGGATTCATAATGATAAATTGATAGCCTACGACTCAATGAAGCGGATGATACTTGAGTAAAACTATCCCACGCATTATCTGGAGTTGGTTGTTGTGATCTTTGCATTGAAAATATGACAGCATTATATATAGGGGAGAAGTGTGAGATATATACTGATCACAAGAGCCTCAAAAATATATTCACACAAAAAGAGATTAATATGTGCCAACAATTATGGATAGAACTCCTCAAAGATTATGACTGCTTAATCCACTACCATCCTGGTAAGGAAAACAAGGTGTCAGAAGCTCTAAGTAGAACGTATCATGCATCATTGTCAATTATGAAAGTTGAAAATGATACAATATACTTATATTTGTTGAGGATTGACTTGGGAATCATTAAGGGAAGAACCTCATCAATACTTTCTCACAATATTTCTCAAAAATCCTCATGGAGAAAATAAGGGATGCTCAAAAAAAGATTTGGATATTATGAAAAGGATGGAAGCTATCAGAAATGGGAAATCCTCAGATTACATGGTCGATAAGGATGGAATTATGAGATTCGGGAAATGATTATGTGTACCAACTAATAGATTGATTAATAAGGAACATCTATACAGTACATAGAGCCCAATCCTCTATATTCACATGGGGAGCACAATGTTGTATTGAGATCACTGAGAAAACATTTGGTGGGAAAATATGAAAAGGGATATTGCAGAACATACATCAATGTGCCTGTTATGTTAGAAAGTAATGGTTGATAGGAAAATGTCTAATGGGATGATGCAACCACTACCAACACCAACATGGATGTGGGAAAACATTACCAGTGACATTATCACTATTCATCCCTGGATATCTAGAGGAAGCAATGTTATATCAATCATTGTCGATCATCATACAATGACAACTAACTTTATCATGATACGTGATGACTTCACAATGGATAAACATTCATGGATTTACATTAAATAAGATAAATGGAGGAATTAAGTACCATAATATATTATATCTTATTGTGTTTAGAGAATCACCTTGATGTTCAGGAAAGGTCTCTAACATGCTCTAAGCACAAAACTGATCATCATTATGGATTTTTATCCTCAAACTGAGGGCCAGTCTGAGAGAACTATTCATACACTGAAAGATATATTTAGATTATATTCTATGGACTTTAATGTAGGATGTGACAAACATCTTCCAATGGTGGAATTCTCCTACAATATCACTTTCAACTCGAGAATCCGAATGGCACCATATGATGCCCCTTATGGGAAAAGGATCAAAACCCGACGTGTTGGGATAATTTCGGTGACTGTAAGTTTTTAAGACCTGAAATGGTTAAAGAAATGTTGGAGAAGTTGAAAACCATTCAACATCATAACAAGGTATCCCAATGTCTCCAGAAGTGATATCAAGATAACCTTCAGTGAGACCTTCTGTTCAATATTGGAGACATGGTATTTCTACAGATATATCTGTGGAAGAAGGTCATGAGGTTTGGAAATAAAGGGATGTTAAGTATTTGGTACATCTTCCCCTTTGAGATTCTTGATCATGTTAAGGATGTGGCTTAATGGCTAGCACTTCCACCTACCATGGACAAAGTAAATGATGTCGTTTATGTATCCATATTAATGAAGAACATAGAAGACCCTTTACATGTACTCTCTTCAGAGGTAGTACAGTTAGAGGATGATCTCTCTTATAATGAGAAAGTAGTAAACCTCTTAGATCATAGAGAAATAGTTATACGAAATATAAGAATTCCCCTCATCAAGGTGTTATGGAAAAACAAATAGTTTGAAAAATAGAAATGGGAATTTGAAGAAGTGATTAAGTATAGTTACCCACACATTTTTTAGTGTTGGAAAAGGAAATTTCAAGGGAGAAATTTCTTATGGGGGATGATTGCATTTAACCACACCTTCATTAATGAAAATTCCAATAGATCTAATTTAATGTATTATTATGTGAAAAGATTATATAACACATGCACTTATTTGGTTGTATACACATGGATTTCAAAATACCATTAATAATTTTTACCATAACTAATATAGTCATTGAAAAGTGATCACATGATTAGTATAAATATAGGACATTAACAAATCCAATTTACTCAAACAAATGATGCAGTGGCCTCATCTAGTAAAAATTCCCCATTTGAATCCCATTTATTGGAGATTGGAAAGGAGGTGGTGTCATTGGTGTTTGCTCTTAACCAAACCCAAGATGAGCATTAACACGTCAAGCTCAAGTGTGACTGTCTACGGGCGAAGAGAAAGTTAATAGAGATTACCAACCAAGCGATGTCATTTGAGCCACCCCAATAGTCTGTCAGCGTCTCACATCATACCCTTCTAACTTATGAGGGTGTTATAAGGGGTTACTTAACGAGACCATAACACTATGATTATGTGGTTTAATTTTTTTATATAATAAAGGATATACATTCATTTTATTATTGTAATTTTGTAAATAATTTTTATAGAACAAATAGTATTTTTATATAATATTCAACTAAATAAAGTATTTAGATAAATAAATGGATTTATGAATTAATTAATATTTTAATTAAATATTATTTTTAATAAAATAATTTTTATAAGATATTAATGATCATATGATTTTTATGAATACAATTGTTATATTTATTAAGGTCTGAAAGCTGTTTTTATCAATATCCATGAATTTTCGGTAAATGTCAATTTTTGAAAATGAAAATTCACATATATATATAATTATTTATATAAGATGAATTTTATTTTTTGAATCAGGAAATTTATGTTTTCCAGTGGTTAATTTTATATAATTTTTTTGAGACAATTGAATTTTTGGTTAAAAATTTAAATAAAAATAAAATATATAATGTATTTATGACATCATAATGACCCCATAGTGATGTAATAAAATACAATAAGCATTATTTTTGTCTAATATATATTTTAACATTAAAATAATTTCTTTTTATGTTTTTTTATTTATTTTACAAAGCATTAGTGGACCCTTCAAGACTTATAAATCATTTTACATTTTTAAATTGAATTTCCATTGAGACTGTGACTCACCTCCACATAAGAAATCATATTATTTTAAGAAGGTAGGCCATTGGCCATATAAAATATTTTCTTCCAATCCCCTTTGTCAAAAACCATGGTAAAAATCCATGGGTGGGTTTTTGTTTTTTGATTACTTTAATGTGTGGTGTCCCAATCCTAAATAATAATTAATTCTCTCTCATTTACAATATAATCCCACCCATGATCCAACTTCTTCTTCACTCAAAGCCATTGGAGTTCATCCAACCTCTTCCCTCCCTCTACTTAATCTTCACATGTCTCCCCAGGATCCCAAGAATCCTCTATCAAGCCCCTCCCAAGCCTATGGGATCACACTTCCTAGTAAGGTATTTCATTCTTCTTTATTTTTTCAATGTTTCATAATATTGTTATAACCCTTTATTTTGAATTATAAATGTTGGGGATTTATTTGAAAACAACCCTATAAATTTCTATTTTTTATTGAATTTTTAGTGACCCATTTCTCTCTCATCAATGTATTACATTTATACTCATTACCATGTCGAAATTTCGTAAGAGATACCTTTCATTCTCATTTTATCCAAGTTTCTTTTAATATTGTTATACCCTATTATATCAATTATTAATATTGGGGTATGAATTTCCACCTCCCACCTACTTTACTCTTTATTTTTGAATTATGGTATACCCCTTTCCCTCTCATTAATTCCTTCAATGTACACCTGTTACCATGCTGAAATTCTATTTGTAATTTATCTCTCATCATTTACATTCAAGAAATTATTTTTTATTATGAATAAAAATTCCATTAATTATTTTGGGACATGTATATATAAGACACCATTTCTATTCATTTAATTTAAATAGGATATGACACCCCTTTCTCTCTCATCAACCATATTTATGAAGCCTTATGTCATGACATTATGCTGCCGAAATTGCTCCACAATTTTTCCAGCCAAATCCATTTTGTAGTGAATACAATACCAATTTCTCTATCAATGTTTTTCAACATTATGAACATTTACTTATTTATGGAAGAGTTTAACGAATTAATTCCACATTACATTATTGTGGAAAATATTATGCAGTTTAATGATTTCATATTATAGGATCTTGTGGCACACTAATGCATGAAATTAAATGATGAAGAAGTGTGTTCCTTGATAGCACTACAGTGCATTGGTAAAAGAATAGTGTAATGATACATCAAGTGCAGTGAGGATTTACTCATACACATTCATGTGAAATGAGGACTTACTCTTACTAATTCAAGTGCAATTAGGGTTTACTCATGCTTCATGTGCAATGAGACTTTGCTCATACATATTCCATGTGACGTGTTGTGCCACATTTCAATGTTATGATAAACAAGCTATATCTTGACATTATGTTCATGTTTGTTTTATGATTCATTGATATTTCTACTACCTAACTTGTAATGTATTCTTAATGTTATGCCTTGTTTACTCCCTTAATAGGCATTATATCTCACTCTTTTTTTAGGCTTGTCCTCAGGTTCTCCCATGCAATGCTAAGTAAAAGGGAATGTAGTGGTCATCTAATGGATTTTTTCAATAAATATGTAGTGTTCCATGTTTTAAGTCATTATTTATTGGTCCTAAGAACCAAATACAATATACCACTAAATATTCTTTGTTTCATCGAGTGAGGAAATTATGTAATTAATCATGTCTAAGTGTGTTGTAAAAAGAAGGGTTGTTATATTTTCCACCAAGAAAATTTTAAGAGAGTGAACCCTTGAGGGGGGGGGGGGTACATTAAAGAGATGATATCTATATTTATATCATTATTATAATTAAATTAATCTAATATCTACATACAATGGTGAAATAGCAAACCAAGTATATTTTTTTTATTAATATATAAAAATTCTACATCATGTGGAATGTTGGTTTATGGGTACGATAATATAAATGGGAAGTAAAATATTAATGCATTTTAAATTTGTAATGAATTTTTGAAAGTGTACAAGGGAATATATTACATGGTAATTATATTTTATAAAACCCTATACATGGGATATAATGATTTCATCAACATGATATCACATGAATGTCTTTTAGTTGATATAATATAACAATTTCGTTTTATCTATCTTATTTTCTTCACCAATTTATACAATATGAGATTAGAGTTTACCAACTAAGACATGTTTTCTTAGTGATCCACAAGGTAGCATCGTTACTTCATAAAAATTAAAATTCATTTTCAATTTCCATAAAAGGGAATAGAAAACCCTTGATTTATTCCTTCTCATTTATTTTTGATAAGATGGATATAAGACATTCACAAAAAGAAAATGGTATTGATAAATAATCAAAAGTGGGTAATTAGACTCCCAGGATGATGGCTTATGAGTATGGTTATTTTTTTAACATATAATAGGGAATAAAAAGTCAATGATTGTTTAATTCCTCTTTGATTATAGAGTAATAATTTAATGATAAATATTATAAGAGTATAATAAGTTTTGATGAAGCATGGTGGTGATTCATATTGATTTTTTATTGACTCTATCAATCTCATTTAGAGAGTTATTTCTCTTTGATTGAGGTTTTTGAATCATTTACAATTGTGATGGGCTCATTGGTTTACATTTTCTAACACAAATATCCATAATTGGTGATGATATTTTTTGAATAATAATGGATTCATCTAATGGAATTGTATGTTAAACTTCAAAAATTCACCTTTTAACTCTGATTATTTTTCAATTATTCTTTTGTTCAGTGAAATATTCCAAATTAACAAGGATAGTTCACATTTTATTAAAAATTCGACAAGATAAAGACCACAAAATATTCATTAGCATGTCGAATTTAACATGGAAAAGGACTTATGGGTTTCCATGGATGAATAAATTGTATATTTCATGCGGAAAATGAAAATGTGACTATGAAACTATATTTTCAAACATTTTTAAAAACTATATTTCAGAGTAAAGATGAAGATTTATTTCAAAACCATGAAAAAATAAATTATTATATATTTTCAATTTATTTTTTGAATATGTGAAATTTCATTGGAAATTTATCTGGATTATACAATATTTAGTGAATGGACTTAATTTAATTAATATTTTAATTATATTTTATACCATGTATTTACTAAAAATAATTTATGAGCATTCTATTCAAAAATTCTATAGATTAATAAGGATTTCTAAATCATATCAATTGATGGGTCTAGTGGGACCAATGTGGTCTACCATGTCCAAGGGATGCTTATTTGGATATCCCAACATTAAGAATGTGCTGCTGAATATCCCACATGTAGGGGCTGTGTATATTTCCCTCAAGAGTATATGGGTGAATGGAGCATGACCACTAGGTTCTGGTGTCCATGTCGGTGAGGAACGACCAAGTGGTGTCTATGGGGTGTGACCAGTGTCGATCCCCAGTTGTTAGGTCGGGGATGTTGCAACACCACATGAGAAATAAAAAATAAAAAATCCCCTTATGAGAACTGGTGTGTGATGGAGATGTGTTTTGTATTGTTCTCATATCATTAAAATAATGTTTAAAAGAAGCGTCACATGATCTATATAATATTCACAACCAGATATTCCACTACCTTTATTTCCAATGATCAAGGTCATCTTAACCATTTCCACTCATAATGGAATGGTCTTTCAGAAAAAAAAAATATGGTCATGCCTTCCATCATTGGACCTAATCCTTCCATTATTGATGTAATGATCCATTGGATAAATTATGATTCATTGAATCACTGTGAATTAATGCCTTTCTTTTTATGCATGTGATAACTCAAGGAACGTGCTATGTTTTAATGAAAATGAAATTCCCATAAGGCCATTCATATAAATAGTTGAATTTATCGAATTAAGGAATAAATATACACATGATCCCCATTTAATTATCGTGAAGATATCACCACAAAGGAAAACATGAAGACACCATGATTTGTAGCATATGTATTCTGAGTAAACCTGAATGACTATGTCAGGTACTCAACCACATGAATATAGAAGGATTAACGTATTAGATTCCTTCTAATATTTTTGGTTAACTAAAATTATAAATAATGAAACCATCGACAATGAGGATGTTCTGCTGATAATAGGAGTGATCTATTTTCATGAAATATAGAGCACTACTAATATAGTTTAACAAGTAGATCATTCCATGTAGCTACAGATTTCATGATGTAGGAGAACACTGAATGAATTAAAAAAATTATCTACATAATAGAATAATCATTCAAAAATATCTATGATTATATTTACCTTTAATGTCCTAGATCCTTGTGCTGCATAGAGGTTCCCATACCTGGTTTCTCAAATGACCTCATGTGCATTTCCCTAAATGGAAAAGGCTGTCGACTAGCATCGAGGACCATGGGTGTGATTGAGGGGAAACTATGCCCTCATTGGTCGAGTAAGACAATGGAAACAAACATATAACACTAGTGGATGTAGTAATAATACCATACAGAAGTAAACTGGAGAAGAGTAAATGTAATAAAAAACTGGAGCACATATATTAATGATACAAGATACAAATGTCTAGGAAAAGAGCCAAACATGTCACAATGTTGGAAAATATTACTAAAAAAATGTACAATGAAAACCAATAAACTATATAATCACCACATCCCTCAGCTTGTTCCCATGTTCTCCAGCTCCATAATAGTTATGTACCGACATAGTAGGGAGGTTTCCCTTATATATACCTATTGTAATATAATTTTTTTGGTCCCAAAATCATGACCCAAAAAAGTTGTGAGACAAATTTTTGTATAAAACTACCAAATGATCTATGACTAATAGTCAGTGGATATATATTAAAAGTAAGATGAAAAATAATGAACTAAACAATGATGTAATCAAAAGTAAATAACCCTAACGTTTCAATTACATTCATTTACATTCTAAAGTTATTCAAACAAGAAAAAACCAGGTTCGCTTTAAGATGTTCTCATATCATATCCCCTCTAATTCAACCAATCAATCTCATGTAACCCTCTGGGTAAGTTATCACATCCTAACACCTCTGGTTCAACTTATAAAAGGATATAACGACCTCATGTGTTTCTCACGAGGTCTAAACCATTGGGTCTCATGAAAAAAAAGACTCTTAGAGGAATAAGTCACCATTATTTCCCCGTATAGAATTCTAATGATAACTGTAGACACATTTAGGAAGCACTCAACATATATTCCCTTTGTGGTCTCATAGTACTAACTATAGAGACTCTAAGGGATCACTCAATGTCAATCCACTATATAGTCTCGGAACGTGATAAAGAATAACAGACACTCTGGTGAAGACATCATTGTCAAATCACCGTTTGGTCTCAGTGCAATAGGATCCCACTACCCTGCTTAATGAAATCAGGAAGAAACTAGGTTTAGAAGAAAATGTAAACCTACAATTTCTAGATTGATAAATGGCTACAAAGCATATCATAACATTAGATAAAATCACTATGTTCTTACAGTAGTAGGCATGTAAAAGAAGAAACATAAATAGAAAAGATAGAAAAAATTGTCAATATGAAAACAATCATGTGAAAATACATCCATAACATGGAAAATAACCCTAGTCACAAACAAACAACTTCTACACAGGCACACAAGGCATAACATGCAATAACATGGCTAAAATCCCTAAACACACAATACCCCATTCTAGGGTATTGGTCACTTTTGCACATAATATTCAAATAATAACTAAAAAATGTAAAAGACCACATACCTCGACTTTGTAATATTGATATACTTCAGATTTGTCCCAAGAGTCAACCTAGGATGTAGTCGATCTACAAAAACATCCAAAATGCTCAACTATGGATTTTTCATAAGATTGATAAAATAAAGATATAAAACTCTTGAATAAGGAAGAAATCACCGATGTGATTCCAATACAACTAATATTGTTTGATTTGGAAAAATAATGGCGAGTAAGAGGCCAAGATAAGATTCGTCGGCCTCAGACGCTCCTACAATAGACTGGAAAAAAGAAGATGTTTTTATTGATTAGATACTTCCCTATTCCAACATAACAATTAAAAAGAAAATGTACATGATGGGTTATTTAAAAGTACTTGATGAGTACTTTCCTTACCCAACCTCAACTTTTGGAAATCTTTAGGTCACCCCCCACGGCTATGTACTCAGTCGTTACATGACCAGTACACAATCACCTACAGTAACATGGTACATGGTGGGTACTCTAATGTACACGATGTGTATTACATAAATTTATAAATTCTCCTATTTTTCTCAAAAATTATATAAAATAAAAACCCATATCTGATATAAAGGACTAGGTTATTAAAAACATCCCCCATTAAATAAATTATTCCCCAAATTTCCATATCAATGCGGCATAAAATAATAATCTTTGTACAACTATGGCCACTATGTTAATACATCGACAGCCCTCCCCCATGATTCATTTTGTACATCCAAGTGCTACAATAGAACATGTACTATAGGAACAAACCGAACACAAATAACCCTTGCACTATGATCATAAATCCATATGGATTGCTCTTTGAATTATGTATCTACCTCTTGCTCAAATTCATCAGGTTGAAAGACATGAGACTATTTGGGGAAGTAACACCATAGCTGAGAAATGTGGAAGATGTCATTCATAGCTCGATACCTCTATGGTATATCGAACCAATAGGGAATAGACCTGAATCTCTCCAAAACCACAAACAACACTACGTATCTCAGTGAAAGAATTCCATGTCTCCTAATTGTCATGTTTCCCAACCTCAGTGTGACACGTATAAAAACATGATCTCTAATCACAAGCTCCAGAGGTCATCATTGTCGATTAGTAAAAAACTTATGATGTGACTGTGAAGTATCCATCCTCTTCCAAATCTACTCCACCTGCTTCATGGTTTCCTGAAGAAGATGAGGTCCCAGTATAGCATCCACTCCAACCTCTGGCCAAAATAATGTTGATCAGAATGGCCTTCCGTACAAATCCTCATAGCGTGCCATCAGAATAGTTTACTAAAAACTTATATTTGAGTAAAACAACACAAGAGGTATGTGCTTCTCCCAATAACCTTCAAAATCAGGGACACATTCTCGAAGCATGTCCTCTAGAAGATGTATCATGCATTCGGACTGGCCATCTGTCTAGGGATGGTAAGATGTACTAAGAAGTACATGGGCACCCAAAGCCATCTATAATTCCTGCCAGACCCTTGAAGTAAAACAGGCATCCCTGTATAAAACAATGAAGTGTGGAAATCCAAGTAAATATACCATCTCTCAGATTTACCACATTCTCAGCTCCTCTACACGGAAGGTCTCCTATATCAACATGAAGTGAGCGACCTTTGTAAGCCTGTCAATGACAACCCAAATTGCTTCGTTCCATCGAAGAAAAATTGGTAAAACTATCACATAGTCTATTATGAAATCATTCCACTTACAATCAATAATTGTTAACTACTGCAAAATCCCTACTGGTTGCTGATGATCGTCCTTCACCTGCTGATAGGAGGAATACCTCATGAAAAAACCAACAACATTTCTTTTCATACCTGGCCACTAATACTGATGGTGTAGGTCTTGATACATCATGGTAAAACTAGGTTGAACTGCCCAAAATGAGAAATTAAAGCCACACATCAGTTCCTCGTGTGTTTCTTCTGTCACCCACACACGCCCATGAAAAATGAAGATCACATCCTTGCATATGGTCTTTCTAGGAATAGGTTTACCTTCGAACACACTCTCTAATAGAACTAGGCCTTAAAAATCTGATATCTACCCCCATTCACCCTCAATCAGTTAGAGTGGACATAACAACCACATAAGATAGAAATGTCTACCCATGTCTATCGTGCACCACCAAATGTATCTCAGAGAACAAATCTATAAGCTGCCACACACTATTGGCCTCCAGAACTGCCTATATCTGAGTCCTTCTACAGAATGCATCAGCTACTACATTTCTATTCCTGGTCATGTTTCCATGCTCGATCTCTTAGATTTAGATAGAAATGTGTAAAGAAATACAAGAGGCATTTGTGTTCAGGTAAAACCACAAAATGATATCCCAAAAGATAATGTCTCCAACTTCGTAATGCATGAACCACTGCAGCTAACATGAGATCAGGCATCAGGTAGTCACTCTCATGTGTCTATAACTCTCAATACCCACACGCAACGACTCATTCTCCTCGTATAAGCATAGATCCCAACCTAATACTTATGTATCATAGTAAACATTATAAATCATTCTCATATCGGAAAAAACTAGAATTGGTGCTGAATTCAACCTCCCTTTCAGCTCTTGAAATACTAACTCACTAGAATATGACCATATGTACTTCACGCCCTTCTTAGTTAGGCCCATAATTGTTGTGAAAAGTTTTTTATGATGTTTTGTAGTATCTAGCCATCCCTAGAATACTCTATACCTCAAAGATGCTCTTCAGCAACTCTTAGGACACTAATACTCTCACTTTCTCTAGGTCCACTGATACTCTGATCATTGAAATAACATGACCCAATATGTCATTTTGGTGCATCAAAATGATTCATTTTGAGATCATAGCATATAAGTGATTATATCTTAGTTTACTCAAATGATATCACGATGTTTGGAATGTCGTGTTTAATGTGAGAGTACATCATGATATCATTCATGAAGACTACAACAAAAGAATCGAATTACTGATGGATCCCTCGGTTCATTAGTGCCATCAAAACGGTAGGTGTATTAGAAAGACCGAATGACACAACCACTTACTCTTGTAGACCAAAAATTCTCTAAAATGTTGTAATAGGTGTATCTGATGGTCTAACGTACAACTGATGATAATTGGATCTCATGTAAATATTTGAGAACAATCAGAATCCATGAATATGATCAAAGAGATCCTCAATCATCACAAGGGATATCAGTTCTTAACCATTAACTAGTTCATCTTCCAATAATCCACACAATGTCAGAGGGTACTGTCTGCCTTCTTTTCATACATAATAGGTGAACCCCAAGGTGAATTTTTGGGTCAGATGAAACTCTTTTCCTACAACTCATCCAACAGCTTCTTGATTCCCTATAACTCTAGTGTTGCAATCCTATAAGGAGAAATTGACACTAGTGCAACTCCTGGAACGAGCTCAATAAAAAATTCAACCTATCCCTCTTGTGGAAAACCTGAAAATTCCTCTTTAAATACATTCCTGAAATAATCTACCACTGGATGAATGTGCCACTACAAATTCCCTATGTCATCACGATATAGACTAGCAATCTAGAATATTACTCTTACAAAACCATGATGCTCAGGTGATGCTCTACTAACTTATACATCCCATTAACCCTTATGAATAAATGATCTACTTGATGGTGTTGTGAAACTCACCCTATCACGGTAGCAATCAACCATAGCCTAGAAGGGTACTACTCAGTCCATTTCGAGAAGGACATTACAACATGTTATCTATAAGACATAGAGGTCCCATATGATGTGACACCCAACAACCTCAAGAGGTCACTCCTTACACTGATGTACACAAGCTATTATTGTCCCCAACGGAGTGTCCTGTGTCAAGACACTAACAGAAGGAAAAATATAGAGCCCAAGGATCTCCACAACAACAACTAATATAAAACATTGGGAATCCCCTATATCGAAAATTGCAGAATCTAGACCTATGGAAATTGGAATCGTACCTTGAATAATAGAGGGTCCGGGATCATTCTCCATCTAGGTCTTCTCCACTACAAAATTCAAGCATGCACCACGGCCCTGTGACCCTAACTAACAACCTTGATCCAATCCCCCTATTTCCGTTGAATTACTAATGACTTGATACCCCATCCATAACCTCCACCTCAGCCTGAATGACCATAAGGACTCTAGTTCCTAGACTAATCATAAGGTGATTGTCCTTCTCCTAAACGTGGAGTTATAACAGAACTCCTACCACCATCTTCTGGTGAGAAATCCGGAAAAAATAATGAATATGACCCATCTTAACGTAATATTAGTACTTTAATAGGTATATTGGGAAATGCGGCCTTGTAATCCCACTCCACCCACATAGATATCATAGCACAAGGCTACTAGAAGAAGTATCCTGTTTCCTAGGATCCGTATGCGTAGACACCCTGCGACGCTTCCTACTATTTGTAGGAAGGATCCCAAACATAGAAGCAGAGCTGTCCTATATAATAACTCCAGAATTTATAAAATTATGCTATGTGATTAGTGCATGCTGGACTATATTGGTGTTGGAAGTCACCCAGATGATTTTCACCTGAGATCAGATATCATATCTGGGACCGTCCTCGAACATATTTTCCAGAAATAACTCATTACCCCTAGATTGGGTGTAAATCACTAAAACTCTTTGAAGAAAGAAGAATATTCCATGACTGAGAGTGTAACCTTTCTTCAAACTCATGAACTATTCAGCTCGATCATCCCTCAATGCCTCCAGGTAGATGTTATCGTATAAGGCTTGCTAGAACTCATCCCATGATATAACATGTTGGAGTCCTTCCTGTGAGACAACATCCCACCATCTCTCAGATGAATCCCTAAGAATATACATAGATAGCTTAACTCTCCTCTCTATATGTGTCCCCATAAGCTCAAATACTGATAACATGGATTCTAACCATGAATCTATAGCCAGAGGTCCTCAATCCCCTAAGATGGTCGGAGGATGCTGCTGCTAAAGGACATGCATCTACTTTTCCATTATTGGGGTAGGAGGAAGTGCTACCTAGAAGGTAAGAATAAGCCTCATGAAGCCCCCTCATAACTACTCATCATCACACATGTATGGGATAATGGTTAGTACAATGATTGGCATGACTGGAGGATCTCCTGCCAGTTCCTGATCTACCATGTCTTTTGTCTGCTAACAACCCTGTAACTGGAGTACAACCAGAGGTCGTCTCAGTGGGATGAATCTTCAAGGACAAACATACACAATATATAATTATTAACAATGACTGAAACAAAAAAGTTCAAGATGGAGAGATGATAAAGAATTATTTCAAGATTTATAAAAGGGGGATACACGGCATTTATAACTCTGACATGGTGTGTTCCCTAACTCTTTCATATGGACATGTAATTTTTCCAACCCATGTGATGCAACACCACATACCCATGGTTTGTTGTCCTAACACATGGCACATACTTTATTCCTCATCCCCTGCATGATTACTTTTACATGACATAACCCACCTGGTTTTCCTTGAGAAATACTATACAACATTTTTGTGCCAGACACGGCGTGTACTAGAAATAACTTCACCGACAGATGATTTTAGTTACACAGATTACTCTACATAGCATTTTTGTGCCAGACACAATGTGTACCAACTACCCATATTCCACCTGTTTTTTAACTCACATGGTTGGACCCATGGTCTATTCACATGACTTGTGCGTCCGGTACAATGCATGTTCCACCAATGATTTCCCAACTCCATGTCTCTTCCCACACAGCAAATTACATGGTTAGATACTATGTGGAGTATACATATAGTACACGGTGTGTACTTATGAAAAATATTTTCATCCCGAATATAAGGACACAAGGCTTGTATTAATCATTACACGCAGTGTTTAATGGGTTTTTCCAAACAGTTAGCCTCAGAAAATACTAAGTAACCCATAAAGACGCTGAAATAAAAATTAATGTTCCAAATTGCAATCCATGAGGTCACATACTCCTCGCTAATCAATGATTTGCATATTATACCTATCATAAACTAGAATAACTATGCAATAATCCACCAAATTCTAATCCCTGAGGACTCATAACACCTCCAGAACCAAAGATGTGTGTTCATTAAAATGAATCCTCACACAATCCAATACCCTATAAATTAGTTGGTATTGTATCGAGGAATCTATCATTACAACATGAATTCCTATCCCAACATATATCAAAACAAAATGCAATAAGTAATTCACCCAAAATGAAATGGAATGAATGCATGACATGTGATCTCAAGAAAGTTCCTATATGATGCATGAGATGGAATACCTTCTTCTAATCTGGTTTTAACAGAAATAGATCCTCAATGATATGAATGATAATGGAACTGAACTTGTTAATCACTCAATGGTGAAATCAAATCAACCATAAGAATTGAAAAACCATAAAAATTGTATTATACAAGGTAATTAGGCTTTTCCTTGTACAAGGGATAGCTACTCCCATGCACAACATCATACCATGTACCTATTTCGTTCTAAACCTAACTATAGCCTCCATACTATAAGTCAATAATAAACAAACATCCTCTTATAGAACATTGTAATGTCTTAGTTATGGGTGACACACAGAGGTGCCCCGTACTCGGTTGGTCACATGGCCTTAAGCGCATTTCACTGAATTACAGAGGCTACTGACAAGCAGCATGGGCCATGGGTATAGTAGTGGGGAAAATATTCCCTCATATATAGAGTAACACAGTGGAAACAAACATATCATAATAATTAAAGAGGTAATAATACCATACAAAAATTAATAGTGGAAGTCTAAAAGTAATAAAAAACATGATCACATATATAAATGATGCATGATATATATGTCTCGGAAAGCAGCCAAACAAGTTACATTACTAGAAAAAAATACTAAACCAAGGTACAATGGAAACCAATTAACACCTGCAACATCACATTCCTCTTCTTGGTCTCATTCTCTACAACTCCATATTAGTCAAGTACCTGACCTAGAAGGGAACTTTCCATTAACTATATATACAGAAATATAATCTGTTTGTGCCCAAAAGCATTACCAAAAAATTGTGCGAGATGAATCCTAGTTGGACTCTACCAAAAGATCTGTTCCAAATAGCCAGTTAATATATATGGCAATCAATAAGAAAACTGAAGTAGTAAATAAGGAAGTACCAAAATGAAAATAATCAAACAGTTTCAATTACATTCATTTACATTATGAAATAATTCAACTATTTAAAAACCAGCAGCCCTCTATGATGTTCTAATAGCGTATCCCCTCTAGTTTAACTAATCAATTTCATGTAACCCTATTGTTAGGTTCTCACAGCTGATACCTTTTGGTTCAACTTATACAAGGATATAACGACCTCCTGGGTAGCTCACAGGGACTGTCCCCTTTGGACACATGCAATAAAATACTCTATAATAATGAAATCACCATCAATTACCCATATAGAATTCTAGATATAACTACATACACTCAGAGGAAGCACTCAATGACATTTCCCCTTGTGGTATCAATATTGTAACTATAGACACTCTGAGGGTGCATTCCATATCAATCCCCCAATGGTCTTGTTGAGTGATAAATAATAACGGAAACTCTGGGGAAGCCCTCAATGTCAACTCCCCCTATGGTATTACTAAACCAGTTTCCCATAGCCATGTGTAAAGAAATCATGAAAAAACTATGTGTAATAGCGAATGTAAACCCAAATATACTACTTGGATAAATAGCTACAAGGAATATCACAACAATTGATAAAATAACATCATCCTAACAACACTAGGCATGAGAAACAAGCCGCATAACTAGAAAATCTATACCAAATGTTCAATATCAAAACAAACATGGGAAACACATCCATTCCATGGAAAATAACCCTATTCACAAACAAAAAATATCTACTTATGAACACAAGGCATAACAGACATTAACAAGGATAAAATCCATAGACACGTAGTACCCTGTTCTAGGGTATTGGGTACATTTTCCCATAATATTAAAATAATAACTATGGAAAGGCCCAAACAACCTACCTCGACGTGGTAAGATTGATATAATCGGTCCTTATACCTTGAATCAACTTCGAATGTGGTAGAAATAATAAAATGTCCAAAACTCTCAACCACAGATATCTCACAAGAGAGAATAAATCCAAAGATAAAACTCTTGAAAAAGGATGAACTCACTAAAGAAATTCCAACGCAACCAAAATTGTTAGATTTAGATAACAGAATTATTGTAAGAGTCATAGAAAAGATTTTTTGGACTCAGATTCTCCTGGAGGAGACAAACCTAAAATAATAGGTTTATGTCGATTAGAAGCGACCCCGGTATGATATAACAATTAAAAAGAAAAGTACATGACATGTTATTTAAAACTACACAGTGAATACTTACCTTAACCAAAATTAACTTTTGGCAGTCTCCAGGATAACCCACATGGCCATGTACTTTTCCGTTACGCAGCCAGTACACGGTCACCCGTGGAAACCGGGTAGAGGGCATATACTCCAAAATACACAGCGTGTACTCCATAAATTTCCAGATTCTCATATTTTTCTCAAAAAATGTAAAAGTAAAACCCATACCTATGATGAAGGTTCAGGTTCTTACATAACTAAACACTGTTAGATGATATATTCATAAACAATTTCTCCTTTAGAAGATATTGCACGGTGAACGAAGTCATACAACCATTCGAGTTAGCATATAAATGAGGCATAAAGTGTGATCCTATTGTGAGAATAAATTCATGATTCCAAAATCTATTGTTGAGATGTATTTTAGTAAATATTATTTCATGAAGAATAAATTTCTAGGAATTATATATAGTATGATAAATTACCAGTTTTTTGTGTAAAAATATTGAGGCTATGTATAAACTCTTTCGATAGTGTTTTGAAAGAGGATGTAGTGAACAATGTGTCCAGAATGTTCCTTGAAGGACTTTTTATTCACATGAAAATTCAAATGTGATGAACCTATTAAATAAATATCCAAAGAATAACATGGTATTGTATACAAATATAATAAGATAGATTAATTTTTTATGCAAATGTTTCTTTTAATAAGTCCAAGTAATATCATTACATGAATTCAAGTACAAATATAATTGATATTGTGAACAAATTATTCTTTTACAATATAATATATGATAATTGTTGTGTATCTCTTGTGCGAATGTAATTTATGTCAGAAACAACTTTGTTAGAAGGGTTATTTACCCAAGAATTTTATACTTTTCAGAAGAATAAAACATGAATATTGTTCAATGATTCAATAGTTGATCATTCTAGAATAAAGTGAGTTTTAGTGGATTCTTTATCTCTATCTTTTTGAATAGTATTTGGAAAAAGATAATATATTCATTTTTATTTATTAGACATAAATTATTTACAGTTAATGGCAAATATTATTCAGTTGATTCATTTCCATCCATTGTAGTAGATAATTTCTTTTGTAAAGTGTTTATTGAATATGTTTTAGGAAATTTTTATTTTAATCTTAAAAAGCCATTTAAGGCTAGTGGTACCGATTTAAATAATAGCACTGACATAGGCTAAATATTAATTTCATACCTAATCATTATGTTCTAATTCTATACAATTGACATTACTGAAAAGTCCTATTGACAAAGTAATCCCATAAACAACCGTGGGTTAATAACATAATTGAGTAGATATTTTTAAAATAAATTGTATCAAATCATCATCTTATATAATATCTTTCATTATCAACTTTTAAATTTGTATGGAATTTGGTAGATCACAGAACATATTCATTCTTGTTAATCAGAGAAGAGGTTTAAGAGTAAGATGTAATTATCGAAATGAAAGTTAATTCATTAAAAATTCTAGTACACTATTTAACCCTCGACATCCATTATAACTAAATTTATGCGCTTCATTATTTTAAATAATATTATATTTTAATAGAGGAATGTAGATATTAAATAATCATTTTTAAATAAAAATTATTTTCAATAAAAATGGAACATTTATTATGTATTATAAAATTTATTTGTTATATAATGAATTCATTAGAAATATTTATGTGATGTTTTGTGGATTTAATAGATATAACATTGATGCATCCTTGAGTTGCATGAGTTGTGTAGTTAAAAATTTTTGTTGGTTATTTTCTTCAAATATAAAAAATCATTAAAATAATTTGGACAAGGCTATGATGGTAAGGTTTATGATGTTTTGGTATGAGGCATTAAAGATGAGATCATTTCATCAGGAATAATTCATTTCGATTATAACATTTATATATTATTATACTTTTTATTTTTATATGTATTTTTTTATGGATAAATTTAGAAAGCTCATATTTTTTATTAAATGGAATAGTTTTTTATTATACCATTATATATATTTTTATTTCTTATCTGATAATGATATCTTAAATAATATGATATCCATTTTAATTAATTTTATATCACCCTATATTATATTTTCTAATACATGAGATATAATAATGTGATATTTAAATATTTGTTAAGTATTCAAGGTTTTTTTCATGTTATGTTATATTTTTTAAATATTTTATAGAAACAATAAAAATATATAGTCTCTTAGGATTGTTAAACTAATAAATAATTCATATTATTATCCACTGTACCCTTTACCAATGTGATAAATTAATATTTTATTTGGGTTACTAGAGGCATGGGTATTGTAATTAATTAATCAAATTGGTTTCATCTATTCTCATTCACTTAAAACTGACCCTTTATCAATTCCAATAAACTATCACATTCTTAATTTCCTTTATTCCAACAATACTGTAATCTGCCATGAAAAAATTACAGAACCCAATCGTAATAAAACTATATATTTCACATGATTCCACAACAATCATGTCAAACACCATTATAAATTACATAAAAAAAATTTTCCCAAATCAATACATATACACAATCCCATTAACTTATAACCTTCAAAAATGAATCATCAAATCTAAATAATAATAAACCTAATAGTGATGAATATTAAACACTCTCTAACAAATTATTTTTATATAGTAAATTCTCAATTTTATGGAATATTTTTAAAAAAAATTGTAATATTTATAGTGTGATTAGTCAAATATAATGGTATATTATGTACTAAAAAGAGTAAAAAGAAGTGCTGGAATAAATAATAACATCAACTATTAAGTAAAAAATATATCTTTTAATTATTTAATGCACTTGAAAAACACCCCTTCTTTCTTTTAAATTTTATTAAGTTTTCAATATACAATAATAAATTTAATATATCAATCCCATTATGAAAAAATAATAATTTTCAATCCATATTCATACATAAAAAAATATAGAATCTTTGAATACACCACATCAGTTGAATCACTGAATAACAAAGTACATGAATGGGAAAAATACATGTATCAGTAACATTAAATAATGGAAGGATTTTACAAATTAAATCATCATATTAAAATATCATCAACAACATGGAAAATAATTACCAAATGATAATGTAACCTACTTCAAAATACCGATTGGGTGATGGACTATAATAATAGTGGGAGATAATATATGATAGGGAACGATGAAAAAAATATGATTCAGTAACACGAATTATTATGTTAGAATCAAGAATAATATAAGGAAATATATCTAATTGAGTATGTGGGAATACCTAGCGTTTAGATAAATTATGTAAATTGAAACTAAATGATTTTTTAAGCCTCATTTTTAATAAAATCCAAAATTAAATGAACCATAAAATTTAAGATGTTATAATGGATATTATAGGCTATATCAAATGTTGATATAAAACCCTATATTGATAAACCACCATATATTTATTCTCTTACCTAGCATTTTGAAAATTTTAAATTTTTTTTGACATACACCATGATGTGTAGGAACCTCCCTCTTCATTTCCAAACACTCTTGAAGAAATACGATGCCATGAATCACAAAACAACACAATATAGAACATTTAATACCAAAAATATTGGTGTCACACCTCTTGCCATTTTATGTAATTTCATTAAGAAAATCACTTCCACGAACAATATGAATCTATATTAATTTATATCTACATTCACTAAAAGACTGTCGAATTTTTTATATTTCTTTACATTAACCCCATATAGAAATGAACCTATGATATAATATACCATTATAAATAGTCCATAATATTGGTGGGATGAATACGATTAAATGACTAATTAAATATATGTATATTTGTAAAAAAATTATAATATCTCGATTTTAATAAAATCACTTATTCATTAAAAGACCTATTTTTAAGAACTATATTTCCCTTCATGAAATTATGTTATCTAATAATTTTATATTTAATAAAAAATTTCTCTGTTATAAAATGTTTATCAAAATAAAAAATTAAATATATCATTAGTTATTAATAATTTTAATGAAATTTAAATATTAATTAAAATAGTTTCAATACATTTAGATGTTTAAATTAGGCATAGGCTGAAATTAAATTCAGTTTTATGAATGAAATGATTTTTTAAAAAAGTCTATCTATGGGTTGAACATTATTATTTTTGAATTAATTTTATTAAATTATATAAAAAAAATTTGATAAAATTTATTTCAATGTTGGAATCATTATTTTGAAATTTGTAAATAAAGGTAATTTTTTTTTTGTTCATGAAGAGTAACAAAAAGAGTTATAATTTATTATGATTATTAAAGATAATACAAGAATATTGAGAGAGTTAAATAATTAGATAAGGGTTAGAGTTACATTTATAGTTATATATATATTATTTTATGAATATATTTTGATAGAATTATATATATATTTTTGTTCTCTTTCAATATTGTTTATCTTTTACACATTAGTTTCAATATATTATTTAAACCCCTTGCATAATTACATGTTATTCTTCTAAGTTATATATAAATGTAATCTTTTTATCCTCCACTATTCAGATATTATGATCCATATATTTTTGAAATTATCTACCAAAAACCATTAATATCTACATTTTCTTTATACTATATCCATTTTCTTCTCCTGAGTCCAATATTTGATGGCATGAGTTGTAAGTCAATGGGAGTCACCCAAAGAAGAGGTCTATATATTTATAGGGATCTTTCAAATTTTTTTAATTCTTCTATGCTTGATAAAAAAAATTATCTATCATAAATTTATGATTATAATATCATAAATATACTAAAAATAAATTATTAATATATAACATAAATTTGATAAATTATATCCATCAATTGGTAAATGAAATTATTTATCCTATGTACGTGCTTACAGCCACATCCACATAAGGATATGATTCATTTTCCCTCAATATCTCACATTGATTAAAAAAATGAATTATTTTATAAATATATTTTTTATTTATTATATAATTATTATTTTATAATTTTAAAATATAAATTATATTTCTTTACATCAATTCATTGGAAAATGAAAATACAGTGCATGGGTATAGTTGGTCTACCATCTCCTTGAATAGTGTATTTTCATTTTCTAAACATAAATATTATATATAGTTATTATAATTTAGGTAATCAATATATTTTTCTTATCATGATTAAATTGTTTCTTTAACAATGATAAATGTATTGGGATCTAAACGGCTATACTGAAACATAAATGAAAAATGAAACATGCATCCCATAAGAATCAAACAATTTTAATAAATAATAAATAATAAATTTGTTTTCAAATTTTATAAGTTGATATTATATTATATTATATGTATGTTTATGTATCTATCTTAGAATTATAATACATTTTTAATTTAATATATTTTAGGATAAATTTCTTACAGATGAAGATAAAAATCATGTAATCATTTTTTGTTAGAATATAACTTTTTAACATGATTGTTTATGATTTAATTATAGATAATGATATTATATGATATATTTATGATAAATAGAATTTATTTAATTCTCCTATGGTTATTTCTAGAGAATAATTTTTTTTCATTTAGTTACCATCACACCAGTTTTGTAAAAGTATGTAATGTTATTTTTTTGGAAACATAATTTTTTTATTCAATCATGAATATTTTCATACATTTTCATATTTTATTTAAAATTATTTAAATAATGATTTCTCTATTATATAAATATTATTTAAATTACATTTTTTACCTTGAGTTAATTTCTTTAAAATTTCTTAAAATAAATCTTCTTGTAATTTTATAACATGGTATTTTTTCCAATGTTGTTAATGAAATAATTGTTTTATCGTACATCACATGAATTAAATTTTCCACTATCATTAATTCAATTTTATTTTAATCCAACCTTAAATGTTTACATGGAACATTTTAAATAAATTTATCAATCACAAATTGGAAAATTATATATTTTAAATAACTAATTTCAAACAGAAAATGGTATTTTCTTCAAACAATTATTCTAATTATATTTTAAATGAATATATCATCTGTGATTACATCACATTATATTACATATTATTCTCTATCGATATGATCATTTGATGCCATATTAAAACATTCATTAGATGATTTATGGTAATTATGATTAAATATTTATGAAACCCATTTTATTTTCCATGGTTTATCCTATAAATAAATGATTAATGTTTTAATGATCTTTCATCTCTTATATAAATAGATTATGTGATGGTTGGGTCTATTATATATATTTAATTTATTTTGTAATGATTACTATTTTATAAACATATGGGGTTCATTGGTGGTTATATAAATACCCATAATGTTTCATAGGAGGTAATCAAAATCCAAATATAGGTACACAAGTGGTGTTCCAAATCCAAACAATATATGAATATGGTGATAGAGATCCTTGAAATTAGATTTATACAAATATTATTATACAATATTATATGTCACTATATTATGAATAGATATTAAAAAAATAATGGTCTCCGGATTCATGTTATTTGACTATCATATTATTCATTTCTTATGAAATGTTATGGTTTATTCCATTAATAGAGATTTGGAATACTGAATTGTTCACTATTATTTTAAAATTAAAACTCATGTTATAAAACATTATTTTTTGTTATAAAAAATATGTTATTTACTGATATTTCACTTCAATACATCAACTTAGAATTTGATACTTCCCTTTATTATGTTTCATTTCCCACCAAGGTGTGAAGAATGTTTTTAAATTTAATTTTTATAAAAATTCTCATTTTTTGAATGACTTGGTCGATGTTGTTATAGATATTCTGCATATAATTTTTTTATCTCTCTAGGTTTCCAAAATCAGTAATCCATTATGGTTATATCATAGATATTAATTATATATAATGAATAATAATATAGTAACATGTAATAATTATATATTAAATCAATGGGCTGCTATAGTTGTTATCCGAGTAATGGTTTATTAGTCTTTTGAAATTTTGATTAGAACCATATCAGAGATCCCTTTGGATAAATATATGTATATGATAATCAACCTCTGTTATGGTAAATAAATGATTTTTTATTCCCTTCCAAATTAATCACATTAAGGATTATTGAATTTTTATATAGTTGATACAAAAAAACACTAATGCATATCAACTATGATAGAGGAATATTGGGTATTAACTCAATCATTACCTCTATATAGTGAGTGGACCTAAGACTACACACCATAGTGACATGATTTTATTAATTTCAATTATATTTTTGTACCAATAAGGTGGATTTTAATTGAATATGTTCATATATGTCCATGGGTAAACTAAAGGATTCATTTTTTGAAAATACTTTTTAAGGGAAAGACATCCAATTAAATACTTTCATTGTTATATTGTTTATTATTTTTATCTTAATGATTTTTTATCTACATATTATTTCAATGTAGACAATGTAATGATCATAATATATCATTTATTATGTTAAAGGTGGTGCAAAATGATATGATTTTCTTACAAAAACATTGACTGCTAAATGAGTTAGATTCTAAAATCTATTTTTTATATTTATAAACAATTTCAATAAATTATTAATTAAGTACATAGATAATTGAAATTGAGGGGAAAATATTTGTTTAGTCCTACATGATGAAACATCCAATCCATTAAATGTTCTTACTATTACACTATTTTATAAATATATATATATATATATATATTTAGTAATACAATGGTATTTTCCAATTTCATGTGAATTGTGAATGGAAATGTGATTTTTGGATGTTTAATATTTAGAAGGCAATGAAGATATATTTTGGAGTCTTATCAATATCTTGAGGAAATAAGGTGAAATATAATCTATTATCTATTATAAGAGTATAATTTTATACTTACATAAGTAATTTAATCATTTTATTCATATGTATTTTTTGATTAATTTTATTGATCTCAACCATAAGAATGATAAATATATTAGTAATGATGTGGAAAATTTTACATAACTAGTAAGTTAAAATTATGGTTTAAGAATCCTATATGAAAATTATATTGTTCGATTATATAGTTTCCTAATACTATGTCTTAAAATAGAATTATGTGTTAGATGATTTTTAAAAAAATATTAATTTGTGTCCTTCACTCTGAAGGTATAAATGGATATTAGAGTAATATAAAAAAGGCATGGTTTTTAAGATAATTGGAAATTTGAATTCCAAAAAAAAATATTATAAAATGGAGGGAAGCATTTGTGTCCTCTCATAATCCATAAATGTGAATCAAAAAATAAGTACATTATCATAAGGGGAGTATTACAATTTTCAATTGTGGGAAGAAAATCCATCAGTTAATCAAATACAGAATTTATGGGAAGAACATAGAATATGATATAAATATATATAAAGCCCCAATTAATGCATCCCCCACTCTCTAGCATTTAAAATAAATTATTTAACAGAATTACACTGAATATATATAACGAAAAATATTAAATGATGATGATCAATTTTTTAACCTCTTAAGCCAAATGATAAAGGAACATATCATGTTACCATTATTACCAATGTGGTTTACGAGGACGAAGTGGTCAATGTAAAACATAAAATCAACTCTGTAGTTTTAAAAGATTCAATGATTTATATCCTACCAAATCATTAGTATATTAACAATATTGTATGGGTTTCATATTAACACCTTAATAAAAACATGTTGAACTACTAGTTGATACTCTTTATGATGTGGTGAACACTTCTAAAATTTATGACTCTTGTCAGATTACATTTATTAGGATATGATTCAGCAAAATATCAGTATAATCCATCTTGTAAAATTTTGGTTTATTTTACTCCTATCCAATGAATCCTCATATAGAGATAAAATTAATTAATGGGGTAGGTAATTCAAATTTTTTATTCTAACCCAATTTATTATTTTCTAGTAGTGTGAGGATTAAGGTTATTCTCCAACAGAAATTGCCTATATTGTATGGGTAATGGTTCTTATTGAAATTTAGTATTTATCCCAAATGGTTGGTGACATACTAAACCAAGAGGATATGGATATTCAAGGGGTGTTTTTGATGTTTTTCTAGAATATATTAATATTCATCCACTAAATCAAATTTTTTTGTTGTCAATATGAATCATATATTTTGATGCTCATATATCAAAGACTCTATATACAATGGCGCTGATTATATTACAGAAATCGGGATAGAAATATAAAAAGATATTTATAAGGTATTCATTTGGAAAGTTTCATGTGCATGTGGGTGGCAAATTCATTTTTTAAAAATATTGATCTATTAATGAGATTATTACTTGACTATCACAACCATACCAAGATAAAAATAATTAATAAGTATACCATGTTTAATATTGCATATTTATTTGTTCAATTGAAATGGTATGATTATTTTCTAGGATTTATAATTTATTTTGATACTATTAATTAATTTCTAAAAGTGAACACAGGACAAATATAGCCTTCTATATGATGTTTGAACACTGTACATTAATATTAATTTAATTTTCATTACCAATTCCATATTTATTTCATTGATTTGAGAAGTATAGTCATGAGAGATAAAATTGATCTATTGGTGGATGTATATATTTTAAATATTCTATTATACAATATTTGAAATAATTATATTGAATAAACTATATAAGGACATGTTGTATTAAAAAATTGTAAAGTGAGTTATTTGGGAAAAGAATAATTCTGTTTTCTATCATATAATCTAATGTGATGGTATATTAGCCAATCCATAAATGATGGATGTAATTAAAAAATGTCTTAGAACAACTATAATTACATAGATCGCTAGTTTTCTTATAATAGAGGGATTTTCTAGAATTATTAAAATAAATTTTTCATAGACATCTAATCAACTAACGAAGTTAACTAAGAATGTATTTTTTAACATTAAAATTATGAATGTGATAGAATATTAAAGGAAGTGAAGAGAAGTTTTGTTAGTTAACCAAATTTCAACCTACCCTATAGTGGAGAAGAATATTTAACTTATAGTGACATGTTAATAAAGGGGATAAGATGTGATAATATGTTGATTGACATGGTGTTAAATTTCACATCACATCAAATTTAGGTTCATGATACAAATTTAAAGACACATTATTTTTTGTTATTTATGGTATTTTATTCATTAGTTATATTGATTAATTATATTATTGTTTACATGTGTTATATATAATCATAAACAAAATGAAAATGTATAATCAATGAGAAATATTTAAATGGGACAAGATAATATTGTTAGACTTGGTTAAAGATTATACCTTCTAAATATATTATATTGATTGATAAAACTATGTGGATGTTTCTTTTAGAAAAAATGATCATTCTAGATTAAGTATGATAAGGATAATGAAAGATCCAATATTTCATGTTTATAAACATACTAAGTTTCAAATCATGATTGATGGGGAGATATATATTATTTTAATCAAATGATTGTATACCAATTTATTTAGTTCATTATTTAAATGGAATTGAAAAAGATGTTGAGAAAAAAATGTGGGAAATGATCTTTATTTAAATATAAATTATTATTGAATTATATGGTTTGTGAACTATATATGTCTCTAATAAATAATGGACATGAAAAAAGCGTTATTTTTATAAGATCATAGATCTTTCTTCTATATTAATCATGGAATTTTAATGATGTACAGGGATCATATAGAATATTTCTTTTGGGAGAGTATGAAGATATATATCTTAGAGTATGTATCTTGGATATTAGATTGTAAAAATTATAAATTAGAGAGATATAATTATAAGGGGATGTTACAACAAATACCCATACATTAATTTAAATAGAAACATTTCTCCTTTGATATCGAAGTCAGACTCCCCAAAACAACAATAGGATGTAATGTTATCTTGGTTGTAGTTTATTTAAAGATGAATTCATCACTTTTCATTGGTATTAATAAATTTTTCACTCCTATTAGTTTTATAAAGATATATATTATCGAAATAATAATTATTAATGGGTTATAATATTTTATTATATATGAATTTTATTTTAGGTTTTCCACAATGTAATGGAGAAGTATTTGGTATACTCATTATAAATAGTTCATTTCATTAAATATTTATATCCTATTTCATTTGATTATACTGAGATAACCATTCAAAACTTGGAGGATGTATATTATCCTACACTATTTATTTCAATAGTTGTTGGAAAAAAACCTCCCACTTGTCTAATTCACTTATACCAACATTTTCAATCATACATTTTGATGAATCTCTCTGAATACTTGTATTTAAAGAATTTTATAAATCTAAATCGATTAGGTTTTTTTGTGTAATTAATGAAATTAGTAATTATGGTATCTATGTAAATTATAGATAATGGTAGTTGCATTCTGAGTTACATTTTGTCAACTAAGAGTGGAAATATGAGTTATATTGAAAAACATTTGCCTTATATGTATTTTTATAATTGTGAGAAGGAACTCCGGTGAATTTCCACATGGAATGAGAATATGATATTCATAAATTAGGGTTTTTATGACCACTATATATCATCCCTTTCAATAATGTTGATCAAATAATGATATATTCTTATTTATTGGCACATCCAATTTACCACTATCAAGTGTCTGATAATTTTGGTGTATAGATTTTTGGATTGTTTATACATTATCCATTATATATTATATACTCCAAATTTATATTTTTAGAGATTTAATTCTCCAATAGAGAACAACTGGTGATAATATGTAACCATAGATAAAAACAGCTATGAAATAAAACATCACACACGATTAAAGATCTGTTGATGAATCAATAATCCCAAGATTTCATATAATTACCTAAGGAAGTGATGAATAAGTTATATCATCATATATTTTTAAAAATGTGATATAATTTAAATTTTGAAATTCAATTCAAGGGTTTTGAATTTTATACTCAATCAATTTATATATATATTGAAATAAGAATAATTTATTTTATAATTATTATTACACAAAATCCCGATCTAAATTAAATTATGAAATAGTTTCCATTTAGGTCATATTTCATGTATTTTCATGTATAAATAATATAATCCATACTATAAAATATATATATTCAATTAAATAAAATTCATAACCAGTAAATTCAAATAATACAATTTACTGATTCAAAGAAATTTCTTTTTTGAAGAAATGTGTTTTTATGCATATTATATATTTTTTATAAAACAATTTCTAATTTCACAATTGATATATTATTTATATAAATTTTCTTATAATTTATATAAATAAATTGATAGGTCTAAAAGGGAATGGGATACTATGAGAGGGGGTGAATCAGGGTATGGATATTCTTTTCAAAATTCTGGTTTCCCCACTCGATCTTGAACTATTCATTACAAGGGTCACCTATTATAATATACAATATTAATTTACATTCTAGTTTTATCTGATAATGATGCACTGAATATGACATACAAAATAATTCAAAAGGAGAAAATTTTTTTTGGTGGTTCCCCATCACCAGGATATGTCCAAGGAGTATACAATGATGATGTTCCCATTTAACATAATCACTAAAGATCATTTCCAATAATGATTACACGATTTGGGATATATCTTCAATGCCCAAGATCACTTCCTTTACAAGTTTCAAGGTTTTCTCACTACATTCCATAGGGTCATCCCTTTGCCTTTTTCTTTGGATCACTATCGTTATAAAGGATCATCGTCTTCCCCTTCCATCACTCCCTACTATTGGAAAGGAATCCATTCACCGTTTATATACTTATAGGTAGAACACAGTTTATTGATATATTGGTCCTTTAATTATCTTGAATATATCATCCTCAGCTATTGGTTTAATCTCTATATAATTCCCTTTTCACCCATAGAGGAAATCCACCTTTTTATGTACTATTAGGTAATAGAAATGTCCTTCGAAAACTATCTTGGAGCCTTTTCAAGATTCCTTTAGTGTTTTCAAAACCACCTGACCCTACTACATACTATGTACCAGGTATGCTACACAAATCACCTCATCTATGTGCTGCTGTAGCTTTTGAAAATCTCCCTTCTTTTATAGACTTCTCCCCCTTTTTTTTCACTTACCACCATCACATAACATCTTGGAGAACCTCCTCTACGAATCACCCTCTATCCATGAACATTTCTATAACTGTGGAATTCCTTGTCTTCTGCACACCGTCTCTCCACCGTGTATTGGATTTCCTTCCAAACATACTAGAATTCCTCCTCTGTGTACAACATCATTTTTAGGGTTTAGTTCGCTGAAAAAACAATCAGCGGTATTTCATCCACGTTAACCACTTGTCCTCGTGGATATGCACTTCACAATCCACTTTTTCATTTCTCTGAATTCCTAGATAAAAGATGTGGTATCTAATAATATATTTTTCTACTTTAGTCATATATATTATCTCTGATTATATATTAATATATATCCCCAAAATACACTAATCCATGATTTACCAAATCATTGAATCAGAATAACCTCATTCACATACTTCCTGTGATACTATGTGGCCTAATTCTCATCGACCATCACAGAAACCATCATTCCTTCAACATAAATTACTCCCATCACCTAAAAGTATTCCCATGGAGCATTTTTGTAGCTCTATGTACCGTTATCACTTCCCAGTACCCAACCGTGAGCCATTCACATAGATGGTATGTAAACCATGACCCGAGGATGGCATTTCCCTTATTTTGAAGATTTTATTTGCAATTACTCATACCATTAACTACTATGATGAAAAACATTCTTTTCAAAACAAAGAAAATCCCTTTTTTGAATCCCAACTATTTGGAAACCACTTGAAAACTATGTATCCTTAAAAAACTATCTTCAAAAACAAAAAACTGAACTAATTTGATGTCATCTGGCTTTTTCAACAAACACAATAACATGTATAACATTCCAATAGTACACATTGATGGATTTCTAAAAAATAATACCATTTTTGTTTTTTGACAACACTTATCATAATAATTCTTCTCATTTTTATACCTTTTTAAAGATCCTTCCATCATTATATGGCATTCACTTCTTGCGAATAATATAGCAATCAAAGAGTTACACAACACATACTCTAAGCCCAAGTGATACAGGCTCTCCATGAGAAATAAGAGTATAATGATAATTTCATCAATGTATCACTTCATTCATGACAACAACTCTTGAATCCAATCAAATTATTTTATCACAAACCTAAGATGTTGTGATATGTAATTTGTGATGGATCACTTCTAGAATAATCATATTTAATATTCCCCTTATGTTTTATCTCTTCCTAACAGCTTCATCTCAGATTCAACTCCCCCAATCTATCTACTCCACATTACAGCTTCTCCTCAATTTTTTTCACCATAGAATAGTCAAACTTTTCCCCCATTGTCATCAAAATAGAAGTTCACTAAAAAGTTGTCGACAATAGCAAAAAAAAATTATTAGTAAATTAGGGGAAAAAACATAATACCTTGAGGAGAGGGGGTCCACATACACACTTTTTCAACTGAGGATTTTCTACAATACTCCCATATCCAATATATTCATTTCAAATTCTTCCTTGGGAAATTAATTTATAAGAATATCTGAAACCTATTGTTATGTAGAAACATACTCCCACTTCACAAGACCTTTCTCTACATTTTCATTGATAAAATGATAAGTGATTTCAATGGGATTTGTCCATGATTTATGGGCTGGATATTTTCACAGATTTATAGAACATGAATTATTTCAATTTATTTTGATAAGAGAATTCACATCAAATCCCATATCATCAAGATACTACTTCATCCATAGTAACTGTGTGCATGATTGAGTAACCATAATGTACTCATATTCTATTGTGCTTAATGAAATTCTATCTTGTTTCTTACTCCAATAATAGATACACAAACCACTATGAAATAAAGAACCTCCCAATATTGACTTCCTATCATCTTCAAAACCTACCAAATCGACATATGTAGATACCAATAACTCTGGATGAGATTTTTCATTATACAATATGACAAAATCTAATGTTCCCTCAAAATACTGAAGTATTATTTTCACTACAATCATGTGGATCACATTGGGATTTTATTGAAACTTCACTGCTTGTCAGGTGGCTATTACAACATCAAGCCTTATATCAATTAGGTACAGTAGAATTCCAATAATTTGGTCTTATTATTTGATATTAACTTCCTTGCCTTCCTCGTCACATGAAGGATTTAACCAGGTAGAACACAGATTCCTCATATATTTAGTATTATCAATTCAAACCCTTCTTAAATCCTCATTATAATATTACATTGAGAAATAAAAATTACATTTATTCCATGAGTCACTTATAAGAAATGGAAAAACCTCATCTAACCAATCATCGACATTTCAAACTCACATTTCAGGAATTCAGAAAGTTGTCAGAATCATGCTTCATCTAATACAAAAAATATTATGTCAGAAAAATAGACCAAAACTATAACCATTTGACTATTTACATTTTTGAAATATGGATTGAATTCACCTCCACCACAGATGAACCCAGGCATCTTTATAAATTAATTGATACTTGAATACCATACTCCCAGTTCCTGGTTCAAAACATATAATCCTTATTTAGCTGACAAACTCTATTCATATTTTCATGAATGAGAAAATCATCTAGATTCTCAATATAATATTTTTCTTCTAGAAAATCATTTACAAATGCTGGCTTCACATCGATTTGGAAACCCTTAATCTTTTTTTTTCACTTCTATAGCCATTAATAAATCTGATTATATCTAAACATGAAATATGTGAAAATGTCTCTTTGAAATCAATACCCTCTATCTAGGAGTTCTATTTTTACAACCGTTATTTTTTAATCACAACAGAATCTTCATTAATTTTTTTTGAATATATCATTTTTTCAAAATGAAATTTTTGTCCGCTGGTCTCGAAAAAATTGAATACATCAGAGTTACCTCAATTTTGTTAATCTCTTCATTCATTTCTAGAAACACAATTCCCATCTCTAGCTACTTGTCATTATCATCAAAAAATTCTTCACTCTGTTGTTGATGATTCTGATCATTCTCTACACCAGTGATATTATTTATTTTATCTACTTTTCCATCCTCTTATTGAATCATTGAAAATATTTTCATGTATCATCTTGGAATCCTAGAATTAATTGGATGACACCATATTTTTAGAACGGAATATTTAATCATGAAATTTATGAGTGTTGATCCTTATCCTAAAATATTTTTTCTCTCGGTGGGAAACTAGCACATGATCTGTGGAATGATACCCATGATTTTATGTCCAATGATTGTAACAATCAGATAATCCAATTATAGAATAATTGTCTCATTGATTTCAGTGAATACTATTCATTCAATTGGTCTTCTTGGGTTTTGAAAACAAACACATTCATCAAATCTTTTCTATTGGGATTTTTCAATTTATTGAAATATAGAATGCTCCCCAATTGATATGAAACTCTTCCTATTATTCAGACTACAAAAATTCATCTTCTCCTATCACATTTCATCACTATCAATTATGTTCAATCACTTATATACATATCATGAAATAATTAACAATCAAATCTTTTGGAGTTATTCATCCAGATTGATTCCTCAATTCATATAGCTAATATGAATAAGTTTATATTTGAGATCACGTTACCTTAGCATGTTGCATATTCTAATGTGACTTCGTATTGGATTTTATCTCACCTTGAACCATAATCACCTGAGCATTAGTGAATATATTTTATACATATAGGGAGAGTGGAATCCATTGTAATCCTCATATAGAGGCCCTTGGTTGACCCTCATGTATAATCACTTTTGTACTTTCTTAGAAATCATTATACTCATTATTATCATGTTTCAACTACTTATCCAACTTCAACTACTTTGGCCATATGATAAGAAAATCCTTACCCACATGCTATAAATTTACATATATATAGATTCTACATGATTAGATTTGTTCATAATTTTGGGATTATACCAACTACTACACATACTCATTTTTGAAGATCCGCAAATTTTACATTTCTATCGATTCATTCTCCATGTAGTAATGTATCCACATGATATATTATCTTACTTCTTCCTCAATTAGAGGGATCATTAAATTTATATTACTTCTTGGCATGTGGCATGACATGTGTATTTTAATGAATAGTCCTTATTCATTTTTCATTTATCAGTTCTACACGTCAGGAAACAATTTCTTGTTGGGATTGAGTTTTCCACAAATTTTAGATTATTCATACTCACAACTGGAGTAGATCTCCCCTTTTCTTCTTGGTTTGTTCATAACCATTCCAAGAGATCCATTGTGAGTGTAATAGTGTATGTGATTGATACAAATTTTGTTAACCTCCTTGTGATTCTCCTTAGTTTGTATACCTAATTTTCAGCTGACCAAGTTGTCTATAAGAATATCTTTTTCCATTATACAGTTCTTGTGCTCAGGATCTCCTTTTAGGTATCATTTTTTCCTATCTTTCTTCTAGCAACCCTGTCATTCCAAATTCCCCTCATCAGATCATATAAAGAATTTTCTATCAAAATAGTACCTTATTTCATTATTTCTCAAATATGTTGTTGAGTGAAATTCAGTTCTCCTTATGTTATTGAGCTCCAAATATTCATGATACATTCTCATTTTGTGTCCCATTCTTCCACAATAAAATCACTTTTTTTATTCTCTCTTCTGAGAGATTATTCAGTAGGATTTCTCAAGAAACTTCTTCATATTTGATATTTTAGAAACTTTTTTGTCATTACAACATGAAATATATTCCAATGCATCAAATAATATTCTTGATGTATGACCATGCATTCCCTAGAAATAGGAAATGATGTAATTACATCATGTAAATCATTTTTAGGTATGTATCAAGATCTTAAATGGTTTTTCATATCTCAGGAACTTTTTAAATCATTCTTCCTCTATTCCATGTAAAGGGATTCATCAATTCCAATGCAGGTTCATTCTAAACTATATGGTCTTAGAGATAAGAATATATGTTATTGTTTCTCTTTAGAAAATTCATAGTTTCTTTTCATTTCATCATCACCTAGAAAGGGGAAATTAAAAATCATGTGCAATGAATCCATCAATTTAGGATTTACTTTTACATTGGATCTCTCTACTACATTCTTCCATAATTCTATCACTTTATAAAATTTTCTAATATTCATATCCCTTAATTCAACAAAAACATTAATTTATATCTTGATATTTTTCCTTATACAAAAATCATCTTCTGATTCACATGTGATATTATCAACCTTGTCACATTTCTTATTTACATGCAATTTAATTTGATTAAAAGAATCTGGAAGACATGAATTCTATTGATGAATCATAATTTTTTACTGAATTTGTTGAGATAGATGTGTAACAATATCGTCATTTCTGGAATTCGGATTATGAATTTATTCTGAGTTCATATTCTTTCCATTTTTAATTGCTTTGAATTTTTCTACCATTGAGGAAAAAATTTATAGATCTTCTCCTTGAGAATAATTATTCTCCCTGTGGTTAGTATCCACATCAATAAGTCAGTGATTTAACCCTCTTAGTTTTTTATCTCAATCACAAGTTCTTGGATATGGAAATATATAGATTTTTTTCATCACCAAATTTCTGATCCAGTTTTATAGTTTCATGGATATCTTTCCCTTATGATTGTCTTGTATTTTCTTCATTTTCATTAGTTTCCTCATCCCTTGGTATGTCAAGTTATTCACTCATTCTTGCAGCATAATATATTGAGTGTATATTTTTCCTCTATGATTCATCTAAACCATTCTTCAGTAAACTATTGGATTCCATAAAAACAATCACACATTTATCATTGACACATCCACACTGAGGAATACCACTTGACATTTGCTTCTTCTTTATTGTTTTAATCATTTCCATGACATACCAATATAAGTGTAGACTGAGTCTATCAATTTATAAATTCAATGAACCAAGTCATATCACACAATTCTTGATAAATGAATCATTAGCTCTAAAACAAATATCTCTGTCCATAAGGGGCCTAGATATATTGAGGGGGGATAATTGTATGAATATTCATTTCAAAATTCATTTTCTCCCAGGATATTTCCCAATTTATTACAAGGTTTTCTTTTTAATGATCTCTAATATTAATGTACATTCCAATTTTTCTAATGATGATGCAATACATGTAATTTAGTAAATAATGAAGAAGTGCAAAATGATTTTTTTGGTTTCCCCTCACTAGGATACATCCTAGGATCATACAATGATAATGAGCCGTTGCATCAAATTCAATAAGCTCATAGCTAAAAATGATTTCAAGATTTGAGGTAGATCATTTATTCCCAGTCTTACTATAATTACAAGGTTTAGGGGTTTCCAATTTCATCACCAAGGGTCTCTTTCATTACCATTTTCACTGGATCACTAAAGATGGAAAGGGTAACTGTCTTCCAATTCCATAACTCACAGCAATTTGAATGAATCCACTCACATTTTATAGACATCAAGGTCGAACACAATTTATAGACATGTAGGTCCATTAATTTTCCAAAATTTCCCATCCTCAAATTTAGTTAGATTCTCTATTGAATTCTCTTTCACCCACAGATGAAATCCACCATTTTGTTTACTTTTAGGTAACAGAAATGACATTCCCAAATAGAACTGATTATTTTTCAAGCTTCCTTGAGTGTTCCATGAACCACTTGCTCCTCCCACATATTTTGTACCATGTATGGTATACGGAACATCTCCTCCACACAATGCTACTACTTTTGTGAACCTCCCTTCATCCGCAGACTCATATTTATTTGATGTCATGTACCATCTTCTTGTACCAACTCCATGAACATCCTCAAAAAATCACCTTGTGTCAATGAAATGTTCTCTGTTTGTGTACTACCTTCACTTCTATTGACTATATCCCAACCATGTACCATAATTCTTTATCCAGGTACTAGTACTCATCCCCCATGTACTACTTACTTTTTAGTTTTTATGTCCATTGTAAAACCATTGGCGTAATGGCTTCTGCATGAACCACTTCTCCTCTTGAAAATATTTCCAGAGAACCACTTTTTAATTTCACAAAGTTCTTATAGAAAATGTGTGTTCTCTAATGATATTTGATCTCTTCTACAGTTGGTGGTATTAGATATTCTTAAATAGGGAAATATATCCGCAAAATATTCCAATCCATTGTTTTCCAAATCAATGATTTTGTATAACCTCCACTGCATACATATCCTCCTACTGCGAACTGCTCCCATTCCACGAACCATTTCTCCATGATGGTCTACGTACATTTTTTTTATCCAATACAGTTCCATTCTCATCCACCATCCCACTAACCATCACTCCATCTACATAACATATGCACTTCACCACAAATAGTCACCACAAACCAATTCCATCACACCATGTACAATTCCTAATGCCTTGTTCATAGCCACGAACCATTCAAAGACATGGCATGCAGAACATGTTCTGAGGTACAAAGTTCTCTTACATTGCTGATTTTATTTGAATTTAAAGATAAACTTTACTACTATGATGAAGAAATTCCTATTAGCAACACAAAAATATGATCTTGAGGCCCAAAAAGTTGGAAAACACAACGAAACTACATCACCTTAAAAACCTATCATCGGAAAACACCAAACATACTCAATTGATGTTATTTTCCTTTTTCATAAAATATGGTCACAACTAAAAAATTGATGGATATGGTGGCTTAGAACCAACTACATTGTACTTTATTCATTAATAAATGCCTTATCACACCTGGATTGTTCTTCTGCCTAACAATGCCTATGATAATGTCCTAAGGACAGCTGTTGCATTAATGGGTCATAGCGGATCCCTTCTTTGATGAGAACCCGAAAGTTCCATAACACTGTTCTCGAATATATGTTCTATGTCCATATGATATTATTTGAGGGACACAAATAATACAATTCATTAGGGTTGAGGACTCATAAAACATTGAGGCACCTTCTAATGGTGTGCGCCCTTGGTAATATCCAGGCGGATATTATGAGAATGAGACTCACTAGTAGGAAATCCACATTTCATAGTGTCATTGGATGTTCCTATCTACGGACATGTGTATTGGTCCTTTGAATTTAAGATTATTATTAATGGGTATTAAAACTCGCGCACTTAGATGTATTGACAAAAACTGTGACGACACACTATTCGTAGTGAGGTAGGATACGTTGGGTGCGTCACTAGTAATACTGCATTAATTGATAATGCGAGAAATGATTTTTCCCTTCTGTTACATAACAGAAGTAGATATCTCAGGCCCTTTGCTGGAATTGATATGGCCTAAATAAATCCATGGCCATGGTATGGTATGGGAGAGTTCAATTCTGGGAATTCAAAGAAAGAATAATCGAGCACAGGGGTTGATGGCATTTGCATGCAACCCACTTTGTTGGAGATATCGAAACAAAGGGATTATATTACACAGTAATCATTCGTAGGTGTTGACACGTCATTGTGGTGTTAACTTCTTTTTCTATGGCTACCATGGTGTGTTTCTAGATGCTAACCTTGGACTTTAGGCAGGCTACACCTAATGCCACTGAGAAAGAGGCCTATAGGGTCACACACTATGTGTGTCCACGTATCTCAATTAAATATTAATATAACAAGTTAGATAAATATTATTCCCGACATGGGTTTAATAATTATTTAAGGATTCCTGATCGCATTTATTTCGACACTATTTTTTCAATAAAATATATTGTGGGTGAAATAATATATATATTTATTAGCGAGTAATGCAGTTACATTTATTTAAGAAATTAATATCCATTACTAAAGGTATAATAAATATGGTGGAGGAAATAAAAAAAATAGAAAAATTAAAAGTACATGATGTGTAGTTTTTTTTCATGATTCATGAGATAATATTTCTTTTCTAATTAAATAATATTAAATGTAATATGTTGGGTGTATGTCATGTAATAATGATGGTCAAATGTCATTATTAATACATGGGGTATATCTAAGAATTAAATGAAATGATTAAATGATTTCAGGAAATTAATGAATTTTATTATTCTAAGTATTATAATCCCAAATTACATTATTCTCATAGTGGAAGAGCCATTGTAATGCACAACGAATCTGGAAATACTCTCAAGCCAAGAGAGAATTCCCTTTCCTCCAAGAACGCCCTCAAGTTACGAGAGTGAGATCCTCCACCAGATCAAGGCGGTTGAAGGTGGACATCGCGAGCGAAGTCTCATATATGCTAGCAACCGGAGATCCCTTCGGCGATGTCCAGAGATATGTGGCACACGTGTGGATCACCACTAGAGGAATCCTACACTTGGATTCTACGACGCAACGACGATTCACCGGATCGTGACCGGAGACTCCAACTAAGAAATAATTCCATCGAGGTAATTATTATCAATTATTTTAATTAATTATAACCAACATCTGATGATCATATCTCAATGGTTCCAGGACTCTTCTTTTCTTTTTCATTCTATGTTCTAATCCAAAGATTCGGTGTTTTATATCATGACGGATCTCAGATTGAAAGTCGTTTAATGCTAAAATTAATGTTGGACAAACCCACCAACGCGCCTATACTTTGCCTGGAACCTACAAGTGGTTTCAGATCAGGGTCATAACGTTGATTATAATTATTTAGTTTTTCATTGGTGATTTACTTATTTAATAATTTAGTTATTTCAATTCATGTTTAACCGTTCTGGAAATTTGAATATTGAGATCTGTTCCTCCTCCCTCATTTCTCATTCACCTCACAGAAACTAAATTTTTCTTTTAATTTTGATTAAAATAAAATATAGGAACTCATCAGGAGGAGCCAAATGTTTCTTTCCATACAACACTAGATTACACGGTGTGTAGTCAGATGTACATGATGTGTAGTTTGAGATCAATGCATTGAATGATCTGCCAAATCAGTCCTTGTATTAGAATCTTTCTAAGAATTCATGACACAGTGTGTTGACCAGAAACAGGTGGCACACAGTTTTCAGAATACAAGCCGTGTGGTCCAATGAATAGAGCGTGTAGTCCCTTTGGGTTAGGGTTGGGCCGTTTACTCCGTACACGGCCTGCTCGGCTGGAAACCGTGTAACGTGAAAACAACACAGCGTGTGTCCCACTGCACATGTCATGTACACCGAACATTTACGAAGTACATTAACATGCCCTATCCCCGAGCGTGTACTTCGTATGGACGATGAAGAAAAGTACACGCCGTGTAGTCGGAACTACACTCCGCGTACTCACCCAAATTACGCAAATTTATTAAAATTTATTATTATATTATACAAACCCTTGAGACGTGTACCATGGTGAAGGCTTAATGTCGAGGCACAACACGTGATAGGTATTTTATATATATGTGTTTAATTTAACATTTGCGTAATGAATGAGAATTCACTAGGTTGCCTCCACGGTACAATTTACATACAATGATAATTTTAAATGAATTTATTTGTTTAAAATTATGATGGATGGGAATCTCAAGGAAGTTCAAAAAAGGGTTTAAGATAAAATGATTTATTAATTAAAGATAATTAACTAATTCGAGTGTGATTTATCTTAAACAAGAATGATTAAAGAATTGAATTCTTGTTTTATTTATGCCTAAATATCGTTTCATGTATGAATGATCATGAGCTAAACTGAGACCTTTGTATGTGAATGTTTTCTTTTAATTTATTTATTTAAATTAAATTTGTTGGCCTGTGATCCATCTACTCATTAATATGTTGGGCCTGCGTGCCCATGGAATTTTAATGTAAAACCCCTTTTTACCCCTCACCTGTGTGTGAGATAAATGCATATGTAATGGATGGATCTCCTAAGCTAGTGGAGGCGGCTCAAGTCAGGAGCCAAGGTGAAACCAATCCAAGGAGATACAAAGGTAGACAGGTGGAAATATGTAAACACAAACATGAATGGTTCAAGGTGTTTCTCCCCTTGGTCTTGGGTTATTTTATCAACCGCTAGAAAATCTAACCAATAGAAAAGCTCATGATCATACTATTTATTTTATTTCTGTCAGTTTAATGGTTTATTTATTGTGGGTGTGTTGTCACGATCACACAATTAATGAATTAAATGAGCATGCAAGATGGAACTAAAATAAAACGGCTTATACGTAAATATTTTCTTAGTCATGGTTAATCACATATGTATATCCCACTTAATATTAACCAGTATGTAATCAAAGATAATAAAATAGAAATTTACGTATAAAGATAAAATCCCTCAAAAGAAATATTATGTCGGCATAGCCTTCCATAATCCTGGGTAGAATCAAACCATAGTTCAAAGTGATTGACCAAACCTAGATGGGGTGCTTTCAATTATCGAGGAATTATAATTCAAGGTTTTGGGTTGACTTGACTTGGTTCGCATCTGGGGTTGACTGCCACAACAGGACATGGTGTGACCAAGAGGCAAAGGTTGAGGAAATCGAAAAAGGATTTCAGGATTGGGGAGTCCACTCAGCGGATTAAGGAGATGCGAGTTAATGCAGGTGGCATTTGGAATGCCTACCTAAAACCCTTCAAGTTTTTTGAAAAACCCTAGTTGGGGTAATGAGAAGGGAAATATGGATCCTTTACACTAGAATATTCACACAACATAATATTCCGAATTCATTAGTGAGGTCTATTGGATTTCGATAAAATAGTGGGAGACTAATAAGTATTAATTAAATTATTTGTCCCAATTTTTTTAATAAATTACTAAACCTTATCTCATTTTAATTTGTAGAAATGGAATGAAAATCTATTCAAAAATATCATTGTGCACCATACTTGAAAAAGAAAACCTTCTCACTGGTACCAATTTCCAAGAGTGGTAGAGGCATTTACGCATCGTACTTCTCCATGAAAGGAAATTGTATGTGCTGGGAGAGCTTATTCCAGTTGTTCTTGGGAAAGAGGCTAGTGATGAGGAACTATCTCTTTACATGAAACACATGGATGATGCCACATATGTTCAGTGTTTCATGCTATCAGCTAGGTCTAATGAGCTCTTGAAGCAACATGAAAACATGGACGTGTATGGAATGATGTCTCAACATAAAGATCTATACCAAGAGAAGGCGACACAAGAGAGGTATGAGATCTCCAATGGTTTTTTTACCATGAAGCTTTGGGAGTTTTCACTAGCTGGGCCTCATGTAGTCAAGCTTATTGGCAACATTGAATGCCTGTGCATCTTAGGGATTAAATTATCAGATGAGTTTTGTACATATCTCATCCTATCATCACTGCCCAAGACCTTCTCTATCTTCATTATCAACTATAACATGAGTGGAAATTTGAAGAGTATATTAGAGCTTCTGACCCTGATTCGCCATGTAGATAAGAACATGGGGTGTGACAAACCCACGGTCCTTATGGTTAACCAGAGAATAAAGGACAAGGCATCGGGGCCAAAGACTTATAAACGGTTTGAAGCCCCCAAGCACCGTCCCTCCAATAAGGGGATGATTTAGAGACAGGGAAAGGAACGAGAGGTTGTGTGTTTTGCATGTAGTAACCATAGCCATTTGAAGAGGAACTGCACCCAGAAGCGTGGGGATGCTAAAGGTGCATTTGTTATTGAGTGCAATCTTTATATTTCTACACATTGGGTATTACATACAACTTGTGGGGCTCACATCTGTATTCAAATGTAGTAAAAAAGTAGATTTAGAAAGATCACCAGAGGATAGGTGGATCTTCGAGCTGCCAATGGTGCAAGGCTGGATGCGTTGCCTATTGGAGACTACCACCTCTCATTGCCGACTTGGATGATTTTGGTTTTACATAACTTTTATTATGTTCCTAGTGTTACCAAGAACATAATTTCTGTATCTTGTTTGGATATGGATGGATTTTTTATCAAATTTGGAAATAAGGGTTTTCCCTTTTATAAGAACAACATATGTTATGGTATGGGACATTTGAATAATGGTTTTTATGTATTGAATTACGAAAACCAAGTGTTGGCAATCGATAACGAAACAAACTCACATGACTAATAAATCACCCAGTTATGGCATCACTGCCTTGGTCATGTGAATGAGAAGTGCTTGACAAAGCTCTTCCAAGATGGATAATTTGACTCTACTAAGATAAAACCACTTGATTGATGTCACGCTTGTTTACAAGGAAAAATGACCAAGCTGCCTTTTGGTGGACAAGGTGAAAGGGCCACTGAGCTTCTAGGATTGGTACATACAGATGTGTGTGGACCATTTCCAGTAGAAGCTAGAGGTGGATATTCATAATTCATTACTTTTACTGATGATTTGAGTATATATGGATATGTCTACATAATGAGGTATAAGTCAGAGTCCTTATTGAAATTTAAGGAATTCAAAATTGATGTAGATAATCATCTTGGTAAGAAGATAAAGAAACTTTGATCGGATCGTGGTGGAGAATATTTGAACCAAGAGTTCATCGATCTTCTACGGGAGTCTGGGATTCTATCCCAGCTCACTCCTCCTTCTACACCATAGTGTAATGGTGTCAGTGAAAGGAGGAACCGCACCTTGTTCAAAATGGTGAGGTCGATGATGAGTCATGTGGATCTTCCATTATCCTTTTGGGGATATGCATTAAAAACTGCAACATACACATTAAACTGAGTACCAACTATGGTGGAAAATGGAATTCCATCCGAGTTATGGAATGGAAAGAAACCCACATTATTGCACACACATGTGTGGGGATGCGAGGTGTTTTTAAGGCCTTCTCGGGCAACAAACTAGCACCCTGAGGCACAATATGTATATTTTGAAGATATCCCAAGGAAACGAAAGGATATTACCTATATAACCTTCAAGATAAGAAAGTGACTATCGCTAGACAAACCATCTTTATTGAGAGGGACCATATCCTCAATAAGGATAGTATGAGGAAGATTTCCTTCGATGAAGTTGTTTCCCAAGATACATAGGAGTTGGTATAGGAACAAGATCCACAGTTCCCCATGGATGAGGTTCCAGAAACACAAGTACTGCGTAGGTGCACAAGAGAGGTAAGGAAACCAGAGAGATTTGGTTTTCTAGTCACCGAGGATGGTGAATCATTATTGTTGGAAATGAAGAACCTCTCTCCTACAAGGAAGAATTAGAAATCTCAAAAGCTTCATGATGGATAGAAGCTATGAATACTGAGATGGATTCCATGTATGAGAACCATGTCTGGGATCTGGCCGATGATCCAGTTAATGTAAACCATGTTGGATGAAAATGGGTATTCAAGAGAAAGATGGACATGGAAGGTCATGTTAGCACCTATAAATCAAGGCTAGTGGCTAAAGGATTCATACAACATCGAGGAATTGACTATGATGAATCCTTCTCACCAGATGCCATGGTTAAATCCATAAGAATCAGACTTTCCATAGCATCTTTCCATGACGATGAGATTTGGCAAATGGATGTCAAAACAGTATTCCTGAATGGGATCCTTCAAGAATATTTCTATATGACACAACCAGAAGGGTTTGTAACCCCAGTTGAAGCCAAACAGGTTTCCAAGTTGCAGAAATCCATTTATGGATTGAAGCAAGAATTCAGGTCCTGGAACATTCGATTTGATGAAGCCATAAAGAAATTTGGTTTCATTAAGAATGAATGTGATCCATGTGTTTATAGGTGGTTTAAAGGGAATGTGGTTGTTATACTAGTAGTATATGTTGATGACATATTGCTTATTGGAAATGACATACAAGACTTACACTCAGTTAAGTACTGGTTGAACAAGTGCTTCTCTATTAATGACTTAGGAGAAGCAGCCTACATTCTAGGGATCAAGATCATTCATGATAGATCCATGAGGCTACTTGGACTAAGTCAGGGTACATACATTGACCTGACACTATAGAGTTTTAGTATGGAACAATCCAAGAGGGGAATGGTTCCAGTGTCATATGGCTTACTTCTTTCTAAGAAAATTTTTACTCAGACACAATAAGTGAAAGATAAAATTAGTAAGATCCCATATGATTTGGCTATAAGATCCATCATGTATGCCATGTTATATACCAGGCTTGATGTTGCCTATGCACTGATCATGGTAGGTAGATATCAAGCAGATCCAGGAGAACAGCATTGGACTGCTATTAAGATTATCCTTAAGTATCTGAGAAGAAATAAGGATATGTTCATGGTGTATGGATGAGACGAGGAGCATGTCATCAGAGGGTATGCTGATGATGGTTTTTCAAACAGATCAAAATGATCTATAGTCGCAATCTGGATATGTTTTCTATCTCAATGGAGGACATGTGAGCTAGAAGAGTTCAAAGCAGCCAGTTGTCACCGATTCTACATCGGAGTCTGAGTATATAGCGGCTTTTGATGCAGCCAAGGAAGCTTTATGGATTCGGAACATTGTCCAAGAGTTTGATGTGGTTCCTAGCAATACAGATCCCATTACATTGTATTGTGATAACACTACAACGGTGGCTCTTGCAAAAGAACAAAGTTCACATCAATGGACAAAGCACATACTCCAGAAGTATCACCTCTTGAGGGATTTCTATAAAAGGGGTGAAGTTGAAGGGAGAAGAGTGTCCACGGAAGAGAACGTGGTGGACCCCATGACTAAAGGCATATCTCAGTAGAAGCATGAATATCATGTGAGAGCTAGCGGGTTAATGGTTGTTAGCATTTGGCTCTAGTCCAAGTGGGAGTCTGTTGGAGTTGGTGGCCTAGAATCAACTACATTTTACTTTACTCATTAATAAATGCCTTATCACATCTTGATTTTTCTTCTGCGTGACAATGCATGTGATAATGTCCTGAGGACAGTTGTTTCACTAATGGGTCATAGTGGATCCCTTATATGATGAGAACCCAGAAGTGCCATAACACTATTCTTGAATATATGTTCTATGGCCAGAAGATATTATTTGAGGGACACAAATAATACAGGTTATTAGGGATGAGGACTCATAAATCATTGAGGCACCTTCTCATGGTGTGAAACCATGGTAATATCCATGAGGATATTATGAGAATGAGACTCGCCAATAGGAGATCCACATTTCATAGTTTCATTTGATGTTCCTATCTACGGATGTGTGTATTGGTCCTTATACATTATGATTATTATTAATGGGTATTACAACTCGCGCACATAGATGTATTGATGAAAACATTGATGACACACTATTCGCATCGAGGTAGGATACGTTGGGTGCGCAACGAGTAATACTGCCTTAATAGATAATGTGAGAAAGGATTTTTCCCTTCTAGTCCATAATGAAAGTATATATCTTAGGCCCTTTGATGTTATTGATATAGCCTAAATAAATCCATGGAAATGGTAAGGTATGGGCGAGTTCAATTATGGGAATTCTATGAATGAATAATCTAGAACATGGGTTGATTTCACTAACATGCAACCCTCATGATTTTAGATATCGAGACAAAGGGATTATATTACATGGTAAGCGTTCGTAGGAGTTAACACGTCATTGTGGCGTTAGCGTCTTTCTCTATGGGTGCCTTGGCGTGTTGCTAGATGCTAACCTTGGACTTTATGCAGGCTCCACCAAATGCCACTGAGAAAGAGGCCTAGAGGGTCACACACTAAGTGTGTCCATGTATCTCAGTTAAATATTAATTTAACAAGTTAAATAAATATTATTCCTGACTGTGGTTTAATAATTATTTAAGGAAGCCTGATCTCATTTATTTCAACACTAAGTATTTGAGAGAATATATTGTGGGAGAAATAATATATATATTTATTACCGAGTAATATAGTTACATTTATTTAAGAAATAAATAGCCATTACTCAAGGTCTAATAAATATGGTGGAGGAAATAAATAAAATGGAAATAGAAAAAGTACACGTTGTGTGTATTTATATACACGCCATGTAGTTTGTTTTTTCGGGATTCATGAGAAAATATTGTTTATTTAATTAAATGATATTAAATGTAATATGGTGGGCGCATGTCAAGTAATAATGATTGTCAACTGTCTTTATTAAGACATGGGGTATTACTAAGAATTAAATGAAATGATTAAATGCTTTCGGGTAATTAATTCATTTAATTATTCTATGTATTATAATCCCAAATTTCCTTATTATCATAGAGGAAGATCCATTGTTGTGCACAACGGATCTGGAAATACTCTCAAGCCAAGAGATAATTCCCTTTCCACTAAGAACGCCCTCAAGTTACAAGAGAGAGATCCTCCACCGGATCAAGGCGGTTGAAGGCGGACATCGCAAGCGATGACACTTCCTCACTAGCACCCGGAGATCCCTTCGGCGACATTCAGAGATACGTGGTACATGTGTGGATCACCGATAGAGGAATCCTACACTTGGATTCTACGACTCAATTACGGACCACATGATCGTGACTGGAGACTCCAACAAAGAAAGAATTCCATCGAGGCAATTCTTATCAATTAATTAAATTAATTATAACCAACATATGATGATCCTATCTCAATGGTTCCAGGACTCTTCTTTTCTTTTTCAGTCAACATTCTAATCCGATGATTCTGCGTTTTATATCGTGACGGATCTCGGATTAAACATTGTTTAATGCTAAAATTAATGTTGGGAAAACCCACCAATGTGCTTCCACAACGCCCGGAACCTACACACATACCAAGTGGACACATTGAAGGATTTTTTTCTGAACATAAATTAATGACCATTTATACATTAGTTTTCAGAATTTTAGGAATAAAGATAAATCATTTAATGGAAAAATGATATATTTTTCATAAAATTATTTTCTATTTAGGTGTTGTTTTTTCATAGTAAGTTAGATAAATAATTATTAATTAATTTTATTAATTAATTATTTATATTCAAAAAAATATTTATAATTAAATATATTGTATTTCCTAGGAAATTAAGGATTGTATAAAATATTTCTATGTTAAAAAATTATTTCTCTAAAAATGGGTTTTTAATACATTTCATGCACTCACAATTAAAATTGACATCAATTAATTACAAAAAATGGATTTGATAAAAAATATTAATTCTTTTTAATAAAAATATCATAAATTGTTAAATAATCCATAATCGTTTTTTTCTAAAGTTTCATAGTGAAAACAGTAAACCTAATACCACATTTGTCATTATAACATGTTTAACAAGGATGATTAAACTAAGTGATTACAATTTTAAGGCCTCATATACATTTATAATTCACAATAGATGAATTAAATTTCAAACTATATTATATAAAAATGGAATTATAGTAGTTTTTTACATCCTTTACATAAATTTGAACATATTTTTTTAATCATTTAAGTAATTCAATATATGTTTTCTCTATCACATAAAAAAATAACAACTCCTCTCATACTTATTGAATAATTTTTTACCCTTTAGCTCAAAAATACCGCTCAAACATATTTTCATGCCACATTCCCTTTGTCAAAGATACCTTAATTTTCTCCTTATACTAAATATTCAAATTTTAAGGTTTAATCCATAGGTGATGTCTTTGAGAAGATATATAAATATTAATTTTTAACTTTATAATTTTTTTCATCATCAATATAAACATAACAATTTTTATCGATCATAACATGATGAATATTTTGTAATATATATATACATTTTATATGATAATGGAATAGAATATTCATTAAACATTTCTATCAAATGGGACATGAATGTATATATGATGCGTATGTATATATTACCACATCCACATATCAATATAACTCATGTTCCGTAACTAACTCAAATTTATTGATATGAAGTAATACTTTGTAAATATATATGATATTTATTATAAAATTATTATTTTTAACAATGAAAAAAAATTCATTTTTTTATTCTTTCATTTCTAAAATGAAATCACATTTTTTGTATATGAATGGACCACTGTCTCCATGAATGATGTAATACAATTATCTATATACAACATTTAAGGATAGTTGTATAAATATTTATTGAAAATATATAGAATATTTATATCATTATTAAAATTTAGGGGTAGAATAAACCATGATCAATATTTAGGTACCCAAACATCCAAAACTGAATCAAACCTGAATAATGAATTAGTTAAACACAACAAATGAATATTTTAATTATTAATTATTGACAACTAGGTATTAAAATACTCTCTATGGGTAGTATATGATATTATAAATACTATATATTTATAATAATTTTTTAATATATTTAAATTCATTACAATGAGATATTATTTCATTAAAATAAATTTGGACATTATGTAATGGTTTGATGTTATAATCTCACTTTTTAATAGATGTTTTTTGTTAAAATATAAATGATTATATTATATTATTTAATTCTAAAAATTATCATGTATCATTATCTCCTATAGTTATTTAAAAATTATTAATCATAAGAATTAATTTCACTCCATATATGTACTAAAATTTTAACAACAATTGTTTTTTTGGAGAGAAATTCTTTTTCTATTTTGTCAGGAGTTATTTTTTACATGTATATTTTATTCATTAAAATGTTTTGGTGAATGTTTTTAAAAATCTCATCTGATTTATTAAATTATTTTTTACTCACGATTTAACATATATAAAAATTATTAAAATTATATTTATTTTAATTTTTTAAAAGATTTTATGTTTTAAAAAAGTTTTGAATAGAATCAGTCATCGAACTCAAACCGTATGAGAAAAGTCTTCTAAAAATCAGGGAAATCACTAATTTGAAGATTCCATTACAAATAAACATGGTTATTTGAAATGAAATTTTTATCATACAAATTTGGAAACTTTTCAATTTGTAATAAGTTATATTAGAATTTTTTATTTTTTCTCAAAAAATATTTATTTTTTATTTTAATGGAATTATATATATATATAATAAAAAACACTGAGGTAAATTTTTTTTCTATAGGTATAAGATCCTATCATATCATCATTATTCATTCTATGGATGGTTTATGGTAATGATGAAATATTGATAAAACCCATTTTCATTTCTATGGATTAATATATTATGAAATCCAAAATGTTTTATTTAACTTTTGGAATACATAAAAATAATTTATGTGATAGAGTGGGAATATTCATCACTAATAATAATTGTGTAGAAATACATTTTTTAAGACTCAAAGGGTAAAAATGAAGTTATCCTAATCCCAATAATGTTTCATTAGAGGATATCCCATGACTATATCATGTTATGGGTGGTTTTAAAAAACTTATCATGAAATGAATATCATGGTGGATTTCACTAACATTGGATTTAAAAGATTTTTTTGATGTCACGCATTATGATACTTCTTTATGAAATGATATTATTCCATTTTAAAACCCATATGGATTTAATTATTTTATATCATTATGATTCAGGACATATGAAATTCCAAACATTATTTCATTACTCGTGTTAATGATATATGGTTTGATAATATTTATTTTCTAAATATAAGATAATGTTATCCTAAAATAATGATCATGTAACACATAAATGTGTTTATTAATGGATATTTACATTGTATAAAATTGTTGTTCATTTTTAATAACCATTAATTAATATTCATTTCCCATGGTTGAGAATGAATTTTTAAAGCCTGATATGTCTTAGAGGGCTTATAATTTAGAAGAATGAAGTGGAAAATGATGTAGATATTTTATGTAATTATTATTTTTGTATAATTTATCATAATTAAAATAGGCCATTTTAGTTCTAGAATAGATCACCATAATATGTATCTAATATTAACCTAATTAGATATAATATAAATGTAAGAACTACATGGGTGGCCAAAACCACATACTTAAGTGTAGTCATATCTATGCTACTACCTAACTAAAAGACTATACAAATCCCTAATATTGTCACATACCATATCCAAATACATAGTCACATGTATAAATTTTATTAAATTATTTTTTTTCCTATGCTAGATTAATATAAAAATAATCTTTAGTAAAATAAAAAATTATAAAGATTCACTAAAACAAATAACTATCCATGGCCTATGGGTTCAGGTATAATCCAGAAAAACATTTGAAAATGTATTTTTTTACGATAAATATATAAAATAACATCCCCCTATACGGAATCCATTATAAATAACATCTCATTAACTCTAATTTTTATAAAAATACAACATAAAAATTTCATTAATTACTCAATACCATAATTCATTCGTGGGTCACTTATTTTAAGGTAATCCATAATATATAATTTATAATTCAAAAATTGATATGACATGTAATAAAATTCCATTATCAAATACGATTCTTTTCTAACATTTTAATAACTCCACATGTCCAAAAAATGTAATCAATATACTTGATTTTATATATTCCATGATAGCGTGTCATGTGTAGTGTAAAAAATACTCAATGATCATCTAAAATTAATATAACAAGACTCTATGGATTTATCTAATTATTAAAATCCATATATATATACTATAATAATGTTATCCTTAATCATAATTTCTTAGAAAAAATCATGTGTTTCACCATGGCTCAATTATAGTGAATAATTATAAACTGAAATGAACATCAACACAGTCAATGTGGAGAAAAGTATGCTCCAATCCTACACAATTGATCTCTATGTATAAAAATAGACTATCCTTATTCATAATGAAAGTTAACACAAACTCTTTGGAATCCATACAAGAACATAATAATATTAACACATCCTTAAGCCTACTACCATTAGTATAAAAATAAGAATAAAAATAATAATTAATTTGAACAGTTTGATGCAATATAACAAAAATAATGGCCACTATTAAATTATTTAATCCTTAATTTGTGAGGTAGTAACAAGAATTTCAAGCATGGTCTATCCTCAATGAGTAGTTAGTGGGTCAGGTAGTAAAAAATATTAAAACAATGGTATCCTCTCATTCTTCAAGTATCTGTATAAATGAGAAATGAATACAATACTTCCAAAATATAAATGAAATAATAATATAAATTCAATAAATATAAATTTATTTAAAATATTCCAAAAAACAATAAATTAATTAATATTTAAATTTATGTGTTTTCTTGGCCATCTCGTTCGATTAATACCTATTGATAAGGGATTTATCTAATATAGTGCCTTCATAAAAATAATTTTGAAATTTTTTTATTGGAATGTCCATTATACTATATGAATAATTTCTTTAGTTATAAATATATATTGAGGAACAATATTTATTTATTTATTTATTCATAAAGAAATTCATCAATGTATTTATAAAATATTACATCATTAAATTAACACCCAATCCTTTCTTTTATAGTGGTGTGGTATTTTTCTCAATATATTTCTATTTGATGTGGTATTCATTTACCATATTTCCAATTTTAAATAAACATTATATTATTTATAATCACATATTAATTATTTTAATTGTCTTATAATAACACATTATTAATCAGGATGTGTTATTTAACAATGTAATAAATTAAATTTTATAAATTCATAATAATTGAAACAGTATAAGCTCAAACTGATGATCACATATTAATGAAAATCCAAACAATAGAGAAAATAGAAGGAAGGGGTTAAAAAATGAAAACCATCAATTATTCCAAGATCAAAGGATTGTAAATAATAAAAAAGGGTAGTCTAGATTAAAAATGGAATAATATTGGGTGCATGAGCTGTTTCTTCTAAAAATCATATATCCTACAAGATCATTAATTTTAGGATAGTGTATAAATTAAAATTCTTAGTAATAGAGAGCATTCAAGCTATGAATTTTCAAATGGTTTTTAATTTATTTAACATTTCTAAAAAATTATTGAATCTTTCAGCAATATTTTATTAGATTTTATAATTTAGTTCTGGAATGATTTTGAGAAAATTTTGAATTTCATTGAGAAATGTAATTTTAATTTCAATTTGACTAAAACATTTCATGTAACATTATTCAGAAAAAAATATGAATAGTTTGGACACATCATCAATGAAAGAATATTTAAGTACAGAATGGATGGTAGGCTAAATTCTACCAAATTTAGTTGTGGATTATTGAGAATTATAAATACCTAGAGGGCCACATGATTCTCAGGTTGAGCCTCCTTTATTGTTACAATAGTTTGTATACCATATGATCCCACACTTGTAATCACATTCTCTATAGATAGTAACTCAAATATTTGATTCATTTTTTAATCTAGATTTATATGTTTTAGGAAGAATTGGGGGGTTATTATGTAAACGACCATACCCCATTAGTATATTATTAGTATGCACAAAAAGGTTTAGTCAAAGCATTTATCTATTTTTGTGGTGTAGATGACATGGAAACAATAGTTATAATAATTCCCTCTATTTTTTCACTAGAGTGTCCATATGGTATTCAAATAGTGAAATAGATTCTCGTTATATAAACCAACATGTATATTATAATATAATTTCAAATTCATATAAATGTGTAAGACCCAGAATTAATTCTAGCTATGATTAGATATAATGAAAGGGGATTTGATTATGATAAATGGATTGAAATAAATGAAATTCATTACATCATCACCCATTAGAACATATGTGAGTAAATGATTAAATTATCTTCTAATCAGTATATTTTTGTTTTAGAAATCGATTATACTATTGAAACCTCTCTAATTTTTGTTATCTCAATTACTTAGCATAGATTATCTAAAAAGGGTGAGATGATGGTTGTCTCTACTAATAGGACCCATAAATAAATAATGGGTAATGGTTTGTATTTAATAAATTTAACTATATTCTATGTGGATATCAACCAACCATGTGTGAAGTTTTACTAGAAGAATAATTCAAAATAAGTTCCCAATAACTATCCAATATCTATGGGAGGGCCAATTGAGGGTTATGTTATTAAATAATTTTTAGTTGAGTTTTTGGGACCTGAAATCGACCCACAAAAATTAAATAATCAATTGGGAATATCATTAGACTAATGGATGTTTCATAAAGATCTATAGAAAAAGATTGATATAGTACTGAGACTAGTTATATCAATATTGCCTCTAATATTTTACATTTTATTCTTAATACAGCTATTTTAGATATTTACAATAGGAGAAATAACCCTTTAAATTAATTTTATTTGATTTAATTTTTTGAAGTACTAAATATTGAAAATTACTAAGTGATTTTGACAAAGGTGATTCAGAGACGACCATACTATCTCCTAGTTTTTTGAGACCCCATTATATCATTTTATGATGTAAAATGATGATCCCATTATATTCACTATGGGGGAGGATAAATATTTAATGATCGATGAGGATGTATGTATATCAAATTAGATTAGAAACTCAACCTCTATGGAGAGGGATTCTCAGTCAGGGTATGAAATTCTAATTTAGATGGAAACTGATGGTCATGATTTTTGACGCTCCATTCCATCACAGAGTCCAAAAAATGGAAAAGGGGGATACCTTAAGCATGAAGAGGGTCACCCTTTTAAGAACAAAAAAATTGACAAAGTCATGGACTGGGAGCTCATGTGGATTGAGGCACACATGATTCATGCACGTTGTGCAAGTCACTTGCGCGCCACCTATGGGTCGCACAAGTTACTTGCATTCCCTATCTGATATTTCACCCAAGGTACCAGGTGGCCTATAAATTTTCCTTGTGGGCTCCCCATTTAAATAACGTATTTTCCAAAACTCAAATTCATGCTCTGGTCACCCATGTCTTCAACTAAACTCTTCTGAATGCTTCTAAGGTAACTATTTACATATAATGGAAGACTTGAAAGAGCATGATAAGGAATAAGTGTTTAAAATTCATCAACACTTGCACTCCTAAGATTCCAAACCTCCATAAAAGTGGAAAAACTTGCGCACCACCCTACCCTTTCGATGGAACTTGTGTGCCGCCCTTTTGGAAACATCTTAGGATATTACTATAGGCATGAGTTAAGTATCGCCCAAGTTTTACCCTACAGATTCTTCATCGCCCAGGTCAACACATACCGCACAAGTACACATGAGCGGCCAAGACTTGCGGTCCAAATGATTTGTGCGACCAACACATATGCGCCAATTTCATTTGTGTTCCTCTCTCCTGTTCACCTATCTTATTCATGATATTAGCCCTCAAACTCCTTTTCCAATCCATTTATGGCATGGTTCCTTTGTTGGATTCCTTATCTTAAAGGAATTCTGTGAGAACCTCTTCCAAAACCTCATGACTTAAAAGCATTATGTCACCATGGTTAATGGTTTCCTCTATATAACCTCATCCATTAAGATGATAAGATCTTTTTATTTTGGGAATCCTCTTCAAGATTATGCCCCATGATTGCTTGGTTTGGGCCTCCTTCTCAGGAGTAATCCCCCGTCATAATTTCCATTAATTTGGGCCTCCTTATCGGGAGTAAGCCCCGGTTTAAAACTCCAAATCTCCATAATGTATAAGTACCTTTATGGACCCTTTCATGGGCTTCTTTCCTTATATGAGTCCTGGTCTTCATCTACTTGGGCTGTCATACATACATAAGCCCCAAATCATTTCCCATGACTGCATCTTTCGTGGAACCATCTTCAAGATTACTAATACCTCTTGCGTCTCACACCGAGCATGACTCATCTGAGAATAGAGTGTAAAAGTAGTCATGACATCTATTTTTTGACATTAGCCATGCATATACCCCACATTTTTTCACCCGAACTATGTGGACTTTGATCACTAACATAAAAGTAGAGTATGTAGGAAGCCCTGATAATGTTCAATCCCATCTTTCATTAAATAATTTATATCCCATATGAAGTTAAACTATAACCTTCTTATGGAAATACATATGATCTGATTCCTTTCTAATGAGGTTATGAAGGTTTCCCAACAGCGGGTACCATCCCAAAACTGAATTAATCCCTGAATTTTTGAGTGACAATAAACTTCAAGTGACCCACTTAGTGGCTTTAAAACCAGAATGGTCATCATAATGACCAACATATTTCTAGATAATTTTTTGAATGATACCCTTGACTATGAATCTCTAATACATACAAATAATTCACCATCGATGAAGAACCTCAAATACATATAAAATATTCTCTAAGTCCCATACATATCAATCATCGATATGCCAAATGAAAAGGAATTGGTGAATTAATTAGGATTCGTGAACATAAAATAAACCTATAAGAGGGTTATAGATTAGGAAATAATTCCACCCAAAAGGTGTGATGAGTCTGACCTCCCATACTCTCGACCAATTCAAATACATAAAGGATCATCGGTACACAAATAATGAGCACCTACCTTTGGAAAGTAGGTCCAAATGGATATAGAATCACTGGGTGTTTCCGGTTCTACGAATAAACCTATTAGAATCGTATTAGAATGTTTGAAACATAAATAAACAAGGTCCTCCCCATTTTAAGTAGGAATAAAAATGGTGATCCCGACGTGAAGCCTTAACCATGTTAAATAATGTTTTACTTATTTGTTAGGCCCTTATTTAACTCAATATGAGGGCCAAAAAAGCAATCAATAACATATATGCTAATCCATAAGATATAGTCTAGATAGACTTATCTTGATTATGTTTTCTATATAAGAAATGCACACTTTTTCCAAGATATCATTGCAACAAAAAATGGATTCATTATTGTTCTCAACTATGAATGCCTCATCTACTACTCCGGCTGAATCCTCGTCCGCTCTGAGGACAACATCACCTACTCAACGTCTTCAACACTAGTTCTCGAATGAATTGGTGAGGGAATACAGTCAACACAATAACATCCTGACTCTGGAGGCCGCTCGACAATCCCTCCATGTAAACAACTCAACCTGTTTTTCCAGACAGCAACGACTAGTGGTCAAGAAGCCGGTGGTGCTTACTATCGTCTCCAACCATTTCGGGTCGTTATCTATAGAATTCAATAACCAGTCCCTCCCATATTATAGGGAGGTGAAGTAAGAGGTCAATCTAGGCCTCAATTCAAGAATACATGAGCCCTTCTTGAGGACTCCCACCTACAATCGCCTCCATACTCATGTGGTAGTTCACCCTCAACACGATGATGGTATCACCTCTAGGTGATTGATTCAGGTTCCTAAAACCTGAGAATTGAATAAGAACAATCAAAGTCAAAATTTTCCTAATAGGGAGTATGTTATTACCTCTTCCCCATCCAAAGAAGTCCATCAATTTCACGTGATGAAAAAAAACGAGCGGAAATATACACATATTCGTCCTAATTTCACTACCCAGCTGACTCATCTGGAAGTAACACACTAATCCCGCCAGGAAATTATGGTGGAGTTATATAGGTAGGAACATACACTTATTTATAATTAATCATTTATTTAGTAGGATTGTTTGATTGTATCCAAAGATGCACACCAATCAAATGTGGTGACCACCTGTAAGCATGCATATACACTTGCATAAATTCATCCTTTCTTCCAGCTATCTCGTCTTCCAGTATTGAAGGAACTTCATCAATCATATATGGTGAAGAACAATCATCATGAACATACACCTGATATTTATAAAGCTAACCAACCATGTCGTTTGGTAGCACATGGATATGTCAATTCAAAACCTCCAATGACAAACAAGAGGCAAACACAACTTTCTTCCCCTACACATGAGTACTGTCAAAATTCAATAACAGGAAAATGAGGACAGGATCAGGAACAGACAACTACTCTAAGAATCGAATTGATGTTTATTCACATTCCATAAGATGAAGTCACTATGCACATTCTATCATTGTTGAAAGAGAAGAAGAAAATCCCTACCTATATTCCAGATACCTGTTGGAATATTATAACAAATTCAGTAACATCACCAGGAATGAAACATTAATCTATCCCTGTTAGTGGAGTGACTAATCAACAGGTCACCCCAGATTAGATATACTCCTCTATTCCAGTCCTATAGGGTCGTGGGGTATACTACCCCATGTCATACAAACAATCAAGTCGGGCACATACACCTGATTTAAAGGGAGATAATCATCCTATCCTGACCATTTTACATGAGCATGCACATATACCTACCCATAATAACAACATTCTTCAACAAGTTGTTTCCAAAGTTATTAAGAAGGCATCCAAGAAAAGTCCCTATCCAGTACAGTTAAAAATTCAAGATCCAATTTGTAATAAGGCATTGCTCAATATTGGAGATCTTGATGCCCTAAGACAATTTTATATCGCTGCTCAATATTCTACTCTCTCATTTCCAAATTCCATAGGTACCAATAATTATTTCGAATTTATTCATCAGAAAAAGCCTCATTAATGATTGATTGATGACAATTTTGACAATCTCTAAGTGTCATCTTCAAATGAGAACCACGATAACCCTCTGTGTGGCCAGAAGTCCAAGGAGAAAAAGCATTCATTTTTTGCTGTAACCCACCATGGAGGTCCTCCCCCTGATGTTGAATTTATCCGTGAAAGTCCTCTCCACTTTAGTAATTCGCATTTCCTCGAAAATTCTTCAATGGAAAATGCAGTAACGAGAAATCCCTCTTATCTTGGGGAACTTTCAAATGTGAAGCTAGTCATATTTGATTCCTTACCACTAGAAGCAACAAAGAAGCACCACCTATGGTCCAATAAGGTAGAAGAATCCTCATCAAATGCCAAATAGGATGTTTTTAATATGATAAACCAATTGGAGAAAGGTGAAATAGAAGTCATGTTTTGGAATTTGGTTGTCTCTCAGTATGATATTCCGGAAACGTTGACAGAAGATTGTAATCATGATATTCGTCTCAACATGTGGAAAACTCTTTGTTACTTAAATGATAAAATATTTTCTTATGATGAATATATAATTATTTTTAAGGTAATATATGGTTTTAAATGCCAAATTTACATGGAATCTCTCTCAGTTTCCTGATATCGAAAGGTTGAAAAGCAGTAGAGAGCCCTTCAGTGTTCATGCATTGGCGCATTAAAAAGGTTGCACTAGTTAATTATCAATGCCCCATCTGGTATTCATATCGAGGAATGGGGTCTCCCGGGAGCAATGCATTTCACCATGCTCCCCAATCAACAAAGCCCGCCAAATGTGGTCTGATGAAATGTTAAAGGCCATGGATGGAAACATCTAATTGCTTTTGTGTGTAATCAAAGGATTTCTCAAGAACAGGCCTCAACTAGTAATTCACAATGTCAGGAATATAGAGAACAAGTTATCTAATTACTCTTGCATCATAAAAATTACAATATCGAATAGGCTTCTCTTTTAGAGAATGCACATCATCAGGCGACAGATGTTTCAGAATTAATCCAACGGTCATCTGAGCTAGGTTACTTGAGTAAATGTTGGATGATGGATCCGACCAATTTTCAGACTAAAATCCTCAAAATCGTGAGATATTTTAAGAAAGTTTCAAATGTAGAAACTCAATAGCCACCTCAACTTTCCAGGCTGGGGACTCTTTTTATCCAGCCCTTAGGATCAACAGACCAGATTCGAGAAGTTGTGAAGGAAAAATAAGAACAACCAGAGTCCACCAGACTGGGGACTTTTTCAAATTCTTAATCTCATCCTCTGTGAAAGTTAGTCTTCTCTTGATTAGGGAAGAAACAAAAAAAGAAATGCAGAGGCTAATTATTAGGAAATAACCACCAAATTACAGTTGATCAAGAAGTTCATGAAGGATCAGCCAAACAAAAGGTAATTCATAATAAAGGACATGGAAAAAGATAGTATCACAGAAGCACCAACAGAAGGGTTTCAAAGCATTGTGCATCAATAAATGTCATCAATACCATTGTCACTAATCCCATAGAATATGAGGCTCACTTAGAGGGATTAGATGAAGATGTTCATGATCAATAGGTTGTACACATGGAAACAAATGAAGAAGCTGTGCGTACCAGAAGCCAGATGGGTAGCCTAAGGTAAGACATTCCTTCGGGTAATTCCCTTCCATACTCCAGAAAGGAACATGCCAAGTAAAATGGTAAATGTCAGGTCACATCCGACCCTACCTCTAGGGAAGGCCAATCACTCTCATTAGTGGAAATGTTATCACAACAAGAAAAAAATGAAGGAGTTAAGAGGTTAAATTCAGAACTACATCAAGGTAGTCCTCCTCCTAAACATTCTGGACATAATTAATCATGGGAATTTTTTTAAGCTTTATGATGGATCAAGAATATCCTCCATTACATGTACACCTTCATAGGTCCAATCCTACGGGTCATACATGAGAGAAACCAACAATACTACCATCAGTGGCTGTACGGGTCGCCACACCCGTCCAAACTCCACTTATTGCACCTGCTTGGCTCCAAACTCAACCAGATGTTTCTCAAAAATTAATTACTACCATTGATTTAGTAACACCTTGGTTGGAAAATATGGAAGGTCGATGTGCATAGGTTTAATTGGAATAGAGAGAATACCCTGAATGAGAGGATGCAATTTCTCCCCCTTCAAATTTTGTGAATACTAAATTCCGAATTTTTAATGGTTTGGGAGATCCATAACAATAATTAACACATTTTGATTCTTGTTTTTATCCTATGGTGGGAACTACTCAACTACAAGAAGCAATTAATCTTAGGTTTTTTGTGGAGTCATTAAAAGAAACTCCTTTTGTCTAGTATGCATGTTTGTATTCTAGGTCAATTACTTGATGGGAAGATATTCTTCAATGTTTCCTTATTCAATTTAGTTCAACATTACCAAAGACAATATTTTTTGATCTTAACAATTGTAAACAAAGTGAGAATGAAAGTGTTTTAGATTTCATTGGTTGTTGGAGGGGATTAACATATTCCTTAAGATTAGAACTCTGTCAAAAAGTGTTGTTGCAAATCTGTGTGGAAAATCTACATGATGAATTACAAACACCATTGATCCCTGTGAAATACAAAAGAGGGTTTCAATACCTTACATCAATCTCTCAGCAGATATAAGACTCTATTATAAAGACTAAGTCTAAAACTTGGGTAATTCTATCAGTTCTTGGAAGGAGAATAAGCAAAGTAGAGACTGCTATAATTACTCTTAAACAAGAACATGTACCTGATTTCACTTCAAAACCATCATCATATCGAAGGGATCCACCTCTTGAGCATCAACAACAACGGATGCCTCACCAAGATGATCAAAAATATCAATGATGGAAACAATATGAGGATTTAAAGAACAAAGTGTATTCTTTCCCAAATGAAAAAGTTCTTGGTTACTTCATATCAGCTCTGGAACACATTCTGGTTCAGTTACCAAGGCCCAGATATCCTAACAAGGAAAGAGATGAAGACGTCCCCAACTATAGCCCATTTCATCAAATGATGGGTAATCCCATTCAGGAGTATTTTTCCTTTAAATACCACCTGCAAAATATGGAGGACTCTGGACACGTAAAACAGAAAGGTTCTCCATCCTAGGAATCATGTGTTACTGCTACTGATCCATAGGAAGAATGCGGGTGGAATAAAGATAAAAGTAAAAATTCACAAAAATATGATGATTTCATGGTTAGGAAAATGATCATCCGAACTCATTCCATTGTACAAACATGATTGAATCCACCAATTGTGTCTATGATACGTCTGCCACAGCCAAACCCCCATCATCAGAAGGAAAATCCTCAAAGAAAAAGTTGAATTTGAAGAAAAAATAGCATTCAAAAGAAGATGATCTCATGTCAAAGAATATGTTGCATTTGAATCTGGCATATTTTATTCCATATATTTAAAAAGTACATGCACCGCCCCCCATATGGCACAACATGATCTGGTTCATCAGGCATAATATTCATCAGATGAATAATTGATCTTTGGTTAGGTTAACATGATTCATTTAATGGATCCCTATGCCAATGACAGTTTTTATCACGATGATACTAAGTTCCATATATCTAACAGAGGAATGTGAGGAAGATAAACAGGTCTAAGATATAGGGTAACACATGGATATTCTAGAAAAAACGTTTTGAATCCTACCCCAATAGAACTGTATATGCATCATAAACTAGTGGAAAATCCATTCAATGGGATCAACAAGAACAAGACTGTTTATCCACATATTACAGATTCAGACATAATATAGTTATTTTTAAGGCTCGGTTAGAGGTTACACCTTCTGCCTCCCCCAAATAGATAGGTCTAGTCTGTCTAATCTACTGAAGCTAGAAGTGTTTCCAACTCCTAACCCGATACGGGATGCAACCAATGTAAAAGCATCAACATCCAAGGAACATAAAAACCCACATTCTCATGATGGGATAAAAAGATCTTTTTACCAAATTAATGATGTCTTGAATTATTTTTCCCATGTACCAGCCATGTTATCAATTCTGGATACCTCGAATCTATCAAAAGATATTCGGGAGGCGGTTACTGAGGCTTTGTCAAGTCCTCAAGAATTCAAAACTGAAATTGCTATAGCTGATTTCTACCATATAGAGAATGATCCAGAAGAATTACATGCGATGATTTCTTTTACAAATGATGATGAATATGATGTTGTAAATGGACATATCAGACCATTATTTCTATCTCGAAAAGTAAATTTCATAGACATCCGACGATATTTCATTGATAATGCCTCAGGGGTCAACCTCATTCTTATTCGTACACTTCGTCGATTGGGACTCACTTCATCTTATTAATATCCTTCTACATTACAATTTCAGGGATATGATAAGAATGAACAAGAACCTCTGGGTGATATTACCCTTAGAATTTAGTTTGGCAACCTTTTTTCTAATTTAGATTTTATGGTTGTTCGTCAGGACAAAACCTTCATCATTTTTCTTGGAAGACCTTGGCTACATCAACATTGGGTCCTATCTTTGTCATACCATCAATTAATCAAATTTTGTTTCAATGGTCAAATTGGGACATTTAATTGTGACACGACCCCATTAAAAACGTGTGAATCTCAATACATTGAGGCATAATTTTATCACATGGAGGGAAAGAAAAAATCCACAGTAAAGAAGGTCACCAAAATTAATGATCCAAATGGTTTGTAAAAGATTCCAGGAAACCCATTCATACACGTGAGTACATATTAAGTGCTTCATATCAGACAATTTGACAAGATATACCTCAATCCAAACACTCTTATGGAAACATCCATAATGTCAATTACGACAATCAAGCCAGACAACATGGGAGAAATTGTTGATTGAACAAGGAGTAATGAAAGATTAAATGGAGATGTCTTCATTTCATCTGCTGAAATCCAGCAATTCTATATATCATCAACAAGGCCAGAAGAGGTTATAGAAATACCAAAGGAAAACAATTATGTCGATTCCCAATCCATCATCTCCTCTCTATCACCCCAGGGAGACCATTCATCATCAATAGGGTATGAAATGGAAGCCTCTTCTTCAAGATGTTCAAATTTTAACTTCTCCCCTAACCATGGAAATTTTGCTTCATCATCTACTATTAATGTAGAAACACATGAAGTAACACATATTGACGAAGAAGAAGAAGATCTCAGGGATTCTCCACCATCATTTGAAGAGGGTATCTCTACCACTATAGATGAAGTCAGAGAAATAAATCAGGGTATTGAAGAAGATCCACACCCCACTTTATTTAGTGCATCCATGAATCTTGAAGAGAAATAAATGTATACATTATTTATAAAGAAAAATTGAGATATATTTTCTTGGAATTTTAAATAAATTCCGGTTCTTGATCCCAATGTCTCCACTCATCATTTGGGTTTTCTAGAAGAACATTGTGGATTCTAGCATGCAGCAAGAAGAACACACCCAACATATTCCTCCAAAATTGAAACTGAAATTGATAAACATGTCAAGGATAACTTTGTCATAGTAGTTCAATATCCCAAATGACTAGAAAATATTGTCCCTATGAAAAAAATATATAGAAAAAATTATTGTTTTCATTGGCTTCATATATATTAAAAGGCATTGTCCTAAAGATGATTTTCATGTACCAATTATAGAACTTCTAATTGATGCAATGATAGGCTATGAAGAATTTTACATCATGGATGGATATTTAGATTATAATCAAATCCATATTTCACTAATGGATGAAGAGGCTACAGACTTCTAAGCTCCTCAAGGCATGTTTTTGTATCGGGTAATGCCCTTTGGCTTGAAGAATGCGGGTGCAACGTATCAATGTTCCATGAACCATATCATCAAACCCATTTGAGGGAAATTTTTCAAATGTAATGTGGACAATATGGTGGTTAAATATAGACAATTTTCTGATCATTTAGACGATCTAGAAATCATATTCAACAATCTTCAACAACACAATTTGAAGATGAACCCCTTGAAATTTTCTTTCAGGGTAACCTCATGTAAATTTCTTCACCTTGTTGTATGCCTTCATGGTATCGACGTTTATCATGAGAAGAAAAAAAATCTAATTGTGAAATGTCACCTCTTATAAATTGGAATTATTTAAGAGTACTTCAAGTGAACTTGGTCTATATTCAGCGTTTCATTGCCCATTTGGCTGGAAACTATTTACCATTCACCAGATTAATGAAGAAGGGAGTCACCTATATTAGACTGAGGAATGTCAAGAAGCAATATATATCCTCATGAAAAATCTCTTGAGTCCACCAGTATTAATGCCAAATATTTAAGGAAGACCACTTATACTCTATGTGACTACTTTAGAGTGATCACTGGGTTCCTTCCATTCCCAAAAGAATGTTGCTGGGAATGAAAATAGCCTTTACTATCTCAATCAGACTCTGTTTGAGGCAGAAAATTGATATTCAAGTATTGAATAGTGCTTCTTAGCATTAATCATTGTAGTTCATAAATTGATACACTACCTACAACATCATGAGGTCCAATTGGTATCTCACAATAACCCACTCAAATTTATCCTTAGTCTTCTAATTCTTACAGGACATCTAGCAAGGTGGGAAATTATTTTGTAGCAGTTTGATAACATGTATGTTTCTCAAAAGCCAATATAGGGCGATGCTCTGGCTGATTTCCATGCTGAACACCCATCTGTAGAAGATAAATCTATATTTATTTTAGATCCTGATGAGGAAGTCTTCTATATCAAAGATAATCCCCAAACATGGGAAACGTACTTTTATTGTACCTCCAGATGTCTAACAGGGCAGAAAATGGAAAATCTTAAATTCAACCAAGTTGGGGTAGGAATCCTGCTTATTTCCCCAAAAAAGGTAGTACTAACCTATTCCTTATTATTGTTGATAGGGTGCACAAAAAATGAATCAGAATATCAAGCTCTAATTGCAGGCTTTGAATATGCCTTCAGAAAGGAAGAGTTAATCCCTTTGTGTGATTACGTCAGAGAGTTAATGGAGGAATTTCCCTCAAAACATAAACTTTCTTATGTCATGCGATCACAAAATGCCCAAGATTATGCACAAGATAATTTTTCCACTACCCAAGTAGATCCAAACTGGGACAAATCAATCATCATTATTTCCCCTCGTTATATAGTTTCACATTTTTTTCAAATTAGAAAAGAGAAAATCATTGAAATCCTTCCCATTTATGAACCATATGGTCATACTATAGGATGGATGACACCTATCAGGTAATACCTTCAAAATGGAAGACTCCCACTTGATTGAACTAGGAAAGAACAAGTCCTATGACGTGTGGTCAATTTTAGTCTTTATGATAGCCCAGATCTCCAAATAATTCCATATAATCATTGTTTTGATGGAATTCTCTCACATATATTGATGGTGAAGAGACAATGGTTGTCATGAATGTAGTATATGCAGGAGTTTGTGGTGCCCACCAGTCTTGACATAAACATTATGGTCAAATCGAAAGGCTTGGATACTTTAGGCCTTCAATGATGCACGAATGTGTTGATTTCACTAAAAAGTGACATTCTTTCCAAATATGTTCCAACATCATTATTCAACATCCAAACTTGATTCATACAGCTAAATACTCCTAGACGTTTGATACATGGGGAATGGATGTATTATGACCTTATCCTCCAGCTATAGCTAAGCAGTTTAAGTATATTCTTACCGCTTCTAACTTCTTTTCCAAATGGGCAGATGTAATACCTCTCGAAGAAGTAGGTGCTAAAATCATTTTTAGCTTTTTCATGTCCAAAATCATTACTAGATTTTTGTTTCTCATACCATATTGACATATCATGGAACCAACTATTGTTCATCTAAGGTAAGAAAATTGTATCAAGAATACAGTATCTGGTCCAACCATTCATCTGGGGGTTATGCAGCAGCCAATGGTCATGTATAGGGTTTCAATAAAACTCATTTAATCATAATTCAAACAATGGTCGATAAAGATAAGAATTCATGTCCTGGTAAACATTTTCATACTCTATGGTCTTATCGGACTGCCACCTGCACTACTACAGGATCAACTCCATATTCATTTGTATAAAGAACGGATGAAGTCTTTCCTATTAATGTCCAATTATCTTCACATAGAGTCACCATTTTTTATTATCTATATATAGATGAACAATCTCAGAATTGATTAGATGAATTGGATTGACTAGATGAAAAAATATTGTGCACACTGCAACATTTAGAAGTCTATAAAAATCGAATAGCACAAGCTTTCAATAAAAAAGTTCATCTTTGATCATTCATTATAGGAGAATTGGTATTTTTCTTCAGAACCCCAATGATACCAGGAAATAATCCTCCAAAGAATGAGACAATGTGGGAATGAACTTACTCAATACATAGGGTCTACTCCAATGGAGCTTATTGTTTAAACTCAATGGATGGAGAACTTATTGCATCTCAAACTAATGAATGATTCTTGAAGATGTATTTTGTGTAACACAAATACAGTTCCCTATTTTCTTTGATACATGATATTAAACTGCATAGCTCCTCTATCATCCAACATGACATTATATTGTGCCCCTCTAAAGTCCAACATGACATGAAATTGTTCATCGCTCGAGATGCAATATGTTAAACGGAAAAGCACCCCATGTCTGTGAAACATGACATTAAACTGTGATCTCTGCATGTAAAATTACCTTTTTAACTCTTCTTCAATGCATTCCCCAGGAAACTAATCATGAATATGTCACACACCATCCTTAGTGGTCGTATCTATTGTGACACAATCATCAGGTTTGTTGCTGCTTCTTCTTTCTCACACCGAGAATGACTCACGTGAGCTTAGTGTAAGATTTGACCATAACATCTTCTATAGGCCACTAACCATGCTTTTATATCAAAATCATATTTGGGTCACTGTCCTCAAGTAAACCCCAATCTACCAATCCCTCTCAATTTGACTTTCTAGACATTGATCCTTACCCCCTCGGCCGGGTACGTAGGCAAACTCCTGAGGTTCAATCTCGAAACCACTTTCTTCACATAAATCCACCTTCATCCCATATGATGTTGATCTGTGAGGCCATTGTCAACCATTTTATTCATATTGGTTCACTTTTTTATTATATAACATTAAACTATGTATGTACCAAATTCCTAGCTATATGGAATTAAACTATACAGTTCCCCATTGTCCTTGATGCAAGACATTAAACTGCATAGCACTGGTCCATTCATATGACCATAAAATATTTCGAATTTTTTCCTGTATTACAATAAACTTCAACAATCCCTGATACCCTAACATGAACGGAATGATCATTGACATGTTCTGTAACAATTTCATGTTTCAAGAAATATGTGCGACTTGATTCTCATCCTTATGAGATACATAGGGACACCCATGTCTTTAATATTGTGTCCAACCATAATTTCAATAAAGTCTTCTTTACCTCACATATGTACAAACCATGTATGTATGAAGGGTATTTCATGAACTACATTCATCTTGATTCCCATTCTCATGGGATACGTAGGAACACTCGAGCATTCCTCGAGTCCAGCCCCAAGCCATTGGGCCTATCCCTAAACTCCACTTTCAGTCACTTTGCTAAATAATCCCCCTAGGAGCAAATGGTTTGATGTGGAACACCTTGGTATTTATTCTCATCAGATTAATAACAAATGTATGATGTGTATCCATCACTATGGTCCGAGCTCTATGACCCTAAACTAAGATCATCCCCGCTTTCGTCATGCATGACGTTAAAATGTATTTCGAGAACTATGTGTGGCTTGATTCTCATCCTAATGAGATACATAGTGACATCCATAATCTTAGTTCAAGACCCAGTCACAACATTATAAAAATAATACTCATGATCTCTATAACCATTTTATTGGCTTCTGTTCGTAAAATGTCTGGTACCTGAGAATTCTATTGCCTGACTATGTTGCACGTTCCCTTAGGTGGCCATATATAAGTTGTCTATATAATGTACCTGTCATCCCAAAAGATGCTACAATTTGACTATGTAGCGTATTACCCATTTGGCCCTGCATAATTCAACTTCTATAATAGGTTTCTCATGTAGTGGTAGATTCACCCTTAGGAGAAGCCTCTTTTGTCCCTATTGGTCTTAACAGTGATATATAGGGATCTAAAAAAACATCCATCCTTAACATATTTTTTTCATACTCTTTTCCATGATCTAAAAGTATTATGTCATATAATGTTTCTATCTCCGGTTTTATTCATATGATTTAAAAGCACAGATACATTTTTTCCTATGTTTGGGTCAAACCTTTGTAGAAGTTACATTCCTCCAATTCTTTGACAATTATGATTGGAAATATCCTCTCCGTATTAAAGTAACTTTATCTATAAAGTAGACACTATGATTTGTAAAATTGGAACCCCTTTAAAACATTCTTCATCTTTTATCAATAGAAATTAAAATTTCTTAGGGTTATTTTTCTGGAATATATAGCACGTACACTTAAGTTTTCTTGCATAATTTGTCCACATAATCGACCTGTCATCCAAAAGATGTTATTACATGAATATACAGCTTATGCCCTAGTTGGCCCTACATAATCCAGCCCCCATTACGGGTTATTCATGTAGTGGTAACAACATTAATAGAAAAAAACATCCTCTAATTCCTTTTTTCTATTTTCCAATGTCATTCCTCAGATTCAAAATTTCTCATGTCAGATTTTACAATTTTCCCCACCATAATTGAACTTGGTAATATGTTTTGAAAAAAAATTATCAAGAATTGAGTCAATATCATCCATTTGGTCAAAGATATTCGACCTTAAATATAATACTTTTTATAGTCCAACATGCATGACATTAAACTGCCAATATCAAAAGAAATGGTACTCATTAAATTGGAACATATAATGGCTACTCTGAATAGATGTCGAGTCCCAGCTATCTAGACATACATTTTGTATTATTTAGGAAATATTGAGCAATTAAATGATAATGTTTGTGGGGTTGTTTAAATAACCCTAGTAAAAATCAAAATATGTTTACCGGGCCCATTGTCTTGTGTAAATATAATAGTAATTATCCTGATCGTATATGAATTGTTTATCATTGATAAACAAGAGTATATGAACATCCACAAAACATTGTTCTCTCCATATTTACCTCAAAGCCGGATCATCTTTTCTTTTCAGATCCAACTCTGAGGGGGACTTTTTTTTATGCTCGTTTCCATCACAGAGTCCAACAAATGGAAAACGGGAATACCTTAACCAAAAAGAGGGTCACCCTTTCTAGAACATCAAAAATTGACAATGTTATGGATGAAAAGCTCATATGGATTGAGGCACAAAAGTTTCCTACGCACCGCGCAAGTCACGTATGCGCCACCAATGGGTCATGCAAGTTACTTCCCTGCCCTATCTAATTTTTCACCCAAGGTTCCCGGTGTCCTATAAATATCCAATGTGGGCCCCACGTATAAATGACATATTTTAAAATACTTAGATTCAAGCTCTGGTCACCCATGTCTTCAACTGAACTCATCTAAAAGCTTCTAATGAAACATTTTAACAAGAATAAAATAATTTTAGGAATAAGATAAGGCCTAGGTGTTTAGAATTCATCAACTGTTGCATGCCTAAGTGTCTAGACCTCCTTAAAAGCGGAAACACATGAGCGCCGCCCTTCCCCCTCAATGAAACTTGTGTGTCACCCTTTTGGAAACATCTTTGGTTTTTTCTAAAGGCTTGAGTTAAGTCTCACCCAAGTATTACACTATAGATTTTTCGTCGCCCAGGTGAACCCAGGCCGCGCAAGTACATTTGCGTGGACAAGAATTATGCGCCAAATTATTTTTGTGACCAACACTTGAATTCCAATTTCATTTATGTGCCTCTCTCCCATTCACCACTCCACTTCAAGATATTATCCCTTGAACCCCTTTTCAAAGACATTTGTCAAATGGTTCCTTTGTTGGATTCCATATATGAAAGGAATTCTAGGAGAACCTCTCCCAAAACCTCATGACTTACAACCTTTTTGTATCCATTGTTAGAGGATTCCTCCATATAACCTCATCCTTCAAGATGATAAGATATTTTGATTTCAGAATTCCTCTTCAGGAGTAAGCTCCATGTTCCCTTGGTTTAGGGCTCCTTCTCAGGAGTAAGCCCTAATCATAATTTCCTTTAATTTGGCCTCCTTCGTAGGAGTATTCCTCAGGATAAAACTCCAAATCTCAATAAATATAAGTAACTTTATGGACCCTTATCATAGGCTTCTTTACTGAAGTGAGTCCTGGTCTTCATCTTCTTGGGACGTCATACATATGTAAGCCCCACATCATTTCTCATGATTGCATCTTTTGTGGAACCATTTTCATGTTTACTAATACCTTTTGTTTCTCACACCGAGCAATACTCACGTGAGCTTAGAGTGTCAAAGTAATCACAAAATCACTTTTTGGCCATTATCCCAGCATAAACCCCACATTGCTTCACCCAAACTACGTGGACATTGATATCTTCCTTAAAAGTAGAGTATGTAGGAAGCCTTTATAAGATTCAAGCCCATATTTCATTAATTCTTTTCCATCCTATATGACATTAAACTATATCCTTCTTATCAAACTATGTGGGTTCTGATTCCTTTTTAAAGAGGATACATAGGTATCCCTTGGACAGGTATGATCACAACATTGAAATAATCCATGTCTTTCGGAATGAAAATAATCATCAAGTGCCCCACTGAGTGGCTTTAAAACTAGTATGGTCATCATAATGACCAAGAGATTTGTATATAATGTATTGAAGGATAGAATTGACTAAGAATATATAATACATACTGATGATTCTCCATCGATGAAGAACCTCAAATACATATAATAGATTCTCTAAATCCCATACATATAAATAATCGATTGCTAAATCTAAAGGAAAATTAATTTTTTATGCTTGGTGAATTAATACGAATTCATGAACATAACTTAAATCTATAAGAGAGTCTCAGAGTATGGAATAATTCCCCCCCCCCCCAAATGGTGTGAAAAGTCTGACCTCCCATCCTCTCAACCAATGCAGATTCTTAAGGCCTCATCGGTCTACAACTAATGAGCGCCTACCATTAGAAAGTATGTCCAAATGGATATAGAATCATTGGGTGTTTCCGGTTATATAAATAAACTATTTAGAAACCAATTAGAATGTTTTAACCTTACACAAACAAGGTCATCCCCATTTCCAAAAGTAACAATGATATATTACCAGTGGATAATGAGGATTCATTGTATAATAATTTAGGTATAGAGACCATGAAAACCATCATAGACTGGAGATTATTCAGCCTCAACACATAAAGAGAAATGTTTTATAATAGTTATAAAAATTAATTTTATTCTCCTCTAATGTAATAAAGGAGAATCCTCTTGAAACTGATTTGTCCAGGTCTAACTCTATGAAAACTAAGTCATCTTTTCTGGGGAATTTTTATTATGGCAATGATGGTTGTGTTATTGCTCCTCCAAATGCAGTAAATTATTTTAGGAAGGGGTAAAATTATAATTAGGATGGAAAACATGTGTCATGACACATTGGTAAATAAAAACATGGTAATTTCTTTTCCAGGATGGATCTCATTTTTACCTCTTATAAAATATAATATTATCATGACGAAGATAAGAATTACAGTAAAAACTCCAATGTCAATTATAATTCAATTGTTCATCTATATTTTATTGATTCATCTAAAATTATTCCTTATCTAGTATTAGTAATTGTTTTTTATAAAATATGATTAGATCATGAATATGAATCCAATATAAATGCTTTAAAAATTCAATCATGGTCATTGTATGAGGTTTTTTTTTCTTATTTCCTTAAAACATTTTTTGAGTAAATATATTCCCCTCACATGAATGAGTCCAATGATGTGTAGTATTGAATAGACACTAAGAATCTATAATATTTCTACATTGAGAGGATGTATTGAAATCAAGAATATATGGGTAGTGGTGTTTTATTTTTTTCAATAGAACCAGCTGATAAATTCCCCAATAAATTTGGAATGATTATAATGATTGGGGAAATTGAGGACTCGTTATCTAGTGGTTTAGTGATCCAAATGTACATCACATGAAGCGGTTGGGGATTATCACCCATGGAAAAATGATTCATCAAAAATAGGTGACCTTCATGATCTTTGGTGGCCTTCTAGGAAATATGTTTGAGATCGAGACCCAATAATTCATGGTGGTTCTTAGAATAGGTTTTGTATATGAAAAATGATTTTTTTCCTATTATAAATGATAGTGTAAAGGATGAAGGTATTGAATTATTATTATATTTTCATGGACAAGATGGTTCCCATTTTATGGTATTATTTTCTCCTGGTATTCTCTATTTAGAAGAAATAGATCACATGTAATGTTTTTACATCCCTTGTACATTGTGTCTGTTGGGAAAAATCCATCAACGTAACATTGAATAGTTCAATTATTGATTGTGTTTGTTCAAAAATAGGTTTTCCTTTATTAATTCAGGGGGTAAATATATGTTGTTGAAAATATATGTTGATAGAAAACCATGATAAAAAAAGGATGATCTAGAGGCAGTAAAAACAGAACTAATATAAAGTGTCTTCGTTTTCTAGTCTTTTCCAAATTTTGGGGCCTCAAAATTAGAAAAATTGATATATGTGATTTTGGAAAAGGAATTCATGTTCAATATTCAAGGTGATCAAAAAATATTTTCACAAGTTATGATTCATGATTAAAATGTTGAAATATAGAATAGGCATGATGATTGAGAATGATTTTAAATGTGCGTGAAAGATGGTTTTGTGTGAAAGAGGCTTGCATGCCTAATGTGATGTCAAATTTTATTTCCACACTAGAAGATAGTTTTTTATCAGTCATCAAGTTTTTTCTTTTGGGGTTTAACAATGAATATAAATAAGAGGTGACCCCCTTATTTGGGGAAGATCAATACATAGAGAGATACGACGACTTGATCGCCAAATATTTTTGTGAAAATGGATTTGCATGAATGAATTAGAGTTTCCTTGAAGCGACAAATGTTTTGTGTTATATTTGAGTTGCATGAAAGATAAATAAGTTGTGTGTAAGAATTTTGTGTGGATAAGATGTTTATTGAGTGTATGAAGTGGTTTTTCACTTAATTCATATAACTCTCACCCATGGAGAAATAAGAATTGAGTGAAATGTGTTAGGTTTCTTAGTACTACTTTGTTAAAGTTGTACTCAGATATGGGTGAAAGTGAAACATTAATAGAGAGTATACCTATAGTTGGGGATGTACGTTCTCATGAAAATTAAGGGACCATTATATCTATAAACTATGTGTGTATTCTTACCAAAAGTATTGAGAAAAGGAAGTGTAAGATGGGATTCCTTCCCACTAACAGTGAGATAGAGAAAGAGGCATGAGGGGTGACCTTTGGGAATATAGTGATCAGACCCTAGACCTTGTAAAGGAAGTGATCCTAGAGATAAAATTAACTATACCATCCCTTAATTAGTTTCAATGAGCCTTAGTTTATTTGGTACAATCAAAATATCCCCATTGTATACTCATGGGATGTATCCAAGTGAAGGTGAACCAAGTAAATATTGATTTGTCCCATGAATGATTTAATTTTAGTTTATATATTTATATAGGTGAAATAGATATTTTTTATTTACTTAATGATGAAATAATATCAAAGGGGCATTATTTCTAATATATCATACCCTAATTTACCCCCACCACCCGTAGAATAATTAACCTAGTGGACCTAACAATTGGTATCAAAGGGAAATGTTACATTTATTATTTCTCCCTAAAGGGATTCAATGGAGAGTGTTAATCACAAAAGTATTATGATCTTCGAGGGAAATAATTTTTAGTTATGGAAGAATTGAATACATCAATACTTATGATCATTAGTAATGGATGTACTTAGAGAAGTGATTTAGGGAATTTCAGTCAACATTGAGATTGGTGCTTTATCAAAAGCTTAGCAAAGAGAGTTGGATGAAGGTGCAAAGGGAATCAATTCTTTTGAGGGTGAACTATCGAAAACAATTTATATGAGGCTCATGTCATATAATCCATCACATTATATGTTGGAAATATAGTTGTATACATATGAAAGAGATTTAGAGGTCAGAGAGGAAAAAGTTTAGTATCCTTGGAACAAGTATAAATATCTGAGAATTTACCCAAATGAGTCTATTGATGGAATATTTGACAAAATGAATGTTGTGGTGGAAGACATGTTTGGACATTGATAATTCTTTGAATATATATATATTATGAATCATATCCTGAGAAACAATCCACCTTAGTTCAATATGGATGATTCTATATTACAAGATAATGATCAAAAGGAACTGACATTGGATAACTTTCACAGTACCATTATAAACCATGAAATATAAAATGATGAATGTGATGCTATGATGAATAGGAAATTATATGGTATTCAATTAAATTATGGAGATCTGTATAGAATATTTATAGATAGATGATGAAATAGATGAAGTGATTTCATTCTTTTCCTCAAATTTCCAAAGAGGAAAAATAAGTTTAAAGGTAAACTTCCACTAGTATGATTTCAATTATGAAAATATAGAAATCATATAGTAAGGATACCTAATAAGTTTCATAAAGATGCTGAGGATGATGTTAACATTTCCATCATGAATAATTAATCCTACCTGAAAGGGAAAAAAATCATTAAGAAAACTTTATATATAAAAAATTATCTGCATTCAATAGAAAATGATAGTTCAGAGGAGTATGAAGTATAATAGTTAAATGATTATAAGGATCATAATACAAAGAATGTGGTGGAAGTTGTGGGAAATCACTAAACAAGGAATGATATTGAAAATGAGGAAGGAGATGTAGAAGGAATAGTTGACCTTTATGTTGAATTAGAATACATTCTTGAGGAAATAGTTTTTTTATAGAGCCAAAACAATGAAATAAAATAATGTGGATCACGATTCCAAACACAATATACAGTAGCATCAAGAAGAGAAGCTATAGCTGAATGAAGCAATTGAAAAACTGATGTCTTCAATTCTATAGAGCTTAGATAAGGCTGTCAAGTACATGATTATTATTGAATAATATAAAAGGGAAATTGATTGTTTAACTATAATTGAAAAAGTTAAAATCATTCATATTGAATAACATGAATTGGATGTTTTTGGTCTCTGAAGATATGTAATCGATCAATATATGTTATTTACTATAACCACGACATTGGGAAATAAGATCATCATAAAAAACAACAAGATGAAAGTGAAGAATAAGGTTTTCGTAGATCAAAAGATATAGTCAAAACTTAATAAAAATAAGGTCGGTAAGAGGGACAATAAAAAACAATGATGTGTGATGATTATGGTTAGGCAAAAAGCACCCACTCTGAAAGTCAAAAATGATTTTAGTATGAAGCATAGTAAAAATATTTAGAGAAGTCAAGGGAAAAATAGTGGTGTATAATTGACATATAATAGTGCACCTCGCATAAAATGTTATTACAATGGAAATATAGTATTTTCTTAAACTATGTGTTATATAGCCAAGAGATACCGAAGGGCAGAAAAATAAAAATTATAGCCTAAAAGAGTGAAATACTCTAGAACATCTCTCTAGGGTCGTTGTTTTTGGTGTGGAGAATTTAGAAAGATGGAAATATATTGTTCATCAACCATTTAGTGAAATTTTTCATTGAAAACCAAAATTGGTCATACGGAGTAATTTCATGAACCATCAGGTGAGGTAAAAATTATAAATCATATTTTATTATTTCAAGATGATGTTGGTCCATTATACTCTAAGGAAGGTCAATATTATCATTCTCTACAGGGAATGGAGTCAAAAACATGGATGAAAAAGAAAATAATAGTTGAGAAATTTGTTGTTTCATAAATTTCTTTAAATCATAAGATCAAACTGTTATATCAATTATTGATTGTGGAGGCACCGATCATATGATAGGTAATAATGATATAAACTCAAATATCATTTATGATAAGGAAGGTATCATAATATTTTGAAATGATGATGCCCTGAAGGTTTTTGACTTAGGAAAATTCAATTTTGGGAGAAATAAATGAGAAATGATGATGTCATAATTGTTGAAGGTATCAGTTACAACATCCTCAATGTTAGTAAATTGGGTGCCTTATGACATTACAAAATTTTTTTTCAATGAAATTATGTGTTATAATAGAAAATGATAGTTATGTTATGTTATAGGGTTGTCATGTGTAAGGGAATATATACCTTGTGAATGGGAAAAAATATATGTGTTTTTTGTCTAAGGAAGAAGAGGACAAGTTATATCATAAATGTCATATCAATCTGAACCAAACATCCTAGGAAGGGCTTGTGAAATATGATGTAGCTCAAGACCTCTGTATATTATCTTGGTATTTACCCATTCATGTGCTTATTTTCAATTAGAGATGATCATTAAAAATAAATATAAGTAAAAAAATAGCTATAAATAAATTCATTAGTTGGTACATATTGAAGTTTCTAGACCAATTTCACCGTAGTCTACTGAATGAAGGAGATACTATGTCTTATTCATTGATAATTTTAGCCAAATGGGATAGATATTAGTAATTAATCAGAATTATGATGTCTTCATTTTCATGAACTGATGTCAATGAGATGTTTTGAAGATTCTATGTTTTAAAATCAAGAATATCCAAACCGATAATGGGACAATGTTAAAAAATAGGGAAATGGGGGATTATTTAGGGAAACATCAGATAAGGAATCAAGATTCCGTAGTATGAAATCCAAAGTAGAATGGAATTGTTGAGAGAAGAAATATTATTCTCAATAACATGACAATAACAATTATCATTGAGAAAGACCTTCTAATGAAATTTTGGAAAGAATCAGTGATGATAGTTTTCTACACTTCAAATAGAGCATTAATATTTCAACGAGAATAGAATAATCCAAATAAGTTATGATATTGGAAGAATCCATTAGTAAATTACTTTTGAGTCCTATGATGTCAGTGCATCCTTTCCAACAATGTGAAACATATAATGTTTGAATCCAAAGGAGATTAAGGGATATTTCATGGATACTTGATGAAAAATAATATTATATAAATGATTTAAAAAGTGGCTATGAATGGTTGTTGAAATCCATGATGTAATAATATTGGAGATTGAGGTGAATCATCAGTATGTACATGATCAATATTTGGAAGAGAGTAATGAAGAGACATGAAGATCAAGGAGTGTTCTAGTTCTTGGGGTTTACTCAAAAGAATAATCATATGATGAGAAGGATGAGAATAAATTAGTATCTGCACAAGGGCCAGTGTGAAGAGTTTAAATTAGAAGCAATACAATAATTGGGGATCAAATAGCTCTAGTACAAATAATGAGGATACACACTCTACAACAAGCATTATACTTATCAAAGGTGGAGAATAAATCTCTCCATGAAGTATTAGGAGATGAGAATTGGGTTCAAGCAATAAAGGATGATCTTGACAAGACTGAGAAGAATCAGATATGGATATTGTTTTGAGACCCACAGATGAGACTGCCATTATGTCTAAATGGACCATTCAAAACGTGATTTATGAATATGGCTCAATGGTTCGTATAAATTCATGACTGGTGGCCAAATGGATTTCCCATATAGAGTATATTGATGTTGATAATAATTTTTCAACTATTTCCAAGATAGACACAATCATATTATTCCTGGCCATTATAGTGAAAAGAATATTCAATTTTTTCTTGATGGATGTCAAGTATTCATTTCTAAATGAGGTTCTAGAAGAAGAATTTTACATAGAGCATCTAGATTGTTTTCAAATTTCGTAAGATGATGATACTGTTTGTCAGATGGAGAAGTCTTTATATGGTTTAAATGAAGCACTAAGAGAATGGTATTCACAACAACATCTCTTCCGAAAAATGATCAATATCAGTGAAGTGGAGTTGATTACAATATTTATTTCAATAATTAATGTAATTAAAGGATTATGGTATTTGTTAATGTCGATGAAATAATATTTGGTGGATTATTTAAATATTAATTCAGAACTTTTTTTGAATTCATGAATAGTGATTTCGAAATTTCAATGATTGGTATGTTGGAATTTTTTCTTGGATTGTTGGTGATACAAGGATGGAATGAAAATTTCATTTCACAATACATATATTCCATGGTGGTTCTTAGAATATTTTCAATGGAAAATTACAAGTAGATGAAAAATATTGTTGCTAAATGGGTGAAAATATTTACAAATTATGATGAAAAATAATTTAATATAACATAATATAGGAAAATCATTAGATGATTACTGTAAATCAAAGTGAAAAGACCTAACATTGTTTTTCCACTTACCATAAAGCCGGATATTAAAAAAATCCCATGGGAAGACACATGATTTTAATGAAAATAAGAAATCATTATATCAATGTCATTATTGAGTTTGGTTTGATATATAATGACATATATTAGTGAGTAATATTGAGATAGAAATGTATATATTAACCTTGTTCAACATATGACATGAAATATACTCCAGGAGGTGTCTTTTATCTTGATGGAATGTGTATTTATTTTCTATGAAATACATTAGATTGCATTTCATTGAGAACCGTACCAGCATAGTATATTTTGGCCACTCATGCATTAATGCAGTTACAATGGATGAAAACGTTTCTTGATGATGTGGGAGTTTAAGTGAAGTCTCTCTTATAAATCCATTATAATAATTCAAATGAAATAAAACATATAAAAAACCAATCCATCACTCAAGTAAAAATTGTATTGATGTCAAATAAAATTTTATCATGGTGAATGTGGTGAATGGGCATGTGTTTTTGAGTATGTGCCTTTATAACTACTTTTTGAAGTTGTTTATACAAATACCTTACTCAGAAATTCAGTTAAGAGGTATCAACTGGCTCGATGAGTCCATTTAACTACATGTGTTGAAATAGTGTATATTTTGGAGAACCTCTCATCTAGGTATGTTGTGTTTTTCCTATTTTACTTTTATATTTTCTTTACATTTTTACAGATGAAAAATGAGTCATATTTGGGTTCTTTCACAATGGGGGATAAATTTTTCATGTGACAAGTGAGAAAATGTATTAGTGAATACAAGGGAAGAAGCTGATATGTAGAGCAGTGAGATATGGGGAGAAATATGTTAGAGGGAGTATAAAATATGATGATGCATGATGTGATCAATCAAATTATATATTTAATGAATGTTTGAATTAATGAGGAAGTCAGTAGACTAGTTCAGAATGAAGTGGTTCATTGATTATCTTTTAATATTACTATTATTTACAACATCGCGCATGAATCATGTGGGCATAGATTATCTATTGAGTTAATCCTTGATCATTATCCAAATCACATTACGTTATTGGTTGTTGAATATGGATGAATCTATAATGTCTTATGAATTTAGGAAATAATTGTTATCAAACCCAAAGGGGAGATTATTTGGAAAAAATCCATCAACGTAATATTGAAGTAGTTTTATAGTTGATTGTGTTTATTGACAATGAGGGATTGCATGGTCAGTTGCAGTGACCAAGATATATTTTGGAAAATTTATATTGATAGAGAACCATGAAAAAGGAATGGATGATCTGGAGGTGGTAAGAAAAAGTAAAGATAAAATGTGGTGTTATTTTCTAATGTTTGCCCAATATTTCACTCTCAAAATTCCAGAAATAGAAATATGTGATTTGAAATAAAAAACCATTCTTCAGAAGATTGAAGCTGATTTTAAAACAAAAATTATAGGAATGTTTCAAGATTATAATTTAAAAATATGTAAAAGGAATGAAGTGTGCGAATGATTTTTAATTGTTTGTGAAATATTGATTTTCATGGAAGTGGGTTTCATGACCAATGTCATGTCAAATGTTGTTTTTGGTCCTCGAATAGCGTTTTGTGCGATGCATTTGAGTTTTTTGTGCAGAGTTTGATGATTCCTAAAAATAATAGGTGACCCCATCATTCGGAGAAGATTAAAATGTATAAAGAGTCTGAGCTATGTATCGCGTATGAATTGTGTTAAAAGAGACTTGTGAGAAATAAATAGATAAGTGGGGGAGGTATGGATGTTTCAGATTAAATTTTATTTGTGTGATATATAATGATGTTTTGTGTAAGATAGGTTTTTTTAAGGAGGTTATTTCATGTAATAATTTTTTGTGCATGTAAGGCAGAGTAACGTTTATGAAAAAGATTTGTGGTTTCCCAGTAATATTTCTATAAAGAGGTATTCCTTTAGGAATGAATGTGGAAGTTTAATAGAGAATATAAATATAGTTTAGGATATAGGATTTAATGAAAATGAAGGATCCAAAATTCCCATAAACTGTGTGTGGATCCTTTTCAAGACCTGTGAGAGAAGGAAGAGGAAGACGATGATCATTCCCACTAGAAGTGAGCTAGGAGAAGAGACATTAGGAGTGTCCTTTGGAAATGTAGTTAGTAGACCCTAAAAAATGTAAAGGGAGATAGCCTGGGCATATAAGTGATCTATCCTAAACCCCCATTAATGGAAGTTATCCTCAGTGTGTTTTGTAGAATCAGCACATCACCGTTGTATTCTCCTTGGATGTTTATAGGTGAGGGTGAAGCAATTAAAATCGATGTGTCCAATGCATAAATTAATTTCTATTCATATATTTATATGGTATAAAGATAGAAGTGTGTTTTGTTTAATGACAAAACAAGATCAAAATGGCTTTTAGTATTACTTTTTCCAGCCATGATTCACCCCCCTCTGGGTAGTTAATCTAGTGGACCTAATTGTGTGTGTGTGACTTTACATTAATAAATATTCACATGTCCAAAGATGTGTGTTTATAATTCCGGGGTTCTATTCATTTATAAATAATATAATGAAATTAAAATTTACTCATTTATAATAATTATTCATATTATTGTTTAAACTATTAAATGTTATATTCTTAAACAATTACATTTCTACCTTTTAACATATTTATTCTTTCCCATATTTACGAAATAATATTAATTTTCACCTCTGTTTTTTATTTTAATATTTTTAGTAGTATTTTATTAAAATTATTATTTTTATAAGTTCTCTCATTGTAATTAAATATAATATTATTATTTTTATTATTGTTATTTATAATTAAGCAGTGATTTTTGTGTGATGTAAATTATTTTTTACAATTGTATTTCAGAATAATAATTACACTATATATAATGATCAATTTAATAATGCTACTATAAAATATTAATATCATTAAATTAAATAAATATGATATAAAAAATAATATTATTTTTATAGAACATAAAGTGACATAATTTTTTAACTTGAAAAATTAATATTTTAATTTTTATGTTATTTTATTTCCATATTTTCAAATATATTTATGTGTTTACTCTATGTTATAATTATTATTTTGTTAATTATATATATTAATGATCAGTTTAGTAACTTATAATTAAAAGTTTAGTAAAAATATTAATTATTATGACTTATTGTATCAATATTTTTAATTATGGATTTATTAAATATGAATTTATTAATATTATTATCTATTATTTTAATATATTATTATTTCTTATGAAATTATTTTTATATTATTTTATAAATATGACTTTATTAATATAGTATATTTTTATTCGAAAATCATCCTAACCAGAAGCCTATTAAACCAATATCTTGATACATTTATTTAAAATCCCAAAATGATACGCGGTGTCTCAATGTGAAATATAATTATATATAGTCCCACCCTAAAGAGATGAACAAAAAATTATCAAATAAACAACTGTCTACAAATCGCAAATTTCATCCATTATTGGTTAGATAAAAAATATATATTATCATTTACCCGTATTAAATATTCCACCCTAGAGAAAATATAAACAACTAATTTAATTTATTGGTTAATGCCAAGGATTACTTAATTCATTTATGTAAAATTATTCTATATCATCATTTGTAGAGTTATTCTTAATTTCCATGGTGGCCTCATAATTTTTTTTTATTTTTTGGTAATCTATATGAACATGATATCTCATTAATATTTTGGTCCAAGTAAAAACATATTGTCATCAATGTTTGCGTAAATTAAATGAATGAATATGGGAAATTAATAAAATATAAAGTGTCCAAGTTCTATTTTGCGTAAATATATTAAAATTATAAGTTAAGAAAATATTTTCTGTTGTCTTTGTGGCCTTTAATAAATCTATCACACTCAATAACATCCAAAGGATATTTGTAATTACAGGATGTATATTCTTTCTCATAATATTATTTAGTTGTTTCATCAAAAATTTATCACAAAAAGATTATTTATTTGTAAAAATATGGTAGATGGGGGTTCTTACATCGATCTTACAAATATCCAACTTTATTAAATTATCATTTCATAACTCATCCAATGATAACAGTCATAGAATCCATATCATAGTCACCCTATGTGTCAAAAGTATCAATTCCCACTACCATATTCATTGAAACATCTCTACCCACTAAATTTGGAATTACATTCCTATTATGAGACCATGAATTTTCTAATTATGCATAATTTTGGGATTTAATAGTTTTATATTATTACATAGAGCTTCCCCATGCGTCATAAATTTCTGTCCAATAATTTCCACTAGTGCAGTAGTAATAACCTTGAAAGGAGTTGAATGATTATCCACAACCGTAATATTAAATGTGTTGACATACACAACTTCTATAAAATGTAGTTACACTCATAGGAACTAATTTTACTTAAAAATATATTTGGTTACAATGAAAAGTCATAATTCATAGGGACTTTTTTAATGAACCATCCAAGATTGACATGACACATGACACGATTTGGTTATCTACTATAAAAAGATTGTATTCCTGATCACCACAGGCTAGGGATACACACCTAGGAACCAATACATAAAAAATATTAATTATTTAATAATTATCATCACCAATACATGCATCATGCACTAATTGACATATATAAATATACATCCAACATATATTATTTAGACTAAATATAAATCAAAAGAGAGGCATAAAATATAATTATATAAATTGTATAGAATTCATGATAATACATTAATCATGAGTCTATCTCCATGTGATCATAATTTTGTAGTATCCCAAAAAATAATGAAACATACAAGACCATTACCCTTTTATAATATGGGGGATCTATTACGAGAGAGAAAAATGAATTCTGATAGCACATTTTTTTACATTATGGAACTCATAAATTAAAATAAGGTTCTAAAAATCATCTACATAAGTGATATGATTCATATTATCTCTAATGAAGATGATATCATCTTTCCCACCTAGTTTTAAATCCTCTATGAGGTGAGGCTTATTGTTTTTATCTTAATAAATAATGTTCTCTTTTTTCCAGATAGTTTCACTAATCATTTTATCAAGGAATTTTTGGATACTATCAATGGAAACCTTTAAAGTATTATCTTAACATTCTTTATGAATGGGAACCTTCGATAGTTTATGAAATCTCAATGCTTTATTATATTTTCCAATTTCCATGTTACTAACTCCCCAATAGAAATAATTCTATTTTATATAGGCAAAATCATATTAAAGATTCTTTGAAAAAAACATCACAATGTATTATTTATAATAACTACATTATCTATTTCCAACAACAAATTTAGTTTCTTCCATTGCTGGATGATTTTGAGTAGCATAATCACAATGTCAGAATTTGTCAACATTTTAGTAAAAGAATGAATGAGATCAAAATGGATCAAAATGGATCTCAATGGGAAATGATTTTTTCAATTTTTTATTTGATTATTTTCTTCAATATAATTTATTTACATTTTAGAAAAATTCTCAAACCCTGTATTGATGGTTTCCTTATCTTGTGCATATTTTCCTTCACCTCCAATATTATCTTTTACATATGGAAAAAAAATTTATGTCCAATATTACAACAAATGATTCTTAAACTCTACTATAATTGATTATTTGTTACTCTTTTTATGTTGTGGATTTTAAAAACATTATTTAAAATATTAAAAAGTCTTCACATCCTTTAAAACTAATAAAATATATCCACCAGTCCATATTTAATTTATAAAACTATATATATTACTCTTGGATTATTTATTTTAGATCATTGTTAACATTTATGGTTTTTATATGTTTCTGAATCACTTTTTTGAAAATGATATTTGAAGGTGACTTATAACTCTTCCATCTACAATCCTGTAAAAAAAACAGAAACATATTCTACTATTTATCTCATAGTATGAGGAATATTATTTATGAAAATATATTGAAATTTTTCCTTTCATAAATAATAATAAATAATTTATCCTGGAAAAATATGTAATGGTTTTTAAAATATAATGTGAAACCTCATTGAAATCATTCACATTTAAAGGGAATATTTGATATGAGAACCTTGAAAAATACATTAATGATTCATTATGATATTTTAAAATTATTTTTAAAACATTAAAATTTAACAATAATATTTATTAATCTGTCATGGAAAAAGAAATAAATCTATTTTAGAAATACTTTAATGTGAAAGGTAAATCTAATGATCAGTAATAGAAAAACTGTTTTAATAAACTGAAATAGTTTTATTGGAGACCCCGATCTAAAAATTAAATTAAAAAACATTCTTAAAAATAGATTACATTAAAAATGGTTATATTAGATAAAAAATAATTTTGATGAGAAAATATTGTCATAGAAGAAATATATTTTTTATAAATGATGATTATAATTCACTTGGACATTTATTTTTATATTGAAATATTTCAATCAATGTAATTATAGAGGAAAAAATATTACACACATTATAATACATTTTGGTTTAATAAATCAATACATTAATAATAGTTATGAATAATAAATCTTGTATCTTAATGGTAAGAAATAAGGTTAGCAAAAACAACCAATCTTTTCTTACTTATGATTCAAAATCCTATGAGAGGAAAAAGAGTTGAATAAAATATTGAATATAATAAACTACAAGATATTAACGATTCAATATATAAATGTATTTTTAGATAAATATAAAATATGAAAAAAAATCTAACGTATAATCATGCCTTATGGAATTGAAAATTGAGGAAAATAACCCTTTCCTTATTCTCGATTTATTATGAACATTAGACAAAATGTATAAATAATAAAATTATGTTTACTAGATAACATATTATGAATGTTATTATTTTAAATTTAATTTCATATAAAACATTTATTTTCATAGTTTCTTTATTTGTTATATAGTTTTTATTAGTTTTCCATTAAAATTGAATTGTTATCTTATTAGTTTGATATGTTTAACAATAGAAGATAATAATTGAGTAATTATTTAAATTGATATTATAAATATTCCATAACTTGAAAATTATCACTAACCTCTATTTCAGGTGAATGTATAATATAATTAATGTTCATGTATTTATCTATGATATATGTTGTATTTCATTGTGTATGTTGGTGGTTAAAAACATTTTAATACTAGGGATGAAGCCAAATTTATTATCAAATAAAATAACACTCTATATTTGTATAGATGGATACCCATTAAATCTATCATAGGACTAATGACAATTTTTAGATGATTATGGATCTAAGGAATAGTGAAACATTATGACTGCATCCTTCTCCCTACATTACAAATATTGCGTCATGTTTGTATCACCAGCAATATGCATCATGCATGCATCACTGTACACATTCATCATATATGTTTCACTGACTGTATCATAAATACGAAAAGTTAATTTCTAATAATTGAACCCCATTTTTTTTGTAGAATTATGGGATTACCATAATGTCCCCACCCCAACAACATGTTGGTGGTTAAACTAAACCAATCGTAATCAAGATCTTCCATGATTAGTGAATAATTTTAAAAATATTAAAATGTCATTGTAAATTCATAGTGATGGTATAATTTTATAAACAATAAAAATTTTTGAGTCATATTATACAATTTTTTGATTAATAATAATAATAAAAGTTGAAAAATGTAAAACATTACTTTATGGTGGTGAAACTACACACAACCCATGAATAAATACTGGTTGATAAATTATTGTAATAACTCCTATTTTTAATATTCATATTAAATTCATTTAATTACTATGAATATTACATTTTTGGATTACACTTTTTAATAAGAAAACATAAGGAGTATGTGATACTTATATCAATATATAAATATTTCAATTCAATGTATCATTATAAATAATGTGTTCATTCAAACATATGATTACCAAGGAATTCAAGTCATTATATTTAATTATGATATAATTTAATTTACAAATGGTTCTATGAAATTTATAATGATAAATGTGTGTTTTAGTGGGCGGAAGTGATCACCTTCTAAAAGTGATAAAATGTTATTTTCATTAAAAATAAATATTTTTTATTTATGGAATGCTGCCACTCCTAGTTAAATAGCCTTATAATTTAAATAAATGGATATTTATGTGATATAAGGTTGGTAAATCCATCACCACCTATTTTCCCATGTTCTTTAAGCAGATTTAATCACTTTTATAACAATTTTTTCAATTTTTTATTTAAATTTTTATCTTAGTAACTAGATTTTTACCAAGTAATATATATTTTATTAAAATATACATTAATAATTTTAACAAAATTTTTTTTTATAAAAAATATATAAATCTTTTATTAGAATAAAATTTTTAAAAAATTTAAAATTATCTTTTAAATTAATATATTTATTATATACAAAACATGTTTTGTAAAAAATATTCTATTCACCATTAAGAATTACTAATATTAAACAATATCAACTTATAAATCAATAATTGTCAATATAGTTATTATATATTTGTAATAATAATATGAAAATAAATTCAAAATTTATTCTATTATGATTTATTATATAAAATTAATAAAACAATGATAAAACGATCCATTGAAAATAATACTATCACGTTTATCATGGTCATTAACATCAATCATAATAATCATAATTTTATACCTGAAAATTATATTTTAATTGTTTAATAATACAACCATGTTGATCTAAAATAGTATATAATTTTATTCAGTTTTAATTTCAAAAAGTGATGACATTTAAATTTAAATATTAGTGATTAAGAACTGTATTTATATTAAAATATTACCTAATTTTCCAAAATTATTGACATGGGAATTAGTAATTCAAAATAAATTTTTAATGAATTATTATACATTATATAAAAATATATTTTTAATAAAATATTCCAAATTCATTTATTTCATAAATGCTAAGATATTAGAAAAATTAATGTTTTGTCACTATTCACTGGAAAATAACTATTTATTCAAATCCCAAACATTCATCCAAAAAACATATTATAATAATTAGATGAAAAATAGTTTTTTATTAATTGAAATTATAATATTATTAAATCAATATTTTAAATGATAATAAAATATATAAATAAAAAATATTTTTTATAATGCTGTTTTTAATCATCTAGTTTCATTAACCATATTTCATAATAATTTATAAATAAATGAATGTAGACACATTTTTTATATGTCTAAATATTACCTGTAATAATAATCATTTAATATTTTAGTTTTATTTATCATGGTAAAATCATATACTCTATTTTCTAAATGGCTACTCAAAATGTAATAAAATTAGTAATATATAATTCTTTTGATTTATTATTATATTTTTATATATTTATTATTATATTATTAATGTAATTTTATTATTCCAAAAATTCTTTAGGATGAAGTTTCATTACATTGTTGTTACATGTGTCCCGTGATATTGAATATAGTGTTAATTAAATGTGTTCAAATTATGAGATCAATGCATTATACCCCATGAACAAAATTATAAACTCTTAATTATAATTAAAACTCCCTATGAAATGTTGGTGGTGGTATTCATAAAATATTTTTCATTTGGGATATGACATCCAATATTATGTGTACCAAACCTTATTTAAAAATATAATTTCACTTATCCTTCCTTGAACAACATTAAACATTGATATTATTATTTACCATGGTATATATATACCATAATCACTTATTCACTATAACATACCCTTCATGAAAAAAATATAATCTATAATAAATTCAACCAAAAAATCCATATATTATTATAAATATTAACTATATATTATCCACACAAATTGTATTAGTCAATGTTTAATGATGTCAAACTTTATATAATAAATATCATACTCCCAAATATGAGTTAACGTTCACTAAAAGAATCATGGCATACATTTATTTTCCTTTCAATACCAGACTCTCTGCCTTTGGTAAGAATACAAAATTCTAATTGTCATTGATAAATGACATATACTACGATTATCAACCATTTCCCAACACTCACTTTTTTGGTAATAATGCATAACAGATTGGATATAGATACCTTTCTTATATTCATTTACATGACCCTATTTCAGTCAAAAACTAAAAACTAGAATGGCCATCGACAATATTAATGAAAATGATCATTTAAATATAAAAATATAACACTAAAATTCCTTTTATAATGACAAATTACTTTTATCCTTTGATACTTCCAGTTAAATCTAATTTAATTTCGGATAGGTTCAATTTTAAATAATATCCAAATCCAAAAAAATATCCCAAAATAATTAAAGATATTTTCATAATATTCTAAACCCAAAAATATGTCCAATATATTATATTAATGATAGACAGAGACTCTTTCAATAAGAAACATTTAAATTAAGATGTACCTTAACTAATGAGCCATTAAATGTTATCCAATATTGTATATAATAATTTTATATTAGATATTTAAACCATTAAGGCCTAAAAATAATTAATTATGTAACCTAAAAATAATAGGAATTTACCAAATCATAACCCCGTGGAGTGTTTTTGTTGTTGTGAAGTGTTATATCCACTAATCGTGCACCAAAGAGGAGATTTATTTGATACTAAACAGCCAATTTTTCAGGGGTATTGCCCAAATTTGAATTTTTCCCATATCGACATCCACTTTTCTATATCAATAAACTGATTGAATTTAATAGAGAACCACACAATATCTATAGATGAAAAATATCAACATTGTATTTTATTCATAGATTTATCCATTAAAAATACTAATTTTCTATTATAATATTCCATAAAATATTCCATGTCGCATAAACTATCCTACATTGTAATCTATACCTTTGAAATACTGGTAAACCATAAATTATCAACCCTTAAATTATCCCCAACTAATATCATAATATAAAATAAAATATAAACACTACTCTGATACCAACAATGACATCCCAAAGATGTGGAAATATACTTATATGACTTCATGGATATGTTCTATTAAAATAAATTACATATATCTGTTATATATAAAATGTAATGATACAAAATATAATCAATTAAATTACCCATCCGATTATATAAATTTATCATATTTAGTAATATATTATTATAAAAATCATATGCACCACATGATTAAAGAGAAAAAATATAATTATATTGTCATAAACATTAAATTCGTTGAATATATATCCATAATAATATAATTTGTTTATGTGGGAAAAAAGAGATATTATTATTACAATAATAATAAAATTTTCATCTGAATAATCGCATATAATGACTGCACTCACTAACAACATTGTAAAAATAAAACTTAATATTATTAGCAGAAAGGTTAGGGAACAGACCATTTTATTACGATAAGGAATGAAAAATACAACAGGAAGGATGAAGGGGCCATACAAGAACACATGCCCTCGTATGAAAGGATAACCAATGAGAAAAAGAACTCAAAATTCAAAGTCACCTTGATTGGAAGTGTCATATTATTCATCCCAATCAGACTCACAGTCCAGAGGGCCATGAAACCTGGTAACCATGGTTGGATTCAAGTATCAGTAATCCTTCCTCGGTCTCACTTTCCCAGAAGGAACTGGCTGAACTCCTTCAACATCCACAACAATATTTTTCCCTTTGGAAAAAACCTGACTGTAGGTTGGTTTTTTGGGGAGTCATCCTCTACTTCATCCCACCTTCCCTTGATGTCATGAGTTTCCTTTAATTTAATAATTTCCATGTGGATCCTTTAGATCCTCTCACCTTGCTCCATAAGAACAGGGTCTATGTTTTCCTACACCTTCTCCATAATCACTTCTGGCGTCAGGTCACCACCCCCAGTAGTGCACTCCTCTGTTTGGTGAACCAGTTCGGAATTCTTATTCACTAGGGAATCCTCATAAATATCATTGGAAGCATCATCCACTTCTCGTGATGTATTAGCCTATATTGATTACTTCTTCACCATCTTCCTAAAAGAATTCGCATGATTCTCTTATAATGAGAAAAAAACACAATAAACATTTTTACAACACCTCTCTTTATAATTTCCAATAAATTGACAATAAAGACAGAAATCTTGTAGACTTAAATACTCCACATTGAGAGGTATGTCATCTTCTTAGGAAGATAAGACTATATTATGAATTAGACAAGTACTTAAATCAACTACCACCAGAACTCTGTCATAGTGGCCGGATTTCACAGCCTCGGTGGTCCAGTCCATTTTAATTGGAATTCCAACCGCATAGGAAATTTCAATTTGAATTTTAGGATTCCATAAGATCCAGTGAAGGACAAAAAATTTTATCCAGACTTGAGATCTGGTATTTTTAATGGAGAAAGGATTGAAACGGACATCCCATTCTTGAAAGAAAACCATACCTAGATTTTGAGAAATTGATCTGAACCCCCTAGATCTTCGCTTAAGACATTCTGAGGGAAAAATAATATGAAAGAATCCACATCATATAGGTATGCATCTCCAACCATAAAACCCCCATATAGAGGTTAGTTTCGGAACCAAATAATCAATTCTCCCTATTTTAACTCCACTAGGAAGAGCATGTATGAAAATAATTGAGTGCTCATAGATCTTGAATCTGTCAAGGATAGCTTCTCTAGTAGCAACAACACAGGAAGTGTCACCTTTTTTAACAACTCTCTCAGAAATATCATCATGCAACAATGTAAAGTACCTTATGTCATATTCCCCTTCAGCTCCTGAAGGGGTTGTACTGGATTTACCAGTATCTTCCAATTTATCATATGAGGTTCCCTTCTCCAAGAGGATCTTCTCCACTATAGGTCGAGCATTAGCAGTTACCAAATCAACTATTCAATTCAAATTCAAGTGTTGATCTTCAATTACCCGCTCCGCTTCATGAAAAATCCCATCAACAGGGAATCCCAAATCTGCATTTCATTCAGTCAGCACTACCTTTCGACACGTGACCTCCACCATTGCAGGCGAGTGGGTCGTTGACACCATCTGACCACCCTCATCAGCGACAACATCTAGTCGTCAGGCCTTCAACACTCTATCAAAAAGAGAAACCTCACATGGGACCGCACCCACCAGGTCCAGTTCAGATCTCTGAGGAAAGGTAGCATCCGCCCTTCCTAGCGCAACCACATAAACCCCAACATGTCGTTGATCCTTCAGCGCAACACCCTCCAAGTCTCAATTTGCATTTATCAAAACACCTGCAGCCACTGGATTCAAATACAGTTTAGATTTTCAGTGGTTTCACTCAGTAACTATATCCACTTAAATGCCACGCCATGGACCATTCTTCTACACATAAGGAACCGCATCAAGGATTGAACCACCCACAAAAAGGGTTTTCCAAAGATAATGAGGGAAAACCATTGAGAAACAATAGATGTGTATTATATCGAGATCTCCATTAGAGGAAGAGACCTGAGAACCCACAAACCTATTCTTATTCCGGAATATTAGTAATATAATATTAATTTTGAAAATGTAAATATATATATCAGCAAGAGAAAATAAATTTTATTTTAAAATAAAATAAATATTTGTTAGTTATATAATGTATGAAACCTATGTGACCACTACTAATCTGAATATTGTGATGGGAATCAAATCGATTCAAACTCCACCCTGATAAGTATAATAGTATCATCAATTAAAGAAGTGTAAAATAATATTCAGATGTCCTATTGAAATAAAATACGAAATATCTATAACATTAAACAGTTATATAGATGTTTTAAAAATGATTAAATAATTTTTCTGTCAAACATATGTTGTTTATTTTATTTTTTATAAGAATTTTTTTTAAATCATTTTATAATTTTTTTTATAAATTAATATTTAGTTTTAAAATAATGTTAATATTTTTTTCAGGATACCATAAGTAATTATTCAATAAATGTACAATATTTATAAGATTAATTACAAAAAATTTAATCAATTTTTGAATCTACTCATCTAAAAAATTAATGTGAATTTTTGGTATTTTTCAAAAATAGAAAGAATGTTTGGTTAATAGTGAAATAGATGAAAATATTTTATTTGGAATTAAAATTAAAAATTAAGGATTTATTTCATAATATATAATTGATAAATCCATTATCATGAAATAAAATTCAAAAATAATTTCATTTACTCACTGTATTCATAACTATTTATGGTATTCTTAAAAAATAATAATCTAATGAATATTATATTAAAAAATATCTCCTCATCGCCACATATAAATTCCACCCATAACCATCCCATACCCCCACACATTATAAAACCATTATGTTTTCCAAACTCTACTCAAATCTATCCTTATATCTCTCCTTGTGTCCCTAGAATAGTTTTTTCCTAATAAGAAAAATAACAAAGTTCTTTAAGTAGAATCCTAAGAGGAGACATCCATACATTACTGTATAATTCTAAATCTAGATCCCTAATTCATTCATTCTTGTAATTCATGAATCCCATATTTTCTATGATTCTTTGATAAGTTTTGTACATTAAGTATACTATTTTTTTATTACATCTACAGTATATCACCTTTATTTTAATATTAAAAAAATGGAAAAATTATTTATATAATATTCAGTTCCTCAACCTCATGGATGATGAGTTTTATTTAATTACCACCTTTAAAGAAGGATAAAATTCAAATAATATTGTTTAAAATATAAAAAAAATTTATATTTTATTTTATTTCATATTTCAAAATACATTGATATACATAATATTATAACAATCACAAAACGTTCCTCACAACTCAATACTTAATTAAAATAACTGATAATATTGCATGAGTACATATGCTATAAAATTAGTGAGTATTTGAAAATAAATCTATGAATTTAAAATTAGTTAAAATTAGAGAAACATAATAACATTGTTACATTACACATTTGGAGTTATGGAAATATTTTGTACAAAACATCCATACTTATTTAAAAATGATTCAACCTCAGAACAATGAATGTAACATTCCTTGGATAGTAATTATAGATGAGCTATCTCAATTTAATTACTCTAATCTATCATAAAAGCTTAATAACAAATAAATTGAGTTATAATTATGTTCAAGATGAATTATGTAATAATAATATTTTGATTATTTATGAGGATAAGTGTAGATATAGAAAGAATCCAAACATGAAGCAAGGGATCTATTCGAACCATCCTATTTTTATTGGTCTATGTTTTCTCTCACATCACCTCACCTTATCCATATATATTTCATATTATAATATATTTTATTTTATATATTTATATTCCTAATATATATACACATTTTAATTCACCTTTCTGTGATGTGTATATACATATTATAATGGAACCCTTCACAATTTCCATTGTTAACCATATGCTATTAAAGGAAACATTTCTATTTGATATCCTCATTTCATTTAATAGTCAATGATATTTTCTAAATAAAACTGGTTTCAAATAACAATATTTTTTTTATAAAACATTTTTTGTCCATTTTTTTCCAAATTAATTATTCAATTTTCACTCTTTATTGTCTTTTCACATATTTTCCAAAAAAACCCATGTAAAAATAGTGTTTCCAAAAAAATTTATCAACTATTTTCTTATATATATATTTCAAAGGGTCTTTATTTTCTTATACTATGATTAATTACATATATATAATTTTACAATAATGATTTAATCCTTTGAATATATAATTCATTATGATATGCTGTTTTTCTATGTTATAATACATGATTATGTTCCTTATTTTCAATCCATGTTTATTAGATATAATAATTCTCTTTTTTTCTCTTGTATAGAAGTCATGGCAGTGTACAAGTTATAACCTTTGTAAAAATGTAGATATCTTTTTCATTGGAAAATGTTTGTGTATCATGATACTATATGAATGGTATTAGGGAGAAAAACTAATAAGTTATATTATTATATTCATCATTTGATGTTGTCTTGAATGTTAGCCTTTAATATATCTTATGTCATGTTATATGTTGTTTTCCAATTCCTGCCATTACATGATCTTATGTGTTATGAATACTAATTATATTCCTCTATGTGATCATTCATGAACCTTTCTTCCTATATTATGATAACATGTCATTTGATTTAAATATTATGATTAATTATCATGTTAGTTACTTTAATTTTATATTTTTAACTCCCCTATTTTTTTGTATTCCCCTAGGATAAAAAATGTTTTTACATGTCAAATTAGATTTGGTACATCCTTGTTGAGAATAAAATTAATTTGTGTTGTTTTAGAGTCATTTTTTAGATAATTATTATAGTTAATAAAGTAAACTAGGACAATATATCCTATGTTATATTTTTATTGATATTAATGATAAAAAAACATAAGATAATGTTTTGTTTCACAATAGTTTGTATTGTAGTAAGGGATAGTTATTTTTTAGTTTTTTTGTAAAAAAATTAGGTATATCCCTCTGGATAAGTCTATGTATAATATATTATCCTAAAAGTTTTGTAAAGAATAAAAGGATTGGTTTAAAATAAATAAAATTACTATATTTCTTCAAAAAGAAAATGTGGGTCTACACAGGATATACCTAATTTTAATATACATAGATGGATCATTGGTTGTTAACATGAATCATTACTTGTATAAGAAAAAAATCAAGGGATAATAAAATGGTTTTAAAATATAGGGATATATACTTTGGAAAATTCAAAAAAAACATTTGTTTGAAAAAAAGAGATTATTTTATTAAAAATCCAATAAAAACATTAAAAAATAATTATTTGAAACTATATATTGATTAGATGGGATATATGTATCATTCAGAAATTATTCAACGTATATTAAAATTTTAACATTTATAAACATAATAGTTTATGTATTTTTATCCATAATTTTATATTATTTTAATAATACTTGTAATATAGATTGATCCTTTTATATGAGAAAGGACACTAATTTATACGTTATCTTATGTCTCCATAACTGAATAACAATAGATTATCATTATTGAAAAGATATTTTATGACTTTGGATGGGTAAAATAATATATTATCGAGCAGGTTGGGTATCACATAGAGGGAGAGGATAATCAGTGGTGGAACCTCCCCAAAAAAATCCCCAGGTGTAAATTGAATCTATGAAAATCATATCCATTATAAGAAATATTATTCTATAAATATTTCCCTCAAACCATCCACAATAAAATTTTAATGGATTATATTGCACTGATGGAAGATAAATATTATTATATTAGGTATTATGAAGAAAACATAATAGGTATTGCATGATATACCTATAAATTTTTAATGAACACTAAAATTATTGTGGACCTCTGTTCAGAATATCTCCAATTATATGTGAAAATTAATGATATTCCCATGATTTTGTTTTTAAAAAGTATTAAACCATTTGAGTCATATTGTTCCCATTATACTCAAAAATTCTACAGAAATCATCATATACATAATGAATAATGTCTTTGGATATTGATATGAAATAATTATAGAATTATGTTTAGATAATATAAAAATATAGAAAAAATCAAGGAAGATTAAAAGGGTAATTTGGGTACACTATTAATATATTTTCAAAAGAAAAATTTATAAGGAAATTACAGAAATTTGAGTTCTAGAAGGAGGAAGTGTCATTCTTTGGGAATTTTATCTACAAAAGGGATATCTTTTTATCCTCTATTGTTAATGGTGATTGTGTAGTTTCCTAGAGAAACATCAGTAATTGAAATTTGTAGTTTTTATGGAATATTTTTGTACTATAAATAATTTGGGAGTAAATTAACCTATAATTAAAAAAAATCCAAGCTTACATAAAAGAGAGTGATTTATTTTATTAAAAAACAATATCAAAGATAACTACATGTAATTAAACAATTGGATTATCATTGCACTAGTACTTACAGTACCCTCAATTGGGGACCATTTCATTTTATACGTTAGTTTTTTAGAAATAGGATTGGGCAATATAATTAAATAAAATGATATGGTGATAGCATATGACTCAAGGAATCTGATAGTTCATGAGAAGAACTGTCCAACATGATATTCTTCATTGGATGTAGTGATATATTCATTGAATATATTTTTTTGTATCTATATGTGGAGAAGTTTAAAATTTCTAATTATCACAAGATCCTGTATTATATATTCACAAAAAAGGAGCCTAATATATCAGAGAGATTTTGGTTAGAGATAATCATAGACTATATAGACTTTATCAATTACACTCATAGATGGAAAAACTGAGATAGTGATTCTCTGTATAAAACAACAGTACAACAATATCAATGATGAGACTTTATAGGGATCAAATATTCTATACTAAAAAAAATTTACATGAATTTTATAAAGGACATAAAAAATCCTAACTAAATCAATTGATTAGTCAACTATCCACTATCGAAAATATAAAGGCTTCCAGGACATTTGATGTAGAAATATCAAAAAATTATAATTATGTAATGAGGAATATACTTAAGGATTATTATTAGGGAACTAGGATTTATATGTTTTGGTTCACAGCTATATATACAAATCTATTTCTAATATAAACAATAATATATTTAAGGATTCACATAGATTGACATTATTCATCCACACAGGGATCATGAAGATGTTTTTTGTAAATGGGGGTTCTATTGTAGGCATAATACAAATATGGTGTTAAAATAATATTAAAAAATTGTTTCTAGTATATCAGAAGGTGATTGTATAATTGAAAAATTATATGTGTGTTATAGATCCATTATCAATTCATATATGGAAATCGGAAAACATCCCCATTGAAATTTCCATAGGTCTCATAAATATTTATTGACCAAAAAATTATATATATTATATATAATATCTTTCTAAAAATACACCCCACTCCATTGAAAGTTGCGAGGACATATCAATAAATTAATATTTATTGATATAGATAAGGGAAGTATAAAGATTCATCAAAATACTTTGTTTCTTTTATTCAGTCAAGATTCAGTTATTTTCATAGGGTTATTTAAAAATCTCTAAAAAAAATTAAACACTCAATTGGGATTCTTTATTGATTATCACCCCGAAACAGTAGGTCCAAATGAGTAGTATATCTAATAATTTGAGAACATGTTGATAACATTCATTTTAAACTCCAATGTCGTATGGTATCAATATATTCCTCTAGGACAGTTCTCATATAATAAAATATTCCACTCAATCTTCGAATTGTATCGATATAAATCCCTATATGGGAAGATATATTGAAAACCTACATGTTTGGATAATTTTAGTAAGGATTCATTATTGGTAAGTAAAACAATCCCTAAAATGGTGATATTTAATTTTTCCCTTAATAAATATCTATTTGGAAAATAGTCATAATATTTGGTAATAATTTATTGTTAATTCCTATATATATCACCCCATTTTGGATTATTTTTTCATCAGTGTCATAAAATATCAAATAACACTACCACCAAAAAACTATCGAGTACATGATGTGTTCCATTATCCCTTATTATTATATAGATACCTAATATTCCATCATGCATCATTAATTAAAAATTAATGTGTTAAGATTAGATTAATTATTTCTATGTACAGTTTTTACTAGGGCTTATTATAGTGGTAGTGTGGGTTCAATCCCTTGTTGATTTGGTTTGGCTGACAGGACCTAAAGATTTTAAACCTTTGGGTATGATTCTTCAGAAGATGTTTACGATTAGGAAAATGTCAAAATCAAAGGGCTTTGTGGATTTATATCAGAGAGAAGGTAGGCATCATGATCATTTTCTGGGTTCAAAAGAAAGGATAATCAAAATTTCAACTTGGTATGGTCATAAGGTCTAGTGTGTGAAGTAAGAAAATGTCACTAGTTGGATATATTCAAGAAAACTAGATATACTCATGGGATATGAATTCCTTATTCTGGAGATAGCTACAAATGGGATACACTAATCCTGGATTCAAAATCAGAATGAATTATAGGATATTGGTCAATTTTATTATACACCAATCAGATCTCGTTTGTTCATTCAAACATCATATGGTCACGGTCATATAAATGAATTTTATTAACAAGAATTATTTTAGAATATTATTATTCCTTATGATTACTATATTTGAAATTAATGATTATCTAGATTCAAAGACCCCTACTGTCGACCTCTACCCTAACATATTTAGCTACTCCTGATATAGTAGATTAAAAATAAATAATTTATTAAAAAAATGATGACCACAACTATGAAATTTGTGATTATGAAATTGAAAATCATAAAAGTATTGAAATTAATAAATTATCAATCTTTGAATTAATAAAAAAATTTAAAAAAATGAACAAATTGAAATTATAATCTAATACATAATTGAAATATGAAAAAGAAAAAGTATAGAAAAAATTCATCAAAGATTGGCATTTTAGACGAAGAACACAAGTAATATGGTGTTGGAAATGTAAAAAGGATGAATAATGCATCATAAATATATCCATAAATGTAGAATGATCAAAAACAATTAATAAAAATGATTTAAACTGTACCTCGGTCGAAATGTCAGTAGAAAGTCGAGATATAAAATGATAGAAATGAATAGAAAAATCAAAATATCATAATTGTTTTATCAACAGTGCACCGAATATAGGTAAATATTGGAATATTACCTGACTAGTCATGGGTAATGACGTCATTTAATTAAGATCCATGTTTTCTCTTAGTAAAATATAAATCTTTGTGAATATCACATGAATATTTTTCAATGATTTTGAAATTTTAATCTTTTTATAACATGTAACAGGGCTTCATGATGTGTATCATTATATGGACCATATAATGAATGTTTGAATTGATTTTGATGGTTACATGACATGTATTGGTGATTCACATCATGTAATTGCATAATGGATTGAAATTATTTTATGACTTCCTTCAAGATATGTTATATACTTTGAGAGGTGACTACATGTCATGTTATAGAGTATCATGATTTATAATGTTAATTTTGGGTCAGTTTCTCTATCTTTTTATTTGAAACATTCAAAACCTATTTTATATAATAAAAAACCATAACAGGTTGATTATTTGAAAAATTCAAGGTCGTTACCTATAAAATAATTGAAATTTTCCTATATAATTTCATAGTATCCAATTCTATAATTCATGAACAATTTATTATCCTTAATAAAAATGATCTCAATAGGGATTTGAAATGGAATGAAAATTTTAAAACAATAATCATTTATTATTCTAGTAAAATAAAACTATGTGTATGTTGATAAAATTACTCTCCATAATCATCCATGCATAGTAAATTAGTTTTGACTCATAGTTCTGTTGATTGAAAAAAATCTATTATCTTTTATTTACAAATTCTTAATGGTTCTTTAAATTTTATACACATTATAAATTTACCTAAAAAAATTCAATCATCACTAAAAGTAAAATGAATCTTCATTTATGATTATAGGATGATTAAATGTTCCTAACCATTGGCTTGAATTGGTTCTATAATCTACACTTCATAAAGACAAATACAAAATAAATCATGAAGTCCTTAGTAATTACGTTCAAATGACTCTATGGTTCTACAAATGTTATTCCTCAGTGAAACAAAGATCAAAAATAGGGTACGATCTTATTTTTAATGCATGAATGTCATTAACAGTTTAATGAAGTGAATCCTCAATATCTAATGAAGTCTATACTATTAGTATATCAAGGTTGATCCCTGAATATATCAAATGAGTGTAAAAGATATCATGATCCTCTATTTTCCCTTTTCATTTTAGAAGTTTTATTCTTCAAGTGTCATGTATATGATTGATCTCACATCTATCTGATAACCACATAAGATCCTTCAGTGGATTCTTTGGTCTGAAAATGGAGATTCTTTACATTTGAATACATAATCCAATAATCGTTTTCAGTTTCATTTTTATTTTTCAGCACAAATGGATAGATGTGAAATACCAGAAGTTACTCATGGATCATAGTCAAATAGTTATGGGAGTACCACAATATATCTTCTCTGTAGAATCATCATGGGTCAACAGGCTGGAAAAGGTCCCCCAAACTTATTTAATGTAAATTAATGAATTATACAAATAGAATTGTAGTCAGGGATATTAATCATGTAATTTATACATCATAGTAATACTATTCTAGGAAACTAAAACCTTAATTAAGGGAATATTTAAGGTGGTTATCATGAAAGAGTATCTTACCAAATATTTCCCCAATCATTTTAAAATTATATTTTTTAGACATTACGTAAATAAGAACTCAATTCTTGTTTTAATAGGTTTAAATGTCACTTATTTGACTCATGAAATATAGATAGAAAATATTATTCAGTCATAATATTAGAATCATCCTGATAATGGGATTAAATAGTGAAAACTGAAAATCACTAAGGGTAAAAAAATCAATTAATAAGTCAATTAAAATTTATTTCAAAATTTTGGAATTTTAATATATTTCTACACACACTAATCAATAAAAAATATATTTAGGAGAAACTATAGTAATTCTAAATATTTCCATCTTAATTTTTTAATTTATTAAAATGGGTTTAATAAGTTTCAGGTTTAAAGAATGATTTTGAATAAAGAATTGTCTCCTATATAAATGAAAACAAGTACAAATCACATGTATAAAAATTGAATTTATAGACCCCCCCCCCCCCCCACACACACACACATAAAATGAGATAGTATACACACTTTTTATGGATTTACTATGGAATTTTATGATAAATAAATAATAGATTATTGAAATGGAAATTGGAAAATTAAATATGAAGGAATCTAGAGCTTCTTATATATAGTTTCATTCTATTGTAAAATTAGTGAATATTTGATTTTGGAATTAGATTACGTACACAATTTATTATAAATAAAATTCATTCACTAGATAAAATAATATTATATAGGTTTCAATATATTTTTAAGCATTAAAAATTGGAATAGCACATAGTGAATAGTAATTATAGAAAATTGATATTAATGTGGAAACCTATATTCAATAAGGATCAATGTGATGCATTAATATAAAGATAAATCTATAAAAGGAAGACTATGAATAAATCATGACTATAATATTGAGAAAAAATAGATTATATATGGGTTTCCTCACACAAAGTTCTCATAATGACATTATCAACCATACAAATCGACCAGAGTATCAGTTAGTACCATTCATCAGCTAAGGTCTCCTCTGTATATAGATGATATTGATGGATGTATCCTCTAGCTCTATTGGTCATTTGGTAGGATTAATAAATTTAGGAGCATACGAGGTATGAATATGATGGTGGTAAGAAAGGTATATGTGCTCGTGGAGGTGGTTGTTGATCATGAACCTCATGTGATAGATCCAGAATCTAGCAGCCGACCTTAGTCAGATGATGAGTATCTCATTGAATAAGGGAAGATGGTGGAACATCTACATTGATGGTCATAGATAAAATAGATGAGCTAGACTTGGATACTATAATAGTGTAATGAATTGAAAAATAATCCATTTAAATAGATAAATATGGGTGTCCAATAAATTTAGGAATTTAAATTATACAATGATGCAATAGAATAAAATAAGTAAAAAATAGAGGACTTGTAGTATCTGAAATTTAGGGGAGGGGAATGAAGCATGCTATGTAAAATAAATATCTTCCATGAAATAATCGATATCACTCTCTTAAACAAAATGTGGTTTCATCTGCCATTTCTGTTCAATGGAAGTAATAAAAGATGGGGTTGGTTGGGAAGTTGTGGATGGTGGTTCCATGGTGATGTCATCTATCTGAGTCGTTGGTGGTGGGGATGTGCCAATTCAGAGTGTGTTCGTTCTTCTAGTAGCTAGATTTATTAAAGGAACCTCAATAGAAGGTATATAAATGGGTCCCTTCCCCCTCTAGGCCTACTATACTGGATATTCATATTAGGAAATAAGGTTTGTTAGCACTGATGGTAAATATAATTGGTTGGTGGATGGTTCGAGAGTGGTAGATGATGTGGGGCTAATAAGGGTGGGTGGTAGAGGTGAAGTGGTAGTTAACTTGGTGAACTAGGTGTAGGGGATATGGAGGTGCTGAGAGATTTGTTGCAAATTATCAAGGATGTAGATGAACATTGTCCATATATCTTCTTAATATTATCCGTGTAGAGGAGCAATATGTTAGGGTGCGATGGATGGTGGTAATTGTGGAGAGTAATTTGTGGGGAAGGAATATGTGTGTCATAGGATGATGGTAGAGGTTGTAGGTGTTAAAGGATTTATAGCATGGCCTCATTGGAATATATCAATAGGCTCAATATCCCATACATCTCATCGGTAAGTGTCAATATATTTGGAACAATTCCACATATTATGTTGTGAAATAAAATCAATGGAAATCGTCAGACCAAGGGAAGTGGGTGGTAGGGTGGCATAAAAATATCATGATGATGGGATGAATGTGTAATGTATAATCCCCCTCAGTTTTCCTCATGTCATCTATGTATTATATCTATAATAAAATGAAAAATATGAGTCCTTGTTGATAGTATGGACACCCTTGGATACCTTGAGTATTATGACATCCATCTTGATATCACTACTAGAAGACTTGAATCGGGTGAACAAGGCATTTTTAAGGGCACCATAATGAATATGGTGTAATGGTTCAAATTTTTCCCATTTATTTTATTATAAATAAAATATATTGATTTTGAGACTAGGATTTGAGAGGGAATGTGATTCTGATTCCCAGTGTGGCCGGAAAAATTGTATGAAATGAAAAAACATTTAATAGCATGCATGTATTGTTTTCCTAAAAATGTAAAATAACACTTAATCATGTTTCTAGATCCAAAATCAATGTGAATTGTTCTGTCCAAAGGAGTGAAATTACCATAGGCATTACATAACAATTGTATGCATGGGTTCTCTATAGAAAATACCAAGGAATGAGTAAATGTAAATAAAATTATTTTATAATTTTTATTGATGTAGTGACTTCGGTTTTTCATAATTATTTTCTGGAAATTTGGTTTTGTCCTCCTAAAACAAAATTTTTTCAAGATATGTGGGGGAATAAAATCTAGAAAAATATTTAGTGAACGATGACCGATCAATCGAATGACACCCCTCAGGTTTGAAGAATTGAGGATCGATGATGACCCGATAACCATTATTCATCAACAACCAATCCATCTTGAGTTAGGGAGGTTTTTTCATTGTGAATTCCCCATTATTGATTTCCAAAATGATTGTGTGTCAATCCACAAACGGGTTAATCTTTGTTCGATCATTTTTGGATGGTTTAAAATTATAGGGATTAGTTTGAGTGTTTTTATTTTTGTTATTATCTGTTAATTTTAAAGAGAATGAATTGAGGATTACACAAACAATGTTATAGGATTGTTCCATAGGTTTTTCTTTGTGGTTTCCATCCCCCATTTTTTCTTGTTCTTTCCTTTTAGACCCCCATGGACACATTTCAACATTACAGGTAGCTCTAAAAACAATCAGACTTCCGGATTGGAGGAAAACCAACAACGGAGGCTAGGTCTATGTAGATCAGGACCCGAGGAGAACAATTCCTCATTGATTTCAAATTCCAGGCATCTGAGGTGGATCGATGGTCCAGAGAAGGAAAAAACACTATGGGTCTGACATATCGATTTGACGAGGTGAGGAGGTAGTGGCGGTAGCCTGAGGCAGTGTTGATCATAGGTGGCCTTGTCTAGAGGTGTCAGTGACAGGATGCGCTAGAGTCTAGAGGTGTCACCATTAGAACATGGATCAAGGTGAGTAGTTTCGTGGGATCAGGATGAGTTGGATAGAGAGTACGGTGGGGGAGGTTGAATGGATAAGAGGTTGAGGATGCTACCATGCGGTCGGCGTGCGGTGGACAAGGGGCCCTCTCATGAGTGGGTCGGGCCTAAGGAGATGGGAGGGGCCCAAATGGAGTGGTTTGGGATGGGAATGTTGAATCCAAGTAGGACCAAGGTTAACTTGGACGGCTCTGGGCTATAGTCGAAAATAGAGGTCATCCCTAAACCAAGGTCACTCTAGCTACCTAGGGGTGGCTGGTCTAGGAGGTTGATTGTATAGTCAGTCCATAGACCTAGTGACCCCCATTATTGAAACATCAAATTGGTGTAAATTTAAAATTGTACAGTTGTTTGATGATTTTTCTATAGATTTAGGACCCTAGGGGAGAGTCAATAATTTTGTTGACAATTTGTGTGTTTTCTATTTTTTGAGAGTAATAGGTTCAGAGAGTTTCCCTAGGTTCTTTTCATAGGGGTTTGGTATGGTATTACATCCACATCATTGGACTGTAATCTACTCTAGATGTTGAGTCCCATATAGAGTGTGTAATCCCTCAATTGTACTAATGTGTGATCCATTATCACCCATAGTGTCTTTCTGGGGAATTGATTTAACCACAGAGAGAAGGGAATTTTTCATCCATCTAGTACGTTGTATTAGTATTGTTAATGATATTCCCAAGTGTGTCTCGTTAGGATCCTCTAAGTTTCGGTTTGATCCAAATTTGGTTCGTGGTACTCGACAGTGCATCTGGGAAGGATCTAATTTTTGTGTATCATATTTTTCCTTTACCTATATGTTCTCATTGGGTAAGATCACAAAAGAGATAGACCTATTTTTGAGTGACTCTAATAATATCATTGACCTAGGAGTACATTCTCCCAGAGTGAGCATTCAATGATCAAAATACTACGACTATTAATTGGTTGTGGGATACCTCCAGACTTAGTGACTTGGATTGGGCATATCTGGAAATTCATGCTGCATTTTTTGAATAAATATTCTAGTGTGGAGCTGAAAATACTTTTCATTATAGGTACTACTTTTTGGTATTCCTTTGTAGTATTGATTTATTCTTTCGAGGATTCCTAATATGTATTTTTAAAATCACCAAAAAATAGTCTTTTCCCGCATGTGTTGTGACTCTATAGATGATTTATGTTTTGATTGATTTCCAGGTAGAGTATGGTTGGGTGGTTCATAGAGTTTCTGGACATACCAATGTGTGTTACTGAAGATCATACAATAGTCTCATAATCTATTTTCTTTCACAATGTACTTGTGTTATAAACACTTTTTGTTGGGATTGTATTATGGACATTTTTAATATGCATTTCATTTTCTTTAATACTATTTTGTGATATCAATGTGGTATTGATGGAATGTTTCCATTGTATTTTTACATTTCAGCATTTTGTGGCATGATGGTGTGTGGATTAGTATTGTTGCATAAGAAATTGAATTCCATTTTTTTGATATTCCCACTCAGTGGTAGTAACCAACCCCTAGCCTAATGGAGTGGTTCATGGGGATTTTATGGTGTGGGACCCATTAAGAAGGGTCATGAAAGAGTAGTATCATAGGCATTTCGATTCAACTTTATTATTGAGTGACTATGTGGATGGTTCAGAGAAACTGTTTTATTTATTTTGAGTTTATCTTACAGACTATGGAATCATCTATTGGTGTGGTGACAGACATATCCATATACCAGGACTCTAAATAACATATTTTTGGCTCAGAAGACGAAAACACTATTTTCAAGGAAAATAAGGTACATGTATCATATGGGAAGGGTATTGTTTTCCATGTCTTTCTTGTGTCATCTGTCAAGATATAATATATTAACCTTGTTATATCATTTTTTATTTTAGTATTCCTCCATGTAGAATGCTAGCCATGACTCCTCTTCACGATCACAAGGATGGTCATCTTAGTGATAAGGCATCGATACCAGGGAATGTGACATAGATAACACTTCTTGGTGGTTTACTAGTTATACTACAACTCATCGGGCAACATCTATTACCAACACTACCAGTTGCGGATGTGTTTTGGTTGAGTGAGATACATGAGATTCTGTGGGAGTGGCCTCCCGGGATATGGGGTGATCTAGACCCCTAGTAGGATGAGTATTGGCTATAGGTTATCACATTTTTTCCCCTATAGGGAATCCTTCCGACTAAATCGTCGTCCTCACGGAGAGACTTCTTTATGGATCTAGAGGGTGATAGTGGAGCTTGGTGTCCTAGTCTGAGGACTAGAAAACTATATCCTTGATAGAATTTGAGAGTATTTTCATAGAGGATTTATATCTAACCACATTATTATTGGTGTTTATATAGATTCGTATGCCTCTATGACAGGGTAGTATTACTGTGGTAGAGTGTTTAGTGAGGTTTACCGACATTTCATGTTAACCCATTGACATGGTGCGAGACTAGTTCTTTAGGGATCAGATATTTAATCTTTTCTTACATCATGAAATCAGGGCATCATTCGTATCCATTATCATTTCTTCATATACTGGGGAACTTTAGAGAGCCCTATTATTTGATATATTTTTACTAGAGATGACACTGGTAGTGGGAGCTTGTTTTGGGCACTGGGTAGAAAAGACCTCAGTAACAGGTATCCGATGACTATCAAAGTGATCAAAGTGATCCAAGAACATTCGGTTGCAATCCCATGATTTAGGGTTTGTGGTGTAGGGCTCCCATGGTATCTCTAATAAGCCATGGGACAAATGGTGTTACTCTTTGTGGTGTGTTGGGATATATAGAATTATATTTCTTGACATGTTGTACAACTAATCAAGATATGGTTGAGAGACCTCTGAACAAGATTAAAATGTAGGAATAGTGTGTTCATCGGTGTGGTATACATGGTATTGTTATAGGCAAGGTGGCTGGAGGTGGTTGGAGGTTCGACCTATTACCACCACCATCCATAAGTGATCCACACTAAGCATAGGGAGTTGGTGGCCAAGGAAAATTCCATCTACATTTGATGGGTGTTTTCACCCTGGGGATAGAGGGATGATATGAATTATGATCTATGTATTTTCCACATTAGCTATAGTTTTGATAGGCACATGTTCCATTCATTCATTCCTTTCCACAACCCCTATTCAGGACTCATATATTTAATTTGAAAAATTGGCTCTACCATTATGCTTAGATACCCCAACAATAGTATATTTGGTGATAAAAAATTGGTATCAAAAGTGTTACGTGACTCTTTAAGATGATAGTTTCAGTTGGGATCTCTTGGTAGCAATGTCGAAGCCTTACGACATCATTATGGTTAAGGGATAGTTATCAACAGTTCCTGTATAGACTGACTATTATATGCAAAAATTGTGTTGTTTCTATAGTGATGGAACTATGTTTTCCTTTGTTAGTGAAAATGAAACATAGTAAGAACTTGATGAACTCTCACATTGGAGGGTTTTTCTGATTACTCTTCAGTTGGCTGGCCTCATCTTCAGTGTAGTGTAGGGTATGAGTCATCAATTTCTAACTCTGGTGGTAGTGTATGAGGATGTTTTCCTGGACGATGTTCATGGATTACCTCCACATAGGGAGATGGACATTTTCATTGATCTATGCCTTAATAAGGCCCTGATATGTTAAAATTCATATCATATGGAATCTATAGAGCATTATGAACTAAGGATGTAGCATGAGGCCTTATAGTGGAAGGGCATCATGAGACACAATGTTTCGCTGTCGTCATCCCTTGTTTTGAATTACATTAAGGAAGATGGAAGTGTTAGGATATGTTTCAATTACACATTCATGAACGTGGTGACATTGATGAAAAAGTATTCGGTACTGAGTATTGATGACCACTTTGATCAATTAAAATTTGTGTGACAGTTATTGATGATTGAACTCTATTCGTGTTTTCACCATCTATGAGTATGGGGTAAACATATAATAAAGACAACCTTCATATTTTGTTATATTCTCAATGAGTAATTGGTAATGCAGTTTTGTCTGATGAACACCCAAGTAGTGTTCTAGGGACCCAAGAACCGGATATTTCATCCTTCCAAATAACAATTCATGGTGGTTTTCATCAATGAAATCCTATTGTACTCAGCATCTGAGGAGTAGCACAAAGACCTTTGAAGATGGTCTTGGACACTCTTAGAGAGATCTAGTGTTATTCGAATATCTCGAATGATCAGTAATGGATTTGAGAGATCCATTTTTTGGGACACGTTATTTTTGATGCTGAAGTTGTAGTGGGTCAAATTAATGATGACGAAGTGATTTCTTGTGAGCCACCCAAGAGTGTTACTGTAGATTAGAGTTTCCAAGGATAGTGAGGTTTCAATAATAGTTTTTTACTCAACTTCCCCATTGTGGAATCACCCATGGGAGGTTTTAAATGAATGAGGAATCCTTTCATGTAGATAAAGAAGTTCATGTAGTGCGTTTAAGAGTTAAATCAGAGGTTGACAATCGTTCACATCCTGAAGATACCATAGGATAGCGTCGAATAAATGGTGTTCTATGATGCATCAGGGAATGAAATTTGTTGTGTGATGGTGTAGGGATAATTTGAGATTGACTATGGTTCTTTCTTGTTGGGATCTCATGAGAATAATTATGTGACCCATGATCTTAAGATATAAGTGATAGTCTTCATATTTAAGATGTGGAGACACTACCTGATGGTTGAGCAGTTTATCATCCACTCTGATCACAAGAGCCTCAAGTAAATCTTCTCTCATAAGGATCTATACATAAGACATAGGTTATGGGTATATTTCTTCACGGACTACAATTTTTAAAAAATTTATAATCCTAGGAATCAGAACATTGTGACATATGCATTAGAATGAGATCTAGTTTTCAGTTGTTGAAAAAGGCACCACGGAAGTTGGCCTTATTGCAGATAAACATTATGAATGGAAGTGGATAATCTTACATCCAATCGATTGTTTTCAACCTCCACTAATATAGTGATTTAGAGAGGTGCAACATAGGGAAACTGATTGTGATACATTAAATGCATATATGTCCACAAGATATTCTATGGATGGATTTTATATTGGTGGGGAGAACATCATTCTTTTTAGATGTATCATATTTCAACCTTTGGTGCTGTGAGAGGAGGTTTTTAGGGAGTTCCATACATCCAAGTTTGTGATACATCCATGTGTTTCAGTGATGTATCATGACATATAATGTTATTTATGATGTAAAAGGGAGAAGATTGTAGTTGCAGTGTTTACCTCTCGATGTCGTACATTTCAGAACGTAAATTTTTATCACAATGTTCTAGTGGGATTAGCTCAACTCCATGAGGTTCCATAAGGGATGTGTGATTTGATATCAATGTAATTCAAGATGTGTTAACCATGTATTTCGAAGGGTAACTATGCAATTTGGGTGATCGTTAACCAACTCACCATCTCATCCGAATAATTGGCTTTCCAATAGTAGTGTTTAGTAGATTGAATGGTACAACTCAGTGTGAAGGAGATTGTCAGACACTATGGAGTCCCATCAATGATAGTTTCAAATTTTGATGCATGATTTACATAATTATTGTCAAAGAGATTGCATGAGGAATTTGGGACCCAATTATGCTTGAGTATAGAAATTCACCCATAGATGAACGACAGGACTGAGAGGGCCATTCAGGTTTTGGAGGTCAGGCTGCATGATGGCATGTTATATTTGTTCATAGTTTGGTGCGATCAACTACCCTTGGGGAGTATTAACACAAATGTAGCTATATTTCCACCTTTTTTATGGAACCATTAAAGGCTTTTTATGGGTGAAACACTAGTTCACCACCATGTAGGACGAACCCATGTATGTAATCACTCGTGGGCATGGAGTTGGTGTGTGCTACTACAGAGAAGGTTCATGTCATCTAGGAGCAGATTAAGACTACATAAATCCATAATATATCTTATGATGATAGGTGGTGAATGCCTTTATAGTATGAGGAACAAGACCTCTTGTTATTTAGGGTATCTCCTCAGTTGGGATTACAATGATTTTGACTGAGGCTACATGTTATTATTAAGATTCATCATACCTTTTTAGATAGTTATTAGTGATGGGTAGAGGGCATGTCACTTGGATCTACTACCTTAGTTAGATTAGGTACATGATTTATTCTTTGTGTCACATCCATAGAGGAAAATGCAAGACCCATCACACAAAACCAACTATGTAGAGATTTAAATCGATGATGGAGTGATTTTTTCTGAATACTAGGGGTAGATTGAGGATCAGAAAGGGAGGATCTGTGATGGATGGTTGATTCCTCTGGTGAATTTATAGTGGCAATATGAGAGTCTCCATGATATCACATAGGAGAAGAATACCCGTATTCCTGCTAAGTACCCACATTTATTTGAGTATCATTTAGTTTGGAATTTAGGGGGAAAATGACCCAAGGTAGGTAGAATGTAACATCTCATATTTTCCCATGTAATATTTTTAGAAATTATTTTGATTGGTTTTGAGACCAGGTTCTAAGACGACCTCTGATTCCATGGCATGATGTTCTTAGAACAATCATTTGACAAATATTAACCTTTTAATATAACAGACATGCATTTTTTCCTAAAAAAGTGGAATAAATTTTAAATGGGTTCTCGGATCAGATATGTGGGGTCACCATTGAGGTCATAGTTGTGAATTTACCGTAGGCATTACATATGTTCTTTTTGGGATGGTCCATCTGAAGAAAAAGTCATAGAGGGTGTAACCGTAAATAAAATTATTTTATAAAAATTATTTTTTAATGCAAAAAAATTACCTCTTAATAAGTATTTTCAATAAAATCATCACTAGACACAATACATTGATATTTCCATAATGATGTGTAGGAAAATGACTCGAGAAACTTTTGGTGATGGCGACAAATTAATTGATCAACACCCCTCTGATTTGATGAATCATGGATCAACGATGTCGTGTCAACCACTCTAAATCAGTGAAAAATACATATCTTGTTTGGGTGGTTGGTTAATTTTGGTTTTCCCATTATTTATTATCATGAAGAGAATGGGTCAATCCATGATTCCATTAATCTATGGTTCAGTAATTTTTTGTATGGTTTATATTTGTAGGGATTATTTCTAGAGATTCTCTTATTTTTATATGTTCATAAATCTAATGAGACAAAATTGAGATGGATATGAATAAATTCCATATTTCCATCCCAATGGTTTTCATTGTTCTTTCATTCCACTCATTCTTCGTGTACCTCTCCATTGAACCATGTGACCATGGATTGACTTTATGGGTGGTTGTGACTGCAATCAGATCCCCTGATTGAAGCCAAATTAACAACGGATGTTGAGTCTATATCAATAAGGACTCGAGGAGCATGAATCAATGATCATTTCCAATTATAGGAATCAATGGTTTCTCAGTGGACTATGGAACAGAATAACAGTTTCGGTTATGCACAACAATTAGGGGAGGCAAGGAGGTGGTGTCGAAAGTCTTGGGCAGCTACGATCAGGGTACAAAGATGAGGTCATGTAGGTTATGTGTGAGTCAGCTAGGAAAAGGGATAAGAGCTGGTAAATTTAGAGTAGTTAGATTTGATTGGGTTAGACATGGGGAAAATACATTGGAGACAAGTCATAGTCGACGATGAGCCACAATCATGACATCAACCATGCTGCTATGATAACGAGGTGAGGTCGACCATGACAGACATGAGGTGTCCAGTTTTTGCAGCCCATGGGCATTATAATCCCCCATTTTGAATAATAAAAATTCTTTAACATTACAAAGTTACATTACTTTGAAGATCCAGCTACGACACTGAGACCACTGAAAAGAGAATTATGTTTAAGGAAATGAGGAGTGTTTATAGTTTGGATTAGTATAGGTTAAGAGCATTTCCCGTTGGTCCTTTCCTAAAGGGTTTGGTACATTATTACGACAAAATCACTGGACTATAACCCCCTCTAGTTGATGAGTCCTAGATAGACTATGGTATCCATCCATGCGACTATAGTTCTATACTCTATCACCAATAGTTTTGTTTTTTTGAATTGAAGTAGCCAATGAGAGATGTGATTTGGTCCTCCATCTAGCAGGCCACATCAGTAGGGTCTGTGGTATTGCCCAGTGTGTATGGGCATAATCCTCAAAATTTAGGATTAATTTAAAATGGGTTCATGGTATTCCCTAGTTTTTATGGGAAGGATCCCTTCTCTATGTATCATAGACTTCCTTGACCAATTGTTTGTCATTATGGAAATTCCCGAATGAGATATACCTCTAAATGAGTGCCTTTTATTATATCATGGCTTGAGAAGTATGTTCTACCAGAATTGGAATGCTTTGAGAAGAATCCATTGGATTGTAATTGGTTGTGTCTTATCTTTATACTAGGTTTTGTAGAGTCTATATATCTAGATTTTTGTTCTACACCCATTTTAGAAAAATTAATGTGTACGGATGACTATACTGTCCATTTTGGTGTTCCATTATGGTATTCTATTGAGTTATTTCTCTGTGGTTTTGGGGTTTTGGGTTTTTATTTTCTTATACTCACCCATGTATGATATTTTCCTATAAATGTTGTGTTCCGGGAATATGATCAACCCTTTGATAGAGTGCAATGTAGACTAGGATAAGGCTATTCTTTGTGTGGCTAGAGAGACCGAGGTGTGTTCCTATAGTTTATACTTCAGTCCTACTACATCTTTTCTTATAGGTTCGACTTTTGTTATAGTTGTTCATGGTGGGATTGTTTTCTGGCCCTGTATACATTCCGGTTATTTTACAATAATAATCTATTATGGGATCTTAGTTGTACGGATGAAATGTTTGCTTGGTGTTTTTACATTTCAAAATTTTATTTCATGGTGGTTTCTATGTTAATAGGTACTTCAGAAAATCCCTTACTTATGGGATATTCATACTTGATGGTAGTCACCGTCCCATGGCCTATTAAATGAGCGCATGGAACAATCACAGTGTGGTCCCCCCGAGGATAGGTTGTGAGATACAAAGTGATGTGCCTCATAGTTAGGTGAATTTGGTAATCCATGGATCATTCTCAATATGACAATCTAGTGAAATCTCCCTCAAGATACTCTCTAAATATGACTTTTATTTCTCATGATACATGATTGGGAAAACCTCAAATATGGAAAAATCATTAGTGTATATCCATATGCCAATAATACATTCTATGAAGGAATTATCATGAGGTTGTCCCTATAATCTAAAATTGAGGTTCTAAATAATGGACTAAAATGTGGAATCAATTATATAAACAGTTCATCATATGTTTTCTAATGTACCACATTAATGTATGACATTTTTATGCCCTCACGGTGCTAGAGTGCATGAAATCTGATTTGTAGGTGAGAAAGGATGACCATATAGGTGGTTTGGTTGGTTTGCATCGGCTTCTCCTACAATCGTTTCACTGATACATGGTATTTTGTGTCTGAAATTTAGAGGATAGGATGAATATGGGGGTGTTAATCATCATATGACTCACTGGATATTTTTTGGTCCTCCTTCGGGATAGTGGGTTGGTATGTGGATATAATATAGGTCGATGGGGATGCCTCTTAATGTGACGTAGTTGTGGATCCTCAACTACGATTAATGGCTTGGGAATATTCTACCTCAGGTGAAGATTCTATAAGAGGTATTTGGTGGATTCTAATTGAGAAAATGCGTGAATATGAGTGGCTGCTTAAAGGTAAAATATGAGAAAGGGGATAGGTGTGCCATAAGGAATAGGGAGGACGGGAGGTATGGGGCATGAGCATGAGTGGTAGGGTTGTAGGGGGTGTGGGTTTGAGATGGCTCAAGAACCATATGTTCAAGACCTATTTTTTAAAACATATCAATTGATATACATGATGTGTAACAGGTTATCACATCATAGATTTTGGAATTTTATCAAAATTTTATCTTCTGAAAATTATCATCAGGAGTTATGATTACAAAATGATTCATTTATTATTTTTTATCATATTTTAATAAGACCTTGGTCATTTTCTTCTAACATTCTCTATGATATCCTAATTTTATTCTAATCTAGGGTGATAGAACCTTTGTTTCATCTAAGTTAGCGCTTCCTTAATAATTGATAGTATGAAAAATTGATTCTATGATTAATTTCAAACTAATGAGACACACATACCTGATGGATTCTAGAAATATTTTTAATCATAGACCATTGAAATTGAATGGTGGTGTTCATTATTTCCTAATTTTGATCATTTTGTAAGGAAATACAAAAATGAATACAAATGCTTTTTCCCATCTGGATTTGAGCTTCCCATGGAAAAATTTAAATTGTGAGTTGAATAACAAAGCATTATTACATTTGGTAAATTTTTTTCCCATAATGTGTTGGTAAACCAATTTTTTGGGGTTTTCATTATAGATATTGTAATATTCCTTAGAATCATTGGTGATTTATAATAGTTAATTTAATTGTAGAATCCTGGATTCTCAATATTTCATAAAACTCAGATATAGATTATTTCCTAATATGAATGATTATATAGTTCTATTGTATAATGTCATGGTTTTCTATATAACCATCAGAAGGGTGTTGTAATAATAAGTTTTTTTATGCATTGAGGTATGGAAAATTTGAATCATCTAATTTCAGACACTAATTACTTCGACTTATGGTCACATTTTATTAATGAATTTTTTTGATTACCTATTTAATTGCAAAAAATTCCAGATTTTTTGTTCTTGGTATGGATTTTCTGTGTTGTAGTAAATTCCATATTTTGTAAGAAACTGTTTTAAATAATAATTTTTAAAATGTCATCATCGATCAGGAATTTTTATTTTATGTTACCCGAATCTTTAAAACATATTTTTCCTAATGAAATTGATGACGAATTTTAATGTAGTCATCTATAGATTTTTCTTCTAAAAATTTGGAAACATAGTCAACAATAACAAGGATATAGGAATTTCATGTGAAATGGGAAATAGTCCCCAGAAATCTAGCCACTAAAGGATGAATATTTCAAAAACCATGATTATATTTTGGGACATTTTTTCTTTCTTTTTTCCATTGGTTATAGTATGTTCGTACTACTTCCAACTTTCACAAAATGGTCTAGTACCCCGGTGAAGTGTTGGCCAGAAATGTACACTCGTAATAATTGATTCCAATGTGTGTTTGTGTCCATGATTTCCCCTCATTGGTGATGCATGAATCATGTATGGCACGCATGGGATTTTTTCCTCTAGAATATAGTGGTGTAAAAAACCATAAAAACAATGTTTCTAAAGTACTGGTTCATCATGGTAGTACTATGATTATTTATCACAAAGAAATCTCCATTGATGGTATGAGAGATATGGGTATAAATATATTATTGAGAGGTAATTTTTAATTTCATAAAACAATGGTTTTTCCTTATTATTTAGAGGATAACTGTTTCATCATGGAACACTACTTCATTGTCAAGATTGATGTCATCTTTTTTATGGGGAGATGGATGTTGGGATAGATGATAAGTTAAAAATATTTAAATTTTCTTCCCATATTTGATGAAAATGTAGAATCATTATGGAAATAGGAACCACCATATCAATCATGGATGGAAATCCTCTTGGTTTATCGAATATTATAGGATATCACGATTACTGTGAAAAATCAATTTTGACAAAACTATATTGAAGTACAATTGATCGAATGAAAATGAAACATCAAATATATCCATATATGAGGTGTTTTATTTAACTTATTTTTCATTCAATGTGTTTCTGCCATATTTGATTGTAAAAAATATGTGACACACACACTACCCTATTACATCAATAACATGCAAGTCGATGGCATATCACATCAATTAAAATTACTTCTCCCAATCCGGTGATGGAAATATAATAGGGATATGAATATTATATTTATCATTTAGAATTACTTTATAAATTATTCAAGGAATTAAAATGATTATTCCATTGATAAAATCTATTTTAGTGTGTGTGAGTCTTTCAAAAATTCATTTATAAACATCCAATAAAATTTAAAAAGGCCTATAAATATTCTTATTCTTTTAATTTTTTATGTCACTAGTAAATATTTGATCACTTTTATTTAAGAATAATAGTATTTTGTGACAACCTATAAAATGTTTTTCCTGATGACTATCCATCCTTAAACAATAATTTATCATTATTCCCAGTTTAAAATCTGGTATATATCTTCACAATGTTAGAGGGATATATCATGATTTTTTAGGAAGTCCTCAAATAATATTCCATAATCAAAAAATCCATCCATGAATATATTAATGAAATCCTACCCCATATCCAAGAATATATGTTTCATGAGTCTTTTAATTTTTCTTTTGCATTACACATACCTAACTACATGTCCAAGTAGATTAAGGTACCAACTGGTCATTTAAATATTGTTTTAGGAAAATATTTTGCATTGACTATAATTATATTTTATACAAATTACATCCAATAAATATTATAATTCATGTCATAACAGTCTCTCCAATACATGGTCCATAAAAGCCAATGGGGATTGATCTTTCCGATTTTCCTCATTTTGATATATATAGTCCACACAAACACTCATTCCATTAATACGGTATATTGACATAAATTCATCTTCATCAATATTTTCAATGGTAATTTCATCTTTCCAGGAACTACATGTAGAGGGATCACCCAATCCCTATAAAAGATTGAAAATATTATACATTATTCAAGATGTTTCTGCACTAATTTTATAAAAAAATACTTCATTTTTCGGTTAGAATCTTCTAAGGCTAGTGTTTGGGTTTTACACCTTCTTGAAGAAATATTTTATGGTTTATTATATTATGATTGATTCCTCTAAATCCAGACACTCTGCATGAAATTGACATATTCTGAATTTTCAAGACTTCAATCTACTTTTCTTCTTGCAACTAATAATGTTAAACTTTATTTATAACTAGAGTTCCATTGCAGTTTCAACAAAGAATTATTTAGTTTACTGAGGATGGGTTTCAATTCTATTTTTTTGGATTAATGAATGAGGGTACGAAATGTGTGATGTTATCCCTTATAAGAGGTTATATTTCGTTTGATTATTTATAGTCCTATTCCATATCATTATCTCGGAAAATTTCATCACTCTATTCATCAAGGGTTATGTAACATTCACATTCATATGTGAGAAGGATATTGTAAATTTCAAAAGAATCATTAATTTGATGTAAGTGCTCATCTAGGTCGAACCAGACTATTTTCATCACCTACTAATAATATGAGTCTTCCTTGATTAACAGTGATCAATTCCAATCCAATGGATAATAAAGGTCAGCCTAAGAGTTTTAATATTTTTTCTTGTTCTACCATGTCCTAAATAGGGAGGTATGATAGAAAAATGGCCTTTTCATTTGTTACTATAACATCAATGAGAAGAATATGGGGATATTTTATTTATTGGTCAGATAGTGGGTGTGCTACATTAGTGGATTTGAAATTTTTTTGTCCCAGATAGAGAAATATAATTATCGGCCTGAGCTTGATTCTGGATGCTAAATCGCACATGGCCCTTCTGAATTTACATGATATTATTTTTAATTAGATTGAAACACTCATAGAATATCTCATTCGTTGTGTAAATTTCTTCTAAAAAATATAATTTAACTGTTCCTTTAGTGATATTACTCTTATGTACTTCATTTATCTATTTATAAAAATTAGTTCCATACGAAATTTTTTTATGTTAGTATTAGGTATATTTCATAAGAAAAATGAATTTTTATGCTGACTTTCATGAACATCATGAAAATTTTGTTTTATTACCCATTAATTCATCATTTCTATGGTCATTTTTGAAATGTAAGGGGTGAATTATATGGTGGAGGAGCAATATAAACATCTTCTTTGTTTTCTCCCTTTCTAGGGTTTTGGTATAATGTTTCACTTTTTGAGGTGTCATGTGATATGACTGATTTTCTTGTATATCAATTTATTCTTCTATAAATGTTGTCTTATTTATAGATTCCTCACTTTTTTTCTTCTCCTCTGCATAATTGTTTAAAATCTATTACATTTTCAATTCTCAGAACTACATCCATTTCCTTTTCTCACAGTTATAACTCTATGATAATAGTTAGAGTAACGTGAAATCTCATTGACATGGTCTTTGAGATATGACACATGTTATGATCAAGGATATTCAATGCTTCCCTTTGGTTCAGCATTTCCATCTCTTGGGTGGTCATCCTATGATCATCCTTTTAAACAATGAATCAGAAGATATTTTCCAAATGTTTTTGTAGAGGTATGACTAGTTTTCATGTTATTGGTATAACTGGTTGAATTTTTTTTGTCCTCTAGGAGGAATGGTTTGTTCAGTTACTTGTTGTGGTGCTCAAGGAACAAGATTCATTAGTATACACCACGGTGGTCCTAGATTTCTAAATGGTTACCAACATCTTCTTTTTTAGTAGTATCCTTTATTGTTTTGTGGTTATGGTTGGACTGGATTATAACTCCCCAACCCCAGTTACTGAGATTTGGTGCATAATTACATAACATTGGCATGATCACAAAAGATCAAGTCTCTAAAGAATGATTAGTTTAGTAGTCTTGGAAACACTAGATACGTTCACAAAGTTTACATTACATCATAAAGTGAAAACTGCAACAACATCGTGTCTCCACACTCATATCCCCTTATACTATCCCTGTAGGTCATTCATAAAATACTTCTTTACATCCTGGGAAAAATAAAACATAGAAAGGGGTGAGCTCAAATTTCCTGTAAGGATAACAATATAGCGGAAAATTTTATAAATAAACATAAAACTTTAAGGCAATGTATAACTAAAACAAAAGCCTTTTATACATGAACTTCAGCATAATATGGAAAAAATAAAATGAAAAATTCCAATTTACTTATTCTAATGGATATTCTACTTGTAGAATAATCACATTCAATACCAATAACCACATTCATAATGATGGGATGCATAATGCCAGACTATCATCACCACGTAGCCAAGGCCTCATACTAAGAATACAAATAAGATTTTGTCAAGGCCTCATGCCAAGATACTAGATTGTCTCATGAGTCATGCCGATGCATCGAGGAGCTATAGCAGGCTCCACCTGTCATATATGAAGTCCAATTCATTCCTCATATGAACAAGTTTATACATAACATAAACATTCGTATTAAAACTAGCATACGAAATGTCAATACTTTCTCCATAAACAATGAATGGAATAAAATTAATACATCATAGTCAAACATATCAGAAAACAGTCAATACAATATGAATGTTTTGTATCATAATAAATAAACTTCAAATAAGCTTAATATCCATCAAGGGATGTTGACATAGATCAAATTAAAACTATTTGAGAGAAATATCTATTTTTTTTAAATCATTTAAAAGTAACATTATTATAAAATATAACATTTACTTTGAAAATATTATTATAAGCTTGTTAGAGAAGCTTAGACAATTTTATTATGGTAGAAAATAGCCGCACCCACCATATAAGTTAAAAGAAGGCATTGTTACCTTAGTTCTGTCGAAATGGTTAAAAAGGACCTTGTTTGGAATACTACAGAAACATCCCTTTATAAACTTCTTATAAAAATTCAACAATGGTATAAATGACTATATCTCATAGTCCTTAAAATATTAAGAATGATTTTAAATACATTTTTAAGAAACATGGATGTGGATGATAAAGAGGTCCCAGGAGATAATCACGTATAAACATCCTCAGATAATGAAGAGATTGTGAAATAAACCCTTACCTTGTAATTTTACTTGGTTAAGGGTAGGTTAACCACCTGTATAATGGTGAAATAATTGTGATTAAATTATACAGGAATCATATACATTAATATGATATCATATATGATCATTTAACATTGCTTTGTTAATAATATCTTAGTGTTATCATCGTTTCGGGTGATAAATTATATGTTTTGTTACATAAGACATGTTTGTTGTGGATATGTTGTATTATATTAATATCCAAAATGATAACAAGTCCTTAAACATTATTTTTAGTCATCAAATGAGAATTAGTCTCGAATGGATATGATGGGGAATGAATCTCCTTGCATTCGTGGAGACGGTAGTCCGTACGTACGCACGAGCAATAATATCATTATTTTGATATTAGAAATATATATAATTTGATGTTATATCATATATAAGGAATATTTATCATGTTATATTTATTATTTACATGAATTACACATCATTATTATACCCATCCAAATAATAATGTTTTGAATAACAATTACACCACGACGTGGAGACGGTAAGCCATACGTACGCACGTATGGTGACATGTCATTCAAAGGATGGATAGAATAATGAATATGGTTGTAAAATGTTTATAATAACATCATAGTATATATATGATACTATTTTTATTACTTTAGAATGGGAATAATAAATAATGAAGATGTGGAAGAAGAAGGGAACATGAAAGAGGGTGGTGAAAACATTACCTCTTCTTTAGGTTCTTTATTTTTATTTGATCAATAGGGATCCATAGGTTGGATTTCTGATCAAACTAAGGCCTCTAGGTTGAAGTGAGAGAATTTCGGAGAGTATTTGGGATGTTTTTGGCCATTAAAAGGGATTTTAATGTCTGAATTAGTGATAAGGGGGTGTGCCCATTTATAAGAGGGGTGAGGGGATCCTTTGGAAAAGCTAGAAATATTATTTTATAACAAATTCATATTTAGGTTCTAATATCTCCAAAGTGTATTATTAAACTTCTATGTTGGGTATGAGTCGAAATAATTTCAACCAATAGAATTTAGAAAGGTTTCGGTCATTATAATAACCTTATCTTTTAGTTTTATCTCTTAATTAATTAGTTTGACATTTACCATGTCACTTTGTATTTTTATATTATATAGTTAATTAACATATTATATTAATCCAAGTGATCCCCAAGTGGCCCATTAATGATACCCATATTGTGATATATGTCCATTGGCCGAACCATAGATTTTTAGGAATAGAATTTCAATTAATAATACAATATTTGTTTTAAAAACTCATTTATGTCAACTTTGACACCGTTCAATAATTAATTTGTGTTAAAGTCATAACAAACTTATTAATTCGAAACAAATTAATTTATAAAATAATAGAATGTCATATTAACCAATAAAATTCATGTATGTCATCAAAAATTTCAAATTATATTTATTTTAACATTTATAATAACAATTATTTGATTCTTTCATTAATAAGGAAAATACTGCATCATTATTGTGTCATAAATAATATAAATTATTTAATTTCTAAATATTATAAATAAAATACCATTATGTATGAAATATTTTTATCTTTATAATGAATATTTAGAGTCAAAAATACAACATATATAACCCCATGTAATTTTTTTTTCTAAATGATACATGCTTATGTCATTTTTGTATTAATTTTAACTTAATTAATATAAAGTGTCCTTATCACTTACAAGTGGATACATGGGGTCCCAAAATCGACCGAAATATTCCCATGTTCTGACATGTATCAACCAATAATGGTAGAACACGTTTTTGGGTAATTTATTATTATTATAATACTATATGTTTACCCATATTTACCGCATTTACCCTTTAACCAGGGTAAATAAAATATTTACCGAAGTAATTATTAAAAAGTTCTAAAAATAAAAGTTAGCTATTTACACAATTTGGACATCCTGATTCCAAATATGGAATCCATTTTTCCAAATTCAAAACACAGAAGTGGAAGAAATTATTTTAAAATTAATACCCATTGTTAAAACAAAAAGCGTGTTTTTAAGAGATAATGACTATCAAAAGATTGACACTTGTTTATGTCCAGTTTAATTGTATAATTATGTCCAATGACTGAAATTGTATTAAATGGTAAAGCTATATTCTAAAAACACTTTATAAACACTAAGATTCATAATTTATCACTATTAATTATTTCGATTAAAAAAGTGGTTTTTAATTAAAATTTAGTAATATTCACTATTTATCAAAATATAAAAGTTATCCGAAAATTACCAAAATTTCACCCTAGGCTAATTTAGATACACCGAATACAAAAATGAAGTCCATTTTGAGAGATAAGATTTATAAAATTTCAAAAAGTGGGTATTACTATTCATAACAGCTACTTTCATTGGCCGTAGTGTGTTAGAATCTCGAAGTTGCATACAACACACGCTACTGTATTATTTAAAGAGAATCGTACTGTGGATGTTTTGGGTGCTACATTCTCCCCTCCTTCAAATAATTTCATCCTTGATATTTCTAGAATACTACTGCATGAAAAACTCGGGTGGTTATTCATCATAAGTTCCTCGGCTTCCCACATTGCCTCTTCAATCTTATAGTTCCTCCATATAATTATACAAGATGAGTCGTCTGGTTTCTCAACACTTGCTCTCTTGAATCAAGATTTATAACGGGCTCTTCGCAATAAGACAAATCGGGTTCCAGTTCTAATTCTTCCTAAGTGAGTACATACATTGGTTCAGGCATGTATTTTCTCAACAGTGATACGTGGAACACATCGTGAACTTTGGAGAGACTTGGAGGCATTGCCAAACAGTAAGCTACAACCCCAATTCATTATAGAAATTCGAAAGGTCCTATGTACTTGGGACCCAATTTACCTTTCTTGCCAAAACGTATAACTCCCTTCCATGGAGATACCTTCAAGAAAACATGATCTCCTAACTAAAATTCCCAATCCTTTCTTCAGTTGTTAGCATAGCTCTTCTACCTACATTGAATGCTTTAATGTGGGTTTGGATTACCTTCACCTTCTACATCGTTTCCTCCATGAGTTGTGGGCCTACAAGTTTTATTTCACCAACTTCATCCAAATAGTTTGCGGTACGACATCTCTTTCCGTATAATGCTTCATAAGGTGCCATTTGAATACTCGAATTGAAGCTATTGTTATAGGAAAATTCTACCAAAGGTAATTATTGATCCCACATACCCTGAAAATCCAGTGAGCAGGATCTGAACATGTCTTATAAGGTTTGAATAGTCTGTTTTGATTGTCCATATGTTTGAGGGTGGTAGGTAGTGCCCAAAAGAATTTCAATATCCATGGATTTCTAAAGACATTTCCAGAATCTTGAAGTAAAATGGGGATCATGATCAGAAACAATCGATAGGGGTACTCCATAAAGTCTCATAACATCATTAATATATAGTCATTCTAGATGTTCGAGTGGTAAATCTTCTCTTATATAAAGAAAAAGTGCAGACATGGTAAGACGATCAACAATGACCCATATTTCATCATTATTTCTATGAGTCTTTTGTAGCCCCATGATGAATTCCATCGTAATATTATCCCATTTCCACTCAGGTATGGGAAGAGGTTGTAATACTCCACCAGGTTGTTGCCTTCCTGCTTTCACTTCTTGAAAAACCATACATCTTAACACAAAATCAGCAATCTCCCTCTTCATGTTGTCATCCAAAAATGTTCCTTCAATTCTCCAAATATTTCAGTGCTCCCCGGGTGAATAGAGAAATTGGAACTGTGATCATCGTCCAGCAATTCCATTTTTAGATCAGGTATATCGGGAACACAAAGTCTCTTCCCAAATTTCAGAATTTCATCTTCATACAAAATGTCTCTTAATCTCCCATCATTCAAAGATTTAATCTTCTTTTGAAATTCTTCATCATCGGTCTGATAACTATTTATCCTTTCTAGTAATGATGGTTTGGCATCCATTTAAAAATGCATTGATGTTTCACCTTCCAGGGTTATTCCCATGTTCATCTTCACTAGATCCATGAAAATTGGATCCATTTCAATTCTCATATTGTTCAAAACTCCATGATCTTTCCTTCTCAATGAATCTTCCACCTTGTTTGCCTTCCCCGAGTGGAAGTGTATCGGGCAATCATAATACATGAGTAATTCAAGTCATCTACTTTGTCTCATGTTGAGTTCTTTTTGTGATTAAATATACTTCAAACTCTTGTGATCTGTATAAATCTCAAATTTTTCAGCATAGAGGTAGTGTATCCATATCTTCGATGTAAATATCACAGCTTCTAACTTGACATCATGAGTATGAATGTTTTTCTCATGAATTTTAAATTGTCGTGATGCATGAGAAATAACCCTATCATTCTGCATGAGGACACAACCATGTCCTTTCATCGATGCATCACTATAAATAATGAACCCATAATTCGCTAATGGTAGAGTCAATATTGTAGCATTGACTAATCTTCTCTTAAGTTATTTGAAAAATTATTCACACAATTTTTTCCAAACAAGTTTAACCCCTTTACGTGTGAGCTTTGTTAATCGGTAAGTCAACCAGGAAAACTTCTGGACGAAACTTCGATAATAACCTACTAAACCAATAAAACTGTGTACCACAGTTATACTCTTCAGATCAATCCATTCATGGATTGCCTTGGTCATATAATGATAAACATAGATTCCATCTTTTGAGACAATATGGCCAAGATAATAAATTTCCTGAAGCTATAATTCTCACTTACTAAGCTTCCCATATAATTCATGTATTCTAATTGTATTCAGGATGACGCGTAAGTGATTTTCATGATCTTTGTAGCTTTGGGAGTATACGAAGATATCATCAATAAATACCACCATAAATTCATCTAGATATTCCTTGAAAACTATATTCATTAGATCCATCAATATAGAGGGCGCAATAGTCAGCCCAAAGGGCATTACTGTAAACTCGTAATGCCTGTACCTGGTTCGAAATTTTTTCATCAAAATTCCTTCCTTCTTCACACACAACTGATGGTATCTAGACCGAAGGTCAATATTTGAAAATTATTGAGCTCCCTGCAGTTGGTCAAATAAATCATCAAAGTGAGGCAGGGGATACTAGTTTGTTATTGGTATAGCATTGATCTCCCTATAGTCAATACATATCCTCATATATCCATCTATCTTTTTTACAAAAATAATAGGGGATACCCATGGATAAACACTTGGGATAATAAATCCCTTATTACTCAATTCGTCTATTTGTTTATTTAGTTCAACTAATTCCATAGTGGCCATTCTATAAAGGGTATTTGATATAGGCCTTGACCCAGGAATTAAATCAATGGAAAACTCAACTTCTGGTTCTGAAGGATGTCTAGGTAAATCATCCGAAAACAAATCTACATATTCTTTCTAAATAGGTACATCCACTATTTGAACATTACTTTCTTCACCCATAGTCATTTCATTCTCTTCCTCCCCAATAACTGAATTTAGTTGAGCTACTGGGGGTCGATCTAGTTAAGAATTAGGTGGTGATGATTCTTCTCTAAAGGTAAGGTGTTCCTTATCATCATTATCAAAAATCGTAACCTCCTTCATCTTACAAGAAATATTCACATCATGGTTGGGAATCTAATCCATACTAAGGATTATATCAAAATCAACCATATGTATCACGATGAGATCAACAGATAAAGAACATTTATGTTCTCTAATGGGGGCTGATTCACAAAAAAATGTTGCAATGATAATTCCCTTAGGTTTTTGACCTGACAACTCCCTTGTTAAATCAAATTAGGAATATATAATTTTCTTATCAAACTGGGAAGATATAAAACAATTCGATGATCCGGAATCAAATAATGCATTTTCTAAACATGAGGAAACCATTAAATTACCCGTCATCACTTCTTTCGGAGCTCCTACCTCACCAGTAGTGATAGCATAAGCTTGGCCTTGATATCGTGGCCTTTTCGGAGGTAAGTTCCCCTGAGGCTTAGAGAATTAATTTGAATAATGTCCCATATCTCTTCAATTGTATCATTGAACATAGGTAGCTTCTTTCTTCCCCTTTCAATCATGAGTTTGATGGCCTTTTTCACCACAATTGTAACAGACTCTCATTCCCTTTAAACAAGTACCAGGGTCATTCTTCCCACATTTACTACAGGATGGATATTCAAAATTTCCCTTCTTCCCCATATTTCCATTCCCAGAGTGATCAATGGATCTCTTCTTCTATTTTTTTCATTATATTCATAAGACTTAGACAATTCTATTTCTGTCTTGATAGCACATGAGACAATATCTTCATACGTAGAGAAGGATTGTGACACTAATGCTTGACGAATAAATATTTTTAACCCATCAATGAAATGATCAATCATACTTCTTGGGTTATGTATATAATCTCCAGCATTCCTTGCTAACCTTGTTACGTTATCCCCATAAATTGCGACATTATCATCCCTCTTTTATCTCAGACTCAGAAATTGCCTTTCCATATTTACTCGATAGTCACGAGGAAATCATTTTTCTATGAAAAGATCTTTCAACTACCTCCATTCCATATTTGATACTTTATCATCTTCATTAGTGTTTTGAATGAATCACCACCCCTAATCAGTATCTCCAGTGAGGCGATTAACTGCCATGACAACTTTTTCTCTTTCACTACTCCCCAAAGCCAGAATTACAATCTCCAGGGAACTTATCCATTGCTCAGATACTAATGTTTTTTTACTCCCATTGAATGTTGGTGGTTGCTGCCTAATTAAGCGATCTCACTTTGATCCTCCACATTGTGGATCAGGGTGCTCCATACAGGTAAGTTTATTATTCATAACTTGAGTGGGTGTTACCAGTATGGTGATTCGTTGATCAGCACCAGTTGCATCACCAGCTCTACTATAACTATATTGAGCAAGAAGTCAATCCATACATGGAGTGCGTGCAATTATACTATTTCCATTTATTCCATATGTCCCCATTTCAAAACAATTGCATAAACTAGATCAGTTTATGAATCAAAATACATAATTCCATACTTGTAAAACACATTAAATAAATTGAACTATTTATGGATATAATCCATAATCATATAATTGTTTTCTTTGAGGAAGTATATATTCATAAACCCATAATAATGTTTTGTAAAGAAAATTATAATTATCCTAATAATATCCCCAAGGAGTGTCATAACCAAGAGTGAAGCAAGGCCCGTTTTCGTGCACCAATTCCTGTTCGAGTATAGCTCAGAGCGGTGTTTTCGGGTTTACCCCTTGGTACATTTGTGCCAGAGATACCTCTACCTGCTTGTATCCAAACAGGGATGTATTTAATGGAAAACTCACAAAATTCCCACAATACTAAAATTCTAGGAAGTTCTTCTATACTAATCCTCAAAGTCCATCATAGATCTATGTGCTCTAATCTGAGTTTATCTAAATCATGCTTCCAAAGATTGTACTAAACTTCCTCTGATACCAACTATAATGCCCCGACCATAGTTACCCAGAGTTAGTGCATTATTACATAACATTGGAATGATCACAAAAGATCATTTCTTGAAAGACTGATTAGTTTTGTAGTCTTGGAAACAATAGATACATTCATAATGTTTACATTACATCACAAAGTGAAAACAACAACGACATCTTGTCTCCACACTCATATGCCCTTATACCATCCCTATAGGTCATTAATAAAATACTTCTTCACATCCTGGGAAAAATAAAACATTTAAAGGGGTGAGATCAAATGCCCAGTAAGGGTAACAATATAGCGGAAACTTTCATAAATAAGCATAAACATTTAAGGAAATGTATAACTAAAATCAAAATCCTTTTAAACTTGAACATAAACATAATATGGAAAAAATAAAATGAAATAATTCCATTTAATTATTTACATGTATATTCGACTAGTCGAATAATCACATGCAATATCAATAACCACTTTCATAATGATTGATTGCATAATTCCAGACTATCATAACGACGTAGCCAAGGCCTCGTGCCAAGACTAAAAATAACATTTAGTCAATGCCCCATACCAAGACACTAGTTTGTCTCAAGAGACCTACCGATGCATTGAGGAGCTATAGCGGGCTCCACCCGTCACATATTAAGTCCAATTCATTCCTCATATGAACAGGTTTAAACATAACATAATCATTCGTATTAAAACAAGCATACGAAATTTCAATACATTCTCTATAAACCATGAATAGTATAAAATTAACACACCCATAGTCAAAAATATCACCAAACCTTCAATACAATATGGATGTTTTGTATCATATTAAATAAACTTCAAATAAGCTTAAAATCCATAAAATGATGTTGACATAGATGAAATCAATACTATTTGAGAGAAATATCTCTTTTTTTGAATTCATTTATAATTCACATGATTATAAAAATACTATTACTTTGAAAATAATATTAAAATATTTTAAGGGAGGCTTCGTTGATTTTATAATTGCAGAAAATAGCCACACCCACTGTATAAGTTAAAAAAAAGGCATTCTTACCTTAATTCTGTCGAAAAGGTTAAAAAGGGCCTTTTTCGGAAAACGACAGAAAGATTCCTATATAAACTTCTTATAAAATGTCAACAAGGGTATAAATGAATTTATCCCATAGTTTTTATAATAGTATGAATAATTTGAAATACATTTTTCTGAAACATGGAAGTGGATGATAAAGAGGTCCTTGTAGATAATCACATATAAACAACCTCAGATAATGAAGTGATTGTGATATAAACCATTACCTTTTACTTTTCGTTGTTTGGGGGTAGGTTAACCTCTTTTATAATGGTGAAATAATTTTTATTAAATTATACAGGAATCATATACATTAATATGATATCATATATGATCTTTTAACATTTCATTGTTAATAATATCTTAGTATTGTCGTCGTTTCGGGAGTTAAATTATATGTTTTGTTATATAAGCCATGTTTTTTATGGATATGTTGTATCTTATTCATATCCAGAATGATATCAAGACCTTAAAAATTATTTATACTCATATAATGAGAATTAGTCTCTAATGGATACGATGGGGAATGAATCTCACCGCGTTCGTGGAGACGGTAGTCCGTATGTACGCACGAGTGACAGTATCATTCTTCTGATATTAAAAAAACTTATAATTGGATGGTATATCATATATACAAAATAATTATCATGTTATATTTATTATTTACATGAATTACACATCATTATTAAACCCATCGAAATAATAATGTTTTGAATAATAATTACACCACGATGTGTAGACGGTAAGCCGTGCGTGCGCACATATGGTGACATGTCATTTGAAGGATGGATAGAATACTGAATATGGTTGTACCATGTTTATAATAAAATTACACTATATATATGATACTGGTGTTATTAATTTTTAATGTTAATAACAAAGAATGAAGAAGTGGCAGAAGAAAGGAACTTGAAAGAGGGTGGGGAAAACATTACCACTTCTTTGGGATATTCCTTTTGATTTGACCAAAAGGGCTCCTTAGGTTGTCTTTATGATCAAACTAAGGCCACTAGGCTAAAGTGAGGTAAGTCGAGAGGGTATTTAGGAAGGTTTTATCCGAGCCAAAGGACTTTGAATGTGTGAATTAGTGAGAATTAGGAGAGAACTTTTATAAGAGGGGTGAGGGGAACCTTTGGAAAACCTAGAAATATTATTTTATAATAAATTCATATTCAGTTTCTAATGGCTCCAAAATGGATTATTAAAAGTATAAGGTGGGGATGGGTCAATGTAATTTCAACCAATGGAATTTAGATAGGTTTGGGTTATTATATTACCCTTATCATTTAGTTTTAACTCTTAGTAAATTAGTTTGACATTTACCATGTCACATTGTATTTTTATATTAGATAGTTAAAAAACATACTATATCCATCCAAGCGACCCCCATGTGGTCCACTAATGACACACCTCTCATGATATATGTCTTTTGGCTGAACCATTTATTTTTAGGAATAGAATATAAATTAATAATGTAATATTTGTTTTAAAAAAACATTTATGTCAATTTTGACACTATTCAATAATTGATTTTTTTTTAAAAGTCCTAACAAATATATTAATTCGAACTAAATTCATTAAAGAAATCATATAATGTCATGTTAACCAATAAAATTCATTTATGTCATCAAAACATTCAAATTATATTTATTTTAAAATTTATAATACCAATTATTTGATTCTTTCAATAATAAGGAAAATACATCATCATTATTGTGTCATAAATAATATTAATTATTAAATGTCTAAAAATTATAAATAAAATACCATTTTGTAGGAAATAATTTTATTGTTCAAATTAATATTTATAGTAGAAAATCCATCAGATATTACCCTATATAAAAATTATTTTTCTAAAACATATATGCTTATGTCATTTTTGTATTTATTTAAACTTAATTAATATAAAGTGTCCTTATCACTTACAAATGGATCCATGGGGTCCCAAAATCGACCCAAAGATTCCCATGGTCGTAAATGTATCAACCAATAAAGTTAGGAAAAATTTTATGGTAATGTATTATTATTATTATATTGTTTTTACCCTTATTTACCGGATTTACCCTTTAACCATGGTAAATAAAATATTTACCGAAATAATTATTCAAAATGTCTAAAAATAAAAGTTAAATATTTACACAATTTGAACATCCTAATTCCAAAAATGGAATAAATTTTTCCAAATTCAAAACACAGAATTGGTAGAAATTAATTTAAAATTAATTCCCTTTGTTAAAACAAAAAAGCATGTTTTTAAGAGATAATAACTACCAATATATTGACACTTGTTTATGTCCGGTTTAATTGTGAAATTATGTCCAATGACCAAAATTGTTTTAAATGGTAAAAATATATTCTAAATATACTTTTAAATCACTCAAATTCATAATTTATCACTATCAATTATTTTGATTTAAAAAGTTGTTTTAAATTAATATTTAGTAATTTTAACTACTCAATAAAATATAAAAGTTATCTGAAAAGAACCAAAATCTCACCCTAGGCTAATTTCGATATTCTGAATCCAAAAATAAATTCCATTTTAATAGATAAAATTTATAAAATTTCAAAAAGTGTGTATTACTATTCATAACGACTACTTTGATTGGTCGTAGTGTGTTAGAATCTCTATGTTCCATACAACACATGATACTATATTATTCAAAGAGAAACGTACCGTGGATGATTTGGATGTTAAATTCTCCCCTCTTTCAAATAATTTCATCATCAAAATTTCAAGAATAATACATCATGAAAAGACTCTGGTGGTTCTTCATCATAAGTTCCTCTAGTTCCCACATTTCCTCTTCCATATTATCGTTCCTCCATAGAACTTTTACCAGACGAGTTGTCTGGTTTCGCAGTACTTGCCCTCTTGTATCAAGAATCATAACGGCCCCTTCCCAATAAGATAGATTGGATTCCTGTTCTAATTACTTATAATTGAGAACATGCATTTGGTCAGGCATGTATTTTCTCAAAAGTGATACATGGAACACATCGTGACCTTTGGAGAGACTTGGAGGCATTGCCAAACGGTAAGCTACAACCCCAATTCGTTCATGAATTTCGAAAGGTCATATATACCTGGGACTCAATTTACCTTACATGTCGAAATGTATAACTCCCTTCCATGGAGATACCTTAAATAAAACATGATCTCCTACCTGAAATTACAAATCCTTCCTTCGGTTGTCAGCACAGCTCTTCTGCCTACTTTGAGCTGCATTGATGTGGTTTTGGATTACCTTCACCTTCTACATCATTTACCCCACCCGTTTTGGGCCTACAAGTTTTCTTTCACCATCTTCATCCAAACAGTTTGGTGTGCGACATCTCTTTTCATATAACACATCATATGGTTCCATTTGAATACTCAAATGGAAGCAATTGTTATTGGGAAATTCTAACAGTTGTAAATATTGATCCCACATACCCTGAAAGTCAAGTGATCAGGATCTTAAAATGTCTTCTATGGTTTGAATAGTCCGTTCTGATTGTCCATATGTTTGAGGGTGGTAGGCTGTGCTTCAATGAAGATCATTATCTAGGGATTTCTGAAGACTTTTTCAGAATCTTGAAGTAAAATTAGGATCACGACTAGAATCAATGGACAGGGTTACTCCATGAAGTCTCACAACTTCATTAATATAAAGTCTTGTTAGAATTTCGACTGGTAAATCTTCTTTTATAGCATGAAAATATGCTGAATTGGTTAGACGCTTAACAATGACCCATATTGCATCGTTCCTTCTAAGAGTCATTGGTATCCCCATGATGAAGTCTATCGTTATATTATTCCATTTCCTCTCTGGTATGGGAGGAGGTTGCAATAATCCACCAGGCTATTGCCTTCCAGCTTTCACTTGTTGACAATCCATACTTCTTGACACAAAATCAGCAATCTCCCTCTTAATGTTGTCCCAACAAAAATTTTCCTTCAAATCTCTATACATTTCGGTGCTCCTAGGGTGTATAGAGAAGTTGCAACTATGAGCATTGTCCAACAATTCCCTTTTTAGATCAGGTATATCGTGAACACAAAGCCTCTTCTCAAATTTCAAAATTCCTTCTTCATAAAAAAAGTATCTCAATCTCCCATCATTCATAGCTTTAATCTTCTTTTGAAATTATTCATCGTTGGTCTGAGAAATCTTAATCCTTTCTAGTAAAGATGGTTTGGCATCCATTTAAAAAATCATTGATGTTTCACCTTCCATTGGTATTCCCATGTCCATCTTCACAAGATCCATGAAAATTGGATCCCATTCAATTATCATATTGTTCAAAACTCCAAGATCATTTCTTCTCAAAGCATCTTCCACCTTTTTTGCCTTCCCTAGGTGGTAGTGTATCGGGAAATCATAATCCTTGAGTAATTCAAGTCATCTCTTCTGTCTCATGTTGAGTTCTTTTTGTGAGAAAATATACTATAAACTCTTGTGTTAAGTATAAATCTCACATTTTCACCATAGAGTTAGTTTCTCCTTATCTTCAATGAAAATATCATAGATGCTAACTCGATATCATGATTAGGATAGTTTTTCTCGTGAATTTTCAACTGTCGTGATGCATAGGCAATAACCATATCTTTCTTCATAAGGACACAACCATGTCCTTTCTTCAATGCATCACTATAAATAATGAACTCATCATTTTCCGATGGTAGATTAAATATAAGAGCATTGACTAATATTTTAGTCAGTTCAAAAAAAACATTTTTCACACTATTTTGTCCAAACAAATTTAACCCCTTTGCATGTGATCTTTGTTAATGGGTTATCCATCCAGGAAAAATTCTGGACGAAATGTCGATAATAACCTGCTAAACCAATAAAACTGCGTACCTCAGTTATACTCGTCGGTGCAGGCCATTAATGGATTGCCTTGGTCTTAGAAGGATCAACATAGATTCCATCTTTAGAGATAATATGACCAAGAAAAGAAATATCCTGAATCCAGAATTCACACTTACTAAACTTCCATTATAATTCATGTCTTCTCAGAGTCATTAGGATATTGTGCAAGGGATTTTTATGATCTTCTTGGATTTTGGAGTATACAAAGATATCATCAATAAATACCGCCAAAAATTCATCTAGATATTCCTTGAAAACTCTATTAATTATATGCATGAATACAGAGGGTGCATTAGTCAGCCCAAAAGGCGTTACTGTAAACTCGTAATGCTGGTACCAGGTTCGAAAGGTTTTCTTCGGAATGTCTTCCTTCTTCACACACAACTGATGGTATCCAGACCAAAGGTCAATCTTTGAAAAGTATTGAGCTCTATGAATTTGGTCAATTAAATCATCAATGTGAGGTAGGGGATACTTTTTCATTGTTGTTATAGCATTGATCTCCCCATAGTCAATAAATAACCTCATAGATCCATATTTATTTTAAAACAAGAATAGGGGATCCCCATGGAGAAACACTAGGGAGAATAAATACCTTATTAATCAATTACTCTAGTAGTTTCTTTAGTTCATCTAATTCCACAATGTCCATTCTATAAGGGGTTTTCGATATAGGCCTTGATCTAGGAATTAAATCAATGGAAAACTTAGCTTCTTATTCTAGAGGATGTCCAGGTAAATATTCTGAAAACAAATCTACATATTCATTCACAATAAGTACATCCTCTATTTGAAAAATCCCTTCCTCTCCCATAGTCATTTCATTTTCTTCCTCCCCAATAATTGAAGTTAGATGAGCTAATTGGGGTGGATCTAGATAAGAATTATGTGGTGACTATTCATCACTAAAGATAAGGTGTTCCTTATCATCATAATCAAAAACTGTAACCTCCTTCTTCTTACAATAAAACTTCACATCATGGTTAGAAATCCAATCCATACCGAGTATTATATCAAACTCAATCAAAGGTATGACAAAGAGATCAGCGGATAAAGAACATTTATGGGCTCTAATGGGGACTGATTCACAAACAATTGTTGTAATGATACTTCCCTAAGAAGTTTTAACTGAAAACTCCCTTGTTAAATCAAATTGTAAATATATAATTTTCTTAGCAAACTAAGAAGATATGAAACAATGTGACGATCCAGAATCAAATAATACATTTTCTAAACTTGAGGAAACCATTAAATTACCCTCCACCACGTCTTTCAGAGCTTCTACCTCAGCAGTAGTGATAGCATAATCTTGTCATGATCCCTTGGCTTTTTCTAAGTTAAGTTCCCCTGATTCATAGGAAATTCATTTGAATAAGTTCCCATCTCTCTCTTCAGTTGTAGCATTGAACATCAGTAGTTTCTTTCTTCCCCTTGCAATCACGTGCATGGTGGCCTTTTTAACCACACTTGTAACATACTCCCATTCCATTCAATAAAGTACTAGGGTGTTTCTTCCCACATTTACTACATGATGGATAGTCAAATTTTCCCTTATTCCCCTTATTTTCACTCCCAAAGTGATCAGCAGATCTCTTCTTCTCTTCCTTTTCTTTAAAGTCACAATTCTTAGAGAATTCTATTTCTGTCTTGATAGAACATGAGATAATATCTTCGTACAAAAAGAAGGATTTTGACACTAATTATCGACGAAGAAATGGGATTAACCCATCAATGAAATGATCAATATTACTTCTTGGGTTACGTATATAATCACCAGCATACCTTGCTGACCTTGTAATGTTAGACTCATACTTTGCTACATTTTTATCTTCCTTTTGTCTCAGACTAAGAAATTGCCTTTCCATATCTGCTCGATGATCACGAGGAAAGTATTTTTCTAAGAGAAGCTCTATCAAATCCCTCCATTTCATATTTTATACATTATCATATTCCCTTGTGTATTGAATCACTGACCACCATTGATCAGCATCTCCAGTGAGGCGATAAACTGCCAGGACAACTTTTTCCCTTTCACTACTCCCCAAAACCTGAAATATTATCTCTTCAGAACTTATCCATTGCTCATATACTAATGGATTTGTACTCCAATTGAATTTTGGTGGTTTCTTCCTTATTAAGCGATATAACATTGATCCTCTACGCTGTAGATTAGGGTGCTCCATATGGGTAAGGTTATTATTCATAACCTGAGTGAGTTGTCCCAGTATGGTGATTTGTTGATCAACACCAGTTGCATCACCAGCTCCACTATAATAATCTTGACTAGGAGGGAAAAACCTATATGGAGTGCATGAATTGATATGGTTTCCAATTCTTCCACTAGGATCCATTTCAAAACAATGGCATAAAATAGATCATTTTATGAATCAAAATACATAATTCCATTCTTGTAAAACAAATTACCTAAATTGAACTATTTATGGATTAAATCCATAATAATAAAAAAATTTCTTTGAGGAAGTATATACTCATAAACCATTCGTAATGGTTTGTAATGAAAATGATAATTATCCTAAGTATATCCCCTGAGAGTGTCGTAACCAAGAGTGAAGTAAGGCCCATTGTCGTGCACCAGTTCCCGTTCGAGTATAGATAAAAAAATTGTTTTTGGGTTTTACCCCTTGGTACATTTGTGCCACAGCCGCCTCTACCTGTTCGTATCTAGATAGGGATTTATTTCTCGGAAAACTCAAAAAAATTTCTACAATACCAAAATTCAAGGATGTTCTTCTATACTAATACTCAAATTCCATCATAGATATGTGTTCTCTTATCAGAGTTTATCTAAATAAAGCATCCAAGGATTATACTAAACTTACTCTGATACCAACTATAAAACCCTGACCCTAGTTACCCAGAGTTGATGCATTATTACATAACATTGGCATGATCACAAAATACCACCTCTTGAAAGACCTATATGTTTAGTAGTCTTGGAAACACTAGATACATTCAGAAATTTTACATTACATCATAAAGTGGAAACTACAACAACATCTTGTCTCCACACTCATATCCCCTTATAATATCCCTACAGGTCATTCATAAAATACTTCTTCACATCCTGGGAAAAATAAAACATAGAAAGGGCTGAGCTGAAATGCCCAGTAAGGATAACAATATAGCAGAAACATTCATAAATAATCATAAACATTTAAGGCAATGTATAACTAAAACAAAATCATTTTAAACTTGAATTTCTGCATAATAAGGAAAAAATAAAATGAAATAATTCCATTTACATATTTACATGGATATTCTAAGAGTCGAATAATCACATGAAATATCAATAACCACATTCATAATGATGGAATGCATAATGCCAGATTATCATAACCACATAGCCAAGGCCTCGTTCCATGACTATAATTAATATTTTTTCAATGCCTTGTGCCAAGACAGTAGTTTTTCTCATGAGACCTACCAATGCATCAAGGAGCTATAGCGGGCTCCACCCATCACATATTAAGTCTAATTCATTCCTCATATGAACAGGTTTAAATATAACATAAAAATTCGTATTAAAACTAGTATAAAAAATTTCAATACATTATCCATAAACCATGAATGGTATAAAATTTACACATCCATAGTCAAACATATCACTAAACCTTCAATACAATATGGATTTTTTGTATCATAATAAATAAACTTCAAATAAGCTTAAAATCCATCAAAGGATGTTCATATAGATGAAATCAAAACTATTTGAATGAAATATATCTTTTTTTGAAATCATTTTGATGTCACATAATTATAAAATAAAACATTTACTTTGATAATGTTATTATATTCTTGTAGGGGAAGATTTGACAATTTTATAATGGCAGAAAATAGCCGCACCCACCGTATAAGTTATAAGAAGAAAATCATACCTTAATTTTGTCGAAAAGGTTAAAAAGGTCCTTGTTTGGAAAATGACAGAAAGATTCCTTTATAAACAACATATAAAAATTCAACAAGGGTATAAATGAATTTATCCCATAGTCTTCAAAATATTAAGAATGATTTGAAATATATTTTTAAGAAACATGGATGTGGATGATAAAGAGGTCCTAGTAGATAATCACGTATAAACAACCTCAGATAATGAAGAGAAGGTGAAATAAACCCTTACCTTAAAGTTTTCTTTGTTTGGGGGTAGGTTAACCTCCTGTATAATGGTGAAATAATTTTTATTAAATTATACAAGAATAATATACATTAAAATGATATAATATATGATCTTTAAACATTTCTTTGTTTGTAATATCTTATTATTATCGTCATTTCGGGTGTTAACTTATATGTTTTGTTAAACAAGATTTGTTTGTTATTTATATGTGGTATCTTATTCATATCCAAAAAATATATCAAGTGCTTAAAAATTATTTTTACTCATCAAATTAGAATTAGTCTCTAATGGATGCGATGGGGAATGAATCTCGTCGCGTTCGTGGAGACGGTAGTCCGTACGTTTTCACAAATGACAATATCATGCTTTTGATATTAAAAATATATATAATTTGATGGTATATCATATATACATAATATTTATCATGTTATATTTATTATTTACATTAATTACACATAATTATTATACCCATAAAAATAATAATGTTTTGAATAATAATTACACCACGATGTGGAGATGGTAAGTCGTACGTACGCACGTATAATAACATGTCATTCAATGGATGGATAGAATACTGAATATGGTTTTACAATGTTTATAATAACATCATAGTATATACATGATACTGGAGTTATTATTTTATAATTGGAATAATGAAGATATAATAAGTGGATGATGAAAGGAACTTGATAGAGGGTGGTGAAAACATTACCTCTTCTTCGGGTTCTTCCTTTTCATTTGATCAAAAGGGCTCCTTAGGTTGGAATTATGATCAAACTAAGTCCACTAGGATGAATTGAGGGAATTTTAGAGAGTATTTGGGAAGGGTTTGGCTGATCCAAAAGGCTTTTAATTGGTGAATTATTGAGAAAGGGGAGTGCCCTTTTAGAAGAGGGGTGAGGGGAACCTTTGGAAAAGCTTGAAATATTATTTAATAATAAATTAATATTTGGTTTCTAATGGCTCCAAAGTGGATTATTAAAAGTCTACAGTTGGTATGGGTCGAGATAATTTCAACCAATAGAATTTAGACAGGTTTGGGTCATTATATTAAACTTATCTTTTAGTTTTAACTATTAGTTAATTAGTTTGACATTTACCATGTCACTTTTTATTTTTATATTATATAGATAATAAACATACTATATAAATCCAAGAGACCCCCAGGTGGTCCATTAATGATATATCTATCATGATATAAGTCTTTTGGCAGAACCTTATATTTTTAGGAATAGAATATCAATTAATAATATAATATTTGTTTTAAAAACTCATTTATGTCAATTTTGACACTATTCAATAATTGATTTTTTTAAAGTCATAACAACTTTATTAATTCGAACCAAATTCATTTAAGAAATACTATAATGTCATATTAACCAATATAATTCATGTATGTCATCAAAACATTCAAATTATATTTATTTTATCATTTACAATACAAATTATTTGATTCATTCATTAATAAGGAAAATACTACATCATTATTTTGTCTTGAATAATATTAATTATGAAATGTCAAAAAATTATAAAAAATACCATTAATTAGGAAATATTTTAATCTTCCATATTAATATTTATAGTCCAAAATTCAACATATATAACCATATATAATAATTGTTTTTCTAAAAGATATATGCTTATGTCATTTTTGTATTAATTTTAACATAATTAATATAAAGTGTCCTTATCAATTATAAGTGGATACATGGGGTCCCAAAATCGACCCAAAATGCATATGTTCGTACATGTATCAACCAATATGTTCAGGACACATTTTAGGGTAATTTATTATTATAATAATATTATTTTTTTACCCTTATTTGCAGGATTTACCCTTTAACCATGGTAAATAAAATATTTTCTGAAATAATTATTCAAAATGTCTAAAAATAAAAGTTACGTATCTATACAATTTAGAAATCCTGATTCCAAATATGGAATCCATTTATCTAAATTCAAAACACAGAATTTGCAGAAATTAATTTAAAATTAATTCTCATTGTTTAACCAAAAAACATGTTTTTAAGAGATAATAACTACAAAAAGATTGAGACTTGTTTATATATGGTTTAATTGTTTTATTATGTCCAATGACCATCATTTTATTAAATTGTAAAAATATATTCTAAATATACTTCAGAACCACACAAATTCATAATTTATCACTATTAATTATTTGATTGAAAAAGTTGTTTTTAATTAAAATTTAGTAATTTTCACTATTTATCAAAATATAAAAGTTATCTGAAAAGTACAAAAATTTCGCCGTAGGATAATTTCTATATTACAAATCCAAAAATTAAGTACATTTTGAGAGATAAAATTTTTAAAATTTCAAAAATGAGGAATTACTATTCATAACAACTACTTTGATTGGTCGGAGTATGCTAGAATCTCGAAGCTGCGTAGAACACACGCTATTGTATCATTCAAGGAGAATCATACCATGGAAGCTTCGGGTGTTACATGGATTTTCATTGACTTTCTTTTTAAGGCTATTTAAATAATTTAATTTTGTATTATAATAAACATAATTATAATCTATTCTTGGATGTTCATAAAAAACTATTGTGTATACATGATTAATGTGTTGTATATCAACCATTTTTCATGAATGAATTTCCATGGCTTGAGCTGAATGGGTTGGTGGTGCAGATGGCAGCATGATTGATTCGAACATCTTGGCCAACTACTCAACTTATGGATCTAGTCTAGTATGCTCTTCATCTTGATAAATCCCATGATGATATTGTCTACAATCACTCTTCCTCTGAATGGAATTATGAGATACTTTATCTATAATTTCTCAACCGTACTTGAAATTTTAATCATTAACCCTCCATTAGGTGTGACATCAATGATAGTGCAAGCATCTAGTTGGATTTATTGAAATAATATTAGATTTATATCCACATATTGAGTCCATATTATGGTCACTTTCATGTACATTCATTAATATTGTCCCATGATACCCATGTTCACTATCCATTTTCATGGGAGAAATTCTATAAGTCATTCCTCATTTTACATGTCTGAATTGGATGGATATAATTATATAATATTTTCATGGACAAATCATATAAATTCAAAATTAACTCAGGTAATTAACTTTTGATCCAATCCTTTGGTCATCATCATTTGTAGAAGTGAATAACATGATGTCTTATGGAATCAGAAGATACTCCCTAGTTGCGAATGGTATCACAGACATTCATAATGTTTGAGGTATTCTCATGGGAGTCATCATATTGAATCCAACTAAATTGGATCCTATTTTCGATCATTTGTATGAGTAACAATTCAATTTATAATTTATATTCATGTATATTAGGGTTTACGATGTTGGGTTTCACAGCATTTATTAATATAAATTTATAATCCCCAATGGTGCGCTATTGCTACAATAAATTCCCTCTATATATTAGTTGTTTCAACTTTGTGGTGTTGGTCTTTCTATCCCCACATTATTATTGTGTTCTTCTATTTTTTAGTGGCATTATATAGAGATTTAACTTTTGTTTTAGGTTTCATAAAAATATGTTCTTGTGCATAATGTCTCTTTGAACTAGTAAACTGATCATGATACATGTACTAAGATGAAAGAATAAAAAATAAAGTGTAATCAGGTGAGGTAATCCATGTTTCTTTGTCATATATTACTATTAATTATCACATTCCTTTTGATCCCCATCAACAACACCAAATTATGATGATCCTAAAACCATCATTTAATTCTCATGTTCTATAGTCAAATTGGATTTATTGTTAAAAATCTACATTTTTTACTATGGCGTAGTATATTGGAAGTCTGGGATTGGTTCCATGAGGACCTGGATTGGTTGGTTTGAACTAAGGCATATAAAATTTTGGGTAAGACTCCTCACAAGATTGTTGATCTTGGTATAATGAGTAAATATAAGGTATTTATGGATTAAGATTAATGTTAATTAATAGATCATGATCAATTAAATGGTTTGAGATAAATGATGGTATTCATTCCATCTTGTTGGGGTTCTACGGTCTTGGATGTAATGTAATAAATGTTCACTTTTTTTCTATACTCAAGAAAACTAGATCTAAGAGAGGGATAAATATTTCTTGGTCTAGGTATAGTTACATATAGGATCCATTATCCTTATCATCAAAAGATAAAATTATCATAGGGTATTTATCATTTCATATTCTAATTCAATCAGACTAGGGTCATTCATTCAAAATTATTATGGTCTAAGTCACATTAATGTATTGGATTAATAATTATTTTTAACCTAATTACAATTCATAAATATTACCATTATAATAATTAAATATTAAGTAGTTTCAAAAACCTCTAATCTAGATCCCTAACCTAAACAGTTTAACTCCTCATTGTATAATCAATGGAAATTAGTAAATTAATTTAAAACATGACTAATACACTAATGTAATTTGAGATTAAAATTTGAGAAATAATTCAATAAATAGAAACAATCAGTTTTCAATCATTTAATTTAGAATAACTGATGTAATGCTAGATCCAATCACAATTCTAATCAAATAATTACGTGAAATAAGAACAATATCTAACACAACACTGATTTGTTTACGATTCACTATTGAGATAAAGAACACATGTAGCATAGTGTTAGTCATGTAAAAAGGATGATAAATTCTTTTGAAATTAATAAAAGGGGCTTGAATAATTGTGAAACAATGAATAAAATTTATGAAACATTGGTTTTTGGAGAAAATGATTTATAAATTTTTGAGAGAAGACGAGATAAAGTGAGATAAAAATCAAAATACATAAACAGTTATGTACACACTGCTCTTATTGTATGTAAATATTGTGATTTTTACAAGACATTTAATGGGTATACATGCCTTGTAACTTTAAACCATGGTTTCCTCCGCAAATTTTTATTTTTTTTAATATATCTTGAATCACATTCAAATATATTGAACATTGAATCGTTTCCAGACATGAAATATAGCATCACGACGCATATCTTCCTTGGTTATATATATTGAAAGTGAGATTTCTGTTCTAAGGTTACACAGTGGGTAATGGAGAATCATATCATGTAGCTACATCATGGATTTAAATTGTTTTACAAACATCTTCACGACTTGTCAAATATTGTTAAAGGTGACTCCACATCGTGTAATGGAGTTTCATGATGTGTAATTAACATTTCTTGTATATTTGTATTTCTTTTTATTTGAATTATTGAAAAAATATTTTTTCAACTAAATCACATACCTAGTCATTATTGGGTAAAAAAGGATAATACATAAAAATATTAAAGAAAATTGTATATATGAATATATATTATCAATAAAATATTTAAAAAATGTACTATATTTAGTGGTAATTAATTTTTAATATGTTTTATCTTATTAGGATATTCACTTGGATATCATGTACCATATTGATAATGTTCTTCATAATAAGACTACTCACATATTTAATGTAATATAGGGGAACCATATGTATTAGGAGGAGACATGGGAACAGAAGGAAATAGAGAAAAATTAATACCCCCGTCTAATTTCTTCTTAGTGGGTGATCAAAAATTTGGATGGTCTAATTTCATAATGGGGAATCGTATAAATATCCAAATTTTTATCAATCAACATTCTCCTGTAATTTTATAATTGATTCATTTGAAGTAATTTATTGTGTTATAGGGAACATAAACGTCAATATTTAACTTATAAAATTATAATAATGGCATGAATATTATATTAATGGAGTATGTATACACAAATGAATTTAAAGTGTTTTATTGTGATGAAATATAGTATAACATAATAATAATATTAAAATTTTGATCTTCATGATCTACATGAATGAGAAAAGTAACAGTAAATAATGTATAAATGAAATAAAATATTTGTAATACAGCAATGGTTCTAAAAATGAAAATATATATAACCTTCTCTTAAAATTGAAGCGAATAATGAATGAATAAAATTTATGATATTTATAGAATGTATTAGACCCATGAGATAGTTAAAAATCATACCAATGGATGAGTAGTCTGACAAGTAGAACACAAATGTATCTTTTCAAAATAGTAAACTAGCCATTAAAATATTGTCTTTAACCATGGATGTGAAAAATAAAAATTTGGTATCTTATAAAATGAATATAAGACAAAATCATATAATAATACATGTGAATTAATGTTTTAATAATGATAAAATTAGTGTCTGTATTTTTATGAAACATATATGTTTTATATTCAATTACATAACAGATATAATGTCATGGAAACTAAACTTATTTTCATAAAATGTTTTTATAAAATAATTTTACTTATCATTATAACGATAATATATTTTTTGGAGGTAAAAATTATTTTCTAAATATATTTAACATATTTATAAAAATATATTCATAAAATGGATTTTATTATTGAATCTATACATAGAAAAATGATAAAGGATTTTTTTTATTTTAATAAAATAATTGATTTTCTATATAATAGTGAAATATGAAAAATATAATATCTTACATTAAATGTTAACTATGTTATTTTTCAAATAATGGATGATGTTCGAAGCCATTATATGAATATAAAATGAAAATATCATTTTATGTATTTACATTATTAAAAAATATTGAAAATTCTGAGAAAATTGATAAACTGATAAATTTTATATTCATGAATCTATCTTATACTCCCCTTCTCAATACCTCTTTTCACCACCCCTTCTCCCCAATCCTCCAAATCTATGCTTATTAACAAAACAAAATCAAACAGCATCTTTATTTCAATCCAAATTTCCAATGAATATATTTCTCCAATATATAATAATCCCAAGGTTCTTTAAGAGGATTCTGTAGGTGACATATCCAATAGAGAAGTCAATACCCTCAACTGAACAATATTTATTTCCTTAACTCAACTACCTAATAATTATTTTATGATACATATTGTTATTATAAAACATTTAAATATAAAATAATTCATTTTCATTATATTTATGGAAAATTCTATTCCTCTCTTTTAAAATTTAATATATTAAAAGACAATCTGTTTTTGGATCAGTTCACATCCATCATGTATGATGATTATTTTTCCCACTACTACCTTCAGGATTTGTCTAATTTCAAATAATATTGTTTAATGTGATCTAAATATGAATATTATATTTTTTATAGTCTATAATGGATATATATTGTAATATAAATGGAAACACATTAAGTTCTTCATGGCTAAAAACCCATCATAAATGGAGAATCAATATGTATATAAAACATACACTCTCAAAATCATGATTAGTTGATTATATTATTGTGAATTCTGGTTTTTTACTTATAAAAATATTAACTCCTTGAAAACACATATCAATAGTTATTTACCCATTTCATGAAAACATTCGTAATTATCTATATGTTATTATTCCTTGGAACCAAGAAAATAATTATATCGAGACTACAATTATAAATAAAATATTTCAAGGAATTGACTCTATCAAAACGGAAATTCAAAATAAAAATAATACATAGTTCATTTTTTTGTAATGTTTTTAAGAAATATTATTTTTTCCAGAATATTAATTTAATGTGAATACCAAATCTAGACATTCGGTCGGGGATCTCTAGGAACCTCCATATTTTAATTAGATTTTTATTTATCTCTTATTAGCTAAAATAATCTCTATATAATTCTTATATAGATATTTTTTATTCTATGTATATGATTCAAAAATATATAACAGGTTTAATTCACCATTCTTTTATGTTGATATACATTTTTAATAATCCCATTCAAATTGTATTTCGGTAAGTGAATTTGATTAAAGAGAACCTCTATTCGTTCATTCATCATTTGAAATACCTCATAATTAATTTTTAAACCGAAAATGGCTTCTAAAAATTCACATTTTAATATTTGAAACAAATACTTCATATATTATATTATTTAAATCATTATTTTCTTACCCACTTTAATTAATATTTATCCATTTATAAAAATCCCACCTATAAGAAACATTTCAAGTAGTATTTCTCCACAAAAATTTATTCTATTAAGTAACATATATATTATTCCATCTCATACTCGTATTCATTTATCTATTAATATCCCATAATTACTTAATCCCTTCTTTGATGGAAATAATTTTGAAATTTTATTAGGAAATTCATAGTCATAAGATTGTTTGGCTTCACTTATTTTCATTATATCAGTTTGTGAATTTGTAAATATGTGTGTGTTGAAGAATATATAATGATATGTTTGTGAGAAAATGTTTTTCAATTTATATATTAACATTATTATGATAGAGGACGTTTTAATAATATTTAAGTTACTGAACATTAGGAATATGTTCTTGAATGTTTCTTAGTTTGTTCATATAATGAAGTTGTATGCAGTTCAATATGTGTCTATATATTGATCAATGAATTAAGTTGTACAGTTCTAGAAAATAATCAGATGAAGAATAGTGAAGGTTACTACAATCATTATATATAACAATATTACCATATAAATACTATTTCAGAATGATTTAATTAAAATTTTATGATGTTCCATAGTGCAAAAAAGTTCTATTTAAATATTCATGATGTTTTCCTTCTGATTCATTATTTTTTCATTTTTTAATAGATTATATCTTTGTAATAATATTTAAATATTGTAATGAACCGTAAAATTACGGGTCTTTACATCACTCCCACCTCAGGGCTTTACGTCCCCGTAAATATATATAAATAACTAGTGAAACAAATGTGGGTACTGAGCATGCATCTGAGCCTCCCGCTCCCAAGTGCTCTCCTGGAGGTTCCCGTGCTACCATCTGATGCACACTAGAGAAATCGATCATCCACGTAGGACCTGCTCCTGTCGATCCTCGATATCCACTGGGACCTTCGCAAAAGTCGCCCCATCATCAACGTCCAGCTCCCCATGGTTAATGATATGCGTCAGGTCGTGCACGTATCTCCTCAGCTAAGATACCTGGAAGACGTCATGCACCCGGTGCAACAGAGGTGGTAGAGCCAGGCGATAAGCCACCTCGCCAATCCTGCTGAGGACCTGGAATGGTCCGATGAAGCGTTGAGACAACTTGCCGCCTCGACCAAATCTCCATAAACCATGTCGAGGTGAGACATGTAAGAAGACGTGGTCGCCATCCTCGAACTCTAGTGGCCTCCGCCTCCTATTAGCATAAGACTTCTGCCAGCTCAGAGCTGTCCTCATCCACTCCTTGATGACCTAGACATTCTCTGTCGTGGCCCGGACCATCTCTGGTCCCACAAGTGATGACTCCCCAGGGTATGTCCAGCACAAAGGAGATCTACAAGGTCGACCGTACAACGCCTCGTATGGTGCCATCCCGATGGTGGAGTGGTAGCTGTTGTTGTACGCAAACTCCACCAAGGGTAGGTGGTCCTCCCAGCTGCGACCAATGTCGAGGACCCATGCGCGGAGCATGTCCTCGAGAGTCTGAATGGTCCGCTCCGTCTGACCATCCGTCTGAGGGTGAAAGGCAGTGCTCAGACGTGGCTGCGTCCCGAATGCCTCCTTCATCCCCTTCCAAAGCTGGGAAGTAAAGCGAGAATCTCGATCGGAGATGATGGATGTTGGCACACCGTGATGCCGTACAATCTCCTGGACGTATAGACGTCCCAAGATCTTCAATGAGCCCTGCCCTCTGATGGGTAAAATGTGAGTCGACTTGGTGAGTAGGTCGAAAATCATCCAAATGGAGTTGTGACCTCTGGAAGTTCATGGAAGTCCAGTCACGAAGTCCATAGATATCCCGTCCCACTTCCAATCCAGGACCTCCAAGGGCTATACCAAGCCTTTTGGTACCCGGTGCTCTGCCATCACCTGCTGGCAGGTGAGGCATCGAGAAAGGAACTCCGCCACAACCTTCTTCATGACCAGCCACCATTGCTGTCGTCTGAGATCATGGTACATCTTCACCACTCCAGGATGTACCGCCAAAGGAGAAGTGTGCAACTCTATCATCACTTCCTCCCGTAAATCAACTGGTACCACGGTACGTCCTACGAAAAGGATGTCATTCTCTACTCCAAATGAGGAATAATCAGGTGCCTGTCCTGTTGATATATGCGCACGCCGCATCTCACAGTCAGAATCCCCACGTTGTGCCTCTCTGACCCACTGTAGTAGTGGAGGGGTGACTGTGAGAGACTGAAGGAAGGATTCTCTATCTCTATCCACGAAGGATATCTGCAATGAGGATAGCTGCTCAGTCGCCTCCTCAAGTAGCTGAATGCCCGTCCTCCTGCTGAGAGCATCGGCTACCACGTTCCCCTTCCCAGGAGTATAGACTATCTCAAAGTTATAGTCCTGGAGGAACTTGAGCCATTGTCGCTGTCTCAGGTTTAGGTCCATCTGAGAAAATATGTACCTGAGACTCTGATGTTCAGAAAAGACTGTAAAGTGCTCGCCCATCAGATAGTGTTGCCATGACTTCAGAGTGAAGACCACTGCTGCTAACTCCAGGTCATGGGTAGCGTAGTTCTTCTCATGAGGCCTCAACTGACGTGATCTTTAGGAGATCACTGCCCACTCCTACATCAGGACTCATCTGAGTCTAGTCCCTGATGCATTGTATTAGACTACGTACCCTACTCCCTCCTCAGGAAACCTCAAGATAGGGGCGCTGGTCAATCTCTGTCTCAGCACCCGGAAGCTCTGCTGACATCTGTCTGACCACACAAATGGTTTCCCCTTCATCATAAGAGCTGAGAGGGGCGCCGCAACTCTAGAGAAGTCTGGCAAAAATCTCTGATAGTATCCAGCTAGTACCAAGAAACTCTGAACCTCCGTCATGCTCTTGGGTGGCTCCCAGGCTAGCACTGCCTCGATCTTCATAGGATCCACTGCAACTCCCGCCTCAGAGATGATGTGCCCCAAGAATGGACCACGCATATCCAGAACTGACACTTCGATATCTTGCCATTAATATGGTGCTCTCAGAGTGTGCCTAGTACAACTTTCAAGTGGTCGGTGTGCTCCTCAGTTTTCGAGTATATCAAAATGTCTTCGATGAAGCCAAAGAAAAATCGATCGAGGTATGGCTAAAAGATTATTTTCATGAGGCCCATGAACACTTCTGGAGTGTTGGTTATGCCGAATGGCATAAACAAGAACTCATGGTGGCCATACCGACATCTGATGGTCGTCTTATGAACGTCCTCATCCCGAACTCTGAGCTGATTATAGCCTGACCTGAGGTCTGTCTTCGAGAACCACCGTGCTCCCTTGAGCTGATCGAAGAGGTCATCAGTCCTCGGTAGTGGATAATTTTTCCTCACTATCACCTGGTTCAGGCGATGATAGTCGACACAACGTCGCAAGATCCTGTCCGCCTTTTTGGCGAACAATATTGGGGAAGCCCAGGGTGAAACACTGGATCGGATGAAACCCTTGCCCTGCAAGTCCTCCAACTGTACCCGTAGCTCCCTAAGCTCAGCAGGGGCCATCTGATATGCTGGGGGTCGATATCGGGGCTGTCCCAGGGAACCGGTCAATATAAAATTCTACCTCTCTATGATGATGTAGTCCTAGAACGTCGTCGGGAAAGACGTCCACATACTGATCCACCACTGCAGGAAAACTAGGACTCTGCATGTTAACTGCTCCTAGGATGAGGATAGCCAACTGATGAGTGATGGGCTGTCCTCTCCTCTACGGAAGTCCATCCTGTGCTACAAACGCTCCCTTCTCGCCGGTGAAGGTGAACCAACTCCCGTCGGTGCGTACCCATCCCACCTTGCAGCTAATACAGTCGATCTGATCATGGACTGTAGATAACCAATCCATGCCCAAGATGACGTCGTAAGGCCTCGACGCTGATACAAGAAGATCCCAGCCGAAGATCTCGCCACCTAGAGTAAGTTCACACTACTGGCACTAGTGCGTAATCGTTGAGTCTGCTCCCGTAGGAGTCTCTAGCCGTAAGGATCGAGCCAACGACTCTATCAGAATCTCAAAGCTCCGAACAAGGGCATCGACTATGAAAGAGTGACTCGCTCCTGTGTCTATAAGAACTGTAGCATGGGTGGAATAGACACATATAGTACCTCAAATCATCTCAGGCGCTCCGTGGTCGGAGGCCTCCGCTGCTTGGAGCTGTGCTTGTCTCTGCCCGCCAGCTCCCTGTGGACGGGGTGGACCTCTTGGTGGTGATGGTGGTAGAGCCTCGAAGCGTTTCCCACCACCTGCTACTCGGCCAGCTCCTCTTCCTCGTCCTCCTACTCCATACCGACCGCCACGTTCGACCCTCTTCCCCTGCCTAGGTGGCCCCTCAACCGTCTACTGCTCCTCGGCACAGTGGTTCGGGCAGTCAGGAGCCATGTGGCCCTGCCCGCCGCATGTGTAGCACTGCCTGCCTCTCGAAATATTGGCTCCATGCTGTGTGCCCTGCACTGCTGAGCTAGTGTCCTGAGGTCATCTTCCTGAGGGTCTGGTCAGCCTGGACACATGAGTCATCCGTCGAATGCCTACTGCAGATGACTCTGCTACGTGCCGGCCCGCGGTAGGTCTCGGCGCTGATGAAGGCTCAGCAAGAAAGCTCTCGATCAAAAGGTATCACTCTAGTACTCCTGCCTGAGTCGGAATGCTGAGGGAGATCAGTGACGCCATGATCTCATGTCTCAAACCCTTCTCAAAGGTCCGGGCACGTAATAATGGGTCTCGAACCATGTCTGTCGAGTAGCACGAGAGATCTATAATTCTCACCGAGTACTGGGCGACCGTCAAGCTGCCCTGCCGCAGGTGAAGAAGCTCCTGGATGCCCACCGCACGGAGGGTGGCTGGGACGAACTATGAGCGGAAGAGGCTCTCAATGTCTGTCCAGAGAAGAGATGCCTCATCGTGCACATGGAGCATCAAGCTCCACCATCGGCCCACTGCCACGTGCAGTAGGCTCGCTGCAAGGATCACCATGAGGTCTGCTGGTGTCCTCACTAACCGGAAAACTCGTACCACTGCCTCCATCCAGTCCTCGACTGCCTGGGGGTCTGTCTCCCCACGGAACCTGGGCGGTTGCTGGCGCTGGAACTCATGTAGTGCACTAAGGCGACGTGCATCGTCATCGGCTGGGGCTGGAAGCATCGGTGGCTCGGCGGGTAGAGGTATCGCCAGTGCCTCAGCTGTCAGAGGGCCCTGTACCGAAGTCTCGTCGCTCGGCGGGCTGTCGTCATGCTCAACTCTTGGAACCCTATTTGGCTGCCATTGTGGGGCAATCCTAGAAAGGAAACAAGTGCGCCACGGTCAGAACAGTATACCTGGTGAGCTGACACAAAGTAATCACGAATAAAACGTGAAACACACATGCAATCAATGTTTTCATGCATTAAGACGGAAATCAGAAATCAGGGTCCTGGTGTACGGATACGTCGGTCGCCGCACCAACACTGGACTCCCTGGACTGATAACCCACCCAATACGCTTAACACTATTGCTTCACATAGAAAAAGATCAGAGTCCAAAGTTCTGTGGTAGCATTGAACTCTTCTGATACCAATTTGTCACGACCCGTCCTCGGGGCCCATTTCGTGACTACCCCAAGCCCGCCTTCCATAGGCCAGGGGCTGGCGAGTAGCACCAAGGCGTAAATCCCTGTAAAAATGGAAGGCATTTCCTTTGTAATGTAAACAAACAATACATAGCAAGCAAGAAGTATAAGTAAAATACTAAGTAAAAACTGAGTACAACAGTAAGTACAGAAAGTAAGTGGGCCATTATACAAACCCAAACTGAATGTAAAGTACAACTGGAAGGGAAAATAGAAACTGAAAAGTAAAGCCGCAACACCGAGCTGTCCACTGGAAATCCCACCTGAAGGGTGGGTACAGATAGCTTCCACTACTCCTCGGTTCTAGCCGACTACTCCGTGTACATCCCGCCCAGTGGTCCACCTCCAAGTACCGTCCTGCTCCGCTAGCCTCAACCACGATCAACGATGTCCGTTGTCTGCAACCAACACAATTTAGTGCGGGCATAGCCCGTGCAGGGGTGAGTATAAGCTACTCAGTAGGGACCTCGAGACCCCCAAAGGTCTCCCAGAATCCACAAAGGATAATCCACAAAGGAAAGATACAATCACGAAGTAACATATGACACTGCTTAGGTATATGCCCATACATATACCTAAGTCATCAATTCTCGTTCGGTTCCATCATCCGAGCCCAAGTACAACCCAGTCCACACAGGAAAGAAAAACGTAAATCCAAACAGTATAGAACAACACAATCCACAAAGGAAATCAAAACATGATTCAGCTCACACAGGTATACCTCTTTGTATGACGATGGAGATGATCAGATATATCCACTGATTCATCTAAGTCGTCAGACCCACAAAGGATTCATAGGTACTAACCCCTGCAATGACCCACAAAGGATCTGACCCACAGAGCATCGATAGGTAACTAACCCCCGCAAAGACCCACAAAGGATCTGACCCACACAGGATCGATAGGTAAATAACTCCCGCAAAGACCCACACCGGATCGGACCCATACAGGATCTGTAGGCGCTGGCCCACACAGGACCGTTGAGTACTGACCGACAAAGGATCAGACCCACACAAGATCTGTAGCACTGACCCACGTAGGATTGCTGAGTGTTGTAGTCATCGCCGTCAAATCCACTGAGGATCTCTGCACAGTCGTCGTCGTCGTCGCAGTCGCAGCCAGCACTAGTGTTCCCGCACACAACAACCTCATTCGGGAGGGTCCGCTCCACGAGTCGAGAGGCTGATACATCAACTGACACATAGTCCAGATTTGATGTATCCAATAGTTCTGTATCATCAATAGGAACTGTACGTCACAGACGGCGCGTTAATCGGACGCCCGGTCTGAGAGTTATTAGCGTTTTCGTCCCAAGGGCCCGGTTCATTTTTAAGGAAAAACCTACCCGACCATACTCCACATGCGTCCAAACCTTGGGCGGAGTATGACAAAAGATCTGTCTCACTTAGAGGAATCTAACAAAGTCGACGACACGTCAATCGGACGTCCGTAGCTCAAGATATGAGTGTTTCCGCTCCGAGGGCCCGGTTGGTTTCGTGTACGAACCAACCCAGCCAAACCCAATGTACTCCGAAACCTTGAGTGAGATATACTGAAACGACCGTCTCGATCCAAGGATCTCATCTCCGCAAACAGTGAATCGATCGGAGGCATGTAGCTCAGGATATGGTAAAAAGACCGAAAAGGTCCGAAAACGGGGGGTCTGGGCCCGGACCGACCCGGCCCAACCTCCCCTGGGTCTGCCCGAACTGGGTCGACCCGACCCTGGTCCGGTTCCGACCAAGCTGGGGACAACTCGACCCGACCCGGCCCGGGCGTGACCCGGCTGGCCGATCCGGGCGGGTCGGCTCTGGACGAGCGGCCGCACCAAAGGAGTCGCGGCCCCCGCGCGGGGGGCTGCTACGTGTCACCAGACGCGGCGCAAGGCCGCGTCCCTTCCACGCGGTCCCAGGTGACCGTGGGACCAGCGCTCGCCGCCGCGGCTTCAGCCATGGTGGGTCTTCCTGGCGGTGCGTAGGGCGCCGCTGCTTCGGGGCGGCCGGTCGCCGCCTCCTGCCGCCGGCACCGGCGTGGCGCGCCGGCGGGAACTTCCGCAGACCACCAGACGCTCTCCGGTGGTCTGTTTTTCCTGCGGTTTGCGCCTACGGCTCTCCTGGGATCTGAACATTGCTTAGAAGGCCTCCAATCACCATTCCGATCCCATTTCGTAAACACTGTTAATCCACGCATCAATGAAAAACTGCGGAGGGTTATCGGGCCATGTTTGTTTGGCCCGCACCCTCCGCGTTAGGTGATAACAATTGGGAACATTAATCAACACATGAAAACATAACAAGGCACAATTTTAATAAATTAAAATTGAACTTTGATCTGGGTTCTTTGTTTTAGAAGGAAAAACCATGGGAAATAATATTATTCTCAAATAAAACCCCTACCTCGTAGTAGTCATCGAATGAGAGTTCTTCGCAGAATTGACCATCGCGGAAGAAGAGGATCGTCGCGTCGCGGAAGGGAGTCGCATGGTCGCGGTATACGGCATCGCGTCTACGATCTCCGAGGGTTAAAGAAAATAAACAGATTTAATTTCATGAATTAAATCCATGTTAAGGATAAAATCCACAAAGGAAATTAAAATGATCCGGATTCCCTACCTCAATCGGTGTTGATCAAAGATTGTCGTGGGGAAGGATCTCCGTAGAGGAATGTCGGGGGAGGAGAATCATTGACGTCGCGGTACACGGTGTCGTGTCGTCGATCTCCGGGGGTTCGGCGTTCTTCATTGCCTTTCGTCGATGGCCGGCATTCTACGCGTTCTTCGCGTTCTTCGCCTTCTTCGCGAAGGAGGATGAAGATACAGATTCTCCAAAACCTCTCAACAAACTGCGCCCAAAAAGAAAGTATGTTGGTCTTATTTTATTATTATGCCAATAGTTTGAAAACATGTTAATAATTGAACCATTAATTCGTTGAATTAATGGTAACGACTTAACTTTCAATTTAATAGGAGCGTTTAAGAGTTTTAGAAAACACACCAGTTGACTTCATTAAACAGGAGTTGTTGCGGGTGCGTTACTTAGGGGAAAAGAAACGGTGGGGCTCATACGGGCCCCACCTCACAAATATCATACCAAGAGGGTAAGATATTTTGGGTTCCACCATATATGCTTCAACTTAGATTAAGTAGATTTAAGTGGCTTCAAGTGGTTTTAAGTGAAATAAAATAATGTTGTCGCACCACTTTATTTTATTTTCTTCACAATACCCCAAAAAGTAAAAACCGCACCCGAGTAAACGCAACTCCAGAAGAGGTGTTTATAAGCATGTACCGGTGTTGCAATTCCATCGGTGCCCTCGGAATGTGATTCTGATCACCGGTTCAAAAGTTAGAAAAACCCACTCGTTCGTTCATTGAATATACCCGAGCCAAATTTCAGAACATGATTCCGGGCACACCGGGCCTCAGAATCACATGCCGTCAGAAACTGTGTTCTTCTTAATTTTCTTTGGAATTATACAAGAATGTAGTTTCTGATGGCACGTGATTCTGAGGCCCGGTGTTCCCGGAATCATGTTCCAAATTTTGGCTCGGGTACGTTTAGTGAACGAAATAGTGGGTTTTTCTAACTTTTGAACCATTGCTCGGAATCGAATTCAGAGGGCACCGATGGAATCGCAGTGTCGGTCCTTGCTTAAAAACACCTCTTCCGGTGTTGCGTTCACTCGGGTGTAGTCTTTAACTTTTGGTGTTAAGTGAAGAAACTAAAATAAAGTGGAGCGACAACATTATTTTATTTCACTTAAGGCCATTTGAAGCCACTTAAAGATACTTAATCTAAGTTGAAGCGGATAGGGTGGAACCGAAAATAACCTACCCTCTAGGTAGGATATTTGTGAGGTGGGGCCCGCATGAGCCCCACCTTTTCTTTTCCCCTAAGTAACGCACCCGCGAAAACTCCTCTTTAATGAAGTCAACGGGTGAATTTTCTAATACTCTTAAACGCTCCTATTAAATGGACAGTTAAGTCGTTACCATTAATTCACCGAATTAATGGTTCGTTTCTTAACATGTTTTCAAACTGTTGGCATAATAATAAAATAAGACCAACACACATTCTTCTTGGCTTGGTTTGTTGAGAGGTTTTGGAGTATCTGTATCTTCATCCTCCTTCGCGAAAAATGTGAAGAACGTGAAGAACGCAAAGAACACGAAGAACACGAAGAACGTAGGCCTTCGACGAAAGGCGACGAAGAACGCCGAACGCGCGGAGATAGACGATGTGATGCCTTGTACCACGATGCCGACGATTCTCCTCCCCCGACATTCTTCTACGGCGATCCTTCCCCACGACAATCTTCGATCAACACCGATAGAGGTAGGGAATCCAGATCTTTTTAATTTCCTTTGTGGATTTTATCCTTAACATGGATTTAATTCATGAAATTAAATCTGTGTGTTTTCTTTAACCCACGGAAATCGTCGACGCGACTCCGTATACCGTGACGACGCGACACCCTTCCGCGACGCGACGATCATCTTCTTCCGCAACGATCAATTCCGCGAAGAACTCTCGTTCGACGACTACAACAAGGTAGGGGTTTTATTTGAGAATAATATTATTTCCCATGGTTGTTCCTTCTAAAACAAAGATCCCAGATCAATGTTCAATTTAATTTATTAAAATTGTGCCTTGTTATGTTTTCATGTGTTGATTACTATTCCCATTTGTTATCACCTATCGCGGAGGGTGCGGGCCAAACAAACACGGCCCGACAACCCTCCGCAGTTTTTCGTTGATGCGTGGATTAACGACATTTACAAAATGGGATCGAAAGGAAATTGGATGCCTTCACAGTAAAGTCCGGATCCTTGGAGAGCTGTAGTCGCAAACCGCAGGAAAAACGGACCACTGGAGCGCGTCTGGTGGTCCGCAGAAGTTCCCGCCGGTGCGCCACGCAGGCACCGGCTGCCGGGAAGCTGCGCCACCCGGCGCGCCATGCAGGCGTCAGAGGCCGGCTGACAGGAAGATGCGGCGCCTAGCATGCCGCTGGGAAGACCCACCGTGGCTTCAGTCGCGGCGGCGAGCGACAGTCTCGCGGCTGCGCGAGACCGCGGTGAAGGGACGCGGCCTTGTGCCGCGTCCGGTGACACGGTGCGGCCCCCGCAGCTCCTTTGGTGCAGCCGCTCGGCCAGAGCCGAGCCGCCCAGACCGGCCAGCCAGGTCGCGCCAGCCGGGCCGAGTCACGCCCATCTGGGTCAGACCTAGACCCGGGTCAGGTCGACCCGGTTCGGGCTGACCCAGGGTAGGTTGGGCCGGGTCGGTATGGGCCCAAACCCCCCCGTTTTCGGACCTTTTCGGTCATTTTCTTGCATCTTGGGCTACAGGCCTCCGATCGATGCACCGTCAGCGGTGATAAGATCCTTTGATCGAGACGGTCATTTTGGTATATCACACTTAAGGTTTCGGAGTACTGTGGGTTTGGCTGGGTTGGTTCGTACATGAAACCGACCGGGCTCTCGGAGCGGAAACGCTCATATCTTGAGCTACGGACGTCTGATTGACGTGTTGTTGACTTTGTTGGATTCCTCTATGTGAGATGGATCTTTTGGATTAATCCGCCTGAGGTTTGGACGCAGGTGGAGTACAGTTGGGTTGGTTTTTCCTTGAAAACAAACCGGGCCCCTGGGACGAAAAAGCCAATAACTCTCAGACCGGGCGTCCGATTGACGCGCCGCCGTCTGCGATGTTGAGTTCCTATTGACGATACATAGCTTTTGGATACATCAACTCTGGACTATATGTCAGTTGGTGTATCAGCCTCTCGGCTCGTGGAGCGGACCCTCCCAAATGAGCTTGCTATGTGCGGGAACCCTAGTGCTGGCTGCGACTACGACGGCGACGACGACTGTGCAGAGATCCTCCCTGGATTCGACGGCAACGACTACGACACTCAATGATCCTACGTGGGTCAGTGCTACAGATCCTGTGTGGGTCTGATCCTGTGTGGTTCAGCGCTCAGTGGTATTGTGTGGGCCAGCACCTACAGATCCTGTCTGGGTCCGATCCTGTGTGGGTCTTTGTGGGGGGTTAGTTACCTATCGATACTGTGTGGGTCAGATCCATCGTGGGTCTTTTTGGGGGTTAGTTACCTATCGATCTTGTGTGGGTCAGATCCTTTGTGGGTCATTTCGGGGATTAGTTACCTATCGATCCTGTGTGGGTCAGATCATTTGTGGGTCATTGCGGGGGTTAGTACCTATCGATCCTTTGTGGGTCCGACGACTTAGATGAATCAGTGGATATATCTGATCATCTCCATCGTCATACAAAGAAGTATACATGTATGAGCTGAATCCTGTTTTTCATTCCTTTGTGGATTGTGTTGTGCAATCCTATGCGGATTTAATTTTTGCTTTCCTGTGTGGACTGGGTTGTACTTGGGCTCGGATGTCGGAACCGAACGAGAATTGATGACTTAGGTATATGTATGGGCATATACCGAAGCAGTTTCGGATGTTACTTTGTGATTTTATCTTTACTTTGTGGATTCTGGGAGACATCCGGGGATCTCGGGGTCCCTACTGAGTAGCTTATACTCACCCCTACATGGCCTATGCCCGCACTACGTTGCGTTGGTTGCAGACGACGGACAACGCTGATCGTGGTTGAGGCTTGTAGAGCAGGACGGTACCTGGAGGTGGACCACTGGGCGAGATGTACTCGGAGTGGTCGGCTGGACCCGAGGAGCAGTGGTGGCTATCTATAGCCACCCTTCAGGTGGGATTTCTAGTGCACAGCTCGGCGTTGAGGCTTTACTTTTCAGTTGTAGTTTTTCCTTCCATTTGTACTTTACTTTCAGTTTGGGTTTGTATACTGGCCCACTTACTTTCCATACTTACTGTTGTACTGAGTTTTTACATAGTATTTTACTTCTAATGCTAGCTTGCTCTGTGGTTTTTGTTTACATTACAAAGGAAATGTCTTCCTTTTTTTGCCGGGATTTACGCCTTGGTGCTAGTCGCCAGCCCATGGCCTATGGAAGACAGGCTTGGGGTAGTCACAAAACGGGCCCCAAGGACGGGTCGTGACAAATACGGTAATATTTCGAAGAGAATAAGATTCATAAATCTTTAAAGATACATCATATTGGGAAATATGTAATCATGTATGATAGAGAAATGTATAAGGCCTTTTGGACAGAGAGTTGATGATCAAAAAGAAATGTTCCATTGGATGAACTATCAAATGATCTATAAGAATTTAAATTTTATTTTAATAGAAAATTAATTTTAATGTCAATAAATAGAAATTTTTTTCCATCAATTAGAGGACACCATATTGTGCTGATCCAGAAGAATGTGTATTAGATATGGGATGTATTTTTTTAGTCCTCCAAACATTGGATGCTAAAATATTACAAAAATAATCCATTAGAAAAGACATGATAATGTTGATGCATATCAAATAGATCCACCTTTGTATTTTAACAGTAAGAATATAATTATTGTAATTAAAACCTAATGAATAATTAATTTATTAGGATGATTTCATGAAATTAATTTAGTGTTCATAAATCTGGCTATGAATTATAGACGTTTGGAAATGATAATTAACATTGATATTTGACAAAAAGTTGAAAAATAATTTTTATACTATATTTTATAATAATCTATGGAGTTCAAAAAAAATATTATAGTTAAGAGGTAATGTAAAATAAAATCTCATACTTCTTCATTAATAATCAGTAGAATTGTGACTATGTAATTGGGTGGTTCTTATTGAGTAAAAAATTGAATTATTAACATGGAGTAAAAGGGTAGGAGTTTTCCAAATGGATAACAAATACTATTTGAAATACAATATTACAATATGTTGAAGAATATTTACATTGAAAATTGTTATTCAGATAAAAAATTTATAATAGATGATCACTGAATGTAGTGAAATAGAAAAATCATATTGAAAAGTGTAATATAATGTGAAGTTAAAAAGATATAGCACACTAGTCAGAGTGTTACAATATATTAATTTTTTTTATGCGGAAATACAAAAAATAAACCTGAAAAGTTTTTTTTGTTTATCAATTTATTTAATGAACAAGATAATTATTTATAACCAGCAGACTTTTTACTGAGATGTTTTCCAAATATAAAGGTGATCCCACATGGTTATTAATGTATATTGTCTAAATTAGAAGATCATTCTCTATAGATCAATATAAAAGAATGAAAATATTTTGGATGGTTTGTCGAAAAAATAAATAAAGAGGGTTTTCCTAAGATTGTTTACTTGTATACAAGGAAAATGAGAGAAGAATAAAAATTAGGTGGGTTTAACCAAATATTATAAAAGATTCTATTACTGGAGAGTAGAACCAAAGTTATTTGGAGGAATGAAAAATGGGGTGTATAAATAGCTATTTTATTTTACATTTAGATGTTGAAATATTTTAATAATGAATCCATGATGTGGGATAACCATGATGTAAATGGGTAAAACCTTGTTATAAAACTTATAAATATATGGTTTCGATATCTCTTCTTATATTTACTATATACATGATGATTATGAGAGATATTTTTTTTAGTGGATAGAAACTATAAAATGTTTTATAAGTATACTTCATAATAATAATTCATGGAAGGTCTTGGATCAATAATTTACCCATCCATCACTCAGTGACCTCACACTAATCTAGGAACTATTAGGGGTGTCATATCATATAGTTCCTTTGAAATTTCTGACTATCTATGAAGTTTGTAGTTATAAACACATTTTAAGAAATGGGTTTTCCTATATTTTATGGATTTGAACTATCTTATTTAGAAGAATATGATGTTTTAATTTCTTTTATATCATGTGTTATAAGTTATATATGAATCTATAATGGTATTGCTTCCCATTAATGTGGTTAATGTTATAATTATAGATTAGTGAAATATTTAGGTATGTGTAAAATCTAAATATTCAATTTTATTGGTCCCATTAAGATAGTAAATTCAAATATTATAAGATTTTACTATAACTCAATAGAAATGGTATATTTTATAAATATATTTGAAGGAAACCTAGATGTTAAGGAGGATATTTTGAAATTGTGGACGTACATTTTTGAAAATATCAATATGAACAATGATAGAAATTTTGATCAGTAATATACAAGGGGAGAAAATTGTCATATAATTCACTTGTTTTAATGAGATTATTTAATTTTCATCATTTTTTGACAAAAAATGAGAAAAATATTTGATAGGATTGATGTTATGGTTTTATTCATTCTAGATATATAGGATTTCTCTTTTCATGATCATTTTAGTATTCATATACATTATAAATATGGAGAAGATATTGTCTTTAAGTATAATGAAAAAGAAGAAATATTTGTTTTTCTATTATAATAGGTATGTTTAGAGGTATATAAATATTATAGAAATTATGTAAAATAGTTGCTGAAGAGGTGGACGATGAATCTTACAAAATAATTTCTCTTCTTTCTGTAGGTTGAAAAGAAAATTTAAATGGAATTGTTTAAAAAAATAATTATCTATTCTAAAAATAAAAAATAAGTGTAAAATTTTTATTAAGAGATTATATATATAATATTTATGATTTGATGCAGATATAAGATACAAATAAGTCTCAAAAAAAGAAGAACATGAAATAAATGAAATTCTTCTATATCAAGAAGAATAATTTTGTTGTAAAAACAGAGAGTTAAAATTCATTATATAATAATTATTATTATAAATATTTGAATATATAATATCATGTTAAAATTGGAATATATTTATCATGAAATTATGCTGATTGTATTGAAAACATAACTATAATGTGTTGTAAAATAAAAAATTGAAAATCTTATAAAAAAATTACTCTTCTCAAATAGGATAAGTTATTTCTAATGAATGAAAATAAGAATATATTTTTTGAGAATAATGAATTTATTAAAATCTATGTGACACAAATTATTTATATAATATCATATACAATATGATTGGTTGTTTTAGAAAAATTGTTCAATGGTAATAATGAAAAACCAATTCTACAAGAGATGATCAACAAGGAGGAAATGTCAATTGATTAGGAATATATGTAAAATATTGTGAGGATAGATAAATATTATAACATAATAAATATATTGAGTAATGATTATCTATGATCTTGTGAGATTTTATAGAGGAATGATAAATTTTTAATATACAAATTGTGCATTAATGAGACCATAGAAGAATTTTCCAATGTATTTGAGGATAATGGTGAATCTTCTCATTATGGTGATAAGAAGAATCCATATATGATGGTTGATTCAATCCCCAAGAAATATCAAGGTACATTTATATTTACAATCATGTAATGTTGAAAAGATAAGATTGAATCAATTAAGTCCCAGAATAATAGTTAGAAATCATTCTCTAATGTGAATTATGAAAATAAATCTATAATTATTTCCCCTGAATAGGTATTTCCATAGTTTTTTAAAATACATAATCAAAGAAAATTCGAGTTTTATAACGATTAATAGAAAAGATCAATACTCATAGGTCGCTGTGGTGGTTTTAGATTATTCCATCATATGGAATATTCATTCTCAGACGATATTTATCTACCTAGAAATATGTGTGAATTAATGGGGGATCTATGATAAGTAGATAATAAAATGATATGTAATATGATTATTAGAGGAAATATAATAAGGGTAAAATTCAAAAGAATCAAAACAGCTTGTGGGAAGCTCGTTAATGATAAATATTCAATGAAATTGTTCATTATTATTACTTCATATTGAATATCCAAGGCTAAAATGATATAGTAATTAATAAATATCATTGAAAACAAAGGTACAATTAGGATACAGAATATGTGAACAATGTTGAGAAAATGTATTACTCATATAGTGGATTTAAGAATACATTGAAATGTAATAGTTTTTAGTAGTGTAAAATTGGTTAAAAAATGTTTTATGACTATCATATCAATTCAAGTAAATAATATTAGAAAGATACATAAAACATAAAATATTAATAATAAATCTAAAATATAAATAAAGATAAAAAATCAATAGATTACTTGATTGATGAAAAAAACATAAAAAAGTATAATCTTGAGGAATAAAAAATATCCAATGTAATTTCAATGAATATAAAACTAAAGGAATCCATATTTGAAATATACTCATAGTTTGAACATTACTTCTATGGAAAATTGATGTCGCTCTTTATTCCATTTATCTTTTTTAATTAGATCAATATTTCATTGAATTGATAATGATGATATAGAGGATATGTAAGAATTACTTAATAGATTTATAATGAGATATAATATTTCTTATGGAACATTCATATAATTTGGATTAATTATGTATTGTTACAACATAGGGGGTGGGGAAGTGGATGTTGAGGTATGAGTATGATACATTTCCTTTTTGTATTTAACTTCCTCTTCATGAATAAGTGATTTTTTTAGATAAGTGATATATAGTAGGATTTTTTATATACATGAAATATTATGAAATGTGTAATTATATTTTTATATGTTTTATCATAACAAATATACTTAAATTTCCCCTTATATAATGATGGTACAATGGTTTTAAGAGAAGTACTTCATGGAATATTTATTACAGATGTCATTGATCACTATAATTATACATTATTATTTTCTATATTGGATTCTCCCACATAGTGTTAATGTACATAGATTGAATTATCATTGTGTATGGAATAATTTGATAATTTTTTTTATCTTGATTAAGAGTATATAGATTCATAGAATGATGAAGATTAATTGAGATAACACTTATGTGGAACATTTTATTTTATTATCAATGAGGGTGTAAATAAAATCTACCCACATATGTGGATGATGTAATTGAGTACACATTTTTTTATTTTATGATGTGTGGGAATATTTAAAAAAAAGTCAGAGTATGTTAAAAACTAGTTGGTTTGATTTTAGTTATTGATAGATTTTTAATATATCAGTGTGTTTTGGATGAATAAAATAGATGGAGGTGTATGAGAGAATAGTTATTTCAATTTATTATATATCATTAATAAGTTTGAAGTTTATTTATTGAACATTAATTTACCATGCGTCCTGAAGATGTTAAATATTATAGTCAAGTTTCTTCATAGTATAATTGTGTATGTTGATGAAGTTAAGACTCTAAAATGTTCAATAAATTGAGTGGTAATGTTAATGTAAATCAACCCATGAATGAAAATGAATGTTGTTAGACATAGTGATATTAGTTTATCTTACCAAACATATGAATGTTTAAGAAATTTGAAGATAATATGTAATTAAGTTGAAAACTGTACAATGTTGTAGTTACAATTTCATTAACATGTTCCCTATAAAGGATGGATTCTCAAAAATTTGGAAGGACAATAAATTTCCAATTATATCGTATTAAAGAAACCCATAAAATTAATTATAATAATAAATATACAAAGAACATTATCATATGGGGATGTATAATGTTTTATTTAATAGAGAAATGTATGAGGCCTATTGGATTGAGGGCTATGTTGATCACCAAATAAAGCTCTATCAAAAAGACTCATAGATGATCTATCAAATTATGAATTGTGATTTAATCAGATGAAGACTTTTGATGTCATTAGAATGATAAATTTTTTGTCCAATAGTAAGAGGACACTAATTAAATTGGATCTTGACAATGATTTAGTGGATATGGAATTGATTTCTGGGTCCATCAGATAGTGGAAGATGAGGGTGTGCTAAAAATTTTACTTCATTTATTTAATATTCATGTTATCTGAGGTGTTTATTTTTTATTTGGTTTCATTGATCAAAATTTGTCTCAAACATTTGGTTGTTAATCTATTAAATTTTATAATGTTTCTACTATATTGTTTTATTTATAAATATATGGCATATTATTTGTATCACACGTTTTAATTTATTTGTATTCTATTTAGTGTGGTTATTTGATTACTTGTTTCACTGTAAAAATATAATTTAATTTTTTTTATTATGAATATAAATATAATTATATATATTATATTATTATATATATATCAATACATATGTATAGTATATATATATATAATTTAATCATCCTTTTATTCTTACTCTCTATATAGATACACCCTAGTTTCCACTATATCTTTCTTTTTTTCTTATCCACCTTATCTAGAGATTCAAAATTCAAAGTAGTGAAATAGTGATATCTATTCCACTTTATAGAATGATCTCAGAATGTGAATAAGTGTCTCAACGCAAATAGTACAGTTTCTTCATTCCTAGAACCATTTACTCATCCTCTATTTTAGAACCTAACTACTTCATCAATTTTCATCTTCCTCATTAGATCATGTGTCCATGGTTGCACAATGTCATTTCACTATACTACCTTGATCCTATTTGAATCTCTATTAACGAACCATCTCTTTCATGGTATCATAGAGATCCATGAAATCCCTCCATGGTTGATGGTGCCAATATTCTAGGAAATGGGTAGATAAGTTTGACTCTAACACATTATCAATAAATAGTTTTTTTGTTATCAATTTTTTGATAGTTATCCTTCGAGTTCGCATGGGAGCATCATATTTTCATGGTCATGAATTCTAGAATCCTTCCCACACTAGCATATCATCCATTTTTATTATTTTATAAATGATGTGACTGTAATATCAAATACAATTATTTTTAAAAACTACATCCCTAAAATGTTTGACCATGGGGAATGAAATATGTGCTTCAAAACCATAAAAAGTATCACACTATACCAACGTCAACCTTTTATATAAATGGAAAAGTTTACATGAATTTCATTTCAATATATCATTATGATTTTTATTAATTGTTTCAATATATCATTTTCTTCCTAATTATTATAATTGTTTTTATTATTTTCTTTTCCCAAAAATTATTTATAAATAATTTTATTTCCATGAAATTGGTATTGAAATGTTGAACATGGTTAAAATATTTTATTAATTTAACCTTCATGATTTGTAGAAATATGGAACATATGTTTTTCATAAATTGATTGTTTTAAAAAATTTGATAAATTATTTCTCATGTTAATTAATTGTTATTTTTATTAATTAATTCAATTTTTTTAATATATTAATTTTAATTGTACAAATTTTGTTAAAATTGATGTATTAATATAGATGTTATATAAAAATTTTTATTTACGATCAACATGGTTGTGATTTTAATGTAATTATTTGAATAATATTTAATGAAATAGTATTTACATTTAAATTTATATTTTTTAAATTATTTATATTTTTTAGAATGATACTTTTTTTTAATTTATACATTTTTATTATGTTTTATCCTTATGAATTTGATATTGAAATGGTTTTTAATATATTTAATTATTCTAATGGTTAGCTATTTTATGAATCATTAATTTTTTATATGTAAATGACTAAAGAATTCCTGGAAGATATATGATGACACAAAACATTGATGCATAGTGATTCAAATAATTTACACTAATATAAAATATAATTGATATGGTATCAGTCAATTTCATTTCATGATGATCTCTCAAGGTGAGACAAATATTTTTTTTACTTGATTCTCTTTAATGAGATGAATTATACAATTTCTAGAATGACTATATTATACTTTTCACATCATTAAGAAAGGAAACTATATCTTTTCTATAAAAAGATAATAGTTCTAATTCAATCTAGTCTTAACCACTATTTATATCTTTTCTTTTGAGGTAGTGTTCATGATAAAAATATTTCAAAAAATCTTTTATAATTCATCAGAATTTATATCATCAATTATTCAATGTTATCAAAATTTAAATTTTATGTTACATTATCAAACATATGGTTCTAGGTTATGCATAAGTAGGAAAAATCCAAACACATAGGTTATGGGTTTTAATTATAGAAATTACAAGGTTTTTATATACTTCTATAAAATGATAGATAGGTTTGGGTGTACTATAAATAATTTATTAGTTCATAATTAATATTGTAATTTTAGTCTCTCTCTATATCAAAGAGACTTCTATAATCAGTATATTTGGGAATGAGGAGTGTAATATGTATAATTTTTAATAATCCATTTTGAAATTTATTTATCTGAACTCTTTTATATTTCTAGGAAATCTATTTATTCCGTATATATTTGTCTTCATTCGTGACGTGTTAGTTTGATTAATCGACTATATTTGATTATTAAATTTAATATCTTTGATAATTATCTTAGTGAGTATTAACCCCAACCCCTCATGGACTTAATCAATCATTTCAAACATAACAAATTTTAAAAATGTGTGTCCCTTTTATTAATTTTTAATAGATCTTTTTTATTGAAAACATAATTTAACAATAGTGGTTAACATAAATGGGTAATTTTAATATTATTCTTTTTTCTGAGATTATTTATGATAAATAATATCTTGTTCCTATAATAGAATAACGAAATCAATAGTATCGTGATAGAAAGTGTTGAAATTGAATTCACGAATCAGTTGAGACAACCACATTTCAATACATGTGATTATATTTTTATGATGGACAATATGGTGGTATTTTAAAATAACAGGTATATAATTTTCACTTTTGTGGATAGATCTTCTAAAATACATGCTCTTCAACATTACATAGTAACTATAAATTATTCATCCATATATATACTGAATTCAAAATTGATGAATTATATGTATTTAACTCGTAGCTGAAGTGTATATAGTAATATAACATCTTGTAATAGAAAATTTGATAATTATATGTCATTTAAAATAAATTATAATGGATCTTGAAATGTTTAGAGAACTATGATTTGGATTCACATGGATCTATTTCATGAATTTGGACTGTATATTTGTGAAAGGATAAAAAATATATTCAAAAAATTAAAAATTATTTTATATAACGCGGTTTCACATTATGAATCAATGTTGTATTAAGTAATGATTAAATAGATACATCAGGACATACCAATAAATATTAGCTAAAATTTTGTTTCTAATAAACAATGTAATGAATTTGAAAAATACTCTCCAGATGAGTTTCTAAGATATCTATTACGATATGATCATAAATTAAATGTTAATTATATTTATTTAACTAAAAAAGTTATTTATTTTATTTATATATATTTTTATTCTAACTCTTCTAGTGGCTCATTATATTCTTCTATTTTAGATAAGAATGATAACATAAATATGGATAAGAATTAAATTCTATGGATAATAAATATAAATAATACTACTAAAAACAATAAAGGGAAAATTAAGAAGTAAAAGTATCATTTCCAATGAAATGTATTCTATATTTAGATCCACTATTTTTTTTATAAATATATTATACATGAATATTCAAAATTATTGTTTTCAACGATGAAATAAAATAGGACAAATAAGAATAAACATAGAAAAAAAGCATTTGTATCATTCCAGTTTATTTTTCAGTGATGAATAAGACTCTATTGAAGAGTTTAGAAGTGAGAAGAAGACTGGTAATAATAATCTATGCGAAAATATCTATAGGATGAAGATACCATTTATGATATGATAAGCCAAATTCTTTGTGACTGATGGATGCAACAAGTATGGTTAGTAGATTTTCTAATTATCATTCTTATTGCTAGTCTTCCACTATTTTGGATTGTGAAAAATCTAATATTACATTATTATGTGAATTATGTGATAAGTTTCAAGATGAAATTGTAAATATTTATAAAAATTATGTTAATTTTAATAATTTTTATAAGAAACATATAAATTAGATAAATATATATTATTAGTAAATAAAATATTTATATAATATACTGTTGATTTTTATAGAAATAATTTCAAATAATCATTTTCAATAATACTTACTCAACGTACGAAATTGTGAATCATATTTTTAAAAATTATACATAATATATACAATATAATTTCTATGATTTTCTCAATATTGTTAGTAAGAATAATGATTATTAGAAAAATGAAGCATCTAATTATACAAAAAAATTCAACATTTTTTCATGTAAAATAAAAATAGATTAAGATAATATCAATGATGAATGAAATTAGAGATATGATGGGTTTTTTAATAATTATGTCCTTATGATGTAAAAGGATTCAATTATTTATATTTCAATTATTATGGTTTCTACAATAGTTTTTTTTTCAAATTTTATTTATATGAACATAATAATTATAAATGTTCTATTAAGTTCCCTCACATTTCTATACAATTATAGTATCTACACTTAATAAAAATTCTCCTCACATACCATTCAAAAAAAATTAATTCATCTTAGTTATTGAACTATTTATTACTAACCCAATTAAGCCAAAATTATCATTGTCTCTTAAAGGTGTTTTTTTATATTTTTTATTTCTCTACAAGTACATCAATATTCAAAAAAGTGGTGGAATCATTGAAAATATGTCATTATTTCATGATGTATGAACTTTTAAATATCAAAATAATTTAAATTTCATTGTATATAGTTGAAGTTTATTTGAAGAAATGAGTAAATCCTAGGCGTTCTCATCTAATATTTTAAAATTATAATCAGTTTGATTGGGTTCTCATAAAAATTCTAATTATTTTTCTCTTCACGCCTTCATTGTGGGATTTAAATGGTTATTTTTTTTAATTTTTATCATGTTCTTAATAGTTTTACCAATAACTTTTTTTGATTATAAATATTTCCATTGAGATTCTATTCAATAATGATTATATTTTTCTAATTTTAATGTTGGTAATTTTTTATTCAAATAATATCTATTTAAATATAATTAATTTTTCAAATTATTGTTCCATATAAAATTTCATAGAAATTTGTGATTCATTTTTTTGGATTTTAATCAGACATGAATGGAGATATTGATGTGATTATATATATTATTTATTATCTTTTTGTTTTACATGATTAAATTTATCATAATTACTAAAAATTATTTTGTGTTTTAATTATTTTAAATTTAATATATTCATTTCTTATTATATTATTCTTGGTTATACGATATATTTTTAACCAAATGGATTAAATTATGTGAAATATATTTAGTGTGATAATTCATGAACATGTCATAATATTTAAATATATTGAACACATTTTTTAAATTAATTATTGATTTTTTGTTGAATATAAATAACTATATTCTAATAGATTTTCCATATATATATATATGTAAAACATGTAAATATATTTTCAAAACATTCTTTGTCGGATTCATCTTCTCCAAATACATCTAAAACAGAGCTCATGATAGTATGCTTCATTCTTCGCCTCCATATCGGTAGAATCTCAATTCACAATAGTAATTAAATGACATCATGTAATGACCCACTAATTCTCATTGACTTGAGAGTACAACGAGTCATTACTAGGCCTTAAGAGACATCCCCAAGATACCAAAGGCTATAAATAAATGCTGAAGGGTTTCGAACACATATGGGGGGTAATGTACTATTTAATAAATAAAACAATAAACTAAAACCATAACCAAACATTCACTATATGATGAATGAACGAATGAAAGACAACACCAAAACATCATGTATCTCAAAACCACACAAATGTAAGCAACAATGGAAGATTAACCCAGTATCAAAGTACACTACAGATAAATGACCCAAGACTATCAATACATCACTTGACTCCATGCTCTATCAATTCCATGATACAGAATATCTATACAACCCAAACATCATGAGGTAGTGCTAAAAATGTGGGAAACTTTGCCTTTTCCCTTGTCCCGGAAGAATGCATCTGAAAAACACCAATGTGCCAAAGTAGGGGTGAGTATAAAACATAGTATGTTTTTTTACAATGAAATACCCACTCCTACAACTAAGATAGAAGAGTTAGCAACAATTATATAAAATAATATAAATAAACAATTTACCAAATTAGTTTATAACTGAATAAACACATGTTCCAAAAACCATTTTCAACCGAGTGAATGCACAACAAAATGATACCAATTTCCATCATGTTATATTATAAAAAAATAACAAATCAATACATTTAAATCCATTATTCTTAACATTTGACATACCCATTTCCATAGTTCACAAAACACCCACAAATGCATGCTTCGTTGTACAGTTCCAAACCCATGAACAATCTCTCAATCAATTACCTTGTGTTCTAATGATACACACCCCAGATTCGAGGTCACGTCCCTTGTACCACAATGTTACTCGTCCCTTTTTAAGGGCCCATTAAGCATGAAATCACATCAATCCCTTCTTTTCAAATGTTTCCATTTCCATAATAAACCATTTCAATAAAACAGAACATTTATTAAAAACCAAAGCGCAAACAATTTCGAGAAACATTTAATTTCAAAAGAACATTCCTTTTTATTGAAAACATATATCCCAATCATGATTCAGAAGTCTATGAAAATCCACTTTTCAAATCCATGATCCAATGAATTTATTCAAAAGCCCCAATTTCTTAGATTTTACATCCATCGCTCAAGAAGGTTTCTGAAAATTTATCAAAAAAATACAATCAATTGAAACCACACAATTTATTTGAAATAATGACAATAGGATTTATTATGTGGAGTCTTGATGAATGACTCCCACCTCAATGGTTTTCAAAAAAACCACAATTAATGAATCACTCTCAAGAAAACCGGGTTGATTCTTCATGAACCCACCTTAGATATCTTATCCAAGAAAGACCAAGATCATATATCATCATATTTATCATCCAAAAACTTTTATATACCCATTACAGGCATGGATCTATGAGTACAAGAGAATAGATAAAGTAGATCTAATATGATATAAGAAACTGATCATGAACGATGATGAACGATCACATACCTCAAGAATCCATCATTGATTCACCAATGAAATCCTTCAGATCACCTATAAAATTAACGAGATAGGTTCTCTAACCTTCTAGGTAGTGTAATTCCATGTTATGGCTTTTTATGAGAAGATACAAGATGTTTATAGGTAAAAAATGTCTGAGATCCAATTTTCTAGTATCTCACATAGTTCCTGCACAGTTAGATCACTCTGTTAGTAATGTTATGTGCTAATGGAGCATTAGCAACTGCCTCAACAGACCCTCGCATAGCCTCCTCACAAGATCTCTCGAACCGTTCTCTAACAATGCAGGAGCCACTACATCAAAAATTTCCATAAATGCATGGTTTGGATGCATGATTAGACAAATTGTGTGCCTCCCACGCGACTTCCATTTTTCCTGATAAACACCTCCAAATATCTCCCAACACTCCCAACCATCACTCTTGAACTTTATATCAATGAAAATAATTACGTAAGGGTTATATAGCCAAAACCGGGGATACTAAATTCTCCCCATCATTTTTCTTTCCATCATTGGAATGTAGAAAAGCCTCACCCAACTCAAAGAGCTCCGACCACGTCTCTTTAATTTCCTTCTCATGTTCCCAAATCTATTCTTGATCCTGACCATGCTGCCATAAAACCCAAACTAGACCAATGCTTTTCCCCTACATGACTTTCTCATTCCTATCCACAATGTATACTAAGTTATGTATCAATGAAGGATCTGGAACTAGGCCAACATGATCCCATATAATCACATGGTCAGAATTAGGATGATACTTTTTCAACTAAGATACATGGAACCCATTATGCACCAAACAGAACCATTGTGGTAATGCAAACTGATATGACACCTCTACGACCCATTCTAGTATCTCGAAAGAGCCAATGTATCTAGGAGAAAACTTTCCCTTCATCCTGAAATGATGATGTTCAAGCCTTTGAGATATCCTCAAGAAGACATGATCACCCAAATTGAATGAAAAAGGACTTCCTTGGTGATCTGTAAAAGATTTCTAATGACTCTTATCCATCTCTAACATCTTTCTAATCAACTTAATCTTCTCCACTATTTCCTGGACAAGGCTCGTACCAACAAGTGATGTTTCACCTATTTCCACCTAGCATATTGGATAACAACAAGGATGCCCATACAATGCTTCAAACGGTTCCATATGTATCGAGGCCTGATAGCTGTTATTCTATGAGAACTCTAACAATGTTATATACTCCTCCCATTAGAGACCAAAATCCATTAAACAATCCCAAAACATATTTTCCATCCTTTGAATCGCCCTCTCAGATTTTCCATCTGATGGGGATGATACACCACCTTCATAGTCAACCGAGTTCCAAGAGCTTACTATAGGGATTTTTTGAAACAAGACCTAAACCCCATACCTCTATATGAGACTATTGAATCGGGAACTCCATTCCTCTTTTCCACTTCTTGGATATAGTTTTTTTGATATATCCTCCGACATATGAGTTTCATGAATAGGGATGAAATGGTCCCACCTCGTAAAACGGTCTACTATAACCCATATAGCATCGTGTTTCCCGACCGTTCATGGAATACATGTAAAAAAATCCATCGCTATCTTCTCCCATTTCCACATTGGGATAGGTAAAGACTACAACATTCTACCTAGTCTATGATGCCTTGACATAACATTCTGAAAGGTTTAGTATCACGAGATGAACACGACCACTTTTCATTTTAGATCTCTCAACCAAAAAAATGAACCATTAAGGGCTTATATATCTTACATGTACCTGGATGTACAACCCATCTCGAATAGTGGTTAGTAAGAAGGAGTTTATTATGACAAGATGTGGGTACAATTATCTGATCACTAAAGCACTAAACTGAACTCCCATCACGTTTCCAACCCCCAATAGTCTTCCCAAAATTTTGTGTTGAACTCATAACCAGAAATTATGCATAATATGTTTGTTCCTTTTTTACCACATTAACCAAATCATAAACAAGAGTTTCTGAAAAGGAAAGTTGCAGCATCACCTTGGTCTTCACATTTAACATGCATGTTAGCTAGGACCGACACAAATTGGCATTCCCCTGATGATTCTTTTTCCATATGAGTATATGAATTTCTACTCAATACATTTTCCACTAAATTCCCTTTTCCTGGTGTATACATACAGTCAAATTAAATTATTTGGTGATACTCCATCTATCTTCTTTTCCACAAATTTAAATCTCTCTATGAAAAACATTGTTTCAAACTTTTGTGGTCTGTGAACATGGGGAATTTTTCACCAAAGTGACAGTGTCTCCATGTTTTGAAGGCATGGAAGATTTTAACTAACTCTAAATCATGTGTTGGGTAATTCTTCCCATGGACCATCAACTGCCTTGAGGGATAAGTAACCACATGGTCTCCCTACATGAGAACACAACTCAAACCTGATCCCGAAGCATCATAGTACACCGCATACCCCCGTTCTAATTTATTAAAATAAAGATAGGTGCTAATGTAATCCAAAAATTCAGTTCCTGGAAGGATTTCTTACATTATTTTGTCCATTTGAATAAATCATTCTTTTATGTTAGAGCAATCATTGGAAATTCTAGTTGTGATAAATCATGAAAAAATTATTGGTAGTAACCAGCTAGACCAAGATAAATTTATATATCAAAAACATTCTTCGGTGATTGCATGAGAAAACTAATTATATATTTACTTCATCAACAAAAATAGCTTTTTCAGAAATGACATGCCCAAGAAAGTGTACTTCTTGTATCCAAAAATCACACATTTATAATTTGGCATACAAACATTGATCTAAAATTATTTGTAAAAATATATCCATGTAATCCACATGGTCATCCATTAGACTTTATTACACCAAGATGTCGTCCACAAACACAACTACAAAAGAATCCAAAATCTATGAAATATCCGATTCTTCAAATCCATCAAGATTGAAAATGCATTAATTACACCAAAAGACATGACTACATATTCATAGTGGCCATATCTGCTTCTAAAAGCTACCTTTGGAATATCCTCCTTCCGAACTCACAATTGGTGATATCCTGATCGCAAGTCAATATTGGAGAATTATTGTGCTCCCCTTAATTGATCAAACACATCATCAATGTGTGGAAGTGGATATCTATTATTTAATGTGACATGGTTAAGCTTATGATAATCAACATACTACTTATGAGTTCTATATTATTTCAACACGAACAAGACTGGTTCATCCCAAGGAGATGTACTTGGCTAAATGAAACCCTTGCTTTCCAATTATTCCAATAGCACATTCAATTACTGTAACAATGTTGGTGTCATCTTATAAGATAGAAGAAAAATAGGGTTGGCCCCCAGAAGGGTATTATTCGTAAACTCCACACACCTTATAGGTGGTAACCCTCAAATGGTCTATGTAAATACATCTGGAAATTGATCCAAAACTATTGGAAAACTATTGTCGTCAATTTCTTCCATTGATTCCAATGTCAATGATGCCAACTAGTAAGAGATCATTCCCACCATTGGGGCCAACAAGATCTTTTCACCTATCATTTCTATAATTTATCCTCTGAAGAGATGCTTGATTCCATCCTTATTCGTGAATGTAAATGTTCCCCTGAAACAATTGATGATAGCCTTGAACATTTTAAACCAATCAATACCCTAGATTACGTCATAGACATCCATGTACAACATTGAGAAGTTCCATTTTAACTCAACTCTGTTAATTGTTAAAACACATGCTCGACACACAGAGGGTTGAAATTCTCTTTCACTGAGAGGTGTTATTAGTATTATGATAGAATTCATAATTTCCAACATTAAACATAGTAAGTCAACAGAAAAAGAAGAAATGAATGAATGAAATGCACCAGTATCGATGAGCACCTGCACAAGCGTATAATTAAAAAGAATTGTACCTCTCAAAGTATATAGTTCATCCTTATCATCAATAATAATCTGATCAACACCATAAAACTTCATCATTGCGGCACTTTTATCCTTGTTACATTGCTGAGATTTCATTGGTTGAGGAGTCATGGTTTTTCTAGAATCATGATGGCTAGCTATGATGTGTTGATGATACTGATTACGCTATCCACATCCCGTCAAAGCATATAATTCTTGTGATGCCTATGAATTGTCTCGAGCACCTGAAATTGAATCACATCGACAATATCGGTGAATTTGACCCATCATCTTGTTGTTAAGGCATCCTATAGGTTTGGCCTTATAATCTCACCTTATGTGGTAATGAAAACCACCTTGAAAAGAACATTCATTGCTCGGGGTCATGGAGGAAGTCTTACTAATCTATCTGTCTGAATATGATTTCCACTTACACCTTGGAAATAGGTTTCCGTTTTCTTCTTGATCCTAGCGGTTGAGTTCCCTCCATTTCTTGTAGGTATCATCATGCCTCCTCCCATAGATCCCGAGATATCACATTCATCCATTATCTCTCTATTCACCATCTCTATATGATCTATAATACAGAACACCACAATTGTTGATTTATTCTCCTAACATAGCCCCGATTCGAATATGCATGCCTTAAAAGATTCATTTTTCACAACCTCTGGTGCAAAACAGAATAAATTCATTAATTTAGCTGTGTACTCTATGACAGGGAGACTCACTTGTTTCTGGATGAAGAGGTCTATCATTTAATAGATCTTAAACATGTAAAGATATAATTGTTTGTTGAACAATTCCTCAAAATCCTCCCACGTATGGCCTCCATCCAATTTAGTATTCTCTGCTAAATCCCACGACTGTCGTGAAATATCCTCAAGTATATAAGTCACCAGCTTGACTTTTATCTCTAATATTGTACTGATGAAATTGTTGATATAATTCATCCTACCTAACCTCACATCTGCCTTATCATGTTCAGAATCACATAAGAAGTTATGTGGATTATAATTCATGAATTGGATGGTAGGATCCACATGCCTTGGCTCATTCCACTAGTTCCCAATATCCACGGATTGAAAATCCTATTCAATACTCTAAAACAGCTAATGGTTCACCTATGGATCATGTGAAACAACATTCTCCACACCTTCTTTGAGTTTCTTTCGATGATTACTACTGGGTACCATTTTCTAAACAAATAAAAAAACTCTATCAATATCACTCTCTAGAAACTGATGGCTAAAAATTTCATATTCTATCACATCAACTATCACAACATTATTTTCAAATTGACATTTTTCAATTTTCAAAAATTTCGGAAAACATTCATCATGATTTTTGAAAATGAAACCATTTTCAAAATACACTGAATATCATGTTTTCAAGATCATTCAATTGAAAACAATTTCTGTATTTTTTAAAAATTCACAACTTGCACGAAATCATAATACATTCCTCATAATCATATATGCAATAATTGTGAGAAGACATTCCCCTAAAAGTAATGTCATGCTCATCTCATTGGCGAAACCCATGACAATGAGATTTCCATCATTCTAGAAGTGTATCCAAGACACTTATATACCGAAAACCCTGGTAACATGAAGTTCAATATAAATTCCTTAGTTACGTTCTTTTATGTTATACATTTCATGTTCTGATAATCCTACTCTAGTATAAGATTCCAACCAAAGGAATCGATGAAATTGAATTAATAATCCATGTCCAAGAACACTGATGACAATTTGTACCACCAAGGATGTAAAATATTGATACCATATGTAATAACTCATTGTACTCACAAGCCAATGATTATTGGTGGGTCATGACACATCAGATCCTTATGGTAGCATGATGTCAATAGTCATAGTGGGATATTAACTCAGAGAGAACACCAACATCATGCACATAAGTTTAATCTCTCCCTCTCTGGTAGCACGACACTGATTCAACTTCTTGGTGTAACATATAATACTCCTTGGTCAAACATGAAATTCTTATAGTAAAACATTATTACCTATTCAAATACTTCTCTTTCATAAGTCATTTTTATGGAATCAGGTTCATCATTGAAGGATGGAGCATTATGGTAGATGATACCAAAATGTAACAAGGAGATTCACAGTATAGGCTTGATTGGTGTCATTGCAACGCAATGCCTCTTCAAAAAATGATCTTAATCTATTTCAACTTAGCCATCCTTCCCCTTTTCATAATATATTAAAATTTTGATGGTAGCAGAATCCATTTACCATTACATTGTACATGTTCTCCCATATTCATGTTATCCAAATTGATTTTATGTTAGTATCTTAGGCCTTCATTTTTTAAATATGCGATCATGAATTATATGATCATGGGTCCTGAAATCATTAACTGAGAAAACTCCATGGTAAGATATTATAAAAGGTTTTATTTTTTCTTTTACATTGTCTATGTAAAAAATAAAATTTATTTCAAAATAATATTATTTCATATTTTTAATTTTTATAATATTTTATATTATATAGGATTATAAAAACTGACTTTATTATTTTAATTGTTATATATATATATATATATATCAAGATTATTTTATGTAAATTGAATTAAAATATTTTAAACACAGGTTAAAAATTAGTTAAAATTATTTATCTTAAATATCGAAAAATAAAACAAATGATTTTCAGAATATGAATTGTTTTGTTATTTCTTAAATTATTATTTAAAATTATTATTATTTTATTTTTTAATAATATTATATATTTTATAATTAATTTTAACATATTAAATTCATTTTAAATTTGTTTTTAAAATATATGTTTTAATTAAAATTGAATTTTGGTGTTTTTATTTTTAGTTAATTTTATTTTAGTTTTTATTGAGTTTTTTATAGATTTATTTAAATTGTTTCAATATTTTAATTTATAATTTTTTCACAAATTTATTTAAATCGGGTGATATATAATAATAAGTTTCAATTCAGTCAATTTATCTATAATCTTTTTATCCCGTAGAGATTTTACATTGACATAGATTTTATTATCTTTAATAATAATTGTTATAATAGTTTACATGAGTGTCCAGAAAAAATAGATTTCTATATAAATTACATAGGGGTTCTTAGAAGAGATATGATAATACACACATTTGATTTAGATCGATTCACTGATTTCACACTCATATGATATATAATTGGAAATGATCCAAATTATTTCATCTACTAATGATCACTCAAGGATGGAAAAAAAATCTTCAACTTTATTCACAATAGATAGACAAACTGTTCTATTACTTGAATTCATAGAGTACATTGTTTGATTTAATTGAAAGTGATGACTATAAATATTCAATACAAAAAACTCTTTCTACTTGTATCAGGTTGTAATAATCATTTTTATCTTTTCTATATATTTATAGTTATAAGCATTATTATTTCCTACAATATTTCATAATACATTAAATGGTATATATTTTTATCTTTTAGAAAATCCAAATGTTTTTGTTTTTATATATTATCAATATGTTTACATGTTATTCCTAACTAACCAAATGTATATTCAATAGGTTGGAGTTTCTTCTTGTAAAAATGTTGGGGGTTTTTTCTTCTGTTAAAATATTTACGTTAATTTTTGGGATGCACCCCATATGGTCTTGATCTTGAATTTATCCAATTATAAAACATATATATATATATATATATACCATAATGAATTAAAAACTCAATCAGCTGGGGGTAAATATTAGAATATTTCTAGTTGGTTCTGAACTAGAAAACATTCCTTATTATTATCACATTTATATTTTTATATACAATCATCACCCATTGCACTTATTTGGATGTGATTTAATTTTTAATTATCTTAATCAACCAAATTTTTTGTTAATATTATAAACATTGGTAATTTTGATATTGAAAATTACACACCCAAAATTTCATATTCAATCCTTTCTAAACTAACAAACAATATATATGAGTTTATTGAAATACATTTCATGTATATCTACCTTATTCTTTGTACATCAGAGAGAGGATTAAGGGATTTAAATAACATTTTAATGGTAATTTACTATGATTATTACAAGAAATATTTTTAATATCCTTAAATCTAGATATGATATAAGGAATTATTTATCTAAGGGTTGATAATGATATATGAGGTATCAAAGATGAATACTGTTGAAACATATTTTTTATAAGTTTAGAGTTTTTTTAAGAAATGTTTGAAGATGAATGGGAGAATAAAATGTCATCCAGTGCATCTTCCTGACCCTTTAGAGGATGCATGTATATATAAATGGGTGGAATATATGGATGTAATAATCCTTGATTTGTTAAAATATAAGAATATAATATATTCTTATGTTCGAATAATTCTAATTTATAGACTATATTTTACGTTGAGAGATTATAGGTGTCTCAAACAAGGAACTCCTATCGTAGGACAATAATACCAGGGTTCACCAGATGATGATCATCTGATGGGAAAACATTATTGAATTTTATTTAATTGATTCAATCCTACTGAGGACACTAGATTGGGGAAATAGGGATGGGTAACACAGTATTGAGTGTTACAAGATGGTGTGATTATGTATGTTTTCCCATTATTTATTATATGTCGAGTTTGAATTTATCTAGATAATTTTATAACATGAGTAAGATTCGTGAAAGAAGTATCATCAGAGATAAATTTATATTATTGTGGATGTTCTACCCCTAGTAATGATATAATTTTTTTATGATTTCAATAATAATAATAAGATATTTCAATAGTGTATTAATAACGAATATTAATGACATTATTGATGTGGTGTAGAACACGTAGCTGAAAATTCTTATGGTTAGGGAATATAAATAGTTTAGAATGAATTAAAGACACAAAAAATAGTTTGGGGGGTACAAAAAACTATTAATTAAGACATGGTTATAGAGTATTAGAAACCAAGTAAATTGGAGGGACAATTATTGTGATATTAAACTTGTTCCCACATGTGATTTTTTAATCCTAAAACAATATTGTAAAAAATCCATTAGGGGGGGGATAATCAATATGATAAGAATTGAAAATTTCAATATGTTATTTGAAATATAATTTTTTGATATCTATCTTTATATATACTACATGTAATGTGAGTTTTAGGGATATATTTTTATGGATCACAAGACAAACTAATTTAAGAGGTTTATATATTGAGAATAATTTGAGGAAAAAGGGTTCACTATTTCACCCATACCCCTCTCAGTGATCTAATACTTGTCTGCAAACTATATCAATGTTATATGAAATAACTATAAAACCCATTTTCTCTCGAAATATAATTCTTATACATATTACCCCTTTTTTATTACCACATTTAGCACAAATATACATGTGAATGTATTTATTTGTGAACGAAAATAACACTATAATGAATTAGTGTATTGTTAATTTTTCATGGTATTATATGTATGAGATACTAGAGTGAACCAAATCCATTTTAAGACTCTATCCATCGTATAATTTCTTCATAGAGCATACCCAAGATGTATTCCTACATTATGTTCTAGGATTCTTTCACATTAAAATTATTTCCTGATCTTATGCGACCATAAATCTTATATCCTGACTCAATGTGATCATTCTGGTACCTTACCAATAAAGAAACCATGATACTTCATTAAATTCATATTTTAATCTTCATTTTTATGTCAATTAAATTAAAGGGAATCATATCTCGCCCATTTCATTTATCTAATCCCTAGGTTATCATACGAAGGTTCTTGACCTCAAATGATTATAGGATATCACTTATGAGAATAAAATAAATGTTGTATGTCTTTTTCTCTTGTTAATGTATTATAAAAATACTCTTATAAGAACACTAGGCCGATAATTCATCAAAATGTTTTTTGGACAATATTGTTGATAATTGTGATAAAATATGTGTAACATGTTTTGGTTTCTATATATAATTGTAATGTGTCATGAAAAAACATTATCAAACAATTCCCCTTTGTTTGTCAAGAGATAAATGTTTTTCCCCTATATAATTATTTTAATAAACAATAATAATTCTTCTAAATCTCACAAAAATTCATTACATAATAAACACTTTCGCACACATTTTAAATATATTTTTTCTTAATTACATGGGGAAATTCAAATAATATATAGTGGATAGATTAGATACTAAGTAAGGGTAAAAAAAGTGATAATTGTAACTGATCATAAGTGAGTATAAGATGAGAATGCAAGTATAATCAATGAATATAATAATATAAAACCCTTCAAATCATTTATCATAAGATAATGTTATTGTATATTACATATAATTATATAATTAATAATTTAAGAGAGAATGGAATCATGACTCAATAGACATGATCAATGTGGGTATAACACTGTAATAAAAATAAACTTAAGACTATTTCATATTAATATACATAGAATCATAAAATAATGTTTTTCTGATCATAATATATTTTCAATAGGGGATAATTATTTACACACACGTATCCTTTGGGTGGTCAGGATTCAATAACATGATTCTCTTAGTGGATCTGGCTTCACTCACTGATTTCATTTTGTGGATCGAGCCATCAAAACTCTTCTTGATTTATCTCACGAGACCCAAATTCTTAACAAATATGTATGAGGTTGATATAAGACCCCACCCATCATAATATATAAAATTTTATTCCATAATATATCAATAATACGTCATATAATTGTTTTTACAAAATCGGTTTCATTCATCACATCTTAAAGAACAGTTGGAATGAAAAATGGATTAGGTACATCATATAGAAGGTACCCCAAAAGCATTTCATAAAGAAATTAAATAGTGGGAAACAAAAATAAATCACCTTAAAGTTAATATTTCAAATGAAAATTTAGACAATGATTCATAAAATATATCTAGAGAAATTAATAATATAAAGATAAATAATAAAATAGTGGAGAGAGAAAATAGAGTTTTGTGGAAAAAAGTTTTATATATGAAATAGTGATGATGTTATGGGGAAAATTGAAAATACATATTTTGAATGGAATCTTTTTAGAAATTTAAGATAATCAATTTAAAAAAAAAAAAATTTCATGAAATCAAAATAATTATTTATTAAAATATATATTATTTTTAAAAATATAATTCTACAACACTTTTATTCTAATAAAATTTCTTAAAAATAATAATTTATCCTTTAAAAAAATTACGGTCAAAAAAATTCCACTAAATGTATACAAAATATTTTATTTTAAAAAAAATATTATAATGTATCCTATAAAAATAGATAAGATATTCAAAAAGGATAATAGAAATAATTTTGACAATATTCACATCAAAAAATAATATTTAATAATTTATTAATGAAAAAGATATTTTTTTCAAACATGGAAAGTGTATATGATTTCTAAAATTCCAATATTTAAAATATTCATTCAAATTTAGACATAAAAATGATTTTTATTTTTTTTTAGGAAATTTGAAGTAGATGATAGGACAACTGATCAAGAATGTATGATTATATTTAATATTATATATTAAAACCAACTTTCAAGAAAGGTAATATAAAATTTCATTTTGAAAAGTGATTAAGGAATATATGATAGGTATATGATATAAATTATAATTTGGATTCCAAATATATAAAAGATCATTGTTGCGATGTGAAAATATTATCATACAAGAAAAATAACATTATAATAGAGGAGGATAATTATTTTAAACATCAATATAATTTAGAATAAAATAAGATGTTCAATATAATTACCTCAAATATAATTAAATGTAAATTATATTATTATTTTTCAGAATAAATAAATCAAGGAAATATATAGTTTCATTAGAAATTATGTAACACTACGGAAGAAACTTTTTTCAACCAAAACCCTTATAGAATTTTTACTTTTGATTCAAAACCCAATTATGGAATTAACATGGAATAATTCAATAAATATCATCCAATACAATGGTTTCAAGATATAAATTGACAATGAAGTAGTATGCGATCATTAAAAAATATAATATGGTGTATTTCATAAACATGTCTTTCTGGATTGGTATTTGAGATAAATAAACCCTTATGTTGTCACATATTTGTTATGAACATGAGCCTATCGTCATAAATTATAAAATTACATTTATTATATACCTTAATTGAAACTATATTAATAAAAGCTTATTTAATATGTAAAAATTATTATAATATACTATTTAATTTTTAATGATCTTTCTCATATTTTAGCATGGTAATTGAATTTATATCCTCCTATTTTAGTATTTTTTCCTATATATTTCTATATATTTTTTAATGATTGAAATGTATAATAGTGCCTTTGATGAACCATATTCAATCATTACTTTATGATTAACTTTAAATAATATTATTATTTAATATAAATTGTCATCAATAATATTTAATTCTGATATTGTTAAAGAATGTGGTTAAACAACCGAAACATGAATGCACTATATCTCAATGACTATGTTTGGTATAGGGAGTATATAATGTGTATTAAATATATTATTATTATTATTGACATGACTTAATATTTTTTAATCATAATTCTTCTTTTTTTGAAAATAATTGAATTCCATATTAAAAAACAATTGTCGGTTCCTAGAAGTAGCAGTCCATACAACACACAGATCCCATTGTATTGTTTTTCTATGTCTATGGAAAAGAATAAATAATGGGTATTCAATTAATATTAACCCCTTAGTAAAATATAATAATGTGACAATTATATTACAATGGTTTGGGATGTTTTGGAATATAAGGATTAGGATGAAAAGCTAAGGAGTATGAAATAGTTGTGTGGAACGGGACTGCGGTTTTTGTCTCCATTATGGTGGTGGAGTGTGAAATATATTAAAAAATATGTTCTTATACCCTCTATCAGGGTAAATACTCATTCATAATCATTAATATATTTATTTATAAAATTTTACACCTATTACCTCTATGGAACTCCATTAAAATTTTCTCCAAATCAATGTCAACTGACATTCATTTTATACCTCTCGATGATATAAGTAGTGTTTTTAGATCGATAGTTTTTTTCAAAAAGTATTTCAAAATTATTTGTGGATTTTACTTGGATAAATTGGATTCATATATATGGAATTATCATATAAAAAATTGGAAGAGCAAACTAATTATTTCCAAGAGGCCAAATATTGTGATTAATACACGAGAAAGTTTAGGGGGATTAATGAAATTTATTCACAATTTATCCATGGACCACCCATAGTATACGTATGAAATTTATTCATTTATTATTTATACTGAATAATTTTTTTTTAAATAAAGGAATATAAAAATGGAGACATTTATTTGGGTTATTATCTTATCAATAAAGGGAAATAAACATTGTTAAAAATTGAATCTTAGATCCTTCAAATCCCGTTGGACACTAGATTTGTTAGGATACATTTCTATTAAAATGTTTATAAAAATACCATATAATAGGACACTTTAATGAAATATCATCTCTCAATGAAAAAAAGAATCATCCAACAATTAGGTTATAGATCCTAATATATTAAGGAATGATGCTTAAACAATGTAATATGTTATTTCTAAAGCCATGGTCCAACACACTCTAGATGTGGGTAGAATTCCATAAAAATTTGAACAATTTCAACATCATAATAGACATATGTGTGATGAGTATTTTCCCTTCATGCAGTATAATGGGAGATGTTGGGATAATGTGCTGAAGATATTTACAAGTATAAATGAATGGGTGAAAAGAGAAGTTGATAAAATATGAGGAAAAAATTATTCATCATGCTTTTAATAAGAGGATGATCAACTTGGATTTTTATATCCATGAATTGGTAAAACTTATTCACTACACTGAAGCATTAGTCCAAGATGAACCATATAATAGTTAAATATACATTGAATGGGTTTTATATAGGATTCATGGATCTAACACTATAAATTTATTATTTAAATAACCTATAATATATTTTAATTTAAATACATATACCTCTATTTTATATCCTTTTGAGGTTTACACTTGCAAAAAAAATCTCTCATGAAAAAAATATATTCAATTTGTAGTAAATCATGTAATACATACATTGATATCCTGAAACTTATCTTATAAGTATCATTGTGAAGGTGGGAATAAGGTTAGTATTTGTTGTCAAATTGATTTATGTAGTGTAAGTGTCATATAGTAGATGTAAATTGGTTCGTTATTAATGAATATATCCATTCGGTTGTGGAAATTCTGGAGGGGTGAAGGGATCCTACTCTATAAGTGAAGATAATTGAACTTTTTTGAACACGCCTAATTTTATATAATGGAATGATAGAAATCAATGGATAACGGTTTAAATAACTAGAAACAATTGACTGTGAGGTAAATTGGTTGATTATAAATCCTCCCAAAACATTTTACCAAAAATTTTAATCATATTCCAATCCATTTAACATTTTAGTTGTATATATTATGAAATTAGATTACACATTGATAAATATTTTTCACCCCATTATTTTATATTTTTTTATAAAATATTAGGTAAAAATTTTAACCAAATTTTGATGTTATAAATCAAAATATTCTATTTATATAGTCTCACATAATTTCTACATAATTTGAAAATTAATTTTAATATAAAATATATAAAATATTGTAAATTCGTTATGAAAAAATGTTCTTCTCACAATAATGTTTTATAAATAAGATATGATCATTATTACTAATTAAATGGGTGATAATATATTTTTATATATTATTTATAAAATTATTAGTTCAATATTTGAAAATATTTAAGAATAAATTTATAAAATTAAATAAAACAATATTAATGCATCTTTTTATTGAAAATAACACGGTCACCATTATCATAGAAATTAATATAAATATTATTAATCATAATTTTATTCATAAAAATAAATTAGATACTGTTAAAATAAAATTAAAATCTTGTTTTTATTTCTAAAAGTGGTGAAAATTTGTTTTTAATATTATCAAAAAAAAAATTTCTGATTGAAATAAAATTTTAGTTTCAGAAAAGATAAATATGGGTTTTATGAAATTGATAAAGTATTTTTAAAATTTATTATTTTTCTATATAATTTTTATTTTGAAAAACAAATGTCATATAAGTGATATTATTTGAAAATAATTTGTTTTTCCAGTATTCACTGCTAAATTATTTATTTTTGAAAACACATAAAAAATATCATCATTAAATATTGACACGATTAATCAAAAAAATTATGTCACTTTTGTTAAATTAACATAGTAAAATTTATATATTTAAAATTTTAATGGGAATTAACAAAATAAATAAATCCTACTTTTTTAAACATAATTTTTTAAATTCTACATGATGTTAATAGTGTTTCATGTATATTTATAAATAATTGAATGTTGATATATTGGTGTATGAACTTAAACATTTACCATTATAATTAATAATTAAATTTTATCAATTTCATTTGATACCTTTTAACACAATAGATTCTTTTTTAAATTTTTCCTGAAAATTAATGGAATATAATAATAAGTAATTATTTTATATTATTATTATAGTGTTATATGAAAATGATTTTATTCACCATTAAATATTAATATTTTATTACTTTTATTTTTTTGGGGTTGTCTTTTTTTTATGTTCTTATCACTCCCCAATTCTGAATTTACTTATTATTTTATATATTTAATTATATGTATTTCCATTCATGAAATCCAAGATAAACTACTTTAATTTTTACAATTTTCATGTTTTGGAATTCAGGCACAGTTGGTGGATGGTTAATAAAAACCGTATGATAACTATATAATCACATATGTATATTAATTGATAGAAACACGTGTCTAGTGCACAGTTTTTTTAGCCTTCTGTAATTTTTGTGTCGGATGCTCACGTCCCTCCTTTGACTCTCACCTTGTTTTCTCATAGTTTATAAAAAACCCATTTTTATTCCCATAAACCGTTTCGATTCTCTTTGAAACAATATAGTTTGTTTTTCACAAAATTAAGTTGTCCAAAATATATAGACATTACATTATAGACCCTTAAAGAATACACATCCTCTAAATTTGGATTACTACAACTTCCTAATATAGGGAGAGAGTTTTTTAACATATTCATCATTTAGTGCGTAACATATGATATGTTTTCTACCTTACTATATTAGTAAATATAAATTTAATTATACATCTTGAAACACTATTAATCAATCATACAATCATATATCGATGTATATATGTATATATGTACACTAATCACATATTTTCAAGAAGAAAACTAAAATGACCAAAACATTAATTAATGAAAATTATTATTGATTTAATTAAATATCAAATTATGTTAAATGGTTATATAACATATTCACTTCCTCAGTTTTATGTTTTTGGATTTTAAAATACCATTTAGAATTGTTACAGTTGCTAATAAAACCATTGAATAGTGATCATATGATATGTATAAATATAGGGATTTAACAAATCCAACTTACTCAGGCAAAGGATGTGATAGCCTTATCCCATAGAATTTCTCCATACAAAGCCCATTTTGTGGAGCTCGTAAAGGAGGAAGCATAAATGGTCTTTAATATTGACCACACACATTCTGAGCTTCAACATATTAATATTGAATAGAACTAATTATTAGAGTTCTGGAAGTTAATAGAGATTACCACCTAAGAGATGTTATCCAAGCCATCACAAGAGAATGATACAATAGTACACCATACAGTTAAGTGTTATGTGGGTATTATAAGAGGTTATGTAACAAGACCCTAGCACTATGACATTGTGCATTTGTTTATATATAATAAATAATATACATTTATTTTATTTTTTTTACATTGTATATAGTTTTTTCTGCACAAATAGTATTTGTAGTTAATATTCAATTAAGAATTATATTTTGATGTATTAATGGATTGTTGAATTAAATAATTTTTTAATAAAATATTTTTACTAAATTAATTATTATTATATATAAATCACCGTATATTTTTTATGAATACATTTGAAATTTTTATAAAGAATTGAATATTGTTTTTGTCAAAACCCATGAATTCTTGATAAATGTAGGTTTTTATTTTAAAAGTAAAAATTCACATATTTAGGAAACTATTTAGAGAAAATTAATATTATTATTTGGATTCATGACATCGATATTATCTAAGAGTTATTTTTTCATAATTTTCTGAGACAGTCGATTTTTTGGGTAAATATTAAATACCGTTTAATATATAATGTGTTTTATAACAGAATAATAGCCTAATAGTGATGTAATAAATACTATAAAAGGTTTTTTTTGACAATATATGTTTTAGAATTAATATAATGTTATTTCAGATTTTTTTTATTAATTTTATGGTGCCTTAGTAGACCCTCCAAGACATATAATACATTTTATCTTTTTGAAATGATTTCCTTGAGATTGTGACTCACCACTACATAAGAAAGTATAATATTTGAATAAGAATGGAAATTTTCATTATTAAATAATTTTTTTCAATCCCATTTTTAAAAAACCATGGGCAAAAACAATGGTCTGGTATTTTGTTTTCATTAGTATAATGTATACTGTCAAAAACCTAAATAATAAATAACTCCCTTTCCTTTCCAATATAAACCCACTCAATCACCCATTCCTTTTGACTCAAAAGCTTTTTTATCTTGGCCTAAATATGTTCTCCACTATCTGGAATCATCCCAAGGTTCCCCAAGATCACTATAAGCCTCTCTCAAGCCTCTACCAAGCCTTTAGGATCACACCTACAAGTAAGGGATCCTCACATTCCTCCCGTCCGTATTTATGTATATGTTTCTTTATATTGTTATTATATTTTATATTAAATTTAAAATGTTGGGGTATGATTTTTCACCTCCCCTATACTTCACTCTGTATGTCTTAATGGGGAGATACCCCTTTATCTCTCATTAATTCCACCCATGTACACCTGTTACCATGCCAAAATTCCGCAAGGGATTTCTTCCTTTCTCATTTTTTCCAAAAAAAATATGTTGTTATACACTTTTATTTTTAATTATAAATATTTACATATGATTTATCACCTAAGCATACATCCCTAATTAATTTTTAATGATGAGAGCCCTCCTTCACTCTCTTTAATTCATCCCAAGTACACCTGTTCCCATGCAAAAATTCATTCAGGAATTTATCCCTCCTTATTTACATTCTTGGAATTAATTTATATTATCCATACGAATTCCATTTAATATTTTAAGATATTATATTCCATGACCCCATTACTGTCCATTTCATATATAAATTATTAGATACCCATATCTCTCTCATCAACCCTTTTTATGATTTCAATTTGACATCATTATGCTGCCGAAGTTACTAAAACATTTCAATACCAGATCATCATATAAATGAATACCATACCCATATCTCAATCAATGGTATTATCCTTTATTAACATGTACATGATGATTTAAAAAATAAATGTATGTATTCCTCATCTCTCATTTGTGGAATAAATTATGAATATTAATGAATCCATGTTGTATGATCTATGTGGCACACATATGCCTAAAATGAATTTTTTATAAAGGGTGAGCCTTGATATTTCTCTAATCAATTGGATACAGATTGGTATCATGATACATCATTTGAAATGTGGTTATACTCATTAAAATTAATTTTAAATGAGGGTTTAATCATGATAATTCAAGTGGAACGAATGTTTAATCATGTTGATTCAAGTAAAAAGTGGGTTTACTCAATCTTTTTGTGCATTAAGCCTTTGCTTATACTAATATAGTGTTAAATCATGTTACAAAATTTCTATGTTATGATGATAATGATATATCATGAATTTATGTTCATTTTTATCTTATGCTCTATTAGTATTAAAATTATCTAACATGTATTGTATTCTTCATGTTATTTCATGTTTACTCCCCTACTAGTCTTTATAGCTCACCCTTTTTGGATACATGTTCTTAGGTCATCCATTGAAATACTAAGTACAAAAGAATTTTGTGGTCATGTAAATGATGTTTTAAATAAAGATGTTGTTTTTGTCTCTTCTGTTTTTATGTAATGTTCCTAATTTCCCAAGACATTTCACCTCTCGATCCACAAAGTAGTCTTATGTGCTAGTCTGTGTAATGATTTATGATTTAGTGTGTAATAAATAGTAGGGTTGTCGTTGTTGGTATTAGAGGATATTTTTAGTTATTTTTGGGTTCATGATTAGAAAACCCAAGTGAATCCCTTAGGGATTAGACTATTTATATTAAAAACATCCCAAAATTTGGGTTTATATAGAGTAAGTGGATTATCGTGAAAATACATCCATTTCTTGATATGAACAAGTAGACGTGGCTCTAGCACAGATAAATATAGGGGTAAAACTTGAAAACACTTATTTGAGCTAGACTTGAATGACAACTAGTTCATGATAATAGGCCTTTCCATACCCTTGGTTATGACTATCCCGGGGGATAGGTATTAGTAAATTCATATTATTATTATAAACCATTATTATGGGAATAAAAAAATACCGCGAACTGTATATGTTGGGAAGTAGATCATGGATATCATAGATAAAAGTCTATGAATATATAAGTTATGTAAATAAAAGTAATATATAAGTTATAATTTTTTTCATTGGATTAACCTTTTTGTGTTAATAGTAAATTTACTTTTATTCCATCCAATAACCGATAATATGGGGACTTGGGCTAACAAACTATGTGAAGATCAATGTGATGACTATTATAATGATATTCCCAATCCGATGGGAGTAGTAATTGTGAAATTTTTCACAATACCCTCTTAGTTAACTCATGTTTTGAATAAAAATATTTGTCAAAAAGATAAAACAATCCCCATTAAGAAGGAACAAGAGGCAATGAAGAGAATTATAAGATAAAGACCTCCTACTTTTAATTGATTACTTCATCCATCCATCGCTAAAAATGGATCAAATCCATAGAAAAGATCCTCTACAACCTTCAACATTCTGAACAAGAGAATTTTCTTCTCTTTGCATATCATATGGAGGGTGAAGCTGATCAATGGTGGAAACTAATCAAAAATATGAATGCTAGGGAAGAGATCTAGGTGTTGGAAAGAATGGATTTCTGGGAAAAAAATAATTGATAAATATTTTCATCGCACCATCTATCTTAGGATTGAAAGGTACATCATTGAACACAAGAAAAAACATGATGAATCCATCAGAGCATACAAGAAAAACATCAGAGGGCTCACAATATATGCTTCCAGCATTGCCATTTCCCCTGAATGAAAGGTAGAAATATTCTTTTGGTTGATAAAACCTAGCCTATTGAAATCATTACAGATCATTGACATTGAGAGATGGGAGGAAATTATCCAATGATCCCTCAATGACAAAACAGATATCGGAGAATCTAAGGATTATCATGGGGATATGAAGAATAAGGTGGAAATTAATTATGGAGATCTTATAGATAAATCCATTATTGAAAAGAAATTCCAGCACCACACTTTCCAAAGGTGCTGAAAGAAGCTCCATAGAAATTGCTTTATTGGGATGTGGAAATGCTTTAGATGTTTAAGATTAGGGAACCAAGCCATTAACTTCTGACTAGAAAAACCCATTGTTGTGATAGAGGAGAGGAACACTTCATTTCACCCTCAACGCATTGTTCATTACTTCAATTATAATGAATGGGGTCCCTTTTCAAACCATTTCCTTATGTCAAGGTTTTTTGGAGTCTACCAAGAGCATCCAAGTAAGAAAGGGTCATATTTTTCCATCACTACAACCAAACCAGATCCCAAAAACAATGTTGTTAAATTTACACTATTTATTCATTCACGAATAGTGAAAATAGTTTTTTATTATGGTTATACACATTCTTTTATATCCCTAATTATTAGTAGAAAAATACAAACACCACCACTAATCGTGGAAGTAAATATTTTGGTGAGAATGAAAAATGGGTCAATCATCACCGAAAATGAATATAACTACTCCTCTGTCACAATTTGTGGGTTGAATTACTTTAATATCCTCATCATAGTATCTCACATGGAATTTGAGGAAATTATTTTCATGGATTGGATTTTCTTATATAGATCCAAAATAAATTTCCTTGAGTTGAAATCACTCTTCATATGAAAAATAGACCCTTGATTAATACAAGTGAAATGACAAGGATGAATATTCATTAGCACCATCATCTCAAGTGTGGTTATTACTTCCCTATGATCATGTGTATATTTCTCAGATAATTGAGTATAATGAAGAAACCATCCATGAAGACATGCCTATTGAGAAAAAATTCACTGATGTGTTTCTTGAGTAATTTCTTGGTCTTCTTACTAGAATAGATTTTGAATTATTAATAGATATTATATCTGGGGAGTTTCAAATATCTAGGAATCCATATGGAATGGATGTTGTAGGGCATGATTAGAAAAAAAACTAAAAGAGAATATGGATAAAGGGTTTATAGGCTTTTATGCATCACCATGGTGTGCACCAGTCCTCTTCATCATGAAGAAGGATGGGTCAATGTGTCTCTGCATTGATTCTTGTGAGACTAACAAAATCATGATAAATATTAATTATCCTCTACCACGAATTGATGACATTTTTAGTCAACTATGTGGGGTGCAATACTTCTCCAAGGTGTATTTTCAGTTGTTATATTAACAAGGGTGAAGAAGGAGGATATCCCCAACACCACTTTTCGTAAAATTTATGGGCACAATACATTAATATTATTTCCTTTAAGACTTAGCAATGATCTAGTAATCCTCATGGACATAATGAATAGTGTACTTAATATTATCTCAAATAAATTTGTAGTATTTATAGACGATATTTTAATATACTAAAAACCCGATGAGGATTATGGGGTGCAACTAATAATTATTCTAAGGTCCTTTGAAAGGTTAATCTCTATGAAAATTATAGTAAGTGTGAGTTTGGGTTGAATGAGGTCTCATTCTTAGGTCATATAATGACAAGTAATGGGATATCTATGCTACCCTCTAAGACAGCTATAATTGAGGGATGGTCGAGGTCAACATCAGTAATGGATATTCATATCATTCTAGGGTTAAATAGATATTATCAAGGATTTGTGAGAAATTACTCAGGATTTTCCTACCCACTTACCACACTATGTCTGAAGGGAGTAGTGTTTGAATGGAGCGATGAATGAAAATATAGCTTCAAGGAGTTGAAAAGGAGGCTTATCACTACAATCCTTCTCACACTACCAACAAGTGGATTAATTTTTGTGGTATTAATTGCTACTTCCAAGAAGGTTTTGGGTTGTGTTTTGATGAAAAATGAAAATCTTATTGACTATTTTTTGAGGAAATTGAATGTTAAAGGGAAAAACTATCCATGAAATGATCTGGAGTTTGCTTTAGTGATCTTTTCTTTAAAAATTGGTGAAATTACAACTTTGGGTTGAAGAGTTAAAAATATATGGACCACAAAATCCTCAACTATATATTACCACAAATATAATTGTATATGCACCAACGAAGATAGTTATATATGATCAAAGACTAAGACTGCTCAATTCAATTAAACCATGGGAAAGTAGACATGGTGGTGGATGGGGTTTGTAAAAAGGACCCATTGATTATAACATTAATCAGAATTTAAAAGGTTCCAATATTCACAGATTTGATGGAGATGGACATTGGAATCATAAAAAATGGAAACTAATCAATCATTTCATAATTTATTGATCAACTGTCTCCTTTGGAATAGATAAAGGATGCTCAAAAGGTTGATGTGTGAATTATAAAGAAGGTGGAAACTATCATAAAAGGGAAATAATTAGTGTTCATTGATAATGAAGATGGAATTGTGATATTTTTTTCAAGACTCTATGTTCCATAAAATTTAGAGATAATGAAGAACTTTTGGATGATGCACATTATTCAAATTTTACCATTCACCTCAAAAACACAAGGATGTATCGATATATCTGAGATTATTATTGGTGGGATAACATTTATAATGAGATTGGTGAGTATACATCAATGTGTCTGGTATGTCAGCATGTGAAGGATGAGATGTAGTAGTCTATGGTGATGATGCAACTATTACCAATTCCAACAAGTAAATGGGATTACATCACCATTGACAGTGTCACAGGACGTAAGAAGAACGCCAATGGAAATAATGCTATCTGGGTTGTTGTGGATCATGTTAAAAATATTTCACAATTTTATGCAATTTGAGAAAATTTTCAATGGATAAAATAGCACAGATTTACATCAGAGAATTGGTCAGGATTCCTGGTGTACCACTATATATTGTATCTGATCGAGATCCAAGATTCACCTCAATGTTGTGGAAGAGTCTTCAACATGCTATGAACATTGAGTTAAAAATTAGTATGGATTATCATTCTAAAACTGGTGGCCAATCAGATTGGACTATACAATCACTTGAAGAAATGTTGAGATCATTTTTGATGGACTGAAAAGGAGGCTGTGATCAACATATTCCTCTGGTTGAGTTCTCACACAATAAGCGTTTCTACTAAAGTATCCAAAAGGATCCTTATGAAGCCCTTTGTGGGAAAAGGTGTAGAGCAGCTTCTTGTTAGGATGAATTTAGTAATTGAAAACTCCTAAGTCCGGAAATGGTCAAAGAATGGTTGTAGAAGGTTAAGGCCATCCAACATCACATTAAAGCACCATAGAGTCGACAATAGTGTTATGCTGATAATCATTGGTGAGACCTATAGTTTGATGTTTTAGACATGTTATTCCTATCATGTCACCATGGAATAGAGTTATACAATTTTGGAAGAAGGGAACACTTATTCCAAGGTACATCATCCCTTTTGAAATCCTTGATCGCATTGGAGCAGTGGCTTATCTGCTAACACTCCCACTGAATCTATCTCAAGGTCATGATGTATTATATGTATCATTCTTAAGAAAGTATATATCTGACCCATCACATTTACACAATCCATAGGTGGTACCATTAGAGAATGACCTATCATATGATGAGAATCTTGTTGATATCATATATCATAAGGAAAAAGTTCAATGAAATTAGATAATTCCACTAGTCAAAGTGTTATGGAGAAACCAGAAGTATGAAAAAGATACATGAGAATTTGAGGAAGTGAAGATACAGAGTTACCCTCATCTATTTTAGGGTGGGAAATGGAAATTTTGAGGGTGAAATTTCATATGGGGGGAATATTTTAACGACCCAAACTTCTATTATTGAAAATTCATCTTCATCTAATACAATTTTTTATTATTTAAAATGGTTATATAACATATTAACATCCTCTGTATTATGTTTTTAGATTTTAAAATATTGTTACTACTTATTATCATTTCAAATATATGCATTGAACATTTATAATAAAATTAATATATATATTTGTCTTTAACAAATCCAATTTACTCATCCAAAGGAAGGGATTGACTCATCCAGTAGAATTACTCTATACGAATCCAATTAGTCAGAGCTCATAATGGATGTAGCATAACTGGGCTTCGATCTATACCGAGACCAATCTAATCATCGACAAGTTAATAGAGAATGAATCATCATAAAGGATATGTGGAATTTGATAATTATTACCACTCAAGTGATGTTATCTGAGCTACCCCAAGAGCCTATCACCATCACACACCTTACCAATAGGCCTTATACGGGTGTTATAAGGGTTATAAAACAAGACGCTTGAACTATGATTATGTTAATTATGTTGGAATATAATAAATAGTATACATTCATTTTATTATTGTCACTTTGTAAATGGTTTTTAGAAGCAGAAATAGTATTTTTAGTTAATATTAAATTAAGATATATATTTTGATGAATTGATGGATTTTTCTAATAAATCATATTTTATTAAAATATTATTACTAATTTACTATTTATTAAATATAAATGACCGTATAATTTCTTATGAATAGAATTGAAATTTTTTTCATGGATTGAGAACTGTTTTTATCCAAACCTATGAATTTTTTAAAAATATCTTTTTTTAAAGTAAAAAATCACATATATAGAGAACTATTTAGATAAAATTAATATCATTTTCTGATTTGAGATTTCAATATTATCTAATGGTTAATTTTTCATAATTTTCAGAGATAATTATGTTTTAGGGTAAAAATTAAATATCGTTTAATAGATAATGTGTTTTATGATGACATAATGACCCAATAGTGATGTAATAAAATAATATAAAATATATTTTCTGAAAATATATGTAATAAATTTAAAATAATGTAATTTTATATATGTTTTATTGATTTTATGGTGCCTTAGTGGTTCCATCAAGACTTATAAAACATTTTAACTTTTTAAAATGATTTCCTTGAGAGTGTGACTCACCTCCACAAAAGAAATCCTAAAAATTTAATATATTCAGACATTATACATATAAAATAATTTGTTCAACTCTCCTGTGGTATAAATAATGTGTAGAATACCATGTTTTATTTTTTGGGTTTGATTAGTTTAATGTGTAGTGTCTAAAACCTAAATAAAAAAGAACTCCATATCCATTACTATATAAACCCAATAAATCTCCCTTTCATATTCACTCAAAAACATTGGAGCACATCCAACATATGAATTAGCCTTTCTAGAATCTATTCATGGTTCAATAAGATCCCTTGAAACCTCTCTTATGCCTCTTCCAATCCTTTGGAATCACACTTCTAAGTAAGGGATCCTCACTTTCCTTCCATATTTATGTCCAAGATTCCATATATTTTAATGACCTTTTATTTTAAATTAAAAAAGTTATGGAATGGTTTTTCACATCCCTTGTACTACAATACTTATGTTTTAATGATGAGAGACACCTTTATATCTCATTAATTCCTCCCATGTACACATATTACGTGCTGAAATTCACTAAGGGATTTCATCCATTCTAATTTTCCCCAAATTTCATTCTGTTGTTATACTCATATATTATCTATTATAAATGTTTGTGTATGATTTAACACCTACCCATACATCCCTCCTTATGTTTGAATGGTAGAGACCTCATTCACTCCCATTAATTCCTCTCAAGTACAACTGTTACCATACTGATATTTAGTAATGAATTTCTATGTCTTCATTTTTCTTCAAGAAGTTATTTTATATTATGCATATACATTACATTAAATATTTTGGTATAATATGTTCCATGATCTACGTAATATAAATATCATGTATAAATGAATATATATCGATTATCTATCATCAACCCATTTTACTATTTCTATTTGATGACGTTATGATCCTGAAGATACCCCAAAATTTCAATGCCAAGTCATCGTGTAACTGAATACCATACTGATATCTATATTAAGGGTATTCAACTTTATGAACATGTTCTTTTGATTCAAAACTTACATTTAAGTATTACAGATCCCTTATCCATATAATAAATTATATAGTTTAATGAATCCATGTATTATGATCTATGTAGCACACTTATTCATGAAATGAAATGTTGTGCTCCAATTCATAGGGTAAAGATTAGTATCTTGATACGCAAAGTCAAATGGGTGTTTACTCATAAAAATTCAATTCAAATGAAGGTTTAATCATGCTAATTTGAGTTAAATGAGGTTTTAATCAATCTTATTCAAGTGCAATGAGGGTTTATTAATTCTCCTTGAGCAATGAGACATGGATCCATCTAATATCATGTTATATATTGTATCCACATTTCGTTGTTATGAAAATCATTATATATCACTAGTGCATAAAATGTTTTTTACGTCACCATTTTTTACATCAGTTATATATAACCGACTTAAAAATGCGGCGAGTATATTTTTAACGTCGTTTATTTTAATAACCGACGTTACAAATCGCGCATGTTCGGTTTTTACATCGGTTATCTTATAACCGACGTAAAAAACCAATGCGCGGGGGATTTTTTACATCGCTTATTTGGAAACCGAATTAAAAAACATGATATCTACGCGTTTTTTACGTCGGTTATAAATTAACCGACGTAAAAAGGAAGATTTCTACGGTTTTTTACGTTGGTTATTTCATAACCGACGTAACCCCCCCCCCCCCCCACCATACTTTGGTTTTTGACATTGGTTGTTTGATAACCAACGTAAAAAACGTGTAGATTTCGGGTTTTTTACATCGGTTTCCAAATAACCAACGTAAAAAACCAAATAGAGGGGGATTTTTTACGTCGGTTTTAAAATAACTGACATTATAAATTTAAAAAATAGTTTATAACATCGGTTATATAATAACTGACGTTATAAAACTTTTAATGAAATTAAAGCCCCGTGGACTGTCATTTACGATTTTTCGATTGACAGCCCACCCGATCGTCTCTCTCGCACTGTAAACCCTAATCGGCTCGTCGATCGACCTATGATAAACTCAGTTTGGATTCATTGATTATCCTCTTCACTCCTCTCGGATCTATTATCTCAACTCGCAACATTCATGTAAGCCCCACGAATTTATTTCGTTCGTTTTTTTCACAGATATTCTATAATTATGTTTTGCAATTTTTGTACATTTAATGTAAACAAGATGTAGTGGTTTCCAAGTATGCACCTCATTACTATTTTGATAATATGGTGATGAGATAATATAAGATATGTATGATTCATTGATGGAAGTGATACAATTTCACATGGTGTAGAATGATTTATGGGCGGGGTGAGACCACAACATTAACAATGGGGTGTGAGAGGAAAACTAGTGGAGAAGTGGTATCCGAGACCCTTAATTTTAATATATATATATATACATAATTTTTTATAAGAAAAGGTTTATTTATATGAATTATTTTGTGAGTGATCCATAGTGAGTATATGAATCTATTTTTCCTTGTTTAGGTGATGATTTAGATTCCTTTTTTCATAGGGAATTAGTGTGCTTCCTCAACATTTTCATGAGATTTTTTAGGGAGGATATTACTATGTATACATGTTATGCCCACCATACATAAATATAAACAATTTTTTTGGTTTTTAAAATCAATTTGTTTTTTTATAGATTTTAATAGCATGGAAGTGTTGTGGAGTAGCGCATTGGGGTGTGAGAGGAAAACTAGTGGAGAAGTGGTATCCGAGAACCTTAATTTTAATATATATTTATATATAATTTTTTATATGAGAATGTTTATTTATATGAATTATTTTGTGAGTGATCCATAGTGTGTATGTGAAACTATTTTCCCTTGTTTAGGTGATGATTTAGGTTCTTTTTTCATAGGGCTTTAGTGTGCTTCCTCAACATTTTCAGGAGATGTTTTAGGGTGGATCTTACTATGTATACATGTTATGCCCACAATACATAAATATAAACAATTTTATTGGTTTTTAAAAGCAATTTGTAGTTTTTTATAGATGTCAGTAGCATGTAAGTGTTGTGGAGTAGCATTCACGAGTATATAGATTTTATTGTTTCTTCCTAGTTTTACTTTTATTACTAATAATCTTCTTTTTGGTTTATGTACAACAATACATGTATGAATTCATGCATAATTATCTAAATTTATTCATTTCTAACTGAGGAGGGTTACTTTTGGTGGGAGCAGATCCTAAATGATATGCTATGAATTCATTCTATCATAACCATAAATAAAATATAGTTGTATTTTATTTATCATATACATCAACTTATACTATTCTTTTTCATCACAAACCCTTTGAGAATAAAAAACCAAACTAAGGGCTTTGGTATCCACATTGCATTTTGTTATAGAATATGGGACATCAAAATAAAATGATTTAACATATTCCTCCCAAAAACACGTCCATTGATTTTTATAATTGTGTGAAAATATTTACCAAATGGATTTAGGGTGTACAAAAACCATTAATAACATGTTAAATAGGTAGTTTATCTAATACATTAAAAAATTAAAACCAAAATCAATATTAAACTATGTTGGCGTCATGGTTTTCTTTGATTCAATGAAATTTAAAACTGTTATATCTAACTATCTATTGTTTTAAAAATAATATTCAAGCATAATTTTTTAAATACCTATAGATGTTTTTTATATTTTAAATTGTTTTACATTCAAATTATGATTTTTTTCATATAAACATATATTTTTATTATCTTAAAAATATATATTTTCTGTTGATATTTGTTATAGGTAATAATGAGTCGAAGTTGGATTATGGAACATCGAATGAGAAATGAATTTTGGGATGGTGTTGATGCCTTTTTGGAATTTGCAAAACGAAATGTTCCAAGTAGTGACATTTTTTTCTATCCATGCCTGAAATGTTTGAATATGAAGAAGTTGAAAAGTAGAGAGATAAAAGATCATCTGCTTTGTCATGGTTTTAATCCGAGTTACAGCCCTTGGATTTGGCATGGTGAAACTGGACGGAATGTCACAAATGATGATGATTCACAAGATGGTAACTCTGATGGAATTGAAGAAATGATTCGCGATATTGTAGCAGAACAAATTGAGATAGAACCGACAGTTGTGTGTCTATATGGTGATGCTGAAAAACCATTATATCTGGGTTGTATAGATTTTACGGTTTTGTCGGTGGTGTTAAATTGATTAACTAGAAGGAGAAGCATAGATGGAGTGACAAAAGTTTTACAGAGCTGCTACAGTTGATGAAAGACATTCTTCCAAAAGTTAACGATCTTCCAGATTCACATTACAAAGCCAAGAAAATATTATGCCCGATGGGATTGGGATACAGGAAAATACATGCATGTCTGAATGAATACATTATATATAGGATTGAATATGAATATCTGTCAGAGTGTCCTAAATGTGGGACATCACGGTATAAGGTGAAAGAAAAATCACAGACTGATGTAGATATTACAAAGCTCCCTTCAAAGGTATTTTGGTATCTTCCTATATTTAATCGTTTCAAACGTTTATTTGCTAATTTAATGATGCAAAAAGGTTACGATGGCATGATGAAGAGCGGGTATGTGATGGAAAAATATGACATCCAGCTGATTGTCCACAATGGAAGAAAATTGATGCGTAGTATTCTACATTTGGAAATGAAATTAGAAATCTCAGACTAGGGTTCTGCACAGATGGAATGAATCCATACTGAACACTCAGTAGCACACATAGTTCATGGCATGTTTTATTGGTAATTTACAACCTCTCTTATGATGTTTGTATGAAGCATAAATATGTCATGTTGAGTACAATGATCTCTGGTCCAAAGAAACCTAGTAATGATATTGATGTTCACTTGTCACCGTTGATTGATGATTTGAAACTGTTATGGGATGATGGTTTTAATGTGTATGATTCTTATAAAATGGAATATTTTCAACTGCATGCAGTGCTTCTATTCACTATAAATTACTTCCCAGCGTATGGAAATTTGATTGGATACATTGTTAAAGGGCATAAAGCATGTCCAATTTGCGAACAACAGACGTCATATTGTCAATTGCATCATGGGAGGAAAACAATGTACATGGGTCATCGGATGTTTTTGCCTATGGAACACCCTTATAGAAGACTAAAAAAGGAATTCAATGGCTCACAAGAATTTGATACTGCTCCAAAACCTTTATCCCATGATCTGTATTTTGAGAGGGTGAAAAACCTTGACGTGACATTAGTAAAGACACAGAAATCTGGTAATGATAGACATATTTGGAAGAAAAGGTCAATTTTGTTTGAGAAACCATATTGGAGGTATCATGAAGTTAAACATAATATTGATGTCATGCACGTCGAGAAGAATATCTATTATTATTTGATTGGAAGATTGTTAGATATTAAAGGAAATACTAAAGATGGGTTGAATGCAAGATTAGAGTTACTATCAATGGGAATTTGTTTGGAGTTAGCTCCCACTCCTAAAGGAAGACGAACATTTCTTCCCCCGGCTTGTCATACATTATCGAAGAGGGAGAAAATTAGCTTCTGTCAGTGTCTTCATGATACCAAAGTGCCTCAAGGTTATTCTTCTAATGTAAAAAATTTTGTCTCATTGAAGGTCTTTAAGTAGATAGGTATGAAATCACATGAATGTCACGTCATGATGCAAAAAATTCTACCAGTTTCATTGCGTGGAATAATGCCCATTCTTGTCTGAAAGACTATAATGAAGTTGTGTTATTTTTTCAATTCAATTTGTAACAAGGAGATTGATGTGAATGCATTGAACATTTTGGAAAAGGATGCAATTTTTATACTTTGTCAATTGGAAATGTATTTTCCTCAAACTTTTTTTGATATAATGGTTCATTTAATGATTAATCTGGTTCGAGAAAAAAAGCTTTTTGGACCTGTATATCTTCGTTGGATGTATCCTTTTGAAAGGTATATGAAAATATTAAAGGGGTATGTTAAAAATATATATCGACCTGAAGCCTCCATTATTGAAAAGTATATTACTGAAGAGGTAGCAGAGTTTTGTACGAGCTACTTGGCTACGGTGCAACACATAGGTTTGCCTCCATCTAGCCTAGAACGAGTTAATAATGGGGGAAAGGGGATTCGCGACTTGAAAGTCAAATCATTGTCAGCTGAACAGATGAAGAAGTTAGAATCATACATCTTGAATAACATAGCTGATGCTCAACCATATATCACATTGCATATTAATGAGTTGAAACAATGTCATACAAAGAAGAAAGAAATGTGGATTTTGAATAAGCACAACAAAACTTTTTTGTCTTGGATTAAAAAGAATTTTCTTGGTAGATCAGATGTATCAGAGACATTAAAATAGATAGTGGGTGGTCCATGTTTAAATGTGATAACATGGTCCGGTTATGACATTAATGGTTATACATTTCATACAAAAGCTCAGGACAACAGAAGTGCAGTTTAGAAAAGTGGTGTATTGGTGTTTGCAGAAGCAATGCATTTTTCGAGTGCTAAGTACAAAAACCCAATTTCTGCATCAAGTGCATGTTATGGAGTGATTGAGGACATATGGGAGGTTGATTAATTTAAAATTAAAGTTACAGTTTTTAACTGTAAGTGGTTTAACGATAACAATAGTGTCAGACACGATAAATTTGGAATGACACTTGTTAATCTGAATAGATTGGAAGACACATCTGATTATTTTATAATGGAAACACATGCAAAACAAATTTTCTATGTAGTAGATCAATCAGATATGCAGTGGGTTGTTGTTTTACAAGGGAAAAAACAATATGTTGGTGAGGATGAACTTGATGAATATGCTTATTTATGTGAGATCCCTACTTCCATGGAAATATTAATAGAACATAATGATGATCATGTTGAAGACATAGTTTTTGCCATAAGAAACGATCACGATGAAGGAATTTGGGAAAACAATCCATTTGTACATTCCTAAAATTACAGGTAACATATTTTTATTTCTTGTTTATATTTATTTTTTCCATAAATGATAGATATTATAAGTTTTTTATTTATTAAAACATGTTTTAAAATAAAATAAGTATATGTTTTTGTTTGTTTTAAGTTTGTTTAGTTTACTTTATCATGTTTATAACCATTACATGAATTTTAAAATGCTTATTTTTGTTCACTGACAATTACTTTACCATGATTACAATGTTTACCAGGTTTACCATTTTTACCATTTTTACCATCATGACCATCATGACCATCTTTTCCATCTTTACCATTGTTTAACATGCTTACCATATTACCAATGTTTTCTGTTATGTAACTTAGTACACATTTCTATTTTATGATTACAGTAGTATTAAAATATTTGAATTTGTATATTTGTGGACTGACAATTGTTTTTTTTGATTTGAAGGATAATGACAGATCATTCAGATGATCAACCACATGATTCTAGAGAAGAGCATATTGCTGGTCATACCTCTGGGGATGAACATTCACATGATCCTATTACGACATAGAGTTCAAAGGATGGTAAACGTGGGTGCACACGTTTACCAAAATTATCACTTGACCGTATGCAGGATCAGAGGATAGTCGTTGAGTTTGATGATGATGATATTCCTAGTGGTCTGAATGCCAAATATTTTAAGAGTTTTGTTACAACTTAGGCTAAGACCAAAGTAAGAATTCTGTACGATGATTGGAGAGGTGTGGATAAAGCGATTATCTCTCAGTTGTGGGAGACGATTTTGGTAAGATCTTTTGTTATTTTTTTTCCATTATTTTAATGTTTCTAGTATATATAATATGTTTAACCTCTTCTTTATCAGATGACATTTGATATTCCTGACACTGGAGGAGTCAGGAAGAAATGCTTATCGTTGGCTGCCAGGAGATGGAGGGATTTCAAATCAACCCTCTCATCTGATTTCATTTATGGTCGTAGGAGTCACAACAATCCATTTTGTATATATCCTTTTATAGATGAAGGCACATGGAGACAATTTTTTGAAAGTAGAAAAAATGAGTCATTTATGGTAAGGGCAATGTAAACATTTATAAACTTTCTTATATAAATGATTTTATTAATGTTTTATTAATGATTTCTTATTCTTCAATTACAGAAAACAAGGAAAGCTCATCAGGAGATCCAATATAAAAATGTATACCCTCATAGTTTATCTTGGGGAGGGTATGCATTATTGGAAGAACAAATGATGGAGGAAAAATTTCAACAACTAAGTGTTGAGTCTTAAAGCTCTGGAGAGGTGGCCCCTCCATCCCCTCCATCTAGACAAGAAAAATGGAAGAGAGCTCGGAAGGGAAAAAGGGAAATATCTTTTGGAAGAATCAAGAATCGCAGCTGAGAGGATTGTAAGATATCTATTTAATTTATTTAAGTTAACTTTTTTATTCATATAATTTTCAATCATTACAGAAATGTGCAATTAATTAATACAGGACTCTCTTGAGGAGTAGAGTTTAGAGGGGACATTTATAGCTACTGGGAGGGAAGATATTTTATTTGCAGCATTGGGAAGGCCCGAACATCCTGGTCGTGTAAGAGGATATCTGATAGGTGTATCGGTAAGAAAAGTTTTTCCAAGTTCTTCAACTTCTAACATTGAGGGGATTTATAAAAAAATAGAATCCTTGGAGGCTGATGTTCAAAATATTAATGCGACGATGGAGGACATGATTAGAGAGTCTGTGCAGTCTATGTTTACAGAAATGCAAAGACAATTTCAGACTACAGCTCCCACTCATCCACCTCCCCCTGCATACCCCATTATTTATCCTCCACCTCCGCCAGTAGCTCCAACTCCCCCACCTCAACCTTCAGACCCCATTTTTTATCCTACGCCTCCGCCACAACTTCCTACATATTGAGAGTTTTATGTTGATGACTCTCAACATCATATTGTAGCATACAAGTTGGTATATTTTATAGGAGATACAGTTCATCATCAACAATTAGAGGTAGAGAATCATAGGGTCACTGTACAAGATATTATAGATAGATCATCTAGGGTACCAATACCTACAGATGAGGTGGTGACAGTTGGACAGAGTATCGGCCATTTTTTATTTTTGCCATCCAGACTTCTTCGACTCGTTACCATAGAGGTATGAATGTTATATCTTTTATTTTATTTTTTTATTAAAGTTTTTTTATCATTTGAAAAATACTATATTTTTCAATTTTTTCACAGGAATTCTTCAAAGGTAATGAAATACTGTATAGACAACAACAAAGACAACATGCTATGACATCAGATACAGCTTCCAGTGGTCTTGACAGATTGTCAAGATATTCACATTTGTTGTTGGGTTTTTATGAGTTTCCAATGGAATTTCATGTTTGTGGATGTGAAATAAGTGTGGGGATTACAAAAACTGATATCATGGAGCTTGTTACTGAAGATAAGTTGGACATCAATGTGGTGGAAATTTTTTCCATGTAAGTCTTAACACCTTTTCCCTGCATTATATTTATTAAAAATGTATACTTATGTATGATTTGTATTAGGTATCTTTATAAAATTTGTGAGAGGAATGAGCTGACAAAAGTATATGGATTCATGGACCCGCAATTGATTTCCCCTGAATCATGTGCATTGAAGGAGGAACAAAAAATGGATTATATTGCTGAAAGATTTGAAAAGAATATAATCACACAATGTTGGATGATTCCTTTTTGTGAGAGGTAAGAAACACATTTCACTCAAAGAGTTAATTATCTTTTAACATAAAAAACACTAACATTATATTTCCTTTTATTAGTAATCATTGGATGTTAGGGATTTTTTCCCAATTGAGAAAGCTCTTTATGGATATGCTCTGTTCATGGTGATGTGCAAGAATGTTTTAAGAATATATTGGAAAAGTAAGTTTCAATTTCTCAATAGTTTTATATATTATAATGAATTTTAAATTTACCCCATTCTTATTATTTCTAACAGTGCATGGGTTTACTTTCAAAAAAACACAAAGAAAAGAAATGCAAAGATCAAATATGTAAATGTGAAGGTAAATTTCCATTTATAATTTGTACTTTTTGATTTATTACATAAAAATAATATATTGAATTTACACTCATTCAAACAGAATTTTCATGAACAACAAGGAATCATCGAATGCCTATATTATATGTTAAGATTTATGTATGAAATAATAACAACTGGGACAGTTGTGAATTTTGACCTGGTACGATTTCCTCTTATACTTTGCCATAATATTTCAATTTGATTTATTCATTATACAAGTTAACTATATTCTTTTTCATTTGTATCTTTTTGATGACCCTCAACCCTATACTGTTGAAGACATCAAACACGTACAAGTTGAGTGGTCAAATTATTTTACAGGTTTGATTGAATTTTAGTTGTTTGTAATGTAAAATGTAATTTTGAATATTGTCGTTTTAATTGTGTATTTGGTAGTTGTTTAGGTTGGATTTAGTTTTTTTATGTTGATAGTGTAAGTTTTGAATGTTATATAAGTGAATGTTTAATTTTTCTTTACTTCTTGTTTTGGTCTAATTTTGATGGTTTTTATGGTATGGGATTGGGTCTGTGGGGGAGGGGTTCCAAGGGTGTGGGGGTGTGTTGAGTGGGGTTGGGGGTGTCCAGCGGTCTGGGAGGGCTGTTTGGTGGGGTGGGGGACAGTCCTGGGGGTGGCAGGGATGTCCAGGGGAGTGGGAAGGCGGTCTAGGGGTGAGGGAGTGCTGTCTAGGGGTGGGGGGTTGTCCAGGGGTGTTTGGGGATGTCCAGGGGTGTGGTGGGGGATGTCAAGTGGGGCGAGGGGGTGAGGGGGTGCTGTTCAGGCGGGTGGGGGGGGGGGGTTGTCGAGGGGTGTTTGGGGTGTACGGGGGTTGGGGGCAGTCCAGGAGTGTGGTGGGGGCTCCAATGGGGTGGGGGAGGGTTTCCCAAGGGGTATACATGAGGGTGGGAGCTCTAATGGGGTGGGGGAGGGCTTTTTAGGGGGTATACATGAGGGTGAGGGCTCCAACAGGGTAAGGGAGGGCTGTCCATGGGGTATAAATGAGGGTGGGGGATGTCTAGGGGGTAAGTTTATATGTTATCTATGTACATGATTAATTTTTATCTACTTCTGTTTTGTGGTACGATTTCTTGATTTGTTTTCTGGTTGATTCTGGTGGAGAGAAGATGACTGCATTCTGTTTAAAGAAAAATTGGGTTTTTCACGTCGGTTATTAAATTACCGGCATTATAAAATGCCTGGAAAATAGTTTATCACGTCATTTATTTAATAACCGACGTGATAAAATGCCTGGAAAATAGTTTATCATGTCGGTTATTTAATAACTGACATGATAAAAGGCCTGGAGAATGGTTTATCACGTCGGTTATTAAATAAACTACGTGGTAAAAGGCCTGGAGAATGGTTTATCACGTCGTTTATTTAATAACCGACGTGATAAATGGCCTAGAGAATGGTTTATCACGTCGGTTATTGAATAACTGACGTGATAAACAACCTGGACAATGGTTTATCACGTCGGTTATTTAATAACCGACGTGATAAACCACCTCCCACCGGTTTATCACAACGGTTATATAATAACTGACGTGATAAACCCCCCTCCCCCAGTTTTTCACGTCGGTTTTATATGAACCGACATGATAAACCATGCTCACCCCGGTTTATCACGTCGTTTCTATATGAACAGACGTGATAAACCCCCCTCGCCCCTGTTTATCACATCAGTTGTTTAACAACCGACATGATAAACCATTTTCCAGGCCTTTTATCACATCGGTTGTTAAATAACTGACGTGATAAACCCTTCCCATTTTCTTTACCATGTCGGTTCTAAAAAACCGACGTGATAAACATCGCGGTTTTATGTTTTTGACGTCTGTTTTTAAATAACCGACGACAAAAACCTTATTTATAACGTCGCACGTATTAACGTCGGCTAGAACCCAACGTAAAAATTGAAAAATAACCGACGTAAAAAACGTTTTCTGCACTAGTGTATCATTCCTTTATGTTCATGTTTCTCTTATGCTCCATTTATATGACTTATTTCTAACATGTATTGTATTCTTCATGGTATTCCTTGTCTTCTCCCTTACATGCCTTTATAGCTCTCCCATTTCTTATTCATTTCCTCAGGTTATCCCATGCAATGCTAAGTATGAATGAATGTTGTGGTCATGTAAAAGAATATTTCAATAAATATGTTTTTTATGACTTATGTTGTCATTTAATGTTCCTAATTTTCCAAGACAGTAGACCTATCGATCCTCAGAGTTGTCCTAAGTTCATGTTTATGTAATGATTTATGTTTAAGTGTTTAATAAATAGTATGGTTGATATAATAAAATCCTAAAACCAATTTGAATCTAAATTACGTTAAAAGTAAAAATATCATGCTATATTCATCCAAAAATCAACTCCATATTTCACCATAAAATATTGGTAAACAATAGATCCGACGAGAACACAATAGTGAATATATATCCTAAAAAATATATAGTAATAGGTTACTAAAAATTTCATTAGTCACTTTTTCAATAAATCAATAATAAATTCAAAGGCTGCAGTTATTATCTGAAATACTTTTCAAAAAGTAAATCAACACATTATTACCTTAACATCATGCTTACATTAGATCATATAGTTTCCAATCAATCAGTAATTAGTTCTAAATTAATTATCTCTATGAATATAACATTTTCATGAAATAAATTTTCATTTTTATTGATTAAATTTAATATATCACTCCAAATCATTAGTGAAAAAATAACAAAGAACAATCCAAATTTGTTTTATATAAACCACATTAATTTTAGAATACACCATAATATTGTTTATAAATATCACTCACGGATGAGAATAACAACATTTATCATTATTTTATTTCTATTAATATATAAACCTCACACTTACTGGTATTAATTAGACACTTACCCTTTTTATCATATCTGGAATATGCTATGATTATAAACTACTTATGTATTCTACCTTATTTATCTATAATACATGGTAGTTCATAGGTACAAACCATTCTCACCATTAATTATGTGATCATGTTCCTACAAAATACAAAAACCTAAATTTATTATCAATAATAACATATTAATTGATTATTTGAATAATGAAACAAAACCTGTTGATTATTTCCATAAAAAAATTACATCAATCCTTTGAAAATTCTAAATAAATAAAATTCTCATTATTATATGTTCCCTTTTTCATCACATAATTTTTCCAATAGGTTTTCTCTTCATATTATCTTGAACTTCAATATAATATTATAAAAATTAAAATTATTTAAATCAATGATCTTAATGTTCTTCTTACACATCATCCATAATATCACAATCAAATAATATTTACTTTACCTTGTGAATATATTCCTATAAATCTATTTTTTAAATTTATATTTCCAATTGTATTTAATAAATTAATATTTTTAAATTCATCATAATAGATCATAAAGATAATGTGAATTACCTAAAAAACATATTCCCAAAGAATGTATTGTCAAGGGTGAAATCATATGCCCACCCCATCATGAACTATAGTGATGATTGAGTGGAAAATAGCTATAATTTTTAGGTCAATTACAATAGTGTTCATATTTCTAAACTACATATTCACATTCTAATATCCCTACATAGATTTATTTTCTAGAGGAACCACAAGATCAAATCAATAAAAAACATCACTATTATATCCAACAAATAGTCATATCTATAGGTTTAACTAATTTTTCAAATAATAATCCCTAATATGTTAAATATTATCTCAAAAATCCTAAATGTGTGTCTATAGATTTGAAATTGTAATCAGCCATAAATTATCAAACTATAAATTTTCACCAACTAATATCTTAATCTCCAGATAGTCTTATCCAAGTGTTGATTCCATCTATGAAACCCCATATACATGAATATTTAATTACATGAAATAATGAAAATATTTTATGAAATACATTCTAATGATCAAAAAGTTTTTCAAATTTAGAGAATTTATAAAAAAACATCTAACAATAAAAACTCATCTCTTTTCTAGAAAAAAATTATCTATAACATATGATACTGAATAATCTAGAAAAAATAAAAAAAATACTCATAAAAATTATCCCTTCATGGTAGTCTTCTAGAATCTTATATCATACTAAATTTCATTACATCCTATAGGAATGGATATATTTGAAATGGGTCTGAATGGATTCTAATTATGGTTAAAAGTCTTCTCCAATTGTACATGATCATAAGTGAGTATTAAATATGAAAATGTGTATAATTTATGTTTTTCATGATATAATACAAAAAAATAGATTATAAATAAGGGTTCATCTCATACAACATTTGAAAACATAAAATATTAATGAAGGGAGTATAGACACATTATTCAATTAAAATGTTCCATGATAATTTATCCTAGTGAAAAGAATATAAATAATTCAATGGAACATACATAACAATTATGGTAATAAAATAGTGGAACATGTGTCCCAACCGGTCAACCATAGAGGATTTGGAATCACTCACATATATCCTTTTGTATTTATGGAATCACTCAACTATTTCCCTTAGTGTTTTGGGACTCACTAACGAGTTTCTCTTGGTGGACTTGGAATTACTCACATGTTTTCCATTCTTGATCAAAATTTCACTCACCAGTTTTCCATGGTTAATTGATTAATGAAATATATATTCACATTATCTAATGAGATATAAATCCATAACAAATAAATTAAAGGGTTATATAGGACCCTAAATTTTATCTTCACAACATCAATGTTATATAAGAAATCCATCATTTAATATATCAACAAAACACAAGGGAAGAAAATTGATTCATTGATCCCATAATAAAATACTTATGGAATGATAATAAGACATATAAATAATCAAAATGGTCTTAAAAAATTTTCATTGTTCATGTAAAATGTGGATAAATAAAATTCAATCACATAAAAAAAATATTTATTTACATAATTTATAGGGTGATACAAAGGAAATTCATCAAGGGAAATTAATCATTTGAGATAATCAAGTTAATTATCAAAAACTCACACAATAGTTTTTCAGAAAACACATTTAAATTAGACATATATTTTGATATTATATGTAATATTTAGATATCATTTTTGGAACTGCCACTTTTAGTAAATTTAAAATAATGTATTTTCAAAATAAATATAAAAAATTAAATAGGAAAAAATAATCCCTATAAAAGACTGAAAAATTTTAAACAGGTTATTTGAATTAAATTTTAAATTTTTTTTAAATCTTTTAGTTGTTAGTTATTGACTAAAAAAATAATGTTTTCAGATAAATTAATTGAAAATGTTGACACAAAAACTCTCTTAAAATGAATATTTAACAATGGAGCTTGGAAGTTGATATAAAGGTTTCAAAATTGTGAAGTTAAATCACATGGTAAAAAATAAATTTTAAAAATACATATTAATTAAGTGTTAATCAAAAAGTATTAATTCTTTTAAAAAGGAGGGAAAACTTTGGAAACAATCAATTTTAAAAATAATCATTAATTATGGAGGCTTGAAAAGTATATAATTTTTTATGTAAAATAATAAGTTCCGGATAAATAATATGATCATTAATGAGAAAACATTATTAATAATTTTTAATAAATTTGTTGAAAACCCAAAACATAAATATGGATTAAAACATCATTTTATAATGTTTACAAGGAAGTCATTATAGTCAAATTAGGGGACTAATAATTTGGTTTCCATGTATAACATAGAATACTTTCATGATGACAAAACATGACAAGAAATAATAAGATCATTCATGGAGAAGAGGGATTTCATTAAAATATTATCAACACTTAGCAATAAAGAATATCATTAATGTAAATACTAATAAAGGATGGAGGAAATATCTTATAACATCTTCATGTAAAAAAATAAAACAATAATTAAAATAGTTAAATCTAATTTATTTAAATTTTTGGATGGAAATTTATTTGGAAAAAACCATTAAAACATATGTAATATTTCATTAAAAACTCCCAGATGGAAATAATATGGAATAAAAAATTTAATATCATGAAATATAAGAGTACAAAGATATAAAATGACAATTTGGTATTAAGGTAAAACTAAAAAATAAAAAATGGTGTGTAACATACTCATGTCTCAATGAAATTCAATTTTAGACAAATAAACCATTATATTGTTCTTGATTTATATTACACATTTGTGAACCATTATTAGTAGTCGAATCAAGATTATTTTTTACCTTCTTAGGAACTTTATTCTCATATATTTCGTTAAATATGGACCGTTAATTAAAATATGATATTTAATTATACTATATTTTATTATTTTTTTGTGTGAAAATTGAAAAGGTGTAAACTTATATTTACAATGTTTATAATCAAATATGACATTAACATAATATTTTAAATAATTAATTAAAAATTTCAAGAACCATAATCCAATAAAATATTTATTATAAAATTATAATTGTATATTTTTTTATGTCCACTTATTCATCCATTATATGTTCTTATAGAATTGTCCAAATTATTAGTTAAAAAATTAAAAATATAAAAACAATTCATCCGAATAGGTGGGTATGAATGAGGAAAATTATATTATCATTATAAAATATAATAATGATATATTTTTTATTTTTATATGTTGGTAAATCATATCATATGTTTTTTTTCATATTTAATGAAAAAAATATTGAAAATAAAAAAAATTTCATCATAGAAGAAATAGTCGCACAATGAAAGATCAATATTCATTTGTTTTCCTTTATATGTGGAAAGGAAAAAATTTGAGATTGTTACTTTAATAATACTATTATTTATTAAGGATATTTATTTAATAACATTATAATGGATTGTGTAAGATTGGAAGAGTAACATTAAGAAGAAAGGATACATAGTAAAAAGTACATATGTATAAAAAATGAACATTCTCTAATAAGGCTCAATTGAAATGATGGAATTAAGATAATATCTATTGAACTAGGTATTTACTTCATGATATGGAGATAATTGAGATAAATTTTTTTAAGGCTTATATGTGAATTTAGAATGGGAATGTGTATCATTTTGTTATGTATGAGATATCCGTTTAAAAATGGATAAAATATAACCTCAATGATCACCAATTAATTTCCAATAATGGAATGAAGCATTTCACAGGTTAACGGTTCCAAAACAAATAAATAATGGAATTATGGATTATATATGTTTTATAATTACTCCACAACCAATTATTCCTTATTTTTACATCTTTTTTCATTCCTTTTATCAGATTATTGTAACATTTTACCATTTCAGTTTAATCCTTCATAACTATTTTTTACCCTAGTAGACTAGATTTTTAAAATAATATTGTAAAACTTTTTAAAAAAACTAAATCTTAAAAAATAATTTCTTAATTTATATTCTATTTTAACTTATTTATAATATAAATTTATATTTTAAATTAAATAATCAAATATAAATATAATTTATTTTAATTTTTTCATCATTATGAATTTTTAATATTATGTGAAATTTTTAATAATTAAATATTTTATATTATATTTAAATATATCCATAAAAATAATATCAAAATGAATATATAAAATATTTATATTTAATTTTTTGGATAATAATTTCACAATATTATTTATATTTTTCTTGAAATAATAGATTTTCCATTTTCAGGGACAATATCATTAATCATTAAAATCACAATATTATGAAAAAATGGTATTAGAAATGTTACATAGTAAAAATATGTTTATCTTAAATATAAAACTATTTTTTTATATTTAATTCCTATAAGTGATGAAAAGAATTTTTAAACTATTCATAATTAAAAATAAATTCAATATTAATTATTAATTAGGTTTCCAAAACATAAAACAAGGGTTACATAATTACATCATATTATTTTTCTGGAATTTAATAAAAATAATATATGTCTATAGGAAATATGCATCAGAAACATGAAACTCAATTAAGTGATGATATTAGAAATATCAACACTAATCAATAATCCAATAAAAAATTTATTTTTGAATAATAAAAAATAAATACAAAGAAAATATTCTGATATTTTACCCATAAATTATATTAATTTTGTAATATTATAATAATAAAATTTATAAATATAGAAATGAAATTAAAATATAATATATCAAAAAATTACATTTTTTATGAAAATTATCTTATAAATGTCATGTGACATTAATTTGATTTCATACAAATTTAAAAATTATTGAATATTGATATATTAGTTTGTAAATCTAAACATTAAAATATATAATAATCATTTTTAGTGATAAATTTAAAACTTTAGGTTAAAACACGATTCCTTATTTTCTATATCATTCTTTTAATGGAAATAAAAAACAAAAATATGTAATTATTTTAATTTGTTATTATATTTTCATATACTAATGAATATATTAATCATATAAATTTAATATGTTACATTTTTTAGTTATATTTTGGGTTCATTTAGTGTTGACTGTGACAGAAGTTATTAGAGATAATATTAATTTACATGTTCCAAAAACATTGATCCTTAAAATAAACCATATTAAATATTTTTCAAAATATCAAAAAAAAATTATTTCACATGGATTAATTTGGGTCAGGATATTGTTATCATATAAATCATTCATGATATAACATTTAAAAAAACATTACCTTACTCTATGGTGCTATATCAAGTTACTTATCAATCATCAACTGATATTAATCAATAATATAATCATAAATTAGTGTATTTATATTTCATAATCATATATTCTCTATAGAAAATCATTTACAGAAAAATTTATTTATTAAATAAATTATACAAATAATAATCTATATTTTATTTCAAAAATAGTACTCTATCATTAACACTAAAGTGATATTACCCAAATGTTCATAAGGTCACAAACTAGGTAATATATATCATATTAGAAAAATGAGATAAACATTACCAAAAATATAATGGGTTTCTTTTTCATTATTTTAATATTAAATTATATTGATATAAATGTTACCGAACAAGCATTTATAAATACTAGTCAACAATTTAATACATCAATTTTGAGAAAATATTAAACCAAACAATTAATTATACCTAAAATAATTTGCTTCAATATATTTTATAAAAGATTATCCCTATCAAAATATCATATTTTAACCTTCATGATATGATTTACTATATGTTTTCAAATCCATAAACAAAATGACTAAATAAAAATCCATATATGTTCATATAATTCTCATAAATGGTAAAATATACTAAAATATAAATGAAAAAATATCTGATTGATGAAAATATAATTGAATATAAAATTTCATATTCCTTTATTATTTCAATATCTCTAAAGTTGATAAGACTTGGAAACAACCAATTTCTATAAAAATAGCCATATACAAAAATTTTAATCCATTTATGTTTGATAAATTATTTGATTATAATACATAGTGATTTATATATAGATACAATTCCCATATTATATTCTATGAAATATTTTCACAAAAAAAAACTAAAACCCCAAATAGTGGTTAATAAAATAAGATAAATTGACCATTTCGATAATAAAAATAAACCATACGATGTTTTATCTACTGAATCATGGTTTTCATATATTTATACTCACATTCCAATATACATTTCACTAGGGTGTGTTATCTTATAAAACATCAGCTAATCCAAGTTATAAAAAAATCAAATTATTCTGTACTTTTATTAAATAATCTAAACCAACAAATCAAATAAATAAAGACTCCAAAATTTTGACTAATATATTATCAGAAATAATTACAGATAAAGTAAGATACACATTAATGAATGAATATACATATTTTAATTTATGTTATACATATTAATTACATCTATGTTTTTATAGAATAAATATTTTCAAATAATCCATAATTTACATAACCCCTTCCCATTAAAGATACCCAATCTAGGCCATCAATGAGAGAATGGAGAAAATAATGCTCAAATCCCACCTTGAATATGACACGAGTTGGAAATAAGAACCATGTCTATAACATATTCATATATTGGATACATGAAACTATAGGATTTGCTTAATGGGAATGATAGTATAAAACCGCCAAATAATAACATATAATGAATGATTATAAATAAAATGTAATAAAGAATATTAATTATAATAAAAATCATCAAAAAATAGTAAAACAAATCCTTATAAGTGTCCATGAAGCTCTACTAGGTCATGAACAACACCTATAACTATAAATCCTTATCTTGATCCCCAACCAACTCATGTTGACCTAAAAATCAGTTTTAACATACATAATGAGAGTATAACCTATACACATAGAAGGATCATCTAGGAAATCTCCTCTGTAATATTTGAATGAAATTAACAAAATCCATGTGAGTAAAATATTGAAACTAAGTCAACACTTAAAAATGTTTACTATTATTTTCCATATCACATTAGTGGTTATCTATATTCATGTGTCATGTAAAATATAACTTATAATATAGAAACTGAAGGTTTTACCCTGCTACCACTTCCTCACTATTTTTCCACTCTGCACCATTGTCAAATTTCCAGAGTCATCTCTCTCCAAAAAATAACATGAAGAGAAATGGAAAAATGTATTGCAGCCTAATTAAACCAAGTATAATATATCATTCACCCAAATTTAAGTCATCTTCTCATAATCACAATCACATTAATATATAGTATGAAGGTATTTTTTAGGATCCACTGATATCATGTATGTTTTTTATTATATCTCAAGACACCGAAAAACTCAAAAACATACCTATAATAACTGTTACGATACTATATTTGGAAATATATATATATATATATAACTGTGTGTTTCTATGTTTCAAATAACCAAAATCCAATATATCCCTCAACAAACATATATGTAGAATTTTATACACCATTCATACTAGATCATAATCTACCAATGGAATAGAACAAGTTGAAATGGGGTAGTCTGCAATCTGTTCCTCACCAACATGGATGATGGGAATGAAAACATCCCATAGACATTGTGTGTCGGTCACCATACATGCATGGATGGGGTAGCATATGAAATTACATAACATAGGTTATATATATAATTATCACAACAACTATATGGGAAACTATGTATCCATAGACTCATCTGTTACTGATGCCAAATGGACCCCTTATTTTTATAATAAATTACTAGGTGTACAACTATACAAGAATCATGAATACCATTGAATAATTAATAATATTTTAATTAATTAATTATCTATTAAATTATATTCTTATTTTTTGGCTCATAAGATATTAATTATAATAGTATTATCCATGTATTAATGATTATACTACATCATTTCATGTATTTTCATGTGTGACATCATCATAAAGTAACCTTCAAGAACCAACCACATTTTTTCATTAATTTGTTTATCATTTAAAAATAACTTGGGTACTCTTGGAGTCATTATAATCTATGATATAAATGACACACTTATTGTTCCTAAAATAAAAATTATTCTTGAAATTATATTGTACTAATATGAAATTATTTAATCAGGGGACCATTAAATGTGATGATTTATTAGAAAAAATCATCACTAATTTTTTTATAAAAACAATGATAAATCCAAACATCAACCCATTATATTAGTCCCAGTTTGACCCCTGACACCAATGCACATACTATCATATTCACTATACAATAAAAATAATATAATCACAATGGAAAACTCATTTCATCCACATAGCCTCAAGAATCCATGCCCATGTCATTAACAAAACTAGCACCCTATGACACTATCAAAATTTTAGAAATATATTCCAATTATTCTAACCATAAAATGTTATCATTAAATTAAAAAAATCCCCAAATCCATATATAAAAAATACCTATTTAATTTAACTCCCTAGAAAATATTCCTTTTATAAGGAAACATTATTATTAATTAAACATTAATAATTTTACAAAATAATTCCACTAATTGGTAATCTGATTATGATTACCGGATTTTTTTATATAACATACTATAATGATATATTTTGAAATATATATATTATCCTATATTTATTAATATTTATTAAAAATATTTATATATTAGGTATGGACAATTTAAATAAGTCCTTAATGGAGAAAAATTTCAAAAGTAAACATGTTTTCTAAAAGATACATTTTTTTCTACACATTCAAATTAAAATAGTATAAATTATAAATACATGAAGAACCACATATTCACCAATCCACATGAGCTTAAAAATATTTATTTTCAGATAAATAATTTATATATTTTCATACGTTTTTATAAAAAGGTTTTTATAAAAAAACTTATTTTGGAATTAAATTAATTATATTTGAAAAAATACTTTTTACATAAATTTCGTTTCATAAATAAAAAATCTAAAGATGAAGATATCAATGTAAATATTATTTTAGTAAATTTTTTTCATATTTATCATGAGTCCTATGATAACTCACATATATAATGATATTACTTTCTTATTTAGAGTTATTTTTATTCAAAAAATAGAGTTTTATTATGGTCCTCACCATTTTAATATAAATATCTATAACATCAATATATAGTGCTCTAATATTACATATGACAATAATGTCAAACAATTAATGGGTTTTCAATATTCCACATTAACTAGAATTAAAAAGCATTCAATTTTTGTTAACAAATCATTATTTACTAGGTGAACAATCTATTAATATTTCCAAAGGGTTCAATGATTCAATTTACATTTACCATATGTACAAAAAAATATAGTAAGAATTTAATATCAATATCCTATAACATTTATTAACAATTAATAAAACATGATTAATTGGGATTACAAATCAATAAAAATAAAGAAAACACATCCATAAAACCATTTTATCATCAAATATTGATGATATTGAGTCACCCATATATTTATAAAATGTGATTTAAAATAACATGTCATGTAATGTGAAGAGTCCCCTATATTCGTATTCTCAAGGACATCACATATGAAAATTGTATGATGGGTATACCATATAGGTATTTATCACACATATCCATATCTATATTGAAATCATATAAACATATGAAACCAAGTGATAACATGAACTTAATTCATAATACAGTGAGTAATTATTCCAAAACAATGTAGAAATATATTAATTACCATCATAAAGTATCCTAATTCCCTAAACCAGGTCCCATATCACCGAAAATGATTGAATAGTATTTTTATTAACATAGTTTAACTCCCATGTAAACCCCTTTCCCCAAACCAAATATCTACAACATTGATCCCGATAGAAGAGTATGGGATTCAAAAGATGATATAATCCCCTCACATAAGTCCAAAAGGGGACTAAATAGATTGAAATAAAATTATGTGAATTTTGTAGATAATCAATTTCCTTGAAAACCTCAATTTCAATACCAAGACAATTTATTGATATATTATTACCATATCTAATGGTTTAATGGAGTGGGTTAAAAACTAAATGATTTATGTGATATAATTTACAATGGATCAAGGATTTATTATTTGGGTTTTGTGTAAATTGTGTTTGATGTTTCACAAATAAAATTTCAAATGTATATAAATAAATTATTGATAGTAAGCATTTTAGTTCACATAATATACATGGTAATAGAAGGGTTTCCTAATCAAATCTGAAAATAGAGGTCTTAATAATACAAATAGATATATGTTCAAAATTTAAATAAATAATGGAAAACATTAAAAGCTGAATATCCGACTTAGTGGATGAAATGAAATACATCTTGAAAAATAATTATATAATATCCCCTATAAAATAGAAAAGTACAGAACGAATTAATTACCCCCATTGTTGATCTGTCCATGTAGAGTCATCAAAGAAAAAAATTACAATTCGTTCTCCAAGCATGATTCAAAAAAATGGTAGTCTCCACATTTTCTAACCAAACCATTGTCCAATAATTTGGAACTGATCCCTCTAAATTATATAAACTCTATCACTAGAGTACTCAAAGATTCATCCTCCAAGAACTTTATTATTCATACCCAATATTTGAGTTATTTACTTACAAATATTATTAAATATATTGGAATATTCCTAATAGGGATGTAGACCTATTTCCTCTCTTTAAAATGAAAAATTGATAAGATATCAAAAACTAGGGCACATATGATTTACAGATAATTATTTACTTATTTTTACAATTTCCCATTATTTCCAAAATTCATTTATATGAATATACATATATTACACAAGATTCACTATAATATTTTTATCCGACAAGTATTTTAACTTTGACTAGCATATCTAGTATACATAACGGTAATTACATCGAATCATAGGGGAACCTAAAATCCAATTTTTATCCAATCTCTATTTTTTGTAGCACATAATATAATTATCTATCATTGATTCCCTACTATACCATGCGTCCTAACTAGTTATTAACTCCACATTGCATCATATCTCTCAAACATCACCTTGGATATCACATTCTAGAGATGTCCTGCCCCCAAGGTACCCCTCTTATATGGCCTATGAGATAATATAGATAATGATGTTACAATACATCATCCATTTGGAATGGGGTTTGTGATAAGGGATGAATGTGAAACATTCATACAAATGGGATACATTTGACATTATTATTTTATAAATATGAGAGATAAAATAGAAACCTCTGCACAATTCCATCTCCTAATAGATATATAATAAATACTAATACATGAATGTTATGAAATAAAACTAAAAAATGAATAGACTAAAACAAATCATTAGTATAAACCACAATGCTCCAACAACTCTAGAATAACTACTTGTACTAGAAATGTCTATATTGATCTCCAACTAGCTCATACTAACAAGGAAAATAGGTTATAAAATGTAAATTGAGAATACTATGTATACTTAGTAGGATATTCCATATAACCTATCATGTATAATGTGATTGAAATATATTAAATTCTTCTAGGTAGAAAAATTAATCCAAATCATCATCTAAATAAGTGTAATATTATATTACCCACCCCCACCAGGGATGCCTATCAACATCTATCACATAGATGAGATCACACTACCAATGAAAATAAAAGGTTACCCCCACTACATCCCCAATGGTTTTTCATTTCACCCTAACATCACATTTTCTGATCCTTGCCTCTTCAAAAGTTAGTTTGAAGACAAATGAGATAACATAATCCATCTGTAAGATACACAGGATATATTATTTTTCACTTCATGTATCTTATAATCTCATCATTTCAGCCACATCTCCATATAATAACCATATATAATCCAAATTCACCACATCCAATATTCCATGTATTATACGTCAAGATATTTCAACCCACATAAAATATAACTGTAATAACAATTATAAAACAATATCTAGATATATATGTGTATGAAAAATATTGATTATATCTATATACATAGATATATAGGGAAAGATAACCACACTAGAAAGCAATACATAATCTTATAGGAGAATAGAGCAGGGCCAAGAGAGCTAGTCCACCATCTATTCCTCACCAACCTAGTTTTTTGGGAAAACCCTCCCATTGTGCACTAGGTATTAGTCTCTTTATCAACATTGGTGGGTATGTGTATGAAATCACAAAACAAAAAAGATACATACCGGGAACTCACCTATAAAATTGGAAACATCAACTCCATATACACATCTTCCACAAAAGTCTCAAAATACTCCAGACTTCCACTACAAAGGCGTAGGTATAAAAATAAAAAAAATAACCAGTTAAAAAATAATAAATTAATTATAAAATAATTAATTTTATTTTTTTATAATTTTCAATATTAATATACTAATATTATAATCCAATTTTCAATTGGAAAATCAATCCTTTCCTTTTATTTTCACGTATGAAATGATCAATATGTAACAATCGAGAATCAATCTCATTAATTCATTATTTAATTTATCATTTCAAAATCGTTTGGGTAATCATAGAATCATCAGAAACTACAACATAAAATATGAAATCATAGTGCATAACTTGAAATAAATTCCCTCTATTGGAGGTAGTTTATATAAAATCATCCATCCATCATGATATGAAAAAAGAGAATTCATTAGCAATACTAAATTATGGGATTTATATTAACAAATCCAAAAAATCCCATCATCATCCCATTCTATCAGTCATGGTTTCAACGACAACACCACAACACATAATGGCACATCAAACATCCCATAGTAAAAAAACTTCAATAACAATACCCTATGCCACCATCATAGCCTTCGGAATCTGCACACCCAATCATCATTATTATTGTAACTCCATGACACTGTTAATGTATTGGGAATGAACAACCATTTTTATAATTTTATAATTTTATCATTCAATCATATCAAGCCTCAAAATCTATATAGCATAAATACATATAAATTTATCATTCAATATATAATTGTAATAAAAACTAAGGAAAACCCCAAATTGAATTCCATCCATTTCTAAATAACACCTTTCACGCTCGAAAACTAGGAAATGATTTATGAAATCGTTAAATTCAGATTTCCATGTTTAATTTCAAATTAATTAAATAAATAATTTCAGAATAATTATATTTATAAATATTAAAATTCAAATTATTGTTTTAATCATCCCTCGATCAAACTTTGGTTTAATTTTCATTTATCAAAAAATGATGATAATTATTTCAACTAGACTATTTTTTATAAAAAATATCATTAAAGTAATTATGATTTTTTCAATAAGAATGAATATAAACCATGATTAATAGCTATAACAATAGATATCACACTATTTATTAAATATTAAATATAATAAATATATTTCCATGTAATAAGATGATACATCATATATATTTATATCATTAAACTAAATACTCACACATTTGATAATACATAATGTTCTTATAATATAATTAAATTCAGACATTTGATCATATTTTTTAATAATAATTATAATAGTCATACTCATGTAATTATATATTTTTAACCCAATATTAAACAATTAGGAACATGAGTAAGAAAATTTATTCTTCCTGAATAATCCTTTAAATTTATCAATTAGTTTCAAGAATTCAAAAATAAAAATTTCTTGAAAATAAATGTAATTTTTATCTTCCCCGACAATTCTAATTTTTATTATATAATATCCTGAATTGAAAACAGAATTCTCAACAACATTATTTATATTGTTTTTAATTGCAACATGCTATGTTTTCTATTTTATCAAATAATTATATATATTATGTTATGTTATTGTCCATCTCTCTCCTTGATAGTTTATAGAATAATAATCATAACACAATAATATGAAATTATTTGTTTTCTTTTCCTTTTGATACTTTTCCATATTATATTAAATTATTATCTAATTCATGTAACAAATCATTAATTACATTTTTAAAAATATTGTCTGTCAAATTTATTTGATGAATCAATTTCTATATTCTAATGTGACATTATTTTTCCTTATAATGAAATTATATTTCAATTTCAATTCAATAAATAAAACAATAATAGGTTATCCATTTCTGCATGAAGTGTTACATTTATTTATTTTGTTGAAATAATACAAAAATTATGTCACTTGAAATTTTATTGTTTATTGAAGAGAGTCAATTACATCATAATTCCACTTATAATGAATATTCAATGATTATTAATATTTCATAATACATAAAATAGTTACTGAACATGCATTTTCTCCTACTATCTAAAATTTATTACATATATTTCTTCATGTGATTATTTCACAAATTATTATATGTTTACAGTTAATTAAACTGAATTAAGAAAATATGATAAAGCACGGTAATTTCTTATTTCTGATATGACAGCTATATATTTTTAAAGGAAACACTCTTACATATCAAGCATAAACAATGAACTGACCATTTATATTTAAATATGACCATTAGAACCTAGAAATTAAACTGGTGAGAATGAATAATATAATTAAATATATAATTGTTAAATTTTTTGATAAATTATTAATTAATAATTTTTAAATAATTAAAACATTATCAATAATTAAATAATATTATATCTGTTGTAAATCCATTTTATTCATCAAAAACATATTTTCTTTAAAAATTCATTTTTATTAATTTTTGTATTCCAAAAATATAATTAATATATCCAAAATATAGAAATATTATTTGAAAAAACATAATTTTTAAATAATATTTACACAATTAATCTATTGTTAATTGTTGATATTGTTCTTAAACGTTTCATCTTTCAATGAATAGTGAAAACTAAGGGTGTTAATTTAAAATTGAATTTTATTTATAATGTTAAATTATTATTTATATTTGTTTTAAAATTTAATTAGTTAATTTTGATTTATATTAATCGAGTTATGTTATTTTAAATTTAAATTATATTAGAATTTAGTATAAAATCATTTCATAAATAACAATTTCATTTATCTTAAAAACATATTTTCATTGTGTTTTGATGGTTTAATTTAAAATTAAAATATTCCACTTATCAATATTTAATTTAAAAAAGTGATTAGATATTTGGAATCATTTGGTCTAAATTCAGTAAATATTTTCCTCTTATTTTTTACAATATGAATAGTAAATATATTTATTATTATTAACATGGTTATGGATAAATCAAGTTATTGAGGGTAAAATAATAGTAAAATTATTAACCAATTACCTTAACACATGAACTAATTTTGTTTTATTATTATATTTAGACAATAATCTTCCAAATATAATAATTTCTGATCTATTAGAGCCTCATGGTTCATATTAAGTCCCTTATAGTATTATATTTTTTGAATGGTGAAACTTATCACAATATTGTTTTTAATGAGAATATCATTGTTAAAATACTATCGTTTAAAATCAATATCAATAAGAAATATTATTTTGAAACCAAAAATATTTATCTTTATCATGATATTTTATTTTCTATTATTAGGGAATAAATATTTACCTTAAAGTCTTTCATAACAATGATTCAATAATTGTTAAATTAATGGAAAACTAAATTAAATGAAACTAAAAATATTACATGAAATATAATATAATATATTCAAGATGATCCTAGAATTATTTATAATCCTATGAAATTTTTATGTTAAATAAAATATTTGGGTTCAATTATTCTTTTCCATTTTTTTAAATTCTTTGCAATGACTTTTATTTATTTTGTTTACATTGATATTTCATGAATATTATATTATTTAAATTATTATAAAATCTTAAAAATCTTAAATAAATTTATATGGGATAATATTGGGTCAAACATTTGTACACATACTAATTAAATATATATTTGTATTTTTCTGTCTCTATAATAGACTAATTAAATTTTTTGAATTTTTTGATATTCCTAAACGGCCCCACACCTCAATTATAAAATCGAACAACATCAATCACTTCATTTAACAAAAATAAGGCTTCTATATCGACCATACATTTCAAAAAATCTTTTCTCCACCTCTCCAGACAAATTATAGAGGTTATGGTGTCACTAAATTTCTAATTCCATCTTCATTCAACAATCCTTCAATGTAGACATATTCAAGATGTCATGTTCTTAAACCACATCTCTTAATTTTTTTCTTCTTCCACCTTCTCCATACCTAATTCATTTATCATGTAATAGTATCAAAATTACTTGCTATATAATTAAATTTTATCTTTATAATGGAATATATTTGGTACATCAATTTTATCATGTCCTATAATTCAACTAAACCATGCTATTTTGGAAATTATAGTGGTAGACCACCTCTATGGATAACGAGTTTTCATTTTTTATTACCTCATTCAAGATTTTCTATAAAAATGTTATTATGGTTAACTATGATTTTATAAGAATATTATAACTTATTTTAGGATATGAAACTAATATATAGAAAACATATAAATTAAAACACAACAAGTTCATGATGGATGAAAAACCCACCAAATTAAACTAATCATATTTCACTCTATTTAAAAATATTTATATGCATAAATACCATTTCATTTCACTTATAAGATTTTATTTATATTCAAAAATATTTTCCATAAGAATAGGAACGTTAAACAACCATGAAACAAACACTCATGGAATAATGATTTCTATCATTATAATTAATAGAAAAGGACATAAATGAACATAATAAAATTATAATATATAAAATATATGTTGAATATGTTTTGAATTATGTAATTAAATAATATAATTTTATTATAAAGGATTTATTTATGGTAATTACGTATTCTAACATAAGTTAAGGGACTAGTTAACTAAATCATTGTTTTAAATAATTTAATTATTTATTTTCTAATTCCTTCACTTTGGTGTGCATGTTTCTAAAATTTAAAATATTAATACAGTTATATGGAATTGAATATTTAAAAAAAAAACATAATTTCTCACATATTTTTTTAAAAAGGAACTTTTTATAGTTTTGTGTAAAGTATTTACTGTAAAAATAATATTTCAATGTTATTATTTCAATTATTATTACAAAAGTAAAATTAAATGTTTTTTAAATATATGGCATATACAGAATATTAGTAACTCATGAAGCCATTATTAGTTAATTTCTCCATTATATTTTATCAAAAAAAATTTCTAAATAATGTTGTTTATTTATTACAAGCATGATTTTTGGATTTATAAAATTAATTATTACAATAAAATGGAATTTTGATATATGGAAGTGTTATAAAAATAGAACTAAAATATTCTTCAAATGTTTTATTCATGATATGGTACTTCAAAATTATGTGTTATGGTTATTCCCATAATAAACCAGGTGAGCCTGTTATAGCTTATATAAAGGTTTAAGCCTCATTATAGGTCACATGCGATCCTGATACAGCATATACAAAAGGATGGACCCCATTATGTCTCATAAAAATGTGTGATCCCAGTATAGATTATATGAAGCATTTAGCCCCATTAAAGCTAATGAAAAATAGGTGATTTTGATATATTATATTATGTGTGTGCCCAATGTTGCTCTTAATTCTTTGGGTAATGATTTATTTTCCATAGAGAGTTATATTGGAAGTTGTTCATATGGTCATTCAAATTTATATGGGGTTTTTTAGGGTTCTATGATGATGATTTCCTAATGTATCTAAATGAATATTCTATTATTTTTAATCTATTTACATGGAAATATATTTATATCAAAAAGTTATGATAATAAAATTTTTATAATATATGATTCTATTTTTTGATGAATGGGTATGTTTTTTTACAAAAGGGTTTTAATGGGGATTCAATATTTTCACTAGACTAATAAATTTCTTATTTTAGGTACCTTACTAAGCTTTTTGGGAACATACAAAGAATTAAATTTTTTTTAATAGGTATCTTATAAGTTTGTAAATTGATGGATTAGTTTAAGGAGTTAAAATATATAAATGAAATTAGTAAATTTACTATTATTTTTTGATTATACTCTACAATTACATAAGGTGTTGTTTGGATCCTATAAAACCTATACTTAAAATGATACTAAATTGTATACTGTTCAGTAAATTTTTATTCTACCTTCTATAAAAAATAGACGTGATGTTTTTCTGTAACAAATTAAAGAGTGTCTATTTTTTAATTTACTCTTTAAATCAAAGTAATGGTATATAATTCTTTGGATATTATACGCTGTTATTTAATAAAAATAATGAATATAATTTCATTTTATACATTTAGTTTTTTATGTTTCCTTAGAATTTATTAAATTTATTAATTATGATATTGGAAACTCATCATTTAAAGTTTGAAGAATGAATTAATTGGTTCAAATTAATTTAATGGGGGATAAAGTAGCATCCCAATATTTTTAATGGAAACACTATTACACATCATGCTTAAATAAACTAGTGGAGATTTTTATTTAAAAATGACTATTATAACCTAACCATTAAATTGTCTGCAAAGAAAAATATTATGAAATATGTAATTTTCATACTGATTTATATGGTCTTTATTAATTCATTGTAATCATGGACTATATTTTTAATAAATTAATTATATTTTATTTTTATTTTAGACATTTTATTCATCAAAAACTTAAACTTTCCAAAAAAAGGGTTCTTATTAATTTTTATATAAAAATAATACAAATAATTTATAGAAAATATATTGAAATTATTTTATCAAATAAACAACCTTTTTCATATTATAATATCAAAATTTATATGTGGTTAAATTTTGATAATGTTCTGAAAAGTTTGATTTATGAATGAATAGTAAAAACTAAAGGTTTTATTAAAAACAATATTTTATTTACAATATTGAAAAACAAATTTGATTTATTTTAATTTAAATTAGATAGTTTTTAATTATATTAAACACATTATGTTTTTTAAATGTATTTTATAGATGAATTTATTACAAACTCATTTTATATTTAAAAGGATATTTTTTCCCAAAAAAATGAGTTTTCATTATGTTCTGAAACATAATTTTACATTAAATTATACCAAATCCATATAAATAATTTGGAAAAATTGGTTCCATATTTTTAAAAAGTTGGTCAAAATTAAGAAATTTTGTCCCTTTTTGTATGATATATATAGTAAACAATTTAATTTTTATTATCATGGCTATGGTCAAATTGGGTAAGTGACGATTAAAGGGAAATTATAAATATTTGTAAATTTCCTTAAAGATTTACCTATTTTTATAGGATGACTAATTTTAGAGAAAGATATTCTCTGGGTCTAATTTATGAATCTTTTATGCCATTTGGTAGACATTAATTCAATTATATTATTTGATTTTAAGATAAGTTTGACTTTTCACACTATTGTTTTAATAAATATTCCATTTTCAATATAATGACGTCCATTAGATATGTTCAACCATATATAGTTTTGGGAAATAGAAATTATTTATCATCATAATTTAAATTTACATTTTATATTTTGGTAAAAAAAATTAATTCCATAATTTATTTCACAAGTATGATGTAGTGATTTTTAAATTATTAGATAAAACAATTAAATGATATGGAAATTATTAAAATAAATAAAATTTTAGATATTTAATATGATCCAAAAAATCCATAGATACTTATGACATCATTATTATATAATAATTTTTTTAAAAAAATTTAATATCATTTTTATGTTTTCAAAGTCATAGTAATGAATAGTATTAATTTTTAAAATAATTATATTTAATGAACATAACATTTTATTAAATTAATAAATAATCAAAAAAATTAAATAATGCCTTATGGGATAATATAAGGTCAAAAATAAAATCACTTATAAATATAAGGTGTATTTAAAATTATTTACCTCTATAATAGTCTTATTATATTTTAATATCATCCAAAATTCCAAAATTTCCCCTCACCACATTTATAAAAGTGAACCCCTTCTTTCAATTAATTTCATTTCCATGAGTATTTTATCTTGACCAAACGCTGCCAAATTATGGTATCCACTTATATATACATAAAATAGATGTTATTGTCTCACTAAAATACCAATTCCATGTTCCATAATTGTTCCTTCCCGGAGATGATATTCAAGATGTAACTTTTATAAACCACCCCCATATGTTTTTTCTTCTTCGTCCTTCTTCTCACCCCATTCATCAATCATTTAATTATAACTCAAATGTCGTTTATATATTGAAATTATACCTTTATAATTCAATATTTTAATTCCATCCATTTAATCATTTCCATTTATTTATTGAAATAAAACTATTTTCCAAATTTTGTTGGCTAACCGTCTTCATGGATAAAGAGTTTTAATTTTTCATTTTAACCTTCTAGACTGGCTATAAAACTTTTAATATGGTTAAATTATTTTTTAATAAGTAAATAATAAATTATTTAATGTCATGGACCTAATAAAAATAAACAATATTAAGTAAAATGAATCTTCTTCGTGATGTATGGGAAAAGTGGAAAAATACACGAAATATTTCTCATTAATGTTTTATAAAATGAATCTCATCATGTCAAAATAATAAAGGATAAATGGAACCAATTTTTTATAGTAGATCATAAATATTATTACATTTCACTCTTTTTCTTATTTACAATATAAATAAACCAAAATTATACAAACCAAAAATGAATATATGAAACAAATGCTATATAAATTATTATTTTGATCATTATAACTCCTTGAAATAAAGAAAAGAAAAAAAAATAAAATTATAATAAATAAAATATGTGACTAATATTTTTTCAATTAATTAATTAATTCACCTAATTTTATTATCCTGAACATTATTTGAATGTGAATAATGATTTCAAACATTAGGTAAGGTACTCGTTAACTAAGACAACATTTTTAACATTTTAATGATTTATTTTCTAAATTATGAGCATTCATGTCCACATTTTCAAAAACTATTTTTATGATCTTATTTATATGTTAAAGAAATATTTAAAATATAATTCTCTGATATCTATCAAATTGTTTCAAAATGTAATCATTTTAATGTATTAGGTAAATGAATTTATTTTTAAAATCACCTTTTAAAGTTCCACTTTTAACTCTTTTAGCACAAGTAAAGTAATTTTTTTTGAGATAAGTCATGAATAAATTTTTTGGATTTCATGAATCCTTAATACATTTGTTTTTACTTTCTGAATTTTTAAAATTCCTTTAAAATAAAACCGTCTAATAAATATGTGATCAATTTTAATATTATTAAAAGTGGTTTTTACATGAAAATTGTATTGTGATATAAGAAAGTGTTTTACAAATCTTTATGAAAGTATTTTCAAGGGATTTAATCATGATATGTTCTATGGTCATTGATTATGATTGGTGTTCCTAGATAGAACTATTTTTTCATGTTATATATTATACAAATGGTTGAGCCACATTATAACTCATGGATGATCCTAATATAGATTATATAAAGGGATGGGCTCCATTATAACCCTTGAAAAAATAGTTTTCCCTAATATTTCTTATATGTAAGGATCATCATAATGATGGATCATGAAAAATTGGTGACCATGAAATATCATATATGATAGTAGAGACCCATTATATCTCTCAAATGTCTTTGGTATTGGTTCTATTCTCTGGAAAATTATATTTGTAGTTAGTTGTATGGTTATTCCAATTTTTAAGGGTTATATGATGATGATGTCCCCATGTCCAATATGAATTTTTTATGCTAGTTAATAGGTTTTCATGGAAATGTTTTTATTTAAAAAAGGTAACCCAATGGTATTTTATTCATCAAAAAATGTTTCTCTATTCGAATAAATATGTTTGTTTATAATGAAAATTGTTTTCATGGGTGTTCAGGTTTATACTAGAATAATATTTTTCATATTTTATGTCCCTGGATGATATTTTTATGTTTATCCAATGTTTTAAAATATTTTACATAGGTATATTATATGAAATTAAATTTATTGATTCGTTTATGGAATTATCACACATAAATCCCATTATTTGATTTATAATTATAATTTTCTAGAACAATGATATCACGTAAGGTATTTCCCTAATCATCCAAAACCTATACTCGATAATATCCTTGATTGAATAATGTACTCTGTATTTTTATGTTTTATTTTATAAAAAATATCACAACGTGTTTTTAAATTTTAATCTGCTAGTGTGGGTTGGTTCCTTTACATTCATAGTATGTGAAATTGGAAATCATAAATAACTATCCTGAGATTAATTTTCCTGTGTAAATAATTCCACCCAGAATGATAGATGGGGAGTGATATAGTTAATCCTTATCTTGGAAACAATTTATATATCTTGTATTAACTATATATGGGTTTTCAAGACATGAGAGGAGGCTTCAAGATCATCCAGACACAATTAGAAGGAAATACTCAAAGCGTGAGATATTGTTTTTTTGAAATACATAATTAAAGACCCATTTGAAAATTTAATTCAGATTAAACATCATAGAGAAACGATTCCAATTAAAAAATCATTTATATATTTTAAATTTACATATAGTATAATAAAGTATTGAATTCTATAAACCATGTAATAAAACTCTGATTTTCACATTAAATTCAATTATTTGTGTCGAAAAACATGTTATAGGTTGTTTATAAAGTGATACATTGATTTTTAATCAATTTGTACTACCAATACGAAAGAGGAATTCAATTTATAGGGTTACAATTATTTTACACTTATGAGGCCAGTTACTATTATGTGGGTTAGAAAACAATTATAACACTTACATTTATATGTGATGACGTTTACGTTATCCTTAAAAACAAACCATTTCCTTCATGTTGGAATTCAATGATCTGCATAACATGATAAAACTATAGAGGTATCATTACTAATATAGTTTAAATCCTAGGATACCCATATCTAATACATGACATATGCTTAAATTATGTGACATATATCTACATGCATTTATTTAGAAAACAATCGAAGATATTATTATTTAAAAAATATTGCAAAAATACCTTGTTCACTTAATAAATAAATGAAAAAACACATTCCCTTACATAGTTATAGGGAATTATTTTGTAACCACACACATGTATTAAAATTAATTTATTCTAGTAGGGGATAACATTATGTAGGTAGAGAAAACCCTTGAAACCCTTATAAAATATATACATTGTAAAATATACCCTTACACAAAAATTTAATTTAATATTTACACTTATATATATGTATGGCTATGTGAATAGATGAAAATAATATTAAGAAAATAATGTTTTCACTTACAAAATATTATAAATGATTATGTAAAGGATTTATTATCACATATAGAGTCCCAAAAAACATTAAATTACTATAAGAACTATAAAAAACTGAATTTTTTTTCGAAAATAAAATGTTAAAAGATATTAATTACTTTAATAATATATAGAAACATTTATAAAATCATTATTAATTAATGAATAAATTTAAAAAAAACTTCTAATATTTATAAAATCACTGCTAAACAATCATGCACTTAAAAATGAAAATAAATGTCTTATGAATGTTTCATACCATTATAACAATGGGTATTAAAGATAATATGAATTCACCAAATTATATACCCTTGGAGTGTCTATACATGTTTTTTTTCTTAATCCCCCACATAGTTCACCACATTAAATATTTGGTTCATACTATCCCATAATATTTATGGGTAATTATCCCTTGGAACATATGTTCCATAACCACATCCACATTCTAGAAACCTGACATGGATGTAATGTCTTACTAAACTAAAAAATTCCTTCCAAAACAAAATAGTTTGATGATAACCTATAAATAGACTAATCTCTTATATTTATAGAAGTTAACTTATCTAAATCAAAAAATATATATTACTATTTCATCAACAAACCAATAGGGATATCTATATCACTGAAATTATGATCTATGACTTATCAATTATTAAATTATCTTCTACTAATATACTAATATCACAAGTAATATAAACCCTTATCTAATAACAATAATGAAACCCCATTGATGCGATCATATAATTATATTACTTAAAGATTATATTTTCTTACAATACATTACAATAATATATTTGGATTACTATCTTATATAATTAGGATAAAATAATAAATAAAAATCATTTGAATTTTTCAGTAGAAGTACATTTTATCCACCATATAAGTAAATGATTAATCTATAACATGTATTAAAAAATTCCCAAATATATTCCATTCTAATTATATTTCTAGGCTCATATTACGTAATAATTTTATCTATTTACTTAGTAAATAAAGAGATATAAAATTTTTTATCAAATAATCTCATTAATTATTAGCATAAGAATTAATTTTTTATGATCATTGTTTGAAAATTATGTTAAAACTAGAATAATATAAATATATAGGATTTTCATACCCAAAAATTCATAAATTATAAATGATAATTTATCACATATTTCAAAGAATAATTGATGGAAGTAATTGAGTGATTATAGTATCATGAGTCAATAAAAATGATACAATAGAGTTTAGCATAGTCATAAGAATAAGCATAAGACTATGGAATTAACATAATCAATGAAACCATACAACAGTAGATCAGATATCGCAACTTCGTTCAATTATTGTACTGGTCTTCAAGCACCAGTTTCATTTATAGGATTGGGTTTCACTCACCTATTTCCCTTAGTAGATCCGGCTTTACTCGCCTATTTATTATAATAGATTGATTCATCCCAACTCAATTCCAATTGCCAAATTAGAATATTAAAAACCTAAAATAGTTCATTTAAGGGATCTATTGTAATCGAACCCTCATCATACATACATATATGTTACACAAGATATCAATTGTTCAATATATATTGAAAACCCATAAAGAGAAAATCGGTTTTAGTCAATAAATTTTATAGATACTATAAATAGTAAAGTAGTTCTCACTACTCTTTGAAATGGTATCACAACAATATTATTAAAACAATTAATCATCAGACTCCAAAATTCCAGTCACCTAAAAAATATATTGGCAATGAATATTTAAAGGATGATTTATAAAAATTAAATTTACATAGATTAAACCAGTACATATAAAGTGGGAAATTTTAGAGAAGTCGTACGAGAATTTTTTTAAAAGAATTTATCTTTTCTGTAAGTTATAACGTTACAGGTGGTATAAATATGATATTTAGAGAAATATAACTTTTGTGAAATAGATATTATGTGTTATTAAACATCAATATTTTATAGAAAAATAAATAATTAAACCCTATAAAATACATTATTATTTAAAAAATGTATAGTGAAAATACTTTGAAATAAACATCTTTTATAATGAATCTTAAAAAATATGACCTTAGAAATGAAAAAATAATTCCAATGGGGAATTGAAAACACATTGACAACATTTTGATTAATCAAATATCATTACTAGTGAATCATTGAAAAATATATAAGTTATTTAAATATATTATTTCAAACACATTGAAAACATTAAAATTTAATAATAATAATTAATAATGGAGTATTAAAAAATGAATAATGATTAAAAATTTCATAGATAAAACAATTAAAAAATATTCAATTTTTTTTAAAAAATAATAATGGATTTTGGAATTATTGAAAATCGTTTTTTAAGAAAATGGGATGTAGATTATTGAACAAATTATCTTGAATGGAAACAAAACTTAATATAATAAAATACATTTCTTGAAAACACACATTATGAAAAGGGAAAATAAAACATCATTTGTAAAAATAATAAGGGAAATAAGATGGTAACACGAGATAACTAAATATTTTTCCCAATATAATATAATAAATTTACATGATTATAAAACCATAACATGTAAGAGAAATATCTTTCATAGAGATTATTTAAATTATTCCAAAAATCAATAATATTTATGGTCACATAATTTAGTCAATGTAATTCTCTATAAAAGAAGGATTAAATACATTATTATATTATTTAGTAGAATAAGTCAATCTTCCTATAAAAGTGTTTAATATAAATTCATGTAACTTAATGGATAGAAATTTTGTTAATAAAATACCATATATATTTTGTTACATTTCATTTGAAACACTGTGAAATGTAGAAAAAAATAAAATATTAAAAAACACTAAATATAATTGAATAATTATATAAAGTGATAATTTTTATCTAACTGAACCATAAAAATAAATTCATGTAATGTAACATAAATTTTTCTTCTAAAATTAAAATTTAGGCAATTATCCTGTTTCTTTATTCCTTAAACATTCTTCTCATGCACCATGCTTATTGAAAATTAAAATTAACATATCATATACAATAATAGAAACCTAATTATTTCAAATTTTAAATAATACAAATAAAATAATATCAAATACTAATTTATTCTTATATTTTTTTCTCATGTGTTTTTAAATTGAAATAGTTTTGCCTTGTTTTTGAAATTTAGATGATCGATTATGAAATTTAATTAGGTATAAATAGATATTATATATCATCCATATAAATATAAAAATAATTATTGTTTTATTAAAATTTATTTATATTAGTATCCAAGATCACATAGATATCAATGGTAGTTTTTTATTACATTTTTGTAATAGGTTCTTAAACCTATCTTAGCATGAACATGGTATATGTTGATGAGTGAGATAATTTATAGTAATGTATAATATCATTAGTTAATACCAATAAGGTCAATATTTATAGTTTTTTATTTTTTTAAATTATATTTTATATGGTTTTTGATAATTAATTCAAATCATGATGAAAAATGAAAATCATAACTTCGTAGAAGTCACAGTCTCTGTAATACATGAGTAATGTTGTTCTATTTTTCTAAGTGGAAGGAAAGGAAATATAATTTTTATCAGAGGAATATAATAAAAATTTAGTATGATAATTATTCTGTGGTAATTATATTTAATTTTTTTATAGGTTAGGAAAGGAAATATTATGAAGAAAAGGTAGGGAGTAAGTATTACATATATGGAGCCATTGGACTTCTATAGAAAGTATTATGGGACATAAAATGATTCAGATATCTTCCAGTGAACAAAAAATTTAGCTCATGAAATGTAAATTAAGTATAGAAAATATTGTTAGGACCGTAATTAAATTAATAATGGATTGTTTAATTGTTACAGGGTTGAAGTTATACCCTTTTATAAGTGATGAAAATGAATCTTTTTTTAACATCCATTGTTATGTAAAATATAGTGACACGATTCAAATTTCAATGGTCCAATATGTGAGATATAATGGATTGGATGGTGATATAAAGTATATAAATACTCCACCACCAATTTCCGAACACTATTTAATCACTGTTCAATCCTTTTATCCCTTGATTTTTTGCATTCTTCATTTTTACATTTGATTTATTAACTATGTTTTAAACCAAATTATTATATTTTTTAAAATGTAATAAGTAAAACGTATAATCTAAATTATATTCAATTAAACTAACATTTATGGTACATATATTATATTTTAGTTTATATGTGAGATAAAAATAACTTTAAAAATAAAATATTTAATATATAAAAAACCTTTAAAAAAATTTATTTCCATATAAGTATGATTAATTTTATACAAAAATGATAACTATATAAACATGTTCTAATATATTCATAATTTTTAATGAAATTATATAAATTTATTATATAAAATAACAAAATTTAATTTATTAGATTAAAAATACAACATTAATAAAATATATAATTTAAAATAGAATATTCATCATTTACATGATCCTTATCATTAATATTAGTAATCATAATATTAATCCATAAAATTGTATATTAAATATTTCGTAATATTAACATTTTGATATGAAATAAAAATTACTTTTGTACTCAATTTATTTAAAAATATGAGGAAAACTAATTTTTAATATTTCAGAACAAAAATATATTTTAGAGTAATATATAATTTTTGTTTCCAAAAATCAAAACACGGTTCTTATAATTTTAATATGGTATTATTTAAAATATTATTTGAAATTTATAAATATTTATTATTTATTTATAAATCGTTTTAAATAATTTTATATCATAAAAAGGATTGTATAAACAAAATCCATGTATTTTTAATATTCACAAAAAAATTAATTATAATTGTAAAAACCCAAAAACTCTTCAAAATTAACTATTGACATGTTTATCAAAAAAATAAGTTAATGTTTTTCTAAAAAAATAAAAAATGTATACATATATCTTTCAAATTCATATGAAATTTATAGTTGAAAACTAATTTTATTTAAAAAATATATATTTCTAACTACATATATAATTAATATCATATTATTTAATCTTCTGAATAACATAATTTGAGATATAAATTTTTAAATATTACTATTTCTTGTTATTAAAATCTAAAATGGAGATCAAATTAAAATTTTAAGGTAAAAAAATACCTTCATTTCAAAATTGATTATCGAATGGAATTGAATGAAATTAAATGTAATTATTATTTTAAGTTATTTCCTTTTTATCTGGTAATTATAATATTCACCAGGTAATTAGTAAATGTTGTGAATTTTTTTGGTTAGTGGTTGTGTTTGTTATTTGTATCATGTCCTAAAAGTTATTTATAATATTTTTTATTTAATTTTTCCAAAGCGTTGGGTAATTTCACCTCATGTGATGTAGTACACTTAAAAGAATAATGATAATGGCCATTACACTGGAAGCTTTGGATATTTTTTAATTATTTATTGTAAAATATAATTTGAAGATATGAGGAGTTACAACTAGATAACGATCAAAGTGGGAGAAATATGGAAATATTTATATTAATTTGATAAAAAATAGAATGATACATTGGAGGACTTCTAATTTACCTTTTATAAATTCAATTAACTATTTTACTTATAAGGGTTAGTCACCAATTTTGAAACCACTAATTGGATATCAAACGGGTTCAAAAAAACATGTGGTAGTGGAGCTCAACCACATAGATTACAACTCGACATCTCCCACCAAAGATCTACGTTTTTATAGTAGTTGTAGAGTTCCTGTAAATTTTTATAGAGTGTAAACATTATATAATGCATAGAATGCACACTATTAGAATTGTAGTTGGATGAGTTAATATAAGAAGTGGGAGGGATGAATGAGTAGTGTATAATGTATATTAGGGAGGTGGTTATGATTCCATTGACGAGGGGTTGAGCGAGTGTAGTGACTTATTAATAAGAGGAATCACAAAGTATAATATGAGGTTTTATACATGTTACATGATCTACTACTCCTCTATTATTTGATATTTTTGAGGAAACATAGGCACACCAAGATTTATTGAGATTCACCGTCCATGTTACTAATCCCCATCGATGGGTCGATTGACCATTAATAATGCATGTATGATTAATTGATCGACTATACATATATCTATTGTGTAACCATATGATCAATTTCAATCGACCACTGATCCGTATTTTAAGGTATCACAGATGGACCACACTTGAGTATCCAACCTCTTTTAGAGAATAATAACAAATCCAATCAATGATAATTAGTATTGTGAATAAATTTTATATTTGGTGTATTTCTTTTGTTTTAGATTGATCCTTAGAATAAAATTTCCCAAAAAACTAAAATATCCATCTATCATCAATTAGAGCTCCATAGAGTATCCATGATAATGAAAATATATCATTCTTATAGATAAGATTCCATGAGATTGAGTGAAACTGATCAAAAATATTTCAATGATATAATTTTAAATGTAGACCAATCATCTACCACCAAGATACCGCATAAAGAACTATTGGACACTATTATATATAAAAGTGAGACTTATTATCCATATTATTCACTAAATCAACGTTATACGCAACTATGTTAAGGAAGATCCTTTGTTATAATTTTCATATTAAAAAATTATATTACGGGATAATTTGGATAATGATGACAATCAACATAGAGATTGTATTAGCACACAGATCAAATATATTCATGTAATTCAACTTCAATTAATATAAGATGAATTTGTAAAAGAAAATAGCATTATATAGTCTGGCTTCAATAATTGATCAGAATTTATAAATAATAATATTATTATTATTATTTTTAAAATTTTGGGTGTGTAGCATCATTTTATTATTAAATCAAATCATAGACCTCTTTTAACTAGGTAAAGGGAGATCCATTACATGACCCAAAGGCCCAGTGGGCTTGTAGCCCATTACATAGCTCGTAGGCCCAATTTTTTTGCCTAATTTCCATTCTTTGAAAAGTAACCCAGCTGCTACAGTACCCGCATAGTACCACCGCTACTTCAGTACCCTGCCACCGCTACAGTGACCGCTGATCTACAATACCGCCACTGCTACAGTAAAGTTACAGTACAACTATAGTTCCCGTGCCCAATGGGATTTGAACCCTTGTTTTTTATGTAGGATTACGGGGTTCTTACCACTAAGAAAAAAAAAGTCCCATGTCATAATAGTACATAAATATTGACTGTGTTGTTATAAAATGTGTTCAATGATAGAATCTTTGGATTGTTTTTTTATTCATACTATTTCTGATACTTTTTTTTGAGTTATAGAAGAGGTGGATTATTATAGATCTAGTACATGGAAGAGGTTGATGGTCATGGAGGATTTGAATTATGATAAGACATTGAAATTCAAATCATGCATTTATGTAGATTTATAAATATTTTAACGATGAATAGATAGAGAGGTACAACATACAAGATTTTGTAGATATATTTATACCCTCTTTCATATATTTTATACTATTAATGATTATTTTCTTAAAATTATTACATTGAAACTAATGAAATTTTTTCTGGAATGGAAGAATAATAGACAGATGTGACAAATATTTTTCACATGAATCTTAAATTTTATTATTGTAGAGAATATATCTAGTGTTTTCTATATTTCTTCGAATAATAAATACGATGATTATGTTAAGAGAAGATGATATTTTACAATTCATGTGCACTAATAAAATAAAAAAACATAACATGAAATAAGGGGGAGGAGATGTAGAGAGTGTTATTTCATATATTTTCATATATGGAATATAAATAAGATTATTCAGGAGGAGAATATTGGTGTTAATTTCTATATCCATGTAATTATAGGTTGACTAATTGGCTTAGTGAGATATTAATTTATACGGATGAAGGACCCTATGTAGATCATTCTTGGATAAAATAAATAAAATAAATGATAATCTTATTAACTAGCATCTGTGTATAGTGTGAGTACTATTTTTCATAAAATAAAATAAGTTGTTCATTAATTATTCAATTAAGTTAATCAAGAAATGTCTACTAATACTAAGAATAACACCTATAATAATTATATGTTTCATGAGGAACCATGGGGTGAGAATCACATAATCACTTTAAAGACAATATAATGAAATTAAAGTGATGGATATACCCTACATGGTGGTATTTACATATTTCATCTAATTGGTAGTTTTGACATGGATTGTTTCTCAATGGAGCTGAGTACTAGAATATCTTATTTAAAATTTCTCTTTTTAAATCACCCTTCATCTTTTTCTGCTTATTGATTAATAGAGGATAGGTATGAGAATTATTGTGTTAATATATTTACCATCTATAGTGGTAAATGTGTAAAATATTGAGATGAAACAAAACTGCACCAATGTTAATTCTCCCCTATCAGTTTAGAGTATATCCCATGTTCTCCTAAAAATCATTATAAAAGGGAAGGTAGACCTCTGTTTTTGTTCTAAATTTAATGTAGATTAATTTATAGAGATTTTAATGTCTTCAATATATTGAAAATGATGTTTAGTTTTAGTGATAATTTTCTTGATACAGAAGATAATTCAATTTCTATCAAAACTATATGGGAAAATAAAATGTTAGATAAAGGAAGACTGATAATGCATCACTCTTATGCCTTGAAAAATATTCTTTGGTACACGTTATGGAATAATAATGATTTTTTTTGAGGAGAAATCATATTGTTCATTTTTAGACTAATGAGACATAAAACACTTCCATCTAAACTGATTCCAACAATAATGAATTATATAAAAATATTGATAAAAATTTCTTCAAGAAGAATGTCCAATTATACATATTAATGATGTTATATTCCCAATTTCATTTGAAATATCAATTAGTTGGTAAAATATATGATATTTTATTTTACATAATAATAGACACTTTTATTCATGGTATTTTTAAAAGTTATTAGGAAAACATAACCTAAAATTATGGTGAAATTGATAACATGGAGAAAGATTTACATGAAAATATAAAAATATCCAAAAATATATTAGAATTAGTTGCATACTATATGAATGATAAATATAAGGGTTCAAAAATCTACCTTAAATTTTTTTTAATCTATCAATTAATCCCATTGGAAGTAATAAGTGTGAAAGTTTATTAATATGAAGATGTATGCATTATAATTTGATCATAAAAATATAGTTGAGAGAAATTATTTTTAACTTCATATAAAATTAATTAATATCGAGGAGCTTGACAATTTGTTAATTGATAAAGACAAAATGAAAGAAGATGAAGTTTAATAAAAAAGGAATAACTAAGAATATAGAGTTCTATACACTAATTATTAGATATATGATCTCAATATGAAAATTATAGAATTGTAAATAAAATTAAATTATCATGATAAGACAGATATAATGACTTCACAATTGACAATTAGAGGAGAGGAAAATGTTGTTTTTTCAATAAGGGTTATTCGATAACAAGTACTCTAAAAAGTATAAATAATATATATAAATAATAAATTGATCATTATCAAGTAGGATGAATAAACAAGGTATCATCTGTACATTTTTTGTAATAAATAATCTAATTATTTTACAAGGAAACTAATATGATTGAAGAAAAATCTACACAAGTATGGCTAATAAAAAGTTATAATTTATAATGACAAAAAATTCTCATTATTATAATTGTGTAATATAATATATATCACATAAAATCAATTATATAACCCAGTAAAATGTTTATATATGAATAAGGAAATAAATTAGTGTTATTACTAGAATTTAATGAATCTATACTAGTGGAAAAGTAACATGACCATTAGAATAACAATGTGACCATTAGGAATAATAATCTGACCAATAGAGTAGTGACATAACCTATTAAATTATAAATAGAATTTTTGTACCTTATAAAGGAAAATATGATATATTTATATCATGGAATACACAAATAAATGTTTTAATAATGATAAATTATTTGTTTGTATTTTTTGTGAATAATAAATAATTATTAACAATTTTTAGATTAAAATAGTTATTTAAAACATAAATTATTTCAATAAAATTTATTCATAAAATGCTAATATTTTCTTTTCATTATAATAAGATTTTATGAGACCTTAATTAATTTTTCAAATCATTACATACTCAATTATATTTTTAAAATAATGATTTTTGGAAGAAATGATGATTTTAATTAAAAACTAATTTTATCATATTTATAAAAAAAATTAAAAATTATAGTTTATTTTTTATTTCATCACGTTCAAATATCAATAGGGTTATTTTGTGGGATTTTTATAAAATATATTATGTTTTGGGGAATAAGGAAATTCTGTGATATAATATATTAAATATTGTTTGTCAATATATAAATAATTGAGTCATGAATGATTTATAGATGAAGTAATAACCCATTTTTTGAAACAAAATGGCTCTATTTACTATAATTTTTTCAACAGAATAAAAAAATATCATAATCTTGAGAAAAAATTATAAATAGATAAATTTCATAATAATTAAAAACCTCTCTCTTCCACTATAAATACAACCCTCACCCCCTCCTCCTCACACATCAAAGTACTTAAATATTGTTTATATTATACAAATTTCTTCTCTCAAAAAACCCCATGATCCGGTATTTCTTATATCTCAATAATACCATTTCAAATATCCTTACGGATGCTCTCAAGTAGAGTAATTCAAGAGGTAATGTACCCATTCATTCTTTTAATTATCATTCAACATATTTCATTTCTTTATACTTCCCTCACCTCCCCATTAAAATAAGAAATGATAAATACAATATATTTTATATATTATACTATTATTTTGTTTATGTTATATCTATAATGACTCGGATTTTACGGAATTAATTTTTATAAATAATTTGGGAAAATTCCGAAACCAAACATCGAGAGGGCAAGGGATTCCAAGGCCATGTGTTCCAGGAATGATATTGATAAAAAATTTATAGTTTTTTAATAAATTTTGGAGTTGTTTATTCTCTAAAATTGGAATAACATTTGAATGGGTTCCCAGATCAGAAATCAGATGGCACAGTTATGCTCAGAACAGTATCTTTTCTCTCTGCACGACCTTATCATTAGTCAGTGCGGGTCGTAAATAGAAAAACCCAATTTCTAATATCCATAAATAAAATAATAAAATTATTTTATCTTATTCTCAAAATCATAATAAATTATTATGGGTAACACATATTGGAAATATGAGGCCACCATTGATTTCATAAGTTGGTTTTTTCATTAAGTGGGGCCTAACATCGACCTGTTATGGTCGACTTTGAAAGTTATAAATTGGACATAACCACCATTAAAATATTTTTAATAAAAATAATTAATTTGATGTGGCATTAGATTCTTTTAATTAATGCCTTTGTATGAAATCTAGGTTTACTACCATAACCCTAGAGCATCCTGGTCATAGAGAGGAAAAGGCACTCCCATTGATTTAAGGAACCATGATTGGAAATCTAATTTGAGCTTAAAATATCGATGAACGTCGGCAGGTCAAGGATTGACAATGACAAAAAACTCTTTTCTTCATAAATTATTCATCCATCCTATAGATATAGTGTCAATCTCTTCATGATTTAAAATTCCCTTCACTATTCCAATAATGAATGTGGACCAACTGACGAACAGCTTAGTTTGTGGTTCAATCATTATTGTCGGATGGATATAAATTGTTCGGATTAATGGGATGATATATCATGGTGATTATCATTTTATTATTCTTCATTAAACATAATAACATGAATGCATAAAGGCTAACATGAACAAGGCCATGATCCGTCCACTTGGGCGTTCATGTTCTTTGTCTTTTTCCCCAAACTCTTGCATTCCTCATTCCTGATTCCTCACAAATAATAATCTGTGGATGTTTGTCTCTTCAATATGAAGTGCAGTGATACAAGAACTAGGGATTTGATCTTGTGGCGGTGCAATTTAGGGACAACATAAGGTGGTGACCGAAAGCGCCAGATCCGGTCAACTGAGGCGGAGCATGGTAGGGGAAGGCCCTGGAGGAGGTGGAAGATTCCTAGTAGGGTCGACTGGGATTGGTGAGGAATGAATGGAATGGGATTCTGATAGTCAGCCTCTACAGGTGGAAATAGGTAGTCTAGGTGGGATAGCATTGGAGGAGCCCACGATAGAAACCATATGTGGTCATGGCTTCAGCAAGATGCAACACGGAGCTGCGTCGGTGGAGGGACCTGGAGTATCAGTGCATCGGGAGCCAACCGATGAGGTAGGCAGGCCATAAGAAACAATTCTCGGCACCTTATTGACTAATGGAGCCAGTTCGCCACCTGGTCAGGTGACCGGATGGACCAGGGGGACGCAACTAGGGTGGGTCGTGTCCAGTAGAGCATAACTGGCCCGAGTGTGGTGGGCCATAATAGAGAAATGGGCCGCTTCGGTGGCCTAGAAACTCATCGAGATGGTAACTTTTTGGCTGCATTAGACTAACCTGGTGAGGATGAGTCAGCCGAACTGTATTCGGTAAGGCAAAACTCGGACCAGACTGGACCTCTTTTATTGAACTGACCATATCATTCAATCTGTGTGACCATTTGATGACTTGTTTATGGAGTTGGGACCCTTGAAATGAGAAGGTCTGTTGGAGATACTCTATTGGAGTTTTTTTATTATTTAGAATACTAAATAATGAATTGGGGTAGGGTTACACAGAATAAGTGCGCTATGAGATGAGTAATGAAGCTGATTATGACTATGTTATCTTGCTGACTATGTTACTTGGGGGACGACATGACACAATGATTCTCCATGTGCCATCGACACATCATTCATTATCAGAGATCTATGTTCCATTGATACTACATGAACCAACAATTCTTTGTGCTCCATCAACATCCCGGGATCCATCACCACTTCTAGAACCACTGATGCTTCGTGTACCACTGACGCTCTGTGCGCCATTCATGCTCAGTGTGCCATCAATGCTTCATATTCCACTAACACTTCAACTATCATAAAGATTTTGAGATTTATGGAATTCATCTGGAAGTCATTATCTTCATTCATTATACATGAACCTATGTGAGACTACATTGTTGACTATACATGGAGATTTTTCATTTGTGGTATACATTATTTATTTCTTAGTGGTGTAATCTTGTGGTTTTGAGGGTCATACTGAGTAATGTATCACTCACCACAGTATGGTTTATTCATGCACATTTCATGTCTTCCAGAGAAGATAAATGGTTTTCTAGGGTCTTTATGTATAGGTACCAGGTGGTGCTTAGAGAGAGGACCAATAGATGAGGTGTGCATCAGCAACATCAGGCACCTATTTTATACCTCCCCTATAAGGATGATATTCTACATACGAATTTCAATAGATTTTATTTTTCCTTTTTGTTGGGATTTTATTCTAGCAATGTTTACTATTTAGTTTTGATTTATCATAATTTGTTGTTTGTATCATAGTGTTTTCATGCTTGTTTACTTAGATTTATTAATTTTATCATTTTGTTCTTGGATAACTGTGCATGTGTACATGTACATGGGAAAATGCCTCCCATTTTTTATGATTTGTCTACTCAGTGCTAGTCGCCATCCCCAAGCCAATATGAGGTAGGTTTTGTGTTTTCACACTACATCCCCTAGGGGATGCGTCATGACAATGTTGTATCAAGGGGTAGGTCAATTCTGCCTAAATTCCAAAGAGTCAATGAGATTGGATTAGCGGAATAGTGTTTTGTGTTTTTATTTTGGATTTTATACCTAGTCTTATAGTGTTGGTGTGGTGGCCAAATGATCGATACACCATGACTCTGAATTCCAATTTTTGACTCGGTACCTGAAAACACTATATGTTGGAAAAAATAAATGGTACATGCATCATATAGGATTGAGTGTTTTTGCATTCCCTTATTTAGTTAGTGTTAGCTCACCAGGTATACACTATTGATGGTGGTATGTCTTGATCTATTTCTAGATTCCAACACAAAGACATCTATTAGGATTTTAATTCATGATCTTGAGGATGATATGAATAGTGATGAGGTATTTGTAGATGGACTAGTATTGGAGATAGAACCCCTATGTGGTGTAACAATAAGACCACCACTTAGAGAGAATCTATTACTACCATCGCTACTGGTAGAGGATGTTCTCAATATGAGTTCATTGCATGAGTTCCAGAGGTAGTGACCTCATAATTTAAGGGATCAACCATACCCCCGGGTGGATGATGATTTGCTGGAGGCGGTTACGTGTGTCATTATCCTACTATGTATGCCTCTTGACAAGATGGAATTACTTGTCATGAGACTATTACATGGATCAATGGGGAGATGGTGGGGCTTAGTGATACAAATACATAAGTATATGAACCTCACTTGGACAGACTTCTAGAACCACTTCAGGGAGGATTTGTTCCCAATGAAGTTATTCTCCATGCATATTCAGGTGCAACTGCATCTACACTAGGTAATCCATACAATAGAGGAGTAGATGGTGAGACTTAGAGATCATTCTCTCCACCCCACAGATATGGTGTACGACCCATTCTTCATGGCCCAGACCTTATAAATGGGACAATACCATAAGATATTTTCAACCATGATATCCTATAGCATTCCGAAAAATAATGGGGTACTGGAGAAAAATGTGTTAGTAGATAGATTTTTTGGAATAGAAGACACTGGAAGTGGGATCTATGACTAGGAATCATGTAGGTGAATCATCAGTAGCTGATAGATGATATCTGATGCAATTATCCTTGTGGATCAAAAAAAATCCTGGGACGACCCTTGGAAATTGGTTCAGTTGTGCGAGGCTCCTAGGGAAGAGCATGTCAGCTAAAGGACTAGTTGTGTTACTGATTTTGCATTCAAGGACATCTGGATAGATATTATTCAACTAGTCATATTACTGATCAAGATATGGTTGAGGTACAACTCAGGTAGAGTAGAAGGAATGAATATGGAATTCCTCTAGGTGGAGGACATGGAAGAGCGGTTGTATGAACAACAGAAGGTGGGTATAGGTTCAAGCTTCTACCCCAAATACCCCCAAGTAATCCACCAAGGGCACATAAAGATGGTGAAAAGGGAAGATACCAGTTTTAGGCAATAGAGTCGTATTACCTCACTTATCTGGAGATGAGTATAGGTACAATCTATGTCTTTTCCACCATAACATCAATTTTGAAGGAAACTGGTTCATGTTACTCCTTTCTCTCAGTGACCCTAGTTCAATACTCATAGATTCTAGTGGAACCATTGACTCAATAATTATGTTTAGAGACTCATAGGGGAGGAGATTATATTATCACACACTAGTTCTGATATTGTTTCCATACTCATTATTGATAAGAGTTTCAGTTTAGATCCCTTGGTGGCAGTGTCAAGGCTTTATGACTTCATCATTTGTATGGACTGGTTATCTAGAGTCCATGCATAGATTTACTATTTTTGGAGCACAGTTTAGTATGTCTGTGAAGATGGGACCATGTATTCCTTTTTCAAAATAAGTAATCACAATCATCATTGGATGCAATACCCCATAGTAGGGTGTAGTTTATCCCAAATTATATGGCTAGCATGCCCCTCAGTGTAGTGGATGCGAAAATTCCTCAATTTCTTGCATTGGTGGATGAGTATGAGGATTTGTTTTTTGGAATATGTTCTATGATGAAATCCTCATAGGGAGGTGAATTCCTGAATTGATTTGTACCCAGTGATGGAACTAATATCTTAACATACAAATTATATGGCTCATGATTAGCTTCGTGAGGCAATGTTACAGTTGGAGGACTTTTAGAAGAAGTGCTTCATGAGACCCAATTTTTCACCTTCTGTGGACCCAGTTTTGTTTTTTGTGAAGGCACGTGGGTGCTTGGGATTATGTGCTGACTTCAAAAACCAGAACTAGTTAACCATGAAAAATACATATCCACTTATGAGGATTGATGAGCTCTTCGATTTCTAAAAGGTAGTGAGGTAGTTCTTGTAGATAGACCTCAGATCTTGCTATCACCATATTCATTTATGGGATTGTGAAATCCTTCAGAAAACCTTCAGATGTTGTTATGGCCAAAATGAGTATATAGTGATGTTTTTCGGCATAAATAACACCCCAATAGTGTTAATGGGATCCATGAATAAGATCTTCGATCCTTATATAGACCTATCCATTGTCGTCTTCATTGATGACATCCTGGTGTACTCAGCTCTTGGGGAGGAGAACATGATACACTTTAGGATGGTCCCAGAGACACATTGATAGAACCATCTTTATAGTATACTCTCGAAGTGTTAGTTATATATTTGGGATTCCCACTTTCAAGGACATATAATTTCATAGGATGTAGAACCAATAGATCGAGAAAATATTGAATTCGTGCTTTCTTGGGAGCCACCCATGAGTTTTAATGATGTGAAGAGTTTTATTGAATTGGATAGGTAATATCAGAGGTTTGTACCCAAATTTTATAGATAATCATCACCCTTGATGGCCTTGACATTGATTGGTCATCCATTCATGTGTACAATTTTTTGTCAGTAGAACTTTTAGGAGGTGACATAGAGATTGAAAAGCACTCCCATAATGAGACTATTATAGGAGTGTGTTGAGTATGTGGTGTTCTGGGATGCATCAAAATATTGGAATGGTTGTGTCTGGATGCACAAGAAACCAGTTTTTCACTATGGTTTGCACCATTTGGGTCAGTATGAGTAGAACTACATTTCCCAATATATAGATTTTGTAGGGGTAGTCTTCACATTGATGATATGTTGACACTATCTAATGGGTGAGTGGTTTGTTGTTGACACTAACCACAAGATTCTCATGTATTTATTCTCTAAGAATAATATAAAATTGAGATATAGGTGATGGATAGAGTTCCCCCAAGACTATGACTATGAGATTGTCTATACACCTAAGAAGTGGAATGTGGTGGAAGATGTTATCTTCATGAGATCCATCTTGGTGTTGGTGAGTGAGGCATCAGAGAATTTAGCCTCATTACAGATATCATTTTTGGATGGAGATGTAGCAGTGTTTCTCCATTCGATGGTAGATACCCCAGCACTCTTAGAGTGAGTTTGGGAGGCACAACTCAAGGATACAGTCTCTAAGACTACATGTGCTCAGATTTCCATTGGGCATGCCCTTGATGGATATTCAAAAGGTTGATAGAATGTCCTTCTCTTCATAGGTTCCAATCAGTTCTAATGATTTTGCAAGAGGAAGTCTTGAGGGAGTTTTTTACTCCCCCATTGGTGGTACATCCAAGATAGGTAATGATGAATCAGGTCCTCAGACATCAGTTCTAGTGTCTAGTGATGATGAAGGTAGTCTTAGAGATCCTTTCTAGGTTCATCACTTGACAACATGTGATGTATGAGTACCCGGATCCAGTAGGCCTAACCCAACCACCTGAGGTTCCATAGTGGATGTGGGATGGGATATTGATGAACTTTGTGATGGTTTTACCCTGAAATTCAAGGGGAATATACATAATCTATGTGATCATTGACTGACTCACCAAGTTTACCAACATCCTATTGATCCATGAGAAGGGTTCAGAATAGAGTTGTGGAAGCCTCTATGTGCACGAGATAGTTTGACGTCACATCGTTCCATCAAGGATTATTTTAGACTGGGATACATGTTTTACATCCCAATTATTAAATGTCTTATAGGATTTTTTTGGGACTCAGTTACGCTTGAGTATAAAATTTCAACCACACAAGAATTGCTAGATGGAGAAGACCATCTAGGATTTGGAGGAATTTCTATATTATAATATCAAATAATTTGGTCGTATTTGGGAGGACCACATACCATTGGTGGAGTTTGCAAATTTGAATAGATAACACTCCACTATTTTTATGTCTTTGTTCGATTCCATGTACGGGTGACTATGTTGGTCACCACTATGTTCGATGCATCCCGGAGAGTCAGCACTCATGGGATAGGAGTTGGTATGGCATACCACCTAGAAGGTGAATATCATTGAGGGGAGGATGAGGACTTTATGGAGCCAATAGAAGTCATATATTGATAGAAGATAGAAGACTCTATAGTTCTATGAGGAAGAGCATTTGTTCCTTTGGAAAAAATGTCGATCCATATTGTAGAGACTTGGCTAGTGCGGAAATTTATCTCCATGATAAATCATACCATTTCATATTCTTAGTAGAATTATAGAGGTGGCGTACCACTTAGCTATCTCCCCATAGTATCACAGGATTAATGATGTATTCCATGTGTCATAGCTGAGGATGTACATTAATGATCCATTTCACATAATCAATTTGGGAAATATGGGCATTGAATATGGGAAGAATTTTGTGTAGTAACTAGTAGAAGTCATTGATCAATAGGATCTGATCCTTCGGGGGTGGTCTTTTCCACTGGTGCACATTCAATGGTAGCATGGGAATCTCTATGTTAGAACCTAGGAGTCGGAGGATCATATTCGTGTTGAGTACCTTAAACATTTTAGGTTGAATTTGTTTTGGATTTTGGGGAGGTAAGGAACTATTTTGGGGAGAATGTAATGACTTAGATCATCCCAAATTTCTTTTTAGAAATAATTTTGGAATATTCCCAGACTAGGTGTTGGGACGACGTGATATTTTTAGGCATGGTGTTCCAGGAATGATCCAGTGAATGTTTTTATGTTTTAAATTAATCTTACAGGATGATTTTATTTAAAATGGGAATTAATTTTTAATGGGTTACCATATCAGAAATATGATGGCACCATTGAGATTAGATTAGAGGATTTACCCTACGCAAGAATAAATGTTAATCGGCATGGTTCTTAAATGGAAAAACCCAAAAAGGTAACCATAGTAAATAAAATTATTATATAAAATAATTTTATTATTAAAATCCTAATATATCACAAATGGTAAATCATTTTAGAAATATAAGACCACTGTTGAGTTCGTAAGCGGGTTTTTTCCTTTAGCGAGGCCTAACATTGACATGGGCGGGTCAAATTTGAATGTTTGAAATTGGACGTAACCATCAATAATATATTTTTAATAAAATTATTTTATTTTACATTGTGTTGGTTTCATTTAATTAAAAATTTCTTTAGAAATCCAGGGTTATCACTACAACCGTAGGGTTTACCTATACTAGAGAGAAGAAGGCTATCCTAGCGAATTGGCCATCCAGGGTCGTAATTCCTATCAGAGCATGGAGTATCGACGATTGTTAGTGGATCAACGATCAATGAAAGCACAGAATTTCATTCATCCTAAATGATTGATCCATGCTTGAGGTAGGGTGTCAATCTATTTGTTATTTCTCTTCCCTAATTAGATTCAATGAAAAACTCAGACCAACCCATGAATAGGTTGATCCTTGGCTTGATCGTTCATGGGGGATGGATAAACATTGCATGGATTAAAGGGATAATAGATCGTCAGTGGATAAACGATCGATGAAAAAATATACATTCATTCATCATCAATGATTGATCCATTATTGTGGTAGGGTGTCAATATATTTGTGATTTCTCTTCCTTAATTTGATTCAATAAAGAATGTGGACCAACCCATGATCAGGTTGATCCTTTATTTGATCATCCATGGGGGATGGATAAATATTGCATGGATTAAAGGGATAATATATCTAGGTGATTATTTTTTGATTGTTCAACGTTACAACTTATACCATGATCAAATCATGGAAAATAAGAAAATGGCTAAGATCTAACCATTTTGGAGTTCATGTGGTTTCTCTCTATTAACAAAACTCCATTGTTTATCATTCCCCATTCCTCATGAATAATAATTTGTGGATCATTACACCTTCGATCTTTGTTGCAACGATCTGATAACCAACGATACAATCTAGCGGTGGTGCACAATATGGTCATGGTAAGGAGACACCCATAAGCTCTAGATTTCGCTGGAATGGGTGGGGAAAGGTAAGAAAATGCCTCCGGTGGAAGATACGGCACCGGCCCAGAAGGGGCAGCCATACCAGGTGAGGCGCGGTAGGAACGGGCAGCCAACGGTGGTGGCGCGATGCAGACCAAATGGGACTGTGTTGGTGGAGGCCACAAATGATGACCAGAGGCCACAACAAGAAGTTGTGGTAGCTGTGGTGGGATTAAAATCAGATTCATATCATAGTAGGACCATGTGGTAGTGTCATTGTGAGACCAGGAAGAAGAGGTTGTTCTGCCGCGTGAAAAGGGGAATGGTGTTGTGTCAACCGCTGGAACTGGATGTCCATGTGGAAAGGCAACAGAGTGTACTAGAAGGATGCAGCCAGGGTGGGCCATGATTTTTTAGGCTATCCCATCTCGACTAGGTTAGGTAGGGTCAGACAAACCAAATTTGGTTAGGTCAGGCTGACCTGGTCTGGTCGGACACCAGCTGGACCAAAACCTTTTTATGAAATTGTCCATATCATTCAAATGATGTGTCTATTTGATGAGCCCTTTGTGGAGTTAGGACCCTTGAGATGATTTGATCCTTTAGAAATAAATTGTGTGAGTTTTTTTGGATGTAGTCATATATAATAATGGGATGAGTAGTAGGTTCTCTATGAACAGGCATGCTACGAGGAGAATCTTATGGTTGTATGTGACTATATGATATTTTAGACAATGTGACTTGGGGGGATTACTTGACCCATTGAATCCTCATTTTACCCTGACAGTCCATGTTCCATAGATTCTATATGTTCCATTGATGCTACGTGCTCCAACAACGCTCTGTTCTCCTTTGACACTTCTAATGTCACAGAGTCTGGGAGATCTGTGGATTAAAACTATAAATCCAACTCTACATGAATCAGACATATACCTGTGTGAGATAATCATATTGAAAATACATCATGTTTTTTCATTGAGTATTACATTGTTTTTTCCATTGTGGTGCACTTTTTGTGTTTTCTTTGTGGTTTACTTCAGGTATATCATAGTTGTGTAACTTTTTAGCTTCAGGGTCCCTATTGATTATTAATCTTCTTACTCTAGCACGGTATATGACCGCAACTATTGTGACTTGTGAATAAGATCAACGATTTGAAAGGGTCCATGGGGGATTGGGATTTGGTGGTTCCTAGAGAGTGTCCTGGTAAAAGTTGGGTGATTTAGTGAATTCAAACATCTATTTCTATACGTACCATTCTTAAGGGTTTTTTTACGGATGAATTTTAGGATCATTTACCTTTCCTTTATTCTAGGATTGTATTTTGGCCTTGTTTACATTTCATTTTTCTACTGTCATACTCTTTTTTTGTTATCATAGTGGTACACATGCTTGTTTACATAGTTTTTTCAATTTCTATAATTTGGTCTTTGAGATGGGTGTGTATGTATAGGAACCACGGGAAATTCCACTAATTAGTGGGATATGCATACTCGGTGCTAGTCTCCAACCCCCAAACTATTGGAGGCATTCTCAGGGAAGTCACAGAATTGGCCCCACGAGATAATTCAATAAAATATATGCCATTAATTCTTTTCTTCTCTCATTTTTATTCTAAAAATGTAAACATCATCCCGGAGGTGATGATTTACTACCTTCAAGGATAATGAGTTTTCATTTTTCATATCCAAATTCAATGATGGTTATAAACCATTTTTATGATCAAAAATTAAATATATAAATATTATATGACTTATTTAATATTTTATTACTAATTTATATAAACAATAATAATTCTTGAGACGAAACAAGTTCAAGATGATCGAAAATATGCCAAAATATATAAATAGACATCAATAACATTTTATCTTATGAATAACCCATGTGTCTAGAAAAAATGAAATATAAAACCATTGAATCAATTTAATGTAAATCAGTCTCATATTATTTCAATTATAGATAACTGTTTCATTTTATATGATTTTTGAACATGTAAGCAAGTGATCTAATCATGAAAACCTAGGAAATGAACACTCTCGAATGAAGAACATGAAAATTTTAACTCATCAAAACTGACATAAATGATTTTAATAAAATTTTATTAAATAAAATAAATGTTTAATAGATTCATAATTAATTTATTAATGAATCTAATTTTATTATCCAGGATGTTATATACAAGTATAGAACGCATTCAAACATAAGATAATGGATTTTCCTTAAATATCCATTTTTCATTTGGGAAATGATTTCTCTCCATTTAGGGAAACGATATTATTCTATATTTATATATAATTATTATATATTATGTATATAGGTTCAAAAATTATTTATCGATATCAGTTCATCATTATTTGATGTGTAAATGCATGTTTTATAATGTTTTTTTTCAATTCCTCAGGATATGAAATCTCGATTAAAGGGAATTTCCCAATTTTCATTCCAATTTTCAAGTACCTTCCATATTTTTTTAAATGGAAAACAATTTTTCAAAAATCACTCATTTATTCTCTAAAATATATCTTAGCGACATTCTAGTTTTGTACGCTTTTATATGTCTTTAGTAAACCTCATTAGAGTGGATCATTTCTAATGATTCTTTAAAACTAATTCTATATTATTTCACATCAGTTGGAAATAAGTAATTCCTCAAGAATAATTTAATTTTACATATCTTTCCTTTTCTATGATATACATGTTTATAATCTTAATTTATGAAAAATACACATAATTTTCCAAAAGATATCTCTTTTATAAAACCAAAAAAGGTATTTCTCTCAAGAATTTCTCACTAATGTTATTAGAGTATTATCATCTATTTCCATACCCTATATTTAAAATTATTCCTTGTTCAAATTTATCTCATATGTTATTGTATACCATATTTTATTGATTTTTTTTGGATTTTTTAATGTGGACGAACAATCATTTTATCATTAACCATATTACTGTGGATATTTTATGATTATGCTTATTTTTTTATGAATGTTATTAAAATTTTATATAATGTTATTATATGAATATATAGGTTAATTATAGTTGAACCCATTCAAATGTATAATCAATTTGACATATTATATGATTGGAGGGTCCTACTATAGACACTCTATACATCGGTATATATCATGAGACAAACTAGAATGGGTTTTTACCCATTTTTTTATGGAGTCATGTATGTTGCATTGATGATGTGTTTAGGATTTCTGACCTTATGCAATCCTACATTATGATACTAGTAATTGATAATCCAAATGATCATTCTACTAGTAGAATATAAATTTTTTTTTCTTTTAATGTGATAATTTATGGGATTATTTAATAATATTTAATTTCAATAATATTATTCTCAATATTATGTTTTAAGGCATGTGTTATTATTTATTTACCATTAATTGTTTCATAAATTTATTAATAATATCTCCACTATATTTTTTATGCATATTGAGTGTCTAAGGGAACCCCTGTATTATGTTTTATTGTCCCCTCGAATGTTAATATTTATGTTATGAATGAATTTATAGAATAATATATAACTTATAGATGTTTCCATTAGAGTTTCTATATTGTTTTCCATTTTAATTTTTAATGAAAAAATTAATTTTTCCTATGGATTTGAAAATATACTAAACTATTAGGTAATTTAGAATGAGTCCTACATGTTTATTATAAAAATGTAAAAATGTAAGGCACTATCTTCGGGATGTAGAAGTTATGGTATTTACATTTGGTATAAGTCTAAGTTTAGTAGAAACTGTGTAAACTAGATATGGAAATAGAAATTAGGGAGAATAACCTTAATATATAATTTTAGGATGATAATATATGACTATAATATACCTTTCGTAAATTATATATTATATAGGTATCCCTAACAATACAAATATGTCTCGATACTACAAGTGGACATGGTTCTGGAATAGATCTACCTTTGGGTAACAACCCTAACGAGGTGGGTTGGGCTTAACCTGGTGTAACCATGTATATGTCAACAAGACTTACTATGCGACTTGTTTTGTACTCTATGGGGATTTACTTAAGATAATTCACATTTTTTTACAAATAATTTTGATGGATTGAAAAGTGAATATTTCCCCAGAGAAACAATTTTTATGATAATGATATTAGCTATAAATAAATTTTCAATTTATGATGAATATGTTTCTAGTTAGAAATTAAGCATTAAGATTAATAAAATAATTTAGTGTATTCCATAGTAATTAAATGTAATAAAGGGGAAGTAATGGAAACTATATCAATGAGGGTATCCCAATTAGGAAATTCCCTTCTATGCGTGAAACTGATATTAGAGTTGGATCTGCGACTAGAGATGCACATCATATAACTATATTGTGGAACTAATTGAGGTTTTAAACAATAACCATAATGGAATAAATAACCATGATCCTTATCCTGTAGGAATAATTTTATATAGCTTCATGAGAGAACAACCTCTTTCATCTAATGGGAGTATAATCCCTTTTTTAGCAGAGTCGTGGATATGTTCCTTAAAGATGATATTTATCACCTTGTGAAGTAACACAAGGGATAAGGTTATCATCTAATTTCATGATCTAATGGGAGATATAGATCAATGGTGGCCATTAATTAAATTTAAAAATTATTATGAAGAATTTTTAAAATATTAAATGGAAGGATTTTAAGGAAATTTTCATAGAAAATTATTTCACTTGGGAATAATGGGTGGTTATAGAGAATCATTTCATGGGTGTGAGACGTAAAGTGGATTAAAATGTTTCCAAATGTGACTCAAAATTAACATGGTTATAATCTATTCCAATAGACTATGTATATATTCCAAGAATAAATTTTTATTGTTTCTTTGATTGATTTATTCCACCTCTATGATGGTTAATAGTTTAACTGAACTTCTCATCAATGGAAGTTGTAGTTTCATGGGAAATCAAGAAAGAGAATGAATTCCCTATGTATATTAACAGTATGGGAAAAAAATAGTTGAATAAAACTGTAGATATAGTGATAAAATAATAGAGAAATGGAAATAATGATTTTACTAGATGTGATAATTATGGGAAGAAACACCTCAGTACTTTCTAGAAGTGAATTAGAGTTTGTTGCATGTGTTGAGAGACAGGTCCCCAAGATCATGAATATAATGGAATGAATGAATTATTAAATTTGAAATGTTTTAGGTATAAGGGTATAGAGAACTAAGAAAAAAATATAGAAAGCGTCAAGGAAATATATACCCAAAAAAGAAATTTGATATAGGTAAAAATATTGTATTTCTATAGTCTATGTGGAATAATTTTTTGAAATTGAGTTTTCTGATTCTAGAATAATTTTATTTAATTATAGTTATAAGAATCAAGCGATATATAAAAATTGTACTATAATATTTATTCTTTAAGGATTTGGATGAATGGATGTTTTCATTAATTTTTAATAGTTATCAATGCATTCATAAATTTGGTGTGTGATATTTAGAGAAAATTTATTTGGAGAATATTATGATATGTTGATTTTAGAAATTTAGTGACCTTAATTATAATTTCTTGTCTATTGATTTTTTAATGATATATTTTGGATGATTATTAATATTATCTACTTATGGAAAGTACTAAGGATATTATCAATTAATATAAAATCATGACATCATATGATAAAAATTTAGTATTTAGTATACAATTAAATAATTAAATAATGACTTGTGGATCTTAAGATTCATAAAATACTTCAGGCATAAAACAAATTCTTTAATATACAGCTTCATATTTCATAAATGATGTGTAAATTGATGGCCTCAAAAATGACAGATAGGATTCATACCTAGAATGGAATCTATATGATTATTTTTTAAATAACCAATATATATAGTAAAATAATACCTCAACATTCAGAAAATGATTTTAGAAAATATTTAATTTTCCCATTTTTCATTTAATGGTCTTGTAACCAATAACTAACTTCTTGTTTCATGGTGGTTTACCTTCAAATGAATATTTTATCTATCACTCCATATCATAAGTTGATAGTTATCTTTTTTCCAAGTCCATATTTACACTTTATACTAATGTTAAAAAATTTAAATACATAACTTTTGTTGACCATCTCAATTACCATTCCCACTTTTAAAAAAGATGAATTAAAATCCCAATTAACAATGTAGGATTCCCACAATGGATTCTTAAAGTATCAATAATTTATTTTAAAAGTGGAATTTAAAAATTGAATGGAATAAATTTATTGAACTAGGTGAGAATGTAATGGCCCAAAATTTATTTTATTATAAGTGTATTATATAGTATAAATCACATAAAATAAAATATAGAATATAATGAAAACATTTAAAATTAAAAATGGATTAAATATTAGATATTTCTAGAAATTAAACAATCTATACTGATGGAATACTTTCTTCATAGTTTGATTAAATACATGACCATTAGGAATAATAATCCAGGAAATAGATATGTAACCTCTCCTATAAAAAAATAATAAAATTTGGGTATCTTTTAAATGAAAATATTTTCTATTTATTTCTTCGAATAAGTAATTACATGACTAAAAAATGATAAACTATGTGTTGTTATTTTTGTGAAACCTAATTTTTTTAAATTTTATAATTATAATAATGATTGAAATGAAAATTTATAATCATAAAATGTCTTCATAAATTACTATATTGTTTTATTATGATTATAAGATATTTTTATTGAACATTAATTAATTATTAAATGTGTTACAAAATTAGATATAATTTTAAATTTTACATTTTTTGAATAAATTATGATTTTAATTAAAAATTAAATTTATCATATTTATAATAATATTTTGAAAAAATAGTGTTAATTTTATATTATGAAAGTTGAAAATTGGATACGGTCATTTTTTTGAATTTTTTAATATATTTGACCTTTTGGAGGGTTGTGAAATACTATTATTTATAGTAATTAACATCATAAGTGAATAAATAATTTTTTTACTCATGGATGATGTATGAGTGAGGTAAAAACTCATTTTTTTCGAACGCACAAGAACTATATAATGTATTTATCTTAAATAATGTACTCTATTTTTAAGGTATCTGATCATGTAGATCGACCCTTTGGGCATTTTCAAATATAGATGTGCTTGGAGGAGGATTAAAGGAATTATGATGGAGTCCATCTTCTAAAATCATTTAGTAGGGATATTTTATGATGTGTAAACATATCAATGTTGTGAAATTGGGTTTCACTAATTTTTATGATAATTTCACTATGTGTAATAAACATGGGGTTAAAAAATAATAAGAGAGACACTTTTAAGAGTGTAAACTATACGTCCAGGATTATAGGACATGAAATGGGATTTCAAATCATGTAAATATATGATATTTTTTATCTTTAAAAGATATAGTGTTGATGTTTTCCCAAACCCTATGACCTAAAATTACTCCCTCTTGTTCCATGCAGCCTGACAGAACCTCTTAATAATTTTAGGGATTATGTTGTAATAAATAAATCTCTAACTTCCTTCATTAGATCTAACTTCAATCCATGGTTTTTATGCCTATTTTCTTATGGTTTCGAAAATATTTTTCATCCTATTCATCTTTTCAATTTGATGGTACATTATCTCCATGTTTTTAATGGAGTTTGGTTGGTTTTTTTGTTCACGCAGTTGTGGTGCAGCATCCTTGGGAGGATACAGTTCATGCGGTAGAGGCAATCAGGATCTAATCATACGCCCTTTCTGAAGAGAATAACATTGACACCCATTTTAGGAATATGATTTGTTTCTTCTCTCTTATTTATCTGATATCAAAAATTTAATGTTATTTATCACTATTCTTTCCAATGAAATTAACATAATTATTACACTAACCAGATTAAAGAATTGATATCGATCACAAAATGATGTAACTATTTTTTACAATGATAACATGTTGCATAATATTTTTCTATATAGTGTTATATCTATAATGTTCTTGTTATACTATTATTATCCTGTGGAATCGATAAGGAATTTAAATTTGTAATTAATTGATGATTAGTTGGTTAAAATAATTAAAGTAGTGTGATTAATGAATTCGGTGTGTTTTATTATTATTAATTTAATCATGATTAAATGAATTTAACTTCCATGTCTTACTGGAGTTGAATTAATATGATAATTATGTTGAAGATTATTGATAAAATAACTAAATGAATGTAAAATTGATTTTTAATTTATATTTTGACCACTTCTGTTATCCTAATGCTTAGGATTCAAACTACTATATTCTATAAATAGAGAATTGTTTAATTCAAGATGGAATAAAAATTGTTTTCCTAATAAAATATAATTCTGTTTTAGGGCCTACGTTTTCAAATTATATGTAAAGGTTGATTTACTTGTGTTTGGGAGCCGAGGAGACTCATTGTTTGTAATGGATGGATTCCTTGATTGAAGTGTAAGATCCTGGTTGATATGTTTATTTTGTCACACATGGTTTTTTTTCATGTCTTGGGTTTGAACTTGTTCATTATAAATCAGGATTATTTTAATGGGTTTTGGTTGATTTTAATTTTTCTTTTCAAAATTACATATATTTATAGTTATCCTACCATGGTTTCGCTAGAGCTTATTAGGGATTTTTTTGGAGAAAAGTGAGGTTACTTCATGATTTGGGCCAATGGTCACCCCATTTCTAGATTTAAAAACAAATTTTTTTTTATTTTATTAATCCTTCATTTTTAAAAAAATTTCACTCATTCGACTTCCCACATGGCCTCCCCTGACCTATTAAAATTTATATATACGTTTGGACTGACTTAATAATTTACAATCATGGTTGATTGGGTAATTTATTCAGGTATTAGGCTAGCCTGTGAGCACATTTCCAATTTTAGAAAAATAATTTGTTTCATTTATATATTATTAATTATTTAATATTTTTTGGTGATTTCAACTTTCAATAGAGACCAAGAATCCTATTCAAAACCCTATATTCAATTTTACCTATTTGGATCTCATCTTAGTCTCGGATTATGTAATAATTTTTCATGGATTCTAAAATCATCATGATTTGTTAAGTTAATTTTTTTTCATTCATGAATTAGTTATTTTTAAATCTATTCCACAAAAATATTATCTATAAGTTGAACCATACCTAAGGAGACTCTCAAATAAGTTCCAATACATTACCAATCCTATAAGGGTGTAGATATAAGGTAATATAAATAGTTCTATACTTTTCAAGGTGATATTTCTTCTCCTTTCTACTCTTTCCACATCCTCATTCCATTATTTCATGATTATTTATTCTCCCCTGGTCATTAATCATAAAGGGTTATGTTTTTTAATGATGTTTTATTGTGGTTCTATTCTTTTAGTGCCGATAGTCATTGGTTTAGGCTTTAGAAACCCTCGGGGGGTAATTTCAGCGTGTGTTTCCATTCCACCGAGGTATTCAGGTAGATTCTACCTATCACACACCATTAATATTTAACTTTTATCTTATTCTTCGTATAACCGCCATATATACATGTTTAGTGTTTATTTACAATAATTGGGTAATATTTATTGGGGGAATAATGGTTTCTTAATCTTTTTTTGGGTAAAATGGAGTTGTTTCATATAAACGTACACACCACATGTTTAAATAAATGTTCAGATGGTTTTTGCATATGGTTTGTGAGGTCAATGACCTGGTGTAACAAATATAATAAATGATTGGAATGATAAATTTTCTGTATATTATATCTATTATCATATAGAGTTTTATTTATTAAATGTTGCATGCCTCATTTTCATGATAGTGCCTGGTTGGATCTTGTGTGTTCGAGGTGTTATAAAATGTTTTGTTTGGATTATGAAAAATGTAGGAAATAGGAGGACCAATTTTTTGTAGTTTACTTAGGTTGGTTCCACTCTGGTTTTGGTTTTTATAATGATATGATTTTGGGTTTTTTAGGTGCATTGGCATGTGTTTCCAATGAAGGGAATGTTTGGAATCTTTATAGAAATAGGTGCGTTTTGAATACGTGACATTAAGTTTTAAGGTCTTTATGTAACATTTGTGTCACTAGTAATGGTTTTTTACACATCTTTGTTTATGGACTAATTTTTTCTTGTGATAAATGTTTTTTTATGAATAATACTTAATGTCCCATTTGGAATTTTTCTTAAAAATATGTGTTCCCTCTGTATTTCATGTTGTATCCTTTTGGGACATTTTAATTTTCATTAAATTGATTTATTAAATGGTTTGGGGGATGAAAAACTGGATTTATATGGTATTGGGTGGTGTTTGGTCAAAAATTTTCTTTATTGAATAGATTTCAGGGGAAAAGCCTCATTACATATCTTTAAATTTCTTTATGAAAATCTGAACTAGTTTATTGATCCGTGAAAGAAATGGTAAACTTGATTACAGGGTGTTCTATATTTTTATGATTTTGTAATTGTATTATCAATTTCACTATGTATTTATATCATGTGGAACTTTATTGAGTACAAATAGGGAACCCCAATTATCCAGGTAGTCAGACGTGTACTAGTTTTATAGTAATCTGGAGGGGTTTTGTCCCTGATTCACAAAATAGGTGTGGAATGACAAGACTATCTAAACAATGATGATAATGATGTTGGGTACCACTAGGTTATATATTATTTTCCTACTAGTGGTTCATGTTCCTGATAATGGATTTTCATTATTGTTATATTCACCTAGATATGAGGTTCATGGGGATCAAAATTAACTAGTTCCTAGGGGTGTTCCTGTGACTAGTGCTCTAAGACTATATTATATTCACCATCGGCATATGATTTGTTTGGTAGGAAAATTCAGTTTCTTGTGTCTTTTATTTAAAAGTTTTCTTTCTTTAAATCAACCCTCTTGAAAATTGTATTCATTTTATTGTATAATATCTGTGGAAATTGTTCTAGAATACTTGTGTATAAAACATTCAAGATTTGGTTGGATAAAATTCATAGCATAGACCCTTGTTTCAAAAAAATTAAATTTATAAATTTTCATTCAAACATGAAATTGATTTCACTTTTATTCTGTCTGGTTGTTCATTTTGAATAAAATATTGGCTTAAACTATTAATTTTTCTTACTCATGCTTATATTTTTGTTCTAATTTTATCCCATGTGCACGTTTTTGTGGTGGTTCAGTTCCCTTGAGCGAAAAGGGATCATTGTGTAAGAGAGTGACCTGAGAGGTCACATGGAGTTATTTGGTCATTAGTTTTGGTCGGTTTAGTTGTATCATTTTGTTTTACTTTCATTTTTTCGTATAAATCATTTTATTTATTTTTTTTATATAAATATTTATTAGGTTTCCCATTCATTTTGTTGTTTTTCATATTTTTAATATTTGGAAAAAATCATTCCCTTGTCTAATCTAATGATGAACAACACTAGTATACAGCCCATGGGGATCAGTAATGCCTCTCAAGACATGTCGCAGTGCAGCCAGGGTGACCGGTTAATGGTCGATTCAGGATGGTTCATGAGAAAATGGTATCTGAGGAGGTCAGTTCTTAGAGGACCTTTATTTTTATAGTTCCCTTTCTATTTGGGGGATTTCAAGGCAGATGGAGTAGGATTTCCAGAACATGACTGGTATGTTTAGGAAGTGTGTCTTTAACTCTTTCTCCTTCTATTCCTCTACTATCCATGGAATTCCCAGTTTTATTAGTTTCATTGGTTCTTAAGGAATGTTTGGTGATTGGGATACTATGAGGGGAGATGGAATAATGGCCTTCATCAACTCACAGGGCCTTGAAAACCAACATGACTTAGGGCATGGTCCATGGAAGGATCTCTGAGTTAGTGGTGTGTTTGACAGATGCCCTCCAAAAGTATATTCATGTCACCCACTAATAGTAGTTACCTTTTGTGGGTCACTTAGACCTTTCTTGAATTCTAAATTTTGTTATTAAAATCCTTATGTGAGAATTGTGGAAGCGGGTTTTCCATTATTAATATATGAATGTTTTTGAGAATGGTGGGATTTTTTAAACATATTTTTTCGGAGAAAGTGGAATGATTTAACGGGATTGAATTTAAATAATATAAACTTATGGTTTATTGAAATAAAATGGTTTGGAGGCATGAATTATTTTAAGATAATTTTGAATTTTTTTTATAAAGGGATGTTTTAGGTTATGGAAGATTGTTTGAATCTGATTAATCGGTTTTGATCAATTGAGTTTTTCTTAAAAAAAATTTATCCTTTGTCGTTTTCGGATTATGAAAAGATACCTTACTGAATTAATGAAAATGGGAAAGGGATGTTTGAATGGGATTCTTATTTTGGTAGTAGTTTTAAAATAAATAAAATGGGTTAAAAATCATGTATTTCTTGAAAATGTGTGGTTTGTTGAGATTTTGAAAAATATTTTTAATAAAGGGAGTAGATTTTGATGGAGACCTATGATGTATCTTTATCAAGATTTGAAAGATGGTTTATTTGGTTGAAATGAGAAAAATTCTTATTAATAGGTGGTTAGTGGGCCAATATAAGGTACATGATTTTTGAAATGGTTTGAGTTTTATATCTTCTAAAATAACGATGTTTGTTTTTGTCTATGGTATTTTCATGGTTTCTCCCTTATATGGTTTTGTATAGACATGTTAACGAATTCCTGGTATAGAATAGTGTTTGGGTGCCTAGGGTGGCATGAGAATGTTTATTTGAGTGAGACATGATGAAACACCATTGCTGAATGTGAAACCCCACCAAGACTGTTTGTTTCTAAATATTTTCTGACAATGAAATTTTGTTTTATTCTTTTTAAACATGGTTTTATGTGGGTTTATTTTTCATGATTTAGATGTGTGGTTTATTTGGTATGCTTCCTCATGTGTTGGATGTGATATTCTCAATGTTTCTTGAGATGATATCTTTTTATTGGCTTGGTTTTGGAGAAATATTTATTGGGGTTTTAAGGAAATATTGGATGTTTTTATGTGTCCATGGATGGTTCTCCATTAACAAGACTTCTAGTTGATAATCCTAAAGATTCATTTAAAACATTAAATATACCTCTTCGGATGATGGGTCAACTCGTTTGATAGAATCGAGAGATTTTTAGGCTTCATTTAAAGTGGTTACATATTGTTATAATTCATTTGGATATAGTAGTTGTGTTCGGTGATGTTGTTTTGATTCACTATATTCTATGTACATTCTACTCCTTGTTCAAAGTGGGATATAATAGTGCTATGTATATATTATTTTTTAGGTAGACGAACGTGTATTATTGAAAAATAGTATTTTTTCCGTGTTTTATTCCTTATATCATTGTTTAGGAACATTTTATGCATCAAGCATCAAGGCTCCAACCATAGACCACATAGTGAATCTTGCCATTAAGTCAATAAATTTCCATAGGTTTGGGGAGTGAGACTAATCTCATACCTTCACCAATGTGGTAGGGTAGTTTCTATGTTTTTATTGGTTTTTGTCATCATTGTTATTTTCCATTATTCCCAAATATAATGGTTGATTTAACCTTCACACAATGTTTATGGTTAAACCATATTCAATGTGAGCTTCCTTTCAGTGTTCTTTTATGCTCCACACATGTAATTTGGGTGCGGTCTTGGATTTTATCCATCAATAGGTGTACAATATTGGGTGGTTTTCATCATTGGTTTCAGTGGTCCAATAATTTTTCTCCTTCACTCCCCCCCCCCAGTTTGGTGATGGATTCATGTCTATGAAAGAATATTTGGATAGGTTCTCGTTCCCTCCATTTGAGAGAGATCAGTTTAAATGATCATGTTGTGTTTTCTTGTCCAGGTTTGGTAGGCCGTCTCAAGGGGGTTTTGGAGGCCTCTGTGGGAGAGTTCGGATTCTAGATCATGTGGAAATATTGTTTGGTCAATATTCGACCATTCTTAAAGGTGGGGAGTCTGATCAGACCACCCGTAAAATCGTGATCCCATATATACTTCTAACTTTTGGAAAGGCTTTCATAAGTCGTTGGGTACTGAATTAAATTTTATTACATCTTTTCATCCTCAATCAGATGGGCAGTCAGAATGAACAATTCATACATTAGAGGATATACTATATGCTTGTTTGATGGATTATCAATGAATTTGGGTCGAACATCTTTCTTTGGTTGAGTTTTCTTATAATTACAATTTTCATTCCAGTATACAGATGGCACCATTTGAGGCATTATATGGGAAGCAGTGTCGAACTCCAGCTTTTGGGGATGAAGTGGGTGAAAGGAAGTTTATAGGACCAGAATTGGTAGAAGATTTGGCAGAAAAAATTCATCTGATACAGAGATAGATAAGAACAGCTCAGAGCAGGCAGAAAAGTTATGCGGACAACAAGAAGAGGATCTCTCTTTTGAGGTTGGTGATCATGTGTTCCTCAAAGTTTCACCATGGAAAAGTGTGATGTGATTCAGTAAGAAAAGAAAGCTGAGTCCAAGTTTCATTGGACCATATGAAATTCTGGAGAGAGTTGGATCAGTTTCATACCATGTGGCTTTGCCTCTGAGTTTATCTCAGGTACATAATGTTTTTCATGTTTTAATGTTAAGGAAGTACATGCCAGATCTATCTCATGTTTTGAGTCCAGAAGTAGTTCAGTTGGAAGAGAACCTATCTTATGAAGAAAAACCTGTCCAGATTCTTGACCATAGGGAGTAGGTGTTACAGAATAATTTGATTCACCAGGTAAAGTTTTTGTGGGAAAACCGCAGGATTAAAGAGGCAACATGGGAATCTGAAAATGCAATGAGGGATAAATACCCCCACTTATTCGATAAGTAAATAAATTGTGGGGATGCAATTTTCTAAAGGGGGGAAGGATGTAACATCCTAAGTAAGTAATTAAAAATTCATTTTCATATCTATGTCTATTTATGAAATAGATAGTGTTTTAAGAGGCTTAAAATTAGAATATATCCAATCTTAAGCATAGAATTCTCTAATATTTTTAAGAGATTATTTTACAGCCTTTTGATGGAAAACCATTTTTAAATCAAACTTCTGAAAATTTTCTAAGCTATATTTTTCAAAATATACTTCTTCATTAGAATTGGTATATTAAAATTTAATTTGGATAATTTTTTTCTATTTTTCTGACAATGTACATTTTTTAATGAATAGTGAAAAAATACTGCATTTTACCTCAAAATTGATTTTTATCTAATATTATTATATGGATAGATTATCATTTTAATTTATTTGAAATTGTAAATAGAATATATTTTTACAATTTAATCCAATTTTGGTCATTGGGATAAATTTCCCTTTGAAATTGCACATAAACAATTTTCAAACTTTTGATTGTAATTGTTTCTAAAAAACCCGCTATTTGTTTTGACAACAGGAATTATTTTTAAATTAACAATTGAAATTTTTTTGTTTGGAATTTGTAAAATGGATTCCATATATGGAATCATAAGGACCAAATTATGTAATTAAGACTCTTTTGTTTTTGGACATTATGAAAAGTAACGACGGTAATTATCTTTAATTATCATGATTAATTAGTAATCGGGTAGTTAAGGGTAATAAAATAATATCATAATAATAAAAAATGACTCCAACATGTGTCTTAATTCTACTGGTCGTGTCATGTTCGGCCATGGGTTTCCTTGTGCGAAACATTCGGACCCCATGGAATCACTTTTATGTGATAGTGACTTTTTATCTTTTTATTTTTAAAGAAAGGTAAATATAACAAAGTGTGTAGCACCAAAGTAAAACAATTTTAATTTTGCCTAAATAAATGATATCTTAGACTATAAATATTCATTTGAAGTAAAAATATATTTCCTACATCGTGTTAGTTTTTTTATAATTTTTAAAAATTAAATCTAATAAATTTTTTATGACGCCATGATGATGTAGCGATTACCTCATTAATGAATGATTTAAATAAAATGAAAAGTTATTGTATCTCTTAAGAGATACACTTGTCAAAAAACAAATTGGATGAGTATATGTAGAATCCTTATCAAATTTTACTCAAAATATATCAATGTGGGACCTTTAAAATCCGAAACTCATTTTAATTTAATGTAACATTTCTTGACATTCCAAGAGTGCCCCTCCTCCCTCTAATAAAAGGCCCCCACCTCTACATCGTTACCCACACCTTTTAAGCCATAAGATTAGCCAATCCCTACTCATTATATCTCTCCAAATCCCTCTTTTCATCATATAATCCTTACCTTAGGTTGAAAGCTCTCAAGAAACCCTTTTGGTTCAAACCAAGAGGAGTTACCCAATTTAAAGGTAATGTATTCACTTGTGTTATTTTTTTAGGCTTCTCCAACCCCCTAAACTCTTTTTATTCCTTTATATTGTAACAAAAAAAGTATCATAAATATACTAAGTTGTTTTTATGTGAAGGATTCGAGCTACACCTACACACACCTTTGACTAATGGTTAAAGAACATGTTGTTTCTGTGGATGGAAAATTTCTGCCTCACGAAACGATGATTGTTCGATCTTCATTTAACACCTTTCATGGGGGCCATTAAGTTTTCACTATATTTATATATGATATATATTATGTTTATGTTTTCCTTATTCTTCTGTATTTTTAATTTATGGTATACCTTTATGATTTCAATTATGGGTAAACGCGATATCTTCATTTTAGGAAGTGCAGACTACCACCCTCTCAAAGTGATTTGATTTGTTAATACCATGTGTGGGATGTATAAAGGAGGGAGTTAATGATATAATATATGATATTATACTGGAATTATAATATTCTTTTATATCTTTATGAATTAATTCCATTAAATACGAAATACAAATGAAAGTAGAGTTCTTGCATATGTACGGCTTACCATCTCCATGAACGGTGCATTTCATTTCATACCTCTAAATGTTATGTAATATTATAAATGGATGTATATACTGGACATATATGATATATACATCATGAATATAATTCTGGATATAATAGATATTTTATCACATGAACAACTTGTAATTATATGGAGTTTATTTTTGACTCAAGTACCGATGATCGACAAAACGACAGTTATTAACGTAAATAATTACATAGTGTTCATAAATGATAATAAGTGATATAAAAGGAATAATGAACTTGAAATATGTTCTTAATAAAGTATAAAATAACTCAAGTTTATTATTCTGGAGGTTAAAGAATGATCGAGTCAAGTCAGACACGAGGTAAGGGACATCGTCCCACTCTCCTTTCATTGAGGCATATTTTGTTTTATACACAACTTTCATTTATACGGTGTATAAACCACTTTGAATTTTATTTTTATTAAAAAGGAATCTTTTTTATACTATGATTTTTACTAAACGACAAAAGGGAATGTTTTTTTCATACGTATGCAGTTACAACGACTTCTCTGCCGCCGTGACCATTATTTGATTTTCGGCTTCCTCTACAAGCCATAACATTTTTTTAATGAAAAATAAATAACATGTTTTACTTTTCATTCATTTGGGAATTGAAAATGGTTTTTATAGGTTTTTTATTATATTAATTTGTTTTTTATATCTTGGGATTGAAATGTATAAATGTTCTGTTTCCTTAATGCATGTCTTATGTGATACGATTATGTTATGGTTCTTGGGAATTTTTTATGAAGATGGTTGGTTCCGTTATAAACGAAGGGTGGGTGAGCCCGTGATAGATCTCCAATGCATTGGGTAATGCGATGGTGTTAAATGGTAAGGTTTATCCGAAGAGATTTAGAGAATATACTATGTTGGGTATTCGAAAGGTAACCATGAGGGTTACTCCCAACGTAAGAAAGTTATGAATGCCTCAAGTTACCTTTATGATTTATGATTTCTATGATTTATTCTTGATTTGATGAGGTATGTTAAAGTACTAATATTTTTTTGGTAAATTATGATTTCATTAATTCTTATGTATACAAGGAATAATTTTTTAATTTCGTACTTTTATATCCCTTGCATAGCTTTTTATGCTCATCTCATGTTTTAGAAATTTTTTTCACGGGTCAAGGGAAAGGTACATGATGTGATTATAGTTTCAAGGAAGTGTCATGAAAGAAACCATGTTTTTTTAAATATGTTTACTTTAATGGGAAAAATGAATATTGTCTTTAATGTAACCACCTTGTTTAAATGTGGAATGTAATGCATGATTTATGATCTAATTCTCTAAAAAAGTAAACCTGAAAAGATCCTCAATGTGTAATCTTTTAATAACTTATGATTAAGTAATGTTTTAGGCTGGGGACTTATAGTTGGTATAAAAGGTCGGTTTATATATCTTTAGGAGTTATAATTATATTAAAGGATTATCAAAAAAAATTAAATGATATAGCATTTGATGATTAACATGTTGCTTTAATGAAGACATGTTTTTTCAGAATGGTTTTCCACAGAGGAAACATGGAAGCAGTTCTAGGAAGGCATACTGAAGGAAATGACCTTCCGAATCAGCATCTTGAGATGGTCAGAATTGGAACTAAATAGTTTGTTGTAGTAATGGCACAGTTGAATCAAGCGATAAATGGTGGTGGTATCCATGCACGAGATCAGCCAGATCAACCGTAGAGGAACATGTTAGTGGTGGAACATTTCATGAGGCAACATCCCCCATCATTCATAGGATCATCTGACCCTGTGCTAGCTGAAGGGTGGATTAAATCACTAGATTATATTTTTGATTTCATGGGGTGTTCCTACAATCATAAGGTTAGTCTTGCAATTTACCGTTTGGAGGGTGATGCAGATCAGTGGAGGTCGATGGTTAAAAATATCAGGGACGGTGATAAGATTGATGCCCTTGAATGGTATGTATTCAAATGTATGTTTCTTGAGAAGTATTTTCCTAAGGCTGTTCGACTTAAGAAGGGAAAACAATTCTTGTAATTGAGGCAAGATGATGACTCAGTGGCTGCTTATGAAGATAGGTTCACTCAATTGGCAATTTAAGCTCCAAATTTTATCCGAGACCTTAATTGTAAAATCAATCATTTTTACTCAGGATTAAAGCCAAAATATTAAAATGCTTTATCTTGTCGTGAGTTCAAGGGTTATGAAAATCTATTTAGATGTGCTGAGAAGGTGGAAATGGAGTTTTTTGATGATCAACTGTTCTATAACAACCAACAGAAGAAGAGACCGAGGTGGTCGGAGAAAGGTAAGAATTAATCAAAAAGGTCTGATGGTTAAAAATATAAGTTTCCAGTTTGTGATAAATGTTGTAAAAGGCATTCTAGGGAATGTCTTTTGAATTCTATAATGTCCTACCGATGTCTAAATATGGGACATAAGGCTCATGATTGCACTGAAAAAGATCAGGGTGATGGTAAGACCAAATTTTATTTACAGTTAGTGAAATGTTTCAAGTGCAATGAGATGTGTCATTATGAAAATGATTGTTCGACAAAGAGCTCAAATGATGGGAAGCAGTCTGAATAGAAGAAAAAAGGAGTGGTGAAGTCATTTACTACTACTTCAGTAGATGTTGGGCCAGCAAATTAAGTGGTATCATGTACTTTGTTTGTTTTTTCACATTATGCCAGTATGTTGTTTGATTCAGGGTCTACACATTCATTCATCTCAGAAAAAATTTCTAGTAAATTGGGAATTCCATCTAAAGAAAATAGTCATTAAATTGTGTTAAAAACACCTGGGGGAAATGTTGAGGCAAAAAGAATTTATAAGAGTCTTCTTATCCTTATCTAGGGAAAGAACCTTCTTGAAAACCTTATTGTTTTACCTCTAGTGGAGTTTGATGTTATCATGGGTATGGATTGGCTCTCTGTTTACCATGAAAAGATTGATTGTAGAGAAAAAGAAGTTTCTTTTCAGAAAGACTTTCAGTTTGTGTACAAGAATGAACCCTTACTGTTGATAACATATCAAGAGGCTGAGTATTATGTAATTATTTAAATTAATGTTACCTTGCACATATTGTTGAAAACAAAGGAACAATTCAGATTAATGATGTGCCAGTGGTAAATGATTATCCTGATGTTTCTCCTGATGAGTTTCCTGGAATAATACCAGATCGGGAAGTTGAATTTAATGTTGACTTAGCTCCTGATGCTAAGACAATTTCAAAACCCCCTTATCTAATGGCTCAAATTGATCTTTTAGAGTTGAAGGAGAAATTGCATGATTTATTAGATAAAGGTTTCATTCGACCTAGCACATCACCATGGGGTGATCCTATCTTATTTTTTAAAAATAAAGATGGTTCTAGGAGACTTTTCATTTATTATAGATCCTTGAATAACATCACAGTTATGAAGAAATATCCTTTTCCTCATATCGAGGATTTGTTTGATCTGCTCCAGGGAGCTCAGTATTTTTCAAAGATTGACCTGAGATCAGGGTACCGTCAGTTGAATGTAAAGGAATCAGATATTCCAAAGACTTTGTTTGGTACAAGATATGGCCATTATGAATTTGTAGTAATGCATTTAGGGCTAACAAATGAACATGTTGTATTCATGGACCATATGAATATAATTTTCCATGTGTTTTTGGACATGTTTGTGGTTTTTTTCATTGATGATATTTTGGTGTTTTCTAAAAGTAAATAGGATCATGAGAGTCATTTAAGGGTTATTTTTCAAAGCATAAAAGAAAATAACTTGTATGGGAAATTCAGAAAGTGTGAGTTTTGGTTGCAACAAATTTCATTCCTTCGTCACATTGTTTCTAAAGATGGAATAACTATTGATCCTGCAAAAACAATGGTTTTTGAAGAATACCCAATACCCACTCTATTACCGAAAATTTGTTAGAAATATTTCACGGTTATCTAGTCCAATGACTAAGCTAACTCGGAAGGGTGTTAAGTTTATCTGTACAAAAGAAGGTGATGATTGTTTTCAAATATTAAAAAGAAGATTGGTGAATGCTCCAGTTTTGGAACAACCTTCCAGGAATGGTGAGATTGTTATCTACCGTGATGCTTCATTGAAATGAATTGGTTTTATCCTAATTCATAATTATCACGTAATTGCTTGTGTTTCATGTCAATTGAAAACTCATTCCGTAAATTACCCTACACATGATTTGGAATTAGATGTTGTTGTTTTTGCTATATAAATTTGGAGGCATCATTTGAATGTTGTGAAGTGTGAAATATTTAATGAAGGATTATGATTTTACAATTCACTACCATCCAGGAAAAGAAAATAAAGTGGCTGATACTTTGAGTCGAAGAAGTAATGCTGCATTAACCTTGTTACGTTTGGAACGTGATCCTTTGGTCAAGGATTTGATGAACATTGGCATAGAAGTTGTTGGTGCAGGATTTTCTTCTGTTTTGTTACAGGTATCCGTGAAATCTTCTCTATCAGACAGAATTATGCAAGCACAGAAGCAAGACAGTGAGTTGCAGAAAAAGGTAGAGCTGGTTTAGAAGGGTAAGTTGCTTGAATTCAACAATGATAATGATTTTGTTTTGAGATTTGGGAAGAGATTGTGTGTGTCGTGTGATTCACAGTTGAAAACAGATTTGTAATGTGAAGCTCATAGTTCACCGGTATCAATTCTTCTAGGAAGTACTAGGATGTATAGAGATCATCGGGAGTACTACTGGTGGGATGGAATGAAAAGAGATATTGATGGTTTTACTATGAAGTGTTTGACTTATCAACAGGTTAAAGCAGAGTGGAAGTTACCGAAAGGGATACATGAACCTATACCAGTACCAGAGTGGAAATGGGAGAATATATCCATGGACTTCATTTTGGGATTTCCGAAGAAACATCGAGGTAATAATGAAATCTGGGTTATTGTTCATCGGTTAACTAAATCCGCTCATTTCCTTTCTATACAAGATAATTTTCCCTAGAACAACATCCTAGTTTATATCTTAAAGATATATTCAGGTTACTTGGAGTTCCCCTCTCTATTGATTCTGATCGTGATCCCAGGTTTACTTCTATCTTTTGAAAAGGCCTTCAGAAGTCGTTGGGTACTGAATTAAATTTTAGTACAGATTTTCATCCTCAATCAGAAGGGCAGTCTGAATGAACAATTCAGACATTGGTGGATATGGTACATGCTTGTTCAATGGATTATTATGGAACTAGGGAACAACATCATTCATTGGTTGAGTTTTATTATAAAAATATTTCTCATTCTAGTATACAGATGGCACCATTCGAGGCATTATATGGGAAGTGGTGTCGAAATCCATCTTTTTGGGATGAAGTGTGTGAAAGGAAGTTGATGGGACCATAATTGGAATAAGAGTTGGCAGAAAAAGATCAGATGATACCGATACACATGAGAACAGCTCATAGTTGGAAGAAAAGTTATGCAGACAACAGGAGGAAGGATCTCTTTTTTGAGGTAGGTGATCATGTCTTCCTCAACGTTTCACCATATAAAAGTGTGATGTGATTTGGTAAGAATAGAAATCTGAGTCTAAGGATCATTGGACCATATGAAATTTTTGAGAGAGTTGGATCAATTGCATACCAAGTGTCTTTACCTCCGAGTTTATCTCAGGTACACAATGTTTTTCATGTTTCAATGTTAAGGAAGTACATGCCATATACATCTCATGTTTTGAGTCCATAGGTAGTTTAGTTGGAAGAGAACCTATATTATGAGGAAAAAATTATTCATATTCATGAACACAGCAAGAAAGTGTTACAGAATAAGGTGATTCACCAAGTAATGGTTTTGTGGAAAAACTACACGATTTAAGAGGCAACATGGGAATCTAAAAATGCAATGAGGTATAAATACCCCCACTTATTTGATAAGTAAATAAATTATGGGGATGAAATTTTCTAAATGGGTGAAGGATGTAACATGCCAAGTAAGTTATGAATAATGTATTTTCATATATATGTCTATTTATGAATTAGATAGTGTTTTAAGAGGCTAAAAATGAGAATAAATCCAATCTTAAGCATATAATTTTCTAATATTTTTAAAAGATTGTTTTACCGCCTTTTGATGGAAAACAATTTTTAAATCAAACTATTGACAATTTTATAAGCTCTATTTTTTAAAATAAACTTATTAATAAGAATTGGTATATGGAAATGTACTTTGAATAATTTTTTGGTATTTTTCTGACAATTTTCATTTTTTAATAAATAGTGAAAAAATACTGCATGTTACTTCAAAACTTCTTTTTAATCTAATTTAATAATATGGATAGATTATATTTTTAATTGGTTTTCATGTGTAAATAAAATATATTTTTACCATTTAATCCAATTTTTTTCATTGGGATTAATTTCACTTTGAAATTTGACATAAAATTTTGTCAATGTTTTGATAGAAATTGTTTCTAAAAAACCCGCTATTTGTTTTGACAACAGGAATTATTTTTAAATTAATTATTTCAATTTTTGTGTTTAGAATTTGGTAAAATAGATTCCATATTTGGAATCAGAAGGTCCAAATTATGTAATTAAGACTCTTGTTTTTTCACATTGTGAATAGTAACGACGGTAAATGTCTTTAATTATCGTGATTAATTAGTAATCGGGTAGTTAAGGGTAATAAAATAATATAATAATAATAACAAATGACCCAAAAATTTGTACTAATGCTACTAGTTGTGTAATGACCGACCATGGGATTCCTTGTGCCAAACATTGGGACCCCAAGGAATCACTTTTGTGTGATAGTGACTTTTTATATTTTTATTTTTAAAGAAAGATAAATATAACAAAGTATGTAACACCTAAGTAAGACAATTTTAATTTTTTCTAAATAAATTATCTATTTTACTATAAATAGTAGTTGTAAAGATAAAAAATTTTCCTACATCATAGTGTGTTTTTTATAATTTTTAGACATTAAATAAATTACATTTTTTATGACACCATAATGGTGCAGCGATTTCCTCATTAATGAAAGATTTAATTAAAATGAAAAGATAATGTAAAATCTAAGAAATAATCTTGTAAAAACCTATTGGATGAGTTAATTTAGAACCATTATCACTTTATCCTCGAAATATATCATTTTGGGTCCTTTAAAATCTGAATCTCATTTTAATATAATGTTACATTTCATGACATTCCAAGAGTGCCCCTCCTCCCTCTTATAAAAGGCCCCCACCTCTACCTCCTTACCCATACCTCTCAAGCCATTGTCTCAACCAATATCTACTCATTTTGTCTCTCCACATCCCTCTCTTCATCATAGAAACATTACCTTAGGCAGAATACTCTTCAAGAAACCCTTTTGGATCAAACCAAGAGGAGTTAACCGATTTAAAGGTAATGTCTTCACTTGTGGTCTTTTGTTATAATTTTCTTCTCCAACTCCATAAACTCTTTTTATTCCTTTATTTTGTAACAACACCAGTATCTTCAATATACTTGGATGTTTTTATGTGAAGGATTTGAGATGCACTTACACACACCTACATCTAATGGTTAAAGAACATACTGTTTCTGTGGATGGAGAATTTCTGCCTCATGAAATGATGATTGTTCAATATTCCATTAACACCTTTCATGGTGGCCATAAATATGTCACTCTATTTATATATTATCTATATTATGTGTATTTTTTCCTTACGATCCCTTATTTTTCATTTATGAAATATCATTATGGTTTCCATTATGGGTAAAAGTGATATCTCCATTTTAGGAATTGCGGACTACCACCCCCACAAAGTGATTTGATTCGTTAATGCCATATGTGGGACATATAAAAGATTTTGTTAATGATATTATATATGATATTATACTGGAATTATAATATAACTTTATATCATTATGGATTCACACCATTAAATATGAAATATAAATGAATGCAGCGTTAATGCGTACGTACGGCTGACCGTCTCCATGAACGGTGCATTTCATTTAAAACCACTAAATGTTATGTAATATTATAAATTCATGTATATGATCGATATAAATTGTATATATGATATCTACATCATGAATATAATTATTTATATAATGGATATTTTACAACATGAACAACTTGTAATTATAAGGAGTTTATTTTTTACTCAAGTACCAATGATCGACAAAACGATCGTTATGAACTTAAATAATTACATAGTGTTCATAAAATGGTAATAAGTGATATAAAAGGAATAATTAACCTGAAAGATGTTCTTAATAAAGTATAAAATAACTCAAGTTTTTTATTCAGGAGGTTAAAGAACAACTGAGTCAAGTCGGACAGAAGGTAAGGGACTTCGTCTCAATCTCCTTTTGTTGAGGCATATTTTGTTTTATACACAAAATTCTTTTATACGAGGTATAAACCCCTTTGACGTTTATTTTTATTCAAAAGGAATATTTTTTATACAAATGTTTTTACCAAACAACAAATGGGAATGTTTTTTTCGTACGTATGTGGCGACAACGACTTCTACGCCGCCATGACCATTATTTGAGTTTCATCTTCCTCTACAAGCCGTAACAATTATTTAATGAAAAATAAATACCATGTTTTAATTTTCTTTTATTTTGGTATTGAAAATGGTTTTGATAAATTTTTTATTATATCAATGTGTTTTTGATATCTTGTGATTGAAATGTAGAAATCTTATGTTTCCTATATACATGTTTTATGTGATACGATTATGTTATGGTTCTTCGGGATTATTTATGAAGACAGGTGGTTTCGTGATAAATTAAGGGAGGGTGAGCCCATGATATCTCACCAATGCATTGGGTAACGCGAAGGGGTTAAAATCTAGGGTTTCTCTGAAGGGATTTAGTGAATATACTGTGATGGGTATTCCAAAATTAACCATGAGGGTTACTCCCTATGTAAGTATTTTATGAATGCCTCAAGTTACCTTAATGTATTATGATTTCTATGATTTATTCATTATTTGATTAGGTATTTTAAAGTTCCTATGTTTTATGAGTAAAGTACGATTTTATTTATTCTTATGTATACATGGACTAATGCTTTCATTTCGTACTTTTATATCCCTTACTGAGATTTTTATGCTCATCCCTAGTTTTTGAAATGTTTTTCACAGGTCAAGGGAAAGCTACATTATGTGATGATATTGTCAAGGATGTGTCATGAATGAATCATTGTTTTGTTTTAAATATGTTTCCATTGATGGGAAAAGTGAATATTGTCTTTCATGTAACCACCTTGATTAAATGTGGAATGTAATGCATGATTTATGATCTAATTCTCTAAAACTCTAAACCTGAAATGATCTTCAATGTGTAATATTGTAATAACTCATGATTATGTAATGTTTAAGGATGGGGCCTTATAGTCTGTAGGATAACCTTTTTAGAGAGAGAGATACTCATAACGTGTGATGTTCGGGAAGACCAGAAAACTAGTTGGGAAGTTGTTGTTGTGGAACATTTATATTAGTTATTATATAATATTACCTTATATATGATACTTGGTGAGAGTAGCCTTGGTGATGTTTGTAACATTAGAACATATTTAGGTAATGATTTAGTTTCACATGTTATTCACCATGATTTATCTGGATATCATTATGTTTTTAAAATGGAGGATCTTGTGAGATCCTACTGAATACATTGTTTTTCTGACCCTATGTATCTATAAATATTTTATTTTAGGTAATTGGGATTATGTTTGAGATACGAATGGTTACTAATAGACTATGGGGTTTTAAGAGCTATTTGGGATTCCTGGTCACTGCCATCATTTCCTTCATTTTGGTACATCTAGTTTTGCATTCAGTTGTAGTTGTTCTTCCATGTCAGTACATATGTGCACCTGGTTTTTATATTATATTGGATTCTGAGTATGAGTTCTTTTGTCTCTATATTATATTTATCTTTTTAATGTTTTCTCATAGATTTTAATATCTCCCATCACCGTGTTTACTATACCCTCGGTTCTAGTCTCCAACCCGAGGCCAACTAGATGTGAGAATTGGTTGTCACAATCTATATTCTTATATAACTATCAAGGAGGGTGACACCATTTGTGGAGGGGAGGTCATAATAGAGTGGTATCAGATTTCTAGTTGAGTGGTTTAAAAGAGTTTGGAGTTAGGAATATGTGAGGTTGTGTTGTCTTGTAGGGAAATAATTTCATATATGTTTAAAAAGTGTTGTAAACATGGGATACCACCATAGAAATGGAAATTTAGGTCCCTATGTGATCTGATAAATGATCCTTTAACAATAGAATGTCCACTAAACATGGCGATTATAGTTGTATGGTGGAGACCTAAGAATGGATCATGCATCATTCTTCTATACGCTAGTGATTGAATGGGTAGACTATTGGAAAAGTTAACCTAAAAAGAATAAAATAAAACAATTAATTAAGGTTATGATATTACATATTACATGTAAATGATCTCTTAGTATTTTTTCTTTTGCAGGAATGTCTCCATGTCGACATCCCCATCATGTTCTCACAAAAGATGTTCCGTAAGCTGCACTAGTAGATCATCGCATAGTAAAGGTTGACAACAGAAACACATGGAGGATGAAAATTTGAGGGTTTCAATTCTAGATTCTACATATTTCTAAGGGAATCGTTTCAGATATTTTCATAGATGATTAGTTGGATGATGTTGATATATACTTAGGTTCAATCTATTTTTGAAAGGATCAATAGTTATTTGTGTGTGTGAAGATTCTGCTATGGGAATTGTGGTAGCGATGGGTCTTATTCATCAATGATTATGAGGAGTAAAATTTTAATAGTAGGATTTATGATACACGTTCATAGATGAGTTTATTTTTTAATAGAGAAGGTGGCCAGTCTCCATGATATAATTTCCATTTTTTTTGGGAGCTCTAGCATGTGTGAGTTCTGGATTCATTTGAGGAACCATTTGAGTTATTCTTCAGACCTGTTGGCAGATGAGGTGGCCATAGAGAGGAATGTTGAAGAGGATTTTCATCCTGCTATCTAGAGTGAGGTTACTCAGATTGTACTAAAGATTCATCATGAGGTTTTTTTGTGGGTATATGTCATCATGAGGATGTTTTCCATAACTAGATAATCAAGAGAGGTGAAATTTTATGAATTCTCATGAAGTAGATTAGTGATTCGGGGTTTGTAGTAGTTGGGTCATAATATCATCCAATCAAACAAGGGTAGTTCCCAGTCCTCAATGTTTTGTTTCACTGGGGCCAGTGCCTATAAAGACTATTCTAATGGATCATCAACATTTTTCTTCTTGTGGATCCTGATGTCATCATTGGTGAGATTGCTTGACCATTCTGAGATGTATGTATTCAAAAATTGTTCTTATTCAGGATCCTCCACTAATAATGTTCCAACCTAGGTAGTAGTTAAAGGTTTTTCTAGTTAGGGATTAATAGAGAGTATATAGGGAAGAAAATATATATCCCCATTATGCTTATTATCCTCAATGAGTAGAGCATGGCCAGTGATGTGGTAGTTGTCATGGATAGATAGTCCATCGATCATGTCATGGTCCGCTTTATGCTTTATCGTTTCTAGCACCCAGTGAGATAGACATTTGTCTAGGTACACTTTTCTTATTTTCTACTTTGGTGAATTCCTTGTTTTATCTAGGTATGACACACTTTTTCATATCACCTACCCTCTTCATGAATTTTGTCATCAGGTAGAGAGGATTCTTGTTCCATTGGAATTTACTAAATGAGTTGGATATCGACAAGACTTGATTTATTTTTGTAGAGACTGTGAGCTAGACAGTGGCCTCACAAATCTCTGAAAAATTACCTATGTTTATAGATATAATCATAAAAAATCATTCTCCAAATGGATTTGATGTATTAACGTCATGATATCATTGATTACTTTCATAGCCAGGTTGTAGTCTTCAATGGTGATGGATATCCAGTAGTGTCTATTAGCAAGAGAGGCCCTCGATTGGGTCAGAGGCATGTTCCATCCTTGTCATCTGGGATGAATGATTGAGTTCAATATTGAATTATATCCATACATGTCTCTTATCTTGATGTATTTATATAGGACACCATCTTATGTGTTGGGAGAGCTACGTATACTACTTTATGGTCTCTTACAGTGTGGTTTTTCATGGATGAGTATGTAACCATGGGGTGAGCTTATGTTTTTTATAAGGATGTATGATGGTTGTTTGTAGTTATTTATCAATTATTGTCACTTGAACTGGGTTACAGTGAATACCCACTGTCCTATTCCATGGATTGATGATTTATTTCATCAGTTGATGGGTATAAGTTGGTTCATGGATATCAATTTTTGGACATGATATCATTAGATATATGTTTCAATAATGAGGATATCCAATAGGAATATTTTCATTATTTTTATGAGAATTATGAGTTTATTGTGATGTCATTTGGTTTGAAAAATTATACAGATATGTTCATGCAGTTATTGAAAATTATGTTCAATGAGTTCCTATACAAGTTAATTGTGGTTTTTTTATGAAATCATTTTGAACTCCACATCTATGGAGGACCATATAGAGAATAAGCATGTAAATTTGGGATTTCCTCATCATGAGAATATTTTTGGGGAGTTTCTAATGTGGGATCATTGGGATTGAGATTTCATTTCGTGGGATATGGTGTTTCCCATTATGATGTAGCTATGTATATGTTGATGATATAAGTGGTTTTTTCATGGGAAGCCCCCAATAAAATGGAAGAGGTGAAATATTTACATGGCCTTGAAAGCTATTATAAGAGGTTCATAGATGATTTATGTCAGGTTCTGACTCTTATGATAGAATTAACAAGAAATAATCAGATGTTCATCTAGACTGATTATTGTCAAAATTCATTTTATTATTATAAATATATTTTTTCATTTCTTTTATTATTCTTCTATAAACGAACTGAGTGCAGTTTTATGTTCTCTATGATTCTTCGCATTAATGGTCGGGATGTGTTTTTATGCAGTAGAGATTAGACAATTCATATGGGTCTCATTAGTTATGTCCACATGAGAGAACTATGACACCCTCAATATCATTTTGGTGGTGGTTGTTTTTCCTTAATGATGTGGGGACAATACCTTATCAAATAAAATTTTTTAGTGTTCGGCAGTCATAAGAGTTTGTGGTATGCTCTCTCCCAATGTGAAATGAACTTGCGTCAGAATTAGAGGATATATTTAATTCAAGATTATGACATTGAGATGTCATACACAGTTATTATGGGAATTGATTTAGCTGATGCACTTTGTAGGAATCCTCGCAATGATGAAGTGTGTGAATACTGTGATTTATGGAGGGTGATGGATGAAAATTATGTATTTAATATACACATGGGAGAATTTTTTTTGAAGGGGACTTATTTTTCTGAGGATGGTATAGTCATCATCGGTGCATCAGGTGGAGGTATCCTAGTTGGGGGATCTTGAGGTGGTGGTAGGGAGAGAGATATTGTCTTTTTAAAATACCCCATATGGTTGTTATGAATATGGAAAAAAATTTATTGTTTTTTAAGATAATTATTTTCATTCCTTGGGTATTTCATGAGGCCTTTCTCATATATTTATATTGTTTTATGTTGGATGTTTATCCTAGACTAGAAAATCTGAACCAATATTTGAGATCTCATTTTATGGTGGCCTTGGGTGAAGCGTATAATTGCAAGGTTTGAGAGTTGATGTTTGGTCTTCCATGACTTGATGGTAGAGCACTATTTTCCTAATGAGCATCTGTAACAACAAATACTTTTAACAATGAAAATTCCTCTTGTTCTAATTAAATGTATTATTATGAAAAATGGTTATATAAAATATGCACTTAATTGGTATTAAATTATTTGATTTTAAAATACAATTAATAATTGTTATTGTTGAAAATATATTTATTTAACCGTGATCACATGATTAGTATAAATATAGGGATTTAACAAATCCAATTTACTTAGACAAAGGACGTTATGACCTTATCCAATAGACTTGCCCTGTATGAAGAACATTTGTTAGAGTTCGAAAAGGATAGGCATCATTGGGCTTTACAATTGACCAATCCCATGTTGTGCTTCAACATGTTATGCTCAAACATAACTGTATACGGCAAAAGTGGAATACGATATAGATTACCACACGAGTGATATTATTTGAGCCACCGCAAGATTTTTTCACCCTCACATACCATACCATTCACTCCTATGAGGGTGTTATAAGTGATTTAGTAACAAGACCTTAGGACTATGATTATGTGCATTATTTTGGAAAATAATAAAAATATACATTCATTTTATTATTGTTACATTTTATATTTTTTTAAAGAAAAAATATTTTTATTAGTTAATATTCTTCTAAGAAATATATTTTGATAAATTAATGTATTTTATAAATAAATAATATTTCAATAAAATACAACTATTTTAATTAATTTTTATTAAATATAAATGAATATATAATTTTAATGAATAAAATTTTAATTTTAATTATGTTTTGAATGTTGTTTTTGTCAAACCCAATGAATTTTTGATAAATATTAGTTTTTATTTTAAAAGTGAAAATTCAAATATTTATAAATCTATTTAGGTAAAATGAATATTATTTTTGGAGGCCAGACAACGAAATTATCCAACAGTGAATTTTTCATAATTTTCTAAGACAGTAAAAATTTTGGGTAAAAAATTAAATACTGTTTAAATATATAATGTATTTTCTGACATCATAATCACCCAATAGAGATGTAATAAATTATTATAGATATTATTTTCAGTCAATATATGTTTTTCCATTTAAATAATGTTATTTTTGGTTTGTTAGTTTTATTTTACAAATAATTAGTGGGCCCTCCAAGACTTATAAAATATTTTATCATTTTAAATTGATTTACTTGAGAGTGTGACTCAACCCCACCTAAGAAACCCTATTATTTTAAGATTTTAGGTCATCGGCCTTATAAAATATTAGTTTAAAATCACTTTTGGCAAAAACTATGGGAAAAAAACAATGTTCAAGATTTTGGTTTTGATTAGTTTAATGTTTTATGTCCCAAAAAATAATAATAAAGAATTCCCTCCCCTTTATTATTTAAACCCACCCAAGCTCCCAAATCTTATTCCCTAAAAGACTTTGGAGTTCATCCATCCTCTAACCTCTACTCTATAGAATCCTTCCATGGCACCCCAATCTCCGAATAAGCGTCCCTCAGGCCTCTCCAATGCCATTGGGATCACACTTCCATGTAAGGGATTCCTTCCTTTCTCATTTTATCAAAGATTCATAATATTGTTTTGACCTTTAATTTCAATTATAATGGTTGGGGTATGATTTATCACATCCCTATACTATATTATTTTATGTTTTAATGATGCGATACCCATTTCTCTCTCATCATTTCTTTCCATGTATATCTGTTAACATGCTGAAATTCCGTAATGAATTTTTCTCTCCACATTTACATTAAGGGAACTATTTTATGTTATGAATATAAAATCTAGTACCCCTGTCGGGAAATGAATCCATATGACCCCCTTACTTTCCATTTCATTGATATATGATTATATACACATTTCTCTCTTATCAACCATTTTTATGAATTTTTCTGTCACGCTGCTACGCTGCTGAAATTGCACAGATTTTCCCAACCAATGTCTCTATATAGTGTATACCATGATCATTTCACTATCAAGGGAATTCTCCATTATTCCCATTATCATATTGATAATAAAGATTAATTTATTTATTCCACATCCCTTTATCGCAGACTAAATGATGTTGAATTATTCCATGATGTATGATCCAATTGGCACACTTATGAATGAAATGAAATGTTTGAGAAGGTTGTGCCCTGATAGTGCTCAAATGTATTGGGTAAAGATTAGTAACATCATACGTAATGTGCAATGAGTATTTACTCATTATAATTTAATTTAAATTATGGTATACTCATTATAATTTAATTTCAATTAGGGATTACTCATGACCCATGTGGAATGATGCTTGGCTCATGCAAATATCATGTTAAGTGTTTTTTTCGCATTTCCAAGTTATGATAATCATGCTATATCAAGCCTTTATTTTCATATTTCTATTTTTCTCCCTTAATATTTCAATTTCATAAATTGTATTTTAGTCATCATTTTATACCTTCTTTTCTCCCTTACGGGGCTTTATAGATCACCGTTTTCTTATGCATGTCCTCAGGTCATCACATGCAATGCTAAGTATGAGGGAATGTATTGGTCATGTGAAGGATGTTTTCAATTATGATTTTGTGTTTCATATTTTATGTCATTATGTAATTTTCCTAAATCCTAAAGAAAATTGACCTCTCCATCTTCCTTGTCGTATCATGTGAGGTTTTTATGTAATAAATCATTCCAAAGTGTGTAATAAAAAGTAGATTTATTATAGTTGGTTTCATAGGATGGGCTTAGTTATTTTTTGGGATTAGTATTAGAAAAACCTAGTAAAGACATAGAGATAATAATAATTAAAATAAAAGAATCCCTAAATATTTTCGAGTATTGATTAAGTGGTTTATCAAACAAATATATCCCTGCTTGGATACGAGCAGGCAGTGGTGGCTCTGACACAGATGTACAAAGAAGTGAAAACTCTGAAAAGGAGTTTCGGTTTTGACCCAAAGAATCCTAGTACCCAACAATGATCCATGCTGAACTCTTTGTTATTAATCTCTCGAGGGATATGCGTTGACAAATTCGAAAGCATATTATGAATCATTTTTTTGGGAATAAAAAATTCCCCTATGAATATATGTCAGAAAGTAGATCATGGATAAAATAGATTGAAACCTATAGATTCATAAGTTATGGAAATAAATGTTATTTATTAGTCATATATTTTGTCCTTGTATTATCTTTTATGTGTTACCCTCATCTTTCCATTTATTAAACCAATTTCCGTTAATAGGAGCACACGGGTAAACAATCGATGCAAAGATCAATGTGACGAGTATTTTAATGAGATTCCCAATATGATGGGAATAAGAACTACGAACATCATCATGATACTCTCTCAGTTAACTCAAGATTTTAATATAAACTTGGGTTAAGAGGAACGTTCATCCGCCCATTAAATAATAGGTTACAATCAAGTGCTTCAAGGGACAAAGGCCTCCTACTTTTAATGGATCATCCGATCCATAAATCATCGAAGATTGTATTAACTCCATCGAAACGATATTCTCTATACTTCAATGTTCATAACAGGAGAATTTTATTCTAATTGAATATAATATTGTGGGTGAAGTGGATCAATGGTGGACATTGATCAAAAATAAAAAGCCTAAGGAGGAGATAGTGGTGTTGGAATTGAAGGATTTTCAGATGATTTTTTTCGATAAATATTTTCTGTGCACACTCCAGTGTAATATAGAAAGGGACATCCTTGCCCTTGAGAAAAAAAATAATTCCAATCCATAGAAGTGTATGAATAAAACATCACAAGGATTTCACAATACACATCTCACTTTTTTGTTACACCCGAATACATGGTTGACCACTTCTTTGGTGGGCTGAAACCTAGCCAGCGGAATGCCCAAGCGATCCGTGACATCAACATCTATGAGTTAATTTTATGATGTGCCATCAAGGAAAAAATGGTGACCGTAGAATGTAATGTGTTTCATGAGGATAAGAAGCATGAGTTGGACTTCAATTATCGCAGTATGATGGATAAATCCAATAGAGATAATAAAATCCAGCACCCCATTTTCAAAATATGTGGAATGAAAATCCCCGGAAATTTCCTGAAGGGGATTTGGAAATGAATTATGTGTGGAAGTGAAGAGAACCTAGCCATTAACTACCGACAAGAAAATCTAGCATCTATGACAGAGGAGAGGAATGCTTTGTTTGACTCTCAACATTATTTTCCTTTCTATAACTACAAAGAACCAGGGCACCTTGCAAATCTGTTCCCTAAGACAAGGGTTTTCTGAGGTAACCAATAACCTCCAAGGAAGTAAGGGAAATATTTTTCCATCACTACTGCCAAAGTGAACTATGAAAACAAAGTGGTGAAAGGTATGTTAGTTATTTATTCATGAATATTGAATATGGTTTTTGATTATAGTTTTATTCATTATTTTGAATCTCGAATGTTTAGTAGAATAATTCCAATACCATAACAACTCATGGAAGAAAAGATGCCAGTGAGTACTGGAAATGGGAAAATCATTCCATTCTGGGAATATTAGTCCTAACATATCATAATTTGTGGATTCATCTTCCTGGAAAAAATATTTATACTCCATCTGGTGGAATTTGGTGAAATTCTTGGAATGTATTGGTGTTCCCTATATAGAGCTAACATAAATTGTCATGAGAGTGAAATCACTCTCTATATGGTGAATCAATGCCCAATTTAATATAAGTGAAAGGAGGAAGTTGAATCTTCTTTAGCACCGTCATCTCAATTAAGGATATTACTACCCAATGAGCGTGCATATCTTTCTTAGATGATTGAGACTGAGGAGGCATCCATCCTTGAATGCATACCTTTTATGAGGGAATTCGTTGAAGTGTTTCCTGAGATATTTCTTGGTCGTCCTCCTAGAAGAGATGTTGAAATCTAAATTGACCTTATACCTAGGGAATTTCAAAAATACAAAACACAGTATAGAATGGATATTTTAGAGCATGATGAGATAAAGAAAAAACTACTGATGAATCTTGTTATAGGCTATATATACCCTTGTGCTTCATCATGGGGTGATCCAATCCTCTTCGTTAAGAAGAAGGACATATCAATGCACCTTTGAATTGATTATCATGATCTAAAAGAATTCATGATAAAAAAAGTATCATCTTACCAGAATTTATGAAATGTTTGATCATCTATATGGAGAACAACACTTCTCCATAGAGGATTTGCAGTTGGGATATTATAAAGTAAGGGTGAAGAATGAAGATATCCCCAAGACTTCTATTCATAATGATATAGGAACTATGAATTCATAGTAACATATTTTATACTAACTAATTCTCTAGAAATATTCATGGACTTGATGAATATTGTTTTTTAGATAACATAAATAAATTTGTGGTAGTCTCTATAGACAATATTATAATATAATCCAAAACCAAAGAGGATCATAAAGAGTATCTAAGAACTATACTATAGCCCTTGAAAATTGTGAATCTCTATGAAAATTACTGCAAATATGAGTTCTGGTCGAAGGAGATCTCATTCTTGGGTCATATCATCACACGAAATGGGATATTTGTGGATCCCATCAAGACAACTGCAATTGATGGATGGCTGACTCCATCATCTGTAATGGATATTCATAGCTTCTTAAGGTTAGCTGGCTATTATTGCCAATTTGTGAGAAATTTATCGTGACTGCCCAACCCTATTACCAAGCTACATTGGAAGGGAGTAATGTTTTTGTCGAGCGATGAATGTGAAGGTTTCATTAAGGAATTGAAAATAAGTCATATCACTACGACCGTGATCACTTTACCCACCAGTGGAGAATTTTTTTCATATTTAATGATGCTTCAATGAAAGTTCTGGGATTTGTGTTGATGAATATGGATAAAGTTATACCCTAGGCCTCAAGACAGCTAAAAATCAATGAGAATAATTATCTGATGAATGATCAGGATTTGGTTGTGGTGATATATGAATTGAAAATATGGTGGCACTATCTCTATGGGGAGAAGTGTGAGATATATACGGATCACAAGATCCTCAAATATATATTCACACAAAGAGTGCTTAATATGTACCAACAAAGATGGATAAAACACATCCAGGATTATGACTACTCAATCCATTACTATCCCAGTATGGCAAATGAGGTGGCATATTCTCTGTGTAGAATGTATCCTCCATCATTATATATGATGAGAATTGAAAAAAACCAAGCTTCATAGATTTGTAGCAGATGAACATGTTAATCAATAAGGGAGGAACATCATCAATTCTTTCTCATATGATTTCTCAACTGTTCCTCTTGGATAAAATAATAGATGCTCAATGAAAGGATATGGAAATTTTGAAAAATGTGGAAGCTATAAAAAATTCGAAATCCTCATAATTGGTGGTTGACAAGGATGGAATTGTGAGATTTGGGTCACAATTACGTGTACTATTTTATCTAGTGATAAAGAAGGAGCCTCAGAATGACGCAGACATCTCATCCTATTCTATTCACCCGTGGAGCACAAAAATGTATCAAGATATCTGAGAAAACATATTGTGTGACAATACGAAAATGGTGATTACTGAATATACATCATAGTGCCTGGTATGTCAGTAATTGATGTCTGAGGGGAAAAGGTCTAATTGGATGATGCAACCACTACCCATACCAACATGGATTTGGGGCAACATTACCACGGTCTTTGTCAATAGACTTACAAGGACTTCCAGAGGAAACAATTATATTTGGGTTGTTGTGGATCGTCTTACGAAGGAATCTCACTTTATTGTAATTTCAGAGGAATTATAATTGGTTCAACTTCCACATATTTATATCGAAGAAGTCTTAAGGCTTCATGGAGTACCACAATCTATTTTATCTAATCGTGATCCTAGATTCACCTTGACATTCTGGAAAAGTCTCCAACATGCTCTATGAAATGAACTGAACATCATTACGGGCTATCACCCTCAAACTAATGGGAAATATGAATGAACTATTAAATCACTGGAAGATATGTTAACATTGTGTTCTATGGAAATCAATGGAGGATGGTGCCAACATCTTCCACTAGTTGAAATCTCCTGCAATAAAATTTTCCACTCGAGCATCTGAATGTAACCATATGATGGCCTTTATGGGAAAAGGTGTTGAACATCGGCAGGTTGGGATGATGTCGGTGAGCGTAAGCTACTAGGACTAGAAATGGTCAATGAAATAGTGGATAAGGTTAAAAACATTTAGCAACATATCTAGTCAGTCCAAAGTTGATGGAAGAGTTATGCAGATAACCATTGACGAGACCTTGAATTCAAAGTTGGAGACATGGTATTTCTACCCATATCTCCATGGAAGAAGGTCACGAGGTTTGGAACGAAAGGTATGTGAAGTCCACGGTACATCAACCCCTTCGATATACATGATTGTGTTAAGTGTTTGGCTAACGACTAGCACTTTCACCCAATATGGAAAAAGTGTGTGATGTCTTTCATCTATTCCTATTAAGGATCTACATACCAGACCCTTCACATGTACTCTTTTTAGGGGTAGTGCTGTTATAGAATGATCTTTCTTACGTGGAGGAGCAAGGGAAAATATTAGATCATAGATAGTAAGTTCTATGAAATAAGACAATACCCTCTTCAAGGTGTTGTGGTGAAACCACATTTTTGAAGAAGTGATATGGAAATCAGAGGAATTGATGAAGGAGAGTTACCCACATCTGTTATATTTTGGGAAACGGAAATTATGAGGGTGGAATTTTTTAAGGGGGGGAAGATTGTAACGAACCAAACATTTATCAATGAAAATTCATCTTTATATAATTAAGTGTCCTATTATGAAAAATTGGTTAAATAAAATAACCGCTTCCTTGGATTTATGTCTTTGGATTTCCAAATACTATTAAGAACTGTTACTGTTTCCAATAAAGTCATTAAATAGTGATAACCATATTAGTATAAATATAGGACATTAATGAATCCAATTTACTTAGACAAAGGAACCAATGGCCGCATAAAGTAGACTTTCCACGAACGAAGACCATTTTTCAGAGCTTTGGAAGGAGTTGGAAGCATTTATCTTCACTCTTGACCAATCCCAAGCTATTATTCAACATGTTAATCTCAAACAGGACCGCATATGGGAGAATTGGATGTTAATAGAGATTACCACCTAAGCTATGTTATCCATGCCACCCCAAGAGTCTTTCACAATCTCACACCCTATCCTTCCACCCTATGCGGGCGTTATAAGGGGTTATGTATCCAAACCTTATCTCTAAGATTATTTTCATTATTTTTGTATATAATAAATAATATACATTCATTTTATTATTGTTACATTGTAAATAGTTTTTAAAGCACAAATATTATTTTTAGTTAATATTCATCAGAGAAATCTATTTTGATAAATTAATGGATTTTTGAATTAAATATTCTTTTAATAAAATAATGTTATTATTAAATAACTTTTTATTATATATAATTGATCATATAATTTTTATGAATACAATTATAAAATTTATTATGGTTTGAATATTGTTTTTGTCAAAACCCATAAATTCCCAATAAATGTCAGTTTTAATTATAAAAGTGAAAACAAAGATATTTAGAAAATTATTTAGATAAAATGAATATTTTTTTTGGAGTCAGGACTTCAAAATTATCCAATGGTGAAATTTTCATAATTTTCTAAGACAGTCGAATATTTGGGTAGAAAATTAAATATCGTTTAAATATATAATATGTTTTTTTCCATCATAATGACCCAATACTAATGTAATGAAATACTATAAACAATTATTTTGGACACCATATGTTTTACATTTAAAATAATGTGATTTTAGGTTTGAATGATTTATTTTACAGTGCTTTAGTGGACCTTCCGAGACTTGTAAAACATTTTACATTTTGAAATTTATTTCCTTGAGAGTGTGACTCACCTCCACATAATTTATCATATCATATAAAGATGTTCAGCCACCAGGCTTATAAAATATTTTTTCCCACACCCCTTTGGAAAACATCAAATAAAAAACCATGGGTTGTTTGTGGATTTTATTAGTTTAATGTGTGGTGTCCCAAACATAAATATTAAATAATTCATTCTCTTTTCCAATATAATCCCACCCATTCGTTCACATAATCTTCTCTCAATGCCTTTGGTGTTCATCCATACACTTCCCTAATTTTTCTATAATACTCCATAGGCACCCCAAGCTCCCAAAAAGCCTCTCTCAAGCCACTCCCAAGTCTTCGGGATCACACATCCGTGTAAGAGATTCCTTCTGTTCTCATTTTATTCATGTTTTTTAATATTGTTATACAATTTTATTTTCAATTATACATATTTGGGTACTATTTCACAAAACTCATATACTATCCTCTTTATATTTCAATGATTATATACCCTATTCTCTCTCATTGGTGAATTCCATGTATACCAAGTACCAGGCCGAAATTCCATAAGGAATTTCTCTCATCTCATTTACGTTCAATAAATTATTTTGTATTATGAATCTAAAATCCATTACCTATACGGGTACATGTATTCATATGACCCCCTTACATTCCATTTTATGAATATATGACGAGACACCCCTTTATCTATCATCATCATATTTTATGAATTCTTATTTCATATCGTTACACTATATATATTGCGCCGATTTTCTAAGATAATGTCATTACGTAGTGAATACCGTGCTCTATTATCTATCAAGGATATTCACCTATATGGAAATTTACTTAATAATTATAAATATTTAGTAATTTATTCCATATACCTCTATCTTTTAATAAAATATGTTGAATGATTCCATATTGTATGATACATGTGGCACACTTATGCATAAAATGAATTACTTAAGAAAGGTGTGTCGTGATAGCGCTCCAATGCAATGAGTAAAGATTAGTATCATGATACGTCAAGTGAAATGAGGGTTTACCCATGATAATTCAATTGAAATGAGGTTTTACATATGCAAATTCAAGTGTAATGAGGGTTTATTAAAGCTCCATGTGCAATGAGACTCATCTCATTCTAATACAATGTTATGTGATGTTACCACATTTCCATGTTAGGATAATGATTCTATATCATGCCTCTATATTCATATTTCTATTGCGGTACATTTATATACCTATATCCTAACTTGTATTTTAATCTTCATGTTATACCTTGTTTACTCCACTACTTGGTTTTATATCTCACCCTTTTCTTCAACATATCCCCAGGTTATCACATGCAATGCTAAATACGAGGGAATGTAGTGCTCATGTAATGGATGTTTTCAAAAAGGATGTTGTGTTTCATTTTGTAAGTAGTTTTTTAATGTTCCTATTCCCTAATGACACTATACCTCTCTATCATATTTGTTGTATCAAGTGAGAGTTTTATGTAATAAATCGTGTCTAATTGTGTAAAAAAATGTAGGGTTGTTATAGCTTCGCCAGATGATATAAGTTCCTCAGTGGAGATGGTATGATATCTTAACAGACTATATTTCCTATTTACCTTGAGATGAGTGGGAATTTGATGATATATGGGAGCTAGTGTATCATTCATGAAATCATACAACATTATAGTAATCCAGGACTCGATACTAGAGGACGACTTGTTGAGGTAGTATCTGGTGGGTATTGGGACTCCATAATGTCCTAAGCATGGTCATTTATGATCGAGAACCTTAGTTTACCTCTAGGGTGTGTAGTGGTCTCCACCATCCTTTTGGTTCTCTGCTATGCCATAGAACTACATTCAATCAATAGATTGATGTTCAAACATTGTATAAAATCAATACTCTTGAACTCATTTTGTTATCTAGTGTCCTAGATTTTGGGAGTTCATGGGGTAGCCACTTTCCCTTATTAGAGTTATCTTAAAACAATTTTTTCCATCATCCATAGTTAGGGCTTCATTTGAATCCATGTATTAATGAAATTTAAATTATCCTTTTTGTACTAGACTAGTGTCAATGATTCATCAATTCAATGGGAGTAACAGCAATGTAATAAGACAGAGATGCTTCATGTGATTCTCAATAGGATGAAAGCAGTGCATGATTGCCTAAAATCCTATTCCTGATCATAGGAGGAGACCTCTGAAGATTGGTGATGGATTTCAGGCTCTTTTGAAGGTAAATCCACGTCGTTTTTATGTGAATTTTTGGTCATAGGAGTAATATTTATACTTATTTGTTTGGAATTTTGAGGTGTTAGCTCGTGTTGGAGATGTGGCATATCAGATAGAACATAGCCCAAATATAAACTAGATACATGGTAATTTTCACATGTCATAACTATTTCATTATATTCATGAAGGCTCTCACATAAACTATTGTGGTGATATCGATCTTAAAAATGATGTGACCTTTGAGGAGGAGCCTATAGGAATCTTGGAATGTTTGGATAAGGAGTATCATTGGTATGATATTCCAATAGTTCATGTCTTGTGGAAGCATATAGGAATAGATGTGGATACATGGGAACATGAGTCACAGTTACTTCCTCAATGGGCTATGAATTTTTATGTTCATCACATATCTTGTAACGTTTCAATTTTAAGAGTTGTAGATATTTTTATTGTTTATGAGATGGATTTCACTTTTTTCTTGATATGTATTACATTGTTTTGAGATGTATCTCCCATGTGAGAGTTTTAAGAGATGGTTTTCATTGTTGTCTGGTTTCACACGAATCCATTTCTGAGGTTCTTGAGCTCTTGTGGTGGTGAGAGCCTTGGGGTTTATCTAGTGGGGTGGATATTTAGATGATCTTTTTCTTTTTCCTCTTAGTGATGCGGTTTTCTTCTCAAGGATCATAATGTTTTGAGTGGTGCCTATTATAAGGACATGGATCCATGTGGATTGTCTATTTTCATGTTTCCGAAAAATGATGTGATCAGTGGAGACATGACAGATATCAGATGGAATTCGGATGCAAAATGCTGGAAACAAAGAGATTCCACACCTTGTATACATTTACACAATGTGAAAGAGGGTTTCACATCTTTTTTTGATTAGATCATGATGTGAAATAAATGAGGGTTTAAAAATAAAAAGGGTGAATCATTTTCTTGCATAAACAATACAACATGGCTTTTATGAAATAAATTATTATTAAACATCACGTAACTACCTAATCATTTTCATCTTTAAAACATAAAATATAGAGGGTTTCCCAAACCCTGCAGCTTGAAGCGCTTCCCTCTTGTTCCAAGAGAACAATTTCTCCCTGTAGATGTTTTGGTGATTCCATTGTCTGGGATCAATCCCCAACTTCCCTCCATCTATCTGTATTTGATACAATGTTTGTATTACCAAAATTATAAGGTTTTCACAGATCTATTTCTGCTTGTTCATATTTTCCATGTCATGGAACTTGATCCCTATGTTTATAATGGAGTTTTTATTATTGTATATGGCATGTTGTTGGAGTAGATTTATTAGGTGGATCCAATTATTGTGTGAGATCCATTCATGATTTTTAGCATTGTATCATTCTCTAATAACAATTTTTTACACTTTTTGAGGTATATGATTCATTGATTCTATCGTATTTTTGTGTGATTATAAATATGGCATGATTTATCCCCATGAATGCTAGTGTAATTAATCAAATAATTACATAAACTGGAATTAAAAATTGATATTAACTAAATGGAAATGTTTCTATTATGTACCTTGATAACCAGTGGAATATTATTTTTTTAGATATTGTAATATCTATGATGTTTTTATTTTGTTTCATTTTGTATGTGGAATTTTTAAATAATGTATAGCCAAAATTAATAGATGTATAATTTCTTATAATAATTAAACATGCATATTTACTGAATCTCATGGGGTGTAATATTAATGTTGTATGAATTTTTAAATGAATGGACATTCCACTTTTAATGATTTTTAATAAATATGTGAATCATGATAGTTATTGTTGATAAAATAATTAATCAAATGTTCAATTAATTTCAGAATTATTTCTTGATAGCCTGTTCTAGTTTGATGCACAGGTGTCCTATAGTTATAACATATAAATAATTATTCATTTAATTTAACATGGAATAAAAATATATGATGTTATAATATACAATTATATTTTTGGTCCTGAGTTTCCTGCATTCTTGTAAAGGTTGAATTCCTCATGCTTGGGTGTCATGAGAGATTGTTGTGTGTAAATTCCCGATGCCTTTTCTGGGTTCCAAGATCCCAGTTTCTAGTTTTATTTCCTATTTATGATGTCTTTATAAACATTAATACTTGTGATGTGAGTGAGGAGGCCCAAATGTGAGTGAGCCTCAGTTGGCTGATCCTGGAGGGTTGTTATGGTATTTGGAAGAGTCCTTGTTTTTGTGGCCACAGTTGACTCGTATGGTGGCGGATGCCTCTGGATGTGCATGTGAGTTTGACGGAGGTCACTAAAGGTGATGTAATGGGTTAAGGAAGGGAATATATATTTATATGAATGATGGACTCTTTCTTGAACCTATTTTTTGGATAAAGGCCATGTTGTTTTTAATCTTCTTTCCATTCCCCAATGATTGAGTTAGATGGATGTTCTTGGTGGTTTATCTTTTATAGTAACATATGTTTTTTTTTCGTGAGTTCCACATTATATGTAATGTAATGATGTTAGTAAATTAATGAATTTTCAACTCATGGGGTTGGATATTGCTGGGATACAATGATGTGGTTATAATTTTTAGAAGTTTTTAACTCAGTTTTCATATGAATTGGTGGCATGAAAATTTGTTCTGATACGAAAATAATGTACTGTGGAAAATGATAATTCTTAATTAATTTTTAATGATTTGATTATTTTTAAGTTAAACTAATGAAAATTAATATTAAAATATAATTTCATTCATTAAATAGTTCTTAACCTATAGGATATTTGGACTTATAAATGGTATCGAGGTGTCTAATATATTTTATATATACTTTTTTTAAGACAAGTTTATGACTATAGTGTGGTTGTGAGAAGTATTATACAATTTACATTTTTTTTTACATGTTAATCCACATTTTTAATTATGTAAACTGACACCCATGGGTTATGATCCTTGCTGGGTGTTTCCCCCAACATCCCTGTGAGAGGATGGAGAACTGACAACACAATTTGGCGCCACTCTCTTCTCATGGTAGTTACATGTCTTGGTATGCATGGGTGTTAGATTCAAATATATAAGATTTTATAATTGTGGTTATTCCACAAACATGTATTCTAGACATAGTTCTTAAGGACTACTATAGTTATAACGTGTATAGGCTTTGATGTGTGGAGGATAATACTCAGTGTATGGGTTTTTATGGATTGAGGTATAATACCCAATATATGATACACATTATAAGAGATGTAGTTACTCCTAGAAACTACCTGTTTATGTTTGGTCACTTATATGTGGTGGTGTGTTCCATTAGGAGCATATTTTTGTGCAACGCCCATGTGTCTACGTGCTGGCCTTTTGGGGAAAAGAGTTTTAGGACATGAGACATTTTTGAAGGGTATAAAAGAGTGGGAAGTGGTAGAAAAGAAACTCATATATTCATTATTGTGATAAATGGTCTTTTATATGATACCTGGTGATAGTATATGCAGTAAGGTGGGTAACATAGAAGACTTATAAAGGTGATGAGTTAGTTTCAGTTGTTATTCATTGGGTTGTATTGTAAATTCATTATATTTTTCCACTAAATGCTTGGAGGAGGATCCTAATGAGTATATTTGTATAACCACCCTCTGTATATATAATTATATTATATTAGGTTCATAGGAGTAGGTTGGATATCAAGCCGGTGACTACTAGATGGTGGATTTTGCAGGAGATCATTAGGCTTTTTGGTATCCACTATCTTTACCATTCTTTTGGTATTTATAGTAATCCTTTCAGTTGTATTAGTTATTGAATTCGATTTCATATAATAACTTGAGTTCTACTATATTGTAGTTTGAGTGGGAATTTTTTAATTTATGTCATATATATCTCTTTACCATGCGTTTTAGTGGAGGGTAATTCCACCCATCAACATTTTTATTAGACCCTTGGTGCTAGTTACCAACCTAGGGCCCACAGGAGGTGGGACTCAGGTGTCACTAGCTCCCTTATCCAATTTTCATCCCATGTGGTTTGAATGTTTTGCTGGGGTGGGGAATGGGTGGTCCAGAAACCATTCATACATTTGAGAAAACATTAATAATTAATTAAATAATAAAAAACACATATCACTTTCACTATAATTACCACCCATCACCACCCTCTTCTCAATCCTCTCAAGCCATAAATATGTATTATATTTATCCCATTTTCTCTTCCAAACCACTCCCTCTCCTTTTAATATTACTGGTCTAACCAAAATAAAATCTCAATGTACTCTAAGGATGTTCTCAAGGAGAGGAATTCGATATGCTAAAACTATATTCATTCTTTTATGTCTCTGTCAATTTATTTTGATTTCTCACTCTTCCCTCACCTCCCCTATCTGGCGTTAAATTATAACATCAGAATATTTTATATACTATAATTTTATTTTATTGATATTTTATAAACCACCAACTCTATTCTCTTTCCTTTTTATTCTAAAAATGAAAACATCATCCTTGAGGTGTCGATTAACAACCTTCATTGATGATGTGTTTTCATTTTTTCCAATTACACCATAAAATATGGTCATATAAGAATTTTTATTGTAAAAAATAACATTAATATATGTATTCAAACTTATTAAATTTTCTAGAAAAATTATATATATATAATTTTAATTCATAATTTAAAACTATTTTCTGATAATTAGAAAACATAAGAATAATCTATGTGTTTATCAATAATGTGTTGTCAAATGAATCATCATAATATAATGAAAAATTATATTTAATACCAATAAATATGATTTAATTTATTTAGTGACATACAATTTTTATTCTAAATAACCATTTATATTTCCAAAGAACTTTCATACATTTATTGAAGGGAATAAATCATGAAATCCAAGGAAACAAACACTATTGAACGACGATATTGAATCATATATATAAAAAAGGAATTACATGAATTTAATAAAATTATAATATTTATAAAAAAGTATTTAAGAGGTTTAAAATTAATTTATTAATGAATATAATTTCATTATCAAGGACATTATGTAAACGTATGGAATGCTTTCAGAAATAAGTTAAGGGATTCCCCATGAACCTCTATTTTTCATTTGGGTTATTCTTTTACTCTCTTTAACCCAATTTAATTATTTTAATATTTTATATAATTATTATAAATTTTCTATAATGCTCCAAAATCATGTATGTAGGTTAGTATAAATTTATTTTATGGGAAATTACATGCATTATAAGGTTCTGTTTTCAATTCCTCTAGATTATAAATCCTAATTAAACTGAACTTCCCAAAATTATTACATAGTTTAAAGTACACTCTATAATATATTTGATGGATAAAATATTTGTCTAAAATTACACTTTTTATCATAAAAAACTATCATATGTCTTTCCTGGTTTTTTGTAAACAATTATTCCTTTTTCCTCATTAAAAACCCATTTATATATTTTCTTAAACCACATTAAAATGTTCCATTCCTAATTTTTTTTTAAAAATATTTCATGATTTTAATTCATTTAGATATAATTAATGACTCTAAAATAATTTCATTATATATCCCTTTTCTTTTTTTTGGGATATGAATTTTTATAATCTGATTTTATGAAAAATACTAATGATTCCCCAAAAGAAATATTCTTCCCAAAAATAAAAGTGGTATTTATATAAATAAAATCTTTATGATTTTGTGAGATAATTTTAAACATTTTATAAATTCTCTGTTTACTCTTATTCATTATTATATTTTTCTCTTATCTTACCTCATGAAATATATTGTTGAATGGTTTATGATTTTTATGACTAGGGATGTACTAGCTTGATACAATTGTCAATATTATGATAGAATTTTTATGATTATATTTATTATTTGGTAATTGTTGTTAGAATTTAATATGATAGTTTTAATATGAATGTACATATTGATTATTTTTTACCCCTCTTATATGTCGAATTCATTGGAATTATTATGTGGTGTGTGAGATTTGTTATATCCCATCGATATATCGGTAGGTCTCATTAGAAAACTGCACCAAGGTTTTACGCATTTTTGTATGGTGTTTTGGATGTAGTGTTGAATGTATGTTTTTGATGTAATACATTATCAATTACCTCATTATTATAACACTATTTAATATTCCATGTTATTATTGAAGTAGTCTAATATCTATGGTTATGTTTCTTTCTCTTTTTAGTATTTATGAATAATTTTATCTGCCTTTATTTCTTCTATATTATACTCATTATTAAGTTTTTATGTATTGTATTTTGGGTTATTCACCATGACTTATTTATTATTTTTATTAATAATTGCTACTATTGTATTTCATACACATACCAGGAATCTCTGCTCACCCATTTCTTATGTTTTATTCCTCCCTGAGAAGTGAAGATGTATATTATGAATGACATGAAGGAATAATATTGGATTTAATGGAATATTCCATTTGGGTTTCAATGTTGTATTTCCTTTCATGTTGAATTGTAATATTTATGTTTTTATCTAGTTTTCTAAAGCTACAAATTTATTCGGTCCTTTGAAATGATACATCTGTGTTTATGATACCTACGTAAAATTGTAAAATACTATCTCTAATCTAATTTGGTCAGTTTATTTACATAAATCTCCAATAAAAATTTACATGGTGGATAGAAAAAGGGGTAATGAAGTCGGTACCTCAATAAGATCTAATAAAGTGGTGGAAAATTATTCACAAAAAATATCATTCCAATTTTTGGTAAATTTTTAACAAAAATTATTAGATAAAAAATATAAAGGATTTTTTGTCAATGTTAGTACATCAATAGGATTAGTTACAATGGATTTGATTTTTTGTATAATAATTTGAATGGTTAATGTTTAAAATTTTAAATTGAAATGGGGAGCCAACTAGAGAATAATAAACATAAACATATATGGTTAAATTTATCTACCTTATACTAATTTAACAAACATTAAAATATTTACGATTTTTATTGTAGAAATGGTCTTGAAATTATTGAATCCACACTAATAAATATAACAAAATAATATTTAAAATGAACTACTATAATTGTATTGTTAAATGTATAGTTTTATTTAGGAATAAATATAAAAATAACATTAAATCATATTACACTCATAATGTTTCCAACTAATGGTAAATTTTCCTTCAATAAGAAACAAAAAAATGGTAATGTTCAAATATTTTTCTATAATATCATTATTAGTAGTGATAGATATCATGGTATAGATAAAATTAGAGGAACTTATTTTAATCAACACGTAGATTCTATGAAAGCATCCAATGGTCCCAAACATTTATTAATAATTGGGATAGAACATTTAGATAAATTGATGAGATTTTAAGAGACATAGGAAAATGTTAGTACTAAAAAAAAAATATGTTCGAAATGAAGATTTACAATTTTTTGAGTAGTTGTCAAAAAAATTATATCCTTATGTTGACGAAATTATCTATGAGTGATTCTATAAGACTATAAATACTATAAGATATTTTCTTAAAACTTTTCTAACATTATAAGTATTCACCATAAGGATGAGGATTTCACATGGAGGTTCATGTGATTCAATGGATAACAATATTTTATACAACTCATAAAAATTAAAGGATTGTGTGATGATATCTCTGTTTCCAATAGTTAAACTAGATTTGAAAAAAAATTGTGCAAGCATGATGAATAGAAAAACAAGTTCCTTAATATTATGTCATCTATATTGTTTACATTTAGGAATAAGAAATATAAACATATTCCCTTAAAAATTACATAAATTAGTTTATTTATATAATATATGTAATTAATGTTCATGTAAGATATTATAGGGATAACATTATATTGACTTGTAGATATCAAATTATTTCTAGCCATATAATAAACATACCATACATGTTTGATCTCATAATTGTTATTATATGAAATTTATAATGAAATGGTCATCCTTAATGATGTTATGTATGCTTTCAAGACTATAAAAAGAAAAAAATAATATCCAATGTTTCATATTATATAATTAAAAATTATTAGTATTCTTATTTTGAAGATATTCACCATTATAATGATTGTTAAGAGCGTCTCATTAATGGGGAGAGAAGAGTATAATGTAAAAAAACATCCAAAAATAATATTTAAATTAAATATTATTAATATAGACTTAGATTTCAGAATTTTTCATTGAAGTTGTATGAATTTTATACTAACAACCTTAGAATTAGTAATTAAATGATATTATTAGGGGTATTTAATCAATTAATGATATAATAGGAAGTTTTTGATGATATACCAAGAATATTAATCCATTCCTTTCTATGTGAATGAATTTAACCAGTTTTTGGAACTTAATATAGAACATTCATGTAGATATTCAAGATGAAATTGAATATCCATTGGTATCTGTCAACTAGGAATGACCATGAAGAAAAGATTCTAAGATCTCATTTTATTTGGTATCATGGTAAACACAACATAAATATCTATGTTGTCTCCATCGAATACATTAATTTTATGCCCTGATCCTGGTTAATGTAGTCTTATAATGATATGATAAATGGTGAACTACTCAAGAATGAATTAATATCAATTTCCCATGTACATTGATTTTTATTATTAGTGGGATATAATGTTAATGTCGTGTTTGATAATAAAAGGATATTGATGAAAATAAAAAAAACATATTAAAACATAATTTAGAATATATTACAAAAAAATATTAAGGGTTATAATGTTCAACACATATTGGGTGACTTGTATTTATTTTCATTGAAGAGTTTTTAAGTCATGTAAAAATGCGGTTAATTAAGAAGTTTCTAAGATGTTATAAAAGTATTTATATGATAATATATTGATTATGAATGATCCTTGATTATTGAAGAAGATCCCCATAAGTAATGTGTGAAAAATATTTTAATAAATACTATATTTAATATTTTCAAATATTTAAAAATTTATTTATAATTGATCATAAAATATCATTATGAGATTTACGTAGTTCTATCTATGTTGTGGATTATTATAATAAAATAGGAAAAATATTTTTTATAGAAATAAAAAAATGATAAAATAAATTTTCATACATGGAACTTACTAGTTGAGAATTGATCTAACTCATTTAATTATAATTTTTATTGAAAAAGATTCCAATCAACATCCATTTAAGTAACCAATTCAACATCACATTTGGAATGAGATCTTAGCTACAAGAATTCTTCTTAGCACAACCAGCTGAAGTGGTTGCATTGTACAGTGCTGGCATTGTTCCAATATAATAAGGAAAAAACACATCAAATAATGAGTAAAGAGGGAAATGGTTTAATTGGAGTTGGAGAATAACCCTTTTTGGGATTCATGAATGTAGGAGTGGTGTTTAATGTGTATTTTGTGGATGATTCTAGTGCCATAGAGGAGGGGTTGATAAGGGTCATCATATTATTAACAATATTTTATGAAATGTATACATTGATGGGGCGATATGAAAACATGTAATAATATTCCACTTTCATTTAATAATATGGAAAAAACATAGTAACACCACATGTGACCAATCATCGTCTTCTTATTTACTTAGCCTTACTGTAAGGTGGGTCTACCATGCATAGTTTACATCAAATAAATTGATGAAAAGGATGTTTACATTTTCAGTGAATACAATCTTAATATTGATCGACTACAATCCCATCTTCGATGTGACTTTAGATGAAGATTTCAGGTTTAAGAAGCCTCTAGGATAGATGGATAACATGGAACATACATGATATATAGGACTGTGCGCGGATATTCTATATAAAGGTGATATTTAGTGAGGACTGATCATCAACATGAAATATTTCATAATAAATAAATCCCCATCGATCTTCCTTAATGCCTCTAGAAAGTTTCCATGACAATTATCATAGATATTATAAGTGGATGAGAATTTGTTATCACGACATAGATTGACATTATGCATATCCAAGCTACTATTAGTATTCTAGGGTAATTTTGTGCCCTGAAACTACTTCAAGAAGAAAATTGGGATGCAGTTCAATCTTACCATTATATTATTGTGACACATCATTCAGTGAATCAATATTATCAACATAAATGGCCAATAAGTCCCAATATTTTCTTAGTTGGATTAATCCCTTTCCAAATGAGCTTTCATATAGTGTTTACGAATAATATTGTTATCATATATGATAAAAGTAATCTTCTAAACCTACTGTTACACATGAATGGATGTATTTTTATTGAGGAAATGGAAACTAAAAGATATAGTATGCATTCAGAAAAATGAACATGGTGCATTCCATAATATTAATTCATGACACAGTGATAAAGGAAAAGGGTCACATGATTTTTAATTATTCATGATGAATTATTGAGTATATTTATGTTGATATTCTTCTAATATTATTATATTTTTTTATAAACCATGTGGATTATAGATGGAGACCATGGTATAGAAGTTACTATTATTTCATCCAAATATTTCGTGATATTATAGAAAAAACTATTATTTGTAAGTAGATGTAAAAAATAACATGAATATCATTCATAAATAGAAGAAGAATAGAGATAATTTAATATGAGAATTAAAATATTTCCCAAATATTGTATGTAATATAATATATATATACAACGTATTATTTCAAAAATATAATAATAAAGAATAATAATATAGGAATATATGATGATCTACAGTATTTCATCTTCACTAAAGAAAGAATAATCATATGAGAGAAAATGATAGAATAATAATAGTGAATTTCATGCATATCTTATTGCATGTTAAGAATAATAATAATATAGGATAATATAAGATGGTTTGGATGTTCTAGAATAGAATATTAATAATGATAATTAGTCATTTCGTAAATGATGTTCAAAAAAGGAGGAGGTTGTGCAGTTCAAATTGAATAGAATGAACATAAATAATGAGAAAAGATCTTATGTGATACTATGGATAGGTTGTTCTCTATTGTTCATTAAAATTGTATGTGTTTCATAATTGATTTTTTTCAATTAGGATAGAATGATCAATAATTCTAGAAAACACAGTTAAAATAATCACAAGGTGAAGGTGGAACCTCCATGGCCTTAAATACCATTTTACATAGGATTATTTTCCCCTTCTTGTGATATAGTTGTGTATTGAAGTCACAATAGGTTAACATAACCTCTTAATTATGGATGAATGCTCTTAGTATGACTTGATCTATATGGAACCCTATTTTGAGGAATATACACCCTTTAGAGAAATAGAAGGTACCTTTTTCATTGGGGAAATTCCCTTATATTTGAAAATTATAGGGTCCAATTACCATTATACCATGAATAACATCTTTATACTAATAATCAGGAAGTTTGTGGAATTTAATGTTGGTGAATTGGTGGCCAAATCCCGCAAGTGTTAGAACCATCTCATAGACCATAATAATTTGTTTGGTTTCCTCTTCTCTAATAATTTGAAGTTGAATCCCATAAAATGAACATTAATGGTTTCCCTTGATATTTTTATCGACCTTTTTTATGATACAAAGGCATCAAGATTGACCCAAATAAAATTAGATGCATCAACCATATTCCATTTATAACAAATACATGAGATATTCATGGCATCCAAGGAAACATATCCTATATACTTTGATTCATTGAAACCATATCCATTAATTGTAATTCCTTTTCAAGGTTCATGAAAAATGAATCATCTACTAGTGGGATGAAGAGTCCTAGACCACATTGGTTGAAATAAAGTAGTATTTGAAACAGAATATGGTTTCGATTCCAAGCCTCTTTTATAAGCATCGTATGTGTGACTTCCGTGGAATAGTCCCTTGGTTCCCTTATTTACTAGAGAAACAACAGGGTTATGAAAAACATTTTATACTCTCTTAGTTTGATTCCCCTAAACAAAAAGAAAATATACTCATCCATCAAGAAGAGTTTCTTTGATTAGGTATTTAATGTATATTTTTTGTGTAATTCTTTGTAGAATCAAAAGATGCAGTTTGTCTCATGAATGGAACAAATAAATTGTATCTGAAATATATATATATGATAATGGGATGATTGGAACACTAGGTAGTGATCCTTCAATAGTTCAACATCTGGTTTGCTACACAGAAGGCCAACATGGGACATGAATTGGTCGACATCATGGATTCACATCCATCACCTAAAGAACACACCCAAGTTGTTTATTTACCAAATGAGGCTATTCATTAAATAGATTAGGCATTGAACTCATAGAAGAATTATTTTTATGGTGCCTCACAGATCCCAACAGGTAGTAGGTTCAATATTCAGATGCTCAATAGGGTTGGCCTGAGAATCACCTTCATCACTCTGGTCTATGTTGTTTTAAATTTCTCATTCTTTTTTTCAGAAGGACACACCACCAATGTGGAATAAAATTATTATCTCAATATTGTTTTCAAGATGCACCACATGATAAATGTACCTCAACATTATATAAGGGGGAATTTGATTTAGTCCTAAAACCTATTAATAGTGAATACATCATCCAATATATAGAGCTCATTCCCTTGTTGGATATCACACATCAGCTAATGTACTAACTATACTCTCATTTTGAAGGGACTCATCTACCTCGGTCATATAATGATAATAGTTACACAATATCTAGTCTTTACCACTCCATTTTAGAACCTAACTATGATGGATTGATCATCCATATTGTGCATTAGAGGTTCATCACTACTATCATTATAGATTATAATGACAATAATAAGGTAAACCCTCTGGATTTTGGTTCTTCAAGTTATACACCCTCGGGATCCCCCATATAAGAGGAAACACATAAATAGACAACTCAATTAATTTTGTATATCTATAATGTCATTCTATAAAAATATGAACTTTAGTTTGAGGTGAATTTGTTGGAATGAATTGTAGTTTACCCTCCATAGTCATCCTATCCTCGATCTGGCTCTATATAGATGTGGGTTTGATTGAATTATCCTCTATTGTATACACAGATTGTAAACTGCACAGGTAATGTAAAAAATTACAATAAAATTATTTTGGCACCCACCAGGGTGGATTGAATCACTCTGGCCAATTTTGTAGTTTGGAATACTTATGGGAAACCATGATCCATGATGAAATTGTATATGCTAAGAGGTTTCATGCAATTTAGATTAAAGAATTTTTTTAATCATGTGTGATATATCCTCCATTATACTAAGTTTTAATATTTCATTGATGTATGGGTGGAAATTATGTTGGAACATACCCACCAGAAACACCTCATCTATTCAGGTTCATTCTAACTATAACATATTTATTCTATAAGTGGGAATAAGTGATTCATGTCATGGAATTTGAGGCCCGATCCATGATCATATTCAGGATATCCCACATAATCCATCGATTATGGGATCCTCACACTATTCACACCATTGATACTGATGTGATGTGATTGTACACCATGTACAATATCTAGTCCGACCATATTTCCTTTTACCATGTGTCTGAAATAGGATATATTTGGACATTCAAAATGACCATCTATAACATTTTCAAGAAGTTGGTGGTCTAGAAAAAAAATGGCAGGAAAGGATTCCTAATACATTGTTGGATTAAAAGATGACTACTCAAAATTATTCCCAACTGAATACATACTCCATGGTGTATGAAACAGAGGTAGTCCTACCAATTAAGTTTCACATTACATTTCTCTTAATGGATTTCTATGAACAAAAAATTCCATATAAAGGAAATAGAATTTTTATATAATAGTTGGAAACACTCATTGATAAGTGGATTTAGGATATGAAAAATATCGAGAGGCACCAGGATATTATACAAAGAGAATTCAACAAAAGGCACCACCACCACTAATTTACACAAGGTGAAAAAATTTTGGCTATCAGAATGCCGATGATAGTCATTACGATTCCACCAATATTAGATCCCAAATTGGATGAAAAAAAATCATTCATAATGTTTATTCCAATGTATCATACTCATTTATCACCTTCGATGGAGGGAATAACTCACATCCTACCAATTCCATGTTTCTCAAATTGAAATTCACACGGAGAACATGACACGTCATAGACACATTATGGTAAACTATGTTTCTAGTCTAAACTATATGAACATAATGTTGTAGTAAACACCCCATACTAACTATGCACATGGTCTCAACACTATTCCCTTAAACAGAGATTCCATGTCGCAAACTCATGATGTTAAACTACAAACCATGCCCAAAATCTAAGAAATTATACTAGGTATTAACATCCAAGACAAATGATGTTAAACACTACACCATGATTTAAATCTATGTCCTTATACTATGATTTTATGTCCCAATCAGATGAAATTAAACTATGTTATTTTTCTATTCATGAAGACATTTAACTGATAGCCACCCATGGTCCAAACTCTATAACCCTAAACTATGAGTTCAAGTTTATGCATCTTGACATTAAAACATGTGAAAGTCTTCCATGGTAATGCTTAATTTAGTATAAGGTTATCATAGTCCCCTAATTCAAATTTGGTTAATCATTCCACACTATGAAAATCAATTTCAGGTTGCAAAATCCTTTTTTCTTGAACTCTATGACCATAAACTGGTATTCTATTACCCATCATCATGACTCTAAACTATTTATAGGAATCCTCCCATTATGCTTTATGGTTGTGGGCCTCCTTTTCACTCCATTGATCTTGGATTTTCACCTCCACACTCTGCATTCTCGCTTGATTCTCACCTTTGGTCTATGTAGTATGACCATAAAATATTTGCAGGACTTGGATCCTCCAACATGTGTCCAACTATGTCTTTAACCCACATATGAAACCCCATCCTTGTACACCCCCATTAACATTATCAAATGTCTTGTAACGTATAATATAGTGTGTGGAGTTCCACATGAACATTTTTCAAATCCATCTCCATATAGCAGGTCTTATTCTATTTTGATCCTCATGGCCCTTCAAATCCAAATGACCCCTAATTGTAACTATTCCTTGGAAAAATGGTGAAAATTATGTCATTAGATAACACTCTGACGGATAGTTTTCCATGAATAAATATTCCCATGTTTTGAACTTGGTCAATGACTGATTGTTCATTTTATTTCCTCATCCTTGACTAGTGATGTTTTGGATCTTGTATTTTGAACATGGCTAACAGCAGTCCATACCATCAACCACACATTTTCAGGTTCCAAATATCATAATCCTTGAATGAACTCCTTTTAACACCATTCTTTTTTGTTTAATTTGAACACCCTAAATTATATCCCTCTATGAATCCATGAATTATTAGTAACGGGGTCAGTGTCATAGGGACATTCTCAACCCGATTTCATTGTTTTGATGTTGTGTGTCCCATTTGTCATGGAAATTTCTCCACCAATCCATGATTCCTAACACAATCATGACTCACATGGGCATAGAATATTGGTAGAATGGGTACTAATGTTGTAGAGAAACACCATATCCCTATCCAATCATCATGAATTTAAACTGTGTGAGACCTCCTCAAGAAACATGTAGTGTAATTTCAAAACCTCATTGGAACTGAATTCATGTCTTTATTTTATTCTTATGCACTATACATTCCAAATTTGGCACTCTAATCTCATTGGGGTCCAATGATTATGACCTTAAACTAGGAGTTAATGTACATTAATCACGAAATAAATCATTTTGTGAGTTTTAGCCAAAGTGTGTTGTGTTGTGTTGTGATTTAGTGGCCCTAAATTCACATTAGGTTTTCTACACTCATAAAAAACAAGAATTTTTGAGTTACTCTTCCAATTTAAAATATATGTGAACTTAAACTAAGAACTCTACAGGTCAAAAATCTATGAAATTAAAAATGTATTTCATGTTTGAGAATCATAACATTATAATTTGTGAAATAAAGATCATTGATTATGTGCTTTAGAAATGGGTCTCCTAGTCCCCCATTCATGATGGGTTTTTCATCTATCAGGGTACATATATTTCTCTAATAATTCAATCTACATGGTAGAAAATCTATGAACATAAAATAAGGGACCATGTTCAGGGAATGAAGACCTCAAACTAATGGCCACCTCATTGTTCATAAATAATGAATTTAAATTGTGTGTCAGTCTCTTTAAGAATTTTTGTGTGGTATGGGGCATTCTATGTCATTACTAACATCGGGTTTTCCATTGGACCACAATAACCATATCCAATTGAGATTCCCACCCATATTCAAAACTCAATTACTATAAACCAAGATCCTTATTAGTTAATGTAATGCCCTGACCCCAGAAGCCCAGAGTTGATGCATTATTATGTATCATTGTCATGATCTGAAATGATCAAGACTCTAAAGACTGATTAGTTTCGTACCCTAGTAAGTACTAGATACATTCATAAGGTTTGGATTACGTTAAAAAATAGAAAACTACTACAACATTGTTTCCATATACAATACTGAGATCCCATAGACTATCCCTGCAGGTCATCCATAATGTACTTCTTCGCATCCTAGGAAAATAAAACATAGAAAGGGGTGAGCTCAGATGCTCAGTAAAGATAACAATATAGAGGAAACTTTCTTAAATAAGCATAAACATTTAAGGCAATGTATGAAACTAAAACAAAAAAATTTTCAACATAAAACTCATCAAAATATGGGAAATATAGATCAAAATATTTCCATTTACATACTCACATGGATATTCTATAGTCAAATAACCACATGAAATATCAATCGCCACTTTCAAAATGATTGAATGCATAATTCTAGACTTTCAAAATCACATAGTCAAGGCCTTGTGCCAAGACTGCAAATATGATTTTGTTAAGGAATTGTTTCAAGACTGTAGTTTGTCACATGAGACCAACCAATTCATCGAGTAGCTTTACCAAGCTCCACTTGTCACTTAATAAGTCCAATTCTTTCCTCATATGAAAATGTTTAAACACAACATAAACATTAATATTAAAAATGGAATACGAAATTACAATGCATTATAAATAAACCATGAATGGTATGAAATAACACATCCACAGTCAAACATATCACAAAAACTTCAATACAATATGGAAGTTTTCTATCATAATAAATAAACTTCAAACAGACTTAAAATACACCAAAGGATGTTGACATAGATGAAATCAAAACCTTTTTAGATAAATATCTTTTTCTATTTTGAAATAATTTAATAGTCACGTAATTAAAAATGAAAAAAAATTATATTTGAAATTTTTATTATGACCTTTTAAGGTAATCTTTGACATTTTTATAACGGCATAATATAGTCTCACCCTCCATATAAGTTAAAAAACAGTCCTACCTTAATTTTGTCGAAAAGGTCATAAGGTGCCTTGTTTGGAAAATGACAGAAATATTTCCTTCAAACCATTTTATAAAAATTCAAACAAGGGTATAAGTGAATTTAACCCATAGTATATTAAATACAAAAAATGTTTTGGAATATGTTTTTAAGAAACATGAATGTGGATGATAAAGAGGTCCTAGTAGATACTTACGTAAAAACAACCTCGGATAATAAAGAGATTGTGAAATTAACCATTACCTTGTACTTTTACTTGGTCCAGGGTACTTTAACCTCATATATAATGCTGAAATAATTGTTATTAAATTATAAAATTATAATATACATTAATATGATATCTTATATGATCTTTTAACATCACATTGTTAATAATATATTAGTATTATCGTCATTTCGGGTGTTCACTGATTCATTTTCCTTTATATGCTTTGTTATGTGAGTAATTTTTGTTGTGGATAGGATGTATATTATTCATATTCATAACTATATTAAGTCTTTAAAAATTATTTTTGATCATCTAATGATAATTATTCTTGAATGGATAGGGTGGGGAATTAATCTCATCACGTTCGTGGAGACGGTAATCCGAACGTACGCACGATCAATAATATCATTATTTTGATATTAAAATTGTATATAATTGGATGTTATATCATATATATATAATCATAATCATTATATATTCATTATTTACATCTATTATACATCATAATTATACCCATCCTAATTATAATGTATTGAATAACAACTACACCGCGTCGTGGAGACTGTAAGCCTTAGAGACACACTTATGAGGACATGATATTCCTACGATGGATAGAATAATGAATATGGTTGTACCATATTTATAATATCATAATAGTATATAGAATATATTGTAGTTATTATTTAATAATTTAAACAATAAATAAAGTGGAAGGGGAAGAAGAAAGGAACTTGAATGAGGTGATGAATTATCTTCCTCTTCTTCGGGTTCTTCATTTTGATTTGATCAAAAAGGATCCTTAGGTTGGATTTTTGACTAATGGAATGCATCTAGGATGAAGGTAGGATAGTTTAGAGGGGATTTGGGTAGGGGTTGGTTGATCCAAATGGATTTGATGGTGTGAATTTGACAGAAGGGGAGTTCCCTTTTATAAGAAGGGTGAGGGGCACCTTAGGAAAAGCTAGAAATGTTATTTTATAATAAAATCTTTTTAGGTTTATAATGGCTCCAAAATAAATTATTTAAAAGATATGGTGCGGATGGGTCAAAAACCTCTTAAAAATAGTTTTTAGACAGGTTTGGGTCATTATATTAACATCATCTTTTAGATTTAACTCTTAGTTAAATAATTTGACATTTACCATGTCTCTTTGTATTTTTATATTATATGGTTAATAAAAATTCTATATACTTCCAAACGAACCCAAACTGTTTAACTAATGTTACACCTATCATTATATAAGTATTTTGGCAAAACATTATATTTTTAGGAATAGAATATCAATTAATAATATAATATTTTATTTAAAAACTTTTTTATATTAATTTCGACATTATTTGGTATTTTTTTCTATATTTATAACAGCATTACTATATTGAACAAAATTAATCTAACCAACCTTAACATGTCATATTAAACAATAAAATCGTTTTAATTCATAAAAAGTCTCAAATTACATTTATTTGGATATTTATAATAAAAAATTATTTTACCATTTTATTTATTAGGTAATTACTGCATCATCATTGTGTCATACAAAAATTATATTACATAATGTCTAAAAAATATAAATAAAATCCATTTTCTAGGAAATACTTTTATCTTAATAATGAACTTTTATTGTCTAATTTATCTTATGTGTATCCCTATATTAAAATATTTTAGTTATTAAACATTGATTTAAACTCATTTAACTCTTCTTTGAATTAATTAATAATAAATGTCCTAATCTAATCCAAGTGGAACAAAGAGGTTCATATTATATTCCTATGGTTGTTTTAGGTCGAATTATATTTAGAAAATATAATTAGGAAATGTGTTAGGGTAATAATTATATCATTTTTACCCTTAATTACCCTATTTACTTTTAACCGTGGTAAATAAAGTAAAAAGTTATTATTCAACAAAAATTATTTTCATCTTATTGAACCACGTTTTACTTACTGATATCAACCATGTCTCTCAGATTTTTTAAATTCAACTCCCAGAGATGGTAAAATTATGTTTTATTTAAATTTGTAAATGCTCCTAGGATGTGGGTAAAAGAGGGTAAAAAGTTCAATAAAATTTTTATAAATCCATAATTATTATAAGCTAACTCCAATGAATTAAATTGAACATATATATGTCTTATGTATATATTTTGACCTAAAATAAATTTAAATAAAATAAATATTTTTTTAAATAAAAATTTTATCTTAAACTATAACTCGGTGTTTTCACTATTCATAAAAAAATTTAATGTTTTCAAAAAATTACCAAAAACTCACCCTAAGCTAATGTAGATATTCTGAATCCAAAAATGAAGTGCATTTTGAAAGATAAAATTTATTAAATTTCAAAAAGTGGGTATTACTTTTCATAACGGCTAGATTGATTGGTTTTGGTTTGTTAGAACTCGAAGTTACGTACAACACACGTTATTGTATTATTCAAAGAGAAGCATACTGTGGAATATTGGGGTATTACATTCTCCCCTCCTTCAAATAATTTCATCCCAAAAACTTATAAATTATTACTGCATAAAAAGACTTGGGTGGTTCTTCATCATAAGTTCCTCAGGTTCCCACGTTTCCTCTTCCATCTTATGGATTCTCCATAGAACTTTTACCAGACAAGTTGCCTGGTTTCTCAGCATTTCTCCTCTTGTATCAAGAATATTGACATGCTCTTCAAAATAAGATAGATCAGGTTTTAGTTCAAATTCCTCATAGGTGAGTACATACGTTAGGTCAGGCATGTATTTTCTCAATAGTGATACGTGGAATACATCAAGAACTTTGGAGAGACATGGCGGCATTTCCAAATAGTAAGCTACAACCCCAATTCATGCAATATTTTCAAAAGGTCCCTTGTACCTTGGACTCAATTTTCCCTTCTTAACAGAATGTATAACACCCTTCCATGGAGACACCTTCAAGAAAACCTGATCTCCTACCTGAAATTCCAAATCCTTCCTTCAGTTATCGGCATAGCTCTTCGTCCTACATTGATCTGCTTTGATGTGGGTTTGGATTACCTTCACCTTTTTCATCGTTTACATCACAAGTTCTTGGCCTACATGTCTTCTTTCACCAACATCAACCCAATAGTTTGATGTGTGACATCTCTTTTTGTATAACGCTACATATGGTGCCATCTCAATACATGAATGGAAGCTATTGTTAATGGAATATTTTACCAGAGTTAAATATTGATCCCACAAACATTGAAAGTCAAGTGAGGTTGATGTCAACATGTCTTTTAAGGTTTTAATAGTCCGTTCAGATTGTCCATTAGATTGGGGGCGGTAGGCAGTGCTCAAATGAAGTTCAGTATCCATTGATTTCTGAAGACTTTTCTAGAATCTAGATGTAAAACATGGATAACGATCAGAAATAATCGATAGGGGTACTCCATTAAGTCCCACAACTTCATTAATATATATTCTTGCTAGATTTTCATGTGGTAATATTCTCTTATAGCAAGAAAATGTGATGACTTGGTAAGACTATCAATGATGACCCATATTGTATCGTTCTTTCTAGGAGTCATTGGTAGTCCCATGACAAAGTCCATTGTAATATTTTCCCATTTATACTCAGGTATGGGAAGATTTTTCATGACTTCTCCAGGATGTTTCCTTCCAGATTTCACTTATTAAAAAACTATACATCTGGAAAAAAATCAGAAATCTCCCTCTTGATGTTATCCCATAAAATGTTTCCTTCAAATCCTTATACATCTTAGTCTACCATGGTGTATAGAGAAATTGGAACTATGAGCATCATCCAAAAATTCCCTTTTTATATTAGGTATATTAGGAACACAAATTCTCTTCCCAAATTTCAAAATTCTATATTCACACAAAATGTCAATCAATCTCCCATCATTCACAACTTTAATATTCTTTTCAAACTCTTCATCATCAGTCTGAGAACTCTTTATCCTTTCTAGTAGTGATGGTTTGGCAACCATATGAAAAAGTATTGTTGTGTCACCTTCCATTGTGATTCCCATATCAATCTTTACTAGATGAATGTATATAAGATCTTTTACAACTCTCATCTAGTTCAAAACTCCATGATCTTTTCTGCTCAAAGCATTTTCCACCTTATTTTCCTTCCCCTGATGGTATTGTATAGTGAAATAATAATCCTTGAGTAGTTCAACCCTACTCTTTTTCCTAATGTTGAGTTCATTATGTGAGAGAATATACTTTTAACTCTCTTGGTCGGTATATATCTCACATTTTTCACTATAGTGATTATAAATCCATATCTTCAAAGTAAATATTACAGCTGCTAACACAAGATCATTAGTATGATAGTTTTTCTCATTAATGATTAGCTGTCGTGATGCATAGGTAATAACCCTATCATGCTGCATAAGGACACTACCTAGTATTTTCTTTGAATCATCACTATAAATAACAATCCAATAATTCCTCAATGGTAGAGTCAATATAAGATCATTGACTAATCCTCTCTTTCGTTCTTCAAAACATTATTCACACTCCTTTGTCCAAAATAATTTAACCCCTTTTGTGTGAGCTTTGTTAAAGGGTTAGCCGATTGGGAAAAATTTTGGAAGAAACATCGATAATAAACTTCTAAACCAATAAAACTGTGGACATTAGTTATACTCGTCGATGCAGGCCATTCTTGGATTTCTCTTGTAATATAAGGATCAATGGAGATTCTGTCTTTAGAGAAAATATGGCTTAGAAAATAAATATCATAAATCCAAAATTCACACTTGGAAAACATCCCATATAATTAATGTCTTCTATGAGTCATCAGGATAATGCTCAAGTGATTTTAATGATCTTCATATCTTTTGGAGTATACCAAGATATCATCAATAAATACCACAACAATGTCATCAAGATATTCCTTGAAAACCCTATTCATTAGATCCTTGAAGATAGAGGGAGAAATATTCAATCCAAAAGGCATTACTGTAAACTTGTAATGCCTGTACCCTGTTAGAAATGTTGTTTTCGGAATGTCTTCCTTCTTCACACACAACTGATGATATCCCGATCGAATTTCAATTTTTGAAAAGTATTGAGCTACATGAATTTGGTCAAATAAATCATCAATGTGAGGTAGGGGATACTTGTTCTTTATTGTTATAGCCTTGATCTACTTGTATCTAGTGAACAACCTCCTAAATCCATCTTTATTCTTAACAAAAAGAATAGGGGCTCCCCATGGAGAAACACTAGGTTGAATAAATACCTTATTACTAAATTCCTCTAGTTTTTTCATTAGTTCTACTAATTTCACAGTGTCCATTCAATAAGGGGTCTTCGATATGGGCTTTGATCAAAGAATTAAATCAATGTAGAACTCAATATATTGTTCTAGATGATGTCCAAGTAAATCATCTGGAAACACATCCACATATTATTTAAAAATAGGTACATCATATATTTGAACATTTCTTTCCTCACCCACAATTATTTCATTCTCTTCCTCCCCAATAATTGAATATAGTTGAGCTACTGGGGGTGGATCTAGATAAGAATTAGGTGGTGAGGATTCTGCTCTAAAGATAAGGTGTTCTTTATGATAGTTATCAAAAATAGTAACCTCATTCTTCATAAAATAATTTTATTGAATCATGGTCTGAAAGCCAATATATACCAAGGATTATATCAAATTCAATCATGGGTATGATGATGAGATCAGTAGATAAAAAAAATTTATACCCTAATGGGGACTGATTCACAAAACCCGGTGCAAAGATACTTCCCTTAGGAGTTTTGACTGAAAACTCCCTAGTTAAATCAAATTGGAAATATCAAATTTTCTTTAGAAATTTATGAATATATGAAACAATGTGATGATCTATAATGAAATAAAGAAGATTCTAAGCTAGAGGAAACCATTAAATTACCTGCCCCGCATCTTTTGGAGCTTCAACCTCAGTAGTAGTGATAGCATAATATTGGCCCAGATCCCATGGTTTTTTTTAGGTAAGTTCCCAATATTATTTGGAAATTCATTCGCATAATGCCCCATTTCTCTACAATGGTAGCATTCAACATCGACAACCACTTTCTTACCATTGCAATCACAAGGTTGGTGGAATTTTTCAACACACTTGCAACAGACTCTCATTTCCTTCAGGCAAGTACCAGGGTGTTTCTTCCCCCATTTAATATAGGATGGATATTAAACTTTTCCTGTCTTCCCCTTATTTCCATTTTTAGAGTGTTCAGTAGATCTCTTATTCTCTGGTTTTTCTTTAAAGTCATCAGACGGAGAAATGTTTTTTCTATCCGTATATCACATGAGACAATATCGTCGTCTGACGAGAAGGATTTTGAGACTAATGCTTCATATAGAAATTTTTCTAATCCATCAAAGAAACGATATGTCTTATATCTTTTTATATGTATATAATTTGCAGCATGCCTCGATAACAATGCAAAGATAGCTTCATACATTACGACATTATCATCCACCTTTTTCCTGAGACTAAAAAATCGTCTTTCCATATCCACTCGATGGTCATGAGGATTGTATATTTCTAGGAAAATATCATTAAACACCTTACATTACTTATTTGATACTTATTCATCTACCTCTTTGTTTTGAATCAATGACCACCATTGATCAACATCTATAGTGAGGTGGTAAAATACTATGAAAACTTTTTCCCTTTCGCTAGTCCCCAAGGTGTGGAGTATTTTTTCTAAGGAATTTGTTAATTGCTCACCTGTATGAGAATTTGTACCCACATTGAATATTGGTGGTTCTTGACTCATGAAGCAATCTAAAATTGATCCTCCGCGCTATGGAACATGGTGCTCCATACGGGTAAGGTTATTCTCCATACCCTGAGTGAGTTTTCCTAGAATAATGACAAGCTGATCAACACCAGTTTTATCAATAGATCTACTATAATTATCTTGAGTAGGATTTCAATCCCTACATGGTGTGTGTCTATTAATACAGTTTCCATTCCTTCCACTTGGCACCATTTCTAAACAATGGCATAAACTAGATTAGTTTATGAATCGAAACACATAAATACATACGTGTAAAACAATTAACTTAAATTGAATAGTTTGTCGATATAATCCATAATAATAAAAATTTCTTCCTTTAGTATGTATATACTCATAAACCCATCATAATGGTTTTTCAAGAAAAATGAGAATTATCCTAATCATATCCCCCAATAGTGTCGTAACCAAGAGTGCATCAAGGCCTGTTTTCGTGCACCAGTTCCCATTCGAGTCATGCTCAAAGCAGTGTTTTTGGGTTTTACCCCTAGGTACGTCTATTCTAGAGCAACCTCTACCTGATCGTATCTAGACAGGGATGTATTGATTGGAAATTTCCCAAAATATCTATAATACCATAATTCATGGATTTTCTTCTATACTAATCCTCAAATTCTATCTTAGGGTAATCTGCTCTAAGTACAGTTTATCTAAATCTAGATTCCAAGGTTTGAACTAAACATCCTCTATTACCAACTATAATTTCCCGACCCCAGAATCCTAGAGTCAGTGCATTATTATGTATCATTTTCATGATCAAAAAATATCATGTCTCGAGAGACCGATTAGTTTATTATCCTTGGAAGTACTAGCTACATTCATAAGGTTTAAATTAAATCATAAAATGGAAAACAGGAACAACATTGTTTCTATAGAAAATACTGAGATCCCATAGACTATCCCTATAGTTCAGTCATAATATACTTCTTCTTATACTAGGAAGAATAAAACATAAAAATGGGTGAGCTCAGATGCTCGGAAAGGATAACAATATAGTGGAAACTTACATAAATAAGCATAAACATTTAAGGCAATTTATAAAACTATAACAAATGCATTGCAATATAAACATATTCATAATTTGGAAAATATAAATCAAAATAACTCCATTTACTGACTAACATGGATATTCTACTAGTCGAATAATCACATGAAATATCAATAGCCGCTTTCATAATGATGGAATGCATAATGCCAGACTTTCATAACCACATTGTCAAGGCCTTGTGTGAAGACTACAAATAAGATTATGTCAAGGCCTTATGCCTAACCATTGGTTTGTCTTTTGCGACCTACCGATGAATCACTGAGCTATAGCGGGCTCCAGTTGTTACTTACTAAGTCTAATTGTAATGACCCAAAATTTTGAATAAATCTTGTTTCCTAATTTTGTGTGTTATTTTATTTTTTATACTCAACAAAACAGTTTCATTTGATAACATGAGTATAATTAAAATGAGACTGTTGGGTTTTGTCAATTATATGACCATTGGTCAATATGACTGCTGGAAACTAAATGTTTCGATTATTGTCTCTAAATACAAGTGATCTTGGTTAATTAATATAGAAAGAATAATCGATGGCCTCACCCAGAATTCTTGGACCGATCGAAGCCCATCTAACAGAAATTGGGAAGGTGGTAGCACCACTGGGCATTTCTCTGGACCATACCCAAGCCAATCATCATCGTGTGATGCTAGAATGGAATCTCCTTCACAAGAAGTTCAAAATGATAGAAATTACTACTTGTGCGATGTTGGCTTAGCCTCCCTCAGATTCTCTCACCTTAGCACACCTTACACTTAGGTCCTATTCTGGTGTGATAAGGGGCTGTTTAAAGAGACCGTAATTGCCTTGTGTAATCCTTTGTTTTAAATAAAAATTTTGATTTCTTCTTATGATGATGTTTATGAATTTTCAAATGTCCGGATAAATAAAGTATGCATATTTTTTTTTTGTATTTTAGAGAAAGGATATTTTAAAAAAAAAATTATGTAAACCTTAAATAATTAAAAATGTGTAATAATTTTCAAAAAAATGGACTTCTACAATTATGTTCAGTACGAAATTTAGAGTCAAATAAGATCAACATAATTTTTGATGAATAGTAAATTATAAATAGTGATTTTATTATTAGGATTAGTAATGTGACCAAATGGATTAGTAATCTCAGTGAAAGAATGTATTAATATAATCTAGGAACCTTGATTAAGTAATGTGATTCAATTAAATGGTTAAATAACTGTTTCATAAATTATTAGTCAAGTATTAGATTTTTCAGGTGAATAGTGTTTTTTAATTTAAAATTAAATTAAAATTAATTACAAAATTATTCTTATAAAATGGATTTAATTTTTGAACTCAAAGCATCAAAATTATGTTAAGGTAATATTTGGGGATTTTTCTGAAAAAAATGAATTTTCGGTGAATAGTATATTTATTTAAAAATTAAACAAAAATTATTTTGAAAATTATTTTTATGAAATGGAGTTAATTTTTGAAATTAGATCATCGATATTTGGTTAAGGTGAAATTTTTGGATTTTTCTATGAAAGTTGAATTTTCGATGAATAGTGAAAATACAGTTTTTATGTTACAATTGTTTAATGACATCATTAAATGATTTATTAAGTATGTAATCAATATGTTCGACTTATGAATAGTAGGATAAGGTATGTGGTGTCCCACGTGGCCAATACAATGGGAAAAAACCATGGGCAAGCCCATGGTTTTTCCAAAACCACCAATGAGGTGTCCCTTGGCCATTAATGCCTTATCTCCTCACTTTCCCTATAAATACCAAGAAATAATCTCATCCATTAGACTCCCAACTCTCCCCCCAATAATTATCGGCTCTAATTACCTCCCAAGGAGTCCTCTCAAGGTGCCCCCAAGCCTCAAGGTCCGAACCATCGAGTTTTAAGAGTTACGTTTTAAGGTAAGGGATCCAAACTCTCTCTTTCTTTTCAAATACTCTCTTTTATGTAATTTCTATTATGCTCCATGTTCTTATGTTGTAGGATGTTCTTTTATATTCCTCTTAATGAACTTATCATTTTCATATGATGAAAGATCCCCTCTTACTATCATCATTTTGTTTTATGAATGTTTTATGTGGTGTCGTTAGGCTGCCGAAATTTTTGTAACGGATTCTTTCACCCTTATCATTTTCATGATCCTTTTTATTATGTTGGGGTATGATCTCTATATCTATAATACTGATCTTTTATGTTCATATGATGAGAGACCCTATTTTATCTCGTCAATTCATTTTTTTGATGTTTATGTGACGCCATTAGGATGCCGAATTTTTAAGGGATTTGTTCACCTTTCTCATTTTCAAGTTCTATTTTCTGGCCAAGTATTTCAAGTTCCTTTTTGTTATGTTGGGTTATTAACTCTATATCTATCATACTGATCATTTATTTTCATATTATGAGAGACTCTATTTGATCTTGTCAATCCATTTTTGGATGTTTTAAGTGACATTGTTAGGATGATGAATTCACATAAGAGAAATCTTATTTTTTTTCTTCATTTCAAGTTCTTCGTTTCATATGGTATATCATTAAAATTTCATTATCAGGTTCATAAATCCTTTATATTCTATTCCACTACTTATTATGTATCATTTATTATTGGTTGACCCATGTCCCCTCTCTTTTAAATGTTTTCTAAAACCATGTATCATAGCCGTTATGCTGCAGAATTTTCCTCTCAAAATGTCTTTCTCTTTTCCAAATTATTATTTTTTATTAAGTGAGTACTCAAAGATATTTCTTCTACAGGGGTATTCACATATATATCAAAATGTTCTATTTGAATTCTGGTATTTACATACATGATACCAACTTACATTTTTCCATGGGATTAATGTGAAATAAGGATCACGTCTTTAATGAAGTTTTTTAAAATGTGATGACAATGAAATGAAACCAATTTATTTTATTCTATATGGGTTACTCATGAAATGTTTGATTATGATATATGTGGCTCACATGATAATAAAGAAAAATTTAAGGGTTCACCCTGATAGCGCTCCAATGCATTGGGTAAAGACTTTATATCTAGATATGACCATTTTTAACGACGCCTTGGTGAATAACCTTGGTAATTTTTAATTACACCTTGGGGATGGACCGTGGTGATACGGAAATGATTTCCAATATTAAATGTTGTAGCCACATATTCAAGTTATGAAATAAGTTATTCTTATTATGATATTCCTCATGATTTCTTTCTAATGCCTTAATGTTCTTTTTCATGACATTGTTGATATATCTCAAGTTCACATGTTAAATGTTTCCCCTTGTATCCCTTACTGGGCCTTATGCTAACCCTTTCTTTTGATTTATGTCCCCATGTTATGAGATGCAGTAATGAACCTAGGATGAACATAAGGAGAAGCCTTTCAAGTGTTTAAGAACAATTTTTTATGTTTTCATGTTTTATGTTCCTGGTTTCCAAGACACTAATCCATAATGATCCTAGGATTTGTAAAATGTAATGAAAGTTTATGTGATAAAAATTCAGGATGCTATAATTGGTATCAAAATATTTTTTTGTTATTCGTGGAAATTAGGATATTAAAACTTTAGGAAGAACCCTATAGAAAATTTTAAATATAGGAAATATTCCTGGTATTTTGGTGAGTATTGAGTAAGGGGTTTCCAAGCAAATACATCCTTGTCTGGATACGAGCAGGTAGAGGTTTCTCTGGAACAGATGTACATAAGGGTAAACCCCGAAAATACCGCTTTGAGCTAGACTCAAATGGGAACTTGTACACAACAATGGGCCTTGCTGCACTCTTGGTTATGACACACCGGGGGATATGCTTTGGTAAATTCATAAGCTTAGTATGAAACATTATTAAAGGAATAATGATAAAAAAAAATAAAGTTTCACAGAAGAATATATGATCCTGGATAACCTAGATTGGAACCCAGGGGATCACAAGTTAGGGTATACTTTTCTTCTACAATTTTATCCTTATATTCTTTACATTTAATTTTCATGATTATTGGCTAAGTATTTAATCCCCCTAATTATTCGTTCTTTTCATTGTTAATTGCGGGAAATGGAAGAGCATGTCCCAACAACCAATGTGATAGGAAATGTGATGATTTCCCTATTAATGTGAGAGAGATGATGAAAGATCAAGATGATCATATTGTGATTATGCCAAAATAGCTATCAAAAATCACAATTAACATTTGGTACCTAGTTGAATTCCAAAATTCATCAAGGAATAAGAAGACAAAGTCTCAAGGATGTTCATCTGATAAAGTTGATAAGGTAAAAAAGACCCAATTACCTTTTTGCAAAACGTATGGGTAGAGGCATCAAGGAGAATGTCACAAAGGAACTGGGAGATGTTTTAAGTGTGGGAAGATAGGGCATAAAGTAGCCAATTTCATTAAAAAATGGATAATGTGATGAATGGAGATAAATTTCGATCTAATGTACCTTTACATTTCGATTTCGTAAATATGGAGAAGTTAGACATTATCCAAGGCAATGCTATCATGGAATAGATGAGAAGCATGATGAGAATCAACAATCTTCAGAGACAAGGGAATAATGAAAGTCCTATGCTGATATGGATCATGATGACTGAGGTACATGTAACTTCTTCGCAATAATTGTCTATGTCTTGTTGTATTTTAGTTCATGCTCTATAAGCATATCTTTTATGTTCTCTATGATCATAGAGTCACTACCTAAGATGATTTTATATCATTAAGGAAAACATCTATTGTTATATACCACATATTGATGTACTGAAGCTATTCTACTTTAAAAAATGGTGGTTAGGAGATTTAAAGATTATTATTATTTTGGAAGACGTTCACTATTTTGGGAACCCTATTTGATCGAGGTAAATAGATTACTACGGTATGTTATTTGAGGAGTAAAGTTTGACTTATATGTTGATGGATCTATGAATTTAAGGCGGACTTATAGTAATTTAGGTTACATATGGAAATGATTATCCTATCTTGGGGGAAATGTGAATAGGTTAGTTAATTTTGTTATAAGCTGATAAGAGTGGTTGATGTTGTGTGAAGATGAACGATAAAGTCTATCTTGGAAGACTATGGTATGAGATCGTTATTATAATTGGGTTTCAATCTTAGTTTGGTTTAATTTGAGGAATTTTAATGTCATTTTTATGGAATGTTCTATGATGAACTTTGGGTAGTACCATGGAACTTTGAAGATTTAAAAGTAGTTTCCCTTCCTATGGGATTCTTTCTTTTTGAAGAGTTGTTTTATCTTACCCTTTCTATTTATGGGATAATGTTTAAAAATAGAAGAAATTGATAGTTAATATTTTGTGGATTAAGTGAATATCAAGTAGATGATTCTTGTGTTTTGATGAGACCAATTGTTTTTGAATGCTCATTGTTTGGAGAAAATACTAGTTTTGGTAGAAACTTTTTAAAGGATGAGACTCTACTTGACGGTATGTATATTTCATTAGGTTTTTGTTCTATGTAGTAAATTAATTCCTGAAAATTATGAAAAGGAATGTAAAACAAAAACATTGTTGGTTTACGTTTCCAACTAGGTAATAAAAGACCATTTACACACATAATAAGTTTGTGATTTTCTCATGGTTAACTTTCTCCTAATCATGTTTTCTATCACTCTCCCTAAAAACATTACCCTTTGTTTTCTCCTCCATGTCCATGTTTTCCTACATGGAATCCTAGTGTGGGTTATCTAGGGTGACCATTGTACTTCCCTTTCTTTCATTTAAAGTAATAGTTTTAGTGACCCCATTTCCGATGTGGGACATTCAATGAAATTTCAAAACCCAGTTTTAAAAAGTGCGAGGACGTAATTTCTTAAGGGGGAATATTGTAATGACCCGAAATTTTGAATAAATCTTGTTTCCTAATTTTGTGTGTTATTTTATTTTTTATACTCAGCAAAACTGTTTCATTTGATAACATGAGTATAATTAAAATGAGGTCGTTGGGTTTTGACTATTATATGACCATTGGTCAATATGACCGCTGGAAACTAAATGTTTCGATTATTATCTCTAAATAAAAGTGATCTTGGTTAATTAATATAGAAATAAGATTCGATGGCCTCACCCAGTAGTCTTGGACCGATCTAATCCCATCTAACAAAACGTGGGAAGGAGGTAGCACCACTAGGCTTTGCCCTGGACCAAACCCAAGCCAAAATTCATCGTGTGAATCTTGAACAGAATCGCCTTCGCGATAAGTTCAAACTGATAGAAATTACTACTCGGGCGATGTTGGCCATGCATCCCTCGGATTCTCTCACCTTAGCACACATTACACTTAGGTACTATGCTTGTGTGATAAAGGGAAATGTAAGGAGACTGTAACCACCTTGTGTAATACTACGTTTTAAATAAAAATTTTGATTTCTTCTTATGATGATGATTATGAATTTTCAATTGTCCGGATAAATATAGTATGCATAATTTTGGTGAATTTTAGAGAAAGGATATTTTAAAAAAATGTTTATGTAAACCTTAAATAATTAAAAATGTGTAATGATTTTCAAAAAATAGTCTTCTAAAATTATGTTCAGTACGAAATATAGAGTCTAATAAGATCAAATTAATTTTTGATGAATAGTAAATTATGAATAGTGATTTTATTCTTAGGATTAGTAATGTGACCAAATGGATTAGTAATCTCACTTAATGAAAGTATGAATATAATTTTTTTTAAAAGGTTGAGTTTCAAAGACCTCTTTATTGAACAAGTAAGATAATGTGGAACATCCAAAACAAAAACAAGATCATGTCACTCGGGAACCAGTACTCTTACTGTGTTGGGGGATCTACCACCCCTACCTCTAGGGGGACGTCCCCGACGCAATGTTCCGGCCTGCAACCAAGGACCACCTCCATCGTCAGGAAGATCAACATCCATAGCAGTTGTCATATCATCTATGCCAGATACATGTTCAGAACTTTTTCCTTCCTCCTCGCTACTTACGGATGCAAGTTCATCAAAGGAGTTGGATAAACTCACCATATAAATATATTTAATCTTGACGGATGAGGACCAGTATGTTTAATAGCATAAAGAACATCTTTCTCTTCTCCTATTGCATCTGGAGTTAATGGGTTTGTCAGAGCCTTTCACTAATCTTGCTGAGGTATCAATGTCTCTTTTTATAAAATGAAAATTTGAAGCATCAAAAAAATCCTTGCCAGTATCAGGATATTCTGCAATCGTATCCTTGCATGTCCCTAAAATCCAAATAGAGTCTGGTCCATTTGTGTCCCCTGAACGTGTTTGACTCACCTCAGTTGCATTAGAAGTTTCTAGGTTACAATGTCTTCCAAGGCCAGGGGAGCTAGATGCCGGCTTTTTACCAGCAGGACCAGCTCCCTCATAACGATGCTGCCTATTGACAGGCTTTTGAAAGTTACAGCTCGAATCCATAGGAGTTCCAGCTGCTCTTTTTGATCCCTCACTATTTCTGTAAGTTTGGGAGAGATTTGACCTTGAAGAGGCAGCATCCATTTTTTCCCTTTTTGATTCCTTGAGGAAATCACAGATAGCTCCTTCCAAAAATCAGGATCAACATCATCTTTTTCTTCACTCTCTTTAATATCTCGGCTATAATTAGATTTTTAACACTCTTTTTCCTCATAAATTCCATTAGATAGGGCATCTCCAAAAGGGAATCCACTAACAATAAGTTGTGTATTCTCAACCATTTCTACCCAAGACTGGGAGGATTTAGTTTGGGCCTCAGAAACATGACTGTCAGTCAGAAGAGAAGGGGCAGGTCTGGGATTCAACAAATCATCACAACCATTATTCAAAGAAAGGTGATTAGAGTCATGACTATTTATAGCTAGAGAGGAGTCTACAGTATTAATAGGGTTCAAATCAGCAACATAATTTGAGGTTCCATATAGTGCTTGACCAACCTTATTTTTAGGCTGATCATTTCCATGAATTCCTTTCTTACGACATTGTAGGATATCATGACCCTGAAGATGATAGTTAGAACATATAAGGTCCCTCTTTCAGGATGATTTTTCATGACCAACAATACCACAAACATCACATAAAGGTGGATGACTCTCATATTCAATTTTGAGATTTATCTCATCAGTTGGTGTTGACAAAACCACTCTATCAATCATTATTGAACTCATATCAACCACAAATAAGACCCGAGGAAAGTGACCATAACTAACCATCACCATAGCATTGTCTAATCTAATTGGGATACCTATTGCAAAAGAGATGTCGAATCAGAATTTCTGGGTGCCATAAAACCCAGTTAAGACCGTGAATTTTCACCCAAACTTGCGTACATGTGTCCTTGAGATCATTAAGGCTGATGTTAAAATACCATTCATGGAGTCTCAAGGTACCTCGGTTTAGATTAACCGAGCCTACACCCCAGGAACGTCCTTTAAATTCCTCAGATAGAAAATTAAAATGAAAGAAACTGCATCCCAATGAAACGCATTTGAAATCTGAAAACCCCCCAAATGGAAATGAGACAAGAGACAAGATCAGCGACCTTCCAGGGTTTCATACTATTTGTTAAAGAAACGCAATCAATAAGAGAATGCTTACACAAATCAAGTCATTCTATGATTGTAGTATCTGAGGCTGAGATGTGAGCAATGGGGCCTTTTTTTAAAATACGTTGCACCGATCTATTCTTCAACGAAGCAAACGATCCTCCCACAAGGCCATTGATGATCGAAACATCCTTCGAGATCTCAACAGTATTTGTCCGAGTTTGTTTTGTTGGAGGAAATTTCGATTCTGCACCCTGATTCAAGGTATAAGCGTGGAGATTCAGACTCCTCGGGTGATTTAGGGTAAGCCTCTATTTGACGAGTGGGAGAAGCTTTTCTAATTCCTCAGTCTCGTGTATTAATATAATATTGGCACCTTGATTAAGTAATGTGATTCAATAAAATGGTTAAATAATGGTTTAAAACATTATTAGTCAAGTATTAGTTTTTTCAGGTGAATAGTGTTTTTTAATTAAAAATTAAAATATAAATTTTGTTAATTTTTTTTATAAAATGGATTTTATTTTTTAACTTAGAGCATCGATATTATGTTAAGGTAATTTTTGGGGATTTTTCTGAAAAAAAATGAATTTTTGATGAATAGTGTATTTATTTAAAAATTAAATTAAAAAATATTTAGAAAATTATTTTTATAAAATGTAGTTCATTTTTGATATCAGAGAATCGATATTTGGTTAAGGAGAAATTTTGTGATGTTTCTGAGAAAGTTGAATTTTCGATGAATAGTGAAAATATAGTTTTTTTGTTACGGGTGTTTAATGACATCATTAAATGATGTATTAAGTATGTAATCTATATGGTCAAATTATGAATAGTATGATAAGGTATTATGTGTCCCAAGTGGCCAATACCATGGGAACGCCCTAGGTTTTCCCAAAACCACCAATGAGGTGTGCCTTGGCCATTAATGCCTTGTCCCCACACTTTCCCTATAAATACCAAGACATCCTCTCATCCATTCTAATCCCAACTCTCCCCCAACAAATCTCTGGTCTCATTACCTCCCAATGAGTCCTCCCAAGGTTCCCCCAAGCCCTCAAGGTCCCAACCTTTGAGTTTTAAGAGTTACGTTTTAAGGTAAGGGATCCAAACTCTCTCTTTCTTTTCAAATACTCTCTTTTAAGTCATTTATTTTATGCTCCATGTTAATATGTTAGAGGATGTTCTTTTATATTCTTCTTAATTCCATTTTAATGATCATATGATGAGATATCCCCTCATACTCTCATCATTTCGTTTTATGAATGCTTTAAGTGGCGCCATTAGGCTACTGAAATTTTTCTAACGGATTCTTTCATCCTTCTCATTTTCAAGTTTTTTTATTATGTTGGGGTATGATCTATATATATATCATACTGATATTTTATTTTCATATGATGAGAAACCCTATTTGACCTCTTAAATTCATTTTTTTATGTTTAAGTGACGTCGTTAGGCTGTCGAATTTTTAAGGGATTCGTTCACCCGTCTCATTTTCAAGTTCTGTTTTCTGGTCAAGTCTTTCAAGATTCTTTTTATTATGTTGGGGTATGATCTCTATATCTATCATTCTGATCATTTATTTTCATATTATTATAGACCATATTTGATTTCGTAAATCCATTTTTGGAAGTTTTACATGACGTCGTTACGCTGCCGAATTATCATAAGAGAAATCTTATTTTTTTATCTTCCTTTCAAGTTCATTGTTTCATATGGTATATCATTCAAATTTCATTACCATGTTCTTAAATACTTTATATACTGTTACCTTACTGTTTTATGTATCATTTATGAGTGGTTGACCCATTTCTCCTCTGTTTTCAATTTTTTCTAAAACCATGTATCATAGCTGTTATGCTGCAGAATTTTCTTGTCAAAATGTCCTTCTCTTTTTCAAATTATTTTATATTATTAAGTGAATACTAAATTATATTTATTCTATACGGGTATTCACATATATATCAAAATGTTCTATTTTAATTCTTAGATTTAAATACATGAGACCCACTTTCCTTTTTCTGTGGGTTTAAAGTGACATAAGGATCACGTCTTTAATGTGGTTTTTTAAAATGTGATGACTATAAAATGAAACCCATTTATTTTATACTATATGGGTTGTTTATGAAATTTTTGATGATGATATATGTGTCTCACATGATAATAAATACAAATTTATGGGTTCTCCCTAATAGCGCTCCAATGCATTGGGTAAAGACTTAATCTTTAGAGATGACCATTTTTAACGATGCCTTGGTGAATAACCTTGGTAATTTTTAATGACACCTTCGGGATAGACCTTGGTGAAACGGAAATGATTGTCAATATGAAATGTTTTGGCCACATATTCAAGTTATGAAATACGTTATTCTTATTATGATATGCCTCATTATTTCTTTCTCATGCCTTAAAGTTCTTTTTCATGACATTGTTGATGTATCTCATGTTCACATGTTAAATGTTTCCCCTTGTTTCCCTTACTGGGCCTTCTGATCACCCTTTCATTTGATGTATGTCCCCAGGTTATGAGATGCAGTAATGAACCTAGGATGAAAATAAGGAGAATACATTCAAGTGTTTATGATGTATGTTTTATGTTTTCATGTTTTATGTTTCGGGTTTCCAAGACACTAAACCTTAAAGGTCCTCGGTTTTGTAAAATTTAATGAATGATTATGTGATAAAAAGGTGGGATGCTATACTAATTCAATCCACATATGAGAAGGTTTAAATATATCAGAAATATTCTTATTAAAACTGGAATATGAATAGTCAATACATTATCCATAAACCATGAATGGTATGAAATAAAACATCCATAGTCAAAGATATCACAAAACCTTAAATACAGTGTGGAAGTTTTGTATCATAATAAATCAACATCAAACCAACTTGAAATATATCATAGGATGTCGACATAGATGAAATCAAAACCTTTTTTTTGTGAAATATATCTTTCTATTTTGAAATCATTTAAAAGTAACGTAATTAAAAAAGAAAAATTTATATTTGAAAATGTTAATATGATAATGTAAGGTATGAATTGACGTTGTTCTAAATGTGTAATATAGTTGCACCTTCCGTATATGTTAAAAAAACATTCATACCTTAATTTTGTCGAAATGGTCATAAGTTTCCTTGTTTGGAAAATGACTGAAATATTCCTTTCAAACCATTTTATAAAAATTCATGCAAGGTTATGAATGACATTAACCCATATTCTAGAAAATAGTAAAAATGTTTTGGAATACATTTTTATGAAACTTGATTGTGGTTGATAATGAGGTCCCCATAGATACATATGTAAAAAACAACCATGGATAATAAAGAGATTTGGAAATTATCCCTTACCTTATACTTTTTCTTGTTCATGGGTAGGTTAATGTCCTGTGTAATGGTGAAATAAATTTTAATAAATTATAAAATAATCATATACGTTAATATGATATCATATATTATCTTTTAACATTGGTTTGTAAATAAAATCTTAGTATTATCGTCATTTTAGGTGTTAATTGATTCGTTCTAATTTATATGATTTATTATGTAAGTAATGTTTATTATGGAAAGGATTTATCATTTTCATATTCATAATTATATTGTGTCATTAAACATTATTTTTAATCATTAACTAAAAATTAGTCTTGAATGGATACGATGGAGAATGAATCTCTTCGCGTTCGTGGAGACAGTAATCTGTACGTATGCACGAGCGATAATATCATTATTTTGATATTTAAATAATATATAATTGAATGGTATATCATATCTACAGAATCATAATCATGTTATATACACTATTTACATCTATTATACTTCATTATTATACCCAGTCAAATTATATTTTATTGAATAACAACTACAGCAAGATGTTGAGACGGTAAGCCGTACATAGGCATGTATGGTGACATTTTATTCATATGATAGGTAGAATAATGTATATGGTTTTACCATATTTATAATAACATCATAGTATAATGAAGTTACTGGATTTATTATTTTATAATGAAAAAAAATAAATACGTTGTGGAAGAGGAAAAGAACTTGAAGGATGTGATGAAATATTTACCTCTTCTTCGGGTTCGTTCTTTCGATTTGATCAAAAGGCCTCAATAGGTTGGATTTCTGACTAAAGGAAGGCATATAGAATTAAGGGATGACAGTTGAGAAGGTATTTGGGTAGGGTTTTTCTGAGTCAAAAGGCTTTAGAGGTGTGAATATGAGGGAAGGGGGAGTTCCCATTTATTAGAGGGGTAAGGGGAACCTTAGGAAAAGCTAGAAATATTATTTTATAATAAAATCATTTGTGGTTTCAAATGGATCAAAAATTAATTATATAAATTTTAAGGTGGGGATGGGTCGAAAACCACTCATCCAATAGTTTTTAGATAGGTTTGGGTAACTATATTAACTTTATATTTTTTATTTAACTTCAAGTTAAATAGTTTGACATTTACCAAGTCTCTTTGTATTTTTATATTATATGGTAAATAAAAATAGTATATACTTCTAATATAACCCCAAGTGGTAAATTAATGATAAACCTATCATTATATAAGTCTTTTTACCAATACTTGATTTTTAGGAATATAATATCAATTAATAATATAATATTTGTATTAGAAACCCTTTTATGTCAATTTTAACACTATTGGGTATTTTGTTTTTGTTAAATTCATAACAGAATTATTAATTTTAAAAATATTAATCTAACCAACCCTAAAATATCATATTAACCTAAATTTTTTTTGGAATTCATAAAAAGCATCAAATTAAATTTATTTGGATATTTATAATATCAAATATTTTAATATTTCATTAATTAGTTAATTATTGAATCATCATTGTTTCATAAATAAATTAAAAGAGATAATATATAAAAAATATAAATAAAATAATATTATGTTGGAATTATTTTATCTTTCTAATGAATATTTAGAGTCGAATTTATCCTATGTATAATCCTACATTACAAATTTTTTAGTTATCAATCTTTTATATTAACTCTTTTAACTCTTCATTGAATTAAATAATAATAAATGTCTTAATATCAACCAAGTGGACAAAAAAGGATTGTATTTTATTCATTAGGTTTTTTCGGTCAAATTATACTTGTCCAATATAATTACATCATGTTTTATGGTAATAATTATATCATGTTTACCCTTAATTACTCTATTTACTTTTAACCTAGGTAAATAAAAGTAAAAAGTTACTATACACCAAAAATTATTATCATCTTATTGAACCACATATTACATTCTGATGTCAACCGTGTCTCTAGTATTTTTGAAATTTAACTCACAGAAGGGGTAACATTATATTTTTTTAATTTTCAAATGATCGTAGTAGGTGGGTAAAAGACGGTAAAATGTACAATATAATTTTTATATATCTAATATTATTATAAACTGACTCCAATGAGTTACATTGAACTTATATTGGTATTATGTATCTATTGGAGCCTAAAATAAATATAAATAAAATAAATAATTATTATAATTAAAATTCTGTTTTAAACTATAAGTTAGTGTTTTTCACTATTCATCAAAAATTTAATGTTTTTAGAAAAATACGAAAAATCACCTTAAGCTAATTTTGATTTTCCAAATCCAAAAATAAAGTATATTTTGAATGATGAGATTTATAAATTTCAAAATGTGGGAATTACTATTCATAATTTCTAGTCTGATTAGTTGTGGTGTGTTAGAACTCGAAGTTGCATGCAACACACACTATTGTATTATTCAAAGAGAAACGTACCATAAAATATTGGTGTGTTACAGTTCATGTTGTAAGACCTAAAACTAGTATCCACCTTATGGGAAATATATCCTGACCATAAAATCATTGACAAATGTCTAGGAATTATTATCATAAACAATCTACATCCCCTACAGTCTGAGTTGTATGAATTCAAACTACAAATCCTAACATCCCCAACGCATGAAGTTAAATTATTTTCTTACCCAATTTTAAAATAGTATACCTATGCATAGGATATGTCCTTAAAACGTTCCTTAAATAGATTATTCCATGTGAAAAGCCATGGGATGCCTCAAATTCACATCCTAAAGAGGATCATCCATATAGAAGTTGGTTCTCTACCGTGATATGTTCTATAAGTACACGGGGATTGACTCATATCTTTATGGAACAAACAGTGACACATGAACTTGTCATCTTCAAGACTAGTAGAATGTGCATGCACCCTTCATTCCTCTATCCCCATTATAATTACACAATATTTCTTTATCTCCATTAATGAAATGTATCCCCTCTATCCATACTACATAGGTTCATGTGGGGCCAATATCACATGATTCGATTAATCACAATGTTATATTTTTTCTCCCTTTCCTTGAGTATATGAATTATTAAATTAACCTATGTGTTTTTGTGATTTGATACACGTGTGATACATGAGTACCCATTGGATCTATTCTCCTCGGTTCTTACATACTTCCTATCATACATGTACCCCTGAAACAACCACTTTCAGAATCCATATATCTCGACATTAAACTTATTTCCCTAACATAACATGAAATGACACTACAATGTTTCAAATTGTGTAGTCGATATAACCATAAACATTGTGCAATAGGATTCAGTATTTCTTCACATTGTGTAGGGCCTTCACGAGTCAATCAATTTAGGTTTTAACTCTTGTAGCTTATGAATATCCTTGAACACATATTCCTATTGACCTAACAATATGACCTAAAACATTTCATACCACCTCTAAAGGTATGTGTGGATTTATTCCCATCATCATTGGATATAGAGTGTTGATGTGAATTTCTCTCTTCAGGCCAAGTTGTAGGTTTTTCTTGATTAAAACACTATAACCGTATGCATGGAGTCCATGCCTTAGCTTCATGATGTTAAATTGTGTTTATGTTTTCTCTAGAGTGTGTGTGTAGTTTTTTGGATTCCATATACCTCAATTCACATCATTTTTGTTACTCATCCATACTTCCCATTACCATTTCAGTTTCACATCCCCTGTACAATCTCTATGAAATTAAATTAAGAGACCTAAGAGTGAAAACTCAACGACCCAGACCAAAATTTTCATGTCCAAAAATCTAGACATTAAAATATGTTCAAGTCTTATCCAAAATATGTATTGTTCCATTGGGTCTCCATGGCCCTCATTCACGTTGGGGTTTTAACTCTTCCACACAATATATATATGTCTGAGAAGCGCCAGTATTGGTTCCAAACTATATGAAATTAAATTTAGATCCCATGGTCAAAAAAATAATACCTAAAATAAATAGACACATCATAGTACAAGAATCCAGCAATTCAATTTTTTATTTGTATCAATAAGAATGTACGTCTGGTATTGGGCCTCAATGTCCCCTATTCACGTTTGGGTTTTTTTCCACCACACTGCGTATATCCATTAGATATTTTGACCCATTATACAAACTATATGATCTTAAACTATGAACCTTAATTCTCAAATATTTAAGACCATACACTAATAGTCATCTTATGATGCATATAACAGGACCTTTAGCCATTTGAAAATAGTCCAGTCATTTTGATCTTAAAATTTCTATATCCCTTATAGTCTAAGTTATATGACATTAATTTTCCGTGACTAACATCCCTAATTTAGGATGTTAATCCATGGTCTTACCATGTTTTAAAACCTGATGCCTCTATAAAAGAGATGATATTTCCCTCATTCCTTGACCATGGTTTGTCCTTTGAAAAACCATGGGATGCCTCAAATTCCATCACCATAGAGGATATCCCCAAATATCATAGGATCTCTACAAATCTATGTCCAATAACTATAAGTGTCTGGATTCCAATCCTTATGAGATACATAGAGATTCCAGAATATCTCATCTTGAGGCTCAGCCTTAATTTCATAAACCAATTATCCCTCTATCCCCCATTCCAAGATACCTTACATTAAAATTGTTTTCACCTCTTTCCTGGTACAATAATGATGACTTTAAATTATTTGATTTTTTTCTATTGATTCTTGTATGGTATGCATTTTTCTTTTGGACTCATAAATGTTGGGTCATTATTATTTTGTTCTAGACAAGTACCCTTCAAATGAAAACATATGTCATCTATACATCACAACAAAAAATAATGGCCAATAGTCCACATGATAAGAATCTAAACTATTTTCTATATTACAATCCATGTAAACATAAACTATTTTCAACAACATTCAAGAATACTTCACATGGTGCAGGGACTCTGTGGATCATTATCGTCATTATTAAACACTTTCATCGCATGAACATCCTTGAACACCCTTTTCCAATGTACTTGACCATATATTCTTAGACTATGTATATCCCCTCATGAACTACACGTGTCTTGATTCCCATATTTGTGGATTAAATAGTGATTACTTGACATACTATATTTAGGGATAGCTATAGATCCACCTAAAAACCATTTATTTTCTAGAGTGAAATCACCTCAAAAGTGCCCTTGATCCTCCTTTCTTGAATAATTCAAATTAAATTACCTTGACCTATTAATGGGTTTAGATTCCCTTATAGCCAGATATGAAAATAGAATGTGATGGAAAACTGAGGTTCAAGCCCACTAACCTCCCATGCGCATTATTTTAAACTTTTGTCTTACCCTGGACAATGTTGACATGCCTTGAATTAAGAGATGATCTAACCTTTTATTAATCCGAGATGCCTAGTGTGAAAAATACATTATGGAATATCCTCCTCAACCCATTATGATAATCTATATATTTACACCATATATATTTCGGATACCTCATATCCAACTATGATATGATTCAATAATATCGATAATGACGATATCCCCTATTGATGGTGGCCTTTTATCATGCCTTGTTTTAGAAAACCATGCGGATTTATTCCATTACATATTGGTTATATAGGTACACTCGTATATTTTATCGTAGGTCCATCCATCTATCAACTTTTCATAGACCTTTTTCCATCCCATTTATCATATTCTAAACTTAAAGACCATAAAGTGTGTCCATATTGTCCATGAAAATGTGATATGTGGTGTTTGTAATTATTTGATCAATCAATCCAGTTAAATTTTTCACTCCACCTTCTTACACATATATCATTACAGCAGTTTACCTCATTTTCCAAACTCTATGGTCATAAACAGAGAAATGTTCCCATGTTCAATCAGCATTATATTAAAAAATTTGTGGTTTATCTTATGGGGGTTTTGTGATTAATCAGGTGGTGTGTTATCCCCTTAATTTAGGTCTAGAAATAATCCTTCAATTTCCACCCATTCCTTGAAGAAACCCTCTTATTAGTCCATCGAAAATGACCTTAATAAATATGTAGAAGGTAAAACATTATGAAATTAAAATGAAATCAATGGGACATGCACCAGAACCTTAAACTATGTGAAAGAAAATTACATATGAGATACCACATGGGGTATGACCTATATCTTTTACCTTTAATGCAGATTCACTATTTTCTTTTTTTCATAATTATAATCTAAAATACTACCCCATGCAAGGAAAATTGTATTCCCTCCTTTCCTAACATGAGAAAAAAATTTTGGGTAGCCTAGTGAATGATCCTCACAAATTCAATATTCTAGCCACATGATGTTAAACAATGAGATGTTTCATGAGGAAATAATGTTTAACCCTAAAATTCACCATCCTCAATAAAGGAATCCTAAATAATGTCTCCAAATTCATTAATATATGACACTAAACTATGTATTTATCATCCTTATTACATGATGTAAAACTAAAATGCATAACGGATCCTCGATCGAGATGACATTTCCACTAGTTCTATTCTTCTACATCATTATACAGGATCCTTGACTGTTACATGAAATTCATGTTGAGGCTCCCATAAATGATGAGTTTGATTTTTAGACAGATACAGCCACACATTGTGCTCTAAGAAATTGTGGAATAATTATAGGATTTTTGGAATCTAATCAATAATTCCATCACTTCTTTCATTAATTAACATTCCACTAAATTGGATCATCATCCATGTACAAGTATTATGGAACCCCATAACAACAAGGTGTCTAGCTAAAATTGCTCACCAACTATCATGGGTCAATTCCCCAGAGGATGTTTGATGGAATTTTGAGATAGGTACCATATGTGATTCATGGGTAGTGATCAAATTTATGTTGTTTTCTATAATTATCAGCAAAGTGATATGGATGAAGTGTTTCAACCATGGTCTATAGCTATCCTATATGAGGATTCTACCCCACTTTTGTTTCATAATTTGGTCATTAATATTTGAAACCTATGTTCAACATTTTATATAGAATCTAATGCCCAGAGAATTATCCAATTCATGAACTAACAAACATTATAAAATAATGACAGTTGTTTAAAGACTCCCTTTCTCTATCCATTCAGACTCTTGGCCCAAAAATATCTTGTGGTTATTCAGAAGTAAGAGACCAAAGATTGTTCCAAAATTATTTGACACTATTTTGTGAAGTGAAATCACATGGACTTAACAAGTTTCACACTCTTAGCATGTCTCACTTGAGATTATGGATAGGTATTTGGTTGAATCTGATGAATGATTAATGAGAATTGATAAAAATGTAATAATATGTTCATGCATGACAGAGTTGAAAAAACTGTTTCATATGGTCATTGACAAATTAGAGTCTGTATTTTTTCAAATAAATTTGATTATTAAACTCAGTAATTGATTTCTTAAGATCATCCAACCATTTTTGAGTGGCCTTATAGATTTATTACCATTCTAATTGGTCATATTTCACCTCATCCCCTTTGTAGTTGAAATTCTATGCTCTGATTCACTAACAATTATTCGCAGACCTGAACGCAACCACTAAGGATAAAAAATTTTCTTATGTGTCCTTGTATTCTACTAACACCACCTTCAGGATGTTAATTACTTCATCATGGGTAGTTTTGACTGTCGCATGCTATTTCACCATCTCTGTTTGAAGAGATATCACTCTTTCACTCTCATCATGTTCTTTGGAACCCTCTACATTTTTCCACTTCTTGGAATGGTCAAGAACCTACCAATATGCATGATCCTTCCTAAAAATAATTTTCTAGGATTGCACATGAACATTTTACAAGGTCACCCCACATGTCCCCAAGAAGACTATCCAGTGGTGGAGAGTCACCACTAATTGTGGTTGTTCATCAATATAAGTATGGGTGATAAAATTAAAAAAATAACTCCATGCCTTGATGAACATGATCTGATTCTTCTTTATGAATTCTGAGATAAAATCATCAATGTTTTCATATAGTCATGGATTATATTGGGCAATGAAATGGAGTATATTATTGGTCAGATGCTAAAAATTCAGTTCTTCATCCATTAGAGGACAAAGAACTTCCTTCTAGGATTGGTCTTATCGAGTTTCCTCGCTAGTAGTAGATTCCTCCACTACCCGAGGTGGCACCCTGAGCTGGATCAAACCATCCAAACATCCTTAGAATCCATTGTTAGGGGTTTAACCTCTGCTTAATGCCCACAACTACCATCATTGGCTATTATGGATCCATAATTTCCAACGTCACACACTAACTCTCCTAAACAACCTCATATGTTCTACCAACCCATCATGAATTAGTCTTAAAAATAGACCTCAGGTGGAACCACAATCATTGGTTTCTCCACTAGTGCACAATCAAACAACCTCTCCATATTCCTGAACCCAACCACCTTTATTGGGGGAATTGTCTTTATAATCCCATCATGGAGAACATTCATGGTTTTAATAACCACCAAGGTGTCTTATTTCATTCTCAAAGGTGTAGTAGCCTTCTCCACTTACACCTCATCCATAGGAATTATTAATACAATCATTGTTATAGGTAACTAAGTCTTTAGAACCAATTGAATGGTTATTTTGAAAAATACGTGTCATTAAAACCTGTGAAAACAAAGAGAAATATACATAGATGTAGATAAAAATGGGATTTACATGATTTTTATAGTGTTGAAATGATATCATAAAGGTTCACTTGTATGTATTTTGGAAAGGTTCCATCTTTAGTCACCTCCTAATCACATGTGTTATTCATTGGTTGATCGCATCCAAAAAATCATAAAGGTACTACACACTTTCCTTGTGAAGTATGAGGACCCATCGCTCCCTTTTTCATGTCCATGAAGGATCTTTAATACCACTATTTCTAATTCGAAGGAAAGTAGAAAAAATGTGCCTAGAAACTATTCTATGAACAATTATATCCTAGGAACATAAGATCTGTATATTTACCAAGTTGGATGTTGTGATTCCTACAAAGGGAGCGACTCGATATGCATTGCTTCCACAAGAATCAACAAAATCCTTCAAAAGAAGAATTATAATAGATATATCATGCATGAAATTTTTGGGGTGTTATCATTTCTGTTAAACCCTTACCTAGTCAGTCAGAGGTCATACAGTGACAGAAGAATAAACCATGCCCTCCACCGCTACCACATATCGCTCTAATTCATTAAATGACACAGGAAACAAGAATATGGAATGGAAAATAAAATCAAGACTCATACCATCCATATTAAGATATTACCATATCCCAAAATAGCCATAAACCATCATATAGTCATCCCAATGGTTCCACAGTTTAGGGAAACATGCATTACTATGAATATCTATGAGAAAAAACAACATGCCAGAATCATGGATGAATCTCCTTGGGACAAACCTAGAGGGTGTGCCTCCTTAATGTTACATATTCCTAGAACAACCATTCTTGATGGTTCTCCTCTCCTTTTACCTCCTACTATTTTGGGGTTGTTGACTACCAGACCCACTGCTTCTGCCCTTCTCACTATGCCAGCACTACCACCATTATGTACACTAACCACCAATCTGCCAAATCCACAAAATTGTAGGGAGATCATTCATTGGTACAAATTTCTTACCCATTCAACATATCCCCAGGATACGTTCTCTCACATCTCATCACATAATCATGAATAAGTCCATACACAAAAGTAGGTGGTGGAAAATCCTTCCACATTTTCCTGTCTTTTCCCTTGAACAAGCTCCAAATATAAATCAACACTAAATGATCTCTTTTATTTCTCACCTCAATGTGATGATTTAGTTTCATCAACATCATAAATTGGAACTGGATTTCAAATCGACACAGGTTATATGGTTTGTAGATAGGCTCACAGTAGACCCTTGGCACCAATACCTCACCTTAGAAGGATGGAATGTATGATCTCTACTAGACTATCCATGTTCTAACATAAGTTATTTACTTAATTAGAATGGGGATTGAATTAATATTGAAGTTCTAATCTATCCCAACCATCTATTTCCTTCCTACATAACCGAATTTGAATGGCTGACACTGCTAAATATTCAATATCCCCATAAAAAAGTTAATAGAAGTAGGGGAGATGGGGCTCAGGTACTCATATCCCCAATGTGTGTGACCACCCAACTATATAAGAAATGGGGATTCCCACAAACATGTAACAGAGTCCTACCTTAGGTGTTATGGATAATAATTTTATATATCCTTTCAAGCATTAGGACAACAAAATTGAAATGCACCCCCATTACCTGCATCACATTCATAATGAAGGTTCTCGACCACACTGCCATGTGTGTATCCCTCACATGGATCCATCAAAATTATATGAAAATATAAATGAACCCCACCATAATGACCATATAATTAGTATCAATCATGATTCAGGATCTTAATAGCTACTACTAGATCACCTTTATGATCCTTTAGTAAGAGTTCTCCTGAGTATTATTCATGTTATGATCTCATCCTAGTCAAAAATATTTTTGGGTGGCTCCTCTCCCTAGACTAAATATTATATGGCTTCATTTAGGTAGTTATCAAGCCATATCATGGTGGGGATATCTATCATCCCCATATTCTCACAACTAGTTTCCTATAAAATATTGAGAAGTGAATTTTTTAGTTAAGGATGAATTTCTCTGTCATCCCACATGTTTTCTATTGGGAGATACTAATCATAAAACACCCGAAGGATTGGTATCCAAGATATTTTTTGAAGTTACCAATTTATGACATCGACCTCCCCATGATAAAGATAGAATATGTCATTACCCTACAAAAACATACTCATCAACTAGGGAATAATTTCATAAGGGTGGTAGATATGGATCATCATGTCCAGTGTTTCATTATAGAGACCCACATGATTCCATGATTTTTCAAATTCACAGCATAACACACATGCACAGAATTCCCAAGTCAAATCATTGGTGAAATTTCAATCATTGCGTAAGTCCAAGTTGTTATTCATCCCATTGATTGAATTCCCAAAACCCACCTTGCATATCATCTCATACTGTGGGGAGGATGAATCTCCCTATGGTTTCTGCCAATCAATATAATTTATGATTTTTATTAGAACATCCATTGTAATTTGTGAATGGTCGTTATTGGTGTGGCCAAAAGCACCCCAGTTCCACTAGTACTAACTTTTTTTTCCTCTGAACAAGTAATTTTGCTTGTCCCTATTCACCGTCGAGATAATGACATCTCCTCTCAATCAAAATCAATAATGTAACAATCTATTTCAAAGTAGTTACTCCCACCTGATCCTCATTCAATAATTTGGGGAATGATTCATGATCCAAAAATCATAGAACAAACTCCCAGATCATGAAATTTATAACAATTTCTTCCTCACAAGTTTCGGTATCATTGACTCCCTAAGTATCCATAAAATTCAAGACATAGTTTTTCATTCATGTCTTGTTCATAAAGGTCACCTGTGAAGGTCTTTCATAATGATTTTTCTATGAGGTATTTTATGGAGATATTTATTCAGAAAGTTATGATTCATATAGCCTTGTTCACTGATAAAAATTTGTAGGTTGGGGTTTTTAGTGTATTGATCACTGAGAAGAGTTCATGGAGAATGTTTCACATATTTTTTCCACTAAGAATTATTTGTGGATAACTATTGGTGGATATGGTGAGAATCAAGATAATATATTACTTTTCTTTACTCCATGTGAATGTTCAATTACATTAAGATCTTACCGTCTTCTATTTATAAATGTATTGTCGGCCCTAGGCCTCATGATGAACTTCACATCGAAATAATTCAGAACAAGATCCATGATGATGATTCATGAAAATGAGTAGATTGAAATTTTTTTATGATTCTGAATTAAAATCAGACCCTCGTTTTCCCCCATGAACTCTCATTATGAGGGAAAGAATTTGTTGGCACCAAAATATACATTCTATAACAATGGTCAAGGAATGAACTATGAAAAACCTTCTCATTATTACTTCTTAAATCATGATTTATTATATTAGGTTACACATAAAACAACTTGGAATATATAAAAGAATAGTTCCATTCAGAATTAGGTACGTTATATAACAAAATAAAGAAAAGAACATATCTGCATTGTTATAAACTTCCTTAAATTATCATAATATTCATCCACACTTAATAATACATGGGATGTCTTAAGGACATAGCTAAAAAATTAGTTATCTATAAATCCCAATATTTGAATAAAAATAGTATATCATGAAGATAGTAATTCATGTTAAAAAATAGACATATAAATAAGACATAAAAGAGGTTAGAATCATAAACATGAACAATGAGGCATGATATAACATGATAACATAATAGAAACATGGTAAATGATGAAAACAAATGAACATACTACATTGTAAATTTTGTTCGAGGATAACTAATTAGTCTTCATGATGGAAAAAGACATGTGAATTATTAGTTTCTCTCTATAATCCCATATATGATTACTGATGAGACTAGAATTTTAATCAATGCATTTGAGTGATATATAATTTTGGGAGTAGCTATCACATTTATTTCATTATCATGCTTAAGTGTGCCACAAATAGCATACAACATGGATTCATTTATCATCATATTATAATCTGTAATAAAGGAGTTATTAATTTATACATGTAAGTTCCCAATCAATATGTATATGTGTATAAAAGTGAACACCCTTGATAGTATGTTGTAATTGGTATTCATTACATAATTTTTGACCATGGGAAATTGTGATGAAATTTCAAGTGCATAATAGGGGAGTACGAGTGTTCATGAGAGGGATTAATGATAGTTAAAGGGATATCTCATCATTTAGACATAAAATAAATATAAGGTGGATATTGAATATCATTTCCCAACATTAGTCAAAAAAGAAAAAATATATTGTATGAAGAAAATTATTGAATAATGAGGAGAATGAGAGGATCACATACAATTAGAGTGTGATCAAAATGCTCCGAATGAATTTATTGGGATCTTGGGGAAACCTTGGGATGACTCTATAGTGGAGATGGTAGAGTAATTACTTGGTTCCTAGTTTTTTGGGGATGTTAAATAGGATATTTTATTGTTTTATATATGAAGATAGAGGGTAATTCTATATTATTTATAAAACATAGGTTTTGGACTCTATATTAAAAAATAACCAAAACCAAGAAACATACCAAGGCTACTCCCATGGTTTCTTCCAAAGAGGTTTTCATTAAAATATTACATTATAAAAAGGGAAATAATTTGAAAATATTACTCTTAGTGATGTTGAGGTGATTCATACTCTTAATTAATGACTTTAAATCATTAAAATATTTTATAGGTTTTGGAGGATTTATAATAGATTTATAAAATTAATATAATGAACAAAAAAATCAAAATATTTTAAACAGAGATAATATATTTGTTAATACATACACTTCATATTATTTATTAAATCACTTTTGGGTCATTATGATGTCATAATACACATCATATATTTATAAGATTTTTAATTTTTACTAGATAATTTGATTGTCTCACAAAATTTTCAAAAATTAACAATAGGATAATATAGAAATTCTAATTCCTATAATAATATTAATTTTAGAAATATAATTTTCTAAATATATATTTTTACTTTTTAAATACCAATTATTATTTATTGAGAAGTGTTGTGTTTTTTGACATTAATAGTTTTTAACACTTATAGACGTTACATTTGACATCATAAAAATTATATTATCATTTATATTAATTAACAATAATTTAAAAATAATACTTATTAAAATATTTTTAATTTTAAATGTACATTATTTAATTAAAATTCATCTTAATTAAATTTTAATACTATTTAAAAAGACAAATTGTTCATTATTTTCTAAAAATAATAATAAATTATAAAGTAATAATATGAAGTAAATATATAAATTAATATATAGAAAATGAAATATAAATTTCAGTATTATTTTTTTAAATAAATGTCACTTTAATACATCAGCAAAAACCCTAAGGGTAAGGTGTTTGATAGTTATATTTTCCTGGGATGGTTCAACATACATAGTTTGTGTCATGATCTTAATGAGCATGAACTTCTTCCATAAATTATTTCCCTCAATCTTAACATATTAGAAATGTGGTTTTTCTTGGTTGATGGAAAAGAATAATGATATTATATCCCATGGAATAGTTGATAAATGAAATCATGTGGTACAATTATACCAGTAGACACCGTCAAATTCATTTTTTGTCAATTCAATTTTTTAAAACCCTGTATTTATAATTATCATTGGGTAACTATTGGATAGCTATATTATCAATGATTATGATGTTTAAAATTATTTTAAATCTGATAGGATATAAAAAAACCTAATATGTGAATTTGTTTTCTATAACCATAATTCATAATAATTAATTTAATTAAATTTCTGGAAATTTTATTTATAAAAGATTGGGTCGTTACAATATTCTCCCATTCAGAAATTTCTCCCAAGAAATTTTTATTTCAAACACTAAAAAATATTACAGTAAATTTGTTTTATCACTTCTTAAAGCTACCAGGTAACATATTTAAACTTTTCATTTCACCATAATACTTTTTCTAAGTTCATTGTCTTATTTCTCGGAATATTTTCTCCATAATCTAAGATCTTCACCTAAATCACCTCAAATGATAGATCATTATTGAATGATACCACCCCTAGATTGAGTTCATTTTAGGTGTTTCGTATGAACACCCTCAACAGTGGTATGTTGAATATATGATGTACTTGATATTTCTTAGGTGGGAGTACCAGTTAATAGGACACCACTCGAATGTGATCAAGGATCACAAAGGGGTCTATGTATCTTGGACTAAGAATTCCCTTAACCCCAAATCTATTGATTTTACTACACGAATATATGTTAATAAATACCATGTCTCAAATATCAATATCTAGGTATCTTTGATGATGGTCATCATAGCTCTTCTATCAACTCAAAGTAGACCTAATGTGCTGATAAATAGTCATAACATTTTCCCCCATTTCAAAGACTATTCTAGGACCTAGTAGTTTCTATCCCCAACATCATCCCAACATAAAGGTGTTATGAACCTATTCACATATTGTTCTACATAGGTATCTATTAGTATGCATGAATGGATATTTTTAAGGTATAATAAATATACTAGAGGAAGATGATCATCTCATTATCATTTGATATCAATTGTTCATTCTCCCAACATGTCCTCAAGTGTTGGGATAATACTTTTGTTTTGGAATTTAGTTTAAGGGTGATAATTAGTGATGATTTTCATCTCATTATTTAGATAATGTTGGATACTCTTCCATAACATGGAGGTAAATCATGGGTCTCAATTATATTCAATCTATAGCGGTGTTCCACATATCCCCATTACTTATATAATGTATATACATGCATGTTGGTCAAGTGAGAAGTCCCCTTGAATTACAATGAAGTTAACGGTATTTATAATACTATCGATCCCAACCTAAATAGGATCATTTTCTATTTATTTCTTTAGAATAAAATTAAAAAATAAATGTTGATGTTTTCCCATTTCTATGCAGATAGGGGAAATGGTTTCATCATCCCCTTTCATTTTTGACTTTCTGAATTTACTTGATTTCATAGAAGACATCATTATGTATATTTTTTGATCTAATTACAAATATTGTACATTCAATAGTTCCCCATGTGATTATGATACATATTTTTTCATCCCGGGTTGATGGAGAAATTCAAAATATGGTAATCCTCAAACATATCCTTCTTTAACTCAATATTAGATGGGATGCATAGTCGTGACCCAAATCTCACAACTCCATCATTAATATTGAACTACAATGATTTCTTGGTTCTTATAGAATCCAATTTCTTCTGAATTCCCCAATCATTTAACAGAAAATTCTTTATCCTCTCCCAGAGAGATGGTTGAGAAATCATTTGTGAAAGGACGTATGAGGTTCCTTCCTTTATGATTTTAATATTAATCATATTCAAGTATATAATTATCATATCATTCCCAATTCTCGTCAAAAAAAATTATGGATCCTTTATACTTATTGAATCTTCCACCTTATTTATTACTCAGATTGAATTAGATTGAGTGTTCCCAGTCCTTCATCATCTCTAACTATCATCATTGGTGAATATAGAGTCTTTTTGTCTCAATATACCCTCGAGGGTTTTGTGATCCATATATATATTATAGTTATCCTAAAATAGATAATGGCAACATATTTTCACTGTATTAATCATTGTGGATAACTCCATCTCAATTTTTTGGTACTTATGCCCACGAAATCCCAGTTCACATGAATAATAGGTTATCAATTTTTCCTTATTCATTAACATATATCCTAACCCATTCATTAAATAATATATAAATACCAGGAGAAGTTATCCAATTATGTGTTTTTTGAGTAAATGGATGGTGATTAGAATACTTTTCAACTCCTTTAAGTTCTATTCACATTCATCATTCCATGAAAACATCACTCCCTTTTGAGTTATCTTGGTTAGAGTGTTTGAACATTGTTAAAAATTTCTCAAAAATCAACAATACTACCCAGATAATCCATGGAAACTATGGATATATTTCACAAATTTTGGCCTTGAATATAAATCAATTTGTGCAATAATTTAATGGGGCATAATTATCCCATTTAATTTGATAATATATCCACGAATGAAACATCCTTCAACTAGAACCCACATTTTTTATACATTTCAAAAAGAAAGTCCTTTTGTATGTAAATTAGCACAGCACTAAGATGCACATCATTCTCATCATTTCATTTAGAGTACATTATTATATCGTCAATAATTACTACCAAAATTTTTTCAATGACAACATTAAAAAATATATTCATCAATTGCATAAATATTGTTATAGAATTAATGAGTCCAAATGGAATTACTATGAATTTATTAAGCCTGTAGATTATTTTGAATGTATGCATGGAGACATCCTCATTCATCAACATAGATTTGTAATATCCTAATTGATGATAAAGCTCAGAAAAGTATTTTTCTCCACATAGACGATCAAACAAGTAATTAGTCAATGTACGGAGACACATTTTCTTTACCATGATCTTGTTTTTCTCAAGATAATCAATGTAATGGTGTACTAAACAATCCTTCTTTATGTTGTAGAGACCCGGTTCACCTAAAGGTGGCAAACATGGGCATATTGACACATTAACCATATTATCATGTACTAGTTTCATCTTCTCCTAATGTATCAAAAAACATATTTGATATAGAGTATTGGATAATAGAAATTTCCAAAATATATTCTCCTTTCAAAATTCATCCACTTACTTAGGTTGAAGTCAAGGAAATTCCACGAGAAACACAGAGGTATATTCCCTCATAATGGGGATGTTTTCAATGATGGTATTTTTCTTATAATTAATATTTTGAGATAGATACAAATTTTAATAGGTAAATAATATCAATTCAAAATATGTTTGTTCAGTATAATATATTCCCTACTCCATGAACTTGTACATAATTAGGGGTCGATTCTCAATAAAAAGAGTGATTTACTTCTTGAGGAAATGTTGATTTGATCTATACAGGGAATGGAAATTCATACCTACAATTCCATCAAATTCTACAGAATGGAGTATCATAAGTTTGATTGGGAAATTAAACCCATAAATGATTACATGGGGAGTTATATACTTGGGATCTCATAGTTTCCACATTTTCTATTTTCAGTTAAAGATTTACTTCCATGATTTATGGTGGTGTCTAAATAGTTCTACTAATCATGTTCATTATAAAGGATTATGTAGAACTACAATAAAAACCGTGGTTTCTATTTTTAAATGGATATCTAGCGTACATTTCACCACAAAATTTTCAGGATCCACATCAATAGTTAGGGTGGAAAAACATTCCCTTACTACCATGAATATTATTTCTTGTATTCAAAAACCCATGGGATAGTTTATTTGTTGGAAAAGTGACCAGGTTCTTTATTTTTGATGTAGGAACATTGTTCAAAGGATTAAATTAATCACTATGTTCCTCCATCGCAATTGTGGGGTTCTCCCAATATAAATTTCTAGCTAGATGACATTACTAACTGCATCAATATCATTTCCTGGTACCACTTACGAAAATTGTAGGGTTCTTGTTTCCACCTCATTAAAATGTGGGTTTATGATATTTTGTAGAAAAATTTTATTTCACCATTAGACCTGCAAACATAAAGTTTACTTTCCACTTATTATCATTGTGATACCCTTGAGATTCTATTGTCCTAATATAATATTTTTTGGAACATAGAAAAATTTACTAGTAGCTATAAAATTCATGGATCACCATAGATTTTCATAGAATAGGTTTTATCCCACAAATTAAGTATTCAACCTAGCATTTGCAGTAATGAAAAATCATACAGCTTATCATTAAATTCTTGTGAATTTTTCCTCGTAGGCCCCAATATATTCATCATCGTTTTTATTGAGTGGAATAGAATCCATCTATATTATATTTTGGAGATTAAATGTTTAGTATTTAATGAAAAAAATATCTGGAATTACTTCCACCCCTCGATTTGATGTCTTACTCAACATTTATATTACTGACCAATGTCCACCATGGATTAGATTCTCTAAACATATAATAAATAGATAGTATTACCATATCTTTCTGGGAACATTGTAGTATTTTGAAGATCTCCCTGATGGTGATTATCCATTTTTATTCTATCAATGGATGAGATGATCCATGGAAAGTTGGTGGTCATTATCACATAATGGTCTAAATTAGAGCTTATTTATTCTTTTGGGATTTTGGTGCTCCTCCTAATCCAGGAATCAATTTATAACATAAGTTAGTTGAGAGTGTATCATCAAAATTTTCTTTATTCCTTTTCCAATTGGGCTTGACATCTAATTGCGGGATGTCATCACATTTCCCTTCAAATTGATTTTTACATGATTCCACCTATTTCAATCCAATGCCAATAATAAATGGAAGATTTTGTATGATTATATCAAAATTTTGATACATAATATATAATCAAAAGAAAATAAAAATATAACAAATATGTTACATATATATCATTGACATGTAAATTTATAGGCTTCAATCTATTTTATGAATGATCTATTACATGACATATAATTTTTTTGGAATTTCTTCCCTTATTAATGGTTCATAAATACATTATTATTCTACCAAATAACATCCTCTAGGAGTGTCAAACTATGTTTGGATGAAGGAATGTTGTTGTGCACCAATTCCTGGTCGAGTCTATCTCAAATAAGTATTTTTTGGTTTTATCCCTATATACATTTATACGAGAGCCATGTCCACTTGTAGTATCTAGGCATGAATTTATTTTCATGATAACCCACATAATATATACATTTAAAAAAATATGGGATGTTTTCTTATAGTTGGATTTATCTAGAATTCACTCACTAGAGTTTTCTAATATTAATCTAAAATATTAATAAACATTTCCTCTAATACAAACTATAACACCACTTCTATTCATTACATAATAATTTATGATTTAATTAAAAAAATTACCCAAAAGGAATCCAAAAAGATCGATAGGTCTAGATTCATTTATAATTACATATAATAAATAAAAACATAAAATTTAGAATATATTCCCATTATTTATAAGATCTCTAACATGATCATGTTATTCCATCATATGTAAAACTAGATGTGATAACCTGGGAAAAGACATAATAATGAGGTGAGATATAAATCTCAATATGGGAATAAGCATGGAAAACCCTAATAAAAGTAATTAATGTAAAAAATAGTCATATCAATGAGACATAAATGTGGTGTGAATAATAAATAGAAAAAATGAGATATGATATAGAATGATAAAATAAAGGTGTCATGGGAAATGTGGAAACAAGACAAAAAACTACATTATATACATAGGTAATGTAAATATTCAAAGAGATAATGATGGAAAATTTCATATAAAAGATTATTATCTCTCCCTAATCCATTTTACAATGTATCATGTAATAACACCGACCCCTATAGACCATAGTAGGTGTTTATTTTATTATAATTCCATAGATACAAGTTATCACATAACCAAGGATAGATAATTTTATAAGTATTGATAAAAAAGATACATATAAGGTTCCATTAATACATTTGTAATTAGTTATATAACATACAGAGTGAAAACAGATGTAATGACCCAGACCCCTATGATATATTCTTTTGTTGGATTTTTTGTGTTTGAGTTATTAGAGTAGCTCAAGGTGACGTACACCCAACACTTTTCCATGTTTCAAAATCTGTGAATAGTTTTTCCAGTTATGTGAATAGTTTCATCAGCGAGAAAGTTTTTAATAGTGTCATTGGTGTAACATATTTGAATAGTGTCATAAGTGAGACAGATGTGAACAGTGCCTCATGTGAGACAATTGTACTATCATCATCGGTGAGTAATTCTCGTTGTCGGTGTTAGTGAGTCATTTATACTATCAGCGTCGGTGAGTCATTTTTACTATCGGTGTCTATAGGTGTATAGTGTTTCTAGCCATCTGTAGGTGTATAGTGTTTCTAGCTTCCTACAATTTCGCCCCATTGATGTTTTTTTTGATGTAAAACAATCTCAAGGCATTATTTTAGGGGGTTAAAGACTGGTTCAAAGCCCATAACTATTATTTTTTTTCTAATGCTTGAGATTCATTTACATGGTAAAGCCACATTGGTTAATGTGATTCTATTTTAATGGAAAATCTTGCATATCATGAACTGCTGCACCATTAAATCTTCTAAAGGGATGAGATATCGTCCTCCCATGTTCTACCTGCTTGTTCTCTAGTGCATGTCACTCGATCCATTCATTCTTCCCTTATGAGTAGTGTGATCGAACGTTAATCCTTGGATCATTTTCCATTGATGTTTCTTCATGTTTCATGTGCACCCCATGTTATTATGAAAGCAGCAAGTGTCGATCTATTATCAATAAGAGGTATGATATACCTATTTTCTTGTGTTTTCTTCGATCGCACTTCACCAATATCTCTTTTCCATGTAATGGAATGTTATCTCCATGTATCTAATGTATTTTTCTGGGGTGTTGGTTAGTGCGGTCGTGTTGAGGCAACCTCGGGTGGATACAGTTGTCACGGGGGGAGGTAATCATAATATGTTATGTGGGATGTTTTCATTTAAATAAGGTTATTATCGTTTCTAGGGTAGGGATACATTGCTTCTCAATATTTTTTTATGAGAAACTATAATGTTTGCATGATTCAACCCACTAGATCACAATGGAATTAGTGTAATAAATATTTAAACCAAATAAATAAATTGGTATTGATTATATGTTATTGCCCCTTATTTTACTAGATAGTGTGATATCTATGATTTACTTAGTTAGCATGTCATTCTTGACAGAAATTGGAGAAGAACATAATCTTGTCATAATTTTAATTATTTTTCAAATATAATGATGCAAGTAAATGAATTTGGTTGTTTTTATTGTAATTTGATGTCAATCAAATGGATGGAGTAAACATGTGTTGTTTTTTTGTGATAGAATACAATTTAATTTTCCCATAGATAGAACATAAAAATCATAAATTGGTTAATTATATATTGATTAAATAACATCCTATTTGATAAAAACATAATGCCTGATAGGGTTCTGATGTACCCTCTTTCTTGTAAGGTCAAGTGTCTTGACCTTCTAAGAAAAGAATTCTCATTATGTATGAATTTCGGATGCCATGGTTAAGTGCCAAGATCCCAGTTGATATAATTCTTGATTCCTACATCTTTTTATGTGTTATGAGACTGGATGGATGTTGTGAGATATAGGGGTAGGGGGGCCATTGGTTGTGGCAGCAGTCAACACATAGAGTGGAAAGAAGCATCGGTTTATGAATGTGAGTGTCAGGAATGAGACAAGAGATGATGAAATGGGTTGGATGTTTATTCTTTATGAATTCTAAATCTTATTGGTTGTTTATATTTTATACATTCCCTGCTTCTTAAGGAAGCTATTTTTTCTACCCTCCATACAAAAAGAGGTGATGATGCGTGGTGTATGCCACAATCATTTTGGGTTTCACATCATGAGGGATAATGGGTCTATGCTCTTTCAATAGGTGGAAAATCCATGAATGGTAGTTCATCTACTCACCATGTTGATCCCCCTAGTGTTTAGTAGAATTGAATGTTTTTTAGTATACTTGAGAATATGGGAAAGTAATAATTCTGTTAATAAATGATGTTAACCCAGGTGGTTGGAGCTTCCTGGGATGCAATGATGAGGTAATAGTTCTAGGAAGTTGTGGACTTGGTTTGGTTATGCCTAAAGGGCATGAATATTTGGTGAGATACTAATGAAATATAATTGGGAATTGTTAATGGTAAATTAATTAATAAATAATTAAAGACATAATGTTAAACTGATAAAAAAGTGAATGAAATAATTTAATATATCTCTATAAAAGGTTGCATGTTGGATACTTAGTCTTAGTATTGGAAGCCTGGAGTCCAGTAGACATTTGATGTAGTTGGGTTAAACACTAGATTTTGCCCATATTTTTTATGTAATATATATTATATTCTATATTTTTTGGGTTTCTCCTTACCACCCCACCCTGTTAGTCAAGGAAACTGACACCCTGAGGATTCTAAGCCATTTGGGTGTTTTTCCTTACATTCTATTGGGAGGATGGTTGGATGACTACCCTCTTTGGCACTGCTATTTGATATTGGAAGTTACTTGTGCTGGTAAAAAAAGGTTAGTATTCCCCATATATGTGTGCAGAGGGATATAATGGATCATGGTTATTCACATAAATATATTCTGGATATATATTCTTATGAACTACTATCGGTTAAACGTTTATAGTTTGTGATGGATTGGGGATACTTATTCAATGTATGGGATGTAATGGATTGAGGTATATTTCCCAACATAAGATAAATGTTATGAAATCTATTATGGATCACATAAACTACCAGTTTACTTTGGTTACATGGATTTAGTGGATTTGTGGCACGAGGTTCATGTTTTGGTGATTCACCCAAGTGTCTATGGGGAAGCCTTCTTGGAGGGATATTATTAGGATGTGAGATTTTTGGGAGAAGTGGAAAACCTATGATGATGTTGTAGTGGGATTCTCGTGATATTATTTATTAAATTATATACTTTATTATGAAATACTTAGTTAGAGTAGCCATAGTGAGGCTCAAAACATAGTATACATATTTAGGTTATGAGTTTGTTTCACTTTTTGTTCACTGTGCATAAGCACTAATTCATTTATTTTTTACGAGAGGATCTAGGGAGGATTATACTGAGTATAATTTTATACACACCCTACATATATATAAACTATTTTTCAGGTCACTTGGAACTTGTTAGAGGTAAGGCTTGTTACTACTAGGTTTGGGTTGAAGGAGCTCTTCCGGCTTTGTGGTCACTGTTTTTTTAACATTCCTTTGGTACTAGTAGTTTTCCCATATAATTTTAGTAGTTCATGCTTCAAATTAAGTGTGTGTGATTCGGATTTATTTTATATTGTAGAATAAGTTACAGTTGGTTTGAGTCTAACTTATATCTTTATTCGGAATGAGTTCCCTTAGAGGTTATGGCCTCCAATTTGTGTATTTACTCTATTCTCATTGATTCTATCCAACTCGGGGCCAACTAAATGTGGGAATAGAGGGGTCACTATATCCCTTCTCACATTTCTCTCCCACGAGGGGTACACCTTGTGAGGAGGTGGTCACGACCGAGTGGTATCAGAGGCATGGTTGGGGGATAGGATGAAGTTTGGTGTTAGAAACAGGTGAGGTTGCGTGGGTTGGTAGTGAAGTTGTGTTAGTTATGTTTAGAAGTAGATTTAAATGATGGAGACTAGCTAAGACATAGGTGTTCACCCCCCATATATGGTGAAAATATGTTTGAGTTAATAGTGACTTCGAAACAAGGTGGTACCGGTTGCAATGTAGAATCCTAGAAAATGATCATGCATCATTCCTCTTTGTTCATGTGTTTGAACGGGTAGACCATGGGATAGGATAACCTAAAATGAATAAATGAAAACAATTAATTAATTAGTTTTAGGTATTCTATATTCATGGTTTTGAATCTCTAACTATTTTTTATATTCAATGTATTGCTCCCCATCGATGTCCTTTTCTGGATCGTGTAGAAGATGAATTGCAGGATGATCTAGCTGGTCACCACAGGGGAGATGATTATGATGAAGAAAAATGGAGGAAACTTCAAGAGTTTCGGTTTCTGAGTCTCAAGAAGTATGAGGGATCTATTTAAGATGTAGTCATGGGAGATAGATTGGAGGATGATGAGATAACCTTCTATTCGATCTGTGCTCGGAAGGAGCATTAGGTGACTTTGGTTGGGACGATGCTGCATGGGGAATCTAGGTAGTGGTGGTTCTTGTTCCTCATGGATCACGTGGAGTTGGTGATCTTGTCGGAGGAGTTTTGAGAAATGTTCAATGTCAAGTTTCATTCTTCAACCAAAAAGCCATCGAGTCATCAATAGTTGTTTACCCTTAAATAGGTGAGCTCTACTGTGTGAGAGTTTGGAATCAATTTTAGGAACCTCTTACGATATTCATTGGAGCTGTTTCCATATAAGGAGGATAGGGAGAGGCATTTTTTGGAGGCTTTCCATTCTTAGATCCAGCACCAGGTCAACTCGTTTTTGCTGAATACATATCTTCGGGTGCTGGTGAGGGTAGAGTTCATTGAGAGGACATTGGTCGTAACAAGATCTTCATTAGAGGGGAGTCTTCATGATTCCTCACGAAGTAGAATTGTAGTGTGGGGTTCATAAACATCAGTGCAGAAGAGTTTATGTTCATCTAGGGGTTGGTCCCAACCCTCATCATCTCATTTCTCCAGGGATGGAGGCTCTCCAGCCTATTCTAAGGGATCTACTTCTTGTTTTTTATTGCAGAGGATGAGGTCATTAGAAATGAGAGAGCCCAATCACTCTGAGAGGTCATCATACACCATGTGTTCTTCTCCAAGTTACTCAATTATGGAATTTTCTACTAAGGAAATAGTAGAATGTTTTACCATATTTCGATCAGTAGATATGAGATGGGATAGGTATAGGAAATCCTCATGAGGCACACTATCCTTAGAGAGAAGAGCATTGCCATGGTAGTGGTCTTCATTAGGGTTAGGGAGGTCGTGGGGCCAGTCGTGGTCTTCTTCACGCTTTAGCATTTCCAGTTCTAGGTGAGCCAAACATCATTCGAGGTTCAATATTCTTGTTATCCACATTGTTTCATACCTTGTTTGACTCAGGAGCCACACAATCCATTATATAACCAACACTTTTCTAGGATTTGGGACTTGAGGTTGAAATGCTTCGAATTCCACTGACGTTGACTATGCTAGTTGGAGGATGAGCTAACTTGTTTGAAGTATGTATAGACTACGATCTAGTGTTGGATAAGCACCTATCTTTGGGAGATTTCCAATGTTTATAGATATAAAAATACAATTTCATCCTTATTATGGATTTTTTGTATTTAGTTCAAGTTATATTGGATTTCTTTAGGAGGAATGTGGTGTTCTTTAATGATGATGGAGATCCAGTGATTTTTTTGGTGAGCAGGACCCTCATATGGGTCAGAGGCATGGTCTTTCCTAGTCATCCTTGATGACTGAGATAGCGATGAGTTCATTAGAGGTTCATCAGTTGTCATTTCACATGGTCGTGGAAGAGTACCCTAATGTATTTCCAGAAGAGGTCATATCCTATCTTTATGTCTCCATATAGTATGGACCCTTATCTGTTGTTGTAGTGGCGTACACAACTATATATTTGGTTATAGTGAGGTTTTCTTCTGCTTAGTGTGTCACCATGGGGAGCACCTGTTTTGTTTGTAAGGTATGCTGATGACGGTTTATGGTTGGGTATGTATTATCATAACGTAAACAATGTTATAGTAATGAATCAATATCTACTTCTACATATTGATGATTTATCTGATAAACTAGAGGGTGCAAGATGGTTATTAAAGATAAATTTACAATTATGATATCATCAGATGAATGTGAAAGATAGGGATATTCTGAATACTTATTTTCGTTATCATTATAGGCATTATGAGTTCATGGTATTGTCATTCGGTGTGACGAATGCTCAGGAATTGTTCATGTGATTGATGAATGCCATATTCCATGAGTTCTTAGAGGGGTTTATGGTGGTTTTCATCGATGACATCCTTATGTACTTTGTATCTATGGAGGAGCTTGAATATCATATTCATGCCATTTTGTGAGTTCATTTTCAAAAAAAACTATTTGGTAAGTTGTTGATGTGAGAGTTTTGGTATTGATTTATTGGGGTATGTGGTGTCTTAATAGGGAGTAGTTGTGGATCTGTCGAAGTTAGAAGAATTTTTGCCTAGGTAATCCCCCAAAAAAGTGGCAGAGGTGGGATGTTTCCATGGTCCTGCAAGAAACTACAAGAGGTTTGTAGCCAATTTCTCTGGGGTTGTGACTCCTCTGATAGCATTTAATGAGAGGGATTATATTTTTAGTAATCTATTGATTATTTGATATAGAAGTTGGTAAGTGATCTGGGTTTTTTTCTACTAGTAGAGGGTGTATAATTTGAATTTTTTTGTTCTGTTTCCCATATCGGGTTTAAATTCCTTATAATGTAGTAGAGATAACATGTTTCCTAAGGGTCACTGCATTTTTAGTCCCATGAACGTAACTACTCCACCCATTATATTGGGTTAGTGGCAGTGGTTTTGTCATTGAATTTGTGGAGACATTATCTCATTGGCGAGTGCATAATGGTTTTCACCGATCAAAAGAGCATGAGGTATGTTCTCTCCCAATGTGAGATAAACATACATAAGTGTCAGTGGATTAAGGTCTTACAGGAATATGACTTTGAAAGGTCATATACACTAGTAAAGGGGAATTTTGTAGATGATGCACTAAGTAGAAGGTCAAATATTGATGCAGTGCTTGAATTTGGAGATTCGTTGAGTGTATTGGAAATACATTCAATAATACATATTGACATTGGAGGTGTTGGGGGATAGATGTTGTCTTTTTAAAAAGATAGTGTAGTCATATATTCTATAGCAGGTGGATGAATATTAATCCAAAGATCTAGTGGTGGAGCTATGGAGAGATCGGGTTGTTTGTAAAGAGTCCCCTGATGGTTGGTCTAATGATTAACAAATCCGAGTGGTGTATCAGGGATGGCCTTTCATTCTTTTAGATAAGTGTGAGATGGTTCTCATAGAGTTCCATAGTTCACTTTTAGCTGTTCATCCTAGGGTGAAAAAGTTGTATCGATCCATGGGAAGATAGTTTTGGTGGCCTTGGATGGAGCATGTAGTTGCAGAGTTTCTATCTCGATGATTGGTCTGCCAGAAGGTGAAGGCTGGGCATCATTTCCCCGGTGTATTTCCCTAGCCATTATATTTTTATTAGTAGATATAGTAGTATATATCAATGAGATTTGTTACTTGTTTTCCTCAAGCTCATGGAGTCCATAACAATATTTACATTGTAGTGGATCATTTAACGAAATGATCCCACTTCACAGTGATAACGGAGTCGCGATCAGTGGAGTTTTGTCAAGGAAGTATCTAGAGGATTTGATGAGTATTTATGGAGTCCTAAGGAATATTATTTCTGATCGAGATCCTCATTTTACCACCAAGGTGTGGAGAGGTCTCCATCATGCTTTTGGTTCTTTTTTATTCCATGAAATTGTTTTTCATCCACATATTGATGGCCAGACAGAGCAGACCATTAAGAATCATGAAGACATGTTTCTCTCTTGTGTCTGGGATTTTTGAGGTATGTGGATTAGGCAGTTAGACATGATGGAGTCCTCTTAAAACAATATTTTTCACAAAACTATCGGTATGGTGCCAATTGAATCCATATATGGCCAACCATTGTGTCCTTTGTTGTGCTAGACTAGGGTTGGAGAGTCAGCAATTCTCGAACTAGAACTAGTGCAGAATATGACATAATTGGTTCAGATTATTCTTGAGAGGATGAATGCCGCCCATGATCATATGAAATAATATGTCGATCAATGGGGGAGACCATTTGAGTTTGAGGATGGAGATCACATGTTTCTAAAGGTGAATCCCCATCATGGGTAGAAAAGGATTGGTCATGGGTGTAAGTTTTCTCCCTAGTTTTTTGGGCCTTTTGAGATATTGGATCGTGTTGGATCCATGACATATCAAGTATCACTTTCCCCATAGATGAGATAAATACAAAAAGTTTTTCACATGTCATAGCTCTATTTTTATCTTCATGATGTCTCTCTTGTCAAATATTGGGGTGATATAAACATTGAAGATGATGCAACCAACGAGGAGTAGCATGTAGGGATCTAGGACCGCAAAGATAAGGTGTTTATTGGGTGTGTTATCTGCTTAGTTCCTTTCTTATGGTGACACTGTGGTGTGGGCTAGAATACATGGGATCATTAGTCGCAAATATTTACCCAATACCCCATGTTTTTTGATGTTTAACTCTTTTCATGTAACAATGTTCTCTTTGTGGTTGTATACCTTTCGTTTTTATGAGATTTTGTTTATTTGTTGAGTTTTTTGGATTTATCTCTTTTGAGAGGTATCTTGATGGGTGGTTGTTCAGCCCCATTTTAGGATTCCATTTAATTTGGTTTTTAATTCTCACGGATGAAAATATTTTGAGTGGTATCTAATTTAATGGCCTAAACTACTCTGGTTCATTCCTTTGTAGAACTTCTAGTGATTGAGGTGTTTTGGGATCTCAAGTTGACTAATCCCTAACACCTTTTCAAATTTAACATTATGTGAATAGTGTTTCCCATTATCTGAACAATGTTATTGTGGAGACAGATTTAAACAGTGTAATCGAAGAGACAGATGTGAACAATGTCATCTGTCAGACTGATTTAATCAGTGACATCGGTGAGACAGATATGAATAGTGTCATCGGTGAGACCGATGTGAACAATTTCATCAGTGAGATGGTTATATTGTTGGAATCTATGAGTAATTTTTATTGTCGGTGTCAGTGTGTCATTTTTAATATCATCATCGGTTTGTCATTTTTATGGTCAACATCAGTAGGTGTATTGTGTTTCCAGCCATCCTTTGGTTTATAGTGTTTCAAGCCATCGGTTGGTTTACAGTTTCTTTATCCATTGGTAGGTTTATAATGTGTCCATCGTCCTACAGTATCTCCCCTTTGATTTTTTCATTAATATAAAATGAATCCATGGAATTATTGTAAGGGATTTAAGGCCAATTCAATCTCAAAAAATCCTATATTTTTTCCTTAGGATCTAGATACCTTTACTTGGTTAATCTACATCATTTAATGTGATAAAAAATTATTGAAAAATACATTGTCTCCTAAACCAATTCTTCATTAAATCTTCTAATGAGACAATATATATTCCTCCCTTGATATACCTTCATTTTCCCTGGTGCGAGACAGTTGATCCTTTGCTTCTTCCCATAGGATGGGTCTGATCGATCCTTAATACTTGGATCATTTACCCTTGAATATTCTTCCTGCTACATGTGTACCTCATGTTTTGGTGCAAGAATCAAGTGTCAATACATCATATATAGATGGTACGATCTACATATGTTCCTGTGTTTTCTTTTATCCTTTTCCTCCCATTTCTCTTTTTCATGTTATGGAATGTGATCACCATGCTTTTGGTGGAGTTTTCTTGTGTTTCGGTCAGTGAAGTTGTCCCACAACTTCGTTGGGTGGATGAAGTTGTTGCAGAGGGAGGTGATCATAATCTGTTGTGTGGATCATTCCTGTACAAATATTGTCAAGAACCTTTTTTGGTAGGGGAATCATTTCTTCTCATAATTATTTTACGTTCAATGTTATTCTTATAAGGATTCAGCCCTATGGATCATAGTGCAATTAAAGTTATAAATATTTAAGCAAAATAAATAAACTGGTATTGATCATTTGTTATTGGATCTTATTTTTATAGACAGTGTGATATATATTCTTTCATTGTTTAGAATCTAGTTCTTGATGAAAATTAGTAAACAAAATAAACCGGGATTAGTTGTAATTATTTTTAAATGATAAAGGGGAATGTAAATGAACATGGCTATTGTTTTTGTAATTTGATTTTATTCAAATTGATGTAGTAACCATGTTTAATAATTTGTGATATATTACTATTTAGTTTTCCCGTAGTTGGACATACAAATAAAAAATCGGTTAGTTCTAGATGGATTGAAGAACCAGATGTCTAATAAAAATATAATGCCTGGTAGGGTTTGAGTTTCCATTTTTCATGTAAGGTTGAGTGCCTTATGCATTGGAGCCATGAGTGCTCACTATGTATGATGGCTGGATGCACTGTTTAAGGACCAAGATCCTAGATTATATGATGTTTGTTTCTTACTTCATGTGATGTGTTATGATCCTGTATGGATGTTTCTATATGTGGGGGAAATGAGGTCCATTTATTGTGTCAACAGTTGACACATAGAGTGGGGAGATGCATCAGTTTATGGATGTGACTATCAGAAAGGACATTGAAGCTGATTTAAGGGGAAAGATGTGAATGTTGTATGCTTGCTTAATCATGGTGGTTGATTATCTCCATTACATTCCCCACTGCTCATGGAAGTTGGTTTTTCTACCCTCCTCCCAAAAATAGGTTAAGACACATGGGGTATGTCACCGGATTTCCATGTTTATCATCTCGAGGGAGGATGGGTATACCCTCCTAGTATAGGTGGAATTTATGTGATAGGTAATTCATCTACAGACTATGTTTATCCCCATTGTGTCTAGTAGCATATAATGTCTTTATATAATTCATGGGAATATGGGAATGTGATAACACTGTTACGAAATGAATGTTTAATTGATGTTCACCCATGGGGTTGGGGATTGCTGGGATGCAATGTTAAGATATTATTTAAGAGAGGTTGTGGACTTGGGTTAGTTATGACTATATGGAATGAATCATTGGTGCAATGATAATGACATATAATTTTATGTTATATATGGTTAATTATTGTGTAAGTAATTAATTAACAAAAATTGAAACTGATAAAAAGGGAATAATGTAATGTAATAAAGCTCTTTAAATGGTTGTGTGATTATATGATACCAAGTCCTAGCAGTGGAAGTTGGGAGTCTGAGAGATGTTAGTTGTAGACGATTCTACGACTATGTTATCCCCGTATATTGGTAGTGAGTTATGGTATATTTTGTAATTTTTTGTGTTTCTAAACACTTCTCCACCCAGTCAGTTAGGGAAACTGATCCACCATGGATTTTGAGCCCTAGGGGTGTTTTACCCAACATTCATGTGGGAGGATGGATGGTTGACTACGCCCATTGTCGCTAATCTATTCTCTTGGTAGATACATGTGATGATAGTCACAATGGTTAGTTTTCCCCATTTATGAGTGTAAAGGGTTGTAATGTATTTTGGTTATTCACACACATATACTCTACATATATATTCCTATGGACTTCTAGTTGTGTAATGTGTATGGGCTCAAATGGATTGAGGATCCTTACTCACTGTATGGGCTGTAATGGATTGAGATATAATTTTTGACGTTTGATATACGTTATGTGAGCTTTGGTGTCCCCCAAAAACTACCTCGTTACTTTGGTTACATGGAAATAGGGGTTGTGTTTCATGAGGTGAATGCTTTGGTGCATCGTAAAGGTGTCTATGGGAAAGCTGCATTGGAGAGAGATACTTAGGATGAGCAACATTGGGGAAAAGAAACAAGAAAGTGGGGAAGTGGTAGCTGGGTACCCTTGGTATAATTTATTATATTACATACACTTGTATGTGATACTTGATGGGAGTATCCATGGGGACGCTGGGAACATAGTCTACCTTTTCATAAGACATGTTTGTTTCACTTTTTATTCACTATGATTTATCATGATTTCATTACATTTTCATGAGAGGATCCGGATAGGATACTACTGAGTATATTGTTATTCTCACCCTACGTATATATAATATTTTTTTCCACTAATTTGGAGTAGGTTTGAAATCAGGCTAGTTACAACTAGCTTGGGGTTGTAGGAGTTGTTTGGGATTTCTTGTCACTACTATTTTTACATTCCTTTGTTACATGAAGATTTCCCTTTTAGTTGTAGTATTTCATTCATGACATTACATATGTGTACTAAGGATTTCATTTATATTGTACTCTAGGATAGATTTTGTTGGTGTGTGTCTTATCTCTCTCTTTTCTGCAAGTGTACTCTTATAGGGTAATGCATCTCAATTGTGTGTTTACTTTAACCTTAGTGCAAGTCGCCAATCGGCGGCCTACTGGGGCGGTACTCAGGGGTCACTATCACTATTCTCACATTGCCGGCCTAGGAGGGGTACTCCTTGTGTAGAGGGGGTTGTGACAGTAAATGAATTCCTTAACACTTATTCAATGATTTCATCTTAATATCCTGGGGAAGAAAAACAAATAAAATAGAGAACTCAATTGCTCGGTAATGGTTACCTAAATCAATAAAAATTAAAGAAATATAAATATGTAATAATCATTATGGAATATTAAATAATTTAAATACACATTAAATCATTAAAATGAGAACTAAAATGTATCCATATTTTTTTATAGTGATAATATCCTGGAATGATATAGATAAATACTGAAAAATGAGAATGATTAATCATTGGATATCATGTATTGGGAACATAAACCATTATTCCATTAGGATATATTATGCTAGTGGGTAGAAGCCCTTCTGATTCTTCTTGGAAACAAATATGAATGGTTTTTCTCAAAAAAAAATTTCTCATTAAACATATCAATGCATCTATAGTTTATATAATATTTTGCCCCACCGATCACTTCAAGTCCAAATAATTCTACATACAAAAATATAATTTTAGAATAATATGACTTATCAATATATCTATATTTAGTAGACTATATAGATTTATCAATATAACCCTAGTAAAAATTACATTCAATGTAAACATCATATGTAAAAAATTTATACTAAATAGAAAATAATATATCCAAAATATAAAAAATATATTTTTTTAATTAAATCATCAATTAATTATTACCATAAAAATGGGTAGTATACATGCACCACCTATAATAAATAAGTGGTGAATAAGGCATATCAGATAGAAATAAATGTGAGATGAGAAAACTCTTAAAAAGATCTTTTAACTGGACTAATTATAAATCAATTAAATTAGGAAGTGAGAAAAAATTAAATCCAAACAATAATAGTGGAAAATCATTGTTAAACAGTTATAGTTTATTTCACACAAAATATTGACAATGAATAACATCCCCGACCCTAGAAGTGTATCATTGATGATTATTTTATTATAGTGTCATAGATACAAGAAATCACATCACCGTTGATTGATCATATTAGTAGTCTTCAAGAACCCCAATCATACATTCCTACCTTATTAAAAGGTCAATTAGAAATTGAAAATAATGTAGGGAAATAGATTGCATCCACTACACATATTCAATTATTTCATATTCATATCCTGGGGAATAAAAAAATAAGATGGTGATATCAAGAACATAGAAAGGGTTACCTGAATAAAAAATTAGTGAAAACAATTCAAGAATCAATAATCATTATAGAAAGGTAAATAACTGAAAAACGCATTACATCAATAAAATGGGAATGAAAATATATCCATAGATATTGTTATAGTGAAAATAAAATGGAATGTAATAACTGAATGTAGAATGAAGAAAATTATTAAAAATTGGATGGAAGATATCTAGAACAAGATTCATTTCCCTGTCAATGCAGTATATGTATGTGGGTAGAAGCTAGTCAGATTCTGATTGAAAACAAACATGAAGGTTTTGCCTCCAATTATTCTGTCTCATTAGACCTTTCTACGCATCAATGAGCTATCTATAATTGATCCCCACCATTTACTATAGTTTCAAATCATTATATATGTATATAATTCATGATTTATTTGACATATCAAAATATTCATATTGAGTATAAAATTTGGATTTTTCAAAATTTGACATGTTAAAACATCAAGCTAAGAAATCACTATACATAAAAATGGTATAAGACTAAGATAATAATCAAATAAATGGATAAATAAATATTAATATTTTATTAAATCATTATAGAATTATTATAATAACTAAAATAGAAATATACATACACCACACACATGGAATAAGTGGTGAATAATGCATTACCAAAGGGAATATCAAAATAGTTCCTTTAAAAGAATCAATTTAAATCGTATATTATCATTTATAAAGAAAATATGTATATATCATGATAATTTATGTCCAACTGATGTGAAAAAAATTTAGAAATGTTTTTTAATAAACTATTTAAATGATCCACATTAGTATGGTTTAAGGAATAATATTAATGATTCCTTAAGAGAACATATTAAAGATTCGTTAAAATGGGAAAAGGTGTAATTGTTTTCTCAAAACCACAAATGAAATTAGATTGTTTCTCATGAAAAATTGATTGACATTATAAAAAAATTGATGGACTAAAATAGATTATTGAGTGTACTCGAATATTTTTATGGAAATTGGGATGTTCAATTTGATTGTAGTATCTTATTAGAGGAAATTAAAAAAGTAACTGTATAAAACATACATTTCACAATTGAAAAAAGAATAATTGAGAAATGAACATATTTTTGGAACATAACATTAGAATTAGTAGGATTGAAAATATGAATTAATTAGTAAATTGGGGTAAATAAAGTGAATGTAGAACCCAGATGAAAAAATGGGTGGATAGAATCAATTATTTTATGTCTACAAGTGTTCTATACATGATCTTATTATCCTAGAAAATGAAATTAGACTCCATAATAACTTAATTTATAACCACTAAAACATTTAATTAATATTTTTTATTTTTATTATGTTTATATATGGTATTTTGGATGAATTATATGACCCTATTTTGTCATTCAGTATTGTTAATTTGGTTGGTTTTCAGGATTGGTTCACTTGTATACATGTATGAAAGATCTTGTAAAATGTGAATAGTTATATATAATTAAAATTATATTTTCTAAATTAACATATATAATATTAATTGGTCTTATATTTAATTTTTTTTCAAGATATGATGTTGATTCATTAGACAAAACATTAATGAAAATTGATTAATTTATTTTGGTGGTTTTTCGATCAGCACAAACTAGTTTAGCTACAATATTTAATAAAGTTCATATATATTGGTTACATACCATTATTTAATTTTTAATACATATATTATAATCTAGTTTTTCCATTAAAAGTATTTTATGACCATCATTTAAAGTGGTAAGGGAAAATGAATAACATATACTATGGTGGTAAATCTACACAACACTAACGATGATTTATTTTTCACCATAAAGGGGAGAAGAGAAGGTATTTGATGATGGATATTCCATTAACATAATAAAAATCTAGTATATATAATATACTAGAGCTAAATGCCTTGTTACTATAGAGGAGGAAATGAGAGGATGAGAAAATAAAAGAAAATAAATTAAAAGAAATTAAAAAGTAAATGAAATAGAATTTTAATTCTTCTATAACGTATTCGGGAGAATGACCTTAGGACACTTTGTATTCGTCTTTTGGTGAGAACTAAAAAAATAGTATTTGGGGAATAGTATTTGGGGAGTTACTAGGAATAATATAAACTATCTTTGATGAATATAATGAGTGAGGGAAAGAGGTTGGGAGGGGTGCTATTTATATTGGAGGAGAGGGGTGTTTTTTGATTATTTTATTCATTTTTATATTATGTTGGATCACGAAAACCAATAGTTTTTATTACATTAACTACATAAGATAAATAAGGAATAATGGTTCTGAATAAAGGTTCTTATATCATCCATACAACATACATGAATCATTAATTAATGTAATCAGCTAATATAGTAAATTACCATATTTCACTATTCACCAATAAATCTACTATATTAGTAAAATAGAAAATATTCACCATAACTAATTTCCAACATTTATATTTAATAAATTGAATCAATTTTTTGCAAATAATTTTTTAATTTTGAGTTATTTAATTTTTAATGACACAATTATTTAATAAAAAATAATGATTTTGAAATTTTACCAGATTTTATAAAACAATAAAAAATTAATTAACATCAATTACAATTAGCTTATAATCATCATATAACAAAATATTAATTTATGAATCTATTTTTTCAAATTAAAATAACATTTAAAAAAATTTAATATTAATAAAAAAATTTAAATAAATATTTATTATTTAGTAAAAATATATCACCTTAAATTATTATTTAAAAAATAATAATTTACCTATATATGAGTAAAATTATATCATATTTTCATTTAAAAAATGATTATATTTAATTTATACTTTCATATGTGAGATTACTATTCTAATGGAAATATTACTTTTTTTAATGGTAACATTAATATTTAATAGTGTATGACACTTAGTTTGTGTAACATAAATGATCGAATAAATTTATTTTATTTATTAAGATTCATACCATAAAATATTTGGGTGTTATATTATTCCCTCCTTCAGAAATATTATCTTTTACATTATTCGTGTATATTTCCACCAAAATAGATGATCTTGGTTCTTCTATTGTGATATTCAAAGTCTATATTAGGGTTATCTTCCTTAATATAGGTTTTCCCAAATCTAGTTCCCATGGTTTCTACTAAACATTGTATGATACCAACTGTAACAACCATGACGATAATAACCTAAATTCAGTGGTTATTTTATTATAATATCATAGATACAAGTTATCAAATCACTAAGGATCGATTTGATTTTTAGTTTTTTAGAACAATTTATATACGTGATTCCCTCAACACATTGGTAATTAAATATAGAACATAACACATAAAAATAAACTTATTCCTTAAAAATACTTCATGTCTATTATCTTCATAACCTAGGGAAGGAATAAATAAAAGGGTTATATCGAATACTCCATAATATTCACATCAATCAATAAAAATTGTGGAAAATATTATAAGGTATTGTGATTATACAATGTTACAAAAATGACCGACATATGCCATCAATTAACTGAGAATGAAAAGGCATCCGTAGATTTTTTTTCATAGCAAAAAAATCATTTAATGTAATAACTATATATTGAATGAAGAAAATGAATAATTATTGGTTTTATTGTATCTATAACATGAACCATTATTCCATCATATTTATTTGAGTTTGTTTGTAGAAACATGTCTGATTCTGCTCAGAAATAAACATAATGGGTCTGTCATGAACTTTTTTCTCTCATGAGACTTGTCAATGCATTGTGGGGATATATATTATTGTTCCCCACACATCACTAAATGTCGAAAACATTCAACATTTGTATATTTAATTCATTCAAAATATTCCTTATCAGAATATTCATATGGAGTAGTGGATTCTGATTTATAAAACTTTCCCTAGTTAAAAAAAATTCAAACTAAAAAATCATATAGAGAAATATTATAAGACATATAACATAATAAAATAACTAATAAAATAAATGTATATATTTAATTAAATCATCAATGAATGATGATCGTAAATAAATGGGGGAAGTATAAATAAACCACAAAAAGGATTACGTGATTAATAAAGAAAATCTCTTAGAATTAAATGTGAGATGAGAAACCCCTTACAGTGATAATATCATTAGAGTGAGGAAAAATCAAAGAAATAAATATATTTCAAAAATATAAATACCAAAATTTAAATGGTACATACAATATAAAACAATCATAGTTCATTTCACAAAAATTCTTAAAATAGATGTTTAACAAAATGTAAAGAAATTGACTTATGAAACCCCGTTCATTATTTCTGAAGGTGTTCTCCACATTCATATTAGGTACTATATAATGAAATTAGATTACTAAATAATTTTATTATGAACCTCTTAAATATTTAATTAATTTATTATAATTTTATTATATTCTATTATGTCCTTATTGATGCATTATAAGATTCAATTTTTTCATTCAAGAGTGTTTGTTTCCTTAGTTTTCAAGATTGGTTCACTTATAAACTTGTATGAAAGGTCACATAAAATTATAATAGTTATCCAGAATAGAAATAATATATTATTAATTACCACATAGATTATTAAATTTTATTATATTAATTTTTTCTAGATATCATAATGATTTATTAAATAATACATTAATGATAACCTCTTATATTATTTGGTCATTTTTTCATTGATCATCACAAACTGGTTTTTTTATTATCTTATATTATATATATATACCACTTCTATAAAACTAAATAAGTTTTATAATAAATTTTAAATTTTGTTTAACCATTAAAATGGAATTATTACCTTCCTTAATAGAGGTAACAGAAAATGAATATGCATCGTCAATGACAGTGGTAAATCAACATAGCATACACAATGTTTTCATTTTTTAGAATAAGAGTGAGAGGATAATGCATTTGATTATGGATATTATATTAATAAACTAAAATTTTATTTTAAATAAGACACTGGAGTTATCATGCATTATTGGATAGTGGAAGAAACTATAGGATATAAAATGAAACTAAAATAAAATAAAAAAACAAAAGGAGATTTTATCTCTTGAATAACATCTCTTTGAGGACCTCCTTAATAAACATGGGATATGTGTTTTGGTGTTAACATTTTTACCAGGATATGGGGAATCGGTTTGGGTGAATAAATGGATAGAATATGAATAATATCAAAAGCATAGATGGTGTGTGGAGAATTAGTGGTGAGGTATGGTTTTTATAGAGGTGGAGAGGGATGCTTTTTTATTTTATCCATTTGATTATTATTTTTTCTCAATACAACCAATTGTGTTATAAATTTTGACTAAATATTGTAACTAGAGAATTTGATATCATAATAATAGTGATTACATATTCTATACATCTGCCATGACTCAATAATTCATATATTTATCTAATATTGTAAATTTCTATATATCACTATTCTCTATAATTTCAAATATTTTAGAAAAATACCAATAATTCAACATAAAAATTATTCAATTTATATAATTCAAAAAAGGGCTCCATTTTTTTAAAACTAATTTTCTCTATATGAGAAATTTAATTTCAAATTCAAAGCATTATTTATTTAAAAAATTCTAATTGTAAAATTCTAACCAATGATGTCAAACATTGAAAAATTAATTAAGGCCTGTAAAATAATATTAAAATAACAATATAACAAAATATTAATTTATGAATCTAATTGTAGAAAATTAGTTTTTTTAAAATATTATATTAATTATAAAGTTCCAACACTTAATTTATCATTTTTTAAATAATTTATTAACACTTATAATGATATAATTAAAACTTTTTTTTCATTTATAAGATACATTAATTTTATTACAACTTTCATAGTTGAGGATACTATTCTAATGGAAACATTATTATTCCTAAAAATCACATTAATATTAAATTGTATACTACAGTTCATTTTTTTAATGGAAATGTTTTAAATTAATTTAATTTGTTTAAAATTTTGAATAAAATAATATCTTTTGTTATAATATCTCATGATACTAAAACAATTACCACTGAATTGGATTTCTATATAATTTTGGGTTCACCCATCATATTCATTTCATTTTCATGCATAAGTGTTCCACATAAATCATAAAATATATATTCATGTATCATTATTTTTTATTCCATGAAAAAGGTGTATATAATAAAAAATAATATTACCTCAATAAAATAAGTATAAGTTCATTATAACGAACACCATTAATTAGAAAATTCCCTATACAATAGTTTAGCATTGAAAATTATGGTGAAATTTCAGAATCATGAAGGCGCAATGGAATATTTATAGGAGGGATTGATGTGAGTGAAATGGGTCTCTCATAATTCAGACATTAAATTTGTATTTAGGGGTATATGGAAAAACATATCATATCATTAGGATATGAATATAAAATAAATATGATAAATAAAATACCTGAATAAATATGAGGACAGTATCCCTTACATTGAGACTGTTATTCAAAATACTTGTGAGGAGCTTATTGAGTGCATTGGGGAACCAAAAGGAGGGCTCCATGGAGGGGATATCAGAATAATTTCATGCTCCAATGTTTTTTATTAATGATACATGGGAGCATGGGTGTCTTTATATAGGAAATGAGTCTGTAATGCTTTATCATTTCTCAAATATAGTTTATAGGCCTTATATATGAAAATAACCAAAACCACAAAGATTCCCATGGTTTTTCCCATGGTGGCTTCCAAAAAATTTTGGGTTCCATTATTTTATTAGTCCAATTTATGTAAAATATTAAAATATTACTCTTGGTTGTGTGGAGGTGAGTCATACACTTAAATAAATGAATCTTAATCCTAAAAATATATTATGGATTTTGGTGGATTCATAATGGATTTATAAAATTAATAAAATATATTTAAAAGAAAATTTATTTAAATGGAAATCATATATTTGGTAGTGTATACCATTTATAGTATTTATTGAATTACTTTTAGTTCGTTATGAATTCATAATACACAATGTATATTTATATAATATTTAATTTATACCCGAAAGTTAGATTGTCTTAAAAAAATTATGAAAAATTAGCCATTTGAAAAATAATTGTTTCTCATTAAAAAAATAAAATCGGATTTATCATAATATTTTTTTAATTATATTTATATTCACTTTTAAAATAAGAATCGACAATTATTTGAAATGATGGGATTTTTTTACAATATATGTTTTTAATACATTATAAAAATTACATTTGATTCATAAAAATTATACGATCATTTATATTTAGAAAATAGTATTAATTAATAATATTTTATTAACATGTTATTCAATTAAAAAATCACTTAATTCATCAAAATATTGATTTTACTATTAGGTAAATACAAATTAATAATACAATTTGTGTTTTATTATGTACAAATAAAAATCATTAATAAATTAATGATAAGAATAAAATTTATTAATTATTATAAAAAAATACAATATTCATATTAATATTATTAATGTATCATTAAATTCCCAATTAATTCCCCTAAAAATTTTATAAGGGTATGGTCAATGATTATAATATTTTCATGGGGTGTTTCTATGTAAATTGTTTTAGACATGATCCAAATGAGCTTGATTTTATTCCATACACTATTTTCCTCCGGATTATGTTTTTGTATCTCTTTATGGGAATAGTGGAGGGAAACTCGCAGTAATAATTTATCCCTTGGAATATCCTATAATTTGGCATTATGGGTTATTATCATACTTTTGGAGGACATCACATCCTTTTTCCATATCAATTGGATTTGTTAAAACCCTATATTTATATTAATCATTTGATCATTTTAAATGTTTATATTTTCAATCATTATTATGCTTAATTGTCTTTCAAATATGATAAGATATAAAAAACCAAATAATTTCACATTTTTATTTTGACAATAATTCATAATAAAACATGTTTTTAAATATAAAATCTAATTTTTTTTGTTAATTTTTGTGTCATTACAGGAAGAATTAGTTTGGAAATATTCTGATCCAAAACTACACAAGAAATTATAAATAACATTTTTTAGAATAATAGTACATTCATGACTGATATGTTCTCATGAAGCTCTATGTCCACAGCATCCCTTCGGGAATGCATGATGACTTGAAAGTAACTCTCTATGTAGTGATATTCATACTCACAGAGCATCATGTGAACACATTAACGATTATCATTGACCATCCCGAATGTGACTCTCATACAAATTAAGTCTCACCCACTCATGAATCTGATATATCATCATTAATTCTTTTAATATTAGAATAAACACATACCCTATAAATATCCCCTTCATTCATACATATTGAATATGATCCCCAACGCTTCAACATTATAAATAGGTCCCAATTTGTGAACCTCTTGAGTATTGTGAACTAAAGAGAATATGGATTACCCAAAGATTAAATGTTTCAAAAAAAACCATTTATCATTAAATTGATATACTCTACCCCATGTGGAGATGCAATTGCGATGGCCTATATCCTTTTACTAGAAATAATGCCCTATATGGAACATGATGCATCAAGAATCACTCATCCTTCTTGAAGCTATCAGTCATTTAATCTGGACATCTATCTGAGGTTGGGGAACCCAATTTTATGAATTACATTACTTCATGAATCCAATGAACATTACGAGGACCCCATGACTCATTGCACATGGAAGAGACACAATCCTTCGAGAAGAAATTACTCCTTGGGTTAATATATAACATTGAAGAAAGGGCTCCATGTTTAGTAAAATATACTCCTTCATGATTCCATTGACCTTTATAAGGAACTAAAGCTTCATTAAGAACCTCTCTACGAGGCCGGATGATTTTTAAATTTAATTTATTGTGTTTTTCCTAGTGTCCTCCCTTATATTGACATCCCTTCATGAAGATTGAGTGTCTGGGGCCCCCACACTAATATAGGAGTAGTTTAGGTTCACCATAAAGTCCAAATGTGACATGTTCAACCACAGAATGTGCCCACCCACTTTATCCAAAGTGTGGATTATCCCTCTAACCTACCTTTTTATTCTTATAATTGGAAACATATTTCTTGTTTCTTCTCATCATTGATAAAATAACACAATCCTCATGATTGATCTCTCATCGAAAATTGTTTCAATTCGATGCCACTCCCAAGGGAACATGATAGATGTTAAAATAATCCCAAGGGTTGAGGATTTAGTCAATAAACATATGAGTTTTAGGAAATAAAATTTCTATCTCCATAGACTCTTCATAAAAAATTAAAAAACATAAATAAATAATCGACATGATGTAAAACTATATCCATTCCCTGTATAAAAAATATTGGATTCCCCATGTTTATTCATATTTGGATTCCACCTCCCCCCACCATATTGAAAATGAATCACATTCCATTCATATACTATGTATAATACCCACACCCTCCCATTTCCTATGTCTCACATTGTTCCAATCAGAGTATCTTAAATGCGTAATCCACACACCATCTATTTTTGACACACATTTTGCAACACGAGTGTCCTTTCTGCATGATGTTAAACTATATAGATAGGTCCGGTCATAATACCATAAACTATGGAATGAAAATATGTTTTTTATACATTTCATCTAAATATGTTATGTTTGGTACCTCACTGAGTTTCAGTCCCAACATCGGTATACTTCAGTGTTCCCTCATAAAGACACACCTCCTAAATCATCCCTAAGCGAAATCCTGATCCAAAACAATGAACCCACATCAAGGGGAATCCTATCATAATTAAAAATCTATGTCCTTCAACCCAAGGATGATACTCATGAATCTTCCTATATGAGGATTCAGATTCAAAACTCCAGTTCTTCCTCAAGGTGAATCCCATCATTGGTAAAATTTTACGTGTAACGTCTTCCCTCATAGGAACACACCTTCCATGTCTAATAGAAGGGGTTTTTGATCAAACAACTAGATCCGACTCAAGTTGTGTTTTGATCCACAACTATCTGTACACCTCAAGAGGATTACCAACATTGGTAAATAACCCTTGTGTGAAATAATACCTCATAGGGAAACACCTCCTAGATCTTCCCCAAGGTGCTTTCCAATCAAAAACACTATGGAATCCTTAACGGGTTTCCCAACATTGTTAAACTACCAGGTCTGTGGTTTCCCTCCATGGGGACAAACCTCTTAGATTTTTTTCAAGGATCATTTATATCTACAAATTTTGGTATGCCTGATGGGGAATGCATGAAATGGCAATTATTTTTTTGTGTTGTATTCCCTCTAAGGGACTCACCTATTAGATCCTCCTCAAGGGGAATTATAATCCACAACTCTGGGTAGGCCTCAAGGTGAATCTCAACATTGGTAAAATTGTAGGTTTAATTTATTCCGTCCAAGGGAAACACCACCTATTACACCTCATGTGGTGTCCTGATAAATATCACATCTATGCCTAATGTGATGTTAGTACGCAACAAAATTATCACTGTAATACATTAAACATACTCAAAATCTATCCCCAAATACATTATCCCTATGACCATCTCTGTATGATTTAAAACTCCTTTTATAAACAAAATTCCAACCCCATGAATGCTACTTGGATACCTGGGGTAAAAGTACATGGAATACTCAAGCCCCCAACATTAATTACTTGTTTATCGTATTTTTATTCCTTAAGTACCATGATTAAGATGCATAATATGATATTACCTCATAATAGGATGATTCATATGTGAAGAATTAGCACAAAGTCCATACATTAACAATGATTCCCCAGATGACTAGTCTTCTAACTATAGGTTTCTATCCTTTCAAGATAGAAGCAAGGTAATTTTCTAGTGTCTATAAAGTGATGGTGTTGTGAATGAATTACATAAACACAAATTTATTCTATAATGGGGGCCCGGAATTTGTAATGAGATCCATAGATGAATCCATGAACATGGGAATCAGCATACCTGTATTCCATTTTGGTCGTGTAGAATTCATCGCCAATTAAATTTATGATTCATCCCACCTTTAGGAAGTGAAATTATGGGTAAAGATCACTTATAAACTCATTAAAATGCATGTGGGGTCCCTGTGAATGCAACAAAAACACCTAAATTTAGAATCCATGGAATGATATCTTGACACCCTTTTTAAATAGAAAAATGATGTGGGGCATAAAAATTGTCCATACGACCTCATGTGAAAGATGATTGATATTGAGACAATATATTTTGATAGTGTGAATAAATTCTTTATACACATCTTTATCGTGTTAAAGATGAAAAATTACTCATAGAATCAAAAAAATATAATTTTTATCTCATATTTACCAGACTAAAGTATATTATTAGCCTCCCTATACTGACTAATCTCTAGGGTTGATGGATATTTATCTCAAAATAGTAATCCGTCTAATTAGTGTTACAAATGTAATTAAATGTTAGGGATATGTTTTTTTTCTCATGGAATATCATTCCCCTGAAAACACATTAGTTGAAATTGAATTACATGATGAAGAGGTTTTCTATTTCCTTGAATCCCCAAAATAGTGGGAGATATACATTATGGATTATTATGAGATAAAACTAAAAAATTGGTTAACATTATTTTCAACCGTGTCAGTTTAGGGATTTTATTTTTATTCCATAAAAATAATTTTTTCCATAAAACATTTCACTATATGAAGGCTACACAAATATTGAGGTGGAATAAGAAGCATTTATTATATCTCAAGAGCTAAACAATAGCTACAATATGACTATATGGATGTCAAATGTGACTCAATGATAGTGATCATATAGATAAATAGTTAATATTCCATCAAGAAAGAATAATTGAAAACTCCCATCAGTTATGTGAGGGTCTAATGGAGGAGTTCCAATTTCAACCAATTTTTAATTGTTTCCCTAGATCATAGAATTACCATACTAAGGAACTGGAAAATGCAACCATTGTCCTAACATGTTGCATAAAAGATGAATTATTACATTATTTCACATAATAAAGAATGTAATCATCAACAATCAATAATAAAATCGATGAAATCAATTAGATTGATGCTTCACTATTGAACGCTAAGAATACTTCCATTCTGGGGTAGATGAATCAGTTAAAAAATTAACTACAATGTGGGACATTATCAATAGATAAAGCCAAAATAAACATATTAGATGTATGGTAGTGAAAATAATTCTTTTGGATTCACTAAATGAAAAAATTACATTAAAAACGTGTCTATGATATATTCCTCTTAGATTCCATGTATTAATAGATACCCCCACCATCATAATGAATGTCTATTGAGGATCATGTAGTTCCCACTTGACCTGATCATGTCTGGGAAACCAAATTTAGAGGATCCATTACTACTATAAAGTGATGTAATATGAATGTATACAGTTCCCTAGGAACGTTTAAAAATTTTAAATCCATGAAATCTTCTTCTTTCAACACCTAATGTTACTGCATATAGACCCATATTTATTATATTTTGATTTATGCTGAGTGGTTTTAATGAAACTATATCCCCCAAGAATAATTAATTAGTGTATGTACAACATTTTTTCTACCAAATTACTTCATAAATTGGATAATGAAATACCCAGGAATGAATTATATAAAAATAGTATGACAATATTCATTTCTTATAGCAACATTACTAGATTCATTTTCCATCGAAAAATACTAATGGAAAATGACAAAAATTTTAATCCTATATGATGAAATGGTCTTATATAAAGTATAAAATGATGTCTAACCATTAATAATTCAATAATGAAGTGAAAATTAAATTAATATTTCTCTATAATATTCAATTTTCAAACATTCTCTAGAAAATGGTGGAAAAAGACAATAATTATTGGCTGAACAAGATGATGGAGGCATTATTAGCCTACTTCCCCACAATGATATCAACCATAGAAGTAACCCAATACTCAAAAAATTATGGAATATTGGTAGTCTAATCCACTAAATTAAAGTTTCAATTTATTTGGACTACTATATAAGGTAAACATTTAAAATATGAACAAAAATATAAGTTACATGATGGGGTATAAATACATGAAGAGGAAAGGATACCTACTCTAAAAATCCTTGAAATGAAACAGATCTTGATCACATGAGTTTTCAAAAAAAAAAATTTCAACATTTCCCATTCCTTTAAGGAGAGATGGTGTTGGTTCTTAGGACCCCTATTATACTAGGAATGAAACCCCCAAATCTAGATCCCAATTGCAAGGGTCTCTAAAGTATACATTAGATCAATTCCCATAGAACCAACTAATTGGACATGATGGATGGGGGATATGTCTCACCTACTACTAATATTGGGTTTCATTATAAATATAGTATGTAATATCCATCATGCGTGAAATTACTAGAAGTATAAAATTATAATTCATCGCATAAAAAATCTTCTATGGATGAACATAAACAATAGTAAACAGAGATTATCATCACTTCCACATTGCATGACTATAAAAAATAAGACACCCAGGTCCTCATCGCTTGACCTTAAACTATAGGAAAACCAGGTACTTGTTGAATCACTATAAACTATAGGACATTCATGTCCTTAATAGATGATGTTAAAGAACATAAAAATCATATGTACCTCTTGGAATTAATGTACACGAAATATGTCTTGATCAAATAATGTTAAAAAATATGACATCTTATATCCTCTCTAAATGATTTAAATATTTATATCTATCCTTTTTATTATTCCTTGATCTGAAAATGTTTTTTTTACCTCTGGGGGTCTACCACTTTGTACAAAATATGATCTAGATTTATGAAAATGGATTCTTATGTATGGGTCTACCTACTCACACTTACTGTTTTTAATGACCATTAATAATAATGAATTAATCGCACATTCACCATAGAACCAAAGCCCATCCCACATCATCTTGCTTAATTTTTAATCTAGGATTTGTCTCCCATAGTAATTTAATGTTTATGAACAAGATTTTTGAAAAAATGAAATAACCCATCACTATGTGAGAGTGAAATCTGAAAAAGGGGTCATATATGAGAACTATATATGGCTTGATCCATGTTTCTATATGATATATAGTGATTATTTAATTTCGTATCCTAGGCCCTACCATAATATAATTGGAATAAATTACCCATTCATATATTTTATTTAAATATGTTAATGTAATTTACTCAATAATAACATCATTTGGGATGATTTCAATGTTAATGGAAAATGTAGTGATTATTATGTCCCTTATTACTATAACACTAAATGATAGTTTGATATATATAGAGATTATAATCCACACTCAAATGTTAATAGCCTAACATGTTTCCAATCATGAACTATCTTGTAATTTAATCATATTTCATATTATCACTCTGTGTTCACAATGAGAATTACACATGTTAGCTTAGATAGTTACTAAATCCACTCTAACTCACACAATTGAGATAAAATCTCATTCAGTGACAGGGAACCACATCCTTCTTCAATGAAATACATGAAAAGAGGCCTTAATTATGAAAAAATTATTTTGTTTGTTTAATTTTCTCTGATGACTAACATGTTTTATCCTTTCTTCTTGAATTTCTGTTGATACACAACATAATAACCTTTGGGATACTCAAACCCATCATAAATACTTAATTAAAAGTGACCAAATTTCATAAATTTATTATCTATGTTGGTACTAGAAAAGTTATTTAGTACGTATTCGCTTGGAATTATATGATCCATGAGCCATCACACTCTTGGTTATCTATAACAACCCATACATTACATACATTGTTATTACTTAAGAATTGAAGCACACTTATTACAACATATAACAAAACCATGAAAGGACCGTATAGGTATAGTGTCTTTAGAAACTGAGAAACATAAACATCTGGTTCATAAATCATCTACACTATCTCCCATTTATTTTATCATATCTAGAGTCCCTTTTGGCATATCCTACTGAATATCCTTCTTCCTGACCTAGGGAAAAGAAAACATACAAATGGGTGAGCTCTAATGCTCAGTAAGGGTAAACAAAAGAAATATCAATCTCATCATATTCATAAGAACATTTCATTTTGGAAATCTTAACCTTCAAAATAGATCATAATTTCATAACATGGGATAAATCATAGTAGTGAAATGTAATACCAATAGTCATAACATAAAACATGAAACTTTTTGGCATACACATATAATCATATAGAATCATTTCATAGTATTCAAGTCTCATAGCCAAGAGTATCTTAGCGGAAAAAGACCATTTCTTAACCGAGTTCACTCCTCGTTTCAGTCCTGTTTCACTGAACCAGATTAACCTGTCATTCCATCAATGTATATCTCATGAGATATAAATCAATACCCAATTCATTAGAGGTAGATATATTTCCTATCCATCTCATAATTATACCATTATTATGTGTGCCCCAAAATCAAAAAAATCATACATCATTACATAACCCATGTAATAAAAATGGGAATATTAAACATCATACCATCATATCATAATCCATATAAGATAAAAGGACATAATAAAAATAATTTCATAATAACATAATCAAATCAATGTAAAAATAGGGATAGAAACAGAACCCTATATTATCTTAGATGGAAAATAATTTTGATAAAATTCTTGAACTCCATTCTTGAGGAAAATATCCTTTCTACTTCAAAAACATTTTTCCATTTTTAATATGTCATACAATTTTAAACTAAAAGAAGTTGATTAAAATTAAACTTGAAAACTTGTAAATGAAGTTTCATGGAAATAATGTTCTAAAAATCCATTCATGTTGTATAAGTTAAAAAAAACATTCTTCCCTTACTTTGTCCAGAAAAGTCAAAAAGTACCTTGTATGAAAAACGACAAAAGATTCCTTTCATATCTTTTTCTAAAAACTTACCGAAGGGTAAAATTGGATTTAAAAAATTTTAGGTGGATGGAAATAATATTACATATTGAGGAAACATGGATGTGGATGATAAATATTCCCCAGTAAATTCTGAAGTATAAACAATCTCAGATAAAAATGAGATTGTGAGATTTTCCCTTACCTTAGGTCCGATTTGCTTCGTAAGTGTTTGAACTTCCTGTATAATGATTTAAATAATGTTATTTACTTATTCCAGAATCATACTTATTTTTATGATATCATATATGGTCATATTATTAGCTTTTTATTAGTAATATTTCATAGTTACTTGTTATTTAGGTGTTTATTTCTTTTTGTTCTTATGTGTGTTTTGTTGAATAAATTATTATTCTTCTTTTTAGGTTATAGATACCTCATTTACAGAATGGTATTAGTGTAATATATATCATATTAATTCATTCAATTCATTTATATAATCATTATTCAATGAAGATCATGTAGAACGAGTCGCATCACATCGTGGAGACGGTATTCCGTACGTACACACGAGCGATGATATCGTTCCCATTATCGTGGAATTGTATTGCAGTGTATGTATACTATTTCAGAATAAATACCACTTTAAAATAATCATATATAGTTATTTAATTGCACCATTATTCCCATCGAAGAAAGGTTGTGGTGGAAAATAGATTACACCACGGCATGGAGACGGTATTCTGTACGTACGCACGCGCGGTGATTTTGTTTTCCGTAGGATGTATAGATGGTTAAATAGGGTTGTTTCAAACTTATAATAACATATCCGTATATGAGTTTTACTGATTTTATTACTTCATAATGAAACAACTAAAGAAGAAGAAGTGTAAGAAGAAATAAAGTTGAAAGAATCGGTAACAGACATTACTGCTTCTTTGAAGCACCTCTTTGAGACATCTTTTTAAGGCACTAAAATTGGTCTTTGAAGAAGACCATGACATATAGGATGTTTCTAGGGAAGTGGAGAAGAATATTTGACAGGGTATTGTCGAGAATGAAGGCTCAATGTGGTGTGAGGAAGAGAGGGAGGAGGTGCCCTTTTATAAGGGAGGAGAGGGGCGCCTTTGGAAAAACTAAAAATATTATTTTATTATAAAGTCATATTTGGTTTTTAATAGCTACATATGGGTTAATTTCGAAGAAAAGGTGGGTATGGGTCTAAATACTCTTATAAAAGGTAATTTATACTTGTTTAGGGTTCTATTTTAACCTTATCATTTAGATTTAACTTTATGTTAAATAATTTTTCTTTTACCATGTCTTTTTGTTTTCCTACACTATAAGGTTAATAAACTTACCATAACAAGACAAACTAACCCCAAGTTGTTTATTATTAATATATATAACTTTATCTAAGTCATTTGTCCGATCATTAGATTTTTAGGAATAAAATTACAATTAATAATATAATATTTGTTTTAAAAACTATTTTATGTCAATTTTGACACTATTTGGTAATTGATTTTTGTGAACATAATAACAGAAATATTAATTCGAAAACAGTTATTTAAATCAATAATAACATGTTATATTAACTTTAAAATTATTTTAATTTATAAAAAGTCTCAAATTACATTTTTTTGGGTATTTATAACATCAATTATTTCAATATTTCATTGATAAGATAATTACTGCATCATCATTGTGTCATAAATAAATTAAATTATTTAATGTATAAAAATTACAAATAAAATATAATTATGTAGGAAACATTTTTAGCTTTCTAATGAATATTTATAGTCGAATTTATCTTATGTATAACTCCATATTAAAAATGATTTTAGTTATTAAACTTTGATTTTAACTATTTTAACCCTTCTTTAAATAAGTTAATATTAAATGTCCAAATCTAATCAAAGTGGGCTTAAATGATAATATGTTATTCCTAAGGTTTTTTTGGTCGAATTACACTTATCCAATAGTTTTAGGACATGTGTTAGGGTAATAATAATATCGTTTTTACCCTTAATTACCCTATTTACTTTTAACAGTGGTAAATAAAAGTAAAAAGTTAATATTCACCAAAAATTATTTTCATATCATTGAACCACATTTTACTTACTGACATCAACCGTGTCTCTCAGATTTTTTAAATTCCATTCACAAGTGGTAAAATTAAGTTTTATGTAAATTTGCAAATTCTCATAGGAGGTGGGTAAAAGACGGTGAAAAGTTTAAAAAAAATTTATATATCTAAAATTATTATAAAATGATTCCTATGAATCTAATTGAACTTATATAGGTATTATGTATCAATTTTGACATAAAATAAATTTATATAAAAAAATTATTATTTAAATAAAATGTCGGTTTTTAAATATTAACCTAGTGTTTTCACTATTCATCAAAAATTGAATGTTTTATGAAAAATACCAAAATTTCACCCAAGGCTAGTTTCGATATTCCGAATCCGAAAATGAAGTCCATTTTGAAAAATTAAATTTAAAAAATTTCATAAATTGTGTATTACTATTCATAACGGCTAGTTTTAATAATATTTTAATAGCATATTGTTGTTTAGTGAAACTCGGTATTACGTACGATGCAAGCTATCAAGGAAGGTCGTCATTGCATGTAAATCAAGCTAATATAATGTTGTGTGTAGTGAAAGATTCCATTGATGATTTATATAACATAAAAACAAAATATTTCTCATAAAATTCTCGGGTGTTACATTCTACCCCCCTTAAAAGAAATTTCTCCCTCAAAATTCGTCACTTTGTAACAAACAGATGAGGATACCTCTCCCTCATCATATCATCAAGCTCCCATGTAGCTTCCTCTAATTGGTGGTTCCTCCATAAGACTTTCACCATGCGAGTGGTCTTGTTCCGTAGGACATTTTCGCTACGATCCAGAATCTCTATCTGCTGTTCTTCATAAGAACGATCTTGATCTAGCGGTATAACTTCTGAGCTGAGTACATGTGTAGGATCAGGTATGTACTTTCTCAGGAGTGATACATGGAACACATCGTGAAATTAGGAGAGATTCTGTGGAAGCACCAATCAGTAAGATACCTTCCCAACACAATCCAGTATTTTGAAAGGACCGATATACCTAGGGCTCACCTTTTCATTCTTTCCAAATCTCATGACCCTCTTCTAGGGAGATATTCGTAAGAACACTTTATCACCCACTTCAAACTCTAGGTCTTTTCTTCAGTTGTCGACATAACTTCTTTGTCGACTCTGAGCTCCTCTTATGTGTTGTTGAATAGAAATAACCTTTTCTGCCATCTCATCAACAAGATCAGATCTTAATAGCTTTCTTTCCCCAACTTCATCCCAGCAAGTTGGAGTTTCTCATTTCAATCCATAGAGATCTTTATAAGGAGCCATCTGAATACTGGAGTGAAAGAAATTATTATAAGAAAATTCCACCAAAGGTAGGTATTGATCCCAACCACCTTTTAAATCCCTAGATAATGCACTCAACATATCTTCTAGAGTTTGAATCGTCCTCTCAGACTGACTGTCTGTCTGAGGATGATAAGCAGTGATGAAACTCAACTCTGTATCCAGCGTATGCTGAAGACTTTTCCTGAACATAGAGGTAATCAGATCCCGATCAGATATAATGGAAATTGGTACTCCATGAAATCTTACCACTTCCTTTACATATATCCTCTAAATATGATCTAGAGAGAAATCCTCTCTAATAGAAATGAAGTGTGTCGACTTTGTAAGACGATCAACCATGACCCAGATAGCATTATTGCCTTTGGATATTTTAGGAAGTCCAGTGAAAAAGTTCATAGTGATGTTTTCCGATTTCCATTATGGTATGGGTAATGGTCATAACATCCTCTTAGACATCTATCTCTCAGCTTTAACTGGTTGACAAACCAAGCATCAAGAGACATATTCAGCAACATCTCTTTTCATGACATCCCACCAGAAGTACTCTTTCAGTTCCCTATACATCTTCGTGCTTCCAGGATGAATAGATAAGGAAGAACTATGAGCCTCATCCAGTAGCTCCTTCTTTAATTCTGGGATGGGAGGAACAAAAACCCAATTCCTGAACTTTATTATCCCATCACAATCACGGTTGAATTCAGGAACACATCTCACCTTATTTTGTAACCCTACATCTTCTTTTTGTGCCTCTTTAATCTTCACATGTATATATGGTTGAACATTCATTTGAGAAAGATACGATTTTTCCCCATCCATTATAATTCCAAGATCCATCCTTTGTAAATCCAAAAATATTGGAACTTTTGTGATCCTCATCATGGATATTCTAGCATGGTCTTGTCGACTTAATGCATCTGCCACCTTGTTTGCTTTCCCAGGGTGGTAATGAATTGAGCAGTCGTAATCCTTAATCAGCTCCAACCATATTCTTTGGTATATATTCAGCTCCTTTTGTGTGAAAATATACTTTAAACTTTTATGATTAGTATAAATGTCACACCATTCACCATAAAGGTAATGCCTCCAAATCATTATTGCAACGATTAACACATCTAACTCCAAATCATGAGTTGGGTAATTTTTCTCATGAATTTTGAACTGTTGTGAGGCATAATCTATCACCATATCATTTTGCATGAGAACACACCGCATTCCCTTCTTGGATGCATCACTGTAGATCACAAACCATTCTCCACTACAAGGTAGTGTGAGCACAGGTGCCCAGGCTAACCTTCTTTTTAGCTCATTCAAATTATCTTCACATTCCTCTGTCCAAGAATACTTAACTCCTTTCCGAGTCAACTTGGTTAGTGGGTTAGGTAACCTTGAGAAATCATTCAAAAAATGTCGGTAATATCCCGACAAACTATGAAAACTTCGGATCTCAGTTACTGTTGTTGGTCTCGACCATATTTCGATAACCTTTATTTTTACTGGATCCACAGATATCCCCTCTTTTGAGATTATGTGACCCAAAAATGCAACTTTTTTAAGCCAATATTCACACTTGGTAAATTTTTCATAAAGCATCTCCTTTCTCAGGGTCTTCAATATAATTCTCAAGTGATCTTCATGTTCTTCCTTTCTCTTTGAATAGACAATAATATCTTCTATAAAGACTACCAAAAACTGATCAAGATAGTCTCTAAAGACTCTATTCATCAGATCCATGAAGATAGCAGGGTAATTTGTAATACCAAATGGCTTCACTATAAATTCCCTGTGTCCATACCTTGTACGGAAAGTTGTCTTTGGTATATCCTCCCTTTTGATCCTTAATTGATGATACCCTGAATGAAGATCAATCTTGGAAAAGTATTGAGCTCCGCATAGTTGGTCAAATAAGTCATCAATGCATGGGAGAGGATATTTGTTCTTGATAGTGATCTTGTTAAGTTCTTGATAATCAATTCAGAGTCTCATTGATCCATATTTCTTCTTAACAAACAGAACAAGTGAACCCCAAGGTTATGCACTAGGGCGTATGAATCCTTTATCAAGATTCTCTTGGATTTTCTTCTTCAATTCCTACAACTCAATTGGGACCATTATATAAGATGTATTTGAAATAGGAAAACTAGCCGGTACGAGTTCTATTGAAAACTCAACTTCACGATTTGGTGGAAGACCCAGCAATTCCTCCGGAAAGAAATCATCAAACTCCCGTAAAATGGGAATATTCTTAATCGTGAGTTTCTCACCAACCATTTGAGATACATAACCTTAATTTAGTGGAATCAAGACCCATAAGATGGATTAAATTTCCACTGGAATGTTATGTTCATCCTTGCATCGATAGAAGATCATAGATTGATCTGGAAAATGAAAAGTGACATCCCTTATTTGGAAATTGATATGAGCTCCATATAGAGAAATTCAATCCATTCCAAGAATCACATCCAATTCCAATATAGGAAGGATCACAAGATTTGCAGGAAGCACTTTCCCACAAGCTTCAATCAGAGAAGAATTATAAACTTTTTATACGACTGTTCTTCCATTAGGGGTTGTCATAACTAACTCAACATCTAATTATTGAGGTAATACAGTGATACCCTTATAAAATTATTCAGAAATAAATTAGTGGGTGGATCCAGAATCCAATAAAACATTTTCTACTTTAGAGTGGATGGTAAGTGTACCTCTCACCACTTCGTTGTCGTACTCCACATCGCCGATCGTAATTGCATGTGACATTCCTTTTTCTTTGGCCTTAGGAGTTTGTTGACGTCGATCATCATCATCAATCGTTGGATTAGGGAATTGATTGGCATATTTCCCCATTTCCTTTCACATGTAACATTAAAGTGTAGGAGGTTCACTCTATGTAGCCTTTTCTTTGATTACATCACTAGACATTTTCTTCCCATCATTGCGGTATTCAAATGCCCGATGACCTTTTTTCCACATTTGAAATATTTACTTGTCCCTTTAAGACAACTCCCTCCATGTTTCTTTCCACACTTTGAGCATAAGAGAAAACTCATCTTCTTTTCAGTGTGCTCTTTAGATTTTCCTTTGAATTCCATTTTCCTCTTCTTATCAAAACCATATGACTGATGGGTTACTCCAATATCCATCTCAACTTTGAGAGCACATAGAACCATTTCCTCATAGCTATAGAAGTCCCTTATGGCTAACTCCCTTCGAAGACTTGGTTTTAAGCCACTAACGAATCGATCGATCTTACTCTTAGGTTGGATTATAATACCAGAAGTGTACCTTGCAAGTCTTCTAATATTTTCGTCATAGGTACCAACAGATTCATCATCCTTTTGCATTAGTTAAAGAAACTCCTTCTCCATCTTTGTTCAATGAATACGAGGGAAGTACTTATTGAAAAATAAGTTCTTGAACTTGTCCCATTCCATAGACTCAATTTCATCTCTTTGCCTCGTATTCTTGATAAGAATCCACCATTGATCAGAATCTCCTTCCAAACAATACACTTCTAAGATGACATTATCATGTTCAGAACATTTAAGAACTGAAAATATCATTTCAGTGGTACTGATCCATTGTTCAGCCACTAATGGATTAGAAGACCTACTGAATGAAGGTGGACACTGCCTCATGAAGGATTCAACAGAAATTTTATCCTTCCTTTGCTCGTTTGGAAGTCCTGCATGATTCATAGCTTGAGAAAGTTGTGTGAGAATGGCTACAAGATTTTTCATTCCATCTCCCATAATGTCTTCTTGCTCAGGGGGTCAATCATTTCATTTCTCGTCGCATTCCTCATTAACATGGTTCCTTAGGGTTCCAGCAATTGACTGAAACCAAGATGAATAGTGTGATCAACACTAATTATAATAGGAAAAACAAATAATAAAGAATAAAATTTTACACATAAGGCCTTATCATAGGTTATTCATGGCCATTTCTAAAACACTAAGATCGTGTTCTATGCTTAGACTTATCCTTCACGTTCTTTCTAAGGCTTTCACATCCTAGTTTCTAAAGGATGACTATACATTTACTTTGATACCTACTATAACAACCCATACTTTACATACATTGTTATTACATCAGAATTGAAGCACACATATTACAACATATAACAAAACCAGTAATGGACAGTATAGGTATAGTGTCTTTAGAAACTGGGAAACATAAACAGCTGGTTCAGAAATCATATACACTGTCTCCCTTTTATTTTATCATATCTATAGTCCCTTTTGGAATATCTTACTTAATATCCATCTTACTGAACTGGGGATAAGAAAACATATAAAATGGTGAGCTCAAATGCTCAGTAAGGGTAAACAAAAGAAATATCAATCACATTATATTCATAAGAACATATCATTTTGGAAATCTTAACCTGAAAAAAAGATCATAATTTCATAACATGGGATAAATCATACTAGTGAAATGTAATCCCGATAATAAAAACATAAAACATAATACTTTGTGGTATACACACATAATAATAGAGAATCATTTCTCAGTAGTCAAGACTCATATCCAAGACTATCTTAGCGGACAAAGTCCATTTCTGAACTGAGTTCACTCCTCATTTCAGTCATGTTTCACTGAACCAGATTAACCTATCGTTCCATCCATGTCTATCTCATGAGATATAAATATTTACCCAATGCATTGGAGGTAGATATAGGTCCCACCCATATCATAATGATACCATTCTTATGTGTTCCACAAAATCAAAAAAATCATACATCATTGCATAACCCATGTAATAAAAATGGGAATCTTAAACATCATGCCATCATAACATAATCCATATAGATAAAAAGATGTCATAAAAATAATTCCATCATAACATAATAAAATCAATTTATAAATAGGGATATAAACAGAACCCTATAATATCTTAGATGGAAAATAATTTTGTTAAAACGATTGAACTCCATTCTTGAGGAAAATATCCTTTCTACTTCACAAACATTTTTCCTTTCTTAACATGTCATACTATTTTAAACATAAAGAAGTTGATTAAAAATAATCTTGAAATCTTTTAGAGGAAGCTTCATGTAAATAATGATCTAAAAATCCATTCATGCCGTATAAGTTAAAAAACATTCTTCTCGTACTTTGTCTAGAAAAGTCAAAAAGTACCTTGTACGAAAAACGACAAAAGATTCATTTCATATCATTTACTAAAAACTCACCGAAGGGAAAAATTGGATTTAAAAAACTGTAGGCGGATGGAAATAATATTAAATATTGAGGAAACATGGATGTTGATGATAAATATTCCCCAATAAATTTTGAAGTATAAACAATCTCTGATAAAATGAGATTGCGAGATTTTCCCTTACCTAAGGTCCGATTTGCTTCGTAAGTGTCTGAAACTCTTGTATAATTATTTAAATAATGTTATTGACTTATTCTAGAATCATACGTATTTTTATGATATCATATATTGTCATATTCTTAGCTTCTTATTAGTAATATTTGATTGTTACTTGTAATTCAGGTGTTTATTGCTTTTTGGTCGTATGCGTGTTTTGTCGAATAAATTATTATTCTTCTTTTTAGGTTATAGATACCTCATTTCCAGAATTTTATTAGTCTAATATATATCATATTCATTCATTAAATTAATTTATATGATAATTATTATATGAAGATCATGTATAACGAGTCGCATCACATCGTGGAGACGGTATTCCGTACGTACGCACGAGCGATGATATCGTTCCCATGATCGTGGAATTGTATTGGAGTGTATGTATAGTATTCCAGAATAAATAACACTTTACAATAATCATATATGGTTATTTATTTTCACCATTATACCTATACATGTAATGTTATGGTGGAAAATAGAATACACCACGGCGTGGAGACGTTATTCCGTACGTACGCACGCGCGGGGATTTTGTTTTCCGTAGGATGGATAGATGGTGAAATAGGGTTGTCTCATACTTATAATAATATATCAGTATATGAGTGATACTGATGTTATTACTTCATAATGAAACAACTAAACAAGAATAAGTGGTAGAAGAAACAATGTTGAAAGAATCGGTAACGGACATTACCTCTTCTTTGAAGCGCTTCTTTGAGACCTCCTTTTAGGGAACTAAAATTGGTCATTGACGAATACCATGACCTCTAGGATGTTTCTTGGGAAGTGGAGAAGAGATTATGGCAGGGTTTGGCCAAGCATGAAGGCTCAAAGTTGTGTGAGTAAGTGAGGGAGGAGGTGCCCTTTTATAAGGGAGGAGAGGGGCACCTTTGGAAAAACCAAAAATATTATTTTTTAATAAAGACATATTCGGTTTTTAATAGCTAAAAATTGGTTTATTTCGAAGATAAGGTATGTATGGGTTTAAATCCTCTCATCCAATAAAATTTAGTCAAGTTTAGGGTTCTAATTTAACAACATCATTTAGATTTAACTTTAAGTTAAATAATTTTACTTTTACCATGTTTTTTGTTTTCTTACACTATAAGGTTAATAAACTTACCATAACAAGCCAAACAAACCCCATGTTGTTTATTATTAATATATATAACCTTATATAAGTCATTTTTCTGAACCTTATATTTTTAGGAATAAAATAAAAATTAATAATATAATATTTGTTTTAAAAACTATTTTATGTCAATTTTGACACTATTTGGTAATTGATTTTTTTGAAAACCATAACAGAAATATTAGTTCGAAAAATGTTAATTAAATCAATAAAAACATGTCATATTAACATATAAAAATATTGGAATTTATAAAAATTCTCAAATTACATTTATTTTGGTATTTATAACATCAATTATGTCAATATTTCATTAATAATATAATTACTGCATCATCATTGTGTCATAAATAAATTAAATTATTTAATGTCTAAAAATTAAAAATAAAATATCATTATGTATTAAATATTTTTATCTTTCTATTGAATACTTATAGTCGAATTTATCTTATGTATAACCCTATATTAAAAGGATTTAGTTATTAACAATTGATTTTAACTATTTTAACCCTTCTTTAAATAAATTAATATTAAATGTCCTAATATAATCCATGTGGGCCTAAATGGTCATATTTTATTCCTAAGGTTGTTTTGGTCGAATTACACTTATCCAATAGAATTAGGACATGCTTTAGGTTAATAATAATATCATTTTTACCCTTAATTACTATATTTACTTTTAACCTTGATAAATAATAGTAAAAAGTTACTATTCACCAAAAATTATTTTCATCTCAATGAACAACAATTTTCTTACTGACATCAACTGTGTCTCTCGGATTTTTGAAATTCCATTCTCAAAAGCGATAAAATTATGTTTTATGTAAATTTGCAAATTCTCCTAGGAGGTGGGTAAAAGACGGTGAAAAGTTCAATAAAATTTTTATATATCTATAATTATTATAAAATGACTCCAATGAATTGCATTGAACTTATATAGGTATTATGTATCAAATTTGACCAAAAATAAATTTAAATAAAATAAATTATTATTTAAATAAAAAGTCGGTTTTTAAATAGTAACCGAGTGTTTTCACTATTCCTCAAAAATTCAATGTTTTCAGAAAAATACCAAAATTTTACCCTAGGCTAATTTCCTTATTCCGAATCCAAAAATGAAGTCCATTTTGAAAAATAAAATTTAAAAAATTTCAAAAAGTGGGTATTACTATTCATAACAGCCAGTTTTAATAATATTTTAATAGCATTTCGTTGTTTAGTGAAACTTGGTATTGCATATGACGCAAGCTATCGAGTAAGGTCGCGATTGCGTCTAAATCAAGCCAAGCTAGTGTTGTGTGTAGCGAAAGATTCCTTTGATGATTTATATAACATAAAAACAAAATATTTCTCATAAAAGTCTCGGGTGTTACATTTTGCCCTATATTAAATTTGTTACTAGGTCTCCATAATCTCAAGGGACCTCAATAGGATTCCACGATGAGTAACACAATGCATATATGTTTATTCCTAGAGGATATTCTAGTCATAGTAGATAATTACCCTAAATACCTACGTTTGATTGGATTAACTATGTTTATTATGGATTTACTCACTTATTAATGTTTGAATTGTTTCCAATAACAACTATTCCCCACCTCCAATTTATATATATATTCTCATGTTTTGATTTCAACCTAACATTAGTCAACTATTAATCTAGATTTCAATGCCTGTGATATTAAAAATATTTACATTGTACTCATTATCAATGGCTTGTTATAACATCATATTCTTGTAAAATTTAATTTAAGGGAATACATCATCGTAGATATAAATGTTTCCTGAGTTCATCATTCAACTTAGTAATCCCATTTGTTATATCCTTTAGGAAATAAAAAAATCTTAGAATGGGCCATCCTTTGAAACATCATTACCTACAAGCGATCTATTTTAGTTCAGGGATAAGTGTTCCATTATTAATAATCTTGTGATAAGATTTAATATTTTATTCTCATATAAGGATAAGATATGAACATTACATTTCCCTATGTATGATCTCCTTCTACATAAAGGTTTATTTAGACAACAATGAGGTCTTTTTTCATAAGGATAAGAAACAAATTAACTCTCTCAATACATGGGAAATATCCATATAGGGAGTCTATATGAAAAATACATTTGGATTTTTTCCTCCAATCATATGATATATAGAAAATCATATATTCCCTAATAATTAATCTATCTATTAAAACAACAGGAAAAAAATACATATTCACCGCATATTAGTTAGATATATGTTGGGTCTATGTCATTTAGAAATATTTATGTATTGATTGATTTTATCACACGATATGAAGGGACTCCTACATCCCCTAATAATAAGCTAAAATGAAAATACAAAAAATGATAATAAACCCTTTATTATTCCTGGAATATTGAAAGGAATAGTATGGATTTTATCTGTGCAATTCATTATTGGATGAATAATATCTAGTGATCCCTTTTTCCAAATTGATGTATTTTCCCCTTCACCTCATTAAATGGATGTTCCCCATGCATAAGAATATTTGTATCTACAATATATGTTATTTATACATGTTTATATTTGATAAATATATAGGACATTATTCCATTCCCCACATGATCCTAAGTGAAGGTTTCATCATCCAACATCGAGCGTAACCTTAAATATAAAAAAATTACCAAACATTATTTTTGGATCTTCATCACAGAAAATTCACTTCCTCACTACCACTATTCTAGGATAGTATATAATTCTCTATTCATATGCAGGATCTAGATCGATTTCAAGGTAACCATGCAAATATTTTATATGAAATGACTAAAGCCTCCCTTATACACATAGGTGTTATATCTATGTGGGAGAAATATAAGTACTTTTTGTGTAATTATTAATTTTTTCATTGAAAACATAGAATTTCCCAGATCAGTTATTTTTTTGCTGAACCACAAAATGAAAAAAAAACATTCTCCCTCATTCTTCTTCAAAACAAGGCATATCCCTAGAGTGATTCAATCCTTCACAATATGTATAAGGAACAAAATGGAAATCCTAACACCGTAAATTACATATTTCACAAGTAATTTTCCACCATTTTTGATATTAAACATCTTAAGAATGATAAATTTATATAGACTCCTTCATTATTCAAATTGGCTATAACTACATGTTTAATTCTTATCTATGAATTGATTTACATAAAATAGTCCCCTGCATATAGCTATTTGACCTTTAGCCTACGCAAGAATGAAAATGACCCCTACATTAAAAAGAACCTGATAGATGAACAACATATCTAATGGAATGTTTCATAAATTTTACATTAGTTAACAATGTCTTGGTCTCATGGTGTTAAAATCCAAAATAATCTTATTATGGTTTCATGAAATTCATCATCACAAAAATTTCAACCTAATCACATTCCATTAAATTTCATGATTGTTACATCCTTCTACATGACATCAATCCACCAAAACCCCCCTTAATCCTACCACTTTATCAAAGGTATATAACAATATAAAAATGGTCAAACAATTGTTATAGTTATTATATTAATTTTTCTTGAACATTGATATATTTATCACACATCATGTCGTGATAAAATAAGGTTTCAATGGACCTCCCATAGCCTCCATAATGGAGAAAAGATCCCCCTACATGACCATGATGTACTTTGATCTGTGTAAGGGACTTATACCCATTAACCAGTTGTGTCTAGGCCTTATGTGTATTGCCACTATATCCCTGTGATTTTTGAAAAAATTATAGTGGAACTTAGAACCTCAATGTGACACATGATCGTCATTATCATGACTATCTCATTACATCAATCAAGATCCTATAACCTTGAGAAATTATTAAAAAAAAATTCACCCACCACTCAAAAGGGAGAGGGAGTTTTCTTGTTCTTGGGAATACTATTTCGTATATTGTGAAACACTAACGTGATACATGGTTTACATAAAATGAACTTAATCATTGTTTACTTTGGTAAAATATATTTAACCTTATCCTTTATCCTCTAATGGTCCCAATCTCATGAAATTAAACTATAGGTCAAAGAAACCAAAAAACAGGTTAGTCTGAAATCCTGTAATGTGTAATCTATGTAAATGTCAAGCCATGGTCATTGGACCCCAATGGTATATAATGACATTAAATTAATTATTTGTCACTTACCCTCATCATGATTATTTTTCATTAGGTAGAGAGACAAGTTAAATGATTCTCATACCCTTCTTGAATATTACATTTTCCATAAATCACCTTAATTTATTTTAAGTATAAGTTTATACCAACCAATTACTTAATATGATCTACTTCTCTTTGAACCCCAAATACATGAGTAACAGATCTCGGTTCATCCCCTTAGACAAATTGTAAGAGGGAATAGTTGATCTAGAGGAATCATGCATGTATTTATTGTGAATGAAAAAATACTTAAGTGTGTGTTCCAAGGGGATATTCTATTTTAGGTCCTCCAGATTCTGAAGTGCTATTTTACAAACTGTGTGTGATATGAGCTTCCACAAATATTAATAGATGAAATGTAACCATTAATATCAAAATACCATTGAATTAATAAATAATGGTATAATATTTACATTAACCCTAACCCAAATATTCATGTTGTTTTGACATCATAAAGATGCATCACCATGTATTGTACCTCTTCTCAGAAACGATAAGTAGTACCTCATTCTTGAAATTTTTGGAATTCATTACCACGTGATCATAAAAAACATGATAAGGTTCTCAATCCTCACAACCATAAAATAAACTCCTCATTTTTCACTATAGTCTATGAACTACACCTACAGTGTTTGAACCCCCTTTGGAAAGTTTCTCTCCTATCCACTACATCACTCTCTAAATGTATGAATCACCAAAAAAAATTATTTCCAATGAAAAATGATCAAAGTCTCCTATCTCTAACTATACATTTAAACCCATCAAGGAACATGTACAAGTCCCCTTTCCACATGAAACAAGGCTGTGAATTTCATGGAATAAAGGACCTATAATCCTTATGATCCCTATAAACATCACTATAGAACTCAACATGTTAGTGTGTTTTTTTATAATTCTTGGCATATCTTCTTGATATCATCTTACTTGATTCAATATCATTGTCCGATAATTTAAACATCGCATATTAATGATATCCATGTGGATTTGAAACCCATAAAAATATGTGAATATATACCATATCCATTTTAAAGAAGAATTCATGGTGTCAAAACCCTTGATGAATATTAATATTTTATAAAAAAGGAAAAGACACTACTTATTATAACAATTGTTGAATACCCATTATCGACAACCTCTAGTAGAGGGTCTGAGATATACGAAAAACAAATATTGAAAAAGATGGTCCAGTATATAAAAACCAAAATTGTAGAAATATATGTTCTGAACAATATTAACCTACTCTTAGAAGAATGTAGGACTGATTTGTACAATCCTAAATTATCAAAAAATAATGTATGAACTGTATTACCATAAAATAAAAAATAATAATTTATGATCTATATAACCATATAATATATAAAAATACTCTCTGATCTACATGAAACAAGCTATTGAAAATGAAAGGTAATGATATAAAATTCTAAACTACATGAAATGATGTTATGATCTATATGAAGCTAAACAACATCAAAATAATTTATGAACAATATAACCCTAAACTACATTAAATTTTTTTGAGCTATATAAACATAATCTATAGAAAAGTAATGTGTGATATAGATGACCCTAAGTACAAAAAATCATGTTTATTCTATACATCCCTAAAATACATCAAAATAAGGTCCAAGATATATAAAAATCATCTATAATTAAAAATGGGTCTATATTGTTCTACATAAAACAATATCACCTCATCGTTCTAGCTTGCAAGACCATAGTCCCCCAATATAACTATATATGATACTCACCATGTGTAAACAACTAAGATATAAAAAATTGATAATTCCTGGACAACTAAGACTCTACCACAATGGATTGGAAAAAATATGGGGCTGATAACTACAAATAATATACATTAAGGTACAATTATCTTTCTATAGAAAAAATTAATCAATGTTTGCTTTGATCACTGAACTAGTTAAATGAAATTTTTCATTATCTCCCAATGACACACCTACCAAGATCCATCCTTTTGAACAATGAAATCAAAAGATGGATGACCCTAGATCTACAATAATTGTTTATAGTTTAATTTTCATTTACAAGAATGTCATGGGGGAAATTTCGTTATTATTTAATCATTTTAATTCATATTTTGGGTTTTCTCACCACTATGGGAAGACTAATGTGGTTGATGATATATATGATGTTAAGAATACAATAGTTCATGTACATGATAAATAGTATAATTATTAATAGATACACATAAATTTCAAAGGAACCATTTATGAATTAAAGACACTAGGAATTATGAATCCCCCCAGTATGTAGTGAATTTTACGGTTCCTAAAACTAAATAATACATGATCATTGATGTTTTTTTATGAGTACACTAGATATGGAAAATTCCAGCCTGAGGAATTATTTGAATGATGAAATATTTCTCACTCCATTTATTATATCAATACTAGTGGATAATGATCCTCAAATGTTAAGGATAACTCATGACCCCCAATTTTAGTGACCTTCTTTAAAGTAGATTCCATTGAGAAATAATCATTAATGAAATCACTGAACATATTATTTTCTTCTATATTTTTGACAAATAAAATCATTTGATCATGAAACATGGAGGTTGTGTGATTTGATTGATACATAACCATTGAGACATACCTTATATACTAATGGGGAAAAATTCTATTTTCATGTTCACATGGACCACCCTCATAACTATATTTTGGTTTTATTTAAAAATAATCCACAATGTGATTTTTTGTAATTTCTGATAATTGAATCTACCTACCTCATGATTTTTGAATAGCATGTGGAGGCTCTCCACTTGAACTAAAATTTCCTCCAAATGATTCTTGATAATTAATTCAGGAATATGGTTATAGTAATCCATCATGTTATCATTCTCTCAATGGCCATTTTAAAGGGTATATCAAGAACTAAAACAATGAACAATATATATTAAGGTATCATAAATGTTGAAGGAAGTCCTAACTCAAATGATAAGGATGTGAAGAGATTGGATTTTTATAGTCCACATCATAAATGACATACGTTGACACCCCTTAAATCATCACATCATCTATTATCTATACTTAAGGGAATGTTTCCCAAAAAATCTATAACATCATCAAAGGAAATTATTTCATAAACATTTTACTTACTTGGATGGATACAAGAGACCTGAATTAGTTCCATTTCAACCATACTATTGAGGTATAGAGAACCATTAATATTATCTATTCAAAAAATAGTTTTCTCAGCATACCATCTCGGCAGGATTCCATCCCATCTGGGTTATAATCTTGATACTGGTATGTATGAGCATTGGCAGGGTTTATGGTGATCCTCTAATTAGTATCCTCATACATCCACATAAAACAATTGATGTATATGATTTGGATTCAATTACCCTAATAGAAAAAAATAAATGTAAAAGAACTATGATTGTAGTGGAACTTGAAACAAACCTACAATGTAACTATAGAACAGTAATTATTATTTCATCTATGAGATCTAGGATAAACACATCTTGATGAGCGTCTTTATAGAACCTCTCACCATGGGAAACACATCCATTATCAATGATCATTTAGAACGTGTGAATATGATATAAAATTTAAACCATAAGGGTTGATAAATTTATTAATAACCCCATCAATTTAGAGAGGAATCACCTCAAACAAATAGACATTTAGTATCCTAGTAATAAATAATGAGTGAAGAATATAAAAGGTGTTTTTATTCTTGTAAAACAAAGAGATTTTTCCTAAACATTAATATAAAAAATTTATTGTCCCAAACTATGAAAATAGATTTTAAATATATTAATATGAATCAATGGTTGATAGATATAGGAAAATATTTGAACGGATTAGTTTAGAGGTATCTCTTCTTCTAATCAAGCTTCCTTGACCAATGTACCATCCCAGATACCCAATCATGCATCGCTGATTGGGAAGATCCATCCATTTTGAAACAAGGAAAATAATACCACCAAAAAAATACTCAGGGACACATCCATTTTCAAATCATATCCTTATATGGTGTACACCAAGACCCCAATAATAGACCAATATGATCCATTTATGTCCCAAAAATTATTTTACGTGTAGTTATGTAGACATACCATAGTTTGTTGAGACCCATTAAGGAAAAGAAATATGATTATCAAGCCTCTAAAAGAAAATATTGAGAACATATTAATTTCCTTATTTAGAAACACTTTTCCAAAATTGAGAATATCCATATCAATTATAGGGATTGTTCGGGGTCATACTGAATGTTCATAATAGGAAGGAACTCATATTACATTTCCCAAATCATAGAAATTACCTAAAACTGACCAATGTTCATTGTGTTATTGACTAACCCACCTTGAAGATGGTGGAAATATGTAGTACAAGGAAACTAATGACTAATGAATTATATAGGAATCCCTGGTGAATGGTATATAATGAGATATTAAATACACATTGTCTCATAGAGGTGGAGGACATGAAGATAATTAGTGAACACTATATCACTCTATTTTTACCAGAATTTACACAACCATTCATTTAATATGTTTGCACAAGGGTACATATCCTAAAATGTTCTCAAGAAAGTATTTGAAGAAGAAATAATATTCAGGTAAATATGAGAAATGATTCAATAAATTGCGTCGTGTCCTTTGGGGTTTATAGGGGAGATTTGCAATGTATAATAAAACCATTAAAATGATTATTAGACTAGTTGGATATCCCATGATATGATCTGATATACTCATCCATAAGAATACAAAGACCAATAAGGTAAAATGTTGTTACTAGGTGATAGAAGATCAAAATCATCCATAAGAACAATTTAGTGTCGATTTAGTAAAATAAATAGTGGATAATTGTGTAGTTCATTCAGAAGGGGATACTTTATAAAATATTTTTAGTTAATACCCATTACTAAGGGTCGACAAGGATGTTCCTAGAGATCCTATCTCTATGGATGACAAAAACAATGGAATTTAAATACTATGAAGGAATATTGGATAAATAATAAAAAAACATACATTATATGAAATGAATTTATTGGATGTTATCATGAAGATACGATGAACCATTATGAGTCATGAGATCACATCAAAATGGAATTTTCAAACGATTCCCATAAACTATATAGCCATCGGGCATATGATTATCAAGTGAATCATGAAAATCATGTAGCAAAACCATTTGGCCAAGGACATTGTTGCAAAAGAAATTTTTTTGAGGATATAAATGGACATATTTAGGAAAACTAAAGGCATATTTTTAATCACAAAACAATCTTAAATTGAAAACGGGAGTTTCATGAATTATTTGACAAATGCGTGTAAGAAAGAAAATTGCAGAAAATATTCTTGTGCACAAAATGCTATGTCAAATGGTTTCTTCCACACCAAGATCCCATGAAATGGAAAAATTAGGCACGCTTAAGAAATCATGCTGGCACATAAGGAAATAGACTCGTGTGCAAGATTCTCAAACACCAAATATGATGTCAAATCTCAAAATCCACATATAAATCCTTTCACACCACCACCAATGTTTTTTATGATAAAAAATGTATACCCCCAAACATATGGGTATCATTATAGAAGTCAAACATGCACTCTTTTGTGCATAGGATGACTCTTTCTGTGACCATGTGAAAGACATGAATTCAAGGGACTAGATCTTGCGTGATAGCCCATCTATGGGTCTCCCATTATGTGGGCATAGTAGGGGTTGACCATACCCATTAACATTTATTATAAGTTAGTTTCTCCTAAAATATGGTTCTTTCATGTGTGATTTTCCTTGTATCATGCCAATCTGGCATGCATGCTTCTATCTTGTGCGCAACCCATTGATCTTGAGCACTCACCCTCATCTTGTGTGAAAGACATAAATCTTGAATGCATACCTACATATATGCTACATGTTTATTCCATACCATTAGGTACCATGTCCAATCTCTCCTTGCACGAAACACCCAAGTATTTCATGTACCTCCAATGTGCTAATCTCCAGGATTACATACAACGATTTCATAGTATCTAGAGTTTTTTTTATAGTTGTGTTTCACTACCAAATTATCCTTTTTATAGGTATAATAATATCTATCACTTCATCACAAAGATATGATAACATGGACCCTTCAATGGACTACTACTCCCCCCATATAAACACAGGGCATTGCTTGTGACTTCCCTTCCATATGTTTGGGTTGGTACATGTTATGTATGTCAAAAAGGTGAAGAGAGAGTCGTCATTATCTGATCAGTAAGGTGTTAAACTTCCATACAACAATCATCCTCAACAAATGATGTTAAACTGTGATTTTTAGCATGTGTGTAAGGCTATAGTGAACTAGATAGGGGATGGGACCAGGAGCCTTTCACTTCAAGCCTTTTCATTCTGCCTACTCTTTCCCTTTGTGCTTTGTCTCTTTGCATGCATCGGGTAGCCTCTACATAAGACATGAACAACCTTGATAGAGCATTCCTTGTGCATTGGACATACCATCCCTATACATTAGGACACAACCATGGGCTTCCCTCTTCGATTAACACCCAATATTCCTCCCCATGGGCCACCAACAAGGCGTAAGACCCTGGTTCATCGTTAGGCTCTTAAACATGAATATGTCCCCCCCCCCACTCCCCACTGATGTACCTTAAGCAATGAAATAATTTTATCCATTTCTTCCTCTGATTTCTCAGATGAAATAGGAACCACAAGGAATTATAGTAAGAATCATCCATGAAATCCACTGTGGTCCACCTTAGAATTAAAGCCCCTCACCAACTTCACCAAAAAAACATGGACATTGATTCCCATCCATGGGGATACATAGTAAGCCTAACTAAGGTTCAATCCCATCACATATCTTTCCCAGCCATTTCACATTGGTTCATTATTCATCCCTCATGACATTAACCTACATATCTTAAACTATGTTGGTTTTGATATATTTTTACTATATTGGGTATATAGGAGGTCTCCACAAGTTTCAATCACAACCAACAGTAAACACGGATTATCCCTCCAAGGGATGCACCATCCAAATGTGAAATTATACCTTTTTGTGAACATGCTGATTATATTCATCCTTTTTTGATATTAAACATCTTAAGAATGATCAATTTATATACACTCCTTCATAATTCAAATTTGTTCGATCAACATGTTGAAATCATATTTATGAATTTATTTACATAAAATAGTCCCCATCATATAGCTATTTGACCATCAACCTACACAAGAATGAAAATAACCCATACATTAAAAAGAACCTAATAAATAAAAAATATATCTAATGGAATGTTTCATAAATTTCATGTTAGTTAACAATGTCTTAGTCTCATTGTAACGTACCAGTTCCGGAAGCCACCCAGAGGCGCCCCATAACCGATTGGTAAGATAACCTCATGGGCATTTCCCCACATGCTAGAGATTGCTGACTAGTAGTGAGGGCCTTGGGTGTGATATTTGGGAAACTCTGCCCTCTTTGGTAGAGTACGTAGTGGAAGAAAATAAAAATGCAATAGTGGATAACGTAATAACTAACAATATAACAGTGGAAGACTAAATCAACAACTGGAGCACATATGTATGTATGAAATGATGCATGATACATAACATGGAAAGCCTCCAAACAAGTCAAAATGCTGGAAAACACTACAATACCAAAATAATTTCAAAAGAAAAGTAAACATCTCCTCAGCATCACAAGCCAATGCTTGGTCCCATGCTCTCCTACTCCAAGAAATCAAGTTCCCGAAGTCGAAGGGCGCTTTACCTTGTATATACATGAAACAACATATTCTTCTTGGGCCCAAAAGCATGGCCCAAATAGGGTGTGAGATAAAATCCCAATAGGCATTCACCTGAAGATTTGTGCCAAACAATCTGGGAGTATATGGAAGGTAAAAGTATAATGAGCAATAAATAGTAACAGAAAGCAGTAGGCAGTAAATAGTAAGAAGTAAAATAGGATGATACATAGTAGTAATCAATCCACGGAAAAAAAACAGCAGTGAAAAAAATAGATAATAAGCTGGAAACCCTCTAGGAAGTACTCACAGCCATCCCCTCTGGTCCTATCGAAGAAGTACCACAACCCTCTGGGCAGTGTACTCATCCTAACCCCTCTGGCTTGGCCATACGAATTTATGATACTCTCTGGGGAAGATCACTCAGTCAATTCCCCTCAATGTCTAGGGTAGTCAGAGAATATCTTAAGGAAGATCACGCGGAATAACCCTCTTAGCCACAAGGTCTAGAGACTCTCTGAGGAAGCTATCTCGTTCAATTCCTCCAATAGCCTCAGGTATACCACAAACTCACTAAGGAAGCTCACTCGGTCAATTCCTCCTCTAGCCTGGGAAGTTTCATAAAGAGATTCAAACAAGGTAAGACTCTCTGAGGAATCTCACTCGGTCTACCCTCCTGTAGTCTATAAAAACCAAGACTCTCGGGGAGATCACTAGGTCCATCCCCTCTGTAGTCTGTAATATCTATGACTCTCTGGGAAGCTCACTCGGTCTATCCCTTATAGTATATAGCACCAAGTTCTATCAGTCCCATCCAGTCAGTGCATAATAATGCTATAAGGACATGGTACACCTATAGAGCTACATGGATAACTAATGTACACCTATAGGTCTACATAGCTAAACAGTCTACAAGGAAACAAGCATGTCATGAGACTCACTCCAACCTATAACTGTGAGGCATGAAAAAAGGTGTAGCAGCCAAAGGCAACGAAACCCAAAGGTTGTAACAGAACAAAGAAAGGGAAAAAACATCCAAGGACAACAAATTATCCATTAATATGGTCAAATTACCTCTACAGAAGCATACAATAATGGTAGGAAAACCACAAAGGATAAAAGGGGTAACACGCGATACCCCGTTCACGGGTATCAGTGGAAATTCGCACATAACTCAGAGAAATTGAACGATAAGTCACAAATCACCTACCTTGATCCTATGAGATCTATATAATTGAACCACGATGGCTGATTATCCCTAGAATGTTGTAGATCTTAGAAAACACACAAAACATACAACCTTAGATAACTGGAGAAGGAGGGAGAATTGAAAAACAAGGCTCAAGCAAAAGGAAGAACTCCCCGCTGCACTTCCAATGTAATCAAAAGAGCTTGAATTAGAGAACGGATGGAGGCTCTGAAATCCAGAGAAGTTTCATGGTCGTACAGTGTCTCTCGGTCAAACTAGACCTAAAAGAAGACAATTACGAGGATGAGGCACGACCCCTATCCGTTTAGTGAAAAAATAGAAAAGTACACAGTGTGTATTTTTAATGTACACGGTGTGTAGTGGGTTTTTCCGTACTCCACCAAAATAGGCCTCCATGATACCCCTACACACCATGTGTGTGGTCCGGACATGGAGAACACATGGTTTAGAGCAGGAAAAGAGTACAAGGTGTGTACTAAGAAAGTACATGGTGTGTACTTCAAAAATTTCCAGAAAATCCAAAAATTCTAAAAAACTCCAGAAAAGGAATGACATACCTGAGATGAAGTTCCAGGTTCTTACAAACTTCATCCATTAAATAAATTCATCCCCGAATTTCCCTTGATGGTTATAGAAGAAGAAACCTTGAACAGTTATACCCACTGCAATTGAATCTTGGCCTCCCTCTCCCAAGTCGCGTCCTGTACTCGCCTGTGCTACCATAGAACTCGTACTAGAGGAATAGACTGGCCTCGGAGGAGCTTTGTACTGCAATCGGAAATTCTGATAGGATGCCCTTCAAATGACACATCCGCTTCTAGCTCAACCTCCTCAGGCTGAAGGACATGAGACGGGTATAAAAAGTAATGGCATAGCTGAGAGACGTGGAAGAGGTTGTGCATATCCCGGTACCTCTGAGGTAGTTGCAAACAATAGGCTACCAGCCCAAATCTCTCCAATAACTCAAACAGCCCGACCTACTGTGGTGAAATCTTAACTTGTCTCTGAATCCTCTTGTGTCCCAACCTCGGTGAGACATGCAAGAAAACATGATCTCTGATGTCGAACTCTAGAGGTCGTCTTCACTGATCAACATAAGACTTCTGTCAGGACTGTGCTATATCCATCCTCCTCCAAATCATCTCTATCTGCTCTGAGGTCTCCTAAACAAGATGAGGTCCTAGAAAAACTACTTCTCCTACCTCCAGTCAGCATAAGAGTGATCTGCATGGCCTTCAATACAGAGCCTCGTATGGTGCCATATGAAGGGTCCCCTGAAAACTGTTGTTGTAGGAAAACTCCACAAGAGGTATATGCTTCTCTCAAGAACCGCCAAATTCTAGAATGCAAGCTCGGAGCATATCCTCTATCCCCTGGATCGTGCACTCGGACTGGCCATCAGTCTAGGGACGGTATGTTGTACTCAAAAGTACCTATGTACCAAAGGCCTTCTGAAATCCCGGTGAGAACTGAGAGGTAAACCAAGCATCCCTGTCAGAAAAATGGAGTGTGGAACTCCAGGCAAATGTACAATCTCTTGGATGTATATTCATCCCAGATCATCATCACTGAAGGTTTTATTTATTGGAAAGAAGTGTGCTACCTTCATAAGCCTATCAAAGACAACCCAAACAACATCACTTCCCTGAGGTGACCTCAGTAAGCCGGTCACGATGTCCATCGTGACATCGTTCAATATCCACTCCGGAAAGGGTAACTGTGGTTAAGGCCCTACTGGTTGCTGATGCCCTGCTTTAACTTGCTAACATGCAGAACATTTCATGAAGAAACCCTCAACATCTCTCTTCATACCTGGCCACAAGTACTGGTGATGAAGATCCTGATACATCGAGGTGACTCCAGGATGAACTGCCCAAACCGATGAATGAAAATCCCACATCAGCTCCTCACGTATGTCTATTGAAACCCATACGAATCCCTGGAAATTCCAAATCTCATCCTCGCCCACTGTCCATCTAGGAAGAGGGTCCCCTCCTAACACACTCTCCCATAGGGCTAAGGCCTCCGAATCTGATAGTTGCCTCATTCGTACCGGATTAAGAAGTGTAGAGGTAACAACCAATGTTGAAAGAAAGGTATGTCCTTTCTTGTTGTGCACCTCCAGATGCATCTTAGAGAACAGAACCATAAGCTACCACTCCCTGCTAGCTTCATGAATAGCCTGAATCTATGTTCTCCTGCTCAAAACATCAGCCAATGCGTTTCCCTTTCCTGGCGTATAGGCAAGCTCGAAGTCAAAAGAGTGAAGATACTCGACCCACCTATGTTGTCTCATATTCAGATCACGATGAGTGAAGATATACATGAGACTATTGTGGTCAGTAAAAACCGAAAAGTTCTCTCCTAGATGATAGTGTCTCCAACAGCGTAAGGCATGAACAACTCCTGCCAACTCCAGATCATCTGTCGAGTAGTTTCTCTCGGTGTCCTCAAATACATAGACATGTAAGAAATAACCCCATCTCCCTACATAAGCACAGCTCCTAGCCCGATACCCAAATCATCATATTAAATAGTATATCCCTTTCCCGGCTCCGGCAAGGCTAGTATTGGTGCTGACGTCAACCTCCCTTTCAGCTCTTGAAAGGCTGACTCACAAGAATCAGACCATAAAAACATTGGCCCCTTATTAATCAAACGCGTCAACGGTTCTTCTAGGCACGAGATGTCCTGAATGAAGTGTTTGTAGTACCCAGCAAGACCTAGAAAACTATGCACCTCAATAACGTTCTTCAGCTGCTCCCAGGAAACTATAGCTCTCAATTTCTCTGGGTCCATAGATACTCCATCCTCTGAGATGACGTGACCTAAGAAGTGAATCAGATTCACCAAAAAGTGGCACTTCGAGAGTTTAGCATACAACCCATGCTCTCTCAGTGTACTCAGAGTGATCTCAAGATGTGTGGCATGGTCATGTCGAGTCTGAGAGTACACCAAGATATCGTCCATAATGACCACGACAAACGATTCCATGTATGGATGGAACACTCGGTTCATCGGTTCCCTGAAGACTACAGCCACACTAGTAAGACCAAACGGCATGACTGTATACTCGTAAAGACCATACCAGCTCCTGAAGTCTATCAGAGGTATATCTGATAGTCTAATGCACAAATGATGATAACCAGACCTCATGTCGATCTTAAAGAACACCCGGGCTCCTCGAAGCTGATCAAAGAGGTTACCGATCATTGGAAAGGGATATCGGTTTTTGACCGTCAACTGGTTCAGCTTCCGATAATCCACACAGAGCCGAAGTGTACCATCTGCCTTCTTCATGAACAGGACTGGAAAACCCCATGGAGAGGTACTGGGTCAGATGAAACCCTTTTCTTGCAACTCCTTCAACTACTTCTTGAGCTCATGCAACTCAGGTGGAGCCATCCTATAAGGAGGAATGGACACCAGTGCTTCTCCTAGCATCTGAAAAATCGAGAATTCTACCTTACGCTCTGGAGGAAATCCTGAAAAGTCTTCTGAAAAGATGTCCCTGAAACGATCCACCACTGGTGGAAATTATAACTGTGAATTCCCCTGGTCATCCAGATAGAGACTAGCAATCTGGGCTGTAACTCTCCCTAGACCATGATTCTCTGGTCCAGGTCTACCTACATGGACATCCCACTCGCCTCTATGAAGGAATGATCTATCCTCTAGTGATATTAAACTCACCCTTTGGCGATTGAAATCGACGATTGCCTAGAAAGGAACTAACCTGTCCATCATGAGAATGACACCATAGTCGTCATCTCTAGGACATTGAGGACCCATAAGAAATGACAGCCCGCAACCTCACGAGGGCACTCTCTGCACTGACGTGTGCTATATTTCCTTGTTCCCAAAGGTGTGTCAAGAGTCAACAAGTCGAAAGAAGAAAAGATAAAGATCCCAAGGCTCTCCACGACAGCAATAGAGATAATTATATGGGAAGAACCAGTATCGAAAAGGGCTGAAGATAATACTGAGGCTACTCTGATCGTACCTTGAATGGTAGAAGGGTTGGGATCCTGCTCCTGATAGGTCTTCTCCACGATGAAACAATGGACTGCACCACGGCCATACACCCCTGCCTGACCGCTCTAAGTCGATCCACTCTGCTGTCGCTGATGACCTGGTGACTGACCACCACGGCCGTGGCCTCCACCTCGGCCTGAACGGTTGGAAGAACTCAAGTTCCCTAACTAGTGGGAAACTGGTGAAGCATCTATGGAATGCGTGGTCATAGAGGAACCCCTACCACCAGCTGAAGGTGAGAAGATGTGAAAGAAACATTGAAGATGGCCCATCTTTCCGCAAGACCAGCACTCCATCAGATCTCTCTAGAACTGAGGCCTTGTATGCCCACTCCTACCGCACTAGTAGCACACAACCTGGATTCCAGAAGATGCATCCCGTGAACCTCGATCTCCTCGAGAAGACTCTCTGCGACACTTCCTACTGTCTGTAGGAGGAACACCAGCTCTAGATGATGAACCACCCTGGTTCACTGCTCTAGAATCCCTCAGATTACGCTCAGAGATCAGCGTCTAGTTGACGACGTAGGATATAGAAGTCAACTAGAAGATATTCACTTGCGAACGGATATCCATCCTGAGAATGTCTTCAAACATCATAGCGAGAAACAACTCATCACCTGCTGGGATCAGTGTGGAATGCTGTAGCTCAGTGAAACGAGATGATTAATCCATAATAGAAAGAGTACCCTGCTGCAGACACATAAACTCCCAGGCTCGATCGGCCCTCAGGGTCTCCGGATAGAAGCAGTCATAGAAGGTGCATCAAAACTCGTCCCAAGACATATCCTGTTGATGCCCTGACCATGAGATCACCTCCCACCACCACTTGGTGGTGTCCTAGAACATATAAGTATCCAGCTTTACCCTTTTCTATAGAGGGATCTCTAGGTGATCAAATATGGTCAGTGTGACCTCTATCCACAACTCTATAGCCTGGGGTCCTCCATCACCTGAAAAATTCGGACGATGCTGCTGCTGGAAAACCTGCGTCAACTCAGCCATCGACGGGGCAGGAGGTGGCGCTCCCTGAAAGATCTTCATCATCCTTAACAATTCCTCCTGGAGCTGCACATCGGCACATACGACGGGTATAACTGATGGTTCCCAGGCTGGGACAGCAGGCGGATCTACAGGAGGTCCCTGATCGGCCATATCCGGTGTCTGATCACCATATAGAAACTAACGTACAATCGGAGGATATCTCATAGGCATATCTCTGAAAGATCAAAATAACACCTTATATCATTATTAACAAAGACAGAAAACATAAGAGTACAAAACAGGAACATGGTGAAGAAACTATCATGTTTTACAAAACACGACTACACGGTGTGTATAAAAACTACATGACATGTCTAATTAAGCCATTAACATGGGCGTGTACCCCTACCAGAAAGGTCGTGCAACACCCCAAACTACAAGGCATGTTGTTCCCACACATGGCATGTACATGAACTCTAATCCCCTGCCCGAGTCTCCTTACATGGCTAACCCACATGGTTCAAAATAACCCCAGACTACACGGCGTGTTCCCTAGGGACACGGCGTGTACTAGACACTTCCTCGGTGGCCCGTGTTGTTAGCTACACAACTGTCTACACGGCTGGACCTTACACATTGTGTTCCTAATAAACATTGTGTTTATAGGAGAATGTGACGCAGTCTCGTGTTGTTCGTAACACGGCCGAGTACCTGGGAAAGACTACATGGCGTGTTCCGAAAGAAACACATCATGTTCTACTCGAACATCCCCGACCCATGTTGTTAGTGACACGGCCGGGTACAAGGATCTACACTACATGGCATGTATTTATAGTACACGATGTGTTCCTAATTTTATTTTCACAACACCATGTTCCTGCGCACACAGTCAGTAACACGGCCTAAAAACTACACAGCGTGTGACCAGAAAGTCAACGCCCTGTATTCTGGTTTTTTCTGGGTAGTAGCTCAGAAACTGCATAGAATCCCAGAAACACGGAGAACAAAGCAAAGAGGTGGAAAATTCAGATCCGTGAGGGGCCATACTCCCCGCAAATCAATGTTTGGCATCCCCTACAGTCATGTACAAGAGGAAACAGGATCATGATCCACCAATTTCTATTTCAAGAGGGCCCATAACACCTCAAGAATCAAAACATGGCATTCATTTAATCAAAGTACAGTAGAACAGTCCTCTTACAAGGAAGAAGAGATTCTATCAAGCATCCATCATAGAAACATGTCTAATCTACACAAACTCTATCACAATAGCATGAAATAGCTAATTCACCCTAAATGGCATGGCAAGAATGCATGGCATGTGATTTATACAAGTTACTATGTGATGCATGAGATGGAATACCCTCATCTCATCGGGTTGTGACTGAAATAGAACTGTAATATCAAAACAATAACAGTACAAATCATGTGGATCATTCTAGGTGAAATCATATCAACTATAACATCTCAAGACTAGAAAACTACAATAAATCAGGTAGTATGGTTTTTCCCTGTACATGGGTTAGCTACTCCTTGGAATAGTTTATTACCAAGTACCGAATCCGTCCTATCCCTGGCTAAGTCTCCAATCAGTAATTCAAGAGAAAAGAATTCCTCTGATACCACTTTGTAACGTCCTGGTTCGGGAAGCCACCCAGTGGCACCCCACACCCAGTTGGTCACATGACCTCAAGTGCATTTCCCCAAATTCCAGAGGATTCCGACGAGTAGTGAGGGCCATGGGTGTGATACTGGGGAAACTATGCCCTCATTGGCAGAGTACACAGTGGAAGAAAAAAACATGCAAGAGAAGAAATAGTAATAACCAACAATATAACAGTATAAGAATAAATAAAAAACTGGAGCACATATGTATGTATGAAATCATGCATGATACATTACTAGGAAATCAACCAAACAAGTCAAAATTCTGGAAAACACTACAGTGCCAAAACAAGTACAAAAGAAATTTAAACATCTTCTCAGCATAATAAGACAATGCTTGGTCCCATGCTCTCCTGCTCCAGGCAATCACGTTATTGATGTCGAAGGGCACTTGACCTAGTCTATACATGCAACAAAATAGTTTTCTTGGGCCTAAAAGCATGGCCCAAAAACGGTGTGAGATAAAATCCCAGTAGGCATTCACCTGAAGATATGTGCCTAACAGTCAGTGAGTATATGGAAAGTAAAAGTACAATAAGTAGTAAACATCAATAGCAAGCAGTATGCAGTAAACAGTAATCAGTAAAATAGGATGATACATAGCAGTAATCAATCCACACAAAACAACAGCAGTGAAACAAACAGTTAATAAGCCAGAAACCCTCAAGAGAGTACTTGTATCCATCCCCTCTGGTCATATCGAAGAAGTACCACAAACCTCTGGGTAGTGCACTTAGCCTAACCCCTATGGCATGGTCATACGAATTTATGAGACTCTCTGGGGAAGCCCACTCGGTCAATTCCCCTTATAGTCTTGGGTAGTCAGGGAATCTCTTGAGGAAGATCACGCGGTCTAACCCTCTTAGCCGCATGGTCTAGAGACTCTCTGAGGAAGCTATCTCAATCAATTCCTCCTATAACCTTAGGTATACCCTAAACTCTCTGAGGAAGCTCACTCGATCAATTCCTCCTTTAGCCTGGGATGGTTATTAAAGAGATTCAAACAAGGTAAGACTCTCTGAGGAAGCTCACTCGGTCTACCCTCCTGTAGTCAATAAAACCCAAGACCCTCTGGGAGCTCACTCAGTCCATCCCCTCTGTAGTCTGTAATATCTAAGACTCTCTAGGAAGCTCACTTGGTCTATCCCTTATAGTCTATAGCATCAGTTTCTCTCTGTCCCGTGCCAGTCAGTTCATTATAATGCTATAAGGCCAAGGTACACCTATAGAGCTACTTGTCTAACCAAAGTACACCTTTAGAGCTACCTATCTAAACAGTCTACAAGGAAACAAGCATGTCATGAGTTTCACTTCAACCTATAACCGCGAGGCAAGAAAACAGGTGTAGTACCCAAAGGCAACGAGACCCAAAGGTCGTAACAGAATAAAGAAAGGGAAAAAACATCCAACCACAACAAATTATCCTCTAACATGGTCAAATTACCACTACACAAGAATACAAGCACGGCAAGGAAACAACAAAGGCAAAATGGGGTAACACGCAATACCCCGTTCACGGGTATCAGTGGAAATTCTAACATAACTAAGAGACTTTGAACGGTATGTCACAAACCACCTACCTCAATCCTAGGAGATCGATATACTTGAACCACGATACTTGATTCCCCCTAGAACATCGTAGATCTGAGAAAACACACAAAACATTCAACCTTAGTTAACATGAGAAGGAGGGAGAATTGAAAAAACACGGCTCAAAGAAGAAGGAATAAATCACTGTTGCGCTTCAAACACAATCAACATAGCTTGAATCAGAGAACGGATGGAGGCTCGGGAATCCGGAGAGGTTTCCCAGCTGTACGACGTCTCTCGGTCGAACCAGAACTAGAAGAAGACAATTATGACGATGGGGTAAAACCCCGGTCCGTTTAGTGAAAAAGAATAAAAGTACACGGTGTGTATTTTTAACATACACGGTGTGTAGTGGTTTTTTCCGTATTCCGCCAAAATCAGCCTCCACGTCACCCCTACACACCATATGTGTGGTCCGAACATGGCCAACACACTGTTTCGGGTAGGAAAAGAATACACAGTGTGTACTCAGAATGTACATGGTGTGTACTTCAAAAATTTCCAGAAACTCAAAAATTCTAAAAAACTCCAGAAAGAAAATACATAACTGAAACGAAGATCCGAGTTCTTAAACTCATGATGTTTAGATCATAAATAATCCTATTATGGTTTCATGACATTAATCATCACAAAAATTGCAACCTGAACAGATGCCATTAAATTTCATGATAATTGCATCCTTCTACATGATGTCAATCCACCAAAACCCCAGTTAATCCTAACTATTTATCAAAGGTATATAACAGTATAAAAAAGGTAAAACAATTTTTATAGTTATTATATTAATTTTTCTAGAACATTGATATAGTAATCACACATCATGTCGTGATAATATCATGTTTCAAAGGACCTCACATAGCCTCCAGAATGGAGAAAAGATCCCCCTACATGACATGAAGGACTTCGATCTGTGTAAGGGCCTTATACCAATTAACTAGTTCTGTATAGGCCTTATGTGTATCGCCACTATATCCTTGTGATTTTTGAAATCATTATATTGTATCTTAGCACCTCAATGTGACTCATGATTGTCATTATCATGACTATCTCATTCCATAAATCATGATCCTATAACCTTGATAAATTATTCAACAAAAATTCACCCACCACTCAAAAGGGAGATGGAGTTTTCTTGTACTTCGGAATACTATTTAGGATACTGTGAAACACTAATGTGATACATGGTTTGCATAAAATGATCTTAATCATTGTTTAATTTGGTAAAATCTATTTAACCAAATCCTTTAGCCTCTAATGTTCCCAATCACAAGTAATTAAAAAATAGGTTAAAGAATCCAAAAAAACAGGTTAGTTTGAAATCCTGTAATGGGTAATTTATGTAAATGTCAAGCCATGGTCATTGGACCACAATGGTATATAATGGCATTAAATTATTTTTTTGTCACATCCCCTCATCATGATTATTATTTCATTTTGTAGAGTGACAAGTTAAAGGATTCTAATACCCTTCTTGAATATTAAATTTTCCATAAATCAACTTAATTTATATTAAGTATAAGTTGATACAAACAAATTCCTTAATATGATCTACGTCTCTTTGAACCCCAAATACTTGAGTAACAGATCTCGTTTGATCCCCTTAGACAAATGCTTAGAGGGACTAGTTGATCTGAAGGATCCCTACATGTATTTTTTGTGAATGAAAAAATACATAAGTGCTTGTTACTAGAAAATATTCTATTTGAGTTCCCCTGGATTCTGAAGAGCTATTTTCCAAACTGTGTGTGATACGAGATTCCACAAATATTAAAAGATTACATGTATCCATCAATCTGAAACTCCCATTGAATCAATAAATCATGGGATAATATTTACACTTACCCTTACCCCAATATTCATGTTGTTTTGACATCAGAACGTTTCATCATTATGTATTGTACCTCTTTTCAGCAAAGGTATGTAGTACGTCATTCTTGAAATTTTTTGAAGTCATTATCACATGATCATAAAAAACATGATAAAGTTCTCAATCCTCACAACCATAAAATAAACTTCACATTTTGAAATATAGTCCATGAACTACACCGAGACTGTTTGAACCCCCATTGGATAGTCTTTCTCCCAACACCTACATCACTCTCTAAATTTATGAATCACCATAAATTTTTAATTTCCAATGAAAAATGAGATGTGCCTCCTCTCTCTAACTATACATGTAAATCTATCAAGGATCATGTACAAGTCCCATTTTCCCCTGATTCAGAGATGTGAATTTCAAGGAAGAAAGGGCCTATAATCCCTATGATCCCCATAAACATCACTATAGAACTGAACATGTTGGTGTGTTTTTTGATCATTTCTAGCCTATATTCTTTATATCATCTTACTTGATTCAATATCATTGACCAATGATTTACACATTGCATATTAATGATGTCTATATTGATTTTGAAACCCATATCAATATGTGAATATATACCATAGCCATTTTAATGAATGATTCATGGTATCAAAACCCTTGATGAATATTCATATTATATAAAAAAGTAAAGGACACCACCTATTAGAACAATTGTTGAATACCCATTATCGAAAACCCATAGTAGAAGGTCTGAGATATACAAACATAAAATATTGAAAAATATGGTCCAATCTATAAAAACCAAAACTGTAGAAATATATGTTCTGAACTATATGAACCTACTCTACGAAATAATTAGGATTGATTTGTTCAATCATAAAGTATCGCAACATAAGGTATGAGCTATATGACCATAAAATAAAAATAATAATTTATGAACTATATAACTATATAGTATATAAAAATAATTTTTGATCTACATGAACCCAAGATATAAAAAATGAATGGCTACGATATAAAATGATAAACTACATGAAATGATGTTATGATCTCTATGAAGCTAAACATCATCAAAAGAATTTATGAACAATATAAACAAAAACGAAATTAATTTTTTTTTGAGATATATATACATAAACTATAGAAAAGTAATGATTGATATAGATGACCCTAAATAAAAAAAACATGATTATTCTATACATCCCTAAAATAAATTAGAAGAAGGTCTAAGATATATAAACATCATCTACATTGAAAAATGGGTCTATATTTTTATACCTAAGACAATATCACCTCATCGTTCTAGCTTGCAAGACCATAATCCCCCAATAAAACTATATATGATACTCACCATCCATAAAAAACTATGATATATGAAAATGATAAATCCAGGACAACTAAGCCTCTACCTCAATGGATTAGAAAAAATATGGGGTGAAAAAAAATAGATAACATACATGAAGGTACCATTATATTTCCCTAGGAAAAACTAATAAATGCATGCTATGATCACTGAACTAGGTAAACAAAATTTTTCATGCTCTCCCAATGACACACCTACCGAGATCCATCCTTTTTAACTAAGAAATAAAAAGATAGATTACCCTAGATCTACAATAATTGTTTATAGTATAATTTTCATTTACACAAATGTCATGGGGGAAAATGCATTACTATCTAACCATTTTAATTCATATTTGGTGTTTTCTCACTACTATTGGAAGACTAATCTGGTTGATGATATATATGATGTTAATAATACAACAGTTCATTTACATGATAAAGAGTAGAATTATTAATAGTTACACATAAATTTCAAAGGAACCATTTATTGATTGAAGACGCTAGGAATGATGAATCCCAATAGTATGTAGTGACTTTTACGATTCCTGAAATGAAATAATATATGATCATTGAATACTTTTTCTTATGATTATGTTGGATATGGAAAATTCCAGCATGGGGAATTATTTAAATGATGAACTATCTCTCACTCCATTTATTCTATCACTACTAGTGGATAAAGATACTCCACTATTATGGATAACTCATGACCCCCATTTTGAGTGACCTTCATTAATTTAGATTCCATTGTGAAATAATCCTTCATGATATCATTGAACATATTATTTTCTTCTATATATTTTCCCAAGAAAATCATTCGTTCATGAAACAGGGAGGTTGTGTGATTTTATTGATACCAAACCATTGAGACGCCCCTTATATACTAATGTGGAAAAACTCTATTTTCATGTTCACATAGACCACCCTCATAACAATTTTTTTGTTTCATATAAAAGACAATCCACAATGAGATTTTTTTTAATTTTCGATAATTCAAGCTACCCACTTTATTATTGTGGAAGAGAATGTGGAGGATCTCCACTTGAACTAAAATTTCCTCTAAATGATTCTTGATAATAAATTCAGAAATATGGTTATAGTAATCCATCATGTTATCATTCTCCCAATGTCCATTACAAAGGGTATATCAAGAACTGAAACAATGGAGAATATAAATTAATGTATCATAAATGTTGAAGGCAGCCCTAACCCAAATGATAATTAAGTGAAGAGATTGGATTTCGGTAGTCCCCATCATAAATAACATACGTTGACACCCCTTATATAATCACATAATTAATTATCTATACTGAATAGAGTGATTCCTGAAAAACTCTACAACATCATCAAAGGACATTCTTTGATAAACATTTTACTTTCTCGGATGGATACAAGAGACCAGAATTAGTTCCATTTCAACCTTACTATAGGGGTGTTGAGAACCATTATGATTTTCTATTCAAATTTTTTTTTGTATCAGCATACCAGCTTGGCCGGATCCCATCCCACCAGGGATATAATCAGGATACTTTTATGTATGAGCATTGGTAGGGGGTATGGTGATCCTGGAATTAGTATCCTCTTATGTCCACATAAAACAACTGATGTATATTATTTGGATTCAATTACCCTAACACAAAAATAGAGATGTAAAAACACTATGAGTGTAGTGGAACTCAAAAAAACTACAAGGGAACTATAGAACAGTAATTATTATTTCATCTAAGAGAGCTAGGAGAACCTCATCCTGAAGAGAGTCTTTATAGGACCTCTCACCAGGGGAAACACATCCATTATCATTGATTATTATAGAATGTTTGAATATGATATGAAATTAAAACCATAAGGATTGATCAATTTATTAATATCCCCATCCATTTAGAGTGGAATCACCTCAAACACAAAGACATTTAGTTTCCTAGTAATAAATAATGAGTGAAGAATATAAATGATGTTTTTATTCATGTAAAACAAAGAGTGCATTCCTATCCATTAAAATAAGAAATTTATAGTCGCAAAAAATGAAAATTGATTTTATAAATATTAAAATGAATCAATGGTTGATAGATATAGAAAAAATTTGAATTGATTAGATTAGAGGTATCTCTTCTTCTAATCAGTCTTCCTTGACCAATGTACCAATCCTGATACCAAATCATGCATCGTCGATCGGGAAGATCCATCAATTTCTAAACATGGAAAATAATACCACCAAAAAAATACTTAGGGACACATCCATTTTCAAATCATATCAATACATGGTGTACACCACGACCCCAATAATAGACCAATATGATCCATTTATATCCCAAATATTATTTTACGGGTAGTGATGCAGACGTACCATAGTTTGTTGAGACCCATTAAGGAAAATAAATATGATTATCAAGTCTCCAAAAGAAAATATTGAGAAAAAACTAATTTCCTTATTTAGAAACTATTTTACATAATTTAGAATATCCATATCCTTGTTAGAGATTGTTTGGGGTCATACTAAATGTTTATAATAGGAAAGAACTCATATTACATTTCTATAATCATAGCTATTAGCTAAAATGGATCAATGTTCATTATGTTATTCACTACCTCACCATGAGGATGGTGGAAAGATCTAGTACAAGGACAGTAATGACTAATCAATTATATATGAATACCTGGTGAAAGATATATAATGAGATATTAATTACACATTTTCTCTTAGAGGTGGAGGTCATGAAGATAATTAGTTAACACTATATAGATCTATTTTAACCCGAATTTATACACACGTTCATTTAATATGTTTACACAAGGGAAAATATCCTACATTGTTCTCAAGACACCATTTTAAGAAGAAATAATACATAGGTAAATATATGAAATGATTCAATAAATGTGGTCATGTCATTTGGGGGTTATAGGGGATATTTTCAATGTATTATAAAACCATTCAAATGATTCTTAGACAAGTTGCATATCCCATGATATGTTCACATTTACTCAACCATAAGAAGACATAGACCAATAAGGTAAAAGGTTGTAACTAGGTGATAGAATATTATAATCTTCCATAAGAACAATGTAGTGTCGATTTAGTCAATTAAATAGTGGATACATGTGTAGTTCATTCAGAAGGGGATACGTTATAAAATTATTTTTAGGTAATACCCACTATCAAGGGTCAACAAGGATGTTCCTAGAAATCCTATCTCTATGGATGACCAAAATAGAGGAATTTAAATACCATGAAAGAATATTGGATAAATAATAAAAAAAACATAAATTATATGAAATTAATTTATTGGATGTAATCATGCAGATACGATGACCCATTTTGAGTCATGTGATCACATGAAAATGGAATGTTCAAATGATTCGCATAAACTATAAATCTATCATGATATGATATGATTACCATGTGAATAATGAAAATCATGTAGCAAAACCATGGGGCCAAGGATACTGTTGCTAATGAATTTTTTTGAGGCCATAAATTGACATATTTAGGAAAATTAAAGGCATATTTTGAATCATCAAACGATCTTGAAGTGAAGAAGGGGGAACCGTGAATTATTTGACACATGTGTGCTAGAAAGAAAACTGCACAAAATATTCTTGTGCACCCAATGCGACATCAAATGGGTTCTTCCACACCATGATCCCATGAAATGGACAAATCAGGCATTCATAAGAAATCAGGCTAGCACACAAGGAAATGGACTCATGTGCAAGATTCTCAAACACCAAATGTGAAGTCAAATATCAACATACACATAGAAATCATTTCACACCACCACCAATGTTTTTTCGGATAAATAGAAGTGTACCCCCTAACATCAGTATATAAATCTAGAAGTCAAACTAGCACTCCTGTGTGCGTAAGAAGAATCTTTCTGCAACCGTGTGAAAGAAATGAATTCAAGGGACTAGATCTTGCAAGATAGGTCAGCTATGGGTTTCCCATTGTGTGGGCCTACTAGGGGTTGACCATGCACATTATCTTTTACTATAAGTTTATCTCTCCAAAAATACGGTTCTTTCAAGTATGATTTTCCTTCTGTCATACCAATCAGGCACGCATGCTTCTATCTTATGCGCAACCCATTGATATTGCACACACACCCTCATATTTTTCACAAGACATAATTCTTGCATGCATTTCTACCTATATGATCCATGTGTACTACTTACACTTAGGTACCATGCCCAACATCTCCTTGCACGAAACACCCATGTATTTCATGTACCTTAAATGTGTTGATCTCCAGGAATACATACAATGATTTCATTGTCCCAAGAGTGTCGTTTAATGTTGTGTTTCCCTACCTAATTATTAATTTTATTGGTACAATAATTGTTATTACGTCATCACATAGTTATACAAACATGGTCCCTTCAATGGACTACAACTCCCCCCCATAAACACTGGTCATTGCTTGTGCCTTTCCTTCCCTATCAGTGGGTTGGTACAAGTTATGTATGTCCAAGGGGAGAGGAGATATTCATCATTATCTAATCAGTAGGGTGTTAAACTACCATAAAACAAACATCCTCAACACATTATGTTAAACTATGAGGTGTCGCAAGTGTGGGAGGCTTCAGTGAACCAGATAGGGGATGGGACCAGGAGCCTTTCGCTTTAAGCCTTTTCAATCTTCCTTCCATTTCCCTTTGTGATTTGCCTCTGTTCATGCTTCGGGTAGCCTCCACATAAGACCTGGCCAACCTTGATATAGTAATCCTTCTGCAATGGATATACCATCCTTGTAAATATGGACACCCCCATGGGCTTTCCTCTTGGATTAATAGACAATCTTCCTCTCCATGGGCCACCAACAAGGTGTAATACCCTACTTCATCGTTAGGCTGCTAAAAATGCATAAGTCCCTCTCCACTCCCCACTGATGCACCATTAGTAATGACATAATTTTCTCTATTTATTCATCTTGTTTCTTTGATGAAATATGAATCACAAGGTATTATAGTAAGCATCATCCATGAAGTCCTCTTTGGTCCACCTTAGAATTTATGCCCCACACCCACTTCACCAAGAAACGTTGACATTGATTCCCTTCCAATGGGATACAGAGGAATCCTAACTAAGGTTTAATCCCATCACATATTTATCCCATACATTTCACATTGGTTCAATATTCATCCCTCATGACAATAACTTACATCTCGTAAACAAAGCAGGTTTTGATATATTTTTTCTATATATGGTATATTGGACATCTCCACAAGTTTCAATCCCAACCAACAGTAAAATCTGGTTCTCCCTTCTTGGGATGCACCCTCCATATTTGACATTATCCATTTTTGTGAACTACCTGATTAAATTCCACATTTTCTTGAAAAACATGGAATTTTATTCGCTACCACAGAGATGCATAAGAAGCCACTATGTGTTTCGAGCACATTACTCATGTCCCATACTTGTCTCCCCCTCATCCCCTTGGGTTTTAGGATGATCAGGCCTCAGCCCAATGATCAAATTCCTCTAGGAATAATCCAAGAATCCATTCTCAGGAGCTGCCTCCTCATGTGTCTCATTTCACTATTCTAGAACTATGTGGTCATTCATTCCCATCCATGGGAATATATAGGAAATGTCCTTAAGGTTCAAGGCCAACAAAGTCATCTCCATGATGGTTCCATATCCATCATTATCATAACCAAGCCACCACACCCTGAATGAATTATTCCTTCCTCCTGGGCCATCTTACTATGTAAGCCCAATCCATTTCATAGCTCCTTGTTTTATCTGGGCAGTATTAGTGTGTAAACCCCAAACAACCCATTTTAACTATGTGGGTTTTTTAACATGTTTTTAATACGTGGTACATAGGAAGCCTCTATAAGGTTCAATCCCAGCCAATGGTAAACCTTGGTTTCCCCCTCATTGGGGCCCACTATCCTATGACCCACCTTTTTTTTGTTCAGATCAACCTTCATTCTATAAAATATCCCCTTTTTAGGGACACTCTATCCCAGGTCCATCCTCATTGGGTGTTCTGATCCGTATATCTAGTAAACCATATAGGTTCTACCACTTAGGGATGTACCCATATGATCCACTATTATCCATGTTCTAATAAGTCTGATCCATATTCTCTTGACAATAAACATGTGGAATACCTCATGTTAAAATTGGAAATCCAAGGAAAACATCATAGACATTACTCTGGTATAAGGTACCCTATAGTCGATGTGGGATCCCTCGGGATTATGTGCCCTCAAGAAGCCCTGAAAAAGAGAAATCTATGTGTACCAGTGCCTCAGCATCCTGACAAACTAGAGATTCCAAGTATGACTACTCTCTAGAAAAAAGTCCGCTACTCTGAATTGACCCATTGGAATGTCCTAACAAAAGTTTTTTAATTAACTAATGTTCACAAATATATGGAACCAGGAAGAGTTTAATGAACAACATATTAATATTTAATGGAGACCCGGATGTGGTGATGAATTCTGAGGAGACTCCTTGTAAAAAGAGACTGACATCCCATCATCCCATTTTTATCATGGAGATAAAGTCCCAGAAAAGGTGGTAGATTCTGTTCACCTTTGGAAAGCGGGAATGTGGGGAAGTTAGATTTATATCCCCATTGATGACATGAAACAATGATGAAAGTGTTTAAAACAAAATTGGTGAGCACGACATGAAATTATTCTCTTTAATATGGGGATTGGTAGAGTTTAATGCAACAGTAGATAAGCATGTAATTAGATCCAGTTATCTGCCGCTAGGTCCAACCATGAATTTGTTGGTCAGGAATGAAACTCAATTGGAGTTGGGGCAGTTAATCATTGGGAATCCCGATCTGTGATGTTGTCTGCATGGATTTTTTTATCCACACATGGAAGATTGAACGACATTGGGGAAGTGATAATTTCTTTCCTATTATCAGTGTTGATGTCTGAATCTTCCTTCTTAGCATGTCACATGATACAGATGCATGAAACCAATCACCCCACACCCACAGATGTCAGTGTATGGGAATGCTTGTGCAGAAATCCCACACGACACCACATTTACCTGGAAGTTATCCTCTACCAAAAATACATGGTGCAAATTCCCTATCTATCCATAAAATATCATATAGATTATGGTTATGAATATTCTTTTTTAATGATACAAATAGGAGGGGGTTATCCGGATGCAGTATAAGGGGACCCAAAATCTTAAGGTTTCTCTTCATCAATGTCCCCCCACCCCTACGGTCCATGTAGGGAGAATCTACTCCACACATGGATCTATAATTGATGTGGAAGCCTCTCCCTAGAATTATCTTTGACAAACTCCCATACACTGACAACATATTGGATTGATGAGTCATTCCAGAATAGAATTTAGCCTGATATCCACTATGGAGGGCCCCCACTAATTCCTTTCAATTTATCCAGTTAGTTGAACAAGCTAACGAGTAGGTGGAATCTACCCCTACACTGTCGACCTCAGTTCGACAAACCTGGTGCTAACACCTACTCCATGCTCAGGATGATTCCAACCATGGGAAATCAACTTCTATGGCTTCAGCGGCCTGATCCACCACGAACAAAATCAATCATCCCCTGTTAATACAGAGTTGGGGATCCATTCTAATATAGAGCATGGTAAATCCAATGCTTGTCTAGGATTGAGTCCCCAATCACCGCATGGGCAGGCTGGGTTGACTTCCCAACCACTGGTGTGAGTGATAGCCATCACGGGCCAAGCCATGATGATGAAGTTTAGTATGGAGTTCATCCTCTTACCACCATCCGGGAGAGTGGTGGTCCACCCTGCTCCCACACCCTGCATGGACATCATCCTTATACAAACATAATTATTCTATGTATATTTTCTCCACATCTTGTTGACACCTATCACGAAGTTCCTCCCAGTGCCCATGATCCCAGGTGTGCAACATTTTCTCCAAAAACTAGTTTTTCAATGAGAGGGTTCTCCTTGTCATGTCAACCATCAGCATTGAGGTCTTCCTCATGTTTCTACATAGACTAGTGGATTTCCTCCCCACTCCATCAATGCTCAACACAGAGGTCTTCCTCATGTTCAGTGTGGTTAGTAAGAAGTCCCTCCACATACCAATGCTTCTATACCCACATGAAGAGAAGTTCCTACCTATGCAATGGATGAACACCATTCATTTCATCCCCATGTTATTAATAGATCTTGTGGAGGCCCTTCCCACTCCATCACTCTTAACCACAGTGGTCATGCCCGTGTTCCATTCGACATTTGTCTGGGTGCTCCCTACAACCATGATCATACATTTGGAGGTCCTCCCTACTCAAATACCAACCCTAAAAGAGGTATTCCCTGGAGATAATATGTACCCCACCCTGAAGAACCACCCTAAGAAAGGAGGGTGAATTTTCATCACCAAAATAATTATCTTGAGAAGTACCTAATCGTAATCAAACCTATAAATTTTTCGGACTCTGAAGTAGTGTAGGACTCTATGATGGATCCCTCACCCTCATCATCTATGCTGGGGATTGGGATAGGAACTCAGCATATCTGCTTCATCCTCCCAGAAAGTGAGATGCACCAGATCCCTGAAGCGTTCCACTAATATATATTGGATGAGGAATATTTGGATCCTTTCAATTGTCTAGTTGTTTAATCCTTTCAATCATCAGGGGATCATTCTATACCTCGAAAAGATATCATAGAGAGTAATGATTCGGACCAATGGATGATGAGAGCCAGCTGTATCCACCACCAACAACCACCATGTTTTCTCATGAAGAAGTGTTAAATATCCCTAACTATAGGGATGTGGGGATACATTTGGTAGAGCCCATTGTGGATAGCCTAGTAAGCAGCGGTTTGTTAGCTCATGCACCATACTCTCCATCGACCAATCCACAATAGAAATTGTCCACTATAGTGCTGTTATTGTTCCCTTAAACACCCCAGTCTAATAATGGGTATACCAAGGGATGGATCTCGAGTTCGAGCAATGAATTTTGTGGGACATTCTCACCGTGTACCATTTCCATAAGATGTTATGGACAATTGAAACATTAAGATTCAACATTTTGATTTCCCTCATCCATGAGGAGGTCATGTTATTCTGACTAACCTTAGTGAATGTTTACTTCTCTCTCCATCATCGATGATTGGTTAGCCCCAAAATCTGAAAATCGTTTGATGACATTGGCCAGTTGTGTCTATTGGTTGAGTTGCCTGTAATTCCTGTCGCTCAGCACCCTACATCAACCTCTAAACATTGGACCATCCAAAAATGATGAATCTGTAGCCTCACTATTCTCAGAAGAGTTATTACGGAGGATTCCACAAATGTCTAGATCTGTGGTGGGGAGTAGTATGCTACTCTTCATTTTGGTCATGTCTGGCATCAACCTGGTTTTCCCAGTGATATCGAGGGCATGCCTTCGAGAATCATTAAAGTAATCAATGTCATTCATGAGATATACATATAAGGGTGTGTTGACAAAGGTTTGGGATAGGATGACCCACCCCTTAGTGTAGAACAACACACAAAATATCATGTAGGCATTTACACTCATTAGTTAAGGTAGACTCTTGGCCTTGGAGGCCATTTTATGTAATTTTATCTAGTTCAAGACCCCAAGAAGTGTAAATTTTACACTGGAATTGTTATACCCTCTGATCTATCTGGTTTAGTGAAAAAATAATAGGATCCTGAAAATTGTGTGTTGCATCTGCAGCTTTCTAAATTGAAAATAATTTTTGGTGATCTCATTGTCAAACGCATTATGAAACGATGACCAGATTTTGATAACCCTAGTCCTAGGCTCTAGGGGTAGTCATATCTCCTCCCTACCAAGGTGAATCTTGGTGATCTCAATAACCCTAAAAATCTATACCATGTATATATTTATGTTTATGGAAAACATGCATGGTATTCATCACAGAATCCACCCAAGATGTGAAAGAAGCCTCCTCAGGACCCATATCAGGTTCCTCCTACTGCCCTATAAAAATTCATCCAGTGGCCACTCAAGACATTACAACATCTTTTCCACAAGAAATTTATCTAACTTATCATGTTGATGAACCTTTTAATGCACTGGAAGTCGTGAATACTCACCTTGATAGGAATCCTCATCAAGATAATATGATGACTACTCTAATTTTACACCTCGAGGATCTTGATACATGACAGGTGGAGATCCCCCCTAATGAAAATCTATATCTATCCTAGGTTGATGATATTAAGACACCCCCAGGATTCAAAAATAATACATTCTACCCTTTCAATGGGACATGCAACTCACAGTATGATCTAGAAACATTATTTTAATTTTGTAACCCATGTTGGGGACTCCAACAAAGAAGGTTGCCGCTAAACTCTTGTGTTTCTTACAGAAACAATAAGGGCCTGCATTTTTCATGTATAATTAGTTACCCATCAGGACTATAGTCAGATTGGATGTTCATTTTAGATATTTTTTTCCAGATCAATTTCACCACCCAAAAAACTTGTTTTTTCGAATTCTTAAGGTGCATAAAATGGCAGAATTAGCAAGTTGCAGACATTTCCACCTTGTGGAATGGCCTCACATATTCACTCGATATGCCAGTAACTCAGCAGTAGCTTCTAACCATTTGTGTGGGTAATTTGAAGAATTAATTAGTACCTTTTCTCATCACTATGAATATACTAGGAAGATTCTGGGATTTCATTTACAAGGCTCAGTGCCTAAAGGAAGCCTTGGATTAAGCCTTGCAGGCATGCACATTTTCCCTACAACTCCTTAAAGAATATCCACCAAGGTAGAGACCACCATTTACACAATTAGAGGCCACAAAATATCTATAATTATTACCAGTACATCCACCACTATATCGTTGAAGAGGGACACTTCCTCCGGCACAACATCACCCAACTCAGAATCAGCAGGCACCATCGCGTAACACACCACCACCACCTAACAAGACAACCAAGTTCCACCTACTCACTAGGATCCATTCCCTCATCAAGGCCAAGATCCCAAGATAAATATCCATGATTTGTGAAACAATACCTATTCATTCAAAAAATATCATGTCACTAGTGATTTCTACGGTTTTGTGGACCAGATAATTTTATGGTTGCAAATATGTAGGAGGCCCGAAGAGGCAAATCTCACCGATCACCCCAATTAATATCCCAATCACCGGTAACTTTCACACCATCTCAAATAGTTTTATTATTTTATGAACATGTTCTAGTACATGGTCGATAAAAATATAGTCAGATTGGGTCTGGCTTGGGCGTAGGTGTCATGTGTGTTTGCAAAGCCTAATAGCCCCAATGAGGGTGAATTAAATTGGGTCTCTGGATGCAGGTTTTAAAACTATGATGGCCGGATAGAACAAAACATATTTTCTCTTTCCCATGGTATTATCCATTCCCATTTGAATCATGGTGAGACATTGTATTTCATTTTGAAAACCCAATGACTTCTTCTGCATCGACATCTCTTCATTTTCCCTCTTAGGAGAAAAAGTGTTGACAATAATTTGGGATGTGAAGTCCTTCACCAGTACCAAATTCATTCCATACTAAATGAAATTTAATTCCCTCAAAGATTGAAATTACCCAATGAATCTTTCTTGAAATAGAGGATACCTATACTGATTATCATTAATTCTTATCAGGGATCACCGTCGAGCTGGTGGACCCATACGTGGTCCCTGACGATGAGAAATGCTATGCAGACCTTCCTAAAGTCCCTAGACAACACAAGCGTCAATGAAACCATGGATATGTGAACCATAAAATTGTTTCAGCCAATGATTATGAATAGGATGTGCAATCCACTAATACTGGACAACATGGTCAGTCTATGGCTCAATATGCGAAGTCCTCTCACCATTTTTCATCGGATTCACTTCTCCCACCATTTGTGCGACATGAATAGAAAGAGACACCACTAACATACTACGGTCTACCAAATATATATAAGGCCATGCCACAACCATTAGACAATAGACTGGTAGTCATATTACAAGATTCATCTATTAAGTTGATGGATAACCATAACAACTGCCAAAATCCGCTGGTCTGACTTGTGACATCCTCCATACCTCCTACCATAGAGCCACATCCTATTGGAATAAATGTTTGAGTGACATGATAGTATGATGTTTTCATGAACATTTCCAGTATTACTATGATTCCCTCGATCATAGAGGTTATCCTCCTTTCATAAGAAATGCATGAATCCAAAGTAAAATCTTTGAGAAGACCCCTTCATTTCAAAATACATGTAGCGAATGAAAAATATTTCCATGATGAGAAAACCAAACATGCAAAATTTCATTTCATTATCTCACTATTAGTACAAGATGATCATTCTCCTAAAGATGGGATCATCCACCCAATGTACATCACAGGTCAATTCAATGGCAAGGAAGTCTGGTGATGTCTTGTCAAAACATTTTATGGGATCAATCTCATCCAAACCCAGATTCTTCGCAAACAATGACTATTTGAAATATATTTGAGTCATTTTTACATGAAGATTCAAGGTTGTGACATAAAATTACAGATACTTCTTGGAAAGATCCACCTTAAAACCCAATTCGGTGGCATGATTTACAGCACTTAGTTCATGTTCATCATAGATGACACTACCTATTATGCACCGATGGGTAGAACCTGAAATAATCTATACATAGCAGTATCAACATAAACTAACCAATTCATCACGTACTCCCTTAATGGTTATGTGTGCATGCTCCTAGGTGATGTGTCATCCTTTTCCTCTTGTGAATTCAGCTGGATTTCTATCTACAATAGGAGCAAGGATAAGAAGTTTTAGGCCGATGAGTTTTAGTACACTACCACTATGTCATACCCATGGATTGACTTGGATAATGCCCATATTCTCCCCATTCACCAATTGAAGGCCACCACCCCAGATATGGGACACTACTTTTTCATCTCTGGGATAAAGGGAATGTGTGTTCCCAAGTGCAAGAAACGTTGGAGGATCACTTCGCACTACTAGATGAATCATGATCGAGTGATCCCGGAACCCCTTTCCACTCTATGTTATAGATATCTTCAGCCAATGGCCACAGAAATATTCCAAACCTTCTAGTTACACAATTCCATGATGAAGACAAAAGCTGATGTGCCACAATTTCTTTGATATTATCATGCATGGCCCCTGGGGTTGAAGGCCTGTTGAAATCGGATCAAAAAAATTTATTTCCATGGTTTCCATATTGTAAGAGTCTCAGAATGAATATTCTTCTACCACTCAAGATGGAATCATAATTCTATCAGAATGAACCATCTCAGATGAATTTCCCCTACTTATGACCTTCTCACTATGGACAGTGTAGAGGATTTGAAGGATTCTCTAGCTAGGTTTGAGGAAGGTGTCTTCACCACAATTGATGAGTTGGTACAGGTGAACCTCATCACCAATCTAGATCTGAAACCATCATTGGTCACTACAACCATGGAATCAGAAGAGAAGAAGAATTTTTTGGATTACCTAAAGATGTATCGAGATGTATCCACCAAGAGATATGAAGAGAAGCTAGGACTAGATCCTCATGTCTCTGTCCACCACCATTTTATGTGGATAAAACATAAAGGGTTTAAACAGCCTACCAAAAAGATGCTCCCCTCTTATGGTTCCATGGTCAATGCTGAAGTTGATAAGCCCATTAAATCCAACCTTTTCAAGGATGTCTAGTAACCAAGATGGATGGACAACATCATTCTCATCCTAAAGATGAATAGAAAGATCAGAGACTGCATCGAAATCCCATACCTCAACTATAACTATATGAAGAATGATTTTCACCTTCCTATGATAGAGATGTTGATCTACACAACTTCTAGATTCCTAGCTCTCTTCTTCATGGATGAGTATTCTGATATAATCAAATATGAATGGCCCCCGAGGATGAAGCGTCTTCTACCGTTATAGAAAAAAAATGTTCTTTTTGTTACCATGTAATGCATTTTGTTATGAAGAATGAATGTTCCACCTATATTTCTTTCATGCACTACATATTCAAGATGATCTGTGGGACATTGGACGAATGCTACATTGGTGATTTGGGGGTAAAATCCTTCCAGAATTAGGACCATCTTGAAGATCATGAGAAAATGTTCATATTTCTATAATCCCTCCATCTTAATATGAACCCATTATCATGAGTTTTTGCGTTTAACACTATAATGTTCCTTGGATTCTCAATTAGATATAGACACCTCCAGATCGATCCAGAGAAGATCAAGGCCATCAGTCAAATGCCTTCTTTGAGTAACCCTCAGGAGCTCTGAGAATTTCATGGACACTAATCCTACATATAACGATTCAGTATGAATTTTCCCAGAAAGTGTATAAATTTTTCTAGGCTCATTAAGAATGGTATCTACTACAAGTGGGTTGATGAGTGGCAACCCAATTTTTAGGAGATCAAGTAGTAACGTCTATTTCTTGTGGTTCTGATGCCACCAATCATTGGAAATCCTATAGTCCATTATTTGACCACACTATAATAGTCACATGTTTCTTTTATTTCAAATAAGAACAATGAAGGGATAAAGAATATTCTATATGATCTCAGTTGCATGCTCCATGAAACTGAGACCAGTTTTTCCTCTATCGAGATGTGATGCCTCATGCCGGTATTCACTGTATAGAATTTGTGACATTACCTGCAGCACCATGAGATATAGTTGATGTCTGTGTAGACCCTCTAAAGTATATTATGAACCATAACATCTTGATACACTATCCAGGTAGGTGGTCAGTGATCCTATAGTAGTTCGACATTAGGTTCATTCAAATGAATGATTTCAAGGGTCCATAGCTGGAAGACATTCATGCTACCCATCCATCCCCCAGTAGAGAGGTCCCCGAATCATGAAATCCAAGACGAGTATATCCACATAGTGTATCATGTTCTTCCACATTGGAAGATGAAATTCTATGGCACTTCCCAAAGCCCCGCTGGTAGAAGACTCAATGATCCTTGACTCAACAACATAGGGTTGGGTATCTTCTTAACCAATATTGTGTGGGATGTCATGACCTATTAATTCCTATTTTTAGAAGGATTTACTAATAATGTGGTAGAGTATTAGGACCTCATCACTATTCTTGAACTATCCCTTGAGATTGATTTCCCCACCTACATGAGAATGGGGACTCTGAGTTGGTCATCATGTAGATCAATGGTGACTACCTCATCAAAATTCTTTAGCTTATGCCCCTGTTAGAGCATACTAGTCAGCTGATGGCCTAGTTACCTTATATACTCGATACGTATCACATTTTATGGTCATAGAATGGTCGATCCTATGCATGGTTCAAATGTGCCACATCTCTGGTTGATCCTAAAATGGATAATTTTATCATCCATGTGGCACATCAATGATTCAACCTTCCTGTCACTCAAGATGATGATCAAGGTTGGCAGGGAATCCTTCATACTACTAGTGCATCCACATAATAACCTCTAGGTACCCCCGCCACAATACTGGAATAGAACACTAATTGGAAAACACTTTTTTTGAGTACCACCAACCAAGAAATATACAAAAACATAGAGACGAATGAGAGAGAATCTATCATTGTGTAGTATAATTCACTCTCTAGGGTAGTCCAAGCAATGATAACATCCTCTATATATGAGAGTTTTATGTAATAACCCTCTACTAAATTCAAGCATATGTGATCCCCTATGTTATATAGGAGGTTAAAGTGGGTTCCTATGGATCTCATCAAGCAGGGTAGACACAAACCATCTGATCCAATGTTCGAGCAACTTCATTCCCACCATGGTCCATGACTCTATCGAGTTTTCCAAGAGGTTATACTCTATCCATATCAATTCTTATTTTGTGTATCACCCACTAGAGACTCTCCATACTACCAAATACTATTAGACATCTGCAGTCTGCAGACATGAAGTTGTGGGACCATATCCACACACAACAGTTCCCTAGTGTAGGTTTAACTTGACCACCACAGATTTTACTTTACAACTAGGCAGATGAAATTCTACACAAGGATGTAAATTCACCTCCTATCATTAGTTTTTTGAGGCCTAAAATCATCAGAAAAAAATTATATTCCCTCGCACCATTCTCACCAATAAAGTAACAAACTTACAAATAGAATAGCTAAAGAAACAGTATGCATAGTACAATATTTGATGCAACCATATGTCTAGCACTCATGCACAAGAAAATGGGAAGTTCAAGGTGTTGAAAAAGAAAAACTCTAACATTCTATAAATATGGTTGATCTGAACAACAAAAATTTTCAAGATACACTCCCCAATGCTCTCTAGGATTACGAAAAAATGAATTTTAATTCCCCATAGGTGACACCATATTCCTTGGTTTGTGAAACTGAGGTAGTGCTTCTCATCGAGATTCAATTATAGTCACTTTGCATATCCATCTATGATCAATATACATCAAAAAATGTTTCTTAAGTACAACTGATACAACTGTAATCCCTCAATGGGAAAAGGTTTCATGTCTTGCACAACCTACAGAGACACAAGAATATGATAAATATAGATTTCGAGATGAATTTTTTTCCTCAAAGCTTATTGTATGGTGACATAGTGTTGTCCCTGAGAAAACCTATGATACCCAGTAGTAATCATCAATTTTTTGATCCCAAATGAGAGTAACCTTATACCATTCATTGGGTTTTATCCAATGTTGTGCATTCCATATTCCCCATGGATGGTGATCATACTAATCCTCCAACCAATTTTAAATTCCTCAAGTAATACATCAAATGAGTGACCCTTCATCCAGCATGATGGTAAACTATAAATGGAAATCATGCCTTGTGGTCCAAGATATGTGACCCTAAACTATGATCTTTCCATCATCCTTACCAAAAGATGTTATATTGCGCGATTCATCTAGGCTACAAAACATAAAACTACACAACATCATTGTCTTGTACGACATAAAAAAACACAATATTCCTACATGGCGTTAAACTATGGGATCCTTTTTCCCCATCCTTCATGACATTAAATTATCCCATCATCCTTACCGCATGATGATAAACATTATGGACTTTTGAGAACTATGTATGGGTTGATTTCATCCCGCATTGGATATGTAGGAATACCTGGATGATTTGACTTAAGGTCTAGCCCAAAAAATTATTTTCATCTCCATAGTTCCCCCTATGATTAGTTCTTTTCGAGGACTGCATATAGTGTGATGTGAGGCCTCTTTGGTCTTCATTCACATTGGGTTTACAATGGTTTCACTATCCTCCCCCCCCTAGAGCATTATTTGATACACATAATACATAACATATGACACTAAACTGTATCGCATATCATAACTACTTGTGGCATGATTCCTTGCCTCGCATGATTGATAAGAATACCTAAGCATTTTGACTTACTGTCCAGACCTTTGTTCCCATTTTTTTATCGTACAACCTATGATTCCATTTAGGAGAACGCGGTGTGGGGTATACTTCTTTGTTCCAAATTCACATCTTTTATTCTATAGCCGCACCATGTACACCCCTAAGGAATTCCTCAATTCATCTATGTCCTTACTGCATGATGTAAAACTACGCAACATTTCAAAAACTACATATGGATTGATTCCCATCCTTATGGGATATATAGGAACACTAAAACATTTTTTTCTTTCTTTAAGACCTAGGATCCACAAATCTTCACTTTCATTAATCCCCTTAGCTTGGATTCATTTGGAATTATATGATATGGTATGATACCCCTTTGGTCTTCATTCACGACATGTTTACAATAGTCGTACCATGTACCACCTCCATAGAGGTTTTTTCACTTTCACCCTCATATTCACTGCATGATGTTAAACTGAATGGTGTTTTATAAATTCATATGGATTGATTCAAATACTTATGTGATACGTAGGAGTACCTAAATATTTTGTCTTTGGGTCTATCCAAAGGTTCTTCAACATTAATGGCCTTTACGGCACAACTCATAGTCCGAGATATATGACCTTATACTAAGATCTCTCCCATCCAATATGACATTATATTTTTCTATCCTACCTAAAATACATTAAACTACATGTAATTTATGGTATTTTCTACATGACTATAAAAGCGACGTTCCCCAGCATCATATGTGATGTTAAAACCGCATGACACTTTGTTAATTTCCCTAAAATATAACCTTTTGGTATGTGTTATTTTAGGTGTGTGTGATATGGTATGGACTTACATTTTCCTCATTCACATTGGGCTTTCATTACGATGCCCTACACTACCCCATCAGGAACATATTCCTTTCACCATTATTGCATGATATTAAACTGTGTGGAATTTCCAAAACTATGTTCTTCTTGATTCCAGTCTTTATGGGATATGTATGAATTCTTAGACTTGTTTTCCATAGGCCCGTCCTTAATTTCCTCTATTCGTTCTCCCAGTCTCTTAGCATCAGTTCTTTCCTCGTTTCATGAATGGTGTGGTATATATAAATCATTTATCCTCATTCATTTTGGGTGATTCTGTTATGACATATACATTCCTCTAATGACGAAACTCTACTACATCCATCCTTACCGCATGATGTTAAACTATATGGTGTTTTAAAACATACTGTGTCATGATTCTCAAACTTGTGGGATATGTAGGATCATTTGTACACTTTGTCTTCAGGTCCAACCCTAGCTTCATTGAAAAAATTTCTCTTTTCCTCAACTCATCTTCTAGAGTCATATACTCTTAAATAGACCCCTCACCCTATTTTTTCTCACAAACAACCTCATATGAACTATGGTTTATGACTAAGAGTGTTTAATTGTTCATGTAAAATCTTTCATCCCATATCCATACTTCATGTTTCCCATTATTTAGGTTTCCATCATCTTACACATCCAAAAGGACAGCCATATGGTATGGATGACTAGCCATATCCCTTTCCTATAACTTTTGACTAACATACTGGATGATTTTGAAAGAAATATTGAGAAATGATTCATGTTTAAAAAATTATCAGCAGTCAACCATTAGATATTTGTTCCCATTTTATGCCACATGGTATGGACAATGTTATTTGAATACGGACAACAGTTACCCTCATTAATTACTTCAACCCCATTACTCCCTATATATTGGTCTCATAATTATCATCTCTATCTACTTTATCATGTTCAGACATAAATTAATCACCCTCAGTGTTATCCCATCGTTCACCATTTCTCTTTAACAGGATGAACCTGCGTAATGGGGTCTACCTTGAATTTCTACCTTTATTCCCCTTCCATTTGTACTGTGTGTTGGAAAAAAATTATCCACCCTTGTTTCCCACACCGAGTATAGCTCACAAGGGATTAATGAAATGAGTATGGTTTTTACCTGCATGGAAGAATGAAAATCCCCTAGGTTTGAAACTTAGTATCTTTTAAACTTAGATTCAATGTCTAGGCATTATGATTTTAATCTCTATGTATGATTCCTCTTAAGAATTTGTAATATGGTATGGACCTCGTTGGTCCTCATTCATTTTAGATTTCATTATGGAACTTAGTTAAATATTTCACCCATTTATATCTATTCTTATGTTCTATTATCTATGAACATAAACTAATATCTCTTACATACTTATCGTATGTCAATAAATAGTGACTTTTACATCCAGGCTGTGTGATGACAAATTCCCATCAATATGATGTCTTCATTTGACAAGACATTACCCCTTTGTCATTGGCCCTATGCCATGCCACATTCCACAACTATGAGTGTCTTAATCCTGACCATCATGTGATACATAGAAATGCTCGATCCCATTGCCTCTATGTCATTCCATAGAATTACGAAGTCTATCCTCCCCTTTCTGGTTATGGATTTTTCATAATGGAAAGGGATGATTTGGTATGGATTTCTTCAGTCAAGATCCATACTGCGTTATCCTTAATGGTGTTATTCCACTCCTCCCCACCCATTACAGCCTAAACTCTAGGTCTTTTAAACTCAGTCCTCTAGCTTCCTAGTTTGCATGGAATTAAAATGTGTAACCACTACAATTTTTCTCTCCTGAGTGGATATCTATCCCTTTTGAAATTATCCAACTACCATGCCATCTTCCTGAACTATGTGTTTCCGGATTCCTAACTATATGGTATATGTTGTGACACATAGACTTTCCATAGGTGGTATAGTCACAACCCTCCCCCAACTCTCTATAATTTATTTATAGATCCTCCCTGGAGTGCGTGGCCCAATGTGGACATCCTTTTTACTCATTCATGTGGATTTTATGGTCAGCCGCACCATGTACTTCCTATGAGAGTATCCATTCAAACATTCATCCATGCTGCATGACATTATACCACATGGGTAGTTCCATGGTTCACACCTCACTTTATTTGGGGTCTCAATCATCTTTCACATATGACAGGACCCCTTTAGTGGTATGGATGATTATCATTTTGGATCACTTTTAAGTTTTGGCCGATATCCCTAAGGACTTCGAATTAAATTTTGATATTGGTCTCGCATTTCAAATATAGTTAGCAGCCAACCCTTGATTGTTTGTTCTCATCCTAGATCATAAGACACAGATGTTGTGTTTCAAATTCTGTTTTTTTATCCCCCTAAATCATGCCAGCTTGACCATATACCAAATATCGGATGCTATAGTTCTAATTTTTATTCCCCCTTTGTCCTTGCGGATTATTGACACCGTTAATGTTACTTCTTTCATCCCAGCACATTTAGTAGGAATGATGGAATGGCGTGGATTTTCCCACCTAACATTCCAATTTTCACTATTGTACAATCTATTGTAAGGGAGAAATCCTAACATAACTCCTTGATTCCCACACATAGAATGGATCATGTGGGATTATGGGTATTTTTAATGTTATACCCACACATATGACTATGAAAACATATGGTCCATGCTCCACAACAATAAACAAATATCTCATTCATCTATGTGATATTATGTTAAACTGTGTTTCCTTGTCCCGCATGACATTAAACCATAGAATCCTTACCATATGATATTAATGTTCCTAGTCTTGTCCTTTGCTATGACCATAAACTATGATGTCATCATCCTAGATGAAAAAAAATAAAAACATCATTTGGGTTTTCTCATATGATAGAACATCACTTTGGTACTGGTTATCAACCATGGAACTTGTCAGGTGTACATATGGGCTGATTCACATAGTGGACCCCAGAATGTTCATCCTGCGATGGTAACATAAAAAATACATAAAAAGGTATAAACAAGATAAATAAAAGTCCTATTCTCATTGTGTATGAGTCAAAACTACATGGTGGAACCACCCCAGAACTATGTGTTGCTTGAGTCCCATCCATATGGGATATGTAGTCATGCATGGATCATTAATCCTGATTCTAGCTACAATATTATTTCACATTCATCATGTCAAATTAACTTCATTTTCACAGCATGATGATAAACTATACTGAATTCAATGAATTACATATGGACTGAATCCCATCCTTAGGTGATACATAGTGAGACCCAGACATTTCTTCTTCATTCCCAGCCCTAGGTTCATTAACCATTATAACTCTCTTTCCAAAATCATAATCTAAAATATATGACCCTAAACTAGGATTCCCTAGTCAGTGTAACATGACATTAAATAGTAATCCATGTTCCAAGTCAGATATTACCTTAAACATTGTGGAACGTCTTAGTCATATGTCTCTAAACAATTCCATGAATTTTCTTCATGATATGATGTTAAACTGCATGCTTATACTCCACGTTAGCATGATGTAAAATTACAAGGACATCCTAGGTCTTCACTATAGAACAGATTTGAGGGAGTAATTTTATTCTTGATTCAGACTGACATACCCATCCAATGTAATTTTGTCATGGTGGTGTAGTTCCAAGAGTGTTGGAAACCCTTCGTGTATCCCATCACTCCATCTTTACTCTTTGTGGGCCCTTACTTTGGATCCTCATCCACATTCATGTTTTAGGCAACCCCCTAACGGTCTGGTCCCATTCCATTTTGGATCACCTACTATCCTGGGCCAACATTTCATGTGGAATCAGAAGAAATTTTGAGTTTGGTCCCTTGTTTTCAAATACGGTCATCAGTTGTCCCTTATTTTTTTTCCCAATTTTAGGATAGTAATATAGGTGATACATTTTGAATAAGGCTAGAAGTGATATTATATTGGATATACATCATCACCGTGTTCTATATTCTGTGTATTGTTACTCAAACCTCCCAAGAGCATTAGTTTGGATTTATTTGGAGCCTTCTGGTATAAATCTACTCTTGCACTAGAGAATGTTGAGAAACACATGTTGGATGCTCTGTGAACCATACCATTCATTCACGGAATCTCTCCACCCGAATACATTGTGGAGTCTATAATCAAATGAGGACACCATGTATTAAATGTTTAGTTAGCACACTCATACACACAGTGGATTATTATGATGTCTTCCCTTTTTTCTCACATGGGGTATGACCCACAAGAACATATGGATTGATTTCTAGTTACTCCATAGTATTGATCATGATTCACTAAAAAAAGATAGAAAATAGTATATCCATGAGAAAATTTCTAGATATGTGAAGAAATAGGGAAATATATGTCATGAGTTCAGAGAAAAAACAACCCTTATGGATCATACCCTTCAATGGATTGCATCAGTACTACCACATTCTAGCATTTAGCCTCCAATGTTGTTTCCTACTCCCAGAACTCCATTTCTTCATCCGCATCCATGACGTGAAGTTCTTTATAGATGTTTTTCAATCATTCCATCTCAGATTTAAGCTCATTCATTTGAGTGTATTCTTGCACCGCCTACTTCTAGGCCGCCGACAGTAGGTATTTTAATAGATCAATGAGCTCGGATTAGATTTCCTCGAATGAAACACATTTATTTTCCTTCACTTCAAGGAATCGAAACCCCATTTTCATTTCCCTCAATAGAAGAATCCACCCACTTAAGAATTCAGTTTGTAACCCAAAATACCATGCATTTGTGACCCAGATTTTATTTACCCAAAATACCAAGGACTCGTACTCACCTACTTATAGGACCATCTAGTATGTTTTTACCTTACACCATTGCGACATGTTCGAGAACTGTATCCCATGGAATGGCATCTTCACTACCTTGTACTATTTCAAAAAAAGAGGTTGAACCATATTTGATAGGATATATCGTTAATGATGTACTTGATTTCATCTTCTCCTTAGAAGGCTCCAAAAGATGCAATATCAGAATTGGGGTGAGCGTCCTGTCACCTCAGGTATTCTCTATTGGAAGGAACTCAGCATATTGATACCCTTCATGGAGAATTACCCAAATATATTGGAACTCCTAATGGATTATAGCGACCTCCCCATAGTTTAGTTGGAAAGTATCTGTGTCTGGGGACCACCAGTAGAAAAAATCCAGCAGTATGTCTTGTTAATGGTAGAAATATAATTGTAATGTCCACACGACCTCAAATAGCCCAATGTGTCGATGCTCTACCTCATTCTACACTCAAGACTAACATACCCAGTACACCATTTCATATTCACTTGTGAAGATTCCCTCAGACCTAAAGTCACATTCCTGTCATCCCTTTGTCCCATTGGTGACACTTCACCTAAATGTTCTCACATATTGAGCTAGAGATTCATCTGGAACTAGTTCGCTCCCCATGAGAGGACTAGTCTTCATATTCATGTTGTAAAAAAAATATTTCCCATGTTTCCCTAGTTGGAATATTGTTTTTTGTGGTGTTGTATCATTGAAGGTAATCATTTTGTGTCACCCCCAAAATTTAATGTATCAGTCTTGAAGCCCGACATCAACACCTTATATAGATTTCCAATGATCCATACTGGGAGTCTATCAATTAAAACATTATCTATTTTGAGACTATGTTAATATTTCATAGTGCATATTATTATCACATACTACCCTTCTAGCATGAAGACTCGAAGGAATTTCGGTCCTCTTGGCCCAACGGGAAGCAAGGGAAGCCTCCCTCTCGACATCATTCTATTAACCAGATATTTTAGATAGGGTTCAAATTCAAAATAATTATTTTGAGAACGAATGGAGTTTTGGGGTGCATGAGAAGTGGTCATACGCAAGATGGGCTTATGTCGATGTAAATATGAACAAGGAAAAAAGTACTTATTTAGTAGTGGCATGATAGATCATATAGTTGCAAGAAAGGCATCGACTAATTTCAACACCTTTCATGCTGAATAGAGAATCTATCACGTAAGATATAAAAATCTCCTATCACATAGGAAATTAATGTTTTGGAGCATGCCACATATTTGTATGCGTGGAATGGGTCATCCATGCACGTGGAATAGTTTGGAACATCAAATCACCCTTTTTTATAGAACAACGGGAAATGTGCTATTCTTTTTGGTGTTTCCCTTGAAACTCAAGCATATGATTCCCAATCTGATCAGATTATGAGGGGGAATTTTTTCACACACAATTTCATTTGAGGCCATAATTGGGAATAATTCAACAAATCGATGGCATATTTTGAATCAGTGGATGATCCTAAAGAGTGTAAGGGAGTTGCACAAAAGAATTGATGCATCCAACCAAGATAAAAATCTGTGCAAAAGATTCTTGTGTTCCTAATGAAATTCCAGATGCATTATTATATGTTCTGATAATAAAAAATGAAAAATTATGTTGTACTAATGAAATCAACGAGACATGTAAGGAACTGGACCCACACATAATATTATTGCACTCCCAATTTGACACCAAATCTCATATTCCATGTAGTCATTATTCATCACTTCCCCTAAGGTTTTTAACAATAAATATAAGCATACCACCTCACATCAAGGTTCATTTTCAGAAGTTGAACTATCATTCTCATTCTTATAAGAGTACCACTTCCATGATTGTGCCAAATATATAGCTTCATGATCCTTGATCTTGAGTGAAAAGTATCCAATGGATCCACTTTAAGGTAGGCCCACTATGGCATGACCCTCACCCATTTCCATTTACTCTAACACAGATGTGTGAAAATGATCATTCTTCTACACAATATTTCCCTTTTTTCATGAAAATCATGTGGGAATGCTTCCATCTTGCACACAACCCCTCAATCTTACACCCAGACCCTAATTATTTATGGAAGCCTTAAATATTATGTGCACCCATCCATGTGGGTTCCATGTGTTTTCCTTACCCTATGTCGCTGTGTCCGACCTCCCCTTGTATGAAACAACCCTGTCATTTGTGTACCTCCTCTCTACGTCCCTCCAGTGTTTTGAGAAGTGATTTTTTAGCACCTCAAGTGGTGTTTCATGTTTTGATGCCCTACCTAATACTTATTTGAATTGGTATTTTAATAGATATCGGTTCGCCACATAGGTATGATAACATGGACCCTTTGATGGACAAATACTTTACCACATTAACACTTAGCAATGCTTGATCCATCCCTTCCCCAAGAGCGGGTAGATATATGTTATGTAAGTCCAAGGGGTGAGGAGCGAGTCCTCATCATTCGAGCTGTAGGATGATGAACTTCCATACAACCCAAGTCCCCAACACGTTATGTTAAACTGTGATTTGTTGCATAGAAGGATGGATTTAGTGTACCATATGAGGGATGAGACTGGGATCCTTTCACTTCCCACCATTTCAATCTACCTTCACTTTCCCATTGCACTTTGTCACTGCGTGAACTTCAGGAAGCCTCTTTATAATCCCTGACACACCTTGATAGGTTCATCCTTGTGTGGTGGCCATAACTTCCTCGTATATTCGGAGACCTTCCTCAGTCTTCCCTCCTGGAGTATGCCCCAATATTGCGCACCCTGGTCTGAAAACCATGAGTAATCCCATACTTCCACTTTATGATGTTATCCATGTGTATGCCCCACTCCACTCCTCACCCATGCACCTCTCACGATGTGATCATTAGGTATATTGATGCCTATTGTTTCTCACACTAGGCCTGAATCACATGGTCTTAGAGTAAACATAAACCATGAAATCCTTTTTGGGATGACTTAGCATTTAAGCCCCACAACCCTCTTCACAAAACTATGCAGGCTTTGATCACCTTATATGATGATACATACGAATTCTACTAGATGATGAATCTCATCACTCATATAACCCACCCATTTCAAGTTAGTTAACTATTTACCCCACATGATTTCAAGCTACATCTCTCAAACTACATATGTTTTTTTTCTCTATCTTCTACACATGGTACATAGTATGCGTCAATGAGGTTTAATCACAACCAGTGGTAAACTCTAGTACCCCTCTTAAATATTCACCCCCTAATGTGACGCCATCAATATTTTGTACACATCTCCTATGTATACCCCATTTAGGTTTTTTGATCCCCATAGGAATCCATCTATGAATAACCCCTACAATCAATCCACACACCTCCCACAAAGATTATCCCTTTTGTAATCGGTTTCTAACCATGCGTAAGCCCCAAAAAGCCTTCGAGTCACTATCATTTGTTCACACCCAGATTCTAAGCCACATTTCGTAAACAATGTGCACTTTGATTCCCTCCCATGTTGATACATAGGGAGACACCATTTGGTTCAATCCCATCACTCATGTACCACCCTGGTCCTTACCTCAAGCCTTTGTGTTTTGTGATGATCATGCCACAACCCATGGTTCCACTTCATTCGGTTCCCATCCATGCATCCATTCTCAAAATCTGAATCCACATGAATCTAATCAACCCATTCCATAAATATGTGGACATTGATTCAAAGCAATGGGTATACATAGAAAACCTCTATCAGGATCAATCCCAACACCATAATATTCATGCTAGTTCCATATCTATCCCAATCATACTAAGGCCACCACATCCTGTTGGAATCATTACATCACCCTATTCCATAATAGAAAATAACACTCATCCATCTAATTTATCCATACTAAATCTGGGTAGTCTCACTGTGTAATCCCCAAACCACCAAATTGAACTATGTGAGGATTGATCCGTATCTTATATATAGGGTACATAGGAAGCCTCTATGATGTTCAATCCCATCCAATGGTAATCCTTGGTTTTCCCCACAATGGGTATCACTATCCTTTGAATTTCCCATTTTAGTGTTATGATCCACCATCATTGTGTGAAATATAGCCTTTTTAGTTACACACCATCATAGGTTTCTCCTCATTGGGCATTAGTATCCATCCATCGGTTAAACCTTCTGGGTGCTCCCTCTGAGGGATGTACCCGTCTGATCCAGTCTTATTAGTGTTTTGATCTGTCTGATCCATCTCTACAGGATAATAAACATGTGGAAGACCTTGTGTTAAACATGATAAATGGTGGATAACCTTGGAGACATGCATCCTATATAAGATATACCAATGTCAATGTGGGATTCCTCGATCTTCAATGCCCTCAAGAATCCCTCTCAAAGGGAAATCCAAGTGTACTAGTGCTTCAACATCAAGACATGCCAGCGATGCATAACATAACCACTATCCTAACCAAAGGTTCCGGCTCTTACATGACCCTTTGGAATGTACGGACAGAAGTAGTAGAATTAATTTTCATTCAAAAAGATATGGCATTGGGAAGAGTAACATGAACAATGTCTTAATATTTAAGAGAGACCCAAAATCTATGATGAATTGTGAGGATAAATCCATGGAAGGAGAGACTAAAATCCCATCATCCCATTTCAAAAAAGAAGAATATTTCCCAAAAAATAATGTAGATGTTTCCCACTATTGGAAGGATAGAATGTAGGGTAGACCGATGCAATTCCCTAAAAATGGTGCACAACCTCAGTGAAAAGCATCAGAAATAGATTCAAAATGAAGTCCAAATAAATTATAGTTGGTTAGTTAATGGATTCATTACATGATTCACCAAGATAATATTATCACATATAGAGTTCACATAAATTTTTCTCACAATCTGATCATTTGATTGCTTCTCATGGTGGAATCTTTTGAAATGATGACATGAATTAGAATTGAGATCCCTTAAAAATATGTGAGTCATAGGATACATGGTTTACCCCATGACCATATTTATAGGGGATCTCTATGAATACCTATAGTTTCTAAGAAGACTAAGAGATTCTGAAAATAACAACAAGAATAATCCCATGTAAAACCATTGAAAATTTACATCCTTATAACCAAGTCATTGTTACATTCCAATGATTTTTCTTCTATGGGGTGGGGGTGATTAATCAAATCTTAAAAAATAACCAGTATGAAATTTGAGTTAAAAATAACTGAAGGAGAAATAAAATTTAGTATACTGTAAAATGTGAGAAATATTTCCGCATCTGGATCAAGAACCCAGGATACACAGTCAGGTAACGCTCATTAAGAATCACGATTACATAACCCAAGAGAGATCATAAAATTCCTCCTTTATAGGAAGAGGATTTTATTTGAAAATTATTTAAAGATTATGTATAATCCATTGATTAGTATGTGATACCAATTAGGAATTATGTTTTATGTTATTACAACATGATCACATGATTGTATTGCATGGTTTACATGATTAGTCATTGAATACATAAAATTCATTGGAACTATCATCTGGATCATGTGAAGCCCTATGGACATGTCCACATGATAACATGATACCTTAGTTGAAAACAGAAGGAAAATTGGAGGGGGATTTTTGTGATGAATTATTTATATAATGGTATCTATACATGACTGAAATTATATTATATTTTTCTGATGGATTTACATAGTTCATGTGATCAGATCAATAATCATGTGATGTCCCTCAGACATGGTGGCCTGATCATGTGATGCCCCATAGAAATTATTGTATTGGTCTTGCAAAAATATGTGGTAATGTTAATATTAAATATCATTGGTGCATGAATTTGGCCTTGTAAAATCAATTCTACCCCTTCTTATGGTCTCTTTATCATGTCAGTGGCGTCAGTCATGTTGTGGGTTCATGGAGAATGGTAATTAAGGGATGATCAATCATTAAATATTCTTCATGAGATAATTGTTTTGTCATTTTTATGAGAATCTTGAACACATGAAGTGTATAATACATTACTGAAATATGAAGATAATACTTCAAATAAATAATGATGATGTGTATGCCTCTATTTAAAGACAAAGATGAATAATTATAGGGGAAGTGATCCTTATAAACACCCTATTTGGAACATAATGATGGATTTAGGGAGAGAAAAATTGGATACAAAAGAGTTATAATATTCTATAGATGAGGGATAACATGATTACAATAGTGTTCTACCTAGGATTGGTGAGTCACAGTAGAGAAATAAAAAAGAAAGAGTTGCTTGAGGGATTGTTGTGAGTTAGTCTATTGATCATGTAATGGGGGTTGATCATGATATAAAAAAATGATTATGTGATGGGAAAAAGATCACAATATCATCTCATGGATAGGATATTGGAACATGATCATGAAACTTTTTCATACACACATGACAACCATATAATCATGAGAAGACACATTTTTCTTGAGACAAGACCATATGATCACCTGGAAACTCATCAATCCCATAAATATATAACACTCACATCCTATCATATCCTGTTGAATAAGTAGGTTTCATGTGAAGCACATTCTATAATTCCTTCATGAAAATTTCATGACCACCTCAACTTTTTGTGACAGCATACCCCATGCCTTAGACTATCTATGTGGCCTTATATCATTCACATTTTCAGAATTCCCCTCTTATCCATTCCTTTTGGGTGACTCCGAAATGATCAAACCGAGTGTGTGACCTCTCATATTTTATATGGAGAAAATTACCCCATGAATCCCATGTGGTAGAATGACTTTTATGAGTGTCACTCATTCTATCTAATGACCTTGTCCAACCATAATCAATAAATTCCATTAAATACAATCCCAAAATCCAAATGTAATTGTTACATGTACTCTATAATCCAATCCACGATTCATTTCTCATTAGTTATAAATGTACATGTGAACTGTGATGTTCCTAATACATATTCATGAAGGATACAAATAATTCAATTTTATGTCCTGATATCTATGAAAATGGGCGGCCTTAGTGTCAAATATCCACAGGGACATTCTATGTGACTAAAATTCAGTAATATATTGTTTCCCAGATTGGTCATGACTACTTAATGATTATATACTTTATATGATCATTTCATTAGAAAAATACAAATATCTTAATATAGAAAATCATTTTAATTATATTACAAAACCATACACTTTTCTTCAAATTTCAATGACCATTATAATAAGAATATCAAGAAAACATCATTATGTAATCATTAATACAATATCATGGAAACCACAATGGTTAATCCCCATACCAAGATAATAACTTAATGGGAATCCTATTTAACAATAAGTCCCAACCACATGACTACCCTCTTTAAAATAATATACTCTCACTGAATAATCTCATGGGTTCCCTGTTATGAAAACCCCATACAGATCAAAAATAAACTCTCATACAATTTATAGAATATTCCACTGCCTCTTGGATCTCACATAGTGAATGGATCATATGGTTTTCATGGAAAGTGACCATTTTTCCATATGCATGACTCTAATGGGACACCCATACAACTGAACTATGAAGACTATGATCCCTATTATAAACAGTATATATATGATTCCTTCCTAAGGGTAGATCTCCAAATCCAATTAAAAAATTATCCCACACAATCAATTTCCGAATAACATTAAACTTCTTGGTATGACCGTATGCGAACATTGTAGGATTAGAAACATTTTATCATTGGATATGTATTTTTCCTCATCTAGGATCAATTCTAGTTCTAAAAAACTAATCACCTCCCTAGATGATAGTAAAATAAAATACCCCTAATCAATCATATTTACAACATTAGAAATCCCTCGAACTATTATCACCATGTAATACAGGGTAGTAATACAGGGAACCTAGGATATAAAGAGATCGTTTCATTGATAGGATTAACTCTTTCATATATTGGGATTCATATAGGTGAATTTCAACAGAAGATCACTTCTTTTGGAAACCAGTCTTGTAATAGGATGTTGGAAAGATTCCTGATAACTTGTTTAATATATAATAGTGTCTCATAGTAGGAAATAATTCCACCAGAAGGGTGTGATGAGCTTGAACACCTTTCATTTTTACCTATGTGAGTTCCTTTATGTGATCAGTATGAAACCATAATGGATTCCATCCTTTAAAAAGAAATCTCATATAATTTTATAGATTTGGAATACATTGGTTGTCTCCTTAGATAAACTCTACCAACATGAATGATTATGAAACTATATTAATACCCCCAAAATCATCCATTGATCCATGAATAAATTGTAAAAAACCTCACTTCATTTAATGATAAAATTTATATTTTCAATGTATCCTGTATTATAACGTTATATTACATTATGAAACATAATGTTTATAGTATTAAAATGTAACACTATGATAGAACCATTTGAGTATTTTTTTCAAAATAGTCCAAAATTAAAATTTATATCTTTGGGACTCTTATTAAAACATTTATAACACTACATTAATAAGATAAACATGATTTATCATAATAAGATAATAAAAAATAAATAAAATAAAAATAACATGAAAAATATATTTTGTAGCCATGAAAAAGAAGCAATATAATGTAGTGGATTTGAATATATCAGAACAAAAAACTCCCAAACATAGACATCAAGTTTTCACCATCATTATTTGAGAATATCAGTCTTAATTTACTGGAATCAATATATTTTAATGTAGTGTACAACTAATCCATTGAAATTGTAAAATTTATGGGTGTATCTATATCAAGAAGAGTTATCTCACTGACATATGCATCCCAATAATTTGTTCACAAAGTTTACATATTATGATTAACTATGATGAACCCTAAATATTATAGTTAATACTATGTATATTTAGATTTTAACAAACATAAGACATAAAAAATATAATAAGGGAAGTGGAATGAAAGAATTTAAATATTTCATATTAATTAATGAATTATTCATGTTAGAACATATGAAAGTGTGCAATAAAATATCTCAATACTCCCAATTAGTGGAAACAGTACCACATGCATCCACCCCAACTATAACTTCCTCCTCAACATCATAGATAATGTTTATCATAACATATTAACATTATAGGATGTAATTATAGATGTGTAATATTATAAGTCTATCCACTATTTTCATCAGGTCATATCTACATCCCCAAATTGTAAGGACCTAGATGATACAAATATAGTTTAGAAGGAAAATATTTCGGAGACTGTCGTTCCCATCAATTACTACACCACTGACTCCACACTAAATAACATGAATGTCCAGACATAAAACAACACCTATAAGTATTATATTAAATAAATAGAAATAAATAACTATGTTAACATTATATGTATGACAACTATTGGATATTGTGAAATGTGATAATGATAGTCAAGAGAGACCCCTCATTAGTGATAAAATTACCTATTTATATAACTAATATCCCATATTTATTGTTCCAAATATTATATTTTTCAAATGAATTACATCCCCAAGAGGAACACATCCAGGTAAATGTTTTCTCAATCAATATATCCATCATGATCTCCAAATATACACTGATAACATAAATATTATTACATAACAATAGATTATTGTGACTAAAGCCTCTAGAAAATCACAAGAAATTGAATAATCATCTCAGAAAAATCGAGTGAATAATAGTGGAATTAAATAAATAAAATTTTAATTCTAGCATATTTTTGAACCACCAAAAAGGGTAAGAATATTCATCTTTCACACTACCTTCAACATCGATGATATGAAATCAACTATTAATGGACTATTTAATATGAAACATGTAACCTTATAAGAATCACAATCCAAATTTTATCCTCTATGATCAAAAAAACTTTTACTAAAATACAAGTATGGTACACTAATGTAAATAACAAACCACATATTTATATCACCTATGATTATTTAAGGAGTCATGTTTCATTAAAAAACCATAACAAATGGGGTTCTCCATCCACACTCTTAGTCTATAAAAGTATAGAAAAAAAAGGTTTGGTTGTAGATCTGTCATGACACGTCCTTCGGGGCTCGTGTTGTGACTACCCCATGCCCGCATTCCATTGGACATGGGTAGGTGACTAGAACCAGAAAGGCATATCACATAAATGGGAAGGCATTTCCTTTTTTACCTGTACAGACACACAGTCCAAGAACATAACAAGAAGAAACCACATAGACTGAAAAGCAATAAAATGAAACCACAAAGTGAACTGCTATAGTAAGAGAGTGCTGAAAGTAAAATGGGGCCATAATACAAGCACAACTGTAAAATTATAAGTATTAATGGAAGTACAATACAACTAAAAGGGAAAGGAAAATAGTTATTAGGTCATCATACGAGTTTCCTACCCAAAGGGTAGGTACAAATCTCCTCCTCAGCACTCCACGTCTGTCTCCTCTACATCACTTCACGCCAAATGGTCCACCTTCATGCACTGTCCAGTCCTTGCTCCCTCATCCTCGATCAACGTTGAAAGTTTCTTGCAGTAGACACAACAAGGTGCTGGTGAAGCCTTTGCAATGGTGAGTATAAAAATACTCAGTTGGGTTCCCAAGACCCCTATAGGTCTCCTAGAGTTCCACAAAGGTAAAACCACAACGCATGACATCAACTCTACTTTGGAATATTCCCATACATATACCTAAGTTATCAAGATATAATCAACTCGTACATGAGTTATGAACACTACATAGGTAACCCCACGAAGGTAGAAGTACCAAACTGGAAACAGCACGAAGATAACACCACGAAGGTAACTCCACGAAGGTACATGTACCACACAGGTAACACCACAAATATATATGTACAACATAGTTAACATCACAAATACAACACCACAAAGGCAGAAGTACCACATAGGTAACACCAATGAGATAACAGTACCATACATATAGCACCATGAAGATCTAATTACCACACATGTTACCCCATGGAGACTGAAGTACCACATACCACGAGAATGATAAAACAAATATAGAAGTACCACATATGTAAAACCAGGAAGATAGAATTACCACACAGGTAACACAACAAAGATAGAAGTACAACACATGTAACACGACGACGATAGAAGTACCACACAGGTAGCACCGCAAAGATAGAATTACCACATAGGTATGAACCCGATGATAGAATTACCACACAGGTAACACCACGAATATAGAAGTGCCACACATGTAACAACACGAAGATAGAAGTACCACACAGTTAACCCCACGAAGATAGAAGTACATCAGAGGTATCACCACAATGATTGAAGTACCACATAAATAAAAGACTCATCCAACAATTAGGTATAATTGAAGTAAAAAAATGCATATGTATAGTCATAACTAGCTTATCTTATTCTATTACGAAGCACTGCTACTTACCCTCACAAGATTGATAGGTAACTATCCCCCGCTGACCCACACAAGATAGATATGTGACTAACCCCAGATGAACCACATATGATCGATCGGTAACTAACCCCCACTGACCCTAAAATGATCGATAGGTAACTAACTCCTACTGAACCACACCAGATTGATATGTAACTAACCCACATAGGATATGGCCCACAAAGAATTGGTATGGGCTGACCCACACAGGATCGTTGAGCGCTGCCCCTCACAAGATCTGACCCACACAAGATCGGTATGCGCTGACCAACAGAGGATCACTGAATGCTGACCCACACTAGATCTGACCCACACAGTATCAACAGATGCTGACCCACATAGGATCAATTCCCTTTCTTCACGTTGCTTCCTGCCACAGGTTTCCTCGCACCCGATGCGCTGAATTTTCATAGAATTTTCCCCTTGAGATATCATTCATACCCCGTCTTCTAGTAATATCCACAAAGAAGTAACCCAAAGGACCACCATTTCGTAAGGGATCCAACGCGATTAACTGTGCATTAATCGGATGCTCTGTCTGTGAGTTATAAGCGTTTTAGCTCCAATGGCCCGATTGGATACTGGTTCAATCCAACCCGGCCAAACTCCAATGTTATCCAAAACTCATGTAGAGAAAACCAAACGGATCATATTGATCCAAGGAATCTAGTTCCATAGACAGTTTTTCAAATGAACACTCGAATCTCAATATATAGGAAAAAAGGCATATCTTGGTCCAAATGGGTTGGGTCCGGCAGAACTGGTCGGACCGACATGGCCTACCCCGACTCGAACCGGTTTGGGTTGAATCCGACTGACTCGGGTCTGGACCAGTTGGACTCGGCTAGGGTGGGCCTCGCCCACTAGGAGTGATCTGTTGGGTGCGACCTACTACGGTGCGACCCACTACAGTGTGGCCTGCTCGGCTAGGGGTGGTTTTCCCGGTTGAGTGTGGTCCGCCATATCCACCACCTGGGGGAGGCCCCAACCCAGATTCTTGAACGGTCCAACAGAACGTTCAGTCTACGAGCATGCGGGAACCGCTAGGTCAGGTCTTGCTTGATGCATCACGGCTGGCCGGATTCCCAGTCGGTTCTCCTCCCAGCGGTGCGACGACTCCACTATCATCTAGTTGTCGGCCGAGTGTCGGATACTCTTCGGGTGCGCCGCCTTCTCTTGCTACAGCCGGCTGGGTGTCGCGCTCAACAAGAAATTGTGTGTTTTGTGTGCCTAATTATTTATCATCGAATAATTCACAAAGAACATCCGACGATCGAAAGAAAAGGGTCATGGTATAAGTGAGGAATGATGGAAATGTTTTTTGGCCATCTTCATTTTGAATCAAGGATATGATGAATCAAAAAATATATATAATGATTCATCAAATTAAAACTACTACCTCGATCGTCTATTGGAGGAGTTTTGAGGAGGAAGAAGTTGATTTTGATGCTGGCATTCGTTTCTCTAGCAAGACGATTCCGATACGGGCTCGGGCATCATCCAATTTAGAGGTTCGATCTTCATTGGAGGATTTCCTTCCATGTTCACCCATGCTCTCACATTTTCCAATGATACCAACCAATAGGTTAAAGAGACAAATTTAATAGAGTTAAGATTATTAACTCAATTAATGTTGGAACATTAATTAAATTAAAATTTTCATATTAGTTGGGGAAATTACAAGGGTTAACTGAAATTAAAGGGGGGTTCGGGTGGTCCCCACCACCATGTATTCAAAATATATGTTTCATGAAAATAAAATAAAAATTTTTGATTTATTTTATTTTTTGGTCTTATAACTCTTCCACAAAAATCCAGATATCTAACTTCCACCCTTGACCTACTATGGCTGAGGTGAAGGTATCCTTAAAAGAATATCAGTATTGTGAGTTCAATGGTGTCCGTGGATTTCAATTCCATGCACTAGTTCAAAATTTACAAAACTCTACTCGTGCATTTACTGACCGTACCAATAAAAAAGTTCGGACAAATATTAACAGTCCCCCTTAACCCAAACTAGTAGAGGCTAGGCTCTTCACAAGTGAAACACGCCCCATAGAACCCAATGGTACTTGTGGAATTCTAATCCAAGATGCATTTTAAAATTTCTGTGTTTTACAATAAAATAATTGTAACTTAATTAATTTATTTATTGCCAAAAACTAACATTCACTGGTGTGCCATTCCAGCCTATGCTAGTATTTTACAAAAGAGAGCATACCCTCACAAGTTTAGTGGTGGTCTAGGATTTCTAATCTGAGTTACAATTCGTTAGTTATAAAAATTTGAAAAATAAAATAATTTTTTTTAATTATTATTTTTACATTTATTCCATTTTTGGGTTTTCTCATCGGAGTCCCGCATCAACTAAACATAAGTAACTCATAGGATAAACCCGCCATTATGAGCACAATGGAGCCCTGAGATTTTTGATCCGAGTAACTGTTTAAGAGTTATTCCACTTTTTTAGGAAAACTGCATATGTGTCTTTATTAAACATAACAAAACATCGATGGACAATTCTAGGTACTTCGGGCCTTGAAATCACATACCGACAGATTATGAAGTCTCGAAATAATTCCTTATAATAAAAAAATTATATGGAATTTCTGGGACAATACATTCTCCCCAACATAGGGCTTTATGTCCCCAAAAGCAACTATATAGACTAAGGAAAAAAATGTGGTTATTGGGTAGTGAACTAAGCATCCTGCTCCCATGTGATCTTTTTGAGGGTCTCGTGATGCCAGTGAATGTGCACCAAAGGTATTGACGACCCACAAGAGACCCAGTCCTATCAATATTCAATCTCTTCTAGAACCTCTATAAATGTAGAACAATCATCTAAGTCTAGCTAACCAAGGTTGATTATTTGAGAATGTTCATGCTCGTATCTCTTCAGCTGGGATACATGGAAGATGTCATGCACCCACTCCAACCATGGTGGTAGTGCCAAGTCGTATACCACCTCGCCAATCCTCTGATGTATCAGAAATGTTCTGATAACCCTCGGTGAAAAATTGCCTCCTCATCCAAAGCTTCATAGTTCGTGTCGAGGGGAGACTCATAGGAAAACATGGTCCCCCATCCTGGTACTCTAAAGGTCTCCATCTCTTGTCGGCATAAGACTTCTGTTGGGAATTGAAAACTCAAAACTCTCGCTACCATGGGGGTAGGGATGACCGACTCATGCGTGATCAGTGGCACCCTCATTTTCATGAGTTTTCCCTATGCTTCATGGGTTCCTTTTTATGAACCAATGAAAATATCATTCCATCATTTTAGGTAAATGAAATCCATTTTTCCTAATACCGTCAATCTGAGTATGAACTATGGATGTCCAGTCCATACCCATATTAACATCGTAAGTCCTCGACGCAACCCCTAAGATGTTCCAACTGAAACTCTCACCTCAATGGCCACATCTCACCATCGATATAAGTGTGATTATTGTGTCTCCTCCCAAATGTATCTATAGACGTGAGAGTCAAGTCAACGACTTAACTGGAAACTCTAGGTCTTGGACAAGATTTGTAGAAGGAAGGAATGGTTGGTACCTATGCCTATTAAAAACGCATCTAGTAGTAGACACAGGTTGTTCATCAAATAATTCCATGAGACTATGGATCACACACTTTGACCATATTTACTTAATCCTTTACCATGTCCCAAACAGTAAACCTTCACAAAAACATTTGTACACACCCAAGACTCTGAGATTGGTGACATTTTTTTCATTCCCTAAACTAACATTCACTGGTTGTATCTGCTCATCCAATGAACAATTAACCACCAAGGATCTATCTAACTCCCTAAAATAGGTAGGAATTCATAGATTAATAGTGATGGCTTGGACGTCATTAAACACACTGTGCTCGGAAGTTTTAGCCCTGAAGAACAGATTGTATCATATTCATCAATCACCAGGAATGATATGTATGCAATGATGAATACTCAGATACAAACATGTCATCATGCCAAAGGTGTAGAAGCTCTGGAGAACTCCAAACCACCTCCTCAAGCTAGTCCTTAGCTGCCTGTGGGCTGGGCTTTCCTCAGATCCTGAGGGGTATGTAATGATGAAACTCATGTATGGAACAATGCCTAATTGTTCCCTTTACTAGTATCGCCGGTTGTAACTACTGTCCAACACGTAGTGATATAGCTGATACACTACCCGAAGGTACTATCTTGGGAAACGGTCCCCACACCAATGCATCATCCCTATGTGGAACATCCTCATGGTCACTCACTGGATAAGACTAGAACCTAGGATCACCATCTTCTCTACCGGTTTCTGAACTAGGAGGAAGACACTAGCCATAGCCTCCACCTAGTCCTCAACTACCTGGGAATCTTTCCCTCCTCGAAAACTTATAATCCTCCACCATTGGAAATGATGAAATACACTCAGTAGGTGTGTATCCATTACTAGTGTTGCTGGTGGTAACGGTTCCCCAATGGGTAGGGGTGCTGCTGGTACACCACAGAAAGGTGCAAATGCAATAAGAGGGAACGACACCGAGAACTCATCACTCAGTGGGCTTTCATTGCATACTCTCTCAAGAATCCTGGGTGGATGTCTAAGCGGTGAAATCCTGATAAGGAACAGGTGTTCCATGGTTATTAAATTATACCTTGTGAGCTGAATCCAATGAATTCAAAAGAAAAACTTTTAAAAAACAATCATAATCAATGATTTAGTACATAGATTTGGAAATATGATTTTAGAGTCCTCGTGTATGGATATGTTAGCCACCGCACCAACACAATATTCCCCAAACTGAAAACAACACTCATGACACTTAATACTATTACCATAGAGAAAAGATCAGAGTCATGGTTCTTCGGTAGAACCTAACTCCTCTGATTCCACTTTTTCATGACCTGTCCCTTGGGGCCTATGCCATGACTACCCCCATCCAACTATCCATTGGCCAGGGGTTGGCGACTACCACCGGAAAGGCATATCCCTTAAACGAGAACACATCTTCTTCTTAAACTATATGGAAACATAGTCCTAGAACACAGAAAGAATCAACCACATAGACTAGAGCACAATAATATGCAACTACATGGTAAACGGATGTAGTAAAAGAGTGATGAAAGTAATAAGGGGTCAGAATAAAAACCCAACTCTAAAAGTACATGTATGAATGGAAGTTCAATAAAACTGAATGAAAAAGGAAAACTCCTACTCAGTTATCCTCCGACGTTCCTACCCGATGGTTAGGTACAGATCTCCTTCTCATCACCCCACATATGTCTCCTCAGTGTCACGTCATGCTGAATGGTCGACCTCTATGAACCATCCATTCCTAGCTCCCTCATCCTTGATCGACGTTGTACGTCATTTGTACCAGACACAACTAGGTGTAGTTGAATCCCATGTAGGGGTGAGTAGAACAATACTCAGTAGGGACTCTAAGACCCTTGTAGGTTTCCAATATTTCTACAAACGAAAAACCCAAAAGAAAGGCATCATCTCTACTTAGAAACATGCTGATACAAATACCTATGTTGTCAAGGTATACTCATCTCATACATGATGTAAGAACATAACATAGGTAACACCACGATGGTATAAGTACAACACATGTAATACCACAAAGATAACACGAAAAATTTAAGTCCATGAAGGTAGAAGTACAACACAGGTAACACCACAATGATAGAAGTACCACACATGTAACACCACAGAGACAATACCACAAATGTAGAAGTACCACATAGGTAACACCACATAGATAGATGTACCACATAGGAAACAACACCTAGATAGAATTACCACATAAGTAACACCACAAAGATAGAAGTACCACACACGTAACATCACGAAGATGATACCACAAATTTAGAATCACGTCATATGTAAAATTATGAAGATAATAGTACAACACATGTTACCCCACAAAGATAGAAGTACCACATAGGTGACCCCGTAAAGATAGAAGTACCGAATTGGTGACAACACAATGATAGACACTACTAAAAAAGAAGGTTATACCAACAGTTCTAAACTGTTGGTATAGGCTGGAAAATCATTGGTATAGCCTATACCAACAGTTTTACAAACCGTAGGCTAGTAAGCCGTGAGGAAAGACTTATACCAACGGTTTGATCTAAACCGTAGTTATATCCCACTATATTTATTGATATACCAACAGTTTCCATAGAACTGTTGGTATATGTTTGTATAACATTTTTACAACTGGTTTTGAGAAACTGGTGGTATTGTCTTTATAAATTTCTCCCAAAGTATACCAGCAGTTTAGAACCATTGGTATTCTATTTTTTTAAAATTATTATTCCAACGGCTGAAAACCGTTGGTATTGTGTTTTTCCAGAACTCCTTTACAAACGGTTCTAAACTGTTGCTATTGTGTATTCCAGAAATCCAGAACACTTATACCAACAGTTTAAAACTGTTGGTATTGAGTTTTTCCAGAACTGCTACACAACACTCCTCCAGTAGCCCCTCCACTATACACCTGCATAAAAAATATCAAAAAACCACATACAGACATAAAATAGTATATAAAAAAAATCCTAAAATAGCACACAAAAAAAACACATAAAACCATCAAACTCTTCCAACCATGTCATGTACTACAACTCCCTATTTCAATCTTCATATGACAATAATCATCTGGTAGTAATTCACTTCACCCCTACACAACCCCCCAACCAGGACAGCCCCCCCACCCCCATCAAATTCTAATAGGTAGAATAGTCTTAGAAATACATATTAGTGTTAAATAAGAGTTTGAAATCGGCTCAAATCAAATTTTTTTCTGATCCTAGATTTGGGTATGTAATGATTTGTTATGAATTTTTCATTGAAATTGTATTATTTATAATATATGGGGAAAAGGTATTTTCATAGGATTCTCTTCACTTATGACCCCATGAGTGAAAATACCCAACTCTTGAAAAAGCGTTTTAAACTATCGTTGAAGAGTGTAAATTTCAGTTGTATGCACTTATAATGATGTCTTTTTGAAACAAAAGAGAGACATTGAGTGGTGCCATCCACAACACACCTCGTATTGAGACGGAGTTTACTTTTACATGTCACAAACGACCCATGGATTGTTTTCCTAATGTATCAACACAATCCGAATGTGTTTGGTTGGTTTCCCATTGGTCGGTTGTTTTTACTTAAAACTGTATCCATTTTAAACAAAAGAAAGTCACTTTGAGTGGTACCGGCCACACTATGCCTCAGATTGAGGCGGGGGTGACTCTTTCACGTCACAAATGACCCATAGATCCTTTCCCTAAAGTATCAATAGAATCTAAATGTGTTTGGTCCATTTTCCATATGTCCGTTGTTGTTTTTACTTAAATTGTTGTCCATTTCAAAGACATGTTAGACACTTTGAGTGGTGCCAGCCACACCGCACCTCAGAGTGAGGTGGGGTTGACTTGTAAACTTCAAAAATGTCTCATGGATCATTTTTCTAATGTTTTAATAGAATCCTAATGCATTTGGTCGGTTTTCTGTATGTCAGTTGTTCTTTTCACTTAAAATGATGTCCATTTTAAACAAAAGAGAGACACTTTGAGTGGTGTCGATCACTCCACACTTCAGATTGAGGAGGGGATGAATCAGACACATCATGAATGACCCATGGATCGTTTTCTTGAAGTATCAACACAATACGAATGTATTTGTTTGGTTTTCCGTATGCTGGTTGTTATTACTTAAAAGTGTATCCATTTTAAATAAAATAAAGACAGTTTGAGGGGTACCGGCCACACCATGACCCAGATTGAGGTGGGGTTGAATCATACATGTCGCAAATGACCTATGGATACTTTTCCTAATATATAAAAAGAATACAAATTCGTTTGGTCTATTTTCCATATGTCAGTTGTTGTTTTTTACTTAAAATGTTGTCCATTTCAAAGAAATGTGAGACACATTGAGTGGTTCCGGCCACACCATGCCACCTATTGAGGTGGGGTTGACTCTTACATGTCACAAATGACCGATGTATCATTTTCCTAATGTATTAATACAATCCTAATGTGTTTGGTCAGTTTTCCATATGTCGTTCTTTTACTTAAAAGCGCATCCATTTTGAACAAAAGAAAGACACTTTGAGTGGTACCATCCACACTGGCCCTCATATTGAGGCGAGGTTGACTCTTACATGTCACATATGACCCATGGATCTTTTTACTAATGATTCAATAGAATCTGAAAGCATTTGGGGGTTTTCTGTATGCCAGTGGTTGTTTTCACTGAAAATCGTTTCCATTTCAAACAAAAGAAAGACACTTTGAGTGGTACCGACAGCACCGTGACTCATATTGAGGCGGGGTTGACTCGAACACATCAATAATGACCCATGGATACTTTTCCTAAAGTATCAAAAGAATCTGAATGTGTTTGGTCTGTTTTCTATATGTCAGTTGTTGTTTTTACTTAAACAGTTGTCCATTTCAAAGAAAAGTGAGACACTTTGAGTGGTTCTGGCCACACCGTGCCTCTGATTGAGGTGGAATTGACTCGTACATGTAAAAAATGACCCATTGATCGTTTTTTTAAAATATCAACACAATGATAATATGTTTGTTCATTTGTCTGTATGTTGTTTTTTTACTTAAAAGCGCATCCATTTTAAACAAAAGAATGAAACTTTGAGTGGTACGAGCCACACCGGCCCTCAGATTGAAGAAGTGTTGACTCGTGCACGTCACATTTGACCCATGTATCGTTGTCCAAAAGTTTCAATAGAATCCTAATGCGTTTGGTTGGTTTTCTGGAACCCAGTTGTTGTTTTCACTTAAAATCCTATCTATTTCAAACATAAGTGAGACAATATGAGTGGTACCGGCCACACCGTGCCTCAGGCTAAGGCGGGGTTGACTTGTTCACATCAAAAATGACCAATGTATAGTTTTCCTAAAGTATCAAAATAATTCAAATGCGTTTGGTCCTTTTTCCATATGTCAGTTGTTGATTTTACATAAACTGTTGGCCATTTTAGAGAAAAGTGAGAAACTTTGAGTTGTGCTGGCCACACCGCACCTCGGTTTGATGCAGTTTTCACTCGTAAACTCAAAAATGACCCATGGATCGTTTTAATGAAGTATCAACACAATGTGAATGCATTTGGTCAGTTTTCCGTATGTCGTTTTTTACTTAAAAGCGCATCAATTTTCAACAAAAGATAAACACTTTGAGTGGTAACATCCACACCGGACCTTATATTGAGGTGAGGTTGACTTTTACACATCACATATGACCCATGGATCATTTCCCTAATGTTTCAACAGAATCCGAATGTGTTTGGTTATTTTTCCGTATGCCAGTTGTTGTTTTCACATAAAATCCTGTCCATTTCAAATAAAAGTGAGACATGTTGAGTGGTACCGGCCACACTGTGCCTCATATTGAGGCGGTGTTGACTCTTACACATCACAAATGACCCATGTATAATTGTACTAATGTATCCATAGAATCCTAATGCGTTTGGTCCATTTTAAGTATGTCAGTTGTTGTTTTTACTTAAACTGTTGTCCAATTGAAAGAAAAGGCAGACTCTTTTAGTGGTGCCGGTCACACTGCGCCTCATATTGAGGCGGGGTTGACTCGTACACGTCACAAATGACCCATGGATCAATTTCCTAAAGTATAAAACCGATCCTAATGCGTTTGGTCAGTTTTCCGTATGTCATTTTTTTACTTAAAAGCACATCCATTTTAAACAAAAGAATGACACTTTGAGTTGTACCAGCCACACCGACACTCGTATTGAGGCAGGGTTGACTCTTACACATCACATATGACCCATGGATTGTTTTCCTAAAGTTTCAATAGAATATGAATGTGTTTGGTTGGTTTTCTGTATGCCAGTTGTTGTTTTCACTTAAAGTCCTATCCATTTCAAATAAAAGTGAGACACTTTGAGTGGTACAAGCCACTAAATGCCTTAGATTGAGGCGGGTTTGACTTTTACACATCAAAAATGACCCATGGATACTTGTCCTAAAGTATCAACAGAATCCAAATGTGTTTGGTCCATTTTCTATTTGTCACTTGTTGTTTTTTCTTAAACTATTGTCTATTTCAAAGAATACTGAGACACTTTGAGTGGTGTCGCCCAGACCACACCTCGTATTGAGGCGGGGTTGACGATTATATGTCAAAAATTACCCATGGATCATTTTCTTAAAGTATCAACGCTATCCGAATGTGTTTGGTTAGATTTCTATATGTCATTATTTTTACTTAAAAGCACATCCATTTTAAACAAAATAAAGACACATTGAGTGGTACCGGACACACCGAACCTCAGATTGAGGCGGGGTTGACTCGTACACATCACATATGACCCATGGGTCTTTTTCATATAGTTTTAACAAAATCATAATTTGTTTGGTCAGTTTTCTGTATGCCAGTTGTTGTTTTCACTTAAAATAATGTCCATTACAAATAAAAGTGAGACACTTTGAGTGGTACGAACCACACCGTATATGATATTGAGGTGGGGATGACTCATACATGTCAAAAATGACCCATATATACTTTTACTAAAGTATCAACAAAATAAGAATGTGTTTGGTCCGTTTTCTGTATGTCAGTTTTTTTTACATAACCTGTTGTCCATTTCAAAGAAATGTGAGACACGTTGAGTGGTGTCGGCCACACCGCTACTTGAATTGAGGCAGGGTTGACTTGTACACTTCACAAATGACCCAGGGATCATTTTACTAAATTATCAACACAATCCGAATGCATTTGGTTAGCTTTCTACATGTCGTTTTTTTACTTAAAAGCGCATCAATTTTAAACAAAAGAAAGACACTTTGAGTGGTACTGGCCACACCATCCCTCATATTGAGGCGGAGTTGACTTTTACATCTAACATATGACCCATGGATCATTTTACTAATGTTTCAATAGAATCCGAATGTGTTTGGTTAGTTTTCCGTATGCCTGTTGTTGTTTTCACTAAAAATCATTTCCATTTCAAATAAAAGTGAGACACTTTGAGTGGTACTGGCCACACCGTGCCTCATATTGAGGTGGGGTTGACTCATAAACATCAAAAATGACCCATGGATACTTTTCCTAAAGTATCATAATAATATGAATGCATTTGGTCCGTATTCTGTATGTCAATTGTTGTTTTTACTTATACTGTTGTACATTTCAAAGAAAAGTGAGACACATTGAGTGGTGCCGACAACACCATGCCTTGGATTGAGGCAGGGTTGACTCGTACAAATAAAAAATGATTGATCATGTATTGAATATATTCATGGACCTCTTTAAATGGATAAAAAAAATTCTCAGATGGTTTGAGTTCATTTATCACCATTCAATCTTCCTTCAAATATAGTTTGGAACCTTGCTTTCCTATAATTATAGGATTCATGAAAATAATTAATTTTTTTAAAAAACTATCAACTAAACAAGCCTTCATTATTGAGTGGTATATGTTCTTATCCTCTATTGTTGTCTTTTGGGAACCACTCCTAGTATATATCACATTACCTCATTAAAATTGGTCATAGTGTGAATAAAAAATATCCACAAAACAAACCTTCATTACTCTATATGAGAATCATATTAAGAAATATAACACAATACAGCGTGTATAAGAAAATAAGATATAGAATTTCTATTTCATTTATTCAAGGATTTCCCAGTAATATATTGGAAGTGGATTAAGGAATACATAATCCTTAAGGGTCTTGTTGGGAGTACATCTGTTTTATACTTTAACTTCTTCAGGGAGATCAGGAGGAGGAGTATGATGAGGATCAGGGGAGTGGCAGGACTATCCAAGGGGGGTGCGTGGTGTCCAGGGGGGTGCAGGGTGTTTAGGGGGTGGTGGGTCTGTCCAGGGGGTCGGAGGTGTCTAGGGGGTGGGGGGATGTCTAGGGGGGTCAGGGTGTCCAGGTGGGCGGGTTGCCCGTGGGGTGGCCCAGCTGTCCAAGGGGGTAGGGGGGAGTCCAATGGGGTGGGTGGGCTGTCCAAGGAGGTGAGAAGGGTGTCCAGTGGGTGGGTGGGGCTGTCCGGGGGAGGGGGGGGGTACGGGGTGTCCAGGGGGTGGGCGGGCTGCCAATGGGGGTGGCGGGGAAGTCCAGGGTGTTTGGAGTGTCAAGGGGGGTGGGTGGGCTATCCAGGGGATGGGCGGGCTATCCACGGGGGGTGGTTGGGCTGTCCACGGGGGTGGCAGTGCTGCCTAGTCGGGTCGGGGGTGTCAAGGGGGTAGGGGGCCTTTCTAGGTGGTGGAGGCGTCCGGGGGGATGGGGGTGTCCGGGGGGTGGTGGGAGGGTGTCCGGGGGTGGGGTGGGCGGGCTTTCAACAAGGGTGGGGGGCTGTCTAGGGGGGCAATGACTGTCCAAGGGGTTGGGCGGGCTTTCCACGGGGGTGGCAGGGCTATCCAGGGGGGGTTGGGGTGTTCAGGGGGTGGGGGGGGGGGATTTCCAGTGGTGGGGGGTTATGTCATAACCCGACCATACCCGGGCTCGAGCCGCAACTACCCCACGCCCGCCTCCATAGGACAGGGGCTGGCGACCAGCGCCGAAGGCACAACAACTCGGGGAGGCCTTTCCCTAAGTACCTGTACACACACATGCAGCACACTCAATGGAAAAGTGCAGAGTAAAAAGAAAAACAAAGGGAAACTACTATAAATATACCACAATGTGCATCGACCTCTAAAAGCACAAAGCAAGTGCTGAAAGTCAAATGAAAAGAAAAAGGGGCAGACACGCACCCAACTAGAAAAGTGCCACAACCCGGCAATAGATGAACAAAAAGTAAACAGCTGTAAGGGTCCCCCACCTAGAAACCGACTCCAACCACCACACGTGGTCCAAGCTCCAATGCTACTAAGCTCCTCCGACGTCACGGTCAACATTTCCATTGTCTACAGGGGCACACCAAGTGCGGGCAATGCCCAAGCATGGGTGAGTATAAAAATACTCTACATGATACCCCGAAGGCTCGAGGGAGAAACAACGGAGGTACCTAATGGTGAGCAGTAGAGAGAACATGAAAAGTAAATGAGTACACCAGAGAGTGCAGTAAAGAGTCCAGCTCAACCAAACAAGTGGAAATAAGGTAGACTTGTCCAGACAAAAGGAGCTAGAAACGGTGAGAAGATGATCTTCCCGTTGAGTATTCGCTACCTATAGCAGGAGAGTAGACTCATCCAACCACCAGAAGCTAGGCACGGAAATCACGTGGCATACCTCGCGCGTCTTCACCTCTCCTGGAAGGAAAGTAACCAAACCCAAGAAGTGGGTACTAAAATAGGGTATATACAAATCTATATGCACCACTAGAAGCCCAAAACAAGGTCGTATGGGGATCTCCATCCTGGAGCTCATCCCAAGAAAAGTGAGTCACCTACAATCCCAGAAGTAAACAACATCGATGCCCAGCATCCCACACGTCTGCCCCGAAATACAAGTCAAGGGCTCAATCACTGCACCTCGACACTATCCGCTTTGGGTGGCACTGACTTGCCCACACGGTTTTGGGTCACGTCACAAGGATGTGTCTCGGTGGGGAAAGCCCTCCTCGTAATTGAGTGTTCTGGGGGAACGTCAAACCCCAACTCATCACTGCCCTACAGTTGAATGGTGTTCTCAAAGACAAGGTCGTTCCATCACTGACCCGTATAACCTAGGGTCCCGCTCTGGTAATCACAGAAGAAGGACATAGACTAACCTAGTAAAAAGGACTGAGTTTGGAATATCAACGGGTATCCCACTATCCAGCCCTGCTGGAGGGTAATTCATAATACATCATCAGGTGACCCACTGCCCAGCCCTGCTGGAGGGTAGACCTGGAATAAGCCATCAGGCGACCCACTACCCAGCCTTGTTGGATGGTAGACCTGGAATAATCCATCAGGCGACCGACTGCTCTGGAATATCATCAAGAATATTCCAAATTCCTTAACAACCAAAAATAGGGTTCTTACATCATTCCCTCCTTCATGCTTTTCGTCCCCGAAAAGAAAAACCAGGGAACAACTCAGGGTACTCAGCCCGCACCCGGCTCCTCCATACCCAGAAGAACTCATGCGCAGCTCTGCGCCACCGCACACAGTCCAAAGGACTGATCCATTCATGCAAGTTCTACCCTCGCCGGTGTCGTGCATAAGAGAACACACACCTCTTTTCGGGTGGGCCACGTGGGAGACGTCGTGCACCCACTCCAGACATTGGGGTTAGGGAAAGGCGGTAGGGGTCCTCTCCATCCCTCCGCACATTCTCAAACGGTCCGGAGGACCTTCGGGGGTAGCTCACCTCCCCGATCGAACAACTACGTCGCACGCCGCAACTGGAATCACCGCCCTCTCTCGGGACAAGGCTAGGTGATTCCCTCCTTCAGAATATCCATATGGTGAAACATCCAAGGATATATAGTCACACAAGGTTCCATAATCGATGTCTTGAAACCCAGACTCTCTTACACGCATGAAAAGCGAAGGATTCAACACCATCAACTAGAGAAAAAGGTCCCACACCTTTTACATTACCAAAACAGGGTTACACCCGACGCCTTGCGTCACCCTGGTAACACCTCAAGCAAGGAGCATGGAAGACAACAATTAAACTGCAAGAAGTAGAAGAGCTGTAAAGCGTGCCTCTTATCACCTCATGCTCTACAGGATCCAAGATATCCAAAGCTCGCGGCTGTCCAGGGTCCCAACAGTCAGCTCTCAGATCCTGACATGGACTGCCTAGTGGTAGTGGCAAGTCCTCATAAGGTCGTCCTACACTTCCATCTCCACTCGCTCTTATTCTAGCACCACATCACTGGTCGCTACTCCGATCACGATGCTACCTCTGTCGTGGTGGTGCACCTGCTGCCTGCCTAAAGCTCTCCACATGCCTGGTCAGGCAGTCCCATGCCAGGTGACCTTTCCCATCGCAAGCATAGCACCTACTCTCTTCAGGCTGCACTGGTTCCCTCCAGCACCACTATGATGTACGAATACACCCCTGAGTCCGGTCATCAGGAAGCCACCTTCGTCGAGGTTCTCCTTGCCGATGTCTGCTAGCTGCGGCAGGCGTCTCGGCTCCGACGTGCCTGCTGCCACCACAAACTCTAGAACGTGACAGGAAGCCCTCTATCACCAGCACCTACTCTAGCACCACGAAATATGTGGAAATGACCAAGGGTACTATGACAACATGAATCTCTCGGCGGAGACCCTGCTCAAACTTCCATGCTCGGATGCTGTCGTCATGGACCAAGTCCGGGGAAAAGCATGCATGGTCTGTGAAACTAGCCGCGTACTCGGCCACCGTCATCCCTCCCTACTAAAACTGCAGGAGCTCATGATTCCGAACGGAGTGCAATTAGGAGGGGAAAAACTCCTAATGGAACCACAACCAAAATTCACCCCATGAAATTGACTACTTTTCAAGAAACTGAGTCACCAGACACTACAAACGCCAAGCTGCTCCGCGGAAAAGGTTGGCGGCCAAAGCCACTCTCTAATCTTCCAGAATCTGCACATGACTAAAAAAGAGGACCACGGTCTCTAGCCAAACCTCTATTGCCTGAGGGTCTGTCTCACCACTGAATCTCAGCGGTCCCTGCCGCTGGAACTCACGGAGTGCGCTCAACCTACGCTCAAGATCATTCTGCTCTGCTGAAGCTGTCTGCTACTCAAAAGGTGGGGGTGCTGCTACTGGCCCACATGGAGAAAGGGGCTCTCATGATGGGTCCTGGACTGTGGCCTCATAGCTCACATGGTCTTCATCATGAACCAAAGCTGGTATCCTGGCTGGTTGTCTTCGCGGAGACATCCTGAATGTTATAAAGGAGTGTTGTGGTCAGATGAGCATATATGTATATAACAATAACAAAAACAATGGGGAGCTGACTCAAGAAGGACAGTAAGAGACTCAATCATATGTGATTCACAACAAAATTTTCCCTGCAACAAGTGTCTCAGCATGCCGAGTCAACAAGCGGGTCATCAGGGTCCCAGTGAATGGATACATCGGCTGCCGCACCATCACGGGACTCCCTAGCCTGAGATCCTCTCTCGAGACACATTAAAACTGTTGCCCTATATCCCAAATAATTCCTTCTTAGGGACGTCCAAACAACGTCTCATGGAACGAACCACCTCTGATACAAATTTGTCACGACCCGACCCTACCCAGGCTCGAGCTGCAACTACCCCAATCCCGCCTCCATAGGCCAATGGCTGGTCACTAGCACCGAAGGAACAACAACTCGGGGAGGCCATTTCCTAAGTACCTATACACACACACGCATCACACTTAATGAAAAAGTGAAGAGTAAAAATAAAAACAAAGTGAAATTGATATAAATAAACCACAATGTGCATCGACCTCTAAAAGTAAAAAGCAAGTGATGAAAGTAAATTGAAAAGGAAAAGGGGCAGACACACGCCCAACCAGAAAAGTGCTACAACCCGGCAACAGGTGAACAAAAAGTAAACAGCTGGAAGGGTCCCCCACCTGAAACCCAACACCAACCACTGCACATGGTCCAAGCTCCTATGCTTCTCTGACGTCACGACCAACATGTTCGTCGTCTTCAAGGGCACACCAAGTGCGGGAAAATCCCAAGCAGGGGTGATTATAAAAATACTCTGTAGGATACCCCGAAGGCTCGAGGGAGCAACAAAGGATGTACCGAAGGATGAGCAGTTGAATGAACAAGAAAAGTAAAGGAGTACAACAGAGAGTGCAGTAAAGAGTCCGGCTCAACCCAACCAGAGGAAAAAAGGTAGACTCATCCACACTCAAGGAGCTGGAAATGGTGAGAAGATGATCTTCCCGTCGAGTCTTCTCTACCTATAGCAGGAGAGTAGACTCGTCTAACCACGAGAAGCTAGACACGTAAAGCATGTGGCATATCCCTCGCGTCTTCGCCTCTCCTGGAAGGAGAGTAAACAAACCCAATAAGTGGGTACTGAAACAATGTATATACAAATCCATATGCTCAACAAGAAGGCTGAAACAAGGTCTTAAGGGGATATCCAACCCGTAGCTCAGCCCACAAAAAGTTGGTCACCTATAGTCCCAAAAGTAAACACCATCGCTGCCTAGTATCCCACACGTCTACCCCAAACTACACGTTAAGGGCTCAATCACCATACCTCGACACTATCTGCTTTGGGCAGCATTGACTCACTCACATGGTTTTGGGTCGCGTCACAAGGACACGTCTCAGTGGGGAAAGAGGTCCTCATACTTGAGAGTTTTGGGGGAACGTGAAACCCCAACTCGTCATGGCCCTGTAGTCAAAATGTCTCCTCAAAGACAAGGTAATTCCATCACTGACCTATACATCCAAGGGTCTCGCTCCGGTAATCACGGAGGAAAGCCATAGACTAGCCTAGTAGAAAGGACTAAGTCTAGAATATCAACGGGTTTCCCACTGCCCAGCCCTACTGGAGGGTAATTTATAAAACATCATTAGGTGACCCACTGCCCATCCCTGCTAGAGGGTAGTCCTGGAATAAGCCGTCAGGCAACCCACTGCCCAGCCATGCTGGATGGTGGACCTGGAAGAGGTCGACGGGCGACCCACTACCCAGCCCTGCTGGAGGGTAAACCTGGAACATGAAGACGAGTGACCCACTGCCCAGCCCTACAGGAGGGTAGGCCCTCAAGAGTTGTCGGGTGACCCACTGCCTAGTCTCTACTAGAGGGTAAACCCTAAACAAGTCAACAGGCGACCCACTACCAAGCCCTGCTTGACGGTAGACCTGAATGAAGACGATGGAGGACCCACTACCTAGCCCTGCTGGTGGGTAGACCCCCAAGAGTAGTCGGGTGACCCACTGCCTAGTCTCTGCTAGAGGGTAAACCCTGAGAAGTTGATGAGTAACCCACTGTCCAGCCTCGCTGGAGGGTAAACATAGAATTGCTCTGGCCATCTGTACTGGATGATACAATACTGTCCAACCGAACACAGAGTGGGTATCGTGCAACTATCTGACTCCGGAACAAGACCAGGGGAAACCACTCAACCCTGATGATCTAAACCTTCTATCATAGATCTAGAGGAAAAACAACTCAACCCCGCTAGTCAACAAATGAGAACTTAGGGACCCTCTACATCGCGAGAGGTAAAAAGTACGCAAAGCAGAACACGACACAGACATACGGCCCACACGACGAGTGGCCCCAAGTCAATCCCCAACCATGCGCACAAACAGTCTCAGGTTCAAACCACAAGTACCACCAAGCGCTCCTGTATACTCCCAGAGTATACCTCATTTTCAACATAGGGGCTATCGTGCACACAGCACCCAACGTCAACAAGAAGGCGTGACGTAATATCTCCAAATTTCTTCCTCAATTACTGGGGCACAGTCAACCACATCTCTTTAAACACCAACCTCACTCTCCCAACAGTGCACGCGATCACATGCCAAAGGCCCAATATAAACACGGTAGAAGAAACACCCCCTGGGCACCTTTCACATTTCCACATTTAATAAGATCACGTATGAGCCTCCGTTTTCCTGAACAGATTACAACGTTGTAAAACCAACGGAAAAACACCTGACATAGACTACTCACTCGCCCGAAACGGTCAACCAGGGAAAAACGTACTATTCACCCTAAACAAACCCGTGTTGGCCCACCCCAAGATCCTGAAACTGAAGGAACGGATCTCGTCACTGCGATCCCCTAAAAAACACATAGTATTGAATACTCAACCGCCCAAAATGGATACCCGGTGAAAAAGGTACTATTCACCATATCCAGGTCGGGTGGGACCCACACCACATCCCCGAAAAAGGTCAGGCGGACTGCGCCATCACAATGCTCTCAGAAAAACCCATCAAAAGCACTACTCACTTGAGAAAAATGGATATCCAAAGAAAAAGATATGTTCCGGCTCCCCGTGCAAGAGTCGTACAACACAGGACCCGCACCCCAGTCCCAAAGCGCTGCCAACAGATCGAACTGTTGCGATCCTCTCGAAAAAGTACACAAGGTGTACTATTCACTTGTCCAAAACGGTTGCCCGGTGATAGAGGTGGAAAATCAATGTCAACGACCAAACGGCCCTCGTGGGGCCCACAAAATTGTGCGGAATTAGGGTTGTTGGATTGCACCATTGCAATCCCCTAGGAAAAACATTCAAAAATGACGCTCGCACGCCCCGAACAAACGTCCGATGAAAAAGTTGTGAAACGCTGCTCGCAGCTCAGAAGATGGGTAGTGGGTCCCATGCCTCAACACCGGCCTCAATGCCTGAAACCACCCAGTAATGCTCCACCTCGGTGCCAGAGTTCCAACGCCACTGACGGTGCTCAAAAAGGACATCGGATGTGTCTGTGCCGCTCAAAACAAGAACCCCCCTGGGAAAAACGACAATTCGCTTAAAGATGCGTCGTGTCTTCGAGGCCCCTCGTCGATACGGTTCCACTGCCACAGACAGCACTCAAAATGGACGCCTGTAGCGGAAAATACGGGCGTCTGAAAACCGAGGGGGCAAGGCCCCTTAGGCTGGACCGGCCTGGACCGGCCAGTCCACCCGGCCTGGGCCGGACTGCGGCTTAGCCACATGGGCTAGACGCGGAATCGTAGTCCGCACGTAGACCGACCATGAGGTCCGGTCGCGGCTGCCATAGGAAGACTTGCACCACGTGGGTCTTTGTCGCCGCACGGGGGTCGCGCGTCACGACCCCGCGGTCACCGCTCCCTGGCGACCAACCGCCGCGCCGAGGTGCTCCGCCTGGCCCCGGTCTCGCCTTCTGCCGAAGGCTCGCCGCATCTTGGCCTCACCTGGCTGCTCCACCGAACACCTGCACCCCCTACCGAGGAGCCCCCACCTCCTGCACCCAGGTCCGCCGCGCCGCCAGCACCCTGGAACCGAGCCGCCGCCACGCCAGGGCTCGCCGGACCTCCGGAAAACCCGCAAACTTCGACGATCAACCCCGGCCTCCTCCGAACATGGATTTCGATTCCGAAAGATGTGTTGGAAAGGAAAATAACTCTACTACGCATTCATGGGGTTTTTTAAAAGATCAAACAAAAAACCTAGGATATAATTGAGCTTGAATGATTCTTCGGAAATTAAAAGGTAAACCTAGACCTCCTACCTTGTTGGGCTTCGCCCGACACTTCACGACGATCCGCCGGCCGGATCCGCAACTACCTTGGGAGGAGGAGGAGAGGAGATATGAGGGAGAGCTCCCATTGGATGCTTCATTCTTCCAGAGAATGAACAAGGGGGGAAGATGTGGGGTGGGTTAGGGCTTTAAGTAGAAAAATTAATTTAAAACACATAATTAATTTAAAACTCCCAAATTCACCCATATCCGAAATGCTCGATGGGGTCGAGGTTAAGCCTCCCCTAGGGGAAAAACAACTTCCCAAGCACATCGGTGGTCTCAGAATTTTAATCTGAGTCCCCGTTCAAAAGTTATTAAACTTCACACCCGAGGCCACCAAAATATGAAAACGCTCCCAGGGCCATTTTTCACAGACGGCCTGCGCCCGCGAAACATATACCCCTCCTAGGGTAAACAGAACACTACGAACTCAACAGTGCCCTCGGTTTTCCAATCTGAGCCACCTTTTATGAGATACTTTCGTTTCAACATTAAACAAATAAATTCATTAATTTAATTATCCTTTTAACGTTCCGATAGCGAGCGAGGGGTCCAAACGTCCCGCACCGACATGTTTTATGTCGTTACTAGGGTAAACACCTCATTTCGGACCCATACGTACACTCATATCTCTGATATGAAACTCCGTTTAGGATTAATCCCATTTATTTGGCGTTTCCAGTGTGAACGCATTGAAAATTTAATTCTGGCCACACCGAAGCTCAGAATCGCACGCCGTCTGAAGACATTGTCCTGGAATATCATAAAAAATATTCCAAAGTCCTTTACATCCAAAAACCGGGTTCTTACAGGTTAGTTCTATAAATTTAGTGGTATGATCGGGGAATTGTCACAGAATGTTTTTTAGCAGTGTTTTTAGTTTTAGCGATGGTTTACCTGCCAAAAAATGGAAAGGATATAGTAGTGGGTTGAGCCGCCATTATATCCTTGCCATTTTTTGTCATGGAAAAAAACTTCTAAAAAAATAATAGTAAAAAAATATTGACATTAAATAGTGGTGGTTTAATCCTCTACTAAACTACAATTAGGCATATATAGGAGGGGTTTTATATATTGTAATATATCACTTTTAAAAAATTCCAGCTGTAGAAATTGCTACCCTGGAAGATAAAACAAAATTCAATACATATGTTTAAAATTATATCTGTATTCACCACAACCACCTATGAGATCATATAATCATGAAGGTTATCAACATGGTTTACTATAATGTATAAATTAATTGACTATTCTGAGAAATACATCACATTATTTAAGCCAGGAAAAACAATCAAGTGGCTATTATATTATTAAGACATCCTTGGAAGACATTAATGATAGAAGAAGTGAACTCATTAAAAAATCTAATGAGATGTACACAATATAAAAATGGTATTAAGATATTGGATATTAGTGGTAATTATCAAACATGGATCCAAACTTATAAAGGATTCACTATGTATAAATATGTTTATGGAGATTTTATCATACAATAAAAATGGGATCTGTGTTTGCACAGTTCCAAATAAACCACATAGAATTTTTTTTCCTATTTTATAAACATATATTTAAAAAAATCTCATTTATATCATTAAAATATAAATTGGTTCATTTTTAAAGAAATTGAACGTTGGCATCATAAAAACATAACCAATCAGTCACTCAGTGAGTCGACACCACCTACATAAAAATTAGGCACACTTTATGAATACAATGATCTCTATGAAGAACATAAGAAGAACTCACCCAAAATTCATGTCCAATGGAACACAATACAAAATCACTATAAATCCATAAGTAAATAAAATACATTAAAAACAAACACTACAAACTCTATAGAACAAACGAAGTGGAAGCCCCATGATCCTAGGAAAATTCCACCATTCTTAGGTGGAATCAACATATTAGTGGTAGTATGTCATATGTGTAGTTACAAATGATATATGAAACCAAAGTCAACCCAAGTCATAGACATCTACCAATCATGTATTAGTCATTGATTCAATATCAAATTGTGTGAATCATAAAATTTTACGAAATCCCTAAAATAGAAAAAAATGACGTGATCTTTCTAGATATTGAAATCAATGTGGAAATAAGAGGAAGATGACTTGTATTTGGGAAGAGGTTTAAAGAGTCTAACCTGGATGGAGGAGTTGCAGCCGATCGGATGACAGAACTCGGGATAGGGTTCACCTGGGCGTCGTGGCTTCTAGAAATTGGGGAAAAAATATTCTGTGCTCGTGTTGTGGGGGCCTCTGGATGCTGAAGTATTTGAGGAAACCTTTCCAAATGGTTTATAAAAACCGTTGTGAAAAATGAAAAACTTTTTTCGTTCCCAATGGTTTCTTCAAACCGTTGGGGAATCCGATACAAAACACTTGTACCACCGGTTCTGGAGAATCGTTGTTATACAAGTGTTGGGAAAAGTCTACTTTACAGTAGTGAGAAGTACCAAAAATGTAAGACCTCAATGATAGAAGTAACACCCAGGTAACACCACGAAGACAGAAGTACCACATTGGTAACAAAACGAAGATAGTTGTACCTTGCATGTAAAACCACAGAGATAGAATTACCACACATGTATCTCCACAATGATTTAATTACCACGCAGGTAAAAGACTCATCTCACAACAAGGTATAACATAAGTATATAAGTATATATGTTTAGTCTTAACAATAACATCTTATTCTGTAAATAAGCACTTATACTGACCCACATGGGATAGATAGGTATGTAAACCCCACTGACCCACATAGGATCGATAGGTAACTAACCCCCACTGACCCGCACAAGATCGATAGGTAACTAACCCCCAGTGACCTGCTTGGATCGATATGTATGTAACCCCTATTGACCCCTATATCATCGATAGGTAACCAACCCTCGCTGACCCACATAGGTTCTTACCCACACCGGATCGGTATGCATTAGCTCACACAGGATCGTTGAGTGCTGACCCACACTGGATCTGACCCACATAGGATCGGTTTGTGATGACCCACACAGGATTGCTGAATGGTGAACCACACTGGATCTGACCCACACAAGATATTTAGATGCTGACCCACATAGGATCAATGCTCTTTCTTCATGTTGCAGCCTACCATAGGTTTCCTTGCACCTGTTGAACTCAAGTTCTGTAGAATCTACCACTTTAGATATCTATCATAGCTCGGCCGCCACTATTCTCCACAAAGTAGTAACCCAAAGGACCTCTATTTGGTAAGGGTTCCCACGTGACGGAGGACACGTCTATCAGGCGCACAGTCTCGGAGTTATAACCACTGTACACCCGAGGGCCTGGTTTGATTCGAGATCGATCCAACCTGGCTATACTCGAACTTTATCTAAAACTCATTTGGAGTATACCAAAAGGACCAACGTGATATAAGGAATCTAGTGCCATAGATGGTTTTTCAAATGGACACACGAATTTCAAGCTATAGCCAAAAGGTGTATTGTGCTTCAGATGGGCCCGGGTATGGTCCGACCAAGTTGGACCGACCAGACTCTAGTTTTGCCTAGTTGGGCTGGGACGCGGACCAGCCCACCCCGCTAAAGAGTGCCCAGACCACTGGGCGCGACCCACTATTCTGGGTGTGTTCCACCCGGCTGGGTGCAGTCCACCCCAGCCACCACCCTGGGGGAAACCCTCCCCCCTACCCCCTGGATTCCCAAACAGTCCAACAGATCATTCAACCTATTGGCATGCATGACCCACTTGAGCAGGTCCATCTTAGTTCTTCACACCCTTCTGGTTCTCCTCCCAGTGGTGTGACGACACCGCTGTCCTCTCACGGCTGGCCTAGTGTCGGCCGCTCTCCGGGTGCGCCGCCTTCTCTTTCTGCGACCGACCGGGTGCCGACCAATCTACTAAACATGTTTAATAAATAATGTTCTTATTATGTGATATAATGACTTGAATGGTACATGAATCAAAAAATGTCATGATTTTGTTTGAATTTTTGAAATTCAGGTGAAAAGATAAAATAAGCATTACAAAAATAAATTTTAAAGGGATCTTGTCACAACCCATCCCTCGGGGCCTGTGCCGTGACTACCCCATCCCACCTTATTAATGCTAAAAATAAACAGAATATTTATATAAATCTATTAAAAACATTTCTATAACCCAACCGTACTAAAACCCCCTAGATTTACCATAAATATGACAATGAATACTATATTGTTCCCCCAGTAGACCAATTGTTTGAGACAATATTCAACATTATAAATCACATACAATGGTTATAATTACTGTCTATAATATCAAGATTAATAAAATATACATCCAATTTATTCTACTAGATAAAATAAAACATCCAAATCCAAAAAATACAAATCTATAGATACATATGATTCAATTTTAGAAAACCCTTGAAAATAATATAATACTAATGTCATACACTACTATAACATGATTTCCTTAAACAATAGTAAATCGCACTAAAATAATATGTTCCATCTTGGTAACTAAAACCAGATTACAAAGATGTAAAATAATTGTTTTCTACTATGTGATGGAGTATAAATTTTATCAATAGGTTTCACTTTAGATTCACTCATGATAATGTGGGTGAAACATACAGAATCCACTTTTAGAATCATCTTAACTGATTTTGTTCTATCACAAGCCATTTATTAACCCATAAACTATATTTTTTATATGATAAAACAATATAAAATACAATAATATATTTTAAAACAAATAAAAATAAACAAGGAGCATCACACTCACTTTCCATTGATAGAGTTTTCCCCTACCCTAAATACAAATGTAAAATAACACCCATCTCATCCAATATGTATGTAATACAAAAAATATCCCAAATAAATAACATTGGATCAATAAAAATCTATATACCATACCCACGGAGTCCATATATATACTACAACAAATTCCACAACTTGACTGACACAAGATTTCCCGAATCGATCAATTGAAAATTATTAATCTCAATTATAAGAGACTTACCCAAACCCAATGATCGGTATACGTATAATTTTTATTTAGAATCATGATAAATTAATATCATTTAATATTATAAGAAATCCATTCCATGAGACAAAAACTGAATTAATTCAAAATAAACATCCAAGGATGAAATTTTATATAAGTGACTAACAATCCATACATAAAAATATATGTGAAACCCATATGATTCCACTAAAAACCTAAGATATATTAGAGTCAATAAATCAACAAACAATAAAATAAATTTATTCACATTAAACTATCCCAGGTGGAAACATCAACATTTAAAGAGAAACATTCCATGGTGGTTCCAATAATAATCATACAACAAAATACATCAAAGAAAACTACTGTTCCCCATGAAGAACTATGAAAACATATGAATGATTAGGCTGACCACAAATAAATTCCCTTAACCATAAAGGGAAACATCACATCATGAAAACAAATCCAAATTAGTAGGGATAATGAATACGATACCTTACCTTTCCTCAATCACCATATACAATAATCAATGGATGAATGAATGTGTCTACGAGGATAACATTCCACTCTTGGGAATGAGTGTATCTTTCATCCCTGATAGATTTTTTTTCTATTTAATGATATTTTTATTAATGTAATTTTTTTTGTTGGGTTTCAAATCCTCACGACTGACAAGTCCATTTTCATATGCACCTATAATTAAAAGAACATGATTGTGTTGTTGTTTTTTATATACACATATGGCTAGTATCTAGGATGAATTGCATAGTTCCCACCACATAAATGTTAATTTTGGAAAGAATATCTATTTAATACATGTCTCAATACATTATTAAATGAAGCCCTTTACAAGTGGAATTATTCGGTAGTGGGGAACAAAAATCGGAATTAATTACCTTTCCTTGGATGTTATCCAACACAATAACTCATATACGTTGTTGAAAAATATTTCACCAGAAAGAGTTTGGATTTACCATATATCAATGACATATCAAAATGTAATATGTATATTGATTAATTTTCTATATATCCATTTAATTTTATTAACACTCAATGAAACAAGTATCTATTAGGATAATATAGAATGATCTTACAAGGATAAAATTCACAATATGTGGTTTTCAATCCATAGGTGAAATCATATGACAGGTCCCTAGTGGTGTGGGAATATACTACCAAATGAAGGTGTCACTTTCTACATCCCCCAGAAGAAACATTTCAACATTTTCAACTATCCCAATATGAAATATCGACTAATATAATGAGAAATACTATGTGTTACAAAATACCTTGAGGATAGAAATTTTCATACAATCCAAAATACATTTCCTATGAATCCCCATGAAAATAGAAGAATGGGTATGATATAAAATAATATACTATATTAAACCGAAAGGTATCCATTTAACATAAAAACTATCCCTAATATAGAGGTCTATTTCATAAGAAAACTTTTTTTCCACCATCCCCACATATAATCATCAAGGGATGTATGATATGTCAATGAGAACCAAATTTACTTCATAGACATGGGAGTTCCTTGAATCTATCAAGGATTTGGTTTCCTTTTCATGATATTTCTATTGATGTACACATATATATATATCATATTTTTCAATCACTATGACTCAAAAATCGATTTTGAACTACATCAATTGCAACTAACCTATGAGTGGGATCATGTTTTTGAAACAAATATTTGGAAACAACCACATTTGAACACCTCAGGTCCAATCAATACCATCATATTATTAAAAATAATATATATAGACCAACAATAATTTTCACAACTAAATAGATCTCAAAATATCATAATTATCAAATGGTGAAACCCACTCACAAATCCCACCATTTTAGCTCTCTTATGAATCATAGTTTTCCCCACCCGTCAACTAACATGTATTTCAAACTCCATTGTTTGTAATTAAATATAGGTTATATAAAGATACCCCTAGCTAAATCCAGAATCACACGATTATCTAAAAACATCATTTTTATGTGGGATTCCATCTATTATTATGGAAACATTTTGAATACCATATTTCCACCAACTATAGATTTAATTTCCCCCATGACCCAAATCAAGATATGCCACAATGCACATAGAAGGTAAATTAAAAAAATTATAAAATAATTCCCAACACATCATTAACAAGATTATCTTCCCTCCTAGAATCTTGAAGCACTCTTTGACTTATTTTCATTGTCCTTTTCAAATTTCCCTCACAATATTTTTCCTCTATCTGTCTACTTCCCATATTTATCCATAGATATACCATACCATTGAATTTTTTATGTATTACCAAATATCCTAAATCACTTATAGTCACTCAACATATTACATGGTGTGGGATCCATGGGGAACTCACAACTTTTGATGTCACAATACATGGGGATTAATCCTAGTTCACCACTATGGATAAATCTATATATTAAAATTCAAAAGAGTTTGAAAATAAATTAAAATTTTGATCTACTAAAAATTCAATCACCATTAAATAGTGAATACTCATATATTTCTTTTTATCCACTTAGTAATATATATAAACTTAGTCAGTGTTCTCACAATGTTCTCAAACTCAAATCCATATAAAACGATATAGAATGTACAGTTGAGAAATCTACTTTCAGATCTCATAATGATAACTTCCTTTTTCTTTAAGATTTTTCACTCCCATAAAATCATACACACGTTAAGACTATATATCTAACATTCATTATGCATCAAAATGGTATAAAAATAAAATATAGGAACATTAATGTGGCCACAAATAATAGATTAATGGGTAATTTAAAACATGGTCTAGGAAAAAACATGAATAATGGATTCCCACTAATAGCTCCATACGGTGATATAGGGTGCATGCTTGATGGGAATCACACAGTATTTAGAGCCCTATTAAAATGTACTTAATCATTTTCCACCACCTTGGACACATTTACACACTAAAATTTGGTGGAATAAGTAAATTTATTACCAAGCATGGATACTCATATTTCACTGGACACTATTAAGGAATACTCATATATTATTTGTATCCACTCATTAATTGGATTTAACTGAACGATTTCACCAAATAGAAAATGTTCAAATGTGTGACTCTATATAAGTGTCAATTAAGATAACCATTATATCTATATAATATCCCATTAAACATTTTCTACAAAAAAACTCATCATATGTATGAATAAATTAAGATGATAACCCTTATACCTAAATATAATCCAGTAAAACCAAATCCAACCTATTTCAATTAGTAGAATTACTGTGGAAATAAATCCCTAGTGATATTGAATCTAGTTCATTTTTTAAATGTTTTAGAGGTGTAGGATTAGTGGGATCATTAAACGTCACTCATAGAATAGAACCTCATTTATGGTTATTTTATTTAAATACTAAATTATATATGGGGTTAGTCAACCATTATTTTTGAATAAACGGTTTATTTTTGGTTTAATCTATGAGGGTGAAATTATTATGTATGGAGTTTGAATTGGGGAAGCATAATTTAAATAATAATGGAGTAGTCCACCGATGATCTCAATGGGAAAAAACACTTATGTAACAAAAGGTTAAAATATCATTTGATTGAGATTTATATTATGAATATGAACCATTAAATCATGAACTATCAATTATTTAGTACATAAAAACATAATTCTAGAGTTTTTACAAAATTTTCTATTGGGACATATAGATTTTAATATAGTAGTGTTTATAATCACATTCCTCTTTTATCTTTCAATTTCGACTCTTCTTATAATTGTGAAGAATAATTCACCATATGTGGGATGTTTCACCCACCAATTAATAATATATGTTGTAATGATACCACATAATATAATTTATTATTTCATAATAATGGTGTAATTATGATTTAAATTTAACCCATTACATGTGAAACCATTTATTCACATAATAATTTAAATGAATATTGCTCAAAGATACAAGGAGTTCAATTGTGATAGAATATATATAGGATATAATCATATATTAATTTGGTGTGTAATACCATTTCCATTATATGAATGGATTATTAATGTAGGTGGATTAGTTACGTATAGTGACCATACTTTTTCTTACATAAATATTACATCATTTCAATGATAAAAAATATGTTAGTGTTATAAAACCATGACTCAATGGAATACTATCAGGGAAAAATTATGAAAAAAATAACATTTACATAATAAAACATAAATATTATTTAATACATAAGTATATTGATTCTTAGTTTCCCTCTTCGCATCCTTTGTATAAGTAGTCTCTAGAGGGTATACCTCAATGAATGTGGTGAGATAATAACATAGTTGGAGGATGGATAAAGAAATGAATAAATATTACTAGAGTGAAAGTTATCATTATAACCATAACATAAGCATGGGATTGTTCTCATATTCAATACTCTAATAACTAGATAAATTCATGGAGTGTTTAAATGCAGGAAAATTAAACATTATTTCCAAGTTGTAAAATTTCAAACATAGTTTTGAATAGATATATAATCATGTCCACGCATAACATGGGTGAATAATCATAAATTTATCATAATTGTGAAAAGTATATAATAATTATCATGTATATTTCCCAATATCTCATGAGATAAATCACATTATCCAATTAACTGGAGAGCTGTATTATTCCATGAACACTCGTCAGATCATAACATTTACATAATATGGCATGCCAATTAGAACATGTATCAATCAGGGATATAAAATAACCCATGGAAAAAATGTTTTTCCTAATTTTTTCATCAATCATTAAATCATGATTCATAATTTTAGATCCAAAAAATAAAATGGGAATATCATTCTTTGTATATTATTCATTAATCTTGTGTGAAGAAGAAATGAACTCAACAGAAATAAAAGATATTTTTTTAGAAAGAGTAGTTGTTTTGGAAATATCATTCCCTTTTACATAAAATATGAATGGAAAAAATTATATCCCATAAAAAATTATGATGAAATAAATTTTTTTTGAGGAAAATCATGGAACATCGACAGAGAAATTTTTTTTAAAGTTGAATAACTCAAATAAAGGAAATTGAGTTCGAGAAACCCATAACTTTATGTCTGAATGAATTTTTAATTTCAATATCCTGGATAATAAAATTATATTAAATCATTAATTAATACAGAACAACAAATTCCTTTATATGAATAATTATAATTTTATTAATTTAATTTATGGATATTTTTTATGAGTAATATTATTAAATTCCATCATTCTAAAAGTGTTTGTTTCTTGGTTTTCGTGATACATTCTCTTGTATACAAGTATAGATGTTCATGTTAGAAAAAACTAATTCTACTGAACTATAATTATTTGTTATTAATGAACTTATAAATGTTTATTAGGTATTATTCATTACTTTACTTCAACATATTAGGATTATTCATCATATAAATCGTTAATGGAAATCATTTAGGTTAATTTTGGCAGTTTTCAATCACAAAAAACTCAATGGTTTTTTCATTAACTATTATGTTTATATGTTAGTTCCATAATATAGAAAAAGGATATAAAATTAATTTTAAAATATTTTTCGTTTATTATAATGTTTTTATAAATACTCTTGAAGGGGAAAATGGAAAATTAAAACATGTCGTCCTCGAAGGTAATAAATTAGCACCTAATCAGCAATATTTTCATTTTTAGTGTAAATGTGAGAGGCGAATTTGTGTGATAGTAGATTATTTGATTAAGATAATTATATTACATTATATGTATGATACTAAATTTATCATTTCACTTGGATAAGGGGATGTGATAATGTAATAATAAAAGAAAATAAATTGAAAATAAATTTAATGAAAAATAAAGAGGATTTTACCTATTTAATTATTATACAAGAGAACCTCATAGGGAAACTATATTTTGTATTTTGTTATGAAAAAAGGAACTTGTAAATGGGGTAGAGGAATGATAATTGTATTAGGAGGACTTAAATGATTCCTGACTTTGGAGGTTTGATGAGAAGTGGGGGTGATGGATGGTATTTATAGTGGAGGAGAGTGGTGTTTTTTTATTTTAATCATTTGTTTATTATTTTTTCACAAGACTATGTATTGTTTGAACCTTATCACTATAAATATAAAATAATAAATAATTATTAGATATTATGGTTCTTAAATTATTAATGTATCAACAAATAGTGAATTTATCTTATTCTGTTATATAGCGTGAATTACCGTATTTCACTATTCACAAATAATTAAACTATTTTAGAAAAATCCAAAAATAAAACCTCAATTTTTTTCAACATATAAAATTTAAAAATGAACTCTATTTCATGAAAAAAATTTATAAATTTGTGAAAAATATATATATAATAAAATCATCATTTTCATGGAAAATACTGGTATTAAAATTATTACTGACCTTATAACATTGATAAATTAATTAAGGTACAATAAAATTAAGTTATAATCATAAGAAAAATAAATATTAATATATGAATCAATATAATGAAAATAAATTTTCTTATAAATCATTTTGTTTATTATTAAATATAAAATTATCGTTTATGTATTCTAAAAATATCAACACCTAATTAAAAAAATTTAAAACATTTATTTACTTATCCTATGATATAATTATATCGTATAATAATTTATAAGTTTACCAATTACTATTTATACATTCATGATGATGTCATAATTTTATTTTCCATATTAATATTCATTATGGTCATGTTACTAATTCATGGGTCATGTTATTACTCGACCAGTAAAACTTTCTCAATTTAACTTATCTCATTGAATCATCATTTATGAAGGTTTTATAATGTAATTAATGTTATATTATATGAATTATACTTTATGAAATAATTATTTTATGTGAATTTCCACTGACAATTTTTGGGTTGTCAAATTCATCATACCTAATGAAATTTTTCACTAATTTTTTTTCCAATCTTTGTTGAAAATAAGTGAGGGTACTTATCCTTCATCACTTCCCATGGTTATCATGTTACATCTTAGTACCTATGGTTTCATAATAGTACTTTTACTAAGTGAGTATTATTTTTTCATATAACTCTATCTCAACTGTCTAATATCTTCACTGACTACCCATTGTAAGAGAGATCCTTTTCCAACTATACCACCCCTGTATTCAATACGTGTGATTGATATGGTATTTAATTCCTTAAGAGGGATACATTGTATACATCACATACTTGATACATGGTTTATGGAATTACAATACCTCGAAAGAGATTAAAATTCTCAGAGAGTCTGATGTACATGGGACTTAGCTTTTCATTCTTCCAAATTGTCATGATCCTCTTCCACATAGATATGTGTTGGAATAATTATTCCCCAACCTTAAACGTATGATCTATTTGATGATTTTCTTGTATCACTTCTAATGAATATTCCTATGATGATTTGTTCTGGAGTGTTTTTCCCCTTTACCAACATTTCATTGACCATTTAAGGTCCTATAAATCTTATATTCACTAACATCATCCCAAAATTTTAGTGTCGTGCATCTTTCCCCATAAATGGATTCATTTCAAGCCATTTGGATTCTTGAGTTGAAATTAATGTTATAAGACAAATCGACTAGAGGTAGATGTTGTTCCAATTTTGCTTCAATGTAAATAGAAAATTATATCAACATGTCTTCTAGTTTTTTAATAGACCACTCATATTGGCCATCAAATTGATGATAATATGCCACCGTTAAGTTCATCTTAATGTTTATTCAATTTGGAGACTTTTCTAGAACATTGATGTAAATCAGGGATCTCAATGAGATACAGTTGATAATAGTACTCCATGCATCCCTAAAACTTCCCTATTGTATATATGTGCAATTTTATCTAGTGAGAAGTCCTCTCAAATTTGCAATAATGTTAGATATCTTTGTAATAATATCCATAAAAACCTATATAGTATTGTTTCATATGGGTATATTCACAGGTCGAGTGAAAAATTCTATGGTGATTTTTTTTCATTTATATGTTTGTATGGGTAATGGTTCCATCATTTCCTTATACCTTTTCCATTCATCATTATCTTGTAGAAATACCTGGCACTTTTATTTATATTTAGTAATCTCAATCTTCATATTGTCCCACAAATATTCCTCTAGGAGATCTGGATACATCTTTGTGCTCCATAGGGTAATACAGAAGGATACGATATGTACGTCACTATAAATATACTAATTTATCTATATATTAGATATTACACATAGTCCTTACCAAAATCCTACAAATCCTTCCTCATAAATTTTTAACTCCGATGATTTATATTTTCTAAGAACACCATCCTTCTTCAGAACATCTACATTATTTCATTGAGAATAATTTATTTTATCCATGAGGTATGGTTGAGAATTCATTTTAGAATTGATTTATGTTGTTCCTTCAATAATTATTACTATTCCAATCCTTTAAAAATATAATAATATTATATCCATTTAAATTCTCATCATTGATAAATTTTCAAGATCTGTTGTCCTTAGAGAATAATCCATTTTATTTTCACTACTATAATGGTGGTAAATTGAGTTGTCATAATTTAAATAACCAAAAAATTTATCAAATTCTTTTCAATTCTTATATATATGTTATATAATATGAATCACATAATACAACATTGATAACACAATAAAAACATTATAAATGAAGAATCGATGAAATAATTAGTGTTTCTAGAAATTAGGGAACATAAACCGAAGCAATAGTAACTTAACCCATTGGAATAGTAATATTACCATTATGAATAGTAATGTGACCAATAGAATAGTAACCTCACCAATGAATTTATGTATCAAATTTTTGCATATTATAAGTGCACATTTCATATAATTATAAAATTATTTAAGGAAATACATATTTTAAAAATTATTATTTAAATTTTGGTATCTTATTAAGTCATAATTATTTAATTTCAAATTTATAACTTGAAAAATGTTCTAAAAAATTATCTTCATAATATTTATTAATAAATTAATAAATTTTTCTCTTATGATTTTTATATAATTTTATGAGAACCAATCAAATTTTTTAGTGTGTTATAAAATCAGTTATATTTTTAAATATAGTATTTTTTGAGTATATAATAATTTTAACTAATAAATAAATTTAGCATATTAAATATTTATTTTCATAAAATGAAGTTCAATTTTTTATTCTACTTGCCGAATAATGGTAATAGAGAATTTTGAGGATTTTAATAAAATAGTTTTATTTTTGGTGAATAGTAAAATAAAGTAATTTACACTATAAATACTTTATAATTTAAATAAACAATTACTTGAGTCATCGTTGATGTAAGAACCACTATCTTGGACTCACATTATTTATTTTAATATATTTCATGATAATGCTCAAACAATTCCTAGCCTTTAGACAAAATAATAAACAAAATAATAAAACTTTCAAATATCACCCATCTCATCCACTATAAATACCACATTCACCACCTATAACCCTCACACCTTCCATTATTGGTTCCTTGTGTCATGTGATAAAAATGGTACAATTTATTCTTTACAAAAAAATCAAAACGTGTCCTCTCAAAAACATATAAAAGGGATCCTTCTATACTTTTATCTTCAAAATTTTTAATCAAATTGGTTAGGCCATTTACTGAAAATAATATTTACATAATTACATACTCACATCCTATAAGACATCATTTTATTAATAATCCATCCTAGGGATGGTTTTGGTGTAACCCTAAGGAGGATATCTAAAAAAGAGGTATTATTCTCAATCTGGAATTTATATTTTATTTCTTCTTTCACCACCATCAATTATTATTATATGATTTTAATATTAAATCACACTATATGCAACATAAATAGATGTAATTAATTTAGTGTATTATCCAATTTTAACCTTCTCATAGATAAAATGGGCAACAAAACCACTGATTGTGTGTGTGACAGACTACTACCTAGAGAGCCGATGTAATTAATTTTCCATCACCACATCTCAGGGATTGATATAATGATGGATTTAAAATATTTTTATAATATTTATTACATTATTATACATACGAAATTATCATATTTCATACTAATTATTACTTTCCATTCTGTGGGAATACAATAACATACCTATTCGTATGTTACACTACTTCCTTGTGAAGTAACGTGATTCATTTTTCACTTATTCTTTACATATATAGTAATAAAGTTTGGTTTAATGAATATATGTTATATACATGACATAAAAAATATTATGTAAGGGAAATATATTTTTCAGCTCTATTTCATTTCATTCTTGGAGAATATGGAAGCATTATACATCCTTACGTATTGCCTCATGTGTCCATTAAAGGTGTAATTCATTTTATATTAATAAATATAATGGATTAGTTTGAATACATATACAATGAATATATGTGATATTTATATCATGGTGAAGATTATAAATATTATTGAATAATGGTCAGACTATAATAACCAAAAATAAGAAAACTAAAACATTCCTGAAAAATAAAGCAGCTATTAACCGAAACATTATATTAAGTAATAATTCTTAATTAAAAGGTAATAAATGGTCACAATTAAATCATATATAGAATTATACATATTAATATGATTACATGATATATATATATAAAATAAATTTATATTTATTATCCTGGATATATTAATACAAATAGTGGAACGTAGATTTTAATGTATGAGATTCCGAGAATCCCTTTTATTTCAAGGGGACATCTGCCACATTCACTCATCATTTGTTTTTTGTTGTGCATATACTGCACCATTTAAAATATATATCACTAAAATACTTATATTCTTTATATTTAAAATTTCATTAGGTATTATTTTTTAATGGGGATTATGATTCAAGAGTTTCTAATGTTTTAATGGATATTTATCTCAAATTTTATTATTCTTTACATATGTTATTTTATTGACCTATCATATTTAAGGAAGTATATACATATATATATATATATCAACATTCAATGTTTTGAAATGATTTATAATATTTTCCTTATGTTACGATTCCATTAATTTTATTCTTTCATGGGGATTATTATTCAATGATTACCCACTTATGTACGGTATATACGTGTGACATCTATATATTTAGAAAACATTCCTTATATTATGCTTGATTAGGTTATGTGGTGTATATATTAATCACAAGAATTTTGTTAATTATTATTCATATAAAAATTATGGGATATAAAAACTGTATATTTTTTTTATTTTAGATGGAATATTATTCCAAAATTACCAATGTGGTAAAATTTTTACGTTACAATCAATGTTTTTATAAATATTTTTTATGATTAAGTTTCTGATAATGAAATAAAATTATCTACCTCTCACGAAACTCATGTATTTTACTCTTATATGCATGTTTCATGAAAATGCATTATTTAATACTATTTTTCTATCCATATGAACTCAATAAAATTGAAAATGTTTTTAAGGGAAACCCAAATTTATTTCAATCGTTGATTTAAAGCCCATTTTCTTCAATGTATATGTTTTAAAAAAATATTCATGGAATGTTTTACAAATTTACAAATATTCATTACATAAATATTTAATCATTTATAATTTTATACCAATTTTTTAAATTTAATTTTCCTATTGATTTCAAGAAATGATATTTTTATTATTTAATAAAAATATTAATCGAATCATTGTTCTAAATTATACAAGAGGAATATAAACATCATGACCAATATATTACATCATGATTTCATTATATATTTTCAAGGTTAAACTGAAATAAAATGGTTTCTAAAATATATAGTAAAAATTTATATTTTAGAGAATTTCATTCAAATGAAAGGATTTTTTTCTCAAGAATGTTTTTAAGATATTTTATGGAATTTATATTCATCAATGAAAAAATCATTTGGTAATAACAGTTTTAATACAGGATATTAACAAAAGGTAGTTTCCTTATTCATTGTTATAATGTTTTATGTTTATGATTGTGATGAAAATATATCTAAGAAACATGTTACTTTTCCATGGTTATAATATGATGATTTACGAAAATGATTACAGATGAAGTTCCTTTTTGATTAGTTATTCAAAAATAAAATTTATGTGAAACCTATTTAATTTTTCATAGATTATGACAAGATGAATTATTAATGATATTTTTGAAAAAAAAATTCGGATTATGTGATTTTTTAGAATTATATGTGCTTCCGATTCATGGGGTAATGTATTTTATCTCATGGGATAAATATACGAAACAATTCAATGTTCCTGATATGCTCTAGGAAATATTTGCATAATCCACTATGGTAATCAAGTGATGATTCTTCATCCATCATGAAAAAGGGAAAAAAATTTATTTCTCACCCATAATGACTTTATGGTCTATGATTTTAGACATTGCATTTAAAAGTTTTTAAATAATAATTTTTTCTCTACACTTATATTACATTATCATATCTTTCATGATGGGTTTATGATGATTTCTCACTCTTATTATTCATGTATTTTGAAATGATAATGTTTTGTACCACGAATTATTGTTATTATACTTGGAATATTAGTAGTGAACATTGTATTATATAATTGTAATATCATACAATTCTAGATGTCTTATTATTTCATATGATCAGTGATTATTATCTTTATTTTTTATCCTTAGTGACAATATGAGCTCCCCATTTATTATGTTTCAATTCCCTGAGTAATGAATAATTGTTTTTGTAGTGTATTTCAATGATGTTTACTATATGGAAAGATATTTATGGAAGATTTTAAAGATCATTCATTAAAAAAAAGAGATGGTGTAACTATTCTATGAAGACTCTGAACCTTTTAGATAACCAAGTATATATTTATGAAATATATTGAATAATAATCTATAATGATGAAATGTCTATATATGAAAATTCTATTTCCTTATAATATTTATTGATCATATGTAATTATATAGTTGTGATGTTTTTTTACATCCCATGATGTATGTGTTCAAACATTTTTTGGAGAGACTTGTCTATTAATGATAGTTTCGAGGTTCTAATTAATATAAAATTTCTGATTTCTCATCATTAGTAGTTAGGAATTTTTTTTATTTTTAGAATAAATAGATAAACGATCATTTCTATGATTAGTGAAATTTTTCATATACATATTTCTAAAATAATTTTTGAGGCTCATACCGAATAAATATGTGGAGTTTTAAAGTAAAATGTTTACTAAAAAATTTTGATATATCTACCTTCATATATAATGGTACTAGAAGAGATTGTAAAACAATAAAAAAATTATTTTAGTCACAGTAAAAGTTATTTATTTGATATGGGGCTACATATTGGTTATATATATGATCCCTTCTGGTCTTTTTTGTTGATATCCATATTGGTGATTTCATTTATGTAAAAGGATCTTATGATTGAGTATAGTGAGTTATTCCAGGTATTTTTTCATGATAATAATAGAAGTTTGTATTTATCACAACATTGGATATATATAAAATCAATAAATGGTACATGTTGTATTTTTTTTGTGTGTTTGAAACATTTTGGGTGTTTATCAGGACAAAACTGTATTATATAGTTTCTTATGGATTGATTCAATGATAATAAAAAACTATTTGAAAAGTGTTTTTTAGCTAGAGTAGTTTATTGGTGAATTAAATAGTTTGATTCTTTACCTATATGAAATTATTTTTGGGGTGTATTTAAAGTTTAAAAGTGTGATTCATATATTCTCTCTATGATATATATGTTCTAGGAAATGAAGATGGGTTGATTATATTATGAATTTAGAATATGAGTTATATTTAGTATTATAAAACTTTATTGTTTTAGTATATTCCTTCAATAAGAAGTCATAAGTGGATAAAGGATCAAAATCTCATGTAATGAGAATATTTTTATAGAAAAAATGTAATTAAATACTTATAATGATGTAGAGTTTATGATATTATATCAAATTTTATTAAATAATAAATTTTTAGATTTTGTAAAGGAGGTAAATCTTATGATACAAACTATAAACAAATTATTTATATTAAATATATTGGCTTGTAAAATATATAGTCATCTCTATTAGTTTGAAATGAAATATTTTTCCACTAATAGTGTGGTGGTTATCTATAGTATTAATAATGAATATATAAAATCATTTTGTAAATAATGTAGTATAGTTCATCCATGACTAATAATTATTTTTCATTATATCAGATACATGTTCTACTATATAAGAACAGAGGATGAAATAACACATCATTTTTCTCAAATTATAAATTATCTATAGTTGTCGACTAATCAATAGATATCCATGGGGAATTTTAGACATTTTCTTGTGTTATCATATAAGTAAGAGAACATCATGGATCAATTAATTTCCTTTTAACCCAGATTACAATAGATGTATAATGTTATATGGTATATTTCAGAAATAATTATGAAAATATATTAATTATTACATATATGAAATATTAATATGATTGAGTAGTTGGGTATATTGTATGTAATGATAGTGGTGAATTTCATCGAGTATCATAATTGATTATTTTTTATATGTATCCAAGATTTTATTCAAGATTTTAGAGTGCATTGATAATGGGGATGTGTAATAAATTTAAGATTAGTACATTATATTATCCCTAGATTGAAAAATTATAAAATTGGGCAATATGGACATCACAAATTATTCATTAATCTTAGTAGTTAAATATGAGAATTTCACTGGCAGACCAGATTCATTTGTTGAAAATTTTTAATAACAATACCATTTTGTCTCAATATGGTTGAATCTATTTGAAGCACTACATGGAAATCTGGGTTGGTCATTGGATTATTACAATGAAGTGAGAAAAAATTCACTCTTGGTTCCAAATTTGTATAAATTAAGGAATAATATAATTATAAAATAAATATGATATTTATTTCAATCTATATTAATATATATATTGTCGTTATTATGAATGATTACTATTAAAAAATTTTAGTAGAAATATTGTATTCATGGAATTATAACCTTGAACGGGATACAAAAATAAAGGGATATAAAGGGAGGATAGTTCCTCACCATGGGAATCTATTTGAGGTTATTGTAAGTTTTAATAAAGTGGAATATCATTTACAAATAGAACCAAATAACAGGGATTCATGGGATATTTTTTTATTTTCAAAACTATAAACAATTCAAGAATATTTTTATCTACTTTTTTCATTAAGTATTGGTGAAGGAGGAGAAAGTGATAAATCCCAATGGAACTAATGTTGGGTTGTTTTACATTTTGGGATTCATAATTTGTTTATTTTTTATAAAATAGAGTATTATTTTGGATATGTTTAGAAGTTTCAGAGACGTTTCAATGGATTGTGAATCAAAATTTAAATAGTCTTATTACTGATTAGTGTTATAAATAACCATTTATTACCAAGTACTTGTGTAATGATTATATGTTGCTGAATGTGGTATGATGAAATTATTATAGATAAAACCATTTACACAAAAATAGTGTACTTTTTTTACATTGGCATGATTCGTGTGGGATAGAAACACTAAATATGGATATCGGTTGCCAGTCGTCACCCATTAATTACAAACTGGTATTAAAATTTTTATTCTTTATGAGGGAATATGGGGTTTTCTCTAATTTGAAATATTGAAACCTATTCAAGGGTTACATATTTTTATCAATCCAAACAATGGGTATTTATCTCTATATCTCATCTCATCACCCTTTATCAACCACCATTGATTAGGGAGCATTTTAGAGGTGTTTTCATAGTGTATTTTGGTAGGTTTCCTTTCACTACTATTATAATTATACACCTAATATTACATATAATTTTATGTTGGAATTTTTATGTAATTAATATATAGATTTTATGAGAGTATAGTAAAAATATTCTATAGAATCGAACCCTAGATAATGAAAAATATGGGAGGCCCAATAAGGTTGAATATATATTATTAATTATATTTATTATATAGGTGTATTAAGTAATTATATATCATTAAAATTAAAACTATTTTGTGGGAAGAATAGGTTTTTAATTTAGGTATTTTTTGTCAAAATGGCACTATTGTACATCATGGGAGGAACACAGTCAATTCCATGTGGATTCATATTAAGGTTCCTAATATAGCTGAAGGACCTCTATAAAAATGACTATCTCATCGTTTAGAAATAATAATTTTTTAATACATGATTTACATGATGATATATTCTCTAATCAATGGAATTAAATTAATGATTAATTTACATTTTCATCTCAAAACTCAAAAATATGATTATCAAGTGTAATTTATATTGAATTTATATATATATATATATATTTACCATTATATGGTATTTATTTATTATTCAATGTATCACTTTATAGATATTTTATTAGAATAAATTTTTTAGATTAATCATTATTAGAATCCATATAGTGGTGATCCACGTATATTTCAAAAATATTTGATCTTCACTTTAGAATTATCAACATTCTTGAATGGATGAATCCAGCACTTCCAATGATCATTGTTGATAAAAAATGAATCCATAAATGAAAAGATAATTATTTATGATGGAGGAAGAGAATTTCAAAGTATTCTTAAGATTATTCTAGTGGAAAACTGTATAGGTCTTGATAGAATCATATATGATTTTTTTTCATTGTATTGGAATGTGGAACACATCAGAAAATGTCATAGATGGGACTAAATATTACTATGGATAGAAAATAATTTTTTCACATGTGACATTTTTTTCATCTTAATTCATGGTGAACCCAGTGTCTAATGTGTAATAGAATATTATTTTTTTAAATTTCTAAATATAAGGGAAAATGTAAATTTTTCAATGAGTAAATAAATTAATATGTAATTAAATAATTTTTAATAATACATTTCTCACAAGACTATTAAACACGGTAATCCAATCCTCCTTACAATTTATCATACAATTAATAAAGACTATATATTCAATTAAATAAATATCACTAGATTATTAATTGATAAATAAATAATTACTGTATTAAAAAATTTTGTGAATATATATTTTTTTTATAAATTCACACAACTAAATAAATAAATATTTTGTTACAATTTGGATAAACTAGAGTAATTAAGTGATTTATATTAAAAAAATTACATATATATTTACATAGTTAATAAAAATTAACTAGATATTCAATTAACATAAATATTCTATTAAATAAGCAGTGATTTGATATTTTCTATCAAACTAACACAAATAATTATTAAATTGGGTATGATAATAATATTCATCCATCATGTTAAATTCAAATGGAATTTACCTAATATTCCAAATAAATATTGTTATTCCATATAGAACCCATTCTCAGTGTTATTAGGTTACACTACCTAATATACAAATTTTATATCCATAAAAATGATAAGGCTCACATAGAAAAGTAGTCAATGCCCCAATGGCATATAAATTTAAATGAATTCACACTATGAAATATTGTCCTTTTCCCTAAATATCTCTAATTAAGAAGGTTCTATACTATTTCCTCCAATCTATATTCATGATATCTTAATCATTATAATTATATAATTAATTTTCTTGAAAACACTAACATAAATATATAATTAATCATGATATTCAATTCCCCTAAAATGACATTAGTTATCAATATCTCTTAATGTGATCTGTTGATAAATATTTCCTCATGTTATTCATTAATACAACATCACTCAGGATTCACCCCACATAACCTACAACATAGTGATCATATTTGGTCATTGTTTTCATGAATTTATTATGTTTTGTGACTAATGTATTTAATTAATAATATTATCAATATCTATAGACCATTACACATTTCAAAAAATAGAAAATTCCAAGGAAACATATAATTGGGGATTTCTGATTGGTGGATCTTGTTCTCATAATATCTTGAACTGAAGATATATATAGTTTTCAACATGAGAATATGCCTTAATTTCATATAAGTTTAACCCATGATAGCTTCTATAATTTTCCCCCTGCAATGAAACCTTATGACTGTTAAACATATATTTATGAATATTTTCATGGTACTTATTGGTTCTCATTAATGTGGGGAGATTCTAGGACCTTTATGTGCAAGATGTAATATTAGGAAATTATAACATACTATGTCTTACAAAAGAATAATCATAGTGTGATAGGATAATTTTTAAAATTTTCCAAAAAATTAATTCATGTAATCATGGAGTACATAGAAGATGGTTCTATGGAACCAACTCTAAAATTCTCCCACTTGTACTAGAACCAACTACTAACAACAATCAGACTACTAGATTTGAAAAAAATGATCCTGATTATGATAAGATAAAGAGTTAGTTACAAGATCAATTATGTTATCATGTATTGAAACTCTATTCACAGTGATTTCAACCATTCGAGAGAAATATCTCAAAAGGTGATATTGGAAGAGTATCTTTAAAATCTCTTGATGCGGACCTAGAAAATTTCGGGGATCCACAATTTTAATATTTTTAGAATAGAACATTACATGATTTTAACTATTAGGTACTAGATTTGGATCTTCACCAACAATAAAAAACCAGACATTTTCATTATTTTTATTAGAATTCCCTATATTGTCTGACATGATATTAGAATAAGTGAATATTTGTTATTAGATCTCTTCAATCTCAAATATCCACTATTGAGGTGAAATACATATATTAATTTTTACTTTATATCATTTTAATATATTTGGATATATCAGAATGATATTTATTCATTTGATATGTTATTATTAATCTAATTCCATGATAGGGAATCCGTTATTTAATATGTCTTTAATATAATTTAAAACATTTATGTCATTTCTAGTAACTAATATATAATAAAACTATACTACCAATAATACATTATCCCTCCCACTAAACTACTAAAAACACATTTCTCATGTCACACACTTACCCTGGTATTATTTTTATTTTATTTCTAATAGTTTTTTATCATTATGTTTTTGTTTCAGATGTGTTTTCAGAGTTAATTTTTTGAGTTTTGATAGAATTGGGTTTCTATTGGCCAAGAACATAGTTTGTGTGGATAGCATGGGGAGAAATTCTGTGGCTTATACAGAAATGCAGTAATATTTTGAAATGTTGGTAGTGTTTGGGGTAAAAAGCATGGCTTGTGCATAGTCAATATAAATGGTGTGCGAATAATGTGAGGGGACTCTATAATTTTGAAAAATATGAGTTTCATGGTTTTCTGAGATTTTCCCCATACTTTTAGCCTTCCCATGAAGGTGACCATTCATTTTTTTGGGTATACATGGTTAGCACATGATTCACAAAACCATGTGACTTTCTTAAAATCATGATACTGGAAGTTCCATGTTCACGCTCTTTTGTTTTAAACATATTTCAACCCCCTCTCTACATGGTCTATGTTGGAGCATGAAGGGGGGATCAAAAACCATCTACATTTGTTTTCCCAACCATAATATATACTTCTTCATGTTTTCTAGTGTGTTTGGTTCTATTCATGTGATTGGTTCTTGTATCTCCTAAAGATTCATTGCATTCATACATTTTTTTGGAAGGTGTATAATTCCATTTGCATTTTAGAGATGTATATTTGGTTCTTGATCTTTACAAAATAATTTTTTGATGTGTTATTTATGTTTGGAATGTGCTAATATAAATTATTATAGTGCATATATATAGTAAATTTTAGTAAAATTGGATTTTAAATAATTTTTAGTTATATATATATATATATTCAATATGTTTGATTAAATTCGAATTTTTATTTAAGAATGAATTTGAGAACATTTGAATTATATTTTACCCTTTTTTGGGTTTCGGTAACATGGTTTTCTTTTGAATTGAGCCTTGTGTTGGGATTTGTTTCCTATTTACGATTTACTAGTTATGTGTGGAACCTCCGAATGGGTTATAATTTTACTTATGATTACTTATTAAGAACATTTGTTTTGGGTTTTCCATAGGTTTTTTGGATGTGTGCATATCCATATATCCATTGGGTGAATATATATATAGGAACACACATAGATGTGATATTGTATAAATTACTTAATTATGAATCCTAGTTTTATAAACACTCTTCTTCCATCCCTTATGTTCCACTACTCTATATTGATTTTTTTTTAAAATATAATATTATCTAAATGGATTCCAGGAGTTTAAATAGGCTCAAATTTTTCTTTTATGAATATTATCTAAAATTCAGATTTATTGTTACTGTAAAAACATGAATGATACACCCATCACTTAAAAGAACTATTTATAATATTACGAGAATGTATAAAATTTTCTATATGGTTTTGGATGTGGTTCTGAGAAGATAGTTAGTTTCACTAGAAATGTGTTTCATTTGTAAATGTTATGACCCAGTTGGTACTTTTTTATGTTTTGGTAAATTATTTTAATTTTATAAGAATTGTGTGCCTAGTTTACACTTTTGAATTTTTTATATATGATGGAAACCCCTATGGTCTTCCTTCCAGGGAGAGGGACTTCACATTGATAGTATCAGGGATTTTCTAAGGCATGTACAGTGGCATATATGAGTTATGTTTAATTCCAATCACGATATTATATCATCATTTTAATCTATTATATTATAATGGGTTTTATCAACATCATCTAGTGTGTTGAGTGATGATTAACTTCTAGTCTGTATTAATTGGATTATAATCCCTTGTATAGAGGGTAGGCCATGTGGGCTTTAAAACAAGTGAAGCCAGTTTAGAGTAGCTAGGTTGCATAATGACGATGGGGTTGCATAATATGCTTGATGGTGGGTCTGAACCAACTATCTATAATGATTTAATCTATGTTTCTTTTGTAAATTACCACAATAACATTAATTTATGTTCTTGTTTAATTTTTTAGTACATGTTTATATTATTTTATACTACTTTTCTCTTTTCACTCATGTTATTTACATTATATATTTTCATGTTTTATATACACAGCTGGTTGTTCTTAGTTCATATTTTTACAATATTTTAATTAATTATTGTATTTTGTTTCCACATCCCTCTTTGGGTTTTCTAATTTGATTTTAAATAGAAATTATGTGTTTTTCTCTTTAAATGATAAGAAATTATTTTGTAAATATATTTTCAAACTAAAATTTATATACTATTTATTGAAGGACACCAATGGATTATAGTGTTTTTATATACTAAAATATTTTTTTCTCAGACCCTACCTATGTCACTTATTATTTGTAGATCAAGTCATTTTTTTATGACAATTTTATTTTCAGGGTTTCATATAGTGGGATTTTTTTAGGATGGTGGTTACTAGGATGACACTTGGGGTTCATGTTGGGTTCCAGTAAGGTTTTATTTTCGTTTTTGTTCTAGTTTTATATTATGTTTCATTATAGGTGTATCAAGATCATCTTTTGTATTTATACTGACCGTGGGATTATATTTTCTCTTCTTTATATTTTGTTTTCTGACTTTTTTATGTTTTTATTCTTTATAATAGATAAATACATCCAAATTTTGTTAAATATTATGCATGGAACTAGTTTTAAGTCTGAGAGGACTGAGAATTCCTCTTGGAGCTTGTCGTGAGAAGGTTTTGGTTTCTATTTTACGTTCTAACTACATACTTTTCCTAAATAAATTGTATAAAACATGCCTTTTTTATAGTGTCAAGTAGTTTTGAGATAAGACTATTGAAACATGAGAGGATGTAATGGGAATATCATTGTGAAATCTTACTCATCTCAAGCCTCATGTTACCTGGGGTTTTTTGGGATTTTATTATTTTGTTTTTTTGGTTAATGTAATTAGTTTTTGTTTTTTTGTTTGGTAAGGAAAATCGATGTGAATCAGTGCTACACAATGAGCTTGCCTTGACTAGAGACACATTTTTATCCTGATTGAATGGTTTTATAACCATAATGTTGTAGGTTATTTCTCAGTTCATGGTCTGCTAAACCATATTATTTAGTTATTCACGGATAGTAGTTCCCCACTCCATGAGTTTTGTTGTGAGTTATTATTTGTATTTATTTTAGCTGGTGTGAGTTGTTTATTAATGAAAAATATTTTTTTGGAAAATAGATTTTCAAAATGAAAATGATTTAATGAAATAGAATTATCTTGAAAGTCAGATTGGATGTTTAGAATGTATTTTGAAATGAGTTGTTATATTTTTAGAAAGATTATTTTGAGTATAATGATTTTCAATATGGAATGGAAATATTGAATATTGAAACACAATTTTCGTAAGGATTTTTTATTCTTAGTTTATAAGATTTAGATGTTTTATTAGTTGATTTTTTGGTTTATGTTAGTTTTGATTTCATTATATCGTTAATCTAGTGTACTACCCAGATTGATCACAACGGTTTCCATTGAATCATTCTCAATCATTGGCCTAATAAAGTCACCCAATATGGTGCTATAGTTGAGTATTTCTCCGTTGTTTGTGAGTTTTGGAGGTGATCGAGGTTCAATAAAATCTATATAGTGGATAAAGGAAGTATAAGGTGGTTTTTGACCTTTTGGAACACCTAAATCTATTAGAGTGTGGTATCTTACAGGTTCATTCACGTGAATGGGATTATATCACTAGAATGTAATTGTCCCATCATATTTTTAGGTTTTAATTACATAGAAATTCCTTAAGGCCGCATTTATCGAATGGATTATAGCTTATTAAGAAAGGTAAATAATTTGGTAGAGCTATTGGGAATTATGAAAGGTCATCATATAGTGGAGGACATTTTTGATAATTTAAATGATATGTGTTCTTTCTCTATAGAGACTACATCAAAGGATCTATTAAATGATAATGTCACTATATGAGGTATTTGTTTGAAGGTTAAAGAATGATTTATCTCATATGGGGATATTAGTTTTTGGATGTTTTTTAGAGGAGGACTTCTTAACTGGTCTGGTTCCTAGTGCATAATCGATATGAGTTGGAAAACTACATTCTCTTAGCACTCAAGAAGGTTCCAAATCTATTGAGACGTGTGTACCAGAGGAACCCTTTTTGAAGATGTCTGCTTTTTTAGATCCTAGTTCTCATTAATTATAACACTATCTCGAGTTTTTGTAATGTGTTTGGATTATTATTTTTGAATCCATAATGTCATAATACACCAAAGGATTTTCGATGATGTCTCAATTTGGGTCACGTTTAGATGTTCTTCATGATGTGTTTCTAGAAGAGGAAGTCTATGTTAGAGGATTCCAACTCATAAGTGTGGAGTAGTTGATGTTTCTAGGTAATAAGGCTACATCAATAGGCCTTGAATTGAGGAATATCATGTAGTCATGATTTTATTGGTGTGGTGGGGGTTAATGGCTCCACATATGTCCCCTATATCAGAGTGGGGACAATTTATGTTCTCATTTTTGTGGATTACATTTTGTTTTGAAAATCCTTATTGTTTAATGGATTCCAATTTCTTTATATTCATTGAAAAATATACTATAGAGCTTTATGTAAGTGAATATTAAAATGGTTACACTTTTTATTTAATGGTATTAATTTTTAGGTGGTTATAATTTGGAGATTCTTGTGTCCTTTGGAAATGATATATCCGGGTTTGGATTAGTGTTGATTATTTTTTCTTTTGTTGGGATCCCTTCATATTTGGAAATTCATTGTGTGTGTCAATGTTATAGTATGTTTTTAATTTGTGGGAAGAAATACCATGTATCTTCCTTTTTTCACTAATGTTTTTCAAGTTTGAATTTTGTAATTAAAAGGTCATGCTACGTCTTTTTATTTGGAATTGATCATTTTCAGGAACTAGAGTTGTTTCTTTTTTGGTTGGGTAACATTATTAGGGTAGAACGTTTTTTTGGGTGTGATATTTTTCATCCTAATACCCCAGATTATTTTTATTTCTTTTATTTTCATTATTTATTTGTGTTTTCTCTTTTGGTTGAGGTCATGGGTGAGTCCCTAGTGATAATGATTGAGTTTTGGATGTTCATGGATTTTTTTCCCTTTTTTGTGTTTAGTGCAACATGTTTTGTGTGAAATCAGGCATCAGGTGGAGGAAGATAGATTTTATAGTTCATTTTTTAATCAGTTTATCATTCACAATCTTCATATGGTTTATCCCACACCAGGTTAGGAAATGAAGAAACTTTTTTTACTTTTTGTTCTATTTGAGGAACAGAGCACTACTTTCACATGGTTAGTTGAAACTGTATAGAAATCATGTGTGGGGGATTTTTCATTTTGTAATTGCTATGTTTTATGGCTGCCCCATGTCTTCCCAAACAATGAAACCATTCTATGATGGTGCCAATTCCTTCAAATAAGGTGTGTATATTTGTGACGGTTTTTTTGAAACTCTGTGGACTAACTATTAGACATTCCCATAATCATGGAACCTTATGTTCTGTGTATTCCCCTTTCATTTTCAGGCCCCATTTTGACCATCTATCCCCTTGATCCAATTTGGATAATGAATGGGGCTCTCATTCCATCCTACATTATTTTTTATTCAAGCATTAATGGTCCTTCATGTTATTTAAGGGGTGTAGTTTTTTTAGATCTTGGTTCTTCCTTTTGGTGTAGTTTCATTACATTCATGTGTAATTATGGTAAGTTATTATGCAAATTTCCATTCTATAAAAAGAAAATTTATGTTTTAGAATTGTTAAATAAATTATATATGAGTTATTAATTTTTGATATGTGTCAATTTAATTCAATACGTTGCTTTTATGTTGGAAGAATTATGGAAATGGTTTTTCAAAGGACATTCATAGTAATATATATATATATATGTGTGTGTGTGTGTATATATAAAATGTTTTTGATAAAATTTAAATTATTATTTTAATGATTTTAGGACATTTTGATTGTATTTTGGACTTATTTGTGTTTTGGTGTCTTGGTTTTGTTTTGAATTATGCATAGTCGGTTCTTGTGATACCCTTTGAAAGTGTAGTTCATATATGTGGAACCTTGTGATGGGTTGTAATGATACATTAAATTTTTTAATGAGAAACTTGAGTACTTTTATTATTTTATATATGTTTTCAATTGGTTATTTAAATATCAATATGTGTTTGGGGTGAAAATATGGATAGGAACACACATTAATATGGTGTTCCATAAAAATATCCATCTTGAACCCTAGTTCTCAAAACAATCTTTTTCCATATATGTCTTTCCTTTACTATATCAGCCAAATGGTTTTCTAAAAACATATAATGTCCTCTAAATAGATTCAGGATTCCAAATAGCCTCAAATGTGAATCTAATAGTATATTATAATATTTGAACCAATTATTACCTTATATCAATATTGATAATCCCATTACTCGAAAGGGCCATTTGGGATATTTTGTGTTTGAAAAATGTTTTTACCATGGTTTTGGAAATCGGTTTTACAAGAAATATTGTTTTATTATAAATTTTTTAGATTTTTAAATCTTATGCCCCAATTGGTATTTTTTTATGTTTTTTATATTGTTTTAAAAATTATATTATGCTTACAATCATTTTTCACTTCGTAATGGTTTTTTATAAAATGGTAACCCCTATGGTCATCCTTCTAGTAAGAGGGACATCACATAGATGGTTCCACGTACTGGTCAAGGATTTCAAATTGGAATATATGAGTTATGTTTAATTAAATTCATGTGATGGCATAAAAATTAAATTTTATTCTATTATCATGGGATTATAGTATTTAATTTAATGGGTCGAGTGAATATTATTTTTTAATCCTAATTAGATGGATTAGAACCACCTCGATAGAGGATATTCTTGGTTTGAATTTCCACTCATGACACTTGTTTAGAGCATTTAGGTTCGATAGTGACTATAGAAGTAATCCATATGTTTGAAGGTCAATCTGAACCATGTACAGATATGGATTCCTTCAATTGATGTTTTGGTAAATCCCATGTATATATACCTTTATTATCTTTGTTTATTTTTCAAAACTGGGTTAATAGTTTTATTAGTATTTTAATTTTTGCAATCATGTTATTTCAATAATTTTTTTTCATATTTATTATACCCTACTTTTTATTCCATGTTCATTTTTAACATTATTTTATGTATTTCAGAGACTATATATCGACTTTCCTCATTGGGTTTTAAATTTTTTATCAAATGTTTATATGGGACTGTATCTTTATATGATAATTAAATTACATTATAATAGTATATTCAAAAATTAAATTATGATCTATTTTAGGAAATAACATTCATGGATTATATGGTGCCTACCTATCAAGATGTTTATACTCACACCCTAATTGTGATACTAGGTGTATGTATACCCAAGCTATTTTTCAGGTGCATATTTTCGTTTAGGATTTCCTATTGAAAAGTCTAGTTTTTTGGATGGTGGTGACCCTGAGGTGACATGGATATCCTTTTCGGATTATATTTGTTTTCATTTTATATTTTATATTTTATTTTATTTACTATACTAGTTATACCTGGATCATCTTGTTTATTTATTTGGTCTATTGGTTTAGAATTTCAATTATTTATGTTCTATGATCAGGATTGTTTTTTTAATATATTTTTATGGGATAAATCATTCCCAATATAGTTTTATCTGATGTTATGTACTATTTGATATCCTTAGTGGATCAAGAATTCCTCTTGTGCCTTATCATGTCCTGGTTTGAGTGATCAATACATGGTCGACCACAGATGGTTCATGAAATCTGAAATTCATTCCTTATAAAATCAATATCACTTATTATTTCAAAAAACATAATGTTCCATTACCTAAAAAATTTTCTTCAACCCACAAATTGATATATAAAACTTTCATATCATATTATAATTTTTTAGAGTCACAATAACTTCAGGTTTTTTCATAAATACAACTTCATGAATCATTCCATTATGAAAGTAGTTTTTCACTTCCATACACCAAATCATATAATAATGAACTACTTCTTTGGAATATCTGATTCATATGGATCTCAACATGGTTATTGAATAAAATCATTAGTCGCAGTCAATTAATTAGTGATATTTAATACCTTTAGAAACTACACCTTAATTTAGAGTTAATCACATTAACATCCACATCTAGTTTTCTCTAGTATATCAATTTTCACACAATGGGCTCCACAATGACATAAAATCAACAATAAACTATACATGGATTTGATACATAAAATCAATTAATGAGTTCATGGATTCTTGAAATCATGAATGATATGTTTTCTTTACTACCCCCTTATATGAATGATGATCTTTAATTTCAACCAATAATGGGTCACTATCTTAAATCATTAGATAACCATATCCTTTTAGTAGTCTAACATATATGGTGCATATATTTAGTACATGTTTTTATAAAACCACATATTTTATAGGGACCTATAGAATTTTTTCATACACCAAATATTGTATATCTTGAGAATAAATTTCATTGAAGTAAATATTTCTCCCACTCAACCAATTTTGGATTTTTTAATGTGCAGGCCTAGATCACCTCTAAGACGTTTTCCGGAATGGTGGGTCACATAACCTAAAGCGCATCTCCCCGAATGCAAGACGATGTTGACTAGTAGTGGAGGTCCTTTTTTCTGTTCATGGGGGAGACTATGACATAATAAGTAATAGATAATATCCTAACGGAAGTAATCAACAACAAATAACAAATAGCAGAAGAATATAAATAAATACACTACAGTAGAAGCAATGTAAGTAATCCAACTAAAGTAATAATAAATTATTGAAGCTCACAAATGATGTCATCCGATGTTTTATGTATAAATTGGATGTACAGTAAATAGAACCCCAACATACATTCAACTAAATGAAAAAGTCACAAAGCAGCAACTGCATCATGAGAAATCCCCAGTCCTCTACCCCAGTCTCCATCATAATTAGTAAAGAACAATCATGAATCGGAGGCAACACTCTTCCCCTTGTCCATACCTGCGAGCATGTAATCTAATCATGTTTCAATGATGCCTGAGAAGGGTGTGAGATAAAATCCCAGTAGGTTAGAACCCTTGGTGTCGAAAACATTCCATTTCATGAAAAAATAAAAAATGTTGTCCGCCATTACATAACCATTTCAAATTAATTAATTTAAGTACAATGAAATAAATTAGTCGGACCAGGTCCCAAACGACACATGTTTCTAGTCACCCGCTTCAGGTTAAGCTGGTAGTCTGAAAGGGTACCTATAAGAAGAATGTGCGAACACGCATATATATATATATAATAAAAAAATAATGGTAAAACAATGAAAAATACCCCATGCATGTGTTTTAACTTGGGGTCTAAGTCCAGTGTCAACTTGGTGCACTTCCACATATCAGAGGAATATATCATATCTCAAGAGACTAAAATATAAATAACATAAAAGTTATGTGCACAATTATTTAATATTCCATTTGAGAGTTGGAGTCTGAGCCCATCCTAAAGGAATCACTATGGAACATCCTTCAATTTATCCAATACCATTGTGCCTGTCCAATGAAATCTTTCCAAAGACCAAGTATCGCCTGAGGCATGGTTTTACGCAGAGTCTGTCATGATCTCACAAAAGGGGTCAGGTGTCATATGAGTCTAGCTTAGCCACATTTCCAATGCATCATTACCAATTTGGCCTCTTAGATCCGGTATCACTCAAAAGTATTAGAAAGATCCAGGAATCCTCGTTATGGAATAGCCAATGACACCGCCCCCAGAACATAGAGGAAACCTGTTAGGAAAGGAGGATCTAAGAATGTACCTTAATACGAAACCCACCTCCTCTTACAACTATAAATTTAATTAATTTTTTCACAGAGGCTGATATGGCATAATCATTATATAAAATCGCAGCCTGAATACAAACCATATACACTCATGCATCAAAAGGAATATACTTAAAATTTACAACATGGAAATTAATAAGAAAATATATTGTATCACCATTATCAGATTGTGCACTTTTAAATAAATATTTCAGAAAAAAAGTAACAATATTCCAAAAATTTATGTTCATGTTCATAAAACTATTTATTTAATTTAATATCAATAAATAGGGAAAAGCTATACATGAAGTTAATTAAATTATAATCCCAGCTAATGAAAAAAATACACTGACTATGTCATAACACCTAAAGGGGTGTCCAACCTTGTTTCAACAATTCAAAAAAATTACATTAAGATTGTTATGGCTACTACGATATGGAAAAACTATTAATGTAATTAATTTGTGTAAAATTGCACAAAGTCGGTTGGAACAGACTAACATCGCAATGATGCGTTTTTATAAACAGAAACCAAATGGAGTGAATGTGAGTAGGAAACCTTGCTTGAAGTTCTAGATGACTCTAAGATCTTTGGTAGTCTTCAATTTGACCTAAAACGGATGAAAACGATGGATTTTAGAAAAATCCCAAAATAGGGTAATAATCTTTTACGATGAACCACATGAAGACTACTCAACAAAAACAAACGATTCCAAATGATCAACATTAGACATTACCAAAGGTTTAATGATCTCCTAATGGTAAAGGAATCGGACATTAGGTGGAAGAGAAACAACCATCCGAAGGGCCTTCTGGATGTTGTGCCACCTTGGTGAGAGGAGGGGTGTGGCGTGAGTGAAGGGAGAGAGAGAGGGGAGAGGAAAGAAAAGAAAATAAAGGAAAATAATAGAAAAAAATAATAGAGAAAAAAAGATAATGAAAAAAGGAAATAAAATAAAAATATTAAATAAAATAAAAGGATTGTAGAGAAATAAAAGATAAAAATAATTAAATATGGAAATCCCCCATTTTAATTATTTTTATTATTCTTGTAGACCCCTTTCTATTTTATTTCAACATTTCTTTTCATTCGTCATTTCTTTCTTTTAATCCTCTTTTAATATATTATTATTATTTTTCAATCATTAATTATTTATTTAAACTTAAACATCTTGCTAAGGAGTGACATTGCATTTTTCATTAAATGGATGCAGTTAATTAAATTAATTAGAAAGCTATTCGAGACCCGCAATGAGGTGCCCATGCATGTTCCCCTATTGCATAATTTATTAAAAGACAATAAATTAAAAAAAATTCGTACCTAATTAACTTCGGGACAGTATAGATGTGATATCTCTCAAGAAAAATAGATAATATTTCAATGGTCACCTTTTGTATTAGGGTCTATTTAGTTGGTATACAATTTTTAAATTGGCTTAAACTATAAATACAAACATTACACATCAAGGGGTTGTTTTTTCCTTATTTTCCATTTATAAATTCCACCACAACTTGTGCATTATTAATTGTAAACAAATGTATCTTTCCATACATTCACTCATATGGAATCCTTTTTTCTGGGTTATTTGGAACTCCATCATGATTTAGTGGTTTGATATCTAATGAATATTCCCAGATATTTTATGGGATAATTCTATACATCATTAAAAAACATATCATATAAATCTGTGTATAATACACAATTTAATGAAAACTATTCAATTACAGTTTGTAATATAGAGTGTGTTGGTATTAGTTCCAAAAATCGTGTTAAAAATCAATGAATTATTACTTTTGAACTCACAACCTTGATCAAACAGAAACTTCTTTTTTCCTCTTAACAAATTAATTCTCTATATAATCAATTAAGTGTTTGAAGAAATAAATGGATTTGGAATTATACCAACTTATGTTGTCATTTCCATATCTACTCAAGTGATATGTACAAGTAGTTAAATTTTAATACACACCTTTAGCTGGTATTGGATGTGGTTTGGAAAAATAATATTGTAAAAATTATAGAAAATTTATTACTCATCTTTTTTTCCCAAAAAATATTGACTGAAACATTTTTACTTATATATATGAATGAAAACTATTCAAAATGTTATGTGACTATGTTGATAGATATTTTTAAAATAAATCTAATTTATATAACTAATATTGTGATGCCAAAATGAGTTTGAAATGGGTAATGCAAACATTATAAATTATTGAAAGACAAAATATTATGTTTTAATTATTATAGAATATTATTTATATATTTCATACCATTTAATTTGTTTCCTTTATATATGAGTTGAATTTTATTTTGGAACATGAATATGAAACCATCTAAATCTAGACACCATACATACATTATATTTTTTTAATAGTAGGTTAATTCTAATAATAAATTAAAACAAACACTATATGATTTATTCATGGAACATGGTAATCAATCATTTCAAGAGTATTAATCTTTTAACTCATAGAAGCCTGTAAATCCACCTCTCATATGAAATTATTTCAAAAAAATACATGTTTCATACATTTTAATAAATGGGTGATCACCTGAAGTTTTACCAAATAACAAATTTATATATTTATAAATATTACAAACCACAATGAAATACACTATATATCCCCCCTTCATTATTTTGTTAGTTTATTATTTATTATAGTATCCCATATATCCATATTCTAATAATACTACATCCTTTTCCTTTTTTTATCCTTAGATATTATTTCATATGGATGTATGGGGCTTAGGACCATTATATATGGGATGAGGCTTCGAACCATTTCAAATTTTCATCATTTTCTTTTTCTATATAAGGGCTCCATTATTTTCACAACCCATATACTTATCATCATAGTGATGAAGAGTATGGATTTATAAGAGTTGTTTCTCACAACTTTTAAAATTATAATTAATAATGATACTTGATACACTCTATATCCATCAATAAATAATTGGACCTATTTGAATCGTAATAGGGATCATAAATCAAATGATTTCTATGAATATAACATGTCCATCCATATTTAAAACAATAGGCATAGATGGTGTCGGGATTGTATTTTTTTTGAGAGATGTGCATTAGATATCTCATTTTCTAATTTCATTACCTAGTCATAAAATATATCATGATGGTGAGACATGATGACATACCAATCCATACCATCATGTTGCTCAAAATTTATCACTTGATATTGATTGTAGAATTTAAATTTAAATATGTTTGGAATGTTCAAATGTTTTATATAGAGAGATTCTTTTTTCTCACTGGATTCATTGCTATGTTCTTGGAGAATAGTGTCTTACAATATATGCAATTTATTTACCTGGAATAGAATATCATATAAGTGGGAATACCATTCCTATAAATTTAGGTAAATTTTAATATTAACCTCCTATAATATGGATCTTGGTGATATATTTTATTTTATATGGTTTTCCCTTCCTATAAAAAATAAGATAATAATTTTTTAAATTCCAATGTATTATAAAATAAGATAATAAAATCAAATTAAAATTATAATGTCCAAATAATTTACAAATACCTAATATCACTTACCATAAGATTTGGAATATATTGTTACAATTATATTCTAGTGAAAATTATTCATATTCAAATTCTTCTAAAAAATAAAGGTATTTGATAATCATTGTGATGGAATTTAGTTAAACGATACTTTTTGAATAAATTAACATGTATATGCATAATCTATTGTGTGGATTCCCTAATCCAAAAATTATAGAGTATGATTTATATAAGTTTAACTAATTCTCACAATGTTGATCAATACATAATTCTTGTTTTGTTAGGTAAACCCAATAATCATGTTAAACACATCATGATATTTAAATGCTTTAGAATAGTGGTTGGTCGAGCACATTGAATAATTGTTGTATTTAATCGATGTAGTGGAAGTCTATATCAATGTTATATTTGGGTGGGGGGGGGGTTAGTATAGATGTATAGACTATTAATTTTATCTTATTAAATTCATAGTAATATAAATTATATATAATGTGAGTGACTAACCATGACTTGATAAACATAAAAAATATTGTCATATTTACATTAATTCCATTTGTCATTCATGTTAATTAATTATTTTTATTATTGAACTATCTAAAATTAATTAACAATTCAATTGAATGAAATAAAATATAACATTTTTAATTACCATGACCCTATCAATTGGTTGTATTATCTGGAGGATGGTTTCCAAAAATATGACTATATGGATTATTCCCTATAGACCAAGGATGGCCTGATTTGTATCATTTCATCTGTGCTATTATGTACCTACATGATTGGATTCACCATATATCTAAATATGAACCACCTTAACTCACCTGGGTACTTCAACCATAACATAATATTAAATAATTATAGGTTCGGTAACTAGTAATTCATGAAACCCGCACTTCTATATTTAGTAATTTAAATTTTGTCTATTTATATTAATAAAAATAAAAAAAAATACCAAAAACATTATACATTATAACACATTTTTTCAATATTGGTTTAGGAATTTTAGAATACAATATACAATAAATCATATTTTAAAAAATAAAACAACTAATTCGTGTCTCACACACTGACTTCTTAAGAGATGTTATCAATCATAGAGATACTAAAGTACTTATGAAAAGTATTTTTCAACATTGGATGAGCACATAATAGTCGAGTAAGGGGTTTTAAAATATGAATAAAAATCCAACTATAAATATCTAATTTAAAAACTAATTCAATACATGATATTTAAAATATATATATTTCATATATAAGACAGTTTTCAAAAATAAATAGCATTTCCAATATTCATTCAAAAACTACATATTTTAAAAATTACTTGGATGTATTTTTATGAAGTATTTCCAAATAATAAATCTTTTATGGATCAAAATGATAGTAATTAGTCCTCATGAAACCCTTGTGTACACATAAAAATATCACATATAGGACATTGTCACATTGAGGAAGTGGGCTTCATCCACACACTTTATTATTTATATTGATATTAAAGAGACAAATTAAATTCTAGGAAAACATTTTTATTGAACATATGCCTTTCTCATTCACAATGAATTAAAACATCTCAAAACCATACATAATTAATTTTCATAAAAAGAAAGTAATCTTAAAACTTCTTCACATAAAAAACATTATTTTAGTATAATTACCTCATTTTATACAAAATACATATGATCAACAACCAAAAGTATTAATACTATAAAAGTAATAAAAAATCATATAATTGCTTGCAAGGATGTCAGTTCCATATAATGTGTGTCTATAAATATATTATTGTCTTTATTATATATATGGTATCACATAAAATTATAGTTTTACTCAAAACCATTATCAAATAAAATAAAAACTTTTTTAGCAAAAATATAGGCATTTTCATAAAATCAAATATCCCTTAAAATTAATTTAGAAAAATAATAGAACATTGTTTTTCTATTTTTCTACAAAATAGATTAAAATAGAAGTTATTTAAAATAAAATTTATTGTAATAGAATAATTTTTTATAATATCAATTCCCTTTATAAGGGTTTTATGTGAAATGATATTATATATACATACAATTGTGTTTTTGGAAATTAAAAAATTGAAATTTAAATCATATCCCATACATAATATAAATATTATAAAAAAGTAAATAAGTATATGATTGATATATTGATGCATATCCCATAATGAAAGCGTAACATATTTTCATATTAAAAAATAATTTTTATATATTTTAGAATTAAAACATTCCTTACAAAATAAAATTCCAAAAGATAATTATAAACATAAAGTAAAAAAAATTAATACTAAAATAATGTTAAATTTCAGAAAATAATTCATTGGAATTTAAATTTATAAAATACCCTTACCATATAATTTTTTCCTGAAATACTAATTCTTTTACATTTGACTGAATATATTTTAATCAGTATCATGGGAAAAATAGAAAAGAAATCGTAAAACTATGTTACTTTTTTCTTTCTTCCACGCTAGGCCACCTTGTAAGACTGCCTCATTGATATATTTTCACATGAAGGGTGAAACTTTTTTAATATTGTACCATCATATAGAATTTTGGTTTACATAACTAGTTTAGTTATATTTAATAATCATTATTTTATTTATATAAATATTTATATATATTTGTAAGTATAGAAGAAGAAGGAATCTAGAAAAATGTAGTTTGATTCTTATACAGAATGATTATATATAAATATATTATTTCATGATGTATATAGGTTTTAATTTAATGTATAAATTTGAAACATAAAAACTAAAATTGGTTGTAAAATTTTTAAAAAGTAAATTTTTGGAAATTCAGTGTATACTTCTTCACGAAATGTTAGATTACAACCAATCGGTATATGAATATTTTCAACAATAAGGAAAAAATTATATTGATTCAAATACATTGTAAAATTGTTCATATATATAAATCCACAAAAATTTAATAGAACATGATGAACATAGGAAAATAGATTGGGATCAAGGAAGAAAAAAATATTCAAATGAATAATATGGAAACCATATTCTAAAAAAAACAATAGGTATTTTTTAACACTGACCAAAAAAAAGAAATACATGGTAGAATACAAACAGGGTTCAGATAAACAAAATCCAATGTCTTGAAATTAAATAAACCAAAACCTTCCTTTGATATGAAATTATTGGCATCATGAGGTGAAGAATGTCTAGATATAACACCCTCAGCAGTGCTCGGATCTGGTCATTGATGCCCACTGGAAATTGAAATCCCTCACCATAATATCTAAGCTTGATTTGAACCATCATTTTAGTTTAAAATCTATCCACTCTTAACCACATAAAAAATTTGAATCCCTTTCCTTTGGATATCAATTTACCTTCTCTTTGACTCATGATGCCTTCGTCTTCGACCTAATACTCAACCTATCTACAAAAATCAGGTCCTCGATTTTGATTCATCCAAAATTGAACAACCTAATGAGACCCTTCCACATTACCTTATTTTTCACTTTTCTATTATTATTTCAAAATAATTTAACATTATATATTATTATTTCATTATTCCAATTATCAAAATTATAGAAAACACAAAATAAACAATTTTTTAAAGATTAAATAAAATAGTTTCACTAAATTTATTTACATATAATCATAAATTCAAAAACTAATCTTCGATAGTTTCCCTAAAAATAATATAAATTATTCAATACATTAAATATAAAATCATACATTAAAATAAAGAACATATTATTTCTTCCTTGATTATGAATAATTGATTTAGTTAAAGATTATATTAATTTGATTACATTAATTTACAAAAATTCTATTTTTTCAAAAATATTGTGTTATTTTATAATTTAAATCAAAGAATATATTCATTATAAAAAATATCTTAGTTTCATAAAAATAGAATAATTCATAATTTGGTTTAAATTATATAAAAACTATTAAATAAATTGTTAATTAAAAATTTACTTTTATAACTTCTATGAATTCTTAATTCCACCCCTTTAAATGAATTGTTCCCTCAAAATTCTGTCATCATAGATAATAAAGTTATGCATTTTCTTATTTAGAATTATAATAATTGGACTACTATATTATTAAGGGTATTTACCTACATAGAAATTTTATATAAGGGTTTATCTTATAGATTTTTTCCCCATACACTATTTCTAATCTCAAATGTTCTCAAGACCATTTCTCTGATACCAATTATAAATTCAAAAATCCCACAATTATTAATTCATAACAAAAAAACTTGGAGTAATTTTTAATAAATGAAAAGTAAAAAAACTACATATACCATTATAAATTCCACAACATTTTTCATGTATAGTTTTTTGATATTTATATAACACCAATCAGAGTTGTACAAAAATAAAAATCTAATTTGATTTGTATGCTCTAACTCCATAAGTGAATTCATCTATCTTATATCTTATAAAAGGCCTTTCAAATTATTTTAAAAAATGGGGTGGGAAAAAATTACCTTTATAGTTTTTTAAAACATTTTGATAAATAATTTTTTAAATATTAATTAAAAAGTCATGTAATTAATTTTATTTAAATTATGTATAAATTAATTGGAAAAAATAATCATCATTTTGAAAATTATTTTTAGAACATCATCATTGAAAAATTACTTGGATTTCTACTTATAATAATTTGAAAAATATAATTCATTTATGGATGAAAATGATACTTGGAAAAAATCATGAAACTCATGTGTCCTTGGAGAAATATCATATATAGAAAAACATCCCCTTGAGGTAGTGGTTTTACTCCCCACCCCTTTCTCATTTCCTTGGATATTTAAAAGCCAAATTTAAAATTCTCAAAAACATTTTATATAATATCCTCCTTCCTCATTCAAATTCTATTAAAACATATCAATTTCATATATAAATTAGTTTTATAAATGAAAATATATTTATAACATCTTCGACTGAAAAAAAACATTTTAGGTGAAATCCCACTATTCAGATGAAATACTTCTTATCAACAATCATGTATATAAATATTGTAATAGTAAAACAAACATTTATAAGTATCATAAAAATATGTTAGTGTTGTAAAATATATTTACATAAATATTTTGCTGATATAATAACACTTATGGCATCCCATAAAATAATATTTTTTTTCAATATCATTTTAACATAAAATAATAACATTTCCTAGACAAATTATGAACATAAAAATTTAAAAAAAAATCAAACATCATTTAAAATTAATATTAAACAATAAAAAAATATTTTCCAAATATTTTTAAATCATTGATACAAATAGAATTTCTTTAAAATAAAACGGTTTATTTTAAAATAATTCTATATAAAACCAATTCTTATACCAAGGGTGGTTAGCGAAAATATATAATATATACATAAAGTGGTTTTTAAATAAATAATTAAAATTAAAAACATATCCCTCATGTAATATCTAAATATATACTGTGTTTTTGAAAATAAATTTTTTTCTGAAATCTCAAAACATATCCCATATAGAATAATTAAGAATTAAATTATCTTATTACATAATTTTGATAGATTACAAAATAAGAACAACCGATAAAAAATAAAATCCCTTAGAATAATTATAAACATTAAAACATCAATTTTCAAACAGAAATCACTATAGCTTTGGAAAATTATTTATTTTAAAATAGTAAATTAGAAAATACCCTTACCTTGTTATTGATCACATGAAATGATCCTTCTTTGACACAAGACTAAATTTTAACAACTCAGGAATAGATAAAAAATTAAAACAAAGATATATTGATCTGCTGCATTTATAGTGTACCACACCAAATCACCTCGTAAGACTGCCTCACCAGTCTCTCATCACACAATGTGAAAAAATCATAGAATATGATATGGCCATATGGATGTTTTTTATATATCTGGTTTAGGATTATTTTATATTCAGTATTTCACTCTTATACATATAATATTTAATAAAATATTGACGGAAAAAGAATCTAGATAATTCAGATTTTGTTTCAGGATTATCAATAAATATTATATGTAATTATATATATTTTAATGACTTTGACAGGCTAGAATGTATTGTATAAATAAATGATGAATAATTTAAAATTATGTGTAAAACAATTTACATAGACTTATTTTGATCAATTCAGTGGATGATTCTTTATAAAAAAAGCATCCGATTATAACCAATCAGTATAAGCAAAGCATCCACAGTAAGAGAAAAATTCTATTGATTCAAATCCATTCTAAAATAGTGCATCAATTAGAATGTTCCACAAAAATTTACAGGAATACAAAAAACAGAGGAAAAAAATGAGGATCATGGATGAAAAAAAACAAAAAAAAATTTAATAGTGAAAAAATAATGTAAAAATCAACCAACAAGGATTTTCCAAAGCCAGACGAAGTGGGAAATTATTATCATAGACTAAGAATAGGGTAACACTAAAAAATCTAAGTCTAAGAAATAAACTAAAAATACACCTACCCTTGATTAGTAAAGAGTTACATTAGAGGTTGATGACGATCAAGATCTTAAGTCCTAATCAGTGCTTAGATCTAGTCTTCAATGCTCGTCAGTATTTGAGATCCCTCTTCACAATGTTAGAGCTCAACTCAATCCATTTTTTATGTTATACATTCATCTATCCATTGATTCCTGAAATGATTTGAGTCACTCATCTTTGGCACTCAAATAACATTTAATATTCTTCATGAATCCTTCATATTCGGCCCACTTCTCAACCTCTCCTCCAAAATTGTTACATCTATTTGGTTTTAAAAAAATGATCATCCTCATGGATCTAATCCCCATAACCTAATCTTTATATTATTTCATTCAAAAAATAAATAAAAAAATACAAGAATTTTATAATTTTTTTATTAATATATCATAAAATGTCAAAAAATTAATTTTTCAGAGATAGAATTAATTACATTCATTAAAATTATCTAATTCTAATTATAATATAAAAAATTAACATGTAAAATGGTTTCCATAAAATAATATATTATATTTGACAGATTAAATATTAAATAATACATTAAAGTAATGAACTACATATTTCAACTATTTTTAAGAAAAATACATTTATTTAATGGTAATAATAATTTGTTTCATTAAGATATAAGAAAATATTTATTTTAAAATAAGTTTATATTTTATAATTAGAATAAAAACTTATTTTGATTATACAAAATATCTTATTTTAATGAATGTTTTTAATAAAAACATTATTTATTTATTTTTATTTTTTTTAAAAAAAAATCAAAACCTAATTATTTAAAATAAAATTACTATTTAAATTTATTGTCATGTTCCATTAAAAATTGATTGGATAAAGGGATTTCAAAAATGTTATTGTGCATATGTAGGAGCATAAATAATGAGAGACTTTGAATGACTCAAATGTCATTATTTAAATTAATAACTTTTTAAAAAACTCTGTAAATATGAATTATATAAATAAATCACATATTCAGACTCGTATAAGCACATTGTCATCTAGAATAACATAATGTGTATAAAACATTACGTTGTATAACATTTACATAAATTCATTCATTATTATTCATATAGACAAGATTTAATTATTAATTAATCTCCTTTATCTTTTTACCATAACATGTCTCTTTGAGATTCCATCATAAATACAATATAAAAATTAAATGGAATTAACCTTATCCATAACTAATTACATGAAATTAATTATACATTTATTAACTAATGGAACCTTTTACATATTCAATACATAAAATTCAAATATTTTAATTAGGTATTGAATTATATAATAAATTATTCATTATGTCTTTTAATTATCTTCTTACTGGGTAACTACATGATGTATACTAATGATCTAGAAATCCTGTTTTTCCCTAGACATGTATCCTAGTTAGGTGCCTATGAACTTCTACTATGAATCAGAAAGGTTATGTTGTGTGTAATAATGAGCTACACAACATGTTTTCTTCATTTCATATGTCTGCATAAGACACAAGTTGACTAGACAAGTTATTTAAATTCAGAAATTAATTACTTGTATGACTTGTTGTATAAATACATGACATGTATTCCATTAATGAAACAAAAATTTACTATTACACGGTGTATATTACTTATTAGACCAACCTTTTAGCGAAATTATTTATTTCATGTATATATAAGATAATACTTGTACCCAAGAAACTTGTAACATGGTCTGGTAGGCCACATGCCATGTTTTTCAAGACAACACAATGTTTTTACTAAACACATCCCATGTTATTTATTTCTAGAATGTAATATATCATGTGACACGTCCTGGAGAAGTGAACTTGTATACATAGAGTATAAATTCAATTTCACTTTGGGTTTACAAATATTATTCTTATATTCTTAAGCACCACCTAAAGGAAACACTAATATTTCTTCTTCTATCCTCACTTAGTTTATGATGATATTAATGTTAAATGAATGGGAAATAATATTAGAAAAATATATTAATTAATACCAACATTTTAGAGAAACTATACATAAAGTTATAACTATCAAAATATTTATTTAATCAATCATTGAATAATAAATAATTATAAATTATCATTTGACACACTAAAGTACCAAATTTAGGTTTTCGGAATAGAATAAACACAACTATAGGCCCGAACAAAATGATTTTAATCATAATTAATGGATAATCGATTTTTTAATAAAACTTATGTCAAGTCCAATAGAATTAAAATGAATAACAGTTTACTTGTTAATCCCATAACCTAAAAGGATGGATCATCACAAGTATTTTATATTTAATTTATTTATATACTTATAATTTCCATGATCTTGTAATTCTATCACTATTGATCAACCAATAAAGCACTATTTTTTCACAATTTCGTTTCATTATAGTAATCAATGATACATACCATATATCTATGATCCACATATTCTTCTCAAACCATTGGTCATCACTGTATAGTTATCTAGGTTTTTGCGTGATTGATTATAATTATTATGATTATCAGTATTTAAGGGAATAAAATTTTTATAAGGAGATTTATTCATTTTGTGTGACTAAGAGAATTGGTATGTATTGTCAATATGTTATGAAAATATCTTATTATGGATTAACGTTATCATCTCTATATCTATTTGTGTCCAATAATGGATTGTGAATGACATAAGCAATTGGCATAACAATATTTAAAAAGTGTTTGGGCTTAAAAATAAAATTATTCAAGGGACACTACTAATTTACATAATTAATGGAAGACACTAGTCTAAATAACAATACAAGTGATATTACTTAATTTAAATTCACCAATCTCATGTATTAAATAATAATAATTTTCCTGAAACAATTATTTTATAATTTGTAAAATAATATTTAAAATGGAATTTCTCTCCAGACCATCAGACTTCATCACTTAATCTTCTTCAATATTTATCATCCATTAAAAATGAAATTTTAATTAACTAAATATACATCATTGAATTAATCACTAATAAATACATAAATATCACATTCATCAAATTATTTATTAAATATTCATATAATTTAATATATACAATTTTTTTTACATATTTAAAAAAATATCATAATTTAACATATATATCACATGTTTCAATTAATAATTACCTTGTGAATGAATATTTATTTAATATTAATCTTACATATTTATTCACTCGAGTAGCTTGTGGTTCACCATTTATGATAAAAATAACATGAATAATTGTTAAAATAGATATTGGAATAATATTTATGCTTCATATAAAATTCGTATTCAATTTAACGAATGTTTTGAATAAAGATAGTATGTATCAATTTATACTCCTTTCTCTGTAAAATTGGTTTACACTACCGAACACCCACAGTTTCCATCTACCAACACACGAAGGCTGTCACAGGGAAATAAGATAGAGTTTTCATTTCGTGTAACATCATATATATGTAAATTTATTTATATATTTTATTTATATCAATATATATAATCAACTAGGTTTTATACTAGTGTCACCCACTTATACACTATATTTCCCTACCATTGAATTTCTAGAAAGGAATTTTCTGAAAAAACTACTATCCTCTTATAATAAATCTTGTAGTTCAATTAATGTCAATGGGCCTACAATATATACATATATTATTGAACATAATAAATAAATCCTTTTTCACTTTACTCATTAGTAAAACATCACTCTCCAGACACCAAACATATCCTACTATTCTATGAGCATAATTTTTCTCAGTCTTTTTCAATAAATCAATGATGATACCTCTTCGAATTTACTAATAATATTATTAAATTTTATAGATTACTTAAATGGTCCACAAACAAGAAAATGCAATGAGATATATATATATATATATGTACTTCCAATTTTTGGTTCCAACTCTTATAATATTATTAACAGATGACTACCATTGTTATACTTGTGAATAATGTACCTCAAATTCCTATATGATTTTACCCCTGGTAGCCTCTATCAATTGTATCCATTAAAATGATATTTTCAAAAAAACATAATTTATTTTTTTGAAAAAAATCATGGAACTACTTGTTTCTCATCATAGAGGGGAACTTCTATTAAAATTTATTTAAACCGAATGAAATATGAGTTTATCACATACTATGTCAGATGGAAGAAAAATTAGGATCTGTATTATATTTTATTAGTATTCAAATATAATTATTTAAATAGTCATAACATGCTTATATGATGCATCAAGGGTATTAACATCAAAATCGTTTATGTTACACTATTTTATGATTTTACATGAATAATGAAATATTTTATTAAAAATTTAATTGTTATTGAAATAAATTTTAATGTAATTTTATTACTTAATTTGATTCCATGATCAATATAACATATATTGTATATAGATAATTTTAATAATGTCATGGTCAGATGGTTTATTGTTCATCATTATGGTGTATTCATGATTTCAGTGATGATTAGTGAGATAAATATTTTCATTATGGTAAATAAAAATGGTTATCTAACATGATAATTAAAGATTACCAATAAATGGTACGATAATCATGGTTTTCTATTGATGGGATCTAATCAAGGATGTTTGTTTTAGTAATTGTATGTTATAGAATATCAACTATTTCAAAAATGTGATGGGTAAAGAGATAAGGGATAAACCTAAAATGGACATGACTAACATTTTTATTAGTTTTCATGATTTATGTGACATGAACATCAATATTATCCATGGTCGATTAGGAATTTATATTTTTATTAAATAAAACACTACTCCCTTTGGATATTTTTAGTATGTGGCAGCTAATTAATATAGAAAGCACATAAAATGGGTATCCTTCGAAAATATGGTAGCCCCTATTAAATTATTATTCATGCATATTCAATTTTATTTATATTTAGAAATTATATAGGAATCCCATTTGTTTTTTTATGATCAAAATATGGTAAATTGTATCAAATTTTCTGTACTGGCTAAAGAATATTAGAGACGATCATCAGTGTGGAATCGTGAGAATTATATGAAATAATAAGTGTATTATCCTGTTTATTAAAAAATTTATAATATTATATACATTAATTTAGGTATATATTAGTTATTATTAGTTTATCCATTGGGTGAGGACTAGGGGGTTTTATGATCAAACCCCGAACATGAACCTTTATTGTCTGGTAGATGTAATAATTGTGATTTTAAATTGGGAATGTTCCCTAGAACATGTGAGTGATATGGATGTACATTTTTGGGATATCTTTATAGTTCTATGTAATATTAAAGGAATTGTAGTTGGGTAATATTTTTATTATGTTTTTATTTTCAAGAGATAATTCAATATGATCATCCATGTTTGTGATCTCCATTGGAATGTCAGACTATAAAATTTATATGGGTCTATTTTTTATAACATTGTGTGTATTATACATATTTCTATATTTTATTATTTATTTCATAGTTTATAATTCATTATTTTTGTTATTTTTTTATTTTTTTGTTTCTATTTTTTATTTTTCTAGACCATATGTTGTGTTTAGTTTATCCAGAAGACATTTTTAACTCTGACTTTTATTTGATAGCCTGAATCATATGGGTTGGTAAAGCAAAGGTCATATAATTTTCTAATTTATGGTTTTTAGATGAAAAATGGGAATAAGGCCATAAAAATATATATCAAAACACTGTTTTATTTTACATATAATATAGGAAATGTTATTTAGAGAGAGAAATAGTGAATCCCCAAAATTGAATTCATATTTTTAATTTTTCACGTTATGTTTGGAAATGAGGAATTTCATATAGTTGGGTAAAATTTCTAGTATTCTATTATTACACTTTTCATATTTTTTTTCATGTTTGATGTTTTTATTTAAATATATATGTTTTTTGAAGCCTAAGGTTATGATAAGAGTGTATACATGTACCATAAAATAGAACATAGGTTCAGATGACATGTTCATTAGTTTATATGAGGGTAATAAGGAGTTTTCAAAAAAACTAATAAATTGTTTAAAACATCTTATTAAAAAAATTCAAATTTAACATAATATTTAATATTTCTTGTCACAACACAATCAACCGGGGCTCATATAGAAAATTTTTTGTCGAGGGTGATACCCCCTCCCCATATTTAATTTGAAAGAGGCTATAAAATAGTGATGATTATGCGTTTCAAACACATAAGAGGCCTTGACCCAAGTACTTGTACACACAGAAACACATCGCCAGGACTATATAATGTTGAACATTAAAAAAATAAAATATTAATATTCGATTAATTAGATATATCCCATATAAGAGTATGAAAATTTAATGGAATCCATAAAAGGGGCCACATAAAATCCCCTATAATAAAATGTCTGACCTTTTAAAAAGATGGGGACTAATTTGAAATATATCAATAATATGAACCTCATGATATCTAGTGAAAACTGTGCTCTAACTACTCCTAGTCCCCCAAGGAATCAGTAAAAATACATGTTCTCTATATAATATAAGACATCTGTGCCCATATCTCGTATATAGGTGAGTATAACAAAACCAAATATGGAAACCTAATATCACTTTAAATAAGGAATCTAGATTAGTTACCTCAACACAATGAATGTCAACCAGAATAAAAGACACAAAATTAAACACTCAGATATTCTCATGATAGACCCTAAATCTATGGTAAATGTCAAGACTACGATGAAAACCAAGGATTCTACTTGAGATTTCAGGTAACACTCATCATGTAGAAATTGTTCCATTATTTTGATAGAACAGATATCATACATATGAGATTTCATTCTCATTGGGTCTATCCATGAGGAAGTACATGCTGAACATAATTGGGGTCGATGCAAAGATAGTGGATCACACCTCGGGCCCTTTGGGATACTAAAAAACACTAACTGGATTAATATATTAAGTTGGGGATTAATTAATTTTCATGTAAGTAATTTCATGTCCTCAAAACATTGATAGCATAGAAGAAGATAAAATATCTCACCCTAGAAATTTGGGTAGATTCCTACAACTATTTTTCAGAATAAAATTTAGAGGGGATTGTAATCCAATTTTTTGGAAATAATCCCACATTATACACTAAATTGGATGGATCAATTGAATTCACTGAAAGGAAATTAGACAAAAATCAGAAAAATAAGAATACAAAAATCATAAAATTTCATCAGATCATTGATTTGAAAAAGGAGGTCAATTTTTTTGTTATTTTTGGAAAAATACTTAGGATGGACTTCTTTGTGCGCCCAAAATATATTATGGAGAAATCTTACTAAATGCATGATGATCATTTACACTCTGAATGTATAAAACATAAATCAAATGATATTCCACTAAAAATACCAACTAATGTATAAAAAGATCATACTATTATTCTCCACATGGAAAAAACATAGTATATGATATTTAATTTCCCAAAATGGACATTCGGTGAGAAAAACTAATTTCCTTTTATTACAGTTGAATGATGTTTCATGGGCCTAGGCCATGAGTCTAAATTATATAAAAAATAATGTTCTAGAAATGTTACTATCAATACCTAGGTGATTATTCCACAAATTACACGTCAATAAAATGTAACATATGAATGTTACGTATGATAAAATAAATAATATTAATATTAAAATTAATAATATTAATAGTAATATTATTTGTATTGTCTTTCTCGCATATATATCAATTTTCAAGTAAAGTTATAGGGATTGGGAATTTCCACAAATATCCAAACGAATGGAGTATCCAGTGATGTCTATCAGCATAGCGTAGATCCCCACTTCCACCACCCTACATCCCCGCCACTGCTTCCCCACAATTCTGTTGAATTCCACCTCACCCACTACCACAATTCATCATTCACTGAGAGGGAGTTTTCTCTCACTATTATCCATGGAAGGATGGGGGTTCAATCCATATACCATAGTACACTATTATTATAGGACATCATGATCTACCTCACCATACACCACAGATTCGGCACAGGTGTCCGGATCCCGACCACTTGCTGAACTAAGATCCAATAGTGTCACACAACACGACATCGTTGGGCATCATTCAAAAAAATAGGTATAACCAATTAGATCCATAACTAACATCATTTATCCCCCATCCCCATCATACCTAAATACCATAACAAATCGTGAACCCACAATCACAAAACATATCAGTTGCATCAAATATCATTTGAAAAATAATCAAATATCGTGTCATCGAACCGCTAAACAAAACAAATTTCATCGATTATTACATAATTTTTGTGGTAAGGACCAAATTCATAAAAAGTATAACAAAAATAACATAGTAGTTATTGGGATTTCCATAATACATTGATGTTTGAATAATGAATGAATAAAAATTAATAATCAATAATATCAAACACCAAAATCATTGAAAATAAACCCATGTTTGCAAAATGATCGTCCTGTGAATTGATCAGTTGGTGCGTTCAATTTTGATTCCTCATTATATAATAAAAATGGAAATAAATAATAGAATAAACATCCCCACCATAGGGTTTAATAGATCACTAATGAATTACAGTCATATGTTGTCATCATTGGTGTGATTCATGGGTTTCATTAGTACAATGATTTCCAATCCATGATCTGATGCCATTTTCCCACTAAAGTACATCTAACGGATCCTCTATCAACCCCTAGGGTATTGAAGATAAATCGTTGTATTTTTTCATAAGAAGGTTTTAAAAGAGGTTATTTCAGTATTTTTCATATTATAACAATTAAATAAATAGAATAAATTTTTTATTATTCCTCCCTTGATGGGCCTAATTCCATACACTCAATGCATGAATAGGTCATGTAACACCTTGTTTTAAACCAAATTTTTGGACTCAATGGGGGTGTCAATTATCAAATACATATCTTCATTTGGGATTCATCTATCTATTTTAGTAATGTGGTGCATGAATGATGTTTAAATGTTTAAAGATTTTATGATATCAATATTGGGATGACTGTGACACTAAATTGTGTACGATCTCAGAACCTAGCTGTAGATATATTTTATAAAATATTAAAAAGTCTTACTCAAAAAAATTGTAGGTTTCACATTACCCACCTTTAAGGATTTTTGTCCTCAAAATTGAAAATCATTTTCGTGTGTGGGGAAACTGATATCTTAAATAGGTATCCAACTCCTACGAGCTTTGTCGGAGCTTTCCTATGATACAAACTAATACAATCCCAAGAAACAATTTTTTGGGAATGGTCTTCATATAAAAGTTTTCAAGTATATCAGGGTCATAAAAAGGTAAATCCATAATCAATTTCCATTACTTCCTGATTAAAATAACACTACAAATCATGCACATATATCCTTAGTTGAGATAGGAGAAATACACCAAGCAAAAAAACGAACTTCATTCAGAGGGCCACGTTTTACACCACCTCGCTATCCCAATAATGTTATAGAAAAAAATATCCTAATATCCATAAAGTAATTATACTATTTTCCTTCCCTCCAAAAACACTAGAGGCCTCCATTATTTTAATGTAAATTACTCTTAAAATTATCGTACTGTCCTTATCCTCCCCTAAATGAGATTCACACTTTTTAATTATTAATGGAACAAAATATAAGACCTAGTTACTATCTCCCATGGGCACTGTCTGGTACAAAAATGGTATAGAAGGTCCCCCAAACATTTCCTCAAATGGTTCATTACTAATTATGCAGGGGTAACTTTGATTTCAGTAATAACACACTAATGGTTGGTGATCCTACAAAATATGTTTCATTGCAAACATGAAAACTCAAATAATGTTAACTAGAACCCTAACAACCCACTTTACCCAGACATCTGTCTAGGGAATAACATGATGTTATACTGTAACTAAGTCTCCAAAGGATTCTTACATCTTATCCCAAATCATAACATGAGTCAAGTGTCACAATTTTAACGGATAATCGATGTTATTCCATAAAAATTCTCTACCACTTTCATGAATAATAATCTAAACCTTTAAACAATGATCTATAAGACATTTCCCACTTATATGTGACAAATAAAAATTTTAATAAAAAACCACCCATAAAATCACCATATTCTTATTATATTCCAATGAATATTTTACATCCCCACTTATCTAGAAGTACTACTATTAGAAAACAAAATTCTTATAATCACCGATTATGGCCAAAATGGTGTCATAGTCTATCCATGAACAAGGTTGACGAGATACCTGTCTTTATAAAATGAATGATGAACATCCAAGGTATTTCTATTCAAGAATTATTTATAAACTTATTCTATGAAATTTAAAACACTGGAAGGTATCACCATGATTTCATAAAAACCATTACATATTTGGGAATCCAAATTCCTAATAACTTCATCATGATCACTGAGTTTTTGATAACACATACTAAAGTCAAATTTTAGAACCACTTCCCCCTCCCCTAACCAATTGTTAATGAATCCATTGATTATTAGGGTTGGATACTCCACCTTAACAATCACCTAATTTAGGTGCTATCAACCTATACATAAACTCAAGAAGTTATCTCCCAACTATGAGAACTATAATTGGATTTACAAAAAGAAAATTTGGTCTTATGAAGAACCACCTCTTATTATCCACCAAAAACACTTTCATCTTTAAAATATTCACGAGACCATATGATATGATAGAAAAAATTTCACTCCATACCTAGGTAATGGTCTACATAGAAAACAATAATCCTATGGGTTGTAAGAATGGAACTCCCTCAAGGATGGCATACATGAACTCATTCAACACCATGGGAAATTGAATTCTTAAAGAATACACCAATAATAGTGTCATACTAACCTACTTATAAGAAATCAATGGCATCCTTTATCATATTAGCTTATCATACTCTTTATTTTTTCATTCTAACCATATATGTATAATTCTATCCAACTAAATCAGGTAAACTGCTATCATCTTTGGTAAGAGTAAATCTATGCATGTATAGTATGATACTATTCTGTACTAAGGAAAACAACATAAGGTATCACCACCATTTTGGAATGAATCGACATGAGGCTTTACCTCCTACCATAGTCATGCTAGATTATCTATAAATGTATGTGATCAATAATCTTATTTTTATGTGAATTTAACTTAAGTATTCACTATAAATGATCTAATGGTTTCAATAAGTCTTTATTATGGGTTATGTTCAAGGAAACATGGTTTTTATTTTTTACTAAACCTATAAATAGAGTAGAGAAGGAACCTCTTGTACCTTAATACAACCTTGAACCCTCTAGGTCACATTATTCTACTAAAATAATCTAACATTTCCCTTTCCCACATATCCATCACACTAATGGATTTATCCAAAACCTTATCACATCCAAAGTACCTCAAACAATGAAGTCGAAGGAACTCATCTTCCAAAAAAAATTATATTCATTGGGTTGTAATGACTTTACCCCATGGGTTTTTATCCCATTAAAAGAAAATGTATTGGTGGGGGATGCATACATACGCATTGCATGATCAAATCCCCTTAGAAAATACCAAACACCTGGCTCTTATGAAGCCATATTTTACCCAAGATATGTATCACCCCCACAACCACCATCAAGAGTGGTTAAAAATTAGTGGGATACTCAATGAACCAGATAATTTTATCCCCTTACCGACCCAAAAAAGGGTATTTGGAACATTATGAAACTCAGGGAACCAATTTTTATGAAAATCATGATACAAACTCTAGATAATTGTTTCAACTATTACATCCCATGGGGAAAAATAATTTTCATGGTGATGAATGGTCACCAATACAACCATAAAATCAGTCGGTGTATAAAAAAGCTGGAAAAACTGACCCACCACCGCACACCAATCATCCCCTATCAATGCGTATGGATATCCGCCTAACCTGAACAATCTGTATTCATAGAACTTTATAATGTGGTAAACATATGAGTTTCATTTTCATGGATTTCTTGATCCATCTAAATATAATCAACCCTTTTGATCATCCATCAGATCAACTTAGGATATAAGAACTTCTCTATAGGTGGTAGGAAAACACTACACCTTATTAAGAGTATATTTTGATTGATAATTTCATGGGTGAGTCCTTGAAATAAGTCCCCATAACTCAATTGTGAATCATAATGAAACTATCTCGGAATCCTAGATGTTTTTCATTGAGGAGGCATATTAAAAATTATATGATATACCATAGTAAAAGAGTATATTTAATGAGATGAACCAATAATGAAATGGAACCAAAACACATTTGTTTTTTATGAATCGACGATTTTTATCTAGAAAACCCTTTCATTCATGTGTCAAGTCTATAATAAATTTATTAGAGTCCTAGTGATTGGATACATCACCTTCAACACTAACACTATATTCCTTGTCCCGAGATAAAAAATTGAAACACATAAATACGATTTCCCTCATATCAAACCCAATTGTCATGGATAGAAAATCAACCAAACTATAATTATAATTTGAAAATGTGAGGACCCAGCTGGAGTAATGAACTACTGAGAGGGGGGTGGGTTAATCAGTGGTACCCCTTTTTCTTCTTTTATGTTCCCTTATTGTTGAGAACAATCTTTATCTCCTGTTAAAGATATAATTCCCTGCTGAGAAACAATAAAGCACACATTCAAAGGAACACAGAAATTTACAAGGTTCACTATTCAATAAGAATAGCTACGTCCTTGGTATGGTTGGAAACAATCCAACACCATAAAATCCACTACGAAAACAATCTGTGGATTACAATGAGTATGATATACCCTTCTACTCATAAAGCACTGTGAAACAATCACTCCAGTGCATGTGAACCCTCTCAGCACAATAGGGCAATGTCTCTTTTCTTGTAACAACTTATGTTACCTTCACTTCCTTTTAAATACACAAGTGTAAGCAAGTTTAGCACAAATCTTCACTTCCTTCCCAGAAGAAAGGAAAGGACTCCGTGGACTTGAGATAGATCAATTACAGACCGAACTTCCCATTCTGAATCTCTACACCAAATTTTCCCAAACCGATTCTTTAATCTGAATATTCTTCATTATGAGAAACTCAATACGGTGACAGCTAGTACTGATTCCCCATTCCGAATCTCTACTCCATATTGTCCACTCCGAATTCTCCAATCTGAATTATCATCTTCACTTCGATTCTCCAATCCAAGTCTTCCCCAGTCTGAGAGACTCAATACGGTGATAGCCAGTACTAATTCCCCATTCTGAATCTCTACTCCAAACTTCTTCTTCACTCCGACTTCTTCAATCCGAGAAACACAATATGGTGTCAACCAGTATCAAATTCTCTTTATGATTGAAACTAAAATGAAAACTCTATTGAAAAAACACTTCTTCCTCTCTCTATATTATCAGAGCTTCTCTCTCTACTTTTTCATCACACACTTACTTAGCACCTATATCTCTTTTTATTGGTGCTCCAAATAATGCTTAGGTGGGAAACCAAAATATTTTCCCGCTCACTTAAATTCACAAAAATCTTAATTTCTCATGAAATCTCGGAGTAATTATGATTTTGTCAATGCTTCTATAATCTTCTCCAATCTTCTTCCCCTTCACTTGATTTAGAGCATTGGTCTTTTCTAGATCATACATTGTTACACCTGATTCTCGGTATCAATTTCTCGGATCCACTCTTCTTTCTTCTCGGCATCAAATTCTCATATTCACTTCATGATTCTTCAATATCACATTCATGTATTCACTCTTCATCACTTATTTGGTATGGATTTTCTTTACGACTTCACCAATTCGCGGTACAGAATTCTAGTTCTCAGTATGACTTCTTCAATTCAAGGCATGACTCCGCACTTCTATCTATGAACTTCAAGTTCAGGAAGTCGACTCCGAAATTCTCACTACGAACTTCTTCTTCAGCAATTCGACTCCAACCATTGTCTCTCTGAACATCTGACTTAGAAAGTCGACTACAAACTTTGTCACTCTGAACATCTGACTCAGCAAGTCGACACCAAACATTGTCACTCCGATCTTCTGACACAGAAAGTCGACTCCGAACTTCTCGTTACGAACTTCTTCTTCAGAAAGTCGACTCCGAGCTTCTGGAAACAAACTACTGACTCCGAAAGTCGACTCGGAACTTTTGTTTAGGATGTAGACTATGCACTTATGACATTGGAAGTCGACTTTACACTTCTGGTTCTCGTAACGGCTCTTCCAGATTCTCGGTATGACCTCACCACCCATATTTTTCTTGCATCATGAGTATTTGCATATACTCACAAATTAGAGTTACCAAACAGAAAAACATCATCACAATGATTGTACTCACATCTCCTTTCAGTCTGCTTAGGTTCCGAATTTCTCAATTTCCACACTATGAATTGCAAACTTTGAATTCTTCGAACACCAGGTTCTGAATGTTCAATATTCTTGGTTCCGAACTTCTAAACCTCCAGACTCCGAATGTTCAATATACTCAGTTCCGAACATCCAAACCTCCAAACTCCGAATTCTTAGAAAATCAAGTTGCCTTTACTTTATGAAAATTTCCTCAAGATCAAAAAAAGAAAATCCATGCAAACCATCTCTTCCTTCAGATTTGTCCAAACAGTCACCCCCTTTGGATTTTGTTGTCAACCAAGTTTTCATACATCACAAAACATTGTAACCTCAAGAAATAGATTACATATCAATAATTCTAAGCCTACATGAGCTAACTCATTGCAGGAAATAAGAATCATTGACAACAAAACCACGCTATCCATAGGTAGTGAAAATGAAATCTTCAACTTCATACATCTTTAGCTTCATACATCCTGTAAAAATACTCAAGTTCTTTCCTACAACCACTCCAACAAACAGTTAGAATAGTTCACATACACAAACACTGCTGAGTTCACTACTTACCCACAACTATCTCTTTAAACAAATAGATTTATGATACAAATGACTAATCCACCTTGAAAAAACAATCCAAAGGTATGAAGAGATAGGGGACATATCATCATACATTATCCTTGAAGAAAAAGAAGTTGGACACCCACGTTCAACCTCAATCTTGAGATTGATTCCTTTAGCAGGGGTTTCGTGAAAATATCAGCAACGTATTTAGTAGATGAAACATATTCAAGTTTCAGTTCATTATTTTCCACATGTTCATTGATGAAATGTTATTTGATGTCAATATTCTTCGAATGTGAATGTTGGACAAGATTTCTGGTAAGGTTAATTGTGCTTTGATTATCACATCCCAAGAGCAACGGAAAATTTACATTAACTAACAAGTCTTCCTACTATGTTTTCATCCATATAAGTTGAGTAGCAGACATGGTTCCAGAAACATATTCAGCTTCAGCCATTCTAAGTGTCACAGAATATTTCTTCTTCGAGTTCTATCCAACACAACTTTTTCCCATAAAGAACACTCCACCAGATGTGGATCTTCTATCATCAACATTTCCTGCCCAATCTGCATCTAAAGAGACAAACAAATCAATATTTTTTGAGCTAATAAACATGATTCCGAATTCTTCAATGCCTTTTATGTATCTAGGAATTCTTTTTCCAGCAACAAGATGTGATTATTTAGGTGCACTCTAAAATCTTTCACATAAGGTAACATCAAAAAAAATATCTGGTCTTGATGTAGTCAGGTATAACAAAATTCCAATCAGCTTCCGATATTCTTTCTGATCAACTTCTTTTCCTTCATCATCTTTTCTTAGCTTCGTTCCCACTGGGATAGGAGTTGATACAGGTTTTGAGTTTTCCATCCCAAACTTCATAAGAATTTCCCTATCATACTTTTCTTGGGAATGAAAAATAAATTAATTTTGTTGAAAAATTTGATACCAAGAATGTATCTCATTTCACCCAATATAGACATCTCAAACACATTCTTCATTTCTGCAGAAAACCTTTCACAGCTCTTTTCATCATTCCCAGCAAGAATAATGTCTTCAACATAGGCAATCAAAATGAGAGAAATATCTTTTCTTTCCTTGATGTACATATTGTTGTCAACTATTCCTTTATTGAAGTTCATCTCCTTTAAGCTAGTGTGCAGTTTGGAATACCATGCTCTTGGAGCATGCTTTATCCCATACAAGTATTTCTTTAACCAGCACACATAACTTTCATTCTTCCCAAAAATAAATCCACACGGTTTCTCAATATAAACTTCTTCTTTGAGATCACCATTAAGAAATGCGGATTTTACATCCATTTAAAAGATTTTGTAGCCTATTTGTGCAACAATAACAAGAAAGATTTGGACAGTCACTAATCTTGCTACTGGATAAAAAGTTTCTTCCAAGTCAATTCCTTCAATCTGAGAGTAGCCTTTGGAAACCAATCTTGCTTTATTTCTAATAACTTCATCTTCTTCATTCAACTTGTACCGGAAGACCCATTTGGTGCCAATAATGTTCTTACATTCAGGCTTGGGTACGAGTTTCCTTGTGTCATTATTTTCAATCTGATCCAACTCTTCATTCATGTCTTGAACCCATTCCGAATGGTCAAAGGTTTCTTTATCATCATTTGGTTCCACTTTGGAATATAGGGAAGTATGTGATATAGAATTACTTGTTCTTCTTGTTTGAACCTTGTGACGTTGATCACCAATAATATTCTGAGCTTGCACTTATTTCAACATCCTTGGATAAGTTTTTCGTGTGCCTTTCTCATCACTTGATATGGCTGAATATGATTCTTCACCTTGATTAGGATTACAATTCATTGCATCCTGATCAGAATCGTTAACATCATATTCCTCAACTTCCTTGTCTATCTGGACATGCTTCTCTTTTCCCAGAGTTTCAATGAATTTTACATCAACTACATCCACAATTCTTCCTGTTTCTTCGTTAAAGCATCTATAACCTCTTTCTTTGGGTTCATATCCTAGAAAAATCCCATCTTCTCTTTTCTGGTCGAATTTTCCACTTCTTCCACCATTCTTCTTTATAATACATGGGCTCCCAAAAACATTAGTATGCTTCATACTAGGAGTATTTCCATATAAAAGATCATATGGAGTCTTGTTTGATTAAGGCATGTAGAAACAACGATTTTGAATATAAACAGCTATACTTGTAGCTTGCCTTCAAAAGTAATGATTAAGGCCATGCTCAAGCAACATGGTTCTTCCCATTTCCACCAATCTTATGTTCTTCCTTTCAGCAACCCCATTTTGTTGAGGTTTATATGGTGCACTATATTAATGTTGAATCCCATGATTCTCAATATAGTCTTCAAATTCTTTACATCTATACTCACAACCATTATCTGTTCTCAACTTCTTCACAGAGTACTCACATTATTTCATAGCTTTCCTTCTGAAGCTTTTAAACATTTTTAGGGAGTCTAACTTGTGATTCATAAACATAACACATGTATTGCCAGTAAAATCATCAATGACAGTGATGAAGTACTTGTCTCCATTTTTTTATTATTTTATCATCGGCAGACATATATCAGAATGTATTAGTTCAAGGGGTTGTTTAGAACAAATGTCAACCTTCTTATGCACAACACTAGTAATGTTTCCTTTCTGACATGTAGTGTAACACCAATCTCATATTCTAGGAAAATCTAGAATATCTCGAACACTGTCCATTTGAGATGACATGCTCATATTTCTCTAAAACATGTGCCCAAGTATTATGTGTCGTAGCTGATTTTCTTCCACTATGCTCATGTAACATGAGTTTTGTGAATTTCCAACCTGAAACAGATTTCCTTTAGTTCATTGACCTCTTATAAAAATCTCCCCATTTTATTCTATTTTCACCACAAATCCATCTTTCATGAAGATAACTTTATTACCCTCATCATGGAATTTTGATACACTTAGCAAGTTGTGCATCAGCCCATCAACAAACAGAGTTTTCTTAGACATAAATTTTTCCTTCCCAATGATGGTTGATCCAACACCTTTGATTTTTAAAGATTCATCATTTCCAAATGTCACAGTGCCTTCATTGAACTTTTTCACATTCTTTAGCATCTTCATGTCTCCTGTCATATGTGAAGAACACTCACTATCATGTATCCATGTTCGTTCTTCCTTTATAACTTTTAGAGAAATTTCAACAACAAGATCATTTTCTTCTTTCAATTAATTCTTCTCCTTCAAATTCTGAGAATTAATAACTTTTTGTCGAGTTGGTAACAACACAAAAAATTATTTTTCAAGATGTCCAGGTTGTTCACACCTTTCGCAAATAGTCTCCAGAGATTGAAACCTATTTCCTATCTTATATTTATTCTTCTCAGCTTTTTTCAAGAACACCTTTTCAGCCTTCTTCCTTTGAATAGATTGAATCCCCCTAAATCTATACCTTTCATAACCAATGGGGTGGTGTAAATAATGTTTATTGAAACAAATCATATTTTTTGTATGCCTGAATCCACCACAATACCAACAATACCCATAGAAGGAGTACATTCCTCTAAAGATTTTGTTCTGATACTTATTTGTTGCTCTTTCTTCAGCCCCACCAACCATTATTTTGTAAGCAAGATTGCTCTGCTGGAATTACGCCTTCTCTGATTTTGGTTGTTTTTCACCAGTGTAAGACTTAGGTTTCCTTGAAACTTTATAGTTCCCAGTAACACTGGTATTGACCAAATAAGCAGCTTTCTCAGCTTTCTTCTTCATAGAAACAACTTTATTATTCTATTGAATTTTCTCAGAATGTGCTCGTTGAGAGACTTCACCAACATCAATAGTTGAGTTTTGAAAACAAATGTTTTTTTATTAAAATTCTGAGAGCTTCTTTTGAACAAGCTCTAATTCTTCCTCTTCTACCGTCATCTTTACTCTCAGGTGCTCATTTTTATTTATCTCGTCTTAAAGAGACTTCTTCAAGTCTTCAAGCTATTTCTCAAGTTCTTCATTATCATTGGCTTGATTTGATACTGAGGAATATTCATATTCCAACCTTTTTTTAAGCTTCTCCAGCCTTCTAATGTTTCTTAAACATTCATTCAATTCTTCTTTCAGATGCATCCCAAGCTGAGTTTCTTCTTCTTGTGAGCTGCTGCTTCCAAAATCTTCATCATTCACTATTTCAATGAAAGTATTTTACACACCATGCTCAACTGATTTTTCAGATTCAACATCACTTTCTTTATCTTCTTTATTTATGGATAAAGAATAATTTCTTTTAGATTTGAAGAACTTATTTTCTCTCCCTGACTTTCCTTTACCACCCTGCTTCTTCCGTTACTTTATTGGCTTTATTGGTTCATCATCACTATCTTTTTCTTTCTCCCTTCAAGGATAGTTAACCACAATGTGGCCAATGCCTCCAGATTCAAAACACTTCAATGGAAGTTTTCCCTTGTATTTCCATATGCCTCTTTTAACATTTTTTGAAAACAAGGATAAAATATAGTTAATATTTTTACATACCTCGCTTTCAGAGATAGAGTCACCACCATCTTCTTCAAGAAATATCTTCTTAGAATTTTCCATATTAATGTCATTGAAAGATAATTCTCTGTCAACCTTTGTCTTGGAAATCATAGCCTTTACCCTAATCATCTCGTAAGTAATGAGGGTGCTATGAAAATCATCAAGAGATAGAGTCTCTGAGTCTCTGTTTTTTAATGAAGATACCTTCACATCGAATTTATCTGGAAGAATCCTCAAGATCATTTCCACCACAGTAGATTCTTTCAACTCTTCACCAAGAAATCTGATGGTACTAACCATATTGTTTACCCTGGTGTAGAAATCCCCTATAGATTCATGTTCTCCCATCTTCAAGTATTCATACTTCAATATCCAGATTTGATGTTTTGCCTTCTTGACTTTTTTATTGCCTTCATATATGTTTTTCAGTTTTTCGTATATACCTTTGGTTGTGCCCACTCCTTTTATTCTCAAGAATTTACTTTCAAAATGTGAAGACAATATAGCATTCTTAGCGCTTCCATCATTCTCAAGAAACATCTTTTCAATATGTGTGTGTGGAACATTGTCTTAAATAGTGGGAAACCCAACTGTTGTAGCCTCAAGAACTTCATAGCTGATAGACATGAGATATGGTAGCATTCTATCCTTCCAGATTTGATAGTTCTTCCCCAAGAATACCGAAATGCCTTTACTGTTCACACAATTCACATTATCCATCAGCAAGGAATAACAAATTCAACCTCGCTCTGATACCACTTGTAAGGACCCAGCTGGAGTAATGAACAAATGAGAGGGGGGGGGGGGTGAATCAGTGGTACCCCTTTTTCTTCTTTTAAATTCCCTTATTGTTGAGAACAATCATTGTCTCCTGTTAAAGTTATAATTCCCTGGTGAGAAACAAACAAGAACACATCCAAAAGAACACAACAATTTACAAGGTTCACTATTCAATAAGAATAGCTACATCCTTGGTATGGTTGGAAACAATCCAGCACCATAAAATCCTGTAAGAAAACAATCCTTGGATTACAATGAGTATGATATACCCTTACACTCGTGAAGCACTGTGAAACAATCACTCCAGTGCGTGTGCACCCTCTTAGCACAACAGTGCAATGTCTCATTTCAGTAACAACTTATGTTACCTACACTTCCTTTCAAATACACAAGTGTTAGAATGTTTAGCACAAATCTTCACTTCCTTACCCAGATGATAGGAAAGGACTCCTTGGACTTGAGATTGATCAATTACAGTCCGAAATTCCCATTCTGAATCTCTACTCTGAATTTTCCCAAACCAATTCTTCAAACCAAATCTTCTTTAGTCTATGAAACTCAATATGGTGACACCCAGTACAGATTCCCCATTCTGAATCTCTACTCTAGATTCTCCACTCTGAATTCTCCAATCCGATTTCTCTTCATCACTTCGATTCTTCAATCCAAGTCTTCCTCAGTCTGAGAAACACAATACGGTGATAGTCAGTACTGATTCCCCATTCCGAATCTCCACGCTGAACTTCTTCATCACTCCGACTTCTTCAATCAGAGAAACTCAATACGGTGTCAACCAGTATGAAATTATTATTACGATTGAAACTGCAATGAAAACTCTTTCGTCCAAACACTTCTTCCTCTATCTAGATTATTAGAGCTTCTCTCTATACTTTTTCATCACACACTTACTTAGCACCTGGATATCCTTTTCTAGCTGCTCCAAATTATTCTTAGGCGAGAAACCAAAGTATTTTTACGCTCACTTAAAGTCACCCAAATCATAATTTCACCTAAAATATTGAAGTAATTAAGACTTTTTCAACGATTATAGAATCTTATCCAATCTTATTCTCCTTCACTTGATTTAGAGATTTGGTCTTTTCCGGATCTGACTTTGTTATACTTGATTATCAGTATCACTTTCTCGGATCCTCTCTTTTGGATTTTTGGCATCAAAGTCTAGGATTCACTTCTTGATTATTCGATATCACATTCTCAGATTCACTCTTCATCACTTCTTCGGTACGGATTTTCGTTATGACATCACCAAATCTCGGTACAAAGTTCGGGTTCTCGGTACAACTTCTTCGATTCATGGCATGACTCTAAACATCTGGCTACGAACATCAGGTTCGGGATGTCGACTCCAAACTTCTCGCTACGAACTTATTCTTTAGTAAGTCGGCTCCGGAATTTTTCACTCCGAACATCTGACACTGCAAGTCGACTCCGAACATTGTCACTCCGAACATCTGACTCAGTAAGTCCACTTTGAACTTTTTCACTCCGAACATCTGACTCCGTAAGTCGACTCTAAAATTATCGTTACGAACTTCTTCTTAAGAAAGTCAACATAGAGATTCTGGAAACAAAATACTGACTCTGGAAGTCGACTCCGCACTTTTGAACAGGCAGTAGACTCCGCACTTCTGACTCTAGAAGTCGACTTCGCAATTCTGGTTCTCGTAACGGCTCTTCCAGATTCTCGGTATAACCTCACCAACCAACTTTTGCTTGCATCATGAGGATTTTCATATACTCACAAATTAGATTTACAAAACTGTAAATCATCGTCACAATGATTGTCTTCACATCTCCTATCAGTTTTCTAGGGTTCTGAATTTCTCAATTTCCAGACTCTGAATTCTAGACTCTGAATTCCTTGAACACTAGGTTCTGAATGTTCAATATTCTTGGTTCCGAACTTCTCAACCTCCAGACTCCGAATGTTCAATATACTCAGTTCTGAACTTCTCAACCTCCAGACTCCGAATTAATAGAAATTCAAGGTGCCTTTCCTTTATGAAAACATCCTTAATATCAAAAAAAGACAATCGATGCAAACCATCTCTTCCTTCATCTTTTTCCTAATAGAAAAACTAATTGTGATACCTCTCTTTCTCATCTCAACCCACTTAGCCACACCCAATCGGTTGTTAGCCAAGTTTGACACCTCATGCCTACCTCGAATATGTTAGGGGATTCTGAAAAACACTAAATAGGAATATCCCATGCATGGGTGGCCTTATCCTAAGTAAATGTACAACACACAGATATACAAGACTATGAAAATTTGAAAATTAAAAATCCAAAAAATTAATAACAAAAAATTTCTCACTTCAGAGTATAAAAAACTACTAGAATGAATAAAGGATAGAAATACAAGTCCAAAAAACAGTAAATAAATTACATACTAATATGAATAAAGGGTCTACTATCAAATGATACACAAGTATGAACCCCATTATATATATCCCAGAACATGTTACACCTTATCCTGATCCTCTAAAGACTCAGTAAATTGGTCTATCATTTGTGTTAGACATGACATGCCTTGGTAGATCTATATAGTGTTGTTTATTAAAATACCATGTATGCCACTCCCAAATAAGCAATCATAAAGACCCATAGTATTCATCTCATAATAAGTAATTTCAATGATATTGCAAGAAATATAATAAAAAAACAAGATATACACATGATAGAAAATAAGTATCCAATTATGGTCATGAAAAAAAATATATCATTCGATTATCTTCAATATTTTATGTAAAAATAATATACGATAGTTAACTATTTGATTCTGATAGTACTAGTAGAATCCATCAATGATTTTATGCTTGTTGGGACCTAGCTTGAATAAAAATATACTATGATATAAGATATATGGATATATATTTAAAATATATAAATCACATTGCTATGGGTGACACAGAAAATTGAATCATGATTAACCTGATAAGTAGTGGATTGGTGCCTGAGTATATTGGTGATTCCAATTCATCAAACCCAACCTACCATAGAATAAGATACATGACCCCACCTTGATCCTCTATGAGGATTTCAAAAAATATTTCTGAGACGAATACCTTAAAAGGGATCAGAACACTATGATCAGGATATAATTGCACAATATAATGTCAAGGGGATGGATCTAGGGATGAAAGACAAATGAAACTTTCTACATATCACTTTAATAAAAATCATTCAAGAATCACCTCATTCCATATCTCTAATTCAAAAACTAAGGTTACCTTCACATTCTAAATGGAAAACTACAATTGGAGGACTACTTGTGTTCCTAACAATGAACCTATGAAAATATCTGTCAATGCATGAGTCTCATTGTCTCTGTAGATGGATAAAACATAAATTCAATGATATTTCACTAAAAATAGACGTGATCCTCATGGATAAAAATTTGGGATAATATATTTATTTTCCAAAAATAGACACCCAATGGGAAAAATACATATTGAAATATAACACACAATTAAAAAATCTTGAGACTAATCCATTTTTAATAATTAAATACCCAATATTGGTATTGAAACATCCACCTCAATATCTGGGTCACTATTCCATTGAAAACAAATAAATCTAATGTCAGACCGAGATTCTATGTCAAATAATAATAATAATAACAATATTAATATTATTATTGTTGTTTTTTTTGTTGTTGTTTTTCGTTATTAAATGAACCACTATCATCTATTGCATGAAATCGAGTGTGGGTTATAGTTTTCCACCATCATCCATATGAATTAGGTCACTAGCACTATCCATCACCATTGGGGATCTCTCTATAATCACCACCCTATATCATCTCAGACACTGCCCCGTGAATCCACCATTAAATAATATTCTCACTACTACAAGTCAACATTTACTATGGGGAACAAATGCCATCCATTTTCCATTAATGGAGGGGGTCATGATAGTAATACCCCCTCCACCATAAATTGTGATTTATTTCATTATATATCTTATACGTGGTCAATAATGACTATAGGTAATCCTTTGTATGGTGATTAAAGTTATTAACTAAAAATTATCAACCATCAAAATCATGAAACACTTATTTATTGGTGGATGATGATGAATATCCTAAGAAGTGAGATTGTGATAGTGTTTATGGTACTCATTATTTCCATGATAGAATTTTAATAATTCATTATATTCATAATTTGTTTTGTGGAATGTGAAATCTTGGTTATAAACTGGTATTGAGTGACCCTTATAATGGTGGGGGACACATTTTCTAGATTTTAACAATGATAATAGTGCAATCCATCAATTTTGATATATATATTAGCATTAATAGGTACTCATTTATAAATAGTTTTATATATATCAATTATACCTAGTGGATTAGAACATAGATAAATCGATAGAATAATCAAGTATTGAACATAAAATTATCTTTGTTTATTTGTGACATTTTTTAAGTGCATAGTGAATAAATAGCTTATATAATTAATGAATAATGGATAATGTACATGGACTATAATGAAACATGTAGTGGTGAGATTGGGATACTAATAGCTAGAAAATATGATGTCTATAATAAGATAGAACATTATAGGTACATGATAATGATGGTGATTTATTACCCTGAGATGTATTTTTTAGAATTCAGGTGTTTTATAGATGATTCAGGATTGAATTTGTTCTATAGTGGCACATTCCACTATAATAGTTATTAAAAATAGAGGGAGGATTGTGATATGTGTTTAAGATATTAAAACATTGGTGTCCAATGTGGGATACAGAAATTTTAATGATATAATCTAATCTAGTTTTTGATAATTGATTTGAGAAAATGATGATCTTATTGTGGGAGACAATTGTTTATTGTTAAGGGTTTGCTGCCTTTTTTTGCTTCTTTGTAAACTAGGACGTGATAATAAATATGGTCCTAATCAATGGAATTTATTCTATGAGTTTAGATTAAGAAAAATAAAAAATATAGTGTTAGTGAGTAATTACTAGGGGTATAGTATCTATTTGTAATACTAATTAAGATTAAATATATTTTGAAATTTAATTGTGTTATATTATTTAATTTATCATTATAGTGATCAAGGATAGAGGGCTTCAATAATCAGTGATTGTATGGTGACCCATTTGTAAAATAAAATCATTATTTGATATACATTATCGTATATTAGAGATAATTAAGTTTATCAATAGAGATCGAGAAATGGTCTAGAATAACACCATGTAGGGAATAAACTATCATGAAAATGAAACATCATCCATAGAGGTATTAAATTATTGATTCAGAAATACCAAAATTTATGTACTTCCAGAATAGCATTTTTTTACTTAACGTATTTATTCAACAACCTAGTATGTAAGATGTTATGTTTTTGTTATATTCAATAAACTCACAAATTTACTAGAACTTTTAATAGTGAATGACTATTGTTGAATGGGATAAGAGTCATTAGATTCAATTTATGTAAACATTCTACGAATTATTGGATCATATCTCTAGGCTTTTAATGTTTAAATAATATAAATTGTTCTGGTTTGGTGTTAATATCCCCAAAACAAGCAACTGTCAATGACTGAGGAGAGTACATAAGGTACCTATGACTAGTGTGTTATAATATTGAGGTAAATGATTTGTCCTCATTAAAAATTATACTGTTATATAAGGTCTCTATAATGAACTACACAGTGGTGTGTTAGTAATGTGAGAGAAAAAGATAATCACTAATGGAATATGAACCCGAATTACTATAAATTCTATAATTCAGATTAATAATTTAATTTTTTAACAACTAAATGGAATGGTAATGATATTTCAATTTTTTAATAAGATAGTCTATTTCATGACTCAAAAACATATTATGTAAATTGAATTACATATAACTAGAAACCATGAGAAGGTAAATAATTTACCTATGAAAATTGTTGTTATGCTAAGACTGTATATTATATCACTTGATACTAGATGGTGGTGTATGTGGTAATCATAGGAATGACCAATAGGAGATTCAAAAACTTTTATGACTACCATATACCCGATGGCATCCATTGGGTACCCATTAGACATGGGTGATATTTTTTATAAATATTGAAATAATAGTTACATTTAATTTTACTATAAAATCACAATATAGATGTACCCTTATTCATTCATTTTAAGGTGGGAGAGTTATTTCCCCTTATCTTATCCACCTCCTCATTCATTGACATTTAATTAAGGATAATTTAATGGTTCTTCCTTGGTTGACCGAGTTATGATTTATTTTATTATTTCTCGTATTTATTCTCCATTACATTCCAAATTATTTGGGGGTTGTGTATTTATTGATTGGGGATTATCATATGAGGGGGAAGTGGTGAATTTTAATTTTTAAATAAAGATAATGAATCAAAAGACAATTCCAAAATTATTATAAATATTAAAAACAAATATTAATGTCAATTACATTATAGTTAATAACTTGATCCCCATTTAAAATGTCGATGTCATATTATTTAAAGAAAAAAAAATATTACATTAAATTATGGATGTATGGTGGGTCAATTTTATTCCTGGAATAAATAAATTTAAATATCATGAATAAATTGATATGTATTTTAGGTCAATTTCAATGTGAGATACTAGATCTCCACCACATGAATCAAGAGGTTAATGTTATAAATATCTTAGTATCAAGGGTGAACAAGAATCCATACATTATAAATATAGAATGTAATCCCCATCTTGAGTTTTGATTTTATAAAATTATATCACCAAACAGATTTACATAGTTTAAACTATTTGAAAAAGTAGGTTGATGAAAAATATCTCTACTTTAGACAAACCAATTCTTGCAAATATATTTATCGAAGAAGAACAATGAATGATGCATGAAATTAGATGATTATTGAGAATATTTTATTGATTTTAATTAATAATTTTATCTCTTTGAGATTAATTTATAGATCTATCAATTTGGAATTATTTTAGATCGATAGTTGTGTTTGTGAGAAATTTGAAACATATATTCAACCTAGGGATACCTTTATTGGCCCTAAAACACTTGAGAATCTTTATAAATTTTCTAGGCACATTGAACTCAGAACAAATCATAATTATTGTTATTTTAAAAACTATTAATGTATCCCCGCTATACCCTACTTGATGCCAACAGTTATATGATATCCAATTCCAAGATTCTAGTGGGTTTTCTACAGTCGGGTCTTATAGGATAACTTCCACATGCGAGGAACTATAAGCCAAAAATTGGTCAGCGAACATTGAAAAGAACACACATTCCATGGATAAGCCACTAATATATTATACTCTTGAATTGAGTAGTCAATGGTGCTTCTTTTCTTCCCATTTTGTACAACAATGTCACTGGGTAGGTGGTGCACTACATTTTGTTTCCAGTGTAGTCTCCTGATACCCAAAAAAAATTCCTCCTCCGCTACATTATAATCACAACTATAGTTCTTCAATGTTTATTAAAATGAATTTATTTTAAGAAATAAAATATTCCAATCACTCATCATGGATTTAATTTAACTTTATTATTCCTTGTAATATACCCCCTATGAGTTTCATAAAACTATTAAAACTCACATTACATGAAAACAAAGTATAGATAGGTGGATTATGGTTATAATTGAAACACCATGAGAGATAAATTTATATCATAATATCACCTTTTTTATTATGTATCAGATTTATCATAAAAATAAATAAATTAAATATATAGAAATTTTAATAGAGATAGGGAATATATTCAATGGAATAACATGATATTCAAATATCATAATTTTAAATACATAATGTCTGTTATTGACAAAGAAGAAATATTTCCCCATAAGAATGGAAAATTTCGAAATATTCTCCCCTATAAATTATTATATATTTCATATCATTTTAGATTATCAAAAATGGAATAATATTTAAAATATAAAATTAAAAATTTCAATGAAAATATTAAAGAACATTTTTAGGAAAAACAGAAGGGATAATTTTGAATCATCCAAATTAATTAAAAATATTAATAGATTGATAGAGATTGAAATACTTATTTATTTTCTAAAATTATCGATTAATATAATTATTATAGAGAGAAAAATGGGTATCTAAAAGTAAGGAAAATAAATGAAAATATAGAATGAAAATTGAGAAAAACTTCTTATGTCACCAAATCATGAAATAATATTATTACTATAGAGAAAGGGATAATTTAAAAGAACGGAAATTTATAGCATAATAGAGAATGGATATAAACAATAAATTAAATTTTTAATGAAGAGTATGATTAAAATAATTAAATAAAAACTAAACACACACATATTTTTTTTCAAGGAACACTTATCTTCCAAGAATGGATTCACTGTCAATATATATTGTTTTCTTGAAAAGATTTTGTAGATGTTATACCATTGATGTGTGAAAATTTTTTGTAATAATTTATCTGATTTTAAATTTCATCTAAGATAACTCAAAGAAAATTTAATAGATAAGTGTGTATAAATTATTATTATTTTCATAATTTATTTTCATTAAAAGAGATAAAACAAATTTTTTAGTTATATGATTATGGAATATATTTATTTCAAAAAGACAATTTTTTAAACATATTTTAAATAAAAATTTAGTCATGATAAATATAATGTATCAAGGATTAATAAAAAATAACAAAAAATTAAAAACAATCATTATTAAATAAGAATTTTAACATTTAAAAATATGAATAATTATATTCCAATGTAATATGTAATGAAATCTGAAAAAAAACTATCTCCCTTAATGTAAATTTATTAATTAAATTGATAAAATGGGAACCGTAATATTATAACAATGTTGGGGTCAAGAATTATAGTTGAAGGATAAGTAAATGAGAAAATAGATTCATAATTTTGAAATTATGTTTTTATTTATTTTTCAAAAAAGTATATTATAATGATTTTACTTTAATGATAACTGATTATATCCCTTGGTAAAAATATAGAATGTGATACTTGAATCATTCCTTATTCAAATTTTATGAATCAAGATGTTCAAAGTCGAATGGTTTGGGGAAAAAAATCAGTGATTTGATATTCGGTTGTGAGAAAATCTTATAGATTTCACCCTTCTTGGAAGTATTATCTTGAAAAATAGATGTATATTTATATGATTGGAGAGAAGTAACAAGATATTTTTTAGGGAAATGAACGAAATTGGTATTTTTACACTTGATAGGGATATGGTAAAATGTTATTTGTATGTCTAAAGGGGTGTGTTGCATCCATTGAATTTGAGATAAAAACCCACATTGGAAATATATTATGCTTCATAAATAGAATGTGAAACGAAATCATCTATCATAAGAATCCATGAGAGAAGGTATTGTCCTATAATATGGGATGTCCCACTAGTATTTTCCTTCTATATTAAGCATCCAATGAGGATATCATTGAATATAGAAGTTAAATAACAAGATATTCCATGCTGGTAAAATAAATCCAGATATTTGGAAAATATTAGATAATGAAAATTTTAATTTAAATATTTAAAATTAGAATACATTGGATTTGATTGAATTTGAGTGAAAATACAATCAATAAACGGGATATAAGATTGGGTTTTTTCTAAATTAATTTATACTACTAATAATATTTCATTAATATTTTTTATCAACAATTATGTATTCTCCATCCATTATTAACATTCATTTTGTACACATGGGTGTGATAGTTTACTAATCGTGTTAAATTTTGAATCAGCTTAAAATTCTATTAGTTTTTTCTGTGGTTTTTCATGTTTATATTATAATTCTAAAAAATTTAAAAAAAACTTTAATTTAGGTTCTCATATAACTCTCATCTAAAATTATTTTTTCATTAAATTAGAAAAATAAAATAGAAAATATTCACTACTAGATCTGAAAATCACATTAAAAAATAATTATATTGAGTAATAGATCATTCGTGGTATTTTTTAAAACGTATTTGTGTCAAAAATTACAATTTTTACACCATTTGAATTATGATAATTTTAAATAAATTCAATCAATGAAGTAGGGTTTCATTTATTGCATAAAAGTCAATTGTATGTTCTAAAATATTATTCATAAGAAGAGGATTTTCAAAACTTGGTGGTTGATTTAAATTGTTTATTTCATAAAAAAACATATATAGGATAACATTTGATATCAATTTGATAGATTTCAAAATTAATGTGAGAAGAGAATTACTAAAATATTATTATGGATTCATGACAAGATAATTTTGAAACATTTAACCGTAGTTGGTGAATTTTAATTGTTATAATATCCACAAAATTAATTATCATTGATTGTATTAATATTATAATATTTACCTATTTTATTTATAAGAAAACATTTAGATGCAGAAACATGATGATCGTTATGTCATTCCACATTATCCCATGAATGATGTTATGTGAATATATAAAAAGTCACTTTCTAGTAATGTAACAATTTTCCATTATGAAGGGATTATTACAGTTATACAAATTAAGGGGAGAAACAAAGTATAGATATTCCCTCTGTTTTGAAACCAGTTTATGTGTATGTGTTCTGAATTTTAAAAAGACATAGAACTTTTTAATTGGTCGAAATTTATATTTTTTTAACAATTTTTATAATTAATTTACTTTAAATTTCCATTCTCCATTCATCATCACACATTTGAATAGGTAATTTTAAAACATTACTTTCACGCACATTTTCATAATGTGGATTTGGAAAACATTTTTAGGAAAATATTAATTGATTCTTCGATAATTTTTACCATTTAAAAAACATGATAATATTTACATGAGTTAATGTAACCATAAATTTCACCTTCTCCATATTTAGAGTCAATTATACTGATTTTTTCTTTGGTGTATAAAATAACACATTTTCATAAAAACACTAAAAATAGAACCATATGTTTTATTTTTTTTCTAAATTATTAATTGGTTTTCATTAAAAATTGGATTTATGGAAATGATATAACATATTTTATTCATGGAATCAATCCAAAAACATTTTGGATGATAAAATAAAATAAAAATATTTTAGAAAACTTCCTGAATAATTCCATTTTTAATCCCTAATACCGCATTTTTATAGGGGTTAAAGGTGAAATAATGAATGATTATATACCCTCAAAGAAAATAATTAATTTATTTAATATTTAATTGCTCACAAATGTTACTATGAATTGAAATAATTTTAAAAACTTTTCATTTTCATCCTCTTTATAAATCTTGATAAGTGATGTACATGATTAATTTTTATGAGATAAGAAATAATTCCCTGTCAATAAAGTAGCATCATCAAATAATTATGATAGTATAGGTTTTACACTAATAATATTAATTTTTTTAGGAATAATAATGTCAAAATAGATAAAATTATGGTCTATTGAAGAATAAGTAACACTATTATATATTAAATGGTTTTGTTTATGGAATATATGGATGGAATTCATCAAAAACCGTGTTATTAAAGGATTGAAATTTGGTAAGACCACATATTATTTTATAATGTTATATATTTTGTTATATAAATGTAAAAAAAATTATTGGGGAATCAATATCAAATCCTCATCTCATTGACTTTTTAAATCAAAAATTTTGTTTTTTGGATAAAAACATGTTTTAAATTTATTTTATATACATGTTGAAGTCCAATATTGAAAAATAAAATAAACTCATTCGAAACAAAATCATCAAAAAAGTCAATTTAGAAATATATTTAAAATATTCTATAAAAAAATTGATAACCACATAGTAAATTCTATTTCGATACTCGGATAATTTTTTTAGTTCTTGTTAAGTTTGAAAAATAGATGGTATCTCCTATAATTATTTAACCCCTTGAATTATCATAAAATGTGATTTCACCTCCATCATGAAAATTAATTTGAAAAAATTTACAGAGGTATCAACACATGAATCTAAAAAAATAATAATATGGGAACCCGTTTCTTTTTGAGGTTTTCGTAAATGGGTAATTTCATATAAAATTAAATGTTTAAGGGTTTTGGTACCCACGAAACATGGTTCCTATTATACTATCCAATTAATATTTAATAATTCATATTTTCATTGAAATTTAAGTATTTGATGGATTTTAAGATTATGGAATTGAATTTGGCCTTCAATATTCATGTTGTTTGAATTATATTGATAGATTAAATGACTAGTAAATTTGGAATTATTAATTATTTTTCTTCAAATAAACTTCTTTTAAAAAAATTTGATTTAAATTATTATTTCATGATCATACTCTATTTGTGACAACAAATATGATATGATATTTTTTTGGTTATTGATATAAAATTATTTAATTTATCTTCTCATTAGGTTAATTTAAAATGGTTGTTTTTTGATATTTAAGAGTGGCTTTAATTTCATAAACTTTTGTTTGATTTTTTATTAACATCGATTATTCTTATTTTTCATGGATGTGAATGTGCTTTTCATTTTAGAGATACCTTTTTCGTCTAATTTATTATATTTATTTTGCAGTTTTTGGTATAAATATTGATCATGGGTATATCATTTTTTAACTTTATTCTAGGAACATTTTAAATCATCATAATTTAAGTAACTAGTGGATAATAATATTAAGAGATATGAGTGTTATAATTTAGAGAATAAGATGATGATGAATTAGGAAATGTATTAATAAACTTGAATTATTTGTTAACATATTCCTTCAAGAACCTATAACATGATTAACATGACATGGGGGTGAAAAATTAGAATCTATTGAATCAAGAGTTTCTTTCTAATTTGATGTTTTAAAATAAATTTTCCATTATTTTGTTTGATCTTTTTCTTGTATACGGGACACTCTGTCTTGATGCGACCTTAATATTTCACATTTTTGGCATGTGAACTCTAACTCCACATTTTTTTTAATTTTATTATCACATATTGATGTAATTATTTTGGAAGTGACTGAACGTGTTCCAAGTAATAATAATGTTTCCAAGAACCTTACCTTTAAATTGGTCATCATTGGTATCATTGAAGAGGATGGTTTTCCTTACATATTTTGATTTATGGGCCTCATTTTAAATTTGTAATTTGATCATGATTTCATATTCCATCAAGGAGACAATGAGTTCTTATATATCATTCTTTTCAAATCTTTATCTTATAGGATAACTATCAATTTTGGATACCATATGAATGTAATCACCCATAATCATATCTCTATGATAGTTTCAGTAGAAAATTCATTCTTGAGGATCTTAATACCATTAAATACATAAAAATGAATAAATATATTTTTAATCTATTTATTATAATTCATACTATATCATTAAAATTATGGGAAACCATATATAATATTTTATTCTTTACTGTATTTGTGTATTAATGGAAAACATATAATGATTTTCAGATTTTATACGCAATTTTCTATCTGAAAACCTGATTAAATCTATTCAATCAAGGCCACAATGTATGAAATTAATATATTTTATATTCTATTAAATATTATTAGTATCCTCTTCATTCCATTTTCCTTTAGATTATTTGGTTCTATTATACTCATATGATACCATTTTTTCTATACATGATTATAAATACTATCAGGGAATGTTGAAATATAATTTTTCCAATAGGATTATTTGGTGTAACTAAATTTTGGACAATGGAAATCATAATTATATTAAAAAAATATAATTTAAATCAATTTAATAAATGAGGAAAAATATTTAGAATAAAAAAATTGGGAACAATGTTTTTTTATAAATAAAAATTGGCCCATGATTTTAATTATTGTAAGAGATTATAGAAAGTGGGGGTCTCCATTTTTATTAATAAATAGGAATAAAATATTAATTCCATATTTTTATTAATTATAAATAATAATTCCCCAAATATAATATATTATTATAGATAATATCAATTTTATTTTATTAAAAAAATCAAGCTAATTAATGTCTAAAATTTTTAGAATATAAATTAAGAAATTATTTTATATTATGTTTAATTAAGAAATGAGGAACATCAAATAGAGGAGAACACAATTGATATGTAGTTCATTAGATGCTGTCTATGGGAAAACACTATTCAACCCCACAACTAAATTGTTTGATTATATAAATCTATTGGTCTCAAAGGTGACTAAGAAACCACTCTTCATATATTTTCATCTGATAACCAATTTAGGATATTCTAGTATTCTTGTAGCAGATCCCTAACTTTTATGTATTTCATACCATGTGAGAAATGATTTTGAAAAAATAGGTTTTTCATTTAGGAAACATCATTAAAATTTATCTCACAAATATATAAATAGATAAAGTATAATAGATTATAAGATATTTGATTGGATTATATAGAGACTTTGAGGTACATTCATCATTCATTTTTTCTCTTTTAGATGAATTTCCAAATCTAGAAATTTGGAAATGATTTAGATCAATAATGTTTTCTGAGAGAAATTTGAAACATCTATCGATAAAAGGGAGTCCTTTTATAGGATCTAAAATGATCAAAAATATTATAGAATAATCCTAGTATATTAAACTAGGAATGAACCTCCATTTTTTTCATTCTTAAAATACTAAATGAAACTATATTATACACTATCAAATTCTATTAAGTATACATTTTCATCAGTTGTGCAGCTAGTGGTATGTGTTCAATATAGGTTGATGGATATCCCACACTAGTGATCCACTACTAACTACTGTATGACCTATTTTCCTCCATAACACATCATTACTATATGATACACCATCTATCTGGTGGTGCTTCTGCACGTTTTTTCTCTAAAATAATGTCATCGAGTAGCCATTTCAGATAATTGGGAATTCAGTGTTGTCCATTGCATCCCAAAATATAGAAAATCATATTCTACTTCATTTGGGACTCTTATATGGTTCCTCTATATTAATTCGAATACATTTAAAGATATAATGATATGTTCCCAAACCGTCATAAAGGATTTTAGGTAAATTTATTAAGTTAAATATTTACCACTTTGTGTTTATCAACTACACAATTTCCCATTGAATGAAAATTTTAGACTGATGGGTGAGTATTTATGATCACCAAATCACCGTAAGGTGTAAAAGTAAAAAAATTAAGTAATTTAGAGATTGTATTCACCATAACATAGTAAAATCAATTAAAATAATGGATGAATCATTATTTATTTCATAATAATAGTTTTTAAGTGTGATATATGTTATTTTATGTGTATTAATGGTTTTTTATGTTCGTCAGTATGATTTCCTTGGGATATTATAAAATTTTTATTCAAAATTATATAAATTAATATTTATAATTTAGTAATTTATTATATTGTAGTACCAATTTTATGAAGGTTGTGTAACCTACATAGTTTCACATTGATTTGAATTAGTCATTACATTCAATTAGCTTATTATAATTACGTTTATTTTGTTTAATTTTTTAATGATTTTGAAAATTACTTATATTGTTCTTAAAACTATTTTCCTTTCTCCCTTGATCACAATTAGTGGTTGGGGATGTAGAAAATGGATGGAAGATTATTTATTATATGGGGTAGACACTATCTAAAGGGTATAACTCTATATCATGTAAGGTGGTCCAAATGTTTTGTTCATTATATAAAATTTTATATATTTTTGGGTATTATAGTAATTATTTTTTAATGTGTGAAGGGCATAAGATGTAATCGATTCTGGCTCCCACTTGTTTTATGGGACTAGTAATTCCCTTTTTAATCTTGCATTAACCACTGAGTTATATTGTTTTATACCCTAGCCAACAAGGGAGATAATGGATTTGTTAATTCTTGGTTAGATTTGTACTGTAACCCATTGAAGGGTGTAAAAACAAGATCTAATTCTCCACAAGCCTACATTTTTTTTAATGTCATAATTTTTATTATTACCCTTGAGATATGGGATACTGCTGAATGAATTAAATCTTGTTTTCTGGGTATTTTTCTATGTACTGGGTACCATAAAAGCATATATATTTTTAGTTGAAAATAAATTCATTTATAGATTCCTAAATGGAATGTTAAATTTTTCGAATTAGGTGTATATAATTTAGATTACCAGATAATGATTGATTTTAATTTTAAGTCAATGTGTAGTATTATTTATCTCTTACCATTACAAGAATGTCCCATTTTCATAGTTTAATGATGTTGTAATTTTGGGTTTATGGAAAAGAAAAATAGTTCTTTAAATTGGAAAAAGTGATATGATCTACAACATGTGTGATGTAAAATGATTACATAATGATTATTCCAACTCTATGATCTTGGGATGGTGAATAATTAGTTACCTACATGTGAAATTATTACTATATTTGTTAGATCCAATAAGGAATTGAATAACATTAAATATCTAATCATGTAATGTATGTCAACCCTGTTTTGGAAGCATACTGCAATTTTAGTGGGAAAGTCATTAATAGGGATAATAGTTAATTATATTAACCGAGTATAGGATTAGCTAGAAGGATCATCTAACAGGAATGCTTGATGGTAAGGAATCGAGGGACCTTCTAAATAGAATATATGGGGGCCTTATTGTAATAAAAATACTCAAAATTCATAATTTTGATATGATTATTGATCAAATTATGGGCCAGATCCTCAACATAAAGAATAGGTTTCTTTCATATAGTTGGAGAATCACCCTGATCAATAGTGTACAAGTATATGATCAGTTCATGCAGAATGTACCCAAGAAGATTATTTGAATCCATGAGAGTGATATTTTGACAGTCTTAGGGGATAGTCAATTGGATGGTAGACACCACTAGGTTTCATGGAAGGGGATTGCAAGAACCATCTCAAAGTGGGGGGGGGACAATAAAAGAGGTTCTTGGATTATGAGGGGTCTTTATTTAAATTTAGCTTCGCAGATTATAGAGGGGATGTAACTGTGTGGGAAATAAATCCAAAGAGAGTGTGAGGTTGATATGATTATTTTGAGATAAAGACCTTCAACCATGCAAAAAATCATCAAGCCACATATCAGCTTCGTGCAGCAGCATACTAGATGGATAGTTGGATGGGGAGAAATAAAATACTAGAATCCGAATTGGGGAGGGTCAATTCATGGATTCCCATGATGTCCCACTCTGCACATTTCCTTCATGGAGGAATGTCACTAGAACAACATCATCCAGGCCAATATAGAAGTGAACGAGAAGGAATTTCTTGACAGTATCTTATTAAACAATGACTCATAAAAATACATTTTTACAGGTTCCTATTCAGGGGTGTTCTCTAAAAGAGGATTTCATAACATGATGGCTAACCAAAACGACAAGGATTTTTTGGGGGAGATGTTATGTTAGAAGGAAGTTCTAAAAAAATTTAACATCCTAGTGTAGAGGGTCAGGAACAGGGAAATTCCTAGTGAGGTAATTGTTCAACTGATGGGAATTTTCCTAGCCTACATGTGAAAATGTTGCAGGCAGAAGGAAATTGAGACCATCCGTTACCTATTTTTGGAAGTGAATGGGAATCTGCGGTCTTGGGTGAGTTTTGGAATTTCATATGTTATGTAAGGCATGATGTTTCATTCTAGATCTATCTTCAGTATTGGTTTTAGTGTACTGGAAGTTCAGGTTCTGAGTAGATAGAAAGATTCATTATTCTTATAGAGGGTTGTTAGAGAATATGGTCCTCTAGGAATGATTCAAGACATAACGCTTTTTGGGAATCCAGTATAGTTATAATACTTAAAGAAAATAATATCATTTTGGACCTGAATCTTCTATCTATACGGTAAGAGGATGCCACCACCTTCAATGGTTTTTGGGATTCATCTTCCTTCTAGTGCTTGGCCACCATCGTGGGACATGGACGATGGGTCCAATTGTATCATCCTCTTCAAGGTGTAAAACTCAATAACAATGGGTCCAATATTATGGGGATCATGTGCAGTGGAGGGGAGATCAAGGACCAATGAGGCTCTATCATTATGGGTTTTTAGATTATTTTGATGGGGATGACACTCTTCCTACTTAGGCATATGCAATTATCACTATTCTACAACTATGAAAATAAAATAATTTACCCCTTTAAGAAGATGAGACTAACTCACTGATAATTCAAAATGTTATTCTCATATCAGCACCACCCCAAAATCCATATAATACTCTATTATAAGATGCAAGAGACTGGTGGAAAATCATACTATCATTCTCCATACTTTGTGTGATAGTAATACAGTTGTTGATTTCTTATCCTTTTAGGAGTCCATTAGTGAGAGGTTTTGCAAATTCTCCAGCATCAAGCCATTTCCTTCCAAAGGGCTACACATTTTAAAAGATGATTCCCTTGATATTCACTATTATAGAACATAGTGAACCCCCTTCTTGCAGTTTCATCTTGTACGTTGTTTCATTTCCTATAAATAAATTTTTGTTATTGTTGGTATGTGACACAGTGTGTGATATAAGATAATTCCATGGGGTGAATTATATTATGATAAGTTCTGTAAGCTGTATGATCTGTTATATCTACGAGATAGGATTTATATAGGGAATTCCTATTATTTTTATTTAATGTGGTCAATTACATTGAAGATGAGATATGACATTCAATCTAGATAACTAGGAAACCTATATATTTATTATCTAGAAAAACATTTTGGTGACATGGGGCCATACGATATAAATTATTTTTCTCACATTTTAATGATTCTAGGGATTCATCTAGGCACAGTAATAATATAAGCTATATGAATCCATATAGAATAGACATGAATCTATTTCCAGGAAAATAGAATAGAATACATAGTCTAAAATTATCATGATGTTGAATAGTGTTCCACTTATATTATGTGATATGAGAAACATTATCCCACAATAAGCATTACAATTCATGTAAATCCCTCATATATTTTTCTTATGGGAAAACTTTTCCTCCTTTTAATTTTTCCATGGTGGTCATAAATATATTATTATTTAATGAAACAACCACCCATTAGTAGCTATTTAATTTGTAGTTATTACAATTATATAATTATTGTGGTAAACCAAATCCCACCAGATGACTGATAGTGTATTTTATTTCAACTTATATTTTCATTTTGGGAAAATATATCTCATTGGGTCATATGAATTTTATTGTGGTCCAATGTATACCTTTGTAACACACTAATGGATAATAAATTTTATTTTTTGTACACTAAAAAAAGATATGAGTCAACCATGAGGGTAAACATTTAGGAACATGATTGTATAAGAGGAGTACACATGGCCTCTTTTACTACATTAAAGTTATTACAAACATGCATATACATATATAATAGATAATATTACAGGATTTATTTGGGGTTTTATATTCATTTCTATGGTTACAACATACATATGTACCATAGAGGACTTATATACAATATGTTTTTGTTTCATTTTAGGATATGTGCACTTGCACAAGTGAGTTTGATGGGGTGTATTTATTGGATGTAATGAAATTTCTATAGAATTCATAATCAGAGGAAGAGGATTCATTAATTATTATTTATATTTATTCTATATTTTATGTGTAAATAATATGGGATGATTTAATTTGAAATTTTATACTGTATACCCATTTTTTATATTAGTTTTTAAATTATTGTGTGAATTTCTCTCGTGAGGTAGTTTTCAACATTTTTTCTAATGTATGTAAAGGTATATATCTATTTAATGGGTTTTTAATTTTTTTATAGATATTCTATAATTTTTTTTATATATGATGTAATATAAACAATATAATATGATTTAATATAATTATATCACATATTATGTCATATTGTTCTAATAACATATGAAAATTATATAGTATGATATCATTATATTATAAGGGAAACGTAGATGATACCATGTTTTGTATCATTTTATATAACACAGAATCCAACATAAGATAAATTAAAGGAATGCAAAAATTATTTATTAATAATATTGAATCATTTAAAGTAGGCTTTCATTGATAAAGGTTTATATATGATGCATTTTTTGGTGAATCAATAATCCATTCCTATGATTAATTTATTAAAGATAAAAACATTAAATCATGCATTATATAAAATACGTGTTCATGAATTATCACCAAAATAGAATCCCCAATGGATTATAAAATGAGTTAGTTTTATGAATATCGTTCTTCTTCACCTCTCATTACCAATATAGATACTAACTTGTTTTTCAATGTAGTATTATACCTCTCTAGATTCTGTGGATTCTATTAACCAATAGATACAATGCAAATATGGATGTTCTTTGGTTAACTATTACATATCTTATTTAATAATATTTTTAAATTAGTAGGTGTGTCCTTTCAAATGGTCAGTGGTACACACACAATGTCTTCATTTTATTTATATATGGTTTTTGATTCCATCATGGTATATTTTCATTCTTTATAATTTTTCTATTCTTCTATATTTATTAACATTTAATTGATCAATTGAAACCGATATGTGGTATCATATACTTATGATTATTTTGGATTAATAAATCATGGTTACAAATGATTAATAGTGTATATAATATCAAATCCATATTATAAATCCAATAAAAAAATATAGTCAGTATATAAAATGGTTGAATATATGATATTAGTACCATAAGAAGTGATATGGTCATGTAATTAAATATAAGATTCCATGGGAAACAAAATAGCTTAAGCACTTAGTTTTTCAATATGTCATTCCACAAGATTGACTATATAATCTAACATGATAATATTATTTCATGTGATGATGACAAAGCATCTTATTTAAAGAGTGACACAATGAAAATTTTTATATATGACACAACAGGAGTAGAGGGAGATATGACTATTTTACATTATCAATGGTAAAATATAATTTATAATATTTAAATCAATATATTATCATATATGGATGTCATAATGTGTGATATACATAAGAAACATTAATTTCCCTAAATATTTAGTTTTCAATTGAATTTTATAATTCATATAAAATTTATAAATTATAATATATGGTGTTTTGGGATATTTATTTATTTATATATTTTTAATAAACTAATTTCTTATAGGAGGTTTATAATTAATTATTTAATTTTAAAAAAAAATTATAAAATGAATAATTTTAATTATAATTTTTAATATTGATATACTTTTTGAAATTTATATGGAATGACTCCTAAATGAGAAAAATATATATATTGATATTATACATGTGAAAAATAATTTTTTTATATATTTCAAAAAATATATAAATATAAAAGAGTTTATATTTAATATATGGAATTTTTATAATATTTATTTTGAAGTATTGACACTGAAATGCCTTATTTACTAAATTTTTTAAACAATATCAATTGTTTTTTTGTAATTGATATGACCATGGAAAAAATAATATTAAATATAGGATATTTATATTAGTTAAATAGTTTCTAGTATAGAAAAGGGATATAAAATGTTTTTATTTCATTAACTTATATTTTAATTATATTTCATACAAAATAATAATATAAAAGAGTATATTTTATCATTATATATAATGTATTTATATTTAATGTTAAATTAATTTTTTGTAATTCTTGTATAAATGATTAAGTGAATATAATTTCATTATTTAAGAAGGTTTATTAAGTTTCTAACATCATTTTTAAATTTGTTACATACTCATATTCTATTTTTATTACATTCATTATTCATGGATTCAATTTTTAACTTATTATTATGTGTATTCATTAAATTAATGTATTAAAATTATTTTATATTTTTTCATACATTCATATATATAGTTTAATGCTCGGTGTGGAAATTGATTTAGTTTTCATTTGACATAAATTTATCTTCTATTCCATTATGAGTATAAAATATGAATTTAGTTATAGTTTATACATATTGATTTCTATAATTATGACAGAATTTAGGTATCTCGTGACTAAATTATATTCGGGTACAGTGAATTTGGGTTAAACTACTCATTCTCCTAGAATCTTATACCATTTTAATAAAAGTGAGAGTTTTATATCTATAACTACAAGATTATACATATCTAGATTTTTTGTTTCATATTATTCAAATACATTACATAATAGTGTTTCATGTACCTTAGGCATGAGATGTATTACAATTTTTATAAATGTAGTTAACATTCTTATTTATGCAATTAATACAACGTATGAGTTATATAATTATTGAAACAATAATATTATATGAATATTTAAATTTTGTTTAAGGAAAATGATTACAAACTATATCAATAGAATCATTCATATAGTAAATCCCCTTGAAAATATTATCTGTTAGTTTTCATTTAAAGAAGTAACTTCTTATGTTCTTCATCTTTCATGTATATAGGTCATGATGAATATAGGATTTAATGATATTATTATTTTTAAATCTAAAAATTTTATTTTCATGGAAATATAGGTGATGGGATGGATTATAGATATTTTCTATATTAAGAGAGTTGAATTTTTTTCTACGTGGTCTAAAATTTAAAAAGTGTTGTCCATGGTGAAATTTATGACATGGACTATTTTTTGTAGTGGCTATAACAGATATATGTAGTATATCTTGATGATCTAATGGTGTGAAACACCCATTTTAGGGGTTTGGTGTGTCAAACATTTCATATTTTTACATGAGGAGGTGTGAAATTAAAATTTCAATGCAATGGTATGATGAATTTCCCCTTGTGGGAGGGATGAAAGGCTCATTATGTGGTCATGGCATGATAAATTTCATTGTGTAGAAATATGGAGGTTGGCATAACTACTTTGTGATTTTCCTACATGCATCGTTTAATTCACATGTGGTTTGGTTAGATTAGATTTATGTTACCCAAAATACACATTCTATCGTGGTGTAGTATAGTGGTAGTGCGGGTCGGTCCCACGAGAATCATGGATTAGATGAAGACACCTATTTTAAGAACCCTCTCGGGATGGAGTCCCCTAAAGATGGTTGAGTGTCAGAAAATGGATAATGGTAATGTTTTTTTATAAAAAATAAAAGATAAGAAATGGATCATGGAAAATATTAGGGTTCAAGATAATTGATGGTCTTTATTTCTAACTTGGTATGGTCTTATGTTCTAGGTAATGAAGGAAAGAAGATGTCCTTAGGTGGATATGGTCCAGACAAATAGATCTATCCTAGATAAAACTATTATTTGGAATGTAAATTACTTTAATGAGGATAGATTAATCTAGGAATCAAAAGAAAAAAATATCATTGGCTGTTGGTGATAACATGTTCTACTCATATAAGTCCATGTTCAATCATTCAGGCCTCCAATGGTAAAAATGACATAAAATAATTTGATAGATATTTTTTATTTAACATGATTATGATTCTTTAATATTACCAAGATGATAAATGATGATTAATTAGATTAAATTTCCCATAATCTTGATCCCTACACTATCCAATTCAGCTACCCATGATAGAATCGATCACATCTAAAAATGAAATTGAAAACATATTTAACATGAATATAGATATTGAAATTAAACGATTAACAAATATAAAATTATTATGATTAATCTATTAACTAAAATTCAATTGAGTTATACTGATTCACCTATATCATTGGTAGAACTATTTGGCTGAGATATCTAGAGTACCTGCTCAATTATATGTCCATTTTCAAATGGATCTTCTGACTTGATCTTGTTTTTTGGTCTGAGTGGATGTTCGAGTTTGGTCACTATTTTTTAATATTATAATTTATTGTTGAGTCATTATGTGGTATAGTTCGAATAGAATCTGGATATGGATCATGATCTCTATAGTAGGAGTTACACTAACTCAGCAAAAGCTGAAAACATGAGTCAGGTACTCAAAAATATGTCATTTTGATCTGATGTCGAGCATATGGAATCTATTGTAGTCAAGTCTTAAACATTTTAGATGAATCTGGTGTATGCATGTTGGTGTTGGACTCTATCTTCCATGAATTATTTCATAGAGATATGGGGCCGGTTCATGTCAAGGATTTCATTAATATTTTCTTCTTTGCTTCTTGATTTTTTCATGGTAAGTCAACATTATTCCCCTTAAATCATAGCTGGTGTGTGCTATTTACACCACATTTTTAAAATGATTATTTTTTGAATATTTTTTGTGGAATTTATTGGGTGATAATTTCATGTCATTTCGTTTATAAAAAATGTACAATTAATAAAAAGAAATACGATATTTGAATGAATAAAAATCAAATCAAATACTTTCTTGAAATAATAATGAGAATAATCATATTACAAGTTTGATGTAGATTGATGATAAAGTTCAATAATTTTTTTAGAAAGGAATGTGATATGAAAATATGGTGAATAACGCTTTGAAAATAGATGATCAAGGAACGGGTAATTGTATAATAATGAATAATATTGCTAAAAATTGAGTTTGGGAGAAAATGAGGGAGGGAAATTGAGCATGAAATGAGAGAAAATTAGAGAGAAAATAAATGTCCCATGCTACCTTATATCCATGGTGCGTCTTATTTAGGTAAACAATCAGTATTTTACAAGACATGTAATGGTGTTTCACATTTTGTAATTCTTATATGAGTTTAAATCCATGATTTCAGAATCTATTAAAATATCAACTGAATCTCAACTATTGATTTGGAAATTTTACTCCTTTAATGATGTGTATATGGGGCACACAATGTGTAACATAATTCATTGCTTATCATACAATAATGAATTGATTTTAGAGGTAAAAAATTTGTATTTGAGAATCATGTGATGTATTGTCTTCATTACTTAAAAATTCCCCTTGAATTCCTTAACAACATGTCTATGTACCATGAAAAAATTTACATTTGGTGTAATAGAGTTCCACGATGTGTAATAGGAATTTTTAGTCTGTTTCTCATTTTATTACTGAAACATTGGAAAACTATTTCCTTATGTATGAGGCATATTCATAGTGTATTATTGGGTAAAAAATTTTAATCACTAAACAAAATAGCAGTAAAATTATATATGATTTAAACATACCAAATTCCACCATAGGTGAAAAATTAATTTTCCTAAAAAAGATCTCAACATGGATAACAAAAGTTAGGACATTTTTAAAATAAAAAACATTCATTATATCAATTTAAATAAAAATATGTTAATTTAGTAAAATTTATTCTCCAGAATTATACATGTATATAAAATTATTCATGACTCATAGTTCAGTTCTTTTATCAAAATCTTAATATTTTAATTACTTTTTATTTTATTTTCCTTGAACTCAATATGTATTTTATATTTACCTCATAATAAATTTTATTTGATCACTTAGGGTAAAATGAAACACCATTTATGCTCAATACATGAGTAGATTCTTTGAACCATAATCTTACGTTGGTTCTATCATATCCAATTTGTAATGAGAAAAAAAATTCATGATGGTTTAGTAATTTGGATTTAATGACTATGACGCTTTAGGTAGGTGGGAAAATAGTGAAATATTTTCTCCCAAAGATGGTTATTCTCTAGATTATAATTCATTAATTTCTTGAAAACTATAATTAAATGACTCCTCCATATTTAATGAAGTCAAAAAAACCCAAGAAATCATGTTGGATATATAAATATATATAAATATATCAACATGATAAAAACATTTATCATGTTCTTTTGTTATTCCTTTTCCATTTTTATTTATTAAAATTTATATCTAGGGTATATCACACATATATCCCCAACCCACATATGATCCTTCATAGAATTAATTAATCTAAAAATGTTGATTTTGTAACATCCTAATAAACAACCCAAACTTTTTTTCTTTCCTTATCTATTTTTCAATAGAAACAAATACATTTGAAATACCACAATGTAAATTTTTTTATAATAAAATATAATGTTGATCAACAAAATGTATCTCCATAATAAAAATCATCTCGTGTCTTCTGGTTAAAAAATCATCCCCCACACGTGTTTAATGTATGGTTAGGCATTATTCAAGTGAATTGTAAAAAGGAAAAATCATAGTTGAACAATTATATTTTATATGGAAAGTCATCGAAACTATGGGATTAATGAAGAAAAAGGTTTTACGCAGGTCATAGAAAAAAATTTCTCGATAAATATTACCTTAATAATTTTAAAATTTTAGTATTTCATTGATATCCTCAATATGATCATAGTGAATTTTATGAAATGATATCATGTCTCAGGTGTCTATGAAGAAATATAATCTAAAAATGATATGTAATTATAAACTAAAAATACTGTATGGAATGGGTGTAAATAATGGAAACTAGTAATCGCTAAATGTATAGGATAGAGTAATAATATAAAAAAATATAATTTCATAAATTTTAAATTTTCATTAAATTACTAAGCTCAACAATCAATCTAAAATTATAAAAAGGTACATAACGAGGATTTTCAAAAAATACAACATAACTTTCAATTTTTTTTAAAATGGTATAATGAGTTTCATGTTTGAAAGATGATTCCAAATGAAAAGATTCTCCTAGATATATGGTATCAGGAAAAAATTAAGGTGTACCAAGACTGAAACTCATGGAAAACACCCCCACACATAAAACGATAATGTGTTTACATAGTTTTTGAATGTTACGTCAGAGGGTTATTCAAGATAACGCATAGATTAGTAAAAAGGACATTGGAAAATGGAAATGATACAAAATGAATAGATCCTTGTGTAATGTTGTATTATGTATGGGATTTTGATTTGTCTAAATATTGGATTTGGGATGCCAAAAAATGTGGTGAAAAATACTAATACTTCACTATATAAAACATTTGTCCAAAGGGTTCAATCATTTTTTATTCTCGAAAAATTTGAAATTTCACATTGTTCATAGTAGTTAAATACATCTGATATAAATTTAGATATGTGTGTACAGTAAGGATCAAGGGGACTAATGGATAAAACAATGAAACTAAAACTGTATTACAAGGAAGAAAAATGAAGACAAATATTGATAAAACAAATGAAATATGGGTTTCCTCACCTTAAAGGCTAATAATGATGTCTGCATACAAATAATGGATAAATGTATCAAGATTTATAATCCATCTCCTTATCTATCCTCTATATATTAATTCTAATTTATCTTTTTTACTATATATCTCATGGTCATTTGGTGGTATTTATCAAATTAAGAGCATACCAGGCCTAGATCTGATGTGAAATGAAGTGTATCTATGCTCAAGGTGGTGACTGTTGATCATGAATCTCTAGTGATAGCTCTTGAATATAATGTTGTACCTCCTCTAGGTGTTCAATTTTTCTTCAAACAAGGAATGATGATGGTGAAGGTGCAATGAGAACCATATATGAAATATAGGAGCTATACCTATATAATGTAAAAGTGTAAATATTTGAAAAATAATGCATGTAAAATAGAACATACTATTATCCCATATGTGTAACCTATAGTGATACAATCATGAAGTGAAATATAACTATTAGAAATTATCATTATCATGGAATGATAAATATAATCAGGGAGGGGACTAGGGTACATTATAAAAAATCAATGTCAGCAATAACACCATCGATAAACTACTCCTTAATAATGTGTGGTTGTAACTTCTATGCCTAGTCAATTGATGTAATGGATGTTGGGGTAAGCTAGTAATATATTTATGATGGTGTCATAGTACAAAATTCTCATTGAGTGCTGGGTAGTGGGGAGGTACTGATCCGTAGAGTTGTCTTGGTTCAAGTGGCAAGATCGATGAAGGGAACCTCGGTGGATGGGTTGGATTCTGGTCTCATGCCACTTTGAGATTGCTCTTCCATATATTCCTACTAGGTATCATGGTATATCACCTCTGATGGTAAATCATACAAGGAGGTTTATAGGGAAGTAGTGGTAGATTATGAGGCGTAGATAGGGTATGGTGATGGTAAAGAAGGGGTAGTGAACTAGAAGAACACTGCGAAAGGGATACAGAGGTATTGTGAGTTCTAGTGCACGTTCTCCAATATGTAGAGTTGCATTGACCAGATATCTGATGTATAAGATTTGGTGTGTGGTATAATAGGATAGGTGCTATTATTAGGTGGATAATGGGGAGGTTTTGGGATGGGAATATAAGAGGTGGTTCGTGGAACAGAATTTGGGGTTTTTGGTGTTGTTTGATCTAATATATGATCTCATAGGGATTCATCAATAGCCTTAACTACTCCTGGTTCCCCAAGTAGTTCTCATCATCCATAATATATATTTCATCTTGGGCAGTCATATAATAGCATTAGATTCCATCGGATTGAGAGAGGTGAGTGGTATGGTGGTGAAAAATATGTTGAGATGATGGTCTAGATGTGTTGTCTAATATCCCTTCCACTAGTGTTACTCATATCCTATAGTTATGCGCTCTATAATATAATTAGAAAAGAATCATCATATTGATGTTAGGCCCTCCCATGTATGATTTGGGTATAATGACATCCGTAAAACTAAAACATCCATGAAACACTGCTTGTGATGACAAGGAATGTTTCAGGGCCCTATCTAGGATATGTTGTGATGGGCCTTACACCTAGGTAGACTTGGTGACCCTGAGATCATGATTATTTTGAGAATACTTTGAAATCTTCCAACAATACTTCTTTGGATCTGATTTTTTGGCTCAAGATGTAGTCTAGGGAATACCTGGCATGTGGCGAAATCCTCATTATAGATCTTGAGGCCAATTTCAAATTCTATTAAGGAAATCTCATGAGGCCATCTCTATATTCTGAATTATAGGTTATCAACTAAGAACTCATTAGTGGGATGAAATTCAAGAAAGAGAACCCAGTACAAATCCCCACATACCTCAATAATGGATGAAATATAGAGGCACTCAATGATATGGGGGGACCGCTTATATGATTTTTAGGTGAGAAATGATGGAAATATTAACAGGTTTGTTGGTTCATATTAGCTTCATCTACATCTGGTTGAAATCCACATGTTGTTTTGGGTCAAAAAATGAAGAATATAGAATAGTTGAGGGAGTTCATCTCTATACAACTAACCACATATGGATTGGGTCTCATCACGAGTGGGGGTTTCTCAGAGACTACACAAAGAATGGAGGGGGAAGCTTTGGGAGGTGCTGGTGGTGTAGTTGGTGTAGTGTCTCCTAGGAACTTTACTAGAGTTTGGTCATCATGATTAGACATAAAATTAATAGGGTAGGGGAAAAAATAATTGTTCACACCATAAGGAAGGTGGTTTGAATGTAATTAGGGATAAGGGATAAGAAATATTGGGAGAGGGAGGCTCGGGGAATCGGGAGTGGCAGGGAAGTGGACATAGTGGAGGTGGTCATTTGTTGAGTGGTGAGAGAGGGAGGGAAAAGGTACATGTGGGAAGGAAGGGGTTGGGTTGTTAACCATAGGTTCGTGAAATATTTTTTGAAAACATGATCGGGAAAATACATAACATGTAATCGTGTTTCACATTGTATATTTGTTATTTTAATGAAATTAATAGTCATGAAAATACTGGTTGAGAGATATGGTTACATGACGTGTAATTTGATCATTCTAATCTGATTTAGACTCAACCATGGTCTTGTTCTCCCTATATGCTCTAGGTTATATTAAAACTTATTTTATCCCATTCTATCCTATGGTGTCCTAATCTAGGTTAAATCCTTGTCATCATAACATTTAATTTTTTGACCTATATTCATAGATTCTTAGATAAATTTCAAATTAATGAAATTCCCTTCTGGGAAAGGTTCTTGAAATATTTGTAATCAATTGCCATTGAAATAGTATAGGGTTTTACATCTCTTTGAATCTAAATCATCCCATAATGAAATTAGGGAATGACTCCAAATGGTCTTGAAAATCTCCATTTAATATTCCTAGGGAACATTTATAATCTTGTGTTTAATAATAAAACATTATTCCTTTAAAACAAAATTACATCTTTTTTTATGTTATACATTCTATTTTATTTATTTATTGATCTTGGAATTTTCATAAAAATTATTTTTGAACTCTTGTAATTCATCTAACGACAACATCCTGGATTCTTTATCTTTTTTAATGTCTAGATTGAACTTTTCAATTTCCCAATACACACAATTCTTTGTTTCAACTAAAAAATGACATGTCATCCCATATATAAATTGGAATTGTGTTCACCATTGGTTGGTTTGTATGTAGTGTGTTACACCTAAAGTTAATCATCTAATTTCAGACTCTAATCGCTTCGACATGTGTTCAGGTTCTTTTCTAGGATTTTTCTAATTTCCCTATTTGAGACTCCATAGTCTCTATTATTTGTGGTGGTATAGAGTTCATGTGTTGACCAAATAACATATTTTGTAAGAAATCCAATGAATAAATTATTAGTTGAATGAGTTATTCAATCACATATTATTAGTCTAGGAAATATTAATCAAGAAGTTAAATTTTTCTTTATGAAATTGATGACCACCATTATGGTGTATTGAGTTTTAGCTTCTCATTCTACTCATTTTGAAATGTTGCAAACACCAACAAGGATATAGAACATTACATGTGAATTGGGAAATTTTACCATGAAATATATCCCACATAAGTTGAATATTTTGATTTCTATTTTAGGATTTTTGTGAATTTCATTTTCTTTTCTAATGTTGTATGTTTGATAGCACTACTCACAACATTGAAAAAATTTCTTCTATCTTGGTGGAGTGTTAGTCAGAAAGGTCCACTTTCAGTAATTGTTTCTGTGATGCGATTCAGTATTTGAAATACCATAGTTGATGATTCATGACACATTTCTAACACATTTTGGATTTCATCCTCATGAATGAAGTGACATAATAAACCATTAGAACATCTCTTGAAAAAGAGTTGTTCGTCTCACTAGTAGACTGAATCTTCAGCAAAAAATAATCTCCTTTGATAGTATGATTGTTCTAGGTATAGGTGTCATGTGGCTAGAAAATTTTCAAAATAAAAAACCATGTATTTTACTTTTTATTTATATAGAATCGTGTTTCATCAGGGAAGTACAGGTCAATGTAGTTATAATCACTATCATTTATAAGTGGTAATAGAAGTCAAGATTGATGATATGAGGTTAAATTTTCCATTCCCTTAGTATATTGGATGAAAATTTCAAAATCTTAAAGTAGTCTAATCCATAGTATCATTATTGGTTTGGAATCATTTTTATTAGATATTTCAAGGTTGCATGATCACTCCATACAATCACTTTTAATAAAAATATATAGGAGGGAATGTTTTTATAGAAGGAACAACTACTAAGAGATCTTTCCATGTAGTCATGTAGTTCACAGGATCTTCATTCATTGTGCAACTGTTATAGTAGATTACCAATAAAACTTTTCTGAATCACTATCCCAAAATAACTTCATCATCAAATTAAATAGCATCACACATCAATTCAAATTATTTTTCCCAATCAGGTTATATGATTATAATAGCGATTATCTATATTTTCGTTATATTTTTCATTGAATTAAAATTTTGATTCCTTTGATAACTGATGTGTCATATGGTGGTAAACATTGAAAAAAGATTTCATGAATCACTAATAGAATCCACCTGTTATTTAAAAACTATATATTCCTTTAACTATTGTGGGATCTGGTAAACCATTGATCACATCTATATTAGAGGGACCGAATTCTATTCCATCATTAGTAATTTTGTATCTAAGGACTATTCCTCCTAAAACCATATAGTGTAATTTTTCCCAACTCAAGAATATTCACTTATCCTCATAATGTTTCTTGTGAAAATCAATATTTGTTTGGAAGACATTAAAGGATCATAAATAATATGAAAATTCATCCACAAAAATATCTAATAACTCATCCATAATGTCATGAAATTTATGTTTCATGCATCATTGTTATTTTTCTAGTGCATTATAGATAATGAAAGACATGCGTATATTGGAAAATGAACCAAATAGACATGTGAATGTTGTTTTAGTATAATCTTTTTGATTGAATGAAATATTATGTTATCCCAAATATCTATGTAGGAAATAATGGAATTCATTTTACTGTAGTCTTTAAAAAATTTTACTCATGAAATGAAATAGAAAATTATCTTTTGGGGTTTTGTATTTAGATTTTTTATTCAATGGATACTAGTTATCCAATGATGGTGTGCATTGATATCAGTTCATCTTCATCATACTTCTTTATTATGAGTCCACTTTCCTTGGGAACTACATGTAGCAGGCTCTCCCACCAATGTTTAGAGAGTAAAAATATTATTCCAGAATCAAGAAGATTTAGTACTGATTTCATAAAAATAACTTTTATTGGTGGTGTTAGTCACCTTTTTTTGTTGATTTTTGGGTTTTTACAATCCTCTAGTATGATATTATGAGTGCATAAAGGATTTTTGATTCCTTTAATATTAGCTAATCCCTAGGATGTTAACTGCTTATTTCATTTTAGTACTTCAACCAGTTTTTCCTCTTCTGACTAAGATAGTTCATAGTTATTCATAAAGTGTTCTGTACTATAAGTCTCTAGAATGTAATAATTTAATGTACTGGGGAGGGGTTTTAGTTCTAATTCTTATGTTTGAATGACTAAGGCTATGAGAGGTGAGATTTTGTCTCCTGTAAGAGGTTCTATGTAGTTAACTTCTTAAAAATCATATTTACCATCTTCATTAGTGAGAAGTATATCACTCTCTTCTTCAATGATTAAGTAGACTTCTCTTTCAGCATTGATAAAGATAAATTAGTAGTCAAGAGAATCATCTATTTATTGTGATCATTTTTCTTTTTCTAGCATGAATTATTCCTCACATACTCAGAATTTGATTCTTCATTTATTTATATCGATCAATTTGATTATATTGGCTTGGAATGGTCAGCCTAGAATTATTGGAACGTCTCATTCAAATTCCAAGTCTATAATGAGAAATTATACTAAAAAAATGAACTTTATGACTTTGACTAAGACATCCTCAAGATTTACTCATTGATGATTTTTATAATATTTATAATAAGTTGAGTTCAATTCTAGTCGGTTTGATTTCATTAATCCTTATCATATGGAATACACTCATTAGAATGGGGATGATGTTGGATCCTAAATCAAAAAATTTTCTTCTGAAGTTATATTATTCTATTGTTCAAGTAAATTAAATACTTCCAGTATCACTCGTTTTTTGTGGAATGTTCTATTGAACCATTGTGGAGCATTCTTCATTCCTTGAGATGAATCCTAGGTATTCTATATTTCATTTTTTGAAATCATATCTTTTATAAATTTTTCATATGGTGGAATTTGAGTGATTTCCTCCGCCAAAGGAATGTTCTTTGTAATTTCCTAAACATTTCAAAAAAATTGGTTTTTTCCATTCAATTATTCCTTTCATTTATATTTACAAAAAAGGATGTTTTTTCCTATAATTTGTTCTATCAATATATAGTTATTGCATAGGTTTCGATATATTTGGGGCTTTAGTAGATCGTGTGACTTCTTTAGTTATTACATTGGAAGGTTCAGTATTTTCGTCATCATTGTTTGCTTCTATACATTTTTTCTAGTTTTTCTATTCCTCAGCTCATTTTCCTTCTCCTGTACAGGGTTAAAAAATTATTTTAAACAGTCATACCACATAACAACTTCCTTTTACACTTTTATTGGGTACGTATCTATGTTACTGGGTACAATACCTAGAAATCTCTCTGAAAAGTACTTTTATATTTGACACATTTTACGTTAAAGTTGTGTTTTGTGGCCCTTTGGATTTGAATTTACATATATTGAGTGGTAATCATTTGATAAGTATTTTAAAAAACAAAGATGGAGAGTATATTTTCCACATTTAATTGTAGAGGTACATCACATTGTGTATGTCTTGGTGGAACTGGTTGAATTTTTTTTCGCCTTTCAAAGGGACGATTTGTTGGATTTCTTATTATGGTGGTCGAGGAACAAGATTTATCAGTGGATATATTGGTTGTCATTGATTTTTTAATGGTTCATTACCACTTCAATTAGGTAAATACCCTTGATTTGTTTTTTTTTTCTATTGAACTGGAATTTGTGGAAAGTATTGTATCAACTGATGAAATTCTTTCCTTGATGATTTTAATTAATGTAATTACACTCCTTGAATGGTTGTTTATCAACACATTCCGTGCATTCTTGAAAATAGTGTGGGCCACTACACATTTTTCATTATTGAATTTTCATGAATTGAGTAGGAGTTATTAGTGATAATGTTTGTAGTTTGAATAATTCCAACTTCATGGTCAAAGCATCAACTCGTGAAACTAGATGAATATGATATTAAACATAATGGATTCCATGATGGGGTTGTCAAATATCTATCTACAATATACTACAATTATGAGATACTTAATCTAGAATCTCTCAACCTTCTATTGGTGTTTTTAATTTTAACCCTCAATCAACGGTTGCATCAATGACAGGGAGGGAAGCTGGTTGGAGACCTTGATAAAATTACTAGAGATGAATCCACATATTGATTCCAGGATGCGGCAACATTCGGGTATGATTTTAAGAGTCCCATTATTCCCACGCTAAATCTATATCAACTTGAAATAAATTCTAGATATCATTCTACAATTTCCAAGTGAAAATTGGTGGGAAGTACCTATCTAGGAATTTAATTGGTAGATCATCCCATGGAATGATTGAATTGGTTGATTAAATTTTAAGCCAATATTTATCTCAGTCTCAAATTGAAAATGGTATGAATAAAACATTTATAGAATATGATGACACACCCTTCATTAAAAATGTATCAAAGACATTCAGGAAATTCGAAATATACTCACGGGTTCTTCACTTTGAAGCCCACTGAATTAGATCATATTCTAGACAATATGAATTTGTCAAGATTTGATATAAAGATATGAAACTATATAGGAATTTGTATGATACTATTAATAACACAGTGGATTGATGGAAATTCTTAATTCATGATGGTGTTCTATATCAGCACAAGATGCTCTCCATTTATGGTAGGCCACATGTTTTATGGGTTGGGTTGAAACGATATGTAGGATTTCCCTGGTCTTCAATTTTTATAGCTAGTGTGTGGAGATATATATTTTTATTTTATTCGTTAAGGCAAGATATTATTGTATATCAAGGATCATATAATGGGTAAAACGGTCTTACTTAATTCACTAATTAGCAAGAAGAAGGATGTAGTTGAGTCCTACATACTTTACTTAAACATAACTTTTTATTAAAAATGTTCTAGAGATACATCAACAAATCCCTCTCAAGGAGAGAGGAAATGATAAAGACCCATAGAACCCCCTTGAATCACCTTCCTACACTCTAAAGGAAGGAGACCTAAGCTATCATAAATCACCAGAGTATTAGTAGGATTCCAATGATGTACAAGTTAATCAGCTGCAAAGTTACCTTACCGCTTAATATGATGAAGATTCTGTCTAAGGTTGAACTCTGTGCTGCACCTCCGAAGCAGATAAATCCGGCACTATGGTGCCTCCCTTCATTTCTAAATGGATGACACTAGAATTTCATAATCATAATCAATCACCTACATCTGGATCTACAGCGTCTTGCAAATCTCAATTCCAGTTACAAGCGCATGTACCTCTGCCCCCAAAGAGGACCCCACACCATAGAATTCATTGAACCCAAGGAGAACTGCGCCCCTTTGATCCTGAATCACCCCTCCTCCTCTCATAAATCTTCACATAGAGGACCCATACACATTTATCTTCCATCCCCTTGAAGGCGGTATCCACCTAATCCACATACATTCTTTTCCCCGGAGACTACCAGGTTGATGCATAATACCACACATCAACACCATTAGCTGGTTCCCCGGGAACAACGAACCCATATCATGAACCAACGACCTCAACCGAACCTTCAAGAGCAACAGAGACACCCTGATGACTCAACTGACCTGATTGCGTGCCTCTGAGATGACCCAACAGACCAAGGAAAGAATGACCGCCCACACACAACAGCCATCAGACCAACCTTCGACTCCCTGAAACCATGTATTGATGACCTCAAGCACTGTCAGATTCTCCTTCGAAAGGCAAGGTTGAGGGCAGAACAACAACCACAGATGGTGCGCCCAGCTGGTCTGGATGAAAAGTTGAGCAACTGTTTCAACCTACGGCCGCTCATAGCAAAAGCACAGTGAAGCCATCGCAATCCCTCTCCATTGTACATTCTCATCGGTGGGAAGCGCCTTATTTCTAATACGCCAAACAAGAATGTTCATCCTAGTTGGAATCTCTTTGCACCACATATTTCTTCCACCCAACTCCTACTAGCCTTCCGGGAGCACCCTTCTTCAATAATGCTTGGCGCAGAACCTTCCCGAGGTCAAACCCATGTAGCAACACCTATCATGTTACTCATTCAATATGATGCATTCTTAATCCCTCCGCTGTTCTGGATTGAGAACGTTCAACAATAGTTCAGGTTGAAGGAAGGCCTCCCTGTTCAAGATGTCTGGTTGGGGACAGCTAGGAAACTCAAGTTTCTCCTCCAACCAATTTACCTTCCAGATGTTTATATCCCCCTTCCCCACTGTCCACCTAGATGAATTCGATAGAGCCTCGATATGAGACATCATGTTCCAAGCCAGTCGTGTGAACCAAGGTCCAGTGGGCGACACCCCCCGAAGCTCGATGTACCTTTCCCTTAAAAACACCGCCCACAACAACTCGCCCGCAATGATCTTCCAGGCCAGCTTGCCATGCATGCTTTGCATGGATCCTTTAACGTCACATAAACCCACTCCCCCCTCTTCCACTGGTCTGATCATGAAATCCCATGATGCCCAATGAGCATGTCCCACCTGATTTCAATCCCGCATAAAGGAATTCAAAATGGTCTCAATACGCTTAACAACCCCTTTGGGTGGTTGAAGCATCGAAAAAACATGCATAGGAATTGAAGTCAGCACACTATTAACCAAATCCACCATCCCACCAAAGGAACCAATCCTTCTCTTTCTGTTCTGAACCCTTCCAACCAATAGTGAGATGATGCCCTCAAACTGTTGTTTCCTGATGCGACTGAAGGAGAGAGGCACCCCCAGATAAATCATCAGCATCTACCTCTGCTGGCATCCTATAATATCCAGAATGTCCCTACGACATCTCAGTGAACACTTTTTGGAGATATATGTAAAGATTTTAGAATTGTTAATGAACTACCCACTCAACTACCCATACGTGCCCAATATCATCATAAGATTCAACAAGGATCATCATCGCCCATTAGTGAAAATTAGAATGTCGTCAATGAACATTAGGTGTGAGAAGATTACCATTCTTCCTCTACCGCAATAGGGTGCCGACTTACCCTCCTCCATGCCTTTTCATAGATTATTAGGGAGAATTTCTTGAGCCAAAACAAAAAGGCTTGGAGATAGTGGATCCCCCTGTCGAACCCCCCAAACTGGTTTAAAGAAAACAATACTTTTCCCCATGATCGAGACAGAAATCCATGCAGATGAGAAACATCTGAAGCAAGGATCACAAAACCACTCATGAAACCCATACCTCTTCATTTACCGAATGATATAGCTCCACTCAAGCCTATCATACACATTTTCCATATCTATATGAAGAATGACATTAGATACCATTGACATCTAGTTGATATCATTTAGTAATTCACTTGCAATCCCAACCACCCCCTGTATACTGTGTCCACCAATGAAGTCGTGTTGTTCCTTTGAAATGAGCTGTGAGGGAAATCTTCCTAGCTTGTTTGAAATCAGAGAGGCCAAAATCTTATAAGACACATTGCAAAGACATATTGGTCTATATTTCCCTATATTGGTTGGGTCCTTTAACTTTGGAATCAGAACGATGTGAGAAGCACAGACGGCCCAAGTTAGATGGCCCCCTTTGAAATAATCCTGAACCGCTTCCACCACCTCAGTTCCAACAACTTCCCAAACTGCAACATAAAAATCCCCTGGGAAGCCATCTGGGCCCGGTACACTATCCCTGGGGATACTAAACATTGTCTCCTTAACCTCCTTCTTACTGGGTGAAGCGCATAGGTTCATATAATCTGATGTAGTGGAGTCAAAAAAAGTGAATGGAAAATAAATGGAAATGGGGAATGAAATAGGTCATCCATAGTTCATTGGAAAAGGTTACCAGACCTTAGCACATTCATTTTTTGAATCCCCTGTAGCAGTGCCAAAATTTGACAAACCTAAACTCATCATTTAATGTCCAAGGTATATGGTCAGATTAGATTTATGATTCCCAAATTACAATTTCTACTATTGCATAATATAGTGGTAGTGTGGGGTCTTCCACATATATACCATATATTTTTTGTTGTGAACTAATTTTAGAATGAATTTGGGTTGGAGAAAAATCAATACGGTTATGTTTTGGAAAATTACTTAATCTCCGAGTAAAATGCATTATAATCATAGATAAGAAATGGATCAAAATTAATTTTGAGGTTCATGAGAAAGGATGATCATTAAGTATAACATTTTATGGTCCTATGCTATAGGATTAAAAGTGACATGAGGATATTATTTTTTATGATCAAGAAAACTAGATCTATATAAGATACATGAATTTCATGATCTATAAATAAGTGAAAATAGTATGCATTAATCATGGCCTCAAAAGAAGAATTTATCATACGATATTGGTAGTAGCCCATTCTACCTCAATCAAATCATGTTCATTCATTCAACCCTTCTAAGGTGAAGACTTCATAAAAAATTGGATTGAAAAATAATATTTAACTATATTGTTATTCTGTAACATTACTAAGATGATAATTAATGATTAATAATATTCAATCACCCCTAATATCAATCTCTACCATATACAGTTTAACAACACATGGAAGAATCAATCACACCTACATAAGAAATTGAAATCATAATAAACATGCCAACAAAGATTGAAATTTAATGAATAAGACCATAAAATAAATAGGATTAATCAACTAGCCAACATAAAATTGATAATAATAAATAAAATCATTAAATCAATCATAATTAAATCAAATACTTACATGAAAAAAATGAGAACATGTACAGTATGAGTTTGACGTAGACTGATGATTGATTCGATGAATAAGAGTATCACTGTGTGGGTGATCCAAACTGGATGAGGAAGGCTTCTTAAATCGATGATAAGGGCTTTAGTAATCATAAATTATTTGACAAACATGTTGTAGATTGAGTTTCGTTGAAAATGTGGGAAGCAAATCAAGAAGGAAATGAAACAAATGGGGTGGGGGGATCAAAAATTCCTTAGCTGACGTCATTCCATAGTGCATGGGATATAGGGAAATAATTATGATTTTACAAAATATGTAATGGAATTTCATTTCTTCTAATTCTGATTGAATTTTTCCTCCATGATTTTTGAATCTACAAAAATCTCGCACAAATCATGACTATAGATTTGTAAATTTCACTATTTTCATGATGTGTATCTTGGAAACACAATGTGTATCTTCAAATAATACTTATATTATATGAGGAATTAAAATCAAAAGTTTCATGATGTGTATTGATGAATCATGCCTTGAAATTTTTTCATGACTCTAAAATCCCTCATTGAATCCTTTACAAATTTTCCATATACTATGTGAATTATCTAAATGTCATGTAATGGAGTTTCAAGACATGTAATGGAACATTTTTTATATTCTACATTGTTTTATTTGAAAGCTTCAAAATGTATTTCGAAGAATAAAAAACATATACAAGGTGCATCATTTGGTAAAAATATGTATAATTGTTAAAAAAAATGGAAGTAAAATGTATATATGATTTCATCTTATCATTGGTGTGATGAAATCATGGGGTTTCCCTTGTTTTTTGGTGGGATTTTGATGGGATCCATTGTTGAGGGTGAAACAATCATGGTGGGAAGGATAATTAAATGCTTTAGGATGATCATATTGTAAATGGAAGAATTGACATAATGAAAAGGGGACATTTCTATATTAAAGGCTTGGGTTTGTAGATTATTCATTAACTGAAGACTGATCAATAATGGTTGTGGTCTCTATATGATGGTGATCACCCCTCATGTTTTCCCTATATTTATGAGGTTTTGTTCCCCATGTTTTTATCATTTATTATTTCCTTTGAACCCAATTCATCATAGAGACCTCCTTTGTAAACTTTGTTTACCTCCTCACACTAGGTACTCAAATTGGAGATTTTTTGGATTGATTTCTCTCTTTATCTAATTTTTTTATCTTCTCCCTTTGGAATTTTGTAATTATCTTCCTTTATAAATGTTATTATACTTATTTTCAGGAGTTGGGGTTAATATTATAACATAGATGATGATAGATTATAGTTTTTATGTCCCAAGGTGGTTTCATTAATGTTTTAATGTCCTTAATTACCAAATCATAATTTCTTATACATTACACACTTGATGATTCATATCGAGATAGTTTTCATGATAAATATCCTTATATTTTTTAATTTGGATGTATCAATCTATTTTAGGTATTGAATAAATTGATTTAATTATTTTAATCGATATATATATAATCATATATGGTATATATTGATTAGAAGAGGTGCTTTGTATATAGTAAAACTTTTTACCTTGTAACATCTTATATGTTTAGTGGTTGTTTGTTGATACTTCTTGAAATCATTTTTTATATAGAGACTTCAGTGTTATTTCTATTATTTTACATTCAAAACCAACTCTCCTTAATAATTAATCACCTAAATATGGTATGGAATGGATTTTGTAAAATTTAGGTTTTTTCTATTAATTCATAGGTAATATATGTTCAATTATTGTGAAGGTATGCATAATAATGTTTATTTCTGTTGCTGTTAATTCTAAAATTGACTAATACATGTTGAAAATATTATTTCTATGGTGACTATGAATGTGTTTTTATTATGGGGACTACTGTGTTTGTGGTAGGCAGCATATATTGGTATGTGGGGCCGTAAACAGTTTGTAAGGGCAGGAATTGATGTCAAGTATTTTATATGGGTTCTTGTGGTGTATATTTCCAGGAGATATGGAGGCTTTAATGTGGTTGATGTTTCTTTTGGGGTGATATTACAACTTTCATGTGTTTTTTGGATTTTTATGGGTAATAGAAAATCATATATTGGGTTTTGTGTTGAATCCAATAAGAATTGATAATGAACAAAAATTTCATTTTATTGAGTTAACGAAATATAGATTAAATTAAATATGGGTAATGGATGAAATTGTGTTTACATAAAAATGATATCTAATATAATAATAAATACAATATGGTTGGTAATGTGTAAATATGAATGTTTTAAAATGATATGACTAAATGGGAAATATTTAATTATTATACTGCCTATTTGAAATAAAAAGTGGGGTTGTTCTAATAGTTTTGTGGCTGGCTGTAGTGGCGGGTGTGAAATAAGAAATAGTGAGATATCTGTACCATGTAGAGTAGTGTGTTATTGGTGATAAATCACAATGATACTATTTTTTTATTACTTTATTAAAATTATATTATCTTTTTTTATCCAAATTCACTCTATACAAATCGTATAACCTTATTAATTCCATTATTGTTTTTAGTTTCGATGTCTTCCTTAAAAACATGGTTTTTGAGTGAAAAAATGGAAGACTACTCCCTCATCTCCACCCCATCTTAAAAATATAGATAATGCTGAGGTTAAATGATGTTCATTTACACATAAAGTGAAGATTATTAGTGGATAATTTCATATATAGTGAGTTTTGTGCATATTAGGGGGACTGGATGAGGTGAATGTCCTTTTCTTTTATGATCATTAATATTAATGAAGATCATTGTGTAGTTGAGATGTGGATAAGTGGATATGGATGTTGACTATTTCTAATTATTACATTATGAACTATATGGTGAGGGGTAGTTAGGGTCTTGGTCCAACCCACACCATATGTGTCTTGGTATATATGATATATAGATTTGGTTTGGATGATATAGTAGGGATGGTACTGTAAAGACATTTATAATTGGGGTGTGAAGGTGAAAATATGATATGGAAGAGCTATGAAGTACCATATTTAAAAATTATTTGGTATTTTTATAAAATATTTGACGTTTATATTTCTTGAGTGAGCCTATATTAAATTTATAGAAAGTTAATATAGAATTTTTTATTGTTTCTTCTATTTGTTCATTGCAACATTATTGTGATCCTTCAAAATTGTGTACAAGAAGTATTTAAGAGGACCCAAGTGAGTATACATGTATTCTAAGATCTATATAAATAATAATCATATTTATAGTTATCTTGGTGGGATAAGGTTATTGAGATAGAAATTACTAGCATATAGATTTGTATTACTGTGATTGTTTTGGCCATAAGACTTGATTTTGGTATTTCATTCTAGAAGATAAATCATTAATAAATTAGAATTAATTTTTTGATATATTCATTATTTAATGATATGATGTTAATTTTTGGTTTGATTTATATATTTCTAGGATTCGTGAGTTTAATTCCTCCAATGTTTATTATTTTTAACCTCATTTTTATTTTACACGTCATTTAATATTAGACGTGGTATTTATCGGTCACTCTCATGTTCACTATTGTCCCTGGATGGTATCCCAGTTAAGGTGGGTTGTGAAAATGTTTGATCAAATATATGATGAAGAGTGAGTATGGAGAATATTATTAGGAACTAGTGAGAACATTCTGGGATTAGTAGGGAACCAATGTTATTAAAACAGGGTGTCTAATTTAATAAGGGAGACTGATGAGGGTAAAAATGATTACAACCCCAATGATCTCTTAAAAGGATCTCAATATTAATGCACATCCAAGGAAATGTAATAATTATAATGTAGTAAATGTAATGAAAAAAATTATAAAAATTCAATATCCATTTTTATGAATATTTTATATAGTATAAATCACATTAAATCACTTAGAGAACACAATAATAACATTTTAAATGAATAATGAATGAAATAAGAGATATTTCTAGATGGCAAGAAACATGTATAGATTAAACAGTAAAATTACCAAAGAATATTAATATTAACCTTATGAATATTAAATAAGAAAAATGAATAGTATACTTACACAAGAAAGTATAAATAAATTTTAGGCATCTTAGAAATGAATGTGTGATATATTTATATCACAGTATTGGTAAATAAATATTTTAAAATTTATTAATTAGGAATTTTTTATTTTGAAATTCATATATATTTAATTATTATTGATAAATATATAAAATATTTAAAAGAAAATATTTTTTGATAATATAAAATAATATATTAATATATAGTTTATTTTAGGATTTTAACATAATTTTAGGAGACCGTAAAGAAAATTAGTGTTATGAAATCTATTATATTTTTAAGATCTGTATTTTTTTAGTAAATGTTGATTATATTTAAAATTAAATTTATCAGATTTAATAAATTATTTTAAAAAAATGGATCTCGTTTCTGAATTATAAATTTCTAAAAATATTTATGGTGAATTTTTGGGATTTTTCTAAAATACATGTTTTTTTTGTGAATATTAAAATAAGATAATTTACTATAAATGATAAATACCTGAATTATTGTGTCTTAGTTGTTGTATAGATAATTTATTCCCATAATCTATATTTATAATTCATTATTTTAATATAATTTTTTTAGTATTTTTAATATATTCATATTTTTGATCCAAAATTTTAAACAAATGGATAAAATATTCAAAAAAAACCCTATCCTCCAATACAAATACTCCCCCTCACCACCCCTTAACCTTACACCTTCCAAGCTATGATCTAGGTAAAATTTATTCCCAATAATCCATTTGAGCCCCTAACCCATGTTCATATTCTCATGGTCACAAAAAAAATACCAACATGTTTTCCCTGAAAATGTTATCAAGGAATAGAAAATCAAGAGGTTAAACCCTCTTTCATTTCTTTTAATTTATTTCCACATTATTTTTTTATTCACTCCTCAACTCACCTAATAAAAATAAAATAACAACTACATTACTATATATATATACTATTTTTTTGTTCTAATGTAATAATCCATCATCAAGCCCCCTCTCATCTTCCTTTTATTCTAAAAATGGAAATGTTGTTCTTGAGGAGTTGTTTCATCACCTTCAAGGATAAAAAGTTTTCAATTTCCTACATAGTCTTCCTAATTTTTCATAAAACCATTATAATTCTTAAAAATTATTGTAAAATTTATATTTCAATCATTTTTATGTTCTGGATGTAACATATTTACAAAATACAAAATGAAATGACAAAACAGGTTTATTGTGATCTAAACCTGGTAAAATTAATCGAAACGATATTCATTAACATGTTATCTGAGTATTCATCCTCATACATGGGAAAAATAATATATAAGACCAATAAAACTACTATTTTTTCATTAATAACCTGAAATTTTAATTCTGTAATATTATACATATTTTACATGAACATCAATACTTATTGAAAATAAAATTGGTCATGAAAAACAAGAAAATGAATGCTCTAAAATGATGAACATAAACTATATAACTCATAATTTAGGCCTTAAATTAACACAATATATCTATAAAGAATAACTTAAATTTATAAAAGTTTGTGAATTAATTAATTAATTAATTGAATTTGATTTCCCAGGACATTAAGGTCAAGTGAAAAACACATTCAGACATAAGGTAAGGGTATTCTTCCCAAACCCCCTTTTTAGTTATGGTTTTTATTATTCCAATATAGACCAATTTAATTATTTTTTAATTTTATATTATTATTATTAATTATATTAATATATTCCAAAATAATTTATCTAGATCTTTTCAACTACTATTTGTGTTAATTATATGTTTTTCGTGGTTCCCTTCTTAATTTTTTCCAATATGAAAGATCGGTTAAAGGGAACATCTCAATTTAAACCTAATTTCTAGTACAACACATAATCCATTTCATGGAACCATTATTTTTTCACATTTAGTAGTTTGGTCATGAAAAACAATAATTGTTCATTTCAACATTAAAATAAACAATCATTGCACATAGAAATGATTTTTCCAAAATAACACTTCGTTGCAAAGTAAAAAAGGGAATTTCTTTCAAACAATCCTTGATGATATTATCATATTATTGTCATCTATTTATAAAAATTTGAGGAACTTTTGGGTATATTGAGATTTATCTCTAATGATTATCATATAACATATTTTACTAAATAGTTTATGATCTGTTTGATTGTGGATGTGCTATCACGATACCATTAACCATTCTATATAGAATGATTAGCGATTATGAATACAGATTGGTGAAATTTATTTTCATGAAATATATATATTTTCTTTTTCAGTATCCCCATTCGTATGAGATATTTAATTGAAGTATTAATATATGGGTGGGTTATGTTATATCCCCACATTGCACTGGAAGGTCTAATGAGACAAAACAGATATTGAATATGATAAGGAATTTCCCCTTTTAAGATATGGTTTTAGGAAAGGCGTTAATTATTTCTTTTCTGATGACATGGATGAGGCATGGAAGGTATTTTTCAGATGTTCGTTATTATTTATTCCCCTAGAATAATATTATCAATTGATAATCCATTTTAATATATTACTAGTTGAATATCCCTAGTTAAGCATCAATCTCATGTGATTATTTTTATGTAATTATGCATTAAAATTTTATTCATCCATATTATGCTAGTTTTTTGTTCTAATTTCATGTGGTTTTAGACATTCTCTATATATTATTTTTTATATTTGCTTATGATATATTACATACCCTTACTATTCATTAGATCTCACCCCTTTTATAATTTTTATTTTTCCCTAGTATGTAAAGATGAATACAATGAATGAATTGGAGGACTAATCTAGGAGTTATGGATTTTTTGAATGAAAAATATATATTTTATTTCATTTATTCACGAAATGTAAAAATTATTTTTGTATCTAGTTATCCAAGACTAATAAAATATTTGTTCCTTTGGGACACGACATCCATAATTTATTATTCCAATGTAATGAATTATGGAACCAACTTTGGGTAATTGGGAATAATGTGTCTATATAAAAGACATATGAGTGTTACATGACTAACTATTGTTTGAGATTTTATTTTAATTGGGTAAATTGAAGGAACATAAAATGAATAAAATAAAATTTAATATTAAATAATTATATACTATAATAATTTTATTTTTCCACCTTGATTATAGATATTCATATTGTTCGTTAGAAGTGTGTGGTTCAGGTTTTCAAGGATTTGTAAGACAATTAAATCAATCATTAATGTATTAATCCATGAGAGAGTGATGATTCTAGGTTGAAGCTGTTGTTCCAGTTATAGAATCATATTTTAGGGAAGTATGACATGGTTGTCTCTGATGTATATATGGAGTTCACGATGTATTTGTTTGAGATGGCCTGAGGTATTTTATGATCCATGGAATGGTATTGGGTTTTTATAGGTGTAAGATAGATTCAAGGTGTCCCACTCCAATGTTAAATTATATATCATATGGAGTTAATGGAATTTGGGGTTTTATAGGATGATTTTAAAGGAATTTTATTTCTATGTTCATATCAATGGTGATGAGCGTAGTGAAGAGTCATTAGTTGTACTCCCTACAATAGTGAACCATGAGGATGTGAGAGTTATAGATCATGTTAATGGACCTTAATTGTTTCTATCTTGACATATATTAAAATGAGGAGTCCATAGTGCTATTTTTATATGATTAATTATTTATGTTATTCCTTATGATTCACCCCATTAACAGTGCATATATATTTGGAGGTGTAGAATATATAATAGTAAATTAAGAGTAAACATGAACAAATTAGATTATCATAGGAGGGTAATCACCCGGTCTTTTTATGGATCATGTGCCTTGGTTTAAGATATTAATTGTATAATTTATCTAGTATTCAACCTAAATGAATTCAAAAATATTAGTTTTCTTCCTATTTTTCTCTAAATATATTTTCCCACGTAACCTAGGGGGCATTATTTCCATGTTTATTTAGAGTTTATTGACATCAATAGTATAACCACATAATTATTCATATAGATTCATGTTAAATAGGTGTTTTATATCTATTCTAATCCAAACATTTATTGTTATATTGGTTATACAATCTACAGGGACAATTTAATTATGTTACACTTAGAAGACATAGAGATGATAAATGGTTTCTTAATGATAATGCCCATCCTTAGGGAAATCACGAAGAGTCTAGATTTGGTGGTAGTCATCAACAACATGGAGGGGGACGTAGACAAAGTTAATCACATGTTATTATGATTTCCATTTCAAATGGGTCATTGATTATCTATAAGACCATATATTTATCAACTACAATGGCTTATAATTTATATGATTTTGTGGAATAAAACTCTATTAATTTACCAACCTTCATTAATTTCATGGGACTGATGGTATATACTATTTTAGTTACCCAAGTTTCCACTATAAATCATTTACATTAGATTAATTTTATTTATATGTTATGGAATAATTAGTAGATGGCATGGAATCAAAAATCATTAGGTGGTTCATTATTAATGAAAATACAACCATATGATGTCATCCTTAACATCAACTGGATTTATTCTATACATTTAGTAATTTATTTCTTCTATAGGATAAGTATTTTATCTAATGTGGAGGAAAATCATGTGGTGTTCTTAAGAATGAAGTATTGTCCTATTGTTAATATGTCTTTTGGAATTTTTTCTTATATCTAGAATAGTTCCCATTAGATTAAAAGGAGGTCTTGTTTTTGGATTTTCCTAGATCAATAATGATCTTCTAGGGTGTCTTCACCAAGGATGTTGTGAGTCTACTATCTCAATATGAATTTAATTTCATAACATTTTTTTATAAGTATGCATATATTATTTCAATATACCCTTATAATATTTAACTTTCTGTGCTATTGTTGTAGGGATACAAATTCCGGATTTTATTTATAAGGATTTCTTCTGATCTTGTACATTTTCCTATGGATCTTTTGTATTATATATAAATAACGTTGATCACGGTCCGAGTTTCAATACATACTACAAAAAATTAAATCATGTAATGGTCATAAAGTATTATACACATATCAGGATAGTTGATTTATATTACCAGTTGTGATGACCATACTGGTTCATGAATTTCTATCTATAGTATGGGTAATACTAAATGATGGTAAATATAAAGCACATCCCAAAGACTAAATTTCAATTCCATTATGGGAAAATCATGTTTGTGGTAATTTATTTAGGTGTCATGAATTATGTGGATATTTTCATAGGATAGATTAACATTGTGTTCCTTGAGTTCTGGGATCAATTAATGTTTGTGTTGACCAATAAAATTATCATATACACAAAGTCATTATATAGTAATTTCAAACATTTAAGTATGGTTTAAGAAGCCCATCAATACACTCAATTCTCTAGAATGTTATTCATATGAGGGTTTATTGTGTCTGTGAGGTGGATTTACGTAGTCATGTGGTGTCCTATTAAGAAGTGGTTATTAGTCCTATATGATTTAGTTGGTTTTTTCTTAGGAGACAATAAAAAATATAGAAATTTTTTATCAATTCATTTTTCTCATATCCTGTAATAAGAAGGCTGTGTTTGAATTCTCTCAGATTTTATAACCATTGGAAAACATGATTAGGTTATAATAGACTTCTATATGTATTAATTAGTTCCACATGTATTTTTAGAAGATAAATGGGATTTTTATGAGTGATCTCAAACTTCAATAATCATAATATATAGTTATGTTTGATGTTTTCTATTTTGATTACCATCTCATGTTGAGAATCATTCTAATTTCATATAAAGAAGTAAATTTTTATCTACCTAAATAGCTTTTCATCATGAGCTTAACTACACCACGCATGATATCTACTTTATAATTGTGGAGTTTTATTGAATCTTGGGAGGTAATATATTATATGTTATGGATTTTTGGTCTTCACAAATTAAATGATCTTAATGTATATTTTATATAATTATGATCATAATTTACAATATTGACAGTTCCAAAAGTTCATATCAGAATATCAATTTCTGAACACTGACACCCTAGGGATGATGAATGATTTGGTTGAGTACTATGCAACAAATTTTGAGGAGATGTTGTCAAGGAGTCTGCAGATACATAGTGAGTGATTAAAGAGCCTACAATGTTTCATCTTTATATAGACGATGTTGAAGGATTAAGATTCCAATTTAAGAATATAGTAAAATTATTCTTGATGTAATTGGTATTGTATTATTTCTGTAGAGAATCAGAGATTTAAGTGATTTAGGTATTCATATTATTTGGGGATGCTCTCAAGGGATATTTGAAGGATGACTGACATCAATGAAATTTTAGGCATGGTTGTTTTTTACTTCAATGATACAGAAGAAGATCATCTATGAGAATAATATGTTATAATTGGATATGAGTACATTAATATAAATCTATTTTAATTTTCAGTGGGGTCAAATTATATCATATCGGATTATACTTTTAGAAATGGAGTTTTAATCGTGATGCTTGATATTCTAGATGTGAATGTAGAGCATCATGTTCTAGGTATTTTTTCATAGCCATTAGATTGACCTCTATAGAAATGAGAGTAAACCATGATGTATTTCCTTACTATTATAAATTGATATGTATATGAAATTGATGTTATATGAGTTATTTTAGATCAACTGATGCATTCAAGTGACTTATTATGTATTTGGGAGTCAAGTTCTATAGAAGATTTTGTGGGTAATATATGGATTATCTATTGTGTCTCAAGGAGTTCCAAGGACAATCATTTTTTATTAGGATAATTTATTCCCCTCATGAGTATTGGGAGGTATCCATCCTGATTTTCTTTCTCATGTGTGTCATAAAAAGACATTAAATCCTCTAAATATTTGAAGATTGAGTGGAGAATTTAGATATTAGAGGATATGGGTCATGACTTTGTTCCTGATTTTTGTAGATCGTGGGTAGAACTCATAAATTTTATTTAGATTACATTTAAAATTATAAACCAAACATCCATTAATGTGGAACCATTCATTGAACTAAATTTTAATTATTACATATATCCACATTATTACAACAATAATGGGGATTTAGTGGTTACTGGACCTATTATGGTGATAAAAAATATAAATTAGTTTCAAATGATTTAATATAAGATGAAGAGTACCTAAGAAAATTAGATGTTTTATACTAATTGTCTATGGAGGACATTTAATTTTGAGGTTGGGGACTACAAGATCCCATATGTATAACATATTGGATTTTGTTCCCAAAAACCAAAAATGGAGTATTTTATGATGAAATTTATTTATTGTTTTGAATATTAATGAAAAACATATCACATCATGATTTTTATGATACATTAATTATTATGTGATAATATCTTAAGTGGTACTTTAAAACTAAAATTTATTAACAATTCACCCTTATGACGAGAACATATATGTTCCTTTAAAGAATTTTTAAAATATACATTTTATATACCTATATGATATCATTTCTCATGAAAAAAAATCATGTATGCTATGATGGGTGGAGAGTTATAAGAATTTGTGGCAAATTCCCTTTATGTAATCCATTGGTAATTTCAATTGTAGTAGATTATTAGAGCATGAAATTCTAGCATGAAATCTATTTTAATTTGTTCCATTTAATTATGCTATCTATGGACTTTAATATTGATCCATGGTAATTTTTAATATTGTTAATTGATATTATTTTTCATGTATATTTATATATTGATAATATCTATGGTCTCATATGATCAAATATAAGAAAGATACATTTGGTGTGTCATTAGTTATATTTCATTAATGAATACCTTGATAAAGGATTTATCCCTTCAATTCAATAAAAAAATTGACGTTTTAGTAATTTTATGGTATTTGAACAACCAAAATAGCTATATGCCTATGTTGTTCTTTGGGGAGGTTTATTTCAGAAAATCCAAAGAATGAAACATCGAGCACATGGGATCATGACACAATCATGAATCATTATTATTAGAGATTCATGACTAATGGATTATATTAAACAATACACATTAATATGTGATTGTATGTTTCTGTAAAATTAACGTCATTATATACTAGTTTTGTGACATGTTACTAGATTTTATCCATGGAATTTTAGGGACACCACCTAATGCCACTAAAATAGATTACTTTTGTGCCTCACAAAATGTGTCTCCAAATAATTTATTATATATTCTTGTTCTTTATCATGTTCCATAAATATTGTACTAATATATAGTTTGTTAATTATTCATAGTTTTAATGACCATATATATTCAGACACTGGTTATCCAATAGAAATTATTTGAGAACAATATCTAGAAAATATTTATTTTTAATTTATTAAATAAAATAAAATATTAATTTTATTTATTAGATAATAATATTTTGATATTTTTTTACTATAAAAATAGATTCCATTCAGTAAAAAATTAATATTTGGGAATAATGGAGGATCTTGTTAAAAATTTTCATATAAAATTAATTTATAAATTATTATTTGAATACAACATAGAAAATTTATTAATAAAATATTATTTAATTAGTTCACATGTTTTATGCATGTGAATGAAAATAAAAATGTAAATATAATTTTGGTCATGGGGTTTTATGGGTATTAAAAAAACAATTTTATACTATGAGAAATTATTATTTTCCCAAACCAAAACTATTTAACCTAAATTATACTAGTTCCAACCCTTATGCTAGCCATTTTTCTCTTTTTAAAAATTAAATCCTGAGATTCCTTTCATGAACTAGATATTTCCTCTCTAAGAGTTATTGCTGTAAGAGAGGGATATTGTAATCATCTTTCCTTATCGACTCTAGAGGGGTCATGGATAGATCTAAATTGATGTGTTTCTCTTTGCGATCTTAAATTATTGACACAATTACTAGGATCATATGTACTAGCACTCATAGATTAATATGAAATTTCAAGGACAGGCATGAGGAACATTTCTGACACTACTATATATAATATACACATGATTTCTATAATACAACAATAGTATGATATAGATATATGGTCTGATTCATCAGTAAATATATAATTCACCACAATGTAATTCATAACTAGTTAATTTTATTATAAATAATTTTTTTATGGTCAATCTTGTAGTTTCAATAAATATTTCATCAATTAATTCAGGAATTAATTCCATTGGTATTTAAAATATACACCATGAATACCTATTAATAATCCTCTATTATGACAAACATTTGTGGTGCGTATTCCCCAATGACACTTTTACCATTCACATGACCATAATGTAGTATCAATGTGACACATCAAATTTATATTAATTTCATGTTCATTGGTTTTTTATTCCTTTATTAATAATTTTTAATACTATTTAAAATATTTTCTAAATTTAAATAATGACATCTCTAGGTTTTGATATTAATTTTCAAAACACAAAAAATTGATTTTTTATTAATGAAGAACATTTGAAGATGTTTTTTGAATGTTCAATGGATTTTGGATGGATAATACAAGAATACATGATTTTTAGACAATTAGTATAAATATTGTACTAGTTTTAATGGTATCAGAATGAATCAATAATGAACAAATAGTGCCATGATTTTTTCGCATAAAATTTCATTAATACACATCACATGTTGACCAGTCCATCCCAGAGCATGGTTATGCTAAATATATGTTATTTAAATAATAAAACATGTAGTCCAATAGTCAAAGATGAGTTATTTGTCTATTAAAAGACTTCTTATAATTTTAAGAATGTATCCTTGAGGTATCATAATGTGTTACCCCAGTACAGGTCACATTCTCTATTAATTTCTATAATTGAGAAAAACACCTAGTCACTAGGCTTGTGTAATTTTTATATAGTTAAGAAATGTACAAAATGAGTAGTTGGATAGTACAAACCATTCATATTACATATTTTCACATAGTTAATCATTACATTATTATTTCATTTATTCCATTACAACATATTATCTATGTGTAACTTATTATAAATTTACATACTAATTGATGGGCTATATATATTAATATATTAAAATTTATAATTCATTTCGTTGTAATATTCTAAACTACATATCATGTATAATTATTAATACTGAGACTACTATATTGGAATTAAAACAAAATATTATAAATAAATTAAATATTTTTTTTTTCATTTAATTAATAGTATAAACCATGAAATTACATGATATTACATATATTCTAAATGGGAAATTTGTAAATTGTATATGGACAACATAAAAATATTGTAGTTTGGATAGGTACTCATCCAAAGGCACCTAATTGTACACACATTTAACATGTTCATTTTTAATTAACTTTTTTTAATATTGATTGAATAAATTAATAAAAATATTCAATTGATAATTATTATAAAAGCGTTGATTAATTAAAGAAGGTAATTAATTTATTAGAGAATGGTTTATCTTAAATAACAATGATTTTTATTGAATTATTGTATATTAAATGAGTATTTAATTTCACATATGTTAATAATTATGATCATCTAGAACTTATAGTAATGTGATTTGAGTCATTATATTATATTTTTATTAATAATTTTAATTTATAGTTTTCATAAAACCCCTATTTATATTTTATATTGGCTTGCATGGCCATAGTTTCATTCATGTAAACTGGTAAATCCTATCCTTTGATTTCATAAACTATATATGAGCCATAATTTATGTAATAGAAAGTGATAGTAGGTCAGTTGAGGACATTAGTTATTGTAGATGAGGAAAAACATATCCCTAGGAAATAGGGGAGGATAAGTGGAATGATTAAACTGAACCAATTTATGGTTAAATGTGATTTTCCTAGAGGTAAATACTTGGTTTATCCTACTATTGTTAGACTAAAAATTATTAAGAATCATTTCCATACCATCTATTATTTTTTTTATTTTTTATTTCTCTTAGTTAATTTCATTATATATTTTTTTCCAATCATATAAACCAATGAAATAACAATCATGAAAAATTGAAACAAAATAAATCAGACTATGTTTAATATTTATCTAAAAAAATTTCAAGAACATGAGTTATTCTAGTTAATTTTAAATATAATTATATAATAATAATATCTAAAATTTACACATAACTATAAATCCCTCATTTATATATAAATTATACTGGTATGGCCTTCTAGTACATAACATAAAATTTATTCCTAGTTCATGTGCTTGAACAACCAAATTGGATATTATTTAAATAATAGTGAAATTTTAATTTGAGTATTAGATGGACATAACATAGATTACATCAACGGTTGACTGCCAAGTTAGAACATGTTGAAACATAGAGGAAATGGATGAGGATATATGAATTAACATTTTTAGGATTTATTAATCAAATTAATAGATCACATATCTATAAGTTAATGAATATTGAATAATATATTAACATAAAACAATTAAAATAAAAATTCTGACCAAATTTTATGTTATCATAAGGGGAATATTGATCATCTAAAAAAAATGTCCAAGAAACAGGTATTCTGAAGAAAAAAAATAGTGAGTGATATTGAAATTCTCTAAAAATATTTGATGTTAATGACATTAATATTGATTTTATAAATTTATAAACTATAAAATTACTAAAATTATGGTCTAGTTAATTCAACATAAAATAACCACATTACGTCAACTATATCATTGAGATCCATAGATTTGAAGGAAACCAATCTTAACTTGAATAATTTCAATGAACTTCATATGTTATTATGGTTTATTCAAATTTATTAATTGATTTTATATGTGTTGTAAAATAATATTTCTAAATCAGATTTCTAAAAATATAGCAAGGATGGATTATCTCTATAGAAATAAAAAATTAATGATTGCACAAATTTTCAATGAGTCATGTTATCATCCATGTAAAACAATCTACCACTACAATAAGAACATATTCATTCAAATAGCCTCATGTCTTATTTAATACCACATTTTATGATACTTTACTCAATTATTATGTATATTTAATTTATATAATGAATTGACTTATTTTTTTTGAGTTTATATATGGATTTAGAGTGTTTCGGAAACATTTTTGTTTGTGTATAATTGGATCATGGTTACAGGATACCATAAAACATATCAGGGAGACCATGTAACAGATTCTTGGATTTTATAAGAAGGTAATTATTTTTACAAAACATGTGGGATTTCGGAGTAACAATGCATGTTGATATAAGAGAAATGGATAACATATGATTTTACTCTCTTTGTGATCCAACTTTGTGAGGGTTTTGGGATATTGTTGGATACAAATGATTATCCCATGATATCCTATACAGCGTAGTCTAAATGTGATATGTGCATTTTTTCTCAAACAAATTCCGCTAAATAGGTTTTTACCCATAAAGCCCTCTTTTTTAACTTAAACCCATACGATCTCAAATTACACACCTCACCTCAGAAATATTAGTGGTTCCCTATGATCTCAAATATTCTTTTGATAAATCATCATAGTAGTAAATGTCAATTTTATATTTTTATCATTTGATATCCTCATCTCAAATCCCAAGGAACATTATTTATGGGTAATTATTTATATATCAATGATATATTAAGTGTTGGTTGATATATTAGTTGTATATATTGATGTAATGGTGTCGTGATCCATCGAATATATGTTCAATGTGGTAATTCACAATTTTAGTCCCTGGTTGAGAGGTTGGTTTCTTGCCCCTATTCACTAATTATTCAAAAACCTATAGGGATAGTTTTATTATAAAAAATTAATGGATTTGTAAAAGAATATTTATAATATATAATAAAATATTCATTTTTATTTTATGTTATGTTTATAAGTTGTTTTCAGTGTCTTATATAAAACAAATTTTTATATATATTAAATTTTAGGGTTTAAAGGGATCCAAATTTTTTGATTAACTATTTTAATAAAATTAACAACTTTTTTGAATGAATTGATTTGTAAACATATAATACATGGTTATATTGAGTTAATTTCCATTATAAATGACCATAAATATGGTATCTTTTCTATATTAGAGGAACCTCATGAATGGTTTCCATTTGAGAAACGGGTAGTTTAATGAGTAACGTCTCATGATTATTGAACATTCAGAAATCACGCATGTTTGTGTGAGTGGATATATGTGGTATGAGTATACCAAGTTTTTCTAATGGTAAAATACTCAAATTTAATTTTAAATTATTTTAAATTATATATCTATTTTGGTGTTTTGATATTTTTAATCACTTCATTTTGATCTGTTATAAATCATGTACTTATCCTAGTGAAAAGAGTTGGGATGTTGTAATGAACTAACTAGGGTGAACATGAAAAACCAATTAAGAAAGCCTTCCATAAGGTGGAGATCCACCAAATGCCATAAAAAATATCATGAATAATTGAAAATAGGTAAACCAATATATTATAATGTGAAATATCAATGACAATCTATAATTCAAAAAATGGAAATACAAAGGTGAAACCTAGAAAATAAACCCTATAATTGAAAATTTCAACTATCCATGTGACCATCTATCATAAAATATCCATCACATTTGTATAGTGGAAACATAAAATAGAGGTCGTTGATCTATAAGATTCCCTCCCCTTTACCTATATCCTAAAAAACAATTATAAAAATTCCCAATGGCACATATATCCAATGATGATATATGTTGGTAGGATTTTACCCTAGAATTTTTAAAATGTCTAATACCATGAATATATTATTTATACCTTTGCAAAAAAATTATATATATAATATTTATTAATTAAAATATTGTTTTTTAAAAAACATAATTTTGATGACAAAAAAGAATAAAATTTTCATAGAACTAACAATATGACATGTACATTTAATATAAAATAATATAATAATAAAATGCATCCATTGATACGTCATAAGATAAATAATTGAGTAACTAAAACTGAATGTACGATCATGTATAAAACCAAGGCCATGTTATGTACTTGCATGTTGGAATACATAATTATAATGAAGAATAAATATAACTAATCTAGGCATATTTTTAATTATACAACTATCGAGTCATTATATATTCTATTGATATCAACAAAATAAATCCATGTGTTTTTTCACATGCTAAATATGTTTATTTCTATTTCCTTACACACCCTTGGTTCCCAATGTGCAATATTTTTAAAAGGTATTTGAAAACCATGATCACATTTTATAAAACATTTTCACTATGAATCATTACTACTCCGAATCTGGAAAATCCATTATTGTTTCATTATCATCCTTATTGAAATTATTTGATCACATTTTGATAAAATATATTTAATTAATTTTGAAAAAAAATTAAAACATCAATATGGTGATATGAATCAACATTTGCATGAAATAACTCATTTTCCTAAACCAATACAATATAATTTACATGATTATTTGGTATTTTATGAATTAGAAACATTTTATGTCAACATAAACCTATAGATGTGGGGAAATAATTTAACATTGAAAATATAGATTGTAAACAAGTATATGGAGTATTCACAATCCTATATCATTATCAATAATAAAAAGATTCTCTAATAATCCCCTTATATATGGAATCCATTACACAATGCGGTTTAGTACATATATCATTTTTATTGGAACATTTTAAGCCTATAAGGAAGAGGTCTGAACAATATTATAAATTCCCCACTTGTTTGGTGATAATAACTAACCTTGAAGTGATGTGGGATTTCAAGATTTTCGATATTGATATATTCAATGTCATCAGTTTCATGGATTTACGATCAAATTTAAGGCATTGTTATACTGTGGTGATGATAATTATTATTCCATCTGGGCCCTAACTCTAATTATGATAGACCTATTTAACATATAACAAATACCCTAAGGAAACTCTATGAAGTGACATAACACATCCAATAATATAATTTAATTTGCATAGTTATTACCTAAAAATGTCTTATGGAGGGTGGAGATATACCATATATACTAAACAACAACATGAATCATGTATTTGACTTAAACATGGAAGAAGTGTATACATATATTAGAAAAAAATCCAAGATGAAGGATAAACATGGAAACTAAAACTAAAAAAATTTGAGTCTCCATGTGACCATCCATCATTATGAATCTATCTCAATATAAAGTGGACGACAACTGAAGGAGATGATTAATTAAATGAAACCCTTCCATTTACCTTATTCCTGCATATCCAGATCCACAATATCATTTGTTTTGAGTGAGATTAATGATCAATAGCATTTTACCAAATAATCTGTAATAATTTTGATAGAATGAAACCATTAGTTATAGATTTATATCAAATCTAGTTTATAAAGAAAATTTTTAATAGATCTAACTTTTTAAAACATCTTTTAGTATTCATAAAATAATTTCACATTCACACAAATAATGAATATGATAAGTACATATAAAATATCATGAAATCATAAGAAAACCCATCCATGGATACACTATGCGATAAAAAATCGAGTATACAAAAATGAAATATTGCATCATGTACAAATCGAATCAGACGGTTGGTTCTAGTATATTATAATACACACTCATAAACCTGAAGGAAATATATGAAATGATCTAGGAATGACATGAATCCTACCAATATCAATCCTTCATGAGATTTTCTATATCAAAAAAATAATCCACGGTGATGTTAGACACACTAAGGTTGCATATATCAATTTCAAAAAAGATACCATGATTTCTATGTTCTTAAGTTTTCAAAAACTACATCGAAAACAAGATGAAATATTTTAAAATAATTCTTGGAAATTAACCACTACTCAAATGCTTAAAAATCAATTTTTATTCATTTTAACCAATATTTAATTTCATTAAACATGTAGCGTGAAGAACATAATTTTTTTAAGAAGAACCCCTCTAAAAACTACTTCCCTGGAAAAAAATTTAAAGTTTACCTAATATAAATCATTTCCATGAACCAAAAATAATTTTTTAAATCATAATAATGTATTTCATTAATTAATTTATTTATATATGAAAACCTATCTCAATAATTGTGGAAACAATTAACTATAAAAAATAAGGATTTGAAATGTGCAGATTAATACCTCATTAGCCAAGATCCATATGAAATGTCAATAATTTTATTGAAATCCCAATATATATTAAATCCACTATGCAATCTATTTCCATCTGGACAATGAGAGATTATATCACCCAATATTATAATAATTAGAGAAATCATTAGATAAAAAAAAATGAAAAACCCTGAGAATATCCATCAACAGTGAAGAAACACCACAATAAAAGAAAAGGGAGAATGCTATAGAGTGTTGATTTAGGTTTAGATTGAACCTGATGGAGATTTATTGTGAGTTTATATAAAAATGGTTAAGGAAAAATTTTTAAATTAAAACATTTTGAAGGATAAGATCAGAGAACATGAATCACTTCATGGTGTAAGAAACCAAGCATCAACTTTGTGTGTCCTCTATACCCTCGAAAAATGAGGTGAAAAGTTACTTGGGAATGAGCTGTGTGGTTTGGGTAAACCATGATCAAGCCACGTTACACCTATAGAAAAACACCTACAAAACAACATTTTTTTATTTTTTTCCATGCCATGTGAATATCCATGTTCAAACTATGAAAAAGCGACATGATAATTAGAGTGAGATACTACATAGTAAGAACAACATTATCACTCACCATACACTATTATGTTTCCAATAAAAATAATACAATTTTACCCCTAAAACCATGAAAACTAGATAATTACCCCATGGATAAACTAATCTCAATATAATGCATACTTGAGACCTATATGACTTAAAAATGTACCTAGAAAGTATTTTTTTCCATTATATTGAACTCAAGATTCAAGTCTGACACATAGAAAAGACAACTTCTTCCTCATAAATGATTCCCACCCTATCGTCTCATTGAAAACCTGTATGCACTGTCAGAATACCCAAAAGAAGGGAATTCTGATTATACTAAATTACTTAATCATGGTGATACATTATTTGATTTAGATTGTCAACCACAATGGAGTATGTATTTGGATCAACATTATTTAATTCAATTACATGGTGAGAATGTATTTGATAACTTATCTACTATGAAACATGAAACTCATCATGAATCAAAATCAAGAATGAAGAAATATACATCTAATAAGATACATTTAATTGTCATTAATAGATCTAAAATAGGAATATAAACCTTAGTCCCAATATACCAGGCTTACCAAATGATTGAATCCAATGTGTGGTGAATCTTTGAGAAAGACCCAATACGAATTGTTATTTTATACTGGGATATAATGTTGTTCCTCCTTTGATTTCCAACAACTTACAGTTACAACTAACATCCTATGTATTAGATGCACATTTTCCATCATGTCTTGAACAAAGGTCAATCCCACCAAGGAATTCTCTCCAAACACTTCCAAGAAAAATGTATATCATCATGGAATTCCAAAGAAGGATTTCAGAGTATCCATATTAATCAAGTACTAATAAATATTATTACTATGAAATTTTACCATTAGAATAATCATTTCTCCCAAACCATGATAATGATGAACACATTCATAATGAATATCCTAAAGTATTAGAATAACTCAATGATTATTTTCATTAATTATCATACTATATAATATTATTAAATTTAAATCGATAACCCATGGACTCATGTAAACTATTTAAATACCATGAGGTAAATTGTTTGTACATGTCAGGGAAGACAACAAAGACAACATAGTTAAACCTTTAAACCTCCCAAAAATACATGTTCTGAAGCTCCTTTACATTCATTATGCCTTTTATAGAGAGTATTTTGTATGTTATTTTAATTAAATTAGTGATCTTTAAATTTTTTTTCTTTAATATATGTGTCATTTGTAAATTATTGAAAATTTCTATAGAAATGTTCCCCCACACTCACACCAAAATGGGAAAAGGTTTCCAAAAACTAGTGGGTATTTGTTACTCCACCTCAATTATCTAATATGTTTGGAACCATTACAAGAAGTCTGCAATCATCCACCTCAACACTGGAAACAAATAATAATCTCTCATATAATGATATATCATGGTAGTCCTATGGTGTTTGGATTGACAAGAATGGGGTCCAATTTCTATCAATTTCATCAATATATATATAAAAACTTCCAACATTCCTTGGCACCAGAATGTGATAAATGTTAGGAAATTCTAATCCACCACATAATATCTATTATATAGAATTCTACTAAGGATGTTTAAATATATGTATCAAACATTTCTGAGATGAACCCACTCAAAAAATGACATGATTCCCTTTACCAAATTTCATAACACTTTGTCACAAACATGTTCCATTAATATGATTAACTCTTTAAAAACCCAATAATGATCATTCCACTATTTATTCCTTCAAGTCCTCAGTCATTAATTTCCTTCTCAATGCATATATGAAAACTTTAACATTCCCATAAGTATACAAAATATAACAATTTGGTGTCTAAGGTCTCTCAAACTAATTTCACTATCATATTCTCATATACCTATGAGTAAAAATATAAAACATTCTCTTATCATCATAATATAGCATAAAATTATCTCTAAAGAGATAGTGGCACAATGTTTTTAGACATCCATAGTTGATTCCTCCTCATGGTCATGGGTTGGGTAGTTCGTCTCATGAGGTTTGATTTTTGGAAACCATAGGTCACAAAATTATCTCCCTATATAATGACACATCCCAATCCTTTAAAATAATAATCACATAAAATTTTATCACTTGAAAATTGTTGCATAAGAATATAAACAAGAGATGAAATAAACCTTTTCTTCAGTTCAGAAAATTTCTTTCAAAATTTTTCATTACACTCAATCTTATAACCACTAAAGGTTAATGTTTTCATTGCGAGTTCGATTTAGTATAATTTTCACACAATCCTAGAATACTGACCAGCTATGAAATAGATTCTATGGATCTAAAAACATTCATTTGTTTCACCCTTAACATTATGATGTTTATCATTTAAGGATCCTCTAATATTCCCCTCTCAGATATAACAAGTCACCTAGACATCAAATTATGGATCAAAAATCTAATCTATAAATCCTAACTTATAAATGATTCTCTTTCAGGTCCCTATATATAACATCCCATTTTCCATATGTTCTTACTCTGAATTGGAGTACACTGAAATATATTGAAAAAAATTGAATTTAAATAACCCAATTATATATAAAATACCATGTTTATCATGTTAATAAATATTATAACATCATTAGTGAGTCCAAATGGAGTACAAAACTATATTTTTATAAATTATCCTAAACAATTACATATTTATATCATCTTCTCAGTCTAACAATAGATGGTACCCTGACTAATGTATAATTATAGAAAAGCAATGATCCCCTCAGAGTCGATAAAATAGATAATAAATTCTTCATAATGGTTATTTTTTCTTAATGGTCACAAGATTTATCTTTTTTAAATAAATGTATTGTCTGATAATTCTAGCTATATTAATGGAAAAATGAAAAGTTCGAGACTAGGGTGAAATGATATGATTAATAAATACCAAATCCATATGATATTAAATCCAAAACATTGGTTCATTTAACATAGTATGTTCTGTGAGATGTGAAGGAATATAAATTGTAATCATATCGAGGATATGGTCAATCATTACCTAAATCTTTATCTATTGAGGAAATTTGGAAAAATAATCAGGAAAAACTCAGGGTATATAGTCACAACTATAATAAGTGGGATAATCAAGTGAGTGTAAATGAATTAAGTAATGTCTATGAAATAAAATATGAGAACATTCCCACATTAGGTACAACATTCCCCACTCTCCTTGATCACAAATCCCATTATCACTAAAAACTAAAGTTAATCCCTTATTATATGGAAACTGAACATTATAATGATAAAAATTTATTTATTAGTAAACATTGATAATTAAATCTATAAAAAAGATAGTTTCAAATGTACTAAAATTAATAACTATGAAATCTCACACTAATACAATGTTATCTATCGTCGCCAGAAAATTAGAACATTTAACAAAAATTTCATATCTATTTCTAATAGTTTTGTAGATATCCTCAATTAGTAGAATATTTTATAAAAAACTCCCAACATATGAGTTAAATTTGATGATATAATATATTAATTCTTTCTAGTATCAAATAAATCAACTTATATAGAGAAAATAATGAGAGATGTATGATCCAGACCATTCTTGCATGTGTGTCCTTAATTTAATTTTGTTTAAACCTTCTACATTTTTGATATAATGTATTTCTTAGGATATTGAGGAGTATTGGAAGTGTGATTAATTTGAGGGACAAAATAAGATGAGAAATGCGACCAAATAATATGTAGTTCATTGTTTGTGCATGGTTAGAATTAACAATGAACCTACCTTAGGAAACTGTATGGAATGGGAACCATTTTGGAAAACGGTCTATCAAAACGTTACTATATAATTTTCTAAATTAGGATAGCTCCACTAAAAACATGGGGAATTTATCCACTTGGATAGAGGTAGCCACATGGTTGGCACACAGTTTGAAAAACGTGCAGACAAACCCTGAACCTTTTAAAAAGTGAAAAATTCCCATTTTTACATTATGAACCTATTTTTATCTCCCCCTATTTTCATCATATAAATCATCCAATAGCTTGTTTGGTGAACCAGACCCTATAAGGATTCCAAGGCGTTATTCTCATTTTATTATAAGGCATCTGGAGGACATATAGATGTGAATCAAAGATTTGGTTGAGTCTAAAACACATATTTACACTATTTTATGGATTAGGTCTTCTAAAATATATCCTATTCTTCTAAAACCCTAAAACATCACTTTTTTAGTGTATTTTAGGTTTGGGATTGAGTGGGTATCTACATTTGAATCGTGGATGGAGATTAAGAAAGCATTCATCAAGGATCATGACGTAGGTGGTATTAAATCTTTTTTACATACTCTTAATGTGTTAAATGATTATTTAGTTGTTCTATTTCACTATTATGTTGTGTCTTTATTATTTTAGTAACATAAATTGATTTGGATCTTATATTGACATGGGACAACCTTCACAGACCTTTTTGGGATTGTTGGTGATGTGAGGTTGAACCAAAGGATACCAATGGGGTAAGTCAGGCCCTTGTATTTTTTGAACCAAATTAGTAAACATGAGATATAGGTATTATGAGAGATAATGGGTACTAAAAATGTTGTTTATGTGTGGGTAAGGTTAATTTATTGATTTAATCAATTTAGAAGTTGTATTTTACAAATGATTGTATAATTTTTAAAGGCGATTATTTTATGTTTTGAGATTAAACATGGTTAAGGATTTATTGATTCCAAATGATGATTGAAAGTGATAAATGTTTTGAAATGAGGTTTTAACCTCAAATTGGTTCAAAATTGGTTTTCCAAGATATATAAAATGGTCTCTGCAATGGGAACAAGGATCCCCTTTTGTGAAAATATTTTAACAGCTTTATTGATGGGATTAAATGTAAACAAAAATCCTTGGTTCATGATTTATTACCTCAAAGGGAATGACCCATATTTTAAAATGTGTTTTAAATATGATTTCTATTAGTATTTGAAATTGTGTTTATTTACATGTTGTTGTTTTAAATGTCTTATGGGACTATAATAATTGAAGGGACCAAAGGGTTAGTAAGATAGAACACATAATAATTGTGTTAGTGTGTTAACATGATTATGAAATGAACTAAGTTATTAATGTGCTTGATTAGTGATATTGAAAAAGGGGGTGTTTGGAATGTTTTTTAAATGGGTTAAATGAGATTAATGTGAATGTGCCTAATAGATTTTGACTTTTATAGAAATAAATAAGTTTTTTACACATGGGAAATGATGAACGGTTTATGTGTGTGAACGTATGAAAATTATTGAATATGTTAAATGTGTTAATGTATAGGAATTAGTGAAATGGACAATGAGTTAGGCATTCGAACTGGTAATTGGAAGAAATGGTATTGTAATGTAAATGATTGTGTAATATAAATGGAAATGTCTTAATGGGTTATGGTATAATATATATTCCCATATTTTTTCTGTGGGGTAAGGGATTGAGGCACCTCCCATGGTTTGGGTTGCACTACTTATCTAACCTAAGCATAGATGGATATGCTTGTGATGATGTTCTGGTAGTATGGGTTATTGAATTGGGTTCTATGCGAATGGGTTGAGTTATATTAATGCTCTAAACATTACCCCCCAAGGAAAGGGTTAGTGAAGGGGATGAAACTCTATTCCCATAATGGTTTCGGTCTATTCAGACTAAGGATTTGTGGTTAGGATAATTGGTTTTTGTGTTGTGTTGGACCCTAGTTTGGTATGGACTTGGATTATTCCGTTTTTCATTGTATTTTATCGACTTAGGTCATAGTGTATGTGATCTAAATTCATATACCATAGAAGATGAGATGAATATGAATTTTGTAATGAAAATAAAATAAGTGATGAAATGGTAATAATTATGAAAATCGATTAACATATATTTTATTTAAATATTTAAATGTTCTCCTTGATGAATTGTTTTTTTATTGTATATGATACCTACATACACAATTGAAAAGACATGATATTAATTTGGACACCGTTATTGATGGCCTACTGAGTTGTACTCATGCCCTACACATGTTACAATGTAAATTGGTAACCCAAGTTGATGGAACTTGTTTTTAGCTACAAGTTGAGGAAATGGGCCTAGTGTTTGGTTGTTCATGGGATGATGTCTTGGATCATGAATGTCCTGACCAGGTTTAAGATCATTTGTTAATTTTGGTGCGCGTTTGTATTCTATGACTGATTCACAAGTAGATTATTCAATAGAATATATTATATCATGGGAACATGGTTATATATTCGTTTTTGTGGAAATGTTTCCATTTATTACTCTCATTTGTTAAATTATCTATTAACATTACTTCTATTACAACTTTACTATGATAAGTAGGTATAGTCTCCCTATTTTTTATTTTTTCCCTTGTAGCTAGACATTAACATTCGGAAAACATGGAGGCACACCTGAGGTCATGTAATGACCTGGATTGGGGCCCCAATTATAGTGGCTTTTTAGTTGTGGATGATTCAAAGTGATATCAGATCCATGTTGTATTTTTTCTTACTATTTTGGCATGGTAAAAATTGTTAAAATGGTCTATTCGGGACTTGGTAAGGAGCTTTTTCATGGGTTCCTGGATCCCTAATTAAGAGGGAAGAACCATAATTCCAATCATTGTAAGTAATGTTATATATTTTTCTTTTACCCGTGATTGTTCTTTCTGCATCGATTGGTGCACCTGTATGTGATGTTATTGATTTATTATGTTTCATCTATTGTTTGGACATAACAAAAGAGTGTGTTTTATTTAATGCATTATTCTAAGAACATATGACAGATAGGTCATCTGTATGCTGGCTATTATTGACTTTTAATGGAATGATGATGAAACAAATGGGTATAAAAATTAAAATTCAATGACACAATTGGTGTTGAAAAGGGGGAAGAAAATAGGTTCAAGAAACATAAATCTTTCAGTTTGTAAAGGGGTATGTTTTTGAAATTTCATTTTGAATAAAATTGAGATCATCAAAATGGAGGGATAAAAAAGAACTTTTGAAATTGGAAATGGTTGGGTTAAGAAATTGATGAGTTTTGAGATGTGAAATCATTGGTTTAAATGGTAAGGATTAAATTAAGTGGGAAACTCGAAGAATAATGGATCATTAGGGGCACCAGTGGGGGCTGTCCATTAAGTTTGTTTTTGACCCAGTCTATGGGTTATATATGCAGAGGGGGTGCCATAGTTTTGGGACATTGTCTTGAGGAAAGTGAGATCTTGTTTAGATAGGTGGGCTGATTAGTATAATGTTTTATGTGATGTTTTTTGTTATGTTTTGGCATTTATGTCATGTATTTTGGTATGTTAATGTGAATGTGATGATTTTTGGGGATTGAGGTCTTGTGAGTTTCGTTATGGACCCTATAGTGGGTGTTCGACTCAGGGAATCAGTGTATAAATTTAGTGTAGTTCCTAGGTTAAATGGAATTTTGGTGCATTAGACATAGTTTGTTTTAATGAGGGTAGCATGACATTTATGAATAGATGATTGTTTGAGTTTTTTTGTGTGGTTTAGATTTAGTTGGTTGCATTTTCATGGTGTAGATCTTATTTGGGGATTTGAATCATTAGATATTTCTGGATGAACTATCAGAAATTTTGGTATGGGCGTTAGTTCTTTTGACTGTGAATTTCACATGTAAACGTTCTAAACCTTGGTAGTGGACAATATATAGTGTTTGTTAGTGTATAATTACCTATATGTATAAGTGTAAATGATAGTTGTTTTGGGAGACGTGTCCTAAGTTTTGGATCTGAGTTGAAAGCTTTATAAATTGAGGGTACCCTCGAGGGAAGTTGGCACCATGTTTTAGGTCCCTAGGAATGTAAATCAATTGATGATGCTTTATAGGTGGACTTGATGAATAGTGGGTGTCACCAAAATTTGGAAAAATTTGTTTTTTAATCATGAGACATTCCTTAGTTGAAAACATGGTAGATTTATTTGTTTGTAAGAGTGGTTGAGAAGGGTGTGATTATTCAGAGATTTAACCCAATGGTTCTGATGAAGTTATATGCTGATGGAAATGTTGGTTTGGGAGAATAGGGAAAAGGGTGTTCGAATCGTGGATGGGATGTTTTTTGGAATAGTTTTTGATGGGTGAGATGTTGAGAAATATATGGTTCCAATGAATAAAGAGGATCATGTGGCATGATCAGTTGTTCGAAATGACATTGGGACTAGCATTGGGGATATACAACTCAAAAGAGCTAGAGGTGGGTTTTGTATTTGATCATAGTAGAGTGGAAGATCCAGTTTGTTTTTGACTGGTGGAAATATTCATTTCATACTTATTGTGGTTAGAGGGACCATGAAATAAGAACTTGATTGTGGAGATGATAATGGTTTCAAGGGAATGATGGGTCACAACTGTTTGGTAGTGGTTTGTGAGGTGGTGGTGAGTTATTGTAATTTATTTTTTAATTCTCGTGTTCTAGCATAGATAATGCAATATAAGGAAAGGAAGAAAGAGATATTTGGTAGAATGATGTTTCCTCCTAATATAAGGTGACATTGCTGATGGATAGTTTGTAGTGGTGTATTTCAATGAATTCTGGAAAAACATTTTACCAGTAAAGGACATTCCCAATATCTCTACATTGTCTTGGTGCATTGTGAGGGATCTAGCATTACACATAACAACATGAGTTTGTTTTGGTTAGATGTGGGTAATCTCAGTAGAATCATACAAGGAGATGTATGTTCATGGGAGATGTGTAGTAGGGTAGTGCATCATCTTCCGGTTGTAGGAAAGGTCCTAGGAATTGGACAAATGTCGATGAATTCCATGGGTGTTGTTCTCAGATGCTAGTGAAGGGTAGTTTATGATGCATGATTTGTTATTATAATGGAAGTGGGACATCCATTTCTAGGTTTTCAGGGTTCAATTGTGTTGAAGGATAATCCATAGAGGATGATGTTTCTTGAGGGAAACATTGATAGGGATGATCCAATGGTGGGGAGTGTCATGTTAACTCATGAATGTGTAGATAATTCTATGAAGGGGTTTTGTTGTCATCACAATTCCAATGGGAATCCTATGAGGTGAATGTTTAGATAATCCTTTTGTGTGTTGTTCCACAGAGGATGAGTCTTAGCTCTGGGCTTGAGAAATTTCTAAATGCGGTCAGAGTCAATCAACCGGGGATGGGTCGACTCAGTAGGGTATAAAAGAAAAACTACGGTGGTTTGTAAGTCAACTATAGTTAATTTTGGGAGGATAAGTGAATTTCAGTAATGAAAATTGGTGATGTGGGAGAACAATGTTACCGTTAAATATGTAAGGATGGTTGAGCTATGAAATCCCAATGGTTTTTATGGGAAAGATAGAATTCCAATGTTAAATTGTGTTCTTATGGTTTTTTGGCAAGGTGAGTTGTAAAAATTCATTGCGTATATTTTGATAGTTGAGTTTAACTTCAATTGGTCTCTTTTTTCAGTTATGGATGTGTTCAATACCCAAAATAGGTAGGTGACTACTTAAAGCATATGGTGGGAAGCAACTCCGTGGAAAGTGGTCAATTAATTGAGTATCTGGTGTGTTGAGAGGATGAAATCAGATGGGATACATCTCACTAAATGGTGATTTTAATGGGAGTTGGCATGGGTTTTGTCCAGTTTAGTTCATTGAGATGAATAGTATGTTTTGTATGTTCTTTCCAAACATTCCGAAATTTGATTAGGATGTTTGGTTTTCTGTTACAGATTATCTAGGTTCCAAGATTGTGATGAAAATTGGGAAGTTCTATCAAATGATGTAAGGCTTGGAACACAATTTCTTATTTGAAACAATCTATGTGAGATGGAACCTAGTGATTTGGGTCATGATATGTGGAGTGGATCAGACTGAGAGTGTTATGGTCGGTTCTTCCAGGGTATTATATTGCCTAGTCAGTATCCATTTGGCTAGTGGTGAGTGGAATTAACATGAACATTCTATTTTTGTTAGTGTTGGTATTGAATATTTGAAGTGGTTGTGTCCTCAAGTAGAATCATATTTTTATTGTGTGAAATGATGGATTTATGGTATAACCTTTTTGGTCTGGAGGGATTTCAAATTTGTTGAATTGCAGTTCGAGGACGAGTCGTTATTAGGTGGGGAGGTTGTTAGATTCCGACCGCGTGTGAAGGTTCATCCTTGTTTATGGTTTGTCTAAACATTAATTTTTTTGGAAAATAATGTTTTTATAGAGTGGATGTGGGATTCAGAAGTGGTTAGTTGGTTCATGACTAGACATAGGGTGAAATGTTACGAAACAACACATAATGCATTGTTGGTGCATGATTATTATAAATTGTGCAACAAGACCAGGAATCTTTATGGAATGGGATAAAATTCGGAGATAGGTCTATCACATTATTAGCACATGTTTTTATAAACCATGAGGGTGACCCCTGAAAACCCTGTGGCATGGATCCTCTTGGATAGAGTGGACAACACTGTTTTCCCATGGTTTGTAAACAGTACGACCAAACCATGAGTCCCCTTAAAAGTGTGAAATTACCCTTTATATCTTATGAACCTATTTATTTCTCACTAATTTTTGCCTTATTAATCCACCATATTCTTGGGTGATGAACTAGAAACTCAAAGGATTTTATGATATTATTATCCTTCGATTCATAGGTGTTTGGAGTGAGTTTGGGTGCAAATAGAAGATCTAGTTGAGTCTAACACAACTCTTTACTATATTTTCTAGATTATGTTTTTTTAAATCTCTCCTCATCATCCAAAACCCTATAACCATTAAATGTTTTTCATATTTTAGGATTGGGCTTTTGCAGGTGTTTGTGTTCAAATAAAGGGTTGTGATTAGAGAAATGTTTATAAACGGTCATGAGGTAGGTGGTCTTAAATAGTTTTCTCATAGTCGTAATGTGTTATCTGTGTATGTAGATGTTCTATTTCGCTAATATTTTGAATATTTAAATCTTGGTCTAAAAAAGGATTTTTAACATAGATTGAGGTGAAATAACCTTCACAGACCTTGTAGGGTTCCTTGGTAATGTGAGGCCAGACCTAGGGATACCCATGGGGTAAGCTAAACCATTGTAATTGGTGAACCAAATTAGTAAGCATTGAGATTGGAAAATTATAAATGATAATGGTTTGTGAAAACATAATTGATATGTGGGAAAGGTTATGGAATGGTTGAATGAATTACTATGTTGGAATTTATAAATGAATGAATGGTTTGGAAATAACATTATGTTATATTTTGGTCTTTGAAACTATTTAATATTTTTTTACAGAATGTTGTGTTTATAACTGAGATTTTTTTGAAAGGAGATGTGGACCTCACTGCAGTAAAAATGTTGTTTTCCAATTGATTTAAAATGGTATCAATAACGGTAATAATCATCTCCTTTTCTAAGAGTTTTAATGGATTTATTGATTGGATTAATATGGATATTAAATCCTTGGGGCCAGTTTCAGTTTGTCAATGCAGAAGACTTGTGTTTTAAAGGGTGTTTTCAAGAAGATTTAAATGAGTATTTGAAATTGTGTTTATTGACATCATGTCGTTATAAAGGTCCAATGGGACCATAATAATTGAAGGGATGTAAGAGATTGTTAGAAATAAACCATAATTAATATTTTGGCTTATTATCGTGATTATGAAATAGACTAAATAATGAATGTGCTTGGTTGATGATATAGCATAAGGGGTGTTTAGCATGACATGGAAATGGGTTAAATGGAATTAATGTGAATGTGAATAGTGTATTTCGATTTGTACATGAAATGAATAAGTGTTTAACACATTGTAAATGATGAATCATCTAAGTGAGTTAACTTATAGAAAGTTTTTAATATTTAAAATAGGTTAATGTGTGGAAATGAGTCAAATGATTAATGATTTAGTCATAAGAAATTGTTATTGGTATAAATGGAAATGTAATGTAAATGTCACATTGTAAATGGGTTATAGAATAATATAAATTACCTTGTTTTATGATTTTAATTTTCAATGAATATCTGTATTCATTAAATATATTTTTATTATGTTGGTGTTTGATAAATGACTGAGGCACCTCCCATTGGTTGGGTTGGAATAATTCTCTAACCTACCCATACATGGATAGAAATGAGAATATGACTTGTTATATCAGGGTATTGATATAGGTTCTATGTTCGATGGTTAATTTTTAATAATTCTCTTAATTCCACCCCAAAATGCACTGGTTAGGTAAGGGGGTGACGCTATATTCCCCTAACGATTCCATTCCACCCAGACTAAGGCATCAAGGTGAGTATAATGTGTTGTTCTGATGTGTTTAACCCCAGTGAGGCAAGGAATTGGATTATTACCTTATACTTGTTATTTCACTATATTAGTTTGTAGTGTAAGTGATGTAAATACTTAAACCATGGAACATTAGATGATAATGAATTTATAAATGAAGATAAAATAAGTGATGAAATTTTCATAATAATGAAAATTTATTAACATGTATATTAGTCAATTTAATAAATGTTCTCATTGTTTCGTTTTTTATTAAAAATTATACTGACATACAAAATTGTATAGAATGTGTATTGCATTGGACACTGTTGAGGGTGGACTGCTGAGTTATACTCATACCCTGATTTGTCCACCATAGAACTTGGGTACCTGAGCATATGATACTTGTTTTCAGGAACCGTTCCAGATACTGGCCTGATTTCTGGTTTCACATGGGATGATGGGTTGGAGCATGGATTTTAGGACTAGGTTAAGGATATTTCGTTATTTGTGGTCCTGGTTTTTAATTTATGACTTCTTGGAATGTATATTATTCACTAGAATCGGTTATATCATGTCCACTTGGTTACATATTCGTTTTTTAAGCTATCTATTGGATGTTTTTATTGGTTATCTTATCTATTTATGTTTCTTCTATAATTTATTCACTCTGATAAGTGAGTATATTATCCCCATGTTCCCTTTAGACCTACATTGCTAGTCAGAAGACTCTTGCATATGGGGAGGTATTCCTAAGGTCATGTGATGGCCCAACTCAGGGCACTGGATATAGTGGTTTCCATTATGATGATATTACAAGATCCATAATTATAATATTTAGTGTCCCAGCCTCAGAATCATCATGTTAATAATCCACTATGTAAATAAATCTATTATTTTCCCCTCCCTAAGCATTCCCCATCCCATAAATATCCCTGTTGTAATATTTATCAGACCCAGCACCATTGGATGCTTCAAAATGAACCTAATGACAATTGGAAAGAGTGGATACATCTTTAATTTGAATGGAAATATTTCCAAAAAGAAACCTAAGATGGCCTGATTTCCATGAATAGTTAAATTTAATGGATGATTCTATAAAATTATGATTGGTATGATAAAGATATCAATAATGATATAAAACTACCTTCTGTTATCCTGATGAAGCCCCAAAAATGAGTCCAGATGAAACTATTGGTTACCCTTATGCTTCCATTTTGTGCGAAAAGATACACCAGGGCTACCACCTACTACAATCAAAGTTCCACCAAAGCCTTTATTCCCTGATATTTTGATCTCATCCATTTAATATTTATCAAATTCATTAAAAATGTTCATAAGGAATGTGATAATGAACTTTGACTGAATGCTGAACCTCATACTAATCTCGAACCACAAATATTTACGTTAATAATATGCGATAAGCTTGATTTTTATGTAAAAAAACATAGTAAAATATGTGGCATACACCCAAATGAAACTCTTCCCTTTATATAAGGTGATAAAAATTCAGGACTTTTCAATCCATAATTTTTTAATGTAGAACTATTAGTTAATGATATTCTCGAAACATTTCAATGTTAGATAACAAAGTCACTTTTCCTACAGAATCAGGTCCCACTATTTAATTCACTATCCTTCAACAACATATATGAAAAAACACCATTATATTCATGAATTGTTTTTTTGAAATAGAAGATCAATTCAATATGATTCATCCACCCTTCAGATTCTAGGGTTTCATTATTCATTATGGATTATGGGTTGATTTTCTTTTGTAAATTATAATCCATGATCCATTGTTCGTCTGATGATTGTAACCGCCATGTAACTAAATATCATTAAGGTTTATATTATTTCATCCTCTAAATAATAATCTATTGGAGGATAGACATGGGGAAAATATCTCCTGGATTCTCATACCATACCTAGAATATACTTTATAGATGAAATTTCCTAATAAACACAAAATACAAAAACAAATGATCTTGAGAGGAGCTCTACAATCCAAGATAGACATCAGTAATCAATGCTTAAACATTAAAATGGATATTTTTAAAGATATTATTAATTCTAAAAATTGAAAAAGAAAAACTTAATTGGAATTGGTTCAGTTAAATAATACCAAATTCAGTATCATTAAAATATCTAAAACAACATGTTAAAAGCAATGAAAAATCCCTAACCTCCCAGGGAATCTCAAGTTCAGTAACTAAAATGAGATCCCTAGGTATCATTCCACACATACTTCCTAAATTACACCTATCCAGATTTATGCATATCCATTACCATGATCCAAACCCATGTAGTATCAATGCACTATTGGATGTGTAATGGATATGATACCTTTTTTAATGAACCAATATATGTCGACATGAAACATCACCAGATAGGGCCTACCATAAGGTGGATATCTTCCAAACAAACTAGAATGTCTCATGAATAAAAAATAGATAAAGTAATTTACTAAAATGTAGAATATTACTATATATCCCTGAAAAACACAAATACACAACCATGGATAATCATGAAAAATAAAAAATATAAATGAATAATGTTGAGTCTCAATATGACCACCCCTCAACACTGATCTGTCTCATTATAATGGTGATGAGAACCAACATCTATTAGTGGTCTACAAGATACCATTTCCTTTAATGGGACCTAATAAAACTCATCTAAATATCCCCATATACACAAGTAGGGTGTGAAAAAAACCCTATAAAGATATCACCAAATATTCTAAATGAAATATACTATAATGAAATTGTTAGTTCTTACATTAAAACATATATAGTATATAAATCAATTTGAATGAAATTAATTTTAAATTTTTTTTTAGTTTTTATAAAATCATCTCATATTCACACAATTTAGGAATATGAAATGTACATATTACTCGTAAATAATGAATAAAAATCCCATTAAATGATTCACACAATGATAATAAGGTATGAAACCAACCATGAATGGTACCATCCTGTAAAAAAACTAATATTGGGCTCCAGAATATGGACATAATTACTAAATACAATAGATTTAACTCTATGAAATTATCTACGAATTATATTATTCTAAATAATTAAAATCCCTCCCAATACCTATAAATATCATCAAAATAACCAGTAGTGTTGTCCCAAATACTAAGGATTCATTTTTCTTTTTCTTAACACACCAAATTTTACCAATGTGATATATTAACGATAACTCATTTAAAAACCATGTTAAAAATTTATTGAAAAAATTTGCAGTAATGTATCACTTATACCATGCGTGTAATTACATTTATTTATTAAATATCTATTTTTTTGGTTTCATAGAGTACACAATATGTTTTTAATGAAAACAATTAAAAACACACATCTCATGAAAAAATCAACTTTTACATAAAATAAGTTATTTTATTGAACTAATGTAATTGAATTTATAATAACATTAGGTATTTCATGTTTTAGAACCATTTTATATATATCACACCTCTTGAATAATGGAAAAAATTGTTATTTGAGAATAGAGACAAGAAATGATTAGATCAGGTCTTAATGAGACTATACCCATATTAAACATCACTAATTCCGCATCAAACCCCTTATATGGAGAAACAATTACCTAATTTGTTTCCTTAAATTCAATGGGATATACGAACAATCAAGGATATTAAAAGAGGAGAGAAAACAAGATAAAAATTGAACATACCATCCAGATATCCACCAAGAAAAATAGAAATCTACAAAATAATCATGGGGGGTGAATTATTTATTATTGGGGGAGGTTTTGATTAAGAAAAATCGATAATATTTGTGATTAATTATAAATAACATCATGGGAAAAGTGGTAAATTAAAATATTTTAATGTATCAAATCAGGGAGCATGAATAGGTAATATATTTTAACAAACCATTATCCAATTTACAAATGTGGATCATTATTAAAAGGGATGATCTCCATGGTTTGTTAAATCCTTCATCATATTGGGAAACACGTCGACACGAAACACCAAACATTTGCACAGTTCATTTGGTAAGAAATATTGTATGACTAACCATGGTCACACTATAGAAATTCCACTATATATACATAGTTCCATTCAACATGGTTACCACTTTGTTAAAATGGATGGGGTTCTAAATAAGTTTTACCAAATGATTTCATAAAAATATCATCCATAACTCCTGGAAACTTTATAATTACCCTAATAAAAAACTATTTCATACTACATCATTCATGAGACCCATGGGTAATCACTGAAGTCTCTTGGGGAAATCCTACTATGTAGGATTACTCACCCCCAACAAATTCAAACTCGTCCATGTATAGAGATTATTCAACATCACATATGTAAAGGAGTTTTCTTTTATTTTTCGATAAGAGCATGTTGGATCTAAATTTATATTAAGATGGAAAAATACAAGAGAAGGAATAGTATGTTTAAAAGTGTTGTTTTTATATATATAGAAATCATAGTTTAATATAATAAAATAATTTTATTCAAAAAAATCATTGGTATATAAACAACAATAGGATAGGGCCCTGGGTTTTATGGATAATGTATCTTAATATGTTGGGTACTAAAAGAATTCCGTAGGTCATATTTGAAATTAATTAGATTCACATTAAGCATAGAAATTATAGTAATCACATTGGTTATGATAATAAAATTATAAGACAAAAAATCTATCATAAAGCGTATATTATCATACTGAGAAATTGAATGATTATAATCTCAGAAATTCTAAATGTTATGTAATACAATTTAATTCAATTGTGAAGTGCACTATGTTGCATTTGTTGTCAATTATGTATGTTGTTGTCAAAAGGTGACATGGAATGGATGGATGTCAAGGAGCGTCAAGATGTGAATGACAAAGGATGTGATGGTGATGGTGATGAAGGAGAATGGCCATGGTACTTAGAAGCATGTCACTTAGGAGATTCACTAAGTGACATAGGAGATGATGGTTGAAACATTCTATATATATATCAGAAGATTGTAGAACTGATCGTAATGTTGCAATACTTGTATCAAGATGATACTAAGTTACACCACTTGAAGAATGGATGATGATGGAGAATCATCATAACATCTGACGATTGTTGAGCTGATCATTAAGTTCAATGAAATTGTATCAACTGGATACAATGTCACAACAATGTCTGAATTCCATGCATTGTATTGACAATGCATGAGGAGATGAAGATGATCCATCCACACCTCCTAAGTGGACGAAGTGAGCTGAAGAAGTCCATGTACTATCACTTAGTGCATGTGAATTAGAAGATGATCCAACTTAATCTCTGATTGGATCATATGAGAAGAGGATTGATGAATTCCTAAGAAAAAGAGTAATGAAGAAGAATGAGGAGTTATTAAGGAAATAAAGAAGAATGTCTTGGAATGAATGGCATTTGGCATATTTCACTTGGGATTACTTTGTTTTTATACAAAGTATTATTTTTTCCTTTGCCAAAATAATTGGCCAGCCAAGGGCCAGCCACGGGTTCAACCCCAAGGCACATGTGGGCCTAGGCGTCATGCCCATGGGGGATCCCAAGGAGAAAGCCCAAGGTAGCAGGAGGCCACACAGTGATCAAATCCGCGTGGCAGGGGCGCATAGCGCGTGCCCGCGAGAGGTAGCATGGGCGCCAGTGGCGCGCCCGCAGGGAGCAGAGGGGGGCTCAGAGCACGCCCGCAGGGAGAACACGGTGTGGGGCGGCACCGTGGAGGGAGAAGTTCAACTGAGCATATGGCGGCAGCGCTACATTGATAAGGCGCGGAGAAACCGGGCGCCAATTCGATGTGGGACGCGGAAATTTCTCCAGGATCTAATCTGAGCCGCACGATTGATCTCGCGTGTGATCAGCACCGCACATCTCATCCACCGCGAGATCTTATGATCGCAGCCATCCAAAGATCTGATCCAATGGACTACGAGTCGTCTCCTTCCTCGAGATCACCCGAGGCAACCCCCGACATCCCCTCTGAACTAGTGACGCATCCGAGCGATGTTTTTGAGTTCCCGGCCACCTCCGATCAAACCGAAGGCTCCATTCGGTTCATCTGGACCTACTGAACATATCCTTGAATAAAAATGGGCATGCATGCAACGTATGGGAGAATTCGAGGTTTCCCGAAGCAACCGGAGGTGCGAGGCCACGTGATTTATGCTTTGTATGGATTAGCCTAAACCGATGTCGTGCATGCGTTCTAAGTCGCATGCACGTGAAGAAAATAAAAAGCAAACCCGCGGTAGACAGAGAATGAAAACAAAGATTTCAAGAAAATCTTGATATCCCGTTTATTTCGCGGATTCAAATTTTTATCCACGCGGATTGAACCGAGGCCCTCTGCCTATAAAAAGAGAGGCCCGTGCATCGGAGTTGCTTGCTGATGTGATGAAAACATGAAGTCCCGTGACTGCTCCAAGCCTCGCGAAGAACATGTTGCACACAACACTTGCGTGGTAGAGAAGAAGCCCAGATCTCCTCTAGCTTTGTTGGGTCCCTTTTGCGCACCCCTTGCGTGAAAGAAGAGTTGGGGAGGAGTTCCCTCCGTGCACCCGTTGCGTGGCAGGAAGGAGCGAGCGCATACTTGCCCGCCCGCGGGTTTCTCCACCCTTGTGAGGCCCTTGTGGCTTTGTGCCCTTGCACTTGCACGCCAGTGGTTACACCCTGCGCAACCTGAACCGGTTACACTTGAGCGCCCTTGTACACCAAGTGGCTTGTGCGGTAGTGTTGAAGAAGAGGTTGGCCGCACCCCTTGTGCGCCTCCTTTGAAGGAAGGGAGTTCGGGTGGAGTTGTGTGTCACACCTTAGGTGTGTGTGTGTGCAAAGCGAAGGCCCTACACATTGTGTGTGTGCAAAAATAAAAAGGACAAGAAGAGGTCGTAGCCTTTGTGGTGCACACTAGAAGATTAAAAGTGAAAAACAAATAACCAAGTGTGTGTGCAAGTGTTGTGCACACATTGAAGAAGAGGAATGCACCCTCACATCAAAGTAGAACATACACTTAAGTGTGTGGATGCAAATGTGTTATGTGTGTGAAGAGAAAGTGATTAGGCCGAAGCCTATGTGTGTGCACAAGAAGTGTGTACATGCATAGAAGAAGGAGAAGACCCACAATAATTATCAACACACTTTTATGTGTGTAAACAAAAATAACAAAGTGTGTGAAGTGAGAAGAAGGTGTGTGTGCTTAATGTAATTTCACTCTTTGATTATTTATCACACCAAGGAGAAAAAGTGGAGTGTATGCATGCATGCATGCACGTGCACACGTGAACAAGCTCAAATATGGTTGTGTGCATTTGAGGAGTCCAAGAATAAAGATTCTTGATGAGGATTGAGAAGCCATGCAGTCAGTGCATGAGGAAGAAGAGTTGCCATGCACTCAGTGCATGAAGTTGATGTCAAGTGAGACTGAAGCCAGACTGAAGTTAAAGACATCAGCTGCCTGAGTTTTCAGTAATTGAGAAGAGCCCGATCAACAGAAGTGATCAGAAGTTGCTGAGAAAGACCAACAGATCTTTTCAGAGGCTGTTGAAGATTCTTGAAGAGTGAGGCCAGGTCATCCTAAGAGAAAGGAGATAAATCCCGAGCAAGACGAGAAGACCTGTTCATCAAAAGTGATCAGAGGTACAGAGCAAGGCCTGTAGTCTTTAACCCAGACTACTAAAGATAATTCAAGAAGCTTAATGTGAAGAAGAGCTACTCGTGTGACTCGAGGAGCCAGGAGAAGCCCCCTGTGAGACTCAGGGTTGAAGAATTCTTCAGTGGGATTCTGGAGCAGGCCAGTGGGACTCTGGTAACACTGTGGGACGCAGTATAAAGACCTTCCTGTGGGACTCAAGAGAGATACAGTGGGACTCTGTATCGACCATTGTAATTCTAACAAGTTATAATGGAGAAACCATGTTGGATCGTATAACCAACATGGCAAGGACGTAGGCCTTTGGTGCTGAACCACGTAAATCCTTGTGTCCAGTGCCTTTACATTTACTGCATCATTAGAGGAAAGGTGAGAGATACAAGAAGAGTGGATCGAGGCTTTAACCAGTCATAGAGGTTTAATTGATAAGAATCAATTAGTAAAAAGTTTTTAAGGGATCACTGATTCACCCCCTACCCCTATCAGTGATTCACACTGATCTGGGCACTTCAATTGGTATCAGAGAGAAGGTTACCTCTAAAAGATCCAAGTGAGTCTTTATGAAGTGCAAATTTGAGGAAATGAGTGACCGGCCTCAAATGGAGATATCTGCCAAGACTCAGAAAAATAAAAAGAAGAAACAGGCCAAGAATATGAAGAAAGCTTGTCCTAGCTGTGATGAAGTTGAAAAAATGAATGATCTTCAATGTGCAATCGAATATCTTCAGAAGAAAGTCCCCAAGGAAGTGGAAATGTGTATAGCTACAAGCATCCTTGATCTTCAAGAAGAAAAATTACAGCTAGAAGAAGAAGCCAATGCTATGGAAGATCAGTTGGCTAAAAGGCTTGCCATAACCAACACTCTCAGAAAGCTGGTGAAGGCTAATGATGAAACTATTTCCCTTTGCAATGAAATATTTGAAGACACTACTGATGAATTGCAAAGAATCCTTTCAGAGAAAGAATTCTTTAAGACTGTGGTCAAAGATGTTTTCCATGCACTGTAAAAGAGGCACAAAGTTTCAATGAATGTCAGAGATGCTCAACTTGAAGACAAAGTAAACAGTGTAAAGGAGCCTGACAATTCATCACAAGAAATGAAGAAAGTGCATGAATACTAGATGGAACAGCCGAAAGAAAATTGGGAAGGAAGGATAAGAACTGTTGAGGATGATAAGAACTCCCTTAACATGAAATGCTTAGAACTAGAGGTGATATTGAAAAATCTGCAATCACCCAAAGCCGAATCCTCCCAGTCAGCTGAAAGTAGAAATGTTGCTACACAAGCGTTCTTTGAGAAGGATGATTCTAAAAGAATGAAATCCTCTAATGAAAGGGCAAAATCTTCTAAAAAGAAGGTACCATCCATACCATCTTGTACCGATGCTTCTAAATGTGTTTCCACAAAATGTACAGGATGGAAGGGAAACTCCAAACAAGTATGGATGAAGACAGTGAAGAAAGAGATCTCTCCTGAAACAACACAGCATGTCAAAAAAATTACCCAACAATCAGAAGTACTGAAGAGGTCATGATTTGTGGGTCAGTGTTGGTGTTGTAACAAGTATGGGCATTGTGCAAAAGATTGTAGGTACCATCCTCTAAATGTAAAAGCACAGACCAAGCCCATACCAAGGGGGAGCAAGCCATAAGGAAAGAAACAACATCCACAGGTCCAGAGACATATGTTTATTGCTAACAGATTTGGATTGCTTGATAACATATGGTATGTGTGCAAAAGTGGTCAAAAAGATACATGTCAATCTCCAACTGTATCCAGAGCTAAAAAGAAGAGAAGATCAATGAACCTGGATAAAATGGAATCCTTGGGAAGCAAGAAGAAAGTTGAAGATGATCCCAATAAGGTTTTGAAAAAGGAAAAGAAGTCCTTGGAGTCTAAATCCAAGAAGGGTGATGCATCCAGAAGGACCACCAAGAAAACATGCTTCTACTGTGGAAAGAAAGAACGCACCATGGATCATTGTGAACAAGCCATGGAACTGAATAGAAGAAGACTGGACTCAAAAAGACAATCAATCCAGAAGAAGTAGAAGGGATTGATAGAAAATAAGTTTCCTAAGAAAGGTAGCTTAACAGCATCAAAAGAACCATGTGGAATTTCCAAAACTGAGTCCTCTCTTCCAAATGACTTATTAGTCATATGGCCTAATCAGTTGCAACTTTCCAAAGAGCTGCAGAGAGCTGAAGATAAAGCACTGGAAATAGCTAAGGCAAAAGGAATGACAAATATTACACATGAAGATCATGTTCTGTGTGTGAGGTGCAATCAAGCTGGACATACTAGTGATAAATGCATGATATTCATTCCAGCTCACAAGGGATTCTTCAAAAGAATGAAGATTTCACCAGGAGACTCTAGTGCTCAGAAGGCACCCAGAAATAGAGGAGTCAAACACAAAGAAGTTAAAGAGGTGTTGAGATCCACACCATCACAAACATCATTGAAGATCAAATGTGCAAGTGTGAAGAATGGTGAAAATGGGACATCTCGGTTGAGAGAATCTTCTCAACCTTGTTGCTCACATTGATGAACTAAGGAGGTTCCATATTATTCCCTAACCACATGTATTTACATGTGCTAACATTTCAGGGAATTGAAGATGATGAACATTCTCATCTGGAGAGTGGTTTGGACAGAATGGAGTGCACCCCTTGAGCGGGAGCCAATCTGTAGAAGATGGGATTATAAGATTTTATACCATCTTGAGAAAAGTGAAGGTATTCCAATCATACTTTCATCCCTTGTTTCTTAATTGTATTCATCATAACAATTAAGGGGGAGTATTGATTGAAGACAAATGGTTGAAAGGTGAAGCTTTATCTTTGCACTAAACTTTCTAATGAGTTTTATTAAGTATGTGCAGGATTTAGCAATTCATTGATATATCCGAAAAATTTCAAACCCCTTGAAGCATGATCTCACATGTACAGTGAATTTTGGACAACATTGAGTTCCTTGGTTACATCACTCTTTTTTTCTACACCGGGTTATCCCAAGTAGACTTAGAGATGATTTACTAATGTTTCATTGCTAAAGAGAACATGTGACATCATCCCTCTCTTAGGGATTTTGAAGAAAATGATTTTCTAATGGAGGAAGAGATTTTTGAAAGTGAACCACACCACATCTTTGAATTTGATTTCCAATAAGGGGGAGAAAATATTGGCACACATATTGACCAATTCATATGTGCTAAAGAAGTGTATTGACAACAAATACAAAGGGGGAGATTTAAGTGCACTGTGTTGCATTTGTTTTCAATTATGTATGTTGTTGTCAAAAGGTGACATGGAATGGATGGATGTCATGGAGCATCAAGATGTGAATAAAAAAGGATGTGATGGTGATGGTGATGATGGAGAATGGCCATGGTACTTAGAGGCATGTCACTTAGGAGATTCACTAAGTGACATAGGAGATTATGGTTGAAACATTCTCTATGTATATCAGACGGTTGTAGAACTGATATTAATGTTTCAATACTTGTATCAAGATGATACTAAGTTACACCACTTGAAGAATGGATGACGATGGAGCATCCTCATAACATCTGACGATTGTTGAGATGATCTTTAAGTTCAAATAACTTGTATCAACTGGATACAATGTCAAAATATTGTTTGAAGTCCATGCATTGTATTGACAATGCATGAGGAGATGAAGATGATCCATCCACACCTCCTAAGTGGATGAAGTGAGCTGAAGAAGTCCATGCACTATCACTTAGTCCATGTGAATTAGAAGATGATCCAACTTAATCTCTGATTGGATCATATGAGAGGAGGATTGATGAATTCCTAAGAAGAAGAGAAATGAAGAAGAATGAGGAGTTATTAAGTAAATAAATAAGAATGGCTTGGAATGAATGGCATTTGGCATATTTCACTTGGGAGTAATTTTTTTTATACAAAGTATTATTTTGTCCTTTGCCAAAATAATTGGCCAGCCAAGGGCCAGCCACGGGTTCAACCCCAAGGCACATGTGGGCCTAGGCACCACGCCCATGGGGGATCCCATGGAGCAAGCCCAAGGCGGAAGGAGGCCACGCGGTGATCATATCCACGCGGCAGGGGCGCATAGCGCGCGCCCGCGAGAGGTATCATGGGAGCCTGTGGCGCGCCCGCGGGGAGCAGAGGTCGGCGCAGAGCGCGCCCGCAGGGAGAACACGGTGTGGGGCGGCACCGTGGAGGGAGAAGTTCAACTGAGCATATGGCAGCAGCGCTACTTTGATAAGGCGCGGAGAAACCGGGCGCCAATTCGATGTGGGACGCAGAAATTTTTCCAGGATCTAATCTGAGCCGCACGATTGATCTCGCATGTGTTCAGCTCCGCACATCTCATCTGCTGCGAGATCTTCTGATTGCAGCCGCCCAAAGATCTGATCCAATGGCCTGCGAGTCGTCTCCTTCCTCGAGCTCACCTGAGGCAACCACCGACGTCCCCGCTGAACCAGTGGCGCCTCCGAGCGATGTTTTTGAGTTCTCGGCCACCTCCGATCAAACCGAAGGCTCCATTCGGTTCGTCTGGCCCTACTGAACATATCCATGAATAAAAATGGTCATTCATGCAACGTATGGGAGAATTCGAGGTTGGCCGAAGCAACCGGAGGTGAAAGGCCATGTGATTTATGTTTTGTATGGATTAGCCTAAACCGAAGTCGTTCATGCGTTCTAAGTTGCATGCACGTGAAGAAAATAAAAAGCAAACCCGCGATAGACAGAGAATGAAAACAAAGATTTCATGAATATCTTGAAATCCCGGTTATTTTGGGGATTCAAATGTTTATCCACGCGGATTTAACCGAGGCCCTCTGCCTATAAAAAGAGAGGCCCGTGCATCGGTGTTGCTTGCTGATGTGCTGAAAACTTGAAGTCCCGTGAGTGCTCCAAGCCTCGCGAAGAACATCCTGCGCACAACACTTGTGTGGTAGAGAAGAACCCCATAGCTCCTCTAGATCTTTTTGGTCCCTTTTGCGCACCCCTTGCATGAAAGAATAGTTGGGGAGGAGTTCCCTCCGCACACCCCTTGCGCGGCAGGAAGGATCGAGCGCATACTTGCCAGCCCGCGGGTTTCTCCACCCTTGTGAGGCCCTTGTGGCTTTGTGACCTTGCACTTGCGTGCCAGTGGTTACACCCTGCGCAACCTGAACCAGTTTCACTTGCACGCCCTTGTACACCAAGTGGATTGTGAGGTAATGTTGAAGACGATGTTGGCCACACCCCTTGTGCGCCTCCTTTGAAGGCAGGGAGTTCGGGTGGAGTTGTGTGGCACACCGTAGGTGTGTGTGTGTGCAAAGCGAAGGCCCTACACATTGTGTGTGTTCAAAAATCAAAAGGACAAGAAGAGGTCGTAGCCTTGGTGGTGCACACTTGAAGATTAAAAGAGAAAAACAAAGAACCAAGTGAGTGTGCAAGTGTTGTGCACACTTTGAAGAAGAGGAATGCACCCTCACATCAAAGTAGAACATACACTTAAGTGTGTGTATACAAATGTGTTATGTGTGTGAAGAGAAAGTGATTAGGCTGAAGCCTATGTGTGTGCACAAGAAGTGTGTACATACATAGAAGAAGGAGAAGACCCAAACTAATGAACAACACACTTTTAAGTGTGTAAACAAAAAGAACAAAGTGTGTGAAGTGAGGAGAAGGTGTGTGTGCTTAATGTAATTTCACACTTTGAGTATTTATCACACCAAGGAGGAAAAGAGGAGTGCATGCATGCATGCATGCACGTGCACACGTGAATAAGCTCAAATTTGGTTGTGTGCATTTGAGGAGTCCAAGAATAAATATTCTTGATGAGGATTGAGAATCCATGCAATCATTGCATGAGGAAGAAGAGTTTCCATGCACTTAGTGCATGAAGTTGATGTCAAGTGAGATTGAAGCCAGACTGAAGTTAAAGACATCATCTGCCTGAGTTTTCAGAAATTGAGAAGAGCCTGATCAACAGAAGGGATCAGAAGTTTCTGATCAAGACCAACAGACCTTTTCAGAGGCTGTTGAATATTCTTGAAGAGTGAGGCCAGTTCATCCTAAGAGAAAGGAGATAAATCCCGAGAAAGACAAGAAGACCTGTTCACCACAAGTGATCAGAGGTACAGAGCAAGTCCAGCAGTCTTTATCGCAGACTGCTGAAGATACTTGAAGAAGCTTAAAGTAAATAAGAGATACTTGTGTGACTCGAGGAGCCAGGAGAAGCCCCCTGTGAGACTCAGGGTGGATGAAGTCTTCAGTGGGATTCTGGAGCAGGCCAGTGGGACTCTGGTAACACTGTGGGACGTAGTATAAAGACCCTCCTGTGGGACTCAGGAGATATACAGTGGGACTCTGTATCGACCATTGTAATTCTAACAAGTTATAATGGAGAAACCATATTGGGGCGTATAACCAACATGGGAAGGACGTAGGCCTTTGTTGCCGAACCTTGTAAATCCTTGTGTCCAGTGCATTTACATTTACTGCATCATTCGAGGAAAGGTGAGAGATACAAGAAGAGTGGATCGAGGCTTTAACCAGTCATAGAGGTTTAATTGATAAGAATCAATTATTAAAAAGTTTTTAAGGGATCACTGATTCACCCCCTCCCCCTCTCAGTGATTCACACTGATCTGGGCACTTCAAATTGTATGATAATTATATTGGTTATGATAAAAATTATAGATAATAGAATAATAAATTTATAAAATAATTCACTTTCTAATACAATAGTAGAGGAAATTAAATAAATTTAAGTGAATGACATTAATTAAACCCAAATAGTATAGTATCTAATAACTTTATATATTTATCCATTGATTTATTCTTTCCTAACACTCTCAATTACACACACCAAGTTAAGGACTCAATACAATTATTATATTTGGTGTATATTCCTATCCTAGAAAACCCTTGATCTAGAAGTTGATCGGAACCATTATCTTCTTATCCTCGGAATCCCCTGATCCTCAAAATATCATCATAACTATCTTCCTAACCCCAAAATCACTCAATCATAATCCCAATAATCAATGACTCAAAAATAATAACAAAAAATCTTGAGAGTCACAAGTATACGGAAAAGACAATTCTTAACTTTTAAACATTATTTTTTTCACATGTAATAGTAATTTGGAAGATCTATTAAAAAGTGTCAAAATTCAGAAGAATCATGTTCAATCAAATGACATAGTACTTATTGGAATTCAACCCAGTGGTTATCTTGAACTCCGAAGGTATAATTTTCTCCAAAAATATTGGAGGGACTAGGACACTTGAAACTCTAGCAGTCATCTAATAACTAAAACAATGACATTATCTTATAATGCATATTGAAACATAATATTCCACATCATATTGTTTTCATATTTATCCTTTCAATATGATGTTGTTTTATGGATATAGAAAACAAAATGTAAAAGGGTCTGATGAATTTTGATATCAGTGTTAGTATGATTTATATCATTACAATAATATTTTCACTCTAAAAAATGAGGGTTGTTATGATATAAATTTTATTCAGTGTGTATGATCAAAATCGTAATTGATATCATTGTGATAATCATGGAATTAATCATTTCTACAAAACTCAGGAGTGAAATTATTATCATATTCCTCTGAAAAAATCATACTGATAAAATATGAATTAAAATGACTTGCTGAAAGTATGGTAAAATGATATATGATTCTATTTTTAAAAAACATTAAATATATATAGGTGTTAGAAATTATGTATTTAAGAAAGAGGTTCTGATTTCCTAAATTAAATTAATAGATAAGAAAAAATAAATACTTTAGACTAAATAATATTTCCCTTTTTGGAAACATGAATCCATAACTCTAAAATGAAAAATTACATTGTTAAATTTGATTCCAAAAAGGATTTATGAACTATAATGTTTAGAATTAAACAAATATATTTCTCTCCAATTGAGTTTTTAAACACATATTAATATGATGTTGTATATGACTAACTCAAACATAGGATAACAAAACCCCGAAATGTCGTATTGTAATTATTTGTAAAAAAACAGTATCCTTGTTAATCAAAAACATTTACTTCTGTTATTGTCATTCTCACATTCTCCCGCTTCAAAAACAATCCCACCCCCATAGAAATCATTCTAACCTTTATGATTTACAAAAATAAATAGGGAAGGTCTTATAATACCAGAAATAGGGTTTGGGATAAAAAAGCATGAAGTAATAATGAATTTGAACATTTTGAATTAGTGAAAGATAATTCATCACAAAAACAATTAAACATTCTATCAAACGTTTTGTAGAAACCAAATTCATTCATTTTTTTTCAAAAAAATAATACATCAAGAGTTTAAAAATAACTATTTTATCTTTTTTTCATTGTTCTTCTTCATGAATTCTCAAAAAACTATCTTAATTTTCATGAATTCATTCCTCTAGTCCATATTCTTATCAAGATATTCCTTTTCATACCAAAAATATTGTTCGTGTTCTTCAAAAAATGTGTCCTTATTATGAAGCTTCCCCTCCATTTATTTCAACTATTATTCAAGAGTATGAATATTGTATTCTTAGGATTTGACTTTATGATGTTGTACATCAACTGTATCAGCCAGTAAGAAATTTTTTTTTCTAATATTTTATCTCATCATTGTAAAACATCAACTTTGAAACTTCTGATTGAATAACATTTAGCTTCTTTCCAATATATTTGAATTCCTCATGTTTGGCATCATCACGGATTCTAAAATCTTTTTCATTTAAATATGTATCACTATCCAATTTGTTTAAGGAAATTGTCCCTTTATTCGCAAGTCTTTGAATAACTTCAATTGTATTTTCATGGACATTTATACTTTCAAAGTCATTATGAGACAACATAACTAACTTGTTTAAAGCATTCTTATGATCCTTATAACGTTCTTCAAAATCATTTAGGTTAGCCTCAAGCTTTATAAGTCTTTTTCTTATAATTCTGATTGAGTCTTACTTATTATTTTATTTATATATAACCAAAAGAATTTTCCCTTCAACCCTAGGGAGATGTGGAATTTCAATTTCAATTCTCTATAAGGATTGGACAATGTACTGAATTTGTTTTCAATGAAATTGTATTTTTTGAAGTAGTATCTTCTTCATAATCTAGATATGGTCTTTACTGATATCTGGTTTTATTATCAATAAAAAATTTACTCTGATGTTCACCAAATCTAGTCTCTTCCACTTAATCTGATATATGAATTATTTTATCATAATGGTTTCATTGAGTATAATTTTTTGAATACTCCTCTACTAGATAAGTTATATTTAATGATATTTCATGATAAGATTATATTGGTGTCATATCCGATTTAGATTTTTCTTCCTAACCATCATCTTTATCAATCCCAATATTTTGGTGTTCTTCTTCTCTTTTTATTATACTACTTTTTTTTTCATTTTTCACCTTTTCATTTATTGAATCCTCTTCACCAAGATACTCACATATATCTGTATTATTATTATCCTATTATTGTTTTGAGAATTATTTTTTAACATCCTTTGGAGGAGATGATTCTTCACTGACATTTATCTTCTTCATTAACTTATCCTAGAAAATGGGAGTGATTGTTTCTTCTTGAATTAGATCCTTGATAGAAATTATATAACTCTATTTTTAACACTTTTCAACAACATATCAATATAAAAAACATTAGATTTTATATTTTCCACCCCCTTTTCCTTCACATATTCTTTAAGAGCATCTTGAGTCTAGTTTCTTTTAGGTATGACATCTATTGGATTATGTTCAAACATGGGTGTCTCCTTATTTTCATGCAGCCTGATCCTTTCTCCATTGGGTTGTTATTTCATCAGTTTCATTGTTATTATTCTATGGGTTTAAAGAATATTTAGATATACATTTCTATTCATTCACATAAGTAATTGGAAATGATTTTTTAGAATACCTTGTCTGCCACCAAATATTTCTTTTGAAGCTTTTGCTTTAACATTATTAACAGAATTCATTGATTTAGAATCAAAATGAAATTTCAACCACTTTACCATATCATCAATAATCCATGGAACATTTGTATTTCTTAAAACTAAATTTAGAGGAATACTACCGATGATCAAACTTTATGAAATAACCACTGTCAAAATCACTTGAAACTTAACTATTTGAGACTTAATAGCACTTGGTGTCAAATTTTTTATGGCTAAAAATATGTAAACCATCAAATTATCTTTCTCATATTCACCAAATAATCAATAATAAACACATCTAAAACCTTAATAGCTTCTCTATCACCTTTTGTATGCATTAAAAAACCATGAATATAAAGAGTTCTAAGGATACTGTCTGATGATAAGTGATTAGTTTTACTTTCAGGATTATGAAATTCAAAAAGGGATTGTTCATCTCCTCTTTTATTGAAAGTTCCATTCTCTTTTGGCAATTTTTTTGAAGGGATAAATCATCACCCTCTGATGGTACAATAAATAATGTTTCCTCTTGTTTTTTTTAACATGATAATCTAAATATTTTAGATGAAAAAGGTAACTTTTAAATAATAATAAACCTTCACAAAACTATAAAACTGTTTTACTTCATCTAGAAGAATAGGATATTTATTATTTTTGGGCCACAAGCTAACTCTTGTACATGAAATTTAATAATTCTTTTCATTGAAGATTTATACTTATCGAATAAATCTAGTGTTAATAAACATTATATAAATAATTTCATCCCTAGGAAAACATTTAGCAACATTTTTTGGGGGACATAGATAATTATTATAACATGAATTTATTTAAATTAAATGAGTAAGATAATCTATCCTACTCAAAAATAGGATGGGTGACATAGTTTTGGCACAATGATAATGAAATTCAATGTGGGATAGGGTGGGAGTCCCTTTATACTAGTGGAGGAATTTGATATTTGATATTCTACTGCTCATGTTAGATCAAAATAGATCAAAAAGTTGAAAATATTTGAACTCCAGAGGTTTTTATTAATAAAAAAATATTTATCAAATTCAAAATGAATCCGATAATGTTTTCAAGCAAAGTAAAAAATTGGAATACAAATAATTAGGATCAGAAAACACAGTGTAATGTAATAAATTGTAACTTAAAATGTTTCATGATATGTTTATTGTTTTTGGTATATTGTTTTATGAAAATATTGAGTACAAAATAATTTTTAATACGGAAAAAAAATTGAGAAAAAATGAATAAAATTGAATATAATAATATTTTGAGTAGTATAATGTAACGACCTGTCCCAGTGGGGCCTGCAATGTGACTCCCCAATCCCGCCCCCAATAGACTAGCGGGTGGTGACTAGTACTGAGTAGGCATATTACTAACACTGGAGGAATTGCCTATGTACATGTGCACATGCACACATATCCAATCCCACAAATGCTGAAATGTAAAATATACTAACGAAAAAAATGCATGCATATATCTAAACCTAACCAATAGAGTATGAGGAATGTAAGGTACTGAAATTAAACAAGGAAAGAATACAAGACCACCAAAAACAAGAAAAACAAGAGTATGAAAAGTAATAATTCCAACCTGTAAAAAAAGATGTAATGGGACAGCTGCTCATAGCCGTAGGAACTCCTCTGCCTGTAGGGAATTCAGAAAGCTCGGTCCAATCCTGCTCCACCCTGGACTATGTTAAAAGTTTTCTCATCTGAAGAAGACATGATACATTTGGTAAAATCTCATTAATGGGTGATTATAACAATACTCAATAATAGACACTGAAAAACATGAAGCAATACAAAAACGAAAGGTACAGTCCACTATACATAGTATATGTCTACATAATATATAATAGGTGAACACTATCCAGATATACACAAAAACCAGACCCGTAGCCTAGAGAAAAGTCACACAATCACATTCCCCCTCTAGGGATTTAGTTTCAAGATTCCACAAAGCACTTATCTGGGAGAACTCACTACATGAGTCTGATAGCTCTGATGACATCTGTCCAAGAAGTATTGTATGTTGGGAAATGTCACGAGAGATAAATACACTCATTCCGAGAAAACAGACTCTTAAGTGGTGAATGAACTTGATACAGAGATGAGGATCACTTCCAGGGACTTGGTGGATATCGCGACTCATCCAGATTCACCTTTTAGGTAGAGGATCAGCGCCCTAAGGGACAGCAACATCGATACCTAACTCTGCCAAGGGTCAGGAATGGGTAGAGGATCACTGCCAGGGCCTTGGCATATACTGTGACTCATCTATATTCACATGTTAGGTAGAGGATCAGCGCCCTATGGGGATAACCACGTTGATACCTGACTCTACCTAGGGTCCAGAATGGGTATAGTATCAGCACCCAATGGGAATAGCCACATTGATACCTAAGAAGTACATGGTGTGTAGAAGTGTCACACGCTGTGTCTTCCAACCCCGAGTACCACCCATGTACAACAATTCATGTTGTAAGGATGGTCCTATAGAAGATGGTATACATGGCTTTTAGGAGAGTGACATTATGTGTTTCTCAATCCAGGGAGGACTCAGTGTACGCTGGCCATGTGCCCATAAAAGGCTTAAAAACATGTGTCACAACTAGTGTATCTGGTACACACATTAACCCATACAGTTTTCCTGGTATGGCCTTGTGGTGGAGTACATGGCTGTCTACTCCACCCCATGTCTATGTATCCCCTGGATACACGCTGAGTCTAGTGTAAGGACCCACACTCCGTGTTCTTTGTAGAATATGTCGATTTATCACTTCACACACCTCAGAACACTAGCCGCCACATATAAGGCCCTAAACGCCATGTTTTCGGGATACACACCATGTGTTATAGAAATTTCCAAAATCACGAACCTCTACCGTCATGCCTCAGGTGGAGCTTGGATCGTCAATCCGGTAGTCCGTTTTCCACGAAACAAGAAGATTAAGGTCACCCCAATGTCCTGAAGTCGTCTTCTTTTTTTTTTCGGGCCTCTAATCGGCCTCGAAAAAGAATTTCGATCCAACAACGTGAAGAACTCTTGAAGAATTATCTCCCCTGGTCCGAGCCAGTTTATCATCCACCATTACCATCACCCCTCCGTTAGGTCCTCGCGATGTTGGGTCTCATGTTTCTGATTGTTGTGTTGCGAGATAGACGTGCGATGATCCATTTCTCGTTGGCCTATGAAGAACACGATGAACACTAAGAAAATAAGAAGGAAAAAAAATCAAAAAATACAAATTGAGGAAAGAACCTCAACCATCGTTCATCACAACATTGATTTTTTCCCATTACAAATATTAAACAGGGAAAATAAAATGATAATCCAACAATTATCACAATCATATTACCGATTCAAACCCCAAAGAAATTGAAAATAACACCCTCCCACAAGAACACACGATCCACGGATCAACATGTTCATGCGTTGATCCCTGTTAGTTGTTAAATCCAAAAAAGTTGAAAAGAATAATTGAAATGAAAAAACCCTACCTCTATCATTGACAAAGAGGGAGATCAGTCGTTAGTCAGGATTCAATCTCGTTGCGCAACGATCCATGCGTCGACGTTCATCAGCGTCCGTCATAAATCTTCCAAATCTCGAAGAGGCTCCCTCTCAATTCGTTGGGTAATGAGGATGACCCTACAAAATTAACAAAAGTAGGTTTTTAAAAAGTTAATTATTAGGTCACTGTGAAAAAAAGAAAACCTTTAAATAAAAAATTTATTACTTTATGTTATTTCAATTAAAGCGTCCAAAAACTAACTCTTGTAGCTGGCCTGTGATGGTTGATGTTAGGCTATACCTAAGGTAATGTCACTGCTCTAAATGAAATGGTGCCCTCTTATTTCTGATATGATCACCCATTTAAAAGTTTTTCCACTTTTTAATGAAAACCACTCATGCGCACTATTTACAGATTAAATTAATTCAAACATTTATTCTGGGCACTCTGGGCCTCAGAATTGCACACTGTGGAAAAGAATGTTCTTTAAAACATTCCTTATAATATTGACAAATAATACACGTAAAATCTGAGGCATTCCATTCTCCCCACATTTGGTATTTGCTTCACCAAAAAGCCAAAACAAGTGCTACTAAAAAAGATAGGGGTACTGGACACAGATCTGAGTCTCCCGCTCCCACATGCTCTCCTGAAGACTTATGTGCTGCCACCAAATGTTCACCAAGGGAATCGATCACCCATGAAAAATCCTCTCCTACCAATCGTTGTTCTCCACTGGGTACTCAGCAATGCTCACTCTATCCTTGATGTCCATCTCACCCCAATCGATGACATGCGATGGTTCATTCACATACCTCATAAACTACGAAACGTGGAAGACATCATGTACCTGGTGTAATTGTGGTGGTAGAACTAGGCGGTATGCCACCCCATCGACACAACGAAGTATCTCAAAAGGTATGATGAACATCAGAGATAGCATTCCACATCAGCAAAATCTCTATAACCCTCACCAAGGTGAGACTGTAAGGGTGATGTGGTCCCCTACTTCAAACTCCAAATATCTCCATATTCTGTAGACATAAGACTTATATGGGCTCTGTTATGTCTTCATCTATTCCTAGAAGATCTTTACCTTCTCATTGGTAGCTCATACCAACTCTTGACACATGAGTGCTAACTCTCCGGTGTTGGTCCTTGAAAAGTACTGAATGGAAGTTTCTCACATATAAATCCTTAAACAATGCCACACCAATGGTGGAGTGGTAGCTGTTATTGAATGAAAAATACCCCAGGGGTAGATGGTCCACCCAACAACGAGAAAAGTCCAAGATACAAGCCTGCAACATATCCTCCAGAAATTGAATGTTACTCCCCTTCTGATGATCGGTCTGGGGATGGAACTTCATTTTCAAGAATAGCTATGTCCCAAAAGCCCCTTGAAATACCATGCATAACTGGGGTGTGAAGCGGGCATCTCAGTTTGAGACTATTATTGAAGGGATGTTGTGAATCCAAACTATCTCTTGCATGTAGAGGTTTCTTATGCTTTCTACCGAACTCCACTATCTTCTTGCTAAGATGTGGGCAAACTTGGTGAGTCAGTAAATGATAACCCAGCTCGAATCGTTCCCTTTGGACATCTGTGGTATTCCTATCACAAAGTCTATTGATATTCATTCTGACATCCAATCTGGAAAATCCATGGTGTGAGTTAATCAAGTTGGATCCTGGTGCTCAACCTTCACCTACTGGCATGTAAGTAATTGAGAAACAAACTCTTCTACTACCTTATTCATGGGTGACCACCAAAAAAATTCATCAAATATCCGAGTAAATATTCACCACTCTAGGATATACCACCACAGGGGGTGTATGAAACACCCTCAGGACATCCTCCCGCGACGCCACTATTACAATAGTGCATCCTCTAAAAAGAACTATGTGTTCCCCAGCTTGTGAATATCCATAAGGAGAATTCCCTATGGATAACTGATCAAGTAAAGCCTCACAGTCGACATACCCAAGATGTACCTCCCTATCTCTTTGTAAGATTGGAGGGGTAACAACCATCGACTAAAGGTAAGATTCATCATTTCATTACATGAAGTATAACTATAATGAGGTCAGCTATTCTATCGCCTCACTCTGCAGATGTGTGCATGATCACCTGCTAGGATCATCTTCCACCTTGTTCTCTTTCTTATGAGTATAAATGATCTCAAAATCATAGTCCTAGAGAAGCTCTTTCCAATACCTCTATCTCATATTAATATTCTTCTATGAGAAGATATACTTGAAGCTCTTCTTGTCATAGTAGGCTATGAATCTCTCCCCATAAGGTACAATCACCGCATAATCAATGTGAATACTTCCACTGAAAACTCTATATCATGGTTCACATAGCTCTTCTAATGTGGCATATGCTATAATGAACCATAAGCAATCACTGTCTATATCTTCCTGAGGACATAGCCAAGCCCGATAATAGATGCATTGTAGAAAACTACGTACTCGACAGCCTCCTCCGGTAATCTTAAGATTGGGGTGCCTGTCAAACTAAACTTCAACAGCTCAAAATCTAGCAACCACTTATCCTTCCACATGATGTGTTTCCCCTTACTGGTTAGGGATATCATCAGTGATGATATTCAGGAAAAATCTGGAATGAATCTCCAGTAATATCATGTCTTCCCCAAGAAGCTTCACACCTCTGTCATGCTTCGAGGTGGCTCTCATGATAACACTACATCCACCTTGTCTAGGTCCACAACTACTTGATCTTCTAAAATTTCATGTTCTAGAAACTGGACCTCCTAAATCCAGAACTGTCACTTCGAGAGATTCTCATAAAGTTGGTGCCCTTGGAGTACATCCAGAACCATCCACAAGTGTCTGTCATTCTCTTCCTCTGACACCGAGTACACAAGGATGTCATCAATGAAGACCACCAAGAACTGGTCTAAGTACAGATGGATGAACTGGTTCATCCATCCCATAAACTCTACGAGAGATTTTGTTTTGCCGAAAGTCATCACCATGTACTCATAGTGACCGTATCAGCATCAGAAATCTATCTTCGTTATATCCTCATCCTATACTCGTAACTAGGGGTAACATGACTGAAGTCCAAACTTTGGGAACCACTGTTCCCCTTGCAGCTGGTTAAAGAGGTCTTTGGTACTCAGTAGTGGATATATATTTTTCACTATCACCTGGTTCAGGCGCTGGTAATCCACACACAACCTCAAACTCCCATCTTCCTTCTTGGAAAACAAAACAAGGGTCTCTCAGGGTGAAACGCTAGGTCTCATGAAACCCTTTATTTGCAATTCTTCTAACTGCAACCTCATCTCAAGAAGCTCTGTGGGAGCCATCTGATATGATGATGAAGAAATCGATGTCGTCGAGGGGTGTAAGTCGATGCATAAATATATTTCTCGGTGGGGAGGTAGTCCTAGAACATCTTCGGGAAAGACGTCCCCATACTCCACCACTAATGTTGAGAATTGGTAGATCACAACATATACTGCTTCGATTATAAGGAAATCCAACTCATGAGTGATACAATATACCCTCCTATCTAGGAGCCCATTCTATTCTGCCTATGTCTCCCTTTCACCGACAAAGGAATAACTTGTCCCATCGTTGCAGACACACCACACACTTTTCCTAAAGTTTTCAATCAGGGAATTGACCAAAGATATCCAATCCAAACCGAAGATGAATTTGTAAGGACTCAACACTACCACCAATAGGTTAATCTGAAAATCTTGCCTCCAAGGGTAAGATCACACTATTTTAAAAGGGGTGTGATCATCAAGTATCCTCATCTAGGTGCCTCCAAGCATAAGGATCAAGTCAACAACTCAACGAGATTCAAAAGGTGTCGTAGAAGACATGTGGCAAGGAATGAATGATTGGAAATTGTGACTATATGTATGGTAGCTATGGTATATAAGACACATATTGTACCTCAGATCATTGTTGGAGTACTTGGGTCATATGCTTGGACTGCATATAGTTGTCCCTTCCCCTATCTCCCAGCTCCCTGAGCCTAGTGCTGACCTCCTGGGAGTGGTGGAGAAAGAAGATCGAAGCATCTTCCACCACCACCAGCTCTCCTTGCTCCTCTGCCACATCCACTGCTTGGAGGTTCTTTCTGTTACACTATCAGCCTCTACCTCAGTGGTCCATCCATCATCTCTCAGTCCGTATCTCGACGGGCCTGACAATCTCTTGTGAGTTTTCCCCTACTGTCTCACAAGCAGCATCACCTATCCCTATGCTGGATGGATCCATCTTGAGAGCCCTAGATTATCAAACCCCTACCTTCGGTCCGTTGGTGATGTATCCCAGATCCTGATCCCTATTCCTGACTTCGACTCCCTACTGTCGAGGACTCCGCACTGGCATGCATGCTGCTGACTATTATCAGCTGTCTCTCCTCCGCATAGAAGCTCTCGATCACCAAGGCCTTCTAGAGAAATATGATATAATATGGAATTAAAAGAAGCATGAAACTAGCTCAGATGTCCCATAGTTTACCATGCATGAAGGTTCATGATTTGAAGTACTGATCCCTGACCATATCTTTCGAGTACCTGGTGAGGTGGGTGAACCTCTATAAGTAGTCAGCCACCATCAAATTGCCCTGCTGGAGCTGAATATGCTCTTATATATGCACTGCTCTAAGTGTAGCCAGTGAGAACTCTTACCTAAAGAGTTTCTCAAATACCGTCCATGAAATATTCTTCTCCACCTGAGTCTGTGTGGTAAGAATCTTCCATCTTCCAATCAATCCTTGAAGAAGGATTTCTATTTGGATCACCATCTAGTTCATCGGTGTCCTCTTCAGACAGAAAACTATGGTCACGACCTCAAGACAGCCCCCATCAACTGGAGGGTCATGCTCACCTCGAATCCTAAGGGGTCTCTGTCTCTGGAATTCATGGATTTCTCTCAGCCTGCGCCCCTCGATGGCCGGTACTGAAGGTACCACGAGTGACTCAACTGGTGTTGGTATAATAGTTGCACCACCTAGAGCCAATGCCTAGTAATTGGTCTCTGTATCCTGGCCTCATCACTGAGGGGGTCATCCTCATGAACATGCTACTGAATCCTAGTGGGTATCCATAGCTAAGGAATCCTTTAAGGAACAAGTTGTACCATTGACAAAGACTATATCTGGATAGATAACACAATAGACATAGAAAAATCAACCCATTCCAATATGATGCATGTACCAATCTCATATTTCCCCATGACTAGTGTTTTCATGTATCGAGTATAATAGAAATTTATCAGAGTCTAGGTTTATGGATACGTCGACCGCCCAAATCAACACTTGAGTCTTTAGCCTGAAAGCCGATCACGAATGACTTAACACTATTTCCGGAAACCAAACTCACAGACTCTTGTCTCTATTGAAGAACTGGCCACCTCTAATACCACTATATCATGACCCATCCTAGTGGGGCCCCTATTTCGGCACCCCAACCACACCCCCAATTGGCTAGGGGCTAGTGACTAGCAACGAGTAGGCATATTACTAACATGGGAAGCATTGACTATGTACCTATAGACACGCACAAATCTCCAAGACCAAAAATGATGAAATGTAAAGACTACTATTGAACAAAATCCATGCATATAAGTATAGCCAACTAATAGAGTATGATGAAAGTAAGTTAGTGAATGTAAACTGAGCCAGAATACAAGCCTACCAAAAATAAAAAAAACTGGAGTCTGAAAACTACCAAGTACAACTTGTAAACATAAAGAGGTACTAGAACTAATGCCCATTTCATAGGAACAACTTAGACTATAGGGAACTCAAAAAGCTCAGTCTTAAGCTGGTCCACCCTAGTCATTGTCAAAAGGATGCTCGTCTGCACAAGACATGATACGTGCAGGAAAATCTTGGGCAAGGGTGAGTATAATAATACTTAGTAGAGGACCCCGAAAACCACGAAGCTATACACAATTGAAAGGTACAGTCTACTCTACAAAGTATTTGTATACTGAAAATATAATAGGTGAACATAATCTAGATAAACTCAAAAGCCAGACTTATTGTCTAGAGACCTTTCATACAACTGCATTCCCCCACTAGGGATTTATTTTGAAGATTCCACAGAGCACTCGTCCAGGAGAAATCACTCCAAGTGTCTGATAGCTCTACTGACTTCCTTCCGTGAATTACTGTCTATCGGGAAAAGTCAATAGAGATAGATACACTCATTCCAAGAGAACACCCTCCTAAGTGGGGGAAAATAATGATACATAGATGAGGATCACTACCAGGGCCTCAAAGGATACCATGAATTATCCAGATTCACCTTCTAGTTAGATGATCGGTGCCCTATGGGGATAGTCATGTCGATACCTGACTCTACCTAGGGTCAATAATTGGTAGAGTATATCGCTCTGGGCCTCTTAGAGGGATACCTGGCACTATCATAGAAACTCCTATAGAAGGGACCACACTCTTGAAAAAGGAAATGATATATGACCTTTAGGAGAATGGAAAAAAGGGGCAGTAACCCAAACGAAACATGTCTTTTATAGGGTGCTCAATAAGATCATGCAATTTAATGAGATGTACATGACGTACAGATGTATCACGCGTAGTGTCTTTTGACCCTGGGTACTACCTGTGTACATTGGCTCATGTTGTAAGGCAGGTCGTGTAGAAGAAGGTATACACAGCGTGTAATAGAGAGACAAGTCGTGTTCCTCTCTCTAGGGAGGACTCGGTGTAGGCTGGCCCTGTGCCCGAACATGGATTCAACCCATGTGTCAGAACTCGTGTATCAAGGACATGGGGTAACCCATGCAATCGGCCTAGTCTGGCTGTGTGGTGGAGTACACAGCTGCGTACTTCACCCCATGTCTATTTATCCCCTAGATACATACCGAGTCATGTGTAAGGACCCATAGGCCATTTTCTTTGTAGAACACGCAGTGTCATTGCTTCACATTATGTGAGACGCTAACAACCACATAGCTGGACCTACTCGCTGAGTTCTTTAGGATACACTCCGGGTGTTAGAGAAATTTACAGAATCACAAACCTCCACTATCGCACCACAGGTGGAGCTCAGATCATTGATTCGGCCATCCGTTTTCCAAGAAACCTGATGAATATGGTCTCTCTGATGTCCCAATGTCTTCTCTGTTTTTAGGCCTCCAATTGGACTTGAAAATGCGTATTGATCCACCAGCGTGAAAAATGATCGATGAAAGGTCTCCCCTGATCCAAGCCGATTCTTCGTCTGCCATTGTTGTCGCACCTCCATTATGTCATCACAATGTCGGGTCCCATGTTTTGGACTATTGCACTACGATATGTACAGGAAAAGATCTGTTGTTAATCGCTCCATGAAGAACACGAATAAAATAAGAATAAAAAAAAATCCAACAAACCAAATTGGGAAACGAACCCCCACTGTTGTTTGTTATAGAATTTATTTTCTCCCATTATAAGGATTAAACAGCATGAAATAAATGATAATCACACAATTATCACAATCATATTCCTGATTCAATACCCAATGAAATGGAAAATAACACCCTCCCACAAGAACATGCAATCCTTGGATCAACATGCTCTTGGGTTGATCTTTGTTCATCATTAAATCAAAAATGTTGAAATTATGAATTGAAAAAACAAACCCCTACCTCTGTCATCGACGAAGAGGCAGATCAGTCATCGATTAGGATTCGATGTCGCTATGCAATGATCCACACGTCGATGTTAATCGGCATCTGTCTAAAATCCTTCAAGGCTCCAAGATGATCCCTCTAAATTTGCAAGGTTATGAGGCTAACCCTGCGAACATACCATATGTAGGTATTTAAAAAGGGAAGAATTGGATTTCTACACAAAAAGGATAATTTTAAATAAAATAAAATTGTTACTTTATATTATTTCCATTAATGAATCCAAAAATTTACTCTCATCGCTAAACCGTTCCAGTTGATGTTAGGCCCTATCTACGGTAATGCCACTAATATGAAATCAAATGTGCCCTCAAATTTCTGATCTGAGCACCTATTTCAATGTTATTCCACTTTATCAGGAAAATATATCGCATAAGCAATTTAATGTTTAAATAAATTCAAACATTTACTTTGGGATCTCCAGGCCTTAGAATAGCACGTTGTCTAACGGACTGGTCTCAAAATAATTCCATATAATTTTTAAAAATAAAACACGGAAATTCAAAAACATTACTGAAAAATTTTCTGAGTACAAGATGATAGAATTTGAATACGACAAATGCTTGAGTAAGATAAATTTTCTAACAACGAGTAGAAATAATTCAAATATGATAAAAGTTTTAGTATGGAAAATTTTCTATGTAATAGATGGAAGAAATTGAATATGATAAAATATCAAGAGTTAATATTATTGAGTAAGAAAAATATGAGAATGGAAAATTTTTAGTATAATGATTCTGAGTATGAAAATTTTAGATTATGAAAAAAAATTAGAAAGGAAAAGAAAAAAAATTCAATCATTTGTACTGACCTTATGAAAAAGGAGTATCATAATGTACGAAGATAGTTCAAAAAAATTATATATGAATGATTATAGTTTAATGATCATTTCTAGATCTTATTTTACATATCCAAATTTATTAGGATGTTGTGGTTTTTAAAAAATATAATTATCTTGTTCTTGTGTTCCAATAAACTATAAAAAAATATCTCTTTTAAGACTGTGATACCTAAGAATGAGATGCTTAATATCTATGTGTTTTTCCTGTTAGTGATGTGAAGGGTTTTCACATAAATCTATTGAACTACTATTCTCAAATAGTATTCTAGTTTCAGTAAAAGGTATGCCATAATCAGTGAGTGTGTGTTGTATCCAAAACACTTCTACATAACAACATCCACCTACCACATATTCGGATATAATTGTGTCAAGTGATGTTGAGTGTTGTTTCTTAAAAGACCAAGAAACTCAAGAATCATCAATGAAATTAAATGTTCCTAATGTACTTTTTTTGTCACTTCTTCTACCACTAATGTCATAATCTGAGAAAAAAAAATTAAATTACAATAATTTCCAGAAGAATAGAATAGTCCTAAATCCATGGTTCCCATTAAATAACAAAATATTTTTTACACCATTCAAATAGGATTCCATTGGATTTTCATAACATATTTCACATGTAAATACTAAAAACATTAGGTCTAGATAACTAGATGTTATGAATAGTAAGCTTCTTATAATACCTCTAGAAGTTGTTTAATTAAATTGATTCCCAGATTCATTAAGATCAAGTGTATTTGAGGTAATTATTATAGAAATAATACATTTCATTTTTTCATATATAAATATTTTTAGAAGATATTTAACATACCTATGATGAGATATATAATTTCCTTCTATTTTTTGAGTGATTTGAAAACCAAGAAATAATGTTACCTCACCCATCGTACTTATTTAAATTTCAGGTTTCATAAGAATAGAAAAATAATCTGTTAATGATTGTTGAGATGATTTGAATATAATTTCATCAACATATATTTTAACAATAAATAATTTTTAGTTTTAATTATTTATAAAAATATTTAGATTAGAAATTCCATTATAAAATATTTTTAACAAAAATCCTGGAAATCTATCATATTTGGCATTGTGGGCATGTTTACATCCATATAAATATTTTTTTTGTTTTAAAACATACTTATGTTGTTTGGTATCATCAAAACCATGAGTTTTCTCAACAAAAACAAACTATTGAACTTATTCGTTAAGGAAATCACACATCATATCCATTTAAAAATGTTCGAAATTGAAGGATGGTATAAAGGCTAATAGAATACAAATGGATTCAAGTATAGATACTAGAGCATTGGTTTCACCATAATATATTCCTTTTTTATTATAATATTTTGTAACTAGTCTTTCTTAATTTATAATAATGAATATATTTTCAACTCATTTTTTTCTAAGAATCAATTTTAATCCAATTGTAGAGGATTATTTAGGTCTTTCAAATAAGGTCTATACATTAGTTCTTTGAAATAATTTACATCATATTGCATTGATTTTATCTTATAATTATGACCAAAGGCCTTATTAAGAATTTTTTGTATGAATTGATAAAAAAATACTGATTTTATAACTCATTTATCAGGGAATGTATACTCCATTAATGTTTATTTACATCCTTAATGATCCTATATCGAAGATGACTCTTAAGAAACAACTAACTAGGGTTTTGTATAACATGATCATTGGGAGAGGGTTGAAATTATTTTGGAGTGAATACTTCAAAAACAATTTCTTTAGTATTATCTATATTAGAAAAATATTCTACAAAATGATGATAATATATTTTTGGAATCAGATCAGAAGATATTGGTTGGGAAAATTTAAAAACTAATGAATCTGTTTAATAAAATTTATCATGTATTTCTTCCTCAATAATACAAGATATTTTATTAAAAACACTATATTACTTAGAATATGTGGACTAACTTATGAATGATCCTTCACCATATTTGGGAGTGAATTTTTGTTGATTATATTTTATATTAGAAATGAATAATTTTTATCCAAATACATTGAAGTATGATACTTATGTTTTTCAGCCTGGCCCTAACTCTTTATTTGTATAATTTTGAAATGGTATAATTAATAATAGTTTTTTAGTATTGTAATATTTACTAACAGATTATTCCAAAGAGTGATTACTAATGGAGTATTCACTGAATATGGTTCATGTTATTTCCTTAAGAATTAAATTTATTATTTCAACAATATCTTTATTCTGAGGAGTTCTATGAGCTCAAAAGCTATGAATAATGCCTTTATCACTAAAAAAATTCAAAATTAGAATTTAATAATTATCATCCATAATAATTATGACTAGTTATCAATTAATTTATTTTTATAGTTTGGAAATTGGATAAAAAAGTTTTAAAACAATAATAAGCTTCATATTTCATTACTTGAAAATAGACACATGTATATCTTGTGTAATAATAAACTAAAACAAATAAATATCACTTTCCTAAAATACATCCAATTTTTGTTAGAATGAATATTTCCATCTACACTAACTATAAATAATTATTATCTTATATTTCACTAATTAATTTAAAAATTGGATTATGTTTCTTTACACATTATCAAGGGTCACAATCTTATGATGAATAAAATCAATTCTTTGGTAGATCCTTAATAATTATTTTCTTAGAAAATTTTCATTGGTTTCAAAGGGGGTATTTTTGGAAAAGGGGGAATTTTTATGAACATAATAATTGTTACTAGAAATAGGATTTGAATAGGAATTACCAAATCCATAACAATTATTATAAGGGAAATTTTCTTAATATATCTTATAAATATTTTATTTTAAATGTGTAATATATCATAAAAGTTCACTGAAATAAAAAATTTCAGATTTTAGTTATTTAAATAAATTCTTATCCACATTAGTATTGGTTTCAAATGTGAGTTTTTTTCTGAATCATTTTTCTCAGAAATGGAATTTTGTAAATCCTTAAAATCTTTATCATTCTCAAATTTATCTTTTTCATGGTTTTTATGAATAAAATCAATTTAGTAAAATTTTCTTATCAAGATATTTTCGGTGATCAAATACTACTTTTTTAAAAAAAATCTATAATTTTCTTTTTCAAGTTTCATACAAACATTATAGTTTTCATTTCCACGAATTTTTTCAAATCGTGTTACTTCATCATATGATGGTAAAGTATTTTTATCTATATATGAAGATTCTTATTCATTATAATACATATAATTCTTTTCATCTGGATAATTTTCATTTAAATACATATTTTTTAATGAATCAGAAGTGTGTAACATATCCATAATACATTTATTTTGAAAATGTATTCTATAATGAAGACCAATGTTCTTGTTTCTAGAATTTTCATTTCATGAGGATTTATTAGAAGAATCTCTTCCACTAGAACACCATGAATCATTATCATTATAGAAATTATTTCCTTTTCACTTTTAATACATTTTTTTTATTTAAATTAAAATTGAATTCCATTCTATCTTTTTATTTTTGTTTTGGACAATTAGGTATTATGTGTCTATCTCTTTTACATTCAATATAGGTAACTATATAATCTTTCATATCATTCCTTTGATTATTAAATCTCATGTATAGGTATTGAAAAACATTTTTATCAAAAATGTTGTTCATTCATTTAAAATGATTGGATATTTCATTCATAGAATATTTTGAATCACATGAGTCTGGTTGAATAAAAACCATTATTGTCTTTGTTAATTTAATAAACTTTTTAGGACTGTAAACTTTCATCTAATTTTATATATAAGTAAAAGAAAATCCGTCATTATTTTATTCATCATTATCATCAAATATTTTCATCTAGACACCATACTATAATATAATTACAAATAAATCATCATGTTTATGAATTTTTGGGATTCATAAACGTCTTATCTACTTGATTCCCATTCACTTGACATAATGTCTATAATCTACTCCTTGAGTATCTAATTATCTAATCATTTTCCCCACATATTTTTTAAACTAAAAACTATTTTCATGAACCATTGATGTATATTGTCAAAAGGTTCTCAATATAGAAATTCAAAATCATGGTAATATTATTTTAGCAGAGCTATTCTAGTCTCAACAACTTTGGATGTTCCAAAATGAGTGATTTATGAATTATTACAAACACTTTTGACTACTTCACTAGATGAAATCTGGTTACATATATTTAGTGTCATAGAAAAAAGTAATGTATTTCATACCTTGAAATTCATTTTATATTCATGATTCTCTTGATTGGTAATGAGTCTAACATATTTTTAATGAATTTTATAGTCACCAATGAGAATCATAATGTTGTAAACTATTGTGTTTATCACAAAAGTATCCATTCTATCTCTCCAATATTGGTAATAATTTCAATTAAAAATTAGTGGTTATTTGGGATTTATAATGTCTATTGAATAATCATTTATTCACTAAATATTAAAAAAAAATCACTCTCCAGAATACAAGTTAGTTTTACAAATATTTATAAATAAATATATTATATAAATAAATAAACAAATCCTAAAAATAATAATGAAAGAATTATCATGTATGAAATGGTGGAATCCTCCTCAAATACCAAAGGATAGTATTAGTATTACAATTAATTAGATCTAAAACCAATTGTTAGATCAAAATATTTATGAATATAAAAAAAATAAAATATGTGATAAGTGATAGTTTAATAGATTTGGTTTTTATGCTTAGAAAAAATGAAGCTTCATATAATTAATCTATCTAAATTCACAAACCTCTTTTATATTTAATGAATAATTATACAGGGCCCTGGTTCAGATGGAATTTTTTTGTAATTGGTAGGTTTTGATAATTATTCCACAAGTAGTATTTTAAATTTATCATATTCAAATTATGTCTGATAAGTATTTTAATCACAGTGGTTAATATTATTTGAGAAAAACAAAAATAACTATTCTATCATAAAGCATATAGAATCTGACAATGTAATTGAATGATCCTAATCACCAGAATTTTAACTATAATGTAATACGATTTAAAACAATTGTATCACAATAAGATTATTTATGATAAAAAAATATAGGATAGAATAAAAAATTTATAAAATGATTCAATTTTTATTAATAAAGTCAAAGAAAATGAAATACAAGTAATTTAATTCAATAATTTTAAACCAAATAGTAGGTAATATAATAACCTAGGATAAAGGTCCCTTGATTTATACTTTCAAGAATATATATCATACCCATATTCATAAACCCCTTGATATGATTATCCACTTCAGTTTGTCTTCCTATCCTCGATAACCCTCAATCAAGAAGGTGATTCGAACCACTATCTTCTTGGCCTCAGAAGCCCCCGATCCAAAAAATATTTGTACAACTGTCATCCTATCCTTATAATCCATTAATCGTAATCACAACAATCATTGTCTCACAATGAAAAAGAACACTTGAGAGTCAAATGTATATGGAAAAGTGTTTTATAACTTGTAAACATCGTATCTTTCAAAAAAAATAATTTGGAAGAGCTCTTGGAGAGGTTCCAAATTTAGTATCTTTGTGCTCTTTCAAATGACATTGTATTTATAGGCCTTCATCACAACGATCATCTTGATCTCCAATGGCTGAATTTTCACCGAAACCATAAGGGAATTAGAAAACTAGAACTCCAATATGTATCCTATAACTGAAATAAATATATAATTTTATAATGAAAATTGAATCAAAATATATGAAATCATTTTGACTTTAATTTTTTCCTTTCATTAGGTTACAAATATCTGGATATGGAAAACTAAATGTAAAAGGGTTTGATGATATTCATTATGAGGGTCATTAGGATTCATATCATTACCAAACTATTTTCAACACAAAAACTAGAAATTTTGAGCAACTAAAATAATATTCAATGTGTACGACAGAAATTATAATCATGTGGGTTATGATAATAATGGAATGACTCATTACTAAAAAATTCATGGGAGCGATTATTATTGTATGCATATGAAAAACGTATTGAAAATATATGAATAAAAAATCATTAATGAATTTCGGAAAAAACAATATATGGTTATATTCTCAAAATACTATTAATATAATGAAGCTAATAATTAGGTATTTAAGATAGAGTTTTTGATTTCCAAAATAAAAGTAATAGAGAAGTCGAAATCATATTTTTGACTCAAGAGAGCATCATTGATGCTAATTCCTTGGAATTATATTATAATTTTGTGTTTTTAATGAGAATTCATTAATAATGCTTCCACATATGTTTTTCCGTGTTAGTATATAATTTGGTTTTCTTAACTTCCCTTTTTATACTTTTTCAAGGATACATTGATATTTTATTTATTATTTTTCCATTAAGTTGTATAATTTTAACTCATAAATCATATATTTTTGATATTTCCATAAATTTTATTTAACCAGTGATTTTTCCCATGTTATGATAATTTACAAATTTATAGGTATGACTTTGAAATTTATTTTGAGATTTTAGTGTCTTGGGGACAACACCCATGTTTATTTGGACCTATGACCAAGCTAAAGACAATGGTTTTTTGCATGGATATTACAAATGCTTTTATTATTTGGTGTGCCTATTATCTGAGGATATAATTAATGAATTATGAAATGTGGAAACATGGATTTTACACCACAAAAATATCTCTCTCGCCTTTTTTTAACTTTATAATACTAATGTTTTTTGGTAGAAATAAATTTCTAAGAAAAATGTAGGTGTATTATCATATTATCAATGTGTTAAATGTAAATGAGAAAATCATATCATTCATTAGTATTGAGACATCTTAATATAACTAGAATCATCAAATTATATTTGATGATATAGGGAAAATAGTTGTAATTGTTATTTCTTTTGAGGATTTGAAATATTCATACACTTTTTATATCTAGAAATAGATGAAAAGGTGGTGTTCTATTAGATTTATTGTCTAATATAATTAATTATATTAAAATGAAACCCATGATAATGGGATATAGAACAAATGGTTTTACTTAATACATAGATGAACCAAATTCTTATTCATTTAAAATATCTAGGCCTTAATTAAATGGATAAGGTAAATAAAAATGATGAACCACATTAATAAGATCATTATAAACTATTTAATAAATATATTCCACCATTATTTCGATTGGAAAAGTAATTTAAATAGGGATTTGGGTGGATAAATAAAATAAATTTTACTTTTTTCCTTATAACATTGGCTAAAAAATGGAAACGTTACAATTACACATGTTGGTTGATTATTAACGCTAATGGTGGAAATTATATTTCAATGATAAAGTCAACCAATTCAATATGTGGACTATATTTAATGAAATTTTCAATAACTTTCTATACTCCCACACTTTAAAGGTATATTGGTTTGTAAATTTCTTTAACATCCAGTAATAAATTCTACAAATCATCAAATATATAGCTATGTTTCGGAACATAGTTTGTTTTTCTCTAGTAGTTGATCTGTAGGGAAAAAATCCTTCAAGGTATCATTGAAGAATTTTTTAGGTGATTGTGTTTGTTGACAAAGCAGGAATCCATTTTTTTTTTGTTCACAATGTAGAACACTATATATTAATTTTTTATAATGGGGGTTTACATGGTGATTTGTTGAGTTCCAGAGATATGGTTGAAAACCTATGTTGAAAAAGAACGATGAAAAAGGAATGAACGATATGAAGGTGAAATGAAGAGCATGTTTTCGGAAAAGGAAGTTGCACGCAAGATCTAAGGTTGGTTGGTAACTTACACAAAAGGTATGATTCAGGGTAAGATGGTAGAAAATGGAAATGGACTATGGTGCGTGAATGATTTGAAGATGCATGAAATATTTGAATATGTGCATGAAATATGGAGTTTCATGAAGAAATATTGTCCGCAAGGTAGGTTTTAGGAGTATAATGTTGAAGAATGGAAAATGCATGATGTTGGTGAAGGATTAAAAAATGGGAGGAAATGATGAGGTTGTGCGGAAGTATCTTATGCGCTCAAGGTGATATCAAATGAGTTTTTTCATGCTCAAAGAGGATCTGGCATAATGTTTTTGAATTTTGTGCACAAGACTTGATTCATGGTCTCAACATTGAAAAATGTAAAAGGAAGAAGTGCATGAATGATTCAAGAAGTTCACGAAAGATTCATGAAGTGAACTAAATATGATGTTTTCTTGAATGAGACTTATGTGCCTAAGGAGATGTCAAATGGGGTTTTTCATGACACTTACAGATCTTGTGAGACGCATCGGGGTTTTATAATGTAGGGGTCAATGAGGTCTATCAATAAGAGGTGACCCCCCTATCATTGATGTAGCTCAACACTTAGAGAAAATCTGAGCACCAGATCATGTAAGAATTTCGCACAAAGGGAGTTGCACAAAATATTTATAGTTTCACGCTAGATTAGAAAGTTTCTCATTATATTTTAGTTGCGCAAAATATTGAGTTATCCAAAATGGGTGTTTTGCGACAAAAGTCGAATCTTGCACACTGCGCATTAAAGTTGTGTGTAAGATGCATCAAGGGTTGTGTGAAAGATTTAGGGTTTCCTGGTACACCTGGTGAAAAGAGAGATTCAACTGTGGTAGATAGTTGGACATCAATAGATCTTCTATCAGCAGTTAAAGTTGTAGATTTTATTAGAGATAATGAAGAGACCCACAGGTCTATAAACTGTGATTGGATCTTCTGAAGAAGCAGTGAGCTCACTTCAGTTGAGAGAGCACTGATTTCTCAAATTGTGAGTGGTTGTAAAACAGGAGGGACAATGAGTCATCTTGGAACTTGTAAACAGCAGTGCGCTTATAGTGTAATTGGTATATCAGCACACTACTGGTGTATGATCCTTGTACATACTCCAGTGAGGGTGAACCATGTAAAAATAGTTGTGACATGTTCATGCTTTATGTTTAATTCATACTCTGTAATGAGAAAGAGAGAAAAGTGGGTTTTTCTAATAGTAAAACAAGATCAAAAGGGGTAGTTGTTTTACTTTATCATACCCTGATTCACCCCTCTCCCCTCTCAGGGTATCTAGCCTAGTGGACCTAACAAACTACTTATAGGTCCATATAGGAACACTTCTTTAATTTTTTAAAATGTCACGAATTACATAAAATATATTATTTATCATTATTACTAATCAAATAGATATGGTTTATAAAGAAGTAATTAAATAATGGGATATCACTAGGAACTTTACTGGAGAATGTGTGTTTGTGGCCATTGAAATAGGTTTGAATTATAATGCTAGGAAAAGGCATAATATGGAAACATATATTCAATGTGGTAGAATATCTCAGAATGAAAACACTAAATAATTTTAGATTCCTCCAGGTCTCATAAACAATGTTGAATTTTTCTAATTTGGTTCATTTGATCATTTAGAGCAAGATTGTTCAACAAAACCCAAAGCATGTTAAAAAAAACCAGATCAGACATCTTCACCCACATTCTATTATTAGGTGTTTATAAATACTCTTTGACTTATGTTGTCATTAATTTATATATTATCATGTTATTTAATGTTATGATAAATTTTACTCATTCATGGTTATTTGGAATTAAATGTTTAATATCCTATTGGACTCCATGAATATTTGAAGATTTAGTTATCAAATTTATTTCTCTATGTCACTAATCGTGATATTATTTTATATAATATTATTAGAATAGAAATTTTATGTATGCTTATAATTTCATTCAATTTTTTAAAAATTTAATATTTTTACATGATTTGTATGAAATATTTCAAAAAATAAGAAATAAAATTTTTTATTCTTAATGTAATTGGAATCAATTACCTTTCCACTTCCTTGGCCATTATTTTATATTCATCTTCCACTTCAAGATAAAATTATTCCATCAATAAGAGTATATATTAATATATTTTTTTTTGTAATTTTTGTACTCAAAATGGATTCTTAATGAAAATTTTGTTTTGTTATTGAATGTTAGTTTTAAGAGAAAGGGGTATTTTTATATGAAATCATTTTTATACGGGTTTATGAGATTTTTTCCTCAATAATTTTCCAGTGGTGTCATTTAAATTATTTTCATCTATTTTGACATACATGTTGAATATTATACTTCATTGAGTTTTATCTCTTATGATACCATGTTTGACATTTTAATAAATGGATTGTGGTCAGTATTATTGGGGATGTTTTGATATACCATTTGAATAGTTATTGATTTTTTTAATACGTATTGATCCAGTTGGGTTATTTATTCTTGTGAGAAATTAATTGGACATGAAATAACCAAGGGGGACTATATATTAATCATCTCCTCGATCCATCAATATTATATTGAGTTGAAATCAGCTAGTGACTAACAATTTTTTTCATGATGTTTTATATTTTCAAGAAGAGAGATCTTGACACAAATCTGATGGGTTTCTACCCATGGACATAAATGTTTATGTGGAAAACTTTTAATAGTAAAAATCCTGAGGATATATCTACATAGGGTATACATCCTACATTATGAATTCTATCATTCTTATTATTACAAATGATAATTTGATTATTTTTATTATCCATGGACATTTCTGAATGTGATGTGATTATTTTGGTTTTATTCAATCACCTTTTATTCTATAAAAATTTCTTATTAATTATTAATTCAATTAATATTCATCTATAATTTACCCTTAATAAGAATCTGATATCACACATTTATTTTTTTTGCCACCTAGATTCCATGAAGTCTATTATGACTGATATGTAGGTTAAACCGATGAGAATAACGGTTTTCTTAAAGAAAATGATTTTATTATTTTATCTGAAAAATGTATTTTTAATTTAAAATATGTATATAGTATACCAATGCTACTAAAATACTTGGTATATCAAGATTATATTCCTTGTAATCAAGTCAATGTAATAAAATAATGCACCATCTCAGTGCTTTGGTGGTTGATACATTATAACTGGTATTAGATGTTGTTTAATATAAACCATGGAAACTATATTTGGGATAACATAGATTATAGAATGAAACCCTTTGAATGAATTTTTTATTATGTGTAAATAAAATTATCTTGTTATTTATTGAATAATTATACACAAATCTTCAATTCTGGTTATCTAATTCACTTTTTTTGTGAATATACATTTTTATTAATAATTTGTGATCTAATCTAGTGTATTCCAATTTTTATAAATGGTACCTATTGGACTGAATGGTAACATTTTCAACACACCTAATATATGTAGGTATCCCCTACAATGAAATATAATGATGTTTTGGGAAGATATTCAAATAGTTCTGATCACCTTATATATGTCATGGGACTGTTGATTAAGGTTATGAGCTATAACATTATCTGTATGGAGCAGTATGATCCACAATGCGGAGGTATAATGTATGGTTTTATCATGATAACAACACCCTCTGTCATTCAGTGGGACTAAAAATTCATTTTTATCTTAGAAATGGATAACATCGGTATAAAATATATTTCACTATTTGTGAAGTAATGAATGAGAGAAGGTAGTCACGAAATTTTATCATTTCTCTACAGATACAGATCAATGGTGGTCATTGATTCGAAATTAGAATTTGGAATGAGGAAGAAAATATGTAATGGAATGATTTTAATGAACATTTCATAGAAAAATATTTCCCTAAAAAACAGTGAGATGATATGGAGAGGCAATTATTTAGTCTAAGACAAAAGAAGGTGGACATTTTTTCTAAGAATCAATCAAACATTACAAGATTATCAAGGCATGATGGGGTTTTCATACATAATCTATGGAGTTATAATGATCATTTATTAGATAGTTTAAATAAATTCCTCTAAAGGGAAATATTCCCCAAAAAAATCATCATATGTCATTATAGTATAATTATCTATCATGAAACAGAAATAATTATCAAACAATTATGACTTCATTAAGAAGAATGGGAAGAATATCACAAAATAGTATGAGTTAGATAAAATGAATAGGGGAATGATGGATCTTCCCACATGTGATAATTATGGAATTAATCACACATGGAATTTCTAGGTGTGTGTTATAAGTAAATAGGGAAGGTTTACTAGGAAAAATAATGAAAAGAGAAAAAAAACAAAAGACTAATTTTCAGTGTTCTATCTATAGTGAAATGGGGCACTTTTTAAATGAATGTCCCCAGAATTGTCGAAATATACCTTAAAAGAATCAAATGGATCATAAACAAGATAATGTCGTTACTATAGATGATGTGGACTAATTAAAGTATTTTTGTTCCTAGATTCAACATTAATGTTTTAAATGTATTTTAACAATGATACTCTCATTATAAGATTCATGAGATATATAATGATTGTAATATAATACTTCTTATTTAAGGATTTTGGAGGATACATGTTTTTAATATGGTGTTCAGGATATCAATGTATTCATATATGTGATATCTAATATATAGAGTTACATAATTCAGTTTAGGAAAAATAATTTTTTAAATTTAGTTATCTTTTTACTAAATGATTGAACATTGATTTCAGACATAAGTATTTTGAATGAAATATAAGGTAAGTACATATATAATTTATTATATTGATATATGGATACTATAGTTTGAGTTTAAATTATATTTATTGGATTATTATAGCAAAATGTTATTGTTTTAATTAAAATTTAGTGGATAAAGAGAATAATTTCAGACTTCATAATTCATTAGACGTTCTTTAAGTATAAAAATTCATCTAGATTATCCATATACAGGAGTACTAAATGATGTAAAAATATATCAATGAAAAAAAAGGATGAAATATATACATGGAATGGAATCAAGTTATTTTTCTTTATTTCTTAGTCAATATAGAAAGAAATACCTCAACTTCATGAAATGTATTTTGAAATAAATACATTATATATATACCTTTCTTACTGTGAACCCAATATTCTTTTAACTGATCACAATATTTGTAGTTTTTTGAGGGATAAAATTTTATGGAACATATTATATATCAATATATATTAGAAAATTATAGTTTTATTTCCCTTTCAGGACTATTTTTTCACATCCCACTAATTTTCTCCTATTCTAAAGCCTACTTTCATGTTTACATTCACATTTCCCTTTCCCCATTTTTTAGAGGATGTTTTATTATCAAAATTTGTTATGTGGGTTTCACAAAAAGGAGTTATCATGTATCAACATTGGATTTTTGAATATCAAATATAAAATATAAATATTAAATTTATTGAAGGTGGGGATAATTTCACACACAATGAATTTATGGTACATTTTGTATTTAAATTAATTCAATACCTAGTTTTTCCTACTACTTCGAGTTCAAATTGACCACGATGAATTAAATATGTGAATGTAATATCCATAAAATTAAAATTTAAGGAATTGATATTATTAACCAAATTATTATGTAAATTTGGTTAACATTCATCCAAATGATTTTATATGCATAATATATAAAATATTATTTTTATTCATTAAAATACTATATTTTTCTAAAGGTAAATTTACAGCCAGTTGAGGGTGCACTTATTTTAAATATAATTTCTAAAAATTTTAAAAATGGTAATTGAAACTAATTAACTTATATTTTTGATATAAAATTTCATTTTTTTTAATTTTATGGCACTTTTCTGATAACTTTCATGTTTTGATAAATAGTAAAAAATGCTGAATTGTAATTGAAAATAAGTTTTTATTACAATTATTTTATTGTTTTTAATTATATTATTTTATTAATGGAATATAGACCACATTATTAGCATTTATTCTAATTCAAGACATTGGAATCAATTTGAAATTAAATTTTGATATATAAAAATTTAAATATTTTGAAGGCTTTTACATTAAAAACAAAGTTTTTGGTTCACATAATAGAATTATTTTTTAAAAAATAACAAAAAATTCAATGTTTTTAATTTTTAAAAATTGAATCATTATTTAGAATTAGTATTTCTAAATTATATAAATACTCATCTTTTAATTTGGTACATTATTAATAGTACCATCAGTAATTTTATATTAGCATGGTTAAAGGTAAATCAGTTAATTATAAGTAAAAACATCATTATAGGGAATATATATTTATCCTAAAATGCGTCCAAATTTCATTGTATGAGAGGGTTAAAACCAAAATCATCCTTGTACCGAAATTATAACCTTTATAAGACACTCATAAGAGAGTATGATATTTATTATATTTTATTTAAAGAAAAGTAAAATATGTCAGTGTTATTTTTAATAACAAAAAAAATTAATATAGGTAAATACATAAGATAAATTAAAATATAAAATATCTTTATAAATATAATATTTTTATCTTCTGTATTGTAATATGTTTTTAACTTTTTAGAAATATACAATTAAATTAAACACTAACACGATGATGATGGAGTAATTTTTTAATTACTGAAAATTTCAAATAAATGATATTAAAAATATAAAAACAAATTTATTTTTATATAATTTATATAATAAAAGAATTTAATGGATGATCATGATATATTATAGATGAATTTAAATATTTGGATCAAATTCATATGGTCTTGTGATATTTTTTAAACGTCAATGTATTGAATATTTTAACAATTTACATTAATGTTATATTAAAAGAAATAGTAATATATTAAATGATATAAAATTCAAAAAAAAATCAAAATGTTCCAACTAATTGGGAAAATGTTCATAACATCATCAGTTATCCAATTTTGTCTTGTTTTGAAGTTTATTTTATATATATTAACCCATAATGAGTAAAAACACATGGTGTCCAGATAAGTGTTACGAAGAATAAATTAGGCTTAAAACAAAATGATAAGGGTAGGAATGAGATATAAACATGTCAATAATTTTTTGTATGGATATTTTTGGACCATAATTGCCATTATATCTCATTTTATTGTTTTAAAGGACACTTTCCCATGAAAATAATATAAATATAATTTAAATCATTTATAGTTACAAAAAGTCATTTTCATTATATTAAATGTGTTTTATGTGCCCACATCAATAAAAACAATGATATTAATGAAGATAAATATATATATTTTTTAATGAAATTATATTAATAATATAATTTACTTTTTAATTTTATATAATTTATTTATTTACCTAGAATAATTCTCGAACGTTAAAACACTATATATTTAGTAAAAAGAAAAATAATATAATTGATTTTAATAGTATTAATTTTTATATATTTGGTATGATTTAATGTTTATGATAAATTTAATTACACCATAGAAAATGATAAGCTTGATTGAAAGCATTATATTCTAATTATCACTCTATCTTCATGTATTAAAAAACACATGAAATGAATAGTATCAAATTTGGAAATATTGATATATTATTGAATTAATATATTATTAAATTATTTAAATATCACAAAATTGATTATAGTATAAAATATCATCCCCTTGTGATTTAAATTTAACTTTTATGTCTTTGTCTTCATAATATCTTTGTTATATTTTAATATTTTGAGAGCCTCAAAAAGTACCCCTCAACTCAATTATAAAATGACACCTCCTCCCTCACTTCTTCAAACAACCTTGATCCTTATAGCTCAACCAAAACCAACCCCATTATCTTCTGAACATCATTATATAAGTTCTATAGATAATTATCTTCCAAAAATAATATCCTTATATCCATTAATAATAGATATAATGGAATTCCACTGAAGAACATGTAATCACTTTTACCGACTCACTCACATTCATTTCTTCATCTACTTTTATTCATATTTTATATTCTTTATAAGGTAATAAATCATGTATCATAAATATTACAAATTGTTATTATGATTATGGGACAACCATATCCTACCTTTTATCTGTCCTATGAAAAATTTAAACATTACGTGTGTGTATATACAACTTACCATCTCCACACTATGGTGTAATATATATTTCATCACCACTTTACATGGATGAATATATTGATTAAAACAATTGATATATATGATAATTACTACATGATATTGATTCATTATAATTAATATAAAATTGAATTCATTACCGTTTCATGAATAAGGTAACACTACCATCGCTCGTGTGTACGTACGGTCGACCATATCCACCACACGATGCAACTCATTTACCATATCAAACATTCATGAATGGATATAAATAATTATTTTAAGGAGTAAATATTATATTTATAACATTATTAAAAATATGGATATTTTTTGATCTATATGATATGTAAAATTATAAACACATTCATCATAAAACATCCATAGGAAAGTGAAACAGTTAACACCCAAACAAGGGTAACAATAGAATATTATTAACAAATAGGTGATGAAATAAAATAATATTATCTTATATGATATTATATATATTAATATGTTTATGATATAATTTAATTACATGATTAAAACCGTTATTCATGATGTTAAAGAACATTCAAATATAAGAAGCATAAAATTAGTGACATCAACTCATTCTAATTTAATTTAGGCTTATTTTGATGTTATACACAAAAATTATTTAATGAGGTGTATATATAGCCCAATTTTATGTTACGATGTCATTAATTAATTTATTAAATTGTTATTTAATTAAATTTTAAATTTTATTCTTTAATGGGTTTTATGATTTAAATGATCAAAGTGGTATGAAACACCTTGAATGTTTTAATATATAATTATAAAATAATTTTCTTCATGTAAGAATTCTAGATATTACTATTTATAAAAGGCCTATAAGATAAATTTTATTTTTATTTTGAATTTTATTCAATGGTTTTTGAACATGAATCATTCTACAAGTTATATATAGTATTATTTTAGAAATGACAAAAGGAATGTTCTATTCTTAATTTATATGTTGAAAATGAATTTTTCACCCATGTGGAAATTATTTTATTTTTTAATAAATTTAATGGTTTTATATTTTCATAAATTAAATAAATGTAATTTTGTTTATTTTTGTATTGAATGTTGGTTTTCAAAGGAACGTGTATATTTTACTGAATGTGGGTTCAAAAAAGAAAAGTCAATTTTTATATGAAAGAGTTTTTCATATGGATTTGTAAGAGTTTTTCATTTATCTTTTTTCAGTAAACTATTTTAAATTATTTTCAACTATATCAAAATATTTGTTGAATCTAGTACATCATTGAGTTTTATATATTATGATATTATCTTCTATACATAAGTAAATTGAATGTGGTCAGTTTTTTTGTGGGAGTATTGACAAACCGTATGACTAGTTACTGATTATGTTATGACTTATGGATTAGTTTGTATAATATATTCATGTAACGAATGAATTGGATATGAATTAATGTGTTGGAAAATTATATAGAAAACCCCCTCGATGCCATGATAGTATCCTGAAATGAAATAATTCAGTGACTAATTATTCTTGTTTGTTTCCAAGAAGTATTAAATTTTTCAGATCACAGATCATGACACAAATTACTATCTTTTCTGCCCACATACATAAATTTTCTCAAGGATAGTAATTAGTAGAATCTATCTTGAGGATAGATGATGAAATTTCATATTTCCAACATTATTAATTCAATCATTATTATTATTTAAAATATTAATTCTATTTTTTAGAATTTCAATATTCATGTCTTATGATCATGTGATTATTTATATGGTATTATTTGATCATATTTTATTCCATACAACATTATTATTATTTATTAATTTAAGAAAATTTCAATCATTCATTACAATTAATATGAATTTTTTCTCAAACATTTATTACGTTATATTTTTTCTAATAATTCCCTGATATCTATTATTACTGATATGAAGTTTTAATCTAGAAAAAATATTGGTGTTATCAAAGAAAATACTTTTTCATTTTATGTTAAAATGTATTTTGAATTTAAAATATGTATCATGTTTACCAATATAACTAATCTATTCTTTCCATTAGGATTTATTTATATGTAATCATTCTAATGAAATAAAATTACACACCAGCACATGTAGTCTATTATCAATGTGTTAAAATTATTATCATATGTATCACTAGTGATGTGACTAATAAGTGAAAAATTTATAATAAACTAAGATGGAAATGATGTATAACTATTATGAACCAGTTGTTTATGATTCCATATTTCTAATGTCATAATACAAATATGATACTATGAACTGTTTGTTCATAATTAAATGAATATTTATATGAAAATATGTAATATCTATCTATAAATATCCTTGGTCATTACAATTGGTATCAGAGGATAGGTTTGGTTTAACATTATATCCAAGGATTAGAAAAATTTATTTATATTCCCATTGATATTTATAAGGATAAATATAACGATAATTTTATGTATATAAAAACATACAAACATATTATTGTGGGATAGTGATATTTCCTTCCGGGAAATATATTAATTTCATGAGAAAAATGTGATAATGGTTTTTTGGACAGATGTACCAAGAATAAATAATACATAAAATGGTGTTTTGGGATTTACAAGAGTGTTACCTCATACATGACAATGGTCCTCACAGTTCTCATAGATTGAAACTCCCAAGTGATATCATATTGAAACTAAAAAAATTTATGATCCATCAGTAATAAATTAAATAATGAAAATGATTGACTTAGATTATGTTTAAAGTGCCACCGATTATGAAGAAGGTGTCCTAATTTATGAATCCTATAATTTATTATTCATGATTAAATTTTCCCCCACTATTTTTATTATTACTCATACTATAATTTGTTTTTATTCAATGGATAGAACCCAAAGTTACTACATTAATGATGAATGAAATATAATATTCTATGAACGTACTACTAAGAAACTTAATATTATGGGTGATTGAATGAAAAATCACAATTATTGTCTTAGAAGTCATTCTAAATTGAGGATTCATGATAAAATCATAAATAAGAAAATGAGGAAATAATGTTATATTGAGTCCTTTATGAGGCAACATTTACCATAATTCGATGGTTTTGTTGATCTTATCTTTGTAAAGAAATGGAATAGTACAACAAAAAAGATATTTTCCATTCTCTGGTTTTCAACACATGAAAAAAATTGGATATGTGTAGTTTGGAATGAATAGTGGACTAATGGTTGAAAATCAAAAAAATATGAGGCAACATAATGAAATTTACATCATGGAGTGGGATGAGTTTCAAATCATATTTTTCAATAAGCAATTCCATAATATTCCACATAATAAAATGGGGATGTATTTACTTGATCTAAACAAGAATGATGATGAATCCATTGGAACCTATAAAGATAATTTTGAAAGACTTATGAGGTAGTATTCTTGAATTATCAGGTAAACAGAAAGAAAGGATGGAGTATTCTTCTAAGGATTCACACCAATTATTTGAAGTGAATTATCCATATAGTTCTTCACTATCTATGAAGAAATAATTCAATGTTATCTCAAGGTGTAATTGAATATTAATGCACCCATTAATCTTGTGGTTATGATAAGAAAAAAATGATAGAGTTTGATGGAAGAAACTATGACCCATCTGTAGAACAATATTATATCTCATTCATACTTGAAGTGTGGTAGGAAATGAGGAAGAAATTGTAGTAAGGGGAATATAATATGTTTTATGTGTGGATATAAAGGTCATATGGTATTCAAATGCTGAAATAATGGGAGGAATATAGAAAATAATGAAATTGTAATAATGATCCCCAGAATGTAGCAACCACACTGAAGTTATTCATGTGAATTGTGTTTTTGAATTTTGAGAATAAATGCACCAATCCAGAAGATAATGAGAATTAGAATACACAAACCCCTCTAAAGAAAATGCATAAATGAAAATATTATACAATCATAATGGATGATGTGCATCCTACTAATTGTGGGAAACTTTTCATCCACTCCTTATTTTCTAATTTCATGTTTTATTATTTATAAATGGGTGCTATGAAAAGTTTATTATTTTGAGTTTAGTGAAATTTAATGTGATTATATAAGTCAATTAAAATCAATGTAATGGATTCTTGAATAATAAAATGAAATTTGATGTTATATCAGAGTCAGGACAAACATAATATTTTGAACAATTTTTTTATATGATAAGAGATTATTTAAAAAATAACTGGTTGATGTATTTATCTATTCAGATTCATGAATTATCCGATATAATCAATTTACCAATGGTATTTATGTTATAACTATCATGAAACAATTATGGATTTCATTAATTTTAAAATCATATATATATCCATGTAAGATTAAGCTTAGATTTGTGGATACTAGCATGGGTTTAAGAGATTATGGTTGATCATGAGTTCCATGTATTAGACACTCCTTCTAAGGTTTTATGTGAGGAATATTTATCCATATTAAGGATATTTTGTGAGTCATGTATGGAAATAAAGACCTTTGGATTTTGATATGTTTTCACTACTACACAACAGGACTTTAACTGTGTTGTCCATTATCAGCGATTGAAAAAAACTGAAAAATGGTTTCTTTTATTAACATTTTTTATTCGTGATAAATGGATCCATTAATCAGTTCATTTTGCAACACTGATAAAGGGTAACCATTATCTGCACATTTCTATTGCACAAATAAATGGAACCCTTAATTGCGCTTTATTTTCAGCACTGATAAATGTTACAGTTTATTAGTGAATTTTCATTATCACTGATAAAAGGATCCTTTAGCATATCTTTTCTACCACTAATAATGTTCTCATATAAAATAAAATAATTAAACAATTAAAAATTAAAAATTGTAATATTTAATAAATATTTAATTATTTATTAATTAAATAATTATTATTGAAAATGATTTAATTTACTCTAAAATATATATATATAACATAAATAATAATAATCATTATATATTAATATATATATATATATATAAAGAACAAATTAATTTAAAAAATTAAAAATAAAAAAAATTAAATTGAGAAAAATATTAAACATTTCATTAATAAAATAATTATTTATAAAATTTAGGAAATTTAATTTACATAAATTTTATAAATATAAATAAATATTATATATTAAATGTGGATATATATATATATTAATGTATATAATATTTCTTAAATATGATTTTCTTAGTAAAGAATATTTATGAATCACATTAAATCACTCGTATATTTAGTAATGAATGGTTTAAAATTAAACATTAATATGAATTAAAAATAGTTTCTAATTGCATCAATTTAGGGAAATAATTGAATGTTGTTTGATTTTTCAATTTAACATATATCAAACATGTGTAATATTAATTTCACATACATATATGTAATTAATATTTTTTGTTATATACAATGCACAAACACAATTGTTTATGTAATTAATGAAATCTTGTTATGAAGAACAAACACCTATTGTTTATGTAATTTATTAAAATTTTGCACTTAATTTTATAATTTCATTATAACATTATACAATTGATATAAAATGGCTTTAAAAATTAAATTAAATTTTTAATTTTTAATTTTCTTATAGTTAGGTATTGATTCATTTTTTGATATTTTTTAGTTTTATTTATTATTTATTTTGGAGGATAATCATTTTCTATTATTGATTTGTATATATATATTTACTAGGTTATAATATTTTAAATATTTAATATTTACTTAAATATACATCCATAATTTTTTTAATAATTGTTATTTAATTAATAAAATGTATCCATTTATTCAATATTTTTAATGTGTACTCATTTTTTATTTTTCAACTTCTCTAATTTTTAATGTGCTTGCATTTGGGATTAAATATTAATTAGTAATGTAAAAATTATATTCAAATATATGTATACACAAATTTATTTTTACTATATTTATAAATTTATATATCTATAATTATAATTAAATAAATATTACATTTTAAAATATATTTATATATATAAAAATAATAATTATTTATAAATAAATAATTTTATAATAATAAATTTATTTAACGAATGAATATATTTACTATATTTATTTTTATATATATTTATTAGTCTTGGGATTTTACCTAATTGGTAAACCACGTAATCTTGCATCCATATGTTTATATTTCGAATCCTCACAAGCCCCTTGGGGGATTTATGATGCGACGGTGACACGGGCATGATGCAAGCAGGTGGGGGTGAAAGCGTGATTTAGGCATAGTGACGCATGCACAATAATGAAAAAATGACATTACACTAGGCCTTTGGCCCATGACCATTGGTTACATAGCCTTAGGACAACAAGCTATGTAATAACTCCCACTACCATGATTTAAATAGGTCATTGAATTTACAGAAAAATAGACTTTGAACCAAGATTTATATATACACTTATATATATTATAACATACCAGGTAAATTAAAAATAAGATATTTTCATATTTATTAATATTTGTGAATTAAATATTAATTTTAGCTTCAAAGGGTTGCTTTGTTTGATAGCATACCCGATACGCAACAACGGGTTTCTTTAGAATCTTACGTTGCACAGTAATAATATAATATTATTATTTTAAATGGTAGTTAACTCCTAGCTGTTGTATTGGCGGGAATGAAAAAAACTAACTATAATATGATAATACATGTATTAATATTTATCCAATAAAAGTTAGAGGATTAATATATGAATGAATCTAATTTTAAGCATTATTTTCATTAAAGGGCCGATTTAACGCCTTTTATTGGCGTACCCTTTTTAATTCTAGTTTTGGTCACATTAATACATTCAATATGACCAAGTAAAATCCTTCATTATAATTAGGAAATCAGAATTTACTTTGGGTAATTTTTTTGGTATTTTTCCGATAATGTTCATTTTTTAATGAATAGTGAAAATATTGTATTTTAATTCAAAACTATGTTTTAATCTAATTAATTTATATGGTTAGGTTATCTTTTTAATTGGTTTTAAAAGGAATTTGAAATATATTTTTACCATTTAATCCAATTTTGGTCATTGAAATTAATTTCACTTTAAAATTAGACATAAATAAGTATCAATCTTTTGATAGTTTTTAATTCTTAAAAACATGCACGTTGTTTTGAAAGCAGGAATTAATTTTAAATTTATTTCTGCCTCTTCTGTGCTTTGATTTTGGAAAAATGGATTCCATATTTGGAATCCGGAGTCCCAAATTTTGTAAATAGGTTGCTTTTATTATTATACATTTTAAATATTTACTTCAGTAAATATTTTATTTACCGTGGTTAAAAGGTAAATCAGGTAAATAAGGGTAAACAAATAATATTATAATAATATAAAATTATCCTTAAACGTGTCCTAATACTATTTTATGATTAATGTCCGACATTGGGCTTCTTTGGGTCGATTTTGGACCCCATTGAGTCACATGGGTGTGATAGTGACAATTTACATTAATTAATTTAATATGAAGACAAAAGTGACATTAAAAAAAATCGTTTAGTAATTAATTTTTATATGGTGTTATATAAGTCATATTTTGGACTATAAATATTCTTTGAAAAATATAAAAATATTTCCTACATTATGGTATTTTTTTAATTTTTAGACATCAAATAAATTAAATTATTTATGACACAATATTGATGCAGTTTTTACTTCATTAATAAATGATTTAAATAAATAAGATTATAATGATTACAATATTATCCAAAACATGTCCAATTCTAATTGGATGATTTTATTTCAAATATGAATCATCTTATATTATAACACAATGATATTTGGACCATTATGAACCGAATATAAGTTTATAATAAAATAATATTTTTAAACATTCCAAAAGAGCCCCTCCTCTCCCTTATAAAATGAGACCACTTCTAACCAATTACTCACACCTCTCAAGCCATTTTAATCGACCAACATCTACCCAATTAAGCTCCATACATTCCTATCCTCTTCCTATAAGCCTTACCTTATGCATAAGGCACTAAAGAAGTCCATTGATTCAAACCAAAGTGAGTTACCCAAATTAAAGGTAATAGTTTCTCTTAAATCGTTTTCTGTTTTTTTTTTCTTCTCCAACCCCTAAAATCTATTTATTTCGTTTTTTTTGTAATAAAAACAGTATCCTCAATATACTAGTATGTTTTTATGATAAGTATTAGAACTACACTTACACACACCTCCATCTAATGGATGAAAAACATAATGTTTCTGTGGATGGAAAACTAACGCCTCATGAAACGATGATTGTTCAATTACATCTTACTGCCTCTCATGGTGGTCATTACGATGGAACTGTATTTATATATGATATATATTATGTTTATGATTTCATAATTCTTCTGTACTTCCCATTTATATCAATCCTTTATGTATTCCATAGTGGGTAAATAAGATAATATCATTTGAGGAAGTGCGGACTGCCGCCCCCACAAAGTGATGAGATTCGTTAATGCCCATTGTGAGATGTATAAAGGATAGAGTTAATGATATTATATATGATATTAAACTGGAATTATAATATAACTATGCATTATTATGTTTTAATTCCATTAAAATAAGAAATATAAATGAAAGTAGCGTTCATGCGTACGTCCGACTTACCGTCTCCATGAATGGTGCATTTCATTTCGTACCTCCAAATGTTATGTACTATTATAAATACATGTATATACTCAATATATATGATATATATGATATCTAAAATCATGAATACCATTCTGAATATTATGTACTATTGACCACCTAGACAACTTGTAAATATAAGGTGTTCATTTTTTGACCCAAGTACCAAATATCGACAAAATGAACATTATTAACTAAAATGATTACATAATTTTTATAAAAAGGTAATAAGTGATATGAAAGGAATAATAAACTTGAAAATGGTTCTTAAGAAATATAAATTAACTTTAATTTATTATTCAGGAGATTAAAGAACGAACGGGTCAAGTCGGACATGAGGTAAGGGACTTCATCTCAATCTTCTTTCATTGAGGCATTTTTTGAATTATTCACGACTTTATTTTATACCGTGTCTAAACCCCTTTGACATTTCATTTTATTCAAAGGGAATCTTTTTATATGAATCATTATACTAAATGACAAGAAGTAATTTTTTTTAACGAAAGTGGGGACAACGGCCTTTCCGTCGTCACGAGTTTTTTTTGATCTTTGGCTTCTTTAACAAGCCGGAATGTTTATTTTAGCAAAAATAAATACCATATACTATTTTTACATATTTTGGTATTGAAAATGATTTTGAGAATGGATTTATTATTTCAATATTTTGAAATGATATTTTATTATTGCAATGTTGAAATTTTATCTTTCTTTTATGCTTATGTTATGTGTAATGATCATGTTATAGTTCTTGGGAATTATTTACGTTTACGGGTGGTTCCATGATAAACCTAGGGCGTGTGAGCTCGAGATAGATCTCTAATGCATTGGGTAACATGATGAAGGTAAATGTGAATGTTACTCCTAATAGATTAAGTGAATATACTGTGATGGGTATTCCAAAGTAACTCCCTATGTAGCTGTGATAGCTACAACGTAAGTATGATATGGATGTCACAAGTTACCTTTATTATTTGGGCTTTCTATGTTTCTTTCATAAATCTTATGATTTCACGAGGTTAGTAAAAATTTTCATGTTTTGAATGCATTTATGAACAAATGATTTCATTCTTTCATTTATAACACTTACTAGGATTTTTATGCTCATCCCAAGTTTGAAATGTTTTCACAGGACTTAAAGATAAATAGGGTCAAGGATGGGATCAAGGAAAAGTCATGCTGTCTAAAACATGGATCTAGACATGACTCTTTTTTTAGAGTTCATGTTTTTAAAAAATTTGAAACTGTGTAGAAATGTCTACTTTGTAATTTTTGAGATGTAATGTAATTGTTATGCCTAATTCTCTAAAACTCTAAACCAGAAAAGACCCTCAATGTGAATTATCCATTTAATTCAATATTATGTAATGTTTAAGGCCGAGTCTTTATAGTTGGTATCAAATAATGGTTTAGATAACATTAGGTGTTCGGATATTGTTAAATTAATATCCATAATGTAATTAATGTTAATATTGATATCACATATCATTTACAAATTACCATGTTGCTTCACCTAAGATATTCCTTTGTTTAGAATGGTTTTCCTTAGAGAAAACAGGGTGGCTATGTTGGGACGACATCAGGAGGAACACAACATTCCAAATCAGCAACCTAAGATGGCCGGAATCGGAACTGAACAGTTTTTTGCAGTGATGGTACAGTTGACTCATATTATAAATGGTGGTGGTATCCTTGTACGAGATCATCCAGATCAACAATAGAAGAATATGTCAGTAGTGGAGAATTTCATGAGGAAACATCCCCCATCATTCAGAGGATCATCTGATCTGGTTCTAGATGAAGGGTGTATTAAAGCACTGGAAAAGATTATCAATGTCATGGGTTGTTCAGAACATCAAAAGGTTAGTCTCGCTGTTTACCGTTTTGAAGGTGAAGCTGATCAGTGGTGGTCGATGGTGAAAAATATCAGGTATAGTAAAGAGATTGATTCTCTTGATTGGGATGAATTCAAAGGTATGTTTTTGGTGAAATATTTTCCTATGGTGGTTCGTCTTAATATGGAAAAACAATTCTTGGAATTGAGGAAGGAGGATGACTCAGTGGCTGCTTATGAAGAAAAATTCACTCGACTGGCAGGGTATGCTCCAAATTTTATACGAAATCTTGATAGTAAAATCAACCATTTTTACTCAGGACTAATGCCAAAGTATCAAAGGGATTCAGATTCTCATGAGTTCAAAATTTATGAAAAGCTTGTTCGTTGTGCGGAGAAGGTGGAAATGGGGTTTGGCGATGATTAGGTATTCATTGACAAATAACAAAATAAGAGGTGGAGGTTTCAGGAGAAAGGGAAGAACTCTTCAAAAAAGTCTAATGGTAAGAAACTTAAGTTTACAGTTTGTGAAAATTTTGGTAAAACGCATGCTAGGGAATTTCTTTAGAATTCTGGTAAGTACTACCGATGTGGTAAAATGGGACATAAGGCACGTAATTTCACTAAAAAAGATCAGGGTAATGGTAAGACAAAATCTGATTTACAATCAGTAAAATGTATTATGTGCATTGAAATGGGTCATTATGAAAATTAGTGTTCGAAAAAGATCTTGATTGATTGGAATCAGTCAGACTACAAACAGAAAGGGGTGTTGAAATCCATTGCAACGACTTCAGCAGATGTTGGGAAATCAAATGAAGTAGTATCAGGTACATTGTTTTTTTGTTCAGAATATGCCAATGTGTTGTTTGATTCAAGGTCTACAAATTAATTCATTTTTGAAAAGTTTTTTAGTAAATTGGGAATTCCATATCATTATATGAATATTGAACTTACAGTAAAAACACCTGTAGGAAATTTTGTGACAAAAAAGAAAACATAAGAACATTCCTGTCCTTGTGTGCGGAAAGAATCTACCTTCAAACCTTATTGTTTTGTCTCTAGTAGAGTTTGATGTTATATTGGGCATGGATTGACTTTCTGTTTATCATGCTAATATTGACTACAGAGCTAAAGAGGTTTCCTTTCAGAATGATTTTCAGTTTGTGTACATGAATGAACCATTTCTTTTGATAACATATTAGGAAGTCAAAAAACTGGTAAAAGATGGAAATGAAATTTACCATGCACATATTGTTGAAAACAAAGGAACTGTTCAGATTAATGATGTGCCAGTGGTAAATGAGTACCATGATGTTTTTCCTGATGAGTTTTCTTGGTATTATACCAGATCGAGAAGTTTAATTTACTATTTACTTAGTTCCTGATGCTAAGCCAATTTCAAAACCCCCTTATCGAATGGCTCAAATTGAACTTTTAGAGTTAAATAAGTAATTGCAGGAGTTATTAGATAGAAGTTTCATTCGACCGAGAACATCACCATGGGGTGCTCCTGTCTTGTTTGTTAAAAAGAAATATGGTTCAATGAGACTTTTCATTGATTATAGAGTATTGAATAACATCACTGTTAAGAATAAATATCCTTTTCCTCATATCGATAATTTGTTTGATTAGCTCCAGGGAGCACAGTATTTTTCGAAGATTAAATTGATGTCAGCATATCATCAGTTGGAAGTAAAGGAAGAAGACGTTCCGAAGACCACGTTTCATACTAGATATGGCCATTATGAATTTGTAGTTATTCCTTTTGGTTTAACCAATGCACCTGCTATATTCATGGATCTTATGAATAGAATTTTCCTGGAGTTCTTGGATAAGTTTGTGGTTGTGTTCATTGATAATATTTTGGTTTATTCAAAAATTAAAGATGAGTATGAAATTCATTTAAGGGTTTTCTTGAAAACCTTAAAAGAAAAGAAATTGTTTGGGAAATTTAGTAAGTGTGAGTTTTGGTTACAACAAATTTATTTCCTTGTTCATATTATTTCGAAAAATGGCATAACTGTTGATCCTGCAAAAAAACATTGTTGAAGAATGGCCATGGCCCACAAATATAACAGAGATCTGTAGTTTTCATGGTTTGGAAGGTTATTACCGGAGGATTGTTAAAAATTTTGCACGGTTATCTATTCCAGTGACTATGTTAACTCGAAAATGTGTTACGTTCATTTGGAGAAAATAATTTGATGATTGTTTTCAGGAATTGAAAAGAAGATTGGTGAATGCTCTAGTTTTGGCACTGACTTCCATAAATGGTGAGTTTGTTATCTAAAGTGATGCTTCATTGAAAGGACTACGTTTCGTCCCAATGCAAAATGATCAGTTAATTGCTTATGCTTCACGTCAGTTGAAACCACATGAGTTAAATTACCCAACACATGATTTGGAACTAGCTTCTGTTGTTTTTGCTTTAAAAATTTTGAGGAATCATTCGTATGGAGTAAAGTTTGAAATATATACTAATCACAAAAGATTAAAGTATATATTCACTCAGAAAGAGTTGAACATGAGATAGAGGAGATGGCTATAATTAATCATGGATTATGATTGCACGATCAATTACCATCCGGGAAAAGAAAATAAAGTGGCTGATGATTTGAGTCGGAAAAGTAATGTCTCATTATCCAGGCTATGTTAGGAACATCATCCTTTGGTTTTTTATTTGATGAAATTTGGCATAGAAGTTTTTGGTGTAGGTAATTATTCTGTTTTGATTTTGGTGTCAGTGAGATCATCTCTATCAGACAGAATAATGAAAGCGCTGAAGGAAGATGGTGAGTTTCAGAAAAAGGTAGAGTTGGTTCAAAATGGTATGTTTCCTAAATTTAACATTGATAATGATTGTGTTTTGAGGTTTGGAAAGATATTATGTGTTCCTTGTGATTCACAATTGAAGAATGAGTTGTTATGTGAAGCTCATAGTTCTCCATTTTCAGTTCATCCTGGAAGTACTAAGATGTACAGGGATCATTGGGAGTATTACTGGTGGGATGGAATGGAAAGAGATATTGTATATTTTACTTTGAAGTGTTTGACTTGTCATCATGTTAGAGTAGAGCGACAGATACCGAAAGGAATGCCTCAGCCTCTACCGGTACAAGAGTGGAAATGGGAAAATATATACATGGACTTTGTTGTGGGATTACCAAAGAAATCTCGAGGTAATAATGAAATCTAGGATATAGATGACTGATTGACTAAATATACTCATTTCCTTCCTATTAGAGATACATTGTCTCTAGATAAACTTGCTCAGTTGTATGATAAAGAGATAGTCAGGTTGCATGGAGTTCCCCTCTCTATTGTATCTGATCATGATCCCAGGTTCACTTCAATCTTTTGGAAGGGCCTTCAGAAGTTATTGGGTACTGAATTAAATTTTAGTATTCCTTTTCATCCTCAATCATATGGGAAATCAGAACGAACAATTAAGACCTTGGAGGATATGTTACGTGCTTTCTTGAGGGACTACCAGGAAAGTTGGGACCAACATCTTACTTTGGTTGAATGTTCCTATAATAAAATCTTTCATTCTAGTATAAAGATGGCTCAATTTGAGGCATTGTATGGAAAGCATTGTCAAACTCCAACTTTTTGGGATGAAGTAGGTGAAAGAAAGTATATGGGACCAGAATTGGTAGAGGAGATGGCAGAGAAAGTTCAGTTGATTCAGAAGCAATGAGAACAGCTCAGAGCAGGCAGAAAAGTTATGTGGACAATTGGAGGAAGGATCTTTCTTTTGAGGTAGGTGATCATGTCTTTCTCAAAGTTTCTCCTTAGAAAATTGTGATGCATTTTGGTAATAATGGAATGTTGAGTCCATGGATCATTGGACCTTATGAAATTCTGGAGAAAGATGGATCAGTTGTGTACAGAGTAGCTTTACCTCCAAGTTTGTCCCAGGTACACAATGTTTTTCATGATTCAATGTCAAGAATGTATATTCTAGATCCCTCTCATGTTTTGAGCCCAGAGGTAGTTTTTTTGGAAGATAATCTCTCTTATTAAGAACAACCAGTCCGGCTTCTTGACCGTAGAGAGAACGTGTTGTGGAATAAGGTAATTCACCAGGTAATGTTTTTGTGGAAAAACCATATGGTTGAAGAGGCAACTTGATAATCCGAAAATGCTATGAGGGATAAATACCCCCACTTATTTTGATAAGTAGATAAAAATTGGGAGGACGCAATTTCCAAAATGGGGGATGGATGTCACATCCCAGGTAAATAAAGTATAAGATATTTTCATATTTATTAATATTTTTGAATTAAATATTAATTTTAGCTTAAAGGGGTTGCTATGTTCGATAGCGTACCCAATACGAAACAACATATTTCTTTGGAATCTTACGTTGCACACTAATAATATAATATTATTATTTTAAATGGTAGTTAACTCCTAGACATTGTATTGGCAGGAATGAAAAGAACTAACTATAATATGATTATACAAGTATTTATATTTAACAAATAAATGTTAGAGGGTTAATATATGAATGAATCTAATTTTAAGCATAATTTACATTAAAAGGCCGATTTACCGCTTTTTACTGGTGAACACTTTGTAAATGTAGTTTTTGTCAGTTTAATACATTATATATGACCAAATAAAATCATTTTTTATAATTAGGACATCATAATTTACATTGGGTAATTTTTCGGTATTTTTCTGATAAAGTTCATTTTTTAATGAATAGTGAAAATATTGTATTTTAATTCAAAACTATGTTTTAATATAATTTATTTATATGGTTAGATTATCTTTTTAATTGGTTTTAAAGTGAAATTGAAATATATTTTTACCATTTAATCCAATTTCGGTCGTTGTAATTAATTTCACTTTGAAATTGGACAAAAATAATTATCAATCTTTTGATAGTTTTTAATTCTTCAAAACACGCTCTTTGTTTTGACAACGGGAATTAATTTTAAATTAATTTATGCCACTTCTGTGTTTTTATTTTGGAAAAATGGATTCTATATTTGTAATTATGAGGACCAAATTGTGTAAATAGGTATCTTTTATTTCTAGACATTTTAAATATTTACTCACTAAATATTTTCTTTATCGTGGTTAAAAGTGAAATCAGGTAAATAAGGTTAAAAAATAATATTATAATAATATAAAATTACCCTTAAAGGTGTCCTAATTATATTTAATGATTCAAGTCTGATCATGGGTATCTTTGGGTCGATTTGGGACCCCATTGAGCCACATGCGAGTGATAATGACAATTTAGATTAATTAATTTAATGTGAAGTCAAAAGTGACATTAAAAAAATCCTTTAGTAATTAATTTTTATATGGTGTTATATATGTCCTATTTTAGACAATAAATATTCAATGGAAATCTAAAAATATTTCCTACATCATGGTATTTTTTTATATAAATTTTAGATATCAAGTAAATTAAATTATTTATGACACAATAATGATGCAGTTTTTACCTCATTAATAAATGAATTAAATAAATAAGATTATAATGATTAAAATATTGTCCAAAACATGTCCAATTATAATTGGATGATTTTATTTCTAATATGAGTAATATTATATTCGACCTCAAGGATTTTTGGACAATTATAAATAGAATATAAGTTTATAATAAAATAATATGTTCAAACTTTCCTAAAGAGCCCCTTCTCTCCCTTATAAAAAGAGACCACTTATAACCAATTTCTTACACCTCTCAAGCCATTTGGATCATCCAAAATCTCCTGAATTAATCTCCATACAACCCTCTTATCCTCCTAGAATCCTTACCTTAGGCATAATGCACTTAATAAGACCTTTGGTTCAAACCAAAGTGAGTTACCCAAATTAAAGGTAACAGTTTCTCTTAAAATTTTTTCATTTATTTTGCTTCTCCAACCCCTAAACTCATTCTATTTCATTTATTTTTAACAACACCTGTATCCACAATATACTATGATTTTTTTATGATAAGGATTCGAACTAAACATACAAAAACCTCCATCTAATGGATGAATAACATAATGTTTCTGTGGATGGAAAACAAACGCCTCACGAAATGATGATTGTTCAATTACATCTTAACGCCTCTCATGGTGGCCATTATGATGGAACTATATTTATATATTATATATATTATGTTTTTTATTTCATTATACTTCTTTACTTCCAATTTATATCAAGACTATATGGTTTCCATAGTGGGTAAATACGATAATCTCATTTGAGGAAGTGCCGACTACCGCCCCCTCAAAGTGATGTGACTCATTAATGCCCTAAGTGGGATGTATAAAGGATTGAGATAATGATATAATATATGAAATTATCCTGGAATTATAATATACCTATGTATCATTATGTTTAAATTCCATTAAAATAAAAAAAATTAGAGTAGTGTTCATGTGTACGTATGGATTACCGTCTCCATGAACGGTGCATTTCATTTCATACCTCAAAATGTTATGTACTATTATAAATACATGTATATAATGGATATATATGATATATAAGATATCTTAAATCATGAATACCATTCTGGATATAATGGACTATTTACCACATGGACAACTTGTAAATATAAGGTGTTCATTTTTGACCCAAGTACCAAATATTGAAAAAATGAACATTATTAACTAAAATGATTACATAATGTTTATAACATGGTAATAAATGATATTAAAGGAATAATAAACTTAAAAATTGTTCTTAAGGATGTAGAAATTAACTTTACTTTATTATTCAGGAGATTAAAGAACGAACGGGTCAATTCGGATATGAGGTAAGGGACTTTGTCTCAATGTTCTTTCATTGAGGCATTTTTTGTTTTATACACGACATTATTTTATACTATGTATAAACCCCTTTAACATTTCATTTTATTCAAAGGGAAACATTTTATATGAAGTGTTTTACTAAACGAAAAGAAGGAATTTTTTTTAATGTATGCGATGAAAAAAACCTTTCCACTACCACGAGTATTGTTTGATCTTTGGCTTCCTTAACAAGCCGGAATGTTTTTTTTGGAATAATAAATACCACATACTCTTTTTATGTATTTTGGTATTGAAAATGATTTTGAGAATGGATTTATTATTTCAATATCTTGAAATGATATTTTATTATTGTAATGTGGAAATGTTATCTTTTCTTTATTCTTATTTTATGTGTAATTATCATGTTATGGTTCTTGGGAATTATTTATGTATATGGGTGGTTCTTTGATAATCCTAGGGCAGGTGAGCTCGAGATAGCTCTCCAATGCATTGGGTAACGTGACGGAGGTAAACGTGAATATTACTCCTAAGAGATTAAGGGAATATAATGTGATGGGTATTCCAAAGTAACTCCCTATGTAGCTGTTATAGCTACAATGTAAGTATGATATGGATGCAAAATGTTAACTTTATGATTTGGGCTTTCTATGTTTCTTTCATAAATCATATGATTTCACAAGGTTAGTAAAAGTTTTCATGTTTTGAATGAATTTATGAACAAATGTTTTCATTCTTGGATTTATAACCCTTTCTGAGCTTTTTATGCTCATTCCAAGTTTGAAATGTTTTCACAGGCCTTAAATATAAATAGGGTCAAGGATGGGATCAAGGAAAAGTCATGTTTTCTAAAACATGGATCTAGACATGACTCTTTTTTTAGAGTTCATTTTTTGTAAAAAATTGAAACTGTGTAGAAATTTCTACTTTGTAATTTTTGAGATGTAATGTAATTGTTATGCCTAATTATCTAAAACTCTAAACCAGAAAAGATCCTCAATGTGAATAATCCATTTAATTCAATATTATGTAATGTTTTAGGCTAGGTCTTTATACATATATTTAGTATATATATATGGTAATGAATAAAACTATAATTATAGAATTATAATAAATATATTTAAAAATTGAATATATTTACTATATTTATATTTATTAAACATATATATATTAATATAAATATATATAATGATATAAATATAATTATAATTATAAATAAATAATATTAATTGTTTTTAAAATAAATATATATAATTATAAATAAATAATTATATATTTATATAATTATGAAGTTATAATACATAATTATATAGTTATATAAATATATTTATTAGAAACATTATATATAATTATAATTAAAACTATTTTATTAGTGATTTCTAGTGATGATAAATATATAAATTTTTTAGTACCTAAATAGAACTGATAAAGATTCCTTTTATAAGTTCTTATTAACTTAGAGCTGATAAAAGTGTCCCCGGTCTATATAATAACCCCAACTCTGACTGAATCTGTCATGATTTCTCAAGATTTCTATAGAAACCACCTCCCACTGTCACTCTACCTTAATGAATCACAACTTTAATCATGTATCATATGATTACAAGGGCCTAATCCCATGCTCTAATGAATCATGGATCATTGAATCCAAGGCCCATCTAAATCCATAATTTCACATGAGATTTTTCTATTTATCTTGGATGAATTTAAGATTCCATCCAATCCATACTAATATTTATCCTTCTCCTCATGGGTTTTTATTGTTTTGATATATAATTTTTTTTGTTTTTTTCACTATCTCTTTCTATTTATCATACATTACAAGTTTTATTCTTCAATGATTTTTACCCACCTTCCCTTTCACTATTATTTTCATTATGGAAAATACTATATGAATTTCTAATCATTTCAAATCTTATTGATTTTAACTTTTATATGTTCCATTTCTATTAATTTTTCTTCATCTAATAAATTTTTCTCCTAAAAATATCCTTCTATTATACACTTATAATTATTAAATTAAACAAAATATCGAAATCACAATGTCAAAATTTATAATATAAAATGCAATGAATCATAAACAATTTTTCATTATTTTCATCGACACGTTGTCGAGTTATTCAAGAACTAGATGATTTCATTTTTTTCAAGTGGTTAAATCAATTAGTTATGATTTATTTGGGGAAAACTAGTTATACAAATTTTACCAGCCACTTTGGATATATTGGAGGTTCTGTCATAAGTTATCATCAACCTGTTATTTAATAATTTTGTTTTAAAACATGTAGTTGAAATGAAATAATTTTAGCACAAAAAATATATTAAAAAATATTTTCTAGATTACCATTATTATGTAGATATATCTATATAATTAGTTGATATATTGTTTTTCATTACCCCACATATTGTTCTTTCCCTATAATAATCCTTCATGTAATATTGTGCGGTATGATAATTCTTTTTTACTTTTTTAGAAGACACTAATTTTATTGATTCTAGTTCCTCTAATTAAGTATAAATATCAAATTATTTCATATTTAGAATTATTTTCTCATTCTATTGTACTTTTATTTTTACATTGTATGATAAAATAATTAATATAATTATATCTTTATGAACTTAAATTTTTTCATTTATTAATAATTTAACATCATTAATATATATTCTTCTCAACTCCATTTGAGCATCTTTGATAAAAATTGTTTATTTTAATTCATGGGTTATATCCTCAATCCATTTCTTGTCATTTTCACTTTCTTGAATTATATTGAGACATGGAAATTTCAAATTGGCACATTATTCAATGATTTCGAAATTAAATTTATTTTCCCCTACTTTTTTGGTGAGATTAAAAAAGATTTATATTGATTCATTAAAAACAATATCTATTAATTTATATTAATCCTGATAAATTAATATTTAGAATATTCATATTATTATAGGTAAATTAATTTATATAAATTTACATTTAAAAATATAGTTTTAATATTCTTTTATGAACAAAAAAATCATTTATCTAATTTAATGGAATATCATATCCTTATAGTCATTATTAGAACAAAATTATTATAATTATAAAAATAATTCACTCATTCATTTTTTGTAAACATTGACATGAAATATAGATTTAAAAACTTGAATGTTATCAATGTATTCATACATGCTTCTAAATACACATCGAAATCCATTATTATTTGAATATTTTAGAATATTTTTAATGATGTAAGTATTATTACTCATTATATAATATATTTAATCATGAAATGATTTATTCTTGAATAAAACAGATTTTTAGACACTACATATTTATGTAACATTAGTTCATCATCTATGGATATCAATAAAAAATAATTTTCATAATATTATTATGTTGATCTCTATCAACAAGGAAAAATAATGATTTGAAATATATGAATTCATGATATGGGTATTTCTTCTATCTAGGTCATGGGCCCTATTTTGGTTTAACAAAAAAACCATATTTATTTTCCTCCATTTTACCTTGCTAGATGAAACACTAGATATATATATAGTAGGAAAATCATTATTTTATTCAGATTATTTAAATTTATTCTTAAATGGGTATAAAAATATAGATTCATAAATGACATTAGATTCTATGTTCGTTGTTCTATATGATTTATTATTATTCTCTATATTTAAAACATATGTAAATATTTTTGTTTCAGTTTTAGTTATCTTAGGAATAAAAATTCTGAAAATTTATAATCACCCCTTTTATTTATGATAAAAATGTTTCAGTTTAATCCCCATAAACTTTATCTCCAAAATGGTTATTATTGACATTTTTTTCTTCATGCGCATCACCCATATCTTCTATTTTTCTTGATCTACTCTATGCAGCAGTCATCCAAAATGATCGCCATTACCATGTATGGGATGAAATTTTTTTAGGGTAGTTCAGAAGATATAGGTGGATTTCCACATGATATGGTGGATGAGTCTCAAGAAATAAAATACAATAATAACTACTCTAGATATAATTATGATGATGAATAAAATTCTCTATAACATTCAACATCAGATGAATTAAGAGGATAACACCTTCTACAATGGAGAAATTATTTTCCTAAATTCAATTACTAATTTTCTTAGTAGAACGATGAAATTATTTGAGGTAATCAAATGTTGGGTTCCCCTTGTTAGAGTTACATATAACATTCACCATTGATAATGAATATTTTTCCTGTATTTATTTTTTTATATGAATATTTTATGAACCAAATATGATGGATATGAATTAAAAATGGCTACATTTGATTTTTTTTGGAAAAATGAGTGTGAATATAGAGTTATAGAGTTCATTAGGTTTGTGATAGAGCATGAATAAGAACCTCCCCAAATCCATTTTTAATGTTGACAATGATGTTATTCAAGAAATAATAGTCTGAAGGAGTTGGAATTATATTTTATTTGTCATGTAATATATCAAACATACACATGTCAGACTAGACATGGTGAAAAATAGAGCATTTATAGAAATTGAGATTATACTACAGTTTATAGAGAATTATACATGAATACCAATGTAAATGATGATTTAATTCTCATGGAATAAATGATAGTAGATATCAATGATGAAATTTTTGATTTTCCAAATTTTTTTGAGATGTTATAAATAAATTCCAAGAGGCAATTTTTACTAGTTTTACTAAATACAAACCATTTTCATCTATATTTATGTTCTATAATTTGAACAATAGAGGTTAATAGGGTGACACTACCTTAGTATAACAACAAGGTCTCTTGAATGATATGACTTCAAAATAAAATTAATTTCCTTGTCAAAAATATGATTTTAAAATAATTCTATGTTTAATGGGAATGATCTCTAAAAAATAATTTCTTGTTCAAATTATTACATATTTCTTTTCAGGTATTGTGAATCATTAATAGAATTCCCTAAGTGTGGCACACAACAATATAAGAAAATTTAATTAATTCCTTATCATCATTTACAATAAATTTCTATGATTAAATTATTTAAAAGACTATATAATGTTCAATAAATATTGAGACAATTGACATGGAATGCATATATAATAATTAAATTCTGGAACCTATGACATCTATCAAATAAATGAGATAATGAACATTCCTCTTACATTATTTATAGATGTCATAAATTCATTTTGTATACATAATAGTAATAATATTATATGTATCGTAATTTTGGTAAATGATATCTGCCCTCCATGGCTATGCTTTAAGTGAAAATACATTATGACCTCTATACTTAAATATAAACCAAAGAAACCCTGTAATGATATTGATGTGTATTTGGTTCCAATGACTAAGGATCTTAAATTGATATGGGATACATTTGTTAAAATTTATGATACTCATAAAAGTAAATAATTTACATTTAGGGATATGTTTTATGGTATTATAAATGAATTTTATATTTATGAAATTTATTATTCTCTAAAATAAAAAAAAAATTGTGTCCCATTTTTTGAAGAATACACAGAAAAAAAATGATTGGTTGAATCAGTCTTTAATGAATGTGTTTTTAGGAAATAATAATGTTTTACCTTGACTATATTAATACTGAGCCTGGATGAAATCATTCAATGAGAATATCGAACAATGTAAAAAAACATTCTCAATTAATGGATGATCTACTGTTCGATAAATTAAAATATATTGATACTATTTTCAGTAATCCATTATTGAAAATCTATATTAAATCAAAGTGTAATAAGAGATATATTTTTTAATTACCATATTATAATTTTCAATAAGTTTTAAAATTTATTGATGTCATTCATGTCGAAAAAATATTATTTGATAGTGTTCTTTGCAAGTTACTAAATTTTCCTCAAAAAATGAAATATGAAATCAAGGCTAGGATTTACATGATTAACATATGGATAAGAAAGAGTTTAAACTAGTGAAGGTTAAGGGGAATAATTTTCATCCTCTAGTATCTTACACTATATCTAAAATGGAAAATTTGAATATTTTTAATTTCCTTAATAGTGTAAAAGTTATATAGTGTTATTCATAAAATATGAAGAATGTTTTATTAATGATTAATATGATGATTCAAGGACTAGAATCACATGATTATTCTATTGGGATCCATGATTTTAATCCTTTGGCATTCCATTTCATTTTGCCTAAATATGCATGACTTATAATAAGCAGACTCTCCATATTTGTTAATACCATATGTATTGATGTTATAGACCGGACGATGTTTATTATCATGAATAATGAGGTTGAATTCATATTATTTAATGTAAATATGTTCATACCAATATTATTTTTTGATATGATGGTCCACATGGTGGTTTAATTTATTATAGAGGTTCCACTATGTCATATTTTCCATTATAGATGTATGTACCCCATTGAATCATTTATAAATATTTTAAAAGGGTTTGTCATGAATTGATGTTATCTAGATTTCATTATTGTTTAATGATTTATTATTGAAGAAATTTTGTATTCTATAAAAATTATGATGAGGATTTTGATATAATAGGTCTCCGAAATTATCTTCATAGAAGACAAGTGAAGACCGTGACCGAGTAACATAGGGCCAGTGTCTGATATTATTAAATTGGCATGATTATGAGAACTCAAATCCAAAATGATAGAATAGTTTAGTAGACTTGGAAAAATTTATATATATCATAAATTCAGAAAACAATTTTTAAAAACATTCAAAAATTATTATTATTTAGAACATCTTTATTCCACTTACTATAACCCTGTATATCAATCATAATAAAAATTTGGAAACTTATTGAAAAAAATATAATAACGGGGTAAGATTAGATGCTATATAAGGGAAATAATATATTTAAAGATATCATAAATAAAAATAAACAATAATTAGGGTGAATTACTAAAAACATGTTCCATTAAAAAAATAATCGTGAGAATAATATTGAGGGAATAAAAGATGATCAAATAATTACATATAAATAAAAAAAGAATAAAACATTACCATGGATTTTCCAAATAGTAAAATAATCACATGTATTTCTAGTAACTAATGTCATAATGAGGCAATTAGTAATGCGATATGTAAAAAAAATACCATTAAGGCCTTGGGAAATCAGTCTATATAAATTGGAATGGCCTCAGCCAAAACATGGCCTAGTTTTCTAATAATACCTAACAATTCACCATAGGGCTATAGTGGGATATAAAAATCACTTACTAAGACCAATTTCATTGCATATATTAAATGGGTGAAGTATAATGATCATTCTTATTCATATTTAAACTATCATACTAAATGTAATTACTTTACAATTAAATTACTATAATCCTAAGCCACCCAAATAAATATGGTGAATGGATTAAAAATAAAAAATATCTATAAAAATTGATCAAAAACAATTAAATAACATATATAAATGGTATCATAATAGATAAACCTCAATAATTAATTTTATTCAACAATTTATTTTTATATAAAACCATTATTAAGGTCAGTGAAAAATTCTTGAGAAAATACAGTTTTAACATTGAAATCTCTTTTTATTAAATTTTTTTGAAATTATAAAAGAAAAAAATATATTTTGAAAATGAACTAGTAATATAGAAAAAGAATATGGAAAAGAATATCCCATGAATGTAGGAAAAACCAATAATTCCATTATACTTTTTTTAAAAACAGCGCTTTTATATTTTGATAAGGTTATATTTAAATGATTATTTTTAATGTAAAGTGTGGGCCTTCTCCTAATTAATATTTTATGATTATAAAATTTAAATACACATAAAACATGTGTAAATAATAAATGAGATACTAATAATTCAATTAAAACAAAATCATTTTTTAAAATAATCAATGGCATATATGGTAAACCTATAGAATGGAAATTGAGTTAACAATTCCCTTACCATTGCATAAAGAGTCATACAGTATTCCCATTAAAATTAATGATAAAAAATAAAACATTTTATGCCATGAATGTTAGTATAATGATTAAATGTTATATTAAAGGGTAGTATGTACACCACACATAAGAAATAATGGATGAAAAAAAAAATATCTCACAGGAATGAGTGTTAGATTAGAAACTGCTACCTTACGTATGAAAGTGTCATCCACTCCTACATAAAGTCCTAGAAATTAAATTTATATTTATTAATAAATAATTAAGAACCAATTAAACATATATTAGATTTATTAAATTTTTATTATGGTCATTTTGATGAGATATAATGTTTATTTTCATTATTCAGGGATACTTAATTTCATGATTTTCTGGTCGCCTCCTATTACATTGATCATTTGGGTTCTGGTCAAATGGGAATTAATACTCCATATGATAAAATATTGTATATTAATGAAATTACATAATTTTAAATTGTGTAATTTACTATTTTGTTTTTTGTAAAGTTTATGACTTATTAGATAAAATGTTGATCAAAATGTATTCATTCATTTTTGTGGTTTTTATGATAATCAAGAACTTGTGTAGTTGTATTTAATTTTCTATTTATAAATTTGTTATAAAATATGATATAACATATTATATATATTTAAATTTTATTTAAAAATAATAATGTCTTTAGGACCAGCCAGGAACACAATAATGTAAATTCAAAATTCATCATCCAAGATGTTGGTGAATTGAAAAATCACGATGATTTTTTCATTTAAGAAATTAAAATGATAAGAGAAGATATTTGATGAGGGATATTAGATTGACACAAAAACATTACAGTGCATATTAAATAATGGAGCTTCCATTAAAATTTGGATAAGGTAGGTTATGAGAGGATAAAAAATTAAATGAAATTAAAAGAAAAAGAATGATGATTTTTTACCTCGCATATATCAACTCCTTGAAAAACTCTTTAAGAAACATGGATTTAGGGATTTTTTAAGACCATATAGTCTATGACATGGGAAAGTGTAATTGGATGGTTATTGGGTAGAATTTAGACAAGTCCCATGTATTACAAGTTTAGAGGATAAAGAATGGTGTGGGGTAGTATTCATAGGGGGAGATGGGTGTGTTTTTGTTATTTTATTCTTTTATTTTTTATTTTAGATCAAGAATATCAATAGTACTGATTCTAATTATTAAATAAAATACATAGATCATGTGAATCCAAAATAGTTTTTGATTACATCATCTATGAATCAATATTTAATTTATCTACTTATGATGTTAAATACTATAAATTAGTTTATTTTAAATTTCTACAAAAATTCAAATTCCTTAGAAAAATAAAAAAATATACATAAATTTTTTTCAACATTTATATTTCAAAAAAGAAGATGATTTTATGAAAATAACATTCTAAATAGGATAAATTTAATTTCTAAATAAAACCTTTATTTATTGTAAAAATAAAAAAATTAATATTATTTTAGAACACATTGAAAAACTAATTATGGTCTCATAAAATTATGTTAGAATTATAATGTATGAAAAATTAATTTATGAATATATTTTATGGAAACATACATTCGTTTATATAATTATAAAATTCTAGATAAAAATTTATGTTTCATGAAAAAAAATAATACTTAATTTTATCACTTTTAAAACATTTATTACATCCTATATTATATATTTATATCATATTTAATTTATGAGAAACCTAAATTTTATTCACATATTCATATGCTATGTTATTATTCCTATGGAAAATTAATATTCAAAATGGTCTCATTACAATTACAACACTCATGAAAATATTTAATAATATATAATATTTTATTTAAAATCATTATTGCATGAAATGTCAGTTATCAAATATATTTAATTTATTTAATAAGATACGTGCCTAAAATATTTGGTTGTTCAATTCTACCGTCATTTAGTAAATTTCATCCATTCAATTCAGAATTTTGAATGGTAATCATAGAGATTCCATTTTATAATTCCCCTATGAAAATCCCACATCATCAACCACATTTATAAAACATCCTCTTAAATAGAAGGAATAGAAAATTTGATGTCCCCCATAAAACTAGGTTTTCCAATTGGTGTAAATTAAGGGGAAGTGAAAACATGGGAACATAAATGATATCTAACTATCATGTTCTCATGGGGAGTTTTGGAGAATATAGTCATTGGAAATTATAAGGTTTGAAAACTATCAATTTTTGATCAGTCAAACTACCATTAGTTTCATAGAATGAAAAGTAAATAGATATTGTTTTTTTATCAACAATATTTTTCATAGAGTTGAGGGATTATTTAAATATATAGATTTTAACATTAATAAATAAACATATATGATTTATATCGATTTCATAAGCTTAATATAATCATTTATATTTTCTTTAATCCATCTAGAAATCATTTATTACACCAAAATAAGTGATATTCAAGTTGAATTTTATGCATGAAGAACATTTATCAAATGATCCATAATCCATTCCATTTACCTTCAAATATATAACAAAAATTGTTAGATAATTTTACATAATATGATAAATAATATATTATACAATGTTAAACATAATAAATTCCATAATGACTTACCTTTGGACTCATAAAAAATAAATTTTTCTAAATTCAAAGTCCAAAAAAATTCATAAGTAAGGTCTCTAAATTTTAAAAATCAACTTCACATAATGTTTTCCCAAATAACATAGCTACTATTTAAATGTACTAAATATATGAATACATTAATCAACATTAATCATTTTAGAACACATTCAATTTTCCAAGAGTAAAATCTCATATTATAGAATATATTCATTAAATATGAACATCTAATAATTTCATCATAAAATAAACTTTCAGATAACTAACCACCATCATGGTCACCAATATTCTCACATTAACATATATTTATTATTATATCAACAGAGATAATTAATTTTTTATTTTATGTCCCAAGTAATGTGTTTTCAAAATTATTAACTTATAACAAAAACAATTCAATTGATTAATGGTTTTATTCATCACATTCTTAAATTACATTAAAGAATAAGTTCTAAAGTAAATTCTTTATATATAAATCAAGATACTTATAACTTGAGAATTATTGATAACATACTCAAATATCATAATTAATTAACTCAAACACAAGAAAATCAATCTCTCATCTTCACTTGTTATTGTAAAATAAGCTCTACAATGATTCATTAACCTCTTTTTAGGTATATTTTTTTTGATGATTAAGATATGTATTTGTGTAGTTTCTTGTCTCCTTGCAGTCGATTCATTGAACAACAAAAACATTTTTCATACCATTAAAAACATAGGAATGTTGTCTTTTCTCTCCATAAATTAAATAAACTACCATTAATTTAAATAAATTATAGGGGCGTTTCTTTACCCAATTATCACAACTGTGAAAAATATTTCTTTCTCTTCATTCTAGTATTAAACTCTTTCATTTATATACTCTTGTCCTTGTGATTCCATTTAAAGCCATAATACTTAGATAATTATTTATTTTTCTTCTTGGAACATGGTACTATATCAATATATGATGATAATGTTTGGGAGACCTTTACACTTAAATATAATGGCATAATTCCATAAAATTTTTAATATTTAAACACAAATACGAAATGTAAATACTTTTGACATTCAATACACATTATCATAAACAATCTAGTGAAATATGACGGACTGAGAAACAATTATACATCCCTAGTCAAACTAATAATAAAATATTGAATATAATATGGTAAATGGTATCATAAAAGTTCAAAATAAAGAAATAATAGGATTAAATAATGGATTTTAACATAGATAGATTAATAATATCAATGAAACATTATTGGGGAAAATAACATTTTTTTATTTGAAATAACATATTACATAAAATATTGAAAAATATAAAATAAAATTGGTATTATTAAAGTAAACTCATAATTTTTAAAACTAATATTTAAAAAATAATTCATTAATATAGTGGGAATATTCTCTCATGCTGTTATCAATTTTAAAAAAACATTACTTTTAAATCATTTAATAAAAACATTTAAGTGAGTATTTTTAATAGAAAGTGTCAGAATTATCAAAAATAAATGACTATGTATATCATATATAAATCAAAATAAAAAAATTCTAAACAAAAAATAAGATAATTATAATTTATTTAAAACATATTCATTGAATTACATAATTAATGGAGTATAAGTTTAACCCATGTAATGGAAATTGGGTTAAGAATTTTCTTACCACATCATAAACAATCAAACTATATGCCACATAAAATTAATGATCCAAAAAATAAAATATAGAAAGAAATTAAGAAAAAAGACTCATTACATGATATAATAAAGGGTAGTATATACACCACACACATGAAATATAGGCTGAATAAATAATATTTATCACATGAATAAAAGTGATATGAGAATCCCTTACCTTATGTCCAAAAGTGACTTATAATGGTACATAATGACCAGGATAATCAATTACATTATTTAATAATTAAATGAAGAACCAATAAAAATATATTTTATTTGTTATAGTTTAATTATGTTCATTTATGTACATTTTGATGAGTAATAATTTTTAATTCTATTGTTCTGAGAGTGTTTGTTTTGTGGTTTTACGACCAGTTCTCTTGAGTATAAATATAGAAGTTCATGTCAAATTTTAATAACATATCCATAAGTGAATTTATTTTTGTATTAATTACATTAAAATCCTTTAAATTTTATCATATTCCATTTTTTATGTGGTATGAGGTTGTTTTATTTCATAAAATGTTGAATAAAATCTAATGATTTATTTTGACAGTTTCTATAATCATAATGATCATTTATCTTTTTATTTTATAATATATTTATATATTGGTTATAGAACATGATATAATATAATATATATATATATATATATTAATATCTTAATTGGCTGTAATAATGGTTTTATGACTAGCCATGATTGTGGTAATTGAAAATGAAAACTTGTTGTCCGTGAAGATGGAGAATCAACACACCACATATGATATTTTTATTTAAAAAAATAAAAGGAGAATAGAAGAGATATGATAATTAGTAATACATAAACACAATAAAATTAATTTATATATATTATACTATATTTACCATTCCAATTTTGGTAGTGGAAGTTAGGAGATAATAATAAATTAAAATGAAATTAAAAGAGAACAAAAGAATATTTTACCTCTTGTATATCATCTATTTGGGAACATCTTTAAAATACTTGGATTTTGTATTTCAGTAAAAACTCAAGTCTAGGAAGTGGGAAAGAGTATTGGGAATGGAATTGGGAATAATTTAGTCATGATTCATGTCTTTGAAGTTCTGACGAGAATGGGTGGCGCGGGTGGTATTTATAGGGGAAGAGGGGAGTTTCCCCATTATTTTATTCTTTTATTAACTATTTTGTAACAAAGGAATATATAGAGTTGATTCCCATGAATATATAAACTAACGTTAGAATGTGAGTTAGAACAATGTGGGGATTACCTTATACACATATCATCAATGACTCAATAAATCATGTATTTTCTTATAATGTTAAATACTGTAAATTACCTTATTTGATTATTCCTAAAAAATCAACTATTTTAGAAAAATAAAAAAACACCCACAAAATTCAATAAAATAATGATTTAAAAAATTATATACATTTTAAGAATATAATTTCATTAATTAGAGAATTTTAATTCTAAAATAAAATAAATATTTATTCAAAAAACCACAATTTTGACATTATAATTGATTTTTTAACAATTTTAATAATTAATTATAGAGTCATAAATTTATCCTATAATTTTAAAAAAAATATATTATTTTTTGAATATATTTTATGAAAATAAATTTTATTTTAAGTTATTATATTAATTATAGTATTTTAGTTAAGCATTTATGTTACACAAAAATACAGAATTATAATTTAAAATTTTTAAAACATTTATTTATGTATTATCCGATATAAATATATTTTATATTTTTATTTATGAGATACCTAATTTACAAATGTACTTTCATAGATTATGTTATTATATTTGTGGATATATTACTATTCCTAATGGCCACATTACATTTCCAAATATCAAGTTAATATTTAACATTCTAGCACAGTTCGTTTATGCTCGTTGTTGTGTGATACTTATAATATAAAATAAACTAAATATATATAAGATGGTACCTATCATAAAATATTGGGGTGTTAAAATACACCTTATGGTTGAACATTTTTAAGGATGATATTTTTTTTACCATTAACCTCCTAGAGAAGGAGAAATCACAACGTTAAATTTTACATAACATTGAAGATGTTGACTCGTACGTTGACACCCAGAGTGAAATTCTTAGATATATTCATCCATCAAGTGTTAAAGTATGTATATAAAATAAACAAAATGAATAGTTTATAGGGTTTTTTGAGATCATTTTTATGTGGAAATATATGTAAATAAAAATTCAATTGTCGAATGACTTTGATGGATAGCCAGGGGACTAAATAAAAATGATACTTCTTACACTCTTTTTGTAATCAATGGTCATAATTTTTATAAAAAAGAACAAGATGAATGTAGTTTTCTGAAATACAAATTGTAGTTAAACTTATGGGATAAGTTATTCACATGTATATATCAATGTATATAAATCCAATTTATGTATATATGTCATTATTGGCATTATCAGATAGATATATATGCAAAATTTATAATGATAATTTTCCAAAACAAATGGTATGACAATTGGAGGCCAGTACAAGTTGATTAAATGGGGTCTATGTAGGTGAATTTTATTATGGAAGGGAAAAATGAATCCCCATTAATTATTGAATTAAAATAAATTCAAGTATTTTATGTCTCATATCGTGAAAATTAGAGTTAGTCGACAGTCACATTGGTGACTAAAACAACTTTCATGTAATATGAATATTAAATTGATGATGACACCATTGAGATATCATAATCAGTTCATGTTAGTCTCAATATAAAATACGACTTGAATGTTATATGGGACCAAAAATAGGTGGTTTTGATTCTCGATAGAGGATCAAACTCTATAAAACTATTAAAAAATAAAGAGAGTTTAATGAGAATGTAAAACTATTTTTTAATATACTATGATTTCCCTAATTATAATATTTATTATATATTGAATTAACAATATCTAAATTAAACAATTGACTAGTAATTATGAAAATTTCTTCTTCACATGAGGATGTTAATAATACCCTTTAATAAAAGACTATAATGAAAGAAACCCTTAGAGATGTTTTAAAGGTAATATTAGGATATACATTCTATATTTTATCTAAATTTTTTATAATTAAATGATGACTTATTTCTCATTATTTCTTATAGAGTTTGATTATTTTAAATACCATATTTCTATTTTATCTTCACTGAAACATACATATAAATTTTCACCACCAAATAATATTTACCCAATCAGTGTTGTGGCTTATCACCTTCCTTCACATTCCCTCTACTAGAATTCAGAAAGAGAAACGAGACTACCTCTCCTCAATCATAGAGGTAATATTGATATTATCATTGTAAAATCATATTTCATCGAAATAACTAATTATTTAATATTTATGTTTAATTTATTATGGTTTTTTTACTTATATATGAATTTTTTTCTTATATAGTTGGATTCTTTTTTTCGAGATGAGTCGTTTGTTCAACACATCTCCTGATTGTAAGCGATTAAACATCAAGGCTACAATTAAGATAATGATAGATAGAAATCGAGGCATGGTTTTATACAACCATCATGAAATGGTGAATTCTTAATAACTATTTACTTAATTTTTAGATCATTTTATAAATAGTTTTTTAGTTAATTTCCATATAATTTTTATCTAATACATATTTCATTTTTTTCATAGATCTTTTGGAACCCATATTTTAATTCCAAATATCATAAATAAAGAACAATAATATGTATCATTTTTCATGCCAATGATTCCATTACTTTTATTGCCTTTATTTTCCAAACATCCAACACTACATATTAAGTTGACGTTCTTATCCAAAAAAGCATTTTCGGAAAAGAAAATTAAATCCATAAGAAATGTTAGACATTAATAAAATAATGGAATGGGATATAATGATCACAATGGTAGTTCATATGTTTTTACACTTTAGGACATGTAGAAACCATCCACATCTTATTATGGTACACAATGTGAATCGTATGACTCCATGTGGGGTTTATAATTTTTATTGACATTAATTTTAGTAAAAACAAAACTTGAGATACTCAACCCCAAAAAAGGCATTTGGATTATTTTGATACTTTAGGAAAATAATACTTAAGTTATTTGTGATGTTTAGTAATTAAATTCACCATAATCTGATACGTAATCTACCTAGTATAACTCAATTTTTATTTTATTAGTTTAAAATTGAAAATTATGTTTAAAAGTGTAATGCAATGAAAACTGAGAAAACTGACATTGATTTTATTAATGATTTAGAAGAATATTCATGTTTCATATATGATGTTTAGGAATCATCCTCATTTCAAACAGACAAATGATGTGTGAATCAATGTGTGTGTTTCCAGTTAAATTTAATTTTTAGTTAAAAAGAAATGTGATGTACTCAGAAATGGTCAAAAAAATGGATTGTATTGATACATTGTAGAAATGATCCATAAGTAATTTAGGAGATTTAGGAATTATCCTCACATAAATCTAACACATTATGTCAATGGTATGTCTCTATTTACATCATTTTTAAAAAATAGACATTGATTTTAGTAAAAAGAAAACTAACATAGTCAAAATCAAGAAAATGGATTCATATTTTTTATATATATTAGTAAAAGAACCCAGAAGACATATTTGATGGGTTGGAATCTGCCTCACCTCAATCTGATACATGATTTTAATTTAATGACTCAATGTTTTATTATTAATTTAAAATTAAAATTTCAGTTCAAAAAGTATCACTCACTCAAAACCAAAAAAAATCGCTGATTATCTTGATAATTTATAAAAATGATTCATAAATCATTTATGACATGTAGGAATAATTCTCACGTCAAACCAACAAATGAAGTGACTCGTATGACTAAAAGTGCATGTTTCAACTTTAAAATGAGTTTTTATAATAAAGAAATGTATATCTCTAAAAACTAATAAAACATATTCTAAATATTTTTATCATTGAATAAAAATTACTCGAAATTCATTTGGGATGTGTAGGAATATGGAACACCTCAATATGATGTATATTGTTACTGATATGACTACATGTGCATATTTTTAAATAAATTGACATTAATTTTCCTAAAACAGACTTGTTATATATTCAAAACAAAAAACAATTGGTTTTCTTGATACATTTCTAAAATGATATAGAAGTCATTTTTGATCTATAACAGTTAACCACACCTCAATATGAAACATGATTTCCTTTATATGAATCAAAGTGTCTTTTTCTAGTTTAAAAATGACATTTTAGTTCAAAAAGTTTCAATCATAGAATACCAGGAAAAAACACTTATATTTTCTATACAATTTTTTAATTTGATTCATAAGAAATTTTTTACATGATGGAATAAATCTCACATTGAATTGACACACTATGTTACTAGTATGACTCAAATTTCATGTTTATAATTTCAAATAATATTTTATTAAAAAGAACAAGTGTCATACTAAATACAAAAAAAACTTTATCTTGTTTTGAATCATTGGGTTAACTATAAGTATGTCATTTGGGACCTTTAAGAATCATCTGCACCTCAATCCTTCACAAAGTGTGATATGTATGATTCCATGTGCATATTTTTAATAAAAAATGGAATCAATCTTAGTAAAAATGGTAAATGATATGATCAAAACAATGAAAATGTAAAAATATTGTCTATAAAATATTGTTAAATGATCTATAAGTCATTTTTTATGTATAGTTATTCACCCTTATATATAATACACAATGTGCTCATTATGAGTCAAAGTGACCGTTATAAGTTTAAATTTTACATTTTATTTAAAACATTTTCACACATTTAAAACCAACTAAAAATGATTTAAATTAAATGATAATTTATGAAAATGATTCTTAAGTCACTTTTGATCTGTATGAATTATTATACCATCAAATTAACACTTGATGCAAAAGTCATGACTAAATGTGTTTCTTTTCAATATAAAATGAAATTTTAGTAAAATAGACAATAGAAATACTCAAAACTATAAGACCACATATAAATTATTTTGATACCTTAGAAAATTATTCATATTTCACTTGAGATGTGTAGGAATTAGAAATGTCGTTATTTGACACATCGTCCGATTGTTATGACTCCATGTGCGAATTTTTATAAAATTATCATTAATATTAGTAAAAAATTAAAATGACATACTCAAAAATACGAAAACATATATGGATTATATTGATATATTTGGAAAATAAACAATAATTCATTTTTCATGTGGTAGAATAAAATTCACCTCAATCTGATAACTATTTTTTGTAGTATTACTCAAAGTGTCTGTAATCAATTTAAAGTAGATATTTTGTTTTAAAAAGAATCACCCAATAAAAATTGAGACAATGTTCATGGATTTTGTTGATAATTTAGGAAAAAAATCCATATATATTTTTTATGTCTATGAAGTAGTCTCATTGAAAATAGACACTTGATATGAATAGGTATGACTCAAAGTGAATGTTCCCAGTCTAAAATGACATTTTTTTTACAAATGACAATTGAAATATATAAAAGCAATTATTCACATTAATATTATTTTTATAAATTATAAAAACTATCCGCATGTCTTTTGGGATGTCTAAAAATAATCCTCACATAAATCCAAAAACAATTTGTGACCTATATTACTCCATTTTTTTCATTTTTTTAAAATTGACATTATTGTTTATAAAATAGAATAATGGCATGATCAAAAATAAGGAAACATAGTTTGATTGTTTTGATACATTATAAAATTGATCCATAAGTCATTTTTTATGTTTAGGAATAAGACTAACCTAAATATGATATATTTTGTTCGCAATATGAATCAAAGAATTCGTTATCACTTTAGAATTTACATTTTGTTTCAAAAAGTGTTAATCATTAATAAAATGAGAAAAATCTATGACTTTTCAGATAATTTATTATATTGATTAAAAAATCATTTCTTATTTGTAGGAGTCATTCATATGTATAACTAACAATTTTTTTTACTAGTGTGACTCAAAAATAACTTTTCTATTTGAAAATGATAATTTAGTAAAAATGATAAGTCACATACTCAAAACATTGAAAACACAATAAGATTGTTTTTTGGTGAATTGTGAAAATGATCCATATGTCATGTGGGATGTGTAGGAATAATTCATAGCTTTATCTGACTCACAGTTTGACCAATATGAAATCATGTGGATATTTTTATTTAATAACTACTGTTTTAGTTTAAAACACACTGCCAATCACCAATACTGAGAAAATAAGCATATATTCTCACATCATTCTATCTTCAATTAAATAATAAATTTTCTCATAATTGTATCCCATACGTATTTAGTTAATTTTCAAAGATATAATTTATTAAGAGGAACATGAAATAGTGTGACATGGTATAATCAAAAGGAACTCAATATAATACACAGTCTTCCTGGTATGAATCAATATTTAGTTTATATTAATAAATTTTCTTAACTCTATTTTGGTATATTATTAATAATATAAAAATGGTTTTTCTATACATGTGTATTCGTTTTCTCGAGTGGTTAGGTTTGTTCGGAAATAGCCTGTGTAGTGGTTAGGGAAAGATGAAAAAGGATCATTTATGTATTTTAATGTATATAATAATATGTACTTATGTAATTGTATAAGGCAATGTTTGACCTATTTAAAATATAGTGTTTTTCTCTTGTATTTGTGTTGTAAATTTTATTTCATTTAACTTATTTATTGGAAATTGATTTTGATTCATTATAATGTTGTTTCTATTGACTTAGATTGTTTTTATAACACACTTTATTTATTATATAGTCATATTTTACAACACATTTCATTATGACCATTTATTAGTGATAAATAAAAATTATGATTAATCGGTACATTTATCATCACTTCTAAAAGCACTGATAAAGGACCCCTTTATTAGTGGCCTTATAACACTTATAAAGGCCTATGGATATTAATCATGCTTTGGTCATCATCACTTCTCTAGTGATGATAAATTTAATTTTAAGACTAGGATGTTATTATAGTATTGTTTAGTGAGAATATATTTTAGGATGAATTACTTTTCATTTTGGGTGTATTAATAATTATATTTCTAAAAATTATGGTTTATATTGTCTTAAATGTTTAGGAAAATATGTCTTATTGAAACATGGGTGTTATATTAATATAGTTTGGGAAAAGGATGATCCTCATGTTGGGAAAAAAACTATCAAATATGGTAGGGCCACGAGTCTTGAACCCACACCCATAGGATGACATGGGTATATCATCTACCACTGGACTTTGTGAAATAGTACATTTAGTAGGTTAATATGGAGTCATATACTACTGATCATGTGTCTCAATTCTTTTTATATAAGATAGTTAAGGATGAGAGTTAATTATTGAGGGAATTCTCTAACAATTATTCAAATGATAATAGGAATGGGAAAACAAAACCGTAGATTTTCTCTTTTGAAACCCAAAAATTTCTAGAGGAACAAATGTTATATATGTTTTTGTAAATATATATAAAATTTATTCACACATCAGGAAATTCAGAAAACATTTTACAACTGATTATCTTTCTAAGATATACCACAAGAAAGAAGTTTGGTTTCAGATTTAGGGAGTAAAACATTCCATTTTTATCATGATCAAAGGTTTACCTCAATGTTCTGGAGAAGACTTTTGAGATAACATGATATGGATTTGATAAAAAAAACGTTATACAATAAATAGATATATTTCTAGAAATATAGAGAAATAATACCATATAGTGTAATTTAAGATCTTGTTCTAAGGATTTCTATGGTATTTGGGATCAATACCTCCATCTTATTGAGTTTTCTAGTAAAAATAACTTTTATTTGAAGAATTCGAATTTATACTTTTCAATCCCTATATGTAAGGATGTTTATATATACAACATGATTGAATGTATTCTGATTATTAAATTTATTTTGACATAATATAATTGATTAAATGTTATAGAAGGATCATTCTGTTTCACAGTACATATGTTCATCTAAAAGTTTGAAGAAAAGGTATGTTGATAATCATTGAAGTTGTCTACATTTTTTGTTTTTGGAAAGGTTATTATAATAAATTAACCATTGATGAAGGTACTGGGATATGGAAATAAGGTAAAATGAAGTTATAGGTATGTTATTTATATTTAAAATCTTGATCTTATCAGGAATGTTCCTTAATAGGTGGTTCTTCAACCAATCCTCTCTCAAGTTCATGGAGTATTCTTAGTTTCATTCCAAGGGAAGTAAGTACTAGATCCTTCCCTTGTACTAAACTATTAGGTCATACGATAATATGATTACATTTATCATGAGTTAAATCCATGCATACTCTAGATCATTGAGAGAATATTCTACACCAAAATACCACTAACCTGGTCAGTGTTTTGTGGTGAAACCAGTAGTTTGGGGAAGACATGTGGGATCCTAAGGTGGAAATAAGGAATAAATATCCTTATTTTTTTATTAATGTGATGGAATTTAGTGGATGAAATTAATTTTAAGTGTGGTATAATGTAACAGATCATGATTTATTACATTACATTCAATTTCAATGATATCTATCACTATAGGAATAATCAATAATTATCAAAATGTGACATTGTATTAAAAAATTGAGATTTATTTTGATAATTAACACATATCTATTGGAATGGTGTTTATGAATAGGAATAACTATGTTCTGAAACTATATGGTTTAATATTTTATATAAAATGAATAATTTGTTGATAAATTATATTTAAATAAAAATAATGACCATTTGAAAATAAAGGAAATAATTTTTTAAAGAACTATTTTTTTTCTATGTATAATCATTTTCTAACTATATAAATTTATCAAGTCACTATAGGTTAATGACTTTTAGGAAATTTATATATTATATATTTAACAAAATATTTAACATTCATGTTTTGTATTATTAGATAATAGATACAAATAAATATAATTTTGTACTTAAAACTATATTTTTCTATAAAGTTGTTTTGTCGTATACTGAAAAACTATTTTAGAATTATTTTTTTACACAGTTAGTTTTTTTATATAATCTTAATTTTATAAATAATATTTTCAAATTTATATTCATGTTAATTATTTATTGTTTTTTGAAAATATAATCTTATTAGGGAATTTTTAAAATCCAGCTTTTTAATAAAAATAACAATTTCATTCAAATAATTTATAGGATAAAATTTATTTTCATTGGGTATTAAATGTAAAAATATTTAATTTAGAGGTAATTGGTAAAATTTAGTTAATTTTAATCAATTTAACATTGAATTTTTTTATATAACCAGCTTAATATTTTTAAATCTTTCTCTTTTGGGAAAAGAATTTTTCCTCGCATCTCTGGGGTTATTTTTAAATTAAATTATTCCACTACTGTGAATTTAATTTGTAAAATTAGATTCTATATTTTGAATAAAAATAATATTTATGATATTAAATGTTACTTTTTTCAAAATTAATATTTAAACTGTTAAAATTAATTTCCATGGTAATGGTTAAAACCTATTTACCGGGGGTAAACTAAAAGGTTTGGGGAAATGTCCTTGAAACATGGCCCAAACCCATTTATTTTTCAGATGTAGACATTATCACCTCTATGTTTCTTGATAATACCTTTTTGGAGCCTTTTATTTTGTGAATAATGTGGATACATTTTATTCTTTTCAATAATCTAATGTGTCCTCTCCCACACATATAAAAGGCCAACCATTCTCCTCTACTATTCACACTTCCAATACACTTATGATTAGAAAATAACTACTCAAATATATTCTATAATTACCTTCAAAAATCCTATAGACTATATTTATTTTATTAATACCTTCTAGGAGGTATTTTTTGTAATCCTAATGAGGTTCTCCAATGTAGATTTATAGTCATTAAACGTGTTTTTTCACAATATCTCATTATTTAATTACTGAAAATATTCATCAAACATACTGATATAAATATAAAATGTATCTCTTATATACATTGATTTTATTATATTACTATCAAAACCTATATCAATATCATATTCTATCAAATTGGAATGAAAACCATCGATCATGTTTATTACGGACTCTCGCCTCGTGAACTGATTTTATTCACATTCTATCATGTCCAATCTTGAATGGTTATAATGATGGATTTAATGATTTATATAGATATTTATGATATTATTTTACTTATTGAATTATAATACCTTACCTAAATTCTTACCTTTCTATCCATTGCAAACTAATAATGTCTCTTATGTGTATGGTGGACTACCGCCTCAAAAACCGATGTAATGTATGACAAACCATCTCAACAAACAGTGTATTTCACATTATATATCTGAATTTTAAGGATTTCCATAAAGAAATATATAGTGAATATAAATGAAATTTAAATCATTGATAAAATTTTTAAAGATATTAATCCATGATAAAAGTAAAATTGTCTAAAATAAAAAATCAAAACATTCAATAAAAGCAATGTAGTTATTACACAAAATGTATTTTTAATAGGATATTATTAACAAACACATATGAAAAGGTCATATATAAATCATATATGGTATCATATATATAATTATGGTTATGAAAAAAAAAATTAATAATAAATAAATATTTATTATACTGATGTTTTAAATGTGTATAAAGGATGTACAGACATAAGGTAATGATTTTTTTTCTAAATTTGACTTCTTTGGAACATATGTTATCTTATGAACCTATATTACATTTTGGGTGTATACACATCCTCATTGACATGTAACATGATGAATTTATTTATTCTCATGATATATTAAGTTTCATTTAATTTCATTCTTTTAAGGGGATTATGATTTAAAAGTTACCAATGTTGTAATGGTTTGATGTTTCAATCTCAATGTTTATCGGGATTGTTTATCATTAAGCATTGGATGATTAAATATTATTATATATTTTGAATATAATTATTGAATTATATTAGAGAATATATATTTATTAAGTAGACATGGTTTATCTTTATTTTACTCTATTTATATAAATTATATTCCAAAATAATGCTTTCAAGAAAAATAATCATTACTTCTCTCTTTTTTCAAAAACCCAATTTCATCGATATCCAAGATTTAAAAAAATGATTTCAAGAAATATTTTAATACTATAAAATTATTTTTAATTTATTTTTTACTAATTTTTATCATTTTTACAAATTATTCAAGTAAATCCTTGTATTGAATTCCAAAAAAGGCTTTAATTTTTATTAAAAATGTTAATATAATAGTTTTTTAAATGGTATGATATGTATTGAATATAATTTCTTCATTACCAAACAATTTTTTAAATATTTTATTTTAATTTTTAGTGGATATTTTTATAGATAATTAATTATAATTGTTATATTAATTTTCAGTTTAAAAACTAATTATTTAATCTCAAAAGGTTATTTTTCTTATGAAATGTTTCATTTCATCTTTAAAAATCAATTTTGATCATGGAAACTATTATTATTATTGATCTGAATGTTTTATGATTATGATTAAAAGATATTTATGTAACTTGTTTCACTTCAACAGGTTATTCAATGATAAAATGCTTATGAACCTGCTTATTTTACTATGTACTAGAAAAGCTCATTCAGAGCCAGAAAACTTCTTAAATAAATGGAAAATTATAGAAAGAAAATAAAACAACAATAATAGATAACTAAATATCATAAGAGTCACACCCATCACCACATCCATGATAGACTGCTTCCTCTACAATAGTTGATTCCTACTCTAAGAGTTCATAGTGATTTCAGATCATGGAATACATCGTTTGATGATTCAATTTATCCAAAGATAGAAACTCAATAGAATATTGAATACCCCTTTTCAAACCAGATATAACATTACCTTCCTTGAAAAAGGACATGGTAGACATCATCTTCAGTATATAAGAATAGTCCTTCCTCAGGCTTCTTCTTACTGGGACCGACATAACTTCCTCATTTCCAGACACCATATTCTTCCCACCCTAAACAATGTCACTATAGGAACGTCTTCTCATGAAACTATCATTTTCCTTGTCATTATCCGAGTTATCCCCCCCTTTTCCACAAATATAAACGTCTTGATAATCTTCCATCTCTCCGCAGTCCTACTGAAATTTTCTGTTATATCAATCATGGATAAACATTGTGGATCAACTACTCCAAGAACTTTAATACTATTACATAGATGAATTGGTGTCCGGGTTTCCAGGATAGAGCCTCTTGTATTTCCATTATTAGTTTGGTGAGATATTTCTTGAAAAAACCCCTCCAAACCCTCCTGGGACATAGCATCACTACCGACATTTAAAACTTCAGCAAACAAAACAACACTGGCTGGTAAAGAGTTACCATCTGTCATACCCTATCCATCATCCTCCTCATCACTACATTCCAACAAGTCATAATAAGGTTACTCACATCCAACAAAACCTCGCTCAGAGAAGCACAATCACAGATGTGGCCAGTATCAACCCTGCTCAGTGAATTACATGCAGAAGTGGCAGCCAAGTCTTTCCTCTTTCTATTATACATATCAGATGCCTTTGGATTGGAAACTAAAACCCCCGCATGCATCTTGGCCATTGAATCAGAAAGACTCAACAAGAGGTTTTAAAAAATCAAGTTCAATAAATATACAAGGGGAAATCAGATGGAAAACCACCATCGTTTTACTTTCTGAACAAAGGAATTGTCGAACTAAATTACCAAGAATTCAGAGAATCGATAGGTTTTGAAAAGGTAGAGGGATTATGGGAAATTTTACCCATACGTCCTTTTTTAAAGAATCCCTCTTCATATTGAAATCAAAGGACATCTTGAATAGGAGAAAATGAACTCCTCCACTGATGTGAGGTGCACTCGACCATGTGAGAGTCAGATCCTCCTCGGAAGCAAACCAGATCATCATATTCCTAGAATCAAGAAGCCCAACTATTTCCCTTTAATGCAGACCCCATGCTTTAATGATCCACTGGTCTAATGAATCCACATATGGATGAAGGGTTTTGAAACACACAACTACGGTTAGATTCAGTAGTGAGGTTGCATTTGGGAATTTCGATGTTGAAATCGAAACATGCGGGCTACCTTCGAAACATTCAAGAACCTTAGGGCCAAGGGGAATCTAATGGAAGGGATGTAAGAACTCGGGATTAGAGAACGGGACGAAAGGCATCCATTTGGTTCCAGAATTATGCGATGGAGGACCCTCCCCCACCAAGGGGGGAGGGGCTAGTGAAAAATCTATGAATCCTTTTTCTTTTCTATAGTTTATTCATTGATGAATTTTAGATGAAATACATTTATTTAAATTAATTATAATATGATGATTTTTTTTGATCTTGTGGAAACTATTTGTATGATTTTCATTATGTGATGGTTGAAACCTATATCTACATCTAATTTATTAGGTATAACTTGAAATATCATGAGATAAATAATACTGAAATTTAGATTGAATCCATTTTAGTAATGATATATGTCCACTATGATGGTATCAGGGGTGAACCTTGACTACTATTATTTTTTTGGGTATTGAACCCATTCCATTATGATAAAAATTAAAATGGACAATGAATATTATGAAAATTATTCTCTTTTAATATGTATATTCCAATATTACATATCTTATGTAAATGTGATTTTTTTGTGGTTTATGTTATTTGATATCCATATGACTCATGACATATAAAATGAAATTTTTTAATTCATTTCTCAATATTTTGGTATTTTATATGATGGGAATTGTTTTAATATTTTATTATCCAATTATTATACATTTATGAAAATTTTATTGTTATGTAATTCATTTATATAGACATAAAAAACACTAAGATCAATATTTCTTAAATATAATTTTCCTATATTATAATTATAAGAATTTTGTGTCACATGTTAAAGAAGGATGATAGTTATGATTAATAATGTGTGAAATGATGTATAACTATTATGATCAATTTTTTTACGATTCTATATTTCCAAAGAAAATATAAATTTTTTATCCAAATGTGTGTTTTTTTAATGAAATGGATATTAATATAAAACAAGAAATATCTACATATGTTACTCTTGGGTCACTAGGCCTATTCTCCCTATAAATGTGTGTTATGTTCCAGTATTGGCTTGACTATTACATGACACCTGATCAATTTCCAAAAAAACTCTAATAATAGGGGATTATCCTTTATTTCACATGAATCACGTAGATCTCATGTATGAAATTATCTCAATAGCTACCTTCATTCCTCATGCCTCCCTCCATCACTGACTGATCCATATTGATTGACACACTTGTGATTCAAGCATCGTCATGTTCTAGATGATCGTTCCCAATGGAATATCAGTCTCAACATGCTTAGAGATACTTGATAATTCCTATTAAAAATAATTCAATTTAACCTTGTTAGGTTTAATAAATGACCACCCACCTCACAACATTATTCTAGCACCATCGGTTCTCATATTCAGTTCGAATCATTTCACACTCATCTTCTCACATTGCTATAGTCTCTTGATTTTTTAAGGGACACACATCCACTGATTCTCCTACGACCCTTCTAAAAGGGCACCCACTAGTAATCGAGTCAGAAACCTGAGTTGTTCAGCCCATTGAATCTAGTATTGATACTGAATCATTTTAGGTAATCATCATCTCAAAAACCCAAGGAATCATTATTCCTATGTCATGTTCCTAGTATCTCCTAAAATTCAGTCATCTCACCCCAATGTACCATCCCCATCTTTTATCCCCAAAGAGTAAACAAACTGTGGTGTTCCCTCTAACGAGACAAATTTTTTAAATCCACAATCAATCCCATAAGCTTCGGAGAAAAAAATAAGGTCCTCTGGTCCTCACACGTATCAATACTGTAAGTTCTCACATTATGGTCACTACGCCTAACCACCTGTCCTAAGGTTGTGCATCAAAAAGTAATACATCCCATGGGGTATCATTCATGGTTACATCTCAAAAGCCCCATGCTATCAACATTCTAAACAAAAACACACAACTAGGTCCCCCGTCATCTTATATAATCCTCAAATTAGATATGGCATGGTAGGGTTAGAAAACATAGGATGAATCTTCTTATAAATAAAAAAATCCGTATAAAAATCCATAACATGTGAAAAAAACGTGTGCCTCAATTAAGTAGTATTTCATTCAATGATATTTAAGAGTATACTACAATAGATGCTACTCAATCATTAAATAATAAATCATATATCTATGAACAAAAAGTGGTGAAAAGGATAGGAACCATGTTCCATAATGACCTATTGGGGTCATTTCACCTCATTTTCTTGATAACTATGTAATCTACCTCACAATTGTGTGTCTCACCATAGATTCATATATCCTTCCTTCATAAGAAAATATATGTTTGTGTCATATATATAATGAATAATTCCATCTCGTACTTATATAGAAAATTCAATATGATCATTTTTACAGTATCCTTAAATTGAATATATATTTTCAAGGGGGTTTATATGTTTTTAGATTTCGTTTTGATTTATTTAATATGAGATTCATGGAAACTTGATTTTTTTATATCTTAACGAACCACCAATGTTGCTATAAAATCATATATACCATGGTTTGAAAGGCAGAAATCAATAAAGATGTGTACACTTACCACCACGATAAAAATATATGTAATGTGACACAGTGATAACGAAGATAATGTAAGGATGGAGGACAAAAACAAAAATAAATATTGAATTTGAATTACAGAGGATAAGTACTACATTGTCTTGGTGATATAGAATAATTTTTTTAATATTAGTGTTTCCCTGTATGTTTTTCACATACATTTTCACATCCAATGATTTTCAAGTATCAATGCGGGAAGACAATGATCATCCACTGTAAAATTTTTACTTACATCAAAATAACACTATGAGGTGTATATTTAAGAGTTTGATGAATCATAGTATAATGTTTAAATTTCCAATTTACATTTCAAATAGATAATCATCCCAAGGAAAATGGTTCCACATACGATGTCTTTAAATCCATGGCGTATTTATTTGTTCAACTAACTCAAATAGAGAGAATCATTTTCCCACAAATTTGGAGCTTCTTCTTGGATCATGACATAAGCATCATTTCAAATTGATACGTTTTTATTTTTTTCATTCCTGTTTTTTTGTTAGTCTATATAATCGAATGATTATACGATTAATTGAATATTTATTTCCCTAATACATTTACTATATTATTTTATCTATGTAATTTCATTTGTCATTATTTGGAGAATAACAATATATGGTTGTGTAAATCTATTTGGGGGAGAAATTTGTCAATGGCGGTAAATACAAAAGAAATTATGATTTTCCATTATACGGTAGATAATTTTATTCACTAGTATCATATTATGAGTAAACATTAATTTTATTCATATTTGATTCATTGAAAAAATTATTTCAATTATTAATGAACTCCGAAATTATTGAGGTATCTAATTCATAGAAATTAATTGGATTATTTTTATTATTTGGGAAATGTTATTTAAGTGTTCATTATTTGTTATAATTATCCATAGCCATATAAATTAATATTCATGGGAATATTGATGGAGATTTCCCATTTCTCTTATCTATTAAAATGAATGATTACACTACTATTTGATAAGATTATTTCTAATGTGAAGTGGAATTCAATTATTTTTAATACTACACCGATAAACTAATTCTCATCAATTCATTATTTTCTATATTATTTTATATACATTTTAAATATTCATGTAATTTAATAAATTAGTTATATTGGTACCAAAAAATTGTTTAGATATTTTTCCTCATTACCCACACATGTTGCGATAAAACCTATACATTCACTATGATATAACATCATTGATAATGTTTTTTTGGAACATTAAAAATTAATAATTTGAATTCCCCAAGTAGAAGTAATGACATTGTCTGTGAATAGTCAAATTTTATCACCATTGTCAGAGAGTCGAGGATCATTGAAGATCACATGACACCAATATCATGGTAAAGTAAATTTCTTATAAACTTATTATTTATTTATTTTAGCCTATTTAATTGTTTTTTATTTCATCATTATTATTATTTTTATTCAATTATTATTATTTTTCAACTTCTTTTGTTTGCGTAGGATGTGATTTTATATGGATCATTAATACATCCCACCACTTCAATACATAAAATACAAGAAGTATCCAACCACATGGGAAGAACTAAATTTATAATGGTGTTCATGTTATGAAATGAGATGGAATGATTCATATTCTTATTAATTTGATGAATTCCAACATCAAGAGTAAAGTGAAACCTAGTATCATCATTATGGATGAGATTACAATTTTATAGGATATCTTAGAGATTACTGGTCTATGAAATACCATTTGGGATAAACTAGCATTCAATTATTTTTTTTAACTGAACATATAAGACAAACATACTAGATTTACCAAAATGTTTATTCCGATGATTATTAAAGTTCAGATGATCATGAAGTCCTACAAAGTGAACATTGAGAAATTTTTACTCACCAATCTAAAATTTTATAAAATTTAAGATTCATTAAGACTAACAATCCAATAATATATTTTTTGGGGATATATTTGTATAAATTATAACTAGATAAATATGTTGTTAAATTAAAAACTATTAAAATAATAATGGAAGCAATGATAGTTGACAAATAATAATTTTTGGATAATGATAAAATTTATCAATTTGATGAACCTTAAACTCATGAAGATGAAGAATTAGATCCTATGGCTTACCATATATGTAACCAATATGAAAATGAAGAAAAATATATGATGTAAACTGTTGATTTGATATTGGAGGTGATCACGGAGAATGTGGATGAATATTAATAAGTTATAGAATCAATGGAAGAAGAAAAACTAAATGAGAGGGATGATGAGAAAATAAGAATCAACTGCACTATCATTATAGATATTGAAGAATAACATGTAATGCTTCATTACATTAAATAATAAGAGGAGAATAATGAATCTATATTTCAAGAAAAAATTATATCTATTAAATTTATATAAAATGATGATGAATATATAGTGAAGGAGAATTAAAAAATATAGTCAATTTTTTGCTTCTTTATATTTTCTTTACATATATAAAAAAATTTAGACCACCAGAAGCAGTATTCTAGAAACCCCAGCATAGGAGTATTGGAAGAACTAACCCAGATTCACAACATAGAAAAAAGTTGGTAATTCCAGTGTCGTTAACATTATAAAATTTTCTAATTATCTAATGAAGGTAATGGTCATGTTCAACAACCATAAAAAAGATAAACAATTGGGAGAGAATATGGTATTTTAAAATTAATTTCTAAGATATAGATATAATTATTATACTAGTTTAATTACAATCCATATTTTCGATTACTACATGTTTTGGGCTTAATTTTTTGAATCATGCACTTTTGCGTGTTTGATTTTTTACTTCTAGATTAAATTAAATAAACTGACGATGAGATGAAAAAAAGTAGAAAAAATGGAAAAGGAAAAACATTTTATAAGAGGATTAGTGTTTTTACTTTTTTATACTTTTAAATCATAGTTATTCGAATAAATATTTCTTAAAAATATGTGAGTTTTTCATCTACTGAAATGAATTATATTCACCCCCAAACAATTGAATTATTTTTATTCTACTAACTAATCATGGATACACTAGCACATATGAAATTTTTTTGCCATTTTGAAAAATTATAATAAAAATTTTGACAAATTTTAATGATTTTGGTGGTTATTTTTTATTCACTTTCATACAAAAATATAGATTTTAATAAATATTATTTTTTAAATGATTTCTTTTCGTGATGTTGTATCCAAGATGAATGCATTGAGTAAACAAATTATCGATGGCCATTTCATAAAACGATTGAATTAATTTATGATCTCACTCAATTGATAATTATAGAAAAAATATTTCTTATATTTATGATACCATTTCGTGTGTGAAACCTAGGGAATGTAAATACACAAGCTATTGTATTGATATATTTTCACATAAATTGCAAAAAGAATTATCTTTTGATATCCTTTTTTCATTTCATTGATGAATCCATTCTTTTTTGACCCAAATATTAATTTATCCCAATTACCATAAGGATCCAATGGATTATATTGTTAGTATGAATCCAATATAGAAACATATTTTATCCTTTCTAACCCATATATTTATATTTTTCATTATATTAAATTGAATGACTTTGGGGATTGGTTTTTCATGGTATGTATGGGATACCATTACCATTGAGTTAAAGAAAGTTTTTTTATGAGTATTAGTGAATATATTTGTTTATATTCATTTTATATAATTTCTTATCCCTCTTACTGTCAAAAAAATTGAAAAGATGTATTATTTCTATGTGGTAGTGAAAATAAGAAAACTAAACTGGACCAAAGATGTATTATTCTAGATACATTAATTTCCCCTGTCGTTGGTTTAAAAGATATCATTACATTTCTGGGTGGAGAATTTCATTAATATTTTCATTTGAAAATCATATATTATATTTTGTATTAAAACCTCCTCTATAAGCCTTATGTGTTTTAAAACATAAATTTCAACATTCTCATAGCCTAATATTCATTTGATCCTAATTGTAAATTCCACATGATTAATTGTGATATTTTTAAATACAGGGTGGAGATAGTAGATTCAATGAAAGAATATGGTTACATCATTTATTTGATTTATGAGAATATCACGAAGTTAAATATAACCATCAAATGGTATGGAAAATCATTAATGTCATAGATGACGATGAAAGGTTGAAATTTGTTACTAATTAGGTGAAAAATCTTGAATCATGATTTTAAATGATCCATGAGTTATGAATTATTTCATAAGATGAATTATTATATTATAATCATAAACTATAACTACTTTGTTTTAAATAATATTGTTAAAAATAAAGCATTGATATATGTGACAACGATGTTTTTATTTTTAGGTATTTATTGATGATGTAAAAAGATTTTACTAAGGGGGTATTTGTTATCACTAAATTTCATATATATATTCATGGTTTTGATATTTGTTTATATTGGGTTGTTATATATTGAATAACATATTCATGACTTTTTTATTGTTTTTATATTTTTTTGAACATCATTTCTATGTATGAAATGAAATTTTAGATGGAATTGTGTCAATGTTAGAAGAATCGCAGACTTACCATCAGACCATAATGTTATTTGGTTTGAGAGCTATAAAATGAATATGCAACTAGATTATATGATTGAAATCAAATGGATTTTAATTCATATTAAATTGTATTTGTAAATAAGAGTATAGAAGAGTTCAATTTATTCTATATAAGTTGAAATTACATCATAATTCTTGGAAAGACACTTTCACATCATATGTTTTTCAAAGATCAAAGGGGGTGACAAAAGATATTAGTCTTTGTAATAAATTCTTAGATATTGAGATCATTCAGAGGAAGATATTTAAGAGAAGAAACCCACAAATCTTAAAGTTTAAAAATAATTATTAGTGAAAAAGACATTTTTATCTAATGGAAAAAAGAAAATAGATAAGTAGGGTGAGTGAGGTCATACAATCATAAATTCATTCATTCCAAAAATTTGAGGGAAGTGATCAATGATCATAGTCATAATAATCTAGATGCAAGACCATTAATGGAGAGGAAATTTTATTTATAATACATATTCCTAATGATAAAATCATTCATCCACTGGAAGATAGAATCATATAGGGTTCAAACATAGGTAATATTCATAGTATATGGGGTTTTTTATTACATTATTCCTTGTTTTGTTTTTCTATAATTCAATATTATTTTTTAAATTTAATTATTGTCTCTTAAATAACTTTCATTAATTTTCATATATATATGTATTGTGGTTTATCATTCATTGGATATCACCTGATGAAGGTTGTGTAAATCCAAAGGGGAAGTAGAATTGGATAAAGAGGGTTCACAACAATAAATTTGGAATTTTCTTCCCTCATGATATTTTTTTCTTCAATTATAATCTATTATAAGTGTAGGTTAAATTTATTAATATTTAATTCATTTAAATAATTGTTTACAATGTTAAAAACACAATCAATAATGAGATAAAAAATTCAAAACAATTATATTTTATTATTATTTTAATTTAGAAATATAATCATAATACGATTTATTTATTTTAATTCCCTATACCATAATGAACTGATATAGTAGGGATGATTGATAGGGAATTACAATTTCTACTATCTATAAACATAAATTGTAGCAGAAATATTCAATATCAATAATTTTCAGGTGAAGTAGTATTAAATTATTCAGTAAGACAATACTTTTAAATAGGTCCCCATATCTTCTTCCATCTCTATCTGCTTTTTTATTCTTTTAAATTTATCCATTACATTAGTAAATTAATAAAATTGGTATAACCAAATATTTATTTGAGATTCACTACTATGTTACCCACCCTTTATGGAATCAATCCCATACCTACACTATGTTAAGACTTTTTAGTTAGCGTTATTTTGGAATAATTTGAATTTATAATTTGACTTCCCAAGGTGAATGCAACATGTCTTCATGTGCATGGTCATGTGACATGAAAAACAAGTATGACAAAATCTTTAGTGAAATAAATTCTTAATAGACTATATATTATCTGAATCATAAGTTCCCAAAATGTTGAATGGGAAACCAATTCCCTATAGGGGGAATGATTAAATTCTGAATCATTAGTCCTTTTCTGATGGGCCATGATCAAGGAAACCATCATAAATTATCAAATCGATGCTGGAATTTCATTTTACATGGTAAAAATAAAAAATTGTAACATCATTAAGTAAAAAAGAAAGAAACCCCATAAGAGTTACCTATAATTCCATACAATCTAAGAGTTCATGAAAATAATATTGGTATCCATCAAAGGATATGCAATATTATTAAATCTATAGTCTACCATATACTAGAATAGTAAGACAAAGAAGAAGAATTATATGATACCAATTATATAAACCTTATCCAAACATACGTGGGGAATAGTAGACTGATAGGTTCATCATGTGACATCTGCCCTCCCTCCACATATTCCAGAGGATGGTGACTAACAATGGTGGTCTAGTATGGTACAATTATTATTCTATACAACCATATCATTAGAAAAAATAAACTATTAAATAACCAAAGATAATAAATCCCAACTAAACTGAAAATATAATTAAATAAGTACAAAAATACTAAATAAAAAAATAAAATTTAACAAAATCATGAACAACCATGTCATACATAATAATGACCACCCCCTAGGATGGTATCAAATATAATCTAAGATAAAGGAAAATAACAATAGTGGATCCATGATATACTCTGGCTACCAAACATCCAGTGTCTTCGTTCCACCCTATATTATTTTCTCATTCGTGCAATACTTAATCCTAAAAACTATCGAAACCTATTAATGCAACTAATTGGACATCTTCATTGATATATAATTTCAATATCTTCCCACATAGGGTGTGATTATGGAACTGGTCAGGGACCACTAATGAAATACCCTAAAAATTATAATATATAGTGATATGTGAGTGTGGAGTTTTCAAACATAGTAAAAAATACAAAACTAAATGATTTAATTGTTATTTTCATGACCCAAATCAAAAAATCCTTACGTAGACTATGTAAGGGTGTCTATGTGTATGTTTTGATGACCATTCCTCTCATAAAACACATGGGTTATAAATCCCTAGGTGCCTTATCCAATCCTCATGACTCCATAGACTAATCCCATTACAATATAATCCTTATAGATCATAATCCAAGTAACTCACAGTTATATCTTCTCAACGTAGAGGATGAGTCCCATGGTAGCCATATCATTTGTGCCATTAATATAGGGTTGCCACTATATGTATCCTTCTATCATCCGGGATGAGAAAATTGGAATCTCTACCATCTAGGAGAAAAATACATGGTAAAACCTATTAGTATCCTCTCAAATTTTGTGATGAGGCTATGATATCTTTATCACCAAAGTTATTAATCCAAGGTATCCAAATCATATACCAAGACCCAAATATATTGTATCTCTGGAATCCCGATTCAACTATGTGGATGATCCAACCATACATTGAGATCTAAATTTTTGTCAACTCCCCTATATATACCAACCTCCCAAATATAGCAGCTCATCTGTACCATTTCAAAAAAAATACCATAAATGTTATATTTCCATGAATGGTACATTCCATAAATAAACATCAAATTAGTTCATACAGAATTTCCACACCCATTATCATTGTCTAAAAATCCATGAGCTTGATTTTTTGTAATGTGTTCCATGTGGAAACTATGTACCATTTGGTGTACACAATCTTAGGTATAGCCAATCATTATATTACCCATGAGAACCCCTCATTATCTGACAAATAGAGGAACTATTGTATGGTTCCATGGTCGTAGTAATGGTCTTGGGTCAACACTAGTTATAAAAGGATGTCACGTCCCATAACATCATAAATAGAGTAGAATAGCCTTACAAAATAAAAGGTTAATATCCCCAGAGGCTACTTGTTATGAGATGGATCATGGTCCATCATGGAAATAATGGACAATTAAGGATGATTCACTCTGACCACATGGAATTTTCCTACACAAGTCTTGTAAACCTAGGTCATCACAACTTATGGAAGTCAACACAAGGATCAACGTAACCTCCTAATAATTTAGAAGGTAACCTAGTCTCCCAGGGACCATCGTGTCCCTCTTGGACTGTTTGCATCAATTATCAACACACATTCCTTACGGTGTGATTTTGGGATCATATCCATCATAAACAACACTCAATTGTTTTAGCCACACCTTTCTAGGGGTGTCGAGGATACCTTGTATCTCAATGTATTTTTACTCATCAATCAGTACATTAACTGTTGATATATAACAACAGGGTGATTTATGACCCCTCAAACAAATTCTTTTTTATTAAAAAATTAATTAAAATAATTTTTAAATCTATTTTAAATTACCATGGAATCACCCTTTCTGGAATGCCCACGAATCGATAATATATAAATGTAAATAATAAATTCCATTTGAAAGGACTGTAATAGAAACAACCATGTATGAAGTATTAAACATTATTTACAATGTCTATTGGTTGCTTCTATGCCTCATCTATACTGATATACCTTCAAGCTTGATCAAATGGAATTTAATCCATATCCAAAGTCCATAACTCACAGAAGAAATTCATTATTATTTATCTATATAAATGAGGATTATTTAATTTTAAAACTCCCAAATTGTAAAATTGACAGATAACTTATTGAATCACAAAACAATATACGAAAAATCTCTAATATAACCCCACAGGTTCATCCCATACCCATGTCCCTACATTGAGTGAAGAACCCAACATCCATCACCAAATCGACAAGATATTAAATTTCACTTCAACTAAAATCCCTGGGAAATTTATAATATTAACGTACCTCGATGAAATTATGTTTTATGTTATATAGATGGAGTTATCATATGGCTTGTTCCTTGGAAGAAAGAAAGACCCCTGATAATATATAGATTCCACTATTATCTAGTTGAATTACTAGTGAAAACTATATTCAATGAAATAAAAAAATAAAAGGATGAGATTTGTTGGTCAATAGTGATTAACATATGTTGAGTCAAAAGACAAATTTATATGAAAATAGCTAAATAGGAACCCCAATCGAAGAAAGATATGAAATGTTAAGTGGTAATACATTTGTAGATACATGATCCAAATCAAGGGTAAAGCATAGAGTCATAGCCCACAAAAACAAGATAGCTAAAAGGTTCATTTTGACCATATAATCCACACTATATCTAGAAAGTGGTGACAGTAGTCCACTTGGATACATTAAAGAGCCACTGGTTGGATGATTTCCTATAGAATACCATGATTCATAGACCACCCCAACAACTACCACGGCCCTCCAAATTCCACATGATGACTATCGAGATATTTTTCATCACAAGCACCCCTTTTGAGGTGTTCTATGTCTGAACACACTGTTCATGTCCTCGTAATGAATATTGGCCACTCAATAAACTAAATAATCAATCTCTCACTAAATTTTGTACACTTTTACAAAAAAGGATTATAATATATCAATTCCATTTTTATATGACGTTTAACATCATTAAGTAAGTCTTATATCCCAATCATTGATAATAAATTAATTAATGAAAAAAACCATTTCTCCAGTGCTTAGACTATTAGAATGTTTTTTCTTTCCATATATCATTAGGATAGTGATTCTAACCAAGTTTGGAATCTGATTTAATAAACAAAAATTGGAAAATACAAATATATATGATATTATTATTAACAAAAGATTTCCTTTCACCTTTACACAAAAATTGAATAATAATTTCTAGAGTTGAGGTAATTGGTGGTTGAATCTATTTTTATATGTGAGGCTAACAACACAAGACATTTATGGTTTTTAAATGATATTATTATTTTCTCAAAAATAAATTTTGAGAAATTTATTTGAACAAACAAAAATCATCAAATTTAATTATCCATAAGATAATTTGGAATAAATAAATAAATTTTCTGTTTAGTGGCCAAGTAATAGATGAAAACTGGTGACACATTATTTTGGAGAAAAAATATAAAGTTGAATATCATAGAATATTTGATTACACGTGTTATTTGTGAATGATATTCCAAATACATATAAGTTAAAAATATGGGAGGTTGCACTAGGATCATTTCTATAGGGGATAAGGTGTGTTTTTTATATGTGGTAGTGTAGTCTACTATGAACATAACTTGTAGATTAATGATATGATTTCGATAAACAAAATTTTTTTAAATAATATCCCATTTAATTATCCAATAACCATTTTTTAAAAAATTAGATATTTTTAGTCATAATGTTTATTTTTTTAAACATCCAATGGTTAATGGAAATTTCAGAATGATCATAATCCATGGGAACCAGATAAATACTATATTATCACAACTATGAATGTGGACCATGAAAAGAATGTATTTAATGATAAAATTATCAAAAACTATAAAAATATGAATACTTTATTATATTTTAGTTATGAACACTCTTTTATATTTTCAAAACGATATAATGATATCAAATCGTCACCATAATTATTAAATTTTAAAACATTTGTTGTAAATCAGATTAGGATGTAAATTGTATTTCATGTTTACCAACCCTCTCTGATACAAGTTTGTGGGAATATTCACCCAAAAAATAATATAATTTTTCGTTTAATTGAATTTATTGGGATTTATGTATGGATACTATTACTTTTTATAGTTACCAAAACAATATTTGGGACATAGAAGCCTCATTTTGTATCCTAAGTTATCCCTCAATCCATTATTATTAAACGTTTGATTATAAACCTCATATGGAATTGAATTCCATTATATGGGTCTTAATACTCAATATTGAGAGGTATTAATAAAAATGTATGTGGAAGAAATTAAGAACATATATATTCTAATTTTTTGGGACAATGTTAATGAATTTCATGTGTAATTTATCATTTGTTTCCAGACTATGATTTTTTTTTCAATTTCACTCATTCATAGTTAATTCTAATGCCAATGAATAATTATTGAATCTATATAATTGAATAATAGGAATTAATGAATTAAATAAAATAAAATAACGTTAACTATTATATATACCAATGTGTTTCACCATCGTGTGCACTTGTTTAATTTTTTACAAACAAGGATTGATTAATGTGTCTTTACAATGACTATATTGAACAAAAAAATGTTCAAGATAAAAAAATTTCCTACACCCCATATTCATTATCTATTTAAAAATATTTTTGGATATAAATATTTCAATATTGTTTTTCATTAATATTGATTTCATAAATTAAGGGTGGAATATAACCAATATATCAATGCACGGAAGATATGAACACAATTAATTTATAGTTAACTCATTCAGACTTATATATTACATAGTAAAATGTAAGGATATAAGGTATAAAATCAATTTATATTAACATGAAACGTTTTTTATTCTATATTAATAATAAACTCAGATATTTTATGAGAAATGAACTACATGAAGTTAAATAATTATTATTTTAAAGACATTATAAAAGTAGAAATTATATTTTACTTTTATGAACTATATATTATGCATTTGAATAGTATCATTCATAGTTTATGTAATCCAAAGAGATGGTATATCATTGGATTCATCATAGAAGGTTGTGTATGAAGAATTTATGAGACTAACCACAAAGAAAAAAACTAATATTATATTTAATTAAATTGATAATTCTAATGGTTTGAAATATATTTCTCTTGACTATATAATAATATAACATTGTTTACATTTTTTGGAGTGATATTCATCCTGATATAATAATTAAATGAAATCAGCAAGGCTTTAATGCTAATATTGGTCACTCCAAATATTCATAAATTACCATACAGTGGAAAAGGTTTTGTAATATATAGTGATGTACCATTAAATGGTTTGATTTTATTCCACATGTAGAATTATAAGGTATCTTATACTACCCTGGTACAATTAATAATTCACCAAAATAATTACCTGAAAAATTATTTGGAGTTTGTGGCATTGATCATCAATTTAATGAATTTTTGGAATTATAGATTGTGTGAAATTTTTTATATAAATAAATTTATTATCTTGAACTCTTATACACATATAAGTAGTTAAACATGTTCCAATGTATATGGATGGAATTGATAAATTATTTTTACTATTATATTCACTATTACTCAGGTAAGACTAACAAGGTGTTTGACTCTATGAGAAGAAAATACCACAATGAATTATCTATGATATAGGTTGAAAAAGACTCAATAATCATTGATTTTTGGAGGATAAACATAGATTTCATAATATATTGAAATAAATAATATTAGTCAAAAAGGGAATCTCGACCATCAATCCATATGAAGATCAGATATGTCCAAGAAAATGATATAACGTAATAAAAAAGCCATAAAAATATTCCAGAGTTCTACTATGATAACAATTGAATAAAATTGATTAGAACCAACATATGTGTCTTAAGAATATAGAACTATAGATATATATTTTTTATAATGTATATATCATGTCATTATATATTTATTAATGAATAAAAATGTTTTCATATATATCTAATGTAAAACATAAAGTGGGATAACATGAAGAGGGAAAATATAATGTAGACATACTTATTATTATTATGACATCATTTTAACGATAATTGATAATAGTGTAACGGGATAAGGTAACCATCACTTATAAAAATTTAGAAATGATAAAACATCTCAAATGACTTCATTATAGGACTACCCAAGTCAACTAATGTCCGTAAATTGATTTGATTTGCAGTCTATCATCTTTTAAGGTAAGATAATTTTATTCATATTACAGATGATTTATTTCATGAAAAATATCCCTCAGAATATATAATGGATGGGGTATGAAAAGATGGATAACCTCGATCAAGTGTATGTAACTATGATCTGAGATTTACCTTGATTTTTAAGGGATGTCTCAATAAATCATTTCAAATAGAGTTGTGATTCAACATGACTTATCACCCTTAGATGGATAGTTAGATTGAATAGAACATTAAATCAATTTTGGATATTGTATAATCCTATTCAGTGGATTTCAAATAGAGTTGTGATTCAACATGACTTATCACCCATTAATTATTATTCCCATTCCATTACCATGTTCCCCCATTCATTAACTCTCCCACTTTTATTTATTATTCATAACCCATAGTTCATTCACATTCAAACCCATCCATGCAGCCCTACTGCCAACCACCATAACCGCAACCACACCATACATCATCATCCCATGATACTGTTCATCGCAACCACACTGCCCATCACTAACATTGCATTCATACCAACCCACAACCAAGCAAATCGCATCCCCACATCTCACCCATTCCACAACAACCCACAAAACACCCCCTTCAGATAAATTAACCCTAACAGCAACCACATGTTTATTATTTCAATTTAGTTCAACTGGGGTGATCACACAAGGGTTCCATATTTTCATTTAATCAGCCAACTTTATGTGATTAACCAATTTCCACATTCCACAAAGATTCCATCCATAAAGGTCTTGAAAGATAGGGTAGCATTTAATTGTTCAAGCAAAGGCCCCCAACGACAGTGATTTTTTGTAGGCATAAGCCTATTCAGTTCACAACATAATATCACAGTATATAAATATAATGGTAACTGCATTCACAGCATCCCATCCCCGTTATATAAGCCAGTTATTATCTTTATTAAACTGGTTCAAGTGTGTTTCAGTTAAACAAGAGAACACTCACCCCGCATGATGCACAAATTTAGAGAGACGATGGTAAGATCCCTACCTAAAATGGTTCTGATAACAACGCTCCCCCCGGATCAACTTTAGAAGACGCCCGTCGGCGTTCGTTGCTTCTGGAAAAACCCGGAAAAACCTCCTTGGGTGGAAGCTGGGAAGGAAAGGCCGACATATCCATGAACAGAAGTTCCACCTCATCGTTACGATCCCTTGGATGCTGACGGATCATAAATCGGAGCTTGGATGAAGAAGTTAGGGAATAAAAAGAGACTTCGAGTCTCTTGGGAGAGCTCTGCTCAGAGGAAAGGGGAGGAGAGGGGTGAGTTGAAAAGGAGGAGGTGACCACTCCATTTATAGGCCTGAAAAACAAAAGTACACAGACTGTATGTTATGGTACACAACGTGTACTTGGCCATTTCACACGGTCATCACATGGCTTCCAACACGGCCTTCAACGTGGAATATGGTCATTGACTGGTCAACACACGGTTTGAAGGTAACACATACGTGGGTAGGGACTACACGATGTGTAGTATTGGGTACATAGCATGTACCCATTTATTTCACATGGCAAGGACACAGCTTTTACATGGCACATGGCTGTTGACTAGTCAACACTCGGTTTGAGGTAATTCGTACGCAGGGAGGGACTACATGGCATGTAGTATTGGGTACACGACGTGTACCCATTTATTTTACATAGCAAGGACATAGCCTTCAACACGAGGTATACCCGGCGAGGGGGTACACGGCGTGTACTCACACTACACGGCGTGTACTTACAAAATTATGAAAAGTGTGGGAAAAGTCGATTTTATCCTCCAGAATACATCGTGACCTTCTTTTTTACAAAGGAATGGGCTAGAGAGGTCCGGGCCATTACATCACTACATTGTATAATTTGGTATAAATATGATCAATAATTTATTATGAATCATTTTTTCATTTAATTGAAAGGTGTTATCATCAATTTAGTTTTCCTTAGATGAATTTAATGATGATCTTCAATTTTCTTGGCTTGATAGAAATAATTTGTGGAATATTCTCAAGATTATAGAATCGACAATGAGATCCATGCTTGTTGAACCACCACATATTACAGTCAAATAATATTTTCATGAAAATTGATCTTATATATTGGTCACAAGGTATATTTTATTTAGAATTTAGTATGATATAAATATGAAATTATTAAAAAATATTTTTCTTTTGACAATAGTAATTATAAAAACGTTAAATAAAAGAAGTAATTTAATAAAATATTTTTTTATTTCTGCAATATGAATCCTCTTATTAAATTTTATTTATATATATTTAATAAATTTAAATTGATAATATTTAAATTTGTTTTGATTTCTTCATTTAAATATTATCTAATGGTGAATGGTATTTTTTTTTGAAATGGTAAATTTTTTAGGTGAATATTGAAAAATAAAATTTCACAAATATCATATCTTTGTTGACATAATTATGATATAAGAATTATATTTTAATATATAAACTATTAAATAACCCAATTATTTCTTTAAGGATTTCATAATTCATTTAAAACTATTATTTTTAATTTTACTGGCATGATTTACATTTTTGTAGTTAAATTATAAATCATTTTAATAAAATAAGTTGTTGGGTTATATTTTATTAACTAATTTTTCACATGGTATAATTAGGTTTTTTCGATAAAATCTACTTAAATCTCCATTGAATAATTATAAACATATTATTATCAAAAAATTATTAACATTCTTAAATTTTATATTAAAAACAATTTATATCTAAAAATATGGTTAATCAAACACCTATTTTCAATGCAATGTACATTTGAAATAATTTATTTAATTTTCATCACTTGTAGAAATGTTATTTATTAAAAATTATATAATATTTTGAATTATAATTTTTAAATAATAATAAATATTCAATTATTTTATAATTCATAAAAATAAATTAATTAGGTAGAAATTTATCCCAATAGTAATGGATAAAACGATAAGTGTAAATTTATGGAGTAGAACTATTAATTATCTCAAAATCATAACTTAAAATGATTTTATGAGATTATTCATGGAAAACCCTAAAATAGTCATAAATTATTTTCCTTGTGGGATCTATAATTCTTGAATTTGAATTTTTTTAAATGCACATAAAAAATACATCTTACATTAGTTACGAAATTATCCTTCCACCAAACATTCATAAACTATCTAAAAATTATAATTATCCCCTATATTGATCATTATTTATTTCAAAAATAATTGTCTCCTAAATAATTGTACTCCTATTCCTAATAATGTACCCAAATCTATTAAAAATTATGGTGGTTTCTATGATAATCATAAATTCCTCTAGATATGAACTTTTCCCTCTATTATCATTCTTCCATTAGAACATTCAACTTCTACCTATTCTTATATATTATTTATAAAAAAATTATTCATATTTATGATATCGTTTATAATCTATAAAATTAATTTTACCATTCTTAAAAATTATTTTCTTATTTATGAAGTCATTATAACACACTCTTTTTTTGATTAGTTTTACCACCAACATGATTTGTGTTATATTTTTTATATTAAGATTGATTAAGGAAAATTAAATACTTATATTATTATATCATATTGATAATTTTTTTCTTATTATTTATTGGTAAATATATAATGAAATCCTTCAAAAATTTTACTTACCAAAGTAATTATAGAATGTTTTATTTCTGGTCTATTTAACCAAATTCATGAACAATGTTATGAATTTTATAAAGGAATGTTTTTTTGAAAAAAAATATCATATATAATTTGATATTAATATATAAATTTTTTTTCGTTTCCTATAAAATGAAAATATTAAAATATAAACTGAATATATATAAAGATTCTTTTGTTTGATAATTATTATAAAAACAAACATGTTTTATATTTTTTCCATTATCAATCAGACCTCAATGTTTAATAGAATGAACATAAAAATTGCTAAAAAACATTATTCAAATTAAATTTCCATTACCTTGACCATTATAGATATCATATAATAAAAATGGAGTTACAACCAGATGTTTTATATCAAAAACAAAAATGCAATGTTTAAAACCACTGATTACTTATAATTAATATTCCCTATAAACTAGTAAAAATTATATAATAAATATACAAAAAAATTATAAAAATTTTAATTATTTTATAGTTGGTTTTATAAATATTATTAATGAGTATATGTTTATTATATAGGAATTCATAAAAAATCTAATAAAACATGAATCAGTTTTTATGGTTTTTTTAATCGCAATTTTAATTCACTGAACCATTTACTATTTTCCTTGAATTTAACTACTAAACATATTTCATTATACCATTTTTCTTATTACAAATCACATTTTTACTTTTAAAAAAATTATTATTATGTCATAAAAATATTTATATTTCGTAAATTCAATCCTTCTTAAAATTCATCACTATTAAGATTAATTTCTACCCCTTTGAATAAAATAATTTCCTCCATGTTTAAATTTCTATTAAGTATAATATTATCTATTATAATTTTTAAATACAATATATATATTTTTTTAGGAAAATTAAAATTCAAATTACATAATTTTAAAAAATTATTAATATTTTTAACGATGTGGCTTTTAATATAAATAAATAAAAATAATAAAATAATTTCTTTTAATGTGAATTTTTTTCTGACCTGTATTTACTAACATAAAAATTATCTATTTCCACAGATCCATTATTGAATAAATTCCTTATTATTAAATTTTTAGTAGTTATCAATTCTCAGAAAAAATAATTATCATTCGATTATTGTAACTTTTCCTCCTAAAAGAATGTTAAAAATGATTTGATATTCCCCATTTAGATATTATTTTAATCTCTATTACCTATATTATATGGATAAATGATATTAATCCCCCTCTAAATGGTCATATGAAATAGTACTTTTGAATGATGAAATTTTTCAAGTTGTTTGGACGAATTCATAATAAAATATTGATTTATTACTATTGAAAATGTCATAAAATGTATTTTTCATCCCTGAGATCATTATGCGATGATGATCAATGGATTTCATGTGGTAGTAAAATGTGTCAATGATGATGGGTGGGATATTATATAACCCACCAATTTATTATTTAAGTTATTATATGACGTCAAATAATGAAATTTATGGTCTTGGTTATCTTTGATCATATTTTTAATTTGTGTAAATATTTGTGGTTTTTCCTAAAGCATGGACACAAATGTGTTCTCCCACAATTGTTTCATATATTTATGTTTTTGTTAAACTTCTAAGTTTCTATCTATATCTTGTGATATGCAATATTTATATGTTATTCCTAGATATCATTTAATGATTCTATTGATTATGATTATTTATATATGTTTCAAATCCATTCAATATGTTGTAAAAAATTGTTCACATATCGCATTCCCATATCCTTGTTGTCTTATCATTACTTATGATTATCTCTTTTTGTCTAAGGTCGTTATGATAAAATTAATCTCCTATAAATCAATTTTTATCTTATTCTAATAACCTATTATTTTGTTTCACATTGATATAATTCCCTTAATATGTTTTTCACCTCACCCAATTATTTTCTTTTCTATTATCAATGAAAATAAATGTTTTACTATTTATAGAATAATGTATTATATATTGTTGATTATAGGTGTAACTACCATGAGTTTTTGCAATATATTATTTAAATTTAATTTAAATTATTTAATTCATTGGACTATGTGAAATTTATAGTTTATCTTATATCGCACACAACATGATTTTTATCTTGAATTTCATGTTACATAGAGTTTTATTGTTGACTTCTGTTACACACATTCCCAAGTCCAACCAAACAACAATATATCATTATTATTATTATTATTTTGGTAGTCATCACCTAGCCTTTGAAATAGTTGTAATTAGTAATATTAACAAAACTATTCAATATTATTTTACTTAATTTTATAAAATTAATTCATTAGATACAAAATAATTAGAATTTAAAGTAAAGACCAATTTTATATTAAGGATGTGTTTTTATAGAGGACTATTTTCATGAAAGGAATGTCATTTTATGTTATAAAATTAAATTAATCCATATCATTGGATGATATTAATGATATATATATGTTATATATATATATATATATTGAAAATTCATCCATTATGTATGATAATATTAATATAAGAATAAATCCAATTTAAATCATAAAAGATTATACATTTTTAAATTGAAGTTTTACCACTATTGAATAGAAGAAAATGATTAAAACAAAATTTAGGAACAAGTATATTTTATAAAATAAATGTTTTTTTAATCAGAATATGAAATTATTTGGGTAAATTTTTTATATTTTTTTGGGAACATTCCAATTTTGATTAATAGTAAATAACAACGAATTTTAATTCCAATAAGATTTTCCATCTAAATAATAAATTGTGATAAATTCAATTTATATTTGGTTTTATTGTTTAAATAAATAAATATTATATCATTTAAACCATGTTACAGAATTGATATCAATTTCACATATAAATTTGATATAAACACATTTCAAACATTTGAAGTTTTCCTTTGAAAAACATATTGTCTCGTCCCTTCTATGGGAATAAATTTAAATAATCTTCTTCCAAAACATTGATTTGAATATTGTAAAAATAGTTCATAATTTAGAAGAATAATAATTTATTTTATATAGAAATTGAAAATTATTTTTCACCACAATTATTAGTGAATATAATTGAAATTATTTATTGTGATTAATGTAAAATCATGTTTACATAATGATTAATGTTAGTTTATAAGGTCTAATAATTACACTAAAATACTATAAAAAATATAATATATATATATATAGAAAATTATCACACTATGGATATATAATATTCATATTTTTACCCATTTCTGATATGTAAAATGTGTGTAAAACTAAAATATATTAAAAAATACCTAATTTTTCCCTCTCACTCCCTTATAAAAGGAAATCGACCATCCCCCTCTCTTCAAACTTCTCAATAACTTTTTGATCATACAAAACCGTCCCAAATAAAAAATTATATTCAATCCTTATATATATAATCCTATGTTTGGGAAAAACTAAACCAACTAAGTCATTTGGTGCAAAACAAAAGGAGTTACCCGAAAAAAGGCAATATTCTTCAATGATCACATTTTTTATTTCATTATCCACCCATAATATTATTATTGTCTCATTTATATATAATAATTTTAGTATCATAAATATACTTTTATGTTTGTATATTATGATTTAGACCAAAAATTTCACACACTTCAATCAAAAGGGATATGCAATCATCGTTGGTGTGAACGGAGGACTACAACCTCAAAGATAGATGTCATTAATTTTTCCATTACCACCATTCAAGGTTTTAAATAACTATGTAATTACTTATTTAAATGATATAAATGGTATTTATTATTTATTTATGATTATCTAATTATTATATGACACATAACTTTATGATTTACATTTTCTGAAAATTCAATAACATCATTTTCGAACGTATGGACTACCACCCACCCAAATTGATGGGATTCATTCACTCTTTACATGAAATGTACTAAGGATGTATTTAATGAAAATATATGAAATAAATGAAATAATTATTATATACATGAAAAATTTATCTATCTATTCAAATAACATATCTTTTTCATCATTCCATTACACTCGCTAAAAAATGACAATGTCATTCATAGTTATGTAGACTACCACCTCCTCAAAGTGATGTGATTCTTCCTTTTACATCCCCTCATCTCTATAATGATATATATAAGTATATATAATTAAATAATATGGTATCTATTATTTAATGGTTATTTTGGATAGATAAAAATTACTTATCTTCTTCCCAAAATGATCATAAAAAATGCTATTTTTCCTCATGCATAAGTACAGCCTACCATAACCATGGTCGTAACATTAGTTAATTATTCACAAACTTATTTCATTTATGATTTTAAAAATATAATTGATTTATAAAATTTGATAATTTTGTATTTTTTTATTATTATTTTGTTGTTTAAGTAATAAAATCTTTGACCAGAGTAGACCAATCAAAATCATTTTTTACACAATAAATAAATATATTAAAAAAAGACAATGCAATCTTAATAAATTATGTATTTACATATAACAAATTATTTTTCAAAATAAAATAAATAATTAACTTATAATTGTTTCTCATGATTATAAATAATCATTATAAATATATTTTTTGGATTATATAGGAAATTCATGACAAACCTGACTCGAGGAAAGGGATTTTAATCTTTCTTTTTAAATTTGTGAGACAAATTCCATATTCAAAAATTAATTATTTTTTATGGTCTATATACTACAACTATTGATATATTATATCATGAATTATTTTATCTTATTTTTATTCAAATTTTTATTTTATTTTTATTACTTCAGGGGCATCTCGTTTAGTTGTTACCGCATTTTCCATGGATTTCTTAACTCAATTTTTAATCATTGGGTAAACATATATTTCATTCACTATGGTATAAAAAAATGGGTTTGATGTAAAATATGGTTATATTAATTCTATATTTCCACTATTATTTTGGTATTTAATTTTTTCGCACATAATTATTTCAATGTCTTATTCTCACTCTAATTATATAATCTTTCTATGGGTTTTCTTGTCTCACTTTTATTTTTATGAGATATATTCAATATTCACGAGTTATTTTTTCATGTCTATATAATACCCATATATGTATTTAATTTTTTTTATAATTATATTTATAGGGATTTACATATCCTTTTTCTTATCTCCCATTCATGGGGTTTATGGTTTCGAAGTTACCAAAGCGGTAATGGCGTTATTGTCACTATTTTTGTTCTTGGATATGTTTGTTATAATATGAACCTATCGTATTTTATGAAGATTTTATTCATCTCCTTTGATATTATATATCATTAATATCATAATTCTCAAGATACTATAAGTTCCATTTCACATTATTCCTTCCTATAGATTATGATTCAAATGTTTCAAGGTGGTATGGGACCCTTTGGAATGATGAAAGGTTATTTTCCTCATGAATGTATTTAATGATATTTTAATAATATTTTTATTATCAATATCAACAACCCTTTTTCACATATCCTCTACTAGTGATATTAATTATTGATTCAATACTCATTTTTTTATGAATGTATTAATATTGTTTTAATAAGATTTATTTGGAACCCATTATTTTCCTTGGGTTAGTCATGTTTCAATGAGATTCTTCTAGAACCTCATATTTTTACACATGATTTTCTTGTTTCAAAGATATTATTATTTAAAAAAATTTACATTGGATAATAATGCTTCAAATTTCTTTATATCAAACAAATTTTATTTCCATGGAAAGTAATATATTTACTTATAAATGGTAAAATTGATTATGACTTATAAAAATAAAATTTCAAGGTAAGTACTAGGATTGTAAATGTCAGGGTTTGGTTTATACTGATTATAAAATGATATATTTATTACATATCCACACACATGGGATGAGGGTTTATTGAGTGGGTGTAGGATAATTTTGATGGGAACAATTATAAATTAAGTGTTCCTCCCTATATTTATATATCTATTTTTGTATTTATATTTTAATACCCATATCCCCCTTAATTGGTTATTCTTTGTATTTTGAAAAATATGATATTTTTTCAACAATAAACTATTTTATTAGTCTAATATTATTTGACTAAAAGTCCAACCCCTATTTCTTCTTTACAAAATCCTATTTGATGCATAATAGTTTGTATCATAGATAACTTATTAGAGTACTCATTGTTTTAATTTTAATTGAAATAAATATTCATATCTTATTTTTATGTCTAAATTATTCTCTTCAATGTAAAATGTAATAGGAATATCTAATTGTTTCTTCTAGGTAAATAGTGAATAATTTATAAAGTAAAATATTCTAGGAGAGAAATGATTAGATATTAATTTTAATTTTCTAAATCATTTGAATATATAATCCATGGATATATAAATAATAAACACCTTTGAATGAACTATACTAAAAATAAAAGGGGATACATACACAAAAATGTCAACATTTTCATCAGTTTCTTAGTCAATCAGTTTATCATTTATGGGGAATAATAATTCTATTTAGGTGTTATTTGAATATAAATATTTTTAGGATCCATTTTCATTCTACACCTCACTCACCTTAAATTATGGTTCAACTAATAATAATATAGAGACCCAACTATTTATTATGTGAATATTAAATAATTTTTAAGATAAAATTTATAATAGTAATATATTCAAGGATTAAAAATTTTAGTATCTTGGGAAAATTGTGATCATACATCACATAGAAAAATATTAAATTTTAATTCAATACAACTTCTTTGTCCTTCGAAATTCTCTCACATCATCCTTAGTACAATTACTCACCTAAAGATATACATCAAAAAAGAAAGGAATTTTGTCTGTATTTCATATATCATACTTCATGGGATAACATTTGTGGTTCCCAAATGAATATTTTTAACCCTAATTGACCATAAAACATCATCATTCATGGTTCGACAAGAATCAACGTAGGAGTTATAAATGTGATATTTCTAAAAAATAACAACTTTTGGAAGAATCTCTAAATCTCTCATTGAAATAATTTAAATTGGAATATAATATTTATACCATAGAATGAAAATGGAATGTATCTTGAAAATAAATTTTATAGAAATTAGAGGAATATATGTATATAAAATGAGGTTAAAGAGGGATAATATAAAAAATAAAGTTTGGTTACAAGAATTACCTCGCCTTAAGATAGTCATTATATTTTCTTTTTTGCGCTTCTTGAATAATAAACATTGATATATTAAATAAGTTTCTAGATTTGAATATTTTTCATTAATGTCACTATTAATACATTATAATTATTGCATCATATTTTATAATATTATTTTTCAATCATTAATTATTTTAATTCCATGATTTCATTAAATTATCCCCTTTTGTTTCTATTTTTATATATTATTTATATGAAATTTATACATAATTAAAATGTATTCCATAAGAAAAAAATAAATTTAGTTAAGTATTTTTTTTACTATATGTAATTAATACAATACATACATGAAGGTGGAGGGAATAATAATGTTGTAATTGTCTTCATATATGGTTAATCAACCATTAATAGAACATTGTCAACGGTGGGGAAAAGAAAACACTGAAAAACCAATATAACATAATAAAAGTCATTATAGTATTTTATAAGAATTAATAAAATATAATGATACAAATAAATTAATTGTATATGATTTTAGTTTTAATGGAATAGAGAAAAATATAATTATATGATGAAAAATGTGACAAATAGTTCATCAAAACATACAATCTTCTCAGTGTTTTATCTTCTCTACAACACAGAAATATATGAATGTTTTGGGTTGAACGACTCTAAAACATACCTAAATATTATAATAAGAATAAAGGAATTAATTTGGGTATATTTGTTTCTTTGATAATTAGTAGTTATTTTGTTTTCCTTTAGAGGGTGATAATTTATTAACAATTAATGAGATATGTATTTTTGAGATAAATATTAAATATAATAATATACCTCAAGTAAATCATATAATAGTGACAGTTTTGACATTATTAATTATATATTAATAAAATAAAATAATATTTTGAGTTTAAAAACCTTTTACAATCCAAATAAATTATTTTATCAAAAAGTAAAGTGGAAAATAGAAAAAAATTATTTTAATGGAATATATATGACATTTCACTTTCGAATATACTTTTTTGATTTAGAAAGTATATTTATTTGTTTTAAATAAAATATTTATTGAATTAAACTAGTATTTTAATGAAATTAATAATTTTTAAATTAATAATTCATTATTTTATCATCATTATGTTACGTAACATGTATATTTGAAGAATGGGTAGTTTTACTATTCTCATAAAAATTGATGTAATTTAGAATATTACCCCAAAATAAATCTTTGAAAATTTCAATATACTGATTCAAAAAATGTCAATCATTTTATAAAAATAATTCTACATGGTAAGTAATATTAATTTATATTTAAAAAGCTATGAATTTTACGAAAGGCATTAAAATATAGTTTTTTTAATACGTGCTTATATTTTCCCTATGTTCTTAATCTTAGTATGAAATTTATAATATTATAATATGTATATTTTTAGTAAATTACAAAGGAAAATTATTATTTATACTAAATTTTGTTATTTTGATGCCAAATTATTTTCCAAATGAGAAGTTAACTATTACCATTGGTCATGTTACAATTCCATTAATCGTATTAGTATTTCAAAGGTCATATTACCTTTTATAAATACCACTTCATTTCATTATTTAATAATCAACACAACCCCTCTAAATGTTTTAAAAAAAATTTTCTAAAATTTTGATTGGTTTATTAATAATCTATTTTTTATAAATATTTTTCTTTATGGGGGATATGATTAAACTAGATTAGGTCGATCTAAATTTTCTCAATATACATTTTATATTTTCAATTGTATACCCCATTGTACTATTTTTAATTTAAACGGGTTTAGTTTTTTCCTAATTAAATTATTTCCAATGGTGAAATATATGGTATCTAGTTTCTATATATACTTTATGTGTATAATAGAATACAATAATATAACAAAAATTTATAGAATAAATGTCAATAATAAGGAATACATAATTACTTTCATCCCCAATTAAAATTTTTATCCCCATAATTTCAAATAAAAATTTTCGTATTGAATTGATGAGGATAGTTATTGTTTTATTATTTACTTTGGTTCCCACATCAATTACCCATATATATGGTTTTTCATAACTCTTTTTCATGATGAGTTATCATGTTTCATAGAACTATATCCCTATAGTCCAAGATCATCTCCAGATTCTTCTCATATTAGAGGTCATGCACTAGTGGTATCACATCTAGATTAGTCAGATGTCAGGAATCAGATATATACATCCTTGGGATTGATAAATGGAAGACATCATAAACATGATCGTTATTTTATTAACTATAACCTAATATTACAGTTCCCTGAAATGATTTAGGATATAAATGGGGATAATGTACCTTGGGATAATATTCAATTTATTTCCGGCCAACTTGAATCTCATCTATGGTCATATAGAATGGATACATTCTCTCTAACATCAAACCCAATTTACCATTGATGATTATCAATATAGTACTTTTTATGAGTTTGAGAATCGCTTATATATTTTTGGATGGCTGGACCCTTCTCTATCATCTCTTACAAAAGATTGAGCCAAATTATATTTTATTAAATAAGTTCTTCTAATCTGGTGGGAGTTTTATAGGTCATCCCATATAATGCTTCATATAAAAACATTTGGAAAATTAATTATATGTTTCTTATGTATAAGAACATAAGGAATGGGAGATAATAATCTCATGCACCATTAAATTCACACTGCATGGATCACAGTATTACCTAATATTTCATGAATGGTCCTTTGATGTTGTCCATTAGTTTGGGGGTGATATTACATAATTTATGAGTATGAAAATATTTATTTGAGCCCAAATTATATATTTTAAGTTTAATTTTTGTATGATTTTTCGTAGACTAATGAGTTTATTTCATTAAATTTATATCAATTACTAATATTTTTATGCACCTAAAATATTTAAAAATATTTTTCTTGGGATTATAAGGTTTAATTCAACATGAATATTGTGAATATATATCTTAATAATAAAACATATCTTATCTAAAATGTATTTTATAGTGGGCAATTGATACTGATTAAAATTTTTCACATTTTTATTTAATATTTATTCATATGTTTGAGATAAATTTAATCTATAAATCATTATTCATAAATGATCATAGGTAATTCATAAAAACGAATTATTACTTAAATATATTATTTATGGATTTTCTTACGTGGTCTTTATATATTCCATCTCCTAGTTGTTAAAAAAATTTAAAATCGAGATAATAAAATTAATCTATTATAATAGGATCCCATTTTAATATAGTTATATGTGATATTGTTATATCAACATAATTTTAGATGATGATGATTCTAAATGTTATATAGTAGTCTATTAATTTCTTTTTTGAATAGGCTATGACATTATCCCTATCACATGACATCTATCATGGAATAGAGTTGATACACAATTTTTTATCAACCATTACTTCTCATTATTATATGGGAACATTAAATATTTTAGGGTTGGGGAATCATACATAGATTAATTTATTAAATTATTTTATATAATTACTGTGTTATAGTATAGTGGTCCAATTCTATTATTGTTTTTTAGCATTTAATGATTATGCATTCATTATTCATAGATGAACCATGGGTTTATTAGGAATCATTATATTGTCCAAGGTATTAATGAATTATTTTATTAGTTATTGTTATTAAGTTAGTTTTTACTGATTTATTTGATATTTGGGTATAATCAAATAATGATAAAAGAGGATTATGTTAAAAATAAAACTTTTAGATATCATTGTCTATGTATTGAGTTCACGGTCATGATAATCATAGAACCAAATAACCCTATTATCATTATGTTGTTATTGAACTCATTGTTTCATATATTCATGTATAAATCTATGAACATTTCATCAAAGATATCCTTTAGTATTGTGGGTTATATGAGGATTGCAGGGAGTAATTAGGATCATTTTTGGATATCCATTGGTAATATTTTTTATATATGAATCTATCCAAGTAATAGTTCATGATATTATAGTGTAGTTTTTTGGGTAACATTGTGTCCCAATAACATGGGTATTGCAATTATTCAAGGAATGGAATAATTTTTTCCATTATAGTTCCACAGTATTTTTTGGAGGGATGATATATCCTTTTAATTATAGTTATTATTGATTATTTGTCTCCAATTATTATCATATCATTTCACCATTGGAATATTTTAATAAAAGTAACATTCATTTTATATTGAAAATTAATTTTATGGGGTTATTTTATTACCCATTGGTGACGATAATTAGTGATACAATTCATTAATTACCAATGGATTTAGTTTTATTAGGTGTTTACTTTTACCCCCCCCCCCATTTTGTTTTATAGGAAATTTATTGATACAAGATTTAGAAGTGGGTTTTTATGGATCTTTGTAGTGAAATATTCTTGTTTGTAATTATTCAACACAAGATTTACAACATCCAATAATAGTATTTTCATTAAAGATATTCAAATATATCATATTAGTTTGTTCATTATGGTCTTCATAAATTATAATATATTCTAATATATTTTATCTTTGGGATATAAGAATTAACATAAATAGGGTATGATGAAGTTCTAATATTACTATGAATTCTAGATCACCAATACATTGGGAAAGAAATATTTTTGGTTGATTGGATGAGTAAAAATAAATTATTTGATATTTCTTATCATTATTTTTATGTTTCGATTAATATTATAGATATTAGCATATTTCATCTGGATATAGATTTTGTAATAACCATGAACCCATAAACTTGGATCTTCAGCCAAAAATACACTCTTTACATAGTAGATTTCATTCCAATTAATACAAACCAAACATAACCTAAATCAATTATGAATTCAATATAAAACAATGACTCACATAAATCCTGAATAAAATTTTTGTTATGCATTTGGGAGAGTTAAAAAAACCCATTACCTAAAAAACCATTTTATTTCCCATATAATTGAAGTTTTCAATATTATAATTAGAATTTATTATTCCATAATAAATCTTCAATATCACTTTCTAAATTCTACAGAGGAAATACCCATCCAGACATATTATATGGATTAATATTCTTCATTACTGAGGAATATTAACACATTAGAAGGTAGGTCTCAAACCTTTAATATGGGTAACATTTAAATAATTAATAGGGAATGAAAAATATATAAGGCAGAACTAATAATAAAACAATTCAATGTGACTTATAATAGGATCATGTGATATATCCATCCATAAAAAAAATGTGAATAGTCACTTGTATAACAATAACCAATTTCATAGTTAGGGAATAAATTATTTCATGCATGTTAATCTTACAATGAGGGACTCATTCCAAGACATCATACAGATCATCAGGCCCTAGGATATTAAATTATTCATAAATGGGAAGGAATACAATAAATACACAAAAATGTTTGTCTAGTGAGACTGATCAATTCATCCAAAGGATGTATATCTTAGGTATCCACCAATAAATAATTAAGCCTAACAAATTCATAATAAAAATGGTTTGAATAAAAAAACATATAATCCAAAATCCAAATTAATTAATAAAAAATAGTATTTATATAATAAATATAGTGAATATCAATTTTCACATTGAAAAATGTAAAAACATTCTTGGTAAGTACCCCTTAAATATACACCTTATATAATTATTAATATATAGTTAATTAAAAATATATATAGATAATGTTGAAATGATATAGAATATATCAACGATATAGAAGAACATAAACATTAAGTAGAAAAATAAATTCAAGTAGAAGATTAATAGTGTTGGCGATCATAATAATAATAAAGGATAAGGTAGGATATAAGATAATAAATTCATTAAAAATACATATAAGATAATATACTCCCCGAAAATTGATGAAAATATAAATTTCATCATAGTTGATTTAACATGTGTAATGAAATTGATCTAATGAAAAAAACCTAAAAATATTATTATATCCCTCCAGAGTAAGAAGGTGGATGGTATTTTGATGTCATATCCTTAGTGATTCATAATAATCATTAAAGGATTTTGGAATATATGGGAAAAACGTTTTTAAAATAATTAAATGTATATGATTGAAAATATGAATAATAAAATTTCCTATTGCAGAATTCTAAAAAATGAAAGATTAAGGAGAATTTTGTTGTCATTTAAATATAATGGAAACAAGTGAATTATGTTTCAAAATTAATAATATTCATTACACCAGGAATAAAAAAAATCGATAAATGTTAAAATATTTATATTTACAACATTATAATGTATTTCCAAAATACACATATAGAGGTCACTGAAAAGAATCCATTATAAATTTTTTAAATAAATTAAAATATTTTTAAAAATAACCATAAAATTAATTTATATATTTGGAATAATATTATTTAAATATTCTAAATTATATGGATACAAAAGAAAATAAGGTGGGTAATAGAATTCAAAACATTTAATGAAATTATTTAAAATAACACCCCTTGTGACATTTAATATTAATATGCCCTTAAAATAATGAACATAAGATGGATCATAAAATTAAAATTAGTTCAATGAGATTCATTATATAATTTTTCAAATATGTAATATATACTCTATTTAAGTTCAAATAGATGCATAATATGAAACATAACTCAATGAAGTCAAATTGAGATGAAAAGCCCTCACAACATAGGTAATGTATGAGGCATTTCACAATATATATGGATATACTAAATGAAATTGAAACACCAAATTATAGAAAACTTATTTATGATACTTTATTTTAAATGGGAATTCCTTACACATTTTAGATATAAATTGTTGAATAATAGGTTGCTTCTCTCAAGGAACTAATATTGAGTAAAAAAACTCTTAGAACATACATTCTCTTAGTAAAAAAAGGCTATAAACTATTTTATTACATATCAACACTCATTAATAATTTATTTTTTAACTTATTAAATATTATTACAATTTAAACTAATATATTATTTTGATTTATTAAAAAAATTACATGTTTTTTTATATTTTTTGTGGGAGTTTGTTGTTTTAATAATCCATTATATACTTTGGTACAATTGATTATATTAACATTCCATAGTCAAGTGTTAATTATTTTAATAATGTTTAATGTACTATAATGGTTTTTCATTAATTATTTATGATACTCCAAATTCATTCCAATGGAGACTTATTTAAGAATTTAAAAGACAAAACCTGTAACAATCTTGTTTTTCAAAAAAAAATAGATGAATTAGAGGTGAAATATGAATAATTACATAAATAGTAATTTAACCATTCCAAAAACATAAAATCATTCTTTCCATATTTTTACCACTTTATTATAGTTGACAAACTTTAACCAATTCTATAGGTTATTAAAAATATAATAGTGTCTTATTGTACTAATTTATGGGAGATAAATATAAATTTACCATTTATTATAAATATTATTAATATAATTCATTTGTTATCTTTTAATAATATTATTTATGTCATATGTATCCTACTCATTAAATTATTTCATTTTATAAACATTAATTTAATGAGGTAATGAAATGTGTAATATGTTTTTCATGGAGGCAGTAGTCTGCACGTAGGACATACAACCATTTCATTTTCCAATGGATTGGATGGAAGAAAAAATGGGTTTTCTATCAATATGAAAATATTTCAGTATACTAATGATACTAGTTTCATTATATGATCTTATTTATATAATATTTATTGGAGGAATAAGAAGAAAGAAACATAAATTAACTATGTTAAGATGATTAATTCTTCCCTTTATATGGATAATTATTTCAAACTTTATGACATGCAATGATTTATCTTTTGGAGATTCCAAAACCAATTTTACATGGTAATGTGGGTTGGGTGGTGTTTTATGATTTTTTTTGAGTTAGTTAAATTTATTTGTTAAGGAAATTGAGGATGTGAAGGGGATATTTTTAGGTGATATGAGTGGCATTTTTACCAATACATATTATTAATATATATAAGGATATAATATTCAAGGATAGTTTAATAGAAATATTTATTAATTTAAAATGGTTAATGATAATGTTGGTAAAGCCTCTCTCCATCCATTTAGAGATTTGATTTTTAATATTATTAGGACTCAACCACCAATTTAACTATATATTCTTATTTTATCATTTACCACGATGTATAATATAGATATTTAGGAAATTTATTATTTTATTATTAAGAAATGCGTTTTATATGAATTCCAAACTTTCCATTACTGAATAGAACCTTTTTATTAATTCATAAAATTAATAAGCCAAAAAATTATATTTATTATAATAATAAATCACATATGATCAAAAATGTCGAACACACTTTTCTAAATCTGAGAGAATATTTTTTAATTTATTTTACTCCATAAATTATTTTTCACTAAAGTAAAATGATTTAAAATTCTTGAAGTCATTTTTATATCATGATGACATTATAAAAGTTAGCGTACTTTCAAAGATACTATTTTCACTGTTCACAAAAAAATAAACCCTTTTTGAAATATCACAAAAACAAATCATAAGACAATTTTGGTATCGTGAAACTAAAAATTAATTTCAATTATTAAATTTTAATTTCTATAACTTGAAACCCTGACTTCTATAATAAAATATAATATATATTTTAGATTTTTTAATAGAAAAATTACTTTGTAAACATTCACATCACTTAATACTATTTCATATCATTTTACCATAAAATGAAATTTAATCAATTTTATGGTCATTATAATTTTTTATTAGAATATGTATTTTTGTGTGATCAATTCAATTTAACAAAAAAATAAAGAACCCTTTAAAATAGTACATTTATTAATTTATGTTCAAATAATAAGTGGTTTTAATGACATCAAATAATTTATTAATGTTATAACCATTAAATTTTAGCCCATTAATTATTATTCAAACATATCAAGTATATAGATAGAATAATATTAAATATATTTTAAGTATTGATATATTTGTTTCAATATTAAATAATTTTATTATATTTTTATCTTACTATTGTATTACTCTTGTTATAATTTTAATAAAGTGGTTTCACATTGGATATTCATAATGCATTAATTATTACACTGAATTATAATAAAGAATATATCAGTTTACTCTTGACATATGTTCTATGGGATATATTATATTCAATACTGTATTTATTTTAAGTATTAAAAACATAAATATTGGGTTTATACATTATATCATTCTTTAATAAATTTTCCCCCATATTTTGAATATAAATCTATAGTGAAATTAGGGAAGGGTGTCTATATGATAGAAAATACCCATCATATACTTTTAATTTATATATCAATATCAATATCTTTGGTTAGAATATGAAAAACATATTTAATGACTTAATATAGATATAAATAAATTTTAATATATGATAAACATGTGTATCAATTAAAATTAATTATTTTATTGTTAGAGTTTCTAGAGACATACTTTTTAGAGCCTTATTTTTATGATCCATCATTCAATAGAATAAATTTTTTTATGAAAATAACATATTAAAACATTTAACTGAAAAATACATTATACATCAAATGTCCTTTTACACCTTCATTTTAACACAAAATCTATTTAATTAAACTATAGTTATTTTAATTCCACTGTTATTTCCTTGATTTTTTTCCTCTTAATGTCAATAAAAAATAACCAAAAACCTAACCGGAATTTGTCATGATCTAACAATATTCTAAAACCAAAATCATAGAAATCTATTCATTAAGAAATCAAATTGTTCTATATCTAATTAATATAAAATCTCATATTAATAAATTATTTTATAATATTTAATAATACCCTATATTTAATTTTTTTTTATCAAATCCATCTTCTCACCAAATCAATGGTCATCTCCCAACGTTCATGTATACCACACAACATATATTTCTTAAACTAGTAATTAAATTTTACTAATTAACTATAATTATAAAAAAATAAAATTTTAAACCAATGGAAAGGTCCATCTATACCTCAATCATCCAATTTTTTAAAACCCTAATAAACATCACCCAAAATAATATTAATTAATTGAATATAAAATCACATAATGACTCAAATGGCTATAAATATAATAAATTTTTGATAAACCATAAACTCATTAAATCATGATCGTATCCTCCATAATTAAATTTTCCTCAACTAATAACATTCTAACCTATAATTTTTTCTAAACCCTAATCTAATACCATCCACAATAATCTTGAACTTGTACAAACAGATCCAAATCCAAATAAACACTTTTTATATATTACATTTGAATAAAATAGAGACAAAAAATAGATCTATCCTTAATTAAAAATATTAAATAAAAATGTTAATTCACTTACAAATGGAATTATTATTATATTTGGATCGTTGAGATTCATGGAATCCATATCCATAACAAATCCCATTTCATTACAATCCTATAATAATGTTTAAAATTACAATAAAGATTTATAAATAAATGATTGTCTATATAATTTTCCGAAAAATTTTTTTTACACAAGATACCCTTCTATACATATCAAATGTATTGTTCAAATTAGCAACCATGGGAGATTAAAACATAATAAAGTTGAATAAAATCCCAATAAGGGTATATATAAGAAATGATTAAGGAATGGATAATATGTTAGGAATAATCAAAAATCAAATGGTTACATATATCATATATCATGTGAATGTAATAAATGCATGGATAACATTAGCATGTAAAAACCACATGGAAATATATAAATGATTTCAGATATATAGAATTTATAATAAAGGAAATCTAAATATTACCATCATGACCTCATTCAATGAAACTATATATACCATTCATCCCTCTACCAATGTATCGTTGATAAATTGTTAGACATAACCCTAATACCCAAACTATTTTTTATCATGAGGCCTATCTAATAATCAAGGGGCTATATCATGTCAATCCCCACCAGTCAGTTATTATGTCTAATGTTTGTATCATATGAATTAAACTAATAATTAATACAATAAAAAATCACAATGACTTAGTAATCAATTAACATATGTTTTAAAATAATAACTATAAAAACATAAATATTTTCTTATTCAATAAATGAAACAACTTTCAAATCATGTTTCAATAAATAGAAAACATAAATAATAATGGGAATATGATTAATTAAATATCAATATATAAAATATAAAAGTTATATATATTATATCAATGACAGAACTGTATATTAACATGAACGACCAAAATATGGTAAATATTAAGATGAAGATTGACTAGAAACATTATCATAAAATTCCTTAAGGGATAGATGAATATCATAAATTCATAAAATATTAAATTAACATTTTATACTCCCATTAACATTACAACAAAAATAATTCATTCATACTTTCATTAACCCATGGTAAAAAAATTTGTTTTATTAAAATACACTGAAAATGTCATCAAAATCTATCTAGAGTTATAATTTGGATGGTATCAGATATCATATACCTAATGACACATATGAATCATTAAAGGATGATGAAATAGATAAATAATAAATTCATTAAGTATTTATAAATAAGTTTATGAATGAATGAATAAATATCCATTACTTTTAGAAGAATTAAAAGAGGGAAAAATTATAAAAAATTATTAATTGGTTTTTCATTAACAAAATGAAACATATAATGTTTTATTAATATTAATTATTGTATATAACGTTTTTAAAATGAGATCATGTAGTAAACATTAAAAACATACATTAATTCATAAGATAGTCAAAAAACCCAAACTAAAATTAATAATCATTTTCAACTTTAATAAATTATAATGAAAATAAATGATAACTAAAATTAAAATAAGAAACCATGAAATTAAGTGAAATAATTTTATTGAAACCCTATAATGAATAAGGATTTGGATGAAACATTATTGGTTAATGACTCAAAAACATCTAATGAAATGATTTAAAATAAATAATCATATGACTTTTAAAATCAAAACATCCATGAATTAAATAAATTTTGATTAAACTAAAAATTCATTCAGTGTAAATGGAATAAATATATAACAAGTCAAATATATAATATATATATCATATAAATGAAAAATGGTGTGTAATATGAAATAATTATCAATGAAGGGAAATTGAGAGGAAAACCTCTTACACTTTAGATAATGTATGAATTAAATTAAATAAATTTGATGAGATTAATTGAAAGTGAAACTCTGAGGAATAAAAAAATTTCTAACAAATAATAAGTATATATGGTTTAATTTAAAATTAGTAATTGTAAAATTTTTAATATTAAGAAACATGTCACAATAAATTGATATTGATAAAAAAACACATACCATATAATTTTTTTTAGTCACAGTCACCCTAACCAAATTCATAATAATATAAGACTAATTAATCATATATTTTAGTAAATATTCCAACATATTAACTTTTTATTATTCATTTATATTAATTTATTTAATAAATATTACTTAGTATTATTTAATATTGTTCTTTTTTTGTAAGTTATTTTTAACTTCACATTATCTGGTTTAGTATAATGACTTCAGTATCATTTTCATAATAATTTTTTCATTAATTAAATACTTCTATAGTTATTTTATTAGATGTTACATAATTATTTCTGATAATCCAGTTTCATCCCATTGTAGTTTTGGATATGATTATTAAATGTGAAATGAGTAACAAACATGTTTTTTTGTTATATTTTTATGAAATGAAGGTGGAATAATAACAATGAGTTAAATATTCATATTACTCTTAAAAAGCCAAAATTGTTTTACATATTAATTCCAAATCTTACTAATTTAGAAAAATTATATAGATCTATTGTTTTTTCTAAAATAAAAAACGATCTCGATTTTTTATTTTCTTGTGGTTAAATTTTCAATAACAAATTATTATTAATATAATTAATATAATGACAAGTTTATATAATAATAATAATATTCATTATATAAGTATTATATTAATTCATTATTTTCATTTTTATAACAATAAATGTCATGTGGTAAAGAAAAATAAAATATGACATTCCTTGAGGTGGTTGTTTCAATGTAACACGGTCGGAGTTTTAATTTTTCAATAGAGGGGTAGGATGAATATATTAATTATTACAGCAAACTAAAAAAATATAATTGTAATAATTATACATATGTAATTATATTATTATAATTATAATAAATTATGATGTGGTGGAAAAATAATGAGAATTAAAAGTACACAGTTAAGATAACTAACTCCTCATTTGATATCATCCTTCAGATCAAACCTTATACCTTTCAATATTGGTGTTTGGTTGAGAACAAAACCTCTAAGATGTGTGAAATGTCTGAGGAGATATTTATAATTTTTTTTAAGTTACATATACTTTTTTTGGATAATTATTGTGTTGAGAGGTTCCTTTTATAGGTGATAGCATTAAAAACTTTAAATAAAAATTTCTTAATATATAAATGAAAGTCATATTAATTTAATGTGGATCCAAAATGGGAAAAATATATAGGTGGTTATTTAATGGACTATAATCCCTCGATAAGAAAATGTGTGGATAATAAATTTTTTATATTTTTATGATTTAACCTTGGATTCAATACTTTTATAATATTATAGACATTACCATGGTGATTAAATTTTATGCTCGAAACTTCTTTATGAAAAAATTAAAATAGAATTTATTAAATTAATTTTATATTAGGATTCAACTTTTAAGAAAAATTAATTTTAAAATTTTTTATTTGATAATACTAATTTTTAATTATAGTATCATTAATGTAATAAACAATTTTATGAAAAATTACTTTTGAGAATAAAAATAAATTTAGAAAAACATAATCTATTCTATAGTTTTCTATGATAAAAATAGGTTTATTAAATTTTTTTATTTTTATAGATAATTTTTCTTTATAAAACATATGTGTTTTTAATCATATTTCATTTAAATTTATAATAAAATTACAGTTATTATATTTTCGTGAACACTGAATTATTTTATTATAATAACCCATATATTTTTTATAAATTATATTTTAGATTAAAATACACAACACATTTAAAACTGTACTTTGAAAGTATTCCCTTTTGAAATGAAATGATTTTAGTCACATCCCATTAATTATTCATCTTATAACCACAAAATTTTAATCAATTTTTTTTCTTGAAACCACTAAATTATTCTTTAAAATACTAATGATAATGTTTATGCGCTCCAAAATGTATGTTTTTTATAATAGATCAATTTTTATCTTTTTATATTCTTGAGGTTTTACTCTAATAGTAATTTCCTCAATGGAACTTCACATTGAATATTCAGAATATTACATTATTTCCATTCATTAGAGTAATATATATATATATAATTTTGTTTTATTTTGATATAACTTATTCAACAAGGTATTTATTTAATGTAATGCCTACAGAAATCAAAAGGAATTATAGAGGATGTCAATGGTGTCATTTTCCAATGCTGGATGAAATTTTATTCTTCTGTTGTCCAGTGGGAGTAGGAGTATCCACAGAGGTTGTAAGAATGATCTATCGATATATCATATTACTCATTGGGAATCACATGAAGGATAGATATAGAATAGAATATATTGGGTGTTTTTATAAGAATCACATTGTTCAATAAGTGATAGGATATTCTACTTAATGTATGTTTCATATATCACATCTTACAATGTATCATAGGGTTATAATATCATTATTTACTACATTGATATATTTTTGTATAAGGGGATTATGATGATAGTGTATAAGGTAATGTATTTATTTTTTATTTACCCATCTGTGAAGTCCTAGATCGATTTATAGCTACACTATTAAAACCCTTAGATGTTAATTATTATGAATTTTTTGATATAATGAAAGATTTAATAAATAGATTTACTTATGTTCTCAATAGATCTAGTTATAGTTTTGTATTGATGGAATAATGGATGATATCGACACATTTCATGGTGACTATATAGTATAGGATATTGGGTTATTTGGTATGACTCAATGACGAATTGATTTGGAGTTTTCTTAAAGTTTGGAATATTGTCATATCTAATTTTGATAAACATTTTTCCCGGATTATTTATTAATAATACCATATAATATCCTAGAATCCTAAAATAGTGGAGAAGATAAAGCAGAAAAATAGTTATTATTGGATATATTGTTTTAACATGTCATGAACCAACCCATATAACCCACCTAAATGATGACTAAATCAGTCCTAACACTATTTGAATGGTGTCATTGATCCCCACATTCTATACACTAGCACATGGGAATCCAAAACAATTGAGGAATCAATTTTTTCAAAATAATTACCATTAAAATGAAAGTAGTGGATATAAAAAATAAATAGTATGTATGGAAATAGAATTAATATGAGTAAAAACACCACATGGTAGAAAATAAATCAATTAAAACAACACAAAAACAACAACAACATCACCACATTATCTCTTCCTAATAAGTGGAACACATACTCTAACTTTCACTGTCAACTCCCAAGGTCCCACTATTAAGAATGCCCAAAACCTACAAGTGGGGATTTCATTTTTCATAGAATTCCTATAATAATTTTTACCAATATCAAATGGAAAACTAGGTTGTGATCTATAATACCTATAAGAACATGGTATTTACTTTCAAGTACGGATCCTTCCTATTCAATTTTTACTTGTGAAAATTGAGGACAAATAGATCAAAGGATGGATATAGGCCTGTTACATGATGTGAATGAGAGTTAAAAGGCATGAATTTCTAGAGACACTGTGTAATGAGGGGTTGACACAATATAATCCCAGTCCATAACCATTTAATGTCATGTTTAGGATTGAAACAGACACGACATGTAGTTCCTAGTACACTCCATGTAATTTTTTTATTAAATCAGGATGTGGTGTGATTTTTTTCAGATAGACAGAAACAAGAAATCATTCGATGATTAGAGCACACAAGAAATCAGATAGGGAATTTTCATCATGTTTCATCATTCAACGACCGATTCAAACATCGTCAAATCTGTTGAAATCCTTTTGTTTAGTGCTTGATTCCACATGAGCCTTTCTTTGTGATTTATTCTCTCAACCTATTTATCTAATGTTTTCAATTATTCTTAGTTTGGAGATCTACTATATTCTTGGTCTAATTGATGCCCGATGCTGGATGAGGATAATCGTATGAGTACGAGGTAGGAGGTCTCGTGTATTTCACAAGTTATCAAGTTTAATATATATGTTAGAGTGTTAGGCACCCACTTTTATGGTGTTTCTTGATTGATAATTTTCTATTTTTATTTCCTATTGTTGTTTAGATAATTGGTTATATGTTTGAAACCATATTTATGTTTTATCACCTAGATTAAGGGTCACCCCATGGGTGGGATTCCCTTATAAAACCAATGTTTATCCATATGGCCTAGGATTCCTATATGAATTCCCTTGATTCCCTTAATGGGATTTTTAAAATGGAATTGGTTAATTGAATGAATTTCACATGTGAGATAGTGGATAGTTTAGGCTTGGGATAGTATAATTCACATGTTCGGATTGCTATATAAATTTACCATGTGGATACAATTGTTTAATCCATTTAACTTCTTAGATTAATTGAAATTATTTTGAAATAAATTGATACCTTGTTTTTTATTATTATAGGATCCATGTCATATTTTAAATTACACATTTCTTTTTATAAATCAAGCCCATGTTATTATTTTAAATTCCAAGCCTTATGATGTTGGACATTGATTATTATATTTGATTCATTTGGTATGTTTTTTATATTCATGCAGGTGAGGTTTTTCTATACATGTATGCAAGTTTTTTCTATGCATGAGTGGGATGTTTTTCTATGAATGGGGGAGATAGTTTTTATATGTCTTTGATTGAGGGATCACATACATTTACTATGTCATGATTGAGTAATGATGTAATGGATGTGCTCAGTATCCCTTTGAATTGAATAATGAAATTGAATGATATATGATGTGTCTTCCAATCCAAAGCACAAGATTTGATTCATTCATTACTTATAGTAGATTAAATGGTCTCTTGAGACATCTAATGTGCATACATGTAGAACTGTTTACATTTGAGTATTTTCTCGTCACATCATTCACTACTACACATTTACTATAATAGATATATTTACTGGTTGATCAGAATAGACCTTGGGTGATTGCCTATAGGGTTTTAGTCTCACACCACTTTGGGTTAATATTTTGGTCCTAAACATATTATATTTTTGAAGGTGTTGATCAGGGAAAGTTCCCATATAATAGTTCTTGATATGATTTTTATGAGTTTGGGAGCAGATGAACGAGCCTAGGATTTTGATGCTTTTAGATTCCTTTGATTATTTTTTTCTTTGAGAACATATATTATGGATTTCAGTAGACTACCTATGTCTGATATTTTCTTATAACATTACATGATACATCATCTTTTGTATCGAATGATGAGTTGTTATTTATCTTTTATGTGATCCACTATTTATTTGAAATGTATCTTTTTAACTATTTCCATTGTTTTATTATTATTGATTCAGTTGTGTAAAACTCTTCCAATGATGGCATAGTTTCCCCACTATCACTCCCTAAGCCATCGCTGCTAGTTGGCAGCCTCTGGCATTTGGGGAAATGCATTTGATGTTATGTGGCCAACCAGGTATAGGGAACTAGTTGAGTGGAATTCAGATAAATGATGTTACAAAGTGGTATCAGATCTAGGTTTACTATAGTAGATAAAGTAGTCAGTATAATGATATTCAAATGCAATTAGATGTCATACTTGAGACAATCCTCGAATCACCTAGACTTCGATAGTCGGTCATAAATTATAATAAGTGTGAATAAATGATGATTAGTAAAATTGGAGGAGTAATCCATAACTGATAGAGTTCCCTACTTTAGATGCATAAACTCTTGGGATTTTTCAGCCCTCAGTATATTGGGATAAAAGTAATCACAGAAGAATGTCTGAAACTCTTACCATTCCATATCCCAATGATGTTCGCTCTGAGTGATAACACCCCACCTTCTCTTCACGGAATAAAACAGGATATAAGTAGTGGGATTTACCCTCCACATAAGATCTATCTCTAGATTCTCAATGATCAATAACATGTCCTTGAACCATGAATATACATCTTGTGGTACCCCATCCCCTGAAAAAGTGGGTGGATGATTCTTCTAGAACAATCATGTCATCTCATTCCTAGACATTCCTAGGTGGGGTGCTCCGTGGAAGGTCTGCATGAAGCACATAATGTTGTCATGGAACTATTCCTCCTCACTTGCATCTGGTAAAAAATTTAGTTCATTAGTTAGCACAACTAGATGATCCACCAGTAGCCCATGGCCTACAATATCTAGATTATGATCATCGCTACATTCCTAGAATACAAATTGAAGTCATTGTGGTTGAATGATTGTACATGGTCAAGCACACACATCAGTTCAGGTTCATTTTGAAAGCTTGCAGTTTAAGGGTATAAGAACATAACAAGATAAAATAACCTACAACATTTTTCAAAGATATGTGTAAACGGTGTGTATAAATCACACACATCATGTACCCTTATTCTCTTACCCAAGCGTGTAATTACCCCTTCCTGGGCAAGTAACCACCCAAGATACATGACATGTTTGACTAATACACAACACGTACTGAAGTCTCCACTTATGGCCATGTAATTTTACATATCCAAATCCACACTATTTTTTCCTAAGTAACAATATATGGTTTGTACCTAAAGTACACGATCATGTATTTTTTCATGACCCTTGTTCCATGTTTTTTCTCACAATGTCGGACAGACAGTCATTGACCACATAGCGTGTACTCAGAGTACCCATCGTGTTTTAAAAAAATGTTTCCTTCCCAAAACAGAAGAATAGATGGAACATCCCTGGAACCCTTGTTTTTTAAAAGTAACATATGGTATCCCGAATTTCAATCCATGGGGGCCCATACTCTCTATGTACCAAATTTTTTCATCTATATATAGAACATCCTAACACAATTTAGTCGAAACCAACAACATGACCCAAAATATTTCTATCAGTGAGCACCCGTACACCTAAGGGACCAAATTGTGGTTTCCATCCAATTAGAACCATAACATTTACCAATACACTTATCACAATAGAAGTCATATATATCATGGGGCCTTTAACAATATCATTCAATCTATAATGATCCTAAATGGTATGGAAAAAATGTATGGCATGTGATTTTTAACAAGTTCCTATATGATGCATGAGATGGAATACCCTCATCTCATTTGGTTTGGTATGCCCAACTCTCCCACACTGTTAGAAACTCGGTTGGATATCTGATGATATGTTCTTGATACTAGGATCACTATGAGTAATCTCTAGACGATGATTCACGCTAATGGTTGAAACAGTACTAGATCCTGGTGTCGAGCCACCCTCGCTCTCATATCCAGATTTATTATGGTTTTGTTCATTAATCATTACCTCGTTTACTATAAGAATTTCATATAGGACTTATCATGATTTGAAACACTAATTATGGGGTTGTCAAAGAGGGGTGTGAATTATGTATGGACAGATTCTTCTGAGACATCTTTTCAAGAGCTGTAAGGGAGATTAAAGTTAGCACCAATATTTATTTTTCCAGAATCAAGTTGGGGTTATACTATGTACTGGGACACCTCATGTATCAATATAGGATATTTTCATATGCATGGGGATCAATTTGTTGTGTATGGGTCATAGTATTTGAGGCCACATTAGAGGAATTACCTGAAACATGATTTAGTGTTTTTTTGCGGTAGTTCATACCTTACATTATTGGAGACACTACTTACTATGAGAGAATTTTTTGGTATACACACACCACAAAAGTATCAAGTAAAAATATACTCAACATGATATTAATATGAGGCAGTGTAGGTGGATGGAGTAACTTTAGTCTTTTTACTTCATGATTGCATGCACACATGGTAAAGGAAAGGCAGTGGCTGATGCACTAAGAAGGGTGACACTAACATGGGTTGTGCAGAAGTCTGTTCGGAAGGGGAAGATTATGGAATTTTTCTAGGAGATTCATTTATAGGTGCATGATAGGAAAGGATAGACTTTTATTTCATCCATTGTGGTTATCTCTACCTTACTAGAAAGGGTGATGTTGAGGCAGCTATCAAATTCCCAAGGCCCAGTCTTATGGGAGAGTATGAGACGAGGGGACCGTCCTCCTAGTTGGACCATTTCTGGGGATTAAGACATGTGGTTAAATGGTCACATATGGGTTTCGAAAAACATGTGAAATGAGATGATGTGGGATTTTCATGCTTCTATTTTGGCGGTGCATCCTGGTATCACTAAGATGTTTAGAGATTTACATCATCAATACTGTTGGAAAGGTATAAAGGGAGATGTAGCAGGTTATTTCATGATATGTTCCACCTATTAGTAGGTGAAGGTGGAGTATAAGCAGCCATCCAAACATTTACAATAGCTACCCATTCATTATTAGAAAAGGAAAAAAATGTCATGATGGATTTTGTGACAGGTTTACTTAGGTAACTACAAGGTAATGATGCAGTTTGGGTTATTATTGATTGACTTATGAAGGTTTAACATTTCCTATCGATCAAAGAAACCCTTAGTGATTATGAGATTGGAAGGTTTTACTTATGTAAGATCATACAATTGCATTGGGTCCCACATTAAATAATTTAAAATTGGGATTCTTGGTTTACATCTAATTTATGGAAAGGAATATTAAGGGAATTGTGTATATAAGTGATTCTGAGCACTGCATACCACCCCTAGATAGTTTTCTAATTAGAGCGCCTGATTCCGGTGCTAGAGGACATGCTTCTGGTATGCATCTTGAGCTTTGGGGGTTCTTGGGAGACACACATACCCCTTATTATGTTTTCCTACAATAATAGATTCCAGGATACTATTCAAATTGCACCATATGCGGCTTTGAATGGTAAGACATGCTGATCACCCCTGTGATAGCAGGAGGCTGGACATGCTGCTTTGTTGGGGCCTCCTCTTGTTTAGTTTACCACTGAGTAAGTTCAGGTGATTCAAAAGAAGAAGGATATAGTGTAGTCCTCTCAGAAATGATACATTGATCTCCAGAGATGACCTTTTCAGTTCAAGTTTGGGGATAGAGTTTTCCAACATTTCACACTGAGGTTGGGACACAATAGGATTAGGATATAGGGTAAGATTTTACAAAGATTTTTCTGGTCATTCGATATTTTGGAGATAGTAGGGATTGTTTCCAATAAATTGAAGTTACCTCAGAGGTACAAGGCTATACACGACCTCTTCCAGGTATCTTAGTTGTGACATTAATTTTCAGGCCCATCTCACTCATTTGAGTCTGATGAAGTGGATTTTTCCGAAGATTCATCATTATAGGATCATCCTATTCATATTATAGATCATAGCATGATGGTTCTCTATGGCCAATAAATTTCTTTTAGTACGGGTTCTATGGAAGCATGGACAAGTGCAGGATGAGAACTGGGGGAGGGTGGTCAAAGTATAATCATTATGGCTAGAGTAATTCTATGATTTTCCTTTCTCTATCCTTATAAGGTAAATTCGATGTGTGAATTTATTTATGGGGGATTTTTTTATGAAATTTGTTCATCCTTCGAGGTATGGATATTTCTTATTCATTTATTAATTATGAAAATGGAGAGAAAATAGATCAAAGGATGGTAACATTCCCATTACACGACATGACATGGATTTACATGATATTTATTTTTAGGTACATGGTGTGTAAGGAGAATTGAAAGTTGTATAATCCCAATTCCCAACCAGGTAATGACATGTCTAGGATTTTTATGAACACGACATTTAGTTTCTGGTACACGATGTGTCCTTTTAAATCTGGCAGTAGCATCATTTTTTCAGATAGACAGAAACAATCCCTCCTTTACTGAGCAATGTTCCTAGGAAATCCAATCAGATATTTTCATCCTTCTTCATTGTTCAACAATTGATTCAAACACCATCTGATCTATTGAAATCCCATTAGTTTGTCCTTAATTCCTCTTAATCCTTTCTTCCATATTTCTTCTCTCGACATAGTTATTGAATATTTTAATTTTATTCTTGTTTTATAGATATACTCAGTTATAGTTTTAATTGATGCTCGACATTGGACGAGGAGAGTCATATATGTATGATGTAGGAGGTCTTGTACTTTTACTAGTTTTCAAGTTGAATATATATGTCTTAGATCCAAATTCCCACTTTTAGGGTGTTTGTTGATTTATATTAGTCTATTATTATTTTATATTATTTTTTAGGTAATTGGTTATATAAGTCCCCGGCCTTAAACCTTTCTTAATATTGAATTAAATGAATAATTCACATTGGGGATATTTTTAGGTTTAGAGTTTTAGAGAATTAGGAAATAAGTATTACTTATCAAAAGATTACAATGTAGACACTTCTACTAAGTTTCCATAAGAAAAACTCTTAAAAGAAACATGTCTAGTTCCATGTTTTAGATAGCATGTCTTTCCTTGATCCCATCCTTGACCCTATTCATCTTTAAGTCCTCTATAAAACATTTCAAAAACCTGGGATGAGAATAAAAAGCTCAGTAATGGATATAAAAATATGGAAAGGAAACATGATTACATGTATACATAAGAATCAATGAAATCATACTTTACTCATAAAACATAAGCACTTTAACATACCTCATCAAATCATTAATAAAACATAGCAATGATAAGGCATAAAGGTAAATTGAGGAATTCATAACATTCTTACGTAGGGAGTAACCCTCTTGGTTACGTTTGGAATACCCATCATAGTATATTCCCTAAATCTCTTCGGAGAAACCTTAACGTTTAACCCCTTCGCGTTACCCAATGCATTGGAGAGCTATATCGGGCTCACCCGCCATTAGATTATCACAGAACCACCAATTTTCATAATAATTCCCAAGAACCATAACATAAACATATTATATAAAACATGCCTAAAGAAAACATAACATTTTCACATTTCAATCACAATATAACATTTTTGGATATTTAAATAATGAATCCATCCAAAAAAACCATTTTCAAAACCATTTAAAACATTTAATAAAGAGATTTTTGAATCAAAGTGTCCCATACCACCTTAAAGATTTTAACATTTTAAACCATTAATATCAATATAAAAAATCCTTAAAACCATTTTGAAAATATGGATATTAATAAGAACAAATTATTAAAACATTTAAATCGATATTTTGGTTAAAGGGTTTTTACCAAAATTAGGGACACTTGAATACAATAATTGAGCAATAACAATTAATCAGAACATTATAATATCATGAGAATAAATTGATTCATGATATAATATTCCAAAGGATAGTATATACATCATATAATAGTGAATTGGTTCATAACAAAAATGAAGTCTCAATAGAAATGTAAAATGTGAGGAAATCCCTTGTAAAGAAGGTATCCTTAAATTAAGGATAAATCATTCTCAAAATTATGTGTGAAAAATATAAATACACCCAATATAAGTGGATATTAAGTTTAAAAAAATAAAATTCCATTCACACATATTCAAAAAATGACATATTAAATAACTACAGGTTGAACCCAATGAAATCGAAATTGGGTTAAAAAGTTCCCTTGGTAAAATTCGACAGCCTAACGGCATCAATTCAAAATTCATAAATTTAATTAATGAGAGATAAAAAGGGTATCTCATCACTTGGAAATAAAATTTACATCAATAAGGATATAGAAGAACATATCCCAACATAATAGTATGTGAATCAAAATACATAACAAAAGAAGTCTTTTAAAAAAAGGAGGGTGAAAGGTTCCCTTGCTGACTAGGGTAACTTTCGAAACGTACACCCAATTGAAGAAGTGTCATACAATGAATACGTAAATACCCATAAATGGAATTATATTACAAACGGAGTATAATAATGGGCAGTACATACACCACTCAAAGGAAATGGTGGAAAATGTAGCATAAATCTCACGGGAATAAAAGTGAGATGAAAAATCCCTTATGAAAACTCGGCAGCCTAACAGCGCCACTTAAAACCTCAAAAATGGATTAATGATATCAAATAGGGTATCTCATCATATTAAAATAAAATTTAAAGAAATAGTAATATAAAATAACATCCCCCAACATAACAAAGAGGTGCTTAAAATAAGTGACATAAAGGAGAGTACTTAAAAAGAAAGGGAGGGGTAAGATCCCTTACCTCATGTCTGACATGACTCGATCGTTCTTTAATCTCATAAATAATAAAATTTGGTCAATTTATAATTTCATAAGTACCTCCTTTAAGGATTATTATTTAGTTCATATCACATATTATAATGTTATAACAATTTGTTAATAAAGTGAGTTCCTATCAGACGATTTTGTCGATGTTCGGTACATGAGTAAAAATTGAACTTGTAGGAAAAGGATTTTCCATGTAGTTAGAGGTACATAATATCCAGAATAGTATTTATGTTTTAAATATCATATATATCCCTTAAATATTCATTTTATACTATTCCATAACATTTGGATATAAAAAATTAAAAGCACCGTTCATGGAGACGGTAGGCCGTACGTAAGCATGAACTCTACTTTCTTTTTTTGTCATATTAATGGAATTAAAAAAAACTAAGATATATATATATATATTATAATTACAGAATTATATCCATCATTTAAATGTAATATATTTCATATATATCCATTATATATATGTATTTATAATAGTACATAACATTGGGGATAAGAAATGAAATGTACCGTTCATGGAGACGGTAAGCCGTACGTACGCATGAACGCTACATTAATTTCTTTTTTTTGTATTCAATGTAATGAAATAATAATGAAATAAAGGTATTTTATAATTATAGTAGGATATAATATGTAATACCATTAATTACATCCTTTATACATCCCACATATGGCATTAACGAATCAAATCACTTTGAGGGGGCGGTAGTCTGCACTTCCAAAAAACAAGATATCGCATTTACCCATAATGGAAACCATAATGGTATTCAATAAATGAAAAATAAAGAATATTAAGGAAAACATAAAAATCATATATATCATATATTAATATAGTTACATCTTTATGGCCACCTTTTAAGGTTTTAAAAGAATATTGAACAATCATCGTTTCGTGAGGCAGTAATTCGCCATCCACAGAAACCATATGTTCTTTAACCATTAGACGAAGGTGTGTGTAAGTATAGCTCAAATACATAACATAAAAACACAATAGTATATTTAATATACTGGTGTTGTTACAAAATATAGAAATAAAAATAGTTTTGAGGGTTGGACAAGGAAAATAAAACATAAGAACACAAGAGAGTTCCCTACCTTTAAATCGGGTAACTCTCTTTGATTTGAGCTCAAAGGCTTCCTTGGAAAGAATTATGCCCAAAGTGAGGCTTCAATTATTAATAGAGGGATGTTTAGAGATGAAATGGTAATGTTTTGTACAAGTAAAAGGCTTGAGAGGTGTGGTTATGGTGGTAGAGGTGGGGGCCTTTTATAAGAGGAGAGGAGGGGCACTCTTGGAATGTTATAAAATATTACTTTATTATATAATGATTTTCGGATTTTAAAGGTCCCAAAAGGATATATTTATAAAATAAGGTGATAAGGTTTCTAAATCCACCCATCCAATAGGTTTGTGTCAATTTTAGGACTTATACTTTACATTATCTTTTCATTTTATTAAAATCGTTAAATGATGAGGTAATCACTACATCATCATGGTGTCATAAATAATTTAATTTATTTAGTGTCTAAAAATTATAAAAAATATATCATGATGTAGGAAATAATTTTATATTCCTAATGAATATTTATAGTCAAAAATATGACTTTTATAACCCCATGTAAAAATTGTTTTAGTAAAACAACACATGTTTGTGACATTTTAATTTTAACTTTAAATAAAAAGTTATTTATGTCATTTTCCTACCAAAGTGGCTCCATGGGGTCCCCAAGTTAACCCATGGATTTTCTAGGTCGGCCATGACCAATACAATGAGGGTATGACATGTTTATAAGTCATTTCATATTATTAAAACATTATTTTTACCTTAAATTACACTAATTACCTTTAATCGTGATTAATAAAACTTAAAAATTACTATTCCCCAAAAAACAATTTAATCTCATTGAACAACATTTTACTTCTTAATGACAACCATGTATGTCGGATTTTTTAAAAATCAAATCACAAAGTGGCAAAGTTTCATTTAAGCGAAAAATCAGTTTCTTTAACTACCACTTAGTGGTTTCACTATTCATCAAAAAATGTAGTTTTTCAGAAAAATACCAAAAATTCACCCTAAGATATATTTGATATTATGAATTGAAAAATTATGTCTATTTTAAAAATTTCAAATCATATAAGTTGAATTAATTAATTTAATAATTAATACCCACTGTCAAAACAAATAGCGTGTTTTTGAGAAACAATATCTATTAAAAGATTGACACTAGTTTAAGTCCAATTTCAAAGTGAAATTAATTCCAATGACCACTATTGGATTAAATGGTAAAAATATATTATAATTTTACTTTAAAACCAATTCAAAAGATAATCTAATAATATAAATAAATTATATTAAAAATAGGTTTTGAATTAAAATACAACATTTTCACTATTCATTACAAAATGAACATTATCGGAAAAATACCAAAAATATACACAATGTAAATTTTGAAGTAAATATTCTAAATAGGAATTTTATTTTGTCTAATATAACATATGAAAATTTCAAAAAGTGTATTGAAAAAGTTTTCGCCATCAAAAGGTGGTTAATCGACCTTTTAAAGAATATTAGAATATTTACGCTTAAAATAGGATTCATTCACATTTTAGGCCTCTAACATTTATTGGATAAAAGTAAAATATTTTACAAACATATATAATCATTTTATAGTTATTTCTGTTCATTCTCGCCATTACAACGACTAGGTGTTAACTGCCATTTAAAATAATATTATATTATTATTAGAGTGCAACACTAGATTCCCAAGAAACTCGTTGTTGTGTATTGGGTACGCCATCGAGTATAGCGTCCCCTTTAAAGTAATATTAATATTTTATTCCCAAATATGGATAAATATGAAAATTTCATATTCTTTATTTACCTGGGGTGTTACATCCTTCCCCCCTTTTGGGAATTGTGTCCTCGCAATTTTTAAAATTAGGCTTGGAAGGTTCAGGGAAAATCCCACATCAGAACAAGAGTAAGTAAAACTATCTCTTTAAATTAAAGAAAGAGAATTAGAAAGGTCACTCGAGTTAACCCATATTAGGATTCCATGTAGGAAAATATGGACATGGAAGAAAAAACAAAGGGTCATGTTCTGAGGGAGAGTGATAGTAAACATGTCTAGGAGAAAGTTAACCATAAGAAAATCACAAACATGTGGTGGGTTAAACGGTATTTGATTCCCCAGTAGGAAAAGTTAATAGAAAACATTTTTGTTCTATGTTACTTTTCATTGAGGAATTTATTTTTGACCTTAAGGAAACATACTTACTTGTCATGCAGACTCTCATATCATACTAGATTTCTTACACAACCTCATATTTTTTTACAAAAGATGAGTATTTAGGATGAATTTCTAATATTAAGAGAGTTATAATCAACTTATATAGAATCACCTAATCCACAAAAGAGAACTATATATTTCCCATGTATTTAGACCGTAACCAAAACCAATATTTTTAGAACAATATCAGATATTCCACAAATGGATATTCCATTATAAAAAAGAAAATCTATTCTCAATCTACAAAATTTGTCCAACAAAACCCAAATTCCAATGAAGACCATTCAATAAACAATTTGTCCATAAAATTCTTCAAAGTAAACCAAAATAAGATTGAAACCCAAATATTTGAAGGATTTAATCACATAGTCTTCCAAGGTACAAATTAACATTTATCTCTAAATAACATCAGTCATTCTTAAAGTCTCAGATTGAAAAATAATTAACCTAATCACATATCCTCCACGATAGGATAATAATTCCCATAGAAAACACAAAATAAACTTACTCTTAATTCATAAAATCATCTAACTAAAAAAGAATAAGTCATACTAACCAGGTACTTCACGTAGTCCAGTGGTAGGCAATAAATACCAGTCGCACTTTGGTTGTGGGTTCGATTCCCACAGCTTTGTTCGACACGATGGGTTATCACACGGTCTACGTGTTGTCCTTTTTCCAAAACTATATAATTCTTAAAACATTCCCCAAAACGAGATAAAATCTTCAAAAATAATCATAACATATATTAACCTCAAGTTTATCTCATGCCTTTAATTTTCTATCATATCATAGAGTAACCCATAATTTCCTAAAAATAAAGGATCATATAAACCCTAATGGTTACCTTTATAATTATTGCCTGAACTTCCACATCAACTGGTCATCTCGTACATGATGCATTACAGAACATACCAAGGTTCAAGTGGTTGATCATGACTTCTTGATAGTTGCTTTAGAACACCTACGAGATTCCTCATTGAATCCCCCATTTCATCCAGTCACTTAATCAGAGAACCACCATAGTTTCCTTCAAACCCATTGTCACTTTGGTGCCAGCTAGATCCATCAATTTACTAAAAACAGAAATGTCAGTGTGGGTATATCAACAAAACCATCATGTACTAATGAGGAAGATAAACACTTAGATATACTAAATCATTCACTTCATCTAAAACTAGGACTCTTTATGAAATCCTAGCCATTATGGTAATGGCACTTATTCTTAGAGAATACACTAACCTCTAATGTTATCGAAACTGACCTCTAATACCAAATATAAGGCCACGACCTTACAACTTACATAATATTGAATTAAATGAATAATTCACATTGAGGATATTTTCAGGTTTAGTGTTTTAAGAATTAGGACATAACTATTACTTCTCAAAAGATTACAAAGTAGACACTTATACTATGTTTCCATAAAAAAACTCTTAAAATAATCATGTCTAGTTCCATGTTTTAGATAGCATGTCTTTCCTTGATCCCATCATTGACCTGATTCATCTTTAAGTCCTGTGTAAAATATTTCAAAAATTTTGTATGAGAATAAAAAACTCAGCAATGGATATAAAAATATGGAAAGGAAACATGAGTACATGTATACATAAGAATCAATGAAATCATACATTACTCATAAAACATAAGCACTTTAACATACCTCATCAAATCATGAATAAAACATATAAATCATAAGGCATAAAGGTAACTTAAGGCATTCATAACATTCTTACATAAGGAGTAACCCTCTTGGTTACATTTGCAATACCCATCACAGTATATTCCCTAAATCTCTTCGGATAAACCTTAACGTTTAACCCCTTCGTGTTACCCAATGCATTGGAGAGCTATATCGGGCTCACCCACCATTAGTTTATCACAGAACCACCAATTTTCATAATAATTCCCAAGAACCATAACATAAACATATTATATAAAACATGCCTAATGAAAACATAACATTTTCACATTTCAATCACAATATAACATTTTTTGATATTTAAATAATAAATCCATCCAAAAAAACCATTTTCAAACCCATTTAAAACATTTAATAAAGAGATTTTTGGATCAAAGTGTCCCATACCACCTTAAAGATTTTAACATTTTAAACCATTAATATCAATATAAAAAATCCTTAAAACCATTTTGAAAATATGGATATTAATAAGAACAAATTATTAAAACATTTAAATCGATATTTTGGTTAAAGGGTTTTTACCAAAATTAGAGACACTTGAATACAATAATTGAGGAATAACATTTAATCAGAACATTATAATATCATGAGAATAAATTGATTCATGATATAATATTCAAAAGGATATTATATACATCATATAATAGTGAATTGGTGCATAACAAAAATGAAGTCTCAATAGAAATGTAAAATGTGAGGAAATCCCTTGTAAAGAAGGTATGCTTAAATTAAGGATAAATCATTCTCAAAATTATGTGTGAAAAATATAAATACACCAAATATAAGTGGATATTATGTTTAAAAAAATAAAATTCCATTCACACATATTCAAAAAATGACATATTCAATAACCACAGGTTGAACCCAATGAAATCGAAATTGTGTTAAAAAGTTCCCTTGGTAAAATTCGACAGCCTAACGGCATCAATTCAAAATTCATAAATTTAATTGATGAGAGATAAAAAGGGTATCTCATCACTTGGAAATAAAATATACATCAATAAGGATATAGAAGAACATATCCCAACATAATAGTATGTGAATCAAAATACATAACAAAAGAAGTCTTTTAAAAAAAGGAGGGTGAAAGGTTCCCTTGCTGACTAGGGTAACTTTCGAAACGTACACCCAATTGAAGAAGTGTCATACAATGAATACATAAATACCCATAAATGGAATTATATTACAAACGGAGTATAATAATGGGCAGTACATACACCACTCAAAGGAAATGGTGGAAAATGTAGCATAAATCTCACGGGAATAAAAGTGAGATGAAAAATCCCTTACGAAAACTCGGCAGCCTAACAGCGCCACTTAAAACCTCAAAAATGGATTAATGAGATCAAATAGGGTATCTCATCATATTAAAATAAAATTAAAAGAAATTAGAATATAAAATAACATCCCCCAACATAACAAAGAGGTGCTTAAAATAAGTGACATAAAGGAGAGTACTTAAAAAGAAAGGGAGGGGTAAGATCCCTTACCTCATGTCTGACATGACTCAATCGTTCTTTAATCTCATAAATAATAAAATTTGGTCAATTTATAATTTCATAAGTACCTCCTTTAAGGATTATTATTTAGTTCATATCATATATTATAATGTTATAACAATTTGTTAATAAAGTGAGTTCCTATCAGACGATTTTGTCGATGTTCGGTACATGAGTAAAAATTGAACTTGTAGGAAAAGGATTTTCCATGTAGTTAGAGGTACATAATATCCAGAATAGTATTTATGTTTTAAATATCATATATATCCCTTAAATATTCATTTTATACTATTCCATAACATTTGGATATAAAAAATTAAAAGCACCGTTCATGGAGACGGTAGGCCGTACGTAAGCATGAACTCTACTTTCTTTTTTTGTCATATTAATGGAATTAAAAAAACTAAGATATATATATATATATTATAATTACATAATTATATCCATCATTTAAATGTAATATATTTCATATATATCCATTATATATATGTACTTATAATAGTACATAACATTGGGGATAAGAAATGAAATGTACCGTTCATGGAGACGGTAAGCCGTACGTACGCATGAACGCTACATTAATTTCTTTTTTTTGTATTCAATGTAATGAAATAATAATGAAATAAAGGTATTTTATAATTATAGTAGGATATAATATGTTATACCATTAATTACATCCTTTATACATCCCACATATGGCATTAACGAATCAAATCACTTTGAGGGGGCGGTAGTCTGCACTTCCAAAAAACAAGATATCGCATTTACCCATAATGGAAACCATAATGGTATTCAATAAATGAAAAATAAAGAATATTAAGGAAAACATAAAAATCATATATATCATATATAAATATAGTTACATCTTTATGGCCACCTTTTAAGTTTTTAAAAGAATATTGAACAATCATCATTTCGTGAGGCAGTAATTCGCCATCCACAGAAACCATATGTTCTTTAACCATTAGACGAAGGTGTGTGTATGTATAGCTCAAATACTTAACATAAAAACACAATAGTATATTTAATATACTGGTGTTGTTACAAAATAAAGAAATAAAAATAGTTTTGAGGGTTGGACAAGGAAAATAAAACATAAGAACACAAGAGAGTTCACTACCTTTAAATCGGGTAACTCTCTTTGATTTGAGCTCAAAGGCTTCCTTGGAAAGAACTATGCCCAAAGTGAGGCTTCAATTATTAATATAGGGATGTTTAGAGATGAAATGGGCATGTTTTGTCCAAGGAAAAGGGTTGAGAGGTGTGGTTATGGTGGTAGAGGTGGGGGCCTTTTATAAGAGGAGAGGAGGGGCACTCTTGGAATGTTATAAAATATTACTTTATTATATAATGATTTTCGGATTTTAAAGGTCCCAAAAGGATATATTTATAAACTAAGGTGATAGGGTTTCTAAATCCACCCATCCAATAGGTTTGTGTCAATTTTAGGACTTATACTTTACATTATCTTTTCATTTTATTAAAATCGTTAAATAATGAGGTAATCACTACATCATCATCGTGTCATAAATAATTTAATTTATTTAGTGTCTAAAAATTATAAAAAATATATCATGATGTAGGAAATATTTTTATATTCCTAATGAATATTTATAGTCAAAAATATGACTTTTATAACCCCATGTAAAAATTGTTTTAGTAAAACAACACATGTTTGTGACATTTTAATTTTAACTTTAAATAAAAAGTTATTTATGTCATTTTCCTACCAAAGTGGCTCCATGGGGTCCCCAAGTTAACCCATGGATTTTCTAGGTCGGCCATGACCAATCTAATGAGGGTAGGACATGTTTATAAGTCATTTCATATTATTAAAACATTATTTTTACCTTAAATTACACTAATTACCTTTAATCGTGATTAATAAAACTTAAAAATTACTATTCCCCAAAAAAAAATTTAATCTCAATGAACAAAATTTTACTTCTTAATGACAACCATGTATGTCGGATTTTTTATAAATCAAATCACAAAGTGGCAAAGTTTCATTTAAGCGAAAAATCAGTTTCTTTAACTACCACTTAGTGGTTTCACTATTCATCAAAAAATGTAGTTTTTCAGAAAAATACCAAAAATTAACCCTAAGATATATTTGATATTATGAATTGAAAAATTATGTCTATTTTAAAAATTTCAAAGCATATAAGTTGAATTAATTAATTTAATAATTAATACCCACTGTCAAAACAAATAGCGTGTTTTTGAGAAACAATATCTATTAAAAGATTGACACTAGTTTAAGTCCAATTTCAAAGTGAAATTAATTCCAATGACCACTATTGGATTAAATGGTAAAAATATATTATAATTGTACTTTAAAACCAATTCAAAAGATAATCTAATAATATAAATAAATTATATTAAAAATAGGTTTTGAATTAAAATACAACATTTTCACTATTCATTACAAAATGAACATTATCGGAAAAATACCAAAAATATACACAATGTAAATTTTGAAGTAAATATTCTAAATAGGAATTTTATTTTGTCTAATATAACATATGAAAATTTCAAAAAGTGTATTGAAAAAGGTTTCGCCATCAAAAGGTGGTTAATCGACCTTTTAAAGAATATTAGAATATTTACGCTTAAAATAGGATTCATTCACATTTTAGGCCTCTAACATTTATTGGATAAAAGTAAAATATTATACAAACATATATAATCATTTTATAGTTAGTTCTGTTCATTCTCGCCATTACAACGACTAGGTGTTAACTGCCATTTAAAATAATATTATATTATTATTAGAGTGCAACTCTAGATTCCCAAGAAACTCGTTGTTGTGTATTGGGTACGCCGTCGAGTATAGCGTCCCCTTTAAAGTAATATTAATATTTTATTCACAAATATGGATAAATATGAAAATTTCATATTCTTTATTTACCTGGGGTGTTACATCCTTCCCCCCTTTTGGGAATTGTTTCCTCGCAATTTTTAAAATTAGGCTTGGAAGGTTCAGGGAAAATCCCACATCAGAACAAGAGTCAGTAAAACTATCTCTTTAAATTAAAGAAAGAGAATTAGAAAGGTCACTCGAGTTAACCCATATTAGGATTCCATGTAGGAAAACATGGACATGGAAGAAAAAACAAAGGGTCATGTTCTAAAGGAGAGTGATAGTAAACATGTCTAGGAGAAAGTTAACCATAAGAAAATCACAAACATGTGGTGGGTTAAACGGTATTTGATTCCCCAGTAGGAAAAGTTAATAGAAAATATTTTTGTTCTATGTTACTTTTCATTGACGAATTTATTTTTGACCTTAAGGAAACATACTTACTTGTCATGCAGACTCTCATATCCTACTAGATTTCTTACACAACCTCATATTTTCTCCAAAAGATGAGTATTTAGGATGAATTTCTAATATTAAGAGAGCTATAATCAACTTATATAGAATCACCTAATCCACAAAAGAGAACTATATATTTCCCATGTATTTAGACCGTAACCAAAACCAATATTTTTAAAACAATATCAGATAATCCACAAATGGATATTCCATTATAAAAAAGAAAATCTATTCTCAATCTCCAAAATTTGTCCAACAAAACCCAAATTCCAATGAAGACCATTCAATAAACAATTTGTCCATAAAATTCTTCAAAGTAAACCAAAATAATATTGAAACCCAAATATTTGAAGGATTTAATCACATAGTCTTCCAAGGTTCAAATTAACATTTATCTCTAAATAACATCAGTCATTCTTAAAGTCTCAGATTGAAAAATAATTAACCTAATCACATATCCTCCACGATAGGATAATAATTCCCATAGAAAACCCAAAATAAACTTACTCTTAATTCATAAAATCATCTAACTAAAAAAGAATAAGTCATACTAACCAGGTACTTCACGTAGTCCAGTGGTTGGCAATAAATACCAGTCGCACTTTGGTTGTGGGTTCGATTCCCACAGCTTTGTTCGACACGATGGGTTATCACACGGTCTACGTGTTGTCCTTTTTCCAAAACTATATAATTCTTAAAACATTCCCCAAAACGAGATAAAATCTTCAAAAATAATCATAACATATATTAACCTCAAGTTTATCTCATGCCTTTCATTTTCTATCATATCATAGAGTAACCCATAATTTCCTAAAAAGAAAGGATCATATAAACCCTAATGGTTACCTTTATAATTATTGCCTGAACTTCCACATCAACTGGTCATCTCGTACATGATGCATTACAGAACATACCAAGGTTCAAGTGGTTGATCATGACTTCTTGATAGTTGGTTTAGAACACCCACGAGATTCCTCATTGAATCCCCCATTTCATCCAGTCACTTAATCAGAGAACCACCATAGTTTCCTTCAAACCCATTGTCACTTTGGTGCCAGCTAGATCCATCAATTTACTAAAAACAGAAATGTCAGTGTGGGTATATCAACAAAACCATCATGTACTAATGAGGAAGATAAACACTTAGATATACTAAATCATTCACTTCATCTAAAACTAGGACTCTTTATGAAATCCTAGCCATTATGGTAATGGCACTTATTCTTAGAGAATACACTAACCTCTAATGTTATCGAAACTGACCTCTGATACCAAATATAAGGCCCCGGCCTTACAACTTACATAATATTGAATTAAATGAATAATTCACATTGAGGATATTTTCAGGTTTAGTGTTTTAGAGAATTAGGACATAACTATTACTTTTCTAAAGATTACAAAGTAGACACTTATACTATGTTTCCATAAAAAACTCTTAAAATAATCATGTCTACTTCCATGTTTTAGATAGCATGACTTTCCTTGATCCCATCATTGACCTGATTCATCTTTAAGTCCTGTGTAAAATATTTCAAAAATTTGGTATGAGCATAAAAAACTCAGCAATGGATATAAAAATATGGAAAGGAAACATGAGTACATGTATACATAAGAATCAATGAAATCATACATTACTCATAAAACATAAGCACTTTAACATACCTCATCAAATCATGAATAAAACATATAAATCAAAAGGCATAAAGGTAACTTAAGACATTCATAACATTCTTACATAAGGAGTAACCCTCTTGGTTACATTTGCAATACCCATCACAGTATATTCCCTAAATCTCTTCGGATAAACCTTAACGTTTAACCCCTTCGTGTTACCCAATGCATTGGAGAGCTATATCGGGCTCACCCGCCCTTAGTTTATCACAGAACCACCCATTTTAAAAACAATGCCCAAGAACCATAACATAAAATTTTCACATAAAACATGCATAAAGGAAACATAAAATTTCCACATTTCAATCACAATATAAAATTTTTGGATATTGAAATAATGAATCCATTAAAAAAACCATTTTCAAAACCATTTAAAAAATTTAATAAAGAGATTTTTTAATCAAAGTGTCCCATACCACCTTGAAGATTTTAACATTTTAAACCATTAAAATCAATATAAATAAATCCTTAAAACCATTTTGAAAACATGGATATTAATAAGAACAAATCCTTAAAGCATTTAGAGCGATATTTTGGTTAAAGGGTTTTTATCAAAATTAGAGACACTTGAATAAAATAATTGAGGAATAACATTTAATCAGAACATTATAATATCATGAGAATAAATTGATTCATGATATAATATTACAATGGACAGAATATACACCATATAAGAGTGAATTGGTGCATAACAACAATTAAGTCTCAATAGAAATGTAAAATGTGATGAAATCCCATATAAAGAAGGTATCCTTAAATTAAGGATAAATCATTCTCAAAATTATTTGTGAAAAATATAAATACACCCAATATAAGTGGATATTATGTGTAAAACAATAAAATTCCATTCACACATATTCAAAGGATGAAATATTCAATAACTACATGTTGAACCCAAAGAAATCGAAATTGGGTTAAAAAGTTCCCTTGGTAAAATTCGACAGCCTAACGGCGTCACTTCAAAATTCAGAAAATGAATTTATGGGAGATAAAAAGGGTATCTCATCACATGGAAATAAAATTTACATCAATATGGATATATAATAATATGTCCCAACATAATAGTATGTGAATTAAAAGACATAACAAAATAAGTCTTTTAAAAAGAGGAGGGTGAAAGGTTCCTTTACCGACTTGGGTAACTTTCGAAACGTACACCACATTGAAGTAGTGTCATAAAATGAATATTTAAATACCCATAAATGGAATTATATTACAAAAGTAGTATAATAATGGGAATTACATACACCACTTAAAGGAAATTGTGGCAAATGTAACATAAATCTCACGGGAATAAAAGTGAGATGAAAAATCCCTTACGAAAACATGGCAGCCTAACGGCACCACATAAAACATAAAAATGGATTAATGAGTTCAAATAGGGTCTCTCATAATATTAAAATAAAATTTACAGCAATAGGAATATAAAAGAACATCCCCCAACATAACAAAGAGGTTCTTAAAAGAAGTGACATAAAGTAGAGTACTTAAAAAGAAAGGGAGGGATAAAATCCCTTACCTCATGTCCGACATGACTCAATCGTTCGTTAATCTCCTGAATAATAAAATTTGGTCAATTTATTATTTCTTAAGTACCTCCTTTAAAGATTATTATTCAGTTCATATCACATATTATAATCTTATAATAATTGGTTAATAAAGTGAGTTCATATCAGACGTTTTTTTCGATGTTCGGTACATGAGTAAAAATTGAACTTGTTGGAAAAGAATTTTCCATGTAGTTATAGGTACATGATATCCAGAATAGTATTTATGTTTCAAATTTCATATATATCCCGTATATATTCATTTTATACTATTCCATAACATTTGTAGATAAAAAATTAAAAGCACCGTTCACGGAGATGGTAGGTCGTACGTACGCATGAACGCTACATTCTTTTTTTGTCATATTAATGGAATTAAAAAAAATGAGATATATATATATAGTATAATTCCATAATAATATCCATCATTTAGATGTAATATATTACATATATATCCATTATATATATGTACTTATAATAGTACATAACATTTGGAGATAAGAAATGAAATGTACCATTCATGGAGACGGTAAGTCGTACATACGCATGAACGCTACTTTCATTTCTTTTTTTTATTGAATGGAATGAAATAATAATTATATAAAGGTATATTATAATTTCATTAGGATATCATATGTAATACCATTAATTCCATCCTTTATACATCCCACAAGTGGTATTAACGAATCAAATCACTTTGAGGGGGTTGTAGTCCGCACTTCCTAAAATGATGATATCGCATTTACCCTTAATGGAAACCATAAAGGTATGTCATAAATGAAAAATACAGAAGCTTAAGGAAAAAATAAAAATCTTATATATTATATATAAATATAGTTACATCTTAATGGCCACCTTTGAGGGTGTTAAATGAATATTGAACAATCATCGTTTCGTGAGGCAGTAATTCGTCATCTACAGAAACAGTATGTTCATTAACCATTAGACGAAGGTGTGTGTAAGTGTAGCTCTAATACATCCCATAACAATATCCTAGTATATTTAAGATACTGGTTTTGTTTCAAAAGAAAGGAATAAAAAGAGATTATAGGGTTGGAGAAGAAAAATAAAACATAAGAACACAAGAGAGTACACTACCTTTAAATCGGGTTACTCTCTTTGATTTGAGCTCAAAGGCTTCCTTGGAAAGGATTATTCCTAATGTGAGGCTTCAATGATGAATATAGGGATGTGGAGAGATGACATGGGAAGGTTTTTGCCGAGACAAAGGCTTGAGTGGTGTGGGTAAGGTGGTAGAGGTGGGGTCCTTTTATAAGAGGAGAGGAGGGGCACTCTTGGAAAGTTATAAAATATTACTTTATTATATAATGATTTTAGGATTTTAAAGGTCCCAAAAGGATATATTTCTAGGATAAGGTGATAAGGTTTCTAAATACACCCATAAAATAGGTCTGTGAAAATTTTAGGTCTTATATTTTACATTATCTTTTCATTTTATTTAAATCATTAAATAATGAGGTAATCGCTGCATCATCATGGTGTCCTAAATAATTTAATTTATATAGTGTCTAAAATTTATAAAAAAAATATCATGATGTATTAAATCGTTTTATCTTCCTAATTAATATTTATATTAAAAAATATGAATTTCATAACCCCATGTAAATATTGTTTTAGTAAAACAACACATGTTTGTGACATTTTAATTTTAACTTTAAAAAAAATTATTTATGTCATTTTCCTAGAAAAGTGGCTCCATGGGGTCCCCAAGTTGACCCATGGATTGTCTTGGTAGGCCATGACACATCCAATGAGGGTAGTACATGTGTATAGGTCATTTAATATTATTAAAACATTATTTTTACCTTAAATTACACTAATTACCTTTAATCGCGGTTAATAAAATTTAAAAATTAATATTCACCATAAATTATTTTAATCTCATTGAACCATATTTTACCTCTTAATGACAACCATGTATGTCGGATTTTTGAAAATCAAATCACAGAAGTGGCAAAGTTTCATTTAAATGAAAAATCAGTTTCTTTAACTACCACTTAATGGTTTCACTATTCATCAAAAATTGAAGTTTTTCAGAAAAATACCAAAAATTAACCCTAAGCTATAATTGATATTCCAAATTCAAAAATGATTTCTATTTTACAAAATTCAAAACATATAAGTTGCATTAATTAATTTAATAATTAATTCCTGCTGTCAAAACAAATAGCGTGTTTTTAAGAAACAATATCTATTAAAAGATTGACACTAGTTTAAGTCCAATTTCAAAGTAAAATTAATTCCAATGACCACTATTGGATTAAATGGTAATAATATATTATAATTGGACATTAAAACCAATTCAAAAGAAATATAACCATATAAATAAATTTTATTAAAAAGAGGTTTTGAAATAAAATACAACATTTTTCACTATTCATTAAAAATGAACTTTATCGGAAAAATACCAAAAATTTACACGATGTAAATTTTGATGTCCCAATTATAAAGAATAATTTTATTTGGTCTAATATAACATATGAAAATGTCAAAAGTGGATTTAAAAAGTGTTCGCTGTCAAAAGGTGGTTAATCAACCTTTTAAAGAATATTAGAATATTTACGCTTAAAATTGGATTCATTCACATTTTAAGCCTCTAACATTTATTGGATAAAAGTAAAATATTTTACAAACATATATAATAAATTTGTAGTTAGTTCCGTTCATTCTCACCATTACAATGACTAGGCATTAACTACCATTTAATATTATATTATATTATTATTAGAGTGCAATGCAAGATTCCCAAGAAACTCGTTGTTGCGTATTGGGTACGCCATCGAGCATAGCGTCCCCTTTAAAGTAATATTAATATTTTATTCAAAAATATGGATAAATATTAAAATTTCATATTCTTTATTTACCTGGGGTGTTACAGGTTAGATGTTTTAAACCATGTTTAGGTATAATCACTTCGATTATGGGCCACCCCGTGGGTGCATTCCCCATGGAAGACAAATATTTAGTCTTTTTTCCTAGGATGGCTATGTGAATGTCCTTGTCCCCTTGATAGGTTGTTTTAAATAGAATTGGATAATTTAATGAATATTCCATTTTATGTATTTGATAGTTAATCCTTGTGATATTATTCTCCATGTGTTAGGTTTTTTATATAAATTTCCCATGTTTGTACAATTATTTAAGCGTTGTGACTATTTAGATTACATGAAAGGATTTTGAAATAAATTTGTCACTTGTGAGTTTTTATTTTGGAAGCCATGTAATGGTTTAATTTATATGCTTCTTGTTAAAAAATCCATCACTTGAGAGTATCTTATAGTCCTAACCTTATGAGTTTGGTCCTTTCTGGTTATATTGGATGCCTTTGGTTAGGTTTTTCAATGCTTATGGGATAGGTTTTTCTATGCATACGGGAGTGGTTTCACTGTGCATAAGGGTGAGGTTTTTCTATTCCTGAGGGTAATGGTTTTTCTATGACTAAGGGTGAGGTTTCACTTACTATTACTATGTCATGAGGGAGTGATGAATCATTGGACGGTCTCATTCTCTCTTTGAATTGAATAATGAAATAGAGTGATATATGACACATCTTCTAGGAAAAAATAAATGCATGGATTCAATAATTACTTATACTTTCTTAGATGGTATCCTAAGAAACATGTTGTTATTAATTGGAGAACTATTTAGTTTTGAGTATCTACTAGTTTTTGATTTCACTGTTGTACACTGCATGTTATATATATATTCACTTGTTGATCGAAATAGAAGATATGTGGTTTCCTATAGGGATTTATTCTCACACCATGTTTGGGTCAGGCTTTTGGGCCAAAAAAGATTATATGATTATAGGTGTAGATCAAGAATAATGCCCTTCTACTAGTTCTTAATATTTTGTTTAGTGGAAGTAGAGCATGGAACCAAGCCAAGGATTTTGATGCTTCTATGATTCCATTTTTTTGTTCTATTGGAAAATATATTGATAATTTCTATAGTATACATGTTTTTGATACTTTCATAGAAGATAACGGGATACATCATCTTTTGTATTGAACGATGCTTGGATATTTATCCTATCAGTCTTCAGTTTTATATTTCAATTTTATGATATTTACTATTTCCGCTATTTTAATAATATTGATTCTTTTGGGTTACACCCTGCCAATGAGGGCATATTTTCCCCACTATAAGACCGTAGTCCCTCACTATTAGTCAGTAGCCTCTGGCATTTTGATCAAACATTTTGAGGTTATGTGGCTAACTGAGTACGGGGCACCAGTTGAGTGGCATCCTAATCAGGGATGTTACAAAACCCAAGTTGGATCAGACTACGTATTCCATAATAAACCCCTATCAAGTAAAAAAAATTATCAATTTAAGATAAAATAGTATAAATAAATATTTTCAAAAACAAAATAAACATACTTTTTATATATTTTCTATGCAAAGAATGAAAATGTTAAAAATAGTAATTTTTAGAAAAATATCTACAAATATGAAGTTATATCATACCCAGAAAGAATAGATTATTTAATAAACACTACAATATTTAGATAAATATCAACCATTTTACAATATATTTAATACTATGGTTTAGTAAGGTCAAGGATAAAGTATAATCACTTGTATTAGTGATATAGATCTCTGGGTCTTCTTGCATCCCTATATCTTAGGCATTAAGTAATAAGATTCCACCCCCAATGAATGAAATACCTTTCATAACCATGATTATTATAATTTACATAATAATTATATTTATAGTTATAGATAATACATTTCTTATATGATTTCATTTAACTACCAACCAAACTACCTGGGCTGACACGTGTTTCAATTAAATTGACATGGGGAAAAACAATTATCTTTAATTTGGTTCATAAATTATTATACGAAAATCCCCATTTCATATTTCAATTATGCTTCTTGATTTCATAAAAAACATATTTTTTTCAAGACACGATCAATTAAAAACAATTCATTTCATTTTAAGTTTATACAAAGATTTTATTCCATCATTTGTCATGAATCATCATCAAATACATTTAAAAAATAATTCACTCATTTTAATTCCAATTTTCATAAATCCATAATTTGATTTAAAATCCACAACCACAAATATTCAAAACACATGAATCCATTGAAAAACATTTATTAATGAACATGATTTATTTTTTAGAAATAAATTATAAATCCATATAAAATAAATGAAGAAACGATATTTTCAATTGAAAGCAATAGAATTATGAAACTGATTATTTCAATCATGGTACTATAAAACACACAAAATATGATCTAAAAATGATATATGAATGGATATAATTGATGAATGAAGAAACCTAAAATTATAATACATATAATAACGATCTAGATCCATCAAAAACAGATGGATACACCAATCTGGAAGAAGGATAGTGTTGAAGAAATAAAAAATAACAAAAATCCAGGTTATTCTTACATAAATAGATTCAATGCATCAGTATGTACTTTTATCACCAATGTTTCCACAATGGAATGTCCAAAATCACCTCTATAATTCATGTTGTGTTTAATAGGGTGATCATGGAATGAATGAAAGGTGTTTTTAATTAAAATGCTGAGTTTAGATATTGAATGATTGAATTAATAAAAATATTTTTGGTTAATTTGATTTGGCCAACCATAAACCAACCATGCACCATATTTTGGGATCTTGGATGAGGAACATTATTTATCCACATATTTAGAAAAACTATTAAGAAGCTATGAAATGCTACACTATATTTGGTCACACAAATTGGATATAAGGAAATATGGTTTTTATTAATATTGAGCCTACTACTAACACTCTGAGGTTTTTACAACTCATGATACACTATTTCAAGAATGATCCACATGGTTATCCATAACTATTCACCAACCATGCATTAGACTGGAAACCATTAACAAATCGAATCATTCTTCAAAAATACATATGAAAAGACCCATCAAATATATGGTCACCAAATGGATTTTGGGTCATAAATTAGGTTTATATATGATACAATTATCTCCACTAAAAATATTCATTCCACAAAAATAATTTCATGAATATTTTCCCACAATGAGAGGTGGAAACTACTCAGTCATCATCATAAATCACTGACACATATGATGGGAATCAGAACTATTCTTCCACAGAACCCATACCAAATCATTGGGATTCTAACCGGGATCATTCAACTGAGAATAAATGATATGAACTGGCAACTCATTCACAATCATACCAGGTTCCACATCGGGGTCATTCCAATTAAATGCATTAGAGAACAATGAATGATATCTCTTGATATGACAGACATAAATCGTGTTATAGTTTGATTTCATCATTGGTGGAAAACCCAAATGGTATTTTACCATCCAAATAATTTCAACAATATCAAATAGTCAGACATATCTAGTGAAAACATCCATATTTTCCAATACATCATTAATAAAATTGAGGTGAGATTGTCAAAACCCGCTAATTTCCAAACTAGAACTCTGAAGGATAACAACGATGATCCTCGTCGGATTAGATCATCTATACACCATCAAAAACCTATATAGAATCATTTGGATATTCATCTCCATCTCCTGTAAAAAACATGGTACTATAATTTAAACATCATCAATCATTAACCAATATATTAGAGATTTATATGGTTGTCCATTCAGTTCCTCAAAATATTCTATTTCATTGTATGACTGGAAGATATTTTTATTAGGAAACATGACCATCCCCAAATCAAAATACCAATGTCCTCTAATGTGAAGTATAAAAGAACATATAATAACCTCAAGAATCAATATTTTCCATTGTATCTAACCATATATCTGAGGATCCAATATTATTCTCTTTATTACTTAAGATCCCATCACATATTGGATGAATCTTCACAAAAAAGAAGCAAATTGAGAATCCAAATTTAAAATAATCGTATATGTAACTCCATGAAAATTGACACTCTCTTGCATATATTGATGACCCAAGTATTCATCTATATGGGTATCATGAATTTGAATAATTTGATCCAATTTGGTCAATTGTTCTACCACCACTTAAATAAAATTCTTTCCTTTATGATTAGGTAGGTAACCCACCATAATGTAAATCACTATATCATATCACTTAGATGTATGAACAAGATTGTTTTGAAGAAAATGTGAAGGATTTTGATGCTCAAAGATAATCTATTTAGAAGTAAAATAATGAGAAGAAATGTAAACAATGTATAATTTTATACCAACCCACTAGAATCATCACCCCACATCATAAAATAACTTCATAATGCTTGGGTATATCACCCACTGAGAATGATGACAATCCCCCAATACAACCTTCATTGTATTTGATGTAACGCCAAAATAGTTCTTGAATGAAAGGATATCATCTAAAGATAGATACAATTTAATGAAAATCTACCAAAGTAATAATGAATACATAATTCATTATAAATCCTCATAAATATGTTGTTTATAGAGGATAATGATGATAATGGAGGATTTTAACTAAACGATAACCAAAAAAACCTTATTCTCATCCTATTGGACTACCAAATTCATTCCAGAAAATAATGCCATGAGATTCCCCTCTATTGATGAGTCTTTTATGGATTTAAATAGTAAATTATATATAAATGGATCAGAAGAAACATTACCCTTTCCATGGGTGTAGGTAATATCAAAATAAAAATATTATAGAAACTCTATCCATCACCACCAAAAAAGATTTGAATATTTTTATTTGAATATATAACACCTTATATCATGAAAAACTTAATTGGTAAACATTTATTTCAAAAGGTAGTGTCACAAAAACTTATTATAATGGATTGTAGCTATGATTTCTTAGTCTTGTTTGTGATAGTTCTTCTCAGGAAGCAATAGAAGATGATATGAAAAATTCCATGTGTGATTACCTTATATGATAAGGTATAACAAACCCAATACTAAAGCACCAAAAAACATAAAATATTTATATCCATCCCCTAGATGACCTAACACATAATTTAATGTAATGCAATTATTCAACTCATTTATGGAAAATGGAAATTTTGATTTCCTAATTAATTTCACTCCCTTATGAGTGAGAGGAATCAATGAAGAATCCATATTAGATTAATCATCCATAAACTAGTGATGCATAAATACATATGTTAATATTTATGTCAACCTTATTTTATAGAAAAAATGATGATTTCCCATAGTGATATACTAGTTTGAAAGAATCCATTGGACATCATGTTATCCAAATGATCCTATAATTCCTTTAGTTTATTTCATTATATATATTATAAAGGGATACATATAGTATGAGTACATGTTAATGGTTTAATATAAATGTATACCTATCTATTTTTTTTGTAGGTATAAATCCCATATATTTTATGAAATATTTATATTTAAATAATAATATTTCTTCAATAGCATCTGTTATAAACAACACTGAGTCTAAAACACATTGTAACATTATTAAAAACATTATATTTCAATAATTTCATATTTATTTCATCGGAAGGAATCAATAGTAATAATAAAATTATTAATAATATAGGGAATATAAATTTATAAAATTAATTCATTAGTTGTCAAATTATTAAAACTAAATGCGTAAATTATTTAAAAATAAATGGGGGTGTTCTATCTAAAAAATTCGTTTTGCCCCAAATTTGTTTTGGAAATAAATAAATTAATATCTATTTTTGAATTGTTTTGATGAAATTGATATATTATTTACATGAACATGTTTTTTAAAAAGAAAAAAATGTTTTTCTAGGAATAGGATAAGAAAAAATTAATTCATAATTATAAAAATGTTTATTTTATAAATAAGATGTTTTAGTCACATTTTGTACACTAGCATTAATATTAATTTCTTCCAATTAAAGGTATTAAATTAGATGAAATCAATTACCTAAATAGAAAAAGGATGATAAAAATTGGTAAATATTTCTCTTTTATTTTTTATCAATAAGAATATTAAATGTGGTAAAAAAATTATTAGGTCAATTAAGGTTTCTCTAGTTAATGTAGAATATAAAAAAAGTGATAAGGCTATAATTATTCATCCAAATTTTTATTAGATTAATAAATTACTACCCTTATTAACATGGTTTAGAAATTGAGTTTTTTAATAGTGACTTCTCCATGAAAATTACTTATATATTATTTGAATCAATGAATGTTACAAAATGTAACTATATTTGTTTTTAAAATGTAGTATGTCACCATATAGGGATAAAAGTATGTTTTGAATGATTATAAGTGTTTATTTTCGGATTAATAAAATTAGTTTCAAGAAAAAAAATGTATGTTTAATTTTTGTAATTATATGATGGCATTAATTTGTTTCTTCACATCAATTTTGTATGACCCAATAAATAAAAATTATAATAAATGAAATTAAAAATATTAAAAGGGATGTAATTTGATTTAGATAATATGACCCATAAATATTCTATATCTATATGACATGTAATGGTGTTGTGAAATCAGTATATTAGAATCAAACATCTGTATTCATGAGATTAAATTTAAATTAAATTAATATTGTCACAGTTGAAAATAATGATATATTATCAAAATTATATTTCACTAATTTATTTAAAAATCACAAAAATATTCCAATAGAAGAAGGTGAACATGATAGGGTCTATAACACCATGAAATGGATATTTTTTGTCCAATTATCACTTTCATGATTGAAATCCATATATGAGTTGGAATAATTAAATAACCAAAATATATTTTTTAATATATATATATAATGAAATATGTGGTGACCAATTTATTATTAATGAAGATAGAATCCATTTGAATTTAAATGAAATCTTTTCCTGAAAAACTATTTTTATTTATATAATTTTGTTTTACCTTGATAAATAAAAAACAAATTTTTTGTGAATAATTTTAAAGAAATTTCAATATTATATATTCAATAGAATTTATAAAATTCACCATCTATTATTTATAGATGATAGATAAGAATTAAAACCTATTTTATAATTAAAAAATTCACTTATATGAATTTAATAAATAAAAATATATTACATATTTGAAAAAAAATTAATTTATATTATCTAATAAGTTAAAAATTTAAATTTTACCATAATTAATACAAAAAGAACTATAAATTAATTACCCTGATTATGGTTTAAAGGAATTATAGGGGTGTTAAACTAAAACGATAATGTGTAAAATGACATAAATACTTGTGCAAAATCCATTGGATGGATTTATTTAAACCTTATAACCATTTATGATTAATAATCTCCCATTATGGTTCCTTATTTCCTCTGAAAAAAGTCAGTGCACCTATTTTTTTGGAAAATTAAAATGTTCCACTTAACTCATATATAATAGGCCACTATTATCATATCCTCATTACACCTAAAAACCCCATTTTTATATAAAAATACCTACACAAATAAATTCATTAATTCCCTCACCTAATATTAGGTTCCTTATATTTGTTAATATTATATACTAAAATTGATTTAGGTGTGATCCAATTAGGGCTCTCAAAATAATAGGGAAAATTATTAAAAATGTGTTTTTTATTTCTTCCTCCACCTCCTTTAATAATTTAGCAATATTATTAAATTATAACACCACTATCATCCATATAAATAGTTGTTATTATTTTAATGGGATAACATAAATCCATATCCTTTTCAATCAAATGGTATAAAACATTTTCATTCGTGTGTATGGTGGACTACCAGCTCTCAAACTGATGAGATTTGTTTTCAATTTATAATATAATTGGATTATAATAAGGATAGATTAAATAAATATATATATGATATTGGTAACAAATTTTTATCTCTGGAATTATGATATATTATATACCCATTTACATTCCATATAGTAGGATTATGATAACATCGCTCTTGTGTTTGGGGGACTACCATTTCTCATACTAATGTGAATCATTCTTTATATGATATTTTCAAGGAAAGTGATAAGGATGAATTTTAAAAAAATATTTGATATATATATATATATATCTGTGTGTGTGTGTGAAATAAAAATTATTATGTATTGGAAATATATTAATTATTTTTCTTTCTTTCAATCTGGTGAGAATGTCGAAATTACATTCATTCATACGCACAACCTATAGTCGCCACAAATGGTTATTTTAATTTTCAATGTATAACTTTTATGGATTACTACAAATAAATATAAACTGAATATATATAATATTGATATTAAGGTTAAATATATATAAATATATGTGTGTGTGTGTGTGATTAATCCATTATAACATTTATAGGATATAAAATATCAAATCTAAACATACATGAAAAGAAAAGTGGTTATTATCCAAAATGATATTTTAACAAGGAATTGTTAATAAATTTGTAATAAAAGGTCATAATTAAATCATATATATAATGATATATATAATAATAGATCCATAATATATGTATAATATCCTTATATTTATTATAAATTTCTTTTAAATGTGTATGAATGTAGTCGACACTTATGGTAATGTATTTCTAGTATTTCATTAATATTTGGGAGACATATAAAAATTCAATTCATATTTATTTTATGGGGTGTATATAATGAAACGTTGACATGTTATATCTTGAATATAATTATTTTAGTGATAGATAATTTTTAATTTGTATTTTTATTTGGTCTTAAAATTTAAAATATTACTATAGTGATAAACTATTTTTGTCTCAAATTTCCTTCATCAAGACATATGTCATTTTGTTCATCTATCATCTTTTATGATTATTATATAAAAAAATCATTGAAATATAATGTCATGAATTTAATTATTATTATTACATTTTATTTTTCATTAATAATTATTCTCTCAAAGGGCTTATGATTCAATTTTACCAAAGTAGTAATGGTTTTATGGTGTAATCTAATCATTTATCATGATTATTTTTTAATAGGATTCCTATGAAGAAATTTTATAATCCTTGTATAAAAAAACACATAAATATTATTCTCATGATTTTTTTTCAGGATAATATATGTTTTACTATGATTTTTTTCTTTTTTTTACTCAATAATGAAAAATAAATTTTCTAATCTACACTGAATTTATTTCTCACTTTCGTCGAAAACCCATTTTTCTCCTATCTAAATGTTTACCAAAAAAAATATAATTTTCTTAGCGTTACCTAATTGAATTTTTAAATATATTTTTCCATTTTTTGAATTTTTCATGGTATACTAAATGGAATGTTCATTTCATATTTAAAAACCATTTCCCTTATGGCTATTACTAAAAATTATAAATAAATATTTATTTTAACATTTCAAACATGAGTTCTATTTTTCTCCATCAAGAAAAACTGGTAGTTTTAATTCATCAATTATTACTCCAAATTTTTATTTTGAAGGTAAATTAATTAAACAATTATTGATTAGTTCTTATGTTTTTTAAAAGGTATTTTCAAAATGGAAATTATATTTTACTCAATAAATTAATACAATTATTTTTAATGATTCCTTTATAAGTGTAAAAGTTTAATTTTAAGGAAACATATAATGAAAAAATTTTATATTTTTTTATGTGTTTTTAAAGGTGGAAAGGAAAAATTACTCATGAAATGTTCCATGTAAATATTCTAAACAATGTTCCATCTATGATTACATTCATTGATAAAACTTATTATTTACTATGGATATGACCCTAAGACACCGTTCATATTCTTTCTTAGAATGGTTTATTGTATTTCTAAAAATATTATATTGAGAAGTTTTTCTCTTCCATGGGTAATATAATTTTAAAATATTTATGAAACCCACTAATTTTTTCACGGGTGATGTTGTGATGAAATGATGTAATTAGTATGATCACTATTACTTTTCTATAGGATATTATGAAATTTATATGAAATCCATTTCTTTCATGGGATCTGATATGATGAATGTTTTATGACCATGTGGCACTTGTATATATGATTATCATTATGTGACTAGAGGGAACTATATCTCACTATAATTCATTTTGTAAACATTTATATCTCATGAGATAAACATGACTAGAATGGGGATTAAACAAATTTAAATAAAATAATTCTTACATTATGATTGCCTTGTGAGTAAACCATGACAACTATGACAGTTTAGGGAGTGAAATAATTCAACCATAATAGCCTTACCAATTAAAATTACATACTATGTACATTATTTTTTATGCTTATCTGTATTACAAAAATCTAAATGTTTTACAATTTCATATTCTCATGTTTCATATTGATTGTTTCCATTATTATTCATGTCTTATTAAAATCTAATATTTAAACCCTGATTCATGTTTATAATCAAGGATATACTTGGTATGGGTATCATATTTTATTTTCATGTTCTCATACCCTTATGATCATGATATGTTAATATCTCCCTTACGTACCCATACATGGAAACTGATCTCACCATATATTATGTATCATTTGACTGGGTTTTGATGAATGGTATTATGTATAACAAGTCTAAGAAGGGTGATAGTTATGAATAACATAGTGGGAGATGATGTACATCACTAATGAACAAATTTATTATTTTTCCATGTTTAGAGGAGAATGAGACCAAAATGAATCTTCCTTGGATCACAATATTATTTGATCAATATTTATTTTTTATATGTAACATTTTTGTATTATATGTTTCGATCCGTTCAGTATTTTTGGTGAGTGGTATCTTAATGGAGTGGTGAAAGGTACTCAAACCATCCACTCTAAAAATTATAATGTCTTATTTCATTTTATATATACATACTATTTTATATCCAAATCATTTCAAAATGATATCACGGTACCAACTCAAAAATTAGATGATGATTTAGCATCAAGGACCCATAATCGTACATTTATTGCATCCCAATTCTATGATTCTTCTCTAGTGGATGTTTTTTAGAATGTGTTTCATGAAAATATTTTCATTATTCCTCTGGTGTATTTGGATGTAATTTTGGGAAATGAAAGGATTTATTTAAATAAATGTCACAAAAATTACTAAATAAGGGATGTTATATTTAATATTTTAAACTATCAATTGATAGTCTAGAAGTCTGATAACAAAAATGAAAATCTAGTGTCAATTAAATCCACTGTATGGGTCATGATTCTTATTAAGGGGGGGTTATTTCCTATGTTTTTAGAGAAACACAATATCATTTATATGCCTCTTGTGTGGGAGTATATTGAAGTCTTTCTGAATGATTTTCTTGGTCTTCGATTGAATTTTGATGTTTTCATCACTATAAATCATAACATGTGCTACACTTATTTATAATAAACCATATTGAATGGACCAGATTGAGATTAAAATTTTGATAAAGAAACTACATGATAATATTTATAGGTGATTAATTCAACCAATGGAATCACCTTGTGGTGAACGTATTCTATATATTAAGATGAATTATGGATCAATGAGACTCTTAATTGATTATAGATAACATAACATGATTACAATCAAGAAGTTGTATCCCACACCACATATTAAGGATTTCATTAATCAACTTCATGGATGTCAATACTTATTTAAAATTCATTTTATTTTGTGTATAGTAAATTTAGGTTCTAAATGGAGGATATAGCAAATATAGCATTCCATATATTTTATAGACACAAATTGTATATAGTGATTCCATATGGTTTTACTAATTCACCCTATACATTATAGGAATTAATGAATATGGAATTTTTATATGACCCTAATCGTTTTTAATATTTAGAGATGATATTCTTATTTATTCATAGAGTAAGGAAGGTAATTAATATAATTTGAGAATTTTTCTAAAAACACTAAGGAATGACAAAAATTATGAAAAAAAAATTACTTCAGTGAATTTTGGAATTAAATTGTTTCATCATTGGGTTATATACTCTGAAGGGTTTGTATATCATAAAAACCCTCAAATTCAAAATTTAATAAAATTTTTTATTTACCCAAAAATATGACTAAGATCCAAATTTTTTATTGTTTTTATTTATATTATTAGTGAATGTGTAACACTTTTTCACATCTATAAAATATTATTAAAATGTTAACTCAGAGGGGAACCATGTTCTTTTGGATGGATGAATGTCATAAGTGTTTTATAGAACATACTAGATGGTTATTCAGCACACCTATTCTTCACTAATATGTAGTGTATAACGGTTGTAATTTATAATAATGAAAAAAATTGAATTTTTATGTGACATCATATATAATGTTATTGTTATTTATTTTCCCACATGAAAATTTAATATATATGAACTAAATTACCAAACTCCTCATTTAGAGTGAACCATTATAATGATTTAATTAATGATATGGAGGAATTATCTGTATGGAGAAAGGTCTGGCATATATACTTATAAAAAAATAATTTCTATCATTACATGGAGAGAGCTAATTATTACATTGATAATTGGGTTAGAGTTGATTAATTATTATTACTTCTCTATACATTACTACCCTGGGAAAATAAAAATGGTGGAATATGTAATATGTCAAAATAATCATGATATATTTTATATGTTGATAATCATAAAAGATTTTGTTTTTCTTGGACTTGAAAATAATGGATCATGAATTCGTTAATGAATTGATGAAAAAATATCTATCCAAAATTATTGTTTATCAATATATTAATATGATTATTAAATAATAATAGAAGTAAAATTAAATGATAAAAAATAAGGTGAGAAATGTTACTGATTTAAACCATAAATTTGATAGAATAATATATTTTTGGAACCATGTATCTTTTCTTCGATACCAGATTGGATGAAGAAGATGATGGACAATGTTAATAATTATTTATTATCTATTTAATCTAGATGTATAAAGATATATATATTTTAAATATTATTTCTCAGAGTATTTCTTGAAGATAAATATTGAAGAGTATTTTTCTCAATGATAGGAATTTCAATATGTTAGGCTAACCAAAAAATATCTAAGGTTATGTTTCAACTATTACCCATACCAAAATTAGAGTGGGAGAATATCCCCATATATTTTTTCATCGATCTCCCAAGAACATATAAATGGAATAATGATATATAGGTTTTAGTTTATCCTCTTATAAATCCATCACACATCACTACTATTAGAGAATATTTTTCTCGTTATTAAAAAACTCATCTACACCATAAGATTGTGAATAAATTCTATGGTGTATCACTAATAATAGTTTTTGATTGGGATCTTCAGTATACCTCAATGTGTTAGAGAATAAATCAATAGGATATAGATACAAAGTTTTTTTTAGCACTATTTGTAAGGCATATTCATAGGGACACAATATGAGGACCATTCAAACTCAAGAATAAATTTGAGGCTCTTTCTCTATGAGTTTCAATTGGGGTTTGGACAGAGACATTATTTTGTATGAATATTCTTACCACAATAACTTTTTTACAGTATTAAAAATTGTACTTATTAAGACTTATTGGTTATGAAGTGAAAAGCTGCTACATACTAGAATTATTTTAGAAATATAATTATACCAGTACCTAATCAATCTATGTAAATTCTGTAGAATGTTTTATCCATTAAAACAACATAAATGATGCCCATAGTTGGTAAAAAAAGTTATTCTGAAAATCATTGAAATAGTCTAGATTTTGTAGTGTGTTACAGGGTATTTCTAGGAATATCTCATTGTAATTGGGTTATGAGTCTAGGAATGAAGGGAAATCCAATCCCTTTGTATATCGAACTATTTAAATTTATTGATTATGTTTGGATTTTAGTTTGTTGATTGGTGCTTCCACCAAATCCTACTCAAGTGCATAATGTGTACCATGTATCTGTCATAAAGAAGTATATAAATGAACATTCACATGGACGTAACTCTGAGGTCATACCATTGGAGAAATATTTTCCATATGAAGAAAAAACAATAGATATTTTTGAACATATATATTACTTTCTACAAAACAAGACTACTAAAAAATCCATAGATTTATGTCAAACCCAACAATTTGAGGAAGCTATAGTGGAAATTGAGGATGTCCTGATGCATAAGTATCCACATCTTTTTGTATCAGAGTAACTCATTTCAATAATAAATATATTCTATGAGGGCTATAATGTAACACCTGGAAGTTTTTTTGAAATATTTCTCTATAAATAAATGTATTACTTAAATATGTTTCGTTACAGTAAACTTCGAGTTTAAAAGAATTGTGTAACATTATTAAAATATTATGTTTCTGTTATAGCACATCATTTTCATTTTCATGATTGAATAGTAACATATATATTATAAAATTAATATTTTCTACACAATTATTCAATGAATTAATTATTTATAAAATCATTAAAATTGAAATAAAATTAATTAAAATATTTTAAGTTTTTTATGAAATATAAAATTATTTTTATGTGCCCAATGAATTTTTTTGTTAACAAATTTAATTAATAAAATTTTGTGAATTATTTTAATATAATATATTAATTAATTTCCCAATCAGTTTTTCTTATAAATTAAAAATATATTTAATAGGAATAAGATATGACTAACTCTAGTTTTATGTGTAAAAAATTTATTTTTATAAAAAAGTTCATTTTATCACATTTGGAAAAGTATAGTTAAAATAAATTTATTTTATTTATTTGTATTTAATTAGATACAAAGAATAATATATTTATAATTAGGTGCTTTGAATATGAAAAATATACCCCTTTAATTTTTGGTCAATATGAATAGTAACTGTGTTAAAATTGATCACCTAATTAATGGGTTGATCATGTTAATATAGATTAAAAATAAGTGGTAAAGATATATTTATTCATCTAAATTATTATTAGAAGAATATAATTCTACCCTTAATATATTATGATTGAAATTTAGTTTTTTAAAAGACACTTTTCCATAAAAATGAATTATATGTTATTTAAATCAAAAAAATTACAAAATTTAAAACACATTAGTTTTTATAAGATATAACTGTACAAATAGGGTAAAAATTATGTTATGAGAGAATATAAGAGTTTAATTTGAGCATAATAAATAAATTTTAATAATAATTGTTTTTTATATGTTTTTAATTTTTTAATGACATTTATTTATTATGAAACACCGATGCATTATATCTATATTTAGAAAAAAATATAACAATTTATATTTGAAATATTAAAAGTGATAGAATTTGGATGAATTTATGTGGCATGAAAATTTTATAGGTATGTGTAACATATTTTCAAGGTGTGAAACCATTTAATGAAAATTCTCACTTTTTTATGATGTGTTTAATGTTAAATATAATGAAAAGTGTCAAAAACAAAAATAATGATATTTTATAAAAAAATATTTTATTCACTTATTTATAAAATAGTAAGATCCCTTGTTTTGGAATAGTTTGAAATTTGTTTAATACATTTAAATATTCCATTTGGTCTATGTCCTGAATTATAAATTGGGCCTTGAAATGTAAATTTGAACATTCAATCACATTAAATGATGTTTTTATGAGGGATATGTTTTGGGAACTGTCCATAGACTTTTGATGAGTTTCATAACAATCGGGCAATGAAAACACAGTTTAAAATGAAACACCAAGAGGTTCTGGTTGGTGATCTTTTTGTTTAACCATGTGAATCAATTTTCCAACCCATTTCCATAAGTTGAATGATTTGTCTCGTTTTCGAGGATTCTGGGAAGTCTTGTGGCTTGATCCATAAGTCCAAGGTGACCCACATCAATCAAAAACTTCTTTTCAATCTATGCATTGAAGTCGTGAAAGGGGGTTCCACGTTAGGAAGATAGATGTGCATAGGCTGCGCACAGTTTATTAAACCATGCTCATGGTATGTGCGAGTTGGTTGTCATGGATAGTACAAACTACATGGTTGGTTCACGGATTTCGAGACCATGAATCAAAACAATGCAGAACTTCAAAAGGTGCTTTAAAGACTATTTTTTCCTCCTTATTTTTTTGTTTACTCCCTCTTTCATTAATATTTTCACACAACTACCTTCTTCATGTGGTATATATCTATGGGTCTCCACCTATGAATTATTGTACCTCCTCCATTCATTGTTGGAATCAAGAATTGACTATCTTATTGTATCCTCAACAGTTTGATAATGACCCATCATAAATGCTTTCTTATTTTATGTTGTTATACAGAAGGATAAATTCATAAAATATCATTCCTCGTATTTTTATGGAATCTAAATATTATTATAATTCCCTTAATTTTAGATCAAATAAAAGTCCTTTATTGTGTGATTTTACCATACCAATCACTAGGTAGGTCGTCTATGAATTTTTTCCCAAGTCTCTCGGTGTTTATATTTGTTTTCATTGTGTCCTATTCTAGTTTCACTAAGAATTTCTTCTAATATTAATCTTCATTGAATTTTATTCCCTATATTTAACATAATGACACATTCAAATTCATAATGATGCTTGTGGTTATCAATGTCAACTTGATCCACCCTTTTATTTGTTCCAATTATATGTCAATTTTTCATACATTATTTATTAAATAAAACACACATAGATATGAGTGGTTCAATATATCATTTGTGATACCTTCAACGGAAATTATTAAATTATAGTGGTATAGAAAGGATAACACACTAACTCGAATTACTGAATTAATAAATTAATTCATAAATAATCATTAATATATTCCATGTTTACATACATGTACTTATATATCTTCAATAAATGAATTATGATATGGAATGATCGGGAACATGGCCTCCTTTTTTTCTATTCATTAGTAGTAAAATGGAATATTTACAAGCATGGAATATTTATGTAATGATTTTGGGATACTCTGGCATGGCATCCCTTCTATTGTGATACCCAGGAAATGAACCAATTATATTGAGAATCTCTCGCTTGTCACCACTTATAATGGAATACTCAGGCATAGAATCTGTTATATTATGATCCTTGAGCATGGTGTCCATTTTGTGGTGATACTCAGTCTTAGAATTCATTATTTTTTAAACTAGAGAAAGGAATCCATTTAATTATGATTATGGGTATATAACCCTTAGAATGGGGTCCCTTATACTATGATAATTTTGAATAAATATTTCGGAATGATGTCCCTTATATGATATGATTCCAATTTGGTTGACTGGGTACTAAAATGTATGTAATATATGGTGTACATATATCTGTAGAATTTATTTTCATTTGTATGAATACATATACCTAATGGAAAGTATTTAGAGACATTCTGGATTTGGCTAAAGCACGTATGGTCGGAAATGTGTCTTTGAGAAACCCAATAAAAAAATGTTATTACTTATTCTTAATTGATTTTCATGATATATATGCACACTTAATATTTTATATTCATTTAATGGATTTAAATAGACACAATTTGTGGTTGTTTTATGATATATATATATATATAACACCGTATTAGGGATTCCATTTCACTGGGTTAGACAAATAGACCTGTTAGTTGCATGTCTGGGTTCACAGTTCATTTTGGTGATTTTATGTTTCTATATGGGATAATAGGATCAAAATAATAAGTTGGAGTTGAGTATGATCATATATTTGTTCTTTTTTAAATTTTGACGTTTCCCTGTATATATTTTTATTGTTCCTTATGTATGTTTTTTACTATACATTGTAGCATATTCATACATGATTACTCTTATTTTATTATGGTGAGTTATGAGTATATCAATGCTTCATTTATCTATTATTTCTTCAACTGTATATTTTACCGATCCATATGGTATCGTATCCACCATTGTATCTCCATTAGACCATCACATCTAGATAAGATCCTCTGGCATATGGGATGGGGCGCATAAGGGTTTATGGTGAACTATCTCAGGGCATTGGATTAGAGGTATCCAGGTCATGGCATTACAATTTGGTAACACATGTTTCATTTATTTTTTTATAACTATTTTATTATGGTATAAAGGAGACTGAGAATTTATTAGAACATATTAGACAACTTGTGTCTTGGTCAATCCAACCTATGCATGGGGTAATGATCGTGTTTATTGGTATGGGATTGTTGTTCTATATTATAGTTGGTTATTATTTCACTTAGGCTCACTGTTGTACTTCAGATTTTTATTGATTTTTGATTCATGTAATTTACCCTTGGTCGGGTATGGAATGGGATTATCATTATACATTTTAACCACATAGAGATTCAAATTACTTGTATATTACATGCCATGTAGACAGTATTGTGGCTTTCCAAATGCATGGGGATTTTTATAACATGTGGGATTATCATCATGCTTATTCTAATTCCTTCTTAGTTGATTGATTATAATTATTATTTTTATAACATTATATAGTGATAATTATAATTTCTATCTTTATTTTAGTCTTTTTTTGTTTTTTCAACTTACAATCCTTTGTTTTTTTGGAAATAGCATACTTTTTAATGTTGTGATAAACAATTGGTAATTCAAGAATCTACATAAACCTATACATTGATTTCCCATATATTATGATGGCAGAACCTTAATTAAACAATTATTACATGTTTGATCTATAAACCCGTGGTTTCATGGGCTGAAAAATTTATGGTTTTTATTAAATTTATTCCACTAACAATTCATAAACTCAATGGGCAATTATAAATTGGAATGGTTAAACCAAATAATCAAATCATTACATACGAACATTTTTATTATAAAAAATGGTGATGAAAACATGGTTACAACTACATGAATTTCTTATGGGACTTATAATGTCATGTACCAATATAATCTAGGAATTATTATTCATCTAACTGAACTATGATACTTATATACAAATGATAATTTGGAATTTTTATTTAAAATGGTGGCTTTTATATATGATTGTATGTCTATGATTTGGGTATAGTGACATGTATGACTAAATACATACATTTAAAAATGTAACTTGTAGCTCAATTAAGGAAAGTTTCTTATGAGATAAATTGGACTCGATCCATGTAGTTATGTTATAACCACATTAAGGGTTTTTCAATTTTAAATAATATAAATTATCATGGGTTTCATAAAATTGAAACAATATTGAAATGAGGGGACCCCTGTTTCACAACTATACATTTTTATGTTTTTCAAATTATCTCAATGTTCGTATGCTTATAAAAATGTAATTTTTATTTATTGTTACTAAAGCTACTTATATTTTATAAATATAAATTTATGGTGGAAATCAACATGACCAGTTTCCTTAATTAATAAAAGGCCTATTTTCCCAATTGACCATTATTATTATTAGGAATTCATTAATTAAAACTCTAATTGAAGAGTAGTTATTTTATAAATATATATTGTTAATTGAAATTTTATTTAACATATCCAATGGTGAATAATCTAGAAAAAAATTAACTCATAAAAGTAAATTATTATATAATTTCACAAATTAATCATGTAATTAGATAAATAAAGTGAATCATCAATTTCTCTAACAAAAAATAATTAATATCATTAATTTATGAAATATTATAATTATTGAAATTATTGAGTATCTTTTAAATTATTTAATGTTAACTCTTTAAGATGTTATTATTTTAAGGACCTCCTTTTAGAGGCCAGTTTTAAATGTTTTTTAGAGATTTTCCTTGAAAGGGATTTAGATTGTTGCTGTGGAACTTTGATGACCCATTTCTAGGATCTGATGTACTAATAAGTTAGGTGTTAGGGTCATGTGATATTTTCTTGTGTGACCTTATTTAGGTTAAATTACTATCATATGTAAGGATCTATCAATTTTATTGTTTCAAAATTTAACCTTAAATAACTGAAAACTGATACCTTCCAGTTTTTAGATGAGTGTTTATTTTTAGGTCACTATTTCCCAGATTTAGACTCTAGATAAGAAGCCAATACCCCAGGGTTGAGGTGTGGTTGTCTGGTAAGATAAAATGAAATATATTATTATTGAATATTGATACCTAGAGACTGTCAACCCTTTATTTTCGATGTTTGTATTGTAAATTTTCAATGATCAATTCTCAATTCAGATGATCAAAGATGATCAAATCTGGGTTACTCAATGTTTTGAAAGTGATTTCATATGTAACAACCCAAGCTTCCATTGTACGTTTCTCTTTTATAATACAATAGCTTTCATTGTACGCAACTTCGAGTTCTAGCACACCACGACCAATCTATCTAGCCGTTCAAAAAGTAGTTATGAATAGTAATACCCACTTTTTAAAATTTTATAAATTTTATTTTTCAAAATGGACTTCATTTTCAGATCCAGATTATCAAAATTATCTTTTGGTGAATTTTTAGTATTTCTCTGAAAACATTCAATTTTGGATGAATAGTGAAAAACACTTCATTATTGCTTAAAACCGACTTTTTTAAAATAACTATTTTCAATTTAAAATTAATTTTGAGTCTAAATAGATACATAATACCTATATTAGTCCATTTTAATTCAGTGGAAACATTTTATAGTAACATTATATATATATATAATTTATTGAACTTTTTAACATCTCTTACCCACCTTCAAGGTCCATTTACAAATCTGCATAAAATGTAATTTTAAAACTTTTGTTAATTGAATTTCAAATATCCAACAGACATGGTTGTCATCAGTATGTAAAATGTGATTCAATATGAAAAAAATAATTTTTTGTGAATTGTATCTTTTGAATTTTATTTTCCACTGTTAAAAGTATATAAAGTAATTAAAGGTAAAAATAATATTATAATAATATAAATTTACCCCCACACTTGTCTTAATTCTTTTGTATAAGTGTATATCGAACAAAATAAACCTCCGGAAAAAAATATGATTATATTTTATCCACTTTTTTTATTATGAAATTTATTATATTTTATTTAAAGATTTTAAAGTGTTAAATTCAAATTTTAATAACTAAACCATTTTTATTATAGAGTTATATGTAAGATAAATTCATCTATATATTTAAATTAGAAATATAAATTATTTCCTATATCAAATTATTTTATTTATAATTTTTAAACAATAATTAATTAAATTTATTAATGACACAATGATGATGCCGTAATTACTATATTAATGAAAGATTGAAATAATTTACATTATAAATACAAAAATAAATGTAAATTGAATCTTTTTATGCCATACATGAATTTTGAAGTTTAATATGACATGTTAGGGAATATTAAATGTATTTTTTTTATTTAATCATGTTTTTATGTCTTTGAAACAACCAAATACTAAATATTGTCATAATTGACATTAACGAGTTTTTAAAAAAATAATATTTTATTTATTTATATAATAGTTATAAAAATATATTGTTAGTCAAAATGATATATATAATGTTCCATATGTCATTAAGATCCATTTGAGGTTCTCTTGAAATTTTATAGTGACAATATTAACTATGTAGTATAAAAATATAAGAAGACATCGTAAAAGTTAAACTATTTAACTAAGGGTAATGTCTAAAAGATAAGGTTAATATGGTGTCCTAAACATGTATAAACCCTATTTGATGAGAGGATTTCGACCCATCCCCACAATATCCATGAAATAAATCACTTTTTATCATTTAGAATCTTAAAACATATTATAATAAATTAATATTTCAAGCCTTTCCTAAAGTGCCCATCACCTCTCTTATTAAAGGGAACCTTCATTTCTTTTAATTCACACCTCCAAATAATTTTGGCTCATCCAATACCTGACCAAATCTTTTCCCAACTGCCCTAAAATCATCTTAGAGTCCATAAATTGATCATAAATCCAACCTAAGTATCCCTTTCGTTCAAATCAAAAGGAATCACCTGAAAGAGAGGTAACTATTTTATCACCTATTTCAATGTTCTTGTCTTCTTCTACTTCCTATTTCATTTTTGTTTCCATAATAAAATAATAAATACAGTATCATATACGTATTGAGATTTTATTATAAATATGTTACAACCATATTCATTATTCTATCTATTCTATGAATAACAAAGTCACTATACGTGCATACGTACAGCTTACCGTCTCCATATTGTGGTGTTGTTTGTTTTTCAACACTTCATTATTTGGATATGTATAATAATTAGTTTTTTTGTAAATAATATATATATAATTTTAATTATTTTTTATATATAACATACCATCCAATTACATATGATTTCACCATCAACATATTGATATTATCGCTCGTGCGTATGTATGGCTTACCTTCTCCATGACGTGATGAGATGTCATTCCCCATTGTAACCATTCAAGAATAATTTTCATTTTATGGTTAATAATAGTTTTTTAGAACTTAATATCATTAAATATTTGAATAAAATACATCCTATACATAACAAAAATAACATAACAAATAAAACATATAATGTAAAATGAAACACATAACAACTGAAACAATGATAATACTGTAATATTATTAACAAAGAAATATTAGAGGATCATATATGATATTATATTTATATATGTGGTTGTTTTATAATATAATTACAATTATTTTACCATTATACATGAGGTTAGCATACCCTTGACTATGGAAATGTACAAGGTAAGGGTTAATTTTACAATCTCTTTATTATTCGAGGTTGTTTATACGTAAGTTTATATTATGACTTCTCTATCATCCACATCTATGTTTCTTAAAAATATATTTCCAAAAATTACTATTTCCTAGATATGGTTTAAATTAATTTATACCTATGTTTGAATTTTTATAAAATTTTTGGAAAGGAATCATTCCATCATTTTCCAAACAAGTTAATTTATGACCTTTTTGACAAATTAAGGAAAGAATGATTTTTTAACTCATATGACGGGTGAAGCTGCTTTTTGTCATTGTAAAATATTCGAATCTTCCCTTAAAATATTATAATAATATTTTCAAAATATATTTTTTTCATTTATAATTATGCAACCTTGAAATGATTTTAATATAGAATGAGATATTTCTCTTAAATAGTTTTTTGATTGATTTCATCTAGGTCAACATATATTTTTTGATTTTATGTTTAATTGAAGTTTACTTATTATTATACAATATTCCATATTGTATTGATTGTTTTATGATATTTTTTCCTGTGGATGTGATTTTTTTTGTCATTTACAGTTTATGGTTAATGTATTAACATTCTATATACAAATTTTATACGAATGATTGTGTTATGATTCACCCTTTTCCATATGATAAATGATTTGGACGTATTAAGTGATGGGTGCGACCTGCTATAGCCACTAGATGTATTGGTTTAGAGACTCAAGCTTGACGTAGATGGATATTACATTTCATTTTCAGAATACTTAATACATTAAACAAAAAAAATTCCCAAAGACCATATTAGTTTTGTGCCTTTTGAAACTCAGAACATAATTTTCTAATCATGGCGAAATATCTTCAACATCCCCCATAAAAATCATACCATTTTGTTATCCTACATGAATCATTTATTTAGATCCTAGTGAAAATAAAATAAAACAATTGAGTGCTCAAATTCCCAGTAAGGGTAAACAATGTAAATATCAATCATATATAACATTTAAAAATATTATCCTACATATAAGAGATCATAGTATCATGTCTTGGGATAAATCATAGAAGTGAAATGTAAAACCACTAATAATATCATAATACATGAAGATTTATGGCATACAAAAATAAGAATATAAAATCATATCATATTATCAAAGGCCCATTTCCCGGACCATTATAGTAGACAAACTCCATTACTTAACCGAGTTCACTGGGCGTTCAAGTTCTATATCACTGAACTGGATTAACATTCCATTCCAACCATGTCTATCTCATGATATATAAATCATTACCCAAGTAATTAGACTGTGATATAGGTCCCACCCATCCCATAATGAAACCATTCTTATGTGTTCCACAAAAACATAAAACATAAATCATATCATAACCAATGTAAAAAATGGTATTCTTAAACATCACAACATCCTGAAATCATAACATAATCAATATAAGACAAAAGAACATCATAAAAAAATTCCAACATAACATAATAAAATAGAAGTAATAAAAGGGATAGAAACATAACCCTATATAATCTTATTTGGAAAATATTTGTGATAAAATAATTGAACTGTGTATCCTTTCATCTTAAAAAACAATTTCTTTTCTCAATATGTCATGAAATTTTAAAATAAAATATGTTAATTCAAAATAAACATCAGATCATTTAAATTAATATTAATCTAAATAATTCTCTATGAAAGTGTAACAATCCATTCATACTGTATAAGTTAAAAAAATATTCTCCATGTACTTTTTCCAGAAAATTCCAAAAGTACCTCATATGGTAATCACAAGAAAGATTTGTTCCATACAAGTTGGTAAAAGTTAAAAAATGTTGAAAATGAATTTAAACATACATGTAAAAATACTAAATATTTTATGAAAACATTTTTAGAAAATATGGTCATTGATGATAAATATATCCCTATTAAATACATACGAATATAAAATTTCAGATAAAAACATGATTACAAAATTTGTCCTTTACCTTAGGTCTGATGTGCTTCCAATGTATCTGAACCTATTTTATAATGATTTAAATAATGTTATAGATATATTCTATAATCAAAATAATTTTTATGATAACATTTATGATCATATATTCATCTTTTTGTTAGTAACATTTCATTGTTATTCGTTAGTTGGGTATTAACTACTTTATGTTCTTACGTATGTTTTGTCAAATAAGATTTTATTCCTCTTTTTATGTTATATTTATATCATTTAAATCATGGTACTAGTATAATATATATCATATTTATTCATTCAATTCATTTATATAATCATAGTCACATCGCACCATGGAGACGGTAAGCTGTATATAGGCATGGGCGATGATATCATTCCAAAAAAAATTAATGGTATTGAAGTGGATGGTTTATTGTATCTCAAAATTAAAATAATGTTATATTATTTATATATAAGGATTATTTACACCATTATACCAATTCAAGTAAAGAGGTGGTGAAAAAATGATTACACCACGACGTGGAGACAGTAAGTGGTATGTACGTACGCATGGTGATTTTGTTTTTTCATAGGATGGATAAAAGGTGAAATAAAGTTGTTTAATATTTATAATAACATATCATTATATTAGTGGTACTAATTTTATTATTTCATAATGAAATAACTAAAGAAGATGACATATAAAAATAAACAAACTTGAAAGAATCGTTAGAAGAGATTACTTCCTCCTCTAGGAGCCTCCTTTGAATTTGTACTTAGGGCATTAGAGTTGGTATTTTGAGAATAAAAAACCTCCAGAATGTTAATAAAAAGGTTTATAAGAGTAATTAGTAGGGTTTGACCATTCTTGAAGGCTCAAAATGGAGTGGAATGAGAGGGTGGACGTTCCCTTTTATAAGATAGGAGAGGGGAACTATAGGAAACTCTCAAAAATATTAATTAATAATAAAATCAAACCTTACCCAAAAATAGACAATATTTCCCAAATTCAAATATGAGATCATACGGGGTTGTAATATCATCATCCAATAAATTTTGGGCCACTTATTTAGTGAATTTAAACATTATATTTTTAATTTACCCAAAGTTATTCTTTTAAAGTATAATTTTATTAATACCATTCTAAATATTTAATGGTAGGGAATATTTACTTATGTGGTGTTAATTGACCATAAATGAATAATTTATGATATTATAGACCTTATAATTATCACATTGTAATTTTTAAAATTTATTATGACTTTTATATATTTTTATGTTTTTTAAATAATTTAATAAAATGTTATGTTTATAAAAAATCAATAGTGTCATTTTTGACATTATTCAGTTACTACACTTAAAATAGAATTCATACAAAAGATAAATTCGAAAAAAAATATTAAATACACTCCTAACATGTCACAATAACCTAGAAAATTCATGGAGAACATTAATTTTTTCATATGATTTTTCTTTTAATATTTTTAAAAACATTTTTTAAATATTTCTAATATTAAAATAAGTTTTACATCACTATTGTGTCATCATTAATAATAATTGATTAATCTCTAAAAATTATAAATAAATTCTAATGATTTATATATTTTAATTAAATTACTAGTAACTATTTACTTTTGATGTTTTGTGATGTTTATTATTAAATTAAAATTATTACACTTATAAGATATAAGAGATTGACATGTTGTAACTTTCATTTGTTTTAATAAAAATTACATCATTTTCATGGAATAATGTGCATAAAATGAAACCATTCCAACCATTAGGTGATACGGTTTGATGTTTATTCATAAAATTTATTTTAGAAATGTATTATGGTTATTTTATATTATTATTTATATCCTTAATTACCCGATTTACATTTAATTATGGAAATAAAAATAATTTCCAATGTTACTATTCATAATGCCCAAAAAATAAAAGTATAATATTTAAAAAAATTTGGACCTAGTATTTCAAAATTTGGGATCCATTTTTCTTTATTCAAAACACAAATGTTTTGGTAATTAATTTAAAATTAATCTCATTGTTGAGAAAATGGGTTTTTAATTTTAAATCGTTACAAAATATTGAAATGTTTTTATCTATGAATTTAATGTAAAATTGATCCTAAAAACAAAAATTATATTTAATGGTAGAAATATATTCTATTTATAATTTAAAACCATTCAATATTATAATTTATCGACATAAAGTATCACGAGGAAAAAACATGTTTTTCATTAAATTTTTGTGTATTTTTACTATTCATGAAAATATGAAAGTTATCACAAAAATATCAAAAATTTATCCAAAGTAAAATTTTATATCCTGATTCCAAGGAGGAAGGTTATTTTTTTTAAATTAAACTTATAAACGTGTCAAAAACTATATTTAAAATGTGTTTTGCATCAAAAGATGGAAAAACTACATTTTTTTTAAAAAACACTTATTTTATCAAAAAAAATCATCTTGTTCTCATACTATGTTATATAAAATCAGCAAGATTAATGATAATATTAAAAAATTAAAAATTTGGTTAATACAATTTCTAATTACTATTTTATATCTCATTAAATAATTATATATTAATAATATATCATTGTTTAGTGAATCTCGGTGTTGCGTACAACACAAGCTATTGAGGAAGGTCACATTTGCGTGTAACTCAAGACAAGTGAATATTGAAAGTAGTGAAATGTTCATTTTGTGTTTTTTATAACATAATCAAAAATTAGTTCATTTATATATTCAAAAATACTATACTCTGTGATGCATTAAATCAATTCTATCAAAAGAACACGAAATTGTGTGCAATACAATCCCAGTATATTTTTGCCTCTACTGGAAGCTAATATGGTGTTTCTTATAGCATAATATAATATTGGTGTATCATAAAAAATAATAAATCAATGAAATTAAAAATAATTTATCTCATAAAATCTCAGGGTGTCACATTATACCTTCTTTAAAATGAATTTCTCCCTCAAAATTAGTCGGGGTTATAAATGTTTTTATACTAAATTGTTTCTTTCATGGAAACTCACATCGTAAAAAGGGATACCAAGACATAATTTTAAAATGGAATATCAAAAATGTAATTGTTACCCAAAGTAACACATCACTAGTTTTCCACATAGGATAACATAGGTGGGAAGTGAAAACATGAACATGGAATAGAAATCTAACCATTGAGTTCTAATAGACAGTGATAGAGAATAAGGTTTAGAGAAAGTTAACTACCAGAAATCCATAAACTTGCGATGATTTAAGGGCCCATCTGATTCATTAGATATGAGGGTACTATGATAACATTTTTGGTTATCATGATCATTTCCCTAAATTTGAAGAATATTTTTATGAGGAGAAATACTTACTTGATTTTAGTGTAATATCAATGTCGGTCTTTCCCTAAACAATTTCCACTTGTTCTCGTATTTATATAATTAAGTTGAATTTTTCCTTCTTGAAGTGTTAGAAGATCATATTATAGAATTATATGACATTCCATTTGTCTCTATCACAAAAAGGTTAACATAGTTTACTAAATATTTATAAGTCCATCTATGGTGAGATTAGTCATACATTATTCCAAAAATGAACTTATACATCACATATCATAATGATTAATAAAATAAAACTAATTTATACTAAGAAAAGACTTCATGTTGGCCAACAGTTTATGATAAAGTCATGTCACACTTTGGTTGTGGGTTGGATTCCCATAGCCTTGTCCAACGTGATGAGTTTTTGATCATCCTGTCAGTTGTCCTTTTTCTAAAACTATACAATTATAACATTCTAGAATTTTTATTAAAAAAATATCTAGCTTTAAACAATAATATCTGATGTCCAGCATAATTCATTCCAACCATTAATCTTATTCAAAATACGTCTATACAATCTAATAGTACAAAAAAACAATTTTCAGAAAGGTCATATAATAATCATGTGAATACCATCATTTATCCCCAATATATCATAAGATATATCTTTTTGGACACATTAAAATCATTTGAATGACTTTATCATGCATTCTCTTAAGTCATGGTAATAACCTAAATAACCATATATGATTATCTAAAACATTCATGTTTCCTTATTCCAAAACATATTAGTTATATTACTTAAGTCCTGAAAAGTTGTATACTTTATCTGTGACAACATAACCCACATTTCAACAAATACTTAACTAATTACAAGGTAACTAATATCACCCCACGTATCTTTATAAAAATATAATTATCTCAACAGTATTCTAATATTATTGGTTATCCTTCCCTTCATCATGATTTTCTTAGGAATATTACCTTTTATTTAAATAACTTTTCTTATCCATTATAACTATTCAACATATTCTTGAAAATCCTTAGTGAAAAACATAAACTGATAACACTTATAAAATTCACCATTAATCATTTGTGGATCCAAATACATAATCAATTCAATCCTTTTACAATAATAGAAATAATAGAATAACTCCTTCCTTTTCTTAGAAGTAGAGACTTATATTTGGGAATTGAGTTGGGTAATGCCCATATTTTCCACAGATGAGTCATTGAACTCCATAGCAGTTCATCACTATATTAACAATTTTCCCACATATATAACATCTTCTACTCCATTTGTGGAATTCATCAAGGTTTTTATTCCCTTATTCTTGACATGATGTAATCTTAATGTTATTTCCTCTATGTTTCTCACCATGGGAACAAGAATGAATGTCTATATTTTTCTAATTATAAGACATAAGAATACCAATAATGTTCACCTTGTTAATCATATAATATGATGACTAATTCGGCATAATCACAGTATCATTCACTCTAGTCATTATATAATTTCAGTGGTCATAGTAAAAAATTTTCTAATCAGATTCAATGTATAATAAATTCCTTATGGTTCCCTCAATTAAATAAAACACAGAAAAAATAGTCTGAGAGGAAAAAATCATTCTATGAAAATAATATAATCAAGGTTGGGTACTTATAATCTCTAACATATTAGGTTAAATTCTAGTTGATTCATGATCATTACGAAAATTTAAGGACGGTAGCCTATAATTTTACTTAACTTCAGGGAGATCCCTCGACATACCTTAGAAATATCACTAGGGATCTCACTAATGTTTTCACATCCTAGTTTCCAAAGGTAAACTAAACCTTTTCTCCGATACCAACTGTAGATACCCAAGATTGATGTACATGTACATTACATTTCTTTTGAGGAATACCTAATACATGACACAAGAAGACACCCAAAGACCGTATTGGTTTAGTGGCATTGGAAACTCAGAACATAATCTTATAATCATGGGTAAAGATCTCCAAAAACTCCACAAAAGATGATACCCTTTTTTTTACTTCCTAAAACCTTTCATTACATCCTGAGAAAATGAAAACATAAAAAAGGTGAGCTCGAAAACTCTATAATCGTATACAAAGGAAATATCAATCATATATAACTTTTAAAAATATTATCCTATATAAAAGAGATCATAATATCATGTCATGGGATAAATCATAGAAGCTCAATGTAAACCCAATAATCCTAACATAATACATGAAACATTTTGTCATAAACACATAATAATTGAAAATCATTTCATATTATTCATGACTCATTTCCAAGACCATCATAGCAGACAAATTCCATTACAGAACCGAGTTCACTCCTCGTTCTAGTCATGTATCACTAAACTAGATTAACTTGTCATTTCATCCATGTATGTATCATGAGATATAAATCATTACCCAATGCATTGGAGGGACATATAGGTCCCACACATATCCTAATTAAACCATTATTATCTGTTCCACAAAAACATAAATCATACATTATAGCATTACCCATGAAATAAAATTGGATTCGTAAACATCATGTCATCATAACATAATCCATATAAGATAAAAGAAAATCATAAAAATAATTACATCATAGAGTTATAAAATAAAAGAAATAATTGGGAAATAAACATAATCCTATATCATCATATATGAAAAATAATTTTTTATAATATACTTGAACTAATTTCTTGATGAAAATATCCTTTCTTCTGCAAAAACATTTTATTTTCTCAATATGTCATGTAATTTTAAAAGAAAATAATTTTATTTAAAATAAACACTAAAATGTTTAAAGTGATTTTAATGGAAAAAATTCTCCATGAAAACGTAAAAATATGTTCATGTAATATAAGTTAAAAAACATTCCCTCGTACGTTTTCCAAAAAAGACAAAAAGTACCACGTACAGTAAACAGGAGAAAGAATCCCTCCGTACGTTGTGGTAAAATTAAAAAAAGGGTATAAATGACTTTAAACAAACATGGAAGAATAATAAACATTTATGGAAAATATTTTTTAAAAAAGTGCACATTGATGATTAATATAACCCCAGTAAATACCTATGAATAAACAATCTCAGATAAAAACGATATTAGAAACGTTATCCCTTTCCATAGGTCCCATATTCTTCTTATTTATGTGAACCTCCAATATAATTATTTAAATAAATTTACGTATTTATTCTAGATTCATAATCATTTTTATGATAACATTTATGCTCATATTTTCATCCGGGGGTTAGTAACATTTCATTCTTACTCGTTATTTGGGTATTACCTGCTTTATGTTCTTACATATGTTTTGTCAGATAAGTTCTTGTTGATCTTTTTAGTTTATAGTTATATCATTTAAATAATTGTATTAGTATAAAAAATATCATATTTATTCATTCAATAAATTTATATAATCATTTTTAATGAACATCATGTAGAACGAATCACATCGCACCATGGAGACGGTAATGAGTACGTATACACGAGTGACGATATCATTCCCATAATTATTGAAAGGTATAGAAGTCTATGGTGTATAGTATATAATAATTATTATAATATATTATTATTCATATATAGGTATTATTTACACCATTATACCCATCCAAGTAAGTTGGTGGTGAAAACTGCATTCATCACGGCATAGAGATAGTAAGCCGAACGTACGCATGCATGATGATTTTTTTTTCATAGGATGGATAGAAGGTGAAATTGGGATGTTTCATATTTATAATAAAATATCAGTATATGAGAGATACTGAAGTTTTTATTTCATAATGAAACAAATAAAGAATAGAATGTAGTAGAAGAATGAAACTTGAAATAATCGGTAGAAGAGATTACATCTTCCTCGACGTGCCTCCTTTGAATTTCTACTTAGGGCACTATAGTTGGTGTTTTGAGAATACTAGAACCTCCAAAATGTTACTAGGGAAGTTTATAATACCGATGTTCAGGGTTTGGCAGAGATAGAAGGCTCAAAATGGAGTGGAGATAAGTTGGAGGAGCACCTCTTTTATAATAGAAGAGAGAGGAACTTTAGGAAACTCAAAAAAATATTAATTTATAATAAAATAAAACCTTACCCAAAAACATCCAAAGTGTACCTAACTCGAATCTGAGATGATTTAGGGTTTTAATATCATCAACCAATAAATTTTTTACAACTTATTTTGTCAATTTATACCTTATATTTTAAATTTACACTTAGATATTATATTAATGTTTAATTTTAGTAGCAACATCCTAAAAATTTAATGTTAATTAATATTTACTTATTTGGTGTTAATTGATAATAAATGGATACATTATGATATTTTATACCTTATCATTATCACTTTGTAATTTTTAAATGTTTTTATTATTTTTAAATAATTTAATAAAATGATATTCTTATAAAAAATCTATAGTGCCAATTTTGACACTATTCATTTATTAGACTTTAAATAGAATTCACACAGAATAAAAATTCAAAAAAAATATAAAATAAACTCCTATCATGTCATAGTAATCTAGAAAATTCATGGATAACATTAATTATTTCTTATGATTTTTATTTTATAAATTTTAAAACAGTTTATTTGATATTTCTACTAGAAAAATAATTTTTACATCACTATTGTGTCATCATTAAAGATAAATAATTATTCCATAAATATTCTAAATAAATTCACATAATGTATATATTTTAATTATATTTCTAGTGACTATTTAATTTCAGTGTTTTATGATGTATGTTAGTAAATTAAAATTTTTACACCTATAAGATATAAGAGAGTGACATGATGTCGCATTCTTTTGTTTTAATAATAATTAAATCATTTTCAAGGAAAAAAGTCCATGAAATGAATATATTCTGACCCTAAGGTGATATGGGTCTAATTTTATTCATTAAATATATTTTTTTAGGTGTTAGGGTAATTTTATAAAATTATTTTTACCCTTAATTACCCGATTTACATTTAACTATGGTAATAAAAAAATTACCAATGTTACTATTCAAATGCCCAAAAGATCAAAGTATCCTATTAACATAATTTAGACAAACTAATTCCAAATATGGAATACATTTTTAAACATTCAAAACACATAATTTCCCATAATTAATTTAAAATTTATTCCATTGTGGAGAAAATAGGTTTTAAAAGTCAAAACACTGCAAAAGATTGAAATGTTTTTACCTATAAATTTAATGTAAAATTATTTCTCATGAAAAATATTAAATTAAATGGTAAAAATATATTCTATTTATAATTTAAAACCATTCAATATTATAATTTATTCAAATAAATTATCTTGATGAAAAAATTTATTTTTAATTAAACTTTAGGGTATTTATACTATTCATCAAAATATGAAAGTAATCAGAAAAAAAAATTATCCAATGTAAATTTTTATATCTTGTTTCCAAAAAATATGTCTATTTTTTCAAATTAAACTTCTAAATTTTTCAAAAACTATATTTAAAATGGGTGCACCATCAAAAGGTAACTGCATTTTTTTGAAAAAAATACATATTTTATCTGAAAATTTGATTTTTTCGCATACCATGTTTTAGAAAATGTTTAAGATGAATGATAATGTTATAAAATTAAAATTTTGGTTAATACTATTCATAGTGGCTAGTTTATATCCCATTAAATAATCATATTTCATTAATATATGATTGTTTAGTGAAACTCTGTATTTCGTACAACCCAAGAAATCGAAGAAAGTCACTTTTATGTGTAAATTAGGCCAAGTCTGTGTTTCATGTAGTAAAATATTCCTCTAGTGTTGTGTATAACATAATAAAACTTTTGTTCATTTATACATTGAACAAAATCTATACTCAGTGTGGCGTGAAATCAATTCTATCAAAAGAACTAGAAATTGTGTGCAACCCAAGACCAGTATATTGTTGTGTACACTAAAAGCTAATATTGTGTTACGTAGAGAAGTAGATAATCTTGTTGTATCATACAATATAAGAAATCAATTAAATTAAAAAGAGTATTCCTCATAAAATCTCCAACTATGACATTCTACACCCACTTAAAATTAATTTCTCCCTCAAAATGCATCGGGGTTATAAATGGTTTTCTACTTGAATGTTTCTTTCCTAGAATCCAAAATTTTAAAAAGGATACTAAGACATAATTTTAAAAAGTAAAGATAGAAAATTAAGGGGTACCCAATGTAACTCATCACTGGGTTTCCACATAGAGGAACATAGTTGGGATGTATGGACATGGATATGGAAGAGAAATCTAACCATCATGTTTTGATTTACACTGATAGAGTATAAGGTATAGAAAATGTTAACTACCAGAAAGCCATAAATATATGAGGATTTAAGGGAGTATATGATTCATTAGATAAGAGGGTACTAGGATAACATTTTTGTTTTTCAAGATCATTTCCCTAAAGTTGAATAATTTTTTCATAAGGAGAAATACTTACATGATTTCATTGTAATATCATCATTGATCATTCCCAGAAAAATTTCAACATTATCTATTATTTATTGAAATAAAGTTGAATTTTTCATTCATGAAGTGTTAGAAGATCATACAATATAATGATAGGTCATTCCATCCATCTCTGTCACAAAAAGGTTTTCACAAGTAATTAAATATTCATAAATATATATATGGTGATATTAATGGTATATACTTCAAAAAATGGACTTATACATCATATATCATACTGATTAATAAAATAAAACTAATTTCTAAAAACCAAGGACTTCTTTTAGGCCAATGGTAGGTGATAAAGTCCTGTCTCACATCGGTTGTGGGTTCGATTCCCACAGCCTTTTTTGACACGATCGGTTGTCGCATATCCTGTGGTTCGTCCTTTTTCTATAAATATATTGTTATAAAATTCTATAAATAATATAAAAAAAAGTTCTGTAATTAAAAAATACTATCTGATGTCCAACTTAATCCATTCCAACAATTAGGATTATCCAAAATACTTTTGTCCAATCTCACAGTAAAAAAATAGCAAAAACGTCATATAACAAGAATGTGAATACAATCATTTATCCCCGCTATATCATAAGACATATATTGTTGGTCACATTACAATAATTTTAATGAATTCATCATGCATTCTGTTGAGCCATGGTAAAAACATAAATTACCATATATCTTTATTGAAAAGATTCATGTTTCCTTATTCCAAAACATATTATTGATTTTCATTAAGTCCTAAAAAGTAGTATACTTCATATGTGACAACCTACCCCACATTTCAACAAACACTTCACCAGTTCCAAGGTAACCAATATCGTCCAACATATATTAATATAAATATCATTATCTCAACATCATTCTCATATTTAGGGTTATCCTTCCTTTAATCATATTTTTATTAGAAATATCACCTTCTCATTAAATCACTTCTCTTATCCATTATAATTATTCAACATATTCTTGAAAATCATTAGAAAAAAACATAAACTGATAACTCTTATATAATTCCTCATTCATCATTCATGGAATCAAATATGTAAATAATTCAATCCTTCAACGTTAATAGTCGGCATGTAACAAGTCCATCCTTGACTTAGAAGTAGATCCTTATTTTTGGGAATTGAGTTGGGTAATGCCCATGTTTTCCATAGATGATACATTGAACTCCATAGAAATTCATCACTCTATGACCCTTTTTCCAAAGATATATCATCCTCCCCTCCATTTGAGGTATTCCTCAATGTTCTTCTCCCCTTACTCTTGGTATGTTGAAATATTAATCTTCTTTCATATATGTTTCTCACCATGAGAACATGCATGAAATTCCATCTTCCTCTTATTATATGACATAACAATACCAATAATGTTCACTTTTTTAATTGTATACAGTGATGACTGATTCGACATAATCATAATAACATTCACTCTTGTCATTACATAATTTTGTTGCTCATAATCACCAATTTCTTCATCAGATTCAATGCTTACCCTATTCATTCAGGTTGTCTCCACTGACTAAAACACAAAAATAATCATGTGAGTGGAAAAGATAATTCAAATAAAACAACATAATAATGGGGGTGTACATTCAATATCCAAAATCATAGGTTTAATTATAGTTTATTAATGATCATTACCATAATTTTAGGATTGTAGCCTATACTTATACTTATCCTTAGGGTCATCCCTAGACATACCTTTGAAATATCTCTAAGGTTGTCACTAAAGTTTTCTCATCCTAGTTTCCAATGGTGAACTAAACACTTCTTATGTTACAAACTGTAGAGACCCCAGCTTGACGTACATGGTCAATACATTTCATTTTCAGAATACCTAATACATGACACAAAAATATGCCCAAATACCGTATTATTTTAGTGCCTTGGGAATCTCAGAACATAATCTTCTAATCATAGGGAATGATCTCCAACATCTCTCATAAATATCTTCCACTTTTATTCCTACATAAATACATTATTTATACCCAGGGGAAAATAAAACATAAATTGGGTGGGCTGAAATGCTCAATAAGGGTAAACAAAGGAAATATAAATCACATATAAAATTTTAAAATACTATCCTGCATATAAGACATCATAATATCATGTCATGGGATAAATAATAGAATAAAAATGTAAATCCAATATTTATAGCATAAGGCATGAAACGTTTAGGAATACACACTTAGGCATATAAAATCATTTCATATTAGTCAAGGCTCATTCCTGAGACCTTGATAGTGGACAAAGTCCATTACATAACCGAGTTCACTCCTCATTTCAGTCCTACATCACTAAACCGGATTAACATGTCGTTCCAGCCATTCCTATATCATGATATATAAATCTTTACCCAATTCAATTTCGGGAGATATAGGTCCCACCCATATCATAATGAAACCATTCTTATGTGTTCCACAAAAACATAAATCATACATCATACAATATCCCATATAATAAAATAGGATTCTTAAACATCATGCCATCATTACATAATCCATATAAGATAAAAGAACTTCATAAAAAATTACATCATAATGTAATCAAATAAAATTAATAATAGGTATATAAACATAACCTTATATCACATTATATGGAAAATAATTTTGATAAATAACTTAAACTTAGTTCTTGAGGAAAATATCGTATCTTTTTCAAAAACATTTTCTTTTCCTAATATGTTGTTCAATTTTAAATGAAAATAATTTAATGAAAAATAAAAATGTAAAAATGTAAAGGAATATTCATGGAAATAAATATCTATGAAAAAAATCAGTTCATTTCGTATAACTTAAACAAACATTCTCCTCGATCTTTTTCCAGAAAAGTCCAAAAGTACCTCGTATGGTAAATAAAATAAATATTCCTTCCATAACACATGGTAAATTTAAACAAAGGGTAAAAATGACTAAAACATACATGGATGAATAATAAACTTTTTATTAGAACACTTTTAGAAAACATGGTCATGGATGATAAATATATACAGAGAAAATAACTACGAATAAACAATCTCGGATAAAAATGTGATTAGAAAAGTTATCCATTAAATGAGTTCTGATATGCTTCGTATGTATCTAAAACTCCATTATAATGATTTTAAAAATGTTACAAATTTATTCTAGATTCATAATGATTTTTATAATAACATCTACTATCATATTTGCATTCATTTTTTAGTAACATCTCATTGTTACTCATTATTCGGGTATTAACTACTTTATGTTTTTATTTTTGTTTTGTCGGATAAGTTTGTATTCCTTATTATAGGTTATAATTATATCATTTAAAGAATGGTATTATTATAATATATAAGATATTTATTCACTAAATTAGTTTATATAGTATTGGTTTAATGAAAATCATGTATAATGAATCACATCGCACAACAAAGATAGTAATTCATACATACGCACAAGCGACGATATCATACCCATAATTTTTTAATGGTATTGAAGTAGATAGTGTATAGTATCCCAAAATTATTATAATTTTATATTAATCATATATAGGTATTTTTACACCATTATTATTATCCATGTAATGTGGGGGTGAGAAATAGATTACACCATGGCGTGGAGACAGTAAATCGTACACACGAACGGACGTTGATTTTGTTTTTTCGTATGAAGGATTGAAGGTGAAATATAGTTATTTCATATTTATAATAACATATTAGTTTATGATTGAAACTAATTTTCTTATTTAATACATTAACAACTAAATAAGAGGATGTATATGAAGAAATAAAGTAGAACAAATTGGTAGATGAGATTACCTCTTACTCGATGTGCCTCTTTTGAATTTCCCCTTAGGGCACTGGATTTGGTATTTAGAGTAGACCAGAACCTCCAGAATATTACTAGGAAAGTTGATAATGGTAATGGGTAGGGGTTGGTGGAGCTTGAAGGCTCAAAATAGAGTGGATATGAGGGGAAATACGTGCCCTTTTTTAAGAGTGGAGAGGGGATCTTTAGGGAACTCTCAAAAATATTAATTTCTTATAAAATTAAACCTTAACCAAAAACCTCAAAAGTGACCCTAATTCGAAATGAGATAATACATGGTTGAAATATTATCAACCAATTAATTTTGTACAAATTATTTTCTCAATTTAAACATTATATTTTTAATTGAACCATAGTTATTCTATTAAATATTAATTTTAGCAATAAAATTCTAAATAATTAATGTCAATGAATATTTACTTATGTGGTGATAATAGACCATAAATGGATATATTATGATATTTTAGACCATATAATTATAATTTTGTAATTTTAAAAAAAATTATGATTTTTAAATAACTTAATAAAATGTTTTGTTTATAAAATATCAATATTGTAAATATTGACACTATTCATTTATTAGACGTTAAATAGAATTAAAATAGAAGAAAAATTCTAAAAAATTATTAAATACACTCCTAACATGTCATAGTCATCTAGAAAATTAATGGAGATTGTTAATTAGTTCATATGAACTTCTTTTAATATTTTATAAATCGTTTATTTGAGATTTATATTAATAAAATAATTTTAACATCATTGTTGTGTCATCATTAATGATAATTAATTTATATCTGAAAATTATAAATAAATTAACATGTTGTATATATTTTAATTATATTTCCATTGAATATTTACATTCTATTTTTATGATTTTTGTCACTAAATAATCATTATTACACTTATAAGATAAAGGAGAGTGACACGTTGTCACTTTCTTTGGTTTTAATAATAATTACATCATTTTTATGGAAAAAAATCATGAAAGGAATATATTATAACACTTAGGTGATATGTATTGACATTTATTCTTCCAATAATATTTTTTCAGGTGTTAGGGTAATTTTAAAATATTAAGTTTTCCATCAATTATGAAATTTATCTTTAACTATGGTAATAAAAATAATTATCAATGTTACTATTCATAATTCCCAAAAAATCAAAGTATCCAATTAACATAATTTTGACCTACTGATTATAAATATGAAATCACTTTTTCAAAATTCAAAACACAAAAGTTTCTGTAAATAACATAAAATTAATCTCGTTGTTGATAAAACTGGTTTTAAAAATTAGAAAATTGTATAAGATTGAAATTTCTTTACCTATGAATTTAATGTAAAATTAATTCTAATGAAATTTAATATATTAAATGGTAAAAATATATTCAATTTATAATTTTAAACCATCCAATATTATAATTTGAACATATAATTTTTCTCGATCAAAAGGTTGTTTTTAATTAAAATTTAGTGTATTTTTACTATTCATCAAAATATGAATGTTATCAGAAAAATATCAAAAATTTATCCAAAGTGAATTTTTATACAATTATTCTAAAGAAGATGTTTATTTTTTCAAATTGAACTTATAAATGTTTCCAAAAAAACATATTTAAAATGGGTGCTCCATCAAAAAGCGACCAAACTACATTTTTTTTTTAAAAATACTTATTTTATCCGAAAAATCGATTTTGTTCTCATACCATGTTTTTTAAAATGTGTAAGATGAATTATAATTTTATAAAATTAAAAATATGGATAATACTATTCATAGTGGAAATTTTATATCCCATTAAATAATCATACTTTAATAATATATCATTGTTTAGTGAAGTGCGGTATTGCGTACAAAGATAACTATCGAGGAAGGTCGCTTTAGTGTGTAACGCATGCCAAGTAAATTTTGCGTGAAGTGAAGGAATCCTTTGGTTATTTGCATAACATAATCAAAACGTAGTTCATTTATACATGGAAAAAAATCTACTCATTGTTGCATGAAATCTATTTTATCAAAAGACCATGAAATTGTGTGTAACACAAGCCCAGTATGTTGTTGCATATACTGTAAGCTAATACAGTGTCACATATTGAGAAAGATAATCATAGTTTATCATATAACATAAGACATTACGGAAATTAGAAATAATATATGTCATAAAATCTTGGGTTGTTGCATTTGGTAGGTCTCATGAGGCAAACTAGTGTCTTAACACAAGACCATGTTAATATCTTTTATTTCTAGACTCGACACGATGCCTTGACTATGTGGTTATGATGTCTGGCATTATGTTTTCCATCATTATGAGATTAGCTATAGATATTACATTTTATTATTCGACTAGTATAATATCAATGTGAATAAGTAAATGGAATTATTTTATTTATCTTTTCCATATTATACTGAAGTTTTTGTATAAAGGATTGTGTTTTAGTCTAATACATTGACTTACATGTTTATACTTATTTATGATTTTTTTCTCTATATTGTTTTCATTATTGAGAATCTAAGATCACCCCTTTATTATCTTTTATTTTTCCCAGGATGTGAAGAAGTATATTATGCTGGCCTGTAGAGATATGTTAAGGGATGTGAGTGTGTTCAAAGGAGACACAATTTTGTTTTTCATTTCATAATGTAATGTAATACTTATAAATGTATCTAGTACATCCAAAGATACTAAATGGGTTAGTTTGTTGGGAATTAATCTCTTCTAATCATGCCAAAGTTATGTAATAATGCACTGACTCTGGGTAACTTGGGTCAGGGCATTACAGTTGGTATCAGAGGAAGTTTAGTACAATCCTTGGATACTAGATTTAGAGAAACTCTGATTAGAAAACACTATACTAACATAGGAATTGAGGATTAATATATAAGAACATCCAAATATATTGGAAATTTAGATATTATGTGGGTTTTATAATAAATAAATCCATTTCTGGATACTATAAGTGGACTTGGTTCTAGAACAGATATACCTAGGAGTGAAAACTCCAATAATGATTTTCTGTCATAACACATGGTATCTTGTTACATGACAACAGGACTTACCACGCACCTAGTTTGACACTGACAAGGGATATTCATAGGATAATTCAAATTTCCCCTATAAACCATTATGAAGGATTTATGATTAAATACATCTCTATCGATTTTTTTATGATTATGGATTTTATGCATAAATTGTTAAATTTATGTTATGTATTTTACAAGTTTGGAGTTATGCATTGTGATTTATGAACTAATTTAGATTATTCCATTGTTTATAAATATCTCCTAGTGCATGTAAGGGAAATCATATCAATGAATTTAATCCATGTAGGTATTTCACTCATATTCTATATAGTTATAGTAGAGCTGGTGATGAAACAGGTATTGAACAGCTTATAACCATACTCGGACAACTCACTCAAGTTATGAATAATAACACTACTCATATGTAGCACCCTAATCCACAACATGGAGGATCCATGTTAGACTACTTTTCAAGGAAATAATCAAAAACATTCAATGGGACTACAAATCCATTTGTAGCTGAGAAATGGATATGTTCCTTAGAACAAAAATATTTCATGTTTTTGGGAGTAGTGAAAGGAAAAAGTTGTTGTGAATGTTTATCACCTCTCCAAAGATGCAAATAAATGGAGGTAATTAATTAAAAATCAAAAGGTGGATGAAGAAGTATAAAATATATAATGTATGGAGTCTAAATAGATTTTCATGGAAAAATACATTCGTCATGAACATCGAGTGGATATTGAAAGAAAATTTCCGAGTCTAAGGCACAAGGATGATGAGAATGTCATAATGTATTAGAATAACATTACAAGGATAGCGAGGAATACTGTATATCATATAAATAACCCAAGAATTAATATTGATTGATTCATTTTTGTATTAAAACTATTTCTCTGATAATCATTATTCTCAAAATCATTCTCATCATACGAAGATATAGTCTCATGTACTGTCAAGACAGAAAAGGAATTATCTAATTCTTATTACTTTATATTGAAGCAAGAGAGTAAGATATATGTTGGACACTCTTGAAAAGAAAATAAGGGGAATAAGGTAAATGTTTACATTCCATCCTAATGTAATTGTGGGAAGAAACACCCAGGAACGTGCCTAAAAGGGATGGGATTTTGTTACAAGTGTGCCAAAAAAGGCCACCATGATCGTTATTGAAATGGGTAGAAAGAGGTTTTTGATCTTCAACTTTACAATTTTAAAGAAATGGGTAATTAAGCAAATAAATATCCTAAGTGTCAAGGAATCATGCCTCAGAAAAAGACAAGGGATCAAGTGCAAGATAATGGATCACAACTATTGATATTCATATTTGGAATGACGTGGTGGATTGTACTTTTATAATTAACTCCAAATTAGTCAATGCTTTATTTTATTTTGGATCATCTCATTCTTTCATATCATCCCTGTTTTCAAAGAAATTTAGATATTTTTAATTTTAATTATTAAGGTGGTTTTCAATCAAAACTCATAAAGGAAGTATCATAGCAAATGTTTTTTCAATATGTTCCATTATTTCTTATAAACATTAATTATCTTGTGATCTTATTATCATATCCCTGACTTAATTTGATATAATCCTCGGTATGTATTGGATTTCTGACCATGATAAAAAAAATTATTTTAAGAAGAATGACGTTACGATTTTTTATGATGATAAGGAATCCCTTATATTTATTGCAGAAACACAACCATCTAATTCTCATCTTTATCCAATCATAGTAGCTCTTCTAAATTCAATTATTGGGGAATATGGGAGTGAAATAACTATGGCTGAGGAAAGGAATGTTCAATTAGAGGATGTACCTATTGTGCAAGAATATGTTGATTTGTTTCCAGAGTATTTATCTTGACATCCTCTAGAATGGGAAATTAAATTTTCCATTGACTTAATTATTGGTTCAAGTCCCATATCGAATACCCCTTATAGAATGGACACTATGGAATTAGTGGAACTAAAGAAAAAATAGACGAATTGATTAATAAAGGATTTATTCACCCTAGTGTTTCTCTATGGGGATCCCCTGTAGTTTTTGTGAAGAAGAAATATGGATCTATGAGGTTTTGAATTTACTACAGGGAGAGATATGCTATGAAAATAAATAACAAGTATCCCCTACATCGAATTGATGATTTTTTTGATCCACTTCATGGAGCTTAATATTTTTCAAATATTGACCTTTATCTGGATATCATCAGTTGAGTGTGGGAAAGGAAGACATTCCAAATACATCATTTTGTACTAGGTATGAGCATTACGTGTTTATAGTAATTCCTTTGGCACTGAGTAATGAACCCTTTGTTTTCATGGATCTAATTAATAGAGTTTTCAAAGAATATATTTATGAATTTCAGGGGAATTTATTGATGATATATTGGTATACTCCAAAAGCTATGAAGATCATGAAAATCACTTTCGAATTATTCTCACAACTCTATGAGGAAATAAATTATATGGTATGTTTAGAAAATGTGAATTCTTACTTCAAGAAATTAATTTTCATGGACATATTTTCTCTATGTATGGAATCTCTATTGATCCTTCAAAGAAAAGGTAAATCCATGAATGGCCATCACTGATGAGTATAATTGAGGTACACAATTTTATTTGTTTACAAGGTTACGATCAGTATTTCGTTCATAATATTTCCCAATTGGCTAACCCATTAACCAAGCATAGACCTAAAGGTATTAAATTTGATAGGGAAAAAAGTGTGAAGAATTTAATATATGATTATTCCATGGTCCAATATTGACTCTACCATAGGGGAATGATGGGTTTGTTATTTACAGTGATGCAATAAAGACCGGATGTGGTTATGTCCATATGCATAATGATAGAGTTATAGCCTTTGTGTCATGGTAGCTAAAATTTAATGAACAAAACTATCCTAATCATGATCATGATTTAGCTGTTGTAATAATTACTTTGAAGATATGGAGACACTATCTCGATAGTGATAAATGTGAGATATATACTGATCATAAGAGTTTTAACTACATTTTCTCATAGAAATAATTCGACATGAGGAAAAGGGGATTGTTAGAACTACTAAAGGATTATGATTTCCTAATACACTACCACCCAAGGAAGGAAAATAAGTTGTTCGATGCTTTGAGCAGGTTGGATCATAGAGTTTTGAACTAGAATAGAGTTGAAAGGTTTCTTATGTTCATGGATCTAGTAAATATATATATGAGAATAATCTTGAAAGGTGAAACATAAATACTTTTTTCAATGGTTTCAAAATAATATTTACTAGAAGGGAAAAAAATTTCTCAGACTGATGATGAGGAGTTTCAAAAGAAAATTAATGCTATGAATGATGGGAGATTGATTGAATTCATATATGAATATAGAATTCTGAAATTTTGGAAGATGTGTTGGGTTCCCAATATACCTGATATAAATAGTGGATTGTGGATGATGCTGATAGATCAAATTTCACTATAAAACATGTTATCACTAACACAACTTAAATAATGGGATGTTTCCATAGTTCCAAACAGTGGCAATAGGGCCCAAAACCATGACCATATCCTACAGCTACGGTTTCGCCCAACTGTGGGCGCTATCTCCATGGTAGTAGGTTTTGACCTATGGCCACAGTATTAACGGTGGAAATTTGTGTCTTATTTACATGGTTTTTAAAATCAAGGCCATTGGTGTCTTTGCTATCTACCATGGAATTTTACCTTTGGCCACAGTTTCAACCGTGGAAATAGCCCAAAAATAATGTGCGTCTTTCCATATTTGATCCTAGCACCTTCCTTTCACGTTCCAACAACCTAACCACTACACCACCAAGGATTTTGTTTATATAAATCTATAATATTATATATATATATATATTATTAAAAACCATTGTATTATTAAAAAACATGGAAATAGTTTTTCCCACCATTTTTTGGCAGGAAATGTTTTCACCTACGCAAGGGTGGGAGACCTATAGCCATGGTTTTCAAAACCATGGCTACTGCCTTTCGAAAAAAGGCATATAGCCACGATTTTAAAAATTATAGATATAGTCCACATAACCATTTCTATAGAACATGAAAAAAGACCTATAACCACGATTTTAAAATTTTTCCTATAGGCCACATAACCGTGGTCGTAGCCACCCTAGCCACAGTTTTAAAATCGTGGTCGTTTCATGTTTTTCTAGTAATGTATAATGTATAGATATTTGAAGGAACATTTTATATGGGGAAACATAAAGAGGGAGATTAACGATTATGTGACAATTTGTTAACAGTTGAAGGCTGGATGAAAACATTCAAGAGGATTCATTCAACCTCTTATACCGAATTGGAAATGGGATGATATTACGATGGACTTTGTCATCGAGCTACCAAATACTCCAAGAAGGAATGATGCATTATGGTTCATTGTTGATCATCTAAAAAAGTTATCACTTTTTCATGCTATAAGGGAATATTTAACACTTGAACATTCAGAAAGACTATATATTAATGGAGTTGTAAGACATCATTGTGTACCCCTATGGATTGTTTCTGATTGTGATCCCTGTTTTACATAAATATTATGGGAAAGTATTTAGAAATACATGTATACTGAACTTCATTTGAGTAGTACCTACCACCCTCAAATGGATGGACAATCAGAACATAACTATTCATACCTTATAATACATTTTGAGATCTTGCTCACTTGACATTCAAGGTATGTGGGATCAGTATTTAATTTTGGAATAATTTTCCTATTACAATATCTTAAATTCAAGTATTCATATGGCACCATATGAAGCACTATATGGATTGAGATGTCACACACCAACTTATTGGGATGATGTTTGTGAAAGAAAACTCATCGGCTGAGAAAATGTTGAGGAAATAATAGTAAATGTGAATATTATCAAAACCTACATCAATGAAGATCAATGTAGGAAAAAGAGAAATGCCAATAACTGAAGGAAGGATTTGAAATTTTAAGTAGGAGGTCATGTTTTCTTGAAGGTATCTTCATGGAAGGGTGTTATAAAATCATAAAGATGGGTATATTAAGTCCAAGGTACATCTGAAATTTCAATGTTCTAGAATGAATGGGAATTGTAGCTTACCATTTGTCAATTCCTCTAAGTCTCTCTAATGTTCATGATGTATTCCATGTATCACAATTTAGAAAATACATGCCAGACCCAACACATGTACTCACCTATGAAGAAATGTAACAGGAACCGGATCAGTATTACTGTGAAGAGCCTATCAATATTCTTGATAACAAAGAGAAATTGTTGAGAAACTGGATCGCTCATCAGGTAAATGTTCTTTGGAGAAACCTTAAAATGGAAGAGACAACGTGGGATCCTGGGAAACTTATTATGAAGAACCACATAAATCTTTTTATGCAGTAGTATTCTAAAAATTTCAACGATGGAATTATTTAAATAAGGGAAGAATGTAACACCCCAAGCTTCAATAGTATGTTTCTATTTGAATAATACAATATCTTTCAATGTACATAACTTCGAGTTCTAGCACACCATGACCAATCAAACTAGCCTTTTAAAAAATAGTTACGAATAGTAATTTCTAATTTTTAAAATTTTATAAATTTTATTTTACAAAATGGACCTCATTTTTTGATTCATAATATCAAAATAATAATAGGGTAAATTTTTGGTATTTTTCTGAAAACATTCAAATTTTGATGAATAGTGAAAAACACTATATTATTGTTTAAAACTGGATTTTTATTTAAAAAATTATTTTTAATTTAGATTTATTTTAACATAAAAATAGATACAAAATACCTATATTAGTATAATTTAATTAATAAGATTCATTTTATGCAAATATTATATATATATATATATATATATAATTTTATTGAATTGTTTAATGTCTTTTACCCACAATCTTGGCACATATGCAAATCTGCATAAAACATAATTTAACCACTTTTGTGAATGGAATTTCAAAAATCATACACACATAGTTGTCATCATTAAAGAAAATTTTATTCAATAGGAAGAAAATAATTTTCGGTGAATAGTATCTTTTGAATTTTATTTACCACGGTTAAATGTAAATAGGGTAATTAAAGGTAAAAATAATATTATAATGATTTAAAATTACCCCAACACATGTACTAATTCTATTGGATAAATGTGTTTTAACTAAAATAATATTTTTTTTTTAAATGATCCTTTTTTTTATCCACTTGTATTAGATTAAGGCATTTATTATATTTTATATAAAGAAGAGTTAAAATTGTTAAATTCAAAATTTAATAACTAAATAATTTTAAATATATAGTTATACATAATATAAATTAGACTATAATTTTTCATTATAAGGAAAAATATATTTCCTACACTATAGTATTTTATATATAATTTTTAGACATAAAATAAATTTTTTTATTTTTGACACAATGACAATGCATTAATTAACTTATTAATGAATGTTTTAAATAAATGATATTATAAATATTAAAATAAATATAAATTGAACTTTTGATGCCATAAAATAATTTTATAGGTGAATATGACATGTTATGTTTTATTCAATGTATTGTTTTCAATGTAATCATGTTTTAAGGACTTTAACAAAAAACAAATACTAAATAGTCTCAAAATTGACATAAATGAATGTTTTAAACAAATACTATTTTATTAAATTATATAACAGTCCTATAAATATACTTTTCCACCAAATGTCTTATATAATGTTACATATATCATTAATCAGCCACTTGAGGTTCTCTTGTCATTTTATAGTAACTATATTATCCATTGAGTATAAAAATACGAGAAGACATCATAAAAATTATTCTATTGAACTAAGGGTTATGTCTAAAGGATAAGGTTAATATGGTGACCTAAACATGTATAAAATATATTGCTTTAGGGGTTTTCTACGCTTCCCCAACTTACCCTAGGATTAAGTCATTTTGAATCTATTGGAAACTGAAAATATTTTTATAATAAATTTATATTTTAAGGTCTTCCTAAAGTGCCCCTCGCCTCTCTTATAAAAGGGCACCTACCTTTCTTTTATTTCACACCTTCAAGGCCTTTTTTCTCGGCCAAACCCTGTAAAAATCTCCTCCAAACTACCCTCACTACATTTTATAGTACTTACTTCTATCTTAAATAAATCCTATGGATCACATTAGTTCAAATCAAAAGGAACCACCCGAATAAGAGGTAATTGTTTTCACCTGTTTCATAGATTGTGTCTTCTTCCACATCCTTTTTCTTTGTTGTTTCCAAATTAAAATAATAAACCCAGTTCTATATAAATACTTATATGTTATTTTAAATATGGTACAACTATATTAATTATTCTATCTATCCTATTAATGAAAATGAAACCATACGTGCGTACGTACAACTTACCATCTCCACGTCATGGTGAAGTTTGTTATTCAAAACTTTATTATTTTGCTGGGTATAATAATGTGTATAATTGATGTAAATAATAAATATAAAATTTTTATTTTTATGTATATATAATATACCATCCAATTAAATACAATTTCACCATCAATAGAATGATATTGTCAATAGTTCATACATACAGCTTACGGTCTCCACGACGTGATGAGATTTCCTTCATCATTGTAACCATTCAGGAATAATTTTCATTTGATGATCAAAAATAACGTTTAAGAAATTAATATAATTCTGTATTTTAATAAAATATATCCTTTCCAAAAAAACTATATATATGTAACTAAACAAATAAAGTAAAACAAAACAGTTAACACACGAAACAATGATAATATTGAAATGTTATTAACAATAAAATATTATAGTATCATATATGTTATCATATTTTTTTGTTTGTTTATTTTATAATTTAATAAAAATGTTCTAATAATTATAGATTATGTTAACATACCCTTGACTATCTAAAAGTACAAGGTAAGGTTTAATTTTACAATTTTTTTATTATTTGAGGTTGTTTATACGTAAGTATCTACTGGGAATTCATTATCATCTACATTCAAGTTTCGTAAAAATATATTTCAAAACATTTTTAAACTTTCCTATAATATGGATTAATGTCCTTTATACCACCATTTTAATTTTAAAAAAAAAATTGAAATGAATATTTCTTTCGTTTTCCAAACCAGGAACATTATACCATTTCAAAAAATTAAGAAAGAAATTTTTTTAACTTATACAGTGGGTGCAGATATTTTTTGCTGATATAACAACTTCAATGATTCCATTACAATATTATAATAATATTTTAAAAATAAATTTTTTATTTTATAATTATGCATATTTTAAATGATTTCAAAGTAGAATGACATATTTCTTTGAGATAGTTTTTTGGATTGATTTCATCTGTGTCAACATCAATTATTGGATTTTATGTTTAATTAAAGTCAATTTATTATGATACAATATTCAATATTGTATTGACACTTTTATAATTTGTCTGACTGTGGATGTTTTATTTTTATGTCATTTATGGTTTATTGTTAAATTATTAACATTTCATATGCTAGTTTAATATGAATGATTATGTTATGTTTTACCCTTTTCATATGAAAAATCCATTGGACGTAGTAAGTGACGGGCGGGGCCCTCTATAGACCCTCCATGCATTGGTAGGTCATATGAGATAGTCTAGTGTCTTGGCACAAGGCCTTGACAATATTTTTTATTGGTATTCTTGGCATGAGGCTTTGACTATGTGGTTATGATATTCAGCATTATGAATTCCATCATTATGAGTATAACTGTTGCTATTACATGAGATTATTCAACTAGTAGAATATATATTTGAATAAGAAAATGAAATTATTTCATTTATATTTTCTATATTATGTGGAAGTTTATATTTAAAATTCCTGTGATTTAGTCTTAAAAATTTCCTTAACTGTATATACTTATTTATGATAGTTTCTTCTATATTGTTATCCGTCCTGAGCATCTAAGATCTCCCCATTATTATGTTTTATTTTTTCCAGGACGTGAAGATGTATATTATGACTGGTCGACATAGATGGGCTTAGGGATATGAGTGTGTTTGAAGGAGACATAATGATTCTTTTTCATTTCATAATGTAATATAAAATTTTTGTCTGCATAGAGTACTTACATGGTTACAATATTGATCGGTCCTTCAGGACATTATCTCATATGATCATGCCAATTTTATTTAATAATTCATTTCCTCTGGGTAACTGGGGTTAGGGAATTATATTATACTCCTTTTTAATGTGTTTTTACCCTCATTGGTCGATGATTCCCAACCTATTTTAGTTTTAACTCCTATAAAGAGTGTGTGTAGATGCATTAGATACCATGTAATTGATACCCCTAGTGATTACATTTCTTTTTTTGGATACCATAGTTATGTGTGGGATATCGTTATCCCCCTTGATGAAAAACCTTATACATCGTCAATTAGTTATTCTATGAAAACATGAGAGAGAGTTTCACTAGGGTTTAAAATTAACATAAATGAAATGAGATTGGTTTTATTCCATTTTTGAGAATGATATATGTTATGTGTTTGGGTTTTTCATTAAATGAATTTCCTTTCATGGGTTTTAAAGGAAGCACCATGGGTTCTTGGTTATTAAATTGGCATTAATGGACTTGACTTCTTAGGTTACTAGACGAATTGACCAGCGATGGAATGATAGTTAATTTAGTTTCCGCAAATGACATTATAAGTAAAAACATCATTTAGTAAATCATGGCATCTAATAGATTCTTAGTTTAAAAGAAGATTTCAAATGTAACACTGAACATATTCAGATACTAAGGTGATGGGTTTCGTGGTTAGTTTAACATGTTTAACTAAAAAATCTAGGGAGCATGAGTTCGATTTCTAAAATGATGGTTATGGTTGTATACCCATTATGCACGGTAATTTTATCTCATGAAATTTACACATAGTAGCTATTGGAATTGAAATTTTTGAGAGGATGAGTAGTGGTTAGGGTTAGATGGTTTGAAATGTGATATAGGAATGGTGAAATAGATATTTGGGAAATTCAGAGAATATTCACATGATGAGGTTTAAACTAGAATAGATGTGGAAATGAATTCTTGAAAAATACATAGTTTTGGGAATTGATGGAGGCCAGTGTGTCTTGGTTGATTAGAGTGTGGTTCAGAGGCAACTATATACACCTATCGATAGAATATTGGTGTAATCCAAATAATGCAGAGAAAACTCCCCTTATATTGGCATATCCATGAGTATGATGTGAGAGATTCATATATAGAATTATCTGCCTATTTAAATATCTATTATAGTTTTAAAAAATGAATCTTTTGGATTTTCTACCATGTTTCTATTTTATAAATTTGTAGAATAGAGCATAATTCACCATTGGTTCTTGGAAGGTGATGGCCCTGATTGTGAATCAAATTCACCTTTCTCCATGAGAACTATTCCTTAAGACTGGGAATGGGTGATGGTTGATATTTATGTTAATGGTCAAGATGAGTGGTTTTTTACCCAAGCTAGTTGTTGTGTCTAGGAATGACAGGTCATGGGATGTGTGAAGTTGTTTTTAGTTCATTGATGTTATGATAAGTATGAACTTATGTGGCGAAGTGAGTCAACTTTTGCTAGGGGTCAACCATTGGGTAGAATTTTTGTGGGACCTTGATATGGGTCATGTAAAGGTTGTTTTGGTACTCATCATCCATTTAATATATGATGAAATGTATGATTTCAATTCTCAGTAGATTCGAGGTGGGGGATCAATAATGGGTTTGCATGAAAAATCTATGTGGGAATTAACATTGGTCTATATTTTTTGATCCCTGGATTCTAGATATAGGGTTTTAATTGTTGTTGTCATAGAACAACTGCGTTTTTGATCATGAGACAGATCTTTTTTGTTCCCTCTCTAGAATTTGGGTCCATACATTGGTGATCATGCTTGGAATGATCTCGCTACACCTTACGTTACTGGATTTAAATTTTCTTTAGCGGTGTTTCATCCATAAGAGTAGAGTTATATTAAGATGTAGTTTACTATAAGATGTTCGTATATTTTTAACTTTTACATTCTTGTGTCTGCTGAGGGAATCACATTTTCCACACTATTCAGAAGTCAATGGTGAAACATAGAGGATTTTCTAGGGTTTTCTTGGAAATTTGGAGTGACCTTTTTATATTAGTTAGTTGGAGTTCATCCATTTAGACAAGATGATTGAATAGGGGTATTTTCCCCAAGTGTATATTTATAAATATTCATAGAGTTTCACAATAATTCTAAATATGTACATCATAAGTCAATTTTGATGGTTGGAGTATTGTGACGTGGAATTAGAATTCTAATTTTAGAACCTATGGTGGAAAGAAACACATGTTAGTCGATGATAGAGATGATGGTGTGATCATGTATAGGGTTACCTAGGGATATTAAATACATGTATTAATGTTTTGATATTATATTGGAAAATAATATCTAGTTTTAGTGTATTTACTACCTTGTTCTTGAAATGATTTCTAGAGGTGTGTTTAGAACTCTGAAACATAGTGAAATCATTTTACGAAAACATCATTACCCCAGATGGTAAGGTTATGTTTTATTTGTTCTAAAAATCTTATTAAGTAATAGAAGATTTATGTTGTAGAGTATATAAGATCATATGTTTTAGATTAGGTTGAAAATTCTCAAAAAACGTATTACCTTTCATTTGGTGGATGAGGCCAATCATAAATAGATCCTACAAATATTAATCCAATAGTTCGATCACATTAATGTAACGACTCATAAATTTCAAACAACATTTTTCTATTATTTTCTTTGGGATTTTATGAGTACACAGTTTCTAACGACACCTGATTCTGAAGCCCGATGTTCTTGGGATCATTTTCTGAAGTTAGGCTCGGGTACATTCAGTGAACGAACGAGTGGGTTTTCCTAACATTTGAACAGGTGCTCGGAATCGAAATCTGAGGGCACCGATGAAACCGTGGTGCTGATAATTACTTAGGAATACCTTTTCCGAAGGTGCGTTTGCTCGAGATGTGTTACTAAAAAAGGGGATTAATTGAAGAGTAAAATAAAATTGTGAGACAATTTTATGTTATTTATTTTAAGTGGTTTAATCCTAAGGATAGAAGTTGGGTGGAACTAACCAACCATGTGAGGTTAAAGGTGAGGTGGGGCCCACACGATCCCTACCCCTTCAAATCCCCTAAACCCCATCTTTAGTGCTGGGAACCCCCCATAAGATTATGACCTTCTCTCTTCTCTATTAATGAATGTCAACACAACCTATTCAATTAATTGAACTCATTAATTAATTGAATTATATATTTTTTTTGAATTTTAAATGTTGGAATGTGTGTATAAAATAAGACAAAGTCTTATTTTATTTTTGGTTGTTTCGTTGTGCGGAGTCTGGGGAGAAAAAATCCAAAGTCTCGAAGATCCTCTTCCACGTTGAAGAACGCGAAGAATGTCGGAGCCCCAAGGAGTGATTGACGTGTTGTTCTTCTCCTCTCTTTAGCCGGTGTGAGACACCATCTACCACACACGTACACCGACGTCGTCAACCCTGACACTATCTTTGACATCGTTGTTGAGGTAGAGAGTTGTTTTACATTCAAGATTAATTTACGATCTTCGTTGGCGTTTATTAAGCTGCATGTTATCAATATTACGGGAGGAGGTCGGACTGCAAGAACACAGCCGAACCTCCACCACATGATTGTTAATTTTTCTCTATGGTTTGGAATAGAGGCAGCGTGGTGCCGTCACACCGCATGGGAATGAGGGAACTGTGGCCGGAGTGGGCCACGGTGAAGAAGTGTGGTGTCGTCGCGCCGCGCTGAAACCGAAGAACCTACGGCTGAGGTCGGTCAGTGGGGGAGGGGCGTGGCACCGTCACGACATGCTGGACAGATAAGGCCCGCGGCCTAAGCCGCGGCTGTGCAGGAGAGGGCGGCTGGAATTGCTGGACACTGGCGCTTCGAAACGGTGGGACAGTGGGGTCCCGTGGCGGTGGAACCGGCCAGCCAACCGGGCCAACCGTTCGGAGGAGGCTGGGGGTCGTAACCCCCGTCGGCAGATAGGCGGGCCCCCTCCATGTGGGGGCCTGCCATTTCGAGACATGGGGGGAAGCACCCCCGGTTTTCCGCTCGGCCGAAACGGTCCAGCTGCTGGCCACGCGGGCCGCGCCCGCGCCAGGCCGGACCGCCTGCGCTGGGCTGGGCCGCCCACGTTGGGCCGAACACCCGCACAGGGCCAGGCCGCCCCAACAGGGCTGGAATGCACTAGCTGGGTCGGGATGTTCCCTAATGGGCAGGACACGGACCCGGGTCGGGTCGACCCGGTTTAGGCCTACCCATAGGGTTTTGGGCCGGGTCGGTCCGGGCCCAAACCCCCCTAAAATTAGACAGATTCATTCAAAAGCTCGTAACATGGGCTACGAACCTCTGATCGATGCACCGTCAGTTGATATGCCATCATGGGATCGAGATGGTAGTTTTGGTATATTACACTGAAGGTTTAGAAGAACATTTGTTATGGCCGGGTTGGTTTGAACAGAAAACCAACCGGGCCTTCGGAGTGGAAACACTTATAACATGAGCTCCGGATGCTCGATTGACAGGCCGTTGATTTTGTTGGATTCCAATTATTGAGAAGGTTCTTTTTACTTACTCCTCTTGATGTTTGGATGTAGTTGGAGTATGGTCGGGTTGGTTTTGACTTAAAAACCAACCGGGCTCCTGGGACGAAAAAGACGATAACTCTCAGACCAGGCATCCGATTGACGCACCATCTGTCACGTTGAGTTCTTATTGACGAGACGAAACTTTGGGATACAAAAAGTCTGGAATTCATTTCATTTGATGTATCTACCCTCCTTGGCCCGCAAAGTGGACCCTCCCAGAACCGAGCATGCTGTGTGCGGGAACCCTAGAGATGGCTGCGACTGCGACGACGATGACAACTATACTGGGGTCCTCCGTGGGTTCGGCAGTGACGGTGACCGTACTAGAATCCTCCGTGGGTTCGATGATGATGACTACTATTCTTGTATCCTATGTGGGTCCGGCAGAACTTGACTATTGTTCTTGTATCCCATGTGGGTCCAGCAATATTGGACTCTGTACTTGTATCCTATGTGGGTCCAGTAGAGTAGATGGTCTTGTATACTTTGTGGGTCCGACAGCTTAGCTGGTCTTGTATCCTATGTGGGTCTGATAGCTTAGATGAATCAGTGGCTACATCTTATCACCTCTATCATCTTATGAAGAAGTATACCTATATGAGCTGAGTCTTGACTTTCAATCATTATCTTCGATATGATTGTTTTGATATCCTGTGTGGATTGGGTTGTGCTATCCTGTGTGGACTATATCGAACATGGGCTCGGATGTTGGATCTGAACTAGAATTGATGTGTTAGATATATTAATGGGAATATACCTAAGTAATGTTGATTGTTACTTCATTCCTTTGTGGTATATCCTTCGTGGATTCTGGGAGACCTTCGGGGGTCTCGGTATCCCTACTGAGTAGCGTATACTCACCCCTTCACGGGCTATGCCCGCACTATGTTGTATTGGATGAAGACGACAAACATCGCTGATCTTGGTTGAGGCTTCTTGAGCGAGTCGGTACCTGGAGGTCGACCACAGGGCGGGATGTACATGGAGCGGACGGCTGGACCCGAGGACCTGAGGAGACTATCTGTACCCACCCTTCAGGTGGGATTTCTAGAGGATGGCTCGGTATTGCTGCCTAACTATTCATCTACTGTACTTTTTTTCAGTTGTACTTTACTTTCAGTTGGGTTGGTATTCTAGCCCATTTACTTTCCAGCACTTAATTTTGTACCCAGTTTACTTATTGTTTACTTCAGCATGCGTACTCTTTGGTGTTTGTTTACTTTATAAAGGCAATGCCTTCCCTTTTATCGGGATTTATTCCATTGGTGCAAGTCACCAGCCCCTGGAATATGGAAGGTGGGCTTGGGGTAGTCACGGCATGGGTCCTGAGGACCGATCATGACAAATTTGTATCAGAGGAGTTCGGTTCTACCGCAGAACTCAGGACTGTGATCTTTCTTCTATGTGAAGCAATAGTGTTAAGAGAATTGAGTGTGGTTATCAGTCTAGGGAGTCCAGTGTTGGTGCGACGACCGACGTCTCCATACACCAGGACCCTAAATTCCGATTTCCGACTCAATGCATGAAAACATTGATTTCTTGTGTGTTTCATGTTTTCTTTGTGATAACTTTTCTCAGCACACCAGGTATACTGTATTGACTGTGGCGCACCTGTCTCTTTTCAGGATGGCCCTACGAGGGAAGCCAGCTAGGGTTCTGAGCTTTGTGTGAGATGACAGCCCACCAAGGGACGAGGCCTCAGTGCAAGGCCCTATTACAGTAGAGGCACCGGCGGTACCTCTACCCGCCGAGCCACCGATGCCACCAGCCCCAGCCATTGAGAGTGCACATCACCTAAGTGTACTTCACGGGATTCAGTGTCAGAGAACGCCCAGGTTCTGTGGGAATACGGACCTGCTGGCTGTGGAGGATTGGATGGAGGTTGTTGTACGAGTTTTCAGATTAGTAGGGACACCAGCTGACCTCATGGTGATCCTTGTAGTGAGTCTCTTACACGCAGCAACAGGTAGATGGTGGAGCCTGATACTCCATGTGAACGACAAGGCATCTCTTCTTTGGTCGTACTTCGAGATCCTCTTTCGCTTGGAGTTTTTCCCAGCCACCCTTCGTGTAGTGCGCATTCAAGAGCTACTACAGTTGCAGCAGGGTAGCATAACGGTAGCCCGGTACTCAGCGAGATTTAGCGATCTCTCACGCTATTCCACAGACATGGTACAGGACCCATTCTTCCGGGCTCGGACCATCGAGCAGGGACTGAGGCATTAGATCAAGGCATCGATGAGCTCCCTCAGAATTCCGACACAGGCAGAATTATTGGAGTGAGACCTTCTCATATAGAGCTTTCTTGCTGAGCTTACACCAGAAGCAAGACCTACCGCAGGGTGGCATGTAGCTGAGTCTTCTACAGCTGACAGTCGACAGATGTCACATGGGTCCATGCGGACCAGACCATCAGGCGGACGACCTCAGGACACTGGCTCAGAGGTGTGAGGCACACAGCGTAGAGCCTATCATATGAGGAGCAGATAGTGCTATGCATGCGGCGGGCAGGGCCACATGGCTCATGACTTCCCGAACTGCCATGAAGAGGAGCAACAGACGGTTGAAGGACCACCCAGGCAGAGGTAGTGGTTTGACCGTGGTGGTACATAGGGAGCAGGCGGACGAGGCAGAGGAGCTGGCCAAGTAGTAGGTGGTGGCTGACGCTACGAGGCTCTACCACCACCACCACCAAGAGGTCCATCCTGACCACATAGAGCTGGCGAACAGAGGCAGGCTCAGCTTCAGGCAGCAGAGGCCTATGACCACGGTGCACCAGAGATAATTTTAGGTATTATCTGTGTCTACTCCACCCTTTTTCGGTTCTTATAGACATAGGAGCGAGTCATTCATTCATTATCGTTGCCCCTTGTTCGGAGCTCGGAGATTCCGACGGATCCGTTTTTTCGATCCTTACAGCTAGAGACTCATAGGAGAGCACACTCAACAATTATGCACTGGTGTCGGCAGTGTGATCTTACTCTAGGAGGTGAGAGCTTCAGGTGTAATCTTCTTGTAGTGGCATCGGGGCCTTACGACGTCATCTTGGGCATGGATTGGTTATCAACGGTTCATGATCAGATCGACTGTATTAGGCGCAAGGTACGATGTGTTCGCACCGATGGGATCAGGTTCACCTTCACCGGTGAGAAGGGATCCTTTTTAGCACAGGATGGAATCATGCAGAGGAGATGATAGCCGATCACTCATCAGTTGGCTAGCCTCATCCTAGGAGCAGTTGACGTGAGGAGTCCGAGTTATCCTGTAGTGGTGCATCAGTATGCGAACGTTTTTCCTGATGATGTTCCAGGACTACCTCTTCACAGAGAGGTAGTCTTTTATATTGACATGTACCCCAGGACAGCCCCGATATCTACTCCAACATATCGGATGGCTCCCACTGATCATTGAGAGATACGGGTATTACAGGAGGACTTGTAGGTCAAGGGATTCATTCGACCCAGTGTTTCACCCTCAGCATCCCTTATTTTGTTTGTCAAAAAGGCGAAAATGAGATTGAGACTGTGTGTTGATGTCTGTCGCCTAAACCAGGTGACTATGAAGAACAAGTATCCACTTCCAAGGATTGAAGATCTCTTCGATCATCTCAAGGGAGCACGGTGGTTCTCAGAGATAGACCTCAGGCCAGGGTATCATCAGCTCAGAGTTCGAGATAAGGATGTACAGAAGACGACCTTCAGATATCAGAATGGCCACAATGAGTTCTTGGTTATGATTATTGGCATATACAATGCTCCAGTAGTGTTAATGAGTCTCATGAACAGGATCTTCCAACCTTTTCTCGATCTATTTGTCGTAGTCTTCATCGAAGACATATTGATATACTTGACTATTGAGGAGGAGCACGCCTACCACTTGCTGGTTGTACTGGACACACTCCGAGAGCGCTATATTTTTGGTAAGCTCCCGGAGTGTCAGTTCTGGATACGTGAGTTCAACTTCTTGGTACACGTCATCTCTGAGGAAAGAGTTTCGGTGGATCCTACGAAGATCGAGGCAGTGCTAGCTTGTGAGCCACCCAGGAGTGTGACGGAGGTGCGGAGTTTCTTGGGTCTAGCTGGGTACTATCGTAGGATTTTGTCGAACTTCTCCAGAGTTGTAGCACCACTTTCAGCTTAGACAAAGAAGGGGGAAACCCTTTCGTGTGGTCAGATAGATGTCAGCAGAGCTTCCCGGAGCTGAGCCAGAGATTGACCAGCGCACCCATCATAAGGCTATCGGAGGAGGGAGTAGGGTACGTAGTCTACTGCAATGCATCAGGGACTAGACTCAGGTGTGTCCTGATGCAGGAGCGGGAAGTGATCACCTAAGGATCATGAAAGTTAAGGCAGAACGAGCAGAACTATGCTACCCATGACCTGGAGTTAGCAGTAGTGGTCTTCGCTCTGAAGATGTGGTGGCACTATCTGATGGGAGAGAACTTTACAGTCTATTCTGACCGCCAGAGTCTCAGGTACATATTCTCATAGAAGGACTTGAACTTGAGACAGCGGCGATGGATCGAGTTCCTCCAGGACTATGACTTTGATATAGTCTATACTCATGCAAAGGGGAACGTATTAGCGGATGCTCTCAGCAGGAGGATGGGAATTCAGCTACCTGGGGATGCGACGGAGCAGCTAGCTGCTTTGCAGATATCCTTCGTGGATAGAGATGGAGTAGCCTTTCTAAATTCACTCACAGTCACTCCTACACTACTTCAGTCGGTCAGAGAGGCACAACGTGGGGGCATTGACAATGAGATGCGGCGTGCACAGATTTCCACTGGACAGGCATCTGATGGATTTTTTGTAGGAGTAGAGAAAGCCATTCATTTCATAGGACGTTCTGTGGTACCAGCTGCACTATAGAAGGAGGTGCTGAGAGAGTTTCACACTTCCCCTTTGGTGGTACATCCTGGAGTAGCAATGATGTACCAGGATCTCAGACAGAAGCACTAGTTTCCGGGTATGAAGAAGGTTGTGGCAGAGTTCATTTCACGATAACTCACCTGCCAGCAAGTGAAGGTGGAGCACCAGGTACCAGCAGGCTTGGTACAGCCCTTGGTGGTCCCGGAGTGGATGTGGGATGGTATATCTATGGAATTTTTGACTGGACTTCCATGTACATCTAGAGGATACAACTCCATATGGCTGATTGTTGACCGACTCACCAAGTCGGCCAACTTCTTACCTATTAGAGAGCAGGGCTCAGTGGAGAGATTGGGATGCCTCTACGTTCAGGAGATCATACAGCTTCATGGTGTTCCATCATCTATCATCTCCGATCGTGATGCTCGATTTACTTCCCGGCTTTGGAAGGGGTTGCAGGAGGCATTCGGGATGCAGCTACATGTGAGCACCGCCTTTCACCCTCAGACGGATGGTCAGATGGAGAAGACCATTCAAACTCTCTAGTACATGCTCCGTGCATGTTTCCTCAACTTTGGTCGCAACTGAGAGGATCACCTACCCTTGGTGGAGTTTGCGTACAACAATAGCTACCAGTCCACCCTCGGGATGGCACCATACGAGGCATTGTACAGCCGACCTTGGAGGTTACCTTTGTGATGGATAGACCATGGGGATTCAGCACTTGTGGGACCAGAGATAGTCCAGGCCATGTCAGAGAAGGTCTAGGTCATCCAGGAGTGGATGAGGAGAGCTCAGAGATGACAGAAGTCTTATACCGATGCGAGGCGGAGACCACTAGAGTTCGAGGATGGTGACCACGTTTTCTTTCAGGTCTCACCTCAATGTGGATTATGGTGATTTGGCCGGGGAGGAAAGTTATCTCTGTGCTTCATCGGACCATTCCTGGTTCTCAGAAAGATAGGTGAGGTGGCTAATCGCCTGGCTCTACCACCTTAGTTGCACATGGTGCACAACGTCTTTCACGTATCTTAGCTGAGGAGATACATGCATGACCTGATGCATATCATCGACCTTGGGGAGCAGGACATTGACGATGTGGTGACTTTTGCGTAGGTCCTGGTGGAGATCGAGGATCGACAGGAGTGGGTCCTACATGGGCGGTTAATTCCTCTAGTGTGCATCAGGTGGCAGCACGGGAACCTCCAGGAGAGCACTTGGGAGCGGGAGGCTCAGATGTGTGCTCAGTACCCTCATTTGTTCCCTTAGTTTATGATGTATATTTATAGGGACGTAAATCCATGAGGTGGGAGTAATGTAAAAACCCGTAAATTTCAAGTAAATTTTTTTTCTTATTTTCTTTGGGATTTTAGGAGTATGCAGTTTCCGACGAAACTGGATTCCGAGGCCCGGTGTGCCTGGAATCATTTTCCGAAGTTAGGCTCGGGTACATTCAGTAAACGAATGAGCGGGTTTTCCTAAATTTTGAACCGGTGCTCGGAATCAAAATCTGAGGGTACCGATGTAACCGTAGCGCAGATAATTTCTTAGAAACACCTTTTTCGAAGTTGCGTTTTCTCGAGAGATGTTTCTAAAAAAAGGGATTAATTGAAGCGTAAAATAAAATTGTGAGACAATTTTATTTTATTTCTTTTAAGTGGTTTAATCCTAAGGATAGATGTTGGGTGGAACTAACCACCCATGTGAGGTTAAAGGTGAGGTGGGGCCCACACTATCCCCACCCCTTCAAATCCCATAAACCCCCTCTATAATGTTGGCAACCCCCTCTTTAGGGTTTTTCTATGCTTCCTCAACTTACCCTAGGATTAAATCATTTTGAATCTATTGGAAACTGAAGATATTTTTATAATAAATTTATATTTTAAGCTCTTCCTAAAGTACCCCTCACCTCTCTTATAAATGGGCACCTCCCTTTCTTTTATTTCACACCTCCAAGGCCTTTTTTCTCGGCCAAACCCTAGAAACATCTCCTCCAAACTTCCCTCACTACATTTTATAACACTTAATTCTATCTGAAATCAATCCTAAGGATCAAATTAGTTCAAATAAAAAGGAAACACCCGAAGAAGAGGAAATTTTTTTCACCTCTTTCAAAGATTGTGTCTTCTTCCACATCCTTTTTCTTTGTTGTTTCAAAATTAAAAGAATAACCCCAGTTTTATATAAATACTAAGATGTTATTTTAAATACGGTACAACTATATTAATTATTCTATCTATCCTATGAATGAAAATGACACCATACGTGTGTACATACAACTTACCATCTCAACGTCATGGTGAAGTATGTTATTCAACACTTCATTATTTTGATGGGTATAATAATGAGTATAATTGATGTAAATAATAAATATAAAATGTTAATTTTTATGTATACATAATATACCATCCAATTAAATACTATTTCACCATCAATAGAATCATATTGTCAATAGTGCATACATACAGCTTACGGTCTCCACGATGTGATGAGATTTCCTTCATCACTGTAACCATTCAGGAATAATTTTCATTTTATGATCAAAAATAATGTTTAAGAGCTTAATATAATTCATTATTTTAAAAAAAATAACCTTTCCAAAAAAAGTATACATATGTAACTAAAAAAATAACGTAAAACAAAACATTTAACACATGAAACAATGATAATATTGAAATGTTATTAAAAATGAAATATTATAGTATCATATATGATATCATATTTTTATGTTTTTTTCTTTTATAATTTAATAAAAATGTTCTAATAATTATATAGGATGTTAACATACCCTTGACTATGGAAAAGTACAAGGTATGGTTTAATATTACAATTTGTTTATTATTTGAGGTTGTTTATATGTAAGTATCTACTAGGAATTCATTATCATCTACATTCAAGATTCTAAAAAATATATTTCAAAACATTTTTACACTTTCCTATAATATGGATTAATGTCCTTTATACCCCCATTTTAATTTTTATTAAAAAATTGATATGAATATTTCTTTCGTTTTCCTAACCTAGAACTTTATGGCCATTTCAAAAAATTAAGAAATGAATTTTTTTAACTTATACAGTTGGTGTAGATATTTTTTGATGATATAACAACTTCAATGATTCCCTTACAATATTATAATAATATTTTAAAAATAAATTTTTTCTTTAATAATTATGCATCTTTTAAATGATTTCAAAGTAGAATGAGATATTTCTATGAGATAGTTTTTGGATTGATTTCATCTGTGTCAACATCAATTATTGGATTTTATGTTTAATTAAAGTCAATTTATTATGATACAATATTTAATATTGTATTGACTCTTTTATAATTTGTTAGACTGTGGATGGTTTATTTCTATGTCTTTCACGGTTTATGGTTAAAGTATTAACATTTCATATGCTTGTTTTATATGAATGATTATGTTATGTTTTACCCTTTTCATATGAAGAATCCATTGGACGTAGTAAGTGACGGGTGGGGCCCTCTATAGCCCCTCCATGCATTGGTAGGTCATATCAGATAGTCTAGTGTCTTGGCACAAGGCCTTGACAATATTTTTTATTGGTCTTCTTGGCATGAGGTTTTGACTATGTGGTTATGATATTCAGCATTATGCATTCCATCATTATGAGTTTATATATTGATATTACATGAGTTTATTCAACTAGTAGAATATACATGTCAATAAGAATATGGAATTATTTCATTTCTATTTTCTATATTATGTGGAAGTTTATGTTTTATATTCATGTGTTTTAGTCTTAAAAATTTCCTTAACTGTATATACTTATTTATGATAGTTTCTTCTATATTGTTATCCGTCCTGAGCATCTATGCTCTCCCCATTATTATGTTTTATTTTTTCCAGGACGCGAAGATGTATATTATGACTGGCTGACATAGATAGGCATAGGGATATGAGTGTGTTTGAAGGAGACACAATGTTTCTTTTTCATTTCATAATGTAATATAAAATTTTTGTCTGCATATAGTACTTCCATTGTTACAATATTGATCGGTCCTTCAGGATATTATCTCATATGATCATGCCAATTTATTTAATAATGCATTTCCCTTCGGTAACTGGGGTTAGGGAATTATATCATACTCCTTGTTAATGTGTTTTTACCCTCATTAGTCGATGATTCCCAACCGATTTTAGTTTTAACTCTTATAAAGAGTTTTTGTAGATGCATTAGATACCACATAATTGATACCCCTAGTGGTTACATTTCTTTTTTTGGATACCATAGTTATGTGCGGGATATCTTTATCCCCCTTGATGCAAACCCTTATACATCGTCATTTAGTTATTCTATGGAAACATGAGAGAGAGTTTCACTAGGGTTTAAAATTACCATAAATGAAATGATATTGGTTTTACAACATTTTCTATAATGATATATGTTTTGTGTTTGGGTTTTTCATTAAATGAATTGCCTTTTATGGGTTTTCAAGGAATCACCATGGGTTCTTGGTTATTAAATTGGCATCAATGGACAGGATTTCATATGTTACTAGACTAATTGACCATCAATAGAATGATAGTTAATTTACTTTCCGCAAATGACATTATAAGTAAAAACATCATTTAGTAAATAATGGCATCTGAGAGATTCTCAGTTTTGAAGAAGATTTCAAATCTAACATTGAACATATTCAGATACTATGGTGATGGGGTTCATGGTTAGTTTAACATGTTTAACTATCAAATCTAGGTAGCATGAGTTCTTTTTCTAAAATGAGGGTTATGGTTTTACACCCATTATGCACGGTAATTTTATCTCTTGAAATTTACACAAAGTAGCTATTGTAATTGAAGTTTTTTGAGAGGATGAGTAGTGGTTAGGGTTAGATGGCTTGAAATGTGATATAGGAATGGTGAAATAGAGCTTTGGGTAATTCAGATAATATTCCCAAGATGAGGTATAAAATAGAATAGATTTGGAAATGAATTCTTGAAAAAGACATAGTTTTGGGCATTGATGGAGGCCAGTGTGTCCTGGTTGATTAGAGCATGGTTCAGAGGAAACTATATACACCTATCGATAAAATATTGGTGCAATCCAAATAATACAGAGAAAACTCCCCTTATATTGGCATCTCCATGAGTATGATGTGAGAGATTCATATATACAATTTTCCACCTATTTAAATATCTATTATGGTTTCAAAAAATGAATCTTTAGGATTTTCTATCATGTTTCTATTTTAGAAATAGGTATAATAGAGCATAATTAACCATTGGTTCTTGGAAGGTGATGGCCCTGATTGTGAATCAAACTCACCTTTCTCAATGAGAACTATTCCTTAAGAGTGGGAATGGGTGATGGTTGATATTTATGTTAATGGTCATCATGAGTGGTTTTTTACCCAAGCTAGCTGATGTGTCTAGGAATGATAGGTCATGGGATGTGTGAAGTTGTTTTTATTTAATTGATGTTATGACAAGTATAAACCTATGTGTCTAAGTGAGTCTTCTTTTCCTAAGGGTCAAACATAGGGTAGAATTTTTGTGGGACCTTGATATGGTTCCTGTAAAGGTCATTTTGGTACTCATCGTCCATTTAATATATGATGAAATTTATGATTTCAATTCTCAGTAGATTAGAGGTGTGGGATCAATAATGGGTTTGCATGAAAAATATATGTGGGAATTAACATTGGTCTATATTTTTTGATCCATGGATTCTAGATATAGGGTTTTAATTGTTGTTGTCATAGCACAACTGCGTTTTTGATCATGAGATGGATCTTTTTTGTTCCCTCTCTAGAATTTGGGTCCAGACATTGGTGATCATGCTTGGAATGATCTCGCTACACCTTACATTAGTGGATTTAAATTTTCTTTATCGGTGTTTCAGCCATAAGTGTAGAGTTATATTAAGATGTAGTTTACTATAAGATGTTAGTATATTTTTAACTTTTAAATTGATGTGTCTGCTGAGGGAATCACATTTTCCACACTATACAGAAGTCAATGGTGAAACATAGAAGATTTTCTAGGGGTTTTCAAGGAAATTTGGAGTGACCTTTTGATATTAGTTAGTTGGAGTTCATCAATTTAGAAAAGATTATTGAATAGGGGTATTTTTCCCAAGTGTAAATTTATAAATATTCCTAGAGTTTCACAATAATTCTAAAGATGTACTTCATAAGTCAAATATGATGGTTGGAGAATTGTGATGTGGAATTATAATTTTAATTTTACATCCTATGGGGGAAAGAAACACATGTTAGTCGATGATAGAGATGATGGTGTGATCATGTACATGGTTACATTGGGATACTAAATCCATTTATTAATGTTTTGATATTATATTGGAAAATAATATCTAGTTTTAGTGGATTTACTACCTTGTTCTTGAAATGATTTCTAGAGGTGTGTTTAGAACTATGAAACATAGTAAAATCATTTTAAGGAAACATCATAACCCCAGTTATTAGGGTTATGTTTTAGTTATTCTAAAAATCTTATTAAGGAATAGAAGATTTATGTTTTAGAGTATATAAGATCATATGTTTTAGATTAGGTTGAAAATTCTCAAAAAATGTATTACCTTTCATTTGGTGGATGAGCCGAATCATAAATAGATCCTACAAATATTAATCCAATAGTTCGATCACATTATTGTAACGACCCGTAAATTTCAAAGAATATTTTTCTATTATTTTCTTTTGGATTTTACAAGTACGTAGTTTCTAACGACACCTGATTCTGAAGCCCGGTGTGCTGGTGATCATTTGCCAAAGTTACGCTTGGGTACGTTCAGTGAATGAACGAGTGGGTTTTCCTAAAATTTGAACAGGTGCTTAGAATCAAAATATGAGGACACCGATGAAACCGTGGTGCCGATAATTGCTTAGGAACTCCTTTTCCGAAGGAGCGTTTTCTTGAGAGGTGTTGCTAAAAAAGGGATTAATTGAAGAGTAAAACAAAATTGTGAGAAAATTTTATTTTATTTCATTTAAGTGGTTTAATCCTAAGGATAGAAGTTGGGTGGAACTAACCACCCATGTGAGGTTAAAGGTTAGGTGGGTCCCACATGTGCCCCACCCCTTCAAATCCCCAAAACCACATTTTTAATGCTGGGAACCCACCATAAGATTATGACCTTCTATCTTCTCTGTTAATGAATGCCAACACAACCTATTCAATTAATTGAATTCATTAATTAATTGAATTAGATTTTTTTTTAAATTTCAAATGTTGGAATGTGTGAATAAAATAAGAAAATGTATTATTTTATTTTTGGTTGTTTTGTTGTGTGGAGTCTGGGGAGAAAATAACCAAAGTCTCAAGGATCTTCTTCCTCGTTGAAGAATTCGAAAATGTCAGAGCACCAAGGAGTGATCGACGTGCCATTCTTCTCCTCTCTGCAGCCGGTGTGAGACGCCATCCACCACACACGTACACCGACATCGTCAACCCCGACACCATATTTTACATCGCTGTTGAGGTAGAGAATTGTTTTACATTCAAGATTAATTTACGATCTTCGTTGACGTTTATTAAGCTGCATGTTATCAAGATAACGGGAGGAGGTCGGACTGCACGAACATGGTCGATCCTCCACCCCATGGTTGTTAATTTTTCCCTATGGTTTGGAACAGAGGCAGCATGGAGCCGTTACACCGCGCGGGAATGAGGGAACTGTGGCCGGAGCGGGCCGCGGTGAATAAGTGCGGTTCCGTTGTGCCGAGCTGAAACCGAAGAACCTGCGGCCAAAGTTGGGCCGCGAGGGAGGGGCGCGGCGCCGTCACGCCATGCCGGACAGACAAGGGTCGCGGCCTAAGTTGCGGATGTGCAGGAGAGGGCGGCCGGAATCTTTGGCCACCGGGGCTTCAGAAGGGAGGGACCGCAGGGTCCCGTGGCGGTGGAACCGGCTGGCCAACCGGGCCAGCAATTCGGAGGAGGCTGGGGGTCGTAACCCCCAGCGGCAGATAGGCGGGCCCCCTCCACGTGGGGGGCCGCCATTTTGAGATAAGAGGTGCAGTGCCCCCAGTTTTCCGCTCATCCGAAATGGACGAGCTGCTGGCCACACGGGCCATGCCCGCACCAGGCCAACCGGCAGCACCGAGCCGGACCGGCTGCGCCGGGCCGGACTGCCTGCACTGGGCTGGGCAGCCCGCGATGGGTCGAACTCCCGCGCAGGGCCGGGCCTCCCCTGCTGGGCTGGGCCGCACTAGCCGGGTTGGGCTGTTCTCTAATGGGCTGGACCCGTACCCAGGTGGGGTTGACCCAGTTTGGGCTGACCCAGTGGGTTTTGGGACAGGTCGGTCCGGGACCAAACCCCCCTAAAATCAGACAGATTCATTCAAAATCCCGTAACGTGGGCTACGGACCTCCGATCGATGCACCGTCAGTTTCTATGAGATCCTGGGATCGATACGGTCGTTTAGGTATGTTACACTCATGGTTTTGGAGAACATTGGGTATGGCCAGGTTGGTTCGAACAGAAAACCAACCGGGCCTTCGGAGTGGAAACACTTATAAATTGATCTCCGGACGTTCGATTGACATGACGTCGATTTTGTTGGATTACTCTTAGTGATACGGTTCTTTTGGGTTAATCCACTTGAAGTTTGGATGCAGTTGGAGTATGGTTGGGTTGGTTTTGACTTAAAAACCAACCGGGCCCCTAGGACGAAAAAGTCGATAACTCTCAGACCGGGCATCCAATTGATGCATCGTCTGTCGTGTTGAGTTCGTGTTGACGAGACGAAACATTAGGATACAACAAATCTGGACTTCATTTCAGTTGATGTATCTATCCCCCTTGGCTCGCAGAGCAATCTTTCCCAGAATCGAGCATACTGTGTGCGGGAACCCTAGAGCTGGCTGCGACTTTCACGACGATGACAAATGTACTGGGATCCTCCGTGGGTTCGGCAGCGACTACGACCGTACTAGAATCCTTCGTGGGTTCGATGATGATGACTACGGTTCTTGTATTCTATGTGTGTCAGGCAGTACTTGACTACCGTTCTTGTGTCCTATGTGGGTCCGACAATATTAGACTCTGTACTTGTATCCTATGTGGGTCCAGTAGAGTAGCTGGTCTTGTATCCTTTGTGGGTACGACAGCTTAGCTGGTCTTGTATCCTATGTGGGTCCGATAGATTAGATGAATCAATGGCTACATTTGATCATCTCTATCATCTTACGAAGAAGTATACCTGTATGAGCTGAGTCTTTACTTTCAATCATTATCTTCGATATGATTGTTTTGCTGTCCTGTGTGCATTGGGTTGTGCTATCCTGTGTGGACTATATCGAACATGGGCTCAGATGTTGGAGCTGAACTAGAATTGATGAATTACATATATTTATGGGAATATACCTAAGTAGTGTTGATTGCTACTTCATTCCTTTGTGGTATATCCTTCGTGGATTCTGGGAGACCTTCTGGGGTCTCGGGATCCCTATTGAGTAGCGTATACTCACCCCTGGACGGGCTATGCCCGCACTACGTTGTGTTGGATGAAGATGACAAACAGCGCTGATCTTGGTTGAGGCTTCTTGAGCGAGTCGGTACCTGGAGGTGGACCACGGGGTGGGATTTACACGGAGCGGATGGCTGGACCTGAGTAGCTGAGGAGACTATCTGTACCCACCCTTCAGGTGGGATTTCTAGAGGATGGCTCGGCATTGCTGCTTTACTTTTCAGCTGCTGTACTTTTTTTCAGTTGTACTTTACTTTCAGTTGGGTTTGTATTCTATCCCATTTACTTTCCAGCACTTACTTTTGTACCTATTTTACTTAGTGTTTACTTCAGCATGCGTTCTCGGTGGTGTTTGTTTACTTTATAAAGGTAATGCCTTCCCTTTTATCAGGATTTATGCCTTTGGTGCTTGTCACCAGCCCCTGGCCTATGGAAGGCGGGCTTGGGGTAGTCACGGCATGGGTCCCAAGGACTGGTCGTGACAAATTGGTATCAGAGGAGTTTGGTTCTACCGCAGAACTCAGGACTCTGATCTTTCTTCTATGGGAAGCAATAATGTTAAGAGAATTGAGTGTGGTTATCAGTCTAGGGAGTACAGTGTTGGTGCGACGGCCGACGTATCCATAAACCAGGACCCTGACTTCTGATTTCCGACTCAATGCATGAAAACATTGATTGCTTGTGTGTTTCATGTTTTCTTTATGATTAATTTTTTCAGCTCACCAATTATACTGTATTGACCCTGGCGAACTTGTCTCATTTCATTATGGCCCCACGAGGGCAGCCAGCTAGGGTTCCGAGCTTTGTGTGAGATGAAAACCCACCGAGGGATGAGGCCTCAGTGCAGGGCCCTATTACATCGGAGGCACCAGCGGTACCTCTACCCACTGATCCACCGATGCCACCGGCACCAGCCACTGAGAGTGCACATCGCCTAAGTGTACTGCACAAGTTTCAGTGTCATAGACTACCAAGGTTCCGTGGGGATACGGACCCGCTGGCAGCGTAGGATTGGATGGAGGTTATTGTATGAGTTTTCAGGTTAGTGGGGACACCAGCTAACCTCATGGTGATCCTTGTAGTGAGTCTCCTGCACGCAGCAATAGGTAGATGGTGGAGCCTGATGCTCCAGGTGCACGACGAGGCATCTCTTCTTTGGTCGGACTTCGAGAGCCTCTTTCACTCAGATTTTGTCCCAGCCACCCTTCTTGAAGTGTGCATTAAGGAGCTTCTACAGCTGTGGAAGGGTAGCATGACGGTAGCCCGGTACTCGGTGATATTTACCGATCTCTCACGCTATTCCACGGACATGGTACGGGACCCATTCTTCCGGGCTCGGACCATCGAGCAGGGACAGAGTCATTAGATCAGGGAATCGATGATCTCCCTCAACATTCCAACACAGGAAGGAGTACTGGAGTGAGCCTTTCTTGTATAGAGCTTTCTTGCTGAGCCTACACCAGAAGTGAGACCTACCGCAGGGTGGCATGTAACTGAGTCTTCTGCAGCTGGCAGTCGACGGATGTCATAGGGGTCCAAGCGGACTAGACCATTAGGAGGATGACCTCAAGACACTGGCTCAAAGGTGGGAGGCACACAGCGTAGAGCCTGTCTTACGAGGAGCAGACAATGATATGCATGCGACGGGCAGGGCCACATGGATCATGACTGCCCGACCTTCCATGCAGAGGAGCAACAGATGGTTGAGGGACCACCCAGGCAGAGGTAGTGGTATGACCATGGTGGTCTATAGGGAGAAGGCGGACGAGGCAGAGGAGCTGGCCAAGAAGTAGGTGGTGGCTGACGCTATGAGGCTCTACCACCACCACCACCAGGAGGTCCATCCTGACCACAGAGAGCTGGCAGACAGAGGCAAGCTCACCATCAGGCAGCAGAGGCCTATGACCACGGTGCACCAGAGATGATTTTAGGTACTATATGTGTCTACTCCACCCTTGTTGCAGTTCTTAAAGACATAGGAGCAAGTCATTCATTCATTACTACTTCCCTTGTTCGGAGCTCGGAGATTCCGACGGAGTCGTTGGTTCGATCCTTACAGCTAGAGAATCATACGAGATCATACTCAAAAATTAGGCACTAGTTCCGGTAGTGTGAGATCACTCTAGGAGGTGAGAGATTTAGGTGGAATCTTCTTTTAGCATTGTCGAGGCCTTACAACGTCATCTTGGGCATGGATTGGTTATCAACGGTCCATGATCAGGTCGACTGTATTAGGAGCAAGGTACGATGTTTTCGCACTGATGGGAGTAGGTTCACCTTCATCGGCGAGAAGGTAGCCTTTTCATCACAGGATGGAATCACGCAGAGGAGAGGATAGCCGATCACTCATCGGTTGGCTAGCCTCATCCTAGGAGCAGTTTACGTGCAGAGTCCGAGTTATCCTGTTGTGGTGGATCAGTATGCCGACGTTTTTCCTAACGATGTTCTAGGACTACCTCCTCACAGAGAGGTAGACTTTTATATTGATATGTACCCCGGGACAGACCTGATATCTAATCCATCATATCGTATGGATCCCGCAGATCATTGAGAGCTACAGGTACAGCAGGAGGACTTACAGGTCAAGGGATTCATTCGACTTAGTGATATACCCTCGGCTTCCCTGATTTTGTTCGTCAAAATGGCGGACATGAGCTTGTAACATTGTGATGATTACCATCGCCTGAACCAGGTGACTGTGAAGAACAAGTATCCACTTCCAAGTATTGAAGACCTCTTAGATCATCTCAAGGGAGCACGGTGGTTCTCAGAGATAAACCTCAGGTCAGGCTATCATCAGCTCAGATTTCGAGACGAGGATCTACAGAAGACGACCTTCAGATATCGATATGGCCACTATGGGTTCTTGGTTATGACTTTCGGCGTAACCAATGCTCCAGTAGTGTTCATGAGTCTCATGAACAGGATCTTCCAACCTTTTCTCGATCGATTCTTCATAGTCTTCATCGACAACATATTGATATACTTGACTACTGAGGAGGACCATGCCTACCACTTGTGAGTTGTACTGGACACACTCTGAGAGCACCAGCTTTATGGTAAGCTCTCGGAGTGTCAGTTCTGGATATGTAAGGTCAACTTCTTGGGACATGTAATCTCTGAGGTGAGAGTTTCGGTGGATCCTGCGAAGATCAAGTCAGTGCTAGCTTGCGAGCCACCCATGAGTGTGACGGAGGTGCGGAGTTTCATGGGTCTAGCTGGGTACTATCGTAGGTTTGTGTCAGACTTCTCCAGAGTTGCAGCACCACTTTTAGCTTTGACGAAGAAGGGGGAAACCCTTCGTGTGGTCAGATAGATGTCAGCAGAGCTTCCAGGATCTGAGACAGAGATTGACCAGTGCACCCATCTTGAGGCTACCAGAGGAGGGAGTAGGGTATGTAGTCTACTTAAATGCATCAGGGACCAGACTCGGGTGTGTCCGGATGCAAGAGCGGGCAGTTATCGCCTATGTATCACGACAGTTGAGGCATCACGAGCAGAACTATGCTACCCATGACTTGGAGTTAGCAGTAGTGGTCTTTTCTCTAAGGATGTGGTGGCACTATCAGATGGTAGAGCACTTTACAGTCTATTCTGACCGCTAGAGTCTCAGGTACATCTTCTCGGAGAAGGACCTGAACCTGAGACAGCAGTGATGGCTCGAGTTCCTCCTGGACTATGACTTTGAGATAGTCTATACTCCTGGAAAGGGGAACGTAGTAGCCGATTCTCTTATCATGAGGACGGGCATTCAGCTACTTTGGGAGGCGACGGATTAGCTAGCCGCTTTGTAGATATCCTTCATGGATAGAGATGGAGCAGCCTTTCTATAGTCACTCATTGTCACTCCTTCACTACTTCAGCGGGTCAGTGAGGCACAACGTGGAGACATTGACTATGAGACATGGCGTGCACAGATTCCACTAGACAGGCACGTGAGGGATTTTTTGTAGGAGGAGAGCATGACATTATTTTCAGAGGACGTACTATGGTACCAACTGCACTATGGGAGGGGGTTCTAAGAGAGTTTCACACTTCCCCTTTGGCGGTACATTCGGGAGTAGCAAAGGTGTATCAGGATCTCAGACGACAGCACTGGTAGCCAGGTATGAAGATGGTTGTGGCAGAGTTCGTTTCACGATGCCTCACCCGCCAGCAGGTGAAGGCGGAGCACCAGGTACCAGCAGGCTTGGTACATCCCTTGGAGGTCCCGGAGTGGATATGGGATGGGATATATATGGATTTTTTTACTGTACTTCCACGTACATCCAGAGGCCACGACTCCATATGGGTGATTGTTGACCGACTCACCAAGTCAGCCCACTTCCTACCTATCAGAGAGCAGGGCTCAGTGGAGAGCATGGGACACCTCTACGTTCAGGAGATCATATGGTTTCATGGTGTTCCATCATCTATCATCTCCGATCGTGATGCTCGATTTGCTTCTTGGATTTGGAAGGGGTTGCAGGAGGCATTCAGGATGCAGCTATATATGAGCACCGACTTTCACCCTCAGATGGATGGTCAGACAGAGAGGACCATTCAGACTCTTGAGTACATGCTCCATTCATGGGTCCTCGACTTTGGTCATAGCTGGGAGGATCACCTACCCTTGGTGGAGTTTGCGTACAACAATAGCTACAACTCCTACATCAGGATGGCACCATACGAGGCATTGTATGATCGACCTTGGAGGTCACCTCTGTGCTGGACAGACCATGGGGATTCAGCACTTTTGGGGCCAGAGATGGTCCAGTCCATGTTAGAGATGGTCCAGGTCATCAAGGAGAGGATGAGGATAGCTCAGAGCTGACAGAAGTCTTATGCTGACACGAGGCAGATACCACTAGAGTTCGAGGATGGATACCACGTTTTCTTTCAAGTCTCACCTAAATGGGGATTACGGTGATTTGGCCAGGGAGGCAATTTATCTCCGCGCTTCATCGGACCATTCCTGGATCTCAGCAAGATAGGTGAGGAGGCTTATCGCCTGTCTCTACAACCTTAGTTGCACAGAGTGCCCAACGTCTTTCTCATATCTCAGCTGAGTAGATACATGCAAGACCTGACACATATCATCGACCATGGGGGATGGACATTGACAATGGGGTGACTTTTTCATAGGTCCCGGTGGAGATCGAGGATCGATTGGAGTGGGTCCTATATGGGTGGTTAATTCCTCTAGTTTGCATCAGGTGGCAGCACGGGAACCTCCAGGAGAGCACTTGGGAGGGGGAGGCTCAGATGCATGCTTAGTACCCTCATTTGTTCCCTTAGTTTGTGATGTATCTTTACGGGTACGTAAAGCCCTGAGGTGGGAGTAATGTAAATACCCATAAATTTCATGTAAAATTTTTCTCTTATTTTCTTTGGGATTTTACGAGTACGTATTTTTTGATAGAACTTGATTCTGAGGACCAGTGTGCCTGGAATCATTTTCCGAAGTTAGGCTCGGGTACGTTCAGTAAACAAACGAGCGGGTTTTCCTAACTTTTGAACAGGTCCTCGGAATCAAAATCTGACGGAACCGATGAAACTGTAGTGCTGATAATTGCTTAGGAACACCTTTTCCGAAGGTACATTTGCTCGAGAGTTGTTGCTAAAAAAAGGGATTAATTGAAGCGTAAAATAAAATTGTGAGACAATATTATTTTATTTCTTTTAAGTGGTTTAATCCTAAGGATAGAAGTTGGGTGGAACTAACCACCCATGTGAGGTTAAAGGTGAGGTGGGGACCAGACTATCCCCACCCCTTCAAATCCCATAAACCCCATCTTTAATGTTGGCAACCCCCCATAATTTTATGACCTTCTCTCTTCTCTTTTAATGAATGCCAACACAACCAATTCAATTAATTGAACTCATTAATTAATTGAATTAGATTTTTTTTAAATTTTAAATGTTGGAATGTATGAATAAAATAAGACAATGTCTTATTTTATTTTTGGTTATTTCATTGTGTAAAGTATGGGGAGAAAATAACAAAAGTCTTGAAGATATTCTTCTTCCTCATTAAAGAACGCGAAGAACACTGGAGCAACAAGGAGTGATCGATGTGTCATTCTTCTCCTCTCCACATCCGGTGTGAGAAGCCATCCACATTTCACGTACGCCAACGTCGTCAACCCCAACACCATCTTTGACATCATTGTTGTGGTAGGGAATTGTTTTACATTAAAGATTAATTTATGATCTTCATTGACGTTTATTAAGCCGCCTGTTATCAAGATAACGGGAGGAGGTCAGACTGCACGATCACAGCTGATCCTCCTCCCCATGGTTGTTAATTTTTCACTATGGTTTGGAATGGAGGTGGCGCGATGCCGTCTCACCGCATGGGAATGAGGGAACCGCGGCTAGAGCGGGCCAAGGTGAAGAAGTGTGGCGTCGTCGGGCTGTGCCGAAGTCGAAGAACCCATGGCCAAGGTCGGGTCACGGCGGAGGGGCGCGTCGCCATTGCGCGGCGCCGAATAAACAAGGGCCACGACCAAAGTCGAGGATGTGCAGGGGAGGGCCTCTGGAATCACCAGTCATTGACGCTTCAGAAGGGCGGGACCGCGGGGTCCCACGGTGCCGACACCGGCCGACCAACCGGGTCGGCCGTTCGGAGGAGGTCGGGGGTCGTAACCCCCGGCGGTAGACAGGCGGGCCCCCTCCACATGGGGGGCCGCCGTTTCGAGACAAGGGGGGAAGCGCCCCCCATTTTCTTCCTGGCTGAAATGGCCGAGCTGCTGGCCATGCGGGCCGTGCCCGCACCAGGCCGGACCGGCCGCGCCGGGCCGGACTGCCCGAGCTGGGTCGGGCTGCTCCCGCTGTGCCAGACCCTGTGTCGGGCCGGGCCGCACCGGCTGGGCTGGGCCACGCCAGCCGGGCCGTGCTGCACCCTAATGGGTTGGACCCAGACCCGGGTCGGGTCAACCCAGTTCGGGCCAACCCAGGGGGTTTTGGGCCAGGTCGGTCCGGGCCCAAACCCCCCTAAAATCGGACAGATTCGTTCAAATGCCCTTAAAATGGGCTCTATATCTCTGATCAATGCACCGTCAGTTGCGATGTGATACTTGGATCGAGGCGGTCGTTTTGGTATATTACACTCAGTGTTTCGGAGAACTTTGTGTATGGCCGGGTTGGTTCGAACACAAAACCAATCGTGCCTTCGGAGCGGAAACGCTTATAACTTGAGCTCTGAACGTCAGATTGATGTGCCTTTAATTTTGTTGGATTCCTCTTAGTGAGGAGGTTATTTTGGCTTACTCTGCTCGAAGTTTGGAGAAAGTTTGATTATGGTTAGGTTAGTTTTGACTTAAAAACCAACAGGGGCCTTGTGACGAAAAAACCAATAACTCTCAGATAGGGTGTCCAATTGACGTGTCGTATGTCGTGTGGAGTTCCTGTTGATGAGATGGAACTTTTTAATACAACAACTCCAGACTTTGTGTTATTTGATGTATCGAACCCCCTTGGCTCGTGGAGCAGACCCTCCCGGAATCGAGCAGGCTGTGTTCGGGAACCCTAGAGCTGGCTGTGATTGCGACGACGATGAAAACTGTACTGGGATCCTCTGTGGGTTCAGAAACGACGACGACCGTATTGGAATCCTCCGTGGTTTCTTCAACGATGACTACTATTCTTGTATCCTAGGTGGGTCCAGCAGTATTAGACACTGTACTTGTATCCTATATGGGTCCGACAGAGTAGCTGGTCTTGTATCCTTTGTGAGTCCGACAACTTAGCTGGACTTGTATCCTATGTGGGTCCGACAGCTTAAATAAATCAGTTTCTACTTCTGATCATCTCTATCATCTTACGAAGAATTATACCTATGTGAGATGAGTGTTGAATTTCAATCATTATCTTCGATATGATTGTTTTTCTATCCTGTGTGGATTGGGTTGGGCTATCCTGTGTGTAATAGATCGAACTTAGTCTCGGATGTTGGAGTCAAACTAGAATTGATGACTTAGGTATATGTTTGGGCATATACCTAAGTAGTGTTGATTGGTACATCATTCCTTTATGGTATATCCTTCATGGATTCTGGGAGACCTTCGAGGGTCTCGGGGTCCCTACTGAGTAGCATATACTCACCCCTACACGGGCTATACCCGCACTATGTTGTGTTGGATGCAGATGATGGACAACACTGATCGTGGTTGAGACTTGTGGAGCGAGTCAGTACCTGGAGGTGGACCACTAGGTGGGACGTACATGGAGCGGACAGCTGGACTTGAGGAGCTGAGGAGACTATCTATACCCACCCTTCAGGTGGGATTTACAGAGGATGGCTCGACGTTGCTTCTTTACATTTCAGCTATTGTAATTTCATTCAGTTGTACTTTACCTTCATTTGGGTTTGTATTCTAGCCCATTTACTTTCCAGCACTTACTTTTGTACCTATTTTACATAGTGTTTACTTCAGATTGCGTACTTTGTGGTCTTTGTTTACTTTTTAAAGACAATTCCTTCCCTTTTATCGGGATTTACCCCTTTGGTACTAGTCAACAGCCCCTGGCCTATGGAAGGCGAGCATGGGTTAGTCACGACATGGGTCCCGAGGATGTTCCGTGAAAATTAAATTAATTTTATAAGATGAGGTTTAATTTTATTGAGGTTTCATAACTATTAAAATGAGTTATGAAAAATTAATACTCTAAAAACTTAGTTTTGGAGAAAATAACTGAAGGCGCACAGTTGGTGCGTAGTTCGTTTAACCGTTAGAATCATCTATGTGGCCCAATTCAATAAGGGGAATATATTTTCTAAAAAAGTCATGGTGCCTAGAAATCTATGTGGATAGAAAATGTGGGCCATGTTGGATAAAAAAATGGTGCAAAACGTTTCAAATATTCCACAACACCTATCCAAGGTGTGCTATTTAGGTATAAAGGTGTCCATGGGCTGCACATGGGTTTTCAAACCATGTTCATGGGTCATTCTAGGTGTAAATAATGGACAGACACAATCATATGGATAGAGAATATTTTCATTAATAATTATTCCAAAACATAGGTCTGTTGAATATAATGGTGGAAAAAAACTTTTTACCCCCTCCTTCTTTTTATGTATCATCCCTCCTCCCCCTCCTTGCAAAACAACCCCCCCTGCATGGGAGATATCCTTTGTATCAATGTAGTTATGAGTGTATGTCCTTTGTTCGATGTATAAATTGAGATGTAGTAGTATTTTTGGATCCCCATCAGTTATATTTTGGATCCTCTTAAATCCTTTCTTCGTTTAACTCTCTATATTGAATTCCAAATCCATCTTGGATAATTCTACATATTTTCAAGGAATTTTTATGATATTTTAATTTCTCTTATTTCCACTCAAATCAAAGTCTCGTATTAATCTAATGCACCAGTCTAAGAATGAGTTTGGTGTTCAATGGATTATCCCAAAAATTTATTGTGTTTATATTTTTTCCCCTATTCAACCCACTAGTTTCATAGAGCCTTTCCCCAAAAATTATCCATACATGAATTGGTTTCCCTATTTTCAAACCAAATGACTCTTTAAAATTTATAATGACATCATAGATCATAAACATCAATGTGATCCACCCATTTAGGTGTTCCTATTATATTCCAATTTGACCAACATAGTTTATTAACTAAAACACTCATCAATGTGTTTGGCTTGATTATAAATTGTGATACATTCATTGAAAATGGATAAATATTAGTTGTGTACCAAAGATAACACACATACCGGAATTACTGAATTAATAATTGAATTTATAAATATTAGTTGATATATGTAATGTTTATATACAAGTAGTTCATTATATTATATAATGGAATCATGATATGGAATTCCGGTGGACATGGACTCATTTTTTATTCTTGTGTATTAAAATTGAATTTTAACTGCAATTTCATATTTATATTATAATTTTTTGATACTCAAGATTGGAATACCTTATTTTATGAGGCATGGTAATGGATTCACTCAAATAATATTTACGGGTATAGAACCTTGGGTATGACATTCCTTATCTGATATGATTTCTATGTAGATTCTCTAGGTACTAAACTGAAGGTACACACTAGTGAATTTAATTATTTGTAAATTATTTTATAATTTATACATATATATATATACATGATGTATGATGTGAAAAGATATTTTGGAATAGGCTGAATAAGGTGTGGTCAGTCAAGTGTCTTCAACGAACCTGAGCCTAACATATTATAATTTATTATTTACTTCATTTTGAAGACATATTTTCATAGAGAATATTTTATATTCATGGACTGGATGGAATTAAACAATATTGGTGGTGGTTTACTTTGTATATCTCACAAACTATTAAGGTTGCTATTGCACAATGTTACCCTAGTAGACATCTATGTTGCAGGTTCAGTTTTACTGTTCATTATGGTTCTTTTATTATCTTATGTGAGAACCTAACAACACATGATTGAGCTGGATCCTTTTATTCTCATATATATATCCCTTGGGAATTTATATTTTTCTTTTTATATTGTTTTATATACCTATTGTTTGTTTGTGTTTGTACATTGTATCATATTCATGTTGGATTACCCTTATTTTATTATGGTTAGTTGTGATTATCAATTTTCATCCTTTATTTATCACTAAATATGGTATATTTATTACTAATAAATTGGAAATAGTCTTCCCACTTTACCTCCAGTAGTGTACCACTAATACTTGGAGGAATATGTCATATGGGGTGGAATTCTTAAGGCATTATGGAATACTAGATCATGTCCCAGGATTACTAGCACTCAGGTTGGGACATTGAAAGTCATAAAAATACTAAAATAATACATGGTGAATATTATATGGTCCAAAATTTCATAAATAGGCCATTTATTGTCCAAATTTCACATTATAATTAAATTTTACAACCTTTATATTTAATATTGTTTTTATCATTGTAAATAAAATAAAATATATTAATTATGTATTAATCGAAATGATATAGAATAAATTTATTCATAAACATATAAAAATTTAATAGTGTGATTGGATTGAAGCCCTTTCCAAACAAATATTCTAATAAAATTCCATTTGGAGTAATTTTTATTGATAATGGATTTATTATAGTTTTTTTGTTACATTCCAAAAGTTCCCCTCCATAAAATTATAAAAGGGAACATCATCCCTCACTTTATCATGCCACATTGAGCATCAAAGATCAACCATCCTCTAACATTTTCCCTTATAAAAGTACATATCCTTGTCCTAGAGGGTTTTTCATCCCAAAATACCAACCCTAAATCATTTATGAGATGATCTAAATGAGCCATTCCAATAATGAGATAATAATCCTTACATATCACAATATTTTATACTCTTCATTAACTCCAAAAATTATATTTTATTTTTATAACATAATAAATAATGTATCATAAATATGATTTTGAATTATTATTTTTACTAAAAAAAATAATTCACCATCTTCAACATCAATATTGAAGTGAACATATCACTCATGTGTAAGCGGGTCTTGTCGTCTCCATATAATGATACAATTCATTTTTTATCACCATATATTATGATGGTATTAATTTTTTATATATTATATTTTTTACATAAATATTATTATTTTATAATAACATCATCTTTACCTACTTACTATACTAACCATTAGGAAACAATAACGCCACCCATGCATATGTGTGGAATACCACCACCACTGAGCGATCTAATTAATTTTTAATTTATATTTGAACTAGATGGTAATTAAAATTAATTTTCTGAATATATAAGAAATATATGATATAATAATTATATTTAAATTGGGAATTAATATATAACTTTCTTTCATTTCATCCCTTGAAAAGTGAAAATATCATTTATACGTACATATGGCCAACCTTGTCTATGAGCAGTGTAAATCATTTTTCTACATCTAAATTTTATGGATGAATCTATATATGTATATAATGAATATATCTGATACCTATATCATGATAAATATTTTATATTTTATCTAAAAAGATAAATGAAAATGTATTGAAACTACAATACTAATATTCTCATGATAAATGAAACAGTTAACACATAGAAGTAAAAATTTAAGTAATGAATTATTGATAAAATGGTGTGTTGAATTTTTATAAAGGGATCATATATTATATGATAAGAATGAAAAACAAAATTTTATTTAAATATAAAAAATATAAATTTATTATACATTATTTTAGGGTTCTTTTTAAGTAACGAAAACTCAATCTAAGAGTTTATTTCAAAATCTCAATAATATTAAGAGTTGTATATATTTATTTCTCCACTGGGGAATATTTCTTTTCCAGATCAATATTTTATAAAAAACATATTGTTTATAATTATTATTTTAATATTTAAAGTAATTATTACTCATTAATTAATTTAATATGAATAGTTTGAAATAAGTATTATATATTTTTTCTAAATAAGATACTTTGTGACTTTATTGACACAAATATAGAAAGAATGAATTTTAACATATAAAAAAATTATGGATTTAACTTTATTTATGATTAATTGTTTTTAAAAATTCCTTTAAAATTTAAAATGGATATTTTCAAATAAAAATTTTTCCTTCTTAATTTTTCATAATTTTAAAAAGATATGATTTCAAAATGGAAATTTTATTTTCATCAAGAATTATTCCATTTCATATTTCAAAATAATTTTTCTTAAATTCCGATATTATTTGATGTTTCTAATGCTTTATTAGATATTTGATCCAAGGATACTATCATTATTATTTATATGGATTCTTAATATTTGTGATAAAAATATAATATATTTATTAAACCCATTTTTTCAATCGGTTGGGTTATTGTGGGATTTTTATTGAACCCATTTTATTTCTTTGGTCTGATATGATGAATTCATTATGATCTTATAGCACAAATATGTATGATTTTCATTATGATTTAGGAGGGACACATATCACCCTCCAAAGAATTTTGTAATTATTGATATTTCATGGGATAAAAAGGACAATGATGGGGTGTGAACATAGTTTCCTAAGGAACTAAGACCATATTTATAGTCTTGAGAGTGAACATTTACTAATATTATGGTTTGGGTAGTGTAACCATTGCATTATAATAGCTTTGGAAATGTTCCTTGACTGTTAAGGAAATCATCATATATTCTTATGTTTATGTCACAATTCCATGTCTTATTCCATTATAATGATCCCATTTTTCATGATATTTGATTTCTTATGATTTTTTTCTAATGAACTACAATGATTTTTTTAATTACTTACTATTATAACCTTTGATATTCGCGGTATTTTGATAAAAATTTAAAATAAATTTATTATAACATGATTCTCATTTTATGCTTATTTTATCATTGAAAACTCCCTCGTTTACTTATAGTAAATACAAGATAAATCCCTTTTTATGATTCATTTTCCCATATTAGGAATTATTTTATCAATTATTATATATTTAATGAGGGTTATAGTTATGAATAATTAATTTAGTGTTTGTTTAGATATATTATGAGAAAAATTATGATTCCATGTTTCTAATGATTCTATAACCATGTTATTTTTACATGGATCAAAATCCTTGGAAACAAATATTCATCTACTAAGATTTAACATCTTTTTTTGAAATGTATATGTCTCTATAGTGGGACTTAAATAATATATTGGAAAAATCAAGAAATTTAAACTCTACTAAAAGAATATTACTACATAATGATTTTTTATTATGTTCAAATATATACATGAATATCATCCTACTGAACTCTATATGAGAAAATCCATGTTTTCTCGACAGCAGGTCCTATTCTCTATAAAAAAGAGACTTACCATTGACTAAAGTAAAGTTTAGATATTGATGATAAAAGTCAATCCATGATTTTTGATCCACTAAGAAGACGATCCTAAGAATAAAATCCATAGAATTATATTCAAGATCAAAAAAATCCACAATGTGGTTAGTGTCAAATGAATATAGAGATGAAGAGGAGAATCAGCGAGATTTCTCTACCTTTATATCAACAAATTTTTCAATTTACATCAAATAACATTTAAGCTATGGGAAAACATTAAAAAATTATAGTCAATCATTTTACAACATAATTAGAGGCACCAACATGAAAAAAATAAGTATCTAATGCTGAATAATTAATAATGGTGCTTATCACAATCATACGACCCACATTATATCACATTGGAGACTCATCCACAATAAGATGAAATTTTATTTTTGATGTGTATGGATGGAACCTTGATATTCATAAATCAGTGAACTATGTTTCATATCCTCTAAGTACTAATGATATTATACATCAATGTAGTGTAGTAGAAACGTTGAAAAATTTATATAATTAACCTGAGAATTATCATGAGTTATAGATCATCACAACATTCGAGAAACCATGCATTCAATGCCTTATCTTACCATAGTGGAAACAATTTAGTTGTACTTTTCATGTTACAAATAATTATGTCGAGAAATTATTCTACTATGATCTACCACTATAGTTTTCTATATGACACTCATCTAATTTCCTCTTCCCCTTAAATGGACTACTCATGCTTCCATCAGGTGTAGGTGAAACTATAATTTACAACAACATACCTACCAATTCAAATTCCACCATCAATCTATCTAAAAAGATAACATATAAATTAAGCTTCATCATAGTGATATAATATTCGATCTCATATAAAAAGCACATGTAAAATCTATTTCCCTTATATTTTTCATTCGTCACTGACACATTTGAAAAATGATCATGTTTAGTATTACAAATGGAATACTAATTCATTTTTTAAACACTATAATTTCTAATAGGAAAATAAATGGAATTATTCAATAACATTAATGAAGATATAATTTCTCCATGAAAATAGTCATGAAATCCATATACTCTAGGACCACATTTTTTTCTAAATACAATGCTTCTAATAGTCTTAGGATAGAGCCTTCATGTCACATCTTGGCCTAGTTTAAATAAAAAATAGTAACCAAGTAGGTTGGAGATAATAGTGTACGAATTACTCCATATATTGTTCCCCAATTTAAGACCCTCCCCCAAATTTCTGGCTGGGGAATAAAAACTCTTCACCCCCAAAATTTACAATACAGTTTTGTATGATCATTCAATATTGGTTTCATAGTTTGAAAAACCATGTGACCCACCTCTATGGAATCACAATTGAGGGCCATGGTAAGAAGTAACTATGTGCTAACTAGGTTCCCCCCTTTAAAAATTAAAAATATGATGTCAAATCCTGATGATGTCAAAATTAAATTGGTATTCAAATATGCATATTTTTTCTTGAATCATATATAAAAACAATATTTTTATATTTTTTAACTCTAAAAAAATTATTATAGAGATGTATTTAAGATTTGTACCATTCACTAAAATGATAGTTTTAATTCCTCTAATAACTTCTCAACCAGTTCAATGAAATGGATCATATAACCTCCCCACCCTGTTACTTCTCATCCCCAAGAATCCCCATTCGAAAGCAAAAATATCATCTAGACTACTTCGGTTTTGAATTCTGACTCAGACAATCACGTGTCATTTAAATGCTCTCAACTCTCCTCCAAGAATAACTTTAATTATATGGTACATAATTCATTAAAACATGATCCAATGCTCATATCCATCAATGTTAGGACTAAGACAGAAATTGATAAATATGATATAATATAAGACATTATCACATCATCATATTTACAATCATCAATCTTGTTATCCTCCACACTGTAGGTTCTAGAATTACTAATCTATTTTTGTGTCATGGAACTTCCACCTTTTTAATTGCCTATAGGAAAAAATAATTAGATTCCTAAAAATGCTACCAATACGATTCTAATCCTATTACACCCAATGAAACATGAGGACACTTCTCTCGATTCTTAATAGATTAAAATGGTTGAATTCTGATTGATCTCACCTAATTTGACCCTATCGTGTTTTCCTAAAAATCCCCAGGTGACATTTTCCAAAAAACCATCCCAACCAAATGGAACTCCCAATTTGGTTTCTCCCTAACCACATAAAGCATATTGTCACACCCCGACAATGGATTTCATTTTTTTTGTTCATTTCGTAATGTTGGATTTTTTAGATGATGTTTGGGTTAATTTTCAAACCAAATACATTGTGTTTTGGGGGTTTTAATTGCCTTCAAGAACTATTCGTGGTTATTGAGAATTTTGTGGGAAGAAAGTGTCATGTTAGAGAGTTTTTAATACCCTCGGTGCCTCTAAATTGATTTTAAAACATTCAAGGATAATTGGGTGGACATCCCTAGTGTTTGGTGTGTAATTTTGGTGTTTTAGGCCAATTTATAGAGTTACGTTATTTGAGCATAGGTTCCCAAATTCTTGAAACAAAACTCATGCAATGTTGCAGGAGTTTTCCCAGCATTGTCAGGAGGGTTTGATCAATGTTTCCCAAACCATGTAGCAAAACCAGGCAGTCCCTTATGGGCTCAATAACTTTTTATGTAGAGCTCTGATTTGGGTGATTCCACATCAAAAATGAATTCATCCATGTTGGGTATCAACCAAAGGCACCTCCTCCTTCTTCTTGGTTTTATTTAGGGCGATTTTAGGGATATTTCATACAAAGCTTAGTGGTCCTTCATGATTTACTCTTCTCCTCTTCCCCCTTGAATTTATTTTTCTCCCTCTTTCTTTGGATCTTGTTTGGATGAACCCTAATGACTAGGGTTTATGTGTGGGTGATGTTTCTTTTGATTTAGGGCTTTCATATTCATCCAAGTGGTCCTATTATCCCTCTCTTTGATGTTTAACTCTATCTACACATGATTTGAGGTAGGTGAATCCACATTTCCTTTTCAGAATGATCCTTTCACACTTTAATGATTTCAATTACTTCATAAATTTTATTCTCACTTTTTTTTAATCATATATATATGTAAATGATGATTTTTTGTTGATTTATTTGGTTAAAAATTGATTTCCATGGTGATTTGTGTAAAATTCCTATGTTTAAGGCATCTGGTGTGCTCATTTTAAATATCTTTCTTCTTCTATATTGAACTTGGGTATTTACATGAAATGTTCATCTTTCTTTGATGGTGATTGTAGTTTCTTGTGTTGTGAACATGGTTTTATGTGTATGTTATGGTGATGTTCTGGAATATTTAAATTGTTAAAATGTCTTTGAAAAGTGTTTTATAATATTAGGGGGGGTTATGTTCTTTTAATAACATAATAGGTTGGATTGTTTTTTTTTCAATGTGTGTGGTGACTTTTAAATAATGGTTTTCAGGTTCCTTATTGAATTTTGGTGTGTCATTTGATGATGGGACATCCATGGGTTCACTAGGTGCACACATAGATGTGCTCTCAAATTATGATTGTCCCCAATAAACTGTGTTCAATTTAAAACTAGATTTCTTAAATGGTTTTAATCCTTTAATGATTGTTTATCCGCTTGAGTTATTTATAAATATGGTTTTAATTGGAATTTTATAAGGTGTTTCTCATGTGTTTTGGAAAACATGTTTTTAAGGGGTTCTTTAAGGGTTTTCCAATTGTCTTGAAACAAGTTTTGGTGTGAGTTGAAATAGGGTAAAGGTCCATTTGGTAATTGTGGTGCGTTTGAATGTGTGTTTGGAAATTAAGTGAAAATATGGATTTTTAAACATAAAAGTAGTGTTTGTAAGATGTTTTATATAATTATGTGTGCTCAATAGTAATCATTAAACATTTTCTGAAATTGGTTAATGTTTATATGTTTTTGCGGCCCAGTTGGAAACATTTTTTAGAAATGAATATTTATGTAAATATGGTCCACCTTTATAGAAGGGATATCCCTAAAGGGTTATCATATATTGGGGTCCTAGTTTGGGGTAGTCAAGTGTGGTGAGATTAGTCATGTGTGAGAGTGACTCCTACCTACATAGTATTATTATTACCACCATGGGTTTCCAAAAATCATTTAGATGGTCGAGTTATGGTATCTTATTTGCCCTAACTAGATGGGTTGGTCCCTCCTAGAGTTTTGGATAGATCGGGAGGGTTTTTCCACTGGTGAGGCTATGAGAGAATCCAGTTGGTTATAGAAATAAGGGCTTCACCATATGGTGGCAGGTGGTTACCCATTGAGTACATCTAGGGGTCTTATAGGGATGTTTAGGATTACCCATGGTTATTGATAATATTTCTAATTTACATTCTTTTGTACAATATTATTTACCTACTTTTTTAACTGATTCTTTTTAGAACTACCTTGGTTATCATTGTTATATAATTTGGTTATGAAATGGAATCCGGTTTTGGAAATTATTGGTATTGTTTGTTAGATTTTAAAATGGGAAAATAATGTTATGTTATTTAAAATGAGAAAACCATACATTTGTAACTGTATTTCAAATTTTTTAAATTGTATTGTTTTGGGAAATGAGGTTACATGATTCAGTGATTTATTATGGAATCCCTACTGAGAATTTAGGTTCTCATGCCTATTTTACCATTTCAGTTGTATGTTTTGATTCTGTTCAGGATTACTTGTAGTTTATCATTGTGGAACACTTTTTGTGTAGTGGTTTGCGGTGACCAAGTGGTCACATAGAGATCGTGTTATCAAGGTCTTATTTTTAGTTTGGATTCTATTCAGTTTTACTTTATATATGGATTAGTGTTTTATTCATTTGAGACTCAATTGTATTGTTTTGTTGCATTTATATTTTTGATATGTTTATGTTGATCCTTGTTTGGTTTGGTCTCAAATACATTCCATGTGTATGTATTGATTCCCGACACTTGTTTTCATCCCAGGGGAATCGAGAACACCCCTCAGGACATGTCGTAGACTGAATCAGGTGACCGGTTCAGGGTCAACCCGAGAGGGTTTATGATTAAATAGTATCCGAGAATGTTCTTGATATTTTGAGTGTTTATTAGATGGATATTTGGATTTTCCAGGCTCAAAAGGTAGGTTAAATTTCAGTTTCTAATGTCCACCACTTGTGATGAGACCTATGTTACTAGGGTAAGTCCAGGTTTTGAGCCTTTTTTCTTTGATTGGGATTGAGGGGTGATAATATAGCTTACTCGGTATCACTTTGTGACCTCACATGGAGTAGTGACCCATGTATAGTCCATGTTCCTGGTTCAAGGGCCACTTTGTGGTATGTATTTCTTAGTGTGTGGCCCACTAAAATGTTGGGGATTGGTTTAATAACTAGTTCCTTATTTCGGGTTAATTTGGTGTATGTTCTGCTTCGTCTTTCTTTTGATAGTGTAAGCAGTTTTGGGAAATAAAAATGGTTTTGGGAATGAATGTTCTTTCTTCAAATGATTTTGAAATGGTAATGCGAACATTGAAAACTAAAGGCATTTGGAGATTGGGAATTTAGAAAATTCATGTGTTTCTATAAGGAAAAGATGTATGTGTCCCTGGGTATTCCTTATAAAAGATCACATGTGTTCGTATGCACGAAAAGTGTGTGGGGTAACTTGTTCATGGGATATGTGGATGCATATATATGGAAACAGATGTGTTGGTTCATAGGATGCCATGAGTGAGTTTTTGAAAAATAAAGGGTTTACAAATTGGTTTTCCCCTATGTTGTGGATATTTTACTTATGATAATATTCTTTGATTTTGGAATCCACTGATTGATTTTTAAAAATGTCCTTGGGATAAGTTAGGTTTCAAATTTAAATGAAATTGCAGTTTTAGAAGATTTGTTCATGCTTGTTTTTATATATGTTTGTCTTCAGATCCGGTTGCCCTTGGTTATGGGTTGTTCATCTTAATTTTTTTTGGATTGATGTGGGTTTGGTTTATTTTCTTCATGTTTTTTTTGTGTATTCTGCCCAGAAATATCCCCAAGAGTTGTCAATGAGTCGTGCCCAGTTCTGGTTTCTGTCATGTGTTCTTTTTCTATCGAGGTGATTGAGGTATGTATAAGGGTGTAGTTTGTGGTTGTAGGCCATGTATTATGGTTTTTGGGAACTCCTGGGTTTGATGAGGTTTGTGCCATTTTGGTTTTATTGAGGTTGCATTTTTGGGACCATTGGTGGTTGGATATGTCTTTTTCATTGTAGTTTTGGTGTAGCTGGTGGTGGTCGACTTTTGGGAAGGTTCCCTATCTAGTGACCGGGGTGTGCCAAATGAACTAGTTTTTGAAGAATCTTGTTTGTTGTTTCCAGCTCCTAGTTCATCGGACCATTATCTTCTATTCCATTAGCATGGCCAGTTTAGGCATCATAAGTCATTGTGTCACATTACTCTGAAGCCTTTCCATCTTGGTGACTATTTGGGTCACCAAGCAATGTACGGTTAGATGTGTCACTCGAGAAAAAATTTATGACTGGGAGATACTAGTTCCTCATTTTGACGCATAAGATGCTTCATCCATCAGTGCCCCAGCCTTAGGTCTTGGGGTGAAGCTCACGCACAGTCAGGAGTTTCCAAGGGAGTGATGGTCCTCAGCCCAATTCTTGTTCATCATGTTAGGAAGGAAATGTTTGAAGCCCCCTTTCTTTCATTTCTTATTAGGGGTGGGTTGATCCTTTCAGTGTGAATGTGTTTTGTACTTTTTCTCTAGTAAAACAAGTATATGTCTCTATCTGAATGTCGCCTTTTGAATTATTCATTCACGTTGTCTGTGTCTTACCTTTGTGTAGGCTGGTCTTAGTTTAACTTTTAGCAGTGCTCATTTGGAGATGATTGAGAATTGTAGAATTGATGTATTGTGGGTTTGTTTAGTGTGGTAGGTTCCCTGTTTTGGTGGAATCATTTTCCATATTGATCATGGAAATTCAGGTTTAGTCACAGTTAAAATCTTCAAATTTTGGATATTTTGGGTGAATTTTTTCTTATGTGTGGTTTCCACACATTTAGAGGAAAATTTGCGCGTTTCCCAGTTAACTGTGTGGTATACTATCATGTAGAGACCCAAAGCTTGACATACATGGAAATTAAATTACTTTTTCGGAATACTAAATACATAACAAAAATAGACACAGAAGAACTGTAATAGTTTAGTGTCATTGGAAACTCAGAATATAATCTTCTAATTGTGGTGAAAGATCTTCAACATCTCCTATAAAGATATTCCCCTTTGGTTTTCTTACCTAAAACCTTTCTTTAAATCCTATAGAAAAGAAAAAATATAATGGGTTAGATGAAATTCTAAGTAAGGGTATGCATGGAGAAAATAAAACAAATCATATACATTTAAACTAAAAAAACATGAACATAATGTTTAAACATCAAAATCTTGAGCAATGGCATAAAACATGGCAGTACATAAGGAATAGATCATAATGTAACATTAATCATGATAAAATAGCATGTAAATAAAACATGTAATTGTGGAAAAACATTAAGCACATGATATGATTTCCATAGTAGCCAAGGCATTACTGCCAAGGCCATCTTAGTGGACAAAGTCCCTTTCAGAATCGATTCCACTCCTTGTTCCAGTCATGTATCACTGAACCGGATTAACTAACCATTTAATCCATGTCTATCTCCTGAGATATAAATCTTTACCCAATTCATTGGAGAGAGATATAGCTCCCATCCATCTAATATTGAAATCATTCTTACTTGTGCCACAAAATAAACTTGAAACATTCATCATAACCCAAAGAATAAATTGGGTTTCATAAACATCAACCCATCATCACATAATCGATATAAAACAAATGGATATTTCATCATAAGAAAACTGAAATCATGTAAATCATAGAGACATTATATTTGATACATAAACATATGAAATAATTTCATCTTAGATGGAAAATGGTTTTGATAAAACAATTGAAATGAATTCTTGAGGAAAATATCCTTCTTCAAAATCGTTTTCTTTTCACAAAATTGCATGAAATTTTAAAAGAAAATTATTTTGTTGAAAATATTCATAAAATCATGTAGAGTGAGCTTCATGAAAATGAGGCATTATGAAACCGTACAAATCTGGTCATGTCGTATAAGAAAAAAATAACATTCTTCTCATACTTTTGTCGGAAAAGACAAAAGATCCCCGTGTGGTAAAAAAAAGAATGATTCCTTTCATAACATGTGGTAAATTTAAAAATTGTGTAAAAAGTACATTAAAAATACATGAAAACTTTTTTATAAAACATGTTCATTGATGATAACAATCAGCCTATTAAATACTTATGAATAACAATCTCAGATAAGAATGAGATTGAAATAGTTATCCCTTACCTTAGGTCCGATATGCTTCGTATGTATCTGAACCTCCTGTATAATGATTTAAATAATGTCATTGACTTATTAAAGAATCATATTAATTGTTATGATATCATATATGGTTCACTTATGGCTTTATATTACCGGTTCTTTTGTAAATTCCATGTTAAAGCAGTGTTTTGGGTAAAATCGTTTCATTTATCGTACGTGTTTCGAAATGTTGTTCTTGATATTATTACTTATATACTGATTTAATTAATTTGAAAAATTATAACATGATTTATATATAATATATATTCAGTATATAAATATATATGATAGATTAATAAATTTAATGAAATACATCACTCAAGGAGACAGTAGGCCGTGTGTAATAGACGGTGAAAAGTTTAATAAAATTTTTATATGTCTAAAATTATTATAAAATGACTCCAATGAATTGAATTGAACTTATATAATTATTATGTATCTATTTTGACCTAAAATAAATTTAAATAAAAATAATAATTATTTATATTAAAATTTGGTTTTTAAATAGTAACCCAGTGTTTTCACTATTCATCAAAAATTGAATGTTTTTAGAAAAATACCAAAAAGTCACCCTAGGCTAATTTCAATATTCCAAATCCAAAAATGAAGTCCATTTTGAAAAATAAAACTCTAAAAGTGGTTATAACTATTCATAATTGCTATTTTATATAATATTTTAATAACATATCATTGTTTAGTGAAATTCGGTATTGCGTACAACACACGCTATCATGGAAGGTCGCAATTGCATGTAATGCCCGCCAAGTTAGGGATGCATGTAGTGCAAGCTCCTTTTTGTGTATTGTAAAACACAAGACATCAATGAAATTAAAAAGAATATTTTTCATAAAATCTCAGGGTGTTACATTCTACCCCCCTTAAAATGAATTTCGCCCTTGAAATTCGTCGGGGTTATAAATGGTAAACTACTCAAAAGTTTATTTAATAGAAACCCACATCATAAAAAGGAATACCAAAACTTATATTTAAAAAATAAAGTATGAAACATGACAGTTACCCAAATTAACTAATCACTGGATTTCCACATAGGAGAACATAGGTGAAAATATGGATATGGAAGACAAATCTAACCATCATGATCTGATGGAGAGTTGTAGAGAACATGGCTATGAAAAATCCAACAATTACAAAGACATAAATTTGTGATGATCTAAGGTACCATCTGATTCTTCGGATATAAGGGCACTAGGAAAACCATTCTGGTTTTTATGATCATTTCCCTAAAGTTGATGAATTTGAATTAGAAGAAATACATACTTTATTTCGGTATAATCTCACAGTTGTTCGTGCCATGAACAATTTCCACTTCATATCTTAAATAAATGAAGTTGAAATTTTCATTCGTGAGGTGTTAGCAAATCATGTGATAGAATGATGGGTCACTCCATATGTCTCAGTAAAAAGGTTAGAAAAAGATATCAAATATACATATGTCCATATATCGTGAGGTTAATCGTATATGATTCAAAAAATGGACTTATACATCATTTATCATACTGATTAATATAATAAAACGAGTTTCAACTAACTAGGGGATTCATGTAGGCCAGTGGTAGGTGATAAAGGCCTATCACACTTCAGTTGTGAGTTCGATTCCCACAACCTTGTCAGACGCGACGGGTTGTCTCCCATCCTGCAGGTTGTCCCTTTTTCTAAAACTACATTATAATAACATTCCTGCAATAAAATAGAATAAAATACTATCTTATGTCTAACTTAATTCATTCCAATATTTAGGCTTATCCAAAATACTTTTGTCTAATCTCATAGTATAAAGAAAACAATTACAAGAAATTTCATCTACCGAGCATGTGAATACCATCATTTATCCCCCATATATCATACGATATATCTTGTTGGTCACATTCCAAACATGTGAATACCTTAATCATGTATTCTCTTCAACCATAGTAAAAACACAAATGTTTTCACAAGGTAACTCTTTCCATATACCAAAATCCCAATAATTCTATATACTCAAACCATGATATCACTTTTTCCTTATATTAGTCATGAGCCCATTAATACTATCAAACATTTCATTATCTTCTTATCCCTTATTTATGCGCATATCATCTGCTTTACAGAATATTTGAATCACTTTTCACGGTTAGAGGTACCATATAATTATTGAAAACCACAATAAATCATTATATCGATATTCCAATGTTCCACAATACTATAAATGAGATTCCACAACATTATTTTGGAATCCCTTTTCATAAAAAAATAATCATTAAACCACATCGGTTTCACACTCAACATTTCTAATAGTGATCGCATCTGACTTCCCTTTGTCCTTTTCCTTAAGAGGTTGCTCATGTTGATCATAATTTACCCTTTGATTTGGGAATTTATTATCATAACTCCCCATTTCCTTGAACATGAAGCATTGAAGTGTTGGTGGTGGGTTCTCTGCAGTCTTTTCTTTATTCACATCATTTGAAACCCTTTTTCCATTACTTCAACACTCAGCTGCTCGATGAACTTCATTTCCAAACTTAAAACATTTTATATTCCCTTTAAGTCAATCTACACCATTATTTTTTCCACACATTGAGCATAAAGAAACATTTATCTTCTTTTCACAATTATTCGGAGATTTCTCCTTGAACTCCATCTTTAGTTTCATGAAAAAACCATGAGATGGATATGTAACACCTAATTCCATTTCAACCATGATAGCACAATGCACAATTTCTTCATAGCTACTGAAGTCTCTTATATCTAATGCCCTTAGAGGACTTGGTTTTAAGCCACTGAAGAATCGATCAACTTTACTTTCAGGTTGGATGATAAAGCTAGATACATACCTTGAAAGCCTTGTAAAATTTTCTTCGTATATACAAATAGATTCATTATCCTTTTTCTTAATCTCAAGTAAATAATTTCCCATCATTTTTTGAAGAATATGAGGGATGAACTTATTGAAAAATAGGTTCTTGATCTCATCCCATTCCATGGATTCAATTTCATCACGGGGCCTCATATTCTTAATTAGAGGCCACCATTGATCTGCTTCACCTTCTAAAAGGTAAATAGACAGAATGAATTTTTCATGTTCCGAACAACGAATTATGGAAAATAGATTTTCAATGGTACTGATCCATTGTTCAGCAACAAGTGGATCAGAAGACCCACTGAAACAAGGTGGACGTTGCCTCATGTGGGACTCAATAGAATACTGTTCCCTTCTCCACTCATTTGGAAGTCCATAATGATTCATCGCTTGTGTATGTATAGCAATAAGATTTTTTCACTCCATCTCCAATAACTTTTGTTTTTTCAGGAGGACAATCATTGAATCTTCCATTACATTTATCAACACGGTTCCTTTGGGTTCCAGCCATCATCTAAAACCCAAACAGAATAGTGTGAGATGAAAAAATTATGATAGGGAAAACAACATAATAAAGGGGGAGTACCTTAGATATCTAACATCTTAAGTTTAATTCTATTATGATTACTTTAATTCTAAGACTATAAACTATAATTTTATTAAACCATAGGGACATCCCTAGACATACCTTAGAAATATATATAGGTATCTCACTAAAGTTTTCACATCCTAGTTTCCAAAGGTTAACTAAACCTTTCCTCTGATACCAACTGTAGAGACCCAAAGCTTGACATACATGGACATTACATTACTTTTGCAGAATATATAATACATAACAAAAATAGACACACAAGGACCATAATAGTTTAGTGTCTTTGGAAAATTGGAATATAGTCTTCTAATCGTGGTGAAAGATCTTCAACATCTCCCATAAAGATATTCCCCTTTTGTTTTCTTCCCTAAAACCTTTCTTTAAATCCTAGGGAAAAGAAAACATATAAAGGGTGAGCTGAAATTCTTAGTAAAGGTAATCATGGAGAAAATAAAACAAATCATATACCTTAGAACATAGAAAAACATGAACATAATGATTAAACCTCAAAATCGTGAGCAATGACATAAAACATGGCAGTACGTAACGCATAGATCATAATGTAACATCAATCATGATAAAATATCTTGGAAATAAAACTTATAATTTTGGAAAAACATTAAGCACATGATACTATTTCCATTATAGCCAAGGCATTGCTACCAAGGCCGTCTTAGTGGACGAAGTCCCTTTCTCAATCAATTTCACTCCTCTTTCCAGTCCTGTATAACTTATCCAGATTAACTTACCATTCCATCCATGTCTATCTCATGAGATATAAATCTTTACCCAATGAATTAGAGGGAGATATAGGGCCCACCCATCTCATAATGTAATCATTATTACTTGTTCCACAAAATAAACTTGAAACATTCATCATAACCCAAAAAGTAAAATGGGTTTCATAAACGTCATCCCATCATCACATAATCCATATAAAACAAATGGATATTTCATCATAAGAAATTGGAAACCATGTAAATCATAGAGACATTATACTTGAAAAATACACCTATGAAATAATTTCATCTTATATAGAAAATGGTTTTGATAAAACAATTGAAATGAATTCTTGAGGAAAATATCTTTTCTTCTTCAAAATCATTTTCTTTTCACAAAATGCCATGAAATTTTAAAAGAAAACTATCTGGTTGAAACTAGTCATAAAATCTTATTGAGTAAGCTCCATTAAAATGAGGAATTATGAAACCGTACAAATCCGTTCACGCTGTATAAGTTAAAAATAACATTATTCTTGTACTTTTGTCGAAAAAGTCAAAAAGTTCCCTGTGTGGTAAAAAACAGTAAGATTCCTTTCATAACTTGTGAAAAATTTCAAAAATGGGTAAAAAGGAATTTAAAAATACATGAAAACATTTTTAGAAAACATGGGCATGGATGATAACAATAACCCCAGTAAATACTTATGAACAACAATCTCGAATAAGAACGAGATTGGAATAGTTATCCCTTACCTTAGGTCCGATATGCTTCGTAAGTATCTGAACCTCCTGTATAATGATTTAAATAATATCATTGACTTATTACAGAATCATATTCACTATTATGAAATCATATATGGTTTACTTATGACTTTATTTTACCAGTTCTTTTGTAAATTCCATGTTAAAGAAGCATTTTGGGTAAAATCATTTCATTTATCATACGTGATTCAACATGTTGTTAGTGATATTATTAATAATATCCTGATTTATATATAATATATATTCAGTATATAAATATATATTATATATCGATAAATTGAATGAAATACACCATTAATGGAGACGGTAGGTCGTACGTACGCATGAACGCTGTTTTTGTTTCCTTATTGAATTAAATAGAATTAAGTAAATGAATAATATATGTAAATAAATAAAGTATCATTATTATGTAATATAATTCATGATTATTTATTATATATACTTTTTAATCATACTTGAATGGTTAATCATGGAAAATTAATCTCATCGCGTTCATGGATACGGTAGTCCGTACGTATGCACGAGCGATGATATCATTCCCATGATCGTGGAATTGTATTGAAGTGTATGTATAATATTTCAGAATCCATGTCAATTTAAAATAATCATATATAGTTATTTATTTACACCATTATACCCATCCATGTATGGCGGTGGTGGAAAACATACTACACCACGACGTGGGGACAGTATTTCGTATGTATGCACGCGCGGTGATTTTGTTTTCCGTAGGATGGATAGAAGGTGAAATGGGGTTGTTTCATATTTATAATAACATATCAGTATATAATTAATAATTATGTTATTACTTTATAATTAAACAACTAAATAAGAGGAAATATAAGAAGAAAGAAACTTAAAAGAGTCGGTAGAAGAGATTACCTCTTCTCTTCCTTAACACACCTCCTTTAAACTTCTTCTTAGGGCACTAGAGATGGTCTTTTGAGAAGACCATAACCTCTATGATGTAACTAGAGAGGTTGAGAAGAGTAATTTTCAGGGGTTTTGCAAGCTTCAAGTCTCAATAGGGTGTGAAGAGAAGAGGGAAGGGGTACCCTCTTTATAATGGAGGAGAGGGACACCTTAAGAAAACCTAAAATATTGTTTTATAATGAAGTCATATTCAGTTTTTAATAGCTCCAAATTGAAATATTTAGAATATAAGGTGGGTATGGGTCTAAATAATCTCAACCAATAAGTTTTAGACAACTTTATGAAACTATTTTATCCTTATCATTTAGATTTAACTCTAAGTTAAATAATTTAACTTTTACCGCGTCTTTTTGTTTTCTTACACTATATGGTTAATAAACATACAATAAAAAAACAAAAGAATCCCAAGTGGTTGATTATTAATAGATATATCCTCATCTAAGTCATTTGGCAGAACTATATATTTTTAGGAATAAAATAACAATTAATAATATAATATTTGTTTTAAAAACTATTTTATGTCAATTTTGACACTATTTAGTACTTGATTTTTTTAAAAATCATAACAGAATTATAAGTTCTAAAAAAGATAATTAAATTAATAATAACATGTCACATTAACCAATAAAATTATTGGAATTCATGAAAAGCCTAAAATTACAATTATTTTTGTATTTATAACATCAATTATGTTAATATTTCATTAATAAGGTAATTACTGCATCATCATTGTGTCATAAATAAATTAAATTATTTAATGTCTAAAAATTATAAATAAAATACCATTATGTAGGAAGACTTTTTATATTTCTAATGAATATTTATAGTCTAATTTATCTTGTGTATAACCCTCTATTAAAAATGTTTTAGTTATTAAACATTGATTTTAACTAGTTTAATTCTTCATTAAATAAAATAATAAAAAACATCCTAATCTAATCCATGTGGACCTAAAGGGTAATATTTTATTCCTAAAGTTGTTTTTAGTCGAATTACACTTATACAATAGAATTAGGACATGTGTTAGTGTAATAATAATAATATCATTTTTACCCTTAATTACCCTATTTACTTTTAACCGTGGTAAATAAAAGTAAAAAGTTACTATTCACCAAAAATTATTTTTATCTTATTTAATAACATTTTACTCCTAGATATTAACTGTTTCTCCCGTATTTTCAAAATTCCACTCATAGAAGCGGTAAAATTATGTTTTATGTAAATTTTCAAGCTCTCCTAGGAGGTTGGTAAAAGATGGTGAAAAGTTCAATAAAATTTTTATATGTCTAAAATTATTATAAAATGACTCCAATGAATTAAATTGAACATATATATGTATTAGGTATCAATTTTTACCTAAAAGAAAATTAAATTAAATAAATATCTATTTATATAAAAATTTGGTTTTTAAATAGTATCCCAGTGTTTTCACTATTCATCAAAAATTGAATGTTTTCAGAAAAATATCAAAAATTCACCCTAGGCTAATTTCGATATTCAAAATCCAAATATGAATTCCATTTTGAAAAATAAAATTTCAAAAAGTTGGTATTACTATTCATAATGGCTAGTTTATATAATATTTTAATAACATATCATTGTTTTGTGAAACTCGGTATTGTGTACAACACATGGTATCGTGCAATGTTGTGATTGTGTGTAATGCAAGACAAGTCAGGGATGCGTGTAGTGCAAACTCCTTTTGGTGTAGGGTACAACACAAGACATAAATGAAATTAAAAAGAATATTTTTCATCAAATATCGGGGTGTTACATATCATTTATGGGAAGAGTAGTTTGGAACGGTTGTCGCATGGTTCTGAACCTGTGCGACCAATCCATGTGGGGTGCCCCTTCTTTCCAGTAGCTCACCCATGGTTGGCGCATAGTTTCGAATACTGTGTGGGAAAACCATGAAAGATTCTGAGATATCATAAATATTAAAATCTCTTGTTCTCAATGGGGGTGAGGGTGTTTTTTGGATTATGGTGATTCCATGCTAGTTGAGTTTTTGTGGGGGGGAACCATCTCGTGTTATCCCCCCATTCTTGTGTTGTCATTTCTTCTTGATCGGTCGGGTGTGACTTGTGAGGTGAATAGTCACCCTTGTTTCATCGGTTCCTTTGGTTTTGTTCAAAAATTGATCCATAATTTGATTAACATTTGGATAGGTGAATTTAGGGGAGAAAAAACTATTGGTGGGGGATGAATTGTCACACCCCAACCACAACTTTCATATTTTTTTCTTGATGTTGGAACATTTGGTTGATGTTTCGGTTGAGTTTTAAAAATGTATTCTTGTTTTGGTGGTTTAATGGTCCTTTAGACCAATTCATGTTTATTTTAAAGTTTTTGGGAAAAAAGTGGAATGATGGAGTGTTTGTGATGCCCATGGAGTCTCTATATTGTTTTTAAATAATTCATGGATCATTGGGCGGACATCCCTAGTGTTTGGGGTGTGATTAGGGAGTGTCAGGATAATTTTTAGGGTTGCACAGTTTGAGAATTATTTCCCCAAACCGTGACTCTTATCCCTGCATGGTTGCAAGAATTTTCCTAGCATTTCCCACACGGTTTGTGCACGGTTTTCTAAACCCTGCAGCAAACCCTTGCATCGCATTATGGTCATAAAAACATTTGATGAGGAACTCCGATTTTTGTGATTCCACCTCCAAAATGAATTCATACTAGTTGGGTATCAACTAAAGGAGCATCCCCCTTCTTCTTGGTTCTATTTGGGGACTATTTTGGGGCGATTTCTCAAAAAAGTTCAGTGTTCCTTCTTGTTTTCATTTTATCCTCTTCCCCAACTCTCATTTAGTTGCTCTATCTTTCTTTGGTTCTTGTTTAGATGAACCCTAATGTCTAGGGTTTGGGTGTGGGTGATGTTTATTTTCATTTAGGGCATGTAGATTCATCAAATAGGACCTATTCACCCTCTCCATGATGTTTTACTCCATCTACACATGCTTTTTTGTAGGTTGATCCAACTTTTCCATTCCAGAATGATCCTTTGGAACATTCATGTTTTCAATTGCTTCTTAATTTTTATTTTCACCTCTATTATAATCATGGATTTTTGTAAATGAGGTTTTGGTGTTGATTTATTTTTTTCAAAATAGTTTTGCCTGATGATTTGGGTAAAATTCCAATTATTAAGGCACGTAGGGTGTTTTTTAAGTGCATTTCTCCTTCTAATGTGAAATTGGTGGGTTAATATAAAATGTACAACTTTCCTTAGTAGTGATGGTAGTTTCATGTTTGTGACATGGTTTCATGTGTAGGGGTTAGTGAAGTTGTGGAATATTTGAAGTGTTAAAATGTATTTGAAAATGGTTTTATTGTATTAATAGCGTTCGTTATGTTTTTTAATTACATAAGTGGTTGGATTTTTTTCAATGTGAGTTATGACTTTCCAAAAATAGTTTTTAGGTCCCTTGTTATATTTTTTTGTGTAATTGGATGTTGGCACATCCATGGGTGCACAAGGTGCACACACGGATGTGCTCTCAAATGATTATGGCACTCAATAAAAGGTGTTATCTTTAAAAATAGATTTCCAAAATGGTTTCAGCCATAAAATAAAGTTGATCCCCTTGTTTTAATTCTAAATAATGTTTTAGGTAGAATTTTATTAGTTATTTCTCATGTTTTTTTGGAAAACGTGATTTTAATTGGTTATTAAATGGTTGTCAATTTGGCTTGAAACATGTTTTGGTGAGTATTGAAAAAGGATAATGGCATGTTTGGTAATATTGATGTGTTTGAATGTGTGTTTGGAACATAACTAACTCTTTGGATTTTTAAACATAATAGTGGTGTTTTCAATATGTTTTGGATAAATGTGTGTGCCCTATCAGAATCATTAATCATTTTATGAAATATTTTAATGTTTATATGTTATATCGGAAAACATGGAAACCTATATTATGAAATAATTATGTATGTAAATATGGGGAACCTTTATAGAAGGGATATCCCTTAGGGGTTATCCTTTATTGGTGTCCATTTTTGGGTAGGCAAGTGTGGTGAGATGATTCATGCATGTGAGGGCCTCCTACATATAGAGTACTACTATTACCACCATGGGTTCCTGGGCATCTTTTAGATTATCAAGTGGTGGTTTCTTATTAGCCCTGATTAGACGGGTTGGTATCCTCCTGGATTTGTAGATAGGCCAAGAGGTCTTTGCCACTGGTGAGGCTATGAGTGAATCCAATTGGTTATAGACATAGACCCTTCAATATACATCGATATGTTATTCTGAATCGATTGTGTCCAGGGGTATTCTAGGGATGTTTAGGATTACATGTGACATCCCAGACCCGGCTACCCCTTAACCCGAGCCCGAGCCCGGTTGGCCACAAGACCCCTGGCTTGCCTACCCATAAGCCAGGGGCTTCCGACTAGCAGCGGGGGTGTAATGGTGAGTCAGTGGGGAGACTTTACCCCCATGTAAGAGTACACAGTGGTATAGCAGAAAACTAATAAAAATATCAGAATCACAACCAATGGTAAATAGGAGAAAAAGGTAAACATACAGACCAAACAACAGAAGTATGAAAAACACTGATAGATATACAAAATCCACATAGGCTGTGTCTAATACAAATTGTATGTATGGCATGTTGATATAGTAGAAATAGCTGGAAAGCATGAAATACAGTAATAAAAAAAGAGAACAAACAACTAAAGTAGTCCACGAGAATCTCTAGCCATGCTTGGTCCTCTGCTCTGGATATCCAGCTAGAATCTACATGTATCAACAACCTGAAGCTAGGCCTTTTCCCCTACTAGTACCTGCAGCAGTACAGTCAACACGGGTGCCTAGGAGGCCACCTAGCTATAGTGTGAGACAAGTCTCAGTAGGCCACCACAACGATCTATACTTCTAATCTGAATGGGTGTTCTCAAGAAACAGTGAGTAATAGACTATATGTAAGTAAAGAAAAGTAAATAACCAAACCTCCCGCTCATGATCCAGATGGACACCTGGCTGGTCTTCCTGCTTTAGCTCATAGCTGGTAGTCTAAACAAATAACAAAAGTATATGTACATAGTTATAGGTTATCACTAGCATGAGGTAAGAATGCCTCTCGTCCATAAGCACTATAGCAGTCATGGGGAGGAATGCCTCCCACCCATAAAGGTTATATAGGCATGAGGTAAGAATGCATCCCGTCCCATTACACAAATATTCAACTGGTAAGAGGTAAGAATGCCTCCCGCCCACACATGGATATTCGTCTGGAACGAGATAATAATGCCTCCCGCCCACTCACGGAGATTCAAATGGCCCGAGGTAAGAATGCCTCCCACCCACACATGGGTTATCACAAGCATGTCAACACAGTATGGAACAATGATTCACATCACAATATATAAGGAAATCCATCTTAAAATATCACATAATTACATCTCAAGGCAACATAAATTTCAATTCATTCATGGGGTTCAGGCTAACTCAACATAGACAACCTTTAACCAAGTCATCTCATTTTCCTAACATGGAAAATTCCTTTAAAGACATATTTTTGTGGTCTAAAGGTGAAAATGGACAGAATATTAAGGCATAAAACCTATGGTTGACCTTACTAAGTCCATACCTCATCTAAATTCCCTATCTAGGTTATATTCATCAATCTCATACCACGTGGGACATTTAGATATGAAGCAGTCATTATAAATAAGGGTTTTGGCAAAAGGCAAACCACGACACGATGATATAAACTCATAGCAGAAAAAACCAGAAATGGAAACCATGTGACCACCTACTTTAGAGATGTAGACATAGGCTCAATTGATATCGAACATAGATTCACAGATGGTTTGAATATATCTGAGTTCCAGTCCAATTACCTGGAAATAGGGCATATGAGCCTGCGGAAAAATAGCGAAATGAATACCAATATTCACTGAGGAAAGAATGGTGTGTGAGGTAAGCCATACTGAGGTTGATCCAATGCTTTCAACGGATAGATGATCGCATTCCAGACGAATAATCCACTACGAGAAGAGAGGTAGACATATTTTGGAGCACAAGGAGGGGTCCCCTTTATTTTTTCTACTATAAGGAGGAAAAAGAAAAGTCTTTCACCTTAAAAGATATTTGAGGGAAAAATGGTAATTTTACCCAGAATAGGGTCGCACGGTTTAGGCGCATGGTTTACCCAAACCATGAATAAATCATGCGCACCTCATTACCGCCAAGACAAAAGCTGCACGGTCATGCGGCCTGGTCCGCAAGGTCGTATGCCCCTGCAGGTGCCCCTGTCTGCAGCCGCATGGTTTATCCCAAACCATACACAGACCTTGCGCAGGAGGTGTGACACTGTCGGCAAGTCCATTTCTCAAACTTATGGGCTCCGAACAAATCCCAGACACTCCCCGAGTTGGACTTCTGAGGGTATAGAGGTGTCATCATTGAAATGCTCCAGCCACTGAGAACGTATATCAGCCTCCTGCTCCCAAGTCTCGTCAAGTACCCAGCCGTGCTGCCATAGCACCCGTATAAGAGGAACATCCCTTCCACAGAGTGTCTTCATGCTCTAGTAAACAATTCGCATCAGATACTCCATGAAGGATGCATCCATATCCAATTAAGCCTCATTAGGCTGAAAAACATTAGTCGGATCTGAAATGTACAGGCATTGCTGAGGTACATGAAAAACATCATGCATGGCCTGATATCTCTACGGAAGTGCATACTGGTATGCAACTGGTCTGATCTGTATCATCGCCATAAAGGGAACTAAGAACCTCAGTGAAAGCTTACCCTACTTCTGTATATGTCTTTGCCCCAACCAGGGTGAGACCTTCAAGAAAACCTTGTTCCCAACCTCAAACTCAAGAGTTCGACGGTGCTTGTTAGCCTAGGACTACCTTCTAGACTAAGTTGTTTGAATACGCTTCCTAATAAGATGTATCTGCACTATAGTCTCCTACACAAGACGTGGTCCTAGAACAGCTGCCTCCCCTACATCAATCCAATAGAAAGTTGAGAGACAAGGGCTACCATATAAGGATTCATAGGGAGCCATCTCAATGGTATCCTGGAAGCTATTGTTATAATTGAACTCGAAAAGAGGAATGTGTTTCTCCCATGAACCTCTAAAATCGAGAACACAGGAATGTAACATATCCTCATGTACATGTGTAGTCTGATTGTTCTGTCCTTCAGTCTATGGGTGATAGGTCGTGCTCAAAAGTACCTGCGTAGCCAAGGCCTTCTGTAAACCCTACTAGAACCAAGATGTAAGATGGGGATCTCTGTCCGAGAAAACAGAACGAGTTTCTCCATGCAGGCGAACTATTTCCTTGACATACAGTATTTCCATGTAATCAACTGTGAAGGTCTCCCGCATAGGTAAGAAATGTGTGAGTTTTACCAGACGGTCGACGGTAACCCTTATTGTATCATTTCCACGAGGTGACCTAGGTAAACTAGTTACAAATTCCATAGAAACATCATCCCATTTCCAATTCGGAATAGACAACGGCTGCAAAATCCCTCTCAGACGCCGATGTTCTTCCTTCAACTACTGACATGTGGAACAGCGTGTGATAAAACCAGATATTTCTCACTTCATGTTAGGCCACCAGTACTGTCGTCACAAATCACGATACATTTTGGTGATGCCTAGGTGACCTTCCCATCCCGAGGCATGGAAATATTTCAAAAGCTCCTCTGTGATATCTTCTGGGACCCATACACGCCCACAGAACAATAAAGAATCATTTTCAGCCACGGTCTAATCTGTAGAGGCATCATCAGCGACACTTTCTCATAGAAAAAGGCTTTCTGGATCTGATAAATGTCTTGCCCTGACCCATTCCGATAGAATAGATGTCACCGCTAAGGCTGAGATAATAGTTTGACCCTGACCTTCATGAACCTCAACATGTATCTCTGAAAATAGGGCCATCATCTTCCACTCCTCATTATATTCCCGAACCACTTTTGACTGAGTTTTCTAACTCAGCGCAACAGCTATTGAATTTCCATTCCTAGGAGTGTAGGCCAGTTCAAAATCAAAGGATTGCAGGTACTCAACCCACCTGTGTTGGCTGAGATTTAGATCCCACAGAGTAAAGAAATGTTTGAGGCTTCTGTGGTCAGCGAATACCACAAAATGCTCTCCCAACAAATAGCATCCCCAACATCATAAGGCATGTACAATCGCTACGAGCTCGAGGTCGTGCGTCAGTTAATTCTATTCATGAGGGTTTAATTGACAAGAACCATATCCAACAACTCTCTTGTCCTGCATCAAAATAGCTCCAAGACCGATAACTGATGCATCAAAAAAGACCATATAAACTCTTCCTACCAACGTCAAGATCAATATCGGTGTTGAAGTTAGTCTTCCCTTCAGTTCCTGAAAAGCTACTTTACAAGGTTATGACCAATCGAATATCACCCCATTTTTTGTCAAAGTTGTAAGTTGTGATTCTATGCGTGAAAAGTTATGAATGAACCACCTATAATATCATGCATTACCCAAGAAACTCATGATATCAAAGACATTCTTGGGATGCTCCCAAAAAATTACAGCACTCACCTTCTCAGGGTCAATTGAAACTCCAGACTGAGAAATAATGTGACAATGTAAGTGAAACTTATCTATCCAAAAGTGGCATTTACTGAGTTGAGAATAAAGCTGATTCTCTCTTAGTGTATTCATCATGATCTCAAGATGGGTTGCATGGTCGTGTCTCAATCATGAATAGACTAAGATATCATCCACAAATAAAACCACAAAAGAATTATGGAATGGGTGAAAAATTCAATTCATAAGATCCACAAACACTACAGGTGCATTCGTAATCCCAAATGTATTGACTAGGTACTCATAAGGACCATAACTACTCCTTAATTCCATGCTAGGTAGGTATGAAGTCCTAACACGAACCTGGTGATAGCCTCACCCCAAATCTATCTTGGAAAACACCTTTTCTCTTCTGATCTGATTGAAGCAGTCTTCAATTCGAGGAAATGGATACTGATTCTTAATAGTCAGCTAATTTAACTTACGATAATCCATTAAAAGATGAAGGGTACCATCTGCCTTCTTGGAAAAGAAAACCACTGATCCCTAAGGAGAAGTACTGGGATGTATATAGCATTTTGCTTCCATATCCTCCAGATGACTCTTAAGATCCAGAAGTTCCTTAGGTGCCATTCTATAAGGACGAATGGTCACTGGTTCTTCTCCTAGTATAAGATCCATAGTAAATTCAACCTCTCGCACTAGAGGAAGACTAGAGAAATTGTCAGGAAATAAATCTCTGAAATGATCCACCACATGAGGATAAACTGACCATTGTATCCCTAGGTCATCGAGATAAAGACTGGAAACCTGTGTCGTGACACCACCTAAACTCTCATGTTCCAGTCCTGCTTGTGTTGCACTAAGATCCCATTCTCCATTATGCATATGTGTGTCACCCTCTGGTGATGTAAACGACACCCTCCGACGATAGAAGTCAATACAGGCTCTATAGGGAACTAACCGGTCCATCCTGATTATTACATCAAAGCATGTCATATCCAGAACATACAGGTTCCACCTGAAAAGGTAATAGCCCACCTTGAGGGGAAAATTCTGACAACGACGAACTCCCTATGAACGGATACCTAATAGGGTATCTAACGTGATCATACCATGATATGACTCAACATCGAGGCCCAAGCTCTCCGTAATCACCACCGATATAAAATAGTGAGAAGGGCATGTGTCTAACAAAGAAGATACTAACATAGAGGAGACTATAATTATACCTTGTACAATATATGGTATGGCATACTGATCATGTCGCATAGGCTCTACATTATACAACTAGCCAGTACAATGGCCATACACCACAGGCTGGCTACCCTGAGCAGTCCTGCCCTACTGGCGCTGAGAGTCATACACCTGATTACCTCTACCTCAACTTCCGCCACGGCCTAATCGGCCGGTTGCACTCTAGCTGCCTGACTGAGGTGATCCAACCGATCTAGCAGCAGATCATGGAGTAGGTACAGATCCCTTCTCACTAGGCCCTGGGGGAAAAGCCCTGTAGAAACGGTGGAGATGACCCAACCTATCACAACCTCTACACTCCATTGGATTTCACGTACACTACCTCCCCATATGTCTCGGCACCCCACCTTGGTGAAAGATAGGAGTACCTCCCGAGAAAAGGGTCAGACCACTACTAACACCACGAGAGTCCCCATAATGCCACCTCTTCTCTGAAGTAGATCCACTAGAAACCTTTGGGGCTGAACTGCCCTGGTTCGCACTGTCTGTGTCTCTCAAATTCCTCTCTGTAATCAAATCCTGATTGATAATTTCATGAATGTTCATCCACTGGAACACATTAACCTTTGAGTAGATGGCGTAACATAGCCCATTCTCAAAATTCCTAGTGGCTGTGAGATCATCAGCAGCTAGTGTAGGAGAAAAATGTTGTAACTCAGTGAAATGGGACGAATATTCCATGACTATCATGGTCCCTTGCTGCAGATTCATAAACTCTCTATCTCTGTCAGTCCTCAAAGTCCGGGGAATGAAATAATCATAAAATATGGTCTTGAAATCAGTCCTGATCATATCACTTTTCTATCCCAACTGGGTGATGACATCCCACCACCTCCTGGATGAACCACGTAGCATATAAGCTGTGAGATTGACCCACCTATCTAGAGGTATCTCAAGGTGCTCAAAGATGGTCAGAATAGCATCCAAAAACGACTCTGCAACAAGTTGTCTGCCATCTCCCGTAAATGTAGGAGGATGATGCAACTGAAACTCACAGGTCAACTCTGTCGTACTTAGGGCAGGTCGCACTCCACCTTTCATACTTTGCATCATACATAAGAATCCCTCATGGAACTGGGCATTGATGCCCATATCAGGAATAGAAAGAGAAGCCACGGGTGGTAGAATAGGAAGATCAACTGGTGGCTCAGGGCCTGCCACCTCAGGAACGTGATAGACACCCCCTTCTGTGCACGCGACTCGAGGATGTCTCAGAGGTATAGTCATACAATGCCAAATGAATGTCTCAAAAGAAAGAACCAACAAATTAAAGTTTGAACTCAAGAAGCTAGGACATGTACTAAGCCTTCCTACCTCTAAGATCACCTATCCACACCCATAAGAATTCTTAGTAAAACCTGCAACTGTTCAAATTTAACTTAATCCAGTGATATGGAATTTCCCAACCCATAAGGGCCCATACTCCTCAGGAACTGAAAGATGACACACACTTGGATTTCATTTCTCATTTACTTGTGCTAATTATGTATTTGAATTTCGCTTTTAATCAAATGATTGGTTTAGTTGGAATTTCATCTTCTGATCCATAAGGCCCCATACACCTTATGAACCAAAGAGTGACACCAACCAAAACCACATTATTCCTCAATTCACAAACTTCAAGAAGAATAGAATAATTGCACACATATTAACAAGGCGAGGTAATAAACAACAGGCAATGCTCGATAAAAATTTAAACGTGGCATGGCAAGATGCATGGCCTAATCATATTCTGCCTATCATGATGCATGTTATTATGCATAACCTTCATTTCATCGAGTCGAGCCATGAAATAAAAATTTCAACCTCGCAAATGTCATTAACACCAAAAAACATGAGAATCACCCAATTGTGAAATAGTATCAATAGTAAATAGAAAAATAAATAACAACATAATTTAGGAAACTTGGTCGTTTCCCCGTACATGGGATCACGGAACCCATGCACTGCTTATAACTAAGTCTGAAATCATTCCCAATCTCCATGTCTATCATTTCCAAATAGTAAAGCAAGAAAAAAACATCTCTGATACCACTTTGTGACGTCCCGGACCTGGCTGCCCCACTACTCGAGCCCAAGACCGGTTGGCCACATGACCCCTAGCATGTCTCCCCATAGGCCCGGGGCTTCTGACTAGTAGTGGGGGTGTAATGGTGATTCATCAGGTAGAACGTACCCCCATGTCAGAGTACACAGTTGTATAGAAACAAAGTAATAAAAATAGAGGAACCAGAACCAATGGTAAACAGGATAAAAAGGGAAACATACAAACAAAACAACAGAAGTATGAAAAACCATGATAGATATACAAAAGCCACAGAGGTAGTGTCTAATACAAAATGGATGTATGGAATGCTGATATAGTAGAAATAGATGGAATTTTTACAATACAGTAATATAAATAGAGAACAAAGAACTAAAGTAGTCCACGATCATCTCTAGCCAAGCTCGGTCCTCTACTCTGGATCTCCATCTAGAACATACATGTATCTAAAACCTAAAGCTGGTCATTTTCCCCTACTAGTACTTGCTGTAGTAAAGTCTACACGGGTGCCAAGGAGGCCACCCAGGTAGGGAGTGAGACAAGTCTCTCTAGGCCACCACCAACAGTGTCTACATGTAATCAAAATTGCAGTTTACATGAAACAGTGAGTAATTTAATATAAGTATGTAAATAAATGTAAATAACCAACCATCCTTCTTAGGTTCCGAATGGACACCTGGTAGGTCTACCTGCTTCAGCTCATAGCTGGTAGTCTAAACAAATCACCAGAGAATAACTACATAGACATAGGTTATCACTATAATGAGGTAAGCATGCCTCTTATCCATAAGAATTGTAGATGGCATGGGGAATAATGCCTCCCAGTCATAATGGTTATATAGGAATGATGTAAGAATTCCTCTCATCCCATTACACAAAGATTCGGCTGGAACGAGGTAAGAATGCCTCCCACCCACACATGGATATTTGTCTGGAACGGGGTAAGAATGCCTCCCACCCACTCATGGAGATTCTACTGGCATGGGGTAAGAATGCCTCCCACCCACACACGGGTTATCACAAGCATGTAAACAAAGTATGGCATAAACATTCACATCACAATATATAAGTCAATCCATCTTATAATATCACATAATCACACCTCAAGGAAACAATCATTCAATTCATTCAAGGGGTTCAGGATAACTCATCCTAGCTAACCTCTAACGAAGTCATCTCATTTTCCTAACATGGAAAATGCATTTCAAGACAAATCATTATGGTATAAAGGTGAAAAAGGGTCGAATCTTAAGTCATAACACCTATAGTTGACCTTACCCAGTACATAACTCATCCAAATGCCTTATCCAGGTTAGATTCATCATTCTCATACCACGCGAGTAATTTAGATATGAAGCAGTAATTATAAATAAGGGGCTTGGAAAAAGAAAAACCATGACATGACATAATAGACTCACAGTGGAAAAAACCTGAAATGGAAACCACCTGACCACCTACCTTAGAGCTGTAGATGTAGGCTTTCTTGATATCGACATCAGATTCACATTAGGTTGGAAGATAACGGAGTTCTAGTCCAATGACCTAGAAATAGGTCATATGAGGCTGTGGCAAAATAGTGAAACGAATACAAAGATTCACCGAGGAAAGAATTTTGATTGAGGTGAGCCTTACCAAGGGTGATCTGATGCCATCGACGGTTTGAGAATCAGATTCGGTATGAAGAATACACTAAGAAAAGAGATGGATAGAGATTTTGGAGAATAAGGAGGGAACCCCTCTGTTATATTCACTGAAAGGAGGAAAAATCAAAGGGTTAAGCCTTAAAAGATATTAAAGGGAAAAATGGTTATTTTACCCAGAACAAGGTCGCACAGTTTAGGTGCATTGTTTACCCAAACATTGTGCAAACTGTGCACACCTCACTCCCTCCCAGACAAAAGTCATAGGGTCATGCGGCCTGGTCTGCATGGTCGTGCGCCACTGTAGGTGCCCTTATCTGCAGCCGCACGGTTTATCTCAAACCTTGAGGAGACTGTGCGCAGTCCGTGCACCACTGTCTGCAAGTCCATTTCTCAAACTCCCACACTCCGAACAAACCCCAGACACTCCCCAGAGCTTCTTTAGGATGTTACACACATTATAAATTCTTTATGTAAATATTTTAGAGAAAAAGTAACGATTCATACCTTTACCATTGAGTCGGGTTGTTACAACCTCCCCTACCTAAGGCAACTCGTCCCCGAGTTGGCCTTCCGAGGGTACAAAGGTTTCATCAACGAAAAGATCTGGCCATTGAGAATGTATATCAGCCTCCTTCTCTTAGGTCTCGTCATGTACCTGGTCGTGCTTCCATAGCACCCATACAAGAGGAACAACCCTTCCACAGAGTGTCCTCACCCTCCGGTCAACAATTCGCATTAGATACTCCTTGAAGGAAGCATCCATATCCAGTTCAACCTCATCAGGATTGAAAACATGATTCAGTTCTGAAAAGTACCGGTGTAGCTGAGATACATGAAAAACATAGTGCATGGCCTGACATCTCTATGGAAGTGCAAGCTGGTAATTTTCTGGTCTGATCCGCTTCATCACCTCAAAGGGTCCTATGAACCGTGGTGAAAGCTTACCCTACTTCTGTATACATATTTTCCCCAACTTTGGTGAGACCTTCAAGAAAACCCGGTTCTCAACCTCGAACTCAAGAGTTCACCGGTGCTTGTTAGCATAGGAAAGCTATCTAGACTAAGCTGTCTGCATACTCTTCATAAAAAGCTGTATCTACTCTGTAGTCTCCTGCAGCAGACATGGTCCTAGAATAGCTACCTCTCCTAATTCAAACCAACACAATGGTGAGCGACAAAGCCTACCATATAAGGATTCATAGGGATCCATATCAATGGTAACCTGGAAGATATTGTTTTAACAGAACTCAACAATAGGAATGTGTTTCTCCCATGAACCTCCAAAATCGAGTACACATGCACATAACATATCCTCTAGCACTTGTATAGTCTACTCAGTCTGTCTGTGAGTCTGTGGGTGATAGGTCATGTCGAAAAGTACCTGCGTACCTAAGGCCTTCTCTAAACCTTGCCAGAACCGAGATGTAAAATGAGGATCTCTGTCCGAGACAACAGAAAGAGGTTCTCCATGTAGGCACAATATTTCCTTGACATACAGTTTTCCCAAGTCATCATTTGTGAAGGTCTCCCGCAGAGGTAAGAAATGCGTGAACTTCATCAGATGGTCGACGATAACGCATACTACATCATTTCCACAATGTGACCTAGGTAAACTGGTTACAAATTCCATAGAAACATCATCCCATTTCTACTCGGGAATGGACAATGGCTGCAAAAGGCCTTCCGAACACTGATGCTCCACCTTCACCAGCTGACAGGTGGAACAATGCGTGATAAAACCGGCTATCTCCCTATTCATGTTAGGCCACCATTACTGTTGTCGAAATCACGATATATTTTGGTGATTCCTACGTGATTTACCTATACTGAGGTGTGGAAATCCCTCATCAGCTCCTCTCTAATTTCTACTAGGACCCATACATGCACATGGAATAATAAAGTATCACCTTCATCAACGGTCCAATCTGTAGAGGCATCATCAGCGACACTTTCTCATAGAACAAGGCCTTCCAGATCTGATAACTGTCTTTCCCTGACCCATTCCAAAAGAGTAGATATCATCTCTATGGCTGAGAGAACAGTTTGACCCTGACCCTCCTGATCCTGAATTTGCATCTCGGAAAATAGGGCCATCAGCTTCCACTACTCATTAGATACCCAAACCACTTGTGACTGTGTTTTCTAACTCAGGGCATCAGCTACTAAATTTACTTTCCCAAGAGTGTAGAGCAGTTCGAAATCAAAGGATTGTAGGTACTCAACCAACCTGAATTACCTAAGATTTACATCATGATGAGTGAAGATATATTTGAGGCTTTTGTGGTCATTGAATACCACAAAATGCTCTCCCAAAAAATAGTGTCTCCAGTATTGTAAGGTATGTAGAATAGTTACGAGCTCGTGGTTGTGTGTCAGATAATTCCATTCATGAGGCTTTAACTGACGAGAACCATACGCAACAACTTGCTTGTCCTGCATCAAGACAGCTCCATGCCTGACAGCTGACACATCGCAAAAGACTATATGAGATCTTCCTGGCTCCGGCAAGATCAGTATCAGTGCTGATGTCAGTCTACCCTTCAGTTCTTGAAAAGCTACTTAACAATGTTTTGACCAATCGAATATCACCCCCTTTTCTGTCAAAGCTGTAAGTTGTGCTACTAGGCGTGAAAATTCCTGAATGAACTGCCTATAATATCCAGCAATCCCCAAGAAACTCATTATATCATAGACGTTCTTGGGCTGCTCCCACGAAATTATAGCACTCACCTTCTCAGGGAAACTGAAACTCTAGACTCAGAAATAATGTAACCATGGATGTGAACCTTATCAATCCAAAAGTGGAATTTACTAAGCCTAGAATAAAGGTGATGCTCTCTTAGTTTATTCATCATAATTTCTAGATGGGATGCATGGTCGTGTCTCGAGCATGAATAGGCTAATATATCATCCACAAATACAACCACAAAAGAATCAAGGTAATGGTGAAAAAATTAAATGCATAAGATCCATAAACACTGCAGGTTCATTCGTAAGCCCAAACGGCATGACTAAGCACTCATAGAGACCATACCTACACCTAAACGTCATGTGAGGTATACCTGAAGTCCTAACTCGCACCTGGTGATATCCATACCTCAAATATATCTTTGAAAACACCTTCGCTCCTCATAGAAGATCGAAGAGGTTGTCAATTCGAGGCAAAGGATACCGATTCTTAATACTCAGTTGATTTAACTTACGATAATCCATGCAAAGATGAAGGACACCATCTACCTTCTTGGAAAAGAGAAGTGGTGATCCCTAAGGAGATGTACTGTGACGTATAAATCCTTTTTCTTCAAGGTCATCCAGCTGACTCTTGAGCTCCAGAAGTTTCTTAGGTTCCATCCTATAAGGAGGAATGGTCACTGGTGCTGCTTTTGGTATAAGCTCAATAGTTATTTCCACCTCTCGCACTAGAGGTAGACTAGAGAAGTCATCAAGAAAGACATCGCTGAAATGCTCCACCACAGGAGGATAAACCAAGGGTTTAACCCTTGGTCATCGAGATAAAGACATGCTACATATGTCATTACCCCACCTAAACTCTGGTGTTTCGGTCCTTCTCGTGTCGCACAAAGATCCCATTCTCTCTTATGAATATGCGTGTCTCCCTATAGTGACATAAAATCCACCCTCTGACGATAGCAGTCAATCCTGGCTCTATAGGGAACTAACCAGTCCATCCCAATTATTAAATCAAAACATGTCATATCCAGAACATACATGTTCCACACGAAAAGTTAACCACCCACCTTGAGGGGACAATTATGAAAATGATTAAAGCCCTCTAAACGGATGCCTAATGGGGTATCTAATGTGATCATACCATGATATTACTCAACAACGAGGCCCAAGCTCTCCGTAATCACCTTCAATATAAAAGAGTGAGAATCACCTATGTTAAACAAAGAAGATACTAATTTAGAGGAAACTATAATCGTACCTCGTATAGTAGATTGTCTGGCGTATAACTCCTATGGTGTAGGATCAACTGTATACAACTGGCCAGTACCACGGCCCTATGTCACAGTCTGGCTACCCTGAGCAGACCGACCCTGCTGGCACTGAGAGTCGTACACCCGATTACCTCTACCTCGACTGCCGCCATGGCCTGATCAGTCGGCAGCATTCCAGCTACCTGAATGACTTGATCCTGCCGATTCAGCACCAGATCGTGGAGTATGTACAGATCCATGCTCACTATGCCCTTGGGAAAAAGACCTAAAGAAATGGTGTAGATGACCCAACCGACAATAACTTCTGCACTCCACAGGATTTCACATACACTGCCTCCTCAAAAGTCTTGGAACCCCAAATTGGTGACAGATAAGAGTACCCCTATCTGCAGCCACACAGTTTATCCCAAACCATGCGCAGACCATGCGCAGGGCGTGCGCCACTGTCTGCAAGACCATTTCTCAAATTCCCGGGCTCCGAACATACCCCGGACACTCCCCGGACCTTCCTTAAGATGTTACACAAATTAAAAAATCTTTAAGTAAATATTTGAGAGGAAAACCAATGATCCGTACTTTTACCAATGAGTCAGGTTGTTACATTACCCATTGTTATCGATCACATTGCTTGATTACTTTCTATTATACAATATTCTTGTCCGGGTTGTTTATCTAATTATTTTAACCACTACCCTAATTTTCATTGTATTATAATTTGGTTATAAAATGGAATCTAGTTTTGTAAATGATCGGTTTTGTGTGTTGTATTTTAAAATTGGAATATAATTTTGTTTTATTTAAATTGAGAAAACCATAATTTTTTAATTGTATTTCAAACATCTGTAAGTGGATTCTTTTGGGAAAGGAGATTATTTTATTTTTTGGTTTATCATGGAATCCCTATTATGCTTCTCAGTTCTCTTGCTTATTTTATCATTTCAATTGTATGTTCAGCTTCATTCCTAGCTTCCTAGTATGTGCTCATTGGGGAACATGTTCAGATAAGTGGTTGGAGGTGACCAAGAGGTCACATAGAGATCATGGTATTACTGTTTAATTTTATGTTTGGACTATTTTCATTGGTAATTTATATATATATCAGTGGTTTAATCATTTGAGACTCAGCTATCTAGTTTTATTGTGTTATTTATTTTGTTTTTGTTTATATTTCTCCATGTTTTATTAGGGTCAAATCGCTTTCAGGTGTATGTATTGATGCTCTACACTTGTTGTAATCTAAGGGGGGATCAAAAACATCCCTCAAGACATAATGTGGACTGACTTAGGTGACTGGTTTAGGGTTAACACGGGTTGGTTCGTGACCCATATAGTGATATATAATGTAAAAAATCCTCTATAAAAATATTTTAATAAATGACCCCCTCAATATTTGACTTGTCACCATAACCAGATTTGAATATTTAAAATCAAATTCCCTCTATAGCACTCTAATAATGCTCACAGAATCATGCAATCATCTTGCATTGAATTATCTATTTTAAACCATCCCAAGATCTGAACCATTATCGTGCCATATCAAAACCACTAGAACATTTCAAATCTAAAACCCTTGGATTAACACCAGCAATCCTTGACCTCTTGAATGCACTCGGACACCACACTTGTCTACTACAGATCCTACAACAATATTTTACCAATAAAAACATATATTTTTACCATTAATAAATTGTATATGAGTTCTCAAATTATAGTCACATAACTAGTCTCAAGGTCCTCACATGAGGGTCATACACTAGAAACCAACATCATGCTCCACACCATAGGATCATTCATATCATTACAGAAATGAAAATATTATTCTAAAACCCATCTACAATGCTTCATCTATACATGAAAAAATTACAACCATGAATAGAATACCATTCACCCTTGAGTGTTGACACAAAATTCACCCATCACTCATCCTAGCATCCTAAAACAAGTTCCCTAGGAGATCACCATATTTAGACATTCAATTATTTCCCCACCAAAATATAGCAAGTGGTTCACTCTCCACCTTATAACATAACTCAAACAACTACTTATTTTCGATTCTCAAGGATCCCCTACTTAAAAACTTAAATGATATTTGGTTAGATTGTTGTATATTTGATTCTCTATTACAATACTCATGAGGATATCAAGATATAGGGAAGGATAATCTCCAAAATAGAAACATAATATCATTCCTTCAATATTAATATATCTCTCCACAGATCAAGGTTCTATCACAATATGTTATACAATCCTTTAACACACATTTTATTCTCGATCACTGATAATGTGTTTCATGGTTCTCCAACGGGCCAAGAATCTCTAGCACCCAATTTATTCAAACAATATCCCTAATCGGGGAATTTAATTTAATTAACCACTACTCTAAGTCAACATGGCCAAAATAATCATAATTGAATCCATAGATCGTTGGAAAACAACCACCTTCCCATTAATTTTCTATATCGAGTAGTTCACATGTGAAACTAGCACTAAATAAAATTCCATATGTTTTTTGTGTGCAACATGCTTCATCCTATTTAATAATAAACTCACAATCCCACGATTCATCCCCCCAAAAAAGTAGGTATGACCACTATACACTACACATAAGTCTTAAAAAAATAATAAGATCCCTTTGAATACCACTTAAATATATTAAATGTAATTATGCCATGACTTATTTAATGGTAACCAACCTCAAAATTTCGTTTTAGATGTTAATGTATCAACTACACAACTAGTGTCCAAATGGTCTTGGCACAAAAACATTCCTTCTCATAGATAAAAATCTGGTTAGCCAATAACCCATGATTCTTCCTTACAAACACTAAAGCATCAATATTCCAGTATGGAAAAAATGAATCACTTCTCTTGCATTGGTCTCATAAAAATTATACAACCAAGCTCATATTCTTTAAATGAATCAGTAAACCCAGGACAACCACTCTCACAGGATTCCCACATTTGGACCAAATAGAAACTCACTATGTTTTTTTAATGTAAATGGCCTCTAGGTCTCCCACCTAGCCCTATGGATGGAATCTCAAAATACGGTCACTAGGTCCTTACACTAAGACAAAAGGTGTCCCATATGATAATCATATCACCTTTATTGATTCCATTACATGATATCAATGGTTTATATGAACTCTCTATGAAAAGGTAAACAATAACCTAGGTAAATTGTAATAAACCACATGGGTTAATATCTATCAATAAGCATAACAAAATCACCTACAAAGCATCATCCTACCATGATATGATCATCATTATGCATCCTCATAGGGATTACTCCCGAGAGGATCACACTCCAATAAAAACTATAGAAATATCACAATCAATGGTTATCCACATATGGTAATACCACCTAGAGGTTCTTCATACCAAATGACCACCCAACTACCTGGGGGTTTCTTTTAATCACTAAGTGTCTTACCCTACTCAAATGATCAAATAATTATAATTAATTTTACTCGTAATTCAACAAAAAATTCTAGTGTATTCCTATTTCAAAGGGTGCTATGATAAATTATATATCCCATCAATTTAACCAAAAACATAAACCCTAAAACTAGTTAAATAATAAAATGTCAATAGCCTATTTTGTCTAGCCTTTATTTTCAACAAACATCATGAAATAATCCAAGGGAGGCCCATGGGAAATAGTGATGTTCCCATCTATGGTAATACTCAATGAAACACTAAATCAAACCATTAAATTAGGTTTATTTGTAATGAACACCACTTATAGATTTTTCATAATCCATTCCAAAAAAATAATTTATTATAAACATTTAACGGGCTTAGTTTTATCATTTTACAAGTAGTTAATTTAATGAAAAATGACTTATAAATAGTAATTTGTACCTTATTTAGCTGATGCCTCATAGAAGTCTATAAAAATTGTAGCATAATTTCATTTTAAACCACATTAATTAATCCATATGTTCTCATGACTATATTAGTTATATATAATTTTACTCACAAGATTTATAGGAAAATACAATTTCAGTTCTAACTGAAATTACATTTAACTAATTCCTTATATCAGTAAATCTAAATATATAATTAAAATGTCATTTTCCACCTTATGTTGATTAGTTAGTAATTTTCCACTATAATTGTATTAAAATGAACTTATAAGTGGATTCAAACACATTAAATAACCATATAAATTAACATGTACATTCCCTCATGGCATTAAGAACGGACCATGATTATGAAATATGGGTGACCTATAGGGCCCCCATCATGACAATTTAGGTTAAGTTATATGGGTAGAAATTCCAAATTTATGTTGTCAACAAATTATAAATTAAATTTGTAATAACATTTATGTGAAAACCATCAAAATTTATTTATCATGCCATTAAACATACCATTATTAGGATTATGTCATCAATAGAAGATATTAAAACTTGCCTATAAAGGTTGATTGAGGGGTATAAGGATACAGTTATATAGATTTTCATTCCCAATTTATAGAGTTATTGACCTTCATAAGTTGCAATTGACAGACCATTTAAATAAATTTAACAATAAATTGAATGAATTTATTTAAAATTGTGTAATTCCGTTGATTTTAATTATTAAATTCCAAAATCATTTCATTTAATTAATATATTACATGTTATTTAGATAGAATTTAATCATAAATGAATGTGTGGAAATTCCATTTTTTTTAATGATGAAATTAATTTAATCAATATTACATCATAACTATATCATATAAATCTATCACATTTGAATGTAATATAGGTCGGTACAGGAGTAATCCTAGAAGCATGAGATTTATATAATGAAGAATAATAATAAAGTCATTATGGTATATAAATAGGCATAGAAATTAATCGTGAAAATATTTTATATTGTTAATCATGATGAGGACACGTGAATCCTATTTTTTGAAATGATAGAGAAACACACCACTTCCCTTTCCATACTATGGCAATATGTAAATCCCATAAGCCCATTAATCAAAAACCCATGAAAATACTATTATAACTCAAGGTGAAATAATAATCCATAATAACAATGAATATCATGAACAATAGTCCCATCACATGAATCTAGATGTTTTCCTAATGAATATGATGGATTTTCATGTAAATGAGATTTTTAAAATTTTCAAAAACATTCATAGTCTCTTGTCCACCAATTTTTTTCTCTTGATAAATATTAACTAGACTGATTGGAGACAAGGACTCAAGAGTGCCTTCGTATTCGAAAGAGTCTTTCAATGTAATATGAGGGTCTAAAGTAGTTACAATAGGTATAGTGATCTAAAATTCTCATACATGACTATCACATCACTTTTTTATAATCAACATGATAGTGATGCAATTCATGACCCATAGGTCTATATCCTTGGTAAAATTTTGCTAATAGATTAAATAGATATATATTAGAAAATAAATAGTTTTTATATTCTTCTTCTTTATCCTTATATAGATATAAAAAAATCATTAGTAGATATAGTTACCAGAGGATATACATAAAATAATGGGGCGATCTAAAATCCATGTTTGGAGGATTAGGGATACGAACAAATATAACATGGGTTAAAATAATAATAATCTGTGGAACATCGTCAAATTGATGTGGAAAATTTTGATAAATTCTATGAAGGTATTATGTAGATACTATTATGATTTTCACTACATGTGTACTAAATACAATATTTTTACAACATGCATGTATTTGAATATAAGAAATGATCGTGAATATAAAGGATATAAAGCAATTCCAAAAGAACTGAGAAAGTGTAATTCCATTGTTATCCAATCTAATAATACTACTTCTCATTTCAAAAATTGAATGATTCATGTTTTTAATGAGTGTTACCAAAACATTTTTCTCATTTTATCTCTAGACACAATGATACATGAATTCACATTTGGAATAAATGTTTTTATGATACGTAAAAATATGTTCTCATGATAGATATGTTAATAACATATCAAAAAAATCATATTTACATATTTAATGATAAGGAATGAAATTTCTACATTTATGATATAAAGAAGTAACCATGTTCTATGGAACAAGATCTACAAGTTAAATCCATGGGTTTTATCAATTATCTCATTTTACATATATTTTCTATGTACAAAAAAGTAAAATTTGTCACAATTTAAGAATGAATTTTTTTGGCATATAATCCATCAAGTAGAACATGTATAGGAAAAAAAGAAATTATTGATATTAATATAATTTCATAAGATTTGGTTCTAGGAAAATATAACACATTCCATGATATATACTGTCATTTGATATTACTAATACACGATGAAAAATGTTTAAATATCATTCAGATCAAACATAACCATATCATAATATAGTTTCAAATATCCAACAATAATTTACAAAGTATAATGGTGTGAGTTCAGGGTTTCTAGAGAAGTGGAAATACTATTGATCAAGTGGCTTGAGCATAGGTATTCATTTTGTTTTATTTGATTATGTTTCAGTGAAATGTAAAATATAATATATGTAAAAAAACGTATTACATCCATTTATAGTCATATTTAACGTATCTAATTACATTGCTGCTTCTGATACAACTAATTAAGTGGTTTAGTAACCTCCTATTTCGATTTGGGTTTATACCAAAATGACTTGTTTTTATCATTATCATGAAATTATTGGACTATAAAATTATTCTCCATTTAAATAATATAATAGGGGAACAATATTTGGATACTTAATTGTATCCCAAATTTAGTGATTTTATCCTGATATTACTAGTGTAGTAATTAAATTTACCATAATGGAATGCGAATTTTCAAAACACTATCCATGTAAATTTTATAGGCCTAACAGTTGTAGACATACTAAGTGGATGAATGTTTCTACACATGAGAACCAACTAGAAGTTGGCTCTTGTTTAGGTGGGATCCTGTTAGAGTTGTTTCCCTCTAAAAAACTATTTTCTTATTTTATATTAAATGTATATTGAAATATATGAATATTAATTTATATATATTATCATAAATTGATTTTTGATCTTCATAATGTTGTGGTGATAATTTCCTAGAGTTTGTATCACACTGAAAAGGTGCATTATAGTTCCCAAATATGGAGATAACCTTGAAATTAATTGATGATATTCATAAAACTATTTTTATTGTTAAAAAATATACTATGAATTAGAACATTATCCATATAATATCAATTATGTATACTCATAATAATATAATGATTCCTCACATGATGTTAGAACATGTATATCTCAAATTATATATATTATAAGAAAATACCCACCCTTAGGAATTTTTCATGTTTTTTTGTCATTAGATATTATTAATTATGAGAATTTTAGTTGTCCTTAGACATTATGATTATAATTAATGTTTTTCATGACACACACCATTAGATTTAGAAAAACATCAGCATTCTATATTTTGGGGGAGTCTTGGTTATGTTGAGTTCATAATGAATTACATGATACTAATAGATAATTCGATGAAGAATTTTTTCCTTCCAATTTTTTGGTTTTTGATTGATCAACTATTTTATTAAAATATAACTATTGCATAAATTCCATTTTTATGGTGTAAAGAATTTTATTTCAGACATTTAATTAAATATATATCAATATTATGGGTTGATGATTTAGATGTGAAGACTATTTAAAGAGACATGAAGTCAAAAATATTATATTATACATTCAAAATCTATATTCTAGTGTTGATGTTATGAAATTATGTTCTTTCTGTTGGTTTCATTGACTAATGGTCAGATAACACTCATTGAATTTAGAAATACCTTTTTAAAGTAAAAAAGAATGAATATTGTAGGGTCACATAGTAGTGCATCCATTTATTTTGATTAAATTAAATTTATTTTCAAATAATTGATAAATAGTATTCTTCACACCGGGGAATAATTTTATTCATGTTTTATCAATATCTTAAATTAAATCAAAATTTATTCTTTAGATTGTAGATAATATATATATATTTATTTTAATAAATATTTAATAAATAGTTATTCCTCGGTTGGTGGTTTCAAATAATTACTTATTAACAAAATGATTATTTGGTTGTTAAATAAATTTCAAGGTGTTTGAAAGGACCAAGACCACATATGGTGGTAAATATTTATCTAAAATATAGTAAAATAATATTTATTATTGAAGAAGTAGGCACACATGTCATAAAAATTTATTATTTCTATTATCTTGTCATGGGGTATATTATTTATTACTTTATTATTTAAGGGTCTGTACAAAATTATGTATTGTTTTATCCAAAAACTAAACTCTATAAATTGATGTTTATGACTACTATATAAGGTTACTAGAAGATTGAGAATAGAAAATGGTTGCGTCAAAACAACTTCTCTTTCTCTCTACCTCTATCATCCGAATTCCACATATCGTCCTCCCAATAATTATAATAACTCTATAAAGATCATATGATAATGTTGGGATCATGATAATAAATTCAAGATAATTAATTCTCCATGCTAGAACCTGGTAATCAATTCATGTATCCTGGAGGTAAAATGAAGAAATGTGGTCTGTCGCTAGAAGGATTCTACATTTTAATACACAAAATATAATAAAGTTGAAATGAAATTATTATAATAAGATCCAAAACATCATCGAATAAAGGATCCTAATATTAAGTAATAATTTTTCCAGATCTAAATAAATTAATTATAAATTTAATTTTAAATTTCATCATTTGAGGATTTGGGAAACTCTAAATTAAATAAAATTTTAACGTTATTCCCACCAAAGGTTCTTCCGATGCACCTGAAACATTCATTTGGTGATACAAAAACTGTGGGGAAGAGTTCGGTACAAGAGACCAATGAGAGAGCACAAATAGTTCAAAAGAGGTTGATCATATATAAGAGTATCTAGATGTCATATACCAAGCATATGAGGAGAAATTTGGAGTTTTATGCATGTGTATCAGTATTTCTAAGAGTGACTCCTCTATTTTCCCACTGATATTTGAGGAATGAAGGAAATATAGTGTTTTGAAATATTTTACCTTTCATGGTCACCTTGTGAAGTGGGATAGTGGCATAAAATATAGATCTACCTTCTCATTAAATAGGTTTTTCACAACATTTTTCTTATGTCTCCACTCTAGTGGAATATTCCTGAACCTGTTAATATAATTGAATATGGGGACATTATGAGGGAGAACATTACATAATAAATAGAGAAACTAGTGTGGATTGTTGATCATAGGGAGAAATACCATATAAGAACATGGTACCACTTATTTTGATTCAATTATATCATTTATGTATCATGTAGAAGACTTGGGTGTGAGAGGGTTTTTTAGATTTAGTGACCTGATTTTTTTTATTAGATCCATTGAAGATATATATCGAGGATTAGAAGCTATTAAAGGGGGTGAATTGTAAATTTATAAATTTATTTAATTTATGAGATATTTTAAGAATATAAATTTATAATTTATATCTTGATCCTATGAAGAATTCATTAAAGAGGTTGGTTTTTTGTGAAAAAAGTTTCGGGCTAGGTGGTTACAGTGATGATATGAGGAATAAAATAAATGTGCCTGAAAATTACAACCGACCTATATTTATCCCCCACATACTCCAAGGATTAATTCTTACACATTTTCAAGCATTAGAATATATCTCTATCATTAAAATTGGCTTCCACGGTCCATCTATTGATTTTATAAATACCCAAGATATTATTCTAGGAACATAAACCAACGAGTGGCCCATCAAAGACCAGCAGGTGGTGCCATTTACTCACTGGGGAGGCCCTACTGGTTGCTGATGTACCCAGTTTAATTGTGTATTTATTTAACTCCATGTTATTTTAGTCCCGGAAGGTTTTAAACTTAATTAATAATCAATTCTGACATCTTTTAACCTATTCCAAATCTGAGACCTCCTTTATGGTCGTTAGAGCTCTCTTATTCATGTCCCATTGGTCTTTCATGTTGGAGAGATCTTGAAATTTAATAATTTAAATATTCTTATATATATAAATATATTTCTAAAAATTAAATAAGGTTTGAGAATGTATCTATCTCATATATATGAACTCCATGAAGATCCAATTTCATTTTCTTCCCATCATCATATACCGATGGATGATCTAGTGATTTGACATATTTCTTTAATCAATTAAATATTTTACACAAATATAGGAGTACTATGTGTAAAAATTTATGGATAATATACCTAGACCTATTATTTATGGACGATTCATTATCAAAACATAATACATTAATAATTCATTGGTAGAATGGTGGAGGTTTTGATGTGTCAATGCAACCCGCCTGGAACAGACAATGAATTATCATGAAAGGTGGATGTTTCCTAGTAATTCGTCATTAATAGATAAAATTTGTACTATATTAACTATAATTATCATCTTTACTTTATTTTCTATTTATTTATTGGGGATGGATTGATGTTCTTTCTCTAGAAAAAAATATTCTCTTCTTGAATTTATGAGGAATGAATGGTTCATTCATAAATCAAAAATAGATTAGACAAATTGGAAACCAATCCATCTACATACCATATAGTTAGTTATATTAGATACATATTTATGATATGTGATTCTAGAACCAGTCTTCGTAACATGGAATGATCATGGTTGTCTTTTATAAATCCCATTCTTGAGGATCTCATACTCATATGTGCCATCCTTGACATGTGATGTCATCCAGCATGGGTGTGTAACATGGTTTCATCTAAAATAAATTGAATAACCTAGGAGTAAATCCCCAAAAACCTTGAGTTGATATGTTTCTAAACTACTGAGGACCTATTATGAAATTGTTTTATTTATTTCGAATTGTAATTGTTTATCTTGTTTTCACTATTGATGATTTTTTCATATGGGTGTATGTGTTTGTAGCCCACGATTCCCATATAAGACGCTTCATTACATGAATGTTAAATAAGTATATTTTTTCATTATTTTTATTGATCCCATATTGTTATATGTTTTGAATATGGGATCATCATAATTATTTGTGATTATATTCTTATTTTTACCTAGTAATGTATGTGACCATATAAATGGTGGTTTTCTTGGAAATCAAAAGAGGTGGGATGTAACGGTATGATTACCCATTATATGGGGAGTGTACATGATTTATGATTTTTTGTTTAGGGAATTATGATTATCCCACAATATTATGTGGGTTTTCAATAAAGGTATTTTTAAACATTAAGATATATTTTCCAATAATAATCATATGTTTTATGATAACTCCTGGGAATATATTTTACAAATAGTTTAAAACTCATTGCGTCAAGAATGAGATAATATTTTGAGGATGAAATTTCTTTAATTGGGGTATAATGTAACTACTATAGAGTATAATATTTAATTTCCTTTAGGTTATATTTTCTCTAGTAAATTGTATACTCAATTCCCATCATAAAATTAATTATATTATAATGTTAATATATTATCATTTAAATATGAAAATTATGGCATAGATATTTTTTAGTGAGTATAAATTGGAATAATCATGTTGTGATATATATATATACATATATAAATTATTTCCATAATAAAATTAACTCAAAATCATTTCATTATTATCAAATGTTAGAAATGAAGATAAAATATTTTAAAGGTAAAATAGATGTGTCTCATGAAATGTATTGATGAGTGAAATATATTTTTTTTATCTAAATAAATATAATTAATATCTATGGATGAATGGATATAATTAAATGTATAAATTATATATTAATTTAGATTAAATTACATTCATTTAATTGTTATTATTAATAAATGAATGAGAGTGATGTTATTTTTTACATCAAAAATATATATTCTTCAAAAAGAGTTTTTATTTATTTATTAAATAGATATTATAAATATTTCATTCTATACATAATTGATTTTTGAAAAAATAATTTCAATTTTTGAATTCAGTATATATAATTTATCTTAAGGTGTAAATTTTTTATTGTTTTGAAAATAATAATTTTTCATTTAATGGTGAATAAATACTAATTCTTTAGGGAACTAAATTTTTCATTACAGTACATAGAATGTCCTGTATTATTTTGAATTTATTTAAAATTTTAACTAATTTCATTTTACTGAAAATTTAATTAAATATCATTTTAATATATATTATGATTCATTTATGTATAAAATACATTTTGGTACTTAAGATTTCATTTTTCTAAAAAATAATTTTTATTTCACTTTTTGGTATATATTAAATGTAATATAATCCACATTTAAAAAAACTAAATACATTTGTATAATTCTTTCCATAATTTTAAAATTACCCACTTATATTTTTGGTTATTGTGCATTTCATTTTTTTAAAAGATTCTATTTCAATTGGATGATTTTAAACAAGTTAAAATATTATAAACTGAAATTTTAAGGTTTTAAATTAACTAAAACAATTCCTATATCATATTATATAAAGAAAATTGGAAGTTATATATTCTACTATTAAAATTGGAGTTATTTTGAAGACATTGTTTCCGTAATACTTTAATGTAATTTAATTGATTGAAAATTTTCAAGTTTTCTCTAATCCTCGCCATTAAAGAGAACCACCTATCCTCTCTTATCCACACCTAGTGAGCCTCTTATATAATCCAATACAAAACAAATTCTTTTATTACATCACTATACACTTTCTAGTTGTAATTATTTTTACCATAATTCCAAATTAATAACAATTTTCATATAAACACAAGAAGGTTGTCCAAAGAAGTGGTATAGTCACTAACCAAGTGTGGTATTTTTATTTGTTATTTAATATACTTCAGACCTATCCCAAAACATATAATATAATTACCTAATTACCTTATATATATAACTATAATTATTATTATTTCTTAACCCTTTTTCATCTACTTATTAATCAATGATATAATGAAAACATCTTTCATGCACACATGAAAACTACCACCTTAGAAGGATGATAAATTTAATTTTTATTCTCTTAAACTTATGTATGTTCATTATAATGAATAAAAATAAAATAATATTAATAACGTATTAAATAAATATCACTTTTGTATGAAAAATATTGTGTCTCCTTATTTACCATTCAATGAAAATTAAAAACTATTCACATGCATATACACGGACACCCACCTTATGAACCGATATATTTAACTTTTCAACACAGAATCACATGGTTGTTATATATAAATATATTTATATAAATAATATGATACTTAGAATATGTTTATAACTCTTAAAAGAGTAAGTATCACTTATTTTGTTCCACGTGTTCTTTAAAAAATGGAAATGTTACTCATTCATGTGTAATCACTACCATCTCTAGGATGTAACGGAATTTATAGTACATAACCACAATAAATAGTTGTTTATAAATTTATAAATAATGTATAAAAATGATAATTATTACAATATTAATATTTTTCAGTGATATGATCATGATCTATCTGGTCATATTTATCCTAACAAAATTATTTTGTACTTACAACCAAACACCCTCAAAATTACTGAAGTGAACTTAATAAATTAATATATTAAGTTGTATATGGTAATAAGATAAATAAAATAAATAAAAAATATAATAAACATGATAAATAATCCTAAGACAGTAAATAATTAACATAACATAATAATTTAGGAAAATAAATAATGTAAGTGACAAGTTGGACTCGAGGTAATGTATTTCTAGTCTCAAATCAAATTATTTAGACATAAGTTAAATTCAAAACATGTATTCATCAGTGAGGTTTATAAACTACCATATTGATGTATTTATAAATTATTCTAAAAATTTAATGTTTTTATAAATCTTGTAAATGTTATTTTCTTCTATTTTATATTAGTTGAAAAGTTATTTGGTCATAGGAGATAATCTATCTTTAAACATAGTTTTAAAATGTTTTTAATACTTAAATATATTATTTTTACTCTCTGTCCATATTTGTTGATAGATGTGTAAATATTTAGATAAATTATTTAAAAATTTTCATTTTACCACTCCATTTATTTTCATTTAATGGCCCTAAAATTTATTATTTTTGTGTTTTCGTAAATTTTGAGATTCTATACAAAGCTAAAAATTATTTTAATAAATTATATGATGATGAAGATTATATATTCCACAAAAATTATTTTATATTTCTATTACATTATTGTTTTCCATGATTTCTTCATTTAATTCACTTATAAACTATTTCCTAGGTACTTTTTTACAAATATGGGTTTAAATGAATGGTATATATAAATTTCAAAAAAAATATAAGTTTTTTAATGAATATTTTTATGAGTTTGACAATTTTTATGAATGGTATTTTGGTCTGATTTATGTTATAGTCCTTATAAATTTTTTATAATAACAGTTTATCCTGATATCTCTCTCAAATTCATTAGGTCAATAGTATGTTCTTCACAGAATTATGGAGGAAGTAACTGTGTAGTTTATTCTAATAGTATAGGTTCATGTAAAGGATCTATTAAGATTATTTCACATGGAATCTACATGAATTTTATATTCTTTAAAGTTTGATTTTATATAATTATTTTTATTTCATAAAGTATAGTAATGTCATTTTTTATGGAATGATGATACCTTTTATGGGTAAAAAGAATGTTTATAATAAAATAATTCAGGGGTTCTCATGTTTTTTATGAAACCTTCATGATTATGGCTTCTCCCTTATGTTTTCTTATAATGTTTTTTATGAAAAAAAAACATATATATATTTTCATATGTATATAAATAATTATTTAAGGCCAAAGATTATTATGTATGATAGAAAACTCTCTTATATTATCTCATAGTTTTGAAATGGAAAATTGGGATTATTTTATTCTTCATATATTTCCATTTGTGAGGTTTTTATTATAAAACCATATTGTTTAATGTTTTACAAGGTGTTTAAGGATGATTAGTAACACTAATGAAGTGAATATGTAAATTGTAAAAAAAAAAAGGAAAAAAATCCATTTAAGAGGATTATATTGTGATAAAATGGATTCTGAGTTGAACTTGACGCTTTTCAATACCAGGGATTGTTATGTAAGAATTAATACAGAATTATCTAAAATAGTAATCCATAAAAGGACTTCATGAATGGAATAAAATGATTTATTATTTAAAAATTATAGTTTTTGTTGAATAAGTGTTAGGACCTTATAATTACATAATATAAACATTATTACCAATGAAATGTCCTAGAAAAAATGGAAAAAAGGTGATCTATCATTCCAATAAGTTTGGAATCGACATCTAGTACTATGGAAATTTAATTGTATTATAAACATGAGGAAAATAGGATGATGGGATAAATGTCATAATTATGGATCAGGTAATTATAACTTGTGAGCATGATCTATAATTGAATTATAATTGGTCATGGAATTCAAATATTGCAATAAAAATGATGATCATTAAAGAACACCATATATCATGTAATTAAATTTGGAATAATACATCAATAATCTTAAACTATTGTTAAATAAAATCGAAACATGGACCATTTATTAGAATATAAAATAATATCACATGTTATGGAAAACTTCTTTGAAAATATTAATATAATTTATAGAAACGTTTTATAAAAAATAATTGACTAGAAAAACATCACATGCCCAATAACAAAACATTAAAATAGATCTAAACATTACCCAATAATTGGTGGGCCATATAATTACTATAATGCATTTCACATAATCATATATTTATATGTATGTTTACCATATGATATTAAAACATGTAATATCTTTATTTACAAAAGGAAATAAAATAGTTTAAATATCATTTTTATTAGGTATCTCATTAGACGTAATCTAGAAATTGATCATATGATACCCAAAATTCAATCACATACATGAAACATATAATCTTATATTTTTATAGGTTCAAACTTGAAGAATAATTACTATAGATAATGGGTCTTATAATGAAATGAAATTGAATAAAATTAATTAAAAAAATTTTAAAGACATATTTCATTATGTTGTTGTCATATATATATATAATATTAAAAAACATTTCTAAAAGATAAAATGAATATATTTAGATATTTATTGACTACAAAAATGACCAAATAATGGATCCCTAATGTAATTGAATAGTTAAGATTATGAACCAAGGACATAAAAATATTAAATGTTATCAATGATGAATAAAATATTTTTAATCATTTTTTAGACATTTAATGTAACCTAATTTGATAAAAAGTATATAAAATTTATTTTCAAATAGAATTGAAGCTAAAAATGAGGGGAGTGGAAGCATATGTATATTTAACTATCAAAATTTACAAAATAATTATTTATCATTTGAAATAATATAAACATGGAATAAAATTATAAATAATATATTCTGTAAGTTTAATTCTTACAATGTCGTATTTTATGAGTTAAGAATAAATCACAAAGAATAAAATAAAATGGAAGATAAAATTAAAAAAAATAGGACGAAAAATTATATGGTGGTTTAATTGGTTAAAAATACGCAACATAGAATTATATATATATATATATTTGGGAAAATATAAGTCAATTAAAATATATTTGGTTTATAATCCCATTATAAAAGAATCATGCTTTCTCTAATGGAATATATCAATTTATATAATATACAAAAACATATTATTGAACTATATTGGAATATTAATTATATTTATTTTACATTATATAATTATTTTTAATTATGTATTTATCAATCACTCAAATAATATTTTCACCATCAGGTGTCAATTATTCCATTCATTCCATGATTGTGACTATGTAACTGTATCATCCATTATTCGATGTACATTAGTCCATCATATGTAGAATTTTATTTGTACATCATTTATAATTTTATAATGTTATATTATGTTTTTTTGACATTATTGGTATGATTAAAATTTATAATGAACAACAGGTGATATATATATTTGATAATTTTTAATAAAACAATTTTATCTATTTTTTAATGAATATTTCAATATATTACATGTCTAAAATTTCAAAACCAACGGAAATTCATTATTTGTAAAAATATTATTTTTTCAATATTTTTATTATATTTAATGATATAAATGTTAAATCAATATTTATGTGGTTTGTTGAATGGATATGAAAATTAAAATTCAATAATGGGTGAATCAGTCATATTTTTTTGGTTATTAAAATATTGTATAAAAAGAATAAATCTAATTTGAATAAAATATTATTTAACTATTTAATTATATTAAATGATAAATATATTGATTATTTAATAGAAATTATTATGGGAAAAATAATATTTCTAACATCTCCCCTACCTCCTATTTGATTGGGAAGAGGTGGTGGGTGTTATTTGAATTAGGTGAAATCCCCAATATATTAATGGCAAGAATGAAATTCCAAGATGTCAAAACTAAATTTTGGGGGAAAATTTTCCTATGAAATATAAAATTCGGAACAAAATGAAAATTACCAAATAGTATGCACAATATAAACCATGTTTACATTATTAAAACTCATAATATAACCAAACCAACTACCATAACAGAGTACCAACCAAAAGCCAAGTGACATAATAAAATTGTTCAAAAGAAAACAAAACAAAATGACACCAAGTACATCCCATTAGAATCTCCTAACATAATCTAATATCCATCTGAGGACGCAACACTAAAGATATCAATAAGAATCTGTAAAGAACTGAGATATAATTTATTTACATGTTTCTTGCTTAATTAAATCTATAAACTTTTAATTTTTCCCAATAAGGGGGTGAGCCTAAAAATAGTTTGATTTACCTAATGAATTCCAAACTAATTCCACTAGGATAAAATATGTTATCAAATTTTTATAAAATACATTAAACAATTTAAAATAGTTTATATCGAAGAAAAAATATTTAAAAGTAAATGAATAAAAAATCCTTTAAAAAATTTCTCATTTCATTTTTATTACCGACTATATGATTACAAAAGCACCCACATATGCCAGCCTATGTGATAGCCCCATACTCATGATCAGTCTCTTGTCCATCCACCAATTCTTTACTAGGTGTCTGATCACCTTTATCCCAAATTGATTAAACCCCTTAGCATGGGTCACATATCTTGTACCCCAATGGTGTACTCCATTTATTTAGTTTCAGTTATAAATAATTTACTCACACCAACCATGTATGTAAAAAATAAATTTCTAAATAATTCCCAAAATACATTAATTATTAAAAAAATATCAACAATATTTTTCATTGAATCAATAAAAACCCATAATTTAAAAATCATCCTTTTATAATTATTATAAAATATACTTTACTAAAAAACATATAATATATCTATAATTACGTCAAACCAACTCTAAATAGGTTTCAAATAAGAATAACCCAAGGATGTTACAGTAATTTTACAAACAATAATTATTTCAATCTATACCTTCATATTCTATTCATGTGTAGTCAGGGGAGAAGATATATTCCTCGTAAAAAATAGGGAAAATGAATAACAAAACAACTATTCACCACATACAATCATAAACCACCTTTACATAACTATATCCAATAATGATTCATGATGATCCCATAAAAATACATAAAAAACATGGATGTATCCCCAATGGATTAGTTCTAAATTTCTGTGAAACATAAAGAGAAGATATCTAAGAAGAATGAAAAAGAGAAGAGTCTTACTATCAAAAATAGATCTCCAATTGGATTTTAATCACATAAATATTCTTCTTGTGATTAAGGTAATCACCTCTCAATCCTTTGGAGGAAAAGGAATTCAGGATTTTGATAGATTGAAAAATTAAAAGGGGGCCCTCTGAATTAAACTGAATTAGATCCATAATTTTCATATCTAAAATAACACAATGAATAGTTAGGTCACACATTTAGTCAATCCATACTCTAACAATGCATGAGATAATGTCTCAAAACACCCTTCAAATGGTTGTATCACACGGTTAAGGAACTAGTGTGCCCATAATATATTTCCCCAATTATTCAAATAGCATGGTTTATCTTTCCAATTCGCCTGGTTTACTCAAATAATGTTCCAACCGTACATATTTTTTGTCTCTCCTCCCGTGAAATATACACAGTTTTCTAGGTGGGATGCATGGTTTTTACAAAATATCATCAAACCATACAGCTCCGTGAAATCCTCAACAAATGTCAAAAATTGTACAAACCTCCCAAAACATAAGCATATCATTATATATACATAAAATAAATAAAACCTGTAATGTACATAATACCCATTATTTTAAATTATCCACATAAATGGAAATTTTATCGATATAAAGTATAAAAATAGGGTTATACTATAAGAGTTCAGGTCATTACACCATAATTTCAATCTCATTCCCCCCCATTTCTTCGTAAATCTTACCATGTTTCAATAAAAACAGAAATTTATAGATTGTGTTCCCACTCACGACATTATCATTCCAACAAACAATCTTTATTGGCATATGAACACACATATAATCTATATATATGTCAACATGATCGCACAGAATCAATTGATCAGGATCAGTTTCGTACAAATTTAATTGAGATACATGAAACACATTATGCATTGAAATGAACCCTGGCATAAAAACTAACTAATATTCTACCACAATTAGTTTATCTAGTATCTAAAAATGGCCTATGTGTTTAGGATATAACATTACATATACACCAAAATGATGATTCCCAAACCTTTGATATATTTCAAAGAACACATGATCACTCACCTCAAATGAGAATGGTTGTTGATGATGATTCACATATAATTTTTGAAAACTCTTTTCCATCTCTAACTAATTTATGATCATTGAATCTTTTCAATTTTTTATTTCAGAAGGATGGATTCAACCAGTGAAGGATCACCTTTTTCTACCCAACAAAGTGGATATTGATAAATACACCCATAAAATACTTCAAAAGATCCATATATATCCAAAATGGATAACTATTGATGAAAGAGAATTGTAATAATGGTTAATACACTTCCCAAGATCCAAAAAAATAAATTAAACAATCCCCATGAATGCCACCAGAAGATTGGATCAACATTCTATATTTTCAATGTGTTTGAGGGGATATTCTATCCTCACATTAAACTATGTCCAAAGGTATTTCTCTATGTATTTCAAAAAATGAGATCTAAAATTTGGGTGTTTGTTTTATACACTAATGAATGGTACACCATTACTTTTTACTACTTCTTGAATAAATATTTTGGGAAATTTCTCCACTATGTAGGATTCAGTGATAGGTATAAAATGAGCCAAAGTTTTGAGCCAATCTACAATTACCCATATGGATTATTATTTCATAATAGTTCTTGGGAATCATGTCACTAAACTCATAGATATATTTTCCCACTTCCACATGTGAATTTTAAAAGACATCAATATTCCAACTAGTCACTAGTGTTCTCACATGGCCTGCTAAGAGGTGAGATATATCGTAACATAATCCACCTCATCTAGTTTCATTACAACCAAACCAAAACACGAATTAATCATTCTATACATATTTTGAGTTCCTGGATGGATATCTCATTTTCAATGGAGGTTAGAATTATGAATTTGTGTATTAAAACCAAAGGTATCATAGGCTATTGTCTACACCTAAAAACCAAACACCCATCTAGCTTCCACCCCATAATGGTCTCCCAAAAATTTGGTTTTTACCTCATAACAACACATTAAAAATCTGATATCGGATCTTATTTCACATAATTAATAAAATTTGGATGAAAATAATCTAGAATGAAAATAGAGACATCACCTTTGTTTGTATAATCAGGGGCATGTCGACTATATCAAATATCATCAATAATTCATTTGAATATTATTTAGACAACTGATTATGTGACATAGAGTTTAATGAATCCACTTATGAATTCCCTTTACGTAGTGTATATATCTAGTCAATGTTGAACATTTGAAGATATTACATCCATAAACATTAACGTATATTTAAACCACTTTATGATAAAATGTTTCTTGAGCTCTTATGGTCCATAAACAAAGTGATTTTCTCCCAAAAATGTTAATTATGCCACATATTCAAAGTATGGACAACTTCTACTAATTCCAAATCTTGTGTTGGGTTGTCCCTATCATGGGAAAATTATGTCCATGAACCATATCAACAAAATGATCTCCCTATATGAGAACACATCCAAATCAAAATATTTATGCATGAAAATGGACTGCCTAGACTTGTCTCGATTCTAGTAAAATTATAATGGGTTCTAATGTAATTCTGACTTTAAACTCATTGAGGGATTTCTTAAATTCATAATTGCATTAAAAGAGAAGACATTTCCTCTTCAAATTTATCATCAGTGATTCCAAAGATGATAAGTCACATAAAAAAAATTATATTATCCTACTAAGATGAGGAAACTATGTATCCAAAATGAATTATTTGGTGGTTTCCTGGAGATAAAATATTTTTTCATTTCAGGGTCTATAAAAAAAATTTAAGAAATTGAAGGTAAAAAGAAAAATAATTATTTTTATTTTTAAAATCACACTATGATAAAATTGAATATAGATGATTCTTCCAAAATATATCCAATACTCTAGAAATTTGTTTCTCAATATCCTTTTTTTTCTGGAAAACAACAGTATACCTGCCACAAACACAATCACAAGGTAATCCATATACCATTTAATTATATGATTCTTCAATTCCATGAATTAATATGATGCATTTATATGACCAAAAGGTATAACAACAGACTCATAGTGTCTATAAAAGCCAAAAGAAATAATGAAATCAAAACAGAAACCCCCAACCTGCTCCATGCTCCAACTCCACAAGACACACCCATGGTATCAATAAGTGTCACTGAATAACTGAGATTTTGTACCTTTAACTATGTCATGATAGCTGACATATATAGTCCCACAATAGTGCCCAATAAGGGTTTGAGTCTAAACTCTTTAGGAGTCCCCCAATGACTTCTTACCTCACACCACTAGGACAAAAAATTTAATAAATATATATATAATATTTTAAACAACTCAATAATGTTTATGTAAAATCCAAAATAGTATTCCATGGAAATATATCAAAATATGCCTTTATAAAATTTATCGTCTCATTTTTTATACCCATTAAATGATTCCACACACACACACACACAAATTGATTCCTAGGTAGTTGTTCCATACTCATGTGTGGTATCTCATTGATCCACCAAGACATCAATATGTGTCCAATCATGTTTTTCCATAATGGCACACTCCCCTTATCCATGGTCATGTCTCTTATACCTCAATGGTAAAAACCATTTATTCAAGGTCTTATTGGAATCATCTACTCATGCAATCAATGTATGCCAAAAAAATTATAAGAAATTTCCATAAAAAATTTATTATTTCAAAATTTAAATAATCTTTTTCCACTAGTTATAAAAAACCCCTAATTTTAAATTTATCATTTAAAAATTTTCATTCAATGGCATTTTTAATAATACCATAAAATTTTCAGAATAAAAATACCCATCTTTAAAAACGTTTCCAACAATATTAACACATTTTATTCACAGTTATTTCATGAAAAAAATTTATTTTCATCTAATCCATAAATTTAGTTTCAATAGGAGTCAAGAGGGAATCCACCTACCTCACACACATTGGTGAAAACAAAGAACAGCACAATGATTCTCTAGATCCAATCATGTAAAACATTTCCTTCCCTATATCAAATAATGATTCATTATAATCTCATTAAAATTAATTAAAGAGAATTTATATACACCTTGATTATTAAATCCATAGTTTTAGGAAAGATAAGGAGAAGAGGTAAAAGAATAACAACCAATAATAGAGACTCACCAATGAATATGAATCTCCAATGGGATTTGAATCATCTAAAACATAATACTATATTGAAGTGAATGCCATAAAAATAATATTTGGAAAAATAATTATTGATAATGATATATTAGGAAATTAAAAGAGTTCACGTGACATAAATTTGATTGCATCTAAATGTTTCAGATTTGAATCTACTGGATTGATGGTAAGGGGAATGTTTAGTGACACCGTATGTAAATCCTACATGCTCTACTATATTAATATACCCCACATGGTTTAAACTCATGGTTAGAAAACAAGTTCAAAACCCATGTTTTCCCTCTAATTCAAAGGGAAATGTTTCTCCTGGCTATCTTCATGTTTTGGAGAAATGGTGCACCAACTATGTAGATCAAGTATCCCCCATTCAACACATGTTATTAAATTTCCAAAATTGAGTGAATAGTTTTTAATAACCATAATCAAACTATCCACTACTATAGTAGACTCCCAAACATTCCAAAAATCCTCTAAACCTCTAGAAACAGAAACCAATAATTATATATACATAAAATACACCAAAAATTTCAATTACATGAAACTAAGGGTTCAACAATACTAATAATATAAAATTTAATCTTCTCTTATTAGGCTTATGTGAAATGAGGTATTTGGGAATTCATATCCAGACCAGAGATCCAAAGCAAGGATAATGACATGATTGATATATAATTTCTGTAGATTAAGGTTAGAGAAACAATACTTATGTGTTTTTTATATTATATAAATGATGGAAATTTTTTCAAAGATATTTAGCATCATTTCATCATATTATCATTCATTAATGTTTAAGAAAAACAACTTTTCAGTGAAAGTGACTAAAAATAGGAAAAAATAAAAGCTTGATAGGTCATGAATTCCATAATCAATAGATTTAAATAATAATATATAGTAATATTTTATCACATTAGTCATTATGTTTTACAATTTACATCATCTCATCTTGTACAAATGTACCTGAAATTTTTCCCCAGTAACTTATTTTATACCAAAATCTAAATAGTGATTCCAAAAAAATTATGAAATAGAAATTTTAAATTGTAAATATAATTAATTATATTCATATTTAAATATTTTTTATAATTTACATTAATATTAGGATACATCAATTATGACCATTACTTTACCAAATTCCTTTCTAAACATAAAATGGTAGTATTATTATTTTATCTCAATTACAAATCCATTTAGGAATGTAAATTTACATTAATATATATATTAATAGTTCACTGATTTAAAATAATTCACTAAATTTTTTATATTCAATAAAAATACAAAACATGAAAACATTCAAAAAAATTGAGTAAGATATTTTCACTAATGTATTTTTAATTTAATAATAATAAAAATAATGGAATATATTTTTTAAAAATAATAATGATCACATTATTAAGATCAAATTTATAAAATTATAAAATCAGGGTACAAATCTGATCAGGACCCTGACATAATCACAAATGATGATATAACAAATTCTGATAATCATGAGAGAAATTCTAGTGAGCATGGATCTTCTAGTAAGTACTATAGGATTGAAATTCTCTCACAAAGGATTTATATTAGGATTTTTTTTTCGTGTTTATCTTGGTTTTAGTTAGGTTAAGTATTTGTGATGATTCCCCCTTTAAATCATGGACAAATGAGGTGTCACGACCCGTCCCCCATGGCCCGTGCCTTGACTACCCCAAGCCCGCCTTCCCTAGGATAGGGTCTGGTGACTTGCACCGGAAAGGCGTATCCCTAAAATGGGAAGTCATTGCCTTTCAACATATAAAAAACTCATATTATAACTCAAAATGAATCTACCACTAAGTAAACTGGTGTAGTAAATGTGTACGGAAAGTAAAGGGGTTGAAATAAACGCCCAACTGGAAAAGTAAAAGTACAACTAAAAAGTTAAAAACAACTGAAAGGTGAAAAGATACTTCTAGATCATCCACCACAGATCATACTTGAAGGGTAGGTAAAACTCACGATCAGTAGTCCCTACATCACATCATGCCAAGTGGTCCACCTTCGAGCATCGTCTAGTCCTAGCTCCCTCAGCCATGATTAATGTTGTACGTTGTCTGCACAAGACAGAAAATGATGCAGGTGAAGCCCGTACAGGGGTGACTATAACGATGCTCAGTAGGGACCCTAGGACCCCGTAGGTCTCCTAAAGTTCGACAAGGAAAACCCCCAAAGAAAGACATCAACTCTACAGTGGAATATAACCATACAAATACCTAAGTTATCAAGATATAATCATTTCATACATGAGTTAATTATACATCAAAGGTAACACCAAGAAGGTAGAAGTACCACACAGGTAACACCACAATGATAGTACCACGACGGTAAAAGTACCACACATGTATCACCATAAAGATAGCATGAAGAAAAAGTACACAACATAAGTCAAATCACACCAGGAATCACATTAGGTTAAGGGTATAAGTTTTATCATATCAATTATCTCCTTATCTATCGGATAAATCCTCCTCTATTGAGTACAGTGGGCCTTCCGGGTCACTCTGAGCAACCTCCCACAAACCTTAAACTTTTGTGGTTCCCATCCCTAATGGGTATTGTGGGCATGTCGGTTCACACAGAGTCGCTTCCCACCTTGGTCGAACTAAGGTACTCCTCCTATCGAATACCAAGGGTCTACTGGGTCACACAGAGCCACTCCCCACCATGGGCATGTTGGATCAAAAAGTGCTGCTAGCCACTTAGCCAATCGTCAACCAATCTTTAGGTCTCAGCCAACCATTGGGTTCCATACGTATTCTGCATGGGAGAACCACTCCTCAAGACAATAACTGCATCTTGATATCCGTTTATGTCACCACAAAGTATTCTATATGTTCAATCACCTCAAGAGAGTCCTAATGCCGCAAACAGCTCATCAATCAGATGTGTGGTCTACAAGATATAGGTGTTTTAGTGCCGAGGGCCCAGTTGGATTCGTAATTGATCCAACCTATCCATACCCCATCATTCTCCAAAACTCATGTGAAATACCACAAAAGGAGTTCCACGTCCTAAGGATCCTGATGTCGTAAACGGTTCATCAAATGGACGTCCGGTTTGGAAGTTATGGTCTGTTTTGTGTAACGAGTCGGTACTAGGTCCAGGTCTGGTCCGGGTCCGGTCTGCCTCGGTTGGACCGACCCAAACTGGTTAAGCATGAGCTGACCCGGATTGACCTAGGTTGACCCAACGTGACTTGGATCCATCCCGGCCAAGGTCAACCTATCCCGTTGGGTTTGTCCCGACCCAATAGGGATGTGAGTTAGGCCGTTGTACCGCGGTTTGGCCCATTGGACCATGGGTCGGCCCACTGTGCAACGGGTTGGTCCACTTGGCTGACCCAGCGGTGCTACCCGCCTGGTGGTGCAGGCTTCTTAGGACACCCATACATGATGCGTCTGGGTTGGGATGATGTGGCGTGGGGCCATGTCAGTGGGTCATCCCTTGGGGTTGACCCAACGCAGCGCCGTGTGGCACCGTGGGTCCTCCGTGCCACATCCAATAGGTCGCGGCGCCGGCTCCTAGCAGGTCGTGGGCACGTGCCCCGTCCATCAGCCACTAGTTGAACCGGTAGCCCCCTTCTCCTGTCGCGGCTATCGTAGGCTGCAGCCTTGCTGCATTTTGGGCGCGCCTCTAGGGGTTCACCCACCTCTACTCTGTCGTCTCTGTCACAGTCGACCGATGTGTCGGCCAACCCCTCCTCCGGCTACCGTGGATGATGCATCGCGTCCCTCCATGTTCGTCATTAGAAAGGATGGTGCATCGCGCCCCTACCACGGCCGACCACTTCGACAACCACGACATCTTTGTACCATGACCTCCTTTTGTTGAATGTGTCGACGCACTATCCACCACATAACCTGTCGGTATCCTCACGTAGTTGGTCTTTCATGGAGGCACAAGGATATAAAACATATATAGGTGGGTTTGGGCTGGGTACATTAAGCCCACATCCTCCGCATTATCTCATAACAGGAGGGGGATAATGGTTTAATAACAATTGAATTAAACAACAAGATAAACCCCACACGATTTCTCGTAACAACCTCCCACAAAGACGAATGAATCGCGGGTCAACCCATCTATTAGTTCACCCGCGTTCATCATATAATTTCAATAATGGTGATTAGGGAATCAAAAATGCACAAATTAAATAACCCATACCTCAAAACCCATTGGAAAACGTCTGTGAATTGAAGGTGGGTTGATGTTCTTCATTCCCACAATAGGTTCCCAATGATGTCACTAGTATGTCGTCCTCCAGTTTGTGGTTTGGTGTCAACCATCAACTCCTGCTGCGATCGACTGCGTCTTCTAAGGGTCTGACATCTCAGTGCTCCATCAGCACTTCGTTTCTTGGGCAAGCTATGCCAGTACCTTCCGCCATGCTCCATATATATAGTAGATGGGGAGGGTAAGTAATGACGTTGAAATTTAATGGGGAAGACTAATTTGGAAGCTTCCTAATTCTTCAATGATATCGTTACTTAGGGTTGGCTGGTCAAGCCATTTATTGGCTTGACACATCGATGGCCCCACCCCATTTCTTGTCCGTTGGAGGATATGAAATAAAGTTACAAAATTATTTAATTTCATTTTATTTAAATAGTCAGAAAACATAACATTTTCTCTAGGCCTAATACGGTCAAAGTAAAGCCTCCTATAAGTGAATCTTAGTGGTGTGGATTCAACGGTGCCCTCAGATTTTTAATCTGATCAATGGTAAAAATGTTAGAAAATGCATCTTGCACGATTATTGATCTTTTTTTCAGGTACGGTTAGTAAACGTACGAGCAAAATTTTCTAACTTTTGAACCATTACTCAGATTAAAAATCTAAGGGCACCGTTGAATCCGTAGTGCTGAGATTCACTTAAGGGAGGAGTTACATTGACCGTAGCAGGTCCGGAGTAAAAATTTATTTTTTCGACTTTTTAAAAGAAATGAAATAATATAATTTTGTTATTTAATTTCAAATCATCCAACATACAAGAAAAGTTGTGGGGCCATCGATGTGTCAATAAAATAAATGGCTTGACCTGCAATCCTTATGTAATGACATCGTTGGGGAATTAGGAAACATTCTAATTAATGTGACCCGTTAAATTCCAATGTCATTACTTACCCTCCCCCACTCCTATATAAATTGATATTTTGGGAAGGTACTAGCAGATCTTTTAAAAGAAATGATGTGTTGAAAGAGCACCGAGATGATGGACCCTTAGGAGTCAGAGCCGATTCCTGCGAGAGGTGATCGGTGACACTGAACCACGAACCGATGTATGGCGTACGAGTGACATAGTTGGGAACTTTTTGTGAGAATGAAGAACATCAACCAACCTTTATGACATGGATGTTATCAAATTGGTTTTGAGTTAGGGGTTATTTCATTTTTTCTTTTTTTATTCCCTTATCCTAGTTCTTGAAATTATATGAAGAACGCGGGTCAACCGACTAATGGGTTGACCCGCGATTCATTTGCCTTTGCGGGATGTTTTTGTGGGGAATCATGTGGGGTTTATCTTGTTGCTTAATTCAACAGTTACCAAACCCTTAATCCCTCTCATGTTATGAGCTATCACAGAGGGCGCAGGCCTAACGAATACAGACCAAACCCTCCACTATATTTGTTACATCTTTGTGCCTCTATGGAAGACCGACAGCGCGACGACACCTATTGACAACATGGTGGATAGCATGTCGACGTACGCCACACGAGGAGGATAAGGTAAAAAACTGTGGCAGTCATCAGAGCGGCTGACACCAGTCGGCCGCAGTGGCAGCGTGGTGTGTCGGTGTATGCCATCGATGATCAAGGAGGGCCACGACTTGTCGGTTACGACAACTGGAGGAGAGGTCGGCTGGCCCTGATGGAGCCGACAGTGAAGAGGTGGGGCACGCCCCCGGAAGCTAGCCCACATGGAAGCAAGGACGCGGCCTCTGAAAGTTGTGGAAGGAGTAGGGGGTTGCCGGTTTGACTGGAACCTGGTGGATAGGGCCCATGCCAGTGGCCCGCCCTGTGACAGAGTCGCAACTCGTCGGCAGCAGCAAGGAGGACCCACAGCACCGCGTTGGGTCAACCCCCGAGGGTTTACCCACTGATGGGGACCCGCGCCACATCATCCGTACCTGGCTGCGTCGTGTCCAGGTGTCCCTGGCCACCTGCGTCGCCAGGTGGGTTGCACTGCCGTGTCAGTCCAGCGGACCGACCCGCCACCCAGTGGGCCACCCAGCGGCCTGACCCATGGCCTATCCGCGTCGGGATGAGCCCAACCGGCCGGGTTAACCCTAGTCGGGTCAGAACTGAGTCAGGATGCGTCGACCCAGGTCGATCCATGTTGGCCCTTGCTGAACCGGGGCAGGCCGGTCCGACCAAGGTGGACCGGACCCAAAAATAGTACCGACTTGTTACACAAAATAGATCATAACATCTAAACCGGGTGTCCGTATGACGAACTGTCTGCGGCATCAGGATCCTTAGGATGAGGTGGTCCATTTTTAATTCTCAACATTATTTTTGTAGAATGTTGGGTTATGGTCTTATTTGATCTATTAAGAATTCAACTGGGACATCGGCACTAAAATGTTTGTATCTTGCGGACCACACATCCGATTGACGAGTTGTTTGCGGCTTTGAGACTCTCTTAAGGAGAAAAATATTTTGGAATAATATTTGGTGACTTATGTGGATATAAATATGTGTAATATGTCTTGAGGAGTGTTTCTCCCAAGTAGAATATGTATGAAACCCTACGTTTGGCTAATACCTGAAGACTGCTTGATGATTGGCCTAGTGGCAAGCGGCTCTATGTGACCCAGCAAACCCGCGATGGGGAGTGGCTCTGTGTGACCTAGCAGACCCATGGTACTCTATAGGAGGAGTAACTCAATTCAGAAAATGTTGGAAGCGGCTCAGTGTGACCCGACATGCCCACGATGGGAAGTGGCTCTGTGTGACCCTGCATGCCCACGGTACCCATCATGGATTTGTACCACAACAGTTCAAGGTTAGTGGGAAGCCGCTTGGACAGACCCGACATGCCCACCATACTTGATATAGGAGGAGTTCTCCAGACGCTGAGGATTTTATTGATGTTATAAACCTTCTACCCTTGACCTTATGTGATACCTGGTGTGAGCTGACTTGTGTTGTGTAATTTTGCTTCATGTTATCTTTTTGGTGATACATGTGTGGTACTTTTAGATTCGTGGTACTATCGTAGTGGTGTTTCCTTTGTGGTACTTATATATTTTTGGTGTTATCATTGTGGAATACATCCCTCGTGTATGAGATGAGTATTTATGGATATCATAGGTATATGTATGGGTATATTCCTAAGTATAGTTGATGTATTTCTTGGTGGTTTTTCCTTGTGAAGCTTTAGGGGACCTACTGGGTCTCGGGGTGAATACTGAGTATCGTTATTCTCACCCCTCCATGAGCTTTTCACGCAACATGTTGTGTCTTGGGAAGAAAAGGTACAACATTGATCGAGGATAATGGATCCAAGACTGGAAAGTGCTCGGAGGTGAACCATTTGGTGTGACATGACGCAGGGCTTACTGATCTTGAGTTTTACCTAACCATCAGGTTGGATTTGTGGTGGACGATCCAGGAGCTACTTTTCACATTTCAGATGTTTTGTACTTTTCAGTTGTATTATCACTTTTCTAGTTGGGCTTGTATTCTGGCCACTTTACATTCAGTACACTTTTAATACTGTAGTTTACTTAGTGGATGCTTCTTATTGGGTTCAAATCTGTGTTTTTTATAGGTTTAATGGAAATTTCTTCATGTTTTAGGGATGCGCCTTTCCAGAGCAGGTTTCCAGCCCCTATCCTATAGAAGGCAGGCTTGGGGTAGTCACGGCATGATCCTCGAGAGATGGGTTATGATATAAGGATTATATAGAAGCTTCCAAATGCATGAATTTCTAATTTTTCCCATCTTGTATAAAATTTAAAATGTGAATGATCCTATTTATATCATCCATTTCAATGGCTATATTAAAATTTTTCTTCCCTAGATTAAATTATTTAATTATACAATACTCCTTAAATTATTTTTATTATGAAATAATTCATCATATTAATTTCATTTACAAAACCATTATCAAAATGAAAAATGATAATATATTATAATTGAATATATATTCCTAACACCCATATACACATAAGGCTATATAATAGTCGCAATACCCTTTTCCAATATTATAAAATTTATGTTTAAAAGAATATTATCCAATTAATTCTTTTATTTATAAATATTTTGTTGATGTCTCAAATATTTTTCATTATAGTCAATCTTATACTCAATGATAATATCCATATGTGAGAAAATTATGAAGATTTCTTCAATCTTATAGTCAACTTATATATATGTTTCTGTACCATTTCTTGCATTCATGATTATGTTATATGTATATTTTATAAAACATTTATAATTTATTTTTATATTATAATATTCTAACTAAATGAAGTGATGAAATTTAAATATTAACTTCTTATTTTGTTTAATTCAATTTATTCAATACATTGAGATTATTATAATAAAATTCAAATAAAAATTTGGCCTATTATATTCTCCCACATTAGAAATTTTCATCAGGAATTTAAATTATATAGATAAAAAATTAGGATGTGAATTTTATTTTGAAATAAATATTGGCTCTCATAAAACTTCCATAAACCAACTATTTCATTATATAACATCAACAATTTTTTTGTTCTTATTTCACAACACTTTATCACTTCTCTCTAGGATACCAATATATTATTCCTCATAGAGAGTTCATTATATAATTTTAAAATATCTAAATTTAATAAATTTGATTGATCTAGTATGTACTACCAAAAATGAAATACATAAAAAATCCAAACACTTATGATTGAATATGTAAATGTTCACGTTTATATTCAATAATACTAATAAAATCGTGAATCTTAGAGGGGATGATGTATCTAGGGATCGTCATTCATATATTTGTGAATCCGATATCCCACATTTATCGTTTATATTCAAATTGAATATTTTTATCATATATTAGACTCCAAATATAATCTATAATTACCTATATATCTTCTTTTCAAAATTTATACTAATTTAATATATCATTGAATGATTAAAACATTATATGTTGTTTATTGGGAAATATTCGGTACTTAAAACAGTATCTCTCTAACATGATCATAGAATATCACTGTTATACATTAATTCTTATATAATTTTTCAGGAATAAACAAATGTTTTGAAAAATTATGTCACCCAAGCTAGTTTGTAAAAATTTTGAATGAATATTTGACCCCCATGGGAGGGAAACTATGTAGAGACCCGAAGCTTGACGTACATAGATATTACATTAATTTTGTGGAATACATAATACATAACAAAAACAGACACACAAGGACCGTAATAGTTTCGTGTCTTTGGAAACATGGAACGTAATCTTCTAATCATGGTGAAAGATCTTCAACATCTCCCATAAAGATCTTCCACTTTTTGTTTCCTTACCTAAAACCTTTCTTTTAATCATGGGGGAAAATAAAACATAAAAATGGTGATCTCAAATGCTCAGTAAGGGTAATCATGGATAAAATAAAATGTACCATACACATTTGAACCTAAAAACATGAACATAATGTTTAAACATCAAAATCTTGAGCAACGACTTAAAACATGGAAGTACATAAGGCCTACATCATAATGGAACATAAATAATGATAACATAGCATGGGCATAAAACATGTAATTGTGGAATCAATTAATCACATGTAATTATTTCCATAGTATCTAAGGCATTTCTGCCAAGACCATCTTAGTGGACAATGTCCCTTTCTGAATCGAGTTCACTCCTCGTTTCAGTCCTGTAACACTGAACCAGATTAACTTACCATTCCAGCCATGTCTAACTCATGAGACATAAAAACATTACCCAATGAATTATAGGGAGATATAGGTCCCACCCATCTCATAATGAAATCATTCTTACTTGTTTCACAATATAAACATAAATCATTCATCATAACCCAAGAATAAAATGTGTTTCATAAACATCATTCCATCATAACATAATCCAAACAAAAAATTTGGATATAATTTCATAATTAGAAAATTGAAACCATGTAAATCAAAGAGACATGATACTTGAAACATACACATGTGAAATAATGTCATCTTAGATGAAAATGGTTTTGATAAAACGCTTGAAATGAATTATTGAGAAAAATATCCTTTTTTCTTCAAAATCATTTTCTTTTCACAAAATGTCATGAAATTTTAAAAGAAAATAACTTTGTTGAAAATAGTCATGAAATATTTTGGAGGAAGCTTCATGAAAATAAGGCTTTATAAAACCGTAAAAATATGTTTGTTCCATATAAGTTAAAAAAACATTCTTCTCGTACTTTTGTCGGAAAAGTCAAAAAAGTACCTCGTAGGGTAAACAAAAGAAATATTCCTTCCATACCATGGGGTAAAAGTCAAAATGGGTATAAAAGTAATTTAAAAATGCATGAAATTTTTTTTATAAAACATGGACATGGATGATAACAATTGCCCCAGTAAATACTTACGAATAAGCCATCTCAGATAAAAATGAGATTTTCAAAATTATCCCTTACCTTAGGTCCGATATGCTTCGTATGTATCCGAACCTCCTGTAATATGATTTAAATAATTTCATTGAATTATTATAGAATCATATTCATTGTTATGATATCATATATGGTTCACTTATGACTTTATATTACCCGTTCTTTTGTAAATTCCATGTTAAAGAGTGTTTTGGGTAAAATCGTTTCATTTGTCGTCCGTGATTTGACTTGTAATTATACATATGATTACTTAGATCATGATTAATTAATTACAGAATATAAAACATGATTTATATATAATATATATTCAGAATATACATATATATAATAGATCGATAAATGGAATGGAATTCACCGTTCATGGAGATGGTAGGTCGTACGTACGCATGAACGTTGTTTTCGTTTCCACATTGAATTGAATGGAATTAAATGGATGACATACATATATATATATACATAAATACAGTATCATTATTATTTCATATATTTCATGATTACTTATTATATATACTTTATAATCATTTATGAATGGTTAATCATTGAGAATGAATCTCATCGCGTCATGGAGACGGTATTCCGTACGTACGCATGAGCGATGATATCGTTCCCATGATCGTGGAATTTTATTGGAGTGTATGTATACTATTACATAATCAATATAACTTTACAATAATCATATATAGTTATTATTTAAACCATTATACCTATCCATGTAAGGTGGTGGTGGAAAATAGATTACACCACGGTGTGGAGACGGTATTCCGTACGTATGCACGCGCAGTGATTTCGTTTTCCATAGGATGGATAGATGGTGAAATAGGATTGTTTCATACTTATAATAACATATCAGTATATTAGTGATACTGATTTTATTACTTCATAATGAAACAACCTAATAAGATGAAGTGGAAGAAGAAATAAAGGTGAAAGAATCGGTAAGGGACATTACCTCTTCTTTTGAAGCGCCTCTTTGAGACACCCTCTTAGGGCACTAACATTGGTCTTTGAAGTAGACCAGGCCCTGTAGGATGTTTCTAGGGAAGTGGAGAAGATCATTTTGCAGGGTTTGGCCGATCTTGAAGGCCCATAGTGGTGTGAGGAAGAGAGGGAGGAGGTGCCCTTTTATAAGGGAGGAGAGGGGCACCTTTGGAAAACTAAATATATTATTTTATTATAAAGTCATATTCGGTTATAAATAGCTCAAAATTGATTTATTTAGAATCTAAGGTAGGTATGGGTAGAAATCCTCTCATTAAATAGAATTTAGACAAGTTTAGGTTCCTATTTTAACCTTATCATTTAGATTTAACATTAAGTTAAATAATTCTACTTTTACTGTGTCTTCTTGTTTTCTTACACTATAAGGTTAATAAACATACTATAACAAGCAAAAAGAACCCCAAGTTGTTTACTATTAATATATATAACCTTATCTAAGTCATTTGGACGATCCTTATATTTTTAGGAATAAAATAACAATTAATAAGATAATATTTGTTTTAAAATCTATTTTATGTCAATTTTGATACTATTTGGTAATTTATTTTTGTGAAACTCATAACAGAAATATTAGTTGGAAAAAAGTGAATTAAATCAATAATAACATGTCATATTAGCAATTAAAATTATTTGAATTCATAAAAAGTATCAAATTACATTAATTTGGGTATTTATAACATCAATTATGTCAATATTTCATTAATAAAATAATTACTCCATCATCATTGTGTCATAAATAAATTAAATTATATAATGTCTAAAAATTAAAAAATTTATAACATTATGTAGGAAATAATTTTAGCTTTCTAATGAATATTTATAGTTGAATTTATCTTATGTATAACCCTATATTAAAAATGCATTACTTATTAAACATTGATTTTAACTATTTGAACCCTTCTTTAAATAAATTAATAATAAATGTCCTAATCTAATCTATGTGGGCCTAAATGGTCATATTGTATTCCAAAGGTTGTTTTTGGTCGAATTACACTTATCCAATAGAATTAGAACATGTTTTAGGGTAATAATAATATCATTTTTACCCTTGACTAACCTATTTACTTTTAACCGTGGTAAATAAAAGTAAAAAGTTAATATTCAACAAAAATTATTTTCTTCTCATTGAACCACATTTTACTTACTGACATCAACCGTGTTTCTTGGATTTTTTAAATTCAATTCACATAAGCGGTAAAAATATGTTTTATGAAAAAATTCAGTTTTTAGCTACCACTTAGTGGTTTCACTGTTCATCAAAAAATGAAAGTTTCCAGAAAAATACCAAAAATTAGGACTAAGCTATATTGGATATAATGAATTCAAAAATGATGTTAATTTTAAAAAATTCGAAACATATCAGTTACATTAACTAATTTAAAATTAATTCATGTCGTCAAAATAAATAGCGTGTTTTTAAGAGATAATAACTATCAAATGATTGACACTTGTTTATGTCTAGTTTAAATGTGAAATTACATCCAATGAACAAAATTGTATTAAATTGTAAAAATATATTCAAAATATACTTTAAAACCACTCAAATTAATAATTTATCACTATTAATTATTTCGATTAAAAAGGTTGTTTTTAAATAAAATTTAGAAATGTTCACTATTCATCAGAAAATGAGAGTTATCAGAAAAGTACCAAAATTTCACCCTAAGCTAATTTTGATATTCTGAATCCAAAAATGAAGTCCATTTTAAAAAATAAAATTTTAAAAAGTGGGTATTACTATTCATAACAGCTAGTTCATAATAATATTATAATAATATCTCGTTAAGTGAAACTCAGTATTGCGTACTACACACGCTATCGAGGAAGGTCATGATTGCGTGTAATGCAGCCAAGTTAGGGTTGCGTGTTGTGAAAGAATCCTTTGTTGTAATGTAAAACACAAGACATCAATAAAATTAAAAAGAATATTTCTCATAAAATCTCGGGGTGTTACATTCTACCCCCCATAAAATGAATTTTTCCCTCAAAATTCGTCGGGGTTATAAATGGTTTACTACTCGAAAGTTTCTTTAATATAAACCCACATCGTAAAAAGGAATACCAAAACCAATATTTAAAAACTAAAGTATGAAACATAATGGTTACCCAAATTAACTAATCACTGAGTCTCCACATAAGAGAACATAGGTGAAAATATGGATATGGAAGAGAAACCTAACCATCATGTTCTGATGGAGAGTGGTAGAGAACGTGGCTATGAAAAATCCAACAATCACAAAGCTATAGATTTGTGATGATCTAAGGTATAATTTGATTCCTCGGATATAAGGGAACTAGGACAACATTTTTGGTTTTCAAGATCATTTCCCTAAAGTTGATGAATTAAAAGAAATACTTACATGATTTTGGTACAATCTCACTATTGTTCATGAATTGAACAATTTCTACTTCATCCCTTAAAGAAATGAAGTTGGATTTGTTATTCGTGATGTGTTAGCAGATCATGTGATAGAATGATGGGTCATTCCATCTGTTTCAAACAAAAGGTTAGTAAAAGTTATAAGTCCATCTTATGGTAAGATTAATCGTATATGGTTTCAAAAATGAACTTATAATTCATATATCATACCTATTAATAAAATAAAACTAGTTTCTACTAACCAGGGACTTCCTGTAGGCCAGTGGTAGGCGATAAAGGCTAGTCGCACTTCATTTGTGGGTTTGATTCCCACAGCCTTGTCTGACGCGATGGGTTGTCGCCCATCTTGCAGGTTTTCCTTTTTCTAAAACTATATTACTATAAAATCCAATCAATAATATCGACAAAACTTTTATCCTTATACAATACTAACTTATGTCCAACATAATCCATTCCAATATTTAGGCTTATCCATAATACTACAGCCCACTACCATAATATAGTGAAAACAATTACTAGAGATTTAATACCATCGTTGATCCCCATATATCATAAGATATGCCTTTTTGGTCACATTCCAAACATTCAAAGGCCTTAATCATGTATTCTCTTGGAAAATGAATACCCATTGAACCTTAGTGAAAACATGAATGCAGTTAAACGATAACACTTTCAACATACCAAAATCCTCAAAATTCTATATACTCAAACCATGATATCACTTAGTCCTTATATAAATCATGAGCTCATGAATACAAACAAACATCTCATTATCATCTTATTCCTTCATTATGTGCATATCATCTACTTTACAAAAATATCTGAATAACCTTCCATGGTTACTGGTACCATTCAACATATAATTTTGAATACTTTTGGGGAAAACAATAGTGTTACAATCCTTAGGTGATTCTTTATTCAATAGTACCATTAACTTTACAACATAACTCTCGATAAACATACAATCATTCAACTACCTTCTAAAACAACTGAATGAGCTTCAACACTTCTTTTATCTCATATATCATTTGTAGTCTCCTCATCATCATCCACATAAATACTACCCATATGACCATTCTCATTCTCTTCATGAGATTTCCCATTAGGGCATTGGTTTGCATAATGCCCGTACATTCCACATTTAAAACATCTAATCATTGTGGATGTCGTAGCAATACCATTATCCTTGTCCATGGTGTTAACTGAACCTTTTCCTTTTCACTTACTGGCTTTGTGTCCTTATTTTCCACAACCAAAGCATATTCCAGTTACTTTGAAACAATCTCCCTGATGCCTCTTCCCACATGATTTACATGAGGGAAATTGAACTTTCTTTCCTCCGTGATCATCATGAAACTCCATCTTTCTATTATTATCTGAGTCAGGAAACTTACCAAAGTTGAGATTATTGATCATATTATAAGATTTCTGATTAGGCATAATAATGATGTTTGGACTTCCAGATACCGTTTCATTTGGTTTCTCATGAATAATATCATTCCATTGTCTGTCATATCCTGCATTATCATCAATATTCCTGCTTCCAGCCGTTTTCTAAAACCCAAAAAGAATAGTGTGAGAGGAAAAAATCATGCTAGGGAAAACAACATAGTAAAGGGGGAGTTCCCTCAATATCTAACATCTTAGGTTAAATTCTATGATTGTTACCATAGTTCTAGGACTATATCCTATACGTATACTTATCCTTAGGGACATCCCTAGACATACCTTAGAAATATCTCTAGGGATCTCACTAACGTTTTCGAATCCTAGTTTCCAAAGTTTGACTAAACCTTTCCTCTGATACCAATTGTAGAGACCCGAATCTAGACATAGATAGATATTACATTACTTTTGCGGAATACAGAATACATAACAAAAACAAACACACAAGGACCATAATATTTTAGTGTCTTTGGAAACATGGAACGTAATATTCTAATCATGGTGAAAGATCTTCAACATATCCCATAAAGATCTTCCACTTTTTTTCCTTAACTAAAACGATTCTTTTAATCCTGGGGGAAAATAAAACATAAAAAGGGTGATCTCAAATGCTCATTAACGGTAAGAATGGATAAAATAAAACATACCATACATATTTGAACCTAAAAACATGAACATAATGTTTAAACATCAAAATCTTGAGCAACGACTTAAAACATGGAAGTAAATACGGCATAGATCATAATGGAACATAAATAATGATAACACATCATGGGAATAAAACATGTAATTGTGGAATCCATTAATCACATGTAATGATTTCCATAGTAGCCAAGGCATTGCTGCCAAGACCATCTTAGTGGACAAAGTCCCATTCTGAATCGAGTTCACTCCTCGTTTCAGTCATGTAACACTGAACTGGATTAACTTACCATTCCAGCCATGTCTATCTCATGAGATATAAAATCTTTACCCAATTAATTTGAGGGAGATATAGGTCTCACCCATCTCATAATGAAATCATTCATACATGTGCCACAATATAAACATAAATCATTCATCATAACCCAAGAAAAAATGGGTGTCATAAACATCATTCCATCATAAAGTAATCCATAAAAAAAATTTGGATATAATTTCATCATTAGAAAATTGAAACCATGTAAATTATAGAGACATGATACTTGAAACATACACATGTGAAATAATTTCATCTTAGATGATAATGGTTTTGATAAAACACTTGAAATGAATTTTGAGGAAAATATCCTTTTTCTTCAAAATCATTTTATTTTCACAAAATGTCATGCAATTTTAAAAGGAAATAATTTTGTTGAAAATAGTCATGAAATATTTTGTAGGAAGCTCCATGAAATTAAGGCTTTATAAAAACATAAAAATCTGTTCGATCCGTATATGTTAAAAAACATTTTTCCCGTACTTTTGTCGAAAAAGTCAAAAAAGTACCTTGTATGGTAAAAAAAAGAAAGATTCCTTCCATACCATGGGGTAAAAGTCAAAATGGGTAGAAAAGGAATTTAAACGTACATGAAAACACTTTTATAAATCATGGGCATGGATGATAACAATTACCCTAGTAAATACTTACGAATAAGCCATCTCGGATAAAAATGAGATTTGCAATATTATCCCTTACCTTAGGTCCGATATGCTTCATACGTATCCAAAACTCTTGTAATATGATTTAAATATTGTCATTGACTTATTACAGAATCATATTCATTTTTATGATATCATATATGGTTCACTTATGACTTTATATTACCTATTCTTTTTAAATTCCATGTTAAAGAGAGTTTTGGGTAAAATCGTTTCATTTGTCGTACGTGTTTTGACTTGTAATTTTTCATATGATTACTTAGATCATGGTTACTTAATTCCAGAATATAAAACATGATTTATATATAATATATATTCAGAATATTCCTATATATAATAGATCAATAAATAGAAAGAAATACACCGTTCATGGAGACGGTAGGTCGTACGTATGCATGAACGTTGTTTTCGTTTCCTCATTGAATTGAATGGAATTAATTGGATGACATACATATATATATAAATATATACAGTATCATTATTATGTCATATATTTCATGATTACTTATTATATATACATTATAATCATTTATGAATTGTTAATCATTGAGAATGAGTCTCATCGCATCGTGGAGACGGTATTCCGTACGTACGCACGAGCGATGATATCGTTCCCATGATCGTGGAATTTTATTGGAGTGTATGTATACTATTACAGAATCAATATCACTTTAGAATAATCATATATATTTATTATTTACACCATTATATCCATCAATTTAAGGTGGTGGTGGAAAATAGATTACACCACGGCGTGGAGACGGTATTCCGTACGTACGCACGCGCGGTGATTTCATTTTCCGTAGGATGGATAGATGGTGAAATAGGGTTGTTTAATACTTATAATAACAGATCAGTATATGAGTGATACTGATGTTATTACTTCATAATGAAACAACCTAAGAAGGAGAAGTGGAAGAAGAAATAAAGGTTAAAGAATCGGTAAGGGACATTACCTCTTCTTTGAAGCGCCTCTTTGAGACCTCCTCTTAGGGCACTAAAATTTGTCTTTGAAGAATACCAGGACCACTAGGATGTTTCTAGGTAACTGTAGAATAGAATTATTCAGGTTTTGGCCGATCTTGAAGGCTCAAAGTGGTGTGAGGAAGAGAGGGAGGAGGTGCCCTTTTATATGGGAGGAGAGGGGCACCTTTGGAAAACTAAATATATATTTTTATTATAAAGTCATATTCGGTATTAAATAGCTCCAAATTGATTTATTTCGAAGATAAGGTGGGGATGGGTCGAAATACTCTCATAAAATATAATTTATACAAGTTTAGGTTCCTATTTTAAACTTATCATTTAGATTTAACTTTAAGTTAAATAATTTTACTTTTACTGTGTCTTCTTGTTTTCTTACACTATAAGGTTAATAAACTTACTATTACAAGAAAAAAGAATCCCAAGTTGTTTATTATTCATATATATAACCTTATATAAGTAATTTTTCTGAACCTTAGATTTTTAGGAATAAAATAACAATTAATAATAAAATATTTGTTTTAAAAACTATTTTATGTTAATTTTGACACTATTTGGTAATTGATTTTTGTGAAAATCATAACAGAAATATTAGTTCGAAAAAACTGAATTAAATAAATACTAACATGTCAAAGTAACATTTAAAATTATTTTAATTCATAAAAAGTCTCAAATTACATTTATTTGGCTATTTATAACATCAGTTATCCCAATATTTCATTAATAAAATAATTACTGCATCATCATTGTGTCATAAATAAATTAAATTATTTAATGTCTAAAAATTACAAATTAAATATCATTATGTAGGAAATATTACTATATTTATAATGAATATTTATAATCTAATTTATATTATGTATAACCCTATATTAAAAATGATTTACTTATTAAACATTGATTTTAACTATTTGAACCCTTCTTTAAATAAATTAATAATAAATGTCCTAATCTAATCCAAGTGGGCCTAAATGGTCATATTTTATTCGTAAGGTTGTTTTTGGTCGAATTACACTTATCCAATAGAATTAGAACATGTGTTAGGGTAATAATAATATCATTTTTACCCTTGACAGCCCTATTTTCTTTTAACCGTGGTAAATAAAATTAAAAAGTTACTATTCACCAACAATTATTTTCATCTCATTGAACTAAATTTTACTTAGTAACATCTACTGTGTCTCACTGATTTTTGAAATTCCACTCATAGAAGCGGTAAAATTATGTTTTATGAAAAAATTCAGTTTTTAGCTACCACTTAGTGGTTTCACTATTCATCAAAAATTGAAAGTTTCCAGAAAAATACCAAAAATCAGGCCTAAGCAATATTTGATATTATGAATTAAAAAATGATTTTTATTTTACCAAATTAGAAACATATCTGTTATATTAACTAATTTAAAAATTAATTCCCATCATGAAAACAAATAGCATGTTTTTAAGAGATAATAACTATCAAAAGATTGACACTTGTTTATGTCTGGATTAAATGTGAAATTACATACAATGAACAACATTGTATTAAATTTTAAAAATATATTCTAAATATATTTTAAAACCACTAAAATTTATAATTTATCACAATTAATTATTTCGATTAAAAAGGTTGTTTTTAATTAAAATTTAGTAATTTTCACTATTCATCAGAAAATGAAAGTTATCCGAAAAGTACCAAAATTTCACCCGTAGCTAATTTCGATATTCCGAATCCAAAAATGAAGTCCATTTTAAAAAATAAAATTTCAAAATGTGGGTATTACGATTCATAACGGCTAGTTCATAATAATATTATAATAATATCTCGTTTAGTGAAATTCAGTATTGCGTACTACACACGCTATCGAGGAAGGTCGCGATTGCGTGTAATGCAGCCAAGTTAGGGTTGCGTGTTGTGAAAGACTCCTTTTTTGTAACGTAAAACACAATACATCAATAAAATTAAAAAGAATACTTCTCATAAAATCTCAGGGGTGTTACAAACTTGTTCTTGTGCATCAGAAAACATATCATGGGAATGATTATTTTAGATAACTAAAAAACCAGCCAGGAAATTCCACTAGGGAGTCTAGTGTGTCCATTATATATAATGGAAAATTAAATTAAACAAATACCGAGATAAAAAATAATATTAAAAATAACCATGAAACAAGATAAATAATCCTCTCCTAGAACAAAAAATCAAAAACAATAAATAGATCAAGTAATAAACTGATATAACTCCTTCAACTTAATATAAGTAAAGAGAATAATAATTTAAATCTTGAATAAAATCATTAAAATTTTGATATAGAAACTTGGAGGAAGATAATTAACTCCAAATAACTATCCACATATGTGAATATAATGTTACAATGACTTGGTACCTCTTGAACACGAACATTATTATCCATGGTTACATGAAATAAGAGAATGTGCTTTCCATATAATATGATACACTGACTAAATATTCCATGTGGGTATCTTTCACACACCCTTGTCATTAACTTCAGAAATATAACCATTTCATGGTATTTTTAAGTATATATATATATACAGTTATTTACATTCATTAAAATAGGTATCAAGTGGTTTTATTTTTAAATTATTTTATAAAAGTAATTATTTATGCTTTTTAGAAAAATTCATAAACCATTCATGGAAATATTTTTATATGATATGAAAGATAACTGTTTAAACAACCATTAGAATGAATCATACTATTAGAAGAGAAAAGGCAAATAATTTTTATAAAAAAAATGAGACCACAATAGAGTCAATATATAAAATCACATGAATCAATGTAATAATAATAATCATATAAAAACTAGGATCCTAAGGAATAATCTAGAAAATGGAGAACACATAACCAATACAGACCTACACCATAACTAATAAAAATCATCAGTAACACTTGCTAATATTATAACTGGACTAATAAATGGATAAATCTTCAATGTAAAACCATTTTTCTCTTATGTCCAATAACTAGAGAATGATAAAAATTTAATGCACCATTCAGCCCTATACTTCTCATATGGAAACTCATGGTTTCCCATGACATCAAAATAAAGGTGACCAAAACAACTCTGACCTAATATATAATCATAACAATGAATCAATATATATCCCCCCACAATCCTAGTCAACCTTTATACAAATGTTCCATTTTCATAAATAATAAATAAACCATACATAATTAAACATGTTATGGAAGCATCCAATTGATCATAAGAAATCCTTAAAAAATTATATCTTAACAGTTTATGTTTTAAGGGGTTATCATCTATAGAAAAATTATCTAATGGTGAAAACATTTCTTTTTTAGAATCTCTTTAGAATTCATATTATGAAACTAATTTGTAAAAAAACAAAACATTATCATTGCCAAATCAACCCATAAAATATAAAAAATTGGATAACATATCAATAGAATATAAGAAAACCCATAATTAGTTAATTAAATGTTTTCATATTAGATGGAAACTAAATAAATTTTTTAATTATTAAAACTATTATTTTAGAAAAAATGTGGAATTAAATCAAACATTATTTTTTCATTGCCTTTCCAAAAATATATAGACATTAAATTAAAATATCAACCTTCTTATAATTCAATTAATTCCATTTAGGACTAATGAATCATAGAAAAAACTAGTGTAATTTCTTAGTAAATATTATAAGATATCTGAAACATTTTTTAAAAATCCTAAGGAGTTATTATTTTATAGTTATTGAATTATGTATTGGGAAATACTACCACTAAAATTATCTCTTCAACAATCCACGATTCTAACCAATCATAAGAGGCCACTAAAATGCCAAGGAGACTAAGTGATACCCCAGAACAGAAAAAGCGCAATAAATATTCAAGAACATTACAATCCTAGGATTCCATCACTAGTTTAGAGAATGATTAATAGAGAGAAATGAAAGGGATAAAATAATGATTAAATGATATTACATAAAAATATTTCATAAACATACAGATAAATCCCATGAAATTGGCATTACGATAAGTGATAAAATGGGGATCATGCCTGAAATTAATATAACATGACTTGGTGGAGAATGGAAGAGTTCATGAATAATTTTCTTATATGGATATTTTGATAAATTAACCTTTTAATATTTCTTAAAAACCTATAAGGTATTTAATCGAAGCACCAACAGTGTGCATGTCCATGGACACACCCTGGAAAGTTTGATGGTTTTTTGAATAGTCTTAAAAACTGTGTGCCAACTATGAAAATAACTACTGTCATAATCTATACATTTCCACTATTATATAAGATATCACCTCTAAATATTATAAAAATCAATAATAGTCATTCTCACCACATTTTCATTTTTTATAAATGAAAATACCATAAATGAATTGTATGGATAAAAATCCATAAATAAATAAAGTTATTTAGAAAATAATGTTTTTCATGTTATAATTATACCCACAATAACACTTCATATCCAATGAAAGTATTAAAATAGTGGGTTGATATATAGAAAATATTTGGTCCATCTTCAACATGAAAGGAAAAATCATAGGAACTAAGGTAAATAGAGATCATCTAACACTATATCCAATACTCATGTAACTTATCACCCATAATGAGATTTAGAATACCATAAGAACTAGAATCACATCATACATATGTAACCATTAAAATTTCAAGAGAATATAATTGTGAGACCCAAAAAAACAAAATGATGAATCCAAATATATAGTATTTTATACTAAAAATATGATTTTATAACAAGGATGACATGGACATTAAAAAAATAATATGGAAAAAATTGGTGAAATAAACAAAAATTTCATGATAATGTAACATTGTCTAACCAAAAAATAATAATTAAAATGTTTCCTTAAAGTGGTAGAGTTTGAGGAAGAATCATAGAACTGGTTCATAATCATACATTACAACTTCATCATAAGACAGAGAAACACAAATAAGGTCTAAAAAATATAGAATTTTGTATAATATATGGCTATGGTGATATCCTAATAGTATTAATGACATTTTTGTGAAATATTATATCGATTAAAAGGTCAATATAATGAAATAATATAATATTTATAATTCACAATGTGAAATGAATCTACATTAAAGACCCTTTTTATCCAATTTGAGTCAAAAATGAAAAAAAACCAAAAAGGACCATACAAGTTATACTTTTCCAATAAGAATTCTATCAGTAATAAGTTTGACAGATCCCTATTTTATATTAACTAAATCAGTTTTATTCAATTATTTATTCAAATAATAAAAGTTAATACAACATAATTAATTCCAAAAATTATTTCCATGTTAATTTTATGTTCAGTGTGATAGACCTACTGATCCTCTTATAAAATATATCCAGAACAAACTCTCAACTATTTATACATAATCTAAAATAACTTTAGGGTACCCTAATAGCCACATATATTATTATTTTTAGGATCCTCCTAAATAGAAATTTCATTACGACCATTCATCAAACATCGATGGAACACCATGGGCTCGAATCTAGAAGAATCTAGTCAATATTAGAAATATGGCCTCTTGATCCCACTAACCCCATGATTTTCCATTTTTTTAATCTTTTTTCCACTCTTAAATATTCTTATTCCACATATAGAAATATGGAAAACAATTACAACCTCTGGATTCCAATAATTCCTTCCTCAATTCTAATTTCCTATTTTACCACTTTATCATAGGTATAGATTTCAAGAAAATACAAAACCAACTATAAATTTGATAAAACCCCTCTTCTAAAATAATGATACTTCAAGGAATCAAAAAAAATTGGTTATAAAGGAATTTAACTATCTCAAAAAATGGTGACCATACTCCAACACTGATAGAATATATTGTTGAATGTAGTATAAATCAATTTTTCTAGATACATTCATTAATTTAGGGATGTGTGACAAGATAAAAAATGATTTAAATATATTCCATGAATGGACCTTCTATAGATTTTTCTAAATAATGGATTTCTACCACATAAAACTAGAGCTTCCAAGGGATCCCTTGTATGACCCTATCCCGAACCATTAGGTCTGATCTAGGGTGAAACAAGAAATCATGCATACCTCCCTGTATATATAGTAGTTTTTGAATATATTTGACGACATCATTATCATTATGGGGGATACTTTACAATATATATAAAATTATAAATTCAATAAATAAATAAAATTTACCAATAATAATATCATATTTAGAATACACAATGAAAGACTAAATATAATATATAATAATTCATGACACACCATGGATAAAAGGAAAAAAATATATCTTAGAGTCGAAACCCAAAAAATGTATATAAAGTATAGAATAAAAAAAATCATAAATAATATTCTATATTATATCCTTGCATGGTCAATGACTGTATGCCCCCATCTCCTGAACTCCCAATCATAGGGCCCTTTCCCTTTACTGGATCCCTGATAATTATATTTTCCCATGTAATGAGATGTCCATGTATGGTATGAGTAATAAACAATGTAGGAAATAAAAAATGTGTCATTAACATTTTGTACATACTATATAACGATTTATGTCATGATATGATTAAATTTTCAAACAATCATACAATTGTACATGTTTTGATTAATCCTGCACTAACCAAACTACCACAATCCCTCTCCCCCCAGCTATGGCCCAATGATGGAATTTTTGTAAATGTATGTCATCCTAAATTCACCCTTTAAGGAAACAAAACATCCCCCACCCAAACAATAATCATTATCAAAAACAATTCATATCCCTCCTAAATGGTGCTCATTATCCATATATGATAATAAATCTTTCTTGTCATGTTTGACATAATATAACAACACATCACCCCCTATATAGCATTCTTCCACTTCCACACTATACATGATCGGTTTTCTATTTACTTGTATGGAATACTAAAATTTAACAAAACATGTTTGTGATCTTACCATTACCATCAAACTATCCATATTCAATATTTTCCATTATTTCACCATGCTTCTACTCCAAGGGGTCATAAAAATGAGACTGAGGAACCTGATAATCCAAATACCTTAACAATGGTCTAAAGTTAATAAAATACTAAATTAGATATGTTTTATAAAAACATATAATAAGGAATATAATGAACAATTATGATTATTTTACCAACAAATCTTATTATCACACATTACGAAAAGTATCTCAAATGTCGAAAATTCACCCACATAGAGCACTAGTCAATCATGGATTAAAAATAATAAACTATCAATTGTGATAATGTCATATAAAAGGCCCAATATTGTGAGTAAATTCCCTCATCAATGTGGTTTATTATTTACTAAAATGTTTTTACAAGGGTCAAAGTCGAAACACTTTTCTCACCTAGTACAACTTTCCCACAAATCAAGGATTTCCATTTCAATTCTAGTTCATTGAAGGACAATGTCCATAAAAAGATGCTAAAGAAAATTCATTAACTTTAATGATGGTTATATAATCTCATAACATTAGGATTCTATCAATTGTACCAATTAAAAGGTATGATGAAGGATGGATCATCAATTCACCATATCCATTGTCTATTCAATAATGGATCATGAATTCATCAAATGTTATAAAAGAGAACCATAGGCCTATCACATGTTCATCAATCCCACATTAATCAAATAATGGAATAAATACTCTTGATGGGAATTTAGATTAATAATAAATCATGATGATATATCAAATGGAACATATTAGAAAGTATCCATTGTTCACAAAGAATCAAACACTAGTTAATTGGATGTATTTATCATGTTGAATCCACCACTAAATTTCCAAAAAATAATAATTATATTATCATTATATCATGGAGGTTTTATCAATAAGTGGCCTAGTATGATGATTCTTAAATTCATACATATAAAAATACAGTATTAAATGCTATATTTCAACCCCATCAAGGGGAAATGAAAAAATGAATGATTAATCACCGATCTATGGGTAATGGATTCATAAATTATTTAATAATAATATAAACCATATATCCATCATAAATAAATTATAATATCTCAATAAAACAGAATTGTTTCATTTATATATAGATTAAACTCACCATTCTACAATAACAGGATTATAAAAATTTTGGATGCATAAGGTAATAAGAAAGGGGGTGCTAGTATTCTTGATAGGAGACCAAAAATTCAAAATTTTCCACAAAGTTCAAAATTTAATATTAATTAATTTTTGAAAAATGTATTGAATATAACCACATGGGGTTCATTTAATGCACCTTCGGACTGGGATCATTAGTGGGATAGTGTGACTCACTAACTAGATATTTGATTCCCACCTACTGGTTGGTGGGTTGTATACTTTTTTAGACCCAATGGCAGCACCAATAGAAAGCTTATGGATCCCCACAAGCTATTTAGAAGACATGTTCTAGAAACTTCACAGTCCTTAAGCTCTACCCATTGATCTCTCTCCATGATACCCCATGTTTCTTAATGTATAACCTGTAAAACACACATAATATGAATGAATCATTGGAGTAATTAAGAAATTACTAAATAATGAATATATCATACATAATAATAATGTGAGAATGTTAAAATTCAAACCCTCTAATGACTTCTTATCCTCCAAAAATACCCAAAATGGTTGTGATAAAAAAGCATTAGTCCACTTAACATAAGAACCATGCTATTGATCCCTAGTCTCATTATAGATATTTTCGTGATTCAATAAAATTCAAAGTAGTGGTATGATATTACCTCAAATGAATTTCACACACTAGTTCAGATTCTCTAAGGGGGAACCTATATATGATGTGGTTGGCCTTGAATCAGCTTCCTTATAGTTTATGGAATGCATGGGATCGAGCATGTTTCTCTGATGTATATAAACATGAAACACATTGTTCATAACAATATATTAATAATTAATATTTAGTAAGTATTTCATTATTTCAAATCACTCAATGATGTTAAAATTGTCCATCATAGTGTAATGCTAGATTCCAATTCTTCTTCAAATGTTGGTGTCCTAATTAAGTTGTCACACTCAGAAAAATATGTCCACCTACAGAAGAAAAAATGGTTATTCTCCAATGGTTATCATAATACGTATACCTTCTCCATTCATTATTTGAAATCCTATGAATTAGTGGTAGACTTTTAGAGGTATCCATTACTATTTAGTTCACCCACACACTTCCTCAAATACCTCATGACAAAAAATTAGTGAATAACATGGACTCATATAAATAACCTCATATGTTTCCATTTTAAAATTATACTAGTAAATAATTTTTCTTTTGGGATCTTCCAGTCCAAGGTGATGAACCAACACTTCACTGAAGTATATGATGAAAAATAAATGTATACCCTATATTATATGAATCTTTTACTCATATTATACATCTATCTAGGGATGTTATTATATTATTGATTTTAACCATGTCTCTAAGGTATTTTTCAAGCCTTCCAAAACCATGACATAAACGTAAATTTATATTAGATATGTTTCACAAGGGAAATCCATGTAGGTGTACTATTTTCTCGACATAAATCTTTACCATATTGACATTTCAATGATTCTAGTAGATTGGTATGAAATGGAAAACAATTCTTAAGAGATCAACACACCCAGACAGAGTCACATATCATTGGGTTCTAGGGTAACTAAATCACAATGTCCATCATGATTTCATCCCACATCCATGTTGTCATAATTAGTGGATGGAGAAACCAACAAGGTTATTGGTTCTTTTAATTTTTCGTCTAGCATGTAGGGTGTTGCGAAATGAATCCAGTAATGTACTTATTCATTCCTGGCCACTAGAACTATCACGTAAAATCATGGTGGGTGTTTTTCACACTAAGATGTACCTCGTACATTGATGTATAAAACCATATAATTAGATCCTAGATAAATAAGGTATTTATTATAATTCTACCATACACAAGGATCATATCATTATCATCTAATGACCTCCTAGGTATATGTTAACCACCATCTAGTATTTCAAATATAAAATTCACTTTTGATTAATATATTGTCCACCCATTACCCAATTTACTAAAAATTATTTGACAAAAATGGAGATCACATTATCAGTCTTTTGTTCTCAAAAGAATTTATCCGATAATAGTCGGACAACCTCATCATGCACTATTTTTCTTCTGATTTCCACTCACAAATTTCCAAAATTTCTTGTGTATTACAACTAAGGGAATATTCATTGACATTATCCTTTCCTTTTCCATAATCAATCTCAATATTAAATGCCTCTGGACTCTCTACTAATCAACATTGCCTTAAATTAAGTCCTCATTGAGTAAAGATATAATGAAATCTATTTTGATATATGTATAAAATAAATCTCTCACCAAAGAGGTATTATCCCAAACACATTAATTTTTTAACCATGTATAATAGCCCCAGTTCATTAGTATAATAGTTTCACTCAACGGATTATAGATGATATAGACCATAATCTACTAAAAAATCTATCTTCCTCAAGAGTACTACTAAAACAATTCCGAATTCATTTTTATAAAAATTATATACATACCCTAGATTAATATTTATCAATAATGAATCTCAATTTAGCCTTCTATTTATCAGAATAAACTCCTCTATATAGTGTTCCAACCACTGTAACTCAACTTCCTACATCATCATTATAGATATTGGTTCTAATAAATGAATGTAGTCTAGGATAGGATAGTGATATTATCCTCGTAAACCTAAAATGAAATTGGTCATGAACATGTTCCAAAGACATGTCTAGGAAATATGTACCTCAATATTCCCCAGGTCCCCAAATATATGGATCATAGAAACCAAATACCAAAAAAATATCACCTCATAAATCACAGTGTTACATTTTGATATATAGGAATTAAATTAATGTTCTTGAATTATACTTAGGACTATCTCAATATGTATTTAATGTAGCTCTATGGTTGGGGACTAGATGAGGATGTTGTCAATGAACACCAATGGGAGTGAGTCAGTATGCCAATGGAAGATATTTTTGATGCGATCCATAAAACCTACATGAAAATTTTTTAGACCAAATAATATCCCCAAGTATATTTATAGACCAAAAGCACTTTAAAACATAATCTTCAGGGCTTCCACCTCTCTAACCTATAACTACTGATATTTCAAGTTTAGATAAAACATAGAGAAACATTGGGCTCCCAATAACTAATAAAATTGATCATTTACATTTGGAAAAGGATATATATTATTCAATACCACTTGATTCATATTATTGTATTCTATGAATAGTTGAATACTACCATATTAATTGTTAGTGAACAAAACATGCGTTCCCCTTTGTGATGTAATTTACCTCATAAAGAAAATTAATTCTAGGTACTAAAGTTATACATTGATATCATTTAACTCAGTTATGGATATATGGTAAATGGGAGCCAAGAAAGGATGTGAAACTATCCCAAGATCTATCTCAATGTCAACTCCTCTATCAAGTGGATGTCCACTGATGTCACCTGTAAATGCATCCTGATTGAGATCCAAAACTAGAGGAAAATATACGGGGGATTTCACTGATCCTACCAATTAATATAAGCCTGAAATATGTACTACGATTATCCCAACCTGACTATTTTCTAGATGTAATCTATTGGATCCCAATTACCACTAATCGATTATCACATAATTTTCTCTCTTCAATGAATTAAAAGTTACATATCTATGATTTAAATCAATGTGGTCATAGATTTTTTCTATCTTTTCTATACTAAGATTCACATAGAGGATTATCATTTTCATAATCATGAATTATTATATATGTCCCTAACCAAAATTACAATAGGTTACATTGGGAATCACTAAAGATAGTCTACTTTCATTTCCCGTGTTGTATAGAGTGAAATAAAAAGAAAAGGTAACATGACTAGTAATTCAAATAAAGAAACATATTTTGAAGATATAATGGAATTGGAAGAACTAGTATGAAACAAGTTAGTTGAGAAATTATAAAATATCATGAATTATTTCAAATATAATATTTTCTTTAACCGCCATCATATGATGTTTGATCCCCCACAAAAAGTAGACCCACATTAACTCCATGTACCTTCCCTTGGTCACCATAGTCTATGATGTCTATTGCTTTCGATTAGTTCCTCTACTCCCAGGATTCCCAAATCACCTCACACTCTGATGATAATCACTCGTGAAAAATTAATGAATATGGAATACCCTAGCACAATGATGGAAATCTATAGATGGCTTATGACAATCATTTATATAATTATCAATTTCTTAATAATTGATGAACCTTCTTGAATTATCTCTCATAGAGAATTCTGAATATGTAATACTCAAACCCTTCTTTATATAGCCTTGTTACTCATGGGGTTCCTTTCATTACCTACTACCAGTGGAAACTACCTTGGTAGTGAAAGGAAACATAGTCATTAGTTTTCCCTATACTGAAATAATGCCTTATTTCATATCTTCCTCAAGTACCATATCAAAATCCCAGTCCCCATAATAAACTTACATATAAATTATCAATTCCAATTCCTTATAAAATCAATAGAGTAATGGTGAATGTCTTATGTAAAACTTACATGCCTCTAACTCCTTTTTCCCAAACGAAATAGAAGAAAAAAAATGAAAATCACAGATTATATTTGATTAGAATGAGATTTTCATAGTTCCATGCTACATGTATTGACTCTTATTTTCAACCAATTTATTTTTATAAATTAAGTAGTAAAATACTGAGACTGTACAGAGAGACTTCATGAGATTCTAAGACATAGTGTTCTAGGATTAATGTTTTTAATAATGTATAGTTGTTAATTAAAAATTCTCGTTTTCTAACATTGAACATTAATAAATTATAAATTCAGGCTTGGATTGAAAATATGATGGTACCATTGCATCTGGAACAAAGAGGAACCTATCATTGTCTAGCGCGGTCTAGATGAAAAGGTTATATTTTTGACGTATTAATCAATAAATATTTTAATAAAAATGTTTTCTTATAATAAAAGATATTCTGTTTACTTATATTATAACTAGTGGCCTGGGGTCTATGGTTAGAATTCACAACCCTAGAAATTCCTTGAGAACTATAGGGAGATGTAACCTTAGAATAAGCCATTAGAGAACGATGACTGATCAACTCCATCTACAATCAAGGATCGAGGACTGTGAGCATTCTTCTGCAGATCGCCAAGGACGAAGAATTATCCCTCTATCAATGAACAATCTGAATATAGGTATGGAGTTGTTTTCTTTGTGATTCCCACCCTAGAATTGAATTTTTTGATGAACATGAACCAACCCATGAACATGTTGATTTGTGGTTCGATCATCCATGCAGGATAGATTAAACTCGTTGGGGTTAAATGGTGGTTGGTCTATGTGTTTTCCTCATTAAACCTTATAATAATGATGAATACATGACTACGATAACAAAGGATATGATCTTTCCTTTGAGTGTTCCATGGGTGTTCTTCTCCCCCACTATTTTTTATTGTCTTCATGGATTATGAATGAGTGATCGTTATGCCTTCAATCCATGGTGTAAGGACCTGGGTCTTTAGATCCACTCCCATGTCAACACTACGGTGGTCCAATGAAGAAGGAATGACACATCGACTATGACCCATGTTCTAAGAGGGACTGTGGAGGAAAGACTAGTAGTAGGAGGTCGCGAGTGGTGGTGGTAACATGCGGCCTCCTGCTCAGCAGCCGATGGAGGAGGGGACCACTGTGGTGTGGACACGGGTAGCACATGAGGTATGTGGGGGTGGTAGACAGTCATGGAAGTAGACAAAAATATCAGGGAGACACAGCTCATCTGAGCCGCTTCTGTCAAAGAACAAGCCAGAGGCGGAGCCATATGTGTGGGAGATTGGGGTCACGGTCAGGTCGGTACGCATCTGGAAGAGCAAGATGGTCTAATGATTATGGGTTGGATAGGAACAGAAAGGCCACACCAGTGGCCTAGTGGGCTAGGTCCAATAGGGCCAATGGGACAGACCCACGGCCCAGCAGTCCAAGTATAGAAGGAAAAATGGTTTGGTTCAACCCAACAGGTTGGTTTGGAAGATCCCAGTTTGGTTCAGTCCTACCAGGTCAATATGGACACAGACCGAAATGGCCCCATTATACAAAAATCCTCATTACATTCAAATCGTATTTCGATTTGATGAGCCATCTATGGATTTGGTACCCTTGTAATGAGGAGGTCATTTTGAGATGGATTTAGGAGACCTTAGTAAGGGCCAGTGTAGGTGTGGAGCTTTTCCCCTTACTTCTTTTCTTTAGGGTTCAGTATGGAATTGCATATATATTCCCTTGAGAGACCAAATCCGAGATAGAGTTATGGAATCACCCTTGGGAATACAGTGACACTCTATCACCCATGATGGATTCCATTGGGTATTGACATGGCCTACAAGTGAATGGCTTTAATCCTCCATCTAGTGGGCCATATCAGTAGGGTTCACGGTATTCTTCAGAATCCCATATGTTATAAGCTACATTATTAGGGTTCATAGTAATCATTAAGAATCCCTTATGTTGTAGGGTGATACTGATTAGGTATGCGGTATTCTTTCAGATAATCCCTACTCGGTATAATGTAATCTTGACTAGAGATGACATTAAGTCTCGAGGGGTGAGTCCTCCCGGAACGAGCATGCCTCGAGTGGAATATTGTTGAAAATGTTTGTCTCTAACATATCTTTTAAACTTTTTTGTGTATATGAGTATTTATAGATATAATTGGAATATTTATTGTAATATACATTTGTAGAGATGATAGTTCATTATTGTTGTGTCTATTCCTTTTTGGTTTTGGGGCGTCTTTCATAGTACAATTTTACTCACCCCAATACTGGCTTTTCCAGCATTTATCATGTCCTATGTAGAAGACAGAAGTTTTGACATATATTTAGGTGGAGATGGGCTAGGACTAAGACTGGATGGTTCCTTTTGAGATCAGACGGACTGAGGTGTTTCTATAAACATTCTACTATATCTTTAGTACTCTTGTTTAAAGATTAGACTTAGAAGTTGTCTTTCTTTTTGGTGGGCTTCTATTCTAACCCGGTAGTACTTTTCTATTTTACTTCTATCATACACTATTTTTGGCTTATTGAGGTTTGCAAGATTTTTTCATTACTCATTATTTTTTAACATATAGTATCTTTGGCTTGGATTTTGGTGCATGTGTACAGGTTCCTTGGAATGTAACTCTCATATATTTAAGATATTCTTACTTGGCGCTAGTCGCTAGCCCTGGCCTATGGAAGACAGACATGGGGTTGCCATGAAATTGGACCTGGGGGATGGGTTATGATAGATTGGTATCAAAAAAGGTCATCTCTACATTGGGGTCGTGAAAGCGGATCAACCCATGGTGGTGGCCATTGGTGGTGCAGGTAGAGCTGCCGACTCAACGTTCGGCAGTAGGAAGACCCACTGTAGGATCCCACGGGTGGTGGAGCTACTTGGAGTACATCAACTCGACCATTTCTCATTTAGGATAATGTGGTGGTGCGACCGTGGGCAATGCATTAGATTAGTGTAAAGGCTGTCCATGGTGGCGGTGGACAACCGCAATAGCAAGGGACAACTATGGTAGGGGGATGTGGCATTGTGGATATGTGGCTCATCAGAGCCATGTTGATGGGAGAAAATTCACATGGAATAACTTCAGGATCCTCTAGTCATGTGGACCATCTGCACCATATGGGTTGGCTGCATTGAAAATAGGTAGCGTACGCAGCTGAGCCAGGTGCGAGGGAGATAGGGCAGACAGCCATGTTGGATCGTGGTAGGCAGAGCAAGCTAGCATGTTGAATGCATGCTAGACCTACAGCCCAGTGATCCAGTTCCAGTGGAAAAAATGACCTGGGTAAAACTTGTGGGTCGGTTCAGGTCAATGTAACCTGAGCCAGTCTCATCAGGTCTGTCTAACTAGGTCGAACTAGGGATCGATCCAACCTACTCGTTTTTACAAAAATCATTGTAACATTAAAATTATAAGTGTTTTTGACAAGCCGTCTATGGTGTTGGTACCCTTGCTATGAGATGGTCCTTTTGAGATTACATTGTGAGACATTGGTTAGTTCTTGTATAGGTGAATAGCTTTTCCCCTTGCTCTTTTCCTTAAGGGTTCGATACGACATTACATTGCAATCCCTTCAAGAGAAAGAGTCCCAAAACATTGTTTTGGAATCCTCCTTGGGAATTAAGTGATACTCTATCAACCTTGATGGAGTTCATTGGGTATTGACATGACCTCTAAGAGAAGGGTGTTAATCCTCCATCTAGTGGGTCGTATTAATAGGATTTTTATTATTCTTCGGAATCCCCTACATTACAAGCCACATAATTAGGGTTTATAGTGCACTTTGAGAATACCCTATGTTGAGGGGTAATATAGATTGGGTTTGTGATATTCTATAAGATAATCCCATCTTTTTATAACATAATCTTTACCAGTAACGATATTAAAGGTCGAGGGGTGAGTACTCCCAGAATGAGCTTCCCTCGAGGGGAATCTTGTGGCAGATGATTGGATATATCTTATTCTTTCTATCTTGTGGTTGGTATTTGATTATATCTTGATATACTTGTTATATTTATGGGTGTATACCGATGTTGAGATGCCATTTCATTCCTTTTGTGGGTTTCCCATTGTTATTTTAGGGTGTCCTTCTATTTAATGTTTTACTTAACCCTGCACGGGCTTTTCCCGCACCTGTCGTGTATTGTGAAAATGACTGATTCTTCGACAGAGTCCTAGCCAAAGTTGGGCTAGTGTCGGGACTGAAAGGAGGCTTGTGTGATCAGATGTACTAAGATATTTCCATCCACTTTATACTACATATTTCATAGTTTTTTGTAGGTTGGGCATTGTTGTTGTATTTATTTTTGGTGGGATTGTATTCTGGACCAGTTGTACATTACTATTTTACTTTTTTCGTACTCTATTGTTGGGTTTCAAAGGTATGCATGATTTTTTCAATACTCAATCTCTTTACATTACAATTTCGTTGCCTTGGATTTGTGTGAGTGTATATAGGTTCTTAGGAAAATGCGTCCCATTTTTATGGGATATTCCAATTCGGTGCTAGTCGCCAACCTTGGCCTATGGGTGGCGGGCTTGGTGTAGTCACAACACCGGCCCCATGAGACCAATCGTGACACTACAACTTCATAAACTCATGGGGAAGGTATAACATCATTATGATAGTAAAATATTTCTCATGAAATAGATAATTGATGGTCACCCATGTAAGATTCTATTGAATTCATATTGATACATGGTAGTCCACCACATCCCGGTTGGTCCTTCGAACATGAAGGCCACTAGAATCACGTATCCATCATCTAGAGTCTATAAAATCTTAAAAAATATATCAATAATATCCTGAAATTCCAATGAATTATATAGTCCCGTAGTACTGTGAAATTCCTGAGGATTTTAGAGTTTTAAGTCTCGAGCATGTTCATCCATGATCATCTGGATTGTTTCAACATAAAATATAACATTATTAATGACTACTAGTAAAATTATCTCAAAATATTGAATACATATTACTGGTAAATGAGAATGGAATATTAAATCCTCTTTCCCTACAAGTAGTGGCGTAGGTGATTGCTTCCTAATATGAGTATCATGGACTTCCAATTCCTTTGGTCCCATTAAACATCCCCATGGTGGAATTTCATTAAATAAACAAGATAAATTAAAAAAAATTCAAAGTTAATTGTTCAAGATATATATTAACCCGCCTATTGGATGAAGAAAATTCTCTTAGGATTATAATCATAACCTGAGGTATATCCCTTCTAGTACTAACCAAGGTTCCTCATTCATGCACATTTGTCCTAATGACACCAATATATACAAAAAACATAATATCGTGGTCATTTTAAAAAAATTAATGAAAATATATATATAAATATATCATTGAAAAAATTTATATCACTAAATCAATAAATACATGTCTATCCCAAAAATATACTGAAATAAAGGAATTAAATTAAAGAAAAACTATACAGAATAAAATTGTTATGTATATAGGGAATGTGATTCTACATTCCTAGTCAGGATTCATGATCCCACATAAATCTCAAATATATTTAACAAACATTAATTCAATGGTATCTCGAGGGTCCATTATACATAACATATCCATGTATATAAATTTAACCACACCCGAGTCCCACACTACCTATATCATTTCTACCTTTTCCCTTTTTGGTCAAAAGTAAATGAATAAAATTATCTTCTAGTCCCTTTTTATAATTTCATGACTCAATACACAAGGCTAAAGGTTGTGATATATAGTGCCTTTTCCATGTCACCTGATACGAAAGAGTCTCCCAACTAAAAGTGACTATCAAAATTTCATATACATTGAGAATCCATCCTCTTCATCATATCCTTCCACACATAAATGAATTAAAATGTAAAAAGATATAATATTTTGAATATATAGTAGATGAATAAATCTAAATTGTTTAATGGAATAAATACAATTTATAAAATTAAGTAAATTGTCTATATCCCATGTGGAAAACCAAAACAATAGATATCAAGGATAAAGATAAAAATAAATGCAGCAGCATTAGTCTATAGTATGTCCCATCATCACCTCTGAATCCAAACCACCATCACCACCACTACCTAACATGGAGACGTTACACTTCACCAGAACCCTATTCATTAATTTTTTACAACCATCATAGTTCCCATGCATAGTGTGATTATTAAACCTTGAATGGGAACCAAAATTTTTTCTTTCACATAAGTTCCGGTAAAATATAATATTGTATGTTCTGAAGTAACTAAATAATAAAAATAATCATATGAACACACATGTGAATAATCATCATGTGCTTCTTGAGATACCATAATACATGACCCCACCTAATTCAACTCGAAGATACTAAGAATGTTAAGGACAGTTATACAAAGATTCACCTTTATGTAAATTCCACATGCCCCACCATAATAGTGGTCCTTATGAGGAACAATAAACACCCCACTATAATAACAGTCATTCTCCTCATATGGTGGTATGTCGCACAAAACATGTTTTATGTAATTGGATAATAAATCACCCCTACATGGAATTATCCCAATTTCTTCCAATAGAAATAAGATAATTAATTCTCATTCTTGTAATTATCAGATATGAATATACAAATCACTAATTTGAAACATATAATCATATGGTCCATTATCCATATCAATCATCATGAAATCATTCTCCCCCTACAAGGACTCTTCTAGAGTAACACAAGAGACATGACCATCCAAATATTTGAAAGAAGGTTCCCCCAGCTATGAAATACCATAAAAATAGATATTATAAAAAGGAATAAAAATGAACATCAGTTAATATTATCAAGAGGTTTCACACCAATTATAATATCAAAAATCAAAAAAAAAGTGTCTCATAGTCCACTTAGTCACTGTGACGCAACACTTATCAATAATGGGTTATCTTAAAAATATAAAAGTTATTGAAAAAATCAGATATAATTAATTATATTGTATGTAACTTATTATATATATGTTATGGATAATGTATTCCAATGTTCATCAAATGATCAGAGTTGAACCACAACGCACACCCATGGATAACATTCAAGAAAGTCAAGTATGTACATTTTAGTTCTAGTTCATCAAAGTAAGAGGATTATAAAATGTTAATCAAGAATATTCCACATCAAGAAGTGTGTTTCTAGAATCACATACTATATGGTGTTCTCCAATAAAACCAATTCCAAGGTATGTCAAATGAGAGGTCATCAATTCACTGAATCCATTTTTGGTTAAATAATATATCGTTAATTACTCACTAATTCTATAATATGTCTTTGGGACAAGGTAATTGTTATGACCTAATGATTTTAGAAATAAATTTACTAAATAAATGTGTGTTGTATTATATTTTACACATAAAAATATAGAAAAAAACTAATATGTTGTTTTATTACATAATAATATTACATTAAACAGAAATTAATCGAATTAAAAGTCTAAATATTAAAAATATATAAGAAAATATAATATCAATAATATAAAATGAAAAAATATTGACCTCCCCCATCTAAAAAATCATCTCCCCCACTAAAACACTATAGAGAAGAAGAAAACCATTCATAAACCCAAAAACATTATCGAAAATGGAAATATAGAACCTTGAGAGGAATTTAGTTGAATATTGTGGGATGTAATAGTATAGTATAGATTGGAGGCAATGGGATTGTTCGAATAGTAATTTGACCGTTATAATAATAATGTGACTATTTGAATAGTAATGTGATTATTGGGAATAGTGACATGATCATTGGAATAGTAATTTTAACTCAAATAATAAATTCTAAAAAAATATATATAAAGATTGATTTATGTAAAAATAAATTGTATAATTAGAAAAAAACATTATTAAGAAACTCAAATAAAATATAAACACAATTTTATAAATAGTATTTTAATATAATTTCTAAAAGTAATAATTTCTTATATTTTAAAAATAAAATTATCTATTATATAAATTTATTTTGAAAAATGTATTTCATTTTTTTGATAATAATGTTTAAATTATTAGAGGGTTATTTTTTGGTAATTTTCAGAAGTACATCAATTTTCTGGTGAATATTATAAACATAGGTTTTTAAATAAAAGATATCACTCATACTACATGAATCATGAAGTAATAATTACACAATAATTTCTATAAACAAATTTTCCCCTATGTTATATTTAATTTCATAAATTTTTTTATTAAAATGTAACACAATCTATTTTCAAACCTGAAAATAACATTCAGAAACGTATAGTCAAAACTAATTCTTTAACAAATCAATTTTTATTTAGTTCCACTTTCCTTGTGAATAAACTAATAAATTATAATAATAAATGGGTTCTAAATTATTAATCCCATTATATTATATTAATATATTATTTATATTGTCAAAAAATGGCTATTACAAGATTTACCATTAATATAATTTTCTATAAAAATATATCTCTTCTCATTTATAAATAACCTATCCTCCTCAACTTGGAATACCACTCCTCTCGCCCATTGTAAATTCTAATATCATCCCAAATTCTCCCTCTGAATTATCTTAGAATAATTAGTGTCATTATAGAGGAATCCAACATCAATAACTGAGGAGTTATAGTGTCGTACAAGAGATGGTACACTAATGATTAAGTATGGTTTCATCCAATTCTCCCTTTTTATTTCTTCTTCCTCTTATTTTTCAATTCCAACATCCCTTTCACAACATTACATTAAAATAATTAATTTTGAAGTAATTTAAACTCATATTAAATATGTTAACATACTATAAGTATCATACTACATTATATATAAATTTTTATGTTCTAACTCTTATTATATAAGTAATATGATAACCCAAGTAATATGGATTAATTTTCCTAATTGGTCCAATTAATTGGATTTTATCACACCCCTAGAATTGATATATAAATTCATGTGATCACTTATAATATGTAAAATTCCATGGCCACTAAAAAGATGGAGAAGAAGGAATTAGATAATGTTAATGTCTTATTATTTAAAAGTTATGTACTATCCTAATTTTCCAATGACAATAAACCATTGTATCCTATATTTTTAATGCTATTATGTTATTTATCAATAAGAAGACGTAATTGTTATGGAAGAAAATGTTGTGTATCTATGTTTCGTATCAAAGCACATTTATGTTATTTTGGGAATTCTGATTAGAGAATATCAGTGAAGACCTTTATGATATTAATTAGTATTTATAAAATTCCATGAAATATATTTTTTTTTGAAAAACTATAAACATACGGATCCTATAAGATATTCCATTAATGATAGTTGATCAAAATAATAAATTAATTATTCATGCTTTGTTGAATTAATTTTTGTTCAACCCTTTTCTTTTTTTGAAGAATTGTAGGATCCAAGAGAAACCAGGCCAATAACCAATGTGTGGGACAGTGAAATAATTGTCCGAACGACATCCCAAATAGCATGGTAGGGGGAGGTCAAACATTTATGGTTATGCTTACCCAACAATCTCATTCTATGAATAATAACCTGAATCATGTTGAATGTCCACCTTCACTAAAGAATCCTCAACTATCTATTGATTCCCTTATATAGAAATGACAACCGACATTAAGTGAAACATCTTATATACTGGTCACATAATGGTAGGTTAAATTAATGGAGAAGATATCTTTCATGATATACTATTATAAGAATTAGAAGGTGAATATATTGGTTTATCATTTAGATAGGGAATCCAATCAATGGTGGGTGTTGGTATAGAAAACAATGACAATTGATACTATATAATAGATGGAGTGGTAATACTTTATGAAATTATTTCTTACATTTCATTTCCCAAAAAATAATTGAAAAAATATAGATAATGAATTAATAGAGATGAAGAAACAGGATGGTGAATCTATTACTAGTTATGAAGAATTCATCACAATGCTGGAAGGATACACCTTAGTTTTTGTTGTCAATAGTGATAGAAAAATCGATAGATTTTATGTTGGTCCAAAACCACATCTTTGAGAGGATGTATATATTCGTGATGTTGGGAGTTATAAAGAAGTTTTTTGACGTTATATATATGTATATATAATGTTTAGAAAATTGTACCATGGTTATGGAGATAAGAAGAGAATAATAGAGTTTCAAGATGGTTGTTGAAATGAAAAACATGTAAGGAGAATATAACTACCCACATGTAAAAAATGTGGGAACAAGAATCATGGGAATTGTCAAAAAGATAAAGGTTAATTATTCATGTGAGTGATATAATTCCACTAAGGTCATGAATATCAATGATTTTTGGGATAATCCGGTAAATATGATGAAGGAAATGATGGAACCTCTTAATGAACCATCCGTGTTTTAATTCTTAAATTATGAAGAGTAAGGGAGGTATTAAATATAATGAACTAAACCTCAAGTCATTGGGGGTAATAGACATCAGAAACCACTAAAGACAAAGGATAATGGAGTCTTATATCATCATTACTACTGATGTGGAGGATGAAATTGAAGTCTTACAATGTACACTTCCTATTTAATCAATAATGTCGAAAGTCTTATTTGATTTTGGTTTAATGAATTACTTTATATCTATAAGATTTTATAGAAAAATTTAATTTATGTCCTGGTACATTGAATTATCGATAACAATAAAAAACCCTAGTGGTGAAATCATTGAAACCCAAGTGTTGGACTCTTCTCCTATTGGTGTGTGTCGAAAGATTATTCTAGTGAATATCATAATACATCCCTCGGTGGAATTGGATGTTATAAATGGAATTGATTTGATTTCATTATATAGATAATACATCATCTATTGGGAAAATTAAATAACTTTTCATTTTATAGACCATCCAATGCTCTAAGAGAAATGAAATGAAGACCATGAATCTCCTTTGGAAAATACCTTGACGGTGTTGGTGTTGATACCATATAAACAAGAGTACTTTTATCAAATGATTGAGTCAAAAAAGGTATCAACCTATAGTAAATTTCCATTTTTATAGAATACACTAATGTGTTTCTTGAATATTTACCTTGGGGTGCACTAGTGATTTTTTTCAAGAATATGGATGGACCAATGCGATTGTGTATTGATTATCACGAGCTCAAATAAAACGTCGTAAAAAATGTTTTGTCTACTAAGGATTGATGACTGCTTCAATCAGCTATGGGAATCTTAATGATTTTCAAAGGTGGATATTCATTCGAGATAATTTCAATTGATGTTTATGAAGGAAGATATTTAAAAGATTTATTTTTTTACAATAATGGGAACTACAAGATCATAGTGATGCACTTAAAACATAGTAATTCCCATGTAATATTTATTTATTTAATGAATAGTGTATTTAGAAAGTTCCCTAAAAAAATTTGGTAGTGTTTATCAGGTATATTTTCATGTATGCCCTAAAAAAGGAGGAACATCAAGAGAATATAAGGATTTTTAATGTGAAATTAAGGAAATAGGACATGTATTCTATGTTCATCATGTTTGAATTTTGGATGCAAATAGTCTCATTATTGGGGAACATGATCAAAGTTGAGGAAATTTCTATGGATCCTTCAAAGACAAAGGCATATGAGGAATGTTCCATACCCACTAGTATCAAAGAAATACCTAGATTCTTGGATTGGTTAGGTACTAACAACGTTTTGTGAGGAATTTATGACAATTTTCTAGCCTGCTGACCATGTTTACATGGAAATGGTAGAGTATGTTTGGATTGAAGAATGTCGAGAAAGATTCAAGGAACTCATGGAGAATCTAATCACTATAGTTGTACTCACACTACAAATAAATAGAGAATGTTTTTTGATATATAATAATGTTTTAAAGAAGAAAATGTGTTTTATAATCTAGAGGAATGATAATTAGATAGCCTACACCTCATGATATTTGGAGATCAATGAGAAGAAATACTTGAAAAATGATCTAAAGTTAGTAGTTCAAATCTTCACGCCAATTATTTTTTGATAGTATCCCAATAGTGAGAAGTGTGAAATATATATTTATCATAATATTCGTAAGTATATATTCACACAGAAGGACCTCATCTTGTATCAAATTACATGGTTAGAGATATTAGAGTACTATGATTTTTTTATTAACTATCATTCATGAAAGGACAATAAGGTAGATGATGCTCTTATCAGAAAAGAACATACTAGTCATTTCATAATGTTGATAGATAAATACCTTTTCAATATAGAAATACAACTAATTTATCTTGAAATCACAATTGAAGGGAATAAATCTTACTTTGGATAAAAAAAGTTACCAACCATCCATCCATCCAAGTGAAGATCAAGGAAAAAAATGCATGATCAGGCACATCAAAAGAAGGTCAAAGTAGTCACATAATATAAGATACATGATATCCATATCGATGATAATGTTTTGTGTCTTGAACCATCCCTCGAGACCTATGTCATAACTACCCCTAGACCACATCTAATAGGCCATGGGCTGGTGACTAGCAATGAGTGGGTATATCCCACAAATGGGAGGGATTTACCTAAGTACATGCACACACATACACATCTCCAAGAAAAACTGTTGAACTAAAAACACAATGTAAACATTCATTCATACCACTAAAATAACCACACATAGTAATAGTAGAAAACTAGAAAGTAAATGGGGCTATAATATAATCCCATACAAAAGGAAAATTATAAGCTCGTGAAACTCATCGGTAGAAAATCCTACCTGAATGGTAAGTATAGAAATAGATGATTGAAGTCATTGAAGTACACCTCATCTACCGGGCCTCTCTCTAAGCACCACCTGGCCCTAGTTTGCTATAGAATCCATCAAAGAATCAATATTATACACAAGACAAGACATGTGTAGGAATATCCTATGTAGGAGTTAGTAAAACAATACTTATTAGGGACCCCAAATCCACAGAGTAAAAATAACACTAAGGATTAAACGAATTATAAAATAAAGAAACACACTAAGGACACAAAAAAGGAAACACACAAAGTACAATTAATACGATAATCTCACAAAGGAATTAGTATAAATCATGAATAAAATGATTTCCATTTTTAGTCTATAGATATCCCATTCTCTAATGGCATTATAAGTATCGACGACATAAGGAGCATCGATGGGACACAGAGCATTAATGTATCATAGAGAATCATTGGTGCATGGAGCGTCCATGGTGCATAGAGCATTGGTAGAGCATGAAGCGTTGATGGCTCTCAGAACTATGATGGCACCTGAGATGTCAATAAATCATGGACCACTGATGTAGTATAATGTGTCATTGTGTCATGCATCCCCCAAGTCACAGACTCACCAATATTACATAGTCACATCCAACCACAGGAGTTGGAAACTAAAGAGTTTGTTTTTGGATAACCAACACATAATTGAATTAGTTTTTATTCCAAATTTTGCACACAAAAAACTCACTTAGAGTATGTCAAAAGGTCTATCTCATTATAAGAGTCCCAACTCTGCAAATGGTATGTCAAATGGACACATGATTTCAATGATATGGCCAATTTAGTTAAAATGGTCTGGTACGGATCTGACCCCACCTGGTCTGTTCGACCCGACCCAACCTAGTCTGGCTGACTTGACCCGACCCAATGTGACCCAATGGGCCACTAGATCATGGCCTTCTGGAGTATCCTAGTACTTCATCCCGGCCCATGTAACTTGGGTAGGCTTTTCTCTATCAGACGTAGCCCACCCTGGCCATGTCCCCCTAGTCCACATGGTCAGTTTCCCACATGGGAAGCTTTCTACTCCAATCAATGTGGAACTGGACCACGTTTCACGTGGAAAGCCCACATTTTCCTCCTAGTCCCACGGTCCTGCTACAATGGGGTCCTCCATCCGACATCGAACTGGGGCATGTCCTAGGTGCCATCACCGCGGCCTACACCACCATGGGCTCCGCTTGCAGTGTGGTCCTACCTACACAATTGCTACACTCCATGCTGTCGGCCACCCTGCCAATGTCCCATCAATTTGGAACACAACCGTAACTTTTCCTCCCATTAGACTATGTTTTTTCCTAACCAGGACACTACGCAACCTCACTAAATGCCCAAAACATTGGAAAAATAATATATAATGGTTCATCGTGACCCAAACTACCCTTCTATAGTTTGTTCTATTAGTTCTCCTCAAATTTGGGTGTCCGATCATACCCACAACCACTCTGAAACTACGAGCAGAGAACTTTGGGGTTCCAACAACAAGGAACGTGAACAATAGAGGGAGATATGTACAAATAAATTATATATCATCGGTGACAAATCATTCTTATCCAACTACTAAGATTTAGGGATGTATGGGTTACAAAGTATTAAACTGTATCCCACTAATAATACCTACAACATAAACCCTCTCGTCAAAATGATCGAACTATAGATCTACCTATTCATGGTTTGGTCCACATTAGTAGTTGAAACTAAGAGAGAAGAAATGAAACATAGAGTATCAACCTATAACTATAGTTTGGATCGTCCAACAACAAGGATCTATTACTATTGGGGATATGTTAAGAACCATATCAACCCACCACTCTGTCATCGTCTGTAATCGAGAGAGATTCTTATGGTTATCCCAAGAGCCACCATGAAATTCTTGAGTTATGATCATAACCCTGGGTTCCTATTCAATTAAAAAATAATATGTGTTTCCTCGTCGGTGCATCAAATCATCGCTGTGTCACAGCATCAGAGCATCGCTATGTCACTGTAAAATTTCAAAATAAAATAAACTTAAAGATGATTTTATTATTTTAAAACACCCAGTATTTAAATTGTCCATCTGAATCTCACTGGATGATGTTAGGCCCCACATAAGAAAAACACCCCCTTATGAACACAACAGTGGTCTCAGATTTCCAATATGAGTTACCATTTTATGAGTTATTCGGATTTTAAACAAAAATAATTTTTATTTAATTATTTTATTTATTGTTACTCCCTTGATGACTTTTTCTACTGACACTCATGTTCACCAATGATAGGTCACACCTAGGGTTAATCCACTACTCTATAATCAATGGTTCCATTGGATTTCAGATCTAGGCCCCCATTTATGATTTATTTCAGTTTTTTATAAAATTCATGTGTGCATGCAATTAAAAAATTATAATTTTTCAAACAATCGTTTCGGGACCCCGGGCATTGGAATCACACTCCTTCTCTGCACCTTGTCTCCAAATTTTCCATACTAATTTATAAAAAGCATATTGGAGAAAATATTAGTCATTTTAGTTTGATTTAGTTTACAATGAATCATTGTGTTCTATTACCACCTGTGATAAAGATGGATTTATTAGATAATTCACATCAATCATCTTTATCCATCCATCATCGAAGAACCAACATGTATCATGCTCTTTGGGAACTCTTCTAGACGAAAATAATGGAGAAGGATATTTCTGAGTACATCTCAATATATTTTTGTGTTTGTATTAAAATAAGATTGAAAAATGACCAAGGTTATTAGGAAACCATTTCTTTTACCCACATGGAAGTGAGAGTATGTATCTATAGAATTTTTCTCTATTATCCCGAAAACATCCATGGAGACAATTTGATATGGTTTGTGGTTTAATTACATAGAAATACATCCCACTATATCACTATTTGGTAAGATTTATCGCTAAAATAACTTGACAATATATATGTGAATGAAGTGGTGAGGCTTCTTGGAATACCAAATTCGATCATATCTTATTTTCATCCAAGGTTCACCTATACATTATAGAGAATTATTTGACATGATTTGAGTACTAAATGTAATTTCATCAGGTCCTATCACCCCCAAATAAATTTCAATTTTAATGGATGATCAGATTCTTGAGGACAGTCTATGATCCTACTCAATGAACATCAACGGACAATGAGATCAGCATCCCCGATTGGTGTTTCCCAATGGTATTTAAAAAATAATGATATCTCACATAATAATATCTTCCACATAAGTACTAAAATGACTCCATATGAATGTCTATATGGGATGCATTGTAGAGCTCCCACTTGTTGGGATGAAGTTGGTGAACAAATGCTACATATACTTTATCATGATAAAAAGATTATTGAGAAGGTAAAGTTCATTCAACAACGTATAAAAGGTTATCAGTATCAGAAAAAGTGCTATGATCACATGCATTAAAGGGACATGGAGTTTGATACTAGAGAAAATATTTTCCTTCAAATATCACCATAGAAAGGAGTTGTGTGTTTTTGGAAAAAAATGACTCTTATCCTAATGTATATTGACCCCTTTGAGATCCTTGATTGAAAACAAGTACTGTACTATTGTATTTAACTTACACTAAGTATAAATTATGTTCATTATGTTTTCCATGTATCCCTTTGGACGGAGTATATACCCAATCCATAACTTGTTCGGAATCCATAGTTTTTATAACTGGATAATGAAATCTCAAACAACGAATGGTCTTTAATGATCTAGGACTATCGAGACAAATTTCTATGCTATAAGAAAGCTCACCTTATGAAGGAGTTATGGAAGAATCATAAGTATACTGAGGTGAATTGGGAACCAATGGAAATAATGAAATTAAAGTACCGAAAAATATTCTCAACAAAGAATATGAGTTGAAATTTTAGGGGTAAATTTTGAGAAGTGGGGGAGGATGTAACATCCAAGTATTTTTAGCAAAATTAGGTTCCAGAATAAATGATTGTTGTATAATTTTATTCACATAAAAAATATAGGGAAATAAAAATTACATTAATTTATTACTAAATGTAGTTTCATTAAGATTAATAAATGTAATTAAAATTAAAAATATTAAAATTGGAAAAAAAATATAATATCTAATATCTAAAATTGGAAAATAAGGATATCCTTGATCTACTTGAAACATCACCCTACTAAAAATAATATAAATAAGAATAAAAATATTACCAAATGAGAAAAATTATAGGAAATGGAACTATAGAACAACAATGGGAATTGAGTTTAATATTAATTGAAATAATAGAGTAGTATATATATTAGGTAATCTAACTGTAAAAATTTTAATGAGATCTTTGTAATATTAATGTGACAGTGGGACTAGTAATGTGATTATTGGGAATACTAACCTGACCATTGGAATGGTATAATGACCATTGAAATAGTAATTTTACCGAAAATAATAAATTCAAATAAAATAATAACAATCATTATTGATTGATGTAAATAATAATTTTCTAATTCCAAAAAATAAACATCATCATTAAGAAACATAATAAAAATATGAGTGCATTTTTAATGAATGGTATTTTAAAGTATTTTGTAAAAGGCACAATATTTAATATTAAAAATTATAATTAATGATTTTATTAATTTATTTTTATTAAATTAATATAATTTTAAAAATATTAATATTTAAATTATCCATGGTGGATTTATTGTAATTTTCTGAAGTATTTCAATTTTTTAGTGAGTAGTAAAATATTTGTTTTCTTCACATAACCAATAGAACTCAAATTGCATCATTCATGGGATAATAATGACATAATACATTAAATAACATTAGGTTATTCCATTTAAAATTTAATTTCTTAAATCGTTTATTAAAATAAAAAAAAACCCATTTTCTATTCCTAGAAATAATTGTCCAAACCATAATGTCAAATGTGATTCCTTAAAATAACAATTTTTCTTTCTTTCCACTTTTATTTTTAGTTAACAAATTAATTCAAATTATAGAGGGGATTTAAAGACTTAAACCCAATATATTGTATTTATATATAATTTAAATTTCAAAAAAAATACTATTACATGTTTAACCTTTTAAATATTATATTATTTTATATTTAATTCTAAAAATACCATTCTCCATAATTATAGATAACCCCTCTCCCTCTCCTTGGAAAACCACTCCTCCCACACATTAAAAATCCTAAGAAGACACAAATCCTCCATATCAATCCCCATAGAATACGTAGGGACATTTCAGATCAATCCAACTACAATATCTAAGGAGTTATAGTGTTTTACAAGTGATGATACATCAAGGATTAAGTAAGTTCTTATCCACTTCTATTTTTTTATTTATTCTTCATATTCCCATCCTTTTCCACTAGAACATTCACAAAAAAAACCATAGAATAATTAATTTTAATGTAATTCATTTTTATATAAATGACCTTAACCTACTGTGATAATCAATCTATAATATATAAAATTGGTAATCTTCTTCCCTCTCCCCCGAAAATATTCAGTCAAAGTTTAGTTTACCACCTACATAAGCATTTACATGTTATCATATCTAACCATAACCATGGATTAATATTATATAAATTCTATAATAAATAAAAATTTAATTATATGCACCATAATATGATAGAATAAATTATTCTAATGTATAAATTAAATTTTATAATAAAGGGAAATCAAAGTGAAATGGGAATTGTTTTTAAATATATGATATCGAAACACTTCAATTTAATCAACTGAAATTAAAAAATATAATCCAATTATTATAATTGATAAATATATTAATAAATTACTATAATTTACTTCTTGATTAATATTTTAATATATATATATATATATAATTTTCTTCTTTAGGAGGATAAAAATTGATTATTTAAGGGGGGAATTAAGGTGAGGGGATTCTTGAACCCAACTCCCTTTATTTGGGTTATACCTCGTTCATGCCAAATTTATTTGTGGATATTACCTTGTAGTTCCTTAAATATATTTTCATTTATATTTCCTATTTATTTCAAGTATATACATATTTCAAACAAGGTTTAATTAAAAGTATAATGTTTTTTCCAAAAATAATTCATCTTTATAATTAACTTCTACCCTCATCTTGTGATTTTTTTCATTACTCAAGATTGATTATTCTTATACAATTTATTTTTTCCTTTTTATTTTGGTTACTGAAATGTTTATTCAACAGTGTATACTTTTTTAAATTCTTAAGAAACCCATTCTATTCCATGGGTTATTTTATGAATATAGTTATTATATTTTCCCTGTGTTATGTATGATTCTTTATTGTTATGATTTAACGGGTGAGGCCAAAATTATATAGCCATGAAATGCATTGGATAATGTGATTTATCTCATTATATAATGTGAAATATGCATAAACATGATGCTATATTTTGTCACATTGATGATGTTATGATTATTCTAATGTGTTATACCAAAACGTGATGCTATAATTATTTACAACTATGTGGGGTATTTTACCACTATGTCATGATATATCATTTTTATAAATTTCCACATTTCAATCCTTACCACATTCTTACATCATTATATACATTATGATTCTATGATTATGATATGATTGTTATGCTAACCCCTGAGATATTTCTTCATGTTCCTTATTCAACCTCCAATTGGGAATTTATCTTGCCACTTTCATTAATGTATATCCTTTTGTGATCAATCGTACAAAGGGTAATAAAATGGACACTTATAATATATATACGAAGAAAGGAAATAATGATTCTGTTTTATTATGTAAATATTGTGTATAAGACAAATTTTTCTATGTCACTTTAACATTTTATATATGATTTTTTTAAATTATATTTTTTATCTTTAAAAGGATGTAAAAGATATGAATGAAAATGTCAGGTTTCCATACCAATGATCATAGATACATTATCAATCAAATAATAGAAAATAATTCAAGGTGAATCGATAATAAAAATATCTCATAATGATCAATATAGAAGAATGTACCAAGAAATCCCAAAATGTACAAGAAATAGGTCACTGGTCAATGTGATGTCATTTTATCCAATAATCCACTACCACATGACCAATGGTTCATCAATTTATTATTGTTATACTTCTATATTTTATCAATAAGTGGTCTTGGAATATTATTCATATACACAAACACATAAAACAACAATTTGAAAAAGTAGATCTTGATCAAATTATATGGCAGTGTGAAAATGATTCTTTTATCACGGATTAGTAATTAAAGGTGGAATTACTCATTATATCATTATAGGATCCATATATGCATTATTGATCCAACTAATCTCTTATGTAGGAATAATGATTTGGAATGGATATATATAAAATGCACCAATTTGTCATCAATATATTATATAAACATTGGAAAGGAAATGTGATAATATAGAGACTTCCCATATTCGTGATAGAATGATTAAAATTTAGAATTGGGCTATATCGATCAAAATTTTGTATTAACTAATGCGATAAAATTTGTATAATTTAAATCATTGGTGTCACTTTAATGCACCCTAGGACTGGTCTCACCATCTAGTCAATAGGCCTCATGAGAGAGTTGGTAGATTATTTACTTTTTTACAACCACTACCAAAACCACCATCTAGCTAGTGGTTCTCCACAGTCTATCTACTGGCCTTGTTTTATCAATTAAATAGCCCTTATGTTACACCCATTAACCTCTCATCTCATGACACCCTCATTCTTATGGTCCAACAACTAAAACCCCCAAATTAATAATTAAATACTAATGGAATGAATGAATATATATATATATACTCAAAATAAATTTTACACAATAGTAACGAGAAGATGTTAAATTCATAGTGTAATGGTCTAGACCCAATATCTGAGATCTGGTGTAATAAAAATGTACCTTACATACTCACTTTAATAACTACTATAAAAACCTATATATAAAAATCCTTAATTAAAAAATAAATAATGATTATTTCATCCCATCCATTTGAACTATATTTCGATGTTTATAGAATTAGATAATTCGGAAAAAAAATTACTAGAAAATCAATAGTTCTTTTTATCAAATATGAATTTTTTGAATCTTTATGAATCTACTTAATACATAATGTCTCTTCAACATATCTAATAAATTATTTCACAAATGAAATCCTTCAATCCATGTAACATATATTAATTGTATTTATAACCTATGTAAATTGAAACATAAGAAGGGGTGAGATCAAGAACATATTAAGGGATACATAAAATTTAGAAATAAGTGTTTTAATATTATTTTTAGGATAGGAAAAAAATGAATACATAATCAACATGAAACAAATATCTTGATATTTTCATGAATGTGAATTAACAAAGGTATTTTAATAAAATTTATCTCGTACTAATGGAATTAATAATGATGGAAATAAAAAACATGTTATCAAGGAATATACCAAAACTATTTACTTATCCAAAATCAAGTCTAGTCATCCTGCAAAATTGGGAGGGAATATAGAAAATACTCAAGAAAAAATTTCCCTCCTGAGACTTTTTGATGCATCTATGGGATATATAATTATATACCCATATTGTCACTTATTTGAGTCCAATTCATCCACTATAGGAGTAAATAATAGACTTCAAACCATTCCTTAGTGAATATCATTATAAATGATTTATCATTTTCCTTTTAATGAAGAATAAGAAAAATTAACACATAATCAACCTACATTAGTAATCAATAATTATAATTAATATCATTACTTTTCTATATTTAAGTTAAATAGATAACATGATCATAATGTATTTTGTCGAAGATAGTGGCTGGATCAAAAATAAATAGTTAAAATTACAATAATCATCTATATTGGAATAACATATTATTATATTCTAATACTTCTCCCCATGTAAATTGGGTAATAATATTTCATGGTCAAAATCATATAATATGAAGTATATATGAATTTTATTTTTTAACCGTATAGATAAATGATTATATGGATAATAAAATACCAGAATAACATTACCATAATCCATACATTATAAGAAGGTGTATGGTTTCAAAATAACTTATACACATGTTAAAAAAGTAACACTAAAAATATGTTCACATGGATGAAAAATATCCATGCAATAGAATTCTTCAAAGATATCAACCAAGAATAGATCATGTTTTTTATTATTTGGTATCAATATTTTAATACACAAAAAAGTATATATTAAATAATAAAATTATGAAACATCAACCTTGTTAGGGTAAATCCATCTTAAAATGAATTTTAAAATGTCTGTGAAAAGTTAAAAGAGTATTTAAAATAAATTATTAAAATTAACATAAATAAAGATGTTAGGAGTAACTTTCAAATGAATTTTTCAAAAGAAGATTTGAAATATCTAGGAAAATAATAATATTAAAATAAATACTCTATACTTTTACCTTAAAATCCATAATGTTTTTCTAGGAGAAATGTGGAGTGAAAGAGAAAACATTTGAAAGTGAATGGAAAACAACCATTTTTATTATTTTAAAAATTACATTATTTAAAAAAATATTTTCAAAATGGGAAATTAAAACTTATTTTTATAAAAAAAAATTTACAAATGTGTATTGAAAAATAAAAAAAAATTGGTGGAAGAACCCAATCATGGAAGAAAGAATTTCAATATAAATCCTTAATACATAATGAAGGTGATTTGAGTTAACAAAAATCCTTACTACATGAGAGACAAATTTATTAATATCCACATGAAAAAGGGAAGATGATTTTCATAGTAAAAATTATTAAATAAAAATATATTGACAAATATATATCCAATAGTAGTGAATATTCCATAAAATAAAACATATTTTATAGCACGTAACAAGTCTCAAAGAACATGAATTGACCCCAGGAAAACTCTTATTGATTGAGTAACACTATAATAAAAATATCTTCAATGATAATTATTTTAATTATGATTCGAAAAATATAATTAAAATATACTTCATGGTATGATATCACATAAAAGAAGTTTATAAACCACAAAAAATAAAATATGTGAAAAATATGAAACCTATTTGAAAAGGTTCAATTAGAGATAAAAAACATTAATAATTTTACTATCAATCACACACATAGTTTAACATATTATATCAAAAAAATATCTATATTAATATATTAATTAATAACCTTTACTAAATATATTTTCCTTTATAATTTTCCTCAATAGTAATTCTGTATGTGAAACCATCTGATTTTCCACATCAGATGATTGTAGTTTTGATTGTTTGTACAATTTCTTAATAAAATTGTACTTATTCTGAATTCATCAAATTTTCTTCATTACTAGATCTTTATTTATACTTTGATGTATGTTATATAAATATTTATGTTTTCCAAAAATATTTAATAAATGATTTATTATTTATCATTTAATTTTAAAATGATTATAATCATGTTTAAGTGTTTCTAAACAATCAAGAAATATTTTCTAAGTTGAATAAATAAATGTAGATATTACAATAAAAGAACCCAAAAAATATTAATTATTTATTTATATAATATTATAATATTAAATATGTTCTCATATTCATACATGAAGAAAATATAGTATTTTTCATTTTTGTTTTCAGCTAACTCAAACATGAACCTACATTGATTAATGGTTTTTTTAAGATGGTTATTTGTAATATAATTATATCAAATGAACAATGATTTTATTCAGTATTTATTAGTTTGATAAATTATAATAATAATTAATTAGAGGAATAAATTATGTATATGAACAATATATTCTATTTTTATAAAATATCATCCACTTAGTACAATTATTTTAAACGATTAAATTCAAGGTGATAGATTATGGATCATATAAATAAAACTATATTAAATTTTTTTATACGAGGAACAAAATTACTATATAAATATCACATTTACTAATTAATTCAATCCTTATATAAATCCTTTCTGGTTACTGATGAAAAAAAAGTGTTCTGCCATGGGGGTGGTAGTACCAACAACACACGAACAATAGTATTGTTATTATTAATAAATGGGGTAAATGAATATATAATCATAATAAACTGAATAAAGTAACATTAATGTATATAAAATATAATTGTATCATTATATTTTTATGGATATAAAAAAATTTATATAATATATTTTTCATGAAAAAATATTTAGTTATTAATACTCATGTTTCATACTTTAATTTCTCTTGAAAGTATCAATGGAAATGAAAAACTTATGGTGACTAATTGTGGTCAGATGTTTTTTGTAAATTTTAGAGTCCTATTAAGTTATAATTGAAATAGATTCATATAGAAATTTGAAATAAATAAGTTTCTTGATGTAGCGAATATTTTACCATTTTATAATTGAAGGGAAGTGTATTTTTGGGAGTAACCCATACATTTTAAATAATGTAACGTTACATTAAAGTGTCAAAGAATAAAAATGGAAAATGAGTAAGGATACAATGACTTTGGGTATAAAACTACATATAATACAAATTTTTTAGAGAATATTTGGTTTTTTATGTTTTCAATTTTATCATTTTTTATATTACACTAATTTAACATTACTGTGGTAATTAATTACAAATCATAATAATTAATTTTTATGACAAATATATGATTCACTATTAGCAAATAGAATCAATAATTAATTTTTTATGGTATTTTTTAACGTATTTTTTTATTAATATATGTCTAAAATAATTTCATAATTCCCATTTTAAAAAATCTTCCTTAATCATTGGGTTTCAATGATTCGTCACAAAGAATTTTCATTAGGGGAGCAATAATGTTATGTTTTTTGAAAATGGAAATTGTGAATATCGTGATTCTATATGTTTAATTATCAAAATGGGGTAAATTAATATATTTATTAAATAAAAATGAAATAATTAAAAAAAAATTAAAAAAATAAGATTCATTATTATTAAATGATATATCGATTAATTAATATTCATTAATAATTTATTTTATAAAAAATTTAATGTCATTCACTTTGGTTGTAAAAGAGACACAAATGAGAGAAAATTATAATGATTTTACAATTTAGGAAATATTATTATATAATGTTGATATAACATTTATGGAAGCATAAACATTAAAAAATAATATCTCTTCATTATGTTAATTTTATTAAAAATCTATGATATTCGATGATGAGGATCAAAATTCAAAGTTCATTGAGACAATAGATCTCTGTACATTCAATTATTGATTCCATTTTTCCATGTATGAAATATAATATATGTATAAAAAACTAGCACAAATAAATTATAATTTAAATATAAAAAATAAAAATTCATCCAATCAATCATTGTTACGACATATTTAGTGTAGTGTAGAAAAATGATATATTCCATTTCATGGTGGTGGTAGTCCGATGTAAACCTGATTAACATTATTTTATTTTTCATTGTTAATGGGAATGAATAAGTTGTGTTTATTAAATTAATATAAAAACTTTTTTTTATATTAATAGTAATTATTTTATTATATTTCAATGGTTAAGATACGTTTTCCTCTAATAAATTAAAAATAATAAAATTTCATATTATGTAATACTCAAATGGAGACCCAGATCACTCTCTTTAAAGTATCCTTGATAATAAATGGATTAAGATAAATAATTGAATAAATATTATTATTAAAAAGAAAAAAAAATATTTTATATTAAAATGGAAATTTTTTTAATTAAATATTATTGACCAAGGGTGTGGTGAAGGGGTGGAATTATTCTCCTTTTATAACTGATGAAAATATAAATTTTATAAAATCCCATTATTTTTTATTAATGAAATTACATTATTTTATGTTAAATGTTACCATAATTGATAATTATTGGAGTTTTTTGTGAGAAAATGTTGGTAAGAAATCATTTTCAAATTTTACCTCATGTTTTAAACATGTGTCATAATTTTTTCCATATGATTGTTTAACATTTTACCATTTTTTACCACGGTAACTGGATTTCACTTATGTAATTTAGTTTTAATGGATCAAAATAAATTGTAACATGACATATAATTTGGAAATAATAATTTAATATTTGAAATCAATTTTATCAGAGAAAATTCATATGTGTTAGAAAAAATAATTTTTTCGTTAACACATGTCACGAGTAAAGGTGTTTTTTAATTAATATTTATAAGATCAAAATATATGTGTAAGAAAAAATTATCAATTTATTTTATTTTAATGATATAAATTGGATTATTACAAAATATAAAATTCATATGGATTTTATAGAAATTTAAAAATATATTTTTAAAAAATAATATTTAATTAAAATTAAAGACAAATTTTTTTTATATATATCACTTAAATTAATAAACATAGGACTTATAATTTCTAAATAGAATATAAAAATATATGTTTTAAATAAATAAAATTTATTTTTTCAAAAAACAATTTTATTGGTTTTTATGCCACACTCACCTCATGATATATTCATCAGAGCTAGAATTTCTGAAAAAAAATTTAGTTTTCACTATTCACCTAAAATTCAATTATTTTTAGAACATTTCCAATATTAACCATATGGAAATTCTAAAATTTTGAATTAAAAAAGGAATATAAAATTTTAAAATTAAAATTATAAATTTACAAGTTTTATTTTTAAAATTAAAATGAATAATAGAAAGAAAAGATATTTTTATTGAGAAATTGGTGTTCATAAACATTATGTTTTCTTCGAAATAATTTATATTAATTTAATATTTAAGCCATATTAATTTGTTAGTAGGAATATATGATTATATATTATAAAAAAATCATTTAAAAGTGGTTTATTTAATTCCTTAATATGTTGAAATATTTTTTGTAGAGTGATCAATCCTTTTAAATATAAAATAATTTTAATTTTACACCCTATAAATTTAAAAAAAATATTTGGTTAATATAATTATATTTACTCGAGTTCTTATTATTTTAATAATTTTATATGATATTATTCTAGCATGATGAGTGATGTTTTAGTTCAGTGTTACATGTGTTGAAGGCAATCTAATTGATCATATTTATTTAATGAAAATCTATATAAAGTAAAATATTAGTGTGTTACATTCCCATTTACATAAATAAATTTTTCCCTCACATTTTTTATTATAATCTACTAAGGGAAATATCTAGAGGTTTCATAAATATAAATGTGGCTGAAAATAATAATTATAGATAGATATCAATCCTACAAAATTCTGAAACATATCTATTTACTGATAATATTTTTTCCATATCAGTTGGTATCTCTCATACAATTTTATCAAAGAGTCTACAATTATATGATATTAAGACACATGTTTTATATTTATATTCTAAAGGGTGTTGCTGACACCCATCGTGTCACTATGATATTAATTAATTATTCTTAAGCTATTTAATATCTCTAGATCCTTGAGATCAATTTTTAATTTTTTTAGATAATATTTGTATTCTGCATAGGTTATGAATGGTTAGAAGTATCCATGTGGAAACCATGAAGTATTATTTAATGACAAGGGTATAGTGAATATCTTGTACATGATTAGGTATACTATGAAGAAATCATGCATATTAGCTCATTCATTTTGATGTTCCAACTATCATGGGCGGAGCATGAATTTTCCAACTATGTGGTGTCAATGAAAAAATATGTGGGGAATTATTTGGATATGTTGTTACATGTACATGGTTTGAGAACTTTTAGTTAAAACATGCATTTTAACTATGCATTATAACCATGTTTTTAAAATTTGGGGTTTTATGCTTATATTTTTATTTATATTTTTTTGAAAACCTCCTAATGTGAAAAAATATTATACCCCTCTCCCTATCCTATCCCTAATCACAAGAGACTCCCTAGATCCCTCCACATCATAGTGTTAAATATCCCATGCATGTCTCCTCCTCAGTGTAACCTCCCTTCCAACAATATTTCCCTATTACCAACCCTCCTTCTACAACCTCCCTCATATGTGGAACACCAGGTCAGTCCATTCTCTCTCTTCTGACACCCCTATAAAAAACCCTCCTTATAATTGGTCTCTCCTTTGGTTCTTCCTCCCTCCATTATCAATTCTTTACATTATCAAATGAGATCATCTAGATTTGGTCCTTCAATATCTTGTCTCGTCTGTTTTCCATTATATTTTCCCCCTTCCAAGAATCCATATCACTTTTGGGATGAGACTATGGTTAGAAATTATTTAAAATTTCAATTTTTAACTGTTTATAGTATTTCGGGACTAAAACATTACTTTGGGAGCCTTCACCATCTATTTAAATGTGTTTTATCTCCCAATATATTGCTTTTGACTTGATTCCAAATGATCTATATTATTTTTGCACTTATTTTTACACTATCTACATTTATTGATTGTATTCTATAATAGTTTTTATTTAATTTATTATTTTATATATGACTCATGAGGGACAATTTGATAAAATAATTATTTTTAAACTTTGGAATGTTAGTTAATTCAATGAAAAGTGATTGTGAAAATTCAGGATTGTTTTATCAAAATCCTTCTTTTTATTTCCAATGTAGTGGAAATAGACAAATTTTCATTTTACAATGTGTTTTTTAATTAAAGTGGCTTTAAAAAAATTCAGTGTTCGAAAAATATTTTAATGTTTAATCGTGGCTCCTGAGATTTTAAATTGGTGAGTTAACCTATGTTGAATTTATTTTGAAATTTAATATGGCTTTTATTATTTCTAAAATAAATTTTGAAACAAGGAAAAACATGTTCCAATTTGATTTTGAAAAGTGTTTTGATCAATTTTCATGGAATTTCATGATGTTTTTAGAGTGAGTTCTAATTTTTAATTTTATTAAAAATTATAATTTATAAATGAAATGTAACACTTCGGATACCATAGAAATTATTGGCTTCCATTTATGTGTTTTGATTCCACAATGGGATGTTTATCATTGATTCATTGTTTGTTTTGTTTATATAAAGTGATCATGGTGTTGCTTTCTGCGGGTAGGAGGTGTTTTTTGAATCTTTTTAAAAAAAAATATCCTTGAGATATAGAATTCTTGATTGCACACTACATCTATTTTTATTAGTCATGGGGACTTAGTTATCTATGGCTGAGTCCATACTTATGCTATACTAGGGTACCACACCCATCTTGTGACCCCATTAGAATTAAATAGGTAAATATAGGGAGTTCTATTTTGAGGAGCCTAGTGAAGACTAGTCTGGTGGGTTTTGATTGAGATACATGTTATAATGGAATGTTTTTCTGTTGAGATAAGTCTTGGATAGTCTCATATTAAGACCTATTGTTGTAACCATAACCCAAGGATTTTATTATTATTTTATGGTATTTATGTTATTCTACATTTTATACCCTACTTCTTGGATTATTTCTTGAAGTATTTATAATTTTAATTTTCTTCTTTTTATTTTACAACTCAGTTACTAATTGTGTGTTTTCATTCTTCTTGTATGGTTATATTTTCTTCTAATTTGAAAAGATATTTTAAAATTGTTTTAAGAATTTAAATTGAATTATAGAATTTAATGTTCTTTGAAAAAAAATCAGAAATGAGTTTGAGATGTATTCTCAAATAAGAGAAATTATAATTGATTTTTTTAAACCCTAGGTGTGTGTGAGTTTTCAAATTTGTTTTTGGGATATTATTTCTAGTTTTATTCAAATTATTGGTTTTATAGCATGTTTTTGAAAACATTGTACTAAATAGGAACCTATTTATGTTTTGAAATTGTTATTTATAAAAGAGGTGATTATGGAAATGTTTTTATGGTTTGACGTTAAAGTGACGTTTCATCCATGTTCCTTAGGCCATAATTAAGATAATTTCATTTAAATTTCTCCCATTTATGTAAAATGTCAGAAATTGTTCTTTATTATAATTGTGAATAATTTTTTCAAAATTTTTAAACACTAAAAATATTTTTTTTAATTTTATATTATATTCATTCTATTATGAATATGATTTAATATTAAAGAAATTTATTACATTTATCATGATTTGGATTACTAAAACTTTCATTCGTCACAATGCCTATATTATAATCTCAGTTGAAGGTTCATGATTCTCATTTTGACATATCTTTTAGGATTTATTTATTGAGGGAAATTTTTGTTTTATTATATTAAACATGATGTTCCTTTAATTTGATTTTATAGGACAATCATTTACATTTAAAATAATTCCCAACAAGTTTGCCCTTATTTTATTTACCATTTCCATATTCAATTTTAATTATCTATATAGAAAGTGGGTAACTGTAGTTTCTTGTGTGATATGTAGATCAATTAGAGGACAGAATCTTTACCGTTCTTGTGTAGGGGAATAGAGAGTGATTGAGGTTTTTTTCTCACTATTTTTTCACATCATTCCATGTTAAGATAATATATTGTTCTTTTTTCACGTTTTTTTCTCTGAGATAAGGAATTCTCTTTGGGCTTGTGGATAACCAGTTCAGGTGTCCATAAGAAGAATGGTCGAAAGTCGTTCTTTATATATTGTATTAATGATGGGGGTTTATCTTTTTTAAATAATATTAAGACTTTAGAACTCCCTTTTTATTTGGGGTATCAACACAATATTGAGGTAGATTTTCTCATTGAAACTCGAGAGGTAGGTACATAGATAGTCCAGCTCAGTCTTTTCTTCCTTGATCATCATGTTTCCATGGAAAGTGGGTTGGAATTTTGAATTCAATTTTTTTTGGGATTTATAGTTGATCATGGTTTGATCCTAATTTGAATATTTGAGTTTCCATGGGGGTAGTATTGGACATTGGAATGGTGGATAAGAAGTAATGTTGTAATGAAATTGGATTATAAGGTTTGAAAAACCATATGATAAAAAAATGATTGATTTGAAATGTGATTTATTGATTAATGTATGATTAAAATGTGGTCATCAACTATCATTCCAAGTAAGGAATTGTTTTGTATCCCATTTATTTCATCAAATAGACCTCTTGGATCTTATATTTCACATTTTATTTTTTTAGTTCCATAGGGTTCATGGTTAGTCTTGAAATTTTTAGAGATTATTTATTAAATTTTGGTTAAGGATATTTTTATTCATTTTTATTAATTTTTATGTGATATAAAATTCTATATGGATAGGTGAAAATTTTATTCCATAAGAAAATTATAATTTATTTTAAATTAAGGCCTTAGTGATTTTTTCTGAAACGGGATGAATTTTTTTAAAAAAATTTAAATAGTTGATTTTATTTTAAAATTTAGAAAATACATTTACATTTGTGATTGTTTTTAAAATCAATTTTGTGTTGTTTTAAAGGGGGAGTTCCCTATTTTAACGAAAAATACTTTTTTGTAAATTCTGATTTTACCCTTAATGGGTGTATATTTAAATTTTTTGTGATAATAAAATTTGATCAAATAAAAAATGTGTGTTTGATTTTGAAAATTGAAATGATTTTTTAGTTTTAAAAAATTTGGTGTTTGTTTTGAAATAATTTAGGAAATGTTTAAAATTTACCATGTCATGTAATGGATTTGTGTGTATATATTTAAAATGGTTTTATTTGGTTTCAAATGAATGATGTCCATTTCTAGTGGATACTTGGGTTTTAAATTGATATTTGGTTAAAAAATTATTTTTTAATGAACATTGTGTTATCTATAATTATATTCTTTAGAAACATTATATCATTTTAGGGACATAACCAAATAAGAGACTATGTCTTGGGATACATGATATTTCCCATCTATCCCAGAAAGGTATAGTGTTAACATGTCGTTTAACATTGGGATTCCCTATCCTTATATTTAATAATGCTTATTCTCAAATTAGCGTGGTGGGTTTGGTATCATTATTGAAATAGAGAGATTTTGTTTTACATAATGAAATTCGTTCCCTAGTGACTCTTTCTAGATTATTGGTTCTGATGGTCTATACCCCTAAGATATTGATGACTGGGTCAGTTATTTTAAATATTTTTTGGTGAGATTTTTATATTGGATGTGTAAATAGTTATATTCAATAATGTATGAGATTTTATGGATGATTTTCCATTGTTTGTTAAATCCTATAATCTATTTCTATTATTATTACCCTTCTTCTGTTTTTAAACCAATTGATATTCATTGGCCTTACAAAATAATGTTTTGTTAATTCCCATTGTAGTTTTTTTTAGTGTTGTTTCTTGGTGATGTTATCTAATTTTTTATTCATAGTTGTATGGTAATCATATCAATTTACTTCATTCATAAATTATTATAATATTGATTACCAATCATTTATTCATTATAAATTCTTGTTAATTGTTTTTCATTGGTTTTTAATTGGGTTTTTCTTGAGAAAATACTTAGTTGTATGGATATTTCTTATTCTCATAGACAATTGTTCTCGAAATTGATTCTCATTTGACCTGTATTTAGACATAAGAAATTTTGGGTGTAAAAATTGGTATGGTGAAATTTTTATGGAACACACTTTCTAAAAGTGTAAATAATTAATAAATTAAATTTATTAATCATAGGATCTTTAATTTTTCGAATCCTTGATATTTAATTTTACATTTTTGGAAATATTTTGTGTTGAAAATGGGTTATGAACAGTTAAGAGAAACTATACTGCCTCCATGTGTGATTGTAGTGTGTTTTGTTCATGGTTCATGGAACTCACATAGTTATATAATATATGTGACAACTGTGCATATATATTTTCTCATGTTATAGTGCCTACTAGAATGGATGCAACATGGTTTTTCTTAATGTGTGGCATATAAGAGAAACTGTGTGGGGATATAGTTGGCTGGGTATGGCCTTGTACATTGTTGGAACATTTTTGACTAAACAATTTGGTCAATAAATGTATTTAAAATTTAGAGTTTCATTTTTTTAGTTTTAATTATTTTTATTTACCCCCCCCCCTAAAACCTAAATTATAGTCACCTTCACCCTCTCCTGTCCAAGATCAGAATACATCCCCCATACCTCCCAAACTCCCTCACATTCATCTCATGCTCCCTTATTAGTCTCCCCAATCAGGTTTCCTCCCTCTCCCTGAGCTTACCATGATTATCAATCACGCTCAAATGGAATCCATTGCATACAACAACTCAGGTTGATCCCCCCTCTCTCGTGTGAGACCCCTACAAACAAAACTTCTTGTATGAAGCCTCTCTTTCTAACCATACTCCTTTATCTATATATTTTATCCACTATCACATGTGATCTTTAGCTGGTAAGACTGACTTCCCTCCTATACATTCTTCATTCTTCTAATTTCCTCCTTTCATGAACCTTGATTTCATTCATGTTGTGAACTATGTTTTGAAGTATTTATAATAATTATTTTTTAAGTGTTTAGGGTTTAGAGGGACTCTCTTTTTCTTTTGGTATACTTCACATTCAAAGGTGGTGCATTTTACATCCCTAAAGCTTTCTTCTAGATTGATTTACATTGGATTTATGTAGTCGTTTCCTTCTCATTATTTTCTTTTACATTCAATAAATTTATTGATAGTGTTTCAAAAATTAGTTGACTATGATTATATTTATAAACCATGAGATAATTTTTTTTACAAAAAAATGATTTTTAATCATTCACAGGGGATGTAAATCCACACAATGTGTCTGTGGAGATTTTTTATTGTTTATTATTTAATACCTTTTGTTGAAATGTGGTGTTGAGAACTACATTGGTGTTTTAAAAATGACTTATTGAATTAAATTTTATTTCAAACCATGTGTTGGGTATTTTAATAAATTTTAAATGTATAAAAAATGGTTTTTTGATTTTAAAGAGGTGAGTAAATATATGTAGAATTTATTTTTAAACTCATAATGGTCTTGAGTACATTCAAACACGATTTGGAAAAAAAGGAAAAGTGAGTTTCCATTAGAGTTTCAAAAATATTTTTTGTGATCTGTCAACATTCTATGTATGTTTTAAAGTGACTAGAAATTATTAATTTTATGGAAAATCTGTTTTTATAAACTATATGAAACCCTACTGAGCCCCTTTTGATTCTTGTGTTCCTTTGATGGATTTTGATACAATAAACATATGTTTATATTTGACGAATTTTTTATTTTTTATAACTTATAATTATGATACATATTTTCTATGACGGTAAGGTGATTTATTTTACTTAAATTCATAATCATTGAAAGAAGGAATGTTTGATTTTACGCACTACCATTTTTATTGGTCATCATATCCCAAGAAGCTATGTGAGAGTCTTGGATTATCCCATATTATGATCTGGACAACAATAGCAGCCCATTTAGCCTAAAAAATAGATATATTTGGTGTTCCACCTATATGAGGATATAGTGGGATAGTTGGGAGGGTTGTGATTGAGATGTAACATAGGACGGAAAATTGGATTATTAGAAAAAGTCTAGGATGGTCTCACTTAAGAACCATGGGTTGAGGCCAAGACACTACTATAATTTTGTATCATTTTGGGGGATTTAAATTATGATTTTATTTTATCCCTTAATTCGTGGATTATTTATATGTTATTATCATGTTCTTTTTATTATTTTATGAAACAAATAGTGGTTTTTCATTATGTCCAGTATTCCATATTTTTTGGTTCTCATTTAAAATTATTTAAAAATGGATTTTGGTATATTTTTTATGAAGGAAATCAAATCATGTATTTAATGTGTTTTCAAACAAATTTATAAATGAGTACGAAAGGTATTCACTTTTAAGAAAAATTTAATTTTTCTATTTTTTAACTCTATAAGAGTGTGATATTAGAAATGGGGTTTTAGTATGTTATTCATGGTTTTAATTAAATTGTTAATTTTAGAGCATGTTTTGAAATACAATATTATAAATGGAAAATTCTTTGTGTATTTAAATGGTTATTTAAAAAATAAGTGTTTGTGAAAGTATTTTTTATGTTTGAATTTAATATGTTAGTTTGTAGAATTTGTTTATGCTGGGGTAAATATTTTTTCCAATCTTTTTTTTATTTATGAAAAATCATAGAGAATGGTTTTATCATACTTGTGATGTATTATTAATTATTTCTAAATCTACATATAAAATTATTTTTTAAATATTATATTCATCTTAGGATTATTAGTGTGTAATATAAAAGGTAATTATTCGTTTTGGGGGATTTTGGGGGCATACAGAGTGGTTATGTGTTCATAACTATATTATTATGTGAGTTAAAGGTTTCCAATTCTTCTTTAGACAACTTCTTGTGAAGTGATTTATAGATTTTTGGTTTTATTTTAGTAAATTCATATTTTTTTTTAATTTAACATGATTTTTTATCTACATTTAAATTTCCTAGAATAATCGGAAATATTCAACTTATTTGACTTATTTTCACCATTTAAGTTATATTTATCTCTATGAATGGAGGGTAACTATATTATCGAGTAGTTGAAGCAGATCTATTTTAGGTGGTTTTATTTACCTTTTATTAGACGTTTTTCAATGTGTGAGAGATGTTTTTTGTGTTCATTTTAATTTCACTACATTCCTTGTTTTGATATCTGGTAACTAGATTTTTTACTTTTCTTGGGAATGGATAATCAACGTACAGAAGGTTCAAGTTAATTTTCTATTATAATAAATCAAATTTACTCTAATAATTGGGAAAAAACATTCTTGTGTGTTTTTTCATGATTCCCAGGCACTAGATACCGGCCTTTGGGGATTATGATCTCCCTTCGGCCAATTGTGGGCCGGTTAAAAAATCTGGTGGATGGATATCCCACATCGGTTCATTATTATGTTCACACTATTTCATGTATTTATATACTACCATAGGATGACATGATGGGTTATTTGTTTATTCTAAATATATTTTTATCAATTTTTGTGGGAACAATCCATTTTCAAAATCCCCTTAAATTCATATAATGGCCGAATAAAAAAAATCCGGACTTGTTCCAACGAAAATAAACATTTAATATAAAAAATAATAATTTTTCTTAAATAATAAAATCATTAGGGTGGTGATTAATATCTCATAAAAAACATCCTAGATACCATAGATTATAATCCATTAATTCTTTAAAAAATATAGTGTAGAGGATAAGTGTTCCATAATTTTTAAGATCTACTTCTGTACTCATGACTGTATAGTCTTTTCCTTATTCCATAGGCTTAAGAGGTGGTTAATACCTATAATCATTTTTATTCATTATATTAAGGTGCCAAATTTAAAAATAAAAAAAAACTTTTCAATTTTAAATATATATAGTCCAGTTATTTTATTAGTTTGTACTCTAATATAAACAATTTTATTAGGTCAAATATCTATAAATTATTGAAAATTATGATTTTGATGGATAATGCTTCTAAAAATGAAAATTTTATTTATTATTTTTAGAAATTCCTTTTGGTTATTCTTCCAACATTTTCTACAAATTGTATGTTTTGTCTTCTTTTCATCATCATCATCAATAATTGTTATTATAAAAAATAGCATCCCTCTATTCATTAAAATCATCAAGTATTTGGAGAGATTCACTTCAACAATCATAAAAAATAGTAGGGTTATCATAACCAAGATATTCTCAAAACCAACATCCAATCCACTTAGTTTATTCTTATAAATATTTTCAAATGGTCTATCATGCCTATTATCAACATAATTACTTTTATCTACAGTTAATTTTTTTGTAAAATGAGGTTCTTTTAGTGGTGTACAACTAAAAACCAATGAGAATAAAATAAACCATTTTTTTTAAAAAAAAATTACTCTTCAAAGCTATTATATTGGAATTAGGTTAAACCTAAATCACTAACAGATAAATATAGGTTTCTCTAGGTTGGGGTTTCTCATATTGTTTAACTTAATTACTTATCATAACAAATCCTTAATAATGGATTATTTTTGGTAAGGATGATAGATTTTATTAAAGGAAAAGATGCATTTATTAAATAAATCTATGTTTAAAAAATTATGATGGGAGGCCTTTTATAGAAATCATGATTCCAAAATGAATAAGTATCATTATGTACTCTATTGATAAATGAAAATTCAGTGGTTGTAACCCATTAATTTTATATCCCATCTCCCAAGAAGTTTTATTTGTAGAAATCATGTGTTATAATATGATTCCTAGATGAAAGGAATTCCATGCAGTTGATCGACATGGAAATCCAATCACACAATATATTTATAGTTTAATTTCTGATAGTATTCACCATAGTGGTAGATTCAAATTTTTGACATAAGTTAATCCATCCTTGGTGTTTCTCTATTTCAAACACATTCATGATCACAATGTTTTCATAGTTAAGGGAATTAGTAGTGCCACATGGAATAAAGAGACATATCATTGCATTAAATTAATTATTTCTAAAGATTGCAACATACCTAGTTGGACCAAGATTTCTTTTAGAGGTAACATCCATGTTGAAGTTGATCCATCCAGAAAATGGAGGAATATATTTATCCTAAAGGGTTCCAAATGGAGAGTGATAACTACCTAAAATTTCAAAATTCATACTTTTAGAAAGATCAGGTATAGATATAACTTAAAATATATATTGTTGAATATTTTAACCTTTGAAAACAACATTTAATCGGTCTAGTGTAATCTAAAATCATAATGTAATGGCTTCATGAATATGTTTATTACTACTAGACCAAACCACATAAAGAGATTAGATACTATCCATAACAACCATGTTCTGTAGCTAGTACGATATGGGTATCTATATACGAACATTTAAAGTTTCCTTGATTCCAATACAGAAGCGAAACATAACATCAAATAAATCACTCACTACTTTCTACACTACATCCACTGTAACAAAAATATAAAAATGATGATCAATATCATTCCAATATTTATTATATAGAACACATCTAGGCACATATTAATTCCCACAAACTATAATGATTCATTATTATGTATATTAATATGTATCACTCTCCAAGAATGACTCATTTAGGAAGAAATAATCCAAGTATATTCATGAATTCATCCTTAGAGTAGTTGTGATCCTATGTGATATCAAAATAAAAAACATTTGAGGATAATTTTATATTGGTAGTAGGATCCCAAACAAAAATATCATAATATTAATGAAATCATTGTTCAAAATAATTTCCTTTGTATCAATGAGAATAATATCCCTGTAATCCGATATTTTATCCTTAATTGACTTATATGTATTAAATGGTGTATCTTAAGAGGTTGAGTTTTCATGTAGAGGAGTGCATGTCCGTTTATCTGACCATAAAATGAAGGATGAATTGGTATTGAGAGCCCATTGACAATTAACTAAAATTTTCAAGATGCAATCATTTAGGGGTGGCAATATATTGGATATGTATTGTTGAAATTTAAATCATTCATCATTCCTAAGAATATAGCCTTTAAAAAAGAATAAAATTATGAAAAATGATTGATAAAACTCCAAAATAAATTGTCCTTTTAAATTTTATTGATTTTGTGAAGAATTTTAACACCAATTGCTACAAAATAAATAGGTTGAAATTATTTGTTTCTATGGAATGGTTTAAAGGCTTCATTGTAAGATAATAACACTAAATAAATTGTTTATAGAATAAATAATATTTCTAAATAGTTAAACCAACCAATTTTAACCCAAAGGGAAATAAAAAATTGAAATATTAAATGATTTCACAATTCATATCATTCATTCCATCGAAAGAACTTTTCCTTTTCATTAGGCTAACTAATATATAACATGGCTTACAATATAAGAAAAATACCTATTTGAGTTCTTCCACAAGACATTGGAATACCCATATAGATGAAAGGGAACACCTCTATTTATTTTTAAATAATTTTTTATATTAATTTTTCTACAAGTATGAATATTTCATCCACACTCGAATTCAGATTCCAAAATCTAGACATGGTTGTAATTTCGTAGAGAACCAAAAGATTTATTCCCTGAAAAACATCTTAATGTTAGCTCAGAAGTATTAATTATACATTTTATGTGGTGTTTAAATGATTTTATCTTTTCATAATCACCAAAAGATGTAATATGATACTAAATAAACTTGTTCTTTCCCTGATAACAGATAATGTTCTCAAGTCTTGCACGTGTGGGCCTAGTAAAAAATAAATTTCTATAAAAAATTTCTTAAATACAAAGTGATATTAACTCATAAATATTTTATAATAATATCCAAAAATAAACATCAAAAATAAAAAAACATATCATAATCACTATCATGGAAGGTTGAGTGACTTTGAGGACCTGCAATATATGGGTAACATCTAAAAAAAATTCTATATAATTCATCATAATAATAGTATATAATTATCCCATATATCCATTTCATATGTTATACACATAATCATGAACTAGGGAGTAAAAAATTAGGAATGGGGTGGTCTTATATGGTCATTAATAGTAAACATCAGTGTTAATAATCAAACATCATAAGTATAGTTACAATAGATAAGAAAGATAATCACAAAAAATCATTGATAAAAATGAATAAAATAAAGCATGTAAGAAAAATAGAATAATACATGAAATAATCATGTATCATAGAAATGAGGAAAACATAGTTAATTTTGAAACATTAATCTGAATATTAATCATAATATAGTCGATCAGGTATCACAACATATATCCAATAGTGGATTAGGCTTCACCAATCTTTTTCTTTTAGAGGATCAGGATTCACTCACCTAATTTCCATTATGGATCATTTTTCACGCACATATTTCCCTTGGTGGATCATGTTTCTCTAAGATTTTTCTCCTTTTGGATCAGGCCTCATTTATCCTATTTTCCTTGGTGGATCTAGCTTTACTCACATATTTCTCTTATTGTGTCGAGTCTTGATGGCCTATTTACCATTGATTAAGGATATATAAAACCTTCACTAATATATAAGAGGGAGATATCAAAACTCACCCATCATTATCCATATATATCTATGTCATATGATACCAATCATCCAATATATCATCTAGACCAATGAGAAGAAAATGGAATTCATTAATCATAACATAAAGAACACATGGAAATTAAAATGGGTTCCACAACACATATAGATGTTGTCACCAAAATTAAAATCAATCTTGTAAACAGTTGATACTGAAATTTCGATAACCTCAAAAATATATTCCATTAGAAAATTTAAAAGGGAAATTCATGAAAAATAATGTTCAACGAAATATAGAACTTAGAGATAAATATTGAAAAACTGATTGTGATACCATATAGGAGTACTTAGATAATTCTTTTAACATTAGATTAAGTGATGATGTAGCGGGCAACATTGAAATTTTCATTTTTGGAATGGTAACTTTTAATATATTTAATAGAATTAATTTTTAAATAAAACATCTGAAAATGTATCTCATATATAAATTCATTAAAATAAATAAAAATTCAAAATTTTATGTGAAAATAATTTTGAATAGTTAAACATTATAAAAATTATATTCAATAAAAGAGCCCCCAAAATTGAGGTTTCCATAAGGGGAAGTTAAAATATTGGGAAAAACTACTTCTTAAAAGTAACATCAATTATAGATACTTAATTATACATTAATGTAATCAAAATATCTATGGATTATATAATATTTTATTTTGAAATTAAAGAAAACAATTTTAATATGTTGATATATATTTCAAGCGAATCCAAAAAGTAATGAAACACTATTTTCAAAAGAGAATAGAAATATGAAGATTATAATAGATAATGCCAATTTATTCTTTAAATAAAAAATGGTATCATTGTAATAAAAGTAAAATATAGACAAGGAGGGGAAACAATCGTTAAATATGACTATAATTATTCTCCTCAATGATATACTATTGAAATGAAAATATTATTAGAGTAAAATATTTGAATTAAATTTATTTTTCTATGATAGGGGAACCTAATTTACAATGAAATAAAATGTCAGGGAGCAATAAATCAATCATCGAAGAATTATTTTCAAGAAGAATCAAATTATCTCAATAAAAGGAGTTTAGTTAACACAAACTCTTATGGAAATGGTATTATAAGTATTAGAAGAACAAGAGATATAATTACCATTAAATAGAAATTTACATTTACTAATATGAAATATATTTATTGTACATTAAGTAGATATTATATTTAATACACTATAATATAAATTATGGTGTCAATATCTAAGTAAATTTTAATTTTAGATGAAGATACCCATATCACCATATAAAACGTCAAATCAAACCCTATTGAAATATATGATTCTAAATGATTCATTAAACACAATGAACAATAATAGGAGAAATAAAAAATATATTTATTTTCTGTAGATAAAAAATTCCAAAAAAAACCATTGTGTATGATAAGAAATATGTCTCATGGGGTAAATATGTAAGACAAAAAATTATTTCCTTGTATTCTTGATTATATTAACTTGTTCTAACATCTATTATAATAAGAATAAATATATTAACGACTTATTCCATAACATTATATATACTTTTTAATATAAAAAATAATTTATACAAATTTATTATAAATATATTTGTCTATTGTGTTTTATTATACTCATTAAATACCAGAAAATAATGCTTCATATTCCATAATTGTTTTATAATCGTGTGGTCTATTCCTTTATATTAAGAAAATATTCATTATTAAAATATTACCCAAGATACTACAATAAAAAAAATTTAATGATTCATCATATCCCATTTTTATATGATGATTGATGAAGGTATGGTTTTTGAAAAATGTAAATTATAAAAAATTGTTCTGTTGTGTTTAACAATTGAAAGTAGGTATATTAAAATATATATTATATATTGATAACATTGTTCCATAATCCTAAAAAAATATATTATCGTTATGTAATGTTTCCATTATATAATTGTACATACCTCACCTCAAACATTACATAATCATGAGTTTTAGGTCAATAATTCAATCTATTATGTATGAGGATATTTTTAGTGTCATAGTTTATGAGATTTATTTCATAAGTCATACATGAAAAGAATATATAATAAATAGTGGACACTTATGATCAGTATACATTTATCCCCAAATATAAAATATCTAAAATAAAACAATATTTATTTTAACAATAAATCTACATAGATTTCAAATAGAACTCTTCAATTACCATACCTTTCCTTAAACCCAATGGAATGTTTTTTATAAACATGGTATGAGCAAAAAATATCATTATGGTACATAAAAAGGAAATAAAATACTTATTCTTGTGAAAAAAATGAAACCCCATGAAATTGTTATCTTTGTCACAATGTTATTTGGGATAATGGAATAAGAAATTTCCAAATGAAAAATACCCTCTCTTTTTTCTCAAACAAAATCATTAAAACCCGCATAAGGAAATTGAAATTCAGTTTTTTGAATGTAGATAATCAAATTCATAATATGTATTAATCCTATATCAAAATTAACTAGAGACTAGTAAAATCCATAAGAGAAACCCTCTGGTAACTCCATCCCTCTTTCATGTTTATAAAATGGACATTACACAATAAATTTGAGTACTATTAAGTAGAACACATAAAATTAGCAATATTAGGCACACAAGATGGTATATGGGCCATTTCAAACACTTTTCTCATTGGGTTCACACATCACAATATTCCTACCCAACATTCCTTCCATCCAATGGTGGGAATCATCAACCACTATGGTTAATGATACTGGATCAATGATCAATATGGAATGATGGGATGTTGTTTCCTCCTTCCATATATTCTAACATGGAGCTTATTTCCTAGCCCATGTCTACCTCATATATATGATTCGTGTTCATGAAACTCATTTCTGGATATATCTTGAGGTGGACATTGGTTAGTTACACTGGTCATGCCTTAGAAGGGTGAAACCTGCAGTCAGATTCACTGGTAATGTTGGGAATGTATACGAATTTATAGAAATTAGACATGTTGATAACATGTAAGATATTCCCCTTTGGAGGTCATAGGAATATCTCAAAATGAATCTCCTTTTTCATGGAACCCAAACATCTCATGTCATCCATGAGATTATTGAAACTAGGGGAATAAGTCTTCCAATTATTTTAACCTCTTGATTCAATGGATATTGTATGGGGTAAAGATTCAAGATTGGGTTATAGGTTTAACACATTGTAGGGATTGGTTGGCCATTAAGTTTGTTTCCATGGGGAATATGGATACTCTTGAAGGTTTGGATAAGTTTTTCCCTAGGGGGAAGATGATCACACATGAGGGTTGAGTTAAGTGTTTCCCTAGGGGATTCAGATGATCACACTTGAGGGTTTTTTATGTGCGTCCTCATGAGGTAATATGAAAACACATTAGGTTTAATTTAATTGTTTCTTAAGGGGGTAGATTATTACAGTTGAAGATTTTTTTAATTATATACCCCGAGGGAATATAATCACACATTAGGGAATATATTATTGTGTCCCTGGAGGTAATATGATCATATATGGGGGTTTGGTTAAGATTTTATCTTGGGGAAACATTATCACACTTGTCATTTTTTCTTAGTGTGTCTCCTGGGTGGACTAATAACACACATGAGGGTTTATTTAAGTGTCTCTCTAAGGGGGGACATTATCACACTAATGGGTTAAGCTATATATGTCATAATAGCATAATATTATCACACATGAGGTTTCAGTTTAATATTTTCCAAATGGGGAATATGATAACATTTTTGAGTTTCATTATCTGATTCTATAGGCTGGATGGTGATCACACTTGAGTGTTTGGTTAACTTTTTCCCCAGGTGGAATATTATCACACATGAGCATTGGTGAATTTTGTCCCCATGAGGGGAAGATAATAACACAAGAGACTTGGTGATGTGTCTCCCCAAGGGGGGAATAAAATCATGCTTAAGTATTTTTTGAAGTGTTTCATTAGGGGATATGATCCCACTTTAGGATTTGGTTATGTATATCCTCAAGGGGAAATGATCACACTTGAGGATTTAGTTAAATGTGTCCCTAGTGTTGAAGATGATCAAACATGGAGGTTTGGTGATGTTGGGTGTGAAGATTAAACTTTAGAGAAGTATCCCACGTTTATTAACAAGTATAGATTTAAACTCATGTAGGTCTCCTAAATATCATTTTTGGAGATATTAATGAAGAACTATGTACATTAATGATGTAGTTTATGATCATATAGTAAGACTGGTCCGTATAGTTCAACATCCTATGATAAGGAAAATCATGTAGTTGAAGGAGTGTTGATGAGGTTTGGTGTGGGGAATATTTATGGAATCTACCTAAAAGAGGAGTATCATCCGATTATGGGGTAGGAGGTGTCATCACCTGATGGTCATACCTAGGGAATCCCATGTCCATCACACTTATTAAGAGGTGTTGGGTCATCCCATAATATTCATACACATGTCATCCTATTTTCATTGCACAAGCAGATTATGTAGTCGTACATAATGTATCGAGGATGTTTCATGATTTTTAACATCATAAAAATAGGACATTAGTCTAATCAATTTAATTTCATTCAACTTAGACATTTGGTAGTAATGGGGCATATGAAACTCAGTTATATGGGGTGAAACTAGGATCAACAATGGTGTGGTTGGGCGTTATGCATGAAGTATTATTGGGTTCTCTATGGTGAGAAAATGGAATGATTTTATCATTAATTTATTATATTCTTGTGTGCATCTGGGAGGATATAAGTTTTTATTGGGGCTCATGTTTGGAAGGTACCCAGGTGAGGGTAGGAGCAACAATTATTTTAATGGGGATTACATTTCTAGGATACTTGAGTTGTTGGGGGTATCTTTTCACCCATATCATTTGTGGAATCTCATTATCATTCCATGAAGTATCAGATACATATTTCACAATTCATCCCATGTCCATTTTATAGTCTAATTCCATAGTTTAATGAAATATAAATGGATGTGGTGTTTTGGGCGTATATATTGTGTTTCTGTTCATTCTCCTTCATATAGGGCCATGAGGAAATCTCCAACCATTAATGCATCGAGAAATATAATTGGGGCTTATAACAAAGGATGATTGTCGTGGGACTATTTTAAGTTTATCTAATGATCTTAACACGAGGTGTCTTATGATTGATGCATATGAAATCTTTTGGTTTTCAAAGGAGGTATCCTATGATTTTCCAATAAATTATTCGATAGTTTAACATCAAATACTAAGGATGATGGATGTTCTCCGATGATCATGGAATGAGTAAAATTATTCTAGATACACATGGAATCTCGATATTTCTATATAAGTAATCACATACTTTATACATAAGGTATATTGTAGTTAAGTGTTATGTAGTGTTGATGAGAAGACATAAAATTCCTAGGAATGGCCGCTATGGGACTTATTTAAGTAAAACAATTTCAGTTTCAATCTCAAATAAAATTCAGTTGATGGGTTTTAGTAATTTTTTTAGTATTATTTCAACTCAAGGTACCTGAGGAAACCAATGTGGGAATCTGAACTCAGGGCATGGGAAGTGGACCAAGAGGATTACACTGACTGAAGGTGTTTTTAGGATCCATGAAAAGTAGGTAGAGTCATTGTAATAGATGGTTAGTGATGTGGTGATATAAATAGTGCAACCCAAACCTTTATGGAATTAAACTAAATAGCTCTCATTGTGAGTTTTATTTTTTGTAGGGTTGAAGAATGGTAGCAAAGGGGAAAGGTTGATGGCTAGGGACCGAAACTCGGAAGGGAACCCAATAGGGTGTGTAGGGGTGAAACAAATACTTAATGGACCAGAATGTATGGGTCAAAACAATATTATATGAATATATGCACATTTTTCATTTAACTATATGTTTTTTCATGAAACTAGGAGCTATTTTGTGAAAATATTCGGGTTTTGGGAGAAGGATATTGCACGGAGGATGGCCTACTGGGACAATTTTTTTATAAAAATATGTCACACAATAATAGAGTTGTAAAAAAATAGAGTTGAATGAAATTATTGACATTTCACGAAATTGGGTTCCCCATGGAGAATATTGCATGAAAACAATTTTTAGAGAAGCTCATTCATTAAGGGACATTGAGCAGTAATTTCATGCAATTTTGGAATTTTCATGCAATGCAAACTGTGTAACTGATATTTTCATGAGGTTATCAACATCGATTTTGATTAACTATATATTCTACAATTGAACCCCAAATTTCCTCTACAAAATTATGTGTCGATTCTATATTTATAATATATTTGTATGTGTAATGAAACAACTTTTGTATGGGAAAACATTATAGTTTTTCATGGAAATGACTTTGTTTTTTGAGGTTAGAACATATATTTGTGGATATTTTACATTCAATGTCACCTTTATCACATAATTCCATGACCCATACTAAATGTTCCCATGATCCCACTCACCATGACCACCACCAATAGGCAAGGGGATGGAGACTAGCAATGAGTAAGCATATCCCAAACATTAGATCCCTTAGCCTAAGTATCTACACACACACACATCTCCATGCTCGAAAAATAATGAAATGTAAAACAACTGAATGAAACCATATATGCATACATATAAAATCACAACAGATATATGAAGGGAAGAAAATTAATGTAAACATGGCCAAATATGTCCCACTACAATGAGTATGAAAACAATTATAATAATAAATTAAATTGGAGACAACTATCACAAAAATTGTAGGAACACAACTTGGTCTGTCCGGTCTCACTAAGCACTACTTGGTCCTGGTCCCTTTATGAATATGTATAAAGGTTTATCTTCAATAAAAAACACATCAAATTGGGAAAATCCCTCTCAGAGGTGAGTATTACAATACCCAGTAAGACAACCAAAACCAAAAAATAGAAAAATGGAATAATATTCTTATCTATTTATGTTTATTTATATAATTAGTATAATAAGAATATTTATATATACTCAAAAAAGGGACACAATCTAAAGGCAAAATCATTAATTTAATTCCATCCTAACATTCCATCTCAAAAGTCCCACAAAGCACTGATTTAGAAGAACACACTCAACAAGTCTGAGATCAATGATGATGTCCTTTGGAGAGGTAGTTCTCATTGGGTATCACCATTATAATTATACGTCAGAAGTATAAAGATAAATGATACACATACAAGGATCACTCCCAAGGATATAGGGAATAAAAATAACTCATATTGGATTAACCTACTATGTATAGGATTTGTTCCAACATCGTGTTTTTCCCAATGATACCAACAACTCAACCTAGGTCTTAATGATGAAAGGAGGATCCCACAATGTGCCTCACAGAAGGATTCCAACATCACTATCCAAGAAATCTTGTTGAAGGGATCATTGTACTATATATTGGAGGTGATTCCATGATGACCATCATGGATTGGATATGGAGAAATCACCTTAATGAAACTATTTTAGGATATATAAGAAATGGGATCCAAGAAAACATTGATAATGTACACAACATGTCATGGGATTACATTCAATGTCCATTTTTTATCAGGTCATTCCCATGTAAAAGTGATTATTCTCATGTCATTGTAGAAGAAAACATTGTGCTTGTACATGTGTACTCTTCTTTCACACTCTACTTCTGTACTAATAAATGGCATAGTCTGTGTACATACCCATCTTAGACATGTCTATGTATGAGTAAATGGATTACCAGAGCCCATGTACTTTGTCCCTTCTCTATGTACCCCCCAAAGTACACATCCAGCCACCGTGGAGGGGAAAAACATCGAGTGATGCTTAACTCCATCCCAACATTGTATCATCCTCAAGGAGGGCCCACAGGGTGTGTTTCTCACAATTATATGTCGTATTGATCAGGATTTCCCATAAATTGTGGTTCCAAATTCCTTGTATTCCCATAACTCCTCTACCTTAGATTTAAAATTTGATCTCACTAGAATTAAAGGATCTACTCTGGCAGACCCATGCTATCATCAATCGCCAGATTATTTCCCCCCAACCCGATTTTAATTCCTTCACACACATCATTTGCCTACTCATGTCGAAGAACATGAAAATCAGCTCCTCAAAACCATATGATCTACTGTGACTTCCATTTTTTAACAACCATCATGTTGTGTTGATCTCAGATCTAAAATATCAAATCATTGATCCATGAAAAACGTGTGAAATGATCAATTCCTTGGTGTATATCGAACCACAAGACATGTTATGAACTACTGCAATGAACATAAAATCAAAGGAGAACATCACAAGGAACAATCATGAGGAACAAACCACATTCAACGTTGATTTATATCTCTATTAATGGCTATTAGAATGATGATTGAAGAGATAAAAAATAATCACAATTAAATTCTCCCAATTACTGAAAAAAACTACCCCATCCCATAATACACAAAGGCTGGCATTCAATCTATTTTTTAATGATTTTTATTCGTCATAAAAATCATCAAATAAGAAATAATACAATAAAAAAATTTCCTACCTCGACTTAGATAAATAGATAAAGAATGATGAGGTTACACCATGATCATTGGAAAGATCCATTGTTTCAGTCTTGTACTGGTAATCAAACTCGGATATGGTCATAATCCACCAAGAAAACCTCTTTCAATGCTCTGTAGCATTACTAAAGATATCTTGTTCTTATTAGATAAACCTAAGAATTCCTTATAACCATTTACATGTATAATCAGTTAGTTTTCTTCATTAATGATATAAAATAAAATATAATACTTTGTTTTTTATTCATTTCATAACAATGATTAATTTTCCATAAACACCCTTCTCTACCGAATATAATATCACCACTAGGTTAAATCCCTCATTTTGAACTCAGTGATGTCCTAATATTTCTGATCCATTAACCGATTTATATTTTATTCCTCTTTTTCATGAAAAATGAATGTGTTTTCTATTTATTTTTTTTAATATATTTCAAACATTTATTCTGAGCACACCAGGCCCAAGAATTTCATGTCATATTAGTGATTCGTCTTGAAAATAATCTTGATAATATTCAAAAATAATAAATGGAGAATATATGTCACTAAATTATCCCCATCCTAGATATCTATATTCCTAAAAACCCAAAATAAGGATATATAAATAGATGTTGGTACAGGTCATGAATCTGTGCCCCCCACTCCCTAATTCCCTCTTAAAGATTAGCATGTTACCACCAGACACTCACTATAAGAATAATTATCCCATTATGGTTATTATCATCTATTGATCCATGATATCTACTAGGTACTCAGTAAGGGTAACTCCATCCTTGATATTCATCTCATCCCTGTCAATAATGTGTGATGGGATATACACGTACCTCCTCAGCTGTGACACATGGAATAAATCATGTACTCAGTCTAACTGTGATAGTAATGCTAAGAGGTATACCACCTCTCCAACTCTATATTGTATCTAGAAAGGTAAATATTGGAGATATTTCTCTACCCTAAATATACCTTTATATCCTTTAAAATTCACATATGAATATCATGTAATATCCTTCCAACCCATGGAATTTATGTACCTCTATCATGATCTTAGTTGGCCCCCAAGCTAACACTTCCGCATCATTGGTTGGGTCCACTAAAACTCTATTTTTTGAGATACATTTTCCTAGAAAATGGACCTCATAAATATAATAAATAAACATTTATAGCTTCCCATAAATATTCTGATCTATGAGTACATATATAACTATTCTCTAGTGTTTCACATGCACTTACATGAACACCTATTACACTTGAATATCTCTAAAAAATACTACCACTTACTGGTCTCATAATGGATGAAAGAACCATTTCATGACTCTCATAAACAATGTTCTGGAGTTTTTCATGCCTATATGCATCAACAAGTTATCATATTGATCGTAGAAACATCTGAACATTTTCTTCAACACATCCTCATATTATACTCGTAACTAGTGATATCCTAACCTATGTTCAACCTTGGAGAACAAATATTCCCCACTCAACTGTTCATAATGGTCATTAATCCTTGGTAGTGTATACTTTTCATCACATTACTCTTGTTAAATAATAGGCAGTCCCTAAGTAACCTCAAAATCCCATCCTCCTTGGGAAAAAAATTTTGGGCTTCCCTATGTGAAACACTATGTCTAAAAAATCTTTTCTTATATAAGCCCTGAAACTAAAAACACCAGTCAAAAATATCTATGAGATGCAACAGATATTTTGGATTATATATCTCTTTCCTTCCATGGTGTAGATCAATGTATAATCCTCCCTCTTGGTAGGAAAGTAATCCTAGAACATACTCATAAAATAAATCCTCCTACTCTTTACCACTATAGGGAACTAATAACTCATAACATCCACTACACCAAGGGTAAAACTAACCAATTGATGAGTATTTAGTAGTACCCACTATTGAATAAGTCCATCTTATGCTGCTTGGATTTCTCTTTCTTCCATAAAGTAATAAAATGTATCATCAATAATAAAACACTATATCCTCCACCTAAAACAGTCAATATGTTCATGAACTATAGATTTACAATCCATACATATGAGGAAATTGTAAGGATTAATCCATTCTAAAAATATATCCCAATATAAACTCTATCCTAAAATATTTTTGTCACAATTTCAGGATAGGTGTGTGATTGCTAAGTCATCTCCAGTAAGAGTCTCTTAATGTAAGGTTTGATCCAAGGAATCTAATATAAACTCTATGTCTCAAAAAAAATATTGGGAAGAAAGGAATGAATAGAACTTATGTCAATAAATACTATACCTAATGTAGAAAAAGACAAAGATCATACCTTGTAACATCCCTCGAGCCTCTGGATCATAATCCATGACCACCTGCAATTGTCCACTCCCTTTTCCACTATCTCAATTATCATTGTGTGGACCACCTGGGGGTAGTGGTGGTAATAGTTCAATGTTTCTAACACCTCTAGTTGATCTCCAAACTCTTCTTCCATGTCTTTCACCCTAAGAACCTTACCACTTATGGTGTTGTATATTTATTTTTGGCCCATCCATGGTCTTGCTGATAGCCATAAGGATGGTTAGATAATCTCATTAAACATTCCTTTTATCGTCACATGAGGAGCACTACCCATCTATGGGATGACTGTATCCATCCTTTATCCCTTAACAATAGACCATCTATTATGGGGCCACCTCCAAATAAATCAAACACATCCATGTCTCTGATATTGATGTAGGATCCTTTCATAAAATATCTATACTCTAGTGGGGACACTGTCGACAACCACAAGCTATGTGTGCACAACCAAGAAACACTGAACCACAAAGGCTCTCTCTTGCACCCCACAATATGTAGGAATCCATAAAGGTATAAAACTGGCCTGGATATCTCTATACAGTCCCCTCCCAAAGTAAAGATCTGAGAAAAACTAATCTCAAACCATATCCATAATGTACCTTTAGAGGTTGGTGAACCTAGATGAATAAACAACTAATTTCGTGCTTCCAGGATAATGATGTATAATATCATGGATGCGTATAACCCTCAATATATCTAGAGAGAACTCTTATATGAAAAGTCACTCAAACATAGAACAATCTAGATTCACCTTGTCATAAGATTGGGTTAGTAACCCCCGCCATCTTCCTATTGAGAGATGGAGAAGTCCCCCCCCCCCCCCCCCAGGACCACTATCTAATCTACTAGTTTCTTGACCATATAGGATCTCATGTCACCAACTCAAGACAATCCTAGATCTCCTATGGGTTGGATCAGCTCAAAACCTTAGGGACATCTACTATTAGAACTCTTGAAGTGAGCTCAAAAATTGTACCTCATCTGAAGGTACTATAGGTACCATATATTTCTCTATAGGTGGTGGTATATCTGGTTCACCTTGAAGAGGTAATACATCTAGAACTAGTTCCTATATCAATGCCTCATTTCTAAGGGGATCATCATCATGACCCTTATGATGAATCCTTCTTGGAATACATCAAGAAGGCATCCAAAAAATAACAATTAGTTGACATATTCAATGAGTATATCTATATAGATTTCTTAAGAAGGGATTATAAAACAAAACGCATTAAAAATTATGGATGTATCATTATTTTCCATGCAACCATTTTTCACATAAACCAAGTCAAAAATCAGGTGATCAGATTCATGGTGTGTGGATATGTCACCCACTTCAACAACACTAGAGTCCTGTTATTGAGCACCCAATTCAAAACACATAACAATTATCACCCAAAACCAATCTCATGGACTCTGATAGTGTGGTAATACTAACTCCCTTAACACCCATCTTTTATGACCAGTCCAAAAGGATATCATGTTGTAACTCCCTAAGACCACCTCCATTAGGTAAGGAAATGGAGACTTGCACCGAGTAGGAATATCACTAACATGGGAGGCCTAATCCTTAATAACTATACACATGAACACATCTACAAAAGTAAAAAATTATGAAATGTAAAAAAACTGAATGAAATCATTAATTCATATATGTAATCTCTTAACTATATTATTATAAAATGTAAATATAGGTAAACATGGACAAATAAAATTCCACCACAATGCTTCTGATAATAAGCCCATCCTATAAAAAAATTGTGGACTACTGTTAGAATATCAAAGGAAAACACCTCAGTATGTCCGGTCTCAATATGCACTGTATCATCCCATTCCCTCTGGGAACTGGTCAAAAGGTTGATCATATACAAAATACAAGACATGTTTTCCCAAATCTCTTATTGGGGTGAGTACAAGAACACACTGTAGGACACCCAAAAACCACAAAGACTTCAACAAAAGAAATAGTATTCAACTCTTCAAAGATATATGCCTATAATTCATATAAAAAGAATATCCAAATATATTATACAAAGAAATCCAATATAAAGGTAAATTGACAGTCAGAATGAAATCTGATGATTGAAGCACGAACATCCCATATTACACATGTCGGGGACGACACACTCCATGAGTCTAATACCGTAGATTATATAACAACCCATAATTTACATAAATGTTTAATACTTCAAAATTGAAGCATACTTATTACAACATATAACAAAACCATGAAAGGACCGTATAGGTATAGTGTCTTTAGATACTGGGAAACATAAACAACTGGTGCATAAAGCGTCTACACTGTCTCCCATTTATTTCCTCATATCTATAGTCTCTTTTGGCATATCTTACTTAATAACCTTCTTCCTGGCCTGGGGAAAGAAAACATACAAAAGGGTGAGCTCAAATGCTCTGTAAGGGTAAAGAAAATAGATATCAATCGCATCAAAATAAAAACATAACATTTTGGAAATCTTACCCTACAAAAGAGATCATAATTTCATAACATGGGAAAAATCATGGTAGTGAAATGTAATCCCAATAATCATAAAATAAAACATGAAACTTTGTGGCATACACACATAATCATAGAGAATCATTTCTTATTAGTCACGACTCATTTCCAAGACTATCTTAGTGATCAAAGTATATTTCTGAACTGAGTTCACTCCTCGTTTCAGTCCTGTTTCCCTGAACCGGTTTAACCTACCGTTCCATCCATGCCTATCTCATGAGATATAAAATCCTTAACCAATGCATTGGAGGGAGATATAGGTACCACCCATCTCATAATGATATCATTCTTATGTGTGCCACAAAATCATAAATCATACATCATTGCATAACCCATGTTATAAAAATAGGATTCTTAAACATCATGACATCATAAAACAATTCATATAAGATAAAGGAATTTATAAAAATAATTCCATCACAAAATAATCAAATCAATGTAATAATATAGATATAAACAGAACCCTATATTATCTTAGATGGAAAATAATTTTGATAAAACACTTGAACTCCATTCTTAAAGAAAATATCCTTTCTACTTCAAAAACATTTTCCTTTCTTAACATGTCATACAATTTTAAAATAAAAGTAGTTGATTAAAAATAAACTTGAAAACTTGTAAAGGAAACTTCTTGGAAATAATGTTTTAAAAATCCATTCATGTCGTATAAGTTAAAAAACATTCTTCTCGTACTTTTTTCGGAAAGGTCAAAAAGTACCTCGTACAAAAAACGACAAAAGATTCCTTTTATATCTTTTACTAAAAACTCACCGAAGGGTAAAATTGGATTTAAACAATTTTAGGTGGATGGAAACAATATTACATATTTGGGAAACATGGATGTGCATGATGAAATACACCCCAGTAAATACCAATGTATATACAATCTCGGATAAAATGAGATTTTGATATTTTCCCTTACCTTAGGTCCGATTTGTTTTGTAAGTGTCTGAACCTCCTGTATATTGATTTAAATAATGTTATTGACTTATTCCAAAATAATAATTATTTTTATGATATCATATATGGTCATATTCTTAGCTTCTTATTGGTAATATTTCATTACTACTTGTTATTCGGGTGTTTATTACTTTTTGTTCTTATGCGCGTTTTGTCGAAAAAATTCTTATTTTTATTTTTAGGTTATATATACCTCATTTCCAGAATGGTATTAGTGTAATATATATCATATTCATTCACTCAATTCATTTATATAAACATTATGCAATGAAGATCATTTATAACGAGTCGCATCACATCGTGGAGACGGTATTCCGTACGTACGCACGAGCAATGATATCGTTCCCATGATCGTGTAATTGTATTGGAGTGGATGTATACTATTTCAGAATAAATATCAATTTACAATAATCATTTATAGTTATTATTTAAACCATTATACCCATCCAATTAAGGTGGTGGTGGAAAATAGATTACACCATGGCATGGAGACGGTATTCCGTACGTAGGCACGTGTGGTGATTTCATTTTCTGTAGGATGGATAGATGGTGAAATAGGGTTGTTTCATACTTATAATAACATATCAGTATATGAGTGATACTGATGTTATTACTTCATAATGAAACATCTAAATAAGAATAAGTGGAATAAGAAATAAAGATGAAAGAATCAGTAATGGGCATTACCTCTTCTTTCAAGCGCGTCTTTGAGACCTCTTCTTAGGGCACTAAAATTGGTCTTTGAAAAAGACCAGAACCTCTAGGATGTTTATATGGAACTGGAGAAGAGAATTTTTCAGGGGTTGGCCGAGCTTGAATGCTCAAAGTGGTGTGAGGAAGAGAGGCAGGAGGTGCCCTTTTATAAGGGAGGAGAGGGGCACCGTTGGAATAACTAAAAATATTATTTTATTATAAAGTCAATATCGGTTTTTAATAGCTCCAAGTTGATATATTTCTAATATAAGGTGGGTATGGGTCTAAATCCTCTCATACAATAGAATTTAGACAAGTTTAGTTATCAATTTTAACCTTATCATTTAGATTTAACATTAAGTTAGATAATTTAACTTTTACTGTGTCTTCTTGTTTTCTTACACTAAATGGTTAATAAACATACTATATCAAGACAAACAAACCCCAAGTTGTTTATTGTTAATATATATAACCTTATCTAAGTCATTTTGCAGAACCTTAGATTTTTAGGAATAAAATAACAATTAATAATATAGTATTTGTTTGAAAAACTATTTTATGTTAATTTTGACACTATTTGGTAATTGATTTTTGTGAAAATCATAACAGAAGGATTAGTTAGAAAACATTTAATTAAATAAATACTAACATTTCATATTAACATATAAAATTATTTTAATTCATAAAAAGTCTCAAATTAAATTTATTTGGGTATTTATAACATCAATTATGTCAATATTTCATTAATAATATAATTACTGAATCATCATTGTATCATAATTAAATTAAATTATTTTATGTCTGAAAATTACAAATAAAATACCATTATGTAGGAAATAGTTTTACCTTTCTAATGAATATTTATAGTCGAATTTATCTTATGTATAAACCTATATTAAAAATTCTTTAGTTATTAATCTTTGATTTTAACTATTTTAACCCTTCTTTAAATAAATTGATAATAAATGTCCTAATCTAATCCAAGTGGGACTAAATGGTCATATTTTATTCCTAAGGTTGTTTTTGGTCGAATTAAACTTATCCAATAGAATTAGGACATGTGTTAGAGTAATAATAATATCATTTTTACCCTTAACTGCCCTATTAACTTTTAACAGTGGTAAATAAAAGTAAAAAGTTACTTTTCACCAAAAAATTATTTTCATCTCATTGAACCACATTTTACTTACTGACATCAACCTTGTGTCTCAGATTTTTGAAATTCCACACACAGAAGCGGTAAAATTAATTTTTATGAAAAAATTCAGTTTTTTAACTACCACTTAGTGGTTTCAATATTCATCAAAAAATGAAAGTTTCCAAAAAAATACCAAAAATTAGGCCTAAGCTATATTTGATATTATAAATTCAAAAATGATGTTTATTTTACCAAATTCAAAACATATCAGTCACATTAACTAATTTAAAAATTAATTCCCGTCGTCAAAACAAATAGCGTGTTTTTAAGAGATAATAACTATCAAAAGATTGACACTTGTTTATGTATGGTTTAAATGTGAAATTTCATCCAATGAACAACATTGTATTAAATTGTAAAAATATATTCTAAATATACTTTAAAACCACTCAAATTAATAATTTATTAATATTAATTATTTCGATTAAAAAATTTGTTTTTAATTAAAATTTAATAATTTTCACTATTCATCAGAATATGAAAGTTATCCGAAAAGTACCAAAATTTCACCCTAAGATAATTTCAATATTCCAAATCCAAAAATGAAGTCCATTTTGAAAAACAAAATTTAAAAAATTTCAAAAAGTGGTTATTACTATTCAAAACAGCTAGTTTTAATAATATTTTAATAGCATATCGTTGTTTACTGAAACTCGGTATTGCAAACGACGCAAGCTGTTGAGGAAGGCCGTGGTAGCGTGTAAAAAAAGCCAAGCTAGTGTTGTGTGTAGAGAAATATTCCTCTGAAGATTTATATAACATAAAAACAAAATATTTCTCAAAAAAGTCTCGGGTGTTACATTCTACCCCCCTTAAAATGAATTTCTCCCTCGAAATTCGTCACTTTGTAACAAAAAGATGAGGATACCTCTCCCTCATCATATCCTCAAGCTCCCATGTAGCTTCTTCTAATTAGTGGTTCCTCCATAAAACTTTCACCAAGCGATTGGTCTTTTTCCGTAGGACTTTTTCACTACGATCTTGAATCTCTATCGGCTGTTCTTCATAAAAAAGATCTTCCTCTAGCGGTACAACTTCTGAGCTGAGTACATGTGAAGGATCAGGTATGTACTTTCTCAGGAGTGATACATGGAACACATCGTGAACTCGAGAGAGATTTGGTGGAAGCTCCAATTGGTAAGCTACCTTTCCAACACGATCTAGTATTTCAAAAGGACCGATATATCTAGGGATCTACTTTCCCTTCTTTCCAAATATCATGACCCTCTTCCAGGGAGATATTCGTAAGAACACTTTATCACCCACTTCAAACTCTAGGTCTTTTCTTCGGTTGTCGGCATAACTTTTATGTCGACTCTGAGCTGCTCTTATGTGTTGTTGAATAGATCAGATATTTTCTGCCATCTCATCAACAAGATCAGGTCCTAATAGCTTTCTTTCCCCAACTTCATCCCAGCAAGTTGGAGTCCTGCATTTCTTTCCATAGAGAGCTTCATAAGGAGCCATCTGAATACTGGAGTGAAAGATATTATTATAAGAAAATTCCACCAAAGGTAGGTGTTGATCCCAACCACCTTTAAATCCATAGAGCAAGCTCTCAACATATCTTCTAGAGTTTGAATTGTTCTCTCAGACTGACCATCTGTCTAAGGATGATAAGCAGTGCTGAAACTCAACTCTGTATCCAGAGTATGCTGAAGACTTCTCCAGAACTTTGAGGTAAACCTCAGATCCCGATCAGATATAATAGAAAGTGGTACTCCATGAAATCTTACCAATTCCTTTACATATATCCTTGCAAGCTGATCTAGGGAGAAATCCTCTCTAACAACAATAAAGTGTGCAGACTTTGTATGACGATCAACTATGACCCAGATAGCATTATTGCCTTTGGATGTTTTAGGAAGTCCTCTGAAAAAGTCCATAGTGATGTTTTCCCATTTCCATTCGGGTATGGGTAATGGTTGTAACATCCCCTTAGACTTCTGTCTCTCAGCTTTAACTTGCTGACAAACCAAGAATCAAGAGACATATTCAGCAACATCTCTTTTCATGCCATCCCACCAGAAGTACACTTTCAGGTCCCTATAAATCTTTGTGCTTCCTGGATGAATAGAGAATGAAGAACTATGAGCCTCATCCAGCAGCTCCTTCATTATTTCTGGGATGGGAGGAACACAAACCCGATTCCTAACCTTTATTATCCAATCACAATCAAGGTTGAATTCAGGAATATTTCTCACCTTCTTTTGTAACTCTACATCTTCTTTATGTGCCTCTTTAATCTTCACATGTATAGATGGTTGAACATTCATTTGAGAAAGATACGATTCCCCCCTTCCATTATAATTCTAAGATCCATGCTTTGTAAATCCATAAATATTGGATCTTTTGTGATCCTCATCATGGATAAGCTAGCATGGTCTTGTCGACTTAATGCATCTGTCACCTTGTTTGCTTTCCCAGGGTGGTAATGAGTTGAGCAGTCGTAATCCTTAATCAGTTCCAACCATCTTCTTTGGCACATATTCATCTCCTTTTGTGTGAAAATATACTTTAACCCTTTATGATCAGTAAAAATATCACACCTTTCTCCATAAAGATAATGCCTCCAAATCATTAATACAATGATTACCGAAGCTAACTACAAATCATGTGTTGGGTAATTTTGCTCATGGATTTTCAACTGTCGTGAGGCATAAGCTATCACCATATCATTTTGCATAAGAACACACCCATCCCCTTCATGGATGCATCACTATAGATCAAAAACCTCTCTCCACTACAAGGAAGTGTGAGCACAGGTGCACTGGATAACCTTGTTTTCAACTCCTTGAAATTATCTTCACATTCCTCCGTCCAAACAAACATACCTCCTTTCCGAGTCACCCTGGTGAGTGGATTAGATAATCGTGAAAAATCTTTCACAAAACGTCAATAATATCCAGCCAAACCAAGAAAACTACAGATCTCAGTTAATTTTGTTGGTCTCGACCATCTTTCGATAACCTCTGTTTTTGCTGGATCCATAGATATCCCCTCTTTTGAGATTATATGACCCAAAAAACAACTTTTTGAAGCCAAAATTCACACTTGGTAAATTTGTCATAAAGCTTCTCCTTTCTCAGGGTCTTCAATATAAATCTGAATTGATCTTTATGTTCTTCCTTGCTCTTTGAATATACATGAATATCGTCTATAAAGACTACCACAAACTGATCAAGATAGTCTCTAAAGACTCTATTCATCATATCCATGAAGATAGTTGGGGAATTAGTAAGACCAAATGGCATCACTATAAATTCATAGTGTCCATACCTTGTACAGAAATCCGTATTTGGTATATCCTCCCTTTTGACCCTTAATTGATGATACCCTGAACGGAGATCAATCTTGGAAAAGTATTGAGCTCCGCATAGTTGGTCAAATAAGTCATCAATGCGTGGGAGATGATATTTGTTCTTGATAATGATCTTGTTAAGTTCTCGATAATCAATGCAGAGTCTCATTGATCCATCTTTATTCTTAACAAATAGAACAGGTGCTCCCCAAGGTGACACACTACGGCGTATGAGTCCCTTATCAAGATTCTCTTGGAGTTTCTTCTTCAATTCCTGCAACTAAATTGGGGAAATTCTATAAGGTGTCTTTGAACTAGGCAAAGCACCCGGTATGAGTTCTATTGAAAACTCAACTTCACGATTTGGTGGAAGACCCGACAATTCCTCCGAAAAGACATCATCAAACTCCGGTACAATGGGAATATTCTTAATTGTGAGTTTCTCACCAACCATTTGAGATAAATAACCTTCATTCAGTGGAATCAAGACCCGTAAGATGGAATAAATTTCCACTGGAAGGTTATGTTCATCCTTGCATCGATAGACGATCATAGATTGATCTGGAATATGAAATCTGACTTCCCTTATTTGGCAATTGATATGATCTCCATATAAAGAAAGTCAATCCCTGCCAAGAATCATATCAAATTCCACTATAGGAAGGATCACAATATTTGCAGGAAGCACCTTCCCACAAACTTCAATCGGGGAAGAATTATAAACTTTTGATGCGACGGTTGTGCCATTAGGTGTTGTCACAGCTAACTCAACATCTAATTATTGAGGTAATACGGTGATACCCTTAGAAAAATATTCAGAAATAAAAGAGTGGGTGGATCCAGAATCAAATAAAACATTTGCTACTTTAGAGTGAATGGTAAGTGTACCTTTCACCACATCGTTATCATACTCCACATCGCTGATAGAAATTGCATGTGACTTTCCTTTGTCATTAGACTTAATATTTTTTTGATGTCAATAATCATCAACAACCCTTGGATTTGGGTATTTATTGGCATAATGACCCATATCCTTGCACTTGAAACATTGAAGTGTAGTAGGTTCATTCTGTGTGTCCCTTCCTTTGTTTGCATCATTAGACATCTTCTTCCTATCATTGCGGCATTCAAATGCCCAATGACATTCCTTTACACATTTGAAACATTTACTTGTCCCTTTAAGACAACTCCCTCCATGTTTCTTTCCACACTTTGAGCATAAGGGAAAGCTCATCTTCTTTTCAGTGTGCTCTTTAGATTTTCCTTTGAATTCCATTTTCCTCTTCTTATCAAACCCATATGACTGATGGGTTACTCCAATCTTCTTCTCAACTTTGAGAGCACATAGAACAATTTCCTCATAGCTATTGAAGTCCCTTATGTCTAAGGCCCTTCGAAGACTTGGTTTTAAGCCACTAAAGAAGTGATCGATCTTACTCTCAAGTTGGATAATAATACTGGAAGCGTACCTTGCAAGTCTTGTAAAATTTGCTTCATAGGTACCAACAGATTCATCATCCATTTTCTTCAGTTCAAGAAACTCTTTCTCTATATTTTTTAGGAGAATACGAGGGAAGTACTTATTGAAAAATAAGTTCTTGAACTCGTCCCATTCGATGGACTCAATTTCATCCCTTTTCCTCGTATTCTTAATAAGATTCAACCGTTGATCAGCATCACCTTCCAAACGATACACTGCTAGGATGACTTTATTATGTTCAGAACATTGAAGAACTAAAAATATCTTTTCAGTAGTGTTAATCCATTGTTCAACAACTAATGGATCAGTAGACCCGCTGAAAGAAGGTGGACGCTGCCTCACGAAGGATTAAACAGAATATTGCTCCTTACTTTTCTTGTTTGGAAGTCCTGCATGATTCATAGCTTGAGAAAGTTGTGTGAGCATGGCTACAAGATTTTGCATTCCAGCTCCCATAACGTTTGGTTGCTCAGGGGGACAATCATTGCATTGCCTGTCGCATTCCGCATTAACACGGTTCTTTCGGGTTCCATCCATTGACTAAAACCAAGAAGAATAGTGTGAGCAACACTAGTTATAATAGGAAAACCACATAATCAAGAATAAAATTTCACACTTAGGGTCTTATCCTAGGTTATTCACGGTCATTCCTAAAACACTAAGATTGTGTTCTATGCTTAAAATTATCCTTAGGGTTCTTACAAAGGCTTCCACATCCTAGTTTCCAATGGTTGACTATACCTTTCCTCTGATACCAAGTATAACAACCCATACTTTACATACACGGTTAATACCTCCAAATTGAAGCATACTTATTACAACATATAACAAAACCATGAAAGGACCGTATAGGTATAGTGCCTTTAGAAACTGGGAAATATAAACAACTGGTTGATAAAGCGTCTATAGTGTCTCCCATTCATTTCATCATATCTAGAGTCCCTTTTGGCATATCTTACATAATAACCTTCTTCCTGACCAGGGGAAAGAAAAAATTCAAAAGGTTGAGCTCAAATGCTCAATAAGGGTAAAAAAAGAAATATCAATCACATCAAAATAAAAACATAACATTTTGGAAATCTTACCCTGCAAAAGAGATCATAATTTCATAACATGGGATAAATCATGGTAGTGAAATGTAATCCCAATAATCATAACATAAAACATGAAACTTTGTGGCATACACACATAATCATAGATAATCATTTCTTATTATTCAAGACTCATTGCCAAGACTATCTTAGTAGACAAAGTCCATTTCTGAACAGAGTTCACTCCTCATTTCAGTCCTGTTTCACTGAACTGGTTTAACCTACCGTTCCAGCCATGTCTATATCATGAAATATAAAATCATTACCCAATGAATTGGAGGGAGATATAGGTCCCACCCATCTCATAATGATACCATTCTTATGTGTGCCACAAAATCATAAATCATACATCATTGCATAACCCATGTAATAAAAATGGGATTCTTAAACATCTTGACTTCATAAAACAATTCATATAAGATAAAGGAATTCATAAAAATAATTCCATCACAACATAATCAAATCAATGTAATAATAGGGATAGAAACAGAACCCTATATTATCTTAGATGGAAAGTAATTTTGATAAAACCCTTAAACTCCATTCTTGAGGAAAATATCCTTTCTACTTCAAAAACATTTCCCTTCCTTAACATGTCATACAATTTTAAACTAAAAGTAGTTGATTAAAAATAAACTTGAAAACTTGTAAAGGAAGCTTCTTGGAAATAATGTTTTAAAAATCCATTCATTCCATATAAGTTAAAAAACATTCTTCTCGTACTTTTGTCGGAAAAGTCAAAAAGTACCTCGTACGAAAAACGACAAAAGATTCCTTTTATATATTTTACTAAAAACTCACCGAAGGGTAAAATTGGATTTACACAATTTTAGGTGGATGGATACAATATTGCATATTGAGGAAACATGGATGTGGATGATAAAATACACCCCAGTATATACCAAAGTATAAATAATCTCGGATAAAATGAGATTGTGATATTTTCCGTTAACTTAGGTCTGATTTTCTTCATAAGTGTCTGAACCTCCTGTATAATGATTTAAATAATGTTATTGACTTATTCCAGAATCATAATTATTTTTATGGTATCATATATGGTCGTATTCTTTGCTTCTTATTAGTAATATTTCATTACTACTTGTTATTCGGGTGTTTATTACTTTTTGTTCTTATGCGCGTTTTGTCGAATAAATTCTTATTTTTCTTTTTAGGTTATAGATTCCTCATTTACAGAATGGTATTAGTGTAATACATATCATATTAATTCACCCAATTACTTTATATAAACATTATGCAATGAAGATCATGTATAACGAGTCGCATCACATTGTGGAGACGATATTCTGTACGTACGCACGAGCGATGATATCATTCCCATGATCGTGGAATTGTATTGGAGTATATCTATACTATTTCAGAATAAATATCACTTTACAATAACCATATATAGTTATTATTTACACCATTATACCCATCCATGTAAGGTGGTGGTGGAAAATAGATTACACCACGGCGTAGAGACGGTATTCCGTACGTACGCACGCGTGGTGATTTCATTTTCGGTAGGATGGATGGATTGTGAAATAGGGTTGTTTCATACTTATAATAAAATATAATTATATGAGTGATACTGATATTATTACTTCATAATGAAACAACTAAATGAGAATAAGTGGAAGAAGAAATAATGATGAAAGAATCGGTAACGGGCATTACCTCTTCTTTGAAGCGCCTCTTTGAGACCTCCTCTTAGGGCACTAAAATTGGACTTTTAAGAAGACCAGAACCTCTAAGATGTTTAAATGGAAGTGTATAAGAGAATTTGGCAGGGGTTGGCCGATCTTGAATGCTCAAAGTGGTGTGAGGAAGAGAGGGAGGAGGTTCCCTTTTATAAGGGAGGAGAGGGGCACCTTTGGAATAACTTAAAATATTATATTATTATAAAGTCAAATTCGGTTTTTAATAGCTCCAAGATGATATAGTTCGAAGCTAATGTGGGGATGGGTCGAAATCCTCTCATCCAATAGAATTTAGACAAGTTTAGGTATCAATTTTAACCTTATCATTTAGATTAAACTTTAAGTTAGATAATTTAACTTTTACCATGTCTTCTTGTTTTCTTACACTATAAGGTTAATAAACATACTATATCAAGCCAAAAGAACCCACGTTGTTTATTATTAATATATATAACCTTATCTAAGTTATTTGGCCGAACCTTATATTTTTAGGAATAAAATAACAATTAATAATATAGTATTTTTTTTAAAAACTATTTTATGTCAATTTTGGAATTATTTGGTAATTGATTTTTTTGAAAATCATAACAGAATGCTTAGTTCGAAATAATTCAATTAAATCAATACTAACATGTCATATTAACATATAAAATTATTTTAATTCATAAAAAGTCTCAAATTACATTTATTTGGGTATTTATAACATCAATTATGTCAATATTTCATTAATAAGATAATTACTGCATCATCATTGTATCATAAATAAATTATATTATTTTAAGTATGAAAATTACAAATAAAATACCATTATGTATGAAATCATTCTAGCTTTATAATTAATATTTATAGTCTAATTTATCTAATGTATAACCCTATATTAAAAATTCATTAGATATTAAACTTTGATTTTAACTATTTTAACCCTTCTTTAAATAAATTGATAATAAATGTCCTAATCTAATCCAAGTGGGCCTAAATGGTCATATTTTATTCCTATGGTTGTTTTTGGTCGAATTACACTTATCCAATAGAATTAGGACATGTGTTATGGTAATAATAATATCATTTTTACCCTTAACTACCCTATTTACTTTTAACCGTGGTAAATAAAGTAAAAAGTTACTGTTCACCAAAAATTATTTTCGTCTCATTGAACCACATTTTACTTACTGACATCAACCGTGAATCTCGGATTTTTGAAATTCCACTCACAGATGCGGTAAAATTAATTTTTATGAAAAAATTCAGTTTTTTAACTACCACTTAGTGGTTTCACTATTCATCAAAAAATGAAAGTTTCCAGAAAAATACCAAAAATTAGGTCTAAGATATATTTGATATTATGAATTCAAAAATAATTTTTATTTTACCAAATTCAAAACATATCATTTACATTAGCTAATTAAAAAATTAATTCTCATCGTCAAAACAAATAGCATGTTTTTAAGAGATAATAACTATCAAAAGATTGACACTTGTTTATGTCTAGTTTAAATGTGAAATTATATCCAATGAACAACATTGTAATAAATTGTAAAAATAAATTCTAAATATACTTTAAAACCACTCAAATTAATAATTTATCAATATTAATTATTTCGATTAAAAAAGTTGTTTTTAATTAAAATTTAATAATTTTCACTATTCATCAGAATATGAAAGTTATCCGAAAAGTACCGAAATTTCACCCTAAGCTAATTTCGATATTTCGATTCCAAAAATGAAGTCCATTTTGAAAAACAAAATTTACAAAATTTCAAAAAGTGGTTATTACTATTCATAACGGCTAGTTTTAATAATATTTTAATAGCATATCGTTGTTTAGTGAAACTTCGTATTGCATACGACGTAAGCTATTGAGGAAGGTTGAGGCTGTGAGTAAAGAAATCCAAGCTAGTGTTGTGTGTATTGAAAGATTACTTTGATGATTTATATAATATAAAAACAAAATATTTCTCATAAAAGTCTCGGGTGTTATAGATTATGTTCATCTAAGATCCAGTACTCGTCATCTCTCACCATTATAGGTACAAACTGGAAGTCTAAAAAGATATGATACATATATGATGATAATTTATAAGGACATGTGATATAACAAAAACTTAATATGGATTAACCTGCTAATTAGATGATTGGGGCCCACCATGTGTTAGTCAGGAAGATACCAAGAACGCCACCTAGGGAACCAAGGATAATAGAGGATCTCTCTCTATGACTCACAAAAGGATTCCAATAACTCTGTATTTGAATTCCTAATCAAGAGATCATATTTTTATGTGTAGCAGGATATTCTAAACTAACCCTAAGGAAATGGATATGGGGAATTTACCCTAATTAAAATTTTTCATTTATATATAGGACAAGGTATTTAAGACAACATTGAAAGAGTACAAGACCTGTATAAGGAGTACACGTTGTGTCCCCTATGTAATGGGTCCTTCCCATGTAAAACAGCTTGTGATCATGTCCCTGTATAATTACACAATGTGCTTCTTCACGTGTAATATTTTTGTGTACCATTATGTGGTTTTTTTTGTGTAAATTCCTAACATAGTTGTGTCTGTGTAGTAGTACAAGGATTTTCTAAGCCCGTGTACTCTAACTTGTGTCTATGTAATCTCTATGGTACATGTAGATCCATAGTGGAGTGTCCAGACATCGTGTGACAAGGTCCCACAATGTGAGATCCTTTACCCCATCCAAAAACACTTTTTACCACAAGGAGATCCCCATACAAGATGTATCTATGAAGTACACAACATTTTTATCATTTTATTAGCAGCCCTGGTTCCTCTTTATGTGTACATTTGCTTCACTGGAACCTCAAATTTCTACATCAATCCTTCCAAAATCAATGATCTAATTCGGACAACCCTTTCTGCCATAAATCACCAGATTCTGGCTACCCAAACAATATGTAATTCCTTCACACACATATTTTCCATCACATATAGAAGAATAAAAATAAGGTACACAAAACCATCTGATCCATTGTTGCTTCCATCATTTCACCACGGTCATGTCTTGCAGATCCCGAATCTATATTATTGATTGTTTCAAGGAAATTTGTTCACAATGAATAAATCCTTACTGTATTTCAAACCACAGTCGAAATTAATAACTCCCACAATGAACGTATAATTAGGGAAAAAGATAAAATAAAAATCATGAGTAACTAACTTTGGTCTATGTTTATGTCGAACTATATTTTTTCCCTTAGAACAAAAAATGAAGAGATAATAAATAATCAAAATAACCTACAAATTCCTAAATAAAATTACCTCATCCCACAATATACAAAACCCATGGATCAATATTTTTTTATTGATTATCGTCCACCATTCAAATAAATAAAGTGTAAGTCGTACAATAAAAAACATCCAACATTGATTCAGATAAATTTTTTATGATTAAGGGAGTTGATTTGTGACTATTAGAGAGATATTATTATCATATCTTTCATTGGTAGTCGATCTATGATCTAATTATTGCATGTCAATTGAATCTCCTTACATTATCTCCAACAGTTCTCTAGATATCTTGTTTTTAGAGGCAAAACCTGGGAGTTTCCAATAACCATTTACCTATAGAAGTTGTTAGGTAATTTAATCAATTAAATGAAATAATTTAATTTAATTATTTATTTATTCATCTCATGCTCGTGGTGATTTTTCAGTAAAATTCCCTGCACCGATAATGGTTCTCTCATGCATAGGATAAAACCCACGATATGAACTTCATAGTTCCCTTGAATTTCTAATCTAGACCCCCATTTATATGTTATTCCTCTTTTTTAGGAATATCTCATGCTCATTATTTTTATTATATATGGAAACTTTATTCCAGGCTCCCTAGACATTGTAATTTCTTGTATTATTAGTTATTGGGGTAATGTACCAAACTTGGATGCCCCAGAATAATGCAGCAAGACCAGTTGTCCACCTCGACTCAAGTGCATCTCATTAAATTCAAGAGGCTACCAACTAGAAGCGGCAACCTAGGATGTGTCTGTGTGGAGACTATTCCCTATTATCAGAGGGTAACACAACTATTACAATCATACTACAATAGGGGAAGTATTAAATCAATTAGAAAATAGATAAGCATCTATGCTACTTAAAAAATTATAAATAAAATGAATATGGATATTTACAAACAATCCTAAAAGTAATCTCGTATATAAGATGATATGTCATGTCATTTGCCTAAAAAACATCCAAAATAGGGATACATACACCCCTGCAATAAATGTAAAATATAACAAAAGGACCAAAAAATACCATAACTATCATCCTGATCCTCACATCATTCTTGTGGTACCCTACTCCTATTAATTGAACAATGCCAAGCATCAAATTTTGGGGGCCTTCCCTGATCCCTACCTGCATCCAAGTAATCTATATGGGTACCCAATAACGGCCTAAGCAGGGTGTGAGATACAATCCATGTATGATACCACCATATATATCTATAAAAATTCCAATATTTTCAATATAATCTATAGAATACTGAATACTATAATATGTATGGAAGTACTAAAAGTAACGTTCCATTGAAAATGTAAACAACCATGTGATCCTCTACCGCCATGCAAGGATCCACACAAAACATTTTTAAAGCACTTATCATATGGTTGCTAATAAAAATGTATGTAAACACCGCATCCATGTTGTATAAATAGTATATCATACCATCATGAACATTCTATATAACATGAATATCATATCAATCCCAATCATGTTTCATAACAAGAAGTGTCCCAATTTACCATGGCTGAGCTGTATAATCATTCATGTAAAAGTTTCCATGTTCATGTCGTATATTTACGGAATTCGAACCCCACACATCAAGATCCATGGTATATAAGACCATGGAATCCTAATTGAGTTTTAGAAGAATCTTGATGGAAACTCTATAATGTAACTGGTGGATTCTAACAATCATTTTAAAAGATAATTTATTATGAGTGTCTGTAAAGCTATATCTAAGGAGTATAAATTCTCTTATCATACAATAAAATCAATATCCATTTACCATACAGGTATAAGCCATTTTCTACCATTAATTGAGATATATGGGTTAAACTTATATGAATATAAATGGGGTCATGTTTCATGGTATACCAATAAAGGCATCATCTTCCCTCTCAATTAACATCTAATTCTATCAATTAATTCACAAGAATTCATGTTCCATGAGTACACCCACTAATGTACATATATATATATAATCATTTAATCATCAGCATCATCATTAAAATTAGGCAATATCCATCTCATGATAGTCATTTCAATTCATTTCATTCCATTTTGGGCTTCCTCTAACCAGAAAGGCACAAAAATCACCCCATAGGTGGTATATAAAACGGAAATCATAGAGGCACACCCCATGGGTGACCTGGGTCAGGAAAACACCCTTCATTGAGTCTAATGGTACTAGTGGAAATCCCTAAATGGTTCCATTACCTTCAATTGAATTATAAATTTTATTTTTGAGGCCACACAAAAAAAATATTATTGGGGAAAAATGGAATATAGATATGTATAAAGAACCAAACCACTCAAGAAAAGTTTAGAACACATACCATAGGCCTATATTCAACTTCTCATCGAGTATCATCTTTTTATTAGACTAATATTGAGACAAAAATGCATAATGGATGAAGTAACTATAAATATTTCATATTATCTTGCACCAAAATATCATAATCGATACTAAGAATAATGAATAATGACATAAAAAGATAGGATTAATCATTGATATTAATCCAATGAGCCTGATGATTCTCAATTCTGAATTCAAATGGAGAGTCAGTGGAAACACCTAATCAATTGGATCAAATAGGGATCTAAAAATCAAGAGTATATTTAATGTGAGAGAAGTAGAATTTTTTTTTGAGTTATAACATATTTTAATATACAATTGTAATTTCCCTCAAATTAATGGGGCACATAGTTTGACTATGTAGTAGGCCAAAACATATGCGAATTGTGCACCATATATTTTGTTATGATGGAACTGACATAGTCACTATGCATATGTTGACTACCTATGTGAAAAAATTACATATTGAAACTGATAAATATTCAAAGTTCCATAAATGGGTGTATACCACCAACCTCATGGTTTCCAAAAACTATGCACACTCTGGAATCCCATTGTCCTGCTCCACATGGCTTCATCAAACCGTGCATCTTTGGTTACATGGTTACTACTAACCTTGTCTCCGAAAAAATTTCCTCCAAGAGGTGGGATTCGGGATCAGAACAAGTCTGGGACACCCATGAATCCCCCATAACCTCAAAAGGTATTCACACTAGTCCATAACAAACCATTTAACGTGAAATTAATGATACTTGTACCTCATACAAAAACTCATGATCATAAAATATTCCACCCATAAAGAAGTTACTCCACATATTTCCCTCTCAATTCTGGCCAAAATTTTACTAGGAATAACTCTGTTCATTGAGCACATAAATCAACTTCTTGCTCCCAAGTCTCATCATGTAAACAGTTATGATTCCACAGCACCTGAACTATAGGACATGATCATCCTTGGAAAATATTTGTTCTTTTATTAATTATATGAATAGGATGATCCTCAATGTATACATCAACTTAGTAATCCTCCAATTCCAACTACGGAACATTAGACTAGTTTGAATGATCATGGTGTAGCTCAGATATGTGGAAGACATCATGCATGGCCTAGTACCTCTAAGGTAACTACAACTGATAAACTCTCTACCAATATCTCTCAAGAATATCAACTTACCTGATATATCATAGGGATAGAATACCCTATCTCCTGGTCTACCTGTGTCCCATCCTCAGTGATATATGTAAAATGACCAAATCCACATCCTTGAACTCTACAGGTCATATGCGGTGATTGTTGTAATGTTGTTTTTGAGATGTTATAGTATCCATCTATTTTTTTATCAACTGGACTTTCTCAAAAGTCTCTTGCATTATAAATATTACTAGTAAAGATACATCACCATACTATAACATGAAAAAGGGCAGTAAGTATGGATTTATTTACAAATACTCATAAAGATCCATCAATATAGTCACGTGATAACAATTTTTGTTGGAAAAAATAACAAGGGTATATACATCCTCCAAGATCCCCCAAAATCAAATATGTATTCCCACAATATCTCCTCAATCACATGTCTCATAAAATTTGACAATCCATTAGTTTGAGGGTGTTATTTTTATGATTAGAAGAACTTTCATACCAAACTCTCTCTAAAAACACTTTTGGTAACAAGAAGTAATCCAGGAATCCCTATCTTAATAAATATTTTGAGGGACCATGTGTATCCATACTACCTCATGGATGTAAAATGTCCCAATATCTTCAACAATGAATGTTTCCCAAGTCATTAGGAAATTAACAACCTTCATAATACTATCAACAACAACTCACATAAAATCACTACATCAAGGACACCTTGGCAAAACTATCATGAAATAAATCATGATGTCTTCCAATTTCTACTCAATAATTGGTTAATTATATAAATATTTTTATTTTCACTGATTTTCCACCTTCACCTATTTTTAGGTTCAACAAATTGATACAATACCATCCATCTCACGTTTTAACCCTAACCACAAGTACTAACGGTATAAGTCACAGTACATCTTTGTAATTAAGGAATTCACTTCCCAATATGACGAATTCAACTACTACATAAACACCTCTTGTTTTTTCACTCAAACCTAAACATGTCCATGGAGACACTAGATCTCATCCTCACCTATGGTTAAAACAGCCGGAGAGTCCTCACCAACTAGACTCTTTCGAAGGACTATGGCCTCAGAATCAGCTAGTTACCTTATCCTAACTATATCTATTGTGTTATAGGTCATAGATAATTATAAATGATAACTATTACCTTTAATTTCCTTCACCTACATGTGAATCTCCGAAAATAATTCCATAAGCTTCCACCTACTGCTGTCATTTTAAACTTCATGTATTAGAGACCTCCGACATAGTGCATCAGCCATTGTCTTTCGGTTACAAAGCATATAGGCCATCTCAAAGTTAAAAAATATAGGTACTCAACCCACCTTTATTTCCTCGTATTCAGATCATGTTGTGTAAAAATAAACATGAGGATGTTTTTCTCTGTATACACCAAAAAATTCTCTCCCATTAAATAATTTCTCCAACAGCACAAAGCATGAACAAAAACAAAAAACTCAAGATTGTGCATTGGGTAATTCCTATCATATGGCCACAAATTCTGAGACTCGTATCCAAGACTCTTTCCCCCTACAACAGAAATAATCCATGCCAGATACATGAAATGTTACTATATACATTGTGGCTTCTTCCATGCTAAAGAAGAATCAGGACTAACACTGAAGTCAGTCTCCTTTTTAGCTCTGGAAAGGATATCTCACAATTATATTTCCATTCAAATTTCATACCCTTCTTAGTTAAGAATTTGAGTGTCATTTCTTGGATTAAAAAATATTTTATTAAACACATTTAATATTCTACTAGCCCAATGATTCTCTATATTCCAAATAAGATCATAGGATTCTCCTAGTAAGCTATATTTTTTACTTTCTCTGTGCCAACTGATACTATTTCCTCTGAAATAATATGACATGTGAAGTGAATATTATCAATTAATAAGTGGTAGTTTGTGAGATTATAATATAACTTTTAATATATTATTACATACAAAAATGTGAAAATATATTTTTTATAGTCATTTATATTGTGATAATACACCAAGATATCGTCCTTGAAAACCATAATAAATGAATATAGATAATGATGGGGAACTCAATTAATCAGTGCAATGAAAATCATTGGTGTGTTCATAAGACCTAATGATATAAACAGATACCCATGTAGACTATATCTTCTATGAAAAGTTGTATGAGGTATATCTGTAAGTTATAAAATCACCTGATGAAATAAATTTCTCCAATAAATTTTGGAGAACACCTGATATCCTCTTAGCTGATCAAATAGGTCATCTATCTATGTAAATAGATAATGGATCATAACTATTAGATGGTTCAATTTCTATTAATCCACACATATCCTAATGGTGACATCAAACTTTTTCTCTAGATTGACCAGTGAACCCCATGTAGATGTATTTGGTTATATAAGCCCCCATTCCTCCAAATCCACTAATTTTCTCTTCAGATTCTATAACTTCATAGTATTCATCCTATAAGGAGGACTGGATACCAGTGTAGTTCTTACTAGAAGATCAGTGGGGAAATAGAATTCTCTCTTAGGTGGTAAACCAAAGAAATATTTAGAGAAGGTGTCTCAGAAATGATCTTCCACTGGAGGAAAGTCCACCTAATAACCTCTCTGGTTGTTTAGATACTAACTGAAAATCTAGGTTGTCAATCCACCCAACCCCTGATGCTATGGTCCACATCATCTTTCCCCCAAATCCCATTCATCCTTGGGAGTATAAATTATTTCCTTTTTCATGGTAAATTCTCCCTCCACTGATAATAGTCAACATAAGTTTGATAAATCACTAGCAATTCCATCCTAATTACAGAGTTAAAACTAGTCATCTCGAGGAAAAATTGATTCCAGATGAAGTGACACCCACCAATCTCAAGGAAGAAATCTCTCCACTAACTTACATCATCTATTTTTATCCCCAATGGATTGTCAAGAAATAAAAAACCCACATAAAACCAAATCACATGCATAAGGCTCTCTATAATTGGTACATATATAAAACTAATTGATACACCTATTTCTGAAATAGGGAATATACATGAATTGTGGATACTATGATTATTCCTGGCAGCATATATGAGTTTTCACCCTAAACCTCAAGTGTAGACTCTTCATAATGGATATGGCTTGAACCATGACCTTGTGACATAACCTCACTACACATAGTTTCCCCTCTCTATTGACTTGGTAAAACTGGTTTCTGGATGCCTCAACCATAACAAACACCAACTCGGCTTGATTCAATGGTATATTACTGTCTAGATATTTCAAACTAAGTTATGAAACCCTCTCCCAAACCTAGGGACAATGCTTACCCCATACCCCACACTACTAGAGGGAATTTCCAATAGAAAAATTTCACGTGGCCCATCCTTCCAAAATCTAGAAAATCGACAATGTCATGATCACACTGATTTATCATGAGGCCATGTATGCCATAATAATGGTAGAAAACTAGGATACTGGTACTCATAGATTCATGGGTATTCATCTCAATGGAATTATCAAAATGGACCTTCCAGCATGTAGAAGTTTAACCACTGGGCCAAAGACTTCACTTCTTTACTCAAAACTCCTAGATTTCCTTAGGTTATACTTCGTAATTACCACTTGATTTACTATGTTAGTAATAATCATCAATCTAAACACATTTAATTGAGATTGAACAGAAGGTCGAAGACCTTCCTCAAAGTCTCTCTCACATGAAACCACATTAGAAAGATATATGTGTGTAAATTTTTCATCTCTATAAAGCCTGCTGGATACTTCATAAACATCAGTTATCCATACTCCAAAAGTATGATCTCACTATAATTATATTCTCTCATAGTCCGAAGGAAACAATTGCATATAATCTAGTTTTTAAATCCATCCGAACAATGTCACACACTGTATTAACATTATTAAAAAAAACCCCACACGTTCTTTACATCTCCACAAAGAATATAATACAAGAGCTTTCATGTCCTCTCTGTTGGTGTATCAAAATAATTTAATATTGATAAATTAGCTTCAAGAAATATCTCATTATCATGTGTACCTCCATCACCCAAAAATATTTAAGGTTGTGGCAGTTGGTATATACGCATCAACTTAGCCGTAGATGAGGCAAGCTGCAGTGATCCCTATAATATATGCATGAAATGCATAAAACTCTCATGGAATTATGACATAACACATGTTCCTCGTAGAACTAATGTATCCTTATAAAGCTCTATAGGATTCTCCACTGGTATCCCATGGATCATTTCCACCAAATCGTGATTGTTTCCATCCTCCTACCATACGACTACAGGTCATCGTGGTAGAATGTCTCTACAATTCCAAATGCATTCCTTAAGAAAATAATGATATCTAAAGATCATAATTAAAATTATAGGATAGGTAACACATTCCATTAAATAATTTTTTACCACATATCATTCTACTAATTCCATTACTGGTAAATATAAACTAGTGAAACATCACTAGGGACACTACCTAAATTCCACACAAAAAGTTGGGTCAAGGTTCGGTCCCTATTTCAATGTTTACAATTTCATTTGATTTCATATCATTTTAAATTTCATTTTAAATTGTTGGACCAAATGGTTCTCCAATTTTAATCCATAAGGGTCTATACTCCTCATGAACCAGAATATGGCGTCCACCTAATCCACACTATAGAATATTTCAGACCATGTGACTAATTGTTCTTTAATCAACACCCTATATTTGGATTCTTAGGGTGTCTATTTTATCCTAATTAGAGAAATAACTCTTAGGTTATGGATTAAAATATATGTACCAACCAAGTTTCTCAATTCCATACAAAAAATTTCAATCATAATACTAGGTATATCTATCAAGGAACCTACCACAACATCCAAAGAACATGAAATAAATCCTAAATGGAGTGGAATAAAGAATGACATGTGATTCTTGTAAACTTCTGAACATAATTCATGATATGGAACACCATAATCTCATTAGGATTCAAAAAAACATTAATAATATCATTTATAACATCAAAATTATAGTGCATCACTCACGGGTGGAAGCAAATTAACTTTAGTATCCAGAAATCCTAAAAACATAAATTTTAATTTCAGGAAATTTGACTTTTCTGTGTTCAATGTTTTGATATATTAAGGCCTGACTCATTAAAAAATTATAATTTTTAGTAATAACCTTTCTATTGTCTCAAATTAAAAAAGTAGAAAAGAAAACCCCTTTGATGCCACATTTTAATGTCCCAGACTCCGATGCCACAGAACAATGCTTTGAGCCTGGTTGGCCACATGTCCTCAAGTGCATCTTTGCAAACTCAAAAGGATACTGAATAGAAGTGTGGGCCTAGGGTTCATCTGTGGGGATAATGTTCCATCTTATTAGAGTGTAACACAATGGTAATAATCATACAACAATATTATAAGCAGTAATAGACAAACATCCATGACACTAAAACAAATAAGGAGACATAAATTAAACATGAAGATTAAAAAACAATTTCAAAATTAATCTCATATAAAATATGATATGTAATTTCATGTTTCCAAAATGTATAAAAAACAATGTACATATTCATCAGTATAATACATGTTATAAAACACCAAAAATACAGAATACTAACCTAGATAGCATCATGAGCCTCAACTCAGTCCTTTTCTCCACTACTTCTAAGCATGGAACAAGGTCAAGAATAAAACTTTGTGTTTTTTCCCTGATCCCTACCTTCAAACATATAATCTATTTGGGTACCCAATAGTGTCTATAACAAGGTAAGAGATACAATCCCAATAGTTCACCACCCAAAGTCTATAAAAAATTATTTTTGAGAAATATAAGATAAAGAAGAGTTCATAGTATAAGAGGTATGGTAGTTTTAAAATTCATGCTCCCATCGAAAAATTAAGCAACCATGTGATCATGTACTACCATACTAGGATCACTGAAAAAGAAGTGTCAACATCATAGCACAATGATCCTAATAAACAAAAGGATTTGAATACCACTTCCATTTTATAGACATGGTATATCAAACCACCACAACCATTCCTTATAACTTTAATATTGTATCAAACATAACCACGACATATATTAATACATGTAAAAATTTACCATGACCAAGATGTTTAATCAAGAATGTAACAATTACTAAAATAGTTCCATATATTATCAAATTTCAAGTACCATAAGGCTTGATCAAATGTATATAAGACCAAGGTATCCTTGTTGAGTCCTAGTAGAATCTTAATATAAACTCTGTAATGACACTGGTGGAGTCTAATGATCCTAAAAACAGAGCACGACCAATATGAGTTTACCAATGTGAATCCAAGGGGTATAAATTACCTTGGTATTATATGTTATCAAGATCAATGGATCATACAGATCTAAGAGGAATTATACCAAAAAACAAGACCCATTGGTGAAACATCCATTCCATCTTAGTGTAACAAATATCCATGGTTTACCAACAAAGGAATCCACTACCATTTCAATTCACATCTCATCCAAATCATCAACTCACAAGAACTCTTGTTCCATGTGTATACCCACTCTTGTAAAAATCCATATAATAATTGAACTTAAATAATCGATATGGAAAACGGGCAATATCCATCTCCTAACAATAAATTAAATTCAATTCAGATTACTACCTGATTCTTATAACTAGGAAATCACAAAAATGACCCTATGTGATGTATATAGAAGTGAAATCCCAATTTCACAGCCCATGGGTGACCTGGAATGGGTAAACCACCATAAAAAAGACTCTAGAAACTAGTGGGAATTACTAACATGTTTCACTACATTCAATTTAACTATTAAATTTATTTTAAAGGCCACATTAAAAATTTTAGAATGTAGAACAATGCCAACTATCTTTATAAACCACCAATCCACTCAAGAAAATTGTAGAATACCTACTAGAAGTCTGTATTGTAGTTCAAATCCAATAACAACTTCTAATTTGATTTAGATCGAGATAAAAATGAAGAATTGATGAAGATCCTTAAAATAGGGTTTATTTTTATCAACCTAAATAACTCTATCAATACAAACAGGATTGAATAATGGGTTTAAAATAATGACTTACTCGTTATTATGAATTCAATGAGACCGAGGGTGCCAGAATATGAGTTTGGATGGAAAATTGGTGGACAAGCCTATATAATTTCTCAAAGAGGGATCTCAAAATCATGCTACTATCCAATGTGAGATAAAAATAAATTATTTTTGTTTTATAATAAAATTAGAAATTTTCCGTCAAATTACTAGGCCACACGATTTTTCCGCCTGGTTGGCCAAACCGTGGGACTACTATGTCAACTTGATTTTCTTAATGGGGAACCCGCATTGTAAATTCCCATGGTTTGACTAACTATGTTGAAACCATGAATTTTGGATCTACTAAAAATTATATGTACCCTTTAAGGGTGTTCCCTCCATCGGCATGGTTTCCCCAAGCCATGTGGGCTCATGAATCCCATTGTCAAGATCTTCATGGTTTCATCACACTGTGAAACTTGGTTCGCATGGTTCTAGACATATAGAACAAATATTTTCTTACAAATATATAGATTTGAATTCCAAGATTGTATGGGATTAAAAAAAGTCACATTGAAGCCTAATAAATGAATTATTATCCTGGTCAAGGTGATATATCATTTGTTCCATTATTTTGGGCATTGTTTTAGTGAAAACATGGGTGCACACATCATAGATGCAATATTGGGCACACCCATGAGCTATAATTGGGCTCAACCCTTAGTATAAATTTTATAAAGCACACCTATTTCTCATATAATGATATAGTACCATATCAATAATATAACACTTTATTATTTCACATTTTTATTATAAAAACCTTTAAAAAGATTTTTGACCCATATAAAAATTTTCCATATAATAAAATTCACTTTCCTATTAAAAAGAACTTTTCCATTTCCAAAATACCATAAAAATGGGGAGATTTTTTTCATTGACTAACAAATTAAAACTGTTAAATGAAAAAAAACATCAAATAAAGTTTACGGTGGTGGGAAATGTTTTTCTATATATAGGTTAAAAAATAACATTCCTTTTGACTTTTTCTTAAATACTTTGATATACAAAATCATGAAAATATTACTTTTGAAAAAAAATTAAATAATATAAAAATATGCATAAAATGACCATTATAAAATTTTTATTTCCATATAAAAATATTCATAAAATTAATTTAGAATCATGGACAAGAAAAAGATCAGTTTGCAAGGAAAACATTAAAATTTAATTTTTTAAAGAATGTCCCTTAACAATTTAACAACAAATGCATTTTATTCCCCATGAAAGAATAAAATAAAATAAAACATTTAAACAAAATGGGAATAATTTAATTACTGATATAAAATATCAAATTTTCTTTTATAAACACCTCATAAATTAATATAGTCACATAACATCAAAATATGCCTCAACGAAAGGAAATTGAGACAAAGTCCTTTAACTTGAGTATGAGTTTTAATATATATTCATTATAATCCTGAATAATAAACAAATGTTAATTATTTAATTACATAATGTCTTCTTTCAGTTTTATTATTCCATTTTTTTAAATTATTTACATGTTATATATGATTACATAATCAATTAAGTATTTGTCTGATGTTTTGATGATAATTGAATTATTTTTCAAAAATGACAGAAGTCTGTTGACTATAGTAAAAAAGATTATAATTCCATATTATATATAATAAAAACCAATAAATATTTATCATTTCAATATATAAATTATATATTTAAAACCAATCATGAAATATATTTATCCAAAAACGAACTATGTTTCAATCACGAAGATGGTAGGTCGTACGTACAAATGAATAACGTTTCCCTTTTGAAACGATCATTATAAAAATAAGTTTTGTATATTATATATTTATAAAATTATAATAACATAATAAATATTATATTATATATTTATATATACTCATATATATCGTCCATGTGATGTGCAAATGTAAAATATGAATGGCATTGATTCATGGAGGAGGTAGTTCCCACGTACACACAAACGATGCTATTATTTTTTCATGAGTGGAAAGGTAAGAAAAAAATGATATATTATAATTTAATAAAGTTAAAAATTTCACTAATATCATACTTATGTCATATATATCACAGATATTAACTAATGTTAAACATATTACCTTCTTTGTAAAGTGTAGGTTAACAATGAATCACAAGAATCTTGATGTGGTAGTTTATTATACACAAGAAAATGTTATTATATCACCAATAAATGGATATTAAGATGATATATATGATATCATTAATCTATAAGTATAATTATGTTACAAAAAACATATATTCACTTTAAATGAATCATTATAACATTCCATGAGAGGATATTGGGGATTGTATGCTATCTTTCATATTTACTTTCGTGTCTAGCAGTAGTGACATCCCTGAATGATCACGACTATGGAATTGGATTGAGTTATTTGATTATTAGTGATCCAATTGGGTTTTTATAGGTACTTTAATGTGATAGTGGATCTTGTTGTGAATACGAGAAGATGTCCTTTTCTTCATCGAGCTATTCTAGACATTACCCAGTTCATGTCTCACAAAGGGTTGTCGAATATGGGGTTTTTATGGAGATTCTTCACATAGTGCCATAAACAGAGACTTATTGAACATTCATGGTGTCAGTTGGATTTTTTTCCTTGCTTATTTTCTTGTTATTTCTTATTTTAGGAATGTAATGGAATCTAATCTTGATCAAAGAATATCTGACCACTCCCCTCTTCTTATTGATATATTTCCTAGTCGGGATAGAAGGATTTCTGTGGGTTTCCACAACCTTTTGACTATGTATCTATGTTACCAACACATAGTGGAATTATCATGGAATAAACATATTTATTATAATTCATGGGAAGGATTACAAAAAAAACTAAGGAGTATCGGGGAGGAACTTTTGGTGTGGGTTAGAAACCATCATCCTTCGACTTGTGACCTGTAGGGAATGAAGACAAAGACTGAGTACCTAGATTCTAGATTAAAATTTAACATGAATGAGAAAACATTCAAGGATATGGATGTTAATGTGGATAAAATGGATAAAATTTTCCTGAGGGAGTAGCATATTGAACGTGATGAATCAATAGTAAGGTGGGTTTGTGAGGGGGTTTGTAATACTAAATATTTTCAACCATGCATCAAGTAAAATTAGAGGTACCCTTGGCCTAATATATAGATAGAGGATAGATCCTCCTCGGATGACCATAACACTATTGGTGGATTAGTAGAGACCTTTCTTAGGAGCCTTCTAGGAGGGACAACCCCTGGGATGGTTGAAGGGTATCTGAGGTGTCTAGAATAAATCACTTACGTTTTTCCTAGGGAATTTTTTGTGAATGAAAATGACCTGATCTGCTCCATACTATATGATGAATATATATTAGGGGATATGAATATTCTTAACCAGGACAGTACCCTATACTCAAATGGGTTTCTAGGTTCCATATTCCAAACATCTTGAGGTATGGTCAAGGACGATGTTGTTCTCTCCATCTAGGACTTCTTCTGTGATGGTACCATTCCTCGTTCCACCAATGCCACTTCTATGCTTTTTATTACTATGATTAGGGATCCCTCCCTCCTCTAGCATTATCATCATATGAGCATGTGCAACTTCACATATAAGATCCTTGACTTTATCCTCCACAACAGACTTAGAACTCTTCTACCTCAATGGATCTCTCTTGAGCAGCACGGCTTTGTAAACAATGATCAATCCAAGGGGATACCACATTATCATAAGAGATCATTGGTGGAATTAATACTAGATTCCACAATTCTAATATGGTGGATAAGGTGGATATGTAAAATAACTACAATAGGATTTAGTGTGCTTTTATCGTTGTGTTTTTGATGTGTATGGGATTATTTTCTTGGGTTTTTGACCTGCTCTACTAGTGTTTCAGCTCTTTGTGGATTTTTTCCACTTCTTGGGTAGGAAATATGGGGTTTTAAAGAATTTTTTGGGATGAGTAAGGGGTATATTTTATCCCCAATCGTTTATCTCTCCCTCAATATGTCGTTGGCCACCTCATCAACAAGGATATTGTGTCGGGATCCATCAGGCCTTATCAGTGAAATTCTAGTCTATATAGTAGCTCTAATTTTATGTTTTTGGATGATTCTATGATCATTATGAATTCTGACATGTGGTATTTTCATGAGTTTAATAAGATCGTTTTTTTTTCAACATTGTGGAAAAGTTGTTAATTATATTAAGAGAACCTTCTATGTCTTGATACATTGCAGGGGAAACATAGTTGTTTCATTGAGAAGGAGGCTCGAGATGCAGTATGGTTCTATTCTTATGGAGTATCTTGGAGAATCAGTTTACCCTATACTGTTTCAAATCCATCACATCGACCACATAATTTCTAAAATTACTTGATGAATACATAACTGTAATATTTTTTCACTGGGAAGTATAATTACCTTTGAAAATAGTGTACTAACTTACATTCCATGACATGCACTCTCAGCCTCTCTGGTTCTGAAGGGTGTGATTTCTAATATTCTCCCTACTCATTCCCCATTTATCTAGGATGCATAAGAGGAGGTGGAAAAACACAGGGAATCCTGGAACATAATTTAAAGCCCAGTATATGTCGGAAAAATATACATGAATAGAATTTTTGACATGTTTAATGGAATGTGGACAAAGATGGCTTTGATGATTATTGAGGCTCGTACCATATAGGGTAGCTTCATGGCCACTCAGATCAGTAGAGGGGGAAATAGATCTAAAAACACAAGATATCTCTGTGGTTGGAGGATTCCTCTCACATTAAATATCTTCAACCTCTTACAAGATGGATTGTGGGATATGTATAAATTTCAATTTAGAATCATTATTGGATTGGTTATACTCTTGTCTTTCCTGGTCACCCAGTCACCCATATCACCTTTAACTAGGAGATTATTTATCCAGAGTTTATCGTAGTTTTGTTTTATAGTAAAAAATATATGGTTTTTGATATGATTGATCATTGGAATGACTCGGATAGATGTTTTTTTAATGAATCATCTGCAGTTACCTTCTCTTTTAGGGATTGTATGTGGGTGTCTACTTGTGTGGCCCAACATGTCTCCAAGGGTTTGGCCTTATAGGTTAAATAAGTCCCTAAAAATCCATTTTATCCTTTGGAACATCAGGAATAGAGCGTAACTATAGATAAGAATGTGAAACATTCAGGTATTAGCCCGTCCTCTAGCTTCTTGTGTTGCAGGAATTCTAGGTAGGAGAGCTTGGATAGCCTTTTCTTCAACAAAGACTAGAAATTCCATGTGTGGTGAGCCTTTGGATACATCATGGGGTTTTCCATCATGGATATAATGGACCAAACCATTTTTTATTGATCGATTAATGGAGTTGGGAATGGACGTCTAGAGTGGAAATCCCACACAATTATTCTTATTTTGGGGTGATAGTGTGTTTGGATGGCTCGAAACAAATAAAAACATGTGGGTATTTAGTACACCGATATGTATTAGGTGGCTAGAACCATTTTTTCCTTGATATTTCCTTCTCATGATGCAAATGGCATGAAGCCACCTCTCCGAGATCACTTCAGGTTGGCTCCCCAGATCATTATTCTACAAACCTTTTCCATTCATTTAGATGGTTCCATTATCCACTTGCTTTTATGCACATCATTGAGGGATATAGTTTTATGAATGACATGGATGGTGGTGGTGTGGAATAGGACCTCATGGGGTGTGTCATCCATGTTTTTTATGCTCACATTGTTAGATTCCACTCCCTCCAAGATAAGACTTTATAAATGATTATGAGTCCCCATATTTGTATGCATCGAAGTTTTAATCTTACTATCATCAAGACTGAATCTCTCATCCTCCAAGACTCCATGCATGGTAATCGGAATATAACATAGCCTTTTCTTTATGTCTTGAGAAGGATCATGAATCTTATATGCGAAGAAACCAACTTTTTTCACACATGGAGGGAGGGAAATGAGTTTGATGATCATCTAACCTATATGGAATTTTAAGGTCTTATCATTTTTATTCCCCTAGAAATTAATTTTTTATCAATTTAAGGGATGAATTGGATTAGAGGGGATGCTCTAGGTCTGCATTACATCATGCCTCTACAGTTTTCCCCTTTCATGTGGTCTTCCCTCTATATGTTTTTTTTGGCCTTGTTGTTTTGTACTCGCCTTTTATTGAATAAATAAATTAATGAATGAATTTATATCAAAAATTATTCACATAAATTTACAATGTATTTTTCCTCTATACACACAAATAATGTTTTTGTTTCCAATTGATTGGAAGTGATATAGATTTACGTTATGACAATAACATTATAATTTATAACTATATTAGAGATGACTTTGTTATTATATCATAATAATTTTTAATATTTTATAGTCATGGAAGAATAAATAAAATAAAAAATCACAATTAACCTCCAAAACTCTCATTGTGAAAATGTAATTAGGTTATCACTAGAAACCTTCATTGGATTGATTTATAATGAAAGGAACAATGTTTTTATAAACAACTGTTTGGAGAAAAAATTGGAATTTTTTCTTTCAGGTGGTTATTAAGGGGAAAATGGTCATTTTACCATGGTATATGATCTTTGTTAAAATTTATATCCAATTTTGTCATCCTCAAATAGGGCTTTTACCATAGTACAACAGTTTGGGGGAAGTCAGACTCGTCTTAATTTTGGCAGAATAATTAATATTTAATATTCAATAAATTTAATATTAAATTGTTCAGGAATGTTTGTTTGGATGCATATTTCAAAAGAATAATCCAATTGATATTTTTTCATCTTCTTTCAGTATAGAATAGGGAGTTAATCCATGGTGAGCCATAAACATGAGTCAGGATCAGCAGGCGACATGATTCCCTTTTTATTCTTTTTATTTTCATTTTCCTTTTCTTTCTTTTCTTTTTCTTTTTTTATTTAATCCTTATAATTCTCACATAAACCACGACAAGTAATCATATTACACATGAACATATAGAAGAGGGATAGGTAGAATTATAGAGAGAGAGAGAGTAAGAGAGGGATGAGCCGTTTCGAATCCCTCAATGAACTTGATCATAATGCAATAGTTGTGGACAATGGAATCAAGCTAGGATTCGATGGTTTCCCTCCGAATGTAGGATTTTTTAAGTAATTACCACAAAACCCCATTAGATTTAGTTTTTTCGAAATATAATCCCCGATTGTGCTTTTATGTGGCCCCTAGTTGCCTAATCTATTTATTTAGGTGTTTAAACGGAGGTTTCGAGTGATCCAGAAGGTTTTATGTTCAGAAAAACTTGATAACACGATGTGTGGTTTAGGGGAGCATATCATGTGTTCCTTTTGTTTGGGGAAGATGATGTTTTAATGATTTCACACTGTGTATGGGGTATAGACATTGTGTACGGGTACACGTTCATGCATCTAATTTCTGAGGCATGACTACTTCTGTAGGGGTACATGGTCGTGTACCATACATGGTCTGACCCTATATGGGTAGAACACTATTTAAAGGTACATGGTCTGGACAAGTAGATGGAAATACCAGTTTAAGTACATTTTCATGTACACAATTAAATTTACACACTCTATACCTAGGTAATTTACACAACCAATCCGAAGGGAGTACATTTCCATGTGGGAGCTCGAGGGAACACGTTGTGTATGGTATCAACATGTTGTGTACTCCTCTTTCGGTGTCATTTGAGTGTATTTTCTTATTTAATGCCCTAATTTAATTTTTATATGAGAGAGTAGTCCATTTAGATTAGTTTTCCACATATACCATGATGGTTAATCCCATGGAGCATTCTGAGGACTCCTAGTGGGTGGTTAGCGGCTTCTACCTAAACAGAGAGGTTCTTCCTCCAATTATCGAATGCAGTCATCTCTTGAGGGAGAGACTTGGCGTGAATGACTGGTTGGTTATTCAGAACTACCTAGTTGAGATCATGATTTGAGGTGGGCTATGAGTGATCTCCATGGACTGATTATTTTGAGGATATTCCCCTTGTGATACATGTCCTTTTAGCCTATGAGGCTGTGATACAATATGCTTATAAGGATCCACGAGGGATGCATTTTATTATATGATGATCTATGGAGTCCCTTGTAGGAACCATGTAATTTAGTATCATTGGAGGGCATCAAGTAGGATTCATCCATTTCTTTCTATTAAGGATCACAAGTAGGATTCCTCCTTTTCTTAACAAATAAGGATCCCAAGTGGGATACCTTCAATTGTGTTTAATTGATGGATCCCAAGAATGATGAATTTTAGTGATTATTTTGAGGGACATAGAGGGTTACCGTGGTTTGACCAACCCAAATATGTACGTTGGGTTTGTTAGGAGATCGGTTTTGGGTTCCACCTTAGAACCCATGTCAAACTAGTAATCCTAATGAGTTGTGGCAGGGGTGATGGTTTGGGTGATTGGGTAAACCTCACTTGTTTTTTATATCTTTGATTTTGTTATTGTTGATATAGAGAAGGTTAACAGAGGTTCTTCCTTTATGGTTTTTATTGATCCTGGCATGAGACATTTTTCTTCCTATTGGGATGCTCAAATGTTCTTCAGGGTATCTGTTTTTCTTATTGGTATGCCTATAAATGCATTCCATGGATTCTTCTTCTGAGCCATTTTATTTTAGATATTTTACTTGTATACCCAAAGGTACAACATGGGTTTTGGATATTGAACCTTAATGTATATATAAATATTTTATGATATTTTTTAGGAAGTCCATAGGTGTCTCATGGTATCCGTCTTTTGAGCCTTCCATGATGTTTATGGTATACCCTGAGTTATACTTGGATTCTAATTATAGGAATGCCTTAGATGGGATCAGTTGTTTGATTACTTCTATACCCTTGTTGATACATTGATTCCCATTGTTTGAATTCCTTGGATAGGCTCGGTGGTTACATGAATTATATATCCTGGGTGAGATTGATGTTCCCAATATATGAGTGTCGTGGATGGGCTCACTAGGTAGAAAAATTATAAATGGTGAGTAATAATTGGATTCCCATTATAAAAATTCCATGGAAACTTTCACTTGGTTGATGACTTAAGAATCTTGTGTGATATTTGTATTCCCATTATTGTAATGACTTGGAACGACTCCCTGGGTTAATGAGTTATAAACACTGAGTGATACTTGGATTCCTATTATAGGAATGCCTTGGACCGGATCACTGGGTTGATGACATGTATGCCTTCAGTGATACTTAGATTTCCATTATAGGAATCCATTGGATAGGTTCGTAGAGATGATGGCATCTAATCCTTGAGTGATACATGGATTCTCTTTATAGGAATTCCCTAGATGGGATCATTGTCTGGTAGATATACGATCGAAGTGATTACACTCTTTTGGATCTGTTATGGACCTGAGATTTAACTACTATTGGTTTTCTTGTAATTTTATTCATATGCTCATAAACATAAATATTTATTTATATATTTATAGGTATGGGACTATAAATGTATAAGTATATAGATATGGACATCCATGGTGGAGTTTTCACAATTGATTCAGATTATGGACCCAAGGTCTGACTACGGTTCACATTTGGTTTACCTACACTGTTTTATATCTCATCGAGGATGAGAAAGTTACTTTTTCATACACTTATTGTAGCACTTTTATAGGTTTCTTGTTGGGGTGTCCTAATGATATTCCTTCTCACCCATGAGCATCCTCCTCGATGCATTTTTAGACATAATTTCATCTCTTTATTTTGATCATGAGTTGCATGGTGGAAAGGGCTAAGGCCCAGAGTTTAACAATCGAGCAGAGCTGCTTGTGATTTCTTCTGATCGAGCTAGTGCAGCTCAACAGTGTCTAGAGACCAGGTGAAAGGTCTAGCTCAAAGTTAGTAGTATGTCCTATTAAACAAACTTTTATTTTCATTGGTACTCATGTGCATGAATGGTCTTCCTAGTGGGTGACTAGTGTGGTCTTGTATAGATCGATGTTTCAGATTTTACAGTATTTCATTTATCTTTACCACAGGTTCTATTTCAGTTGATTACTTCTTTGTCACATGGTTTACATTATGTTGTGTGTGAAACATATCAATTTCTCACTATTTTATTACTCTAATTTATGGGCATAGTCTCCCAACTATCATACCCTAGGCGCTCGCTGCTAGTCAGCAACCTCTAGAATATGGGGAGGTGTCGCTGAGGCCTTGTAACCCATCGGCTCAAAGCACTGGTTTAGTGGAATCCGGGTTAGGATGTTACAATGTTGTATCAGAGGTGTTTTTTTCCTGGTATTTACTATTTGGGATAAAGTATATAGGAGTATTAAGAATGTTTTGGAACTTGTGATGTACAACGGACGGTAGTGTCATGAACACATGTTCAGGTAAGAAGTTTGGCTTTCTAGGGATAGTGATTGTTGTTCTGATCTACGATGTTATAGTTTTAAAAGTTTTTTATCTTATGGGATAGACATTTTTTTGGATAAAATGATTTAAAAATATGGATCTCTGGCTCTTGGCCCATGTAAATAGGCCAAGGATAGATTTAGACTCTTTCCCAGTAAAGGAAAGAGGTGTCTCATGTATCTTATTTGGCATGTAGGATTCGCATCATATAGGCCTGTTAGTGTGTGATTTTACTGACCAATCAATCCTTTGGTATTTCTTATATAGATATTTCACATTGATTAAAGGTTATATGGATCTACTTAGAGGTATTTTCGATTAAGGGTGATGATTCAATCCTCATTCACAGTAGGTACAATGACCTTGTAGGATGATATGGCACATGATACCTTTTGTGAAACCCCTTGTAGGGTATTTTTTTTCAAGGTTGGGGTTATCTATTCAAATCACTGAGTACGATGCATATAGATACGAAGACTTTTCTTATAAACTAGATCTCTAGGGGGTATTACCTTATGTGGTTGTTTGATGAGTGTTACTTTAGTTTCTCTTTATTTTTGGTTTTGTGAACTCTAAGGAGTAGTGACTTCAAGGGATCAATAGAGAGGATCAGGACCTCATAAGTTATGTTTTTAGCTTCGAACCTCACGAGTTATTGTGATCTTTTCCTTCTTTTGAGTGGTTTTGATCTTTTGGGAAAGGTGGTTAGAACTTGTGACCCAGATTTCAGGACTATTCTGTAGGGATAGTTGGGAGACTTAGATGCCCTAGGTTTAGACTCAGACCCTTGGAGGTCAATGAATGTTTTTTTATTGGAAAAAATGTATAATAGAGGTTGTTATATGTTTTTATATGCCTCTTTAGTCAGTGATCTTGGTTTCATGCCTGTTTTTAGATCCAGGAAAGATAGATGTTCATTTTTTTCTTTATAATCATGTTTATTACTTCATATTTTGACAAAGCACCTTGGGTTTTTGATTATCAATTCTGGATTGGATTGGCAGGACTGATCAGGTGTCTGGCCTGGTCAAACAGTGTTTCTATTGTTGCTAATGTAGTCATATTAGGGGTAGATGATCATGATTGGAATGATGCTGGGTGACAGGAAGTCATGGAATAAATCATTTCATAGGTAAGGTTATCTATATTGATGAGAAGTTAATTGGGAATATATTACTTGTGAAATTTATTTCTTTTGTAGCAAAATTAGATTATCTTTTCTATGGGTGACTTGTTGGAGTACGATTTGGTTGATAAAGATACAAGATGGTTCCATGTGGTAACGTTTGAATTCTAAATCAGTGAGTGATCAGGTGAGAGATGGGGACTGAAGTTTCAATAACTTTCATGGCCAAAGATATCAATAGTGGTGCTGGAATGTCTATCTTCAGTAGAGGTGTCATCATGAAATGAATCTGGAACCGTGATAAGGTTGACCCATGATTAAATCTTAGTGAGGTCTAACAGGATGGTGAGAAGGGCTCAAAGGGATCAATACATGCCCCTTTGTGTAACCTTATTATACTTCTCTTAGATACGATCATTCTCTATATTGATTTGTCTTTATTATGGTAATAGATAATTGAAACTATAACGAGCTCCTTTTATTTCAAATTTTTCTTCCCTATTGAGGAAGATAACATATTGAGGATCTGCTAGAGGGGCGATGTAAGGAAATCCATTTGTTGGTGAGTTCACCTTTGGCCATTTAAGGTCGGTAACCCCCATTTTTGTAGATTTTATATGGAATTTGTTGTAATTTGGGCTCAATGGTTTCTTTTTAAATAATTATAAGGGAGTTTCTAAGGTGGGGAAAAACAGATCAGTTGTAGTTAAATGTCTCCATTGTAGAATGTTGTTATTGATTCTATGGGGCTATCTGTTGGACAGTCTAGGTAGATTTCATGTACAGATTCTAGGGAAGAAATCATGTCTTCTAGTCCTTTCACCATGATTCTTGGGGATTAGATGGTTTATGGTGAGATTTTTTAAGGACATGTGTTTTTTCAGACTGAAATTTTGAGAATGTATTTTAATTTTTGCTTTCAGAAGATCATGAGGGGAAAATTGTAATTTTCATTTGAAATATGATCTCATTTAACATTTCTAACCACTCTATTAGTCTCAAAATATGGTTTTTACCCTCAGAAAGGAGTTTAGTGGAAATCGGAGCCATCCAAAAATTTTAGGAATAACTAATGATTAATATTTAATAAATTTATTATTAAATTATTGATTAAGGTTTTTTCTACAATATCATTTAAATGGAGAGTCAGATTTAGATCTTTTATTCTCCATTGAGTCTAAAATGGGGAGTTTATCTTATGCAAGGCATAAAATTGATTTTCTCACTAGGGTCAGCATGAGCCACTAATTCTTCTTTTTGTTTTTCTTTTTATTTTCCATTTTTTCTTTTTTTTTTCTTTATTCCATATTCTTCTCTTGTACACCCCTCTGATGGATCCTTTTATACAAGAACAAATGAACTTATGGATATAGAGAAATGTAGGGAGAGATGAATAGAGGTATTAGCCATTGTGATGCCCTCAAATATTGGATCATCGTGCAATAGTCGTGGATTGTGGAATCAAGCTATGATTTGGCAGTCTCCACCCAAAGGTATGATGTTTTTCTTATTTATAGGAGAAATCATTGTGATTGGTTTTTTTCAAAATCTAATCCTCTATTGTTCTTGAATGTGGCCCCTAGTGGCCAGATCCATTAATGTGGGGGTTCAAATGGGGATTTCAAGTGATCTAGAGTGTTTTCTGTTAAAAAACTGATAACATGATGTGTGGTTATGGGAAACACACCTTGTATTCCTCTAGTTTGAGGGAAGATGAGGTTTTAAGGAGTATACGCCATTTATGGGGTATAAAAATCATTTACTTTTACTCATCCATTTAGCTGAGTACCTAGACATGGATACTCATGTATGGGTACATATTTGTGTAGTGTACACAGTCATACCCCATGTGGGTAGCACGTCGTGTAATGGTACACAGCCTGGCCAAGTATATGGCCATAGCATTTGAGGGACACATTCATGTAACTGATGTTGGTTACATGCTATGTACCCACCCTACATGTTGTATACATGGGGTGTTCACACACCCATGATGGTGGGAGTACGCACCCATGTGTGGGTCAAGGGAACACACTGTGTTTGGTATATTTACACAGTGTACAATAATTTAAATTCCATTTTAGGGACATTTCTAGTTTTATTACCTATTGTCAGTTTTGGATTTGATATAAGTACAATTTGATTATTTACCGACATTAATCGTGATGGTGAAACCCATTGAGAATTATGAGGACTCTTAGTTGGTGTTTTGGTGCTTCTACATAAATGGAGAGGTTTCCTCCTCCAGTTATCGCATGCAATTGTCTCCTAAGAGAAAGACATAGTGTGAATGATAGGTTGGATGTTTGGACCAACCTAGTAGATGTCTTTATCATAGATAAGCTATGAGTTATCTCTTATGACCTATGATTTTGAAGACATTCCCCTTGTGAGGCATTCCATTCTGGACTATGATGTGGTTAGACAAAATTATTATAAGGATCCCCTGAGGGATGCATTTTCATATTCAATGATATAGGGAGTCCCTTCTGGGAACCTTATACTGGTGTATCATTTGGGGGTCCTGAGTAGGATTCCATAGTTTCATTCCATTGAGGATCCAGTCTAGGATTCCTCCTCTACCATATAGATATTTATCTTTAGTATGATGATTTCACATGTGTATACCTAATGGATCCCAAGTAGGATTCCTTTCAGTTCATGACTTGATTGACCCTGCGATTGCTTGCGGTTTTACTATCCTTGAAATGTATTTCAAGGTTTCATAGGGTTGGTGTCTGATTGTAACCATATAACCCGTATAGAACTGGTAAGCCAAAGGGGTTGTGGCTGGAGTTCTTGGTCAGGCATTCAAGCCACCCCTAATCATTTTTCTATATCATTGACATGGTTATTTAAGATGAAATGGTGGTTACTATAGGTACTTCTTAGTTAATGGATATTTAGCCTATGTGAGACATACTTCTTCCTATTGGGATTCTAGTTTTTCTTCGATTGATAGATTTTTCTTTTTGGGATGCCTAGATGTGCTTTCATGGGTTTCGGCTTCTAAGACATGTTATATCTGATATTTTACTAGTAAAACTAGATGTACTACCTATGTTTTTTCTATTGATCATGAATATATATATATATATATATATTTGATATATATTTTGATGTGATGACTCGTGGTGTCTCCTAGTTTCCTACTTTTCAGCCTCAAACAATGATTATGGTATACCCTGGGTGATACTTGGATTCTTGTTGTAAAAATTCAATTGACATGCTTAGTGCTTTGATGATTGTTATACCCTATGTTATACTAGGATTTCCATTATAGGAATTCCTTGGATGGGATAATAGGTTTGATGACTTATATACCCTAAGTTATACATGGATTCCTATTGATGGGATGCCTTGGATGGGCTCACTAGGTTGATGACTAATAATACCTAAGTGATAAATGGATTCTCGTTTTATGAATTCCATTGACGAGCTCACTAGGTTGATGAGTTATAAAAACTAAGCGATAATTGAATTCCTGTTGTAGAAATACTTTAAATGTGCTCACTAGGTTAATGAATTATAAACACTAAGTGATACATGGATTCCCTATATAGGAATTCCATGGACTGGATCACTAGGATGATGACATGTATACCCAATGTGATACTTGGATCCGAATTGTCCGAATTCCTTGGACAAGATCAAAGGGGAGATGAATTCTACACCTTGAGTGATACTTATATTCCCATTGTAGTAATTCCTTGTAAGGTCTCCTTGTTTTGTTGATATATGATCATAATGATAACTCCTTATGGGTCATTTACGGACCTGAGGTTTGATTGTTGTTGGTTTTCATGTTATTGGATTCTTATACTTATGAATATTAATGTTTATATATATATGTATAGGTATTGATCTATACATGTATACATATTTAGATATGGACATCCTTGGTGGATTTTTCAATGTTGATAGAGATTACAAACCTGAGGTTCAACTATGATTCATGTTTGGTTTACCTACCTTTGGTTGAGTCTCAGTGATGGTGAGAATGTTGCTTTTTCATACACTTATTGAAGTAAATTTATAGGGTACTTATTGGGGTCTCCCACTGAGATTATTTCTAAACTTTTCACATTCACCTCTGTGTACATGTAGAACTGATTCCAGCGTTTCCGGTTGATCACATGTTTCATGGTGGATAGGGCTGAGGTCCAAAGTTGTGTGTTCAAGTGTAGTTTCTCATGAGTTCATATAATCAGGTTTTTGAAGTTCGACAGTGTCTAAATACTGGGTACATGGTCTGGTTTGGAGATGGTAGTAGATCATTTTACATTTATATTCAGTTTATTTGGTACTCTTATATCTGTATGGTCACTCCAGTGGGTGACTACTATTCTGTTGTTTTGATAGTTGTTCATGATTTTACAACATTTCATTAATTATTACTACATACTCTATTTCAGTTGTTTGCTGCTTCCACGCTCTATTTTCATTCTATTTTCTATCATAAATAGATATTTTATATTGTCTACTTACTCAGATATGAGGTAATAGTATCCCCACTATCACAACCTAGGCCCTCAATGCTGTTCGGTAGCCTTTGGGGTTTGGGGTGGCGCGCTTGAGGCCTTGTAACACATCATTGATGAGCATTGGTGTAGCGGTATCTAGGATGGGAAGTTACATACTATCAAAAAAATTGATCTATGACTTAGGGAGGGAATTATGGAAGGTATTGGGATGGTTATTTTCTTAAAAAAGGTAACTGATATTGTGAAGCAGATAGGATATGTGGTGGCCTTTTAAATGTTTGGTGAGTTTCACACTTCTAATTTTTGACAAGAACAAGTTCTACACAGGTTTTTTACATCCCATGATGTTAAAATATACAAAATTTTCAATCAATATACATCATTAGGTAGATATATGACCATATAATTAAATTTTGGAATTTATTTAGGTTATTTTGACAGTTCTCTGTTTAGTTTTACCACCTGTAAATCTGTTTTTACCTTAACATCGGTAAAAGATTTTAATTTTTTTCACTATTAATTATAAACATAAATTATGTTTAAATTTTTATATAATATAAATTATGGTCATTATAAATATGGAATATATTTTACCAAATTAAAATAATATAACTTTATGGATTTAAATTAAATTTTAACACGAAAATGCATGGAAAATTTGTTTTTCAAGAAATGTATGCTTCATGAATAATATGATTTTATATTAAATCTATCGATTGTAAAAATAATTTTATTAATTTGAATTAAAATTTATAATATTATAATATATAAATTTCACTTAAATTATTCCTCATTAGTGGTTTTTTATTAATTATAATAGTGAAACATTATGAAATTGAAAACAAGTTTTAGAAATATATCTTTTCTACACCCAAAAAAATACTTATATGAAAATAAAATATAAATACAGGTTAAAATAAAATTATTGGAATAATTATAATGAAATAATACCTTCTTAAAATGAAATTATATTAAAAAACTAATGATTGTTTTAAATTCCTTAATTTATCAAAAATAATTAATATTTAAAAAAAATCAGTATTTTCCATTGTTCTATAGAAAGTTAATATTTTCTAAAACATAATATATTTCACCCTAAGTTAATTTTAATATTATGATATCAAAAATGATATTCATTTTTTAAAATTCATATTCTATATTTTTAAATTATTTTTTTAAATAAAACCATATAAAAATCGTTAGTTAAAACTATTTCATTTTATATCTATAAATTACATAGTATTTCAATATTAAATAAAACTATGTAATTATATCAATAAACATGAAAATAATTTATTCTATCATTAACTTGTTTTCAGATTCATTTATCCTTTTTAAATTTTTTCCTTTTAATTTTCTTCAATTATTAAAAAAAAAATTTCTTAAATCATTTTCAAATTCCATTATCACTTCATTAACAATATGGTTTTTCCATAGAACCTTAACCTGGTGAATCAACTTATCCTAAACAAATTAATCTATAATGAATAATATTAATAGTCTTATCCTAATAATAAATATTAAATTATAGCTAAACTACAACATGGATCCAAACAAGAGATGAATCTGGCACTTACGTCCTTAACATGAAAACATAAAATATGTTCTGTGCTAGTGTTAAACTCGGATGAAGAGCCACCCATTAGTCAACTGATCCTAATTTTTCTAAGATTTTATATTGTTCAATAAACTATGGACCTATCTTTCCATTTTTATTAAAATACATAACACTTTTCAAAAGACATGTTTTGAGAAAGACATGACCACCTACCTCAAATGAAAGATGTTTTCTTCTATAAGACAGATAAATCTAATGACTACTCTAATACATTGTCATATGTTTTTGAATTAACTACACTATATCATTCATTTACTCAACCTATTCTAGCCCTATCAACTTATTTTCTCTTAATTCACCCTAAAACCATTCCATCCATCATCAATTTCTATATAATTTATCAAATGGTGGAATATTTATACTCAAATAAAAATGTTGTTACCTTAAAACTCAACCAAAGACTCATGCTTATCACATTATCTCTAACAATTCAATGGATATGAATGTATCATAAGGACAATGGTATGAATCATCTTCTATGAATGACCGTTGGTTTGGGGATGAAAATAATTAATGAAATTTATTTTAGTAATGAACTACTTTTGATATCCACTCAAGAAATTAGAATTGAATCTTATATCATAGTAAAAGTCAATCTTGAGAGGAACTCCTTATAACCTGAATATATCCTTGTGATATATTAGAAAAATATAACACATAGACATTATATATTTAATTATATATAAATGTATATATATTTTTAATTGGTCAACAATAACCCAAATAACATTATTATTTAAACATGCCTTTGGTAATAACATCATAAAATCCATTGATATATTTTACAATTTACAATCATGTAGTGGAAATGGATGAATCATTTCATTCGGTAATGATCATTCTTCATTAACATATCAAAAATGGAATAATTTAATTGTTATTTATGAAATATATATTTTCATTCCATCTCACTTGTAATATTTCGGAAGGTATCTATTCATCATACTATGGATAAGATGAATAGAAAATAGAGAAGTATGAGCTCCACTCAACAAATATATCTTGAACTAAAAACAACCCAACACACATAATCTAATTCTAAATATAAATACACATTCATTTCCAACATTAAATTAACGAAACATTCCCTTCTTATCCAATTCTACTATTTCATATAGAACATGTTCCTCCTTCTAATATTTCAAAATGATTTCTAATAGATATGACTACACTTACACACAAAAACATTCGAGGTTCATGTACCTATAATATCATGGAACAAATTCATCGAATACTTAACCGAATGGTAATATTATAAATGTAAATGGTTTAATATAGAATTATTTTTTATTAATAAATTATTTTACACATTGACTCATTTTTGTGGATGCTAATGAATTAAGAAATCATATTCCCTAGTCAGTTCCATCCATCTACTCAATCTCATGTTCAATTCTTTCTGAGTGAATTTATATATCAACCATTTATGGTTAGTATGTATTTCAAAATATATTATATATAAATTATTACTCAATAAAATTAATGTAAAATACTACATAAGTTAATTCATGATCATGTGTAGGGTAATTTAACTCATGAGGTTTCAATTATCATAAAGAATAAGAAGTTAACTGATCATTCTACATCATGACACAATAGAAAAACATTCAACAAAGAAACATTGTAGATGAAAAATTAATTAATTCTAGAAGGTAGGTAGAAACTATACAATTAACCAATATTATTTCTAGTTCATTAAAAAACCATTTAATTATTTTATCAAATTTTCTTTGACACCTTTTTGAGTTATCTTACACAGTTGGCTAGATAATTGAAAAACACATTCAACAAACTGTCAGTAGTAACTCGATAAACCATGAGAACTATGAATCCAAGTGATGTTTTTGGTCTTTTCAAATATTCAAAAACATTATATATAGTATGGTTTATAGTAATTAATTCTTTAGAGAAAATTTTCCCAATTATTGAAATTTTTTTAAATCAAAATTCACACTTACTAAATTGTCCATAAATATTATATTATTTTAAGTTGAAAAAAAATCCTTTAGTTTCTTTCAAGTTCTACTTTAAAATTATAAAATAATAAAACCTAATATTAAACACAACCACTACCCCATACATGAATTCAATGAAAACACTATTACTAATGTCCATAAATATAGCATATTTATTAGAAAATCCAAAGGGTAAAACAAAAAATTCATATTGCTCATATATATTCCAAAACACTCTCTTTGGAATTCCATCCTCCTTCAAATTCAGTGGATGCTACCCAAACATGAGATCATACAATGAATAATACTAAACCCCTTAGTATGATCAGAAAAATCATCGATATGAGGGGAAAAAATTTCTTATCTATGATATTATTCAAGACTTGAAAATTGATACAAATTATCATTGAAAATTTTTTATTTTTAACAAATAAAACTCTATAACCCATGGTAATGTACAAGGATAGATGAAAACATTATCTAGAAATTCATAAAACTTATTTTTTATTTCTATAAGTTCTAATTGAGCTATGTGATAAGGGTTATTGAAATATAATTATCATCAGGAAAAATTTTAATAGTAAAATATACCTCCATTTCTGAAATGACACCCAGTGAGTCTTCAAAAAAACATCCATGTATTTGTTCAATACAGGACCATAATTAATTTCTATAGTGTATTACATTTAAACACTATGATCCATGTTACTTTCACTATCATCTCTAGAAAATTTACAATCTTTATAGTCCATTATCAAATGTGTGAAATCATTTAATAATAACATTATTATATATAAAATCAATATTAACATGATATACTAAAATCCAATCCAAACCCATAATGATATTAAACTCTACTATATACATCGCAAAAAATCATGGAATACCATACCACAGATAAATAATAGAAGATCCCTATAAATATTTGTTACTTTACTGTTTCTTGCATGATATTTAACCGAAAGGTATGTATAATTTTCATGTGGTTATATTCATATTTTACCTGAAAATTTTTCAAATATGTAATAATAACATCATCCTGATTCAAATTTGGCATTGGTATAATTTTAATAAATAAGTATCATTGCTGTCACCACCTCGTTCAACAGCCCAACATCAACTGTAATAGTAGGAAATGACGTTTCTCCACCTTTCTATTTACAATCATGTTTATTTTCATCTTTTTTAACTATCATTGGACAACTGTTGGAATATTGAAAAACATAATTGAAACTGAAAACTCTCACCATTTGATGTATATTTATAATATCATTCTTTGATTTTTTTTCATGCATCTTTTCTTTATTGTCATGAGCCCTCTGACCAAACGGAAGACACTAGATGCCCTATACATATCCATTCCTTCAAATGTTCTTTACCACAATAGGAATATGTTGGGTACTTAACATCATAATTCATAGCCAGTTTCTTTTCTTTTTTCCTTCCACCTTGACATTTTCATACAATTTTCTACTCAAGGAACGTATGTTTCAGAAAACTACATCTCAACTTTATCATCACATTTTCCACATTCTCATAACATTTAAATTTTTAAGAGGCCCAATCTCTTCACAAGAATGGTTTCATGCTTGAGTAAAATCTATTAATTTTACAATCAGTTTCTTGAATAATATTTAAAATATAACTAGTCAATCCTGTGAATTTTTCTTCATACATAGCCACATAATTTCTTTTTTTCCTCAATTCCATAAATTATTTTTCCATCCTAATCTGAACAAATTTAAGTATATATTTATCATGGAAAATATTATTAAATTTGTCCCATTCCATGGAATCATGATCATATTTCCCACTTTTGTTCTCAAATAAAATCTACCATTTATTTTATTTTCCTTCAAAATGAAAAATTGACAGACTTATCATTTTTCTTTTTGATCAACCCATGACATATATTCTCTAGTGCATTGATTCATCCATCAGATACCACTGGATTATAAGTTTTACTAAAATATTAATGATGATATCTCAAAAAATGATCCAATATCATCATGACCCTCTATGGATGATCTAAATAATCTCTAACATAGATTACACCAATATTTATAGCATGCTTAAACTAATCTGTCAATGTAAAAATCTTATTAGTTAAAATTCCAACCATACCAGCATATTGATTTGGAATTATATTTTCTTCTTGGTTACATAATACTATAAATTTCATATTTCCTATATAGAATTCTATTTTAAACATATGTTTTTAGATAATGTAACAAGGTTATAAAAAATTTATATATCATTTCAATTTAACCATAATTTTTAATCATTCAAGGGTATATTAATAATATTATCATAAACTATAAAGTTATCTAAATGTTTCCATTGATACCAATATTAAGGACCCCACCTAAAAAATTACATATTCTTTAGTATTAGGTCATGAAATCATTATATTACAATTGAGGATTATATTAGGTTTACAGGATTAGAGATTTAGTTTATAACTCTTATAGAACAAAACCATATAATAAAATGTTAGCACTTTTAATCAATAATAATTTTTACAAATTATTTTAATTTTAAAATAAAAAATTATTTATTTTACGGAATATTATTCATGACATTGAACTTGACCTCTTCCATTTCCTTAAAAAAATTTAAACCCTATAGAAAAGATTTTAATATTTATGGATTAGTAAAAAATCATTAAGGACATCAAATTAATGAAAGACTTTATTCCTGTGGAATCATAAAAACCCTTTAAATGATTACCTTTATCTCAATTTTATTTTAGCGAATTAAATAAACGATGTCCACATGAAAAAAGAAAGACTTTAACCTAAAATAAAATAATTAATAACTATATCAAGAAAATAAATACCCTTTATAGAATCATAGATAACACATTGTTAAAACATTTTAAAAAAATCATAAATAACTAGATCCCAATTAAATCTAAAAAAGAAACCATGTTTTCACTCTTTCCTCGTTTCCAATAAAGGTCAAGAACCATACCCATTGAATTCGATCACTATATTTTCATACCCATCATATAATTAATATCAGGCTCTCCTAGTGTGTTTGGGTTCACCCATTATATAAGATATATCAGGCTCACCCATTTTTATATGATTATCATGTACCATATAATGAGTAAAAAATTTATGTTTGAATCATTTCATTCTAAAACACTTAGAAAAACACTTTAGAACTCATATTCAAACCCATTATGGAAATTAAAATTCCATTTCAATTAAAAAACATTTTTAATAACAAAATTACCATTGAAATAGAAAAATGGATTCACTTTGAAAAAAATTAAATATTAAAAATTAATCCAAAAATAAATATTGGTTAAAATTTTTGTAAATTTTTTTTATCATATATATTAAAATAGAACTTTCTTTTTATCTTTTTTTTCAAAACATTCAGTTTAACATACATTAAAACATTCCTTTTTAAATATATTTAAATATAAAAATGATAAATAAAATTTATATTATAAATATTTTATTTCCACATATAAGAAATAAAGAAATCATTTTAATAACATGTTCATTTTCGAGAAAGAGTTTGAAGGAAAAAATTAAAAGATGATTTTTTTTAAAAGATTGCCTCTTCCACTTCAACGAAATTTGATTTACAATCCAAATAAAACAATAACAGTAATAATAACATATAAATATAATGAGAGTAAATTAATTCATGATATAAAATGTTAATTTTTATTTATATATTCCTAAAAAATGTACACTGGTGCATAATATCAAAATATACCACAATCAAATAAAATTGAGATAATGTCCCTTACCTTATGTCTAAATCATCACGTACATTACATATCATCATGAATAATAAACTTATTTTTATTATTTAAATTATTAATAAAATTTTTAATGTTTATTATTTTTTTTATTTCACTTATTATTGTTTTTTATATGATAACATAATCGATTAAGTTTATATCAGATTTTTTGATGATATTCAGCTTATCTGTAAAAATGAATTCATTAGGTTGATTATTTTCAAAGAGTTCATTATTATATCATATAAAGAATAATATTAATGAAATAATTATTATTTTATATATACACTATACTTTTAAAACCAATATTCAATTATGTTTATGAGATATGAACTATGTTAAAAACATGGAGGTGGTAGGTTGTACTTACACATGAGTAAATGTTTTTTTCAATGTTAATTATGGAAATAAATTTAGTATTATTATGTTTTTACATAATGAAAATAATATTATAAAAAGTATATTATTTCTTTAAAATACTCATATATATCATCCATGTGATGTGGTGATGGTAAAAAATAATCGCATCACTCTGTGGAGGTAGTAGTCCACAGACACCAATGAATGACATTGTCATTTTCAAGTGAGTGGAGTGGTAAGAAATAAAATGATTTATTGTTTTCTAATAATGATAAATATTTAATGAATATAAAAAATATTTCCTTTGTATAACATATATTCATTGACATTAATCTTTTTACCATCCATGTAAGGTGATAGAGAAAAACGAATCATGTTTCTTCATGAGCCGGTTGTCAGATATACACACGAGTGACATAATCTTATCCCCCAAAGAAAATAAAGTAAGAAGGAATATATAATATAATAATTTAATATGTATAATGTGTTAAAAATATCATATTTATAATTTAAATCAATTATTATTACAATAAAATAGAGGATATGATGAAAAACTAATCACATTGATTTGTGAGATGGTTATCTTATGCATAAATGAATAATGATTTAGTTTGCCATTTTATTGAATATGATAATGATTTAAGTTATTAAATTAGTATAATAACACCTCATAATATTTTATATATTGGTGTTACTATATCATCATATTTGAATAAAAGTTTAATGTAGTGTAAGAGGAAATGAAATTAAAAAGCTCGGTAAAGCGTGATACCACTTCTTCGAACAACACCCTTTATTTTGCCCCAAATTCCTTATTAAGATATATTTAAGATACAACAACAGTATCTATGTCATGTAAAGTTATGTAAACAATGTATTTTAGAGGTTATTTTCTTAAAAATATGGATCTGATGGTCTGATATATAGTGGATAGGGGATTCCCAAATATAAGTGAAGTGAGTTGAAGACTTGTAATTTTTTAAAAGAAAAATGTGTAGGCATATTTTAAAAAAAGGCATCCAAAATTGTCCATTATAGATACTTATACATAATATTTTCTATATATGGATATAAAATATATTTTAGAAATTTTTTAGGTGTTTTTTAACCTTAACATTTTAATTTATTCCACAAGTAAATATGTTTTTACCTCAATCATGATAAACCATTTTTTCTATTTTTAATATTTCTAATTACCAAAAGTTATGATGAATTTATTTTAAAATATAAATTTTTATGATTAAAGTTATATAATAAATTATAAAAAATAAACATCACAAAATTTTAGTGATTTAATTTAAAATTAAACCCATCAACGCAATGAAAAAGAATTTTTTTAAGAAGGGTATTTTACAAGAATAAAATGAATTATATTAACTAAATAATTATTATTTGTAGCTTTATTAAATTCAATTAATATTTTTTTATATATAAGATAAAAATTTCATTTAAATTTTTCATTTTTAAGATTCTTGGTTTTTAATCAAAATATAGAAGCATTATGTGCTTTAAAATAGTTTCCATAAAATTCTTATTTTTAAACACAAGATTAATATTATACTATTATTTTGTATAAATATGATTGGAATGTAATTAAGTGTAGTATATATGAAAACATAATTTTTTTTATTTCAAATCATATTCAAAACATAATGGGAATTTTAAATTAATTTAGTTATTTGGAAATATATGGTGTTTTAAAAAAACTAGAATTTCTCCCTATTCCCATAAAAGACAATATTTTCTATAAAATTATGAAAAGTACCCCTATGTTAGCATTTATAATATGATTAAAATATAAAATTAATTTTTCCATATTCGAATCCTGTATTTTATAAATAAAACTTGTAAAAATCTTTATAAGTAAGGTGTTTTTTTAAATTTATTTCCTTATTGATTTAAAATTTTCAAATTATTTATATAATGAATAAAACTATAAAGTTCATATTAATAAACATTATAATGATATATTATATGTTTTAATAGGTTGATAAAATTAAAATTAATTAATAACTCAAGATACAAACCGAATAACTTCATTCACTTATATGGTAAGCCTAACCCAATTGAGATCTTGATTTAATGATTTTATGAGTAAGGTCGTGATTTTATATAATGTCAAAAAACATTTATATAGGTTTAAAATTTTCATTAATTTCATTTATATTCATTAAATTAATTCATAAAACCTTACATTATTTATGGTTATTTGAAAATAAATTCATTATTCATTAAGGTGGTAGTCCACTGTACACCAGAATAACAATTCCATTTCTCAAAAATTGGAATAGAATGTAGCTTTATGATAAATTATTATTCCAAAATTATTATTAAATAATCTTCATATTCATTCATCATATATATCATGTTTATCAATCATTAATTTTGTGGATGAAAAATGGTATAAATCATTTCATGGAGGTGGAAGTCAGTTGTATGGACAATTAACATTCTTTTATTTTACTAAATCTTTTATTTTTTATGTGAACAGGAATGAATAAATTAAGGTTTTTACATTAATATTATTGATCATCCTTATACTAATGACACTATGTTCAGTATATAAAAATATTTAATATAGGTTTTTAAGTGATAAAAATAGAATAAAAAAGTTATTAGTAACATAGTACTCACAGTGGGAGCCTTAAAATTATCTTAAAAGTATTTTTGAAGGGAATGGAAGGGTCTAACTAATTGATACTGGATCCTCATAAAATATATATAAGTTTATAATGTGACAAAAATAATATATTTTCAAGATAACATTAAATGGAATAAATGTGTTAGGAAGGTGTGTACGTTTTTCCCTTTTATAAGTAATAAAAATGTAAATTTTGTTTAACAAATATATATTTTTAAAAATGTAATGACACTATTATATGGTTAATATTTTAAAACGTGATAAATAATGGGATTTAGGGTGAGATAATGTTGATATATACTAAACCACCAATTTTACCACACATTTTATCCATTTTCACAAATTGTACCAATGGATTTTTATTACATCCTCTATTATCGAATGTATGAACTTGATCCTAGTGATGGTTTAACCTGGTCTATTCCTTGATTGGGTTAATTATTGTGATTGTTTCAGGGGTTTGGGGGTCTTTTTAATTATAATAGTGGCACCATGCTATGGTTCAATCCATGATTTTCCTAAAGATCTCTTGTGATCCACACACAAGACCAACACTCCCTTGTCATGGTGTAGTCTCAGATGTGGAGAAATGGGAGTCTACCAATCGACCATGACTTACATAGACCGACCAATCCATGGTGGATGTTTTTTTTGGGTACAATATAGCCATGGTTTCTAGTATAACTTTTGTTGTCTCATCCTAGTGGATGTCATAGGCATGTAATAATGGAGACAGCCTCATGCATGTTGGGTGCCCCTACATCCTGTTATCATGGGTTATAGAATTCTGAAACGTCTTATTTATGCATTGATATTTAGGGGATCATTTCCATGTTTAAATAATATAATATAATTTATGTGATTTATTATATTCTTTTTTATCATTTTATTCCATAAATTATCTATATTTCATCCTCTCCATGATTGGTGAATGATCCAGATGAATCTTGGATGGAGTTTTGAAATGATTTCATATCCTCTCCTGATCATGTGAATTAGATTATTCCTAGTAAGTTTAAAAGGATGATCTATCTTTATAGGAACTTCTATCAGGATAACCAACCAAATTTCTTAGACTATCCCTATTTTGTTGAATTTCGTGATTTACCATGATGTTGGGATTCCATATCAAATTGGGAATATGTAAATATTATTTCATTGATTTTTTGGTATGCATATATATCCCTCTGAGACCTATCCTTAATATTATTCGCATGTGGTGTTTATTTATATCCTATGAGACCTATGTTTGATATAAATCACATTTGTAGTGTGTGTATTGTGAAACCTTTGCTTTATATGATTTATTTGTGCATTTTTGTTGGTCATGAGATTATCACTTTACGTGACATGAATATGAACTACCTTAATTGGAATTTTTTCTTACATTGTTATTTTCTATCACACTCTATTATTTAATGATCAGGTTGATCCAAATGGGATAGTTGATCCCTTGGAGGGGGAGGGTGGATGATGTGATGTCTCTCCCTAGATCCATGAGATTTGACCAACACTTTCCATTTTCATTAAATAGATTCTTGAATTGCATTGAAATTTGTCATGTCTTTCCCAAGATCCATGAATTGTGTCAATAAGATTATTTCCATAATTAGTTAACGTGATTATCCCATTAATTTGGTGTTGATAGAGGATAAATTTACCAAGTACATCAAATTGACGCCTGAGATTACCACTGGTATAATGGCATAACACATAGAGTGACTCTTCACGGACCTGAAATAGGTGTACAATTCCTTTTTTCTTGATCTTCATTTTCACATTTATTATTTTAATCATATATACTCATTTATATTGTGTAAATATATTAAGGAACTATTGGTGGTTCTCAACGTGGTTTTATAATGAATCCATACATGGGAATATTTGGGTTCATTTAGGATTTTTGATCAAGGATCCATTAATTGGAAACATCCCATGTGGTGAAGGATTGAGCAGGTTATATAAAATAGTACAAGGAAATGTTTGGAGGATTATACGACATAAATGTCCTGACATATATTTATCAGTTGTTTTACCTACATTAGTAAATTAACCCATAATTTTTATAAATTCCTTATTTGTTTTGGATTGTATGGTCGGACAGTCATTTAGTTATTTGATTATATTTTCCCCTTATTATTGTAATTTTTGTTCTTATATGTCCCATTATACTCCCTTATGGAAATTTATTTTATTGGGTGTTATATCCCCCTGATTCCTCTCGGGCCCTTAGTACTAGATAGCTACATTTGGTATATATGGATGGGAACATGATTTTATGTATAACACAATCCTGGATTCAATAAATCAGGTTGTGGTGTTACAAAATGGTATAAAAACTCACATGTTTCCTCACACATTTCCTTCATTGTCAATGATTTCTCATGTGGTAGACATGAGATAGTATTTTTAGTACATGGGAAAAGGATTTGTGTCAGTGCGTATATAGTGTTTTAAGTTAGACCACTTATTTTTCTGAATGGTGCGATTGATTTTCTTGTTATGCACTGTTACCATTGAATTTTCCCTTCTGGGTGATGTTTATGATAGTGACATATAGATTTAGGTTATTTTGTGTTTTTTACTTATCCTGGTTAAGAAATCAAATTTTTGGGACATGTTCTTGTTTCTTAGAATAAATACTATACTATTAATTAAATTCCAATTTAAATTTTGATATATGCTTTATTATCATGTCACTTTTGACATTTAACTACCTGATCATGAGAATTCAATACTTTTTCTGTATATGTGGACATGACTAACTCATAGATAATAGAGAAGTGGAGTTCTCTTGGTTGGTGCTAAGGGTGTTACGCCCAGTTTTTGTTGGTATCTTCATAGGATAAGTCTATTATATGAATAACTTAGTGAGATTATGATTCACTTAGGATTTCACCATGAGAGAGATATTATCATAATTAAAAATATGATATTTGATTTTTAAATAATGAAATCATATAGACATTTTATTGGATTAACTGGTGAATCAATCCCAAATTCTCATACATGGGGTAAATCACCTGTAACTCCACCTTTTGTATAGGAAGGGGAACTTGGGATACTCCCATATAAGATCCAATAGTTAAAACCATAATATTAATCCAACATGGACTCTTCAATATTGTTTTTCTCGGGGTATATGAGTATAATGATCAGTGTTTTATTATACACGTGGATTTTAGATCTATAATACCCCATCCATCCTGGGAACTAGATGAGCCTAGAATGCTAGTTCATGAAAGACATAAGTGATAAAATCATTGAGATGATAGAGACCTCAGAGGATCACATGGAAAAACATTTTTATTTTATGTTTTAGTTACTAATTTTTTGGTGGATGAGAGTTATGAATTAAGCATAAAGTCATGATTTTCTAACATGGAAAAAATAAAAATCGTTGAATTATTCCTCGATACGCGGAATTTGTATTGTTCTATAGAGTTTATGGAAATTAATCTAGATATGATTTCTATAACTATAAATTCATCATGATTCCACAAGATACTACATTATTCTCAATTATTGGTAGGGAATCACGTGCATAAGGTCCCGATATTTTATGTTAGTCTCTAACCAGAGTTGAAATGTCATGTCTTGAAATTTTATTTGATGAATTTTTCTATGGTTCATTATAAGGATATGGATATTGATAAGGGGTTATTAGAAGTTAATTATAAGGGAATTATTTTAGTATTAAGTATGTCAACTTTTGGGTTTTATATTTCATCCCGAGGTTCCTCTTCTAGAAATGGGATGAAGAAATATTAGTACATGTTTGAGGGTGGAATACAAAAGTTAGACTGAAGAAAGGGTTCTTTAGATCCATCTATGGCACATGGTTCTATAAGGTTTATAATTTTGGGAGGAGAATTATCTAAAATACTATACTAACTCTGAAAAAATTATCAATCGTGTAGAGAAGTAGTACATAAAAAGTTGTTATTTATCAATGCATTCCAAGTAGGCTCAGTGATGATTGGACAATATGTTGAATGAGAGTTTCCACAATTGGTGCAGGCTACATAATTTACTGGAATTAGATAATTTATAATCCTTAGGGGCGAGACCATAAATCTAACATAGTAAAATATTAGGTGGATAACTAGGTTCTACTTGATTTTTGAGAGTTACCTTCAACTATTAATATTTCGGTCTTGAATACATCACGACTCACTAATTGATTTTTTAATACAAACACTTTCTATTTTATTATATATTCTCATGTTATTTTAAATAATAATTTTAATTATATTATATTCATTATTTATTTCAATTGATATGCCTTTGGGAATGAAATTGGGTCATCTATATATTTTCCCATAGTGTCATGAAGTATTTACATACTATGAGAATGTGCTAGATTTCTCAATTGTATAAATTTTAGGCTTTAATGTAATATTTGGAATAAACTAGTTGAATATTGACTATGCACACATTTATTATTATCAGATATGAGTTTCCCTTACAAAAACTACTGGATAGAAGTTCGTGTTGACTATTACATGGTACATTGAGGTAAGAATATTAGGACCAAGTCCTTGTTGGATTAGAGGCATTATAAATTAAATGGATATCATGAACTTTATTATATATCATATAGTGACTCCATCTTATTTTACTCATGTAGTAGACCTATAACAAGATGTAATTCTATAACATTTCTTGGGGATACATCCAATTATGTTATTTGATCTTGAAATTTAATTATTCCTTTCTAAAGTGGTTATATCTCTTCCACCTCACTATACGTCTCAAGCATAGGTGAATGATATTATGACATATTATGAGGATTTAGATGTGAAGGGATTTTTTGACCAAGAACATTTTTTTTTGGTTCTATTATATTATTTGTTATGAATTTAATTTGTATTTGTTTACAATTATTATACTATAAAAATTTGTATCAACTTCTAATGAATAAAAACTTCAAATTTCCAATGATTTATAAAATGTTTTATAAGCTAAGGGGAACCAGATTGTTCTCAAATATGGATTTGTGATCAAGATACCATTATCATTAGTTTATGGAGGATGGAATTTTGAAGATATAGTTTAGGAGATTATGTGGGTATTATGAGAATCATGTTTGGAATTTTAAACTATAGAATTATTCATCAATGTTCTTCCCTCTCAAGAATAGGATATTTCTCCCATAGTTGGACTCTATACACATTGTGTTTAGTGATGATACTCATTTATGTTCAAGTCCCTAAGAATCACATGCTACAAAAAGTGATATAGTATTGAGTATATTTTGAGTTAATTGGATTTAATCCAACCACTAAAATATTCCTTTTATATCCAACATGTGTTTTTACTCAATCATTTGATTTCCAGGGTAGGGACTTCTATATTTTTAAAGATAGTAGGGGCTATTATGTCTTAGAAATAACCTAGGAATTTGATCAATATTTAGAGTTTCCTTATACTAATTAGTAATTATTGGTATTTCATTGAAAAAATTTCCCACTTACTGGTGCCTATGAATGTTACAACTATTAAAAGTTATATTTTTATGGAAGATTTAGTGTGAAGAATAATTCCGAGAACATGTGATAATATTGAAATAAGGTATAATTTTGATTATTCCTTAACATGAGATTGGTTAAAAAGTGTATAAAGTTACTTATAGGGTTATATAATTAATTTTTTATGTATAATTATAACATTGTTTCTTAAGTGTCTGACCAATTATGACCCGATAAGAAATATAACACATTCATAACCCGAAGAATGCTTTTTTGGCCTATATATTTATATGTTTGAAATTTATTCTTCTTAGTGAGAGATCTTTCATGTATATAGACCAAAAAATTTATATATATATGATCTTTTTTGGGACATGATCCTATCTTAGAGACGTTTTCTATATTACCAACAAAATTTTCACTTTGTAATCATTTTTTCCCATGAAGAAATGAAGTGTTTTTAAAAAAATTATTATAAGGAAGACACTAGATTTTGGAGAGAATATATTGGATGATGAGTGGATTTTGATGTTCTTTCTAGTTGATTGGAAGATGGGTGTGATTGAAAATTTTGCTGAAGTGTTTTATGCATTATAGTTGATCACATCATAACTAGTAGAGTCAATGATTTCCATAAATGAATTTGATGTACAATGTCCCATGATACTTGAAATATAGATTATAACCACTCTATTCTAGGAATTAACATAAAAATATGTGATTTACATTATGTTCATAGTAGTGTTTTGGTCTCTTTTTCTATGAGATAACAAATGATGTGAGATTCTCATAATTTTTGTGGTTAGTGCTACAAGTTTCAACAAATATGTATCATGATATGAGATGATAATTCTTGTTTACGAACATCAAGAGGGAAATAAAGAGTTTTATCCCTCATTTTTTGATTATTTAAAGGATCAAATATGAGCATTAGTGACCTTGTGGATTACTTCACCCACTATCAGTGCCTATTTGTTATTGGGAGTAATTAATAATAAAATTCTTCATAGGATTTTTTATGACCTTGGGAGGAAGAGATATTGTACGGTTTATGTTTGATCATATGACCATATTGGATCATTTATTAATTATTTGGGAGACTCATTCAATTTATGATCTTGAAAATAATAATATTTTGGAGATTTTATGACTATATGGATTACCTTATAGTATTGTACTATAGAGGGACATGTGTTTTACATCATATTTTAGTAGGTAATTAATTAGGTGACAGGGACTCAGTTGATGAAAAGTTTATATTATTATATATAAACCATTTTGATTTATGAGATATTTATCTATAATTTAGTGATTATTCTCAGGGAATATATTTTGGATTACAATGGATCATGGTATGATCATTTAACCATAAAAAACTTAATTTAAAATAATTGTTTCTTATATTTGATTCAGATGTATCTATTTGAGACTCTTTATTTTCAGTAGGTTCATTCACCACTATGCTGGCATTATGTGGGAGAGTCATCATTTTTTAGAATGTGTATAGTGAGGGATAACATAGAATAATATTGGTATTTAAAAATATGGAAAATTACTACTCATATGTGATAATGATCATATGAATTCAGGAGGAGAAAACCTTTTGAGTTCAATGTGGGTCATGGGGTTTTCTTATTAGTGACCCTTTTGTTATGAAAATGATAATTATGATGGTAGTGGATGTTGGAATAGTCATTTTTTGGACTTTTTTAGAAATTCAGAAATGTCAGGATGGTGGATTATCGGTTGAACCCTCATTGACAATATGAAGGCATGAATAACATATTCCATGTTTATAAACTTTTGTAATATGAGTCCAATTGTATTCATCTTAGTGATGATAATGACATATAGTTGGGTATAGGGGAATCGTACATGGAATTACCAATTCATGTTATAGAGTGCAGTTAGTATCGGTTGGAAGGGAAGTCGATTCCTCTTGGTCAGGTATTATTGATGAATAAGATGATCCAAGATGAGACTTTTGACCAAGAATTAGACATATGAGTGTAGAGTCCCCAATTTTTTAAAAGAACCACCATATACACTTCTAAATTTTTATATGTTGTTATATGGGATATTTATTACATCCTAAATTCATGATGGTATGTTCTTAATCCTTATTATGGTTTCATTTGGTTTTTTCCTTTCTTGAGTGACGTCACAGTAGAACTTGAGTTGTTTTGGAGGTTTTTCAGCTTACCACTAGATATACCACACTGTGGTTCAATACATGTTTTCCCCAATGATATCTTATGGTCTATACATAACACTAACCCTTAGAAATATTTTGTTCTTGATCATGGAGTGATGAGAGTCTCCCTATATAAAATTTATAGCTTGGCCTCACCATGCCGTGGAGAATGTGTGGTGGGTCCAACATTTCTATGTTTCCTATCCTACACCATTGTCATTAGTCATGGTGGAACTCCTAAGAGTAGCATGATAGAGGCCACCATGGGAGGGGTGGCTATCACTACATCATTTTGTCACAAGTTTTATAATTTTGAGATAGATGATTTGGAAGATTATCTTCAAAGGTTTTGCATATTTCAAAGATAAAATTGTGTTTTACTGTCAAATGGACTTATTTTTATGTTTTTCCTTAATTTATTAATGTAATTCTCTTTATTTTCTTTAATACATTCTTGGTGAATGATATGGATGATTCTATAGTCGAATTTTGAAAACCTTTCTTCTCCTATATTGAGTGTGTGAATGGGATAATTCTAGGGAATGTGATTGGGGAGACCACTCTTTATATGAAATAGCCCAAGGATAGTCATCCAAATATATTATATATGTTATTTTGGGTTTTCATTTTTGACCTAACATTGGTTAATGAGTCCTTACCATATATAGAATGTATAAAAGTCGTTTCCTTGATTTTGTGATGTGTGTGTGTGGCCCCATGAGATTTACGCTTGATGTGATTCAAATGTAATGTGTGTGTGGACAACCAAGGAGGCATATGCTTATTCTGATTCACATGTGTTTTCTATGTGTATCCCATGATACATTTTCAAGATATGATTAACAAGTAGATTATCATTAGTTATGTGATTATTTCTTAACATCATACAATTATGAGCATCCTTATTGTAGCATTGTACTTTACATGATCAGTTAATTTATATAGGCATTTGAATTAATAGGTTGAACTATATGGCATAGTCTCTTCGTATGAGGGGAGTGTGGATAACATCATGTATTCACACACATCCATGATATTTGATCAATCCATGATGTTATACTTCCACATTGCCATGACATTGATCTAAATGTGGTGTGGCTTTCCCCATATCTATGGATTGCGAAAATGCGAGTATTACCTATAAAGGTAGGCATGACTATCTCTTGATGGGGGGATGTGGAAATATGATAGGATGGAAGAGAATGTTGGGCCAAAATATTATATTTCCTCAATCATGATTCTAATGAAGGTATATTTTTCCTTCACAGACCTTTCATATGTGTTCAATTTTATGGTTGTTTTTTATTTATTTTCGAATTGATTGTTGAAATATCATATATGTTTTTATCTTTGGAAATTATTGTAAGGACTCATTAGTGGTTATCTACTAAGTTTTAAGAACAAACTTTTTTTGGAATATTTATGTGCATGTTGAGATTATGATTAGGGGTCCCCAAAGAGAAATATCTTTATGGTTGATAGTTGAGAAAGAGTTGTAGGATGTTGTGAGGAAATATTAGGTTGACTTTTAGATATTGATGTTTTTTAGAATGTTGTTCTCTTTTTTCCCTTCTTTAGTACATTTATCCATCATTTTTTAGAATACCTTATTTGGATTGGATGGTATTTTTGTATTTTATAATATTATTAGGTTAGAATTATTCTTGTCCCTTTTTGTATATTATTTCATGATTTACTATTATTGGGGATTTAGTCTCTGTAAGATGACTCTTTGTCCCTCATTATTTTCCATAACCTCTTTCATATGTGTTGGAATCCATTAGTTCATGATTCACTCTATCCCAGACCTAGTGATTCAGGTTGGGGTGTTACATTTCGTTACATGTTACCATTTCTATTTTTTAGTTAGTAACTAGTTTTTCCCTATGTGATTTACATTTAATGAACAAATATATAATTTCCTTTATTATATAATTTATACAAACTAATTACAATAATATAAAAATAATTTTATCAAACAATTGTATTTGAAAGAAAAATTAATATTCTCATTACCGAATGTGATGTATAAAACCCATTTTAAAAAATTATATATTAACAAGATTAAATTTTTTTTCATGATAAATTTATATATGTATTTTATTATCATAATGTAAATTTGATTCTTATAAAAAATAAAAGTTTTCTTTATTTTATGGAAATCCAAAAAATATTAAAAAAAATATTTAATTAAAAGTAATAAAAAATTGGTTTTGTTTATTAGAAAATATTAATTAAATTGATAAACATATATTTTATAAATTCATAATAGTATCTAGAAAAATATTTTTTATTAAATAATTAAGATTTTATCATAAAAAAAGTTTTATATGTTTGTATATTTCTCTTAATTCTTGATATAGGCAAACATTCATTGATATTACTAAAAACGTTTATTTTCATTATTCACATTAAAATCAATTATTTTAGAAAAATCACAAAAATTCCTTATAAGGTAATATTGATTTGTTGAATTAATAAATGAATATATTTTTCAAAAATTAAAATTCTAAAATTTAAAAAATATTATTTAAATGGAAATGAAAAATATAAAGAAAAAATAACTTTATAGAAATATTGAACTCTGAAACATTATGTGATCTCTAAAATATATCATATGAATTTATAATTTTAATAATTTCAATAAATTAATTGATATATTTAATGATTATATATTATCAAAATAATCATCTAAAATTGTTCGACTAAAATTATTAATACCTTAAACCATTATATAAAAGTGATAAATACTTTTAAATATTAAATCATATAAACTATATATCCATTAAAGGTAAGAATTACTAATTTTTAAATATATTTATATCGACTAAAATTAATATTATTATTATCATATTCTTGATAATATCTTGGTAATATTTTCTGCCTCATTTTTTTCTTGGTGTTTCATTTAGAGAAAGATATCAGACACATTATATTTATATAATGAAAATATATACCATAAAATATTAGGGAATTACACTTCGAACATGAAGACCGCAAACTTGATCTTAATATTATCAAATATATCAAGATAGAAAATCGTTATCTGAATATCCTTAAACTATTCAACCATTTCTAGAGTCCTTTCTACCCATTTTTAATTGGAGGATTTGAGCATTGAAACTCCCAAACGTAAAACATATGTTCGTCTAGATTAGAAAGGTTGAGTGACTCTATAACGAGAGAAGATGGGTCAACTAACCAAGATACACATAGATCAACCATAATATTTTTTGTTGAAAATCACCCAAAGATAACTTAAAAAATCAATAAGGGTTTCTTCAAAACACTCCAAAATTTTAAAATCATAAAAACTAATATGATTTCAAAAAACAAAACATTATAAAAAAATTGAATATAAATAAACAATTGAATTATGAAATATATAATAAGGATCACCAGTTAAAACCCTAAAGGATAAGTAAAAACATAATTTGATAAAACATTTGTTCTCTTAACTACATATTTTATACAAATTACATTCTATATAAAATTATATTATTGCAAACATTCAAAATTTAATTTCCTTTTAAATATCATTAAAATCTATTTTCATATCCTCATATGCGTGATATAATAAATTTTACATCCAAAACTATTTTTTCAATGAGAAAAATCTATTATTGTATCTAAAATAGTTTGAATGAAAAATTCACTAAAGACTCGCCCTTTTTAAATTTTTAGAATAACACAAAGGAGACTATTTGAATGACTTACTATCATTAAAATAACTATTTATTGGATACAACAACGTCTTGTGAATATTATATTATAATCCATATTTTAGAAATATTTTAGAAAACTAAAATAGATAATCATAATAAACATAATTCATATAATATAATAATTTAAAAAATCATTTTAAATGAATCCATAGACAGAGAAAATCAATGAATTCAAGCATTTTATATTAGTTGGAATACAAAAAATCATAATTTAGAAAATAAATCACAATGATATAATTGGGTATTAAATAAAACATAATTTCTTCTTGGGATTTAAAAAATAGATATAGTGCCTAAATTCAAAGAGAAAACATGTTTTGCAGTAAGTGAAATCCTATGAGGAATAACATATTGTGGAAAAAACTAATAAATATTATTTGTAAAATTTAAAAGGTATTCAAAAAATTTATTTAACTATACTACAAATTGGAGTATTAAAGTTAATGAAGTATTAATTAAGATAACCTATATCCAAATTCATTTCTTTATCTATCCACAGTACTAAACCACCTAAAGATCGTAAAATTATTCTAAGTAGAACAATTGAAACTGCACAATAAGAAAACATCATTTGAAATTTGAGAAACATGAAACCCAAGGTTCATATAAGATTTCTAGTGGAAGGGATATTAATTAAAACAAATGAGGTAAGATGCGAATTTTATATGATATTACCTAAATGACTCATCCTAAAACATTGGAAAATTCCCATTAAATAGAAAGAGAGATTAAGGTAAAGAGGGAACATCATGCATGTGAGTCAAGGGAGATGAGTGGGAAGTTAATAGGGATGTTATGCATTAAATTTTGAGTGGGAATAGTTTAGGAATTTTATATTTTATAAAGTATGGATAGTTTGTATAGTTATCCATATTTTTTCCCAACCATATCGATGAAACTAAAGATAGAAAATAATTTTTCAGGTTTTTTCATCATGATTCAGAATATAATGGTCTTATAGAGAAAACCAACACTAATAAAGAACCGAAGGGTTTTCATGATATTAATATTGTTATATCTATCCATTATCAAACCATGTTATATTCACTCAAAACCCCCTTAATGAAATGACATTTTTAAGAAATATCCTAAAATGAAAGGTAAGAACAACACCCATAAATAAAAAAGCATCGAAAATAAAGATCATGGTGTGGCATGAAGCCTTATATTGTGTAATTAAAATCCTTATTAGAGACGATTTTTTAAGATATCATGACCAGTGAAATAATTTAACTATATCCTTATTTTTAATCCATCAAGAATGATCTCAACATTTCTTCTAATTTCTATATGTAACTTATAAATTTAGTCATTATTTTCAGATGTCAACCAATAATAATTTTCATTTATGTAAATCATTTCTGGTACAATACATATAGAGTGAATTGATGTGGACTATAGATACCGATCATATTTAATTTAATGTTTTACTCTATAATAATTTATTTATATCATGTAATGTTGATTGATTTGGGAATATTTTTTAATAGAAATGATTTGAGTTATCTTTTTAACTCGATCATCAAAACCCCAAATGGAATTATTTTCATTAGTGTTTTTGGGAAGAATGATGGGGAAATACAATATAATATTCCCTCACTTATATATGTATATGGGTAATGGATTCACTAACCCCTTATAATAAATACATTTTTTCTTGTCTTACAAGAAGACAGGGCATTGCGATTTGTACACTTTAATATCCCACATTCGAATTTTCACAAAATTTTCTCTTGAATATTGTAGTACAAACTTCTACTTCTTTGATGAATGCATAATGATTATATTTGATTATTTTAGAGAAGTATCATATTAATTTATTGTGTATATAAGACACATATTCTTGTAAGAAATCATATAAAACAATAAAATTGTGGATGAACTCAGAAATATTTCCCACTAACTCTTTCAGCATAATATTATCCCTTTTTTATCCTTGATATTCACATAATAATTTATGCAATGTATGAATTAATACCTTATGTTATTACTTATATGTAAATACCTTACTTATCCATGAATATTGGGTTTATATTAGTCCTCATTATTAATAATATTGAATAATCATTTCGATTGAGATAACAAGACGCCAAATTTTCCTTTCAAGGATGGTATTTTATTGAAAAATAAATATCTTAAATCAAAATTAAAAATTTATTATAGTTCATATTTGGATCCAACCATATAAATATATATATTCACATCTATTAATCGGATAATATATAACTCTTATTACATTATTTATAATGTATCCAAGTCATTTCTTCAAATTTAACTACTATTAACTCCAACTCATGAATCATTAAAAATTGATCATGGTTCATTAATTAATTTGAGACTTATGATATTGATTTATCATTTTTTATAAGAAATAAATATAAACCCTTCTTATAGTAATCACTATATAAAAAAATATACTCCACTATAGGGTACTATTAGTACAAGTGTATTAAATAAATTCTTATAAAGATCATTGAATATATATTCATATTGATTTTCCAGATAACATTTATTCCCTTTTGAGTTAAATTGATTATTTTTATTCATAATAATGATAAATTTCTTATAAATGTTTGTTGTGTCTAAAACTAATAAAATAAATATGTATATCTTCATTAAAATTTTGTGTTTAAGAAAATCATCAATCACCTTGTTATTTTATTGATCCCTCAATATACACTTTATTTGGATTAAACGAATCAAAAATATTAATCTTATGGCTAAAATTCACACTTTTTAAATTTGGAATACAATTTCTCTCTTACATAGGTCATTATAGAAATTTTTAAATAATTTTCAATTTCTTCCTTAATCTTATTGAAAATGATAATATAATCAATATAGATTATGAAAAAAAAAATTATAGGTGGACAATAAGATACATATTCATCCAATACATATAGATAAATATATATTTTTTCAGTGAAAAATGAATAAATAATAATTAATTGTCTTAATATCTTTTCAAAAATTATATATTTGGTATATCCTCCATTTTTATACATATTTCATGATATCATGATCATAGATTCAAAATTGAGAAATATTAATCCCTATGAATTCGATTAAAAAGTCACAACATAGCGAAGTGGTTATTTATTATTGATCATAATGTTATCGATATTCTAATTAGTAATTAAATGATGGTTTTTCTCACAATTATTATTTGAAAAGGGTATTGTTTCACCCCATGGATAATAATTTGATAATCTAAAATCACGGACCATATTCACTTATTTTTGCATCTTTAACTATAATTATTTAATATAATCCAATCTATAAGGACTCCTAGATATTGGTGTAGAATTAGGTATGATTTTAATTGAAAACATTACATCACAATATGAGGCAAGACAGTGTAACTATTTGACAACTCTATTGAAATATTTCCATTAAATTTTTATATATTTAATAATGAGTTTTTTACCTTATATTTTAAGATATATATAACTTTTGATTGTGTATTAACAACAGTATTAAATAATTTTCTTCCAGAAGTTGTTAATAATGATAATTTCATAGATATAATGTCAGGAGAAGATTCAGGATATGATATAGGATTTATATATTTTATAAACTAATATCTGATAGATGTATTTAGAGCCACTCCCTAAATAATATTTCATTTATTTATAAAAAAAATGAATATTAACAAGAACAATAGGAATAATATTCCAAAAAATCCCAATTCATGAAGACTTATATACATAAGAAGAAACAATCAAATGACTATTTTTTCACCAAAATTATAATATGTAGTCCTTGAGGCTGGAAAATCATTACCTTAAGAAGCATTCACAACATAATGGAGTGTGTATAAACATAATACAATAACTTATTTTCAATTATTCAATATTTAATAGTTATGTATTTAATTATTTTTTTTCCATGCACCTCATTTGGGGAATTAAATTCATAATATCTTTCGATCTCATCAAGTTTAGAGATTGCTAAGATTGATATTCCTCCACAAACCTTGGTCTTATTTATTAACATAAATTATTCCCAATCACCCTAAAATTAAAACATTGAAATATTTGGGGAGAATTAGTTTGCACCATCTTCCCCCTTATTATATCTATTTTCATTTTAGATAACATTGAAAATAATATGCATGATGGCCTATGTTTCAACACATATTACATTTCTTAGATCTATTAGGGTAATTTATTGAGTTATTCCTAAAAAATAACATTTTAGAAGTTGAATATTCTTTCCTTTAAATTATTAATCACTAAACTTCTATAAAACTCATATTTATTTTTATTATAAAAAATATAGGACTATAATGATATTGTCAAACATCTATTTTTTACATTAACTATAAATCAAAATATCTCCTCATAGCTTCCAATGAATATACGCTATTTTTTCCTTCGAAGAAATTGAAATATATTAAGAAATATTTTTGGAGCCAGGTCCAGAGACAAAAAATGAATCTGAGGCATTATGATTCTATATTTAATGTAATAAAATTAATTTATTTATTTTATATATTGTGTGATGGGTTTCTAAAATAAAATGGAATATCTCCTAAAAGTATTTCTATATTATAAATCAAAGACCATGGTTGAATCAAAATATTGGGGATTACCTTACATGCTACCTAATGCTGGTCAATGGTGAATGTTCAGATGAGGCAACCATTGTTGGGTGCATTTTAATTAAAATAAATGATTAATTTATTTATTTAAATTTAAATAATTGAATGGTAATATTATATAAAAATTTCATTAAAAAATTTCCAAATTGAATGTTCCATAACCATGGGAGGTTTTTGAGATGTTATTTGACAATATTTATTAGTAAATTGAGATCATATGATGATCAGTGTTTGGATCATGGTGAACTGATAAAAAACGAATGAAACAGATCCTCGGCATTATTGGTGAATATGCTACTCACAAAAAATCGATACAATAATGAGGTATGGCTTATAAACTATTATTTTATACCCCTTTTAGTTAAAACTTTTATCCTTGGATTTTAATATTCTTTGATTCTAAAATTTAAACCCCAATACGTGAGCCTCATTGATGATTAATTTTTTTTATTCAGTTATTTTATTTCGATTCCATGGTTTCAAAAGAATTATTCCCTATTATAGAATTGATGGAGATTAATTCTTGGTAAATAATTGATGTACCATCATTATTTTCCAATTCCCCAACTATTATTCTAATTCTATATTATTGTCCTATGGTTCATGGTTCGACATTTCCTAGGGGGATTTCAGTGTGATCAAAACCATGAATTCATTGAGGATGCATGAAAGATAAATGAATTAGTGTTTTCAGATGTATCAGGATGGATCCCTAGTGATACTTCATGGATATATGATCTATGAATAGAAAAAGGTAATGAGAGGAATGTGGGATGCATGAAGGATGACCAATTAAGATTAGATTTTTATTTTCATCCAATAATGGGACGTAATTGATGGTAGAAGGTAAACAGAACCATTTTCATGAAATGAAACGGTGAATTCAATGGTGGGAGGGAAGATCTAGTGATGCATGATGGAATAAATAATTTCAATGAAAATTAAAGCTACATGGAATGAAAATAGATAAACGTGTGTCATGTAGTGACCCAACAATGATGTATGATGTTCAGGTAAGATACAGATAACACACTATGTTGTTTGACCCACACACATTGTGACCAACCCTGAGAATGCTGGGAATGTGTTAGCTAGAACACGGCTATGAACCTATGTAGTAAAACTAACTATGTGCTATGAGAGTACAAGGTAATGACCCAGTACCTAAGCATGCCCATATGTATAGAATAGTACATGGTCATTGACCATGGTACACAGACACTACTAGGACAGAATGGGAAGCCCTTGTGCAATTGAGACACTCTGTGTTACAACACCAAATATCATATACTACAAGATTGAAATCCATTTCTTGTGCTAGTAGGGACCCATCTAGGAAGAAAATGTTCGTCACACACTATATACCCCCAAGGGTAATATTCTACCTCTAATATTTCCTTTGTTTTGACTCATATTTTGGGCTGTTATTATACTACCATGAGTGTTTTTCATGTGGAGCCTAATATTTCCCTCCATGGTGGATTTTGAGATAAAATGTTATATTTTGTGGGTGGAAATATTATTTACATGATGCTTGATAATGATAGTGATTGGGAAGGATCATAAGAGAGAGGCTATAGTGTTACCACCCTAAAGGACTCAGACATGGGTCCTCTACCTACTGAATGTTTCCCCCTCACACGCAAGGGAATGGGTCCTCTACCTACTATATGGTACCTCTTAAATGACTATGGTTTGGGTCCTTTATCTAACAAGAGGTACCACCTAATGTACTAGGGTATGTGTTCTCTACCAATAGAGTATTATACTTAATTGAAAATGGTGTGGGTCCCCTCCCTTCTTATTGGTACACCCTTACGGACATGGTCATAGATCCTTTATCTTCTGGGTGGTACCCTCTTGAGGACTAGGGTGTGAATCCTCTACCTATTGAGTCATAACTCATTGAAAAACAAGTTAATTATTCATCTATCTAAAGATTTTCCCCCTTAACAATGTGGAATATTGGTGAGGTTTGGGATCTCCTCATGGTTACATCTTCAGACTGAATCATGAGTTGGTGTACATTGATGATGGTCCTTTCGAACTATTGGAAGACTATTTACTAGGTTGGGTTGTGAGATTGAGATATCATTTCTATCTTGTCAGGATATCATATGTGATCATATATCAATGTTTTGGGTTTTTGTTTCCCTCCTTCTTGGGAAAAGTCGACTACTTCTATCAGGTCTCTTATTGGTCCCTCAATATTTATTAGGGAATCCCAATTGGTTTATATATACTCACACATACATGAGATTTTACCACACATGTCATATCTTATGAAGATGATGGATATGTTGGAAATGGAAATAGAGATGTTTAAATAAGCTTGGTTGTAATTTTCAATGTATGGTGGTTGGGGGCTTGGATATCACTAGTCAGGATCTCTCATCTATCTTTCTTTTTTTAAATTTTTTGGATAGTTATGAAATATTTTCTAGTTTGAAATGTAAGGTTCCATTTACATTTAATATTATTCTTATTTACTCTTTTTTATTCCATATAGGTTATTAAATTCCTGGTTTTTATTATAGAAGTTACAGATTTATTATTATTCCTCTAAAGTTTTATATTTATATTGTTGCACACATGAATATAGGTACTTTAGGAAAAGATATCCAATTTTAGTTTTCCCATTCAGTGGTTATATCTAGCCCCTAGTATGTTGAGGCATTCTTGGGTAGCTATGGATCAGCCTTCCTCCGATCAGGTGGGTCCCGATGGTTTATGTTATCACATATTTTTCTGAGATTTGGTTCAATCATGGGGTGTTTCGTGGAATTCCATCCTCTTATGTGGTTTTTTAGGGAATTTTGCAAATAGTTTCAAAGTTTATTGAGTGAAAATTTTTATGTAGGATAACCCAATGTTGGAGCATCGGATAACATACACATTCAACGAGACACTGACTAATTTCTTGTCAACTCAGCTTACTGAGACATCGGTTTTTGTGAAATTTTTTGTATGAATTATATATGATTGATTCCTTTGACTATACTTCTTGATCAATCTCGCCATATATATATGATAATTTGAGAATTAAACATATTTATAATTTTTCAAGATACCTCTATGAAGATATCCATATGGGATACCAATTAAGGTTAGTGATAATAATATGATAAGTGTTGAGGCCTTTGTTCAAGGTCAATATTATGAGATATTTTTTCTAGAATTGTACATAGAACAAAACATAAAATTTGAGAAATATATAATACAATTATAGAATGATTATGTTATGTGATGTCTTACTGAAATATATGAGTTCTTGTATTACATGCTGTTGAGGATTCGCGGTGAGTCGGATCACCATGTAGTGGAGGATCGCTTTAGTATGTGATCTCCATTTGCAGACTTGTGTGGAATTTGATTTGTTTGATGGTTGTGCTAGTATATAGTATTTTATACTGAGTATTAAGGACCATGTTGAGTCTTGTAACATTGAGATACAACAAGATATCACTCTCATGTTCCTAATTCCACTAGTTGTTTCAAGATGAGTACTACACCTTGTACATACACATAGTTTGGATTCCTGAGATTTTGGAGCTATAGTAGGGAGGGAATGATAGTTAATGAGTATGAATCGTGTTTTAATAACATTACACATTAATCCCATTACATGATTCTGAATGGTTATTTATTGGTAAGGATGTTTGATATGGGTCTTCTTAGAGACTTCAGTGTAAGGAAGGTAACCCTGTGCATTCCCATATATGTTGTAGTGCTAAAGCAGGTGCTGGTGGTGGAGAGCATCCTATATGAGGGACAACATGTAGTATGAGCTGGTCAAGGAGGTCCTAGAGATGAGTCATATGCACCAGAAATTAAGATTTAATTATTTGGGCTTTGGAATTGGATATATCTTCATGATCTAACTGAGACCCATCTTCATGAGGCTTAGGGATAGTGCATAGGTATATGGTATCCTAAAGAGAGGTTGTGATGTACATGTAATAGAAATGGTCACATGGAATGTGATTTCACATCCTAAATTGATGAAGAGGGTAGGAAGATAGTGGATGGACTACCACTACAAGGGAAGCACAATGATCATGATCCTATAAAGCATTGATAGGATAGACCCTAGGGAGGTGGATTCAGAATACGGTCGTGTGGGTTTCTAGAGGATGATCTACTGGTGGGGGAAAAAATTATGATATTCTTCCACCAACATCACTAGTTGGCCCATGCTAGGCTTCGAGAGATGTAGATTGGGGACATTGGAATGTTCAAGCTATAGAGGCTTATGACCCAAGAACTCATTAAATTATTAGACGTATGATCTATTTTTGTTATTCTATAGATTCAATAGTAGTAGACACATGGGAGAGTTATTCGTTCCCCTTCATTTTCATGGTGTAATAGATATATCTCCTAGTTGAGTATTTAGGCCAATAGCTTTAGGTTGAGCTTCTTATGGGGAACACTTCATTAATATCTCTTATCTTCTGGTAGGTTGAACTATCACATGGTGGAGTGAGTTCTCATGAGGCCTCTTTTTCATCATGATGAGACCATATCACATCATACTGGGAATGGAATGGTGTTCTATAGTCTCACCCCAGATCCAAATTCACCTCAAAAGAGTAATATTCATTCGGATGTATGGGATCAGATTCTCCTTTAATGGTGAGAGAGATATCATAGGGGAGAGAGCAGTCTTGTAGGAAAGAATCTGCAACCCATCATTGATTAATTATGGATTTTACACCATCGAACATTGGGAACATCATGCATATGGGTTTCTTGAGTTATGGATGATTATAAGTATATCTTACTAGAGGATTCTCTAGGACTTCCACAGAGGTAGGATATGGATATTTACATGAACTTCCACCATATGAGTACTCTGATATCTTCTACAGAAAATAAAATACCCCTACTGGTCATAGGTAATTCATGGTGTAGTTATAGGATCATTGATAGTAATGTTTTATCAGACCCAGTGAATGCCCTGAGGATACATTAGTGATATCTATGAAAAAATCTAATAGGAACTTGTGTATTTTTATTGATTATCATTTCCTAAAGAAGGAAAAAATAAAGATAATGTACCAATTCTCAGGGATTGATGTCCTCTTTGATTAGATACGAGGAGTGATATGGATCTCATAGATTGATAAAATGTCTAGTAACCATCATTTGCAGGTTAATGGGGATGATATTCCAAATATAGAATTCTGATATTGCAATGGACTATATGATTTCTTCATGATGCCTTTCAGTGTAACAAATTCTCCCAGTATGTTTATAGATCTGATGAACAATATCTTTTAACCATACTGGGAATGATTTTTTGTTATATTCATTGATGAAAAACTCATGTTCTTTACAACTTAGGAGGAGTATGTAGAAAACATGAGATCGTCCTAGACTTTCTCTGGGGGAACCTACATTTTGTTAAGCTCTCAAAATGCATGTAATAGATCAAATATGTTCACTTTATAGGGCAATTCATTTATGATAATGGGTTACTCTTGAGGGATTTTTCTTACAATAAATGTTTTGGGAATGACATTAGCATTTCATATTCTAGTCTTAATTTTGATTTATATGTTGATTATGTTTCACACCATTCATATGAGGAATACATTTTACGTAGTAAGTGACAGGTGGGGCCCGATATAGCCACTTGATGCATTGATAGGTTTCATGGGATAAACTAGACTTTGTCGTTTCCCTTTTATATATAGTGTCTTGGACAAATCCTGGATAGTATGTTTATGATGCCTATAATTATTAATTCTTTCATTGTGATACTATAAATTGATAGTACATGTGATTATTAGAGTATTATAATATCTATGGTTATGATTCTTTCTCATGTGACCATTTATGGAATTATTTAATCATTTTTTATTCTAGCCAAATTGTATTCAATATTATGTATTAAAGGGAATGTGTTTTTTTATTCACCATCCTTTATTTTTTTTATTTATGATTGATATCGTTGTATTTCATACCTTTAATATGCATCTGGTCTCACCGATTTCTTATGTTTTATTTTTCCCTAGGATGTGATGATGTATATTATGAATGACTTTCTTAGATAATCTATGATTTTATGGATGATTCCAATAAAGTTGATAGGTATTCTTTCCTTTCATTTGGCAGTGTAATAATTATTTGTGTATCAATTTTTTTGAAGCTACTAAACTACTCATTCCTTCAGTATGTGACATCATTATTTATTATACCTATGTAATACGGTGAGGCAGTAGCTATGGGTAACTTGGTTCAGGGTATTTATATATTGTATCTGAGCTAGGATTATTTGGAAGATTTGAAAGTAGATTTAGAAAACATATATTAGGGAATATAATCCTAAAATAGACTTTGAGGATATGAAAAGAATTGCATCCTATAATTTGGGTAAGGTATGGATTATGTGTGTATTCTTAGAATTATATCCATATCTAGATACTATAAGTGAACACTATTCTAGAACAAATGATCCTAGGGTTGACAACCCTCACAAGGTGCATCAGGTCGGACTCGGTGTAACCAGGTACACAATAATGAGCCCTAATGGGCACCTAGTTCGACACTCAAGGAGAATATGCTTAAGGTAGTTCACATTTTCATTTAAAACCATTATAATGTATTTAAAAGTAAATATGTACCCCAATAAACCTTGTTTATGATTTTTAGAAAAGAAATGAGTTTTTTTCAATTTATATTATGTATTACTAGTTAAAAATTATTAATTATGGTTGATAATGTAATTTATTGTATGTCATTTTTTAGAAATGGAGCCTAGTAAAAGGAATGGAAAATATATAAATGCACATATTCCATGTATGCATTTCCCACATATAGGAGAAAAATATTTTGGATAACGAGCTCCAACTAGAGTTGGGAAACTTTTAACTATACTAGGATATCTCACTAGGGTTATGAATAATAACCATTCCCAAATGAAGCATCCTAAACCACAATGTGGTTTAACAATGTTAAAACACTTTATACAAAAACAAACTCCATCCTTCAATAGAAATACAACCCCATTTTTAGTTGACTAGTGGATAATTTCCATAGATATGATATTTCATTCTTTGGTAAATAATTAAATAGAGAAGGATGTGGTGTATTTTTATCATCTATTGGAATATTAAGATCAATTTTTATCATTAATTCAAAACAAAAATGAAGAAGATTAAATTTAAAATATGAAATAGAAGTATTTTATAAAAAATTTCAGAGAAAAATGTTTCCCTCATGAACAACGAGTGGGTATAGAGAGAAACTTCTTGAATATGAGTCAAATGAATGACGATAACATTACAAAGAATGAATACGACAATAAATGCTTAGAAATTCATGATATGGATTCTATATGTAATCTGAATAGAAATATTGATTGATTCATTGATGGGTTATAACCACTCCTCTAAAGGACAATGGTCTCCCAAATTTTCTCATCATATAAAGATATAATATCGTGAGCTATCAAGATAAATAAATAGTTTTCTTGGTATTATGACATTAAGTTAAATAAACATAAGAAGAGGGATGCTAAATGCTCTGGAAAATGTAATAATGAAAATGGGTAGAAGAGAATTGTTGAATTTACATCCAATGATAAATTTGGAAACAAACATCATGGAATATGCTTATTGGGATTGGATTTTGTTATATGCATGGAGAAAATCCCACCAAGCCCAAATTTCGTGGGAAAAAATAAGATACCAATGATTAATGCTACAATTTTAAAGAGATGGGATGTTATGAAAATTATTTTTTGAATCTTCAAGGAAACATTCCCTAGAAAATGCCAAGGAAACAAGGTTATGCTTATGCAGTCACTATAATTGAGGATGATATTCCCAATTATGTGGTCCTAGATACTTTAATCATCACCTAAAATTTAGCTACAACTTTATGTGATTATGGATCATCATATTCCTTTATATCTACTCATTTTTCATTAAAAAATATATATTTCACATTTACCTTAACTAGGGATTTTTCAGTAAATAATCTTAGTCCAAACCTTATTACAATAATAATGTGTCAATTAGTTCTTATTAGGACACATAAAAGTGAACTAGTTTCTAATTTAATCATCATAACTATGGTTTGTTTGGATATAATCCTTTGTATATAATAGATTTAAAAATATAACAAAACATTTATTTTAAAGAGAATGAAATTATGATTTTTAATGAAGGTGTGGAATTTCTAATCTTTAGAGGGGAGACCTCATTATCTATAGCATATCTAGATCCACCTCCAATATCTCATCTAAATGAATTTCATAGGGAAGTAGGGGAAAAATAACCTATAGAAGAATAAATATTTCATCAAATTTAATATTCCCCTATTTTCCAATGATACATTTACATATTTCTATAGGATTTACCAGTACATCCTTCTAAGTGTGAATTTGGATTTTTAATTGATTTAATTCCTGGTGAAGACCCAATATAAAATACTCCTTATATAATTACCACTATAGAATTTGTATATAAAAAGATACAACTAGTAGAATTGAGTGATAGGTGATTTATTCCACTATATATTTCTATATGGGGATCCCATAATATCATTTTTAAGATAATATATGGATCCATGAGGCCATGAACTGACTATAGATAAATCAATGTAATTATAATAAAGAACATGTTTCCTCATCATCACATTGATTATTTATATGAACAACCTTATAGAGCCAAATATTTTTCAAATATTGATCTTTCAGATGGATATCATTAATTGGGTGTGAATAATTATATATTCCAAAGATATAATTTCAAACCATGTATGGGAATTATGAGTTTATACTAATTCCATTTGGACAGATCATTGCGCCTTCTCTTTTTTATTGATCTAATGAATTGAGTGGTCATTTAATATCTTAACTATTTGGTTGTGGTATTTATTAATGATATATTCCTATTTTCTTAAAGTTATGAGGACCATGAGATCTACTTAAGGGATGTTCTTGAGAATCTTGGAAGAAAATAATTATATGGGAATTTTATAAAGTGTCAATTCTAGCTTCAAATTGTTTCTTTTCATGGGAACATTATCTATATGGATTCAATCCTAGTTGATCCTATATAAAATGGAATTCTAAGAATGGAATACACCAACACATATAACCTAGGAACAATGTTTCATTGGTATAGCACGTTACTATTAGCGTTTTGTTCATATTTTTTCCCAAATAGATAACCCGTTATCCAATCCTACTCATAAAGTGTTTATGTTCATATGAAAAACATAATTAGAAGAATTTTTTGATGAATTAAATAGGATATTAGTTAATTTTATTATCTCTACTCCACCATAGGGAAATGGAGGATTTCTGATTTATAGTGATTCATCAAATGAAGGACTTGGTTGTTTCCATATGCATAATGATATAGTTATTACATATGTAACAATTTAGTTAAAAACTCATAAATAGAAATTTAAAACTCATGATCTTGAGTGAGAAGCAATAATATTTTCTCTATAAATATGGAGACATAATATCTATAGTGAAGATGTGAGATGTATATATATCACAAGAGATTGAAATATATGTTTTCACAGAATGAACAAATCATGAGATAAAACAGATGGCTCTAGCTACGATAGGATTATTATTGTTCAATACACTTCCAACCAAGGAAGGAAAATAATCTAGACGATTCGTTGATCAGGAAGGATAATGGATTTTTGAAATAAATTTGGGTTTACAAGGATCCTATGTACATGAATCTATTAAATATGGATACAAGAATTATCAAGGGAGGTGAAACATCAATACTTTTTTAATTGGTTTCCCATCCATATTTATTTGAAGGGATTAAAATTTATCAGCCTTATTATGACAATGTTAAATGGAAAATTAATATTTTTAATAAAGGGAAGTTGGTAGGCATCATTTATATGGATGTAATTTAGAAATTTGAGAAATGGCATTGTATTAACTCCATACCTAAACTAAAAAGGACTTACTGGATTATTATCATAGATCAAATTTCTTTATACACCCTCATATCACTAAGATGTATATAGATTTTAAAGAACATTTTTGGTGGGATAATATGAATTGAGAGATATTTGATTATGTATCAAGAAGTTAAATCTATCAATAGGTGAAGGTAGAAAGACAACAACCTAGAGTAATGAATCATCATCTTATTCATACATGTAAATATGAATATATCACTATGGATTTTTTCACTAGATTTATAAATACTCCATAAATGAATAATACAATATGGGTAAGTGTTGATCAACCTATCAAATATACACATCTCCTTATAATACGGAATTATTTTCCACACAATATCATTATAAGACTCTATATTAATGATGTTCCAAGACTTAATAGGGATCCTTTCAATCATGATCCATATTTTTGTTATGATTTTAGAAAATTATTTAGAATTATTTTGATATTGGGATTAATTTGATCCATTCCTGTCACCCTCAAACCAACAAATAGCCAAAATGGAGTTTTAAAATTTTATAATACCTATTGATGTCCTAGTCACTCGACATTCAATGTATGTGGGATTAGTATTTACCATCAGTTGAGTTTTCCTACAATAATAGTTTCCATCCATGTATTAAAATGTAACCATATGAAGAATTGTATATAATGTGATGTTATACACCAACATGTTGGGATTATATTGGTGAAATGAATCTTGTAGGCCCTACACATGCAGAAGAAACAACATAAGTAAATACTATTAAATAACCTATCAAAGTAGAACACTAAAAGAAAAAAATATATTTCGATAACCAGAGGAAATATTTAAAGTTTCAAGTGGGAGATCATGTCTTCTTGAAATTATCTCCATGGAAGTGTGTTATAATATTTTGAAATAAATGTAATCTAATAACCAATTATATTGTTCCTTGGAAAATATTTGAGAGAATTAGATTTGTGGATTATCATTTGGTGATGCCACCTAGCCTTTATAAAGTACACAAAGTGTTCCACATATCTTTATTAAGGAAGTAAATGCTTGAACCAAAGCTTGTACTCACATATGAAGCATGAGAATTGGAACCTTATTAATCTTACTCTAATGATGTTATCCATATTCTGGAGACTAAATAACAGGTTTTGAGGAATCAGATGACTCGGATGGTAATGGTACATTGAAAAAATCACAAAATTAAAGAGGAAATGTGGGAACTGAATGAATTTATGTTGAGGAACTACCCAAATCATTTAATGAGGTGACATTCTTGGAATTTCGGGGAAAAAATCTTTTGGAGTGGAGAATGTGACACCCCCCATGATTTTATGGTATGTCTCTTTTAAAATATAATGTCTTCTATAATTTATGCTTTATGCAACACTATGTTTAAAATAATAATATACAATTAAATATGATTATTGGAATAGTAATGTTACCATTCAGAATAGAAATATGATATATAGAGTAGTAACTCCGCTTATTAATGTATAAATAAAATTTAGGCATCTTAAAAATGAAAATATGGTACATTTATATCATATAATAAGTAAATAAATTTTTAAAAAAATATGTGTTAGGGTTTTTGTGTAACATAGTTGTTTATTTACAATAATATAATTAATATAATTATTTAAAATAAATTTCATTTTCATACAATAGATTCATAAATCTACATTTTTTCTTATAATTATAAGATAGTTTTTGGATACCTTAATTAATTTTTAAATGTGTCATAAAAATAGTTATAAGATTAAAATCTATATTTTTTGAGTAAATCGAGATTTTAATTAAATATTAAATTTATCATGTTTATAAAATTATTTTCATAAAACGGTCTTACTTTTTTAATTCTAAAAATTTAAAACAAATTGGGTGGATTTTTGGGATTTTTCTAAAAGAGTTTGTTTTTTTGTGAATAGTGAAATATAATGATATATGGTATAAAATAATTACATGAATTATTGAGTTATAGTTGATGAAAGTCTGATATAAGCCTGTAATATCAAACACTACTTCACTATTTTAATATATTTAGATATAATTCGAAAAATATCTAGTCTTAAGTCAAAATAATAAACCAATGAATAAAGTATTCGAAAAAACACCCCTCTCCACCAATACAAATATCACTCCTTCTCCTCACACCTCCAAAGCCTTGAATATTTCATGAATTATACCCATTTATTCTCCAAAACATCTCCCCCACGTTATTTTATTTCAATTCTCACCAAAATACCATTTCAATGATCATTAAGGGTGTACTCAAGGTAAATAATTCAAGAGGTAAATACCCTTTTTCTCATTTAATTTTATTCCAGTTTATTTTATTTTCTGACTCTTTACTTACCTCCTCTATCAAAAAATTCATGATAACTCTATAATATTATATAGACACTATAATTTTATTATGATTATGGGATATCTTCCATCAATTCTATTCTCTTCAATTTTTTTTTCTAAAAATGAAAATGTCTTCAGTGGTGTTTCGATTCCCTACCATCACGAATGATGATTCTTTCATTTTCATATAATGAATTCAAGGATGGTCCTAAATATAATTTTATGGTTAAACCACATAATAATTTGTATAAAAAAACTTATTTATTTTTATTTAAATAGTATATATATAATATTAATTTATAAAACAAAACAAGTGTTTGATACTCTAAAAAGGCCAAAAAAATCCAAATAGTTTTCAATTAAGTTTTATTTAATTAATCATCATAATATCTGCAAAATAATGATATATATAAAATTTTAATCTTCTATAATTTCTCTAATAATAATAATTCCAATTATGGATAACTATTCACATTTCACGTGATCTTTCATACATGCATACAAGCGGACCAATCATGAAAACCAATGAATCAAACACTTCTGAATGACAAAATAGTATTTTATAACTCTTCAAAAAAACTATAAATGAACATAATAAAATAATAATAAATATTATACATGATTATTAGTCTCCATGTTAAATTATTAAATAATTTAATTCAATAATATAGGATGTAATGTTCAAGTGAAGAATGGTTTTGGAATTAAGGTATGAGATTCTCTCGAACCCTCACTTTTTCATTTATGTCATTCTTTATCTCTCTTTACACCAATATAATATTTCTTTATTTTTATATAAATATTTTACACCCTTTTTATATGTCATATAATCATGTATCTAGATCAGTTCATATATCTTATATGGAAAAATACTTATTTTATATGTTTTCATTTTCATATCCTCTCGATAAGAAAGCCCAATTAATGGGTACTTCCCAATTACTTACCCATTATCATGTACAATCCCTAATTTTTTTAAGACACAAATATTTTTATAAAATATATATTTTTATCCTGAAAAACTTCTTTTAGTTTATTTATGGTTTTATGTAAACTATTTTCCCATTTTATACAACAAATATTCAATTATATTTTTCCTTAAACAGCTCTGAAGTTGCCCATTTCAAAAGTTTCTTAAACACACTTTTTTATATGTTTCAACTTTAGTTTTTAAAATTTAAATATTTATATTCTTATATTATTCCTAAAATATAATTTCATTTTATTTTCATTTTTCTAATATAAATTTTTACAATAGGACTTTATGAAAAATAAAATTTATTTTCCATAATAACACTTCTTTCAAAAGTAAAATGGAATTTCTCTCAAAAATTTCATATGATTTTGTTCGAGAATTTAAATTTATTTTAAACCCCTATTTTAAATAATATTATTTATTTAAATTGTTATCTTATGTTACCATATACTATATTTTATGATTTGGTTTTTATTAATTATGGGGATGTACTATCTTGATACCATTCCCCATATTACTCTGGATGGTTTATGATTATGTTTATTTCTTGTGAAAGTTTTCTAACATTTCTAATGATAGCTTTAATATGAATTTATATGTTAATTATGTTTCACAAATATTATATGATGAATTATTTGGATATAGTAAATGAAGGTTGGGGTATGCAATTTCTATTAGATGAATTGGTAGGTCTCATGAGACAAACAAGATTCGATTTCTACCAATTTATGTATGGTATCCTTATCAATGCCTTGATGGTATGTTTATGACATATGGAATTATGGATTAACTCATCATGGAACAATTAATTAATAGTCCATATGATTATTCTAATACTATAATATCTATTTTTATGTTTCTTTCTCGTGTTATTATTTATGAAATTATTTATTCAACTTGTATTCCATCTAAATTTTTCACAAGATTATGTTTTAAATGAAATGTTCTCCTAGTTATTCAACATTCCATTTTATTATTACTTTTTTATGATATCTTTATATGTATTTCATACCTTTATTGAGCATCTATAATCACCCCTTTTTTATGTTTTATGATTCCCTGGGATTTGAATATGTATATTATGAATGTCATCCATTGTAATATATGAGTTTACTAATATTTTTAATCAATTTGCTATGTTTTTTCCATTTTAAGTTGTAATGTAATAATTTTTTTGCATCTGGTTCTACAAATATACTAAACTAATCATTCCTTTTGTATGTGAATTACTTTTTTATTATACTGATTTAAGAAAATATGGCACTGAATTTGGGTAATTAGGGTTGGGATCTTTACACTGTTCATTCTCACAAATTTAATGACTATGTTTTAATAATATTTCATTGTTTGTTTAATCTGGGTGTTGTGTGCATTATATTATTTTGAACAAATAAACATCAATGAGAGATATACCATAAAATTATGGGGTGTTACATTCTTCCCTCATTCAATAAATTACATCCTCAAAATTTTAAATATCACTTCTACACTCTAATGTTGATACATTCAAATTATTTTATGGGAAACCCATAAAAGTATAGTATTAATAAAACATATAGTTTAAAATAAATAAGATGATGTATAAAGGTCACCTAAGATAACACATAATAGAATTATATGTAATAAAAAATGTTCATTGAAGAGAAAACTAACGATCAAGTTATACTAGGGAGTGATAGAGAACATAGACATGATAAATTGATCAATCACAAAACAATAATTATGTGATTGGTTAATGGGTCATTGATTTCTCAGTAAGAAAATAAAACATAAATAATAATTGTTTCAATATTATTTTCATGTATTTGAGGAATTATTTTACTACCTGTTCTATGAAAATAAATAAATATTGATACATCACAAGTAGAGTTTCACCCTTTATTCAATTTCCACCGAAAATCGTCTTTTTCTTCAAATGATGAGTATTTAAGAGGAACGTTTCATACCTAAAGAACTCGAATAAACTTGTAGAGAATCACATAATCCAAAAAACATTAACTACCTATTTATCAAATTATGAAACATTAACCAAAACAAAATTTAGGATAATATAAATCAATTATCTAAATTCAATACACCGTTATATAAAGAAAAAATACTCTTAATATCCAAAATTCAATAGTAATGACCATAGTTCAACATAGACTATTCAAAAAATAACTACCCATAAAATTCTTCAAAATTTCTCTAAACTAATATTTAATCCCAAAAATGATTTGATCACATAGACATCCAATATAGAAAAAACATTTATCACCAAATAACATCAATGAATATTAAAGTATCATAACAAAAATATAATTTTCTAAATCACATAATATCTCTGTATTCTATCAATTTTCATATATAAGATGAATAAAAAATTCAAATTTTCCTCTAAAATAAAATTTAACCTTTTTTATCCCATAATATCTCACAATATACTATTTCTCTTAATCATATAATGTTCTCAAAATAATTAACGTATTCCTAAGTAAAATTAATCACTTAATCACTAAATCATTCTTTAATCCCAAGGACATATATTCAATAAAAAATATATTTCCGAAATGAAAATAACATTTATCCTTCAGAAAGATTAAATAAAAAATAATAATCTCATAATAACTAGAACATCATGTAGGCTAGTGATAGGCCATATACCCTTACCACCCTTCGGTTCTAGGTTCAATTCCCATGGAATTTCTGGACGTGATAGGTCAGGACCCATTGTACATGATTTCTTTTTTCAAAAACTATATAAATCATATAAAATTTCAAATATATGATAAATTTCTCAAAATAAACATCACATGTTTTAACCTCAAAAGTAATTTTATATCTTTTATTTTTAATCCCAAAATTTATTAAACCATAATTATCATAAAATGAATGTCTCCAAAAATACCGTTAAACATCTAAAATGTTTTAAACATAAAACCTAAAAAGTATTTTTCATGATGTATAACTAAATTTAAATGATATTATTATAAACTTATGATGATATCCCTAACTCTACATAAAAAATATAAATCCCTGGTATTTTTTTAACCATATTATGATAATAATTATAAGGACCTAGCTTAAACATTACATATCCAGGTGTTCCTAAACTATAACTCACATTTTATGATATTACAATTTAATGTTTTATAGAATCAGGAAAACTCCAACAATGTTAACACATACATCAAAGGTGGATACTTTTATCTAGATTATATTTCCCCACTAAAGGAAACCATTTTATAAATTAAAAAAGTTTTTTTTCATGGAACATATTCAACAGTTTAAACCTGAAATCTTATTATTTCATAAAAATATTTAATACCTATGACATACATTGTAAAACATTGTGTGAAAATAAATGTCTCTATAAGAGAAATAAAATAAAGTAGTCTGTTAGTCATGTTAAAAACACAAAAACCCATTAAAATCCTTTTCTAAAATATCATTAACAATCGTATCAGGTCATGTAGGTTACATGGGACATAATTACCATATCACCCTTACAGTCACCCTTAAAAATGGAATATCCATATGTTAAACTTATATTATTGGAGAGCACAATGCATTTTGGAACAATAAGGGGTCTCACCCATAATATAATATATATTGGGGTAACCCATTTTTCATGAGCTATATTGAGGATCAACTCTTTTTATAAGATATATTTTTCCCATAAATGATCTATAATGTGGATCAACCATTCATAAATAATTTACAAGTATTGTGAGATTAATAAAACCCTTGAAAACTATTTTAAACTCGTGTTTAAAACACATTTTAGATATCAAAATACATTTTTCATGTGAAAATAACCTTTAAAATATAATAACCATGAATATGATAAATAAATAGCCTTATTTTTAAATAACTATGATATATTATAAAGGAAAAATTAAATAATGAAATTTAATAGAAGCATTACATTTTGTTCATTACATATATGTTAAAAAACATTCATTTAGGCTTTTGTAAAAGAATGTGAAATAGTAACTTTAAAATTTTTTTTTAAAACAATGTCCCTTAAATAATACCATAAAACATTCATTTTTTATAACATTTGAGAGAAATTTAAAAATTAAATTTTTAATAAATTCATTAACATATTAATACATTCATATAAACCATTTTAATAATATGGATATGAATGATAATTATTTAAAAAATATATCATTAAAACATTTAAAATAATGATTATTTAGTTAAAAAGTCCCTTACCTCGACTCTCACTCATCACGTGTGTTATTTATATTCATGAACAATACACATATATTAATAACATAGTTTCTTTATAACCTTTTTAAACTTTATTATTCCTTTCATTTCACTTTTTACCATGTTATAACAATTACATAATTATTTAAGTTTTCATCGTACATTTTGATGATATTCATTATAAGAGTCTACAATGACCATGGAATTATGTATATAGTCAAAGTATTAATTACTAAATCATCTGTAGAATAATATTTATTAAATAATATTAACTTTTATACATCAATTATAATTTTTAATCCATCCATTACATATCTCTATGAAAAATTAACAATGTTACAATAATGGACATCGTAAGTCGTATGAATGAATGAGTAGAATTAACATTTTACAATTATTATTATTGAAATAAGTTAAATATAATTTCAACATTAAATAATTATAATAATATCATATATTTCAGATTATTTCTTTTAATATACTTATATATTTTATCCATGTGATGTGATGAAGATAAATGAATCACATCGCTTCGTGGAGGTGATAGTTCATACGTACACAGAATGAAGTTATAATTTATCTATGTATTGAAATTTGAGGGCATAAATGATATGTTAGATTTTAATAATGATAAATGTTTCATGAATATAATATTTAATATTTAATTTTGTCATTATAAATAGTCTTCATAGATGTTGATAAAAAACTAATTTTATCAGTTCGTGAGGCGGTAGTTCGTCGTAAACATGAAGGATAATTATTTTCCGATTTGATAAGAATGGAGATGGATTTAGGTGATTATATTAAAATAATAACATCTTAGTATATTAGGGATAAATTAGGTATTATTTAAACTTGGGTGAATAAAATTATAAGTAGTTTTAATAAGAAACAAAACATTAATACTTAATTAAAAAAACCTTTCATTGGACAACCTCGTTTTCTTAACACCTTAAGGCCACTTAGTGTGGACTTATAAAAAAATAACATCTCTAGAATATTTTAATGGAATTAATTAAGTTATTAAATTATATATTATCCGAAATAAATTTGTTTTAATTTGTGAATAAAATAGATTAAGAAGTTCACTTTTATAAGAGAGGGGAGGGCACTGTTGGAATTTCTAAAGATATTAAAGTAATATAAATTAATTTGATGAACTAAATGTTTCAAAACTAATTTATTTATAAAATAGGATAATTATGGTTATATATAAATAAATCCAATGATATTTATATATTTATTTATTATTTTTCAAACCATATTGTTTTAGATTATCCAATATTTAACCTCTTCAACTCTAACTGTGATAACATCTATTTTTACTCTTCAAGGGTCAATATTATTACTATAAAATACCAAAAAACCAAAAATGGATCCATTATAACATATTAAACATTATAATAATTATTTTTCTTATCTTATTTTCTTAAGAATTTTATAAAATTTTATAAAATATTTATTAGTTTAAAATATCATTACTCTCCATATTTACATTTTTCATTACTTTCATTTTGAAAAATATCATAATCAAAAAGATAAATTAGAATGAATTATTATAACAAAATAATAAAATTTTTTAATTAATATATATCATTCATGGATGAAATTATTTATTTCTGGATATTTTTTTTAATATATTTAATTTCATTTATTTAATATTAATATTAATTAAATAAATAATGCACCATAATTATTTTTATATTCAAGGTAATTATTTATTTTATAAATATTAAAAATAAATTTTGATAATGAATAAAAAAATTTCATATATCTAAATACTATTTTTATTTGAATATATCTTCCTTATAAACCAATATTAAAAATGATATAATTATTAAAACAAAGATATGATATCATTGCCTTTTCTTGGAAATAAAATACTATAAATAACATAAAGTTATCATTGTGGCTCCATGTGGACATTAAATCAGACCATTGATTATTTAGATCAAAATTAACCCATCCAAAATAAATAAGACTAATTTTATGGTAATTTTATATTTTTCATATGTTATATTTACCCATAATTACCCTGTTTACATTAAACCATGGAAATTATAAATTTTCAAAGCTACTATTCATATTGTCAAGAAATAAAAAGGAAATACTTAGTAAATTTTGAAATTATAATTCCAAATATATAATCAATTTTTAAAAATTCAAAACACATAATTAGGTGAAAGTATTTTTGAATATATCTCTTTGGAGGAATGAGAAAATGGGTTTTTAAACTGAAAAAGTTCTAAAGATTGGAACAATTTTACATTTAAATATAATTTTAAAATTATTCCAATAACTTAAATTGAATTAAAGGATATAAAACTTATATAATTATACTTTAAAAACATTTTAAATTTAATTAAGCACTATAAATCATTTGGATGAAAATGTTGTTTTCAATTAAAATACAATATTTTTCATTATTCACGAAAACATGATATATATCAGAATAATACCAAAAATTCAACCAAAGTAAATTATTTTTTTTATATTTCAGAAATAAATTTTATTCTACCAATTATAAATTATAAAAGTGTCCAAATTTATCTTTAAAATAAGTGTTCCATTAAAATTTGGTAAAAAATCCTTTAGGAAAACATAGATTTTAATATTTAAAAGTTGATTTATTTTTCTATAATGTATAGAAAAGATAAGATAAATTTTTAAAATTATATTGAACATATAATATATAAGTTTCATAATTTGATTAACATTATTAATTATCTCTATATTAAATGTTATAATGATATTTCATTGTTCGTTTAAGTTAGGTTTGTGTATAGAAACTTAGGTTTATCATACATAGATGTTACGTCATATTAGATGAATATTTAAAATATTAAGAAACAAAATTTCCAAAGACTATAATAGTTTATTTCATTTGTAATATTATAATTCATTATTCTAGTTATGTGAATTATCTTCATTGTCTATATTAAATATCTTACCATTTAGTACTCCTTAAAACCATTCTTTATAACGTTGGGAAAAAAACATATGAAATTGATGAGATCAAATTCTTAGTAAGGGTAAATAAAGGAGATACGTAAACATAACATGATAGTAATGGTATGATAACATGAACATAACTTTTTATGATCACACCATCCATATAAAGGATCATAATCATGGGACATGGAATAAAGATTAGCAATTCGTAAGTCATGAATCGTAAGGGTGATAAATCAACACAAATTAAACATGAACCATATGGTCATGTCATATAAGTGTGGAACCATTACAACTATAGAAACCCATTTCATGTGTCAAGGTTAAAAACCAAGAAAATAAACTTGGTAGATCAAAAAACACATGATTCTCATTTTTTAATCAAGACACACCTCTTTCCAATAGTGGATCTGGACACCTATTTCCGACTTGTATCAGGACACACATGTTTCCCATTTTTGGAAGAGAACACTATTATTTCACATTTTGGACCAGGAAATTCCTATTTACCATTGTGGATCAATACCATTGACTCATTTCCCATCATTATCTTATGAGATATAAATCATTACCCAATGCATTGGAGGGATATATAGTTCTCACCCATCATATAATGAAATCATATATATGTGTACAACAAGATAATAAAATATTCATCATATGATGACCCGTAAAAATGATATGGGTTTCATAAAAATCATATCATAACCCATGAAATGGAATTTTTATCATAAATATTTCATCTTATCAAAACCTATAGAAAATATACAAGTTTTATAATAATTTCATCAAATAATATCCAGTGAAAGGAAGTAGTTTTCCTACGTATTTTACCATGGTATAACCCATGGAAGATAAATGAGTTTCATAAAAAATTCCCCTATTAATCATAAATAATTAAATAAAAGATCGATAATGGTTTCCTGGGATAATTTCTATATTATATCATAAACTATATCAAAAGTTATCATCGTATTTGGAGAACGATTTTGAAGGATCACATGGACCATAACTTTTCTTTGAAAATAAATTTATAAAACCTAAAACATTATCTAACTACTTTTCTTTGAAACCATTTTGAAAAAATATATAGGAATCAAGAAAAAATATATAAAACATTTCGCAAGTAAAATCCCCTTTCTTATTTGAAAATAAAATTTAAATCATATACATTTATAAAACAATTTCTTTTAAAAATAACCACAAAAAACATATAAATAATGCTTTGAAAACAATTTTAAACACTTAATAAAATATAAAACCTTTTTGAAATCCATTTTATTTTAAACCCACATTTAAAAAAATAATTTCCCAAATATTATGAAATAATTTTCTTTTAAAAGTAAACTTATAAAAATTCAATGAAATCTTTAAGTAAATTATGGTGGGTATATCTAAACATGTTGATCATCCATTTAATAATATAAATTTTTTAAACAATTTCCTTGATAAGAAAATGATATAGTGATTATTTTTAAGAACTTATTTATTAAAAATTTGAAACATGTGTAAAACTATATTCAACACATAATAATAATTCATTTTATAATTTTTTTAGAAATAATGGTTTTGTGAATAAAAATAATTTCTTATCTTAAGAGATAAATAAAGTTTGATTTTCATAGAAACACTTTCTAAATTATCATACCTAAAAATGATTATTAAAATGGTACCAATAAATAGAGATATCATGGGTAAAATGTGTAAAATTAAACATCCTAAGAGTCCTTTAGATATGGATCATAAAATTTCATAAAAGGAATCCTAATCATAAACAATATTGTTAAATGATGATATTGTAGAAATATATTATTACCACTTTAGTAATCATGATTCATAATATGTTGAAATGAAAAAATATTAAATGAAAATTATAATATAATTGTAAAAATTATATTCATGATATAGCATATAAAATGGATGCATATACACCTCAATTAAAAATATTTGTGCATAACTTTGCATTTGTCTCAAAAAAATAATATTTTGACAAAATTATTATACCGATTTGGTAACTTTTGAACCATAAAACACATGAAATAAAGAACATAAAAAGGATATTTAAAGAAAAATAAATTAAAGTATAATATTCATATAATAAATTCATATTTAGTATATGTATCACCAAAAATAAATGAGCGGTGAATAAGCCACATGTCTCATAGAAATAAAAGTGAGATAAGTAATCATTTTCTTTATGTCTTGAATTACTCTGTACAAATTCAAAACTCATGTATAATCTGTAATATTTGATTATAAACATAAACTAAAACCCTTATATTATATATCATACCATATATTATTTTATTATGACTTTATATTACCCATTTTTTAACCTCTTAATGTTAATGTTATGTTTTGGGTAATATCTGCTTTGTTTTCGTATATGTTTTGACTTGTTATTGTTGATACTATTAATTAGATCGTTATGTGACTATTTATATAATTTAAAACAAGATTTAAATATAATATATATTCATTATATAAATATTTATAACAATCTATAAAATATAGATATATGAAATTGAACACGTCGTTCATGGAGACAGTAGGCCATAAATACAATTGAACATTGTTTCTGTTTTATTCTCATATTGAAAGAATAAAATTAAATGAAATATATATATTATCATTCTAGTAGAATTATTTTTTCATATATATCGTATAATTTTACTAATACCATATTTGAAAAAGTACTTGAAAAGTTTGAATGAATCACATCACCTTGTGGAGTTAGTAGTCCACACACCAACAAACAAAGTTTTCATATTTAAAAAATGGAAAAAATGAACGAATTTTTTATATAATTAATAAATAATAATAAATTAATGATATATATGATATATATCTTGTAAGAAAATTATTTATATCATATTTACCAACCATTATAGGTGGTGAAGTAAACATTAAGGACATCGTTTCACGATGCGGTAGTCCACCGTAAACATGAAAAATAAGTTTGTTATACATTTGATGGAATTGTCTATAAGTGTAGGTAGAAAACATATAAAAAAATACTTAGTATATTTACAATAAATAATTTATTTTATAATCATGTAATAATAATAATTTAAGGGGTGGATAATGAAAATATAACAAAACATCGTGAGGATGTATGTTACCTCTTCATTGGGTAATTCTTTTTGGTTTGCAACAAAGGACTAACACATTTTTATTTTTTCCAAATGTAAGAATTATAGGATGATAGGAGGGATTTTGGGAGCTCATTTGGGATTGTTTTAGAATATAAAAAATGTACTTATAGGTTTGAGGAAGTGAGGGGGTGACCTCTCTATTATAGTAGAGGAGTGGTTTTCTTGTGAATTTAAAACGTTCAATACTATTGAGAAGTCTACCTTACATTAAGATCCTCTAAAAATTTTTCATTTTAGAAATAATGGAGGTTAGTTTCTAAATATGGAGATAAAATTTATTTTTTACAAGTTTCTAGGTTATTTTTCCCCTTAATCTAATGTTTAATCAATGAGTAAACTTGTTTTTAACTTAATCACTGTAATTAATTTTAATTACTTGCACAAATATTTTTGGTCAAAAACTAATTTACATTAATTTATATTATAAATAAATATTATTACAAATATTGAATACACTTTTCTAATTTCTAACCATATAAGTAGCAGAAATTAATTTAAAATTAACCCTCCATATGTGTCGTGGAATATTATTTTTAAAGAGAAAAAACTCCAAAGTAATGAAATTGTTTTATATCGAATAACAAAGTGAAATTAGTTCCAATACATAAATTGGGTTAATCAATATGTAAATGATCGAATTATAGTTTTAAACCAAATTAATATATAATATATGTTAAGAAAATACAAGAAAAATCATTTTTCAAATAAAAATCATTATTTTCACTATTCATCAAAAAATTAAATATCTCAAAAAAATAAAGAAAATAACCAAAATTCAATTTTGATATTTATATTTAAAAAATTATGATTACTTTTCAAATAAAAATTATGAAATTTTCAAAATTTATTTTTAAAATGGGTTCTGCATTAATTAGATGTAAAATTACCTTTTAAAAAAATATATCTTCTTATTCATAAAATTAGATTTATTCTTATCTTATAAATACTAAATATATTGGGTGGTGATCCAAAATATTTTTTGGATAGGCATGGATCCAGATGGAAATGTCATCAAGAGACCATTGAACGAATGCTCTATTATAACCCCTGACACCACCAGGAGTTCTGTTCTATCCTCATTGGATGAACTGGAGGAGTTTTCTATTGGCAAGGGGAACAAAACAGCACATGAAGCAGAGAATAAACATAAAAATAGTGATGACCTTGAGTCATTTTTTAGCATGGATGAACAAGCAATCAGTGCACCAAGGTCATGAACCAGTGCTATGAAAATGGAGGCAGAAAGCCTACTGTGTTTCTCTTCCACACTCTCATCATGCATCCTTAACAAAAGTTTCCAAATTTCAGACCTTGTCATGTTTACTTGAGGGTTGTGCCTTTTTTTCATGCCATAGATGATGATGATTATGTCACTCAGAAATTATAGGAGTTTGTTGGCCCAGATGACATGTTTTTGCTATTTTCTATTTTGAGTCCTCTACAATGGAGAAAATGAAGTTAGGTTGTTTTGCCGAGTCAGAGGTTGTTACCTTGTATGAGCACAAATGTAGAACTGGGTGGAGGACTTCAGCAAAGTGTATGTGCTTTAGAAGCATGTTGTTTTTGTCATGCCAACTCTTATGGCTTTACAGGGATTTTTGAGGTGCTTCTTGTCATTTCCTTTCCTATGTTCTCTTTTATCTTACTGGTACAACATCATTGTACCTCGTGTAATCACATGACTTTTATCTTTTTCTTAATAAATTTTAGGGATCATGGGTTCTACGCATTCTTCGAGCCTTCTGAGTATAATATAAATTTTTTTTTAAAACATTCAAAAAAAGTGGTTTGTCTAACTTATTGAGATAAAATTATGTTTATACATAGAGAAATAGTTTTCTTAAAAATGTAATTTATTTATTATTAAATAGTTCATACATTAATATATAACTAATTTATGACCAATGGATTAATTTTATTTACATGTGTAGATATTATTTTCATAATTTAGTTAATCTTATTTTTAACATCAATTCTAATGGGTTGGTGGTAACCATAATAATATTTTAATAACAATATTAATAGTATATTATAGTTTAGTAAAATGCAGTCATGCATATAATGAATGATATTGGAGGGACTAAGTATTATGGGTAACACAATCAAAACATAGTATTGTTTATGCCTTAAGAAAATATATGTGTTTCTTATAATGAAATACTAACTTGGGGTTTCATATAACATAGTCCGAGTATAATTATTTCGTATAAAAATATATATATTTAGTGTTGGGTGAAATCATAAATATCAGAAATATTACATTAATTAAATAAAATTTAGAAAAAAATTTAATGTTACATTATACACCATTTAAAATGATTCTATCCCATGAAATTATCCTAGGTTCTCCATGGTTTAATACATTAATGTTCCTTTCATAGAAATCAAAATCGTCTAAATGTATAAAAAATACTTTCTTTAAAAATGGAATGTTAATAACATAATAGTTTCCTAATGTAAATCATAACTATGTTTCTATATAAGATAACATAGGTGGAACATGAAAAAACGGACATGGAATAAAATCATAAAAAAATTATAGAGATTTATAAATATCACTCATCATAAGAAACTAGGTGATCCAATGAAATTTACCAATAAATAATCATAAACTGAAGAAGAATGAATGTAGCCATTCGTATAATCAAAATGGTGACCATATGATAAAATTTTATTTCAAGAACATTTCCCCCCTAAAGTTTTATAATTTTCATGAGAATATATACTTACTTGAATTTAGGAAAATCTCACCCTTTGTTATGCCTTGGTCAATTTCCACATCATCTCTTATTCTGTGATTTAAAGGTGGGTTTTTCTCTCCTGATTAATTAACAAATCCTGAGATCTATAAATATAATGATAGGTCATTCCATATTTTTTCATTTATCACAAAAAAAGTTTAACACATGTTATCTAATATTCATTGACCTTCATATGGATAGATAATACTTTAATTACTAAAACATCTTTTGAAGTTCAACATAAAGCACTCTATAAATGGTAAACCTTATAACACTTTTGAAATATGGATGTTCAAAATTTATAAATAAGGTCACTAAATTTAATTAAACATGTTAGAATTTATCACCCATATATCATAAGGCTGCTCTTGATTTTCATATACCAACCATGCGAATACATTCATTATGTATTCTCTCGAAACATGGTAAAAACCTAAATTATTATAAATAATTTTTTGAAAATAATAATTTTAGCATATTAAATAGTTTATTAGATATATTCCTTAAATCCAAAATTTTTTTAAACTTGATTAAAAATATCATAATCCATATTTTAATAAATCCTTAATTTTTTCCAAGAAATACAGTTCGGTCCACGTTTCTTATACGTATCTAATATATCATTATCCAACATCATTATCATAACAAAGGGACATATTAAGGATTTTCATTCCCTCATTCATGTGTTTCCCATGAAAATCACCTTTCCCTTAAATCATGTTTCCATTTCTTAATCACCATTCAACATATCCTTTTCGATCATTAATGAAACACTTATACTAAATATACTTATATATTTCTTGATATATATAACATAATGTTTGATTTCCAAAACTTATACACATTTGTGATCCATCATTATTATTAAACTATAACTCAAGCTTCTTCATCTTATTAATTAATACCCTTTTCCTAGAATATGAAATTTGAATCATGCCTTAAGATTTTTTAACCTTCATCTAATCATTCCTCTTACATTTAATGTCAGAAATACTATTACAACATCCAATACCTTTCATGTTTTTTGTGGTCCCTTTATCTTCTGCTATATAACCAATAATTATACCACCTTTCTGACTCTCATTATTAGATTTCCACTTAGGGGATATATGTAATAAATTCCTATACATTCCATATCCAAATCATTCAATGTTAACCATCATCTATCTTGTTTCCTCCATTAATTAAAACTAGAAATTCTATGGTGAGAAACACTAATCATGGAATAAAACCACATAATCATGAGAAATTACTTATAGGATGCTAAACCATGACCCCTAATTTAAAATATAAGACACCTAGGAATTATTCTTAGAGAAATAATTAGAAATATATTGATAAATATCCCTAGGTAACTCACTAAAGTTTAACCATTCTAGTTTCCAATGGTTTACTAAACCATTCCATTGATGAACACTATAGTCAAATACGATTGACATAGATGGATATTACATTATTTTAGATGAATATTTCTCACATAACAAATGTAAATTCCTGAAGATATTAATAGTATAGTGTCGTTGTATACTTGGAACACATTCTTTTTACTTTTTAAAAGATCACCATCTTCTCCCATAATGATAATCCACTTCAGTTCTCCTTCTTAAAACCATTCTTCATAACCTAGGGAAAGGAAAAAAATAAAGGGTTGAGATAAAATTCTCAAAAAAGATATATTAAGGAGATATATAAGCATAATGTGAAAAAAGGGTATGAGAGCTTGAGAATAACATTTTAAGATCATTCACTATATATTAAATATTATAATCATTGGACATGGAATATATATTATATGTTAATAATAGATAAATCAAATGGGTGATGAATAATCATTGATCAATCATGAACCATAAGCTCATTTCATATAATTATGGCACTATTATAACTATAGAAAACCATTTCATTTGTCAAGGATGACTACCAAGACCATAAAAATAGTGGATCTGGACACTCCTATTTCTCCTTTTTAGATCTGGACACACCAATCTATTATAGTGGATGAGGACACAATTATTTCCCAATTTGGGTTAGGAAACACATATCTCCCATTTTGGATCAGGATACACTGGTTTCCCATTTTGGATCTAGACACACCTGTATCCCAATATGGATCAATCCCATAAAATTGTTTCCCATCATTATCTCGTGAGTTATCAATACTTACCTAATTCATTGTAGGGTGATATAGGACCCACCCATCCCACAAAAAAATCATATTTATGTATTCCACAGGATAATAAAACATTCATCAATTCATTAACTATAAAAAAGATACTTTTAAAAATTGTCATATAATAACCCATGAAATGAAATGGGTATCATAAAAATTTCATCATAGCATTACCTTGGGAAAATGTACATGTTTTATAATCATTTCATTATATAATAATCTATAAAAGGAAGTAGGTTTCATAAGAATTGTACCTTTGTATAACCCATGGAAAAAAATTAGGTTTCATAAATAACATTTCATATTAATAATAAACCGTTAAATGAAATAATAAATATCGTTTCCCTATATCCTAACCCTATTAAAGAATAAGATATATGAAAGGATATCATCTTAGATAGGGAAGGATTTTAAAAGATCACTTGGAATATAATATTTCATGGAAAATCACTCTTGAAAAAATGTAAATTCCATAAAATCCACATCTTATCGACCACTTTGAAACCCAATAAAGGAATCATGAGAAATCATTTAAAAAATATCTTAGAGAAAATATCATTTCCCCTTTGAAAAAAGATTATTAAAAAATAAAAAAATTTAAAACATTTCTCATTGGAAATAACATTTATAATATAAATATGATTATATTGGTTTGACTTATTCCCAATATGAGGCTTATAGGTTGCAAGTAATGAATATGAGAGATTATTTTAGAATGGTTTGGATAATATTAAGTGCAACATCCTAGTTCCGAGTGCCCTCCAAAGGTTCCCCATACATGGTTGGTCACATGGCCTCAAACGCATTTCCCTAAATGCTAGAGGGTTATGACTAGTAGTGAGGTCCTTCTATGTGATAGTGGGGAAATTATGACCTCATTGGTAGAGTAGCTCATCCAAAAAAATATTAAACCATAGAAGATATAGGAATACCATACAACTTAGGTAAAGAACACAATACTTATAGTAAATTAACAACCGGAGAACATATATAAATGATGCATGTAGCATATTTCTAGGAAAGAATCCAAACAATTCACAATGCTAGAAATACAACACTCAAAACCAAATTCCTGAAAATAATAAAGAACTCCCACTTCAACGAAATCCTCAGCTTGTTCATCTCCAACAGTAATCAAGTACCTGATGTACAAGGGTGCTCACCCTTATATATACCTACAGTCGTATAATCTGTTTGGGATAAAAATAATGTCCCAAATAGGGACTGAGACGAATCCAAGTAGGAATCAACCAAAAGATATGTGCCTAATGTCACTGAATATATATAGTATGCAATAGTAAAAATGAACCAATAAACAAGTAAGTAACTAAAATTAAACAATCCTACAGTTTCTAATTACATTCATTTACATTTATTAATTATTCAAACCATTGAATAATGAATTCTCAGGATCTAGCATATGCTTGATATCCCCTATGTAAAAGAAAAACACATATCTCCGAAGATCATCTAAGAATCAAGAATGACTGAGTCCAAGCTTGGGTTATGTCTTGGAAGGCTCATCACAATCAATCAATCATTCACATGCAACCGTCTAAGAATGTTCTCATATTCTATCGCCTCTGGTTCAACATATCATCAATTCAATAATGATATAATGACCCTCAAGGGAAGCTCACATAGTCTAACCCCTTTGGTATAAAAAAATACTCTATGAGGAAGCACACACCATCAATTTCCCCTATGGTATTTTAAGTATAAACTACAGACTCTTTAAGGAAGTACTCAATGTCTATTCCCCATGTGGTCTCATTAATTTATACTATAGACACTCTGATGGATCACTCAATGTCAATCCCCCCTATGGTCTCACAATGTAGAAATTACAGACACTCTAGGGAAGCCCTCAACATCAATTCCCCCTATTGTCTAACTACACCAAGTTCACACTGCCCTATTTAATACAATTGTACACAAATGATATCTAGCAGCCCAAATTAATCTCAAATACTACAAGGATATGTAGCTATAATGAATAATAGAGGCATTTAACAAGCATTAACAAGAAATCATTTCCAAACCACCAAACTCGACATCGTAGGATCGATATAGATGAACCTTGGAATTTGAATCAGTCTAAAACATCGTAGATCTACAAAATGATCAAAAATATTCAACCTTGGATAACTCGAAAAAGAGGAAAAATCATAAGAAGTTATATAGTATGAACTATGAAATCACTGAGTCGATTCTAACGCAACTGAAGACATTTGATTCAAAAACGGATAAAGAATCAGTGTCTTGGAGAAGATTCGGTGATTCTTTATGCTTCATCATGAGTCATGGCCAGGTGAAGATGAAAACGAGGGTTAGACATGACCCCAGTATGATATCTCAAATAAAAAAAATTACGTATCATGTTTATTTAATGTACACACCATGTACATGCCTCAACTATCCCTCGCTATAGCTGTTCCACATGACCATGTACTTGGTCATTACACGGCTAGTACACGGCTACACGTGGAAACTGGGTATATAGTGTGTACTCAAGAATACACGGAATATGCTTAAAATATTTCCAAATTCTCCTTTTTTCCTAAAAAAACACCCGAAATCAAGATCCTTACCTAAAATAAAGATCTGGGTTCTTACAAAAATCCCCCTTAAAACATTTTGTCCCTGAATTTCCCTTCCAATGGTAGTGAAGAAGAAACTTCAAACAACTTTTTCCCCTATGATTGAACATCGACCTACCTCTCTCAATTATCATCATATACTCTCCCATTCTTCCATAGAACCCGTCCTAGAGGAATACACCAGCCATGGAGAACCTTCTTGTCGCAATCCACAATCTGTATAGGGTATACCTGGAAGGATGAATCTACCTCCCACTCAACCTCCTTGGGTTAAAAAACATGAGGTGGGTCTGAAAATTGATATCATAACTGAGAAATGTGGAAGATGTATTTCATAGCCAAGTACCTCTGAGGTAACTGCAACTAATATGAAAACCAACCCGACTCTGTCCAAAACATGAAAATTACCAATATATCTCGATGAAAGCTTTCCCTGTTTCCTAATCCTCCTATGTCCCAACCTCGGGGTGACACAAAGAAACCCAAATCTCCATCCTTGAACTCTATAGGTTGTCTCCATTGATCAACATAAGTTTTCTGGAAAGACTGGGCAGTAGACATCCTCTTCTGAATCAACTCCACCTGTTTATTGGTCTCCTAGACAAGATGAGGTCCCAATATAGCAACCTCTCCAGCCTCCATCCAACATAGAGCTGATCGTTTGGGCCAACCATACAAAGCCTCATAAGGTGGCATCTGAATCATCTCCTGAAACTTTTATTGTAGGAAAACTCCATTGGGGGTATGTGTCTCTCCTAAGAACCCCCGAAATCCAAGACTCAGGCTCAAATAATTTCTTCTAAAACTAGAATTGTGCACTCAGACTGGCCATCAATATGGGTATGGTAAGAATTACTCGGAAGTACCAATGTACCCCAATCCCTCTATAGTTCCTCCCAGACATGAGAAGTAAACAGGTAATCCCTGTATAGAATAATAGAGTGTGGAACCCCATGCAACCATACAATCTATCAGATTTACAACCTTCTAACCTCATCAAAACTAATGGTTTCCTTGATTGGTAAGAAATGTGAAAACTTCATGAGTCTATCAACAACAACCCATACCACATCATTTCCTCATGAAAACCTTGGTAAACCTTTCATGAAATCCACCGTGACATCATTCCACTTCCACTCGGGAATGGCTAACTACTGTAAAATCCCTACTGGTTGATAATGCTCCACATTCACCTATTAACAGGTAGAACATCTCATAAAAAAACCAGCAACATCCCTCTTCATACCCATCCACCAATACTGATGGTGTAAATCTCGATACATCGTGGTGACACCATGATGAACTGCCCATGCCGATGAATGAAAATCTCACTGAATCTCCTCACGTATGTATGTTGACACCGATACGCACCCATGAAAACATGAGACCTCATCCTCATCTACGGTTCACCCAGGAGTAAGGTCATTTCCTCACACACTCTCTTGGAGGACTAGACCTTCAGAATCTGACAGCTACCTCATTCATACTCGATCTAGAAGAGTATATGTAATAGCTACATAAAAAAGAAATTTCAACCCCTATCTATGATGCACCACCCAATGCATCTCAGAGAATAGACCCATAAGATGCCACTCACTACTAGACTTCTAAACTGCCTCTAATTTAGTCCTCTTAATCAACGCATCAACCACTAAGCCTTTCCCAGGCATATAGGAAAGCTCAATGTCAAAATACTAAAGGTACTCAACCCACCTTCGCTATCTCAAATTCAGATCTCACTGATTCAATATAAACATGAGTCTTTGGTGGTCAGTGGATACCAAAAAATGCTCTCCCAAAAGATAAAGTCCCTAAGAATGAAAATCATGCACAACTACAACCAACTCAAGATAATGAATTGGGTGATTTCTCTCATGTGTCCTCAACTGTTGAGACTCGTACGCATAGACTCATTCCCCTTGCATAAGCCTTTCTCCCAACCTGATACCTAATGCATCATAGTAAACTATGTAACTCTTACTTAGCTTGGGAAAGACCAGTATAAGTATTGAGGTCATCCACTATTTTATATCTTGAAAGGATGAATCACATCAATCGGTCCATGAATACTTCACACCCATCTTAGTTAGGCCCATCAGTGGTGCTGCTTCACAAAAAGTCATGTATAAAGCTTCCGTAGTAACCAACCATCCCCAAGAAATTTTTTTACCTCAAATATATTCTATGGATTCTCCAAAGAAACAATAGGTCTCAATTTCTTTCGGTCTATTGATACTCCTATCTCAGAGAATATATGACCCATGAAGTGAATCTAGTTAACCCAAAATTGTCATTTTGAGTGCTTACCATATAACTATGCTCTCTCGATGTACTCAACATGATCTCAAGATGGGTGGCATGGTCATGTCGTGTGTGAGAGTGCAACAAGATATCATCCATGAAAATAAGCACGAAGGATTCCACGTAAGGATGGAACACTCAGTTCCTCAGTGCCATGAAAACTATTGGCACGTTCGTGATACTGAAAGGTATAACCACATACTTATATAGACTATACCTGCTCTGAAATGTAATAATATGTATATCCGATGGTCAAACGCACAACTGATGATTATGAAATCTCAATTCAATATTCAAGAACATGTGGGATATTTGAAGCTGATCAAATAGATCATAATTCCTAATTAAAGGATATCAGTTCTCGACCGTCAACTCGTTCATCTTCCAATAATCCGCTCAAAGTCTGAGGGTACCATCCCCCTTAATTGGAAAAAGTATAGGTGAACCCCAAAGAGAAGTAATGGTTCGGATGAAACCCTTTTCCTTCAACTCCACTAACTTCTTCTTGAGATCCTTTAACTCCAGTGTATCCATCCTATAAGGAGTAATGGACATCGTTGTCACCCTTAGCATAAGTTTAATAGTGAAATCTACCTATCACTCTAGATGTAAACCTAAAAATTCATCTGGAAAGACATCGTTGAAACGATCCACCACTGGAGGAAAGTACATTTATGATGTACCCTAGTAATCCAGATATAAATTTGTAATCTAGAATATAATTCCTCTGAAACCATGATTCATGGGTCTAGATCTACATGCCTGGATATCCCAGTTCCCTTTTTTTGAAAAGACCCTCCCTCTGGTGATGTAAAACTCAGCCTATGAAGATAGTAGTCAACAAAGGCCTAGAAGGAGACCAAACAGTCCATTCTGATAATGAAATCGAAGTCTCTCATCTCAAATACATACATTTCCTAAAAGATCTTATACCCACCAACCTCAAAAGGGCACTCCTTGCATTGACATACACTAGCTGTTCTAAGCCCCAACAGAGTGTCTGGCACCATAACATCCTCATAATTAAAGATACAGAGCCTAAGAATCTCCACAATGGTGAAATATATAAAACTATTGGAATCCCCTCTATCAAAAAGATAAAAGGCTAAAATGGAGGCTACAAGAATTGTACCTCTAACCGTAGAGGTTCTGGGATCCTACCCTTGCTGGGGTTGATCCACTGCAAAGTTATGACCTATACCGTGACCCTATGACACTACCTGACTACCCTGAGCTAATACACCCTATTTTCGATGGAAACCATCCGACTGGCTACCAAGGCCACGACCTCCTCCTCGGCCTAAATAGCTGGACTAAATCCAATTCCCTGACTGATGAGAAAATGGTGGTCCTACTCCGGAATGTGGAGTCATAGAAAAAGACATATCACTAGTTGCTGGTGAGAAAAAATAGCAAATATGGTGAAGATGTCCCATATGTCCAATAGCTCTGCCCCAACTAGGTCTCTCAGGCAATGAGGTCACATATAACCACTCTTATCATTCTGGTAGCTGACCACATGGCTACATAAAGAAATATCACTTCTACTAGGATCTCCATGCATAGAGTCCCTATGGTGCTTCCTATAATCAGTCGGAGAATTACAACTATGGATGCTAAACTTCCCTGGCTAACAGCTCCAGACTCCCTCAGATTATGCTTGGTGATCTGCGACTGGTTGACTATAGAAGATACAGAAGTCAACCACAAGATGTTCACCTGGGATTAGATGTTATGTCTGAGTCCATCCTTAAACTTCCTAGCCAAAATAACTCATCAACCCCCCCCCCTGAATGGGTGAGAAGTGATGTAGATCTGTAAAACAAGAAGAATACTCCATGACTAAAAGGGTACCATGTTCTAGGCCTATGAACTCTTGGGCTTAGTCAGACCTCAAGGTCTCTAGGTAGACATAGTCATATATGTTATACTAGAACTCATCCAAAGCCATAACTCGTTGGTGACCCGTTGGCGATTTCACATCCCCCCATCTCTTAGAGGAACATTGAAGAAAGTAGGATGAAAGTTTCACCATCCTCTAAAAAGGCATCTTGAGATGCTCTAAGATAGACAACATGGCTTCTAAACATGATTCTGTAGCCTAGGGTCCTCCATCCTCTGAGAAAGTGGGAGGATGATATTGTTGGAAAACCCATGTTAGCGTTTACATATATAGGGTAGGATGTAGGGAACCCTATAAAGTTTTCATAAACCTTATGAAGCCTTCTCAGAACTATACATGAACACCTATTTCTGGTATAAGAGCTGGTGGAAAGACGGACACGGAGGGAGGGTCTACTGGTAGTCCATGGCCTACCACTTCTGGTTTATGATCGTTTCCCGGTATCAGACCTACAACCGGATGAAATCTCAGTGTCATGAATATGCAACATCAAGCACACACATTATTTCAATATTATCAAGGACTAAAACATAAAATTTAAAGAAAGGAACATGGGAAGAAAACATTCAAGTTTTTTAAAATCAGTTTATCCAACGTGTATACCCTCCACACAGCCTGTTTCCTTAGGTTTCAACATGTGCATCTACCTCTTCCAAACCTGGTCATGTAACACCCCTACACATGGTGTGTCCCTCCTATGACACGTCGTGTACTTGAATTTTTCCTCCTTCCAAAATTATTCTACTTGACAATACCATATTGTTCTCTTTGGCGTAACACTACATGATGTGTTCACCCTAAAAATTAAATGAACCCCTTATGTTCCAATTGTTCGTGTTGTTAGTCACATGGTAAGAGACACAGTTGACTCTACATGATAAGTAGGAATAGGACACTATGTGTATAACCTATGTTTCCAAACCCCATTTCTATGCTCACACATTCAGTCAGAGGGTTAAAGACTACATGACATATTCATACTGTACACGACATATAATTAAGCAAAGTTGTTTCTTCCAGAATAGAAAAAAAACATGGCATGTGCTCATAACACCACACACTATGTTGTCTGGGTTTCTAGAAATTAGACCTCTGAAACTTCCCTTGAACAGTTAAAAACATAAAAATTCGTCCAAGGAATAAAAAATTTCTATCTGTGAGAGCCCATACTCCCATGAATCAACGTTTGGCATCCTTATTCACATCATAACTCAAAACAATTCATTAAAGCTTATATATTATCCACCAAATTTTGATCCAAGAGGGCCCATAACACCCTAGGGACAAAATTTTGGCATTCATTCAAATTAAACATTACATATTCCAATACTCTTTCTAAATATTCGGTATTGTATCATGGAATCTATCACAAATACATGCATATCTAGCACAATATTTATGACAATAGCATGAAATCAGTAATGCACCCTATATGGAATAACAAGAATGCATGATATGTGATCTCTATCAAGTACATATATGATGCATGAGACAGATTACCCACATATAATTGGGTTGAAATATAAATTGAACCATAATAATATAAATCATAACAACACAAAACATGTGTATCACCCAACGGTGAAATCAAATCCACTCTAATAATTGAAAAACCATAAATTTGAAATATTTAAGGTAAATTGGATTTTCCATGTAGAAGGTTTAGATACTCTCAGGAACAGCTTATTACCAACTACCTATTCTTCCTTATCCCTGTCTATAGTCTCTCGATAGTTAGAAAAAGTAAAAATGAACCCCCTTTGATACCAACTTGTAACGTCCCGATTCCTGGTGTCACCCAAAGTTTCCCCGTACCCAGTTCGTCACATGCCTCAAGCACTGTTCCCCAAATGATATAGGCTGGTGACTAGCTGCGAGGGCCTTGGGTGTGATAGTGGGTAAACTATGACCTCATTGGCATAGTAACATAGTAGAAAAAAATAATAAACAACAATGGAAGTAGTAATAATGTATAATAGAGATAAATAACGGAATACTGATAGTAAATAAAAAAATGGAGCACATATATAAATGATGCATGTCACATATGTCTAGGAAAGCATCTAAACAAGTCACAATGGTGGAAATAATACAATTAAAATAAAATTACTGAAAATAGTAAATAACTCCAACAGCATCATGACCCTCAGCTTGGTCTCATTCTCCCCATCTCAAATAGAAATCAACTACCGAATGTAGAAGGGAGAATTCCCTTATCTATACCTTATTCCATATAATCTATTTGGGTAAAAAATCATGACTCAAATAGGGTGTGAGATGAATCCCAGTAGGCAACCACCAAAATAACAATACCTGATAGTTAGTGAATATATATAGAATGCAATATGAAAAATGAATCAATAGATAATGAATTACTCAAAAGTAAACAATCATATAGTATCCAATTACATTCATTTACGTTTATTAATTATTCAAGTCATTGAATAATGAATAATTGGGTCTAGGATAAGATTTGTATCCCCTGTGTAAAAGAAAAATAGATTTCTCAAGAGACCATCTAAGAATCAAGTAAGTCCGAGTTCAAGCTTTTGATTTTTCTTGACAAGATCATCACATTCAATCAACCCTTCACATAGAGACCCTCTAGTAAAGTTATCACAGTCTAACCCCTTCAGTTCAACATATCATCAATTCAATAATGATATAATATCCCTCTAGGGAATCCCACACAGTCTAACCCCATTGGTTTCACAAGAATAAATACTCTCTAAAAGTTCAATCACTGTCAATTACCTTTGTTGTCTTTTAACGATAAACTCTAGACTCTCTGAGGAAGAACTCAATGAGAATTCCCTATGCGGTCTTGTAATAGTATATTATAGACACTGTAAGTGATCACTCACCATCAATCCCCCATGGTCTCGCAATGTAAAAATAACAGACACTATGGGGAAGCCCGCATCGTCAATTCTCCCTATTGTTTAACTATAATAGGTTCTCACTGCCCTGTGTAATACAATCATACAAAAATTATATCCAGCAACCCAAATTAATCTCAACAACTACATGTCTAAGAAGCTACAATTCATAACACAAGCATTTAATAAGTAGCAACAAGCAATCAATTTCAACCAAAGAAGAAAGTCTAAGAAACAAGGTCTACCTCAGATAAAACCTAGACCAAACATCCATAAACATTCAATCAAGGAACATACACATAGTTTGTCCCCAAAAAATGAAATTTAATATAAAGCATCAATGAAAATACATAATCAGACAATCAACCTAAGGTAGATGAAAACAAGGTTCAATTCCTTAACACGAAATACATGAATCATGGGTAATGGGCACATAGGCATATATAACTCAAATACAAACTCTAAAAAGCATCAAACAACCTACCATGACATTGTACGATCTATATATTTGAACCTTATCCTTTGAATCAATTTAAAATGTTGTAGATCTACAAAAAGGTCAAAAATTATCTACCCTGGACAACTTGAGAAAGTGGAGAAGTAAAAGGAAGAAATTCAAGAAATGCCATGAAATATTGAAGGCTATTCCAACATAACTGACAGTTTTTTATTCAGAGAAAGGATGACGAATCGTTGGATTATATAAGATTTGGGGATTTCGTACGCTCCTTCACGTGGCACAACCATACAAAGATGAAAACGAAGGTTAGATGTGAACCCAGTTTGATATCTCAAGGAAAATGTACATAGAGTGTTAATTTAATGTACATTCCATGTATATGCCTCAAATGGCCCCCACTTTAAGTGTCCCACACAGCCACGTACTCACTAGTATATGGCCAGTACATTGCTACAGGTAGCAATCGGGTATAGGGTGTGTACTTATAAAATTTCTAGTTTCTCCTTTTTTCCAAAAAAACACCCGAAATCAAGATTCATACCTAAAATAAAGATATGGGTACTTATATTAAGTGTCTTGAGAGTTTTGGGGAAGTGAGAGGGTTAGTTACCTTTTATAGTGGAGGAGGAGTGGTATTCTTGTAAATATAAAAAGGTAAATAATATTGAGTGCTCTCCCTTACACGATTCCCTCCAATAATTTTCTATTCTAGATAAAAGGGATTTTTTGTCTAAATATGTCCATACCATAAATTTCTGACTCATTTATAGTGTATTCTTCCCCTTAAGATAATGTTTATCCACTAAGTAAACTTTTTTTTACCTTTATCACTATAATTAATTTTAATTACTTTCACAAAACATTCTGGCCAAAAACTAAGTTGACCTTACTATTTATTATAAATTATAATTATCATAAGTATGTAATCAATTTTTGTAAATTTTATCCACATAAGTATTAGGAATATATTTAAAATTAATCTTGTAGACGTTTCATGAAAGAGGGTTTTTAAAACGAAAAAGTCCAAATGAGTTAAATGTTTGTATATATAATTTCTATGTGAAATTGCATAAAATTAAATAAACTGAACTAATTGATTTATTATTTTCCTAATTATAAATTGAAACAAAATTAATATAAAATTTCACTATTTAAATAAATTTTATAAAAAAGTGGTTTGAATTAAAAAAATTATTTCTTCACTATTCATCATAAAATGAAACTACTTAATAAATCCAAAAAAACCCAAAGTAAATTTTGATATTCCTTTTGAAAAATTATTTTTATTTTGATAAATAAAAATTATAAAAGTGTCATAATTTCTATTTAAAATTGATTCTCCATTAAAATGAGTTTAAAATTACTTTTATAAATTGACATCATGGTGTTATGGGATAATTAGGAGATCAAATGATGATACCCACTATAAATTGGCATCTTTGTGTTATTAGAGATGAATTGAATTGATATAATTTCATTGGATCATGTAATAATATTACTATCCCACATTTTTTAACATGATGTATGTTTATCACATGAAAATTAATATTATAGTCAGAGACATCGATTAAAAAATATAGTAAAAAGTTTCTATGAATGATAAACTACCCCTAGGGTAGTTCTATTAGAAATTTTTAATTACCTATTATAAAGGGTAGTTTTCATTATTTTTAAACATTATGTATAGATCCCACAATAATGTCATTATGACTGATTAAAATAGATTAAAATCTATAAAAAAATTGAAATTGGATTATATGATTGGAAATTGGAAATGATTACTCCTAATAAATAGATATTATTTTAAGGTATTGAAATAATAAATTTTTTTGTTAATTGCAATTAAACACTCATAATGGTTCCTTCCTAGGTTATGGGGAAAATATTATGGGTTCATCTAGGATCCAATGACCTCTTTCACTTGGGATTATGATATAATAGATCCTAATATTCATATATTATTATGAAAATTTGTCACATATATGTTGTCAAATGGTGAATATTCCCTCATGTAAGATTTACAATTTTTCTCTTAGTCACTACTATAAGGGATATGAAAATGATTAGAAAATGGTTTTTTAATACATTTTATTGGTGAAGAGATGATAAATTCTAGTAGTTATATATTAAATATAAATATATATTCCATGTTATTGAGTAATATAATGCTAATTGATGTCATAGTAGGGATAAATTAACAATAATTATTAGAATAAATGTTATATTTATGAGGCCAGTAAGGTGAACAATAAATATTAATAAAATTCAAATGATTCCTTAACATAATCTAGATTTAAAATTGGGAGTTTTATTTTAGGAATATCAATAGTACATTAAACTATATGATAATGGTATTTATTTATAGTATAACAAGGTTTTATAGGGTTATACCATATGTTTCAATCACAAATTTGTTGTTATAAGGTTGTATTATAAGATTCAATTAATACATTATTCATAAGTAAACAAATAAATGGATTTTTTTGTTATGTGAAAAAAAATTATTATGTGATAATTCATATAATGATATTTTTTTAATTGAGGTGATAAAAAATCTCATTCCCTTTATTGAAAAAAAATGTAGTTTTTGGTTTTATTAATAGTTTAAGGTAATGGGAGAAAAGGGCATTTAGAAATTTGGTTTCTTAATGAGTTTTTTTATTTTTTGGTTTATTATTGATGGAATTTCGGATGTTTTGTGTGTGTTTTCAAGTTTATTGGGGTAATTGGAATTCATGGTAGTCTTAAAGATGGGAAACATATAGGTTTACATCTCCAGGTGGAATGAAGTACTCATTAGTGTAGTAATAGACACAGAGTTGTCCTAACAAATATAAGGGGCCCTATGTTGTTCCACTGAGTACCTAGTGGCTAATGGCTAGGTACCCAGTATCCTTAAGGCCTGATTTTTACATAAATTGGTAATTTTATTACTTCCATTGACACACTTATTTACCTTTTCCTTCTCCTTAAAACCCAATTGATTAAATATATTTAATGGAACTCTATGGATATATATTATTCTCCTCATTATAACCTTAATTACCCATGGATATAGGTTTAATAAAGAGGATATTTCATCCTAATATAAAGATAAACCTTCCAATTCAATATTTTTATACTTTCATTTTAATTCCAATATATTTATATTTTTTCAATGGGGTGTTTGTTCTATTATTTCACCAAAAAAGTGTGAAATAACATCTAAAACCTTGTATTAGTTTTATTTAATCTATAAGAGTATCTAAGCGATTTTTTTTCTCTTATTTGTTATTATTTATAGGGGATGTGATTAGGGTAAATATTTATAGGGTTATAATTATTTTATTAAGTATAGGATGATAATTTTTTTCTATTGATGATATAGACCTATTTAATATAATTTAAATTTAATAGTTATTCACAAGTTTATTTATTATTATTCTATCATAAAAGGGTGGTGGTTATATTATTAATTGGTATTTTGTTAAAGGAATGTTTTTTTAGTATTCATAAAGGAAAATAAGGGATAATTAGATGAATTATATTAAATTTCAATAATTCAATATGTGTTTAATGCATCAATAATATGATTCATGAAGGATTATTTTAAATTAATCCCTAAATAATATGTGGTGGTTTTTGAATAGTTCATTATTCCTATAGCATGCGTTAAAGGGTTGTTAGATTTTTAAAAGTGTCTAGAACATTGAATTATTATCATGATATACATGTAAAAGTAATTTATCTTTTTCATAAGGGTATAAAGATAAAAAGGAGAAATCTAAGAAGAAATCTAGAAAATTACCTTTCCATTTGATGAACAAGAGTGGAATTTGGATTGTTAGAATTTTTTACTTAGTAATGATTTTACGAATTGTGGAGTTGTACGTTATCTAAGAAATGGATCATGAAGGAATGACAGGACCTTAAATAGTTATCTTATCTTAATTTACATCTATGCAAGAGTAAATTGGAGGTATATAGTGACATCCTTAATTTGGATGGTTCTTAAAAGTAATTTATTTCAAAAAAATTAACATGTGTGTGAATAAAAGTGCACAAATGTAGGATATTTCATATAAAATATGAAATGTGGTGGAACAGTGCCTGGTCAGGGAATGTGGGATTGTTTTTGGGAGCTGACATTGGTACCATGGATGAGGTTATCATGTTAGGTCGAAGCTTATTATGTTGAGTTTGAACACGATGAACTTCAGTATGGGATAAATTTTGGTTTGGGTACTGTTAGTCATCTATAAATAAATGCATTTGAGATAATCTATCTGATAAAAAAAATTGATTTTTTAATAAAGATTTCGAATTTCCTTCTTCAATCTACAATATAGGGATTTTTCATCCAAATTTTCCACGTTCTGACTAACATAGATAAAAATTCTAAAAACCTCCATAAATCCATGCTATGATTTATATGTAAATAAAATGATATAGATTAATCCATTATCAAGAATGTGATACAAATTATGGTGTGAAATTATCAGGATTGTTGTACTTGTGTTTAATAATTCTTCAAAGGAGATTTATGTGATAATTATTTAGTGGACGTGATTTTTTATCTTGATGTAAATATCTCCAAATGCGATGTAAAAACACTAGGATCATTATAATCTAAATATTTTGAGAAAAATCATAATATTAATAGGTTTAGAAAATATCATTGATGTTTCATAAATATTGGATAAATTAAGTTAGGGTACTTCGATGAAAGCCTATTCATAATGGTCTATAATTACCAAGACACAAAACTAAGGGAATTATTTTTATTAAATATATAATGATTCAGATGTGTGTCATGTTTTTATCCATGTGTTGACATAAGACCTATCATTAATATAATTACTACACAAAACACAACTATTAGATAGTTATATAATATTTAATTTTACTAAAAGAATATATCTTGTGGTGAAAAAATATATATGGGTTATAAACTTCAGTTGTGTACACTGTTATGTGGGGCGCAAATTGATTATTTGAATCTATATATATTTGGGAATAATAATAAAAACATCAGTATACTCCTTGTTACATGAAGAATCCTAGTGTACCATATAACCTTTCCCCAAAGGATAGTTTGATCATTTTTAAGGAGATTATTATTTATGTGATATTAATGAATAGGTGATATAGTTCCTAAGAATTCATGATATTCAAAAAAATTTGGTGTAGTCATGAATGTATACCCACTTTCATGAAGTGAATAAGGCAGAAAACATTTTATAATAGAAAAAAATATTATGAGTCTATTTTGTTTATGTAAAGGAGAATAAATCATTCCATAGAAAATTTTAAAGGATAAAACATAAAATCATCATCAAGAAAATAGAAAAAAATCATGGAATATAATATGACAATTACTTATATTCTCAGGTTTATAAACAAGATAAGTATATACACCTTGATATTTTCCATGCATGTATAAACTGTAGTTAATGTGATTGAGTTGAGAATTTAGAGACATTTCATTATGTTTTGAATGATTATTTATATATTATAATATCATAATGAAGTGATATTTAGGATAGGAAATTTATTTAATGAAAGTGAATATTTATTCTATAGAAATATATGTAGAATTGTGTAACAAGTTATTAGTGGTCTTGATGAAATTATGCATGTAAGACCTATGGATCTAGCCTACTTGTATTGGGTGATTAATTTAGAATAGTTTTTGAATAAACATGCAGAATATTAATTTAGTTGTATCATTATATCGATGAGGAAGTATTTTTTGAGAGGGGTGTCTAACTAGGAACTGAAGATGATATTTCAGTTGGGGTGTATAACCCATTTCTAGAGATTTATAGTGGGGTTAATAAAAAAATACTATTTTAATCACTTGAAAATAAATTTAAGAATTTGTTTTTCGGTGTCAAGACAATTACGTAAGGAGTTCTATATTATGTTGATCCTTGTAAATACTATTTTTTGATCTCTCTATTATAAACATTAAACACATGGCAAGGTTCTGAGATATTATTTAAGGGATCGGGAAACATAAAAATTTCAATAGATTGATTTAAAATAAAATAATTAAGAATAACAAACCACTTATTCACCACTCCACCTTCCTAGAATGGTTGATCTAGCCAAGGACACTATATGTGGTATCATATCCAAGGTACCCTCTAAAAAGTGATGAATAATTATAAAAAATCGAGAATAATAACTTTGTTTATAGTCACAGTGTACTCAAATACTAATGGAATAATTATCTATGTTTGGGTAATATCATGTTATCCCACATCTTATCACTTGACCTAAAAGTGTGTGATACTATGACATTCCAATTTTCACCAATTTCTTAGGATGATTCTATCACTCAAGATGATAATAGAAAATTTGGGTTAACATAAAAGGATCAAATTTCCATCTCTATTCCCCTATAATATAAGTTTTACACAAGCTCATGTGTCTCTATAATGCAAAGGTGATCTAGAAAAACATTAGATTAAGTTATAAAGGTAATTTAAATGTTATAGAATCCCAAATAAAAATTAGGAGGATCAATTTTGTGGATAGAAAAATGATTTGATGATGAAAAAATTGATGATTATTTCCCTAGTGTGAATGAGATAGTGAAAAAAATTCATTGATTCAACGATATGTTGGATGCCACTATCATTATCAAAAAAGATGATGGGGAATTTTTGAGATCATTTTAATCTATAAATGTTATCTCTAAAAGAAATATAATATTCGATAGAACATGATTCTCCAAATGTATTCATTGCTTATATATTGGAAAAATGAACCATCCATCAAGAATAATCAAAAATACGAAATGTCCATTAATCTATAAGAAAAAAATTCAACTGATTTGTTGTTTTATAATATAAAAAAGTAATCTAGAGTATAAAAAATAATGAAGATTAGAATATGAAATTTTCTACAAACTATGGATGAGTATATACTAATTGAAATTCATAATGAATTTAATGTTAAGAAAAGTGAATAACTTAATAAAAATAAATTCAATATAAAATCCAATTTATGTAAAATAAAAAATGAATATAATTATAAAAATTTCATACATATAACATAATTATGAAATAAAATGACATCAAATTCCTAATACAAATTATAATACATTTGATGATTAGAAATATAATTAAATATTATAAAAAATATTAATAATAATAAAAATACAGAATTTTAGAATAAAATGATATATTAATGTGGATATTTAAAATTTTATATCTAATTTTTTTATATGGTATATTTTAGATAAAATAAAAAATATATTTTAATGGAATATTTTTGGATTATGTGATGTAATATGAAATTATTGAAGAACTTGGAAAAAACCAAACATATTACATGTGAATCAATTTTTTATGTCCCTATTTTCATTATTGATATATATTGATTATTATGTATTTTTTATGATCACAATGTAAAATGAAATAGAATATTTAATATTATAATTTCATAAATTAATAAAAATGAAAAAAATTACTTCATAAAAAATTTGAACTAAAGAAACGGTATATGTTTCATAAAAGTGTTATTTTGTATTACGTAATCCTGTGATATAAAATATATAAAATAATTTTAAAATTTAGTTTTATTTATTTTTAATTATTTAAATTAAAAATGGATATAAAACATATTGACATTAATAATGGATATTCTATAAAAATATAATACCTTTTTATATAAAATATAATTATATGAGTTCATAAAGGAATTACTTTTACCCACATGAATACCTACTCTAGAAATTTAATTTCTATTTGATACCCATATATGGGATGATTGGAAAGAATTTTATTTTTAATGGATTAAGTGAAATGTAGTTTCCTAAAAAATATATAGAAAGAAAGTTTTCTTTTATGCCTTGAATAATAATTATAATAATTAATTGAAAATAAATATTAATAATATGTAACATTAAGAAAATTGGATAGAAGGTACCATTCGATCTTTGTATGGATTTATATTTTTTAAAATAGTGTAACAATAAAGAAGGAAATAATATTTAATTTTATTAGATATGGTCATTATATTTTTACCTAGCTAGATTACTATTCATAAATCTATAACAAATTTATTCCTATGTGAACCGAAGATCCCACCAAGATAGAACAAAAGAAAACAAATCGCAAGAATTTTTATTGTTATAGGGAATACATGTGATAAATTATTTCATTAAACACCTTCCCATAACTATTATTCATTTTAAGTAATGAAATTACTGTTAAAAGAATTTAAATTGCTAAAAGCTTCTATATAGAATCATTGAATTTATATAGCAATTTCTAATATTGCAGTATCATGGGTAGGATGCCTATAATATATAAGGAGTTATAATTACTAATAATAATTATAAATTTAATCTATAATATATTAAAATTAAATATTTAATTAATAATAAAGGAAAAAAATGGGATTCACATATTGAGAGAGGGGGTATCGGATGAGTGAATAGTGATAATTAATTGGTAAAGGATTCTGGAGAAGTACTTTGAAAATATAATTATTATGGAAATATTTATATATAACTAAAAAATTTTAAATTCCCATAATTTAAATGAATTTGTGTATATTATGTAAATATAATAAATAAATAAGACTTTAAAATTTTGAAAAGATGAAATTAATTTTGATGAAAACCACAGACTAAATATAATACAACAATATCCCATTCCAATACAAATGATTCTACATTTTTGATGAGCTATGAATATAAAATTTGTAACAATTGTCAAAAATAAAAGAGGAAAATATATGATAGACATGATAACTCCAAAATAATATCCTCTATTATTAGGATCATCCATGTGTTGAAATCCACCCAGTAGGAAGAGATTATGAATACAAATAAGAAGAAAAATAGGAATCATCCTTGTAAGTAAGAAAAACTAAAATACAATGGTCTTGAATTATTGAAATGATTTTTAGGTTGGGGTAGTTACAGGATAAAGAATGTGTATTGTTCATTACATTAGAAATCCATTGGAAACATTCAAAAAGTTAACAAAATATGATTCTATTAAAATCCATGAAATTAAATTTTAAATAATCCTATAAATAATTTTATATTAATCTTTTAAATTGAATTTAATTATATTTTTTTATAAATAAGGATTCAATTATATTCATTTTACATTATTATATTTATAAGAAATTTTCATTAAATTATTATAGGTAAAATATATTGAAAAATATGATTAATAAAATTATTAAAATGTGTAAAAAGTATTAAAAATAAAATATTAATAAAATATTATTAAAAATGACTTTTTGAAAAATATTTTTAATGTGTTTATATTTGGTTATTGTTTAATTTTATATTTTAAAAAGTATTATTAAGAGAACTCACATCCTTGAAGTGTAGTTAGGAAATCTCTACCATGCATTTTGGGATCAATCTCAACCATGCATGGGATCCATCAAGGCCTTCTACATTGTAGCAGAAGTTTATGATTGCTTTTTTATAGGATATTTTATACATGGTGGGCATGTATAAAACTTAAAAAGGGTAAAATATGGTGCACTGCGGGATAAGTGATTTAACCCACCCCATGCATGTGTCTGCATGTGTGTGCATGTGTTTTGTGTGTCGTCCCCATTTCCTTTGATCGAATAGTGAATTCAAATGATTTTCATATATATGAGAACTTTACCAAGTAAATTTTAAATGTGGTATTTCATAACATCTGTTACTACTCATAAACATATAAATATATAGTTATAAATATCACTGTTTGATCAAAATGGTAAGATTTGTTCGATCTTCTCAAGTGTTCATCTTCAACATCCTACTGGAACCCCTGATCATCATCGTCATCTTCCCATACTATCTCACGGTATTTCCCCCTTATATGTACTAAAAATAGTTTACATCCACACCACCCTACAACTATTATTATTTTTCCCTTGGTGATAGTCATATAACCTGTGATCTACCAAAAAAGATGTTGGACCCTTTGAAGATCCTTTGCCCATAGTGATCCGCAATGAATTTATCATCAGAAAGTGTTTTGATATTCAAAGAAACCATCCAATTAAATATTTTCTTGTACAAAATAAAAAAAAATTAAAACTAAAACTATAACAATCCCAATTAAAAATAATATATCAACTATATTTTAGTTTATTTTTCCCAAAATCATCATCTGTCCTCTTAGGGATATACCAATTTCAAAGAATAACTTATATATATATATATATAATATTTTTTCCATTTTAATATAATACATAATTACATGGTATCATTAAGTTTCATGACATGTAAATAGGATACTTTTAATATTGTAAAATATGTATAAACCCAATATATTTACCAAGACACAGGATAATAATTGTTTCTCAAAGGTGACTTTTAATATCCTACTCATTATCACCTTCTTAAAATATTATTCACACTCAGTAAATTAATAAAATAGATAAAATATCTAAATAAGAATAAAATTTAGGATATATATTTTTTAAACATATCATGATCCCCTACATATAATAAATAAATTTGTAGTGTATGAATTACTATATATGTATATATATATTGGAATTATATTAACTCATTAGAAAAAACCAAGTTCCAAATATCTCTTTTGATACATACACTAATTTAGAATCCCTACCTATGGAAAATATCCTTCCTGTGGTTATTTTGTCAGATTTTGGGTAATAGAAATATATTTTAAAACCTCTATATTATGATTAAAAGTGAAACTTATTTATAAAACTCATATTCCATGTATTTTAAAACCCTAATGTAATGATAATTATTTAAATTAAATTTAAATATTTTTAAAACTCATAATGTAAGGGATATTCAATTTGATATTATTCTTTTCTAGTTTACAAAACCCTAGCTAAGAAATATTTTATTAAATTTATATTCATTTTTTTGAACATTATTCAAGGAAAATTGTCATTAATACAAGTATAAATCCTTTTTAAATTTATTTCAAAAACCCTAATGATGAAAAAAAATGTTTTTTTATTTGTTTTCATAACCTAGTTCTGGAATGTTTTGTTTCAAAATTTTAATTAAATAATTCTTTATGTTGTTAGTGTAACATTTAAGTTTTAATTTTTTGCATAAATTTTTTTTAAAAATTAGGGATCTTTCAAAGATATATATATATATATATATATATATACATATACATATGTATGTATGTTCAGGAACTACATTATTATTAATATTCCATAATTTCATGAAAATTATTTGTTTAATTTTATATAAATTTTTATAAATGCCTCTATTAATTTTCACTCTACTTCTAAAATTAAGGATTCAAATTCAAAAAAGTTTTTATGCAATTTTTTCAAATATGTAATTTCATTCCTCATTAATTACAAATAAATATTTTTTTTGAAAAGTTTAAATGTATTTATAATGACAAAGGAAGAATATTTTAACTTTTTTATTAATATTTTAGGACTTGGAAATTGGTTACTATAATGAGGAATGGGGAGTGAACCCCAAGGTATGAAGTATAATTTATCCTTATAAGTGATCATTAATGTCGTAGTGGCCTAATGGATTTCTTAAAAAAAATATTCCATATAGAGGTATTATTTTCAAAATTAATTTTTTACTATTTACAAAGATAAATACCAATTTATTGTAACTGTTATTACATTTTGGAAAAAATTGGCTTTCATTGTAACATGTTTTAAAAAAAATGAAACACATTTCTTAGGCATTTTTTTGGAAAACCCTAGATTCATTTTTGTGGGAATTGTATTTACAAAGAAAATGTTTCTTATTTTATTTGAACAATTGTTTTTAAAATGGTTTAAACTATTTATTAGAAATGGATTTTATCCCTAGTTTAAAACCCCTTAGAAAGAAATATTTGTGCTCAACCTACATTTTAAAAATGTTTTTTAAAGGTATAGTGTTGATAATATGATCTATAGAGTTTATTTTTAGTTAAGTATTTAGTTCAAGTGAGGCTAGTAAGATGTTATAGAAGTTTTATAAATATGATATGTTGTAAGGTTTTTTATAATCCACAAAAACCTAAAGAGAAAAGATCTTTGTGTTTGTGAATGACTACATAATTATCAATTGAAATTTAATATAAAAATATACAATATGTTTTAGCAATAGATATAAGAGTGTGTGTCTTGGACTGTTACATTTGATATTAGAGGTACTATTTAGAAAACATTGGAAAGTATAATTTTCTAATAGTTTATGTTTCATAGAATAATTAATTTAGTAAATTCTTAATTATTTGACTTTTTTACTTTGAATAATCATCTGGATGGTGGACGTTGTTGATTAACTCTTCTATCTCTTCCATATTATTTTCATGAAAATTTAATTATAATATCATGAAAAATGAATTTGAAATTTCTTAAATTATCTGAATTACTAGAGACCACCTCTATGGGGTATCTAATATGTATATTGTTCCCTTCTTTTTTAGGGTTAATGGATTGTTTTTTGTGAAATGTTTAAATCTCAACATTTCACAATGATTGGAAGGAAACATACAATGAGTATTTTTTTAACTCTTCACTTTATCTATAATATATGAAATACTTGGTGATTTTTACAAATCTATAGAAGAAGGAGACCGTTATGTAGATTATATGTATCAGGTTTTAAATTTTTGTCTTTGGGGGTGTATAAAAGATGATTTTGAAACTATATAAAAGGAATATTTAAGAATATTTAATATAAATAATGTTCAAAAAGAATTCTTAACATTATATATTGATAAAAATACATTTTAATGTGTTTGTTTATGTTTACATCAATTTAACCCAACATGAACAAGTATCATTTTGTAAAGTGAAATGAAAGATATTAGAAATTCTCTGAGGTACTGTTACTACTCATGGGACCTTTATATTTTTAGATACACCAAAAGGTAAATTGGAGACTTTGATAATGGTATGATTTATTTCACAGAAATTGATAAATAAAATTCTCAGTGGTTACATATAATAATGAGATGTTTCCTTAGGGTTTAAAATTTTTAAACCAGGTTCTTACGAAAAAATATTTATAGTTTATTTCAATATAAATGCATTTCATGGGCTCTATTCATTTAAGAGGTGTGAAATGTGAAATCCTAGGATTTGAATTTATTTATATATTTTATATAAATAATAAATAATAATTTGTTTTTAAAATTTAAAAAAATATAAATAATTTTTTTTTTCAGAAAACCATCCACTAAATATGGTACAATAACATCCATTCCTAATACAAAAGAGTGTTTCTTTTTAGGTATCCTGTAATATAAAATTTGGAACAATCATAAAATTTAAAGATGAATACGTATGATAGAAAAAATAAAACCAAAATCATTGAATATGTATTTAGGATCATCCATGATTAGAAATCCACCGAATAAGATGAGATTAATAATATAGAGGATTAGAAAAATTTTATTCTTCTTTGTAAGAGGGAGAAACAGGAATATATATAGATTGATTTATAATTTTTTTGGTTACAATTGGGTATTTATATAATAAATGATATGTATAAGTATGTTGCATTAAAATTACTTTGAAACCATTAAAAATAAAATATTATATGATTCAATTAAAAATATTTTTTTATGTTTTTTTTAAAATTTAATTTTAATAATTACTGAAGAATAATATTTATTATTCAGTAGTAAAAAAAGTAATAAATAATTATACAATCATAGTAATATAAATACTTCTATAAATAGTTTTAATTTAAACATAGAATGTAAAGTTAATGTTTTTTGTTTTAATATTATTATTTAAATATATTTACAAAAAATTATATTTATAATAAAATTTTGTTAAATTGTGATAGGTTTGATAATATAAACGTTTTGATGGATAAAAATATTTACTCAAGAAAAATATATTATAAATGAAATGATAAAAGAATATAATAAATATACATGTATTTAAAAAATATATTTAATGTGTTCATATATGGTATGTATTCATTTTGATATTATAAAACATAGTGTAAATTTTTTTTATTAAACATCCAAGTTGGATTGGCATGCTCAACCATGAATTCTAGGAGTAAGATCAACCATGTATGAGATATATCTTAGAAACCCACATGGTGATAGGAGGATGTGATCTCCAAAAAACAATCTATGTTATATATAGTGAGAATTCATATCTCCTAGAAACTGCACATTGTAGTGGGTAGTAAGGCGAGGGGGTCATTCTGCCCCATGTATGGGTGTGCATGGGTTTCGAGTACCGACCCTGATGTTATAGATCAAGTTGGTAATGGAAGTTTTATCATATATTTGAGCACCCAAGTGAGTGTATTTTTGATATACGATCATGAAATGTAAATTACTCTACATCCTCTTAAAAATATCGGAATATAATAATCATTATTCATTTAAAAACAATAGAGTCATCTGGTCTACCTAATCTTTCATGATCAACCTCGCACTGGAATCCCAAAACATTTTATTCTTATTCTCCTTCGAAAAAAAGTATTCATCTATGTATATGACCTATAAATTTTTCATCTTGATACCACCCTACAATCACTATCACTGTCTTCTAGTGAAATACCTATAACTATTGAACTATGAAATAAGGGGTCTGAACATTCATGGGTCCTTTGGCCATTTTCATCAAAAATTCATTATTCAAAGAAAATCTTTAATAAATTCAAGGAAACCTTCTTGAGGAATCTTGGATAGGATGAAATAAAATATCTATATGAAAATTTATTAAAATACCAATCAGAATTAAAACCCATAGATCAACTACAGTGTAATTTGGTTTTCCTAAAAGAATCCTCTTTCTTATTTGGGATGTACTAGTTTCATTTAAGAAGTTATGTATATATATTCTACAATATAATATATTACATAATGATTTGGTATCATTATGCTCTAAGCCTCATAAATATGCTTTAGATCATTTTTGTAAATTTGTGTATCCCTATAAATTTTCAAAGATACTCAGTTATCATTTTTTTCATGTATTTTTGTTCTATATCCTTATCAACAACCCTTCTTAAAAAACTAAAAAAATAATAAATATATTCAATAGGAACCATATCACGATAATAATAAAATATATGATAGGTTTCTATATAATGAAATCATGATCCCCATCATTTAATATATATATTTTTAGTTTCAAATCATCTATATATTTACATATATAGACATTATATCTACACATTATAATACCCCAAGTTATATCTTTCTCTCTTGTTACATACCTTCCTTTCCAAGAACTTCGAGTAAATAATGTCATTGTCCAAGCCCATTTAGATTTGTATTTTAGGTAAGTTAAATATATATTCAAACTTATATATTATTTTTCTTAGGAGAATGTCATGTCTCAACCTGAGTGTAACCACCCCGGTCCCACATTTATTAGGCCAAGGGCTAGTGAATAGCATCGAGTAAGTATATTTAAAACATCATAGTTCATAGAATAAGTACCTATATAAATTCACACATATTCAATACCATAAAATGTTGAGAATTAAAAATAAGTGACAGCATAAATGCATGAACAACATAAATCCCATAATATAGTATAATAATAAGCATTGGAATGCTATGAAGGTTAAAAACTCAATCCCAAAAAATACAAAAATAGATCATAACCTACGAAGAATGGGGGAAAATTTCAAATGAAACACCATGTAAAAACCTAGGCCTTCTTAGCCAAATATATGTTATGTATACTCCCATTACTCCTAGGAAAAAATATAATGGTATTTGTATAAGACATTCAATGTGAAGGAAAATCCAATGCATTAGTGAGTATAACAATATCTAGTAGGAAACCCAAAAATAACTAACCATAAATCATCAAGAGTAGTCATATTACCATAATATATTTCATTAAGAGAATATTAGTAGAAAAATAAATCACTAGATATAATCATAAAATTCTCCAAGTATAAAATTTGTCTTAAAATCATATAGTCATAGGATTATGCTCAAGGATTATAGGAAACAATCATTCCAGTAGCACTCGCCCCTTGATCTATGATAATAATGATTACACAAATCTAACTAGTTATTATCATCTGGTCTCGCTAATATATACCAACTAGATATCTATAGATCTCATCATCTAGGTAGTGGATCATACCTAGAGCTACTGGGGGAGACCACAAACCCTATAGGATTACCCTTCTAGAAATTTAATTGATACGCTCTTCATGATCTTCATATGGATATCATGAACCCCATCTAGAAATGATAAAGGATTCCAACCTAGGACCATGGGGGGATACATATATTTATATTTGATTCAACACCCATATAGGGGATCAAAATCCTATGATAAGGAAATAATTTAACACCATTCCCTTTTGGAAAATTTCCAATGTATCAAAATCAATAGAAACAATTCTATAATGAAGAGACAATGATCTCCAAACAATATTTGATGGATTACATGGAATGTATTGGTGGTACACATTGCCTCTTGAGAATCCCTATTATACCTGTGTATTTTTGTCTCACGCTCCATGTAATTATACAAATACAAGTCATGTTTTATCTGGGTTCATGGGGTGTATATGTTAGATGGAAATATTTCCCTATCTTTTTTCCTTTCTCGTGCACTTTAGGTCATCTGCATGTATATGTGGTCATGCCCAATTACACAGATCAGTCTGTGTACTCAGGAACAGTTCGAGTGCATGGCTTAGCCCATGTACTTTGATAGTTTGCACGTACCGGATGGTACATGGTGAGTCACTGGGTAGGGTTAGATTTTGTGTGATCGGTTTCACACAACATGTGATATTTACTCCACTGTGGAAACCATAGCACCAAATCCAGGGGCCCCACATGATGGGTATCACCGGATTACACACCCTGTAACACGATAATTCATAATATCGTCTTTCGTTATCTATATAGATTGATTCTTCCACCATCTATGTGGATAATTTCCCATTATTCTAGATCTAGGGGTTAACCATCCCTTCCATCACAACTCACTAAAATCATTCCATAGAATCTGATCAGAATACACCACTTTTGAATCACAACGTTGTTGCAAGAATCCTCCAAAAACAACAAGAAACCTAAAAACTAATCTGATATACATTCATTTATCCCCTAACATCATTAAACCTCATTCACACTAATTATCATGATCTGTAACCATGGTATCGATCCACTTAAATATATAATAGTAGTGTAATGAACGAATGCCAGGTATTCAATGAACCGTCGATCAAGGAATTTTTAGTGATGAGTGTGCAATAAAATTGGGGAGAAATCCATAAAACATTAATGATGAACAAACATCAGTCAAATCAAATTTGTAATTTATTTTTTAATGTTATAATGACTAAGGATCATAATAACAATCAATAGAAAAATTCCTCTAAATCCCATGAAGAATATACCCAAACCATCGATCACATTTGATCCCTAAATAAGAAATTTGGATGATTTGAATTGTATTCATCATGGAAAATAAATGGGTAAATAAACCATATAAAAAAGTTTATCACATTAGGGTAGATCATTCACTAATGAAAAATGGTTTAATGTCAATGGCACTAGTGATATTCTCAACCACCATTGCTGAAATGATTCTTGATCAACGATATTAATCCATTATCATTTTCTAACTCATAGGCCAATGGATCCTATCAAAATCTCAAGCTTTTTTGGATAAACCTATGAATGTGTTCTAACTATATATTTATAGAGGTTTTTGAGGTTTTTGCATCAATAGATAATAAAATAAATAAGGAAATTTATTTTTTTAGTTATTATTTTCTACTACATCATAATTTTGTTTTTATAAATTATCAATACCGATATAGGTTTTGTTGGGACAAGGGTAAAACCCCCGTTATGAAGAGAACAATGACCTCTTATTTCTATTCTTAGAATGTATTATATATCTATTCCACTATTTCTGGATAAATGTGTGTGTGTGATATTATTATATTTAGTAGTTTTTTTAATTGTTTTTTGGCTCAAACCAGAATCTCACATTGTCTCAACACCTAACTCTTAAAATGTTACAATATATATTTCATAAATTTACATTGAATAAAATGATATGTTAAATTCTCCCCACCTTAGATATTATCATCATAAAAAGTGAAATGGAATACCCAAAAAGATGTAGGTTTTTTATCTCAACTTGGTCTCCTACTCTTAGGTGATCTCTTGAAGACTCACATACTTCTAATGGAAATGAACTAAGGGAATCATTTTACCATAGAGGATCTTCTACAACTAATCCTTGATCTCCACTAGATACTCCACAAACATATCTTCATCCTCAATGTTAAGATCTCCCCATTCAATAACATAAGATGGGTTATGCACATACATCCTCAGTTGTGATACATGTATGTCATTGTGAACCTAGTATAACTTTTGTAGAAGAGACAAGCATTACCACACCTCACTAGCTATACATAGTATCTAGAAAGGGTAGATTAATATTGATGATTACTTTCCACCCAGTCCAAAACTTCGTAATCCACATTTAGGTGAGACCATTGTAAACACATAGACTTCCTCATCAATCATTAAATAAATTATTATTTGGTACTTATAGGAAATAATACACCTATATATAGCCCACATCCTCTATTGGATGATCTTCACAATCTCATTTGTATCGTGTACCAACTCTTGGCCCATGAGTTTTTAATCTCTTTTAATTTTCCAACATAGTGGTGACCTATAGGATCACCCATTAAATGCATAAAATTATTCCATACTGATGGTGGAATGGTAATTTTTGTTCTATGAAAAATCCAATAAGGGTAAGAGATCTATACAACTACGGAAAAAGTCAAACATGTGCAGCTGAATCTTGTCCTTGTGACCCTAAAGGGTGACCACTATCTATCAGTCATTCTGGGGGTGAAATGCATGCTCAAAGGGAAAAAAATTCCAATAGAGTCCTAAAATACTCTCCATAATCATAAAATAAGCGAAAACCGTTTTTTAAAATGATCAACTAGGGAAATCCATTGAGTTGGACTATCTTCTTCTAGTAGAGGCATCACAATATCTCTACAAAACTCTACTCTCTTATAGCTAAGAAGTGGGATGATGTGGTGAGTCGTTCTATGAACACCCATGAGGAATTATGTTCTCTAGGCTTCTATGGTAAACCCATTATGAAGTCCACTTATATCAAATCCCAATTCCACTTTGTTACATCAATGGGTTGAGCTCAAATCATTGGATCATGGTTATCAAACATCACATACAGATAAGCAAGGAATCAATAGACAAACTCTATTATACCCTTAATCATTCTTCAACAACAATGTTGATGTCAGTTTTCCTATTTCATCTTTTAGACACTTTGATGTTCCACTAAAGGGGGTGTGTGAAACTCTTTAATAACCTACTCCCAAAACATCACAGGTTCCATAGTCTATCCTCGGAATAAGATGATGCTCTTACTGCCTTTAAAATTTTCATCAGGAGAATTATCAATTGATGTTTGTGTATACAAGGTCTCACAGTCGGTATCTTACTTATAATACTTCCTAACATGTTGTATATGTCATGGGGTAATTAACATCGACTGTATATTTGAATCACTATCCTTATCCAATGTGGAAAAATGAAATGAGGCTTACTTCTTTGAATCGTTAGTCAAAAATTCAATAAAGTTCTCTTACCGAGAGAATCTACTACCACATTTTCCTTCCTAATTGTACATACTATCTCAAATCTATCACCTGTATCTTAAGTTAAGATCCTTCAAAGAGAATATATAGTTTGGACACATATGGTAGTATTATATGATTAATCACTCACTCATAAGACAATGTCACCACATATTAAGAGAAAATACTACTATTACTAACATAATATCATAGGTTATGTTGTTCTACTCATGCGTTTTTAAAATTCGAGATACATAAGTTATCACATCCTAACTTTGTATCATTACATAACCAAGGCTAGACACTGAGGCATCACAAAACACTATGTACTCAACAACATACTTTGAAAAAGTCAACATGAGGTGTGCTCATAAATCTCCACATAAACTCAAAAAATTCCTACTTGAACCTCTCCATAAAAATGAGAGGCTTCTCTTTCACTTAAATACTGTCAAATATTTTGATATCCTAAATAAATCATGAATAAATCTCCGATAGTTTCCTTTCAACCCAAGGAATATTTTTACCTCCATCACTCTCTTGAGTGGCTCCCAAGCTAAAACTTCCTTGGCCTTCGTCGGGTCCAAATCAACACCATTGGCTGAGATAAAATGTCCAAAAAAGTGGAACTATAGAATATAGAATTGAACGTTATAGAAATTCCCATCAAATTACTTCCCATAGTGTATGTACAAGACCATAGATAGGTGTCTCATGTGCTTATCGTCGGACACCATGTACACTAGGATATCATCAATGAAGAATAACACAAAATACTAGTCTATGAAAGGATGAATGCTCCAGTTCATGATTCTCATGAACACAATTGTGGTATCTATCATTATAAAAATCATCACCATGTACTAATAGTGATCACATCTACATATGAATGTTGTCTTTGGTATATCCTTATCTCATACTCGAATATAGTGTTAACCTAAATTGGGTTCATTCTTAGAGAACCAATGAGTCCATCTCAACATATCTAAGAGGTCATACAGACTAAATAGTGGACAATTATTCTTCTCATTCACCTATTTTAGGCACTAAAAATCCAAAAACAAAATCAAACTCTCATCCACCTTCTGGGAGAACAAAAATGGGTTTTTATATGTGGAAACCATAGATCTCACAAATCCCTTCCTTTTCAATTCCTCTGATTACACCCTTAGCTTCTAAGTTCTCTTTGTTCTATCTAATATACTGGTATTGATAATAGGGTCATCTTTGTGCGTATGTCAATTCTAGTTTCTATATCTCTGTTTGGAGGTTAAATTGGTGTATCCTCAGGAAATACTTTCTCATACTCTACCACCACTATAGAAAATTGGTATCTCAAAGTATCTGTTACTCTAATAAAAATAGTATTCAATGAATGAGAAATCAGTTTAATCCTCCTATATATGATCCCATCATTCTCTACCCAGGTTTCCTTCTCACCCATGATATAAAGCATCATTCCACAACCATGGATTCACCGTATCCTCCACCTTAAATAGTAAACCTCAACATGAAATTTGTAAAAAAAAATCTTTCATAAGATGAAATTTTAAGGCCTTATCACTATTAAAAAGACATTTTGTAAGAATCTATCACCTCAAAGAGTCTTTAATTGTCTTCAGTAAAAGTGATTGATCATTGAATCACTGCCAGTCTAAGTATCCAACTGCACGAGTTTAGATAATGGAAAAACCAAAATCCCTACTTCATGTGCTATAGAAGTGGAAGGAGAGTACTTTATTTCACCAATGTATATCAGTATTTTATCAAAATAATATAAGGAATTTTCCATTCCTATAATTATCCCAATATACATTGGTTCCTAGGAATCCATTACCTTTAGTTTTTCCTTCCCCTATCCCTAAGCTAACTAAGATTGGTTTGGATAACTTGGGAGTGATGGTGGCTAGATTTCATACCACCTACCATATACTAATTATATTCCTTCTCCTATTCCACATATTCACCTTGACGAACTCCCTTCTGCTACCTTTTTCTCTTTCTATTTATTTGGTTCACTATCTCTCTACAATTTTTATGAATTATTAGAAAATATCATGCACGGAGTACCTTAACATCACATAACAAGGACCACCTCCCTCTAAGATGACTTGAGCTATCATGAGAGCCCTAGACTATTGATGCTCTACCATGGGACCAAATCCTAAGGAATCTTGTTTTCCTAAATCCATATGACTACTATTTTATAAATACAGATGAGGTATTATCTACTATGTTCCCACTATTATCACCTACTATTTTTGATTTATTTTTTAGGATGATCCCTACTACTAGAGCATAGTAAATAACTCTAGCATAGGTGGGAATGAAAATAGATATCATTGAATCACTGATATATTTGTGTAGAACCTTCTCAAAGTTCCATACCTTGACTAGTGGATCTTTAACCATATCCAGAGAGTATCCAAAGTTTTCATTATACCTCACTTACTACTCCCATGTGGTCATATATCCCTTATTTAATTGAAAAACCTCTTTTATGTTCACTAATCTCAAAATTGTTGAGTAAATATCCTTCCTAAACAGTGTCTCAAAATATGAACAAGAGATGGTAGTATCATCATTTGAATGATTCACTAAACTCTACCATTATTCACTGTAGCCTTGAATAATAATCTCTTTAAGGACCACCATCTAATCTGTAGGTGTCCTCACAAGGTGGAAAAATAAGGTGACCACTACTATCCAATCCTCATATACCTATGGGTCTTCCTTTCCCTACAAATATGGAGGTAACTACATATAAAACAAATAAATCACACTCATAAGGTATGAATCTACTACATGTACTACTAACACAATCTTCTAGTAAATCTATGGTGGCATAATTGGAAACCCACTTTGAGGTGATAACCCCTATACAATGCCCTTTATTGAAGCCTCATCAACTAGAAGATCAACCTCTCAATCATGGAGGGGACACCTGGATGGTTTAATTCATAGATATATCCAAAAATAAAGAATATGAACTATGGTCAATAAGTATATCTAGTTAGATAACTCAAGATAGAATTGGAAGCAACAAATCATTCCTATATTATGAATATAAAAACGTTTTTCCCAACAACTAGTGTGTATGGTTCACACTTCAATAAGGTCTAAAGCAGAATTTTATAGTTTGGGTGACATCATGAACCTTTGAAATTTGTGTATTTAAATAAAGAAAAATTAAATTTAAAATTGTTTACTTTATTATTTTAAATTATTCAATATACAACTTCATAAACTATTATATATTAAATATTGTTTTATATTTCATTGTTTCTAGCCTACTGTGTTGTATTGACAACCTAATCATGCTACATAATTCGTACCTGTATAGAATTCATATTTTTATAACAGGAATAAGGAAAAATCCCTATGATAGATTTGAGATTTAGGATGGATCATGGATAAGGGAAACATGCATGATGTTAGGATCCTCATGGGAGTTTTCACTACTTTTATTTTTGGGTTTTTCATTTGACACATAACACATAAATCGCATGAAATTTATACTTATTTGGTTTTTAAATTGTTTTCTAGAATTTATTTATCATGTGATGCTGATCTGTTCTAGTTATGGTATTATTTAGATATTTTTTTATTTATTTTCACTATTTTTAATCTTTTATGAAGAGGTTATATTAACTAAAAAATATATATTGGAGTCCCACTCCTGGTCAGTTATCTCTGGAATTTGGGTGGAATGTATGAGGAAATGTGATGAACCAGCTCGAGACACCGGTACATGAAATATAAGTTAGGATGTAACAAATTGGTATTTGAGGAGTTTTCTTTTATTTTATTTGTGATTGTATTAGTATTTGTAAAAGGTATAAATGAGACTACGATTTTTCAGTCCTTTTTTTCATCTCGTTCATGGGAATAACTATCCCATGTTTGTCGGAACAACCAAGTATCCAGGGTGTGATTGTCGTTATTGATGTGTGGTGTTACAGTTGAATGTTATTTCTCCTCAAGATATGAACTTATGGTGTGATGTTATTGTTTTCTGAAACATTTCTTTTTTTCAGGGTATGGCATTATAGTTGTGTATGCATGCATTATTCTAGGAACATAGGATTTATAGTGGCATGCATCATTTTAGGTGTGCATGGAAAAGAAGGTCATGGGTAAGTTATTGAAATGAATTTTCTTTTCATTAAAAGTGTAAATTAAATGAAAAAAGATAATAATATTAAATTAATCATTGTAAATGATTCTAAATAAGGTTAATTAAAATGATAAATTGGTTTTTAATGAGAATTTTATTGATATGAAAATGCTTAACCTTTGTTATCCATGACCTAGATGAGGGATGGTTGAGGGTAGTGATATTGCCTCATCGTTTTATTGTGTAGAGAGGTATGGGTGGTGAATTGTTATGGATTTATGTGATTCCCTATTATGTAAATGTGAAGAAATTTTTTTTTCTTTAGATGTGTGTTTGTTATTGTAAAGATATTCCTCCATGGTGAATCTTGTTGATAGGATGATAGGAGGACAGGGCTGGAAATATTCCTAAATTAGTGGAACCAAAAGGTTTTATGGTTCCAAGTGAGAATTATAGAGAGATATTCTGTGAAAAATTTTATCACTTTAAACAATTTAGGAGAAAAATAACCATGGTGGGTTGTGAATATTATATCTTACATGGCATAGTATTTTCCATTGGATTGCCCTATGACTTCCTCTAGCAAGGTTAGACCTAAAGAAGATGATTTTTAGGGTGAGACTATCCAGGAGATCCTTGAAAACATAGAGTCTCCTACTAAGAAAAGTTTCAAATTTCACACTTATATTTTATGTGGTAAATTAAATCATTGGGGGTACATCCAAACCTGGTATGGAATGCCATAGAATATAGAGTGGAAGGTCTTTCAAGAGATGTTCTTGGAGAAATTGTACCATAATTTGCTTAAGTAGGATAGGGAAGTAGAGTTTATGAGGTTGACCTAGGGGATTATATTTTTCATGGGCTAAGTTGTCCTATTTACTAATTTGAAGTGTTTTTTTCTAGAATTTGAGGTGGTGAGGTTACATTAGTGAGTCCTTTTCATGATTGGATTAAATGTAAAATTATGTCTGAGGAAATAATCTTTCGGATGAATTTTTTTTTTTGAAGTGGTGAATCATGCTCTCATTTCAAAGGGGAATGTAATGGAGGCTTCCAGTGGAATGAATCTATTTTATACTAGACAAATAATAAATTTGACTTCAAAGAGTAGGAAGAATCAAAATTAAAATTTCAATAAGGGAAATAGAAACCATAGTGTCCAGGCATAAGGATAACTTACTCAATGTATTAACTAAATATACTTCCACTAGTGTGGTGGGTGAGGGGACATTCTTACCTAGAGTCCTTTACCACTAGTGGAGTGTTTAGATTGAAGTAGGATGGTACACTATAAAAGGTATTATAGGATCTCTCATTCTATGGGTAGATATATAGGATCGAGGTAGATTCAATTTACTAGAAGTGGGTCTTCTACCCCATATCAGTCTAGCAATTAGTGTTTCACTAGACATGGAAGTTAAGGTAGTGCATACAGTTCTTCAAGGTAAGAGAACCTGTATAAGTAGATTGGGGCCGCTTAGGTGACTCATATTGAACAATTTGAAAGAGACGTAGGACAACTGCATACAGTTTATCCTGGACTTGTGGATAGCGTGGCTAGACCATTGATAGTTGGAGGTACAATTATTGTGACTTCTACACATTCTAGTGACTTATTGGATACAAGAACCTCTCATAATTTTACATATTCACAACTTATGAATGGTTTGAGTCTAGTAGTGGGGTTTTTATGTGGGGTTATGATGATCGATACAACTTTGGGAGTACATTCAACAGATAACTATCTATGCAAGGGGTGTTCTCTAGATGTTGGGTAGTACCACTTCCTTTGTGTTTTTTACATAATTGACATATCAGGTTTTGACTTTCTTTTTTGTATGTACTGGATAGTAGCATACCGAGCCCATATTGGTTGTTACTATAAATGAGTCCATTTTACATCTCTTGAGGTAGAAATTTATGTTCTTCATATAGAGTTGTATATACAGGATGGTTATGTAGGGAAAGTTCATCATCAGCTGGGGGAGTTCACAACCTAGGTTTTATGTATGTTTTTAGATGATGGGGGTTTGAAGCATGGGGTATTTCCACCCTTAGTGGACTGGTTAAAGGATGTGTTTCATGAGGACTTCTCTGGGCTTATACCTATGATAAAAGTTGAGTTTACTATTGAGATCATTCAAGGAGTTGAGATAGTTTCTATTCCACCATATAAGATTTCTTCAACAGAGTTTCAAGATCTTAAGACTCAACTGGAAGAGTTGATGGATAAGGGATTTATCCATCTATGTACGTCATTGTGGGGTTATCAAGTCTTGTTTTCGAAGAAGTATAATTTGATGTTTTGGTTTTTTTGGATTACTGGAAGTTTAACAAGAAAACATTGAGGAACTAGTATCCTGTTTCATGTATTGAAGACATCTTTGTCAAGTTTATGGGAACTTCTGATTTCTCTAAGATTCCTTAAGATTAAGTTATTATCATTTTAGTGTTCTACCATCATATATACCATGGACATCCTTTAGAAATATGTATGGAAAATATGTGTTCTTTGTGATATGATTTTTGCTGAAAAATGCTCCATCTATGTTTATTTCATTGATTAACCAAATGTTCCACCCATACCTAGATAAGTTTGTGGTCATTTTGGTGAATGAAATCTTGGTGTGATCCATGAATTTTTGACAATCATACCCAACATCTTGACATCATTTTTAGTATACCTAGAGGGCATCATCTACACATTGAGCTTTCTAAGTGTCAATTGTGTATTGAAATTTTACATTTTGTGGGTCACAAAATCTTAGAGAATGGTTTGTTAGTGGACCCATAGAATGTTTATAAAGTGGTTTTTTGGGATCATCACAAATAAAAAGCATTTAATATCTATAGGTTTTAGGAGTTTCTTGTCTATTATTGGAGGTTCATCAATGAATTTTCCCACTTGGTAGTACCTATTTTTGTAGTGACCAAGAAATGGGTAAAGATTCAATGTCATGGGGCTTGTGAGAATTCTTCCTTGTAGTTAAATAATAATTTTAATACTACTCTATTCTTGATCCTACCCGAGTTAGGGGAAAAATATTTGTGTTTTGGGATGTATAAGGGATTGTATATGGAGTATTGTTGTTGTAGGGAGATCAAGATGTTGTGTTTGGTTCACTTTAGTTGAGTACACATGAACATAATTACATTATTCCTGGCATCATGTTGGTTTCAGTGGTTCATGACACAAACTATTGGTCACACAATCTATTGGGATAAAATTTTACTCTATATAGTGATCAAAAAATTTTAAATTATATATTTTCACAGTGAGACAGGAATCTATGGTCATGGATATGGGTTCAGTATATGTTTTCTTTTGATTTTTGTCTAAAATATATTCTTTGGAAGGTGAATAGTGTTTATGATGCTTTTAACATGAATCCATATAATTAGGACAATCAGGAGTCCAGATCTGAGTGGAATGTGATGACCTTACAAGCAAAGAAGAATATCATGTTTAGGGAGATCCAGTGGAAGACGACCCTCATATCAATATGACTAGATTCCACACTTATTATCTAGATTAGTGTGATGAAATATGAGCATCTAGAGTGTTTATCCCTGAGGGAAATCCTGTAATGTGGGGAGTCATCATCTGATTGGACTATATATATGGTGATGAGGTCATCCATGTCAAGAATTCTGTCTTTGTGCCTATGTGTATGTGAGAGGAGCCGATGCATGTGTTTCAAGCTTTTATGTTTTTGGTGCATCCGATTTTTCCCAAAATATATCATGACCTATTTAAAAAAAATATTGTCTTTTAGGTATGAAAATGGATATTGTAGGTTTCATGATGTGACACTACACATTTCAGCAAGTAAAGTCTCATCATCATTGACCATGTGGTTTAATACATTCATTTCCCATTCTTAAATGGAAGTAGGATGATGTTACCATGGACTTAATGGTGGAACATCCAAGGACACCTTAAAATTATGACATTATATGGGTGATTGTGGAGAAATTTATGAAAGTGGTTCATTTTATTCCATTCAGCAGACTTTCTTAACATATCAGTTGGGAGACGTGCATGTTCGAGATATAGTCATTCTGTAAGGGTTTCTAAGAAGAATAGTTTCGTACCGTGGCTTATGTTTTACATTGAACATCCAAAATGGAATTCATAAGGTTCTGTGTATGAATATATTTTTGATTATGGAGTTCCACACCTAGACAAATGGGAATTTGGAATATTCTATTCAGGTTTTATAGGATATTCTATTGGAATTTTTCCTAGAACATAGAGTAGAAAAAAGTCGTATACTAATAGACATCAATGAACCCTTAAGTTTACTAGGGTTGATCATTTATTCCATCATGTGTCTCCTGGATTTTGACATTATGGGATTCGGGGACTCAAAATGTTGATGCTAAGGTATGTCAGACCTTTTGGGACTGTAAAGAGAATTGGGTTGGTGGAATACTGATTGGACCTTCTACAGAGTTATAGTGTTATGCATGAAACTTTTCAACTGTCACATATTTGGTGATATCATCCCAACCCCTCTCATGTGATCAATGGTATTGATATTGATCTTGTGACAGATGCATCCATTGTAGAGAATACTATTTGTTTTATGAATCATAGTGAGAAACTATTGTATTAGAAGAATGTTCCAATATATTTTGTATTATTGAAACATGGATGTGGTTAGGAGGAAAAATAGAAGAGATAAGTAGATATGTTGGAATTGTGTCCTGATATTTTTACTTTGGAATCTTAGAGATTCTTGGGAGTATTACTCATGGATGAGATTTTATAAGGTTAGGAGATTGTAAGATCCTGTCATTTTCTGAATAAGTATCATTCTTGTTTTAGGTACTCATTTAACCTTGATTTTGTATATCTTTGTTGGGTTTAGCTTTGGGGATGTTTCTAAAAAAATTATGGAATTTTGGACATTTCTTTAGGAATTTCGGGCAGTTTATTGTTGGCCCACATTTTTTCCAAACTATGCACCCCACCCCAGAAAAACAAGAAAACCCATACATATGGGATTTTAATGGTTGGAATAGAATTTTTTTAAACCATAAGATGCATAGGGGTAACTATGTTACCCTTACAGAGCTGTGCATGGTTAAGGAACGCTGTTTTTAAAACTATGTGCCCTGCCTAGGAAATAGTGCATTTGGGTTTTTAATCCTCCTAATATTTATAAAAAATCCCAAATCCCTAGTATTAACCCTTATTTTCCCTAGTTTGCCCCTAACCTATTTTCAATGATTTCAGATTTTCTAGGGAGGATTTCAATGTTCCGAAAACCATATTCTTAAAAATTGAATATCTAATTGAAGAATCATATTCCCATTGGAAACTGTTTTGTTTCCCAATTAGTTATCTCTCTCTCTCTTGTCTCTCTTTCCCAATTAATATGAATAAGTTTTTATCTATTGGATATGGTTTAGATCTATGTTTTGATAGATATTAATCTTTTTAATATCAATCTTAGGTATTGTCCCAAGATCTTCTATTCCATTATAATCTATTGATTGACAAATAGTTATAAAATTGATAAATATGGTTGTAATAAAATTGGTTGGAATTATGCTTATATAATTGGTTAATAATAGAAATTTTGTAAATTGGTATTAATGGATCATGGAATTTATGGAGACCCATGGGTTTTGTGGATATTAATTGAAACTGGTATCCATCCTTGGGGTGGCCTGATAAGATGAAAATGATGAATTTTGAATTTTTCTTGATTGATAAAATTGGAATTGTGAACATGGTTGATAAAAGAATTTATGAATTTGATTAATTAATGGGTTTGTGGAAGTGATAGCCACCAAATCGGTTTATTGATATGATTGAAATGAGATGTTTTGAATTTATAAAATGAGTTGTGGGATCGAGATTACTGATTCAAATATCGATGGGGTGCTAGATTGCCGCTCTTGGACCCCAATATATTTATGTATTATATGTGATCATTAAGTTGTGGGATAGGGAATGCTTCTGAAAATACTCATAGGGTGCTAGAATTCTATTATTGGCCCCTATTATCATAATGTTTATTTGAAAAGGAATGAATAATGAAAACATATGAAATTGGAAAATGTGTTATCCCTTTAGGGACAGTTCAATGTTTGGCATGAGCGAAAGTATGTATTGATGGTTAGGGTGGCATTATGAACCTGGAAATTTTATGTGGCCAAATAAATAATAACTAAACATGAAACTATTTACATTATTATTGAACATTTTTTGTTGATACATCGTTATATACTATTATAGACTGGATATTTTTATATGTTTTTAGTGGTAGCCTATTGAGTTGTACTTACACCCTACTTAGGATTCATGATTGGTAAATGGTTGGACTTCATGTTTTCATAATAGTATATTGGAAATATACTTATATTAAATGGTTCATTTGGGAAGGAGCACGTATGACAGTACCAAACATGATATTGGGAACCTCTTGGGGGTTTTCTGTGTCTTAATTATTTGGGTTTTTCATTTGACCCTTGACACATATATGGGATGACATATCTACTACATCGGTTTGGATAATGTTATCTAGTTTTTATTTATCATGTCGTACTATTATGTTCTGGTTATGGAATTATTTTGGTCATTGTTTTCTATTTTTGTTATTGTACTACATTGATGAATTGGATATAGTCACCTCTTGGTCTATATTAGATCTTTTCAACTAGTTGGAAGCCTATGGTGTTCAAGTTGGAATGCTTGAGTTGATTTGACCAACTAGCTTAAGGAACCATCACATGAAACCCAGGTCGAGACATCACACTACAAAAAATAGAAGGTGTGGATTTATTAGAATTTTTTTTACTAGTTGTTAAGAACATGACTATCTAGACATTGTTAAGATTAGTTTCCCTGAGACAACATCATCTAGGGTAGTTGTACATAATGAAAACAATTTTTACTATGGAAATAAATAATGAAATATTCATGGATACACTAGTTGGTTTCATGGATTCATTGAACTGGGGATTTTTTTTATATGATCACAATAATTATTTAAGATTTATAGCATGAACTGAACTTTTGGAACATGAAGTTCAGTGAAGCCATTTAGAAACAAACTTTTATCTAGCATAATATTAAAAATTACTATTACCAATAAGATTTTGGTAATGGAATCTTTTTTATCCAAATTCTTTATTTGAAAGTCATGATAATTATAGGATTATTTAAGGAAATTATTGATGTGATGATGGATGAGTTATTCGAAATTTTTTAGATAAAGGACCTCAGCCTGGAGAAATGGATTTTGGGAATGAGGATCAAGGAGAACCTAAGAGAGGGTATATTATACATGAGTTAAGTAGACAACATGCAAGGGATATTGGAGTCATCGTTATATTATATGAAAAACCTATGTATACACCCCAAGAAAAACACATAAATATTATCAATGAGAATTCACCATGAATGAAATTTGTGTTTACATATATAGAGAATGTTTCATATGGATTATTCAAAAAAATTATATTGTGTTCCATGATTTGTACTCATCTTTAAATTTCACAATTAATGAGAGGTGTTAGTAGTATTATGATGATCCATGAAAGAGTGTAATAGAAATATGGGAATTGGGTTCTCCTATATTTTAAGTCTTCCAAAATCATGGAACTTTTCATGAAATAGATAAATCTTTGCAACATTAAATACACATGGATTTTAGTTGTGACTCATATTCATGGATGAACATGACCAGTTATCTATTTTTCTTTGGTGTAATAACAGTGATTTGGATATTGGAGTTTCAAATAATTGTTTCACTCTTGAAAATGGATGTACAGTACGTCACATTTATAAAAGTACGAAATGATTTTTTATTTCTGAAAGGGTTTGTAGAGGATATTAGAGGGATATTGGAGGTTTGGAAATGAATTTATGATTCATATAGAATAATTAAAATGACCAAAAAATTGAAGTTTCATTATGAAATGTAGAAACTTCAACAGAAGTACCACTTAATCCAAACCCTAATGGATGAATAGGAGTTGGACCTAAAAAATATTAATTAAATGTATAATCCAATGAACATGTTGATAAAAGGGGTTTCAATAGAACTTTTAGGGTGGTGTTGTGCATCATTTGGACTTGGGTGGATGGTCACTATAGTTGGGAGGCTATGTATCTTATTAAATTATGTTCAATGAAGGAATTATATGGAATATTGTGGAAGAATTTATCTAAAAGAAACCTTAAAATGAATCTCATTATTGATATTTTTGGAATTCTGATATTTATTTTCACTGAAGGAAAATTAAGACCACCAAATGGTGAAAAAACTCAATGAGATTACATCTGATGACTCGATGGGTTATGGAGTAAAATTGGCTGAAATTAGTTCACTATATGTTCAAGAGGATGAAAACTAGAGTGTTTAGAGGCACATATCACAAAAAATTCATAACATTGATATATATGTTTGTCTTAATGTCTAGAAAATTCAATGAAAGTGGAATAGTGCAGTGTAATATTTATTTAAGGTGGATGGATTCCTTTACTACACGAAGTCTCATTCATGAAGTCTGATTTAGGAGGATGGTTACCCAAGATGATCTAATGATGGTGGAAGCCACAAAAAAATAACAAGAATGTCCTATATAATGATGGATGTGATTATTTTGTTGTATATGATTCGAGAAAGATTCTGAACTATCAATTGACCGAGAATTACAATTATTGTTAATTGATTTGATTAATAACAACGAATCATTCCTTCTGAAAATATGGAACATGTATGATCCAAATCAACCTTATTATTCTATTTCATTTTTTTCTTTTATGATCAATTAATTTATTATCGCTTTTATACATCATACATAGGGATTATTATATGAGAAATATTATCCAAAAAATTATTTTTCAAAAAAATTAAACCCCTTTTAAATTAAAATCACTGGCAAGTCATATTTATTTGATACATTTTTTAAATTTTGAATTATTTATATAAATGGATTCAATTTCTATTTTTTATGTCTAGAAAATCATTTGGATTAATTCCACAAGTCATGGTTTCATAATTAAATTGATAACAGGTTTTTTGAATTTTATATTCATAGTTTAAATAATTTTTTAAACTAAATATGTAAAATGTAAAAATATGGAATTTTATTTTTTATTCATTTTAAACTCATTAAAATCAATGAATTAATATTTTTTTATTATATAATATTCCTATTAAAAGGATCTTTATTATGAGTACTGTTATTTTATTTCATTATGATTTTGATCTAGAATTATATTTTTAAATATATTAAATATTGATTTTTATTTACTTTATAAATTTTGGAAATTATTGAAATACATTTATTAATTCAATGAATAATTGGATTTTATTTCATTTTACATTTTTTATAAATTTTAATCCTTAATATAGACATTGAATGTACTCAATTTCTATTTTTCATTAATGGAGATAAATTTCAAGGAAAATCACATGAATGGATCTCTAGTGAATATATCCTTCAAAAAACTAAAAAAAGAATATTTAGATCAACTGTGAGCCATATGGTTGACTACAACATGAAGGTTTCCCACTTCATCATACCGCTTGATCATTCCCTGCCTACCATACAAATAATCCTAAACTCGCTACAGCCTCTCCAAGATTCTAATCATATGGAATACCTATATCTAAACTTATCTCAGACATGATCCTTGCATGTTCGGTCAACCTTCACATATAACATCATCCTAAAAATGGAAGAATCAATCTACCACTAGACCTGATGGGTGATTAATGATGAATTTTATATCTTTCCACTAGAACTCGAATCTATCCCCATCAATAACATCATCAAGAAGACTCTCAAACCCACTACTAAATTAATGAATACCATCCATGTAACATCTTTGAAAAAATTATTTTGGGTTATGTAAGCAATAAATAGATCTCGATTACATAGAACAAGGAAACCATAGATCAACAAAGGAAGACTTATTACAATAGAATCCAAACACTTGTTTAAAAAACATCTACACATACATGGATAAATCCAAATAGCATTGTATGTAGTGGAGATATACTAAAGAGGATAATTAAAAGGGTGTTAGAACATGTTATAAGAACTTATACCCATATTGAGTATTATTAAATAATGAATAGGATGTCTTGATCTTAAATGAATTGATGATAAAGTATTGAAGTTTTGCAGATTACAAGTTGAAGATTAACTGAGCTTCAGATTAAGATTACCTAAGTTTGAAGCTATTGATGGGAATAAGATAATGTGTTCATTAGTTTGTTCCTATTTTTGTTCCAATTTAATGGTGATGTGGCCTAAAATCTATGAAATTTTGTGTGTACAAGTATAGTGGTCAACACACACTAGTTTCTCTATGAAGTTTCACAATGAACATAAATTCCTATAACATTAAATATCTACACAAACATCAGTATAGTAATTCCCAGTGCCTCTAATGAATTATGGGTAACCCTCCATCCCACCCAACATGCCCAAACTCAATTCTTGGATTAATGTATCTCACCTACCTCCAAATTATCTGATTAAATGAGAATATTAACCTGTGGAATCTATAAATAATAGTGAACTAGAACTTCACATTCAAGAATACATACCCATTCAATATCTTGGGGACACCAGCATACATATACACTTGAGATTCAGACATTTTTAAACACTACAACCATAACCTAAGCTAAATTTAATGATTTCCAACCCCTATTTTAGTTCCTATTAATTTCAAAAATAATTCCCTATTTTATAATTTAAATATTCTAAAGTGTGTAATCCCACCCTGAGACATATCCTCTCTCCAAGATAATCATGAGATCTCTTTTTATTCATAATGACCATAGCTAACTCTTTATTCTTGACCTAGGGGTGATCCATTACTAATTTTTCATTTCCTTGTGTATATATTTGAATAATTAGTGCCTCATTGGAACAATCCTAATCGAATTTTAATAAAAACCAAGACCCAAGTTTGCATCCATATCCACCCAACCAACTATATATTGATCTCATAACTTCCATTGAATTCTAAGTATTGAATCATGTCTAATTAAAACTAGTATTATTTCTCTTTGAATTAATGACCCTCTTATAATATCATTCTAACACTAAGCACCTCCTTAAATCCAAGAAAAAAAACTTCATGAACTAAACTCACAATTCAAGGACCACTGGTAGTGATTACAAAGCCTAATATTTATGCCCATAATTTTTAGGCCATACCTTTTAGAATTAATTCATATGAATGATCTACCACATGCATCATTTTTCATGATATTTTTCCATATCTAATTTCTACTGGACTATGATCCAATGAAGCAAATTTTCTCATATTATTTTGAAATCATTATTGATCATGATCATGGATGGGTAATATTTTATTAATAACAATAGGGTGGTTCAGACATTTAGAAGTATCAACCATCTAGATTTACATGTGGTGAAAATTAACGGATTGTAATATTTTAATATAGTTTTAGGAATGTTTCAAAAATAATAGAATCATTGGATACAGAAAATATATCTATACATGTCAAGTGTAAGAAACATTGGAGCACTCAAATAAACACCAATAAATCTTGTATATATCAACAACATTTCTCCTAAGAGATGGGGATACTTCTATTATTACTCAAATGATATTAGAGCTACTTATTTTTACTTACATTCTTTTATTTCATTTTTTTGTAAAACTTTTTAGCATGCCAGACTAAGACATTAGTGATCAAGACTAGAATAATTTCTTCATTTCCTATTGTTGGATTGTATTCATCAATTCTTAATATCTCTTATTAATTTCTTAAAAAATTCTATTTCTTATTAATTGAGATATTTTTACTGATATATTTTCTAAATTACTTCTTCTCTCATTCTTATAATTACAGGAACTGTTTAATCTGATCATCCACGACATACGATTATGAGTAGTGGGACAATATGAGGGGGAATGGAGATATTTAATTCTTAGGATATGAATTATTTTGGGATATAGGATCATTTTAATCCATTATTCATGTTAAAAAAACTTCTTGAAGTAAATCACTAAGATCTCATTTATTTCGATGAAGAGATAGGAAACAACATGAATAATAAATTAATAGGAGAATGAGAGAATGATATAAGGAAAAATATAAATGTCCAAATATGATATAGAAATAAATATTATCAATTCATCCATACATAAACCCCATTAAAATGGGAATATAAAATTGAAATCACTTTTTAATTCAAACACAGTCTATGTCCACTAAAAGTGCATTAATTCGGGTTTAAAATATGATTTGTGAAGGGCCCTGTGGTGAGACTCTCCTCAACATAGAGATGTTTTAAGTGTTACCTTTGTTTTGTTTAATTCTATTTTGTTTAAAATTATTTCAAAAAATTATTGGATCTTATTCCCCTGACCCCATTTGTTTTGATCCAAAGGATTAATGAACTATGTTGGTGAGAATATGAAATTTAAGAAACAAAAATTAAGTGGAAATATATCTTATCAAAATTATATTGATAGACTATCTCTCCCTATATAAATTTTCAACTATATTAAATTTTTCTAGATAAAACATTTATGAAAATATATCTCAATTAAACAAGACCATGAAAGAATTATATTCACATAATTTAATCATTACTAATTAGAATAAAAAATCCAACAACCAAAATTAAATTTAGCTTAAAATGGGAAGGATCCAATTACCTAAAATGTATCATTCCTTGGATGGAAATTATCCTAGCTAAAAAATAAGAGAATTTGAGGATACATGATTCAAAATCAATGTTATATTTATTTTATAAAAATTGTTCAGCTGGAAGGTGTTCTAATTCTATATCAAATTTAATACAATGGTGTGTCTCTAAAGTCTCTAAAATGGGAAGATCGCTGCATATGATGAACTTCATAAGTCCTTAATCTAGAAATTTTTCCTTCATTCAGGGTTTTACTTACTAATAATTGAGATATATACTATCAAAAATTCATGATAATAAAACCATTATGTATTTTAGGATATATTTAGTAACTACAATCACAGACCTATAAAAGAAAAAATGAGGTTTTGATGAATTTTGGTGGAAATGTGGGGTGATATAAATTCCATGGTGTGGTGAAAAGTCATGGTGGAAGAGGAAGAGGAACGAGGAAGTGGGGTGTGGCTGCAAGTTGTATCATAATGAGATGAAATAATGAGTAAAAATGATTCTAGAATAGGTATGGGACTGCAAAAGTGGTAGGTTGGAAAGGGATTTAGGGGGGTGGGGCTAAAATAAAATGGGGAGATATGTAGAACATGTGGGATGCTGATGAAAGAAGTATTTTTGGTTAAAATTTATTTTTTTTTCATGACCATAATAGGTGACCACTTGTTTCCCCCACCATATTTACCCATTTTTATTTTAGTTTTAGGATTATGCATGATAACTAAATGGAGTTATAGAAGTGATCCCATGGGAGTTGGTGTCTAAAATGAGGGTGAAATAAAATTATTTACATCTATTTACTATAAATTGGTATCTTCACGAAATATGAGGTTGATGTGGTTTTTAATTGTAATTAATTAGAATAAAGGTCATGTCATGATTTTGAAATTTGTTTGTATCCTTATTTAAATTAATCCCTTATCCATTTTGAAGGTAAATATTATTTACAAGATCATGAATTGTGATTTTTGAGGTTTAATGCGCCACATTATGTGAGGTTTCATTTTTAATGTCTTTGGAATTTTGTGGATTATAATTTTATATGTTGTATCTATCTTAGACAAAAAATAATCCGATTTTATAGTTCATAAATTTATATACGTATTTTATTAATTTATCACATGAGTGGATATATATTAATTTTAAATTAAATAACTGAAATAAAATATTTTTAGCCACTTTTGTGTTTAAAATGAGGTGTTTAAATTATTCTAGACATTTGGTGTGAATCGAATGAATTTTTATTTTTAGTGTTTTAATGAAATTTAATTACTTACATTGCATGAAATAATTATTTATTTTTGGATAAAATGAAAATATATTTCAATTGAAAAATCTAATTGAGATACCATAATTACAGTATATCATAATATATGGTCTTTCTTTTAATTTTGGCATAAAATGAAAGTAGGCATTAGTCTTATCACCAAACAATTTTTCAATAAAAACTAAATTTCCCCCATTTTCTACAAATGGAATGTAAAGTTAGATGAGTAATTCAAGTGAAATGATATGACAAGAGAGTGGTCCATAAGATAAGATCGTGAATGTTTCTATGAATCCAATCTAGGAAGTGTCATTGTTACAGTTTATTATTTAAGTCTTTAATATTTAAAACAATATATGAAATTGTTAAGAATTAATTTATATTTTAATGTTTTTACTCTTTTAATCATATAAGGATAAATTTTGGTTGTCCAGTTTTTTAACACATAATAGAGGTGGCTAGAGATATTGAAAAATAGGACTTGGAGGTTCGATGATTATTAAAAGGGGTATTAGAGATTTCTACATAGAGTAGCCAAACCATGATCTCTTTACTAAAAATATGGGGAATTAGAGTGGTGTTGGGGGTGTGCCCCATGTGGTGGTGAGTATGAGATTATTGAACTAGTGGTTTAATCTAAGGGTTTTGTTAGATAGGTTTACTATCAAATATTGAAGATAACCAATTAATATCCATTAATATAAATAAAATTAATGAGTTTTCATATTTTATTCAGATTTGGGTGCTAGTATATGTGATTAGGGATGAATAAATCATATTAGATCCAGGATAATAAATTATAATAATTCACAATATATATATATATAGTTTATATATAATCAATCAATACAACTCAAATTCACCCATTATATAGGCATCGCAAAGAGAAAAAATGTATACTGTATTTGGATATCATTTTATTTAAACAGTAATATAGTATCAAAAGGGTCTTGAATGGATGTATTTATAATTGATTTCGATGATATGTATCATTAAGACTCCTTCATTAACTCTACATGTCACTCGGGCAAGCTCATAATAAGACCCAAAGGGCATTCTCGATCTCTAGAAGCTATCAACCATCTCATGGGCTTGAAGATATCACCATTGGGAATGGATTCAACCAATAACAATAATGAAATACATGGGGGTACATGTCAATAATCTAGTGTGACCCTATCATGATTTGGATCTCCAAGAATAATATATTAGTACACTAAGAAAATATGAAACCATGTAAGGTGAAGTTCACCATAAAAATCCATGTAAGATGTAATATAAATGTAATACAATCATCTAGAAAAAAAAATCCAAAACAATATGAAATATCTTATATATATTTCATACAACAAAAAAAGGAAACATAAAATATATAAAAGGAACAGAAATATCCTCATAACCTATGGTTAGGCTTTGAAATCATCATTATTCTTGCACTATGAGGGGAATGAAAAACAATATCTTATAGAATGAGTAACCCAAAGTCCCACACCTGAAATGAACATAAAATTTATATATCATCCAGAGAAAAAAATCGAGTTGGTATCCTCCCCCACCGGTATGTATTATTTTAAAAAAACCCTTGCAGGAGAGTTGTAAATACATTTTAGTGAAGTAATACAATTTTATAATTTTAAGTAAAAAAGTTACCTATGTAAAACCCTATCTTTACCATTTTTAAAACCAAACTAATTTATTTAAGAAAACCAAAAACATCTAGATATTTTACTTATGCTTACATTTTTAATAAAAACAAATGATTACAAAAAAATGGTATAAATAAACACTTATATTAGAAAATTATTTTATCAATTCACTTTAAAGAAACATTTTACCAACTAGTTTTAAAATGATAATAAAACAATGAATCTAAAAGATGATAAATTAAATAGTAATGTAAGGCACTCAAACAAATGATAGGTGAATAAAAAATACAACATAAATAGTAATCAGTAAATAAAATAATAATACTCAAAGTTACAAATTAATAACTAAGATTACCAATATTAAAACTATGTATCACTGAGACAGGGAGGGGTGAATCAATGATATATTCTTATTTTAAGTTTCCTTTCTTGAAAATAAGATTCACCTCTTGTTAAAGAGTTATAAATCTTTATAAAAATAAAACAATCACACATCCATAGGAACACAAGAATTTACGAGGTTCACAACTCAATTAAATTAGTTGTTTCCTTGGTTTGGTTTGTAAAAAATACAATACCACACAATCCAATAGAAAAATAATCCTTTTGTGTGTACACAAAATATTAAAATAATCCCTTACCCTTCCATAGCACTATGATCAATAAAAAACTACATGTTCTTCAAGTAGCACAAAATAGTGTAATAAAATTTATGTAGAAAGTTATGAAACATTCATAAGCTACTTAAAAACATGTTACTATGTCGCCTTATCAATATTCGAAAATATGATCTTCAAAATAGTTCTTCACATTCCTACCTAAAATTAGGTAAGAAATTATATGGAATTCATAATGATACTTGTCTGATCATCTGGTCTGGTTCTCCAACTCAACTACACAATATAATTACATAATTCCTCTATAATATGGTTGAGAAAAATCAGGACTACATCTGCCTTAGTCCAAAAATCTCAATCAGATTTCCATGTACGATAGGATAGTCTTATCTAAGAAATTCAGAATATGATCTTCTTTCATCTTCATCTTTTTTTCTAGAAAACGTCCTCACATATTATCAATCCAAAAACTCCTTCACTCTACAAACATTCATCGCTCAAATTTAATGCCCCAAGATTTCATTTTATTTTATCACTTCAAAGTAATTCAATAACATGTGTTACACGCAACACCGAGTTCGAGCACTCCACGACTTAACAAAATAGTCGTTCAAAAAGAGATTATGAATAGTATTAACTGCATTTTGAATTTCATATACTCCATATAATTTTTTCATACATATTCTGTATTTCTTAGACATAATATAACTAAAACATCAATTTTTTAGATAAAGGATATATTTTTCAAAAAATGCAGTTTTATCGCCTTTTAAAGGAGATTCCTTGTTAAATCCAATATTTGACACTTTAATGTATAAAATTTGACAAAATAAACTTCCTATATACAATCAGGATATAAAAATTTAGTTTCTAAAAATTTTTTTTACTTTTCTGATAAGAGTCATATTTTGACGAATAATGAGAAATACAAAATTTTAATTGACAAATACTTTTTTAATAGAAATAATTTATGGTATTTAATGATGCATTTAAATGGTCTATAAGTATAATTATATTATATTTTTATCATTTAATACCATTTAGGTCATTATATGTAATTTCACATTTAAATTTGACATAAACACTTGTAAATCTTTTCATAGTTTTTACTTTTTAAAAACCCTTTTTTTCATTTTGACAATGAGAATTAATTTTAAATTAATTAATTAAAATTATAGGTTTTGAATTTTAAAAAATTGAATTCATTTTCTAATTCAGAATATCAAAATTATCTTAAGGTGAATTTTTGGAATTTTTCTGAAAACATCCAATTTTTGATGAATAGTGAAAAACACTGCGTTATTGTTTAAAACATACTTTTTATTTAAAAAATTATTTAAATTATTTACATTTATTTGAAGTCAAAATAGGTATATAATACCTATATAAGTTCAATGTAATTCATTTGTGTCCTTTTATAATAAAATTAGATGTTTAAATTTTTATTGAACTTTTTAACATCTTTTACCCACCTTCTAGGCACACTTTCAATTTTGCATAAAATGTAATTTTAACTAATTTTCGAATATATTTTTAAAATTCTGAGTGACATGGTTGACATTAGTAAGTAAAATTTTTTTCAATAAGATGATAATAATATTTTGTGAATTGTAACTTTTCACTTTTATTTACCATGGTTAAAAGTAAATAGGGTTATTAAAGGTAAAAATGATATTATAATTACCCTTACACATGTCCTGATTCTATTGGATAAGTTTATTTAGACCAAAACCAAACTTAGAAATAAAATATTATCCTTTTGGTTCACTTTTATTAGATTAGGATATTTATTATTATTTTATTTAAAAAAGAGTTGGAAGTGATAAATTCAATGTTTACTAACTAAAACATTTTAATATTGGTTTATACATAAGATAAATTAGACTATAAATATTCATTAGAAAAATAAAAATATTTCCTACATAATGGTATTTTATTTTTAATTTTTAGAGATTAAATAGATAAATATATCTATGACACAATGATTATGTATTAATTACTTTATCAATTAAGGATTAAAAACAACTGATATTATAAATATAAAAATAAATGTAAATAGAGGCTTTTGATGCATATACAATAATTTAATATTTTCATATGACATGTTATGGATTATTCAATGAATTTTTTGTGAAGTAATCATGCTTTTATGTCTTTCGAGAAAACAAAATATTAAATAGTTTCAAAATTTACATAAATGATTTTTTAAAACAAATACTATATTATTAAATGATATAATATTACTAAAAATATAAGGTTCTACCAAAGGACATATATAAATATAAATATGTCATTAATGAAGAAATTTTTCTTCTCTTATCTTATTATTGTATTTATTTTAACCATTCATTATAATAATACTAGAGGACATGGTAAAAGTTAAACTATTTAACTAAGAGTTAAATTTATAAGATAGGGTCAATATGGTGACCTAAACATGTCTAAAACATAATAAGTGAGATTCTTTTGACCCATCCCCACCTTATCTTTGCAATAAATCAATTTTTATCCATTATAAATTAAAAATTATTTTATAATAAAATAATATTTTAAAATTTTCTTAAAGTGACCCTCACCCCTCTTATAGAAGGGTATTCCCCTTCTCTCAAAATGACACCTCCAAAGCCATTTAGCTCAGATAAACCCTATAAAAATATCCTACCAACATCCCTCACTTCATCCTAAAGTACTTACCAAGATTAAGCTAGATTTTCAAACTAACTTACTAGCTAACAATAATTACAAACACTTTCTAGTTATACTATTAGAGTTACTTTAAAAAAGATTTGAACTTCCAAATAATTCAGAGTAGAATATTGAAAAATATTTTAAACTATAATAAGATGAACAGTAGTTTTAACCAAGTGGTATAGTCTCAAGATGAGACTTATTATTCTCAAATAGATTATATAAAACATTGACCCACAACCTGGATTGGGGATTATAATAGTAATCATACTGTCCAGGTCCTTAGACATCCACTACAGTTTTACGTGGGAAAGTAGAAACGACAACACACATGCTATCTAGGTCCTCAAACCTCTACCACAGTTCTACGTGGGATACACAAAGGTATAAAGATGTTGGCATCAAGATTTCAGTATCCTCCAGTTTATCTGAGGTGTCTGTGTGTGTCCAAACAGACATAAGAACACATTGCTCGTAATGTAATAAAAATTGATCACATCAGAGGAATAATATGGGTATGAGTTTAGAATTCTCTTGTGTTATGTCAATGCAACTTTGGACTCCTTTGGATTGAAGTAGATGAGGCTTTGAGTCTTTCTCTGGAAGTTGTGTGGAAAACAGTGTGTCACGATTTAGCTTGTGTTCTTCAAGAGGTTCAATTGAGCGAAGATGCTCTTTAAGCTTCAAATATGCTTCGTGTGTTCAGCAGTGTTGAGTTGTATGATGTTTTCCTTTCTTTCAAAACTTTCTCTAAGTATATTCTTCGTTCTTGTTCTCATGACCTTGCTTTTCTTTTTTGTATCACACCCGTTGATTCTTTGTCACCCTTCACTTTTAACATGGAATGCACATGTTGGAACCGATAGGATGCATGTGTTCTGCACCTTGTACCTCGTATTATCTGATGATATATATACAATGAACATTAATTATGTCAGTGCATTAAAGACATCAAATATGACCATTATAAATTAAATTGAAAGATGACAAAATAGTTTAAGAAACAGTTTCATAGTAAGTCATGGAAATGGTATCTCCTTCACACAGTGTCTAGATTTATCATGGTGTTTGAGTGTCACGGTGTCTCATGGTCACGGTGTCTCGCAGCCATAGTGTCTTGTTCACGGTGTCTTGATCATGGTGTCTTTTTCACGGTGTCTTGTTCACGGTGTCTTGTTCACGGTTTCTTGCTTCATGGTGTCTTGTTCTCCGTTTCTCACATCACGGTGTCTTGGTCACGGTGTCTTGAATTGAGGTGTCTAGCTTCACAGTGCCATAAATACATTGCAAGTGGAAGACTCATGGTGTCTTATAATTTTTCAAAGTAACTTTGTTTAGACTTAAATAATGATGATAGTAGAAATGATTATACATAATCTTTTTTCAAAGAAGGTATTTTGACAGTAAATTAACGATAGTATGAAGTATGTAAACTGAATATAGAGAGATTTAGATTTTGCATGGCTCTTATTAAAGTATAAGAGAACATTAAACATAAATACACAGGATTTGATATAGTTTATGGGAGTCAAATAGGTTGAAAAAGATTTTGGATCATTAAAACATTATTAAATAATATTTTTGGTCATTAAAACATGATTAATACATGAGGAGTCCAACAATATCCCCCTTTTGTTGATCACAAATTATGTACATTTAAAGTGTATAATGGATTTAACTATAGGTATAAATGAAAGTATTAAGATAAATGGATAACAAACGCAACTATTAAGATAAATGGATAACATACTTCTCCCCCGTTTGGGATTATCAAAATGATGAAATAAGAGAGGTCAAAAAATGCACATTTCATTTAGAGTAAACAAGGTGCAGTACAAAACAAAAGAGTAATACAAAATCAAAATCAACCCTATCAAAAAATATTAATCACTATTCTTCTTCATGGGGTGGCCTTCTCTTTTCCTTTAGCAGTAGTGGAAGAAGAGGAAGCCATAGGGGCAGAGGCCGAGGTAGAAGAAGGCAGAGAGGCGGTTGATAATGAGGGAAAAGGGAGACCTTCAGATACTGAGGGAGCCAAGGTAGGAGTAGTAGAATATCTAGGCAGTTGTTGATCGAGAATCACAGGCCTGATATGATTGAGTGATTGTCCGACAGACAAGGTGGTTGAGGCTATAGTAGAGGTGAAGGTAGGCAGCCCAGGTCTGAGAGGTGCAGCCACTGGAGAAACAATGGATGTACTCAGGACATGAAGATAGGGCCTCAGTAGTTTGATGAAATATGCAATGAACTCTCCACCACACTGCATGACTTTCTCAAAATCATCCTTGTTCTCTGTAAACTTGTCCAACAGTTGAGTAAACTCTGTGAGCTTCTGGACTTGGTTCTTGAAAGATTGAGTAACATGAGGAATCTCTATATTTTCTGCAAGGTACTCGAAAAGGTTTGTCATATCGGTCGTGGAGAAAATTCTTATTGAAGTAGAAATCCACCTTTTTGGCAATCTTTTTCTGACCATCATTAGAAATTGTGGAGTGGATTTGTACTAGGTCAAGAACTCTATCACTTTTCTTGATCACATCAAATAAAGAAGCTATATTGAAGCCACTAAGTATATTCTGAAGTTTTTCTTTGACTATAGTTCTGAGCAGATCATTGTCCATGGAGGGTTTAGAGGATTGACCTGATGCTTTGACAATTATGGTCAGAGATTTTAGTTGATTCAACACCTTTTGAAGGAATCTTGTCTACTCCTCAGTGAGTTTATTGAGATTGTCAATAATCTCTTTCATTTCCTTCACAATTTATTTATTTCTTTCAGCAATATTTTCATCTAAGGATGCTAGATAACGTTGAATTTGAGACACACCAAATTGTGGGATTTGAGGAGAAATAGGTTCTACAGGAGGAACAACAGATTCAGATCTCGAATGTGGTTCTCTCTGTGTGTCTTCAACCATACTTCTTAGGGTCATTACATCATTACTGAGCAGCTTATTTTCAACTCTCACTTCTTGGATTTCATGGAGCATATTAAGTTATATTTGCAAAATAATATTCTCCAATAATAGTGAGGCATCTCTCTCACTTAAATTAGTCACAGGACAAGGTTGGGTATTCATGAGTTTCTCACCTCCAGATAAAAGAGTAGCACCAAATTCCTTCATATCATCCTTAATCACAAAGGATGTATGTTCAGATAAGGGTTCAGGAGTAGGAACTGGTATTGCCTTATTTTCTTTCTCAGGTACAAAATTGGAGACTGATTTCAACTGAAATTGGGAGGAAATATCAAGTCTGGTTGTTGTAACATACTGAGAATCATTCACATCATAGAAACTAGTAAATTTGTAATCAGTGTCTATAGGACATGAATCAGTTGGATGTGAGGCTTCAATAGACTCAAGATTTGGGGTCTTCTCCCCCTCAACAGGTGCCTCCTTCTTAGGACTGAGAATCCTAGTATCTTGGTCTAATTCCATAGACTCAGTTCTATGCTCCACATTTATTTCTTTTCTAGCCAGCTGAAAAGCTATCTTCATCCATTCTTCAACATAAGGAATAATTTTAGGAACAAATTGTTCCACAGGGAGTTCGTCAAGATTGACCTCTTGCAGAATAGGTCACTCTTCCACTATAGGCTCTTCTAATGTAGGATCTTCCATGTCATGATTTTCAAATTCTTTGGTAACTGATTATTTTACAGCTACGGGTTGAGTTTCCAAATTGGTAGCTTCTTTAGGAGTAGGGACTTCTTCATCATGAACTGCATGAGGAACAGTAGTCTTGTCTTCCTTAACTATAACAGCATATCTAGGTGGTACTTCAGCCTCTTCTTCCTCATCTTCAAGATACTAAAAAATCTCAACTGTTTCCAAACCAAGATCATAAATGTCATTCGGTCTTGAAGGATAATCCACCAGATCGAATTTCTCATAAATTCTATCATTGTCTTCCACCCATTCCTTTTTCCAAGGATTCCAGTTTATCTTCATTCTTTTGATAGTGGCTTTTGAGAGGCAGTACTCATATTCCATAATTACATCCTCATTAGGTCCAACCATACCTTTTTAAAAAATCATGGATGAGATTATCCGAGAGTAGAATAGAGAAGTTGTCTTGGATGTTACTTTGATCAACTCACACATGTGGTGTATGACATACTTTCACAGGTTGATCTTATGCCCATTTTTCATGAGGTTAATCAAAAACACATATTGATTTTTTAAAATAGAGAAATCACCTTTTCTTGTACTAACCAAATTTTGTACAAACTTTAACAGAATACTTGTTTCACCATCTAATTCACCAGCAATGGCTCTTCTCTATGTGCCATTTCCAGTTAAAGTTTTCAGGGAATCTTCTAAATAAAATAAATTGGTTGAAGGTGTAGGTCCTATCTGATAATCCTTATCGATGCCTTCATGAGGTATCCCAAGACATGCAGCCCATAACCTCGAGGAGAATGAGCATTTCAGGCCATTGAATCAGCTTCTCACAACATAAATCTCACCATAATCAAATGAGAGCTGTAAATATTGGTAAAACTGAGCCACTACCCTAGGATAGATGGTTCTATCCTCCTTCGAGAACCATTCTAACCAGCCTTGTTGTTCAAACACTTTCAGTACGAGAGACTTACTAAATAGAAGCCATTTGGGGAAATTCTCTTTCTCAGGCACAACAATGCGGTTTACTGGATTTAGATTTAAATACCTTTCAGGTGTCATCTTATGTGAAATATTCTTCTTCTTCGAGCTGCACTTCTCCGGTATCGATTATGATGGTTGTTTTATTCTTGTAATTCACTAAGGGTTTGAGAAAGAGAAGGGTTTCAGGGATGAATAAGGGTTTAAAAAGTGTGAGTAGAATAAATCTTGAGTGAAGAATATAGTGACAATTACTTTGTTTTATCATTTAGTAATACTAAACGTCGCAAAAATAAAACCGCACAAAAATAAGGAGGGGAAATAATAATTACTGTGATATAGGTTTATTACAAAAAAAATAAATAATTTTTATAGTGAGACCGTGTTTGGGCATTACAGTGAGACAGTAAATGAGTTTCACGGTGAGACCTTGAACGAACTTTTCAGTGCGTGTTACGGTGAGAAAGTAATTGTCAGACCATAAGTACAAAATGATAACGGTCCGACTATAAGCATAAAACTTTATAGTGAGACATTAAACATGATAGATAGTAACTGAGAAACTGTAATCATGAAATAGTAATTTTTAACACAGTAGGATACCGAACAGTAAGACCTGAAATAGAAACTAGTAAGGTTTCTATTTGAGATTTATCATGCCTAGGTCATGTATGATGTAGTCTATTCTCTTAGAATTTAATGGTTTAGTGATTTTATCAGCAAGTTGATATTCAGTACCAATTAATTCTAGAGTGATATCACCTTATTGATAATGATCTATCAAAAAGTGATGTCTTACATCAATATGCTTTGTCCTAGAATGTGAAACCAGAATTTTTGATATGTTAATAGCACTGGTGTTGTCACAATTTATATGTACATGTCTGAATTGATACCCATAATCTAGTAATGTGTGTTTCATCCACAAAATTTGTGTCCAACAACTTCCAGAAGCTAGGTATTCAGCTTCTACAGTAGATAATGCAACAAAATTTTGTTTCTTACTACACCATGATACTAGTGAGTTTCTTAAATGGTGGCATGTTCCAGAGATTCTTTTTCTATCTAACATACAGCCACCCAAGTTAGCATCAGAATAAATAAATAATTTAAATTATTGTCTTTTAGGATAAAACAGTCCTAGATTGGGTGTATGCTTGAGATACTAGAAAATTATCCTTACAGCATTTAAATGAGATTCCTTAGGGTTTTCTTGAAAATGAGAACACATACACACATTAAACATAATGTCAGGATGACTAGCACTCATGTAAATTAAAGTTCCAATAAATCCTCTATAAGTGGTTTGATCAATAGATTTTCCAACTTCATTCAGATTCATCTTACAAGTGGTACTCATGGGAGTGTCACTACTTTTAATGCTATCTAATCCAAAAAAAATAGAAGATCCTTTGTATATTTACTTTGATTTAAAATAATACCATTCTCATTTTGAAAAATATGAAATCCAAGAAAATATTTGAGTTCCCCCATTAAACTAATTTCAAATTTGTTTTGCATCGTTTTAAAAAAATCAGCAAATAAAAATTCATTGATGATCCAAAAATAATGTCATCTACATATATTTTAACAACTAAAAAATCATTAGAAATTTGTTTTATAAAAAAGGTAGGATCAACTATTCCTTTCGTAAAACCTTTAGATATAAGAAAAGTACTCAATCTGTGTCATACCAAGCTCGTGGAGCTTTCTTCAAGCCATATAAGGCTTTTGATAGTTAAAAAATATGATTTGGAAAATGGGGGTTTTTAAATCCAGGGATTATTCAACAAAAACATCCTCAACTATATACCCATTTAAGAATGAACTCTTAACAACCATTTGATATAGTTTGAAATTCAAATGGGTAGCATAGGAAAGAAGGATTTTGATGAATTCAAGTCTGGCTACTAGTGAAAAGGTCCCCTCATAGTCATTTCTTTCTTCTTGACTATTTCCTTGTGCAACTAGTCCAGCCTTGTTTCTAACATTGTTACCAGCTTCATCAACTTTATTCCTAAAAACCCATTTAGTGCCTATGGTCAAAGTGTCCTAAGGTATCTATACTAATTCCCAGACTTTATTTATTTTAAATTGATTTAATTACTCTTGCATATCCATCACCCAAAATTCATCATTGATGGCATCATTGATATTTTTAGGGTCAAGCTATGAAATAAAAGCTTGATGTTCAACCTGGTTTCTCAGAGAAGCTCTAGTTTGTGTCCCTCTACCTAAATCTCCTACTACAGCATCTAATGGATGGTTTTTAGGAGTCCTAGCTGGTCTGGAGAAGGTAGGGCTAGAAATTATAGTTTCATTTATAGGTTTGGGTTCTATAGAAATAGGTTCTATAAAATTTTCAGAACTGGTTGTCTTAACAACAGGTTTACTATTTTTGTCATTAAGGTTTAGAATGGACATATCTTCTTCAAGATTTTCAAGAGGGGTATTAGGTTCATGTGGATCGGTTTCATCAAATTTGATGTGTACATATTCTTCCACATATTTGGTTCTCTTATTGAATACTCGATAAGATTTTCTTGATATTGAGTAACCTAGAAAAATTCCTTCGTCACTTATGGAAGAAAATTTGTCAAGATTATCTTTAGTGTTGAGAATAAATACTTTGCAACCAAAAACACTAATGTAATTAAACTTAGGCTTCATATTTTTTCAAATCTCATAAAGAGTATTTTTAAGAATTGGTCTAATCAAGACTCAATTGATAACATAACAATCTATATTAACAGCCTGATCCCAAAAGTAAACAGGTAGATCATATTCATTGATCATTGTTCTATCAATCTCTTGAAGAGTCCTATTTCTTCTTTCTACTACACCATTCTATTTAGGTGTTTTGGTGGAAAAGAAGTTGTGACTATAGCCATTGTGTGAGCAATAAGACTCAAACTCTTGATTTCCAAACTCTTGACCATGATCCCTTCTCAAGGTCTTGATCCTAAGTCAATTAAGGTTTTCTACAGACTTGGAATATTTGATAAAATAACAACAAGATTCACTTTTGTGAGCTAGAAAGCATACCCAACTGTATCTAGAAGATTAATCTTCAAGGACATAGTCATAGTGCTTCCCATTTAAGCTAGAAACTCTAGATGGTCCAAATAAATCCATATGAACCAACTCTTGAGGTTGAGAAGTTGAAACTTCTTTATTTGATTTGAAAGAAACATTATGTTGTTTTCCCATTTGACAATGATTAAAAACATTATCAATTGGGAATTCTAATTTGGGAAGGTTTTTAACTAAACCTTTCCTAGTTAGTTTCCAATGAGAGTGCACATTGCATTTTCCTAGCCTTCTGTTCCATATCCAATATTCTTTATGAAAATCATTTAAATAAGAAACATTTGGTTTAGCTAAATAATTCAAATCTATAGCATATACATTTTCATTTCTTAATATAGTAAATACCAAAAAAAATTATAATTAAAAACATTACATGAATCATTTTCAAATTTTACATTGAAACCAACATCACACAACTAATAAATACTTTGCAAGTTATATTTTAATCCATCAATAAATAGTTCTTTATAAATTAAAATTGAATCAGTGTTACCAATCTACCCTAAGCCGATGATTTTTCCTTTTGAGTTATCCCCAAAAGGTGACATGTCCTCCATCAACTTGGATTAAGCTCTTAAAACATGAGTAGTCTCCTGTCATATGCCTTGAACATCCACTTTCCAAGTACCATATCTTCCTATAGGATCTTTTCAAGCAAGTTTCCTATAAAATAGATTTAGACAAGAGATAATTTTCGTACCCATATTTTCATGGGTCTACAAAGGTTAGAAAGTAAAACATTAAGCATCCATTTTGATTTAATGGGTTTCCAATAATTAACAGATTAAAATGTTTTTTATAAGTAAACTTTGTTTGGTCTGTAAGAGTTTAAGTAGCTAGATAGAGCATAAAAGTATCCAGAACATGAACTAGCAGCATAATGTCCAGATTTTGGAAAAAAATTTATTCTTAACAATCTGTCTCTGTCTAATTTGGTATCCTAAACCAGTAGTATACTTTGGCGAAACTTTTTTCCCAAGAACTTGAGTTAGATTATTCTATCCATTTGTGAACATCTCTATGTCTTTTCTAAGTTTCTCATTAAACAATATGAGTTTAGTATTCTTCTTTAACAATTGATCATTCTTTTCCTTTTCTATACTAAGATCAGATTTAACAGCACTAGTCAAGGAATACTGTATCTTTAATGATTTTTACTTATCTTTTATATCATTACAAGTATCTTATAACATATTATAGTATTCAAATAATTTATCTTTAGACATATTATCATCATTACTTGAATCACTTTCATTCCCAGAATAGTAATCATTCAGCATAGGGGAAACAGGTACCTCATATGTTTCAGTCATGAAACATGTGTTGGCATGATTCTTTTCTTTAGAATTAGAAGCATCATATCCACTTGAGCTGTCTTCTGAAGCACTCCAGGTTTCCTATATATATTTCTTATATTTCTTTCCTTATAATCATAATTCTTCTTAAACTTCAATTTTGGTCAATCAACCATAACATGTCCTTTCCTTTTACATTCAAAACAGACTATCTCATCATTTTTATTAGCTTTCTTCCAATCTCTCTTCCAATTACCTTGTTGGTCATACATACCACTATAATTTGAATTTCTAAAAAATTTATTCTTTCTATAGAATTTCTTGAATCTATTGGCTATATGAGCCATCTCTTCATCACTTTCTGAGTCATAATTTTCACTAGTTGAGCTTTCTACAGGTATGTGAACTTGCTCCTTGTCCTTGGTCTTTGAGGTAGAAGAATTAAATGCCACTAACTTCTTCTTAGGTTCATAATCTTCCTCTTTATTTACCTTCATCTATTCTTCATACATCATCAATTTTTTAATCAGCTCCTTGACAGGTAGCTTTCCAATGTCACATGATTGTCGTATATAGATAGAGGTTCCACTCCATCTATCTGGTAGGCATCTTAGCATCCTCGTGATTTTCTCCTTTGCTGGAACAGCTTTTCCCAGTGAGCTCATTGTATTAACTATCTCATTAAACCCTAAGATACATATCATAAATAGATTAATTAGATTTCATTTTAAAATTTTCATAATTGATAGTGTATGTATTTAGTCTCATTTCCATAACATTGGTTGTTCCCTCACGGGAAACAACCAGAGTATCCCATATTCCATAAGAAGTATTACAGACAGATATTTGATTAAATTATTCATCTCCTAAAGCACAATACAGGGCATTCTTTTCTTTACAATTATTATTGTAAGCAGCTTTCATAGGTTCATCCCAAGTAGTTCTAACAGTTTCTGGAATCTTACACAGAATCTCTATAGCATTTCAAATATCAAATCCCATTCTTTCTAAATGGATTTTCATTTTGATTTTCCATTGGGAATAATTTACACCATTAAAGAAAGGTGTAAAGTTGGTAGCTACACCTTCTAATCTATTATCCATAATAACTACGTTTTAAAAATATATATAAGGATAAAAAAATTTAGAATTTACAACAATTTTGAGATCTTTAAGATACAACTAAAATCAAAATTGAAAACTTTTCACAAACTGAGAAAAACTAAACTTTTAACACCCTCTGGTACTATGTGTTGGTCAGAGTGGATACTCAAGAGGGGGGTGAATAGAGTTCTTATTAAAAATTTCTGTTTAAAAGAGTTATATTCAAATCCCCCAATTAAAAAAAAAGTTAAAATGTTTTGAATTTATAAAGATAGTAAGTGTTCAGTTAGTTTCTCAAAGATTGATTATTTCTTAGTTAACTTAATCTTAATATTAATCTAGCTTTTGAAACTAACTTACTGGGTAAAAATAATTACAAACACTTGATATTTCAACTATCAGAGTTACTTTAAAATAGATTTGAATTTCAAAGCAATTAGCAGCAAAATATTGAAAAATAGTTTAAACTAAAATAAGATGCATAGTAGTATTAACGAAGAGTTTTAGTATCAATATGATATTTAGTCCCCTCAAACAGTTTATATAAAACATTGATCCACACCGCAGATTGGGGTTTACAACAGTACTTAGACTATCCAGATCCTCAGACCTCTACCACAGTTCTACATGGGAATAAAGCAACAATAAAACACAGGCTATCCAGGTCCTCAGACCTCTACCATAGTTCTACATGATATACACAAAGGTATAAATATTTTGGTGTGAGTATTTCAGTACCCTCTAGTTCATCATAGGATTCAGTGTGTATCAAAATAGACAGAAGCGCACACATCTCGCATTGTATTAAAAACTGATCATAGTAGAGCAATAATATAGGGATGAGTTTAGAAAGCTCTTTTGTGATGTCAATGCAGCTCTGGACTCCTTTGGATCGAAGCAGATGAGGCTTTGAGTCCTTCTCTAGAATTTTTGTGGAAAACAGAGTGTCGTGATTCAGCGTGTGTTCTTCGTGAGGTTCAATCAAGAGAAGATGTTCTTTAAGCTTCAAATATGCTTTGTGTTTTCAGCGGTGTCGAGTTGTATGAAGTGTGCCTTTCTTTCCAAACTTCATCCATCTATATTCTCCGTTCTTGTGCTCACGACCTTTCTTTTCGTTTCTGTATCACGCCCATTTATTCTTGGTCATCATTCGCTTTTAACTTGGAATGAACGTGTTGGAGCTGATAGGATGCATGTGTTCTGCACCTCGTACCTCGTACTGTCCGATGATATGTCTGCAATTAAACATTAATTATGTCAGTGCATTAAAGTCCTCAAATATGACCGTTAGAAATTAAATTTAAATATGACAAAATTGTTTAAGAAATGGTGTCATGGTATGTCACGGAAATGGTGTCTCCTTCACAAGGTTTCTTGATTGATCATGGTGTCTGAGTGTTACGGTGTCTCATGATCATGGTATCTCTCAGTCCCGGTGTCTTGTTCGGTGTCTTGCTCACAGTGTATTTTTCATGGTGTTTTGTTCATGGTGTCTTGCTTCATGATGTCTGGCTTCATGGTGCCAGAAATACATAGCTAGTGGCAGACTCACTGTGTCTTAGACTTTTTCAAAGTAACTGTGTTCAGACTTAAATAACGATGATGGTAGAAATGATTAGTCTTAATAATTTTCCAAAGAAGGTATCTTCAGAGTAAATTAATGATAGTATAACGTTAGTAAACTGAATATATATAAATTAAGATCTTTCATGGCACTTTTTAAATCATGGGAGAACTTTAAACATAAATACACATGATTGGATATAGTTTATATGAGTTAACTAGGTTGAATAATATTTGGGATCATTAAAACATGATTAAATAATATTTGTGATTGTTAAAATATGATTAATACATGAGGAGACCAAAAATGTATAAACTATAATTCTAAATGAAGAATTAAATATATTCTATTCACCCCTTCTCTCATCTCTTTTTATTCAAATAACCGAAACCATTTTCTACATGTTGTCGGTTAACCGTCTCTGGGGATAATAATTTTTTTCCATTACAACATTCAAGGATGGTCATAAAATTATTATTATGGTCAAATCAGGATTTTAATTTTTATATTATATCATATTTAATGTACTATAAATAATATAAAAACCAAATAATAAATAAAACAAAAACTTGTTTTTGATGATTTGGAAAACAACCAAAATAAACTAAACATTTATCATTAATCTTCTTCCAAATAGATCTTCCTCATAAACAAATAAACCAATAAATGATACCATTTTTAGTTATTGAAGTTCATTAATACAATTTAATTTCACTTTGGGCGGTTCATTTCCATTTTAAAAGAAAATTAGTAATTGTACGCAAATGAACAAACCATGAAACCATGAAACGAGTGCAACAGAAACAATAAAAATAATGAAATATTATAAATGAATAGGTGGTATGATGCTATAAAAATGGAATATAAGGTATTATAAATATGATAATAGTTATGTAATGAATTAATAAAATTATTTAATCCTTTATATAGGTTTTTAAAGACTGAAAAACTTAAGGGAAGTTTGAGGTAAGTGTTTCTCATCACAGTTTTACTTCTATGATATATATTCTTTATTCACTATTTATTTATTTTATATAGATTATATACAACCCTTTGGTTTATCATATAATGAAATATCATGCTCTTCATGGTATTTAGTGTTTTGTTTATTAAATATTACTTTTATAGGACATATGATTCAACTTAATACAAAGTGGTAAGAGATCTATTTACTCAATTTTCATTCATGGGTTTAAAATTCTACTTCATTGATTATTCTATGTTAATATTTTGTGTGAGAAGTATTTTTATTATCTTATTTCATATTTCCACTTTTTATGTGTATTTATATCTGATACACAAAATCGATTTATTTGATTATTTCTCACTTGAATGATATGATATTTATAAGGGACATTCATTTAGACAAATATCTTGTTAGTGTTTCCCATAAATCTCAATTTTTCATACATATCCATGTTTTCAAAAACAATTTCTAAAAATGTCCTTAATATTATATTATTATTTTTTTATTTTATTTTCACTAATGTTTTATTTTTTACAAAACGGTTTGGAAGGATTATTTTTATTGATTTCTAAATGAGGCACTTTGTGTCTTCTCTGGGGTAAAAAGAAATAAATGTTTTTTATACTTGTAAAAAACGAGAGGATTTTCCTAATGTAATTATGCTTAATGGATTTCAGGATTCTTTTAAATACTTAAAAATTTATTTTCCAAGATAATTCTTTCTTTTATAATTGTGGGGATCTTTTAAAAATAACTGGTTTTAAAATGTAAATGTTATTTTTTCAATAATTTTTTCAAGTGATCTTTCAAAATCATATTTCCATGTAAGATAACATTATTTTATGTTAATTGTGATTTAATAGGGATATGATCAAAGGATACCATCCATATTATTTATCTGTATGGTATATGTTTATGACTTCATGATGTCTATGAAACTCATTTATTTTCCAAGAGTTATCTAATGATAAAATGTTTATGAAACTCCTTTCTTTACATAAGTTCTGATATAATGAATTAATTATGTTCTTGGGGAAAACATATATTTCATTTATGTATTATATTAGGTTCTTGTGGGTACAATTACAATCAAACACACACACAAAACACACACAATCAGGAAAGGTAATTTATGGCCCTCCCCCCAAAGGGGTAACCAACCCACCTAGCCATTTTTTATTACATTGATAATTTATGGCTAAGAGGTCAATTCAAAATGAATAACATTAAATGACCCATATTCTAACCATTTTATGGCCCAAATACCACACCTGGAGCACATTCCTATCACCACCTACCCATCATTCATACATCTCTACCCCCATGATAGCTCGAAGGCCCTTGTGGCCCGTAGGCCCCAACCAGTTACCCGAAGGCACAAAAACAGAGTTTCACGATTGATCAGGTGTTCTTCTTTAGGTTTAATCGAGAAAAGATGTTCTTTAAGCTTAAAATATGCTTCATGTGTTCAGAAGATTCAAGTTGTATGAAGTGTTCCTTTCTTTCCAAACTTCCTCTAAGTATATATCTTTGTTCTTGTGATCATGACCTTGTTTTTAGTTTCTGTATCACTCCCATTGATTCTTGGTCACCCTTCACTTTTAACATGGAATGCACATATTGGAGCTGATAGGATGCATGTGTTCTGTACCTCATACCTCATACTGTCTGATGATATGTCTAAAATGAAACATTAATTTTTTCAGTGCAATAAAGTCATAAAATATGACCGTTAGAAATTAAATTGAAATATGACAAAATTATAAAAGAAATGGTGTCACGGTATGTCATAAAAATGGTGTCTCCTTCACATGGTGTCTATATGGATCATGATGTCTTAGTTTTATGGTGTCTTATGGTCATGGTGTCTCACGGTCATGGTGTCTTGTTCACGGTGTCTTTCACATGGTGTCTTGTTCATGATGTCTTGTTCATGGTGTCTTGTTCACGGTGTCTTGCTTCACAATGTCTTGTTCATGGTGTCCTGCATCACACTATATTTTTCATGGTGTCATGCTTCATGGTGTCTTAATTCACAATGCCAGAAATACATATCCAGTGGAAGACTCACGGTGTCTTTGACTTTTTCAAAGTAACAGTGTTCATACCTAAATAATGAAGATATTTGAAATTATTAGACTTAAGCATTGGTCAAAGAAGGTATTTTGAGAGTAAATTAACAATAGTATAAAGTAATTAAACTGAATATAGAGCAATTAAGATCTTTCATGGATCTTCTTAAAGCATGAGAGAACTTCAAACATAAATACACATTATTGGATATAGTTTATAGGAGTTAACTAGGTTGAATATGATTTGGAATCATTAAAACATGGTTAAATAATATTTGTGATCATTATAACATGATTAATACATGAGGAGTACAAAAAATTATATACTATAATTCTATATTAATAACGAAATATATTCTATCCACCCCTTTTCTCATCTCCTTTTATTCAAACAACCAAAACCATTTTCTACATGTTGGTGGTTAACCGTCTTTGGGGATAACAATTTTTTTCCATTACAACATTCAAAGATTGTCATAAAATTATTATTATGGTTGAATCATGATTTTAGTTTTTAAATTATAACATATTTAATGTACTAGAAATAATATATAAACCTAATAATAAATAAAACAAAAACTAGTTGTTGATTATTGGGAAAACAACCAAAATAAACTAAACATTTATCATTAATGTTCTTACAAATAGATCATCCTCATAAAAAAATAAACTGATACATGAGACCATTTTTAATTATTTAAGTTCATTAATACCATTTAATTTCACTTTGGGATGTTTATTTCCATTTTATAATAAAATTAGTAATTGTACACAAATGACCAAACCATGAAACCATGAAACGAGCGCACTAGAAACAATAAAAATAATGAAATATTATTAATGAATATGTGGTAAGATGGTATAAAAATTTTATATAAGGTATTATAAATATGATAATTTTTATGTAATAAATTAATAAAATTATTTAAACCTTTTTATAGGTTTTAAAGAGTGAAAAACTTTAGGGAAGTGTGAGGTAAGCGTTTCTCATATCACTTTTACTTCTATGATATATACTCTTTATTCACCAATTATTTATTTTATATAGATTATATATGATCCTTTGATTTATCATATAATGAAATATCATGATCTACATGGTATTTAGTGTTTTATTTATTAAATATTACTTTTATAGGACATATGATTCAACTTATTACAAAGTGGTAAGAGATATATTTACTCAATTTACATTCATGGGGATAAACTTCTACTTCATTGATTATTCTATGTTAATATTTTGTGTGTGAAGTATTTTTATTATCTTGTTCCATATTTCCACTTTTTATGTGTATTTATATCTGATACACATAATTGAGTCATTTGATTTTTTCTAACTTGAATGTTATGATATTTATAAGGGACATTTATTTAGAAAAATATCATTTTAGTGTTTCCCATAAAGCTCACTTTTTCATACATGTCCATGTTTTCTAAAACTATTTATAAAAATGTCCCTAATATTATATTATGATTTTTTAAATTCATTTTTACTCATGTTTTATTTTTTACAAAATGGTTTGGAAGGATTATTTTTATTGATTTCTAAATAATGCATTCTTCTGGATTCTCTAGGGTAAAAAGAAATAAATTTTTTTTATACTTGTACAAAATGAGATGATTTTCCTAATTTAATCATACATAAAGGATTTAGGGATTCTATTAAAAGATAAAAAATTATTTTCCATGATAATTCTTTCTTTTATAATTGTGGGGATGTTTAAAAAAACTGGTTTTAAAATAGAAATGTTATTTTTTCAAGAATTATTTCAAGTGATCTTTCAAAATCATATTTCCATATAAAATAACATCATTTTATTTTAATTGTGTTTTTTTGGGGATATGTTCAAAGGATACCATCTTTATTCTTTATTTGGATGGTATATGTTTATAACATCATGATGTTTATGAAACTCATTTCTTTACCACGAGTTATGTAATGATAAAATGATTATGAAACTCCTTTCTTTACATAAATTCTGATATAATGAATTAATTATGTTCTAATGGAATACATATGTATTTTTTCTGTTTTATATTAGGTTCTAGATATTACAATTACAATCGAACTGACACAAGAAACACACCCAATTGGGAAAGGCAGGTTATATCCCCCCAAGGGATAACCCACCCAACTTGCCATTTTTTATTACATTGATATTTTAAGGCTCATAGTCCAATTGAGAATTAATACCATTAAATGACTCATAGTCTATCCATTTTATGGCCCGAAGAGCACACCTGGATCACACTCGTATCACCGCATACCCATCATTCCTACATCTCAACCCCCCCCCCCCCCAATAGCTTGAAGGCCCTTGTGACCTGTAGGCTCAAACCAGTGACCTGAAGGTGCAAAAGGATGAATAGTTCTAGATAGTATAGTAATTTATAAATTAATACAATAGTAACCCAGAAATATTCATCCATCGGGATTTGATCTTGTGTTTCATGTAGACTTATAGGGAGTGTTAGCCACTTAATTACCTCCCCAAATGTGAAACATTTCGTCCATTTCTCAATTTGTGTGTGTCACCCTTATACAAGGGATATTATAAAATGGGAAGTTTTCTTAGTTCAATAAGATATGACAGAAATGGGAACTTTACTTGGTTTAGTAATACAGGAATGAAGCTAGAACTGAACTATGTTCAGCAAGAGGATTTATTCCCAATGATAGTATTGTGAGTGATCCTTGAACACTTTGATATTTTGGGGATTGAACCCATTTAAAAATGTAGAAATTGATTCCATTTGGTATTGTGGTGTTTCCATCCTAGTAGGTGTACCCACCAAAAGAGTACCATTATATTTTTATGAAATAACCCTTGACTACTAAGGCAATGATTCTCTATGATTATATATATCCCACAATTCCATGTCTTATTCTAATTTTACCCTCTCATGGAACATTTTATTTTATGATTCATGTCTTATGAACTTAAATGACTTATTCCATGAATCAAGATTATGATCTTTTATAAGAATTTTATAATTTAAAAATGTTATGTTCTTATACCCTCATGCTCATGTTATCATTGATATATCACTTGTTTACCATTGCTGGGCATCTGAGCTCACCATTTTTTTGATATTTCTTTTCCTAAGGATATGAAGAGTGGTATTATGTATGATATTTTAGAAAGGGTTATAGTTTATAAATAATAATTGGGTGATTATTTATGTATCTAATGAACCATAATTTTTTATTCCATGTTTCCGAAGACACTAAACCCATATTTTTTTGTGTGGATTTTTTATTTTATGTAATTAATATTCATCTTTTTAGATATAATATCTATATATGAAAAGTATGGGTCATTGTAGATAGTATAAGAGAATGTTTTAGTCAACATTTAGAAAATAGGATGAGAAAACCATATGTAAGATCCCTAGAGATAAGTCTATATATAGGTTACAATCTTGTAATTTTGGTAATAATCATGAATAACCCAAGATTAAACCTAAGGTATCATAGATTGAAATTTTATAATCAATTTATCTTGATTATTTGGTTTCCCACTATGATTTTTTTTCTCATGACATGATTTCTGGGTTTTCTAAAATGGTTGACATGAGGTGGATTCAATTTAATGGTGATTGTGATAGAAAATGGAATGATCTCCCTCATGAGAAAAAAAATTGATGTTTGAAGAAGAAAAAATTTCATCTTTAAAAATAAGTAATCCCATGATATGATCAATAATCTCAACATTGGTGAGCATATTGACACATCTAATAAGAGGAAGGCATATTTTCATAGTGACCACAGTGGAAAGAATGTTTATTTTTTCCCATCCAAAGTGTGTGGGAAGATGCATCAATGAGAATGTTTCAGAGGAGCTGTGAGATGCTTTGGTGTGTGTAAAATAATGACACAAGGAATGTAATTTCGAAGGAAAGCTGAATGTTTGGACAAACATAATATACAATCATAGTGGTATTACTAAGGCATGATCAATGGATAAATTTTTTAAATGTGGATTTTATAGGAATTATAAAAATTGATTCCCTATGGAGAAAGATCATGATGATAATTAGAAAGGTTTAATGAGTAATGGTTATATTTCTAGTGATGATGAGACTTAAAATGAAATATGAGATGAAATATGTTTTAAAGAATAAAAATATGAATCGAAGAAAATGATTTAAGAAGGAAGTAGAATTATTGAGTGTTAATGTATTGGAATTCCTGAATAATTTTTTTGAAGTAATCTTTTTCTATTAGAGAATATTGAAACATATAAGATTATCCTGTTGTGTTTCTTCATTAATTATATTAAATTATATGTTCAATGGTGCATAACTAAGGGAATGATAGCCCTTAATATGTTCATGGTGTTGGGATATAATGAGATAACGAGATATTTAATTATGATAAAATAAATGGGACAGTATTGATGACCTTGTAACTGATTAGTAATATGATGAAGGGGTTGTTTTTGGACTGAGTATATCAATATTTTTTATTTATGGTATGAGAAAATAGTTTGTTTTTGAAAGAATTTAGATTTTAACATTATTTATAAGCTAATTCAAGTTATTACCATGTTTAAATAGAATAAATTATAATGATCTTCACATGTTTGGTATGTTAAAATTAAGTTATACATACTATCTTTTGGTGGATTAGTGATAATTTAATTTTAAAAAAATTTTGATCATCATTCGATAGATTTGTATTTTAATCATTTGGAAGGTTCAAACGTGTAACCAATAATAAAATTATTTACATCGATCTTTGGGAAAATACTTTAGACGTTAATGTATTATGTAAACATATGAATATTAATGCATATTTGATAACATTTTATAACCATTTTTTATAATGATAACAAGATTAAGAAGAAATGAATTTTTATTCCATTATGGATCTAATAATCCACTAGTTCATTATGAATTACACTTTTAACTTAATTTCATTGGGTAAAAATTAATAAAAAAAATTAGCAAGCCACAACCAAAGAGTGGAACTATACATATAGAATGAAGTCATTTATTTATGTCTACTAAATAGATTTTTAAATAAATAATTATCCTATTATCATAATTTTTTAATGATACCTATGCCCTTTTTTAGATCTATTTGGTCAATGGTTTTATGGTCATTAACCTTATCTTGACCATGTTATCTATTACTATCTATTAGTAATTATGGATTAGTTTTCCTTTATAAATATATTTTCTAATTAACTAAAAAAATCCCTATATGGAAACCTAGTTATGCATTACATTAAGTAACATTTATGTTTCAAACATTCCCTTTAAAAGGGATGCTTTATTATGCGCTTGTACGATGTAAATTTCTATGAATGAATAACCAATTTGTTAAAGATTTCATTAATTATTGAAAAAAAAAATTAGAGGGATAAATTAAATTTAATTGGGTTAGAATGTAACACCCCATGATTTTATGGTATGTCTATTTAAAAATAAATTCAATCTCATTAATTTCTTAATTTTTATAGAACACTGGGCTTAAACGAACTTTAAAATATTATTATTTTTACATGAACATTATAGACTATCCATTAAAATAAAAGGATTTAATATTATTAACTGCATTTTTAAATCTATAATTTTTATAAATAATTATTAATATATTAATTAATAAATTATATATGAATACGCATATAGTTTTTAGTATGGTCATTGTATTCTTTAAGTACTTAGTTTCATTAAAAAAATTGTTTGATTTCTATGAAAAATATATATAATTGAATTTGGAAAATTGAATATAATTTATTTGACATAATTAAAAAAAATTATTCAAAAATTCAAAAATACATTAAGTTTAATTTTTGAAACTTTCTTGAAAAGATTAATTTTTAGTGAATAATAAAAAATACATTTTTTAACCCACATTTTCATTATATTCAAAAGTAACTCCATGATTTTAAATTTATCTATATTTAAATTATGTACTTTATAGTTATATATAATATAATTAATTAAATTTAAACAATCTTTGTAGCTTATTTTTCTATAATTGCATTTTTGGGCACAAAAAAACATTTTTAAAAAAAAAAATCATTGCGATTTGACGGTTTATTTTTAAATGTAATTTTGAAAATTAATGTTTTTAATTATTAAAATTGTATTAAATATTTGGAATCATAAGTTCCAAATTATTTTATAATTTCATTTTATTTTTTAGGAATAAAACCATTCCATGGTAAAAAATAATTTACTGTAGTATAGGTAAAATAATATAGAGGGTTAAAGATAAAATGTTAAATTATGCAGTATCTATAAACTACAATAGTAAATGATTGTTTTATGTGTTTATTGAGCTTATAATACCTTTATAACATTAATTTTTATCTAAATTAGTTTGAAAATTTTCCACACAACTCTGGTTGGCTTTAAATATAAAATAATCATTTTTAAATCACAAAAAATAACCCCTCGTCAAGTATAAATTCTATTCCTCGCCACCACATTTCTCAAAAGAATAATAAAAAAATTTGAAATCTCTTTCAAAAAAAAAATTCCCCACTCTCCCTTTTCCCAATTTCTTCTGGTTTCACCAAAAGACCGATTTCAAGTTTTTTATGTGGTCCCTCAAGGATCTAATATTCAAGAGGTAACTTTCTCAAAGAACCTCCCTTAATTTATTTCTTTTTATGATTCACCCATAAAATAATAATATCCCATGTATCCTATATATACTATAATTTCATATTACTAATTTATTACCTTTTACCCACCTCTTTTCTTATCTTATCTTACTAAAATAAAATAAACCATTGTCCAACTTATACAAAATTAACCTCTTCTGTAGATAATGTTTTTTTGTGCATTAACACCTTCAATGATGGTCATAAAAGTGTTATTATAGTTTAATAAGATAGAAAAAGGTTTATTATAACCTATTTTATGTTATAGAGATAATATATAGACATAAACATAAATAAATTGAAGCTAGTTCATGATGGTCGGAAAACCCACCAAAATAAACTAAAAATTTATCATTAACGTTTTATAAAATGAATCATCCACATACCAGAATGTAAAATGACATATTATAAAAATTAAACTTATCAAATTTCATGAATACCATTTAATTTCACTTTTATACTTTTATCTCCCTTTTTAAATAAAATCCTTCATTATACACAAATGAACTGATCAAGAAACTGTGAAACGAACTCACAGAAAACAATGAAAATAATGATATATTATTAAGGAATGGGTGGTAATATGTTATAAAAGGAACAAATAAGGTATTATAAATATGATTATAGATATTTAATTAATTAATAATATTCATTAAATCTTTATACATTAAGATAAAGTTCATAAACCTAAATAGAAGCATGAGGTAAGGGTTTCTCATCTCTCTTTTACTTCTCTAAGAATATTCTTTGTTCACAACATATTTATTTTATACGGTGTATATATATCCCTTTTACATGTCATATAATTATATCTCATTTTATTCAGGGTATTAAATTTTTTATTTTATAATTATTACTTTTATGGGGCATAAGATTCTAGTGATTAAAAACTGGTAAAGGATTTCTTAACTCAATTTCCATTCATTGGGTTGAACGTATACTTCAATGATTATTCCATGTTTAGATTATCTATGAGATTGATTTTATTGTATAAATTTTTATTTACACTTTATTTATATGTAAATACATATAATACACATAATTAATTCATTTTATTAATTCTAACTTCCATGATATGATAATTATAATGGACCTTCTTTTTAGAAATACATTTTAATAGTTTCCCTTAAAACTCAATTTTTCTTCCATGTCTATTTTTTTTAAAACTATATCTATATTTTTTTAATATTCTCCTATGATTTTATAAATCCCTTTTTACTCATGTTTTTCTTTTAGAAAATGTTTTTAAAGTAATTTTTTCTAAATGATGTTCTTTATGACTTTTCTGGAAAATGTTTTTTTTGAAAGAATGTATTTTTAAATTAGAAATCAAAAGAAAAATTCTCTTCCATCATGATGAATTAATTATTTTATATTTCCTTTATATTTTTACAAGGTTATTTCCAAAAAATTTATTCTTGTATAATTTTGTGGCTATTTAAATAGAAATGTTTTAAAAATAGAAATGTTATTTTTTTCAATAATTATTCAAGTGATCTTTTAGAAACATATATCTATATACTATAATATTACTTAATGTTACATAATCTTTAATATGGATATAATCCAAGGATAAACTTTTTATTGTTTCTCTGTATGGTTTATGTTGATGATAGCATGATATTTATGAAATCCTTTTCTTTTCCAAGAGTTATTTTATAAGGAAATTCTTATGAAACTCATTTATTTACATGGTATTTGATAGGATGAATGACTTATATTATTTTGGAACTCATATGTATGGTTTTAATTATGTGACAGTGATTAAATTATAACCAAGTATGGTGGTTAAATTATAACCAAGTATAGTGTTACACTATTAATAAGGTTAGTGGTTACGTTATAACCATTGACAATTGAGACCAATTTATCCCTCTGATACATTGGGTAATGATTTGTAGCTCATGATAAAGAAAATACTGAAATGGGAAGTCAACTAAGTTTGGAAAGATAGTACTCAAATGGGATGTGAACACAGTTTATTATGAAAAGACTAAATTGGGATGTGAACTTGATTCATTAAGGGACTTTGTCCTCTATAGTGGTCTTAGGAGTGAACCCTGACTACTATGATGGGTTTAGGAGTGATACCATTACATTAATATCAAATTTATTCTAATGTGTATGGTGGATTGTCCCTACCATGAGTTGTATCCACCCATAGAGTTCCCTTATATGCTTCAGAAATAATCCTTGACTACTAAGGGAATGATTTTCTATGATTATGTGTATGCCACAATTTCATGTATTTTTCAAATGTTAACTTATCATGGATGATGTTATTTTATGATTAATGTATTGTTAAATTTTATGATTTATTCCATGACCAAATATTGTGATATTTTATATGACGTGTATAATGATCAAATGTTATGTCAAATAGGGTTTTAGTTATGAATGAATAAGTTAGAGATGATGTAGATGTCTTTTGAACCCATTTTTTGTGTTTCCATGTTTACAAAGCCACTAAACCTATATAGTTTAGGAATTGTTATGTTATATTATATAATGAATATTAATCTATTTAGATTAATATCTATATAATAATAGTATGGTTGATTATATGTTTATCCCGTCGATCCATCCAAGGTTGCGTCCAAAATAGAGATGCAGCCCATAGTAGTTTCCTTTCTCTAGCAGTTCGGAGAGCACAAAAGTCTCATCCCAGATCTCATTATTGATCATCACCAAAATTTTGGAACCAACCCATGGGACCCTATATCTCTTCCATTGTAGAAAAATTGAACCATAGATGGATTCACCCAGTCAACCATAGTGGCCCCATCCATCCATTCAGATAATAAACTAGGGCATATGGAAAGTGATTGTGGTACGAGTCACTAAACCTTCCTTAACAGCATGATTTTTCTTCCCATGATCTAGGTCATTCCTATAATTGAGTATATGATACCTCTATACATTTTTTTGATCATATCAATGCATTTTTTAGGTACCCTCACCAATATAGGGACCCTCTACCAGATGAATTGATAGCCTCTCTCACTGCCCACCTCGAGGCCCTAGAGACATGACAGGTGGTGATCCTACATGAAAAAACATCATATTGAGCATTATAGGATAACAAAAAATCACCCACACAATTTTTAAATCTTATATTTTACCCTATAAATGGGACGCTTGAACCACTGTAGAATGTATCCCACTTTATCTCATGTTGTAGACCTTGGTTCGGAACCCTATAGAAGCAGGAGGCTATCAAGATTTGGTGTTTCTTTTAGAAACCAAATGGTCCACATTCTTCTTAAATAGAAAACATATATTATTAACCATTTCTAGTGGGGGAGAAAATAATAGATAGTTCCTCAACATGTTCATATCCACCACAATCATGACAGGTATTTTCAACCTCTTCAAGTGAAAAAAGTCCTAATGAGGTAGTCGTAGATTTTTTCTCTCTGTGTAAAAGCATCTCATATACACTCAACATTACACTATTCCAAGATAAGTTTTTAATGATGGTAATTGGAAATTTCAAGGTTTATATAGTCCCAACCCACCCCACCCAGACCATTCTTGGTGATTTCTAGTAATATTATAATAATGACCATTATTAGGTGGATGTTGTGTAGTAGGCTAGTAGTTGTGCCCAGTTCCTCTCCCAACTCCTATGAGAAGGCCTTAAAAATAATAGTCTGCATCTACTATGTTGTAAGAGGCCCCCAATATAGTATATTTTATTAGTCCCATTACCTGAAGAGCCTCCTAGAGTCCAATGGCCCTAATAAGCGTAGCCACACCCCAGGCAAAACAATCTAGAATTTCCTCTCCAAATGCAGCAGAATCGATGAGAGAATGTGTACCCAACCCTTCATCAAGGCCATGATCCCAACATACACTTCTCTAACTAGACAAAACTAACCTATCCCTTCTAGTATTCATAGTCTATAGGTTATTTCATCTATTTCATTGAGAAGTGGGTTTTAAAATTTCTAAAATGCATAAGGCCAAAGGAGGAAAAATTCACTGACTGCCCCAATCATTTCTCATACCATAGAATCCATGGAAATACCATCAATGAATTTTATGTCTTAAAATATTGGCGCTAGGATCATATAGAGCATTGATTGTTGAAATTGGTAGATGTCCGGATGTAGGTGACACATGTCTCTTCTGACCCTAGTAGTGACAATGAGGGATCAGGTGAATAACAACATGATTCTAGCCACAGGACACAAAAATATGGTGATTTGTTGTCTTGTAATGTATTTTAATTTTACCATGTTCTCATCCATTGTCAATTTGGTAGTACATAACCTCCTATGTTTTTTGTGAATTCTATGGATACTAACTCTGTATCCATATCGAATCCTTCCAAATCATGGATGAACAGGCACTGATGATGCATGGAAAATCAGATTCACCCACTAGTGTTGAAATTGTCTCTCACCCTTGGTGATTTAATGCCTCTGGAGTTTCGAACCACTCCTAGGGTCCACTCAGTTATAAATGACTTCACTGATTATAAGTATAATTATCCCTCCATAAAAACCATTGATTTTGTAGAATGTTTCACAATCCCCGATTGTGATGAATTATACACGACCCCCCCCCCTAAGTTCCTCCCTCTGAAAACCCTGAATTAAAGAATAAGGATATGGAAATATCAATAATTATTAAAAAAAATCCTTTAACTAACACATTCATGCCACTGATACTAGGTAGCATGTTTTGTGAAGAGCTCAGAAAGTACAGTCTTCTGAGCCCACTTCGGTAGGTAAACCTTCACAATTGGTCTTGTAAGTTGGCCAAGAATCCTAGAAATAAATGCATCATGATTGGCCACATCTAGAAATATTTAGGGTTTACCCATCCAATATTCCTCTAATAGTGGTTTATAAATACTCATCTAGTTATCATTAGAATATTTTGACTTCATTCTAGAACCTAATGGTACCTCCAAAAGAATCCATTATTCCCCTTATAAGGAGTGACACCCTAAAAGAATCATTTTGACCATAATTTTGACATGCTGAAAAACTCATGGGAATAATCACAAGGCCCTTAATACTTGGGGCCCTCTACTTGTCAAAAAATGTGTGAGGTCCTTATAGAATACTTTTAAATCCATCTCTAGTTTGAAGATGAGGTAGCCACCATATAGGCCTACTATATAGAGGAGGTTAAGTAAAGGGAATTACAATACATAATATTATTCTATGGATGATGAGGGATCTCTAATGAAAGGAAACTACACCCAATTTACATTACATTCAAGTCCAATGGCATTGAGATATGTTTTTTCCTAGTTGACTTAGGTTTGGGGATCAACGTCATCCTGACAAGGACACTCCATAAGCTAATACGGGCGAAAGAAAACCCAACTCCCTCAAACCAAACAATTCAAGCTTATGGTAGGAGTGAGAATATATAATTTGGTAGTTTTTGGTAGAATCCATTTTTAGTGTCTTTATATCATGTTCTTAATTCATATTAGTCTCTTTTTATACTTCCTACAACATGTAGTTTGGTTGTCCATGGCTTCATTTTTGGGGGGTAGTCTCATCCCCATTTCACTGGTGACTCAAGTACTCCCTTAATTGTCAAGTAGGGGAATGGAGGGGTGATGTGTCTCCATTTGACACATTTAAATTCCTCTATTTTGATGTCTGATACAACAAGAGAGAGAGGATGAAGGTCCAGACCAATGGGGTTGGGCATACTAAGGATCTGATGACTACTATAGTCACTCCATGGGTAGACTTGGACAATGATTTAATTCTCCCAATTCATCAATAGTATCACACAATGTCAGAACTAAGATATTTATTTCTCCAATAAAAATGGTTTTTACATCCCTAAAAATAATATACCTTAGTATATTTCCTATTACACTTACACAAGACAATATTAGATGACACCAAAAGCCCCTAATCCTGTGAGTTACTGAATGGTTTATCCCATGTCTTCCATTGCATGGCATTCTTACATAATCCACAATGGAGGTTTGAATAAATGGAATCTAACTCACCAACATAAATTTGATATAAATAATGGAAATCATAGTTTAAGGCTTAATGGAATTGGCACTACAGTCTATTTCACCACAGTTTTAGTATAGTAAGAACCCCTCTATGAGGATTCTATATTTGGTCTAGAAACCGCCAGTTCTTTCCTTAATTCCGGTGGTATAGAATAACTACCTCCTAATACATATTATCATATATCAAAAAATGAATAATATTTGGAGGATACCTCTCCTTCATTTTAATCGGGTAAATATACCACTATTGATGAGTGGATTCAGGTGAACCTTGTTATAGAAGAAGATTTGGGTCTATGTTGATTAGTGAAGCCATGTCTCTAAGAGAGCAAGAATAGTATGTGGAATTCTTTAAAAATAAATGTTATGTTTTTTCTTATAGATATGGTGATATTATAGGAATCTACCCTTGGGTATTTGTTAACTATCATGGCCTCCCATGGGGTTGCTTCATGTTTATCCAACCTCCTAGAATGATGCACCCCTCATTTTATGTTATGGTTGAGGGTGGGGTTAATAAGATTATTAGAGAAACCTTCATCATGTAAGTCCAACACCCCATATGGATAAATAAAATCATCCCATATAGGAATAATAATGGGAAGATAAAATTCCATATTGAATCTCAAGACCTCTAATTCTATTTTTTGTAGGATGATTTTCCACTTCCAATGATAGAGTTGTAGATTGATGATATTGATGGGTTTTATGCACTCCCTTTTATGGATGGATACTCCTGGTAAAACTATACTTGATAATCCTATAATTATGAGGAATCTACCACCTTTAGTGACCATAAGAGACCTTATTCTATTAGGTGATTCTCTTTTACCTAATGAATGTAGGATTCATGTATCAGCAGGTTATACACCACATATTCAAATCGATTCTCAGGATGTTAGTGGAATTCCACATGGATGACTTGGTGGTTAAATATCTACAACATCATAACCATATAAAATATCTATAGAAAGTGTTTGGATTCTTCTTATCCTATAATTTAATGATAAACCCCATGATGTTTTCATTTTGGATTACCTCTAGTAAGATTCTTGGATTTATTATAAGATACAGAGGTATCAATATCGAATTAGAGAAGATCGGGTCCATCATCCAAATTACTCCCATGAGTAACCTCGATGAGTTATGATTCCTCCAAGGTGAATTATTATATATACATTTATGTGTTAAAAATATATCTTGTAAGTGTAATCCCTTCACGAGGCTCATTAAGAAAGGAACTATCTATTGGTGGGATGAGGAGTTCCAGATCATCATTCAGGAAATCAAGTAGTATTTTCTACAACCTATGGTTTTGATGTGACCCATCATAGGAAAGCCACTATTAATCTATAAGGACACCCTATAAAGTTCCCTTGGTTCCCTTATATCCCAAAATAATAGTGAGGGAAAAGAAAAAAATGTATACTATCTTAGTCACATTATCATAGACATGGACACCACATAATCCTCAATCAAGAAGAGCTATATCACGCTAGTTTTTGCAGTGCAAAAGACACATCATTATCTATAGTATCACTAAATACATATGGAGTCCATAGTGGACCTAATTAAGTATATAATGAATCACCCCATTCTAACAAGATGATTGGTACGTTTTGTATTGACCCTCTTGTAGTTCGACATCATCTTTATTCCACAGAAAGAGGTTAAGGATCGATCATTGGCTGACAGTCAAGTTTCCCATCTAGCCCCTGAAGAACTTCCCCTTAATTTTAATTTACTATATGAGGATATCTTATCAGTGGATTTGACTATTTCGTGTTGGCAGATGATTTTTGATGGTACCCCTTAGGGAATGACTGGTGCAAGGCTCGGCAATCCCAAGATCAAGAGAGTGGGCCTAGGGATCATATTCATCACTCCTACACAAGTCATTATACCATATTCATTCCTTTTTTCAGATGTATTAACCAATAAAGATGATGTTTATTAGTCTCCCATTACTAGTCTCGATATATCCCTAGAGAAAGATATACCCCACCTTCATGTTAAGGGAGATTCTGAGTTAGTCATCAAACAGATTAATGGTGACTAAAAATTCAGAAAGCCGGAGCTTATTCCCATTCTGGAGCACACCTGTCAACTGATGGCCCAGTTTCTTTCCCATATAGAGGTGAATCACATCCCTCAGTCATAGAATTGTCATGCCGAAGCCTTGTCATGTATCACTACATCTCTTGCAAAACCTGACTAGGATGAGATGATCATCCATGTGGTATATCATAGGGTCATATCTCACATCATTTAAGAAAAAAATGAAAATAAATAGGTATAAAAAATAGTTTTAGGTTCTTTTATTCATTAACATATAGATCCCCCATAGTGGAGAAAACATCCAATTGGAAAACTCTATTCATTAACCATCTCTATCATGGAATTATCCCACCGAACTGGACTAATTGTGAGAGATTCAATCAGTGTGTAGCACAGTTTACGCCCAAGAGTCGGCCTAAACTTGAATAAACTCTCTACAAATATGTATTTTATGGAGTTATCATCCAATGAATTCAATCATATGGAATCCATTAAGTTAATAAAAAGTCCATCTCAAGTATGTTAGGGTCATTCATACTGTATTACATCTCTCCCACAAGATTCAGATATTTTGATACTTATGGACAACCATGTTCTATGAATATATAAAGTTTTCCAAGATGTTTTACACATGTCAGATTAATTATAACTTTATTCATCGACCATTGGATATCCTCCCCACCACCAAGTATTCATGGCCCTTTGTAGTATGGGTAATTGATGTTGTGGGACCATACCCACCCGTGATAGCTCACCGGTGAAAGTTCTCTCTAACCACTACACACTTCTTCTACAAGTGGGAAGAAGGAATTTCCATCAAGGATGTTAAGGCCCAATATTTTATTAAATTCATGAGCTCCCACATCATACTCTAATTTAGAGTTACTCACTATATTCTCACAAATAATGAAATGAAATAATGTGATGCTGATCTGGAGAGGTTGTATGCCGAGTAAATTCTTAAATCCAACAACAATTCTCTCTAAAATCCATAGGAATATGGAATTATTTATTCATTCAATAAGATCATCTATAACAATTTTTTAGAAGATAGTGGGACTAAACAAGAGAAGTTGAACAGATATGCCCCCCAATACCTAATAGTCCTATCAAAGGATGACTCATAAATCCAGCCAGTTGACTCCATACTCCCTATTATATAGAATAGAGGCTCTTCTTCCCATCAATGTATAGTTTCCATTACTCTTGATATTTTTCAACTACTCGAAATCACTAAATAGAATGGAAGATGTCTGTCTAGCTGAGTATGAGGCACTAAAAGAGAATAGGATCTAGGCCACGAAAATCTAGAGAGGCACCAGAATATGGTAGAATGATCAATCAATAAGAAGGCTCTCCTCTACTTCTTTCTCTATGGTGATATGGTACTAGCTCTCAGAATCCTGATGATAACCATTAAAAATCCATTAGAGTATGATACCATGTGGGAAGAACCTTATATCCTTCATAAGGTATATTCCAACACAGCATACTCTTTGATCATAATAGGTGGAGATTGTATCATGCCTCTTACCAATTTCATGTTTCTCATGTAGTACATAACATAATGATTCCAATCCTAAGAATCATATATCTAAAATATGTGTGAGTATTCTTAGGAATTTGTTGTGGGGTGATAGGCCACCATGGACCTCACTTTATGTCATTTTTATCACTCCTCTGCAATAAATATATTTACATGATAAGATCACCTATGGTCCAAACCCTATGACTATAAACTAATAGCCCATGTTCTGAGGTTTAAGGCCTTAAAATAATATCCAACCTACTATCTAGGCAACCTGACATTAGATTGCTTGCTACAGGTCCAAGAATTATGAACTTAATCTAATTTTATTCTATGTAGTCTGAGTTGTATGACTTTATAATCAAAACAATTTCATCCACAATGCATAACATCAAACTAAATTAATTCCTCATAATAAATTTGGATGCCAATTGAATCTTATATAAGATATTATGTATACCCCATATGAAACCAAGATTCCCCATACGATAAATATGGGATGGTCAATAGGCCTTGATCAATTCCCTGAACAATTTGTGCCTCATGAAATCCATATTATGCCTCAATTCCCTCACTAGATATGATTTACCCCACTAGTGTTGGTGTTTTACCTCTTTCTTTCTATACATATATAGTTGAATAAAACATTTCCTCTTTGGTCTAAGAATCTTGACTTTAAATTTATTTCCCCTTGTTTTGGAAACATGAATTTAAATTTTTTCCTAGGTGTTAGATAGGAATATTCAAATATATACAAGAGGTTGGTGATTCCAATTCCTTTACAATTATGACTCTTGAAGTTGACTGATTATTATGCAGGTGAGCAATGTTTCTCTTCTATAATATATTATGAGCAGCAGATAAAAACAAATAGATAAAACAAAGCTGTTTATAGTGGTTCAGGATAATATATCCCTTATTCCACTAAACCAATTTCTCTCTCTGTGAGTTTGGTGAATTTCACTATTCATTTCCTCATATGATAAGGCCAATCCGCAACTGAGTGCATGCAGTTGACACCATTCAAACAAGACTAAAAACCAAGTCTTCTGGTTCTATAATAGAGAACTGATAAACCAAAACTTAGATCAAGAATTTTAAAATCCACCACAACTTAGTACGAGCAGTTTAAAATCTCAATAAAAAGATATTGATTATGAAGAATTCCTATTGAACTTTACAGTTCAACAATAACTGATGGTCGATGAATCTTCTTCTTCATGAAATATTTTATTTAGGAAATAATAATTCTGATGTAATCTATTTGCAAAAGATCTTTAAAATAAAAATAGCAACAAATAGAAGTATAAGACTTACATCAAATACTAAATTTTTAATATGTATATTTCCACTATAGCCTCTTCTATAGAAAAATATATTTTGATCAATTGTTTCAATATATATGAAAAATATCTTCACCAGAATGCATTTTCAATCGTGAATACATGTCACAATATATCTCTCAATATATATATTTATTTGAATCAAACATTCACACATATATACAAAACAAATACATAGATATAAGTAAAATAGAGAACATGTATTTTTATTCCAGATCAAAGAAACTAGCCTAATAAATTGTTTGAATTCAAATTCCTAAGATAGATCAGAGTATTCATAACTTTCCTTAAGAATGTGATAGAATTTATTCATTTAGTGTGATTATTTGAATTAACCTTAATGATCATTGAATAATTCGAAAATAATATGTAAATTAGTATAATATTTTGTATAGACCGTTGCACAAAACTCCAATAAAATCATAAATTCAATTCCCCAGTGATGAAAAGTCAAATGTAAGCTTCCTTCAGAAAATGTCAAAATACCAAACATAGGGTTCAACTACATAGCATTCATTCTTTGAAAGTATGGTTGATCACAAAAGGTTGATGATTCATACTTTTTCTTCTCAAACGTAAGGTTCCATAATTACATTGGGTTCTTTAACTATGATTTTTCTCTTTGTCAAATATAGGGTTCTTTATCCATATGTTTCTGTCAATGTATGGTTGATTAACCATACTTGCTGATCTTTCAGCATAAGGTATAACACAAACATAGGGGTTTTTCCTTATGCTACATTTCTTTAACATACAATATGAATAGTGTTTCTAGAGTACGGTTAGGAGTGTTCGGAACCCATTAAGAAATATTCCATGTGAATAATAATTTTGAAAATATTTCCAAATATGGAATATAAAGAATATTAATTTTTTGAAATACACTTAAAGTAATATCGTTAGTTAAACAGAAAAAAGTATTTGTGATCATCAAAATAAATAATATTTATAGGTTATTGTTGAGGAAATATATTCCTAAAAAATATTTACATTTTTTTATTACAAAACCCATACAATAAATAATAGAATTTATAATTTTTGGAATAACTTCAAAAGAAAACAATTAAAAATTTGATTAAACCTAATTATTTCAATAAACATAAATGACAAAAAAAATTATCCAAATTTCTCCCCCTTTTGTGAGATCAAAAAGAAAGTGAAAAAATGAATAAAACATAGTTTATTTTGGACAGATCAGTAATTGAAGGTGATAATAATCTGTGTAAAAACAATAAGGATGGATTTTTGTCTTCTAGACACAAAAATAAATGAATAAAAACATACTCAAAAATAAAAATAAGGAAATTTTATTTATCAAAACTTGTATAAATATAATAATCAATTTGACTGGGAAATTATTTTAGTCAACTAAAATGTTTTGGGTACAAAATATTGTGTATGAGTTAGCTCAGTTAAGGTTCTAAGTATTTTGAGCAGCTTCAAACATATCTTTCAACTCATCCATCTGTAACTGCAAATTATTCGTTAGACTATCACAAGTTTCATAATTAAAATTATAGAATCCTGACTGGTATGAAAATTTTCGTAAAGATTGACTTTAAAAAATTCATTCAAACTCTCATCTTACAGTATAAATTGATCTATCTTTTCTGTGAATTTTTTCAGTAGAAATATGATACTTGGTTAACTCTATGTTAGTTGGTCAATAAGAAATTTTTTATTTTCCAACACAATTTAATGACGGGAACTATTTCACTGATGATTTTGAAGATGATAATTCATGTCAACCATGATAGAGGTGATTTCCTGAAATCTTCGAATCAGATCTAGACTGGTTGTATGAGCAGAGGTAGATGTACAAGTCTGACCAATAGAAATCTTTATTGTTTTAGACTGACTCTCCAAATACCACTTTAGATTAGTAAAGTCTATCTTAGAAACAACTTTATTTCTTATATTTCCAAATTCATTTAACATATCTATTTTGAAAGAATCAAATTAATTTTTGGAAATAGAATTTACAAGAAGATCCTAATATTTTTTCTTTTCCACTTCCATCTCTTTTAAAATATTTACATTGTCTTCCTGAGACTTATAAAATTTTATTACAAGCATATCAATATGATTTTATAGGGAATCATATGTCCCTTAATTTAGATATTATAACCAACCAACTGTCACAATTTCTAGATATTTTGAAGGATATTTTTCCATCAAATTTTCCTCTAGTTTTTCTATTGATTTTTAACTTGAACAAGACAAACTATCAAGAACTTTAGTTTTGTATTTAGTTGCAGATTGATATATTTCATTCACATGAACAAAAATAGACAAATATAAATTCTCAATAATCTCTGTATCTATATTTTCAGTTATGATCAAATGTTTCTCTCCCTGAACATCTGGTTCTCCCTCCTCAACAATTTGTAAATCAATAGTCTGCAGATCTCGTATCAATCTCTCAATATATTGATCTTCCTCAAGAAAATTATCTACTATATTTGCTGACCAGGTCGCCTCAAATGAACCCAAAACTAGTTATGCAGCATATGGATCTAATCTTTTTCATGGTTCTGCAACTAATTCTTCTTGCACATCCACTTCTTCAACTTTTTTTTCGTCATAAACTAGACTTAATTTTCATTGGTTTGGGTTGGGTTGGAAATTCCTTCATCCTGGGTTTACCCAATACCTTTATTCCTAATTGCACTTTTCTCCCCCTGAGAAAAATATCCTAATCATTTTTGGTTATTTGTACACACTGGTAAGAGTTTTACTTTGAATGTACCCCAGTAAAAACATAACTTCCTTATGGTTCCTGCATAGGGCACATTGTTGTGATGTTATTTAATTCGAGAATGTATTAATAAAATCATTCATTTCTTAATGAAATTTGAGAAGTTGTCCTTCCATAAGGATAAAAAGTCATCCTAGCATCTATTTGGTAGTAGTAAATTAAATATCATAACATATAAATTGGAAAATTCAGCCTTATTTCACTCAAAAATAGAAACATGATATACATGTTTGGATATATAATATTCTCCATATAATCAATTCTAGGAGAAATTCCTTTTTGAATAAACTTGACTAAAATATTAGGGTCTTCCTCGAGATCCTTAAAAATCATTTTTCTAACATTTTATGAGCCAATAAAAATTACATAATGTCTTCAAATTGATATAACTTATCTCTGATAGACCATAGATTGAAATGAAACACTCCCTCATAAGGATAGTTCAGGATTTGTGAAATTTCATTTGAAGAAACCGAAAAGTCCTTATCTTCTATTCTTTCAAAAATTGTATCTTCAAAATCACCAAAACTAAAAATAACAATGTTATAGAAGTAATTTAGTTCTACATCATATTGAAATCCTGAGTTCACCTCATTGAACAGAAATTGTAATCCATGAAAACCTATCACACCCATAATGAGTAATTTTTCGGATAGAACCATTCAAAATAAAATATTTTACCATACAAAACCTTTCGTCTAGAAAATTTATGATGCATCGGGTCTTTGGATTCACCTTCTTCAGTTATCTTAGTTTTTTGCATTTCTGAGAAATGAATGCTCATAGTTTTCAGGTTTTTAGGGTTTTGATGGAAAAAAGATGTATGCAAAGGTAGAAAAGGGTAAATGAGGGTTTCAATATTAGAAAAGGGATTGAGACTTGAAAGGTTTGGTATTCGAAATTTTTCTAACAATACCTTGTTTCTCATGCCATTATGTTGGATAATCATTAAAATGTTTCAAATCATGCGACATTAATAAATTTAAGATTAAAATAAATTAACTAAAAATTACATTGAATTGAAAATATTAAAAAATTGATTTAATTTAATAAGTAAATAATTTTAACCTAAATAAAATGAATTATATAAATTAAATTAGGAAAATATTTAGCATAAAAATATAAACATTTTAAAATTAAATAAACCTAACTCCACTAGAATAAAATAGAAATCTATAATTAGAAGTGGTTTAGTAAAAATATCAGCTAGTTGATATTCAGTATTTATAAATTCTAATGATATATCTTTTTTAAGAACATGACCTCATAGAAAATGATGTCTAATATCAATAAGCATAGTTATTAATGACTAATTGGATTGTTTTTAAATATTTATAGCACTTATATTATGAAATAAAATAGGGGTACTTTTAAATTTTAGTCCAACTTTCATTAAAAAACTTGTGCCCAACAACTGTGTGTAGATACATATTCTACATAGGTTGTTGACAGGGCAACTGAGTGTTGTTTCTTACTAAATCATGATAATAAAGATTTTCCTAAAAAGTTACAGGTTCCTGAGGTACTTTTTTATCTAATCTACAACCTCCAAAATCAGTATATGAATATGATATTAATTTAAAATAAGATGTTTTTTGATAAAGAAGAGATTGAAAAACAGTTCTGTTTAAATATCTAAAAAACCTTTTTGACAGCAATAATATGAGATCATTTGGATTTGTTTGAAATATAGCACATAAACATATAGAAGACATAATATCAGGTCTTCTAGAAATATGATATAATAAACTAATAATCATACCACTATATAACTTGTTTTCCACCATTTTTTCAGCTTCATCCAAATCCCGTATTATATTGGGACACATGAGAGTGGTATATGTCTTTTTGTTATCAAGACCAAACTTTTTCAATCAATCAGCAATATATTTACGTTGCTTTAAAACATTTCCATAATCATTTTGATAAATTTGAAGTCCTAAAAAAAGTTATATTCTCCCATCATACTCATTTCAAATTCTATTTGCATAAATTTTGAGAAATCATTAAAATGTTTTTTGTTTGTTGAACCAAAAATAACTTCATCAACATAAATTTGTACTAATATTATATTAGAACAAATGGTTTTCTTAAAAATAGTTTGATCTTCTATTCTGATAGTAAATCCATTTTTTAAAAGAAAATAACTTGATCATTCATACCAAGCTCTCGGTGCTTGTTTAAGGCCATAGAGGGCATTAGTAAGTTTAAAAATATAATATTTTTTGAGAGTTTTCAAAACCATGAGGTTATTAAACATAAACATCCCCCATTAAATAGATATTTAAAAAGTTATATTTAAAATCCATCTGATATTATTTAATGTTCATATAATATGCATAAGATAAAATAATTCTAATTTCTTCTAATATAGCTTGAGGAGGAAAAGTGTCATCATAATATATACCTTCTTCATGGTTATATCCTTTATCTATTAATCTAGCTGTATTACTAGTTATAATCCATTGATCATATTCTTAATTTATAAAGTCCTACTTAGTTCCTATAAAGAGATTATTTTATGGTCTTTCAACTAACTCCAAAACTGCATTCCTTTTGAATTGGTTTTGCTAATCATGTATTGCTAACATCTAACTCTAATATTCTAAGGATTCTTGAAAAGATTTAGGTTCTAGTTGAGATAGAAAGGGAGATAATTCAACAATGCTTCCTATATTTCATCTAGTTCTTACTCTTATGTCTAGGTCTCCTACTATATTTTCTAAAGGAAGATTCTTTATGGTTATTGACTATCTAGGTAAAACACTTTTAGGTTCAATGGTATCATGTTCTTCTGAATTGGACTGAATTTTATTTATGTTATTTTCAAAATCATTTTTCACCTTTTCAAGTCTCATGTTGTTAGAGGAGTCAGTAGTTTCACCAGTTTTATCTTTCTATTTAATAAAAGGGTTACTTTCATCAATATTTATATGAACTGATTCTTCAAAATTCTTGAATTTTTATTAAACACTCTATAGGATTTAGGGGTTGAAAAAATCCCAAAAATATTCCTTCATCAAATTTTGGATCAAACTTACCTAGATTATCCTTGGAGTTCATGACATACACCTTACATCCAATAACATTAAAGTACTTTACCTTAAGTTTTCTGTTTTTATAATGTTCATAAGTTGTATTTTTTAAAATCAGCCGAATTAAAACTATATTCATGACATAGTAGGCCGTGATTATAGCTTCTTCCTAAAAGTGGGAAGGTAGATTTTATTCACTATGCATAGTCCTAGCCATTTCATGAATAGTTCTATCCATCCATCCATCCAACGGTCTAAAGGCCTTTAGATTTTTTATTATGGATAAACCCCCTTTTAAGGGAGTAAGGGGGGACCCGGACATCAAGATAGAGGAAAAACCACAACCCAAAGGTCAAAGAGATTAAAAAATAGGTAAAAAACATCATGGAGCAGCGCCACCCCAGCAAATGATTGTGATGAAACTCTTCACCTTTTCATTCAATTTCGGGAAAAAAGTGTCAAGTGTCAAAGCACAGGCCTGATCCAATGGATGATGCAATACCCTCTCAAACAATCCAAATCTGAAAAGCTGTAATGGTGAACTGAATGCTGTATATCTTCCTTACATGTTGTTCCATGTAGTCAAGTCCAACTGCAACACTAAATCAGATGCATAGAGATCAGAAAGAAGTTATCCAGGAGGAGACAACCCCCATGCCTTGGACACTCTAACACTCCTTCACAAACATCCTCCATATTCTTCAAAACCAAAAGTGAACCATCCATTTCCATCACTTTCAAATGAAAACCATCAACTATCAATGATTCAAAATTAAAATCAGCAGCATTACATTCCATATCAGAACCTTCACAAGCTCAAACCAGCAAGCCATCAACAGCACAGAGCCCATGCACTAGAGCCAAATCCGGCAAAACCCCACTGTAACCATGATCATCCTCCATCCGCATCTATAGCAACCCAAAGAAAGAGATTATCTAGGGATAATGAAGTTGGTTATTTTTTACCCAGGACTAGAAGAATCATTATCACCTCAAGGGAAAGTCTCTATTGAGGGGATCTGAGAAAATCAGATCCTACAGTGCCTCTTTGGGCTGGAATCGGACAAATCGCTAACACATAAGAACCCTCAATGGATTCCTAAATGAACGATCCATGAAAAGTAAGAGGAACAGATGATGAATAATGGAACAATGAAGATGAAAACAACACAACAACTCCAGCAAAGTAGCACACAACAAAAACATCAAAAAACCTGAAAAAAAACATCAAAGCCCCTCCCACCGCTATGCCATACCTAGGCCGATGTCGAACTGCATAGGACGGAAGCTATCACCCGAAGCAACCAAACCCTAATATTCCATCATGATGAATCTGCCCTCTAGACCGAATCCTTCTTCTTCCTAGACGAGATAATGACGAAAACCGATCCACTGTGGATCGTCGAGGAATGGGACGCCACTGCCGAGCCGACTGAGGCTGGAGGTGTTCTTGGTGCATAAAAGGTCTGTTTAATACCAATATTTTAAAAAAAAGGAATTTAATTAATGATTCAAAAATTCTTCACCATGATCACTACGTAATGAAATTATTTTAAAACCTTTTTCAATTTGATCAGATTTACAAAAACATTCAAAAATACAAGAAGCATCACTTTTGAGTTTTATAAAATAAGTGGAACTAAATATAGAGTAATCATCAACTAAAATATACACATATAATTTTTCATCCAAACTTTCTTCTCTTGATGGTCCTAGCTAATCCATGTGGATAAGTCCTAAATGTTTCAATGTAGAAATTTTGTTAATAGATTTGAATAAAGATTTATGTTTCATGAAAATTTGGCATGCACCAAAAAATCTTTCACTATCAAATTTAAGAATAAGTAAATCAGAAACTAACTATTTCTTAGATAATTTATGTAGAGAATAAATATTACAATGACCAAGCCTTCTATGCCATATTCAAGACTCATTTATCTTAGTAGTTAAACAATACCTTTTCTGTTCACATAGCGAATTTAAATCCATTGTATAAACATTATCAGTTCTAGGTGCTCTAATCTTAGCAGTTATTTTGTAAACATAGAACAAGAATTGTTAGAAAAATAAAAATAATATCCATCATCATAGAGTTGAGAGATAATTATCAGGTTATGAATTATCCCTTATATGTATAGTACTTTGATGATTGAGACTGTTTTTGGATCTCCAACTATTCCAAGTCCAATGACCTTTCCTTTAGAATTATCACAAATTGTTACTATACCTTCATCAATTTGAATCAATGTATTGAAGTTTGATGAGTTTCTATTCATATACCTAAAGTAGCCATTTTCCATGTACTATATATATTTTCCTTTCTTGTTTTTGTGACCTATTTCATATAAAGGAAATTTAAACAAAGAGTTTGTTTTGGTACCCGTATACTTCTCGGTCTAACAATGTTAGTTAGAAATGATCTGGGAATCCAGATCTTCTTTGTTTTTCCATAACTCATAGTTACTTCATATAATCTATTTGAAATAAAAGAAATTTTAATTCCACTTATTTGAGAATTTCTAAAATAATTGTTTTTTATATTCCCTTCTGTTCCACAAAAATGATAGGTAATAGTTTTTGAGTTGGGAACAAAATAATTATTTTACAGTTTATATTTTTCACCTTTACATCCTAAACAAAATATTTTCTTTATAATGACATTTTTACCAAGAAATTTTCTCCCTCATCTTGTAATTCTTTAATCTTATTTTTATGATCAGCATAATTTATAGTAGGTGTGTAAATTTTTCTATTAACTCTTGATTTTTTTTATGTAAGGAATATCTTTCTTCCAATATAAAAAGGTGAATATTTTTTAAATATATTTTTTTCTTAAATAAGGATCCATTTTTTATTCTAGAAATTTTTAAGAGGCAGCCAATTTATTATTTGAATAATTTGAATTGAAATCACAATTAGATGAATAATAGGTTTGTACTGCATCTTCTTCTTCCATGAAGCACATATTTTCTTTTAGACTTGATTCTTACATTTATGAATCAGATTTTGTTGAGCTTCTAGAGTCCATTGAGACACTCCATGTTTCCTTCATTTCTCTTTTTTATCTATGTTAATAAACAGATTTTTTTTGATATTTCATTCTAGTATTTCTCTTTTAACCTTTTAGTTGGGGACAATCAGGTCTTATATGACCTAATTTCTTACATTCGTAGAATCTGAATTCCCTATAGTCTTTTTCAACCTTTTTGAAATGCATTGTAAATACTTTTTTCTGCTTATAAAACTTGCTAAATTTATAGATTGTTGAGACAATTCCATTTCAGAATTAGATGTATCTAAATTTCTTTCTTCTCTGACTTCTTGATTTTTTCTTTTTATTTGCTTATAAGATTTTAACATTTGAGCAGTAATATCCTTTTTCACAAATAATATATGATCTTCAGGTTCATCTTCCATTTAATCTCCATATATCATAAATATCCCAATCAACTGTCTCATTGTCAGATTGTTCAAAGGTGATGATTCTCAAATTGCAGATGATATACCATTCCATTTAGTAGGTAATACACTTAGTACTTTCAAAGCATACTCTACTTTTTTGATAGGATCACCTATAGCTATAATATTATTTATAATCTCTGTAATCATTCCATTAATATGAGTGATACATTCACCATCAAGCATTCTAAATGTATCAAATTTATGTCTTGTTGTTGCATACTTCATTTCTCTTATATTTATTATTACTTTGAAAGGAGCAGTCATGGGCTCCCTCAAATGATTAATAGTTTCTTCAGGTACTTGGGTGCAATAGAGTGGCTGACGAAGGTCATCTCTCAAAGGAGGAAGTTAATTAAAAAAACTTCTTAAAGGTAATATAAATAATAATAAAATGAAAAATAAAATCACTACATGAAAGGTAGGGGTTTTTTATCATTTTTAAATCTAAAATATGTTTTCTGGAAGAATATTGCATTTTGTTTAAATTTTGAAATGAAATTCGATTAAAAAGAAGCAATAAGAAAATGTTTTTTACATAATATTTTAAAATACATATTCGATCTAACTATACCTCTTCATTTACATATTAATAATGTTAATTTAAATTAATATCCACATAATTATGATCCCTAAATTTGATAACCCCCAAACCCTTTGAGAATGAAATTTACCGCAAATATGAAGAGAATTAAACCCTAGGATATCTTCAGAACATGCAATCCCAGCACCCTGCTTTGATTGATGATCTAAGGATAGATTGTGATCACTGGTAAATTAAGGAAAATTTCAATTAAAGAAAATGAGGATGAATTTATCTTATGTATTATATTTTATCTCAACAAATTTATCCTATGTGGTCTTGTTTTACAGATTATGTTTGCGCTCACACAATTTACACAATACTCGTTTTCACATGTTTTTGTGTTAATTGTTCAATTGCTTGATTAGATTCTTATAATTTAAAAACACAATTCATGGATCATATTAATTGAACTAAAGTATCTCAATGATTAAAAATAATTAATTTAAGAGAGTATAAGATAGATCGATCACTAAGAGAACTACTCTTCCATGGGCGGTGTGGTCATTGTAGAGACGGTTTTCATGTGGAAAGGATTGAAAGGGTAAAACCTAATGTCATCTCCCCACCTGATTATAACCCTGATAGGATGAGTAAAGAAGAAGATAATTTAAATAAATAAAATAAAAGAGAATAAATGAAATAAAAACAAAGAAGTTTATTACACAAATGATAACATTACACCATGAAGAAGAGAAAAAGGATTTGATGAGGGGATCCTTACTTCAAGAGTTACCCCTCTTACAATGGTTGGTTAATTTGGGTGAAACCAATTATCTTATGATTTATATCTATTTATTCACGTCCCAACCCATCCAAATGAGAAAAAAATCAATTTATAGAGTGGAGGTGAGGCTAGGTTTAAATAGGTTTCAAGTGTGAATGGGGAATCTCTGCCAAATATTTTTATCCAACTTCCACTGCCCATTTGACCTCCAAAACGCTTGAACCAACAGTTTTTCTAGAAGAATTTTTTGTGCATAATTTATTTTGAGAGAACATCTCAAAATTGGGGATAAATCTAAGCTTAGATGAAGATGTTATGGCCCAAATATAGAACCAATATCCAATCTGGTGAGTCCAGCCCATATTTGTGTTCATGGTCCATTTAGTCCAACCAAATATACATTTTAGCTCCCATGTATTGAAAAAAAGTTATAGAAAATTAAGTCAGGAACACCTTTAAAAAATATTAGGTTTAAATAATAAATATTAAAATATTTATCTTTGAAATAATACAGTGCACTATAAATGGTAAAATGAGAATTTCCATCAAATTTTCAAATGAATAATCTAATCCCAAATATTTTATAAACAAACATATTTAACCCAATGTGAGCAAATTTAATCATTTATTAACTATAAAATATTCACATAAATGTGTTTTATCAACTCTCCCATACTTACCCACTTTCACTACTGGGAAAAACCTCATATCATGTATTCGAAAAAATTATGACAAGATATGCATATTCATATTTCTCAATCCATAGTGAAAATATAAGCAACGTAAGAATACCATCAAGAGTCAATATCAATAAATTTTAAATTCATTGTCTCATAAATTTTGTCAAAACAAAATACTGTGAGATTCATAACACTAATCATAGAGAAACAAGTCATGGGTCTACCATTCCACAAATTCTCCACATGTGTGTGCCAACCATTCCAAGCTTGTCTCTCCAACCCTAATCTAATATATTTGTGTCAATAAAAAAAATTATTCTTACCTGATTCAATTCCATCGAACCTGTTCAACATCATTTGTAATCAAATTCCAAAACCCACTCATTTAAGCATTCCTAGAAGTCAAACCATTAGCTCCCGACCTAAATATCCCTACAATTTTTCCATTTCTTCACTCCACTCTTTATTGGTTGATTTTTTAAATTTTTGATTTTTTTTTGAAATTTTTTAGAGGGCGTACCATAGTAAGATATTAGGGGCACACACATATGTCAATCCAGTACAGTGATGAAAATGATCAAAAGAGAAACAAACATATGGAAAGACCATGTTATAAGTTGAAAATAATTACTTACCATGAATATTCATTCAATTGGGTAAGATAGACTAACAAGTCAAGATTGTGTGAGAAATTTTGTAAAGAAATAAATGAAAAAATTTACAATAAAAAAATATCACATATAATGATTTCAAAATATACGAAGGTTTTTTTATTACACAACCATTCATATCATCAATGAATTCAATTTTTATAAAATTCAACCCTTGATGATGAAATCTTACTCATGCTTATATTTCTACTAATTAATTTTGAAAACATGAATTTTCCATATGTTCCACATGAGAATGATACATGATATAATTGTTTCTTTTTTATTTAATTTTTTTTTGACAATTTTAACCAAAAACATAACAGAAAATACACATAAAACACACAAATGAAAATCCTAAATATCTACCCCAAAATGTTGTCCCCTCCCCAACACTTAAAATATTGCATTGTCCTCAATGTGAACCTATGTGATAATATATGAAAATGAATTCTATATTATTCAATAGGATAAATAATATTAATTTTAAAGGGTTAGGAACAACATGATATGCCCAAGTGATGATAGGGTCATGCAGTGTGATGAAATCCATTACATCAGTAGGAAGTATATCAATATATTTCTTCAAACATTTCCCATTGACTTTAAATCTCCATGTTGTGTCCTCTTGTGTGATCTCCACTGCACCATAAGGAAAAGCATAAGCTATAACATAATGACATAACCTCCTTGAATGCAACTTACCAGGCATCATCTTTAGTTGTTAACTATAGAGAAAGAAATTCTCTCTAACTTGAAAGACCATTTTCTAGATAATTATTTCATCAGATGATTTTGATCATTCCTTGTAGAGCCTTGAGTTCTCATAGGAAGACAATTGAATCTCTTCAAGCTCTTGAATTTTCAAATTCCTTTTGATTCTATCTTGGGAAAAATCAATGTTACATTTCTTTATATCCCAATAAGCTCGATGCTCAAATTCCACAGGGAGATGACACTCTTTCCAAAAAACAATTCAAAACAAGGACATACCAATGGGTGTCTTGTATGTTTTCTTATAATCCCAAAGCACATCATCCAAGTGCTTACCCCAATCCATCCTATTCGGATGCATGATTTTCTCCAAAAAAAATTTGAACTCACGATTTGAAACCTCATCCTGGCCATTTATTGGGGGGTGGTAGGGTGTTGATGTTTTGTGTGTCACCCATACTTCTAAATAAGGGACGAAAGGTTCCGGTTTCCAAAGTGTGTCCCTTAGTCATGGATGATGGCCTTTGGTACTCCAAACCTACAAAAAATCTTGCTTGGACAAAGTCCGCAACAACCTGAGAATCATCAGTCCTGGTGGCCTTAGCCTCCACACATTTTCTCACATAATCAATTAAAACCAAAATATATATGAAACCAAATGAACTGGGAAAAGGTCCCATAAAATCAATTCCCCATACATCAAAACTCTCACAAAATAATATGGGTTATTGGGGCATCTCGGGTCTTCTTGAAATATTACCAATATGTTAGAAACATGAGCACAACTTGAAAAACACATGAGCATGATGGAATAATCTAGGACAATATAATCCTGAGTCTCAGACTTTTTTAGATATCTATTGGGGTCCAAAGTGTTCACCAAAAGAAATTATATAAAAGAACTGTAAAACATACTCAAACTCATGATCCAGAACACACCACTTAATAACCTAATCACTACACATGCGCCAAAGGTATGGATCATCCAAAAGATAAAATCTTGACACACTCTCTAATATTTGGACCTGGTGTTTCTTTAAATTTGAAGGGATTTATAATGCAACATGGTAGTTCACTAAATCAGCATACCAAGGATACATCTCTGAGATGGAATAAAGATGCTCATTGGGGAATGTGTCCTGATCTGGCTCTTGGTCCAAGGTGTAATCCTCTAGTGTGTGAGTAAGCCTAGTCATGTGGTCCACCACTAGGGTTTTTTACGATTTCATGTCCTTTATCTCAATATAAAATTCTTAAAGAAGGAACATCCATCAGATTATCTTGGGCTTTGCATCAGGCTTCTTCAAGAGGTACCTCAGATCTGCATGGTTAGAAAAAACAACTACTTTAGAGGCCAATAAATATGAATGAAATTTATCTAAAGAAAATATAACAATAAGAAACTCCTTTTCTATGGTTTTATAGTTTAATTGGGCTGAATCCAGTGTCTCCGATGCATAGGCAATCACATGTGAACATCCCTCCACCCTCTATGATAAGACAGCTCCAGCTGTAATGTTGGAGGGGTCCCAAATAAGCTCAAAAGTAATCTCACACTTTGGGGGTTGTATGATTGGTGGAGTGGTCAAGAACTTCTTTTTATCATCAATAGAATTTTGGAAATAATCATCAAACACAAAATCAGAATCCTTTTGAAGTAATCATTACTTAGGAAGAGCAATCTTACTAAATTTTTTGATGAAGCGCCAATACAATCATGCATTCCCTAAAAATGAAATAATGTCTCTCTTAGATCTATCAACCTTTATCCCATGTTTTGACATGACATACACTAAGACAATGCCATGCTCTACCATGAAATGACACTTTTCAATGTTCAGGACCTGATTCTTCTCAATACAAGAATCCAACAACTTTCCCAAACTACTTAGACATTCATCAAATGAGGATCCATAAACTGTAAAATCATCCATAAATACCTCTATGCAGGTCTCAAAAAAATCCGAAAAAATACTCCCCATGCATCACTGGAAGGTACCTGGGACGTTGCAAAGTCCAAATGGCATCCTTTGGTAGGCAAATGTACCAAATGGAGATGTGAATGTTGTCTTCTCCTAATCCTACGGGGCAATAGAAACCAAAAAATATCCATAAAATCCATCAAAGAAACAATAATGTGTCCTCCCAGCTAGTCTCTCAAGCATTTGATCAATAAATGGGAGGGGATAATGGTCCTTGCGGGTGGACTGATTTAGTTTCCTATAATCAATCAAAACACGCCAACTATTTTGTTCCCTTATTGGAACTAACTCATCTTCCTCATTTTTAAAAATAATAACACCACTTTTCATAGGCATAACCAGAATAGGTTTCACCCTCTGGGAATCTAAAATGGGAAATATTATACCTGCCTGGGGAAATTTTTCAACTTCTTTTTTATCAACCTCCAAAAGTGTTGGATTGTGTCTCTTTTGTAGCTCCCTAAACAGTTTATCCCCATCCTCCAAAAAAATACAATGCATGCAAATGGAGGATTTAATATCTAATATGTCAGCGAAGGTCCACCTAAATTCCCTGATGTTCTCCCTAAAAAGGTTGAAATGTTTTTCTTCATGTTCAAAAGAGAGATTATTAGCAATTATAATATGTAATTTCTCACCACTTAACAAGTATTATCATTTTAGATTTGGTGGTAATGTCCTGAGTTCCAATGTAGGGGGGATGTATGGATGGAGAAATTGAAGGAACTGAAATATTTGCAGATTGAACATTAGTATAAGAATATACATCATCAAAATCAAAGAATTAATCATCAGATCCATTAGAATACTCCACAACCTTGTCATAATCAAATTGAGCAAGATCAAAATCAAAAACTGAATCTATTTCAAAATTTAATATAAATAGTATTGTGAATTCGAAATAGTTGTGGAAGTACTCATATACATCAAAATAGAACCAATACTCATAATCTCTCTAAGAATAGGATAATCAAATTCCATGGGGTTTTTATTAGGTGGTTCAAAATGGGAGATAAAAAATGAAGAATGGTCCTCTGAGGGGTACTTCATGGAGTCCATAATATTAAATATTACAACTTCATCTCCAAACTCCATAGAAAGTGTACCCTCATTGAAATTTATGATAGTTTTTACAATTTTGAGGAAGGGTCTACCTAGGATAATGGTATCATGTGAATATACCTAATCTTCCACCATTTTAAGCAAGTATAAATCTAATCGAAAGATAATGTCTCGTACTCAGACAAGTACATCTTGAAGGTCTCCCACTGGATATGTTGTAGCTCTATTTTCCAATTTCACCACTACTCTCATCGTTTCAACTCACCAACCTATAAATAACAGAATATATATTGAGTAATTACATATATGGATGCCCCTAAATCATATAAATTATTATAAAAGTGTAACTCCTCTATAGTGCATGGGATTGTGAATGTCTCCGGATCCTTGAACTTGGTTGGCATCATTAGAGTTGATGTAATGAGTTCCAAAACATTCCTTCCAAGATTGATCCTCTCATTTCCCATGATCCCTCTTCAATTGGTAAAAATAACTTTTAAAAATTTCACATACCTTGGGATTTTTTTTTTGATTCAAGTAGAAGTATGTAGATATCCACACGCTTGAATGTATCCGAAACATTTTTTCCATCACCTCTTCAGCCATCTTATTGGTTTTTACATCCCTCTTTGGAAAGAGAATGGGTTTAGGAGGAACATAATTAATCATTTTCTTACCTTTATCTTTCTCCTTGTATTTCTCATCATCTAGTATTGAATGGGTCTTTTCTGAAGTTGAGGTGAATCCCGGTGGAATGATAGGTGCAGATGTATCAGCTATTTTCATCCAACTTTTCAATGTGATGGAAATAAAATTACCCTTAGGATTTGGAGTAGGTTGGGAAGGTAGATTTCCAATGAAACGGTGATAATTTGAAAGGAACAGTTGTGGGACCCTCAAATGATTAATGTTATTTTTGGGAAATTGGGTGCGGCAGAGTGGTTGACCAAGGTCATCTCTCAAAGGAGGATGTAAATTAAAACAACTTCTTAAAAATATTATAAAAAATAAAATATAAAGGAATAAAAACACTAATTGAAATTATGGGGGTTTTTTATTGTTTATAATACTATTATATGTTTGTTGGAAGAAGATCCCATTTTTCAGTTTTTGATTTTGAAATGAAATTCAATTAAAAAGACGCCACAAGAAGATGTTTTTTAGAAACTATTTTAAATGGTGTAATCAATCTTACTATACCTCTTCATTTAATTATTAATCAATATAATTTAAATCAATATCCACTTAATTATTATCCCCTAAATTTGTATCCCTCTAACCCTATGGGAATTAACTTTACCACAAATATGAAGAGAATTAATCCCTAGGCTATCTTCGGAACATGCCATCGTAGCACCATGCATTGAATGATGTTATAAGTATAGATTATGGTCAGTGGTAAATTAAGGTACATGTCCATTCTAGAAAATGAGAATTAATTGATCTTAGGGATTATATTTTAACTGTACAAATTTATCTTGTGTGGTCTTGTTTTACCGATTAAGTTTGTGCTCTCACAATTTACCCAATACTCGACCTGAGGTGTTTTGGTGTTAATTGTTCAATTGATTTATTAGTTTCGTATAATTTAAAAACTCCATTAATGGATGAAATTATGTGAATTATAGTATCTCAATGATTCAAAATAATTAAATTAATATGGTAGAAGATAGATCGATCTCCAAGAGAACCACTCTTCCATGGGCAGTGTGGTCAACATGGAGACGTTTTGCATAAGCAAAGGATTGAAAGGGAAGAACCCAATCCCATCTCCACTCTTGATCGCAACCCAAATAGGATAATTAAAGAAGAATATTATTGAACTAAACAGAATAATGAGAATAAATAAATTAAAAAAAAGAATTTTATTACACAAATAAGAACCTTACAACATGAAGAAGATAAGAAGGCTTCGATGAGGTGATGATGGATTCAAGAGCTACCCCACTTGAAATTGTTGGAGAATTTGGGTGAAACCCATTCTTCATAGCCTCAAATCTCCTAATTCACGTCCCAGCCCCTCCAAATTGGTAAACCACCAATTTATAGAGTGTAGGGGAGGCTTGGTTTAAAGAGGAATCAAGTGTGAATGGGGAATCTTGGCTAAATATTTTAATCCAACGTGCACCACCCATTTGACCTAAAAACGCTTGAACCAGCTATTTTTTCAAGATAGTTACTTGTGAATAATATATTTTAAGATCTCCTATAAAATTTTGGGCCCAATCCAAGCTCAGATGAATATGTTATGGCCCAAATACAGAACCAATATCCTCTCTAGAGGGTCCATCCCACATTTGATTTCATGGTCCATTTAGTCCAAACAAATGTACATTTTAGCTCCAATTCCCTGAACAAAAGTTATATCCATTTATGTCAGGAACACTATTACAAAATTTCAAGTTCAAATAATAAATATTAAAATATTTATCTTTAAAATACTACATTGCACTAAAAATGGTAAAACTGGAATTTCCATAAAATTTTCAAATGAATTATGTAATGCAAAATATTTTATAAATAAACATATTTAAAACAATGTGAGGAAATTTTATCATTTATTATTAATAAAATATTCAATAAAAATCTCTTTTATCATCCTTGATAAGCAGCTACAATGGTCGGTCACATTTCATAAGCAGTAGGACATTGTGGGACACGGTTGAATTCATCCGGTATAAGACTACAAATAATAGCATTCATAGCTTTAAAATTCATGTCATATTCAGCCTCTATAATAGTAGTCCAAGTTGTGGGATTTTTAAGAATTATATATGGGTTAATGATATTTGAGTAGACATTGAATCCCAGATTCTTTAAATATATTATCATATGTGATTTCTAGCATCTATAGTTTTCACAATTGAAATAAGGAGCACGAACCACTGACATTCCTTATATATGATCAGTCATTTCCATCTTTGTATAGACCTTATAATTTTATCTTGTTATATATTTTTTCAAAATATCTCCTATGATACCAATTATTAGGTTGGAATATAAAAATATACTGAAGAGGGGGGTGAATTTTGTATTTTCCAATTCCTTTACAATTATACCTCTTGATGTTGATTGATTATTATAAAAGTGAGATTTGTGTGTCTTCTATATGAGATTATGAGTAGTGATTAAAAATTGAGATATAGAACTTTACTATTTAAAGTGGTTATGGGCATATAGATCCCCTAGTCCACTCCACCAATTACTATCTCTGTGTGTTTGGTGAATTTCAATATTCAGGTCCTCGTATCATAAGACCAATCCACCACTGATTGTAGGCAGTTGACACCATTACAAAAAATACTAAAAACAGATTCTTATGGTTTTATAATAGAGTACTGATAAACCACATCTTAGATAGAGATGTTGATAATCCAGTGCAACTTAGTATGAGCAGTTGAAAATATCAATAAAAAGATATTGGTTATAAAGGATTCTGGTGGAACTTTACTGTTGAATAGAAAATGATGGTAGATGAATCTTCTTCAGAAAATAGTTTCTTTGGGAAAGAATAGTTCTTAATCGAGATGGTTGTAATAAATCGTTCAAAAAAATAGAAATGAATTGCATCAGTAGACTCACATATAATACTAAATTCTGAATATGTATATTTCCACTGTAGCCAGTTCTGTAGAAAAATAGAGTCTGATAAATTATTGTAGTAGATTTGAAAAGGATCATCACATGACTAAAGTTACAATTGTGAATACGTGTCATAATATATTTCTCAATATATATCTCAATGTATATATTTCATTGAATCATACACACAAATATATATAGATCAAATACATAGATTGAAGTAAAAAAGAGAGCATGTCTTTTAATTCCAAATCTATGAAAATCCAATGATAAATCATAAGAACTAAAATTCTTGAGATAGAAAAGAGTATCTGTAACATTCCTTAAGAATATGAGAGAATTTATCAACATAAAATGATTCTTTGAATTAAACGTAATTAGCTTTCAATAATTCGAAAAAGAGATCAAAATCAGTCTAATATTATGTAAACATTGTAATGACTGGAAATTTTTCATTATATGTGTTTCCTAAATTTGAGTGTTATTTTATTTTATACTCAACAAAACTATATGCTTTAATTAATTAAGTGGGTATGATTAAATTCAGACTGTTGGGTTTCAACTGTTATATGACCGCTGGTCAATATGACCGTTGGAATCTATAATCTTAATCATGTGTCTTTATAAATACAGAAATATTGGTTAATTAATACAGAAATAATATTGAATGGCCTCATCCAGTAGACTCGATCCATATTAAGCCCATCTGTTAGAGCTTGGGAAGGAGGTAGCATCACTGGGAATTGCTCCGGACCAAGCCCAAGAAGAACTTCAACATATGAGGCTTCAATGGAATCACTTATGGGAGAAGTCCAAGATGATAGAAATCACCACTCAGGAAATGTTTCCTAATCCATCCCAATATTCTATCACCATAGCACACCTTACACTTAGGTCTAATGATAGTGTTATAAGGGGCTATGTAATGAGACCTTAGCTTCTTTGTGAAATCCTTTAATATAAATAAAATTTTAATTATTATTTTGGAAAAGTTTTTGAATTTAAAATATACAGATAAATATATGATGTGTATTATTGATGAATTTAGGAAAGAAAAGGGGGTTTTTTAAAATATTTTTGTATTCTTTAAATAATTAATAATATGAAATGATTTTCATAAAATGGTCATATACAGTTGTGATCAGTGATAAATTTAGAGTCTAATAAGATCAACTTGATTTTTAGTGAATCAAAAAATATGAATAGTAACATACCCGTATGAAATTTAATGAATAGTAATGAATATAAAATTGTCCAAAAAAATAGAAACTTCACCCATGAATTTATAAATACAATTTAAACTTCTTAAAAGTGAAAACAAATGATCCTATTATATGTTTTGGTGTTTTTGTATGTCATAAATATTTTATTTACTATTTTCTAATTAATTTAATAATTTAAAATGGAAATATATTTTCATAAAATTTAGTCATAAATTTTACATTATTGTATTATGGTTATACGATAATTTTATAGGACCTTGATTACTTTTTTATGGTGTTACAAAATGATTTATATTTTTAAAGTTGTCATTTTTGTATAAATAATGATTTTATTTAAAAATTAAATTAAAAAAATTTAGAAAATTATTTCTCTAAAATGGATTTCATTTTTGAATTTAGAGCATCGATATTTGGTTAGGGTGATTTTTTGTGGTTTTTCTGAAACGGTTGAATTTTCGGTGAATAGTAAAAATACAATTTTGAGTTTCTGTTGTTTAATGACATCATTAAGGATGTAATAATAATGTAATCTTTATGGTCGACTTATTAATAGTGATATATGTTATGATGTGTCCCATTTGGCCAATACCGTGGGAAAATACCATGGGCAAACCCATGGTTTTGCAAATACCACCGATGATGTGTCCCTTGGAAATTAATAATTTATTCTCTCCCTTTTCCAATAAATACCAAGCCATTTCCCTAATTCATTTCATTCCAAAATCCTCCTCAACTATGTTCTGGTCTATTTAACCCTCAATAATTCCTCCCAAGGTGCCTTCATGCCTCCCAAGGTCCCGAACTTCAAGCTATTGAAGTTACTCTTCAACGTATGGGATTATATCACCCTCCTCTTTTAAGTCTTGACATCCTTTATGTTATGTCTTATAGTTCCATTTTATTATGAGGGTGATTGTTATTATATATCTTTAATACTGTATATGTCATTTCCAAATGATGAGAGACCCTTTTCTCTCTCATTAATTGATTTTATGAATTTTTTTGTCACGTCGTTAGGCTGTCGAATTCTCATAAAAGAAATTGTGCTTTCTCTTTCCTTGAAAGTTTCGTTTTCATGTGGTGTGTCATTCAAATGTCCACACCATGATTTTATTTCTTTTTATTATGTCCCTATACTTCAAAATGGTTCATTTATTTATGGGATACCCTTTTCCCCTCACTTTTTATTATTTTCTAAAACCATGATATATATTTGTTATGCTACAAAAATTTCACCTCAAAATTTCTCTCTCTTCCTATCTTGTTTTATTTATGATCGTACATAGAACTATATTGTTTCTATGGGTGTTAATAAATATATCAAAAAAGATATATTTTATTCTATAACTTACATACATATAACCCTCACTTCTTTCTCATGGATTATAATTGACATAATGAACTTTTTTTAACTTTTAAAACGTCGCAATTTTGAAATAAAACCCATTTCATTTGTTCTCTATCAGTTATTTAGGAAATGTTTTATTATGATCTATTTGGATCACAGGTAAATAAAGACATATTATGGGCGTGACCTTATAGCGCTCTAATGCATTGGGTAAAGAAATTAATCTCTAGAGATGATAATTTTCACGATAACTTGGTGAATTACCTTGGTAATTTTTTTGACACATCATGGATAAACCTTGGTGATATGTTCATTAATGTATAAATGAAATGTTGTAGCCACATATTCAAGTTATGATTCATGATATTTTTATTATGATATTTCTATTCTTCAATTTCTCATTCATTTATGACTTTTATCAGGTTCTTATTAATATTGCTCAAGATCACATGTCAACTGTTTCACTTGTTTTCTTTACTGAGCCTTCTGCTCACCCTTTCCTTTGATTTATGTCTCTAGGATAAGAGAAGAAGTAATTGTACATATGATAAACTTATGGTTAAGCCTTATGAGTGGTTTGGAAAAATGTTTTATGTTGTTTTCAAGTATTATTTTCTGGATTTCTAAGACACTAGACTTTAAAGATCCTCTGTTTGTAAAATGTAAGGAAAAGTTATGTAATAAAAAGTCAGGATGCCATAGTTTGTATCAAAAGATAGTTTAGTTATTTATATAAATTATTCTATGATAAAATTATGAATACTCCTATAGAAAAGTTCAAATACAGGAAAACTTACTAGTATTTTCGTGATTATTGAGTTAGTGGTTTATCAAGAAAATACATCCCGGTCTGGATATGAGCAGGTAGAGGTGGCTCTCGTACAGAGGTGCTTAGGAGTGAAAACTCTGACAAGGAGTTTCATGTTTGACCTGAGGTATCCTCAAACAAAACAATAGGCCTTGATGTACTCTTGGTTATGACACTCCCGGAGGATATGTTTGGTTAATCATAAGCTTTTTATGAATCATTATGAAGGATTTATAGAGAAATGTAATTGTTTAAAGCATGAAGGTTTAAGACATAAAATCTTCTACAATTAAAAGATTATTAAATGAAATATGTTTCTCACAATGGTTTTATTATTTTAGATATGGTGGGAAATAGGAGGAACCATGCAAATGATGACTACAATGGGCCATGTGTTGACGGCCCTCCGATGGAAGCCGGAATGGAAAAATTCATGTGAATGATGAACCAACTGAATCATGTTGTGGGAAATAACTTGAATCAAGCTGAGAGGACAATATCACCAGGAAGGTAAAAACATTATGTTGAGTCATTTATGAATAAACAACCACCAACCATAAATGTATTGACCGACCCATTTACTGTTGAACAGTGGGTGAGCTATATAGAGAAGTTATTTTCTATGCTCTGTTGTTCAGAGCAAGAGAAGGTCACCCTGGCTGTCTATATCATAGAGGGAGAAGTTGATCCGGGGTGGGAACTAATTAAAAACATGAGGAAAAGAGTGGAGGTTGAAGATATGGAGTGGGAAGAGTTCTGAGGGATCTTCTTCAGTAATTATTTCCCTAGTTCCCTGAGAACAAGATGCAGAAAGAGTTTCTTGAGCTGAAGCAGAAGGAGAATGAATCTGTGAGAAGCTACGAGATGAAATTTACAAGAATTTCCCATCATACCTCATGCTTTGTCATGGATCCTAATGGTAAGGTTTATAGATTCTTCGGTGGACTGAGACTGCATCTGCAGAATAATCTAGCCAACCAAGACTATGATAGCTCTGAGGAGATCGTACATAGTGCAATGAATGTCGAAAAGGTGTTCAGTGAGATGCAGAGGTCTCATAAATAAAATGAAAAAAAGAGATCGATGGATCCCATCTTAGGGAGGACTTTTGATCAGGTAATAGGATTCAATCATGTGAATTGTCCCACGTGTAATAAATGTGGGAAGAAGCATTCGGGGAACTGACTGCCTGAGAATGGGAAATGCTACAAGTGTGGAAGAGAAGGCCATATTATGAGGAATTTTCATAGTGAGGTGAAACCTTGACTTCCAAAAACTAACGACAAGGGTAAGATGGTACAGGCCCTACCTAATGTTCAATTCTTTAAGTGGGGACAACTTGAGAACTTTACGAATCACTGTCCAAATCCGAGGGTAGTGGAGGGGAACCACCATCAGCCTCAGCAAAGTCCAAGAGAACAGGGTTGTGATTTTTCTATCACTCTAGCTAAACTTGAATCTCCAAATTATGTGTTAGCAGGTACTTTTTTGGTTCTCTCAAAGATATCAGGTACTTTTTTTTATTCTTGTTGTACACATTCCATTATTTCCTCCAAGTTTTCAATGAATTTGGAATCAACCCCAGACTTGATAAAAGTAGAGTTATCAATAAAGACTCATGGTGGGATAATCCAAGCATCATCAGTGTTTAGAAAATATAGTATTTACTTCGGTGAGAACAATCTTATCGCAAATCTTGTAGTCATTCGCATCCTTTAATTTGACAATATACTAGGGATGGACTGGCTCTCAAAGTATAATTCTAATATCAAATGTAAAAGTAATGAAATCTCAGTAGTCTTGAATGGAAAACCTATAGTTATCTTCCCAGTAAAGATATCTAAACCTGATATTTGTTTAGAAGAACCTCTTATATCCTTCTTTATAGAATTGATCGGTGAAGAACAAGAAGGAAATGAGTGTTTGAGGATAGAAAATGTCCACATCGTCTAGGAATACATTGACATATTTCCTGAGATGTTTCCTAGACCTCCACCAGAGATTGAGGTTGATTTCTATATAGAACTCGTTCTTGGATCTCTTCCAACATCAAAGACCTCATACAGGATAGAAAATGTGGAGTTGGAGGAATTAAAGAAACAACTCCAAGATCTTTTGGAGAAGGGTTTTATCCAACCGAGTGTGTCTCCTTGGGGAGCACTTGTTCTCTTTGTGAAGAAGAAGGATGGATTGATGCAGCTATGCATTGATTATAGATAACTGAACGGGATCACAGTAAAGAACAAATACTCTCTTCCAAGAATTGATGACTTATTTGACCAACTTTGGGGGACTCAACTCTTCTCTATGATTAATCTTCGATTTGGTTATCATCAATTGAGGGTGAAGAGAGAAAATATTCCAAAAACTTCCTTCCGATCAAGATATGGGCATTATGAGTTTGTTGTTATGACTTTTGGACTAATTATTGCACATGCTATTTTTATGGATTTGATGAATAGGGTCTTTAATGACTACCTTGATAACTTTGTGGTAGTTTTTATTGTTGATATTCTAATATATTCCAAAAGTCTTGAGGAGCATGAGGATCATCTAAGAGTTATTTTGAAAACATTACAGATGGAGAGGCTTTTGGAAAAGTTTACTAAATGTGAATTTTGGTTATAAATAGTTTCTTTCTTGGGGGAAATTGTTACCAATGAAGGCATCACAGTTGACCCTACAAAGACAAAAGTTGTAGAGGTGTGGCCTCATCCTAAAAAAATAACTGATATTCGTCGTTTTCTTGGATTAGAGGGATATTATAGGAGGTTGGTGAAAAAAATCATTACTTTTCTAATCCATTTACCAATTTAACTCAAAAAGGGTTCAGGTTCATCTGGAAAAAGTGGTGTGAGGATAGTTTCTAAGAGATGAAGAAGAGATTGGTTACTGCACCCTTGTGAACTCTGCCCTCAAGTGGAGAAGGATTCGTTATTTTTAGTGATGCATCTCTAAAAAGGATTGGGTGCATCCCCGTGAAAAATTACAAGGTCATTTCTTATGCATCTCGAAAGTTGAAGACTCATGATCAGAACTATCCTGCGCATGATCTAGAGCTGGTTGTGGTCGTTTTTTCTCTGAAGATATGGAGGCACTATCTTTTTGGGGAGAAATGTGATATATACACAGACCATCAATGTTTGAAGTATATTTTCACACAAAATGAATTGAACATGAGACAAAGGAGATTGTTGGAACTCTTTTAGAGTATGATTTTTCAATTCATTATCATCCCGGAAGAGCAAAAAAAGTTGCTAATGCATTAAGTAGGAAATACCCAGTTGTTCTTCCCATTATGAGGATTCAAAGAGATCCTTTGATCAATGACCTAGTAAAACTGGACATGGGAATTATAAAGGAAGGGACATCATCAACCCTAACCCAAATGATTTCTCAAACATAATTACTAGAGAAGAGCAAGAATGCTCAGAAAGAATATCCTTTGTTACAGAAGATGGTTGAGGTTGTGAAGGATGGGAAGTTTCCACAGTTCAGTGCTAATCAAGAAGGTGTAGTGAAATTTCATACAGAATTGTGTATTCCATCTATTCCAGAAATAAAGAAGTAGTTGATGGATGAAACTCATAGCTCTACTTTCTCTATACATCCTGGTATCATGAAAATGTATAGGGACCTTTGTGATCATTATTTGTGGGATAATATGAAAAGGTAGATTGTTGACTACAGGTCAAGGTGCCTGGTATGTCAACAAGTGAAGGTGGAGAAAAAAATTCCTAAAGGGGTATTGTAACCACTACCTATACCAGCATGAAAGTGGGACAATATCACTATAGACATTGTCACTAGTCTCCCGATAACTTCCAAAGGAAACAATGAGGTATGGGTTATTGTGGACCGTCTCCCTAAGACTACCCATTTTATCTCCATTCGGGAATATTTCTCTCTTGATCAAATTTCCATGATTTTCGTGAAGGAAGTGGTAAGGCTGCATGGAGTTCCACTTTTTATCGTATCTGATTGTGATCCAAGGTTCACATAAAAATTCTAGATAAGTATTCAACAAGCTCGGAGCACTGAATTGAATTTCAGTACGGCCTATCACCCCTAAAATGATGTCCAATCTAAAAGTACTATTCAAACACTCAAGGACATGCTGAGAAAATTCTCAATGGAATTTAAAGGTGGATGGGATCAACATCTCCCTTTAGATGAGTTCTCTTACAACATTATCTTCCACTCAACCATTAAAATGGCACCCTATGATGCTCTATATAGGAAGTGATTTAGAACTCCTACTTGTTGGGATGAAGCTGGTGAGAGAAAGCTTCTTGGTCCTGATCTTGTGCAAGAGATGAGAGAAAAGGTCCATTCCATCCAACAACACATTAATAAAACTCAGATTCGACAAAAGGGATTTGCCAACAACTGTCGAAGGGACTTGGAGTTTGATGTTGGTGACAAATTCTTTCATCATATTTCACCTTGTAAGAGATTCATGAGGTTTGTGAAAAAAGGGAATCTCATCCCTAGGTACATTGGCCCCTTTGAAATCATTGATCGTGTTGTATCATTGGCCTGTCAGCTTGCACATCCTCCAAATCTATCACATGTTCATGATGTCTTCCATGTATCCCTCTTGAAGAAGTATATACCTATCCCTTCACATGTACTAAATCCAGAGGTGGTACAACTGGAACATGACCTCTCTTATGACGAGTAGCCGGTGGAAATCTTGGATTGTAGAGACATGATTCTACGCAACAAGACTACCCACATTGTTAAGGTGTTGTGGAGGAACCACAAATGGGAAGAAGCCACGTGGGAACCAGAGGAGTCTATGACCTAGAATTACCCACACCATTTATTATCAGAGAGTACGAGATAAAATGTTGGGGATGAAATTTCTTAAGGTGGGAAGAATGTAACGACTGGAACTTTTTAATTATATTTGTCTCCTAAATTTTTGTGTTATTTTATTTTATACTCAACAAAACTATATCGTTTATTTAATGAAGTGGGTATAATTAAAATGAGACTGTTGGGTTTCGACTGTTATATGACCATTGGTCAATATGACCATTGGAAACTAAAATCATAACATTTTGTTTTTATAAATATAGTTATCATGGTTAATTAATATAGAAAGAAGATTGAATGGCCTCACCCCATAGACTTGGGCCTTATGAAGCCCAACTGTCAGAGCTTGGGAAGGAGGTAGCATCACTAGGCTTTACTCTGGACCAAGCCTAATCCAAATTTCAACATATGAGTCTTGAAAGGAATCTCCTAAGGGAGAAGTTGAAGCTAATATAAATCACCACTCAGGCAATGTTGTCTGAGCCACCCAAAGATTCTATCACCACAGTACACCTTACACTTAGGTCATATACCGCTGTTATAAGTGTCTATGTAACGATACCTTAGCTACTTTTTGTAATCCTTTTATATAAATAAAATTTTTATTTCTCATTATGGAAAAGTTTCTGAATTTCAAATATCTGGATAAATATATGATCTGTATTATTGATGAATTTAGGAAAAAGGGGGGTATTTTAAAACATTTTTTGTATTCTTTAAATAATTAATAATGTGAAATGATTTTCAAAAAATTATCTTCTACTGTTGTGATTAGTAAGAAATTTAGAGTCTAATAAGATCAACATGATTTTTAGTTAATAGTAAAATATGAATAGTAACATAAACGTATGAATAGTAATGAATAGTAATTAATAGTAAATTGGAAAAAAGAATATAAACTTCACCCATGATTGTATAAATACAATTTAAACATCTTAAATGTGAAAAAAGGGATCATAGTATAATTTTAGTATTTTTTATGTCATAAATATCTTATTTACAATTCTATAATTAATTTAATAATTTAAAATGGAAATATATATTCATAAAATTTAATCACAAATTATTACTTTGTTTTATTATGGTTATACGATAATTTAATGGGACATTGATTACTTTCTTATGGTGTTACAAAATGAGTTATAGTTTTAAAGTTATATTTTTGGAATAAATACTGATTTTATATAAAAAAATAAATTAAAAATATCTAGAAAATTATTTTCATAAAATGGAGTTCATTTTTGAATTCAGAGCATTGATATTAGGTTAGTATGAATTTTTGGGATTTTTCAGAAATAGTTGAATTTTCTGTGAATAGTAAAAATACATTTTTGAGTTTCGGGTGTTTAATGACATCTTTAATGTAATCATAATGTCACCTCTCTAGTCGATTTATGAATAGTTATATATGTTATGAGGTGTCCCAATTATCCAATACTGTGGGAAAATACCATGGGCAAGCCCATGGTTTTTTAAATACCACTGATGAGGTGTCCCTTGGAAATTAATACTTTATTACCTCACTTTTCCTATAAATACCTAGCCATTTCTCTCATTAATTGCATTCTAAAATCTTCTTAAACGAATTTATGGTCTCCTTACCTCCAAAGGACTCCTCCCAAGGTGCCCTAAATCCTCCCAATGTCTTGACCTTCATCCTTTTGAATTTACTCTTCAAGGTAAGGGATTCTTTCACCCTCCTCTTTTAAGTCATGACTTCCTTAATGTTATGTCTTATAGTTAAATTTTATTATCAGGGGTATCATTATTATATATCTTTACTACTTTCCATTTCATTTCCAAATGATGAGATACCCTTTCTACTTTCATCAATTGATTTTCTGAATTTTTATGTGACGTCGTTAGGCTGCCGATTTTTCGTAAAAGAAATTGCACTTTCTCTTTCCTTGAAAGTTTCCTTTTCATGTGGTGTGTCATTAACATGTACAAACCATGATCTTATATCTTTTTATTATTTCCCTATAATTCAAAATGGTTCATTTATGGATGGGATACCTTCTTCCCCTCTCTTATTATTATTTTCTAAATCCATAATATATAGCCGTTATGTTGCAGACATTTCGCCTCCAAATTTCTCTCTCTACATCTCTTGTTTTATTTATTTGAATACCCAGACCTATATTTATCTATGGGTGTTCATAAATATACTAAAAAAGATATATTTTTTTCTGGAATTGACATACATATAAACCTCACTCCCATTCCATGGGTTATAAATGACATAATGATTTTTTTAAACTCTTTAAACGTCACAATTTTGAAAAGAAAACCATTTCATTTTTCCACTATTTTTTATTTATGAAATTTTTTATTATTATATATATGTCTCACATGTAAATAAAGACATATTAAGTGTTCACCCTGATAGTTCTCCAATTCATTGGGTAAAGAAATTAATCTCTAGAGATGACAAGTTTCCCGATACCTTGGTGAATAACCTTGGTAATTTTTATGTCACCTTGAGGATAAACCTTTGTGATATGTTCATGAATATTAAAATGAAATGTTATAGCCACATATTCAAGTTTGGATTTATGTTTTTCGGTTATGATATTCCTATCCTTCCATTTCTCAGGCCTTTATGACTTTTATCATGTTCTTATTAATATTTATCATGATCACATGTCAACTATTTCACTTATTTTCCTTACTGAGCCTTCTACTCCCTATTTCCATTGATGTATGTCTTCAGGTACGAGATCTAGTAATTGTACATAGGATGAACGTATGATGAATCCTTAACAGTGGTTTAGAGGAATATTTTATGTTTTTTTTGTGTATTATATTCCTGATTTTCATGACACTAGACTTTAAAAATCCTCTGTTTGTAAAATGTAATGAAAAGATATGTAATAAAAATATAGGATGCCATAAACATCATTGCACAAAACTCTCATAAAATCATAAATTACAATCTCGTGTGATGAAAATTCATACGTAAGGTTCCCACCCAAAACAAACAAAATACCAAACATAGGGTTCAACTATGTAGTGTTTATTCTTATAATGTAATGTTGAAAATGTAAGGTTGATCGTAAAAGTAAGGTTGATGATCCATATGTTTTCTTCTCAAATGTCAGGTTCCATACATATGTAGGCTTCATTAACCATAATTTATCTCTTCTTCAAATGTATGTTTTCATCCAAGAGTAAGGTTCTTTATCCATAATTTTCTTTCAACATAGGGTTCATTAACTATACATGTTTATCTTTCTACATAAGGTATAATATAAATATAGGGTTTGTTTCTTACATCACGTTTCTTCAACACACAGTATGAACCGTGTTTCCATAATACAGTTAGGATAATTCTAAACACTTTGATTAATATTCCACATGAATAATAAGTTGGAAAATATTTCAAAATAAGGATTATAAAGAATAATAATATCATGAAATACACTTAAATTAATATCATTAGTAAAACAAACAAAGGTATTTTTTGAGCATCAAAATCAATAAGATTTATATAGTATTGTTGAGATACATTATGCCCATCACTAGGGTCCAAGACATTTAACCTTAAAATATGTGTGACCATATTCAAAATCACTTCATGTGGTTTAGGGTTTCCATGGACATGTTTTCATGTCAGGTTATAACTCTTGAACTACACAAACATCATTGAATCCCACTCCCTATTGTCTAATAATTATGACCTTAAATTAGTTTCCCTTATTCCAAGAACTATGATGTCAAACTGTGTGTGTTCACATTCCATTTACATGGATTACATCATCCCTAGTGTTCCAGATTACCCATTCCCCTATTTCTTTATAGAACTAGATATGTCTTGATTACCATCCTCATTGAATATATAGTGATTCTTATACTTTCAATCTCTGGGGGAAGCAACAGATTCCCCGTGAAACTCTTTGTTACCTATAATTTTATCACCCCAAAATGTCTAGAGGGCCTCCTTTAGGTATAGACCCATTAATTTACTTTGTTCAATTAGAAAAATAAGATTCCCTCTTAGTTTGTTATGAGGAAGATGAGAACATATAACATAATGCACAAGCCCAGCCAGAGTCCTCATCACATGATGTTAAACTGTGGTTTTACCACATGTAAATTTTGGATGCCTCTTAATGAGAGATGAATTTACCATGTATCAACTAGAATTCTCCATGTGAAAAATATGGGATAACCAAATCCCAATATCCTAAGTTCATTTTGTTAAACTATGGTTTTATGCCATGTAAATTCAGGATTCCTCATATCCTCCTATGAGATGATTCAGTATCCTCAATTAATATGGTATCCCCCTTCCTACATTGTCCTTCTACCAGGACATGTCCAGGACTATTTTTGTCTTGATTCCCATCATCATGGGATATGTTTGGATTATTAGATATTTCTTCTTGTTTGTATCCTTTTTTAACTTTTTTATGGTGTCCTATAATCCATAATGACTTGATGTTGACATAAGATACCATTTTTTGAGAATTGTGAGGTATATGTGCCTTTGAAGACCCCATTAACATCATGTTATCAGTCATCCATTCCATAGAAGTAACCTAGAGACACCCATGGCCCCACCCCCTATAGTACGAGTTTTATGTCTTTAAACTAGTCACAACCCTAGTCTGAGTTGTATGGATTTAAACTGGAATGTCTAATTGTCTCAATGCATAACATTAAACTATATCCTTTCCTTGTACAATGAACCTGAGATTACTCATGCGATAAGTATGGGATGTTGATTTACCCTATCTAAAATTAGCAAGCCAGATATTAAAAGTATTAGATGAATCTCACATGATGCCTGGATATTCTATCTTTGGCCTAGCCCTTCTATCAACTTAGTTTTGGGACATCCCCTGCTACTACTTAGGTGCTTCATTCTCTCCTTGATTTGGATAACCATCATCCTCCCAATATAAGTGGGATCCCTAATGGAAACTATGCTTGGACACACTTGCTCACCTACAATACTATGATCATGCCTTGAAGGATCTTTAATAAAAATTGACGATCCCATGTTTGGAACTCAATGAATGGTTGATCTAAAATTTTTTCTACTCAACTCTAATATATGTGGGTAAAGAACCTATGTTTCAAAAATTGTTAGCAGTTTTTACCCATATATTGGTTATTCCCCTCTTTTTCTATCTAAGTCTCAGAAGTCACAATATCCCTCAAGTTATTTTTCAGCTACTTTTTCCCCAAATTTTATTTGTCTCTATGAGTAATGGTAACTCCATACCAATTCTTATTACCCACAACAAGCATGTATGATTTGGTATTAAGGATCAATAGGGGTTTTATCCAAATCAAGGTTATGAAACATAGGATGAAATAGTCCAAACTCTATTCCTTTAATCTGTGAGTCAAATTACAAGAATCATGACTCTAAACAGTGTGTGAGTCTTCTAAGTAATGTTTTATATGGTGTTGGTCCTCCATGGACCTCAATTCACCTTGGGTTTTTCAACTCACCAAACTACACATATCCATTCGAGGTACTCCCTGGTCCATGAATTATGTCCATAAACAATTTTCCCATGTTCAAAACTTCAGGACCTTAAACTGAGATTCCAAATCCAAAAATCATGTCTTTAAACTATGTGTGAATCAACCTAGGAATTTTTTTCATGGTGTTGGGCCTTATAATCCTTAAATTCACATCAGGTTGTCACTATTCCATTCTACACATTTTTTTGTAAGGTACTCACTCAGGGTCCATACATTATTACCTTAAACAGAAAGCCATTTCCAAAACCTCACAACCTTAAACTATCTGCGATTTTTCAAGAAGACATTTTTTATGACATCAGGAACTCTATTAATCGCCTCCATTAATATTAGGTTATCCTATTTTAATTTCATGAATGTTTTTTTAATGGGTGAATTTTTTGGGCCAAACTCTACGACCTTAATTTAAGACCCATGGTAGAACATCATGACCTTAAATTGTGTGTGTAAAAGGTATCTCTAGGATAAACAATGTGGAAGGGCATCTGATTCTCTCCATTCACATCCATGAAATGTTTCCATTCACATGATGTTATGTTGTAACCCTACCCTATGTAATGGACATGGGATTAACTCTTGACCTGTGATTAGGGAGAAATGATGGGAAACTTAGTGTATAAGCCCCACATACCTTGTCTCGATCACATGACATTAAACGATGCAATACACTATCATCACCATGTGATACCCAATTGTGTGTCCAACATCCTCACCATATGAAATTATATTTCATGTTCAATGTACCCATTAAATGATGTAAAACTATGTTGCATCATGGGCCCTTTCCCAAGAATCCCCTTCCACTGGTGCTGGTCTACTACTGGATCCTTCATTGCCTTCAACCATCACTCAGAATCCTAAATGATTCTCCCCTAGTGGGTGAGTTTGACTTTTATTTAGAGTGATACTCCCACCCTAAATTTCTCCAAGTCACGGTGGAATAGTTATAAGAGTCTTAGAATCTATTTGAACATTCCAACACTTCATCTCCATGCTTTGTGTGTCCCTATATCTGGATCCCCATTATCATCCACATTTAAAAATCCCATCAAAGGGAAATGTTTTATTTCTAATATTAATTAAATACCATCCTATTCCAATGACATGATGGAATTTGGAAGACATTATGAGATAGATTTCATGTTTTGAACATTGACAGCTTTCAACCATCAATTATTTTTTTCCAATTCCTTGCTAAATAAAATAGTTGTTGTGTTTCAAACATGGTCATTAGTTATCTTGTATAATCAGTCCGCTCCCCTGGAGTTCTAAAATTAATTTGTTTTGATTCACACTCAACATTCCACTTTTTTATTATAATTCAACTCCCCTGGAGTTACCCCATTTGTTCATTATCACCCATCATAAAATAAAGTTGTTTGTTTAGAGAGCCTCATTATCCATCCATAACCCCTATTGTCCCAAACACTCCTTGCGATAAGTTAGAAAATTCAAACCCTAAGTGTTCAATAATTTTATGAAAATCTCATATAAATGAGGAATCATATGGTCATTCCTCTTTTCTCACACCATCAATGACTCATATGAGATTAGGGTATGTTCATTGATTGTTTCTGAAATATGATTGATGTAAAATAATTAAATGTGATGAAAGAAATATTTACATGAATATCGTAATGAATGTTTAAATAGATAACATATATAATATGTGAGGGTCGTCTTCATACTGGACCCTATCTTATATCCTAGCCAAAATTGACCCTACGACTCCACTATAGTGATTGTGTGATCCAATTCACAAGCATGTGGTGTGTGCCTTCAAGGACCTCCTACCACCTTTGGGGGTCTACCTCCTACTCTTCAACCATATGAAAAATCTCATCATCCTTGATCTGTACCTAGCCCCACTCATCATGGAACTCGATTATCTGAGATATCACATTGTTCTCTTGATCCTAAATCACCTCCATCCGAGACTGATAACCCCTTCTTGATAATTGAGGAAGGTATCATGCTCATTTTCCTACCCCTCAAAATGTTTAATTTCCTAGATGGACTCTTGGAGTTTACAGTGTTGTAAAACTTCTACTTTTCCAGGAAATATCTAATTGTTGGCCTTCTTCATGCACTTTCTCAGTAAGGATTTCATGGACTAGTATATGAATTACATGAGAGTACACCACTACGGTGCCCATATTGCATAGCCAGTGGTAGAGGGATGTCATCCAGTTCACCAAGTGAGGTTCTGAGGTTTAGGTGATGAAACATTATTTCATCATCCACACTCAACATCAGACTATGTTGTTCTCTTCAACAACATCATAACTAGAGTCTTTTGTATCTTCTATTGGTGAAATTTCATATTCAGGAAAGTATATAAGGATAAAATTATTAGGGTCCTCTTATGATATCCTCTCAGTCATGTCGGACTCCATATTAAGTGATCGCACATCTTTATCTGACCCATCCTCGGTAGTATCACCTTCACCATCCTTAAGATCCACCCCACATGTGGTGTCACCTATGACTATGATGGAATATTCACTTAGGACCAAGGTTGGTTTATCTTGAACAATTGGCTTCTCAAAGTTTGGTTCAACCATATAGTAAGGGGCCCTAGATTCTCCAGCCACAGTAAATTTCTTGGCATCAATCCTTTCGAGTACTTCCTGAAATAAGAGCATGTCTATCGATTTGATAAGATAATGATAGGTTGTTCTCATGTGAAATTAAAAATATTTCATAGGTCATGCATATAAAGATTTGGTCCTTGAATATTGAATGTAATCTCCACCATATGAGACCCTCAGTATCGGTAGAGACTTCAATGGATGACACTGACCCCCTATCATAGAATGAGAAAGAGACACATGGAAACATTCAAACACATTAATTAAAAGATCCTTTAATTTTTTATATGGTCCAAGTGAATATAGATTTGATCATACCTTGGGGTAGAGGTATATTGATGATACATCTCCCAAAGAAAGCTACTTCACCAGTAGTGGATGTCATTGTTGGAATGTTAGTGTTTGATCCCACATAAATGGTAGATATGGCCATAGGCTTTGACATTTCCACTAAAACTTCCACTATGATCCCACTAGTTACATCCACCTTAGGCATAGGTTTTAGGGAATGTTATCCAACACTCATTGGTGAACCCTCACCCCCTCTAGTAGGGACCCCTTTCTCATTTTCATCTTTCTCATGGGCAAGGTAAATTTTAGTTATAGATGATGAATAAAATGGGAAATTACAAGAATTGATAATTAATTCACAAGCTTACCATAAGGAGGTCAACCAATTTGAAGTGATATGAGGCTATGATCTTGCTTCCCTACCAATAAATCCCCTACTCATTTGCTAACTACAAGATTCTCTATTACCAGATCCATGCTTACTATCATATGATGCCTCCTCCCTTGAATCATCTGAAGGTGGTGTCTCCTCTTGTTATGTACCACTAGCAAACATTTTTCCACACTAGTATGGGAGGGAGATTGGATTCTCTCCATCATCAAGAGAATTCATCCATGGTCACATGCCTCTCATTGAATCCCAAATTAGTCGTGATCTAGGTGATTCCAACCTCTGGCAGATCAACGTCATCCTAGATCACCTTCTTCCATAGGTCCTCTGCCATTCTATCCATTAGAAGCGTCCTACAAGAAATCAAGATCATGGGGATGCTAGAATAAAAAGCTGGCTACATTAGATGTTTAATCTACTTCTCAGGATAATTCATGGATCTACTAATCCATGTCTGTTATCCCCATGCTTGCTCCCATGACCGTTTCTGTGGAAGGCCCTACACTCCCTGAGTTAGGGGTGAAAATCACCTTGATCCACAACCACTAAAGATCCCTTTTGAGTAGCTTCCATCATGTGATTTTTCACTCAATGACTAGAAATACTCCCTCCCTAATACTATGGAACCTTTCTCACCAGTGTGAACACACTAATGCTAGGCCAGCAGATCGTGTCTAGTTATGTGTTATCCCAGTTGTTGGAATAATCCTATGATAGGCTGACATTCTTGTTAGTCAATGGAAATCAGTTCATCTCTCTTGATCCCTCACTATTCAAAATCCACTACAGCTAAAAAGGGATATAGGGATGCCGCACTTCATAGACACCATGTAGACTCTCCTCACTAATATATGGATGCATCTGAACTACCTGAAAAACCATGATGGCATTTATGGATTGTAGTATGTGGGTCAATTGATCATATTCACTAGAACTCCTCCCTATGAAGAATTTAGGTACTCCCTCTACCCTGATGTCCCTTGTAGGTTATCCACCATCACTCCTACCAGAGTCCATAAAAGGTAGAATTTTAAGTACACATAATTTTCAATTCCAATCATAACTCTAGTCTCACTAAGCATCACTAGCATGACCTCAATGATGTTCAGAAAAGTGGGAAATAGTCTAGTATTCAGTGGGCTAATGGAATTTATAAACCCATATCCTCTAATGTTTTTCATTATCCATCCATGTAGAAACTAGAATAGGCCACATATCCTCCATTTCATATCTCCCATTGAAACATGTCCCAACTAGGTAAAGAGAAGGGATAGCATAGATATACCAAAGTTCACTGTGTTTCCTACCGCTATGATGGTTGTCATGACCACCATCCAAGGGCACATGCCCAAGTGGGAGTCTCTGACTAGAATCATATAACCGGTGAGGAATTTTCTGAGGAATTAGGTGTAAACAACTAGTGTCTTCCAGTTCAATACCATACTAAATCCCCACTATTAATATTCTCCATCCCCTATAATCAAACAATATGATCCCAAATTCTTTCTTTGTGGTGCTACCAGACACCTATTTGGATTCCCCAATATCATCACATCATTTTATTCTTAAAAACATGTCTATAAATGTATTTAATGAGATATCCTTTTAGAATATGGGGGTGTGGCCCATATTTTCCTTAAAATCCTTTAGAATATAATCCAATATGAGAGGATTTTGTTGTCTCTATGACCATACGCTCACCACCGGAAGGAACTCATCATATTTTAATCTATCTAGTGGGATGCCACTAATTTATTGCACATCCCAAAAGATTATTCCCACCTCCATGTGGTGAATGTGGTATGTGTTGGTGTTTGGAGACCATCTTCATAGGATATATGGAAATATCTCTTATTGGTTGTATGTGTGGAATTGGTGCATCAATATATCCTCAAACAATTCAATGTTATATATCTTGGAACCATACTTTAGATAGGTTTACTATACCTAGTACACCTAGTCCCACTCATCTGTGAAGTTTCCTCCTTACCGCAAGTCCTGGCCTTTATTCCAACCTTAATTGTTATCTTGCATAATAATTTTGTTGGTGTTGTAATATCGATCTGGAAATTTTTCTACCTCTATTTTTCCCCCATGAAAATCCTTTTCTATCTACATAGTGTGTATATTGTGATTTCCCCATAATCCTGAGCATGGTGAACATTGATAGAGATGTTCTAGCAGTTGATCTCATCTACAAGCATGATCCAAAAGCGTATTGTGTTGACTTTAATGCTCGGTATGTCAACTTTATCTATCAATCCAAAATTCCAAAATGGATGGTTGTCGTTAAAGTGTTAGTTCCTATAATATTAACTTAGAATATAAATAAGATCCCTGTTTTTGAAAATGAACCTTCTTTTTTGAAGGATGTCATGGTTTCTATCTATTTCTTCCCATCAGGTGGTAGTAGCATGTTTGATCTCATTTTGAATTTTTTTTGATTTTTTATCTTAGATTATTAGGGGAAGGCAAAGTAATTTACATGAAAATTATGCTTCTTATCATGAAAAGGTAATTTCAGCACCATAAATTGACATTTTCTGCACAAAAGTTTTGATTTTAAGGGAATCAATTATATGAAAGGATGACTTGCACAAAATATGTGGCAGAAGGTTGGGATTTCAATGAAAAATAAGAGTCCTACAAATGAAATAATTAGATTAGCTTGTGGTAAATACATGTACCATAAAATGGAATCTCTTTTCCTATATATAGAAGATGTCCATAAATTTTAGGCTACATACAACCCTAGTTGTAAGATGCTATCCAAATTTATCATGCAATGGTGGAAATTAGCCACTTTATTTAATTTTATCCTCAGAACTAGACTATCAATACAAATTCATGTCAAATTATTAACGAGGACATTTTTTGGTTCCAAAATCTCACCTATTACTTTAAATAGACAATTATGGTTTATTAAAAAAATAACCCAACCTAAAGGATGATTATAGGGTTTTTGAACAAGTTGCATGCATGTTTCAGTAAGTGACCTTCATGGTACATTTCCATGCACAATATAATTTCACACCAAAGATGAAAATAGTTTCTAAGATGATTAAAAGTATAATAGAACATATAATTCCCATATGAATAATAAATAATTATTTCTCAACCTGAAAGATTGGTTTTTCACAACCCAGGAACACAAATCATCCATGTTGTGCACCAAAGGCAATGTCAATCGGAATATGTTGCACATGAAATCCTCTATAGAGAAGGAAAAAGAAGCACACAACACAAGTTTAATGAAAATGATATTTTTTCCAATAACTAAGGATTTTATATATAAATAGATGCTAACCCCTTCCCGCCAGGAGTCTCTCTGAAATATGAAGTGATGCCCTGCTCCATGCAACTCTCATTCTTCCGAGATAGATTGAAAATCAAGTGATCATAGACCCCAAATGGTATTACATTTTCATGAAATACCTCATGTGATCCAAAAAAATACTTGGAAAAATGTTTTGTTGTCCTCATGAAACTTCTTCTAAACCCATTAGGGTGGGAATAATGAGAAGTTTTTTATACATAACCATGACTTATCTGAAACTCCCAAACTTGTGTGGAATTTTTCCACAAGACTCCATCATTTTACCTTGTTCTAGAGCCACCATATCAAAAAATGTTTTCAAAAAAAAACCTTCAGGTACCCTACATGATGTTCTCTATTACCCTAGTACATCCATTACCCTACCAGTTATTTCTAATAATAGGTACCCTAATGCTCGTTTCTTCTAAGCATAAGGGCCTTGACATCAACCTCGTGATAGGACACTCCTCCCTCGAAGCACAAATTCCATTTCCCACCTAAAGTAACATGATAGGTGATCACATAAGTCCAAGGGGTTAGAAGTGAGTCCCCCCACATATGAGTTTCATGATATAAAACATCCTAGCTCCACATCTTAATCATTCTTCATTAAACTAGAAGACAATGTCCTCAATACATGATGTAAAACTATAACCTTATCTTGTGTGATGAACACATTATTCCCAATTTATGATCATCATGGGATTCCACCCTCTCCAACCAAAGAGGTAAATCCTCCCAATATAGTTAACTTCTATGAGTTATCCCCTCACCATCCCTCATAGATTCTCCTCTCATGAAATGATTATCCTTAGAGTATGACATTAAGATACATGGATCAGTCCTATCACAGGACCTTAAACTATGGAATTACTACATGGATTCTAATCCCTATCATCTAAACTAGATAAGTAGGATTTATCCCTAAATTTTAATCCCAACAATGGTAAAATTATGTGTGATATATTCCATCTTAGGCACATACCTCTAAATCTGCCTCACAGGGAATTCAACCCACAATGGAAAACATAGGTTTGACAACTTTCCTTGTAGGGATGCACCTCCAAATCCTCCACATTGGGGATTAAATACACAATTTTAAAATCAGGTGTGACACATTCCTCTTAGTGATTCACATCTGAGTCATCCTCATAGGGTGTTCGGTCGACAATGGTAAAATTGTGTGTGGATTTTCCCTCCTCGATATCCACCTTTGGATCCACATCATATGGTGTTATATCCACAATTGTAAACTAAAGTGTGACATATTACATTCTACTAATTTACCTTTAAATCCTCCTCATAGGGCATTCGTTCGATAATAATAAACCTAGGTGTGACTTCTTCCCTCCTATGTATGAAAATCTTGATTCACCGCACAGTGCATTCGATCCACAATGGTAAACTCTTGTGTGAATTCTTACCTCACAAGGATTCACCTTCAATTCCATCTCATATTGAATTCGATCCCATAAAATAGTAGTATCCCCTCCTAGGGATACACCACCTTAATCATACTCCATGATGAATCTGATCTATCTTAAAAATATTTTTAACTCATTCCTTGATCATCCTCTATAGGTAATTTAAATTTTTATCCACAGAATATAGAACTTGTGACTTGGCCCATAACAGAAACCCCATTTAATAATCATGGTTTTCATAAGGAAAAATTCCTTGGAAGATGTGTGCCCCTAATGTAAATTACATCATGAACTACACATGATGCCTTCTGTTTTGTTCCTAATATGCCTTATATGAGACTCCCCTTTAAGAGGAATATTCACAGGTGAACATTGTTTCCAATAACTAGACATTCACAGAGATGTCCAAACCAACTACTCTTACAATCGAATGTCTCTTCCCTATCAAGATAGAAGTAGTGTAATTAACTGATGTCCATATAGATATGGTAGTGGGGATGAGTTCCACAATAATGACTTAAATATATAAGGGAGGCCCACACTAGGTAACGAGCTCTAAGGAAGAATCTATGGAAGGAGGAAACAAACTCCAATAATCCAATTTTGATCAATTATCATACATCACTGATGAAAGTGATGTAATATGCCTTACTTTAGAAAGTGGTAATGTAGGGAAATAAAAGCTAGTATTTGTTGATGCATAGGTAGGCCCTGGTGAAAGTATCAAAATTAATGGGTAGATCATGGTTTTCTAGACTATGTGGGATAACCATTCACCTCTAATACTTCCACTATTTTCACCCCAAAATTTTCTATATATAAAAAAACCCACATAATCTGAATTAAACATAATGTTCCATCCATTAAAACCAAAATATACTAAAATAAATAAAGATAAATATCAAAATCTTGACTCATATCATAACTACCCATGGTATCATGATGATATGAGTGAAGAGAGATATATGGACTCTTCCCACACCTGCCTCTTAGATTTGGATATTACCAACTCAAATATACCATTAAAACCCAAGTAATAAAGGGTTATTTGATACCATTTTTTTATGAACTATCCCAAGTCGACCAATCCCATCATACTTCCCATCTCACAGTAAGTCCAGAAATAAATTCTCATTATAAATGATCTAAAAATCTATTCTATAGAATAAAGGAATAAATTTTTAGGAATTTCTTATCCCATTAACCAAAATAAAATATTTTTTGTGTAATTATCATGAATTCAACATGACCCATCCATGAGTTGGATATCCATGAAAAACAAAAAAGAAGACTAAACCCAATACCAAACCAAGAAAGGTTCACCACAAGATCAAAATCATCCCATGACATAATATAAAAGTAATACTACATGATTGGAAAAAATATTCCAAAATATGATGAATAAGGGGTCAATAATTACCTAGTAAAACAATACAATAAATGAAAAATAGTGTTCTAAAAAGGAACAGTAATCACTTAAGTACCCACATTCATGCTCCGACATCAGCACCAATCATGTACCATAATAAACTAGATTAAAAGGATCATGTGGAAGGGGAAACCCAATGATATGAACCAGAAAAAAAACCTAATATATATATATATAAGAAAGTTAAAAATACCATTATATAGCCTCCCCACACACCATTCATAATATTTATAAGTAAAACCCTTTCATACACCTTTGGAATATATTTTATAGAAAAAATTCATTTTTATCATATATATAAAACAAGGCACATATATAATATCCCCACTCTCCAACATTGAAGATTAATCCTCTTTATTTTTATAAAACCACCAATTTATAAAAAATTTAACTAATATTCCCTTTTTAATGGATAGAAAATAGTTCCTAAAATTATGGAAATAAATGCATATATTGAATCTTTTTTTATCAACTCATTTTAAAAATAAAATTACAACCTAGTTTTAAAATAGTCACAAATCAATGAATCTTAAAGAAATTTGTTCACATAAAAAACAATAACAGCGACTCAAATAAAATATTTATGAATGAGATATTAAAATTTAAATAAAACTAACTAAATAAAATAATTATATTTAATGGTAGAAAATAATAAAAAACATAATTGAGGAGATATAATTAATAGTAATACTAAATGATGCTAAAAATTAATGAAATTAAAGTAAGAAACATCATTTTAGTAACCATAAGGAAACAAAGGCTCGATAAACCTAGGTCTGTGTACTAAATTATTGATAAAATCCCTTTTATAAAACTTTTCACAATTTTATAGGATAAATCTTCATTCTTATTGGAAGATGAATCCCAAGAGTGTATCATGGTAAACTATAGTTCTTATAATATTGTAAATAAAATCTATGTATGATACACCAAGCCTATTAGTACAATACTAAAATTACCAAAAAAATCATGGGTTCATATCCCAAACTAATTAGAGTTTATTATATAAATCATAATCCCAAACACATGATAAACTTAAAACATATAAAACACCCTTACCTACTCCAAAAAATTACTTTACCATGAATAGTATTCTAAGGTATAATAACATTTTCAACAATAAATCAAGATATAAATTAAAAAAATTATATCTAAAAAAACTTTTTAAATATTAAATATGAGCTTTAATACTCATAGGAAATGAAATTAGGAAAACTATTTTTAAAACTCAAAGTGATTCCATACATTGAAAAAAAAATACTTTCAATTAAAATGAAACTTGATTTTCACGATATGTAAAATAGAACTCAGTTTACCAGATAACCATGTTTCATATAATTAATATGAAACTCAAATTTGTCTTAAAACCCTATTTAAAAATCCACCTTAAAGGCAAAAATATTTAAACACCCATGAAATTTCTCAAGCAACTCAAAGATTTAAAAAAATAATCCAAAATTTTCTAAAACACACCCGTAGTGTTAAAAATAAACTTTTCATTTTAGTTTGAAAATTAAAATTACATTATAGGTTATAAAAGAAATTTTAATGGCCCATTTTTAAATCTCAGCAACACCCCATTTTTATATACAAATAAAGACATATTTTTGAATTTTGGTAAAAAAAAAGAACCCTTCGCAATGAATAAAAATCTTATAAAAATAAAACTTTTTTTTGAAAATACCACTAAATAAATGTGAGAAAATATATATTCACGTAATATATATATATATATGTGTCATAGATCATAAGAAACAAGGTTTTATATTTAAATTATAATGCATGAGTTAATATACTTCATACCAAATAAAAAAGTGTCACCTTTAACGAATAATGGGAAAACATGTCTCAAGAAAATGATTACAAGACATGGATATCAAAAACAATAACATTTGGAAAACTCTAAAACCTAGGGTTTATATATTATGGTCCCTAAGTAAAAGATTTATAACAAATAAGTTAGTAATATAGGAATATAGAGAGACAAAATCTCAAACCTCAAGGAATCTACATAGAGTTGAAGGGAGAAGCTCAAAATCTAATTAAGGGGAGGAGGAAATTTCTTAAGACTCTCCCATAGTGTAGTGTTTGTTAGTGGGATGGAAAGTAGTCTAAGGAAGAATAAGATAAGAGGAGTGATGTTTTTTAAATTTCCTTATTTTTAAAACCTAGACATGCTGCATGTCATTGCCACATGGTTTACCAAATAATTATCCAAAGATTATATTATCACAGGATACTCTTAGATAGCCACAATTTAGACCAATTATGTCCAAAAAATGTAAATATGTTTTCATAAAAATGGTATCATTTTCATGGAAAACTATATGGATAGTACTACCCATGTTCCAACCACACTCTCAGCACCAGAACCTATAAATTTTAAAACCCAAGGGAAATTTTACCCAAAACACAAGGAAATCATTAAAATCCAATAAATAAATAAAATTAATAGTAATTTGAATGTCAGGGTGTGATAATAATCCCCAGCATAAAAATTTTATCTTAATAAATTCATAGAGTTTCAAGGAAGAGTAATGAAATACCAAAAGTGTATGAACTAAAAAGGTAGAAACACCACTAACATGACCTCTACATCTAAACGAATCAAATTATTACCCTTGAATGCATATATATCTCACAAAATCATATCCCACAATAAAACTTTCCATGAACAAATAGAGATCTAATAACCATAGTGGTTCTCCAAACCATTTATGAAAATTACAAACTTAGTGGACCAATATAGTGGTATGAACCTATTTGGACCACTATAAAGAACAAACCTATCAATACCAACAAAACTTTCCAACTAAGGGACTCAAAATTAATGACCATATCAAATATGAATTAATAATTTTATAAAAAATATTATTTAAATAATTTAATGTTATAAAATTACACAAAACAAAAATCATTGAACAAAACTAATAGAAATGATGGATATAAGAGAAGGTGATAAAAGAAAAAGTAATCCTTAATTATATTGTAGAAAACCAAAATTAAATTTAGGTTATGATACCCCAATTCACTAACATCCGAAAATAATTACTCTATCAAAAAGATGATGAATAAATAGAAAAATAAAACAAGTGGGATTAGAATAATCAACTGAGTATACCACAGGATGCCAATATTAGATCCTCACTAGGTAGATTATCTTCATCAATACCAAAATAAGTATGGTCACCACAGATTATGGGATTCCCCAAGACATAAAACTCACCAGCCTGGACCCACAAACCATATCCAAAAATGGTTCATAGTTACATGTGAATAATCCCAAACTATGTTATGTAAAAATGCCTCCTTCAAAAATCAAACATCCATCAAGTCACCAACAACAAACTAATTAAAAATAACCCACTCAAAGAGAGGAAAAAATAATTTAACACAAAAAATCTTAGTTAAGGCTTAAACACCATGGTGTTTTTATCTCTACCTCTCAAATAACGGTTTGTGTAGAGTCTTCATTGAATATAAAAATTTCAAAATATAATAGAAAATAGCTCAAGGAAATCCAAATACCCAATGATGCATTCTGGGAGATGAATTTTAAATAAAAAAATAACACCATACCCAACCAGAAGAACACTAAATTTTAACACATCCCAAAACAGAATAATCGTGGGTAAAAAACACTCATATGAGCATGGAAACATTACCACTAAAAGATATTAAAATATGGATAAAATTAGATTTTATTTTTTAAAACCCTTTTAAAACCATGATTTTTTCCTTAAAACTAGGGTTCAAATTCATAAGTCAATTATTCAAATCATTAACACTTTCCAAAGATAAAATTCATTTCAACTCATTTTTTAAAATTTATCTATAATTTTAAAACAAAGTATTCAATATTTAAACCCATGTTTTCACCAAAAACCCACAATTTAAACTACACACCCATTAAAACTATTTTAAAATAAATTTTAGTATAATTATCAGTAGTTTTAAATCAATAAATTCCATGTCAAAATATGTTTATAGTTGAAAAAATTATTTATAGAAACTATTTTTTAAATACAAAACATCATTCTCATTTCAAACCATATTAGAAAATACACATGACAAATTTTCAAACTAACTTGTTATAATTTATAACAAATTTATATCAAAAAATATCAAAAAATATTGATCAAATAACACCAAAAGATATGGAAACCCACTCCTTAATTCAATCCATGTAGTAAAAAATAATAATTTAAATTGAATAGGAAAAATTGGTTCATAAATATAAATTAAAAATAGTTTAACAACTCTAAATAGTTTGGACACATGGTTTAGTAGATCTTGTTCCAACCACACAACATCAACAAGGATTCGAAAATGGAACCATGTGCATAGGAACCACATTGTTCTACAGATCATGTGGACTAATATGTTTCCACCATTACTTCACTCTTATTAACCCAAAAACATGAAAAAAACTAAAAAAACCTATATAATCTAAAAATAATATAAAATACATTCTTTTAAAATAAAAAAACACTATAATAAATATAATAACAGGTCAAAATTTTGACTCAAAATCCAAATACCAATGGTAACTTATGGATCTTGGTGAATAGAAATCATTAGACTCTTCTTACAACTGCCTATGGAGTTATAATTGTCCAAACTCCAATTAAATATTTCAACCCAAATAAAAAAAGGAAATCTGATACCATTTTTCCCAAACTCATCAAGTTTAACCGGGTTTTATCCCATTCAAGCTTATAAAAATTCCCAAAGGATGTTATTGACCTACATAGTCAAGAAAATAGTTATTTTTTATGATGTAATCACCATTTTAGAATATTTTATCTGGATAAATAAAAGAAAATATATTATAGATACTTAATAAGAATCATGAATGGCACATCCATGAGTTATAAATTTATGCAAGATAGGGAATGAAACTAAACATAAGACCAAACCATGGTTTTAAAAAAATCACGATAAACATATAGGGATGATATAATATAAAATTAAGACTAAAATATCATAAAAATCCAAAAATCCAGAAGATGAAATCACCCATATATACCCGGTGTAGCAAAGAAAGTAGAATTAAAACACTAAAAAGGAACAGCAATCTTATAATAACCCATAATCATGAAACAAAATTATCTAAAGGGTAACCCCATGAGATTCTAGATAACAAATATATTATATAATGAGAAACCTGAAGACATGAACATGAACTAAACTTCAAATTTTTATATAGGAATGATAAAAATCACAATTGGTAACCACCACACACCCCTTTTGTAGTATTTAAATATAAAAAAAATCATTCATGGTAGTTTCAAATACATATATGGAAAATAAATTTTTATAATATAAATAAAACAAGTTTCATAACTAAAATTAAAACTCCCTCATTTTAAAAATAGGACCAATTTATTTAGTGGAACCACCAATTTCTATAATGTTTACCTAATATTCATTTTTAAATAAAACAAAATATTGATTTAAAGAAATGGAAATATACATTTATTTTTAAAAATTCCATTATCAATTCAATTTAATGAAATATTTTAAAAACTTGATTTAAAATTGAGACAAATAAATTAATCTATAGGTAGTTATTTCAAATAAATAAAAATATTTATCCACTAAAAAAGTAGGATGAATGAAAAAATATTATAGAAATTGAACTCACTAATTTAAATAAAAATACTTAAGGTAAATAGAAATAGTTTCACTAAAATAGATAAGATAAAATAAAACGTAATAAAATATTATGCTAAAAATTAAATAACTAAAACTATGAAATAAAATTGGACTTACCCTAGAGAAAATATGGTTAGTGGATCCTCGGTCCGTGTAATATGTCACTGATCAAACCCATCATATCATGGTATATAAAATCTCTATAGAAATTGGCCTAAAATCATAGTTTAATATTCTATTTGAGAAAGTGGAACCCTAATACATATCATGTTAATTATTAGTTAGTGTTGTAGTGTAGTCTAAATATAAGTATGCAACACCATTCCAAGCATAATTTCCCTATTTTTCCATTCCCAAGAACCCATGTTCTAATGATCAACTAAGTATAGGTGTGTATATATATAATAAGTCCAAACACATTAACAAACAGAAACATATAAATAACCTCAATCACTTACTCTCTAAGAAATTCATAACCTATGATACCCTTTCATATCCAATACAATATATTCAACATTACATTAAGCTCAAATGTAATAATAAACATAGTATAAATCCATAAAACCTTTTTCAAAATACCAATATGTCATTGATACAACCTATGAACTCAAATCATGAAAACCATTTCATAAAAACATAAGTGATTCCTCAATTTAAAAAATAAATTCAATTAAAATTAAATTTCATTTCAATTCATTAGAAAAGTGAAGTGGATTTCCAAGATATCCATGTTTTTCTTAATTAATATGAAACCCAAACATCATATAAAACACAACTTATAAAATAACTTCAATTTCCAAAACATATAAACACACATGGAAAAGTTCAAGGAACTCAAGGAGTAACAAAACAATACGTAAATTAACCAAAACTCACTCAAAATTTTAAAAAATAACTTTTCATCATAGTTTTAAAAATAATGAAATATAATATGTAAGAAAATAAATTTCAATGTCCTAATTTGTTGTTTAAATGACACCAGATATGTACAGATAATTGAAAATATTTTTGAACCTTTTTTCCAAGAAAGAAACTTTTTCATTTAATAAAAAAACGTATGAAATTAAACATATTTAATAAAATACACTAAATATATTTGACAACATCTATAATAATTTCAAAACGATATACAGTAAAGATCACAAGTAATCCAAACTTTATATTTGAAGAATATTTCATGGGAAAAGTACCTCAAACCAAATATAAAATCATCACCTTCGATAAACATTGGTAGATGAGGTCTCAAGAGGATCTTCACAAGCCCTGTACAATAAGAGGAACAACATTAAACACACCCCAAGACCTAGGTTTGGTTCTTCATGGTCCTTATTTATGAAAACAATTTGAAATAATAAGTGATGTGTGGAAGTTGAAGAGAAATTATCACAAACCATAATGAATCCCAATGGAGTCGAACAAAGAGCACAAAATACAAAATAGTAGAGGAGGAAATCGCATCAAGATATTCCCTAAAGGTTCATATGTGAGTAGTGAAGAATGGATTACTAGGACGGTTAATAATATATGGGGAATATATTAGGAATTTAATTATTCTTAAATACAACATAGGTCTCATAATTTATCCTTATGATTTACCATACTATGAACCAATTATATTCCCCTCATTATACACACCTAGGGAGAAATTCCCTTTGGCCACAAGTTTAGACCATGAACCAAACAAGGGGATTTCCACTGATAAGGAATTATAGGCTTTTTATTTTTCAACACATGGTTAATAATATTTGGGCACCAACCTTGCACCTATCACTACAAACTCAAAATATTAAAATTCAATGGAAAATCAACCTAAAACTCAAGTAAATTTTAAAAACCAATAAATAAAAAAATAATTGGGAATGTGAGGTTTCATTTATGAAAATACCAATATAAATTTATTTCAAATACAAACTCCTAATAAAAAAATTATATTGATATTAGAAGATTATTATCAATGGTTTTGGAAAAACTTTCAGGAGATACTCTAAATTTTCATTAATAATTAATGGTTTACTATAATTTATTTCTTCATATATATTTCTATTTTTTACAATTTTTTAAAATTTAATAAAATAATAATAAAAAATTTGTGGTTTTAATTTATTTTAATTTTATGAAAGGAATATGTCGTTACACATTTTTTTATCATTCACTATTTCCTATGATACTAAATAATACTTATTAGGACATATTAATTTTCATATAAGATATTGTGGCCTTGGTATACAGAGTTAAGAATGAAATTATGGTGTTGTGATCAGTGTATTTTTTGAGAAAACACATCTTCCAATTCGAATGGGGGACAATCCAATCAATATTAAGTTACTTAATATATTACAAAACCCATATAGATTCACTCTAATGAAGTGTGGTTGGTTTTATATATTTCATGATAGAATAGATAATATTTACTATTATATTTTAGTATTATTTTATTATTTATCTAATTAATAAAAATAAAAAAAATAAAAAAATATAATATGATATATTTTACTATAGAGTTTCTTATGGTGTACAACACAAATTATTAAAATATAGAGAAAACTATTAGGTTATGGTGAAGAGAGATAATATACTATTACCCCATAATATTAGTGTGTCCTGATAAGAATTACTCATACCATATAGCCTGATTATTATACATATTGAATAAGTTAGGTGGATATAGTGTGTCTTTATTTTTAAAATATATATCGTAGATTATTTAATATTTAATTTATATAATTATTGAATGCATTGTTTATCAACTGATTCCGATTATTATTCACTTTACTTATCAATATAGATAACTAATCATAGATATATAACATTAAATAAGACATTATTATTACTTGATGTGTGGTTAAAATTAATGTTTTTATTTATTATTAAATGTGTTCTTGTGAAATAATCATATTAATATGTAATTTTTCATCAACATACATAGTTATTCCATTAGGGTGTTCCAACCGATCAAATATCAATGTTTCTAATGACTTATTAAGTCATTGGTCAAAATTTATATAGAATTATATTAAGTAAATGTTAAATTTTTGGACAATATTTTATTATATTAATTATTATTTATGTATATTCATTTTTATTAGTCTATGGTTGAGTTGGAACAACTTCTAGATGAGTAATGATATATTACTATTAATAAAGATTAGATCTCTTAGGGAATTATACATTGTAATAAACTTTGATTCTCACTTAAATAGTAAATAATTTTTCCATGAACAATGTTTATATTACAAGAGTCATTTGGAACATATAACGAAGCATTGTTGTACACAATATCAGTGTTTTTTTCCAAGATGTAGTCAAAACATCACATGATATATTCTAATATGATTAAGTAAGGAATATTATACAAAAATAAATATACTTTTATAGAGGTGAATTTATAACTATTTGATTGGTGTTATGGATAAGGAAATGAATTTTTAGCTGAAGTACATCTCATGAAATCACAATTTATAGATATGATAAATTATATTAAAAATAATATTAATTATTATTATATTTACAATATATAATACCAATTTTCTCTATGGGAAAAAATATATATATTATTCAACATTATGAGTATTTATATGATAATACTCATGATTCTCCATATTCATGATGTATCTTATCTGAAATTTATCCTATTAAAAATTGTTTTAAAATTATAACTCTAATTTATGTTTCATTCATGTATTAGATAATAAAAATTTAGAATATGAGGTTATATTGTGGTCAAAATATTTGAAAATTGTTTTGGATTCATTTTTGACTTTTTGAAATTAAAAACACATTGTTCAAAGTTATAGTTCACATTAAATGGTTGAAGGTAATTTTTATAATAATATTATATTCAAAATAAAAAATCAGTATTAATTGATCAAAATTGGGGAAAATATTTGATTAATAAGGATGTTTAGGAAAATTATCATAAATAATTAATTATATTTTATTAAAAAAAATATGTGTTATTCTAAAATATAAAATATCCAAAATTATTGAATATGAATTATAATAATTATAACACTTTTTAATGGACAATATTTTTACTGAATGGTCAAAAATAAATAAACAAGATGAATATTTTATTAAAATTTATTAGAATGAATAAGAATAAATTTATAAATTATAGGAATAAATTTATTATAAAAATAATTTGATACGACATAAAAATTGATAGTTTATTATTTTAGAGGTATATCTCATGTGTTTAAAATGTACATTAATTGATCAAAACTATTAATGGGTGTTTAAATTTTTAGCAAAAATATACAGAATGTTTTTTCAATTATTTTTTATCTTGTAGGAATGAACTATATTTAAAGAAGATAAAAATATTATTTATAATAAAATATGCTCTGTTATGCTGTGAGGATTATTTTTCAGTTAAGTATTGGGATTTCTATAAGTTAAATATCTAGAAGATACATTTGAATAAATTAGATGAAGAAATATTTATGCACCCCATTGAAGTCCATATTAAGACCAATTAGTAAAGTTGCATGGATTCAACCCAACAGATATTTTTTATTGAAATATAGATGAAGAGAATTAGTTGAGTAGAAGATAGCTCAGTAGAAGTTATAGATATGTTAATAGTGGTGTTTAACTGTGGTAATATAAAGGGACAAATGTTCTGGCATATGAACATGGGTATTTAACTCCTTCTAGAGGAATGAATGATTTATCTTGATGGATTACATTTCTGATACAACATAGAATTCCTATAAGACATAGATATTGGCTAACATAATGGATGTTTTTTCATTTAAGGGATATCTATAATAAGATGAGTTCGGATCATTAAAATTTTCTTGGACTTAAATAACTTATGTTAGGGAAATATCATTGAAAATTAAGAGTGAAATTGTATAATTCTTGGAAGATAAAACTATTTATTATAGGGGCTGGTTGAGGTGGATATTTTATTTTACTAAGTGGGAGGTTTCCCTTGAGGATCTGAGTGGAGTGACACTATTTATATGGAGATCAAAATGTGATGCAACCTTATATTATTGACTAGATGCTATGGAGTTGTCTATAATTATTTTTTGTGGAACATAATTTATATATTTATGAATGAATATATAATAGAGTTATGAAATTTCATGTATCTCAATATTTTCGATGTAGGGATTTCATTTCACCCCATGGGTGTTTTTTCCCATCGAGGGATTATAGATAAGAGTCATTAGAGTGGTAGATAGAGTCCTTTCAATTACGGTTCTTGGGAGGAAGCTCTTGAAAGTTGTCCCTTATAACTCGATCTTGGTTGGGTTATCAAATATTGATGTTCTATTACTCCTTAGTTTTTCTCTTAAAGAAATCATGATAGGTGTTCCCCTTATGGAGTATAAGTAACATCTAAACCATGTACTTTTTTGTTTTTTCAATTCCTTTTATGTCATTTTTTCTTTATTGTTCATTAACTTTGAATAGAATCTCTTATTTGGGTCAATGAGGTAACTATAACCAAAGGGATGAGTTCCTCAATGTGTTGGATGGTGTCCCTAGAGCTCATAGTTATAGATGCTAAACCATTGTAGATTTATTGAATTTAATTTGTGACTTTTAAAAATTTATATTACATATCAATCCCTAACAAGTTGTATCAGCACCTAGTTTCACAACATCTAATGAGAAATTTCTCAATAATACTTAGTACATCTGGTCAATCAGTTTAATATGTTCATAACTAAAGTCCATGGGTTAGAAAAAATCATTACTATGGTGTTTGGGTGTAATGAATTTCAAACTTTATTGGTTGATTTTGGCACTAGGTTCAGTTTGTCAAGTTGATATTCAAAGCTTGGTTGGGATACTGTTGAATAATTCTAGAAGATAGTCCTAATAACTTACACTTTTTTGATTTTGTGGGTAGTAATTATTTTAGGAGGATAGTTTTAAAATGTGTGTTCACTAGATTTTTGATTTAATGATAAAAGTTGTGTATTTTATATGATGTTAGATTTCAACATATATAGAGTATATAATTTTAATTAAATATTGAATCAATGTGAATAAAAGTTTGTTAAATAGGTTTGGAATACATTATATGAAATTTTTGGATCCACTAGGGACTTTAGTGAGATATTCCTTAAGAGGATGTATATCATTATAAGAAACTCATTCTTATTTACCCACATAACAGGAAACACTAATTTCCCTGACAAATCCTGGCCTCACTTATTAGTAAGGTCAATCATGTTTTCTAATATATAGTGATTATCCAAATAATTAGTGTATTGATCTTATAAATATTTAAAGAATATTTATGATCAATCATTTCATATTAACTGATTGTTGTCATATAGAATTTATGTAAAACAAGAACATGGGACATAAAAATTTTACATAGTCTACCCAAACTAGGCTAGTCCATGGATCATACAATTTAAATTTGTCAAAGTACCATAATCCAGTTAGAATGTTTTAGTGGTAGATCTAGGATAGGTTACTCTAATACCTCAAGATCCATACCATTATAATATTTAGTGATTACTAACTACCACACAAGGTTCAATCATTTTATCCTCTCCATTCGTTCACTACTTTTGGAGGGAAATATCTTTGTCACACATTCCAATGAATGAAATAATTTTCTATTGATTATAATAACTACACATCTATAAAATAGGCCTTTATGAATGCTAAAAATTACATTTATCATCACTAGAGAAGCATCACCTACTAGATAGAGGTTAAAATCCCCAGTCTTTTATTAGTGCTTTCTCATGCGCTGATAAAGGACCATTTATCTGTGCTTCTATAATCGCAGATAAAGGGGCATACTGTAGTGTGTTGTTAGATCACACTGCCCCACCAGTGTAGTGTGGTGTAACAGCACACTAAAGCACCAAAAAATAAAAAAATAAATAATGAATATAGAATTTAAATGAATTGAAAACAATCTATGCTCATTTCCTCAATTTTTCTGATAAGATGCATGCTTTAAACTAAAATAATAATTATATATTGATAAATGAACTTGGATTTGTACTAGTCACACTGTGAGTTAGATAGAGGTGTATCTTATTATTATAAGTCTCAAATGACTTATGGATCAATTTACTAAAGTATCAAAAAAATTCAAATGTGTTTTCCCAGTTTTGTGTACATCACTTGTATATTTTACTAAAATGACATTTTAAATAGGAAACACGCACTTTGACTAATATCAATCATATTGTGTATTCGTTTGACATGATAATAATTCCTAAAAGTCCAAAATTACTTATTAATCATTTCCCCAAATTAAAAAGGCAATATGAGTGTGTTTTCTCATCTTTGTGTGAGTGAGACATTTTAAACTAAAATATTGATTCTAACCCGATAACAGACACATTGAGTCATACAGGACACATCATGTATCGAATTGAGGTTTGGATGATTCTTAATTGTCAAAAATGACAGAGGTATTGTTTTCTTAATGTAAATAAAACAATTTGAATGAGGTTTCTCATTTTTTTTAGTAGGTGATTTGTACTTTTTAATAAAATTAATGTCAATTTTTATAAAAAGATGTACTTTGAGTAATATCGGTCACACCCTGAATCAGATTGAGGTGTGGATAATTATTACACATACCAAAAGGATTAAGGATAATTTTCATAAAGTTTCAATACAATATGAGTGGGTTTACTTAGTTTTGAGTACATCACATGTCTTTTTTACTAAAATGTCATTTTAAATTGGAAACATGCACTTTGACTCATAAGGACCACATCATGTATCAGTTTGATGTGATAATAATTTCTACACATCACAAGTTACTTTTGAATCAATTTCCTAAATTATCGTGAAAATCCAAGTGCATTTTCTTGGTTTTCAGTGAGTGGCATTTGTTTAACTAAACTCTTGATTTAAAATGGATAATGAACACATTGTATCATATTGGGCACACCGTACAATATATTGAGGTGATCTTGATTCATACATGTTAAAAATAATTTAATGATAATTTTACTTAATTAAAAAAATAGTATGAATTTCTTTTCTCAATTTGGATTAGCACATTCCTCCTTTTTTATTAAAATTGATGTCATTTTTAAATAAAAATTTGAACTTGGAGTCATATTGGTCACACCATGCATCAGATTGAGGTACAATTTATTCCTAATCATATAAAATGAAATATGGATCATTTGCCTAAAGTATACAAAAATCTAAATTCATTTTCATATTTTTGAGTTTCTCACTTGTTTTTTTACTAAAATGTCATTTTAAACTGGAAACACGCACTTTGACCTATACTGATCACATCGGGTATCAGTTTGATGTGAGATAGATTCCTAAATATCAAAAAGGAATTATGAATCGATATTAAAAATTATCAAGAAAATATTAGCATGTTTTATTTTTTTCAGTGAGTGACATTTTTTGAACTAAACTGATTATTTTAAGCTGATAACAGACACATTTAGTCATACTGGGAACATCCTTCTTCAGATTAAGTTGTAGATGATTCTTATAAGTCAAAAATAACTTATGGATCATTGAACTAAAGTATTAAAATAATATTAAGGAGTTTTATTGTTTTTCAGTAGGGCGGTTGTTCTTTTTATTAAAATTTATGTCATTTTTAAATAAAAAAGACGCAATAATAGTCATACTAGTCACACCATGCATCATATTGAGGTACGACTAATTCTGAAATGTCTCAAATGACAGTTGGGTCATTTTCATGAATAACCAAAACACTATAAATTCATTTTCTTATTTTTGAGTCTGTAACATGTTTTTTTACTAAAATTAATTTTAATCTGGAAATACACATTTTGACCTATACTGATCACATTGTGTATTGGTTTAACATGAGACTGATTCCTACATGTCAAAAAATAATTATGAATTGATGTCCTAAATTATCGACAATCCAATCATGTTTTATTTGTTTTTAGGGAGTGAATTTTTTTGAAATAAACTATAAATTTTAAACTGATAATGGAATCATTGATTCATAGTGGTCACACCTTGCATCGAATTGAAGTTTAGTTAATTCATACTCATCTCAAATGACTTATAGATCATGTACCTAAGTGAGAAAAAATTAAATTCCTCCATAAAAATATTTTTCCCCTCATATGAAAACGTATAATTTTTTTAATAGTATAATACATATTAGAGAACCCATCTTTTATAAAAAACATTAAAAAATACTCAACCAATTATTTCATTAGTGTTTTATTCAAGTCCTTGGGGATAATTTTGATGGTAAAAATGAAATTAATTCAATTTTAACCTTTCCTCCACATCAAATCAAATAAATTAATTTCAGTTACATACACTCATCATCTAAAATTATGCTATTGCAGCTGAAGACCCCCGGGTTGTGAAGCACTGTAGTGGCGTAATATGATTCTTCCATCTCTACCCTCTCTATTTCATACACTCCCTTCACTCTATTTTTAAACTTATTATATGTATCTTTTATCTATAATGATTTGGTGGAAATGGAGGAATCTATTTAATAAATTGTTCCAATATTATAATTCCCACAAATAAGAGATATTTCCCCTTTTATAGAACACAATGAAGTACAATTGTCATCCTAATTAGCACATCTCCTGAATAGTTATCATTTCATTTTGTGGTTCTACACACATTCTCCATCTCTTGTAGACATGATCATATATTTCTTGAAATACTCTATGAAATATTCATCCATGGGATGACTAATTATAAGAGTATTATAAGAAACATTAAAGGGGGTGGGATGATTCGTAAGGAAGAAAAATTCAATTATAACTATTTGGGATATGAAACTAATGAAGATGAAAATTATACTTCATTGTGTTATATAAAATCATAAATACATCCCATTTTTTAGAATTACACCATTGAAACTAGTTATTAACTTGACGGCTCAAATTTCCACCAACTCCTTCTAGAGTAATGTTCCACAGAACCAGAGAAATGATAGAGAGAATGGCGGGAAATAAATTGAGAGGGTGGAGACGGAAGAATCAGAAAATGAAATTTTAGTGCTTCACTGCCCAAGGGTATGGTTTTTCTATAGTTTAATTACAACTGATGAGTGTATGTTACTAAAATTACTATATTTTATTTTACGTGGAGTCAAAGTTAATGGTTAATTAATTTAATTTTTCTCCTTGAAATTATCCACAAGGATCAGAATAAGTCATTAATAAAATAATTTATTGAGGTTTTATTTATAATGTTTTTTTCGATAAATAATGGTTGTTTTAGGTTTTATTTTATTAAAAAATAATAACGTTTTATATGATTAGAAAAAGATGTTGATAGAGGCATGTACTTTGTTCACACTTACCTCAATAGGTAATAAACATGAACGGGGTTCACAACTTCCTCTATTAAAAACAATAAAACAGAGGTCACTCTTCATTCGCTACATAGATTAAAAAGTTTAATCTACAAAGATATTATATTTATATGTTATATATATATATATATTTTATATTAGTAAATTTCTATGAATAAAATTATATATATGTATGTGTGTATATTATTTATCATATTTATATTTATTTAAAAAAATAATATATTAGTCATCATATATATAATAATATTTTTTCTAATAAATCTAAAAAATACTATTAATAATAATTTATAAATTATATAAATTATAAATAATTATTATTCTGGGTAATTGTGTATAAGATATAATTATTTAAATTTTGGAATGATAAATTATTTCAAAAAAATGGATAGATAGTAACCTAATTTTATTATTTTGAAAGTAACATGATTCTAAAATATTTTATTATTTTATTAATTACAAATAATATTAATGTTAATTAAATGTATATATAGATCTAAAAAGTATATATAGACCTAAAATGATGAATACTTGAAAAAAAAATTATTATATAGAATTTGGTAAATTCCATTCTATTTTTTAGAACAAATGATGTTGCAAACTAAGGATTCTAGGGAGACTATCTAATACACATTTACCCATTATTAAGATTCTAGGGAGTTCTTAAAATAAGTTGGCATAAAGAAATAATACACATCAACAAGATATATCATAAACAAAATAAGAAAAACACACTAACCCTTGCAACATTAATCCTATACACATATAAATCAATTTGGTCATTAATTTTAGGTTTTTATAATAAGAACCTCCACGATTTATATAGTGGAATAAATATTTATTTAATTGGTTTATCTACAGAATAGAGGTGATTCACTAAGAATTAAAATTAGTGAGAAAATTAAGCTTGTGGAGAAAGATCAGATATTGATGTACACAACAAGAAAAATTGATTCAAAACAACAATTAAAAAAGACCAAAACATGATATTCAAAATAGTATTCAACCAAACCATGGATCATAAGAAAACATTATACAAAAACCAGAGCACAAAAATGGAATAAAAATAGGAACCTACATAGAAAAATCAATAACCCTCAGATCTAGATATAAAAATGACAAATGTAGAAATAAAATCGGAACTTGAAAAGGAAAAAACAGGAAAACCTCACTCGGTTGAAGAAAATTCGAGAACCTCTGATCAAGATCACAGTTTTTTCTTCGGAAAGCCTAACTAAAATAGGATTCCTTTTATTGGGTGATTATTGATCAACTGGAGGAAGTGCCTTTGTGTGATTCGAGTGGGTTTGTGTGATACGAGCTTCAATTCAATAATGAGCTGCCCCCCCCCCCCCGAAGACTCACATTCAACAGCCATTATATTGAATGGGTCATTAGAAACATACAACTGAATATTCCCTATCGGACTTTTACTAACACCAGGCTTCAATCCTGTGTCATTATCTCCAAAAACCACAATATGTTGTTGTTCACAATTCTTGGTCCCTCACCTATAGGTAGGTGTAGAATGACTTTATTTCTTACAAAAACTGTAGAAATCGACCAATGAGTCAAACCACGCAACCTTATTTCATCAAAATTCATCCCCCACTATAATCCAAATATAATCTGTAGGCACTCTATAGACATTAAATTACACAAAAATTCAAGTAGAAATAGTGTGATAAATAGAACATAAATATCTACCAACAAGATTCCCTTGCTTGAGTATAATTAATGGATTTTGAAAAGGTAAAGGGATATTGGAGAAACTAACCCAAATCGTTGTTATTGGAATGTTTTGCTTCATATATAAGTCATATTACCAACAAAAGAGATGGAACTAAAAGTCGTTGAAGCTACGGGGGGCACTGGACCAAGAACTGACTAGATCTTCCCCTGACGAAAACTGAATCATGATGTTCCTTTTGTTAAGAAGACCTATCATCTCTCAATCTTGAAACCCATAAGACTCAATGATTAACCTATAAAAGGTATACACAGAAGGGTGAAGCTAGTTAAAATGCATAATCAAGGGGAGTTAAGAAGAGTCGATGTCATGTTGTACTTTGAGGTCATGATCAAAAGATTTAGAACACCATTAAACAGGTCTAAGACAATAGGGTGAAGAAATTGAGGGAATTATGGGAAAAATATAGGTTAGAGAAAGGGGAGAATTAATGAGAATAAGCCTCAAAGGGTTCTCTACAAGTTAGGTTTTTTAATTAGAACGGGACACTTTTATCAAGGATTATTATTTAAGCACTGATAAAAGTCATATTTATCTGTTCTTTTTTAGCGGTGATAATGGTAGGTCTTTATTAATGCTAAAAAGAACTGATAAATATTAATTTTATCAGTTCTTTTTTAGCATTGATAACGATTTGTTTTATCATCGCTTGTTACTTAAGCGTTGATAAAGGATTCATAATTACAATTATAAATAAAAAAAATTATGTGTGTATATATATATATACTTAATCTATATATATAAATATAAATATAGTAAATATATTCCTTATTTAAATATATGTATTATAATTTTATAGTTATTTAAATTTATAATTATTTATTTATGATTATAAAAATAATTTTAAAAATGAATATTTATATCATTAGATATATTTATATAATAAATATATATAAAAATAAATATAATAAATTTATTCTTTATTTAAGTAAATTTATTAGAAACTTAATATTTATTTAAATATATATAATTATGTATTTATAATTATTTAAAAATATATTATTATTTATTTATAAATATATAAAATCTTTTAAGAAAGTATTTATTTACTTATATTTATAAATATATAATTTTATAAATATAGTATGTACATTTTTAAATATATTTATTTATAAATATTTTTTTATAAATATTTTTTTACAGTTATTTTTTAACATTATTATTGAATACCTTATTTTAAGTTCATATGGGTTACAAATGAGTGGAATTAAATAAATTAAAAATAATAACACTTTAAGAATATTGAAAAATGGATAATTCTTGTATGTGTACATTGTATATAAAAATGCATTAATTTTTTATATGTGAAATCAATATAACACACATTTTATCTTTATTAAATTGAAAAATCAAACGATATTCAATTATATTTCCATTACTCTATGAAATTGTTCAGTATTTTTAATTTACATTAATTTTTAATTATAAACCATAATTCACTAAATATAGAAGATAAATATTTTGTAATATATAAATCATATTTATAAACCTTAATATATATCTATATATTCAATATATATGATTTATTAACATTATCAATAATCATCTAATTAATAAAATGTTTAGTATTTTTCTAAATTTACTTATTTTAAATTTGATTTGTTTAATTTTTATTTTGAATATCTATATATTTAATATATAATATTTATTAGTATTTACAATTTATATATAGTATAATAAATTTTTTAATTTTTATAAATAATTATTTAATTAATAAAGTTTTTAATATTTTTTTAATAATCTCATTTTTTTATTTTTATTTAATTAATTATTTCATTTCATTTATCCATACCTTCATCAGTGCATAAATAAAAATGATAAAGGACTCCTTTAATTATGTTAAAAATATAACACTCATAAATTTTTCCCCTTATCAGCACTAAAAATATAGCACTGCTAAAGGGAAGCCTTTATCAGCATTAAAAAAAGTGTTGATAAATAGTACCTTTATCAGTGATAAAACGAACTTATAAAGTGTTAAATTTATCAGCACCTTATTTAGCACTAAAAATGAAGCCATATATCAGTACTTTTTCTTACGCTGTTAAATACAAGTGCTATTAAATTATTGTTTTTTATTAGTTTTATATGTTCTCATTGATCTTCACAAAGCTCTTCCACATAACTGACTGTGAACCTCGGTATTTTGCTAGATTCAATTCCTCTAATTAACTAGTCTTCAAGGAATACCGGCTTCCATTTGTAATTTCTAAAATGAGTGCCAATGAATTTATTTATTATTCACTTAATGTGAAAGCCCAAAAAGAAATTTCAGGAAACTCTTCACTTTTTCATGAAACTATTACACATTCATATAACTATTAGATTTTTATACAGCATCTCAACTTTAAGTAATTGTAAAATTTTCATTAATCTTACTCAGTATTACAGAAAAAGTATTTTTCTCTATGTAACTGATCCTTATGTTAATGCATTCACACAACCAAAAAAATTCACAAAACTCACTTAGGAAAACATACACAAGTAATTTATTCTCAACAAATATTATTTCTTTACTCGTTCTCATAATAAATACCTTTAAAAACTATTTTATGATATCATAACCTCTATATCTTCATTATAGTTTTCATTTCTCTAATGAGGGTTGTTACCCATTATTTGTAAATTTTTTGTCCCATCAAACAAATTCCTTTCCTGCCACTAACTTTTCATGAAACTTTCCTAGTTCACTGAACTTCAACAATTTGATGTCTCCTTTAGAGGTAAACTCACCACTTTCATGAAATATCAATATTTATTTTATAGTTCTACGTAAATCATTATTTATCATCCAAAATTGAATTATATGAAACTTTTAAATGTTCAAGAAACACATGTATTTTCTATATTTTTATAAGGAAACCTGAAATTTTCACTTTCAAAAAAACTCATGTAAATTTTAATACCTTTCGTACAACATTTTCACTTGTATGAAAGTCATTCCTTTTCTATATTTCATTGAGATTTCTTGGAATAACAATTTTCTTGAAAATTATAATTTTTTGAAGACTTATTTCTTTTCATATTTATTATTCCAAAATACTACACACTCTAAAACACTCTATAATAATTCATCCATGAATATATCAAATACATTATATTGTTTACATTTTTTTAACAAACATTTCATGACGCACCCTTATTTTGGTTCTCCTATTTATCTGATAGATACAAAACATCTCTCAATATAATCATGAAAGACATTTAATCTCACACAATTTTTCATAAAATCCACCATATTCACTTTATTAGGAACACCACCAAACATTAACATATTTAAACTGTGATCAAAAAATCCATCATTTTATGAAACACCATTTCAATGTAATCAGTGAATCAAAAACAACATTATTGATAACAAATACAAATCATTGAAACAACAATTCTCATTAGAATCCAAAAATATCCCCCTTTGGATTTCATAACAACACTTTCTTGAATCCATTTTCTCATTATCAGTACCATGTATTGAAGAATCCTAAATATCAATTGATCTAAAATTCTTATACCAAATGTTTTGGACCATTCATAATTTCTACAATATCAATGGTGTGAACATTTATACATAGATATTATCTCTTGAGAAGACCATATCATAAATGTACGGACCTCAACCCTAGTTTCCCAAAGTCGGTACCTTATATTAATACATTGGTATGTTTACATGGATTTGGCTTACCAAAAGACTGAATAGTTTAGTAGTTTTTTAAAACTAGATACATACATATTATTTTAATTCCAAAGTGAATGAAAAAAAACAACATTGTAACTCCATTAGAAAAATCCAAAAACTCCTAGATTATTTTGATAACATATTAATAATAATCTTTTTTTCATCCTGGGGAAAAATAAAACATACGAAAGGGGTGATCTCATATTGTCAATAAGGGTAAGTAAATACATCATAATTTTTCATAAACATAAAGATTAGGCATGGTGAGTAACAAAAAACACATTCCTTTAAAAATAAACTTTAACATAATATGAAAAGGATGAATGTTGAGTAAATAAATCCATATAACTGAACATAATAGAATGAAACTTATTCATGGATAATTAAATAGTGAAATATCATATGTTTTATCAATTACAAATATCATAATTAGGGAATTCAAAATTTTTGTCATCTGAAACATTCCATCGAGTCCTCAACCAAGACATCTGAAAATACTAGGCTAATGCCTTAACCAAAACCCAATTTTGTTTTGTCACATGAGACCTACTGATGAATCGAGGGGAAATATCAGGCCCCACCCATCACATTATAAGTCTAATAAATTTCTAAAATGTATGGTTCTAAACATAAAAAACATGAACATATGAAATGTAAATAACCTTCCCCAATCTATAATCATAATCGCTAACCAATTAGAGTAACATGGTGAATGGTATCATGGTAGAACATCCATAGTAAAACTAGTCAGAAACAAGTTAATAACATATGATTGATGAAAATAATATGTTATCAATCTCAATAAGGAATAAAATTCAATAGATTTGTTTAAATTGTTGAAAATACTAAAATAAAATCATTGAAGAATTATTGAGAGAAATACCTCTTTTAATTTGCATTGTAGAGTTATTTTGTAAAAAAATTATTTCTCATAATTGTTTTTATAAAACCAGTAATGAACAAATATATCGTTTAATTATAAATTATTTATTTTATAAAAATAATTATGTCTTAAAATAGATTACTGATGGTACTCAAAAATTGGTAAAAAATCGATATATTCCCTTTAATCAGGCTAGCACATCATGAAGAATTGAAAGCAGAACCTTAAAAAATAGTTCCTATAATATAAATTTAAAATGGTCTGGAAATATATGTTTGGAATGTATACAAATAATTTTTTAGTATATAAAAATAATTAATAATTAAATTTATGTTTGGAGAGAGAAAGTGTAACGACCATATATTTTTAAAAGTAAATTCCTTTCTTATAAATATGTCATAATCACATGAAATCACAACATAATTAACTACTAAGTGCTATTTGATCCTTAAAACATATGTTTTTCATTTCTGTGACGTGAATTTCAAAAATCTGATATACACAGTTGTGATCAGTAAGTTATTTAGAGTCCGATAAGAAAAACATAATTTTTGGTGAATAGTAACCTACCTTATGAATAGTAACATACCCTTATGAATATTTATATACCCTAATGAATATTGACCTTACTTATGATATTATATAAATAATATTCAACTGTAAGTATGATATATCTATTCTTTAAAATAAGTAAACAAATGTTTTAAAACTCTTCTTTTTAGAATAAATTATGATTTAATTAAATATTAAATTAATAATATTTAGAAATTTATTTTTCAAAAATGGACTTCATTTTTGGATTCTACACGTCGAAAAATGGTTGGGGTAAATTTTTGAGATTTTTCTGAAATACTTGAATTTTTTATGAATAGTGACATACCATAAATTGCAAAATTAAGATAAATACACTAATTATAGAGTCATGTGTGATGTTTTTCTGATGTGAGCTCACATGGTTCGGTATCACATGATAAAATTACTATTCTTGGTCATGTAATTATCATTATTCCTTTTCTTGAGTATAAATAATAAATTAATGAGTTTTTTATTAAGAATTCCCCTCTCTCCTCCACTATAAAAACCCACTCTCACCCCACTTCCGTCCACTCCTATCAAGACTTGTTCCTTCTCCGAATTATGTCCAAACACCCTCCCAACATCCTCTCCTACTTCTATAAATCTTCAGTCTCATAAAAAGTCCAAAACCTCTCCCTTAAAGAGGCTCTCAAGAGAATTTGGTTCAAGAGGTAAATTCCTCTTTTCAATTCATTGCCTTTCCTTTCAAGTTAATTTGTTTTATTTTATATTACCTATCCTTATCCAAATTTTGTGATTACTATAGTACCTTATATTTACTGTAATTTTGTCTTGATAGTGGAATAATTTATCATCATCTCCCCCTTTTACCTTGTTTTATACTAGTGGCTAGAACACCATCTGAGATGTGTCAATTTTCAACATTCATGAACGATGGACTTTCAATTTATATTGTCATTCTAAATTATGGACATAAAACCATTCTTGTTATGGTTGAGCCAGATTATTATATATAATATAATCTACTTAAGATTATGTAATTCCTTTGTACAAATGGTATTATGTTATAAAGAAAAATGATTTTGCTGTAATCAAAACGCCCAAATTAACTGAAATAATTATCATTAATGTTCTATATGATAATTCATCCTATTTCCATGTAAAAAAGTTATATAAATTACCAATAACACCTATTTATGTTCATTATAATATATAATTTCAATTTTGGAGATTTACATTCATTCCACATACTTTAAAATAAGTGAACCAAAGATAAAAATAAAGAAAATGAGCACTCTGAAGCGACGGAATTTGATACAATAACTTCTCAATAAGAACATAAATGAACTAACTAGAATTATGATAAACTAAATACATGTCTAATAAGTTTTTAAAAAATTTATTAATAAGTATAATTTCATCTTCCATGAGCTTAAGATCGAGAGATGAACACGTTTGGAGTTAAGGTAATGGTTTTCCACCAGAACTTCCATTTTCATTCGAGTTACTTTTATTGTATAATTTCCTCAATGAAATTATTAAATATTGTTATTTACACCTCATAAATTATTTATGAGTATTCTATATATGTACACCAACCAGAATCCTACCCTATTTTCTAGATAGTTACATGTTTCTAAAGAATCTCTCAAAACTATTTCCAAAAATACGAGCCCGATACAAGGGAATTTCTCAAATGCATATTAATTTTCATGGGAAAGCTATAATATAATTTTGGAAACCATTATCCTTCTAAAACACGCATTTTATCATTAAATAATATCTTACTTTACTTCTAGTTTTATATAAATATTTTTCCAAAGGAACACTTCTTTTAAAAATAAAAGAGTATTTATCACAAGAATCGCATAATGATTTTAGAAGATTATTCTCGTTTGATTCAACACCATTGTTGATTGTTATGTATTATTGGGGTTACTAATTTATTATGTAATATACCATATTTTATTTAATGGTTTATGACTAACTTTATTGTGGATGAACTATCCTAAAACCATTCACCATATAATTCTGAATGGTTAGTGTTTGTGTTAAATAATTGGGGAAAGTTAGTTACATTTCATATGATAGTTTCAATATGAATGTATATGTTTTTTATGTTTATCCCAGCCCATATGAGGAATTAATTGGACTTATTATGTGAGGGGTGGGGCTCGCTAGAGCCCCTCGATCCATCGGTAGGTCTCATGAGATATGTAGACGTGGAATTGGCCATGGCCTTTCCCAATGTGATGTGGATTTTGGCTGAGGCCTTAATCATTAGACGTCTTGGTTGAGGCTATGAAAAAATGTTTCAGAATGTCCGGAATAAGAACTTCTTTCATTATGAAGCTAGTAATTGAATGTTCATGTGGTTATTCGACTATTATAATACCCCTGATTATGTTATTAATAATGTAATTATTTACTCAGCACATATCCCTACCATAATGTGTTCAATTTTATTATTAAAGGGATGTGTTTTCAATTATTCACCATGTCTAATGTTTATATTATTCTCCACTGTATTGGTTACTCTTACTGATCATTTGAGCTCACCCCTTTCTTATGTTTCATTTTCTCAGGACATGAAGAAGTAATTTATGAATGACTTGGAAGCATAATCTAGAAGATGTGATGTTTATAGTGAAATAATTTAGTGTTGTTTTTACCTTCATGTAGTAATGTTAAACTTATGTATGTAACTTGCATCCAATAATACTATATTACTTAGTCCTTCAGGATTTGTATTCCTTGTATATATGCCATCATAATCAAATAAGGTGCCGGCTTCGGGCAACTAGGGTCGGGTCCTTATAGTTGGAATCATAGGAAGTTTAGTATAATACTTGGAAGCTAGATTTAGAAAACGTAGAATTAGGGAAGAGCCCCTAAGTTATTATATGAGGATATACATACAATAACGTCCAGGTATTTTGGTAAGGAATAGATTATGTGGATCTTTCAAGCAATACATCCCTGTCTGGATACGAGCTGGTAGAGGCTTCTTTGGTACAGATGTATCTAGGGGTAAAACCTGAAAACACCATTTTGAGTTAAACTTGAACGAGAATTGGTGCACAAAAACGGGCCTTGCTTCACTCTTGGTTATGACACTCCTGTGGGATATTCTTAGGATAATTCTCATTTTCTTTACAAGTCATTATGAATGACTGAAATGTAAAATGTTCCTCAAAGAAAACATATTTTTGAATATGAGATTAGTCATTCGTAGGATCTCAATTTTTTCTAAGTATTTTTTAATATAATATTATACATTATGACTCATAACCTAATATAGTGTATGCCATTATCTCTAGATGGCACCAAGTAAAAGGAATGCAAACCAGACGAACACACATGTCCCCTGTAGGTATTTTCCTCCAGTGCAAGATAATGTTGTAGGCTCTAGTGTTGTTACTGGTGTTTAGCAACTCATAACTATACTGGGACAACTCACTTTGGTTATGAATAATAACTTTACCCATATAGATCATCCTGATCCACCATGTGGAAGAGCTATAATGGATCACTTTATGCAATAACAGCCTCCATCATTCAATGGGACTGCAAACCCATTTTTTAGCAGAGCAGTGGATAAGTTCCCTCGAGAAGATATTTCATACATTGGGATGTAATGAAATAGATAAGGTTGACATGTCAGTATATCATCTATCGGGAGATGTGGATTAGTGGTGGTAATTAATCCAAAACACAAAGGAAGAGGAAGAGATAGAAGAGATGGAATGGAGAGATTTTAGGGAAATCTTCTTAGAAAAATATTTCCCTCGTGAGCAGCACATAGATATGGAGAGACAATTCTAGAATCTGAGGGAGAAGGAGGATGAAAATGTTGCCAAGTATGAAGCCAACTTCACAAGGTTATAATGACATGTTAAGGACTATATACAAAATCCAAGGAGAAAAATTGATCGATTATTTGATGGCCTAAAGCCATTCCTCCATCGGGTATTGGTCTCCCAATGTTTTTCATCGTATGAGGATATAGTTTCATGTGGTATCAAGATAGAAAATTAATTCTCTAAGTATTATGACTTTTAGGGAAACAATGAAAAGAAGAGGGCTTCTAAAAACCCTGGGAAAGGAAATAAGGAAACTTGGAATAAGGGAAGAGTTTAATTTCCACCATGTGATAATTGTGGAAGGAAACACCCTGGTGCATGCTTAAAAGGAAAAGGAGTTTGCTACAAATGTGGTCAGAAATTCCATCTTGTTGGTGATTGCAAAGGAAATAAGGAATCCAATGATGTTCAATGCTATAATTGTTGGGATAAGGGACACTATGCTATTTATTTTCCAAAGAGTCTAGTAAATAGTCATAAGAAAAGGCCAAGGGATCCGGACAAGCTTATGCAATCACAACTGCAGAGGTTGAAGTTCTTAATGATTTGGTGGCAGGTACTTTAATAATTTCCTCAAATTTAGCCAATACATTATTTGATTCTGGACCGTCACATTCATTTATATCTTCCCAGTTTTCCATGAAAATTAGATATGTCCAATTTAATTTAATAAAGGAGTTATCGTTCAAAACTCATAGTGGATGTATCATTACAACCAAGGCATGTCGATTAGTCCCCTCTAGATACAAAAATGTGCTCTAGTGGCTAACTTTATCATCATACCAATTACTAAATTTGATATAATTCTCAGAATGGATTTGCTATAAAATTGTGATGTGAAGATTAATTCTAAAAAGAAGGAAGTTACAATTTTTAAAAATGGTCTAGAATCCCTTGTCCTTAGGGAGGAAAGTTTTCCACCGGATTCTTATATAGAACCACCCCCAGTAGCTCTACTCAATACAATACTTGGAGGGGAAGATAAACCAATATCTATGGGCGAGGAAAGTAATCTTAAAATGGAAGATGTGCACATAGTGAAAGAGTAAATTAATTTATTTCCAGAGGATTTACCTAGACATCCTCTAGAGCAGGAAGTTGAGTTTTCTATTGATTTAATTCTTTATAAAAGACTTATATCAAGGACTCCTTATAGAATGGACACTGTGGAATTAGTATATCTAAATAGACAACTATATTATTTGAGTGAAAAAGGATTTATTCGACCTAGTGTTTCTCTATGGGGAGCATCTTTCCTCTTTGTCAAAAAGAAAGAAGGATCCATGAGGCTTTTCATTGAATAAAAGGAAATCAATTCTATTACAATAAGGAATAAGTATCCTCTACCCCGGATAGATGATTTATTTGACCAACTTCATGGATCTCAATACTTTTTGAATATTGAACATCGATCTAGATATCATCAGTTACGTGTGAGAAAAGAAGATATTCCTAAGATATCATTTTGGACTAGGTATGGGAATTACGAGTTTACAGTGATTCCTTTTGGACTGACAAATTCACCTTATGTTTTCATGGATTTAATGAATAGATTTTTCAAGGAATATCTTGATAAAATTGCTGTGTTATTCATAGATGATATCCTTATATACTCAAAAATCTATGAAGACCATGAGAATCACTTTCGGGTTATTCTGAGAACTCTTAGAATAAATAAATTATATGGGAAGTTTAGTAAGTGAGAATTCTGGCTCCAATCAGTTTCTTTTTTGTTCCATATTGTCTCTAAGGATGGAATCCTAGTTGATCCTGTGAAGTCATAGGCAATCCATGATTTTCCCATGACTACAAACATAACAATGGTATGTAGTTTTATTGTCTTAGGAGGTTATTATCGGCGTTTCGTTCAGAATTTTTCCTGACTGGATAACCTGCTAACCAAGCTCACACGTAAAGGAGTTCAGTTTGTGTGGAAAAAATAATGTACATAATGCTTTGGTGAATTGAATATAATCTTGGTCAATGATCTAATTTTGACACTTCCATCTGGAAGTGATGGATTTGTAATATACAACGATGTACCAAAGAATGGACTGGGTTGCGCCCTTATTCAAAATGATAAATTTATTACTTATGCATCAAGACAATTGAAGACTCATGAAAAAAATTATCCAACTCATGATCTTGAGTTAGCAGCAGTAATCTTTACTCTAAAAATATGGGGGCATTATTTCTACAGAGAGAGATGTGAGATTTATACGGACCACAAGTGTTTGAAATATATTTTCATGAAAAAAGAACTCAACATGAGTCAAAGAAGATGGCTCGAGTTACACAAATATTACGATTGTTCAATACAATACCACATAGGAAAGGAGAATAAGGTAGAAGATGCATTAAGCATGAAAGATCATGGACTTCTGACACAAATGAGGATTGAAAGAGATCCTATGTTCATTGATCTACTGAAGATGAATATGGGAATTGTTAAGGAAGGGGAAACGTCACTCCTCTTTAAAATGATTTCTAAATCATCATTACTAGAGAAGATAAAAATTTATCAATATGATGATGAGAATATGCACAAGAAAATTAATGCAGTTAAGGATGGGGGACTGGCTGACTTCGTGTATGAAGAAGGAGTTCTGATGTTTGGGAAGAGGTTATGTGTTTCATTAGTACCTGAGCTAAAAAGTGAACTATTAGACGATGCTCATAGCTCAAATTTCTCTATAAACCCAGGTATCACTAAGAAGTATAGAGATATGAAGATTCATTTTTGGTGGGAAACATGAAGAGGGAAATTTATGATTACGTGTCGAGATGTTTAGTTTGTCAAGAGGTGAATACAAGAGGACAATATCCTAGTGGAGTCATGCAACCCCTTGCTATACCTATGTGGAAATGGGATGATATTACAATGTACTTTGTCATGGGGCTACCAAAGACTCCAAGAAAGAAAGATACGATATGGGTCATTGTTGATCATCTTACAAAATATTCACATTTTCTTGAAATAAGGGAAGATGTACCACTTGAACGTTTAGTATGAATATATATTAAAGAATTTTTAAGACTTCATGGTGTACCCTCATCAATTGTCTCTGATCATGATACCCATTTTAAATCACGATGCAAGAAGAGTCTTTAGAGGGCCCTTGATATTGATCTTCGTTTGAGCACTTCCTACCACCCATAAACTGATGGACAATCCGATTAGACTATTAAAACATTGGAAGACATGTAGAGATCTTGTTTACTTGATTTTCATGGCATGTGGGATCAGTATTTACCTCTCATATAATTTTCCTACAACAATAGCTTCCATTAAAGTATTCAGATGGCACCCTATGAAGCATTATATGGGAGGAGATGTCGTACACCAACTTGTTAGAATGATGTTGGTGAAAGAAAGCTCGTGGGCCCAGAACATGTTGAAGAAACAACGGAAAATGTGAAGATTATACAGAACCATATCAAAACAGCTCAAAGTAGGAAAAATATCTATGCTGATAACTGTAGAATGGATTTGGAGTTTCAAGAAGGTTATCATGTTTTCTTAAAGGTATCTCCATGGAAGGGTATTATACGATTCAGTAAAATGGGAAAATTAAGTCCCAGGTACATCGGACCTTTTGAAGTTCTGGACCAAATTGGAGCCATAGCTTACAGTTTGGAAATGCCGCCAAGTCACTCCAAGGTTCACAATGTGTTCCATGTGTCAATGCTAAGAAATTACATGTCAGACCCAACACATGTACTCACTTATGAAGAAGAAGAACTTGAGCCCGATATATCTTATTGTGAAGAGCCTATCAAGATTCTTGATACTAGAGAACAAGTATTGAGAAATCATACGACTCGTCTGGTAAATCTTCTATGAAAGAACCATAAGATGGAGGAAGAAGTATGAGAGCCTGAGGAGATTATTTTAAAGACATACCCAAATCTTTTTAGGTAATATTTTGTGAATTTTGAGGATGAAATTTTTGTAAGGAGGGGAGAATGTAACGACCCAATATTTTTAGAAGGAAATTCATTTCTTATAAATATGTCATAATCACATGAAATCACAACATAATTAACTAATAATTGTTATATTTCCCTTAAAACATAAGTTTGTCACTTCTGTGATGTGAATTTCAAAACTCTGACATACACAGTTGCGATCAGTAAGTTATTTAGAGTTTGATAAGAAAAACATAATTTTTAGTGAATAGAAACATGACCTTATGAATAGTAATATACCCTTATGAATAGTGATATACCCTAATGAATAGTAACCATACTTATGGTAGTATATAAATAATATTCATGTTTATGTATGATATATCTATGCTTTAAAATAAGTAAACAAATATTTTAAAACTCTTGTTTTTAGAATAAATTATGATTTAATTAAATATTAAATTAATAATATTTATAAAATTATTTTTGAAAAATTGACTTCATTTTTGTATTCTACATGTTGAAAAATGGTTTAGGTGAATTTTTGGGATTTTTCTGAAATACTTGAATTTTTTATGAATAGTGACATACCATAAATTGCAAAATTAAGATAAATACACTAATTATAGATTCATGTGTGATGTTCTGCTGATGTAAGCCCACTTTGTTTGGGATCACATGATAAAATTACTATTCCTTGTCATGGAATACTCACTATTCCTTGTCTTGAGGATAAATAATAAATTAATGAGTTTTATATTAAGAAATCCCCTCTCTCCTCCACTATAAAACCCCCCTCTCACCCCCTTCCATTCACTCTTCTCAGGACTTCTGTCTTCTCAAAGTTCTATCCAAATATCTTCCCAACCTCCTCTACCACTTACAATAAGCTTTGGTCTCATAAAAAGACCAAAACCTCTCCCTTAAGTAGGCTCTCAAGGAAGTTTGGTTCAAGAGGTAAATTCCTCTTTTCAATTCTTTATCTTTCTTTTCAAGTTCATTTGTTTTCTTTTCTATTACCTCTCCTTAACCAAATTTTGTGATGAATCTTGTACCTTATACGTACTAGAATTTTTTCATTATATTAGACTAATTTATCATCATCTCCCCATTTTTACCTTCTTTTATACTAGTATCAGGAACACCATTCGAGATGTGTCAATTTTACATATTCAAGGACGATGGACTTTTGATTTCTATTTTCATTCTCAATTCTGGTCATGAAACCATTATTGTTATTGTTGAACCAGATTATTATATATATTATAAACTATTTAAGATTCTATAATCTCATTGTAAAAATGGTATTAAGTTATATAGAAAAATGAGTTTATTGCAATCAAAACCCACAAATTAACCGAAATAATTGTCATTAAAGTTATATATGATAATTCATCCTATTTTATTGTAACCAAGTTATATAAATTACCAATAACACCTATTTTTGTTCATAAATAATATATAATTTCAATTCTGGAGATTTACATTCATTCCACATACTTAAAAACAAGTCAACCAAAGATGGAAATAAAGAAAATGAACACTCTGAAGCGACGAGATTCGATTCAATAACTTATCAATAATAACATAAATGAACTAACCAGAATAATGATAAAATCAATACACATCTAATAAGTTCATAAAAAAGTTATTAATAAGTATAATTTCATATTCCATGAGCTTAAGTTTGAGAGAGGAACGCATTTGGAGTTAATGTAAGGGTTTTCCACCCGAACTTCCATTTTCATTCGGGTTACTTGTATTGTCTAATTTCCATGATGAAATTCTTATGTATTGTTATGTAATCCTCAAAAATTATGTGTGAGTATTTTATATATTTACACCAACCATATTCCTTCCTTATTTTTTGGATATTTACATGTTTTAAAAGAAGCTCTCAAAACTGTTTCCAAAAAATACGAGCCTGATACAATGGAATTTCTCAAATTCATATCTATTTTCAATGGCAAGATATAATCTAATTTTGGAAAAAATTATCCTTATAAAAACAATAATTTTATCATGAAATACTATCTTACTTTACTTCTGGTTTTATACAAATACTTTTCCAAAAGAACTCTTCTTTTCAAAATAAAAGAGTATTTATCACAAGAATTGCTTAATAATTTTAGAAGATTATTCTTGTTTGATTAAACACTATTGTTCATTCTTATGTATTGTTGGGGTTAATAATTTATGATTTCATATACCATATTTTATTTAATGTTTTATTACTAACTTTATTATGGATGAACTATCATAAAACCATTCACCAAATTATTCCAAATGGTTAGTGTTTGTGTTCAATAATTGGAGAAAGTTAGTTACATTTCATATGATAGTTTCAATATGAATGTATATGTTGTTTATGATTATCCCCACTCATATGAGGAAAAAATTGGACTTATTATGTGACAGGTGGGGCCCGATATAACCCCTCTATGCATTAGTAGGTCTCATGAGACAAGTAGACGTGGAATTGTCTGAGGCCTTTCCCAATGTGATATGGATTTTGGTCGAGGCCTTAATCATTAGAATTCTTAGCTGAGGCCATGAAAAAATGTTTCAGAATGTCTGGCATATTCAATTCACTCATTATGAAGCTATTAATTTAATGTTCATGTGGTTATTCTACTAGTAGAATACCCATGATTATGTTTTTTTAATGGCATTATTTACTCATCACATATCCCGGCCATAATGTGTTCAAGTTTATTATTAAAGGCATGTGTTTTCAATTATTCACAATGTCTAATGTTTATATTTTCTTCCACCGTATTACTTACTCTTACTGATCATTTGAGCTCAACGCTTTCTTATGTTTCATTTTCTCCGGACATGAAGAAGTAATTTATGAATGACTTGCAAGCATAATCTAGGAGATGTGATGTTTCTAGTGGAATAAATTAGTGTTGTTTTCCCTTCGTGTTGTAATGTTAAACTTATATATGTTACTTGTTTACGATAACACTAAACTACTTGGTCCTTCAGTATTTGTATTTATTGTAAGTATGCAAATGTAATCAAATAAGGCATCGGCTCTAGGCAACTAGGGTCGAATCCTTACAGAAAGCATAACCCAAATGAAAATGCAGGTTCGGGAAGAAAACCCTTACATTATGTCTAAATGTATTTTTAACTTGACCTTAACGTCATATATAATCAAAATAAATACATTAATTAATTAATTATTAACCTTATATACATTTATTTTATTTATTTTAATTTTATTAGGTTCATTTATGGCCTTTTTTATGAGTTATAAGATACAAATTTATTACCAAAGAGTGTTTGTTTCCATTGTTTTCATGATCAGTATACTTGTATATGAGTATAGATGTTCATGTGGAATGGGTATAATTCCCCAAAATTTAACTTATATGATATTAATGAACATAAAAAATTATAAATGTATTTATATATCATTTTATTATATGGTATGAGGATGACTCATTAAATAATTCATTTATTTATAATTGTTTACATTATTACATTTGTTATTAATCATAATAAATCATTTGGATTTATCATTTAGTATTATATAATTATGTTACTTAAAAAACTTAAGAAAGTTTTTAATATATATATATTATAGTCTGTTTTGAACATAAATATGGTTTCATTTCCTGGTTTGAGGGAGATATTAATGAACAAAATTCATTCTTCCTTGAAGGTTGTAAATCGACACCTCACGGACGATGACTTTGTTTTTAAAATAAAAGTGAGAGAGAAAATATTTTGATGAATGATGTTACATTAAAATGATATAATTCAAGTATATAGATTATACTATACAAATAATGATAATTTAGATAGATAAGGTGATGAGAGAATAAAAAAAAGAAAAGAAAATGAAAATAAATTAAAAGGAAAAAGGAAGAGAATTTTACCTCTTGAATACTCCTCCTTAAGAACCTCCTAAAGGGGATTGATTTTGGAATTTTTATGAGACCAAAAGATCAGAGAGGTGGGGTAGAGGATTTTAGATAATATTGGTTAGAATTTTGACAAGTCTCAAAGCATGGAATGTGTGAGGAGAAATGGTGGTGAGGGTGGTATTTATAGGGGATGAGAGGGGTGATTTCTCATTATTTTATTCATTACATTATTATTTTTCCCATGAAAACCACTAGTGTTGATTATTATGACTGAATATAGTAATAAGTTCATTTTAGTTAAAATAAAGGGTGCTTACATCATACAAACACCACCTATGACTCAATAAATCTTGTATTTATCATATAATGTAAATTATCTTATTTTATTATTCACCAAATATTCATGTATTTTTGAAAAATCACAAAAATTAACACTAACTATTATTTAAAATTCAGAATTAAAAAATGAACTTTATTTTATGAAAATTATTTTATAAATATTAGAAATTTAATTTTAATTAAAATCATCATTTACTCGGCAAAATATATATTTTTTATCCATAACTGATTTTATAACACTTTCAAAATATAACTAAGGTCTCATAAAATTATTATAAAATCATACAAAAAAACAATTTCAATTTATGAATGAATTTTATATGAATATATTTTATTCTAAATGATTCTATTAGTTATAAAATTGTAATTAAATTTTTATGACTTACAAAAATACAAACACTTAATTTAAAAAATATAAAATATTCATTTTCTTATACTATGATATAATTACATGATACTTTCATTTATAAGGTGCCTAAATTTTTTTATACTTTTATGGGTAATATTACTATCCATTAGTTTTTTTACAATTCATAAGGTTCGTATTTTTGTTCGTAAGGTCAAGCAACTATTTCATCATCATAGGTTCCTTAACAACTTGAAATACCTCTTATTTCATTAATTCTTAATTTATGAAGTTTATAGTGTGTTCTATAAGTGATTTCATGTGATCCATACTATATTAAATAAACATAATAAGGGAAATTTTGTTAGTAGAGTTATGGTTCGTTACAATCAACTCCACTAAGTAACTACTTTCATGAAGAACCAATAGGGATATATTTATTGATATATCTACTTTTAATGAAAATATTTCAAATCATCATATTTGAATCCATAACTTCCTACTGTCCATTTGGATGCAAGGTAGGAACAAACACTGATTCCTTAGCATTTATTCTCCAAAAAGAAACCACACATGAACACACAAAAATTCATGACCCTTTCATATCAATATAGAATCCACAGGTGGTTTAATTTTCATTTATTCTCCCCATTTTTCATCAAATAAAAATGATAATTTATTCCATATGAACAAGATAGATAATCATTGGAGCACTTGTTCCTTGACAAATATGTGTAGAAATTTCATATCCTTATTATTCTCCACATGCTTTACTGATTCAAGACAACATAATATTACATCCTTCTATGTCGTTGGTATAATGTATTACATCATTTAACTCTATATCATTTACAAAAAAACATAAATGTGGGTATTTCTACTTCTACCCCTTTGATAATATGATCCTTTCAACTGATCAGAAGAGACATTTGTCCCTATCAGATATAAAACTCCTCTAATTTAAAGGTTTTTTGGTAAGAATCACAAATTTACTCCTACTTATTTTTTCATTACATGTGACTATAGGATTGATAAATATCTCTAATATAAAAAAATTATTTCTTTTGAAACTAAATTCAAAAAAAATTGTTATTTTAATTACCACCTTCTAAAGATCTATTAACAAAACCTACACAACTACTAATTCAATACTTAGTGTAAGAAACAAGAGATAAAGTTAATAATATCATCACCTTCCATTTCACTGACCTACTTCCATACATACAATGTTTGTGTAGGACATTATATTATTATAAGGAATTATTAAATATTTATTCATTTTCTTTAGAAGCCAATAAAACTCAAATGATTAAAATTTTTACTAACTATCATAGATTTAAAATTGATTAATAATTACATTTTTTTAATGCATCTTGATCCCAAATGTTATGAATTGTTGAACACCATTCGAGAAAACATTCTTGATACCAACAATCAATAGTATGTCTCATTTGTTCATTTTTCGATACTACTTCATAAACTATACTTTATGGATTATTTATTCTCTCATCTAAAAGGTATAATTATTTAGTTTTTGGGTATACCATCACTCATATTTTTATCAAAAAATCACCATTGTCATTTTTAAATTAATCACTGAATATTTCATTGAAATTCAACATGAATTATGTCCATCCATTATTACTTTTATATCTTGAGAAGAGCCAGATGATATAAAATGTCTGATCAAAAAAATAAATCCTGAGAGATTATTTTATTTCTTCATCTCGACTCTTCCCTCTTCAATCATGGTTTCTAGATAAACAAAGTGCTCTTAGCACCTCTAAACATCTATTATAATGAAAATATTCTAGTCTTCATCCAATTGATTGATACTTCTTGTAACTAATTTTATGTTTTTATTATCAATCTAAAATCTAGATCATGTCACAACATCAATTTTTATCTCTTGATGTAACTTACCAATGTATTTTGTCACCCACAAAACCTAAAACACTTCTATAATGGTTTATATAATTTACACACATAGTGATATGAGAGGTTTCAATTCCTCAAGTTGAAGAATGAGGCTTTTCCTGGTGGAAAAAACCTTTATTATCAGGATTCCCTCTTTTAATTTTTATATTTGAGGAATAAAATGACATCACCTCAATACCCTTCTCTTCTATAGTATCATTATATTTTGTAAACATCCTCATTACCATGTAAGTGAAGATACATTGAGTGATAAAACATATTTAAACATCATTTAGGATCTTTTATTTTTAATTATACTTTCTTGTCCTGGGAATATCCATTTCTCCATGGCCCAACTACTAAAACTTTCTTCTCTATGAATGTTTATTGAAAATGATCGCTTGACACATTACAGATTTTATTCTTCTTCTCTATATCCTCTCACTTACCTATTTACCTCTTCATGATTCAATAGTTTTCAAACCCCATTCATTGTAGTGGGTTTTTTCTTCAATAGGAAAAGATTTTGGAATCCTTACATTTTTTCCAAATATTCTTATTTTCTACCCAAGAAACGTTCTATTCAATAAAAAATTTAAAACTTCTATTTACCCTATTTTTTCACTTTTCCTTTGAACATATATAGATTAATTTATATCATTCATTTTGGAATGATTTTTGAATCCAAGTAAGCATGATTCATGTGGATTATCTTTGAATGATAATAAAATAACCTCGTATATTTTTTACTTAGAGAATATTTCATTATATATTAATTCTCCTTTCTCAATACTGCAGCTAATTTATTTTTTTTCTCCTTATTGTTTTATTTCTTTCTAAGAAAAATTCCTTTAGTAAACTGATGTTAGTTCTTAGTGAACCTATCATTGGGTTCCATTATTTTTTTCTATAGTGGTAAATATTCTCCCCGACATAAAAAAATTTCATTCAATGAAAACATCCTTATTTTTGGTAGTAAGAATGGAGGAATTCCATCTAAAATCGTTAGTTCCTATCTTAATGAAATTTCATTCAATTTGTGGCTACCTTCCTCCAGGATTTATCTCTTTCAAATTTTCAATGATTCATCCCCTCACATTCATACTTTGTGTGTCCACATTTTTTTAATTCACCTATTTATATTATAATGGGAGGTATCTTCTTCTTCTTTTATAATTCTTTTATCCTTCATTAAAACTCTTTGATCTTTCAATACTACCCAATTAGATTTAAATTTATCTCCTCAAGCTTGAGATTTTTCATTTTTAAGATTTTAACCTATCTTCTAGTTTTATATTTATAAGGATATTTATATTTTACAAATCCCTAACTATGAACATTTTCTATTCTAATTCATGTGTATATTCTTCAAGAAACCCACACATAATCTTCATTTTTACACCCATATTTAAAAAGTAATCACTATTTTCCACCTTTAATTACCTCATAATTTGGTTCTCATCAACCGATGCTTCCATGTGTGCACCAAATTAATCCTTCTTATACCTTATATAATTAACCAATTTTGAGTAAATGATGTTCTCTATGAAACTATTTTTATAGTCATGCACATCAGAATAAATATACTATAATTACATGGAATAAATAACAATTTTTTCCCTAATATATATAGCCACATAAATTAGTATTCAATTGAGGATTTTGTTTTCATTTTAATTTTCCGCACTTCAGCATGGATCCCTTGAAGCTCATTCTTCTTTCTCATCATTATGTTTTCTTCCTCCAGCCTTTGATCAATATTTTATGATAAGTAAAAAAATTTCACATTTTAATATCTTTATATATCATCATAATATATATTACTAATGTCTCTGAAAATATTAGTCTACATATATAGTCTTATAACATATTTATAAGACCAAGTAGAGACATGATCAGATTCATCGATGCTATCTTTTTTGAGATGATGGGTTCATTTAAATCTATCACACACATCTCAAAAATAGTTTCATAATATGAAATTACTCCAAAATTATACTTCTTCTTATTCTTTCATTTTCCCATGTTGTATGATTCGAACAAATTTATACTCTAAAAAAATCTGATCAATTCAGAAAAAAATATATCCAATAAGATAATTATTCACTATAATACCAGTTTTTGTCACTACGAGGGATATTACTAAAATATTTTTTGAGTGGGGGGATAAATCATAATATAAAACAAATTCTCATTCCCCATGTAACCCAAAACTCTCACTACTCAAACCAATAACTACTTCACTTAAAAGTATATTTACTCTTATGTTTACCTATTTAGTGATGGTCTAATTAATTGGTGCTCTTATCATCACCTCATTTAGATAAGAATTGTGATTTCTCAATCTATATACATTGATTTTCATCATATATAATATACATAAATCATAAATATAATAAATAAATCTTTTAACTATTTTACATTAATAGGGATAGTCTAAGGAGAATAAAAAAATAATGTGTCTATTTACTAGAATCCACATAGAATTTTTTAGTGGTGGATTATTTTTAGGTCACTTTTTTTCTGGGTGTAACCTCTTTTATATGATTAATGGTTTTCTCACTTCCACATAAATTTTAATCCATTTTTCCTCACCCTTTTCTCACTACCTCCGAAGGGAAAGATATTTGGGAAATAAGTCATTAAATAACTTCACTATTCAGGTATTTTTTCAATAATAAGTGATCACTGAACATCATTTTACTGTTTCAAAAATTGATAGGGAATATCTCCATTATAGTAGCTTCACATTCCCATATTAAATAGTCTTCGAGGAATACTAAATTACTTTTAAAATTTTCCAAATGAGTTTCAATCACTTTCTATAAAATTATTTTCATGTGAATGCTCAATACTCACTTTTGTGAAAATATTCTCTTTTTATAGAACTTTTTCACTTTTTCACAACTCTATAATTTTCAAACAACTTTCAGATTCACCCAACACTTCACATTTTTTTTAACTCACTCAGTCTTATATAAACAATTCCTTATTCAAACAATTTATGTCTTCATGAATGTATTTTCATAACCCATATCTTTTTAAAAACACAGTTGATCAAACAAGCATAAATAATTTCTTTGTGAATCTTAGGTATGCATTACTGCTTTGTGAAATAAATATCTTTATAAAACCCTTACATAATTTCAGATCCTTTGGATCATTTTCAATGCATGCCTAAAAAAAATTGGGGGGGTTAAACTCTAATTATATACATTATTAAAATTTCAAAAAACATCCTTGAATTCCACCAACCTCACATAAAAAATTCATGATTCACTAAACATCAATAATTTAATGTTTCTTTTAGAGATCAAACCACTATTATTATTATACTTCCATCTATATTTTATAGTTTCAAATAACTCTATCAATTTCACAAAAATATAACTTTCTCTAAACATTGTAACATTCATGAAAAACTTTCTATTGATGTATTTTCATAAGGAAACCTTTAATATTAACTTTTTTTAAACCTCATGAAACTATTGATAACTTACAAATAACTTTTTTATTTTTACAGTAATATTTTCTTAAAAATATATCCATTAGGATTATTGGTATCATTAAACTCCTGAAACTTATTATTTTTCAAATACTTCTTCCTATGATTTTTTTTACTAGTACTAATTCCCACATGCACCCAAACCCTTCTTAACCCATTCCATCATGAACTTGTCAAGGTGTTCAAAATCCTAGTATTTCTTTGTGATCATTTCATGATTCATCACTATAAGGGTTCTACACTTTCTTAGATAGCTTCAACATATCTTTATTTATAAAAAAGGTAAATATTATAGGATCACATAGTGGTCCACAAAATACACTACATTCCCATTATTTAGAACCCCAGCAAACATGGACCAGTTAACATGGTGGAAAAAAATTCTCAAAGCATCAGTACACCATGTCAAAGTAACATATAGATTCAAAAAACCGTAATTAAAAACTAATTCAACTCATTTATACAAAAAAAAATATTTTCTTTCCAATATAAGTTCTAATAAATTTTCAAGATAAATGTATCTAGAAGAAGTGCCACTTCATAAAATTAGAAGAGGAGTTTGATGATAATGGGTATAAAAAATTATGGGAAATAAATAATGAACTGAAGATATTTTAGATGGTATTATATTTCACATATGGAGATGTTGAAGGATAATTGATTTTTTAGTAGGATTATTAGAATAGTGAGGTCTTCTATTGAATGATATAATTTTGAAATATTCCACAATTTCCTATATTTGAGAGGGAGTGTCGGTTTATCAACCATGTTTTTTTATCAAATTTAATCCAGGTATTTGACTCTAATGTTCTCATTACTAATCATCTAATAAGGGGATGAGTGATTATTCTAGTAGCATCACTTTGCAGGTGATCATTATCATTGGAGGAGTGATGGCTCCATCTGAATAATGAAAAGAAGAAAGTATTGTGGAAACAACATTGTATTTAAAAAACATAGTTTCTATTGATCTGCTGGTGTGTGGGTTTCTATATGAATTTTTATGATGGTATAGGATTAATGTGTGTGGATTATTGTTATTTGAAAAGTGTTATATGTGGTTATAGATAGTGCCTTATTGAAATTTCATCCAGGATTAGTATACTTCTGCAACATGGACCTATGTAATGAAGTTAAGATCATGGATGTGATAAGGTGTTAAAATCCCCTTATCTCTTTAGGGATAACTCTAAATTGGGCATAAAGGGTATGAAAATATTTATATAAGATCTTATTCTAAATTATTGAAGGTGTTCCTATTCTAAAATTTGGAGGTTCTTTGAATTTAAACATGTCTAGTTCTAGATTTCTTTTTATATCCATTATACATGTAGCTTCATTGATGAAGTAATATAATAGTGTGGGTATTGTTCCTAAAAATCATAGGTTTGAGGATTATTTATGACCATCATCGAGAAGAACCATGGTGTGGATGATATCAAAATGAGGCTATAGGGAATGGGGTTAGATCTCAGATGATGCGTGTTTTGAAATAGTGGGATGCTTAGATGATAAGTTGGAGGAGTTTTACCACAGTTTGAGAGGGATAAACCTGGAACATTGGAACGGGTTGTTGGATGGGTAATGATGTTCTTTAAGTCAATATTTTCTGGATGTACTCTGTGTCCGAAGGATGGAATATTTCTTGATCTCTCATCAAAAAATTCCTTGGAAGTTTAACAAAACCACATTGATGATAGAAGAGTGGAAACCCCAAGTTCTAAACTTGTTTCTTTACTAATGATTGGAAATTAAGAATTTTTGTTTTTTACTCTATGCCATAATTTTTGGATGGTCCTCATAGTATCAGAAGAACCTTGTTGGTTTAAGTGAGCCTTGGTGGATTGGTATAAGGTTTGAATACAGTCATATAAAAGGTTATTGAATTCCTTGATCGAACTTAGTAATACGGACCAAACTATGCGAAATTGTTTTAGTGAAAGTCTAATATTTTTTTGTATCAGAATTGCCATATGATATTCTTTTATGTAGTTTTCTTCTAAAGGTATCATTGAAGTTCAATTTACAAGATATCTCTTGGTTTGTATAGTCTCATTAAATCAGTGCTTTAGAATCATGGTGGAATAAAATGAGTGGGGCTATGGACATGGTACAAAACATAGATTCTTAACGGAGTTAAAAAATCATACTAGGAATCAATAATATTTTATTTATAGTTTTTTCATGGAGGAATCAAAAAGTATTCTTTATAATAGAACAATAAATTAAAATATAAAATACTAAGGCTAGTTTTTTCTTAAATAGAGATAGGATGATTAGAATCATGGTGGAAAACCACATCGATACTACAAAGGGATAAATAATGGTGTTTTCTATAAGGACTTTGTTGAGATAATAAGAATGGTTTTAAAGAGGGATGTTATTTTAATCAACCTATGAAAATAATTTTAAAGTGGGAGATTATTAGGTTTTGGTGTGAGATTAATTTTCTACTTAAATGTTCATATTTATGAAAGTTTAGTCTCTGGAGGATACACTTTAAAAAAATTAAATATAGACTAAATCTCACTAGAGAAGTATATATTTAAAATAATGGGTAAAGATGAGTTGATTCAACCCAACTAATTTAGCTCAGCGTAATATAGAAAAGCATAAGCAGTTGAGTGGATGATATCTCAGTAGAAGTAATGTAGTAGTGGTGGTGGTGAAAAAGTGTAGGAATGTGGAATGATGATCCTTTAAGAAAAATCACATAGGTAGAGATAATATTCTGAAGGAATATGTGACCCAGATTAAATATGTATGTTCTAGATGCATAATAGGTGGTCCATAAAATATGGGTGTTGAATTTCACATTTTAATATAGTCCATCATAAGGATTTCCATCAAAATATGAGTCTGTATGAGTAAAAAACTATTAAGGAAAAAATTTTATATAAAATAAACATCTTTTAAATATAGAACTAAATTTTTTGAATTACCTAGAGATAGGACTATTTTCTAGATTATTCAATTAAGGTGGTTATGAATATGATCAATTTGGAGGTTTCCTACTAGGATCAGAGTGGATTGTCACTCTCTATGAAGATATTAGAATTTGGTGAATCCAAATGTTACTAAGTTGATGTCATGGAGTTCATATATAAAAATTTCCCAGTTAACCTAATTTTTATATGTATGTCTAAATGAATAGTGTAATGTTGGAATTATATGAAACTCATAAGGAGGGAGAATGAGATTACATCCATCTTCATTGAGGTTGTTCCACAAATAGAATGTGTAATACAAAAGAGTCTTTAGTGGCGTTATAGGATGTTATTTAATAAGGGTGATCAAAATGATTCATTTGAAAGGTGTCACATGTAACTCAGGTAGGATAGTGTTACTAAAAATTTATATTACCTTATCACAAAGTTTGTTTTCATAATGAAATGATTTATTGTCTTCTCCCCATAGAGTAATACTAACAAATATACCATTTCATTTAAGTTTTTCATTATTGTTCACTTTTTTTCATGTGTTACTTTCTTGATTGTTCATTATAGTTGGATGTAAAATCCTATCATGGTATATAAGGAGAATGAATCCAAAAGGATGATCTGATTAGTGCAGTGATTTTGGTGCTTGGAATTATCAGTTTCAGATGTTGAAACATGGGGGTGCATTTATCATTAATTATAACATTAGGAATTTATTTTTCCACATTGATCTTCAGCATTATAACTATTTTTTATATTCAAAAGATTAGTTAAAATGTCAGAAATGAAAATAAAATTTAAATATAATTAAAATAAAATAATCTGATCATTTATTAATTTTTATCAATTAGGTATTAACTGAACATCATTGATCTTTTGAGAATTATTGAAACCCTATTCACAAAATTCGGTCTTCTTTTCATTTTTTTAATGTGTTTCAAATGATCAAAACTAACTAAACAAGTATAAATTTTATATAAAAACTCATACAATGATATTTAATTTTTTTTATTTTAGGAATAAATGTCACATCAATTCTATGTGTGATGTATCTAAAATAATAGATTGGTTTTTTTAATTATTTGATCATTATTTATGAATTAATGTATATTAAATAAACATAAGTGTGATCAAATTATTTTAAAGTTAGTAAACATAGTAACTTATTTGATAGATCTTATACCTATAAGAATGTATTACTTGTCTATAATATGTGTGATATGAAAGGAATGATGGAAACTCTATTTTTTATTTAAAAAATCCCCTTTAAATTTTAAATAATCATAAAATGGTCACAACTAAGAAAATTACATTAAATTGTTATGAAATTTTTAAAAAACTTTCCTATATTGTTTTTAGACAATAGGAATGAACTATACATCGCTATGATATGTAATTTTCTTGTAATGGTTGAAGGTTTTTTTATTTTAACACATTTAAAGTTAAAATTGACCATAGAATAATTAAACATTTTAAAATGACCTTTTGTTATCATTAAAATATGAATAAAAATTATTTTATTAATTTTTTACCTGTTGGAAAAATTTCCTTGTTAATTTGATTTATCGTCCCATAATAGTCAAAAAATCATTTGTATAATTATAATCACACTAAAATTAAAAATGTGTGTTAAATTATCAAAAACAAGAAAACAGGCTTTGAGTGACTTGAAATTTGATAAAATGGCCATAGGTTAGTTTATAATAGGTATAAGGAAAGTTCATCTTAATTAAACACATGGTGTTCCTATTATGATTAACAAATTATTTTTAAAATTATCAATTTCATTTATGTTCAGAACCTAAAAAAATATTCAAAATGAGAAAAAATTAATGATTATAAATAAATTATATTTAAATGATATTTAAATATTTTTTCACCTATAGAAATAGAAAAACATCAATAAGATATTTTATATTCCTATAATAATCACAAATTCAATTTTAGAAGTATACCTTTTTATGATAGAAACATGAATCAAATGATAAAAACTATGATAAAAATATATAGGTGTCATGAAACAATAATGAAATAACCATTGATTAATTTTTGAAATTGAATAATAATCCAATAATTAATATTATAATCAATGTTTCCATAACTAATGTAACTTATTTTTAAAAATTAGCACTCTTTTCTATGTTCAAAACATGTTTCAAATGATTAAAATTGAGAAATGAGTCAAAAAAATTATAAAAATCTATGAACACGACCTTTTATTAATTTTCAACATTTATAAATAAAAAAAATATCAATGAAATGTGTGATGTGGTCTAGATAATGTAAACTAAATTTTTTTAATTAAAATTATTTTCAAAATTAAAATATATGTGTTAAAAATAAAAACTAATTAAAAATTTATTATCGTAAAATTATAAAAAAATACGATTCTATAAATATCTTATCAGTATGAATGAAATGCACATCAATACATTGTGTAATTTTGTCTGAATGATCAAATTTTCATATTTGGAATGATAAATCCTTTTAATGGTGAAAATGTTCATTAAATGATCGAAATTAAGAAAATTAGATCTAGGTATTTGAAAAATTTCAAATGATGATATTTGATTTTAAAAAAAATTATCATTAAGCATATGTCAATATTATATGTGATATTCTCTCATTGATGAAAAATCTATTTTTAAAAAGATTGACATTTTTGATTTGAAATGTGAAATATATAATAAAAATGAAGAAATGAGTGGATTGTCTTTGAAATAATAGATTTTGATTACATTTTAATTTATAAAAATTATAAATTATTTGTATAATAAGTTGCCTGATTTGTATTCTAAATGATAAAATTTTCATTTTAATAATATTAATATATTTCAAGATAAAAATATGTTTCAATATATAAAAATTGAGTAGAAAATCATTGACTATCCAAAAAATATAATAAAATTATCATTGATTAATTTTTTACATTATATAATGAATTGAATTTCAATCAAAAAATTTATGTTGCTCAAATGATTGAATGTGAATTTCAAAATTTAAAAAAATTCATCAAATAATTAAAATTGAGAAAATGAGAACTAATTATTGTAAAAATATGAGAAAATGATATATGATTATTGTTAGATCATTCGGAATCAAACAAACATTAATATAATGTATAGTGTATAAATAATTATCAGAATATTATTTATAGAATTTAAAAACACCCTATTTAAAATAACATGAAATTATTAAAACTGATAAAGTGAACTCTGTTTATAAAAAAAATTAGCATTCCCTATATGCCTCCTGGTTTTCAAAATGCATTGACCGTTTTCTCAACTCCAATCATCCCTTATCATGTGGAACCACCCCTGGGTTCGATTTCTAAATCCCCTCTTCACCTTGATCGACCTATGGACTCTGGTCTTATCAATTCTGTCACGTCATGTGGCCCCTCTTTGGACAAAGATGAGTTTGGAAATCCTTATCTAAAAGATATTCTTCTTTTTCCTCTAGACTTGAAGGCTTCCATATCAACCCTTCTGGAAATCAACTAGGATTTAATGTAGTTAACAATGGTTGATGTAATCCATGACCTAATATTCACATCTGTTGATTTTGAAGTGTCATATTACCTAAATTAGTGTGTTTTAGTTGTAAGGTTTGGGTTTAATAAACCCTCCCTGGAATTTTTCCAGAACATCTTTTGATCATGGGGCTTGACAGAACCAGACATGGTCTCAGTTTAAAATATCTATTCCTCTTGAATGCTTCATCCCTCTAGAGAATCTTTCGGTCGATCCAGGTCCACATAATCTTGTTTGATTGGTAGATGTTGTTTTTCTCTCCTCCTATGGTCAATGGTGGTTTAATTCATTCATGATTCACCTCTTGATTTATTCTATACCATCCTTCGAGGTCTTCCACTACCTATTCACAAACCATCCTTCCTCCATAGTATAGGGGACACATTGGGATCCTTTATATGTGTTGATGATTTCACTTTTTGGTTCTTGGATAGATCTTCAACACAGATCGGGGTTGAGTTGATCATCACTAAGGATCTCACCCACTGCATTCTTCTTTAAGTAGGATCAGTTGTCTCCTGGTGCTAGCCTCTTCTTTATTAGGTTGTATTTCATTTCTATTCATTCTATCTTCTTCAAAGACACATTACTACAACTTGCTGGAGATGATATAAAATTAACTCAAATCCTCATTTTCATAGTTCCCTAGGGGTGTCTCCGTTTTTAGATCTGACATACCCTCCCCACCTAAGCCAACACCTTCTCAGTCGATGTTTATTTCTTATTCCTCGATCCTTCCCCATCATCCTCCACCGTGTCCAGAATCCTGTCCTCCAATTCTCCCTACTCCCCTCCACTCTAGATTCAGATGACCATAGAATTTAATCCTTATCCCTAGTGTATTTTTGAAATCCCTCATTCCTCATTCCTCAACCTAGTACCTTTCTAGCCAAACTCCCTTCTGCTCCACACCATAGATATTGAGAAATTTATCCTGATGAACACATTCATTCATCCAGGGAAATCCCCTATGGAACACTCGATCCCTTCACCAACTTCAATCTCCCATGATCTTCCTTCTCCAACTCCCTCTTTCATATATACCTCTAAAATATTCATGCTATTATAATATGAATAATTGAAGTCGTACTCGACCATTCCTTCCCCCACTCACATCCCTAGTGGTGTGTGCACTAGGTATCTCTCTAAATGATCCATCTCTTTCTCATCCGCTCAAGAAATGATCCCTTTCATTCCAAGGTCCAACACCATTAATCATTTATTTAGTTGATCTTTTCATTTATTTAGAATATCTTAGCCCTATGACCTGGGGCAAAAACCGCTTTCCATTCTTTATAGATTCATCATAGAAAATTTACTATTGTGGTAGTTCTTGAGCCAAAAAGGCCACTTCTAAAATATGGATGTTTTCTCAAAGAATTGGCTTCCATAATTTCATTCATGGAGGTTATTTCAATCAAAATATCTTGATATTATGGGGTAATTCCATCTCAGTGGATATTTATGAATTCTCTGATTAGAATATATCAACTAAGGTGTATCACGATAGTTTAAGTTTATTCTACTCATTCTTCCATTATAGGTGTGAAGTGTGTTCCATAGAGGCATTATGTAATAACCTAGGAACATTCAATGATAGTGATTTATCCTGGCTAGTAAAAAGTGGCTTTAATACCACTGTGGATCCCTCAGAATGAAAGGAAGAAATTTTCACCAGTTTAGAGTTTTTCAGGCCTTCATAACTTTTGCTTCTAGGAAGGGTCTCATGGATCATGGATTTATAGGTGAAAATTTTTCATTGTACAGAAACCAAAGGGGTACATATCATACTTTGTGTCATTTTTACAGATATCTTGAAAACATGTAGGTTATCTCTCTATTCCCTGACCCTTTAGTTTCTCATCTGAGTTGTGTTATCTCTGAACACTTACCTCTCCTCGTCAACCATGGCCTAAAGAAGGAGGGAAAAGAATGATTCTTCCTCTCCAATTGTTGGACCCATGAGTCCAACTACCACATAGTGGTTCATCAGTCATGTAAAAAACCCATGGGAGGTCATTCTAGGATAGGATTTCATAACAAATTAAGGGGACTCAAGTGTGATCTTTATAAATGGTATTTCATTTTACCAAACTATCTAACTATTCTCATTCCTTTACAAATAGAGATTGATCATATTGAATCTAACCTGGAAGAAGCATGAAATGAAGATATTTTATAAACTATAGGTAATAAAAAAACATATGGATTTAATCTAGGAGTATAATAGGACTACATGCAAGAGACCTAGAGCCTTATAGGTCAAGGAAGAAGATAAAAAATTTTATTTCTCTCAATAATGCCTTAAATATAAGAAAAGTGGATATACATTGAATATTTTTAGGGAATATGGATCCAATTAAAGTGATCACGATACTGTTTTAGGTTTGGATGTTGAATATTTTAAGGATATTCTTTTCAAGATAAACCCTTTCATGTAATGTGGTCATCCAGAGCCCCTTTCTTCCCCCTGGATTTCTTTCCTAGATTTTTTTCTCCCTCCCACAATGATTCATTATCCTACATTCCCAACAAATGTGATGTTTGGAAAGTAGTATTATACCTCAATCAGGATATTTCCCCAGGACATGATAGCTTTCATGTCTCTATTTATGTTGCCTCCTAGAATCTTATTAAAGAGGAACTCATTAAGTCTATCTAGGATAACTTTTAGGATGGCTTCTTACATCTGTTCATCGACTCTACCCTTCTCATTATTATCCCAAAGGTAAAAAAACATGTATACATTATAAATTTCAGACTCATTGTTATTTTTTTACTTTGAAAAAATGTACTTTCCACTATAATCAATAGAATGGTTAGACTTTACCTTCAAACATCGGTGTCGAAATAAATATAATGATTTTATTAAAGGTATATTACCTCAAATATCCATCACCATTACCCAAGATATGATTAGTGACCTTGATAGGAAAACCCTAGCCCCTAATGTGGTAATACAAGTTCACATCGAAAAGTATTTTGATAGAATGTAATGGGGATTCATTACTCATGTTATGGATATCTTGGCCTTTTTTGGCCTATGACCTCTTCTTTAGATTGTTTTACTCTCCATGGTTCACTATTTATTTTTTGCAGAAAATGTATGTGTTTCAAATCCACTTTTGGGATCAGGAAAGGGGATCCTTTTTTACACTAGTTTTTTTATTTGATCCAAGACTCGTTAAGTGGGTTCCTTATCAAAAAAATCCATAATGGTGGTATTCACCCCTTAAAGTGTAAGAGTCATGTTAGTGGCGTCTCTCATCTATTATATGTAGATGACATGATATTCTTTATAAATGGGAGAAAAGGATCTATTGGAGGGATCAACATTGTTTTTTAAGAATACTAAAAATAGATTGGTCAATGTATTAACAGGGATAAAAGTGATATTTATGTTTCTAGGAACTGATCATATCACCAGGGGAGAAGCATGGAGAACCTGTTGGGCATTAAAAATGTGCAGTTTCCCATGAACTATCTAGGATCCCCTCTCTCCAAAAGATGACTTTGTATTCAAATTTTTTAATGAATTGATGACAAGATCACAAATCATATCACCAGCTGGAATAAACTATTTCTTTCATTCTAGAGGAGAATCACCCTTATTAATAGTATTTTAACATCTACCTGGAATCCTATTTTATCATATTTTAAGCTTCCTAGAAATATCATTAGTAATATTGATAAACTCTATACTACTTTTATTTTGGATTCTCCTAGTGAGGGTAGATGCCATTGGGCGTCATAACTGAACTTGTCTAAGATTTTTGTTAATTTTAGGATCAACCTCCATATAGTAGATGGTATCATACACTATATTCATGAAAAATGGGTCTGGTAGGTTATGGATGGGTTTTCACATTGGGAAACTTTTATTCTAAACAATTACGGATTGGATCTAGAGCACCCTAGGGGGAAGGTGTATCTTATGTGGCAGTCCCTCCATATTCATATACCATATCTCACTCTTTATTCCCATCATATTGTGGGTGGTGGAGAGATTTGTTATTGGATTAACAATTGGGCTAGAAATAATATTGGATCCATGGGTGTCCCACTCCTAATATCACTTTCTCTTAGTTGAGTTCTCACCCAACTTTGATTCTTATAACTCTCACTTATGAATAGTGGGAAGTTTTTTACAGCATTGATCTCTCTTCAGATTGTGATGGCCTCATTTTTATTGAGTCCCCTGAAGGTACTTTTACTACCAAAGCTTACTATAATTATGTCCATCATAATAATAATTTTTCTGAATGGGGTTTATTGTCATGGTGGAAGTACATTTTTGAAAAATTAAATTTCTTTTTTGGAGAGTCCTGAATAATTACATTGTGAAAAAGAAATAGATCAACCAAAAGGGGATCTAACTTGCCTCTAAATTTTTGCGTTATAGCCTAATGAAGGATGAATGTACAGATCACCACTTCTTTAATGGGGAGTGGACTACTGTATTAATGAATAATTTTATATCAATTACATTTCTGGACTCACTAGAAAATTTGGTCATGATTTCCCCCTTAATTGGTTCGGTGGGGTGAATTTCAATAAAAATGACTAGATTGCAGGATATGTCCTCTTAGATATGGGCTACTTGTTGTTCTAGACAACCAGAAACAATTCACAATCAGAGGAAATGACATAATCATTATTGGGAATTAAGGTTTAATCACAAAACATTACTGCTGAGTTGGTGGATTAGGTTAATTAGTTGTGCAATAATAAAATCTTATCGAATATCATCGATGTAAGACGTGATAGTTCTCCATCGCATGGACTTCAAAACTTGAGAATATGGGATACCTGGACCCCACCTACTGTGGGTCTTAAACTGAACATCGATGGTTCGTTTTCTTCTTCCATCTTGATGAGAGGCGGAGGCATGGTTCGATATCAATGTGTCTATGTCTTTGTGGCCTTCATAAACTTCTTCAATCAGGGCAATTCCATCACTACTAAATCACATGCCTTACTTGTTTGTAAATATTCTTATCTCATGGTATTAACATTTATGTCATTAAAATATACATGTATGTGGTCTAAAATTCCATTCCCAACAAGATAGATACACCTTGGATCATCACATATATCATCAGAAGATTCAAGAAATACAATACCAATTGGGAGATTCTTATTCACATTGATGAGTGGGGAAAAAGATGGCAGACTTTCTAGATTCCATAGGTAGGGAGGACAACCCTTGTATTATTTTCTCAAACCCTGCGTCTCTTCCCCTTTGAATTTTTAAACTTTTATATGTGAAAACTCTAAAACTGCACTATTTTAGAACCCTATAATTCTCATCGTTTTTCTTTTACTTTTCTTGTTGTACTGTAATGTTTTTTGTCAAAAAAAATTAGCTTTTTAGTTCAATTCATCTCTTACTATCTTGAAAATATAATTAAATTATTTCTAATTTTTATTATCTTTATAAAATTAATTTATATCAATAAAACATATAATGGAACACAGATTATTAAAAGTTCAATTTTTAAATTTCAAATTCATTATTAGGTCAAAACATGTGTTTAATGAGAAAAAATGTGAAAAAATAATTTGATAACTATTAACATCTTAAAAAATATTTTTTATTAATTAGTAACATTTAGGAATTAATTTTAAATAAATACTATATTCACCAAATCCAAAATATATTAAAGTAAATGTTTTTAGTTTTATAAATATTTTAAGTAAAGAATAATCAAAAAATAATCAAAATGAAGGAAATAATTTGTGGTTGATGTGAAATATTAGAAAAATTATTTTTAATTAATTTTTGTCCATATGAATAAAAATAAATCTCAATACAACATGTGATGTTTCTAGAATGATAAAAAATTCATTTTTAAAATTATTACTCCTTCAAAATTTTAAAACATTAATTAAATGATCATAACTATGAAAGAATGTTTGTACTGGCATAAAATTTTATCAAAAATTATCATTAGTCTATTTTTAATTTATATGAATGAATTTCACATCAATATAACAAGTGGTATATTAGGAATTATTAAAAGTTAATTTTTAGAATTATTATAGATTTATAAGTTGAAAACATACATCAAATGATTATGAATAAGGAAATAGTCTATAAATACTCCAAAAATATTGGGTAATGACCATAAAAAATTGGGCATCTATAAGAATAATATATACATGAATATAACATATTGTGTTCCAATAATGATTATAAATAAATGTGAAAATTAGGAATTTTTTAAGATTAAAAGTTTTATCAAAGATTTTATAATGAAAAAAAGAAATTTTTTTATTTCATAAAAATATAAAGAAAATCAAATAGGTTTTTTTACCAAAATGGTAGAATCACACATCAATTAGATGTTTCATGTGTGTGGAACATTATATATATTTTTATAATATTATAATTATTATTTTTAATTAAAATTTCAATAAAATGATAAACATCATGAAAAAAATGTTAAAACTATAATGAAAATAAATTAAAATAATCATTTATTAGTTTAAGACCTATAGGAGTCAATCAAACATAAATTTAAAATGTGATGTGTCTTGAATAATGGAATGTTATTTTTTATTTAAAAAATATTTATAATTTCAAATCTTGTTTTCAATTACCAAAACTATGAAAATTTGATTACATTGATATTAATTTCTTGGGAAATTGTCACAGTTTAATTTATGAAATTAGAGGATAAACCACATATTATTCTAACATGTGATGTGACCAAAATGATATATCTTTTTTATAATTGTATTTTTTATAAAATATGTGACATAACTAATAAATTTTTTTATACATAGAAAAATATAAAATAAAATGATAATTTTGTTTTATTTAATATTTTATTTTTTATATTTTACTTGCTTGACTTTTAAAATAAATTAAATTTTATAATACAATCCTAATTTTACATGGATAGAAAAGGTTAATTAATTATTTATTTGTAAAATTATTGTTATTATTTGAAATTTTTAAAATAAATAAATATTTGTGTCATCTAAATCTTTTTTTGATATAATTATCAATTCCTAAAGATTCAGGACTAAAATTATTTAAATATTAATAAAAAATCATTGAAAATCATTAGTTATTGATAAATATATAGCAAAGAAATGAAATTTGCATCCTATAATGACTTAGATTAGGTGGTTAATATTTTCCATCCATAGTGACTATCTTATAGAAAGAGTTATAGCATTCATCAAATGCCAAAAATAATCCTCAACATATAGTACACTAGTTGGACACTAAATCCACTTATCTACAACTTCTCTCAGGTTCTAAAGGTTCAATTTACTATCATATCAATTTCAAAACCATAAAACCCATTTGGATATATATTTTTAGATTATGTTCATATTTTACACAAAAAAACATTTAAAAGATAATTTTCATTGTTTGAAGGACCTTGAAAAGTTTCTATGTGTGTGTGGTTTATTCATATTTTTAGCAAATGAACCACCTGTTCTTTTCTTAAATTTTTATAATAAAATACCTATTTTAAATTTTTTTATCACTTTACTGAAATTATATACATTATTAAATATTAATTTTTTAAAAATAATTTTAATCATTCTAAGAACCAAATTCATAAATTTTTTAAACAGTTTGACCTTATGGTTCAAAATGATATATGGTTCATTATCCTTAATTTCTATAAAAAAAAATTAACTCATTTTCTCAATTTTTATTATCTAACACATTTTTAAACATAGAAAAGAAAAATTAATACATAAATATAGTTGTTTATTATTTATACCACCTCAAAAATAATATTGAATTTTAGTTCATTCGTAAATGTTTTAAATGAACTACAATTTGTTCCAAAATTTAGATGATTAATAAACCTTTTTTTCTATTTTTATCATTTAAAACAAGATTGAGGAATAAGAGGAAATATTAATTCATAAAATATTCCATTGATCAATCCGTGAAGCATTATAATAAAATGGTAGCATGAATTATTCATAAAAGTAACAATTGACCAATGGGTTGTTTTCCTCATTTTATATTGAAACAAGACCTACATTTCAAAGAAAAAAATATACTGATTTTCTAATTAAAATTTAAAATTAACCATAAATTACTAGATTCGGTTATTTTTATAACTTTTTATAGTAGAATAAAAAAAATTATTATTATTTTAAATTTTTGTCTTAATATTAACTTTAATAATGTTATATGTTAAAATTGCACCATTTTTTCATTCTTTTCTCATTTAAGGATTCAAATAAAATATTAACCCATAAAAACTTTTTATGTGATTCTATGAACCCTGAGAAATTAATTCATAAAAATATATTTAAGATATTTCAATCTAGTATAATGGGTCATTTCTATTAATTTTCATGATAAAACAACCTTATTTTTGTATTTCATATCATTTGATATTTCTCCTGTGCATAAAAATTGAAAATTAATCCATAAATGATGTTTTGATAATTTCAAGTATTTTGAGTATTATATTCATTTATAGGCCATCCTTATGTGTAATAAATGAAAAAAGGGTAATTTCATTAACGTGTTAAGACACAATGATATATTTTTATCACTTTTATATAATTTTATGCTTATTTTTTAACTTGTATGTAATATTAAAACTTTTGATAAACATAAAATATTTTCATAAACCTTGGAAATTTCATGTGTTTTATTTATACCAAACAATATTCTTTAAATTTTAAAAAAAATTATTATATATTATTTTAAATGTTTTCAGGGAAAACAATATTCCTTTATTATTTTTTATTACATAATGCTTATTTTTTTAAAAGAAAAAATTAATCATTTAATTCAACATTTGGTTATTTGGATAACCTTATATGTGGAACTATTTCAAGGTTTGTTGATAAAAATCAATATTATATGGTGTTCAATTTCTTCAAAATTAATGAAAAATCAACATTTTTCTCTTAATTTATATTTATATAGACGTTCGGAACTTCAAATTGAATAGTAAGTCAAAAAATGTAATTTTTGTGATTTTGGAAATCTTATGAATATGAATCTATCATGGTTAATTTTTACCCACAAAAGCCATAATAAAGCTCATTTTACTATTGTTTACTGATAAAAACACTCAAAATATTCACCTGGTTTTAATATAATATATGCTAAAAAAATTACAGGTTACTGTTTTTAGTAATTACTAAAAATGCACTCCAATTTTTCATTTTATATTATTTTAGATGTAATAGATTAATTTTGGTAATTTCTTTCTATATATACACAAAAGTTGAATAATAATAAATAAAATTAATAATAACACTTTGATTATTTAATAATAAATTGAAAATATAAAAATTATATATTTTTTAATTTATATAAATTAAAATGTAATGAAAAGTGATTCGGTGGTGTTAGTTCATGTGATTCATGTGCTTGATGCTTATTCATCTTCTCACTGGTTGACTCATATCAAGGTGTTCATAACATAAAAAATTATTAGTTTAAAAATAATATTTATAGTAATTTTAAATATATATTTTTCTGTTCTCAATCAATGAAATTGGATTATATACACTGTTAATGAATGTGTGACCGTGACCAAAATGTTTTTATTTCTCAAAAACGTTTTCTGATACTTATTATTATTATTATTTTATCCTATAACAACACTTATAACTATGTAATAGGAAAAACTATCTCTCATTATGGTGAGTAATCTATCTAATCAACCCCATTATTTGTACACAAGCCTTCAAATCTGGCTACACCCTTTTCATCTACTCGTATAATGGTAAAATTTGTAGAGACTGTTTTGTTCCTAAATATATATCTATGTTTATTGTTACCGACTAATACAAAATATCACATCTTTTCTAAAATTAATATGGTGCTTAATATCAAGAAATTGTTTTTTCTCAACCAAATAATCATGTGTATACATGACCAAAACACTAACTCCATTATCTCACTTCAGTAATATATTATAGAACATTTAATTTCTTTATTGTAGTTTCATTTTATTCATTAATTGAATTGAACAAATACGACCTCGACAGAGATAGTAGTTATGTTTTTTTTCATAACCCCTAGCCCACTTTTTATAGGCTAGGAATAGGTTGTAGTAAACAAGAAGGTGTGTTAAAGATATGGTTGACCTTAACCTAATTATAACCTATAAAAAACCATATATCTATGATAAAAATTAACATTACAAAAAACAAATGATAACCCAAATAAACTAACAAACTACATTATAATTATCATACATAATAAGCTAAAAAACAATAATAATTCTTCATAGGTGTAAACTAATGGAAAAAATTGAATAATAAATCAGAATGGTATATTCCTATGAAAAATGGAAAACAATTCAACTCTATAATGACACTAGGTATGATATCCAATAGAAACTACCACTATAAAGCATTACTAAATAGAAACTTCACTAGCTTTAATTCCCATAAAGTCACCTAAAAAACTTTTCAATAATTTTCATAGACACAACATGTGTGGGAATAAATCCTAATGTAGTGGTGAGTATAAATATACCCATCATGATGTCCTGAAAATAAAAATAATGAAGAAACCACTTTTCATAACAAAAAAATGTAAAACTAAGATATTATTTAGTTATTGATTCAATCAGGGATGAAATAAATATTTTAATCTTCAAAGATAAACTCATTGAAAATCACCTATAAAAAGAATATCAAGGTACCTGAAATATTATAAGACTAATAATTCTCAAACTACCCATATTTCATTACATCAAAATCACTACTCTATAATCATTGTGGTGCATCATTGCATGCTAAGGAATGAATCTTATTTGAGGGAGTAGTAAGCCCTATATAGTGTTTATAGTTCATTGATAGAAAATTAATGATTTGGTGAGTAATTACTCTATGGTTAGAGGACCACACCCCACCTTTTATGAGAGTACCGACTCCATCATTTATATGGGAAAGTCATGAATTTCTGATACATAGGGATTGCTGCCCCAATTTTTTGTCTGAATTTCCTTCACCTTGGATATGTGAGGAAATACATACTCTAAATTTTAAGGGAGGTATCTTATCATGTTTCATTAAGATATCTCCTTAGGAGTACCACTCTTGTTCCCACTCTGTAAATCTCTCTCAAAATATGTCATTGTATCTATAGATATAAATAAATAAACAACTATAATGGATTGTAAAGGCCATTGATAGTGAAATGGGTTCCACTTTTTTAATCTTTGTGGAAAATCCCTCAAAGTGATCTATTTTTTTCTACTTCTAGAACCCAGGTGAAAAAAATTTATGACCATAAAATAGGTGTATGTAGATATATATTCTATGGTGTACAGATCATGTGGCCTTCAAAAATAGTGATTTTTATACTTCTATTAACAAGTAATGTTATATAAACATACGTGGAATATTACTATGCCAAACATGAATTTTAAAGCCTGAGGGTCTGTTGGTGTGTATTATTGGGACCTACGACATTTCATCTCAACCTATACTACATGTAGCCTGTGTAACATGATGTGTGGTACCCAGTGGTTTATTTGAGTGTACCCCTATTATCCTTAGGTCATGTGTCCCTTGGTAAAACATTATATACATTTTATAATTATAAATTGTATGATATTTAATTTATTCTCACAAAATATAGTTCTAACCTGTTTATAAAAAAATATTATTTATAGTTACACAATATGTGATCAAAATTTTCATATAAAAAACTCAGGTTGTCCATAATTTCAATCGATGTTGTTTCCACAGTCTCTACTTCCATCTTTGACCATTTGTATTTCACTTACCACCAACACGGCTCAGAAATAATGCCTTGTTTGTCACCTCTTAAATGGACTACCATCTACTATGTTTCATTGCCATTGAGTGATACAATTCACCACACTTTTTCAAATTCCACCACGAAACTAAACCCCCTTACCATATGAATAATCAATACATTTTTTAACTTGGCTATATTACTATATGGACACTACCTAAGGTCACCTGTGTGGAACCACTAACCATTTCACTGATTATTGGTGATTATTCATTTCAAAAAATGTGGTGAAAAAAGGGACATTCTTGAGGTTATAGTGATATTAGTGACTAGGACCACCCATCCATATTTCCACATTGTAACGACCCACCAATTCTCATTGGATTGAGAGCTCAATGAGTCATTACTAGGCCATAAGCGACATCCCCAAGATGCTAATGGCTGGGAATAAATGCTGAAGGGTTTCAAATACATGTTGGGGGATGATTTGACCTTTAATAAATAACCCATAAACCAACCAAGCCTAAAAAACATTCACTATATAATGCATGAACAGAAGAGTGACAACTAAACAACTTCATTTATGTCAAACCATATCAAGCACAAAATAGAAGAAGACCAAGCCAAGCGTCAAAGAACACAATGGGGAACAACTCAAGACTCTAAAAAGACACCATGACTCCATGCTCCACAAGCTCCAAGCTCCACAACATCTCCCATGAATTACCACGATCCACTAGCAATAAGGTGCTTAACATTTACATGTGTCCTGGAATACAACATCTACAAAAGCACCAGAGTGACAAAGCAGGGGTTACTATAAAACTCAGTAATTTTTAACCCAATGACTTCCATACTCAGGCCACTAGGATAGAAGAGTTAGCAAAATTTATATATAAATATATTATATAAAACATTTTCTCAAAATCAGTTTATAACTAAATATAAACAAGTTTTCAAAACCATTCATAACCAAAGGCATTCCAAGAGAAATTGAAACCAATTTTCTAGCAAGTTATTTTTACAGAAAAATAACCAAACAAGCTGAAGAACTATTTCACAAACATTCCTTTTTGGCATACCCAACCATTTCTCAACCCATGCTACAAACCACACAAGATTCATTATGATAGTTCCATACTCATGAGCGGTTTCTCAATGATCTACCAAGTCGTCATAAGGTAATTCTTCCCCATGTTCCATTATCCCTTTGTCACCAAGCACAAGGTCATATTTCAACCAAGCCTCATATTTCCGATGTTCCATTAACCATTTGGAACTGAGAACAAGTTCATATTTCAACGAAGAACTATACATGGAATATGAACACACACCTTCCCCATGTTCCATTATCCCTTTGGCACCAAGCACAAGGTCATATTTCAAACAAGCCCCATATTTCTCATGTGCCATTAACCCTTTAGAACCGAGAACAAGGTCATATTTCAACCATGCCCCATACATGCAATATGAACACACACCACATATTCCCATCAATCATGCCAAAACACCGTTTCAATAAAAACATGTTTTTATTGAATACCATTTCCATCAAAACCATTTCAATGCCAAACTATTTCAATTCCCAACCATTTCAACAAAACTCCCTTTTTATTGAAAACCATTTCCATGAAAGTTATTTCAATATCAACCCATTTCAATAAAATGCTCTTTTTATTGAAAACCCATTTTTTATCAAACCATATACAGTTTCATCAAATACATAATTTAAAATCATCATGTTAATTTCAAAAAGCCAAATCACATTGCACAATAATTCACCAAGATTTCACAATCCCATCCAAACCATAAATCATCACTAAAGAAGACTTATTCTATGATTTTTATAATATAATCTATTAAAATAAACCAATTTAAATCTCATCTAATCAATTCTAGCAAGTGGAATCGAGATTGAATCCCCCTACCTCAAATCTTGGGACAAAAACCACAACGGTCAAAGAACGCTCAAGAAACCTTGGTCGATTCTCCAAAAACCCGCCTTAAATCTCTTCTCCTAGAAAGAGAAAGACCAAATATGGTCATATTTTGTATCCAAACACTTAGATCTACTCATAATGGGTGCACATATAAGAAACTGGGAGAACAAGAGAAGTGGATCTAAGTATATCTAGGAAACCGATTAAGAACGAAGAAGAACGATCACATACCTCAGGAATCCAGCTTTGATTCGCCAGGAGAAGCCTTCGGATCACCTCAGGAACGATGGGAGAACCTTCTCTAACCTAAGGAGAAGAAAAATACAGATTTATGGATGATTAAAAGAAAAAATGAGCCACTTAGAGGAAAAAATGATTGAGATCCACTTTTATAGGATCTCAGTTAAGTGGCGGCACGTTTTTCTCACACGGTTAGAAAAACTGTGCACTAACTGTGTGTTAGCCACTGCCTCGATAGACACTCCACGCACGGTTTTGCTGCATGTTTAGACAAATGGTGCATCTCCTGTGGGGAATCTACTATCTCAATGGCCAACTATGCACGGTTTGGCCGCACGGTTTATACAACTTGTGCACCGCTCGTGCGACTTCCCCTTTTTCCTCAGTACTTCATTCCAAGTTCTCTCGACTCTCCCATTCGTCACCCCAGACTTTATAACCATTAAAAGAATCCATAAAGGGTTACATACCAAAAACCAGGGTTACTACACAGATGATTCAGTGGCTATCATGGGCCTCATAAAAAAATTGAACCCTATTAAACTATTGTGAAAGTTTGAAACTTTATTCTTTGAATATAAATAGTTCTCCATATTAATTTTTTTTTGTATGTGTTTTATTTTGTAAGAAATAAAATAAAGAAAATTTTTATTGTAGTTTCAATGAAAGAAATAAAGTGTTAAATTTCAGATTTAAAATATTATTATAAACATTAATATTCATGAACATTACCTAATTAAATCATGATTCATAGAATTTAGCAATCTTCTCTCTCACTAATCATCTAAAACCATAACTAATTATTTTCACCTAGTGATTTCATCATAAATAGAGAAATATAATAATCCCCATTCTCTCTACTCTTACTTATCCAGGTGACCAAATAATTTAGATCCATTTTGAACAAAACACCACTTCCCTCTGCCAAATAAGAAATAAATTAGGTTTAGGGGACTTGTTCATGAAAATAAAAAAAAATGAAGAAGAATAGAAGTGTATTAAATAATGGAAAACACATATTCTTTAAAGTAGTTAAACATTTATTATATAATTAAGAATATAATAATATTAAAATAAAAAAATAATTCCTTAACAGGGGTCCACCATGGATCAACCATAATGATCTAGTGTTCCATCACTAGAAGAATTATAGTAGTAAAATAAAAAAATATCTAGTTAAGAAAAACCCATACCAGACCCAACTTAACCATTTATAGTGAGTCTTATTCACTTTTATAGTAGACATAATATTGGTCAAGAATAGATTATAAAATATTGATCATTCTTATTATCTCAATTAAACTCAATATCCTGATGTGAGTGGCAAGAACATTCCCTCAATCTTGAATGAATTCCATATTCCCATGGAGCCTTCAGAATCCACCTATGATTCCATAAAAAGCTCTATATCTTCTATGATGGATTCCATGTTTATTTCTATAAATATTTGGATTATTTATATAGTAATTTCTCAAATCATAGCTTGATCAACAAAGTTTACCATTATCATCATCTTGTTCTACAGTTGGATGAATTTCACATGGAATATTGGCAGCACAATTTACTGATCTGTCCCCATATTAAGAATGAAATATTCCATATATTTCCATGTTAATTTATAAATCATCATATGTACTGAGATGAAATCCATGACTAATATTATTCAAGAGTGATGTCACTAAATCTGTGTAAAAATTTCTATTAGATTCATCCCCTTCTTGGTATAACATATCATCCTGAGTACAGGCACCTCCATATTGGTAGTGTCAGTGATTTCATTCTAGTAATTTTGCACAGTGTAACCAATATAATAATAAAGTTTCCTTCATTAGGTATCTCCCCATTGTTCTTCATTAGAGATTCATTACAGAATGACTATTCATATAATGGAAAAAAATTCTTTCTTTATATTGAGGGTCCATATTCCATAGAATATGACCATGATTCTTTCAATTTGATAAATCTAAAATGTATAATAACAAAATATTCTTCCAAAAAAATATCACTTACCATGCATCAACCATGTTTTTAAAATATACAATGCTTTGAGATGTTTTATATGATTTTCCTTTGGAAAAATAATATTACCTATGAACACATGTGGGAAAAATTATCTTAGGAAGAAAAAATAACCTCCCAAAAAAATGTTACATATAATCTCCCATTGGGAAATTATTTTATTTGTCTTTCGTAACTTCAAAAAATTATATCACATAGACTTCAATGGAAAATGAAATTTACATACACATATCTAAAATTATCTTGCATATAGATCCCTAGATTATTTGGGAAAAATAAATATTGTTTTACATAATAGTGAAAGTTTCAAATATTCTCTTACATATTATATTCTCCTCAAAAATTATCTCATGTATCACCTCTAGATCCAACACTTTTCAAAATTTGTTAATATAGATCCAAAATGAATTTTACACCCCAATTGAGTTTCTATAAGATAATTGTTACACATTTCCTCACTTTTGTAAAAACATGATATTCATCACTAAAAATTTTTTATTTATTATACATCACCTACAAATTTGGAAACAAAAAAAATAAGTATATTCTTTTTTAAAAATAAGTATAAAATGGTTAAATCATTTAAAATATAAATATCAATCATGTTTTCCATTTAATCCTAAAGTCAACTCTATTTTTTTTTTAAGGTTGGGGCCGAAGCCTCATTTTTATTAATAAAGCAAAGCAAAGTCCTCTTTTGAATAGGTTGAGGGAGACCCATTACATATCCCAAAGGCCCTGTGGGCTTGTATCCCATTACATAGCCCGTAGGCCCATATTTTTAGCCCAATTCCCATTCTGTGAATAGTAACCCAGCTGCTACAGTACCCGCACAGTACCGCCACCGCTACAGTGCCCTGCCACCGCTATAGTACTCACCGATCAACAGTATCGTCGCTGCTACAGTACCGCTAGAGTACTGCTACAGTTCCTGTGCCCAATGGGTTTTGAACCCCCATTTTTCATGTAGTATTACGGGGTGCTTACCACTAAGCCAAACCCCAACTACACAGTCAACTCTATTATAATACTAAAGACATTTATTTTAAATTAAATAAAAATAAAGGTGAATGTTAATTAAAATCAAAAAGAATTAAAGAAAATACATTATCACTCTCCCACGCCTAAAAAAAATTCCTTAAGTTTATAGGGCTTCCACCTCCTCTTAAGACAACTTCCAATTTCTCGTATTATAAACTGAATGAAATTTAGTGTAACTAATACCTTAACAAGTGGGACATTAATAAATCCATATTAATTAATCTCTATATTATATAGATCATTTTACACTTCCTTTATATTTCCCATATTTCATTTGAATATAGCATCTTCCCCTTATCTATCCATGTTTTGAAATTCCAAAACATTTTGATCCCCTTTTTCAATTACAATTTATTGGATTTTTGAAAGCTATATTTTTGAAAGGAACATATTAGATGAGTGCAGATAAACATAGAATGAAACCGTACCAATATAATAGGTATCTCCTAAGACTGATTTTAATAGTTATGGAATAAAAAAACATCTGGAAAACTTTCTCTCAACTTACTCTAACTTATATTTAATGTCTAACTCACACACACATGTTCTTTATTAACTTTATTAAGAATTCAAAATTAATTTACATATGCTTGTTTTATTCTAGTTTATATGAACAAACCAAATGTAATTTTGGGTGTCTCTCAAAGGTATCAATCATTCCAAATAGATTGGTTACCTTGTGTAATTTTCAATATTCTAATTTCTTCATGATATAATATTGATTAAACAATATTCATTTCTATTAGAACTGTCATTCCTAGTTCTAAAAGGAATGTTTTACATGGTCCCCACTATGATGTAGGAATTTATTTCTTTCAATGATTGTAATGAATTTAAAAAATCAAATTTTCATTTGTACTTTATTTTCTGGGACAGAAACATATAAAAACAAAACTAAACAATAATACTATTTACATCCAAATATTCTTTTTCCTCTACCACGAACTTATTTCAAACATTAACCTCAATTAATTTCATCATGAAATTTCTAATGAAAATAATACATAATAGATAAGTGTCTAGACTAGTGTAAAGGAAAGAGATAAATGGGAAGTTCATAATCATATGCAATAGGGAGGAGAGTGGAATTATCTTTTATTCCTTTAAAAAATCATCATGGAATTTATTTAGTTATTTCACATTCACTTTTAAATAATGTTGAGACCTAGATCCTATGATCTCAAATATATTAAATATTAATGTGTTAGACATGAGAAATAGTCCCTTATATATATAAATAACCATACTAAGAATGATTTTACTCTTATGGGAGAATACCATCACATTATCACAAATTGGGCATTATTTCCTCTGAAAGAGCATATCGTGGATAAATATTTTCTTTTAATTGTATATATACTATTTATTATGATCTTCACTCCTCAACTACTCCAGTTCAGTCATTTAGATCTTCCTATTCTCTTCATATTTTCTAAATTCCATATTTACTTATTTCACTTCCCATCAGGCCTTTTTCTATAGTTCAATAGGAAAGTGGAAATTCATTTAATAAACCATTATATAAGGGGAGATTCCATGTAGGGTTTTTAATATAGGTTTTTAATCCTATAGTTAATCCCCTAATTTTCTTCTCTAGTAATTTCTTTTGGAATGAACAATCCTTTCCAAAATAACTTCTCACAATTGGATACATCATCCTTCCCATCTTTCTATAGGTGATAGGTTGTATAGGTATTGTGTTGTACCCCATATATCTTAATGTGTGATTATGTTATTAGATTGTAGAATTATATTCCATTATCATTGATGATTTCCCATGTCATTCCAAAATAATAAAATATTTTTGATCTTAGAAATTTATTAACTACTCTAGAATCATAATTTCTAGTTTTTTGGGATCCAATACATTTAGAAATACAATCTACTTCTAAATGAATATATATAAATCCAAAGGAAATTGGAAATGGACCCATCAAGTATATACCATATGCATCAAATATTTTATGAAAATTAAAAGTTTTTTGTGTAACTTATCATCCTTAGAAAATTCATTAATTTATTTTGTAGTTCAAACTTACATTACAAATATTATTAGTATCCCTAAAAGCTATAGGAAAGAAAAAATAATCATTAAATGCATTTCTAGATATTATTTGATATCCAAAGTGGCCTTAACATGATATTTTATGATATAGTTTAAACATATAATTTACCATATCCTCTGTTATAAATCTCTTAATTACATAATCACTATATTTTTTCAACAAAAATGGATCCTCGGTAACCTCGTATTTTGATTCTGATTTTAGATTAATAATTATTTTCACAGAAAAGAACGAAGTGAATTTAATTTTAAAATATATTTAATTATTTCAAAAATCTATCAAACCTTACAAGTGATTTCATAGAGTTCATCATCGAGGATAGAATCCTTAAAATATATTTCTCAATGTGTCTCAACTTCAGTAGTGTGGGTTAATATTCTCATGTGTTCTAAAACCTAGTTATCACAATCCTATTTTTATTTAATCTCCAAGTTGGATTTTTTAAAAGAATCATCTGACATACCAACCTCGGTAGGGATTCGTCTTTCTCTATCAAATATTGTATATATTCATGTTCAAAATAAATTGTCAATTTAATTTCTTAAAAATATGAATAAAATTTTTCCAATTCAAAAACCTTTGTAAAAACACATACCAATTTTTTTGTAAATAATGTGACTTTTATCCAAGGTATATAAAGCATATACAATCACAAGGGAGTTACCACTGATCTTCTAGGATTGTAATACTCCTATAACATTACTAGAAGCATCACACAGTACTTCAAAGGGCTATTTTTAGGTTTTCCGTTTTGATTATAGGGGATTTAGTTAGGATCTCACAGAATTTTTAAAAATCATTCTTATATAATTCATTAAACAGAAAATCAAAATTCTTTTTTAAGAAGGTTAGTTGATGGAAAAGTGTTTTTTCTAGAATATCTAATAAAACCTCTATAAAATACATTAAGTCTGATAAATGTCCTAACATGTTTCATAGTGGCGAGGTATGGTAGTGTCGAAATGAAATCAATATTTTCCTTGTACACTTTAATTCATTCCTTAGAAATATTGTGGTCTGAAAATTTATGTTTCTACACCATATAGTGAAACTTTTTAATATTTCAAACCATGTTCTTTTCAATGAATATTTTTAAATAAAATTATATATTATGAATATAGCTTTCCGAACATACACCATACACTATAACTTCATATGGAAACACCACTATGAAGATCAATTAGATCCAAAAAAATTTACCATACAATGCTAGAATATACTTAGGGGAAATTAATAACCCAAAAATAATCACTCAATATTAAATTCTACCAAATTATATTGTAAATGAGGTTTTTTCAGGGTATTATGGTGTTATAAGGACCTGAAAATATCTATAAATCCATAAAGAAGAAAATAGTGAACTCTCTCCACTAATATCAATAGAATTTGATATTTAAAATGAGTTTGTAAGTGTCCTTTTCAAGTCACATGGTTCAATATTCTATAGTGAAAACAAACCCTACCGTTGTTCTGAATCCTAGTTAGCACTAGTTCATTATCTTCATTCCTCACAATGTTGATTACAGTATTTTTAGGAATAATCTGTATGGGACTCACACATTTGGGGAATGACATGGGATATATGATCTCATCTCATAAAATTTATTCAACTTATTTTCACTACTCATATAAGGGTTGGGTTTACCCTATTTGGATATATATCATATGTTTTGATTCAAAATATATAAAAATATAATGCGCCCAAACATTGGAATTAATATTTAGAATATATTCAACCATACAACCAAAACCCTTAAAATTTTGTTTCATAATTTTTTATAATTGGTGTTCATGTTTATATTTCAAACTTTTTGAAATTATTACAGGTTGTTTCTCATATTATTTATGATATAAATATTTTAATTAATATGAATGTAGTTTCAAATCAGTTTCAATATGATTTTAAGTGGATTGTATTAATTTAGTGTCTTCCATGTTTGAAACTAGCATTTGAAATTAGGAAGAATAAATAATATGTTTAACAAAATCATCAATTTAGTATTCATATCGTTCTTAAATATTCTCACTATAAAATCCTTGTTCTATATTCTATTCATTTATCTATATAGAATAATCTGTAGGGTTTAGTTTCTCAATGGTAAGTCCTAGTTTTTTTATTTCATCTAGAATTTTTATTTCTTCATATAGGTAGTAAGGGGTTTAGAATGATTATGAGTGAGAAAATAATTTTCTTCTTGGTGATGTTTCGTATATTCTATAATACTAAAGTTCACAGTTTCTTATGAAAAATATATTAAAATTGTTCTTTTATTAATATTTATTATCTTTTTTTAGTTTTTAAAAAGGTAACCCTAAAGAATATACAGGAATGATGTTACCGCTTTATTCATCCATATTTAGAATTTGGAAGTCTATATTTAATAATAAAAATTTCAACCTTACAAAAACAGCATCTAAGACTCATTATGGGTAAAGAGTAGATCAATTGGAGAACTCTGCAACAACTCTGGTTGGACTGAGTTCCCCTACCTATATGAAAGAATAAATTGAATAATGAATGACATTAATAGATTCTATCAATTCAAAAAATAAATTCATAAATATAATAATTCCTATAGTTCATTGGATAATAAAAGAACCTTTATCTTTGAATTTTTTTAGTAATTATAGATTTATCAATACAGAATAATTTATACCCAAAATTATCATTTCATATCCTTACTATTTTTTTCATACTACACATATCATTTAAAAAAATTTATACCTTGGAATATGATAGATTCAATCTTGCATAGGTATCTTCCCCCTTCTTAAAGGTTTCAAAAAAATCATGTTTCATGCCCTCTTCCCTGATTTTATTTGGTTGAGTCGTTAATAAGGGAATGGGTGGATGGAATTGAGTTATATCCTATGTATTAGCATTTTTGTCATTTAAATTCACTTATTGGGTCTATAAAGGGACATCCACGTTTTATTCCTTCAAAGTTTTTGGTTATTATTCTTTTAAATGTAAATTTATATTTTCAAACTCCATAGGTGATTCATCACTTCTAATTATTTCTCTCTCACATCTCCTTGAAATAGAAATCACATTTCCCATATAGCCTAGAATTGATTAATATGGGAGTTTACATTATCCATGATTGAACAAAGTATTTATAATATAAATAATTTCTCAAAATTGGGCTTTCAACTCCTTTATTTTAGATCCATGATTTGAAAGAGTAGAGTTTTTGTTATTTTAGTGGTTTACCAACAACAACATCATGTCCTTTATAGAAGGCTATTGAATTTATCCACAAGTTTCAAAGAATGTACAAGGTTGGGAGATATTCCAATGTAATAGTGGGGACACTAATATTATTATAAATTCATCTAGAGTGACGTTATTTGAGGATATTAATTAACAGTTCTATATTGGATGGTTGAGTACTCCATGAATCATTGATTGGTTAATGGTTCTTGATACTGTCTCTGGTACATGGCTTCACAATTATCAGTCTCCCATACTTGAGGGAAGATGTTTTTAAAATGTTCTATGTAATTGAATAGTTGAAAGGTTATTGTGGGTGTATATTGTGATACACTCAATTTTTTCAATGATAAATATCACACAATAGAGTTTTTCTCTTTAATATTGGTTTTAGGAAAAGGAGGGTTAGAACCCATTACCTTATTCACAGCTCTAATTGTTATTGGGGTATTGAATTATGGATATTTATTTGACATACTCCCTATAATGTCCCTTTACAATGAATGGGAAATTTCTCTCAGTTCTCCTTCAGAATAGGAATCTGGTAGTTTCACATAATTTTCTAAAAATACTTGATAAAATAACTCTAAGAAATTCTGGTATTCAAAGGGTTGATATGATTGTAATACATTTATCTTCATGAACTTCAGCCAAAATTCATATAGAGTCTCTATACTAGATTTCATAATCTAGTAAATATCCTTCCTCAGTCAGGTACTTCTTAAATTAAGGAAACATCTGTGGATATAGGATCTAAAAAGATCAAACCTGATAGATACTTTTGTAGGATGAAAATTTTACATCAATTCCTTGTTATGTTCTTATTGGGGGAATGGAAATACCTTCCAATAAATATAATCTTATGGAACTCCATTAGGATTTATATTTATTAACATATTATTGAACTCCTTTATATTAAATTTCAAGTCATCTCCGAACAAACCATGAAACTTGGATAATAATAGGATTTTTTTAGGATTATGTTAAAAATCAAATTATTTATTTGTTTGTAAAAACAGATTATTATTATTTATGTTAGGTGAATAAGTTTCTCAATGTAATCTATTTAATTAATAAATATTTTCTTATCTATATTTAATTCAAATAAAACTCTAGATGAATTAGAATATGAGGATCAATAATCATTCAATGGAATTGTGAAAAACTCTATATCGGCATGTTCGTAAATCCTAGGATTCTAGAATCTAGATTAAACTTTTCTCGTAACCTATAGATCAAAACCAAAGATGTTATCCAAACTAAACCTAGTAATATATCAAAAAATTAAAATAAGATAAAACCATAAAAATAAAACATTAAAATATACTTTCCACATTATCAATGATTCTATGTTGATGTTTGATTTTTATCATTTTTATGGATATTGAAACGTAACATATAAAACCTAATGCATAGCTTATTGATAACCATTGTTTTGTCTCTCAAAGATTTAAAACTATAACACACTTAATTATTTTCCACTTATGTTTATTTTTAGTTTGTCTTTAATTTTAATATATCACGCAAATATGGGATGGTTTTTTGGGTATTTTGTATCTAAAATTAAAAAAAAGGAAAGAAATAAAAATATAAACTATACAAGAATATTTAATAAAATTACAATGGGTTTTATCATCCATTAGATTTTTTGTAAAATACTTAATCTAATAATCAAAATAAAAAACAATAATCTAATTATACCCTACTATTTTCTCATGTATTATAATAGAAATGTGCTTAAGGCCCTCAAAAATGGAAGCAACCCATTTTTTATCCTTGGTTTCGGGGAATAAAAACTCTTTAATTGAGATACTGGAAATACTCACACACCTAGACATGACAGTAGATCATTAATCCTTTCAAACGAATCACCTCCATTGGTATAGTGACTGATTCAATTTGAGGGAGACTTTGATGTACCACTAGATGAATAATTTTTTAGTATTGATGGAAAATAGAGTGATCATTTCCTACCCACTCTTCACTTTCACTGCCTCACAAGAATCATAGAAATAGTTTTATGAATTTTAAAAAAAGTAATTCATGGTTCCGTTTTTGATTCTCCTCATACCACACATAATTAATTAATTTTTTATGATCACGAATCAAGAGATCATAGGTACATCAAATGGGTTTATAGACACAAATAATTCACAAAATAGAGAACAAAACAACATAGGTGAATATAAGAATAGAAAAAATAGAATTATTATTCAAATATAATAATTAAAAATACATAAATAAATTAATCAAAGTGTAGAAACCAAGGTCTCAAAAAAATCAATGGGAAGAGGAACGTATTTACAAGTATTACATATTTATATTCATTATCCTATTGGAAATTATATCCAATATTCCTCATAAAAATTGTATCTTTGTGTATAGTTTGAGGATACTATATTCCACCATCAAGCTCATTTATGAATCTTCTCATTTGGGAAATCCTCCCATGATCACTATCTTGATTAGATTATATTTGGGTTTTATATAGAACACTTCGGGGGCCTTATCCAAATTTTTTCAGAAATATGAAATGATATGTTTATCCGTGTATCAATTTTTATAATTTTAGATTTTATGTCACTCATATTAGGAAATTGGAAATGTATAACCATTTTTTTCATCCAATTCACTGTAGATGAATATCTTTAGTATCAAATATAATGTGTTTGAAAAAGTTCAATCATTATTTTTATACTTCTCCTAAAAAATATTATTTCTTATCACTTTACTAATGAGAAAATTATATTACATATCATCCACTGCCAAATTAATCAAAGGGAATATTCTTATGAAACTCTTCTTCTTGAAGATTATATTATGTGTTCTATTCTTGAGAGAAATTATATTACACATAATTATACATTTCCCATATTAAAAACATCCATAATGTATCTAATTTATTAAACTCTTGGATGGGACATTTAATTTTTTTCAAAGGAATTGGAAACCCATGAAAAATATATATTTAATATAGGTTTAGTATAAATTAATCCATAATTGAACTAATTATTAAAATCAAAATTTTAATATTGTAATAATTCAAAGAAACATTTAAAAATCAATATACGGACTCCAAATTGATTCAAAAAATAAATAAATAAACTAAACACTAATATATAAAACATTCATTACATTAAACCGATATTAATGGTTTTTTTAATATGTAAAATGTCAAGGTTTTTTATTAATTGAGAGGATAATTTCTATTGATAAATACATTAAAAATTCAAAATGTTTTTCTCATCATTCCTAAAAACTAAAACTATTTCCCTCTTATTAAATACAATTAATTCAATCTAACCGAAATATTAACCCTACAAGTTATAAAATAGTCAAACTAAAAAATAATAAAATAGAAAATTATTCATTATTGAAATTATCATGATTATTTAATGAGCTAACCCACTATCAATTTTATTTCACAAATGTTTTTAAACAATAAATCTTCCCCAAGTCAATACATGACCTTGCTCACTATTTTATTTTCCTTCTTCAATATTGAACCATTTGAAAATATATTTCTACCTATTCCTAGATTTTATGTGGTCTTGACATATTTTTCTTATGCTCTATGTTATCAATTAATAGAAACTATTGTTATTCTCATGATTACATCCAATATTTTTTTTTGAGGTTTAAGTATTATTAGGATTTTATGTTTAAAATTATGAGGTATAAAGGGAGTTCTTAATCTATTTTTAATATTAAAGGTTATGATTTATCAAATGTAAAACAATGAATGTAACTCATTCACCTATCCTAATATTTATCACCCCCAACTCTCATTATCTCATTTGTTCTTTTTTATGGGTCATGACCAGGACAATGAATAATAATGAATAAAACATCATTTATAATCTAGTTTTTTCCTTATGTTTAGTTTATTTTTTAACTTATATAGAACTATTTTTAACTATGAACTTTTTTCTACTGGTTATAAGGGGTTAAAATGTGTTATAAGGATATATTTCAGCTTTTGAACCCAATACATAATTTATATTTTAGTAACACTTTCACGTAACCTAAAATAATGAATTTATACTTTGTAATTCCTATTGAAACTCCCAATCCCACAAAAATGATGAAAATATAATGAGAAATGTAAAAATTTATATATTTGTAGTGATGAATATAGTTTATAATATAGAATACCTAATTGGAATTCCTTAGCTTATGAGGCTTAAGAAGGTGTCAAATGTCAAGGTAGAGGAAAATTGAAGTTAACTTTGTAAATGTATTTTTACAAGAATGATAGAATTTATTATAAATATAGCACACATGAGTTTTATGGATTCAAAAAAACATTTCATGTACGTTATAGTTTCTCTAAATGAACTAATAATTTTATCAATGGGATTATAAGAAATAATATACAAGAAAAACATATAATGTATCTTGGGTAATGGATTGAAAAAATATCGGCACTCAATTCATGTCTTGGATAGTAATTTCTAGCTTACTAATTTAAGTTCAATTTCAAGAGAAAAATATGAAAAAGAAACCAACATTCATATAATTTTAATATTTTCAAAATCATTTAATTCTTAAAAAACAAGACATTTTTCACTGGCTTGGAAATTATATAAGGAAAAAACATCCTAACCAAAAAATACTCAAAAAATAAAAAATAAAAATAAAGACGGCATGTATAATTTGTAAAATAGATTCTAAAATATTATATAGGTTATAACCATACTATGGTTGGAATTCCCCACCCCGCCCCCAATACAAATACTTATTCAAATATTAACAATTAAACTCAGTAGAATGAATCAATAGTATTAGAAAAACAAGTAATAAGGACAGAAACAACCTCAAATATTAAAATAGGAATACTTTCATTAAATATTGTTTTTCCTATATCTATTTAACTTTTGATTTTTATAAAATAAATATATATAATTAAAAATAATAAATTTTATTTGAAATAAATAAAAAATAAATAAAACATGGTTTGACCCCCCCCCCCCCTCGCCCGCCTAAAGAAGGTAGTGGGTTTTGATTGAATATTGTGGGAAGTATCTAACACCTTGATATTTTATGAGAAGTATATTTTTTTATGTCTTATTTTATACTCAATATCAAATGAATCTTTCACTTCACACAACACTAGTTTGGGTTGTGTTACACGCAATCGTGACCTTCCTCGATAGCGTATGTAGTATGCAATACCGGATTTCACTAAACAACAATATATTGTTATAATATTATTATGGACTATCCATTATGAATAGTATTAACTAAATGTTGAATGTTATAACATTATTATTCATCTTACATATTTTCTATAACTTGTTATGAGAATAAAATAAATATTTTCGGTAAAATAAGTATTTTTCAAAAAAATGCAGTTTTGTCACCTTTTGATGGAGCACCAACTTTAAATCTAGTTTTTGACATGTTTATAAGTTAAATTAGACAAAGTAAAATTCTTCTTTGGAATCAGGATATAAAAATTTACTTTGGATAATTTTTTCACATTATTCTGATAACATTCATATTTTAATGAATAGTAAAAACACGCTATATTTTAATTAAAAAAACTTTTTTCATCGCAATAATTTATATGGTTAAATTATAATATTTAATGGTTATAAATTATAAATAGAATATGTTTTTACCATTTAATATAATTTATGTCATTACCATTAATTTTACATTGAATTCATAGGTAAAAACATTTCAATATTTGGAAATGTTTTAACTTTTAAAACTCATTTTCTTAATAACGGGATTAATTTTAAATAAATTACCGTAAATTTTCTATTTTTAATTTTGAAAATGGATTCCATATTTGGATTAATTGGGTCCAAATTATGTTAATAGGTAACTTTTATTTTTTTGATATTATGAATAGTAACTACGGTAATTTTTATTTACTATAGTTAAAGGTAAATCGGGTAATTAAGGGTAAAAGTAAGATTATAAAATTACCCTAACACTTTCCAAAATCCTATTGGATGAATAAAAGTAGAACCATATCACCTAAGGGTCGGAATAAATTCATTTTATGGACTTTTGGCCATTAAAATAATTTAATTATTATTAAAACCAAAGAAAGTGACAACATGTCACACTCTTAAATATTATAAGTATAATAATTTTAATTTAGTGATAAACTTCATAAAAATTCGATCATGAATAGTCTCCAGAAATATAATAAAATTATATGCATAATTTTAATTTATTTATAATTTTTAGGGATTAAATAATTATCATTAATTATGACATAATAGTGATGTTGAAATTATTTTATTGATTGAATTATCAAATAAATGATTTTAAAAGTATTAAAATAAATATTATATAAACTATTTAATGTGATCCACTAATTTTCTATAAAAATATGACATGATATGAATATATTAAATCTTTTATTTCTAACATATATTATGTGTATATTTTATTTAAATTCAAATAAATTAATAGTATCAAAATTGACACTATTGTTATTTTATAAAAATTACATATTATAAAATTGTTTAAAAATCACAAAAAAAATTATAAATTATAAATTAAAATTTATATGGTCTACAATGTAAAAAGGTATATAATTATGGACAATTCACAACATATAAGTAATTATTTATAATGTCTTGAAATTTAGAATTTTATTACCACAAATATAATTAAATAGATTTTATAAGGATAAATCATGTTGATAATGTTTAAATTAAATTCCCAAATTTTATAAATTTTATTTGTTGATGATATTACAACCCTATATCATCTAATATTAGGATTTGAGTCATTTTTGGAGGTTTTTAAGTGGGGATGGAATTTATTATAAATTAATATTTCTTATAATTCCAAAGGTGCCCCTCTCCTCCCTTATAAAAGGTTACCTCCTCCTTCTCCTCTTTAAACAATTTAGAGGCTTCAAGATTGTCCAAAACCTGACCATTTCCCTTATAAACTTCCCTAGAAACATACTAGAGGTTCTGGTATTTTTCAAAGACCAATTTTAGTGCCCTAAGAGGAGGTTTCAAAGATGTGTGTCGAAGAAGAGGTAATGTCGGTTACCGATTCTTTCAGATTTATTTCTTCTTCTAATTCCTCTTATTTAGTTTTTTCATTATGAAGTAATAACATCAGTATCACTCATATATATATTTCTTATTATAAATATAAAACAACCATATTTCACCTTCTATCCATCCTATGGAAAATTAAATCACCGCGCGTGCGTACGTACGGAATACCATCTCCACGCCGTGGTGTAATCTATTTTCCACCACCACCTTACATGGATGGGTATAATGGTGTAAATAATAAATATATATGATTATGATAAAATTATACTAATTCTGAGACATTCCATCTTACACTCCAAAACCATTCATTAGTTATGGGAACGATATCATCGCTCATGCGTACGTACGGTCTACCGTCTCCACGATGTGATGCGACTCGTTCTACATGATATTAATTGAATAATGTTTATATAAATTAATTGAATGTTTGAATATGATATATATTACACTAATACCATTCTGGAAATGATTTATCTATAACCTAAAAAAAGAATAAGAATTTATTCGATAAAACACGCATAAGAACATAAAGCAATAAACACCAGAATAACAAGTAGCAATGAAATGTTACTAATAAGAAGCTAAGAATATGACCATATATGATATCATAACAATGATTATGATTATAGAATAATTAAATGACATTATTTAAATCATTATAAAGGAGTTTCGGACACGTAAAAAGAACATCGTACCTAAGGTAAGGGAAAATCTTGCAATCTCATTTTTATTCGAGATTGTTTATACTTCAGAATTTACTGGGGAATATTTATCATCCACATACATGTTTCATCAATATGTAATATTATTTATATCCTCCTAAAATTATATAAATCCAATTTTACCCTTTGGTGAGTTTTTAGTAAAATATATGAAAGGAATCTTTTGTCGTTTTTAGTACGAGGTACTTTTTGACTTTTCCGGCCAAAGTACGATAAGAATGTTTTTTTAACTTATACAGCATGAATGGATTTTTATGATTTCATGGAACATTATTTCCATGAATCTTCCTTTACATGTTTTCAAGTTTATTTTTAATCAACTTCTTTTAGTTTAAAATTGTATGACATGTTATGAAAGGAAAAAAATGATTTTGAAGTATAAAGGATATTTTCCTCAAGAATGGATTTCAAGTGTTTTATCAAAATTATTTTCCATCCAAGATAATATAGGGTTCTATTTCAATCCCTATTTTTACATTTATTTGATTATGTTATGATGTAATTAATTTTATGATGGTCTATTATCTTATATGTATTATGTTATGATTGAATGATGTTTAAGAATCCCATTTTTATTACATGGGCTATGCTATGAAATATGATTTATGATTTTGTGGCACACACAAGAAAGGATTCATTATGAGATGGGTGGGACCTATATCACACTCCAATTCATTGGGTAAATATTTATATCTCATGAGATATACATGGCTGGAACATCAAGTTAATCTGGTTCAGTGATACAGGACTGGAACGAGGAGTGAACTCAGATCAGTAATGCACTTTATCCACAATGATGGTCTTGGAAATGATTCCTAAATAATATGAAATGATTTTCTATGATTATGTGTGTATTCCACAAAGTTTCATGTTTTAAGTTAACATTACTGGGATTACATTTCACTACTATGATTTATCCCATGTTATGATATTATGATCTCTTTTGCAGGTTAATATTTTCTAAATGTTATGTTCTTATGAATATGATATGATTGATAATTATTTTGTTTACCCTTACTGAGAATTTGAGCTCACCCTTTTATATGTTTTCTTTTCCCCAGGTCAGGAATAAGGGTATTAAGTAGGATATGCCAAAAGGGACTCTAGATATGATGAAATAAGTGGGAGTCAATGTAGATGATTTATGAACCAGTTGTTTATGTTTCCCAGTTTCTAAATACACTATACCAATACGGTCCTATCATGGTTTTGTTATATGATGTAATAAGTGTGCTTCAATTTTTGAATTAATAACCATGTATGTAAAGTATGGGTCGTTATAGTTGGTATCAGAGGAAAGGTATAGTCAACCTTTGGAAACTAGGATGTGAAAGCCTTAGTAAGAACTATAAGGATATTTCTAAACATAGAACACAATATTAGTGTTTTAGAAATGGGCATGAATAACCTATGATAAGACCTTATGTGTAAAATTTTATTCATGATTATGTGGTTTTCCTATTATTATCAATGTTTCCCACACTATTCTTATTGGTATTAGTTAATGGATAGAACCCGAAGGAACCGTGTTAATGCTGAATGCGACGGGCAATGCCATGATTGTCCCCATGAGCAACCAAATGTCTTGAGAGCTGGAATGAAAAATATTGTAGCCATGCTCACATAACTTTCTCAAGATATGAACCATGCAGTACTTCCAAACGAGAAAAGGAAGGAGCAACATTCTGTTGAATCCTTCATGAGGCAACGTCCACCTTCATTCAGCGGGTCTTCTGATCCATTAGTGGCTGAATAATGGATCAGTACCACTGAAAAGATATTTTCAGTTCTACAATGTTATGAACATGACAAAGTCATCTTAGCAGTGTATCAGTTAAAAGTTCATGCTGATCAATGGTGGAATCTTATCAATAATATGAGGAAAAGAGATGAAATTGAGTCCATGGAATGGGATGAGTTCAGGAACTTATTTTTCAATAAGTACTTACCTCGTATTCTTTGAAAAAATATGGAGAAGGAGTTTCTTAAGTTGAAGCAAAAGGATGATGAATTTGTTGGTACCTATGAAACAAATTTTACAAGACTGGAAGGTACGCTTCCAGAATTATTATTCAACCTGAGAGTAAAATTGATCGATTCTTTAGTGGCTTAAAACCAAGTATTCGAAGGGCGTTATACATAAGGGACTTCAATAGCTACGAGGAAATTGTTCGATTTTGTCTCAATGTTGAAATAGAGATTGGAGTAACCCATCAATCATATGGGTTTGATAAGAAGAGGAAAATGGAATTCAAAGGAAATTCTAAAGACCACACAGAAAAGAATATGAGCTTTCCTTTATGCTTAAATTGTGGAAAGAAACATGGAGCGAATTGTCTTAAGGGGACATGTAAATGTTCTAAGTTTAGAAAATAAGGTCATCAGGCAGTTGAATGTCGAAATAATGGGAAGAAGATGTCTAATGATGCGAACAAAGAAAGGGATACACAGAATGCACCTCCTACACTTCAACATTTCAAGTGCAAGGAAATAGGGTATTATGCTAATCAATGCCCTAATCCAAGGGTTGTTGATGATGATCGATGTCAACAAACTCTTAAGGCCAAAGATAAATGAAAGTCACATGCAATTACTATCAATGATTTGGAGTACAATAACGAAGTCGTGAAATGTACACTTACCATCCACTCTAAAGTAGTAAATGTTTAATTTGATTTTGGATACACCCTCTCTTTTATTTTGAAGATTTTTCTAAGGTTATCGTCGTACTACCCCAACAATTAGATGTTGAGTTAGGTGTTACAACTCCTAATGGCACAACAGTCGCATCAAAATTTTACAATTCTTCTCCGATTGAAGTTTGTGGGAAAGTGCTTCCTGAAAATCTTGTGATCCTTCCTATAGTAGAATTTGATCTGATTCTTGGCATAGATTTACTTTCTTTATAAGGAGCTCAAATCAATTGCCAAATAATTGAAATCACATTTAATATTCCCGATCAATATACTATCATCAATCGATGCAAGGATGAATATAACCTTCCAGTGTAAATTTCTTCCATCTTATGGGTCTTGATTCCAATAAATGAAGGTTATTTATCTAAAATGGTTGGAGATAAAATCATGATTAAGAATATTCCCATTGTATGGGAGTTTTATGATTTCTTTCTGGACAAATTTCCAGGTCTTCCACAAAATAGTGAAGTTGAGTTTTCAAAAGAACTCATACCGAGTGGTATGTCCATTTCAAAGACACCTTATAGAATGGCCCCAAATGAGTTGCAGGAATTGAAGAAGCAACTCCAAGAGAATCTTGATAAAGGATTCATACACCCTAGTGCGTCACCTTAGGGAGCACCTATTCTGTTTGTTAAGAAGAATGATGGATCAATGACTCTTTGCATTGATTATCAAGAACTTAACAAGATCACTATCAAGAACAAATATCCTCTCCCACGCATTGATGACTTATTTGACCAACTAAGTAGAGCTCAATACTTTTCCATGATTGATCTTCGTTCAGGGTATCATCAATTAAGGGTCAAAAAATAGGATATACCAAAGACGACTTTTCATACAAGGTATGGACACTATGAATTTATAGTGATTCCATTTGCTCTTACTAATACCCCTGCTATCTTCATGGATCTGATGAATAGAGTCTTTAGAGACTATCTTGATTAGTTTGTGGTATTCTTTATAGACGATATTCTTGTATATTCAAAGAGTAAGGAAGAACATGAAGATCACTTGAGAATTGTATTAAAGACCCTATGAAAGTAGAAGTTTTATGCCAAACTTACCAAGTGTGAATTTTGGTTTCAAAAAGTTTCATTTTTGGGTCACATAATCTCAAAAGAGGGGATATCTGTGGATCCATCAAAAACAGAGGTTATTGAAAGATGGTCGAGACCAATGACAATAACTGAGATCCGAAGTTTTCTTGTTCTGTATGGATATTATCGACGTTTTTTGAATGATTTTTCAAGTTTATCTAATCCACTCACGAGGATGACTCGAAAAGTAGTTAATTTCGTGTGTACGGAGGAGTGTTAAGAGAATTTCAAAGAGTTAAAACAAAGGTTATCTAATGCACCTGTGCTCACACTTCCATGTAGTGGAGAAATTTTGGTGATCTACAGTGATGCATCTAAGAAGGGACTGGGGTGTGTTCTTATGAAAAATGATATGCTGATAGTTTATGCCTCATGATAGTTGAAAATCCATGAGCAAAATTACCCAACTCATGATTTAGAGTTAGTCGCGGTAATCTTTGCATTAAAAATATGGAGGCATTATCTTTATGGTGAAAGGTGTGATATTTATACTGATCATAAAAGTTTAAAGTATATTTTCACACAAAAGGAGATGAATATGTGCCAAAGAAGATGGTTGGAGTTGATTATGGACTACGACTGCTCATTTCATTATCACCCTAGGAAAGAAAAAAAGTGGCAGATGCATTAAGCCGACAAGACCATGCTAGCCTATCCATGATGAGGATTACAAAAGATCCAATATTTATGGATTTACAATGGATGGATCATGGAATTATAACTGATGGGGGAAAATCTTATCTTTCTCAAATGAATTTTCAACCATCTATACATGTTAAAATTAGAGAGGCACAAAAAGAAGATGTAGAGTTACAAAATAAGGTGATAAATGTTCCTGAATTCAACCTTGATTGTGATGAGATAATAAGGCTCAAGAATTGGGTTTCTGTTCCTCCCATCCCAGAATTAATGAAGGAGCTACTAGATGAGGCTCATAGTTCTTCATTTTCTATTAATCCTGGAAGTACGAAGATGTATAGGGACCTGAAAGAGTACTTCTGGTGGGATGGCATGAAAATAGATATTGTTGAATATGTCTCTCAATGCTTGGTTTGTCAGCAAGTTAAAGCTGAGAGACAGAAGTCTAAAGAGATGTTACAACCATTACTTATACCATGAGGGAAATGGGAAAACATCACTATGGACTTTGTCACAGGACATCCTAAAACATCCAAAGGAAATAATGATATCTGGGTCATAGTTGATTGTCTTATGAAGTCAGCACAATTCATTGCTATTAGAGAAGATTTTTCTCCGGATTAGATTTCTAGGATATATGTGAAGGAAGTTGTAAGATTGCATGGAGTACCACTTTCCATTATATCTGATCAGGATCCGAGGTTTACCTCGAAGTTCTGGCGAAGTCTTCATCATACTTTAGATATAGAGTTGAGTTTCAGCACTGTTTATCATCCTCAGACAGACGGTCAATCTGAGAGAACAATTAAAACTCTAGAAGATATGTTAAGAGCTTTCTCTATGGATTTCAAAGGTGTTTGGCATTAACACCTACCTTTGGTGGAATTTTCTTATAATAATAGCTTTCACTCTAGTATTCAGATGGATCCTTATGAATCTCTCTATGGAAAGAAATGTAGGACTCCAACTTGTTGGGATGAAGTTAGGGAAAGAAAGCTATTAGGACTTGATCTTGTTGATGAGATAGTAGAAAAGGTCATATCTATTCAACAAAACATAAGAGTAGCTTAGAGTCGACAAAAACGTTATGTCGACTATCGAAGAAAAGACCTAGAGTATGAAGTGGGTGATAAGGTGTTCTTATGAATATCTCGTTGGAAGAGAGTAATGAGATTTGGAAAGAAGGGAAAGCTAAGCCCTAGGTATATCAGTCCTTTCAAAATATTGGATCATGTTGGGAAGGTAGCTTACCGATTGGCGCTTCCACCGAATCTCTCTCAAGTTCATGATGTGTTCCATGTATCTATCCTGAGAAAGTACATACCTGATCCTTCACATGTACTAAGATCAGAATTTCTACCGTTGGAGCAAGATCTTTCTTATGAAGAACAGCCGATAGAGATTCTGCATCGTAGAGAAAGAGTTCTAAAAAACAGAACCACTCACTTGGTGAAAGTTTTATGGAGGAACCACTAATTAGAAAAAGATACATGGGAGCTTGAGGATTTGATGAGGGAGAGGTATCCTCATCTGTTTGTTACGAAGTGATGAATTTCGAGGGAGAAATTCATTTTAAGCGGGGTAGAATGTAACACCCTGATATTTTATGAGAAGTATATTTTTTTATGTCTTATGTAATATTCATTATCAAAGGAATCTTTCACTGCACACAACACTATCTTGTCTTGCGTTACACCCAATCGCGGCCTTCCTCGATAGTGTGTGTAGTACACAATACCGGGTTTCACTAAACAATGACATATTGTTGTAATATTATTATGGACTAGACTTTATGAATATTATTAACTAAATTTTGAATTTTATAACATTATTATTCATCTTACATATTTTCTAGAACATGGTATGAGAACAAATTAAATTTTTTGGGTAAAATAAGTATTTTTCAAAAAATGCAGTTTTGCTGCCTTTTGATGGCGCACCAACATTAAATATAGTTTTTGAGATTTTTATAAGTTAAATTTGATGAAATAAAATTCTTCTTTGGAATCAGGATATAAAAAATTACTCTGGATAAATTTTTCATTTTATTCTAATAACTTTCATATTTTAATGAATAGTAAAACCACGCTATATTTTAATTAAAAATCACTTTTTTCATCACAATAATTTATATGGTTAAATTATAATATTTAATGTTTTTAATGTATAAATAAAATATATTTTTACCATTTAATATAATATATTTCATTACCATTAATTTTACATTGAATTCATAGGTAAAAACATTTCAATCTTTTCCAATGTTTTAACTTTTAAAACTCATTTTCTTAACAAAGGGATTAATTTTAAATTAATTACTGCAACTTCTGTGTTTTGAATTTTGAAAAATTGATTCCATATTTGGATTCATTGGGTCCAAAATATGTTAATAAATTACTTTTATTTTTTTGATATTTTGAATAGTAACTATGATAATTTTTATTTACTACAGTTAAAGGTAAATCGGGTAATTAAGGGTAAAAATAAGATTATAAAATTACCATGACACTTGACAAAATCCTATTGAATGAATCAAAGTGGATCCATATACCCTAAGGGTAGGAATAAATTCAATTTATGGTCTTATAACCATTAAAATAATTTAATTAGTAATAAAACCAATGAAAGTGACAACATGTCACTCTCTTAAATCTTAGAAGTATAATAATTTTAATTTAGTGATAAACTTCATGAAACATTGAACATGAATAGTCTCCATAAATATAATAAAATTATCTACATCATGTGAATTTATTTATAATTTTTAGGTATTAAATAATTATCATTAATTATGACACAATAGTGATGTTGAAATTATTTTATTTATTGAATTATCAAATAATTGATTTTAAAAGTATTAAAATAAATATTATATGAACTATATAATGTTCTCCACTAATTTTATAGATAAATATGACATTTTAGGAATCTATTAAATCTTTTATTTTGAACATATATTCTATTTATATTTTATTTAAATTCAAATAAATGAATAGTGTCAAAATTGACACTATTGCTATTTTATAAGAATTACATATTAGAAAATTGTTTAAAAATCACATAAATATTTAAAAATTATAAATTAAAATTTATATGGTCTAAAATATAATAAAGTATAAAATTATAGACAATTAAAAACATATAAGTAATTATTTATAATGATTTATAATTTATAATTTTATTACCACAAATAAAATTAAATAGATTTTATAAGGATAAATCATGTTGATAATGTTTAAATTAAATTCCCAACTTGTCTAAATTTTATTGGTTGATGAGATTACAACCCTATCTCATCTAATCATCGGATTTGAGTCATTTTTTGAGGTTTTTAAGTGGGTTTGGAATTTATTATAAATTAATATTTCTTATAATTCCAAAGATGCCCCTCTCCTCCCTTATAAAAGGGAACCTCCTCCCTCTCCTCTTTACACAATTTATAGCCTTAAATTAGGGCCAACCACTACCCATTTCCCTTCTAAACTTCCCAATAAACATACTAGTGGTCCTTTTCATCTTTAAAGACCAATTTTATTGCCCTAAGAGGAGTTTTCAAAGAGGCGTGTCGAAGAAGAGGTAACATCTGTTACCGATTCTTTCAGATTTATTTCTTATTCTACTTCCTCTTCTTTAGTTGTTTCATTATGAAGTAATAACATCAGTATCACTCATATACTTATATGTTATTATAAATATAAAACAACCCTATTTCACATTCTATCCATCCTACAGAAAATGAAATCACCGCGCATGCGAACGTACGGAATATCGTCTCCACGCCGTGGTGTAATCTGTTTTCCACCACCACATTACTTGGATGGGTATAATGGTGTAAATAATAACTATATATTATTATTATAACATGATACTAATTATCATACATTCCATATTACACTCCAATACCATTCAAAAGTTATGGGAACGATATCATCGCTCGTGCGTACGTACGACCTACCGTCTCCACGATGTGATGCGACTCGTTCCCCATGATCTTCTTTGAATAATGATTTTATAAACGAATTAAATGAGTAAATATGATATATATTACACTAATACCATTCTTTATATGAGGTATCTATAACCTAAAAAAATAATATGAATTTATTACAACAAAACACGCATAAGAACATAAAGCAATAAAAACCTAAATAACAAGTAGTAATGAAATATTACTAATTAAAAGATAAGAATATGACCATATATTATATCATAAAAATTATTATGATTCTGTAATAATTCAATGACATTATTTAAATCATTATACTGTAGGTTTGGACATGTAAAAAGAATATCGTACCTAAGGTAAGGGAAAATCTCGCAATCTCATTTTTATCCGAGATTGTTTATACTTCAGAATTTACTGGGAAATATTTATCATCCACATCCATGTTTCATAAATATATAATATAATTTCTATCCTCCTACAATTTTTTAAATCCAATTTTACCCATTGGTGAGTTTTTAGTAAAATATATGAAAGTAATCTTTTGTCGTTTTTAGTACGAGGTACTTTTTGACTTTTTCGGCCAAAGTACGAGAAAAATGTTTTTTTAGCTTATAAGGCATGAATGGATTTTTATGATTTCATGGAACATTATTTCCATTAAGCTTCCTTTACAAGTTTTCGAGTTTATTTTTAATCAAATTCATTTTGTTTAAAATTTTATGACATGTTAAGAAAGGAAAAAAATGTTTTTGAAGTAGAAAGGATATTTTCCTCAAGAATGGAGTTCAAGTGTTTTTTCAAAATTATTTTCCATCCAAGATAATATAGTGTTCGGTTTCTATCCCTATTTTTACATTGATTTGATTATTTTATGATGGAATTAATTTTATTATGTCCTTTTATCTTATATGGATTATGTTATGATGGCATGATGTTTAAGAATCCCATTTTTATTACATGGGTTATGATATGATATATGATTTATGATTTTGTGTCACACATAATAATGGTTTCATTATGAGATGGTTGGGACCTATATCTCCCTCCAATTCATTGGGTAAAGATTTATATCTCATGAGATAGACATGGCTGGAATGGCAAGTTAATCTGGTTCAGTGATATAGGACTGGAACGAGGAGTGAACTCGGTTCAGTAATGGACTTTTTCCACTATGATGGTCTTGTAAATGATCCTTAAATAATATGAAATTATTTTCTATGATTATGTGTGTATGACAAAAAGTTTTATGTTTTAAGTTATGATTATTGGGATTAAATTTCACTAATATGATTCATCTCATGTTATGATATTATGATCTCTTTTGCAAGAATAGATTTTCAAAATGTTATGTTCTTATGAATATGATATGATTGGTATTTCTTTTGTTTACCCTTACTGAGAATTTGAGCTCACCCTTTTGTATGTTTTCTTTTCCCTGGGTCTGGATGAAGGTTATTAAGTATGATATGCCAAAAGGGACTCTAAATATGATGAAATAAATGGGAGACAATATAGATGATTTATGAACCAATTGTTTATATTTCCCAGTTTCTAAAGACAATGTACCTATACGGTCCTATCATGGTATTGTTATATGTTGTAATAAGTATGCTTCAATTTTTGAAGTAATAACCATGAATGTAAAGTATGGGTTGTTATAAAGTACCATTTATCACCTAAAATATGATGGAGTTTGTTGTTTTTGGTATTTTAACCACCACATCATATTCCTTCCAATGTGCTTCTATTAAAAATTATGTAGAGATTACCTTTGTTAAATTGTTTCATTTCCACTCTTTGATAAATGTAGTGTACCTTATAATGTATGGGTGGATGTATGTAAGGATCCTCTACCACTTATTCTGTATGAGGGGTGGCGTTTAGGGATAGATGAATTTTTTACTCCATGATATGTATTTTATTATATATTTATGTGATTGTGTAGATATATGCCATAATCTTCTTGTGTAATAATGGTCCACACATGAAACTGCACAATAATCTCTTCAGACTTAGCAACATGTATTGTGACATCTACTTCCAACTCTTATAGGTCTTGAAATAATAGTTTTGAATTAATATTATAATAATAAGTGGAATATAATTTTAACATGATTTCAAATATACCATAATAACATTTCTTTAAAAATAATAATCCCGCTCATTTAAATCATAATTTTCATTTTAATTATCATTAAATACCTTTAATAAACATTTAAAATTGAAATTTAATGGAAATTAAAGGTCTTATTAAAATAATATCACATATTTTGTGTTTTACTCTTCCAATATCACAACAATAATTCCCTTGGATGAATCTGAAAACATAAAACAATAATGATTATTGTATAGTTCAATTTTCAAAACATTGAAATCAATGTACATTGAATCAGAGTTATCTCCATCAAAAAGTGTCAATGGGTGAATCCCTTACAACATTTAGTTTTTTTTTGTAAATTTTATTCTAAATCTAGTTATTGTGTCATAAAATCTTCCATTGAAACAAAACATGTCCAATTTTTCCTCATATTCCTTTATATCATTCAAGTGATTATTTGGCTCTTCTAATTTTATCTGATGGATATCATTTTTTATTTATTATTGAATATAGTATTTACATTATTCATTGAAATTTTATTATCCTCCCTAAAATACATCATTGATGAAAGTGTTTAGTGTTGTAATCACCTCTGAAAATTCATAGGTAGGTTTACAGAGAGAGTATTCTAATTTCTGTTCAATTCCCTTGAGTCTCATTCCTCAATAAGAAGGGATTCCTTTACCTATTCCACCAAATTATATCTAATATTATCTTGGAGGGACTTCATAATTCATCCATACCATCCTTAAACTCTTTCATCTCACATCTGGTGATTTTTTATTCCTTTTATAGTAATGATTATAATTATTGGATAGTGAATTATTTTTCATGTTATTTATTAACCATTACTTTTTTCATGTCATCCTCTTCTAACTAGGTAATTTAATAATAATCCATTTTGATAAAAATCAATTACACTTTTTTTATCAACCTATTGGGAGAAAAATAAATAATGAAATAAGAAAATTAAAAAAAAACAAATGAAAACACTAATTTAATTACAATTTTGAAAAAATAAGTAAATTACATATTGTGGTCCCCAACAATAATGATGAGTTTAATAGTTTTCATTATTTATTTTTTTAAAACATAATATTTAATCACAAATTTAAAACTTAATGGTAGCCACATGTTTTTATCTAGAGGATATAATTCTAGAACACACACAATTATTTAATATATACATTTATTTTTTATTTTCTTAAGTTCAAAATATAACAAAAATATGGGATTATTTTTTATGTTTTCAAGATTTTATAATTAAAAAACCATAAATAAAATAATTCAGTAAGAAAATTATATTGTCTTAACGTGAATTACAATGTGTTCTATTTTTATTTTCATTTTTTCTAAACAACCCAGTCTAATAAGAAAACTCAATACCATTTATCTACATATCCTATACAATTTTCATAGGTATTTGAATACCAATTTTCTCAATATCCCTCAAACAGTGTAGCAAAACGTGTGTTCTCTTTGGTGAGTGGGAAATAACACTCCTCAACTGAGTTAGTGGACCTACTCACACATATGTCCCATAGCATAGACCATTTATCCTTTCAAACCATTCACTTCTAATTTTTTTAGTGAGTTCTTTGGTTAGACAACAGATTTGAAGTTCAAATAGTGGGAGGATGTAAACAAAATTCGAAATGGATTGATAGTCACCTCTAATACTCTTCACCTTCACTATCACAACATAAATAGAGAAATGGTATTAGTTATTTTAAAGATGAAATTTAGGGATCATAATATAATTCTCCTTAGACAACCCATAATTTATTTGTTCTTCTTAATCATAAAGAATGTTGTCATGGTTACATCATAGGGGTTGATGAAAAATTATTTTTTATAAGATATAAGGACATCTGATTATTTAATATATGACTAAAAAATATTAAATTTGTTTTAAAATGTTGAAATTATAAAAAACTAAATAAATCATTCTAAGTAAAAAGGACAAGGTCTCAAGTCCTTTTTCTATATAAAGATAAAAGGTATTTTCAATCATATCTAAATACTCTTCCTCCTCATCCTGGAATTTTGTGTGAAGAATACTCGTTTAGATATTCCCTATGTGTATGGTCCAAGGGTTATATATTTCACCATTAAGCTCATTTATGAATCCTATAAACTTCTAAATAATTCAACAATCACTGTCTAGATTAGCTGCTAGATGGGTTATATGTAGAAAACAAGGAATATTTCTTCCAAATTTGTTTATATAGAAAAATGAGTCTAATTAAATCCCTATCCATTTTAGGAATTTTATATTTTAAGTTACTCATGGTCTGATAGTGGAAGTCAAACAGTGTTACATATCCACAACACTGGAGAGGATTATCATACATATATTTTCTCTTTTATTTCGTAAAGTCCAATCATCTTATGTATCCATCTCCGTAAAAATATTATTACATAGAACTTTCCTCATTGGATAATTATTCCATGCACATGAGTCTATAAAAGTTGGAAAAGGGAATGTTCTTATTCAAATATTCCAGCTAAAATGTATCTTACATATTCTAATATAGGGAATAATTATCTTATGTGTAATCTTACTATTCTTATTTTTCCATCCTCAAAATATTATCTTATATGTGGAGCACTTGTAGGGACTTTTCAATTTTTCATAAATAATAAACAACCAATAAAAAACATATACTTATTATATTTTTATTTCAAATGATTCTATAATTAAATTAAACAATTAAAAACAAAATTATAATCTTATTATCAGTTTTTAAAAAACTTATAAAAATCAATGTATGGATTTAAAATTCATAAAAAAAGAATAAAAGAACTAAAAATGATTATTTAATCCATTTAAGACATTAATTCCATATTATAAAATTATAATAAAGGAGTTAATTTCTTATCCTTTGTATTAATTGTTGGTTTAATTTATAATGAAATAAAATTAAAATTTTAAAAATGTTGGTTTTTATTACAACGCACTAACTTAACTCGATTATTGATCCATTGAGTTAACACATTTGGTGCATTGAGTGTTTGGGTTTTGAGGAAAGAGGAGTGGTGGTTTAAAAGGATTTAACCACCCATTATTCATATTCTAGTGGTTCATTATTATCAAATTCATCAAACATAAATTGAAAATTTTCAATGTCAAGGATAAAAATTAATATACTCAAAAAATAACAATTATAATGATAATTCAAGAATGAAAAAACATTATAAATACAACTAAATTGATGGTTTAAAAAAATTATATGAACAAAATAAATCATAGAAAATGGATAAAAAATAAATATAATAAGGAAATCCTTAATCAATGATCACAACTACTTCTAAATGTTTTCTAATATTTTTTTATAGAGTTATATTTTTACCGAATCTATCTAACCATAGCTTTCCTAAGTATTTTTCATAGTTTCAAACAATTGATAATCTCTCTATTATGGAGATTGCCAACATATATATAAGCTCAAAACTATTTTAATAAATTATTTAATTAAAGAATCCAAATTAATCAATTAAAATATTAAATCCTATTCAAAAAAAATTATAATTATACTTAGTAAAACTCTTCATTCTGGACACAACCATAGTGTTGTAATTTCTATTTAGATCTCTATAGAGTAAATATTAATTATTTAACACATCCAAATATAGATTAATATATATATATATATATGTTTGTGTGTGTGTGTAATTTATTTTCAATCTTGTGATGAAAGATGAAATAAACCAACTACATGGAAACTTAATTTAATATTATTAAACATATTTTAAAAGATTAAATAAAAATTATTAATCTCTACATCTTTCCATACTCCAAGTGATATCATCCCAAATATAAAATGTCGCACAAATTTATTAAGGGTAGTGAGGTCCAATTGGATTCTCATTCTACCATGAGATCTGTAGAATATTATCTTTCTACCATAGGATGTGTAGAAAATGAATCAATCCCTCTAAAGGGTATTCTTCTTCTAATCCTTGATACCACTAGGTAATCCATGAAGGTGGTAATACCCTCAAATTTTAGCACACACTAGTTGATAATTTGTATTGATTGATTCATATATAGCTACAACCTTGAAACTTGGAAAATATTATGCACCAAGTCTGTTTTCAGGGGAAATGTAAGGTGGTAGGAATTCTTGAATACCTATGTAAAATATAAAATTTCATGATGAACCTCAGATAGATTTTTCATCCCCAAGAGAATATTCTCATTTTGTATCAGGGAACGATCATCAAGAACACATGGAATCCCTCCATGAACATCAAATTCTTATATCTCCAACCTTTATAATATTTTTTGTGGATCTAATATATCCCCATCCACTCATGGATCACTCTTACCTTTACCTTTTTTGACCACTTGATATATATCCTCCTAAGTGAATAATCACCAATCTTAATCAAATAAATTGAGGACTTATAGAATATCTTATAATGGGCCTCAAAAATTTTTATTTAGATAGTATAGTGGAAACTAAATTTCATTGAAAACTCTAGTAATAGTAGGTGGTCAACATGTTGAATTCCAAAATCAAGCTTGCAAGCCCTGAACATGTCCTGATGAACATTAATGGTTATATCTACTTGGTAGTATGCTAGGTGATGGTTTAACACCCCCATTTTGAGGTTACTATATTATTTATAGATTATTCAATTTGTTTAATATTCATTTCAAGACTAAGGATGTTTATAGAATGTTTGAAATTGTTTTATATGCCTTTTGAGGGTGCATGGATTGAGCATGGATAGAAGAAATCATGATCGAGTCTATAAACACAATAAAAGTTCTTTGGGAGTCACTATAAGGATAAAAGTGGGTGAATAGATTGTAAAATTCTTCATACTAACTGTATGACTTGTAATAATATCATATATAGTTAAATTTCATGGTTTTTCAAACCACACAATGAGAATTAAATTTTATAGACTTTTATTATTTGACCTGAAACATGCCCAAAACTTTTCGTTATTCCTTTTATAACCTAGGTTCTCCATTTTTAGGTTTCCTTTGGATCATTTTTTTTTGATATTCAGTCTCCAAACACTGATTTGGGTGATCCTTTGAGTAGTTTATGTTTGAAATAAAAGGTAAGAAATCTACTCTTTATGTCTTCTTTATATCTAATTTTTCATTTGAACAGAACCCTAGGACGGGGCCACCATATCGGATATTTATGGTAGGATTAGTTTTGTTGGGATCCAATTATGATTCATTATAGGAATGTAATAACATGTCTAGATATGTGGAATCATCTAAGTTTCATTGTTCCTAACGAACCCAAGGTATGTGATATTTCCCTCTTTCCAATTTTATTGAAATATAAAGGATCTTGGTATTATTTAAATTATTATTCCCTAATTTTTATTGAATTTTACCTATTATAGATATTTTATATTCTTTCATGCTAGTTAGATTTTTTAATAGGGTTTTGGGTTTTTTTTAAAATGTTTTCTATAAATTTAATAAAATGGTTTTCTTAAAGGAAATGTAGTTTTAGATACATAATCATAGCATAACTAGGGTTTGGGTGCTGATAGGAAAGGATAATTGTTTATGTGCATTCATTATTTTCATAGTATGATGCCTTTTTGAAATATACATGGCACTCATTGATGACTAAAAAGAAAAATGGTATATTTTCACCAAGTGATGGCTTGGTGGCAGGAATATCACCGCTCCTAAGAATAGTTATTTAATTCAGTATGCATGGTTGTGTTTGTGTGTAAGAACATGGATTATTACAAAAAAATAAAATTAATTTATTTATTAATTTATTTAAAGGAAAAAACATCTTTGGTTATTCTATTTTGGAAATCCTATTCATCTGCTTTATTTAATATCATGAAAATTTCATTATATACATTTAATATTCTTCTTTTATATTGTAAAAACCAATGAGATAACATGTTTCTATTGTGGAATGTGGAAAACATGTCTTGGGGGTTTCCCACTAGTTATTATTACTCACTCCACTTATATTCACTTTGGTGAAAATGAAATTTTGTTTTAGGTGATACCAGAAAGTGGAAGGTTCTCTAGAGGCACCCTTTGAGGCAATTGTTATAGTTGTTAGAGATGAGCTTTGAGTTGTTTTCATATATTTTAGGAGTGGTTCCACATTAGTTATAGGGTCTTTACTACTTTTTAGTTTTAGTATTTACATTACATTTTCTTGATGTAACACTAATGTTGGTCTGGGATTCATTGTTAATTGATGGTGTTTGATGCACTTTTTATTTTTTGTTGTTGCATGAATCATTGTTATAGATATATTTGGTTTAATTTATTTCATTATTATCATTTATATGTTTTTGTGTGTATAAAATTAATGTGTAAATATGTCTCTCTCATTTAATATTCTGTCTAAACCCTCAGTATTTATGTTTAACCGTTGGTGTCTGTGGGATATCACTTAAGGTTAATAACACCTCCGGCCCTGTCCAAGTTAATGGGTTAGGTGGGGATGCTACAAATGGTATCAGTTTTTTTAGAACTTCAATTAAGAAGGTATAAGATGATAGAATGCATTAAGACTGGAATTATATATCATAAAAAAGACATCCCTAATCATTTTAGGGTAAAATTCAAGTTTCCAAGGTGGTATGGGTACAAAATGTGTTATTAATAACTTCAAGGTCTGTTAATAACTTGTTTTCATGGGTTAAGAATATTAGTATTATGTAACAAGCATTATTTAAGATACTTAACACTATGATTACATTTTCACATGTTTATTTTATTTTGATGTTGTGATATTTTTAAATTGTTTTGATATATAAAATATGACCATGGAGAGATAAACAAAAAAGTGATTAATTTTTAATTTTAGAAATAGTTTTGAGAATAAAAATTCCACCAGTAAGGAGAATTATATAATGGAGAAAGGGAGTAGCTAGGAATGAGGTTTCACATGAACCATTGGTAAACCAAAATTTATTTCACAGTATCATGTAATCATTTTAGGTTGTTAATAGGGGCCTAAGACTAAGGAACCTAATTAGTTGAATCCCTCAACAAAATTTCTAAAAAAACAATAAATTTTTATGGATATTTTGGACCAGAACATGTGGATGTATGGATAAGATGGATTGATAGTATTTTTAAATTCTTATGGTCTCTATATGAAATAAATTTCAAGATATAAATTTATTATTGAATACCTATCAATGGAATGGTGGAACATAACTATTAATACAAATTTGGATTGATATCTCACATGTAAAGTATTTTTCAAACTGTTCAATAAGAAATTCATTCTAAAATCATTCCAAATATTTAATTAGATAGAATTATTTCAACTTGAATATGGAAGTATGGTAATTAATGAATATGATTCTAAATTTACTCACCTTGGCCACATTTCCTTGGAACTAGCTACTAGCGAGAGGGTCAAATCTTCTATCTTTGTGGCGGTTCTCCAACCTAATGTTCACTAAAAAGTGGAAATGTTTTTATTACAAATTTTATGGAATTGGTGAATAATGTGATGATTAGATAAAGTGATATTGCAGGAAATCCTAGTGGATAGGACACCTTCATTCATCTAGTTATGGTGGGAAATTCATCATATGGAATAAACTCAAGAGGTAGGGCTACTTCTATGATATCAAATAACCATAGAAAAAAATACACTATATCATTCTCTAATAAGCCTCATCACAATATTGATCCTAGTTGTTCCCAGTGTGGTCATATTATAAAATAAAAGAATTAATATACTCCACCACTGAGGAATTTCCTCCACTATAGAAAGAAAGGAAATCTCTTGAATTAATATTATAAACATTTGAAATCAATAGTGTAACTATCTTAACTCATCCTCAAATATTATATAACTTAATAGAATAATCCAATCACACTTTATTTACTATACAGAACTAAGTGATCAATGATAAATCTATGATCACATTCTTTATCCATTTGAAACCTCATCATGGAGGCAATAGATATCATTTGGTTGTTGATTGATAGAAATATTGAGAATATAAGGCTATCACGATTGAGTAACCATGTTTTTCGATTGTTTGAGGTGTCATCCTTATAAACTCTACTCTTATGTATGTATTTTTTTTATGTTGTTTCATCTCATTCTTTTCTTAATTCATATATTGTTAATAAATTGGAATTAAACATGGAAATAATTCTTAACTCCATGATTATCAAGACACCCCTAAATAGTTTGAGTGTAGAGGATTCAAGTTCCCATCATGTTCCATTACTAATGATATAATATAGTTTCTATAGGATTTTATGGTCCTAAAGATGGATAGATTTTATTTTATCTTGGGAATGGAATGGATGGTGGAATTTAAAACCCACATTGACAACTACACTCAATAAGTATCATTCACATCCCCTTATGGAACTCCTCGTGTAATCAATGGTGATATGGACATAAATATAGATAGAGTGGTTCCTTTGGTCTTAGTGGATATATCCATATCTGGTATGTTAGTAGAAATGAATCAGAGTGTCATAGTTGAAATTGGAAATAGTAGTCTTCCTGTGATAGTGAATCAAAGCCTGGATATTTTTTTGAATGATCTCACTAGGTTTCCAATTGAGATGGAAATGTAATTTTCAATCGATATACTCACAAAAACCTAACACATGTAGATCCAATTAGATATAATGGCTACTAAAGAGTTATGGGAATTAAAGGTCTATCTAGAATAATCTTAGAGTAAAGGATTCATTAAACCAATAATAACAACTTTGGCTACACCAGTTTTATTCCTAGAGATGGTTGACAATTCCCTTTATCCATGTGTGGATTATCATAAACTGAAACGAGTTATAATAAAAAATTAGTTTCAACTTCATCAAATAGATTATATATATTTGATCAATTAAAGTAATCCAATCTATTCTACAAGATTGATATATGACCAGGATATCATTAATTTATATTCAAAAAAGAGTATAATCTAAAATTGAATTCTTGAGTCATTTTATAAATTAATATATTTCGTCATAAACTTTGTTCTAATTTATATGCATTCATCCTTCATGGACTTGATGAATTTTATCATACACGAGTACCTAGATTCCTTTATTGTGGTATTTTTCACAACATTCTCATGTTTTCTTAATGCAAGAAAGATTATACTGAGAACATGGCAATCATATTGAGCACATTTTTTTATCATTAATTTTATTCTATGTTTCTATGTACAGCTTTGGGACAAAAGAAATTTGTTTCCCCAAACACATAATTTATTAAGAATTTATCTCAGTTGACTTTGATATGAATAAAGCACTCATCCCTTAGAAACTACCAAATAATTTCTTTGAGATACGAAAAATTCTAGGACTAGGAAGATATTCTCATCAGATTTATTGATATATCTCTATTCTTGCTTATAATATGACTGATCTGGTTAGTATGGGAGTTCAATTCATATGGAAAACTACTTTCATAAATACATTATATATAATAAAGCTCCTCTCACCTCAAAATGAATCCTAATCTCTCCAGAACAAGGTTTGGGATACATCTTATATTATGATTTGTCTCGATTTGGTCTCAGTGTTGTTCTTATACTTAGAGATCTTGTTGTAGCCTATGGTTCAAGTCAATAGTGAATTCATAGTAATAACTACCTGACATGTGACATGAAATTAACTATAGTTTACTATGGATTAAAGTCATGGTATCATCGCTTCTATAGTGAATTTATTATAGTATTCATTATTCATAATAGTCTGAAATACATACTTTCTTAATGATACATAAATGTGAGCCAATGAAGATGGATAGAGTACCTCCAAATTTTTGACATTTACATATTGTCAACACTTGGGAAATTCAATTTTTGGTAGAATCATTGAGTTGGAAGTCATATGAAAAATTCATTAGGGATTCTCATGACCTATGTAGGATGATGATAATTATTATTGAAATTAATTTAGACTATGTCAAAATCAATGAGAATTTTATTTTCATCCCAATTGTCATAGTTACTAGCTTAAGGGATCTTTTGAGAGAGACATGGGGAAAAATCATGATTACATAACTATTAGGTCAAGGCTAAATTTTTTGAAAACATTGGAAGGAGAGACAGAGGATACAAAATCATTATTACACTTCAAAAACTGAATTATAATCCCTTGGTTTTTTCAATAATAGATTCTTTCAGTGCATCATCAATTTAAATGTGTTATTCATCTAGGTCTTTAGAAAATATACATTATTATTAAATATCATTATTGTTTTAGTGGATTGAAATACAAGATTTCATATTATATTTTTAGAAATCTTATATTTCAATGAGTAAAGGTAGAGAATCAAGGGATATTTGGTATATTTCTATTAATTATTATAAATTTATATAATTGTTAATAGATCTACATGGTATTTGAAATATATCTATTGAGGATGATTAAAAATCACAATAATAATTGGGTGATTGTGAATCTACTCACCAATTTGGCACACTTCCTCTCAATCAAAGAGACCAACATATTAGAGGATTTAGAAAAGTCTAATATTTAAGAAGTAGTAAAGTTGCATGGATTTATAGTTTGAATCAACTCTAATAGATATCCCTGATTAATTATCTATTCTGCGGATATATGTAATATGATATTAGTACTGAAATGACCATGTGAACGACATATCATCCTCCTATGGATGGGTAGTCAGAATGAATATTTCAAACATTGAAATATATGTTGAGATCTTGTGTCATAAATTTTGAAGGATCATGTTAATATCATATTACTTTTGTGAAATTGTACGATAATAATAGTTACAAGGTGATTATACATATAGCCCCATTTGAGGCATTATACGGTCATCCTTTTCATTTTCTACTATATTGTGTGGAAAAAGGAGAGACCACACTGATTGGGCATAGTCTTGACCATGATACTATAGAAGAAATCTAGTCAATCTAGAAGTGGATTTCCATTGCTTATAAATGATAGAAATCTAATGTGTATCACTGTAATTGTCCTTTTTAGTTCAATTTGAGTGATCATTCCTTCTTGAAAGTTTCATTGAGTCTTAGTTATTGATGAATAGGAAAGAAATGTATGTTTTCCCTCTAGTATGTTGGATCATTTGATATTCTTGAATAGATAGGAAATTTCATTTGTTGGTTTTCCTTATATATAATATTTAGTATTGTCAATATTATCATTTATTTGTCTCAAATGACAATGTATAATCCATATCCCAGTCATGGGATCAATTGGTAACATGTTACTCTTGATCCTGATGCAATGCTTATCCATGAAACATTACAAATTTAGGATAGATAACAGAAGATAATTTAAGTAAAAAGTGTTCCTTTAGTAAATATACTACAGTATCGTGGTAATATTAAATGGGGAACATGTTAATAAGAGAAGTTCATATGGGATAAATTGTCAAACCTATTCCCCATTTCTATGGAATAAAATACCCATTATGGTGAGAATTTATCACCCCTAGGATGATGTACTTATATAAATTAGAAATTTTTTATATTTATGAAATTTTTAGGTTTGGACTATATAGTTTTCTAACTAATTTTGAAAGATTTTTTTTGGTACATGGTTTGAGAATGGTTAGTAAAAATCATGATCAATTCTCTATGAAACTATGCAAGTTATTTTGGTGTCATTGGGTAGGTTCATAGTTGGTACATTGTTTAAAAAACATGCATCTAACAAAGTGACTTAAAAAATATATAGATAGATCCAAATCATATAGCAAGTTCATGTTCTGAAAAACCATGCATCCTAACCATGTGACAAAAATTAAATTATATGTAAATTACCTTTTGACTTGAAACATTCCATAAAAGTATCATTATTCATCCATTGACCTATGATCTAAATTTAAGGGTACCACTGAGTAATTTCTTGAAGTATTTTATCTACAAACTCTAATTTTGGTGATACTTCAATTGTTTAATTTTTTTAATTAAAGGTAATAACACTTCTATTACCATTTATTCCAGATCTGCTTTTTTTCTCTTAAACAGAACCTGAGGTTGGGGCATCATTTATGGATATATGGAGTTGAATGAGATTTGATGGGATATTCTTGTTACTAATTTGGGGAATATAAGAAAAATTCATGATATTTAGGATCATCTTAATGTCTTAATTCCAAAAAAACACAATTTTTTGATTTTTTCTCCTTCCACTTTTTTAGAATGTGAAAGATCTAGGAATTATTACAAATATTTTCACCATATTTTGAATTAGTTTTACCCATTAAAACTCTTATGAATTCAATCATTCTAGAAGTCTTTTGAAATTGGTTTGTGGTTGTCTCCCATGACATGTTAGTCAAATTGACGAAAAGGGATTTCTTAAAATAAATATGGTTTTTGACACATTTTCTAATCCTAACATGGTTATGGGTGCTGACTAAGAAGGTACATGATTGGTGTGTGTTAATGATGTTCATTGTATAAGGCATTTTTGAAATATAATTGGTGATCGATACTAATTAGAAATTTGTGGTGATAATTTCCACCAAACAACGACTTGGTGGAAGACATATCACCACTCATGAACATAGGGATTTAATTAATCATGTTTGGGTGTGTCAGAGATATTGAGAACATTTTTATAAATTAAAAATTGACACTAATGTATTGATCCTTCTTTTAAAATTAATATCCTTATTTAGTTATACTATTTTGGAAATACTATTCATCTACATTATTTAATATTGTGAAAGCTGTTATATCTACTTTTGATATTATTCTTATTTGTTTTTTATACTTGTTAGATAACCATTTCCTAGTCTTATTGAAATGTGATAAATATATCTTAGGGTTTTTACACTTTGTATGACTACTCACCCTATGCATATAACCTTTTTTGTAGGAAAATATTTTTCCATAATATAATAAAATGGAATGTTTCTTACCTCTCTTGAAATTATCCTTGATTTTATTTCTACATTTTTTAGGGATAGATCTTGGATTGGTTTATGTCTTTTTCTGGAGTGGTTCTACATCAGTAATAGGGTATTTGTAGTTTTATTCATTATACATTTTTATGGGGGGACTTTGAGGATTGTATTTGATTCATTTTTATTTATGGTCTTTGATACTCTTTTTATTGTTTGGTCTGATGCATGCATCATTATTAAAGATGTATTTTTTTATTTATTTTAGATATATCATGTGATTATGTGTGTGCCTAAAAAAGGTTAAATTATTCCCCCTTGTAACCTTTAATTTAAACACTTGGAATTTATTTCCATCCCTATTGTTTGAGTAATATCACCTAAGTTTGTAGCACCTCTGACCTGGTTCAATCCAGTGGGTTTGGTGTGGATGTTAGAGTTGGAATTTCATACTAATCCTCAAATATTTTTTGAATGCCTCCTGCAGGGTCCTCCAAAACCAAAAAATTAATGAAGAATATTAGAATGAAATGATATTTTATGGAACTTTATAAAAGTTTTTGATCCCATTCATTTATAAGAATCCAAGGCTCTCCACCAAGCCTGCTCTTGAGTGTGAATAAAGTGAACTAAATTTTGTTATTTGGTCGATGATCACCCAAAAAATCATGTCCCTTAATATGATATATAAGTATCTTCATTCAATCCATTTATATACTATCCCACTTCTACTCGAGAACCTCAAAGCGTTGGCTCAAACTGACTAAGTCCTGGTGGTTAGCATTCACCTACTGATTTTTTAGGCACCATGACATGGAAAATAGAATAACCTTATATTTTTATTGTAAAGACCCAGAAATTTCAAGGAAATTTTTTAATTAATTTCTTTGGGATTTTACAAGAACGCAGTTTCTTCATGGCACCTGATTTCGCGGCCCGGTGTGCCCGGAATCTATTTCTGAAGTTTAGCTCGGGTATGTTCAGTGAATGAATGAGTTTGTTTTTTTAACTTTTGAACCGCTTCTTGGAATCGAAATCAAAGGTAAATGATGAAACCGCAGCACCGGTAATTTCTTAGGAACAACTATTCTGGAGTTGCATTTGCTCGGGTGTGGTTATTAAAATAATGGGTTAAGTGATGAATAAAAATAAAATTGGTGCAACCAATTTTATTTTTCTTCTAAGTAGTTTTATCCTTTGTGTGGAAGTTGGGTTGCTAAATTCCCTTGGGAGAATAGAGGAGAGGTGGGTCCCACACGAGCCCCCACCTTTTCACATTCCCCATAACCCCTTGAAACTCCTCTTAATATCTTCCTTGTAATTAATGTTGGTACTTTACCTCTCCTCTCTTTTAGTTAAGCCAACTCCTTAATTCAATTAATTGAATTGAGTTTTTAAATTTTAAACTCTTGGCATGACTTAATAAAATAAGTGGAGCTTATTTTATTATTGGGTTAGTTTTTTGGTGTTAAGGTTTGGGAGAGAATACTCAAAATCTTGAGGAATCTTCATCTTCTTCGTTGGAGAACGTGAAGAACATCAAGACCCTGACGAAGAATGCCATCACCGCAAGGAGTGATCGTCGTTCCTTTCTTCTCCTCTCCATAGCCGGTGTGAGACGCCCATCCACCTCGGACAATCTCCATCAAGCGCATACGGAGCTTTACCTTGCGACGACGTTTCCGTGATGCTCTTCGATCATCAACTCATTATCGAGTTAGGGGGTTTTCATATATAATGTTTGTGTGAATTATACCATCGTGCGTGGGTATTAAATTACAGGGTATTTGTATAATTTATACTTGAATAAATTATATCCTCGTCGATGATTATAATCATGTGATTAAATGTTTGTCATTTCATAACACCTAACGCGGAGGGCACGGGCCGAACAAACATGGCCCGACAACCCTCCTAAGTTTGTTTATTGATATTCGGATTGACGATGATTATGGAACGGGACCGCAACTGTGATTTGAGGCCCTCGCAGTAAATTACGGGACCCGAGATGATCACAGGCGCAGACGGAATTGATAACGGACCACCGGAACAACTCCGGTGGCCCGCGGACATCACTGGCGGCGTGGAACGCCGGCACCGGCCGGCCGCCCGGAGGCGGCGGCGCCCCGGCGCACCGCCAGGAGGAACCGCCCCGGCTGAAGCCGCGGCGGCAGGCGGCCGGATCCCGCGGCCGCGTGGGATCTGGGGAAGTAGTGTGTGGCGCTCGCCGCGTCCACGGAGCGCAAGGGCCACGGGGGACCGCGTCCCCCACTCGGCTCGTTGGCCGAGCCAGCGTGCCACCCGGCTGAGTTGGGCCGGGTTTCGCCCAGCCAGGTCGGGCCGCGCCCTGTCGGGTCGGACCCGGACCCGGGTTGGGTCGACCCGGTTCAGGCAGACCCAGGGGGGTTGGGTCGGGTCGGACCGGGCCCAGACCCCCCATTTTCGGATCACTTCTGGTCTTTTTCCCATATCTTGGGCTACGGACCTCTGATCTATGCACCTTCAGTTGCGTAGAAATCATTGGATTAAGAAGGTCGTTTCAGTATATTACACTCAAGGTTTCAGAGAACTTTGAGTATGGCCGGGTTTGTTCGAACCCGAAACCAACCGGGCCCTCGAAGCGGAAACTCTTATAACATGATCTCCGGACATCCGATTGACGTTCCGTCAACTTTTTTGGAATCCTCTTGATGAGAATGATCTTTTGGAAAACTTCACCTGAGGTTAGGATGCAGTTGGAGTAAGTCTGGGTTGGATTGTACCCGAAATCCAACCGGGCCCCTGGAACGAAAAATCCGATAACTTTCAGACCGGACGACCGTTTTACGAACCGTCAGCGGCGTTGGTAATCATGTTGAGAAACAGTCTCTAAGAGTATACCCTATGAGAGTTCAGGGTATTGTTGAGATGCGTCCGGGTTGGTTCGTACACGAAACCAACCGGGCCCCTGGGACTAAAAGGCTAATAACTCACAGACCGGGAGTCTGATTGACACGTTGTTTGTTGCGTTGAGACCCCTATGACGATGCAGTCCATTGAGATACTTCTTCATGGGACTTTGTGATACTTGGAGTATCGACTTTTAGCTCATGGATCGGACCCTCCTGGAGATGAGTGTACGGATTAAGGAGACCGTGTAGCCGGCTGAGACCAAACGACTGCTTGACCGACTCGACTTGGAGTGAGTCGACTAGCCTAGTGGACGGAGCGCCCGGTATTTGGAAATAGACCCACGGTGGACAGAGAGCCCGGTAGTTGGCCGCAGACCCGTGGTACTCAACAGAAGGATTACCTCTGTAAGCTATTAGAGGGAGCGCCCGGTATTTTTTGATAGACCCACAGTGGATGGAGCGCCTGGTATTTGGTAGCAGACCTGCAGTACTCGACAGGAGGAGTACCTCAGCAGTCTTAGGTTAGTGAACAGTACCTCAGAGTCGTGATAGGATCAAAGTACTCATCGGAGACGGAGCTCTTCAGTAGTTACGGTTTCGATAATGAAAATCCTGGTTTGAGCTGAGTCTATAACCTCTGTGTTTACCTCATGATTGAGATGGGTCACTTGATTACTTAGGTATATGTATGGGCATATATCTAAGTAGTGGTTATCCGTTGATTTCCTAACCTCTGTGCTTCCTCATGATTGAGATGGGTTACTTGATAACTTAGGTATAAGTATGGGCTTATAGCTAAGTAAGGGTTATCTGTTGAGATTATTCTTTTTGGTTATCCTTGTTGGACTTAGAGAGACCTTGAGGGTCTCAGGGTCCCTACTGAGTATCGTTATACTCACCCCAACACGGACTATGCTCGCACCTCGTTGTGTTGGATGCAAACGACGGACAGCGCTGACGGAGGCCGAGCGTTCGAGGACTGGACGGTACCCAAAGGTGGACCTCACGACGAGTCAGTATCCGGAGCTGGACTTCACGATGAGATAATACTCGGAGGAGGTTGATGGGTGAGAGAATTGTTGAGGCTATCTGTACCTACCCTTCAGGTAGGATCTGTGGTGGACGATCCAAGAGCTGCGCTATCCGTACCTACCCTTCAGTTAGGATCTGAGGTGGACGACCTAAGAGCTGCTTCTATTCTTCCAGCTACTTGCCTTTTATGTTGTACTTTTGTTCAGTTGTAGCTATACTTTCAGTTGGGTTTGTATTCTTGTCTATTTACTTTTCACCACTTTCTTTTGTTCTTAGTGTATTACTTCCGCCTGTACTCTGTGGTGTTTTGTTTACTTTTATAAAGGAAATGCCTTCCCAGTTATCGGGATTTACACCTTTGGTGCTAGTCGCCAGCCTCTGGCCTAAGGAAGGTGGGCTTGGGGTAGTCGCGGCATGTTCCCAGAGGACGGGTCGTGATAAATTGGTATCAGAGGAGTAGGTTCTACCTCATAAATTATAAATCTGATATTTTCTTTCTGTGAAGCAATAGTGTTAAGGGTACCGAGTGTGGTTTTCAGTTCAGGGAGTCCAGTGTTGGTGCAGGCGACCGACGTATCCATACAGCAGGACCCTGACAACGGATTTCTGACTTTGTGCACAAAAACACTGATTGCGTGTGTGTTTACAAAAGTTTTTAAAAGTCAGCTCATACCAGGTCAGCTCACCAGGTATTAATCGTTTAACCGTGTCATGTTTGTTTCTTTCAGGATGCCTCCCCATGGACGACCAGCTAGAGCTCTGAGAGTGGTATGTACTGACAGTCCGCTGAGAGACAAGGCCTCAGTACAGGGCCCTATCCCAGTTAAGGCACCAGCGGAGGCACCAGGGGTACCACCACCCGTTGGACAACTGATGCCACCAGCCCCAGCAGCAGAGAGTGCACATCGCTTGATCACACTGCACAAGTTCCAGCGCCAGAGGCCACCCAGGTTCAGGGGATAGACGGACCCGCAGGTGGCTGAGGATTGGCTGGAGGCTGTGGTGAGAGTCTTCAGGCTAGTGGGAATGCCAGCAGACTTCCTGGTGATCCTTGCTGCCAGCCTTCTTCAGGCATCAGTAGGAAGATGGTGGAGCCTGATGCTCCAGGTGCAAGACGATGCAACACTTCGGTGGGTAGACTTCGAGAGCCTGTTTCGGGCAGAGTTTGTACCAGCCACCCTTCGAGCGGTGCGGATCCAGGAGCTACTTCATCTGCAGCAGGACAACATGAGTGTAGCTCAGTACTCAGTGAGGTTCACACACCTCTCCCGCTACTCTACAAACATGGTACGGGACCCATTATTCAGGGCCCGAACCTTTGAGCAGGGGCTCAGGTGAGAGATTAGAGCTTCTATTATTTGTTACAGCATTCTGACACAGACAGGGGTATTGGAGCGAGCCCTCCTAGTTTAGAGTTTCCTTGCTGAGCAATATTTAGCAGTAGAACCCTCTACTAGTCGACATACAGCGGATTCTCATGCGGATATCAGTAGATAGTTGACGTAGAGGTCCAAAAGGACCAGACCCACTGGTGGACGAATGCACGACTCAGGTTCAGTTGTGCAGGGAAACCGGGGTGGAGTCAGAGCCAGTCGTTCCAAGAGTGGGAAGTGTTACTCCTGTGACAGGCTTGGTCACATGGCACGTGACTTTCCGACCCGATGTACAGATGATCAGCAGATAGATGAAGAACCCCTTAGACAGAAGCAAAGGTTCGATCGAGGCAGACTGCAAGGAGCAGAAGACTGAGGCAGGGGAGCCGGTCATGCAGCTGGAGGTGGACGACGCTTCAAGGTGTTTCCACCACCACCACCAGGAGGTCCACCCCGACCGCAGGGAATAGGTGGACATGGGAGAGCTCAGCTTCAGGCAACAAAAGCTTATGACTACAGAGCTCCGGAAGCTGGCGGACAAGAGCGGGACTAGTTCCAGGCCTGGGACCTTTGATCTTGGTACTTATAGTTTCCTTGTTGTTGTTTGTGGTTGTTGTGTGTCTTTGTACTTGAGCTGCAGTAATAAAAGACACTTTTTCTCGTGACGTTTTCTTCCACTCTTTTTGTTTACTAAGAGGTTCCAGTTAAAATTGTTGACTTGACAATCACTTTTGAGATTCTTACTGGAGGAGACCCAGTGACCACACACTGATTCCGACAGTGTGACTCAACCCTTGGAGGCGAGAGTAACGGTTGGATCACTTGGTAGTAGCGTCAAGGCCTTATGATGTCATCCATGGCATGGATTAGTACCATTCATGAAAGTATTGACTGTTTTAGGCAAATAACGAGGTTCATCCAGGGGATGAGACCGGATTTATCTTATCAGCAAGGAATAAATATTAGCAGCTCTTGTGGGACCAGAGATGGTCCAGGCCATGACAGAGAAGGTTAAGATCAACCAGGATCGGATGAAGACTGCACAGAGTAGGCAGAAATCATATGTTGATAAGAGACAGGACCACTGGTATTTGAGGATGGTGACCACGTTTTCTTACGGGTCTCACCTCGACGAGGTCTATGGAGATGTGGCCGAGGCGGCAAGTAATCTCTGAGGTTCAGCAGACCTTTTCAGGTCCTCAGCATGGTAGGTGGTGTGACTTACCGTTTGACCCATCCACCACAGTTGCACCAGGTGCATGATGACTTCCACGTATCTCAACTGGGGAGATACGTGCTTGACCCAATGCATATCATCGACCATGGGAAGCAGGACATTGGTGATGGGGTGACTTTGCGGGGTTCCAGTAGAGGTAGAGGATTGAAAAGAGAGGGTCCTGCGAGGATGGTCGATTCCTCTTGTGCGCTTTCGTTGGCAGTACGGGAACCTCCAGGTGATCACATGGGAGCGGAAGGCTTAGATGCGTGCTCAGTACCACTTTTTTCCCCTAGTTTGTGTTAAAGCTTTACGGGGATGTAAAGCCCTGAGGTGGGAGTAATGTAAAGACCCAGAAATTTCAAGGAAATTTTTTTATTAATTTCTTTGGGATTTTAAAAGAACGCAGTTTCTGATGGTACCTGATTCCGAGGCCCGGTGTGCCCGGAATCAATTTCCAAAGTTTAGCTCAGGTACATTCAGTAAACGAACGAGCGGGTTTTTCTAACTTTTGAATTGGTGCTCGGAATCAAAATTCGAGGGCACCGATGAAACCGCAGCACTGGTAATTTCTTAAAAACACATATTCTGAAGTTGCGTTTGCTCGGGTGTGGTTATTAAAATAATGGGTTAAGTGATGAATAAAAATAAAATTTTTGCAACCAATTTTATTTTTCTTCTAAGTAGTTTTATCCTTTGTGTAGATGTTGGGTTACTAACATCCCTTGGGATAATAAAGGAGGGGTGGGGCCTACACAATCCCCTACATTTTCACATTCCCCATAATCCCTTGAAACTTCTCTTAATATCTTCCTTGTAATTAATGTTGGGAATTTCCCTCTCCTCTCTTTTAATTAAGACAACTCCTTAATTCAATTAATTGAATTGAGTTTTTAAATTTTAAACTCTTGGCATGACTTAATAAAATAAGTGGAGCTTATTTTATTATTGGGTTAGTTTTGTGGTGTTAAGGTTTGGGAGAGAATACTCAGAATCTAGAGGAATCTTCATCTTCATCTTTGGATAATGCGAAGAACGTCAAGACCCCGAAAAATAATGTCTTCACCACAAGGAGTGATCGTCGTGCATTTCTTCTCCTCTCCACAGCTGGTGTGAGATGCCGCTCCACCTCGGACGATCTCCATCAACCGCATACGGAGCTTTACCTCGCGACGCCGTTTTTGCGATGCTCTTCGATCGTCAACTCATTATCGAGGTAGGGGGTTTTCATATATAATGGTTATGTGAATTTTACCCTCGTGTGTGGGTATTAAATTGCAGGGTGTTCGTATAATTTATACTTGAATAAATTATATCCTCATCGATGATTAAAAGCATGTGATTAAATGTTTTTCATTTGATAACACCTAACACGGAGGGAGCAGGCCGAACAAACACAGCCCGACAACCATCCGCAGTTTGTTTATTGATATGAGGATTGACGGCGATGATGGAACGGGACCGCAACAGTGATTTGAGGCCCTCGCAGTAATGTACGGGACCCGAGATGAACACAGGCGCAGACGGACTTGAAAATGGACCACCAGAGCAACTCCGGTGGCCCGTGGACATCACCGGCAGCGCGGGTCGCCGGCGCGGCGGTGCCGGCGGCCGGAGGCGGCGGCGCCCCGGCACCCAGCCAGGAGGAACCGCTACAGATTCAGCTGTGGCGGAAGGTGGCTGGATCCCGCAGCCGTGTGGGATCCGGGGAAGCAGGACGTGGCGCTCGCCGCGTCCGCGGAGCGCAAGGGCCACGGGGGATCGCGTCTCCCGCTCGGCTCGCTGGTTGAGCCTGCGTGCCACCCGGCCGAGCTGGGCTGGGTTACACCCAGTCGGGCCGGGCCGTGCCTAGCCGAGTCGGACCCAGGTCGGGTCGACCCGGTCCGGGCCGACCCAGGGGGGTTGGGCCATGTCAGACCGATCTCAGACCCCCCATTTTCGGAACACTTCCTGTCTTTTGCCCATATCTTGGGATACGGACCTCTGATCGATGCACCGTCAGTTGCGTAGTGATCCTTGGATCGAGACAGTAGTTTTGATATATTACACTAAAGATTTTTGCAAACTTTGAGTATGGCTGGGTTGGTTTGAACACGAAACCAACCGGGCCCTCGGAGTGGAAACGCTTATAACTTGAGTTCCGAACGTCCGATTGACGTGCCATTGACTTTGTTGGATTCCTCTTAATGAGATGGAACTTTTGGAAAACTTCACTAGAGGTTTGGATGCAGTTGGAGTATGGTCGAGTTGGATTGTACCTGAAATCCAACTGGGCCCCTAGAACGGAAAAGCCGATAACTTTCAGACTGGACGACCGTTTGACGAACCGTCAGTGGTGTTGATAATCATGTTGAGAAAAAGTCCCTATGATTATACCCTATTAGAGTTCAGGTTACAGTTGAGATGCGGCCGGGTTGGTTCGTACACGAAACCAATCGGGCCCCTGGGACGAAAAGGCTAATAACTCACAGACCGAGCGTCTGATTGACGCATTTTCTGTTGCGTTGAGACCCCTATGACGAGGTGGTCCTTTGAGATACTTCTTCGTGGGACTTTTTGATACTTGGAGTATCAACCTGTAGCTCATGGAGAAGAGCCTCACGGAGACGAGCATATGGAGTACGAAGACCGTGTAGCCGGCTGAGACCTGACGACTGCTTGACCGACTCGACTTGGAGTGAGTCGACTAGCCCAGTGGACGGAGCGCCCTGCATTTGGCGACAGACCCATTGCAGACGGAGCGCCCGGTAGTTGGCCGCAGACCCGCGGTACTCGATAGGAGGAGTACCTCTGTAGGCTATTAGGGGGAGCGTCCGGTATTTGGCGACAGACCCACATCGGACGGAGTGCCTGGTATTTGGTATCAGACCTGCGGTACTCGACAGGAGGAGTACCTCAGCAGTCTTAGGTTAGTGAGCAGTACCTCGGAGTCATGACAGGATCACAGTACTCGTCAGAGACGGAGCTCTTCAGCAGTTATGGTTTTGATAATGAAAATCATGGATTGAGATGAGTCTATAACCTCTGTGTTTACCTCATGATTGAGATGCGTCACTTGATAACTTTGGTATATGTATGGGCATATATCTAAGTAGTGGTTATCCGTTGATTTCATAACCTCTGTGTTTCCTCATGATTGAGATGGGTTACTTGATAACTTAGGTATAAGTATGGGTTTATACCTAAGTAAGGGTTATCTATTGAGATTCTGCTTTTTGTTTATCCTTGTTGGACTTAGAGAGACCTTGAGGGTCTCGGGGTCCCAACTGAGTATTGTTATACTAACCCCTGCATGGGCTATGCCCGCATCTCGTTGTGTTGGATGCAGACGATGGACTATGTTGACGGAGGCCGAGTGTTCGAGGACTGAACGGTAGCCGGAGGTGGACCTCACGACAAGTCAGTATCTGGAGGTGGACTTCACGATGAGACGATACTCAGAGGAGGTTGATGGACAAGAGCGTTGTGGGGGCTATTTGTACCTACCCTTCATGTAGGATCAGTGGTGGATGATCCAGGAGCAACGCTATTTGTACCTACCCTTCAGGTAGGATCCGTGGTGGACGATCCAGGAGCTGCGCTATCTGTACCTACCCTTCAGGTAGGATCCAAGGTGGACGACCTAGGAGCTGCTTCTATTCTTCCAGCTGCTTGTCTTTTCTATTGTACTATTGTTCAGTTGTAGTTGTACTTTCAGTTGGGTTTTTATTCTGGCCCATTTACTTTTCAGCACTTTATTTTGTTCTTAGTGTATTACATCTGCTTGTACTATGTGGTGTTTTTTTACTTTTATAAAGGCAATGCCTTCCCAGTTATAGGGATTTATGCCTTTGGTGCTAGTTTCCATCCCCTAGCCTATGGAAGGCGCGCTTGGGGTAGTCATGGCATGGGCCCTGAGGACGTGTCGGGACAAATTGGTATCAGAGGAGTCGGTTCTACTGTAGAACTTATAACTCTGATATTTTCTTTCTGTGAAGCAATAGTGTTAAGGGTAACAATTGTGGTTTTCAGTTCAGGGAGTCTAGTGTTGGTGCGGGCGACCGACGTATCCATACAACAGGACCCTGACAACTGATTTCCGACTTTGTGCATGAAAACACTGATTGCGTGTGTGTTTCTAAAAGTTTTTAAAAGTCAGCTCAAACCAGGTCATATCACCAGGTATTAATCGTTTGACCATATCACGTTTGTTTCTTTCAGGATGCCTCCCCGTGGACGACCAGCTAGAGCTTCGAGAGTGGTACGTACTGACAGACCGTCAAGCAACGAGGCCTCAGTACAGGGCTCTATCCCAGTTGAGGCACCAGCGGAGGCACCAGTGGTACCATCACCCATTCGGCCACCGATGCCACCAGTCCTAGCAGCAGAGAGTGCACGTTGCTTTAGCGCACTTCACGAGTTCCAGTGCTAGAGGCCACCCAGGTTCAGGGGAGAGATAGACCCACAGGCAGCTGAGGATTGGCTGGAGGCTGTGTTGAGAGTCTTCACGCTAGTGGGGATGCCAGCAGACTTCATGGTGATCCTTGCTTCCAGACTTCTTCAGGCAGCAGTAGGCAGATGGTCGAGCCTGATTCTTCAGGCGCATGACGATGCATCACTTCTGTGGGCAGACTTGGAGAGCCTGTTCTGGGTAGAGTTTGTACCAGCCACCCTTTGAGTAGTGCAGATCCCGGAGATACTTCATCTGCAACAGGGCAACATGAGTGTAGCTCAGTACTCAGCGAGGTTCACAGACCTCTCGCGCTGCTCTACAGACATGGTACATGACTCGTTATTTAGGTCCTGAACCTTCAAGTAGGGGCTCAGGAGAGAGATTAGCGCTTCTGTTGTTTCTCACAGCATTCCTACGTAGACAAGTGTGTTGGAGTGAGCCCTCCTAGTAGAGAGTTTCCTTGCTGAGCAATCTCCAGCAGCAGAAACCTCTACTAGTCGACATGCAGCGGCGTCTTCTGTGGCTGGCAGTAGATAGTTGACGCAGAGGTCCAAAAGGACCAGACCCACCGGTGGCCATCTGCATGACTCCAGTTTAGTTGTGCGGGGAACCCAGGGCAGAGTCATAGCTATTCGTTCCAAGAGTGGGCAGTATTACTCCAGTGGCAGTCATGGTCACATGGCATGTGACTGTCCAACCCGCCATATAGATGATCAGCAGATAGATGAAGAACCCCTTAGACAGAGGCAAAGGTTCGATCGAGGCGGACCGCAAGGAGAAGAAGACCGAGGCAGGGGAGCTGGTCGTGTAGCTAGAGGTGGACGACACTTCGAGGTGTTGCCACCACCACCACCAGGAGGTCCACCCCAACTGCAGGGAACAGGTGGACATGGGAAAGCATAGCTTTAGGCAACAGAAGATTACGACTACGGAGCTTTAGAAGCTGGCGGACAAGAGTGGGACTAGTTACAGGCATGGGACCTTTGATCTTGGTGCTTCTATTTTCCTTATTGTTGTTTGTGGTTTTTGTGTGTCTTTTTACTTGAGTTGCAGTAATAAAAGACACTTTTTCTTGTGATGTTTGCTTCCTCTCTTTTTGTGTACTAAGAGGTTCCAATTAAAACTATTGACTTGACCCTCACTTTGGAGATTCTTACTGGAGGAGACCCAGTGACCACACACTGATGCCGACAGTGTGAATCAACCCTTGGAGGTGAGAGTAACGGTTGGATCTCTTGGTAATAGCGTCGAGGCCTTACGATGTCATCCATGGTAAGGATTTGTACCATTCATAACAGGATTGATTGTTTTAGGCAAAGAACATGGTTCATCCAGGGGATGAGACCAGATTTCTCTTATCCAAAAGGAAGAAATCATAGCAGCTCTTGTGGGACCAGAGATGGTCCAGGCCACGACAGAGAAGGTGCAGATCATCCAGGAGTGGATGATGATTGCACAGAGCAGGCAGAAATCATATGTTGATAGGAGACAGGACCACTGGAATTTGAGGATGGAGATCATGTTTTCTTACGGGTCTCACCTCGATGAGGTCTATGGATATGTGGCTGAGGCGGTAAGTAATCTCCAAGGTTCAGCGGACCTTTTCTGGTCCTCAGCAGGGTAGGCGAGGTGGCTTACCTTTTGACCCATCCACCACAGTTGCACCAGGTGCACGATGACTTCCACGTATCTCAACTGGGGAGATACATGCTGGGCCTGATGCATATCATCGACCATGGGTAGCTAGACATTGGCGATGGGGTGACTTTTGAGAGGTTCCAGTAGTGGTTGAGGATTGACAGGAGCAGGTCCTACGAGGATGGTCGATTCTTCTTGTGTGCTTTCATTGGCAGCACGGGAACCTCCAGTTGAGCACATGGGAGCGGAAGGCTCAGATGTGTGCTCAGTACCACTTTTGTTTCCCTAGATTGTGTTAAAGCTTTATGGGGATGTAAAGCCCTGAGGTGGGAGTAATGTAAAGACCCAGAAATTTCAAGGTAATTTTTTTCTTAATTTCTTTGGGATTTTACAAGAACGCAGTTTCTGATGGCACCTGATTCCGAGGTTTGGTGTGCCCAGAATCAATTTCGGAAGTTTAGCTCGGGTACATTTAGTGAATGAACAAGCGGGTTTTTTTAACTTCTGAACAGGTGCTCAGAATTGAAATCTGAGGACATCGATGAAACTGCAGCGCCAGTAATTTCTTAGGAACACCTATTCTGGAGTTGCGTTTGCTCGGGTGTGGTTATTAATATAATGGGTTAAGTGATGAATAAAAATAAAATTTGTGCAACCAATTTTATTTTTCTTCTAAGTAGTTTTATCCTTTGTGTGGAAGTTGGGTTGTTAACTTCCCTTGGGAGAATAAAGGAGAGGTGGGGCCCAAACGATCCCCCAACTTTTCACATTCCCCATAACCCCTTGAAACTCCTCTTAATATCTTCCTTGTAATTAATGTTGGGACTTTCCCTCTCCTCTCTTTTAATTAAGCCAACTCCTTAATAAAATTAATTGAATTGAGTTTTAAAATTTTAAACTCTTGGCATGACTTAATAAAATAAGTGGATCTTATTTTATTATTGGGTTAGTTTTGTGGTGTTAAGGTTTGGGAGAGAATACTAAAAATCTAGAGGAATCTTCATCTTCCTCGTTAGAGAACGCGAAGAATGTCAAGACCCCGACGAAGAACGCCGTCACCACAAGGAGTGATCATCGTGCCTTTATTATCCTCTCCGAAGCCGGTGTGAGACGCCTCTCCACCTCGGACAATCTCTGTCAAGCGCATACAGAGCTTTACCTCATGACGTCGTTTCCGCGACGCTCTTCGATCGTCAACTCATTATTAAGGTAGGGGTTTTCATATATAATGTTTATGTGAATTATACCCTCGTGCGTGGGTATTAAATTTTAGGGTATTCGTATAATTTATACTTGAATAAATTATTTCCTCGTCGATGATTAAAAGCAAGTGATTAAATGTTTTTCATTTGATAACACCTAACGCGGAGGGCGCGGGCCGAACAAACACGGCCCGAAAACCCTCCGCAGTTTGTTTATTGATATGCAGATTGACAGCGATGATGGAACAGGACCGGAACAGTGATTTTAGGCCCTCTTAGTAAAGTACGGGACCCCAGATGAACATAGGCGCAGATGGAATTGAAAACGGACCACCAGAGCAACTCTGGTGGCCTGCGGACATCACCGGCTGCGCCGGCGGCCGGAGGCTGCGCCGCCCCGGCGCGTCGCCCTGAGGAACCGTCGTGGCTGAAGTCGCGGTGGTAGGTGGCTAGATCCCGCAGCCGCATGGGATCCGGGGAAGTCGGACGTGGCGCTCGCCGCGTCCGCGGAGCGCAAGGGCTGCGGGGGACCGCGTCCCCCGCTCGGCACGCTGGCCGAGCCAGCGTGCCTCCCGGCCGAGTCGGGCCGGGTTGCTCCATGCCGGGCCGGGCCGCACCCTTCCGGGTCGGACCCGGACCCGGGTCGGGTCGACTCGGTTCGGGTCGACCCTGGGGGTTGGGCCGGGTCGGACCGGGCCCAAACCCCCCCATTTTCAGATCTCTTCCGGTCTTTTGCCCATATCTTGGGCTAAGGACCTCCGATCGATGCCCCGTCAGTTGCGTAGCGATACTTGGATCGAGGCGGTCATATCAATATATTACACTCTAGGTTTCGGAGAACTTTGAGTACGTCCGAGTTGGTTAGAACCCGAAACCAATCGGGCCCTCGGAGCGGAAACGCTTATAACTTGAGCTCCGGACGTCCGATTGATGTGCCGTCGACTTTGTTTGATTCTTCATGATGAGACGGAACATTTGGAATAATTCACCTAAGGTTTGGATGCAGTTGGAGTAATTCCGAGTTGGATTGTACCTGAAATCCAACCGGGCCCCTGGAACGGAAAAGACGATAACTTTCAGACCGGACGACCATTTGACGAACCGTCAGCGGCATTGGTAATCACGTTGAAAACAGTCCCTATGAGTATACCCTATGAGAGTTCGGGGTACAGTTGAGATGTGTCCAGGTTGGTTTGTACACGAAACCAACCAGGCCCCTGGGATGAAAAGGCTAATAACTCACAGATCGGGTGTCCGATTGACACGTTGTCTGTTGTGTTGAGACCCCTATGATGAGGCGGTCCTTTGAGATACTTCTTCGTGGTACTTTGAGATACTTGAAGTATCGACCTATAGCTCATGGAGCGGACCCTCCCAGAGACGAGCATACAGAGAACAGAGACCGTGTAGCTGGCTGAGACCTGACGACTGCTTGACCGACTCGACTTGGTGTGAGTCGACTAGCCGAGTGGACGGAGCGTCTGGTACTTAGTGATAGACCCACGGTGGATGGAGCGCCCAGTAGTTGGCCGCAAACCCGCGGTACTCGACAGGAGGAGTACCACTGTAATCTATTAGGGGGAGCGCCCAGTATTTGGTGATAGACCCATAGCGGACGGAGCACCCGATATTTGGTAACGGACCCGCGGTACTCGACATGAGGAGTACCTCATCATTCTTAGGTTAGTGAGCAGTACCTCGGAGTCGTGGCAGGATCACGGTACTCATCAGAGACAGAGCTCTTCAGCAGTTTCGGTTTCGATAATGAAAATCCTGGTTTGAGATGAGTCTATAACCTCTGTGTTTACCTCGTGATTGAGATGGGTCACTTGATAACTTAGGTATATGTATGGATATATATCTATGTATTGGTTATCCGTTGATTTCATAACCTGTGTGTTTCCTCATGATTGAGATGGGTTACTTGATAACATAGTTATATGTATGGGCTAATACCTAAGTAAGGGTTATCTATTGAGATTCTGCTTTGTGGTTATCCTTGTTGGACTTAGATAGACATTGAGGGTCTCAGGGGACCTACTGAGTATCGTTATACTCACCCCTACACGGGTTATGCCCGCACCTCGTTGTGTTGGATGCAGACGACGGACTGCGCTGACGGAGGCCGAGCGTTCGAGGACTGAACAGTACCCGGAGGTGGACCTCACGACGAGTCAGTATCCGTAGGTGGACTTCACGACCAGACTATACTCGGAGGAGGTTGACGGGAGAGAGCGTTGTGGAGGCTATCTGTACCTACCCTTCTGGTAGGATTCGTGGTGGACGATCCAGGAGCTGCGCTATCTATACCTACCCTTCAGGTAGGATCTGTGGTGGACGATCCAGGAGCTACGCTATCTGTGCCTACCCTTAAGGTAGGATCCGTGGTGGATGACCTATGAGCTACTTCTATTCTTCCAATTGCTTATCTTTTCTGTTGTACTTTTGTTCAGTTGTAGCTATACTTTCAGAAGGGTTTGTATTCTGGCCCATTTACTTTTCATCACTTTCTATTGTTCTTAGTGTATTACTTCCTCTTGTACTCTGTGGTATTTTGTTTACTTTTATAAAAGCAATGCCTTCCCAGTTATCGGGATTTACGCCTTTGGTGCTAGTCGCCAGCCCCTGGACTATGGAAGGTGGGCATGGGGTAGTCACGGCACAGGCCCTGAGGACAGGTCATGACATTTATGTTAATCAATACTAACACTTGAGATATTATTACCTATTTTTTTATTGAAAATATGAAACATTAATGTGGATGTGTGAAAGTCAATCAACACCACCTTGCATTGCCAAACTAAAACCACTTTCCACCCCAATAAGAGGATGATGTTCTCCCCACCATCAAATAATTATTTAGCTGCATATCATAAAATATTTTTTCATATAAAACCTCATAATTGATGTCGCAATAATGGGACTCATTTATATGATGATTATGTGTGAGGTGCACCTCAATCAATCAAAGGTATAAATGTCCCCCTATTTATGAAGGAAAAATATATCAAGTATAGCTACCCAGTCACCTCCTACACCAAAAGAGAATAAAAATATTAATAATAGAATCATCCACTATGTTAATCTTTATTAGATGGTAGACTATCTTGAATATATAATTTTTTAAGAACCCTATATATCATCTCTACTTTAGGTAAAAATATCACTAGGATAATAATAAAATGATACACTTTTGATCCATATAAACTATGAATCACTCCATGAGAAGGTAGTGTATCTAGGTCTTCACAGATAACACTGTTGGTGTAAGATCCAAATCATCAATACCATTGTTTTTTACATGTTTTTTTATAAATATATACTCATAATAAACCATTTATTACATTTTTATTAACACACAAACAATATTGACCCCAAAGGAAATACAAAAAAACATGTATTTGACTTTGTTATCTAGAAAACTATAGAATATGGTCAAATTTCAACCTCATACTTCACTCCATGAAACAAATTTTACATTTATCAGGCCTAAAAAAGGATTATCGTTTTGATAAAATGAAATCATAGTAGTTATGATCCTAGAGATTTCCTCTCTAAATCTTTTGTAAATTTTTGATTTCAAAAAAAAATATTTGCAACTTAGATTCCTTCAAGGGTGTCCCCCAAGACATCACAACCTCTCTCTAAATGGGGTCCACTAATAATCCAACCTCCAAAGTTTCATTATCTAAGAAATTTACTTTACAAATCAGGATTTTTCATTTAAATATTTTACCAAATTGATGGTTCTCATAAATAAATTATAGGATGAACCTCAATTTATCATTTTGATCATCATTTTTCCTAAAATATATTATAATTTATAAAATAAATGACACCATGAATCTATTTTGGAATAGAAAAAAACCTTTTTCATGAGTCCCATGAACACAATAATAGTGTTAACAATTTAAAAAAAGCATCATTAAAATTTTTAATTTCTATAGTTACACCTCCAATTTTTTTTCAAATATTCTCTTCAAAAATAAAAATTTGATGATATCATAATATGATATTGATCTTCAAAAACCCCTCCACTACCTTTAGTTTTTAGAATAGATAATCAATATTTATAATAGGGTATTTTTTCTTTACATTCACCTAGTGTACATGGATATATTCAACACAAAGTATCAATATCCCATATTACTTAATAGAAAATAGAATATGATATTCATAGGGGACATGCTAAGAAATATTAATATTTTCATTGAAATATCTAATAATTATAACTTTATCTTCCTAAATTTAGTTGGGGTGATCTAATATTCTTCAAAAAAAATAGTTGTGATCTCATGTTATAATTTTATGAGAAAGTTTACCTCTTATTAATGGAGAAACCATGGAATATCCTAAGGAAATTTTCCCACATTTATCTCTAGTACTTTAAGAAGCCTCTCCTTTAATATACATATAGGGTAAAAATATATTATCTCCAATTATTGGGTAATAAAATCTGAAATCCTTAATTTTTTACCTTTTCATCTTACTTAAATGATAACAAATATTATTGAAGGTGAATCTCAACATATCTTCTAGAAGACATGTCACCCTATGAGGATAGAAATCCACCCAATCCTTAATTGTGGAAAAGTAATCCATACCAAGGATAATATCATAGGGTTTTATCTATATATTGATAAAACCCCAATAAATCCTCTTTTTAATGTATAGGATCACACTATTTGTATATATTATTAAGAGGATGATCGCCACAATTGAGAGCCTCTATATGAAAACGTAGAGTTACATGAAAATTTAGTACCAAAAACATCAAAATAAATAATTCCATAAGAAAATAAAGGCTCATTATAATATATATAAGTAAAAGTTCTAATATAAAACATATATATTATAAATTGGACTATATCGATCACTTCATGACCATATCACTTCATCAAGTACATCTTACCACAACCCTTAATACTAATTCCCAGAACTTGATGAGGATACTATAAAGGTATAGGTAGAGGGAGTGGACTAATGAATTTTTAGCCATTAGTTTCTCTTACAAAAGTATATGCTCTAGCCATAATTCTTTTAAAATGGTCATATTAACCACTATGAGGAGTCCCTTTTTCTCTACACTACTTATATCAGGAAGTTCAATCAACAGTGCTGCATAGACTATCTTCTACATCTTAAATGAGCAGATAAAAAAGTTCCAGGTATACCCTTCCTCCTCTTAGAAAGAAACATTATCTCTTTACTAGTTAGATCATCCCTGAGATTCCTACACTTTTGATCCCAAATACTAGAGGTTAATTTGTGTATGCCTCTAAAAAATGATCCATATAGCCATTTTTTCTAGGTGTTCTGGATAAATTTTCTCCTAGAAAACTTATTCCTACCCTGATACTAGACTATGTCTCAATTGAGAATCTCTCTATCAATTTATCATTCTCTAGAAGACCAAGATTTGTGGGGAAAAATATAGGAAAAACCAAAAATAGAATTTAATATTGTGTCCCTCGATAAAATACTTGGGATTGATGATATATATCATGAATCAAGTTAAAGTAATATTTCATTAGGTCTATAAACCTATTTCTATACTGATTTATGGTCATGATACCCTTTTAATGGTATAATAGCTCTTAAAATTATATCATCCTCATCATCCCTATGTAGTTATCATAACTAATCAAGACCTCAAAATTAAACTAGTGTAGATTGCTCTCATTTTTACTATAAGTAATTAGCACACACCATTTATTAGATATACCATGAAGGATACCTAAGGAAACACCACCATCTTGTTAATATTAATATGAACCTTATAAAAAATTTGATTCATCTAATCGATCCAGTCCTCTACATCATAAAGATCAAAATATAATTCTAATTTAGTAGTCATCTTGAACTACAACTCATGATGAGTGACCAATCATTAAGTTTTCTCATTTAATTCCATTAGGATTAGGATACATCCCACTTGAGTCCTGAAATCAATAACTTATTTCCCAATTGATTAGTTACTGGAAGCTAAATAATTAGTATGGGTTCATCAAAAACCATAATTTGAATCTAAGCTGGAAGATTATGGGGTGTAATCCTATAATTTATAATATGAACCCATTTTTATTAAAGAATATATTTTTGATATGAAATAATAATTAAATTGATAATATCAAAACCAACATGTTTTATATATTATCTTAGAGTCTTATACAAATGGTGCCTTTGAATTTTGAGTTGACTAACAAATTACCTGAGTCCAATAAATTTTTTATGTTAATAGAATTCACTTATATTGGGTTAACTAGCCTATTAAAAAAATCAAATCCATTTGAAAACCTCTCCTTATGTTTTCCAAACTAGACAACACAATGATCCAAATGAAAAACATGGACCCTAATACATACCTTCTCTAATACTACATTGACTTAACTTAACTCACTAGGACCCCACCAGGAGGGGGTGTTATGCTAAATGGGACACCTCAAGCCTATATAATATAGTTTAGGGTTTTAGACTATAACCATAGAGGGATATAACACATATAAGAAACTTGAGTACATTTATAACTTTTAACAATAAACATTTCTTAAAAATAATGAAAAAAACAAGCAATCAAATGAGAACATAAATAAACTACCAAAATATGATATAGGGTGAATGTATGGGACATAAACAAACTATAAAATCCCTATATAAGTAATAACCAAGTGTAAATCATATAAACAAAAATAAAATATTAGATTAACCATCAAAAACACTATGATCTAGCTCTACTGGCTCCAAATCCCCCAAATTAAACTCTAAGTTATGTGTCATTCACACTGACAAGACATGTGTGGGAATGAATCGATATGCATCGGTGAGAATATATATACCCAGTAGGATTTCCAAAAAATATAGTAAAAGATGAAATGATATTTTGGTACAAAATAAAGGAAAACCCCATATATACTTTTAATTCAGTTATGTGTTTAATTTGTGAGGGTTCACCCCAAAGACCTAAATTGGTTTACTTAGAAATAAAAATATTTTATCTAAAGGATAAGCTTATAAATAAAACCATGGAAACAAATAATATCAAAGTACCTATTATATCCAGATTACCTTGATGTCATAACTTCCATGTCAACATTCTAAATTAATAGTGAGTACCATGAAACTCACCATGGAATAGATATTAGTTTAATGAGTACAATAACATATAGACTAATCACACCCCATTAAAGGAAAAGTGTTGATCGAGGGAGTCTAACTCCATTTATGGGGGACCTATGCCCAATCTCATGTGGGAGTAACAATTCTATTTATCATAGGGGACACACACATTTTTGGGACTAATACAATGATGTAAGCATCCCAATGTGGAGGACTGATACATAAGATATATGGGAGATTGATAAGTCTGTAATGCATATTGGATACTAACTTACTATCATTATGATTTCACTAAGGTTGTACTAGCCTTGTTTCTACTCAAAATGTCCCACAGAGAAGATAATAAAATATTTATGGATTTAAACATATATAAACTGACCAAAATGGTTGATAAATTCCATTGATAGTGAAAAGCATTCCTCCATCATTAACTATATAGAAAATGAGTTTGAATGTGATATTTTTGTTTCCATTTTTGACTCCTAGGTGAGAATATATGAAAAATATAAAATAAGGGTGACTACACAACATATACAATGACATAAATGGATTCTGGTCTTAGAGAAGCATGTAAGAATGTACAACTATCATAATGTCATTTAATGTAAGTATACATGGATTGTTAATTCATGAAACATGAGTTTAAAATCTTGGGGGTTTTTTATTTTATAAAATCGATATCAATTACATGTCATATAAACCTACATGTTATATCCCTTAGGTGATATGATGTTTGAGACCCAATGTTTAGTTTTCATGCACTCGTGTTCCCCGTAGATACTATGTCCCTTGGTCAAACGCAGAATGTGTTCTATAGTTACACATCATGTGATATTTAACACCTATATGTAATCCCCAAACCCAAATGATTTATGACACAATGCGTGATTTGGTAGTTTCTTGTCTTTTGATTTCCTTTTTGGTTTATAGAAACCCATGTCGCCTATGATTTCTATCGTTACTACCACCATGATTATCATAGTTATCCACACCCTTATTTCTTTGACTAGATTATGGCACAACATGCCAAAAAACATTATTGACCACCTCCCAATTGGGAAATCATCTATTGAGAGTTGTTTCTTCCTATACAAACACAAAATCCGCCCAATGTTCGACACCACCTTGATATCTCACCCCGTAACCATAGTAGTAGCTGAACCTACACCTACCATTTTGTTTCATCATCCAACCATTTCTTGGGGTATCCTCTATAGAACCAGAGGATATAATAAAGGCCAAGAATTATCTTATTTCATAAGAAAAGGGGTGAGAAAGGGTATTTTGAAAGGATCCTGGGGGATACTAGTGTCTCGTGATGCCCAGTCATTAAGTCGTGCACTGATATGACCTGATAGTTGGGCCATCATGTAAACACCCATTGTGTATTGCTTGATTAGTGTGTGTGTAAATATGATTGGTTGGTGGTGAGGATCCATTAGCCATTTCTTCATCGATTAATATTTGTTATTAACTTTTTCATCATGAGGAAATCAAAAACCATCAAAATTAAGGATAACATTTAAAATATTCATAGTACTCACCCTTATGAGGATAATTCTATAATGGAAAATTACTTTAAAATCAAATCTATAATGGTTGGAAAATATAATATTATTCATGAACTGGGGTTCAAATCATTATGAAGGGATAATAAATAAATATAAAAAATTACAGCACGATTGATGACTGTCACTGCTTCAAAAGTACATCAAATGTTCATAAATTTTATTGTCACGTTTCCGAAGAATTTATCTAACTCTACCCTCCCTAGGTTTTTTCCTTAGTTTTCAGTGATGGATAATGTCCTAATTTAAAAGATTATAAATATATTTATGAACTCTAAACTATTTATACTATTTATTTAATTAATGACCTAAAATTCATCGTTCTATAACTTGAATCTCATATAGAAAAATTATACCTCTCTTAGGTAAAACTACTCATTGTTTTGACAACCAGTATATCAAAATTTATATTTGGGTTTATATTTATAAGAAGTTAATTATTTGACTCATTCGTATATGCATAATAAAAAAAATTTAATATATAATATTTATTTAAGATTTGTGATATTAATAAAAAAAATAACAATGTAAGAACCTAATAAAATATTAGTAAACAAGTTTTATATTATTAAAATAAAATTTATGGAATATATAATTCATGATATTTTTAGAATTTATGTTTTATTATATTTAATATTTATTTATGAAATTAACAAATATTTTAAATCTTAATTATAAGTTTTTTATAATTTTCTATTTTTAATTATTTTAAAAATATTATTTTTTATTTTTTAATTATAAGTATTTATTTATAATTTTTTGTTAATTTAATATATTTAATTTTTTTTTTTTTAAATTAATTTTGTAATAGGTTTTGAGTTAAATTTTAATTTTTTTTATATGAAGTATATTTTATTAAAATAAAACAACTATTCTATTAATCTTTTGATTTTAATCAATTATTCATAAGTAGTTTAGATGGTCATTTTTTCTAGGACACTCAACATAACTCTACATGAATAAATCTACCAGGTGGAAATGAATGAATTATTATACGTTTTTTGTTTATTTTTTTCAATTTATTTAAAATTTATATAATTCTAACAAAACATTTTATCGACATACAATTATCTTATTTTCATGCTTTGTGTCATTTTAAAATTGGTTTATATATTTTTGTTATTCTTATTTTATTATTTTTTATATAGTTAGTCATTACTTAATTTAAATATATATATATATATATATATTAATAATATTTACATTTCTATAACCATATAAATATTCATGTTTATAATAAAATACATTTTAATGTTTTTAAATATAATTTTTTATGTTAATGACTTATTTCAATTGAAACTTTTCTCTAAATGTAAATGTAATGTTATGATGATTAATATCATCATATTAAATTTTATATGTATATTAACTTTTTATACTTTTTATTTCACAATTTATATTTCAAAAAAAATTTCTTATTAATGTGACCTAATCAAAACTAAATAAATTTTTTATTTTGAATAAAACTATATTTTTTTGTGTTTTACCAATGTTTTGTGCCACAAACTCTTAATTTATTTATCATTTTACAATTTTATTATATTTTATTCTATTCCATGTATATAGAAAGGTTTTATATTTTTCCTTAAAAAAATAAAATAATCTGTTGTGATTTAATAAGATCATTTAATTACACAAAATATATTCAATGTTTGGTATGTATCATGTTGTTAATTGATATTCTAAAAGATATTTTTTATCATCTATTTTTTGTTATATGTTTCTTTTACTATTTTTATTATATTTTTAAATATAATTTTTTATTTTTTTATCAATTTAAGTATATTTTATATTGGTTTAAGATAACAATGAAAAGTTATATTCTACGCACAGGACACAATATATGTGTTTCTATGTGTGTGTAAATAAATAAGTTTCTACATTTTCTATTCTATTATTCCAAATATTATATGCATTGTAAATAAATTAATAAAATTAATAAATGTTTTTTATAAAGAAAATTTGTAATTAAAATTATATTTTTTATAATATTTTATAAAATATAACACTACCCTTCAATTGATTAATTTTATTTTGGTTTTTATTAATATTTATTCTTATTTGGAGAATTTGACTAAAAGACTAGATATTTAATAAAAAATCATCTATTGGAATTCAATTTGAGAATTTATTTACATGTTATTGGCTCAATATTAAGGGTATATAGTTAAATAATAGGAATTGGTTCCACTATAAAACCACTTGGGTTGGTTCCAAAACCAATTATGACCCTTAAAGACTGCCTCTAATAGGATATGAGTTAGTGACTGATGATAAGGGTATAAGTCTTCAAAATTAGTGACATTAAACTCTAGGAAAGATAATGGAATATTGAAAAAAATGAAAAGCACCAAATCGTTAATAAATAGTCATCCATAATGAATTTATGTCATAAATATTATAAAATTCATAAACATCTTAAAATATAATTAAAATACATAAAATGTTTAATTTCATCAAGACAAAAACTAAATCCAAAAAATGAATTAAAATACAGACTATAATTATACCTCAGTTGTATATAAAACAATCCCTCAATGAAAAGATCATGTTATCCACCTCAGTTTATGAGCTCACACATCTCAATAATTACACTAAAATTTTCCTACAAGAATTTATGAAAAATTTGGGTGAGTTTATTATTATATAAAGTAGTAAGTTTCCTAAGGATGAACAACCAAATCAATATCTTGTATGCAAAATAATCAATTTTCTAAAATTGAAATACATAGTCTTGTCCTTACTAACCAAAAATAATTTTGAGGTATCCTAGGATAAAAATTAACAAGAGAACTACATTATCCTAAAATGACTAAAATATAACTAAAAACTCCTATTCAAATCTAGTAATTTATTTTTAAAAGTTTCAAGACTAACTCATCGATTGGTATTATCCCCAATTTCACCACAAACATCACACGCATCAAATACCAAAGTATGTAACGTATAATATCTTCCACTAAAATAAATAATCCCCCCCCACATACCAACTTCATCTATTTATTCTACATATATAAAAATTCTAACTATCAAATCACCCACCCACTTCTATAACAAAACACATTCTTATCCATTCCAATATCAAACTAAAATATAACGAATTTTAAACAAATATACCTCTAATCCATGTAATAAGTAGACTGAGAGAGAAAATAATAGTCTTTCCATCTGGTTGGTTGGCTACCCAATCTAAATATTATGCCATATCCAAGAAAACCACCCATATATAGTGGTTACATAGGTACTCCCATGATCAAATTATCGTCTTTGAGATCTATGTAAAAATTTATGGAAAACTAGATATTCATTTTCTGAATTTGGGAATTAGACTAAAAATATATGTTTTTCTTCAATTATATGAAGAAAATCATCACAATAATAATAACAATAAGAATAATATAATTATTACTATTGAAATTTATTTCCATAATTGTATTGACATAATATTAACTCCCAACTATCATTATTTGTGTGTGTTTGTGTGTTTAAATACATACACACACAAATTTAAATAAAAAATAAAATGGCATAGCACCCTCACATACGATGGAGTAAAACCTTATTATAAATAGTCCATGATGAAAACAAGGTAATAATATTAAAATAATCTATTGAGGAGCCCCTTTGTCCCTTCTAAAATCAATAAAGGTAGATAATATGTATCTTCTATTCATCCTTCTATAAAGTCGCTATCAACATCATTATTATGAAAATTATATAGTTGGAATTTACTATACCTAAGTTTAAGACCACAATATTTTATAAATTTTTTCTTAAATTAGATTAATATTTTCAATATTTTTTTACACGCAACACTAATTTTATCTTTTGTTATGTGCAACACTGAGTGTTTACAAGACCATCATATATTAGTAATATAATTATTTATACATGACCATTATAACCTAGTCGTTAAAAAAATTGATATAAATATTAATAACTAATTTTAATAAATTATGTATAATGTTTTATATAATTAAAAAATATTGACAATAAAATGTATAATTCTTGGTAAAGTGATTATATGTTTTAAAATACTACTTTTTTCAAATGAAAAAAGGTTTTTATGGTGTTTTTGAACAAAAATAAAACTAAATCATTATAATTTTTTAAAATTAAATTTATTAAATAAAAAAACTTTTTTAAATCACAATTAAAAGTTTATCTTTGGGTGAATTTTTTGGATTTTTCTAAAAAAATTATTTTTTGATGAATAGTGAAAAATGTGGAATTTTAATTGAAAATTAATTTCTTATTAAATTATTTATAATGTTATATTATATTATAAATTTATTTAAAAGTAAAATTAGTAAAATTATATATCTATTAATCCAATTAAGGTCTATTTAATCAATTTTATATAGAATCTTGATATAAAATAATTTCAAACTTTTGAACACTTTTCTCCTTGAAAACCCATTTTTTCACTATGTATGTGGGAATAATTTAATATTACAATTTTCAACATATATGAATATAATTTTACAAAATTAATTTCAAACTTTTGATTATAATAATTTATATTATCTAAAATGGTAACTCATTTTTTAATATAATGAATAATAAAAATATGAAAAATTATTTTCTATTGTTAGGGTAAAAATGGGTATACATGGAGTTTAAACAAAAATGATATTGGATAAAATGACCAAAAACTTGTCTAAAATATATTTCATAGACATATATATACCATATAATGTATAATTCAATTGAATGTACAATTTTGACCCTTTTTCCATGTGAAAAATGTGGGTTCATTTTTTAATAGGAAAACAATTACAAGTGTGCCACTCAACTCTCTTATCAAAGGGAAACCTTTCTCCCCTATTATTCACTAAATAAAATCCTTTATTTTGGAAAATACCTTTCCCAATCACTTTAAATATTCCCTATTATCTTCTTAGATTACTTTTTTTTTAAATCTATCCTAGTAATTCTTTTGGTACAAAACTAAGGAGGTTACCCGAGGAAGAGGTAACATTCTTCATTGAGTGTTTTTATTTTATTTATTTTTAAACAAATTTAAATCATTAATGAACTATGATGATACAATAACCACATTATATTCCATATATTGATATTTTTTATGTAACGTTAATGACCTATAACCATATCGTCTTGCACCAAATGGACTATGAAATCATCATTTGTGTATACAGAGGACTACCATCCAGCAAACTAATGTCATTCGTTTTTTCATTGAAACCTCTCACAGTTTGTTATAATTATGGATTAAATGTTTATATATGATATTTATGATACTATAATTCTTCTATAATCATAATATCATATTTTTATTTTTACATTCTATTCCTTCATAATATGATAACATTATTTGTCTGTACAGTGGACTACCATCTTTTAAAGTGATGTGATTCATCCATGAAATACATGAATGGTAATATGAATTGTTTTAGTGAAATTTTTTCTATAATTTTAATATATTATTTACCTTTCATTCTTTATTTCCATCAATAAAATAGAAACAACATCCATTTGTATGTATGGCCTACCTTCTCCATGAATGGTGTATTTTATTTTCCAAATCTAAATTTTATAGAACACTCTAAATACATATAAACTAAATACATAATATATTTATATCATTCATAAAATTATGGATATTATTTTACCATGATCAATATAGGAGGAATGAAAATAATAAATCAAAACATATATGAAAAAATAGTTATTACCCAAAATATGATTTTAATATGGAATTAGTAATAAAATGGTAATATATTGTCATAAGAAAATAATATATAGTATAATATATATATTTATGGTTATATAATTTATGAATAATAATCATACATTTATTATAAAGTTTTTCTAACATGAATTTCTGATGTTGAGAGTTAAGGTAAGTGATTGGTATTCTCTCTTTTATTTCTTGGAGATATTTGAAAATTCAGCACTTGTTTCTTTTATGAGGTGTATATACATAACTTTTGACATGTTATATCATGAATCACCTCATATTTATGATATTAAAATTTCTATTTTTTATTATTATTTATATGTTCTTATGATTCAAAACATTACTAAATAGGTAACGTATTTTCATCTCACTTTTATCTTTTGTGAGACACATACCATATTCCCCACCTATTTATTTTATGTGGTTTATATACTTCCTAAGAATGTATTTTAATATACTTATCCTAGAAATTACTATTACTTGAATATACACTTTAGTATCTCTCTTTCATGGGGATTACGATTCAATATTACTAAAGTGGTAAGGGTTTTATGTTACAATCTCATCATTTATCATGATTCTTCATGATTATGATTCAAATGACAAAATATTATGATATATATCTCAAGAAACATAGGTATTTTCTTCTCCTATAGTTAGTTTTTTGAGATTACATGTTTTCCTTCATTTTCCTCACTTTATATACAGAATAGTTCTAAATGAGTTTTTTTAATAAAATTCATCTTCATTTCCCTCTTTAGTCAAAAAAATTATTTGAAAAATATGTTTCCAAAACAAATCAATTTTTTTAAATTCTCCAAATTATTTTTCTAATAAATATTTACCCATGTTTTACATTTTACAAAAAAAATGAATGTAATCTTCGTGTTATTCTCCAAACAATTCATGTTTTTTACTGAATACCAGAAAAGAATTTTTGTTTTAGCATGTACTATATGACATAAATTTCCCACAATCATGAACATTAATTAATTTGAAGATTCATTTATAAAATTTGAAGTATATTTTCAAATAAAATTATTTCAAAAAAAATTATATTTTTTTAAAAAAAAATCAAAGTTGAAAATTTAACTTCCTCAAAAAAATTTAAATGATTTTTAAAGCTCCCTTTATATGTTTTCAGTTTTATTTTCAAAGAAAATTGTTTAAAAATTATTTTATGAATTTTTAGTTTTAAAAAGTGAATTTCAAACAAATTTTATATTCCTAAAAAAAGATCCAATTGATTTATCTTTCAAAATAATTCTCCATTTATTATAACATCCTTTTATGTAACTCATGATTTATTGGGGGATATGAACCAAGGATACCATTCTTATTCATTCTCTGAATGGTTTATTATGAAAATATTTTTATGAAACCTATTTCTCTTCCATGGGTTATATAATGATAAAATTATTATGAAACAGACTAGTTTTCCATGGGTTATGCTATAATGAAATGATGAAATGATTATGAAACTCATTTAATTTCACGATTTATAATATGATGATTGTTTTATGATCTTTTGAAACACATATATATTTTTATTCATTATTTAATAGTTGGTACATATATATCCCTCTAATTCATTGGGTAAAGATTCATACCCTATTATTTATACAATATCAGATTGGGGAGTGAACCTGATTTAGTAAGGGGATTTGTCAGCTATGATGGTCTTGGGATTGAACCTTGACTACTATTATGGTTTGGAGAGTGAACTCATTACAGTATGATATCCTTGGATTTAATCCTTGAATACTATGGAAATTATTTTCTATTCATATATGAATGATAAAATTCCATGTCTTATAACGATGATATTTTCTCATGGCACTTGTTTTTGAATATCTTATGATTCCTGTATTATAAACTTCCAATCCTTATTTCATGACCCAATATTATCATTTTTCATATGAAGGGTATGTTTTCTAACTGTTATGCTCATTTTATCATACTCTTATATTCATAATATGATTACTTATCTCCCTTGTTTACCCTTATTGATAATATGAACTCACCCATTCTTATGTTTCCTTTCCCTGGGTTATAAAGATATGTATTACATATGATATGTCTAAAATGGGTTCCAGTTTAGAATAAAATAGTTGGATATTATTTTTTTTCTTATAAACCATTTTGTGTTTCCATGTTTCAAAAGGAACTATACCTTTAAGGTCCTCGAGCATGTGTCTGTGTAATACATTTTCATAAAAATTGATGTAATGTCAATTTATGATAATCCTAGGTCTCCATAGTTGGTATCATAAGAATGTTTTAGTTAAACATTAGAAACTACATTGAGAAAACATTATTTTGATCCCTAAATATATTTTTAAATATATATGTAGGGATATATATGAGGATAATTATAAGGATGTGTCTAAGTATAAGAAAATGTCATTGAATTTTGTTAAAGAATTGAGAAAGTGGTTTCCCGGAAAATATATCAATGTGTGGATACTAAAATTGGATTAGACTCTGGCATAGAGGTCGCTGGGGGTAATAACTCAAAAAATGGTGCATTTTAATGTACTCAATCATCACATGGTGCATGAAAATGATCCTTTTGTTTACACCTGGTTTGACACTCCTGAGGGACAGTCTTATGAAATTCATAAACTCTTTATGAAATATCATGAATGATTTAATTAGATGATGCCTATGAATAACATTTTATAAACCTATAGATTCATATATATATATATATACTTGGGTGTATTTTATTGATTATATATATATATATATCCTTATTTTGTATCCACTCCTGGGATTTGGATACTCTTCTTCTAGGAGAGGCAAAGACATGCAGGGTATGACATATGATTTCAATGTCTAGATTTTCTTGTTGGGAGGATTTTAATCTCCCTATATAGGAGGATAAGGCTCAACAAGTTGTCCATCTACTCATCATGTTTATCCCCATATTTTTTATGAGCTTACATACATTGTTTGTTTGGTTGAGCTATAATATTTCTCTATACTATGTTCTATTTGATTTATTTCTCTTCTGTTGTATCTCTTACTACTCCCCCTTCAGCTATTGGTACATCCTACTATGTATATTTATACTCACCCCTTCTTGGTATTTTCCCACACATTTCATTTATTATGCAAACGATGGAGTAACATCATAGGATCTTAGGGATATTAGGTGCTTGTACCACGTACGATGGTCATAGCTTTGGATACTGGAGCTGGGCTCTCTTGTCTCTTTAATTTTCCAATTTGATCAAGTTTGGACATATTTATGGTTGAGTGTGTATTTTTTCCCTTTAATTTTATGTTTACACTACTATACTTTTTCGCTTTCTAGAGGTTTATGTATGTTTGGTTTACTTTATAATATTGTTTTATCTTCTTTTATTTCCTTATGCACTTGTGCATTCAGTTTGTTGTTTGTGTGTGTATAGGTTCTTAGGAAAAGACTTCCTGAGTCAGTTGTGCCTTTTTTTCTTGTCACCACCATTGAACCTATGGTGGCAGACATGGGGTAGTTGCGGCTCGAGCCCCGACTGGGGTTGGTTCATGACAACGTTGAAGCCTAGTTAATTCTTGGATATGTAAGTGTGATGGTTAAAGTGATTATGTATTGGAATTCAAGAATTATGTTATATTAATCATGAAATATTTAAGTAATTTTCAGTATAATTTTATCAGTAAGGATATCAAAGAATATGTTGAAAATGTAATAATGACCCAGAAAATTAATTTAATGGGAAGGTAAGATTTTATGGAAAATGAAATATTATGGGAAGATGAACCTTAATATGTTTTTGAGGTAGACAAAATTGTGTTTAGTTAGGATAAAGAGATTATTGATAATGATAAATTAAATTATATACTATCTATGACCTAGGAACTAATAAAGGGTTTTTTGAATAGGTGAATTATATTATCCTTGACAAAGTTTACAATGTTATTGGATCTATGGAATATGTTCAATAATATATGGTTTTATTCACGAAAAGAGGAGGAATTCATGTTTTAATTGAGAATTTATTGTAATTTAGGTTATTACCAAGCTTTGGGAGAATAGATGTCTAAGGTATTCACATATTAGGAATGTGACCATTAATATTTGAATAATAATATTTGGAGAATTAATGTACAATTTGGGAAATTTTCTGACCATATTTATAAATTTTAAATATTGGAAGGGTTGTATGGTTAACCAATTGTGGAATGGTTTATGTTTAACTTTGGATAAGGTTTTATAGATTAATTTATTATATCACCATTAGAATATTTTTCCATACGGGAAAACAAATGTTAACCTTTTTTAAACTCGAGATATAAAGAAATAATTATCATTATTTTATTAATTTTGTTTAGTTATTTGGACATGAATAAAATTTATCCCATAGTGTAAGAGATTAAGTAGAGATTGATCAAGTCATAACTAAAGAATTAAATTGTTCTTATGAAATAATAAGATATAAATAAAGTACATTTTCATATGTTATTAGTATAAAAGGAAAAAAATAACCTCACATCAATAAAAGTATCTAAAAACAAAAATTTCGCATCATAACATCATTTTTGATGATATCAATGACCTTTTTTACACCTCTTTCATTTATGGATTCAGGGTCTTCAACATTCTCCTGACCATGTTATATATCCCTATCCATCAGTATTTTGGTGTTATTTTTCTCTTTTATGTATTTATTTTCACTTCGAACCAATTTTACCCTATTTAGAAACATAAATTTGTTATTCTGGATGACTTTAACATATCCCTATATCTTTTTCAAGATGATTTTTTGTTAACCTTTTTTACAATGTGGGATTCTATGAATTAATTTCCAAATGTTAAATATTTTATGACCGAAACAAATTTTGATGGAGAAATTCATTTTAATGGTGGTTGAATGTAAGACCCTGATATTTTTTGATTTTTTTTCAAATTAATATAATCATTTTAAAAAATCGTTATGTACTACATAGATTTTATCTTTTGTTACATATGACACCTAGTTCTAACAAGACCACAATATATTATTAATTTAATTATTTAAATGCGGCCATTATGGACTAGCTATTAAACATGAAGATATGAATATTAATAACTAATTTTTAAATATTAAGCATAATGTTTTTATATAAATAAAACATATTGATAATAAAATACAGATGTTTCGATAAAGACTTTATATGATTCAAAAATACTACTTTCTCAAAAAAAATTAGGAATTTTTATGAACAATAATAAAATTAATTTTGGAAAACTCGATAAAATTAATTTGATAAAATAAACAGTATTTTTTAAATCATATTTTTGAAATTTATATTAAGGTGAATTTTAGGTATTTTTCAAAAAAACATTTTTTAATGAATAGTTAAAAATACTTAATTTTAATTGAAAATTTTCATTTTTTTTAATTATTGATAATTTTAGATTATATTTTAAAAAATTTAAAAGTATAATTAGTTAAATTATATATCTATTAATACAATATTTTTCAATTTAATAATTTAATTTTGAAATTTGATATGATAGCATTTCAAACTTTTGAACATTTTTTTCTTCAAAAACCCAGATTCTCACCACATTTATGGGATTAATTATAAATTAAAATTTTTCCACTTATGTAAAAGTAATTTGAAAAAAATGGTTTCTATATTTGGAATCATCATAATTTATATTATCTAATATGGTCAAATTAATTTTTGACCGTAATGAATTTTAATGACAGATAAAATTATTTACCATAATTAAAGAAAAAATGGGTTTACTGGGGGTAAACTAAAAATATAATGGTTAAAATAAAATAAGAACTTATAAAAATCTAATTTATGGAATTATTTCAATCATATCATGTATAATTATAGATAATTTTCCATTTTGGATCATTTTTTTTCAATAAAAAACATGGGTACTCTATTTTTCTTTTAAAAAATTACAAGTGCACCACTCACCTCACTTATAAAAGGAAACCCCCTCTCTTATATTCATCACACATTAAAAACCTTCTAGATTAGAAAATACCTAACCAAATAACATTAAATCATACCTAATCTCTTACTAGAAGAATTATTTTTGAAATAAATATTACATGAGAATTATTTTGTTGAAATCCTAAGCAAGTTACCTAAGGAATTGATAACGTTCTTCATCGAGTATTTTTTTGGTTTCTTTCTCCACCTCCATGAAATCAATTAAAATGTGATGATATAATAAATTTAGTATATTACATATATTTAGATTTTTTTTGATAATTTATTGATTAAAACCATATCCTCTTCCATCAAATGGACTATGAAATCATTATTCTTTTGTTAGAAGGACTACTACCTCACGAACCAATGTCATACATTTTTTCATTATCACCTATCATGGATGGTTATAATGATAGATTAAATTTTTATATTTTATATTTATGATATTATCACACTTTTATAATTATAATATCATGTGTTCCTTTTTTTACTTTACATTCCATGGTAATACAATAACGACGTTCATGCATATGGAAGATACCGCCTCACGAAACTATATGATTCATTAATGCTTTACATAGAAGGTAATAAGTGTGGTTTTAATGGAAATATGTGATATATATATGACATAAAAATGATTCATTAATGTTAAAATATTATTTAAATTTCTTTCTTTCTTTCCGTTAGGAGAATAGAAACAGTATTCAGGCGTACATATTGTATATCATCTCCATGAAAGGTGTGTTTGATTTTCTACCTGTAATTTTTATGGATCACTCTAAATACATATATACTGAATATATAGGATATTTATATAATGGTTAAAACTATGGAGGTGATTTATGTATTGTCAATATAATAGACCAAAAATAATAAATCAAAACTTACATGAAAAGAAAAGTGGTTATTACAAAAAATGTGATTTTAATAAGGAATTTGTAATAAATGAGTAATAAATGGTCATAAGTAAATCATATATGGTATAATTTAAATAATTTTGGTTATATAATATCTTTATAATAAACATTTATTTATTATTCATGAGGTAAAAATGTGTACAAATAATGATTATAGTTAAGTTAAGAGATCATTAGTTTATCTTTTTATTTCTCGGAGACATATGAAAATTCACCCCTCATTTCGTTTTTGAAGTGTATATACTACCCCATTAACATGATATATCATTATTATCCTAATTTTCATTATATTAAAAGTTTCATTTTATATTATTCCTTTTTAGGCTTACGATTCAAAATATTACTAAGGAGGTATGGCATTTTAATCTCATCTTTTACTTTTGTGAGACACATTCTATATTCACCACCAATTTCATTTAGGTAGTGTATATAATGATCATAAATGAATTTTTTGATAATTATATGAAAAATTATTTGGATTTACATATCCATTTTTTATTTTTGTTTCATGGTGCTTAGAATTCAAAGTTACCAAAGTCTTAAGTGTTTAATGTTACGATATCATTGTTTATCATGATTATTAATTATTATGCAACCAATGGTGAAATATTATGATCTATATCTCAAGAAAATCATATATTTTTTTATACTCTAGTTATATAATGATAATACATTTTTATCTTCATTTTTCTCTATTTAAGTACACTGGAGTTCATAATAATGTTTTTAATAAAATTATCTTTATTTATATAATTGGTTGAAAACACTTTTTCTTATAAAACGATGTTTTCTAAAAAAAATTAAAAAAGTTTTAAAACCTCAACAAATGGTTTTTTAAAGAAATTTTTACACTTTATTAAAATTTTAAAAAACTATTTTAATGTAATATTTATGTCAATTTCAGAAAATCATGTTTGAATTTTACTAAAAATGTTAAATGAATCATTATTTTAACTTGTATGGAATGAACGAAATTTATTATCATCATGAATATTATTTTCATTAAATATTACATTATAATTTTTTAAGGTTATTTTAAAATTAAATTATTTCAAAAAAATATATTTTTAAAAAAAATTATTTTTCAAAGTAGAAAATTTATTTTCCTAAAGATATGTTTTAAATGATTTTTAAAGCTTCTTTTATTAGTTTTTTATTTTATTTTAAAAGAAATTGATTTATGAAAATATTTTATAAATTTTTATTTTTGAAAAGTTATTTTTAAATAAAATTTATCTTCCTCGAGAAACATTCCAAGTGATTTATCATTTAAAATCAAACTTCATCTAAGATGACATCATTTAATGTAAATTATTCTTTGTTAGGTGATGTAAACCAAGGATACCATTATTATTCTTTCTAAGAATATTTCATTTTGACAAGATTTTTTTGAAACCTATTTCTATTATATAGGTTATACCTTGATAAAATACATATTAAACTCTCTTATTTTTCATTGTGTATGATATGATTAAATGATTATAAAACCTATCTATTTAACATATGTTTTGATATGATGAAATGTTTATGAAACCCACTTTATTTCTTGGGATATGATATAAATAATTTTTTATAATATTTTGGAACACATAAATATGGTTTTAATTATAATATGGGTGGTACCTATATCTATCTCAAATGAATTATGTAAAGATTTATATCTCAGGAGATAAATAGGACTATAAATAGGAAGTGAACCCTATTTAGTAATGGACTTTTTCTGCTACGATGGTATTGGGAGTGAACCTTTATAACTCTGATGGTTTGGGGAGTGAATTTATTCTACAATGATAGCCTTGGAATTTCTCCTTGACTAAAATGGAAATGATTTTATATGCCTATGTGTATTCCAAAATTATTTGTCTTATGCCAATTTTATGCTATCACGGATCATGTTATTTTATTATATTAAGATTAATGTCTTATAAACTTACAATATTAATTCCATGACTCAATATTAGGATCTTTAATATATAGGTTATGGTTTTAAAATGTTATTACCATTTTATCATTCCCTTGTGTTCATAATATTCTTATGTGTCTCCCTTGTTTACCCTTACTGAGGTTTTGAGTACATCCTTTATTATGCTTCCTTTCCCTAGTTTATGAAGAGAATTATTGTGTATGATATGTCTATGATGGGTGATGTCTATGAAGAACATAGTGGTAGATGATGTAGTTTACCTATGGACCAGTTTTTTTACATGTTTCCAAAGGTATTATACCATTATGATCCTCACGTGTCTATTTTTATAATGTAATAAATGTTCATAAAATTGATTTAATATCTATGTATTATAAGCATTGTTCACTCTATGATAAGTTCCCAAGAAAAATTTGAAAATATGGAATCCATTTTTATTTCATGCAGAAATTTAAATATATATGTATATATGTCCATGTGTGTGTATCAAATGCTTTATAATAATAATAAATTACTTGGAATTAATTATTCATTATTTATATCCTTACTGAAATATTTATTCCTAATAGTCTATCCAAACCCCTTTATCCATATTTAATATAATAGAAAAATTAATGCAGTCAAGAATCAATTTTTTATGACCTAGATTTAAAATTTTAACTGGATCATTCATAGTCTCCTAGGAGTGAAGAATAAGAGATCTATTATCAATGGATATTACCTTGACTACTATAAATCCTTCTTTGAAAATATTTTTTTCTTTATCACCCTGAATCACAAATATAATTCGATTAGATTTATTTTACTAATTTAGATTCTATTTTATTCTCAAATTAATATTATTTTTTAAAATGTAATCTTTTTTGGGCTAGAATTGAGTGAAACCATCTATATATACAAGTGGCTCCTTATATTTTATAATCTAAATGTACAAATTTAATTTGTTCTACTAGAAATTAATAATTTATATAATTATGGGAATCATATTGTTGGATTGTATCATTGGTGAAAAAACTAAAGGTTTTAACACCAAAGACTTTATAATATATTCTTTTTAGAAAAATCTTAATTTCTTTAATAGCTTTTCATATACACAACATTGAGTTTAAATTAAGCACAATACTCTATTAAAATATTAGTATTTAAATTATATTTTTATAACCTACAAAGAAATGACAAAATAAATTATAAAAATTATATGGTTTAAACATGTATACAATATATTAAATTGTTATATATTTATTATAAATAAAATTAGAATCATTTAAAAAAAGAAATGTTTTCCAAAAAATAATATTTTTTATAAAAATTTGTTCAGTCATGGTTTTCTCACATAATTTAAAATTATTTTTTGTCACTAAAATAAAATTTATATTAAAAAATTTAAGGTATTTATTAAATCATAATATCAAAATTATCTTATTGTTATTTTTTTCTGAAAAGTTTCATTTTTTGATGGATAGTAAAAAAATACTTATTTTTATTAAGAATATTCATTTTGTTTAAATTATTTAAAGGCCCTATTTTATTTTAGTATGTATTTAAATGTAAAATAGTTTTAATTATATATTTATTAATTAAAATTAGTTCATTTTAAATAAATTAATTATAAATTTTTATTAAAAAAACTTTTCAAACATTTGAATGTTTTTATTTGGAAACGGTTTTTTCACCACATCTATATGCATAATTTTAAATTGTATTATACTAATTATGTGAATTGAATTTGTTCAAATAGATTTCATATTTTTAATCATAATAATTTATATTAACTAATATAGTAAAATTAATTTTTTATCATAAATAATAGTGAAAAAAATAAAAAATAATTATTGTGATTAAGGAGAAAATGGTTTTACTGGGGGTTAAACTAATGAGATAAGGGTTCCAATGAACTGAAAATTATCAAAACCTCATTTAATAGACATATTTAGGACTTATAAAATATAATTTTTTTTATCATTAACCATGTTGGATCCTTTGGGGATTTAAAAAATTTGGGCACACTTTATTCTTTTGAAAACAAAATATGTGTGTCCTCTCCCCCAAATATAAATTTCATTCCCCATATTGACTTATTCACACCTAGAAATCCACTTTTATCAACAAAGAACTAAAAAGATATATCCCAAGCATAATTAGACACATTTAATATATTTTTTTCATCTAATAAAACCAATAATAGTGTAAAGACCCAGAATTTCTTTGTAAACATTTTTTAATTATATGTAAATTTTACGAGTCAGCAAAAATTTACGGCTCGTGATTCCGAGGCCCGGGATGCCCGAAATGAATTTCTGAAGTTTTATTGGGTACTTTTAGTAAAAGTACGAGTGGGTTTTGTAAAATTTAAATAGTTTCTCTGAATTGAAATATGAGGACATTGTGGAACTCACAACACCGGTATTCACTTAAGAAGACCTTAACCTCGACCGTAGTAGATCGAGGGTGAAAGATAGATTTTTTGTTTTTCCTGGAAATGGAAAATAAAATAAAATAAACTATTATTTTATTTCTAATAAAACCCCCCACATGAATGTTAAAGAGGTGGGGACCACCTGAACTAAAACCCCTATTTTGAAATTAAAGGTGGAGACCACCCGAACCCTTTTTAATTGGAGAAACCCCATTCAACTCCCCATTTAATTGTTGGAGCCAACTTAAATTAATTAAATGTGTCATCATTTAATTATTCCTTCATAAATTAATCTACAAAGTTTAATTTATATTGGAACCTCTTTTCTTTTGAGGATTGGTTAGCGATGTGTGGAGAATTGGGAGAAAGCCATGGAGAAATCCTACCTCTCCAATGAATAACTTTTCCTCCAAATGAAGAACGCCATCGAAGAACATTCTTCGGAATCAAGAAAGTGGACGACGCACAAGCTGACTTTGGAAGCATGATTTCGGAAGCAAAAAAACATTGGAACCTTCTTCACCTTCACCGTTTTCATCTCGTAACACAAAAACAAACCTTTAATGTTGGGTTTGATGTTTTAAATATCTCCCTTACGCGTTCTTGATGTTCATTGTGATTGAAAAGTTGTGAAATTCTAGCTACTCCTCTAACACAGAGGGTACAGGCCAAATAAACTTGGCCCGACCTCTCCCCAACCCCTTTTGGTTTTTGATGAAATATTTGCGACGGAGGAAGACGAAAACAGTAGGCTAACCGCACGAAAGGGGTGGCAACGCACGTATGCGCCGCCTAGTGAACAAGGGGATGCGTCTTGTCTCACGGAGAATAAGGGAAGACAGTCATCCAAGTCGGCCACTGGTGAAGTCGTGGTGCACAACCGCGCCGCATGGAGAAGATGGAGGACCGGTGCACCGTGGCCTCCCGGCCGCACCGCGACTGCCCCACCGCACCGCGTCCACCCCACACCGCAGCCCGCCCAGCACGGGCTGAGCCACCCAATGTGGGTCGGGCCGAACCCAGCGGGCTGGGTGAAGTTGGCTCAAGCCGTATCGGGCTGGGTCAGTCCGACCGGGTCGAATCGGACCCGGACCTGTTTCGACCCAATACATTATTTTGGCCATAACTTTGGCACCGAGCATCAATTTGATGAACCATCTATGGTTCCGGAAACCTTTGAGTGAGAAGGTCCTTTTGTTTTACCCCACTTGAGATTTGTATAATGTTGGGGTATGGTCAGGTTGGATCGAGCACGAATCCAACCGGACCCTCGGAACTACAAGTCTAATAACTTACAGTTCAGGTGTCTAATTGATGCACTGGCTATTCCATTGAGACCCCTATGACGTGGCAGTCCTTTGGTATACTACTTCATGGGATTTCATGCTAGTTGCAGTATCGACTAGTAGCTTGAGGAGAAAACTCTCTCAGAGGCGAGCAAGCTTAGTGCGGGTACCCTGTAGTTGGCTCTGCTGATGTACTAGGATCTAGTGTGGGTCTGACGATATATTGATGATGTACTAGGATCTTATGTGGATCACACAATGTACTTAAAATGTACTAGGATCATGTGTGGGTATGACAATGTACTAATGATGTACTAGGATCCTGTGTGGGTTTAACGATGTACTGACAATGTACTAGGATCCTATGTGGATCTGATGATGTACTAGGATCCTATGTGGGTCTGATGATGTACTGACGATGTACAAGGATCCTGTGTGGGTCAGACGATGTACTAACGATGTACTAGGATCACGTGTGGGTCTGACGATGTACTAATGATGTACTAGGACCTTATGTGGGTCTGACGATGTACTAGGATCATGTGTGGGTCTAATGAGGTACTAGGATCCTGTGTGCGTCTGACGATGTACTACGATCCTCTGTGGGTCTAAGGAGGTACTAGGATCTTGTGTGGGTCTAACGATGTACTACTATCTTCTGTGGGTATGATGATGATTTAGGATCCTATGTGGGTATGTCTCTTAACAAAGTAAGGTGAATTAGTAGTTACATCTAATCATCTATACTATTGTACCTAAGTTATACCTGGTTTGAGTTTAGTTCATAATTGTGTTGTACTTTCCTTCATGGTAATACCTTGGTGGTATTCATCTGAGTGACGTACCTGTGTGGTACTTACCTTTTGGTATTCAGTCCTTTTTGGAATAGTTTGGCTTTTGGATTTTGGGTTGGACCCTGTGTTTCCTCATGATTGAGTTTGGTATACTTGATATCTTAGGTGTATGTATGGGAATATAACTAAGTAGTGTTGTCAGTTGATTTCATAATTTTTGGTTTACCCTTTGTGGATTTTGTGAGACCTTGAGGGTATCAGGGTCCCTACTAAGTATTGTTATACTCCCCCCTGTATGTTTTATGCCTGCACCTTGTTGTGTTTGGTGTAGATGAAGGATAGAGCTGATTGAGGCTGAGGGTACCAAGATTAGACGGTGTCCGGAGGTGGACCATATGGTGTGTCAGTACGTAGAGGAGACGGGCAGACATGGAGTGCTGAGGAGGAAATCTGTACCTACCCTTTAGGTAGGAACCTTGGAGGACAACCTAGTAGTACTCTTTCACTTTATTCAGATGTATTTTATTTCAGTTGTACTTGTACCTTTACTGTTGGGCTTGTATTCCAGCCCCTCTTACTTTTAGAACTCTTTTTACTATTCCGTTTACTCGTGTTCGTATCTTGTTGTGTGCTTAGTTGCATGTGTTTATAGGATATAAAGGCAATGCCTTCCCTATTTTAGGTAATACTCCTTTCGGTGCTAGTCACCAGCCCTTGGCCTATGGAAGGCAGGCTAGGAGTAGTCACAGCACGGGCCCCGGGGGACGGGTCATGAAAAATTGGTATCAGAGGGGTCAGATCTACTATAGAAGATAGGACTCTGATCTTTATTTTAATGTTAATAATTTTAAATGTATTGAGTTTGGTTATTATTTTATGGAACCTAGTGTTGGTGCGGCGGTCGACTTATCCATACACCAGGACCATGACTTCTGATTTCCGACTCAATGCACAAAAACACGGATTGTGTGTCTGTTTTTCAAAAGTTTTCTGTGTGATCTCTTTGAGTCATCTCACCAGGTATAACTTATTAACCGTAGTGCACCTGGTTTTTTTCAGGATGCCTCTACGTAGACAACTAGCTAGGGTTCTGGGTATAGTACGCACTGATAGCCCACTAAGCGATGAGGCCTCAGTGCAGGGCCCTCTTCCAGTAGAGGTACCAGCGGAGGCACCAGCGGTACCATTACCTGTTGGGCCAATGATACAACCAGCTCCAGTATTAGATGGTGCATGCTTCTTGAGTGCACTCCATGACTTCCAGTTCCAGAGGCCACCTAGGTTCAGGGGAGAGATGGACCCACAGGTGGCTGAGGATTTTTTGGAGGTCGTAGTGAGAGTCTTCCAACTGGTAGGGACACCAGTTGATGTCATGGTGATCCTTGACGCCATCCTTCTATAGGCAGTAACAGGCAGATGGCGGAGCTTGATGCTCGAGGTTTACGATGAGGTGACACTTTTCTAGGTAGACTTTGAGAGCCTGTTTTGGGCAGAGTTTGTCCCAGTGACTCTTCGCGCAGTGCGCATACAGGATCTTCTTCATCTGTAGAAGGGTAGCATTACTGTGGCTTAGTACTCAGTGAGGTTCACCGACCTCTCACGATACTCAACTAATATGGTATGGGACCCATTCTTCAGGGCCCAGACCTTCGAATAGGGACTCAGGCAGGAGATCAGGGCATCGATGATCTCACTCAACATTCTGACGTAGGTGGGGGTGTTAGAGCGAGCCCTCTTAGAGGAGTGTCTTCTTACTGAGCATTCACCAGCAGCGAGGCCCAATACTAGTCTTTACGTAGCAGGGTCTTCTGTAGTTGTCAGTAGACATATGTCTCAGAGGTCCAAGTGGACTATACTTATAGGTGGATGACCGCATGACTCAGGATTCTTTGCGCGGGGTACCAGAGACAGAGCCAATCATCCGAGGAATTGGCAGTGTTTCACATGTGGCGGGCTGGGTCACATGACTCGTGACTGTTTGACCCGACGTACGGATGATCAGTAGACGGTCGAAGGATCACCCATACAGAGATAGAGGTTCAACTAAGGAGGTCTGTAGGGAGCAATAGGACATGGAAGAGGACCTAGTCGGGTAGCTCGCGATGGGTGACGATTCGAGATGTTACTACCACCACCACCAGGTGGTCCACCCCAACCATAGGGAGTAGGTGGACAGGGGAGAGCTCAACTCCATGAAACTGAGGCCTACACCCATGGTACTCCAGAGATGATACGAGGTACAATCTTTGTCTACTCCACCTTAGGTGTAGGACTTATAGACACAGGTGCCATTTATTCTCTTATTTCCAATGCCCTTGTTCGGAGCTCAAAGAATTTGATAAAGTCATTGGCTCAATTCTTATAGCTAGAGAATCTTATGGGAGAGGATTAGATTATTATGCACTGGTGCCAACAGTGTGAGCTTACTCTTGGAGGCGAGAGTTTCAGTTGGGATCTCCTAGTAGTAGCATTGAATCCTTACGACGTCATCTTTCGTATGGATTGGTTATCTACAGTCCATGCTCAGATTGGTTGTATTATGACCAAAGTGCGGTGTGTCTGCATGGATGGAACTAGGTTTACCTTCACTCGTAAGAATGGGGGCCTTTTCATCATATGATATACTTACTCAGAGGAGAGTGCAGCCAATCAATCATCAGTTGGCTAGCCTAACCCTCAGAACGGTTGATGTGGAGAGTCTGAGCTATCTTGTAGTGGTGGACCAGTACGTGGATGTCTTCCCTAATGATGTTTCGGGTCTACCTCCTCATAGATAGGTGTACATTTACATTGAATTGTACTCTGGGATGGCACGGAAACCCACACCATCATATCGGATGGCTCCCGCAGAGCTTCATGAGCTACGGGTATAGCTGGAAGACTTACAGGGGAAGGGATTCATTCGGCCCAGGGTTTCTCCTTAGGCAGCCCTAATTTTGTTCGCCAAGAAGCCGAATGGGATCTTGAGGCATTATGTTGACTATCGGCACCTGAACCAGGTAACCGTGAAGAACAAGTACCCACTCCCGAGGATTCACGACCACTTTGATCAGATGAAGGGAGCACGATGGTTCTCAAAGATAGACCTTAGATCAGGCTATTACCAGCTCAGGGTGCGACACGAGGATGTGTTGAAGATGAATTTCAAATGTTTTTATGGACATTATGAGTTCTTGGTTATTTCATTCATTGTAACCAACGCCCCAGTAGTTTTCATGGGACTCCTGAACAGGATATTTCAGAAATACCTTAATCACTTTGTGGTGGTCTTCATTGATGACATTTTGATATACTCGGCTAATGAGGAGGAGCATGTCTATCATTTGAAAATAGTTCTAGACACACTCCAAGAGCACCAGCTTTATGGTAATCCCTCAAAGTGCCATTTTTTGATCCAAGAGGTTCACTTTCTAGGACATGTCATATCGGAGGATGTATTTTCAGTAGATCCAGGGAATATTGAGGCGGTACTTCCTTGGGATCCACCTAGGAGCGTGATGGAGGTACGGAGTTTCATGGGTTTGGCTGGATACTACTGTAGGTTTGTACCAAATTTCTCCAGTGTTGCATCACCGTTATCAGTGTTTGCGAAGAAGTGGAAACCCTTCATTTGGTCGGAGAGATATCAGCAGAGTTTTCAGGAGCTAAGGCAGAGGCTGACTAGTGCCCCTATCTTAAGGCTTCCAAAGGAGGGTGTAGGGTGTGTAGTCTACTGCGACACATTAGGGACCAAGCTCGGATGTGTCAAGATACAGGAGCAAGTTGTGATCGCATATGGTTCTCAACAACTGAGATTGCATGAATAGAACTATGCTACCCAGGACCTAGAGTTACCAACGGTGGTATTCACATTGAATATGTGTTGACATTACATGATGGCTGAGCGTTTTACAGTCTACTAGGATCACAAGAGTCTCAGGTATATCTTCTCACAAAAGAACCTAAAACAGAGACAGTGATGTTGGATTAAGTTCCTCTAGGACTATGACTTCGAGATAGTCTATACTCATGGGAAGGCGAACATTGTAGAAGATGCACTTAGCAGAAGATCCAGTATACATCTTCTAGGATAGGCGATGGAGAAGCTGTCCACTATGAAGATATCCTTTGTGGATCGAGATGGAGAAGATTTTATTCAGTCTCTTACAGTCACTCCCCCACTTCATCAATGAGTCTAGGAGGCGCAGTGTGGGGATACTGACTACAAGCCTTGACGTGATCAGATATCCATAGGACATGAAACTGATGGATTTTATGATGGTGGGGAGCATGTCATTTTCTTCAGAGGATGTACCATGGTACCAGTGTCGCTTCGAGTGGTAGTGCTGAGAGAGTTCAGCACATCCTCTCTAGTGTTACATCCAGGAGTGGCGAAGATGTACCAGGACCTCTGATGACAGCACCGGTGGCCAGGAATGAAGAAATCAGTGGAAGAGTTTGTATCACGATGTCTCACTTGTCAAAAAGTGAAGAATGCATAGAGTTGGAAGAAGTCTTATGCTGACAGGATACAGAGACCCTTGGAGTTCCAGGAGGGGGCCACATATTCTTGAGAGTCTCTCCTTGACGGAGAATATGGAGATTTGTCTGAGGGGGAAAGTTATCTCCAAGGTTCATTGGACCCTTCCAGGTCCTCAGTAGAGTTGGTGAGGTGGCTTACCGCCTAGTGCTTCCCCCTCAATTGCACTGGGTACATGACGTCTTCCACGTATCCCAGCTGAGGAGATACCTGAATGACCCTTCTCACATCATCAACCATGGGGATCTTTAAATCGACGATGGGGGGATATTTACAGAGGTTTTAGTAGAGATTGAGGATCGACAGGAGCAGGTCCTTCATGGGAATTTGATACATCTGATGTGCATTCACTGGAAGCACAAGAACCTCCAGGAGAGCACATGGGATCAAGAGGCTCAGATTCATGCTCAATACCCCCCATTTATTTCCTAGTTTTTTTATGTGGATTTTGGGGATGCAAATCCTTCAGGTGGGGAGAATTTAAACACCAAGAATTTCCATGTAAATGTTTTTAATTATATGGGAATTTTACGAGTCCGCAGAAATTTACGGCAGGTGATTCTGATGCCCAGTGTGCCTAGAATGAATTTATAAACTTTTTTTATAGTACCTTAAATAATCATATGAGCGGGTTTTTGTAACTTTTAAACCGGTGCTTGGAATTGAAATTTAATGGCACTGTTGAACTCGCAGCACCGATATTCTCTTAAGTAGACCTTCACCTCGACAGCAGTAGGTCGAGGGTGAAATATAGATTTTGTGTTTTTCATGGAAATTAAAAATAAAAAAAAATAACTTTATTTTTATTTCTAATAAAACCTCCCACATGAATGTTAAAGATGTGGGGACGACCTGATCTAAAACTCCCATATTTAAATTAAAGGCGGGGACCACCTGAACCCTCTTTAATGGGAGAAACCCCTTTCAACTCCCCATTAAATTTTTGGAGCAAACTTAAATTAATTAAATGTGTCAACATTTAATTATTCCCACATAAATTAATATACATTGTTTAATGTAATTTGGAACCTCTTTTCTTTTGAGGATTGGTTGGTGAAGTGTGGAGAATTGGGAGAAAGCTGTGGAGAAATACTACCTCTCCAATGAAGAACTTTTCCTCCAAACGAAGAAAAGCATCGAGGAATGTTATTTGGAATCAAGAAAGAGGACGGCACATGATCTGACATTAGAAGTTTGATTGCGGAAGCAATGAACGTTGGCACCTTCATCGCCTACATCATTTTCATCTCGCAACACAACAACAAACCTAAGAGTTACGTTTTGATGTTTTAAATTCCTCTCTTACCCTTTCTTGATGTTCTTCGTGATTAAAAAGTTGTGAACTGCTTGCTGCTGCTCTAATGCGGAGGGTGCAGACCAAACGAACATGGCTCGACCTCTCTTCAATCCCTTGTGGTTTTTGATGAAATATTTTTGAGGGAGGAACAAGGAAACCGGAGTATGGTCTCTCGACGGGGGCGGTGGCAAGCATCCACGCCGCCCGAAGAATAAGGGGCCATGGATTGTGCCACAGCGACGAAGGGAGGATGCCCGCCTATGTCGTCCATCATCGAAGGTGCGGTGCGCGACCGCACCATGCTGAGAGGACGGCTATACATCCAACCAACCGTCCTGGACCACCACACCACGACCACCCCTTCACACCGCCGCCATCCCACCACACAGCGGGCCACCTGGCTAGGCTGCCCAGCGTGGGCTAGGCTTCCCGCACAGGTCGGGCCGAACCCAGCGGGCTGAGTCGGGTCGGCCCAGGCCTAGTCGGATTGGACCCGGACCAGTTTTGACCCTATACGTTCTTTCATCCATAACTTTGGCACCAAGTTTCTGTTTTACAAATCATCTATGGCACCGAAAACCTTGGAGGAAGACGGTCCTTTTGTTATACCCCACTTGAGATTTGGATAAAGTTAGTGTACGGTCAGGTTGAATCGGGCACGAATCCAATTGGGTCCTCGGAACTAAAAGGATAATAACTTAAATTCCAGGTGTCTGATTGACACACCATCTGTTGTGTTGAGACCCCTATGATGTGGCAGCCCTTTAGGATACTTCTTCCTGGGACTTTGTGGTAGTTGGAGTGTCGACCAGTATCTTGAGGAGCGGACTATCTCGGAGATGAGTAAGCTTAGTGTGTGTATACTCACGATGTACTGACGATGTACAAGGATCATGTATGGGTCTAATGATGTACTGACGATGTACTAGGATACTTTGTTGGTCCGACAATGTACTGACGATGTATAAGGATTTTATGTGGGTTTGATGATGTGCTGATGATGTACTAGAATCTTGTGTGGGTCTGACGATGTACTAACAATGTACTAGGATCCTATGTGGGTCTGATGATGTACTGATGATGTACTAGGATCTTGTGTGGGTCTGAAGATGTACTAGGATGTTGTGTGGGTCTGACAAGGTACTAGGATTCTGTGTGGGTCTGACGATGTACTAGGATCCTCTATGGGTCTGATGATGATTTAGGATCCTACGTGGGTCTGCCTCTTAACGGAGTAAGATGAATTAGTAGTTACATCTAATCATCTCTACTATTGTACCTAAGTTATACCTTGTGTGAGTTGAGTTTGTTCCTATGTTGTAATTTCCTTCATGGTAATACCTTGGTGGTATTCTTTTGTGGGGTGTACCTATGTGGTACTTACCTTGTGGTATTCCTTCCTTTGTGGAACAGCTGAGCTTTGGGATTTTGGGTTGACCCTGTGTTTCCTCATGATTGAGATGGGTATACTTGATAACTTAGGTATATGTATGGGCATATACCTAAGTAGGGTTTTCAATTGATTTCATTCTTTGTGGCTTATCCTTTATGGATTTTGTGAGACCTTGAGTGTCTCGGGGTCCCTACTGAGTATCGTTATACTCACCCCTGTACGGGCTATACCAACACCTTGTTATGTTTGGTTCAGATGACGAACAATGTTGATCGAGTCTGAGGGTACCAGGACTAGACAGTGACCAGAGGTGGATCATACGGCATGTCGGTACGTAGAGGAGATGGGCGAATGTGGAGTTCTGAGGAGGCGATCTGTACCTACCCTTCTTCTAGAAACCTCAGAGGATGACCCAATAGCTATGTTTCTCTTTATTTAGTTGTATTTTATTGCAGTTATACTTGTACATTTACTGTTGGGATTGTATTCCAACCCCTCTTACTTTCATAACTCTTTTTACTATTCATTTTACTCATGTTCACATCTTGTTTTGTGCTTGGTTGCGTGTGTTTACAATATATATAGGAAATATCTTCCCGGTTTTAGGGAATACACCTTTCGATGCTAGTCGTCAGCCCCTGGCCTTTGGAAGGCGGGCTTGGGGTAGTCACGACATGGGCCCTGGGGGAAGGGTCGTGAGAAATAGTGTCCTTAAAAGGATATCCAAAGGAGGTTTCTCAAATAGAAGGTAATTGTATTAATGAAGCTCTTTCATTTTCCTTATTCTTTTTCCACCATCAATTATGTATTAAAAATTAAAATATAATAACACCAGTATCTAAAATATAATAATATGTTATTATTTTTATGTAATAACATTTATCCATTTTCTTCTCCATTAAATGGTAAAGGACATCATTGATCGTTTTTTCAGCGGACTACTGCCTTGTGTACCGATGTAAAACATTTTCAATCAAAACATATCATGATTGTATAAAAATATGGATTTAATGTATATATATATATAATATTTATTATATTATTATACGTATGTATTTATAATATGACATATACCTTCTTATATTCTATTTAGTTTAAAATATTATAATATCGCTCGTGTGTACGGAAGATTACCGCCACATGAAGCGATGTGATTCCTTTTTCACTTATGCTTTTCATATAAGGTAATAAGAATAAATTTAATTAATATATTTTATATATATTACATGATATTCATTATCTAAAATTAATATATCATGCACTTCTTTACCCGTTCGCCCAATAATAAATGATATTGTTACTTGTGTGTACGCAATTATTATCATCTCCACAAAGTATAGTGATTCATTTTCTCTGTCTTATTTTAAATAATGGTTTTGAAAATGTATATAATAATTAAATATGATATTTATAAAACTATAATAATTATATATATTATGGATCCGTATCCTATGGAAAATAACTTGAAATTTAATTATAAAAAACACATTAGAAAACATAGTAATTAACACCCGAATCAATTAAAACAATGAAATAATATAAACAAAAAAGTGATAAAATTTTATAATAGGGTAATATGTGAAATTATAAATGTGAATATTTTTATGATAGAAATTTATAAAATTCATAAAACGATTATATAGGGGGTTAAATCATGTTCATACAAAAGGAAGCATGAGGTATGGGATTTCCTCCAAATTTTTATTTCATTGATACATATTTGTTAGTATGCACCTATACACTTTTATGAGGTGTATATACTTCCCATTTTATTTATTTAACATAAATAACTATTAATTCATGATTTTATTTTAAAAAACTATATTCTTAATTAATTGGTGTTTATCTCGCATTTACAGTTTTAATTTTTTTTTATTATTAACTTTCTCTTGAGGAAATCACTTTATTATGATAAGTTTTCATTGGAAATTACATTTCTATTAAATATATATATTATTTATATAATGGATATTATTATTTCCAAAATATAATACAATTTGTATATATGGTTTTTTATTTTAATATTATTTGATTATCTTGGAAAATTTTGAAAAATCCATATCCTCTACTCTATAAAGATAATTCATGGAAAGGAACAATATTCATGAATTAAATTGATTATTCGATATATGATAAATGATTTATACTTGGATTTATGGGTATTTTTCAATTATAGATAACCCTTTGATACATCAGTAGTCTTATGAGGTGAATCAGTAAGCTAACATTAAATGGATTTTTACCAATAGTTTTAAATTTTCTTGTGAAAGGCCTTGACAGTAGAGGTATCATCATTCCTAAGAATATGATTTATAATAATAATTAATTTCCATCATTGAGAATTCAGTTTTTATTATAATCCATGAGTTTTTTCCATTGATATTGTCTTTGTATGAATTTCATTCTCATAATATTAAATAAATACTCTGTTATTTACCTTGAAATGTTGATTTTGTATTATATAATCATAATAGTCAAGTTATTAATTAAATGGATTGTGTGTTTAGTTATTTACCTTTACATATTGATTATAACTTATTTATTATTGATTTCTTTTGTTATACGTAGCCCTTAATAATCATTTGAGTTCACCGTTATATTATTTCTTTTCCCTATGATATAAAGGTGAATTCATTAAATGTGTTCAAGGATTCCAAATGTTTTTAAATATAATGTTTTTTAGTGTTTCATTCTAAATATAAAATGGGTATCGTGTATATATATGGTTCAAAAATACTACTAAACTCATCAATACATAGAGATATTATCCCTTGTTTCTTATTCCAACGTAATAAAGTAAACACCCAGCTCTGGGTTACTGGAGTTGTGGTATTTGTAAAGGTGGTGAAAAATCAAGTTAATCCTCAGTAGGGAAATAATAATTATTTCCATGTCAGTATCTCAAAGTGTTGATTATTTCTATGATTATTCTGAAGTTGATAAATTTTGAATAGTTACTAATAATTTCAATAAAATCATAATCTATCTTTACATAAATCCTTTGTAAATTCTTTAACAAAGACTATATAGGTCAATATTAAGTGATTGCATGGATAGAAATAGATTTTATTTTCCAATCACCATGTGTAGGCCACCTATCAAGTGTAACAATATCATCAATTACTTCATAGACATCAAAAACCCTTCAATCGATTTTGTAAATATTATTACTATGTCTATCACTAATATTAATAATATATATATTTTTAAAAATCAATTGGTTATTAACTTATTTTTTTGAATTCTAATCCCCCCAAAGTATATATATGTATTATATTTATGTTAAAAAATCGTCATATGTTATATATTTTTTAACTTTAATAATAAAAATCTTTTTAACAAATAAAAATGATAATTATAATTATAAAGCATATTTTTGTCCCTACATGCACCATATTCCACCTCAAACATACCTTTATATAATTTTCCTCATTCACCATGAAATATCAATGCATTTCATAAAGAGGAATGTTTTTCTAGATTGATTAAAAATTATTTAATTTTTTTTGTCTAGTTTTTGAATAATTAGAAATATGGGTTTAGAGAATTTAAAATGGTTTTGTTATTAGTTAACTCATGAGAAGAACATCAAACCATTTGGTAATATTATATTATATATAAATAGAATAAAATATTTTTATTCCCTTGTATCATTTTTTTAGTTAATTGTAATTATATTTATATATATGAAAAAATAGTATTTAGAATATTGTAATTTTATTCATAGTTACTAAAACTAATTCCAAAATATAACAAAAAATCACCACCCATGAATCACTTATATCAGAGAACGGGCCTTTACATCCTTTATGTATTTTTCATGAGGGATTATATTTAACTTTTCTAGTATTATAATAATAACATATTATTAATAATAATATGTAAATAATAATATATAATTAAAAATATAACTAATAAAAAATATCATTCAAATAAATAATAATAAATAACATAAATAAAAAATTTATAATATAATTAATAATTAATATTATAAATGATAGTTAATAATATGTTTATTTTTTTAATAGTATTATTGATAATTAATAAATAATAATATATTTATGAATTAATAATTAATATTTTACAAAATTAATATATAAGATAATTAATATTCAATAATTTGTCTAATAATTAATTATTAATAATTAATAACATAATTAAGAAGATAATTTATAATTATTAATAAAAATAATAAGTAATAATTTCTTTAAGAATTTATAATATGATTAATAATTAATAAATAATAATATAAATTACAAAAGTAGCATGGAGGTGTGGTCTGTCCTTGCTAATCCAGGGGTGTGTGAGTTATTTTGTTTACCTGTAACCTCAATTTAGTAGGTAAGGTAATAATAAGGTATTTCCCATAGAGAATAATAATGAAGATAACGATGCCTCTGATGATGATGCAAAGCAACCAGAATGTAGTCATAAGGAGGAACAATACTAGTGGTTGAGTTCCATGAATGGTAAAAATCAATTCCCAAATATAGGTGGATCCAACCCATTACAACCAAATATATCATGATTTCACAAATACCAAACTCATATACTGATAAAAATTATTTCAAGATCTGATAAATTATGACCAGAGTTGTTTCCTAATATTTTTGTTAAAGAACAAGATAAAAGGTTGAAAAGATATTTGAAGGTTCATACTAATCATAATGAGGACTTATATGAGTGGATTGAGGATCAAGAAAAACTTTTCTTCTTTAATTATGGGAATGGAAAAATTATTATCGATGCTTACCTTGTCATTTAGAACCTAATGATTTTAAAAATTGATGATAATACCAAAATAAATATAAATTCAGACTATAAAAATCTCCATGAGGTAATACCTATGTTATATGATTTTGTTTTTAGTGGGTTATATCTATTAAATTTAGACTAAAATGTGTTGTGGTACTATAATTTTCAATTGATATTGATGTGATATAATTTTTATTACTCAGGGTATTGGGGTTGTCTGAATAATTGGTTTTTAAAACATTCAAATTTCTAATCTTTAATTTGATAGCTTTGTGTGGAATGAATTTTTACCCTGATCAAGCTTACAAGTCTGGTAGGGTTGGGGCATACCAGGGTAGTCGAAATGATTTGTACATGGACCTTTTGAAGTCTTGGGGGATATGATGATGCAATGAATTCCTTTGTTTGGACAAAAGCATAATTCATAAAGATTCATGGTTGGTTGCAGGTCTCTTTGTTTTCTCCTTAAAGTCTTTTCCAGTACTACCATGGGATTTATAGCTATATAATCAACTTTTGAATACTTACATGGTTGTGTTTTTTTAATAAACCTTCTTTATAATGAGTTTTCTGGATTCCAAATCCATGGTTCACATTGTTCCATATTATATATAATATTAATAATTATTTATATTAATGAAATTTTATTTTAATTAGCCATATTTTTAATTATATATTCTTATTTATGTATTATTATTACATTATTATCCTTATTATTATAATTGTAATCCCCAAAAAGTGAAACTAAATCTTGCATAGAAAATTCAAAAGAGATGTGAAGGTCTTTTCCCCAATGAAATGGACTCATAGGTGGGGTTTTTAGTTATATTTTTACAGGAAATTAAGGCTAGTAATTTTGACAAAAATGGAAATATTTTTAATACTATTTAAATTGTGTTTTATATATATATATATATATATATATATATATATATATATATATCTGAAGAAGAACCCCACACCCATACAATTCATGCTCCCTCATAGGTATCCCTCGCGACATCGAAGTGGGTACTAGACCCTGGGTATAAAGTGTGATCCATGAAGATGCTAGGTAAAATTGTACTCTACAAGCTACCTTTCACTGTCGGGCGGTGTAGTGGTAAAATTACATCGGTCAAATGCTACAATCAGTGGGAGTTGGAGACCCAACCATAATGAACTAATCCCCCAACCCTTTCCACTATGCCAACCCCACTAAAGTTATATATATATATATATATAAATTAAGATAAAAATTAATATTATTAATAAATAATTATATTATTGATAAATAATTGTATTATTAATAAATAAATATAGTATTAATAAGTAATTATTTTATTAAAAAATTATTATATTTTTAATATTACTATTAATAAATAATTTTATTATTAGTTAATATTTATTTTTCAGTATATTAATTATATTGATAATTTTGATAATTTTTAATTGATAATTTTATTTTTATTTATTAATTGTTAATTAATTTATTAATTGTTTATAATAGTATTAATTAATAATTATAGTATTAGTTATTTTTTATCATATTAATTATTAGTTATATTAATTATATTATTAATTTTTATAGCTATGAATTGGTTAAACCCTAGAGGGAGGTGTTACATGTCTTTATTATCATAGGGGTTCGTGAGTTGTTTCACTTTATTATAACATCCAAGACATTAAAAAATTATATAATTATTATTTATTATTTATAATATTAATTACTTTTTATATTTTTTATTTTTTATTTTAACTAGTCATATTCTTAATTGTATATTATTATTTCTGCATTATTATTATGAATATGTTATTATTTTAATGCTCCAAAAGTGAAATTAAACCCCCATATGGAAAATTCAAATGAGATAGTATGGTCCCACCCCCTATAAAAAGGAGTCATGGGTAATGTTTTTAATAATATTTTAGAATTACATTAATTATAATAATTATAAATAAAATAACATGTTTTTAAATACAGTTGAAAATTTTATTATATATATATATGCATAAAAACCCCACCCAAAATACAAGTCATTCTCTTCCCGATGTATCCCTCCCCCATAAAAGTTTGTACTAGACCAAAGGTCACAAATGTGATCAATGAACATGTTGGGTAAAAGTTTTCTCCCAAGGTTGTCATGCATTTTCTACTGGATAAATTTCATAGCAGTGAAATTACATCGGTTGATGCTTACAATCATTGGGAGTTGTACACTCTGCCTAGAGTAATTAATCCCACAACCCCTTCCATTAGGACACCCCTATGGGGGATATATATAAAAAAAATAACAGTAATAATTTAAAAAAACTCTATAAGTGTGTCAAATGTTTTGATGCTCTATTCATAATGGTCAAGTGACAAACCATTTGATGTTAAACCAACCCATTTTTCTAAATTTTGTGAAACTAAACCCAATTTATTGACGAACCCATATATATATATATCTAATACATGTAGATAAATACCATGATATAATTGAAACAAAATCCCCACTCACATCTCAATTAGCTACCACATTCACTCTCCCTTATCATCTTCTTGTATTCCTTCATATGAATCTACTATGGATAAATTTTAGAAATTTATATTTTTTTATTTTTCCAGATAGTTTTTTGTTTATTTTGGTATCTAGGATTGTTAAATAATGATTCAATTTACATATTCCCACTCTACGGAGAGAATGAATTGAGCTGATTCTTTCCCCTGATAGATATTGACACTCTACATTCAATTTATGAACATTGAGCATCAATTTAATTGATGCACATCAGTTTTGATTCCTTATAAATGGTACACCATGATGTTTTATTTTAAACAATAATTATTGGATCGAAATGGATATAAGATGACACAAATACAATAGGGGTGAATTATATATTTAAAAATTACTGTTAAAACCTTTAAGGTTATTAGTTTACTATAACTAAAATAATTCACAAATCCTCTTATAAAAGAAAAAAATTATAGGAATGACTCTTGGTCAGATGGTATAATATGATACCAGAGTTTACAAAACAATTGTATTCGAGTTGAATATAAATATCATAGTAATAAAAAATGTAAATGATTCTACCATATAGCATATAGAATCAATACTAAAAGTGTAAGCTGTAATTAAAACAATTAAAAAATAATACAAATAGAAAGAATAAATAAAAGGATTCTCTTTCTTTTATAATAAGCAGTGGAAAAGTTAAAGGTATTACAATTCTTTTTTCCCAAAGAGAAGGATATCATTTCACCTAGGATAATAGATCTATCTTACCAATACTTGTAAGCCCTTGATACAATGATTTTAACATCCATCTTGCTATCCCTGAATGCCCTCGATTTTACAAGTAATTAGTACCTTTGTCATTCAAACACATGGAAACCCTCAATACGATGATCGAAACGTCTGTCTTATTATCCCTTCAAGCCATAGATTTTATCAGTAATATGCACCTCTCTCTTTCAAACACTTGAAATCACTCAATATGTTTATTTTTCATACCATATCTCTATCCCAGAAAACCCTCGGTCGTTATCACCTAATCAGAGGTAAAAATAAAAAAAACACTTATTGAAATACAAAAAACTAAGAACGAGCCTTTCATGTTTTGTAATTTCAAGAATTTTGCCTGAAACAAGAGAGAAGTCACACATTCTCTCTCTTGAACATGGAAGTAGCTGAAGTTTTTCAATTTTTTGTCTCTACTTAAAATGACCACCTATTTATAAGCCTCATGTTCTAATGGACATATTTTTCCCAATGGTCATATTTCTCCAGAAAACTCAAAAGGACTTGGAAACTTGGCATTGTAATGGTCATATTGAAACAGAAAACACGACATCATTTTGATTATTTTATTACTATCTCTATGACATCATTGTGGTTAAAATAATATAAATATTAAAATGATAACAAGAGTACAATTAGTATGTGTTTTGATAAATGAAAAAAACATGCATTTTAAAAAAGTAACACATGAGTACAATTAATTTTTCTTAGTGAAAAACATTGATATGATGAAAAGTGGTTATGATGCATAATGTGAGTACGATTAAAAGAGTTAGTATGATGAAAATAGTTAGTATGATGGACATTGTGAGTTTGATGGACAGAGTGAGTATGATGGACATAGTGAGTACGATGGCCAAAGTGAGTACGATAGACATAGTGAGTATGATGGAAATAGTGAGTACGACGACAATAGTCAGTATGATAAACTAAAAACCTTATTCAAAGTAAGTCCTTTATTTGAGAAATGAACATAAAGATATTTGTGATTTTCAAAAGAAAGGATATAAAAGTCAAAAGAATACTTTTGACTTAATGATCTCCCTCTTTTTGGAAAGTATAAAACACAAAGTAAAACTAGAAAGAAATACTTATCTTACCCTGAGTTATGAAAACCCTTCTGAATAGATAAATTAATACAACTAACTCCCCATTAGGTATATACTTTCCTAATGATTTTATTCATATATATTTCCATGTTTTTTTATTATTGTTCTCTTTAATGAATTACTTTTGACATTAACAATTCTCCCCCTTTGTGAAACTTTCTCCCCTTTTATAAAACATTCTCCTGCATTGTGATTTACAAAAAGAACATAATAGTCTTTTATAACCTAAAAAGGTTAGATAAAATGGAATAAAAAATAATGGAGATACAAACATACAGTTCATTAAATTTTTAAAAGTTTTTTGATTTTAAAAATACAAACAAGAAAGAAGGATACAACAAAACATTCGTTTTTTCTCTTTATTTCTCTTTCTTAATCAACTCTTGAAGAACAGACTTCATCATCTTTATCTCTTTCTTGTCTTCTAAGATAGAAACAACCAAGGATTTTAGAAGCACTTGTTATTCTCCAAATAATTAATCTTGGTTTTTGATGGTCTATTCTTGAATTTTAACCACATATTCAAGAGTATCAATTCTATCTTTCATATTCTTATTTTTGTCACCCAACAAAGTGTTTTGTTTATTTAACAATACTATTTCATCTTTGAATTATGAGACCATCCAAAATTATGACTAGAAATCAGTGAACCTTTATTATAACTCTTTCACTGAATGAGAATCAGTACCATGAGATTTTGGAATTTGATTCAACCTTTCAATTGTTTCCTTATCAAGCTTTTTGAAAGTAATAAAAATATCATTTGGAATACACCTTAAGCCTTCAATTGATTCCTCATGTTCATTCACAAATATTTCTATTTTGTATGAAACTTTGGTCATCTTGTTGCAAGTCTTCTTATGAGAAATATAAATATCAGTCAAAACATTTATATCGTCCTCTATTGACATTACTCTCTTTCTGAGCTCTCTTATTGAACCAAATTTCTTCCTTTGATTATCTGTAATGAAATCTATCATTCCTTATATTCTGGGAATGTAGGGAATTTTCTTCTCAATTATTTTTAAAACATGGACAATGTAATCAATTTTCTTAAAGAAATTGTGTGTTATGAATCAGTATCATCATTGTACGATTCAAGTTCATTGGATCAGCTTAAGTCTTCATTGGGTTGTTTTCATTTTCCTTTTCAACCCTATCTTATTATTTTTCAATTATTTATTCCTCTAATTTTTCACTGATGAAAATTACTTTCTCGCATGATAACTATGAGCCACTTCCTTTACTGGAGAAGTAATTCTTTCTGATTGAGTTTCTATGGATTGAATAGGTGCTTGATCGGCATGAGGATTCTATTGTGGAATTCCATCACATTGTTTTTTAATATAAAATTATTCTCTAGTTTTCTAAGTACTATGAAGATATTCCATAAGAAATTCATCTTCATCTTATTCACTTTCCTATTGTGCAACCTATTGAATAACATCATTCATTATTTCTTTCCATTTTTCTTTCTCAAGAAAATTATGTACGATCAGTTCTTGTTGAACTTCTTCTTTCAGTTGAGCACTTGCTAACTCAACACCTTTTAGAATCTTGGAAACATAAAAATCATTATCTTTTATTTTCAAAAGTATCTTCTTCTTATTCTTATCCTGTAGAGTATCTTATATTATCATCTTCTTGGCTAGAGATTCTTCTCGATCAAGACCTAATTTAGGATCACCTTCTTTTTTTGTTCTTTCTTCTTTCTCCACTTTTCTAAAACCTCTTTACTTTATTCGGTTTTATTCTTATACTTTGTACTTATTTGAGGATTTTACTTTTGAGAAGCTACATCTGTTGAAGCATATTCTATTAGAAGTGGTGCCAATTTATTTGGTGCTGATTCTTCTACATATTTGATAAAAAGTTTTGACTTTTCATCAAGACAAAAAATCAATTTATTTGTCGTATTCTTTCTTATCCAAGAATCCTTCAACTCTTTCAATTATCTTTTCAATGGAATATTGAAAAAAATTAAACATTCAAGAATAAAATTTGTGAGAATAGTGGGATACATGATAATATGAGATTTAATTTCTCAAGACTTTACATTCTTGATTGTTTCGAAAATGTAACCCATGCAATTTACCTTTCTCATATTCACAAGATAATCTAACATAAAGATGTCAGAAACCTTAGTAGTTTCTCTATCCTCTTTCCTAGGAAATAGAAAACCTTACATCCAAAGGACAATAAACCAGTTTTCTACATAAATATGGGAAACTTTTCTTTTATCCTCATTGCTAAGAAATAGTGAATTTTCATATCATTCCTTATTAAACATACCAACTTCCTTAGGTTTCTTATGAGAAGGACAAAGGGACTCACCTTAAGTAGGGACATTGATGAAATGTGCTAGTTTTTATACTGACATAGAAAAATCTATTATACACATCAAATTTAATCATCATATCCTTATCAAAAGACATAGTATTGTATAATTTTCTAATCTCTTCAATAAAAATCGGATCCTGTGATATGGGTTTCTCGACACAAAGATGTTCCCAACCTTGGAATAAAATTATTATTTTGATCGTTGAGTCATAACTATCAAAGAAATCTTGGGAAACTAACCTTTCTATGAAGAAATCCATTTTTTGAGAAATTCATTGAATACATATCGACATGAGTATTGTTAGAAGACAAAGACATAATGTTTATTGAAAAAAGAAATGATTAGACCAAGTCTTAAGAAGCGGATAAGAGCTTCACTAGGAAATATGAAGAACCGGTGTGGGTTTAATGAGGGTTGGTCCTCAATTTATTGGACAATTTGTGTGATCGTTGGTCTTCTATGGTTGACATTAGAGGATAAAGCATCTAACGGTGGAGAAGAAAAGAGATTTTTTTAAGAAATATAATTTTTTATAAAAATTAAAAATATTAAAAATATTATAAACAAGAAACATTAAAAAAATACAAAAATAAAAGAAAATGTTCCTATCAGAGATTTCAAGTAAGTTGTTGGTTTCATAGTACTATGACGGTACAAACATAATACAATACAGAAAATAAATAATTGAAATAATAAAAATATAATACAATCAAACATTAGACCAATGAAAAAGAATGTGAATATGATTGGTTGTCAGACCAATGGAAAATAGAGTCAATACCATAAGTTTTCAAGCTGATAAAAAACAAAGTCATTATCATAGGTTGTAAATTGATGGAAAACAAATTCATTACCATAGTTATCAAGACAATGGAAAACAAATTAATTACCATAGTTTTTCAAGATAATGGAAAACAAATTCATTACCATAGGTTTTTAAGTCGATGGAAAACAAGTTCATTTCCATAGGTTGTCAAGATGATGGGCAGACTGTCAAGCTGAGAGTTCGAGTTTTAAGCCGATAGGAAGAAACTTCAAACTAACAAAGGTGTGGCTGAATGACATAACACAAAAACAAAAAAATAATTAAACTAATAGAACTATAATCTTAAATAATTAAGGTAAGATAAAAAATATAATATAGTAATAAAAATTGAGACCAGAAGTAAAAAAGATAAAATAATAAACAAAACACAAATGTTCAACCACAAAGAAAAGTAGTGATTTAATGTAAGGAAAATTTTAAAAGTAAAACATAAATTGGATGTGGATTATTATTTTAGTATAATAATTCCTAACTTATATTTAATAAATTAAAATCTATTATAAGGTAATGGTTTTGTAAAAATATTACAAAGTTGTTCTTGCATTCCGATGAATTGTAAAATGATATCTCCTTTTTGTGTGTGATTCCTAAGAAATTGATGCCATATATATATATATATATATATATATATTACCAGAGTTATGTGAATGGTTTTTAATTAGGGAAATGGAACTTGTGTTGTTACACAATATTTTTATTTTAGTAAAACTCATACCATATTATGTGAGTGTGTGTTGCATCCAGAAAACATGAGCGCCACAAATTCCAGCTGCTATATATTCAGCTTCAGCAATGGAGAGTACAACTGACTGTTGTTTTTTTCATTACCAAGAAACTAAGGAATCTCCTAGAAAATGACATGTTCCATAATTACTCTTTCTATCCATTATACAACCACCAAAGTTAGCATTCGAAAAACATTTTAATTCAAAATCATTTCCAAAAGAATAAAAAGGACTACAACCAAAATTCCTTTTGAATATCGAAAAATCCATTTCACATCTTTTAAATGGGACAGTTTTGGATTTTCATGATATCTAGAACATAATCATAAAGAAAACATTATGTCAAGACAACTAGATTCTAAGTATAGTATACTTACAATCATTCATCTTAAAGTTGTTTGATCAACTAGTTTCCTAGCTTCATCAAGATCAAGAGTTTTGAGGTTCCAATGGGAGTACTGATACTTTTATTATTGTCATACCCATACTTTTTGATTAAGTAATTGATATACTTATGTAGAGATATATAAGTACCTTCTGTTTTTTGAGAAATTTGAAAATTAAGAAAGAATTTTAATTCACCCATCATACTCATTCCAAACTCATACTTCATTAGATTCACAAATAAATGAGTTAAAGACTTTTGAGTTGAACTGAAAATGATGTCATCAATGTAGATTTGAACAATCATAAGATTTTTTTTTCTATATTTATACAAATAGTTGGATCAACTATTCCCTTAATAAAATTGTTTTGTAACAAAAATTCTATTAACCAATTATACCAAGCTCTAGGGGGTTTTTTAAGTCCATAAAGGTCCTTGGTAATTTTTTAATCATATTCAGGATGTTTTGTATCTTCAAAACTATGGGGTTGGTCCACATAGACTTCCTTCTGAACACATCCTTTAAGGAAAGCACACTTGATATCTATTTGAAAGAGTTTGAATAAAATAATGTTTCAAAGATTAATAGAATTCAAATATATTTGAGTCTTGATACTGGAGAAATGGTTTATTTATAGTCTATATCTTCTTGTTGATTATAGCCTTTAGCAACAAGTCATGATTTTTTTCTTACCATGATACCTTATTCATTGAGTTTGTTTCAGACAATCTATTTTACTCTAATAACATATGTATCCTTATGTTTTTCATCCAAGGTCTATACTTTATTACTTTTGAATTCATTTAGTTCATATTTCACTTCCTTAATCCAATCCTCATCACCTAAGGCATCACCTATAGTATTATGTTCTAATTGGGATAGAAAAGAAAGATGTTTTATTTCATTTCTTAAGGAGTTTCTAGTCCTTACTGCTTGATTTACATCACTAATGATGTTATCATTGGGATGATTCATAAGAAATAACTAATTTGGATTTTAAAAACTTGGTCATCAATATAAGGTAGGAAATCTTCAAGTGTAAAGGTCTCAAAAACAATATCTTGAGTATTTAAAATGTTTTAAAAACTACTATGGTTTGATAATCAGTTTTGGAAAACACGTCAGAATAAATATTTTGAGGATTTTTGAAAATAAAATGATATGTTTCATCAAACATAACATGTATTGTTTCTTCAATAACAAAAGTGTTTTTATTAAAAACTCAATAAACCTTAGAAGTGGTGGAATACCGTAAAAATAAACCTTCATTGGATTTGGGTGAAAATTTATGTAATTTGTCTTTTGTATTTAAAATAAATACTTCGTAACAAAATACTTTGAAGTATAAATCTTTTGGTTTTCGTCCTGTCCATAACTCATAAGGGGTTTTATTAAGAAAAGTTCGAATTAAAACTTGATTTATTGTATAACATCCAGTATTAACATCTTCTGCCCAAAAAATGTTTTTCAATTGAGTATTAACTCAACATGGTTCTTGTTATCTCTTATGTAATTTTATTTTTTCCTTACACACCATTTTGCTAAGGTGTTCTTAGTGAAGAAAAGTTGTGATTAATACCCTTTTCACTACAAAAACTTTTGAAATCAGAATATATAAATTCTCTAACATGATCACTTCGGATAGTTATCAGTGGTCGGTTTTTCTCATTTTTAACTATAGATACAAAAGTTTTAATGAAATAAAAAAGATTTTGATTTTTTTGCAAGATTATATACCCTTGTAAATCTATTATAATCATCAACTAAAAAAATGCATAGTACATGTCTCCAATACTTCCAGTTTGTGTAGGACCAAAAGATCCATGTGCACTAACTATAATTCATCGGTAGTTGTGACCTCACTAATTGATTTAAAGCTTGACTTATTTTGTTTTCCAAACTAACAAGGGTCACATACTTTAGTAGAATCAACCATAAGCATAGTTAGATCTTTAACAAGTCTTTTCTTAGAGGGTTTATATAAATTTCTATGATTATAGTGTCCTAGTGTTCCATTACATAACCAAGATTAGTCTTCCATTACACTTATACAAGGTAAGTCTTTACTTATAATGTCTTAAAAGTTCAAAGTGTAAACATTCTCATGCCTTAGAGAAGATTAAATGAATTCATCCTTGGAATTGTGAACTATACATTTATCATTACTAAAATTCACTAGGTAACCTTCTTCACATAATTGACTTATACGAATGAGGTTGTGCTTATGACAATCAAAAAACAAAACATTAGAAATCAAGAATTTTTCAAGGAAAACAATATTACCTATACCAATAATCTTCCCTTGTGCATTGTCCCTAAAGGTAACTTTTCCTCCTTCTGTCTTGATAACTTTTTCAAGGAATTTTTTATTTCCATTCATGTTCCTTGCACGTCCATTAATAACTATCCATGTACCATGTATTGTTGTTTTTCCTTATTTTCTTTTCATAAAACAAAAACAACTAAAACTTTGGAATCCAAACCTATTTGGGTCCAGAAATATTAGAATGAAAGATTTTTGGAATCCACATTTGTTTTGAAAAGGGGGATTTATGAAATCCTAAATTTTGGGTTTTATTTAAAGAAAAATTTATTTCCCAAAGTCCACTACATTGAAATTTAGTATAGAATAGATCACTCTTGGGAACAAAATAGTTATTACTAAAAACTAGTTTTGAATGATTTTAACAAATTCAAAAACTATTCCTTAAATGAATAATTTGAGAATAAATTTTATCAAACTCTTTCCTTCTTGTAGTAAATTTTGATAAAATATTATTAAGAGAAAATATATTGGATTTTAGTTTGATGAACAAATTCTTATCCTCATTTTTTTAAGATTTAGAATAGAGTTTTTCTTCTAAAATAGTTTTGTCTAAAATTATATTTACACAATCCTGAAAAAGTTGGTTATTTTAAAATCTACGTTTTCATGGTTTTTAGAAACACTTTCAATATCAAGAGTTTTAGAATAAATATATTTAGAGAGATCTAATACTTATCTTATTAAAATATCAATTATATTATTTGATTTTTCATGTTTTTTATAAACTTTTCAATTTTCATTTTCTAAAATTTTATAAAATCTGGATACTTCTTTATTAGAAGGTAAAGAATTATCATTCTCTACTGAGGATTTTTCCTCATTAGAATAATAATATTTATCGGGATAATTGTTACTTAAATACATGTTAGTAAGAGGTTTATAACTATATACCTTGTCCCTGAAGAAATGATAAGGAATTTTGGCAAAGAGACCAACATTCTTTTGATTTGAGATATCACTATCAGAAGAGTCTTCAGAAGAATTACCTCCACTGGAACTCTAGGAGCAATTTAATTTTAAGACATTCATTCCCTTGGAAATCCATTATTTCTTCTTATTATTTTCTAAATGTATTTCCTTTCTATCCTTTATTTTCATCATAGGAAAATTAGGTCGAATCTGTCCTTCTCTTTTACATTCATAGCATGTGACTTCAGAATACTTCTTATCCTTGTTACCTTTGGAAGTATTTATATATATATATTGTAAATCTATCTTTACAACAATTTTATTCATTCTTCTAGTCATATTTTCAAGATCATTCTATGACTGTTCAGTATCATTAGAATCTGATAAGACTTCAGCCTTCCTCTTTCATGACTAAGTTTTCATAAGGGATTGAGACTTGGTAGGATTTAATGTAGTAGTGAATGTTATTACACCTTTATTATTTTTCACTTTATCTGTATATCTATAAAGTATTCATTCATATTTCAATAGAGTTCCAAAAATATTTTCCAGGGTAAGATTAGTAATATTTCAAGACTCATCAGTTGTGGTCCTATTGGATTCCCATTCATTTGGAACAATATCTGTGATCTTCTCAACTAGAAATTCAACTTATAAATTTTTCTCTCCCATATCTTGAAGACTATTAATAATTGTTATAAATAATTGTTTAACCTTAACTATAGGTTCTCCCTAAGGAAATTTAAAATCCTGATATTCAACTCTTTGCATAGCTCTTCTTATTTCAACAACATTGGAAGCACCAAAATGTGTAATCTCTAATTTATTACATATAATATTTGTGGCCTCACATGAATATATTTGACAATAAATGTTCCTGGTTATAGAACACAACAAAGTATTGTGTTCCTTATAATTTAGCTGGTATTCAAGTTTTTATTGATCAGTAAAAGTCTAAACTTCTTTCTCGGGGATTTTATAATCACCAGTGATCATAATTATGTTATCTACACCAGTATTTATGATTTAATTTTTCATTCGGTCTTTCTAATATTCAAAATCATTACCATCAAATATATTTTGTTTTGTAGGGTTGATATTTTCAATTAAACCGAAATTCATCATTCCTTCCAAAAAAAATAAAAAAAATCCTTTTTCCACAAATATAGGTTAGTATATTAAGAAAACAATGTAATTAAAAAATACAATGCAGTGAAAAACCTCCTATGACACTAATTATTGGATAGAAATGGATATGAGATGGCAGAAATACAAGACTAGGGGGAATTTTATATTTAAAAATTTCTATTAAAGCATTTAAGGATTTTAGTTTACTAAAACTAAAACAATTCAAAAATCCTATTATAAAATAAAACTAATGATCGGACTGACTCTCGGTCCGATGATATAATATGATAGCATAGGTTACAAAACAATTGTATTCTGGTTGGATACAAATATGATAGTAATAAAAAGTGAAAATGATTCTACAATATAATGTATAGAATCAATAATAAAAGTGTAAGATATAATTATAAAAAATTAAAAAATAATACAACGATAAAAATAATAAAAGGATTCTCTTTCTATTACAATAAGTAGCAGAAAAGTAAAAGGTATTAAAAATCTTTTATCCCAAAGAGTAGGGTATCCATTAACCTAGGATAATAGGTCTGCCTTACCAATACTGGTAAGGCCATGGTACAAGGATTGGAACTTCCATATTTCTATCCTACAATCCCTAGATTTTATAGGTAATTGGAACCTTTATCTTTTAAACACATTAAATACCTCAATACGATGAATGGAATGTCCGTTCTATTATCCTTACAAGCCCTAAATTTTACAGGTAATAGGAACCTCTATCATTCAAACTCTTGAAAGCCCTCAATATGATGATCAGTCACACCATATTTCTATCCCTGTAATCCCTCTATTTTTATCACCTGATCAGAATCACAAAGAAAAACAAAGCACTTATTTAAATACAAAAACAAATAGTGATCTGTTCATGTTTTTTAATTTCAAGGTTTTCATACGAAATAAGAGATAAGTCACACATTCTCTCTCTAGAACATTGAAGTAGATGAATTTGATCAATTTTTTGTCCCTACATAAAATGAACTCCTATTTATAGGCCTCAGGTTCCAATGGTCATATTTTCTCCAACGGTCATATTTCTCCAGAGAACTCGAATGGACTTGGACACCTGTAATTTTAACGGTCATATTGAAACAAAAAACACATCGTCATCTTGATTAGTTCATAACTAACTCCATGACATCATTTTGTTTAAAACAATAGATATATGAAATTGATAAAAAGAGTATAATTAGTATGTTTTTTGATAAACTAATAAAAGCATGCAGGTTATAAAAGTAACACATGAAAACGATTAATATTACTTAGTGAAAAATTCTGATATGATGCAAAGTGGGTATGATGCATAATGTGAGTACGATGAACAGAGTGGGTATGATGGGAATATTTAGTATGATGGACATATTGAGTACGATGGAAAGAGTGAGTACAATGGTAATAGTCAGTACGATAAACTAAAAATTATATTCAAAGTAAGTCCTTTATATGAGAAATGAACATAAAGATATTTTTTATTTCCAAAACAAAAGACATAAAAGTCAAAATAATACTTTTTTCTTAACAATCATCACCTTTATTCTTCTTATCGATCAAATGAAAAAAAATTACCTATCATCTTTGGTTTTTCAGTATTTCTAGCTTTTGATATTTTGAGGTATTCATTTCTTATTTTAATTTTTATTTATTTTACAGTACAATATTTTATTTAATACTGGTTAATTATTTTAAAAATATGTTAGTTTGTTCAAATTAAATTTAAATTATATTAATTAGGATTATATATTTTCATTATAGTTTTTAATTGTTATAAATATTGTTAAATTGTATGATTAATATTAACATAGAATAATAAATTAATATAATATGTAATTATTAAAAATATTATTAATATGTTTTGTTTAATATTAGTTTAGAATAATACATTATTAGTATAAATTTTAATTTCTTGCATAATTAATTTATAGTAATATTATTAAATTATATAGTTAATATTAAGTAATAATTAAACATCTATTGTTTTATAAAATATGATGTTTAATTGGGTAGTATAATTTTACAATTAATACTATAATTCTATAATAATTATGAATTATAATAAGTTTGTTTATAAATATTAAATTTCATGATTAATAAAGTTACATGTTTTATTATTAGTATAATTTTTTATTTATCAGAATAATGCTTTATTTGTAATGTTTTAATTATCAGAAATAATTTGTTTAGTATTAGTATTATTTAATTTAATTTTCAAAAATTAGTAATAAAAAAATTACACCTTAAGGATAATTCAAAACATTGAGAAACATCCAAAAAAATAGTAAATCATACATAGTGTGATCTACTAGCAATGAAATATTTTTCTAGATATTAACAATTGGTTATAGAATTTGGCATATATATACCTAGGGGTATTAACCCTCAGAGGGGTGTATTAGTTGTTAACGCAATTTTCACCAAGTGCATGACAAAGAAACCTAATTAAAATCCAGTTTTGACCCTCTATAGTGATATTCTTTATTGATTCACACTCCATTTACTACACCAAACTCACCAAGTAATATCTTTAGATTCCTTTTGTTGGAAAACTCACAGATAAAGGAAAATGATAGAATATATTAAAATATTGTTAGTAATATACTCATTAATACTATAATACATTATTAAAAACCTTATGTCTAAGTCTAAAAATAAGAAAACCATCATAAATTTTTGGTAAAGTAAACATTTTAGTGTCTCGTAGCAATGACACAATTATCTCGATACAAAATAGTGGATGCGAACTCAAGCACAAATGAACTTAGGGGTAGTAGCCTTGAAAGGGGAATATTAGATTTTAACTCAATCATTTCCTAGTCCATGAAAAATATTCCTAACAACACACTTGGTTTTAAACTCTTAGGGTATATTTAAAAGGTGAAATAATAGATAATAAACAGGGATTCAGTTATAATTGAAAAATATAATGAGTGTAAACAATCAGGGGGTGTAAAATGTTGGAATACCATTAGATAAAATACATTAATGGTTAAAACTCATGTCTAACCAAATGATTCAGAGTCTCATATTCAAACATATATAATCTCATGATATATTTTTGCATGTATCTTATCAAATTATTGATGGTGGAGATTGTGAATATGTATTTTCATTGGTTAAGGAAAAACCTTAAGATCAAATGATAGATTTTTATGTAACTATATCCACTACCGAAGATGTTTAGTTAACATTAGAAGATGGTTTGTCACAGCCATAATATATGTTATCATATCCTCGGGAATAAACATGTCATAGATTGATTGATGTTTTTAGGGAAATTCATCCACATTAATTGAATTTAATGGTGGAAAATTTTTAGTATGAGGAACATTATAATCAACATGAAGATGTTGGGGATCTAGAATAAGAAGGAAATGCTGAGGAATATTCAAAGATGATCTATGTGTCACCAAAGAGGATATTGAATCATCTTCACCATTATAATAATGGTACAAAAATGTTTAGAAAATATACTAGAATTTAAATGATTAATAACAACTTCTAACATAGAGATTCCAATAATTATTAGTTGCATGGATTTTGGGTCAGATGAAGGTGTTATATACACAACGAGAGAATTTTATAGAAAATAATATATGAGGACAATGATAAAATAGTATCAAATGGAGTAAAATTATAGTTATTACATCGATTGATCAAATAGAGCTCGTTATATAATTATCTATGACAAGTCAGATTCATATTTTCGAATTCATCATTTTGTTATGCATGATAACAATATCAGTTGTTGGGGAATATAAAGATTTACTCCACACACATGTTTGAACCCAGCCTGATGATTCCGGAGGTTTCCACAACCTCAAAATTTCATTAATTAACCAAAACTATCATATTTGTGCAGAGTTGATCAACAGGGAAGGCAGGGGAATAATCTTAAGGTTTCTATATTAATCTACTGATGTTAACAGTGGTAGAAAAACGTTTTTTTAATTTTTTACTTTTTATTTTTTTTATGTTTTTATAAGAAGGTATGAGAAAACGAGATTTAAACTTTGAAACTAAATTTTACACTAAACAACTAACAAACTATAGGAAAACCATGAAGTAATACATAGAAGGAAAGAAAAAGAAGAAACTGATCAATAAATACGCTCAAGAATTATAAATTTTTTGGTTAGATGAATGGATTATAAACTAAATTTTATTGAATAAAGCCTTAAAATTTGAATGAAATATATTCCTTGCTAGAAGATACATCAAACAAAAGTATAAATTTTTAGTGTTCTCCACTCCAAATATCATCGATAGTTAAGAATTTGATAAAGAATATAGTTGAAATAAAAGTTTCTATAAAAATCCAACTGTAATAGCGATAATGTTTCAATAAGATGATGATCAAGTTCAATCTCGCTGATTAAACATGAAGATGTTAATTGTTTTTAAAGAAATTAATGTGTGAACAATTTGAATGTTCATTAAAATTGATATTTCAGATCAATACTAATGTCAAAAAAAGATAAATTGATGAATTTAAAGGATAAACCAACAATGTTTTAAACTAATGAGATTATAAATTTTAAACTACAATCATATTGTTTATAAACAATAAAAAAAATCTGATTATAGGGTATTAGAAATTTAGAATAATTGGGAGGATGAACTCCACTAGTGTCGCTCTGCTCTCGAGCTCCTTCGCCTCTAGATCGTCTCGAGTCTCTTGAAGCTGCTCTACTTCTCTCAAAGGATGTGTGCATGGAATCAGAATGAGAGTCCTCTAGAATGGTGTTTGTATGCTCAGTTTTACCTAGCTGTCATCAGCTGCTCTTCACCGCCACTTTTCACCGACATAGTCTTGCCTTCTTGTTGCACACCGCACATGTTCACATTTTACTCCATCACACATCACATTGTCAAATCTCTAGTAACTAACTCTGGGATAGGTAGTTGAGTGAACCTGGATGTGAATTGAACTCTTAAATGAACCTGAAAAATAAAGAACAAAACAAAACAGAAAAAAAATACAAAGAAAATTTAATTAAATATTATTATTGTCATTATTTTAAAAAATTATTATGTTCTTAATTTATTATTTTTTAGATTATTTTATTAAATCGGTATTATTAGTAATTAGTTAACAAAATTTTATTATATTTTAGAATTATATTATTATTATTTAATTTAGATAATTAATTTTATTTAATTATTTATAATTATTTTATATTATTAATTTAACAGAAATTAATGTTAAGGTTTCTTTTTTTATAAATAATCATTTATATTACCATTTAGATAATTTATTATGTTAATTAATTAATATTTATGTATTTATTTTAATTAATTATTAATGTTAATATTTCTATAAATTAATTATTAAATTTTAATTAAAAATATTATTATTATTAGTGGTTAATTAATTCTATTTTTATAATCTTTAGTTATTTTTATTTTTATTAATTATTTTATAATTATTTTTTAGTTTTGTATTTAGATTCATTTTTTGAAATCATTTCACCCCCTCCTATCAACTTTTTTGTTGTATAGAAAAGGGGGGCTATAGGGTTTCCAGCTTCTTGTAGTAGCTCCCATGGCGGTGACAACAGGAGGCTCGACTGGCTGTCATCAACTGGATTGGCGGCACAGTGGGTCATCCTCGGGAAACTTCTCCTTTGCAAGCTCATAGCACTGCCCTTAGTTCTTAGATTCGACGAACCCTCCTTCCTCTTCAAAGAAATAGTTCACGGCGACAACCCTGCTTAGCTCCTTGACATCAGGTCCACAACCTCCATCATTAAGCAGCAGTGCTACACCAGGGCGGGTACAGGTTTCAGGACCGGCGGCGGTTCGGGTGTTCGGACGTGGCGCACTGGGGTCGCGTCTTCATCATATCCTTTGATTAGAGTGGCTGAATCTAGGTTTCTATAATCCAATGACACTATATAATCACAAGGATCCAATGGTGGGGATGGATCTTCATTTCAATGTGGCATCAGCTTGCACCATCGAATTTAGTAGGTTCGCGATGGTGTAGTGAAAGTGGATCCATTACAAATTTCTAGTTTGTAAAGATAATCTGTTGTTGGTGAGATGGAAAGGACACGGTCTTGGGAAGACATCGGTGGATTGTGGTTTTGAAAAAATGGTGGGACATTTGTGGAATATGAAGTAGTGGTGATGGTTTGAGTGTGTCGTGGCGTGAAAGAGAAGCAGGGAGACAATGGTGAGTTTTGGTGGCTGTGGAAACAATGATGGAGGGTTGTTGTGGAGGAATTTTGAAATGGTGAGACCTTGATAGAGTAATGGTGGTGCGGTTCCATGGTTATTGTGGCACTGTGAAGAGATTACTGTAGTAGGAGAATGCGGTGAGAGAGGGAAATGGTGGAGGGGTTGTTGTGCTAGTGTAACTGAAATGGTGTCACACTAATGAAATAGTTTCAAGTGGAAATGGTGTCACTATAAAATGTCAACATGTACAATAGTAATAAACGGCAAATGGTTTAATTTTGTCACCATTCATCTGCAACAAAAATAAAGAAATTAAAAACTTTAGCTAAATAATTAATTATTTAATTAATTAAAAACAAAAAATTAATTATAAAAAATCAAAATGAAACTAATAAACTTAAACTAATTTAGTTTGATAACTATTAATTTAAAAATATCAAACTTTACATAAAAATGGAGTTTAAAGGCTATGTTACAACATTAAATATTATTTTAATTAATATCCAATAACAAATAAAATAATTGAATGTTATAAAACTAAATAAAAAAATACTAATTAAAATGAACGTACAAAAACAAAAAAAAATTAATAATAAAAACTTGTTAATAAGATTATTAAATTATCAAAATTATTAAATTAAAAATTATAACAATTTTTTAAAATCTATCTAATAATTATACAAAAATAATTAATAAAATTGTGCTATTTTAATTAATAAATATTTAAAGGATGAATTGTTAAATTAAAAACTAAGTTATTTAAATAAACATAAAAAGATAAATTGATTAATTAATAAGCATTAATTGATTAATTATTAAAAATGAAGAAGATTAAGACCATTAAACTAATTAAAATTTTATTAGACTATACAAATAATTAAAAGCTAAATTAATTATTTTAAAAGCTAGAAATACAATAATTTGTTATAAAAATTGATTAATTAACAAATTTAATTATAAATATACAAAACTATTAATATTTAGCAAAATTTGTAAAAATAATTAATAAAATTGTTAAAAATTAATTAAATAGATGTGATAAACTATGTGAAATTAAAGCCACATCAAATTCCCCCACACATAAATTTTTTTTATCTTAAAAAAATCTCATTCTTTTTTAACTTTCAAAACACAAATGTGGTATATATTCCTCAGCTCAAAATATAACATGTATAACACTTAAAACAGGGAGCACAAATGAGCCCGTAAAGCGCACTAAAACTTTAGCACTTCCCATCATCGTCATCGCCTACTTCCCTTATTCCTACTCATCTCGACGCCCCTCTTCATTCCTGTCATGCTCATGATGGTGGCTTCTTACCATGGTGGTGTCATGTGGCTTCATAGACTCATCCATCTCAGTTATTTACATTTTTACTAGCATGATTTTCACTCAAATCCTTTGTTTTAGATAGGGATTCCATGGCGGCGTAGTGTTTGTCCAATGGCCGAGATCTAGATTCATCGGCCTGAGGGTGTTGTTTCATCTTCGGATGTGAATTTGGAGGTGTCGGGGTCTTTGCGGGAAACCTAGCTGGCGACTACGTGGTTTGGGTTTGGATCGTGGAGAGGTTTTTCTATAGGTGTGCTGGTGATTGTTTCAGTTTCTTCATTTTTGTTATTCCAATTTTGGTTTAGTTTTATAATTTCCTATATCTGGGGATATGTTTTCTCTTAAGGATTATTTGGATGTGGTTTTTATTTGTCTCATGGTTATTTTCTATTGGATTTGGGTTTTGTGTGAGGCTACGTTTGGTTTTCTGGTGGTGTTTCTATGAATCTTCGAGTGATGGTGAAGCAGTGAAGACATTTTGAGGATAGTGTTCTTCATATATTGAAGTGTTTGTGTTAACATGGATCTAAACCTTTGGTGTTGATTTTGGAGGGAGGGAATCTGAGATCGTCGTGTTCTACAGTAGAGGGATCAATGACTTTTGGGCGCCAATTTGGCATCGTGGGATGATTTTTTTGGCATCAACAAAGGTGGTTCTTGGCTATGGAATTCCTAGAAAAGGAAGTGGAGGGTTGAGGTGTGTTGCATGGAATTTTCCTCATAGTTTAATTCGGTCCAGTTTCTATTGGCTTTGAAATTTAGATGATGAAATTGGGATATTTGTTTTAGCTAGTGTTTGATAATGGGAATGAGAGTTGCAGGAGGTGGAGTTGCAGTTTGGTGATGGAGGTTATTTTGTTTTCTGTTTTTTTTTTGGAGTATGGTCAGAATAGTTGGGAAAGTTGAATCAGTTTTTCATTTGATGGTGTGTAATTTTTGGATGATAGGTTGGTCCATATTTTCTATAAGGAAATGATTCAGATGTGGACTTAGAGTAGGTAGCTTCCACTGTGTAAGGCTATTCTGATTTTTAATATTAAGAGGGTATGGCCTAGCCATCGGTACCATGCTCGTACATATTTTCATGGGATAGTTCTCTGAGTAGCCATGCATTGGTGGGGGCTTTCCATAACGATGTTGATACTGGGGAGGGGCATTTCAAGTAGTCTTTTTTTGTACTGGTTTATGTTTATGTATCCATTTCCTTGAGGTCATGTAAGGTTTCCCCCTTTTTCCTTAAAATAGGGTTTAACCAAAAAAAATAAAAATTGAGGCCTTCGGGCCATTCAGTCAGTACAACACTTAAAACATTGGGCTGAAAGACAGAGATTAGGCTTTTCAAAATATGTCTTCAAATCAACTCTTTCCTAGAACAAATACCCAAAGTGTAATAAAAAGAGTAATAAATCATCTATCAATGAAGATTTCATTCATCATATATGATTCTATATTATGACTCACTTGTATCCAAGTTTAAGTTCTATGTCGAAGAGTGACAAAAAGTTAGATATTTTTAGAATTAAAAACATAACCAAAGGATCATTTTACATTGACTCACTCCTAGGTTCCAAAAATACATACATACATATATATATACATATATATCTATTCGAATCACCTTATTTATACAACCTAAATGACTCTCATATAAAACAATTGTTCCCTTATTTATTTGGCATTCATCATTCCCCTCACCTTAATGAACTCTTTTTTAACCTTGTACACTTTATCTTATTTTTCCGAATCCATGTAACATGTTCTAAGAACTATGAAAATGCACTAATTAAAAGTGTACAAAGGCTTATATTAAACAGAAACACACCCAAAATCTATGGTCTCAGAGATTCATCATGGGATCCAAAATGCTCAGATTACTCCAGTTTCAAAATATTTATATAAAAAACATATACATTGGCTCTTTAATGTGACTTCATTTTATAAATTATAAAATAATGAGGACCCTAAGATAAAAGTTCAAACTTATAGTTCCAAGATCTATGATCTCAACTCCACTAACAAGTATCCTATATCACTCTCAAAAGTATTTCCTAAATCAAATATCCATAAAATCACTAACAGATTCACTCAGCAATCATCCACCACCGTAAGTATCATTCATTAAGAAAATATTTACTACATACAAGGTACTATCCTTAGGCAAGACCGATTTGAGTATAGTTCAGGCCTAAAATTGTGCAAGAATTTTGAAAAAAAAATTAACCATTTTTTACAAAAAGTTTGAAGTGGGAGTGGGACTTTAAGGGATTGTAATAAAGCACAGTTTATCTCAACATATGTTGACCCCCTCCCCCATATTTAAAACTCAACTTCACCCTCAAAGTTAAATTCCAAAGTGGAGAATAATAATTTGACAACTATAGTTCAAAATAGATTTTCAATTATATAGATTAATGACCTGTTAAAGGGTCTCATTGAAGTTGAAAAATAAGTGATTGCTACAATAATTATTCAAAAAATACAATTTAACATTATTAATCATGAATTAATATTTGAGTTAGTGAAAAATATTTTTATTACATTTCAAATAGTAGCATGTTTCACATGTAAGAGAAAAGGGAATTGGGTGAAAGCAAGTTTAACAGACTGGGTTCAAAAAGATGTTAAATTGAGCAGAAAAATGTATGCTAAAACACCCCAAATAGATAAAAACATATTCAAAAGGTTAAAATATAACAATATTACATGTACCCCCCCCCCCCACACACACACACACTTAGTTTCAATTAGTGATTATATTAAACCATTGAAACTCCATTTTCAACTCGGAGGAACATGAATAATTTTTTTAATCAGCCTAGTGATAGGTAGAAAAAAACATTTAGTACAACAAATCTTGAATCATAATTTTAAACATTAAAACAAATGAAGAATAATTGTTTAGCAAAAAGAAGAATTTTAAAAAGTAAATAGGTTTAAAAAACAAAATTTAAAATTTAAAGTACTTCCTTGGGTATGTTTGATCAGAAATGATCCATCGTTAACTCCAAATTATTTGAAGAATAAGTGAATGTTCTTCTCCTTTGAACCACCTTCATCGGTATCATTATAATAATGAAAACAAGAATCAGTTAGTCCAAGAAGACATAGACATATCTAGCATTTATAGATCAGTTAAAGACAAAAACACAACACTTTATTGAAGGTAAAACAAGAATAGAAACAAAATTAATCACAAAATAAAGAACATAGGTTGAATCCCATGAATTACTGAATTTAAATTCTTTAGTTTGACTTTATTTAATTTAAATTTTTTTGTGTTTCATGGAAAAATAATAATAATAAACCATGGGTTTCCTAGCAAGAAGATATATTTTTATAGTCCCCAGCTGAACTCACCTAGAACTAACCGTAGTCACTAGGTGGATGTGGTTTCCACAGTAGGAACCATCACATGTTTTTGTTGAAAATTTTCTTAATAAAAAGATGAAATTTGTGGGATCCAATACTTAACACAACAGAAACTAAATTCTTATAGCCTAAATGAACCACTAAGAGACACCCCTTGGTAGTTTTAGGAATAGTGTTCCCCACTTATAAATTATGTTCGGATTTAACACAATTCGAACTATTAAAAAGGGGAAACAAAGAATTAAGTACATCAAATAATGTGGTATTTTCCTCACAACTATCTCTCATAACCTTAAAATTAACAAATTCAAACTCAATGGTTTTTGTGGGTGAATTCTGATTAGAAATTTTATGAAGGGGATTAATAAAGTATTGAATAGAATCATGAACACTGGTACTCAAGTGTAAATATCCCTATAAACTACTATCAACATATATATAATATTTTCCACCTAAATCATTTGAGGATGGATGATGTGAAAAGCAAGGAAGAGAATTTATTTGACCAATAGAATATTCAGATTTTACAATGTTATAAATTTATTCCAAAATTTCATCATCAATGAATGAACACTCAACATCTACTACCTCTGATAAAAAATCAATTCTTCCTAACTCAAGTGTGTGCTCAACCTCTTTTTCATGTTCATGCTCAAAATTCTCAGTTACTAAATTAAGGATTGTTGACTGTTCCAATTCCATTTCAGGGGAATAATTGTTCAATTCTGTTTCAACAAATTTAGTTTCCATATTATTCAAATTTTAACAATTATTCCCTTGTATATCGATACTATTTTAAATTTCACTACACAATATTTAAGAAAAATGATTACTCTCAGAATAAGGTAAGGAATTATCAAGAGTTAACCTGACTTCAAATATCATTCCCTCATCTTCAACATCATAAAACATTTTAGAAACATTTGGGTTTACAGTTTCAAAACATGGAAGAGTTGTTTTCAATATAGGGTCAAAATTTTATATTCCAGGTTTTCTAATTTACTATTCTCTTCTAATATATTCCCAATTTTAATTACATGTTCATTTTTTAGAATTTCAGTATGGTTGGGTGAAGAATTTTTGACATTCAAGATGTCACATTAAAGTTTGTCTTTAACCCAATTGATTTCCTTTCAAAAGTTCTAATACATTGAACCTTATTGGAAGTTGGAACCACATCAAGAACATGGAATTATTTTTCAATCTATTTTAATTTTTCTTCAAAATTTGCTAACTCAAATTCATTGTAGTGCTTAATGGTATGTTCAATGTTATTTTATTTATTAATTGAGTTGGTGATTTACAGATTTGGTTCATCAAAATCAGATTCTTCATAGTTTAATGTTTGTTTCCCAGGTTTAGAATAACTCTCTTCTTCATTTTCATTTTCAATTATTTTGTAAACATTTTCTTTTCCTTTAATAATTTCAACTTGTTTATGTTCTATAGCCCTAATTTTTAATTCTAAGATAATGTTTCATTATCTATTCATTATTTTATCTTTCCCTTAAGAATATTTATCATGAATTTTATGGGTTTTATTTAACTGATTATTCTAAACTACCTCTCTAACATATACTTTTGAAAAAAATCTACATATTTTTCTAGTATTCTAGGACTCAGATCAACATTTTGTTCATTTTATTCAAAGTGTTTAAACTATTGTGGCTAGTTATAGACACACTACGAGGCAGTGTTCCCATAACAGTCACAACATACACAATAAATTCTACTGTGATGATTCAATCCCTCTGGTTTATTCATATGTTGTAAAGAATATTATTAAACACACACAAAATGTCACACAGAACTTACAAAAGAATTCCAAGAAAAAAATGTTCACATATTTAATTGGAATATTTTTTTATAAGATTTTTTTTCTATTTTTTAATTGCTTTTTTTCACTTTTATAACCCTAGTTCACTCAGCATGTGCCTTCCTTAGCAATGGCACAAAATTTTGATGAAATCGGAGTTCTTAATGCCCTCAAAATTTCATTTTTTAACCTACACAAGCATAGTGGTTTAGGTTCAATCCACAGGGATGGTAGGTGAGTAATACTAAGGTTTATAAACTTGTCCACTATTTTTAGCAGTGGAAGAAAACACATTTTTTTTTAATTTTTTTACTTTTTATATTTTTTTATATTTTTATAAGCAGGTATGAGAAAACAATATTTAAACAATAAAACTAAATTTTACACTAAAGTACTAATAAAATAAATTAAAACAATGAACTAATACATAGAAGCAAAGAAAAAGGAGCAATAGATCAAAAAATATACTCAAGAATTCTAAATTTTCTAGTTAGATGAATGAATTTTACACTGAATTTTATTGAATTTCACATTAAATTTTTAATGATATATCTTGATCTCCATAAGATACATTAAATAGAATTATGTATTTTTGGATTTTATCACACCAAAGATCATCGACTGTTAATAATTTGATAAAGAATACAATCGAAATAAAACTCGTCGTAAAACTCCAAATGTAATGATGAAAATGTTTCAATAAGATGACGATCAAGTTAAATATCAAAAATTAAACTTGAATATGTAAATTTAATTTAAATAATGTATGTTTTAAACAATTTGAATGTTCATTATAATTGATTTTTCCGATCAATTCTAATGTCAAACAAGGATAAAATGATGAATTTAAAGGGTAAACCAAAAAATCTTAAAACTCCTGAGCATAGAAATTTTAAACTATGGTCATATTGTTTACAAATAGTGAAAACATCTAATCACAGTGTATTAGAAATTCAGAATAAGAGGGAGGACGAACTTCCCTAGTGTAGCCCTTCTCTCGGGCTCCTTCGCCTCATGGTCGTCTCGAGTCTCCTGGATCTGCTCTACTACTCTCGAAGGATGTGTGCATGGAATCAAAATGAGAGTCCTCTTGAAAGGTTTATGACTTCTCTATTTAACTTAGTTTTCATCTATTTCTCATCACCGACACTTTTCATCGACATAGTATTGTCTTCTTGCATCACACCACACACATGCACTTTTTACTACATCACACGTCACTTTATCAAACCTCTAATAACTAACTCTCAGACATGTAGTTGACTGAACCTGGACATGAATTGAACTCCTGAATGAACCTTCAAAAATAAGGAAAAAAACTAAGAATTATAAAAAAGGAAGAAAATTTAATTAAATATTATAATAGTCATTAATTTAAAAAATTATTTGGTTTTTAATTTATTATTTATTTGGAATATTTTATTAATTAATATTATTACTAATTAATTTTTAAAATTTTATTATATTTTATAATTATATTATTATTATTTAAATTATTTACATAATTTTATTTAATTATTTACATAATTTTATTTAATTATTTACATAATTTTATTTAATTATTTATAATTATTTTATAGTATTAATTTAACAGAAATTAATGTTAATGTTTGTTTTTTTATAAATAAACATTTATATTACTATTTATATAATTTATTAAGTTAATTAATTAATAGTTATACATTTAATTTAATTAATTTTTAATGTTATTATTTTTATAAATTAATTACTAATGTTTAATTAAAATATTATTATTATTATTGGTTAATTAATTCTAGTTTTATAAACATTATTTGTTTTTATTATTATTAATTGTTTTTTTATTATTTTTTAGTTTTTTAGATTAGTTTTGATAAAAAAAATCTTTTCACCCCCCCAACCAACATCTCCTTCATTGCACCTAAAAGGGGAGGATTTAGGTTTTCCATCTTCTTGTAGAATCTCCTAGTGTGGTGGAAACATGAGGCTCGGCTGATGGTCTTCAATTGGATCAGCGATGCACCGGGTCTTCCTCGGTCTGCTTCTTCGTTGTAAGCTCATAGCACTGCCCTTGGTTCTTAGATCTGGAGAACCCTCTTTCCTATTCGTAGCAAAATCTCACTACAGAATCCCTACTCGGATCCTTAGCACCTGCTCCAGAACCTCCATCGTTGAGCAGTAGAGCCACACCAGGGCGGGTACATGTTTCATGACCAGCAACAACTCGGGTGTTCGAGCACAGTACACCAGGGGGCATCTTCATCAGATACTCTGATTTGAGTGGCTGAATTTGGGTTCTTATAATCTGGTTCCACGGCATAATTGCATGGATCCAGAGATGGGGTGGGATAAGTGTTTTAAAATGGCCTCATCTTGCTCCATCGTCTTCAGCAAGTTCATGATGGTGCAGCGGAAGTGGATATGTTTCCAATTTCTGGTTTGTAAAGAAAATATTTTGTTGGAGATGTGAAGAGAAAAAGGTCTTGGGAAGAAATTGGTGGATGGTGGTGTCGGAAAAATGGTGGGACAGTTGTGGAAGATACGGTAGTGGTGATGATCTGAGTGTGTTGTGGGGTGAAAGAGATGAAGGGAGGCAATTGTGAGTTACAGTAGCTATGGGAAACGATGTTTCAGGGTTGTTGTGGAGGAATGTTGAAATAGTGAGACCATAAGAGAGTTAAGGTGGTGCGGTTCCATGGTTACTATGGCATCGTGATGATATTACTGTAGCAAGAGAATGTAGTGAGACAGTGAAACATTGGAGGGGTTGTTGTGGCACCATAATGGAAACGGCGTCACACTAATGAAACACTTTCAAGTGGAAGTAGTGTTGCCATGAAATAGCAACCGATGTAGTAGTAAGATACAATAAATGGTTAAACTATTTCATTGTTCATCTGCAGCAAAAATAAATAAGTTAAAAATATAAACTAAATAATTAATTAAAAACAAAAAATTCATTAAAACCATTGAAAATGAAACTCATAATCTTAATCTAATTTAGTTTGCTAATAAATAATTTAAAAATATCAAAATTAACTTAAAAACATAAAGTTTAAAGGCTACATTACAATATTAAATATTAATTTAATTAATATATTAGAACAAATAAAATAACTGAATGTTATAAAACTAAATAAAAATTAGACTAATAAAAATGAATGGACCAAAATAAAAAACTTAATAATAAAAACTTATTAATAAGGTTATTAAATTATTAGAATTGTAAAATTAAAAATAATAACAGTTGTTTAAAATCCATCTAATAATTATATTAAAATAATTAATAAAATCAGGTTATTTTAATTAATTGATATTTAAAGGATGAATTGTTAAATTAACAACTAAGTTATTTAAATGAACATTAAAAGATTAATTTATTAATTAATAAATATTAATTCATTAATTATTAAAAATTAAGAATATTAAGACCATTAAACTAATTAAAAATTTATTATACTATAAAAATAATTAAAAATAAATTTAATTATTTTTAAATCTAGAAATACAATAATTTGTTATAGCAATTGATTAATTAACAAATTTAATTATAAAGATACAAAATATTAATATTTAGAAAACAGTGTAAAAATAATTAATAAAGTTATTAATAATTAATTAGATTGATGTGGCAAAGTGAGTGAAATTAGAGCCACATAAAATTCCCCTACACTTAAACATTGTTTTTTCCCAAACAATCTCATTATTTATTTAGTTTGAAGAATCTAAATGTGGAATATATTCCTCATCTCAAAATATAACATGTATAAAACTTAAAACAAAGGACAGAAAGATTGAGAGTAGGCTTTTTAAAATATGTCTTCAAAACAATTCTTTCTTAGAACAAATACCCAAAGGATAATCAAAAGAGTAATAAAACATATATAAATGGAGATTTCCTACCTCATATATGATTCTACTTAGTGACTCAATTCAATCCAAGCTTATGTTCTAAGTCCAAGAGTGACAACATGTTAGATATTGGTGAAATTAAAAACATAACCAAAGAACACTGTACTTTGACTCTCTTTTAGGTTCCAAAAATACGTGTGTGTGTGTGTGTGTGTCTATATATATATTTGAATCACCTTATGGATACAACATAAATGACTCTCATATAAACCAATTTTCCCCTTCTCCATTTTGCGTTCATCATTACCCAGACCTTAATGAACTCATTTTTGACCCTAGACACTTTATTTTATTTTTTCCAAGCCATTTAACATGTGTTAAGCACTGCACAAATGCACTTATTCAAATTGTACAAAGGATTATAGTAAACAAAAATGTACCTAGAATCTAGGGTCCCATAGATTAACCATGGGATCCCAAGTGCCTAGATTACTCAAGTTTTAAAAGATTTATATAAAAACAATTTACATTGGCTCATTAATGTGATTGATTTTTATAAATTATAAGAAAATTATTCCCCTAAGATAAAATTTCAATCTTCCAGTTCCAAGTGCTATGATATCAACTCCACCAACAAGTATCCTATATCACACTCATAAGTAGTTCCTAAATAAAATATCCAAAAAAATCACTAACAGATTCACTCAGCAATCATCCACCCACACAAGTCTCATTCTCAAAGAAAATCTTAACTACCTACAAGGTACTTTCCTTAGGAAAGACCCATTGGAGTACAATGAAAACCTAAAATTGTGAAAGAATTTATAAAAACAATAACCATTTTTTTAAAAAAAGATATTGAGGTGGCAGTGGGACTTGAAGGGATTTCAATTGAGCACAGTTTAGCTCAACATATATTAACCCTCTCCCCCACACATAAAACTCAACTTTGTTCTCAAATTTTAATTCCAAATTGGAGAAGAACAATTTGAAAATTGTAGTTCAAAACAGATTTTCAATTAATTAGATTAATGACATGTTAAAGGGTTTCATTGAAGTTCAAAAATAGTTGTTTTCCACAATAATTATTCAAAAAAAATAGTTTCACATGGTTAATTATACATTAATATTTGATTCAGGTACAATGATTTTCATTATAGTTCAAACAGTGTCATTTATCACATGTAATAGAAAAGTGAATTGGTTGAAATTAGGTTTGAATGTATAGGTTCAAAAAGACGTTCAATTGAGCAGAACAATGCATGCAAATACACCACAAAAAGATAAAATCAGATTACAAAAGATAACAAATAACCAGCTTACATGTACCCCCCATATATAGTTTCAAACAGTGAAGATATTAAACAATTGAAACTTCATTTTCAACTGGGAGGAACTTGAAAAAAAATTAATCGGCTTAGTGACATGCAACAAAAAATCTAGTAAAATAAAACATGCAATATAATTTAAAACATTGAGACAAATAAAGCAGAATTTTTCAGCAGCAAGAAGAATTTTTCTAATTAAATTGGTGGATAAAAACAAAATTTAAAATCTAAACAACTTCTCTAAGCCTATTTGAAAAGCAAAGATCCAATATTAACTCCAAATGAATTGAATAAAAAGGGAATGTTCTTCTCCCTTGAAACACCATAATTCGAATCATTTAATAATTAAAACATAAAGCAGCATGTCCAAGAAGACATAGATAGATCCATCACTTACAGAGTAGTTAAAGACAACATCACAACACTTTACTCAAATTAAAACAATAATAAAAAGAAAAGTGAACACAAAATAAAGAACATGGGTTGACTCCCATGAAGAAATCAATTTAAAGTCTTTTGTTAGAATTTATTTAATTATTTTTTTTTGTGTTTTATTGAAAAAAACCATGTTTCCCCTCCCAAGTAGCACTAGTTTTAAAGTCCCCATTTAGACTCACCTAGAACTAAACATAGTCACTAGGTGGATGTGGTTTCCTTAGTCGGAACCACCACATCTATTTGGCCAAAAAAATTAATAAAAAGATTAAATTTTTGGGATCTAAGACTTATCACAACAAAAACTGAATTTTAATAGCCTGAATTAACCACTAAGAGACACCCATTGACAGTTATATCCATAGTGATCTCTACTTCTAGATTATGTTTATATTTGACACAATTTAAATTATTAAGAATGGGAACAAAGAACTGGGTGCTTCAAAGGGTGTGGCATTGTCCTCACAGCTATCTCTTTTAACCTTAATGTTAAAAAATTTAATCTCAAGGGTGCTTCTAGGTGAATTATGATTAGAAAGTTTATGAAAGGGATTAATAATGTGATAAATAGAATCATGAACTCTGGAAATCAAGTATAAATCCCCAACTAATCTAATATCAATATCTATATGATCTTTTGAACCCAACTAATTTGAGGATGGATGATGTGAAATGAAGGGAAGAGAATTTATTTGACCAATAGTAGATTCAGATTTTATAATGTTATAAATTTCTTCCAAAAGTTTCTCATCACTAAATGAAAACTCAACATATACTGCCTCTGATAAAAAATCAATCATGCCTGACTCAATTGTGTTCTCAACCTCTTCTTTATGTTCAAGTTCAAAAGGATCACTTACTAAATTAATGATTACTGAATGTTCCAATTCAATTTCAGGGGAATAATTGTAAAATTTAGTTTTAACCAATTTAGTTCCCAAATTATTCAAATTTAAACAATTATCTCTATATATGTCAACACTATTTTCAATTTCACTATACAATATTTCAGAAAAATGTCCAATCTCAGAATAAGGCAAGGAAAGCTCAAGAGTTAACTTGTCTTCAAATATCATGCCCTTATCTTCAATATCATAAAACATTTCAGAAATAATTATGTTTACGGTTATAAAACCATAAAGAGTTGTTTTCAGTATAGGCTCAAAAATTTCATATTCCATGTTTTCCAGTTTAATATTCTCTTCCAACATATTCTCAATTATAATTACATGTTCATTTTTCAAAATTTCAGTAAGGTTGGGTGAATAATTATCAACATTCATTATCTCATTTCCATGTTTGTCTTCAAGCCGAGTGATTTCTTTTTCAAAAGGTATAAGATAGTGAAACTTATCAAATGTTGGAACCATGTAAAGCACATAGAATTATTTTCAATCTGTTTTAATTATTTTTCAAAATTTTCCAACTCAAATTATTTGGAGTTATTAATGGGATGTTAAATGTTATTTTATTCATTAAGTGAGTTGGTGATTTCAAAATTTGGTTTATCAAAATCATATTCTTCACTGTTTAATGTTTTTTTCCCACGTTTAGAGTCACTCTCTTCTTCATATTCATTTTCAAATATTTTCTAAAAATTTTATTTTTCATTAATCATTTCAACTTCATTATGTTCTTTAATCCTAATTTGAAATTCTAAAATCATTTTTCCTAATATTATCATTATTTTATCTTTATCTTGAGAATATTTATCTTGAATTTCATGGGTTTTATTTAACATGGTATTCTAAACATTCTCCCTAACATCCATTTTTGGTAAAAATTGTTCATGTTTTTTTAGGATGTCAGGACTGGGCTCAATAGTTTTGTTATTTTCTTCAAAGAGTTTAAACTATTGTGCTGGTTGTAGACACACTTCCAGGAAGTGTTCCTATAACTGTCACAACATAGACAATAAAGTCCACTGTCATGATTCAATACCTATAGTTCATTCATCTATTTTAAAGAATTCGATTAAACACACAGAGAATTTCAAACAGAACTTACACAGGCAGTCCAGGTGGAAAATGTTCACAGATTTTTTTCATAGATTTTTTTTATATGATTTTTTTAATGTTTTTTTAAATGATAATTTTTTACTTTTCTAACCCTATTTCACTCAGCGCGTTCCTTCCCTATAAATGGTTCCAAATTTTTATGAGTCTAAAGGTCTCCACGCCCTCAAAATTTCATTTATTAACCTACACTAGAGTAGTGGTGAAGGGTCGATCCACAGGGAATGTAGGTGAGTAATCCTAAGGTTTCTAAAATAGTCTATTGTTGTCAGCAGTGGAAGAAAACACATTTTTTTAATTTTTTACTTTTTATATTTTCTTTTATATTTTTATGATATGTTATGAGAAAACTAGATTTAAGCTAAAAAACTAAATTTTATACTGATGAACTAAAAAACTAAAGGAAAAGAGTAAAATAATACATATAAGCAAAGAAAAAGGAGAAATAGATACGGAATGACACTCATGAATTATAAATTTTCTGGTTAGATGAATGAATTCTGCACTGAATTTTATTTAATCACACCTTAAATTTTGTATGATATATCTTCTTTTCCAGAAGATAAATTAAATAGGAGTATGAATTTCTGGAGTTTTCCACTCACAAGATCATCAACTGTTAAGAATTTGATAAAAAATATAGTTTTAATAAAACATTCCATAAAACTCGAACTGTAGTGATTATAATGTTTCAATAAAATAAAAATCTAGTTCAATCTCACTGGTTAAACTTTAAGATGTGATTTTTTTAGAGAATGTAGGGTGTGAAAATTTTGAATGTCCATTAGAATTGATTGTGCCAGTAAATTCTAATTTCAAACAAGGATAAAGTGATGAATTTAAAGGATAAACCAACAATGTATAAATCTCATGGGCTTAGAAATTTTAAATTATGATCATATTGTTTACAAAAAGTTAAAACATATGATTATAGGATATTAGAAATTAAGAATAAGAGGGTGGATGAACTACCCTAGTGCTGCTCTGATCTCGTTCTCTTTCGCCTCCTAGTAGTCTCGAGTCTCCTGGAATTTCCATGTTCCTGTCAAAAGATTATTTTATTAAATTAATATTATTAGTAATTAGTTAATAAAATTTTATTATATTTTATAATTATATTATTATTATTTAAATTAGTTACTTAATTTTATTTAATTACTTACAATTGTTTAAAGTGATTAATTTTCAAAAAAACTAATGTTAATGTTTGTTTTTTTATTAATAAACATTATATTTCTATTCAGATAATTTATTAAGTTAATTGATTAATAGTTATGAATTTAATTTAGTTAATTATTAATGATATTATTTTTATAAATTAATTATTAAAGTTTAATAAAAATTATTATTATTGTTGTTCAATTAATTCTAGTTTTATAAACAATATTTATCCTTATTTTTATTAATTATTTTCTTATTATGTACTTTTGATATAAGATTAGTTTTTAATAAAATTCATTTAACCCCCCCCCCCCAATCCTATCTTTCCTTGAACAAAAAAGGGTTGATTGAGGGTTTCTAGTGTCTTGCAGAATCGCCCATGGTATAGGAGGCTCAACCAACGATCTTCAAATGGATCAATGGCTCGGTGGGTCTTCCTCGGGAAGCTTCTCCTTTTCAAGCTCGTAGCACTGCCCTTGGTTATTAGATCCCATAAATCCTCCTTACTCTTTACAACAACAGATCATGATGGCAGCCATGCCCAACTCCTCAACACTGGCTGCACAACCTCTATCATTATGCAGCATCGCAACACTAGGGAGGGTACAGGTTTCAAGACCCGCAGCAGTACGGGTGTTCAGGCGTGGCACACCGAGGTGGTGTATTTATCAGATCCTCTGATTTGATCAGTTTAATCTAGGTTTCTATAATACGTTTCCACAATAGAATCACACGTATTTGGAGGTGGTGCTAGATCATCATTTGAATATGGCATCGGCTTATTCCATCGGCTTCAGTAGGTTTGCGATGGTGCAGTAGAAGTGGATCTATTTCTAATTTTTTGTTTGTAAAGATGATTTCATATTGGTGAGATGGAGAGGACATGATCTTGGGAATACATAGTTGGATGGTGTTGTCAAAAAAATAGTTGTAACGTTGTAAAAGATGTTGTGGTGGTGATGGTCTAAGTGATTCGTCAGGTGAAAGAGATATAGGGATATACTTTTGTGTTTCGGTGGCTGTAGGAAATGGTGCTACAGGGTCGTTGTGGAGGAATGTTGAAATAGTGAGACCATGAGAGAGTTATGGTGGTGTGGTGAAATGGTTATTGTGGTACTGTGATGGGATTACTTTAGTAGGAGAATATGGTGAGACAGTGAAACAGTGGAGTGGTTGTCGTGGTACTGTAATTGAAAAATTGTCACAATAATGAAATGGTTTCAAGTGAAAATGGTGCCACCATGAAATAGTAAATTGTGCAATAGTAAGAATGATAAAATGGTTAAATTGTGTCAACATTCATCTACAACAAAAATAAATAAATTAATAACATAAACTAAATAATTAAAACAATTCAAAATCAAACTCATAAATTTAAACTAATTTAGTTTTCTAACTAATAATTTAAAAATATCAAACTTAAATTAAAAAATATATAGTTTAAATGATACATCACAACATTAAATATTAATTTAATTAATATCTAAGAATAAATAAAATAATTGAATATTATAAAACAAAATAAAAAATAGACTAATTAAAATGAACAGACAAAAATAAAAAAATTAATAATAAAAACTTATTAATAAGGTTAATAAATTATCAGAATTGTTAAATTAAAAAGAATAACAATTGTTTAAAATCAATCTAATAATTATATAAAAATAATTAATAAAATTAGGCTATTTTAATTAATTAATATTTGAATGATGAATTTTTAAATTAACAACTATGTTATTTAAATGAACATAAAAAATTAATTGATTAATTAATTAATATTAATTGATTAATTTTTGAAAATCAAGAAGATTAATACCATTAAACTAATTAAAAATTTATTATAGTATAAAAATAACGAAAAACAAAATTAATTATTTTAAAATCTATAAATAAAATAATTTGTCATAAAATTGATTAATTAACAAATTTATTTATAAATATAAAAAAGTATTAATATCTAGAAAAAAGTGTAAAAATAATTAATAAAATTATTAAAAATTAATTAAATTGTTGTGGTAAACTGTGTAAAATTATATCCATATCCCAACCATATCATATAGTTACACGACCAAAGATACTGAATTCATTTCAACTATTATTATTGTAATGAAAAAATCATGTCCTGGAGATTTAGTGGTTCTGGTAGTTCAGAATATCAAATAACTCCATAGTTATCATATATCTTATTATAAATCTTGGATTACATTACCAAAAGCCATCATGAAAGTGTATGGGGACTCAAATGAATCTTATTGAGTATTGCAACAACTTATAGCATTGTTGTATCAAAATAATCAGGTTATCTACTAGTTACACATAGTTCGATATCTTGTCCAACGGAACTATGTTGATCAATCAAATGTGTTATTTGATAAATTAGTCTAGACATTCTTACCATGTGAAGCTACCTTTAGACATTGTAAGTTTTTTATCCACATTGATGGCGTATTTTGATATGGAATGTATACTGGAACATTATTGATTTCCAACACATAGGATGGAAATCATGATCCTATTCTATTAACCTTTTTTGATAAGGATAAATTATCATCCTAGTGGTAGTTTCATGCTTTCCTGTGATAATTTTTTATTGATGTTGGAGGAATATATATGATTTTTTATCAACATACAATGATCAAGGATGATATACAGTATTTGGGTCTTGTATTGATACATCTTAATGCTTACCATCATTACTATATTATAAAATTCACAACCGACATATGCAAAATATTCAAGGATGAGTCCATGAAGAAAGAAATAATCCATATTAGTATGTCTATTCTTTTTTAAGTAACCCTTATAATAGAAAACATACTATTATTTGTGTTCTAATTTTTCATCACTTTATTTAGGATACAAACCTCAACAATAGAAGATGGTGGAACATTTCAAACTCATTCACCAATCTAATAAAGATATATTCGATTACATGATGCAAATGGAACATGATAAATGGTCACTAGAATATGATCATTGGAGAAGATATGGTCACATGATAACCAATATAATGGAATGCATTAATGGATTCTTCAAGGGAGTTCAGAATATAACTATCATTGATAATTAAGAATATTTAATTATATATTATTTAGGTTTAGATAATTTTATTTTAATTAATTTTTTCTTTAAATTTAATATTGTTTTTTTCAAAATTAAATTACACGACTATTGTAGGAAACATTCTATCGTTCAATGAAATATTTTATAGAAAGAGGTAAATATTACCAACATGGTATGAATATAGTGATGTGATATGGGTATTATTTTTATTGTGTTCTTAATAGGATTTTTCTTGATACTATTACATTAATTTTTTGTTCTTTGATGATGTTGGGAAAATATTTGTGGTCAATGAGTTCACTAATCCTATTACTAGTAGAAGTGGTCACATGCTTGTTTTCTTATGGGAAAAACATTAATATGATAGATGTAACTTCCAAAAGTTATGGTATCATTATTCACATATGGTCATAGTGTATTCTTATGTATCATTATCATGGGATTAATTATTTGATCTAGTGTGTTGACTATGGATAATTAGTTTCTACAATAATTATCCATGTATGACTATAAGTGAATATTACAACATCAATCTTCCCAATGATTCCCCCATGCATCTGCCAAACATGAATAGGTGGAAAAAAAGGGAGGCCGAATTTAAATCATATTCAAAATGAGAAGGGTTGTCCTAATAAAATTAAATCCTCAAAAATGGTGGTATATCTGGTCTGAAAGGCCACTCCCACACATATTTCTCTACATGCATGGGGAAATCATCAAACAATCCAAATGATTAATCTTTTTGTTTGATTGTTAATTTCATAGTGATTGTAACTAATGATATTATTATTATAAAAAAATTAAATTTATTTTAATATTATCTCTCCATTTCAGGTTTTCATGGTCTTCTTCATCAACTCAATAGATGTTCAATGAATGCCCTTATACATCACTCTAGTTTGGAAAAGAGAAAAGAAACATCTCATACATAACTGAATAATACACACATAAATAAAAATGAAAAATATTTTAGATATGTAAAGATTTTAATGTTACATGATGATTAAAGAATATATTATTGTATCTTGTCATACTTCACATGAAAAATTATGAAGTTGAAGATGTTTTTTTATCTCAGTGGAGTGATTAACAGGAGGTGAATTGATAATATAATATAATTTGCGTTTAAAAACAATTAAAATTTAATATCCCCTATTTCAAAAAAATCAGTTAACTAATATAGTAGATATATATAAATTTTTTTTAAATGGTTTCCCAAGGGCCTGATAAAAACCCATTTAAAATTATTTGAAATGACTATAAATTTTGAAAAAATATTACTAACACCAAACTCTATATATATATCACTAATAAAAGTTAACTATCACAATATAATATTTCAAACACAGTTTATAGAAAATTAATGAATAAAAAAATAAAAATATATGTAGTATTAAATAAAAATTGGTTTTATACTTTCTATGAATAATAAAAAAATACACAATAAAATTTGAAATATAATATATTTAATTCCATGCTAGAACCCAGTCTTGTCTACTTGAATGTAACCCTTATAAAAACAGTTTATTAAAATAAATAAATTGATCCACAACATAGATCAAATTTTACATGAAACTACTACACAAATGGAAGACCTAGTTTACACTATTTCCTATTCTATAGTTCTATGTGGAATGAAAAAATGAGAGATAAAGAGGGAAGGGTATAATATTAATCTTTAATATAGTTTGGGAGTTTTTTAATATATATTCATTAATTTATAAACACAACTCCAAAGTTAAAGGGGTAAAATAGAGAAAAATTGCAATTGAGTTTGATGTTTCTTTATCATTGATTGTATTAATTTTATTAGAATGGTTATCTACTCATAAATTTATTCCTTTAGTTGGAATTATCTTGTTAATATCTTTCCTAAGTATGGTATTAATGCTCAAAAAAGAGTTTCATATAGAGAAGAAAGTATAGAGAGTTATTCTTCCATGGTTTTCAGTTCACCATCCCATAGGAGGCTTCTAATTAATTTATAAACCTCACATTCATTGATAATAATCATAATTAATTCATCATACTGATTATCTAGGTGTGTTTTTCTTATTTTTTTACCATGTTAATTTTACATTATCACAAACACTAATTTATGTTTCTAATAGTTTCATTGAATGTGATTTTTAGTTATATATTTTAAACATTAAGTCATGTGTTTTACAGGCCTAATAAAGATCCTAAATCCAATTCAAAAGAATATTTTTTATATTTTTGAATAATTGGAATTATCTTATTTCAGGATTCAAGATCATGCAATCAACTTTGAATATTAATGTATTGATTTATAAGGAAGTAAGGGTGTCTATGAATGTAGGTAGGGATGTGTAGGTTATACCATCTAACTCTTTCTAGGTTAGAAAAACCCCTTTTGTATAGAAGACACAATTGATAGAGGATTGGGTGTCATTATTCAACCAATTGTGAGGATAGAAGAACATCATTCATAAGGAGTTTCATCATCCAGCCATTAGAGGAACATCACATACCCTGTGGGAGATTTCTAGCAGTAAGGATCTCTAAGTGGTCCACTATCTACCCTTCCGCACCCCAAACATGTTATTATTTATTAATTTATTTTTATTTATTTATTTATTTATTAATATTTACTTGATTTAAGAGTTTTTCTTCTTTCATATTTGGAATTGTTAAAATTCTTAAGTAATTCTTCATGTCGTATAGTTTAGTCGCACGATTTGTCAAACCGTTTAAAAGCCGCATGGGTGAGTCAGCAACCTCAACATACTGTTTTTCGCTATTTGAATATGGATTATTGAATCATGTGACCAACCCATGTGGGATATATTGTTCCCATTGAGGGCTGGTTTATTTGAACATAGTTTGGTAAACTGTGTTCCAAACCCGTTTGAGTCCCATGGTATTTTAAATTTATTATTTTTTTATCTTATCCATTAGAAAAAAAACTATTATTATAATAATATAATTAATATTATTTCTATTATTTATATTATTATTATTAAAAAAAATAAAGGGTCCCCCTTCCTCTCCTTGGGTCATGATTCACCCCATAACTAGTCACCTCTCCCCTCATGTGAGGCCTCTTCTTCCCTCTCTATAAGATCCCATCATTTTCTAGGTACGTCTCTCTATGAGTTTTTCATTTGTATTTATTTTAGGTGTTTTTTTCGTTGTCTTGAATCCTTAGAGATTATGTTTTTTCATGGAAAACTTTAATTTTAATTAACACAGTCTTTGGTTTCGATGAAACTTGAAAAAACTAGAGAGGATACATGTGGAGAGTGTTTGTCATGTAAAATGACTTAAAGACCAAATATGTATGTTTATTTGGAATAATGGTGTATGTATATAAATGGGTTAAGTGTTACCAGGGTTTCATGTTTAGTTGATGAGATTTAAAAGGGTTTAGGGATATTTATAAGAAAAATGGGATGAAACCCCATATGAATAACATTTACATGTCGGGTAAATGGATTACACATCATATATTGTTTGGGTGTTTTAAATAAATTAATATGAGGTGACTGGTTTTTTGGCATATTCCATTAAAAATAAATACATGGTGTGTAATTAAATTACAAGCCATGTAATTACATGGCATTCTGTTTTATATTTTTTCGTGTGGTTAATTTTCCTTTCATATCACATGAATCTTTCCCCTCTCGATGCTAGGAAATAATCCTAATAATTTTGGAGTGCCAAACTACCTTCTAGATGACCCTATAATGCAGTCAATCCCTTGTAAGTGGGTTTGGATAGGTTTTTCTCTTATCTCCCTTGGTTCTCCAACTGTTCTGGTGAAATTTGTTTACCCTGTGGATTTTTGATTTGGATATTGGTTAGTTTTGATCTCAGATCATTGTTGTGATCATCTTCATCTTCTTCCTCATGGTCATTTTCCATTAGAAGATTTCATTTATTCTATGACTAAGGTAGGGGGTCTAAATCTTAACCCTATGGTTTGATATTTCTAAGTATATGAAATATTGTGACTATGACAACATAATGTGGGCCTAATTTAATTAAATCGTGAATAATATTATCCTTTAGAGTCTGTTAATTCTAATTGGTTATTGTCCTTGATTATGGATACTCGTTGGGTGATGTAACCACAAATATAATTGAATTAACTAATGGGTTAAATAGTGTTTATCATGAAAATGAACATTAGGTGATTCCATGATATATAAACTATAAGTTATGGCTTGTTACTTATTGCTTTTATTTTTAATCATTTGTGATATAAATGAAAGGGTTAATTGAATGAAAAATGGTAATTAACACAAGGAACAATAAAGGATTGTGATGTGATATTGTTATATACATGATGTTATGAAAGTACTTTTCATCCTTGCTAAAATTATTATATATCAAGCATGGCCCTCGAACACAAAAACATATATGATGTAACACTAATATTGAGTGGGATTAGCTTATTCCCATGTTGTAATTCTTATATTTATTGGGCTCATCTCAATAGAATATTGTAATTATTATAGGGATTTAACCCATATGTGGTAATTATTATAGGGATTTGACCCATATTACTGTGATTATTTCAGTGTTATATTCTTGTGGTTGGAATGGTCATGAGGCATGCTAGAGATATTTTGGCATGATTCTGAAGAAGGGTTTTTATAAAATGGTTACATGGATGGGGTTGGAATTTTCATGAGAAATTATCAGAGATATTCTAAAAATGACAGTAAATTAGGTTTTTTATACCATGGTCATATGGTTGTGGATTTCATGGTTATGAGACATGCCCAGAGATATTCCTGTGTGGAGCCAAAGTAGGTTGTTGTTGTATTTTATTAAAAGTAGAATTAATTAATACTCCTATTTATTACTTCATTGCACATACTTCTTATCAGACTGGTTTGTTTAGACATGGTGGTGTCAACCTACTGAGTTATACTCACACCATATTCAAGATACTGTTTTTTATCTGAGAAAATTATGTGGATGTAAGTTTCAAAGAAGGAAAATGACCTTTCTATTGATGATTTCTTACAATATGGGCTGGAGTTTGGAGGTAGGACGAATATGGGCTTCTGGATCAGGGACTTTTGAGTCATTATTTGAGTTTTCTAGTAATTTAATTATATTGTTTCTAAGATGAAATTTAGTTACATTCCAGCATGTAATTACATTATTCCTTTATTATTTATTTGTTTGTTTAGTTGGCTTTTATTATTGGTTTCCTCTATATATATAATTTGATTTATTTTGATTATATGGATTTTTTTTGTTATGGCAATTCATACAAGGGGGTATAGTCTCCACACTATACATTTCACACCCTCACTACTAGTCGATAGCCTCTAGCATATGAGGAAGCACGCTTCAGGTCTCATAACCAACCCTGTATGTCCTTGTCAGAGAGTTTCAGATTGGGGGATGTTACAAAGTGGTATAAAAGGAGAAGGTTTTATATTCTTTTTCCTTACTATTTGGAAAAGGTGGAAAGGGGAATAGGGTATGTTGGGAATTGGTAATGAGCTTGTTCATGGGAGTAGCTAACCCATGTATGGGGAAATCCAAGTGCCCGGGGAGGGGATTATTGCTCATGATCTTTTCTTGTTAAGGATGGATGTTATTTCACCTTGGGTGATTCACATGTTGTGTGATGTTATTATTTCTTGGGATTATATTCATAGCTCGGTATGGCATGATATGTTTATTATTGCATTATAATAGGATTCTAGGGATATTTTGACGAGAATTTTTCATGATTGGGACGTATTTATTTTCAATTGATATAAACTTTCCATTTTGAGCTGTGATATGAGATATCAGTTATACCTGATAAATGAAATAAATGAAATAAATTAACATGTCATGATAAAAAAACTTTTAATATGTGCTTTGAGAGACTAGGATTTACTGGTTATCCATGGTATTCACCTGTTTAGGTTGAACTTTTTACTATCTAGTGTTCTAAGGTGTTTGTGTGTCTTGTAGAGAAATTACAGACACATCATCTTTGACTTGACCATAAGGAGAACAAAAATAAAACAAATCCTTACACAACTGAACCAGGTCTTACTTTAGTTACTGAAGATCTAATAGATGTTTAAATTTTTGATATCTTTTTGATGATTTTAATATCCATGGAAATTAAGATTTTTCATATTGTTCCTTCTATGTATGAGCTGAAAAGAGATTTTCAGTTTTATCATTTTCCTATTATTTACAGGTGAATGAGAACTCTATGCATTTGAGTTTGGGATAGTGTTTGTCCGTATGATCCTTAAAAATATTGAGAAACCCACATATATGCATGAGAATCTTGCTTCATACATTCTTCATGGACCTTCCAATCATTGATGGGATATTATGGAGGAAGATGCAAAGCTGGATTTCCTATCTTGAAGGACATTAGGATGATGTTCTTTGTCCATTTCTATCTCGAGACATTGAGGGATGAAAAATATTCTTATTTCTTACATCTGATGTAGCAGTTCATGTTAGTGATGGACTATGTTGGATGTTTCATGGACCTACAATGCTTTGCGTCATCTTTGGAACCTTATGAGGTCTATTATGAATGAAGTATTTAGGATGGTCTTTTTTATGATATAAGGTCATAGATGAAAAAAAAATTGAGTTGTATTGAAGTTATGATGAACCAAAAACTCATCATAGAAGGAAATATATGATAGGCCCCAAGCAGTGAATATGTTATTTCAGTAGGGTGAACTGGGATCTCTTCCTCATGTACAAGAAGCACTTCTATAACAGTTTCAGCCAAGGAAGTAGAGGGTATAGAATTTAAGGAAGGGGATATCTATCTCAGGACCATATTTCATTGTAGTGTTATCAATGTGTCAAGTTTGGTCATAAGATCACACAATGTCCATACCCCATAGTTGAGTGTCGAGAAGGGGTTCAGCTACCCTTTAGCAGGCTGGTATATGGAGTTCCACTGGTCATTCAGGATAAGGTAGGGGATTTGTTAACCTAGTGTTGGAGTAGTAGTACCAGGAAAGGAAAATATCTTAGGTTAGTCAGACCAGATCCTAAGGAAGAGGGGTAAGTCAGCTACCCATTTTGTAGACTACTTGGACTATCTTGGATGCAGGACTTTCTACCATCAGAGGTACTATTCTTATTTCATTGACCTTATCTTGAGTTTTTTTGTACCAGTGCATAACATTCTTTTTTATCTTCTCTTTTGGAAAAAATTTTAGGCTTGGTTGTTGAAATATTGGACAGTTCTTTGACTATTGACACACCGTTGGGAGTGCAATTATAGAATATCAAATGTTTCAAGTCATGTTCTCTAGAGATTGGTGGTTACCATTTCTTTTGGGAACTTTTCATGCTGAAAATGATAGGATTTTACTTGATTCTTGGTATGGATTTTTTGGTTCTATACTAGTCTCATATCAAAAGTTATAGGAGGATATTTACCTTCCTATCTTCTGAATGAGGTATTTATTTTCACCATGGTGAGAGGGATCTTCATGTTGGTTATGCATGGACAATTCAATATATATTGGATTCTCTTGTGGCTCAAATAGATGTACTTTCTATAGATGATGGTAGAATGTAGTAGGATTATTTTCCTCCAGTGGTAGACCAGTTTTACAATGTTTACCTAGATGAGTTCTATGGATTACTGCCTAAGCAAGAGATCAAGTTCACGATCGAGTTGGTACTTGGAGTAGAACTAGTATATATCCCACCTTAAATAATATCACTAGTATAGATTCAGGAATTGAAAGTTTAGTTGGAATATCTGGAATCTAAAGGCTTCAAACGGCCAAGTACATATCTTTAGGATTATCCAATTATTTTTTCCTATAAGACTAATGGGAATGATAACTTATGTGGGGATTATCAGAGGTTGAACTAGAGGACTGCCAAGAACTGGTTTCCTCTTCTGCACATTTATGATCTCTTAGATCAGCTAATTTGTGAAAATATATTCTCTAAGATCAATTTGAGATTATTTTACCACCATTTAAAGGTGATACCAACAAACATATATCAGACTAATTTTATGAGAAGGTATGGATTGTAATAATTCATAGTGATGTTTTTTGGATTGACTAATTCACTCAATGTATTCATGGACTTGATAAATATGATATTTCATCCTTTTTTTGGATCAGTTTGTGGTTTTTGTTTTTTCAATGACATATTTTTGTAATCCTAGTCAATAGACAATCATGCCAAACATCTTTAAATCGTCTTTAGTACATTGAGATAGAATTGTCCTTATGCCAAGCTAACCAAATGCAGTTTCTAGAATAATAAAGTGTAGTTATTGTTCCATTTCATCGTAGAGGTAGGAGTGTCAGTACACCAAAAGAATGTTGCAGTAGTGGAATATTTGGAACAACCCTTTAATGTATTTTAGATTCAGATATTTCTAGGTTTAGCTTGTTTTTTTCGTCATTTTAACCAGGGTTTATCCCACTTAGAAGCACCGAAGTCTAGGCTAACTAAGAAAGGGGTGAAGTTTGTTTAGTCTGAATCTTATGAGAGAGGTTTTTAAGAGATGAAAGGTAGGTTTACCTTATCACCCATCCCCATTTTACCTATTTTATTCAAATCTTATATCATGTAATGTGAAGAATCTAGATTCTGACTAGGAGTAGTTCTAATGTGGGAGGATCAACTAGATTCTTATGGATCCATGAAGATGATACCGCATGAGTGGAATTACCCTTCACATGAACTAGAATTAGAAGTAGTGGTACATTCCCTAAGATTTTTGAGTCATTATCTCATGGGTGAGAGGTTTTTTGTATACATAGACAACAAGAGCCATAGGTATATCTTTTCTTAGTAAGACAAGAACATTCGGCAGATGTGGTAGGTCAAGTATCTGTTGTCTTTCGAATTTGAATTAGCTTATACCCCAGGTAAGGGAAATGTTGTCGCTGATGAATTAAGAAAAAAATACATAGAAAGTGGAAGTATGGGATTATTGTGATGATTGGAGGATAATGGAATTATTTGTAGACATGCATTCGAAAGGTCAGAAGTCTCAGGGATGGGTAGATCTAACCTCAACATCTATTATAACCGCAATTTTGGACCGTATTAACACCAAGAAGTTTTCTGATCCTAAGGGATCAGTTCTGAGAGGAAAATTATATGGCAGGGAGACACCATCACGATGGTATCTGGGAAGTGGCAGTTCTATTCTTTTTCATGGGTGATTATGGGTTCCTATGGGATTAAACAAGCAACTGATGAGAGAATTTCATGCTTCTATACGTGTGGTGAATTATAGTTTAACAAATATGTTTCATGATCTCTATAGATATTACCGGTGGTAAGGAATGAAGGTTGTATCATGATTAGAGTCTATATGATTCACTTTTTAGTAGGTGAAAGCCAAGAATCAAAGTCCAGTTGGGATTTTGTATCCTTTTATCATTCTTAAGAGGAAATTGGATTATGTCACTATGTATTTTGTGATAGTATTACCCTAGAAAAATCATTATAATGAAGCTTTATGGGTGATTTTTGATTGACTTAATAAGGTATCCCACTTCTTACCTATCATAAATATGTTCACAATTGAGGATCTGAGAAGTCTTTTCATGCACAAGGTTGTTTGAATGAATGGTGTTTCAAGGAGTATCATTTATTACAGAGATCTGCATTTCACATCGTGTTTTTGGAAGGGTTATCAAAAGTCTATGGCATTGTAGTTTCTTTTAATCATATCCTATCATCCTTGAACTAATGGTCGATAAGAGTAGACTATTCAGGTTTTTTAGGATATTTTACGAGCCTGTGTTTTTTTTGGTGGTTCATTGTAGATATATATGGAACTTTTGGATTTTTCATATAATAATATCTTCCAAGAATAAATCTAGATGGATTTATTTGAGATATTGTATGTTATTTCATGTCATTTTCCTCTTTTCTGGCTAGTGGCAGGCGATTCATCACTTTTTGGGCCCAGTCTTGTACAGTAGAAATCTGAGATGGTTTTTTTAATCTGATAGTGGTTGGTGACCTCATATAATATGAAGAAATCATATGAAAACCATCGAAGAAAACCTTTGGGATTCAAGGTTGGTCATTATTTTTTCCTTCTTGTTTCACCTATATTGGGGAAATTTTGTATTAGGAAACTAGGAAAGATAGTGCCCTAATTTTTTGGGTTTTTTAAGGTTGTGGAAAAGGATGGTCCAGTGGATTACCATTTAGACTTCCACGAATCTATAGTACCATTAAGGACATGTTTCACATGTATCATCTTCATAGATATCATCTAGAACCTTACCATGAGATATAGGTAATAGACATATTTTTTGTGCTAATGTATCCTTTGAGGATCATCTGATACAGGTTGTGGATCATAGTGAGAAATATTGTATGGGTTGGACTATATCAATAGTTGAAGTACAATGGAAGCATAAGTGAGTTCAGGAGGATACCTGAGAAATGGAGACTAATATATGAAATCAGTGGCTAGACCTTTTCTCATAGACCTTAAAATGACACTTGGAGAAGCTCGGGGATGATTTGTTATATGGTGGGGTTCTTATAAGATATTGTCTTTTTTAGGCGCATTTCTCTATGAGTTTTTCATTTGTTTCTTTTAGGTGAGATATTTCTTTATATTTAAAACCTTTGTGGTTGTGCTTCATTACGATAAATGTGGTTTGAATAAATTTGGTCTAAGGTTATGAGGAAACTAGAAAAAACCAAAGAGAAATCATGTGGAGTGACATTGGAAGGTAAAATGACTTAATGTATAGATATGTATGTCTTTTTGAATTAGTATAGCCCAGGTACAAATGGGTTAAGTGTTACCATAATTTCTTGGAAATTTAGGAGCTTTAGAGGGGGTTTGGTAAATTTATAAGAAAAATGAGCTAAAAACCCATATATGGAAGATTTAATTGCCATATAAATAGATTTCATGTCATGTAATGTTCAAGTATTTTTAATCAATTAATATGAGGTGATGGGAATTTTGGTGTATTCTAATAAAAATAATTACTTTATGTGTAATTGAATTAAATTTCGATTAATTCCCTGACATTTTGTTTTAAATTATTTCATGTGGTTGATTTTCATTTCATCTAATGTGTTGTTTTCCCCTCTCAATCATATGGAATCTTCCCGGAGATTTTGGAGAGTCAACATACCTTCAAGACATCCCAATATCACTGTTAATCCCTGGTAAGAAGTTTTTTTATGTTTTTCCATTCTCTCCCTTAGTTTTCCAACCATTGTGGTGAAATACATTGACCATGTGCATTGTGGGTTTTTGTTAGCTCAACTATGTTAAATACCCTAAGAGGGGGTGAATCAGGGTACAATAGATTAAAAAAACTACCCCTTCAGATCTTGTTTCTTCATTAAACAAAACACACTTCTCTCCTTCACCCATATCAATGTATTAATAGAAATTAAATATTGTAATAAAAATAGAAATTTTACTTATTTCACCCTCACTAGGATATGTCCAAGGAGTATAGAACAGTGATGTGATGATGTACCAAATCTACTAAGGTTCAGTTAAAGAATAAAAGTTTTGGGCTGGATCACATTGATGCCCATGCATAGTGGTTTTACAAATTTTAGGGACAGGTCAATGATTCCCAAGGGTCACTCTCTCACTCTCTTTCAATGGCTCACTACCAATGTAAACGATCACCTTCTTCCTATTCCTTTTCTCACTATTCTAGAAAGTATTCACACTCAATTTATTGACATATTTGTCCCTTCATTATCACAAATTAATACATCCTCATTTTTAGATAGATTCATTTTTGAAATCCCACTTTTATCCAGTTGATTAATATCACTTACCACATAACTAATAGAAAATGCCTTTTCAAAAAAATTATGTTTCTCAATGCCTTCACGAAGATCACACCAACTTCTCAAAATTAATCAATCATTCACAACAATAAACTTCCTCTATGAACCCCTAAACATTCACATAGATCACCTATTTAGTGAAACTCAACCAACCTTCAAGAAGAAACATCTTTTTATGAAGCTAAAAAAATTCATGAAGCTTACTTATCCTTTAAAAACATTAATACTTTCGGTCATCTTTTTATATACTTTATAAACTTCCTTTATTCGAAATCTTTTTTGCAAGAACTACCTTCATGAACTACCTTATTGAATCCAGATCCTTATAATCTTTGTTAAGACTTGCTTCTTTGAAGATATAGTTTATTTTCTAAAAAACTATTTTTAGATTACCATCATTGCATAGGGATGAACCAAAGTAGAGACCATGTAGTAGTGATCCATAGGTGGTCCTTTGATCCCCAAAAAACACCAATGGGATATCAGGTGATACTGTGGAAAATTAATCATCTTTTTTCCCTTTATCACTTCAATATTATTTATTCTTGAATGAGTATCTTTTTTTTTCTCATTCATGAGAGAATAAGGTATTGAGGAATCTAAAGAGAAATTATTTGTGTGCTAAAATTGTCAATTCTATATTAACCTTACACAATAGACATAATAATTTATTTTTAGAGTTAAGGTTAAGGTTAAAATATTATCTATTTTCAAAACAGCCTTTAAATAATATAATAAATTTTATCTTACAATATTCTATATAATTAAGATATTATTGTTATTTCATGTCTTGTTCTAACTAATACAATGATAAATATTATTTTTCTATATTGTAAATTATTATTTTTCACCTAACATGACCATGGTCCTCTCATCCTCCTTAGAATTCATCAAACACACAAATAAATATTTAATTGAATATTTTAATCAGAAACAAATATTCTTCCCATAGTCTAGAGAATAATTATTTATTAAATATTCAATAAATAAAATAAATATTATATTTATAGTCTGGAAAATAAATATTTATTTAATATTTGTGATCAATAAAACATTAAAAAAATTATTCCTCGGTCTTGGGAATAATAATTATTCCAATCATAAAATTCAAATAGAATTTAATTGAGGTCAACAGAAACACATAGTGTGTGATCCTCTAGGTTTATTTCTTTTTGGTATTAGGAAGGATTTCTTAAAGTCCAAAATTACTTTTTATTAATGGGTCAACGATCCTAAGAAAAATAATATTAAAGTCACAATATCAACAACCACATAAATGCGTTCTCTTTGTAATAAAATTACCTTTTCATAGTATTTCCTCAAGTTGGTTGCACATCTAGATCATCAACCTATATTCTTGATACGTATTCCTTTAAAAATATGAAATAGACATTTCATTTCACTATGGACATGAAAGTTAATATGATGGTTCCATTTCAATCAAAGGGATTGTATATCAACTTCCTAAATATAAATGGGAAAATCCTTCCTTTATTTATCTATCTATAACATATCATTCACAATTCAATGAGCATACCCAACATCCCATGAACATATGGAATCAAGGTTTTGGTCAGTAAATCTATTTTCTCAGGTCATGAAATGCACTAATGATAATCATAAAGTCTAGGTACCATTGAATGCATATGGAGATAAGAATATCTAATGACACATAATCATAAAGAATTCATAATAGCGGTTCTGTTTTCATAATCTCTCATATTAGAAATTACCAAGTGAGAACTTTGTGAGATGAAAACTCATATGATTATGAGTACTCACACAAAATAGTCAACATGATATATACCCCAAAAAATAATTTTATTTGACAAAAAAACTATGTTTAAGAATATATTTATGTCTTTTCAATCCCCTCATCAAAGTCGGGAACTTATAGGCCCTTTTTAATGAAAAAGATGTTTTAGGGCATTATTATATCAAATTCATGTAGAACAATGAACTGTATTTATTAATATTTTTTATTAATTTTTAATTTTTTAAATATACTTATAATCCAAATTATAAATATTTTTTTAATAACATAAACTCCAAAATACTCCCACTCGGACAAGATCCAACTGCCTATGATATTCAGTCGGTTAGATCTCACATAATGACTATATTTCTACAAAGTTAAGGCTTTAGTCAAGGAGTCCAACCACATTTTTTATCATGGATATTTTTTTCTCTACAACATAACCTCTCTGAGAAAGAAATTTTTATGTCCATTTTCAAAATATAAAGGTCATAGAATTCCACAAAGGTATATAGAATTCTTATGGCTTTCATCATATAAACTGGTAAAAATATTTCATCATAGTCAATTCCTTAATTACATTTAAACCTCATTCAACCAATACTTTTTTAAATTATTAACTTGTCCATAAACATCTATTTTCTTTTGGAATACCCATTTACAACCAATGGGATTTACATCCACTAAAGGATCTACTAAAATATGGACTTGGTTTTGGTATATGGAATCCATTTTAGAATTCATAGCTTCTTGACACATGGAAACATTCGTGCCACTTTCTACTTCCTTATTGGTTGAAAGATCATTATTATCAACAAATAATGATTCATTATCCTCAGTTACTAGAAAATAATATTGTTCTATTTCTCTAACCACTCATGTACTCCAATATAGAAATTTTGTCTCTAGAACTACTTATTTAATAGGGCTTTGTGGAATTGGTTCTTGAGCCAACTCTTGTAAACCGTGAGCCTGGAATTTATAAATTTTATCACACTCATACTTCTATTTTAGATATGTGATCCCAATTAAAAATGAATGGTGTGCATTTCCACTATTAGTTTTTGTATGAGGGGTATCATATGTAATATCCTCTTATTTCCTTGGGGTATCCTATAAAGTTGCAATTTTCTCTTCGGTGTGAAATTTTTTTCCAGATGAGTCATTAATGAATTATCCACATCCCCACACATATAAATATGACAAAAAAAATTCACTCAATTCCATGCTTGAAATAGAATACCATCTTCTACTTTAGTTGAAACTCATTTTAGTATGTATGTTTTTGTTTGAAACATGTTTTCCAAGAATTAAAATAGAAGATTATTGTGAATCTTCGTTGATTTCAATATGTCTAACAAGGTGTGGTTCTTCCTTTCACTTACACTATTAGAATAAGATGTATAAGGAGGAGTGAGTTGAGATATGATACCCAAATACCATAAATAATCATTGAAGTATTGATTAAGATATTCTCCACCACAATCTAAGAAGATTTTATTAATCTTATTACCAATATATTTTTAAACTTCATTCTTATATTACTTTAATCTATCAAAGGGATCTGACTTATACCACATCAAGTAGGTGTATACATAAATACTAAAATTATCATAAAATTACAATAGGTATGTGTATCCAGCCCTTTCTTTAAATTGAAATTGTTCTCACAAATTGATATAAAGTAATTCCAGAAGCTCCAAATCCCTTTCACTTTTTCCCCTAAATATGGATTTGGTCGTTTTACTTGTAAACATGTGTGACATACCCCAAGTGATTCTAGTTCAATGGAATCAAAAAACTATCTTGTTATAATTTATTCAAATTCTTTTCATTTATATGACATAGCCGGTGATTACATAGTTGGGTGTGGTATTAGTCATGTGAGGTAGTTTCATTATTAAATTCCATTACTTGATTCATGTAATCCATCACTGAAATATCATTATTTAAATGTACCTTACAATAGAAAATATATGTATATAAGAGAAGAAAATTTTATTCCCAAAAATTAAAATTAATCAATATGTATCATGTTTGGAAAAAAAATATTATTTGTTAACAGATATCACATAATAACAGTATTCTAAAACTAAGATCATTCTCATCAACAACATGAGGTGGTATTCCCTGATAGCCATAAGAGAAAGTATGGAACTATTGGATACTCATATATCTAACTTCCATATATCAATATTCTTTAATCTAGTTGGTTTATTTACTTTAATTCATATTTAATCACCACATGTTTTATCTAATTTCCAATTAATAGACAAAGATAGATTAAAATTGATAACAAACACACCTAAATATTCTTCTTTCTTCTTTTCTTTGGTGCATTTTTTCTTTTAGTGTCCCTTATTTCTACATGAAAAACTTATTATATCATTTTTCCTTTATTTACACTTGATATTTTTCTTCTTGGAAGATCATTATACAAAATATTTGGGATTAGATCTCTTTTTTGGGCCTTTACTTTTATTCTCCATAAAATGGAAGTTTTTTCTCACTTCATGTCCTTTTCAACATGGCGATGTAAAGTGAGATGATCTGGGAGAGAATTAAAAAAATAAATATTAAAATTAATAAAAAAATCTAGATAAACTATGTGGGTGTGATGAAGAAATGTAATTGGTGAACAGTTATTCAGGTGGTTAAAAACCTAGAACCTCTAGTCATTTAATGTATCCAATGAGTTTAACTATGTGATGCACAGCTGGAAAAAACACTCCAAGAAAACTCTAAAAAGGGCCATATATATCTCAAATTACTCCTATCTAGATCTATCCTAATATATATTACAAATATTATGCAGAATTATATAAGCATCTATGTATTCAGGTGACTTAAAGAGTTCATTATACATGAACAAAATCATTAAACATTGAACATAATCCACATCCATGAAATTTATATCTTAGATAGAGAACTAATCATCACTCTTCTCCCTAGAATTTAGATCAAGTAGTGAGAATTATAGAATGTAATATTTACATTCATATCACTACACAACCCATAGGCATCTGAATCATTCCTCATAATTACTAAAAGTAAGAAGATGGACTTTCTCCAAAATTGATAGTAGGGATAATGTGGTTGAAAAACATTCCATTTTATTATAAAATTATAAAATATCATATTATTGTTACTTCACTTGAACACAATTTATGTGATTCGTAATGATTTTATTTTTATTATGTCTCATTTTATCAAGTCCCGGTAGAACTCACCTTTGAACATGGAATTTCTAGTTTCTTAGGCATTCTAGTGGTAAGGATTCATATGCACTATCTCATATCATAAAAATGGGGTCGTAAAAAATCAAAGGTGTTTAGGTAGGTGGTATTTTTCCAACTACAATATTATATCTCCCTCATTTTTTTGAGTGGACTCCCTAATATAGAAATACTAACTTTTATTTCCTCAATACTTGCCTCTGAGTTACATCAAGTATAGCACGGGATACCCATCTGGTTGTTAGTTGGTTAAGTCAACCCAAAATATTCATAAGATATCCATGATAAAAATAAGTGTCCCAACATTGTTTGGTCAAACACATTGTTCTATGGTTTTCATTACTAATCAAGTAATGTAACTCCAAGTCTTACTTAATATTAAGTTGAGGGATTTTTTATTATGTGTAAAATTTTATTTTTTTATCATTGAAATTTCTTGTTAATATTAAGTGGATTTTACTTAAGTGATTTACCAAGTTTTGGTAAAACATTTATGAGTAATCCAATTATTTAAATTCCGTCATTGAATATAATTCAATTTATGTATGTGATTATAGTATTTCATATATAAAATAAATAATTCATAACATATAAATAAATAAATTGTCTGATCATGAACTTATTTAATAGTTGATTTATTAAGCAGACAATAAATAAACCTATGGCCTAAGGGAAAACTAATTGTTCCGGTCTTTTCCTTGGTTGTTACATGCCACCAGTTCAACTATGTATCACCTTGGTTGGTATCATCTCAGTTCTATATTTAACTTCCTTAGTATACCATGGGATACTCTTTTTATTACATATATTTATAACTCACATGTAGGTCAGGGGAACCAAAGGATTAGTTCATGGGAATTATATAAATATCCATGGGTATGAAAGTCCTATATTAATAATGAAGTAGTTATAACACGTAGGCCATCATGTAAAATTTAATAATTAATAATTCAAAATAATGAAATAAATTATATTAAAGATAAATAATACATACACAGGTATGGTCAAATCATGATCAAAAATACAAATGAAACGAATACAAAAAAAGTAAATTAGATAACGTTCACTTATATAAATTTTTTATTATTAAGATAAACACACCTATATTAATTAATTAATTAATTAATTAATTAATTAATTAATTAATTCCATTTATCTTGATTTCCATTATATGTCTCTAGGAGATACCCATCATAAATGTATTATTGTAAAATAAAATGGAATGAAAATTTATTATAAATAATTATAATAATTTAATTATGAATTTATTAATTTTTAAAACCATTATTACATAGTCAAATACATATGGTTCTAATAGTGTAATTAGGTTTTAATACTTTAATTAATTATTTTAATGTAAATTGATTTTTTCCATTATTGGGATACTATATGGTGTGTACTTACAAGCTACACGTTGTGTTCCTTGTATTTCATGTATCTAGTATAAATGTCTGGGGCCTCATCATGTTTCTCATCCAAACTATAAGGTATGTAATAACAAGATACATTTCATGTGTTCCATTTTTAAAGTTTCTTCATGACCAATTGGATGAATCAGAATTCCCTTCAGACATGAAACCACACGACGTGTACTCTAGTTACATGTTGTGTGTTCCACTTTTCATGTGTTTTCCTAACCACCAAAGGATATGATGTGTACTTTGGGAATGTGAATTAATGAGTTGCACATCGTGTATTAAATATACATGTTGTGTGTCTCATTAATTATATAATATTTGAATCTCACATAGTTAAAAACCATGTGTTTGACCATATAGTTAAAGTGAATTTCACAGCTAAATTGGGTAAACTACACAACATGTATGCTAGCTACACGCCATGTAATCGAACAAAAAGTGTTCCATGATGTCCTGGTCTACATATGGTATGAACTAAATACATCATGTGTAATAGTTACATGGTGTTTCATGTATCCCATGACACATCCAAGTGTAGTAATCAAGGCTACATGATGTGTACTCCTACTATATTCCTTGTAGCCCAATCAACTAGCCAGAAAACTATAGAACCTACCAATAGAATCTATGATCATTCATCATTTATTCTTAGACCATATGATATTATGAATCTTAAATGATGAAAATTAAAATATATAACGCATGTTAATTAAACTACTGATTAAAGAATGAATAACCTAGAAATGAAATATATGGCCACTATTGAGCATAATCCACCAAAAATAAAATAAATAATTATAAATTTAAAAAATGACCTCTTTTATTCATCTTGAAGGTTCCATGTATAGTAGAAGAACATTTTTGGGAGAATAACCTTTATGGTTTTTTCTGATTCAATGAATTATTCACCAATTTTTCTATAAGTAAATGTTATGACCAATGAATTATTTTAATGAAATATTGATATAGAAAATCCTTGAAACCAAAGAGGATCTTGTGCATGTTAAATTCATAGTTGATTTAAATTGTATCTGAAGAATGATTAACTCATCTTAGGATATTTCATTGAAGATGTTGTTGATCATATAGAAAACCCTTTTTGTATTACAATTGTTTCCAAGGGAGGACCCTAAGTAGATCCCTTCAAGAGATGATCCACACTTGGTCCTTGGATCTCTAAATTACACTAATGGAATTTCAGGTGCTAGCATAGAAGATCTATTATCTTTTTTTCATCTTGATCACTTCCTGTTCCTTTGGGATTGAAGGATTGTAACTTGTTATTCTCATTCTTGAGAATATGAGAGATTGAAGAATCTAGAGAGAAGTATGTCGTGTGAAATGATTCGCAATATATTTATTGAGCTAGGGTTTAGGTTAAAATATAATTTAATAACACAATGACCCTTTAATAACATAATAAGACTTATCTTACACCATTCCAAACAATATTATTATTATTATTATATTATGTATTAATCTAACTAGAGAAATGATAAATATTATTTTACAAAATTTTAAATTAATGTTTTTCATCAAAAATGATCATGGTATATTCATCATCCTTTGAATTTATCAAATACACATATAAATATTTAATTAATTATTTTATTCTTAAATAAATATTTTATTCACTATTTTGTGAAAAAATATTTATTAAATATTCAATAAATAAATTAAATATTCTATTCACATTCTATAGAATAAATATTTATTTAATATTCATGATCAAATAATAGTAAATAAAATTATTCCTTATTCTTTAGAATAATATTTATTATAATAATTAAAAGTAAATATAATTTAATTGAGATCAATGGAAACAATTAGTGTGTAACTTTATAGGCTTCTTTCTCATTAGCTTTATGTGATCATGCCTAATGTCCATGATTACATTCTAGAAATGGGTCATGGAACCCAAGAGAAACTGGTTTAATGTCCCAATACTACAAAACTCATATGAGTGCTCATTGTATAATATAATCCTCTTCTCAAAATATCTCATAAAGATGGTTTCCCAACTATGTCATCAAACTATATGGTTGAAACATATTTCATTGACTATCTGAAATAAAAAAAACACTGACGCCATGTTAATAAAATTTATTGAGCTAGTTTAATTTCAATCAATGGGCTGAGATATCAAATTCCATAAATATTGAGGGTAAAATCATTACTTGAATTATCTATTAATGACATGACATTCATGATTCTCCCAGTATACCCTACTTCCCCATGAACATATGACATCACAGTTTTGGTCAATAAATCTATGTATAATAGTCATTACTTTCATTAATTGGAATATTAAATTCAAAGGACCATTAAACACACTCATATATTATAAACTCCAATAACACATGGACATGTAGAATTCTTTCTGGATGGTCTATTATCTTAATCTCCCATCTTAGAGATTACCAAGTGTGAACTTCATAAGATGAACTCTCACATTCTTATGTTTACTCAGACCTAAAATTCAAAATACTATATATCCCATCATAAAATATTATCTGATCAAAGAAATATTTTTAAGAATATCATCAAGGAATTTTAAGGTTCACATCATATCAGGTAACTTAAATGCACTTTTTAATGTAATATATACTCTAGGAAATTATTACATCAATGTCAAAAAGAATAATGAATGGTATGTAATACGAAGTTTTATTGATATTATAATTTTAAAATATATATGTAATCTATAGAACAAATAGTTAGTTATATAACACTAATACCAACATAGAATAATGATGTATAATCGTATTAGTAAACAAAGGAAGTCTACCTAATAGATGTGTTTCCCCATCACTAACTCATAATCTGTACATACTTCATATAGATAATTTTGACCTACAACAAGAGTATTCAACACCAAGGGAACTGGAAAAATTTCCACCTCAAGTTCGAAATCACAAAATAGTGTTGGTTATATGAAGGATTGTGTATCTCCTAAATCAAACATAACATGGACCCGAAAAGAAAACAAGAATGGGGTAACTAAAATGATGTATGACTCACCTGGAGTTGGAAACTTCAAACCATGCAGTTGATTATGAACTTTTCCATAGCCTCTATGACCCTAATGGAGACCACCACCATGGATCCACTCTACTCTCTAAGTTCTAGGATCATCTTGGGGTTTTCCTCAAAATACATTATCTCCTCTCTAGTGATCCAAAGTTTGAGAATCCTAGTGATGCTACCACAATTAAAACTTCCTTAATGAAGGTACCTAAAGTGGATCACCAATTTAATGTTATATGGTCATAAAGGTTAATAAATCATGGTTTAGATAACCTCATCTTTGACAAGATATATATGCATTGGATCACTTAGTAGGGGATAGAAAGACTCCACCCCTAGAGAAACAAGATGATGAAGGTTAAGAACGACATATATCTATATAAAATATATTCTATCCAAGAAGATGGGAACCATGGATCATAGCTCCACTATTTGTAGAATCTTTATGACTTCCCTTTCATTGTGATTAAGTTATGTCCAGTGTCTTATTAATAACCTATGCTCTTTCTAGCACCTCAAGATAAGTCATCATCATAAACAGGGTAACCTAGAACTAGATATATTGATGAAAATCCTCCTTGAATTGCCTTTCCCTATAATCCTCATTGGATAATAATTATGAAGAATATATTAGAAGGGTCTTCAAAAATATTTCAAACTCTAACATGATACAACTCCCTGGTCGAAGGGAAAGCATCTCCTCCTGATTGTCTTCCTTCATGGTTGAAGAAAGAAACCCTGCTCAAAACTAGTTTCAAAACTTCTCCCATATATACATCACCTCCTTAAAACCCAAATAGAACATGAACTTCAAAAAACTTTCTTCTCCAAGCAACATCATCACCTCTAATGAAACCCGATACTCCTTCTAAGAATGGATTGAACTAAATAAAATTCATACCTCCTCATACCATACCTAAATTACTATGACTAAAATAGAGCACTCATACTACTATAAACTCTAGCATTGAAACTATTAAAGTGTACCCATATAAGTTTATTCATCATTAACTAATAATTTGTGGTGATTCACTAATATGTACTATGAAAAGTCTTCAATGTGAACCTGATGTGGACGTCGACCTATAGCCATAACTATAAATAGAAAAATGATTAAGGACACATAAAACTATAATATAGAATATTTAATATTCATTTATTTTTTAATTAAGGTTCATCCTAATACCAAGTTCTACCCATTTAAAATAGAAACACAAAGAAGAATTATATGTAACCATTTCCTCGGTCTCTACCCCAAAAACATTATTGCTTCGCATAGTAGGCTCAATAAACTTAATGTTACATAAAATTGATTATAGGGGGGCCTAAATACATGTGTGCAATATGGACTCCCTTGTTTACATTACATAATAAGTTTAGATGACAATATTTCCCTATAAACCTATTTAAACCAAGGATGCTCATTGCAAATAGTGGATGTTGTTTTGTGTTTGTTTTCAATATGCACATGGATGACTATGGAGTTTTCAAAGAATGAGGTCATACATTTGAGGATGAATGTTTTATTGAAGGTGGTGCAGTTTTCCAATATTTTCCAAATTTTTGGGCCTCAAAAAATCGGGAGTTTTGTAACGGTTTGTTGTAAAAGTATGCGGTGAATGTGTGTGGTACGCGGTGAAGGTGAACCGTGCATAGTGAAGGCACGTGATACGCGGTGAAGGTGTGAGGTATGTAGAGAGGGTGTGCAGTACATGGTGAAATCATGTGGTATGTGTAATGGTGCACAGAACTAAAAACAGTTCGCAGAAACGGTACGTAGTGAAGGCATGTGGTGTGTGAAATGATGTAGAAAATGGTTCGCAATGACTGTACATGGTGAAGAGATGCAGTACATAGTCCAATAGAAATATGATACGAGGAAGGTAAAGGGTATGCGAAAAACGTTCCCAGTTCATAGGATTGTAGTACATGGTGGAGGCTAATAGTACATATATGAATTTCAGTTTATATTGATGATTTTCCCACATTGAAAATTTGTGAAAATCAGATTACTGAAATTTGTGGAGTTATGTGCCTATTTATGGAGTAGTAATCCCCTTTGTTAAGGGATGAGATTGGAGATTAAAATTTCAAGAAGAAATTCGGTGAAGTCTAAAGTGGTACACAGAGGAGAATATGGTACACAAAGAGAGTCATCTGCATAATAAAAACTATTCATGGTAGAGATCATGGTTTGCATAGGAAGATCTCATAGTACGCGTCCGATCAAGGCAGTACGCAGAGCCGGATGGTACATAGAGGAGTGGGGCAGTACGCGGTGTAGGGGAGTATTCAAAGAAGGAATGTTCGTGAAGGAGATGTAAGGTACGTGGAAATAGCAGTGGTACATGTAAATAGCTAGATGGTATATGGAAACAACAGCGTTATACAGATATCGAAGCAGTACACAGAACACCCACAAAATCTTTAAATTTGGCCAAATCAGTTTGTGAAATTAATTTCCATAACATATCGATGTATAGGAAAATAAATTACATTTGTGAGTGATTTTGGTACTTCAACGGAGCATCCATTTACATTTGAGGATGCATAAATTAATTCCAAACCATTGAAGCAACCTTCAAGTCATTAAACTAAGTGAAGATTCTTCCAATGCAGTGAGAAAGGGGGAGTCAGCATAAGTGATCTGAGTGTCCAATCAGTTAAACATTGTAAAGGATGTGCACCTAGAATAGATTGGTTGTGCTAAACTCTTGTAATCCACAATGTTTAAAGATTAGTGGTTTTTGGTAGGACTGACACATTTTCGGCGTATGCTCCTTGGACATAGCCCTTAGTGGTGAACCAAGTAAAATTGATGTGTCATTACTTTGCATGTTATTGTTTATTTTCTGTATATCCTCTTAAGATGGGTTTAATAAGTTTCTACCAACATGAGAATAAGATCCATCAGTTTAAAAGAAAAATTTGACACCCTGATTCACCCCTCCCCACTCAGGGTGTTTCGGGGTCCTTCAAGTGGAATCAAAGGCAGTTTGCTGGTGTAGAATCCATCTATCATGGAGAATCCTATCAATGTTAGGGGATTTATCCTCTTTGATGGAATTAATTTTTAAATATGTAAAAACAACATGAGATCTCACCTAATATCTCTTATAATGGAGTTATTATTTTCTACTACGTTGGGAATACAAGTCAATGATCCTTCATGACTATCGATGAAAAATATATATAGGAAATTGCTTGATGATGATGAAAAAGCACATAATTCTCTCACTAAATCCCTTTATGATCATATTTATCTAAAGGTAATGAGTTTCACACCTTCCAATTAAATGTGGGATAAACAAGATAATATTTATGAATGAGATATTAAAGTGAAGTAGGAAAAACTTAAAGTACTACACAACATGTTAGACGATCTGAAGATGCACATTGATGAGAATGTAGACACCTTTGTTATTTGAATTACTAATGTTTTAGGTGTAATCTGAGGTCTGGGTGAAGAAATCATGGAAATTTACATAGTGAATAAAATCTAGAGAATAATTCCACCCCTTTACAATGAAAAGGTGTCAGACCTTAAGGAAAGTGATCTCTCCAAACTCTCACTGGATGATCTTCTGAGCAATCTATCAGCTTATGAAATGAGAATCAAACCAGAAGAAGCTAAAAATCATGCGGGAAAGGAAATTAAATTCAAATTCATAGAAAAACTAAATGTTTCAAGAGATAGTGGTGATGAATATGGTGACAAAAATGAAACACTTTCTCTCATTTTCAAGAATATCAAGAAGGGAATTGGGAAATTTGAAGGAAATCCACCTATGGATTGTTTTCTCTATGGAAGAGTTTTACACATTACCTCTCAATTCTCAGGAAATTTTATAATGAAGATATTGAAGTTGAAAACATGGAAAAGCCTCAAAAAATATTCTTCAGAAATGGAAACTTCAAATATGAAAAGAAAGTACAGAAGAACAATTTTTTCTATAAGGAGGAAGATGATGATAATAAATTCTTTGAGGAATAAGAACCATAATTTAAGACTGGAAACCATTACTCTATGATGTCTACCATTGAAAAGTCAGAACCATTGACAGAAAAAGCTGTATTTAATTAGTTGACTACTAATTTTGATCCCAAGATGCAACATAAGGATGCTTTTGGTAAGATTTATATTAAATTTAAGAGATGAAATAAGTGGAAAGCAATGGTGTAGGAATAATCAGAATATATTGATTAGTTGGAAGTAGAAATTGAATGACTAGAAGAACTGGTGAAAGTACAATCACCAATCCTTGAAAGTACTAATGATGTTATGGAACTAAAACTCCAAATTGAAGAACATGAAAATGTCATTAATGACCTTACCTTGAGACTGGTGGAGAATCCCAAGACCATTGAGGGACTTGAAGAAGAAGTTGTTACTCTAAGATGTAAACTAGAAAGTGAATAAATTTCAAAAAAAAAGAATAAAATACAATTTGGAAGGTTCTCGAATGCTGAGCTACTAGAGAAGGAAAAAAATTGTTCTAATAGAGTTGAAAATATCTTGAGTGATCAAAGACCCACATGCATTGAAAATAGTGTAATTGGTTGTGATACCGAAATGTAAAATTCTATTAATAAAGTGACCCATAATAAAGGTAAGATGAAAGTTAATCCTGTTGAAAAGACACTAGATGTTCTGAAAATAAAACCCTTAAATCAAACTGAAAGGAGAATTGAAGATTATCCTCGATTTTCCAAAAATGATAGGCAGTAAAACTATTTTCCTGAGGAAGAAGGCATTAGGAGAAATATATGTTAGAAGACATTTCCTATCATGAAGTTTCAGTTTTGTGGCAATCTGGTCCATACCTTGTTATACTGCGAAGAGGCAAGGATCTATTTGAATGGGGAAGAGTTATGAGTTCAACAAAGGAGAACATATTCATATCCTACTTATTATAGAAGAAATAATTTCTATGGATATTTTTTTCACTGTTCTAACTTTGGCCATAAAGTTGTGTATTGCAGGAAGAGGTATGATAGGAGAAATTTTTTCAATGTTCAGAGATGAATCAATACACATCAAAGAAAAAATGTTTCTAATTCAAATAGGTTTTATCCTATGGAATAATAATTTGAATATGAAGAACCCATTTACACAAAAGAGAGAATTAAAAGTCCATCAACTCCTTATACACAATCCAATATCTCATGGAGAGAAACGAGGAAAATTAAAGAGTCCAATTTTACAGAAGTATCCCTCAAAGATATAAAGAACAACAGCTCCTGGATTCTGGATAGTAGATGTGCATCCCACTTGATGGGTAATGAAGACCTATTAACAAATGTCAAGAAAAAGGATGATAGAATAGTAAGGTTCGGTAACGTTGGCTCTATGAAGATAAAAGGTAGTGGAAGTATTGAGCTATATAATGGAGAGCTGAAGAAAATTGAAGACCTGTATGTGGAATTTCTATGTCACAATCTTATTAATGTGAGTCAACTATGTGACTTATGTCTTATTGTGACATTCAATCGGAATGGTTTTACTATAAGAGGAAATTCTGGGAATTCTCTCATGAAAGGATGTACAAAAGAAGGCAACATATATCAGGTTGACAACAAAGAGAACATTTTCTACCTAACAGTTGGAGAGGAAAAAAATATGGCATCAAAGATTGGGGTACATAAATTAGCAAGACATTTATAAGATATATAAGATGAAGATATTCATGGATATCCCTAATCTGGAGCGTGAATGAAAAATGACCTACGATGCTTTCATATGAGGGAAACTTGTCTACAGTTCCTACCAGCCATATAAGAAAAGAGAATAAAACATCCTTGACCTCATTCATAAAGATTTATATTGCCCAATTAATTTTTCTAGAATTCATGGAGAGAGGTACTTTGTTCTTTTAATATATGATTACAGTATAATGGCATGTGTGATCGTTATACGCAGGAAGAAACTGGTACTTGATTGCATGAAAACATATCAAAAAATCACTGAGAATGATGCTGGATAGAACATCAAAGTCCTACGGTATGACAATGAAGGTGAATACACATCCTTTGAATTTGAAATTTTCCTAAAGATGCATCGGATACAACATGAGGTGGAATCTATGAGAACTACATAGTAAAATAGAGTTATTGAGCATAGGAATCGATACATAAACAACATGGCCAGAACTATGCTGATTGAGAGTCGTATTCCACGACATTACTAGAATGTGGTAGTACAAGCTCCAATGTATATCCAAAATTGAACAGGTCTATATATGGGTGAAATAAAGACACCATGTGAACTTTGACATGGAAGGAAGCCCTATTTGAAATATTTTTTTATTTTTGGAAGCAAATGTTTTATTCGAAACAAAGAATGAAATCAAGGGAAGTATGCTGAAAATGAAGATGAAGGAATATTTCTTAGATACTCAATGAATATAAAAGCCTACAAGTGTTTCAATAAGTGCTTGGGAAGAATTGTAGAATGCAATGATGTAAAGATCATTGAATAGAAAACCCTGGATTTTTTAAGGATTCTTATACTGATGTGATAGAATATGGGAAATAATGTGAACATGGAACAAATTCTAATATAGTGGTAGAGATAGGTGTGAAAAACTCTCAAGATTCTCATCAGTATGTTGACTCTGAAGAAGAATTTGAAGAGGAATCCATAGCTAGAGAGAATTCGGTTGAACCCCAGATAAGAAATTGAAGAGCATAGATTGATCAGTCCAACATTATCAGCAATCGGAATGAACCTACATAGATAAGGATAATGAGGAATAATGCACAATCTGCATTTCTATCAGTTATGGAACCGTCCTTATTTGAACATGTAGTGAAGGATGAGTCGTTGGTGAAAGAAATGAATGGAGAGTTAGATCATATTGACAAAACTCATACATGGGATATTGTTAAAAGACCTGGAGATCATAATGTGATTGGTAGGAAGTGGATTTTCAAGAACAAATTTGATAAATAGGGAAATGTGATTAGAAATAAGTTTTGTATAGTCTGTAAAGGATATTCGCAAATTGAAGGTGTTTATTTTGAGGAAAAAATTTCTCCCATAGCGGGACTGAAGTCAATCAGGCTATTTCTTTCCATAGGAATCCAAATAGGTTTTAAATTTTATCAAATGGATTTCAAGACATCATTCTTAAATGGAGTATTCGAAGAAGAATCCTACATTCAATAACCCGTAGGGTTATTTCTTGGCAATGATGAACTAATGGTTTAAAAATTAAATAAATATCTTTATGGCCTAAAATAGAAACCTGATTATCCAATAAAAACATATATTTTAATTAAATTTTAATTTTATTAAATGTTCATTTTTGATCTTATGGGCCTGAGTTAGTGGATTTTGATTTTGAACATCCATTCTCATCATTTGTGCACTTCATGCCTAATGTACACCAATTTATACCCAATGAGTCATCTTATTCTAAGGAATGTAATTATCCATATTTTAATTTGATATTTTTTGAAATGGATATTTACTTAAATTTAAAAAAGAATTCTTTCAGGGATCAATGGATGATTCATAAAGGATGAAGGAGATATTTGGCGATGAAAAGAAACAATTCTGGAGAAGGAAGATTGAACACCAGCCTGCTGATGAGCATGTGGGGCCCACAATACAGGTCCAATGAAGCCCAAATTTCGTATTCTTCTATAAGAAATATATAGTAACAAATAATTCTTCAGGAGACAGTACTAATTATTCCTCAATTATGGTTATTTAAGCGTCCCAAGTTAGAGATAAAATTATGGGCCAGATTCTGTGGCCTAGAAAAACAGCCCACTAATATGATCATATCTCGTAATACACAACTCCAAATAGGCCCAAATTGTACAGGAGGTTAGAAGGAATCCGGGGATCCAATTTCTTCTTCTATGGCCCACTCTTATTCGGCCATCTAGAAGGCTTTACAAGCACGTCTGTTCAGTGAAGGAAAGCTGGCTTCCACCTCGGGTCAAGGGTGGAAAAATCAACTCTCCCTTACTTTCCACCCACCTATGGCCTACCACAATTAATTGAGGAGAGTTGTACTATTGGAGGCTCGACCCAAGGGCTCAAAATGACTATTTAAGGTAGTGGTGGTGGAGGAGTTGATCATCTTTGGTGCTTTGTTCAATTGTAATGTTATGCTGTAATTTTGTTGTCTCAAGTATGTATTTCACATGTAAGTTCTTCAATTCACTTTAGTTTCTTAATAAAAGTTCTTCTTCTCCTATTATTCTGTTTTTCTACATCTCAATTTGATACCGTTGCCTCAAGGTGAGAATTTATTCACACCAAACCTTGTGAAATTATTCACACAATGGTGGAGTGATCATTTTATTTTTGTTGTTTTCTTTACTTTTCCATTTCCTCCCTCATGAGTCTACTTTCCACTTCCATTGAAACCATGGGATCGATGGAGGGTTAACCCACTTATGGTTAGTTCCAAAGGAGTATCAAGGGGATATATTGGATGTTATTTATCACCCTATTAATGTATAATCACTTCTTTAATTGATATTTTTATTTGATGATTTTTAAACTCCATCGTCCTTGTTGAATTTAAGGCCACACACTTCAAGTGCTAATACGAACCTTTACCTTGAAGTGCTCAAAAAATTGATCATTAAAGTGTATAGGTGATTAGTATTAAAGGGTTTAGTCATTAAACCAGTAAGTGATGATGTTGTTTTATCTCTTTAAATGAACCCATCTCAAATATAAGAAATTGAAATCATTGAAAAGGAAATACGTCCAATCCACCCCGAACGATAACCTAGGATCAACTCATTATTTTAAATTGAATTTACTTAAATCTGTTAGTTATCATTTAAACCCATCTAAAATCAACCCAAGTTGTCCAATTCATATCCAAAAACATTCCTTACAATGTGTGTGTCTATAGGTTACTTCTTAGGCCTCTATGGATTCGACAACCCAAGCTAGACTACAAGGACCGTCCTACCTTCTTCTTTTGGGTAAATTTGAGTGAGAATCAAATTTTGGCACCATTGATAGGGAGCCAAGTAATTAATATAAACACCCATTCTATTCTCCCCCATTTCTTCTTTTCTCATCCAAATTCTCTTATCTTGTCCCTTTCTTGTTTTTTTTTCTTTTGGTGCATGTCCGCCTACACCCGTGATCAATCAAACCGTTTAGTTAGGGTGGATATTCCTGGGGTTGGGGAGTCAAGTACACCAAGGGAACTCTTTCCATTATATCCTAATCTTCATAATACTCCAGAGTCAAAAATTGATACTATTTCAATGGACGGTCTTCAAAGAAACCAACTCATAAACCCGGGTGGGAACCAAAATGGAAACCCAAATGAGGCAGCCCCAAACTTGGGGAATGCAATGGATCAAACTATGAATGACTACCTCACACCTTCTTGGACCAATTCCCCCTCATGCATTAGACACAATTACCTAAGAGATGCCAACTACATCTTTAAACCCCATGTCCTAAACCATCTTTCCACATTCCATGGAATGGAGTCTGAGATGCCCTACCTTCACATTAAGGAGTTCAATGACATTGTAGAAACCATGTGTCCCCCACATCAACTAGAATCAGCTAAGATGAGGCTATTTCCTTTTTCTTTAAAGGATAGAGCTAAAAAATTTCTAAACAATTTGAGACCATCATCCATCAACTCTTGGTACCAACTACAAAAATAATTCTACAAAAAATACTTTCCCCACCACAAAACAATTGCACTTAAAAAGAGTATCCAAAACTTTTTCGAAAAAGAAGGATATTCATTCTATGAAACATGGGAGAGGTTCAAAGACACTCTAAAAATGGTTCCACATCATGGTTTTTCTATACCTGAACAAGTGATAATTTTCTATGAAGGTTTGGGTCCGGGGAATAAACAATTCATTGACATGATGTGTAATGGAACCTTTAAAAACAAATCCCCAAATGATGCTTACAAGTATCTAGAAAGCCTTTCTGAAAAAAACCAAACATGGGGAGCTACACCTTATTCTGAAAAGCCACAAAGAACTACTGGAATTCATACACTTAGAGAAGAAGAAATCCTTAGGGATAAACTCGCAACATTCTCTAGGAAGGTTGAAGAGATAGACCATAGAAAAGTCCATGAAATCCAAACTGTTGACCTTGTTTGCACAATTTGTGAAAAAAATGACCATAAGACAGACAACTGCCCATCCATTCTATCCATCAAGTATGTTATTTTAGGAGGACCCCCAGTAGAAGTAAATGCTTTGAACTTTCAAAAACCTCAATACCAAAACACCTTCAACCCAAGGTATAACGACCACCCAGGCTTCCGCTGGAAAGATAACCAACAACCTAGCCAACCACAGGGACAAAATCCTTACCCCCATCATAACTACCAATCCCATAACTAGTTACAAACCCAACCTATCCAATACCAACAGCCACTGGTCCATTTTCAACAAACCATCCCACCTCCAAAATATCACACTGGGATAAACCAATCTTCTCAAGCACCAACCCAAACAGTTCCATAAAGCCTACTATAACAACTGTGCAAACAAATGGAGAGGATGAAATTAGAAGTCTCTTCCCTAAAACAAGAACTTCAAACCATCAAAACTGGAAAGGCACCCATGCCTACTCAGGCGGTGCCATCCTCAAATTCAAGGGGAGATTCAAGTTGTGATCAAACAACTCATGAACAACTAAAGGCTGTGACTATTTTAAGAAGTGGGAAATCAATTGAGAAACCTGAAAAACTAATTAAAAACCCACATGAAGATTCAAACTTGGATGAAAATCCAAATGAACCAAATGATCAAACTGAAAAACACGATAACATTTTCAAAGAAACAACTCTTCAACAAACAACCCCACAACCTGCACCATTTCCTCAACGCATGAGGGGGAAGCCCAAGCCTGAACTGAGTAAAACATTGAGGGAAATATTTTCACAAGTCAAGTTGAACATACCCCTTCTCGATGACATCCAAACCACACCTTCCTACTCAATGTACCTTAAGGAATTGTGCACTTTTAAAAGAAAATTTTCACATAAAAATCAAGTCCTTTTGGTTGCTAATGTGAGTACCACCATTCAAGGGACCATTCCTCCTAATTTGAAAGACCCAGGTGGCCCTTACATCAATATTGAACTAGGAGAAAGAAAAGTTGTCAAGGCCTTGTGTGATCTAGGTGCTATTGTCAATCTCATCCCCTATGTTGTTTACTGCCAGTTAGTCCTAGAAGAACTCCAACCCACATTTGTCACACTTCAACTTTCTGATTGTAGCATTAGGGTTCCAAAGGGTATTTTAAAGGATGTTCTGGTAAAGGTTGAAAACTTCATCTACCCTGTTGACTTCATTGTCCTTGACAACCATCCAAACTTAGGAAATAAGGAACAAACCCCAATCATCCTTAGTCGTCCTTTCCTTGCAACAATCAACTATGTTATCCGAGTTCGAAATGGGAACATGACCATCAACTTTAGAAACATGAGTCTAGACTTGAACATATATAATGCAAGCTTACAAATAAGGGATTATGAGGACATTCATGAAGTAAAAATGATAGGAAGCATTGATAATAAATCCATGGAACATCAAGGAATATTTAATGAATGTTTAAGTTAGGATGAGATTGATTTCCTTTGTTCATATGAAGGAAGTTTATCTCCTTGGCTTGAATCATTTTCAAATTGCTCTTATGATGAAGTCTTAGGTCCAACAATCAGTGAAACCTTTCAAGAAACCACTTTCATGGAGACCACTCTAAATTCCTTCCCTAAATCTAATCAAGCCAATATAGTAGCTGAAACTTATACATGTGGGGAATAAATCCTATCTGAAACTCTAAAAAAAATAAATTGAAATTGATCCAATTTCCCAATCTTCTGTTGAAATTACGAACCAACCTAATATTGAATTGAAGAAACTTCTCACTACACTCAAGTATGCTTTCCTAGGGGAAAATCAAACACATCCTATTGTCATTTATTCTTCTCCTGAAGCCAATCATGAGAGGATGCTTCTATATGTCCTTAGGAAACATAATAAAGCCATTGGTTGGACCCTTTCTGATATTCCTGGGATTATCCCACTTATCAGGACTCATAGGATTGTTCTGGAATCTGATTCAAATGCATTTCGTCAACCTCTACGGTGACTCAATCCTAATCTCATGGAGGTTGTAAGGAAAGAACTTCTGAAATTGTTAAAATCTAGTATCATATATCCCATAACTGAGAGTGAATGGGTGAACCCAATCCAAGTGGTTCCAAAAAAGGAAGGAATCACAGTGATAACCAATGAGGATGGAGAGATTCTTACAACAAGGGTGAGTAGTGGATGGAGGGTCTGCATTGACTATAGGAAGTTAAACTCTGTCACCAAGAAGGACCATTTCCCCTTACCATTCATTGACCAAGTCCTTGAGAGAGTGGCAGGTCATGCCTTCTACTATTTCCTAAATGGGTACTCTGGATATAATCAAATTGAGGTCTCCCTAGAAGATCAAGGGAAGACTACATTCACATGTCCATTCGGTACCTTTGCCTTCAAACACATACCCTTTGGTTTATGCAATGCTCCTGGAACCTTCCAGCGGTGCATGATGGGAATCTTCTCAGACATGGTAGGGGATTTTCTAGAGGTCTTCATGGATGACTTCTCTGTGTTTGGGGATACATTTGAGGGATGTATACAGAATGTGGAGAGAGTCTTTTCAAGATGTGAAGAAAATAATTTGGTCCTAAACTGGGAAAAATGCCATTTCATGGTTAAAGAGGGACTAGTTCTAGGTCATATAGTCTCAGGTAGGGGGATTGATGTTGATAAAGCCAAGGTTGACATCATTCGTCACCTTCCATCACCCAAAACTATTAAGGAAGTGAGGTCTTTCTTAGGACATGATGGTTTCTATAGAAGATTCATCAAGGACTTTAGCTCAATCTCTCGTCCCCTTTGTGCTCTACTAGTAATGGATGCTCCATTTTTTTTGGATAGAAAGCTGTGAGGGTTCATTCTCAACCCTCAAATCCTCTCTCACCTCTCCCCCCATCATGAAATCTCCAAATTGGAACCTTCCTTTTGAACTTATGTGTGATTCCAGTGACTTTGTTGTAGGAGCTATGTTAGGACAACATTGTGATAAAACTCCTTATGTCATTGCTTATACAAGAAAATCCTTAAATGATGCCCAAATCAACTACACCACCACTGAAAAGGAGTTACTTGCTATTATGTTTTCCTTAGATAATTTTAGGTCCTACCTCTTAGGATCCCCCATCACTGTGTTCACTGACCATTCTGTACTAAAATACCTCTTCCAAAAACAAGATGCTAAGGCTAGACTGATTTGGTGGGTCCTTCTCTTACAATATTTTGACATCACAATCAAAGATAAAAAAAGGTGTTGAAAATATTGTAGTTGATCACCTATCTAGGATGTAATTCAAAGACAACTCAAATCGCATTTCTGTGTCTCATTCATTTCCTGATGAACACCTATACTCTGTGAGTGACTACACTTGGTATGCCGACATAGCCAATTTTTTACTTACAGGAGTCATTCCAAAATTCTTAGGGACTCATGCTCAAAGTAAATTCCTTTCTAATGTTAGACACTGTGTGTTTGATGATCCATACCTCTATAAGTTCTTCCCTGATCAAGTTATTAGAAGGTGTGTCCCATAATCTGAACAAGAGTCCATCTTTAAATTCTGTCATAGTGAGGCATGTGGAGGTCACTTTTCCTCTAAGAAAACATCTGATAAGATTCTTCAGTGTGGTCTTTTCTGTCCAACCCTCTCAAGGGATTCCTACACATTTTGTCAAAGTTGTCCTAGGTGTCAACAAGTAGGGTCCATCACAAAAAGGAATCAAATGCCACTCACTCCCATCTTAGTGGTTGAAATCTTTGACTGTTGGGGAATTGATTTCATGGGTCCCTTCCCAAACTCTAGGGGATATCTTTACATTCTCTTAGCTATTGATTATGTCTCTAAATGGGTTGAGGACATTCCTACAAAATCCAGTGATCATAAAACTGTGATTAGATTTCTCAAGGAAAACATCTTCTCTAGATTTGTAATTCCTAGTGCTATCATTAGTGATCGTGGAACTCATTTTTTCAATCATCCATTATCATCACTCATGGAAAAATATGGAATTTCTCACAAGGTTTCCACTGCTTACCACCCATAGACCAATGGTCAAGCTAAGTTAGCCAATCGTGAAATCAAACAAATTCTTGAGAAAACAGTCAATACTTCTAGGAAAGATTGGTCTAAGAAACTCTTGGATGCTCTTTGGGAATATCGTACAGCATTCAAAACCATCCTAGGAATGTCACCATATAGGTTGGTTTATGGAAAATCATGCCATTTACCTGTTGAAATTTAGCATAAGTCCTTTTGGGAAATTAAGAAGATGGATTATGACCTCTCATTGGCCAGAACAAAAAGGAAATTAGATCTCAATGAACTACAGGAATTAAGGATGGAGGCTTATGAAAATTCAAGGATCAATAAAGCTAGAGTTCAAGCCTACCAATCTAGGAATATCAAGTTCAAACATTTTGAATCGGGAAAACTTGTTCTCTTGTATAGTTCAAAACTTAATTTACACCCGGGAAAGTTAATGTCTAGATGGTTAGGTCCTTTCATAGTGCATCATGTATTCCCCCATGGGGCAGTAGAGATTCAAGATCCCATAAGTCGTTAAATTTTTAAGGTCAATGGTCAAAGGTTAAAACCATTCATTGAATCATTCAATAAACAGGAAATAAAGGTGGAGTTAACTGAGCCAACCTATGAACCAGAAAAAAATGATTGATTTAGGATCCATGTTGGGCTAACGACATTAAACAAAGTGTTTCATGGGAGGCAACCAATGTTTTTCATGTTTTCAGTCTTTTTGGAATAATTTTTTTTAATCATTTTGATATTTTAAAAAATTAGATTTTTGATCTGTTCTTCTATTATAAGTATGGATGGGTATGAAAGGGGAGCACCATATTCATATGTGTCACGTGGTGTGATCCCTGAGTACTACCTTACCCAGAAAATAAAAAGAAGACAATATATCATCAGTTGATTTCATAAAAAACCATAAAAATGATGAGACTTGGTATTAAATAAATTGTTGTGTTGTTTGTTTGGTTTGGTTTGTTCTTGTTTGTATGGTTTAGGGACTATTTTTTTGGTGATACATATTCAATCAAGGAGGTGCCTATATCTCCCATGAGAACAAAGAGTGATTTGGGAGCACCATAATCATCATTATAAAGCCACGAGGTGAACTTGTTCCATGCCCTTTCCAACTCATTTCCCCCCCCCCACCCACTTCTCCTCTATTTTCTTTTTACGAAACTAGGGACAGTTTCATTCTAAGTTGGGTGGTGTGGAAACAAAATTTTTGTTAAAAAAACAATGATAAAAAAAAGGTAAAGTAAAATTCCTTTATCATTCATATAATAACATCTTTTCTCACATTAAAACTACATAGAAAAAAAATTATTTCCTTTACTCTTAATTTAATTCATGGTTAAGTTTAAAAGCATTGATTTTGGAATTTTGGTTGTCCAATGAAAATTTTCATCATTTTTATTTTCATCCATTAAATCAAAATGCCACAATGCACGTCCTCTAGACTGTGGGGTAATAATTTGAATTTTTGGGGTCCCATAATAAATAGCATAGGCTGGTTTGATTTTTATGAATAATATGAGTACTAAAAAAAATAAATAATAATAAATAATAATAATAATAATAATAATAAATTTGCATGTAGAGCAATGGATTGATAAAATGAGAGGCTTTAGGCACTTGGGGATCAGGACTCCAGAGTTTTCTAGCCTTGAGTTTTTCACTCTATCTCTATTTATGGTAATATGAATTTGTTTTTGATTAATTTAACTCGAGATGATGCCCAAGTATGTGGGCTTTACTTGGTTCCCTAAGGCCTTTGAGTCTGGGAGTCATCGGCAAAGTCTTACTACATGGGTTAATTTGATTAACTGCATTCTCAATTACTATAGAAATATTGCAAAAAAATCCAAAAAAAGGAATGAAGAATACTCATATTAGGATTAAATGTGATTCCACCTAGCGCTTCCATGATTTCCCCCTTGAATGAAAATGAACCCCCATATCTATTGTGATTCAAAACACATCATTACACCTAATTGAGTTGGATGAAGTATGATGATGGATTTGATCAAAGGAATGGGCTTGGGATTGGGATCTTCTTTTAAATTTATCTTGTTTTAAATTATCTTGATAGGTTATAAAGATATATTTGTGTACAGTTTACATTGTGATCATTGTTTGTTATAATATTTTTGAAGAAAGGAATTCAAATAAAATCATTGAATTATTTGATCGAGACTAGAAAATCTCAAGTTGGGGGGTGTGATTAGCCAATAAAAAAATATATGTTAATTACATTTTAATGGTATTAAATGTTCATTTTTGATCTTATGGGCATGAGTTAGTGGATTTTGATTTTGAACATCCATTCTCATCATTTGTGCACTTCATGCCTAATGTACACCAATTTAGGCCCAATGAGTCATCTAATTATAAGGAATGTAATTATCCATATTTTAATTTTGATATTTTGTGAAATTTATCTTCACTTAAATTTAAACATTTTTCATTCAGTGATCAATGGATGATTCATAAAGTATAAAGCAGATATTTGGCGATGAAAAGAAACAATTCTGGAGAAGGCATATTGGACACTAGCCTACTGATGAGAATATGGGGCCCACAACAACGGCCCAATGAATCCCAAATTTCGTAGGATGATATAATACATATATAGGAACAAATAATTAGTTATAATCTAGTTCTAATTATTCTTCCATTATAGTTATTTAAGTGGCCCAAGTTAGAGATAAAATTCTGGGAAAGATTCTGCGGCCCAGAAAAACAGGCCACTAATATGATCATATCTCGGAATAAACAACTCCAAATGGGCCCAAATTTTACAGGAGGTTAGAAGAAATCCGAGGATCCAATTTCTTATTCTATCACCCACTCCGATTTGGCCATCTAGAATGTATTACAAGTGCGTCTGTTTGGTGAAGTAAAGCTGGCTGCCACCTCGGGTCAAGGGTGGAAAAATCAACTCTCTCTTACTTTCCACCCACCAATGGCCTACCACAATTAATTGAGGAGACTTTTACTATTGGAATCTCAATCCAAGGGCTCAAAAATTCATATTTAAGGTAGTGGTGGGGAATTATTTGATCATCTTTGGTGCTTTGTTCAATTATAATGTTATACTGCAATTTTTTTGTCTCAAGTATGTCTTTCACATGTAAGTTGTTCAATTCACTTAAGTTTTTTAATAAAAGTTCTTCTTCTCCTCTTATTCTGTTGTTCTACATCTCACTTTGATACCGTTGCCTCATGGTGTGAATTTATTCGCACCAAACCTTGTGAAATTATTCACACAACTGTGGAGTTATCATTTTATTTTTGTTGTTTTCTTTACTTCTCCATTTCCTCCCTCATGAGTCTACTTTCCGCTTCCATTGAAACCATGGTATCAATAGAGGGATAACCCACTTATGGGTTGATCCAAAGGAGTATAAAGGGTCTGGATTTGATGTTATTTATCACCCCATTAATATATAATCACTTCTTTAATTGAGATTTTTATTTGATGATTTTTAACCTCCATCATCCTTGTTGAATTTAAGGCCACACACTTCAAGTGCTAATATGAACATTTACCTTGAAGTGCTCAGAACATTGATCCTTCAAGTGTATAGTTTATTAGTATTAAAGGGTGTAGGAATTAAACCAGTAAGTGATGATGTTGTTTTATATCCTTAAATGAACCCATCTCAAATATAAGAAATTGAAATCATTGAAAAGGAAATACGTCCAATCCACCCCGAACAATAACCCAGGATCAACTCATTATTTTAAATTGAATTTACTTAAATCTATTAGTGATCCTTTAAAACCATCTAAAATCAACCCAAGTTGGCCACTTCATATCCAAAAACAGTCCTTATAATGTGCGTGTCTATAGGTTACTTCTTAGGTCTCTGTGGATTTGACAACCCAAGCTCGATTATAAGGACCGTTCTACGTTCATATCTTGGGTAAATTTGAGCAAGAATCAGCACCACAGGTGTGGTTCTCTCGATTGGAATCTTATCTCAGAAATCTTGAGTTTAAAATAGGTGGTGTGGATCACAATTTCTATGTAAAGAACTATCAATAGGATCAGTTCATGGTATTGGCATACATGGATGATATTATTTTTGGTGGAAGCAAACATGGATCAGTGGATAAATTTTCCAATCACATGAAATTAGAATTTGAAATTTCCATGATTGGTGGACTAACATACTTTTAGAGTTGAAGGTACTTTAGAAGAAGGATTACACTTTCATTTCTCAAGAAAATTATGCAAGAGAGGTATTGAAGAAATTCAATATGCATGATTCCAAACCAATGTCGACTCTAATTTCAGTTGGATAAAAGCACGTAAAGTACGAGGAAGGGACTTCTGTGGATCCCACCTTGTACATAAGAATCATTGGAAGCCTACTATACCTAATAGCGACAGGGTCAGATATTGTCTTTGCGACTTGCCTTGCGGCCCACTTTTAGAGTAATCCCAAGGAAGTACATATGGAGTTAGTGAAAATAATCTTGAGATACATTCAAGGAACACATAATAATGGGATATACTTTGCAGCAGGAAGAGATAGTGAACTATCAGCATTTTCTGATGCTGACTGAGCAGAGATGTAGTGGATAGAATGTCTACTAGTGGTGGAGCATTCTAAATTGGGAGGAAATGTGTGGTCTAGTTAAGCAGGAAATAGAAAAGTACTTCACTTAGTACTACTGAAGTTTAATATATATTTTCTACCAAGGCATGCACTCAGTTACTTTGGATGAAGCAGCAACTGAGTGACATTAGTGATGAGGTGAAACAACCAATGGTGATTTATTGTGATAACAAGAGAACAATTGATCTTATGAAGTATCCTATTCATCGTTCTTGTAAAAAACATTTTGAGATCAGATATCACTTCATCAAGGAATAAGTTTAATAATGAATGATCAAATATGGACCATGAGGGAACTAATGATCAAGTGTCTAACATTATGACCAAGCCACTATCAGTGGTGGTGTTTGAGAAACATTGGTTGAACCTCGGTGTTCAGCCACCTCTGAATGCATAAGGAGGTTACGAGATTACCCTCTCCCCAATTGTTTTAACTATTTTTAATCTATTTGTGGAAATGATGTAGGTTTTTGGGGGAGATATGATCTAGGGGGAGTATGTTTTTTTAACTCTAAAAGTCAAGATTCTGTTCATTAGGTTTTTTTCCAAAGGAGCATAATGGATAAATTCAATGGAGAGTTTTTTATTGATATTATTTCTGTTTATGGGAAAGATAGAGAATAGAAAAAGATAGAAATGAAACTATGGGGGTGAAAATAAAAGGATGAGAACTCATTTATTCATATCTCTCTTGTTTTGTAAACTGAACACTGTTCACATAGACTTAGAGTGATGGATGAGTTATTTCTTGAAGGTTTGTGTTTTGATTGTGGTTGGCACATCGGTGAATTTATTTGGACATTTCCAACAAACCCAAAGGGGGAGATTATTGGAACCAAGGCTTCTCGATGCTAATAATGGAGGTTGGTTTGTGTTGTTTTTTCAATCTGCACATGGATTACTAGGGATATTTCAAAGAATAAGGTCATATATTTGAGAGTGAAAGCCATATTAAAAGGGGCACAATTTCCTAGTGTTTGCCAAATTTTTGGGCCTCAAAAATATGGATTTTGGTAATGGTTCACAGAAACGGTATATGGTGAAGGTGTGTGGTACACGGTGAAGGCGCTCGGTACGTGGTGAAGGCGTGTGGTATATAGTGAAGGCGTACGATATGTGAAGAAGGCGTGAAGTATGTAGTGAAGGTGTGTGGTATGCAGAACGGTGTGAAAAAGTGAAAATAGTTTAGAGTGAAGGTACACGGTGAAGGCATGCAATACGTGAAATGCTGCTGAAAATGGTTTTTAGTGACGGTACATGGTGAAGAGATGTAGTACGTGGGATGACTGTCATATGGTATACAGATGGTTAACGGTACATGATAAAGGTTCATAGTTTATAGGATTACAGTATGCGGTGGAGGATAATAGTATGCAGATGGAGTTTAGTTTATAGTGAATATTGTCCCACATAGAAAATTTGGGGGAATCGGATTTCTGAAATTTGAAGATTTATGTTCCTATTTAAGGAAAAGTAATCCCCTTTGTTAAGGGACAGTATTGGAGATTAAAATTTTGGGAATAAAATCGGTGAGTCTGAAGTGGTGTGTAGAGGAGAAGACGGTATGTAGAGAGAATAATCTACGTAAGGAAAATTTTTCATCAAAGAGAGCATGGTTCACATAGGAATCTCTCATAGTATGCGGTCGAGGAAGGCTTTATGCGAATCATGATGGTACACGGAGGAGTGGAGAAGTATGCGGTTTAGGAGAGTATATGGAGAATGATAGTTCGTGGAGGATCTGTAAAGTACATGGAAACAGTAGTGGTACATAGAAATAGCTGGATGGTATGCAGAAATAGTAGTGGTATATGGAAACAGCTGGATGGTGCACAGAAATAGTAGCAGTATACGGAAAGAGCAGTAGTACGCAGAACACCCATGGAAGCCTGATAATTGTCCAAATCAGTTTGATAAATTAATTTCCATAACATATCAGTGTATGGGAAAATAAATTAAATTTGTGAGTGATTATAGGACTTAAATGGATCATCCATTTATAGTTTAGGATGAATTAATTAATTTTAAACCATTGAAGCGACCTTCAAGTCGTAAAAAAGAGTGAATATTCTTCCAACGCATTGAGAAAGGGGGAGTCAGTAGAAGTGAACCGAGGGACACAATATGCTATCCCTAAAACCATGTAAAGGCAGTGCCTCTGGAATAGAGTGATTGTGCTAAACTCTTGTAATCTATAACTTTGAAGATTAGTGGTTTTTGGTATGAGTGATAAATTGTCGGTATATGATACATGGATGTAGCCCTTAGCGGTAAACCAAGTAAAATTTTTGCGTCATTAAATAGCATGTGATTGTTTATTTTCTACACTTCCTCTTCAAACATGTTTAACATGTTCCTGCCAATGTGGGAACAAGATCCATTTGTTTTAAAGAAAAATCTGACACCCTGATTCACCCTTCTCCTCTAAGGGTGTTCTGGGGTCCTTTAAAACCCATGTTCTCAACACTTCTTCCTACCTTTGAACTCCATCCAATCTATCAACTTGAACCTCTGATACTACTCTATCTGGACCCCCTCTCCACATAGGTAATCGTCCTAGGATAGTAATGAGATAAGGGAGATAATTACACCTGAACCCCTCCTCCCTTAGTCCATTGGTGGATAACAATTATTCAGTGTATATCATACACATAGATGGGAGTCATTTCCCTCTAAAACATAAGGAATGAAACATATATAAAACCACCATAAAACATATTATGATTAAAAAATTAAAAATCCAAAATACATGCATGTAATGTCATAAAATTAGATGAATTTATAAAATGGAACTACAAGTACCAAAAGATAAATTTGGCAGTGACCATGAAGCCCAAACAGCTTCTAAACAACCATGAGCTAATAATTTTCAACCTGATCACCAATGAGCTCATGTTGAACTAAAAATATTTTAAATATCCAATGGGTGATTATAACATGTAAACTCAATATAATCCTCCCTAGATCCCATAATGAAAAAGGATAAATAATGGGTTATCATGCCTAATGAGCAATAAATGAAGCTAACTCATCACCAAAATAGGTATCCTATGTTCCCAGCCTCACCATGAAACTCTCACTAAGTGTCACATACAAGTGATCGTATAATATTATATCAAAATAAGGTACTCTAATACAAATTCCCTACTGTTTTAGTGCTCTTAACCAACATCACATATCCTAATCCATATCTCTCCTAATGTAATAAATCACAAAGATGGCTAGGCTAAAATATTATAACATGTATCATATATATAACATCATCTCATCACAAACCATACACCCTATATATCACATCATCTCATCATCCCATTTCAGATCTCCAGATAGTAATTGAATATTTTAAAGGGGCCACTAAATCTTTTATTTCATGTATTGTACCTCAAGCTATCAAAACTCACCCAATTATTCCATTAATAATCTGAGGATACTGTATCTGTAAATATATGTGTTTAAAATAACCATAATCAATTATATACATCTACACAGATATATAGTAAAGGTAACCATCATGCATACCTCCACATAATACTTCCAGATGATGAGATATGTGTCAGAAGGGGTACTCAACCATCCATTCCTCATCAACCTGAATGTTTGGGAAAACACCCTCCTTGATTCCATTGGGTGTCATTCATCCTACTAACATGGGTGGTGCATTGTATGAAATCACATAGTATATAGGATATAATATATATAACAACCACACTATGAGAATTAAACTAGTATTAGGCTGAACTGAAACTATTGTCTCTCAGCCACCAAGTTACCACCGCTAAGAACTAGATATCCTTTGAGAACACCATCTTTCATAGAGCTTCCTTTAACAAGTTCTTTCATTTTATCATTTCAATATACACTAATTATTTCACTATCCATTATTTAACATTATTCCATTCATGTTTCATTAACAACCAAGTGAAATTGATTCCCTACAAGAATAATCCAACCAATTCCAAAATTGCATAAGATTATCAACATTGGAATTACATTTAAGAACCTACCCCATGGGTTAAAACATTTACTATTCATAATCATTCCATAATTTCATGTACTCTAGGAAACTTCCTGGGATTCCCTAAAAGAGATTCATAAACCAAGACCATCCAGCTACCTCACGCAGTGGGGAATGAAATGAAATTAAACAAACACCCAGGCCATCAGGCCTTTAAATAATAACATTATCAAGTAAGTATCCATCTTACATCACATCTATGAGGAATCCCAACATCAACCCATTCCATTAATCTAGGTTCCATCCCTGAAAATTCCACATATAAAACCATGCATCCCACCATCAAAGATGTTAGCTCTTACCTGAAACACAGTACTCCCCACCCTTATCTCTCCAAACCATCATCTATCCTAGGCTCACATCATGTTTTACAACATCACACACATTAGAGATACACAAAAAATGATATTAAAAAAATAAATAGAGTCAACAAGGTATTTACACTCTAAAAATGAAAGCATCCTACCTTTACAAGAAAATGGGAGTTCACATCCCCAAACATTTATCTTTATGAAATAATCATTTCTTTACCATCATGAACTAACCTATTCAATTATCACAGTTTACAACTATGGGTAACCTAAGGCATTAGAAACTAAAGGGCATTAATTATTTAAACATTCTATTAATAATAACTTCTAATTTCAAAAAAATATGGAAGAACAATTTAATTAAAGATTCCCCTTTATCATTTCAATAATAAGAATTTCTATATTCATATTTTGTAGTTAATACCATTAACATATAGAAGAAGAAAATCAATTAAACATCCATCAGGATTCAATTGATTTCTATCAAATTATAAGAATCAATAGATTCAATAAACATGTCTCTTTGATTCTTTAGCAAAAAAATATTACTATCTTCACATTAATATCATTTTTTATCAAATTAACATTCTTAACCCATGCATGAAAACATTCTAATAAAATAATAAACATATATATCACATTATCTAGTAAAATTAGAGGAAACCCATTATCACAGTGGAAACACATGAGATCCTTACCACCATAAGACCTTTATTTTTATTAATATTTTGGATTAATTATTTAGGTTTATTCCACCATCACCCAAAGAGATATATCTTGATTACATTATGATTTCTCAAAAAGAAATATGAGAAGAAATTAATCACATATATCAAGGCATTCAATGTTATTGAATGAGAATGTAACAACAAGATCAAAGCTCTGATCACCTCTCCCATAATGAAACTACATCTCCATTAAAAAATCATGCCACAATCACGCGTAAAAACATAAAAAAACTTCATAATAACAAAGGGGTTCATCTTCTATATCCTGGAAAAATAAAATATGATGAAGAATAATCAATATGATGATAAACCACAAGAGAGAGGGGGGAGACTTGAGTCTAGTCACTATAGATCAGACATGGTATTTCTTCTATCAAATATTATTGAAAGGGGCTTCAAAACACCCTGAATAATCACCTCATTCCATGTGGAGTTGGAAGAGAATCATAGGATTTTCAAAAAAACAAGGCATTGGAAGGATTTATAGGTATTTTTCTAGATGGAATTTCATAGTGTGAATACGTTATTCATATCATGAATGGTCTAAGTTTAAGACTCACTATGAAACATGTCACCTAGTTCCACCAAACTTATTATCGATTCACTTCATGAACCGCAAGGTAATGTCATGAGTTTTCAGATAGTGATTCAATAAATCTAACTTGTCATCCCTTTACATTGTGAAAAAATAGTTCATATCATGAACCGAACCCTAAAACCCAACCTAAATGAATCCCTAAACATGTATTCTGGTTGATGAGTGATCTATCATGTTGTGAAATACAGTTTATGTTGTAAAATTATATTGCAATGAGATTCCATCTCACAAACCCCACCAACCCTTCTTTATGCTTCCTCCAAGAACCATGGACCTCCGACACATACAAAGGAATGGGATAGAATGACCAACTACATTACAAAATAGATAAATAGAATGTTTTGGAAAATAAACACAATAGAATTGTTATTTTAAAACTAGTAAAATGATTTCAAAAAGAGAATGTAAATTTTAAAAATGATTTTAAATTGTGATTTGATGTTTAAGAATGGATATGTCATGTTATAAGGTGGTTTTAATAGGAACCAATGATTTCAAAATTGTAATTTAAGGGAAAGAATATTTTTTTTGTATGGATTTTTGCTTTTTAAATTTAAATGTGGAGTTTTAAAATGTGTTTAATAGAGAAGTTGGTGATTTTTATTGGTTTGAGATTTATTTCACATGTAGTTGTAATTTTTACTCTTGAGATATTATTTTAAAAGTGTGGATTATTTATTATTATGTTGTTTTAAATTGGTTTTTGATCATGTTAAGGGTGGGAGTGGTTAATTATTAACAAAAAATTATTTTTAAAGGGGAAAGTCATGAACCTTTTTTTCTTTGAAATTAATTTGGTATTTTTCTTTTATTTTTTATTTTTTATTTTTCATTGTGAAATGTAGTTTTTTTAATGATATTTAAATTATTTCTTGATTATGTAAAGGGGAGTGAAAAGTTAATTTTTAAGAAAAAAATATGTTTTTTATTAAAAGTATTTTTTTAAACTATGATTTGTAACTTAACTTTGTTTTTTCTTATCATGATGATTTTATTATTCTTTTCATATTCATATTTTTTATTGTTTCAATATTCCACAATGAAATTTATAGGTTTTTGTCGAGCCATAGAGATTTATTATTATGGATTCTTAATCAATTGAGTTCTTAGGGTAGTCCTTAAATAGGATATTCCTTTGGGTAAATCTTCATTTTTTCATGCTCATTGGGGTGTTCTTAGGTTATTTGTTTGACATATTGATGGTAATGTACTTCTTTAGGATCTTTAGTGATGAAATTTGTGGTGAGATAAACTTTTCATTGAATAAACTTGGGAATACCTTGGTGTGTATTCTGAGCTATTAGGATGGATCCCACACTAATTGATTTTATGACTGAGTTGGTGTTCTTTTAATATTATTGAGATCACCATGGTTAGTGGTTTGGATTTGATTTCCTGGGTCACCCTTTCTTATTTTGGACATCATTATGGATCCCATGTTTTTTTAGGATGTATTCTTTTGATTTATTCCACTTTCCCTTTGTTCATATTTAAAAATGTGATGATGAGTTCATTGGTGGTCCTTAATTTTGGATATAATCATAGTGTTATTTAGGTCATGTTTTTTCTTAGGAGTGATTTGGTGGAACTTCTGGAGTGTTCTCTTTCATTCCCTATTCCTTTTTTCCCTATTTATTTCTCATACTTATTACTTTAGAATTGTTATTTCTAATCCTTGGTAGAATACTTCAGAAAATTAGTTATTTTTTTATAGTGTTCTGGATTAGATTTATATCATAATTTATTCTTGAGTCCTCTCATTTGGTAATTTCAATTTTGATTTATTGTTTTTTTCATAGAGTGTCTTTGGCTTGACAATCCACCATTCTAAGAGAACCCATAAATTGTAGATATATAAAATTATTGTCTTTTTACCTTGTATTTTTATTTAATAAGTCAAGTTTGACATGTGATTTTTAGGATGTTATCAATTTCATGGTTTTCTTTAAAGGCTTTGTTAGTTTCTTGGGTGATTTCTCTTTCTACTGTAAGTTTTTTGGTGTTTCATTTATCATGAGTTTGGTGGAATTATATGGGTAGAAAGGTTCATCATGGAGATAATTTTAACACACTAACCATAGTATTATTTATTATTCTATTTATTTATTTATCTATATTTAAATTTTTATGTTTGATTCTTTTCGTTTGGAAAATTTTGAAATTTTTTATTCATTTTTTCAGATCGAACGGTTTTGATGAATTATTATCCATCCCATGTGTAGGCTGTGTGGGTGATTTTATCAACTTAGAAAAATGGTTTTACATTTTTAGCACATTTTTTATCAAAGTGTGTGACTAACCCATGTGATTTCCATCGCACCCAGTGAGGGTGCATGTTTGGCATGTAGTTTAGTAAACTGTTCTCTAAAACTGTGAGTCCCCTAGACACTTAAAATTATTATTTTCCTATACTAAACCATAAAAAAAATATGGGTACCCCCATCTCTCATTGAGTTGCGACACACCCCACGGTTGGCTTACCCTCCCCTCACACTCAGCCTACTCATCGCTCCCCCTATGAACTATGTTTTCTTCTATAATTTTGGATATTATCTCTTATAGGTAATAGTTACTCTCCTTAAACTTCCTCCTTCTCTAATTTATTATTTATTTTCCTTTATCCCTCTCTTTTTGTTGTGATTTAGGGACAAACCTATGTGGGTTCGGCTTCTACTTTTATGAAATTTTGGGTTTAGGGGGTGTGTAATCTCTATCTCGAGTCTCCCTCAACCAAAATATAAGGGTTTTAGAATCTCATAATTTTATTGAGGTAGGTTTCCCCCATTATTATCTCTTTAATTTTTGAATATTAGACTATATTTATTTTTACATTAATATCCATTATGTCGAATGATTTTATTATGGAAGTGTGTAAGATTTTTAAGGATGAAATTATATATCAACTTGGTTTTTTCATAGATTCTCCATTTGGTTTCCTCTGTTTTTGAAAAATATGCTCCTCTATTTCCTGTGAAAATATTTTTGATGGGTTTTAAAGTGAAATTGGTCATTTTAATATCTCATGTGTTATTTATAATTTTTATATGAATTATTAAAAATGGTTTAATTGAGTTCACAAGCCTTATTTTAATTTCCCATAATTACAAATCATGTTAAAATATCCTTTATAATAATTTAAATACTTACATATATATATATATATATTAATATAGATACATTATATCTTTTATTCACAAATATTTTTATGGATATGTGCATTGTGATGAGTAGTATATATATATATATATATATATATATATATCTGTGTGTGCGTGTATGTAAGGATAAAAGGGGGATTTGGGAACTCATGTTTTGTGTCTTAAACTTTGATATTAAATGTTAAATTAAAAATTGATTATTTAAATGATATTTGAAAGGTAAATAGTATATTAATATTTTAAAGGTTGTTTGAAAAGTTATATTTTCAATTTTATGTTTTATAAAAGATATTTTAATTTGTGAAAGTTATACCTCTAATGTTTTGAATAACAAAGTGTACATGTATCATGGTTTTTATCAAACAGTTTCCTTTTTTTATGTGAATTTTATTTTATGTGGAATAGTTTCTTTTTCTAACATGGTTTTTCTTAAATGGTAATGGCACATGGGAAGGTAATTAGATGGGATGACTAGGAAATGTATTCTAGGAATTATCATGGCCTACCTAGTAGTGTCATGATACCAGACTAATTAAACTATTATGTTTTGATATGGTTAGTTTCCTTTGGGACTTTTTATTTAACATCCCCAATATCTTCTACACATGAAAAATTATTTATGGTTTGATCACTGATTGTAGAGGATCCTAGGATGATAGGCCCTAACATTAGCTTTCTTATAGTTCCCTATGGCACTTTGTATGGCTTACTTAATTTTGACTCTATCTCTTTCTTTTTCTATTTAAATTTTCAAAAAAACATGTTTTATTTAAAATAATTTTTATCTTTCAGGTCATATCTTATCATTTTTTTTATTATTTATTTAAAATATTAAAGGCTTTTTAAAAGATATCTAATAAATTTCAATGATGTGATAATTGTTTTAAATGTATTCAAATATGAAAAAGAAATATCTAATTATATTTTAAAACTAGCATGATAGAGGATCATTAATTAAAGATTAATAATTTCATAAGTCTGATGGTGGATTATAGGTAATTAATAATTTTTATCCCTATATATCATTTTAATTTTTGGTTCAGTTTATGATTTCCCTTAGAGAAACTGATATTCTTGTTTGGATAGAGAATGACCTCGGTTCATTGAGGATCATTAGCCCAGGTATGTATCTTTATTTAATTTTATTTTCCTTTATCACATAATTAACAAAGTAATTTACTGCATACTATGGATGGATGGTAAATATAATATTTTTTGGTCAAATTAAAGGATTCTGGTGGTGGTTATTTGTGTGTATTTGAATTTTAGTGGGAGGGAAACTGGGCGTGAGTGGCGAGTATTGTTTTTTCAATTTATTTAATGATAATATAATATTTTTTTGTTAATTTATATTGTATATATGATTTTTCATGGTTGTATGATATATATGGATTTTGTTGGTTTTTAATTAGTATTTTTTCACTTAATTTTTGTTTTATTTAGGTGTAAGTTTTCCCTATCAGTGATTCATAGATGCCTATGAAATTTTGTAAGCCCATGGAGATCAAAAATGACCTTTGGACTCTATTTTGGTCTATCTAGGGTTTCCAAAAGATGGGAAAATATGGTTAGTTCATGAAATAGACAATTGATGCAACTAGGTATCTTGTGGTGTTAAGATAGTATCTTTAAGGAAACATTTAATGTTAGTCAAATTGTTGTGATTATGGTATTATTTGATTTCATTACCCCAAAATAATTTAATAATTTTCCAATATCATTTTGATTCTATAAATATATCTATTGGTGGCCTTGTAAAAATACGTTCAATACCATTCTACAACACCAATGAGCTATAATGGGAAATTTTCTCCCAAGTGCTATCATTTTCTATGTTTATTCTCATATCTTTAATAGTGCTATCTTTTCATAATATTATTCCCACTCCAAAAAATTTCTCATCCTCTCCTAGGAGTTATTATTATTATTTTAGGATTATTGATATTGTTATTAAATGTGATTTCTTCTAAAATTACTCTATTCTTTATATTTGTTCTATTATTAGTGCTTGCTACTATTAAAGTGTGTTGCTTAATATTTCCTACAATAAACCCTAAAATTTAAGGGGATTTTCCTCTTAGAGTTTATTAGATATGCCCATTAAAAATATAGGTTTGATTGTATTCAAATTTGTTTTCTATAACCTAAACAATAAATCATGTTTTGGTATATTAGATATCATTAAATCTAAGAGAATAATAAATTAATTACTCAAGTCGTTGAGGTGTTATAAATGTGGGATCTTATTGATCTATTTCTAAACATCTTCACCAAATTTGTTGCCTTCTTTATTTTATGAATTTTTATTTATTATTCAGTTTTAATCAATTTATAAATCAATAATTTAATCCATTAATACGCTTAATCATTCAATTTCTGAATCAAAAATTCTTATTTACTTCCACTTTAATAAACATGTATAGTTATTCCAAATAACCTTCTATTTGTTTTTTACATATATGAATTGTTCTCTTTAAATTCTTAAAAGGTTTTAATTATCACCAAACTTTCTAAAATATTTTTTTCTTTCATTTATTTAATTATTTCTTTTGTTTTTAAGGTAAATTAACCCCCTCCCCTCCCCCACCCCCACTTTCAATTTTCCCCTACTCCAACCTTCATTTGGTATCAAGGGATTCAAGAATTATTTTCAAATATTGTAAAGAATATTTTTTTCAAAATCATTAATTGGTTTTTCAAGAAATATTATTTTTCATAAATGGATTTTTCAAACATCCATGGTTCTCCCAAAGGCACTCTATAGGTCATGATCCTTATTTAAAGGTTATAATTATGGTTATTTTATGATATGCATGTATAGATTTTATAGATCTATTGGTTATTCCTTATGAAAGATATTTTTACACAGTTATAATCTAAGTACTAAAAAAGAAGATAAATGGAATATGGATGATATTTGTACTTTTGAAATATATGGTAAATCAATGAATTCCTTGTATTTTAGTTTAAAACAACATAGATTTAATTTATTATATATATGGAAAATGGATCATGAAATTTGGATACTCTAAGAAGTAAATCATGAAAAAAAACAAAGTCAAATATACAAGATTGGTTGTGTTTATATAAGAATATTAAAGTTTCTCTATGCATCTTAAGAATTATATTACATAAATGTTTACTCGATTTCCTGACATATGTAATGGTCTAAAGGAACCTGGTGAATCACATTATTTATAGAAATTATTCAATAAAATAATCTAATTTTTAACAAGTAATTGGGCACAGAGAGTCAACAATATCCTAGAAAATAAAGTTGTAAAGAACATATTGGTTGAGGTTATCATGAGATATATTATGTGATTTGAGATAATAATGGGAATAAAATATGAAAAGGTGGAAAATTAATTCAGCGAAACTAAAAAAATATTTCAAATAAATCTATGATGAAAAATCTATATGTGAAGTTGAGTTTGTTAATATTTCCAAGAGGATGGACATGTACATGAAAAATAAAAAAAAAATACTTTCATCTCACCAAAATGGAAAATAAAAAAATTGAATTCAATATCTTCAATTGTAAAAAGAAGGGTAACATAAATATGAATTATCCCGTAATAAAAAAAGTTTAAAATAAAATAAGTGGAGTATGAAATCTCTAAAAGTTTCAACTTGTAGTTATATCTCAGACACACTTCTAATATATGAATAAATCCATAAAAGTACAAAGGGTATCATGAATGATCTTGAGGTATGTGATGAAATAAATTATACATGATCTATTTCATACTCTTATAATTCTTTAACCACTTATCTAAGTTGTTGAGATCATATTTATTCTATATATCAACTTTAAAATGGTTATAGTGAACATGTTTTAAAATTTAAATATCATAAAAATAATTATACTCTAATGGTATTTTGAAAAATCTAATGTTTTAAAAAAAAATAATGATTTGGTTTTAAAACTAAAATAACAAGAAAATATTGAGAATTTTTAGTCCAAAATTAAATAACTCAAAAATAATATCTCTCAATTTACACATAGTGATACATATTTAAATATGATTCTGGGATATCAATATTTTATTGAAACCAATTCGGGAATTGGTTTTTCAAAACAAACTAGTTTTCCTAAAAATTACAAAATTACTATTTTCAAAAAATAAAAAGTATAAATTATTATAATAAGTTTGTAAATATTTTTTATGAATGAAATTATAAAAATTCTAGATATTTTAAACCAAATATCATCCATCTTTTGTCTCAGATTTCAAATGGAAAACCTTATACCAATCAAGTTTGTATTCCAAAGTCCTTATTTTCAAACGTAAGTGGACCCAAGATATGGGTACCAAAGGTATTAGTCTCTTAATATTTTTGAGTATAAGGGTCTCATGATAAAAAACTAATAATATACTTAGTATATGTATATCTAATTCTTGAGTCACATGTGTATTGTTCCCTTCTAATTAAATCAACATAATGATTTTGATAAAGGACAAGTCGATTCAGGGGATGATTCAAAAGGTAAAATAAATGGTATATATACCATTGGTTTCTCTATATTAACATTAATTAAAGGTATTTTATTTTTCAATGTCTTGAAACAGAATTTATTAATTATTTTTCAATAATATAATATTTGTTTTAAAATTACTTTTTAAATATTTTTAATTAAAAAGGAAAACTTTTATTTAACACATAACATTTTTGAAAATTTTTATATAATATATATATATATAATATCTTGAAATTAAAAATGATAATTTTTAAGTGAAAATTTAATAAATCATGGATTTATCATCAGGCCCTAGCCATTTCAACATTCACTCTCTTTCCAAACATAATTGTATCTTACTAATATGAGATTTACCAAAACATTCCTTCAAATGTAACTTAGTTTTGAACCTTTCCAACTTGGAAAGAAACCGAAATCTTATTTCAAATATAAAATGCTTATTTCTTGATCTAAGTCCATATAACTAGTGCACCTTAATCTATTTGGACCAACTCAAGTTTCTAGTATCATAGGTAAATCATTCACCTTATTAATTATCTATGATTATACTATATTTAAATATGTTTTATTCTTAGCTCATTAAAATGAGTCTTGTAATTTATTTATTAATATTTCAAAGAAATTTTAAAATTAAAAAGTATAAAGAATATTTTCTAATATATGTGATCATGGTTGAGAATTTCATAACAAAAATATTTATCTGTTTTGTGCTTGTTAAGGATATCATCACTCATTCTCTGCTCCTAGAACACCTCAAAAAAATGGGTTTATTGAAAGATAAAATAGGAACCTTCAAGAAATATATAGGACTCTCTGGAATGAGTTTAATATTTCTCAATTATTTTTGGGTTGATTTAGTCAATAAAACTTTCTTTATCCTTGACCATATTCTCATAATACCCATATTGGGAAAACCCCCTATTAACTTTGGAATGGTAAAATTTATAATTTTGTCTTCTTTAAAGTTTTCTGATATAAATTCTTTATCTTTAATATCAAAGACAATATTTGAAAATTTAACCCCAAATCTAATGAAAATATCTTTATTGGGTACCCAAACTCATTTAAAACCTATTTAGTATATAATAAGGGGACTAAGACTATATAAGAGTTAATTCACATCAAATTTGATGAGAATATTCCTAAATGGAATCCTTAAATTGATGATGATGTAGACTAAGCTAGTTTAACCTTACCTAAACCTCAATATTATAATGTAATTAAAGTTTATATAGTTCCCTTTCATGTCATTTATCAAATACATGGTATCAATCCAATGAACATCCCCATTATAATGTTATAAGTGATTTGAAATCTGGAACTCATGCTAGAAGTTTGATCTTAAATGAGGATGAACAAAAAAAGATCCCTCTCATTATGAATCATAATTCATTAATGATTCTATTAATGATGATAATGGGTTACATTAAATAAAATTTTAGTTGAACTAAATTTAAAAGAATAATGTTTGGAATCTCAGGGAATTACATAAAGATAATATAATTATTGGCAGCAGGTGGATTTTTAAAAACAAACTTGGAGAACAAGGAAATATCATTTGTAAAAAGGCTCAACTTTTTGGGAAGTACTATAATCTATAATATGGTATTTATTATAGTGAAAAAAAATTGTGTGTTCCATGTTTATAATATATTATAATCATATGGACATTCATCGATTGTTTTAATTTTAAGCATTTTAAAATGGATGTCAAAAGTTATTTTTTAAATGGTTTTATTTCTAATTTTTTTGGTGGATCAACCACTCGATTTTGAAAATATTTAATTTCCAATCTTGTTTTCATGTTAACCAATATCTTTATCATTTAATTAAAATCCCATGGGATTTTTATGAAAGTATAACAAAGTTTAATTTATAAAATTATTTCAAAATAGGAAAAGCTGATTTAGTTATTTTTCAAATGATCTATTAATTGATCAAATTTAGATTGAAATTTTTATTTTTATCACAACTAAATAATATCTTTATAATGAATTTTCAAATTTAATGAATAATTTTTTTTAGTTTTTTTTATAGGAGAACTAAAATTCTTCCTTGGTTTCCAAATTTCCCATAATTTCAATGGAGATTTTCTAAACCAAATTAAACACACTAGTAAAATTTTAAAGAAGTTTGGAAAGGATCTTATTAAGTAAATCAGAATAGCCATGTGTAAATATTGTGAGCTAATATTGGATGACTCTATAAAGTTAGTTAAAAAAAGATTTATAGAAGTGTGATTAAAAGTATATAGTATATTATTACAGAACAATAATACATCATGTTTAGTGTATGCCTTTATTATCATTTTCAATAAAATACAAAGGATTCTCACATAAAATATCCCAGAATAATTTTTTGATATTTCAAATAAACTACAAACATGGAATTATATTATACTAAGGATACAAGTTTTCAACTTATGTATTTTTATGATATTTATTTCAAATGATTCAAACTTTATAAAAAAAGTATTTGTGGAACTCTACATATACTAGGAAAATACCTCATCTCATGGTGTAGTAATAAGAAAAACTATATTTATCATTATACATATGAAGTGGAATACAGATCCTCTGGATTTGTCGCACCCAAATTATATAGATGAAACATACACATATTTAATTTCGAATAACATATGATCATGTCCCTATACATTGTGAAAAACTAGTGTAATTACTACATATAAAAATCATATCAAACACTATCTCACTAATCACATTGATCTGAGAAACCACATTCTTAGAGATGAATTTTAGAATGGTGATATCATTCTTGATTTTTTTTTCAAAAAACTTCAACTTTTTTGATATCTTTAATAAACCCCTTCATCCTGATTGATTTTAATTTATAAAAGGTTAGTTGGGTGTGATAAGCTTGTGATGCTTATCTATTAACCTTATAAGTCTTGATAATTTTTTTAATTTATTATCATAATGAAATATTTTATTTTATTTTAAAAAAATCGAATCTTTTCATAATTTTAATAAAGTTAAGTGAGTGTGATTTTCAAAGAAAAAACTTAATGCCTCTATATAGACAAGTTTATGTGGATTTTGTGAAAATTCACCTACATATTATTACCTTGAAGATGCCTGGTTAGATTATAGTATGATGTTCACCATATAAAAGAATATTGGGCCTTTACTCCATACCCATTTTGACAATACTAGGGAATTTGATATTGTTTATTATCTCAATATTTTATAAACATTAATCATTGAATGGATCTTCATTTATTTCTTTATATAGTTTTGTTTCAGGGATCTTCATATTTATAATTCATTATTTGAGATAGATTTTATCTTTTTAATATTTAAATGATCTAAGAAGATACTCCCACTTTTTCAAAATTATTTTTCTAAATATTATTTAACTCTTGATATTATTCAAAAAATGAATTTCTTATTTCTCAATTAAGTTATATTATTAAATAATAGTGTTTAATTAATTCTATATTGGTATTTAGTAAAATTATCCATATCTACATTTTAAATTTTCTATATTTTAAAACATTTATTTTCATCTCTCTAAAAATATCATTAATAATGATAATAATAGTTTTATATTTTATATATCTTATTTACTCTAACACAAAATATGAATCTTTTTGTGATAAAAACAAAAGGGAGAAATATTAAATATCTCAAAATTTAGATAAATCTCTAGAAAATTTATTTTTTAGGGGATAAATATAATTTTAATTATGAGGGAAAAATATTTTTGTTATGTCTATATAACTTGTGTTGTTTTACATTGTTGAGAAAAATATTTTTAAATATTATATAGCTATATTTTTAGTTTATCCATCTATAATTAAAGTGTTTGTGATCATCAAAAAGAAGGATATTTTTTATATTTCTCACCTTCTTATGTTTCCCTGATCACAAACACTCATTTATGTTTCAAGAATTTATTTGAGTTTTATTTCCATTTTAATCTTTTAAACAATAATTCATACCTTTTATGATCCTCATAAACATATTAAAGTTAATTCAAAAGCATATTGTGGATATTTTTTAATACTTGGACTTACCTTATTTAATTCTTCAAGATCATCAAATAGCCTTTGAAGATAAATATAAGGGTTTTTAAGGAAGAAAGAGGGGACATGAATAAAGATGGAGCTATGTAGGATTCAGTGGTTGGGAACAACACCTGTTGTGCAGAATACCCACCAGCCATTTAGTGGAGTTCCATCGATGTTGTGAAGGCAGAAGAACATATTCCTCCAAGTGTTCCAGTGTCCATCCAATGGTGTAGCACCAGCTACCTAGTTTGGTATTTGCAATAGCAGTTATCTCTAGGTAATTCACTAGCTACCTATTGGTGGATACCATGTATCTGATGGCATTGAGACAATAGCTTTGAGGTATCATTTAATGATGGTCAAAACATTATGATTATGATATTCTTAATATTCATTACCCATAGTGAATTATATAAGGCTCCTAGATATTTTGGACGCTATAAATAGACCTCTTGGTGTCCTTAGAAATATACCTTAAAAACCATTATCCAACACTAACAGGTTATGATCACATATTTTCTTTAAAGTTATCTCATTTTCTAGGTATTTTATCATATATTTAAGGGTGTAATCTTATTGTAATGTTAGTCTCACTCCACCATATTTCTCATTCTCTAGAATTGGTTCTTCAAATTCCTTTTAGATAATTAATAATTATCCTAAACATGATTTTATAAAGCAATTCTCTATTCTTCCTAATTCATATATTATCGATGATCACTACCTTTAAAGTGTGAGAATCAAGATTTCTTTTCATAAATGCTATAAGGAAAGGTCATTTTTCTCTTCGAGTTTTCTAGCGATACCCGTTATAAATCATGGTTTTATTTAATGCAATTTTATTTATATAAACTAAAAATTAATAGAGTTTTGTTATCATGGATATCGTTAAATCCAGAAGACTAATTAATTAAATCCCAAAACCATTACAGTGGTAGATATAGGGTCTATTCTTGAGATATTGTTGAAATTACAAACCAAACTATGTTCCTTACTTACTTTCCTCGTTTTTAATTTTTTATTCACTTATATTCAATTTATTAATTAATTGTTTAATCCATCGATATGGTTAACCATTAAATTTATAAATCATTCATTCATATTTTATTCTACTTGTATAAACATATATAGTTATTTTGTTATGCTTTATATTTTTTTACATGTATAAATTATTCTCTTTAATTTATTAAAATGGTATTAATTATCTTCAATATTTATAAAATAAGTTTTTATTATTTCATTTATTTAATTTTATTATTTTTTTAAGGAAAATTTAACCTCCCATATATTTTACCCTACACTCACCTATAGTTATAAATTGTTTGAACTTCATTAAATGATCTAAACTAGCCATTAGAATAAAATAATAATTTTTTCTTGGATATATTTGAAAAAAGCATGTATCTATTTAAAAAAATTGGGATCTATGGAAGCATTGTATCATGGTCTTATTGAGGCATTGAAGGAGTAACATGGAAGGGTTTGTATGAAAGAATTAGACTTCACAAGGAATCATCCATTATTTTTGTAAAATATTTTATTCCTTATTATAGATGTACATTGCTTAACACTTAAGGTATTTCTTTCTAATGGATTATTTAGTTGCTTCACAAAGATGAAATCTGCTTCTCATGGATGATTGGGTTTCTTTTCATAGACGATATTCCCTTATTCTTGGGGCTGCTTCAAATATATTCATATCCACTTATTTTTTTTATAATTGATTCATAATGTAAGGATTTCATTCATGGACTAATTATTTTCCTCACATTGAAGAATAAAAACTAACATGGATGTAAGAGTTCCATCACATGAATTATTAACAAATAACATGGAAGGATATTCCATACTTGGAAACTTTTTATATATTTTCAATAAATTAATCTTATTTACATATGAACCATAATTCATAATTAACAAAAAAACATGATTTGGAATGATTAATATAATGAGTTTCAGTACTAATCCAAAAATGTTCTTATTGTTGAATATTTCGAGTAAAAGTGGATACCATTTTTGTGATTTCTATGATAATGAAAAAAGAATTTGTGTGTATGTGGTAAAAACCCCCATACATTAGGGATTTAGTCATCTACAATGAGGTGAACCTTTTTATTAAATTATAGTTCTCTAGTGTTGATTATTTACTATTTATTTCTGTATGAAAACTAACTCAATGATAGATAAAATAAAATATATATCTATTCACTGAATAAGTAAAGAGTTGACAAGGTAATAAAACAATAACAACACTAATTCACCCCACCTAAAAATGTTGGATAATCCCTTTGAATTCATAAAACATATACATTCTAGTAAAAAATAAATAAGAATCCAGACGACCATCTCCATGTGAACATTGGTCACTCTCCATCTCATGTGAAAATCTAAACTCACAATCAACAATATTTACAATGTTTACATTTATTTTTCATTTTAAATGAAAATAATAACTTATAGACCCATTTATTGGGTTTCTTTCCCTTTTATCATATAATAATACAAATTTTATATATTTATATGGAGGAGGTTATCTTATATAAATAGTAATATCATGTGTCATTTGAGGTGTTGGCGAGATGACCTATTTGACATCTTCTGGTTATAAGATCTCAACACTTCCACCAAGAGTCACATCCTACACCAATTGTTCTATTTCTCTGATTTTTTGTATTCTATAGAGTCATCATGTGTGACATAAATCCCATTGATCATTATATAACTGTGGAATTGTTCAAGAGATGGTGACTAGAGACATGAATATTCCAACTTCCTAAGGGAAATATAATGACTAATTTAAAGGATGTGTAGTAAATGTTGGTTCCTCCAATCAATGTTCATCCATTATGGACATGACTATATGATACTGACCTAAAATAATACATCATTTACTAGTCATAAATGTCATCATACATCCATGAGTCTTCTAGGGTTACCACTTATGTGTGGAATGGATTGATTAGCATTTCCATGATATTCTGGATGATTCCAATGAGGAGACATTGATTCAACACACACATGCATATATTATGTGGATAATTGGAGGATACTATGTGTTGACCTATTTAAGACATTACTGCACATGATGTATTTACCACTACTTGATTATTTAGATGGGACAAATTCATATATTTTGGAATCAATTGTATTATTATATATTAATAAATTGCTTTATTCAGTATGTTGAGAGGAGAAATAATATATTAGTGGATTCTAAATTCTACTACAGATATAGTAATGAAATCATTTTCCATATATTTATCTGTGAGGAATCACCCAACTATCCCATCACATTTTATTGGATTTTCCATGGGGACATTGGTATGCTTACATCCTTAATTTGAGATGTTTTAAAGTTTTATTAATATTTTTTTTAACTAACTAAAAATTAATTTCTTTCAGGTGGAGTGAGGCTCAACATTATATACATACCCCAAGGAATAGTGTTAATGTTTTTAGATCATTTTTTATTATCTATGGTCAGATTATCTAAGATAATCATTAACTTTATTTATATAAACATTATTTTTTTCATTAATTTTCTATGATATTATAATGAAAAAAATTATATTATTGTCCCAATTTATGAATAATTTTTGATTTTACATTCCAATTTTACTAGATCCAATATAATGTGATTGTATTTGCATCTCTTCCACTATACTGAAAAAATTGGGTTATAGACCACAAAGAATTGGTGTCACTCATTAATTTCCCCAACATTGGGGGACACCATCCATACCATGTCATGAAACATCTAGGGTTAATGAGGCACATTCCCAATACACCACCTCAGAATGTTTCATTGCAAATTATTCTACTCATAGGTGGTCAGGACAATAATTGGTCACATAGTCATGAAGAGTAAATCAATTCATGGGATAGGCATGACCAGAATAGTATCAATTAGTGCGTATAACCGATAGTTTTACTATAGTTATCATATCATTAAGAATATCCATATTGGTACCAACATCATATCATCAAGTACCATATATGTCATGGGATATACCTTCACCAGTTGGTATTTTTACTATCTTTCTTTTATAAATTCTAATTTAAAGATCTATATTGACATGATTATAATTTTTCTAGATATAGGTGAAACATCAACTTATACATATCATGGATGAAAAGTGGAGGAATTTTATAGTCATGATTTATTTCAAATAGATCGGGTGGCTCTCACATATCCTCATAACTTCTTATATAAGAGTACATATGATGAGGATCCACTATCATATATTAATCTAAATGCTCATATGGATTCATCTATGACTGAATATGTTACTAAGGAGTTCACAAGGGATAATGCACAACCACTACCACAACAAACACCAGTAGAAGGATAGAGGTGACTAAAAAGATTTGGACAAGGTCAACGACACCTGAGAGTGGCTCCTGCATTGTATGAATATGATCATACACAGTGTGTAGAGGTTCCTCCATAATAGTCAGGTGATATTATATAAAATAAATGGGCTACAACACATCTTTCTTGGGATCCTACAACTGATTCCCTTGATTTGTAATAGTAGGTTCCTGATACCCAACTTAAATTATAATTTTTTATTACTATATCATGTATAAAATGAGTTATGCATGATATACAATTTCTATAATAGTGTTGATATTTATCCCTTCACTATTTAAATGGAAATTACTATTTATTATTTTTCATATAAAAATTTTATATGAGTTCCTATGATATAATGAGAATCTCAGTTATATCGGGTTGTGCATCATTGGAGTTTATGTAGTTACGCCATTCAGTGATATATTAATTTTAAATCCGCAACACATTTTATTTTGTTACATGTCTTGGTACCTTAAATTTTTATCAGATGGATCATGTGGTATTTTTAATCTAATAAAAAATATATTTCTCATAAATTAATGTAAAGGGAATTACAGTGGTCCCAACACTATAGACGATGATTCAATCTGACATCGAATGGCGATGTTGCGGCCATATAATGTTTTAAAATTGAATCATCATCATTTTTTCTAAAAATAATAAATTATATATATATATATATTGTTATTCTTGTATAGGTGGTAGTTCCTTCCAAATCCAAATGGTGAGAAGAGTTTTTACTAGCATGGAGTTAATTCCACTCAGATGTTGAATTTATATTTTGTTAAAAAAAACATAAAACCATTAGGCATGGTAATTTTGAATAAAAATAAAATATGAAAATGGAGATCACGATTCAACAAGTTTTTTAAAATATAAATACCTTTTATATAGAAAATACGGTGTGTTGGCACTAACCTAATATAACAAATATATTTTAATGGTGACAAAAGTTGGGGATGGATATTGGTAAGATGAAATTTCAACCAGGGGTTTGCACTGGTTTTAGAAAACAACTGAAACAATTTTAGAAAAATAAAGTGGTTATGGGGTTTTTCTAACACGGACTAATAAAAAAACATTCTAGGCACTATTTTCATCACCCACCACCACCAGTTGGCCTCCTCTCATAGCACACCAACCCCAGTGAAGACAACCCTCCTATTTAGCCTCCTCTCTATGCATTGTCTCTTCCAGTAGACTACCACACTAGTACACATCCCCATACCTCATCTAGTCCCATCGAGTATTCATCTCCAGACTTCACTAGACCCCAGAAGCGGTCCACTAGACACATAACACCTTATACACCTTCCTCCATCAACTGACCCCCTTCATGTCAACAAAAGTGTCAAAAAGATCTCCAGGAAAGTTCAGGCATTTCTAGACTCACCTGGACCTTCCATACTACCCAAGGCCTGAGAATATTTTTTAAAAAACTAAAAAAATTCCCAAATTAAGTTATAATTTTTTTGGATTAAATTTGGGGACCGAGTGACTTCGGGTTTAAATTTTAAATTAATTATTTTAATTCATTTTAGTTTTCATCGATATAAATTTTATAATATTTATTTTTCATTACACATTTAAATTTTCTTATTGAAAGATCTTGAGTTTTGATCAGCCAATGTATGTGTGGAATTAGTTCATTTAATTAATTATTAAAAATATATATTATTTGTAATAATTAATTTAAATATATAGTTCACACATTTTATGTCATATTGATAATATGTATAAAGGACTATGTGTCCACAAGAGTTGCATTTCATGTGTATTACATATTCCTAAGACCCCCTCACTTGTGTGTGAGTATTTATCTATTATGAAAAAGATGAGTGGAGATGTGGACCATACCGATCTGATATGGTATTCTAGATGATATGTGGATACATTTGACTGAGTTGTTTGGTATGTATGAGTCATACACGACTCTTGAATTATAGCCCTAGGGTTACAATAGATCTATTATGTGTAAATGGATCAACCAATATTAGATCCTCAAGATCATTCACAATGTTTATTTAATTTATGCATTGTTCATCATTATTTTGTGAATTTTCAAGTTGTATTGATCATATAAAATAATAAACCAATAATGAATATATTAAAATTAATTTAGATGTGATGAATTTTTTTCTATTTACTACATGGTCATGTTGTGAGTACGATCAAATACCCCCTGAATGGCCCGAAGGCCTTCATTTTTTATTGATTTTTTATAACCCCCATTTCAAGGGATGAGGGGGAACCCTTAAAAGGATCATAGGCTTAGAGATTACATGGCCTGTAGGGTTTAGGATATTACATGACCCAAAGGTCTTAGAGAATTCCACCAGACTATCTACAAGGAACTGCCCCTCCCCAGCATTTGCATCGTGATTTTAGCACTCCACCTTTGTAAGGTCGTCTGGCTAGGATTCCCGTGCAAGAACAGGCTGGTCCCAATGGCATAGTCATACCCTCTCATTCTAACAAATCTATTTGTCTCTACTCTGGTGAGTGCACCTGCTCCGAATCCTCTTCTGGGGTTGCTCCTTTTTTGTAGTCTATCTGAGGCTACTACATCTGGCCCGAAGGCCTTGAGGTGTCCCGAAGGCCTAAAAGGTGTCTTAAAAGCCCTACTAACCTGAAGGCTTGGTTGGCCTGAAATCCTTAAGGACTCCAAGCCCAAATCGGTGGCCCAAGGTGAGTATTTCTAGCTACTATAATACCAAACATTACCTGCTAAAGTACCCACACAATGAACAGTTCTACTACAGTACCTGCACAGTGTACAGTACTGCTACAGTACTACTGCAGTAATCCCATAAATATGCCTCTACCTGGTGTGTCATTATGAGAGTGCCTCATACTATGAGAGTATTGATTCCACTTAAAAAATAATGGGGAGTTATTAAGAGATTTACGATTCTACTTAAAAAATATGAAAACAAATAATTAACCACAGCTATCTTTTTTCAATTTGGATGTAAAATGTCGAGTTGGTCATGTTTATTATTTTCGGAAGTAGGGACTACACTCAACTATTCAAGAATATGTGAGTTAATTCATATTTCTAGTCAAACACCTACCTTGAAGCACTCGTAGTAGTGGTGTAACCATATATCAAATGATGAAGATTGGTTTTAAGGATCCTTTCTAATAGAATACTCTAGTGATTGAGTATTCTAGATCTATTAGTGAGGGATACTAGGGTTCGATAATATAGTGGTATTCATTTATTTTTTTAATTAATCAATAATGTCTAATCGATAATCAATATCAAATTACTAATCTAAGAGTGTTTAATTTTATAGAAAATGAAAATCAATATCATATATATATTAGAAATTCTATTGGAAAAATATCGTGTCTTATCCTGCATAAATTTCATTGTGTTTTATTAGTTCTTATGAAGGTTACTATAATTTGAAATGAAATTATAAGTGCTAGAGTCCCCACTACCTATAACTTCACCTCATGAAGTGAGGGTTAGAAATATGGTTATAGGAGACTTAAGTATATCATATATGATGTTTTCATCATAATTATATCACCAATTTACAATGATTTGTGGATACATTATCGAGAAATTATTGATATCACGTGTTTTTTTATCTTTGAGAAGTATGTGAGGAGAAAGTGAAGCGATATATGAATGGGGTGATTATTACACTGAGTATGTGTAAATATAATGATATTTCAAGATCTTCCAATAAATCCATTTCTAAAATATTTATCACCAATTTACTCAAGAATAATTTAAAATTACAAAAATAATAGTATATAGAAAAAAGATTCATTGCCTTTTGGTTAAGGTTTTCTAAGTAGTAAGAACATAAAGAAAGATTAACATTTAGTTATTATGGTGAAATAGTTGGGAGACTAGGTGAAAAAACCGATGGAAAGTGTGATGCCAAATTAATTTTCACAAAATCATTCAAATAGAAGAGGTTGATCATCATACATGAGACTATTTTCTTTTCATTTCATGGGATTTGTATATGGAATATTAAATGTTGTGAATTGAAGTAGAAGAAAGAAGAGGATTCTATATAATGTATATCCATCATTATATGTGATGTTTCTGACATACTTTTTGGGTATTAAATAAAATATATCTATCACATATGTGTATTTAAATAAAATAATCATGTTAAAAAAGGAACATTACAAGATTTAAGGTGAATTATCCAATAAGCCAAGGAACGTTTATTCCTACGTTAGTGGTGATAAGTATAGAACTTCTAATTTATATTTTTAATGATTCTAGTTGATCTTTTTTTCAAGTATCACCAAAACATTCATCTCACATGTACTTTTGAAATAAAACTACATTATTCAAGTTTTAAAATGATTCTTGTTTTGGTGTCTTACACTTAAACAATAGTTCAGTAATGCTTCAATCATTAGAAATACTTAATGACTATAAAAATGTAATACTCGGTTGTACCCACTTCTAGAAAGATAAGTTATTGTACGGTAAAACTCATTATTTTTCAAGGATATAACCAGTATTCTCTTAGACTCTTTGGATTTCAAGACCTTATGTATCATTGACATGTATACTTACTTAGTTATAGATAAATTAAACCTTTATAAATAAAGTTATTCCACAAATCATTTACAATTAGTTCAACTATAGGGTATCAAATGGTCCAAGGTTGTTCTAGTGGTAAATATACTTCACAATATTCCTTCAAGTGTTTTTAAGGATTTTAAAAGTGACGTATGGAATATGAATGGTTAGAAGATATGACTATCATTGGGCTAGTCTGCTGAAAAATATCTTGACCAAGCATTCATCAATCATTATAATACTACAAGGAGTAATTCTTAAATGAAATTTTTTTTATACGCATCAAATATATAATGTTAGTAAATAGGATCAAGGATGAGTATTATATGTAGAAATTTATCATTAAAATTTAGCTTAGATTAATTCCTAAATGAATATTTCCTTACACACATCATATTCATGATGTATGTAAAATGATAATCAATGTTAAGATTCATTTGTATTGTAGATACTTCAATTATTTTTCAAGGAATTATTTGAAAATGAAATCATTATCCAATAACCATATTCTAATTATAATAAAAAATTGATATCATATGATCTATAGTATGACATAAATGCATTATTTCATAATAACATGTTTTTAGATGAAAATATCCGATTATGATACAAACAAAATTGTATCAAGAAAAAAAATTGTATCTCTATTAGTATTATAAATTTAATATAGGATATTATATAAATCCATTTGATATAAAATTTATAGTCAAGTGATGGACTATATTTCTATAATATGGCGCACATATATATTTGATATCGTGAGATTAGGATTAACATGGATTTAGTTAATGTTGGAGATGCATAAGTGGTTGGATTGATGAAAATTCCACAATATCTTGTTGAAAAGAAATATTCCAGAGACACATACTTTGTAGGAAGGATAAAAACATGGTAATGGTTATACATTCACCATGGATGATTATAAATTATTCATTGATAATAATGAATCCTATAAGTAAGAAGTATATAGAAATTAACTAATATTTATGAGTTCAATTAAAATTCAATAATGGATTCCATATATCATAGTACATGTTCCTAGTATTTTGATTATTTAAAATATTGATATGGGGTGATATTTAATAGAAACATTACATGGGTGGTAAAAGAATGGTACTAATAAGACTTGATTAGTTATACCAATTCTCAATGTCTAAATCCATTATAATTTTCTACTTACCATAGCTACTTTCTAGGATCATTTATTTGGAATTGGATGTCAAGACCAAATTTCTTTTAAAGTGTCTATATGATACAATTAGAAAGATTTTGTGTCATCATAGAATTATAATAAAGGGTTCAAGTTAATTGAATCCATTTTTTTATTGATTTATGAAACAATATTGTTAGGCCCAAAAGGGTTTTAGATAAACTAATAGGGGGTGAATTAGGGTATGGATATTATTTTAAAAGTTCATCTGGACCCACTATATCTTGACCTATTTATTATGAGGGTTGCTTATTTTTCTCTTTAGTGTTTATGTTAATATTTTATTCACAACTTAATCTGATTATGATGCATGAAATGTAAAAAAAATAAGGTAAGAACACAGGCACATAAATTATTACTTGGTTCACCATCACTAGGATACATCTAAGTGGTATATAACAACAACTTACTAATATAAAAAATCCACTAAATCTCACTGCCAATACAATGTTTGAAGAAAACTCATTGTCCATCCTAATTTACAACCATTTAAAATTAGAAATCTCACTTCTCTCACTCACTCTCTACTGAAGTAAACTCATTTATCCTCCATTAGAATATTCTAACAATCAATTCTGAGTTGAATATCACTTTTGTGTGTCTGTATACTCTTATTTCATCAAGGAGATAACCACATTTTTACAATAATTTCTTTCTTAGATTGTGTGACCCCATCACAAAACCCCTTCATGATACCCCTTCATGAGATCTCTCTATAAGTATCCTTCATGAGACTCATATGTGATAACTTAAATACGATACCTATTTGTGATACCTATCCATGATAATTTACCATGAGGCTTTTTTTTATTCATGTGGTCTGAAAGTTATTTTTTATTAATAGTTTAAAAGGAAAAAGAGGAAAAACAAGGAAATCCCTTCAAGGGGGTCGAAAGTGGTGTAGTCCCAGGGCATCCCCTTGAACCACACATAAACACTACAGGGGAAGGTATTGAAGACTATCACAAACAACAAGAGAGTCCTCTCGTCTGCCCAAATGCGCCAGCGAGTCAGCTACAAAGTTAGCTTCTCTCTAGCTATGATGAATAAAACTTCCATGACTAGTTTCTGTCTTGCACCTTCGAATAATGTAAGTCAGGTCCCAAGGAATCCCATAACTTCCCTGCACCACCCTAACCAGGACCTCCGAATCAGATTCAATCTTTGTCACCTTCAAGCCCCTCCTCTTGCAAATCAAAATTCCTGAAAGAAGAGCCCGGGCCTCTGCACTCAGGGAATTACCAGGACCATAAAAAGAACTAAAGGCAACATACACTGAGCCCCAACAGTCTCTAAGTAAACCTCCACCCCTCATTACTCCCTCTAAGCAAGAACCATCGATATTAAGTTTCAACCCTTGGTTAGGAGGCTGCCACTTTATCCAAATGCCATCACTTCTTTGAGGCATGAAAGGCCTCCTAAGGAAGTTAAACATCTCCACCGAATCCCTCCCCCCTTTAACCAATGATGCAAGTTCCACAATAAGAGTTTTGATCCTGATCAGGAGGAATAAAGGAGACCTTTTAGAGCCTAGTCTCACCTAATTACGTGCCTCTCACAGGACCCAGCAGATAGCAACCAAGATGATGGCCCTAATCGACTTTTCCATGGCCCTGTTATGTGTCCCCAAGAACCAGGCTGCAACAAACTCCTGACAGGTCCCATGCACTCCATCTTTAAGCGGTGAGTTGGGGAAGGAGGACCAAAGGAGGGAGGACCATTGTCCTTGGAATAAGAGGTGCATCGTTGACTCACTACAAGGGAATTCACAGCAGTAACACTAAGATGCCAAACAGATCCCTTTCCTCTGGATATTATCCTCTGTCGGTAGTGCTCTGTTAGTGACTCTCCACACCAGTAAGTTCATCCTCGTCAGAATCTACTTGCACCAAACAATTTTTCCCCCTTTAACCATGGGCCTCTCCCTCTGAAGAAGCCTCCTGTAGTCGTGGGCACTGAACCTACCGGAAGCGGCCTCCGTGAAGCAGCAGACAACCGGTTCCCCACTTATTACTATTTCTTCAAACAGTTTCAACTCGGTGGGGTTCAACGCCGCATGAATAACATCATACCTGCTGCAAGCTTCCCTGAAGGACACATCAGTAGACGGGAAGCCTTCGACGGCCAGCTTCCCATCTGCCCAGTTGTCATGCCAGAAACTGATATTCCCATTACCGATAATCCACCTGGAGTAGCCATGCAACATCTCCATCTGATCAAACATACATTTGGCCAGTCTCGTCGCACCATGCAAGTTGAATTCCTCACCCCAACCGTATCGACCCCTGAAGAATTTTTTCCAAAGAGTCTCCCCCGTAATGATCTCCCATGCAAGATGCGCCTGTAAACCCAGGATAGAATCTTGGATGTCATGTAGACCGATGCCTCCTTCATCAACTAGACGCGCCATTTTCTTCCACGAGGCCCAATGACACTGCCCTTCCACCTTGGCATCCCAAAGAAATTTTGTAAGTATGTTTTCCATTTTTTGTACCGTACCCTTCGGTGGATTAATGACCGAAAACACATGCATGGGAATAGAAAGAATAACACTATTAATAAGCATGACCTGACCTCCAAACAAAAGAAGTTTATTCTTCCAGTTAAGAATCCTCCCAAGTATACGATCCATGATTCCATTAAAAAGTTGTTTCTTGACTCGACCGGAAGACAAAGGAACCCCAAGATACATAATAGGTAGTTGTTTCTGTTTGCACCCAGTAGCCCTCTGTATATCTATACATCTCCTTCTCGAACATTTCTCAGAGATAAAGACATTACTCTTCGAGAAGTTGATCGATTGTCCGCTAAGATTGTTGTAATTGGACATAATGACTCTGAAATGGCTTAAGGATCTGCACTGGCCATTCATGAAAAATAGGACGTTGTCGGAAAAGATCAGGTGGGTGATGTTCCCCGAACTCCTCTTTCCCATGTACGGTTTCAGATTTCCCTCTAACAAACCCTTTTTAAGATTCCTAGATAGCGCGTCCTGCACAATGACAAACAGGGATAGAGATAATGGATCGCCTTGTCTCATACCGCGAACAATTTTGAAAAAACCAAAGCTCTTCCCCATCAAGGCCACTGAAAGCCACGGCGAGGAGTATCACCTGAAACACAAATCACAAAACCGCTCCTGGAACCTGAATCCCCTCATTACCTTGATGATGAACCTCCATTCCATTTGGTCATAGGCCTTGTTCATGTCGACTTGGATAATGACATTTGATCCCACCGTACGCCTGTTGATGTCCTGAACCAGTTCACTCGCGATACCAACCGCCCCATGTATGTTTCTACCCTGTATGAACCCATGTTGTTCATCTGAGACCACTTCGGGAAAGAGTTTTTAAAGCCTTCTCCCAATCACCGTGTCCAAGATCTTATAAGAAACGTTACATAGGTATATGGGGCGGAAATGACTAATGATGATAGGGTCTTTCACTTTTAGAACAAGCACCATCCTTGATGCGGTTACACCCTTGTTTAAGTAACCCCCCTGAAGAAGTCTGGGATAGAATGCACAATGACTGTGCCAACAACACTCCAGGCAAAACTATAAAACTACACCGGGAATCCGTCTGGACCGAGTGTGCTTCCCTTGGGAATGCTCAACAGTGCCTCCCTGATCTCCTCTTCCTGGGGAAGGGAAGAGAGACATTCATTATCCCTATCATTCACCAGTAGTGGGAGACTACTTAAGAACCCAATGTCATCCATGTCATCTCTCACAAAACCGGACACAGGTTCCCCAGCCAGAAGACTCTCGAAGTGTTTCAATGCCATATTTCCAGCAATATTCACATCCGACGTGAAAGAATCGTCCTTCATCTTGATATTAATCTTCGTGCTTCTTTTCTCCTTAATAAAAGCTTGGAAGAAGGCAGTGTTATGATCTCCTTCTCTGAGCCATCTAACCCGAGACCGTTCCTTGTAGACTCTTTACATCTCAAGGAGTTTTCCAGCGAGAGCGACCTTCTTGTCACAAAGAACAATAAGGATGTTCTCATCCCAGGACACTTGTAGAACACCCTCCATTCTCCCAATGTCGGCCTGCATACTAACAACCCCGTTAGATTTGTCTTGTTGATTGTTCAGCCAATCCCTGATATCCTGTTTAAAACGTTTGAGGCGATTCACCAGCCTTGCCTAAGAGCACTCTCTCTCATCCTTAATCTAGGAAGTTTCCAGCAAGTGAAAGAACCCCGGGTCGCGGTGCCACTCCCCCGAGTAGCAGAAGGATTTTCCCATCACCACTTCACGTCTGATTTCTATCAAAATAGGATCATGATCTGAAAGAATACGGGATAGATGAGTTACCGAGGATTTTGAAAATAGGTCGAGGCCTTGCATGTTGGTGATGCATCTATCCAGTCGACTCCATATGCGAACCGAAACTTTACGATTATTACACCACGTAAATTTCAAACCCACAAAACCTAAGTCCATGAGCCCTGCATGCACCATGCATTCCTGAAACTCCACTAAACTTTCCTAGTTAACCTCTATTCCGCCTTTCTTTTCAGATGAAGCCGCAACCGTGTTAAAGTCCCCTCCCACAAACCATGGGATAGAGCCAGTATGAGTTGCATTTAAATGATATCATAATTCCCTTCTTCCGCTAGCCATAGTGCTCACATAAACAAATGAAAATAACAAGTGAACACCACCAATAACAATCTTAGTATCAATACACTGTGGAAAGATACTCACCACCTCTAACGAGATGTTATTCATCCATCCAATCCAAATATAGGGGTTAACATCACCTCCATGCAAGGAGTTCGGGAACCCCAACCTCCGAGCAACCTCAGACAGCTTGCTTGAAGCGAGTTTCGGTTCCAAAATGGCCACCACAGATACTTTAGCTTTCCTGCCTTCTAAATCCAAAAACGCGCACTTTGCTTGAGCACCAAAGCCGCGTGCGTTCCAAATGATAACAGATAACATTACAGAGTGCCCTTCCGGGCCTTGGAAACAGACGAACGGTTTTCTTGAGATAGAGGTGGGTAAAGGATACCTTTCCCCTTCGTAATGAAGCGAGTAAGGGGTCCCGACATACCCATTCCACATGTGATCTTCTTTGGAGACAAGATCACCTTCTTAAAAGAAGCTTCATCAACCTCCAGAATAGACTCCCTTCCAGAATATTGAAAGCCCATAGTTCCTGACCCAGCTTCCCCTTGAATTAACGACACCAAAAACTTTCGTTGGGGGGGAAGACGGGACCTCTCCAATTCCTTTTCCACTCCAGAGGCCATGCCGCTCGCAACCCCCTCCTCCACTGTATGCAAAGTCAATTTACTCACCAAGGATTTCTGAAGAAGATTCGGTGTCAGTTGAGAAGAAACCAGGATAGGGGACGTAGGGGGAGACAAAGCTCGCAACGCACCGCCCATGGAGAAAGCAAGGCCAACCTCTGATCGCCTGATTCTGGTGAACAACACCACTCCACTCCTGTGAAACACTTATGTGATGTTAATCATGTATAATACTTCACTTTACGTGAAACCCATTATATAGACTTTATTTAGATAAATAATTTCTATTAAAATCTTTCTCATCTCTTAGGGATGGTTTGGTGGGTATTTATAGTCATAATTCCACCTCTTTCGCTCCAAAAATTGTGGTTAGCCATTTGTTCCACCTACTTAACAATCACCATCACATGCTTTACGTGATCCCATCACAAGATCCAAATATGTTCATGTGGTGGTCAGATTCATTCTCATCTAGTGCTTTGTATGGTCCCATCAAGAGATTAAAAGACAATCATGAGTGATTCATGTGATCCCATCATGAGATGCAATGACAATCATGCGTCCAGTGACATTTTCTTATAGTGCTTCATGAGAACCCATCATTTTATCCAAAGAAAATATTATAGTCATTTTATTTTGAGTGACTGCATGATATCTCCAAAATTTTCATCTTCTATGTATCCTCGCACTTCTCATGATCCCACCATGATATACCCAGATAATCATGTAGTGTCTTCAAGTGCTTCGCATGATCTCTCCATGAGAACCTCTAAAAAATATGTGGTGCTTTGTGTGACTCCTTATCATGATATTTTAGAACTTTATGTGATGTTCATGATCTACTAAAACATCAGGAAACCATATAATACCTTCACATGATTTATTTTTAAATTTTCACTCTGTCAGATCAGTTCGGCCATTTTCTCTCTGCATGATCAGTTCGGTAATTTGTGCTATGTATGATCAGTTCAAACATTAACACTCTATGATATTAGTTTTAAAATTTACCCCAACCCTTCATGACTACTTTTAAAACCATATTTTTTAAAAATATAAAACCTTTCCAACAAACAAAATCAACAAAAAAGTACCATCTAGATAGATTTTTTCCAATAATATCCCTCATTGGTTTTATTGAAAACACATCATGACATCAAAAATCATCTTGTTGAGAAGTCATACACATGAAAAACAATTTTCCTTATGTAACCCCAAATAGTGATCAAGGAATTCCTTAATATGTACTCTATTCCCATATGAGTTAGGATCAGTATGAGAAATGAGAGTAGTATGCAATTTTCATCGAGTAATCACTTCATTCTCAAACCTTTCACTAGAAACATTCTCAACATCAGATGATATAAAATATATTCCGTCATCAATATCACTTCTGAACTACACATATCAAATACTTGTATCGTGATCCAAAATTCCAGGCCATATCATGATTCTTCATCATTGATATACCAGCTTTAGCATCATTATATTTATAACTCCCCATGTTTAGTTTCTCCCCCTACAAGATTCTCCCACTATAACACCCCGAGGATTTAAAAATAAATTTAGTATTGAAATCATGAAACACTGAGTCTCTACAAAACAACACTTTGATAAAATATAATTTAATAACAAAATGACCCTTAAATAACATAATAAGACTTATCTTACACCATTACAAACAATAATATTATTATTATTATTATTTTATGTATTAATCTAACTAGAGAGATGATAAATATTATTTTACAAAATTTTAAATTAATATTTTTCACCAAAAATGATCATGGTATACTCATCATCCTTTGAATTTATCAAATACACATATAAATATTTAATTAATTATTTTATTCTTAAATAAATATTTTATTTACTGTTTTGTGAATAAATATTTATTAAATATTCAATAAATAAATTAAATATTCTATTCACATTCTAAAGAATAAATATTTATTTAATATTCATGATCAAATAATAGTAAATAAAATTGTTCCTCATTCTTTAGAATAATATTTATTACAATAATTAAATTTAAATATAATTGAATTTAGATCAATGGAAACAATTAGTGTGTAACTTTATTGGATTCTTTTCCATTAGCATTATCTGATCATGCTTAATGTCCATGATTACTTTCTAGAAATGGGTCATGGAACCCAAGAGAAACTGGTTTAATGTCCCAATACTACAAAACTCATATGAGTGCTCATTGTGTAATATAATCCTCTTCTCAAAATATCTCATAAAGATGGTTTCCCAACTATGTCATCAAACTATATGGTTGAAACATATTTCATTGACTATCTGAAATAAAAAAACCCGGACGCCATGTTAATAAAATTTATTGAGCTAGTTTAATTTCAATCAATGGGCTGAGATATCAAATTCCATAAATATAGAGGGGAAAATCATTACTTGAATTATGTATTAATGACATGACATTCATGATTCTCCCAATATACCCTACTTCTCCATGAACATATGACATCACAGTTTTGGTCAATAAATCTATGTATAATAGTCATTACATTCATTAATTGTAATATTAAATTCAAAGGACCATTAAACACACTCATATATTATAAACTCCAATAACACGTGGACATATAGAATTCTTTGTGGAAGGTCTATTATCTTAATCTCCCATATTAGAGATGACCAAGTGGGAACTTCATAAGATAACTCTCACATTCTTATGTTTACTCACACCTAAAATTCAACATACTATATATCCCATAATAAAATATTATCTGACCAAAGAAATAGTTTTAAGAATATGATCAAGGAATTTTAAGGTTCACATCATATCAGGTAACTTCAATGCACTTTTTAATGTAATAGATACTCTAGGACATTATTACATCAATGTCAAAAAGAATAATGAATGGTAAGTAATATGATGTTTTATTGATATTAAAATTTTAAAATATACATGTAATCTATAGAACAAATAGTTAGTTCTATAACACTAATACCAATATAGAATAATGATGTATAATCGTATTAGTAAACAAAGGAAGTATACCCAATAGTTGTGTTTCCCCATCACTAGCTCACAGTCTGTACGTACTTCATATAGATAATTTTGACCTACAACAAGAGTATTCAACACCAAGGGAACTGGAAAAATTTCCACCTCAAGTTCAAAATCACAAAATAGTGTTGGTTATATGAAGGATTGTGTATCTCCTAAATCAAACATAACATGGACCCAAAAAGAAAACAAGAAAGGGGTACCTAATATGATGTATGACTCTCTTGGAGTTGGAAACTCCAAACCATGCAGTTGATCATGAACTTATCCATAGCCTATATGACCCTAATGGAGACCACCACCATGGATCCACTCTACTCTCTAAGTTCTAGGATCATCTTGGGGTTTTCCTCAAAATACATTATCTCCTCTCTAGTGATCCAAAGTCAGAGAATCCTAGTGATTCTACCACAATTGAAACTTCCTCAATGAAGGTACCTAAAGTGGAACACCAATTTAATGTTATATGGTCATAAAGGTTAATAAATCATAGTTTAGATAACCTCATCTTTGACAAGATATATATGCATCATATCCCTTAGTAGGGGATAGAAAGACTCCACACCTAGAGAAACAAGATGATGAGGGTTAAGACCGACATCTAGCTATATAAAATATATTCTATCCAAGAAGATTGGAACCATGGATCATAGCTCCATTATTTGTAGAATCTTTATGACTTCCCTTTCATTATGATTAAGTTATGTCCAATGTCTTATTAATAACCTATGCTCTTTCTAGCACCTCAAGATAAGTCATCATCATAAACAGGGTAACCTAGAACTGGATATATTGATGAAAATCCTCCTTGAAGTTCCTTTCCCTATACTCCTCATTCGGTAATAGTTATGAAGAATATATTAGAAGGGTCTTGAAAAATATCTCAAACTCTCACATGATACAACTCCCTGGTCGAAGGGAAAGCATCTCCTCCTGGTTGTCTTCATTCATGGTTGAAGAAAGAAACCCTTCTCAAAACTAGTTTCAAAAATTCTCCCATATAAACATCACCTCCTTAAAACCCCAATAGAACATGAACTTCAAAAAACATTCTTCTCCATGCAACATCATCACCACTAATGAAACCCGATTCTCCTTCTAAGAATGGATTGAACTAAAGAAAATTCATACCTCCTCCTACCATACCTAAATTACTGAGACTGAAATAGAGCACTCATACTTCTATAAACTCTAGAATTGAAACTATTAAAGTATACCCATATAAGTTTATTCATAATTAACTAATAATTGGTGGTGATTCACTAATACATACTATGAGAAGTCTTTAATGTGAACCTGATGTGGATGTCGACCTATAGCCATAACTATAAATGAAAAAATGATTAAGGACTAATAAACCTATAATATAGAATATTTAATATTCATTTAGTTTTTAATTAAGGTTCATCCTAATACAAAGTTCTACCCATTTAAAATAGAAACACAAAGAAGAATTATATGTAACCATTTCTTCAGTCTCTACCCCAAAAACATTATTGCTTCGCATAGTAGGCTCAGTAAACTTAATGTTCCATAAAACGGATTATAGGGGGGCCTAAATACATGTGTGCAATATGGACTCCCTTGTTTACATAACTTAATAAGTTTAGATGACACTATTTCCCTACAAACCTATTTAAAGCAAGGATGCTCGTTGCAAATAATGGATGTTGGTTTGTGTTTGTTTTCAATATGCACATGGATGACTAGGGAGTTTGCAAATAATGAGGTCATACATTTGAGGATGAATGTTTTATTGAAGGTTGTGCAGTTTTCCAATGTTTTCCAAATTTTTGGTCCTCAAAAAATCGGGAGTTTGGTAACGGTTTGTTGTAAAAGTATGCGGTGAATGTGTGTGGTATGTGGTGAAGGTGCACCGTGTGTAGTGAAGGAACGTGATACGCGGTGAAGGTGTGAGGTATACAGAGAGGGTGTGCAGTACACGGTGAAAGCATGTGGTATGTGGAATGGTGCATAGAACTAAAAACAGTTCGTAGCAACGGTACGTAGTGAAGGCATGTGGTATGTGAAATGATGTCGAAAATGGTTTGCAATGACTGTACATGGTGAAGAGATGCAGTATACAGACCTATAGAAATATGATACGCGGAAGGTAAATGGTATGAAAAAAAGGATCCCAGTTCAGAGGATTGTAGTACATGGTGGAGGATAACAGTACATATATGGAGTTCAGTTTACATTGAATATTTTCTCACATTGAACATTTGGGAAAATGAAATTACTGAAATTTGTGGAGTTATGTGCCTATTTATGGAGTGGTAATCCCCTTTGTTAAGGGATGAGATTGGAGAATAAAATTTCAAGAAGAAATTCAGTGAATTCTAAATTGGTACACACAGGAGAAGATGGTACACAAAGAGATTCATCTACATAATAAAAATTGTTCATGGTAGAGAGCATGGTTTGCATAGGAAGATCTCATAGTACACATCCAATCAAGGCAGTACACAGAGACGGATGGTACATAGAGGACTGGATCAATATGCGGTGTAGGGGAGTATGCGAACAATGAATGTTCATGAAGGATCTAGAAGGTACGCGGAAATAGCAGTGGTACACGTAAATAGCTAGATAGTATATGGAAACAACAGAGGTATACAGATATAGAAGTAGTACACAGAACACCCACAAATTCTTGAAATTTGGCCAAATCAATTTGTGAAATTAATTTCCATAACATATAGATGTATAGGAAAATAAATTAAATTTGTGAGTGATTTTGGGACATCAACAGAGCATCCATTTAAATTTGAGGATGCATAAATTAATTCCAAACCATTGAAGTAACCTTCAAGTCATTAAACTAAGTGAAGATTCATCCAATGCAGTGAGAAAGGGGGAGTCAGCATAAGTGATCTGAGATATATAGTGTGAAATCACTAAAACCTTGTAAATGATGTGCACCTCAAATAGAGTGGTTGTGCTAAACTCTAGTAATCCACAACTTGTGAAGATTAGTGGTTTTTGGTAGGACTGACACATTGTCGGTGTATCCTCCTTAGACATAGCCCTTAGTGGTGATGCAAGTAAAATTGATGTGTCATTACTTTTCATGTGATTGTTTATTTTCTGAATATCCTCTTTAGATGGGTTTAACAAGTTTCTACCAACATGAGAATACGATCCATGAGTTTAAAAGAAAAATTTGACACCCTGATTCACCCCTCACCTCTCAGGGTGTTTTGGGGTCCTTCAAGTGGTATCAACGGTAGGTTTCTGGTGTGGAATCTATCTATCATGGAGAATCATATCAACGTTAGGGGATTTATCCTCTTTGATGGAATTAATTTTTAAATATGAAAAAACAACATGAGATATCACCTAAGATCTCTTAGAATGGAAGTATTATTTGCTACTACATTGGGAATAAAATTCAATGATCCTTCATGACTATCGATGAAAAATACATATAGGAAATTGCTTGATGATGATGAAAAAGAAAAGAATTATCTCACTACATCACTTTCTGATCATATTTATATAAAGGTAATGAGTTTCACATCTTCCAATTCAATGTGGGATAAACCGGATAATATTTATGAAGGTGATATCTATGTGAAGGAGGAAAAACTTAAAGTACTACACAACATGTTAGATGATCTGAAGATGCACCTTGATGAGAATGTAGACACCTTTTTTAATTGAATTGCTATTTTTTTAGTTGTAATCTGAGGTTTGGGTGAAGAAATCATTGAAATTTACATAGTGAAGAAAATATTGAGAATACATTCACCCCTTTACAATGAAAAGGTGTCAGCCCTTAAGGAAAGTGATCTCTCCAAACTCTTAGTGGATGATTTTCTGAGCAATCTATCAGCTTATGAAATGAGAATCAAACCAGAAGAAGCTAAAACTCATGTGAGAAAGGAAATGAAATTAAAATTCATGGAAAAACTAAATGTTTAAAGAGATAACAGTGATGAATTTGATGACGAAAATGAAACACTTTCTCTCATTTCCAAGAATATCAAGAAGGGAATAGGGAAATTTGAAGGAAATCTACCTATGGATTGTTTTCTCTATGGAATAGTTTTACACATTACCTCTCAGTTCTCAAGAAATTTTAAGATGAATATATTGAAGTTGAAAACATGGAAAAGCCTCGAAAAAGATTCTTAAAAATGGAAACTTCAAATATGCAAAGAAAGTACAGAAGAACAATTTTTTCTATAAGGAGGAAGATGATGATAATGAATTCTTTGAGGAATAAGAACCATAATTTAAGACTGGAAACCCTTACTCTATGATGTCTACCAATGAAAAGTCAGAACCATTGATAGATAAAGCTATATTTAATTAGTTGAATACTAATTTTGATCCCAAGATGAAACATAAGGATTCTTTTGGAAAGATTTATATTAAATTTAAGAGATGAAATGAGTGGAAAGCAATGGTGGAGGAATAATCAGAATATATTGATTGGTTGGAAGCATAAATTGAATGACTATAAGAACTGGTGAAAGTACAATCACCAATCCTTGAAATCACTAATGATGTTATGGAACTAAAACTCAGAATTAAAGAACAAGAAAAGGTCATTAATGGCCTTACCTTGGGACTGGTGGAGAATCCCAAGACTATTGAGGGACTTAAAGAAGAAGTTGTTACTCTAAGAAGTAAACTAGAAAGTGAATCAATTTCAAAAGAAACAAAGAATAAAATAAAATTTGGAAGGTTCTCAACTACTGAGATACTAGAGAGAGAAAAACTTGGTTCTAATAGAGTTGAAAATATCTTGAGTGATCAAAGACCCACATGCATGGAAAATAGTGGAATTGGTTGTGATGCCGAAAAGTCAAATGCTATAAATAAAGTGACCCATAATAAAGGTAAGATGAAATTTTATCATGTTGAAAAGACACCAGAAGTTCTGAAAATGAAACCCTTAAATCAAACTGAAAGGATAATTGAAGATTATCCTCGATTTTCCTAAAATGATAGGAAGTAAAACTATTTTCCTGAGGAAGAAGGAATTAGGAGAAATATATGTGAGAAGACATTTCCTTTCATAAAGTGTCAGTTTTGTGGCAATTTGGGCCATAGCTTGTCATACTGTGAAGAGGCAAGGATCTATTTGAATGGGAAAGAGTTATGAGTTCAAAAAAGGAGAACATATTCATATCCTACTTCTTATAGAAGAAATAATTTCTATAGATATTGCTTTCACTGTTCTAACTTTGGCCATAAAGTTGTGTATTGCAGGAAGAGGTATGATAAGAGAAATTTTTTCAATGTTCAGAGATGAGTCAATACACATCAAAGAAAAAATGTTTCTAATTCAAACAGGTTTTATCTTATGGAATAAAAATTTGAATATGAAGAACCCATCTACACAAAAGAGATAATTAAAAGTCCATCATCTCCCTATACTCAATCCAATATCTCATGGAAAGAAAAGAGGAAAATTAAAATTCCAATTTTACAGAAGTAGCCCTTAAAGCTACAAAGAACAACAGCTCCTGGATGATGGATAGCATATTTTCATCCCACGTGATGGGTAATGAAGACCTATTAACAAATGTCAAGAAAAAGGATGATAGAATAGTAAGGTTCAGTAACGATGGTGCTTTGATGATAAAAGGCAGTGGAAGTATTGAGATATATAATAGAGAGCTGAAGAAAATTGAAGACCTGTATGTGGAAGGTCTATGTCACAATCTTATTAGTGTGAGTCAACTATGTGACTTAGGTCTTATTGTGACATTAAATCAGAATGGTTTTACTATAAGAAGAAATTCTAGGGATTATCTCATGAAAGGATGTAGAAAAGAAGGAAAAATATATCAGGTTGAAAACAAAGAGAACATTTTCTACCTAACAGTTGGAGAGGAAAAAAATATGGCATCAAAGATTGGGGTACATAAATTTTCAAGACATGTATAAGATATATAACATGAATATATTCATAGATATCCCTAATCTGGAGCATTAATGAAAAATGACCTATGATGCTTTCATATGAGGGAAACTTGTCAACAGTTTCTTCTAGCCATATAAGAAAAGAGCATAAAATCTCCTTGACCTCATTCATAAATATGTATGTGGCCCAATAAATTTTTATAAAATTCATGGAGAGAGGTAATTTGTTCTTTTAATAGATGATTACAGTATAATGGCATGTGTGATCGTTATACATAGGAAGCAACAGGTGCTTGATTGCATGAAAACTTATCGACGAATCACTGAGAATGATACTGGACAGAACATCAAAGTCTTACGGTATAACAATGAAGGTGAATACACATCCTTTGAATTTGAAATTTTCCTAGAGATGAATCAGATACAACGTGAGGTGGAATTTATGAGAACTCTATAGTAAAATGGAGTTATTGAGCATAGGAATTGATACATAAACAACATGGCTAGAACTATGTTGATTGAGAGTCATATTCCACGACATTACTAGAATGTGGTAGTACAAGCTGCAATATATATTCAAAATCAAACAGGGATATATATGGGTGAAACAAAGACACCATATGAATTTTGACATGGAAGTAATCCCTCTTTGAAATATTTTTGTATTTTTAGAAGCAAATGTTTTATCCAAAACAAAGAAGGAAATTAAAGGAAGTATGTTGAAAATGCAGATAAAGGAATATTTCTTGGATACTCAATGAATAGAAAAGCCTACAAGTGTTTCAATAAGTACTTGGGAAGAATTGTAGAATGCAATGATGTAAAGATCATTGAATATAAAACCCTGAATTTTTTAAGGATTCTTATACTGATGTGATAGAAAATGAGAAATAATGTGAACATGGAACAAATTCTAATATAGTGGTAGAGGTAGGTGTGAAAAACTCTCAAGAGTCGCATTAGGATGTTGAATCTGAAGAAGAATTAGAAGAAGAATCCATAACTGGAGAGAATTCGGTTGAACCCAAAAGAAGAAATTGAAGAGCATAGATTGATCAGTCCAACATTATCAGTAATCGGAAGGCACCTACATAGATAAGGAGAATGAGTAATGATGCACAATCTGCATTTCTATCAGTTATAGAACCATACTTATTTGAACATGTAGTGAAGGATGAGTCATTGGTGAAAGCAATGAATGGATAGTTAGATAATATTGACAAAACTCATACATGGGATCTTGTTAAAAGACCTGGAGATCATAATGTGATTGGTACGAAGTGGATTTTCAAGAACAAATTTAATGAACAGGGAAATGTGATTATAAATACGGTTTGTATAGTCTGTAAAGGATATTCACAAATCGAAGGTGTTTATTTCATGGAAAAAATTTCTCCCATAGTGGGACTGAAGTCAATCAGGCAATTTATTTCCATAGGAATCCAAAGAGGTTTTAAAGTGTATCAAATGGATGTCAAGACATCATTCTTAAATGGAGTATTGGAAGAAAAATTCTACATCCAACAACCTGTAGGGTTATTTCTTGGAAATGATGAACTAATGGTTTGAAAATTAAAGAAATCTCTTTATGGCCTGAAATAGGAACCACAGGTGTGGTTATCTCGATTGGACTCTTGTCTCAGAAATCTTGAGTTTAAAAGAGGAGGTGTGGATCACAATTTCTATGTGAAGTACTATCAAAAGGATCAGTTCATGGTATTGGTATACAAGGATGATATTATTTTTGGTGGAAGAAAACATGGATCAGTGGATAAAGTTTCCAATCACATGAAGTTAGAATTTGAAATTTCCATGATTGGTGAACTAACATACTTTTAGAGTTGCAGGTACTTTAGAATAAGGATTACACTTTCATTTCTCAAGAAAATTATGCAAGAGAGTTGTTGAATAAATTAAATATTCATGATTCCAAACCAATGTCAACTCTAATTTCAGTTGGATAAAAGCACATAAAGTATGAGGAAGGGACTTCTGTGGATCCCACTATGTACATAAGAATCATTGGAAGCCTACTATACCTAACAGTGACATGGTCAGATATTGTCTTTGCAACTTTCCTTGCATCCCACTTTTAGAGTAATCCCAAGGAAGTACATATGGAGTTAGTGAAAAGAATCATGAGATACATTCAAGGAACACATAATAATGGGATATAATTTGCAGCAGGAAGAGATAGTGAACTATCATCATTTTCTGATGCTGACTAAGCAGAGATGTAGTGGATAGAAAGTCTACCAGTGGTGGATCATTATAAATTGGGAGGAAATGTGTGGTTTGGTTAAGAAGGAAATAGAAAGCTAATTCAATTAGTACTACTGAAGTTTAATATATATTTTCTACCATGGTATGCACTCAGTTACTTTGGATGAAGCAGCAATTGAGTGACATTAGTGATGAGGTGAAACAACCAATGGTGATTTATTGTGATAACAAGAGAAAAATTGATCTTATGAAGTATCCTATTCATTGATCTTGTACAAAACATTTTGAGATCAGATATCACTTCATCAAGGAATAAGTTTAATAAGGAATGATCAAAATGGACCATGTGGGAACTAATAATCAAGTGGATAACATTATGACCAATCCACTGTCAGCGGTGGTGTTTGAGAAACATTGGTTGAACCTTGGTGTTCAGCCACCTCCGAGTGCATAAAGAGGTTACGAGATTACCCTATCCCCAGTTGTTTTAAATATTTTTAATCTATTTGTGGAAATGATGTAGGTTTTTGGGGGAGATATGATCTAGGGGGAGCATGTTTTTTTAACTCTAAAAGTCAACATTCTGTTCATTAGGTTTTTTTTTCAAAGGAGCAGAATGGATAAATTCAATGGAGAGTTTTTTATTTATATTATTTCTGTTTATGGGAAAGATAGAGAATAGAAAAAGATAGAAATGAAACTATGGGGGTGAAAATAAAAGGATGAGAACTCATTTATTCTCATCTCTCTTGTTTTCTACACTGAACATTTTTCACATAGACTTAGATTGATGAATGAGTTGTTTCTTAAAGGTTTGTTTTTTGATTGTGGATGGCACATCGGTGAATTTATCTGGAGATTTCCAACAAACCCAAAGGGGGAGATTGTTAGAACCAAGGCTGCTCGATGCTAATAATGGAGGTTGGTTTGTGCTTTTTTTCAATCTGAACACGGACGAATAGGTATATTTCAAAGAATAAGGTCATATATTTGAGGGTGAAAGCCATATTAAAAGGGGCACAGTTTCCTAGTGTTTTCCAAATTTTTGGGCCTCAAAAATCAGGATTTTGGTAATGGTTCACAGAAACGGTATGTGGTGAAGGTGTGTGGTACATGGTGAAGGTGCTCGGTACGTGGTGAAAGCGCGTGGTATGTGGTGAAGGCGTACGATATTTGAAGAAGGCATGCAGTATGTAGTGAAGGTGTGCGATACACAGAATGGTGTGCAAAAGTGAAAATAGTTCACAGTGACGGTACACGGTGAAGGCATGCGATACGTGAAATGCAGCTAAAAATGGTTTTTAGTGACGGTACATGGTGAAGAGATGTAGTACGTGGGATGACTGTCATATGGTATACAGATGGTTAACGGTACATGATAACGGTTCACAGTTTATAGGATTACAGTACACGGTGGAGGATAACAGTACACAGATGGATTTAGTTTATAGTGAATATTGTCCCACATAGAAAATTTGGGTGAATCGGATTTCTGAAATTTGAAGATTTATGTTCCTATTTAAGGAACAGTAATCCCCTTTTTTAAGGGACAATATTGGAGATTAAAATTTTGGTAATATAATTGGTGAGTCTGAAGTGGTGTGTAGAGGATAAGACGGTATGTAGAGAGAATCATCTACATATGGAAAATAGTTCATCAAAGAGAGCGTAGTTTTCATAGGAAGATCTCATAGTATGCGGTCGAGGAAGGTTGTACGTGAAGCATGATGGCACACGGAGGAGTGGAGAAGTACGTGGTTTAGGAGAGTATAAGGAGAATGATAGTTAATGGAGGATCTATAAAGTACATGGAAACAGTAGTGGTACGCAGAAATAGCTGGACGGTATGCAGAAATAGTAGTGGTATGTGGAAACAGCTGGATGGTGCACAGAAACAGTAGCAGTATGTGGAAAGAGCAGTAGTACGCAGAACACCCATGCAAGCCTGATAATTGTCCAAATCAGTTTGAGAAATTAATTTCCATAACATATCAGTGTATGGGAAAATAAATTAAATATGTGAGTGATTATAGGACTTCAACGGATCATCCATTTATAGTTGAGGATGAATTAATTAATTCCAAACCACTGAAGTGACCTTAAAGTTTTAAAACTGAGTGAAGATTCTTCCAATGCATTGAGAAAGGGGGAGTCAGCAGAAGTGAACTGTGGGACACAATGTGTTATCCCTAAAACCATGTAAAGGCAGTGACTCTAGCACAGAGTGATTGTGCTTAGCTCTTGTAATCCACAACTTATTAATATTAGTGGTTTTTGGTATGAGTGATAAATTGTCGGTATATGATATATGGATGTAGCCCTTAGCGGTGAACCAAGTGAAATTTTTGCGTCATTAAATTGCATGAGATTGTTTATTTTCTACACTTCCTCTTCAAACATGTTTAACACATTCCTTCCAATGTGGGAACAAGATCCATTAGTTTGAAAGAAAAAGTTGACACCCTGATTCACCCCTCTCCTATTATGGTGTTCTAGGGTCCTTCAAAACCCATGTTCTCAACACTTCTGCCTACCTTCGAACTCCATCCTATCTATCAACTTGAACCTCTGATACTACTCTATTAGGACCCCCTCTCCACATAGGTAACCATCCTTGGATAGTAATGAGATAAGGGAGATAATTACACCTGAACCCCTCCTCCCTTAGTCCATCTTTTCACAACAATTATTCAACATATATGATACACATAGATGGGAGTCATTTCCCTCTAAAACATAAGGAATGAAACATATATAAAACCACCATAAAACTTATTATTATTAAAAAATTAAAAATCCAAAATACATGCATGTAAGGTCATAAAATTAGATAAATTTAAAAAATGGAACTACAAGTACCAAAAGATAAATTTGGCAGTGACCATGAAGCCCAAACAGCTTCTAAATAACCATGAGCTAATAATTTTCAACCTGATCACCAATGAGCTCATGTTGAACTAAAAATAGTTTAAATATCCAATGGGTGATTATAACACGTATACTCAATATAATCTTCCCTAGATCCTATAATGAAAAGGATAAATAATGGATTATCATTCCTAATGAGAAATAAATGAAGCTAACTCATCACCAAAATAGGTATCCTATGTTCCCAGCCTCACCATGAAACTCTCACTAAGTGTCACATACAAGTGATCGTATAATATTATATCAAAATAAGGTCCTCTAATACAACTTCCCTACTATTTTAGTGCTCTTCACCAACATCACATATCCTAATCCATATCTCTCCTAATGTAATAAATCACAAAGATGGCTAGGCTAAAATATTATAAGATGAATCATATGTATATTATCATCTCATCACAAACCATACACCCTATATATCACATTATCCCATCATCCCATTTCACATCTCCATATAGTAATTGAGTATTTAAAAGGGGGCACCAAATCTTTTATTTCATGTATTATACCTCAAGCTATCAAAACTCACCCAATTATTCCATTAATAATCTGAGGATACTGTATCGGTAAATATATGTGTTTAAAATAACCCTAATCAATTATATACATCTACATAGATATATAGTAAAGGTAACAATCATGCATACCTCCACATAATACTTCCAGATGATGAGATATGTGTCAGAAGGGGTACTCAACCATCCATTCCTCATCAACCGGGATGTTTAGGAAAACACCCTCCTTGATTCCATTGGATGTCATTCATATTACTAACATGGGTGGTGTATTGTATGAAATCACATAGCACATAAGATATAATATATATAACAACCACACTATGAGAATTAAACTAGTCTTAGGTTGAACTGAAACTATTGTCTCTCAGCCACCAAGTTACCACCACTAAGAACTAGATATCCTTTGAGAACACCAACATTCATAGAGATTCCTTTAACAAGTTCTTTCCTTTTATTATTTCAATTTAGACTAATTATTTCACTATCCATTATTTATAATTATTCCATTCAGGTTTCATTAACAACCAAGTGAAATTGATTCCCTATAAGAATAATCCAACCAATTCCAGAATTCTATAAGATTATCAACATTGGAATTAAATTTAAGAACCAACCCCATGGGTTAAAACATTTACTATTCATAACCATTCCATAATTTCATGTACTCTAGGAAACTTCCTGGGATTCCCTAAAAGAGATTCATAAACCAAGACCATCCAGCTACCTCATGTAGTGGGGAATGAAATGAAAGTAAACAAACACCTAGGCCATCAGGCCTTTAAAGAATAACATTATCAAGTAAGTATCCATCTTACATCACATCGACGAGGAATACCAACATCAACCCATTACATTAATCTAGGTTCCATCCCTGAAACTTCCACATATATAACCATGCATCCCACCATCAAAGATGTCATCTCTTACCTGAAACACAGTACTCCCCACCCTTATCTCTCCAAACCATCATCTATCATAGGCTCAAATCAGGTTATACAACATCACACACATTAGAGATACACAAAAAATGATATTAAAAAAATAAATAGAGTCAAAAAGGTATTTACACTCTAAAAATGAAAGCATCCTACCTTTACAAGAAAATGGGAGTTCTCATCCCCAAACATTTATCTTTATGAAATAATCATTTCCTTATCGTCATGAACTAATCTATTCAATTATCATAGTTTACAACTATGGGTAACCTAAGGAATTAGAAACTAAAAGGCATTAATTATTTAAACATTCTATTAATAATAACTTCTAATTTCAAAAAAAATAAGGAAGAACAATTTAATTAAAGATTCCCCTTTATCATTTCAATAATAAGAATTTATATATTCATCTTTTTTAGTTAATACCATTAACATATAGAAGAAGAAAATCAATTAGACATCCATCAGGATTCAATTGATTTCCATCAAATTATAAGAATCAATAGATTCAATAAACATGTCTCTTTAATTCTTTAGCCAAAAATATTACTATATTCACATTATTATCATTTTTTATCAAATTAACATGATAAACCCATTCATGAAAACATTATAATAAAATAATAAACATATATATCCCATTATCTAGTAAAATTAGAGGAAACCCATTATCACAGTGGAAACACATGCGATCCCTACCACCATAAGACATTTATTTTTATTAATATTTTTGGATTAATTATTTAGGTTTATTCCACCATCACCCAAAGAGATATATCTTGATTACATTATGATTTCACAAAAAAAATATGATAATAAATTAATCACATATATTAAGGCATTCAATGTTCTTGAATGAGAATGGAACAACAAGATCAAAGCTCTGATTACCTCTCCCATAATGAAACTACATCCCCATTAAAAAATCATGCCACAATCACGCATAAAAACATAAAAGAACTTCATAATAACAGAGGGGGTCATCTTCTATATCCTGGAAAAATAAAATATGATGAAGAGTAATCAATATGATGATAAACCACAAGAGAGTGGGGGGAAGACTTGACTCTAGTCACTATATATCAGATATGGTATGTCTTTGATCAAATATTATTGAAAGGGGCCTCAAAACACCCTGAAGAATCACCTCATTCCATGTGGAGTTGGAAGAGAATCATAGGATTTTCAAAAAACAAGGCATTGGAAGACTTTATGGGTATTTTTCTAAACAGACTTTCATAGTGTGAATAGGTTATTCATATCATGAATGGTCTAAGTTTAAGACTCACTATGAAACATGTCACCTAGTTCCACAAAACTTATTATCGATTCACTTCATGAACCACACGGTAATGTCATGAGTTTTCAGATAGTGACTCAGGAAATCTAACTCGTCATCCCTTTACATTGTGAAAAAATAGTTCATATATGAATCGAACCCTAAAACCCAACCTAAATAAATCCCTAAACATCTATTCCAGCTGATGAGTGATCAATCATGTTGTGAAATACAGTTTATGTTGTAAAATTCTATTTCAATGAGATTCCATCTCACAAACCCCACCAACCCTTCTTTATGCTTCCTCCAAGCACTATGGACCTCCGACACATACAAAGGAATGGGACAGAATGACCAACTACATTACAAAATAGACAAATAGAATGTTTTGGAAAATAAACACAACAGAATTGATATTTCAAAACTAGTAAAATGATTTCAAAAAGAGAATGTAAATTTTAAAAATTATTTTAAACTATGATTTGATGTTTAAGAATGGATTTGTCATGTTATAAAGTGGTTTTAATAGGAACCAATGATTTCAAAATTTTAATTTAAGGGAAAAAATATTTTTTTAGTATGGATTTATGATTTTTAAATTTAAATGTGGATTTTTAAAATATGTTTAATAGAGAAGTTTCTGATTTTTATTGGTTTGATATTTATTTCACATGTGGTTGTAATTTTTACTCTTGAGATATTATTTTAAAAGTGTGGATTATTTATTATTATGTTGTTTTAAATTGGTTTTTGTTAATGTTAAGGGTGGGAGTGCTTAATTATTAATAAAAAATTATTTTTAAAGGGGAATGTCATGAAATTGTTTTTGTTTGAAATTAATTTTGTATTTTATTATATTTTTTATTTTTTATTTTTCATTTTGAAATGTAGTTTTTTTAATGATATTTAAATTATTTCTTGATTATGTAAAGGGGAGTTAAAAGTTAATTTTTAAGAAAAAATATGTTTTTTATTAAAAGTATTTGTTTTAAAACTATTATTTGTAACTTAACTTTTTTTTTCTTATCATGATGATTTTATTATTCTTTTCAGATTCATTTTATTTTTGTTTCAATATTCCACAAAGAAATTTATAGGTTGTTGTCGAGCCTTAGATATTTCTTATTATGGATTCTTGATCAATTGCGTTCTTAGAGTAGTCCTTACATGGGATATTCCTTTGGGTCAATCTTCATTTTTTCATGCTCATTGGGGTGTTCTTAGGTTATGTGTTTGATATATTGATGGTAATGTACTTCTTTAGGATCTTTAGTGATGAAATTTTTGGTGAGATACGCTTTTCCTTGAATAAATATGGGAATACATTGGTGTGTATTCTGGGCTATTAGGATGGATCCCACACTAATTGATTTTATGTCTGAGTTGGTGTTCTTTGAATATTATTGAGATCACCATGGTTAGTGGTTTGTATTTGATTTCCTGGGTCACCCTTTCTTATTTTGGACATCGGTGTGGATCCCATGTTGTTTTTTAGGATGTATTCTTTTGATTTATTCCACTTTCCCTTTGTTCATATTTAAAAATGTGATGATTAGTTCATTGGTGGTCCTTAATTTTGGATATAATCATAGTGTTATTTAGGTCATGTTTTCCTTAGGAGTGATTTGGTGGAACTTCTGGAGTGTTCTCTTTCATTCCCTATTCCTTTTTTTCCTCTTTATTTCTCATACTTATTACTTTGGAATTCTATTTCTAATATTATGTAGAATACTTTGGAAAATTAGTGATTTTTTTATAGTTTTTTGGATTATATTTATATAATAATTTATTCTTGAGTCATCTCATTTGGGAATTTCAATTTTGATTTATTGTTTTTTCATAGAGTGTCTTTGGCTTGACAATCCACCATTCTAAGAGAACCCATAAATTTTAGATATATAAAATGATTGTCTTTTTACCTGGTATTTTTATTTAATAAGTCAAGTTTGACATGTGATTTTTAGGATGTTATCAATTTCATGGTTTTCTTTAAAGGCTTTGTTAGTTTCTTGGGTGATTTCTCTTTCTACTGTATGTTTTTTGGTGTTTCATTTATCATGAGTTTTGTGGAATTATATGGGTCAAAAGGTTCATCATGGAAAGAATTTTCACACACTAACCATAGTATTATTAATTATTCTATTTATTTATTTATTTATTTATTTATTTATCTATATTTAAATTTTTATGTTTGATTCTTTTCATTTGGAAAATTTTGAAATTTTTTATTCATTTTTTCAGATCGAACAGTTTAGATGAATTGTTATCCATCCCATGTGTAGGTTGTGTGGGAGATTCAATCAACTTAGAAAATGGTTTTACATTTTTAGCATATTTTTTATCAAACTTTGTGACTAACCCATGTGATTTCCATCACACCCAGTGAGGTTGCATGTTTGGCATGCAGTTTAGTAAACTGTTCTCTAAAACTATGAGTCCCCTAGACACTTAAAATTATTATTTTCCTATACTAAACCATAAAAATAAAAAATGAAAAAACAATAATAATAATAATAATATAATATGGGTACCCCCATCTCTCATTGAGTAGCGACACACCCCAAAGTTGTCTTACCCTCCCCTCACACTCGGCCTACTCATCCCTCCCCCTATGAACTATGTTTTCTTCTCTAATTTTGGATATTATCTCTTATATATAACAGTTACTCTCCTTCAAATTCCTCCTTCTCTAATTTACTATTTATTTTTCTTTATCCCTATCTTTGTGTTATGATTTAGGGACAACCCTATGTGGTTTCGGCTTATACTTTTATGCAATTGTGGGTTTAGGGGGTGTGTAATCTCCATCCTGAGTCTCCCTCAACCAAAATATAAGGGTTTTGGAATCTCATAATTTTATTGAGGTAGGTTTCCCCCTTTAATATCTCTTTAATTTTTTAATATTAGACTATTTTTCTTTTTACATTAATATTCATTATGTCTAATTATTTTATTATGGAAGTCTATAAGATGTTTAAGGATGAAATTATATATCAACTTGGTTTTTTCATAGATTCTCCATTTTGTTGCCTCTAATTTTGAAAAATATGCTCCTCTATTTCCTGTGAAAATATTTTTGATGGGTTTTAAAGTGAAATTGGTTGTTTTAATATCTCATGTGTTATTTATAATTTTTATATGAATTATTAAAAAGGGTTTAATTGAGTTCACAAGCCTTATTTTAATTTCCCATACTTACAACTCATGTTAAAATTTCCTTTATAATAATTTAAATCCTTATATATATATATATAGATACATTATATCTTGTATTCACAAATGTTTTGATGGATATGTGCATTGTGATGAGTAGTATATATATATATGTGTGTGTGTGTGTGTGTGTGTGTGTGTGCATGTATGTAAGGATAAAAGGGGGATTTGGGAACTCATGTTTTGTGTCTTAAACTTTGATATTAAATGTTAAATTAAAAAAATGATTATTTAAATGATATTTGAAAGGTAAATAGTATATTCATATTTTAAAGGTTGTTTGACAAGTTCTATTTTCCATTTTATGTTTTATAAAAGATATTTTAATTAGTGAAAGTTATACCTCTAATGTTTTGAATGAAAAAGTGTACAGGTATCATGGTTTTTATCAAACAGTTTCCTTGTTTTTTATGTGCATGTTATTTTATGTGGAATAGTTTCTTTTTCTAACATGGTTTTTTTAATGGGAGTGGCACATGGGAAGGTAATTAGGTGGGATGACTAGGAAAGGTATGCTAGGAATTAGCATGGCTTACCTTGTAGTATCATGATACCATACTAATTAAACTATTATGTTGTGATATTGTTGGTTACCTTTGGGACTTTGGATTTAACTTCCCCAATATCTTTTCCACATGAAAAATTATGTATGGTTTGATCACTGATTGTAGAGGATCCTAGGATGATAGGCCCTAACATTTGGTTTCTTATAGTTTCCTACGGCACTTTGTATGTCTTACATAATTTTGACTCTATATCTTTCTTTTTCTATTTAAATTTTCAAAAAAACATGTTTTATTTAAAATAATTTTTAGCTTTCAGGTCATATCTTATAATTTTTTTATTATTTATTTAAAATATTAAAGGCTTTTTAAAAGAGATCTAATAAATTTCAATGATGTGATAATTGTTTTAAATGTATTCAAATATGAAAAAGAAATTTATAATTATATTTTAAAACTAGCATGATAGAGGATCATTAATTAAAGATTAATAATTTCATAAGTCTGATAGTGGATTATAGGTAATTAATAATTTTTATCCCTATATGTCATTTTAATTTTTGGTTCAGTTTATGATTTCCCTTAGAGAAACTGATATTCTTGTTTGGATAGAGAATAACCTCGGTTCTTTGGGGATTGTTAGCCCAGGTATGTATTTTTATTTACTTTTATTTTCCTTTATCACATCATTGACAAAGGAATTTACTGCATACTATGTATGGATGGTAAATATTATATTTTTTGGTCAAATTAAAGGATTTTGGTGGTGGTTATATGTGTGTATTTGAGTTTTAGTGGGAGGGAAACTAGGCGTGAGTGGTGAGTATTGTTTTTTCAATTTATTTAATGCTAATATAATATTTTTTTCTGTTAATTTCTATTTTATATATGATTTTTCATGGATGTATGATATATATAGGTTATGTTGGTTTTTAATTAGTCTTTTTTCACTTAATTTTTGTTTTATTTAGGTGTAAGTTTTCCCTATCAGGGATTCATAGATGCCTATGAAATTTTTTAAGCCCATGAGGATCGAAAATGACCTTTGGACTCTATCCTGGTCTATCTAGGGTTTCCAAAAGATGGGAATATATGGTTGGTTCATGACATAGACAATTGATGCTACCAGGTATCTTGTGGTCTTAAGATAGTATCTCTAAGGAAACATTTAATGTTAGTAAAAATGTTGTGATTATGGTATTATTTTATTTCATTACCCCAAAATAATTTAAGAATTTTCCCATATCATTTTGATTCTATAAATATATCTATTTTTGGCCTCGTAAAAATATGTTCAATACCATTCTACAACACTAATGAGCTATAATGGGAAATTTTCTCCCAAGTGATATCATTTTCTATGTTTATTCTCATATCTTTAATAGTGGTATCTTTTTTTAATATTCTTCCCACTCCAACAACTTTCTCATCTTCTCCTAGGAGTTATTATTATTATTTTAGGATTATTGATATTGTTATTAAATGTGATTTCTTCTAAAAATAATCTATTCTTACTCTTTGTTCTATTATTAGTGCTTTCTACTATTAAAGTGTGGTGCTCAATATTTCCTACCATAAACCCTAAAATTGAAGGGGATTTTCCTCTTATATTTTACTAGATATTCCCATTAAAAATATAGGTTTGATTGTATTCAAAAAAAAATTCTATAACCTAAACAATAAATCATGTTCTGGTATATTAGATATCATTAAATCCAAGAGAATAATACATTAATTACTCAAGTCATTGAGGTGGTATAAATTTGGGATCTTCTTGATCTATTTCTAAAAATCTTCACCAAATTTTTTTCCTTATTTATTTTATGAATTTTTATTTATTATTCAGTTTTAATCAATTTATAAATCAATAATTTAATCCATTAATACGCTTAATCATTCAATTTATGAATCAAAATTTCTTATTTACTTCCACTTTAATAAACATTTATAGTTATTCCAAACAACCTTCTATTTTTGTTTTAAATATATGAATTGTTCTCTTTAAAGTCTTAAAAAGGCTTTAATTATCATCAAACTTTCTAAAATATTTTTTTTTATTTCATTTATTTAATTATTTATTTTGTTTTTAAGGTAAATTCACCCCCTCCCCTCCCCCACCCCCACTTTCAATTTTACCCTACTCCAACCTTCATTTGGTATCAAGGGATTCAAGAATTATTTTCAAATATTGTAAAGAATATTTTTTTCAAAATCATTAATTGGTTTTTCAAGAAATATTATTTTTCATAAATAGATTTTTCAAACATCCATGGTTCTCCCAAAGGAACTCTATAGGTCATGATCTTAATTTGAAGGTTAAAATTATGGTTATTTTATGATATGCATGTATAGATATTATAGATCTATTGGTTATCCCTTATGAAATATATTTTTACACAGTTATAATCTAACTACTAAAAAAGAAGATAAATGGAATCTCGATGATATTTCTACTTTTGAATTATATGGTAAATAAATGAATTCCTTTTATTTTAGTTTAAAACAACATATATTTAATTTATTATATATATGGAAAATGGATCATGAAATTTGGATACTCTAAGAAGTAAATCATGAAAAAAACAAAGTCAAATATACAAGATTGGTTGTGTTTATAAAAGAATCTTGAAGTTTCTCTATGCATCTTAAGAATTATATTACATAAATGTTTACTCTATTCCCTGACTATTATAATGGTCTAAAGGAACATGGTGAATCGCTTTATTTATAGAAATTATTCAATAAAATAATTTAATTTTTAACAAATAATTTGGAATGGAGAGTCAATAATATCCTAGAAAGTAAAGTCGTAAAGAACATGGTGGTAAGGGATCTCATGAGATATATTATGCGATTTGAGATAATAATGGGAATAAAATATGAAAAGGTGGAAAATTAATTCAGCGAGACTAAAAAAAATATTTCAAATAAATCTATGATGAAAAATCTATATGTGAAGTTGAGTTTGTTAATATTTCCAAGAGGATGGACATGTACATGAAAATAAATAAAAAACTTTCATCTCACCAAAATGGAAAATAAAAAAATTGAATTCACTATCTTCCATTGTAAAAATAAGGATAACATAAATATGAATTATCCCTTAATAAAAAAAATTTAAAAGAAAATAAGTGTAGTATGAAATCTATAAAAGTTTAAACTTGTAGTTATATCTCATACACACTTCTAATATATGAATAAATCCATAAAAGTACAAAGGGTATCATGGATTATCTTGAGGTATTTGATGAAATAAATTGTACATTTTCTATTTTATACTCTTATAATTATTTAACCACTTATCTAAGTTGTGGAGATCATCTTTATTCTATATATAAACTTTAAAATTGTCATAGTTAACATGTTTTAAAATTTAAATATCATAAAAATAATTATACTCTAATGGTATTTTGAAAAAGATAAAGTTTTAAAAAAATAATGATTTGGTTTTAAAACTAAAATAACAAGAAAATATTGAGAATTTTTAGCCCCAAATTAAATAACTCAAAAATAATATCTCTCAATTTTTACATCGAGATAAATATTTAAATATGATTCTGGGATATCAATATTTTATTGAAATAAATTCAGGAATTTTTTTTTCAAAACAAACTAGTTTTCCTAAAAATTATGAAAATACTATTTTCGTAAAATGGAATTCAAAAAATAAAAAGTATAAATTATTATAATAAGTTTGTACATATTTTTTATGAATGAAATTATAAAAATTCTAGATATTTTAAACCAAATACCTTGCATATTTTGTCTCGGATTTCTAATGGAAAACCTTATACCAAACAAGTTTGTATTCCAAAGTCCTTATTTTCAAACTTAAGTGGACCCAAGATATGGGTACCAAAAGTATTAGTCTCTTAATATTTTTGAGTATAAGGGTATGATGATAAAAAATAATATACTTAGTATATGTATATCTAATTCTTGAGTCACATGTGTATTGTTCACTTCGAATTAAATCAACATAAAGATTTTGATAAAGGACAAGTCGATTCTGGAGATGATTCAAAAGGTAAAATCAATGGTATATAAACCATTGGTTTCTCTATAATAACATTAATTAAAGGTATTTTATTTTTCAATTCCTTGAAACAGAATTTATTAATTATTTTTCAATAATATAATATTGGTTTTAAAATTACTTTTTAATTATTTTTAGTTATAAAGGAAAACTTTTATTTAACACATAACATTTTGAAAATTTTTATAATATATATATATATAATATATTGAAATTAAAAATGATAATATTTAAGTGAAAATTTAATAAATCATAGATTTATCATTAGGCCTTATCCATTGCAACATTCACTCTCTTTTCAAACATAATTGTATCTTACTAATATGAGATTTACCAAAACATTCCTTCAAATATAACTTAGTTTTGAACCTTTACAACTTGGAAAGAAACAAAAATCTTATTTCAAATATAAATTCCTTATTTCTTGATCTAAGTCCATATAACTAGTGAACCTTAATCTATTTGGACCAACTCAAGTTTCTAGTATCATAGGTAAATCATTCACCTTATTAATTATCTATGATTATACTATATTTAAATAAGATTTATTCTTATCTCATTAAAATGAGTCTTGTAATTTATTTATCAATATTTCAAAGAAATTTTAAAATTAAAAAGTATACAGAATATTTTCCAATAGATGTGATCATGGTTGAGAATTTCATAACAAAAATATGGATCTGTTTGGTGTTTGTTAAGGATATCATCACTCATTCTCTACTCCTAGAACACCTCAAAAAAATGGGTTTATTGAAATATAAAATAGGAACCTTCAAGAAATATATAGGACTCTCTAGAATGAGTTTAATATTTCCCAATTATTTTGGGCTGATTTAGTCAATACAACTTTCTTTATCCTTCACCATATTCTCATAATACCCATATTGGGAAAACCCCCTATTAACTTTGGAATGGTAAAATTTCTAATTTTGTCTTCTTTAAAGTTTTCTGATATAAATTATTTATCTTTAATACCAAAGAAAATATTTGAAAATTTAAACCAAAATATAATGAAAATATATTTATTGGGTACCCAAACTCATGTAAAACCTTTTGAGTATATAATAAGAGGAGTAAGACTATATAAAATTTAATTCACATCAAATTTGTTGAGAATATTCCTAAATGGAATCCTTAAATTGATGATGAGATAGACTAAGCTAGTTTAACCTTACCTAAACCTCGATCTTATAATGAAATTAAAGTTTCCCTAGTTCCCTTTCATGTCCTTTATCAAAGGCATGGGTTCAATCCAATGAACATACCCATTATAATGTTATAAGTGATTTGAAATCTAGAACTCATGCTAGAAGATTGATCTTAAATGAGGATGACCAAAAAAATCGCTCTCATTATGAATCATAATACCTTAATGATTCTATTAATGATGATAATGGGTTAGATTCCATAAAATTTTAGTTGAACCAAATTTAAAGGAATAATGTTTTGACTCTCATAGAAAGACATGAAGATAATCTAATTATTAGTAGCAGGTGAATTTTTGAAAACAAACTTGGAGAACAAGGAAATATCATTTGTAAAAAGGCTCAACTTGTTGGGAAATAATATAATCTATAAGATGATATTTATTATAGTGAAAAAAAATTACGTGTTCCAGGTTTAGAATATATTATAATCATATGGTCATTCATCGATCATTTTAATTTTAAGCATTTTCAAATGGATGTCAAAAGTTATTTTTTAAATGGTTTTATTTCTAATTTTTTTTGTGGATCAACCACTCGATTTTGAAAATATTTAATTTCCAATATTGTATTCATGTTAACCAATATATTTATCATTTAATTAAAATCACATGGGATTATTATGAAAGTATAACCAAGTTTAATTTATAAAATTATTTCAAAATAGGAAAAGCTGATTTAGGTATTTTTCAAATGATTTATTAATTGATCAAATTTACATTGAAATTTTTATTTTTATCACAACTAAATAATATCTTCGTAATAAATTTTCAAATTTAATGAATCAATTTTTTTAGTTTTTTTTATAGGAGAACTAAAATTCTTCCTTGGTTTCCAAGTTTCCCATAATTTCAGTGGAGATTTTCTAAACCAAATTAAACACACTAGTAAAATTTTAAAGAATTTTGGAAAGGATCTTAATAAGTAAATCAGAATAGCCATGAGTAAATATCGTGAGCTAATATTGGATGATGCTATAAAGTTAGTTAAAAAAAGATTTATAGAAGTGTGATTAAAAGTATATAGTATATTATTACAGACCAATAATACATCATGTTTAGTGTATGACTTTATACTCATTTTCAATAAAATACAAAGGATTCTCACATAAAATATCCCAGAATAATTTTTTGATATTTCAAATAAACTACAAACATGGAATTATGTTAAACTAAGGATAAATGTTTTCAACTTATGTATTTTATGATATTTATTTCAAATGATTCAAACTTTATAAAAAAAAGTACTTTTGTAACTTTACATATACTAGGAAAATACCTCATCTCGTGGTGTATTAATAAGAAAAACTATATTTCTCATTATTCATATAAAGTGGAATACAGATCCTCTATTAGTTTTCGCGCCAAAATTATATAGATGAAACATACACATATTGAATTTTGAATAACATATGATCATGTCCCTATTAATTGTGACAAAACTAGTGTAATTACTACATCTAAAATCATATCAAACACTATCTCGCTAATCACATTGATCTGAGACACCACATTCTTAGAGATGAATTTCAGAAAGGTGATATCATTCTTGATTTTTTTTTTTAAAACCTTCAACTTTTTGATATCTTTACTAAACCCCTTCATCCGGATTGATTTGAATTTATTAAAGGTGAGTTGGGTGTGATAACCTTGTGATGCTTATATCTTAACCTTATAAATCTTAATAATTTTTTTAATTTATTATCATAATCAAATATTCTATTTTATTTTAAAAAAATTGAAACTTTTCATTGTTTTAATAAAGTGAAGTTTGTGTGATTTTCAAAGAAAAAACTTAATTCCTTGATATAGACAAGTTTATGTGGATTTTGTGAAAATACACCTGCATATTATTACCTTGAAGACGCCTAGCTGGATTCTAGTATGATGTTCACCATTGAAATGAATATTGGGCCTTTACTCCATACCAAGTTTGAAAATACCGGGGAATTTGATATGGTTTATTATCTCAATCTTTTATAAACATTAATCGTTGAATGTATCTTCATTTATTTCTTTATATAGTTTATTTTTAGGGAACTTAATATTTATAATTCATTATTTGAGATAGATTTAATCTATTTAATATTTAAATGATCTAAGAAGATACTCCCACTTTTTTAAAATTATTTTTCTAAATATTATTTAACTCTTGATATTATTCAAAAAATAAATTTCTTATTTATCAATTAAGTCATATTATTAAATAATATTGTTTAATTAATTCTATATTGGTATTTACAAAAATTATCCACATCTACATTTTAAATTTTCTATATTTTAAAATTTTTATTTTCATCTCTTTAAAAAGATCATTAATAATGATAAAAATAGTTTTATATTTTATATATATTATTTACTCTAACGCCAAATATGAATCTTTTTGTGATAAAAACAAAAGAGATAAATATTAAATATCTCAAAATTTAGATAAATCTCTAGAAAATGTAATTTTTAGGGGATAAATGTAATTTTAATTATGAGGGAAAATTATTTTTGTTATGTATATATAACTTGTGTTGTTTTACATTATTGAGAAAAATATTTTTAAATATTATATAGCTATATTTTTAGTTTATCCAACTATAATTAAAGTGTTTGTGATCATTAAAAAGAAGGATATTTTTTATATTTCTAGCCTTCTTATGTTTCCATGATCATAAACACTCATTTATGTTTCAACAATTTCTTTGAGTTTTATTTCCATTTTAATCTTTTAAAAAATAAGTCATACCTTTTATGATCCTAATAAAGATATTAAAGTTAATTCAAAAGCATATTGTGGATATTTTTTAATACTTGGACTTACCTTATTTAATTCTTAAAGATCATAAAATAGCCTTTGAAGATAAATATAAGGGTTTTTAAGGAAGAAAGAGTGGACATGAATGAAGATGGAGCTATGTAGGTTTCAGTGGTTGGGAACAACACCTGTTGTGCAGAATACCCACTAGCCATCCAATGGAGTGCCATCAATGTTGTGATGGTAGAAGAACATATTCCTCCAAGTGTTCCACTGTCCATCCAATGGTGTAGCACCAGCTACCTAGTTTGGTATTTCCAATAGCAGTTATCTCTAGGTAATTCACTAGCTACCTATTGGTGGATACCATGTATCTGATGGCATTGAGACAATAGCTTTGAGGTATCATTTAATGATGGTCAAAACATTATGATTATGATATTCTTAAGCTTCATTAACCCTAGTGAATTATATAAGGTTCCTAGATATTTTTAGTCTATAAATAGACCTCTTGGTGTCCGTAGAAATATACCTTCAAAACCATTATCCAACACTAACATGTTATGATCACATATTTTCTTTAAAGTTATCTCATTTTCTAGGTATTTTATCATATATTTAAGAGTGTAATATTATTGTAATGTTAGTCTCACTCTACCATATTTCTCATTCTCTAGAATTTTTTATTCAAATTCATTATATATAATTAATAATTTTCCTAAACATGATTTTATAAAGCAATTCTCTATTCTTCCTATTTCATATATTATCGATGATCACTGCCTTTAAAGTGTGAGAATCAAGATTTCTTTTCATAAATGATATAAGGAAAGGTTATTTTTCTCTTTTAGTTTTCTAGCGATACCCGTTATAAATCATGGTTTTATTTAATTCAATTTTATTTATATAAACTAAAAATTAATAGAGTTTTGTTATCATGGATATCGTTAAATCCAAGGGACTAATTAATTAAATCCCAAAACCATTAAGGTGGTAGATATAGGGTCTATTCTTGAGATATTGTTGAAATTACATACCAAACTATGTTCCTTACTTACTTTCCTCATTTTTTAATTTTTTATTCACTTATATTCAATTTATTAATTAATTGTTTAATCCATCGATACGGTTAACCATTAAATTTATAAATCATTCATTCATATTTTATTCTACTTGTATAAACATATATAGTAATTTATTCATGCTTTATATTTTTTTACATGTATAAATTATTCTCTTTAATTTATTAAAATGGTATTAATTGTCTTCAATATTTATAAAATAAGTTTTTATTATTTCATTTATTTAATTATATTTTTTTTATGGAAAATTTAACCTCCCATATATTTTACCCTACACTCACCTATAGTTATAAATTGTTTTAACTTCATTAAATGATCTAAACTAGCCATTAGAATAAAATAATATTTTTTTCTTGGATAGATTTGAAAAAATCATGTATCCATTTAAAAAAAATTGTGATCTATGGAAGCATTGTATCATGGTCTTATTGAGGCATTGAAGGAGTAACATGGAAGGGGTTGTATGAAAGAATTAGACTTCACAAGGAATCATCCATGATTTTTGTAAAATATTTTATTCCTTATTATAGATGTACATTCCTTAACACTTAAGGTATTTCTTTCTAATGGATTATTTAGTTGCTTCACAAAGATGAAATCTGCTTCTCATGGATGATTGGGTTTCTTTGCATAGACGATATTCCCTTATTCTTGGGGATGCTTCAACTATATTCATATCCACTTATTTTTTTTATAGTTGATTCATAATGGAAGGATTTCATTCATGGACTAATTATTTTCCTCACATTGAAGAATAAAAACTGACATGGATGGACGAGTTCCATCACACTAATTATTAACAAATTACATGGAAGGATATTCCATACATGGAAACTTTTTATATATTTTCAATAAATTAATCTTATTTACATATGAACCATAATTCATAATTAACAAAAAAACATGATTTGGAATGATTAATATAATGAGTTTCAGTACTAATCCAAAAATGTTCTTATTGTTGAATATTTCGAGTAAAATTGGATACCATTTTTGTGATTTCTTTGATAATGAAAAAAGAATTTGTGTGTATGTGGGAAAAACCCCCATACATTAGGGATTTAGTCATCTAAAATGAGGTGAACCTTTTTATTAAATTATAGTTCTCTAGTGTTGATGATTTACTATTTATGTCTGTATGAAAACCAACCCAATGATAGATAAAATAAAAAACATATATATTTACTGAATAATTAAAGAGTTGACAAGGGAATAAAAATAGAACAACACTAATTCACCCCACCTAAAAATGTTGTATAATCCCTTTGAAATCATAAAACATATACATCCTAGTAAAAAATAAATACGAATCCAGACCACCATCTCCATGTGACCATTGGTCACTCTCCATCTCATGTGAAAATTTAAACTCACAATCAACAATATTTACAATGTTTACATTTATTTTTCATTTTAAATGAAAATAATAACTTATAGAACTATTTATTGGGTTTCTTTCCCTTTTATCATATAATAATACAAATTTTATATATTTAGATGGAGGAGGTTCTCTTATATGAATAGTAATCTCATGTGTCATTTGAGGTGCTGGAGAGATGACCTATTTGACATCTTCTGGTTATAAGATCTCAACACTTCCACCAAGAGGTACATCCTACACCAATTGTTCTATTTCTCTTATTTTTTGTATTCTATGGAGTTATCATGTGTTACATAAAGCCCATTGATCATTATATAATTGTGGAATTTTTCAAGAGATGGTGACTAGAGACATGAATATTCCAACTTCCTAAGGAAAATATAATGACTAAATTAAAGGATGTGTAGTAAATGTTGGTTCTTCCAATAAATGTTCATCCATTATGGACATGACTATATGATACTGACCTATAATCGTAAATCATTTACTTGTCATAAATTTCATCATACATCCATGAGTCTTCTAGGGTTACCACTTATGTGTGGAATGGATTGATTAGCATTTCCTTGATATTCTGGATGATTCCAATGAGGAGACATTGATTCAACACACATGTGCATATATTATGTGGATAATTGGAGGATACTATGTGTTGATCTATTTAATACATTATTGCACATGATGTATTTACCACTACTTGATTATTTAGATGGGACAAATGCATATATTTGTGAATCAATTGTATTAGTAGATATTAATAAATTCCTTTATTCAGTATGTTGAGAGAAGAAATAATATATTAGTGGATTCTAAATTCTACAACAAATATAGTAATGAAATCATTTTCCATATATTTATCCAAGAGGAATCACCCAACTATCCCATCACATTTTATTGGATTTTCCTTGGGGACATTGGTATGCTTACATCCTTAATTTGAGATGTTTTAAATTTTTATTAATATTTTTTTTAACTAAATAAAAAATAATTTTTTTTAGGTGGAGTGAGGCTCAACATTATATACATACCCCAAGACATAGTGTTAAAGTTTTTGGATCATTTTTTATTATCTATGATCAGATTATGTAAGTTAATCATTAACTTTATTTATATAAACATTATTTTTTCATTAATTTTCTATGATATTATAATGAAAAAAATTATATTATTGTCCCAATTTATGAATAATTTTTGATTTTACATTCCAATTTTACTAGATCTAATATAATGTGATTGTATTTGCATATCTTCCACTATACTGAAAAAATTGGGTTATAGACCACAAATAATTGGTGTCACTCATTTATTTCCCCAACATTGGGGGACACCATCCATACCATGTCATGCAAAAACTAGGGTTAATGAGGCACATTCCCAATACACCACCTCAGAATATTTCATTGCAAATTATTCTACTCATAGGTGGTCAGGACAATAATTGGTCACACAGTCATCAAGAGTACATCAATTCATGGGATAGGCATGACCAGAATAGTATCAATTAGTGCGTATATCCGATAGTTTTACTATAGTTATCATATCATTAAGAATATCCATATTGTTACCAAGATCATATCATCAAGTACCATATATGTCATGGGATATACCTTCACCAGTTTGTATGTTTACTGTCTTTCTTTTATAAATTCTAATTTAAAGATCTATATTAACATGATTATAATTTTTTTGAGATATATGTGATACATAAACTTATACATATCATGGATGAAAATGGGGGGAATTTTATAGTCATGATTTTTTTCAAATGGATCGGGTGGCTCTCACATATCCTCATAACTCCTTATATAAGAGTACATATGATGAGGATCCACTGTCATATATTAATCTAAATGCTCATATGGATTCATCTATGACTGAATATGTTCCTAAGGAGTTCACAAGGGATAATGCACAACCACTACCACAACAACCACCATTATAAGGATATAGGTGACTAAAAAGATGAGGACAAGGTCAACGAAACCTGAGAGTGGCTCCTGCATTTTATGCATATGATCATACATAGTGTGAAGAGGTTCCTCCATAATAGTCATGAGATATTATATAAAAGACATGGGCTACAACACATCTTTCTTGGGATCCTACAACTGATTCCCTTAATTTGTAATAGTGGGTTCCTGATACCCAACATAAATTATAATTTTTTATTGCTATATCTTGTATAAAATGAGTTATGCATGATATAAAATTTCTATAATAGTGTTGATATTTATCACTTCACTATTTAAATGGAAATTACTATTGATTATTTTTCATATAAAAAGTTTATAGGAGTTCCTATGATATAATGAGAACCTCAGTTATATCGGGTTGTGCATCATTGGAGTTTACGTAGTTACGTCATTCAGTGATGTATTAATTTTAAATCCACAACACATTTTATTTTGTTACATGTCATGGTACCTTAAATTTTTATCAGATGGATCATGTCATATTTTTAATCTAATAAAAAATATATTTTTCATAAATTAATGTAGAGGGAATTACAGTGGTCCTAAAACTATAGATGGTTATTCAATCTGACATCGAATGGAGATGTTGCAGTCATATAATGTTTTAAAATTGAATCATCATCATTTTTTCTAAAAATAATAAATTATATATATATATATATTGTTTTTCTTGTGTAGGTGGTAGTTCCTTCCAAATCCAAATGGCCATAAGAGTTTTTACTAGCATGGAGTTAATTCCACTCAGATGTTGAATTTATATTTTGTTCAAAAAACATAAAACCATTGGGCATGGTAATTTTGAATAAAAATAAAATATGAAAATGGATATCACGAGTCAACAAGTTTTTTTTAAATATAAATACCTTTTAAATAGAAAATAGGGTGTGTTGGAATTAAACTAATATAAAAAATATATTTTAAAGGGGGAAAAAGTTGGGGATGGATATTGGTAAGATGAAATTTCAACTAGGGGTTTGCACTGGTTTTAGAAAACTACCAAAACAATATTATAAAAAATAAAGTGGATATGGGGTTTGTCCAACACAGACTAATAAAAAACATTCTAGTAACTAGTGTCATCACCCCCCACCACCAGTTGGCCTCCTGCCATAGTACACAAACCCCAGTGAAGACAACCCTCCTATTTAGCCTCCCCTCTATGCATTGTCTCTTCCAGTAGACTACCACACTAGTACACATCCCCATACCTCATCTAGTCCCATCGAGTATTCATCTCCAGACTTCACTAGACCCCAAAAGCGTTCCACTATCCATATAACACCTTGTACACCTTCCTCCATCAACTGACCCCCTTTATGTCAACAAAAGTGTCGAAAATCTCTCTGGGAAAGTTCAAGAATTTCTAGACTCACCTGGACCTTCCATACTACCCAAGGCCTGAGAATATTTTTTAAAAATTAAAACAATCCCCAAATTAAGTTATAATTTTTTTGGATTAAATTTAGGGACCGAGTGATATTGGGTTTAAATTTTATATTAATTATTTTAATTCATTTTAGTTTCCATCGATATAAATTTTATAACATTTATTTTTCATTACGCATTTAAATTTTCTTATTGAAAGATCTTGAGTTTTGATCAGCCAATATATGTGTGGAATTAGTTAATTTAATTAATTATTAAAAATGTATATGATATGTAATAATTAATTTAAATAGATAGTTCTCACATTTTATATCATATTGACAATATGTATAAAGGACTGTGTGTCCACAAGAGTTGTATTTCATGTGTATTACATATTCCTAAGACCCCCTCAATTGTGTGTGAGTATTTATCTATTACGAAAAAGATGAGTGGATATGTGGACCATACTGATTTGAGATGGTATTCTAGATGATATGTGGATACATTAGACCGAGGTGTTTGCTGTGTATGAGTCATACACGACTCGTGAATTATACCCCTAAGGTTATAATAGATCTATTATGTGTAAATAGATCAACCAATATTAGATCCTCATGATCATTCACAATGTTTATTTAATTTATGCATTCTTCATCATTATTTTGTGAATTTCTAAGTTAGATTGATTATATAAAATAAAAATAAAATAATGAATATATTAAAATTAATTTAGATGTGATGAATTTTTTTCTATTTACTACATGGTCATGTTGTGAGTACGATCACATACCCCCTGAATGGCCTGAAGGCCGTCATTTTTTATTGATTTTTCATAACCCCCCTTTAAATGGATGAGGGGGAACCCTTACAAGGTCCGGAGGCTTAGAGATTACATGGCCTGTAGGGTTTAGGAGATTACATGACCCAAAGGTCTTAGAGAATTCAACCAGACTATCTACAAGGAACTGTCCCTCCCTAGCACCTGCATCGTGATAGTACCACTCCACCTTTGTAAGGTCGTCTGGCTAGGATTCTCGAGCAAGAACAGGCTGGTACTAATGGCATAGTCATACCCTCTCATTCTGACAAATCTATTTGTCTCTAATTTGGTGAGTGCACCTGCTCTGAATCCTCTTCTGGGGATGCTCCTTTTTTGTAGTCTGTATGAGGCTACTGCATCTGGCCTGAAGGCCTTGAGGTGGCCCGAAGGCCTAAAAGGTGTCTTGAAAGCCCTACTAACCTGAAGGCTTGGGTGGCCTGAAATCCTTAAGGACTCCAAGCCCAAACTGGTGGCCCAAGGTGAGTAGTTCAAGCTGCTATAGTACCAAACATTACCTGCTAAAGTACCCGCACAGTGAACAGTTCTACTACAGTACCAGCACAGTGTACATTGCTGCTACAGTACTACTGTAGTAATCCTAGAAATATGCCTCTACCTGGTGTGTCATTATGAGAGTTCCTCATACTATGAGAGTAATGATTCCACTTAAAAAATAATGGGGATTTATTATGAGATTAATGATTCCACTTAAAAAAATATGAAAACAAATAATTAACCACAGCTATCTTTTTGTCAATTTGGATGTAAAATGTTGAGTTAGTCATGTTTATTATTTTCGGAAGTAGGGACTACACTCAACTATTCAACAATATATGTGTTAATTCGTATTTCCAGTCAAACACCTACCTTGAAGCACTCGTAGTAGTGGTTTAACCATATATCAGATGATGAAGATTGGTTTTATGGATCCTTTCTAATAGAATACTGTAGTGATTGATTATTCCAAATCTATTAGTGAGGGATACTAGGGTTCGATAATATAGTGGTATTCATTTATTTTTTTTAATTAATAAATAATGTCTAATCGATAATCAATATCAAATTACTAATCTAAGAGTGTTTAATTTTATAGAAAATGAAAATCAATACCATATATATTTTAGGATTACTATTGGAAAAATATCATGTCTTATCCCGCATAAATTCCATTGCGTTTTATTAGTTCTTATGAAGGTTACTATAATTTTAAATGAAATTATAAGTGCTAGAGTCCCCACTACCTATAACTCCACCTCATGAAGTGAGGGTTAGAAATATGGTTATAGGAGACACATGTATATCACATATGAAGTTTTCATCATAATTCTATCACCAATTTACAATGATTTGTGGATACATCATCGAGAAATTGATGATATCACATGTTTTTTCATCTTTTAGAAGTGTGTGAGGAGAAAGTGAAGCGATATATGAATGGGGTGATGATTACACTGAATACGTGTAAATATAATGATATATCAAGATCTTCCAATAAATCCATTTCTAAAATATTTATCACCAATTTAATCAAGATTAATTTAAAATTACAAAAATAATAGTATAGAGAAAAAATATTAATTGCCTTTTGGTTATGGTTTTCTAAGTTGTAAGAACATAAAGAAAGATTAAAATTTAGTTATTATGGTGAAATAGTTGGGAGACCAGGTGAAAAAACTGATGGAAAGTGTGATGCCAAATTAATTTTCACAACATCATTCAAATAAAAGAGGTTGATCATCATACATGATACTATTTTATTTTCATTTCATGGGATATGTATATGGAATATTAAATGTTGTGAATTGAAGTAGAAGAAAGAAGAGGATTCCATATAATGTATATCCATCATTATATGTGATGTTTCTAACATACTATTTCGGTATTAAATAAAATATATCTATCACATATGTGTATTTAAATAAAATAATCAAGTTAAAAAAGTAACATTACAAGATTTAAGGTGAATTATCCAAGAATCCAAGGAAGGTTTATTCCTACGTTAGTGGTGATAAGTATAGAACTTATGATTTATATGTTTAATGATTCTAGTTGATCTTTTTTTCAAGTATCACCAAAACATTTATCTCACATGTACTTTTGAAATAAAAATACATTATTCAAGTTTTAGAATGATTCTTGTTTTGGTGTCTTGCACTTAACCAATAGTTCAGTAATGCTTCAATCATTAGAAATACCTAATAAATATAAAAATGTAATACTCGGTTGTACCCACTTCTAGAAAGATAAGTTATTGTATGGTAAAACCCAATATTTTTCAAGTATATAACCAGTATTCAATTAGACTCTTTGGATTTCAAGACCTTATGTATCACTGACATGTATACTTACTTAGTTATAGACAAAGTAAACCTTTATAAATAAAGGTATTCCACAAATCATTTACAATTAGTTAAACTATAGGGTATCAAATGGTCCAAGGTTGTTCTAGTGGTAAATATACTTCATAATATTCCTTCAAGTGTTTTTAAGGATTTTAAAAGTTACATATGGAATATGAATGGTTAGAATATATGACTATCATTGGGCCAGTCTGCTGAAAAATATCTTGACCAAGAATTCATCAATAATTATAATACTACATGGAGTAATTCTTAAATGAAAACTTCCTTATACGCATAAAAGATATAATGTTAGTAAAGAGGATCCAGGATGAGTATTATATATATAAATTTATCATTAAAATGTACCTTAGATTAATTCCTAAATTAATATTTCCTTACACACATTAGATTCATGATGTATGTAAAATGATAATCAATGTTAAGATTCATTTTTATTATAGATACTTCAATTATTTTTCAAGGAATTCTTTAAAAATGAAATCATTATCCAATAACCATATTCTAATTATAATGAAAAATTGATATCACATGATCTATAGTATGACATAAATTCATTATTTCATAATAACATGTTTTTAGATGAAAAGAGCTGATTATGATACAAACAAAATTGTATCAAGAAAAAAAATTCATCTCTATTAGTATTATAAATTTAATGTAGGATATTATATAAATACATTTGATATAAAATATAATCAAGTGATAGACTATATTTCTATAATATGGCGCACATATATATTTGATATAGTGAGATTAGGATTAACATAGATTTAGTCAATGTTGGAGATGCATAAGTGGTTGGATTAAGGAAAATTCCACAAGATCTTGTTGAAAAGAAATATTCCATAGAAACATACTTTGTAGGAAGGATAAAAACATGGTAATGGTTATAAATTCACCATGGATGATTATAAATTATCCATTGATAATAATGAATCTTATAAGTAAGAAGTATATGGAAATTAACTAATATTTATGAGTTCAATTAAAATTCAATAATGGATTCCATATATCATAGTACATGTTCCTAGTATTTTGATTATTTCAAATATTGATATGGGGTGATATTTAATAGAAACATTACATGGGTGGTAAAATAATGGTACTAACAAGCCTCGATTATTTATACCAATTCTCAATGTCTAAATCCATTATAATTTTCTACTTACCATAGCTACTTTCTAGGATCATTTATTTGGAATTGGATGTCAAGTGTCTATATGATACAATTAGAAATATTTTGTGACACCATAGAATTATAATAAAGGGTTCAAGTTAATGGAATCCATTTTTGGATTGATGTAAGAAACAATATTGTTAGGCCCAAAAGGGGTTTAGATAAACTAAAAGGGGGTGAATTAGGGTATGGATATTATTTTAAAAGTTTATCTTGACCCACTATATCTTAACCTATTTATTATGGGGTTTCTTATTTTTCTCTTTAGTGTTTATGTTAATATTTTACCTCACAACATAATCGGATTATGATGCATAAAATGTAAAAAAAATAAGGTAAGAACATGGGCACATAAATTATTACTTGGTTCACCATCACTAGGATACATCTAAGTGGTATATAACAACAACTTACTGATATAAAAAATCCACTAAATCTCACTGCCAATATAATGTTTGAAGAAAACTCATTGTCCATCCTAATTTAAAACCATTTAAAATTATAAATCTCACTGTTCTCACTCACTGTTTGCTGAAGTAAACTCATTGATCCTCCATTAGAATATTCTGACAATCAATTCTGAGTTGAATCTCACTTTTGTGTGTTTGTATACTCTTATTTCATCAAGGAGATAATAACCACATTTTTGCAATAATTTCTTTCTTAGATTGTGTGACCCCATCACAAAACCCCTTCATGATACCCCTTCATGAGATCTCTCTATAAGGATCCTTCATGAGACTCATATGTGATAACTTAAATATGATACCTCTTTGTGATACCTATCCATGATAATTTACCATGAGGCCTTTTTTATTCATGTGGATTTTGAGAATATAATGTAAGTCTCTATTATGATTATGATAATTACAATACATTTTATTGTTCAGGTAGATCACATGACTTTTTTATGTTCATGTGGATCATGTGTCCTCGTTTTATTCATGAGGATAGTGTGATTCTGGAATGAGGCCTTGTTCAGGATATATAGATCGTGTGATATCAAGGGTTTTATCTATGTATTTAAACACCCTATTCATAATTATATTAACAATATACCATCATAATATCCTTTTATAAGACTTTGTTTTAATTATGTTGACCGCCTGATTCTGGTGAACAACACCACTCTACTCATGTGAAACACTTATGTGATGTTAATCATGTATAATCCTTCACTTTACGTGAAACCCATTATATAGACTGTCACGAACCAAATCTGATTGCCACCAAAACTGGCACCAAACAAGGCCTGTGACAAGTCCCGAAGGGCGTTACCGATCCCCACGGGATGGCACAAGTGCCTGGGTATCAAAAACTAAAAATTGGGAACGATTTACCCGAGATTGTATACTTAAAACGACAAATGAATCCAGGAAATGGAATCTGGATTTTTCAAACCAAAACATATTTTACTAAAATTAAGAACTGAATTACACAATTTTAAACAATGTTTAAAGACCATTAAAATGGTACAAACCCAAGAAAAGACAGCCCAAAAACCTCCACATGGAAAGAGGCACCGCCCTCAAGCCATCTCCACGAAACTGCATCACGATGGACCGCTAAAAACCAGAACCAATGGCATAAAACATGTACCCAAACCTATGACATAAAATAAGCAAGTATACTTACACCCAAAGGTGTAAGTAGGGTGTGAGAGAAATCCCAGTAGGATACCACCGCTAATAGATTCCATGTGAAAATATTTCATGACAAAAAGCATTGCAAGTTTTGTAAATAAGAAATGCTTGTTACAATTTTCTAAAGGATGCAATAATAAATGAAAACAGTTTTCATGTGGGCTAATTTTAAAGGATCAACAATTTTAAAATAACTAACAAAGCTACTGAATTTTCAATAAAATAATACCGTATACAGACAGTAAGTACAAAGGATCTAATGAGCACAAGTAATAGGAAATAACCCATAGGCACTAGCTAGCTGTGGGTCCCATGTAGAGACCTGTATCTTGACGTACATGGACATTACATTACATTTGCGGAATACTTAGTACATAACAAAAACACACACACAAGGATCGTAATAGTTTAGTGTCTTTGGAAACTCGGAACGTAATCTTCTAAACTTGGTGAAAGATCTTCAATATCTCCCATAAAGATCTTCCCCCCCTTTTTTTTACCTAAAACCTTTCTTTATATCCTGGGGAAAAGAAAACATAAAAGGGTGAGCTCAAATGATCAGTAAGGGTAAACAAAAGAAATGTCAATCACATCGTATTCATAAGAACATAACATTTTGGAAATCATAACCTGCAAAAGAGAGCATAATTTCATAACATGGGATAAATCATGGTAGTGAAATGTAATCACAATAATCATAACTTAAAACATGAAACTTTGTGGCATTCACACATAATCATAGAGAATCATTTCTTGTTAGTCAAGACTCATTTCCAAGACTATCTTAGTGGACAAAGTCCCTTTCTGAATCGAGTAACCCTCGTTTCAGTCCTGTTTCACTGAACCGGTATAACCTACCATTCCATCCATGTCTATCTCATGAGATATAAAATCTTTACCCAATGCATTGGAGGGAGATATAGGTCCCACCCATCTTATAATGAATCCTTTCTTATGTGTGCCACATAATCATAAACCATACATCATAGCATAACCCATGTAATAAAAATGGGATTCTTAAACAACGTGACATCATAAAACAATTCATATAAGATAAAGGAATTAATAAAAATATTTCCATCACAACATTATCAAATCAATGTAATAATAGGGATAAAAACAGAACCCTTTATTATCTTAGATGGAAAATAATTTTGATAAAACACTTGAACTCCATTCTTGAGGAAATTATCCTTTCTTCTTCAAAAACATTTTTCCTTTCATAACATGTCATAAAACTTTAAAATAAAAGAAGTTGATTAAAAATAAACTTGAAAACTTTTAAAGGAAGCTTCTTGGAAATAATGTTTAAAAATCCATTCATGTCGTATAAGTTAAAAAAAACATTCTTCGTACTTTTGTCGGAAAAGTCAAAAAGTACCTCGTACGACAAAAGATTCCTTTCATATATATTACTAAAAACTCACCGAAGGGTAAAAATGGATTTAAACAATTGTAGGTGGATGGAAATAATATTATATTTTGATGAAACATGGATGTGGATGATAAAATACACCCCAGTAAATACTTACGAATAAACAATCTCGGATAAAAATGAGATTGTGATATTTCCCTTACCTTAGGTCCGATTTGCTTTGTACGTGTCCGAAGCTCCTGTATAATGGTTTAAATAATGTCATTGACTTATTAAAGAATCATATTCATTGTTATGATATCATATATGGTTCACTTATGACATTATATTACCCGTTCTTTTGTAAATTCCATGTTAAAGAAGCGTTTTGGGTAAAATCGTTTCTTTTATCGTAGGTGTTTTGACTTGTTGTTATTGACATTATTATTACTTATATCATGATTTACTTACTTCCAGAATATAAAATATGATTTATATATCATATATATTCAGTATATATATATATATATATATATAATAGATAGATAAATGAAATGAAAAACACCGTTCATAGAGACGGTAGTCCGTACGTACGCATGAACGCTGTTTTCCTTTCCCTATTGTCTTGAATGGAAGTAAGTAGATGACATACATATATATATATACATAAATCCAGTAGCTTTATAATGTCATATATTTCATTATTATTTCTTATATATACTTTATAATCATTCTTAAATGGTTAACATGGAGAATGAATCTCATCGCGTCGTGGAGACGGTAGTCCGTACGTACGCACGAGCGATGATATCATTTCCATAAATATTGAATTGGAGTGGAGTGGATTATACAATATATCAGAATCAATATGATGTTTTAATAACTATGTATAGTTATTCTTTACACCATTATACCCATCCATGTAAGGGGTGGTGGAAAATAGATTACACCACGGCGTGGAGACGGTATTCCGTACGTACGCACGCGCGGTGATTTCTTTTTCCGTAGGATAGATAGATGGTGAAATAGGGTTGTTTCATACTTATAATAACATATCAGTATATGAGTGATACTGATGTTATTACTTCATAATGAAACAACCTAAGAAGAAGAAGTGGAAGAAGAAATAAAGATGAAAGAATTGGTAACGGTAATTACCTCTTCTTTGAAGCGCCTTTTGGAGACCTCCTCTTAGGGAACTAAAATTGGTCTTTGAGGAAGACCAGAACCTCTAGGATGTTGCTAGGGAAGTGGATAAGAGATTTTGGCAGGGTTTGGCCGAGCTTGAGTGCTCAAATTGGTGTGAGGAGGAGGGGAAGGAGGTGCCCTTTTATAAGGGAGGAGAGGGGCACCTTAGGAATATCTCAAAATATTATTTTATATTAAAGTAAAAATCGGTTTATAATGGTTAAAAAGGGTCTTATTTAGAAGCTAAAGTGGGGATGGGTCGAAATCCTATCAACCAATAGGATTTAGACAAGTTTAGGTTATTATTTTAACCTTATCAATTAGATTTAACTCTAAGTTAAATAATTTAACTTATACCGTGTCTTTTTGTTTTCTTTCCCTATATGGTTAATACACTTACTATAACATGCCAAACGAACCCCAAATTGTTTATTATTAATATATATATCCTTATCTAAGTCATTTGGCCGAACCTTAGATTTTTAGGAATAAAATAACAATTAATAATATAATATTTGATTTAAAAACTATTTTGTGTCAATTTTGACACTATTTGATATATGATTTTTGTGAAAGTCATAACAGAATTATATGTTCGAACCAAGTTGATTAAATCAACACTAATATATTATAGTAACCTAGAAAATTAGTGTAATTCATAAAAAGTCTCAAATTACATTCATTTGAGTATTTATAACATCAATTATGTTAATATTTCCTTAAAAGGATAATTACTGCATCATCGTTGTGTCATAAATAAATTAATTTATTTAAAGTCTAAAAATTATAAATAAAATATAATTATGTAGGAAATCTTTTTAGCTTTCTAATTAATATTTATAGTCGAATTTATCTTATGTATAACCCCATATTAAAATTGTTTTATTGAATAAACTTTGATTTTAACTCTTTTAACTCTTCTTTGAATTAAATAGTAATAAATGTCCTAATCTAATCCAAGTGGGCCTAAATGATAATATTTTACACTTAAGGTTGTTTTTGGTCGAGATACACTTGTCCAATAGAATTAGGACATGTGTTAGGGTAATATTAATATCATTCTTACCCTTAATTACCCTATTTACTTTTAACCGTGGTAAATAAAAGTAAAAAGTTACTATTCACCAAAAATTATTTTCATCTCATTGAACCACATTTTACTTACTGACATCAACCGTGTCTCTCGGATTTTTGAAATTCCATTCACAGAAGCGGTAAAATTAAGTTTTATGAAAAATTCAGTTTTTTAACTACCACTTAGTAGTTTCACTATTCATCAAAAAATGAAGGTTTTCAGAAAAATGCCAAAATTTCATCCTAAGCTATATTTCATATTCCGAATTCAAAAATGAAGTCTATTTTACCAAATTCATAACATAGAAGTTGCATTAATTAATTTTATAATTAAATCCCGCTGTTAAAACAAATAGCGTGTTTTTAAGAAACAATATCTATCAAAAGATTGACACTTGTTTATGTCTGGTTTAAATGTGCAATTACATCCAATGACCAACATTGTATTAAATTGTAAAAATATATTCTAAATATACTTTAAAACTACTCCAATTAATAATTTATCACTATTAATTATTTCGATTAAAAAAGTTGTTTTTTAATTATAATTTAGTAATTTTCACTATTCATCAGAATATGAAAGTTATCCGAAATGTACCAAAATTTCACCTTAGGCTAAATTCGATACTCCGAATCCAAAAATGAAGTTCATTTTGAAAAATAAGTTTTACAGAATTTTAAAAAGTGGTTATTACTATTCATACCGGCTAGTTTTAATAATATTTTAATAGCATATCGTTGTTTAGTGAAACTCGGTATTGCGTATTACACACGCTATCGAGGAAGGTCGTGATTGCGTGTAATGAAAGGCAAGTCAAGGATGCGTGTTGTGCAAGCTCCTTTTGGTGTAGCGTACAACACAAGACATTAATAAAATGAAAAAGAATATTTTTTTTATAAAATCTTGGGCTGTTACATTCTACCCCCCTTAAAATGAATTTCGCCCTCGAAATTCGTCGAGGTTATAAATGGTTTACTATTTGAAAGTTTCTTTAATAGAAACTCACATCGTAAAAAGGAATATCAAAACCAATCTTTAAAAACAAAAGTATGAAACGTAACGGTTACCCAAATAAACTAATCATTGGGTTTCCACATAGGTGAAAATATGGATATGGAAGAGAAATCTAACCATCATGTTCTGATGGAGACTGGTAGAGAACATGGCTATGGAAAAGCCAATAATCACAAATCCATAAATTTGTGATGATCTAAGGTACCATCCGATTCATCAGGTATAAGATCACTAGGACAACATTTTTGGTTTTCAAGATCATTTCCCTAAAGTTGAAAATTTGAATTGGAATAAATACTTTCTTTATTTTGGTACAATCTCACTATTGTTCATGCCTAGAACAATTTCCACTTCATCTCTTAAATAAATGAAGTTGAATTTGTTATTCGTGAAGTGTTAGCAGATCATGTGATAGAATGACGGGTCATTCCATCTGTCTCAAACAAAAGGTTAGCAAAAATTATATACATAAGTCGATCTATAGTGAGATTAATCATATATAGTTCCTAAAAAGGACTTATACTTCATATATCATACTGCTTAATATAATAAAACTAGTTTATACTAAACAGGGACTTCCTGTAGGCCAGTGGTAGGCGATAAAGGCCAGTCGCACTTCGGTTGTGGGTTCGATTCCCACAGCCTTGTCCGAAGCGATAGGCTGTGGCCCGTCCTGCAGGTTGTCCTTTTTCTAAAGCTACATTACTATAACATGCCATCAATAATATCGAAAAAAAACTTTAATACTTAAACAATACTAACTTATGTCCAACATAGTCCATTCCAATCTTTAGGCTTATCCATAATACTTCTGTCTAATCTCATATTATAGTGAAAATGATTACCAAAGAGTTCATATAACAAGCATGTTAATACCATCATTGATCCTCGTATATCATGAGATATGTCTTGTTGGTCACATTCCAAACATTAGAAGGCCTTAATCATGTATTCTCTTGAAAAATGAATACCCATTGAACCTTAGTGAAAACATTAATGCAGTTAAAAGTTAACACTTTCCATATACCAAAATCCTCAAAATTCTATATACTCAAACCATGATATCACTTAGTCCTTATATCAATCATGAGCTCATGAATACTGTTAAACATTTCATTTTCTCATTTTCCCTTCATTATGCGCATATCATCTTATTTCCAAAAAATATCTCAATCACTTTGAATACCACATCAATAAATATTGCAATACTCAATGATACAACATTATTTTGGAATCCCATTACATAAACACTTAATCATTCCACCACATAGTTGTCATATTCAACATTGCCAATAGTGATCGCATGTGACTTCCCTTTGTCCTTTGCCTTCAGTGGTTGCTCATGTTGATCATCACTAACCCTTGGATTAGGGCATTTATTGGCATAATGTCCCATCTCCTTTCACTTGAAGCATTGAAGTGTTGGTTGTGCATTCTCTGCAGTGTTTGCTTTATTCACTTCATTGGAATCCCTTTTTCCATTACTTCGACACTCAGCTGCTCGATGACCTTCTTTTCCACACTTAAAACATTTTCTAGTCCCTTTAAGACAATCTCCACCATGCTTCTTTCCACACTTTGTGCATAAGGAAACATTCATCTTCTTTTCACCATTATTCTGAGATTTCTCCTTGAACTCCATCTTTCGTTTCTTGTCAAAACCATGAGATGGATATGTAACACCAACTTCCATTTCTACCTTGATAGCACAACGCACAATTTCTTCATAGCTACTGAAGTCTCTTATAGCTAATGCCCTTCGAAGACTTGGTTTTAAGCCACTGAAAAATCGATCAACTTTACTTTCAGGTTGGATGATAATGCTAGATGCATACCTTGCAAGTCTGGTAAAATTCGCTTCATATATACCAACAGATTCATCATCCTTTTACTTTAGTTCAAGAAACTCCTTCTCCATCTTCGTTCGAAGAATACGAGGGAAGTACTTACTGAAAAACAAGTTCTTGAACTCGTCCCATTCCATGGAATCAATTTCATCTCTTTGCCTCGTATTCTTGATAAGATTCCACCATTGATCAGCTTCACCTTCCAAACGATATACTGCTAAGATGACTTTATCATGTTCAGAACATTGAAGAACTGAAAATATCTTTTCAGTAGTACTAATCCATTGTTCAGCAACTAATGGATCAGTAGACCCACTGAAAGAAGGCGGACGCTGCCTCATGAAGGATTCAACAGAATGTTGCTCCTTCCTTTGCTCGTTTGGAAGTCCTGCATGATTCATAGCTTGAGAAATTTGTTTGAGCATGGCTACAAGATTTTGCATTCCAGCTCCCATATCGTTTGGTTTCTCAGGGGGACAATCATTGCATTGTCCATTGCATTGATCAACACGGTTCCTTCGGGTTCCATCCATCGTCTAAAACCCCAAAAGAATAGTGTGAGAGGCAAAAATCATGCTAGGGAAAACAACATAATAAAGGGGGAGTACCTTCGATATCTAACATCTTAGGTTTAATTCTATGATCGTTAGCGTAGTTCTAGTACTATAACCTATACGTATACTTAACCTTAGGGACATCCCTAGACATACCGTAGAAATATATTTAGGGATCTCACTAACGTTTTCGCATCCTAGTTTCCAAAGGTTGACTAAACCTTTCCTCTGATACCAACTGTAGAGACCCGTATCTTGACGTACATGGACATTACATTACATTTGCGGAATACTTAGTACATAACAAAAACACACACACAAGGATCGTAATAGTTTAGTGTCTTTGGAAACTCAGAACGTAATCTTCTAAACTTGGTGAAAGATCTTCAATATCTCCCATAAAGATCTTCCCCCCTTTTTTTTACCTAAAACCTTTCTTTATATCCTGGGGAAAAGAAAACATAAAAGGGTGAGCTCAAATGCTCAGTAAGGGTAAACAAAAGAAATGTCAATCACATCGTATTCATAAGAACATAACATTTTGTAAATCATAACCTGCAAAAGAGAGCATAATTTCATAACATGGGATAAATCATGGTAGTGAAATGTAATCACAATAATCATAACTTAAAACATGAAACTTTGTGGCATTCACACATAATCATAGAGAATCATTTCTTGTTAGTCAAGACTCATTGCCAAGACTATCTTAGTGGAAAAAGTCCCTTTCTGAATCGAGTAACCCTCGTTTCAGTCCTGTTTCACTGTACCGGTATAACCTACCATTCTAGCCATGTCTATCTCATGAGATATAAAATCTTTACCCAATGCATTAGAGGGAGATATAGGTCCCACCCATCTTATAATGAATCCTTTCTTATGTGTGCCACATAATCATAAACCATACATCATAGCGTAACCCATGTAATAAAAATGGGATTCTTAAACAACGTGACATCATAAAACAATTCATATAAGATAAAGGAATTAATAAAAATATTTCAATCACAACATGATCAAATCAATGTAATAATAGGGATAAAAACAGAACCCTTTATTATCTTAGAGGGAAAATAATTTTGATAAAACACTTGAACTCCATTCTTGAGGAAATTATCCTTTCTTCTTCAATAACATTTTTCCCTTCATAACATGTCATAAAACATTAAAATAAAAGAAGTTGATTAAAAATAAACTTGAAAACTTTTAAAGGAAGCTTCTTGGAAATAATGTTTAAAAATCCATTCATGTCGTATAAGTTAAAAAAACATTCTTCGTACTTTTGTCGGAAAAGTCAAAAAGTACCTCGTACGACAAAAGATTCCTTTCATATATATTACTAAAAACTCACCAAAGGGTAAAAATGGATTTAAACAATTGTAGGTGGATGGAAATAATATTATATTTTGATGAAACATGGATGTGGATGATAAAATACACCCCAGTAAATACTTACGAATAAACAATCTCGGATAAAAATGAGATTGTGATATTTCCCTTACCTTAGGTCCGATTTGCTTTGTACGTGTCCGAAGCTCCTGTATAATGGTTTAAATAATGTAATTGACTTATTAAAGAATCATATTCATTGTTATGATATCATATATGGTTCACTTATGACATTATATTACCCGTTCTTTTGTAAATTCCATGTTAAAGAAGCGTTTTGGGTAAAATCGTTTCTTTTATCGTAGGTGTTTTGACTTGTTGTTATTGACATTATTATTACTTATATCATGATTTACTTACTTCCAGAATATAAAATATGATTTATATATCATATATATTCAGTATATATATATATATATAATAGATAGATAAATGAAATGAAAAACACCGTTCATGGAGACGGTAGTCCGTACGTACGCATGAACGCTGTTTTCCTTTCCCTATTGTCTTGAATGGAAGTAAGTAGATGACATACATATATATATATACATAAATCCAGTAGCTTTATAATGTCATATATTTCATTATTATTTCTTATATATACTTTATAATCATTCTTAAATGGTTAACATGGAGAATGAATCTCATCGCGTCGTGGAGACGGTAGTCCGTACGTACGCACGAGCGATGATATCATTTCCATAAATATTGAATTGGAGTGGAGTGGATTATACAATATATCAGAATCAATATTATGTTTTAATAACTATGTATAGTTATTCTTTAAACCATTATACCCATCCATGTAAGGGGTGGTGGAAAATAGATTACACCACGGCGTGGAGACGGTATTCCGTACGTACGCACGCGCGGTGATTTCTTTTTCCGTAGGATAGATAGATGGTGAAATAGGGTTGTTTCATACTTATAATAACATATCAGTATATGAGTGATACTGATGTTATTACTTCATAATGAAACAACCTAAGAAGAAGAAGTGGAAGAAGAAATAAAGATGAAAGAATTGGTAACGGTAATTACCTCTTCTTTGAAGCGCCTTTTGGAGACCTCCTCTTAGGGAACTAAAATTGGTCTTTGAGGAAGACCAGAACCTCTAGGATGTTGCTAGGGAAGTGGATAAGAGATTTTGGCAGGGTTTGGCCGAGCTTGAGTGCTCAAATTGGTGTGAGGAGGAGGGGAAGGAGGTGCCCTTTTATAAGGGAGGAGAGGGGAACCTTAGGAATATCTCAAAATATTATTTTATATTAAAGTAAAAATCGGTTTATAATGGTTACAAAGGGTCTTATTTAGAAGCTAAAGTGGGGATGGGTCGAAATCCTATCAACCAATAGGATTTAGACAAGTTTAGGTTATTATTTTAACCTTATCAATTAGATTTAACTCTAAGTTAAATAATTTAACTTATACCGTGTCTTTTTGTTTTCTTTCCCTATATGGTTAATACACTTACTATAACATGCCAAACGAACCCCAAATTGTTTATTATTAATATATATATCTTTATCTAAGTCATTTGGCCGAACCTTAGATTTTTAGGAATAAAATAACAATTAATAATATAATATTTGATTTAAAAACTATTTTGTGTCAATTTTGACACTATTTGATATATGATTTTTGTGAAAGTCATAACAGAATTATATGTTCGAACCAAGTTGATTAAATCAACACTAATATATTATAGTAACCTATAAAATTAGTGTAATTCATAAAAAGTCTCAAATTACATTCATTTGAGTATTTATAACATCAATTATGTTAATATTTCCTTAAAAGGATAATTACTGCATCATCGTTGTGTCATAAATTAATTAATTTATTTAAAGTCTAAAAATTATAAATAAAATATAATTATGTAGGAAATCTTTTTAGCTTTCTAATTAATATTTATAGTCTAATTTATCTTATGTATAACCCCATATTAAAAATGTTTTATTGAATAAACTTTGATTTTAACTCTTTTAACTCTTCTTTGAATTAAATAGTAATAAATGTCCTAATCTAATCCAAGTGGGCCTAAATGATAATATTTTACACTTAAGGTTGTTTTTGGTCGAGATACACTTGTCCAATAGAATTAGGACATGTGTTAGGGTAATATTAATATCATTCTTACCCTTAATTACCCTATTTACTTTTAACCGTGGTAAATAAAAGTAAAAAGTTACTATTCACCAAAAATTATTTTCATCTCATTGAACCACATTTTACTTACTGACATCAACCGTGTCTCTCGGATTTTTGAAATTCCATTCACAGAAGCGGTAAAATTAAGTTTTATGAAAAATTCAGTTTTTTAACTACCACTTAGTAGTTTCACTATTCATCAAAAAATGAAGGTTTTCAGAAAAATGCCAAAATTTCATCCTAAGCTATATTTCATATTCCGAATTCAAAAATGAAGTCTATTTTACCAAATTCATAACATAGAAGTTGCATTAATTAATTTTATAATTAAATCCCGCTGTTAAAACAAATAGTGTGTTTTTAAGAAACAATATCTATCAAAAGATTGACACTTGTTTATGTCTGGTTTAAATGTGCAATTACATCCAATGACCAACATTGTATTAAATTGTAAAAATATATTCTAAATATACTTTAAAACTACTCCAATTAATAATTTATCACTATTAATTATTTCGATTAAAAAAGTTGTTTTTTAATTATAATTTAGTAATTTTCACTATTCATCAGAATATGAAAGTTATCCGAAATGTACCAAAATTTCACCTTAGGCTAAATTCGATAATCCGAATCCAAAAATGAAGTTCATTTTGAAAAATAAGTTTTACAGAATTTTAAAAAGTGGTTATTACTATTCATACCGGCTAGTTTTAATAATATTTTAATAGCATATCGTTGTTTAGTGAAACTCGGTATTGCGTATTACACACGCTATCGAGGAAGGTCGCGATTGCGTGTAATGAAAGGAAAGTCAAGGATGCGTGTTGTGCAAGCTCCTTTTGGTGTAGCGTACAACACAAGACATTAATAAAATTAAAAAGAATATTTTTTTATAAAATCTTGGGCTGTTACATTCTACCCCCCTTAAAATGAATTTCGCACTCGAAATTCGTCGGGGTTATAAATGGTTTACTATTTGAAAGTTTCTTTAATAGAATCCCAAATCGTAAAAAGGAATATCAAAACCAATCTTTAAAAACAAAAGTATGAAACGTAACGGTTACCCAAATAAACTAATCATTGGGTTTCCACATAGGTGAAAATATGGATATGGAAGAGAAATCTAACCATCATGTTCTGATGGAGAGTGGTAGAGAACATGTCTATGGAAAAGCCAATAATCACAAATCCATAAATTTGTGACGATCTAAGGTACCATCCGATTCATCAGGTATAAGATCACTAGGACAACATTTTTGGTTTTCAAGATCATTTCCCTAAAGTTGAAAATTTGAATTGGAATAAATACTTTCTTTATTTTGGTACAATCTCACTATTGTTCATGCCTAGAACAATTTCCACTTCATCTCTTAAATAAATGAAGTTGAATTTGTTATTCGTGAAGTGTTAGCAGATCATGTGATAGAATGACGGGTCATTCCATCTGTCTCAAACAAAAGGTTAGCAAAAATTATATACATAAGTCGATCTATAGTGAGATTAATCATATATAGTTCCTAAAATGAACTTATACTTCATATATCATACTGCTTAATATAATAAAACTAGTTTCTACTAAACAGGGACTTCCTGTAGGCCAGTGGTAGGCGATAAAGGCCAGTCGCACTTCGGTTGTGGGTTCGATTCCCACAGCCTTGTCCGAAGCGATAGGTTGTGGCCCGTCCTGCAGGTTGTCCTTTTTCTAAAGCTACATTACTATAACATGCCATCAATAATATCGAAAAAAAACTTTAATACTTAAACAATACTAACTTATGTCCAACATAGTCCATTCCAATCTTTAGGCTTATCCATAATACTTCTGTCTAATCTCATATTATAGTGAAAATGATTACCAAAGAGTTCATATAACAAGCATGTTAATACCATCATTGATCCTCGTATATCATGAGATATGTCTTGTTGGTCACATTCCAAACATTAGAAGGCCTTAATCATGTATTCTCTTGAAAAATAAATACCCATTGAACCTTAGTGAAAACATTAATGCAGTTAAAAGTTAACACTTTCCATATACCAAAATCCTCAAAATTCTATATACTCAAACCATGATATCACTTAGTCCTTATATCAATCATGAGCTCATGAATACTGTTAAACATTTCATTTTCTCGTTTTCCCTTCATTATGCGCATATCATCTTATTTCCAAAAAATATCTCAATCACTTTGAATACCACATCAATAAATATTGCAATACTCAATGATACAACATTATTTTGGAATCCCATTACATAAACACTTAATCATTCCACCACATCGTTGTCATATTCAACATTGCCAATAGTGATCGCATGTGACTTCCCTTTGTCCTTTGCCTTCAGTGGTTGCTCATGTTGATCATCACTAACCCTTGGATTAGGGCATTTATTGTCATAATGTCCCATCTCCTTGCACTTGAAGCATTGAAGTGTTGGTTGTGCGTTCTCTGTAGTGTTTTCTTTATTCACTTCATTAGAATCCCTTTTTCCATTACTTCGACACTCAGCTGCTCGATGACCTTCTTTTCCACACTTAAAACATTTTCTAGTCCCTTTAAGACAATCTCCACCATTCTTCTTTCCACACTTTGTGCATAAGGAAACATTCATCTTCTTTTCACCATTATTCTGAGATTTCTCCTTGAACTCCATCTTTCGTTTCTTGTCAAAACCATGAGATGGATATGTAACACCAACTTCCATTTCTACCTTGATAGCACAACGCACAATTTCTTCATAGCTACTGAAGTCTCTTATAGCTAATGCCCTTCGAAGACTTGGTTTTAAGCCACTGAAAAATCGATCAACTTTACTTTCAGGTTGGATGATAATGCCAGATGCATACCTTGCAAGTCTTGTAAAATTCGCTTCGTATATACCAACAGATTCATCATCCTTTTGCTTTAGTTCAAGAAACTCCTTCTCCATCTTCGTTCGAAGAATACGAGGGAAGTACTTACTGAAAAACAAGTTCTTGAACTCGTCCCATTCCATGGAATCAATTTCATCTCTTTGCCTCGTATTCTTGATAAGATTCCACCATTGATCAGCTTCACCTTCCAAACGATATACTGCTAAGATGACTTTATCATGTTCAGAACATTGAAGAACTGAAGATATCTTTTCAGTAGTACTAATCCATTGTTCAGCAACTAATGGATCAGTAGACCCACTGAAAGAAGGCGGACGCTGCCTCATGAAGGATTCAACAGAATGTTGCTCCTTCCTTTGCTCGTTTGGAAGTCCTGCATGATTCATAGCTTGAGAAAGTTGTGTGAGCATGGCTACAAGATTTTGCATTCCAGCTCCCATATCGTTTGGTTGCTCAGGGGGACAATCATTGCATTGTCCATTGCATTGATCAACACGGTTCCTTCGGGTTCCAGCCATCGTCTAAAACCCCAAAAGAATAGTGTGAGAGGCAAAAATCATGCTAGGGAAAACAACATAATAAATGGGGAGTACCTTCAATATCTAACATCTTAGGTTTAATTCTATGATCGTTAGCGTAGTTCTAGTACTATAACCTATACGTATACTTAACCTTAGGGACATCCCTAGACATACCGTAGAAATATATTTAGGGATCTCACTAACGTTTTCGCATCCTAGTTTCCAAAGGTTGACTAAACCTTTCCTCTGATACCAACTGTAGAGACCCGTATCTTGACGTACATGGACATTACATTACATTTTCGGAATACTTAGTACATAACAAAAACACACACACAAGGATCGTAATAGTTTAGTGTCTTTGGAAACTCGGAACGTAATCTTCTAAACTTGGTGAAAGATCTTCAATATCTCCCATAAAGATCTTCCCCCCTTTTTTTTACCTAAAACCTTTATTTATATCCTGGGGAAAATAAAACATAAAAGGGTGAGCTCAAATGATCAGTAAGGGTAAACAAAAGAAATGTCAATCACATCGTATTCATAAGAACATAACATTTTGTAAATCATAACCTGCAAAAGAGAGCATAATTTCATAACATGGGATAAATCATGGTAGTGAAATGTAATCAAAATAATCATAACTTAAAACATGAAACTTTGTGGCATTCACACATAATCATAGAGAATCATTTCTTGTTATTCAAGACTCATTTCCAAGACTATCTTAGTGGACAAAGTCCCTTTCTGAATCGAGTAACCCTCGTTTCAGTCCTGTTTCACTGAACCGGTATAACCTACCATTCCAGCCATGTCTATCTCATGAGATATAAAATCTTTACCCAATGCATTGGAGGGAGATATAGGTCCCACTCATCTTATAATGAATCCTTTCTTATGTGTGCCACATAATCATAAACCATACATCATAGCGTAACCCATGTAATAAAAATGGGATTCTTAAACAACGTGACATCATAAAACAATTCATATAAGATAAAGGAATTAATAAAAATATTTCCATCACAACATGATCAAATCAATGTAATAATAGGGATAAAAACATAACCCTTTATTATCTTAGATGGAAAATAATTTTGATAAAACACTTGAACTCCATTCTTGAGGAAATTATCCTTTCTTCTTCAAAAACATTTTTCCTTTCATAACATGTCATAAAACTTTAAAATAAAAGAAGTTGATTAAAAATAAACTTGAAAACTTTTAAAGTAAGCTTCTTGGAAATAATGTTTAAAAATCCATTCATGTCGTATAAGTTAAAAAAAACATTCTTCGTACTTTTGTCGGAAAAGTCAAAAAGTACCTCGTACGACAAAAGATTCCTTTCATATATATTACTAAAAACTCACCGAAGGGTAAAAATGGATTTAAACAATTGTAGGTGGATGTAAATAATATTATATTTTGATGAAACATGGATGTGGATGATAAAATACACCCCAGTAAATACTTACGAATAAACAATCTCGGATAAAAATGAGATTGTGATATTTCCCTTACCTTAGGTCTGATTTGCTTTGTACGTGTCTGAAGCTCCTGTATAATGGTTTAAATAATTTCATTGACTTATTAAAGAATCATATTCATTGTTATGATATCATATATGGTTCACTTATGACATTATATTACCCGTTCTTTTGTAAATTCCATGTTAAAGAAGCGTTTTGGGTAAAATCGTTTCTTTTATCGTAGGTGTTTTGACTTGTTGTTATTGACATTATTATTACTTATATCATGATTTACTTACTTCCAGAATATAAAATATGATTTATATATCATATATATTCAGTATATATATATATATAATAGATAGATAAATGAAATGAAAAACACCGTTCATGGAGACGGTAGTCCGTACGTACGCATGAACGCTGTTTTCCTTTCCCTATTGTCTTGAATGGAAGTAAGTAGATGACATACATATATATATATACATAAATCCAGTAGCTTTATAATGTCATATATTTCATTATTATTTCTTATATATACTTTATAATCATTCTTAAATGGTTAACATGGAGAATGAATCTCATCGCGTCGTGGAGACGGTAGTCCGTACGTACGCACGAGCGATGATATCATTTCCATAAATATTGAATTGAATTGGAGTGGATTATACAATATATCAGAATCAATATGATGTTTTAATAACTATTTATAGTTATTCTTTACACCATTATACCCATCCATGTAAGGTGGTGGTGGAAAATAGATTACACCACGGCGTGGAGACGGTATTCCGTACGTACGCACGCGCGGTGATTTCTTTTTCTGTAGGATAGATAGATGGTGAAATAGGGTTGTTTCATACTTATAATAACATATCAGTATATGAGTGATACTGATGTTATTACTTCATAATGAAACAACCTAAGAAGAAGAAGTGGAAGAAGAAATAAAGATGAAAGAATTGGTAACGGTAATTACCTCTTCTTTGAAGCGCCTTTTCGAGACCTCCTCTTAGGGAACTAAAATTGGTCTTTGAGGAAGACCAGAACCTATAGGATGTTTCTAGGGAAGTGGAGAAGATATTTTGGCAGGGTTTGGCCAAGATTGAGTGCTCAAATTGGTGTGAGGAGGAGGGGGAGGAGGTGCCCTTTTATAAGGGAGGAGAGGGGCACCTTAGGAATATCTCAAAATATTATTTTATATTAAAGTAAAAATCGGTTTATAATGGTTCCAAATGGTCTTATTTCGAAGCTAAAGTGGGGAGGGGTCGAAATACTATCAACAAATAGGATTTAGACAAGTTTAGGTTATTATTTTAACCTTATCAATTAGATTTAACTCTAAGTTAAATAATTTAACTTATACCGTGTCTTTTTGTTTTCTTTCACTATATGGTTAATACACTTACTATAACATGCCAAACGAACCCCAAATTGTTTATTATTAATATATATATCCTTATCTAAGTCATTTGGCCGAACCTTAGATTTTTAGGAATAAAATAACAATTAATAATATAATATTTGATTTAAAAACTATTTTGTGTCAATTTTGACACTATTTGATATATGATTTTTGTGAAAGTCATAACATAATTATATGTTCGAAAAAAGTTTATTAAATCAACACTAATATATCATAGTAACCTAGAAAATTAGTGGAATTCATAAAAAGTCTCAAATTATATTCATTTGAGTATTTATAACATCAATTATGTTAATATTTCCTTAAAAGGGTAATTACTGCATCATCGTTGTGTCATAAATAAATTAATTTATTTAAAGTATAAAAATTATAAATAAAATATAATTATGTAGGGAATCTTTTTAGCTTTCTAATTAATATTTATAGTCGAATTTATCTTATGTATAACCCCATATTAAAAATGTTTTAGTGAATAAACTTTGATTTTAACTCTTTTAACTCTTCTTTGAATTAAATAGTAATAAATGTCCTAATCTAATCCAAGTGGGCCTAAATGATAATATTTTACACTTAAGGTTGTTTTTGGTCGAGATACACTTGTCCAATAGAATTAGGACATGTGTTAGGGTAATATTAATATCATTCTTACCCTTAATTACCCTATTTACTTTTAACCGTGGTAAAAAAAAGTAAAAAGTTACTGTTCACCAAAAATTATTTTCATCTCATTGAACCACATTTTACTTACTGACATCAACCGTGTCTCTCGGATTTTAGAAATTCCATTCACAGAAGCGGTAAAATTAAGTTTTATGAAAAATTCAGTTTTTTAACTACCACTTAGTAGTTTCACTATTCATCAAAAATGAAGGTTTTCAGAAAAATGCCAAAATTTCATCCTAAGCTATATTTCATATTCCGAATTCAAAAATGAAGTCTATTTTACCAAATTCATAACATAGAAGTTGCATTAATTAATTTTATAATTAAATCTCGTTGTTAAAACAGATAGCGTGTTTTTAAGAAACAATATCTATCAAAAGATTGACACTTGTTTATGTCTGGTTTAAATGTGCAATTACATCCAATGACCAACATTGTATTAAATTGTAAAAATATATTCTAAATATACTTTAAAACTACTCCAATTAATAATTTATCACTATTAATTATTTCGATTAAAAAAGTTGTTTTTTAATTATAATTTAGTAATTTTCACTATTCGTCAGAATATGAAAGTTATCCGAAATGTACCAAAATTTCACCTTAGGCTAAATTCGATACTCCGAATCCAAAAATGAAGTTCATTTTGAAAAATAAGTTTTACAGAATTTTAAAAAGTGGTTATTACTATTCATACCGGCTAGTTTTAATAATATTTTAATAGCATATCGTTGTTTTGTGAAACTCGGTATTGCGTATTACACACGCTATCGAGGAAGGTCGCGATTGCGTGTAATGCAAGGCAAGTCAAGGATGTGTGTTGTGCAAGCTCCTTTTGGTGTAGCGTACAACACAAGACATTAATAAAATTAAAAAGAATATTTTTTTATAAAATCTTGGGCTGTTACATCCCAGGTACCTCGTATCTCGGTGAGAGTAACCACAAAAAAATATCGGTTCTCGTGCACGAGCCACTAGTAGGGATCATACCCATAACCTATTGGTCCCCAATCATCATCATCATAGTTTAGTTATAGTTGTAAGCGTCAATCTTGCTAAGTGAAACTGAGGCCAAACCCCACGGATTCACTAGCATACTAGTACACGTCCACCCACCTAGATACTCGGGTTTTCCCATTGTGCTCAAACAAGTTCACAATCCAGGAAATATAGTTTTCACATGCAAATATCACTTCCACGTCACACATTAACCAAACAACCCCATGTACATCACTAAAGTCACAAATTCCACTTTTCATTCAAATGCATTTTGAAATCAAACTCACTCCAAATTGCCTACAACACTTTTCACTTTTCTTTAACACTTCCACAAATCCATTAAAAAAATTTATAAAACCATTAAAAGATATTCAACTCACATAACAGCCCACACACATGTCACACAATACCCTTCTCACCTTCACAATTCATTTTACAAATAAACTCACACAAAATATCCCACACCCGTGTTTCGCACACAAAATACAATTTAGTAAAACATTTCGGAAATTTATAAAAAAATCTAAAAATGTTTAACATCTCAAATCACCACTTTACCATTCAAAAACCCACATTAGGTGAACACACTCACCCAAACAGTACATATACACCCTATCCCAACTTTTTTTTAACCAAATAAAACATTTGCAATTTTTATAAAACAAACCCAAGAGGTATAACCATTGTTTGCACACTAAACTCATTTCAAAACCCTCATTCAAAACCAAAATCATACCAATACCAATCCAAAACATAATTTTTCAACCCTAAAACAATTATTAAACCACCCCCAAATGTTATAAAAATACATCAAATAATACCACAAAGATAAACATGAAAAACACACGTTTTCATAAATCACCTTCAAAAAGTACAACATGGTTTTACACCTTAAAATCATTCAAAAACCTCTTTTCAAGGCCCTCATGACAATAAGGAATTAACAAAACAGAATTGGAAGCCCCTTTCAAGACTAATAAATCACTTTCATATGTTATAAACTAAACCCAAACATTACCCTAAGAGTCACACATGAAAAGTACCCAATTTCAAGATAAAATAAAACTAAAAATTAAATGTTTAACCAAATTCATAAAAAACGGTTTTCAAACCACCCAAAACAGATTATAAACATACTAAATTAATAAACCAAGCAAGCTAACTCATCATAAAATGGATACACATGGAATCACCTACCTTTTGAGTCGAAACCCTCAAAACATGGTGCGAAACATTTAGCGTACCACCGCCGCACCACAAGGAATATAAATCCAGACCTAGACCAAAAATAATTGACCCAAAAGATACCAAATCAGACCTTAGGATCTAACCCCAACTTCTGGACATGAGTAAATTCAATAAAGAGTAATAAAAACTAAAAGAGGATGGATAGAACCAAGAAGGAATTCTCTTACTTGAAATATCTTGACGAAATCAGCCCCAATGCACCAATATATGAATCTCCAAGTGCCCAAAACTAATATGGAGGTCTGAAGGAGTCATATTAGGTCATTTGGGGACTGAAATGGGGGAAAAGGATGAAAATTGAAGGAGTTATGAAAGATTCATTTTACCTCATCAAATCTGGTCGATTTGAGAAAGATTGAGAAAGATCGTCCAAATCCGCGTGGTATATGAGCTCCAAAGAGGAAAACGCGATATAGGGGGTGAGTCTGAGGTTTTTTGGATTCGAGTGGGAGGTTGAATCACCGAAAAATAGTAAAAACCAAATGAGATATTGAAAGTTTAAAACAATAATTTAAAGCAGGAAATGGGCTTACGGGCAGGCCCATTACCTTAATTAAAAACCCAAATCCATCATGATTTGGGATTTCTATGTGGTTCAAAGGGATATGGTGATTTTAATATATTAGGTTATGCCAATTGGGAAGTGGAATGAGTATAAAATAGTAAAAATTTAAGGAGTTATATAAAAATCAAAATTTGTTTTTAAATCTGGATTTGGGCTCACGGTTTGGCCCAAATTTTCAAAACCCACCATTTTCACCAAAATGAGTGGTAAACCCCCAAAACAAATAGGGAATGGAAATTAAATGAGTAATGAATTTAAAAAAAAAAGTCATGGGTGTACAATTCTCCCCACCATAAAACTTTCTGCCCTCGGAAAGCCACATCACGGACAAATCAAAAACCAAACCAAACCAAAAGGCATAAATGGACTCCTTTGCTAAGCTTCGCCCCCAAAGGCCAAAACACCTCCAGTGATCAATTAAGGAAGGAATAATTCACAACCAAAACATACACCTCATTACTGAAATTATCAAGCACATTCAGTATTTATCCTAAAATAAAACTCCTCAAAAAATATCTGAACAAGGCTCAAGCAATTTACCCAAACAAACAAGAACATCGAACAAGGTTACACTTACCTTGATATAACTAAACCATTGGGAACTCTCCAATCCCAACATTTACCCAAGGAAGATGTATTATATATCTCCAAATGAGACTACGCACATCCAATCCAAGACCAAGTACAAAAGTGAGTTACTGGTACAAGGATACACAAATGGGCTCCCCAACCATAAGAGACAACTTAATTTTTTTTTCAAGAAAGAATCATGACACTAACAGGGGAGCCCCGAACAAACTCCCCAGTACAAGGGGTAGAATCCCATTAGGCATTTTCAAAATAATATACGTGAGACTCATAGTGGTTCTCCCCACCATAAAAACCATCCATCTTAACTGACCAATATGGGCCGGCATAGAAAAACCCCAAAACTTAAAGAGTTGGGACGACAACACGGTTAGCCCGCACAGTTTGGGAAACTGTGTGCTAACCATGTGGATCCTTATACCTACATGGTTTTCTAGGGAATGGTTACTAAAAAGTGTTCACTCAACATTTCTAGAAATATCTAAAAACTTTCCCCCGAACCCAAAAGAAACCAAAGGGGAAAAGAAAGTCATTGGGAGATAACATGGGGATGAGGCCCTCCACCTCTTTCCACTGAATGGGGACAAATAAAGCAAGATGACAACACCAAATGTTTAAACTATTCCCATCTCTCATAATAAGAACAGTTATTTCTTCAAGGTTAAAAACTACCCTGGGATTACCTCTGACTACGTGTCAGCTTCTCTCCGGGACCTATGGCTAGAGCTGGAATGATTGAAGCATCTTCGGCCTCGCAATTAGGATTTGGAAACCCCCGAATAGAATTTCTTCTTCTGATGCTACAAAAAACTACACGCAATCTGAGATGGGTTCACCAAGACATAACACACTCCAGAACTCACTTTACCCTAACTTTTAAATTCACTGAAATAAGGGTTTAGAGGATGCACTCACATCACACCTTGCTTCTTCGTGTGAGAAACAACAGAAATAAAGGATACATATAAGCACATTCCTCTAAAATAGAGGATGTCGAGATCTCCCAAAAGGAAAAATATTTTTGAAAAAAATAGACTCACATAATATTGTACAACTTCACCTTTACAACCAAATGAGCACCTGACATCACATCATGTCACCGAACATGACCAAAGCGACTGATAGAAATAATACAAGGAGGGGGCCTTATACAACATCACCAAATATCACAGCATTCTAGAAAGTGTTCATAACAGCCTCTCGTGGCCAGATTTCCCACACTGGTGGTTTAACATAAACCCCTTCTACAACGAGACTGTGAATGACTTAGAGGCCCTCTTAGACACTATCCATACTGACAACCCCAGAAAACTTTCACCTTCAACGAATCAGGTAGCTTAAGAAAATAAGGTCTCTTTCAACAATCCACGAGCACTCTTACGCAACAAGAGGATCCGAAAAAAAACCAAGAAAGTAAATGGTGTAGACTCATTCTACAAATATCAAGAAAATATTCCTTACATTGATCAACTAGAGGATTTTCCAATGGAGAAACAATCGGCATTGTACTTCAGTTGTGCACTAAATATTAATGGGGGTGCACCTTATCCAATGAGAGAACCCAAGGACCCAACCAAGCTGGTCCATTGGTAAAAACATGCAACAAAACATATCCAAACTCATTAATGGAACCATCTTAAAGGTGTCCCGATTCATATATCATAGGAGACTACTAACCGGACCTTCTACCTAGCTTTCCGACCAAACACAAACACAAAAAAGCAGCTCGAACAGGAGGGGTTCTTGGACTCAAAACATCCCACAACATCAAAATTTTCAAAAACCCATAATAAAAACCATCCCAAACTATTCATCAAGAAAACATGTTTTTCTTTAAAACCATTTCTGGGAAAAAACGGTTCAGCGGTAAGCGTATCCACCAATGGTACCCCATGGGGCTCACACATGCATGTTTTTGTGCCACACCGGGCACCCTCCTCATATCTGTCATGTCACTCATCCAGTCATGCCATCAACCATCTATCATCCCATATAACCCCATACATGTGGTCACTCATGGAAATACCAAAGGTTAATGCACTGATTATTTCCACTTTTCAAAACCAAAATGGTCAACCAACACATCATTCTTATCAAAACTGCTAACCAGGAGGTCGAACCCAAGTTACCGCATTAAAAAAAACTTTTCATAAAGGCACAATAGTTCCAATGAAAACTCACATTCAAGTTATTTACATCAATTTCAAAACATCTCATTCTATAAAAAACCTTTTAATAGTTTATAAAACTCTAATGGGAATACTTTTTCAAAACCAACTTCAATATAGTTTCTGCTTTCAAAAGAGGTGTAAGAACACAATTTTCCATTTCAAAATAATTCTTAATATTCAGTTCCACCATTTCATAAATCAAAACATTCCATATTTATTTGAAAATAATTTCACAAAAACATTACACATCCTAAAACCAAGTCACTTGAAAACCAAAGTTCCAAGATTTCAAAACAAAAGAACACCAGACAATGCAAGAGGAAACTAGTTTCATTGGGTGACGTGGAAATATATTTGGCGGCCATATTCCAATCACTTCACTGTCATAGAGAGTGTTCTAGGGAATATCCCCAGCTCCACATGGCTTTCCAGGCCCTGCGAGCTCACTGATACCATTAACCCAACTCTCTTTTCATTTCCCCAACTCAACATTAAATCAGGAAAACCAAAGGACTTCGAAGGGTCCAGACTTCCCCTAGAGACTTGAATCCCATCATGAGGTGTGGTGATCATCCACACTACTCATAAAAAAAATTCTATTTCCCGTCAATCCTAACTCTAGACTATCCTGATTGTTCCCTAAATAACATGACCCAAAGAGAGCGAACTTCCTCTGATACCATTTTGTCACGAACCGAATCTGATTGCCAAAAAAACTGGAACCAAACCCGGCCCGTGACAAGGCCCGAAGGGCGTTCCCGATCCCCATGGGATGGCACAAGTGCCTAGGTATCAAAAACTGAAAATTGGGAACGATTTACCCGAGTTTGTATACTTAAAACGACAAATGAATCCAGGAAATCGAATCTGGATTTTTCAAACCAAAAACTATTTTACTAAAATTAAGAACTGAATTACACAATTTTAAACAATTTTTAAATACCATTACAAAGGTACAAACCGAATAAAAGACAGCCCAAAAACCTCCACATGGAAAGAGGCATCGCCCTCAAGCCATCTCCACGAAACTGCATCACGATGGACCGCTAAAAACCAGAACCAATGGCATAAAACATGTACCCAAACCTGTGACATAAAATAAGCAAGTCTACTTACTCCCAAATGTGTAATTAGGGTGTGAGATAAATCCCAATAGGATTCCAACGCTAAGAGATTCCATGTGATAAACATTTCATGACAAAAGGCATTGCAGGTTTTGTAAATAAGAAATTCTTGTTACAATTTTCTAAAGGATGAAATAATAAATGAAAACAGTTTTCATGTGGGCTAATTTTAAAGGACCAACAATTTTAAAATAACTAACAAATCTGCTGAATTTTCAAGCCAATAATACCGTATACCGATGGTAAGTAAAAAGGATCTAATGAACACAAGTAATAGGAAATAACCCCTAGGCACTAGCTAGTTGTGGGTCCCAGGTAGCTCGTGTCTCGGTGAGAGTAACCACAAAAAAAATATTTGTTCTCATGCACGAGCCACTAGTAGGGATCATACCCATAACCTATTGGTCCCCAATCATCATCATCATAGTTTATTTAGAGTTGTAAGCTTCAATCTTGCTAAGTGAAACTGAGGCCAAACCCCACGGATTCACTAGCATACTAGTACACGTCCACCCACCTAGATACCCGGGTTTTCCCATTGTGCTCAAACAAGTTCACAATCCAATAAATATAGTTTTCACATGAAAATATCACTTCCACATCACACATTAACCAAATATCCCCATGTACATCACTAAAGTCACAAATTCCACTTTTCATTCAAATTCATTTTCAAATCAAACTCACTCCAAATTGCCAACAACACTTTTCACATTTCTTTAACACTTCCACAAATCCATTAAAAAAAATTATAAAACCATCACAATATATTCAAATCACATAACAGCCCACACACATGTCACACAATACCCTTCTCACCTTCACAATTCATTTTATAAATAAACTCACACAAAATATCTCACACCCGTGTTTCGCACACAAAACACAATTTAGTAAAACATTTCGGCAATTTATAAATAATTCTAAAAATGGTTAACATCTCAAATCACCACTTTACCATTAAAAACCCACATTAGGTGAACACACTCACCCAAACAGTACATATACACCCTTTCCCAACTTTGTTTAACCAAATAAAACATTTTCAATTTTTGTAAAACAAACCCAAGAGGTATAACCATTGTTTGCACACTAAACCCATTTCAAAACCCTCATTCAAAACCAAAATAATACCAATACCAATCCAAAACAGAATTTTTCATCCCTAAAACAATTATTAAACCACACCCAAATTTTATAAAAATACATTAAATAATACCACAAAGATAAACAAGAAAAACACACGTTTTCATAAATCACCTTCAAAAAGTACAACGCGGTTCTACACCTTAAACTCATTCAAAAACCTCTTTTCAAGGAACACATGACAATAAGTAATTAACAAAACATAATTTGAATCCACTTTCAAGACTAATAAATCACTTTCATATGTTATAAACTAAACCCAAACATTACCCTAAGAGTCACACATGAAAAGTACCCAATTTCAAGATAAAATACAACTAAAAATTAAATGTTTAACCAAATTCATCAAAAACAGTTTTCAAACCACACAAAATAGATTATAAAAATACTAAATTAATAAACCAAGCAAGCTAACTCATCATAAAATGGATACATATGGAATCACCTACCTTTTGAGTCGAAACCCTCAAAACAAGGTGCGAAACATTAAGCATAACACCGCCGCACCACAAGGAATATAAATCCAGACCTAGACCACAAAAAATTGACCCAAAAGATACCAAATCAGACCTTAGGATCTAACCCCAACTTCTGGACATGAGGAAATTCAATAAATAGGAATAAAAACTAAAAGAGGATGGATAGAACCAAGAAGGAATTCCCTTACTTGAAATATCTTGACGAAATCAGCCCCAATGCACCAATATATGAATATCCAAGTACCCAAAACTCATATGTAGGTCTGAAGGAGTCATATTAGGTCATGTGGGGACTGAACTGGGGGTAAAAGGATGAAAATTGAAGGAGTTATGAAATATTCATTTTACCTCATCAAATCTGGTCGATTTGAGAAATATTGAGAAAGATCGTCCAAATATGCATGGTATATGAGCTCCAAAGAGGAAAACGTGATATAGGGGGTGAGGCTGAGGTTTTTGTCTTCGAGTGGGAGGTTGAATCACCAAAAAAAAGTAAAAAAAGAATGAGATATTTAAATTTTAAAACAATAATTTAAATAAGGAAATGGGCTTACGGGCAGGCCCATTACCTTAATTAAAAACCCAAATCCATCATGATTTGGGATTTCTATGTGGTTAAAAGAGATATGGTGATTTTAATATATTAGTTTATGCCAATTGGGAAGTGGAATGAGTATAAAATAGTAAAAATTTAAGGAGTTATAAAAAAATAAAAATTTGTTCTTAAATCTGGATTTGGGCTCACAGTTTGGCCCAAATTTTCAAAACCCACCATTTTCACCAAAATGAGTGGTAAACCCCCAAAACAAATCGGGAATGGAAATTAAATGAGTAATGAATTTAAAAAAAAGTCATGGGTGTGAAAATTCTCCCCACCATAAAACTTTCCTCCCACGGAAAGCCACATCACGGACAAAGCAAAAACCAAACCCAACCGAAATGCATAAATGGACCCCTTTGCTGAGCTTCGCCCCCAAAGGCCAAAACACCTCCCATGATCAATTAAGGAAGGAATACTTCACAACCAAAACATTCACCTCATTAATTAAATTATCAAACACATTCAGGATTTATCCTAAAATAAAACTCCTCAAAAACTATATGAACAAGGCTCAAGCAATTTACCCAAACAAACAAGAACATCGAACAAGGTTACACTTACCTTGATATAACTAAACCACAGGGAACTCTACAATCCCAAAATTTACCCAAGGAAGATGTATTATATAGCTCCGAATGAGACTACCCACATCCAATTCAAGACCAAGTACAAAAGTGAGTCACTGGTACAAGGATACACAAATGGGCTCCCCAACCATAAGAGACAACATAAATTTTTTTTCCGTGAAAGAATCAGGACACTAAAAGTGGAGCCCCGTACAAACTCCCCAGTACAAGGGGTATAATCCCATTAGAAATTTTCAAAATAATATACGTGAGACTCATAGTGGTTCTCCCCACCATAAAATCCATCCATCTTAACTGACCAATATGGGCCAGCATAGAAAAACCCCAAAACTTAAAGAGTTGGGACGACAACACGGTTAGCCCACACAGTTTGGGAAACTGTGTGCTAACCATGTGGATCCTTATACCTACATGTTTTTCTAGGGAATGGTTACTAATAATTGTTCACTCAACATGTCTAGAAATATCTAAAACCTTTCCCCCGAACCCAAAAGAAACCAAAGGGGGAAAGAAATTCATTGGGAGATAACATGGGGATGAGTCCATCCACCTCTTTCCACTGAACGGGAACAAATGAAGAAAGATAACAACACCATATGTCTAAAATATTCCCATCTCTCATACTAAGAATATTTCTTTGTTCAAAGTTAAAAACTACCCTGGGATTTCCTCTGACTATGTGCCAGCTTCTCTCTGGGACCTATGGCTGGAGCTGGAATGATTGAAGCATCTTCGGCCTCGCAATTAGGATTTGGAAACCCCCGAATAGAATTTCTTCTTCTGATGCTACAAACAACTACACGCAATCTGATATGGGTTCACGAAGACATAACACACTCCAGAACTCACTATACCCTAACTTTTAAATTCACTGAAATAAGGGTTTAGAGGATGCACTCACATCACACCTTGCTTCTTCGGGTGAGAAACAACAGAAATAAAGGACACATATAAACACATTCCTCTAAAATAGAGGATGTCGAGATCTCCCAAAAGGAAAAACAGTTTTGAAAAAAATAGACTCACATAATATTGTACAACTTCACCTTTACAATCAAACAAGAATGTGACATCACATCACGTTCCCGAACATGACCAAAGCGACTGATAGAAATAATACAAGGAGGGGGGCCTTATACAACATCACCAAATATCACAGCATTCTAGAAAGTGTCCATAACATCCTCTCGTGGACAGATTTCCCACACTGGTGGTTTAACATAAACCCCTTCTACAAAGAGACTATAAAGGACTTAGAGGCCCTCTTAGACACTATCCATACTGACAACCCCAGACAACTTTCACCTTCAACGAATCAGGTAGCTTAAGAAACTAAGGTCTCTTTCAACAATCCACGAGCACTCTTACGCAACAAGAGGATCCGAAAAAAAAACAAGAAAGTAAATGGTGTAGACTCATTCTACAAATCTCAAGAAAATATTCCTTACATTGATCAACTAGAGGATTTTCCAATGGCGAAACAATCCGCATTATACTTCAGTTGTGCACTAAATATTAATGGGGGTGCACCTTATCCAATGAGAGAACCCAAGGACCCAACCAAGCTAGTCCATTGGTAAAAACATGCAACAAAAAATATCCAAACTCATTAATGGAACCATATTAAAGGTGTCTCGAAACATATATCATAGGAGACTACTAACCGGACCTTCTACCCAGCTTTCCGACCAAACACAAACCCAAAAAAATAGTTCGAACAGGAGGGGTTCTTGGACTCAAAACATCCCACAACATCAACATTTTCAAAAACCCATAATAAAAACCATCCAAAACTATTCATCAAGAAAACATGTTTTTCTTTAAAATCATTTCTAGGAAAAAAACGGTTCAGCGGTAAGCGTATCCACCAATGGTACCCCATGGGCCTCACACATGCATGTTTTTGTGCCACACCGGGCACCCTCCTCATATCCGCCCTGGCACTCATCCAGTCATGTCATCAACCATCTATCATCCCATATAACCCCATGAATGTGGTCACTCATGGAAATAACAAAGGTTAATGCACTAATTCTTTACACTTTTCAAAACCAAAACGGTCGACCAACACATCATTCTTATCAAAACCGCTAACCAGGAGGTCGAACCCAAATTACCGCATTAAAAAAAACTTTTCAGAAAGGCACAATCATTCCAATGAAAACTCACATTCATGTTATTTACATCAATTTGAAAACATCTCATCCCATAAAAAAACCTTTTAATAGTTTAGAAAACTCTAATGGGAACACTTTTTCAAAACCAACTTCAATATAGTCTCTATTTTCAAAAGAGGTGTAAGAACACAATTTTCCATTTCAAAATAATTCTTAATATTCAGTTCCAGCATTTCATAAATCAAACCATTCCATATTTATTTGAAAATCATTTTACAAAAACATTACACTTCATAAAACTAAGTCACTTTAAAACCAAAGTTCCAAGATTTCAAAACTAAAGAACACCAGACAATGAGAGAGGAAACTAGTTTCATTGGGTGACTTGGACATATAGTCGGCAGCCATATTCCAATCACTTCACTGTCATAGAGAGTGTTCTAGGGAATATCCCCGGCTCCACATGGCTTTCCAGGCCCTGCACGAGCCACTAGTAGGGATCATACCCATAACCTATTGGTCCCCAATCATCATCATCATAGTTTAATTATAGTTTTAAGCGTCAATCTTGATAAGTGAAACTGAGGCCAAACCCCACGGATTCACTAGCATACTAGTACACGTCCACCCACCTAGATACCCGGGTTTTCCCATTGTGCTCAAACAAGTTCACAATCCAAGAAATATAGTTTTCACATGAAAATATCACTTCCACATCACACATTAACCAAACAGCCCCATGCACATCACTAAAGTCACAAATTCCACTTTTCATTCAAATGCATTTTGAAATCAAACTCACTCCAAATTGCCTACAACACTTTTCACATTTCATTAACACTTCCACAAATCCATTAAAAAATTTTATAAAACCATTACAAGATATTCAACTCACATAACATCCCACACACATGTCACACAATACCCTTCTCACCTTCACAATTCATTTTATAAATAAACTCACACAAAATATCCCACACCCGTGTTTCGCACACAAAACACAATTTAGTAAAACATTTCGGCAATTTATAAAAAATTCTAAAAATGTTTAACATCTAAAATCACCACTTTACCATTCAAAAATCCACATTAGGTTAACACACTCACCCAAACAGTACATATACACCCTTTACCAACTTTGTTTAACCAAATAAAACATTTGCAATTTTTATAAAACAAACCCAAGAGGTATAACCATTGTTTGCACAATAAACCCATTTCAAAACCCTCATTCAAAGCCAAAATCATACCAATACCAATCCAAAACAGAATTTTTCATCCCTAAAACAATTATTAAACCACCCCCAAATTTTATAAAAATACATCAAATAATACCACAAAGATAAACATGAAAAACACACGTTTTCATAAATCACCTTCAAAAAGTACAACGCGGTTCTACACCTTAAACTCATTCAAAAACCTCTTTTCAAGTCCCACATGACAATAAGGAATTAACAAAACATAATTTGAATCCCCTTTCAAGACTAATAAATCACTTTCATATGTTATAAACTAAACCCAAACATTACCCTAAGAGTCACACATGAAAAGTACCCAATTTCAAGATAAAATACAACTAAAAATTAAATGTTTAACCAAATTCATCAAAAAAAGTTTTTAAACCACAAAAAAACAGATTATAAACATACTAAATTAATAAACCAAGTAATCTAACTCATTATAAAATGGTTACACATGGAATCACCTACCTTTTGAGTCGAAACCCTCAAAACATGGTGTGAAACATTAGGCGTACCACCGCCGCACCACAAGGAATATAAATCCAGACCTAGACCACAAAAAATTGACCCAAAAGATACCAAATCAGACCTTAGGATCTAACCTCAACTTCTGGACATGAGGAAATTCAATAAAGAGGAATAAAAACTAAAAGAGGATGGATAGAACCAAGAAGGAATTACCTTACTCGAAATATCTTGACGAAATCAGCCCCAATGCACCAATATATGAATCTCCAAGTACCCAAAACTGATATGGAGGTCTGAAGGAGTCATATTAGGTCATTTGGGGACTGAAATGGGGGAAAAGGATGAAAATTTAAGGAGTTATGAAAGATTCATTTTACCTCATCAAATCTGGTCGATTTGAGAAAGATTGAGAAAGATCGTCCAAATCTGCGTGGTATATGAGCTCCAAAGAGGGAAACGCGATATAGGGGGTGAGTCTGAGGTTTTTTGGCTTCGAGTGGGAGGTTGAATCACCGAAAAATAGTAAAACCGAATGAGATATTGAAATTTTAAAACAATAATTTAAAGCAGGAAATGGGCTTACGAGCAGGCCCATTACCTTAATTAAAAACCCAAATCCATCATGATTTGGGATTTCTATGTGGTTCAAAGGGATATGGTGATTTTAATATATTAGGGTATGCCAATTGGGAAGTGGAATGAGTATAAAATAGTTAAAATTTAAGGAGTTATAGAAAAATCAAAATTTGTTTTTAAATCTGGATTTGGGCTCACGGTTTGGCCCAAATTTTCAAAACCCACCATTTTCACCAAAATGAGTGGTAAACCACCAAAACAAATCGGGAATGGAAATTAAATGAGTAATGAATTTAAAAAAAAATTCATGGGTGTGACAATTATCCCCACCATAAAACTTTCCGCCCTCGAAAAGCCACATCACGGACAAAGCAAAAACCAAACCCAAACAAAAGGCATAAATGGACTCCTTTGCTAAGCTTCGCCCCCAAAGCCCAAAACACCTCCAGTGATCAATTAAGGAAGGAATACTTCAAAACCAAAACATACACCTCATTACTGAAATTATCAAGCACATTCAGTATTTATCCTAAAATAAAACGCCTCAAAAACTATCTGAACAAGGCTCAAGCAATTTACCCAAACAAACAAGAACATCAAACAAGGTTACACTTACCTTGATATAACTAAACCACTGGGAACTCTCCAATCCCAACATTTACCCAAGTAAGATGTATTATATAGCTCCAAATGAGACTACCCACATCCAATCCAAGACCAATTACAAAAGTGAGTTACTGGTACAAGGATAGACAAATGGGCTCCCCAACCATAAGAGATAACTTAATTTTTTTCCCAAGAAAGAATCATGACACTAACAGGGGAGCCCCGAACAAACTCCCCAGTAAAAGGGGTAGAATCCCATTAGGCATTTTCAAAATAATATATGTGAGACTCATAGTGGTTCTCCCCACCATAAAAACCATCCATCTTAACTGACCAATATGGGCCGGCATAGAAAAACCCCAAAACTTAAAGAGTTAGGACGACAACACGGTTAGCCCGCACAGTTTGGGAAACTGTGTGCTAAACATGTGGATCCTTATACCTACATGGTTTTCTAGGGAATGGTTACTAATAAGTGTTCACTCAACATGTCTAGAAATATCTAAAAACTTTCCCCCGAACCCAAAAGAAACCAAAGGGGAAAAGAAAGTCATTGGGAGATAACATGGGGATGAGGCCCTCCACCTCTTTCCACTGAACGGGAACAAATGAAGCAAGATGACAACACCAAATGTTTAAACTATTCCCATCTCTCATACTAAGAACAGTTCTTTGTTCAAGGTTAAAAACTGCCCTGGGATTTCCTCTGTCTACGTGCTTGCTTCTCTCCGGGACCTATGGCTAGAGCTGGAATGATTGAAGCATCTTCGGCCTCGCAATTAGGATTTGGAAACCCCCGAATAGAATTTCTTCTTCTGATGCTACAAACAACTACACGCAATATGATATGGGTTCACCAAGACATAACACACTCCAGAACTTACTTTACCCTAACTTTTAAATTCACTGAAATAAGGGTTTAGAGGATGCACTCACATCACACCTTGCTTCTTCGTGTGAGAAACAACAGAAATAAAGGACACATATAAACACATTCCTCTAAAATAGAGGATGTCGAGATCTCCCAAAAGGAAAAACATTTTTGAAAAAAATAGACTCACATAATATTGTACAACTTGACCTTTACAACTAAACGAGCACGTGACATCACATCATGTCACCGAACATGACCAAAGCGACTGATATAAATAATACAAGGAGGGGGGACTTATACAACATCACCAAATATCACAGCATTCCAGAAAGTGTCCATAACAGCCTCTCGTGGCCAGATTTCCCACACTGGTGGTTTAACATAAACCCTTCTACAAAGAGACTGTGAAGGACTTAGAGGCCCTCTTAGACACTATCCATACTGACAACCCCAGAAAACTTTCACCTTCAATGAATCAGGTAGCTTAAGAAAATAAGGTCTCTTTCAACAATCCACGAGCACTCTTACGCAACAAGAGGATCCGGAAAAAAAAAACAAGAAATTAAATGGTGTAGAATCATTTTACAAATCTCAAGAAAAGATTCCTTACATTGATCAACTAGAGAATTTTCCAATGGAGAAACAATCCGCATTGTACTTCAGTTGTGCACTAAATATTAATGGGGGTGCACCTTATCCAATGAGAGAACCCAAGAACCCAACCAAGCTGGTCCATTGGTAAAAACATGCAACAAAACATATCCAAAATCATTAATGGAAGCATCTTAAAGGTTTCCCGATTCATATATCATAGGAGACTACTAACCGGACCTTCTACCCAGCTTTCCGACCAAAAACAAACCCAAAAAAGCAGCTCGAACAAGAGGGGTTCTTGGACTCAAAACATCCCACAACATCAAAATTTTCAAAAACCCATAATAAAAACCATCCAAAACTATTCATCAAGAAAACATGTTTTTCTTTAAAACCATTTTTGAGAAAAAACGGTTCAGCGGTAAGCGTATCCACCAATGGTACCCCATGGGGCTCACACATGCATGTTTTTGTGCCACACCGGGCACCCTCCTCATATCTGTCCTGGCACTCATCCAGTCATGCCATCAACCATTTATCATCCCATATAACCCCATACATGTGGTCACTCATGTAAATACCAAAGGTTAATGCACTGATTCTTTCCACTTTTCAAAACCAAAATGGTCAACCAACACATCATTCTTATCAAAACCGCTAACCAGGAGGTCGAACCCAAATTACCGCATTTAAAAAAACTTTTCAGAAAGGCACAATCGTTCCAATGAAAACTCACATTCAAGTTATTTACATCAATTTCAAAACATCTCATTCTATAAAAAAACCTTTTAATAGTTTAGAAAACTCTAATGGGAACACTTTTTCAAAACCAACTTCAATATAGTTTCTGCTTTCAAAAGAGGTGTAAGAACACAATTTTCCATTTCAAAATAATTCTTAATATTCAGTTCCACCATTTCATAAATCAAAACATTCCATATTTATTTGAAAATCATTTCACAAAAACATTACACATCCTAAAACCAAGTCACTTCCAAACCAAAGTTCCAAGATTTCAAAACAAAAGAACACCAGACAATGCGATAGGAAACTAGTTTCTGTGGGTGACTTGGACATATAGTTGGCGGCCATATTCCAATCACTTCACTATCATAGAGAGTGTTCTAGGGAATATCCCCGGATCCACATGGCTTTCCAGGCCCTGCGAGCTCACTGAGACCATTAACCCAACTCTCTTTTCATTTCCCCAACTCAACATTAAATCAAGAAAACCAAAGGAATTCGAAGGGTCCCGACTTCCCCTAGAGACTTGAATCCCATCATGAGGTGTAGTGATCATCCACACTACTCATAAAAAAAATTCTATGTCCTGTCAATCCTAACTCTAGACTATCCTGACTGTTCCCCAAATAACATGACCCAAAGAGAGCGAACTTCCTCTGATACCATTTTGTCACGAACCGAATCTGATCGCCACCAATACTGGAACCAAACCCGGCCCGTGACAAGGCCCGAAGGGCGTTCCCGATCCCCACGGGATGGCACAACTTCCTAGGTGTCAGAAACAGAAAATTGGGAACGATTTACCCGAGTTTTTATACTTAAAACGACAAATGAATCCAGGAAATCGAATCTGGATTTTTCAAACCAAAAACTATTTTACTAAAATTAAGAACTGAATTACACAATTTTAAACAATTTTTAAATACAATTACAAAGGTACAAACCGAATAAAATACAGCCCAAAAACCTCCACATGGAAAGAGGCATCGCCCTCAAGCCATCTCCACGAAACTGCATCACGATGGACCGCTAAAAACCAGAACCAATGGCATAAAACATGTACCCAAACCTGTGACATAAAATAAGAAAGTCTACTTACTCCCAAAGGTGTAAGTAGGGTGTGAGAGAAATCCCAATAGGATACCATCGCTAAGAGATTCCATGTGATAAACATTTCATGACAAAAGGCATTGCAGGTTTTGTAAATAAGAAATTCTTGTTACAATTTTCTAAAGGATGAAATAATAAATGAAAACAGTTTTCATGTGGGCTAATTTTAAAGGACCAACAATTTTAAAATAACTAACAAATCTACTGAATTTTCAATCCAATAATACCGTATACTGATGGTAAGTACAAAGGATCTAATGAGCAAAAGTAATAGGAAATAACCCCTAGGCACTAGCAAGCTATGGGTCCCAGGTAGCTCGTATCTCGGTGAGAGTAACCACAAAAAAATATATGTTCTCGTGCACGAGCCACTAGTAGGGATCATACCCATAACCTATTGGTCCCCAATCATCATCATCATAGTTTAGTTAGAGTTGTAAGCGTCAATATTGCTAAGTGAAACTGAGGCCAAACCCCATGGATTCACTAGCATACTAGTACATGTCCACCCACCTAGATACCCGGGTTTTCCCATTGTGATCAAACAAGTTCACAATCCAAGAAAGATAGTTTTCACATGAAAATATCACTTCCACATCACACATTAACCAAATATCCCCATGTACATCACTAAAGTCACAAATTCCACTTTTCATTCAAATTCATTTTCAAATTAAACTCACTCCAAATTGCCTACAACACTTTTCACATTTCATTAACACTTCCACAAATCCATTAAAAAAATTTATAAAAACATCACAAGATATTCAACTCACATAACATCCCACACACATGTCACACAACACCCTTCTCACCTTCACAATTCATTTTATAAATAAACTCACACAAAATATCCCACACCCGTGTTTCGCACACAAAACACAATTTAGTAAAACATTTCGGCAATTTATAAAAAATTCTAAAAATGGTTAACATCTCAAATCACCACTTTAACATTCAAAAACCCACATTAGGTGAACACACTCACCCAAACAGTACATATACACCCTTTCCCAACTTTGTTTAACCAAATAAAACATTTTCAATTTTTGTAAAACAAACCCAAGAGGTATAACCATTGTTTGCACACTAAACCCATTTCAAAACCCTCATTCAAAACCAAAATCATACCAATACCAATCCAAAACAGAATTTTTCATCCCTAAACCAATTATTAAACCACCCCCAAATGTTATAAAAATACATCAAATAATACCACAAAGATAAACATGAAAAACACATGTTTTCATAAATCACCTTCAAAAAGTACAACGCGGTTCTACACCTTAAACTCAATCAAAAACCTCTTTTCAAGGACCACATGACAATAATGAATTAACAAAACATAATTTGAATCCCCTTTCAAGACTAATAAATCACTTTCATATGTTATAAACTAAACCCAAACATTACCCTAAGAGTCACACATGAAAAGTACCCAATTTCAAGATAAAATACAACTAAAAATTAAATGTTTAACAAAATTCATCAAAAAAAGTTTTTAAACCACAAAAAAACAGATTATAAACATACTAAATTAATAAACCAAGTAATCTAACTCATTATAAAATGGTTACACATGGAATCACCTACCTTTTGAGTCGAAACCCTCAAAACATGGTGTGAAACATTAGGCGTACCACCGCCGCACCACAAGGAATATAAATCCAGACCTAGACCACAAAAAATTGACCCAAAAGATACCAAATCAGACCTTAGGATCTAACCTCAACTTCTGGACATGAGGAAATTCAATAAAGAGGAATAAAAACTAAAAGAGTATGGATAGAACCAAGAAGGAATTACCTTACTCGAAATATCTTGACGAAATCAGCCCCAATGCACCAATATATGAATCTCCAAGTACCCAAAACTGATATGGAGGTCTGAAGGAGTCATATTAGGTCATTTGTGGACTTAAATGGGGGAAAAGGATGAAAATTGAAGGATTTATGAAATATTCATTTTACCTCATCAAATCTGGTCGATTTGAGAAAGATTGAGAAAGATCGTCCAAATCCGCGTGGTATATGAGCTCCAAAGAGGAAAAAGCGATATAGGGGGTGAGGCTGAGGTTTTTGGATTCGAGTGGGAGGTTGAATCACCGAAAAACAGTAAAAAAATAATGAGATATTGAAATTTTAAAACAATAATTTAAAGCAGGAAATGGGCTTACGGGCAGGCCCATTACCTTAATTAAAAACCCAAATCCATCATGATTTGGGATTTCTATGTGGTTCAAAGGGATATGGTGATTTTAATATATTAGGGTATGCCAATTGGGAAGTGGAATGAGTATAAAATAGTAAAAATTTATGTATTTATAGAAAAATCAATATTTGTTTTTAAATCTGGATTTGGGCTCACGGTTTGGCCCAAATTTTCAAAACCCACCATTTTCACCAAAATGAGTGGTAAACCCCCAAAAACAAATCAGGAATGGAAATTAAATGCGTGATGAATTTAAAAAAAAATCATGGGTGTGACAATTCTCCCCACCATAAAACGTTCCGCCCTCAGAAAGCCACATCACGGATAAAGAAAAAACCAAACCCAACCGAAAGGCATAAATGGACTCATTTGCTAAGCTTCACCCCCAAAGGCCAAAACAACTCCAGTGATCAATTAAGGAAGGAATATTTCACAACCAAAAGATACACCTCATTACTTAAATTATCAAGCACATTCAGGATTTATTCTAAAATAAAACTCCTCAAAAACTATCTGAACAAGGCTCAAGCAATTTACCCAAACAAACAAGAACATCGAACAAGGTTACACTTACCTTGATATAACTAAACCACTGGGAACTCTCCAATCCCAACATTTACCCAAGGAAGATGTATTATATAGATCCGAATGAGACTAACCACATCCAATTCAAGACCAAGTACAAAAGTGAGTTACTGGTAAAAGGATACAGAAATGGGCTCCCCAACCATAAGAGACAACTTAAATTATTTTTCTGAGAAAGAATCAAGACACTAACAGGGGAGCCCCGAACAACTCCCCAGTAAAAGGGGTAGAATCCCATTAGGCATTTTCAAAATAATATACATGAGACTCATAGTGGTTCTCCCCTCCATAAAAACCATCCATATTAACTGGCCAATATGGGTCGGCATAGAAAAACCCCAAAACTTAAAGATTTGGGACGACAACACGGTTAGCCCGCACAGTTTGGGAAACTGTGTGCTAACCATGTGGATCTTTATACCTACATGGTTTTCTATGGAATGGTTACTAATAAGTGTTCACTCAACATGTCTAGAAATATCTAAAACCCTTCCCCCGAACCCAAAAGAAACCAAAGGGGGAAATAAAGTCATTGGGAGATAACATGGGGATGAGGCCCTCCACCTCTTTCCACTGAACGGGAACAAATGAAGAAAGATGACAACACCAAATGTTTAAACTATTCCCATCTCTCATACTAAGAACAGTTCTTTGTTCAAGGTTAAAAACTACCCTGGGATTTCCTCTGACTACGTGCCAGCTTCTCTCCGGGACCTATGGCTGGAGCTGGAATGATTGAAGCATCTTCGGCCTCGCAATTAGGATTTGGAAACCCCTGAATAGAATTTCTTCTTCTGATGCTACAAACAACTACACGCAATCTGAGATGGGTTCACCAAGACATAACACACTCCAGAAGTCACTTTACCCTAAATTTTAATTTCACTGAAATAATTGTTTAGAGGATGCACTCACATCACACCTTGCTTCTTTGGGTGAGAAACAACAGAAATAAAGGACACATATAAACACCTTCCTCTAAAATAGAGGATGTCGAGATCTCCCAAAAGGAAAAACAGTTTTGAAAAAAAATATACTCACATAATATTGTACAACTTCACCTTTACAATCAAACGAGCATGTGACATCACATCACGTCACCGAACATGACCAAAGCGACTGATAGAAATAATACAAGGTGGGGGGCCTTATACAACATCACCAAATATAACAGCATTCCATAAAGTGTCCATAGCAGCCTCTTGTGGCCAGATTTCCCACACTGGTGGTTTAACATAAACCCCTTCTACAAAGAGACTATGAAGTACTTAGAGGTCCTCATAGAAACTATCCATACTGACAACCCCAGACAACTTTAACCTTCAACGAATCGGGTAGCTTTAGAAACTAAGGTCTCTTTAAACAATCCACGAGCACTCTTACTCAACAAGAGGATCCAAAAAAAAACCAAGAAAGTAAATGGTGTAGACTCATTATACAAATCTCAAGAAAATATTCCTTACATTGATCAACTAGAGGATTTACCAATGGCGAAACAATCCACATTGTACTTCAGTTGTGCACTAAATATTAATGGGGGTGCACCTTATCCAATGAGAGAACCCAAGGACCCAACCAAGCTGGTCCATTGGTAAAAACATGCAACAAAACAGATCCAAACTCATTAATGGAACCATATTAAATGTGTCCCGAAACATATATCATAGGAGACTACTAACCGGACCTTCTACCCAGCTTTCCGACCAAACACAAACCCAAAAAAACAGTTCGAACAGGAGGGGTTCTTGGACTCAAAACATCCCACAACATCAACATTTTCAAAAACCCATAATAAAAACCATCCCAAATTATTCATCAATAAAACATGTTTTTCTTTAAAACCATTTCTGGGAAAAAACGATTCAGCGGTAAGCGTATCCACCAATGGTACCCCATGGGCTTCACACATGCATGTTTTTGTGCCACACCGGGCACCATCCTCATATCCATCCTGGCACTCATCCAATAATGCCATCAACCATCTATCATCCCATATAACACCATGCATGTGGTCACTCATGGAAATACCAAAGGTTAATGCACTGATTCTTTCCACTTTTCAAAACCAAAACGGTCAACCAACACATCATTCTTATCAAAACCGCTAACCAGGAGGTCGAACCCAAATTACCGCATTAAAAAAAACTTTTCAGAAAGGCACAATCGTTCCAATGAAAACTCACATTCAAGTTATTTACATCAATTTCAAAACCTCTCATCCCATAAAAAACCTTTTAATAGTTTAGAAAACTCTAATGGGAACACTTTTACAAAACCAACTTCAATATAGTTTCTGCTTTCAAAAGAGGTGTAAGAACACAATTTTCCATTTCAAAATAATTCTTAATATTAAGTTCTACCATTTAATAAATCAAACCATTCCATATTTATTTGAAAATAATTTCACAAAAACATTACACTTCCTAAAACCAAGTCACTTTAAAACTAAAGTTCCAATATTTCAAAACTAAAGAACACCAGAAAATGTGAGAGGAAACTAGTTTCAGTGGGTGACTTGGACATATAGTTGGTGGCCATATTCCAATCACTTCACTGTCATAGAGAGTGTTCTAGGGAATATCCCTGGCTCCACATGGCTTTCCAGGCCTTGCGATCTCACTGAGACCATTAAACCAACTCTCTTTTCATTTCCCCAACTCAACATTAAATCAAGAAAACCAAAGGACTTCGAAGGGTCCTGACTTCCCCTAGAGACTTGAATCCCATCATGAGGTGTGGTGATCATCCACACTACTCATAACCAAAATTCTATGTCCCTTAAATCCTAACTCTAGACTATCCTGACTGTTCCCCAAATAACATGACCCAAAGAGAGCGAACTTCCTCTGATACCATTTTGTCACGAACCAAATCCGATCGCCACCAAAACTGGCACCAAACCCGGCCCGTGACAAGGCCTGAAGGGAGTTCCCGATCCCCACGGGATGGTACAAGTGTATGGGTATCAAAAACTGAAAATTGGGAACGATTTACCCGAGTTTGTATACTTAAAACGACAAATGAATCCAGGAAATCGAATCTGGATTTTTCAAACCAAAACATATTTTACTAAAATTCAGAACTGAATTACACAATTTTAAAAAAAATGTTTAAAGACCATTACAAAGGTACAAACCCAAGAAAATACATCCCAAAAAACTCAACCTGTAAAGAGGCACCACCCTCATTCCATCTCCACGAAACTGCATCATGATGGATAGCTAAAAACCAGAACCAATGGCATAAAACATGTACCCAAACCTGTGACATAAAATAAGCAAGTCTACTTACTCCCAAAGGTGTAAGTAGGGTGTGAGAGAAATCCCAGTCGGATACCACCGCTAAGATATTCAATGTGATAAACATTTCATGACAAAATGCATTGAAAGTTTTGTAAATAAGAAATGCTTGTTACAATTTTCTAAAGGATGCAATAATAAATGAAAACAGTTTTCATGTTGGCTAATTTTAAAGGACTAAAAATTTTAAAATAACTAAAAAAGCTACTGAATTTTCAAGCCAATAATACTGTATACCGACGGTAAGTACAAAAGATCTAATGAGCACAAGTAATAGGAAATAACCCCTAGGCACTAGCTAGCTGCGGATCCGAGGTACCTCGTATCTCGGTGAGAATAACCACAAAAAAATATTTGTTCTCGTTCACGAGCCACTAGTAGGGATCATACCCATAACCTATTGGTCCCCAATCATCATCATCATAGTTTAGTTAGAGTTGTAAGCATCAATATTGATAAGTTAAACTGAGGCCAAACCCCACGGATTCACTATCATACTAGTACACGTCCACCCACCTAGATACCCGGGTTTTCCCATTATGATCAAAAAAGTTCACAATCCAAGAAATATAGCTTTCACATGAAAATATAACTTCCACATCACACATTAACCAAACAGCCCCATGCACATCACTAAAGTCACAAATTCCACTTTTCATTCAAATTCATTTTGAAATCAAACTCACTCCAAATTGCCTACAACACTTTTCACATTTCTTTAACACTTCCACAAATCCATTAAAAAAAATTATAAAACCATTACAAGATATTCAACTCACATAACAGCCCACACACATGTCACACAATACCCTTCTCACCTTCATAATTCATTTTATAAATAAACTCACACAAAATATCTAACACCTGTGTTTCGCACACAAAACACAATTTAGTAAAACACTTCGGCAATTTATAAAAAATTCTAAAAATGTTTAACATCTCAAATCACCACTTTACCATTCAAAACCCACATTAGGTGAACACACTCACACAAACAGTACATATACACCCTTTCCCAACTTTGTTTAACCAAATAAAACATTTTCTATTTTTATAAAACAAACCCAAGTGGTATAACCATTGTTTGCACACTAAACCCATTTCAAAACCCTCATTCAAAACCAAAATCATACCAATACCAATCCAAAACATAATTTTTCAGCCCTAAAACAATTATTTAACCACCCCCAAATGTTATAAAAATACATCAAATAATACCACAAAGATAAACATGAAAAACACATGTTTTCATAAATCACCTTCAAAAAGTACAACACGGTTCTACACCTTAAACTCATTCAAAAACCTCTTTTCAAGGTTCACATGACAATAATGAATTAACAAAACAGAATTGGAAGCCCCTTTCAAGACTAATAAATCACTTTCATATGTTATAAACTAAACCCAAACATTACCCTAAGAGTCACACATGAAAAGTACCCAATTTCAAGCTAAAATACAACTAAAAATTAAATGTTTAACCAAATTCATCAAAAACAGTTTTCAAACCACAAAAAATAGATTATAAACATAATAAATTAATAAACCAATCAAGCTAACTCATCATAAAATGGTTACACATGGAATCACCTACCTTTTGAATCGAAACCCTCAAAATATGGTGTGAAACATTAAGCGTACCACCGCCGCACCACAAGGAATATAAATCCAGACCTAGACAAAAAAAATTGACCCAAAATATAACAAATAATACCTTAAGATCTAACCCCAACTTCTGGACATGAGTAAATTCAATAAAGAGGAATAAAATCTAAAAGGGGATGGATAGAACCAAGAAGGAATTCCCTTACTTGAAATATCTTGACGAAATCAGCCCCAATGCACCAATATATGAATCTCCAAGTACCCAAAAATGATATGGAGTTCTGAAGGAGTCATATTAGGTCATTTGGGGACTACAATGGGGGAAAAAGGATGAAAATTGAAGTATTTATGAAAGATTCATTTTACCTCATCAAATCTGGTCGATTTGAGAATGATTGAGAAATATCGTCCCAAATTCGAGGGGTATATGAGCTCCAAAGTGGAAAAGGAGATATAGGGGGTGAGGCGGAGGTTTTGGGCTTCGAGTGGGAGGTTGAATCACCGAAAAACAGTAAAAAATGAATGAGATATTGAAATTTTAAAACAATAATTTAAATCAGGAAATGGGATTACGGGCAGGCCCATTACCTTAATTAAAAACCCAAATCCATCATGATTTGGGATTTCTATGTGGTTCAAAGGGATATGGTGATTTTAAGATATTATGGTATGCCAATTGGGAAGTGGAATGAGTATAAAATAGTAAAAATTGAAGGAGTTATAGAAAAATCAATATTTTTTTTAAATTTGGATTTGGGCTCACGGTTTGGCCCAAATTTTCAAAACCCACCATTTTCACCAAAATGAGTGGTAAACCCCCAAAACAAATAGGGAATAGAAATTAAATGAGTAATTAATTTAAAAAAAAATCATGGGTGTGAAATAGACTTTATTTAGATAAATAATTTCTATTAAAATATTTTTCATCTCTTAGGGATGGGTCGGTGGGTATTTATAGTCATAATTCCACCTCTTTCGCTCCAAAAATTGTGGTTAGCCATTTTTCCACCTCCTTAACAATCACCATCACATGCTTTACGTGATCCCATCACAAGATCCAAATTTTTTCATGTGGTGGTCAGATTAATTCTCATCTAGTTCTTTGTATGGTCCCATCAAGAGATTCAAAGACAATCAAGAGTGATTCATGTGATCCCATCATGAGATGCAATGACAATCATGCGTTCAATGAAATTTTCTTATAGTGCTTCATGAGAACCCATCATTTTAACCAAAGAAAATATTATAGTCATTTGATTTTGAGTGACTGCATGATATATCTAAAATTTCCATCTTCTATGTCTCCTCGCACTTCTCATGATCCCACCATGATATACCCAGACAATCATGTAGTGTCTTCAAGTGCTTCGCATGATCTCTCCATGAGATCCTCTAAAAAATATGTGGTGCTTTGTGTGACTCCTTATCATAATATTTTAGAACTTTATGTGATGTTCATGATCTATTAAAACATCAGGAAATATTATAATACCTTCACATGATTTATTTTTAAATTTTCACTCTTTGAGATCAGTTCTTCCATTTTCTCTCTGCATGATCAGTTCTGTAGTTTGTGCTATGTATGATCAGTTCAAACATTAACACTCTATGAGATTAGTTTTAAAATTTATCCCATCCCTTCATTACTACTTTTACAACCATATTTTTTAAAAATATAAAATCTTTCCAACAAACACAATCAACAAAAAAGTACCATCTAGATAGATTTTTTCCAACAATATCCCTCATTGGTTTTATTGAAAACACATCATGACATCAAAAATCATCTTGTTGAGAAGTCATACACATGAAAACACATTTTCCTTAAGTAACCCCAAATAGTGATCAAGGACTTCCTTAACATGTACTCTATTCCCAAATGAGTTAGGATCAGTATGAGAAATGAGAGTATTATGCAATGTTCATCAAGTAATCACTTCATTCTCAAACCTTTCACTAGAAACATTCTCAACATCAGATGATAGAAAATATATTTAGTCATCAATATCACTTCTGAACTACACATATCAAATACTTGTATCATGATCCAAAATTCCCTTCCATATCATGATTCTTCTTCATTGATATACCAGCTTTAGCATAATTATATTTAGAACTCCCCATGTTTAGTTTCTCCCCCTACAAGATTCTCCCACTATAACACCCCAAGGATTTAAAAATAAATTTAGTATTGAAAGCATGAAACACTGAGTCTCTACAAAACAACACTTTCATATAATCAAGCCAATAAATATAATTTTTCCACATCTGTGATTTTAATTTTGAAAATCTAACATACACGGTTGCGTTCTGGGACATTTTTGGAGTCTGATAGAACAAATTTAATTTTTAGTGAATAGTAACCTACCCTTATGAATATTACATACCCTTATGAATAGTAATATACCATTATGAATAGAAATGTTACCCTTATAATATTAATATGAACATTATGAATAGTATCCTCTCTAATGAATGTATAAATAAAATTTAGGCACATTATAAATGAATAAGAATATTTTATAAAATATTAATTAAGTATTCGTATTTTTGAGAGTGATAAATATTTAATTAAAATTTTCAATTAATAAATTAATTCATTTTCATAAAATGGGTTCTTAAATAAATATTTTATTATCCAAATATTTTAGTATAATTTTAATATACCATTTTTAGTTTTTGAAAGTATTATCAAAGCAGTTTTAAATATAAAATCTATATTTTTCAAGTAAATAATGATTTTATTAAAAAATTAAATTTAAAATATTTAGTAAATTATTTTGATAAAATGGATTCCATTTTTGGATTCAACATGTCAAAAAAAAATTAGGGTGTTTTTTTTTGGAATTTCTAAAATACATGAATTTTTATGAATAGTAAAATACAATAATTTATGATAAATGCTAAATACATGGTTTATTGAGTAATAGGTGATGTAAGTATGATGTAGGAACACTTTTTTAGAACTCACATTCCCATATTACTATCTGTGGTCACAATAATCAATACTATTGTTTGTCTTTAGCCAAATAATAAAATAATGTGTAAAATAATGGGAAAACCCTCACTCCCTCTTCTATTCACTCCTCTTAACCCTTTTTCTTCATATAAATTCTACCCAAATATCCTTCCAAGATCCTCCCCCACGTCCAGAATCCATTGGTCTCAAAAAAATACCAAATCCACTCCCCTAAAGAGTCTCTCAAGGAAGATTAATGCAAGAGGTAACTTCCTCTTTTCAATTCTTTTACTTTCTTTTTAAGTTCCTTTGTTTTATTTTCTATCCTAACCTCTACTAATCCAATGTTATAAAAACTCTATTACCTTACATGTAATATAATTTTTTTATGATGATGGAATAATTTATTATCATCTCTCATTTACCCTTCTTTTATGCTAATAGTAAAAAAAACATCATCCGAGATGTGATAATTTACCACATTCAAGGACGATGGGTTTTAAATTTCTATTATAGTATTCAATTTTGGTCATAAAACCATTATTATGGTTTAACCAGACTATAATATATGTATTACGTCTCATATATGGTTCTAGACTCTTTTTTTATACATTTGTTTAATTTATAAATCAAAATGAGGTTGTTGTGTTCAGAAACCGCTAATTAACCCAAACAGTTATCATTTAATAATTTATATAATGATTCATATTCACTCAAAGTAACCAAATAAAATTTACAACCACGTATCCTTTTTTATGTTAACTAGTAACATATAACTTCAATTCTATACAACCATACTCCTTTTATATGATTCTCTATTCATGTAAATAAGTATACCGATCATGAAACAAACGGACCCAAACAATGAAATTGAACTTATTAACCCATCAAAAAGGCCATGAATGAACATAATAAGGTTATAATAAATCAATAAAATGAAGAGTAGGTTCTGAAATTATTAATTAATGAACCTAAATTTTATTATTCAGGTCATTTAGTTCAAGTGGAGAACACCTTCAGACTTAAGGTAAGGGGTTTCTTCATCTCACTCAAATTTTTGTGAGATATTTCGTATTCACTACTATTACTTGTGTATAGTGTATGTAAACTTTACATTGATGTTTCATAGAATGAATATTTTTATTTTTATTATATTCCATGTATCATTTTATAATTATATATTTTGGGGAATATGATTCAATTTATTATAATGTTGTAATTATTTTCTATATAAACCTTCATTTTCATTCGGGTTGCTCTTATTCTCTACTCACCTCCATGAAATTATTATTTATTCTTATTTACTCATCTTAAATTATATTTTAATGTTCAATATATTTTTACCAATCATAATCCTTCTTTATTTTATTGGTAGTTACATGTTTTAAAATAATGCTTCAAATATTCTTTCGAAATGCAAGCCCGATTCAAGGAACTTCTCAAATTCTTACCTATTTTGAAGTTCACTCTACAATCAGTTTTATGCTAGATTTATCCTTCTAAAGTGAAAATTTTAACATGAAAAAACTATTTTGGTTACTTTCTAGCTTTATTATATCAAACATTCCTTTTCGCTTTAAAATCCTTTAATATTTTCCTTCAACTGCACTAAAATGTTTTATTTCTAAAGCTTCTTTAAAAAATATTTTTAAATGATTTCACCTAAATAAGACTTTATTTAAGACTGAAATATAATTTCAATGACCTTACCTTTTATTTTATAGGATATTCATGTTTAAAAGCTGATTTCCTGATAAATACAAATGTTTTTCCAAAAAAACTATTATTTCCAAAGTATAAAGGATTTTTCTCATCTCACTTTAATTTTTATGAGATATATGCCTTTTTCACCAATTATTTCTTAATTTTGGTGTATGTACTACTCTTTGGTATATCATATAAAGGGTCTTATTATTCTCATGATATTCTAGTGGATTATGATTTTAATGTTTCAATGTGGTATGAGACACTTTGTAGTGTTTAATGATTATTTCCTCAAGGATTTTTCAATGGTCTCATTTAAAATTATCTTCATCTATGTCTAAATACTCTATTGAATCTTGTACTTCATTGATGTTAATCTCTTCTAATATCATCCACTATATTTTATTGAATTCTTTATGATTAGTTTTACTGTGCATGTGCTATCTTGAAACTATTCACCATATTAATCTAAATGGCTAGTGTTTATGTTTAATGATTAGAGAAAGTTATTTACATTTAAAATGCTAGTTTCAATATGAATGTGTATGTAGTTTATTCTGATCCCATTTCATATGAGTAATGCATTAGACTTAGTAATTGATGGGTGGGGCCCTCTATATCCCCTCGATGCATTGGTATGTCTCTTGAGACAAACTATGGTATTGGAACGAGGCCTTGACAAAATGATTATTTTTTGTCTTAGAATGAGGCCTTGACGATATGGTTATGATTTCCAATATATGAATTTCCCTCATTATGAATCTATCAATTTAAATTTCATGTGATTATTTGACTAGTATAATACCCATGATTATGTTTTATTTTGGAATTATTTATTCATATCTTATTCCATCCATAGTATGTGCAAGTTTGTTTTTAATAGAATGTGTTTTTAGTTATTCACCATGCCTAATGTTTATGTTTATGATATCTTCTATTGTATTGTTTTCCCTTACTGATCATTTGAGAACACCCCTTTTCTTATGTTTTATTTTCCCCCGGGATGCGAAGAGGTGTATTATTAATAAATTGTAGGGATAAACATAGTGTTTTGTATGTTCTTAATAAAAATCATATGTTGTTTTTCATTTCATGTTCTAATTTTGAACCTAAGTATGTATCTAGTTTTCCAATATTTCTAAACTATTTGGTCCTTTGGGATACAACTTCTTTGTAATCGTGCCAATATAATGAAATAATGCACCGACTCTGGCCTTATGGGGTCAGGGCGTTACAGTTGGTATCAAATGAAGTTTAGTAGAAAAATTAGAAACTAGATTTAAAAAACATTGATTAGGGAACAAAACACTAACATAGTCTTTGAGGGTAAACAAACAAGAACATCCTGGAATTTTTGGTAAGGAACTGATTATGTGGATCTTTCTAAAAAAGAAATATCTGTCTGGATACTATAAGTGGATGTGGTTCTAGAACAGATTTACCTAGGAGTAACAACTCTGACAAGGAGTTTTGGCCTTGACCTGGGGTATCGTTTCACAGAACTGGCCTTACTACACACCTAGTTTGACACTCCCATGGGATATTCTCAGGATAATTTACATTAACTTTATAAGAAATTATGAAGGATTTCTGCCCCTAATGTATCCAAAGTATATGGTTCTAAGATTTGTGATGCATAAATTTAGGTTATGTGCTATACGATGTTTAGGGTTATATATAGTTCATAATTTTATGATCTAATTTAGTATATGGAATTGATTAGAAATAGATCCTATTATAAGGAATGAGAACTTCACCAATTCATATGATGCAAATAGTAAGAATGATCATATATCTTATAGTCTTAAGACATCATTTTAAAGGAATATAGTATCTAAAGTATCCTCATCATATTAAGAGATAATATCATGTGTTAACAAGGTATATAAAGAATCATATGAGTCCTATTGATTTAAAGGGAAGCAAGAGAAGAAGATGGTGGAAGAGGAAAGAGTGCATAAAGGGAAGAATAAAAGTTTTAGTTTTCAAACATGTGGTACTTGTGGAAGGAAACACCCCAGAGCCTACTTAAAAGTAAAAGGAATCTATTAAATGTGAGGATAAAAGAGCCAAAATTTTCATGATTGCAATGGTAAGAAAATTGTTTTCAATGTACAGTGCTTCAACTACATGGAAATGGGACACTATGTGAATCAATGTCCCAAGTATCAAAGGAATATGCCCCAAATTATGTTACTGGATAATGATCAAGTCATGATAGAGCTGAGAATGATGTAGAATGATTAATATTCCTCATTTAGAATTATGTCATTTTAATATTATATCAAAAATGTACTGGTTATAAGAATTATATAATATATGAGGATTGTATTGCAATACTATTTCATTGAGGTTTTGAGGTCGTATGATGAATTTTACTAAGGATAGGTGCCTTAGTATAAATTTAATATATTGGGAAAATATATGGATAAGTTAAAGACAACCCTAAATATATTCCTAATTATTAAGATATTGGTGAAGAAATGATTTATTTGGATAAGCACTCACTACCACAAAATTTATTATTGACTTGTCTACAAGTGGTCTATGTATCATTGATAAAGTATACAACATTTATGGATATAAGGAATATATCTAATATCATGTGTAAGGATGAGTTCATGATACCAATAAGGTTTTATGGTAGTTTGAGTTATTACCATTTTTCAATAGGATACATGAAAAAGATATTAATGTGTTTTGAATGTGAAAATTTAGGGTTGCTTCATGTTGATTAAAAGAAAATAAGGTAACAGATGCATTGAGTAGAATGAATCAGGGAGTTCTAAACAAAATGAGGATTACCATGGACCCTATGTGCATGGATCTTGCAAGGATGTATATGGTGATGATTCTAAAATATTAAATCATGATATTTTAGAAATTTAAACCATTTATGAAGTGGTTTAAGTTGATCATTGTATGAGGATTTAGAGTTTAATGTCATCACATGATGCAACCTTTGATAAGAGATGATGTATAGATAGTTCAAGGCACAAAGGATAAGATGGTGTTTATAAAATAAAAACACATATTTATACTCTTACAGAGTGGAATAATTCCTCAACTCTAGGAAAATAGTCTTAAACAAAAAATATTTCTTGTTATCTTTTTTTCATAACTATAGTTTATGGTTTTGTGGTAATGATATTTCATCTGAGCATGTTCTCTATCACTATCCATCATAGCATGATGGTTTGATTACTCTAACCAGACTATATTATCCAATTTGACTGTGTAGTTTTGTATTTACTGATGAATTTACATTTCCCCCTTATTAAGATGATATTTTAACCATGTTTCAAATGTGGGTTTTTCATAAGGGAATTTTCAAGTATCAACCATTAACTTTTGAAATTCAATTTCAAAACTTTGAGGTAGAAATTTTTGTAAGGAGGGGATAATGTAACACCCCAAGGATTTACAAATAAATTTATTATTTAATGTATTAAACACTGAGTCTCTAAAAAACAAAAATTTGTTAAAATATATCCAATAAACAAAATTTTTTCACTTTTGTGATTTGAATTTCAAAAATCGGACATACACAGTTTCATTAAGGGTGATTCTTGATGTCTAATAGAACAAACTTAATTTTCGGTGAATAGAAACCTACCCTTATGAATAGTAAACTTCCCTTATGATTAGTAATTTTACCCTTATAAATAGTACTTTTACCATTATGGATAGTAGCCACGCCCATGAATGTATAAATAAAATTTAGGTACCTTATAAATGAAGTAGAATATTTTATAAAATATTATTTAAGTATTCATATTTTTGTGAGTGATAAATATTTAATTAAAATTTTAAATTAATAAATTAATTAATTTTCATAAAATGGGTTCCTAAATAAATATTTTATTGTCCTAAGATTTTAGGATAATTTTATTTTACCATAGTTAATTTTTGAAAGTATTATAAAAGTTGTTTTGAATATAAAATCAGTATTTTTCATGTAAATAATGATTTTATCTAAAAATTAAATTTGACATATTTAGAAAATTATTTTAATAAAATGGAGTCCATTTTTGGATTCTACATGTAAAATAAATGGTTAGTGAGAATTTTTGGGATTTTTCTAAAATACAAAAAAAAATTATGAATAGAAAATACGATAATTTATGATAATTTCTAAATACATGGTTTATTGAGTCATATGTGATGTAAGGATGATGCAGGCACACTTGGTTTGAAGTCACATGCACATATTACAATTATTGGTCACAAGAATCAATACTACTGTTTTTGTTTGTCAAAATAATAAAATAATGAGTAAAATAATGGGAAAACCCTCCTCTCCTCTACTATAACCCCCCCGCACCCCCACCCTCACTCCCTCTTCTCTTCACTCCTTTAAATCCTTGTGCCATTTTTTAATTCTACCCAAATCTTGTCCCAATATCTTCACCCACGTCCATCAACCATTAGTATCATAAAAATACCAAATTATCTCCCCTAAAGAGGCTCTCAAGGAATATTAATTCAAGAGGTAACTTCCTCTTTTCAATTCTTTTACTTTCTTTTTTATGTTCCTTTTTTTTCATTTATATCCCCACCTATCCTCATCCAAATGTTATGAAAAATCCATTACCTTACATTTAATTTAATTTTGTTATGATTATGGAATAAGTTATTTTCATCTCTCCTTTACCCTTCTTTTATACTAGTAGTAAAAAACACCATCTCAGATGTGCTAATTTACCACATTCAAGGACGATGGGTTTTCAACTTCTATTATCATATTCAATTTTGGTCATGAAACCATTATTATGGTTGAACCAGAATATAATATATTTATTATTTCTCATATATTATTCTATAATCTTTTTTAAACATTTTTTTTATTTACAAAGAAAAATGAGTTCATTGTGTTCAAAACCCTCTAATTAACCCAAATGGTTATCATTTAATAATTTATATAATGATTCGTCTTCACTAAAAGTAACCAAATGAAATTTACAACCATGTATCATTTTGTATTTTCCCTAATAACCTATAAATTCAATTCTGGACAACCATCCTCATTTTACACGATTCTTCATTCATGTATATAAGTATACCGATCATGAAACAAACAGACCTGAACAATGAAATTGAACCTATTAACACGTAAAAATGTCACGAATGAAATTAATAAGGTTATAATAAATCAATTAGGTTAATATTTGGTTTTTTACTTATTAATTAATGAACCTAAATTTTAGTATTCAGGTTACTAAGTTCAAGTGGAGAACACCTTCTAACTTAAGGTAATAGGTTTCTTCATCTCACATCCATTTTTGTTAGATATTCTGTATTCACTACTATTACTTGTGTATGGTGTATGTATACTTACCATTGATTTTTCATATCATGAATATATTTATTTTCATGACATTCAATGTTTCATTTTATGGTTATTAATTTTGGGGTATACGAATCTATTGATTACAAAGTTGTAAGTATTTTCTACCCAAACCTCCATTTTCATTCGGGTTACTCCTGTTCTCTACTCACCCCATTGAAATTATTATTTATTATGTAGTCCTGATAAATTATTTTTGAATGTTCTATATATTTTTACCAATTATAATCTATCTTTATTTTATATGGATTTACACATTTTAAATGAATCCTTCAAAAATTCTTCCGAATTGCAAGACTGATTCAAAGAACTTATCGAATTTTTACCTATTTTTAATTTCACTATATAATCTATTTTATGCCAGATTTATATTTATAAAATCACATATTTTAACATGAAAAATATATTTTTGTTCATTTCTAGATTTATGAAATCATACTTTCCTTTGAAATATAAAATCCTTTAATATTTTACTTAAATCATACTAAAATGATTTATTTCTAACACTTATTTAAAAACTCTTTTTAAATGATTTCACCTAAATAAGACATTATTTAAGCCTAAAATATAATATCAATGACCATACCTTTAATTTTCTAGTATATACATGTTTTCAATCTAATTTCATGACAAATAAAAATTATTTTCCAAAAGAACTCTTCTTTCCAAATTAAAAAAGGATTTTTCTCATCTCACTTTATCTTTTATGAGATATATGTCTTGTTCACCACTTACTTCTTTCTTGTGTTTTATGTACTTCCCATAGATATATCATATCAAGAGTCTCATTACTCTCTTGATATTCTATTGTATTATGATTTGAATGTTTCAATGTGGTATGGGACACTTTGGAATGTTTAGGATTATTTACTCAAGGATTTTTCAATGGTCTCCTTTAAAAGTATCTTCATCTATATCAAAATCCATTGTTGAATCTTGTACTTCATTGAGGTTTGTCTCGTGTGATATCATCCACCATTTTTTATTTAATTATTTATGATTATTTTTATTGTGGATGTGAAATCTTGAAACCATTCGCTATATCACTCTGAATGGTCAGTGTTTATGATTAATGATTGGAGAAAGTTATTTACATTTCATATGTTATTTTTAATATGAATGAGTATGTTTTTTATGTTTATCCCCTTTCATGTGAGGAATGCATTGGACTTAGTAAGTGATGGGTGGGGCCCGCTTTAGCCACTCGATGCATTGGTAGGTCTCATTAGAAAAGCTATTGTCTTGGAATGAGGCCTTGACAAAATGATTATTTATGGTCTTGGCATGAGGACTTGATGGTATGGTAATGATGTCTGGAATATGCATTTATCTCATTATGAATATATTAATTTAAATTTCAAGTGATCATTTCACTAGTAGAATACCCTTGATTATGTTTTATTATGGAATTATTTATTCAACTCTTATTTCTCCCATAGTATGTACAAGTTTATTTTTAATGGCATGTGTTTTTAGTTATTCACCACGCCTAATGTTTATGTTTATGATATCTTTGGATATTTTATTTATCCTTACTAAGAATATGATCACACCCCTTTTATTATGTTTTATTTTTCCTCAGGATGTGAATATGTGTATTATGAATGAATTTCAGGGATAAACTTAGTGTTGTGGATGTTACTAATAAAACTTATATGTTGTTTTTCATTTCATGTTGTAATTTTGAACCTATGTATGTATCTGGTTTTCCAAAACTACTAAACTCTTTGGTCATTTGGGATACAAATTCTTTGTAATCATGAAAATTTAATGAAATAATGCACTGACTCTGGGCTTCTGGGATTGGGGTGTTATAGTTGATATCAAAGGAATTTTAGTAGAAAACATGGAAACTAGATTTAGAAAACATATATTAGGGAAAAAAACCCTAAGATAGTATTTGAGGATAAACATACAAGAACATCCTAGAATGTCTGGAAGGGGATGGATTATATGGATCTTACTAGAAAATAAATCCCTATCTGGATACTACAAGTGGGTGTGGTTCTAGCACAGATGTACCTAGTAGTAAAAACTCTGACAATGAGTTTCAGTCTTGAACCAGGGTATCTTGGTACACAATAGGCCTTACTATGCACCTGGTTTGACACTCTCAGGGGAAATTTTGTGGATAATTCACATTATCTTTACATTCCATTTTGAAGGATTTTTCCCCTAAAGTATCCAAAGTATATGGTTTAAGGGTTTTTTATGAATAAATTAATGTTATGTCATATACCATGTTTAGGGTTATATAGAGTTAATAATTTTATGATCTAAGTTAGTTTATGGAATTTATTAGAAATAGATACTAGAAGAAGGAATGAGAACTTAACCAATTCGTGTGATGCAAGGAGTAAGAATGATCATATCTCTTATGGTCTTAAGCCATCATTTCAAAGGAAGATAATCTCCAAAGTATCCTCATCATATGAAGAGATAATATCATGTGTTAAAAAGGTATATAAATAATTCCTTGAGTCCTATGGATTTAATGGGAAGTAAGAGAAGAAGGTAGTGGAAGAGGAAAGAGTGGATAAAGGGAAGAATAAAAAGTGTAGTTTTCCAACATGTGGTACTTGTGGGAGGAAACACCCCAGAGACTAATTAAAAGGAAAATTAACCTGATAAAAGTGTGGAGAAAAGATCCACAAAGTTCATGATTACAAGGTTAAGAAAATGGTTTTCAATGTACAGTGCTTCAATAGCAAGGAAATGTGACACTATATGAATCAATTTCCCATACGTCGAAGGAATATTCCCCAAATGATGTTATTGTATAATGATCAAGTCATGATACTTCCATAGATGATTTGGAATGATTAATATGCCTCATCTAGAATTTTGTCATTTTAATACTTTACTAGAGATGTACTGGTTATAAGAATTATTTAATATATGAGGATTGTATTGTAGTACTATTTTATTAATAATTTGAGGTTGTATGATCAATTTTACCTAGGATAAGTGACTCAGTAGAAATTTAATATCTTGGGAAAGTATATGGATAAGGGAAAGACAACCCTAAATATATTCTTGATGATTAACATAGTGATGAATAAATGATTTATTTGGATAAGTACTCACTACCTCAAAATTGATAATTCACTTGACTACAAGTGGTATATGTTATCATTGATGGAGTTTACAACTTTTATGGATATAAGGAATATATTCAATATCATGTGTAATAATGATATCATGTTACCAATAAGGTTTTTTGGTAATTTGAGTTATTACCATATTTTAATAGGATACATTATGAAGATATCTGCATGTTTGGAATGTGAAAATTTAGGGCTGCTTCATGTTGATTAAAGGAAAATAATATAGCAGATGCATTGAGAAGAATGGATCATGGAGTTCTAAACAAAATCAGGATTACCAAGGACCCCATGTACATGTATCTTGAAAGGATGGATATGGGAATGATTCTAAAGTAATTAATCATGATATTTTGTAAAGTTAAACTATTTATTAAATGGTTTATGTTGATCATTGTATGAGTATTTAAATTTTAATCTCACCACATGATAAAACTTGTTCTAAGAGATGAAGTATACATAGTTCAAGGCACAAACAAAGGATAAGATTATGTCTATAAAATATAAATGTATATTTATACTCTTATAGAGTGGAATAATTCTTCAACTTTAGGAAAATATTCTTAAAAAATGTTTTCCTATGATCTTTTTTTTTCTTTTCAAAACTGTTGTTTATGGTTTTGTGGTAATGATCTTTCATCTAATCATGTTATCTATCACTTTCCATCAGAACATGATGGTTTGATTACTCTTCCCTGACCATGTTATCTAATTAGAATGTGTAGTTTTGTAGTAACTGATTCATTTCCCTTTCCCACTTATTAAAAGGATAATTTAACCATGTTTGTTATTTGCATTCCCCATAAGGTAATTTTCAAGTATGAACCGTTAACTTTTGAAATTAAATTTCAAAATTTTGAGGATGAAATTTTTGTAAGGAGGGGATAATGTAACGACCCGAAGATTTACAAATAAATTTAGTATTGAATGCATGAAACACTTAGTCTCTATAAAAACACTTTATTATAACCGATCCAATAAAGATATTTTTTTCACTTTGGTGATTTGAATTTCGAAAATCTGACATACACGGTTGCATTTAGGGTGATTTTTGGAGTATGATAGAACAAACTTAATTTTTGGCGAATAGTAACCTGCCCTTATGAATAGAAATATACCCTTATGAATAGTAATTTTACCCTTATGAATATTTATAGGACTATTCTGAATAGTATCCTCACCCATGAATGTATAAATAAAATTTTGGCACCTTATAAATTAAGTAGAATATTTTATAAATTATTAATTAAGTATTCGTATTTTTATGAGTGATAAATATTTAATTACAATTTTAAATTAATAAATTAATACATTTTTTTAAATTGGTTCCTAAATAAATATTTTATTGTCCTATTATTTTGGGATAATTTTATTAGACCATAGTTAATTTTTAAACGTATTATAAAAGCAGTCTTAAATATAAAATATTTATTTTTCATGTAAATAATAATTTTATTTAAAAATTAAATTTCACATATTTAGAAAATTATTTTGATAAAATGGAGTCCATTTTTGGATTATACCTATCAAAAAATTGTTAGGGTGAATTTTTGGTATTTTCCTAAAAGACATGAATTTTTTATGAATAGTAAAATACTATAATTTACGATAAAGGATAAATACATGGTTTGTTGAGTCATAGGTGATCTAAGGATGACATAGGCACAATTAAATCGAAATAAAATGCACATATTACTATTATTTCTCTCAATAATCAATTCTATTGTTTTTAATTGGCAAAATAATAAAATAATGAGTAAAATAATGGGAAAACCCTCCTCTCCTCTACTATAACCCCCCCCCCCCCCCCACGACCACCACCACTCCCCCTTCTCTTCACTCATCTCAAGCCTTGTGTCTTGTCAAAATTCTTCCTAAATATCCTCCCAAGATCCCCCCCCCCCCCACATCCAAAATCATTTGGTCTCATAAAAAGACCAACTACCCCCCTAAAGAGTATCTCAATGAAGATTAATTAAAGAGGTAACTTCCTCTTTTCAATTCGTTTACTTTATTTTTCAAGTTCCTTTATTTTATTTTCTATCCTCACCTCACCTCATCCAAATGTTAGGAAAAATAAAATACCTTACATGTACTATTGTGTTTTTATGATTATGGAATAATCTATTATCATCTCACTTTTACCCTTATTTTATGCTAGTATTAAAAAACACCATCCGAGATGTGCTAATTTACCACATTCAAGGATGATGGGTTTTCAATTTCTATTGTCGTATTCAATTATGGTCATGAAACCATTATTATGGTTGAACCAGACTATAATATATGTATTATTTCTCATATATCATTCTATAATCTTTTTGTACATATGTTTTTTATTTATAAATAAAAATGAGTTCGTTGTGTTCAAAACTAGCTAATTAACCCAAACGGTTATCATTCAATAATTTATATAATGATTCATCTTCACTCAAAGAAACCCAATGAAATTTAAAACCTTGTATACTTTTATATGTTCACTAATAACATATAACTTTAATTCTATACAACCATCCTCATTTTACAGGATTCTCCATTCATGTATATAAGTATACTGATCATGAAAGAAACGGACTCAAACAATGAAATTGAACCTACTAACCCCAAAAAAGGCCATGAATGAACATAATAAGGTTATAATAAATCAATTAAATGAAGATTAGGTTCTTTAATTATTAATTACATAAAATAAATTTGATTATTTGGGTTATTAAGTTTAAGTGGAGAACACCTTCAGATTTAAGGTAAGGGGTTTCTTCATCTCACTTCTATTTTTGTGAGATATTCCGTATTCACTACTATTAATTTTGTATGGTGTATGTATACTACCCATTTATTTTTCATATTATTAATCAATTTATTTTCATGATATTCAATTTATCATTTTATGATTATTAATTTTGGGTCATACGATTCAATTGATTGCAAAGTTGTAAGTATTTTCTACCTGAACCTCCATTTTCATTTGTATCTATCCTATTCTCTACTCACCTCTATGAAATTATTATTTATTCTTATGTACTCCTCATAAATTATGTTTTAATTTTAAATATATTTTTACCAATAAAAATCCTTCTTTATTTTATTGGGTTTTAAATGTTCAAAAAGAATCCTTCAAAGATTATTCTGAAATGCAAGCCTGGTTCAAGAAACTTCTTGAATTTTTACCTATTTTAAGGTTCAATATATAATATATTTTATGCCAGATTTATCTTTCTAAAATAACACATTTTAACCTGAAAAAGATATTTTGGTTCAATTCTAGATTTATGAAATCATACATTCCTTTGCGCTTTAAAAGCCTTTAATATTTTCCTTAAACTGCACTAAAATGTTTTATTTCTAAAGCTTCTTTAAAAACTATTTTTAAATTATTTCACCCCAATAAGACTTTATTTAATCATAAAATATAATTTCAATTACTTTTCCTTTTATTTTCTTGGATATAAATTTTTACAATTATATTTCAGGAAAAATACAAATGATTTTCCAAAAGAACTCTTCTTTCCAAAGTAAAAAAGGATTTTTCTCATCTCACTTAAACTTTTATGATATATTTGCCTTATTCACCAATTATTTATTACTTCTGGTGTATGTAATTCCCCTTGGTATATTATATCAATAGTCTCCTTATTATCATGATATTCTAGTGCATTATTATTTTAATGTTTCAAGGTGGTATTGGATACTGAATGTTTAAGGATTATTTCCTCAAGGATTTTTCAATGGTTTCGTTTAAAAGTATATTTATCTATGTCTATATAATTTGTTGAATCCTGTACTTCACTAAGATTTATCTCCAATGATATAATCCACCATTTTTTATTGTATTCATTATGATTAATTTGAATGTGGATGTGCTATCTTGAAATCATTCATCATATTACTCTGAATGGTTAGTGTTTATGTATAATAATTGGAGAAATTTATTTACATTTCATGTGTTAGTTTCAATATGAATGTGTATGTTGTTTATGGGGATCTCATTTAATATGATGAATGCATTGTACTTAGTAAGTGATGGGTGGGTCCCACTATTTCCCCTCGATTCATCGATAAGTTTTATGATAAAAACTATATTCTTAGCATGAGTCCTTGAAAAATGATTATTTATGGTCTTGGAGTGAGGCCTTGACTGTATGGTTATTATGTCAAGAATATGCATTTACCTAGTTATGAAGCTAGTAATTGAAAGTTCATGTGGTTATTTGGATAGTAGAATAACCATGATTATGTTTAATTATGGAATTATTTATTCATCTTATATTCCTTCCATAGTATGTACAAGTTTATTTTTAATGGCATGTGTTTTTAGTTATTCACCATGCCTAATTTTTATGTTTATGATATCTTCCACTATATTGTTTACCCTTATAGAGCATCTACGCACATCCATTTTCTTATGTTTTATTTTTCACTAAGATGCAAATTTGGTGCATTATGAATGAATTGTAGGGATAAACTTAGTGTTTTGGATGTTACCAATAAAACTTATATGATGTTTTCAATTTCATGTTGTGATGTTGAACCTATGTATGTATCTAGTTTTCCAAAATAATAAACTATTTACTCCTTAAGGATACAACTTCCTTGTAATCATGCTAATGTAATGAAATAATTCACTGACTTCGGGCTTCTGGGGTCAGGTTGTTACACCCCCTATCTTAATTAAGAAATTTTCTCCACCATTTTCAATGAACCCAATAGTCAATCCTTTTTTTAATATCTTGAGAAAGAAAATAGAGTAGTGTATAGGGGAAAACACCCCAAATTTCGAGGATAGGGGCTCCACATCCAAATTATTCATGTGTGGGGAGTTGATTGAACTCCAAAATCTAGTCGATGTCCTTCAAATTATTTTGTGGGTAAGGCCTTCTATATAATGTCTATTACATATAGTTCAGTTATCACATAATACAACTTCTCATTCCCAAGAATCACATTATTCTTAGTGAAGTGACATTTTATTTCAATGTTCTTTCTCCTTGAAATATGGGCTGGAATTTTTCTGATACTTAAAAATTTTAATTATAAAAATGGATACTAATCAGAGGATTTACTTAAATATACACCTTTATCATAGAATTTAATAGGTGATTCATTGACTTTTGAATTTACTCCCCCATAGTCAATGATCTCCATGAATCAGATTTTTTATAATCTAAAAAATCATGAGGGGACACACTTTATTCCTTTATCACCTAAAACCTAGATAAAGTGAAACTAATCTCCCCCATTGGTCGTTCACTTCTAATTATCACATGAGACATCATAGGTTGACATCTAAAGAAAACTTTTCTATGAAAACTATTTTCAATTCATTTATGAATCCATTTATTAAATTTAGATTGAAATTTTGATTATTTTACCACTTTTCAATATCAAAGTCATATTTTTATTTATAGTTGCCCACTACTGAAATATTTTTATTGAGTGAAATTAACACATGGAATTGATTCATTGACCAATACTCTAATCCTATTGAGTTGGAACTATTTGTATGAATCAATAGTTTAATCACATAATCACCAAGTTTGTCCAGGTTACTCACTTACTTCCATAGATTTAATAAGTGTGACTTTCCTTAATTATTTAGAGGACTCTCTTTTCAAATGAGTATATATTTCCTAGGGTTATTTCCACCATATCTCCCACAAAACCACTATATTTTGGATGATATAGATCATTAATACCAACTATTGGTTTGAATTTAGATTTTTAATTACTCTTTAGAATGGGGAGACCACTTTTTTGAAACATTATTGATTTTCTCTCGCAACTTTTTGGTATCCTGAAAATAGTCAACTGATACCACATTTTTAGGAAAATTCATATAATCATGAAATAAATGAATTTTATTCCTTCTCCCCAAATATTATTCTCTTGATAAACAAATAACACTTGAACTGGGGCATTATACCAATGGTTGAAAATTCAATGTGACTTGGAACCACAGGATCAATCAAGTATATCATTAATAGATTTTTTGTTTTACCTTAGGCTCATTAGTGTATAATCTACCTTTACCACAACACACAACTTCCAGATACATATTTTAATAATATTTTTTTTATGTAACTACAATTTTTGAAACTAATACCATATGTGAATTTAAATAATTCATATTATTTTTATCGCATGTATCCCCATTCATCTTATGTACTTGTTACCTTTCATCACACAGACACGCCATGGATTTTATCTCCCCCTTAGTCCTACAAAACATCAAAAAGATATTATAAACATTTAACACATATAAAGAGGGGTACCTCTTGAATTATCAATAATAGGATTATGGTCAATCTTGATGGACCAAGCCTTAAATATTGTATTTCAAAAACTATTATATTGTTCTACTCGTTCCAATGTCCTATCCAAATTCCACTTATCTAGATATATAATAATACATTCATTACACACATGATTAGACTTATTCCAATATATAGGTTCTATATTCTTGGATATTCTCATAATTTTTTGTTTAAAACCACTAGTAAAAATTTCTTTCTTTGAGGTTTTAATGACCCAACCCACTAGGGCCCACCTAGTTAGTAAAAGACCATGCTTCCACAACTCCAAGCCCACCTCCATGGGCTAGGGGCTGGAAAAAATTTCCATGAAGGCATAACTAAAATGGGAATCCTTTTTCCTAAAGTTCTTATATATACACACCTAACCCTATTTATGAATATTTGAAGAGGAATAATAATAAAAGACAATAATATCTATAGTATAATTCATGCATGAAATAACCATTGGGGAATAAAAAATATTATGATAGTATAATCTAAAATGTGAAGGGAAAAATGCACTCTCAACCAAAATTGATGTCACAACCTGTCAGCAATTGGAAAGAATGAAATATGAGAGAGACTGACACATTTTATCTAAGACCCAACCATTATACACGATCAAATTCACCAAAGTATCCCTAATCTCTTCCAATTCCACTGTATACATGTACGTCATCTTTATAAGACACAAAACATATGGGAAAAGACTATTAAGGGGTGATTAAATACATACCCAGTAGAAAATCCTAAAAACTGGAGAGGGATAAATGGAAGACATGATAGAATTTGTCAGATCAACACAAAGTATGAGGAAAATTTAAACCAACAACATAGATATATTATCATATCAGAAACTCAGATGAGAGAGAAAGGGTATCACTATCTCAAAACCCAACCTAGATTTATGATTAAGCCTACAATACTAAAAGAGGTTCATCATTGATTCCCATCATATCATATGTCTGTCTGAAGAAGGGGGAGGAAAATATCATAGATATAGGACCCATGATCTGATATGATAAGGGAGTACCAAATCTAAATATATTAAGAATATGGAGGACCCACACCTAGGTGAGATAGTGGAGTATATTTTCCATGGATAGAGGACCCGCAACTTGGTGCAATAGGGGAGTATTATCTCTATCTGAACAAAGTGTATGGAAGGCCTACACAACTACAAAAGGATCTCGTGTGGTGGGGCATGCACCTTGACACTATGTACACCATATCCTGTATAACCACACTCCAATGATCATAACCGATTGGTACCATCATCAAGCCTCACCTGATGAATAATCATGTTTTGAATATCACACATCATAATAAAAAAATCCACTACAAAGGCTACCATAATGTTCTATATAGAAAAAAACAGGATAAGCTGCTCATGGGAAAAATACAAGTCCAAAGTATAGATAAATTAAAGATATAAGTTTATCAAAAAGGGAGAACACTTAATGTATAGGGTCCACAAGTCATGTGGTAAGACTCTATTACCTAGTTATGTTCTCCTTTGGAAACTGCTTGGAATCCATGTCACACTAAATGATTTGTATATGTCATACAAATCATGTCATAGCCACTCAGGACCTACCTATTCCCTCATGGTTATTCCCTTGTACATAGGCATGTTCCCGTTCACATAGTCATGTAATTGGTTGTTCTTGGGAACCAGGTTATTCTCATGTACCCCTAGAGTACACAACATGTCTATCCACATGGATTCATAGGCATGTTCTAGTTGTCACATGGCTTGTATCACCATGTAAGGTCCTATAGTGTGTGGGTCCCACCACATGTGTGATCCTTAATACCATCAAAAAACCCTATCACTATAGATTTAAAAGAACACACTATGTGTTCTTCCACACTATATGGCGTGTAGTCACAATATCTGTAGAAATTTCATACCTTCATGAGGTTCTCCATATCCACCTTCACCATGTCAAATGTGGCTTCCAAACTATCCAAAATCAGTGTGGGTCACCTAAAACCATCGATTCTCATCCTATGGTTGCTGGAAATAAGATTTTTTTAATCTTCAAAAATCCCAAATATTACCCGACGGGCCTCCCATCACCTACCATTCTATCACATAGCCACTCTGGATTCTGAATCCATGAAGCATCACCCATAACCCACAATCCATATTGATCCACCCTTAAAATTCCAATCTATTTTCCACACATGAATCTATTGTGAATCAATGGGTTCGATCACACTCAAACCCATCCAGAAATGATGAACCATGAGTCCATTGACCAATAGTGAAGAATGTAAAGAACAGATGGGGATGAAGAACAAGAAAAAATTGTTGGCCAATATTTCTTGGATAAAAATCATAAATCATGGATTAATAGGTGTGATATCATGTGCAACATGATATATTTATTAAATAAACAAAAAAAATCACAACAGGGATCATGTGAAGGATCAATTAATTCCATTTCAATGAATAGAAAGTAAGAATATGCTCAATGTTTTAATTAAGGGAGGAAACGAAAAATTATTAGTCCTGCCTTGAATATGGATCAATCATTGGTGATGAATATATTCTAGAGGCATGGAAAAGATCTATTGCATTCGTTTCCTCTTGATCAACCTAAATTTGGTCGATGTTTATCGTTCGATGTCAATTCACCAATAAAGAATGATCTCATCTTCCTCTCAAATATATCATGGGTTATATGTCTAACCCTTATAAAATCATTATATTATTTTATTAATAGATCATTTAATTATGTAATTTAATAAAACTAAAAAATTGTTATTTTTATTTATTTTAATTAAATGCACCCGCCAATGACTTCCTCTACCGGATGTCTGATTTTGACCAACATTAGGTCTTGCCTAGGATAAAAACCCATGTCTTGGATTCAACTGTGGTCTTATATTTCTGATTCAAGACTCTATTCAATAGATATTTTAGTTTTTTTGAAAAAATACACAAGCATGATATAAATATATTTAGTATTTTTATAATATTAATTTCAGGCTAACTGGGCTTTGGAATATCATTCCTTATTAGTGCCTATCCTGGAAAACATTTTTTAATAAATTTAAATGTCTTACAAAGAAAAAATATAGTTTCAACATTATTCCATCCCTCAAAACTATTCATCCCTAAAAAACACAAACTAGACAAAAAGGTGGGGATACATAGCATGCATTTAGATCTCCCACTCCCTAAATCTCACCTACATACTCTCATGCTTCCACAGTATATGAACCAAAGGAATGGACTTCCTCACATAATTCTCTCTTTTTAATCCTTGATCTCTATCGAATACTCCATGAAGGTGGATCCATCCTTGATTTCCATCTCTCCCCAATCAATAGTGTGGGTAGGGTCATGCACGTATATTATGAGCTGCAACACATGAAATACATCGTGAAGCCACTTCTACTATGGTGCTAATTCTAAGGAGTAAAAAACATCCCAAACCCTATGAAAGATATTTAAATCCATAAAAATACTCGAGTATAGCTTTCCTCCCTGACCGAATCTCTATAACCCTTGTTGTAGGGATACTCTCAAGAAAATATGGTCTCACTTCTCAAACTCCATTGGACTACTACGTTGATCTGGATAATATTTATACCTACTATTGTTTTTCCTCATATGTTCATGGATCACATAGACCTTCTCTGTCATTTCTCTCACCATCTCTAGCCCAACTGAATATGTTTCACCAATCTCAATCCAATATATGTGTGACTTATACGATCTCCTATACAAGGCCTCGAAAGGTTCCATTATGATCATAAAGTGATAACTTTTAACACCAAGGGATTTTTTAAAATATTTATTTTCAAATGAATTTAATCTTGTCGATATTTTTTTGTTACATGTAACACTGATTTTTCTTGCATTTTACCCAACCTTAAGTTTAAACCAAATGTTTCATCTTATTAAAATATTATTATATGATAGTTATCACTTAACCATTGGAATGGATTGGATGAATAGGATTCACTAAATTATAAAAATATATGCTCTAAAAATTTATATAAAATGGATTCTTTAGTGACCAATTATTTATAAATGAAAATAAAAAACTCCTTGGAAATAAAGGAAATATTTTTCCGAAAAAAAAACTATTTTTATGCACACAACCATGTTATGCCTCAATAAACTTTAAAAAATAAATTTGGGTTAATTATTTTAATTAAATTTATATATTATATATTCAATAAAAACTTTAACATCCATTTTTTGTTTCTTTTTATATAAGAGATAAGAATAAATCTAATTTTATGCTTAAAATTTGTATTTTTCTAAAAAATGCATTGACACCTTTTTCACACTTAATTTAAAAATATTTTTTAAAAAAAATTATAGAATTTATTTAAAATTATAAATCTCATTTTTTATAATCATCATGTAAAAATTTTCTTAGGGTTAATGTTTGATACTTTTTAGAAAACATTAATTGTTTTGATGGATAGTGAAAAATACTGAATTTTAATTGAAAACTGCCTTTTATTTAAATTATTTATAATGTAATATTATATTTTAAATTGTTTTTAAATTAAAATTAGTTCAATTATTTATTAATTAATCCTATTTAGTTCATTTTCATATTGAATATTTATAAAAAAATGAAATATTTTGATCATTTTCTCATTGAAAACCATCTTTCTCATTGCTTCTACATGATTAATTTTAAATTAAATTTTCACACTTATATGAATTTAATTTGGAAAAATGATTCCATATTTGGAATTATAATAATATATATTATCTAATAAGTTAAAATAAATTTTTTACAAAAAAATAATATTGAATACAATAAAAATTAATTATCATTGTTAAGGTGAAAATGGGTTTACTAGGGGTTAAACTAAAAAGATAAGGGTTAATGTGACTTAAAAACTTATATAAAACATATTTCATATATATATTTCGACACTATCATTTATAAGTCTTGATAGAACTCTATTTTTTATCCTTTTAGAATGATAAAAACATGGGTACTACTTTTTCATTTCAAAACATTACAAAGTGTGCCACTCACCTCACCAGGCCACCCCTCTCCTCTCTTATTAAAACCTTAAAACGCTTTTAGATCAGTAAATACTAGAACTAATACCTTCATAGATTACCTATTATCATCCTAAAATCCTTATATTTGGTGGAGATAAAAACTAGGAAGGATTTTGGTGAAAAACTAAGGTAGGTACTCGAAGAAGAGGTAACATTTTTCGATGAGAATTTTATTTTTATTTTTCCTCAACCTCCTTAAATTATAATTAAACCATGATGATATAATAACCTTAGAATATTAAATATAATGAGGTTTTTTATGTTAATTTAATAACATAAAACTATCTCTTCTTTAATCAAATGGGTTATAAAATCACCATTTGTGTGTATGGTGGACAACCGCCTCGCAAGCTAATATCATTCGCTTTTCATTACCACATCTCATAGTTGTGTATGATGATGGATATAAATTATATTTATTATATTTATTAAATAATTATAACTCCTGAGTAATTATATCATATATAACTTTTTTACTTTCCATTTATTAGGGGATACGATAACGTCACTCAGGTGTACAGAATACTACCACCTCACAAAGCGATGAGATTCATTTTTCAATAACTCTTTACAAAGAAGAAAATAATAACAAAGTTAAGGAATATATGTGATAAAATTGAAATAATTATGATATACTTAAAATATATTTCATTATTATAGTATAATATATCATTTTATTTATTACCTTTTCACTCAATTAAAGATGAAAATATCATTCATGTACGTGTGTACTACCACCGTCACATTGAGATGTGACTCTCTTTTCATAACGAAACCACATGTGTCATATATATATAGTGTGTGTGTATGTGTGTGTGTTCGTGTGTGTGTGTGTTTATTTAAATAAATATTATGTTATTTATGATATTTTCATACATATGTAAAGATAAAATATTACTTAACTTCTTTCTATAAAGATCATTGAAAAATGGAGATGTTAGTCATGTATATGTACGACCTACTGTCTTCATGATTGTAACATACATCATTTCTCAAAACCATATTTCATGATTAGTATTAAAATTATCATTGATTAATAAATATGATAATTTTTTCATTATTAATATTCTATATATTATCGGTCCATAATCAAAGTAAAATAACCAAAAATAAATATTGAGACATATATTGAAAAAAAGCAGTTATTTCTCAAAACAAAATTTTAAAAAGAAATTTGTAATAAAATGGTAAGGAATGGTTATATGTAAATAATATATTGTATAATATATATAATTATGGTTCTATAATATATTTATAATAAACTTATATTTATTATAAAGGATGTTCGAACATGAATGAAGGAATTTGAGACTTAAGGTAAGGGATTTCCGACGCACTTTTATTTTCAGGGAGACGCAATCCATATTCACCATGTGTTTATTTTATGTAGTGTATATACTTACAATTTTAAAAGTTATATAATTAATAACATTACATTCTTGATATTATAAGTTTCATTTAATGTTGTTATTTCATGGGGATTGTGATTAAAAGGTACCAAATTGGTAAGAGTTTTATGTTACAATCTCATTATTTATCGAGATTGTTTATGATTATTCTTAGAATGATAAAATATTACAATCCATATCTCAAGAAAATTATTAATTTTATTATTATATTTTTATTTCATTAGAATAAATTTTTTACCTTAATTTTCTCTCCCTATGTAAGTGTTCAAAATAATTTTTTCAAGAAAATCTGACAATATTTCACACTTTTGGTCAAAATCCATTTTTCTTCCAAAACCATGTTTTCGAAAAAAACTGGTTTCAAAAATGATTTTAGTATTCATAAAATGATTTAATAAAGAAACTTTTACCCATATTTTAATTTTTAAAAATTATTTTAAATGAATGTTCATGTAATGTTCTAAACAATCTTCATTTGGATGTTATAGAAAATATGAAAGGAATATTTGTTTTAACATGTATATCATGTATATAATTTCTGAATGTTATGGATATTATTTTATTTGAATATTCCTTTATATGTTTTCATGGTTATTTTCAATGTAATGTATTTAAAAAAATTATGTTGTAAAAAAATCATAGAGGAAATGATATTTTCCACAATAAATATTTTAAATGATTTCTTAAAATATTCCTTTATAAGTTTAGAAGTTGATTTTTAAAGAAAAATATTTCCCAAATATTTTATGAATTTTTATTTTTAAAATGTAATTTTTAAATAAAATTTATCCTCCTCAAGAAATGTTTCAAGTAATTTATCTTTCAAAATAATTCTCCATCTAAGATGGCATCTTTTGATATAACTTACGATTTTATTAACACATGATCCAAGGATACTATTATTACTCATTCTATGAATGTATTATGGTAATAAAATGTTTATTAAATCCATTTACCTACTAATGGTTATACCATGATAAAATTATAATGTAACCCTCTTCTTTATATATGGGTTGTGCTATGATGAAATGATTATGAAACCTATCTCTTTTTCACTGGTTATGATATGATGAAATTTTTATGAAACCCATTTAATTTCATGGATTATGATATAATGAAAGTATTATGATATTATGGAACATATATATATATGATTTTAGTTATTATATGGGTGGGAACTATATCTATCTCTAATGCATTGGGTAAAGATTTATATCTCATGAGATAGATCAGACTGGAACAGGGAGTGAACCTAGTTTTGTAAGGGACTTTGTCTACTTTGATCATCTTAGAAGTGAACCTAGACTACTTATATGTTTTGGGGAGTAAACCCATTCCACTATGAATTCCTTGGTATTGAGCATTGACTATTATGGAAATTATTTTCTATGATTATGTGAATTACATACGTTAAGGTCTATACCAATTTTATGATCTCATGGATCATATTATTTGATTTCATTATGATTAAAGTCTTACTAACTTAAAATAAGTATTTCATGTCTTAATATTATGATATTTGGTATGAATGGTATGATTTTCAAATGTTATGATCATGTTCTCATACCCTTATATTAATGTGAGGCTTAAGTATATCCATTGTTTACCCATACTAAGCATATAAGCTCACACATTGTTATGTTTACCTTACCCAATATTTAAAAAAAGGTTTTAAGTAGGGTATATTAGTAAATAATACTAAAGGAGAAGATCTTCATGGAATGTATTGATGATCTTCCAAAAAATTAAAATATTTTTTACCCAGTTTTCAAAGACACTAAACTATTATGACCCTTAGAAATGTTCTTGTGTAATGTATGGAATATTCATCTAAAAATATTTAACATCTATATATAAAAATACTTGATCTCTATAGTTAATATTATGTGAAATGATTAGTTAACCTTTGGAAAATTTTATGAGAAAACATTAGTGAGTGACCTAGGGATATTTCTATGGATATTTCCTGGGATGTCTCTATGGAAAAGTCTATGGATGAGTCAATGTATAGGAAAATGTTAAGGAATTTTTGTAAAAAAAAGTTTTTTCTAGAAATTAAATCCTTTTCTAGATACTAAATGTAATGACCATGTATTTTTATTAAACAAATCCTGAATAAATGTGTGTTGTATTATATTATACACATAAAAAATATATAGAAACCAGAAAATAATTTTTTTAATTACTAAATATTGTACATTAATCATAAACGAAACCAATTAAAATTACAAACATTATAACTAGACAAAAAATATAAAATATTAAAGCTAAAATGGGAAAATATGGATCTCCCAAGTCTACTAGAATCATCACCCCCAATGAAAACACTATAGAGATGAAGAAAAATATGAGTAAACCAAGAAACATTATAGAAAATGTAAATATAGAACCTTAATATGAATTATGTTGAGTAATAAGTGAATTAATTAAGTGGTATTTGTAAGAATTAAAGTGACTATTGGAATAGTAATGTGGCTATTAGAATAGCAACCTGATAGTTTGGAATAGTAACTTAATAGTTGGGAATAGTAACCAGGCCGTTAAAATAGTAATTTTACCTCAAATAATAATTCTTTAAAAAAATAATATCTATCACAATTAATTTATGTAAAAATTAATTTTATAATTCCAATAAAATAAATATCATGATTATGAAACTCAAAAAAAATATAAACATATTTTTAATAAACTATATTTTAAAGTAACTCATAAAAGTGGTAATTTTTATATTAAAAAATAAAATTACCTATATTTTGAAATTTATTTTGATAAAGAGAATTTAATTTTTTAAATAATAATTTTGAAATTATCTAAGGGGTGTTTTTAATTTTCTAAAAAAATTTAATTTTATGGTGAATAGTAAAAATATAGTCTTCCACATAACTGGTATAACTCAAATTACATCTTTTATGATGTAAGAATGGAATAATCCATTATATAAATTTAGTTTCGAACATGGTATATCTAATTTCATAAATTTTTCATTAAAATACAATAAACTCAATTTGAAAAACTAAAATAAAATTTCCAAAAGCTAAATCCAAAAGTGATTCCTTAAAGTAACAATTTTTCATTTATTCCACTTTACTTTTTAATAATCCAATGAATTCAAATTATAAATTGGATTTGAAGTCTTAAACCCATTATATTATATTAATATATGATTTATATTGAAAAAAAATCACTATTAAAACATTTACCTTTGATATTTTATTTTATTTTATATTTTATTCTAAAAAATACCCCTCATCTAAAGTATAAATAACCCCTCTCCTTCCCCTTGGAAAACCACTCCCCCCACCCATTACAGAGACTAATAACTACCCAAATCCACCCTATAAATCCCCTTATAATAATTAGGTATATTATAGAGAAATCCACCTCCAATCACTAAGGATTTATAGTGTCATGCAATAAAATATACAATGAGGATTAAGTATGTTCTAATATAGTTCACTCTTTTTATTTCTTCTTCCACTTATAATTGTTTTTCCACCGACCCTTTCACAAAAAAAACCTTAAATGAATTAATTTGGTATTAATTTAAAATTATTTTAATTATTTTAACCTACTGTAAGTATCACACTACTATATATATAAATTTTAAACTTCTTCTTCCCTCCCTCCAGATAATTTCCAGTTAAAGGTCAGTTAACCACCTATAGAGACATTGGAATGTCAACACATATAACTATAATCATGAATGAATATTATACAATATATATAATAAATAAAATGTATTTATATTAATTATAATCTTATAGAATTAATTATACTAATTTATAAATTACATTTATGAAAATATAGAAATCAAATAAAAACGATAAATGTTTTAGAAATATATGAAATCAAAATGCTTCAATTTCAAAAAAAAATAATTAATATAATCTAATTATTATAATTGTTAAATATATGTATAAATGAATATAATTCACTTCTGGATCAATGTTTTAATAAATATAATTTTTTTATTTAGAAGGTGTAAAAGTGAATAAATAAGGGGGGATTAAGGTAAGGGGGTTCTCGAGCCCAATTCATTTATTTGGGTTATTCTATATTTCATGGTATGCATATTCCTATTATGTTATTCAAATTTATTTTTCCATTTACTTTAGAGATATACATCTTCCTACCATATAAAAATGTTTTCTATGAAAATATTTTTTTAATGTGACTTCAATTTCAAAAATAACATATTTTACTCCTCTTGAAATAATTCTTGTCAACTCAAGAACAATGATGTATTATGTTCAAGTATTATTTTCCTTATTCATTTGGGAACCAAAAATTTTATTCATGAATGTTTTATTTATGAAATCCTTGTGAAACCCATTCTATTCCTTAGGTTTACTTCTTTACTTTGATTGATATACATTCTATGTGGAAAACATGATTGTGTAAATGTTATGATGTGACGAGTGGGCCCAGAATTATATAACACTCCAATGCATTGGGTAATACGATGTATCTCATGAGATGATGTGTATTATTCATGAACATGATACTATATTTTTTTTAGAATGATGATGTTATGATTATGCACATATATTGTACATAAAAATGATTCTAGCTTTGTTCACAAATATCTGTAGTGTTTGAACACTATTACATGATGTTTAATTTTTAGGATTTTCTATATTCCATGACTTATAACATTTTTCCCTCATGATATTCATGATGATACAATGCTTATGATGTGATGATTATTCTCACTTGTGTGATATTTATTTGTGTTCCTTATTAATCATATTACTGGTATTTTAGTTCACCCTTTCATTAATGTATATCCTCAGATGATCACTTGTAATAAGGATAATGTGAAAGCCACTAAGAAGAGAGAGAATAAGGAATTAAATAGTGTTTTTGTTTTATTATGTAAAATTTATGTAAAAGCCTAATTTTCCCAATACACTAAACCTTTGGATCCAAGATTTGTAATTATATTGTGTTGTTTATCTTTTAAATGATGTAACAGTTATGAAAGAAAAAGTAGTGTCATTATATTTGGTATTAGAACACAGTTTAGTTATTTTGGGAATTAGGATTAGAGAAAGTTAGTGAGAACCCTTAGTATAAGACTAATTATATATAAACATCCAAGAAATTTTTTTCAGAAAAAGTCTAAACATATGGATCCCATAAGATATGCCTTTATTGTTAATTGAAAAAAAAAATTCATGATTTATTGTCTTAATATTTTTTTCACACATTTTCTATTTTAAAAAATGATGGCAACTTGGAAAACCCATGCCAACAACCCATGTGAGGGACAATGTAATAATTTTTTGAATGACATGCACAATACCATAGGAGGTAGAGTTAAAAACTTTATTTAAATGATTACCTTAATATCTCAGGCTATGAATAATAACCTAAATCATGTGGAATATCCACCTTTACCCAAGAAGGATCAAATAGCCATTTATTCCATTATGAAACAAAGACTATCAATGATTAGTGAAACTTATGATCCAATTTTTGTGAAACAGTAAGTTATCTTAATGGATAATATATCTTATGTGATCTATTATTCCAAAAAGTAGAAGGTGACTCCTTTGGTTTATTGTCTGGATGGAGAATCTGATCAATGGTTGGAATTGGTAAAGAACACTAAGCCAAATTTTGAAATAGAAGAAATATTGTGGGAAGACTTTATGAAAATATTTCATTAAAATTATTTCCCTCGTCCTCTTGAACAAAGATAGAGAGAGAATTCATGGAGCTAAAGAAAAGTAAAGGTTAATCTGTCATGGCTTATGAGGAAAACATCACAAGGCTATTAAGATATGCCTTAGGTTTTTTTTATCAACAATGATATCAAAATAGATAGATTATTTAGTGGTTTAAAACCACACCTTTTAAAGTCTCTAGATATTTTTTACTTTGGGAGTTTAGAAGAAGTGGTTTTTTGTGATCTCAAATTATAGATGGAGTTCAGATAATGGTCTCATGGTTATGGAGATAATAATATAATAATGGAGTTTCAACCTATTGGTTTAAATGACAAAAGAGGAAAGAGAATCCAACTAACCATGTGTCAAAAACATGGGAAGAATCATCATGGAAATTGTCTCAAAGGGACATGAAAATTCTTCAAGTGTGGGAGAGAAGGTCACCAAGATCATGAATATCTAAGAGGAATAAATAATAGATCCATTATGGTGGAGGGATGGATGGAACCTCTTAAAGAACCATAAATAATTCAATGCTTCAACTATTGGGAGCAAGGGAACTATGAATGTCAGTGCACTAAACCTTGAGTCTTTGAGGGTAATCATGTCTATAGATATAAAATAAAAAGGTTAAAGTGGAAGCTTATATCATTAATACCACTGAATTGAAGCAATAAAACGAAATTATATAAGGTACACTTTCTATTCACTCAAGAATAGAAAATGTTTTATTTTATTAGGGTTCTACACATTCCTTTATATCCTGAAAGTTTTTTAAAATAATTTAATTGAATCCCTAATACCTTTAAGTAGATATATCTATAAAAACTCCAAGTGGTTAAATAATTGAAACCCAAGTGTTGGACTCTTCTCATGTTGGAATATGTGGGAAGATTATTCTAGTGAATCTCATAATACATTCCTTGGTATAATTTGATTCTATACTGGTCATGGATGGGATCTCATTATATAGATCACACATCAACTATTAGGAAAAGTAAATATCTTTTAATATTCTAAACTATCCAATGATCCTATACAAATTAAAGGAAGATCATGAACCTCTTTGTAAAATCCCTCAACAGTGTGGGTGTTTATACTCTATGAAGAAGCATACCTTGCTCAAATTAATTAGTCAAAGTAAGGTATCATCCTAGAGGAAAATCACATTGTTAGGGAATACACTGATGTATTTCTTAAAGAGTTTCCCAGAAATCCTCAAGAACGTGAGGTAGAGTTCTAAATATATATCATACCCAGAGCCACTCCTATCTCAAAATTACCCTATATGATAGCACAGATTGAACTGGAGGATTTAAAGAAGCAGCTACAATAGAATTTGAAAAAATGGATCATACTCCCTAGTGCATAACCTTGGGGTGCATCAGTACTCTTTTTCAAGAAGAATGATGGATCAACGTAGTTGTGTATCAATTATCAGGATCTCAACAAGATCACCATAATGAATAAGTATCCTCTACCAAGTACTGCTGACATGTATGATCAACTACAAGGAGATCAATACTTATCAATTGTGGATCATAATTCTGGATATCATCAACTAAAGGTGAATAATAAATATATTGATAATACTGATTTCCATACAAGGTATGGGAACTATGAGTTCATAGTGATTCCATTCAGACTTACTAATTCCACTAAAATCTTATAGGATTTTATGAATAGAGTCTTTAGAGACTACATCAAGAAATATGTGGTTGTTTTTATCAATGATATTTTTATTTGATATAAGAGAAATGAGGAACAAGAAGAGAATATAAGGATTGTGTTGGCGATATTAAGGAAGGATAAAATGTATGGTGAGTTCAGTAAGTGTGACTTTTGGATGCATAAAGTTACATTCTTAAAGAACATGGTCACAATTGAGGAAATTTATGTGGACCCTTAAAAGAGAAAGGAAAATGGGGAATGTTCCAAACCCACTAGTGTCATTAAAATCCATAATTTTCTTGGATTGGTTGGGTACTAATGATTTTTTGTGAGGAATTTATCATGATTGTCTAGCCCACTAACTAAGTTAACACAGAAAGGGGTAAATTATGTCTAGACTGATGAATGTGAGGAAACCTTCAAGGAAATTTAGAAGAGGCTAATCACTGCACCTGTACTCACACTACTAATAAGTAGAAAAGGTGTTATGATATAAAATTATGCTTCAAAGAAATACTTAGGTTGTGTAATCATGCTGAATGATAAAGTGATAGCATACACCTCATGACAGTTGAATATCAATGAGAAGAACTACTCAACGCATGATCTAGAGTTAGCAGTTATAATCTTCACTATAAAATATTTTGTGGAACTATCTATATAGTGATAAGTGTGACATATGTACCAATAATAAGAGTCTAAAGTATATATTCAAGAATAATGAGCTCAACATGCATCAAAGGATATGTTTAGATATAATCAAGGACTGCAATTTCTTTATTCACTACCATTCAGAAAAGGAAAACAATCTAGTTGATGCTATTAGCTAAAAATAACCTTCTACTATATCCATTATGTAGATTGAGAAATACCCTAACTTCATGGAAATTCAAATGATGTATCTATAAATCATAATAGTAGGGAATACATCCTACCTTTCCCAAATTATTTCTGAACCATCCATCCTCGAGAAGATCAAGGAAGCACAAAGGGATGATCTGTAGCTACAAAATTAGGTGAAAGAAGTAGAGGAAGGGAAGCTACATGAGTTCTATATTGATTATAATGGTGTGATTCTATTTGTAACATGCCTTTATGTGCCTTAATTGCCTAAGATAAAGAAGGATCAATTAGATGATGCATGTATATCATCTTTATCCATCCATCTTGGAAGCACCAAGATGTACCATGATCTTCAAGAACACTTCTTGTGGTAAAACATGAAGAAAAATATTTATGAGTATATCTCAAGATGTTTGGAATGTCATCAGGTTAAAGTAGAGTGACATAAGTCCAAATGAATAATGTAACCATTTCTTATACCCATGTGGAAATTGGAGAATGTTACTATGGACTTTTTCACTGGTCTCCCAAAAACATCTAAAGGAAGAAATGAGATATGGGTTGTGGTGGATTGACACAACAATAATGCACACTTTATCACTATTGGAGAATATTTCTCACTTAAACAAATTAATAAGATATATGTGAAGAAAATAGTGAGGCTACATGGGGACCCACTTTCAATCGTCTCTCATCATGATCTAAGGTTCACCTCTAAATTCTAGAGAAGTATTCAACATTCTTTGAGTACTTAATTGAATTTTAGCATGGACTATCACATTCAAAATGATAGAAAATATGAAAGGAATATTTATAATCTCAAGGACATGCTATGAACATGATCAATGGAATTAAAATGGGGATGGGATTAGCATATCCCATTGGTTGAGTTCTCATATTACAATAGCTTTCAATCAAGTATGAAAATGGCTCCATATGAAGCTCTCTATGGGATATAATTTAGAACTATAACTTGTTGGGATGATGTTCATGAACTAAATCTACTAGGACCTGATCTTGTGCAAGAGATGACAGAGAAGTGTCATACAATTCAATAAAATATAAAAGTTACTCAATGTCATAAAAAGTGTTATGCTGAAAACTCTTGAAGGGACTTGGTGTTCATTGTTGGAGAAAACAATTTCGTTCTAATATCAACATGGAATATATTCATATAATTTTTAAATAAAGGGAAGCATATTTCAAGGTACATTGGTCCCTTTGATATCCTTTATTGTATAAGAGAAATGTCTTATCATCTTGTACTTCCAAAAAGTATGGCTTAAGTTCATATAGAATTTCACATATCACTCCTAGGGAAGTACATAACTGATCCCTCCAATGTACCAAATCTAGAGGTGGTAGAATTAGAAACTGAACTCTCATAATAATAACATTCAATGAAGATCCTGGACCATAGAGACTTATTTCTATACAATAATACAACTCACCTTGTCAAAGTTTTGTGGAGGAACCATAAATATAAAGAGATGAATTGGGAACCAGAGGAAACAATAAAATAAATGTACCCTAACCCATTCTCAATGGAGAATACAAGTTGAAATTTTGGGGAAAAAATTTATAAAGGGGGGATGTAACTAATCAGTGTTTTTAGTATAATTTGTTTCCAAAATAAATTTTTTTTATTATATTATACAAATAAAAAATACAAAGAAACCAATAAAGACTTTTTTTCATTACTAAATACTATTAACTTAATCAAAAATGAAATCAATTAAAATTACAAACATTAAAAATATATAAAAATCTAGAATTGAAAATATTAAATGGGAAAATATGGATCACCCCAATCTACTATAATAATCGCCCCCACAGCAAACACTATAGAGAAGAAGAAAAATATTTGTAAACCTAGAAAAATTATAGAAAATGGAAATATAGAACCTTAAGAGGAATTGATTTGAGTATTAAGTGAAATTATTTAGAGGTATTTATAGAAAATATTGTGACTGTTGTAATAGTAATGTGATTGTTGGAATAGTAACTTGAACATTGAGAATAGTAACATGACTGCTAGGAATAGTAACATGACCATTGAAATAGTAATTTTACCAAAAAAAAATAAATTATAATAAAAATAATATTTATCATTATTAATTTATATATATTAATTTTATAATTCTAAAAAAATAAATATCTTTATTAAGAAACTCAAATAAAATATAAGAATATTTTTAATAAACATGATTTTAAAATATCTCATAAAAGTCATAATTCTTAAATTAAAAATTAAAATTACCTATTTTTAGAATTGTATTTCGATAAAATTAATATCATTTTGTAAATAATCATGTAAAAATTATCCAATGGTTATTTTTTGGTAATTTTCTGTAATAATTCAATTTTTAGGTGAATAGTAAAAAACACAATTTTTCACATAATTGATATAACTCAAATTACATTATTTAGGTTTTAATAATGAAATAATAATTTATAGAAATTTAGTTTCGGCCATGTTATATTAAATTTCATAAATGTTTCATTAAGATGTAATAAAATTAATTTCCAATCCTAAAATGAACTTTCCAAAACCTAAAGTCAAAAGTGATTCCTTAAAATAACATTTTTCCCTTATTTACACTTTCTGTTTTAATAAACAAAAAAATAGAATTATAAAGGGGATTCAAAGTATTAAAACCATTATGTTACATTAATATATGATTTATAATTTTCAAAAAATCATTACTACATGTTTTAACTTTGATATATTATTTTACTCAATATTTTATTCTAAATATACCACTCTCCTCAAGAATAAATATCCTCTTTCTCTCCTTGGAAAACAACTCCTCTCCCAATTAAAAAACCTATGATATGATAAAATATTTGTTATTTAGTCAATTATAATACCTAGGAACATTTCAGAGCAATAAAACTTCAATCCCCAAGGATTTATAGTGTCATGAAAGAGAATCTACACTGAGGATTAAGTAAGTTTTGATCCACTTCTCTCTTTTTATTTCTTCTTCCTCTTATATTTCTTCTTCTACCTACCCTTTCAAAAAAACCCTTAAATTAATTAATTTTTAAGTAATATAAAATTATATTAATTATTTTAACCTACTATAAGTATCATAATACTATATATATAAATTTTAAACTTCATCTTCCCACTCTCCCAAAAATGTCTCGTCAAAGGTCGGTTAACGACCTACGAATATATTTCTATTTCAACACATATAACCACCATCATGGATGAATACTATAAATTATATATATTATAAATAAAAAATTAATTATATGAATTATATTCTTATGGAATTAATTACACTAAATTTTAAATTATATTCAATAAAATAGATAAATCAAAGCAAAACGGGAAATTTTTAAGAAAGATGTGACATCAAAACGCTTTGATTTCATAAAAATAAATTAATAGATATAATAATGTGATAATAATTGATAAATATATTTATAAATTATTATCATTAACTTCTATATCAATGTTTTAATAAATTTAATTTTATTATTGATGAGGTGAAAAAGCAGCAAAATAAGGAGGGGATTACGGTGATGGGATTCTCAAAACCAATTCCTTCCTTGGGATTATTCTCTATTTCATGGTATAAATTTTCGTATTATGTTATTAAAATTTCCTTTCCAATTTCCTTTAGGGATATAAATTTACCTACCATGTCAAAAATAATTATAAGTAAAATAATTTCTTAAAAAAAGTGAATTCAATTTCTAAAACATCATATTTTACTCCTCTTGAAATACTTCTTTTTTTCTCAAGAATAATGATGTATTGTGTTAAAGTATGATTTACCTTATTCATTTGGGAACCAAAAAAATTATTAATTAATTCATGAATTATGATATACTTATGAAACCCATTCTCTTCCTTGGGTTTACATTATTAATTTTATTGATATACATTATATGTGACATGCATGATTATGTAAATGTTATAATGTGACCATTTGGCCCGGAATTATATAGATTTCCAATGCATTAGGTAATGTGATGTATCACATGATAATATGTGTAATATTCATGAAAATGATTCTATATTTGTTCACAATGATGATGTTACGATTATGTTCATATGTTATGTGTGAACATGATGCTAGTTTTGTTCACAATTAAGTGTGGTATTTGACCATTATGACATGATGTTTCATTTTTATGATTTTCCACATTATATTACTTGTCATGTGTTTCCATTAGGATTTTCATGATTATTCTATTCTTATGATATGATTATTATGATCACCCATGTAATATGGATTCGTGTTCCTTATTATATTATTACTAGTCTTTTAGCTCACCAATTTCATTTATGTATATCCTCAGGGGATCACTTGTACTAAGGAGAATTTTATATAAAATAAGAAGATATAGAATAAGGAATTAAATAATTTTTATGTTTTATTATTTGAAAGTTATTTATATGCCTAATTTGACGAGTAAACTTAACTTTTTCATCTTGGATTTATAATGTTATTATGTTGTTTATCATTAAAATGATGTAATACTTGTGAAATAAAAAGTAGGGTCTCTATACTATAAGTGGATTTGGATTTATAAGATAGGTACCTATGGGTAATAACTCTGAAAATAATGCATTGTGGTGGACTCAATCATCACCTGGTGCATGAAAATGGGCCTTTTTGTAAACCAGGTTTGACACTCCTGGGGGATATTATTTGGAAATTCACAAACTCTTTATATACCATCTTAGAGGATTTAAATAGATTATGACAATGAATTATCTTGGATAAACCTACATTTTCCAAGATTAAAAAGAATTTGTCATGTTTTAGACATCTTATAAGTAATTTTTTCATGATTATGCGGCTTTCAACTATGATTATTGTTCCTTTCACTATTCATTTTGTATTTAATCAATAGTGGGAACCAAAAGGATCTAAGTTAACATTTAATGTAATAGAAAACTTACTGATGAGAAGCCAAATGGGATGATAACTAGAGTGAAGGATATTGTGATTATTCCTAATCATTTATCAAGGAATATGATTAACAACATGCACCATAACCAACTCTCAAACTCACAAAATAAGGGAAGGATAGAGTTCACAGAGAGTTCGGGTAGTGGAGCCCATGGAGAAAAGAATATTTAGTTCTTATAGGTTAATAATGTAGGAAGAATAACATAATAGAATGTCTCATAGGGGATAGAAGATGTTTTGGGTGTGGAAAAGGATATGAAGAAAGTAATTTCAATGGAAAAATGAAAATTTTGGTTAACAAAATGGATGAGAATAATGGTATCCCTAAGGTGTCATCGACTGTTAAATTTTATATATATGGAATGTATGTAATTATCCAAATCTATGTCCTAAGGGGGAATATAATGAATAAAATCAGCAAGTTTATACAAATAATGGTTTTTTTATTGATGATAAAGAGACTACAAATTACAAATAAAAGGAAATAGGTATTGAGGAATAAGTTGATGAAGCCTAGTTAATGGATTATGGATGAGGTGGGATAATTGAAGTTTTTATGTATTTAAATTTCAGAATTATTATATATGAATCATAATATATATATATATGTGTATTTTTTGTATAATTTTTTCATTATGAATTTTTAGGAAAATGTTAAATAGTATTGATGACCTAGAAACTTTATTTAATGACCAGGTGATATTTTTGATGAAAACACAAGATTATGGGAAGATAACCCTTAATATATTCCTCATGTTAAAAAAATGATTTCTAGCATATAGATAAAGTAAATTAGATAGTATTTATGTATTTGGAACTGATTAATGATTTTTTGACAATGTGGTTTATGCTATCACTGATGGAGTATACAACATTTTTTGGATTTTAGTAATATATCGAATAATCTATTTTTTATGTAAGTATTGAGGAAGCATGTTTTTTTAAATAAGGTTTTATGGTAATTTAGTTTATTACCATGTTTCAAGAGAATACATGATAAAAGTATTCACATGTTTGGTATGTGATAATAAAGAGACACTTTATGGTATATATGGGATTAATGTTAAGTTAATATTGAGAAATTTTGTGAACTTATTTATAAATTTTGAATTTTTAAGGTTTATAAGGTAAAAAATTTATAGAATTCTTTAAGTTGAACATTAGATGAGGTTTTAGATATTAATATATTACTTCATCATATGAAGATTTATCTATATTGGATAACTATTGTAAACATTTTTTAACTATAGATATACAAAAATACATATCATTATTTTATGGATTTTATTTATTGATTCATACATGAAAAAAATAATCTCTTAGAGTAAGATATTAAGTTTAAATTGATCAATGCACAACCAAAGGATAAAATTGTTCCTATGAAATAAAATGATATTAAGTAAGTACATTTTCTTAGGTTCTTTGTATAGATGAAAAAGGAATTCCCAAAAATTATGAAAAGGATCATGAAATAAAATGTTTTTCTATTATCATTATTTTTTATGATATCAATGAAATTTTTTACACCTCTTTGGTTTATGGTGTTATGGTTGTTAACTTTGTCTGTATCACCCACTTTTTTATGATATGTGATATCTATTAGTCTCTATAATTATTTATGATTTTATTACATGTACAAATCTTTACTTCCCACCTATGTTATCCTATTTTATAAAATATTATGTGTTATTATAGATGACATTCTCACATCCCTTTATCTTTTTCAAGAGGATTTTTTATTAATCCTTTTTACGATGTGGGTTTCAATGAAGAAATTTTTAAATGTTAAACCTTTGATGACTGAGATGAATTTCAAGTGAGAGATTCATTTTAAGGGGGTATAATGTAAGACACTGAGATTTTGTGAAATTTTATTTTTCAAATTAATTTAATCTTTTTTAAATTTTACATTACACATAACACGGGGTTCATCTTGTGCTACACACAACCCAAAGTTTAAAGGAAATGTTTCATATTATTAAAATATTATTATATGATAGTTATCACCTAGCCATTGAAATGGTGTGTATGAATAGGGTTAACTAAGTTATGTAAATATAAGTTCTGCACATGTATATAAAATTAATTATTTTCTACCCAATTAATTAGAAATTAAAATAAAAACTATTTGGAAATAAAAGAAATCTTTTTTCTAAAAAAACTTTTTTTATACACACAAAATTATTTACATCAATAAATTCAAAAAATAGATTTTGTTGAATGATTTTAATGAAATTTATATATAATATATTCAATAAAAATTTTAACATCAATTTTAATTGTTTTCTATGTTAGATATATGAATAAATCCAATTTTACACTGAAACCTGTATTTTTTAAAAAAATTGTCTCATTTTTGTGCACATAATTTAAAACTAATTTTTTAAACTTTTATAAAATTTATTTTAAAAAATAAATTATATTTTTTAAATATTAATTTTAAAATTTTCTTAGGGATAATTTTTGTTCATTTTCTAAAGAGATTAATTTTTTTATGAATAGTGACAAATACAAAATTTTAATTGAAAAATAATTTTTCATTTGAATTATTTATAAAGATAAATTATATTTAATGTAGATTTCAAATTAAAATTATTTTATTTATATATCTATTAATACAATTTAGTTAATTTTAATCTGTTTTATATTGAATATTTTATATAAAAAACTTACAAAATTTTGAATATTTCTCTTTAAAAACCCACTTTCTCATCATGTATGTGTGATTAATTTTAAATTATTTTTTATAATTTTATGAATTTAATTTTGAAAAATTGATTACATATTTGGAATAATAATAGTTCACATTATCTAATATGTTCAACTTAATTTTATTCAAAAATTAATAGTTAAAACATTAAAAAATAATTACAATGGTTAAGGTAAAAATGGGTTTTCCGAGGGTTAATCTAAAAATATATGGGTTAAAATGACCTAAAAACTTATATAAAATATATTATATTGACATATTTAAAAACTATAATTAATAAGGATCTATAATAATCTATTTATGATCGTTTTTCTATGAGAAAATTGTGGTAACACCTTTTATTTTCAACAAATTACAAGTGTTCCACTCACCTCACTTATAAAAGGCCACCCCCTCTCCTCTATTATTCACACCATAAAACTATTTTTTTATCTCAAAACTACACAAATACCTTCCAAAATTCCCAATCATCATCCTTGGAGCCTTATTTTGGGCTTAAATTCAACTTAGGAAGGATTTTGGTTCAAAATTAAGGAGGATACCCAAAGAAGATATAATGTTCTTCAACGAGCATTTTATTTTATTTCATCCTCAACCTCATTAAAATATTATTAAACCATGAAGTTAAAATAACATAAATGTATTAAAAATACTAATATTTTTTTATTTTAATTTAATGACCTGAAACCATCTCCACATTCATCAAGTGGCTTATGAAATCATCATTCATGTGTATGACGAACTATCGCCTCTTGAACTGTTGTCATTCATTTTTCCATTACCACCTATCACGGTTGAGTATGATGATGGATATAAAGTATATATAGGATATTTAAAAAATTATTAAACCTTTGGAGTCACTATGTAATATATATAAGTTTTTTAATTTCATTTCTATAAGGGATACGATAATGTTGGTCATGTGTACAGCGGATTACCGCCTCACAAAGCGATGAGATTTGTTTTTCACTATCGTTGTGCATGTAAGATAATAATGATATAATTAATGAATATATGTGATATAAATGACATAATAATTATATCCATGAAATATATATCATTTTTAAAGTAAAATATATAATTTTCTTTCTTACCTTATCACTCACTTGAAGATGATAACATCATTTGGGTATGTGTGGAATATCGTCTTCACGTAGCGTTGTGACTCTCTTTTCATCACCATAACAAATTAAGGATATGTATAAGTATATTTAAAAAGTAATATGGTATTTATGATATTATAATAATTATATAATTGTAAAATATTTCTTACCACCTTCCCATATTGATCGTTGAAAAAATGGAAATGTTACTCATGCGTACATACGACTCACTATCTTCGTGGTCGTAATGTAATGTATTTATCAAAATAATATTTAATGATTAGTATTAAAAGTATAATTGATGTATAAATATGATAATTATTTCATTATTTTTATTATGGAGATGATGGTACCCTGGTCCATGTAAGAGAACCGAAAATAAAAAATCAAAACACATACTAAAAACAAAGCAATTTTTACCCGACACGTGATTTTAATAAGAAATTGATAATAAATTATTAATGAATAGTAATAAGTAAATAAAATATGGTATAATATATATAATTATGATTCTATAATATATGTATAATAAAAATATATATATTATACAGGATTTTAAAATGTGTATGAACGATGTCAAGACTTAAGGTAAGGGATTTCTATCTCACATTTATTTTCTGCGAGACAAAAGCCATATTCCCTATGTGTTTCTTTTATGTGGTGTATATAACTCTCATTTTAAATGTTATATCATGAATATAATTATTTTAATTATATTATTAATTTATTTTTATTTTATTATTTCAGGGGGATTACAATTCAAAGGTATAAAAGTGGTAAGATTTCTGTGTTGTAATATCATCATTTATCGGGATTGTTTATAATTATGATTACATTGATAAAACATTATGATATTTATCTCAAGAAACTATTGAATTTTATTATTCTCTATTTATTTCAAAAGGATTAATTTTTTCCCTCTATTTTTTTTCTATTTCTACCCAATATTTCAAAAGAATGTTTTTATGAAAATCTGACTTTATTTCATTCATTTATCGAAAACCCTTCTTCTTTCAAAACTATGTTTTCAAAAATGTTTTCTAAAATGTTATTAATATTAATAAAATAATTTATTAAATATATTTTTACCCATGTTTTACTTTTTAAAAAATGTTTTGAAATGAATTATAATTTCTTTATCCAATGAATTCCTGTTTGTATTTTACTGAAAATATGAAAAGAATCTTTATTTTAACATGTATAGTATGAGCAAAATTTCCTTTTGTTAATACTATTATTTACTTCTAAGTTTACATTATATGTTTTAAAGGATGTTTTTAGAATAAATTATTTTTTAAAAATATGTTTTAAAAAGTTTTTTCAAAGTTAAAAGGATATTTTTCTAAATAAATGTTTTAAATGATTTTTGAAAAGCTTCCTCTATAAGTATTCAAGTTAATTTTCAATGAAAATTATTTCCAAAATATTTTAGGAACATTTAGTTTAAAAATTATTTTTTTAAAAGAAAATTTATCTTCCTACATAAATTTTCCAAGTAATTTATCTTTTAAAATAATTCTCCATCTATGATAACATCCTTTTATTTAACTTATGCTTTATTGGGGATATGAACAATGGATGCCATTATTACTCTTTAACTAAATGTTTTATCAGGAATAGATCTTTATGAATCCAATTTATCATACAATGTTTATACTATAATAAAATTATTATGAACCCTCTTCACTCTTCATGGGTTATACTATGATGAAATGATAAAATGATTATAAAATATATCTCTCTTGCACAGGTTATGATATGATGAAATTTTTTTGAAACCCATTTAATTTCATGGGTTGTGTTATACTGAAAGTTTTATGATCTTGTGGAACATATATGTATTATTTTCATTATGTGATGGGTGCGACCTATATCTCCCTCAAATTCATTGAGTAAATATTTATATCTCATGAGATGGATTAGAATATAAGAGAGAGTAAACCTAGTTTAGTTAGGGGAATTGTCCACTATGATGGTTTTGGGAGTGAACATATACAACTATGATGGTTCAAGGAGTTAACCCATTCCACTATAATTAGCTCGGTAGTGAGCCTTGAATACTTTGGAATTGATTTTTTATGCTTATGTGAATGCCATAATTTTATGTCTTATGCCAATGTTATGATCTCATTACTTATATTATTTGATTCCATTATGATTAATTTATTATAAACTACCAATATTTATTCCATGACTCAAGATTATAATATTTTATATCCAAGGTATGGTTTTAAAATTTTATGATCATGTTCTCATACCCTAATGTTCATGTTGGGCTCAAGTATCTCCCATGTTTACCCTTACTAAGCATCTGATCTCACCATTTCTTTTGTTTCCTTTCCTCATGATATGAAGGAAGGTTTTAATTAGAGTATGTTTGTGAAAAGTACTAATGGATAAGATATTTATGATATATGTTGAAGATATTTCATCATATTATAAAAAAATTACCTACTGTCAAAAGACGCTAAACTATTATAGTCCTCAATTGTGTGTTTATGTAATGTATAGAATATTCATCTAAAAAGATTTAATATTTATATATTAAAATCATTAATAGATATAGTCAATATTAGACAAAAGTTCTAGTTAACATTTGGAAACTAGGATGAGAAAACTTTTATGAGATCCCTAGGGATATGTCAAAGGATATGTCCTAGGATGTCTTTAACAAAAATTCTAATGATGTGTTAAAGTATAAGAAAATGTCTTTGAATTTTGGTAGAGGATATAGAAAGTTATTTTCAAGAAATTTCATCTCTATATATATACTATAAGTGGATGTGTCTCTAGAATGTAGGTACATATTTGTAATAACTCTAAAAGGGTAACATTGATATATAATTGATCGACACCTAATGCATGAAAATGGGCCTTTATGCACACCTGGTTTGACACTCATGGTTGATATGATTTGGAAATTTACAATCTATTTATGAACCATGATGAAGAATTTAAATAGATGATGACTATGAATGACCTAGGAAAAACCTATGGTTTCCTAGATTAAAATGAATTTTTCATGATTTATACATCCTATAAGTGATTTTTTTTCCTTGATTTGAGGTTTTCTACTATGATCATAGTTTCTAATAATATTATTTTTTGGTTTTAGTCAATGGTGGGAACAAAAAAGAACTAGGTAAAAATTTAATGTAATAGAAAATTTACTGATGAGAAGCCAAATGGGATTATTAATAGGGTGAAGGATATTGTGATTATTCATAATCATTTATTAAGGAATATGATTAACAACGTGGACCATAAACAAATCTAAGACTCAAAAAATAAGAGAAGGATAGAGTTTGATGATATTTTGGGTAGTGGAGACTATGGGGGAAAGAAGATTTAGTTTCATATATATCGATAATGTAGGAATAATCACTCAAGGTAATGTATCAGAGGTACGAGAAGATGTTTTGGGTTTGGAAAAGTAGGATACAAAGTAAGTAACTACAGTGGAAAAATGAAAAAATTAGTTAACACAATGGATGAGAATAATGGTATCCTTAAGGTATCATTGACTATTAAATGTTTTAAATGTTAAGAGTATAGGCATTGTATAATTTTTTGTCCTAAGGGGAAATCTTGTAAAGATAATCAATAAGGTTATATGAATAATGGTTTTTCTATTGATAATGAAGATAATACGAATGACATGTTAAAGGATAGTGGTATTAAGGAATAATATATTAAAGCCTAGTTAATAGATTATGGATGAGGTGAGATAATTAATGTTTTTATGTATTTTAATTTTAAAATTATTATATATGAATCATAATATATATGTGTGGATTATTTTTAGAATTTTTTCTTTAAATTTTTTGAAGAATATGTTTAATGGTACTTATAACCAGGATATTTGATTAACAAAAATGTGATATTTTATGGAAAACTCGTGATTATGGGAAGATAACCCTTAATATATTCCTAATCTTAAAACAATTGTGTTTAGGATATGTATAAAGTAAATTTTTTATTATTTATGTCTTTAGAATTGATTAATGATTTGTTGAAAAAGTGGTTTATGATATCATTGATGGACTATACAGGATTTTTGGATTTAAATAATATATACAATAATCTATGTTTTATGTAAGTAATGAGGAAGAATTTATGTTTTAAATAAGGTTTTATGGTAATTTAGATTATTTCCTTATTTCAATAGAATTCATGATAAAGGTATTCACATGTTTGGTATATGAAAATCAAGAGGTACTTTATTTTATATGGGGTTTAATGTTAAGTTTATTTTGAGAAATTTAGTCACCTTATTTATAAATTCTAAATTTTTTAAGGGTTATAAGGTTAACCATTTATGTAATTATTTATTTTGAACATTTTAGGAGGTTTTAGAGATTAAAATATTACTTCACCATATGAAAATTTATCCATATTAGATAACCATTATTATCCTTTTTTAACTAGTGATACAAGGAATAACTTATCATTATTTTATGGATTTTATTTAGTGCTAAAGACATGATAAAAAAATAATATCTTAAAGTAAGATATGAAGTGTAAATTGATCAAGGAAGCATAAAAGAATGATATTTTTCCTATAAAATTGAAATATATTAAATAAGTAAAATTTCTTATGTTCTCAGTCTATATAGAAGAGGAATTACCCAAAATTATTAAAAGGATCATGAAATAAAAAAAATCATGTTATCATCATTTTTTATGATATTAATGATTATTTTCATGCCTCTTTGGTTTATGGTTTTATGGTCATTAACCATATTTGGATCACCCACAATCTTATGATCAATGATCTCTATCACTATCTACAATTATTTATTCTTTTCTTCCATGTACATATATTCACTTCCAACCTATGTTATCTTATTTGGAAACTAATTGTGTGTTATTATAGATGGAATTCACACATCCCTTTATCTTATTTAATAGTATGTTTTATTAACCCTTTTTAAGATGTGGGTTTATATGAATTAATTCTAAAATGTTAAAACTTTGATGACCAAGATGAATTTCGGGGAAAACATTTACTTTAAGGGTGGTAGAATGTAACACCCTCATATTTTTTGAAATATTTTTTCAAATCAATTTAATCTTTTTGATATTTTTCATTACCGGTAACAATGAGTATATCTTGCCTTATATACAACCCTATTATTAAATGAAATGTATGGTATTATTAAAATATTACTATATGATAGCTATCACCTATCCATTTTAAAGGTGGGTATGAATGGGGTTAAATTAATTATGTAAATATAAGGTATACACATGTATATAAAATTAATTATTTGGTTCTCAAATAATTAGAAATGAAAATAAAACTATTTATAAATAAAGGGCATATTTTTTATGAAAAACTATTTTATGTACACAAACTTATTTTACCTCAATAAATTTAAAAACTATTTGTTTGAATTATTTTAATAAAATTTATATATAATATATTGAATCAAATTTTTAACATTCATTTAATATTTTTTTCTAAATGATAGATATGAATAAATCCAATTTTACGCTAAATCAACCTATTTTTCTAAAAAAAAGAGTTTTGTCTCATTTGTGCAAACTTAAATTAAAACTAATTTTTGAAAATTTTATAAGATTTAATTGAAAAAATAAATTTAATTTTTTAAATTATAATATCAAAAATTTCATAGGTTGAATTTTTGATAACTTTTTGAAAAGATTGATTTTTTTGATGAGTAGTGAAAAATACTAAATTTTAATTGAAAACTGACTTTTCATTTAAATTATTTATAATGGTAAATGAGATTTAAAATAGTTATTAAATTAAAATTAGTTCAATTATATATCTATTAATACAATTTATTTCTTCGTAATCATTTTCATATTGAAATTTTATATAAAAAACTTGTAAACTTTTGAACATTTTTTCTTTGAAAACACACCTTCTCATCGCGTCTGTAGGATTGATTTTAGATTAAAATTTGATAATTATATAAATTTAATTTATAAAAATAGAATAAATATTTTAATTAATCATAATTTATATTATATAATAAGTTAAACTTAATTTTTTCAAAAATTAATAGTAAAAATAGTAAAAATTAATTATCGTGGTTAGGGTAGAATATGGGTTTACTGGGGGTAAATCTAAAAACTAAGGGATTAAATGACCTAAAAACTTGTATAAAATATATTTTATGGAAATATTTATATTATATAATGAATAATTCTCTATAATAAACCATTTTTTATACTTTTTCATGATAAAAACTTGGTTACACCGTTTTATTTTCCAAACATTACAATTGTGCCACTCACCACACCTATAAAAGGTGGCCCCCTATCCTCTCTTATTAAAACCTTAAAAACCCCTTTGGTTTGTCCAATAACTTCCCAAATACCTTATCAAATTACCACCTATTATCCTAAAAGAATTAATTTTTGACTAAATCCAAACATGGAAGGATTTTGGTTCAAACCTAAGGAGTATACCTGAAGAAGAGATAATGTTCTTCAACGAGCATTTTAATTTTATTTCATCCTATGCGTCCTTAAAATATTATTAAAAAGTTATTATATAAAAAAATAAGTATATTAAATACACTTATATGTTGTTATGTTTATTTCATGACCTAAAAACATCTCCACTTTCATCAAATGGGTTATCAAATCACCATTCGTGTGTACAGTGGGTTACCACCTCGTGAACTGATGTCATTCATTTTTCAATTAGTACCTATCACGGTTGAGTATGATTATAGATATAAATTATATATATTATATTTATAACATAATTGTAACTATATATTAATTATATCATATATAATTTTTTACTTTCTATTTTTTAGGGGATACGATTACGCCATTCATGTTTACATCAGGTTATCACCTCATGAAGTGATATGATTCATTTTTCACTAACATTATACATGAAAGATAATAAGGATAAATTTAATGAATATATATTATATAAATGACATAATTACAATATCCATGACATATATATCATTATTATAGGATAATATATCATTTTCATCCTTACATTTTCACTCATTGAAATATTATAACGCTATTTGTGTACATGTGGACTACTGCCATCACGTAGTGATGTGACTCTATTTTCATAACCAAATAACATGGATGATATTTATATGTATATTTAATAAATAATATGTTATTTATGATATTATAATAATTATTTAATGATAAAATATTACTTATCTTTTTCCTATATTTTTCATTGAAAAATGGAATCATTACTCATGCGTAAGTATGACCATCCATCTCCATGATCGTAATGTACCTTATTTATCAAAACCATATTTCATGATTGGTATTAAAATTATAATTGATGTATAAATATTATACTTATATTATTATTATTATTTTTGAGATTATGGAACCATGATCAAAGTAAGTGGACTGAAAATAAAAAATCAAAACATGTACGAAAAATAAAGCGGTTCTTACCCAAAATGTGATTTTTAATAATAAATTGGTAATAAATAGGTAATGAGTGGTCATAAGTAAAAAATATATGCTATAATATATACAATTATGGTTTTATAAAATATTTATAATAAAATTATATTTATTATACATTATTTTTGAATGTGTGCAAATGAAGTCGAGAGTTAAGGAAAGGGATTTCATTCTCACTTTTATTTCCTAAGAGACAAAATCCATATTCCCCATGTGTTTATTTTATGTGATTCAAATAATTCCCCTTTTAAATTTTATATCATGAATATTATTATTTTCATGATATTTTGAGTTTAATTTAATTTTATTATTTCATGGGGATTACAATTAAAAGGTACCAAAGTTATAATATTTTAGTGTTGCAATCTCATCATTTATAGGGATTGTTTATGATTATGATTAAAATGATAAAATATTATGATCCATATCTCAATAAACTCATGAATTTTCTTCTTCTCTAGTTAATTCATGTGAGTAAATTTTTTCCATTAATTTTTTTATCTCTATGTACCCAAGAGTTCAAAATAATGTTTTTAATAAAATCTGTCTTTATTTCTGTATTTGGTTGAGAAACCTTTTTATTCCAAAACCATGTTTTCAAAAAAATCAAAAAAAATTAACAATCAAAAAAATTATTCAAAGTTATTATTACCCGTTTTTTCGTTTTTTAAAGAAATTAATGTAATCTTTATGTCATTTTCCAAACAATTCATGTTTAGATTTTACTAAAAATGTGAAAGGAGTCTTTGTTGTAATGTATATAGCATGAATGGAATTTTCTACTGTTATGACTATTATTTACTTTGAATATTACATTATAAGTTATCAAGGATATTTTCAAAGGAAAGGATTTTAAAAAATGTTTTATGTTTTAAAAAAAGTGTAAAGGATATTTTCCTCAAGAAATTTTTTAAATTAATTTTTAGAAGATTTATTTATATTCTTTAAAGATAATTTTCAAAGAAAATTATTTCCCTAATATTTTATGAATTTTTAATTATAAAAATTTATTTTAAAAGAAAAATTATCTTCCTAAAGAAATGTTCCAAGTAATTTATCTTCCAATATCATTATTTATATATGATTTAATCCTTTGATGTAACTTGTGCCTTGTTGGGGATATGAACCAAGCATACCATACTTACTCTTTCTCTAAATTTTAAATTGTGAAGAGATGTTTATGAAACCATTTTTACTTCCAAGGGTTATACCATGATAAAATTACTTTGAAACCCTCTTCTTTCTCCATGAGTTATGTTATAATGAAATAATGAAATTATTATGAAACCTATCTCTTTTATAAAGGTTATGATATGATGAAATTTTTATGAAACCCATTTAATTTCATGGGTTATGTTATTATGAATGTTTTATGATCTTTTGGAAAACATGTGTATTGTGTTTATTATGTAATAGAAAAATACTTATATCACCCTCCAATTAATTGGATAAATATTTGTATCTCATGTGATAGATAGGACTGGTATATAGAGTGAACCCAATTCAGTAAGGGACTCTGTCTATTATGTTGGTCTTAGGAGTGAACCTTGACTACTATGATGGTTTGGGGAGTGAACTCATTCCACTATGAATTCCTAGGTTGTGTGCCTTGACAACTATAGAAATAATTTTCTTTGTGTATGTGAATTCAATAATTTTATATCTTATTCTAATGTTATGATCTCATAGATCATATTATTTGAATCTATTATGATTCATGTATCATGAAATTCTAATGTTTATATCATGACTCAATATTATGATCTTTGATATTCAAGGTATAGTTTTCAAATGTTATGATCATGTTCTCATATCCTTATGTTCATGTTAGGCTTACATATCACTCTTTTTTATACTTAATGAGCATCTGATCTCACCATTTCTTATGTTTCCCTTACTTGGGTTACAAAGAAAGGTTTTAAGTTGAATATGTTTGTGAAGATTACTAAAGAATAATATGTTTATGGGATATGTTGAAGATCTTTCACCAAATTAGAATATTTTGAAACTAGTCTCCAAAGTCACAAACATATTATGGTATCTGGGTGTGTGTTTGTGTAATATATTGAATATTCATCTAAAAATATTCAATATCTATGTATGGAAATTTTGGGTTGCAATATAGTAGTTATTATAAGAAAATTTTACCAAAGTTAAGTGATCCTCCCAACTCTAGACAATTTCTAACACGCAATCCATCAACATATCCTCAAACACATGTATAGTGTTCTCATTCTACCCATCCATCTAGGGTGAAAAGTTATACTCATCCTCAACTGGTTTCTAAATACCTCATTCAGGAATCTCCACAACCATGACATGAACTGTGCATCCCAGTCATATACAATCATTGAGGTAACTCCGTGAAGGATAATGATCTCCCATACATACAACTACCCCAAAACATCTACTGAACTCTTCACCCTGTTAGAATGGAAATGAGACGACTTAGTAATTTTGTCAACGATCACCCAGATAGAATCATGTCATATCACTACCCATGGAATCTATGTCACTAATTCCATAGATATTCCATCCCATTTCTACTTTGAGATCTCAAGAGGTTGTAATAAGCCTTTTGGAACCCAATGCTCATCCTCCACCAACTGACATGTGAGACACTAAGTGGTGAACTCAACCATGCTCTACCACATTCCATCCCACCAAAACTTCTGATGATGGTCTTTTTACATATTCCCTATACTAGGATGTACTTCCAAAGGAGAAGTTTCAATATCCCCCATCACCTCCACTCACAAAATGTCTGGAACCATCGTTCATCCATATAAAAGGATGATGTGATTTATTCCATTATAGAATCCATCTAGTGAATATACTAAGGATGTCTGGTCATGTAGGAAATTATAGTCTACGTATCCTAACTAAGCCTCCCTCATATTCTAGGGAACCATATGAGAAAAATTCATCGACTGAATATATTTTTCACCCCTCTTATCAACTAGGGTTAGCTACAATGAATCCAACTAATCATACACCTCCTCCACAAAAAGAGAAAATGACTTCCTGCTAAGGACATCTTCCACCAAGTTTCCCTTCTTAGGAGTATAGACTATCTCAAAGTCATATTCCTAAAGGAACCCCAACCAGTGCCTCTATCTCAGGTTCATATCTCTCTATGTGAATACATACCTAAGACTCTGATGTTATCAGAAAACAATAAAGTGATCTCCCAAGAGATAGTACCATCACCTCCTCATAGTGAAGACTACCACTCCTAACTCCAGGTCATGAGTCGCATAGTTCTTCTCATGGGGTCTCAACTTCCTTGACCCATAGGTGATCATTTCCTACCTCTACATCAACACATATCCAACACCATCTCTAGAGGCATCCTGTTACACTACATAATCCACTTCCTCCTATGGTAGTATCAAAATAGGATCACTAGTCATCCTCGGACTCAAATCCTCAAAGGATCTCTAACACTTCTCAGTCTAGGTAAATTTATTTCATTTCCATGTCAAGGTTGTTAAAGGGTATGAAATCCTTGATAAGTACACCATAAAACCTCTGATTCCATAATTGACTCTACAAGAGTTCCCCATGATACTATTACTCTCTAATCATGTCTCAAATCCTTGCTCATGTGTCTCATGTGATCTTACTAAGACACCGAGGACATGAGGGTGACAATATATAACAATAATATGAACTAATTCATGAAGGTTTTAAGAACCATTTCACTAGTTTCTCAACACTTCTAGAGAGTCCAACATGTCGAATGGTATCACCATCAACTCAAAGTGACCATAGTGGCTATAGAAATCCACTTTTGATGTAGTATCCTCTCAAACCAGGAGCTGGTGACAACCCGTACTAAGGTAAGACCCTAAAAACCAATTCTCCCCAATACACTAGTTAAATAATTCATCTATTATACAGGGTGGATAATCCTCCCTAACAATCACCAAAATAATGTGATATTAGTCCACACCTCACCTCAAGCTCTCATCTACATACTAGGAGAACAACATCAGGATACCTAGGTAAAAACATTGTACCTTACTAAGCCCTACCTCTATAGATACTCCAACAACACCACTATCTCTCATAGCCCCACGGGGTCATCTGACATGCTAATGATAACATTGGGTCCTCCCTATTAAATTGTATTCAGATTTTTATCTCACTATTGGGCGGTAAACCTAGAACATCCTTAGAAAACATGTCATCATACCCCACTATCATTGTCGGAATCTAAGATATCATAACATCCACTAATCCATGTGTAATAATATAAAACTTATGAATATATTGTAACCTCTTTAGAATGAGTTCATATTTCTCTTCCCGATGATCACTACTTATTAAAGGAGGAAAAAAACATCCGACAAACTAGAAGCAAAACTATCTTAATTGGTGAGATCCATCTAAGAATGGATGGTATAAAACCTTTCTATAGTGAGGAAAACATCATAGGGTCTCACTAATACTACAAAATAATTTTGTATGAAGCTCTATCTCCTTATAGAGTGAGTTAACCTCATCAGAATAAATGTGTTATCACCGATCCTATCTTTATGATCCTCAAATATAGGGGTGAAGAAAAAATCCTCCACTAGTATAACTAGGTCTCAAACTAGGGATACATACATGGATATTTCTCTCTTCCTTTCATGTATGAATCCATCCTAAATATATCCATCACAAGACTCTACTGAAACCTAATGTCATCCTATAATAGTCTCTCCATGAGGACCACCATCATAATGGGTCATATCTGAGTGGGATATCTAAACCATAGGATCAACTCTAACCTCAAACACCTATGAAGGTATTCTAGATCAATAAGAAAAATGGGTTATCACTATCTCTAGAACCTAAAATTCACACTTAGAATAGGTGCATCATCCACTAGTACCACCAGATCCAATTGATTCACTACAAAGAGCATTGGTTGTGAGTGAAACTATCTGGTTAGTAGGGATTTTCCTAATTCTGAAGACTTAGATTACCAAATCACTCAAATACCCCACTTCCTAGAGATATAGCTCACCATGTAACCTTAGTGACCTATAGAACTAGATCTCATATATTTCACTAAGACTACATTCATCCTCATCATTATCTAATAGTATAATCTACTGCTCAACGAGTGGGGGTGCTGCTACCTACCCAGCTAGAAGAAAGATCTCATGAGATAGATCATAACCTGATGTCTCGTCACTCATTTAATCATCATCATGATCTAGAATCAAAAAACTATTTTATTTCTTTGTGGAGGAATATTTAAAGTTATCAAAACATAACCATGGTCAAATGAGAATATATATGGGGAGATTACTCAAGAAGGATAGTCAAAGGACTCAATCCTATATGATGGGTGTACCAATGTTCCATGCAACTAATTTCTCTGTATTCCAAGTCAATAAGAAGGTATTCAGATTCTTGGTGTGTGGTTATGTTAGATGACTCACCAACATTGGGTTCCCTAGCCTAAAATTCAGACTTGATACACTTTTTACTGTATTTATCTAAATTCCAAACCAAACCTCATAAGGGGAAAAACACCAAACACTATATTGAGGTCATGCCACCTCTGATACCACTCTATAATGACCCAACCCACTAGGGACTTTCTAGTCATCCAAATACTAATCCACCACAACCCCAATACCATCTCTATAGGCCATGGGATGGTGACAAGCACTAATAATTCATAACTAAAATGGGAATATTTTTCCTTATGTACCTAGATGCGTGAACCCAACCATCTCAATAAAGAATTGAATAGGAATAATAATTAATGTTAGTAACATATAGAGTATAAATCATTCATGAAATAACCTCTATGGAATACAAAAGAGCATGACACTGTATTATGAAAAGTAAAGGGAAAATACATGACCAACCAGAAATGATTCCCCAACCTGATAGAAACTAGAAAGAAAGAAATATGAGAGAGACTGACTTCTAATCACCTATCTATGACCACTATACATGGTCAAATTCACCCAATTATCCCTAAGATCCACCAATTACACCTATGACCTATACATTGTCTCGATAAGACATGACACATGTAGGAAAATATCATGCAGGGTGAGTATATACATACCAAAAAGGATTCCCCAATACTGATGAGGAAAAATAGAAGACACGATATTATAACTCAACTCAACCCAAAGTAAGTGGGAAATGAAACCCAAAATTATAGATATATGATCATATAAGAAACCCAAACAAGGGAGAAAGTGAATCTTCATCTCACAGCCCCATCTAGATTGATGAGTAAGCATGTAGCTCCAAAAATAAGTATGTCTCTGATTCCTAACATCTCATCTGTATTTTATAATAAGTGGGATTAAAACTTCATAGATAGAGGACCCATGCCCTGATATAATAGGGAATTTCCTCTTCTACCTATATAATGAATATGGAGGACTTTCACCCTAGTGACATAGGGGAGTATCATCTCCATGGATAGAGGACCTTCACCCTAGTTTGACATTGGAGCACCATCTCTATCTAAACAATGAGTATAGAGGACCCACACAACTGTAAAAGGGTCACGTAGGGGGGGGATCGCACCTCAACACTGTATGCACCATAGTTGAGGGAGACATAACTCCAAAAAATGTATCCTATGTAACCTCACGAGATGAGTGGTGGGGCCTGTACTATACAAATATGCTCCAAAACCAAGGGATCCACTACTCCCTGAGAGGATCTATATGCCATCGGAGCTCGAAGATAGGGGAGTGACACTCTGGTGGAAGGGGGACCTTCACCCACTATAGTATGAGGGGGTATTGTCTCCATATTTATAAAGAGTATGGGGGACCTTCACCCTAGTGTTAAAGGGGTGTATTATCCTCATGGATAGAGGACCAGCACCCTTGTGTTATTGTGGAGTATCGCCTCTTCTTGTAAAAAGAGTATAGGGGACCCACTCCCTAGAGTGATAGGGGAGTACCATCCCTATGGATAGAGGATATGTTCTTTGGTATGGTATGGGAGTACCATCTCTATATTGAACTATGAGTATGGGGGAACTGTTCTATGCTGTAACCGGGGAGTCCCCCCCCCCCAATAACACTCTGATGATCACACCCAATTAGTACCATTGTCAAACATCGCCTGAAGAAGCTTCACACTCAGAATATCTCAAATTGTATCTCAAAATAAAAAAACGCTATGAAGGATACTGTCACATTCTCAGTGGAAAAACACTGAGGATATTCTACTCAAGGGGAAAATATGAGTCCAAATTAAGGATATATGATAGATAGAATTTTCTAAAAAGGGGATATATTGTGTATATGGGTTCCACACAGGGTGTGGTATCACTCCAATTATAATTTGTTTCCTCGTATGCAAATGTATTAGAATCCATGTCGCAGTAAATGGCATGTATAGGTCATACATGACATGTCTCAACTACTCAGGATCTTCTCATGTCCTTCTAATCGTGTCTGTGTAGATCAGTATGTGCCCGTGCACCTGGCCCTATACTTGTTTGTGCCCAAGTGTTTAGCGGTGCATGTGTACTCCCAAAGTACATAGTGTGTCTAGCCACATGGGGTCATGGGCATGTGCTAGTTGGAACATGGTTTGGATCCCCATGTAGAGTCACATGGCATATGGGTCCCACCACATTTCATGTGATCCATAACTCCACCAAAAAATCCAAGTGATGTAGAATCTAATGAACACACTATATGTTCTCCCTCACTACATGGTGTGTACTCAAAATTTATGAAAAAAGTATAGACCTTCACACAGTTCTCTAGATCCACCTTCACTATATCGAATCGAGTCACCGGACTACCCGAAATCAGTGTGGGTTTCCTCTAGCCATAAAATCCTGGCCTCCAGTGGCTAAAAATTGGAAATTGTTTATCTGCAAGAAGCTCACACACCACCTTTTGTTAAAACTGATGCTTACCATTATATCATTTCACCACTCCTAATCCCATATCCCTGAAAAGTCACACAGAAACCACTATCCATCCTGATTCACCCTCAAAAAGTCAATTCATTCATTTCACATGAATCTATCATGAATATGGGGGTTTAATAGCACTCGAACCTTCCAATAAATTTGGAATCGTGAAACCATATTCCAATGTTGGAAAATATGAATAGTGTGGGTGGGGGAGAAACACATGAGCAAAGTGAATAAATCTATGGAAAATCATTCTTGTAAAATGGTCATAAATTGCGGATTAGTAGGGTTGATAGCATGTGCAACAAGATATATTTATTAAATTAAAAAAAAATAAATCATAATAGTGCTCAGGTGAAGGATAAATTAACTGAAGATCAAAGAATAACACATAATAGCATGATAAATAATTTTATAAAGGGAGAAAACTGAAAATCACAAGTCCTTATTTGATTATCATTGGTGAATAATGGTTTCCACAGTGATGGAGAAGATTCACTGCATTGACTACCTCTAGATTCACCTTAATCTAATATTTGTTCATCGTTCGATGTGAATCCACTAATTAAGAAAACTCTAATTATCCTCTCAGATATATCAAGGTTTATGTGGATAACCCATGTAAAATTGATATAATGGTCTATTTATAGAGGATTTAATTAGGTCGTTTAATAAAATAAATAAATTATTAATTTATTTATTTTAATTAAACACACCCACCAACAACTACCTCTACCATACATTTGATGCCTATAAACCTTAGGTCATGATTAGTTTAAACCCCTCATACTGGATTCATCATTGATCTTAGATATCCAATTTTAGGCTTCATTCTAGAGATATTTTAGTTTTTCTAAAAAAATGTGCACGTGTGATATTAAAAAATTAATACTTTTATAATTTCAATTCTGAGTTCATCGGGTCTTAGAATCTCACACCATCTCAAATATTGGAACTAAATATATTTCTTAATAAATTGAAAATTATTACAAGGAAATAATAGATTCTCTATATATTCTCCACATATATTCCATTTTTTCATGATTCTTTCTTTGAGAAGGAATATTTTTACTGGTTGTTTGCTCTTGCTTCATCATACATTGAAGGGATCTTTCTCTTTATTTGTTATCTGATTCACCTCACCCTTTATTGTTGGGGGTTATTACTTCACTCTATGTATATTCTTATTACTTAAAAATTGAGCATATCCTCCCTTTTTCTTCAAGGTTTCTTCACATTCATTCCAAGAGAGATGTTGTGAGTGTAATAGAGGAGGTACTTAGTACATGTTTCTGTAAGCTCCTTGTGTTTCCTATGAGTCTTCAATACTATTTTTCAAATTTTTTGGTTTTCTTATAGTATAGTATTTCTCTTTATACACTACTAGAGTTTTATAACTCCCTTTTTGTTCCTTTTCTATCCCTTATTTAGTCTAGTAGCAATATCTTTCCAAATTCCCATGTTTAGAACATATAAAACATATCTTGTTAAAAACATACCTCATGTCATCATTTCTTGATTGAAATTTTGATTTAGGTAGAGTTATAATTATAAATTTTATCCCTTGATCTTCTTGACACATACTCATAATGTATCCCAGTCTTTAATAGTAATAGAATTTGATGGATACCTTCTTCTGACATATGTTTCATTCATAATTTTCAAGAAGCATCTACTTATTTTCAAATTTATCAATATTTTTGTCTTCAAAATATGAAATATATTCTAATAATTCAAGAAAACATGAAATATGACCATGGATCCCACAAAAATATAACATATGTTCATCACTTCTTGTATAAGTCTTTCTAGTCCTGTTTCTAGTACGTAAATGATTTTTCTTATATATGGAACTTTTTAGGGATCTCTTCCTCATATGCATGGGATATGGTTCATTATATTCAATACCATATTTTCCCATACTGCATGGACTTTGGGATGGGACAATCATTTCTTGATTTTCCTTCAAAGTATTATATTTTCTTTTAATTTCATTATTACATATCGATGGATAATCAAATAATAAATGAAAATCATCCTTCAATTTGGGAATGACTTTAACATCATATTTCTTCACTTATTTATTGAATAATTATATATCTTATACAAATTTTTTAATATTATTATCCCTTGATTCATGTTAAGAATAAATTACTCTCTTGATATTATTACCTCTACTCATATCATCTTCCAATTCCCATGAGAGCTTATCCAAAATGTCACTTTTCTCATTTATTTTAAAATTCATTTAAGAAAAATAATATTTAATGAAATCATTCATTTTTTGTGGACTTTGATTCTCATGTACCCATTCTGATAGGTTTGTATCAAGATCATCATTTCTAAATTCCAAATTCTGAATTTCTTTTGATTTCATATTATTTACCTTGTTATCATCTTGGATTTTTTTCAATTATTTATCTTGGGAATAATTATTCTCCCTTATATCTATCGTCACTTCAACATGTATTTTATTTAAAAAAATATATTGTTGATTTAAATTTCCTAAACTTGGATTCATATATCATAAAACTTATATTCTTCTTTCAATTTCTAATTTTATACATTTCTTACATGTACAACCTCCACTTTTATCCCTCTTGTAATTTATTCATCATCAGTAGTTTTAGCATCACATGGAATATCTTGTTATTCACATATTCTTATAGTATCATTAAATGTGTAAATATTTTCACTGTCTGATTCATCCAAACTTTTCTTCAATAAATTGTTGGTTTACTTTAACTCAATCACACTCTTTCTATTGATACCTCCACACTGAGGAATACCACCAGTCTTATTATTATTCTTTGAAGTTAGATCCTTTTCCATGGAACACCAAGATAAGAGAAAAATAAACGTCAATTTCAATAGATGAATAAACTAGGCAGAGAAAAAAATACAACAAAATCCACCTACCCTCTTATTCCAATTTTTAGGCCCAAAAGGGGATTAGATACATTGAGAGGGGGTGAATTGAGGTACGGATATTCTTTTCAAAATTATTTCTGACCCAATAAATATAGACCTATTTATTTTGAGTGTCACTTCATTTTATCTTTATTGTTAATGTTAATCTTATCCTTTCCAACTTAATCTGATGATGATTCATAGCAAGTAAATCTATAAATAAATCACAAGGAAACACATATTTTTACTTGGTTCACCCTCACTAGGCTGCATCCAAGGAGCATACAATGGAAATGTACCAATATAACAAATCCACTAAATATCACTAGAAATAAAAGGTTTGGAGCAGACTCACTATCCCTTCTAGTTTACAACAATTTACAATTAGAAAGTACACTACTCTCTATCTCTGTTCTTGAGGTAAACTCACTGATTCTCCTATATAATCCTCTGATAATCATTTCTAAGTTTAATCACACATGTGTGTGTATTTATACTCTTGTTTCATCAAGGATATTACAACCACATTTTCATGATACTTTTCTTCATATAGTGTGTGACCCCAAGGTAAACCCCCTTTATGAGACCCCGTCCTGATATCTCTTTACAAGAATCCTCTGTGAGACTCCTCCATGATACCTTCAATGTGATACCTATCTATAATACCTCTCTATGGGACCTCATCACAAGAACTTGTTCTATTCATGTGGACCATGAGATGGTGTAATACATTATTCTTCTTATATGCATCACAAGACTATATATTGTTCATGCGGATCATGTGAATTTGTTTTTTTCACTCAGATCGTGTGTCTTTATTATTTTCATTCGGATTGCATGACTATGGTGTGATTCCTTGTTCAGGTTACACAGATCATGTGATATCAACGGGTCTATCTATGAACACAAACACCCTATGCATACATCTCTTCTCAAGATACCATGATGAGACCCTTTCACAAGTCTTTGTTATAATTATATGTATTGCATGATTCCTGAAAAAGACTTAGTTATGGTTATTAAAAAAACTTACACGATGTCAATCATGTACACTCCCTCTCTTTGTATGAAAACCCTTCTCTGAACTTTGCTTCATATAAATCATTTTAAAAAAACTTAGTTATATCTTATGTATGGGTCAGTGGGTATTTATAGGAAAAATTACACCACCTTAACTTCAAAAATTGCAGTTTGCCTCTTATTCCACTGCCTTAAAATTTCCATCATGTTCTTCATGTGATCCCATCATGAGACCAAAATATAATCATACAGTAGTCATATTTATTTCCATCCAATGATTATTGTGATCCCATTGCATGAACCAAAGAAAATCATGAGTTATTCATGTGATCCCATCATGAGATCTAGTGACAATCATGGAGTCGGTGACATTATCTTCCAACGATTTGTGAGATCCCATCACATGTTCCAAAGAAAATCATGCACTCATGAGTTTTTGAACAACCATGTGACATCTCTGTCATTTATAATTTATTTTCATTCATGCACTTCACATGATCCCACCAAGATATCCCTTGATAATCATGTGGTGTATTTAAGTGATTTTCATGATCTCTTAATAAGATCCTCTAAAAACATATGGTGCTTCATATGAATCATTCACATGATATGTTGGAAATTCATGGGATATGCATGATATATTAAAACATATTGTGATAGCACGATCTCATCACATGATTAGTTATGACATTTATGATTCATGGGATCAGTTCTGACATTTGTTCTCTGCATGATCAATTCTAGAATTCACTCTCCGTGTGAATAGTTCAGGTATTCATGCTCCGCAAGATTAGTTATGACATTTACACCAAATCCTCATGCCTCCTTCGTCTACTAACCTTTTTCAATAGCATCAAAACTTTTCAACAGACACAAAAAACCCAAAAGAACCATATATAGGGACTTATCAAACAAATATCTTAGAATATTTATTTTGAATGAACTTTTTTCATGTCTCTATAAGGAGTTAGTGGGTGGACCACTTTTTTATAAGGAAAAATAATGATTCATAACATATGGAAAACATACATTGGTCTTATGGTTAGATAAGAGTAGAATGAAATAAAATCTACAAATATTGACTTAATGTACCAACCTGAGGTTTAGAGAATAAGATCTACTAAGGTAAATCTAATGAGTTTCATAGACCAAGTCAAAAGTACATATACTGTTAGGGAATTGAAAAATACAAGTTGGAACAATTTGAGAGAGAATTGTAACCACTGTCACATGGAATAAATATATCCAAGAAGACATGTGTGGGGAATATAAGGTGAAAAATGTGGTAAGTTGAATTATATAATCACCAGAAATAGATCTATCACTTATGTCATTCTCTGTACTAGATATGATATTCCCAACATATACTCTAATGTATGAAAATATCAGTATAATCCAGGAGAGATACATGGTTAGTAGTCATAAATATCTAATTTTACTTGAGAGGGTATAAGGAATATGTTCTTGGTGCATAGAGAGTAAGGGATACTAATTTTAAAGGAGACATAGACTAGTCTTCCTTTGAATCAATATAATCTAATATCACAGTCAGGCAAGGGTAATGATAAAGAGAAGCTCATTCAATCCATTGGTATTCATATCTACAAATACTGAGTGTGTTGTGACTTATAATGTAATTAAAGAGGTAGTTTATAATACAAAATGATTTGTTATAATTCTTAGATTACCACCTTATAAGTAAAGTTTTACCATAATATAAGTTATGATAATACTATTACTGGTACTATCCTGGATTTCATGTTTTGACAGTTGACAGAAGAAATATACTCATGAATATCATCTCTTAAGGAGTATTACTCAAGGTGGTGAATTCATAGATAGTATAATATCCATTAAGTGGAGACATGGAAGGGAAAACAACTAAATACATAACCCTATAGAAGCATGATCTTATCATTTGTGAGCTAAAAAGGTCCATTAGTAAGTTGTATCTAGTGTGAGTGGTATTTTTGTAATAGTGGGTTCCCTAGACCCAACTTAAATGGTACTTTTGGATTACCATATCATTTATGAAATGAGTTATGAATGATGTACACTTACCATAATAGTTTTTATATTTCTACATCTAATATTTAAATGTTAATGTCTATATATTATTTTTTATATCAAAAGGTTATAGAAGTTCTCATGTTATAATGATAACCTCAATATACTATGACATTAATCTTAAACATATTTATTGTAGTCTAGATATATCAAATGGAATGAAAATTGATGGTATCTAGTTATCTGGTGTTGGGGACTCATAAGCATTGAGACTTATTCGCATGAAGGTCTCACGTGACAGTCTCAAGTAGTTGAGATCATGAGATCTAACCAGTTAATAGGAATAACTCATGTTTTAGGTTTCATTCATAGTTATTATTTATGAACACGTGTAATGGTCTCATGACTTGAGATTATTATCATTGTATACTATTTGATCATGTACTTAGTTTCAAGGAAAAAACTACAACATTGATGTCTTTTTGAGGTAGCTTGTGTTGGGTGTGTCATTGGTGGTACGACATTGATTGAATGATCAAGATATAATTTTTCACTTCCATATGGAAGTTATATCTTGGGCCTAGTTGTTCAGTATGGTAGTGCCTTCACTAAATCGATTTCCATGGTAGAATAAGGTAATTTTGTTTAGTGATATAAATGAATAATAAAGTATGAAGGGATGATGATATAAAGTGTGAGTCCGTCTTTATAATATATCACAAGAAAATGAGATTATATTACATGGTGTATGGTTATAAGAAATGTTATCATTGCTATGAATTTTCCTTATCTCTTTAGGGGATTTTATGGGTTGCTAATCTACACTCCTTATTTGTGAATTGTATTTAATACTTTATAGATAAGAGCCTAGAGGGTCACACACATAGCATATTAAAAATTATGGTCTATTCTAATGGATAGGATTTTAGTATATCCAAGAATATATGATCACCATGAAATAAATAAATTTATATTATTCATGTTTAGAATAATTTTTTTTCATTTATTTATTAAAATTATTCACAATATATTAAGTGCATACATGGAATAATATTATATGAATATATATTATTTTAATATTCAAGTATTTTTTTGATATTTACAGGAACGTCGAGTCAATTTAATGGTTGTATTTTATCACCTAATATGTATTTATTATATTAAAATAAAGTGATAAAAATATAAATTATGTTTATAATATAGTTAGTTATTTATAACATGTCGTTTATGGCTTATTTATTGGGTAATAAAAATCTGGGGGTTGAGGATCCATTTACAAGTATTTTTTACCTCGCTATATAAGGAGTAGGTTGATCTCATTTGATCCACTATTAATTATGTGATTTTTGATAGGATCCCTCTCCTCTATCATGCTTACTAGAGAGAGAATATCTCCATCCAATCAATCAGACTGATTTCTCCATCGTGGATTGAAGGAACAACAATTCTGTGATCGTCGGGATGTCTAATTCGTCATCAAATCTCCCTTCTACCACCTATAATTTAATAAAATACATTTCTACAGACTTTCAAAGTCAACATGGATGATCAAGAAGGATCCTTATTTGGTTCATTCAAGAAATATACTTTAGTGATTATTGGTTGATGAACATGACTTCAAATTGAATTGTGTAATTTTTCATTTTATTTTTATGCTAAAATTTATCATGAAAAATCCTTAAAAGTTGTCTCGGTCTACGCATTTCTGAATTTGACATAGTTATTTCATTTGGTGAGGTAAAAAAATTTAAATACACATCAAATATGCTTCCACTGTGCACCCTGGTACCTTCCCCCTGGACCTTGAGAGGCATGGGACCTTGGTAAGATATCAAAGTTTTTTAGTACTCCATATACACTATATTCATTGATGAATTGTTTGATGTGTCTCAATCATTTGAATCATCTTCATGGGATCCTACAGGGAACCCATGTAGGTTCCAGGTATAGAGGAAGTGTCATATGGTACATTCCCAACATTTATTTTTTTTCATTATCGATGATTAATCAAGTATTTAAATGATGTTAAATTCTATGATCAACAAAATTGAATCAAAGAATATAGAAAATGGTTGAACATTGGAACAAAAGTGTAGAATCATCACATGTTATTTATAATTAATTTAATAAATAAAAGAATTTCCTTGTGATAAATTATTTCTTTATAGATGGATTAGAAAATGTCGCTACATCGTACTGTTATTGAGTTGTAGGAATCAAGAGTATATTCCCTCTAGTGGTGATCCACACATGTTTCATGAACCTCCAAACATCGTCGTAGGAATCTCTGAGTGCTATCACAAAATATCGTATCTATTTCATCATTCGCCTTGATTTCCCTAAGAACTACTTCAAGGAAGGGCTCCCTTCAATCTCTCTATAACTTGAGAGTGGTTATGGAAGAGGAACACTCTCCATTTTTTAGAACATTCTTGGAGAGGGAGCTCTCTAGGACTTTGAGATAATTCTCTCCAGATCTCATTGTGCACAATACAATAATGAATTTGATCACTTATGAAAATAATATAATTGGGTTTATATAGTGTCGGGGTTAGAAAATAATATTTTCACATGCACACTATTATTTTTATAATCCTTGTGAAACCCCATTTCTATGATGGTAATATTATTGTTATTATTAATTCGTGACATATGATAAACTCACGAATCATATTAAATATTATTTAATCAAATAATATTCAATGTATATTATTTCTCATTAGACCATTAAACTTATTCTTACATTCCTCCATAATATTAATCAATACTTGAATAATGAATATTTATTTAATAAATAAATATCACTACATTATTCAAGAATAAATATTTTATTCACTAAATTAAAAATAAATATTTATTAAATATTATACTAATATAATATTCTCTCAAATAACTGTTGATAGAATATATGTGATCAATAAAACATGAATAAGTATTGAACCATGTGTGGGAATAACATTTATTGAACTTGTTAATTAATTAATAATAATATAGTATTTAACTAGGATTCCAATTATACTTAGTGTGTGGCACTTTAGGCCTCTCTCTCAGTGTAATTAGTCGAAGAATCCAAAATTTCAAGTTTATAATCTAGTAATATTCCAAAGAACCCATAGGGAATGAATTTAATGTCACAATGAAATATTACCACATACTGACACATACTATGTAATATAATGTCTTTATTATGATATCTCTAATAAAATAAGTTGGATGTTGGTTCCATTAGCATATGTGCTCGATGTTTATTTCTTTGATATTTCATAAATCCGATATGTCTATAGAACAACATAGATATGGATTTTTTTAGGCTATATAATCTCCATCAAAGGGTATTAGATATCAACTTTTATTAAAAGAATATAATGGAAAATACTTTATGACATTATTCATTAATGAAATATTACTCGTGATGCACCCAATGTATCTTACCTCTCTGTGAACATATTTCATCACAATTTTCATAAATATATCAATGTATGTGACTTATAATACTCATGAATAACAATGTTAAATTCTAAGGAACAATTCACGTATCCTCATATTGGAACATCCAATAATACATATAAATGTATATTTCCAACTAGTGGGTATTGTTCTCATAATATCCTATACTGGATATTACCAAGGGCTTACACCATGATAAGGTGCCTTAAAGTCCTATGAGTCTCCATACTAGATAGAATGTATCATTTGTGTCCCTAAAATGATTTATCCTGCTATAGATCATATATTTAAGAATACTATCGTGGAACTTCTAGGTTCTCATCATAATGAAGAACTGTTATGATCTTTCAGTATGAGATATACTCTTAATACATTATCACATACTATGTTATGAATAATAACATTAATGATATGATAAGGAGTTTATTAATATTCTAAATAATGAATATAGGTTATCATAAAGTATACTGAAGTTGGTTATAGGGAACCAACTCCAACAGACTCCCACTTTCACTAAATCCAACTGTTAACCACCTTCAGAATTATAGCTCTCACATGATACTCATGATTCTACTAATATAGGCCTTTATTCAATGGGTCTTATGTGATTTATTCTATGGGAACCCTGATTACTATAGCATCACCCATCTGGAAAAAAATACCTCTAGAGGTGATACTTATGGATTATGTTCTTTGTTCATTGGTGTGACCTTGGATCTATTGAAAGAGACACCGTTGTGGTATTATCACATTATAATGTGATAGGATCTTTATTATTAGATACCAAATCAATATCTAGAAAAAGTTTTGTATCCAAAAGTATTTATTGGATGCATCACAAGATACTATATACTCAGACTATGCTTTAGAATCATCAACAACTGTATTCTTTGAACTCTTATAGCTCACAGCTCCTCTGTTAAGATAGAAAACATATCCTAACTATGAATTCAGATTAGTTTGATCTGTTTGAAAACTGGAATTATTATAACCCTTGATGACTAGCTCCAAGTATCCTTCATACACTAAGAACATATCCTTAGTTCTTCTCAGATACTTATTATAGACTTAACAGCATACCAATTCTATTCTCATAGATTAGCTTAATATATTCCTACCATTATTAATGCATATGAAACATCAAGTATAGTCCATAACATGGCATACATTTTTGATCCTATCACTGAAGCATATAGGATCTTACTTATTCTATCTTTATCCTATGATTTCTAAGGACATTTTTTCTTAGAAGGATGTATACCATGTGATACTGGAACCAATCTCCTCTTGAATTGTTCTATACTAAATCTCTTAAATATTTTTTCAATGTATTTACTTTGACATAGTCCATGCAACCTCATGGATATATCATGAATGATATTTATCCACAGAATATAGGTTATTTCACCTAAGTCATTCATGGATAAACACTTGTTTAACTAGTCCTTAACATACTATAATACTGGTAATTCATTTCCAATTAGTAATATTTCATCAATATATACTACAAGAAAAATGATTTCATTCCCACTAAACCTATTGTAAACACATGGCTCACATTTATTCCTAATGAAACCAAATTCTTTTATAGCTTCATCAAATTAAATGTTCCATGACATGGATACTTTCTTCAATCCATAAGTGGATTTATGAAAAAGGTAAATCATCTTGGAATCACCTGAAGTCGAAACCCTTTTGGTTGTGTCATATAGACATCTTCCGGAAGGTTTCCATTAAGGAAAGTTGTTTTGACATCCATATGAAAAATTTCATATTCATGGTAAGCTGCTATAGAAAGTAGAATTCTGATGAATTGTGAAAAAGTTTCATCATATTCAATTCCTTTAAGTTGTTTAAAACCTTTAGCCATTATCCTTTATTTATAGGTATTTAATTTACCTTCCATGTTTTTCTTTCTCTTGAATACCCATTTTCACCTGACAGGATTTACATCAAATAGCACATCGACCAGCACACAAACTTGGTTCTGATACATGGAATCCTTTTCAGAATTAATAGTTTATTTCCATCATTATTATTCTAAGGTATCTACTATATCTTTATAAGATATAGGTTCATAATTGTTAACCAATAATGACTCACCATCTTCAGGGACTAGAAAACCATATTTACCTTGTTCTCTTACCTCTCTAGTGCTCCTATGTAGTACTTGTGTTTCAAGAACTACTTCATACATGGGTAAATGTGGAATATATTCCTGTACTAACTCTTATGTATCTTGGGAATTAACTTCATCGAAGTCAATATTACTCCCACTATCATTTTTTGGGATATTCTTTCTCTCAAGAAAGATGGATTTCCCGATGATGGTCACATTCTTTTCTGAGGGGTTGTATAGGTAGTATACCTTTTTTTCCTTAAGATACCCAATAAATACACACTTTGTGCCCTAAGGTGCTAGTTTGTTGCTTGATAAGGCATTAACAAATGCATTGTCACCCCATACATTTGTATGGGGGGAATTCTGCACTATAGATCAAATGGAATTCCATTTTATTCTTTTGTCGGTACTCAGTTTGGTGTGCATGTAGTGTTTTTTAATGCATATCCCCAAAAGGATAATGAAAGAACTGTATATATCACCATCGACCTTACCATGTCTAATATGGCACGATTCCTCATTTCACTAACACTATTACAATATATTGTGTAAGGTGGAGGGAATTGAGATAGAATTCAAAAATCCCATAGAAATTTCATGAACTATTGGTTAAGATATTCAACACATTGATCCAATTGAAGCTTCTTTATATTCTTTCCATATTGACTCTCTAATTCATTATTTAAGTAATTGAATTTATCAAAGGAATAAAACTATTACCTCATCATGTAGACATTTCCATATCTACTCAAGTCATTAGTAAAAGTTATGAAGTAAGAATACCCACCTCAAGCTTCTTCTAAAAAATTTCTACACACATTAGTGTGTACCAATCCCAAAATATATGTAGACCTTTCACCCTATCCACTGAATGTCAATTTAGTTATTTTTTCTTATAAACAATCATGGAATATTTCAAGTGGTTTTAGATCAAAAGAGTCTAAATAACAATCTTCATAGATATTTTTCAAACACTTATCATTAACATAACCAAGAAGGTGATGCCATAGTTTGGTGTTATATGAGTCATGTGAACTTGATTCGTTATCGATTTCCAATAATTGGTTTTCTTAATTTAATACATAAAGACCATTATTTAAATGTTTCATACCATAACATATGTCATATTTATAAATGAATTAACTTTTTTTTAAAACATGAAAATAAAACTATCTGCATATAGTCATGATACAGAAATAATATTCTTGGTAAAAATTGATACATAATAACAATCCATTAAACCTGATATTATTCTTATTAGAAATAAAATTTGGAGGTCTCTAAAGGCTAAATAATTCATCCTCAAATCATTGGAATCTTGAAAATCAACCTATCCCTTTGAAATCTTTCAGAATCTACTATGTTCCAACATTTGGATACAGATGTGAGCACTAGAAGTTGTATATAATACCCAATGTATAGATATTGAAATATTACACTTGATAACAAATACACCTTTAGCTTCTGTTTTCTTCTGGGGTGCAGTTCCTCTTTCAGTGGACTTGGTTGCCACATGAAAAACATACTTCCTTTTTTCTGTTCCCTTCCATTGGATATTTATCTTCTTGGAAGGATAGTGCTTGGATGCTTTAGACTTTTAATGAGTCTTGGGTACCTTTTCCTTGTTCTTTATTTTCTTATTCACTATATGGACCATGGTTTTTTCACACCCCATATTATTATCCTCTTGGAGAATCCATGTAAGATTTTCTAAAATACTCTTCTCATTATTCCTCATGTTATAAATAATAATAAAATTGGATAAGGACCTGGGTAGTAAGGACAGTTTGAGATCTATTCTAAACTCATCTAAGAATTTAATCCATAAGATGTTTAAGAATTCAATGTAGCTAATAAGCTTGACTACATGAGGTCCAACTGGCGTCGACTCTCTAATCTTAGTAGAAAATAGAGCATTGAAGATCTCATATCTCTCTTACCTTGCCTTCTCTTGATAAAGATCCTAAAATTGATACATCATGCTATGAACATCCATGTCATCATGTTTCTTCATAATATCATTGGTTATGGATGATATTATGAAACAATAAACATCAAAAGAATCATTCAAATGTTACTCATAGAGAGATAACTCATCCTCACTAGCCTCATTAACTGGCATATCATAAATAGTCTCTTCCAACACATACAATTTCCTTTCAGGGCATAAGATAACAAGTAAGCGCCTTTTCCATTCTTAAAAATGTGTGTCGATGAGAAGGTTATCCTTCTTTAAGTATGGAACACAATGATATGTTTGAAGTCATTTTATGACTTTTTTTACAAATAATATGACCATAGTTTTAGTAATTTATCTGATAAAATTTTGATAGATAAATAGATATTTTATTTATTAATTGCCCACTATTTTATCAAAACACAATATCCCTCACCATTGGATTCAGAATATCCTATTTCTTGGTCATTCTAGTAGAAAAGATCCATATTACCCTTTTAATCACCCCAAATTTGGTCGGTCTATAAATTTTAAGGTTTTTAGGTATGCATTCCCAATTCCTACTGCATTAACACACAATTCCTTGTTTAATTGAGTGGACTCCTCAATCCTGAAATCCTTAAATTGGATTACCTCTACCTTTTCTTCTAAGTCACACCAAGTCATGATTTGGTAGTCAACCCTTAATGTAAACTAAGTTATGTCAACCCAAAAATTCAAGTTATAATTCCTTGATAATTGAAAGCACCCCAACATTGGTTAGTCAATCACTTTAAACAATGGTTCAATTTTAACTCTCAAGTAGTGGAAGGATATATTGATTTAAAATATCTAATTGAGAGTTTTTATCTTTATTGCGTAAATTTACATTTATTATCTTTATTAAATGGTTGTTAATATTAAGTGGATTTAACTAAGTGATTAACCATGTCCTAGATAATATTTATGAATAATCCAATTTATTTCAGTTCAATATTGCATTCTGGTTAATTCGTTAATTCATGTGAATGCGAAAAGACATCCATAATGAAATGGACATGCAATTCAATAGAAATAAAATAGTATAGTGGCATGATAATGAGATTTTACTAAGGGTTAGTTTATCTAGTGGATGATAAACTAACCACTGATCTAGGGGAAAACAACTTGAAACATTTATGGTTCATGTTTCCTCTTTCCACTTGTACACCTATGTATCTCTCTTGAATTGATTTCACCTCAGCTCAAAACTTGAACTGCCTCCACTATCTTTGTAGCTTCATCCATTACATATTATTTTAGTCACATAATGGTGAGGTGAATTTAAGGATTGGTTTGGGGTTTACAAAAAAGAAACCATGGGCACACTGACTCTTACATAATGAGAGAATAGATGACATGCGGGCCAACAATTTAACCTAACAATAATTTAAATGAAACCAATCACATACAATGTTCTGATCAAGGCTCATGATTATCCACATGCATGCAACAAATTACACATGTAATAAAATTACCATTCAACTATAATCGTTCTTATTTAAGATAAATCACACTCAAATCAATTAATTATCTTCTTTGATTATTCAATTCTTTTATCTTAATTCTCATCTGAATTTTTCTTGAGATTCTCATTCAACATAATTTTAAACAAATTAGATAAATTTATTTAAAATTAATTGTGTATAAAAATGTACCTTGAAGACAACATGGTGAGTACCTATCCAAACTACCAAATGTGTATTTTAATCATATACTATTTACTCTTGTGACATGTGGCATACATGAATTATCACATAATTTCATGACGTGTACTGTCAACTTACCAACCATAGGGAACACATGTCATTTACATAGTGTGTTATGCTTCAGTGCGTATAGAGTAATAATTGTAATATGACTTATTCCTTATATGTAGATCTGAACATTATATATAAATTAATTATAAATTTATATATATATATATATATATAACCCATCATGTGGCATGTACTATCATCATAATTATCACATAGAACACATGTTTATTAAGTTTTCATAGTGCAATAAATTGATTTTTAATTCTATGCAATTTGGTAAAAGTACACATTGTGTACATTAAAGCTACACAGTGTGTATTATTCGTACCGTCTATCCTTAGAAAATGATTAGGGACTCATTGTGTAACCATGTAATGAAAAATATTAGAGTAAACAACATATACATGGGATATATGATGTGTGGTCTTTGAGTTACATGGTCACCATGATGTAGTTCGTGTAAGAAGATATATGGACCATATGTGACTAAGGGACAACATGTCATGTACAGATTCTACACAGTGTGTTCTCTAGCTGAATGTGCACCAGGTTGGCTCAGTCAATATGTTTTGTATAATTAAATTCACCGCATGTAATAAACTCACGTGTCTTGAATTAATTATGAATTAATTCATGGTGTATTTAACACTAGTACACAGCGTGTACCTCCGTGTTTCAAGGTATGTACGGATGTTACACAGTGTGTTATTCGGATGAACGTATTCTAGGATGATTCGGTCAACATGCGGTGTTGGATTAAATTCACCATGTGTAACAAATTCACATGCCTTGAATTAATTATGATTTAATTCATGGTGTATTAAACACTAGTACATGTTGTGTACATCCGGGTTACACAACATGTACTCTTGTGTTATCTGGTCAGACTCCTCTGCACCTCCAAATAAGATCTTTGAATTTATTTCATTCATAAAATTAATCTATTTGATTATATTTTTGAGAAAAGAAAAAGAATAAAGTAGATCTCACAATTTGGATTAATGAATGATTAAACTAGAATTGAAAAATAATTAAAAATGCATAAATCAATCAACAACTTTTAAATAATTATGTTACCCCTCTGATACCACTTGTAGGTTCTCGGCATGGTGGAAGAATTAGATAGGACATGTCCAACATTAATTATTTTCATGGTCGATGATTATATCTAATATTTACACTACCATAAACATCATGATCAATGGAATTGAATCAAAGAATATAGACAATGGATAAACACCGTAACCAAAGTGCATGATCGTCACATATTATTTAAAATTAATTTATGTGATTAAATAATTACATTGAGGGAAATTCTATCTTCATTGATGGATCTAACAATGTTTCTTCATTGAATCATCATTGTGTTGTAAGAATCAAGATTATATTCCCTACAACCATGATCTACACGTGTTCCACGAACCTTTGAACATCACTGTATGAATCTATGGGTGCTAGCACAATAGCTCATATCACTTGCATCATTTGCATTTGATTATCCTAAAAACCACTTCAAGAAAGGATTCTCTTCAGTCTCTCTAGACTTGAGAGTGGTGGTGGAGGGGGGCCACTCTTTGATCTTGAAAACATTCTTGGAGAGGGGGCTCTCTAGGGCTTTGAGGGAATTCTCTCTAGATCTCATTGTGCATAACACAAAAATGGATTGACTCTCATAAGAAAATAATATAATTGGTTTTATATACTGCTAGGGTTAGAAAATAATATTTGCACATGCACCCTTCATTATTTCTGTAATCCCTGCGGAACCACATGTCTATGAGAAAAATATAATTATTATTATTTCATGACATGCACTAAACTTTCAAATTAAATTAAATATTATTTACTCAAATAATATTAAATATATATTATTTCTCACCGGACCATTAAACATGGTCCTTCATTCCTCCATAACATTTATCTTGCCTTGAATAATGACTGTTTATTTAATAAATAAATATCATTGCATTATTCGCCATGAATTAATAAATATTATATTCACTAAATAACAAATAAATATATATTAAATATTCCGCTCACATGATATTCTTTCGAATAACATGTGACGAAATATATGTGATCAAGAAAATATGAATAATTATTAAACCACGTGAGGGAGTAATATTTATTAAACTTATTAAATAATAAATAATATTGTATTATTTAACTAACATTCTGAATATACTTAGTGTGTGACCCTGTAGTCCTCTCTCTCAGTGACATTAGGAAAAGCAGCCCAAAGTCAAAGGATAGCATCTAGCAATACGTCAAGGCACTTATAGAGAATGGTGTTAATGTCGCAACTACATAATACCTCATACGGATGCTTACTTTTTAATATAATCTCTTTATAATGATATCTCTTATTAAGAAGGTTGCATACTAATTTCATCAACCTGTGTGCTCTATGTCTCTTTCTATGAATTTCAAAAAATAAAACATGCCTATAGAACACCATGACCATATATTTATTTAGGTTATTTCATTTCATCAAATTGATTGAGATATCAACTTCCATTAAAAGAATGAAAGAGAAAAATACTTTTTCATATTATTCATTAATGAAATATTACTTTTGACACACCCAACATATCTAACTCATTGCAAACTTATATTGTGAGAGTTTCATTAATAAAACAAAGTATGTGATGTATAATACTCATTAATAATAATCTTAAAGTCTATAGATCAATACACACATCTGCAGATTGAAACGTCCAATGACATATATAAATGTGGATTTCCTACTGGCGAGTATCGTTCTCATAATATCCTACACTGGATATTACCAAAGTCTTATAATTTGAGACGGTGTTTCAAAGTCATATGAGTCTCCACCCATGATAGCATAGATTATTTGTGTCTCACAAATGATTTCATCCGACTATAGAATATATATTTAAGAAAATTGTCGTGACACTTTGGTGTTCTCATTATAGCGGGAGACTATTGTGACATTTCTGTGCGAAATATACTCTTTTGACATTATCACATACTATGTTACGCATAAAAACAATCCTGATGTGATAAAGTGTTTATTAATGTTCAAAACAATGAATTCATATTATCATACAGAACACATAAGTTAGTTCTAGAGCACCAACTCCACAAAACTCATACTTTCTGACACATGAGTCTACATATGATCTCAGGTTGTAACATCCCGTTATGTTTTCAGGTACTTTTGATGTTTCTAGGTACTTTTGTTTTGTAAATTTGACTTGGGATTGTGTTTGGGTGGAATTTTTAGCAAAAACAAAAGGGCAGTGGCTTGTGCATGGTTTGTGCACGGTTTGAAAAATCGTACAACCAAACCGTGCCAAACAAGCAGCAATGGACAGGGGGTACGCACGGTGTGCGCGCGGTTTGACAAACCGTGCAGACCGTGCACCTCTAGACAGTGAGGTCTTCACGGTGTGCGCACGGTTTAACAAACCATGCGCCTTTGCCCAGAAACCGTGCATGCGGGTTTTTAATTCCGAAAATCTCTTTTAAAACCACTCGAACCCCCAGGACTTCCATACCTTGGCTCAGGCTTGTCTCATTTTAGGTCTCTCCTAACCTTCTAATAGAGATTCCAAGGCGATTCGAACATCGTTCTTCGATAGTGAAGGCCCGAATTGAAGATACGCTCTCCTCCCGGTAAGTGGTTTTCATCCTGTTGTGTTTCTCATTCTTTCCTCTATCTTTCCTTGATCTTTTCATGGGAGTTATCCTTTGTTTCCATGGATCTATACCTATGAGTTGAGGTATAGATCTAGGTTTGTGAATCTAGATATAATCTTTCAAGATCTTGATCCCTTGAAACTTAATTTTTCTTTTAGGGTTTTAAATCTGGAACTTGATCGGCAATGTTGTGCCGCTCGGTTTTTGGGGGCTTCTCTTTGGGTTATCTTCCTACAATAGATCGAGGTAGGTGGTTCTGTCCCGACTTTCCAAATTGATTATCCTTGTATTTCTTGATTTATTTCAATTGTTGATTTAAATTCAATTGCTCAAATTTATTTCAATTGAATCGATAAAACCTCGATTCCAGTGAATCGAGATATTTGAAATGGTTTTGGCATTAAAATTTGGAACCAATTCCATTGAATTGGGTGTGGTTATGGAAATATTGGTCAATTTAAATTGTTGGATTTAAATTATGGATTTGATGGAAATGTTTTTAATTAAATTGTTGAATTTAATTGTGGAAATGAATTTGTGAAATGATGGAATTGGTTTTGAATGGATTTAAAACTTATGAAAATGGATTAGAATGATTTGATAGAAACCCATTGGTTTTATCTTGTGAAAGAGCCATGTTTTAAATAAAACCTGTTTTAGTTTTCAATGGAATGATATTGGAACTTTTGAAATGGAAGAATGGGAATGATCGTATTTTAGGATTTCTTAAAATAGTTTTCCCATCATGTAAGAGCACATGCAAGCCTTAGATAGTTAGTGAGTTATTTGGATACACTCTAGGCTATGACAACATTCTAAAATATACATGCGGTGGGTCACATCCCTGATGGGTTGGTGATGAGTCTCCTTTGGCCAGTGTTATAGGGACGTGTGTATACACATCTTTCTGAGTTCACATAGAGAGTGTGGAATCCTATAACTGGTTAATACTATCGTATCTTTAGGCAGATGACCATGGTTCTTTCTTGTTGTTTATATTTGACATATAAATGTATTCCAATGCTTTTGAACTGATTACATGCCTGCGGAATTTATATAAAATGTTTTATATAAATGTTTTACTTACGCCATTGTTTTAGAAATATTCCATCATTTTAAATCCTTTCTTGATGAATTTTCCATCATTTGAAAATGTATAGCATGATTTGTTAAAAATATGCTTTTGAATCGCCAAACCTGTTTTTTTTTTGAAAATTTAAAGTATTTACTTGGATAATCTATTTTTGGAAACTTTTATGGAATCTTTTTTGGTATCCTACTGGGATTAGGCTCACACCCTACTTTTTCCTTTGGGTGTTTGTAGACTTTCTTCTTCCAGGATCGAGAAAAGGGAAGGGACCTCTTGGAGGTGGTTCTAGCTGCTGATCTTTGGACTTGGTGAGTTGTGTCCTTAGGGACCTTGGGACTGTTTTTTCCTTTATGGTACTTGGGTTGTTGTACTTTGGCCTTTTGTGCCTCTCTGTTTTCTAGTACATTACTCCCAGTGGAGTTTCTTTTGTTATGCATACTGTTTTGTTTTACTCTTGCTTCCACATTCTTGTGGAAAAATTGTTCCCACTAGTATGTTGTACAATGCTAGGTGCTAGTCTCCAACCTATGGGGATCGGGAATGCCCGTCGGGTTATGTCAGGGCTGTCTCGGTTATCGGGTTACTAGGGTACCCAGGCTGGTTCGTGACAAATTGGTATCAGAGTGAGGTTGTAAACATCTTGCCTTGATGACAGTATGCATTTTTCGGGACTTAGGAGGTAGTTTTTATTGAGTGCCTGGCCATATCTCACCATAATGAACCTTAAGTCACCAGAGGTGGTTAGGAAAAGGCGACTTGTGGATTAGTTCTAGTATTTTCCCTATTTTGATTTGGTTTGAGTGGGATCCAAATCTTGTTTATTCCTTATTTAACGAGTATTTTTCCTTGTTACTCAATTGGTGTCTTAATCTCTATCTTTTCTGGTGTTGTGCATCATGCCTCTAAAAAGACGTGGGAATCAAATACAAAAAGAGGCCACTGCTGAATCTCAACAAGCAAGTCCTGTTGTGGATCCAAGTTTGGTAGAGGTGATTGTTCGCATTGTCCAAGCTCTGGGACAGGCACCATCTCCAGTCCCTGTTCAGACTCCAGCTTTAGATCCTCAAATTGATATTCTCCAAAGTCATTCTCAAGAGTTCCTATGCCAGAAGCCACCAGTTTTCAAAGGCTCCACTGACCCTCAACATGCTGAGGAATGGTTGAGTAAGATTGAATGTCTGTTTGGGTTCTTAGAGACACTTGAAGTGGTCAAGGTGAAGTGTGCCACCTTCATGCTGGAGGGACCAAGCAGGAGATGGGGGGACATGATGGTGATGGCAAGGAAAGGCGAGGGTTTGGAGTGGAAAGACTTTAGGGTTCTTTTCACTGATAAGTTCTATCCATAATCTATGGTTTTGGCCAAGGTTGTGGAGTTTTTCAAACTTGATCAGGCTAAAAAAACCGTGACTGAGTACTCAAATTTCTTTGTTGAGTTTGTATCTCGTTGTTATACATGCCATCACGTGAAAGATGAGCACCAGAAACTTTCGGGTTTGCTTCAAACACTTCTGGTACCTACATGGAAGTGGGATTAAATATCAATGGGCTTTGTGGTTGGGTTACCTCAAACCCAGAGGAAGAAAAATGTGATATGGGTTGTGATCGAAATACTGACCAAGTCGGCTCACTTTATACCTATTTGAGATACAACCAAAGTTGAGGAGTTGAGAAATATCTATGTGAAAGAAATTGTTTGTTTTCACGGAGTTCCATCTGCAATAGTCTCTGATAGGGATCCTTGGTTTACTTCTCACTTTTGGAGAGGCCTTTAGGAGGCACTGAGATCTCAGGTCTGTTTGACCACGGCCTACCATCCACAGTCAGATGGTCAGACAGAGAGAGCTATTCATATCCTTGGGGATATGCTCCGCACATGTGTTCTCGACTTTGGTAGGTCTTGGGATGATCATCTGGACCTAGTTGAGTTTTCTTATAACAACAGTTATCAATCTGCGATCAAAATGGCTCCTTTTGAGGCTTTGTATGGTCGTCCGTGAAAATAGCCCTTATGTTGGTCGGAGATTGGTGAAAGTTCTTTATTATGATCAAGTTTTTTCTAAGAGACGACAGCTAAGATCCAGTTGATTCATCAGAGAATGTTGACAGCACAGAGCTGGTACAAGTCTTATGCTGATTGTCGACGTAAACCTTTAGAATTCTCAATTGGTTACCAGGTGTTCTTGAAACTTTCACCCCGGTTAGGTCATCGATGGCTTAGGAGGAAAGGGAAGATTTATCCTCGTTTTGTGGGACCTTCTGAGGTTGTTGGTATCATGGGAGAAGTTTCTTACCATTTAGCTCTACCAACACAACTGACGTCGATACATAACGTGTTCTATGTATCGCAGCTATGAAAGTACATCTCTGATCCATCCCATGTTGTGAGGTGGAGTGATCTTGAGTTTGAACCAGATTTATCTGTTACTGAGTGACTAGTCAGGATTGTTGATTCTGAGACCAAGGTACTTCATGGTAGAACGATACCTCTGGTCCATATACTTTGGCAGCATGGTTCATATTCTCATGAGATGTGGGAAAGCGAAGCACTAATGAGAGAGTAGTGTCCTCATCTTTTTGACGTGGAGGTTTTTTCATAGGCTTTCTGGGGACAGAAAGGTCTTATAGTGGGGAGGTTGTAACATCCCGTTACGTTTTCAAGTACTTTTGATGTTTCTAGGTACTTCTGTTTTGGAAATTTTACTTGGGGTTGCATTTGGGTGGAATTTTTAGCAAAAACAAAAGGGCAGTGGCTTGTGCACGGTTTGCGCACGGTTTGAAAAACTGTGTGACCAAATTGTGCCAACCAAGCAGCACTGGACAGGGGGGGTACGCACGGTGTGTGCACAGTTTGAAAAACCATGCGACCAAACCGTGTGGACTGTGCACCTCTGGACAGTGAGGTCCACACGGTGTGTGCATAGTTTAACAAACCGTGCGCCTTTTCCCAGAAACCATGCATGCAGGTTTTTAATTCCAAAAAATCTCTTTTAAAACCACCCAAACCCCTGGTAATTACATTATTTCGACATTGGCTCGGTCTTGGCTCATTTTAGGTCTCTCCTAATCTTCCTAGAGAGATTCCAAGGCGATCCTAAGATCATTCTTTGAGAGTGAAGGTCCGAATTGAAGATCTGCTCTCCTCCCGGTAAGTGGTTTTCATCTTGTTGTGTTTCTCATTCTTTCCTCTATCTTTCCTTGAACTTTTAATGGGAGTTTTCCTTTATTTCCATGGATCTATACCTATGATTTGAGGTATAGATCTAAGTTTTTGAATCTAGATCTAATCTTTCAAGATCTTGATCCCTTGAAACATAGTTTTGGTTTTAGGGTTTTAAATCTAGAACATGATCGGCGACATTGTGCCGCTCGGTTTTTGGGGGATTCTCTTTAGGTTATCTTCCTACAATAGATCAAGGTAGGTGGTTCCATCCCGACTTTCCAAATTGATTATCCTTGTATTTCTTGATTTATTTCAATTGTTGATTTAAATTCAATTGCTCAAATTTCTTTCAATTGAATCGATAAAACCTCGATTCCAGTGAATCAAAATATTTGAAATGGTTTTGGCATTAAAATTTGGAAAAAACCCCAATTCCATTGAATTGGGTGTGGTTGTGGAAAAATTGGTCAATTTAAATTGTTGGATTTAAATTGTGGATTTGATGGAAATTTTCTCAATTAAATTATTGAATTTAATTGTGGAAATGAATTTTTGAAATGATGGAATTGGTTTCTAATGGATTTCAAACTTATGAAAATGGCTTAGAATGATTTGATATAAACCCATTGGTTTTATCTTGTGAAAGAGGCATGTTTTAAATAAAACCTGTTTTGGTTTTAAGTGGAATGAGATTGACACTTTTGAAATGGAAGAATGGGAATGATCGTATTTTAAGATTTCTTAAAAAAGTTCGCCCATCATGTAAGAGTACATGCAAGCCTTAGATAGTTAGTGAGTTATTTGGATACAATCTACGCTATGACAACGTTCTAAAACATACATGTGGCGGGTCACATTCCCGATGGGTTGGTGACGATTCTCCTTTGGCCAGTGTCATAGGGACGTGTGTATACACATCTTGCTGAGTTCACATAGATAGTGCAGAATCCTATAACTAGTAAGTACTATCGTATCTTTAGGCATATGACCATGTTGCTTTCTAGTAGTTTATATTTGAGATATAAATGTATGCCAATGCTTTTGAACTGCTTACATGCCTTCTGAATTTATATAAACTATTTTATATAAATGTTTTATTTAAGCCATTGTTTTAGAAATATTCCATCATTGTAAAGCCTTACTTGATGAATTTTCCATCATTTGAAAATGTATAGCATGATTTGTTAAAAATATGCTTTTGAATTGCCAAACCTTTTTTATTTTTGAAAATTGAAAGTTTTTACATGGATAATCTATTTTTGGAAACTGTTATGGAATATTTTGTGGTATCCTACTAGGCTTAGTATCACACCCTACTTTTTCCTTCGGGTGTTTGTAGACTTTCTTCTTCCATGATCGAGCAAAGGGAAGGGACCTCTTGGAGGTGGTTCTAGCTGCTGATATTTGGACTTGGTGAGTTGTGTCCTTAGGGACCTTGGGACTATTTTTCCCTTTATGGTACTTGGGTTGTTGTACTTTGGCCTTTTGTGCCTCTTTTTTTTTCTGGTACATTACTCACAGTGGAGTTTCTTTTGTTATGCATACTTTTTTTTACTCTTGCTTCCGCATTCTTGTGGAAAAATCGTTCCCACTAGTATGTTGTACGATGCCAGGTGCTAGTCGCCGACCTGTGGGGATCGGGAATGCCCTTCGGGTTATGTCAGGGTCGTCTTGGTTATCGGGTTACCAGGGTACCCAGGCAAGTTCGTGACAAATTGGTATCAGAGCGAGGTTGTAAACATCTTGCCTTGATGAAAGTATGCATTTGTCGGGACTTAGGAGGTAGTTGTGATTGAGTACCTAGCCAGATCTCACCACAATGAACCTTACGTCACCAGGGGTGGTTAGGGAAAGGCGACTTGTGGATTAGTTCTAGTCTTTTCCCTATTTTTATTTGGATTGAGTGGGATCCAAATCTTGTTTATTTGTTCTTTAAAGAGTAGTTTTCCTTGTTACTCGATTGGTGACTTCATATCTATCTTTTCTGGTGTTGTATAGCATCATACCTCCAAAAAGATGTGGGAATCAAATCCAAAAAGAGGCTGCTGCTGAATCTCAGCCAGAAAGTCCTGTTGTGGATCCAAGTCTGGTAGAGGTGATTTTTCGCACTACCCAAGCTCTGGGATAGGCACTACCTCCAATCCTTGTTCAGACTCCAGCTTTAGATCCTCAAATAGATATTCTCTAAAGTCGTTCTCAAGAGTTCCTACGTCAGAAGCCACCAGTTTTCAAAGGCTCCACTGACCCTCAATATGCTGAGGAATGGTTGACTAAGATTGAACGTCTATTTGGGTTCTTGGAGACACCTGAAGTGATCAAGGTGAAGTGTTCCACCTTCGTGTTGGAGGGACGAAGCAGGAGATGGTGGGACATGATGGTGACGACAGGGAAGGACGAGGGTTTGGAGTAAAAAGACTTTAGGGTTCTTTTCACTGATCAGTTCTATCCAGAATCTATGGTGTTGGCCAAGGCTGTGGAGTTTTTCAAACATGAGCAGGCCAACAAAACCATGACTGAGTACTCAAATCGCTTTGATGAGTTTGTATCTCGTTGCTATACATGTCAGCAGGTGAAAGCTGAGCACCAGAAACCTTCGGGTTTGCTTCAACCACTTCCATTCCCTACATGGAAGTGGGATGAAATCTCAATGGACATTGTGGTTGGGTTACCTCAAACACAGAGGAAGAAAAATGCGATATGGGTTGTGATCGACAGACTGACCAAGTTAGCTCACTTTATACCTATTCGAGATACAACCAAAGTTAAGGAGTTGGGAAATATCTATGTGAAAGAAATTGTTTATTTTCACGAATTTCCATCTGCAATAGACTCTGATAAGGATCCTCGGTTTACTTCTCGCTTTTGGAGAGGCCTTCAGGAGGAACTTAGATCTCAGTTCCGTTTGAGCACAACCTACCATCCACAGTCAAATGGTCATACAGAGAGATCTATTCAGATCCTTGAGGATATGATCCACGCATGTGTTCTCTACTTTGGTAGGTCTTGGGATGATCATCTAGAGCTAGTTGAGTTTTCTTATAACAACAGTTATCAATCTGTGATCAAAATGGCTCCTTTTTAGGATTTGTATGGCCGTCCGTGCAAATCTCCCTTATGTTGGTTGGAGATTGGTGAAAGTTCTTTGGTAGGACCGAGTTTGGTCCAAGAGACGACAACTAAGATCAAGTTGATTCGTCAGAGAATGTTGACAGCACAGAGCCGGTACAAGTCTTATGCTGATTGACAACGTAAACCTTTAGAATTCTCAGTTGGTGACCAGGTGTTCTTGAAAGTTTCACCCCGGTTAGGTCATCGACGGCTTGGGAGGCAAGGGAATCTTGCTCCTCATTTTGTGGGACCTTTTGAGGTTGTTGCTCTCGTGGGGGAAGTTTCTTACCGTTTAGCTCTACCACCACAACTGACGTCGATACATAACGTGTTCCATGTATCGCAGCTACAAAAGTACATCTCTGATCCATCCCATGTTGTGAGGTGGAGTGATCTTGAGTTTGAACCAGATTTATCTGTTACTGAGTGAACAGTCAGGATTGTTGATTCTGAGACCAAGGTACTTTGTGGGAGAACGATACCTCTGGTCCATATACTTTGGCAGCATGGTTCAGATTCTCATGAGACATGAGAAAGGGAGGCACTAATGAGAGAGCAGTGGCCTCATCTTTTTGACGTGGAGGTTTCTTCATAGGCTTTATGGGGACAGAAAGGTCTTATGGTGGGGAGGTTGTAACATCTCGTTACCTTTTCAGGTACTTTTGATGTTTCTAGGTACTTCGGTTTTGGAAATTTGACTTGGGGTTGCGTTTGGGTGGAATTTTTAGCAAACACAAAAGGGTGGTGGCTTGTGCATGGTTTGCGCACGGTTTGAAAAACCGTGTGTGTAGGTTGCTAATTCCGAAAATCTATTTTAAAACCACCCGAACCCCCGAGACTTCCATTATTTCGACCTTGGCTCAGGCTTGGATCATTTTAGGTCTCTCCTAAGCTTCCTAGAGAGATTCCATGGCGATCCGAACATCGTTTTTCGAGAGTGAAGGCCCAAATTGAAGATCCGCTCTCCTCCCGGTAAGTGGTTTTCATCCTGTTGTGTTTCTCATTCTTTCCTCTATCTTTCCTTGATCTTTTCATGGGATTTTTCCTTTGTTTCCATGGATCTATACCTATGAGTTGAGGTATAGATATAGGTTTGTGAATCTAGATCTAATCTTTCAAGATCTTGATCCCTTGAAAGTTAATTTTGGTTTTAGGGTTTTAAATCCGGAAGTTGATCGGCGACGTTGTGCCGCTCGGTTTTTGGGGGCTTCTCTTTGGGTTATTTTCCTACAATAGATCGAGGTAGGTGGTTCTGTCCCGACTTTCCAAATTGATTATCCTTGTATTGCTTGATTTATTTCAATTGTCGATTTAAATTCAATTGCTCAAATTTCTTTCAATTGAATCGATAAAACCTCGATTCCAGTGAATCAAGATATTTGAAATGGTTTTGGCATTAAAATTTGGAAAAAACCCCAATTCCATTGAATTGGGTGTGGTTGTGGAAAAATTGGTCAATTTAAATTGTTGGATTTAAATTGTGGATTTGATGGAAATGTTTTCAATTAAATTGTTGAATTTAATTGTGGAAATGAATTTGTGAAATGATGGAATTGGTTTTGAATGGATTTCAAACTTATGAAAATGGATTAGAATGATTTGATAGAAACCCATTGGTTTTATCTAGTGAAAGAGGCATGTTTTAAATAAAACCTATTTTGGTTTTAAATGGAATGAGATTGGCACTTTTGAAATGGAAGAATGGGAATGATCGTATTTTAAGCTTTCTTAAAATAGTTTGCCCATCATGTAAGAGTGCATGCAAGCCTTAGATAGTTAGTGAGTTATTTGGATACACTCTATGCTACGACAACGTTCTAAAACATACATGTGGCGGGTCATGTAATGTCTTGGATTTTCCGTTCATTATTTTTAAATATCAAATGGAATTATTTCGAGATCGGGCATGAAGACGGCACATCATTCCGAGGTCTAGTGAGCCCGGAATGGTGGTTTGAACTTTTTAAGTTAAGTAAGTCGGCTCTTGTGTGTGGTTGTGGTAGTATCCAAACGGATGCCCGGATTAAAAATTTGAGCACATTGTTGCGTCCGGGACAACGACTTTACCTAAGAATGAGGCTAACCTCGACCGGCGTGGGTCGAGGGAAGAAGTTAATTTTTAGACGTTTTAAGTAAAATAAAATAGATTAAATTAACAAGTTTATTTTATTTCATTTAAGGAAACATCCATTGTAGCGTGGCAACAGCGCGGCTGTTTCCTAAATTAAATGGTGGTTCATAATAGATCCAAAATGGCGAGTCAGCGTCATTAATGATGCCGCGTAATTAAATGCCAACTTGTTTCCCTTTTTAATTGGTTAAACAATTGTACATTGTTGGCAACGTAGAGAGAGGAACCTCTGCAGAATCCGCGGCGCGTTGGAGCAGATTCTTGACGACGAACGACAATGGATCGAAACCAAGGATCGTTACGCCGACGTTGAAGGATCTCGACGACAACGGCAGCCCGACGCCTTCGTCAACGATCGATCCTTTCAAAAGGTAGGGCTTGTTATTTCGATTTCTTTTCCCCGTATTTAAGTTTAAACGACAAACATGGATCAACCACGAACAAGTTGATCCGCGGACTCGTACGTTTTTGTGGGATGGATTTTCTTCAGGAAGATTATGGGGAATTAATCCATGTTTTATGTTGTTGTTGATTTTTTCTCCGTTTAAGCCTATTCATGGGAGCGGATCAATGTCGTGACGAACGACGGTGGATGTTCGTTCCTCAATTTTTATATTTGGATTTCTTCCTTTTTTTTCCGCGCGTTCTTCGCGAAGCGATGAACAACGGATCGTTGCGCATCCGTTCTGCAACGCAACGATCCCAAATCGAAGGTTCGACATCGCAACGACCTTGTGTAGGTGCGGCGACGATGGCGGACGACGAATCGGACTGGATCAGAAAGAGCATTCTTCATGCGGGAAGATCGGAACACGTTTTCAGAGCCGATCAGAGGCCCGAAAATGACGGAAGCGGCTTCGTGGTGTCGGGGCGACCAGAACCATGAAGTTTTGCGGCGATCGGATGGCCGAATTGATGATCGGAGCAGCACGGGAGGCGCGCCGGCGAAGAGCGCCATTTCTGGAAATTTCCAGAATACATGGCGTGTACTTCCGAAGAACACGTCGTGTAGTACTGTCGGTGGCGGCTAGGGTTTCGGGGTCAGAGAAGAATCACACGGCGCGTGACCCTGGTCACACGGCGTGTTGGATCTTCCCCGAAGCTCGGCGTGTACTTTGGGTAGTACACGGATACGGGGTGATCTACACGGCTTCAGGCGGCACAGCGTGTACAGCTTGGCAGAGGCGTCTATGCGGAGCTCGGCATGTATCTCGTGGAGACACGGACACGGGGTGGAGTACACGACCATGTACTCCATCACATGGCCAGACAAGGCCAGCAGCGCGGGTCACCCAGTGTGCAGTTTACACAGGTTGGAGTACACGGGTTGGTGACCGTGTATGGGCACATGGCCAGAGTACATGGAGCCAACCCCAGTTACCCAGACATGGCATGTACTCCATACTACATGATGTGTACTAAGTTTTTCTACACGACCAGCCTCACGACACGGGCCGTTGTACACGGGCAGTACCCGGGTTCGGACAACACGGCGTGTATCATTTCTGCACGCTGTGTACTTTTTTGGAAAACGTCTTGGTCCTTTTGTTCACCATGCCCTGAACATATTTCGTTGGGGTTAGTGCCTTTTCTTCTTGTTCCCCTGAAGGTTAGATGTCTTTCCCTCACACAGGATTATGATCCCTTTAGTGGGACTTTCTGTGATAGAGTCAGGCATCCATCCGAGAGGCCCGGATCGAGATCCTCTATCCATTCCAGACCCTAGGTAGAGTCAGGCATCGACGTGACCAACTCTTCCGGGCGTTGATCCTCTACCTAGCAGGTGAATTCCGAATGAGTCGCGGTATCCACCATGGCCCTGGTAGGGATCCTCATCTGTGTATCGAGATCTTTCCACTCATGAGTGTGTCTCCCGTAATGAGTGCTTCTATCTACCGTAACTTTTCCACTCAGGAGTGTGTCTCCCGTAATGAGTGTAGCTATCTCTCGTGACGGTTCCCGACGAACATCACTTCTCAGACGGACGTCATCAGAGCTATAATACTTGTGGAGTGTGTTCTCCCAGAATGAGTGCATCACGGAATCTTCAAACGGAATCCCTTGCGGGGGTATGCAGTTGTGTGACTTGTTTCTAGACCACGGGTCTGGGTTTTGAGTATATCTGGTTTTTTCTATATGTTCTGTAGACATATTCTGTGCATAGCTAACTGTACCTTTACTTTGTGTATTGCTTTGTGGTTTTCAGGGTCCCTTACTGAGTATTGTTATACTCACCCCTGCACGGGTTTTTCCCGCACGTCTGGTGTCTTGTGCAGATGAGCATCCTTTTGACAGAGTCCAGGGCGGACCAGGACAGGACCGAGCTTTCTGAGTTCCCTACAGGCTGAGGCGTTCCTGCGGCTACGAGCGGCAGTCCCAGTACCTTTTATGCTTACAGGTTGGACTTTGCAGTTTTAGACTCTTGTTTGTTTTCTTTTTGGTGGGCTTGTATTCTGGACCAGTTTACTTTTACATCACTCTACCTTTCATCATACTTTTTTGGTTGGGATTTAGTTGTATGCATGCATTTTTGTTCCTTAGTGTATTACATTTCAGCAATTGTGGGCTTGGAGATGTGTGTGTGTGTACAGGTACTTAGACAATGCCTCCCATGTTAGTGATATGCCTACTCAGTGCTAGTCACCAGCCTCTGGCCTATTGGAGGCGGGCTTGGGGAGTCACGGCGCGGGCCCCTCTGGGACGGGTCGTGACAGGTCACATCCCCGACGGGTTGGTGACGAGTCTCCTTTGGCTAGTGTCATAGGGACGTGTGTATACACATCTTGCTGAGTTTACATATAGAGTGTGAAATCCTATAACCGGTTAATACTATTGTATCTTTAGGCAGATGACCATGTTGCTTGCTTGTTGTTTATATTTGAGATATAAATGTATGTCAATGCTTTTGAACTGTTTACATGCCTACTGAATTTATATAAACTGTTTTATATAAATGTTTTACTTAAGCCATTGTTTTAAAAATATTCCATCATAGTAAAGCCTTGCTTGATGAATTTTCCATCATTTGAAAATGTGTAGCAAGATTTGTTAAAAATATGCTTTTGAATTGCCAAACCTGTTTTTTTTTAATTGAAAGTTTTTACTTTGATAATCTATTTTTGGCAACTGTTATGGAATCTTTTGTGGTATCCTACTGGGCTTAGGCTCACACTCTACTTTTGTCTTCGGGTATTTGTAGACTTTTTCTTCCAGGATCGAGCAAAGGGAAGTGACCTATTGGAGGTGGTTCTAGCTGGTGATCTTTGGACTTGGTGAGTTGTGTCCCTAGGGACCTTCAAACTGTTTTTCCCTTTATGGTACTTGGGTTGTTGTACTTTGGCCTTTTGTGCCTCTTTGTTTTCTGGTACATTACTCCCAGTGGAGTTTCTTTTGTTATGCATACTGTTTTGTTTTACTCTTGCTTCCGCATTCTTGTGGCAAAATCATTTCCACTAGTATGTTGTACGATGTCAGGTGCTAGTCGTCGACCCGTGGGGATCGGGAAAGCCCTTCGGGTTATGTCAGGGTCGTCTCGGTTATCGTGTTACTAGGGTACTCAGACTGGTTCGTGACACGGGTAGGAGTGTAATTTTGGCTCGGGTCTGGTATGCAAAGTGTCGGGTCGCTGACCACTATTCGGGCCGGGCTGGGCCGGCCCGAACAACCCCATGAGGCGGCCTGAGCCCGGCCTCAGGCCGGCCCAAACCATCGGGCCGGGCCGACACTCGCAACATAGCAGAGCTGTGTGGACGTTGCACTTGGAGTGGGCGTGATGCTCATATGTCGAGTAGTGATACTGGGGTGACAGCGTTGTTTTTTTCCCATTATGATAATTTCATATTGATGTGTAACATGTAATGAAATAAACTAATTAAATTAATATGCTCATCTCAATATGTCATATACTAACCTTAGAGATTCTCATAGATCACCAAAACAACACTCACAATACATATCTACACACATACTTATATATATATATATATAATTATTATTTCAATGTTATTATTCCACGGTACCAATTTAAATTCATTCATATCAAGAATGTTTACATCCATGAACGTCGCCCATTTTCAAATAAAACTATCATTTCAATGTTATTATTCCATATTTATGGCAACATAAATTTCATTAAATTTAATATATTTTATCACATTTGTACTCATTTATTCATATTCTGGAGTTTATATAACAATTAATAACAACCACACCACATTATTTTATTTTTTAATATATGTATTATCCTCAAATTGCGATTTAAAAAAAAATCCCTTTGAAACAAACGGACTCGAAACGAGCCCATCTCGGGGTGGAAAAACAAAACGGACCGCTCGAGACACCAAGAAATGATGAAGAATGAACGGTGGGGCGGGTCCGGCATCGCCCTGCATGCATACATCCACCTTTTCCCTAACGTAAATCACGCTTAAATCACAGAGCCTCCCCTAACGCCCCATTATATATGCCCTATATTCCAGCCCCCTTCGCCTTCCCCTTCCCCTTTCCCCCCACACCGTTGCTTTCATCGGCGGCCCAAATGGCTCTTCGTTTGGGACCCCTTTCCTTCATCCTCCTCCTCCTCCTCCCCCTCCTGGCCGCCGTATCATTGCAGGACGTGGGGTGCGTGGGGGCGACGCAGTGCTCCGGCGCGGCGGGGGATGAATTCACGGTGCCCGGGGAGATCGTCCGGCGGGGGCTGGGTTGGAGAAACAGGGTGATCAGCTACGGAGCGTTGAGGAGGAACAGTTTGCCGTGCAGGCGGGCAGGGCGATCCTACTACGGGTGCGGAGGCAGCGGCAGGGCCAATCCCTACAATCGTGGATGCAGCGCCATCACACGCTGCGCCCGCGCCGCGGGTTAAACTTTCCATTCCCGTCGCATTCATTGTTGTTGCACTCTGATTCTGGTTCCCTTTCTCTCTCTCTCCTCGTTTACAATTTTCTTTCATTATGTAATTATGTGATTGAATAAGATGTGTTCCATCCTCTTAATATGGTGTTTGGATCGTTCACATAGTCCTTGTCCAACACCTTTCTTTTTCTTAATTTTCAGAGGCCCGAAAGTTCAACCACCGTTTTATTTGATTTGATTTGATTTAATAATAAAATGAGGCTTCGTTTACATTTTATTTGATTTATGCAGCTTCGCCCTTCAACAGTGCAAAAAAAAGTGATCATAAAGGGGGTAGTGATGATAAATGTACCTCTTTATCAACACTTTTTTTAACCATGTTAAAGGGAACTCTTTATCACTGCTTTTTTTATAAACCCCTTTTATTAGGGTTAAAGGGTATATTTTAAAAAATATATATTTCACTAAAAATAATATATTTATATTGATATAAATATAATATATATTTTTTAAATATGTTTTAGGTAACGCTAAATCGCCATTTACACTTAATATATAAGATAATTAGTGAAAATGACTTCTAAAATATTTAAAAATATTTTTTTAATTAATAATTTGCTAATTGTTATCAAGTAATAATCATTTAATAATAATTTGAATATAAAAAAATCAAAAAATTAATAAAAGATCGAAAATAAGTTGAAAACGTAACTCAAACTTATAAGTTTTGATCTGGGTGTCCATTTGGGCTCTACTACATATCAAATCAAAACTTGCGACGATCTATGAACTAATAATAGAAAGAAACCCTTTATCAAAATTTTCAAGTCAAAAAAGGCCCAAAATGCCTTCAAAATGAGTTTTTAGTCGGAGTACCTCAATTTTTTAACATTCAATGGAATTTCAACCTCTTTTAAGGGGGTCTTTTGGCCCGTTTTCAGTGGGGACTAACTTTATTCTTAGGGTTTACATTTATATTGATAATATGGTTTTTAAATTTTATCATTTTTCACAATGTACAGATTATTTATAATCAAATATATAACAATATATACATATTTATATATTCACCCATATAAATTTAATTTTATAAATAAATAATTAAACATATTTACATATAAAATATATTTCTCAATATATAAACCTTATATAAATAAAAAATAATATCCATTTTATTTAAAATACATATGTATGAATATGTATATACATATATATATATACAATTAAGGTATATATAATGTTTTTATATATAAATATATTTGTGTGGGTATTGACAAACATATATATGTTTATCTACATATTCTAATATATGTATATAAATATTAATGTATAATATATGTAAATAAATATAAATATGTATAATTATATTTATAAACGCACACGTATATATAAATATATGCATGTCTGTATTTATAAACACACACACACACACAAAACAAATTTTAAATATGTATATATATATATATATATGGATAAGAAATTAACGAAATATATATAAATATATGGATATATCATAAAGTGCAAAACAAAACAATGTAGGCAAGTGGAAGAAGCGCAAACGCACGAGGGGGAGGAAAAAGATTCGAAACCCAGCATCGGCAAGGGCGCGTGCAGGCTGGTGAAATAAGTCCAAGCAACCAGGGGGGCTCCTATCACTGTTAAAGGGGTGGGTTGGGGGTAAAGGGGTGTGTTGGGGGGGATCAAACACTATTGAAAGGGTGGTGGGTCTACCCTCCAATTTGAAGCTTTAAAGAATAATAATAATTACTTTTTTTTTGACCTTTATCAGCATTTTTTTAGAGTTGATAAAAATTTTCTTTATCAGTGTTTTTTTAGCACTGATAAAAGGGATCCCCTTTTAATAACACCTTGATTATCAGTGCTAATAAAGACTTTTTAGTGATAAAACCCTATTTTGTAGTAGTGGACACTATACATACATACTTTTTATTGCATAAAAATATTGAAATTATTAAATTAACAAAATGATAAGCCTAACGTCTTCTGAAACTAGATACATAATTCATGAAATAAGATATAGAAGGCTCAAACACTTTGAAAGCAATGAAATGTTCGTTTAAAAAAATTTCAATTTGGCGAAACTTTGTTGAATCTTTTAATAAGATCATCACATTTAATTTATAATAAATTATTTTAATAAATTAATTATCTTGAGTAAATTATTTTTGATTTGATTTCCACTAGTTTATATCACCGATTGTGGGCGAGCTCAAATGATGTTTGGTTTCAGGTTATTTAGGTTCAGCTGAGTGGCTGACCAATGCCATCTTGCAAAGGAGTAAGTAATTTAAAACCACATATTGAAGGTATTTTGAAAATAAAATAACATAAACACACTGCTCAAAAGGATGTGAGAGTTTATTATTTATAAAACTAGAAGAAGTATCCTGAAATAAGATTTTTTTTCTTTTTTGTTTTAAAATGAGATTGTGAAAACACAACGAGAATATATTTTTTGAAAACTATTTTTAGAAAGTGTAATCGATCTAACTCTACCTCTTCACTTATTTATTAATCATTATTATTTAAATTAATATCTACTTAATTATAATCCCCTATTTTGTTAATCCCGACCCCGACGAGAATTGACTAAACCACCAAGATGAAATTAATTAAACCCTAGGCTACACTAGTAAAAAAAAGGCCTTTAGTGACTGCAAAAAAGCATCGCTAAAGGCCTGTAGTGGCCACCTAGAGTCCGCTAAATGATGAATGCTTTGGGCCCCTCACTATTGCCTAGAGTGTCTGCCATTTGGTGAATGCTATAGATGAGGTCAAGATCACCTATAACGACTGCCAAATGGTGGTCTCTATACCCAACTTGGGATGACTTATAATGACCCCCATATGGCGGCAATTATAGCTTTTTTTATATTTTTTTAAAAAAAATCATAGGAACATTAAAAGAACCACTATTTTTCAAGAATAAAAATATTATTTCTAAAATATCTAAAACCACAGGCACATAAATATCTTTGTATCATCATATTCCAAGCTCCACATCCATCTTCGAATAAAACTGCATGATAAAATTTAATAAAATAATTAGTTCAGAAAAAATATCTCACCAAATAATTGAAATGTAATAGAATATTTCAATTAATGCTTAGTACAACATATCCTAGTTATTTGATTTTGAAAATATATTAATAATTTCTAATCATTTTTAAAAAATTTAAAACCGCTTATTCTATCATTCTGAGCAGACCGCATGTCCGATTGATGTGTTGACTGCTCACACATGTAAAAAATAATAATATGTTAGTTTTCCTTTGATTTCATATCATTTTGATGTTGTTTTCTATGCATCTGACCGTTAAACGTACATTTTGGTGTTTTAAAACACTAAAAGTGCATTTTCCATCATCCTTGTCAAATGGAACCTCCGATGGACGTACCATCTACTCAATCATTTCACAATTTACTTCATAGTTTTTTTGTATGATTTCATGGAAGTTTGAGTCATTTTCTTGGCTTTGAGCCCCGAACACACCTTTTTAAAGGGAATCAAATCTTTAAAAAACCACATATTCAGTCGTTCCACGCAGACTACACGTCCAATTGATGTATTGTATGCTCTTACATGTCACGAATAATAAAAATATGGTTGTCCTGTGATTTTAAATCATTCTCAAGTCGTTTTCTAAGTATTTGACTGTTAAAAGCCCGTTTTGATGTTTTATGACACTAAAAGTACGTTTTCAATCATATCAGGCAAACACTCGCTCGAATTGACATTTATTCTGCCCGACCATTTCAAAATTCACTCCATAATTATTGTTGTCTGATTTTACGACATTCAGAGGCCATTCTGCTAGTTTTGACTCCCAGACGCTCCTTTTTAAAGGGTGTCAAATCTTTTTAAAACCACATATTCAGTCGTTCCACACAAACCACACATCCTATTGACGCTTTTTCTACACTAACACATCATGATTAATAATAAGATGGTTTTTATGTGATTTCAAGTCATTTTGAGGTCATTTTCTATGGATCTAATCGTTAAGCGCACGTTTTGATGTTTTATGACACTAAAAGTGCGTTTTCTGTTCTTTGGGAAAAGCTCCAGCTCAGATTGACATTTCATCTACTCAACAATTTCAAAATTCATGTTAAGGTTGTTATCGTCTAATTTCATGATATTTGGATGTCGTTCGGTTGGTTTTGACTCCCAGACACACCTTTTAAAGGGCGTCAAATCATTAAAAACCACACATTCAGTTGTTCTGAGAAGACCGCGTGTCCTATTGATGTTTCATCTCCTTATACACATCATGAATAATACTTAGATGATTTTTCAATGATTTTATGTCATTCCAAGGTCATTTTCTATGTATCTGACCGTTAAACACTCATTTTGGTGTTTTATGAACATGAAAAGTGTGTTTTCCGTCATCATGTTCAAACGACACCTCCGATAGTTGCAGCGTCTGCTCAACCATTTCAAAATTCACTCCATGGTTGTTTTCGTCTGCTTTCATGGGATTTAGAGGCCATTTTGCTGGTTTTGACCACCAGACACACCTTTTTAAAGGACATCAAATCTTTAAAAACCACATAATGTCGTACCACACAGACCACATGTACGATTAACAAATTGTCTAATCGTACACATCAAAAGTAATAATAAGATGATTTTATTATGATTTCAAGTCATTTTGAGGTCATTTTCTATATATCTGGCCATTAAATGCATGTTTTGGTGTTTTATGACACTAAAAGTGTGTATTCGGTCCTCCCATGCAAACACCAGCTGAGATTGACGTTCCGCTTGCAGAACCATTTCACAATTCACTCCATAGTTGTTTTCGTTTGATTTCACATCATTCAGAGGTCGTTCAACTGGTTTTGAATTCCAGACATACCTTTTTAAGGATGTTAAATCTTTAAAAACCACATATTCAGTCGTTCAGAGCAGACCGCGTATTCGATTAACGTGTCGTCTACTCTTACATGTCACGAATAATAATAAGTCAATTGTGTTGTGATTTCATGTCATTATAAGACTCTATAGGGCTATCCATGCTCAACAATATCACATTATCTGTTCCTTCATCCATCATGTTTTTTCCACTGGTTTTAGGTCCCTTCCATTTTTCTATGCACTCCTTGCCATGTCCCTTCTTCCCACAAATCTAGCATGTAAGACCAGTCCCCTTTGCCTTGTCTCTTATCTTTCCTCTTGACTTTGATCATCCTATATGATTGTCACATTGTGGAGATCTTCCTCTTCTTTCTACATTCAGAGCAGAACTAGAGAATCTTCCAAATTCTCTTCTTCAGATATCCTCACTGAGGATTAGGTCCCATAAATATTTTAGAACCAGCTTGGTATTCTCTGAAGAACTGCTCACAACTATTACAATCACTTCCCAACTTTTAGGTAATGAAGACAGTAAAACCAGTGCACATACCTCATCACTAAGCACAATTTCCATCGATGTCAGCTAACACATGATGGTACTGAATTCGTTGATGTGATCTGCAACAATTCTCCCTTCAACTATTTTCAGATAGAACAATTGTCGCATCAATTGCACTTTGTTTTCCGCAAAGGCTTCTCATACATATTCAAGAGAGATTTCATCAGCCCAATCTTCATCTTCTCCACTCTAATATTGAATGCCATGTTTTTGGCCAACATAAGGTGCAAAACTCCTAGAACCCATCGATCCAAAAGCTCCCACCCTGACTGCTCCTTGTCGGTTGTCTTTAAACCCAGAAGCATCAAATAGATATTTTTCTATAAAGATAGTCCTCAATATGCATCCTCTAGTAACTAAATTCAGTTCCATCAAAGTGATCAATCTTTACCTTGCCTTCTTCTATATACATCATTAAATTTTAGAATTATGAACTCAACCTTTGATAGCAATTATTGTGGAAACGTCGGAGTCACAATGACAAAAAAAAATATTTGCAAAATAGTAAAAGGGGAAAAAAGAAGATGAAGAAGATCTTGGACACAAAGATTTAAGTGGTTTGGTAAATGATCCCTACATCTACAGAGAGGCATAAATTTCACTATAGTTGAGAGCACAAAATTATAGGGAGTTTCAGGGTTCTCAATCACACATAAAACCTTAGCCCAAAATGCAATAATAAGGAGGACAAAGTACTATTACACCAAACACATTGGAAGTCCTCTATGCTATAGTGAAAGGTGGTAAGAAGTACGCATCGTTACAGTGCTCCGACCACCAAAGTCCAAGATGCTACAGTGGCCAACAGCTGGAACTCCGCATCGCTACAGTATTGTTGACTCCAAAGTCCAACCTATTACAATAGTCATGTGAAAAGTCAACACTGCTACAGTGCCTTATCGGCGTTGGCTAGAAGCATTCGACCTAATCATGATCCAGAACGGATCAAGCTACACCAATCCAACATCGGAGGTCGTCCATTTAGTTTTGACCTCTATATGTTTTTAAAGGGTGTCAAACCTTTAAAAAATGTATTAGGGTCTTGAATGGATTGTGGATCCATGGACTATTTTTATTTGGTTTTATATGGTTGTGGAGTAGGTTTAGAGGTTAAAGTAGGATTAGTAACTAGAATAATAATTCCATTTTCCACTATATATAGGTATTAAATGCTTAATCTCATTATTCTTTGGATCTATCATAGGAAATATTTTTTTTTGAACGTGAGAAATTACATGGAATGCTATCCCTGAGATTTTATCTTCTCTAATGGGTTCAATAGAATTTCCAAAACCAAGGAAGAGTTACTTCATCACATTCATCAAATAGGTTCTTAACTCATTCAATTATTTAGTTACAAAAGAGATAAAAGTAGAAGGTGACAATGGTATAGCTTTACCTTGGGGAGAAAACCTACCATCCAACTCATCTTCAATCAACACAGGATCTAGTATTAGGGACTCAAAATCTTTTTCTTCAGTAACTCCATGCTTAATAACTTCAAATTTTTTTTTGTGAGTAGATTCAATAGGTGTTGTGGACACTTTTGTTTACTCATATTTCAACATTAAAAACATAGATTCTAGAAAATATGATCTAATTCTATCATTATATTCCCAAGATAAAAACATTAATTAGTAATGCATATTTATTACCACTACAAGATATCACAGGTTTCATCCATTATATCCAGATTTTAGCGCTGACATTCCATAAATAACAGATTATAAAATCAAGTGGGTAAGATCTAGAAATGTCACAAATTTCATCTTCTATTTAAGAAAATACAGATTCCCCTTTGGGGTTTCATGGACAATTCATGTACTTTATGTGAAAATATATTCATAGTTATCTTTCAACTAGTTTATCATTCAATCTTCCAAGGTCTCCCATCATCAAATAAGGCATGAAATTATTTAAAAATATTCCAAAATAGTTTAAACATCATTGAGACTTGTCTTACATACCCGGATCACTCACAATAATCTTGACATCTACTATATCTTAAACATTAAAAAAAATCAACACAGAATATAGAATAAGTTTAGGTTCTAAAATTGATACTTTAAGTTAACAAATGGCTAGCTATTGTTTGTTGGACACCAGATTCATTTTATCTTTTCCTAAAGATCACCCCTAGATTTGAATTTGAACATATCCCCAATCTTCCAAAATGCGTCCACTGATTTTTATAATTATAATTTTCATGAACTAATTTCATTATATGTACATAGATTCAAGAAAATATAATATTGATTTCATTAAGGTGATAGATTCATCAACACGGGTCTATCACTGGTTATATCCAAGAAAGTATCATAATTCATTAGATGTGATTTAGTCAATAACTAAACTACTTTGAGCAATTAAAGATCTTCCAAGAAACAACATTTCATCAAGAATTTATTAATTAACCATTATTAACAGAATCCTCACTATATTTTATAGTTATAAAACTAAACACCTAATCAAGAAATTATTGAAGAGATATAGCTATGGAGATTCCATCCCTATGTACCTATGATAATATATCCTATAATCAGTGTTGAAACACACTTAGATGAAGGCCATACTGAAGTTGAAGTGATTAACTAATGTGAATGAAACTGAAGAACTCTAAAAAGAGTGTTTTACATGTTTCAGAGTGATTTTAAATCAGTTTTAAGTATTTGATAAAGTTTCATATATTCCCACAGTTGTTTTGATGTTTTTATGAGTGGTTGATAATGGCTAGAGACAATATGGAAGATCCCTAGATTGAAATGAATGAAAATATGAAAAATCATCTACTTGTGGGTTACATGTATACAAATTCCCAAAACATAGGTGAGTAATCCATGTAGCCAAAGTTACCATTTATGTAAATGTTTACATACCTGACGATCAATGTACATGATTTCAGTGATGTACCCAAATGACCCACGTAAAAATTTACATAGCCAAATTCTGCAATGTAACTGAATTAAAGAATCACATACCCGAATGATGTTCTATGTAGATGAATCTAGAGACATAGCCAAAATCTATGTAGCTAACCCATGTATGAAAATTCTAACAACATAAGTGAATTTGAGTCCATTTAAGGGAATCTATCACGTAACCAAGAATATGTTTACGATGTTGAAATTTATATAACTGAATTTATCATACCTACTAGATGAAATCTACTGAGTTTCCATAATTGCTTATTCTGAGGGGAAAATTAAATCACATGATGATTATGTGGTGCTTTCATGATCAAAACATCACGATGCTTATAAAACCCCTTATCCAACCCTATTTTAAGAAAGACTATAGGAGAAACACTGCATATATTATTTGATGATGAAAATGGATTTATTTAAATTTCATGAATAATGAAAATGAAAATACATTTAAGCTTGATAGTTCATCTAAATATTAAACTCATTATGATATGAGGCTATTTGAGTGAGATTAAAGAAGGTATGAGCTAATACATATGTTTTCCAATTCAAATGGAAGTTATACACTTTTTCATTTGATGTTATAAAGCCAAAATGAAATTAGTTATACACTACATTTGAAGTGTTTTATATTTTATATAGCTATAAAAAATGAATGTTATGGATTTTGGGGAAGTTTGTTAAGGAAGAAGAGGTTGAGCCAATTGGTGATTTAATATGATGATAAATTCATTTGAGCCATGAAAAATGAGAATAAATAAGTTGATGGAAAGTTTTTCATTTAGGTGAGAACAAACATTCACTGATACATTCAAATTATGAATAGAAAATATTGATTTGTAAGGATATATATCAACCCTTTATTAAAGATTTATTTATGCAATTATGGATCCTTTATAATCTCATTGAAAAGTTGAGATGGGAAGTCTACCATGTCCAGATGACTTACCTTATAACATTATATTTTAGAACTAGGAGTTTCAACATTAGGTAAATTGACCTCATGACAAAAATGTCATGATTACTTAACAGATCATATGAACAAAATTTCATAATTACATAACATACCATATGAATAAATTGTGATTGTTACTTAAATGGCTATATGATCTTTCTATAAAATCACTTGAGACTAAAATAGAGAAACCACCAAATTAAACTTAAAGAAAGATAAATCTTAATAAATTGAAGTTTTATGTAATATATCATGATTAAAAATCAAGTAAACTTTAAAATAATAAATTAAATCATAAGAATTAAAATATTAAAACAGTGGTGTAAATAGAACTAAAGGTTTGGGAATGATTATTAATTCCTAATTCATGTATGGTATTAAGATGTTAATGTAAATTACCTTATGCATGAGGTTCATCCTCATCTGGATCACCAATGAACTCATTTAGATGTCCAACAACTATATCCAAAGCCTACAACATAAATAAATATTATGTATCTTCTGAATATCAATAAAGTCAATATGATTATTTTTTATTTATTTATTTTTTCCAATGGAACCAATTATGAACCATCAACATGATGTTGCATCATCACTTCATCGATACGTGCTAACATCTGTGATAATATCTCCTTATAGTATACACATAACTACTGAAATCGCTCATCCGTACTACACTTCATAGCCTACATGGAAGGATCTATCTCAGTCTATGTGCACATCCCTGAATCTCTACATGTTCCCATCACCTGTTCTCTAACAACTGCACATCATGGGACACTAGTTCCATAATTCAAAGAATATCCATGACCATCATGCCCCACGACATGCTAAAATATCTCATCTTTGCATACAATGCTACGACGTTGGTCCTATGATAGATCTGCTAACTCAGCATCAAAATGAGCCTGTAGAATATACATAATGAATTAATGAACAAATATTAATAGTTTCTATGAAATAAAAATACATTTTTTACTAAATAATTTACTTACTATAATACTAACAACATCGGGATCACCTGCCCAAAGAGTCCTCACCCATATCGACATTCGATCGATTGACTCACCTCACTGGTGTAACTATAATAAAGGGGTCCACCAAATACATATTTATATTCAGTTATACTAATTTTTTTTAATATATGAATGAATAGTGAATTCTAAACTTACATCATGTCTAAGCTATGAAACGTATCGAGTGCCAAGTTTGGAAGGCGTGCCCTACATTGCCCAATTATGTGAATGAAGAGCGAACTTAGTCTAAATTCAACATATTAAGTTAATAGATATATGAAAAATTATTCATTTATAGATTAAAAGAAATAAATTTTACCATTGGCACCTCAATCAACCAAAACATAACCAAATCCTACCACTACATAGGAAGAATGCCCAGAGGGACTCACTGTGGAATATCTGATACACCTGAAATTGGTATCCAATGATCACTCTTCACCCTTCCCTTGTAATACTTCTATAATTTTCATAATTTGGTAATACAAACTACCTAAAACTCATCTAGACAAGATATTAAATTATCCTGTTAAAAAATAGTTAGTAGCTATGATAATAATAATAATAATAATGTCCAGAAAAATATAACATTGAATTTACTTGAACCCCACTCCATAATATGTCAATCATATCCTAAGGGAACAAAGTCCAATAATGTGTCATTATAGGAAATCTGTGGGGGTCTTGTATCATACACCCATACTGATGAATCAATACACTCATACCTTCTCCAACTGGATGAAAGGTGTCATTAAATAACACATCCAATCAAGCTCTAGAGTTCCAGGATGAAACCCCTCTACCCAAACCCCTGCATCTACTGGAAGACGTACCAGATCCTAATAAACATAAATTCAAAATGAAATTACCAATAACTGAATTTTTAATTAAAAATTAGAAATAGTTAAGGAAATATACTTACAAAAAATTATAATAAATTAATTTTTAGAAATGAAAACATACACACTGAAAACATCAAGTGAACCAATCTAACCACCCTGTGACATACCTACATTAATAAAAAAATATAGTTAAATCAATCAATTTTTATATATATAATTCATAAATATTTTTACAAGCATCAACTGGGAAAAAATTACAATCTTTCACTTACCATGAAAGTCAATCATATCTCTTTCAATTATCTCTCTAGCACATTTTATATATTCTTCTAATACATCTATATTTTTTTGGTCAAGTTTTTGTTTAGGAAAGGCGACAACATCTGGTTCCTCTCGATCAATAAAAAAACCCATCTTATAGACATTTTTACCAAAACTTTTCAATTAGAATCATTTCTGACAAAGTAAACTTGCTCTACCTGTGATTTCAGTATAAAGGGATAGTTTCTTACTCATTCATATTTATATAGAATATTGTTAAATTTTACCGATGTAAATTATATGTGATCAACTTTCATTTCATGAACTAGATTGACCCAATCACAACTTAAAAATTTGTGCTTTAAGCCATGACCATAAGTAACCTCAATAATATCCCTCAACAATCCATAATAATAGCCTACACAAACAAATAAACAACCAACACCACTGTTCTGTATGGATCGATTCACATCAACATCGCTAATATGTAATTAGAATCCATTAGCATCCTAAGGCTTGTGGAAATGAGCTATAATAAACAGGCCATCAGCTATTTGGTTGAGTTCTTCACTCATAGTATGAGTACTTAAATCACACATCTTGGGAATCTAAAAATTTCACATAATTAAATGGATAAAAGATTGTGAAAATACAACTCAGTTGCACTATAAAAATATTAAATCAATTATTTATGCGTATGTGAGTCTTAAACCACTCATGAAATGTGTTGAAATGATGTTTTTGGATTTGATAGTTAGTTGCATGGGGCCTTTCACATTTGAAATTAGTGATATGAATCCTAAATCACAACACAATAAAACGTAAGTAATAAAATAAATATAGAAACATAAGACATAATAGATCAATAATATCAACTTACTGTATCAATGGAATAACTGATGGAGTGTTGAAAAACACATATCGATGAGTTTGAACCCACTCATTTTTGTGTATATAAAATGTTATCCCTTCTCCAATTGGACCCTCATCATTCTAGGAGGGTTGATCTAACTTTGTTTTAACCTCATCAGTATATGAAGCACAAAAATTAGTGCACTCATCCATCAAATATCCCTTAGAAATTGAATCTTCTTGATGAACTTTGTTTCGCACATACAATTTCAATGTATTTAAGTATCGATCTATTGGATACATCCACCTGAATTGAAAAGGACCTCCAAAAATGACTTCACCAGTTAAATACATAGTCAAGTGGCCCATGTAATCAAAAAAAAGATGGTGGAAATAGTTTCTCTATGTGACATAGTGCAAGAAAAATCTTATCCTACTACTTTTTCAAATCACTCATGTGATGATTCCTTAAATAGAGCTATCTAAAAAAATTAGAAACCTTAATCAACAACTCAACAACCTGGGTGTGTAAGAAATCATGAATTATAATTGGGATTAATTATTGAAGCAGAATATGATTATCATGAATTTTAAACCCCTACAATGTCATGCTCATTATATCGAAACTCTTAGTAATATTAGAGAAATAAACATCTGGCACCTTGATGGTATTCAAAATGGATAGAAATGTTTGTTTATCTTTTTTAATCATTGTGTACTGTGTAGTAGGAATTTATTCTCGATTACCATCATCCAGATATAAATGTAAAGGTTTTATCAATCCTATTTCTTACAAATCACATCGAGCAGTTTCACTGTCCTTTAATTTTCCCATAACACCTAAAATGGTGAACAATATATGATCACATACATTTTTTACAATGTGTAACACACCCAAATTATGTATTAAAATATTATATTTCCAATAAGAAAATTTTAAGAAAATACTACACTTCTTCTAATTATGACCGCACTTTATATTTTTAGTAGGAATAGAAGGAAATGCAGGAGCCAATAAATCTGGAAAATAATACATTGTAAGGATGTTTCCTTGATCAATTTGTGCATGAATTTTAACCCCATACATTATTTTTGGTGATGGGTCATGCTCTCTATTCCCATCAAACAACACACTATCTTTTTCGTACTTGTGCAATGGAAGAAGAAAGAATCCATGACTAAGATATTCCCACTTTCTACAGAGCTTAATCCATACAAATTTATTACTTTTATTACAATAAGGGCATGTGAAATATCCTTTTGTACTCTAACTTGATAAGTTAAAATATGCTAGAAAGTCATTAATTGTCTACAACAAAGTTCCCTAGAGTCTAAATATTTTATTAGTTTTTGAGTCAAAAGTCATTAAACCATCCGCCCAAAATTCTTACAGCACATCAATTAAAGGTTTCATATAAACATCGATTTTATCGCCATGTACTCTCGTTCCATCAATTACTGTCGAAAGTAAAAAAATGGTTTCTTTACACATACCCGTGGGGGAAGGTTATATGGAACCAAAAACACTTTCCATCTACTATGTTTTGCACCAACCATGGACCTATATAAGTTAAAACCATCTACTACCAAACCTATTTGAACATTATGATCATCCCAGGAAAATTCTGGGTGTCTTTGATCAAACTCTTTCTATGCCAAAGAATTTGTTGGGTGAGTTAATTTATCAACCTATTTTATTCTCTTTGAATTACAAGTCATCAATTTAGAAATTTTAACTAACATGAAGAATCTCTTTAGTCTTGGTTTTAGTGGAAAATAACGCATATGTTTAGCAGAAACTTGTTTCCCTTGATTCAAGATCTTTCTAGAAAGAATATGACTACCATGATTAATATCACTAGCATTACACCTAGATGAATATAAAACAATACCAGTATTGAATTTTGTATTCTCTTTTCCAAAGAACATACAATTATTATGGCACACATCAATGGTATCATATATAAAACCAAGGTCATCAGTCAACTTGTGAGATTGATAGAATGACTCTGGAATCTTCTCTCTAGTAGGGAGTGACTTCTTTAACAAGATCAAAAACATTTATAACGAGGTATTTGTTTACTGATTCAAGGACTTATGGTGTAACAATTCAATGATGAATGAAAATTTACTAAATTTAGCACATCCATGATATAATTCAGTATGCACATCATAAAAAATTTCAAATAATTTCAATGCTTCTCCATCTTTAGAATAATGTGGATTACTCCCTCCAACACCATCATTTACGACATTGTTGTCTTCAGGTTTAAACTGACACATCATATCATTGAGCATTATGTTCATCAGATCAACTGTCCTTGAATCAATATCCATATGAATACTTTTTGATTGGCAACATGAAACAATCTATTATCCAAGATGTGTCCATGTCTTATATTTTTTCAAAAAACCATTCAAAATAAGATGTTCTCTAACACTATCTCGTTTAAATATATATATATTTGCACATTTTATTCATGGACAACTAATCAAATAGCTTTGAAAACAACTAGTGAAATCTATAAATCACTTAATCCCCTCATAATATTTATCAAAAAACCCATCTAGCATATCAACACATATCTTATCCATATTTGTATTTAATAGAAAATAAATAATTGAAATATATTATTTAAATTCTTAAAAAAATCATATCATTAAAACTTATAAACCAATGAATCCATAGTCTGAGGAAATTTTTGAAGGAGATAAAACAAATACTCAGTGATACCAAACCAATTGGGGAAGTTATAAAATTTGAAAGAAATAATATTTGAAAACATAATTAAGAACAATAATAAACATTAGATTCAACACTGTGAGGACTTATTATAATATCATAATGAAGAGCCTGTAAATTGTATTGATCAAATAATTTACACATATAGATTATAATGCAATATCTTACACAAATTAACTGTGCATATGTGTGCATGAACCTACACAAACATAAATTCTATAAATAATTTATTTAAACAAGAACGAGAGTTAAAACCTCAAAAAATAAATACATTAGATAGTTTTACAGGAGTGAAACCAAAAAATAGATTAAAAAACCCCAGGAACTAATCAGATTCGATACCAATAACATGCATTTAAGATTATTTTAGGTATGAGTTTTTTAAACTAAAAACCAATTATTTAAAATTTAAATCACTATAAAATGGTTTTTTCACCAAATAGACAAAAAATAGAAATTTATACTATAATTGTTTAGGTATCCCAACTCAAATTGACGATTCAATCATTATTACATTATTACTTTCAAATAATAGGAGATATCATGTTATAATGATCAGGTTGTGAAATTGATGTGTGAGGTTGTTTTTGAAATAATGGAACCTTGCATTGTGAAACTAAAATTCATGTCATAATATGTTTCATTCTCGGAGAAATCATTTTATAGTGATATGGTTGTGTAAATTAAGAATACATTTTTTTGAGAATAATATTAATATTATTCCAATAAACATATAATCACACAATAATGTTTCTAGTGGTATGAATTAACTGGTATAAAAAACAAACTATGACATCGTATTGAAGGTTTTCACACCATTATTAGTGAGGAAATTAAAAATTCAAATAGAATTTTTGACATGGTATTTTTATGATGTTTTAATAGTTATTGCGACAACCATTAATAGTATAAATGGATATCAATGGATAAGTTTTAAATAAGGATGATCTAATGGATTAATTTGAAGTATTTTATGTTTAAGGTGGTTAGAAAACAAAATTTTAATTTATAAGTTCAAAAATTTCGTGGATAGAGAAGAAATATTTTATAGAAAGAATAAAATATAGGAGTAGAGAAACACATAGAATATTTGGGAGAATAAAAGGAGTCTTGGATGTCATTTAAAATATAGAATTTGGAGAGTGATTTGTTACTAAATAGTATATCATTTATGATTAATCTTGGAATAGGAGTTTCATACACATACATGTGAAGATTAGGAAATGAGGATGAGAATATCATTGAGAAAAACATTGTTGTTTAGTGTTATTCCTACTACCAGTATTCTATTGAGTTTAATCTGTCTGTTGATATAATAATTTTTCTATGAAATTGTGTGATTATTCCTATGAGTGTTTTGGATGTAAGTGTATTATAAGTTTAATGTAAATCTATAAGAAGTTCATACTCATGGTTGGTGAAACCATTAAAATTGGGAGCACCATAGATGCATGTTATACTATTATAATCTAAAACTAAAGGAAGACTGAATAAGTTCATCAAAAGATGGAAGGGTTGTGTGACCATTAATAATGAAGAGAAGTTTAAGTGAATTGTTTTGATGGTTATAAAGAAATTTATTTAATTTATCATAAGTAGTATATAAAAAATCATATGATTTATTGAATAGATATTTAGTAGAATAAATTCTAGTGTTGATGACACTCCACATAATTATCTCATGAGAAAAAAAGGTTCATATGTGAAGGAGATAAATATGGTAAATTAAGAATCACCAGAAGGAAAAAAATGAAAAAACATCAGAGTAATTGAAATGTAAATATCTATAACTCAAAGTGGCATAAGTTGAGGTTTTCAGATGATATAATATCAGAATATAAAAGGAGAGTTGAGGGTAGTAGTGCCTCATTGGTATTATATTTCACCTTTAATAATTCAATAGAACCAATATATTATCCAAGGTGAGAAATCACCACATCCAAGTAGTTTTGATGAAAAAGTTAGTGTTACAGATGATGAGTGAATGAACAATTATCACTATGTCCATAAGAATGATTCTGAGAGTAAAGTGTGGGATCATACTTCCATAAATAATAGTTCAAAATACTATATGTAGTTGTGAATGAAAACAGATATGTGAAAAAAATATAATGTTTTCTGTTTATCAGTGGCATATAAAATGGATGTACATAGAAGGTCATATAAGGCTCTATTCGGTATTTATGTACGAAACTGAAATGTTGTATGTTAATTCATGCCAATTATTTTTTCATAGAACCAAGGATCTAAGAAAATTAGTTCCTATTGGGAAATCATGTTATAATTTCATTCCACAAACTAAAACTACTTAATAAATTGGGTAAATTCTTCCAAACTCACATGGAGCGGCTAAGGGTAAAGGGGGAGTGACTAGATTGGGGATCCATGTTGGGGGATTGACGGGGATGGGAGAGCTCGACGATGGGGCACGACCAAGGTGGGAGAGCTTGATGAAGGATCTTGACAGGGGTAGGAGAGCTCGAAATATACAGGAGAGCTCGATGGTAGGAGAGATCAATGGATGGGTGAGATGAGTTTGTAATGGTTCAATGATAGTGGGATATATGATGGGGCTGCGCGAAGGTGGGGGGGGATGAGGTCACGAGGTCATGGAGGTGAACGAGAGGGATTTGTGTCGTAGGGTTGTGGGAGGTAAAAATGATGGATTTAGGGTGGGGGAGGGAAAATATATAGCAATATCCATTTGGTTGTCTCTAATAATATCAATAGAAACCATTAAATGATGGTATCCCGAAACCCCCTATATAAATAGTCAATTTTCTACTAGTGATAACTTGAAAACATGAAATTGAAACACCCCTATTTGATTGATGTTATATGGATAGATTATAGTACATGGTAAATTAGGACATATATCCACTCTAGAAATGAGGATGAATTGAGTTTAGGGAATATGTTTGAACTCTACGAATTGATCTCGTGTGGTTTTGTATTACCGATTAAGATCACATTCTCACAATTCACACAATTCTAGACCTCACATGTTTTGTGTTAATTGTTCAATTTATTTTTTTAAATTTAAATTAAAAACTAAATTCATAGATCATATTAAGTTAATTAGAGCAGCTCATTTATTCAAAATAAATGAATGAAGATATTAATAGGTAGATCAATTACTGAAAAGAACTACTCTTCCAGGTGCAGTGTAGTCATCATAGAAACATTTTTTATGTGCAAATGGAATGGAATGGGTATAACCACATCAAGTTTATACTCTTGATTTACAAACCAAATAGGATTATTAGAGAAGAATAAAATAGAATAAAATGGAAGAAAATATAATAAATATAATAGGAACTAATAATTTTATTACACGAACAAAAACATTACAAAGTGAAGAACAAGAAGAAGGCTTCGATGAAGGGATATTTTCTTCAAGAGATATCCCTCTTGAAATGACTATATAAATTAATTGAAACCAATTATCCTCTATATTAAATCTCAAACTTCACTTACCAACCCCTCCAAATGATAAAAACACAGATTTATAAAGTGGAGGGGAGGCTAGGTTTACAAGTGGTTTCAAGTGCGAATAGGGAAATTCATCCAAATATTTTAATCCAACTTGAAATGACTGTTTAACCTCAAAAATTCATGAACCATATGTTCTTATAGAATAATTATTTTTTGAGAAATTGGGTTCTCAATCTTATCTTCAAATTTGGTCCCAATACCAGCACAAATGAAGAACTTAAGGCTTAAATACTAAAGTGGTGTCCAATCTGGAAAGTACATTCCAACATTGAATTAATGGTCTATTTAGTTCAATCAATTGCATGATACAACTTGGATTTACTAAATTAAAGTTGTAGTATATTTAGTGGGGAACAGTTTTTCAAAATTTTAAGTTCAAATAATTCACAAAAAATATTTATGTTTGAAATACAATAGTGGATTTTAAAGGGAAAAACTGGAATTTTCATCAAATTTTCAAATGAATGATCTAATCCCAAATATTTTATAAATAAACATATTTAACATAATGTAAGGATATTATGTCATTTATTATCAATAAAATATTCTATAAAATTATGTTTTATCAACTCCCCCACACTTACCCTTTTGTACTCCTAGACAAAACCTCATATCATGTAATCTAGAAAATCATGACAAGATATGCATATTAATATTTCTCAATACACAATGGAAATATAAGAAAAGTAAGAATCCCATAAAAAGTAAATATTAATAAATTTTAAATTCATTGTCTCAAAAATTGTATCATAACAAAATATAATGAGATTAATGACACTAATCACAGTGAAACAAGCTATGGGTCCAACATGCCATTAATTCCCCATGTTTGTGTATGCCAACCATTTCAAGCTTATATATCTACTCTTTATTCAGTATATTCAGGTCAAGTAAAACAATTATTCTTACCTGTATTAATTCACCAAAACCATCCTATATTCCATTGTATTAAAATTTCTAGACACACTCACTTATGCATTTCTGGAAGTCAAACCTTAAGCTCCCAACCTAGATATCCTCACATGTTGTACATTTCATCACTCCCATATTTATTAATAAAATATACATTATTATTATTTGTTTTTTAAAATTTGTATTGTTTTTAGGGAATACAACTTTAGAATATTAGGTACACACACAAAGGTCAATTCAGTATAGTAATGAAACTAATCTGAAGAGAAACAAACATATAGATCAACTATTGATATAAAATGATTTTTTACTTAACTTGGATATACCTTCAATTGAGTAAGAAAAATTTCACAGGTCATGGTTGCATAAAATTTTGTGTGGAGAAATCAACGACACAATTTACTATGAAAAAATATCATAAATAATGGTGTCAAAATCTAAAAGGTTTTACAATCACACAACCAATCATATCATTGACGAATTCCATTTTTATAAAAATCAACCCTTGATAATGAAATCTTACTCATGCTTATCATGATACCAATTAATTTTGAAAACATGAATTTTCCATATGTTCCACATGTAAATGACAATGTTACGTGATATGTTTTTATTTTTTATTTTTGTTATTTTTTAGTTTTTTTTGGTTTTTTTAAAAAGTTAATCAAAAACCTAATATAAAATACACAAAAAACACACAAATGAAAATCCTAATGAAGCTACCCCAAAATGTTGTCCCCTCCCCCAGAATTAAAATATTTGATTGTAATCAATGTGAACCTATGAGATGATATGTGAACATGAAATTTATAATTTTAAATAGAAAAATTAATAAAAAAGTGAAAGGGTTAGGAATATCCTGATATTCTCATATGGTGACGGGTCATGTAGTGTCATGAAATCAAATACATTAGAATGAAGTCCCTCAATGTATTGCTTCAAACTTTTCTCATTAACTATAAAGATCCTTTATATTCCCTCTTTCATAATCTCCATTTCACCATAAGTGAAAACATTAGATACAATATAAGGACCTAACCATCTGGAACACAACTTACTGGGTATTAGCTTCAGTCATGAACTATACATAAGGACTTTATCTCCAACATGAAACTCCCTTTTTGGATCATTATATCATGATCCAATTTTGTTCTTATTTTGTAGATCTTTGAGTAATCATATGATGACAATCAAATCTCCTCGAGCCCTTGAATTTGAATCTTCCTTGGAATTCCATCTTGGAAAAAATCCACGTTGCATTTATTTATAGCCTAATATGACCTATGCTTGACCTCCAAGGTAGATGAAAGGCTTTCCCAAAAACAATCCAAAATGGGGACATACTTATGGGAGTTTTTTATGTCATACTGTAAGCCCAAAGTTCATCATCTAAGCACTTTCTCCAATACTTACTATTCATCTACACAGTTTTCTCCCAAATTTGATTCAACTTCCAATTTGATACCTTATCCTGGACATTTTTTTGGGGGTGGTAAGGTGTTGATGTTTTTTGTTTCACCCCATACATCTGAAGGGGGGAATCCAAATTTTTATTGAAAAAGTGTGTCCCTAGGTCACTGATTATGGCCTTTAATACACCAAAACTGCAAAAAAATATATACCTTGACAAAATTGACTGCAACACGAGATTCATCAATCATAGTGGCCTTGGACACCACCCATTTTCTAACATAATCAATGAAAACCAAATAAAAAAAGTAAAATTAATTTGAAAAAGGACCCATAAAATCAATTCCACATACATCAAATGTATTGCATAATAATATGGGTTGTTGGGCCATCTCGTGTATCCTAAATTTTTTTCTAGTGTGTTAGCAACATGAGCATGACTTACAAAACACATGATCATCATGGAATAAGCTAGCTAATATAATCCAGAGCAGAAGAATTTCCTAGCTATCTGTTGGGGGTCCAAAGTGTCCTCCACATGAAAGTGTATGAAATAAAGGTAGAATAATCACACACTCATGATTAGGAATACACCTTCTAATAACTTGATCACTACACACGTGCCAAAGATAGGGATCATCCCACACATAAAATCTGGACTCACTTTTTAATTTTTGGACTCGATGTTTCTTTAAATTTGTAGAAATTTCAGAGTCAAAAATGTAGTTAACTAAATAACCATACCAAGGATGCATACCTTATATGGAATAAATATGCTCATTGGGGAAAGTATCCTAAAGCGGTAGCCAGTCCAAGGTGTCAGCCTCTAATGTCTGAGTAATCATACTTGTAACATCCTAGGTATTTATAGAATAATACATTTTCATATCTACTAATATTTTTGAATTTTATATTAATTTTAGTTTAAATGGGGTACTATGTACGATAGTGTACCCGACATGCAATAACAGGTTTCTTTGAAATCTTACGTTGCACACAACACCGAGTTATACTGAAAAAAATACAACAATAATATTATTATTTTAAATGGTAGTTAACGCCTAGCCGTTGTATTGAAATGAATGAAAAGAATTAACTATATTATGATTTAATTTTTTTTAAATGTTTTTAAAATTATACAATTAATTTTAGAGGCTTAAAATGAGAATTAATTAAATTTTAAGCATAAAATACTCTAATATTTTTAAAAGGTCATTTTACTGCCTTTTGATGGTGAAACCTTTTTAAAAATATATTTTTTTTTTCACTTTTATATATTCTATTTTATAAAATAAAATTCTTATTTAGAATTAGGATATCAAAATTTACTTCGGTTAAAATTTTGGTATTTTTTTGATAAAATCCATATTTTTATGAATAGTGAAAAATACTGCATTTTAATTCAAAACTACCTTTTCATCTAATTTATTTATATAGTTATATTGTCCTTTTAATTGGTTTAAAAGTGTAATTGGACTAATTTTTTATCATTTAATCCAATTACGGTCATTAGAAGTAATTTTACATTGAAATTGGACATAAACACATGTCAATATTTTGATAGTTTTTACTTCTTAAAAACCTGCTTTCTGGTTTTGACAACAAGAATTAATTTTAAATTAATTTCTTCCAATTCTATGTTTTGAATTTGGAAAAATGGATTCTATATTTGGAATCATAAAGCCAAAATTTTTTAAATAGTTCCCCTATATTTTTGGACATTATGAATAGTAACTCCAGTAATTATTTCTATTTACCATGGTAAAAGGGTAAATCAAGTAAATAAGGGTAAACAAATAATATTATAATAAAATAAAACTACCTTAAAACATGTCCTAATCCTATTTTATGAGAAATGTACAACCATTAATATCCTTGGGTTGATTTTAGGACCCCATAGAGCCACTTGGGTGTGATAATGACCATTTATAATATTTATTTTAAAGAAAAGGGAAATATAACATAAACATATATATCATAACTAAAACAATTTTAATTTGATTTATATAAATGATATATTCAAATATAAATAGTCATTAGACATATAAAAATATTTCTTACATCATGGTATTTTATTTATAATTTTTATACATTAAATAAATAAATTTATTTATGAGATAATTATGATGCAATGATTACCTCATTAATGAACGATTCAAATTAATGATATTATAAATATTAAAATAAATATAATTTGAACATTATTTTTCCATCCAATAATTTTCTAGATTATTATGACATTTTATATTTGATTTAATGCTTTTGGTTTGAGTGAATCAAGTTTTTATGACTTTAACTAAAATCAATTACTAAATAGTGTCAAAATTAACCAAGGATAAATTTTTAGAAGCTTTCTAAGTTTCAATTTGATGAATAGTATTTTATTAATAGTGTTTTTTAATGAATATTAAAAAAAAATTATTATTAAATAACTTTTTGTGTGAAAATATTTTCAAAAATCAGGCATACATGGTTTTAATCAGTTTGAAATATGTGGCTTAATAAGATCAAAATAATTTTTTGGTGAAATTTAACCTTACCATTTGGAATAGTAATTTTACCCTTATGAATGGTAATTTTACCAATGTAATAGTAACATCACCTAAGGATGTATAAATAATTTTTGGTCATCCTAAGTTGTAATGTGATATAATTATATCATAGTATAAGTAAATAAATGTTTTAGAAATTATTAGTTTAGTATTAGTATTTTATTTAATTAATTTAATTTAAAATGAATTAATTTTTATACAATTGATTTAAATTTTGAATTATACAGGTTGAAAAATGGTTAGGGTGAATTTTTGGGATTTTTCTATAACAATTGAATTTTCGGTGAATAATAAAAATACAATTTTGAGTTTTCAGTAAGTTTAATGACATCATAATTATGTCATAATGATGTAATAAGTAAGATAAGATGCTGGTAAACTCTTCTGTATTAAAATATAATATGATGTGTCATAAGTTGGAAATACCATGGGCAAATACCACAGGAAAGCCCATGGGTTTTCAAATACCACTAATGAGGTGTCCTTTGAAAGTAATAGAATATTCCCTCACTTTTTCAATAAATACCCATCCATTACATCATTTAATTTCATCCCAAAATCATTCACTATGAAATTTTTCTATTTCTACCTCCCAAGGAGTCCTCCCAAGGTTTCCTCAATCCCCCATGGTCCTGATCTAAGAGTTTTAGAAGTTACTCTTCAAGGTAAGGGAACCTTTCACACTCCTCTTTTACTCGAAGACTTATTTTATGTTATATCTTTTAATTTAAATTTTATTATGTTGTGGTATGTTATTATATATCCTTATTAATTTAAATTTTATGTCCAAGTTATTATATACCCTTTTATTTCTCATAAACTCATTTCTGAATTTTTAAGTGATGCTGTTAGACTGTCGAATTTTTGTAAGGGAATTCTCAAACTTCTATTTTTCTTTCAAGTTCTCTTTTATGTGATATGTATTTAAAATTACCATACCATGTTATTTTTTTTATTTTATTCCATCCTATACTATATTATGAGTCATTTATGAAAGGGATACCCCTATCCCCTCTCTTTTTAATGTCTTCTATAACAATGTTTCATAGATGTTATGCTGTAGAATTTTTGTCTCAAATCCCTCTTTTTTATCAAGAACTTATTTTATTTTCATTATATGAATTCACAAAGATATTTAATTTCTAGGGGTAATCATCATGAAATAAAAAATATTTAATTGATTCTGGAATTGATATACATAAAACCCTCATTCGCTTTCAGTGGGTTATAAATAACATAATGATCATGTTTTTAAGCACTTTTTAAAAAGCCACGATTTTGATATGAACCCCATTTATTTTATTATCTATGGGTTAATTATGAAATGTTTGATTATGATATATGTTGATAACATGAATATAAATACATATTAAGGGTGTTACCTGATAGCGCTCTAATTCATTGGGTAAAGACATTAATCTCTAGATATGAAAAGTTTTACGATACCTTAGTGAATAACCTTGGTAATTTTTATGATATCTTGGTGAATAAACTTGGTAATTTTTACGATACCTTGGTGAATAACCTTGGTAATTATTATGAAACCTTTGGGATGGACCTTGGTGCTATGAAACCTTGGGGATGGACCTTGGTGATATACTTATGAATGTATAAATTAATGTTGAGCCACACGTTCAAGTTATGATCCAAGTTATTATTATTATGATATTCCTCTTTCTCTTGCATTTATGAAAGTCCACATGTTATTATTTATATCTCTCAAGATGACATGAATTTTTTTCCCTTTTTTCCCTTATGGAGCTTTTCATGCTTATCCCATGTTCTTAAATGTTTTTCAGAGGTCTTAATATTGGTAAGGACAAAGAAGATGCTATGATGAAAGTATTTGAATATTTGTCTTGAAAAGAAACCATGTTTTATTTTAATAGTTTTAGTTTTATGAAAAAAATAGATGGTCTTTAGACTTATCTACTTTGTAATATTGAAATTTTATGTAAGATTTTTTCCTGATTATCTAAAACTCTAGACCTAAAAGATCTTTGGGAATGAATGAAAAGAAATTCTAGTCAAAAGTCACTAGAATAAGTTATTTTTAAGGTATGGGCCTTATAGTTGGTATCAAAGTAGGGTTAAGAAAACTTTAGAGATTATGATGTCTTCTTATGGGTTTATAAGTTTTTGTAGGATCCTAATTTTATATTCTCAGAAACCCTTTTTAGGATTTATTATAAAAAATATTAAGGTGACTAATGGTATTTTTGGAGACATTCACATTTGAGGAAATTATGGGTTACTAATTTTTGGGATGGAAAATGTGAGGTATGAGATAAGATTTTAGGTTAAAAAATGTTATGGTTATTTTTGAGGATTTTATCTCATTTTTGGTAATGTTATAAAATTATATAGTTTTTGAAAAAGTACAACACACAGACCGTGTGATGACCCATCGCGTCATACAAAACTGTGGTAATTGAACCCACACCAAAGTGCGATTGAGATTTATCACCTACCACTGGCCTACATGAAGTCCCTGGTTTGTATGAATTATTATTTTTAGTTAATGGATTTTATGGATCAATAATAAGTTGATTTTGGGAAATAATGTTTTATTAAATAGATATCCTTAGTATAGGAAAATTATTTGGTGATTAAGTGATAATTGTTATTTTGGAAGAAATTCACTCTTTTGGGAATACTATATGTCTAAGGAAAATAGAATACTATGGGATTTATTTTGAGGAGTAATGGTTGAATTTTATTTTGGAATAATCTATGATTTTATTGTGTACATATGGAGATTTGGGTTATTTACATAAATGATTAACCTATCATGGAGAATATGTGATTAGGTCAATTACTTTTTAGTATGAAACTGTAAGAGTAGTAAATTTTATTTGGAAATAAATGTTACGATTTATTATGGAAGATTATATGATCAAATACTTCTAAATTTTGGGTTTCAATATTATTTTGGATTATTTTGAATAATTTTAAGGACAATTGTTTATTGAATGGTATTTGTTTAACTTTGGGTATTGTTTGATGAATTTTGGAGATTAAGAGTAGTATTTATTTTTATAAAGGATTATCTTTTTAGGGATTATATGATCTTGTACAAACAATTTTGGTTTTGATTAATGTCTAAAGACATGGGAAATATATAGTTCATCTTTTTTTGGATCATGTGATTCTATATAAGTAGATTCTAGTGCTTCAGGTATGACCAAGTCATCTTGAATACTCATCATTTGGAGAAAAGATGAGTTTGTAGTAGATATTTATTAAAGGATGAAACTCTACTTGACAAGTAAGTATGTTTCCTTATGTTCTTTGTCAATATCATAAATAAATTTCTCAACATTATGAAAAGGATATTAAAACAAAAATGTTTTCCATTTAATTTTTCTACTGGGAAATCAAAGACCATTTAACCCATCACATGTTTATGGTTTTCTGGTTGTTAACTTTCTCCTGATCATGTTTTCTATCACTCTCTATCAGAACAAGATGGATAGTTTCTCTTCCATATCCATTTTTCCTACATGGAATCATAGTATGTGTTATGTCGGGTGAGCTTTGTACTTCCCTTTCTGTCTTTAAAGTAATTTTTATGGACTCCTTTTCCAATGTGGTATTTTCAATGAAGTTTCCAAGCCCAATTTTAAAATTACAAGGATGCAATTTCCGAAAGGAGGGAATGATGTAACATCCCAAGTATTTATATAATAATACATTTTCATATCTATTAATATTTTTGAATTTAATATTAATTTTAGTTTAAATGGTACACTATGTATGATAGCGTTCTAGACACACAATAACAGGTTTCTTTGAAATCTTACGTTGCACACAACACTAAGTTATACTGAAAAATAAAACAACAATAATATTATTGTTTTAAATGGTAGTTAATGCCTAGACATTGTATTAGATGGAATGAATAGAATTAAAAATATTATTATTTTATATATTTTTTAAATATTTTTACATTTATCCACTAAATTTTAGAGTCATAAAATGAGAATAAATTCAATTTTAAGCATAAAATACTCTAATATTTTAATTGGTCGTTTTACCGCCTTTTGATGGAGAACCATTTTTAAAAATAGTTTTTGTAACTTTTATATTTTGTATCTGATAAAATAAACTTCTTATTTATAATCAAGACATCAAAATTTACTTCAATTTAAATTTTGGTATTTTTCTGATAAAATCCATATTTTTATGAATAGTGAAAAATACTGCATTTTAATTCAAAACTGCATTTTTATATAATTTATTTATATAGTTATATTTTCATTTTAATTGGTTTTAAAGTATAATTAGATTAATTTTTTATCATTTAATCCAATTATGTTGATTAGAAGTAATTTTACATTGAAATTGGACATAAACACATGTCAATATTTTGATAGTTTTTACTTCTTAAAAACTCGCTTTATGATTTTGAGAACGAGAATTAATTTTAAATAAATTTCTTCCAATTATGTTTTTTGAATTTGGATAAATGTATTCCATATTTGGAATCAGAAGGCCCAAATTGTTTAAATAAGTCCCCTTTATTTTTGGACATTATGAATAGTAATCCAGTAATTATTTTTATTTACCATGGTTAAAGGGTAAATCAGGAAAATAAGGGTAAAATAATAATATTATAATAATATAAAACTACTCTAAAAAGTGTCATAATCCTATTGGATAAGATATTTCCTACCATGAGCATCCTTAAGTCAATTTTAGGACCCCATGGAGCCAGTTGGGTGTGATAATGTCCTTTTATAATATTTATTTTAATGAAAAGGGAAATATAAAATAAACATGTATCTCCTAAATAAAACAATTTTAATTTGATTTATATAAATGATATATTCAACTATAAATAGTCATTATAAATTTAAAAATATTTCCTACATCATGTTATTTTATTTATAATTTTTAGACATTAAATAAATAAATTTATTTATGAAACAATGATGATGGAATGATTACCTCATTAATGAAAGATTCAAATTAATGATATTATAAATATTATAATAAATATTATATGAACATTTTGATTCCATCCACTAATTTTATAAATGATTATGAAATTTTATCTCTTATTTAATGCTTTTGGTTCAAAGGAATCAAGTTGTTATGAATTTAACAAAAATCAATTACTAAATAGTGTCAAAATTAACCTAGGCTGAATTTTTAGAAGTTTTCTAAGGAGTTTCAATTTTATGAATAGTATTTTATGAATAGTTTTATTTATGAATAGTAAAAAATATTTTATTATTAAATAACTTTTTCTACGAAATGATTTTCAAAAATCGGACATACATGGTTGTAATCAGTGTGAAAAATGAGGTTCAATAAGATCAAAATATTTTTTTGGTGAATGGTAAATTTACCCTTTAGAATAGTAATTTTACCCTTATTAATGGTAATTTTACCAATGGAATAGTAACATCACCTAAGTAAGTATAAATATGTTTTGGTCATCTTAAGTGGTAATGTGATATAATGATATCATAGTATAATTAAATAAATGTTTTAGAAATTGTTAGTTAAGTATTAGTATTATATTTATTTAATTTAATTTAAAATGAAATTAATTTTTATAAAATGGAGTTCCCTTTTTAATTATAAATGTTAAAAAATTGTTATGGTTAATTTTTGGGATATTTCTGAAACAGTTGAATTTTCAGTGAATAGTAAAAATATAGTTTTGAGTTTTCCGTAAGTTTAATGACCTCATAACCATGTAATAATGATTTAATGAGTAATATAAGATTATGGTAGACTATTATGTATTAAAATATAATATGAGGTGTCCCAAGTGCGCAATATCATGGTCATGCCCATAGTTTTTCAAATATCACCAATGATGTGTCCTTTGAAATTAATAAAATATTCCCTCACTTTGGTTATAAATACCCAGCCATTACTTCATTTACTTTCATTAAAAAATCATTATACATAGATTTATTCTAGTTTTACCTTCCAAGGAGTCCTTCAAATGTGTACTCAATCCCCTAAGGTCCCAATCTAAGAGTTTTAGAAGTTACTCTTTAAGGTAAGGGAACCTTTCACCCTCCCCTTTTAGTCAAAGAATTCTTTTATATTATGTAATTTAATTTCCATTTTCTTATTATGGGGTATGTTATTCTATATCCTTATTGCTTTCTATTTTATTTACAAGTTATGAGAGACACTTTTCTCTCTCATCAACTCATTTTCTAAATTTTTAAGTGACACCGTTTGGCTGCCATATTTTCGTAAGAGAATTCTCAAACTTCTATTTTCGTTTCAAGTTCTCTTTTATGTGGTATGTACTTCAAATTTCCATACTATGTTCTTATTTTCATTTTATTCTATCCCTATACTATATTATGGTTTATTTATGAATGGGAGACTTTTTTCCCCTCTCTTTTTAATGTTTTCTAAAACCATGTTTCATAGCTGTTATGCTATGGAATTTTCATCTCAAAATTTCTCTCTTTTTATCAAGAGCTTATTTTATTTTCTTTATATGAATTTACAAAACTCTTTCATTTCTAGGGGTACTCATCATGAAAGAATTTTTTTTATTTTATTCTATAATTGACATACATAAAACACTCATTCGCTTTCTATGGGTTATAAATGACATAATGATTATGTTTTTAAGTACTTGTTAAAACGCCGTGATTTTGATATGAAACCCATTTCTTTTATTATCTTTCAATTATTTAGGAATTTTTTGATTGTGATATATGTGTATCACATGAATATAAATACATATTAAGGGTGTTCCCTGATAGCAATATTATACATTGGGTAAATAAATTAATCTCTAAAGATGACAAGTTTTATAATACCTTGATGAATAACCTTGGTCTTTTTTACGATACCTTGGTGAATAACCAAGGTAATTTTTACGATAAATTGGTGAATAACCTTGGTAATTATTATGAAACCTTGGGGATAGATAGACCTTAGTGATATGAAACCTTGGGGATGGACCTTGGTGATATGCTTACGAATGTCTAAATTAAATGTTGTAGCCACCTTTTCAAGTGATGATCCAAGTTCTTATTGTTATGATATTCCTCTTTCTCATGCCTTTATGAAAGTCCTCATGTTCTTACTTATATCTCTCAATATCACATGTAAACCGTTTCTATTATTTTCACTTACTGAGCTTTTTGTGCTCATCCCAAGTTTTTAAATGTTTTTCGCAGGTCTTAAGATTGGTAAGGACAAAGAATATACTATAATGAATATATTTGAAGATTTTTCTTGAAAAGAAACCATGTTTCATTTTAATATTTTTTGTTTTATGAAAAAAATGGATGGCGTGTAGACTTATCTATTTTTTAATATTGATAGTCTATGTAATATTTTGTCATAATTCTCTAAAAATCTTGACCTAAATGATATTTGGGAATGAATGAAAATAAATTCTAGTCAAAAGTTACTAGAATAAGTTATGTTTATCATCAATAAATTATACTAATCATGTGGTACACCACCATGTTTTATGAGACCTTCTTTCCCTTTATCTCAATATAGAATTATTTAAGAATGAGCATCCATTGGATAAGTTTGGGATTTGAATATAACTTCTTCAAGAGGTACCCTAGTACTGCATGGTAAAAAAACAACTACTTTAGAGACCAATAAATATGAACATAATTTATCTAAATCAAATATGATGGAAGGAAAATCCTTTTATGTGGAAGTGTAGTTTGATTGGGCTGAATCCAATTTCCTCGAAGCATAGGGAATCACATTTGCTCATTTCTATACCCTCTATGATAAGACAACTCCAACCACAAAGTTAGATGCATCACACATAAGCTCAAATATAAGGTCCCATTATGGGGGATGTATGATCAGTTTAGTGGTCACATGCTTCTTTAGCTTATCAAATGTACCCAAAAAAATCTTAAAAAATGAAGTCAATATTTTTTGAATCAATCCATATAAGGGTAGAGAAATCATACTAAAATCTCTGAAGAAGAATCAATAAAATCCTGCATTCCTTAGGAATAATATAAAATCACAAAAACATTAAGGATATGGTAGGGATGAAACAATATCTACCTTAGATCTATCAAATCTTATTCCATTTTTTGACACTACATGACCTAATACAATGCCATGATCGACCATTAATGTAATTTTTCAAATTTTAAAACCATATTATTCTCAATAAAATGATTCAACACCTTTCCCTAAATAAATATACTAAATAACCTTTAGGATATAATTTTTTTAACAAAGTTTTTGTATTTGTTAACAACTAACCTCTTTATAAAATAATGTTTTTTATTCAAGAATCAGACCCATATATATCATAATGATAATTCATTAGACTCAAAGTATCGTATTCATCTGTATCAGATTTAGATCATCAGATCCAAAAGAATCGAAGGCAAAAATTATTGTTTGCTAGAAGTTTGAATTTGTCTTAATTAGATAAAGAAATATTTTTTTGAGTGAAGAATTAATTTTATTTCTAAAGAGTTTTAAAATAATATTGTGAAATAAGGATTTAGAAAGATTTCATACATTATAAAAACATCAGATGATGCTTTTTTTACCAAGAAGTTCTCACAAATCATGAAAACTTTCATGATAAAATCTTTTGAAGAAATGGTGGGGGGTTTGAAGAAATTTAAAACTGCAGAGTTAAAAATTAAATCATAATGAGAAATTATATCACAATTATAATTTCATTGTAATGTTAATTACATAATTATGAATAAATACATCGAATACATAATGTTTCAAAAGATTAGATCCTAAAGTTAAAATGTGTGAATATGATGAAGTTTGAAGAGTTTCAAAGTTAAAGTATATAGATTCCATAATAATAGGTATTTCATCATAATGATATTTCCATTTTAATGATAATTACATCATAATGATAATTCCATCATTATGAGGATTCCATCAAACTGATCTGAGAAAGAAATATATCATAATGAGTTGATAAGTAAACATATCGTAATGAGATGAGAAGGAAACAAATCATAATGAGCTGATTACAAAGAAGACTCAAAGGGAAAATTCCAGAAGTTTTATGAAGAGTTGAATATTTAAAACATGAATTTCAATCTTGTGTAAATCTCATAAAAATCTAAGGAGGATTAAATAAGTGAAATTTGATATTTAAATGTGAGAGATTTTTGGAGTTTTTGAAATTTGAGGAAGCGGGAAAAGTTTTCAAGTTTCCCTCTTTTGTTTTCTGAGTCACCTATAAATACTTACCCAGATCATTAATTTATTTGTGACTTTTCACACAAGAATAAAAGGTGGAGGGTTTAAGAAATCAAGTGAAAGTCATTGCTGACTAGATATCTCATGAGGAGGATCATACAATTGAATGTTTGTTTATCGGATAGAGAAAGATCATATTGAGTCAATAAAACTAAGAAAATTCATATTGATAATTTGAGTATAGTTTGAGTTTTGAAGATTTAGAATGAGTTCATTGTATTGAGTTCATCATATTGAGAGAATCAGATCTAGACTCATCGTATTGAGAGAATCTGATCTAGACTCCTCATATTGAGAGAATCAGATCCAGACTCATCAAATTGAAAAAATTGGATCCAAGCAAATCAAACTAATGATTCAAACTGATAAATTGTAGAATAGTTTCAATAATGTCTTTATTATTATTTTTGGATCAATTGTTTTATAATCAAACATTGTAAATTGATGGGACCCAATATAATCTTTTCTATCGGGAGATAGAAGGTGTCTAATGGGAGTAGGCACAAGTTGTATTCCCTTCTTCATAATAGTATATTTCCATATACCCATGGGAGTAGCTATGGAAAGGATGTAGGTTCTCATACTGAGATCAAAACTTGTAAATTTTGTGTGATTTAATTGATTTTTTACTTTTCATGCATGAGTATTTACTAAAATTTGATAAGAAAATAAATCTTAATAAGTTTTAGGGGTTATGTTTTGAAAAGTATTGAAAATTATAAAAAGTGAACAACTAATTCAACCCCCCCTCTTAGTTGTTATTATATCATTTGGAACATCAGTTGGTATTAGAGGGAAGGTTCTCTTGTTGAATCCTTATCATATATAATATCAATTCTATCAATAATAGAGGAATTCCTACATTTTATGGAAAAAATTAATATGGATGGAAAAATAATATTATTCCTTATCTCCTATATCTTAGCCTAAAAGTTGTTAACACTGCTACTATTGGGTTTCCACCTATTCAGAAATATTCAACAATAACCTTTGCTGATATTAGAAATATATAAGTTTATGGAAATGTTATAAATTCTATTCTCATGTCCTTATCATAAAATGTTAATCAAAAGGTGATGGGTCTCAAAACTTCAAAAAGTATGTGGGAAAAGTTGGGAAGTGTTTTTGAAGAAAATACAAAAGTTAAGGAATCAAAGCTTAAAATCAAGCATAGTAAGTATGAAGACATGAAAATGAGAGATGAAGAAATAATTGATAAATACCTTACAATTTTAAATTAATTTTTTTGCAACATTAGAGGATTTAGAGATTCCTAAGAAGATTCTATAATTATGATGAAAATTATGAGAAAATTTCTATATAGGTTTGATTCTAAAATTTATTCTTTAGAAGATAAGGATGATTTATCTCTTGATAAATTTCATAACATTATTTTATCTTATGAAATGATGAAGTATCCAATGTTTAAAAAGAAGATTAAAGATGAAATGGATTTTGAAACTATGATAAAGATAAAAATCCAAGATGTTGAAGAAGCTAATCCATATGAGTCCGAAGATAAATAATATGATCATTTGAATGAAAAAAATAACGTCTCTTATATCCAAGATTTATCGAAGAGGAAGATGAAAGTATGGAGGTAAACTTCCTCTCAATTTTTTTGAGTGTGGTGGAACTTGACACTTTGATATGAATTTCCCCAAGAATAAATTTGTAGAATATCAAGATGATTCTGATGAAAAACCTCGATGGATGAAGTGGGAAAAAATGATAAAGAAGAAAATTATTCCAACATATACAAGAATAAGTTTACTGTAAACAAAATATGTATTTTGAGTAAGAAATTTGAATCAGACTCAACTAAAAATAATTCTTTATAAGATGAGAGTTCAGAATAATTCAGAACATTTATTGTAAAAGTTGAGAGAAAAAAATATTCCTCAGAGAGTGAAGAAGGTTGTGAAGAATATTATATAGAGTATCATATCAAAATAGAACTTGTTGAATGTATTTAGATAAACAAAACTCTCAATAAAGAAATTAGATTAATGAAGAAATATTTTGAAGAAGTTTCTAATGGAAGAAAATATGTCATCAAGAAAGAGGATGAATACATTCTGGAGATTTTATGTTACAAACTTAGAAGTTATGAATATGGAAAGATGATTGAAAATCTTAGTAAGAAGATGGAAGATAAGGAAGAAGTGGTTAACATGTTTCAATCAAAACTTCTTGAGTCTGAAAGTATATTGTGAAAGATGAATGAAAACTTCAAAAAAAATGAAAGTAAAAGCTGAGACTTCTAAAGATGCTGAGAAGGATCAATACAATAATCATGTGAAATATTCTATTAAAAAAATAATATTTCATCTGATTATTTTAATATTTCAATTTCCATAAAAAGTATTGGGAAATCTGGTACACAAAAAGGATGGGAGAAACCTATAAAATCTATAAAAGTAGATAATTTAATCAAAAGAAAAGATGGTCCACATCCTCGGTATGTTAGAGCTAAAAGAAGTTACCAACCTAAAAAAAGAATCAATATAGAAAGATATTATTTCAATAGGAAATCAAGATTTTATGGTTATTTTTAGTGTTTTTAAATCTATGAGAATAGGGATTATAATTCTTGGCATAACTTATCCTTACCTAGAAGAAGGTTTGAGAAAAGTGTAAGAATTAATGAAAGTATAACATGTAACTTTCCTAACTTACAAAAATTTGAAAAAGTGATTTATCAAGATGTTAGAAACTTTAACACAAGAAATCAATTTGAATTCCTAGAAGAAGTTTGTGGAATATGTGATAAGTCTGGTCATCATGTGAAAAAATGCATGACACCTTCTGGAACAAGTTTCTTAAAATAAAAAAGAAAAGGAATATGAAAAAAGAAAGTTGAGAAAAGATATTTTTTTGTTGAGATAGATTTGAAAGCAATTAAAAAGAACAAACCATTGATACTTGATAGTGTATGTTCTTCACATATAATAGGTGATATAAAAATCTTGAAACATGTTGAAATTCATGATGGAGGAGCAGTTACCTTTGGTAATGATAGTTCCTTAAAAATCAGAGAAATTAGAACGACTAATATTTAAGTTGAAAAGTTAAAATATAAGGAAGTTTTATTTGTTTATGGGATAAAACATAACTTAGTTAGTGTATGTCAACTTTGTGATGATGTAAAAGAAGTTGTTTTTTATAAAATATTTTTGTGTCATCAAAAGTTTGAAAGATGGAAAAGTTATCACAAAAGGAGAACTAAATAAAATAATTCAATAAATACTATTACTTGAGTGTGAAAGATGAAAACAAATTGTGGCACTAGAGATATGGGAACCTTGGATAAAAAATTATGAAGAAAATTTCTAAATTTTATGTCATTCAAAACTTTATAGCATATAAAATAAGAGAATAATATGTTTTTACAACTTGTCAAAAAGGGAAGATGAATTAAAAAAGTCCTAAAAGAGTTGAGATTCAATCTAACAGAACACTTAAGCTTATTCATTCCAATTTATGTGGGTTTATGAGAAATCAATAAACAAAATAAAATTTACACTTTGTCACTTTTAATGATAATTTAATTCAGATGACTAACATCATGTTTATGAAGCACAAGTCAGAGGCTATTGAAATGTTCAAATTATTCAGAAAATATGTTGAGAAAGAAATGGGGGTTTTCATAAAAAGGTTGAGAACATATAATGATACTGAATTTAAAATAAATACTTTTGAAACTTATCTGAGAAATATTTCTCCCTATACTTCATAAAAAAATGGAGTACCAGAAAGAAAGAATATATGTTTGATGGAAATGGGAAAAAGCATGTTAGAAGAATAAAAAATTTCAAAGTTATTTTGGAGAGAATATATTAGTACTTCTGTACATATTTAAAATAGATTCTTTTTGAGAAAAAAAACTAACATGACTCCTTATGAAATGTGATATAACAAAAAACCTTCATTGAAATAGTTCAAAGTTTTTGGAAATCTATGTTTTCTCAAAATCAAAAATCTGGATTTGGGAAAGTTTGATGAGAAATCCAAGGAAGAAACTTTTTTAGGTTATTCACCAAATTAAAGAAGTTAAAAATGTTGGAAAAAACGTTTATAAAAGTTTCTGGACTCATATGATGTGAAGGTAATTAAAAATCAATTTTCCTTAACAAAAGTAATTGAGAATACTGAAGACGATAAACTAGAGAATTCCAATAATAGTAAAAGTAATTGAAAACATCCTTATCAAGATTCAAAAGAATCAAGTGATGATGAAATTTCATATTGGAAAGATACTTTGAAATTTACTACCTTACAAAAACATGTTGAATTTGAAAACATTATCGGAAATTAGAAGGCTCTAGTTTGGACAAGAAGAAAGTTAAGATTAGAAAATAAAACTTCACTTATCTCAAAAGTTAAACAAGAATTAATTTCAGAAGATATTCAACATAATAATGGGTGGATTCTATGAATGAAGAGTTGTATTAGATTGAGAATAATGAAGCATGGGAACTTGTTTCATGACCATCAAATAAAAATGTTATCAGAACTAAGTGGGTTTAAAGATTCAAGTTAAATGAACATAAAGAAGATTCAAGAAATAAAGAAAGGATTATTTGTAAAGGATATGAATAGGTGGAAAGTGTGGACTATTTAGAAACATTTTCCCCAGTTTCAATATTAGAAACTATTATAAATTTTCTTTCATTAGACACACACCAGAATAACAAATTTTATCAGATGGATGTAAAGTCAGCTTTCTAAAATGGTGAGATTGTGGAAGAAGTTTATATTGAACAACCTTATGGGTTTATATTAGATTAGGATGAAAAAAATCTTGTAAATTTAAGAAATATTTGTATGTTATGAAACAAGATCCGCATGCTTGGTATTCTAAACTTGACAATTGTTTGAGAATGTTGAAATTTTCTAAAGGAAAAGTTGATAACAACTTATATGTGAAATATTATGACCTCAGAAATCTAATTTTAATTATTTATGTGGATGATATAATTTTTTTGGGGATAGATAAGATGTTTATAAAACATTTCTTGAGTAAATGAAGAAGAATTTTGAAATTTCTATGTTAGGATAATTAACTTTCTTCATTGGATTACAGGTTCAAAAAATTTAAAAATACATTTTCTTATCTCAAGAAATATATTCTAGGGAATTCTTAAAGATTTTTGGGATAGAAGAATCCAAAGAAGTTTCAACTCTTATTCCAGTGAGCACAAAGTTGAGTAAAGATAAATCTGGAATTAGTGTGAATCAGAAAGACTTTAAGAAGCTGATAGGAAGTATTCTTTATCTTATAACCTCAAGGCCTGATATTTTTTTAAAATTTTGGGGCTGAAGCTTTAGTTTATTATTAAAGCAAAGAAAATACCTCTTTTGACTAGGTAGAGGGAGACCTATTACATAGCCCAAAGGTCTAGTGGGAAAGTATTCCATTACATGGACCGTAGGCCAAAAGTTTTTTGCCTAAGGCCCATTTTTTGAATAGTACTGCTACAGTACTTGTCTGCTATAGTACTGCACAGTACTTTCCACTTCTACAGTGTCTGCCGCTACTACAGTGTCCACCGTGTCTATGGTGCCTCTGCTGCTATAGTAATTCTATAGTATTACTATATTACCTATGCTCAATGGGTTTTGAACCACCATTTTTTCATGTAGGATTATGGAGTACTTACCACTAAGAAAAAAATAGTGAGATATGTCAAAGTAACAACCTCACATGGGTTTTTATACACAAGAAATAGTGAGATGAAGTTTCATTGTTATATTGATGCCGATTGGGATGGAAATTGTAATGATAGAAAATCAACCTCATGATGAAAATTTTTCTTGGTTGAATGTTGTGTGAGTTGGTATAGTAAGAAACAAAGTTTAGTGAATTTTAGCATAGCTGAATTTGAATATGTTGCAGCTACTCAGGCTTTTACTCAAATGTTATGGATGAAATTTCAGTTGGATGATTTGAAAGTAAAATTTTATAAACCATTCAATATAATTTGTGATAATTAGAGTGAAATTGATCTTTTTAATAATCATGTCCAACATTCAAGATCAAAAAACATTGATATAAATTTTCACTTTATAAAAGAGAAAGTTGCCGCTGGAGATGTTTTGTTGGAATACATTTCAATAAAGTATTATATTTATAATATATTTACAAAATAAATACTAAAAGAAAGGTTTGTGGAATTGAGGCTGTAACTTTATGTTAAGCCTCCTCCCATGTCTTCCCAAACCTCATAAGGAAGGACCCCCACCATGCTTTAGATTATGATGACAAAGGGGGAAATAAAGTAATAACTTTGTACTTTATGAGAAGTTTTTAATTATATTTCTTAAATGAATCTGAAAAGGTGGTTATAATATAATGGGGAAGAGAAAAATAAGTGTGATAGGGGAAAATAAAAATTGAGTAAGAGTTTATCATTACATTATCGCAAAATTATTCTTGTCACTGAGGGATGGAATTCCTTCAAAAACATTAATTTATCTAGTAGTGTGGTGTCATGATACTCTTTTTTGAGAAAGGATATGTTTTGATAAAAGTAAAAACACAATATTTGTTTACAAAAGTAGAGTTGGAAAAAAATCATGAGATTTGTAAAAGTAGTTAATAAGGGTTGACAACAAATCTAATGGGGGAGATTGAAGAGCCTTTGTGATAAAATGGTTTTAATAATGTTTTTTTATTTGTTGAAATCCAACCTCTTTGTAAAGTAATGTTTTTGTTATTTAGGAATCAGACCCATATCCATCATAATAAAGATTAATCAAAATTATCTTATCATATTCATCTGTATAATATTCAAATAATTGGATCCAAAATAATTGGAGGCATAAATTATTCTTTACTGGAATTTTTCCTTTTTTCAAAATATGATAATGGAAGAAGTTTCTGAGTGAAGAAGTTGTTTTTTTGATGAATAGTTGTGAAATAATACTATTAAGTGATAATTTGGAAAGTTTTCACACATTATAAAAAAATAATACAATGATTTTCTGATCAATAAGTTATCAAAAATCATGTAAACTTTCATGATAAAAGCTTTTGAAGAAATGGTGGAGAGGTTTGAAGAAATTCAAAACATCAGAGTGAATAATTCCATCATAATTTGAAATTCTATTATAATTATAATTTATTACTAATAGGGATTTAATCATTATGAATAAATCCATCGAAGGAAGAATGTTTCAGAATATTGAATCTATAAGTTATAATGTGTGAAGCTAATGATGTTTAAATAATTTCAAAGTTAAAGTATGGAGATTCCATCATAATGGGAATTTCATCATAATGGGATTTCCATCATAATGGTAATTCTATTGTAATGACAATTACATAGTAATGAGAATTATATTATTAGGAGGATTCCATTAGACTAAGTTGAGAAATAAATAGATTTTAATGAGTTGAGAAGGAAATAGATCATAATGAGATGAGAAGGAAACAAGTCATAATGAGATGATTATGAAGAAGACTCAAAAATAAAATTCTATAAGTTTTATGAAGATTTGAAGAGGTAAAAATTGAATTTCAATTTTTGTGTAAATATCAAAGAAATATAATGAGGATTGAAGAAGTTAAAGTTGAAGTGTAATGTGAGATATTTTTAGAGTTTTTGAAATTTGAGGAAGCGGGGAAAGTTTTCAAGTTTCCCACTTTTATTTTTTGAGTCTTCTATAAATAATTTCTTAGATAATTCAATAATTTGTGACTATTCATGCAAGAGGAAAATGCGGAGCACTGAATAAATCAAGTGAAAGTCATTACTGTCCAGAGGTCTCTTGAGGAGGATCAGACAGTTGAATGCTTGTTTACGAGATTGAGAAAGATCATATTGAGTAGATCAGTCTGAAAAAGATCATATTGAGAATTTGAGTAGAGATTGAGTTTTTTAGATTGAGAATGAATTCATCACATTGAGTCCATCATATTGAGAGAATCAGATCTAAAATCATCATATTGAGAGAACCAAATCCAAACTCATTGTATTAAGAGACTCATATCCAGACTCATAGGATTTAGAAAATCAGATGCAGCTAAATTGGACTAAGGATTTAGACTGATCAATTGTAGAGCAGTTTCCACAATGACTTTATTCTTTTTTGTGGATCAATTGTTTTGTAAGAAAAAATTATAACCTAATGGTAATAAGTATAATTTTTCCTATCATAAGATATAATGTGTCTAATGGGAGTTGGCACAAGTTTTATTCACTTATTTATAATAGTGGATTTCCATAAACCCATGGGAGTGGATATGTCAAGGATGTAGGTTCTCAAATAGAGGCTGAACCTTGTAAATATTGTGTGATTTAATTTCTTTCCTACCTTTTCATGCATGATTATTTACTAAAAGTTGATAAGAAAATAAATCTTAACAGGTTGTAGGGGTTATGTTTTGAAAAGTATTGAAACTTATAAGAAGTGAATAAATAATTCAATCCCCCTTATAAATTGTTATTAGATCCTTTGGAACTTCATATACATTCATCAAATTAAGATACATACACTATAAAATCATCCATAAATACCTCCATAAATGTCTCAATGAAATATTAATTATAATCACCATGTATCTGTGGAAGGTACCTAGAGCATTGCATAGTCCAAATATCATACTTTGGTAGAAAAATGTACAAAATAAACAAGTTAATGTTGTCTTCTACTAATCCTATAGAGCTATAGAAACCTAAAAATATCTATATAATCCATCCAAGAAACAACAATGTGTATTCCCAGTTAGTCTCTCAAGCATTTGATAAATAAATGGGAGGGGGAAATAATCCTTGTGAGTGGATTGATTTAGTTTCCTATAATTAATACAAACATGCCAAATCTTTTGCACCCTCATTGGAACTAACACCTCTCTATAATTTATAAAAATATTAATACCAATTTTCTTAGGACTACATAAATAGGACTCACCCACTAGGAATCTAAAATGGGATAAATTATACCTTCCATAAGAAAATTTTCAACTTCTTTTTTAACAACTTATAGAAGAGTTGGATTCAGTCTCCTTTGTGGCTACTTAACTGCTTTATCCCCATCCTCTAAAAGAATCCTATGCATGAAAATTTAGGGGCTAATACCAAACATGTCATCCATGGTCCACCTAATTTCCCTAATGTTCTCCCTCAAAAGATTCAAATTCTTTTCTTCATATTCAAAAGGGAGATTGTTTACAATTATAACAGGTAATATATCACCACTCAAAAAGTATAAATATTTGAGATTTGGTGGAAATGACTTGAGTTCCAATGTAGGTCATAATGTATTAATGGATACATTTAAGGGACTAAAATATGTGCATAATGAATATCAGTATTAGAATAGAAATCATCAAAATCAAAGAATAATGCATCAAATCTGTAAGAACCTGGTTCTTAGTTTTGAGGTACGTGATTCTTATTTTCTCTTTTCCTTAATTGTTTTTCAGCAAATAAGGAAAATGGGGAAAAATCCTAATTTTTTTAGAAGTACACGCCGTGTACATTTGGCCGTGCAGGATTAGTAAACAGGGCTTGTGGCCATGTCGGTGATGAAGGGTGTAGAAACTAACTACACGCCGTGTAGTGGTCCTTTACACGCTGTGTAGTCAGTCGATAGGTGAATAGTAAGGCGGTGGCCAGCTGTGCGACCGAACACGCCATGTACCCAAGAAGACACGCCGTGTAGTCATGTCGGCAGATGAACAGTGCCACGCTGGCGAGAAAACGCCAGAGGAACAGTTAAAAAAATGGGAATTACATGCCGTGTACTTGGAAATACACGTCTTGTACTTTGTTTTTTTCTCTTAAAATGGGTATTAGCCTCCCCTGTTTATAGGGAAGGCTTAGAACCGGAGGAAGGAGCGGGAGAGGAGGCCAGAGCTTTGGAGATCCGCCGATCGCACGTCGAGAATTTGTTTTCTGCACCGTCGATCTCCCTGGAACCACATGGGTGAGTTCTCCCTTCTCCTAGAGCTATTATTACCAATTATTCCTCTAGGGGAAGTTATTTGGGTTTGAACGAGTTTTCTTTCACATCAAATCTACCTCATTCTAGGACGATTCATGGAACATCTTTCGAGTATACTGATCAGGGGTGTTTAAGGTAGGTGGCTTGGTGTTTATATTCCAACTTTTGTGCGTTTTTTTGTACCGTTGTGCCACAAACCCATGTTGGGGTGTCGTGCGGCTGAGGTCGTGGCTATTTTAAATACCTATAATTGAATAGGTAATTAATTGTGATAATAAACTGTTGTTTGGGATCGTTGCATGGATCCAAGACCACCCCGGGGGTGCGTTCCTCTGTTTAGCCATTTGGGCAGGATACCTGAGGGTGTGCCTTTAATGTAATGTTAGTAGAATTGCCTTGAGAGAAATTTCTTGTGTATAATTTCTTGTGTACTACTGTTTTACATGTTGGGAATGGACCGGTTACCTATTTTAGCCTTAGGGAAGTGTTGTGATTAGCCTATGGGAACTGTACTATTTAGCCTGTGGGAAACTTCTTCTGTGCTTATGGGAAATTGATTCTGTGCCTGTGGGTGACACTTATTATGCCCATGGGCAATATCCTTATGCCTATGGGAAGATTCTTGTATTTGGATTCTCTTTACCTGAGGGTAGGGGTTTACGTTTATGAGTACATTGACTGTTTACCTAGAATATTCACTATGGTGATATTTTAAATTAAATGATTAAATGGATATTAAAATGGAAATATAACTGGTTAAGTTAGTTACTTTTCAGTAATGCTTACTTATTGCATTTTACTACTACACACTTTTGTTGCATGTGTTCACACAGTTGGGCACGAGCCTTTGGTGGGTGCTTATTGGGATTATTTATCACACCCTATTTGGGTCATGCTTTTCGGCCCAAAAAGATTATGTTTTTGAAGGTTTGGATAAGGGAAAGGGTCCCTATATAGGTACTTGATTGCTGCTGAGGAGTAGGGGAGCATGGGACCGGGCTTAGGCTCGCGATGCTACCAGTTGCTTTGTTTTGTTTTGTTGTACTCTGTATTGTATTGTACTGCTATGTACCATGTTCTGGCTGTTTTCTTAGAATTTGAGACATGTTTCATCATATCTATATAACTGATTGGTTATCTTTTACTACAGTTGTTATATTAAATGTGTATGGTTTTTTGCTTCCGCTAGTGTTGTATTCTTTTTTTATTTTATTCCACTACGCTACACTTTGACAAATGAGGGCATAGTTTCCCCACTATCAAACCTGGGCCCTTGATTCTAGTTGGCAGCCTCTGGTGTTTGTGGAAATGCTCTTGAGGTCATGTGGAGAACTGGGTTCAGGGCACCTGTTGAGTGGAACCCAGAACCGGGATGTTACAAAGTGGTATCGAAGGGGTTCTTTTCTTTGACTTATTGTTTGGAACCTTAGTCAGGGATAGGAAGAGACTGGTAGTTGGTATTAAGCTGTTCCCAGGCATAGATAATCCGTGTATAGGGAAAATCCAATTTACCTCGTATTGCAATTTTACTGATTTTGCAATTTACAGTTAATTTGATTTTCACCGTTGGGTGACGCACTTGTGATTGTGCTGTTATATTTTATCCATGGGTTCTATTTAGTTGCAACCCAATGATATGAGGGTATTCCATCTCATGCATCATTTAGGCACATGATAGAAATCACATACCATGCATAGTTTCCATGCCATGTTGGAGCATTAGAAATTTCATGTTGTTGTGATAGATGTTGTGTTAGTAAAAGCATGATATTGTGATAACTACTTGGATAGATACCTGCTGTTTGATAGGGTATTAATTTGTGAGCCTGTTTAATGAATGGATGACAAAATTTGGTTTTTGGGGAGTATGGTCTCTCATTGACCGGAATCTGGTGGATCATTGATGGTTTATCCGGTTATAACACATATAAGATGCCAAACTTTGATTCGCGGGGAGTATGGGCCCTCACGGATCGCAATTTGGCACATAGGTGTTGTTTTTCAGTATTTTCGGGGTTCCATAGAAGTTTCTATGGCATACTGTCCGGAAACCCAGTATACACGCCGTGTAGTATCTTAAACACGCCGTGTATGTTCTTCTATTCGGGAAGAAAAGAAAACTTTTTGAGTACACGCCGTGTACCCTAAGTACACACCGTGTAGTCCTTCCCATGTCATATATCATGTGGGTAGGGACACGGGGAAGGAAAATGCTTGGGGTGAACACGTCGTGTACCAGATGTACACGCCGTGTAGTGTTGACCAAGAGTTCGCCCGTGTAACTAACAACCTGGATGGAGGAGACCTTAGGACATACACGCCGTGTCCATCTGGAACACAACGTGTAGTGTGAGCTGTGTATCTGGCCATGTAATTAACAACACTGGTTGGTGAAGATCGTCTAGAACACGCCATGTACCTGTGAGACATACGGTGTAGTATTGTCCGAGGACAGACCGTGTGGACTTAGCCATGTGGCTGGAAAACGGGGTGGTGTACATGTCGTGTTTGGGTGTCACACGCCGTGTGATATCAAGCCGAGTGGTCGGCCGTGTCACAAACAACACAGGCAGTTGGAAAATTACACCATACACTCCATGTAGATAATATACACGCCATGTAGTTTTGTTCAATGGGAGTCGTGTGGCTTAGCCGTGTAGAAGGACCCGGACAAGGAAAGAGAAGTCAAGTACACGCCGTGTAGTCATTTTACACGTCGTGTAATCTTGTTTTGAAAATTTTGAATGCCTTCTTCCTCCTGTTCCCTTTGGGGTTCCTTTGTTTTCAGTCCTTGATAATCTAGTTCTTAAGGTGTGCATTTGACCTTGTAGTGTCATGCCATCGAGACGACCGTGCATTGTTCACCAGGAGAGTAGCAATGATTATACTACAGAAATGGTAGGCCATGGGCTACTAGTGGATCCTCCAGCAGAGCCAGATGTGGCACCAGCCGTTATACCAGACACAGGCGCAAAGGCGCAGTTCCGTGAAGGCTTTATACGGTTCATGCAGAACTTTCAGGGAGCACCGCCGACTGCCACATCTATGGCCGAGCTGACTTGTATATTCTAGAAGCAGCATCCGCCGACGTTCTCCGGGGATGACAGACCACAGGCTGCGGAATCTTTGCTGGGGTCGATGCAGACTATCTTCGAGCATCTTGAGACGCCTCCAGGATGGAGGGTCAAGATCACGACGTACATGCTACGTGATTCCGCCAAGAGGTGGTGGGATGTTACCACCCAAACAAAGCATCACATAGACATGGCATGGGAATATTTTCAAGTAGTCTTATATGATTTCTTCTTCCTAGAGACGCTGGGGGAAGATCGAGCTCTATAGTTCATGAATATGCAGCATGGAGCTATGTCGGTGATGGATTATTCTGCTCGTTTCACCGAGCTTCAGTGTTTTGCACCTGTTATGGTGGGTGATAAGACGTTGAGGGCCAGACGCTTTGAGGATGGTCTTCGTTATGACATCCGAGCACTGGTGAACATTTTTAGGTTGCCTTCAGTACATGATATTGTGAACCAGGCGTTGATTACAGAGAGGAACTTGCAAGAAGCTAGTGGTGTGGGCCAGGGCGGTTCGGCACCAGTTTCTGGTACTATTTCTACTGGTAAGAGGAAGAGACAGATGGACTTCTCTTAGGGTGGAAGTACCATCCCGATGAATGCTTCAGGTGGCCAGGTCATGTGCTACCAGTGTGGAAGAGAGGGGCACAAGAGGCCACAGTGTCCACGAGACCCAGTGGAGTGCCGAGCTTGCGGCAGGATGAGTCATCTGTAGTACTTTTGCTGGCAGTTTCCACTAGTGGCTAGTAAGAGGTGTTTTGTGTAGACTCCGTGTGCGGAAGCAGGACCAACAGCTTCTTACCAGTCAGGAAACTGGAATACATCAGGGCCTACTGGAAGAGATGGTGGTCGTGGCTGTGGTAGCCAGACACCAGGATCACAGTGACAGCAGGGTGGGACAGCTCAGGGTAGCCAGGCTATGTCGTAGGGCCGCGACACTGGGCAGGCATATGCAGTGCAATAGACCCAGCAGGAGTAGGATCCCGGACCTTCTACCGTCAGAGGTACTATTCTAGTAGCTTCTGTTTTATCTTTAGTACTTTTCGATATGGGTGCTACACATAGTTTCATATCTGTGCCCGTTGTGGAGATCCTTGGGCTCTGTGTTTCTTCTTCTTCAGATATCATGACGCTAGACACTCCGTTGGGGACTAGAACGACTGGTGTGTGTCAGTGCAAGGAGTGTCCCCTTGAGGTTGGTGGGTGTCACTTCCTTTGGGACCTCCATGTATTAGAGATGACGAGCTATGACGTCATTCTCAGGATAGACTGGTTGGTTCCCTTTTGAGCCTTCGTAGACTGCTATCATCATAGTGTGTGCTTCACATTACTAGAGGGCAGAGAGTTTCTATACAAGGGAGAATGGGATGTTCAGACGAGTCGAGCTGGACCAGAGCATCATGGGCAAGGTGGTATCACAACCTAGATTTCTAGCTTATATCTGGACGACCAGGGTACTTTTCAGAAGGATTTCCCTCCAGTGGTTAATTGTTTCAGGGATGTCTTCCCGAACGACTTTTCAGGTCTACCTCTGGAGCGTGAGGTGGATTTATCTATTGAGCTTGTGCCAGGAGCGGCACCAGTGTCCATTCCTCCTTATAGGATAGTGACACCTGAGTTACAGGAGCTCAAGAGATAGTTAGAGGAGTTATAGGAAAAGGGTTTCATCCGAACCATTACTTCTCCATGGGGATCGCGGGTCCTCTTTGCGAAGAAGGTGGATGGTACCCTCAGACTCTGTATAGATTATCGAAAGCTGAACCAGTTGATGGTTAAGAACTTATATCCCTTTACAAGGATTGATGATCTTTTTGATCAACTTCATGGAGAACAAGTGTTCTTGAAGATTGACTTGAGATCAGGATATCATCAGGTGCGTGTTAGACCATCTGATATACCTCTCACAGCTTTCAAGAGTAGGTATGGTCTATATGAGTATACGGTTATGCCTTTCGGACTCACGAACGTGCCAGAAGTTTTCATAGATCTAATGAATCGTGTGTTCCATCCTTATCTGGATTCTTTTGTGGTAGTATTCATGGATGATATCTTGGTGTACTATCACACTCTACAAGACCATTCCACACATCATGAGATTGTATTGAGTACACTAAGAGAGCATCAGCTATATGCTAAGCTCTCAAAGTGCCACTTTTGGATGGACTAGATTCACTTCTTGGGTCATATCATCTCAGAGGTAGGAGTTTCAGTAGACCCAGAGAAGGTGAGAGCAGTAGTTTCTTGGGAGCAACCCAATAATGTGTTTGAGATACAGATTTTATTGGGGATGGCTAGTTACTACATATTCTTTATACAAAACTTCTCCCGCTTAGCAACACCATTGATGGGTCTGACTAAGAAGGGTGTGAAGTTTGTTTGTTCAGAAGCTTGCAAGACAGCCTTTCAGGAGCTGAAAGGGAGGTTGACATCAGCACTGATCCTAATACTCCCAGAGAAGGGGAAGAGATATACAGTTTACTATGATGGATCAGGGATTGGGATGAGATCATTTTTGATGCAAGGCGATCGAGTTATTGTGTACGGGTCTCGGTAGTTGAGGCCACATGAGAGGAATTACCCGATGCATGATCTCGAGTTGGCTGTAGTTGTGCATGCATTGTGCTGTTAGAGACATTATATATTGGGAGAATGTTTTTTGGTTTTCACCGACCACAAAAGTCTCAAGTATATCTTTACTTAGTGTGACTTGAATTTGAGGCAACAAAGGTGGGTTGAATACCTTCAGTCCTTTGATTTTGAGCTTGCCTATACACCTAGTAATGGTAATGTAGCAGCTGATGCACTGAGCATGAAGACTTAGATACAGGCAGTGCAGGAGTCCAATGGTGAGTGGAAGCTTATGAATTTGTTCTCTGAGATGCATTTGGAGGTGCACGATAGTCAGGGGAAAACTTATCTTTCATCTTTAGCTGTGACTTCTACCCTCCTGGATAGAGTGAGGATGAGACAAATATCTGATCCAGAAGGCTTAGTTCTACGGGAGTCAGTGGAAAGTGAGGACCCTTCTCCTGGTTAGACGATAGGAGATGATTAAGTTCTACGTTTCCATGGACAAGTATGGGTTATAGGGGATACAGGCGAGGAGCTGATGCAGGAGTTTCATGCTTTAGCTTGGTCAGTTCATCCCGGAGTTACCAAGATGTACCTGATTTGAGACGTCAGTACTTGTGGCCAGGTATAAAGAGAGATGTAGCTGGTTTTGTTACGAGGTGTTCCACTTGTCAGCAGGTGAAGGTTGAGCATCAGAGGCCAGCCAGACTGTTATAGCAGTTACCCATCCCGGAGTAGAAATGGTATGATGTCGCGATGGATTTTGTGACTAGATTGCCAAGTTCAACTCGAGGCAATGATGCCGTGTGGGTGGTTGTGGACAGACTCACAAAGGTAGTTCACTTTTTTCCAATCAAGGAGACCTTCAGTGTTGACGAGCTCGGGAAGTTGTATATCTGAGAGGTCTTACTTCTTCACGGGGTCCCTTATTCTATCTTTTCAGATAGGGACGATCATTTTACATCTCATTTCTGGAAGATTTTTCAGAGGGCACTGGGTACACAGGTTCTTCTAAGCACAACTTACCACCCTCAGACCGATGGCTAGTCAAAGTGTATGATACAGGTGCTTGAAGACATTCTATGTGCATGCGTACTAGACTTTGGGGGCTCTTGGGATAAGCACATACCCCTAGTCGAGGTTGCCTATAACAATAGTTTTCTGGAAACTGTCGAGATGACACCATACGAGGCTTTATATGGTAGGCCATACCGATCAACCTTGTGCTGGTTAGAGGCAGGTGAGGCAGCTTTACTGGGACCACGTCTTGTGCAGGAGACTTCTGATCAGGTCCAGTTGATTCAAAATCAGATGGATACTGTGTAGTCTCGTTATAAGTCTTATGCTGATCGCCACAGACGACCTTTGGAGTTCGTGGTCGGGGATTAGGTTTTCTTGCGTGTTTCGCCGAGGTTGGGACACAGGCGGATCATGAGACAGGGTAAAATTTCACCAAGGTATGTGGGGCCATTTGAGATTCTGGAGAGAGTTGGTCCAGTTGCCTATTGGTTGCAGTTACCACAGAGGTACCGGGCCATGCACGACGTCTTCCATGTATCTCAGTTACGACGCTATCATTCAGACCTTTCTCACATCTTTCAGCCCGAGGAGGTTGAGCTTCATGTCGATGCGTCCCTTGAGGAGCATCCTATTCGTATCATTGATAGGAGCATGAATGTTCTCCGAGGCCGGTCAGTTCCTCTCATGCGGGTGATATGGAAGCATAGCCAAGTGCAGGATGAAACCTGGGAGCGGGAGACCGACGTACGTGCTCACTGGCCAGAGTTGTTCACGGCTATACCTTAACCACCCTTGGAAGGGCAATTTGGGGTCAAATTGCTTTAAGTGGGTAAGTTTGTAAGAACCTGGTTCTTAGTTTTGAGGTACATGCTTCTTGTTTTCTCTTTTCCTTAAGTGTTTTCATCAAATAAGAAAAATGGGGAAAAATCCTAATTTTTTTAGAAGTATAAACCGTGTACTTTTGTCCATGCGGGATGAGTACACAGTGCGTGTGGCCATGTCGACAATGAACGGTGTAGAACCTAACTACATGCCGTGTAGTGGTCCTTTACACATTGTGTAGTCAGTCGGTAGGCGAATAGTAAGGCGATGGCCAGCTGTGCAACCAAACACACCGTGTACCCAAGAAGACACGCCATGTAGTCATGTCGACAGATGAACAGTGCCATGCTGGCGGGAAACCACTAGGGGAACAATTAAAAAAATGGTAAGTACATGCCGTGTAATTAGAAATACAGGCCGTGTACTTTGATTTTTTCGCTTAAAATGGGTAGTAGCCTCCCCTGTTCATAGGTAAGGCTTAGAACCGGAGGAAGGAGCGGGAGAGGAGGCCGGACCTTTGGAGATCCACTGAGTGCACATCGGGAATCCGTTTTCGGCACCATCGATCTCCCTGGAACCGCACGGGTGAGTTCTCCCTTATCCTGGAGTAGTTCTTAACAATTCTTCCTCTAAGGGAAGTTATTTGGGTTTGAACGAGTTTTCTTTCACCTCATATCTACCTCGTTCTAGGACGATTCGTGGAACATCATTCGAGTATACTGATCAGGGGCGTTTAAGGTAGGTGGCTTGGTGTTTATATTCCAACTATTGTGCATTTTTGTGTACCGTTTTGCCACAAACCCATGTTGGGGTGTCGTGTGGTGGAGGTCGTGGCTATTTTAAATACCTAGAATTGAATAGGTAATTAATTGTGATAATAAACTGTTGTTTGGGATCATTTCTTGGATCTAGGACCACCCTGGGGGTGCGTTCCTCTGTTTAGCCGTTTGGCCAGGATACCCGAGGGTGTGACTTTAAGGTAATGATAGTAGAATTGACTTGAGAGGAATTTATTATGTATAATTGCTTGTGTACTACTGGTTTACATGTTGGGCATGTCCCGATTACCTATTTTAGCCTTAGGGTAGGGTTGTGATTAGCCTGTGGGCACTGTACTATTTAGCATGTGGGCAACTTCTTCCGTGCCTATGGGCAGTTGATTCTGTGCCTGTGGGTGACACTTCTTACACCTGTGGGTAATATCCATATGCCTATGGTCAGATTATTGTATTTGGATTCTCTTTACCTGAGGGTAGGGGTTTATGTGTCTGAGGACATTGGCTGTTTACCTAGAATATTCACCATGGTTATATTTTAAATTAAACGATTAAGTGGATATTAAAATGGAAATATAACTAGTTAAGTTAGTTACTTTTCAGTACTACTTACTTATTGAATTTTACTACTGCACACTATTTTTTCATGTTTACACATAGTTGGGAATGGGCCTTTAGTGGGTGCCTAGTGGGATTATTTCTCACACCCTGTTTGGGTCATGATTTTCGGCCCAAACAGATTATGTTTCTGCAAGTTTGGATAAGGGAAAGGGTCCCTATATAGGTACTTGATTGCTGCTAAGGAGTAGGGGAGCATGAGACCGGTCTTAGGATCGCGATGCTATAGGTTTCTTTGTTCTGTTTTGTTGTACTCTATATTGTATTGTACTGCTATGTAACATGTTCTGGCTGTTTTCTTAGAACTTGAGACAAGTTTCATCATATCTATATAACTGATTGGTTATCTTTTACTGTAGTTTTTATATTAAATGTGTATGGTTTATTGCTTCCACTGGTGTTGTATTCTTTTTATTTTATTACACTGCGCTACACTTTGAAAAATGAGGGAATAGTTTCCCCACTATCAGACCTGGGCCCTCGCTGCTAGTTGGTAGCCTCTGGCGTTTGGGGAAATGCGCTTGAGGTCTTGTGGCGAACCAGGTTCGGGGCACCCGTTGAGTGGCACTCAGAATTGGGACGTTAAAAAATCCATCAACATATTCAAAATCCATGTCATAATCAAAGTGAACATGATCAAAATTAGAATATTATTCAACATAAAAATCAAATACAAGAGAGGTCTGTGCATTATAAATAGGTGTGTAAGTCTTCTTAGACATCGAAATAGAACCAATTCTCATAATATCCCTAAGAATAAGAAAATCAAAATCAATGGGGTTTTTACAAGGTGGTTCAAAATGGGAGATAAAAAACATAGAATGGTACTATAAGGGGTACTTAATGGATTAAATAACATTAAATATCCAAAATTTATATCCAAAATACATGAAAAGTGTACCCTCATGGAAATTTATGACCGTTTTTATAGTTTTGAGGAAGTACCTACCTAAGATAATGGGATCATGAGAATTTACCTGATCATCCTCCATGTCAAGAATGTTGAAATATGATAGAAATATCTAGTATCTTACCCGAACAAGTACATCCTTCAGGACTCCAACTAGATACGTTGTTGGTGTATTCGCTTACTGTACTACTACTCTTATCGTCTTTAACTCACCAACCTGTAAATAAGAGAATACAGAGTGAGGAATCACATTTATGGAATCTCCCAAATCATATAAATCATTAGAAAAATGTAACTCCCCTTTGGTGCATAGAATAGTGATTGTCCTTTGATCCTTTCACTTTGTTGGCATTGCTTGAGTTAATGTAATTAGTGATGAAACATTCCTTCCAATATTGATCCTCTCATTTCCCTTGAGCCCTCTTCTATTAGTATAAAGTTATTTAAAGAATTTGGCATACCTGGGGATTTTATTAATTGCTTCAATAATGAGGATATTTATTTCCACACACTTTAATGTATCCAAAACCTCTTTCTGAATTGCATCTTCAACCATATTCTTGGTTTGAACAACTCTATTTGGAAAGGGAAGGGTTTGAGGAGGAACATCATCAATATTTTTTCTTACCTTTGTCTTTATCCTTGGGTTTATCATCACTTGATCTTGAATGGGGATTCTCTAAAGTTTTGGTAAATACTAATGGAATGGTAATTGTATAATTATTAGTCATTTTCTTCTTGCTCCTCAATTTGATAAAACTAACAACCCCCTTGGGATTTGAATTAGGCTAGGAAGGAAGATTTACAAATTTCTTACTTACCAGTTCATAGAGGGCGGTGGTAACTTGAATCATTTGAGTATTCAACTCCCTCAACTCCAAACTTTGTCTCTTAAACTCATTTTATTGATTAAAAAAATTTTGTTTCAAAATGTCATCAATGTTATAATATACCTTTGGTTTATAATTTTCTTATTGTTTACTTGTTGATTTATGAGCTTTAAATATCCTTTGGGGTTGTTAAAAACCCTATTGGTAAAGTGGATCTGCTACAAATTTTGTTGAAAAGGGGGATTTTTTTGTTGTCTAGAGCCATGACTCATGTCTAATTGATTCTTCCTCCTTTAAAATTATATTGGTTCAAAGGAATCCTACTTATTTTTGGGATGTGTTTGTTGTTACTGCTGATATGTTCTCTTAGGGAATACTACTACACAATCGTCTATTTCTTATAGTTGGTAGAAATAATTAGTTGGGTGGTTTGTTTCAGTTAAAATTCCACAAGGCCTCAAAGGAGTGGGTTGGGATATATTTTGAGCCAAAAAAATCTATCTCACCATTGTATCAAAATCTTACAAATTAGTATCAATCAAACGATTTTCAAGATAAAATACTTACATGATGTACTCCTCTAACACATGGTATACCTTGATCTCAAAATTTTTGTGATTTTTATGGAATCTTGTCAATAAATAAACATGAAGATGTGGTTGTTTTTTCAACCAATGTACCTCCAGCTGAGGAATCCACCATGCTTCCCTCTATATGTGCAAGTCCTTCATATAATTATTTTATGAGGAGTTTCTCACTATTTTGGTAATGTGGGAATATTGCACACAACTTCTTGAATCGCTCCCAGTAATCATAAATTCACTCCCCTTGGGATTAGTTTATCCCTAAGGTATCCTTTATAATGGAATTAGTCCTCAATGATGGAAAAAATCTCTATAAAAAATACATTTCAAATCATTCTAACGTGTTTAGGTTGTAAATAATAAATCCAATCCTCCGTTGTTCCATCAAGTGAAAATGGTAATTCTCTCAGTTTTATTTGATATTCAAAGAAATTTATTGGTTTTATAGTTGATAATACCACATTTAATTATTTAAGGAGTTTTTTTGGGTCCTCACCATATAATCCAAGAAATTTTGGAAGAAGGTGAATTAACCTAGATTTCAATTCAAAGTCTGATTTGGGAGTTGGATATGTAATGCATGTAGGTTGATAATTATTATCAGGTGAAAAAAACTCTATAATGGTACTATTGAGTTAATTTTTATTATTTTCATACATTGGTTATGGTTTAATGTTTTTTATATTAGATTCCAATTTCAATATTCCTAGATTTGAGGAATTCCCTAGTTGGGTAAATTTTGACACTTCCCGTAGACTGAGATTGTCTGATTCAATCCCTAAGGTTATGTTCAATATTGGGGTCTATATAAAAGAGATTTTTGGGATGAGATCATCTCATAAATCATAAAAATTAAGAACATTAGACCATAATATCATGATAATAAGTTTCAATTGATGGTCCAACAGAGAAGAATATAGAGTAAAATAAAAAAACAAAAAATGAGAAAGGGGAAAGAAGAAATAAAATAAGAAGAGAAAAAAAATGATAAAATAAAAGTAAAAAAATACATCTAATTAGTTGAAGACAATACTTACCTCCATAGAAAAGGTTCCAATTTGAAATTCACTATTACGGGCACCCTCGAATGATGTTTGATTTTGGGTTATTTAGGTGCAGCGGAGTGGCTGAACAAGGTTATCTCTCAAAGGAGGAAGTAATTTAAATGAACATATTAAAGGTATTTTGAAAATAAAATAAAATAACCTAAACAAACTATATAAAAGTATGGGTGGTGGTGGTGGTGTGTGGGGTTATCGTTTATAAAACTAGAAAAGTATGCTGGAAGAAGATTATATTTTTTTTATTTTTGTTTTTGAAATGAGATTGTGAATAAGCAACGAGAAAATATTTTTTTGAAAACCAATTTTAAAAAGTATAATAAATCTAAATATACCTATTAAATTAATTATTAATCATTATTATTTAAATTTATATTCACTTAATTATGATACCCTAATTTTTTAACCCCTAAACCCTTCAATAATTAACTTAAACACCAAGATGAAATTAATTAAACCCTAGGATAGCTTCCGAACATTTAATCACAAAACCCTGCTTTGATTGATGTTATAAGGATAGATTATGGTCAGTGGTAAATTAGTGAACATATACACTCTGTAAATGATGATTAATTGAGTTTAGGGATTATATTTTAACTCTAAAAATTGATCCCATTTAGTTTTGTATTATCGATTAAGATCACACTCTCACAATTCACATAATCATTGACCTCGCGTGTTTTGTGTCAATTGATCAATTGATTGATTAGTTTAATTTAAATTAAAAAATAATTTAATAGATCATATTAAGTGAATTATGGTATCAAATTTATTCAAAATAAATGAATAAATAAGGTAAGAGGAAGACTGATTTCTAAAAATAACTACTCTTCCATGGGTGGTGTAGTCATCGTAGAAACGTTTTGTATGTACGAAGGTTGTGGAAATAGTATAACCCAATAAAATTTATAATATTGATTTAAAGACATTATAGTATGATTATATTTGAATAAAATAGAAAAAAATAAACTAAAATACAATAAATATAGGAGGAAATAAGAATTTTATTACAGAAAAAAAACATTACAAAATGAAGAAGAAGAAGAAGGCTTCGATGAAGGGATCCCACATTCAAGATCTATAACTATTTAAATTCCAGGATAAATGGATTTAAAACAATTATTATCTACCTTAAATAACCTAATTCATGTAAAAAACCCTTATAATGATAAAAATATTTATTTATATATTGGAGGGGAGGCTAGGTTTACATGTGGTTTTAAGTGTGAATGGGGAAATTTAGCCAAATATTTTATTCCAAATTTAAATGACTATTTGACCTCCAAAACGTATGAACCTTATGTTATTAAAAAATTATGATTTATTATAAATTGTTTTATATATATTCTCTCCAAATTTGGGCCAAATAAAATCCTTGATGAAGAAGTTATGGTCTAAATATTGAAGTGGTTCCCAATTTGGAGAGTCCATTCCATCATTGATATCATATACCATTTAGTCCAACCAAATGCATGATAAATCTCATATGTCCTAAATTAAAGTTATAGAAGATTTATTTGGGAGAAAATTTACAAAATTTAAAGTTCAAATAATTTACAAAAAAATATTTATGCCTGAAATACAATAGTGAATTTTAAAGGAAAAAACTAGAATTTTCATAAAATTTTCAAATGAATGATCTAATCCCAAATATTTTATAAATAAATTTTTTTAGAAAATTGTGAGGAAACTATGTCATTTATTGTCAATAAAATTGTTTTACATCACCAATTAAATAGATTAAATTATTTAAATAAAATAATTACCTTCAGTAAATTTTCACTTCAAGAATCCAATCGATTATTCCTTTAACGATTTCCACTTGTGGCCTACGAATCTCTGAAAACATTCTTTATATCTCAGGTTCTAGCTTGAGAGAATTATTTTCTTCTCATTTTTATTGATCCCATGTGAATATCTCTTACATTATCTCTAAATTTCTTGAGGGAATACAATATAATTTTGTCTCTATTTATTGAGAGTATAATTGAACAAATAAAATCTATGCCAAATGAATATGACACCTTTTTTAATTTTTATTTAGGTTAAGCTTAAAAGAATTGTACTTGGGGACATACATTTAAATTAATTTAAATAATTTTACCATGTTAATTATTAGAATAATTTTTATTTTATTTCTAATATTTGATGTGATATGTGCTTTTATTATCATTTTATAAAATAAATAAATAATTTATTTTTCTTAATTGGTATTAAAATTTGTATTTTTGACCATTAAATCAATATTAATTCTCCCATAAAATTTTATTAGACCTTAAATAATAAAATAATAATGTTAATTCAAATAAATAAATAAACTTTCTTATATTTTAAATAAATAAAATTTATATTCACTCATCCCATAAATAAATCACCATTATATTTATTTATCATATTAAAAAAAGTAATAAAATTAAAATTACTTACTCTTAACATGCATAAATTTTGATTGATTTTTTGAAATCAATATAACTTGAATAAAATTTATTTCATAAACTTAGAATGTATTTATTGTTAATCATTTATTCAACTAAATCTAATGAGATTACCAATATACTTAGTGTGATACTCCTTTCTTAGGGACAATAAGTTCAAATTATAGACGAAGTAATATATCTATAAATGCATCACGAACCCCATAAAGAAAAGGATAATTCATATTAACAATAACTAAAACCTTCCTATAAATATTTTCATTTAATATAATCCCATTTCCAACTGATACCTCATCAAGCTGAGTGCATACATGTGCCTTCATCCAAACTACTTGATTTATCTTTCATTAACTTACCTAGTTGAATTTGTCTATAAACTATTTTTACAAGGTATTTTAGTTTAACACTTCCATATTAGTCTAATATTAAGAAATATATTCTATGATAACATAAAATGGAAAAATTATATCTTGGTCATTCAATCATTATTATACCATCCATGACACATTCGTTGAAAGATAATTTTCCATGACAAAATATTACATGAACTTCACCACATCTCTGAATAAAAATCAAGATTTAAATTGATAATGATATAGAGTCTATGAATAAATAAACACATTGATAGGTAACAAAATAAAATAACACATTAATTATATGGTGTTCCAATTGATAGGTCTAAGCTCATGGACACCCTTATCAAGGATCACCAAGTATAAACTTTATGAGAAAAAGTCTTAATGCTTATGAGCCCCAAACACCTAATAATCACAACACATATATTTCTCATATGAAATATGTATCTAGACTATTATTATGACATATTTAGGGTTTCACTATAGAATATAATCGATATAACCCATTAATACAATAAATACTCTAAGGATAATATCACACACTACTACATATATTCCCTTAAAAAACGTGCAAAAAGAACATTAACAGTGCATAAAAAGTATTATTGTCCTTATAACCATTAAAGGAGGGGGGGGGGTCATTTATTAGTGATAGTTTAGCTCTGATAAATTCCCTATTTATCAACACTTTTATTAGCATTGATAAAGGCCCCCCCTTTATCAGTGCTTTCAATAGCACAGATAAAGGCCCAACCTACTGAAGTGTGTTGTTTGAATAATAGCACACTACCAAAAATACCTATAACTTGTATGAAAATATATAATTTAATTGAAATAAATTTTACATCATGAATAAAAAAACACTACTATATACATTTCAAACAATGTTCTTTACACTTAAATTTAAAATTTCTATCCACAAACCTTAAAAAACATCAATGTTTCATCATCTTTGGCACTCGCAATCCCCTCTCAAAAAATTCCACCTATGGTATTAGTTTCTGAACAAATCATCTCAACATAAACAAAAGAATCCACCTATATAAAAAAAAATCTTATGTTTGTAATAGTATAAAGAAATAAATTAAACATTAATATTAAAGAATACCTTAATAAAATGTCAATTTTTAATAAAATGACACACTTGGAGTTATACCAGTCACACCGTGCATCTTATTGAGGTGGAGTTGATTTCTACATGTCAACAATGATTTATAGATCATTTTACTAAAGTATAAAAATAATCCAAATGTGTTTTCATGGTTTTGAGTATGTCAATTATTATTTTTACTAAAATTAATGTGAATTTTAAATAAAAAGACACACTTAGATTAATAGTGGTCACCCCGTGAGTCAGATTGAGGTGAATATGATTCCCACACATCACAAATTACTTATGGATAATTTTCATAATGTATAAAAATAATAAGAATACATTTTATTGGTTTTGAGTATGTCACTTTGTTTTAGTAAAATGTCACCTGAAATTGGAAACACACACATTGAGTCACATCGATCAGTTCGTGTGTCAGTTAGACATGAGAATGATTCTAACATGTCATAAATGAATTTTCTATAGTTGTCAAAAATTATCAAGACAATGAGAGTGTGTTTTATTGGTTTTTAGTGAGTGAAACTTTTTAATCTAAAATGTCAATTTTAAACTGATAACGTACATTTTGAGTCATACTAGTCACACCGCCCATCTGATTGAGGTAAGGTTGATTCCTACATGTAAAAAATAACTTATGGATCATTTTACTAAAGTATCAAAATAATCAGAATGTGTTTTCTCAGTTTTTATTATGTCACTTGTTCTTTTTACTAAAATTAATGTCAATTTTAAATAAAAATATGCACTTGGAGTTATATTGGTCACACTATGTGTCAGAGTGAGGTGGGGTTGATTCTTACATGTCAGAAATGACTTATGGATTATTTCCCTAAAGTATCAAAAAAAATCCAAATATGTTTTCTGAGTTTTTAGTATGTTAATTTATATTTTTACTAAAATTTCATTTGAAACCCGAAACACACACTTTGAGTTGTACTAGTAAGATAATGTGTTGGTTTGATGTTATAATCCTTCCTACATGTCACAACTGACTTATGAATCATTTTTCTAAATTATCAAAACAATCAAAGAAAATTTGGTTAGTTTTTAGTGATTGAAACATTTTTAACTTAAATTACAATTTTAAACTGATAATGGAAACTTTAACTCATATGAGTCACACTGTGCATCAGATTGAGATGTGGTTGATTCCTACATGTCAAAAATGACTTATGGATCATTTTCTTATATTATCAAAATAATATAAATGTATTTTTTTTTCAGTATATATGATAGAGAAAATAGTTTCAATTATTTTATTCTGAATTATAGCATTTTTAATCCCACCAAAGTTTTATTTCAAGGTAAATTGTCACATTTTATAGTTTCTGAAATATTTTGATCTTACTTTATAAAATGGATTATTTTTGAATTTATATATTATACTTTATTTCAATGTTTTATCCATTAATTTTTATAAAATAATATTAATTGAAAAATTATTCTTTTATAGGTTTCTATGTTCGATGGGATTCATTTTCTCCTTTTAACCACAAAGATCTATAAAACATTTGAGGGCCCAAATCCAGCTCACAAATCAGGCCTCAAAAACTATGCACAGATCTAGAGAATTTTTTTATTGGGACCATAAATCATAAAATACCTAACCAAAGGAGATTAAATTAAACATGAAAAAAATATGACATATGTTGTAACAAATTTTATGAATCTATCCAGGTGTGATTCCTATATTTAAAAGGCCATAAATGCATGGGAAGTCGGCTGAGTGGGAATATTAATAGTCACCTATCAAGAATACATTCCCAAAGTAATTTGGATGTATATCTATCCATATGTGTCCAATGAATCTGAAATTTTTTAGGTATAAATAGAAGGAAATACCCAACAACATTAAATAAGGAACTATTCCAAAAATTGGTAATTTATTAGGTCTTCATGTGGAATCTTTCAGAGATTATTTTTGGAGCCAAATTTTTACTCCCTTTTTCTTTAAAAGATAATTTCTTCTTTATTATAAAGGGTTAACAACTTACAGGTAGCCTTTATTAGACATTTTCTATATTTTAGTCCTTTATTATATTTTATTTATTTTATATAATGTATTTTAATGTTTTAATTTAAGTGTTCTCCTTTCTCTCATTTTCTTTCTATATTTTTTTATTCCCTCATTTTTTTCTTCACCATGAACTCTTATGCTCATGATCATGAGTTGCTACCCTGAGAAAGTTCCTAAGGGAGTAATCCAGTGATGAAACTAAGTATTTTATCCATAAATTTTAATGTTTATTATTTTATTATAGTTATACTAAGGGGGATATTTTTGGGAAAGAGGCCTTTGTGTATCTACTTTCTACCTAAGGTTTAGGTTTTGCTTCTGAAATATTCTCCCTAGATTAAGGAGGTGGATGTGAAATCTCTCATCGATCATTGAGAGCACCATATATAAACAACCATAAGAAAATGAGGATGTTCACACATATGATGGATTGTGTTCATTAAGTAAATTTGTAACTAATAATAAGATAATGAATGTTTAATCTGGGTGATTCTCCCGGGAATGACTCATTTCATTATAACATCATTCTATTTGCATTCATTCTATTTTCATTACATTTTCATGTTTAATTTTATTTATTCATTCTCAGTTCTCCAATATCCATTTATGGTCATTTTATTTCATATATATAAAAATATCAAAAAAGGTGAATTATAAGTAGTGAGTGATTGACCATGAAAAATCCTCAAGAGAACGACCTAGGTCAGCCACTCTGCTGCACTTCGTTATAAATATTTTTGAGATCTCACATGACAATGCTTCATCAATGAAATTTGTTATTTTTAATAAAATTAATTTAAATTTTAAATAAATAGACAGACTTGGAATTATACCAGTCACACCATGAATTAGATTGATGTGAGGATGATTCCTACATGTCAAAAAATGACATATGAATTGTCTTCCTAAAGTCTCAAAATAATATGAATGTGTTTTCTCAGTTTTGAGTATGTCACTTATGTTTTTTAAGAAAATGTAATTTGAAACTAGAAACACACACTTTGAGTCATACTTGTCACATCGTGAGTTGGTTGGACATGAGATCACTTCCTATATGTTACAAATGACATATGAATCATTTTTATAAATTATCAAGACAACCCAATCACATTTTATTGGTTTTTAACGAGTGACACATTTTGAACTAAAATTTCAATTTTTAACTGATAACGAATATTTTGAGTCATACCGATCACAACGTGTGTTTAATTAAGGCGTGGTCGATTCTTAAACATCAAAAATGACTTATGGATCATTTTATTAAAGTATCCAAATAACCAGAATGTGTTTTCTCGATTTTTAGTATTTCACTTATTCTTTTTTCTAATATTAATGTCAATTTTAAATAAAAAGATGCACTTGGAGTTATACTTTTACACAATGCATTGTATTGAGGTGGGTTTGATTCATATATGTCAAAAATGACTTATGGATCATTTTACTAAAGTATCAAAACAATCCAATTTCATTTGATCATTTTTTAGTATGTCACTTGTTCTTTTTACTAAAATGATATTTGAAATTGGAAAAACACACTTTGAGTCATACTGGTCACATAGTGTGTCGGTTTAATGTGAAAATTATTCTTACACATCACAATAGACTTATAAATCATTGTCTTAAATTATTAAGTTAATCAGAGTGCATTTTTTCAATTTTTAGTGAGTGACACATTTTGAAATAAAATGAAAATTTTGAACTAATAATGGTCACTCTGAGTCATACCAGTCACACCGTGCATCATATTAAGGTGTGGTTGATTCCTATACAAAAAATTAATTATGGATCATTTTCCTCAAGTATCAAAATAATAAAAATGTGTTTTATTAGTTTTCAGTTTGTTATTTGTTCTTTTTACTAAAATTAATGTCACACATGGAATTATACTGGTCGAATCATTCACCATATTATGTTGTAGATGATTACTACTCTTGATAAATGAATTAATTATCATTTTTTTGAAGTATCAAAATAATCCAAATTCATTGTCTCAGTTTTAAGTATGTCACTTTTGTTTTTTTGAATGTCATTTGAAATTGGAAACATGTACATTGAGACATACTGGTATTATCATGTGTTGATTGTATATGATTATACTTTCTACACATAAAAAATGTATTATGAATCATTTTCATAAATTTTCAATATAATCATAGTATGTTTTTTTTGGTTTTCAGTGAGTGACATGTTTTGAACCAAAATATCAATTTTAAACTGATAATGGATATTTTGAGTCATACCAGTCACATCGTATATCTAACTCAGGTGTAGTTGATTCCTACACATAAAAACGACTTATGTATTGTTTTTCTAAAGTATCAAAACAATTGGAATTCGTTTTCTATGTTTTTAGTATGTCTCTTGTTCTTTTTACAAAAAATTAATGTCAATTTTAAAGAAAAAGACACACTTGGAGTTATACTGGTCACACCGTGAGTTGGATTGAGGTTGAGTTGATTACTAAATGTTATAAATGAGTTATGGATCATTTTAATAATGTATAAAAACAAGTTGAATGTTTTTTTATTAGTTTTTAGTATATCACATTTTCTTTTTACTAAAACGTCATTTGAAACTAGAAACACACACTTTGAGTTATACCTGTCATATCATGTGTCGGTTTGACATGATATTACTTCATAAAAATCCAAAATATCTTATAAATTATTGTGCTAAATTATCAATAAAATTAGTGTGTGTTTGGTTGGTTTTTAGTGAGTGACATGTTTTGAACTAAAATGACAATTTTAAATTGATAACAGACACTTTGAGTCATACCAATAGCACCATGAATCAGATTGAGGTGCAATTGATTCATACTCATAAAAAATAACTTATGGATAATTTTACTAAATTATAATAATAATAAAAATGTTTTTTCTTAGTTTTCATTATGTAACTTGTTATTTTAACTAAAATTAATCTCAATTTTAAATAAAAAGACACAGTTGGAGTTATACCGATCACACCGTGCGTCAAATTGAGGTGTGGTTATTCATATATGTCAAAAATAACTTATGAATAATTGTCTAAAAGTATAAAAACAATCTTAATGTGTTTGATAAATTTATTGTATGTCACTTTTTTTTACTAAAATTAATGTCAATTTTAATTAAAAAGTCACACTTGGAGTCATATCGGTCACACTGTTCATCAGATTGTGGTTCAGTTGATTCCTAAATGTCCAAAATGACGTATGGATCATTTTACTAAAGTATGAAAATAATATGAATTCATTTTCTTGGTTTTGAGTATGTAAGTTTTCTTCTTTAAAAAAAAAATTAATGTCAATTTTAAATAAAAAGACACACTTTGAGTCATACCAGTCACACCATATGTCAAATTGTGGTTTTATTGATTTATAAATGTACCAAATGACTTATGGATCATTTTATTAAAGTATACAATCAATATGAACTTCAAATGTTACTGCACCTTCCATTGACTTTCTTTTTTGAACTGTAAACACTGCATATTGAGTCGATGTTCTTAGCTAAAAAACCATCCTATAGATTTTTAGTTTGTAACAACAAGAAACAATTTTCGTCTAAGAACAACAACTCAATATAAAGTATCAGTAGTTTAACAAATAAAGGAAATGGAAATGTGGTAACATTGGTATAAAGGAACATGCTATATCTTTTGGGGCTTGTTTCAGATATCTGAAAGAAAAATACGACTTCCCAAAAGATATGTCGAAAAAACTAAATAAGTATTAGATACAAATGATAATGAAATTGACATACAAATAGTAGATAAAATTATGAAAAAATTAATTAAATAAGTAGTATAAATTAAAATTTTAATGATGTTTGTAAACATTCTTGACCCATTTATTTATTTTCATTATTTTAGTTGCATCCTAGAAGTCCAATATCACACAAGATCATTTATTTATAATCTCTGTGAAAATAAAAAAAATAAGTTCTAGATAGAAATGATGAGGAAATTAACTAAAAAATAGATAAAATGAAGAAAAAATCGACTAAATAAGAAGTAGGAAGTCACATATTCATGATATATGTGTACATTCTTCCACCAGGAATGTTTCCCATTCATTACTAAAAAATTTATTTCATCTTGTGAATATGAGGATTTTTGACAGTCATAGTAATACTGAAAAAATATAAATACACAAAGGATTAATAAATATTTTAAATTAAATAGTAATTATCTGTAAAAATACCTCTTTAGGGATGCTAGTTTTTTGATGGTATATGATATCTCTCATAAATTTACAAACATATAACAATAATATTTTCCATTTTTTTGTATTAGACACTGAAAAAACATTGATAAAAACAAGTAAATTGTTTTTATGTGTTCGGATAGTGAAATCATATTATATATAACTTAATACTTGTCCACTTGTAGAACTTGTCAGGCTCCTTGCATGCATGAACTGTCCTCATGTCTTGATTTTCATGACATTTAAAAACCTCCCTATTATAACATGATTATAAAAAAAAATATAAAATACATAACTTGATGTTTAGTTCTAAAACATTGGATGTAGTGTAATACAAATTTATAAATGTCATCTTGTGTGGTCGGTTTGTTGGGTATCCATGTTGTGAATCTAGAAAATAATTATTTGGAGTATCCAAATTGACTACAATGAGTATCTAATGTTTCAAAGAATCATAAAAAGGAATAAGTAATGAATGGAATAAAAATATATTTTATGTGACTAAATTGTATAGTTTTACCCCTACATCATTGGTATTAATATGAGTATTTTATCTATAGGTTTTATTTCAAATTATTTGGCTAGTTTTTCCACTATTTTATCCATTTTTGTTGATATAATTTATTTTTTCTCTATAGAAGTGATGTGAGGCCTAATGAGTTCATATTTATGTTCATGGAGTAATACCTTAAATTGGTATTTATATATATGACTGTAAAAAATATTAAATGTATTTAGTCATAATTAACATAGTGTATCATCAATTATAAAAACAAATCATGGAAATACAAATCATGTATACATTTAAAACTGAGACTCCTAGCCATTCATAATTGAGGATTTCATTTACATTCTCAAGAGTAGTGTATTCTGGAATGAACTCTCCGTATATTTTCTCTTCAAAATAACCTATGCAAGTCCTATCATTTTATAACTTTATGTCCGTATGAACCTTCAATGTTAGTAAATATTGATATTGAACGGATGGGGTAAAGGTTCTATATAATGATCATTTGGATTGGTTGGTTGATCATTTAGATGGTTTTTATTCAACCTTTCATTTTACCCCTTTCCCTTTGTCCATCTGAAATAAAATTCATTGGTTCATACATTTTTTACTAATTTTTAAAGGCTTAGTGAGAAAAATAAATTAGAAATGAATTATTCCTTGTTGACATATTTTTTACAAGATACAATGGACATTCTATGAATGCTATAATATCTTGCTTGACCATATGAATGTATGTGTCATTAAGTGGAATAGGTAGATCAGCACTTGGCTCATGAGCTACGGTAATCCCCACTCTCACATGACCTGTTGGAAGTGGTTTATTATGTAGACTATATTCTAGGATATTGAACATGGTATCCCTCACAAAAAGGTGATGGGCGAGCATTGATAGATATAAATCACAGTTATTTTCAACCTATAGATATCAGTACAGGAAAGTTATTAGTGTCTTTATGATTAAAATTTGATAGAAACAATTATGAGAATATTGATTACCTCATTTAGGATAGCTCTTTTAGGGGAATGGCTCACCTCAAAGATGGTGGGGGCTGAGGATGGATCTTCATGCAATGGTTTTTATTTATTTGTTTCTTCTCTTTTATTCCCCCAAACAACATTTTCTAACAACTAATTATTCCAATGAAATATTTCTTCAAGGGAAGATAATATTTCTTTCATATCTTTCATTTATTTATCTTTATCCTTATTTTCTTTTATTTTCTCAAAATATGTTTGGAGTGTCACCTAAAAAATCACACCTCTGACGCTGCCATACTGTTCTGGCCACTTCAAGGCCACTAATAATATGTGTTTATCCGGTACAGGTGTTGATGATTCCCATGACTATGTCAGTTGAAAATATAAGAAAATAAGTAATCATTGATATGTAATAGGTATTTAAAGGTTTTTTTATTATGTCATACTTACACATGATTCTCACACTTTTTGTGTGTTTTCAACTATTAGTGTCCCATATTTATTTACATGTGACTCCTTCTATAATACATGAAATGGGATGGAAGTGGATTTGGATTCAGATTCATCAATCTATATATAAATAGAGGAACATCATTATGTTTTTTCTTTATATCACATTAAATTATTAAGGTATATTTAAAATACATACCATTTTTTTTCAAGTCTATAATAGACCATACTTTCTTTAAGGAAGGGGTACATTGGTTTTTCTTCCTGTTTCTTATTTTCAAAACTTAATTGCTGTTTCATAAATTAAAAAATCATAATCAAAGTGATTAATACATGTATTTTAAAATAATATATTATCAGCCATAATGTACCAGAAATTATATCTTCTCATGAAGGCTAGCAAACCAATCCCATGTTTCTTGTCTTATTAGGTGTGAATACATTATAATAGGTGTGGGTTTATTTTCCCTTCATCATATTTAGGATGAAATTTCATTAGAGTTGTGAGAAAGCCTCTATTATTATTTCCTATAAACATTAATACAAATTTATTGTGGGATTCATCTGCTATAAATTCCCTCAGTAAGGGATGATGAAGAGTATGTCAATGTTTCATTATTTAATTTTTTATAAATTTAAAGAAAAGATATCATAATGTTACAATAATATCCTCCCAAGTCAGTGTCTTAAGTGTGGTCACAACATGGTACCATGAATCTACACCAATCGACATACGCTGTCGAGTGATGAAACCAATGTAACTACTGAACATGGCCTTGTTGGGGTTAATAACCTGGTCGCGCTCATTCCATCCAACCTCAAATTTGATGCCTAAGATTTCCGCCTTAACAATTTTTACTAACAATGTAATGCTACAACACTACTATTTTTTCTATGACATTAGTTATTTATTGTATACTATTTTATCAAGTTTAACATTATCAATATGTTGTTCCTTTGGATTTTTAGAATCTACATGTGCAGAAGGTTTTTGCTCCTCAACACTGGGAGAAACATCAAGTTGAGAAACACGTTGTTCCTCAGGATTGAGAGCATCATCATGTGTAGAATTCATTATTTGTATAAGTGGTTTAACATTTAATTTGGATTATGTAAATGCATTAGCCAAAAGATAATAACATGAGGTAACACAATGTATATTAAAATATATAGAGCCTTATTATTGAACTCTATTTTTAATTTTTTTTAAGGTATTTGACCCCTATATCGAGTATCCAAATCCCTTTATTTTGGTCTCTTATGATATAAAAAACCCCATCTACATTGGGACTATTGAAAAATGATCATGACATCCCAATGAAAGGGTCATCCTCAGTTGAATTTTCATCTGAACCTTCAGTGGATTTGGCCGATAACCTAATAATTAACCACATTTGGTTTGCGAGATATGTAATATAAAATACTTGTATTTCTTGTGATGCCACTATAAATAGTTCATATTTGAACCCTTATTAAAATCCACTTTCACAAATACCAATTCATATATTCTAACAAAAATACTATTATCAACCCACTTGCATTGAAAAATAGGCACTTGGAATGTTATATAATTCAACTCCCATATTTTTTTGATGATTCCAAAGTATGAAATATTCACATAAATTGTATTTCTATACTTAGTACCAGAAACATGCATCACTTCAACAATAAGTGTAACATTTCTATTGTTCATTGTAATTCTTTCATAATATCAATTTGTATAGAATGCATAGCCATTAATTACAAATACATTATAAGATAATATATACACACTTAGTCCTATGGATAGCCATTGAATTAATTTTAAAATTAAATCTATATTTTTATATGGATATTTAAAAAATATGGCCTTGAAACCATCCTATAAACTATTGATTTTGTGAAATTGATATCCAGCTTTCATCCCTTGACATATTCAAATTTATAATAATTTCTTTGTGGGTTTCAATATATGGGGAAAAATCTAAACTGTTATGAAAAAAATAAAGGTGGGAATACTCTTGATCTGTAGTATTGATTGTTTAAACATCTATCCCATAAATTCCTTCACCCATAAGCCACCCAGTGTGATGAGATTTCGGTGGACCTATGCTTTCCACACCAGACAGGTAGTCAGTAAAAAATTCAACAGATTCCTTGACAATATATCGCTTTTTAATATAACCCTCTAGACAACTCCTATTTTTGAAATAGCCTTTCAAATTCATATACCATTCAATTGGGTACATCCATCTATAATGTACATGACCACATAGTTGAATATATTTCCCTAAGTGAACTATCAATTGAACAATCATATCAAAGAATTCTAGTGGAAAGTACATTTCCAATTCACATAATATGATGGAAATTTCCACTTCCATAGTTGGAAATTTCTCCAGGTCTATAAATTTTCTGTATATATATTTGAAAAAGAAATAGATCTTGGTAAATGTATAAAAAACACTCTTGATCAAAATTCAATGTAAATATACAAGAATTAGCTCTTTCATCAAAACATGATAGTCATGTGATTTCATACCCTTTAAATTTAAATTAGTCATTAATAGGATATTATTAATATTCAATGAATAACCCTTTGGATCCTTTATATCATTCAAGAAGTTGAAAAATTGATATCCATCCTTCTTGAAATGAGTGTAAATAGTTAGTGCAAGAGAAGTTTGTTTTTTACCCTTCACTGGCACAAAATATTCCCATATTCTCATATCAATCATGTCCAACCTAGCCTTAATTCCATGCTTTATTTTTTCATGTGAATTTAGTAATATGACAATGACACTATCACATACATTTTTTTTAAACATGAATAACATCAATAAAATTTCTAATGTATTTTCAATTCCAGTACGGTAATAAAAAAACTGATATCTTTTTTCTAATCAGTTTTCATAAGGTTTTTCCAAAAAGGTTTACCAAAATCAGTTTCCATATCTTTTAATTTCTCAAAAAGTTTATCAAATGTTATTGGAGATGGTGATGTATGTTCTTATGAACTCCCATCAAATGATGATGTCCAAGATCGATACTTATTTCATTGAGGTAAAAATATGTTATGTCCTAGAAACATAGTCTTCAATGAATGTTTTGACCTAATTGACTATGTATCTGGTTCACAAACGAGACAACCTTGAGTTACTTTAATTTTATATCATGAAAATTTTCCATAATCAGGAAAGTCAATTATCATCTAACACAACATGAATCTTAATGTGAAATATTCATTTCTGTAAGCATCATACAACTTAACACACAAATCCCATAATAATTCCAAATCTTCTATCAATGGATCCAAATAAACATCAATATCATTAACTGATTATTTTGGTATTGATATAAGCATAAATAACATAATGTATTTTCATTTTATACATAACCACAGTGGAAATTTAAATTTTACCAACATAACCGGCCATGTACTAAGCGTGTTTCTTTGAAAACCCAAAGGGTTCACTCTATCTGTAGAAAATGCAAGATGATGGTTTTTTAGATTATTTCCAAATTGAGGATACTCATGATCAGTTATCTTCCATTGATTAGTTTATTCTATGTGATGAATTTTACCATATTTTTTTATATGTGTTCCATGTCAATTTCCTTACAGTCTCCTCACTTCCATATAGGAACTTAATCCTTGGAATGGTTAAAAAGTACCATAAAACTTTTGTAGGACCTGATTCATATTTCTTTTATAAAGAATCAAAACAATTTGGGAATTATTTAAGTGATTTTTGATCCTTGTGAAATAGTATACATTCATTTGGAAAAGCATGTATTCTTTCAATGATCATTCCCATTGAATGTAGCATTCACTTAGCATCACATGTTCATCCAAGGAGCTCATTATCTTAAGGGAAAAAATAATTCAAGAGAGAAAGTAGTTCAGTAAAACTAGAGTCACTCCATCCATTTCCATATTTTAAATTATACATCTTTAGTACGACTAACAATGCTGTATATTTAGTGCAACTAGTACACAATGGTATCTTTTCACAACTTTTTAACTTCTCAAATTTTTTTGGACAATCATGAATTTCATCTTCAACAATCATTATCATTTCCTAAATATTATATTAATCATCATTCATACCTGTAATCACATCCTTGATATGGTATTATTAATTTTTTGTACTTGTAATCATATCTGATAATCCATAAAATGAAGTGTTATCCTAGTCACTAACTATATTATTTTTTACCCATGTTTATTTCAACATTTATAAGTTCGATCAATTCTGTGATAGATCAAGTGGTCTTCCAACTCCTTTGGACTAATTAGTCTTCAATAACAACAACATAAAAACAAAAAAAAAAGATTTGGGAAGGGTCATATACATGATATTTTGAAAACATAATGAACTCTTTCACCCCATCTTCATAATATTTTTTAATATGATTGGAATCCATACATTCTCTATTCATATCCATCCTATTTTATTTTGTAATACTAATATTTAATAAAAATAAATACATAAAAGGGGTAATTAAAATAAGGGTAACTCAACATTTGAATGTTTTAAATAATTTCTCTATGCTTTGAAGGAAATTGGTAATTGAATTTAAGAGAATAATTCATCCACAAGTGGTTTGTTTTATCCTTTGAATTCATCCACAATGTTCACCAATGCCTAGTGTGTGATTAATACTACTTAGAGTATTTCAAGAAACATAGGTCCATGTTCAGAAGAGATGTGAGATGATTTTTAGGAAATAAAATGAAATAATAACTATTCGGGAGATGAAACTGACGAGGATAATAGTTATTATTGCATTTTGTTTCTTGAGACTCGTACCCTTAAAAGAGAACACCAAATTAGGGAGAATACATAGTTGTGGTGGACTCCCCTAGTTTAAACTAGATAGGTGATGTTGGATGAAAAGTAGGTTTAGGAGTTGCAATGAGGTTAAACATTTATTCAACTTTTGTGTGAGTGAGGTCATGATGGATATCTTAAGGGTTGAATAGAGTTAGAAATGTTCCTTTACCATGGTAAATATAATATACTATAAAATTTATAAATGTATATAAATTTATAAATGAATAAAATTAGTAAATTATGTAACCCTGCTAGGATATGTAAGTGTGAATCTAGAGTTTACACAAAGGTCATTGGGTGGTCCGTAAGCATCATTTTCACTAATAACGGATGATATATAAAATTCATTTTCATGACTCAAGGGTGATGCATAAGGTTCATTCCCTTAAATATTTGAGGTGAAGAGCCAACAACACTTGGGATTGATGGTCATACCATGAAGGAAAGACAAAAAGGTTTATCAATCTTAAAATATGATTGATATTTTAGACAAAAGATCATAGAGGATATAATTGAATTTGAGTTTACTAATTATTTTCATATATTAAGAAAGATTAACCTGAATTTATGAATCATTAATAATGTTTGTCTCGAAAATATAGTAAGATATTCCTTTATCAATTAAATTTTTAATTAAAATAAATTAATGTTTAATTTAGTAAGATATTCCATTATCAATTAAAATTTTAATATATTCCTTCATTCAACTTACGTCTTAGTTTCATGACCCTAGAAGGTTCATCAAAGACCTATAAAAGATTATTTAGCAATGAATAAATTTGTTTTTATTTTTAATAAAAAACAATACGAAATTACTAATAAGTTATAATTATTGTTAACTAATGTGATATTAATTAGTAACCGGTTCAAAAAAAATTAAGAAATTACTAATTAAGCATAATTATTATTAATTACAATAGTTATAATAAATTTTAATTATCTTAATAATAATTAATTATGATCAATGATTAATAATGATTATAAATTTTTTGTTAATAATATTTATGAATAAAAAATTATTACTAAATATTAATTATTTATATTTTAATAAATTAGATAGAAATAAATATTGATTATTATTCATGTTTATTAATTAAATTTTAATTAATTAATAAAGATTAAAACTTACTAGTAATAGTTATATGAAGTGATATTCAATATTAATTAATCCATAATAATTTTTAAGTATATATGTATATCTCTCTGTGTGTGTATTTATAATTGTAATTATAAATAAATATTTTTATAAATATTTTTATATAGTTATAAATCTTTTTATATATTTATTTATAGTTGTTTAATTGTATAAAAATATATTTATATATAATTCTATTAATTTATTAATATATGACTATATTTTATTATAAGTATAATATATATATATATATTATTTAAATATATTTATTATAATATTATAATTATTTAAATAAATATTTATTTATAACTTTATATATTTATTAATATATGAGTATATTTTATTATAAATAATATATATATATATATATATATATATATTATTAGGCGGCGACGAATAATAGGGAGGGTGGGCGATGGATGGTAGCAAGGAATAGAGGAAAGGGGGGCCTCGGTAAGAGGGGCCACATGCAACGACATGGTGTGGGGGTGGGCGACAACCAACATCAAGAGAGGGGTGGTGATTGCCGATGGATGAGGTAGAACCGCCACCGCTTAAGGTCAAACCACCACTGCCTGTTGAGGCTGAACTACCACTACCGAAGGCCAAACCACTACTGCCTACTGATGCCGAACCACCGCCTCCTGAGGTCGAACTGACATCGCTGAATTAAAAAACAATGAAACCAGTGCAAAACAATACAACGAGTAGTACAGATTCGTGAAACATAAAAAAATCAGAATATATACCTTATATTTGGAGAATATTGGTTCATCGACAACGGCGGAAACGGCGGGGGCAGCGGTGGTTAGCTTCTGTAAGAGTAGTGGAAACAAAAAAAGTAGGGTTACACAATAGTTTTTGTGGCACAAGAGGAGATGATGACATAGGGATATTTTTATAGGAATGTGCCATACTTTTAACAATGCTTTCAGAAAAGCACTGGTAAAGACTTCCCTTAATCAGTGCTAAAAAGGATCTGATAAAACTCATCTTTATCAGCGCTAGAATTCTAGCACTGATGAAAATCTAATCTTAATAATATATATATATTTATATTTATAATTATATATAAATATATTTATTAATTTATATATCTATATATATATATATATCTATATATTTACATATCTACATATCAATATATATATATATATATATATTTATATACTCATAACACTTTTAATTTACTTAGTTCTGGAAGCATTGAGCAGGATGGACATTTCAGTACTCGTGCAACTGATGGAAAAGAGATGATAATTGTCAATGATGATGGACGCTTGGATGATGGTAGTGGACCGTGGATGCAGGTCAAAATATAGAGAAAAGGGTGACATCCTTGTGGTCGGGGTGGATGCGTCTCTCACCATAGCATGAGTACCAGATCTCGTGCTTCTTAATTTCTGGTGGTCTTTGTTTTTGTGTTTTTCTTGTGGACATTTGATGCTTTGTATGTTCTTCCAATGTTTCTTACTTTTATTTAATAAAGGGGACCTCGATCCTCAAGTTTTTCAAAAATGAAAAATAAATAAATATATAAATTTAAAAATATTTTAATACAATTATAAATATATTTATAAATATTATATATTTATTAATTAATATATAAATATATATATTTATAAAATTATAATAAACATATTTATTATTTAAATATATTTATTATAATTATATAATTATTTAAATATATATGTATTATTTATAATTATAATTATAAATAAATATATTTATAAATATTTGTATATAATTATATAAAAACAAGTCTGAGTACAAGTTGACAAGCCAACTCATAACCATCAAAATATTTATAAATATTTGTATATAATTATATATATATAACTATATATTTATATAATTATAATAAAAATATTTATTGTTTAAATAAATATTAATTTATTTCCATTATAATTATAAATAATTATATTTAAAAACATTTTTATATAATTATAAATGTATTTTTATAATTATATATATTTAAATATTTATACCTGATTCTCTCCACCACTTTGGTATATTTATATATTTATATATACTTATATCAATATATAAATATATATATAATTATAAATATAAAAACTATATTTGTTATTTAAATATATTTATTAAAATTTTATAATTATCTAAATAAATAAATAAATAAATATAAATATATTTATAATTATAAATAAATATATATTTAAATAATAAATATATTTTTTATATTTATCACTCAATGACAATGGAACTAGCACATATTTGAGTCCTTCCACACTCGAATTTAGCTGGGGGCGTGTAGTGCGCATGTGGTGGGTTGGGCCCAGACAGGCGTGGTGTGGCACCCACCTATACCTCATTACCGAATAACACATTTTTAGTTGGGGGCTTACCCAAGGGGTAAAGACTCCTTGTAATCCTACATTAGACCCCGATTCAAATCTAGGTGAGAGGGAATCTCCGTAGGTACTGTTGCAGTACAGTATTAGACGATGACACAGACAGGGGGTGACACAAGCATAAAGCATGATGCAGATGCGGGCATGATGCATGGCTGGTGATGTAAGCAGTATGATTCAGGCATGATGCACTGGGCCTTCAGGACAATCAGTGGGCATTTGAGCCGTGTAATGGGCTTCATACCTATTGGGCCATCGGGCCATGTACTGAATAAATAAAGGTTTGATGGCTGGGCTATCCCTTGGGGGGGCTATGACATACCATTCTGGCCTGTGCAAGTGGTTCATGTGTATTTAATGTAATTGTACCTCCAAGAACCTAATATGTATAATTATATATAATATATATATATATATAAATTATTTAAATATATTTATTTATATTTTATAAATATAAATAAATAAATAAATAAATATATATATATTTATAAAATATAAATAAATATATTTAAGCAGTATTTATATATAAAATTATGAAAAAAAGATTCATTTTTATTATAAGTTATATGATTCTTATTTATATATCTTTAAAAAATATACATATATAATTATTATAATATAAATATTTTTTAAAAATAAATAAATTAATATTTATTTATTCATAATTATAATTATAAATAAATATATTTACAAATATTTGTATATATTTATAAATATATTTATATATTTATATAATTATATATATATATATATATATTTATAGTTCTAATTATAAATAAATATATTTATAAATATTTTTATATATATATAAATATAATTATATGATTATATAATTATATATATGTATATAATTATAATTATAAAAAAACATTTCTTAATAAAACATATTTATTACAATTTTATAATTATTTAAATATATAATTATTATAATTATTATAATTATTTATATATATATATATATATATAATTTTTTAAATGTTTTTTTTAAAACATTATATATTTATATTTGAATTATTAAAAAATATATATTAATATATTATATTTATATTAATTATAAGCATGCTTTTTTTAATTAATATATATAAATAAAAATTATTTTTTGAATATAAATAGTGTAATTTTATTAATTTTTTTATCAGTGCTAAAATAACACCAATGAAGATTAGCGTTTATCAGCACTAAAGAAAGAATTGATAAAGGGTATACCTTTATCAGTTTTTTTATTAACACTAATAAATTTTTTCCTTTTATGAGCACTTGTTGTTTCGCACTGATAAAAGTAGGCGCCACATTAACGCCGATATGTGGTAGTGACATAAATCATATATAACTCTCTAGCCCTGGGCCACTCATTAGTGCCTAGATTGGAGATTATGAGTGACCTCATATGCATCTCTCCTTATGTTAGAGGCTACTGACTAGCAGCATGGTCCAAATTCATATTTACAATGGGGAGACTATTCCCTTGATTCAGATTCATACAACAATGAAAATATCAAAACATCAAAAACTATAATCAACGTAAGAATAATCAAATAAACACAATTCTATAATTAATGTAATTCTTTCATACAGACCCACAATCACACAAAACTAACATTGATCTCTCATCAGCCCAATCCCATATAAAAAGAAACAAAACAACCAAAACACACACACACTGAACCTACTTCCATACTCAAGCCTTATCTCAATCTTCAATACCCATTGAGCATCTTTATCCCAATCCACTACACATCTTAAGCTGAACCTAAAAGTATACATAAGGTATATACATGCATCGGGGTGCCCATGTAGGGTGTGGGAAATAATTTTTAGTAGAGTCTCAATAAGTGTCCCTAGTATACGCCATCATATGCATTTATGCATGAGGAAAATAAACATGCCACACAAACACCATGGATGTTGTGTGATAACCAGGCCATTATAAATCCATCCACATCATGTCATCTTTTAAAAAATAGGCCAACATGAAACATGATCATACCTACTTTGACACTATGCAAGAATCAACTTGTTTCCTCATTCCATTATCCACATAAACTAGCCTATACCTGAGGACTCAAGGCATGAAATCACCCAAGTCATGACCCCTAACCAAATGGTTTGTTGATAGAAAAAATATTATCCCTAATTTTACTATTAATTTCAATGTTTTTAATCCAAAAAGGGGTTATTTTAAAGTAAATTCTCACATTTTATGATTTTAGTGGTATTTTGAGCTCAGTCAAAAAAAAGATCTATTTTGAATTTTAACTGTTTTTTTTATTTAGTACATAAAATATTATATAATTATCCAAATTTTGAATTTAGTTCTTTGTAGGATTATATACATCATGTGAATCCTTTTATTCTTCTAGACCCAAATCTAGATCCACCATTTGGAAGCTGAAAACCAACTCACAAGATGGGCCTTCAAAACTGTTCACAGATCTGGAGAGTTTTGATGGTGGGAACATATATCTTGATTGGACATACCAAATGTGATGAAATGTATATTGGAGACAAACAAGAAATTTCTTAACAACATTTATGAAGGAGGCCACATGTTAATTCGCCATTTTAAGGCCATTAATGTATGGGAAACTAGAGACATGGAATATGGAGAGTCTGTCTGGGTAGATTAAATTCTCTGAGTGAAATGAGTATAAATCTCTCTATAAATTTTCAAATATGCTGAAATTTGGAGGAGAGATATGAAATACATCACTTTATAACTTTTATGAAGTATTCTATGTGTAAAGCGTCCATTTAATAGGTCAAACACGTAATTTTTTTGGAGGAATGATTCTGGAATAAAAAATGTCCCTCGTAACCTATAAAAGGAGGTAAAACCATCCTTTACAAACAATCTAGGGCACCCAGGAGGAGATATCCACTAAGGGAGGCCGACTACTCCAAGCTTCTCCCATATTTCCATTTCTTTTTATTTTTTTGGTTTTTCTTTATTTTCAATTATAATTTATATTTCTAAAAAATCCATTCATTCTTAACTATGTTCCTCCATTTCTTATACTTCTTTAATTATAACAGTCAAAATAATAATAATAATTAAAAGTATTATTATTATTAATAATATTATTATAATTATAATAATTATAATTATTATTATTTTAGCATTCTTTATAAATTATACATTCTATTTATTTTCTTCCTTTCTTTTATTTTTTTTCTCTCTCTCTCTTCTTTTCTTATTTATCATCTTAACACTGTGACTTCGTACCATAAAAAATGATGGGCTAACTTGAGGCTTGGCCCAGAGGAGGTAATTGTAAATTTCATTCATTCTATTCTTAATTTCATTTGTTTTATTTAGTTTATGATTATCAAGAGTAATAATGCATAGGTGTGGCGATCACCCACCACGACACTGAACTAAAACTCATTTCTATTCTTTTATTAATCCTTTTCCATCCCTTCAACTCAAAACAAGATCTTCATAAGATAGAGTTGATCCATTTAGTATATGAAATGGTATATAATGGATCTCGGTCTTAGAAGATGTCACACTCTTGATCGAGGTGTAACATTAACCTTGATTATAGAAGGAGGTGGAATTAAGATTGCTAAATGAATTTGATAGTTCAAACCACTAAATTAAATAATTATAATTCATGAATGAGATATCAAAATTGAATTATAAAATTTAATTTAAACACCAACAAGGATAATGATTTAACCCAAAAACCAAACCATAAAGTCCAAGTTATTTTTTCACTAATTACATTTTGTCATTGAATTTTAGTTTTATCTATTATTTCATTTAAATTACATTACTTTAATAGATTAAATAAAAAAAAGAAGTAGTTTAAGTGAATTATATTAAGTGAGTAAACAACTGAGAAAGCTCTTCAAGTGAGATTACCCTAGTCAACCTCTATTCTGTATTAGGAAAATAATTTTCTTTTTCCACACCATATGATAGATGTGCATCAAAACTAGTGTTGTAGCTGGGGAGATAGTTAGTTTTTTTTACTTTTTTATATTTTCACATTTTATATAGTTTTTTTATATTCAAAATTTAGAAAAACCATAAAACAATTCTTATTACATGATGTTTTAAAGAGATCATCCCTTCAATACATGGAACAATTATTCACAGGTGTAAGAAGAAGAAACAAATTATACTCAGGAGTCACTCCAATGAAAGAATTATGCTATTATGATAATGGTCAAGTATAAGCAAATAATCATAATAACATGGATCCCACCAGAATATTTGATGGTTGTGGTCAATGAGATTCAAATTGACATACACATATTCAAGGCATGAGTGATTGTCCCAAATTATATTTCTCATTCCTGAGAGGATTTCTAGACTAAGTAATTCCTATTTATTCTTGAGCATATTTCTTGCATAATCTTGGGACATGACACTGACTAGAACTTGTATTTGAAAATTTTAAAGCTATGACTATGGAAAAACACATTTAAAATGATTGGGGTATATTTTGAAAATCCTTTATCCTTAATGACCATCTTCACATCAATCCTTATTTATCCCATAGAGACCATGAATGAACTTTATAGGAATAAACCATGTTTCAATCCATTCTTATCCATTACTACCCTACTCTTAATAATTTCATTATATTTTAAAGTTAAGGTGTGGGGGTAAAGGGAATCATGGTTAATGGGATGATTTACATTATAAGGAAGAAGTGTCGGTGTTCTTATTGTGGGAATTTTAAAAGGTTGTTGAATCATTCAATGTAATCAATTTTTTCCCCATCCTGAATATAAGAAAATGAAAATGAAAAAAAGAACCAAAAAATGGGAAAAAGGGTTATGAATTGGGTAAACCAAAAATCACAATTACTAGACCTATTATTTTTATTACACATAGTTAGGTGGTGGATTTTAGGTTTATTCTAATAATAAAATTTCAAAAAAAAAACAAGAATCGAAATGTTCTTTGAAAAATAAATAAAAAAGTATAAAAATAAATAATATATATTCAAGTGAGGGAACAAATCATTCATTTTTCTTAAACTTATCACAATCTTTACTTTGTAATTTTGGGGATGTTGGGATTCATATTAATTAAAGGGGATAATTTCATTAAACATTTACTTTGAATATCATGATTTATGGTACAAGAGATAAACGTACTCCTTGAGATTGAGTTTTTAACATCAATTATTACCAACCTTAAGCCTTATAGAAATTTTAACCTTGATTCAAGCCCTTATGATTTTATACACATTTTTTCCTTACAAAGTGAAAAAGTATTTCTTTTAAAAGATTATGGACAAATTGAATGTTATCATGATATAATCATAAATTTACTTGAATTTTATTATGAGTGATGAGATAAAATATTGAAAAATTGAGGTAGATCATGATTTGACATGTTTAATAATAATGAATTTAGGAGCTTGAATTAATTAAATGAGAAGTTCCATAATTTTTCAAATGGGAAAATTAAAATACATGAATTAAATATTTCATTAAAAAATGGGAAATTTAATTTATATTTTATGTGGAATTTTAAAATTTTATTTGATATTGATAATTGTTTTATATTATTAAATTAAAATTTAATATTGATAACATTGGTGCCCTCTAATTTTCAATGTTGAGATTTTTTAACTGAGGAGAATAATGGTTTTAGTGTTGGGGAACTGAAAGAAAAAATATTTTCCCTAATTTTACTATGAATTTCAATGTTTTATAATCCCCAAAAAGTGTTATTTTATGGAAAATTCTTGCATTTTATGATTTTAGTGGCATTTTGAGCTCAATCGGAAGAATATCCTATTTTGAATTTTAATTTTTTAAATTATTTATATATTTAAAATATAAAATATTATATACTAATTAAAATTTTGAATTTAGTTATTTTTAGGATTCTATACATATTGGGATTCATTTAATTCTTCCGTGTCCAAAGCTAAATCCACAATTTGGAAGCCCAAAACTAGCTCACAAGTTTGGCCTTCAAAACTGTTCACAGATCTGACCAGTTTTGATAGTGGAACCATATCATTTGATTAGAAAGCCCAAAGGAGCCTAAATTCAGAGTGGAGATGATCCATATATTTCTTAATAGTTTTTATGAAGGAGGAAATGCGTGAATTGACCATTTTCAAGGCCATTAATGCATGGGGAATTGGAGACATGGAATATGGCGAGTCTCTCTGGGTAGATTAAATTTTCAGAATGAAATGAGAATAAATATCTCTTCATATTTCCAAATATGCTAAATTTTGGATGGTGTATGACCAAGACATTAATAAACAACTTTCAGGAAGGATTATATGCATGAATAGTCTATTTAATGGGTCAAACATGAGAAAACTTTTGGAGGATAAATTATGGAACCAAAAATCACCCTCGTCTCATATAAAAGGAGGTGAACCCATCCTTTCCAAACCATCCAGGGCACCAAGGAGGGGATATCCACCAAGTGAGATGTATACTAAAACCTTATCCCAAATTTATTTTTCTTTTTCTTTTTTTGTTTTCTTTATTTTTTAAGTTTTCAATTGTAATTTATATTTCAAATAAATTCATTAATTCTTAGATTTTTTCCAAAATTTTCTTCTTCTTATTTAATTATAATAGAAATAATAATAATAATAATTATTATTTTTATTTTAACATTATTTATAAATGATATATTTTATTTTATTTCTTATTTTATTTTAATTTCTCTCTCTTATTCTTCTCTTCTTTATCATTTTAAAACCTTGAAATATTATCCTAAAAAATGATAGGCTAACCTGGGGCTTGTCCCGAGGGAGTTAAGTGGAAATTCCATTCATTAGGAGTTTAATTTGTTATGTTTTATTAATTTTTTGATGAGAAAGAGTAACAGTGCACGAGTGTGGTAATCATCCACCACAACCCTGAACTGAAACTCATTTCTATTCTTTTATTAAATATTTTTCATTTATTCATACAAGTTCTTCATATGATGGAGATGAGTCAATCAATGGATGAAATGATATATGATGGAGCCAAGTATTGGAATATTTCACACTCTCGATCGAGGTATAACATTAACCTTGATTATAGGAGGATGTGGAATTATGTTTTCTAAATGCATTCAATATTTTACACCACTAAATAAAATAATAGTAATTCATGAACGAGATCACAGAAATAAATTATCAAACTTAATTTAAACACCAACAAGGAGAATGATGGAACCCACAAACCAAACCATAAAGGCCAAGCTCTTTCTTCACTAATTACTTTTTTTCATTTCATGTTAGTTTTATATTTTATTTAATTTAAATTCCATTACTTTACTATATTAAATAAAATAACAAAAAACAAGTAGTTTAGGTGAATTAGATTAAATGAGTAAACAACTAAGAAATCTTCTCAAGTGAGATGACCCTGTTTAGCCTCCATGTTGTATTAAGAAAATAATTTGCTTTTTCCATACCCTATGATAGGTGTGCATCAGTAGGGTATGGTCCTATGCCAAATATATCATCCAACCCCTCTCACTAGGAAGGATGAATATCAAAGGACTAACCTCTACCTTCTCACCCAAGGAAGGTTCATTCAGTTTAGTCCCAGCATCACATACTATCCCATATCATATCTCACTCATGGTATTCCCGTTATCCAATCTCACATATTTTCTCATCCAATATTAAATCTCACTCATGGAAGTCCCATCATCCTTACACCATTGAACCCATTTCAGGGACTTCATCTCACTCATGATAGTCCTACTGAGGCTATCTCACTCATAGTGAGGCCTAAAACGGTCCCGAGACACATAATATCACTCATATTTGGCTCAGATATCACAAATGCAGTATACAATCCACCTCACTATGGTAGTCCTACCTGCACAATCTCACTCATAGTGGGGGAAGGCCTTATGATCCACCCCCACATCAAGATCTATTACCTAACACATCACACACATGTAAAAACAAACATGGTCCACAACCCATCACACAATCTCACCAGCTCATCAATCGAGTGCTAGTCACATAGGACTTGGCCCCTTATATCGAATCACATATTATCTCTCCCATAAAAGTGTTCAATAGGTTCTTTCACACCCATCTCAATTTCTACTTGCCGATACCAACTCATACTTTACACCCATAGGGGACACCACAACCTGTAGGCTCTATTTGACCCTGAACCCAAGGTGTGGTCTAATTCCCATCCCAAACCCCCTAAAATCCCAATTCCAAGTAATTAATTATTCCCAAAACCCTTAATTTTATCTCATATCACATATCCTAAGATAGATCTCTTTTGCCATAACTTGAAGGAAACCCCTCTCCATCATACCACCTATATCCCCAAATGACTTATCCTACTCACTATGATCACAGAGAAAATTCCATCATCAAAATGATTTCACTCAAAGGTTATGAGTTTTATGGTTATATCACCCTTCTCACTAGGCCCAAGACTCCCATTCCATCCAAATCTATAAAAGTGTTAAGTCTAAAAACCCAGATATGGTAGTTTTATTACATTATTTGTACAAAGTACAAGAGTTCCTGAATGATTGAACAATTTAGTATACTTGGAAACAAAAATACTCAAATATAGTACATTTGAAAACATAAGATTCAATTTGAACATATATAGAGAACATGATTACAACTTCCATTATATCCCTAAAAATTACACATAGTCCTCTTCTAGGTTTCATGGGGAAAGGAAAAAATAGGGGGGGTGCTCAGATTTGTTGAAAGGGGTAACAGACCACAAAATCATATATAACATAAACATGACATATGTTAAGTGGAAAGAAAAAATGAACAACATAAATCCATAATAAACTGAAACTGGGGGCATACTATGTAGAGACCCTAAGCTTGACTTACATGGACATTACATTACATTTGCGGAATACTTAGTACATAACAAAAACACACACACAAGGATCGTAATAGTTTAGTGTCTTTGGAAACTCGGAACGTAATCTTCTAATATTGGTGAAAGATCTTCAACATCTCCTATAAAGATCTTCCTTTTTTTTACCTAAAACCTTTCTTTATATCCTGGGGAAAAGAAAACATAAAAGGGTGAGCTCAAATGCTCAGTAAGGGTAAACAAAATAAATATCAATCACATCATATACATAAGCACATAACTTTTGGAAATCTTAACCTGCAAAAGAGATCATAATTTCATAACATGGGGTAAATCATGGCAGTGAAATGTAATCACAATAATCATAACCTAAAACATGAATCTTTGTGGCATTCACACATAATCATAGAGAATCATTTCTTGTTAGTCAAGACTCATTGCCAAGACTATCTTAGTGGACAAAGTCCCTTTCTGAATCGAGTAACCCTCGTTTCAGTCCTGTTTCACTGAACCGGTATAACCTACCGTTCCAGCCCTGTCTATCTCATGAGATATAAAATCTTTACCCAATGCATTGGAGGGAGATATAGGTCCCACCCATCTCATAATGATACCATTCTTATGTGTGCCACAAAATCATATACCATACATCATTGCATAACCCATGTAATAAAAATGGGAATCATAAACATCATGACATCATAAAACAATTCATATACGATAAAGGGATTCATAAAAATAATTTCATCACAACATAATCAAATCAATGTAATAATAGGGATAAAAACAGAACCCTATGTTATCTTAGATGGAAAATAATTTTGATAAAACACTTGAAATGAATTCTTGAGGAAAATATCCTTTCTTCTTCAAAATCAATTTCTTTTCACAAAACGTCATGCAATTTTAAAAGAAAGAGATTTTATTGAAAATAGTCATGAAATCTTTTGTAGGAAGCTTCATGAAAATAAGGCTTTATAAAACCGTAAAAATCCGTTCGTGCCGTATAAGTTAAAAAAAACATTCTTCTCGTACTTTGTCGGAAAAGTCAAAAAGTACCTCGTACGAAAAACGACAAAAGATTCCTTTCATATCTTTTACTAAAAACTCAACGAAGGGTAAAATTGGATTTAAATAATTTTAGGTGGATGGAAATAATATTACATATTGAGGAAACATGGATTTGGATGATAAAATACACCCCAATAAATTTCAAAGTATAAACAATCTCGGATAAAAATTGAGATTGCGAGATTTTCCCTTACCTTATGTCCGACTTGTTTTGTAAGTGTCCGAACCTCCTGTATAATGATTTAAATCATGTTATTGACTTATTCCAGAATCATACTCATTGTTATGATATCATATATGGTTCCTCATGAATTTATATTATCCGTTCTTTTGTAAATTCCATGTTAAAGAAGCGTTTTGGGTAAAATCGTTTTATTTATCGTAGGTGTTTTGACTTGTTGTTCTTGACATTATTATTACTTATATCATGATTTACTTACATCCAGAATATAAAACATGATTTATATATCATATATATATTCAGTATATATATATAGATAGATAAATGAAATGAAAAACACCGCTCATGGAGACGGTAGTCCGTACGTACGCATGAGCGCTGTTTTACTTTCCTTATTGTCTTGAAATGGAAGTAAGTAGATGACATACATATATATATATATATATACATAAATCCAGTAGCTTTATAATGTCATATATTTCATTATTATTTCTTATATATACTTTATAATCATTCTTAAATGGTTAACATGGAGAATGAATCTCATCGCGTCGTGGAGACGGTATTCCGTACGTACGCACGAGCGATGATATCATTTCCATAAATATTGAACTGAATTGGAGTGGATTATACAATATATCAGAATCAATAAGATGTTGTAATAACTATGTATAGTTATTCTTTACACCATTATACCCATCCATGTAAGGTGGTGGTGGAAAATAGATTACACCACGCCGTGGAGACGGTATTCCGTACGTACGCACACGCGGTGATTTCTTTTTCCGTAGGATGGATAGATGGTGAAATAGGGTTGTTTCATACTTATAATAACATATCAGTATATGATTGATACTGATGTTATTACTTTATAATGAAACAACCTAAGAAGAAGAAGTGGAAGAAGAAATAAAGATGAAAGAATTGGTAACGGTAATTACCTCTTCTTTGAAGCGCCTCTTTGAGACCTCCTCTTAGGGCACTAAAATTGGTCTTTGAGGAAGACCATAACCTCTAGGATGTTTCTAGGGAAGTGGAGAAGAGATTTTGGCAGGGGTTGGCCAAGCTTGAGTGCTCAAATTGGTGTGAGGAGGAGGGAGAGGAGGTGTCCTTTTATAGGGGAGGAGAGGGGCACCTTAGGAATATCTCAAAATATTATTTTATATTAAAGTCAAAATCGGTTTATAATGGTTCCAAAGGGTCTTATTTCGAAGATAATGTGGGGAAGGGTCGAAATCCTATCAACCAATAAGATTTAGACAAGTTTAGGGTATTATTTTAACCTTATCAATTCGATTTAACTCTAAGTTAAATAATTTAACTTTTACCGTGTCTTTTTGTTTTCTTTCACTATATGGTTAATACACTTACTATAACATGCCAAACGAACCCTAAATTGTTTATTATTAATATATATATCCTATCTAAGTCATTTGGCCAAACCTTAGATTTTTTGGAATAAAATAACAATTAATAATATAATATTTGATTTAAAAACTACTTTGTGTCAATTTTGACACTATTTGATATATGATTTTTGTGAAAGTCATAACAGAATTATATGTTCGAACCAAGTTGATTAAATCAAAACTAATATATCATAGTAACCTATAAAATTAGTGGAATTCATAAAAAGGCTTAAATTACATTTATTTTGGTATTTATATTATCAATTATGTCAATATTTCATTAATAAGATAATTACTGCATCATATAAATTAACTTATTTGATGTCTAAAAATTACAAATAAAATACCATCATGTAGGAAAACTTTTTATCATTCTAATTCATATTTAAAATCGAATTTATCTTATGTATAACCCCATATTAAAAATGATTTACTTATTAAACTTTGATTTTAACTATTTAAACCCTTCTTTAAATAAATTAATAATAAATGTCCTAATCTAATCCAAGTGGGCCTAAATGGTCATATTTAATTCCTAAGTTTGTTTTTGGTCGAATTACACTTGTCCAATAGAATTAGGACATGTGTTAGGGTAATATTAATATCATATTTACCCTTAGTTACCCTATTTACTATTAACCGCGGTAAAAATAGTAAAAAGTTACTATTCACCAAAAAATTATTTTTATCTCATTGAACCACATTTTACTTACTGATATCAACCGTGTCTGTCAGATTCTTGAAATTCCATTCACAGAAGCGGTCAAATTAAGTTTTATGCAAAATTCAGTTTTTTACCTACCACTTAGTGGTTTCACTATTCATCAAAAATTGAAAGTTTTCAGAAAAATACCAAAATTTCATCCTAAGCTATATTTCATATTCCGAATTCAAAAATGAAGTCTATTTTACCAAATTCATAACATAGAAGTTGCATTAATTAATTTTATAATTAAATCCCGCCGTTAAAACAAATAGCGTGTTTTTAAGAAACAATATCTATCAAAAGATTGACACGTGTTTATGTCTGGTTTAAATGTGCAATTACATCCAATGACCAACATTGTATTAAATTGTAAAAATATATTCTAAATATACTTTAAAACTACTCCAATTAATAATTTATCACTATTAATTATTTCGATTAAAAAAGTTGTTTTTTAATTATAATTTAGTAATATTCACTATTCATCAGAATATGAAATTTATCCGAAATGTACCAAAATTTTACCTTACGCTAAATTCGATACTCCGAATCCAAAAATGAAGTTCATTTTGAAAAATAAGATTTACAGAATTTTAAAAAGTGGTTATTACTATTCATACCGGCTAGTTTTAATAACATTTTAATAGCATATCATTGTTTAGTGAAACTCGGTATTGCGTATTACACACGCTATCGAGGAAGGTCGCGATTGCGTGTAATGCAAGGCAAGTCAAGGATGCGTGTTGTGCAAGCTCCTTTTGCTGTAGCGTACAACACAAGACATTAATAAAATTAAAAAGAATATTTTTTTATAAAATCTTGGGCTGTTACATTCTACCCCCCTTAAAATGAATTTCGCCCTCGAAATTCGTCGGGGTTATAAATGGTTTACTATTTGAAAGTTTCTTTAATAGAAACCCACATCGTAAAAAGGAATATCAAAACAAATCTTTAAAAACAAAAGTATGAAACGTAACGGTTACCCAAATAAACTAATCATTGGGTTTCCACATAGGTGAAAATATGGATATGGAAGAGAAATCTAACCATCATGTTCTGATGGAGAGTGGTAGAGAACATGGCTATGGAAAATCCAATAATCACAAATCCATAAATTTGTGACGATCTAAGGTACCATCTGATTCATTAGGTATAAGATCACTAGGACAACATTTTTGGTTTTCAAGATCATTTCCCTAAAGTTGAAAATTTGAATTGGAATAAATACTTTCTTTATTTTGGTACAATCTCACTATTGTTCGTGCCTAGAACAATTTCCACTTCATCTCTTAAATAAATGAAGTTGAATTTGTTATTCGTGAAGTGTTAGCAGATCATGTGATAGAATGACGGGTCATTCCATCTGTCTCAAACAAAAGGTTAGAAAAAATTATATACATAAGTCGATCTATAGTGAGATTAATCATATATAGTTCCTAAAATGGACTTATACTTCATATATCATACTGCTTAATATAATAAAACTAGTTTCTACTAAACAGGGACTTCCTGTAGGCCAGTGGTAGGCGATAAAGGCCAGTCGCATTTCGGTTGTGGGTTCGATTCCTACGACCTTGTCCGACGCGATGGGCTGTCGCCCGTCCTGCAGGTTGTCCCTTTTTCTAAAACTATATTACTATAACATCCCATCAATAATATCGAAAAAACTTCTATCCTTAAACAATACTAACTTATGTCCAACATAATCCATTCTAATCTTTAGGCTTATCCATAATACTGCAGTCCACTCTCATAATATAGTGAAAACGATTACCAGAGATTTAATACTATCGTTAATCCCCATATATATGTCTTGTTGGTCACATTCCAAACATTCAAAGGCCTTAATCATGTATTCTCTTGAATACCTTAGTGAAAACATGAATGCAGTTTAAAGTTAACACTTTCCACATACCAAAATCCTCAAAATTCTATATACTCAAACCATGATATCACTTAGTCCTTATATCAGTCATGAGCTCATGAATACTATCAAACATATTAGATTCTCTTTATCCCTTCATTATGCGCATATCATCCACTTTCCAAAAAATATAAGAATAACCTTTCATTGTTACTCATACCATTCATCATAAACTTTCAAAACTTAAGGAAAGACAACAGTGTAACAATCCTTAGATGTCTTTTTATTCTATAGTACAACATTACACTTGATAAACATGTAATCATTCCACTACCTTCTTAAACCATTGACCGAGCTTCAATAATTCTTTCATCTCACATATCATTTGTAGTCTCTTCATCATCATCAACATAAATACTTCCCATACGACCATACTGATTATCTTCATGAGACTTTCCCTTAGGGCATCGGTTTGCATAATGCCCGTACATTCCACATTTAAAACATTTAACCAGTGTTGATGTCGTAGCAATACCATTATCCTCATCCCTGGTGTTAACTGAACCTTTTCCTTTGCACTTACTGGATTTGTGTCCTTCTTTTCCACACCCAAAGCATCTTCCAGTTCCTTTCAAACATTCTCCTTGATGCCTCTTCCCACATGAATTACATAGGGGAAATTGAACTTTCTTTCCTCTATGATCATCATGAAACTCCATCTTTCTCTTATTAGACGAGTCAGGAAACTTACCAAATTTTACTTTATTGATCATATTATGAGATTGCTGATTCGGCATAATAATTATGTTTGGAATTCCAAATCCCATTTCATTATGAAGAATATCATTCCAATGTCCATCATATCCTCCATTATCGTGAATCATCTTGTTTCCAGCCATTCTCTAAAACCCAAAAAGAATAGTGTGAGAGGCAAAAATCATGCTAGGGAAAAAACATAATAAAGGGGAAGTACCTTCAATATCTAACATCTTAGGTTTAATTCTATGATCGTTAGCGTAATTCTAGTACAATAACCTATACGTATACTTAACCTTAGGGACATCCCTTGACATACCTTAGAAATATCTCTAGGGATCTCACTAAAGTTCTCGCATCCTAGTTTCCAAAGGTTGACTAAACCTTTCCTCTGATACCAACTGTAGAGACCCTAAGCTTGACTTACATGGACATTACATTACATTTGCGGAATACTTAGTACATAACAAAAACACACACACAAGGATCTTAATAGTTTAGTGTCTTTGGAAACTCGGAACGTAATCTTCTAATCGTGGTGAAAGATCTTCAACATCTCCTATAAAGATCTTCCTTTTTTTTACCTAAAACCTTTCTTTATATCCTGGGGAAAAGAAAACATAAAAGGGTGAGCTCAAATGCTCAGTAAGGGTAAACAAAATAAATATCAATCACATCATATACATAATCACATAACTTTTGGAAATCTTAACCTGCAAAAGAGATCATAATTTCATAACATGGGGTAAATCATGGCAGTGAAATGTAATCACAATAATCATAACCTAAAACATGAATCTTTGTGGCATTCACACATAATCATAGAGAATCATTTCTTGTTAGTCAAGACTCATTGCCAAGACTATCTTAGTGGACAAAGTCCCTTTCTGAATCGAGTAACCCTCGTTTCAGTCCTGTTTCACTGAACCGGTATAACCTACCGTTCCAGCCCTGTCTATCTCATTAGATATAAAATCTTTACCCAATGCATTGGAGGGAGATATAGGTCCCACCCATCTCATAATGATACCATTCTTATTTGTGCCACAAAATCATATACCATACATCATTGCATAACCCATGTAATAAAAATGGGAATCATAAACATCATGACATCATAAAACAATTCATATACGAAAAAGGGATTCATAAAAATAATTCCATCACAACATAATCAAATCAATGTAATAATAGGGATAAAAACAGAACCCTATGTTATCTTAGATGGAAAATAATTTTGATAAAACACTTGAAATGAATTCTTGAGGAAAATATCCTTTCTTCTTCAAAATCAATTTCTTTTCACAAAACGTCATGCAATTTTAAAAGAAAGAGATTTTATTGAAAATAGTCATGAAATCTTTTGTAGGAAGCTTCATGAAAATAAGGCTTTATAAAACCGTAAAAATCCGTTCGTGCCGTATAAGTTAAAAAAAACATTCTTCTCGTACTTTGTCGGAAAAGTCAAAAAGTACCTCGTACGAAAAACGACAAAAGATTCCTTTCATATCTTTTACTAAAAACTCAAAGAAGGGTAAAATTGGATTTAAATAATTGTAGGTGGATGGAAATAATATTACATATTGAGGAAACATGGATTTGGATGATAAAATACACCCCAGTAAATTTCAAAGTATAAACAATCTCGGATAAAAATTGAGATTGTGAGATTTTCCCTTACCTTATGTCCGACTTGTTTTGTAAGTGTCCGAACCTCCTGTATAATGATTTAAATCATGTTATTGACTTATTCCAGAATCATACTCATTTTTATTATATCATATATGGTTCCTTATGAATTTATATTATCCGTTCTTTTGTAAATTCCATGTTAAAGAAGCGTTTTGGGTAAAATTGTTTTATTTATCGTAGGTGTTTTGACTTGTTGTTCTTGACATTATTATTACTTATATCATTATTTACTTACATCCAGAATATAAAACATGATTTATATATCATATATATTCAGTATATATATATAGATAGATAAATGAAATGAAAAACACCGCTCATGGAGACGGTAGTCCGTACGTACGCATGAGCGCTGTTTTACTTTCCTTATTGTCTTGAAATGGAAGTAAGTAGATGACATACATATATATATATATATATACATAAATCCAGTAGCTTTATAATGTCATATATTTCATTATTATTTCTTATATATACTTTATAATCATTCTTAAATGGTTAACATGGAGAATGAATCTCATCGCGTCGTGGAGACGGTATTCCGTACGTACGCACGAGCGATGATATCATTTCCATAAATATTGAACTGAATTGGAGTGGATTATACAATATATCAGAATCAATATGATGTTGTAATAACTATGTATAGTTATTCTTTACACCATTATACCCATCCATGTAAGGTGGTGGTGGAAAATAGATTACACCACGGCGTGGAGACGGTATTCCGTACGTACGCACGCGCGGTGATTTCTTTTTCCGTAGGATGGATAGATGGTGAAATAGGGTTGTTTCATACTTATAATAACATATCAGTATATGCGTGATACTGATGTTATTACTTCATAATGAAACAACCTAAGAAGAAGAAGTGGAAGAAGAAATAAAGATGAAAGAATTGGTAACGGTAATTACCTCTTCTTTGAAGCGCCTCTTTGAGACCTCCTCTTAGGGCACTAAAATTGGTCTTTGAGGAAGACCATAACCTCTAGGATGTTTCTAGGGAAGTGGAGAAGAGATTTTGGCAGGGTTTGGCCGAGCTTGAGTGCTCAAATTGGTGTGAGGAGGAGGGAGAGGAGGTGTCCTTTTATAGGGGAGGAGAGGGGCACCTTAGGAATATCTCAAAATATTATTTTATATTAAAGTCAAAATCGGTTTATAATGGTTCCAAAGGGTCTTATTTCGAAGATAATGTGGGGAAGGGTCGAAATCCTATCAACCAATAAGATTTAGACAAGTTTAGGGTATTATTTTAACCTTATCAATTCGATTTAACTCTAAGTTAAATAATTTAACTTTTACCGTGTCTTTTTGTTTTCTTTCACTATATGGTTAATACACTTACTATAACATGCCAAACGAACCCTAAATTGTTTATTATTAATATATATATCCTATCTAAGTCATTTGGCCGAACCTTAGATTTTTTGGAATAAAATAACAATTAATAATATAATATTTGATTTAAAAACTACTTTGTGTCAATTTTGACACTATTTGATATATGATTTCTGTGAAAGTCATAACAGAATTATATGTTCGAACCAAGTTGATTAAATCAACACTAATATATCATAGTAACCTATAAAATTAGTGGAATTCATAAAAAGGCTTAAATTACATTTATTTTGGTATTTATATTATCAATTATGTCAATATTTCATTAATAAGATAATTACTGCATCATATAAATTAACTTATTTGATGTCTAAAAATTACAAATAAAATACCATCATGTAGGAAATCTTTTTATCTTTCTAATGCATATTTAAAATCGAATTTATCTTATGTATAACCCCATATTAAAAATGATTTACTTATTAAACTTTGATTTTAACTATTTTAACCCTTCTTTAAATAAATTAATAATAAATGTCCTAATCTAATCCAAGTGGGCCTAAATGGTCATATTTTATTCCTAAGTTTGTTTTTGGTCGAATTACACTTGTCCAATAGAATTAGGACATGTGTTAGGGTAATATTAATATCATATTTACCCTTAGTTACCCTATTTACTATTAACCGCGGTAAAAATAGTAAAAAGTTACTATTCACCAAAAAATTATTTTTATCTCATTGAACCACATTTTACTTACTGATATCAACCGTGTCTGTCAGATTTTTGAAATTCCATTCACAGAAGCGGTAAAATTAAGTTTTATGCAAAATTCAGTTTTTTACCTACCACTTAGTGGTTTCACTATTCATCAAAAATTGAAAGTTTTCAGAAAAATACCAAAATTTCATCCTAAGCTATATTTCATATTCCGAATTCAAAAATTAAGTCTATTTTACCAAATTCATAACATAGAAGTTGCATTAATTAATTTTATAATTAAATCCCGCTGTTAAAACAAATAGCGTGTTTTTAAGAAACAATATCTATCAAAAGATTGACACGTGTTTATGTCTGGTTTAAATGTGTAATTACATCCAATGACCAACATTGTATTAAATTGTAAAAATATATTCTAAATATACTTTAAAACTACTCCAATTAATAATTTATCACTATTAATTATTTCGATTAAAAAAGTTGTTTTTTAATTATAATTTAGTAATTTTCACTATTCATCAGAATATGAAAGTTATCCGAAATGTACCAAAATTTCACCTTACGCTAAATTCGATACTCCGAATCCAAAAATGAAGTTCATTTTGAAAAATAAGATTTACAGAATTTTAAAAAGTGGTTATTACTATTCATACCGGCTAGTTTTAAAAAATTTTAATAGCATATCGTTGTTTAGTGAAACTCGGTATTGCGTATTACACACGCTATCGAGGAAGGTCGCGATTGCGTGTAATGCAAGGCAAGTCAAGGATGCGTGTTGTGCAAGCTCCTTTTGCTGTAGCGTACAACACAAGACATTAATAAAATTAAAAAGAATATTTTTTTATAAAATCTTGGGCTGTTACATTCAACCCCCCTTAAAATGAATTTCGCCCTCGAAATTCGTCGGGGTTATAAATGGTTTACTATTTGAATGTTTCTTTAATAGAAACCCACATCGTAAAAAGGAATATCAAAACCAATCTTTAAAAACAAAATTATGAAACGTAACGGTTACCCAAATAAACTAATCATTGGGTTTCCACATAGGTGAAAATATGGATATGGAAGAGAAATCTAACCATCATGTTCTGATGGAGAGTGGTAGAGAACATGGCTATGGAAAAGCCAATAATCACAAATCCATAAATTTGTGACGATCTAAGGTACCATCCGATTCATCAAGTATAAGATCACTAGGACAACATTTTTGGTTTTCAAGATCATTTCCCTAAAGTTGAAAATTTGAATTGGAATAAATACTTTCTTTATTTTGGTACAATCTCACTATTGTTCGTGCCTAGAACAATTTCCACTTCATCTCTTAAATAAATGAAGTTGAATTTCTTATTCGTGAAGTGTTAGCAGATCATGTGATAGAATGACGTGTCATTCCATCTGTCTCAAACAAAAGGTTAGCAAAAATTATATACATAAGTCGATCTATAGTGAGATTAATCATATATAGTTCCTAAAATGGACTTATACTTCATATATCATACTGCTTAATATAATAAAACTAGTTTCTACTAAACACAGACTTCCTGTAGGCCAGTGGTAGGCGATAAAGGCCAGTCGCATTTCGGTTGTGGGTTCGATTCCTACGACCTTGTCCGACGCGATGGGCTGTCGCCCGTCCTGCAGGTTGTCCCTTTTTCTAAAACTATATTACTATAACATCCCATCAATAATATCGAAAAAACTTCTATCCTTAAACAATACTAACTTATGTCCAACATAATCCATTCTAATCTTTAGGCTTATCCATAATACTGCAGTCCACTCTCATAATATAGTGAAAACGATTACCAGAGATTTAATACTATCGTTAATCCCCATATATATGTCTTGTTGGTCACATTCCAAACATTCAAAGGCCTTAATCATGTATTCTCTTGAATACCTTAGTGAAAACATGAATGCAGTTTAAAGTTAACACTTTCCACATACCAAAATCCTCAAAATTCTATATACTCAAACCATGATATCACTTAGTCCTTATATCAATCATGAGCTCATGAATACTATCAAACATATTAGATTCTCTTTATCCCTTCATTATGCGCATATCATCCACTTTCCAAAAAATATCAGAATAACCTTTCATTGTTACTCATACCATTCATCATAAACTTTCAAAACTTAAGGAAAGACAACAGTGTAACAATCCTTAGATGTCTTTTTATTCTATAGTACAACATTACACTTGATAAACATGTAATCATTCCACTACCTTCTTAAACCATTGACCGAGCTTCAATAATTCTTTCATCTCACATATCATTTGTAGTCTCTTCATCATCATCAACATAAATACTTCCCATACGACCATACTGATTATCTTCATGAGACTTTCCCTTAGGGCATCGGTTTGCATAATGCCCGTACATTCCACATTTAAAACATTTAACCAGTGTTGATGTCATAGCAATACCATTATCCTCATCCCTGGTGTTAACTGAACCTTTTCCTTTGCACTTACTGGATTTGTGTCCTTCTTTTCCACACCCAAAGCATCTTCCAGTTCCTTTCAAACATTCTCCTTGATGCCTCTTCCCACATGAATTACATAGGGGAAATTGAACTTTCTTTCCTCTATGATCATCATGAAACTCCATCTTTCTCTTATTAGACGAGTCAGGAAACTTACCAAATTTTACTTTATTGATCATATTATGAGATTTCTGATTCGGCATAATAATTATGTTTGGACTTCCAAATCCCATTTCATTATGAAGAATATCATTCCATTGTCCATCATATCCTCCATTATCGTGAATCATCTTGTTTCCAGCCATTCTCTAAAACCCAAAAAGAATAGTGTGAGAGGAAAAAATCATGCTAGGGAAAAAAACATAATAAAGGGGAAGTACCTTCAATATCTAACATCTTAGGTTTAATTCTATGATCGTTAGCGTAATTCTAGTATAATAACCTATACGTATACTTAACCTTAGGGACATCCCTTGACATACCTTAGAAATATCTCTAGGGATCTCACTAAAGTTCTCACATCCTAGTTTCCAAAGGTTGACTAAACCTTTCCTCTGATACCAACTGTAGAGACCCTAAGCTTGACTTACATGGACATTACATTACATTTGCGGAATACTTAGTACATAACAAAAACACACACACAAGGATCGTAATAGTTTAGTGTCTTTGGAAACTCGGAACGTAATCTTCTAATCGTGGTGAAAGATCTTCAACATCTCCTATAAAGATCTTCCTTTTTTTTACCTAAAACCTTTCTTTATATCCTGGGGAAAAGAAAACATAAAAGGGTGAGCTCAAATGCTCAGTAAGGGTAAACAAAATAAATATCAATCACATCATATACATAAGCACATAACTTTTGGAAATCTTAACCTACAAAAGAGATCATAATTTCATAACATGGGGTAAATCATGGCAGTGAAATGTAATCACAATAATCATAACCTAAAACATGAATCTTTGTGGCATTCACACATAATCATAGAGAATCATTTCTTGTTAGTCAAGACTCATTGCCAAGACTATCTTAGTGGACAAAGTCCCTTTCTGAATCGAGTAACCCTCGTTTCAGTCCTGTTTCACTGAACCGGTATAACCTACCATTCCAGCCCTGTCTATCTCATGAGATATAAAATCTTTACCCAATGCATTGGAGGGAGATATAGGTCCCACCCATCTCATAATGATACCATTCTTATTTGTGCCACAAAATCATATACCATACATCATTGCATAACCCATGTAATAAAAATGGGAATCATAAACATCGTGACAACATAAAACAATTCATATACGATAAAGGGATTCATAAAAATAATTCCATCACAACATAATCAAATCAATGTAATAATAGGGATAAAAACAGAACCCTATGTTATCTTAGATGGAAAATAATTTTGATAAAACACTTGAAATGAATTCTTGAGGAAAATATCCTTTCTTCTTCAAAATCAATTTCTTTTCACAAAACGTCATGCAATTTTAAAAGAAAGAGATTTTATTGAAAATAGTCATGAAATATTTTGTAGGAAGCTTCATGAAAATAAGGCTTTATAAAACCATAAAAATCCGTTCGTGCCGTATAAGTTAAAAAAAACATTCTTCTCGTACTTTGTCGGAAAAGTCAAAAAGTACCTCGTATGAAAAACGACAAAAGATTCCTTTCATATCTTTTACTAAAAACTCAACGAAGGGTAAAATTGGATTTAAATAATTGTAGGTGGATGGAAATAATATTACATATTGAGGAAACATGGATTTGGATGATAAAATACACCCCAGTAAATTTCAAAGTATAAACAATCTCGGATAAAAATTGAGATTGCGAGATTTTCCCTTACCTTATGCCCGACTTGTTTTGTAAGTGTCCGAACCTCCTGTATAATGATTTAAATCATGTTATTGACTTATTCCAGAATCATACTCATTGTTATGATATCATATATGGTTCCTTATGAATTTATATTATCCGTTCTTTTGTAAATTCCATGTTAAAGAAGCGTTTTGGGTAAAATCGTTTTATTTATCGTAGGTGTTTTGACTTGTTGTTCTTGACATTATTATTACTTATATCATGATTTACTTACATACAGAATATAAAACATGATTTATATATCATATATATTCAGTATATATATATAGATAGATAAATGAAATGAAAAACACCGCTCATGGAGACGGTAGTCCGTACGTACGCATGAGCGCTGTTTTACTTTCCTTATTGTCTTGAAATGGAAGTAAGTAGATGACATACATATATATATATATATATATACATAAATCCAGTAGCTTTATAATGTCATATATTTCATTATTATTTCTTATATATACTTTATAATCATTCTTAAATGGTTAACATGGAGAATGAATCTCATCGCGTCGTGGAGACGGTATTCCGTACGTACGCACGAGCGATGATATCATTTCCATAAATATTGAACTGAATTGGAGTGGATTATACAATATATCAGAATCAATATGATGTTGTAATAACTATGTATAGTTATTCTTTACACCATTATACCCATCCATGTAAGGTGGTTGTGGAAAATAGATTACACCACGGCGTGGAGACGGTATTCCGTACGTACGCACGCGCGGTGATTTCTTTTTCCGTAGGATGGATAGATGGTGAAATAGGGTTGTTTCATACTTATAATAACATATCAGTATATGAGTGATACTGATGTTATTACTTCATAATGAAACAACCTAAGAAGAAGAAGTGGAAGAAGAAATAAAGATGAAAGAATTGGTAACGGTAATTACCTCTTCTTTGAAGCGCCTCTTTGAGACCTCCTCTTAGGGCACTAAAATTGGTCTTTGAGGAAGACCATAACCTCTAGGATGTTTCTAGGGAAGTGGAGAAGAGATTTTGGCAGGGGTTGGCCGAGCTTGAGTGCTCAAATTGGTGTGAGGAGGAGGGAGAGGAGGTGTCCTTTTATAGGGGAGGAGAGGGGCACCTTAGGAATATCTCAAAATATTATTTTATATTAAAGTCAAAATCGGTTTATAATGGTTCCAAAGGGTCTTATTTCGAAGCTAATGTGGGGAATGGTAGAAATACTATCAACCAATAAGATTTACACAAGTTTAGGGTATTATTTTAACCTTATCAATTCGATTTAACTCTAAGTTAAATAATTTAACTTTTACCGTGTCTTTTTGTTTTCTTTCACTATATGGTTAATACACTTACTATAACATGACAAACGAACCCTAAATTGTTTATTATTAATATATATATCCTTATCTAAGTCATTTGGCCGAACCTTAGATTTTTAGGAATAAAATAACAATTAATAATATAATATTTGATTTAAAAACTACTTTGTGTCAATTTTGACACTATTTGATATATGATTTTTGTGAAAGTCATAACAGAATTATATGTTCGAACCAAGTTGATTAAATCAACAATAATATATCATAGTAACCTATAAAATTAGTGGAATTCATAAAAAGGCTTAAATTACATTTATTTTGGTATTTATATTATCAATTATGTCAATATTTCATTAATAAGATAATTACTGCATCATATAAATTAACTTATTTGATGTCTAAAAATTACAAATAAAATACCATCATGTAGGAAATCTTTTTATCTTTATAATGCATATTTAAAATCGAATTTATCTTATGTATAACCCCATATTAAAAATGATTTACTTATTAAACTTTGATTTTAACTATTTTAACCCTTCTTTAAATAAATTAATAATAAATGTCCTAATCTAATCCAAGTGGGCCTAAATGGTCATATTTTATTCCTAAGTTTGTTTTTGGTCGAATTACACTTGTCCAATAGAATTAGGACATGTGTTAGGGTAATATTAATATCATATTTACCCTTAGTTACCCTATTTACTATTAACCGCGGTAAAAATAGTAAAAAGTTACTATTCACCAAAAAATTATTTTTATCTCATTGAACCACATTTTACTTAATGATATCAACCGTGTCTGTCAGATTTTTTAAATTCCATTCACAGAAGCGGTAAAATTAAGTTTTATGCAAAATTCAGTTTTTTACCTACCACTTAGTGGTTTCACTATTCATCAAAAATTGAAAGTTTTCAGAAAAATACCAAAATTTCATCCTAAGCTATATTTCATATTCCGAATTCAAAAATGAAGTCTATTTTACCAAATTCATAACATAGAAGTTGCATTAATTAATTTTATAATTAAATCCCGCTGTTAAACAAATAGCGTGTTTTTAAGAAACAATATCTATCAAAAGATTGACACTTGTTTATGTCTGGTTTAAATGTGCAATTACATCCAATGACCAACATTGTATTAAATTGTAAAAATATATTCTAAATATACTTTAAAACTACTCCAATTAATAATTTATCACTATTAATTATTTCGATTAAAAAAGTTGTTTTTTAATTATAATTTAGTAATTTTCACTATTCATCAGAATATGAAAGTTATCCGAAATGTACCAAAATTTCACCTTAGGCTAAATTCGATACTCCGAATCCAAAAATGAAGTTCATTTTGAAAAATAAGATTTACAGAATTTTAAAAAGTGGTTATTACTATTCATACCGGCTAGTTTTAATAATATTTTAATAGCATATCGTTGTTTAGTGAAACTCGGTATTGCGTATTACACACGCTATCGAGGAAGGTCGCGATTGCGTGTAATGCAAGGCAAGTCAAGGATGCGTGTTGTGCAAGCTCCTTTTGCTGTAGCGTAAAACACAAGACATTAATAAAATTAAAAAGAATATTTTTTTATAAAATCTTGGGCTGTTACATACTATATCCATTACAATAAATGAAAATATCGATATAAATAATCTTTGATCTCATACTAATGAAATTCATGATGTTGGTAATCAAAAAATTATTGTCATCGATTTGTGACAATACACATTACTATCATGGTAAGTGGTATACACTATTACCCAACATGGTTTGTCTCATAAAACCTATTGATGCATTGTAGGGTTATATAATTCTGAGACCCATCCATCACATGATTAAGTCCAATGCATTCACTATAAGAGTCATCAATACCATTAATATTATTCCCCAAAATCACTTACTAAATAAAAATTCTCTATATATATAATTATGGAATATGAAATTCAAATTCCACCCCATTCAATATAATAATGTGGTTGTCTATGAGAACATACCTTATTCAACTTCGGATTCATGGGGTATTGACAATGTAACAAAAAGAACCCTAATCAAAGAAATATAGTGCTGAGTATACATATAATGTTATAGGTTATCCATGGAAAATAGTAATTGGATTAAATATATTTCATTGTAAGGAGGACAAGGTAATGGTAGGAAAATTCATTTATCATGGTTTATTAGGAGCGTGTAAATATTCCTAACCATATCCTATGGTAGTGTCTAGAAATGTGTGTAGTATTTGGCCCATTAATTGTTAATTCGGGTAATGATTTAGTCAATGATAAACCACAAATTTTTACGGGGATTTACCCTTGGTTCATCTATTTCATAACCACATCCACCTACTAATATCCACATTTGGATGCATGTGATAGGTAATTACACATAATTTTACTTTACCATAATTTAGGATGAGTTTTCAACCACAGAGAAGGTTGTATCAACTAAAATGTTAAAGGGTTAAAAAGATAAATTTTACTACCCGTGTTTACAAGCTGTACCTTTATTTTTGGGATCCTACCTGATTATAACTACACAATTAATGAGGTTTGGTCTGGAGTAGTGGTTAGGATGGTTGACCCCATGGGATGTTACTTAGGTTTTGTGCAAGTGAGAAAAATACACACTTAAAAGAACATGTGTTGTACTATTGGGGATAGTAATTAGTATTATGACCCATTTAGGAACATGTGTGGCCCCAAAGTATGGGAAAACACTTATCTATTGGGAAACTAAGGGACCATGGGGCCCATGTTTTACATTGATAATTAATAGAGGAACCCAGTTAGAAGTGTAGTGGTAATGTCTAAGTTAAGATGTAGGGTTCACAATGGGGATGTTCTTATCTAAATGTGGGGTGAATTTAACACCCCATAGTTATAAATCATTAAAATTATAATTGTTACTACCCATGTAAAGAAGGTGTACTTTTTTCTAGGAGTTTAGCTCATTAGAACTCCACAATTAGATTTTTTTGCTGGATTAGTAGTGATAAGGATCAGTGACCTCTTAGGAAGTTTCCTTGGGTTTTTTTGATTGTGGGTAAAACAAATTGGAAGAACTTTTGTTGTCCTATTGGGACAATTATTAGTTTTATTACCCGTTCGGGCATGTGGGTGGGCCCTAGGGAGAGGACATAATGTGTATGTGAGGTAACTTGGATGCCTACAGGCCCGAGTTGATTCAAGTGTAACTATTGAATCAAAAAAATATGAGAGAGGGATAATAATATATAATTTTAAATATATTAAATTTAATGTGTTACATGAAAAAATTATTCCATTGAAATTTAAGCCCCACACAAAAGTAATAGGTAGTGATTATAATATGAGTCTCGAATAATGAAAATTGAGATAAAAAACCCCATTTATGGATTGGGTAGAAATTAAATCATAACATATTTAATGAGATAGATTAAAATTGATCTTAAAATACCATGAATAAAGTAATTTCATGATATAAAATATCAAATAGGTAGTATGTACACCACATAAAGGAAATTTGGTGTATAATACAAAAAATATATCAAGGAGAGGGATTTGAGACAAAAAATCCCTACCTCTTATCCTGAATTCCATGAACATAATCTAACATCATATATAATAAAAATATATATCATAATAAATTAATTAATAACGTTAATCATACAAATTTTCATTCATACTCTTCATAAATAGTCCTTATCAACATAAATTCTTCAGATTTTCTACATCAGTGTTTATAGTTTTGATCGTTTGTACTAGTTTAATAATAGCGATGTTCAAATTGATTATTATTCCAAATTATATTATTAATAGGTCATTAATGTTACTATTAATTATTATTTATAATAATTTATTATGTTTCAAATTCCATTCATTAGTGTTCTAGACATTGTCCTTGAAGATGAAGTTGATAATAAACTTGTTTTGGTGATTTTTGACGAACATTGGGTGTTTTATTAATTGATGAATTAGATATTGATATAATATCTAAAAAGAAAAAATATCATTATTTATAAATTTATATCACATTATACCAATAAATGAGTTTTAATATTCATCCATGATATAAATTCAAAATATTTTTCAAGTAGGTCGTTAAATCGAACCAAACACTAACAAACCTTAATTTAATGAATGATTTTGAGGTGATTTTTTTGTAATATCATTATTAAAAAAGTACAATGATCTTATTTAGAGTTTATTATTTGATATATTATAATTTTAAGGATTTATAAGAAGAGATAATGGATATGAAAATCTTACATGATTTGAATAAAAAATTATTTTCTCAACACACTTATTATAAAAGATTAAATTAACGATGATCATTTGTAGATCATATCATTAATTGGTTCTAAATTTTTTCAAAATATAACCATAATGAGATCATAAAAATAATACTTTTAATTTAATATCATCCTTATATCCACCCTTGTAATGTAGTAAAATAAAACAAAACTCGTTATGTTGTGGAGGCGATAGTCCGCACGACACATGAACATTAGTTTTTCTTATTAATGGATGGGGGTATATGAATAAATAATGATAAAAACCTTAATATAGTAATATTATATAATATAAATTATAATAATATCATTATACTAGTGTGTCTATAATAAATTTTAATGAAGATAATTATGAACAAAACTATTTAGTTGATAATACTCAGGTCAAGGACCTAAATTTTCTTTAGAAGTCTCATTGAATTTAAATTGAATTGGATAACTATTAGAGACTAAAGGATTGTTGTTGTAACACCCCAAGATTCCATGATACATTTCCCTTTGAATAATGCAGTAGCTTGCGTTGTACGCAACTTGGAGTTTTAACACACCACGACCAATGAAACTAGCCGTTATGAATAATAATACCCACTTTTTGAAATTTTATAAATTTTAATTTTTAAAATGGAATTCATTTTTGGATTCAGAATATCAAAATTATCTTAGGGTGATTTTTTGGTATTTTTATGAGAACTTTCTATTTTGTATGAATAGTGAAAAATACTTCTTTATTGTTTAAAACCGAATTTTTATTTAAATAATTAGTTATTTTATTTTAATTTATATTAGGTAAAAATAGTTACATAATAACTATATATTTTCAATGTAATTCATTAGATTCATTTTATAATAAGTTTATATATATAAAATTTTATTGAACTTTTTATCATCTTTTACCCACCTTCTAGGAGCATTTACAAATTTGCATAAAACTTAATTTTACCGCTTCTCCAATGAAGAATGCCAACACACGACTTCAAATTCTTCCTTGGGACATCCTACAATGTTGGGAATCTTCAATAAATGATCATCCTTCCCTCCTCATCGATGTTAACAAACTAATTATGTAGGGGTGTGTTTTAATTTGATCAATGTTAAATTCCTTCTCACATTGAATCATCTTCCTTGAGCTGTATGCCACCGCCCAAACGTAGAGGGTACGGGACAAAAAAACATGGCCTGAGCCCTCCTCAAATTTTGTGGATCTTTTGTGTGATCTTCGCGATGGTGTCGGCGACCGGTGCTGACAGTTGGCACTGGTGGAAATCGAGAACCGCGACGAACGAAGAGAGGCCGGTCAAGCTGGTCACAGGAGAAAAAACGGTGCCCCAATGCCCCGCGAAATCCACACTCTAGGGCGCTCTACAACCCCATAGCCACCGCCGCCCCATGGACTCGCCGCGCCGCCCCGCAGCCCTCCACGGCCATGCGGCCTCACTATGCCACCTAGGCTGAGCTGCCCAGCGCAGGCCGGGCCGGGTCGAACCAAATCGGGTCGGCCCAGGCCGGGTCGGGTCGGGTCGGACCGGACCCAAACCCATTTCGACCCATTTATGCTCTTTTGGCCATAACTTTGGCACCAGATGTCCGTTTGATGAACTGTCAGTGGCGCTAGAAACCTTGGAGAGAGACTGTACTTTTGAGTATACCCCAATGAAGATTTGGATAAAGTTGGAGTACATTTTGGTTGGATTGAGCACAAATCCAACGAGGCCCTCTGGACTAAAAGGCTAATAACTCACAAACCGAGCATCCGATTGATGCACTGTCTATTGAGTTGAGACCCCTATGGTGTTTCGGTCCTTTGAGTTACTTCTTTATGGGACTTAGTTTCAGTTGTAGTATCAACTAGTGGCTTGAGGAGCGGACCCTCTCGGAGATAGGCAAGCTTAGTGCGGGAACCCGGTAGCTGGCAGTGTCGTGAAGAATGAAAAGAGATCCTATGTGGGTCAGCATCTTGTGATCCTGTGTGGGTCAACACTGAGTGATCCTTTATGGGTCAGCACCGAGCGATGCTGTGTGGGTCAGCACCAAGCGATCCTGTGTGGGTCCGCACCAAGCGATCCTATGTGGGTCAGCACCGAGTGATCCTGTGTGGGTTAGCATCTAGAGATCCTTCGTGGGTCTACCTCTTAACAGAGTAAGATGATTCAGTAGTTACATCTAATCATCTCTTCTACTGTACCTAAGAAATAACTGGTGTGAGCTGAGTCTGTACCTGTGTGGTACTTTCCTTCTTGGTAATGCCTTAGTGGTATTCTTTTGAGTGGCGTACCTATGTGGTACTTACCTTTGTGGTATTACTTCCTTTGTGGAACAATTGAGCTTGGGGATTTGGAGTTGGACTTTGTGTTTTCGTCGTGATTGACATGGGTTTACTTGATAACTTAGGTATATGTATGGTCATATACCTAAGTAGGGTTATCAGTTGTTTCCCTGTTTTTTGGTTTATCCTTTGTGGATATTGTGAGACCTTGAGGGTCTCGGGGTCCCTACTGAGTATCATTATACTCACCCCTACACGGGATATGACCGTACTTCATTGTGTTTGGTGCAGACGACGGACAAAACTGACTGAGGATGAGGTACCAGGACTGGAGGTAGCTCAGAGGTGGACGTTAGACGAGGCGAACTGCAGAGACAACCATTCGTGAGCTGTACCTACCCTTTAGGTAGGATCCGCGGTGGATAATCCAGGAGCTGCTTTCCACCTATCAGATGTCTTGTACTATCCAGTTTTCCTTGTACTTTCCAATTGGGCTTGTATTCTGCCCCCTTTTTTACTTGCTGTACTCACTCTGTTTACTATTCAGTTTACTTGAGTTCGTATCTTGTTGTGTTCCTGGTTGTGTGTGTTATAGGTTATAAAGGCAATGCCTTCCCAGTTTTAGGTAATATGCATTCGGTTCTAGTCTCCATCCCCTGGCCTATGGAAGGCGGGATTGGGGTAGTCATGGAATGGGCCCCGGGGGATGGGTCGTGACATGAAATCTTACCTGATTTGAATAAAATATCATCTTCTTAGAAAACTTATTTTAAACAGTTAAATTAACGATGATCGTTTTTGATCATATCATTACTTGGTTCTTTAAATTATCATACCATAACCTTAATTAAATCATAAATATCATAAATATCATTTAATAACATCCTTATATCCAAAATTTTAAATTGGTAAAGGAAAGTGAAACATGTTACGTTATGGAGGTGGTAGTTCTCACAACGCACGCACAATGATTTTTTTTATAAATGGATGGGATATATGAATAAATAATAATATCACCCTTAATATAGTAACATTAAAGTATATAATTTTTAATAATATCATTATAATATATTGGATACAATAAATTTTAATGAATATAATTATGAAGAAAACTAAGTAGTTGATAATACTCACTTTGGGTGACTGAATTTTACTTTGAAGTCTCCTTGAATTTTAAAGGATTAGGCTAAATATAAGTGATTAAGGGATTATTTTCATGGGAGAGTGATATAGTTACATTAAAATTATATAGTTTCAAGGATAAATTTTAATGAAAGTTTAGTCTTGATGTGGTGAAGATGATTCCATTTTATAAGTGAGGGGAATGGTAGTTTTTTGGAATAAATCTTACATTTTCAATAATTTAATGTTACTAATCAAGTGTAAAAGTAAAAATAGACAAAAGTGTAGGGTAAAAATAAATTGATGGATCCAAAGATCATCCATTCAATTCAATTAATAATTTTTAAATTTCTAAGGAATTTTACACTAGGTTAAACTCATTTTACCCCTTTCACTTTTTCCATAATAATAAATTTTTATCATTAGTAATTAATTTTAATGAAATAGATTAAGATTGAAAATTTTATACAATTTGATACTTATAATTTCAAATTTAAATATCATTTTATAAAATAAAAATTATAAAATGGGAGAAATGTAAATTTTAAAATAAACACACTTAATCACATAAAAATAGTTTTTTAAAGAAATAAAATTTTTATAATTTAATGTTATATATAAGATAAAATTATTCTAGACACTAATTATAATGGAATAAATTTATTATTTATAAAAAAATTGTAGGTATGAGACTTTTGAGGCATTATAGAACCAAATCCTTTGAAAAACACTTGATTTAATGAAAATATTGGAAGTATTTTTTTAAAATTAACATTTCAATGAGTTCTATAGACATTTGAAAAATGATTTAAATATTAAAATTATATTTAAAAATAAATACATTTATTCTTGAAATTTATATTTGGTTACATAAAAGGTTTTATAAACATCTAGGTAATTATTATATAATGGTAATGTCATATAAATTACAAGTTTCATAAAAACTGCATTTTTCAACTAAAAAAAACCTTTTTAGAAAAAACTAGAAATTCATTCTAAGCTTGTAACGTCCTGGTTCTGGGAGCCGCCCAGAGGTGCCCCGTACCTGGTTGGTCACATGGACTCAAGAACACATCTCCAAATTCTAGAGGCTACCAACTAGAAGTGAGGGACTTGGGTGTGATAGTGGGGAAACTATAGCCTCATTGGCAGAGTAACACAACAGAAAAAAAAACAGATAACAATAGCGGAAACAGTAAAACATGCAGTAAGTAAATAGTGGAAGACTGAAGAAATAAACAACCTGAGAACATATAGATAATGATGCATGATACATATGTCTAAGAAATAATCTAAACAAGTCACAATGCTAGAATACATTAGTAAACCAAGGTACAAAAGAAAACAGATAACTCCAGCTGTATCACAAGTCTCAGCTTGGTCTCATGCTCTCCTACTCCACAAAAATCAAGTACCTGAAGTGGAAGGGTGCTTTCACTTATCTATACCTGAAACAATATAATCTATTTCGGCCCAAAATCATGACCTAAATAGGGTTTGAGAATAATCCCAGTAGGCAACCACCCAAAGATCTGTTCCTAACAGTCAGTGAATATATATAGCAGACAATAAGCCAAAGAAGCAGTAAACAAGGAAGTACTCAAAAGTAAATAGTCCTATAGTTTCATTTACAAACATTTACTTTCAAGTATTTAATAAACCAAAAAAATATAAGAAACCCTTTGGGTTGTTCTCATAGCCTAACCCCTGTGGTTTGCAATACAAGAGAAGATATAACAAAGACTCTCTGAGCAAGCACTCACCGCCAATTCCCCCTTTAGTCATGTGTGATCAAAGACTCTCTGAGGAAGCAATCATCATGAATTACCCCTATAGTAATTTTATGGTAACCTAAAGGAAATATGAGGAAACAGTCAACTTCAATTCCTTATGTGGCCTCATAACATAACTATAGACACTCTGAAGGAGCACTCAACATCAATCCCCCCTATGGTCTCGCAGTGTGATAATTAAAACAGACACTCTAGGAAATCCCTCAACCTCAATTTCCCCTATGGTCTCACTACACCAGGTTCCCATAGCCCCGTATAAAGAAATCATGCACAAATAATAATCAAGATCCAAAGTAAACCTCAATAACTAATTGGCTAAATAGCTACAACATATCATAGCATGTCAAATAATAATCACTCCATCCTAACAATACTAGGCATGGAAAGAAAGCAGCAGCCTAATAGGAAAGGCTAGACCAAATTTTCAATAACAAGAAAACATGGGAAAAATATCTATATCATTCCATGTTTAATCCTATTCACATCAATTAACCACTATCTAAACAAACAAGGAATATCAGACAATAACATGGCTAAAAACCATAAACACGTAACACCCCAAACCAGGGTATTGGTCACTTTTGCACATATAACTCAAGGAATAACTATGGAAAGGAACAAACCACCTACCTCAGCATCGTGAGATTGATATACATGAACCTATATCCTTGAATCTCCCTAGAACACTGTAGACCTACAAAAACGTTAAAAACATTCAACTGAGGATAACTTGCTAAAGAGGAGAAATCAGGAGTTGAGGTTCAAGAAGAAAAGAGAACTCACTGATGAAATTCCAACACAATCGAAGATAGTTGAATCGGAGAAGGTATGATGAATCGGGGGCTCAGAGAATATCCATAGCCATACAGATGCTCTCAGACGAGACAGACGAAGAATAAGATGGTTCTATCCAACAGAGGTGACCCCAATTCGTTTAATGAAATTAAAAGAAAGTACATGGTGCATATTTTAAAAGTAAATAGTGTGTACTTGCCTTTTACAACCTCTGCTTTAGGCGGTTTCTAGGTCACCACACACGACCATGTACTCAGCCGTTACTTGTCCAGTACACAGTCACCCATAGTAACAGCGTACACGATGTGTACTTATAAGTACACGACGTGTACTCCTAAATTTTCCAAAAAATCCCCTTTTCCTCAAAGAAAACTAGAAATGAAAAACTTACCTAAAAAGAATATCTCAGTTCTTATAAACTTCCCCCCATAAAGAAATTCATCCATGAATTTCCCTAGAATGGAAGCATGGGAGAAGAATCCCTGAACAGCTCTGGCCACTGTAATCGTACATCGACCTCCGTCTCCCAGGTCCCGTCCTGTAATCACCTATGTTGAAGTAGAACTCATACAAAAGGAACATACTATCCATGGAGAACCTTCACACGTCGATCAACAATCCTGATAGGATGCTCCTAGAAGGATGCATCCACCTCTAACTTAATATCCTCAAGTTGGAAAACATGAGACGAGTATGAGAAGTAACAATGAAGTTGAGAAATGTGGAAGACATCATGCATATCCTGGTACCTCTGAGGTTATTGAAATTGATATGCAACTATACCGACTCTCTCCAACACATCAAATGGTCTGACGTACCTCAGTGGAAGCTTACCCTAACTTCTAATCCTCTTGTGTCCCAACCTCGATGTGACATGTAGAAAAATCTAATCTCCAACCTTGAACTCCAGAGGTCATCTCTGTCGATCAGCATAAGACTTCTGTCCTAAATGTGCATGGCATATACAGGTCACCACACATAGCCATGTACTCGATCGTTACCTGGCCAGTACATGGTCACCTACAGTAACCACGTACATGGAGTGTACTTATAAGTACATGATGTGTACTCCATATTTTTCCAGAAACTCCTCTTTTCCTAAAAAATAACCAAAAAAGAAAAGCATACCTAAAAAGAAGATCAGGGTTCTTAAAAACTCCCCCCTTTAAGAAATCCATCCCCGAATTTACCTAGCAAGGAAACGTGGAAGAAGAATACCCGAACAACTCTGGCCACTGTGAACGTACATCGGCTTACCTCTCCTAGGTCTCGTCCTGTACTCGCCTATACTGCCATAACACTCTTATCAAAGGAATAGATAGACCACAGAGAATCTTCTCACTTTGATCAAAAATCTGGATAGGATGCTCCTCTAAGGATGAATCCACCTCTAAATAAACCTCCTTGGGTTGGAAAACATGATACGAGTCTATGAAGTAACATCGAAGCTGAGAAATGTGGAAGATGTCATGCATATCCTAGTACCTAAGAGGTAACTACAATCGATAAGCAATCGTCCTGAATCTCTCCAACAATTCAAATGGTCCGACGTACCTTGGTGAAATATTACCCTGCCTCCTAATCCTCCTGTGTCCCAACCTTGGTGTGACACATAGAAAAACCTAATCTCCGACCTTGAAATCCAGAGGTCATCTTCATCAATCAACATAAGACTTATGTCTTGATTGTGAAGTAGCCATCCTATTTCGAATCAACTCTATCTGCTCTGTGGTCTACTAGAAAATTTGAGGTCCCAGAATAACTGCCTCTCCTACCTCCATCTAGTATAAGGGTGATCAGAATGGCCTACCATAGAAAGCCTCATAAGGTTCCATTTGAATAGTTTCTTTAAAACTATTATTAAAGGAAAACTCCAAAAGAGGTTTTTTATTCTCCCACAATCCTACAAAATCCAGGATGCATGCCCGAAGTATGTCCTTAAGCACATGAATCGTACACTTGAACTGACCATTTTTCTGGGGATGGTAAGATTTACTCAGATGTACCTATATACCCAAAGTCCTCTGAAGTCCCTTCCAGAACTGAGAAGTAAAACTTGCATCCCAGTCTGAAAAAATGGAGTGTAGAACCCCATATAGACATACAATCTCTTGGATGTACAACCATCCTATCTCATCAACACTGAAGGTCTCCTTGATCGGAAAGAAGTGAGAAACCTTCGTGAGTCTATCAATGACAATCCAAACTACATCATTCCCTCAGGGATACCTCAACAAGCCTGTCATTAAATCCATCATGGCATCATTCAATTTCCACTCGGGTATGGGTAACCACTGAAAAAGCCCTACTGGTCACTAATGCTCTGCCTTCACATGCTGACAGGTGGAACATCTCATGAAAAACCCATCAACATATCTCTTTATACCTATCCACCAATACTGACGATGTATATCATGATACATCTTCATGAAACCAGGATGAACTACCCAAACTGAGGAATGAAAGTCCCGTAATAGCTCCTCACGTATGTCTGCTGGCAGCCATACTCTCCTGTGAAAACACAAGATCTCATCCTTGCCTATGGTCGATCCAGGAATGGGGTCCTCTCCTGACACACTCTCCCATAGGACTAGGCCTTTTGAATCTGATAGCTTCCTCATTCGCACTCGATCAATTAGAGTAGAGGTAATAGTCACAAAAGAAATAAATGTCTTCTCCTGACTATCGCGCACCTCCAAATACATCTCAGAGAATAGAGCCATAAGCTTCCACTCACTGCTGGCCTCCCGAACTGCCTGTTTCTAAGTTCTTCTACTCAACGCATCAACCACTACATTACCTTTCCCAGGCAGGTAGGAAAGCTCAAAGTCAAAGGAATTAAGGTACTCAACCCACCTTCATTGTCTCAGATTTAGATCACGCCGATTAAAGATATACCTAAGACTCTTGTGGCCAGTGAAAAACACAAAATGCTCTCCCAGAAGATAATGTCTCTAACAACGTAAATCATGAACAACTACAGCCATCTCGAGATCATGCATCGGGTAGTTCCTCTCATGTGGCCTCAACTGTCGAGACCCATATGCAATGACCCCTTCCCCCTATATAAGAACTGCTCCCATCCTGATACCTGATGTATCACAGTAAACAATATAGATCTTTCCCGGATCTAGAAAAACTAGTATCGATGCTAAATTCAACCTCCATTTCAGCTTCTGAAAGGATGACTCACAAGATTCTAACCACAAGTACTTCACACCCTTCTTAGTCAGGCCTGTCAGTGGTACTGCTAAGTGTGAAATGTCTTATATAAAATGCCTGTAGTAACCAGCCATCCCTAGAAAACTTTGTACCTCAAAGACGTTCTTTGGATGATCCTAGGAATCTACTACTCTCACTTTCTCTGGATCTACTGATACTCCTATCTCTAAGATAACATGACCAAAGAAGTTAATCTAGTCTATCCAAAAGTGTCATTTTGAGAGCTTAGCATATAACTGAGGCTCTCTCAGTGTACTAAAAATGATCTCAAGATGTGTGTCATGGTTGTGTCGAGTGTGAGAGTACACCAAGATATCATCCACGAAGGCTACCACAAAGGAATCCAAGTATGGATGGAACACTCAGTTCATCAGTGCCATGAAAACTACAAGTGCGTTCGTAAGACCAAACAACATAACCACATACTCGTATAGACCATACCTTCTTCGGAAGGCTATAAGATGTACATTTGGTGGTCTAACATGCAATGGATGGTAACCGTACCTCAAGTCAATCTTCAAGAACACCCGAGCTCCTCAAAACTAATCAAAGAGATCATCAATCCTTAGAAAGGGATATCGATTCTTTACCATCAACTGGTTCAACTTTTGATAATCCAAACAATGTCTGAGGGTACCATCTTCCTTTTTCACAAATAGGATAAGCGAACCCCAAGGAGATGTACTGGGTCGGATGAAACCCTTTTCCTACAACTCCTCTAACAACTTCTTAAGTCCCTGTAAATCTAGTGTAGCGATCATATAAGGAGGAATGAACAACAGTGACACTCATGGAACAAAATCAATAGAAAAGTCTACCTCAAACTCTGGAGGAAAACCTGAAAAGTCCTCTGGAAAGATGTCCCTGAAACGATCCACCACTAGAGGAAAGTTCATCTGTGAAGTACCCTAGTCATCTAGATATAGACAAGAAATCTGGGCTGTAACTCTTCCCAACCCATAATGCTCGGGTCCCTCTCTGCTTGCCTAAACATCCCATTTTCCCTTATGAAGAAACGATCCACCCTCTGGAGATGTGAAACTCACCGTATGATGATAAAAGTTATCAATAACTTGGAAGGGAACCAACCAGTCCATTCCGAGAATGACATCAAAGACTATCATCTCCAAGACATAGAGGTCCCAGATAAAGTAACTCCCACCAACCTCAAGAGCTAACTCCTTGCACTGATGTACACTATCCGTTCTAGTTCCCAACAAAGATTCTAACATCAAGATATTAGTAGAAGAAAAGATATAGAGCCCATGGCTCTTTGCAATAACAACAGACATAAAGATATGGGAAGCCCCTATATTGAAAATAGAAAAAGCTAAAAATGATCTAACTTGGATCGTACCTCAAACTACAGAGGGTCCGAGATCCTGCTCCTGCTGTGTCTGCTCCACTACAAAAGTCTGACTTGCACTGTGGCCCTATGCCCCAACCTGACCACTATGAGGTGATCCAAACTGTTGTCACTGAAATCCTGGTGATGGGATACCATGAACATGACCTCCACCTCAGCCTGAACATCCATAAGAACTCCAGTTCCCAGACTGGTGAGAAATTGGTGGTGCTGCTCTCGAATGAGGAGTCATAGAAGGACCACTGTCACCAGCTGCTGGTGAGAATATTTGACAGAAGCACTGAATATGGCCCATCTTGTCACAAGATCTACACTCCACTGGGTCTCTTAGGAACTGTGGCCTTATATGCTCGACCCTTACACACTTGTAGCATACCACCTGGCTACCTGGAGGTGCATCCCGCTGACTCAGATCTCCACGTGTAGACTCCCTTTGGTGCTTCCTGCTATTATCTCTAGAAGCACTAACTTTGAATGCGGAACCTCCCTGGCCCACAACTCTAGAGTACATTAGGTTGCACTCCGTGATCTGCACCTGGTTGACTATAGAAGTGATGAAAGTCAACCTGAAGATGTTCACCTGAGTCTGAATGTCCTGTCTGAGACCATCCTCAAACTTCCATGCAAGGAATAACTTATCTCCCCCAAGAAAGGGTGTAAAGTGCTGTAGATCTATGAATAAAGAAGAATACTCCATAACTGATAGAGTACCATACTCTAAACTCATGAACTCTCGGGCTCGATTGACCATCAAATTCTCCATGTAGAAGTAGTCATAGAAGGTACGTTGGCACTCCTCCCAAGCCATAACTTGCTGGCGTCCCACCTATGAGATCACATCCCACTATCTCTTGGTGGAATCCCGAAGCATATACGTAGAGAGCTTGACCCTCCTCTCCGGAAGAGTCTCTAGATGCTCGAAGATCATCAGTATGGATTCTTTCCATGACTCTACAGCCTGGGGTCCTCCGTCCCTTGAGAAAGTGGGAGGATGATGCTATTGAAAAACCCGAGTCAGCTTTTCCATATAAGGGGCATGATGTGGTGCTCCCTAAAAGGTCTGGATCATCCTCATAAAGCCCTCTTGGAACTGTGCATCGACACCTGCATCTGGGATAATGGCTTGTGCCAAGACGTGCATGACTGGAGGATTTACTGGTGGTCTCTGATCTACCATGTCCAGTGTCTGATCACTGCAATGTAACTAGTGGAAAACTGGAGGATGTCTCAGTGGCATGACTTTGCAAGGTCAAGCGCAAACCTTAGATCAAGATTAATAGGGACTGAAACTTAGAAGTGTAAAAAGGGAATAGGATAAAGGAACCATTTAAGTTATTCAAAACATGGATACACGACATTTATATCCACTACACGACATGTTACCTTAAGAGTCCACATGGGAATGTACTTTTGTCAACCCAGGACATGTAACAACCCATACACACATTGTGTTGTCCTAACACATGGAGTATACTTGAATCCTCTTCCACTGGACGAGTTCTTCAACACAACTAAGCCACACGGTTCTCATAGAACAAGACTACACAACATGTTAGTGCCAGAAACGATGTGTACTAGAAGAAATTCAACAACCTGTATTGTTAGTTATATGACCGGTTACATGACTAACTATACTCGACATGTTTATGACATATAGGGCATTTACTAGAAGGATTCCACCACCACGTGTTGTTCATTACATATTCATATACAAGGTTTATACTACACGACATGTTCAATCTTAACACGGAAAATATAACCAATGTTTTATCCATCTGTGTCATTAGTCACATAGGTGGACACATGGTATAGACAACACGGAATGTACATCAAGAACACGAAATGTTCCACCAAATATTTCCCAACCCTGTGTCTCTACCCACACAGCCATTGAGACGGTTAGAGAATACATGACATGTACATATAGTAAATAATGTGTACTTAAGAAAAATAGTTCCTTCCCAAACAGAAGGACACATGGCGTTTATTCATCATTATACACCATTTATTCTAGTTTTTTCCGGATAGTAAGCCTCAGAAACTACTTAGGAACCCAGAAAACATTGAAATTAACATTAAGGTGCCAAATTATGATCCGTGAGGGCCCATACTCCCCACACATACAAGCTTTTCATCTTATATATGTTATATATAAACATCACAGAGCAATGATTCACCAAATTTCAATCCATGAGGGCCCATAACACCTCAAGAACTAAAGTTTGGTGTCCATTCAAACAAAACCTTACACAACCAATACCCTATCAAAATTAGGTAGTTTATCAAGGCATCTATTAGAATAGAATTCATATATAGAAAAACATCTATCAAAATAACATGCAATCACTAATGAACCCTAAATGTCATGGAAGGAATGCATGAAGTGTGATTTATAACAAGTTCCTATATGATGTATGAGATGGAATACCCTCATCTCATAGGGTTGAAACATAAATTGAACCTCAATAACATCAATAATAACATCACAATACATTTGAATCGCCTAATGGTGAAATAAAATCAACTGTAAAATTGAAAAACAAGAAAGATTGAAATAATTGAGGTAAATTGGATTTTCTTTATACACAAGTTAGATACTCCTGGGAAAAACATATTTACAACTACCTATTCCTTCCTATCCCTGGATATAGTCTCCAAACAATAAGTCAAGAAGAAATGAATTCTCTAATACCACTTTGTAATGTCCCGGTTCTAGGAGCCGCCCAGAGTTTCCTCATACACGGTTGGTCACATGGCCTCAAGAACATTTCTCTGAATGCCAGAGGCTGCCAACTAATAGGGAGGGCCTTGGGTGTGATAGTGGGGAAACTATGCCCTCATTGGAAAAGTAACACAGCAGAATTAAAACATATAACAATAGCCAAAGCAGTAAAACATGGAATAAGTAAACAACAGACAACTGAAGAAATAAACAACTAGAGCACATATATATAATGATACATGATACATATGTATAGGAAAGAAGTCAAATAAGTCACAATGATGGAATATAGTAGTAAACCAAAGTAAAAAATAAAATAGATAAATCCAATAACATCGCAAGCCTCATCTTGGTCCCATGCTCTCCAACTCGATAACAATCAAGTACCTAAAGTGGAAGAGCGCTTTCCCTTATCTATACCTACATCAATATAATCTATTTAGACCCAAAATACTGACCCAAATAGGGTGTGAGACTAATCCTAGTAGGCATCCACCCAAAGATCTGTACCTAACAACCAGTGAATATATATGGTAGGTAATAATAAAAAGAAGTAGTAAACAAGGAATTACTCAAAAGTAAACATCCATACTGTTTCATTTACAAACATTTACTTTCATGTATTTAATCAACCCAAAAAAAATACAAGGAACCCTCTGGGTAGTTCTCATAGCCTAACCCCTCTGGTTCGTAATACAAGAGAATATATAGAAAAGACTCTCTAAGGAAGCTCTCTCTATCAATTATCCCTTTAGTCATGTGTGATAAAAGACTCTCTGAGGAAGCACTCACCATCAATTCCCCCTATAGTATTTTAACGGTAATGTACAGAAACTCTAAGGAAGAAATCAATGTCAATTCCTCCCATGGTCTCGTAACGTAACTATAGACACTCTGAGGGAGAACTCAATGTCAATCCCCCTTATGGTCTCGCAACCTGATAATTAAAATAATCACTTTGGGAAATCCCTCAACGTCAATTTCCCCTATGGTATCACTACACCAGGTTCCTGCATCCCTGTGTAAAAAAATCATGCACAAATGATAATTAGAAGCCAAAGTAAACCTCAATAACTACTTGGATAAACAACTAAAACATATCACAACATGTCAAATAATAATCACTCCATCCAAACAATACTAGGCATAGAAATAAAGAAGCAACCTAATAGGTAAGGCTATAAAAAATGGTAAATAACAAGAAAACATGGGAAAAACATCCATATCATGGAAAGGTTAATCCTATTCACAACAATTAACCTCTATCCAAACAAACAAGGAATAGAAAACAATAACAGGGCTAAAAACCATAAACACGTAATACCCTGAACAAGGGTATTGGGCACTTTTTCACATATAACTCAAGGACTAAATATGGAAAGGAAAAAACCACCTACCTTGTCATTGTGAGATTGATATATGATAAACTTAGGCCTTGAATCACCCTATAATGACGTAGATATACAAAAAATTTAAAAACATTCAACCAAGGATAACTAAAAAAAGAGAAGAAATCAGGAGATGAGGTTCAAGAGGAAAGGAGAAATCACCAATGCGATTCCAACGCAATCAATGACGGTTGAATCGGAGAACGGATGGTGAGTCTAGGGCTCGGAGAAGATTTTCGGCCGTACAGATGCTCTCATATGAGATGGGTGAAGAAGAAGATGGTTCTGTCCATCAGACACAACCCTGGTCCATTTAATGAAATAAAAAGAAAGTACACAATGTGTATTTTAGAAGTACATAACATGTACTTGCCTTTTCCGGGCTTTTCTTTAGGTGGTTTCCAGGTCACCACACACGGCCATGTAATCGGCCATTACTGAGCCAGTACATGGTCACCTACAACAATAATGTTCATGGAGTGTACTACTAAATTTTCCAGAAACTCATATTTTCTCAAAAAACAACTAAAAAATAAAAACATACCTGAAAAGAAGATCTGGTTTCTTACAAAGATAATTTTTATATGATGAATTGATGTTATTTTTGTAAATTTCAAATTATTAAATCAATCTATTAAATAAGGTCATGAATAAAGGCTATTTAAAGGGTTAATTTCAAGGTAATTCATGATATGGTGTTCACTTACTATAGTAGAGTCTCAATTATGACTCAAATAACCCAAGGTAACCTATCCTAGGCTACCCACAACCCATATTTCACCCCAAGGCCCACTCAAGGCCTCTATTCAACTCATTCAACAACATCAACCCTTTTTGAAAATACATCCATGTGATCCTACCCACTTAAGGAGCTACAAAGCACTTACCCTGAGCATATAAGGCCCAACACCAGGTTATCTCTTTCATTTTACACCCCAATCCCTAAAAAAGCTACCTAAATCCATAAAAAATACATGTAGACACATAATTATACATAAAAATTCATATTATATTGCAATAAAGTTACCACCTACCTCTATATGGGAGTTACCATCCATGTTGTACCCCACCAAGCCTGGTCCATGACCGTAGTTGCCTCATCCAATATCATACTACTAACCAAGATCTCATATCATGTTGTACATCATAAATAATTAATTTTAAACATTCTTAATTAATTATTTAATTTAAAACAAATATGCATAATCGATTAAAAAAATATTTAGGCATTATCATTACCCCAAAACCATACAAAACCTCAGGTGTTAATCCTCCCAATTCATTATTTAGACATTCTAGGAAAAATACACATAAAATAAACAATATTTAAACCTGATACAACGAAATTTTCACTAATACCTAGACAAAATTGTGAAAAAAATCAATAGTTTTGAATGGGACCAAGAATGATGATAGAAATGGAACATCTTACCTCTAATCGTTATTGAAAGGCACTAAGAACCCAACCCTTTCAACAGGGAATCAAGGGGGAAGTAAGGTAGGGGATAACTAGATGAAAATAGAATCCAATAAAACTAGTAAACCCCTCAAATCCTAAGGATATCAAATGTTGAAAAGTTGAAATTTCCCCTATAAAAAAGAGCCTCCCAAGAACTATCAATGATGAAAACCTGGTGGTTCATGGTGTGAATTCCCATCTCCTAACACATTAATTGGTAAAACCCTAATCATGACCTAAAATTATTGAGTAGAGGGACCATTACCATATCCAACCCCATTCACGGTGTGAACTGAGGTTTACAATGTTAATAATTTTATAAAGGTCCTTAGACCACCTATGTAAAGGTTACCTCTATGGTATTAATGCTCTATTCATGATGTGAATACCCTATATAAGGGTACTGAACCTGTGAATCCATATTCAAGACATGAATAGATCATGTCCAACACTATTCATGGAATGAACCTCTAATTCACAATGTTAATGTTTACAATAGTTGAAATTTAAAATCATGGTTTACCTGACCATTCTACAATGATCATTTGAGCTCCTAAAACATGAATTGGGACTCAATCCACATAATGAAAATTCCTTACGAAAATAATGACCTAAAAATCATCTAATAGTTCCCAATATACAAACTGGATTCACCAGATTCATCAATTTTCCATCATCCCAATACATTTTACTCTGGAATGTCAAAATTTATTCTACTAAATAACTCCAACAGCAAAGTTCACTATTCACCAAAACATTGAACCATCCAGATACCAATAACACAATATCTAAGATGAGCAACATGAACTAGTTCATATAGAGGATTATGAAACTCCCCACTATAATACTCCTCTCACAATGATGTATTCCATATCACAGTGCTCCCCACCATAGGAGTGGCATAGTGAAAACAATCTTATAATGGTCTACTGATATTCCAACTACATTATGATCAATGCTCCCTATGTGGCTTCCAACCCACCAAATCTGATTCCATAAAGGAAAATTGGTTAGTCATCCTTCAACATAATTTTCCTAAAAACTCTTGGTTTCACCTAACAACACGTCACCAGACCACCTTTCCCAATCATGTTTCCTTAAATCCCAAAACATCCAATGATCTTAAAATGACAACACTAAAGTTCAAACCTAAATCCCACTATAATTCCAGGGTTGGATCAACAAACATCAGTTTCGACCATCAAGCTCTTACCTTGAGCATCGACACACTTCTGATATGACTCATCCTCAAATCGCGCCGACTCCACCATAAGACCAATGCTAATTCACCGAATCCCCCTAACTCTGCATCCAAATACTGAACCTTGTATTTAATAAGGAACTATATCACTTTTAATATTCCCCACACTGGTAACTCAGTTACACATTAACATTACATTAACTAGTTTCACTACACCCATGACCATTCCAATAAAAGGGTCACTCTCCTACGAGTGATACGATGTACCCCACCATAGAAGTATCCTTATTTTCACTCTAATGATCTAAAAAACCCATCTACATGGAATGAAATATGTCAATTACAATATAAAATTACTAAAAATGACTAAATCACTCATACCTGAGTGAAAACACTGAACACCAATCACCAACCATTCCTAACTCTCTAGGAACACTGACCTCAACATCACCAAAATTCATCAATAATGAGGGTCATTCCCTTTATCAGCCAATGGTGAACTCCCCACAATATGAACTCCCTTTCGTAACTCCTTGATAACTAACCTAAATGGGTCACAATATCATGGAATCATAAAAATTTATGACAATTTTTCAAGGACCAGATCTTATCGACCGTACCATGATACCCCAATCCGTTTCTGACACTATATCCTCCCATAGAGGACATCCCCAAAATCACCCAACACCTTAGGCTACCATGATGGAAAGTGTCTCACTACTTTACTACATATGTATCACCATTTAGGATCATCCACAACTCAAATTTTTTTTAATGAACACACACATGACCCGCTCAACGATATATAACCTAATCTGGTATCACATGTACGCAGTGCACACCTGTCCTCTCACGATGATACATTTCCCGAAAATCCTTTCCACCACTTACTATATTCCTCCAAAGGTTGAGTGACCCACCAATAACCCTCTAATAGTTTCTTATTCATGATCTTACTCAGCCTCTACTTAACCCAACGATTGCATGCCCTAGTATAACCCAATAAAAGAACCTAACTCATGCTCCCATGAGTCGGGTCCTATCTAACCTAGGCTCACACACCAAACCCATTGAACATACTCCACTCACATGTCAATCTCATAACACATCCCAAGGAACCTCACTCATTACAAGGATAAAATAATGATCACCCACCACACAAGGGTCATTCCAAAATTATGAGCATCCACCCCAAGCTGTAACTAAACCACTCAAAACAACATCTACGACAAATAGGTTATGGTGTCCTACTAATCCTTCCCTCTCACCTACCTTTAATACCCAAAGCACCTGAAGTTATTATCATAATATGAAACCAAGTAATTTCACATGCCTTTCCTATAATAATCAATTAAGTTACATAGAGTGACACTAAGAAGCTATATCAGAAAACACCATATAGGTTGTTTTTTACACTTTAAGTAACCAAACCCCATCCTCATGTAAACATGTGTCCATCCTCTTACCATTTCTCATGAATAACATGCCTTCACCAATCCACTAAGGGTCTTTATATATACTTTTCATAGATGGATTATATAACTACCATCTGAGAACATTTTGTACCCAGATCTACACAACCTATCAACAGAGAAAATATCATGGTATAGTTTAGTAGAATTCTACCTACATGTTATATTGGAAAACACCATATAAATTGTTATCAAAACTTCTCTAAACCACCATCATTATAAATTAACAGCACACACACACACACAAATACACATATTTCATGTCAATCCTACACGACCAATATGATATATGTACACATGCATATTTTCTACAACCTAAGATCCAAAACCATAAATTAAAACTCCAATAAGTTCATCATATTTTATAAACATATCAATTAAAAAAGTTTAAACTAAGAAAAAAATCATCTAAGCCTAGAAACAAGGACTCACCACTAGAATAGTGTCCCTGACTCAACTCTCTAAGGTACATCACATGATTTGACACATTCCTAGACCAGATGTATACTATCTTTCAAAACATAAAGATAAAAAAATACTTTATACTAAGTTATAATGGCTTTACACCATTCCACTCCTCAGTTCCCAGACCAGAGACCTTAGGCATGCCTCATCATATGCTAGAGGCTATCATCTAGAGGTGGGGTCTTAATCTACATAATTAGGAGATTATACCCTTGAACTAAAGACATAAAACTACATTAATAGTCACAATATCCAAAAACATAATTAGAGTATACAGAATAAAATAAACATAATTCTATAATAAATGTAATGGTTTCATATAGATCCATGATCATAAAAAACATGCACCGATCACCCACTGGGATAAAACCATATACAATGAAACAAAGTAACTAGAATAAACACCAACACACACACACACCAACACATCATCCCTAATTCCATCACTAGTACACATACTAATATTCAATACACATTGAGATTCTCTATCCAAATCCACTAAATTCCATTCACAAAACATGAAAGTGGACATTATGTCTGCAAGTGTACCGAGGTTCCTATATAGGGTGTATAAAATACATCTCTATAAGGTATCACCTAGTCCCCCCAGTATACACCATCATATCTATGTATGTATAGTGAAAATAAACATTCTAGATAAGTTCCCTAGATGTCATGTACTAACCAAGCCACCATGAATCCATGTGCATCAGTTCATTATGTGATAACCATTCCACCATGACACTTGATCATACATTCTTTAGTGTTATATTGTAAACCACTCATCACCCAGTGAAATAAATAATTTAACCCAACTGCTACTTAATAATTTAGGTTAGGGAATCATCCACATCCTAATCACTACATAAAGGGGAAGGGTAGGGCCCTATTCCAAGCATCTTGACCAACTACACTCACTAGAAAGGTCACATGTTTAAGGATCAACCTCTGCCTTCCCACTCAAGGTAGAGTCCTTCCATTAATTCCCAACATCTAATTCTATACCATACCCAACATCAATCACGGTAGTCACATATTCCAATCATGCATCTTGTGTCACCCCAAGCTCCATCTATCTCATTGAAGTCCCATCATCTCATATCATATTATCTCAATCATTCTAGGTACTTCATCTCACTCATGGAAGTCCTACCAACACTATCTCACTCATAGAGAGGATCAAACCAGTCCTGAGGCACACTATCTCACTCATGGTTGGATTTGAATTCACATACATAACAAGGAATCTAGCTCACCACACTAGTCCCACCCTATCTATCTCAATCATAGAGGGGAATGTCCTTAGGATCCACCCACCAATCTAGATCCATAAAATGACATAAAAAAACATGAAATAGTAAACATGTCTCTTATCCCACAACATAAGCTCATCAGCTCGTCACTTGGGTACAAGTCACTCAAGACCAAGTCCCACATCACAAATCACATCACATATTTCCCATCATGGTGTCCACTAGGAACCTCCTTACTCATATCATTTTTTTACTTACTAATACCATCTCATACCCATCACCCCTCAGTGACTCTACTATCTGTATAAAAATTCTGAACCTTCCCCCAAGGAGGGGCCCATTCACATATAGAACCCTATTAGTATCCATATTCTAAGTCCTTAACTGTTCCCATGATGCTTAGATGGGTCTCATATCACATGTCATTAGGGAGATCTATCATCTCATTATTAAGAGGAAACCCTTCTCTATCACACCCCATATAATCCTAAAGGATTCATCCCACTCAAAATTCTCACTAAGACAAATTCTCCCTCAATAGGGTGTTACTCACTAGGTGTGAGATGTATAACTGTCTCACCCTTCCCATCTGACCCAAGCCTATCATGCCTCCCCAAATAGCACTGGGGAACCTATCCTAGAATTCCCAAAACCCATATCACACTTAGATACCTACTCAAGGTCACTCATAAACTAGGTCAACACCCTCACCCCTTGGAAACATAGTCATCAGAAAATCCCATCCACTCAATTTTCTATCCATAACTTACATAAAGAATATGATGACAATTCCAGCCTATCTCTTTCTCTAGGAACCCTTGATTTGTAATAACTATACCAGAACCCATGAAACATCCATCCAGGAACACAATAACATATAAACATGTATATGATCTATTATTAAAAGGGAAACCTACCTCTATAAGGGAGTTACCATATATACTGATCATCTTCAAACCTCATCTAAGACCATCTATGCCTCATCCAAGATTGTACTACAACCTGAGCTCTTATATCATTCCATAAAACATAAATAATTAGTCACAAACATTTATAATTATTGATTTATTTTAAACATTAGACATATAATTGACTAAAAACAAACTGAGAATCATTACTACACCGCAACCACACAGAATCTGATTCATTCATCCTCTTGTGTCATCCTCTAGATATACTGAGAAAAACCCCATTAAATCAGAGTGATTTAGCCATGCTCTGGTGTAATTGTCACCAAATTCTTAACCAAAATTAACAAATGAATCAACATTTATGAAGGGAATCAAGAATAAAGACAAAAATGGAATATCTTACCATTGATCGTTGTCAAAATACACTAAGACCCTACCCCTTTCATTGGGGAATCTGAGGGGAAGTAAGGAAATTCACACATAAAAAATCCACCTAGGAATGATTCACAATGTGAACTTGGGGGGTTTATGATGTTAATGAACTTCACCCATCACTTTCATGGACATAACCCCATGTTTGTGGCTTGAAATGTTCAAGTATAGGGAGAATTACCTCAACCAACCTAGTTGATGGAATAAACTAAGGTTCAATTCATGAATGAATTTGTTAAGGTCCCTTACCACGTTCACAAAGGTCCCCTTCACTATGTGAATACCCAATTCATGTCATAAATAACCTATTTTAGGGTCATAAACCCTTAAATCCCCATTCAAGGTGAGAATTACTCATGGTAAAAAACAATCATGATGTGAACCTCTGGTTCATGGCATGAATGGCTATATCAATTGAAATTTCAGCTCCTGAGTCACTCGACCCTTATCTAATGCCCACCCACACACCTGAAACACCAACATGGCCTTAATAAACAACCAAAAACACCCCTAAGGTATTTTTAAACACTTAGATCCCTGATCTGAATCCAAAATCATGGAAGATAACCTTATTTATACTAAAAGTTCAAATTCCCTCTTAAAATAATGACCCAAAAATATATGGGTCATTACATCATACAGTATTAAAAAAATATGTGATAAGTATATAACATATATAAATTCAACATATGTCATAGTAACAAAAAGTACATAATAATATTGGTTCTATGGAAAAAATAACTTTCACTAAAACTCACATGATATTCACATTTCAATAGAGTTATGGTATTAGTCACTAGTAATATGATATCTAATATGAGGGAAATATTGTTAACTATAACATCATGTCATTTTCTACAAGATAAATAGTTTTAAAAACACAATCTTAACCATAATCATGTAATATATATTGTTAAATATTATAATTAAACCTCTTAGAACAATAAAACTAGAAAGAAACACTATAAAAAAGAAACAAAAAATAAGTAATATAATGATGGTGAGGGTGGAGGTGAGGGTCTGGGCGATCTAGATCAATAGTTATTATGGTGTACTTGTAGGATAACGCTACTCGATATGGGGTTGCTGCACTTTATTAGTTCTATGCTTCTGAATGGAGAGGTAGTTTTCAGTGATGGTCCATAGTTGGTCACTAATGGATTCTAAATTTCTCGACCCAGGGTGATCAGATCTAAAAATACCAGATCTTGTCTTCCCTCGACAATTGAGGCATATGGTGTTCATCAGAGCTCAATAAATAATTATATTTTCAAATCTTGATTTTCGGTGCTTGGATCTAATAACACTAGATCTTGTCATCCTTTGATATATGGGGAAATATATGCTTGATAGAGTTTAGAGAAGCTTGATGTGGGCGATACGTGTGGACCTCTAATGATGGTGATAAGGATGTGTGATGCAGGACATGGATCGCGGTAGTCTTTGAATCTTGGGGATCTATTTTGTGATATAAAAATGGAGAAAATGTTGGGATATTTTTAGGATTCTAATGCTCCATTCCAAATTTTTTTTGAGGATTCTTGTTATAGTTGACCTTTTTTACATGGAAATAGTTGTGGGGGTGAACACATCTTCTATTAAGAAAGATGTTAATCATTTTTCAGATCTTGTAGATTTTGAAAGGGATATGAGTAGAATACATTTTATGAACATGAGGGATGTAATTAAGAACCACATTATGAAGAAGAGAGAAATTTCCTTCATTATTTTGAATAAAGAGGATATGTTTGATTGATTTAAGATCTAAAATATTCTATATTATTACTAATATGGTTCTCCCTATTGGAGGAATGTTTCCCTCGGAATTCAGGGATGACCTCCTGGATGGGAGATTCAAACGTTCCGATCGGTTTCTAATGGGTTTGTTCGTAGAACTGGAAACATCCAATGATTCCACATCCATTTGGACCTACTTTCCAAAGGTAGGCACTCATTACCTTGTGGACTGATGAGGCTTAGGAATTTGCATTGGTCGAGAGGATGGGAGGTCAGACTCATCACACCTTTTTGAGGGGAATTATTGTCTATTCCGGGACTCTCTTTATAGATTTAAGTTATGTTCGTGAATCCTTATTACATTACCAAGTATAAAAAGAAATTTCCTTCAGTTTAATAATAAATGATTAAATATGTAATAAATTTAGAGAATCTTTTATATGTATTCGAGGTTCTTCATCAATAGATAATCATCTATATTTATTTAGAGATTCTTGGTCAATGGTATCCTTCAAAATGTTTATATAAAAGTCTCTTGGTCATTATGATGACCAGGCTGGTTTTAAAGCCACTCAGTGGGGCAATTGAAATTTATTGTCATTCAGAAGGACATGAATTATTTCAAAGTTGGGATCGAACCCATAGATGGGCTACCTACGTATCCTTTGTTTTGGAAAAGGAATCAGAACCCACGTAGTTCGAATAAGGGAGTATGCCGTTTATGATTGATGGCTCAAAGAAGGATGTCATAATTACTTTTACACTCTAAGCTCACGTGAGTCATGCTCGGTGTGAGAAACAAGAGGTATTGGTAAAAATTAGACAATTGTGCCATGAAAGATGCAATCATAAGAAAATGGTTTGGGGCTTATGTATGTATGACTGCCCAGATAGATGAAGGTTTAGGATTTACATTAGGGAGAAAATCTAGGAACAGGGTCCATAAAGGTATATGTGCTTCATGGAGATTTTAATACTCTAACTTGGGACTTATTACTGAAAAGGAAACCCAAATTAGGAGAGGATTGATAACTGGGTTTTACTCCTGAGAAGGAATCCCAGATCAAACGTAAATTAGAACTGGTTAAAGAGAATTTAAGGGACTTGGGGCTTATTCCTGAAAAGGAAGCCCAAGATTTATGACTGGGACTTACTCTTGAAAAGGAGGCCCAAGTTAAGGGATTTTTGACTGGGACTTATTCCTGAAAAGGAATCCCAAATTAGAGGATCTGGGGCTTACTCCTAAGAAGGATTCCCAAAAATTAAGGGGCTTGGGGCTTACTCCTAAAGAGGATTCCCATAATTATGACTGAGACTTATTCCTGAAAAGGAGGCCCAGGTTTGGGGACTTGGGGCTTACTCCTAAAAAGGAAGCCCAAGATTATGACTGGGACTTATTCCTGAAAAAGGAGATCCAGGTTAAGGGATTAAGGTTTGGGGTTTACTCCTGAGGAGGATGCCCATATTTGGAGGACTTAGGAATGGGGATTATTCCTGAAAAGTAGACCCAGGTTAAGGATTCTCTCATCTTAAAGGATGAGGTTGAATGAATGGAATCTCAATCTTTAGTGACATAAGGATATTTAAATCACTAGGTTTTGAGAGATATTCCACAGAATTCCTTTCAGATAAGGAAGTCAAATCAAGAAATCATGCCATAAATGGATTTGAAGAGTGTCTTGAAGACTGAATCTTGAAAAGGAAGTATAATGGATTAAGAGGGGTGAAATGGGAAAGAAAGTCATCCAAAAAAAGGAAGGGGCGCGCAAATCTTGGAAGACGCGCAAGTACTGCATGGGCGCGCAAGTATTGGTCGCCCAGGTATACCTGCGCGACACGTGGTGTACTTGCGTGATGGTCAACCAGAATTGAAATACTTGAGCAACTCTTTATTAAGCCTTTAGAATTCTCTTGAGGTTCTTCCAGAAAAGGGACGCGCAAGTTCTATCGAAGGAGTAAGGCGGCGCGCAAGTGTTGATGAGTTTCAACACTTGGGCCTTCCTCCCTCTCTTTAGATCTTCCGTTCTAGGTAAGAAATTACATTAGAAGTGTTTCGGAAGCTTTGAGAAGAGACTTGGGCGTCGAGAGCTTCAATCTGAGTTTCTGGAAAAAGATCCTTTCGAATGGGGGGCCCACAGGGTCTATTTATAGGCAGGAGAAGACCCCGGGCGGTTATCGGTCAGTTATCAACTAGGTCGCGCAAGTCTCTTGCGCGCCAAGTTGCGTCGCGCAAGTATACTTGCGCGACCATGAAGAAACTTGCGCGGCCTATGGGAAAAGTTTTCCTTGTTCATCCCTTTGTCAATTTTTGATTTTTTCTTCAAAGGTTGAATCACTTTGAGCTCAGATATTCCCCTTTTCCGATCTTTAGATTCTGTGATGAAAGGAGCGTCAATAAAAGTCCCCCCTCAGAGTTGGATCCGAAATAAATGAGGATTTGACTCTGAGGAAATCGAATACATCCAAAGGAAAAGGGGGTGCACGAGTCTTCAGGGCACAGAGGGTGGCGCACAAGTGCACATCACGCAGGGATACGGCCCTCGGTCGTGCAGGGTCTGGCGCGTAGGGTCCCGACCGCGTCTATAAATAGAGGGCCTCACTTCCGTACAAGCATCCGGATTTCTGGATTTCATACATTCGAGCTCTCGCCGCGCAGGTCACCTTAGCCGCGCAGGTTGCTCTGTTTTCTAGTGTTTTCCTTGATGTCGTGCTATTGTAAAGGCATTTGTACTTGCGCGGTTTATACTTGCGCGTCAAAAACTAGCGTGGCACACGAATACTTGCGCGTCTTAATGCCTTAGCCATTTTTTCGAAATCTTTCACAAATTTTATGAAAAATAAACCCATTTAAGAGTTTAATTTATTCAATTTTTGGGCAGATTAAATGGCTACTAATGGAATTAAAACGTCTGATGAACTGGCTAGAAAGCGGATTGATGACATGATGAACATCATTGGCCATGATTACTATGATATCTGCAACATCACTCTCCCAGATTTGGCTAATTATTTGAAGAAATATCATCTTAATTTCCCACAGAGCATCTACCTGTCTCTATGTGGTCATGGTCACCTGCAAGGAGTCAATGTTCCAGATGCAAAGAACTATACACCTGAAATGCAGCTGCACTGCTACTCCTTCATTTCGGTTATGCTGTGCATTAAGAGCAACAACAATGGTGTGAACTTTCAAATTCTTCCTCCATGTCATTTCCTTGCAGATATGAAAATGGCAAACCCATGGGCTGAAATGTTTTCCACTACCGGTTGGTGGAGAGAAGACAAACATGGTATTGGAGCAATATCTGAAAAGAGTACTCTCTCCAAATGGCTCTTTACTTCCAATGCTCTATTCTCAAATCCATGTATCCATCTTCCAAGTCTCTTGGACAGAAACAGAGTCACTGTTTGATCAGCAGAAAATTTTCTCAAACCGCACTCAAGAATATCCTTTTACAATTATTCCAAGAAGAGCTGGTATCACTGCATCTCTTATTGTATCCAGTTGAATGAATGAATTCCAGGTGGTTGCTGATGAAGCTCGGGATGCCGTAAATCAAATGAAGTGTTATTTTGAAAGCCTCTTGTAATTCTTGAAAAAGAGAAGAGACTCCAGTCTGTGGATGTCCTTCTAACTCTTGTGTATCAATGAAAAACACTTTCATCTTTAATCATTTGTACCTGCATTCTTTCACTACATGCTTCAAATTTACTTAAGCCAATGGGCTTAGTAAGCATAGTTTGATTTTTACTAGGATTATTACAAATAAACCTACAAACTTTGAACCTTTTAATTTCTCAATATTACCTAAATCATACAAAAATGTATATTTACTGAGCTGGAACTTGACTTTTATTCAGAGTTCCTTTGTCTTTTGTGGTCAGTTTAAAGTCATGCATGCCGTACATAAAGGGGTTAATGTTTAAAGTCGAAATAGCTTTGACCAAAATGGATTAAAATTGATTCAATTCCTTGAAAATTTATCTGAAAACATATTACCATACTCAAGTATGAGAGAAAATATGTAAACTATGACTTAAGAATATTTGAATCTAAGGAATGATATGAAAAAGAGCTAAAAATGCATTAGAAGAATTAGTTTCCAAGAATGAAGCTACTATTATTTAACAAAACCCGTTAGGGGGTTGAATTATGCAGGGCCACCTAAGGGCATTGGCTGCATAGTTAAATAAAATAGTATCTTTTGGCTAACAAGTCTGTTATGTAGACTGTTTATGCAAGGCCACCTATGGGCACGTGCTGCATAGTCAGGCAAAAAGAACTCTTAGAAATTTACTTTCCTAGTGCTAAAAGCCAGTGAAAGTTTATGGAGATTCAAATTTTCTAAAGTATAAAGTTTGCTGTATGGAAAGAGGTACTTGAATATGGAGAAGATATTTCCAGACAATATTATCAAAGAACTGGATGAATATCACTTCTACGAAGGTCTGACCCAAACGTAGGGAAGAAAAATAAACCATAGACTTGAATACTTTCAGATCATGAAAAAGGATATGGGACAAATATGTTAAGGATGGCTATTTTTTTGCGGATCCCTACATACTGCTGTTTAAGACAAATAAGGACAAAAGAGGCATCCTTCCCAAGAATGAAGTTACCACTATCTGACAAACCCGTTAGGGGGTTGAATTATGTAGGGCCACCTAAGGGCATTGGCTGCATAGTCAAATAAATAGTATTTTTTTGCTAACAAGTCTGTTATGTGGAATGTTTATGCAAGGACACCTATGGGCACGTACTGCATAGTCAGGCAAAAGAATTCTCAGAAGTTTGACATTTTTGTGACTAAAAGTCATGAAAAGGGTTATGAAGATCTGAAAATATTTAAGGTTAGGATTATAACACATAAATATGGGTATTTTACAATGTATATAGAGATACATAGGTCAATGATAACCATAATCATGTTGTGGCTGGGTCCTGAATTGAAATTTTGGACTTCACTATGTATCTCATAAGAATGGGAATCAAGCCATACGTAGTTCATGAATTGCAGTTTAACGTCGTGCAAGATGAAAGTATGAGAGATCTTAGTTTAGGGTCATAGAGTTCGGACCATAATAATGAATACACAGTGTGTGTTTTCATGAGGAATTTTCAGCCAAGGGACTGAAAGTGAAATTTGGGGTTAGGCCCAAAAGACTTGGGGCTGGATTCGAGGGATACTCGAACGTTCCTACGTATCCCATAAATATGGGAATCAAGCCCACGTAGTTCTAGAACTACCCTTTGTACAAATTTGGTTCGTACATGTAAAGGGTGAAAGGGGACTTTAGTGCAATGATGGTTTAACCTGAGATAAAAAGTTTAGGTATTACCATGTATGCGCGTAGTCTTTTGAAATGAAACATGATTGAAAAATCAATGTCAATAATAGTTCTCTCTCAAATGAGGAAATCAAAGAGTATTGTAGTTTATTGTCATACCGGACAAAAGTGTTGCATAGTTTAACGTCATATAACAAGGACGAAAGTGAATCAATGTAAAGATATTGATTCTAGGGGCGGTTTCACGAATCAACATCATATGAGATGGTGGTGAACCAATGTGAAGAGATTGTTTTTGGGCTTGAACCCTGGGAGGTTGCCTACATACCCAGCCTGGAGGGCAAAGATCAAAGTCCGTGTAGTTCAATTAAAGAATGAATTAATGATCAAGTTGTTCTTGGGGACAATGATCTAATAAAAAAAATAAAAAAAAATGTTGTTGGGGATTATACATGTTTAGCGGCCCAGAGAGAGTGTTACGGTTGAGGTTTTCTCTAAGCTCACGTGAGTCATACTCGGTGTGAGAAACAAGAGGAAACAACAACCTTAACGATGCATAGTTTAATGTCATGTAGGACATATAAAGGGACTATGCAGTTTAAAGTCTTGCAGTTAGGACTATTGGTGATGCACAGTTTAGTGTCATGTACCAGGGACAAAATATAGTTTAATGTCATGTAGGACATATCATGAATTTTCTGTACAGTTTAGCGTCATGTAGTTAGGACGATGGGGACAATAGAGTTTAACCTCATGTTGGACGAAAGGGGGACTGTGCAGTTTAATGTCATGCAGTAAGGACAAAATAACACACCATTTACGTCATGTTGGACGCATTGGGGATTTTTTTCCCACAGTTTAACGTCATGTTGGATGAAAGTGCGAATAGTTTAAGGTCATATGCATGGACCGTGGATGGTGCAGTTTAATGTCATGCTGGACGGTGGTGTAGTTTAAGGTCATACATGACCTTTGATGATTATATAGTTTAACGTCTTTCCGGACGTAAGGGACTTTTATACAGTTTATCATCATGTAGTTAGGATGTCATAGTTTAACGTCTTGCTGGACGTAAGGGACTTTTATACAGTTTATCATCATGTAGTTAGGACGTCACAGTTTAACGTCTTGCTGGACGTAAGGGACTTGAAAATAGTTTAGGGTCATATGCATGGACCGTTGATGATGCAGTTTAAGGTCATACTGGACCATTTAGGGAACTTTTTCACAGTTTAACGTCATGTGGGATGAAGTTGCAGTTTAAGGTCATACAGGACCATTGCTGTATAGTTTAACGTCATATAGCAATGACGAACTGGTGCTGGACAGTTTAGTGTCATGTTGCGGGGACATTGAAGGTGACACAGTTTAACGTCATGTTGGACGTATGTGCAAATAGTTTAGGGTCATATGCTTAGACCATTGCTGTATAGTTTAACGTCATATAGCAAGGACGAACTGGTGCCGCACAGTTTAGTGTCATGTTGCGGGGACATCTTCTGAATAGTTTAAGGTCATACTGGACCAGGAAGGAATTTAAGGTCATACTGGACCATTGTTGTATAGTTTAACGTCATATAGCAAGGACGAACTGGTGCTGCACAGTTTAGTGTCATGTTGCGGGGACATCTTCTTTTCTACAGTTTAACGTCATGCTGGACGAAAAAGGGACTTTCCTATAGTTTAACGTCATGTTGGACGAAAAAGTATGAACCAATTGTAAGAATCTTGGTTCTGGGGACCATATTTTGTGTTTATACAAAATATTTCTTCAGAAATCTGTCATTGGTTGGAGTCGTGATGAGTTCTCCATCCATTGAGATTAATGAATAAGCTCCATTGGAGTAGACCCTATGTATTGAATAAGGTCCTTCCCATTTTGGCTCAAGCTTGGGAGGTTTCTTTCCTGGTATCATTGGAGTTTTGAGAACTAGTACCAATTCTCCCTGAATGAATGAACGAAGACGAACTTTTTTGTTAAAAGCTCGTGCTATTTGATTCTGATAGATTTCCAAGTGGTGCAAAGTGCACAATCTTTTCTCATATAACCGTTCCAATTCATTCAATCGCTTTTGGGATTGCTCATCTGTAGATAACTGATCAAAAATGGCTACTCTGAGTGAGGGCAATTGAACTTCAATTGGCAAGACTACTTCTATTCCATATACCAACGAATATGGAGTTGACCGTGTTGCAATACGGGTGGTAGTCCGATAAGCCCATAAAGCATGAAAGAGTTTATCAGGCCATGACCTCTTATCTTTATCCACCATCTTTTGCAGTATATTTGAAAGAGTCTTGTTAAAGGCTTCTATTTGGCCATTGGCTGCCGCATGATACCGAGATGAACGGTTGGATTTAATGTTGTATTCTTGATACAATTTCTTTACCTCAGAAGAACAGAAGTTGGTGCCATTGTCTATCAATATGGTATGAGGGACACCAAATATAGTAATGATGTTAGACTTGATGAAGCTAAAAATGAATTTAGAACTGACTTCTTTGAGAGGTACTACCTCTGCCCATTTGGAAAAGAAATCAGTAGCAGTAAGAATGTACTTAAACTGCTTGGCTGTAGCTGAAGGGTAAGGTCCCACCACATCCATTCCCCATGTGGCAAATGACCATGAGTATTTAGCTGTATGAAGCAACTCTGGAGGTTGATGAATGAAGTTGGCATGTACTTGACATGAATGAAACTTATTTGTGAAATCAACACAATCTTGTATCATTGAAGGCCAAAAGTATCCAAGCCTTCGAATTTGATCAGACAATCTATGTCCAGACTGGTTGGCACCACAGACTTCTGCATGTACTTCTTTCATGACAGCCATTGTCTCTTCACCATCAATGCATCTGAAGAGAACTCCATCAAAACCATGTTTGTAGAGAATTTTCTATAGGTGGTTTGGGCCATCATAAAGAGTAAAATTGACCACACGTCGCCGGATTTGTTCTTTCTCAGCTCTATCAGGTGGAAGTGTTCCATTTTGAAGGTATTCCCTGATAGGTGACATCCATCCTGTAGTATGACCATACGGTTTAGGAATGGGACTAATTTCATTAATTTCCTCTGTTCTGGCTTGAACATAAGGTGAAATTGCATGATGGTGGGCAATACTGATGGTTGTCTCGTCCCAGTTTGGATCCGCTAGAGTTGTGGCTATATTAGCCAGTGCATCAGCTTGAGCATTTTGTGATCTTGGGACATAAGAAAATGTCGGTTCGGAAGGGAATTCCGCCATTAACTTTCTGACGTAATCATACAAAGGGATTAACTCTTCTTTTCTGATGGCATAATCCCCATTGACTTGTTTGATTACCAGGTCTGAATCACCTTTCACCTTTAAGTGATTCACTTGTGCTTGAAGCGCTAACTCTAAGCCTGTGATAAGAGCTTGGTATTCAGCTTCATTATTGGTACCACCTTCCCACAATAAAAAGGAATAAGGTAACAATGCCTTTTCTGGAGAAATGAGTACAATTCCTAAACCAACTTTGTTGAATTTAGGATTTTCCATTTTCTTCCCTATTGGACTTCTGGAAGCACCATCAAAATACATTTCCCATGTTTGAGGACTCTCTTGAATAGAGAAAAATTCCTCATCAGGGAGTTCAATATCTGAATATGTGTCTTCTACTGAAGGATGTTCAGCCAGAAAATCAGCCAGATCTTGGCCCTTTATTGCCTTTTGAGATACATACTGAATGTCGAACTGCTACAAAATAACTGCCCACCTTGCTAGACGTCCTGTAAGAATTTGACGACTAAGGATGAATTTGAGTGGATTATTGCGAGATATCAATTGGAAGTCGGGATGTTGCAGGTAGTGTCTTAGTTTCTGGACTGCAAATATTAATGCCAGGCAGCACTTCTCAATACTTGAATACCGGGTTTCTGCTTCAAGCATAGTTCTACTGAGATAATAGAGACTATTTTTATTCTCAGCATCATTCTTTTGAGCGAGAAAGGCACCCAATGATCGCTCTAGAGCTGTCACATAGAGGATAAGTGGTCTACCTTCAACAGGTGGCATGAGTACTGGTGGACTCAAGAGGTATTTCTTGAGAACATCAAACGCTTCTTGACATTCTTCAGTCCACCGGTAAGTGACTCCTTTTTTCAATAATTTGGTAAAGGGTAAACTTTTGCCTGCCAAATTGGCGATGAAACGCCGAATATAGGCTAAGTGTCCTTGAAGTCCTCTTAATTCTTTCAAATTCTGAGGAGGTGAAATACCAAGGATTGATTTGGTCTTCTCAGGATCGACTTCAATACCACAATGGTGTACAACAAAGCCGATGAATTTTCCTGAGGTTACCCCAAAAGCACATTTTAAGGGGTTCATCTTCAAATTATGTTGTCAAAGCTTGTGGAATATGACTTCCAAATCAGCCAAGTGATTAGAACGTTGTTTGGATTTAACCACCAAATCATCTACATAGCATTCAACAAACTTCCCTAAGAAAGGTTTGAAGATACGATGCATGGCGCGTTGATATGTTGCACCTGCATTCTTTAAACCAAAGGGCATCACCTGGTAACAAAACACACCTTGAGGGGCTCTGAAGGCTGTAGATTCCTCATCTTCTGGGGCCATTCGGATCTGATTATATCCGGAATATCCATCCATGAAGGAAAGTACTTCATAGCCAACCGTCGCATCAATTAAGAGTTCTGTAATCAGAACTGGGAAATCATCTTTAGGACAATACCGATTAAGATCTCTTAAATCGATGCAAACCCTAATTTGTCCGTTCTTCTTCTTTACATGGAAAATATTAGCCAACCACTTGGGATATTGAACTTCTCTGACGAAGTTAGCTTTGATCAGCTTATCCATTTCAGCTTCAATTTTGGAAGCATAGGTTGGGTGTGTTCTTCTCGCGGCTTGCTTAAACCCTCGATGTTCTTTTGGTAAACCCAAATGATGATTAGAAATATCAGGATCAAGCCCAGGCATTTCTGTATAGTTCCAAGTGAAAATAACTTTATTTTTCTTTAGAAAAGAAGTATACATTTCTTTCTCTTCCAGGGTCATGGACTCACTAATTAAAGTGGGGCGTGGATCTTTCTCTGTACCCAGATTTATTTCTCTGAGTTCATCCACAGTGGTAGAGATACCCTCTTCAAATGCTGGAGGATCATCTCTAATATCTTCCCCTTCCTCTTCATCATGTGCTATTTCTTCCATTTCTACTTGCATAGTATATGACAAAACGAAATTTTCATGATCAGAAGAGATGTCAAAATTTGAACATTTTGAAGAAGAAGCTTCCATTTCCGACCCTATTGATGATAAAGGGCCTTCTTTGGGAAATAAAGAGGAGATGATGGATTGAGAATTGACATCATTATTCACCTCCGATGTTGCTATAACTTCTTATGGCCTAACTGGTGAAGTATAGACCTATTGGATTTCAGTAGATGAAATAAAGACATCACCACTTGTGCTTTCATCACTGTTTGGTAGGTTACCAATTTCTCCCATGTTGTCTGGCTCAATTTCCGTAATTGACATTATGGATCTTTCCATAAGAGTATTTTTATTTGGGCATATTTTGTCAATTTGACTGATAGGTAACACATAATCTGTACTCACATGTGTAAATGGATTTATTGGAATTTTCTCCAAACCATATGGAGCATTAACTTTGGTAATTTCCTTCATTGTAGATTTTTCTCTTCCCTTCATGTGATAAAATTCTGCCTCAATGTATTGAGACTCACATGTCTTGAACGGGGTCTTATCACCATACAATGTCCCAACTTGACCATTGAAACAGTATTTGAGACATTGATGGTATGATGAAGGAATAGCTGCATGCTGATGTAGCCAGGGTCTTCCAAGAAAGACGTTGAAAGCTGAGTCTTGATCAACAATCATGAAATCTGAATTGGATACAAGATCTCCAAACTGAGTTCTGAGTGTAACTTCTCCCAGTGGTTCTTGTTCATTTTTATCATATCCTTGTAACATCATGGTAGAAGGAGATAAATCAGATTCCGTGAGGCCCAATCGACGAAGTGTACGGATGGGCATGAGGTCGACTCCTGAACCATTGTCAATGAAAGATCTTCGGATATCTACACCATTGACTTTCCCAGATAAGTACAGAGGTTTTATGTGCCCATGCACAACATCATTTTCATCTTTATCAGTAAAAGATATCACTGCATGGAATTCTTCAGGATTATTCTCTATGTGATAGACTTCAGCTGCAACAATTTCAGCTTCAAACTCCTAAGGACTTGACAAAGCTTCGATGAGTGCTTCCCGAAGATCTTTTGACAGATTCAAAGCATCCAAAATTGATAACTTGGCTGGTACTTGGGCCAAGTGTTTCAATATATCATACTTTTGATCTAAAGGTCTGCGTTTCCCAACAGGAATATGCAGTTTAGCAGGTACTTTGGAAGTAGATGCTTTGGAAGCTGATGCATCTTGTATTGGGATAGAAGTTGGCAGCATCCTTGGTTTTGGAAGATTAGACCGATTAGATCCATTTACTTGCTGAGATAAAAAAGATGGAATTTTCAATCGGTCTTCCAAAATAACTGTGCCAAGATTGAGTTGACTATTGGCAGAAGAACTTGCTTGTTCTTTTTGAGCTCGCTGAAGGGTTCTACCATGAGTTTCTGCTGCATACACAGTGCTAGCAGGGGTAGAATTGGAGTAGTGACTTTGGAAAGATCCACGTCTTCCCCTGTATCCTGAACCTCGGTAACTTCCTCGGATTCCCTTATTTGATACAGGTAATTTAGGCTCATCAAAATTGAAATTACGACTGGAATATGGATCTGTTAATTGAATCATTTTAACAGAACCAAAGATTAACTCTTCGTCTAATAAAGAATCTGCCTGACTAGCCTGCTTAGGCTTTGCCTTTTGAAGGGGCGGTGCCCGTGCTTTTGAAGTAGATGGCATAAAGTCTGCCAGAGTCAAAGACAATTTAGGCTTTGACACATACTCATCTTCTTCTGATTCTTTTTTCTTCTTTGAATCAAACCGTTTCTTTGAGGATTTTCCCTCTGACGAGAGGGTTTTGCGCAATATTCATGGCAGAAGACACAATTGGGTTTTTTAATTGTGTTCGCAAAATGGCATGAGTCCGATTGATTGTCTTTCTGACCATCCAATCATCATATTTCTGTACATTTCTGCTTTTGACTTCTTTGCATTCACCTTCCTCCTCTGGAACTATAGCGGTAACACATGCTACCTGAGTCGAAGAACCTTTCAACTTGACTTGTCCCAAGTCGACCATCTTTTGCAGGAGGTCTTTAAAGACAAAACACTCCTGGATGGGATGCCCTAACATTTGATGAAAGGGACAATAATTGTGACGGTCTTCATCTCCTTCTTTGTTTGGCCACTTGGGCACTGGTAATTGAACCAAATTATTTTCCAGAGCTGAAATGAAGTAACTAGGAACTTGCTCATTTCGGAAGGAGTATGTTTTACTCTTCAAATCCTCAAATTGTTTTCGCTGTTGATCTTTTTGATCAATTGGATGAAACGGCCTTTGTTGTTGGCGTTCAGGAGGTGGAGCCCTTCGAGAAGATGAAGGTTTTGAAGTAGAAATAGGTACATGCGCTTGTTTAAGCATAACTGTAGCAGTTTCTGCTTTACCCATTTTCCATCCTGAAGCTGATGGAATTACATGAGATTTAACCTTATCCTGTATAAGGGAATCTTCAATCTGCTGAGCGATTGAAGTAAGGTCCCGAAACCCTCCTGTGTATTTCACAGGGATCAATGGTGTGCGTAATTCGTCGCGCAAATTTTCCACATAGATTGGCAACGGCTCAATCTGATGGAGTGCTAAACTCAGGGAATACGTTAATCCCTTCCAGCGAGCAATGAAATCAGAGACTCTTTCATTCTCCCTTTGCTTGCAGTTTGTAAGATCGAAAACTATCATTTTTGGAAAAGTTGAGCTGAACTGAAGAAGGAATTTTTGACGAAGATCCTCCCATCCGATGATTGACCGGGATTGCAAGCTTGTATACCAGACAAAAGCTGGTCCTTGCAAGGTTCGCACGAAGCATCTGAGTTTCACTGCTTCTTTCTGCTCTGGAGTTCCCATCATAGGATCACAACAAGACACGTAATGCGTCAAATGTTGTTCAGGGTCGCCTGATCCATTGAAAGTAGGGAAAACAGGGTTTCCAAAACTAGATGGAGGAGAAATTGAATCTACCCATTCGGGGTAAACTTTATTTTCTGGTTGAACTTGCGCCCGTTTCCCTTCCATAGTTTCTAACCGAGCAGTTAATGACTCAATAGTAGTTATTAACTTTTGAGAAACATCAGGTTGAATTTGATCTTGGGTAGGTGCAATGAATGGAGCTTGGACAGACGTGGTGGTTGGTGCTGCAACAGATGGTAGTACTGCCAACCGTTGTTGCGCTTGACCCACGAGATTAGACCTCTGAGGGTGTACTGATAAAGGAGGATATTCTTGATCCATCTCAGTAACTGCAACAAATTCCTTCAGCTGTCAGACTTCAGCATTCTTAAGAATAAGACTACTCTGAAGTAGTTCTGCATTCAACCTTCTTAATTCTTTCATTTCTTCCTCTTGTTGTGAAAACCTTTTCTCTAACGAGAGCGATTGACCTTCTCCAGAGGAAGGATATGTAACCTGATTCTTTCCCCTCCCTTTGTTGGATACTTTTTGGAGAGAAGGAAGTGGATTACCTAGGTTCTGAGTAATCCTTTGACTTCGTGTACGCACACCTTCTTCATTTGTATCGGCGCGTACATTTTCTTGAGTAGGACGCTCTTCATCTGAGTCCCCTGAGTGAGTCTCCTCTGGTGGATTAGCAACAAAGACATTGATGACATTGATTGATGTATAATGCATCACATCCCTTCTATCAACATTTGTGTGATATTGTCTTCTTTCATGTCTTTGATGAGACATTTCCTTTTGTTGATTTAATCTTTTAGGAACTTCTTGACGAGCTATAACTTGGAGGGAATCTCCTGATAATTTGGCTCTTCGTTCCTCTTGGGGCTTCTTCCCCAATCGAGAAAAGACCGATATTCTCTGAGAAGGGGATTGATGATTTGAAAGAGTCCCCAGTCTCGAGAACTGGGGATGTTCCTGCTGCTTCTGCTCAACTCCTCGAATCCCATTTGTTGACTCTGAGGGTTAGGTTAAAGGAGTCCCCAGTCTGAAAAGCTGGGGTGGCTCTTGACATGCTATGTCTGAGACCTTCTTAAAAGTTCTCTTGATCTTGCGAATCTTAGTTCAGAAATTAGCTGGATGCATTAGCCTGTATCCACTTTTATCACCTGGTTCAACAGGCCGTTGGATGATTTCCGAAACTTCTGTCATTTGATGACGTGTTTTCTCCATACGAGAGGCTTGTGCAATATTCTCGCCTGCTTGATGTAGGATCAATTCAACAACTTGTTCTCTATATACTTGATTTTGAGAGGAACTAGTTGAAGCCTGTTCTTGAGAAAGCTTTTGATTATGAACAAAGCCCATTGACTGTGGCCGGCCATGGGCAATAACATTGCATGCGACCATTTTCGGCGGGCTTTGCTGACTAGAAAGCACTGTGAAATGTAGTGCTCCGTGAACACCCCATCCTATGATATGAAAACTAGATGGATCATTGGCAATTAACTGACACAATTTTCTTAGTGCGCCAAGGCATGAACATTGAAGGGTTCTCTGTTGCTTTTCAGCCTTCGGATACCGAGAGACTGATAGAGATGCCAAATCAATCTGACGTTGTAGCCCTTCTATTATATTAAGATGATTTTCATATTCATAATAAGATAATACCTTCTTCTTCAATTGACAAAGAGTTTTCCATATGTTTAGACGAATATCATGGACTCCATCTTCTGTCAACATCTTTGGAATGTCATACTGGGAGTCAGCCAAAGGCCAAAACATGACTGGTACCTCACTTTTTGCCAGTTTTTTCCTCATGTTCAGCATTTCCTCTTTATCATTAAATGAATATTCTTCTACCTGTTTTGACCAGAGTTGGTGTTTCCTTGTTGCTTCATCGGATTCAACAATATTGGTAGAGATATCATTGATCAAACTAGAAGATGCATGACTTAGGGGTGGTTCGGAGAATGACCTACACTCTGGGATATCTTCTGATTGAGAAAGTATTTCACTTGTTAGCGATAAAGCATCAGACATGACTGGTTTCACATTTTCAAGTGCCTCAAGATAAGAGGGCTTTCTCGGCACTACATTATCTACTGGAGTATTTTCCAGGCAATGTGAATCACTACTGCGGAGAGGACTTTCGCAGCGAAATTCATCATCATGGGGAGGACCACCATAATGGGTTACAACAAAAGATGAGATCTCTTGCTCCTTGGTCTTCTGACCACACAGAGGGTTCCTGTGGCTCTCATCTGAAGAAGAAACTTCAAGATTGACTGAATTTTCATGAAGCAAGCCTTCATGAAGAAGTGTCTGTTGAAGACTTTCAGAATTAATGTTCCTGTTATTGGGAACTGAGGGAGTAGAATCTTGAATTCCAACAGATAAATGTCTGAGGGCTTCAAGAACTCCAGCATCGAGCAAGTCCTTGTTACATATTGGACTTTGATCTCCTGACTGTGCTGGGCGGATCTTTTTCTTAGATTTCTTCTTACTCGCTTTGGAAACCACTTGTTGACGAAAGTGGTTACTCTGAGCAGGTGTATGTGCCTGATCAGGAAAGATGGTCAGGTTAGGCTGATGATCTCCACTCAAATCAGGTGTATGTTCCTGACTTGGTTGTCCGTATGATATGGGGGAATATTCCCCATAACCCTCTTGGACTGTAACAGATGTGTGTGTCTGTTCCGGAGTGAATCGTTGATGTGTCACTCCGCTGCTAGGGAGAGATTTATGTGTCTGTCCCTGAGATGATGCTGAAGCTGTTATGATATCCTGGCAAGCATCCAGAATATGAGCAGGAATTTTCTTCTTCTCTTTCACCATTGTCAAAATATGCTTGGTGACTTCAGCCGCCGGAACGGGGATATACATCCATTCTGGGCTTGGAGTAGGTGTATGTTCCTGCTCCTGTCCTCCTTTTCCTGTCAGTGAATCCTGACAGTACTCAAGTGTGGAGGCAGAGAGTTTAGTCTGCCTCCTATTTGTCGTCGGAGCTTTCCGACTGACTTCTCCGTGCGCTACCAAGAGAGACTGTTGGGAGGCTTGATTAGTACTAGCAGGTGTATGTGCCTGCTGATTACACTTCTCCAAACGCGGTTGACGAGATCCATCATATGTAGTCAAGCGAGCCTGCTGACAAATTGATGATGTATAAGCAGGTGTATGTTCCTGCCTATAGTACTCCGCCGGAATTGCCTGGCGGGATTGGTGTGATGCTGCCAGACGAGTCTTCTGGACAGCAGAATTAAAACGGATAGGTGTGTGTGACTGCTCGTTGTTCACCACCAAGTTAGGTTGGTGGACTTCTCCGAAGATGGCAGGGATGAAAACCTGCCCATTGTTAACCGGATTCCGTCTCTGGTAGTTCATCTTGCCTGCTCGGGTTCGAGGAACCTGAGCTGAATGCCTGGAGTCGGTTCCCTCATCATGTTGAGGGCGCACTGCCGCACGAGTCTGGCGGTGATTGTTGATGGGAGCCCTCGGGAAGGACTCCTGTCTTTTTGAATTAAGGCCCTGAGGGACCTGCTCATTCACTTCCTCAGAGTAAGGGAGCGAATGGAAATTGCGTTCCGAGGATAACAACCCGAAACGGTTGGAGACAGTAGTCAGCACCGCCTGCCTCTTGATCACTGGTCGTCGTTGTCCGGACGACCTATGTGAGTTGTTCACTTGGAGGGCCTGTCGGGCAGCCTCCAAAGTTGGGATGGTACAGTGTTGACGGTACTCCTTAACCAGCGCATTTGATACCCAGCGTTGAAGACGCTGAGTAGGTGATGTCATCCTCAGAGCAGATGACGATCCAGTAGGAATAGCAACAGTGGTATTTGCAGCAGCAGTATTCACAGATGTGAATTTGAGAGCAGCCATTATGGATATACAGAAGATCTTGGAAAAAGAGTGCCTGTTTGATATAACAGACGTAATAAAGATAAAATTCAGCCACTTCATCCTTTGGATGAGCACACATGTCAATGATTGTTTTTGTTAGCCCTCTTATTGAGTTTTAAATAGGGGATTAACAAATAGGTAAAACATCATTTTAACTTGGTTAAGGATTCACGTCGGGTTCACCATTTTTTGTTTCCCTCAGAATTCGGGGATGACCTCCTGGATGGGAGATTCAAACGTTCCAATCGGTTTCTAACGGGTTTGTTCGTAGAACCCGAAACATCCAATGATTCCACATCCATTTGGACGTACTTTCCAAAGGTAGGCGCTCATTAGCTTGTGGAATGATGAGGCTTAGGAATTTTCATTGGTCGAGAGGATGGGAGGTCGGACTCATCACACCTTTTTGAGGGGAATTATTGTCTATTCCAGGACACTCTTTATAGATTTAAGTTATGTTCGTGAATCCTTATTACATTACCAAGTATAAAATGAACTTTCCTTCAGTTTAACAATCAATGATTAAATATGTAAGAAATTTAGAGAATCTTTTATATGTATTCGAGGTTCTTCATCAATATAGAATCATCTATATTTATTTAGAGATTCTTGGTCAATGGTATCCTTCAAAATGTTTATATAAAAGTCTCTTGGTCATTATGATGACCAGGCTGGTTTTAAAGCCACTCAGTGGGGCACTTGAAGTTTATTGTCGTTCAGAAGGACATGAATTATTTCAAAGTTGGGATCGAACCCATAGATGGCCTACCTACGTATCCTTTGTTTTGGAAAAGGAATCAGAACCCATGTAGTTCGAATAAGGGAGTATGATGTTTATGATTTATGGCTCAAAGAAGGATGTCATAATTAATTTTACACTCTAAGCTCACGTGAGTCATGCTCGGTGCGAGAAACAAGAGGTATTGGTAAAAATTAGACAATTGTGCCATGAAAGATGCAATCATAAGAAAATTGTTTGGGGCTTATGTATATATGACTGCCCAGATAGATGAAGGTTTAGGATTTACTTTAGGGAGAAAATCCAGGAACATGGTCCATAAAGGTATATGTGCTTCATGGAGATTTGAATACTCTAACTTGGGACTTATTCCTGAAAAGGAAACCCAAATTAGGAGAGGATTGATAACTGGGTTTTACTCCTGAGAAGGAATCCCAGATCAAATGTAAATTAGAACTGGTTAAAGAGAATTTAAGGGACTTGGGGCTTATTCCGGAAAAGGAAGCCCAAGATTTATGACTGGGACTTACTCTTGAAAAGGAGGCCCAGGTTAAGGGATTTATGACTGGGACTTATTCCTGAAAAGGAAGCCCAAATTAGAGGATCTGGGGCTTACTCCTAAGAAGGATGCCCAAAAATTAAGGGGCTTGGGGCTTACTCCTAAAGAGGATGCCCATAATTATGACTGGGACTTATTCCTGAAAAGGAGGCCCAGGTTAGGGGACTTGGGGATTACTCCTGAAAAGGAAGACCAAGATTATGACTGGGACTTATTCCTGAAAAAGGAGATCCAGGTTAAGGGATTAAGGTTTGGGGTTTACTCCTGAGGAGGATGCCCAGATTTGGAGGAATTAGGACTGGGGATTATTCCTAAAAAGGAGACCCAGGTTAAGGATTCTCTCATCTTAAAGGATGAGGTTGAATGAATGGAATCTCAATCTTTAGTGACATAAGGATATTTAAATCACTAGGTTTTGAGAGATATTCCACAGAATTCCTTTCAGATAAGGAAGTCAAATCAAGAAATCATGCCATAAATGGATTTGAAGAGTGTCTTGAAGACTGATTCTTGAAAAGGAAGTATAATGGATTAAGAGGGGTGAAATGGGAAAGAAAGGCACCCAAAAAAAGGAAGGGGCGCGCAAGTCTTGGAGGACGCGCAAGTACTTCGTGGGCGCGCAAGTATTGGTCGCACAGGTATACCTGCGTGACACGTGGTGTACTTGCGTGATGGTCAACCAGCATTGAAATACTTGAGCGACTCTTTATTAAAGCCTTTAGAATTCTCTTGAGGTTCTTCCAAAAAAGGGACGCGCAAGTTCTATCGAAGGAGTAAGGCGGCGCGCAAGTGTTGATGAGTTTCAACACTTGGGCCTTCCTCCCTCTCTTTAGATCTTCCGTTCTAGGTAAGAAATTACCTTAGAAGTGTTCCAGAAGCTTTGAGAAGATACTTGGGCATCGAGAGATTCAATCCGAGTTTCTAGAAAAAGATCCTTTCGAATGGGGGGCCCACAGGGTCTATTTATAGGCAGGAGAAGACCCCGGGCGGTTATCGGGCGGTTATCAGGCAGTTATCAACTAGGTCGCGCAAGTCTCTGGCGCGCCAAGTTGTGTCGCACAAGTATACTTGCGCGACCATGAAGGAACTTGCGCGGCCTATGGGAAAAGTTTTCTTTGTTCGTCCCTTTGTCGATTTTTGATGTTTTCTTCAAAGGTTGAATCAATTTGAGCTCAGATATTCCCCTTTTCCGATCTTTAGATTCTGTGACGAAAGTAGCGTCAACAAGGAAAGTCTTGGAAATATGAGGATTTGGTTCACAGATTAGCTTATGTATAGAATTATTTTGATTGGAGGTGTATACCCATGGGTAGGGGCTTCTTTCATATCATTTTCCTATCAGATGAAATGAAACTCATGGCTTAGGGGATTGGAAAAATTTACTTAAATCTAGGTATGAATTGTTTCCAAGAATGAGTTTTTTGGTTTAATCAATTTTATATAAAAATCACTAGGATCCAGGTTTGGATTAAAACTTTTAGTATGAACTAGATCCAATGGAATCCTAAGATTTTATTTTATATATCATCTTTTGTTAGTATCGGAATAAAAATTGATATAGGTATAAAAGCAGCAAAGTTTGGGCATTTTGCGAGGGTCCTAGTGGAGGTTTATTTAAGCATGTTCTTAATTAAAAACACCATTTTATCATCATTAGATGATGACATTCTTTTAAAGGTGGAATATGAAAGACATTCTCATTTTTTTTTCAGATTTTCAAACAATTGGAAATGTTAAAGATGCATACTATAAAAATGTAGTTTTCTCCTTTTGATCTATAGAAGGTCATTATGAGACATCTTGTAGAAAAAAACTGAAGAATCAGGCAGAGAAAAATAATGTGGATGGTGGAAGACATGCATCTTGGAAGAAACTTGTTCCTAAGGCTGTGGATGATTCTTCTAAAGAGTAGGACCCTCCTTCAGTGATGTGGCTTTCTCCTGAACATCCTATTGGAACTGACACTCCAAATCCTAGCATGAATTCTTGTCTCATGGTAGAATTTAATCAAGGTAGGATGTTGCAACAAATAGTTTATAATCATATCTTGGATGAGAATGTGTAGGTGGATACATTTTCTACTAATCTAGGTGGTGATGACATACAACATTCCACACAACCTCATTAGGGGCAAGGGGGCATGTAGCCAGAGAATTCTTATCCTTTAGGCCCACAGGATGATAACTTCAATAAAAATGATGATCAACAAGATTTTAATTCTCATCAGGAGATCTAGAGGGGGAATATATCTGACAATGATGGGGTGAATAGTATCACCCATAGAACCAAGTAGCGGTGGTCATGCATATTTTAAAGATGAAGTCCTAAAAGGGATGACAAAGGTGGATGAAAATGAAGGCTTCACTCCTGCCCCTTCAAAGAAAAGGCCACAAAAGGATTATTCAAACACACCATGGACTAAATATAACAGAACCTCTTATAAGTTGAAGGCCAATCCATGAATCATCAAGATATTCAAACAGAGTAAGCCTCAATCTGAGTAGGAAATTACTGATGACTCTGATTTTGGAAATTATATATCCTTTTATGACATATAGACATTTTTCTATCAGATGAGGGAAGTTCCCTTTGTTTGTTCCCACCAGCCTCCTCTTTTTGTCTTTTTCTTTATTTTTTATAAATGTTCAGAAGCTTTGATTCTTGCTGGAATTGTCTGGTATAAGTAATATAATCACATTTTTTGAAAATAAAGAATACAACAATGATGAAAATTGAAATTAATGAATAATTAAAGACAAATAAGGTATTTATAGGACTTAGAAGACCTATATGACCATTAGGAATAGTAACACACCTTTTAGGATTGTAAAACTAACCTTCCAAAATAGTAAACTGGCTATTTGAATAGTTAAATAATATTTGGGTATCTTATGAAATAAAAATATAATGAAATTATGCCATAACATAGTTAATTTTTTTAAAGATAATAAAATAAATATTGGACATAATGAAACTAGAATTATATTTTTGAAAAAATATTCATTGTATTTTCATTAAAATACATTTTTTTGATAAATTAAAAGACATAAAATAATAGTATGTTTTTATAAAACAGTCTCAGAAAAAAATTTATTTTTATATAAATAATATAATAATTTAATGTAATCATAAGTAATTTTTCTACAGACCATAAATTTTGTCGTATCATAAAAATGGATATTTATCAATAAATATGTATTTTAATTTAAAATTAAATTTATCATATTAATAAATTTATTGTGATAAAATTAATTCCAATTTTTACTCAACATTTATAAATTATATAAGGGTGTTTTTTGATATTTTTTCAAAAAAGTTGAATTTTTGTCGAATAGTGAAATTTGACTAAATGCCGTATTTTAAATTACAATTTAAATATATGATAAATTTCATATGTGATGATGTAAACTATAATTATATTGGACACAAATTCACCAATTACAATATATATTCAAAATAATAATCACTATTAATAGTATTGAGAAAAAAATAATAAACTAATGAATACTATATTCAAAAAACCCCTCCCCCTATGAATACCAACCTTCACCACGTCACTTACCCTCACTCATTAAGCTTCTTAGATTCCAATTTTTTTCCCAAAATACCTCCCCAAATATCTTCCAACATCCTAGTAGTTTGTGTTTCCCAGAAAGTTTATTCCAAATATCCTTAAGGTCTAGTCTAAGAGAGGAGATCCAAAGGATAAGGCAATGTTCTAAACTAAGAACTTTTAATGTTTTGATAATTTACCACCTACAAATGTATTCAATATAACTTGAAATAATGGAATTATTATCATAAATATAATGATATGTTATTTTGTTAATGTAATATCAATTATTTAAAAACTACTCATTTTATTTGAAAATCAAACCATTGTTCATATTATTATTTGTTCACTAACACCATGATTTTTTTTTCATTTTATATCACCACCTTCATGGATGGATATAATAGTAATTTAATTATTCAACATGATAATAATAAATATTATATTTTATTTTTCATAATATAAAATGGGTCAAAAATCATAAGTATTAAATGAAATCAAATAAGTTGACTATGGACAACAAAAATACCTAAATTAAATAACAATTAAACAATTAAATTTACTCTCAAAAATTCATACCAATAATAGAGAAATTATGAATATTTGTAAAATTTTAAACTTCTTAATGATATTAGAATCATGTCATAATACTTATAGAGTTATGGAAACATTTTATAATAACTTCTATAATTATATTCAAACAATTGTGACCTTGTAACCACGACATAAAAAACCTTCATATAGTGAATATAGAAATAGTATCTCAAAATGGTTATAAAATAACATAAAATAATAATAATAAATTAAATATTATTGAAAAATTTTCCTTATCAAAAATAAATAAATCTAATTTATTATTCATGTGTCTAGATTCACTTTCAATGCGAGTTTGGATTTGAGGTAAGAAAAATTTCGAACCACCGTCTTATATTTTAAGTTTCTATTTTTCTATATAGAACTCAATTTAACTGTATATTATTTTCATGAATTTCTATTATATCATATACATGTTTTCCTCAAATATATACATATAAAACATACCTTTATTTTCTAGGTATGTACTAGATTTTAAGGTTCCCTTATAAATTTATTCTCTTAGGAAAACCAATTAACGGGAACTTATCTATTTTTTATCTCATTTCTTGTACCAATACATATAATGTTTCTTAATATTATATGGTTGATAAAATCACTCATTATTTTATCTAAAAACATTATGGTTCAATTTTTATTATAAATAAAATACCATGTGTACTCATTCTTTAATGATTTTTAATCCTTTCGTAAAAACCTCTCCAAGGAGGATCATTTATAATTCTACACCTCCACTCCTTTATTATGACCATTATTATTTTATACTTCATTTTCATGAACTATAATTGAATATTAAATTATAAATATCCAAAAATACTTTAATCCCTTCTTCTCATGGGAATTTTTATTATATGAAATTTTTTATACCATAAGACAAGATTATGTAACCCATATCTTTTTCATGGGTTTTTATTATGCTTATGACTTGTGTATGATTTTATTATGTTATAAAAATATGTTTATACATGATATGAATGTGATGGGTGTGCTTGGAATTATAAAACCCCTAATGAATTGGTTAATGTTTTCATCTCATGAGATACCATGTATGGTGCATGGACATTTGGCCTAACAAACTATGTTTTATTCTCATAGTAGTGATCCTTGAATTATTATTTTGATGTAATATGATATTTTTCTTCCAAATTATTACAATTCCATGATATGATGTTATGGTCTTACTTATTCCATGCTTCCATCTTATATGATCCTTCTATTTAATGATATAATGATGCACCTTTTGATTCGTATGTATTCATCATGTTTTACTTTGGTTATTTCCTTATTGGGATTTATAGACAACCCATTTTCTTTATGTATTTCCCAAAGGTATCCTCTATAGTAATAGAGGATTAATGGTAATTTGGAATAAATTATTAATATTTAAATAAAAATTCCTTGTTTTATGATTAAATTAATGTGTTATATATTCAATATCCCAATGAAACTAGGAATATATATTTATATCTTGTGTTATATTATTTTTAATTTTAAAAATTATGTAATGATATTTTTATGAGACTTAGGGTTCTATAATTTATATCATGGAAATATTTAATTTTTTTTGGAAATTATGAGTAAAATACATTAGTGGTAACATTAGTTATAACTCTAAATATAGAAAAACATCCAAAAATTTTGGTAAATTAAAGAGTGTGTTGTTTCATATCAATTAAATCCATGTCTTAATACAAAAATTGGATACATGTTTTATCTCAAATTCACCCAGGGGTAATAAAAATGAACTAGGTTGGTTGGGTTTTAACTCTATCTTCACTCTCTACACAATAAGTGGGCATAACTACACACTTTGTTTGATACTCCTAGGAGATATGTTTTTGATGTTTCATATTCTCTTTACAATTTATTATAGAGGATTTTAATTATAGTTTTTTTAATTTGAATATGTAACATATGAATAGTTTCCGAATGCAGTAAACATTATATTCTCATGTTTTTTATTGTAATAAAATTTTAATCTTATTATCTAACATATATAAGTGTTTCATTAGATCGATAAGTGTGGGTCTAGGACATATCAGTTAGTATCCATGAAAATATTAGTTTTTTTGGGGATTAGGTTAGAGAACCTAATATTAAATAGAACATTAATAACATATTTATGTTATTAATTTATTAATAACTTTTTTATACTAAATTTAGTAATTTTTATATAAAAGTGCATAATTATTGTGAAATATCCATGTTTTACTACTAAATATATTGTTTGAGAATTATTTGAATTAAACTAATTGATTTAGTTTACTATTTTTTTATAACTATCACACCGCATATCCAAATTTTATGGTATTTATCTTTTAGTACTCCTTATTAAATTTATAACATATCATTATAAGGAATCATTTGACAATTCTGCCATTTGAATGGTCATATGGTCCACACAAGAAGGCCTAAAGAATCTGTCAAAAAACTAGACCATCCATGATGCTTGAATATTTGGGCTCAATACAGAAACCCAAATTTTACGAGACTTAAAAATATGTTATTTATTATCCAAAGGAATCATGGATAAAAATTTCAAGGCCAAACTCTAACAACAATTGGACCAAATAATTATTTAAATTCTCTCCCACCATTCTATTTAGGAATTAAACTCACCACACATTTATTGACTTTTCTACTAATATAGACATTCATTAAAGCTCATATTTTTAATTGTGAAAGACATATATAGGTGGAATAATTTTTATAATAATTTTTTTATTTTAGTGTATATTTATATTCAAAAACCCATTCACATTTCAGCCTTCAAAAAAGATTTGATTGAAATGGACAGATTAAAATTGTTTAATCAAACCGCCATAACTTTGGATTTTTTAGTCCAATGGCTGAAAATGTTTGAGGGTATACTTTAAATATTCCTATATAAAACTTTGGATAAGAATACTTCTTTAGATTCTGTTGTCTGTAGTATCAAATCTATGATCCAAGTGGAGGGGAATATTTATAAAGTAAATTGTCCACCTCCTTGGGCTATAAATACATTCCCCTATTATCCTTGAAAAGAGCTAGAATTTCAGAATATAGGAGGATAAATTAGAATGACCAAATCCTTGAAAAAGGACTGGGAGGGCCTTCAAAACTCAAGTTTTTTTACTTTAGAGACCCTTCCTCCCCTCTTTGTTTTCATGTTATTTTGTTCTCTTCTTATTTGTAATCCTGTAAGTTTGTTTTTATTTCAATAGAATTTCAATGCATTTTTATTCAAATTTATATCTTATTTTCATACACCTTCTATTTAAAAATGTTTATGGTCTTAAAATACTTTAAATAAAGTATAAAAAATCTTCCCTTTTCTTACTTCCTCATTCCATTGAAAGTTCGTATTTAATTATCCTCATTGTTTGTGTGTGTGTTCGACGCACTACTCTTATCTTGTCCCATCACTTTATTTTTATTATCTTTTTAAATCATCATCCAAAAAAAAAAATTAAACCAAATTAATATCATATAAATGTCTGAGTAAATATAGTATTGGGGTGAACCATAAATTGGGTATATTTAAGTGATTGAGGTCTTTTTATCATTGAGTATTCTTTAGGTTAACATTATGTATATTGAACATAAACTTTCATGGGTTAATGACATGTTTTGTTTAACATGTGGATTCCATGGATTATTAAAACGAAAAAATACACTATGATAAACATGTTCTGATTATGATTATAACCCTATTTAAGTTAGGGCTTGGATTAAAGCCTTAACACTTGGGAATTCTGACCAACGTCATCTTGTGAAGTGGGTGTTAATTTAATGAAATATAAAGCAAAGATCAATGATATCATAAAATTAAACCCCCAATAATAAACTCACCCCAATATTTATAAAATTTTAAAACTGATCTCCATAAATAAATCATTTCATTTTAGCTCTGCAAACAACTCCCCAACCAAAATACAAATTAATCAAAATCAATCGACTATAAAAAGTACCATTGTTGAGGATTTGACCCAAGTGTTTCTATACACATTAGTAGATTACCAGAACCTTGAATAGTTGATAGGCGACAATCTTTCACACTTCACATATATTTAAACCTATAAATTTATAAGTAAGAGTGTACATGTCTTTTTAGAGTTAATCCTTCTAAGATCACAATTTACCTTTTATATTCTTATTAATTTCTGCATTCTCAGCTTTGAAATTCTATTATTTTAGAAAAAGGATGGAAGTTGGAAGAATCATCCAAAACAACCTATTGAATGGGAAAATTAACGATTTACCTAATGATAATCCTAACATGATGATCATGAGAGTTGAAAATTTTATGGAGTTGTTTTCATAAATGACACAATCTATGAATAATAACTTGAATTATGTGGAACTACTTCCTTCTCTAAATAGAGGGAATGTTTTATTTGATTCATATATGTAATAAAATACTCTTAAATTTAATTGATATTATAATCCCCTAGTCATGGAAAAATTGATTAATCCTTCTAAGAAGGTATTATCTTTCATCAAAAGATCAGAGAAAGTGAAAGTCATAATGGCCGTTTATCACTTATATTGGTTAAAGTTTCCCTACCCATTACATTCATTGTTACACTAAGATTCTGGTATTGACCACTCCTTCACTTTTTCCATTTCACTCATCATTTAAATTTTTATTTCCTTATGTAATTTTGAGGTTGAATAAGATGAGTCTGATCACCTTAAAATTGTATTTGAATCATTTAAAGAGTAAATATTAGTCTTTGAATTCAGTTTTATAGACCCATACACAAATATATCCAAGTAAATATATGTTTTAAAATGATTTAACTCATGTGTATGTCAATATTTTCATATTAATTATAATTTAAATGCCATGTAATGTATACTTTAAATCATGTTTAATCCATTCTCCCATGGATGAATGAATTCAAATTATACACATCTCCTCATCGATATGCAAGAGGGTTTAATTTATTCTAAAAATTGGTAAAATATTAATATGATGTGGGAAATATTAAATCATCTAATATGTGTAAATTTAATGGAATATGGAGTTCCTAAATCCCTAAAAATATGTAGTTAATTTTGTTAAATAACCCTATTAAATAAACAAGTTTCAATATTTTAATTTTTTTATATCAATAAAACCATTATAAATTATTCAATCTCAATAATTTTAAAAACTACTATTTTAAATTAAAATATAATTATTAAATGAAATAATTAATTACTTTCAAATTTTATTTAAATATTATAAAAATTAACAAGAATATGATAATAATTAATTTTACTTACATAAATGAATGGAAAATTTTTAAAACATATGTTTGAAAAAAACACAAAAAAATAATTTTTTGTAAAAAATTATAAAAAAATAGAACCAAAATATATGCCTTTTCATTATAATTAAACAATAAATAAAGAAAATTTTATATCATTACTTTAAAAATGTCCACAAAATAACATAAAACATGAAATAAAATATCCTTAATTTAATTTTTATTTATATATGTTGGTGTTTTATAAAACAATTTATAAATTCCACTAAAATGATGAATTAAAGAACATAATACATATATTTTACACATATTTTTTTATTAAAACATTTATTAAAATTATGGGATTAATAATTTATTATAAAAAAACTAGTAGATATAATCACAATTTTGTATTTTTTTAATTAAAAAACACGTGTTTATTTAAATTAAGTAAATTAAAAATCTAATTTTAAATAAATTTTTTGATAAATAATAAAAAAATACTTTGATAAAAAATAATAATAATGATTTATATTAGAAAAAATGTTCTATCATTAAAAAATAAAAAATGACGGAGAATAATAATTTTATATGTTTCATTCAAAACAATAAAAAAGGAACACGTAACATATGTTTTGTCTTAAATTTTAAATAAAAATATATTAATTAAGGAGAATATAGGTATTCTAAATCATCCATAACATAAACATCTAGATATGAAACAATACATTCATAATTTTCATTGTATAAATAATATTATACTTATTTAATTAACAAAATAATAAGCCTAAAACAAAATACTTAATACATGAATAAGATACTGAGTGCTTAGACATAATAGAAGTGATGACATGTAATGTCTGTTAAAAAAATTTCTATCTATACTCAGTGAAATTTCCTCGAATATTTTAATTGTATCATTACATGGAATTTTAATTAATTATTTAAATGATATAATAAACTTCAGTAAATTATTTTTTATTTGAATTCAAATCATTTTTTAACATGACCTATTCATTCACATATAATCTTGATGTTCTTATTGGTTCATGAATCCAAATAAAGGTTCCTCTAATGATATTCACATGTGTTCCATGTACTTCTTAACACTATTATCTATATCTTAGGTTCTAGTATGAGAGAATAAAGTGATTTACATCATTTATTTTTGATCCCATATAAATATATATTAATTTACATCTAAATATCTTAATGAAATATGAGAGAATTATATCTATAGGTATTGAGATTAGAAATAAGAAAATAAAATCTATTTTAAATGAACGTGAAATTTTTTTCTATCAATATTTAGCTTAATATTAAAATAATTTTACAAGGTCATTTTAATTTAAATTAATTTAAATAGTAATTCAATGTTACATATTTAATTAATATTTATATGATATATATTATTTTATAAAATTAATAAAAAACAATTAATTTTAGTTTTTATTAAATATGTTTTTTGTACCATTAACTCAATATGAACTCTCCCATCAATTTTTATTAAACCTTAAACTGTAAAATAATCATATTAATTCAATAAAATAAATATATTTGTTTATATATTAAATACATAAATATTATATTCACTTATCCCATAAATAAATAAATAATATATTTATTTATATTATGAATGTAAAAGAGATAAAATTAAAATAACATATTATTGACTTGAATAAAATTTGATTATTATTTTTACTATCAATATAAATTGAATAAATATCATTAAATAAACCTGGAATGTATTTATTATTCAATATATATTCAATTGAAACTAATTAGATTCTTGATACACTTAGTCTTTTTCACTCTACTCTTTTCACAATGATTGTAAGTCTAACCCATAAACGAAGAGTGATATCTAGAAACAAATTATGACCCCCATAGAGAAAATGATAAGTGATAGAAACAATAACTAAAACCTTCCTCGAAATACTATAGTGTAATATAATTCCATTATCAACCAAAATATTAGTAAGAAAGGTGCATACATGTTTCAAAATTCTTACAACTAAACCATTATCTAAATTTCTAAAATTAACTTTTTTACAAACTATGATTACAATGGATTTTAGTTTGTCACTTCTATCTTAGTCAAATGGTAAGAGATATATTCTTTCATAATTAAAAATAGAAAAATTATTTCTTTTCCATTCAAAAAATGTTATACTAGTCATTTCTATAAGTCCTCATATATTTATAATAGTGCTTTAGGTTAGTTTTTGGATTGAACAAGTGACTTTGGACCCTGTAGTGGTATTGGAAGTGTTAATTTTAGTAGAGAAACAATCCTTGAGAGTTGTCCAAATATTGGGGGTTTATATTTTATAATATTTTGTTACATGCGTTTCTAATATGAACCTATTGTTATTTAAGGGTTTGAATATATTTGGAAGGCTTAAAAATTATTTTTTACAATGGGGGGGGGGTATGTCTTACTGTATTTTTTTAAATTTATTTAAGTTTGTTTAATATTAATTTAATGAATTTACTAAGGATTTTATTGATTTATTATTAATCTAAAATATTTAGTTAGTCTACATTCTTGAATCACTATTCATAGTATGAATTCTTTTATTTTTGTAAGAATTCATTGAGTATGAATTAATTTAGTAATAAATTTTTATGGAATCACTGTTTGAAGTATAAATTATAGGGAATTCATAATATGAAAGTATAAATTCTGTGAGTAAGACTTTGATTTAGTTATATTTTTTTGAGTATGAATTCATTTATTAAGACCTTTTTCTAGAATTAGTATTCATAGTATGAATTCTTGGGATTAATTGTTACAAAATTGTGACTTTTTTGAGTATAACTTAGACAAGTAATATTGTGGTATAGAATCGTTGTTCATAGAATGACTTATGAGGAAGTCTTGCTATGAAAGGAAAATCTATAGAGATTAAGAATTCAGGATTCTTACTATGAAATCAAGACATAAAATGTCTTAATATAAAAAGTAATACTTATAAAAATAAATTTTTTTGAAGTTTTACTATGTAATTAAGACTTCATAAATCATAATATGAAAGTAAGATTTTACCCAGACATTGTTAAAAAATAGTTTGGATCAATAGTGTTTCCAGAAGATTCTAAATATTAAAAAATCACTAAGAACACATTTTATTAGGATTTATGTCTTCCTTACACATAAAAATCTACCCCAAAAATCCTACCATATAGGGAACAAGTTTCTATATTCTTCTCAGGGGGGATATCCTCCATTTATTATCAGAATCATGTGTTGTTTAAGGCAAGAGGGAGCTACAAGTAAGGATAACTATCCATATGAAACTAACATTTATCTTTCTTAATACTTCATCCTCCCTCCCTAAAAAATTATAAATTTAAGGCCTTTGTTATATTTTTATAAATATTTTGAATAAATATGAACTACCTAAATATTTTTAATGAGTGGTGTCCTTTATACTCAAGGTAGGTGTCCCCTAGGAATTTCCTATTTATACATGTGATTTTCATCATGTAATAAATAGGTATAGTTTAGGTCATGGATGTGTGATTAGTAATGAAAGTTCTTTGGATATTCATTGTCCATAATAGATACCAGGGGGTAGTCTCATTTGGGAAATAAGGGGTTAAGTCTAGTCTAACTTAGACGTGTGGTCTTAGAGTTTAATGGAATGAGGCTATATAATAAGGATGGGATATTTTTAAGTGGTATTGTAGTTAAGGTTTTTTGGTATTATGTAGATGGTGTTGAACATTTTCATGAGTGTAAATAGAGGTTCTCTGATGGTGTGACCTAGGATGTTTATGATTACCACTCATTATGGTTGGTTAATGGTGTTTTTGGGATCATGTGTACATAGAGAATAACCTATGAGTTGGTTTGGTCCACTAATTGTTGGTGACAACCTTTATATATTAATATACATAGGGGAATGGGTTTAACTATAAATATGGTGGTGGTTCATCTATAGAGGCTATAATTATTTGTGGGAGATACCATTTTATGGGATCATGTTTCTTTCCACATTGAAAGATATATTAGGATGAGCTCGAGGAAATTAACATAGACATACCAGTGGGGTATCGTAGTTGGCCTATGGTGGTCATTATGGTTATGGATGGAGTATAACCTGAGAGGAATGGGTTTTATTAGATGCATGAGTGTGATTTTGGTATGATAGACCATGGATGTATTGAATCTGGGAAGGGACAAATTTTCAGGGTACTATAGTAGTAGTGTAGTAGAGAACTATCACAGTACTATATTAGTGGCAGAACTATAGCACCGATGACACTAAAGCGAAATAGGCACTATAGTGGGAACTGTAGTGGCGGGGGTACTATAGTAGCCCAGGTACTGTAGCATTACTATTTACAGAAGGGACCTTTAGGCCAAAAAATGGGCTTTTAAGCCTTGTATTCAATCCACTTGGCCTTGGGCCTTCGAGCTATGTAATGGGCCTCCCTATACCCAGATAAAAAGTGGTCTTTGTTTTAATAATAAAAAGATGATTCATCCCCATACTTTTAAAAAAAATTAGATAGGGACCGCTGGTGGTGGCCTAAAGAGTTCATACTTACGACCTACACATGATCTCTTGGAAACATTAAGACTTTATGTATTTTTAATAGGTAAGGGAAAGGTATTTTCATGAGTATTTTAGTGGAAAATTATGTTCATACAATACATAGGATGGTTTTTCTGATTTTATAGATGGACCGTGTGGTTTAACAGTGTCAGGATTTTTTCACTTTTCATTTATTTTGTATATGTACATATATGTGATAGGCCAACGGGTGATCCTTTTTACACTTTTATGAATGACATGACATCATAAATGTTTAATGATCCCACTATATTCATATTTTGGGTTAAATTTTCTTTTTATATAAATAACTATAACTGTGTTGTTGTTATAATTATTATTAATTATCACGAGAGGGTATAGTCTCCCAAATATCACCCCATAGACTCTCGTTTCTAGTTTGTAGCCTTTATCATATTGGGAGTCATGCTTAAGGTTATGTGGTGCACCCTAGTTCAGGTGCTATCGAGTGATCCAAGTTTGGGTGTTACAAAGTTGTATAAAAGATTGGTCATTATAAGGAAGTACCATATGAGGTTGGTTATTGTGTTGATATAGTGTTAAGTTGTTCTTGAGTGGTATTAATGACAGTTTACTGAATTTTTTATTTAGGTTGCGATCAACAAGAGATTTAAGAATTTGTTAGAACTTGCGATGGATGTCAAGTTATGTGTTTGTCCTAGACCTGTAAGGGATGAAGTCTAAGTAACTAGAGGAGTGTGATTTTTATTTTGTTTTTTGGTTTATAGTTTTATTGTTTATTTTTGATAAATTGTTAATTGATGTTATTGATTTATTTTATGGACTCTTGGACTCAAGAGGAAATATAGAGTACTCATGCATCATATTATACACATAGAGATCACATGAAATATGTGTGTGGAATATGGTTGTTGTTGAGAAATTGGAATGAAAAGGAAGGGTTTAGGTTTTTAATGTTATAATAATAGTCTAAGGAATTGTTTAATGTATAATCACATAGGGGGATTACACTTATAAAACCCATAAAGGGTAGTGGTTCTAAAAATGGAAAAGGGGATAGGTTGTTTAAAGTGTCATTAACAACCTATAAAATGTTTTATGGGATAGATTCTTAGAGGAATTCTACTTATCCAGCCCATGTTTTTCAATATTATTATGATCAGTGTGTAGGTTTTATGCAGGTATGAAAAAAGTGGTGCCTACCTCTAACATAGATATGAATGGGAGAATAAAGCAGATAGTATGTGTCTTGGGTGTGGAGGGTAAGTGTAAGATTTTTTTGGGTTTAAAAGCTTTCTATATTTATTATATCTTGATAGTTATATATGTATTGAGAAAATTATCTAATTACTCAAAGATAAACCACATATACGACATATATTGGAGATTCAGAAGGGTGGGGACATGGTATAACCTAAGAGATCACTAGAGGAGGTTCTTGAGAGAAAAAGAGAACATGAATCACAAAAGGAGGCTCCAAGACCAGTAAAATTTCCCAACAAGACCCCAGTTTTCTACTTTTATTTTATTTATTTATTTTATTTATTTTTCCTTGAATTTTATGTCGAACCAGGTGTAAATGTTCAATTTATGGAATTTCAACATGGGTACATGGTTTGTGGACTATTAGTGGAAACCGCGTGGCCACCATGAGAACGTGTCTGTAACATGATAGAGCTAAATTACATGATTTTTACATGGTTAATTTAACCATATGATATACCTATACAAGGTTATTTAGAACCTCTATTAAGGATCACATGGTTGGTACATGATTTAGCCAACCGTAAACCATACCCAACTACATAAAATTTTTTGAAATTATTAAAAATTCTTTTTTTTAAATTTTTTCATAAATCAAACCCTCTTAATCCATATACCATTTCATTATATAGAATCCTAAGGGGACCCCCTAATGTGAGAAAAACCCTATATTTGGATCAATTTTAGGATGGATCATTTTCATGTTTATTGCTGAATTACTGGGTAAGTATCTCCTCTCATCTCCCATGTTCATATTCTACCCCTTTCTATGGGTTTTATTCTTCCTATTACCTTGGGTTCATGTTGGGTGAACCCTAGGCTGTGGGGGTTTGTTCTATTTTTATTTTATTGGTTTTTAGTGCTTGTGAAAGTTTTCTTGGGTCCCCCAGTTTTAGATCTAATCAAAGGAGATGAGTTTCACATCACCTCTTGGTATGTTTCTCCATTTTTAAGAATTTAAAATTTTTAATATCTAGTTATTACTCTTTAAAATAATGTTTTATTAATTAATTATTATTATTATTATTAAATGTTTCTATGACCCCCTTGAAAGGGGAACTAAATTTTAATTTTTTTCCAGTGAGTGTAGTGGACTCTTTCCTTTAAAATGTATAATTTAAAACTATTAGATAACTACCATGCACAATGATTGTTTTATAAAATCTTTAACAGTATTTGTTAATGTGTTAAAAAATTTTAATATGTGTTTTGGATTTTTAAAATTAAATTATTTTTTTTTCTCAAGATTTAATTTGAATTTTAATTAATACTAGAAATTCTAAGTATTGATAAATTGTTTCAAATTGGTTTTTAATAAAAGAGTGGGGTTTTGAAAATGATTTTTTATACACCAATGGTTTTGAACATTTTCAAGGGTATACATACATAAATACACACACCACATAGATATATATATATATATGTGTGTGTGTGTGTGTGTGTGTGTGTAAAAATTCACATAAGAACATGTGAATTTGTGTAATTGGATATATATATATATGTGTGTGTGTGTTTGAAATTGTATATGGGCATAATGGGAGAGGAACCTTAATAATTCAGGAAAAAGGATTTTAAATTGTACTTGGTTTTCAAAGTGGATTTTAATTGAAATGATTTTTCTAAAATACTAAAGATGAGGGACCTTTATAATTTTCAACAGAGTTTCTATATAGTCTTGAATTGAAATTAGATTTTAAGAGGGTTCTTTAAAATGAAGCATAAAGTCCCGAATGGAAGGATCTCCTTTACTTGTGATGATTTATATAAGGTGTCTTAATTTATTAAAACCATGATATGATATTTTTTTTATGTATTATAATATATCTCTTGGGTGTTTAAAATGTTTTATCTTCAATTAAGAAATTAAATGATTTTAAAGAGCCATGTTCACTTGTTATGAGAGAAATGGTTTGTGATGGGTTAATAAAAGGCCCATTATTTTTAAATGTAATGTGATGTTTTCAAAAATGGGTAAAACACATAGGAATAAGAGTATGTAATGGGTAATACTAGATTAAACATCACTTTGTATTATGCGAATTTACTAACAAAAGAAAACTAGACAATGGTCTGTGTGTCATGGATGGGTGACACCACCCCACCAGGCCACAACATAAACTCCTTAGTTGGTGACTTAGATATGGTGTGATAGATGAGTGAAACCAGAACACTAGGCCATGGAATGACCTCCTTAGTAGTGCATCTCTATAACAACATATGTAATCCTTAGTGGATGAGATGTTGTGTCATGGAAATAAGTCATTATTCCACTAATCCATGACATGTTCTCCTTTGTCATTATGTACACATTAGATTTTAATTGACTATATTATGAGATAATACAAGGTTATAGGGTTACCACTAACCATATATGACCTAGTTATTTTCCATATGGTTAATTTGTATGAAATAGTTATTTTTATGGTTTATACCTCCAATTTATGAAATTATTCCAATTTAGTTCTTGAATTCCATTATAAAATTGTTATACCATGTCACTGAATTTCTTTAAATAAATTTCACAAGAATGATTCATGTTTTCCTTACTTCATTAAAATATTTAAATATTGAAATAAAAATAGTGTCGCTAAAAATGGTTTTAAAAATTATTTACAAATGGGTTTCCAAATACTATTGGATTAGGTTGAAAAAAAGTTATCCAAGTGATTATTTTATTTTAAAGAAAAATCATAGAAAATTATTATTGTAAAAATGATATTAGTTTTTTATGTACTTAATTCTAGAAAAAATATTTAGTAATACTATATTTGAAACTAGTATGAAATAGATCCTTTATTTAAAGTCTTATAAATGGGTTCTGGTTTTTTTGGTATTCTTATTAATATCTTTTCCTTATACCTATATATATATTTTTAGTTTTAGGTTTCGACTCATTCATTAAAACTATTTGATAATTGATATCTTAGTTATCGATTGTGACTTGTAATTCCACATAGAGGAATGTCTTCTTTTTTATTTTTATTTTTTTTGTCTATGTAGTAATTTTTCTACTTTGTATGGTTAGTGGTTTACTATTAATGCAGTGGATGCGTATAGGAATCCGATGGTGTTTATTTATAAAGGTGAGGGTGTAAGGGTATGTAGAGGGATTAATTTAATTTTATTGTTTTTTAATTTTTTTAATAGTTTTAAATTATTTTTCTTGTACATTATTCCTGTTTTTATACTGGTGTATAGACCTCTAACCAATAGAGTGGTCGTTCCCATTTTTCTACTACTTATTAAATTATTTATTGTAAAAAATAATTTACATGTGGTGTTTATAAGAATACCAAGAATTTATGCCAACCCTTGTTGACTGGGAACGCCCTTAGGGTGCATCGATAGATGAATTAGGCATCTAATAGATAGAATAATTGGGCTAGTTTCTAAAAAAATAGTATCAAATAACTAGTTTCTTAACTAGGTCTAGGTTTTGAAGTCACCCTTTATTTTTGGTGTGTGTATGGTAGATGGTGACAGTTATATCAATACATGAGAGGTTGGAGTTGTAAGAGTATTTCATTCCCTTGATCATTATAAATCTAAAGTTTCTATGGGAATTTGAATTTTTATTATTTATTTTTAGTTTCTTTTTATTTATTTTTGATATATTTTAAGGATTTTATGTTCGGGGGATGATAACAAGAGTGAACTAGTGGTACTCAGTGAGCTTGTTGGTCTTGGAAAGATTTTTAGACCCAAGTGTATGGCTTAAAAAAACTCTTTATGTATGTTATGTAATTGGAACATGGCTGAACAAACCATACGACCAAGATACACATAGATACTAGGCCTTCCTTGAATTGTGAATTAGACTTATTTTATTTTAGAATAATTTTTTACCATGTTATGTTGGTGTTTTTTTGGGTAAAACATTAGTATTTATTTTATAACAATAGTATTTAATGTAATAAATGAGTTTTACTAAATTAATTAAAACAAAAAAATGGTGTTTATACTTCTAGTAAATGGATCTAAAATGAAATAGAATAGGTTTTATTGAAAATTGATGTCATTGGTTTTGAAACATGGGAGTTATTTTTGAAGAAGGCTATTTATAAATAAATTCTTTTTGGGACCATGTTGGCTAAAGGAGTTTTTTTGAGGTTACTAGTTGTTTTTATGAATAAGTTTAAATGGGGTTTTATTAAAAAAAAGGATATCTGGAAATGGTTTTCTTTTATTATTTTAATGAAAATCAAATCAATTTATAAAGTTCTGTAACAAATAAAACCAGATAGAGAGGACCATAAAAAGGTTACATAATCAATGTCTATCAAACAATTTTTTATTTAATAATTTAAGACTATTTTTAGTGTTGAAGGATTATTAATTGAAGTTTCTAATCTTCCAATTGATTGAAATTTTTGATTATAAAATTTAGCGATGATTTGTTTTTATGAATGTTCCAAACATCCTAAGTTGTGAAAAATCATTATGATCCAAGATTGAGTTGGAATGATGAAATTTTTTATAAAGTTGAATGTGGTAGAAATGCGTTTTTATAAAAATTATAATATTAGGAAGTTATAATGAAGTAATGATATGAGGTTTGTATTCTATGTTTCATAATAGTTAGAAGTTGTGGTTTTATTTTATCATAAATGATTTTTTTGAAGGAGTAATATCGGATTTAAAAATTCCTTATAACATATGAAACCCATCAAACAAAAATTGTGTATAAATTTCCATCAAATGGATATGTACAATGTTGAGAAGAAATTTTTTTGATATTCAAAATTGGATTTTCTAAATATTTGTCATTATATGACATCCCATGAGTAAAATTCCTTAGGAGGTACTAAGTTCCTTCTACAAAGATCTATAGAAACTTAATGAAAAATATTTTTTTGATGAGTTTTTGTATTTACAGAATCTATGAATTTTGTGTTGATTTTCTGAGAAGTCTGTTGGACATAGGAAATGTTTCCAAAGATAAAAATGAAAATGAAGTGGAATGGTGAAATGAAAAATATCAATGGATTAATTACATCTGAAAAAGTCTTCTAGTGAAGTCCATTAGACAAAAGTTTGTACATTTTCTACCATAAAGACATGTATGAAGTTGTGAAGTTGAAGTTTCTACAAGATGATCATATGAAATTTTTTTTAGAGACCATAATACAAAAAATGTAATATAAAAGAAAATGTTATAATATTTACAAGGCAACCATATAATGTATAAAGTGTATAATAAATACTTTAGAGAAGTTCCTATAATGTTTGTATAATAATAATTTGATGAAATTATTATGATAAAACTTTTTACCAGTGAAAATTCTAGTGGTTTAATATTAATTCTTATTTAAATTTCGTTAATTTTTTTGATGAAGATATAAAAAATGATAATGATGAGATAGTCTTTTAATTTTCTAAATATCATGGAGGAAAATTTTGATACTTGCCTAGTTTTAAGGAAAACTAAAGAAGGGTGAAGTTTCTAAAGTTTCTCATATGCAGTCAAGGATATTATTGAATTTTTTAAAATATTTTTTGATTTTTTTGAGAATGGGATTTTATTTTAATGTTATTATTAATTAGGAAAATAAAATTTGGAATCCCACCTTTTTACTATGTCAAGAATCTGTAAATAGGATGAATGTACTAAGTATGGTGTGTGTATTATTTATGCATGGAAAAGTTGAATTACTGGAGAATTGATTTTGTTTATAGATACTAGAATAACTTCTTAGGCTATAATTTTTGAGTAGGAATGTTTCCAGAAAAGAAATCTATTTTTTGAAGAAGAAAAAGAAGATAAAGTTGGTTTTGATTAGAAGTATTGCAATCAGAAGCAACATAAGAACAAAATTGACACTATAAAAATTAATTATTGTATTGATCATAATTAAGTGAAAGTGTAAGGATATTATTTACTTAATGTAACCATATAAAAGGTTTTTTCAAGTGGATTTTATAGTATTTTATTATTTCCAAAAATTAAAAAGTATAGGTACTATCTTTTAGTAGTGAACCTTATCAATTATTATGTCCCTATGGTTATGCATGTGAGTTTGTTTTTATCAAAGTTATAATTATTTAATAATAGGAAAATGTTATTTAATAATAAAGAAAACATGAAAAAGAGATATAATGAACTCACCCCTCCCCCTCACAGTGATCACTTAGATCATGCTTGGGCCTTTCAAATAGTATCAGAGAAAATGTTCTCTTCATTGTTTTTTATAGAGTTTTTATGAAAATAGAAGTTGCAATGGATGTTAAAAATTTATTTAATAGTAAGGGGATTACTATTTTTGATGAAAGGAACTCTCATATATGGAAATATAAAATGATAAATTATTTTATATCCTTTGGATATGATGTTATCAATGTTTCTATATATGGATTTTCTTATCATGATGAGAATTTTCCCCTTATTGCTACTGTTAATAATAATTCGGAAAATGATAGATGAGTAAGAAGTTAATTACTTTCCTCACTATATGAAAGTTATTTTATTATATTTAAAGAAGTTAGAACGGATAATTGTGTCTGGGAAGAGAGGAATAATATCTATGTAGTAAATATGAAAGTGAAGAAGGAAAAATTACTAATCTAGATGTTGAATAATGAAGAAAAAAATTGGGTGATTTTGAATCTGTTGGACATTTTATTACAAGAGTGAATGAAATTCTAAGAATAATAAGTTTCCTTGGTGAGATGTAATAATATTCAACCATTGTTGAAAATATCTTAGAAATCCTTTTACATATGTTTGATTCAAAAGTTTTATCATTTTAAGATGGAGTTCTGAAAACACTATCTCTAGATGATCTAAATTGAACTCTCATCATATATTAAATGAGAAGAGATAATTTTATAAAGGGTAAAGAGAAGGATGATTGGGAAATTTCCTTTAAAAATACTAAAATAGGAAAATCTAATAATTTTACCAAAGATGAAGAATCTAGTGACATTAACTCCAAAGATGGTTTTAGTAATTTTTTTTTGAATATAGTCTCAAGTTTTCTAAAAATTTGAAAAGGGGCATATTAAAGTACATAGGGAACTTTCTATAAAATGATTTTGTTTTAGAGATAATGGGAAATTATCTAAAAATTGATCTTAAAGAAAGAAAGATAAAGAAAATGATGTAGATTGAATAAATTCAAGAAGATCATTTAAGAAGAATATAGATAAATCCAAATCCTTTTTCAAGGGAAAGGATACAAAGTTTCTCTATATATAAAAGGATAATATTTTTTTTCTAATGATAATTAAGATTGAAAAATTGAAAAATAATCTGAAAAAGTTATTGATAAATATTATAAAAATATATTTATTACTAAAGAAAATGATGAAATGTTATCTAGTTATGAAAGAAGTAGTTTTGAAGAAGAAGATACTAAGATGGAGTTTATTCTGAAAAGATAATTGAAATAATGTCAACAAAATATTATAAGACACAAAATATAGAATAATAATTTGATGGAAATATAATATCTTAGAAAAAAATCAATAATTTCTTCTGAATTAAAATCTATGTTTCTTAAATAGATTGATGCTCTAAATAAGGAACCTGATGAAGAGAAAACCCCAATATTGATCTTAAAGAAACGATGAAGGTAAATAATGATGAGTTATAACTTCCTCAAAAAAATGTTAAGAAAAATCATGTAATTGAAAATTTATAAAACTCAATTGTAGAAGATGGTGAAGGATATAAAATGTGAAAACCAAAGAAGGATCAATAAAATTTATCCTCAAAGATTGATAAGGAATATGAAGCTATTCAGAAGAATAAGAATGTAGATAATACCACATATGTAGTTAAAATAAGTAGAGTTGAAAAGAATAAAGTTTCTAAGGTTATAATATATAATCTAATATATTTTACTATATATGATTCTATTAATTATGAGAAGAAAATATTAGGAATTAATAAAAATTCTGGTGTGCAATGAAATACCAAAGAGGAAGGTAAAAAAGATGATGAAAAGTAGAAACACAAATCCGAACAACATGCATAAAACATAGGGAGATATGATTTATATAGTTACTTCTGAAATTGTGGAGTATTTAACCATAAAAAATATATGCGTTGGTTTAACAACCAACATTATAGTTAACCGACAAGAAGTTAGAGGGAAATTTTGAGAGGGAGTCAACTTACTCAAAAGAGATAGAATGTGAAATTTATTATAAATATTTCAAATAATATCAAACCCTTTAAAAATATTTGTGAAATATGTGAATATCGTAGGCATATTAAAAATAGGATTTCATGTGATGTTATTTTTATAAAAACATTTTTATAAAAAATATCAAAATGTTGATGTGATGAAGGGAAAAGGAAAAGAAGAGGATATTTTTGTCTAAACTGATCAAAAATCTACAAAATGGGAACAAACTTGGATTTTTGATAGTGGGTTATTTCCATATATGATAGAAGATTTGAATCTTTTGAATAAGATGAATTATTTTGAAGAATTTATAGTTACTTTGGAAATAATGAGTCACTTAGAATCAAATGGGTTGGATCTACCATCATTGGGAAAGAAAAGTTGAAATCCAAAAGCGACTTATTTATTGATGGGTTAAAAAAATATATTAAGTGTTTAAAAACTTTGTGACAAAGGTAATAATTTTTTTCATAAAATATAGTTTTTTAAATAGATTTAATTATGGGAAAGTTATAAATAAAGGCCAATTAACTAAGTAAAATTTGATTCAAGTTCGTTGTGAATAAAGTTCATTTTATCTTTGTATTATGAAAGAAAATTAGCTATGACATAACAGGACAAACACATGTGTTAGATAAATATGAGTAAGTTAACAAAGAAAGATGGTATCCATGATATTATTGATAAGGAAAGTAGAAGATGTTGGTGCTGTTTAATTTTCTAGAAACAGATGATGAAAAAATCAATTCATAAGAAAGTTGAGATACATTCAACTCATCCCTTGGAGATGATTCAATTTTATATCTCAAGGCCAATGATTTAATAACAGACACACACACACAGATATATATATATATATATATACGTACTTTATTTACATCATTGATTATTTTACTCACATTACATGTATTATTTTTTAAAAACATAAATCATAGGCTTTGAAAATGCTTAATTGTTTATTAAGAATAGAAGAAAAATAATGTGGATATTCAATAAAGAAGTTACAAACTGATAATGGAGGAAAATATAAAAATGAGGTGTTTAGAGATTATGTTGTAAAACATGTCATTCATCATGAGTTTATTACACTATACATACCATAGAAAAATAATATTTATGAAAGAAGAAACAAAAGTTTGGTGTAGATGGAAAAACTAATTTTGATTGAACATGATACTTATCATTATTTTTGGTTCCAGACTATCAGTAAAAAACTTTATATTTAAAATCAATGTTTCTATATAAGGAACAATTATATGAATTCTTATGTATAAAAATTCTATTTTAATGAAAGTAAGGGTGTTCAAAAGTAATTATATTATAAAAGTCAAGGGTAGAAATCTTAGAAAGTTTGATAAGAGAGGGGTTGATGGAATATTTCTTGGCTATGCTACTAATAGTATATAACATATATGTTATAATAGATTAATATGAAATATTATTTTTTCAATAGATTTATTGATCCTGAAAAATATTATAAGAATGTTTTAAAAATATATATATACGTGGAAGATGGGGAAGATGATGTTATTGCATTTGAGCAACATGAAAATGTAATTAATTATAGTAACAATGTTGATGCTCTAAAATATGAGGATTTATAATCATATATATCATGTTACAATGAAAAACATTATACATATCATTATGTGATGAAGAAACAAGTATAAGAACTTGAGCCTTAGCCCGGTTGGCGAGGACTCGGCAAGTGCATCCAAGTGACCTAAGATCAAATACGTGTAGAGACATATTTATAGGTTACTGTAGGAGTACTATAGAATTACTCTTGAAAGAATTTTAGTATGCACTATTCATTACTGTAGTAGTTGGATCTATTCATAAATCTGGGCATTCGGGCCACCAGTTTGGTCCTTGGGTCCTGTAAGGCCCTTAGGCCACCCAAGGCCTTCAGGACAGTTGTCTCTTAAGGCCATCAGGCCTCCCCAAGGACTTTGGGCCACCCCAAGGACTTTTATCCACATGAAATTGCAGATTAAACCAATCAAATATTATAAGGGACACGGCTCAACAATGAATATTAAAAATAGGTGCATCCACCATAGTAAAGCTAATCATAATTGGAAGACTAAGAGGGTATAAAATTTCCATCAGGACCTGGCCTCTGAAGCTATGCACAAGATAGCTAGTCAACTAGACTTGCGGAGGTGGAGTGCTGATATCGTAGCATTTTCTAGGGAGGGGCAGTTCCAATTTGTCTTTTCTGGTTGATTCTTTTAAGAACTATGAGTTATGTAACAACTTAAGCCTACTGGCATTGTAAGGGTTCCACATCAGCCATTGAAAAGTGGATTATTAAAAATAAATAAAAATGAAGGATTTTGGTCCATTTAGGTAAGAAAAAAGTAGAAGTTTATTACATCATTTGAGATTAACAAAAATTGTTTTAAACCTGAATATATTTAAATTCTATTTTACATAACTCTTTATAATCACAGTTTGATACAAAATATGTTGATGAATCTTGTTTGTACCCAGAGTTTATTGATTTTATAAATTAATAGTTTGATTAGATTGAGAATAATGATACTTGGGAAATTTTAGCCAAACCAAAAAATAATCATGTGACTGTCACAATATGTCTGTTTTTAAAAAAAGTTAAATTAAGATTGTGAAGTGATAATAAACAAAACATAATTGGTTTTTAAAGGTTACTCACAAATTAAATGCTTTGATTTTGAAGAAACTTTTTCTCCATTGTAATGATTATAATCTATAATAATTTTTCTTTTTATCACCACACAATGAGGTAATAGAATTTTTCTAATGTATATAAAGTATAATGTTCTTAATGGAGATATTGATAAATAAGTTTCTATTGAAAAATGAGTGGCTTCATGATTCGTAAAAATGAAATCTACATGTGTAAGTTGAAAAATTATTCTTATGGATTGAATAAATCTTGAAGACATAGGTATTAATTTTTTTACATTTTATTAAGGAAGATAAAATTTAAGAAAGGAATAGTTTATAGAAAACTCTACATCAAATAAAATCAAGAGGATTCCGTTATTATGATTATTTATATTAATGACTTCATATTTAACGAGAATGATAAAGAAACATGTGAAAAGTTTTCTAAGGTGATGAAGAAAATATTTGAAATGTACTTGCTAAGAGAAATGAAATATTTTCTTAGATTACAAATATTAGTATAGAATAAATGTATTTTTCCTATATCAAGAGTAGTATTCTAAGAAACATCTAAGTAAGTTTGTCCTATAATATTTAAAACTAGTTTCCATTCCAATTTTAGTGGGAACTATGTTTTAAAAATACGGAGTAGAGAAATAAGATGATTTTAAGGAGTTTGGGATGTTGTTTTGAAGTTTTATATATCATATGGATTCAAGGATAGTATTATTTATGTTGTTAGTTTGTGAAAAATATTTCAAAGTGGTCCAAAATAATCTCATCTATTGGATATAAAAATTATTCTTAGATATATAAAAGGAACAACTAATTAGGTTAAAAAATATAATATCTTAAAAGATATTGATTTGTTTGGTTATACATATGCTGAATGGACATGAAGTGTCGATGTTAGAAGATCCACATATGGTAGAGTTTTATTTTTGGGGTAAAGCTTTGTGATCCAGAATACAAATATTTTTTGTTTGTAACTCTCAATATGGATAAAGCTAAGAATGTGTATGACACTCAAGCTGCAACACAACTTATGTGGATGAAGACTCAGTTAGAATATTTGTTATTTGAAGTAAATTTATCCCTGCTCTTTTCTTGTGATAATCAAAATTCTATAAATATCACAAAAAATCCAGTGCAACATTCTATTTTAAAGAATATTTATATCACATATCACTTCATCAAATAGAATTAGGTGAATAATGAACTAAAATTTGAATATATTCCAATAATGGAACAAGTTGCTGATAAATTCACTGAGCCATTGACAATTGTTTTTTATAAGATGAGTTTGAACATGGGTATACAACCTCCCTCTATTAAAGTATTAGGTATGTGAATCCATCCTCTTTCTCATCCTATATTTGGATAGAAATTTCAATGGGGAGAAAAATGTTTTAACATAAATCAATCAATTGATATAAACTTAATTTTTTAAGGAGACATGCATTTAAGGGGATATTTTAAAAGAGGAAAGCTGTGATTTCATTATGTGTGAAATATTTTAATAATTTTTTATGTGGATATTATAAATATTATAATTTTAGGAAAAAATGATTTTTTTTGAAAGTTTATGGTTTGTGGAAGAATTTTATTAAGTTCCTCCATGTAAAAAACAATTTTTTTTTCAATTTATTTACAAAATAAATTTCAATTATATATGCTTATAATTATTGGATAAATAATCCATTTATTGAGTTACAATGGTTCAGTTATTTATGATTCTTGGTTATCAAAAAAATACAAAGGGGGATATTTTTGGGACCAAGTTAGCTGAAGGAGTTTTTTTGGGGTTTTTGGATGTTCTTTTGAATAATATTGGTTGGATTAATTTTAAAAAAATAAGGTTTTCTAAAATTGATATCATTTTTTGTATTAAAAAAATTAAACCTCTTTGTAAAGTTTAATAAAAAAAGAAATAAAATGGAGTGGATAAGATAAAGGTTTCCTATACAAATTCTATTAGATGAAAATTTTGAATCTAATAATTACAGATGAAGTTTGGTACTAAAATTTTTCACTTAAAGTTTCCAAAGTTCTAATAGGACGAAATGTTTGATTATAAAATTTAGTGATGATTTTTTGTTATGAAAGTTTCCAATATCATGAGTTTTAAAAAATATCATGATCAAAGTATGAGTTGAAAAGATGATAAATTTTCTTAATTTATAAGGGGAGAAATATGTTTTTATATAAAATATAAATACTATAATGTTCAAATGAAACAATTAGATGAAGTTTGTGTTTGATGTTTCACTAATGTTGGAAGTTGTGACTATATGAATTGTTTTAATTTATCAAATTTGAATTTTGTTATAGGAATAAAACTAGACATACGATGTCCATTAGATATACGAAACCTATAAAAACATATTGTGTAAAAATTTCCATAAAATGTTTATGTAAAAACATAAGAAGAAATGTTTTCAATGTTTAAATATTAAGTTAATGAAGATTTATCATTATATAAAGTCCCTATTATGAATTAATTTGGATGCACTAAGTTCCTTCTTAGTCATTATAATGATAATTTGAATTGATAGTGGTCACTTAATTGAGAATGGATTTGAAAAAAATGTTCTAAAAACTTGATTTTTTTGTTTTTTTAATAGTGAATGGTTTTTTATGGGGAAAATGTTTTGGGGTGAATTATCTTTTATGAAACATGTTATTAAATTTATGTTTATAAATAATTCAATTTAAAGTGTATGGTTTTTTTTAAAAGGTAATTTTTGAATCATGGTAAGTGTATTTGTAGGCATGACAATTGGTTCGATTGAAATATATTTGTTTAAAACTTTGATGTATGAATTAGTTTAACCCCATGTATTATGTTATTTTATTCATCCTTCTATAATGATATGGATGAAATGGGTGTGTGTTTTCCCTATAGGGAATCTTTATTTTAGTTGTTTAGATGTAGACCCACTTTAGAATGGTGTCAATTATCTATCGAATTTTTTTATTTCAATGACTACAATCTATAGAGTCTCTTTGGTGATTCTTTGGTCAGAATGATTCTTTTGGATATTTTTTTTGAGTTTTACTTGGATTTTTTTGAGTGAATAGACACTTTGGGATTTCCCTTGTCTTTCCTTGAGGAATGTTAATTCTATTGGGGGTGGTTCTTTCTTGAGTGTTTGGTGGTGCCTTTTTCCATTAAGGGATGCCAACCTAATTTTTTGATGTTGTTTTGAAGGGGTTTAGAATGTGGAAGTCTTGGGTACATTCATGGTAAACTATGGCATGTTTTTCCTCAGCATAGGTAGTTCCCTATATGGTGCCTTGATTATTCAGATGGAATCACTGGGGATTCAGTGTTCTAGGTGTAATGCTCCAAGTCTCTTCATCATCCATCTTTGTTATAAGGATTTATCACTAATTCTTATTTAGGAATGTCTTGTTTGAGGTCTGTTGGTTGTGTATTTTCTCCTACAATTTCAGCTATCTTGTTGTATTTTTTTTGAGTTGATGGATTGTTATGATCTTCTAAAAATGATTTCTTTTTTTTGGTACTTTTATATTTCAGTGGTATTTTAACATCTCATCACCTTCTTTTAGTTATTCCTTATATATCATTTTATTTTGGGTGAATTTCATACCATTCATGTTTGGAGAGTTTTGTTTTGAGTAAAATGACCTAAAGTTAATAGATGTATATATTTTTTGAGTTAACAGAGTTTTGGTATAAATGTGATAAAGGATTCAGGCGGTGTTGTTATATTGTTGGGAGTTTTCGATTGAATTTTAGTCTAGTGCTTCCTATAGGTCCATCATATCTTGTAAAAAAAATTTACGACATAAATGTGTCGTTGGAAACAAACTGCAAAGTTGGTTTACATTATAAGAATATTGTAATCCATAAAATCTTTATTATTCCATAAACTCCTTTTAAAACATAATACATGATTTTACACCATAATAACATCACTCAAGAAAATAATAAAATATAAGGTGATGTGTTTTTAGTGTAATTAACTCATGGGGTGATTACACCATAAAAGATTTATTTACATTATAAAACCTTGGTCTCAATAGGAATAATTATGCAAAACATATATATTTTCTCATTATTAAGGAAAACATTCTTCTCCCTTAAACCCTAGGTATTCTCTAATGATATTTTTTGTATCTATGCTCCTTCCAAATAATATCATTCGATGCTTGATATTCATTGTGGTCACACTGATTCTTTCTGGGAAAGTGCTATTTTTGTTTCTTTGTTTCCATTGATCATGGTAGCATCATTGTGCTATGCTTTTGGATCTGTTGATCCTGTTGCAATGTTTTTCTTGGTCATTTCATGATATTTTGTGTGATCTTCCCCTAATGTTTAACCCTTGTATTAGTTTTGGTGTAGTATGTGATTTCCTTGAGATATGTTACATTTATCTTCTCAGCCAACCTCTTCTCTTGTTAAATAGATTAAATTTTAAGGGAATCAGTTCTTGGTCCTCTGGTGTTATATTTTCATTTCTTCATTGTTAGTGGATTTTTTGTGGGTGTGTGAAACCTGAGTCAAGGTAGGTGGTTCCATTTCTAGCCTGTGTTAGATGAAACTTGATTTCTATGGTTTTGATAAATGGTTTTATAAATAAAATTTCATGATTGATTGATTTATTTCTCTATGTATGCAAATGGGTTTCTGATAAATGGTGGGGTTTTTCTATTTTGGTAAAAGAGATTTTATTTTCAATGAATTATGAAATGGATTTATGAAATTATTTTCAAAGAATCGGATTGATGAAATTATTTGAAAAAAATAACACATGAGAATCCTTGGGTACTTAGGTTGAAGGTTTAGTAATAACCATTATCCATTTATAATTATGGGTAGTTCACTCATGGGGTGTTACTATACTCCCTAGGCTAGTTGTTCTAGGGAATTTTTATACACTATTGGGAGTTTCACATTTTAGGGTGCTCCTATACTCTCTAGATTTGATTTTTATGTTTAGAGACCTGATGCACATTATTTTCTATGTTTGGTATTGACTTTCTATCAATCCTAACATGTAGTGATCCTTGTCATGATGTTACCTTTAGTTTTGGTTTGAACTATTTTAGATATGATATGACATGTGATACATGATTTTAACTACTTATATATATATATATGATATGATATGATATGGGATTATTTTACCTGGATTATTTAGAACTTTGGAAAAAGGGTAATGTTTTACCAATTTTTTGATATAAAAACCATTTCACTGATTATCATTCCTTTTTTTCTTTAATGCTTAGCATTTTTGGATTTTTGTATAGAGACTTTCTATGAAACACCTGGGTGAGATCCTACTAATCCAATTTAGCTCACACCTTATGCATCCATTTGACAATGCATAGTCCTCATTATGTCTTTCAATGCAAGGAAAGTCAAGACACCACAGTTAGGTGGTAAGGTTTTTGTCATCTATTTAAGAGTATTTGGTGGTGATATGGCATACGATTTCCCCACTATCACATGGAGTAGCTATTTCGAGTTTTCTTTTTTTCCTTTTTTTAGTCTCATGCCTTGGATTTTTTAGTTACTTTTGAGTTGTATTATTTATCATATATTCCTTCAGTTATGAAATATTTTTTATTCCTAGCTTCTTTTATGATGTATATTTCTGCAATGTATATGTATACCATATTTCCTTCTTAAGGTTGGGTGAAATCGTTCCTTATGGTTTTTGATGATGCATAAGTTCTAGTCTCTACTCTATAGGGATTAAGAATACCCTTTAGGTATGTGGAATATTAGGCCACATTCCTGATTTGAGGGTAACCCGAGTCAGTTCATTGAAAATATTCTATCAAAGGAAGGTTATACTCAGTATTTGGAATTTGGTAGACTGGAGGTAGGATTTTCATGACTTTAGAGGTAGGTTTCTGCAAGTTCTTATACAAATCCTTCCATTATGAGACTCATTTTACCATGGGATGTTGGGATGTGTGTCTCCTATTTTGAGTTCTTGATCTTAACCTTATTTTTTTAATGGTTTTCTAGTCCAATCATTGATTTTTTCAATCTTTTGTTACTTTATTCTAATTTTTAGGGTGTAGTGATATGCCTTTAGGATGTATTTCACGAGTTCTATAGGATTATATTGTGGATACTCCTCAATATAATTTTCTTTTGGATTATAATCTTACAGATACTATCATGCAAGTAGTTCATGTTGTGGACCAAAATGTAAGAAAAGTCCAGAAAATAGTTTTTGAAGTACATTTAGGAGATAAAAGAGAAATAGACAGATCTTAGGAGTAGTTATGTGAGAAACCACCACAATTTAAGTGTATAAATGATCCATAAGAGGTATATGACTGGTGAGAAAAGATTGATCATATCTTTAAATTCCTAGATACACATGATAATATCATAGTGAAGTGTGCGATGTTCATACTCAAGGGTCCCAATAAGTGATGGTAGGATTCCATGGTATAAGAAGATAATAATGCAAGCTTAGACTAGAAGGGGATCAATACCCTATTCTTCAATAAATTATACATAGAATCTCTAATAATGAATAATTATTTAAATTTTTGATCTTTTCAATAGGGAGATAAATTCATGTCATCATACAATAATTAGTTCACGAAGTTGGTTTGTTTTGATTTTGAGGTAGTGAAGAATGACTAGATAAAATTTTAGAACTACCTCCATGGTTTTAAACTATATATTAGATTGTAGGAATTCATGATGTATCTTTCTTCCTCTGTAGAGACAATATATAGGTAAATTATGGAAGATATTGATATGGAAAGAGTGTTTGGCTGTTCTGGAACTTCTCTTCTACATAGTGTAAGATTTAATAGCGTGCATGGGAAGAAGAGGATGTAGAATGATAATTTTAGGAGTGGTGGTTGTGGTTCTCCATAGAATTATTCCTCCATACCATCACTCACAAGCAGTAGTGTATCCCTAAATTGCAATCTGTGTGGCATGGTCATGCACAACTAACATTCTTGTTATTTTCCTACAAAGTTGTTCAATTTTTATGCCTGTGACTACCATTTGAAGAATTTATATTAGAAAATGTCTACTACTCATTATTTCTAGGGATCGTCAGCTCCAAAGGCCACTATGGTGAATTCATATGAATAAAAGACTATTTGGATCCAGATATATGCCTTATTATTAAATCACATTCACATAGTGGATGAGTTCTAATGGACGTTGGATCAGGTCCATCAATAGTAATAGATACCATAATTATTTCACTTTCTGTTGTGATTGTTTTATTTTATACAGTTCCTCACACTTATTTATTTATTCTTGTCTTTTTAATGTTATCAAACTACCAATAGATCTCATGTAAATTATTATGGAGTTAGTGATACCTCTTGTGAATAAGAACGAGTAAGGGTTTCATTTTCCTTTTTGTTTTCTATCAATAGTTAATGCAGAGTTTGTATGAGATTTCTTCAATCTCAATTTGTATTTATTTGACATCATCATTAGGATGGATTTCCTTATCACTCATAATGATGATATTGATTTTTATCATTGAAATGTCTCATTCCATGTTGTTGATGAGAGATCTCAAGTGTTTTAGGGAGAGTGAAATCCATAGTATTCTTATACAGGATATTTATTCCCAGTTCTTGAGAGTTTTTATCTATTGTTGTAGTTGACCCTGTTTAATTTTATTCTCTTATTGATTTCTCATGATTTTTTTTGGTAATTTCTTGATGTTTTCCCTAATGAATTCTTTAGTATTCCTTTATAGATGGAGGTTTAGTTCATGATTTATTTGGTTCTAGGTACATTGCTGATCTAAATACCCAATTTCCATATAGAACAAGTGGATATTAAGGATCTCAAGACTTAGTTGGATGATCTAATGGTTTAAGGTTTCATTCACCCCAATGTTTCTCCTTGGGCATATCAAATAATATTTTCTAAGAAGGCTGAAAATTCACTTTGATTTTGTGTGGACTATTATAAGGTGAACTTGGTGATGGTTAAGAATAAGTATCCTTTACTTTTTATGGATTATTTTTTTGATTAGTTAAAGTGGGAAAGGGGTTTTCAAAGATAGATCTTTGGTTGGGTTATCATCAACTCAGGGTTTGAGAGTTTAATAAAAAGAAGATATCTTTCAAGAAAAGATATGTATATTATGAATATCTTTTTATGCCTTTTTTATGAATGATGATCCTATAGTTTTTATGGATTTGATAAACTAGATATTACATAAGAATCTCGACACCTTTATGGCAGTGTTCATGGATGATATTTTGGTTTATTCGATATTCAATCATGATTAGGAACATTATATGAGTTTGGTTTTACAAAATTTGAGGAGTCAATTTCTATATAGAATTTTTTTAAAATGAATATTCTTGATATAAGAAGTGAAATTCAAGGGGAACGTGTTCTAAACATGATTAATCAGTTGATCCTAAGAAGGAAAAAATTATCTTTTCATAGGAGGAGCCACAAAAATTCTTTGATATTTAGAGATTCCTTAGTCTTGATGGAAACTATCAAAGATTTATTAAGGATTTATAAATGTTTTCATCACCTTTGACGACTCATACCTAGAATGGTTTGAAGTTCACATATGATGTGAAATGTTACTCTTCTTTTGAATAATTGAAATAGTTTCTGGAATTGGATCTTATTCTGATCTTACCTGATCCTGGTAAGGTTTATTTATTGTTCTGGGATGCATCAGGTGTTCGTTTGATTTATGTGCTTATACAAGATGATCATGTTATGGTGTTTACTTCCCATAAACATTTACCACATAAGATGAATTACCCCATACATTATTTGGGGATTTTAAAATTTATGCATGAACTTAAATATTGGCGGAACTATCTCATTGGGGATCATAGTATTTTCTAGAAATAAGAGCCTAAGATATACATTTTCTCTGAAATAATTTAATATATTATAGAGGTTATTTTTGGAATACATTAAGTAATGTTTCATTGACATCCCCCACAACCAAGGGAAGGGGAATGTCTCTACAGATGCTCTTAGAAGAAATATACCATCACAAGCTATTTTTGGCATCGAACGAAGTGTGTAACATTATGGGAATCTTCGCTCAGTTTCATCTAGGTTATCAATAGAATATTTTAGGTTTGTTTCTGACCAATGTTCAATTATAATCAACTCTCCTTGAGTATATTATACATATTTATCATCATGATGATAATTTTAGAGGAAATCTAGAATCCCTTTATAACAAGGATACCATTTTTGGTTTGTATATCTCATCATTTGTTATTATCTACTTTAGGGATTGTGTTTTCATCCCAGAATATGTGTGGAAATATTTTTTATTTAACTATCATAGTTCATTGTGGTCCATTAATCTGGAAATTATGAAGATGTATTACAAAATGAAATGATGATTTTGGTGGCTGGTTATGAAGAGTGGCATTGCAGATTATGTGTCCCACTATTACACCTTGAAACAGATAAAGGTAGAGAATCCCAAACCTTCTACTTGGGAACATCCTCTTCCTGTGCTGGTTTAGTATATGGGATGATGTGTCCATGGAAATTTTTTTGGATTAATATAGACTCCCTGAGGGAATAATTCTTTCTTGGTAGTGATTGATTATTCGAAAAAGTATTCCCATTTAATTCTGACCAGGGACACCACTAAAGTTAATGATTTGGTTAGGATTTATGTAAAGGATGTTGTGAGGTTACATGGGGTTCCCTATGATTTTGTTTTGAAAAAGGATCCTAAATTTTCCTCATGGTTCTAGAAGATTCCCTTGGATGTGATAGTGACTCATTTCAACTTGCATACAACTTACCATCCATAGAAATAATATCAAACAGAGCATGATATTCATATCCTAGTGGATATAATCATCACATATATCTTTGATTCTAGTGGATTTTGGATATCCATCTCGAACTGGTTGAGTTTTCTTATTAAAATTTTTATTAATTGTTTATCATAGTGGTTCCCTTTTATTATTTGCGTGGTTTCCTGTGAAGGTAAAATCCTTATAAGGAAGATGCGAGTGAGACCTCTCTTATAGAGATGAGTCTCATTTTGGAGACATTGGTGATGATTCAAGAAATACATCGACATATGATAACATATCATAGTTAGAAGAAATTGATTTTAGATTGTCGACACCACCCTTTTTAGTTTTTTGTTGTTGAATGAGTTTTCTTAAAAGTTTCTACTTAGTTGGGTCACCCTTGGCTTGGAATGTAGGGAAAAATTATCTCTATGATATATTAGGATATTTTAGGATACTTAGTGTATTGGAAATGTTTCTTATTGATTGGAATTACCACCTCATTTGATATATATTCATTATGTTTTCCATATATCTCATCCCATGAAATATCATCCTAATTCCTCTCATGTTTTGAGTTGGTAATAGATTGAGTTAAATCCAGACATTTTTTTTGTAGAGTAGGTAGTGAAGATAATTAAATATTAGGTGAAATTATTACTTGGAAATTCTAACTCATTATTCACAGTTTTTTGGTGAAATAGATCATATTCTCATGAGTCTTGGGATCATGAAATGTTAGTGTTAGTGAGGGATAATTGGCCTCACCTCTTTCTAGACCCCCATTCTTCCACATGAATTCCTAGGGAAATAAAGTCTTATGGTATGTATTTTTTAACTTCATTTTACCTTATTTTAAGTATTCCTTGTCTCCCCTTTTCATTTGGGTGTATTTTTGACCTTTTAATATCATATATCATTTGGGGGGGGGAATGAACTAAAGTTTGATGACGTATATTTATTTAAATTAAGGAATTGAAAGTATAAATTTGATAAAGGATTAGGGGGTGTTGGAATATTTATCATTTTTTTTACATAATATTGTTTTGGTGCAACCTACAGGACCATATTACACTGTAAGCCACATTTATAGAATAATGTGTCACAAGGAACAAGATTTTAAGTCAATTTTTGAAACAATAATACTATAATCCATAAAATACTTTTTACATGATAAAATCCTTTTAAGTCGTAATACATTCTTTTAAACCATAAGAAATTCTCTTGAAAAAAAATACTAAAATATGAGGTGATGTGTTTTTCTACATACTTAACTCATGTGGTGATTATTCCATAAAATATTAGTTTACACTACAAAACATTCATCCAACTAGGTTTAACTAGGAGGTGCATCTTATGTTTTTCATCCTTTATATAGGATATCCTCTCCCTAAAACCCAATGTACTCTCCTATTAATTTTGAGTATCTCTATTCCTTTCTGATTTCATTGTTTGACACTCAATATTTGTTTTGGTTGCGCTACTTTTTCCCTAGTAATAAATATTTATACTTCTTCATTTACATTGACTGCACAATCAACACAAGGGTAATCCTCTGGGGGAAGATCGCACAAGGTATCTATTATGATATTCTTGTGGATCTTTTTATCATTTGGTGATGTTATTAATGATCATTTCAAGATCCCCTGTGTGATATTCCCTTAGAGGATAACCCTTATGCTGATTTTCATGTGTCATGAAAGTTCCTTGAGGTATGTGTTTTTTATCTTCTCTGTCGAATGGTTATCTTTTTAAATTGATTCTAATATATGATAAATGGTCCTGGGGCCTTCAAATTCATCTTTTAATTCCTTCCTTGTGGGTGGATTTTATATCGGGTGTGTGCATATTGAGTTGAGGTAGGTGGTTCAGTCTCTCACCTTTGTTGGATGAACCTTTATTACTCTAGTTTTGAGAAAAAGTTTAATTAATAAAATGGATTGATCGATTGATTGATTTTGGTGTGTGTGAAAATAGGTTGATGATAAAAAGGAGGGTTTTTTTATTTTGGTAAAATAAATGGGATTCTCAATAAATTGTGAAAATTATTTATAAAATGGGTTTTAGGGAATGGTTTGGATGAAATGATTTGAAAAACATACCACATGGGACACCTTTGGTACTTAGGTGGAAGGTATAGTAATATAACTCGTTTGTTGATACCATTGGGGGGTTCACTCATGGGGTGTTCCCATACTCCTGAGGCATGTTGTTCAAGGGACTAATAGAAACTATTAGGAGGTTCACTTTCTGGGGTGTTACTCTTCTCTCTAGATTCAATACATATTTATAGAGACCTGATGCATGTGATTATCTATGATTGGATATGAGTGTTCTAGCTATCCTAAACTGTAGAGATCCTTATCCTGATTTCACCTGTGATTTTGGTTTGTATTGTTTTGGATATAATATGATATGTGATAAATGATTTGAACTAATTATATATATATGATATGATTTATAAATAATTTACTTGGATTATTTACAATTATGGAAGAATGGGAATTTTTTACCTTTCCTTTTATTTAAAAAATGATTCACTGATTATCATTCCCTATTTTACTTAAAGCTAAGAATGATTGGATTTTTTAAAGATACTTTTTATAGAACACCTAGTTGGGATCCTACTAAGCCTGTTTAGCTCACACCCTAAGCACCCCTTCTGTAGTATATAGATCTTGTTCTGTCTTTCGATATAGGGAAATGCAAGGAAAAACAATGAGGTGGTGAGGTTTTTGTTAGCCATGTCTAGGAAGATGGTAATGAGATGGTTTGGTTTTTACCATTCTATCACATGTAGTAAATTTTTATAGTTTTGGTTTTTTCCTTTACTGTTGGACTCATATATTGGAGTTGTTTAGCTACATTTGAGTTGTATCATTTTCACTATATTATTTTAGTTATGACATATATATTTATTCCTATTTTCTATTCCACTGTTTCTCTTTGAAATGTATATATATTCCATATTGTATGCTTTAAGATTATTGAAATCATTCCCTATGGGTTTTTGATTCCCAAGTTCTAGTACCCATCCCATAGGGATCGGGAACTCCCTTGGCATGTAGCGTATAGGATCAGGTGCCATGTTTGAGGGTAACCTGGGTGAGTTCTTTATTGGTATCCCTAGTGAACCCTTCTTCTCTTATGGTTGTCTAGATCTTGTGGATCTTGGGAGTGATTAAATATCATGGTTAGTTTTTTCATCCCATTAGTATAATTCTAAAATTTTGGGGAGACCAAAAAAATGGTTCAATTATGGTATTTGATTCCTTCTTTTCTTGTGTGTGATTCTTCATTCATGTTTGAGTGGTAATGTGTGGTTTGGGACCTATTATATGTTTACTTCCTGACCACTCCCAACTAAGAGAAGAGTGTTAATATTTATCCACTATTCGTACCTTAAGATATTTATTTATGACCGGTGATTGAGCTTCATTGGTCCTTTCCATAATACCCCCTTTTTTATTGGGGTATTCCATATGTTTCTTAGTGATTCTGTAGAGAGTTAACCATTTTTCCTATTTTGAAAACTCTCTTAATTAGTTTATTGTCCTTTATGGTTCTAGGTGATGAGGGAATATGAAATTTTTGGTGTGTCCAATTTCCACATTGATGATATTTTTTCAAGTGATTAGAATAATTTCTAGTTACTCTTTTCAATTCTCAAACTGTGACATGGTAAGGGGGTTGGACCCCATTATTTTTTGAGTAAAATGTTTCATCCAAGGCATTCTGGGGGAATAAATCTCTATGTTGGGGAGTTCAATCACATTGAAACCCAAGGTTTCCTATTTTATTTTATTTATTTATTTTTTATTATGTCCTATAATTTTAGGAAAAAATGGGTTTATATTTTAAATTTATAAAATTTTAGCATGGGTGCATAGTTGGCACACAGTTAGTAGAAACAATGCTTCCACCTTGTGAACGTGTCTGTAACTTGACATATCCATATTGGAAGACCATCTAATGGTTAGGTTTACCATGTGACCTACCCAGGTAGGGTGATAAAGAACTTATAATAAGTATTGCACATTTGAGGCATGGTTTTACCCACTATGAAGACAAACTGTGCAACTTTCCCAACTACATGAAAATTTTAGAAAATACTAAAATTAACTTCCTATGTTTTTTCCTAAGTAGAAACCCTCTTAACCGCTCTCCCAATTCACATGATGGAGGCCCAAGTGGCACCAACTTGACATGAGACACCCTATACTCCACTTTATTTGGATCAATTTCAAGAGGGATCGCTGGTATGTTATTTACTGAATCACTAGGTAAGAATATTCTCTTATATCTATAGGTTATCTTCTCCCTATTTCAATAGTTTTATTTTTCCTTTTATTTAGGGTTTATTTTTTCTGAACACTAGTGTGTGTGGGGGGGGGGGGGGTTGGTTTGATATTTACTTTTTTGGTGTCTAGGGCCATTAAAGGTTATCTTTGGTCCACTATTTATGATTCTAATTAATATTTATGAGTTTCTCTTTGAATCTAGTTATATTTATCCATATTTAAGTATTTAGAGTTTGGAACACTTTCCACTTTATATTTATACTTATGTTTTAGGTGTTTATTATTATTAATAAATATTTCTATGATCCTCATTGAAGGGTAAACCAAATTTAACATGGTTTCCAACAAGTACAGTGGGTGTTTTTCTTTAAAAATATATGATTTAATATTATTCAATAAATTCCTTACACACCAGTTATTTTATAAATGACTGGATACCCTTTGTTAATATGTTAATTTTTTAAGTATTTTTTTTTGTTTTTTAAAAATTAATTATCTATTTCTCCTCAATAATTACTTATAATTTATTATAATACTTGAAATTCTAGGTATTGATAAAGTGTTTCAAATTGTTTTTCAATAAAATAATGGGGTTTTTCATATTCCTTTTTATATATAGCGTTTATTCACATATACATGGTTATACCTATATATGTATATGTTTACAAATTCACATAGGAACAAATGAATTTATAAAATTGGATATATATATATATATATGTGTGTGTGTGTGTGTGTGATAGAGAAATTATATATGGGAATCATGTAATTAGAACCTTAATAATTATGAAACTTGGATCTTAAGTTATCCTTGGGTTTCAATTTGGATTTAAATTGAATTAGTTTTTATTAAATTTAATTATGAGACCCCTTTGGAATATTCAAGGGATTTTCCCTGTGTTTTTGAATTTGAATTGGATTTTAAGAGTGTTATTTAAATGTGTAAATTACCAATTGGAAATGAATATATTTATTATGATGTTTTATAAAAGGATTCTAATTTTTTATACCATGAAATGATATTGTTTTGATGAATTTTGATTTATCTCTTAGGGGTTTAAAATATTTTCTCTTTGATTGATAAATGAAATAGTTTTAAAGAGGCAAGTGTACTTTTGATGAGTGAAATGGTTTGTGATGGGTTGATGAAAAGACCTTGGTCTTTAAATCAAATGTGATGTTATGAAAATGGGTAATTCACATAGAAATATGAGTATCAAATGGGGAATAATAGATTAATTTTCACTTAGTATTATGCCACTTTACTAAAAAAATGAAATAGATGATGGTCTTGGATTCGTAGATAGGTGACACCACTAAACTAGGCCAAAAAATGTACTCCTTAGTGGGTGAAATAGATTTTTTTTAATGGATGGGTGTTAACATACCTATAATATATGTAATAAAATCCTTTGCGGCACACCATTAGGTCAAGGAATACAGTCCTCAGTGGATGAGATGCAACATCCTAGATGGACACCATCACACCACTAGTCCAGAACAAGTTTTTTTTATGGTTGCAAAAACATTGGATTTTTAATAACTAGATCATGAGATGATCCATGGATCTTGTGTTCATGTTAACCTTAGATGAACTAGGTATTTTCCATAATTTTCATGTTTATGAAATTATTATTTTTTGGTTCATGCCACTCTTTTATAAAAGTTTTAATGTATTTTTCTTTCATTAATTTATTAAATTTTTAGATAATTTAATTATATTTATTTAAATAAATTTACTATGAAATATTTTTGTTTTTCTCTCTTCATTAAAAGTTTTATGGATTGAAAAAATATTGTTTCTAAAAATTATTTTAAAAATGGTTTAGAAAAATGTTTATAAATAATGGTGGGTTATCCCAATGAAATGTTTTTCATGTGAATTATTACATTTAAATAAATATAAAAAAAATTATATTTGTAAAAATATTATTTTCTATTTTTATACTCAATTATATAATACTTATTTTTTTAATATTTTATTTCAAACTAGGATAAACAATATCCTCTATTAAAATAATTATACTAGGGGTGTGGTTTCCATTAAAATGCTCACTGATCCCTTTTGATCACACCTATATATATATATATATAATTTTATGTTCTATTTCATTCATTTCTACATTTTGAACATTGAGACCATAATATTTTATGATGACTTATAAAGTCACATGGAGGTATGCTTTCATTTTTCATTTTCTTTTTTTCATATAAAAAATTATCCCTTTCACTAATTTATATGGCTGAAGGTGTATTATTATTTTCGTGTATAAGGATAGGTATATGATGGCTATCATTTTAGTAGGAGAGGGTGTTCAGGGTGAGTGTAGGGATTATTTATATTTTATTTGGTTCCTTGTTTTAATTATTTAAACTATTTTTTTCTAATATATTTTTCTTATTTTATACTGGTGCATGGACCACTGAATTATGAAGTGGTGATGCCCATTTTTTCTACTTATTTATATTATTTTTTGTAAACAATGATTCTAAAGTGGTGGTTCCAAGATTCAAAAGCACTTTTTCCAGCCTATGGTCACCTAGAAGGCCCTTCGAGTGTGTCTCGAGCCTACTTATATGTCCAATGAATAGAAGAACCACATTAGTTAATGACATGGATAACCACATGGGTAGGGAGAGAATGACTAATATTCATATCGACAGTATAAGGATATCCTAGTGTGAGTCACTACAAGAATTTATATGGGAGTAGAAATAGATGATCTATCAACAGAATAATTGAAAAGTGAGTTCCTATAAGGACCAATCCTTAAATAATTACATATTATAGTGGATTTGGATTATAATTCATTTTATTAAATTCAAAAAGATATTTTAGGTTTATATTTTTAATGAATTAGGTTATAAATATTATATTAAAAACCATATTTTAAAAATAGGACACTTCTAATACTAATCAACTTTTCACAAAATGTAAAATCTTAAAAATAAAATGTGATTTAATTTCATGATAATTCATCAAGATATTAACCCAACTTATTTATTTTATTTACCCATCCTTAAAACCTAATGTAATAATTTTAAAAACATGGTATGAGCACAAAAGTCTTAGTTATGGACATAAGGAAAATAAATATGTTAGTCAAGTGATAAACACAAAAATATTTGAATTTTTTTTCATAAAAACATATTTTTATCTAAAAATAGAATCATTTTTCCTTTAAAATGATCATTATCTTACCTTTTAAAATCAAATAATTTACATGAACACTCATAAACATTCATAGAAAAGTCATTTAGGTGATTTGGGAGATCATAACCATAAAACCATTTCAAAAACTATTTAATTGGAATAACCATATAGCCTACTTTCAATAAAATTATATAGAGAACATAATCATTACTCAATGTATTCGATTTCTATTTGGTTGCACCCATCATATAATATATTATGGTCTCACCTTGTGCTTCTGGGTGCACCCATCATATAATATATTTTGGGAATAACCATGAGTGATAATGGGGCTCAACTCTTCGTAAATAATGTACACGGACCATATAATGACTAAAAACCTTGAAAAAATATTTTAAAACCATGTGAAAAATATTTTAGATATTAAAATGAAAAATTTATTAAAAACCAAATTTCAATACAAAAATACTTTGAAAAAAGAGGTTTGTTCTATAAAAAAGATGAAATCTCGTAGAGGAAGTGAACTTGAAATAACAGTTATGATGGTGGGAAAAGTTGTTTTCAACATATATGTTAAAATATAACATTATTTTTTGTCTTTTGAAATTAAATTCAAACATTCCTTAAAAATATTCCTTTTAAAAACCATTGAAAGGATGTCAAAGAAAATCATTTATTAAAATCTTAAAATTGTACACATAATAAAGAAACCATTTTATTTGAAATAAAATTTGGGAAATTTTAAAGGTTTTCATGAATTATTGAGGTTTCATGATGGAGATAAAATATGTTTAGGATTTATATGTAAAAATATACATTCTTTTTGACCTTTTTAAAAAGAGTTGAAAGAGGAAATTTAAAAGGATTTTTAAAAGAAAGTCCCTTACCTTAAGTCTGAATTGTCATATATGTTATTTATCTTCCTCAATAAAAACATATGTTTATTTTATATATTTTTAAAACCATTTTCATGTTTATTATTCCTTTATTTAATTTAATACCATGTTATATACAATTACTTAATCAATTAAATTCACCTCAAGTATTTTGACCATATTTTGATCATATGTCAAAAATGGCTTCAGTAGGATGACTATGGTCAAAGAGGTAATTATTCAATAATATTAATAATAATAATTACAACATAGTTATCATTTTTATAAATTAATTAAATTTTTAAATCCAACCATTAAACATGGTTATGAAAAATGGACTATGTTACAATCATGAAGACGGTATGTCATACTAATAGATGAGTAACGCTTCCATTTTTCAAAGATCATTATGGAAAGAGGGTAAGTATTATTTTATAATTCTATAATTATCATGATATAATAAATATCCTATTAATCCTTTAAATTTACTTATATATATCATCCATGTTATGTAGTGATGAAAAATAAATTACATCATTTTGTTGAGGTGGTAGTTCACACGTACGCACAAAAGAAGTTATAATTTTTTATTGAACTGAAATGTTAAAAGGTAAATGATATATTATATATTAATAATTATAAATATGTCTCTAATATAATATATAAAAATTAATTCCATAATTATAATACATCCATGAAATATGGTGGTGGAAAATGAATTACATCAGTTTGCGAGGCGGTAGTCCACCGTACACATGAACGATGGTTTCATTTCAAATTTAATGGAAGTAGAGATAAATATAGGTTATAATATTACAATAATAACATATAATTATATATAGAAAACTATTTTTATTATTTTATCATGGTTGGATAATATTTTTTTTGTGGTAGAAGAAAATATAAAACATAAATTCTGGATTAAAATCGATACATCTTCTTCAAACGAACTCTTTTTATAATATGTTAAAACCACTAAGGTTGGTGTAAGGCCTAAAACAATAACTCTATAATGAGTTTTGGTATTATATAAAAGTATTTGGGTAGAAATTTATTGAACTAAATGGTTTTTGAAGTTGTAATAAATGAGAAGAAGTGGTTCCCTTTTTTATGAGAGGTGAGGGGCACTCTTGAAGTTCCTCAAAATTTTAAATTAATATTAATTATTTTTCAAATCCAAATGGTTAAAAACAAGTTTATTTAGAATATAGGATTATGATGTGTCTAAATACTCACATACAATATTTTTTTCCTTTTTAGGTCACGTTTTTATACTTATAATTTTGTTTTAATCCCTTGTTAACCTCTTTCACTATTACCATGACAACAAATATTTTTCCAGTTTGAGGACAAATATAGTAACTACAAATGTGAAAAAGGAACATAAATAGGAAATGTTTGATATTATCAACCATATAAAAATCAATTTTCTAAATATAATCTTTTAAGTAATTTTTTTCATTTAATCAATTATTTTTTTACAATATATCATTAAGGTTAACTTTTAGAACTATTCATTATAGATATTTAAATTTCATCAATAAAATAAGTAAAATTTAAAAAAAAAATTTTAATACATTTATAAAATGTAATGGTCATCTAGAAAATTAATTTATCACCAAAATTATCTTATATTATATAATTTTTAATATTTGTAATATCATATATTTGATTTTTCCATTAATTGAATAATTATTCAATCGACATTGTCTAAATATTTAATTTAATTATTTCTTCACTACAAATTTAATTTTTTTTTACCAAGATGAATATAAATATTTTAGATTTAAAATTATTATTTATAAACCAACATATCATCTATTTAAACCTATGATAAAAATATTATAATTATTTAAAATAAGCATGTGACATTTTTGGATTTTATATAACTAAAATGTTATTAAGGTTATAATCAAACCCAAATAGATGCAGAAGACCATATAACTAAATAATGGATTGGTATGGAAGAAATTTACTCATATAATAAACTTAAGGCAAGTGTTTGGGTCATTTTATAATCCATATGATTTTAGTTTCATCATTTGTTACCAGATTTTCCTTTTACTGTGGTAATAAAAATTATCATGGTCACTATTCATATTGACCATAAATAAATGGTTCATATTTACCAAATTTTAACCCAATAATTAAAAATATGGAATCGATTTTTCAAAATTTAATACACAGATATTAAAAAATTTAATTTAAAATCAAAACGGTAGAATGAGAAAAAAAGGTTTTTTCAGAATCATGGTCTCTTAAAATATTAAATGCTTTTATACTTAATTCATGATTAAAATCAATTTCAAAAATCATAATTGGATTATAAAAATTAAATAATGTGATTTTTAGACTAATATAAAATTGCATTTTAATTTATAGTTAATTTAATGGAAAATATAGTTTTCAATAAAAATCAATAATTTCACAATTCATTTTATAATCAATATTTTCAGAAAATTTTCAAAAAATTATGTTTAGATAATTTTAAAATTATGTATTAAAAATTATTTTTTAAATAATTTTTCTAAAATTTTAGAAAAAATTATTATAATATTAACTCATAAAAATAAAGAAAACCCTTTTTTTAAGAAAATATATTTTTGAAGAATAAAATGAATATACTAAATATAAAGTGATTATTTATAAATCATTAATTAATAAATTATAAATTAGTATTAAAATTATATACATTTCATAATGTGGTTAATACTATTCATTCCTTCCAATTTAACCACTAGGTTATAACATTCACATGAAAATAATAATTCTTGACTGTTCATTTAAACTCGGTATTGTATATCCTGCACAATATCATAAATAATAATTTTTTTAAAATAAACTTGAGATTTTACATTCTACCATTTCATCCGAATTTTTTTTATTTTGGCTCTTTAACTAGGGGTTGGATTCTCAAAATACATTTTTTTAAAACCACATTATAAAAAGGGTCAATAAAACATTATTTTGAAAAGAGAGAAAGATATTACAAAGGTCATATGGAATAACACTTAGTATGTTTCAAACTAGAATAACATAAGTGGGAAGTGAAAACATGGATATAAAATAAAAACTAAACTTCTATGTAATGTTATAAAGTTATAGAGAATATTTTCATGACAAATTTAACCATCAAAAACTATAAATATATGTTGTGTTAAAAGGCCATTTATTTCTTGGTAATAAATATAAACATATAACGTTTTTGTTCTCATAATCATTTTCTTAAAGTTGATGAATTAGTTTTCATCCTAGAATAAGAACATAAATAAATATACTTTCTTGACAAGTATAATTTCAACCTTTAATCAATTTCCACCACAATCTCATCCTTATCTAAACAATGAGTATTAAAGTTAACATTTTTATGCCTAAAACACAATAATCAACTTATATGGATCAAAATATCCATAAAATATTAACAATATATTCCACCAATCTAGAGTCATTAACTAAAACAAAAATGGTTAGGACAAGGTAAGAAAATTCTTATAAATAATAAACCTTTATATGAAGAATAAAACATTAATATCCTAAATTTAACTATAATACCCAATTTTCAACATAGATCATTAAAAAAATATCTATCCTAAAAATTCCTAAAAAATATTCCTGAATAAGATTAAAACTCAAAAATCATAAGGATTTGAACACGTAGTCTCTCAATATAAAATTAATATTTATCTTCCAAAATAAAATCTATCACTCTTAATGTATCATTCCAAAAATGTAATTTACCAGATCACACAATATAAAAGATATTCTATTCAATTATATAAATAACCCAAATCACCGTAAGACACAATAAAATCATATAAGATTCCAGAAGATAATTAAACATTTATTTCACAAATAAATTCCTCTAGTATTATATTTACATTAATCCTATAATGATCTCCACAATTATTATGACCTTCTTCTGAAATTAAAATTAATTACTTTATCATTAAATCAATTTACAATCCCATGATTATCTATATGATAAAACACATGTTACCAAAATTAACTTAACCTATGTATATAATATAATTTAAATAAATAAAAAAATTTCAAGCTATCTAGGAAATCATTCTGGCCATTGGTAGGTGATGCACTCTTGCTACCCTTCGGTTGTGGGTTCAATCCTCACAACCTTTCAAGAAGTGATAAGTTGTCACTAGGCCTACGAGTTATCCAATTTTTTGAAAATATAATGCATATAATATTTTCATAAATTTGATTAAAATCATCAAATATAACATTAATATATTCAATATTAAATATTTATTTTACCCTAAAATTTTATTTCATACCTTTCATTTTGTATCCCAAAAAAATAATATCCCATAATTACCTCAAAGTAAAAGATCCTGTAAACCCTAAAAGTGATCTATATCTTAAAAATATGTCTGTGAAATGAAAAAATCATTCTTCCTTAATAATATTTTTACATAATAAACTCAAGGGTTATATATAACTCAAAGTTAAACTCAATAAAATTCTCCCAAATTAATGTTCTTCATAATAATTTAACCATTTAATGTTCTTCATAATCATTTAAACATGATTTTAAATATAATTACTTAATACTTATTTCCTACAAACAAATATGTGAATCATGTCTCTAGATTCAAAAATGTCAAAAAATTAGCCAAGAAATAATCTATACCTTGCATATTACCTTTATAGTTTCCTCATCTTCAACTATAATGGAATTAGTTGTTTCTAAATAACTATTAGTATGGTTTTTCTAATACCATTCATGATACTTCCCATTAGGAAATAGATTTGAATAATGTCCATTCTCCCCACATTTAAAACATTTAATTGATACCTTAAGAATAAATTATTTCCCCTTCATGATGTTAACTTAACACTTAATTTTTCATTGGCATATTATTTCTTTATGATCTAACTTACCACATATAAAACATATTCATGTTATTTTAAGCCATTATCCTAGGTGTTTATTTCCAAATTCATGGAATATATGTTATTGAATATATTTACCTTTATGACAAAAATCACATGGACTTCCACATGGCTTCATTTCCCTTTTATTTGATGCATTAGGAATCCCACCTAGGTTTAAGCTATTAATCATTACTCCTAATAGCTGGTTAATAATAACCACAAGAGTTATCACTAATGGTATTATTTCTTTTGGTTTCACATTCATACAACCAATTAATTTTCCTTCACTTAAATTTTTTACTTTAGTTCCTATTGGATATAACCATTTAAAAAAACCAAAAAAGGTTAGTGTGAGAATATTAATAAAATCACAATAAACCATCTTATAAGGATGATAAACACGAAGATATTATGAATAATGTTATATCAAACTATTTCAATTTATTAAAATATAAAAATAATTCTACCTAAAATACTAACCACTTTGGTTGTAAATAATTTTAACTTATTATCAAATAATATCCTAACCTCTAAAGTTATCTAAACCCTACTCTCATAACAACAATAAGGACCCATCCTTAAAAATTATATATTCTAGTGAATTTAAACTAGAATTAAATTTATTATATTCACAAAGATATTATAGGATTAGGGTTTTAGATAATTAAGTCATAACTCATACATAAAAAATTATATTTTACAAAGTGGACACATCAGATCAGTATCCAGTTTTCCACAATATAAAAAATTTAAAATAAACATGATTTATTTCCATGAGAAATCATCATTAATTAAAATTTACCACTTCATTTTCTTTATCAATTCTTCAAACCATATGATTTTTTTTTTAAATTTGGGATGGGAAAAAAAATCTCAATAAGGGTCATAAGGGAATGGAATATGTTAGTCTAGTGAAAAACATGAAAACCTATGAAAAAAATTTTCTTAAAATTTTTATTTTAAAAAAAATTATTTTTCTTATAAAAATATCATTATCTAAACTTTTTAAATAAAATTATTTCCATGAAAACTCATTATCATTCATAGAAAAGGCATTTTGGTGCCTTGGGACATCATCATCTTAAAAATCTTACAAAACCCTTCTAATTAGAATAACCATTTAACTAACTTAAAATATAATTATCTGGAGAATATAATCATTTTTCAATGAATTGGAGTTATATTGGGTAACACCCATCATATAATCTATAATGAGATAACCTAGTGCTATCTAGTTTCACCCATCATATATGATCAATCGAGCTCAGTTGTGATATATAATGGGGATAAACCCTTTGTCAACAATGTCAAAGGACCAAATCATGAATAAAAACCATGAAAAAATTATTTTAAATCTATTTAAAAAACATTTCAAATAAAAAAGTTTCATTTATTCTAAAAAAACTTTTTCCAATACCTAAATACATAGAGAAAGGGAAATGGGTATTTCTTTTAAGAAAACCTAAAATCTTATAAAAGAAGACAAACTTGAAATAATGATTATGGAAGTAAGAAAAGTCATTATCTTCATAGAAATTAATATATTATATTCCATTATATATTTTTTTAAAGGAAATAAAACATTCCATAAAGATGTTACTTTTGAAAACATTTGAAAGAAATTTAATGAAAATCATTTACTAAAATCTAAAAATAGCACACATAATGAAGAAATGATTTTCATTGGAAATAACTATGGAAAATTATAATGTAAACTTGAAAGTTTAGAGATGTTATGATATAGGGAAATTTTGGTCCTTTTTTATATGTGAAAATATACATTCCATTTGACCATTGTAAAAAGAGTTGAAAGGGGAACTTTAAAAGAGGATTTTTAAAAGAAATCCCCCTACTTTGAGTCTGAATTTTTACGTATGTTATTTATCTTCCCTAATAACAGAACTTATATTGATTTTTTGCTTAATTAAGAACCTTTTTCATTTTTATTATTCATTTATTTCATTTATTATCATGTTATATACAATTAATTAATTTATTAAAATCACATCGGTCATTTTGACGATATTCAGATCATATGTGAGAAAAAACATTGGTAGGTTGAATATGGTCAAATAGGTCATTATTCTATATTATCTAGAATAATAATCATGAAATAATTATTAGTATTTTAAATAAATTATAATTTTAAATACATTAATTAAATATGTTTATGAAAAATGAACTTCGTTACAGGAGACTGTAAACCGTACATACACATGAGTAATGTTTCCATTTTTCAATGATCAGTATGAAAGAGGATAAGTATTAATTTATCTTTAAATAATAATCATGATATCATAAATATCATATTACTCTATTAAATTAAATTATATATATGATCCATGTGATCCGGTGATGACAATCAATTCACATCGCTACATCGAGGTGGTAGACCACACGTACACACGAATTACATTATCTATTTTCAGTGACTAAAAATGAAGAAGGAAAATGGTATATTATTTTTTAATAATTATAAAAATTTATTGAATATAATATATAAATATTTATTCAATCATTATAATCCATCCATGAGATATGGTAAGGGAAAATGAATTACCTTGGTTCATGAGGCAGTAGTCTGATGTAGAAACGAATGATGGTTTCATTTACCATTTAATGGAAGAGGAGATAGATATAGGTTATGGAATTAACATAATAACACATAAGTATATGGAGGATACATGAATTATTATTTTTTTGTGATTGAAGAATATTTGAAGGATGTGGAAGAAGTAATAAAATAAAAATGCTTGATTAAAGTCAATACCTATTCATTAAAAAACCTCATTTTATCAACAATTTAAGACTACTAAGGTTGGTGTTATGTCTAAAATAGAAACTTTCGAATGATTTAAGGGATTATAGTAATGGATTTGGTTAGGTATTGGTAGAGAAAAATTGGTTTTTAAGTGTGAATAACTGAGAATAACTGGAGCCCTTTTAAAAGAGAGGGGAAGGGCACTATTGGAATTCCTCAAATTATTAAAATAATATAAATTTATTTTCAATTAAAAATGGATAAAATATGGTTTATTTAGAATATATGATGATTATGGGTTTAAATAATGTCAAAAAAAATTCTTTAAAAATTCTAGGTCACATTTTTACCCTTATAATTTGGTTTTAACCCCTTGTTAACCCCTTTCACTCTTACTATGACTACAACTATTTTTACTCATTTAGGGTTAATATAGCTATTGTAAATGAAAAAATATACCATCTATGATAATATAAACACTATAATAATCACATAGATGAATCTAATATTTTTAGGAATTTTATAAAATTTAATAAAATATTATTTAATATAAAATATCATCAATATCATTTTTTAGAACTATTCATTACTTTGATTTTAATAACATTAGTAGATTAAGTAAAAATAGAAAAAAAGTATTTTGATAAATCCCTAAAATTTCTTAGTCATTTAAAAAATTCTTTGATCAAAAAAATTATCTAAAATTATTTCATTTTTAATATTTTCAATATCATATATTTGATTTTTCCATTAATTGAAGAATTACTATATCAACATTGTGTAAATATTTAAAGTAAATTTCATTTTACTAAAAATAAAACATAAATTATAAAGTTGAATATAAATATTTTAGATTTAAAATTAAAATTTATAACTGAATATATCATTTGGTTATCCATATGCTATAAATATTACAGTTATTAAAAAAAAGAGTGTGACATTTTTGACTTTTATTTAAAAAAATATTATAAAGGTTATAATCACACCCAAATATAAAAAATCTATATTACAGAATATTGGATGAGTATGGATGAAATAGAATCATACAATAGTGTTAATTAATTAATTTGGTTAATTTTATAATATTTATCATTTTTTTGCTGACCTCCTAGTTTTAATGATCACAAAATCATGATTCTATTAATACTGATTAATTTCATGTCTTCCTATAAGAAATCTATATTCTGAGAATAGGTGACAAATTCATCTAAGTATAAGACTCTATTGAGTTTGAAACCATTGTCCATGACACACCGTTAGCATAAAAATCCCTAAGTCTGATTTACCATCAGGATATCACATCATCAGACTGTTATACCATTGGACTAAAGATTTGAAAATGTATGAGACACCATTGAATAACATACCTCCATGATATTATGCCATTAGAATGAAAATTTGGAAAATTATGAGATACAGTCATTATCACACCATCAGAATCATATCCCCAATAATAAAAAACTTCCCAAGTCTAAGACACTACCCATAATGTATGGCTAGCAATGTTCTTCCAGAAACGTACCACCAGTGTCACACTGCTAGTGTCTCACCGCTAGTGTCACACCATCATAGGAACATACCAAAAGAGATTGACACTGCCAGATCCTAAGAAACCACCACTATTTTTATTAATTTACTTATTTTTAATTATATTACTATCATGAATATATTTATCAAATTTAATTCCATTTACTATTTTAATGATAGTTTCTTAAATGTTCGGCAGAAATCATGTTAGAAATTGCAGTATAAGGAAGCTATTTCAGATGTTCCTACTAACAATAAAAGTAGAACACACTCCCTCATGAAACATAGAAATATACACACATATTCATATTGAGAAAAATGAAAAAAATTAAAGAAACACATAGATAGAAGGATCTCACGATTCACTAAATATCTGAGAGATAAATAGCTGAACTAGATTGAAAACAAGAAGAGCTCACCTGCTGTGTTCATTCAACCGAGGAAACAAAATCTCATCTCATCCAGTGCCTTTCTCCAGTTAGTAAACAAGAGTTGTGAAACTATATTTTCCTAAATATTTTTAAATAACTTGACTCAAGATTCATTGATGATTCAAATCAAGAGTCAGAAGATGCATTACAATATAATGAGAATATCAAAACTCTACACTCCTAGATTGCTCATTTCAATTTATATTTATTACTGCCACAAATTACTATTGAAGAGGCCGTGTGTAACATGGATAGTGTTAACTGTTATAAAAATCAATCCATGTTTTGGATCATTTAGTTTATGTTATAAGAACTGCTTGGTGGAAGGTGATCACCAAGTGGAGAGGACCAAGTCTCATCTTGAGACTCAACATCTTTTATTTAATATTTTCATTTTGTGTTTTAATTTTGTTTTATTTTATTTCTGATTTAAAACTGAAAACTGTTTTATCTGCAAAAAATATTTATACTTTGATAGTTTATCATAATTTAAATTCATATATAAATTTTATCAAGTAAATTAATTTCAAAGGATTCAATAATATTATATATTATTCATTTTAGAACTATCCAATCTTTAGGGAAATCTTTAGAAAGATTAAAATCTATATCATACTGCTTGTTTGGGTAAATTATCCCATATTTAAACATTTGGGGGAATTATAACAATTATATTTTTAACAAAAATTTTATTGGTTTCTCAATTCACTCCCCTCTTAAGATACTCACTGTGAGCAACAAATTTTAACATTAATTACTTGATTTACCATTTACCATGGTGAAAAATTTTTCTAAGATGACTATTTATATTGACTAAAAATAAAAGGAACCTATTTATAAAATTTATACCCAATAATTCCAAATATAGAATCAATTTTTTGAAATTCAAAACAAATAATTTTCAGAATTTATTGAAAATCAAATCAGTAAAACATGACGAAAAATGATTTTTCAGAAAAATGACCTTTTAAATATAATTTTTTTTACAAAATTCATGTATAAAATCAATTTCAAAAACCATTATTAGTTTATAAAAAGGAACTAATTAAATTTTAAAAATAATCCAAAATAGAATTATATTTTTAAAAACATTTAAAAAATATTTTTTAAAATAAAAATCAATATTTTCACTATTCATTGAAAAATCAATATTTTTAAAAAATTATCAAAACATAATCCTAATATAATTTTTACACAATTAATTAAAAAATAAAATAAAATTTCTAAAATAAATATTATAAAATTTCCAAAAAACTAATTATAGAATTCACTCATAAAAATCAAGAAAAACCATTTATGAAGAGAACATATTTTTGAAGAATAATATGACTTTACTAAAAATTGAGAGATTATTTACAATTAATTAATTAATACATTAGAAATGAGGAATAACATTATAAATATTTCATAATGTGGTTAATATTATTAATTACCACTAAATTAATTACTAGGTTATAACAGTCACATTTAAATAATTATAATTCATTTTTTGTTTAATCTCGGTGTTTCGTATCTTGTAAGTTATCAAACATAGTTTTTAATTTTTAAAAAATCTCAAGATAGTATAGTTCTATCCATAATATTTGTCATTATTTTAGGAAGAGGGTAGGACACATGCAACCAATCATTGGATAGAGTCTATGTAGGTAATATTTGATAAGATTGAGACAACACTAGGGTGGATGTTTAACTTTTCCCCTAATATGCTTAGGGGACCGAAAAATGATGGATAGACATAAAAGTTTAGGTTGGAAGACATGAAATGATAGAATTTATGGTCTTTTAGGCTTTTTTTGAGAAATTTTTCCTTGATACAATAATATAAGAATAATCCCATTACTTTTTTTTCATTTACAACATAGAGAGACCTCATTTATAGATTATTTTAAGAAGATCACAAATTTATTATGATTTTCACCAGCTATAGTAGGGTATAATATCTCTATGGTGTGACGATTTGAGTATGGATTACATAATTCTATCTAAGAGCAAGTAAATATATTTATATTGAATTTATTATTAGATATAGTCGAATAATAACTAATAGATAAGTGGAACCTAGTGGAGGAGAGTGCACTAAGCAGGACCATAGTGTCAGTTGTGACTGGTAGTAGATCTCTAGGAATCCAAAAGAAGGGCCCCAAAAATACCAATTAGGTTAGTGAAATAAGTGGTGTGATGATTCTAGTGTAGATTGGATCATTCAATACGTGTTTACTGTGTTGGATTATTTTACATGTTTGGGTTCAGTACGATCGACTATCTAAGGAGTGCTGAACCTAAGACTAGATGGGTCACATGGAGAGATTTTTATAGAGGATCTCACTAGAAATAAAGAATTATAGAGTTGGTTAGAATCAAGGATCTAAGGTAGGACTGGGAGTTGTTATTTGGGGTTCATCTACACATGTGTGAAGTGGAAGTGTATGAGATACCTATCACTAGGGGCTGTGGTTGATGGTGAGTACGAATTCATATGGAGTATGCACATTAGGTAATTGGGTATTAGTCAGCTATATGCAATCAATTTAATATACTGAGAGCCAGTCAGTGAGATATATACAAATAGAGGGATACCACCAGCATAATGATAATGGTTTTATATGATGGATAATGGTGCATGATGTCCATATGTGATATATGTGGGATGCATTTCTTTTGAGTATCAAGTTGGAATCATGTATGATTTGGGATGAGATGAGGGAATCCAGATGACATGGGGTAATGGTAGATGAAAACCGTTGTATATTGGTAGATAGTTGGTGTGTATAAAATAGATGGTTGTGAATCCCTCATTGATTCTATTAATTAGGTGCGGTGATGATGGGTAAGTAATTCCTATGGTGGGGAGTTCCATGGAAGGAATAAATGTGTTTGATTTGGGTAAATAGTCCAGTCTAATATTTTTTGGGAAGATATGGATGTGTTTGGAATCATCTCATTATTTTTAGAATATGAATAGTGAGAGGATTGGGTTTTAGATTAGACTTGGACAGTAAGTGGTCGACATTGGTTGGGGATAGGTTATATTATGGTCAAGAAGTTATAAGGTCATGGGTATTTGGAATAGTTATTTAGGTCATGTATTGGATAAACTATGCAACTTTGGACCCTGTAGAGGTGTTGGAAGTGTGATTTTAGTAAAAGTAATGAGCCATGGGAGTTAGCCTATGCTTTAGGGTTTTAATATTATAATATGTTTTTACAAGTGTTTCCAATGTGATGATATAATTATTTAAGGTTTTGGAGATTTATGGAAGGCCTAAAAATGAGTTTAATGAGTTTTTGGTGTTCTTTTGTGTGGTAATTAATTGTTTTTTTGTTAAGTTTGGATAGTAAGACATGAATTTAGTAAATATTTTAGGGATTTTGCGGGAATTTATTTCATTTAGTAATACTTTTTTCTAGAATCACTATTCATAATATAATTTTTTTTTGTGCAAGAATTTGATTTCTTAGGACTTTATTTAGTTAGACTTTGTACATGAATAACTATTCATATTTTATCTTCTCTAGAAGTATTACTATAAAAGTATGACTTTTATGAGTAAGAATTTGTTCTAGAATCACTATTTATAGTATGAATTACATGTAATTCTTACTATGAATGTTAAAGTTTAAAATTATTACTATTAAACTAAAACGTCATAAGTATTGCTATAGAAATATGAACTTTGGAAAAAAAGACTTCAGAAGAATTACTATGAATGTAATACTTAAAAAGTGTTATTATGAAGTTAATACTTTTATCAAAATATGTCAAAAATCTAGATGGGATTAATATTGCTTGTAAAACCTTAAAAATATTAAACAAATTATTAAAAACACTTTTAAAAGATATTTAGGGATTCTTCTTACCCAAAACTCAACACCCAAAACCATACAAGATAGGGATGAAAATTTTCACTTCTTCACCAAGGGATTTATCCTTTATTTGTTATAGGAATCACATTCCCTCTGATGTAGGAGTGAGTTATGGGTAATTCTAACCATTTTCATTTGATCAGAGTTTAGATTTCTCCCTATTTCTTTATCCCTCACCTAAAAATTTTAATTTTAGGGAATTTGTAAATTTTTTATAAATATTATGATAAAATCCATACTAGAAAATATTTTTAAAGAGCAGTGTCCTTCATAGTCAAGGTAGGTGGTCCCTATACAATTCATATATATATATGTATATATATTAAACATCATGTAATAAATAGGTATGGTTTAGTTCATGGTTTTTAGACTAGGAATAGAACCACTTTGGGGTATTCATTGTTTATAGAAGATATAATGGGGTTGTCACATGTGTGAAATTGTGGTTTAAGCCTAGCATGGCTTAGTTTTGTTTTTGTTTTAAAGTTTTATATCCCTGAGGCATTATTTTAAGGATTTGGTATTTTTGAGATGTGATGGTGTTGATGTTTTCTTGTATTTTATAGATATTGTTTACTATTCTTATGAGCTGTGAAAATAGTTCACAAATGGTCTATCTAATGATATTGGTGATTTATGCTCACCATGGTCAGCTTATGGGGATATTGGGGTCATGTTCACATTGAGAATGGACCACAAGGTGGATTGGTCAACTCTTTATGGGTGGTGGCCTCTATAGATTAAGAAACACAGGGAGATGGTGCTAATCATCGTTATGGTGGAGGTGAACACTAAAGAGGTTGTGATTTATGGTGAGAGATACCACCATATGGGATCGTGTTTCTCACAGTGTTGAGAAATATATTGGAATGAAATTTTGGATGGTAATTTAAACACACCGATGGGAAATCAAGGTGTATTTTTGATAGTTTTTCTAGTTATGTAGGGTGTATAACCCAAGGGAAGTGGGTTTAATTAGAAGTAAGAGAGTTCTTATAGAGTGAAAAACCATCAATATATCATTAAACTGTGAAACTAATAAAATTTGGTAAAGACTCACCATGTCTTAATGATCATGGGTGGAGTAGGTGTTTTAATTAATTATTGATGGTTTTTATTACATTTTTTCAAAAAATAGTATTTGTATGGATTTTAGATAGGGGAACAATTGGTGGAGGAATACTTAGTTTATACTCATACCCTAGATGAACCTTCCAAGGATCATGAAAAATATAAGTTTTATGGAACAGTTATGGGAAAGGGATCTTCCTCATAAGTTAAGTAAAAAATTAAGTAAATTTAGTTTGTGGGTTAATTTTCATGATTTTTAAAATAGGATGGGTGGTCCCTCAGTGCCATACTAGTTGTATGATCCCATGTTCATATGGTCATTTTTATTTCAATGGATGTTTGAACTTTTTATTTGGTGGATGAGACAAATTTTGAATCAGGATTCAGAATAGAGTTAAAAAAGTTAGGACGTCTTAAAATTATTTTTTAAGATATAATTTGGGGCTGAAGAGGTTAAATAGGTTCCTAGATAAGTCTCATAATATTTGGGTGGTGTTTGGATTTTATTTCAAAGGGGAATGGTTTGGTGTTCATATTTTAGAAGAAACCATTTGGAAACATAAGTGTGGGGAGATTTGAGATAAAATCTTATATCACATGACTGAGTTACATGGTTGGCACATGATTCAGGGTAAAATGTTTGTGCCTTAGGGGAAAGAGTACAAGGTGGTATGGGTTTGGGACATGGTTCATAGTCTAGACATGGTTTCAGTAAAAATATGTACCTTACGACAAAGGGGAATAGTTTGGTTTTTCATGGTTGAATGGTGGTTTGTAAACTATTCATCCAAACCATGGGAGTGGTGTTGGTTTTGGGTAGTTCCTACTACAGAGCTGGAACATAGTGTTGAAAAACTATGTGTAAAAACCATGCAAATTCCTAGGTTGGATTATTTTTTTGGAAATTACTCAAAATCACCACTTGACCTATTTGAGATTCCATTCCCCTCTTCTTACATTGTGAATTCACATACCAAGAGGTTATCCACCCCTCTGGATCCTTCTTCCCCCTTTTATTTGGGGAGTTGTAAGTGTGATTCTTCAGTGTTTAAGGTGGGTTTTCTCTTCCTCATCCTTCCATTTCTCTATTTACTTAGTTCATTATAATTTAAGTAATCTAGGTTTAGTTTTATGGATCTAATTCTACTTGATAATGGTGGAATCATCCAAATATTATGGGTCTTTTGTGTGTCTTGGTGAGAGGACGACCTGAGACACCATTTTCACATGGTCAACTGATGTTTTTTTAAATTTATGCACCCAGTTGAGTTTTCAAGGGTTTATTGGATAACTTAAACATAATGTATTATGGATTTAGCTTTTTTATTAGATATTTGTCCTGGTTTAGTGATGATAGTGTGTCATAGAACTTCAGAAGGGGGTTATACTCGATTTATTGCATTAGGAGCATCCAATGAGTAAATTGATGCTTATTCCTAAGTAGTTCATCATGGTTAATTGGAAATAGGTTTTTAATTTACTTCTAAATTGTTATATTTATATAAACTTTCTTGTTTGGGTGTGATTTTGGACCATGGATGTTTTAGGCTATGGGTGAGCTCGAGCAGTGGGTTTCTGAGCTAGTGTTGAATGGAAAGCTTCATTAATAAGGTATGTAGTCTAAGATCTATTTCTAATATTCATGATAAATTTTAAATTATATGTGATATGATAGATAGTGATAATTTTTTGTGCATTACTTCCTTGATTTGAGAAAATAGTTTGGACCTTAATTTAATTCCTTTGACCCTCCAAGGATTCCATTAGGTTTTTAGTGACTATGAGACTGAAGCTACACTGACCCATGTGGTGTTTCATTTCCTAAAAATGGATATTTGGTACATTAAATGGTGAAAACTTGGTTTACATGCTTAACCTGGTTAAGATCATTGGATGTATTGATATAATTGTTAAATATATACTCAATATATCTTTGGAATACAAGTTTTAAGACATGATGAGAGGATAAAATGGAATTTTTTATGTGATAATATTTTCAACAATTCGTATGAGGATTTTTGGAATGGTTTTAATAGTTTTCATTATATTTTGATATGGATTTAGTTTTAAATGTGGGATAACCATGTATCAATGTGGATATTTATTTAAAATGATTTTTTGACCTCAAAGTAATTTAAAAATGGGGTTTTAAAAGAATCTCAATTGTTTATTTGAAATGAGTGTGTGGTTTCCCCTTGGATGAAAATTCATTAATGGAACTTTTAAAGGTTTTGAAGGAAATAAAGGTCATTTCATTATTATGGATTTTATATAGGAAGACCCATGTTCTAAGGATCTCCTTGAAATTATTTAAATGTGTTTATTTTCTCTATCATTATTTTAAGAGTGTTTGGATTGGTGATTTTATAAATATTAATGAGAATATAATTCAAAGCCATGTTTTGGTGTTGAATGGAAAATTATGTTGTAATTTTAGAATTAGAAAATGGTGGATTGGTTTGGGTGTTATACTGACACTCTAGACATTGATTATAATCTTTTTGAGTTGGGATGTTGGACTGATGCTATTCATCCATGAGTTTAGTTTCAGACAGATGCTCTAGGGACTAGGTATTAAATATTTTTTGGGATGTGGGATTGATACTCAACATCCATGGGTTAGGTTCCAGATTGATGAGCTAGGAACCATATATGGTTTAGGATGATGGACTGACACTCTACAACCATTTTTTAGGTGTCAATAATACTTAAACAGGATATGGGAAACATGTAATGTTTCTCCTTGTTACTAAGAAATAAATAATTATTGAGAAACATTTCTGTATAGAAATTATGTATCACCTTATGATTTATTGATATTTTAACAAATGACTATTTTCTTAAACGTGTCTTCATTTATTTCTATGTCCATTTTTCCATTTCACATCCACATACACTATTTATTAGTTTGGTTATTTCTTTATATGTTGTTAGTGGTGGCCTAATGATTTTTAGTCAAACCCTTCTTCGGACACCATGGAACTTTGGTACCCAATAAGATGCTGCCAATTTATTTGACTAGTCTCGGGAGTAGTCTTGATTGCTCGGGGATGGTTTGGGATGTTGATATGAACCATACTAGTACCGGACTGGGCGGGGTCCCATGAGTATCTTTTTGGATTCCTCCAGTTTTTCTTTTGGTTTTATTTGTGGTCTATGTATGTATAATCCATCATGTATGTATGATATCTTGATGCATTATCTTCTATTTATCTTTCTATATCATGTCTTTATTTTCCTAATAAGGAGTTTCCTATATTTCATTACTTTGAGATATTTATCTAGCTATTCATGACTATTTTATTATTTTCCATTGTTGTTTTACTCTGATAAATTTATATAGTATCCCCACCATACCCCCATGGACCCGTGCTGCTAGTCAGTAGCATTTGGAATATGGGGATATTCTCTGGAGGTATTATGAAACACCATCTTAGGGAACTGATTTATGGGATCCTATTTCGGGGTGTTAAAATGTGGTATCAATGTGTTTTTCTTTTGTATTACTATTTGGGAAATGTAGATAGGAGAATTTTAATATGTTAGGGGCTAATATGGAGTCCGTTTCTTGGACCGATGACCCTAAATATGAGGAAAGATCATGTTTCCAAGGATGATATTGTTATACAAGCTATTCATTTTTACAATTGATCTAATTTAACCTCAAGTGATGCACTGGGTTATGTGGTTACTGATTATGGGATTTTACCTCTCATCCTGATATGAGAAGTTGGTGTGCATATTTTCATAAATTTTATTAGGCATAGAGGGTTCATGTGTTTACAATTTCCTATGATTGACAGATTCTTAAGATTCACATGTGATAGTGTTTTATTTATTATTTGTGGATTATACATTTTTAGTGATTTATATCTACCAATGGGTTTGAATAAATGATAATGGTTGGTATTTAATGTATACAAAACCATTTATATGGTTTATAGATAAGTGTATAGTGGAATTATAATTAAAAAAATCCTAAGGTGACTTCTGTTTAGATAGGAATATATGAATCAATTATGAAATTAATGGTTTTAGATTTGTAAGGCTCTAGTAAATAACTTATAAATCATACTCCCTCTATAACTTGTGAATAAAATCCTATTAAAAAAACTAGGGTTATAATATATAAATAAATAGTGGATGTATAGAACATGTAATATTAATGAAAATAGAAAGATATTTTAAAAATATGAATGATTGAGTAAAAAATGCGAGGTTTAATTAATGTAAATAAAAAAGGGAGAACCCCTAGGAAACATGATGGTGTATTCCCCTCACATACATAACCTAAACCTATCTATGATCAGTTGGTTATGGTTGGATTACCTAAGTTATGCGGTATCCCTTTGGTTGAGAACATTTTTTAATTGAAATTTCACCAAGTATAGGTTTTGGTGTGTGAGACATGAACTTAGTTTCAGGGTGTAAGGTCTAGATAGAGATCCAAATTTATAGATACATAATTGGGGTGTTATGACTTCTTATAAACATAGTGGTGTGTATGACCAAGGTGTGGGTATATTAGAGTTAGAAAAGATATTTTTGGGGGACCCTATAGTGGGTGTTCATCACGTCAGTTGTTGTTTGACATTGGAATGTGGCTAAGTTTCATCGTAGGAGTTATGAATTATGTGAGGTTTGGAATGTATGATATATTTGGGAGAGACTAGTAACCTTATTTGATGAAAATAAAGTATAGGGAGTTGGTTCCATGTGACTTTTAAGGTGACCAGTGAGAGGGGTATACTGAGGTGTGAGTTACTTTAGGTGTATGTGGAATGGGTGGATGTTTTTTTCTATTTATAATGGTGTATTAAGGGTTATAACTAGTATTGGTTTTAGTCTTGTAAGATTATTTTTTCTGAGAAGAAACACTTGTGTTCTAGTGATTCAGTATTATGGTTAATTTCTAGAAGTGTAGAATCATTCAGGTGCTTATCTTCGGTAACAAATGTGCATGTAGAATGTTCTTAGTGGTTATAAAATATAGTGAAAGTACATGAGGTTCTTGTGTCTATGTGGGTTTAGGCATGTGATTTTTTCTTTTTTGTAGTGACTGTATAAGTGTGGCAGACTTGGCGTGTTCAAGGAGGAGTGGGATGGTGCTTCCTGTGGGTAAGGGCATCGCTAAATATGGTTTTGGTTTGAGGTACAAGGGAATTTATTATTTCCTTAATATGAAAAGAACATAGAGTGTTGATGATTCAATAGAAAAGAATTTTTTTGAGGGTAGTACTCATAAAGTTATTATATGATTAGATTTGGATGCATCTTCAGGAATACATTAAGAGAATGTATAAAATAAATGAAATTTATTTTTGATGACGCTTTTATATCTATTGGTCATGAATTATGTTTTAGTTTGATGATTTTTATATAGTTTTTGAATTAACTGATGGTTCTTTGCACTAGGTGAGATAGGCATGTGGGAAATTCTTGGCTAGTGGAAAGGGATTCTAAGATGAGTTGTCATGTGATGTGACTCTCTAGAGTCAAATGTTGGTTTTTTGGTTGGGTTATATATACATTTTTTAATATTATTCATCAATGGAATCTTATAGAAATTAATACATGGTGAACCAATATGTGGTTTTAATTGTGGACTGGGTGTTATGGAATCATATAACTGTGATGCTTGAATTAAGCAGTCAACCATGAGTAGTACAAGAACCAATGTGGGTGTGATGATAGGCTTTCAGGCATGGAGTAATGAGGATTTCTAGTGAGAATCATGAGGTTCTAAAAGTGTGAATGAGAAAATAGGGGGGGGGGGGTGGGGGTTGAACATCTTTGAGAACATAAAAAGTTAACGTATTGGGTATGTAATTATGGCTCGAGAGGAGAGGCACACAAGTGATTTTGGGAAACCCATAAGGGACAATTCTCATGGAAGTAGTTAAGGATGACCCTGGTCGTGTGGAGTAAAGTATCAATTTTTAAAGGGGTGTACCTCTTTTTTATAATGTTTTATGATTGAGATAGTGAGTGAATTCCAAGTTAGTCATGATTGGGAGCCGGTTTCCTTTCGTAATGATGGTCAGGGGTGAGTGGTATCAGCCTTGTCTGGCTATCATGTTAGTTTATGGACAAAGTTTGGAACATGGATGTTGATAAATGGATGAGGAATGTGATAAAATAGATTCTCTTATAGTGGGTATTAGGATTTCAGTCACAGTAAGGAAACCTTAACTTGATAGGGATCAGAAATACATGAGACCGATCAATAGAAAATTAGTATGACATTATGTTAGTGTTGAATAAGTGGAACTAAATAAACTAAGATTCCTCAATGAATTTATGGTGTGGACTTAGACATGATAGGTTATGAGGTTTGGGTGTTTAACTCAGGCTGGGATGGTTTGGGTGACATGGGCATGATCAAGTTGATAGTCTACCATTATTCATAGTGTGGTATAATGGAGGAAATAAATTTGTTCTAAATCAACCATGGAATATCATCAAGAGTTGGGTATGGACTGCGGTGTGTATTTTAATGGGGTTTCGTAATGCCTATGAGAATGAAGGTATTGTGATTTTTCAAGTTTGTGATGCATTAACAGTTGAAGATGGGCGTTTCAGGATGAGTCAGATGAAGATGGTTCAACTTCTTTTTTTCTTATGAAAATGGATGCAGTGAGTTCAAAACCATATTCATTATATCATTTTGGAAATAAATTATATGTTTTGGAATCAAATAGTGATTGTAATGGAAAATTAGGTATGTATCTAGATTATTTATGGATGACATTCATGCATATACCCTTGATTAGTTTTTTGAAATGATGGTAGGTTATAGAGTTTTATTAGAATTATCATATATGTTCAAGAGTGGTGAGTTATGAAACTATTATAATAATGATATTGGAATGGGGGGAAGTTTTTTAATGAGAAATTATGATTCAAGAGGCCCCAAAGAGTCCAATTTTAGTGGTTAAGCGTTGAAACTTGTAGTGTGGTGCACCATAAATCTAGTGGGAAAACATTCCATGTAATATCCCATATTTTTCTCGATATTTCACTCTTTATGTTTTGGAAAACCTCTTAAATATTATTTTTATTTTTATTTTATCCCTAGTTGAGTCTATAAAAAATGTGGGATAGTTTTATAGAAGTTATAAAAAGTGAAATTTGTAAATAATTTAGAGCGAATTTATGATGTAAATTATATATTTATAGGGTCAATTACTAAAGCGGGCTAACCTCGTAAAGCAGGAAGAACCTGTAGAAGTTTCAGGGTATACCATGAATCAAAATTTTACATTGTAAATTGTATTTATGGAATAGTCTCATAGATCCTACCCATTAAAACCAAAATAATCTATAAAGTTAGTGGGGTAATATGTAAACATGATTTTATGACATGTAATATATATTCACAAAATAAGATATTTTTTTATAAAATTTTATGCCAAGGAAATGGGATTTTCAGTGTATATGGGATTTTTCATATTTAAAATGAAAATCCACTATTTAATATTCCCCAATTGGTGTTTTAAATCCACCACCTAGAATTTATTTAACACGTTCGGCCTCTCGTGTTTTAAACACCTTTTAGTGGTGATTGTGGAATACCTCTCTCATCAAGAATGTTTCTTGGGAGTTATGAACCTATATATCAAAGGTAAGACTGGTTTTTCATCATAACCTTCTTTTCTTGATTGATTTCACTTATAATATCTCTTTATTGGAATGACATAAATGGACCAACTCTAGGTTGATATAATTCCCTTGACATCATTGAAGGGAATAAAGGAGGGGCCCAAATCTACCTCAAATGTTGAGATTTGTCTTTACACTCTTTTTTCTAAGGTGGGTGGTTTAAAACATATCTCCATTGGTCTATTTTAATTATTCAAAGTTTGTGAAATATGTGCAATCATTCCATCACACCATGGATGTGACCTAAATAAATGGATAATCTCTTTTTAGTTGGGAAACACTTATATAGGTATCCCATTATATCCCATCATACCCATTGATGTTGAGACCAAGACTTGTAGCGAATTAAAATGTGTTCCACCATAGAACTAATTTAGACTTGTTCAGGTTGACTTTAAGTCCTTGAGATATTTTGGAATTCGTTTGATTTCTGAAATAATTTTATGAATTTTCATAACAATGTGAATTGTGTAATTATCTTGATGTATGGCGACTCTAATTTTTCTTAAATTACTATTACATCATTTTAATTATAAACATAATAAAATAATTACATGAACAAGATAAAAAGATATAGTGTCTTGGAAAAATTAGAAACATACACAACATTTACAAAATAAAACATAAACACATATTTAATTCCTTGTCTAGCTTCTTATTGGCCATTCAATTATCCTTATTACAAGTAGTCACCTGAGGATATACATAAAAAATGGGTGAGATAAAATCCCTATAAGAGGATAGATAATAACATGAAACAATATAACATGGGTGAGAATAAATTTCATTATAACATAGGCATAAGATCATAATATTGATAGGAAGCATTCGATAAAGATATGGAATATGGCCATGCATAAAAATGAAACATCACATCTTAGTGGCCAACTACCACACATAGTTGTGAACAAATATATCATCATGTTCAAACATATTTAACTATTATCATGAGATAAATCACATTACCCAATGAATTAGGGCACTATTTAATTCTGGGCCCACCGATCACATCATAACATATACTTTTCTCAATATAATTTTGGGTGCACCCGTCACATCATAACATTTACATTATCATGCATGACACATGGAAAATATATCAATATTGGACATAAAATAACCCCTGTAAAGGAATGAGATTCATTTAATAAATAATACAATCATAAATTGGGTTCCCAAATGAAATAATGAATAACATACTTGATATAAGAATCATCAACCTTAAGTGATGAAGAAATAATTTCGAGATGTAAAAGATGTGTTTTTTTGAAAGAAGTGTTATTTTAGAAAACATTATGCTTGTAATAAACTCAATTATAAAACATTTATATCCTTTAAAAGCTAGTTAAATGATTATTAAATGATATTTAAGAAATATACATAAAGAAAATGGGGTGAAATAGAGAAAACCCAAATAAAGAGAGTTGGGTTTGAGAATTCCCTTTACCATATGTCCGAATGATTTATTCACATTAATGTCCCATATAATCACATTAGATTAATTAATTAACAATTAAATCACCTTTTATAAATGAATTTTATTAATTATTGTTTTATTATGTTAATTTATTACCTTTTAGATGAATTATATAGTTTAATTTCATCATTCAGGAGAATTTGTTTTCATGGTTTTCATGATTTGTTTGTTTGTATACAAGAATGGAAGTTCATATAAAATGTGGATAAATATATAAATTTTTTATTATATGTTATTAATGAAATTAATTTTTTTAATGATATTGAAAATATTTTTTTTATATGAACTGATTATGAATCATTAGATAAAAGTTAATAATGAACGTTTTAGGTTAATTTTGGCAGTTTTTTTGATCACAAATAACTCATTTTGTCTTATCATTTAGTATTATGTATATAAGTTAGTTATAGAACATAAAAAGGCTTATAAAATACACATTAAAATATTTTTAAAACAATTTAATGGTTTTATCAACAACCTTTAAGGTTTTAAAGGGAAATAAAAGTGCCTCATCCACGATGTCGGCAAGTTGACATATCACATGCGATAATTTCATTTTTAAAATAAAAGAGAGGGAGGGTAGATTTTAATGATGGATATAACATTAAAATGATATAATAATAGTATATAAAGCATACTAAAGTTTTCATTCCATTTTTATTATATAATTTCAGGAGAACCGAAGAAATGAAATGGAATTGAAATGAAATTAAAAAAAAAGAGGATTTCAGCTGTTGGATTTATCTACTTTGAGAACCTCCTTAGAGAAAAGGTTTTGGTATTTTTATGAGACCAAGAGATCTTGTATATAGGAGAGGTTCTTGGGGGGATATTTGGTCATAATACAGATAACTCTCTATTCTTGAGAGGTGTGAGGGGAAGAGGTTGTGAGATGTGGTATTTATAGTGGTGGAGGGGGTGTTTTCTCATTATTTAATTCATTAGTTTATTATTTTGATCAAGAAAAGAAATAATACTGATTCTTGAAAATAAATATAGTAATTATATCTTATGAGTTATAACCAATTGTTCTTACATCATCCATGACTCAAAAAATAGTGTATTTAATTTATAATGTATTTATACTGTAAATTATTGTATTTACTACTCAACAAGATTCAAGTATTTCAGAAAAATCAAAAAAATTAACCCAAACCATTTTTATATATGTGTAATTTAAAAATAAACTCCAATTTATGTAAGCAATTTTCTAAATATGAGTAATTTAATTTTTAATTAAAATCAACATTTACTCAAAAATACAAATTTTAAAATTATAACTGATTTTATAAAACATTGAAAAATTACTTAAAGTATCATAAAAATATATTAAAATCATGACATAAAAATATTAATTTATGGATACATTTCATGAAAGTAAATTTTCTTTTTATATTATTAAATTAATCATAAAATTGTAATTAAATATTTATAACTTACAAAAGTATCAACACTTAATTAATAAATTTTAAAGTATTTATTTTATTATAATAAGATATAATTATATCATATTGTCACTTATAATATTGATAAATTTTATTTATACTTTTATTGGTGAGTTTAGTATTCAATTTTCCAATTAACTATTCATTAGGGTAACATTACTATTCCCAATGTTAAGTTACTATTTCATTCGTATAGGATCCTTAACATCTAGAAATACTTTTTATTTCATTTATTTATCATTTATAAAGTTTTTTAATATGTTATTAATGTGATTTTATGTGATTGTAATATGTAAAATAATTATAAGAAGGGAATTTCAATGATTAAAGTTTTGGGTCATTATATTTTCCCCCCTTTTGAAATTTCATCCTTGAAATTTTTATTTTACATTAACAGGTGAGGGTACTTCTCCTTCATCGCCTCCTCCGGCACCCAAGTCACTTCTTCATACTTATGGTTTCTCTAAAGCACTTTGACATGGTGGGTTTTCATGTTGCGTAGAACCTTATCTATCTGATCTAGAATCTTTACTGGCTGCTCCTCATACGAGAGATCATCCTCTAGTTGTACCACCTCTAAGTTTAGTACATATGAGGGACTTAGTATGTACTTCCTCAAATGTGATATGTGAAACACATCATGAACTTGAGCCATATTTTTTGGAAGTGCTAGACAATATTCCACAGATCCAATGGGATCAAGGATCTTAAAGGTGCCAATGTACCTTGGGATTATATTCCATTTCATTCCAAATCTCACGACTCTCTTCCATGGTTATATTCAAAGGAATCATTTATCTCCAATGTCAAACTCCAAGTCCCTTTAAAGGTTTTCATCACAACTCTTTTTCTGAATTTGAGTAGATTTGATATGTTGTTGGATGGATTGAACCTTCTCTATCATCTCTTATACAAGATCATATCTAATTAGATTTCTTTCACCAACTTCATCCTAACAATTTGGATTTTTACATCTCTTTCCATACATATCTTTATATATAGCCATCCAAATACTCAGTTGGAAGATATTGTTATATGAGAACTCAACAAATGGGGGATTCTAATCCTATAAACCTTTTGAATTTTAAAGAGAAGTCTCTTAGCATATCTTTAAGCATATATAGTCTTTTCATACTAGCCATCAGTTTGGGGGTGATAGGCCATGTTGAAAGTTAATTCAGTGCTCAAATCATGTTGAATACTCTTCCAAAATTTAGATCTGAACCTGAGATAATGATCTGAGATAATCAAGAGTGGAACCCCATGTAGTCTCACCACTTCTTTCACATATATCATTGCAAGTTGTTCAAGAAAGATATCTTCCTAAATAGTGATATAGTGGGCATTTTTGGTGACTCATTCCACCACAACCCATATAGAATTGTTTCCTTTTTATGTCTTTGGGAGACCAGTGAAAAAGTGTATAGTGACATTATCCCATTTCCACAAGGGTATAATAAATGATTTCTTAATCCCTTTATACTTTTTTCTCTACTTTAACCTTCTGACATATCAAGCACCTTGATATATATTCTGTAATCTCCTTCTTTATGTTTTCCCACCAGAAGTGTTCTTAGAGATCATGGTACATCCTGGTACTCCCAGGATAGATATAGAAAGTTGAGCTATGTGAATTTTCCAATAGATCCTTCTTTATCCTAGTTTATGAAGGAACAAAAAGCCTCATTCTAAACCAAATCCCACCATCATCATCGATATGGAACTCTTTAAGTTTCCATTCCTTTATCACATTTACCTTCTTTTGTAACTCTAGATCATCCCTTTGTGCCTCCTTAATTTTCTCATTCATAGATGGTTAGGAAATAATTTTGGGAAAGGTATGATTTATCCCTTTCCGTTATGATTTACAAATCCATCCATTTCATATCTATGAAGATAGGGTCTTTCTCAATCCACAAATGGATAAAGTAGCAGGTTATTTTCTACTAAGAGAATCAACTACCATATTTTCCTTGCCAAGATTATATTGAATAGATCAATATTAGTATTTTATTCTCTCTAACCATTTAATTTGATTCATGTTGAGATAATTTTGTGTGAATATATATTTTAGGCTATTATGATCATTATATATGTGCCACCTCTCACCATAGACATAGTGAAGCCATATTTTCAAGGAAAAAAGCATAGCTACAATCTCTAGGTCATGCGTCAGGTAGTTTTTCTCATTGATATTCAACTATCATGAGGCATAAGCTATCACATTATCATTTTTCATTAGTAAACCAACAAATCATATCTTTTAAGAATCAATGTATATCACAAAAAATTATACACTTTTTTGGTAATGTGAGTATAGGTGTGGTGATCAGCCTATTCATTATCTACTTGAATATTTCCTCACATTATTTTATCCAGACATACTTTACCCCTTTACTTATTAACTTAGTTAGTGGGCATGTAAATCAGGATATTTTTTTAGAAAACATTAGTAGTACCTTGCTAATCCATGAAAACTGTGGATTTCCATGAAACTATAGGGGATGATCCATTCCTCAACTGCCTTTATTTTTGAAGGGTCCAAAAAATTCCCTCACATTTTATTACATGTCCCAAAAATATGACATTCTTAATCCAAAAGTCACACTTCCTCAACATGGTATAAAACTTATCCTTCCTTAATTTCTGCAACACAAGCCTTATATGTTCTTCATGTTCCTCATTTATCTTGGAGTATATGAGAATATCATCAATAAACACTATGACAAATTTTTCGAGGTAGTGTCTAATGATTATATTCATCAAATTCAGGAATATTTCAAGGGAATTTGTAAGTCTGAGGGGAATCACCAAAATTCATAGTACCCATACCTTGTATAGAAGAAAACCTTATGAATATCCTCCTTCTTGACCTTTAGATGATGATATCTAGAATAAAGATCCACATTTGAGAAGTAATGAGCTCCTCATAACAGATCAAACAAGTCATAAATCCTTGGAAGAGGGTACTTGTTCTTTAGAGTGATGTTGTTGAGTTTTTTGATAATTTATACACAACCTCATTGATCCATCCTTCTTCTTGACAAAGATCACTGGCGCACCCCCAGGTGATGCAATAGGGTGTATGAACCTTTTTTCCAAATTCTCTTCCATCTAACTCTTTAACTTCTCTATTTTGATAGGATCCATCCTATAAGGCCACTTTGAGATAAGAGTAGCTCAAGGTATGAGTTCTATTGAGAAATATACCACCAGATCCAAGGTAATTATGGGTAACTCTTTAGTAATTTCATCCCTGTATTCCCTCATAATGGTAATTTCCCCTAGTTTGATAACTTCCTTTTACTCAACCATTTGTTCAAGGTATGCTTCTTCATAGGGAAACATCACCCACACTATTGAGGGATTTTCCAATGTAGATTCATGACCCTCTTGGAATTTGTAGAGTAGCATGAGATGGTTCAGAATATGAAAATATATATCCTTTTACCAACATTTGATGTGTGATCTATATAAATATATCCAATCCATACCTAGTATAGCATCGAATTCAACCAAGGGAAGTATTAGGATATTCATTAGAAGAATCTTCCCACATATTTCAACTAGAGAAGATTCTAACAATTGAGTTGTAATTATCTCATCACTTGGTGTTTTTACAGATATCTCTACTTCAAGGTTTCAGGGCTTCGATTCAATAGCTACAAAAAGATTTCAAGTTATAAAGGAATGCATAGGACCAGAATAAAATATAATTTTTTCCATTCTTGAGTGAATAGGAAGTGTACCATGTATGGATTCATTTTCTTTATCCACTTCAGCAGTAGTGATGAAATTTTCCTTCCCTTTATCCTTTGAATTTGGTGGATGATGATGCTAATTACCATCAAGGACTCGTGGTTTATTACACTGGCTTGCATTGTTCCCTTTCTACCTATATTTATAGCATTAGACCATGTGTGGTGCTCTCCTTTCCTCCACCACATTTTACTGCTTCCTCACGTCTTTCGACATTCATGAGTTTGGTGTCTTTCTCTCCCAAACATGAAGCATTTACCATTCCATTTGAGGTATTTCCCATGACACATATTCCCAAATTTTTGACATGTGGGTGGTTGAATTTCCTTTATACATTTCTCATTATATACATCAGCTTGAAACTCTAACTTTTGTTTTATCACCATAGCCACGGGATAGTTCTCCATACTCTATCTCCACTTTGAGATAAAATTGAACAACGTTTTCATAACTCCCAAATTATATATTTTCAAGAGACTTTAAAAGGTGTGGATTTAATCCACTAATAATTTATCAAATTTTCTATCATTTTTTATAACAAAACCTGAAGTGTACCTTTAAAGCCATGTGAAATTTGCTTCATAGGCCATGAAACATTCTTCTTTCTTTTTATTCAGCTCTATGAATTATCTCTCCATATTTTTATGAAGAGTTAGATGTAAATACTTGTTAAGAAAAAATATCTTAATGTATTCCAACTTAATCTCTTCAATTTATTCCTTTGTCTTGGTGTTATTAATCAATGCCCACCATTGATCGACCTCTCTATCTAAGCATTAAATGAACAGCGCCACCTTCTCTGTCTTAGAACTGTGAATAAAAAAAAGCTTCTCAATTGACTTGACCCATTGTTCCTTGCCTATAAGATTATATGATCTACTAAACATCAATGTTTATTGTTGCATAAAACAATCGATATCCATTAGCTCCCTCTTAGGTGAAGGAAGAAGTTTCACATTAATTAGGTTATTGTTCATAGCCTGAGAGAGATGTGCAATCATCACCATGATATTTTTAACTCCAACTCCTAAGGCATTGGGGATGTCATTTTTGAAATCATTTCATTTTACCTCATACAAGTTTTTCCCTTGTTTCTCATGGTTCCTACCATTTTCTAAAAACTAAAAGGTTTGAAAAAAAACATAAGTCAAAAAGTCAAGAATAAATAATTTATTCCTTTGTGAAATTAAGTCTAAAGGAATATCTTGTGGGATCCCTACATTTAGAATTTTCTAAAACAAATTTTCTTGGGTGATTATTTATACTTAGTCTCATACTAAGGGGTTTCACTAAGGTTTTCTAATCCTAATTCCCGAATTAGCTAAACCATGCTCTGATAACAACTATAGTGACCCTATTTTTCTTACCTTACAATTACAAAATTTTAATTATAAACCTCTTAAAAGCATTACATGACCATGATCAAAAGGTTTAGTGTCTTGGGAAAATTAGGACTATACATAACACTTACAAAATAAAACATAAACATTTAGTTAATTCCTTCTTCCCTAGATTCTTATTGTCCCTTGAATTATCCTTAGTACAAGTAGTCCCTTGAGGATATACATAAAAAATTAGTGATCTAAAATACCTATATTAGGATATATAAGAACATGATAAAATATAACATCGGTGAGAATAATTATCATCATAAAATAGGAATATGATCATAATAAGGATATGAAGCATTAGATAATGGAATGGAATGTGTCATTATATAAAAATGAAATATAATGTCTTATTGGGAAATTAACACACATTGTTGGGAACAAATATAGAATCATGTTCATGCATATTTCACTTTATCATCTAATATATAACATGATAAAATTTATTGGGGTTTCATATAATTCTAGGAACACCCATCACATCATAACATATACATTACACTATATAATTCTGGGCGCACCCATCACATTATAACATTTATATTATCATGCATGCCACATAGAATGTACATCAATATTGGAAAGAAAATAAACCATGTAAAGTAATGTGTCTAATTTAATAAATAATACATTCATAACTAGGGTTAAAAAATTAAATAGGGAGTACCATACTTGATATAATAATCATTAATCTTGAGTGAAGAAGAAACAATTTCAAGAAGTAAAAGGTGTTTTTTTGAAAGAAGTGTTCTTTTGGAAAAAATTGTGTTTGTCATAAACTCAAGTAGAAAAAATTTATATCCTATAAAATTTTAGATAATGATGATGAAATTATATTTAAGTAATATCCATAATTAAAATGGGTTGAAAGAGGGAAACCCCAAAGAAAGAGTGTTCGGTTTGAGAATTCCCCTTACCTTATGTCCGAATTCTTTCTTCTCTTTAATGAACTATATAATCACATTATATTCATTAATTAATAATTAAAGAACCTTTTATAAATTAATTTTATTCATTATGGTTTTATAATTTTAATTTATTTCCTTTTATAAGAGTTATAAAGTTTAATTTCATCGTTCGATAACATTTATTTTCTTAGTTTTCATGATTTGTTTGCTCTTATACAAGAATGGAAGTTCATATAAAATGTGGATAAACATAAAAAATTGTTATTATATGTTGATAATGATATTTAAAATTTTATAATAATATAATAAATAATTTTCTTATATGGAATGATGATGAATCATTAGATAAAAGTTACTGATGACCGTTTTTGGTTAATTTTGGCGGTTTTTCGATCACAAATAAATCATTTGGTATTATCATTTAGTATTATGTATATAAGTTAGTTCCAGAAAATAAAAAGGGTTATAGAATAGTAGTTAAAATATTGTTTCAACCATTTAATGGTTTTATTAATTTACTTTTATGAGTTAAATGAAAATGAATGTGTATTTTCCATGAGGTCAATAAATTGACATATCACGAGTGACGATTTCATTTTTAAAATAAAAGAGAGGGTGAGAAGAGTTTAATGATGGATATTACATTAACATTATAGAATACCATTATATCAAACATACTATAGTTATCATTAAATTTGGATAATAGAAGGTTAGTAGAAGATAAGAAAAGAAAAGAAATTGAAATAAAAGTAAAAGAAAAAGGAAGAGGATTTTACTCTTGGATTTATCATCCTTGAGAACCTCCTTAGAGTTAAGGTTTCAATATTTTGATTAGAAAAAGAGCTCCTGAATGTGGGAGAGGGGATTGGGGAAATGTTTTATTATATTTTGGACAATTCTCAAAGCTTTAGAGGTGTGAGGGGAAGTGGTGGTTAGGGGCGGTATTTAGAGTGTTGGAGGGGTGTTTTCTCATTAATTAATTCATTAGTTTATTATTTTTCTCATGAAAATAAATATTGTTGATTCTTGATACTAAATATAGTTATTAGATAATTTTAGTTATAACCAATGGTTTATACATCATCCATGACTCAAATAATAGCATATTTAATTTATAATGTATTTATACCATAAATTATCATATTTTTTAATTCACCAAAATACATGTATTTTAGAAAAATCCAAAATATTCACATTAACCATTTTTTGATGTTTAGAAATCAAAAATGAACTCCATTATATGATTTATTTTTCTAAATATGAGTAATTTAATTTTCAAATAAAATCACCATTTACTCAAAAAATACATATTTTAAAATTATAACTGATTTTATAACACTTTGAAAAATTAATTAAGGTATCATAAAATTATCTTATAATCATAATTCATCAAAATATTAATTTATGGATAAATTTCATGAGAATAAATTTTCTTTTAAATTGTTAAATTAATCAAAAAATTGTAATTAAATATTTATAACTTACAAAAATACCAACACTTAATTAATGAATTTTAAAGTGTTTATATTATTATACTATGATATAATTATATACTATTATAACTTATATGATGGATAAATTTTATATACACCTTAATTGGTGTGGTTATTATTCAATTGTCGAGTTTATTATTCATTACGGTCACATTACTATTCCCAAGGTCAAATTACTATTTCCTCGGTATAGGTTACTTAACTTCTAGAAATAACTTTTATTTCATTCATTCATCATTTATAATGTTTTTATTATGTTATTAATATTATTTTATGTGATTATACTATTTGACATAATTATAAGAAGGGAATATTATTGATAATGTTTTGGGTCGTTACATGATGTAACTTGAGATGTGAATTGAGATTGATGATAACCTTGCATTGTTTAACATTAGTGATTCATCTTGAAGAAGAAGAAGATAAAAATCGAGAATGTATGTCTGATTAATTGATAATGGGATAAATTAAACAACATGGTATGACATGTGAATTTTCATAAAGAGTATACATGAATTTCATGTATGTTTAATTACTAATAGGATTCATGAGATATTAACCCACTATCTCGTGAGATGTGGCACCAATGTTTTAGAATGATACAAGAGAATCATTTTCTTGTGATGGTTTCTTTACCCTCTAAAAAATGTTACATGGGAAGACGTTAGTGACTAAAAAATGTGAATTCGTATGGATCCTAGTATGAGATAGTATTTTCTTTCTTCCTTAGCAATGTATGGCCTAAGAAGACATAAAAAAAATACAATATGGGAATTTACATGGAGTCCAGTTAAGTAACATGGAACATGTTATTGGTTATTCATCTTGATGCAGTGGAATTAGACATTTGATAGAGATATCTGGAATGGCATCAAAGTGGGTTTGGTTGGCCCCGGGTGTCAACCTGAAGCATGAGGGTCATTAGGTTTATTATATGTGCAGTATTAATTTATTAAATTAAAACCTTGTTTATTTATTTATTGAATTTACTATGTTTCTCAAAAAATATTTTTTAGAAATGGTGGTGTTGGACTATTTATTTTTACTCACACCCCAGATGGGCCTCCATTTAGTACCTGAACATATTTCTTAGATTTAGGTTTGTACATGGGAAAGGGGCCCTGTTGTTGATTTTGGTATTCTATATGGGTTGGAGAATGCAAATGGGACCGATAAGGGGTTTAGGACCGGGGTATTTGGGGTATTTTTATCTTTTATGTTTTATATTATTTTGGTATGAAATAGAACACATCATTGAGATAAATTTTGTCTTTCCATTATATGATTATCCATTTATTTGGATTGTTCAACTTTTTCATTTTTCAGCTTAAGTTGCATGTTTTATTTTTTATATGGTTTCTGCTTCTATGATGTCATTTACATTTTCATTAAAAATTAGTTCCAGAGTGTTTAATTTCCTGAATATATTCCTTACACCCTCAATACTAGTTGAAATCATTTAGTATATGGGGAGGTTCTCATAAGGTCATCCATCCAATCAGTTCGATCACATGATGGATAACTTGGTTGAGGTTTTTATATAGTGATATTAGAGCTTATGTTTTCTATTTTGTTTATTTACTATTTTAGAAATGTTGAAAGGATACTAGGATGTGTCGGGACATGGAAATAAGCTTTGTTATGTGAGTATATAACCCATGTATAGGGGAAAAACTGAGTTCCTTGGGAAGGGTTTATTGTTTATGCTATTTTCTTTCTACAGTTTTGATGTTATCTCACCTTAGGTGATTCACTTGTGGTGTGATGTTATTATTTATTTATATTTTTAATCATTGCTTGGTGTGACACAATATGTGTATGAATTCATCATGATAGGTACATAGGGGCATATTTTGAAATTAATTGTTAATTATTGGGACATTTTTATCTCATGTGACTTATTTTCCCATATCAATTGTGAAATGAAAACCCCCGTAATACATGATAAATGAAATAAATGAAAATTTTATGTTTTTAAAATTAAATTGATAATCCAAGAACATATGAAGATCGAGTCAACGGTTCTCTATTGTTATCATCTTTTGAGTTTGATCTTGTTATTCTTTCATATTTCTATTAAACATTTGTAGTGAAAATACAACCTCATCGTCTTCGAGCTGAGCATCAGGAGAGTCATAACTAGACCAATCCTAACACAGATGATATGGAAATTCCTATGGATTTAGAGAATATTATGGATGATTAGCTCCATAAAAACATCATGCGGTTCATACAATACATGTAGTGGGAGAGTGTTCACACCATGCCTTTTATATCTGAGTTAATGAGGGAGTTCCATATAGAACATCTGTATAATTTTAATAGGGAGGGTGTCCCCCTAGCATGTTTAGTTCGGGATTGAATCTTTTTAGATGATATTAAATCACCTCTAGGTACCCACAAATAGAAGGTTGAATCTTTCTAATCACTTGCTTTGAGGACCATCCAAGAATTGGTAAGACATTCTGGAGAAATATGGATAGTAAGATGAGTTATCCCACGAGGAATTCTAGGTAAAGGTTATAAGACACTTCTATCCAGAGATGTTGAGGGATGAGAGGAATCATGAGTTATAGAACTTAACATAGGAGGGTATTTTAGTAATGAACTATAATGGGAGATTGATAGAACTAAATTTTTTTTCTCCATCCTTGGCAGTAGATGAGTTATCCTAAGAAAAGAATTTCTAGTAAGGGATTCACTACAAGACCAGATCACATGTGAATGTATTTTGCGTATGTAGATTTTAGGTTGTGATGAATTGGTCTATCATCATAGAAGTAAATATGAGAGATTCCTTGAGTGGATTCCATACTTTTTAGCAGGAAAATCTAGTAGCTCTTCTTCTAGTGACAAGAAGCACTACTATAAATGTTTTTTCTAAGACCATTGTGGGAATATCAACTTGGTAAGTTGTTAGGCGTCTTAGAATCATATCCCATTGGGGTGATTTATGTGTGGAAAGGGTATCCATAAGAACTTATAGTGTCTCTACCCCACTATAGAGTGTTTTTATTATGGTAATATGTTACTTCTTAGAAATTTAGGTTGGAACTCATAATAGTTGAGTAGCGGAAAGGGATCGAGATTGGTATCTGTGTTTGGGAGGGACTCAACTACCCTTAAACAAACTAGTAGCTATAGTTCTACTAGAAATTCTAGCCAATTTAGGGGACATAGTACCCCATTTATAGAGTGGTATTTCCAACCATATGGAATAATAAAAAGGAGTTAGATTAGAGCCCAAGGTATAGGGGTGAGTCATTGGAAAACTATGCATTCCCTTCCAAGTGGTTTCGATGCTGAAACGTCTACTATTAAAGGTACAATTCTTGAATCATCTACCATTTCTTGTGTTTTTTTTGGAAAAGTATCATTTCATTCCTTTTTATTTAATCAATTAGAAAATGGATTGGGTTTTTTTTGTGGATTTCTTGGATGGTTTTATGACCATCAAAACACCATTGTGAGTGTGCTTTGAGGGATCAAAAGTTTCAAAGAATGTTCACCTAAAATTGGTTGTTAATATTTTCTTTAGAATCTATTTGTGATGGATATGAGAGTATTTGATTTAGTTATTGGTATGTATTGTCTAGTTATCTATGAGGATCATATTGACTATTGTTAGAGGAAAATTACCATTATATCTCAATAAGGGGAAGATATTCTCCCTAGGGTGAGTGGGATCTTTTAGATGGTCATGATAAAACAATTAAGTTCAAATTAGATTATATCATGGTTTAGGTATGAATACCTTTTATGGATGATGGTGGAGTGAAGTAAACTACTTTTCCTCCTATGGTAAACCATTTTCAGGGAATTTTTTCCAATGAGTTCTCTAGCTTACCACCTTAGGGGGAGACCAATTTAATGATTGAGTTGGTGTGGGGAGCTATTCCATTTTCTATCATGCCTTAAATAATTCCACCAAAAATATTTTCATGAGCTAAAACATCAGTAAGAATATTTATAAATGAAAGGTTACATACAACCTAGTACACATCCATAGGGTTCTCCTGTACTTTTCTTCAAGAAGGATGACAAAAATTTTCTCTTATATGTGGAATATTTGATACTAAACTAGATGATGATTAAGAACCTGTATCACCTTCTATGAATAAAAAATATCTTCGATTAGTTGAAAGGTGAAAGGATATTATCTAATATTTACTTGAGGTCATGGTACCATTAGTTGAGGGTGATACCATCAGACATACCCTAGATATATTTTAGGAGTAGGTATGGATTGTATGAGTTTGTGGTTATTCCATTCAGCGTAAAAAATTCACTAGTTGTATTCATGGATATAATGAATCAAATCTTCCTTCCTTTCTAGGATCGTTTTTTGATATTTTTTCTGATGAAATCTTTTTGTACTCCCATTAAGTAGATGATAATGCATAATAAATTTACGTCATCCTAAGTAAACTAAGTGAGAAAAAACTTTCTCCCAAGATGTATAAATGAAACTTCTATATTGGTTGAGTGAACATCATGGGACATGTTATCTCAGAGTATGGAGTTGAAGTTGACCCAAATACGGTTGTAGCCTTAGTATCTTGGGACCGACCCCATAATTTAGTTGAGATTATGAGTTTTCTTTGTCTAACAGGTTATTATCTTCATTTTATATAAGGATTATCTCATTTGGAATCATTAGTGTTGAGGCTAAATAAGAAAGGGTCGACGTTTTTTTTCTCAGATGATTTTGAGAGATATTTCTAGTACTTGAAGAGAAAACCGACATCAACAATGATCCTAACATTTCCTATACCAGGAAAAGACTACAACATGTACGACGAAGCATCCATATTAAGAATCATAGTAGTTCTAATGTAGGAGGATCAAGTAGTTTCTTATCTATCCAAATTGATTAGGCCACATGAGATGAATTAGAATACTCATGATTCAGAGTTATCTATGGTGGTATAAACCCTATGATGATGGATAAAATAACTATTGGGAGAGTGGTTTTCAGTGTACAAGGACTAATATAACCTTAAGTACATATTTTCTTATCCAGACTTGAACCATTAAGAGAGAAGTTGGGTCAAATATCTATATTCTTTTTACTTCTAGATGACTTTCACATGAGGAAAATGCAATATCATTATTGATTCCTTGAGTTAGAATATATTTAATGATGTAGTATGGGAGTCTTGTGATGAGTGGTGGATGATAAAACTCTTTTCAAACATGCATTTGGATGTTCATGTGTCCCAACGGAGAGTAGATCTGTCTTCAACATCTTTTATACCCATTCTATTGAACCAGATCAAGAAATAGTTGTTATCTGATCAAGTGGGAATTGCAATGAGGTGTATATTATATAACAAGGATCCACCATTGGGGTGGTCTCTCAGTAGTGGCAATGTTATTATTTTCTATGGTCGTGTATGGGTTCCTACGAGATTGTGTAAGGAGATGATGAGGGAGTTTCATGCTTCTAAATGGGAGGTACCTCTAGGTATGAAAAATATATATGAAGATCTACTTATATATTATTGGTGGATAGGGATTAAAAAGAAGAATTTATATTCATGGTGAGATATTTAAATTATTAGAAGATGAAGACCTAGAATTAGAGGCTAGCTGGGTTATTTCATACTTTATCTATTCCATAATGGAAGTGGAATGATGTCACTATATATTTTTGGACAGGATTACCTAAAATTCTTCACAAAAATGATACAGGGTGGGTGATCATATATTGAATGATGAAGGTATCCCAAATAATTCCTATCTGGGTGAACTTTAATATTACTGATTTGTGTAGTCTATAAATACATCAATTAGATATACTTCACAGTGTTCTAAGGAGTATCATTTCTGATCAAGATCCTCATTTCACATACCCATTTTGGTAGGGTCTTTATAAGGCCTTAGGATCATAGGATATTCTATATATAACCTTCCATACTCATAGTGATATCCAATCTAAGTGGATGATTTAGATTCTAGAGGATATGTAGTGAGCCTATATTCTAGATTTTGGTGGTTCTTGGGAGCATCATATAGCACTCATGGAGTTATATTATAATAATAGATTATAGGAATTGATATAAATAGACCATTTTTTATATTTTTATATAAGTTTGTGTCTTTCACATTTTGGATGGTTAGAGGTAGATGAGTCAGTTCTAGTTGGACTTAGTCATGTACATGAGACATCTGAGTTGGTTCAATTGACAAGGAAGGGGTTGGTGACCGCATAGAGCTATCATAAATCATATAATGACCATAAAATATGACCACTAATGTTTATGTTTGTTCATTATGTTTTCTATTGAGTGTCACCTAGGTTGTGTAAAAACCATATAATGAAATTGGGGAAGATTTCATCTAGTTTTTTGGGCCTTTTGAGATATTTTAATGTGTTAGTCTAGTAGTATACCATTTATCCCTTAAATATAGCTACAATACAATGCATGATCTATGTCACATGTCATAGATTTAAATATATCATCCCAAACCTTCTCACATTATAGGCATTATTGATTTTGATATGGATGTTGATGCATCCATTGAGAAATATACATTTCATATTGTGTAAAATTATGAGAAGAATCATCAGGGGAATACTATGCCTCTTGTGAAAGTGTAGTGGAATCATGAGAATGTTTGAGAGGAGACATGTGAGAGTGAAATTGATATGTGAGAACAATATCCAGACTTGTTCAACAATACTGTATAGTGATTCCTAAAGTATCTTGGGGATGAGATATTATATGTCTAGGAGGTTGTAAGATCCTATATTTTTCTAGGTACATCTCTCTTTAAGTTTTGGTAAACATGATAAAGTCTGGTTTTTTTTTGAGCCTTAGATAAGTTTGTAAATAAGATAAGATAGTTTTGGTTAAATGTTTTAGAGTACAGGTTCAACAGACTACAGAGTGAATTTATGTGAAAATTATATATTTATGACATAAATTACCCTGGTGGGATAACCCCGTAATGAAGGGAAAGTATTATAATTTTCAGGGTAGGTTATAAATTAGGATTTTATATCATAAATTATATTTATGGAATAAAATCATCAGGCCTAAACCTTGAAACCAAGATAACCCATAAAGGTATCAGAGAAAGATATAAACATTATTTTATGATGTGTAACTTATATTTATAATGAAATATTTGATTTTATCAATTATTAAGCTGAGGATATGATATTTTTGGAATATATGGGATTTATGATGTAAATCACCTATTTAAATCATTAATATATCACTTCTGGTGTTTTAAATCCATCATCCATTATTCTAATAATGCATTAGACATCTCAGGATTTTACATCATAAATTGTATTTATGGTATAAACTCATCATACTTAATCCTTGAAACAAATATAATCAGTAAAGTTATCAGGGCAAGATGTAAACATTATTTTATGATGTTTAATTTATATTTATGATATGATATTGTGTTTTATCAGTTTTTAAGCCAAGGTTATTGGATTTTTGAAATATATGGTATTCGTGGGATTTAGGATATAATCATCTATTTATATCATAAATATATCACCCATGGTGTTTTAATCCCATCACCCATTGTTCTGATAATGAATTAGACCTCTAACATTTTGTAAACCCTTCAGCAATGACTGTTGAATTTCTCTCTAATCAAGAAGGTTGCTTTGGTGTTATGGAACTAGAGATTTGAGGTAAGCTAAGAGGTTCATAATAATTTTATTCTCTCATTTTATTTTAATTACGATGATCCCTTGATCAGAATGATATATTCGAATCAAGTTTGTATTAACAAAATTCCATTGACATTATTGAAAGGAATAAAGTAAGAGCCAGACTCTACACTAGATGATGATATTTTTCTGTGCCTTCTAAGTTCTGAGGTGGGTTAACTAAAGCATATCCCTCTTGTTCTGTTTAAATTTTCCATAATATGTGTAATATGTGTGATCATGTTGACATTCCATGCACGCAATCTAAATAATTTTATAATTCCTTATTTTTTGGGTAACATTTGTATATAACTCCCATTAGATCCTTTAATATCCATGTGCAATAAGATCAGGACATGAAACCACCAGATAGGTTTTCCAATATATACATTATTGATACATGTTATATTTTAATTTAGAGACCTGATTTATTTTTATAATTGGTTTGATTTTGGATTAATTTTATGAATTGGAATAAAAATGCAAACTGTTTAATTGGCTTGACGCAACATGACATGTGAATTGAGATTGATAATAACCTAAAAAGGTTTGAAATAAGTGATTATTCTTGAAGAAGGATGACCAAACAATAAAGAATGTATTTTTGGTTAATTAATAATAGCATAAATGAACCAAAATCAAATGACATGTGATTTTTGATGAAGTTTATGCTTGAATTTCCAGTCTCTGCTATTGTTGAAAGGATGCATGAGAGATTAACACAGTATATCATGAGATATTTCATCAGTTATTCATCCAGATGAAGGATAATACTTTGCTTATAATGGTTTATTTCCAATTCATGACATGTACCTTGGTAAGACATAAGTTACTCTAGAATGAGAATTCACATGGAGAACAGTATGAGATGGTATTTTCTCCCCCCTTAAAAATGTGCACCATAAGAAGATGTAAGAAACTTCAGCATGAGAATTATGAGGGATCCCATTTTAGTTACTTGGAACATCGTATGAGTGATCCATCCTAATGTAAGGGGCTCGACCATTTGAAAGAGATATTTAGTGTGGCATTGAAGAAGTTTTGGTTGACCTCTAGTTCCATCCTAAGGATTGAGGGTCAGCAGGTTCATTACATGCTCATCATTAATTTGTTAAATTAATACCTGGTTTATTCCTTTTTTTCATACACTATATTACTCAGTCTATATTTTTTTGATAGGTTTGTGTTGACCAACTATTTTTTACTCACAACTTGGATAAACCTTCAATTGGTACATGGAAACATTTCAAGGATGTAGGTTTGGACAAGGGAAAGGGACCCTATTGTTGATTATTTCTTATTGGATGATTTGGATCATGAATATGGGATAAAAATTTGGTTTGGGAATGAGCTATTGGGATTATATTATCTTTTTAGTTTTTTATTTTATTGATATGATATACAACATGTCATTTAGACATATTTCAGTCTAATATTACATGATTCTATATTTATTTAGATTGTTCAGTTTGTTCCTTTTTCATCTTGAGTTGCATGTCTGATTATTTATATGGTTTCTTCTACTCTGTTTTCATTTCATCAATCATTAAAACTATAACCCATAGAGTATATTTTCACCATTATATTCCTTACACCATCATCTCCAGTCGACAACGTCTAGAATATGGGGAGGCATACCTAAGGTCAGGTATCCAACTAACTCGGTCACATGAGGAAGCACTGGGTCAGGTACATTACAAATGATGAGACAATTAGTTCTTTTAGTTTGATGGGATTTGATAAGATCCATCAGGGTGTTTTATTTATGATGACATGTGTTGACTCAGGTTCTACCAATTGATCACCATGGGTTGTAGGTTTCCATTTGGATTTATTTTATATGTTTTGGAATGTTATGAGGCTATTTACTTCAAATTATAAAACCATTGATCGAGATATTCTAATGGTTTACTATAGAGAATTATTAGGGATGATTAAAAAATGGGTTTTAGGTTATAATATCCCATTTCTATGCAAGAATTTTAATTTTAGTAGGAGTCATAACTTTTCATTTGCTGGATGGGTCATATTTTGAATCAGGGTTCAGAATGGTATTCCAAAAGTTTAAATTTATTAAAGTGATGCTCTTGGATATGGTTTATGGGATAAGAGGATTTTAAGGTTCTTGAATAATCATTAAAATCTTTTGGTGGAGTTTTTTTGGTTTTTTATAAGAAAAGGTGATAAAAAATGGCTCAACATGCATAAACATTCTTTATTTTTGTAACAATGAGGTTCTTGTTGGTTTCATAATTTTTTCATGTAAAAAATAAATTTTGGTTTGAATGTATTTTTTGTGGTGTGGGTAGCATGACCCTTAACATCAGACACATCTTTTTATTTCCATTTTTCTTAAAGGTGGTTTCCAATAGGGGTTATTCATGGAACTAAAAACACCCAATGGTTCATTTATTCATGATGTTCCACAAATATTCTTTACAAAGCTATGTGGTTCTTGGTAAATGATTCCAACAATACTTAGGGGATCATATTGGTTGAGATGATGAGAGGTTATCCTCATCATACCATTTTTAGAGGAATTATTTCATACTTACGAACTATCTTATAGATTTAATATATATTGATAAATACTTTATTAATTCCAAAATATAGACTAGGTCACCCATATATCAATAATATATTGTTATCATTTATTGGATTTAGAATCATTAGCATGTATCCAAGGTTCTTCATCAATGGATACATATGTATGTATCTTAGATTCACTATCAATGAGACCCTTTGTATAAATATTACATATTCTTATGTCATTTATTATCATGATACTTTTTTAATCCATACAATGAAAATTTATAGAATTTATCATTATCTAGGAAGAAAGGAGTTGTTTGATATTGGGATTAGGCCCATGAGAAGTTCTTCCTACATATACATGTGAAATTAATTATAAAAAATATAGTTTAGTGCCACTTAATAGGACACATCATACAATTTCAGTTCAAGTGATATGGATCAGATGATGCAGTTTAACATCACATGGAAAGAAATACTAGGTCAAAGAGTCCAAGAAAATGTTGGTGTGGGATATATGTTGAAATGTCTTGGGTGACCTGGAAGTGATATAACCTCCCTAGTTGGATATGAACCTACTCGGAATATGTCCTATAGAATATTAAGGTGAGTTTGTAGTATTAGGTTTAAACCCTAGGGAGGATTTCTACATACCACTTTTGGATTGGAATCAAAGTCCACATAGTTTATAAGTATTGGGTCCTAAACCTATAGAGGAGGCACAATGTCACTTTATTTGGAATATAAACCTTTAATGGTATATATCATAGGGAATATGGACCTTTGAGAGGATAGTAACATGGTTTTCAGGCTTACAACTAGTAGGAGACACATTTTGGTGAGTATGGTTGGGGCTTATTCTGAATAGGTTTCCCATGATGGTGGTACTTGAGTATGGTTATTACATGATCATCCCAAAAATCAATCCCACGTGAGTCATTATTATTGTGATAAACCATAGGAAGAGAATGTTTTGGAAACCCACACAATATCCTTCATCCACTGGTGGATGAGAGTTAGGATATAGAATGTGGTAAAATTCACCACAAGAAATACCAAGGGGTTACTCTGGGACAAATTCCCTAAAGAGGAATTTTCTCATAGTCTGTTGGTAGATGATGATGGTAGTCATATAAGGGTAGTTAGGAAGAGAGATAGGTATTATGTGTGCCTATATCCTATATTTTTATCAAACCCCATGTATTGAATCTTACATATCTGTATAGGTAACACCCCAAAATTTTCACATTTCAGGAATTAGATGTTACAGCCCGGCCTGAGAGGTCATTTTTCATCATCCCTAAGGTTGGGATGCTCATTACCATGAGAATTTATAACTGATAACACTATGTGGATCCTACCTATTAGGTAGTATAAATGCGGTACTTCCATTTCCATAGGAATTTTTAATTTCGTGGACATTCTATTGTGAACTGTGCTCTAACCTTACATATCAATAGGCTATAGGGGAGTTCTAGTCTTGGTTTCCCATGAATGAGGGATCTATGGAAAGAGATGGTCTGCCATTGTTGATATGAAATAGGTATGAATGTTTATATCTCCCAGGTGAGTCTTGGGAGATCTAAAGAGTGTCTCAATCAGGGTGGACCTAGTCGAGCTAGGGGTGATTCAACCAAGTAAGGTCGGGGCGGAGTGAGGGGTTCTTTCACATAGGGTGGACCTATTCAATCTAGAGATGAACTATGTTGGGTGGATCTAGGAGAAATAGATATAAATTGTGTAGGGTGGACCTTGGTTATCTATAGATTACTTGCATAGGGTATACCTAGATGAGATGGAGAGTCCTTTTGGGTGATGAACAACCTGGGAAATTGCACTTGGGTGAGGAATTTCTCTAATCTCCAAGGGTCTCCTCAAGTGTCTTTGGATGACTGGCACTCAAGTTTAGAGAAATGAAAGGGACCTTCACCCTAGTAATTTTGAATTGTTGGAATGGTTATTCTTAATATTTTTTTTATTCTAGACCTTGTGGGTCCTCAATCCATTGACCATTGTTATTTTACTCTTCTTTTGTAGGCTTAGGGAACTATATGAGGGTTTAGAGGTCCTGAGAAAGAGAATTTGGTGAGTAGATATTCAAGTGGTCTCTTTTAATTCCATTTGTCTCAAATGAGGGACCTAAGAGTCCTATTTATAGGAATAAATTGGGACCCTAGGTGAAGGATATTATCTATATAGGTCCATCAAGTAGGTGTATCATTCAGTACCCTCATGGAGGCATTGGATGCTCATGTCGAGCTACACATGTTATTCCTATGTGAGACACTTGGCCCATAGGTGGGGTCTACACAAGTTGAATTTAGAGATTTATTTAGCTCTATTTTATCCTATACTACATGTGGCATTTCCCTTAAATATTTTCATATCCATATAAAAAGTGAGTGTCAAAAAGTTCCTCCCCCCCTTAGGATTTTTTCCAATTGGAAGAAGAGAATCTAATCCTGTGGTAGAGAGGAATATGGATGATGGTGAATCCTTAACTCACGTATTTCCATGTGACCACATAACCTAATGTACTCTTTGAAGATCTCTTCTTCTTTTGAGAAAGATAGATGACAGATGTAGTACATATGTACAACACATAGGTTAGTCATGCTGGTCATTCATGCTGTTTAACCACACTAGTCAATCATGAAGGTCGTTCATGATGTTTAGTTTCACAAGTCGATCACATTGGTGATTGGGGGTCTATAAATAGAGTATCATATCTTAAGAATTCCTTCATGCGTTAACAATGCCTATTTTATCTCTTCGCACTAGTCTTACGTGTATCCTTCGTGCGTAACTCTTCAACAATAGTTATCTCATGTTCTCTCAGTATGTATTCTAAGATGTAATTGTCAAGATACATCTTCAAAAAAACTCAAATGAGTGACCTATATGAGGCCAGTTGAGTGAGTTACCCATGTTAGGTCACTTGAGTGAGGGACCTTCATGAGGTCACTATGTTAAATTTTATCCTTTTTTTATAGAAAATTCCAAAATAAGGCATAGATTCAAATGAACATATTGGAATTTCCTTCATAAATTTATAATGGAAACTCAAAGGATATCTAATAAAAAAATTTCTACACATGTTAAGAAAATTATTGATGTCATCGGGCTAGATTACTGTGACATGAGTGAATAGACTCTTTTGGGATTATAGAAATACTTGAATAAGTAACAATGTAAGCACCCACTAAGAGATTAGCTGTTGATATATGACCACAAAATTCTGAGAGATGCATTTATCCTTAATCCACAGTGTTATTTATCTATTTCCATATTCATGGATTACTCCAACTATCCCACTTCTAATTTGTATTTCATATGTTTATTCATCAATGAGGGAACAATACCCTCCAGAAGCGTCATGCGTCAAAGATTACGTGCCTAGAGTTCAATCCTCACACCCAGGACAAAAACCTCACTATTATCCATTGATCTTCCATTCTTCCTATATGGATTATTTAAAATTCAATAAGGGGTATTGGAACTTCCATTATAGAGGGGGATTCAAACCCACATGGATTTTGGCATACTAGGTGTGTCAAACTAGTATAGAATTTAGAACCAAGATGAAATTAGTTTGGATTTATGAAGCATTCCAAGTGGTCCATAAATATGTGTATAAGAATATGAACTTAATACATAATATCTTAATCCAATGGATCTCTTAGAAAAATATTTTTCAACTTATACATGAATAAGTCGACATTAGTTTATAGGATTTATGTAGGATCATGGGATCTCCTATTTTCCTAAAAATGTATGATGAATTTATCCAAAAAAAGCAACATGGGATGACATTAAATGGATACTAAATTTGACCTATGAGCTATTAAAATTGGTTTTAAAGGTGTTGAAAAAGGACCATATCTCAAGGGGTGATGTTCATTTTGAAGAATTGATGAAGGTATTCCTATAGAAATATGGAGAGGTTCCTATTTGTTAGCTCCCAAAAGGATGTACTTCATTAGAGAAGTATAGAATTCCTAGGAAATGTTTGCCAACATTGGAGCAAGGAAAGTATGATTGGGGGTGGGTGTATATATTCAAGTCTAACCTCCATATGATAGAAAAATTTACTAGATTCCTATCAATGTGGTTGAGAACCTAACTATGGTTAGTCTATGAATTTAATGGTAGTGTGAGGATGGAGCAATTTTTCATTGTGGAAAATTTACCCAAATGAAAGCTCATATGGTCAGTTGTTCTTTTTTTTTCAAAAAATAGTCTACTCCTAATGCATGTATACACAGGGAAGGCCCCAAAACAAATTTTAGTTCTATTTTAAGTGATGTGGGGGTGGATTTCAGCAAACTTAAGTTCTTATTCCATGATGAGTGGAGTAAAAGTCTCTAAAGGCCAAATTCGTCTATTCATTTTAGTTTTTTTGGTATTCAAACCCTGTCTCTAAAGTATGTAGAAGCTCTAAATTATCTGAAAATACTTTGAGAGTTTTATTTATTCCCATACGATGATACACCAACCTGAATGTTCATTGAAAATGGAAAGGGTGATGATGACCTAAGGTCAAACATGATCACATTCATATAAAGCATACTGTTAACTCATTTTGAAAGTGAGGTCAAATGAGAAGGTTATTCTCCATACCAATTTTTTCTTTATTCAAGTGTCTGCTGCAACCAAATCTATCTCCACCATATGTTCAGTTTGAGAAACATCCAATGGTGGCCTACAAATTTGGGATCATCATAGATTTGGATGTATCCCTAACATTAATTAAGATACCTCCACCAAGTGTATCTATTGGGTTAAACTCCGGGTATGCCAATTATTGTATTTTTTACTACCCTAAAGTGGAATTTACAACAAGTGTCTCTCTAGTAGAGGTCATAATGCTATAAGGAAAGGGAAAGCATGGTTGGAAGGCTAAACATGAGGGTGATGACACTGAATCTCCAAAGTATTCTAAACAATATTATACATCGGCCATGGAGTAATCTAGTATTGAAATGAGGACATATTTGAAGCCAAGGGAGTCTAATCATCATCACCAGGAGGAGACCTGAGATCAGTCTCCCAACCTCCCTCTAGAGTATTGAGGCTTGAAAGGATATAAAAGCTAAAATATTTCATTCCTTCCTTGAAACTGGTCACATCAACATCTGATTATGTGTGGCATGAGGCGGTCTGAGTCTGGGAAGGTGTAACACACAACATTAGATATTTTTGGGTATTTCTTGAGGCATGCATACATATCCCACATATTGGGGATATTCAATCACCTTATAATATTCAACCTGACACAAATTTTACCAAGGTGGGGCAGTATTTTCAAGAGTTTTAGATCTTAGTATATGTGACTAAAAACTGGATCCAGGCTAAAAAGAAGGTAACTGATTTTCTATATATAGGTTATTCTGATAGAGTGGCTAACTAATCCAATGAAGAATGTGATGAATTCCTTGATTCTAGTGATGTGACCTTATTTACCTTTAATTTTAACCCATAATAATTTTTTATTAGAGGAAATACGAATAAGAGTCTAATTTGACTTTTAGAATGGATAGTCACTAGAAATAGCCTCCTCAATATATACTTTAATGGGAACCCTGATCAGGGTTGAGGGGTCTACCCATGAGTCCAAGGAGTTATCTCTATGTCAGAGATTAATATAATAGAAGATGGAGGGGGGATTATTTCCACCTCTGATATCTATGTTTGAGAATACCTACACGACCCCCTCACCATATTAGGTGATGAAACAGAAGTGGGAAAAAATTTGTCCAGGCGTATGCACCACAATAAGTCATCCAAAATTCATTAAGTCCTATAGCTCGCATGGAATACCCATCTGACCATGCCTTCCCTTTATAGAATCTATTTCATTTTCCTCCATTAATGGGTTTAGTTTTGATCCCTTGGGTGTCATAAAAGATACTCTAGATGAGGCATAAAATCTTACTGAGAAGTCTACACCCTTGATGGGAGAAGTATCAGGGGACTCGACTTCATCAGTTCCTTTCACTGTAGTAGGACAAGAAAAGCATGATAATGTCAATTATTCATTATAGGATATCATAAAATAGTTACGTAATCTATTTTTTCACAATATTTCATACCCACAGAATGTATTAGAAAAACCTATGGTGACCACTGCAGACCTTATCGCTATCTCAGGAGAAGCGGATTGGGGTATCCAGTCATTGTTGGAGGGTGTTACTACTGAAGTAACTGTGAATGAATTAGGCATAATAGAGTTGGGTCACAAGATTTATGTCCCACTTGTCCCCATGAGTTATTTTTCCTTGGGTATTGGGGAATTAATTCATGAAATTAGAATTCAAGAAATAAAAATTGAAGGTATTGTTGAACATATTAATATTCTTATCTCTTTAAAATATTTTTAGGAATTCAATAATGAGTTAGATGGATGTGGGTATTTATTTTCACATGAAAAAACTTTACAACTAATTTTTTAGTCCTGAATACTTGATTTATACATATTTTTATGTGGAAAATATTGCTTAGACCAATAAGAAGAAGGTTACCAAGATTCCTCACCCTTTTCAAACAAAGGATGTACCAGTCCTAGATCATGATGTGGGGAAATCCCAAGAGTTTTCTACCCTGGAATCTGAGAAACATGAAAGGAGTGCCTCTCATATAGAGGTCCTTGAAAATATTTCATAGTATGTAGATTAGGGAATGATTCTAATCAAGTAGTACTTTACAAAGAGAGCATAACATAATTATTTTTGGGGACTTAAAACTGGACTCATAGACTTTACTCCTTTTTCACTAGAAGTTTATGGTTTTGCAGGACAAACTAATGTAGATTATATTTTAGGTCAAACATCTTTGACCAATAGTGTGGAAGAAGCAATCCCAAATGAGGTTTGCTGGACATGAATATCCCCAAATACCCCCTCCTGTTTTGAAGAAAAATTATAGGTCATGATTTATAGTTTTTTGGGTGGTGAGATACATACGTAAGAAATGACCAAGATCCATGTTCAAAAATCATTTTCCATTATGATAATTCTAAGTAACCTAGAGATTAAAGGATTTACTCTTAAGGATGAAAATTATACTATCTGGTAGGCTACATTTTGTGGCACTCATTATGCATATCCAATTTGAGGTATATTATGGATAAATAAATAAAGGTGTTTATTAGAGTCTAATTCCCTAACTATCAATAGATAAGGAAAAACCATGAGTGTTTTAGTTCCCTTAAGACCATGATGTTTTTCTCATCAGAATAGGGGTATTTAGAGAAATAATGGGGGAAGTTTGGGCTTGATCATATCATTACCTGGATGTCCATAATTTCATTTTGATGTTGAGTGGATCCCATAAGGATTTCCATACCATGATCAAGATCTTGTTAGGGTGTAGAAGAGATTTTATATTTTGGTCAAGCTAGAATGTAGAATTTGGGAATCACTAAATTGTGTGTTCCTTTTAAGGCATTTCTTTCAAGAAAAAAATTACTTGAATTTGATTATGACACAGTTTGGTTATGTAAAAATTGGATGATTAACTAAGCTCTCTAAACTCATGTGATTCATTATTGACATGAGAAACTATAGGAGTTGGAGAGATTACCTAGATTTTATGACAACATCAGTCCATGATTTTGTTTGATGAACAAAACATGATTGATTTGAGGGGTGTTTTCTCATAGTTTATTTTCATTAAATTGAGACCAATAGTTTCTATAATTTAATGTCACTAAGATTTAACCAAAGGATTGAAATGTAAAAAAAGGATGTCCCTGTATACCTAGATTAAACATGGGAGGTTTTAAACCATGATATTGAGGGATTCTGATTAAAGATAATTGAGGTGGGATAAGTACACAATTAATTTCCATAGAAAATGTTTGAAAAGTGGCTTCAGTTACAACAATATAAAAATGTATAGAGATAAAAATATTTCCTCCTAAGGATGAAAATACATATAGTTGATGGGAAATTTTGGGGCACTCAATATGCATAGCCAATTTGAGGCATATTACACATAGTAAAAACAAAAGTTTCTATAAAAGTTAAGTGATTTCATCATAAATTGAAAAATTGAATATTGAAAAGATTTGAGTTCCCCTAGGATAGGGGGTATGATTTGTAGAGGGGGATGTGTTTGAGAAAAAAGGAATCATTTGGAATATCATAGGCCATGGAGTGTGAAGTTCCCTATAAAGATCTAGATCAAATGTAGGGATGTGGGTCAGTTTTGTTTCTGTGATGGTTTCCGGAATGAGAGAACCCAAATTAAGATCTCCAACATAAACTATGGTTGTGTTTATGAGTAAACAGATGCATGATACTCTTTTGTTATACAGTGGTTGGGCCTAGGTTATGGGACCCAAGTGTCACTATGTATCTCATTGAATCCAGAATAAATCCACACATAGTTCTCAAGGAAATATAGGTTGGTTGTACTCTAGGATACTGACACAGAGATTGGAGACCTCTAAGGTGATGACCAATGTTTGATGGAGTTTTATGACATGCATTAGGAACATGAACCATACAATTTTATGTCATGTGTAAAAGACATTTTCATATATATTAATATCTTATGATAAGGATGTCTATGAAGCCTTTTACGGTCATGTGATTAGGACCTTCCATTTCATGGTAATTATGTCAATAACACTCCAAAATTCTCTGGGGGGTGAAGAGTGAAGGTTGTATGCCATGGAATTAGCGTTTCCAAATCTAAGAAAATTATATAGGAAAACTACAAAAGGTATGGTCACAAATCATATTTTAAAAGTGATTTACATTACAACATTTTCAGAGAATATAGATAAAAGAATTTCTACCTAAGGATGAAGGTGACACTGGTTTATGGAACACTTTGGGGCACTCATCACTCAGAGACAATTTGGTATGTGTTATTCATAGTAAAATCCAAGGTTTCCTTTATAGTTAATCTCTTTAATCACTAATAGATAAGAAATATCATATAGATCCATATTTCCCATGCCATTAAATATGTTTTGTGAAAGAAGCATGCCTGTGTATAATGAGAGTATTTGGGCTAAAAATGACCAGGAATGAGTAGATTTTTCCTTTAATTGTTATGATTTTTACCTTGTTATGATGAATGGTATATTTTCATCTAGACCCAAGATTTTGAGACCAATGGGTCATTACAAATCCCATGATAATAAGAATCAATATATACATAATTATAGATGAAAGAATCCCTATTCATGTCTAATTTGTATGTAGGGAGGGAATTGTTTTTAATATAGCCTCATGAACAGGGTGATAACTCATACATTTCTATTACATGTTGATCTAAATAATTTATGGAAGAGTGGGGACATTTTTATATTGTTGCTGGACCTAGACGCTGGATATGAGAATCACCATGTATCCCATTGGAATGAGAATCAAGCCACACATAGATCTTGGATGGAGGTGTGGTGGGAGAAAAAAACCAAAGCTAGTGGTCTTATCAGGAAAGATCCATAGAAATGGGTAGTTTTACATCATGAATGAGATGTCTACCATAATTTTTAACATCTTGTAGTAAATAAATTTGGTGTTCTTTTTAAGTTCTTTTATTTAGGACTCTGCTAACCCTGATGTGAACTTATATGTTTCAATCATGTAGGTAATGCCTTACCAAAATTTTTAATATATCGCGAGATATACTCAGTGTGATAAATAAAGAATAGAAAGTGTTTATTTTATTAAACTAATGAAATTAAAAAAAAGGGAAGTGGGATTTTTATCATGAGGTTATTTTTCCAAGATATATGATCTAGTCATCAATTCCTATCCCATTGGAATGAAAATAAACCCATACGTAGTTCTGGGAGAATATTAACGTTGAAATATAGGGACATCAACAATGTAGTTTAACATCATGTGGTGAGGAAAAAGGTAACTCTTTGTGAAAAAGAATGAATGAAGCCCCATAAATGCTCTCTAATTGTTTAGGAAATCAAATCATGAGAGGCATATTTTGTTTGTGACATGAGCCATTATGAGCTATTTTCCCAAGGCATCCAATGCATGGTACATAGGGTAAGATTACAATTTAATGTCATGTGATGAAGAAATTTTTGTAAAGTTTAATGTTTTTTGACTAGGATGATATGGTATGTTCCTTTTAGGTCCATGAAATAAGGAAATCTCTATGTAGTTTAGTTTCACGTGGTAAGGATGAACAATGTCTTACAACTTAGGGTCATATGAATACGACCACTAGTTCATATGAATTTGGTGGAATTTCAAGACACGTAGAAGGTAACAACCTAATGTTAATAGGGGTCCAACAGAGGAACAATTTTTTAAAAATTTCAAAGTAAATTACTCGTAGTGAGGGTAAGGATGAATGACCAAATGTTAAGAGTATCTGAGGCTAATCCAGAGATAAGAGGCCTAGGTGGCGCAATGTATACCACTAAAACACTACTATAAATACACCCTTTATCAGTGCTAAAGAGGGCCTTTAACAGTGCTAGGAAAAGTGATGTTAAAGCTGGCGAAGATAAAGGGGGGGGGGTCCCCTTTATCAGCTCTCAAAAAAAGCACTGATAAAGACCCCTTTTATCAATACTAAAAAAAGCGCTGATAAAAGGATATTTTATCAGTGCTAAAAAAAGAACTGATAAACGTACCCCTTTATCAGTTCTTTTTTTAGCCCTAATACAAGGGTCCTATATCAGGGATTCCTTTATCAGTGCTTCCATTATCAACGCTTTCGTTTTAGCACTGATAAAGGACCTGTTTATCAGCGCTTTTTAAAAAGCGCTGATAAAAGTTAAAAAAATAAAAAAAAATAAAAAAAAATAAAAAAAAATAAAAAAAATTTAAAAAATTTAAAAAAGAATTACAAAAAAATAAAAAAAATCATACCAATCATGGGGGGGATTTTATATCTCTTAATCCCCCCTTTTAACATCACTTTTTACCCCCTTTTAATAGTGCTTTTTAGCCCCTCCAGCGCTCGCACGCACCCCCTCCACCCTTTATCAGCGATAGCCCTCAACATCCGCCCTCATGCACGCGTCTCTACCTCCAGCAGGTTTTGAACTCGAGACCTCCCCCCTGCGCGCTTAAGCCCTTACCACTACTCTATTTTGATTTTTTTTCGATTTAATGATATCTCTCTATATATATAGTTATATTTATTCGTATTGTAATATATATTTATATTAATATATATATATAGTTATATTAATATACATATAGTTATATTAATATATATATATATAGTTATATTAATATATATATAGTTATATTAATATATATATAGTTATATTAATATATATAGTGATATTAATATATATATAGTTATATTAATATATATCTCTATTTATATATATATATAGTTATATTTATTCATATAGTAATATATATTTATATTAATATATATATAGTTATATTAATATATCTATATATAGTTATATTAATATATATCTCTATTTATATATATATATTTAGTTATATTTATTCGTATATTAATATATATTTATATTAATATACATATATATATAGTTATATGAATATATATATTTATAGTGATATTAATATATATATTTATAGTGATATTAATATATATATATATATTGTAATATTAATATATATGTAGTTATATTAATATATATATATATATATATCTGGATTAATATATATATATATATATATATGTATATAGTTATATTAATATATAGTAGTTATATAAATATTCATATATTGGTATTTTAAATAAAATGGATATTAGTTATTATTTATATAGAGCTAATATATTTTATATGTGAATATGTTTAATTATTTAATTTAAAAATTTAATTTCTCGGTGTGAATATATAAAAAATATGTACATATAGTTATATATTTGATTATAAATAGCAGTACATTATAAAAAATGTTAAAATTTCCAAGAAATAATATCAATATGAATGTAATACCTTGGAATAAATTCAGTCCATACCAAAAAGCCAATAATACCCCCTCAAACGAGGCTGAAAACCCACAAAATGTTAAAACATCTGGGTACCCCGACTAAAAACTCAGTTTTGGAGGCCTTCTGGGCCTTTTTACCATGAAAAATGCTTGATCGAGGTCACCTCAGGTCACAGAAACGTAGAGGTCGTCGCAGGATTCGATTTGATATGTGGTAGAGCTCAAACAGACCCCCGAATCAAAAGTTATTGCCGTTTGAAGTTTGAGTTGCGTTTTCAACTTATTTTGGATCTTTTTTTATTTTTTTTTAATTTTTTTAGTCTTCAAATTGTTATTAAATGACTACTACTCCATAATAATTAGCAAATTATTAATTAAAAATATTTTTTTAATTTTTTAAGAAGCCATTTTTACTAAATATCTTATATATTAAGTATATTAAGTGTTAATGTACATTTATACTTATATAAAATATATTTAAAAATTATATATCATATCTATATCAATATAACTATATTTATATATTAATATATTAATATTTTTTTTAATTTATTAATTTTTTTTTGAATTCGACCCTTTATCAGCGCTTTTAAAAAAAGCGCTGAAAAGGCCTCCCCTTTATCAGCGCTACTAAACAAGTGCTGATAAAGGGGGGGGGGATTTATCAGCGCTAAAAAAAGAACTGATAAAGGGTACTTTCATTAGCGCTTTTTTAGCACTGATAAAGGCACCCTTTATCAACTCTTTTTTGAGCGCTGATAAAGGCCCCCCCTTTATCAGTGCTTTTTTGTTAGCACTAATAAAGGGGGGGGGGTGCTGGGAAAAACTGTTTTTGTGGTAGTGAAACTGGAATCAAACATTATGTAGTTTTGAAACATATATAGGTAGATTACTGATATTATAGGGGAGGAATCCTCTCTGGAGAGGGATAAAAAATTACAAAGTTTAAAGTTCTATTAGGAGGGTGTTGGAATGTAGTTTAATGTCACATAACCAAGACAAATCAGGTGTTCCTTTTATGGAGATGTGACAATGAAATCTACGTAGTTTGTAGTCATACCGAAATAACTATAATTCCTTGTAGTTTAGGATATTTTGGCCAGGACCATGGGTGTTTAATTTTTACGGTTATAAATAATTAGCCAATATGACTGTGAAAATATATCCTCCCAATCCCACAATAAAAAAACTTGATTGCTAGAGAGGCCTCATGGTCCAAAGGTTGGGAAAAAACAATCTTTTAAGGTGTGGATCTGGGGATGGGCCTAAGAAAGTGGCCCTATGAGTCACTACATATCTCATCAATTTGATAATCAAGAAACATGTTGTTATAATTATATATAGGTTGGTGGTATGGTAGGATACTGACACAGAGATTGGGGACCTCTTAGGTGAGGATTGAAGTGTGATGTAGTTTTACATCATGAAAAAGGGATGTGAATCATACAGTTTTATGTCATATGGAATGGAAGTTATCGTATAGTTTAACATCCTATGAAAAAGACATCTATCATGCCTTTTATGGTCATGTGACTATAACCATGGTGTCCTGTATTTTAGGATATTTTGACTAGGACCACTGGTTTATCACATGAAGTATTTATTGAGAAGCCTTTCATTGGTAGGGGTATATTGCGTTCCCCACCCATCATGATTTATGAGTAAGATCCATCAGGATAGAACTTATGTTTGATTTAAGGTCCTTCCCACTTTAGGTAAAGATTTAGGGGTTTCATTTCCAGTATCATTGGTTCTTTAAGAGCTAAAACTAGTTATCCTTAATGGAATGAACAAAGATGAACATTCTTAGAGAAGGATCATACTATATGGTTTTGTTGAACTTATAAGTGGTGCAAGGTATGCACCCATTTCTCATCGAGTCACTCTAACTCATCCAAATGATTCCCTAAGTTCTCATTATCATATTGTTTACAAAAAATAGTTATTTAAAGTGAGGGAAATTGGATCTCATTGGTTAAAATATCCTTTCTTATGTAAACCAGTAAATATGGGGTCTCCTAAGCTGTGGTGTGAGTTATAGTGTGTTAGGCCCACAAGTCATGCAACAACTTTCCCTACCATGAATTATTTTCTCTATCCACCATTTTATAGATAATATTTGATATAGTTTTATTTAAATCCTATATCTCTATATTTTCCACTATATGGTAGTGAGAATAATGGTTGGATTCGATGGTGTACTCATGGTAAAACTTATTCAATTCGAAAGAGTAGAATTTGGTTCTATTTCCCATTAGTATTATGTGAGGTAAAAAAATTGTGGTGATGCTGTTTAACTCTACAAAATTTATTATACTCTTGGTTCTGAATTACTTATGAGGTACTTTCTCAACACATTTGGAGAAGAAGTTGGTAATGATAATGATGTATTTGAAATTATTTCTCATAGGAGGAGGGTATGACCATACAACCTCTATTAACCATATGGTGAAAGACTATGAGTATTTAGATACGTGTAGAACATCAAGGGGATAATGGTTGAATTTGGAATACACATTGAAAAAATGAAACTTTTTGATGAATTGTGTGCAATCCTATGTCATCAAAGTATAGAAATTCCCAAGCCTCATTATTGGGTGAGAAATATTGGTTCCTGATTGATTTTTAATACAAGATCTAGTATGAACTTCATTAATTATGGTAGTAATCTCATATATATCAATGCATATGAGGATAACTCCTTCAAATATTTGCTCATAAAGAACTATCTAATGGACCATGTTTTCATAGAGAGTGAATTTGACTTCCTATCATCAGATATGTTCTTTTCTAGATCTATATGATTGAAGGGTCCCATTTTGGAGGTATTCTAGGATGGGAGTCACACACAAATTTTCATAATTATATGATTCATTGGAAGATCCGACCTTTTTGATCTCTTCTATACCAATTTTAACAAATAATGATAGTATTATGTGATGGGTAAGGCTGATGACTATTTCATCCTAATCTGGATCTTACAAGGCCATAGGTTAATTTTATAATATGTATTTTTGAGTGTTTTTTTGAACACAAAAAGTGATTTTGTGGTAGATTAGGGGGGATTGTACCATCAAACCACATTCATAACTAAACAGGGGGATAAAATCTTCCTTTCTAGTGGAATAATCACTACTGATCTATTTAATCACCAAATCAGATTAACATTTTATTCTCAGGTGAGTCACTAGTATTTTCAATGAAAATTACAAGTCATTAATGATGGATTGGTATTAAAGAAACATTATTAGTGAATCCTTCTGATATCACAAAGGAATAGGGTAGAACTTCCTTTTCTAGATAAATGAGAATGACTCCTAACCTGACTTTGTTGAATATGGAGTATTTCATACTATTTATAATTGGGATTCTGGATTCATTATCAATGTAAATTTCCCACACTTGGGTAGAGCCTTTAATGGATAATTTCTCATTGTTTTTTAGTTTGGTACTTTCTAACAGTTCTTCCTAATAGGGATGTTTTACTAGGGAATTAACTAAGGCCTTTTATTTTATCACCTTATTTGGTGTGAATCGAATATCAAACTATTTCATAATGACCACCCATCATGACAAACATCAAGTCAACATGGGACAATTGATGATATATTTGAGCGGGTCATTTTGAGAGATAAAATGGACCTCATGTGTAATGAACCAAAACATTTATCAATGAAATTACCATCTTATAATTATGTAATATAGTATAATCACATAAAATAACATTAAGAACACAACAAAAACTTTATAAATGATGAATGAATAAAATTAACGGTATTTCTTTATGTTAAGGAACCTATACCAATGAAATAGTAACTTGATCCTTTGGAATAGTAATGTGACCCTAATGAATAGTCAACCAGAAAATTGCATAATAAAATCACTAATTAACTTATAAATGAAATTTATCCATATTATAAGTGATAATATGATATTATTATATCATACCATAAGTAAATAAACACATTAAAAATTATTAATCAAGTGTTGGTATTTTTGTAAGTTATAAATATTTAACTACTATTTTATGATTAATTTAATAATTTAAGAGAAACTTTATTGTTATAAAATGTATTAATAAATTAATATTTTTAATTCCTATGATTTTAAGATAATTTTATGAGACCTTATGTAATTTTTCAAATTATTATAAAATCAGTTATAATTTTAAAATCTGTATTTTTCAAGTAAAGGTTGATTTTAATTAAAAATAAAATCATTCTTATTTGGAAAATTATTTTTATAAAATAGATTTCATTTTTTATTTTTACATATCAAAAAATGGTTAGAGTGAATTTTTGGGATTCTTATGAAATACTTGAATTTTGGTGAATAGTAAATTACAATAATTTATGGTATAAATGCATTATAAATTAAATACATTATTCCTTGAGTCATGGCTGATGTAAGAACCATTTCTATCAAATAACATGATCTAAGTAATTTATTTAGTCTCAATAATAAACACAATTTATTTTCGTGAGAAAAATATTAAACTAATGAATTAAATAATTAGAAAACATCCCCTCCTCTACTATAAAATACCACCCTTCCGATCTCTTCCCCTCACACCTGTCAAGATTTGATCCTTGTCCAAATTCTACCCCATAATCTACCCAATCCCCTATAAAACATTAAAAATCTATTAGTCTCATTAAAATACCAAAAACATTTCCCTAAGGAGGTTCTCAAGGAGGATAAATCCAAGATGAAAAATCATGTTTTTTTAATTTCATTTTAATTTTGTTTATTTTTTTATCTTATCCAAACATTATTTTATCCAAATGGATTGATAACTATACTATGTTTTATCTATTTTTATTCTATATTGTTAATATAAGATACATCATTAAACACCTCCCTCCCTCACTTTTATTTTAGAAATGAAGTCATCACCCGTGATAAGTCAATTTACCGACATCATGGACGATGCACTTTTATTTTACTTTAACACCTCTAAGAATGTTAATAAAATCATAAAATTGTTTAAAATAGATTTTAATGTGTATTTTATAACCATTTTTAGGTTTTATAAATTTGTTATATACATAATACTAAATGATAAGACAAAATGAGTTATTTGTGATTGAAAAACCGCAAAAATTAACCTAAAATTATCATCATTAACTTTTATATAAATATTAATCCTCATTAAATATAAAAAAATTATTTATAATATCATTAAAACTTCTATAATATCATTAATAACATATAATAATATTTATTGATATTTATCCTCATTTTATTCAAACTTCCATTCCTATATACAAGCCAACTAATCATGAAAACCATGAAAATGAATACTCCCAAATGATGAAATTATACTCTACAACACATATAAAATGAAATAAATTAACATAATAAAACCATAATGAATAGAATTAACGTATAAAAGGTTTTTAAATTTTAGTTAAGTTATATAATGTGATTATACATGACATTAAAGTGAATAAATCATTCAGACATAAGGTAAGGGGAATTCTCAAACCCAGCTCTCTTTCTTTGGGTTTTCCCTCTTGCACCCCAATTTTAGTATGGAAATTCCATAAATATATTTTACTAGTCATTATATTACTTTTTTTGGGATATAAATTTTTTCTACTTGAGTTTATAACAGACAAAATGTTTTCCAAAAAAAAACTCTTATTTCAAAAAAAACACACATTTTACTTCTTGAAATTTTTTCTTCTTCACTCATGGTTGATGATTCTTATATCAGGTATGTTATTCCCTATTTCATTTGGTAAACCAAGTTATGAATTAATTATTTATGAAATTAAATCAATTTTTTCCATGGGTTATTTTATGTTCAATATTGATATATGTTCTATATGACATGTATGAAAATGTAAATGTTATGATGTGAATGGTGCACCCATAATTTTATTGAACAATGTATATGTTATGATGTGATGGGTGAACCTAGAATCATATAGAATTACAATTAACTATGTAATGTTATGTATCTCATGAGAAAAGTGAAATATGCATGAACATGATTCTATCTTTGTTCACAACTAGGTGTTACAGTTGACCACTAAGACATGATGTTTCATTTTTATTAATTTATACATTCCATGCTTTTATATAATTCTTCATCTCATGATTATGATACTATTCCTATGTTATGATGATAATTATGCTCACCCATGTTAAATTTTTTTATATTCTTATCTATCCTCCTATTATCCATTTAGCTCATCCCTTTTTTATGTATATCCTCAGGTGACTACTTGTACTGAGGATAATTTAAGGGATAATTAGATGCTAGAGAAGCATGAAATAAATAAATGTTTATGTTTTATTTTGTAAATGTTATGTATGGTCTTAATTTTCCTAAGACACTAAACCTTTGGATCCTGGTCATGAAATGCTATTATGATGATTATAATTAAAATGATGTAATAATAATATAAGAAAAAGTAGGGTCACTATAGTTGGTATCAAGACACGATTTAGTTAATTTTGGAATTATGATTAGAAAAACTCAGTGAAAACCATTAGTATGAGACTAAGTATAATTAATCAACCAAAAATCATTGTTTTAGAAAATAATAAATGTAGGGATCCAAAAAATATTCTTTTAGACTTAATTTCACAAAGAATAATTTATTTATTCTTGACTTGTTGAATTATGTTTTTTTCTAACCTTTTTATTTTAGAAAATTGTGGGAACCAGGAGAAACCAGACTAATAAACCATGAGAGGGACAATGCAGTGATCTCCTGAACAAAATCATGAATGCATTTGGAGTTGGAGTTAAAAATTTCATGGTGATTATTACCCCGATATTAGAGGATATGAACAATAACCTAAATAATTTGTAATGTTCACCTTCAACTAAGATGATGGAATGAGCTACTGAGTATTTTTTTTGCGGCAAAACCCACCAATGTTTAGTGGAAATTCTGATCCACTAGTTTCGGAATAGTAGGTCAACTCAATGAAGAATATATTTTCTATTCTTCACTATTATGAGATAGTAAATGTGACTTTTTACTTTTTCTATGTATATGGAGAGGCTGATTAATGGTGGAATTTGATTAAGAACACCAAGATGAAGGATGAAATTGAATATATGTAGTGGGAAGACTTTATGATAATGTTTCATAACAAGTATTCTCCTATAACTATTTTTAAAAATATGGAGAGAGAATTCATACAGTTGAATTAAAAGGAAGGATAATCTGTCATGGCCTATGAAGAAAATTTCACAAGTCTTTCCAAGTATGCTTCAGTTTTTTTATCAAAAATGATAACAAAATTGATAGATTATTTAGTGGATTAAAACCACACTTTCGAAATACTCTAGAAATCAGAGACTTTGGGAGTTTTGAAGAATTTTTTTGGATGTGATTTCAAAGTGGAGATAGATTTTGGGGAATGTTCCCATGGATATGGTGATAAGAAACAAAATATGGAGTTTCAAGACTGTGGATCTAAAACAAAATGTGGAAAGAAAACACAACCACCCACATGTTAAAAACATGTGAAGAAACATAATGGGAATTTACTAAAAGGGATGGGGAAATGATTTTTGTGTGAGAGATAAGGACACCAAGCTCATGAATGTAAAAAAAACACGAGGATGTAAGAGTAAAGGAGAGCACAACCCATGGTCCAATGCTATAACAATAGGTAGAATGGTAACTATGTAAGCTAGTGCACTAAACCCCTAGTCCTCGAGGGTAATCAGAATAAATAGCCACCAAATATAAAGGAAAAATAGAAGGCATCTACCATCACTACTACAGAAGTGGAGTAAGAAAATGATGTCATACAAGGTATAATTCTTATTCACTCAAGAATGGAAAAAGTCTTATTTAATTCTGGTTCTACGCATTCATTTAAATCTTGAATGTTTTCTAGAACTATTGAATTGAAGCCCTGAAACCTTGAAGTAGAGATATTTGTAAAAACACCAAGTGGTGAAATCATTGCAACCCAAGTGTTGGGATCTTCTCATATTGGAATATGTGGGAAGATTATTCCAGTGAATCTCATAATACTCCCCTTAGTGGAATTTGATGCTATACTGAGGATGGATTGGCTCTCTTTATATAGATCACACAACAATTTTCTGTAAAAGAAAATATCTTTTCATATTCTAAACCATCCCGTGCTCCTCTACAAATTAAAGGATGGTCATTAATCTCTTTTGGAAAATCCTTTAATGATGTGGTCATTGTTTCCCTATGAAGAATCATATCCCGCTCAAATGGTTGAGTCAAAGGAAGGTATCAACCATGGGTAAATTCCCATCATGAGGGAATAAAATGATGTATTTACTGAAGAGTTACCCAAACTTCCCCCATATTGTGAGGTAAAGTTCTCAATAAAACTCATTCCCTAAGATAATCCTTTATCAAAGTGTCCCTAAAGGATAGATCATATATAACACGAGGAGTTAAAGAAGTAGTTGCAAGAAATTTTGGACAAAGGGTTCGTACACCTTAGTTCATCACCTAGGGGTGAGTTAGTGCTCTTTGTCAAGAAAATGGATGGATCAATGTATCTATGTATCAATTATAGAGAACTCAACAAGGTCACCATAAAGAAAAAGTATCCTTTTCCAGGGATTGATAACTTGTTTGACCAGTTACGAGGATCTCAATACTTCTCAATGGTGGATCTTCATTATGGATATCATTAGCTAAAGGTGAAGAAGGAACACATTTATAAGACTTCCTTCCATAAAAGGTATAACTACTATGAATTTTTGGTGATTACCTTTAGACTAAATAATTCCCTTAAAATCTTCATGGATTGGATGAATAGAGTTTTTAAAAATTACCTCAATTTTTTTTGGCAATGTTTATTGATGATACTCTCATATACTCCAAGAGTAAGGTGGAACAATAAGAATATATAAGTCTTGTTTTGGTGATATTAATGAATGAGAAGTTTTACTCAAAGTTGAGAAAGATTGAATTTTTGATGAAACTAGTCACATTTTTAGGACATGTGATCAAAAGTGAGAGAATTTCTGTGTACCCTTCAAAATAAAAGGCAATTAATGAATGGAACATACCCTATAATGTCATAGAAATTTGTAGTTTTTTTGGATTAGCTATGTACTACTGATGTTTTGTGAGAAATTTCTCATGATTTTCATTCCTTATAACCATGTTAAGAAGGAAAGGGGTAAAGTATGTCTGGAAAAAATAATGTGAGGAAAGATTCAAGGAGCTTAAGAAAAGGATGATCACTGCACCTGTACTTACATTACCAAAAATTAGAGAAAGTTTTGTGATATATAGTGATGACTCAAAGAAAGATTGGGGTTGTGTAATCATAAAAAATGATAATGTTATAGCCTACACCTCATGATAGTTGATGATCCATGAGTAGAACTACCTGATGCATGATCTGAAGCCAACATCTAAGTTTTTCTCCATGAAAATATGGTGGAACTACCTCTATGGTGAGAAGTGTGACATATATACTAATCCAAAGAGTGTAAAGTATATATTCACATAGAAGAAGCTCAATATTCATCAAGGGATATGGTTAGAGCTAATAAAAGACTACAATTTCTCTATTCACTATCGTCCTAGCAAGGAAAATAGGGTTGTTGATGCTCTTAGTAGAAAAGAACCTGATACTTTATCCATGCTGTGGATTCAGAAATACCCTATCTTCATGGATATGAGATGGATGAATAGGGAAATAATAACAAAATGGAATATATCCTATATTTCCCAAATTATTTCCCAACCATCTATCCAAATAAGATTAATGAGGCACAAAGATAAGATCAAGAGTTACAAACAAAGGTAAATGTAGTAAAGGAAGGGAAACTGCAAGATTTCCATATCGATGATGATGGTGAGATTTTGTTTCAAATAAGGCTCTTTGTGCCTTCACCATCTGGGATATAGAAGGATATATTGGAAAATTCACATAGCTAAAATTTCTCTATCCATCCTAGGAGTACCAAGATGTGCCGTGATCTCTAGGAACACCTCTGGTGGGACAAAATGAATAAAGAGATTGAACCATATATCTTAAGGTGCTCGATATGTCATTAAGTAAAATTATAGTGACATAAATCCAAAGGGATGATGAAACCATTTCTTATAACTATGTGGAAATTGGAAAATGTCACTATGGACTTTGTTACCAGTTTCCTGAAGACATCAAAAGGAAATAATGCGATATAGGTTGTGGTGGACTGACTCACCAAAAATTCTAACTTTATCACTATTCAGGAAGATATCTCACTTGGAAAAATTTCAAAGATTTATGTGAAGAAAGTGGCAAGACTACTTGGGGTTCCACTCTTGATTGTATCTGATCATGATCTAGGTTCACATCTAAATTCTGGATAGGTCTTCAACATGATTTGATTACTGAATTAAATTTTAACACAACCTATAACCTCAAACTGATGACTGATCTGAAAGGACTATTCAAATGCTTGAATATATGTTATGATCCTTATCTTTATAATTCAAAGGTGGATAGGATTAGAATATCCCATTTGTTTATTTCTCATACTACAATAACTTCCACTCGACAATTCAAATGGATCCATATGATGCTCTATATGGAATGTGATGTACAACTCCAACCTATTGGGATGATGTTTGTGAAACAAAGATACTTGGACCTGATCTTGTGTAAGAGATGACAAATAAGGTTCAAAACAACCAACAAAATATCAAGGTTTATCAGATTCAGAAAAATATGCAGGCTATAAATCATCTAATGGAATTGGAGTTTGATGTTGGATATAAAGTATTCATTCGAATATCATAGTGGAAGAGAGTCATGCAGTTTGGAAAGAAATGGATACTAAGAACAAGGTACATTTTCCCCTTTGAGATCCTTGATCGCATAGGAGTTGTGGAGTATTATCTTGAACTTCCACCGAATATGGCCCAAGTTCATGATGTGTTCCAAGTATCACTTCTAAGTAAGTACATACCATATCCCTCACATGTACTAAACTTAGAGTTGGTACAACTGGAGGATGATCTCTCTTGTGAGGAGAAACTAGTAAAGATTATGTACTAGAGAGATAAAGTTATATGAAAAAAGGAAACCTAACTTATCAAAGTGTTGTGGAGGAACCATAATTATGAAGAAGAGACTTAGGATCTAGAGGATGAGATAAATGAGAAGTACCCTCACCTGTTTATGTAAAATGAAATTTCGAGGATGAAATTTCAAAAGGGGGAAGAATTTAAGGACACAAAACTTTTATCAACGTAATTCTCTTCTTATAATTATTTTATATAGTATAATCACATAAAATCACATTAATAACACAATACAAACTTTATAAATGTTGAATGAATGAAATAAAAGGTATTTTTAGAAGTTAAGAAACCTATAACTATGAAATAGTAACTTGAACATTGGAATAGTAATGTGACCCTAATGAATAGTAAACCATACAATTGAATAGTAACATCAACAACGTAAGTAAAAATAAAATGTATCCATCTTATAAGTTATAATGTGATATAATTATATCATAGTATAAATAAATAAATACATTAACAATTATTAATTAAGTGTTGTTATTTTTATAAGTTATAAATATATAATTAAAATTATATAATTAATTTAATAACTGAAAATAAAATTTATTTTCTTAAAATATATCCATAAATTAATATTTTTATGTCTTATGAATTTAATATAATTTTATGAGACCTTAAGTAATTTTTCTAAGTGTTATATAATGAGTTATAATTTTAAAATCTATATTTTATGAGTAAATGGTTAGTTTATTTAAAAATTAAATTACTCATATCTAGAAAATCATTTTCATAAAATGGAGTTAATATTTGAATTATAGATATTGATAAATAATTAGGTTTATTTTTTTGTATTTTTTTGAAATACTTGAATTTTAGTGAATAATAAAATACGATAATTTACGGTATGAATACATTATCAATTAAATACACCATTCATCAATTCATGGATAATGTAATCACAATTGGTTCAAACTCAAAATATCTAATTAAATTATTTTTTCTGAATAATCCACACTATTTCTTCTCTTGATAAAAATAATAGACTAATGAATTAAATAATGAAAAAACACCCCCTCCTCCACTATAAATACCACATCCTCCCCTCACACCTCTCATGATTTCATACTTTTACAAAATATTCAAAAAAATCTCCCCAAGATCCTCTACCACATCTAGGATCACTTGGTCTCATAAAAATACCAAAACCATTTCCCTAAGGAGGTTCTCAAGGAGGATAAACACAAGAGTTAAAATCCTCTTACTTTTTCTTTTAATTTCATTCCAATTTCATTTGTTTTATTCTCTTATCCTATAATTATCTTATCCAAATGGAATGATAATTCCATTATGGTTGATATACTTTTATTATGTCATTGTATTATAATATATATCATTAAACTACTCCCTCCCTCTCCTTTATTTTAAATATCAAATCATCATTCATGATATGTCAATTTACCGACATCATGGACAATGCACCTTCATTTAAATTTAAAGCCTTAAAGTTTATTAACAAAACTATAAAATGGTTGAAAAAAATTTAATGTGTATTTTATAACACTTTTTATGTTCTATAACTAAATTATATACAGAATACTAAATGAAAAGACAAAACGAGTTATTTTTGATTGAAAAACCGCCAAAATTAACCAAAAACATTCATTATTAACTTTAATCTAATGATTCATCCTCATTCCATAAAACAAAATTATTTATAAGATCATCAAAAACTCTGTAATATAATTAATAACATATAATAACAATTTTGTATATTTATCCACATTTTATAAAAACATCCATTCTTTTATACAAGAAAACCAATCATGAAAACCAAGAAAATGAATACTCCAAAACGATGAAATTAAACTCTATAACTCTTATAAAAGGAAATAAATTAACATAATAAAACCATATTGAATAAAATTAATGTATAAAAGGTTATTTAATTGTTTATTAATTAATATAATACAATTATATAGGATATTAATGTGAATTAAGTATTCAGACATAAGGTAAGGGGAATTCTCGAACCCAACTCTCTTTCTTTGGGTTTTCCCTATTTCACCCCATTTTCAGTATGTAAATTCCTTAAATATCATTTATTCATAATTATATTACATTTTATATGATATAAATGTTTTCTATTTGAGTTTATGATAAATACAACATTTTCTGAAAGAACTCTTCTTAAAAAAACACACCTTTTACTTCTCGAATTTATTTCTTCTTAACTCAGGGTTGATGATTCTTATATCAAGTATGTTATTAACTATTTCATTTTGGAACCCAGGTTATTAATTTATGCATTATGAAATTAAATACATTCCTTTCCATTGGTTATTTTATGTCTAATATTGATATACATTCTTTTTCGCATGCATGATAATGTAAATGTTATGATGTGATGGGTGCACCTGAAATTATATAATGTAATGTATATGTTAGGATGTGATCGTTGAAACCAAAATTATATAGCACTCCAATGAATTTTGTAATGTGATATATCTAATTAGAAAAGTGAAATATGTGTGAATAGGATTCTATCTTTTTTCACAACTTTGTGTGGTAGTTGACCACTAAGACATGATGTTTTATTTTTATGCATCACTACATTCCATGCCTTCATCTAATGCTTCCTATCATGTTTATGATCATATTACTATGTTATTATGATAATTAATATCACCCATGTTATATTGTTTCATGTTATTATATATCATTTTATTGGGATTTTATCTCACACCTTTTTTATGTATATCCTCAGGTGACTACTTATACTAAGGAGAATTAAACGACCAATAAGAATCTAGAGATGAAAGAATTAAATAAATGTTAATGTTTTATTTTTTAAATTTTATTTATGGTCATAATTTTCCCAATACACAAATCCTTTGGATCCTGGTAATGTAAGGATTTTATGACATTTATAATTAAAATGATGTAATAGTAATGTAAGAAAAATCAGGGTCACTATATGATGGTGCTTCATATAGTGTCTTAATATCTTAATTGAAAAAATATATGCCAAAGAGTTCTTATTAAAATATAAATACCAAGTCTCAATGTTGATAATGGTACAAATTAGATAATAAAGGTTATTTTCACTACTAGAATCATTTTTCTATGCATGTAATTCCCCTAATGATCATTCTAGAGTTTTTACATATAAGATGAGTGACGTACCTTCAACTAGATGTATCAAAACTGGTGGTGTTAGAAGATATTTCTTGATTATTCTAATGATTCATGGTAGTTATCAATCCAATGAAATGAAATCCCTTTTTTTCATCAACTTGGTCAAAGGAAAACAATTTCTTTTGAGGTTTTCTATGATTTTTCGAATACTGGAAAGGTGTGCTTGAATTACTCTCATATATTTGTGGGTTTTATGGGTTAAATAACCAAGATTTAATTATATTTATTAGGGTTGACTTTGATTCCATGATCAATTAATATGATGGTATGATATTTTTCTGAGGTAATGTCCAAATTACATTTTTGGGGGTTCATTTTCATACTATTTTGTCACAGTTTTTAGAATAATATTTCTAAATTGGTAAGGTGATCAGAAATTTTCCATGATTTTACCCCCAAATCATCAACATAACACTTGATTTATTTTCCTAGGAATGGTTTGAATATGCGATGCATGAAATGTTGATATATAGTTCTAAAATTATTTAAAACTAAGGGAATCAACCGATAGAAGAATAATCTTTGGGGGGAGATATTGTATTATTCATCTTATAAGGCCATTAATATTTTTTATATCTTGAATATAATTTCATGAAATAGATAGTTTAATATACATCCATTAAATCATTAAAAATATTTATAATCAGAACTAATAAGTCATATTTTGAATAGTTCTAATTGAGGTATCTGAAATCATTGAAAAACCTGATATGACCATTATTTATCTTGACAGAAACAATATTGGGAAGCTGTTTTAGGTACTAGACTTACCAAAATAAGTTTTATTTTATGATCTTGTCAATTTCGGTTTCAACCGTGGCAGAATGAGTCTGATGTGTCTTTTTGGATCCCTGCTTGTAACCATAGCGATCTTCAAGAAATCATATGTGATGGGTTTCCAAATTGGGATCAAGCCCTAGAATATCAATATAATTCTAGGAAACCCGGTCTCAATGATCCTTTAGAAAAGTGGTGTGAACTTCCTTCTCATAAAAGGTAATAGCTACACAGATCAATTTCATTCTTGGATCCTCCTATGTACCCAGATTTATCTACCAGAGTTCATAAGTAGTGAAGAAAAATATTTCCTTGAATTCTAGAAGAGCATCTTTGAGGTTGTCTTCTTACTCATATTTATTTTTCTCTTCATCCTCCTCTTCCTAAGTATCCATGTTAGGATGTATTAGAGACAAAGGGGAATCATTTATTTAAGGGGGAAGTTAGTGTTTTGATATCTGTCTTCCAAGAGTGATGTAATGAACTCTAATTTTTCTAATGAAGTTTAAAAAAATTGAAGTTCTAGTGAAAAATATGTATCATTTTCATTATAATTATTTCAATAAATGAGGAAATCAATGAATTCTTCATCACAAAAGGATTCAACTAACATGAATGTTACCATTAATATTGGGAAGTACATATTTGACTCTGATATTATGTATTTGACTTGACTAATGGGTAACATATGTTCATCACCAAGGTCTTTAAATGGGTTAATTGGGGTCATTTACAGACTGTTTGGGGTGGTAACCTGAGTGATTCCATTAGTTATGGGTTGTTTCCCCTCTCTTCGGTAGAATCCAATATCAATATATTGAGATTCACAATTTTTAAATAAATATTTATCACCATGTAACATCCCAATCTACCAATTTATATAGTATTTGAAGCATTATGATATGATAAAGGGATAATTACTTATCGATGTATCCAAGGCCTTCATAAAAAGACATTGGAAGTAATATTTTAAAGGATGACTAGGAACTCAGAGTTGAACACCATATATCCAAACTAATATTTTATCTTAATGTATCTGAGGGGTTTCTATTCAATTTTAATATACCCTTTAAGTGTTAGAGTGGAATGGTATAGATTAGATTCAGAATATCCCAATTGATGAAGTTTTCTAACTAGAATGAGGTTGACTTTAGGTCCATTATCAATGAAAGATCGATGTATTTCAATGTATTCTAATCATACAGATACATACAGGGCCCTGATATGTCCCTGTATAACATCGTCTCTATCCTATTTAATGAAACAAATATCTACATGAAATTCTTCAAGGTCAACCTGGTTATGGTATACCTCGATGGTAGTAAATTTAGCTTCAAACTCTTGAAAACTTATCATAGCCTCTACACGTTCTTCTCGTAGATCCTTTAACATGTTGAGAGTATCCATTATTGAAATTTTCATCAGAGTCATGGAAAACTCCTCTAGGATGTCACACTTTAGAGTCAAAGGCCTATGTTTTTCATGTGGATATCTACTCACTAGTAGGCATTATAGGGTCTGATGTAATTGGAAAAGATGTGTTGGGTGGTTGTGAATATGTTGAAGGAATATTTGTTGTTAGATTAGACTATTCCATTATGCCTACCTATCTAGGTTGATAATAATTATTCCCCCTCCAATCAATCCTCTTGAATGACCAATCATGGAAGAATATTTTTTAAGGTGGGGTTGTTTCCCTACTCTTCTTGTGATCACTGAAGGTTTCTTTCTCATGTCACGATAGCATAAATGACCATAGCAGGGATGTTATTGGGATATTGGTTCTAATGTCTATTGCATCTTCCCCTACCTCCCTAGATTTTGTGACCTCTACCAATGGTTTCCCAACTTGGCATGGGGAATTCAATTTCATAAGCCTACTCATCATTTGAGAGTTGATCTATTATGTGAATGATGTTAATGGAACAAAAAATTAAGTCATCATTTTATAAGGATCCTATCTTTTGGGACAATTCCTAAAGTACTATTTATTGGGACGATGCTTGTTGTATCATTTGGTGGGGTGACTCCCATACTTTCAGGGATGGAGGCATGAATTCTATGAGATTCAAGGATAAAATTTTCTTTGTGTAGATTCATATTCTCATATTTTTCTTTTTCTCTTATATCCATGCCATCTATTGAAGACTGATTTTTGGAGGGTTTTATCATTGATTGATTCGACTATTCCATAGTAGAAGCAACTAGAGGCATAATTAGTTGTTTTAGATGTGCTTAAAGGGTATCATGAATCTGTTTGATTATTTTTATAGTCATCTAATAACTGAAATTCTATTAATTCTTACTAGTAATTTTATGCCATTCACCTTCTTCATCTGGGGTGGTGGTGGAGACACATTCTACCTATAATAGTGGTTTTCCTAGATTTAAATTCCTAGAATCAACCATCCTTCATAGAACATATTTGAAAAAAAAATAGTTCTATAAGTGTTCCCTAATGTTTAATAATAGGAGTAGTAATTTCGGTGGTTGTCACTGCCAACATTCCCTGATCTCTTGGGATTTATAAATTTTAGAATGTTATTTTCTATGTATAATAAAAAGTAACTAGGAAATTTCACATATCATAAGGATTAAACTTTATTCTACATATTATCATACTTGGAAATATTAGGTTCCTTTCTATCATCCTGATAGTTATACTACTACTTAGGCTACCATTCTGGAGGAGGTGGAACATGAGGAGGTGTAGGCTTTAGAGTTGGAGATGGTATAGAGTCTGATTTTAAGGTAACTACTATAGCTTACACTCTACCAATCCTCTTCTCTTGAGATACTATCACTTGAAGGTTGTTATAATTGGGTAAAAAAATCAAAAAACCTTTATACTATTTTGGATTGATCTTAAAATCTAATTAGATACTCTACTTGGATAAATGGTGTTCACAGTTAGTCATGAAGATTCTCAATGAAAATACCCAAAAAACATTCTTGAGGAATTTGAATGTTTATGTAATAAGTTAAACTCTTTGAACTAGAAATGAAATATTAAAGCCTTTAAATTAATCATTTACTATATTTTGAGAGATCAAGGACTATTGTCTTCAACAACATAGAGATTAATGGATAGAGGAATTATCATGAAATATATTTTCTCCCAATTGTTGATTTGGATAATAAAATGGTATACCTTGTGAAGGTTGGTCACAATATAGTTTTCATGAAACATATGATCTTAGCTACCTATTACTGCTCGAGGTTACCCATTATGGGGCCACACTAAGACAGAAAGTTCATCATAAGCTATCCCAGATCGCATAAACCGTTGAATATTGAGAACATAGGATTTAAAAATTTTGTAGGGTATAGTTTCATCCACTAATTTAGGGTAGGTATTCCTTTCTAGCTATTGTGGTGGAGATATTTTTTACACTACTTCTAATCAATCCACTAGTTTCTCAATACTTTTGATGATCTGGGGAGGAATATCCACTAGGTGGGATCTTGAATAAGGGGAAAAATAGGTTAGTTCAACTGTGGTGGATTTTCTTATACTTACAGTGGGTAAACTAAAGGGGCTATCCTATGAGGATGTGTATGACCTAGCTCTATTTGTATACCTTACGTAAGGAACTATGGGATTCTTGCTTCCATTGGGTCAAAATTTATTGGTTATTAGTACCCCATTTTGAGAGAATGTTCTGAATCTATTTCAGTTCTTTTAATGAACCCACATTATTGGGGTATGATGGATGTGAATGTGGGATGGGGCTCTACTTATAGAAAATATCTAATATGGGTGTTTTTTTAGAGTAGTTCTATATTTTGTTTTCTCAACTCCTTTATCTCTTCCTGCTGTTTATAAAATATTTCTTCAAGTGTGAGGGATTAAACCTATATAGGCATTGGGTGACATACAAGCACACCTTTACCCTTTTCCTTTTATGATTATCGCTAATTAGGTGGTAGTGGAGCATTTGAGGGAATACAAAAATTTATTAGAAGCATTTAGTTTTTAGTACACATTACTTATTAAATTATTTAAGTGTGGATCATATTATGAATAGAAACCTCATCCTCTTGTTCGACTATATTGGCTTCATGTTCTATAGAGTTTTCAAGGGAACCATTCACCATTGCATAACAAATTACTGGTGTGACCTAAATATCAGAATGATAAGAGGGTTGGTTTTCTCTAGGATATATGATGACAAAATTGTGATCCCTAAGAGAAGTCATACCCTTGAGAGATTTCTTTTTCTTTTCCCTTCCATGGGGACTCCTCCACTCCTTCCATGGTCCTCTTGAAATCATTCAAAGAAGGGCGAACTAAAGGGAATATACAATTTTTTTGTCTTATACATTCCATGTGAGGATGTATTGTAACGAGATAGGGAAAACTATGAGGATTAATTTTTTAGCACTCCCCCTAGATGGGAAAATACTAACATCCATTTAGGAGGAGTTTGCGGTAACAATTCCCCACCCATGCAGGATAGAGATGATTCTATTATATTAGCACTATATAAACCTAGGATTATCATACATGGACATATTTTTCTTTTTTAATGTATAATAATAACTTTAAAAAATTTAATGCTAGAGGACCATAACAGTTTAGTGTATTTAGAAAATTGGAGCAAAATTTTCAAACTTTTTGAATGATATTCAAGGTTTCCCACAAATATATTCCCATTTAGTACTCCTAATTAAAACCTTTCATGATATTTGAGGAGAGGAAAGATAAGAAAGGGTAAGCTCAAATTCTAATTTAGGGTAAACAATGAAGATATATAGGTATAACAAGATCATAAGGTTATGATAACATGAGAATAACATTGAAAAACCATGCATTACAAAATAGATATCATAAACTTAAATCATGGAATAAATATTAGGTTTCATAAGACATGAATCCTAATATAATCAAAGAACATGTTCCATGAGAACATAACATAAGAATAATACTTATATTTTTAGTATACATATAATAATATAAAATCTTATGTTAATAATATCTTCCAAGACATTCATAACATGTTAGGCTTGGGATGACCACGTATTTACCTGCTTTGGGATTGGGCTGACCACCCACTTACCGTCCTCTATGGGCATGGGTTGACCACATGTTTAACCTCTATTATAGGCTTGGTATGAATACCCATTTAACCTATGATATCCTATAACATCTATAATTACCCAATTCATTATAGGGAGATATAGGTCCCAACCTCCATATAGTGAAAACCATATTTATGTGTTCAACAAGATCATAAACATTCATATCATCATAAACCATGAAATGAAATTGGTATCGTAAAAAATATTTATCATATCATAACATATGGAAAGTATAAAAGTCTTATAATCATTTAATATTAGAATAACCTATGAAAATAAGGGGTTTCATAATCATTATATCATGGTATAACCTGTGGAAGAGAAATAGGTTTCATAAATAACTTGTCATTATAAACACAAACCATTCAAAGAAAGAATAATAATGGTTTACTTGGACTATATACCATATAAGGAATAGGTAACACCAAAGGATGTCATCTTAGTTGGAAAATAATTTTGAAATACTATTTAAAAAATTTCTAGAAAAAAATATCCTTTCTTCTTTGGAAAATTCTTTTTAAAACCTGAAACATTTTGAAAACATTTTTCTTTGAAAACAACCTTGAATACTTATAAAAGAATAATTGAGAAAAATTTTAAACAATTTGTAAAAATTAAAACATTTTCAAAATCCTTTTACATAAAAATTATCTTAAAAAACATTTTGAAAACATTTTTAGAAAACATTGTATTGAAATAACAAATATTTCATACCAAAGAGGTAAATAAAGTTAGATTCCCTTAAAAGAATTTCTTAATTATATTAAGTACCAAAGAGTTAAAAAATGTTACTATTACAAGATAATATAATTAATAACCAGAGTATAATAAACTTCATGAGTATTATTGAGATATGGATCATAATGTTTCATCAACGAGAGTATAATCATAAACAATCCCAATAAATAGTGAGATTACAACAATAAACTCTTACAACTTTGGTAACTTTGAATCTTAATCACCATGAAATAATTAAATCACATAAAGCTCAAAATATCATTAAAATAAGGATATTAATGATATAACACATCAAAGGGGAAGTATATATACCTCATAAAATAATATAGGTGCATAAAATAACATGTCTCAAAGAAGGAAAATTTAGACAAAATTATCTTACCACATTAGTAACTTGTGAACCATAGACCCCATGAAAGAGTGACCCTAAAATGGATATGAAAATAGAAATAATTTTATGTTTAATAACAATAAATTACATTCATGGGTAGTATATATTCCACATAAAAGAACGATGTTGTGAATATAGCATGTTCCACACAAAAGTAAAAAGTGAGACAAAAATCCCTTACCTTAAGTATTAACTCTCATAATACTCATTAAGAACTCATGTATAATAAATATAAGTTTGTTATAAATCTAAAAAAGAACCATATTAATATATAAAATACCATATATGGTTTAATTATGACTTTATATAACCTATTTATAAACAATTCCATGTTAAAGTTATATTTTGAGTAATAACTGCATTGTTTTTCATACTTTCTTTGAGTAGTAATTATTGGTTATATTAATTATATCACTATTTAATCATATAAAGAATGATAAAAGTGATATAAATATCATATATATTCAGTATATATTTATTTATAGTGACCCATAATATTTATCGATAGGAAATGAAATACAACGTTCATGGAGACGATAAGCCGTACACACACATGAATATTGTTTCCATTTTCTTATCATATTGATTGAAATAAAAGTAAATTATATATTTATATATTATAATTCCAGAATAATTTTTGTTTCATGTATATCGCATATTTATATTAAAACCTTCATTAATACATTTCATTTAAATCATGAATGAATCACATTGCTTCAAGATAGTCTGTTGTACACACGAACGATATTATCATATTCCAACAAATAGAAAGAATAAAGGAATTAATTATATGAAAATTATAGAATCATAATAAAATCATAAAATTAATAAAAATAATATATAAATACTGTGTTTATCATTATTCCCAATCCTGAAAGTTGGCAATGGAAGAACAAACGACATCGGTTCGTAAGGTGGTAATCCTCCGTACACACGAGTGATGATCTAATAACCCATTTAATGGAATTGTGTGTGGTTTTAGGTCACAAAATTAACATAAAATCATCTAATTATGTCTAATATAATTTTTTATTATATATTAATGATCTAAAAATAATTTAATGGTTTTGGAGGATGAAATAAAACAAAAACATTTGTTGATAAACGTTACCTCTTATTCAGGTATCTATTTTTGGTTTTCACAAAAAAACATTCCATGGATAGATTAATGACCAATGAAAGGATTATATGATGATAAGAGGGAAATTTTGAAGTTATATTGGATTTTTTTGGTCTATTAAATATAGTTGAGAGGTGTGAAGATAGGGAGGGAGGGGTGACATTTTATAAGGGAGGCGAGTGGGAAACTTGTAAATTTTTGTAAAGATTTAATCCCACCCATGTTTTTTTACTTTTAAAGTGGATAACATAATTTAAAAGTACATAATATATGGTATAAGTTCTAAATATTTCTATAAAATTGGTTTTGGACAAGTTTATAGGTCATTTTCCCCCTTAAGATTAAAGCTTAGTCCCTTAGTAAACTCAATTTTCTCTTAACCGCTATAATTAATTTTAACTAAATTCACTGAAAATTTTTGTAAAAAATTATGGTAAACTTAATAGACATTATAAATTATTATTATTCTAAATATGGAATCCATTTATAAAAATTAAATTCTTGTGATTTTCAAATATTAATTTAAAATTATTCTTACAGATGGGATGGGAAAGAAGGTTTTTAAAATGTTTAAATGTTTAATAAATTTTTAGATATAAATTCTCTATAAAAATGATTAAAGTGACATAAATTGGATTTATATGTGTATAATTTATCTATTTTTTACTTTAAAACCAATTCAAAATATTATTTAACTTCATAAATTATTTACATGGAAAGTCAGTTTTCAATTAAAATTCGGTATTTTTTACCATACATCAAAAAATGAAACTTCTCAGAAAAATAATAAAAATTCAACCTAAGATAATTTTTCTGTTACTATTTTAAAAATATTTTTATTTTTTAAAATATAATTTCTAAAAGTGTCAACAATTATATTTTAAATAAGTTCACAATTAATGGATATAAAATAACCTTTTAGAATAATATAATTTTTATTCAAAAATTAGATTTATTCTTATGTATTATATAGAAAATGAATAAGATGATTGTTAAATATTTTATTATTAAAACAATATATATATTTAATTAAAATTATTAGTACAAATTGGTTTGTTTAATTTATTTATTTAAATAATTTTTTCATAGAAAAATAGTTTATGAGAAAAGTAATTTCTTTAATTTAAAATTATTATTACACTCATTTATAATTAATGGGTAACCGAATACTTAATTTTATATACACATTTAAAAAATATTTCCATAATCTAGTTAATATTATTCCTAACTGTTATTCCAATAGTTTGGTGATAACTATAATAATATTTTGCTAATAATATTAACAATATATTATAGTTTGGTAAAAATCAGTCTTACTTGTAATGAAAACTATCAAAGGAACTTGATATTTCATTTACCATAAGATAAACTCAGTGTTTCATGTACCACATGCTTAACTTGGTGTAGCGTGCAATTAAATTCATCAATGAATTTTAATTTATTTGAAAAAAATAATTCATAAAAACTCAGGGTGTTACATTTACCCCCTTAAAATGAATTTCTCTCTCAAAATTCATATGGGTCATTAATGTTTAAATACTTGAAAATTACATTCAATTAAACTCACATTTTAAAAATTAATACTAAAAATTCATTTTAAAATGGAAAATTCCTTTTAAAATGGAAAATTCAGAAACATAATGGTTAACCAAAGTAACATATTACTAGATTTAAACATAGGAAGACATAGGTGGGAATTGAAAACATGGGTATGAAAGAAAAACATAAAATAATTATAGAGAGAGATAGACATCACTAATGATAAAAAACATGTGTTGCAGAGAAGTTTAGTAATCATAAAACTATATGACAATGTGTCATGAAAAATGTAATTGATATCTTAAAAATTATAATAATAAGACAATATTTTACTCTGAGACCCTTTTCCTAAAGTTGAATAATTTTCACAATAATATATAATAATTTTATTTCATTCCATTTCATAAGAACAATCTCACCTCATAGTTGTAACTTTATAAATTTTCAATTCACCTCTTACTCTAAGAAATGTAGGTTATTTTTTGTGTGCCTAAAGTACTAACAGATAATAAGATCCCATGATAAGATGATAATTAATTCTTTATATCTTTATTTATCACAAAAAATTTTATAAGAGGTTATAAAACATTCATAAATCTTCATAAGGTGAAAAATTAATCTCTAACACCTCATTCCATGTTCAATATAAACAATTTCAAAAAGGTTATCCTTGTAACCCTTCCAAAATATGAAAATAAAAAACATTATAAATAAGGTCACTCAATTTCCCAAAATTAGTTTAAAATTGACCCCCATATATTATTAAGTATCTCTTGATTATCACATGCCAAACATGTGAATACCTTTGTCAGGTATTCTATTGAAACATGGTAATAACTAGAATTGCTGTAAAACTGTGTTGAAAATTTACATGATTTTTAATTCATATATAAGATATTATCTTATACAAAAACCTTTTAATTAGAGTCTTGTGTACATCCTTGTACTAATAGAATATTTTATTTCATTATTCCAAAATCCAAGTAAATAATAACATGAAATTTCACTAAAGGATGAAGAATAATATTTTCATAGTGCTCATTCATAGAAAATCAAACATGAAATTCACAACTAAGGAGTGGATGATAAGTATTACCTAATTATCATGGTTTAATTAATACTTTATGAAAACATAATATTTCCCTTTTTCCTTTTTCTTTAGAGGTTTTTGTGGATTATCATCCACATTAGTCCTCGGATTGGAGAACCTCTTAGCATAATGACCAAACTTTATGCAATTGAAACACTGAAGTGTGGGTTGTGAACTCTGTAGGTAATTCTAATTATTTTCAGCACTATATAAATTATTCACATCAATTTTTAATTTATACACTCAATGAACTTCCCTTACAGACTAAAAGCATTTAGTAGTCCTATTAAGATAATTCCCAAAATGTTTCTTCCCACACTTTGTGCATAAAGGATATATCATCTTATTTTCTCCATGGTTATTTGATTTTCCTTTGAACTCAATATTCATTTTTCTTCTAAAATTATGAGGTTGATACATAACACCAACCTCCATTTCCAGATTTATTTCACATTGAAAAATCTATTCATAAATAATTAATTCCCTTATGGATAATTCCATTAAGAGACTTGGTTTCAAGACACTGAAGAATTGATTCACCTTAATTTTAGGTTGGATGATAACACCAATAGTGTAACTCACAAGTCTTGTAAAATTGGCCTCTTATGTACCAATATATTCATCATCATTTTTATTTAACTCAAGGAATACCTTATTTACCTTTGTCCAAAGAATATGAGGAAATTACTTATTGAAAAATAAGTTCTTGACCAAATCCCAATCTAAGGATTTAATTTAATATTGTTTCCTCATATTCTCAATAAGAGTCAAACATTGATCCGCTTCACCTTCCAAATGGTAGAAATAAAAAATGACTTTATCATGTTTTGAACACTATAGAACATAGAATATATTTTTAGTGGTACTTATCCACTTTTCAGAAACAATTGGATCATAAGACCCACTAACAGATGGTGGATGTTCCCTCCTGATAAACTCAACAGAAAATTATTCTTTCCTTTATTTTTTGGAAGTTTATCATGATTTATTTTTTTAGGAAGTAGTGTGAGCATAGAAATGAGATTTTTCATTATAGATCTTATAACATTTGGATTCTTAGAAGGAAAATCATTTCATTTTCTATCACATTCTGCATTAAAGTGCTTAATTTGGGATCCACCCAATGACTATAACCATAAAGAATATTATAAGAAACAATAATCATAGTGAGGAACCACATAACTAAGAAACATCACTTATAAGGTGTCTAAATTATGAAACATTATTTAATCAATGAAACATTCTTTTTATCATATGTCATTAATTTTCATATTCAATTTAATTCCTTTATGATTGTTCATAAAGAGTTTTTGAATTTCCAAAGCGTATCCACCGAGATTGTCAAACTAGGTGTGAAAAAGGCCCATTTTCATTCACTAATTATTGATCAAGTCTAGATTAATATAGTTTTTTAGGATTTTCACCCCTCACAACATTTTTTCCAGATCCACATACACTTATAGTATCCAAACATGGATGTAATTTCTTCGAAACCACTCTCCCAATCATTTACCAAAATTCTGGGACATTTTTCCTATACTTTGACTCATACTTAACCTTATCCTTAGATACATCCCTAGACATATCCTTATAAAAATCCCTAGGTATCTCATTAAAATTTTCTCATTAGAGTTTACAAAGGTTGACTAAACCTTTTCTTTGATACTAACTATATAGACCTAAGATTATCATACATGGGAATTAAATCATTTTAAATGAATATTCAAACCATTATAAAAGTACACACCCGAGGACCATAACCATTTAGTGTATTTAGAAAATTGTAACAAAATATCCTAAATTGGTGAAATATCTTTAAATTTTCCCACAAATATATTCCTATTCTATACTTCTATATAGAACCTTTATTCATAAACCGAGGAATGGAAACATAAAAAAGGGTGAGATAAAATTCTCAATAAAGGAAAACAAGGAAGATATGTAAGTATGAAATGATCATAAGGGTATGATAACATTATCATAACATTGGAAAACCATACCATACATATCTAAGACCATAAACATTAATCATGGAATAAATATTGGAATTTCATAAGACATGAATCATAAAATAATAAAATAATATGTTCCATGAGAAAATAACATTGGCATAAGACATTGATTTGTGGTATGGAAACAAGGACTGAAAATATTATGTCAAAGATATCCACCAATAAATTCATAACATATTAGGCTAGGGTAGACCATCTGTGAACCTACTTTGGGATTGGGCTGACCACCCATGTACCCTCTTTTACAGGGTTGGGCTGACCACCTTTGTACCCTACTTTATAGTCTTGGGTAAACAACCTATATATCCAATGATATCCTATAAAATTTATTATTAACCTATTCATTTTATAGAGATATAGGTATCAAACATGACATAATGAAAATCACATTTATGTATTCCAAAAGATCCTAAACATTCATCATATCATAACCAATGAAATGAAATAGGTATCATAAAAATTTCATCATATAATAACATGTGGAAACTATATAGGTTTCATAAAAATTTCATCATATAATAACCCATAAAAACAAGTGGTTTTGTAATATTTTTATCAGGGTATAACCCATGGAAGAGAAACAATTTTCATAAACAACTTTTCATCTAAAACTTAAACCATTAAAATAAATAATAAGAATGCTGAACTTGGATAAAATACCAAGAAAAGAATATGTAACATGAATGAATTTAATATTAGATGGAAAATAATTTTTAAACATCATTTAAAACATTTCTTGAGGAAAATATCATTTTAGCTTTGAAAAAATATTTTTTAAACATAATTTTTTTGAAAAACATTATCATTGAAAAAAACCATGAAAATTTATAAAGGAAAATTTGAGAAAAAAAATTTAAACACATTTTAAAACATTATTTTTTTAAAATCATTTTTCTTTAAAATTTTCTTAAAATAATTTTTAAAACATTTTTTAGAAACATTTTTTTTGAAAGAACGCAGATTTCCGACCAAAGAGAGAAATAAAGTCGGATTCCAATAAAAGCATTTTCTTAATTATCTGACATTCCAAAGAGTGGTAAAATGGTACAATTACTTGAATATATCATTAATAAATTGAGTATAAGAAAATTCATAAGTATTATTAAGAGTTATTTCATAATGTTTCATCAATGTAATCATTATCATAAACAACCACAATAAATGATGAGATTGTAGAAATAAACTCTTACCACTTTATTAACTTTTAATACTTAACTGCATGAAATAATAACATCAAATTAAGTATAAAATATAATAAAAAAAGTATATTAATTATATAACATGTAAATGGGACATTATATACACCTCATAAAATAATATAGGTTCATAACAAAACATGTGTCCTAAAGAAGTCAAATTTAGACAACATTCTCTTACTGTTTTGCTAAATTTTAAACCATAGAACAAATAAAATAGTGATCATAAAATGGATATGTAAATAATAGTAAAATTAATTATAATAATCATAAAATACTTTCATGGTAAGTATATACACCATATAATATAAAGAGGGGGTGAATATAACATGTGTCTCACAAAAGTAAGAGCGAGACATAAACCCCTTACATTAACTCTCATCGTACTCGTTAAAGCCACATGTATAATAAATATAATTTTATTAAAAATAATTAATATAAATATATTCATATATATAATACCATATTATTTACTTATGACTTTATACTACCCATTATTAACAATTCCATGTTAAATTTATGTATCATGTAATAATCACATTCTTTTTCATACATATTTAACTTTCCATTATTGGTTATATATCATGATTTAATAATATACATAATGATAAAAATGATATGAATATATTATATATTAATTATATATGTATTTATATTAATCCATAATATTTAGTGATTGGAAATGAAATACACTGTTTATGTAGATGGTAGGTCGTACGTATGCATGAATGTTGTTTCTTTTTTATTATCATATTGAATGAAAGAAAATTAAATGATATATATATATGTATATTATAATTTTATTGGATATTATTATGTAATATATATCACATATTACTATAATAATCTTCCCTTAATACATTCCATATAAATTGAGAATGAATCACATCGCTTCGTGAGGCGGTAGTCCACCATACACAGGAATGATGTAATCGTATTGCCACAAAATGGAAAGCATGATGGTATATGTTATATTAAAATTAAATAATAATAATAACATCATAAAAATAATATATATAATATATAAATAGTGTTTCTATCATAATACTCAACCTTGAATGATGTTAATGAGAAAATGAACAACATAGTTTGTGAGGCGGTAGTTCGCCGTACACACAAACAAGGATTTCATAACTCATTTGATGAGAGTGTGTGAAGTTTTAGGTATTAAACCTAAAAAAACATCATTATATTAATTATACTTAGGTTATTATATATTAATTATATAAAAAAAATTAAGGGATTTGAGTAAGAAATAAAACAAAAACATTCATTGATGAACGTTACCTCTTCTTCAGGTATCACCTTTTGGTTTGCACAAAAATCCTTCATTGGTTAGATTTATTCCAAATTTAAGGCTACTAGGATGATGGTATGAAAAAGGTTATGTTATTTTTGAAGGTTTTGGTCGAGATAAAGTTTTTTATAAGTGTTAAGAAGGGGGGGAGCTGGTGGCCTTTTATAAGGGAGGTGAATGGAAAACTTGTAAATTTTTGAAAGAGTGAATTCCAACAACATTTTTTTCAAGTATATTGGTTCCAATAATGAAAAAAATTATATCTTTGAATGTATAAGGTATAAATATGCATATAAAATGGGGGTTTTAAATTTTTTATGTCATTTGTCCCCCTATGTTTAAATTTTATTCCATCAGTAAACTTGTTTTTCTTATAATTTCTATCATTAATATTAAGTGCATTCACTAATCACATTGGTAAAAAATTATGTTGAAATTATTATAAATTATAATTTTTATACTTCAAAATATTGAATCCTTCTTCAAAGATTCAATCCAAATAGTTGGAAAAAATTTATTTAAAATTAATCCTACAGAAGGGGGTGAGAAAGTAGGTTTTTAATGTAAAATTGTTCAAAGGTTTACTTAGTTTTTATATCTAAATTCAATATATAAAATGATTCAAATTACCTAAATGGGATTAATATGTGTATAATTAATATATATTAAAATTAATACCAATTAAAAATATAATTTAACATTATAAATTATCTAGATAGTATTTTTTAATATTCATAAATAAATAAAACTTCTATGGAAAATACAAAGAAAATAAACCTAAGATAATTTTTATATTAAAATGTTAAAAATGAACCTTAATTTTTTCAAATATAATTTATAAAATTTTCAAAAAATAGTTTTAAAATAAGTGCCCAATTAAAATACAGTAAACATACCTTTTAGAAAAATACACTTTTTATGCGTAAAAGTGGATTAATTCTTTTCTATTGTCTAGAAAATTCATTAGATTAATGTAAAATAGTTTATTGGATATATGATATATATATTTCATTAAAACCATTCTTAAAAAGGGTCTTGATTAATTTATTGAGATAAAACGTGTTTGTGCATATAAAAATAGATTTTTAGAAAAGGGAATTATTTATATTAAAATATATCTTACAATCATTTGTAATTAATTGGTAACCAAAGAACTAATTTAATATACAAATGTAAACCATATTTTCATAATTTATTTAATCTTATTCATAACCACCATTTTCAATGGATAGGTAATAACTATAAAAATATTTTAATAATAATATTAATCATATCTTGTAGTTCGGTAAAGCTTAGTCATGTGTGTAACCCAAGATATCAAAGGAATTAGGTATTGTATATATCATAAGCTAAAATCAGTGTTTGATGTACCAAAATAATAAATTTTAGTATCATGTAAATCAAGTAATCAATGAATTTTAATTCATTCAAAAAAAAACCCTAAAAAATAGTGTTTTATAATCACAACCTTTCAGTCTAGGTTTTTCAGCATTGAAGGCTGTGTTAAAAAAGAATCCATCTTTTTGGGTTGGGTTTTGTCCTATATTACTTTGGTTTTAGTGGTTTTGACATCTCTCTTTATTTTAAAGGGATTTTTGGGAGCATGGTTTGGGTGCATTTCATGATTCAAACTAATACATATACTTCCAAAGATATTTTCACCGCCCAAAAATTTTCTTCCCTTAAGAGGGAGTCTTGTTCAATAATTTCAAATTCTTTATGCATGAGTATTTAATTGGATTGATATCTTTTAAACCAACACATTTAGAGATGTTTGGGGATGGTTATTTTTGAGCATAACATTTTTTCTGAGTAGAGCCTATTTCCCAAAGATGGAATAAGGCAATGACATTACATGATTTCACCTCGGGTGGGATTTTCTAGTTGGGGAGAAAGGTGAAATGAAATGTTCCATGTTCAAAACATCCTATGATATGAACACTATATGGGGAATTGGTGATCATATGAAACAACTCTTTTAATGCATCAAGACATCCCCATTGAAGGTATCCTTTCAATTTTCTGAATCTTAGGTTCCATGTAGCTATAAGGTCCACAAAGTTGATTTTATAATGTATCTATTCTATTACCTTTATTTGGATTGGATATTTTTCATAAAGATTTTTTTTCAGGTTATAGAGAGTATTCCATAAATTTAGGTGGATTTAATGCACAGATTTTCCAAAAAAATACACTATAATGATGTACTGGGAGTGACTAAAGGATAGAACATGACAAGTATATTGTCTTTAGACAACTGCCACTTCATTAGAAATATGTCTTATATATCTTTTAAAAATGGTTCCTCAATCTGACCTGAATAAAATGTATGTTTACCTATTGGTTTATTATAAATATTTGGGTCAGAAGGTATTTCCACTATCATATTAGAACAAAAACGATCCAAGGGTGTTTGAGATAATGACCATTAACTTGGGATACATTCCGGTTGATAAAGAATATCACTTTTTCAATGATGAGGCATCAAATATGAATGGCCTCATTCTACCAAGCACTTCTCTATCAGAGGTATTTCTCATAGTTTATTTGGAAAGTTGAGGAACTTATTGATGAAATGAATTTTCATAGTGGGGAGGTCCTTCGTTGAAAATGTCATCATGGGGTGGATTAAAAATCACAACTTGACATTCAAATCAAAGGAGAATTTCTACATTGTATACTTGGGGAGGAACTTCAAGGAGGGAAATATAAAAGGGAATAACTTCTTACTATTTGATCATCTATACATGAGGATGGTTTTCACAGAACTCATAACTATATGGTCTGTCATCATCGATTAGATTTTGGAAATTAAGTTAGACTTTATGGTAAGATGTCTTGGGTTGAACTCCAAAACTTCTAGCAACAATGTTATGGGGAATACCTTCAAAATTGATGCTAATATATCTATAATTTGGTAATGAATGATTAGGGTACTTGGTTTCTATTTATAAACATTATAGGGTTTTAATAACACCACAATTGAGTAGAGTGGGATCGTAGACTGACATTTTAGTTTCCAATAACCATTGGTGAGGTTTAGTTTTAGAAACTCTCCTATGGGAGACTGGGGTCACAAGCTTTGGATATCGACTTTTATATTAGGGGCCCTATTTGAGTATCTATAATGTAGTTTATATAATTTTATAATATATATATAGAATTTTTATGGGGAAATATGCTTTCCTTAGAGTGGCCATTGGAATGGAATGATGACCTACAGTTAGAATAGGGACATGGCCCGATTCATTTGTGCATTTATCATGAGATTTTTTAAATTAACCTCTTGAATGGGATAAAGGATACGATTATACTCTAGAGTGAACCTTGAATTATGTTTATAAGTCACCCCAATTATAGGGCTAGTGTTTTGGGTCTACCATTCAATAAATTCCACTACCATTATTATATCTTGAAGGTTTTTAGGATGTGGGTAGGGATTTGTGTCTATCCTTTCATCATGAATAAGATATGTTGAGTGACATTAGTGGCTAGAATAGGTATATATTCCCATTATTAGTTTGGAGTTGGGATGTTTGACTACTTTTTCCCCCTATTTCTTGATGGTATATACGAACAATCTTCATGTGCATGGGTGGGTATATGAGACTTTCCCTTGTTTTCTATCAGGATTTATTGGATTGTTTCTTAAGTTGATTCCAAATCATGTGAATAGGACTATTATACATGATAAAAAACTTTCATATACTTTTTGGTTTCCTCTATTTTTATTGATATGTTTCTTTGGTTGATGCTAAAGTATATTGGTAGGTTTGAGGGGAAATTGTATGAATTTTCATCTTATCATATATATCCATCATGTTCGGACAAGATGCTTCTTTGGTGGGAACATAGATGTGGGCCTATCCTGGATTGTTTGAATTCCTACCTCTACTGGATTCCTAGGGTTCCCAAGTTTTAATTATATGATATGGAGGCCACAGGGTAGTTTCCTCATCATGATGAGGTATTTTTGCCGTGCAGAATTAATGGTGGTGGTTGTAGCCAAGAGTCCTTCAGTGGGACCCCTATATTGTCGGGATGAGGTTGTCGATGACCACTTGATGCAAATAACTAATATAAGGCATGAATCCATTACTTCATTCTAATGTGAGTCTCCTAAAATGGTATGAAACTACCACTGGTGTCTCTTAATTCTTCACAACCAAACATTTTTTAGTGGAAAAATGATGGGGATTTATTCCTTATAGGGATTCATGTGTGGCCTTTGGTGTAGGGAAAATACCACTGAGGTGGTACTCCATGATCATAGAATTTGATACCCAGTGAAAAAGTTGATGGGTAGGTGATAAGATCCTATGACTAAGTAATGATCCTTCTTAAGTATAAATGAATGCATAAGTCCGAGCTATTTGGAATGATAAAATTTAGATTGAATGAATATGATGAGAGTGGATGAGTATACATGAAAAATAAAAAATAGGAAAAAATCATCAAATTATCATTTTAATAAATGAATACATGCATAATTAATTGTTTTAGATCCATATTTGTCGCAATTAAATTTTTGGAGAGAATGAAAGGGGACTAACATGTGGGAGAAATAGTCATTTTGGTTAAGGATTCACGTTGGGTACACCATTTATTATTCATAAAGGTGAGAAAAAAATGTCCTAACATGTTTAAACTTTATTTCATTGATAAAACTGAGGTTCACATAAGGTTCACCATTTTTTTCACATGAAAATCTTGTTGGGGTATGAATGTATTTTTATTGTGGAAATGGAACAACCCATCATGTTAGATACACCATTTTATTTCCATATCCCTTCTGGGTGATTTTCAATGGGGATTAATCATGGAATTGGAAACGCCCAACTATTTAATTATTCCTAATGATCCAAGAACATACTTTTGAAAGGTAAGTGGTCATTGTGAAATGATTCCAATAACACATATGGGATCACATTTGTTAAGAGGATGACACATCATGCTCATCATACCTTTTTTGGGGGAATTAATTCCGACTCTATGACTCTCTTATAGATTTAAGACATATTCATAAATCTGGTATTAAATCCCAAATATATACCAGGTAACCCTTACAGTAAATATCAATTTTTTTCATGTATTTTATTTAGAATAATTATTAAGCATCTGAGATTATTTATTGATAGAGACATTAGTATATATCCATTTTTCTCCATCAATGGTTCTCTTCGTATATAGATTAGAGGTTCTTATTTTATTTTTAATCATAATAATGGTTTTAATCCATATAGTGGGGAGCTGTAGAATTTATCATCACCTAGGAAGACATGAGTGGTTTTTATGTCAGGATCAAAACCATGAAGAAGTTATTCATGCATATCATTATGAAAGGAATCAGAATCCATGTAGTTTTGTATCACATAATGGGTCACATAATACCCTTTATGGTCATGTGATGTGTAATCGACCACACAATTTAACATAATCAGGAAAGGATTTCTAGGTGAAAAGGAGAAAGAAAATGCTTCTATGGGACTTATGATGAAACATATCAGGGGACCTAAAAGGGATATAGCCTCCCAGGTTGGATATAAACCTACTGGGAATATGGAACAGAGTATATTATGTTGAGTTTGGGGTGTTGGGTTTGAACCTTAGTGAGTCTTACTATATATTCTATTTGGCTAGGAATCAATGTCCATGTGGTTCAGAAGGATTTGGTCTTACACCTATGATGGAGGCCCAATATTAATTCATCTGGAATAAGACCCTTTAATGGTTTGTATCATAAGGAATATGACCCCTTTAGAGGATATTAAAATGTTTTTGGGGATTCAACCTAATAGGAGTCCCATTTTGGTATGTATGGTTGGATATTATATTGAATAGGAGGCCCAAGACAGTGGTATTTGATGGTGCGGATGACATGATCATCACTAACCTCTAATCCCATGTGATTCATGATCGATGTGAGAAACAATAAGAAGTTGAATATTTATAAACCCACACAATATATTTTATCCACTGGTGGATGAGGGTGAGGATATGAAAGGATAGGGAATGACCCACAAGAAATACTTGGGTCTTACTATAGGTGGGATTCACTAAAGAGGAATATTCTCCTAATAAATTGGTAGATAAGGATAGTTTTTATGGTAGGGAAGTCAATAAGTTAGATGAGGTTTAGGGGTGTCCATATCCTCTCCTGTTACAAAACCCTAGGGTTCATAGATTATGTTTCTATATATATATAACTTGATTATTTTCATATTTCATGTAGTAGATATTAAATACCATCCTAAGAAGACAACCATAATAATACATAAGGTTTGGATCCTAATTTAAATATGAATTTATAAATGTGATCACTCTAGAGATTATATCTATTAGGCAGGATAAATGCCTGATTTCCATAACCATAAGAATGCATAATTGAGAGGACACACTGGTGTTCCCTGTACTCTAATCGTATATATTTGGATTATTTTGGGAAGGTCTTGGATTGGTCCCCCTCAAATGAGGTATCCAAGGAAAGTGGTCCCCTTCCATTGGTGATATGAAAGAGGTATCAACATGTGGCTTTCGTAGGTGAGGCTTGGTCTAGCTGATGAGTTTCTCATGTACGGTGGACCTGGGTGAGCTAAGGGTGCTTCACTTCGGAAAGGAATGGGTGGTTTTAGGGTGATTCATATAGGGTGGACACGGGTGAGATAGAGATGACATGCACAGGGTGGACCTGGGTGAGCTAGAGATGACCCACATTGGGTAGACCTAGGAAAGATGGAGATAAACCACATAGGGGGGACCTAGGTGATATGGATATTACCCTTATTGGGTGAACTGGGGAGATATGGATATTCCTTTTAGGCAATGAAAATTCTAGGAAACAACACTTGGGTAAGGCATTTCTCTAAGATCCAATGATCTTCTTTGGTGTCTTTGGATGGATGACACTCAAGTTTTGAGCAATGGAAAGACCCTTTGGCCTTTTTATTTTGACTGGGGGGGTCCTCTCAAGGTTCATATTATTCTATATTTTTAGGGTCCTCAATGCTATTATCATTACTAATTACACTTTCTTTTATAGTCTTAGGGAACTACCTAAGGGTTTGAAGGAAAATGGGAAAGAAACTTGGGAGAGCCGAGCTTCAAGGAGCCTCTTCAACTTCCAATCATCTTGAATGAGTATCCACAGGGTTGAATTTATAGAAAAAACATAGGACCTAGTGTGAAAGAGATCATTTGTGCTGGTCTATCGTGTTGGTGTCCCATATAGGACCCTCACATATGTACTGGCTTATCATGTTGGGCCATATAGGTTTGGACTACCTGAGACACTTGTCACAAAGGTGGGGTCCATGTAGGTTGGATTGGGAATGTTATTAGACTCCTTGTTGTCCTTTAATAATTTAGTTATTTTCCCCTTAATATTTTCTCCTTCATGTAAAAAGGGAGTGTCAGCAAAGGATTTTGATTTTATTAAGGGGAATAGTTTGGTGTGCATGTTTTAGGATAAATTGTGTAACACCATAAGAATGGTGCACTTTTCAATTCAAAATCATGTAACACATTGTTGTGTTTCTTGGTTATCACTTGGTTTAGGTTAAATCACACATGTCTAACTAGAAACCATGTGAGCTATTAATGGTTGGGATATAAAGAAAATTTTACCCATGATTTCAAACGAACTATGTGATTTTTTACAGAGCGGTCCAGTGTGTTTTTTCATGGCTATGGAATGGTTAGTAAACCATGAGACCAAACCATGTGGGTGGTGTTGGTTTTTGGAAGTACCTACCACATTGTTGGTGTATGGTTTTTCAAACCATATGGCCAAACTTTGTGTCAACCCAGGTTGGGATAAAAAATTGGGAAATAAGTAAAATTCCCCATCAGGATCTTTGGTTTCCTTTCCCCTTGTCATCTCTCCTGTGTGCATGGGTGAGGAGAGTCTCCTCCCCTCTTTCTTATTATTTACCCCTTTTATTTTGGGAATTTTATATTTTTATTATATGATTTTAAGGTTATTTTTCTCCCCCCTATAATACCTTGATCCTATTCATTAGTTCATTGTAATTTTGAAGATCCAGGGTTTATGATTAGGGATTTAATTCCACAAGAATATGGTGGAATTGTCCAAGGATGATAGGAATTTGGCGTGTCTCGGTGAGAGGAAGAACCGATACACTGTCTGCACATGATCAAATATTTTTTTTAAGGTATATTTCTTATAGTGTTTTCAAGGATTTTAGGGTTAAATTAGACATTTGGTCTTACGGTTTTGGAATCTTTTATTAGGTATTTGGCCAAGGAAATTTCAGTGAGTCAAGTAAATGGATTCTTATGACAAAGTGGGTCATCTTGGTTAACTATTTGTAGGTTGTTAATTTATTTATAAAATTTTATAGTTATTAAACCTTGGTTACTTTGTTTATGATTTAAAAATGTGGATGGTTTAGGCATGGGATTTTGGTATTGGGAGAACTCAAACGGTGAGTTTTTAGGCTAGTGTTGAGTGGAAATAGTTTTTAATAATGTATGTTTTCAAATATCTATTTCACATAGTGTTGATAATGTTTCATGTGTATATAGTATGATATATAGTTATAATGTGTCATGTGTTTCTTCATTCTCTTGATAAAATATTTTGGGTGCTAATTTTCTAACTTAGATCCTCCACAGATTCCATCATGTCAATTAGTGACTATGAGACTGAAACTATGACAAACCACCCATAGAATGTTCCATTTAATAAAAATAGTAAATTGGTACCTTAAATAGAGAAATAGGAGGTTTATAAGATTATCTAATTTTATATGATAGTTTGGATTGATAGCATGGATATAGGGACACTCGATATAATTTGAGAATAAAAGTTTCAAGATATATTAATAAGATAAATTGAAATGTTTTTTCATGATAAGATTTTGTGAAAGGAATTTTCAGAATTTTCAAATGGTTTTAATATAATGCATTTGATTTTGATCAAGTTTTAAATTAGAGAGAATAATGTTTTAAATAGGACATTGGAATAAAATGAGCTGTTTACCTCAAACTGATTTAAAAGGTTTTTTCAAAATAATATCAAATTTTTATTTGAAATGATTGTGTTGTTGACCCTTTGGTGAAGATGAATTAATTTATCTTTACAGGTTTTAGTGGAAGTTAATGTCTTTGTATTGTTTTGGATTTCAAATAGAAATAACCATGTTCTAAGGGTGGCTAGGAAATGATTTAAATGAATGTGTGTTTTCCATAAATCTATTAATAGTTTTTGGATTAGTGAATCAATAAATGTGAAAGGTATTGGAATTTTGAGCCTTGGATTTCTATTAAAAGTAAAATTATATTGAACCATAGGAATTAGTAAATTATGGATTTTTTGGGTGTCATACTGATGCTATAGGAATCGATTGTATTCAATATTGTTTGTGATATTGTTCTGATGCTTTGTATCCATAGGTTAGGTTCCAAAATAACCCTATATGAACCATGTATTCTATATGGTTTGGAATATTGGACTGATGCTCTTTATCCATGGGTTAGGTTTTGAGATGAAACTCTAGGAACTATGTATTCTATATGGTTTGGGATGTTAGACTGAAACTCTACATCCATGGTTTAGATTTTGAATTTATGCTCTAGGAAGTAATTATTTTGATACATAGTTTAGATTCCATTTTGATGCTCTAGGAACTAATAGAACTTAACCATTGTATGAGAAACTTGGGCTGATTCTCTTTGGTTTTAATATTAAAAAATTAATGAATAACCTTTCTTTACATGAAGTGTGTATCACCCAATGATTTACATATTATATGACCAGTATTGGATGAAGTAGGTTTAGTTGGCCCGAGTTCCATTTTAGAACACCGAGGACAAGAGGTTAATAAATGAATGTTTATTTCGGAAAGCATGTCTTCTTTTATTTACTAGTCTATTATTCCTTTGTACATATACATACACTATTTCTTATACGGGTTATTACTTTAAGAATCATTGTTGATGACCTATTGAGATATACTCACACCCTTCTCAGGACAACATATCACTTGGGGAACCCGAGTGGATACATCCTTTTTACAGAAATGGTCCAGGGAAAATGATTGATTTCATGGTGATTGTTTGGGAAGTAGGAATAGAGCATAATTTTTTGTGACTGTTTTGGGACCCAAGATTATCTTTTTGAGATTCCCCTATTTTTTTCTTTTGTTTTTATTCGTCTTTGATGTACATATGACCCATAATGTATGCATGATTTTTTAATGCATTGTCTCTTGTTTATTTTGGAATATTATGTCTTTATTTACATACTATAGTTCTTTCTTGTATTCCATTATTTTTAGATATTTATTTAGATTTTCATTTCTATTTTATTATTTTTCACTATTGTTTTAAGATAATATGGTATATTCTTCCCATCATGATACCTTAAAATTTTGTTGCTAGTTGATATCCTCTGACACATGTGGAGGTGCACATGAGGTCTTGTGGTGCACCGAATCGAGAAATTGGTTCAGGAGATCCTCGGTCAAGGTGTTATACTGGTATTTCTTTTTTAGTTATTTTGTACATGTACATACATTTTACACGTGCCTATGAAATCCTGTTTACCCTTGTATGACTGACATGGCATGGAACATATTAAATTATCTATCCATAAGTATATTTTGGGTTATTGTTTCTTGTTATTTGACTTTATTATACTATGTTGTTATTATTATTATTAATTATCACTAGAGGTCATAGTCTCCTCACTATAACCCCATAAATCCTCAATTATATTTGGTAGTAGTTAGAGTATGGGGAGGAATTACTTATGCCATGTGGAATACTCCAATTCAGGCATTGTTGATTGAGCTAGGATGAGACATTACAATTACATACCTAATGTAAGATACTATTCCACAAGTAATTATATCATTTTTTTCATGAGTAATTATATCATGTTGTTACCAAACATCTATATATGTGAATCATGATACACATTTTTAGTGATATCATATGTATGGACCTATAAAAATGCTTATATATTGAAACATCTAATAACACAATAATTATATGGTATTACAATTGATTAGAATGTCCTCATGGAATCCCTTATTGAAGATCAAAAAGTACGAATATTATGTGAATAAGTATTAATGCTTATGAGACACAAAAATATGAAAATAAAACATAATCTATTTCCAATTAGAAATATTTTTCTAGACTATGTGAAATAGTTATATAAATATTGTAATGACAACAATAGGTTTTCATAATAGTGGGGAATTGGTATAATCCATTAATATGATGAATACTATAAGGAAATTATCAATTAAATCATTCAGTAGTAAATCAAATATGTGATATGTATATAACCTATATAAATTTAATATATGGTATGGTAATTAAAAGTACATGATAATTTTGTTTATAAGGAGACAAACTCTCACTTTCACTAGTCTTATCATGGAATTCATTTTTCTATAGAGGTATGATTTTTATCAAAGGGATTAACACATATGACTCTATGGATATACTATTTAATATAAATTCATCTCCATCACTATAAGGAAAAAAGTTCAAACTAAAAAAATTTTGTAACATGAATCTAACACATGTGCTGAAATATTATAGATGACAACATAAATATGCTCTATGTTTTTTAATATCACTTTTTAAAAAATAATTTTTGTATATTTTCATTAAATTAATTTTCAATAAAAATATGAAATTTAATTTTATTACATATTAAATAAACACATATAATATTTTTTATTCGAAATAATAATTATTTGATAGTATAATATTTTTAATAAATCAGACAAAACTACTATTTATAATTTTAATTAAATTTATATATATATTATATCTGTTTAATAATATGTGCATTGTGGTTAACATGGTGTCACTATTTGAGATTTATTTTGTATATTGATTTCATTAAGGATTTTTAGAGTGTATGTGATGAAAATATTATGTTCTAAGGACATATTCCGGGGTGCATGTTTAGGGTGCATGGATTCCCTAATAGTACATGGTGACATTGATGATCAAAATTACTATTCCAGAAGCTATTGCAAGGTTTTTTAATTATAGATCTATTTAATAATTAAATATTCTTAATTTATTAAATATTTTGTAAATTTATAAACATAATTTTTTCTATCATTATCAAGATCCATTTATAAATTTCTTTATCTTTACCCCTCCCTAAATTTATTTTCCACCTTTGATTAATATTAATCATATTTGAGGGATTCTTTATGAAAGTTTACTCAAAATAATCTCTTCTATTATCACCTTACTATCTTCTTTCATCCTATTTCTCTCTCAAAACAACATAGGCATAGTATTTATTCTTAGACAAATGTTTATTTGGGGATTTATTACATCATGGATTCTAATATTCTTATAAGGACTCATCCCCTTCACTCATGTTTTAGTTCTATCATTTGATATTTATTACCTATTTTTTCAGCAGGTGGTTATATCCACCTCTATATGATTTTGAGGTAACGTTTTCTTGTTTATTTCTAATTTTTTTATTTATATACAATATATATTTAATGACTAAAAAGTTTTTATGAGGATTTTTCTCTTTAAAATATTTTTGAAATAAAGGGAATTTCATATGTTCATTTTATAAAATTCTTCTCAAGAAACATTTTTCACACTATGATTAATAAAATTTCATTTATTATTTTATTATGAAATAAAAAAAATTAAATTTTTGAAATGATTTATCATGATTTATAAGTAAGGTGTATCATGATCTTAATACCTTTTTTAACCAAAAATGAAGTTCATTTGGCATGAATAAAGTGATTTTTTAGGTGTATTTTCTTCCACCATTAAGTCAAGCACCACTATAAAGTCCCAATCTTAGATACCCAAACAATTACAGATATAAGAATCCATTTAATCAAAGTCCACGTAGTTCACATGCACAATTTATCGTCATGAGGGACAAAGGCGAACAGACGTGAAAGTTGTCGGAACAACTAGGTGGTGGGCTTGATCCTCTTAGAGGCTTCCTACTTACCCTCCCTTGGAGGCAGGGATCAAAGTCCACGTAGTTCACATTGGCTTGGGACTTATGCTCTAAGGCAGCCCATAATAATGGATTGGGGCTTACACTCTGAGGAGGCCCAGGGTAATGGATTGGGGCTTACACTCTAAGGAGGCCCATAAGAGGATGTCATGGTCGATGCTTACTCAAAGGTGGATGCCCAGGGTGATGGATTGGGGCTTGCACTCTGAGGAGGCCCAGGGCAATAAAGCGCAATAGGAGAGGGAAAGGGGGGTGGTCCTGTTCCTGTATCCTCTCTTGCACCACGCGAGGGCTTCATTCTGATGGTTATTTTACTACCCTAGAGGAGCCCTTAACAAGTGGAGGGGAAGAAAGGGGATTCCCGAGCTTAGACTCCACATTACCGTGGGAATGTGAACCTAGGAATTCTTCGGGAATCTGCTTAAGGGTCGGGGCAACCCCTTCACCTCTACTTACCGTGGGTATGTGAACTCAATGTGGCACGCTGATGCGCTCGAAAGTTACACCACACGGATCCGGTGGCTCTGGTGGAGGCCTCGGCTCGGGGCCGATGAATAGGACGATGAGGGAGTCACGAAGGATTAGTCCGGATTGGAAGTATTTTATCTAGATCAGTGAATGGGAACTACAAAGGATCTGATGGGAAACATGTATGAAGGAGTGGTGGTGCCCTTCACGTAGGAAGGTGCTACGTGGCTGGAGAAGTCGTCCGTGAACCAGGGTGGTCCGCAGACTGAGGGGCATCCCGTGAACCAGGGTGGTTTGCGGTCTAGAAAGCATCCCGTGAACCAGGGTGGTTTGCGGCTTCGGGTTCTGCCCGCGTACCAGGGGGTACGCGGAGGGGTCCACGCGAGTAGCGGCGGCCAGGGGCGGCACCGATCAGGGGTTTTTCAGTTGAGGCTTCGCCCGCGTAGGAGGGTGCTATGCGGTGCGGCAGATTGGAAAAGAGGGATAAACACCCTGGTCTGTGGGGAGTGCATCTGCGTAGGGGCTATGGTTCGTGGTCTTCTCCTTTTATGTTATTTTAAGTTCACGGTTCATCAAATTATTATGATTTTTTGGTTCCTTATTAGTTCATTCATAGGTTTATACCTGCTCTGATTCACGAACTAGAACTTCGCTGTTTGAGAAATCCTAAGACTTCCTTCAAAAATCCTTCCACTTGAGTCTGATCACTCTTCTCTTTAGCCTCCTTCGAATCGTTCGAATCCGAATCTCCGAATCCCCCCTCCTTTCCCATCAGTCTCCTTTTATAGAGTGGGGAAAGCAATGTATCTGCGGTCACGCAACACCTTTTTCAGAGTCCCATAACCAAATACCCAGTTTACAACTAACTTGGTCAATCCGTAATTCGTGGTGGGTATTGAACGCTTCTCCCCATCCCATGAACTGAACTCAGGGAGTGCTTCAGGGCTGCGGAGGGTTCCACCTCCATTCCGCGAATGACAGTGAATGCGGTTTGAACCGATCGACGCGGTCCGCGGTTGGGGCGGTTCATGACTTTGAACCGGATTGGCACCCGTTCTGCCTTACGACCGCAGAGGATCACTGCCTCCATTTCGCGAACGACGATGGTTTGCGGAAGGGGCACTTCGCGGGGCTTGGCCACGTTGCATTTTCATGGGACCGGTCTGCGGACCGTTTCTGCTTGTCCCTTCTTTTAATTTTCTCCATTATTTTCCCCAATTCTTTGGGGGATTTGGGTAGAATATCCTTTGCGGATTTTTCAGGACCCTACAAATTCCCCCCATCAGAATGGGGTCCGATCAGAATGAAGAGGAGGTCATACCGATGCAAAGTGGTCCTGAAACTGAGATGGTTTGCAGTAGATAGGTGGACCCGGTTGGGGACCACACCTATAAATACGGGGGGCCCTTCATTTTTCCTTTACCGAATTATTCACGAAACCAGAGCTCCCTCACCTCCGCATGCTCGTTCCTTTGCAAAGTGCTTCGTCCGCAAACCGACTACGACTTTCACGAACCATTCCACCTTCATCGTCGCCTTCACCTGCTAAACCAGTTCCCCAACCATGAACCATTAAAATGTAAGCGATGACGGGAAGTGGAGGAACTTGCTTCATGGTTTTGGTGCTCCGTGGCTTCGATGCTCCGCAGACAAAAATCTCTTGAACTTTAAAAGTTTTTAAGTCTTCCAAAATTAATCACTTAAATCCGGGATTGAAATTCCATGGAGCAACTTTGTTCCTGGTTTCCTGGCCAACGCTCCGTGGGATAGGGTTTGGCAGACTGATTTCGCGAAGGGCTGGTTTATGGGATTCTGTCATCGTGAACCATCCTCCGAGGCCTCCTTTCGGACTTTTCTTATGAAGGATCCTCAACTGATCCTCAGCCATATATCTGGTATTTCTGTCCAGATTTTTATTTTGGAATAACCAATTGCTGGCTCTCATTGTACAGGGAGAAAACATGGTTCCCCCTCATTCTTCACTGAGGCCTACTGCAGAGCCACTCCCAATTGGTTCAGGGAGACGTTTAGCTATGATTCGCAGGGCGGAGAACATCCAAGAGGAACCCAGTTGGTCTATCATTCCTGACGATAGTGCCTTGAAAGATTTTCTCCCTCCTGAACTCCTGGATTATCCACTATCAAATTGAATTCCACTTCATGGATTCGGTCTTCAAGATGATGTCCCTATTCCACCCACTTTCTCAGGTCTTCCTTCTCATTTCTTGGAAGCGTCATCCAAGTGTATTCAGGCGAACCTTACCCAATTGGGGGAGGTGGTTTCCGACTCTCACCAGAAAGATGCTTTTATTTTGAGGGGCTCTGTTTGGACCCAAAGTGATCAGCATGCTCGAAACTTTTCTCAGGAAGCTGTCTTCAAGAGTTACCCTTCTATTATCAACCTTTCTCGAGTAGATCGCGATGTGGGGTGTATTACTAAGTGGGATATTCGATTTGGCAGGATCTTCTAGAATGACTGGGCCTGGGCTTTCTGGGCCCATCATCACTGCCGAAAGTCTTCTAAATCAGTAGAAGTAGTAAATTTATTCTCCGCAGTGTGGGCCTCCCAATTTTCCATTTACCCACCATCCTTGGTCCTGCCATACCTACTCAGTCGCTGGTGTTGAAGCACTAATACTTTCCACCTTGCCCATGGTGAAGTTGGTATTAGTCTATGGGATATCCATCAATTGGGAGGACTATCGATTATCGGTGAAATGTATGATGAATTTCTGCCTGCTCCTGGTGCATGGGAAAACGTCGAACAAGTGCCTTTATTGGCGAAGGAGCTATTGGTTATGGCAGAGAAGTCACTGGGTCAGGCATTGCGTGCCCATTCTCTTATTTTTTATAGTACCTGGATAGGGTTATTTCTGAACACCACTGGTCCTATGCCTAAGATCAAGCACCCCCGGACTCATCCTTCTCAGCAGTCACGAACCTCCCCAAGTTCCTACTGGGAGTTTCTGGAGGCGGGCGACTACCTTTCATGGGGTTACGAGGTGCGCCCCAGTGTGCCGCCTATGCTCCAGCTGGCAGGTTTGTTTGCTATGTTCCTGAGAAGGTGTCTATTCCCTTCTCGGGATATTAATCCTGGTGTCTGGGCTTCCACCCTGATGATGAAAGTTGAGCTGGAAGAGGGACACCTAGTGAATTTGTCCATGCCCACATTGGATCGTATTTATGAACTGCTGGGTCACATGCAGAAGGGCGGTTCACCCTTCTGTCTGAGTGGGCCATTTAAATTTTTGTATGGATAGGTAGCGGATCATTGTTGATGTTATGAGTATCTTCAGAACACGGTAATCCCACTTCCTACTTTTCGGCCTACCCTGCTTGATATAGCTAGAGTTCGCCTGAAATCCCTCAGCCCTGGTGAATTCCTCAAGCTTCTGAGTGAATTTTCCCAGTTTTCTTTCAATCCCTACCCCACCCCTTCTGGCGTCTTAGTTGACAACCGCTGAGGGATCCTAGAGGAGCGCTCTTACATGATCTCTTTGTGGGACGGATTTCTGTCCGTACGGATCGACATGGTTTCTCTGTGTGAGTTGTATGTCATGTATCTCTTTTTCCCACCAGTTTGGGTGCATACAAGTCCAATTTTCCCTTCCCCCTCCTCAGGCTCGAGCAATGCACCCGACCACACTTCGCCAATGGTGGCTGATGCTGACGTGAGAGGGATCTGACACTAGCATTCCCCTTCCTGTCGTGGGGGTGGCCACCGACCTTTCCATGGAGTATGCAAAGGCGTGGGAAAAATACTATCCTGATGGGATCCTAGGGAAGGACATTCGACAAGTTCCCAAATCAGGAGGTACTACGGCCGTCACATCTACCACACCTTCTCCATCAGCTCTAAGGGAGGATCGGCGGATTGTTCATCGATCAGAGCGGCTCAGGGGATTTTCCTCTCCCAGTCTTGCGGTGGCCGAAGTTCAGGCGGGTTCATCCTTCTTGGATGTGGATGAGGATAACCTTGTGGTTCTGAGTCCCAGTGAGAAAATCCCAGAAGTTTTTCAACCCGACACCAGGCATAGAAACTTGATCCCCAAGACTAAACTGGGGTTAGAGGCTCCAAACTTTCTAGTTTCAGAACCAACTTCTAGAGAGCGCATGCCTGCGCTGGTTGCAATGCCAGGTTTCATTCATGTTCCATCCAGTGAGGATACCAAAGATCCTCATGTCATGGCGGACCACCGGGCGGTGCGCAGGTGGGCCAGGCCTCGGATTTGCGAGATCGTTGCCGAAACTTCTCTAATTGAGATGGAAACTAAGACCGAAGCTCTTAGAAAGCTCTTCCTGGGCTTGGGGTCAGGTGGATTCGACTATCGGAAGTTCCATTCTCTTTCTTGCCATGTTTTCATGGCCCGTGAGGAAGCTTCCACTAGAAAACACAAAATTTATCAATTTTCTGCCGCTCATTGTGGGACCTGAACCCTAGAGGAAGCCACGATACAGCTCCATCAGCTGATGGTATAGGAGGCGACCTCCCGAGATCAGGCAGACGTCCTATCCTCTGAGTTTCATGAATGTGAAGAATGGGTAGCGATGATGAGGAATCAGTTGTCAGCTGTGACCAGTCGTATCGAAGCCACTAGAAAAGGGATCAACGATCTCCAAACAACAATGGATAATAATCTTCCGGTGGCTAAGGGTGATGCCAGGGAGAAAGCCGTGTTGTAATGGTCATGCAACGACCTCCACCACACGGTCTTCGATCTGGTGGAGAGAGCGAGTCAGGATCCTTTATGAATATCAAAGCCACTCTTGTACCCTCTGTTTTACTTACCCCTCTCCCCCATTTTTTGTGAGGGAGAGACCCCAGCTTGTAGATGTCCTCCCTTTTTTTGTTCGAATGAAATACAGTCTCTGTCAATCATTTGTTGCTGTGAAACTTTATTGTTACTTAGAGAAATTGTTGTGTAAATAACAATTCAATGAATCAGAATTAATCATAACTCAAGAATACAAACTCCAACTTTTTCTAGATCATGGGGTCCAGGGAGCATAGTTTGACTATTTCTAGGGTTTTGATGAAAATACCCACAAACGTTTTGTCTTTTTCTTTTTTTAATGCCCTGATTATTCCTGGTCCCATTTGGTGTGAGCCTAGCGGGTATGGACTGACTTTTACTTTGGTTGCCCTTTTTGGGTTTTCAGCCTAACAGGATTTGTACCTCTTTTTGTGAGCGGTTTAAAGTCCCACCGACAAGACTATCATTACTGATGTTTTAGGTCGAACATCTTTGACTAAACATGGTGGGGAAAGGGCCCCAATGGGGTCAGCTGATTAAATGATGTCTCAATACTCTTCATATTCACACGGGGGAAACATGTTTAAATTTGAATGGCATGCAGGTCATGCCTCAAGGCATGGGAGCCGTGTCGGCGTACAGAGGTAGGAAGAGCGTTGACTAAGGGAAACTTGAAACTTGCCTTTGGTAGATGGTCCAGGGGTGATCAATATGCAGATCCGCTGAGGGAATGGTATGCATAGTCATGAAAAGGTGTCCTTAAGTCAATGACTATCCATTTCTGATGGCCATGGGACTTTATGGAAGTCCATATCATGGAAACCACGATGGGTGGCTTGGAAAATTATGAAAACCACCAGGGGTGGATCAGAAGGGGAGTGTGACATATGAAAGAGTTTTGGGAACATCTGTACTAATCGGGAGCATGGTCAGGAGACCACTTCCCTACACATTTAGTTAGTATAAGGGATGGTTGAGGCTTGGCACAGTTTAAAGTCATGTAGCTGGGACATTATTTAAAATGGAACGAATTCTCCTGGTTCTCAGTAATCATGTCAAAGGTGTTCCACCATATTCAGGCAGGGTTGTGAAAGAGGTTGGTAAACTATAGCTCAGAGGGTTTTCAAATCCCGGGATAGACATGGGGGCTAAGGGGCCAAGAGGCGTACAGAGAGAAGCATTGCCTAAGGAAATCTTGACTTCAGTAGATGGTCCAGGGGTGATCAATATGCAGAGATGCTGAGGTCATGGTATGCATAGTCATGCAAAGGTGTCCTTTGGTCGATGACTTTATTCCCCAGATAGCCAAACAACTTCGGGGAAGTTGAGAATTGGGACCACCAGGGGTGGCTCATGAGAGTTAGGCTTTTTCTGAGTGTAGAGTATGGTTTATGATGAGAGGGTTCCTGGTTACAGGGGAAACATCTAGAACAAACTTCCCAAGAATGGGTGAAGTAATCCCTTCTCACACGGGTGTGAGACGATGGCTTGTTCCGGTCTGACCCGTACACTGAAGGAAAAAAGAAAATCCTTCGTTCCTCACTGAACCCGTGGCGGGGTTGATCGTGAAATTTAGCATCATGCAGCAAAGACAAAGAGTATTATTAAAGGATGCTATTCAGTTTATCTTCATGCAGTGAGGAAGTGATTACAAAGGCCGCTCTTGATTAGAATGTAACTGGTCCTGAGTATCCTAGCATGTCTAAGATGTAGAGGAGGGTTGATGGTGCAAATCATGGTTCTGGGGCTTTTGGGATCAGGAGAGATGTCATGAAGGCTCTGAGGCCAGTAAGTGTACGGAGCTAGGAAGATTACCGCCTGAGGAAATATTTCCTTTGGTGGATGATCCAGGGGCTATCATTATACAGAGCCGGTGAGGGCATGGTATGCATAGTCGTACAAAGGTGTCCCCGGGTCGATGAATTTCCACTTTTGATATCCATGAATAGTTATGAAGATCCACAATTATCCAGGACAGGAAGTCTGTTATGGGGAATGAAATGTTTGAACATGTCGGGCATGCTCGGCCCGGGTTTTAGTTAAAGCTTAGAGAGCTCCCTGAGCTGATTTATTTTGTGCATGAGGGTGTACCTTTACTCCATGTAGTTTAACGTCGTGCTGTAAGGATGATGTACTACTAGTTTAGTGGTCATAGAGCTCAGAACATTAAGTGACTATTGCTGCAGTCACTTGAAGGATAACTGAGTTAACATGCTCTGATATACTTGGAACAAGGTGGGGGTTGAAAGTTGTAAACCACAACTTTGATTTTTCCTGGATCAGGAGGTGTGGTGTGGGGGCTCTGAGGCCAGTAATTGTAAATAGCTAGGAAGAGTACCTCCTAAGGAAATATTTCCTTTTATGGATGAGCTAGGTGCTATCATTATGTAGAGCCGCTGAGGGAATGATATGCATAGTCATACAAATGTGTCCCTGGGTTGATAAATTTCCACTTCCGATGGTCATGAATGATTATGAGAATCCACGATTTCTCACAGTGCAGAGTTTGGTACGTGGGGATAATGGTGTCTATGTATACAAGAAACATATTCACTGCAATTTTCCGTTGAGTCAAATTAGCCTAGTCCTGGCTTGATGTTCGTTTATGCAGGTCGCTATGTGAACCACCGGCGGACACACAAGCTAGCTGGATAGGGATACCCTGGAAAGACATGGATGTGAAAAGAGAAATGAACTTGTAATCCACTACTCCATAAATTTTGGATTGAGAGATGTGATATGGAGGCTCTGAGGCCAGTAGGAGTACGGAGCTAGGAAGAGTGTCACCAGAGGAAATCTTGCCTTAGGTAGACGGGCTAAGGGCTATCAATATGCAGAGCCGCTGAGGGCATGGTATGCATAGTCCTGCAAAGGTGTCCATGGGTCGATGACTTTCCACTTTTGATGGCCATGAGTGGTTATGAAGATCCATAATTATCCGGGTCATGGAGTATGATGTATGGAAAGGATGCAGCCAAATTTTCAAGGAGTATCTCTATATCGTATCACCATGTGTCTTGGGTGGGTTGCGATGAAGTCCATGGAGTTTGTCGTTATGCTGTGAGGATGAAGTCCGTCCAGTTTAACGTCATGCATTAAGGACAAGGTCCGTGCAGTTTAACGTCATGCGGAAAAGAAAAGTTCATGCAGTTTAACGTCATGCAGTAAGGATGAGTCCGTGCAGTTTAATGTCATGCAGTAAGGACGAAGTATACACCCCGTGTAGGTCTGGTATGTATATGGGGGAAGGGGGAATTTTTAACATTATGCTATCCGTGCAGTTTTACTTCATGCGGTAAGGATGAGAAGTACACCCCGTGCCGGTCTGGTCCCTACACAGGGGGAAAGGACATTTTTATCTTATATTCAAGGGATGGGCCAAGACTGGGAACCTTGACGTCACTACGTATCCTGCAAGGGTAGGAATCAAGCCGTACATAGTTCTCTGAAATCCGTGCAGTTTAACGTCATGCGGTGAGGACGAGGGGTATTATTAGATTCCATGTAGTTTAACGTCATGCGGTATGGACGTGATACTCCTAGTTTAAGGTCATAGAGTTTGGACCATTGGGTGATCAATAGTTTAATGTCATGAAGTTCGGACGATGAATACACCCTGTGCAGGTCTGGTCCATACACGGGGGGATGGATCATTATTGACTCTTATTATCTGTGCAGTTTAACGTCATGCAGTAAGGAAGAACTCCATGCAATAAGGACGTACTCCATGCAGTTTAACATCATGTGGTGAGGAAGTACTACATGTAGTTTAACGTCATGCAGTGAGGACGTGAAGCACACTTGGTCTCTATGAGAAATATTTCTTTAGGAATCTCGCATTTGTAGGAGCAGTTGTAAATTGTCCATCCATGGAGATCAGGGTATATTCTCCATTGGAGTAGACCTTGTGTACAACGTATGGTCCCTCCCACTTGGGATCCAGCTTTGGAGGTTTCCTTCCAGGTATCATTGGGGTATGGAGGACCAATACCAATTCTCCTTCCAAGAAACAATGGAGGTGGACCTTTTTATTGAAGGCTCGTGCAATCCGATTCTGGTAAACCTCCAGATGGTGCAAAGTGTGCAACCTCTTCTCATCTAGCTGTTCTAATTCACCTAGCCACTTTTCTGGCTTCTCATCATCAGATAATTGATCACATATGGAAACACGGAGTGAGGGGAGTTGGAGTTCAATGGGCAGGACCGCCTCTATGCCGTAAACCAATGAGTACGAGGTAGCCTGAGTAGCAGTGCAGATTGTGGTTCGATAAGACAAGAATGCATGGAGGAGTTTATTCGGCCATTACTTATTGTCTTTGTCCACCATTTTCTGAAGAATGTTGGACAAAGTCTTGTTGAAAGGCTCTATCTGTCCATTGGCCGCTGCATGGTAGCGAGATGAGTGGTTAGCCTTGATACCATATTCGTGGTATAGTTTCTCCAATTCAGCAGAGCAGAAGTTGGTGTCTTTGTTCGTCAGTATGGTATGAGGGATGCCAAATATGGTGATGATATTGGTCTTCAAAAAGCTGATAATATTTCTTGCCCCGACTTCCTTGAGGGGTATGGCTTCTGCCCATTTGGAAAAGAAGTCGGTTTCTGTGAGGATATACTTCAGCAGTTTGGGCGTGGCGGGATTATATGGTCCCACAACGTCCATTCCCCAGACGGAAAATGGCCAGGAGTACGTGGCTTGATGAATTATATCCAGGGGTTGGTGTATAAAGTTGGCATGAATCTGGCATGAGTGGAATTTTGTGGTAAAGCGCTCATAGTCTTGTGCCACTGTGGGCCAGTAGTACCCAAGCCTTCGAACCTGATGGGAAGGCTTGGTCCCCAGTTGATGTGTTCCAAATGCTCCGGCATGTAATTCAGTCATGACGATGGTGGTTTCTTCTCCATCAATGCATCTAATGATCACTCCATTGAGGCCTCATTTGTAGAGGACCTCTTGCTGACCCGTGCCACTATATAGGACAAAGTTGATTTCCCTTGTCCATATTTTCTCTCGTTCAGCACTGTCTGATGGAAGTTCTCCCCGTTGAAGGTAGTTTTCAATGGGGGTCATCCAGCCGGTGGTAGGAGCATAAGGCTCAGGGACAGGACTGAATTCGTGGATTTCTTCCATCTTGGTCTGAACAAATGGCAATACCATTCAATGGTGAGCAATACTGATAATCGTTTCATCTCAGTCTGGGTCATCTAGGGCTGTGGCCGCGTTGGCTAATGCATCAGCCTGGGCGTTCTGAGATTGGGGAATATAGGTTAATGTTGGTTCTGTGGAGAATTACGCCATTAAACCTCAGACATGGTCAAAAAGGGGGATCAAGATCCTCCTTTTTAATAGTATAGTAACCAATGACTTGGTAGATGACCGTCTCCGAGTCACCTTTTACCTTAAGGTGCTGTACTTGTGCCTGGAGTGGAGTTCCAGGCCTATAATGAGTTCTTGATATTCCACTTCATTGTTTGTACATCCCTCTGATAGAAGGAAGGAATATGGAAAGACTGCCTTCTCTGGGGACACAAGTATTATACCCAAACCCACTTTGTTGAATCTGGGATCCTCCATCCTCTTCCCGGTGGGGCTTCGGGATGCGCCGTCGAATTACATTTCCCATGACGGGAACTCCTCTTGAACCGAGAAGATGTCTTCATCAGGTAGATCAGTGTCCGGTGTAGTAGTCCCCGTCGAAGGGTGCTCTGTAAGAAAGTCTGCTAATACCCAACCCTTGATGGCTTTCTGAGGCACAAACCAGATGTGAAACTGTTGTAGGATGACCACCCATCAGGATAGGCGTCCGGTTAGTATCAGGCGGATGAGGATGTACTTGAGCGGGTTACTCTACAAGATCAAATGGAATTTGTGATGCTACAGGTAATGTCACAACTTTTGAACCATGAAGACCTAGGCCAAATAGCTCTTCTCGATATTTGAGTATCGGGTCTCAACATCAATCATGGTTCGACTGAGGTAATTGAGACTGTTTTCGCTACTGGCATCATTCTTTCGTGTGAGGAAGGCTCCCCATGATCGCTCTAAGGATGTCACATACAGGATGAGAGGTCTTCCTTCAACCGAGGGAATGAGCACCGATGGGATTAATAGGTACTTCTTCAAGTTTTCGAATGCCTATTGGCAGTCATCCGTCCATCGGTACATGACCCCATTCTTCATTAAACTAATGAAAGGCAAACATTTTCCTACTAGGTTGGCTATGAACCACCTAATATAGGCTAGGTTTCCTTGGAATCCCCTCAGCTCGGTGAGATTTCGGGGAGGTGGCAGGCCAAGGATAGCCTTTGTCTTCTCAGGGTCGACTTCGATGCCACGATGGAATACGAAGAAGCCAAGGAATTTCCCTGAGGTAACCCCAAAGGAACATTTCAAGGGGTTCATCTTCAAGCTATGCTGTCGGAGCTTGTTGAAGACGGTATCAAGGTCCGACAGGTGATCTGAGCGCTGTTTAGTCTTGACCACTAGGTCATCCTCGTAACATTTAACGAATTTACTCAGAAACAGTTTAAATATTCGATGCATGACATGCTGATATGTGACACCAGCATTCTTGAGACCAAAGGGCATGACCCTGTAACAAAATACCCCTTGAGGGAACCTGAAGGAAGTGGCTTCTTCATCTTCTTGGGCCATCCTGATTTGGTTATATCCAGAATATCCATCCATGAAGGATAGAGCCTCATACCCAGCCGTTGCATCGATTAACAACTCGGTGATTGGAACTGGGAAGTCATCTTTCAGACAATACTGATTGAGATCTCTGAAATAGATTCAAAAATGGATTTGTCCATTCTTTTTCTTGATAGGGACTATGTTGGCCAATGAAATGGGGTACTGGAACTCTCGAATGAAACCTGCATTGATGAGATTATCGACTTCAGCCTCTATTTTGGCGGCATGTGAGGGATGCGTCCTTCTGGAGGCATGTTTATATCCCGAGTGGTCTTCGGGAAGACCTAGGTGGTGTGTTGCTACTTCAGGATCGAGTCCTGGCATTTCTGTGTAATTATAGGTGAAAAAATCCCAATGTTGCCTTAGGGAAGAGGTATATACCTCATGCTCCTTAGGGGACATGGCTGCACTAATGTGAGTAGGCCTTGGATCTTCCTCAGAACCCAGGTTTATTTCCCTAAGCTCATCCACTGGGGTGGAGATACCTTCCTCAAATATAGGAGGCACATCCCTGAGATCTTCCCCCTCTTCTTGTCCCAAGTCCTCATCTTCTTGATCTGACAATGAGAGAGAATCCGGTCTAAACCTTCAAGGGTTTGAGGGAGAGGCATCGTGGGCATCCCCGCTTGAGTATTCATCCCTAAATCGAGGGTTGGCGGAGGTTCCCACATTGTCGTGCTCAACCATCGTGGATGAAGTCATGAGGACATTCGAGTGCGTGTCCGAACGTGAACTCCTACTCTCAACATGGTTAAGGGGCATGACATAATCTCTTCCAAGATGCCTGAGGGGGTCATCAGGAACCATTTCTAGACCATTTGGAGCAGGGGTCCAGTCGACACCATCGACCAAAGGATTCTTTTTCTATTTCTCATAGAACCCAACGTCAATGTAATGTGACTCAGAGAGCTCGAAAGGGGCCTGGTCGGCGTGCAATGTTATACTTTTTCCATTGACACAATACTTGATACACTGGTGATAAGATGAAGGAAAGACCTTGTGCTTATGGAGCCACAACCTTCCTAGTAGGGCATTGAATGCTGTGCTATACCGGACCACCAGTAATTCTGTGTAGGCCACCAGGTCACCAAAATGGGTCTTTAGCTTGATTTGTCCCATTGGTTTCTACTCACACTTGTCGTAACCCAACAGAGTTGTGGCTGAGGGAATTAGGTCGTCCTCACTATATCCCAACTTACAGAGTGTCCGTAGTGGAAGGAGGTTAACTACAGAGCCATTGTATATAAAGACTTTCAGGATCTCAATACCATTCAGTGTGATTGACACATATAGTGGTCTGATGTGTCCTTGCATGATGGCATCCTCAACTTGATCGGTGAAGGAAATCACCACATTGAATTCAAACGGGTAAGTCACTATCTGGTAAATTTCGGTGGTAGCTACCTCAACTTGAAACTCCTTGGGGATGATCAAAGCTTCAATAAGCGCCTGCATGAGGTCTTCTGATAGAATTAGGGCATCGATGATTGAAAGATTGGCTGGTACTGATGCTGGATACTTAAGGATATTGAATTTCTTCTCTAGTGGCCGACGCTTCTCCGTTGGTGGGTGAGTCTTAGCGGGTGCTTTAGGGGCTGGAGCATTTGATGAGGACGGGCCGACCATAGGGTCGGATATCAATGGTGCTCCCGCGTTTTGAGGACTTGGCCTGACCGGTCTGTTTGTGTGCACTAGGCGGCCAGACACTTGCTCCTCCTCTGGTGGGTATCATAGAACAACATGGCCAGGGTGGCTTCTTGTGAAGGTGGAGGGGAATTCTTTCTCCTGCTGAGTTCGTTGAAGGGATCTCCCATGGGTTTCTGCGATACTAACGGTTTGGGCTGGGGTCCAACCGTAGGGTTGGTTTCGTCCGCGGCTGCACCTCCCCTGGTATCCCCTACCTCCGCGATTCCTCCTCATCGCTCCTAGTGCAAGGAACTCAGGTTCATAACCATACCCTTCTTCAGGGAATTATTCCATAAGATGGATGACGTTAATAGAACCAAAGATTTGCTCTTCATCCTCTGACAGGTCAACCTGGTCGGTTGTCCATGATGGTGTCGTTTGGTGGGTCGGTGCCCGTGGAGCTAGGCTTGAGGGAATATAATATTCCAAGGTCGGGACTAACTTTGGACCCGTCGCAGACTACTCCTCTTGAGATTGTTTCCTCCTCCTTCGATTACGCCCGGATGACCGGCTCATGGAGGGTTGTGAGGTCGATACTATCGGCTCTGCGGCTTTAGAGGCTGTTGGTGGCCACACCGGCTGCTGTAGTTAAGCTCGGAGTATGCCCTAGGCTCGGTTGATAGTCTTCTAAGTCATCTAGTTGTCAAAATTATTCCCCTGCTTGCTGGTGACTTTCTTCCACCCCTCCTATTTGTTGGAGTTGGTGGTAGAGATACATGCCACATGTGCTGGGGGTGGTCCCATATCGACCTGTCCGGATTCTACCATCCTCTGCAAGAGGTCTTGAAGACGAAGCATTCTCGGATACTGTGTCCCAACATCTAATGGTAGGGGCAGTAATCTATCCTGTCATCGCGGCCGACCTATTTAGGTCTCCTTGGCTTCAGGAGGTAGAGCAAGTTGCAGTTCATAGAGGTAATGAAGTATCCGCAGACTTGATCATCTCAGAATGAGTATACTTTTTTTCTTCATTCCTCAAACTATTTCCGCTTCAATCCTCGCTAATCGTACCGTTTAGGCGGAGGCAACCACTGATATGCAGGAGGACTTTGACAATTTAGTGGAGGCCTGAGCGGTGGAGCGGGCATAGGGGCCAGATTGAGTGTGACATCAGATGCTTCATCTCTAGGGGCTCTTTTCGTAGGAGCGTGCAAAGCTATTCGGGACTTTGAATTAGTCCGCTGTAGGGAGTCCTCAATTCTATGGGCAATGGCCGAGAGATGGTGGAAGCTAGTGGTGCACTCCACTGGTATGAGTGGTGTTCGGAATTCATATCTAAGATTATCGATGCATATGGCTAGCATCTCATCTTGAGGAATTGGCCTATTCAAATAATAGGTCAGACCTTTCCATCTGGCGTTGAAATCTGAGACCCTCTCGTTCTCCCTCTGCTTGCAGTTCATGAGATCGTTGACCGTTGTTTTAGGCAGCTTTGAGCTGAAGTGGAATAGGAACTGCTTCCAAAGGTCTTCCCAACTATTTATTGACTGGGCTGGAAGAGTCGTATACCAGACGAAGGCAGATCCTTGCAAGGTCCGTATGAAGCATCTGAGTTTCACTGCTTCTTTTTATTCCGGAGTCCCCATCATAGAGTCGCAATAGGATGCATAGTGCATCAAATACTATTCCGGATCACCCAATCCATTGAAGATGGGGAATACAGGGCTCCCAAAATTGTGTGGAGGTGGTGTGTTGGTCACCCAATCCGAGTAGGGTTTCCGCTCTGGCTGTATCGGAGCACGTCAACCTTCCATTGCTTCCAATCGAGCTGTTAGTGGCTCGATGGTGTTGGTGAGACCCTGGTTTACATCTTTTTGGGCCCAGTACTGGGAAGGCATAGCCCGAGGCATTGCCTGAGGATCCGGATTGGTCGACAACAAGGGTGCATATTCTGTTCGGGGAACCCTCAGAGGATTCAGGCTTACTTGCTCCGGTTGCTTCCTGAGTGGAGGGAAGTCTTGGTATTCTTCCGAATCTATGTTTAGGTAGTTGGACGGGCCGGGTGCCTCATTGGACGGGAGCCCTGACCGTATGTCATTTTCCAGGGAAAACCTTAGTCTTTGAGGTGCACTTACTGGAAGTGCATGATGTGGCTCCTCATGGGATACATTTTCAATAAGGCGGTTCCTCTGGAGTAGCTCGACATTAAGCCGCCACAATTATTTCACCTCCTATTCCTGTCGAGCGAATCTCTCTTCAAGCGTGAGTGGCTCATCATTGTCGAGAGAAGGAGGCGGGTTAAGGGTAACCAGTCCTTTATTCTTATCCCTGTTAGAAGCTCGCTGGGTAGGTGGAGGAGGGTTGGCTGGAAGGATGACCATATTTAGGGCGGCCCTCTGGTTCCGGGTGTGCACACCTAGTGGTTCATTGTGAGTCACGACCTGACCGGAACCATCATCTCCCAATCCCTTCTGATTTGCAGTATTTCTGGTGCTACCCATGGGGTTAACCTCTATGATGTTGATAGATGCATATCGCGGGGCAGAGAAGATGTCATCTTCCAAATTGGAAGAGGATCTCCCGCGTCTTCTGCTGGCCTTCCCTTTCGTGACCTGTGATTTCCTTCGAACTTCTTGGCGATGGGTGATGCGGAGAGTTCTTTGATGCGACCTTATGGTGCACATTCCTCTCGGAGGGGATGCTGATTCAAATGAAGGGATATAATGGGAACCACCTCTTTTGACTGTCCTCCATAGACAAGAGAATACTGATTCTTGTGGTGGAGGTTGTTGTTGAGGGGGTAATAATGCCCCCAGCCCTAAGGGCTGGGGTTGGCTCCGTTCCTTGGAAATTGAGTCTCTTCCCGGTTTTATTGGTCTTATGGGGGAATTTTTTGTTAAAAATTCCCCCAGACCTACAGGCTGGGGTTGACCCTGGATTGCAGTAGTCGCTGCGGCTATCGCTACCTACCTGATCTTGTGTGCCCCCATTTGGGGGAGAACTGGGTTTCATGCCGAGTTATTCTGTGAACCTATCCTTTATGTGGAGGAAGGAAAAGATCACTGATTGGCCTCTCTTAGGAAAGAGGCCTGTTGTATGCTCTCGGTGGCCTGATTTAGGAGTTCTTGAATGGCTTGTTCCGGTCGGGCCTGAGGCTTCTGGGACTTACTGAAGGCCTGACTCTGTTGGGTGTTTTGCCTTTCCTGAACCGGGAGAACACTCAATTATCGTCTTAATGTGATGACGTTACAAGACACCATGCTGAACGGGTTTTTCTGGGCGGGGAGCGGAGTGAAATTCAGAGCTCTGTGTTCTCCCCATCCCCTAATATGGACTCTAGTTGGAGTGTAATCGATGAGGCGACGTAGTTGGTGCAGCGCACAAAGGCAGGCTATCTCCATGTTTCCTTTACGCCTCTCGGGTCACTGTTTCCATGCTGAAGGAAGAGCTTCCAGGTCGATGTGACACAAGAGGTCTCCTATAGTCTTGATGTGGTCTACATACCAGTCATAGGGCAGGAAGCTTGATTTCAGTCGGTGGAGGGTTGTCCATATATTATGGAGGATTCCATGCACACATTCTTCTGAAAACTCTCTAGGTATGTCGAACTGAGATGTGGCCGTAGGCCAAAACATAACTGGTATATCATCCCTAGCCAGTCGTTTCCTCAGGTGCATCATATCGTCATACTCCTCTTCTAGTGACTCCTCTACCTGGTCAGCCCAACTGAGACGCTCGCTGCCAATGTGGTCAGAGGTAGTGGGATCGGTAGGTGCTGAGTCATTATGTGGGTGATTATAAGGTGGTTCAGAGGATGAACGCGGCCCTGGACCGTATCCTGATTGCAGAAGGATGTCGTTGGTGACTAACTGGTAATCTGAAATGCTTGATCCCGTCCCTCTGAGTGCCTTGGCATAAGTGGGCCTTTCGATGCTTGATTCGGTAGGAGGAGGACCTTCTTGTCGATATAATATGTCATCACGGGGAGGACCTCCACAATATAGGCCGTAATGGTGAGGACTACCATTAATGCTTGATGCTTCACCGCATAGAGGACTTTTGGAGTGCACACCCTAGGGAGGACCTCCAAGGTGTGTCGTAGCAAGTGGAGGACCTTCTGGCTGCATTGCGTCATTATGGGGAGGACCTTCGCAACAACTGACATCATGGTGAGGATGACCATCATGGCTTGATGTTCTATGTGTATCCTAGGGAGGACCTTCAGGACACACGGTGACAAGGGGAGGAACTTCTTGTTGCTTTGGGCCAATGCGGGGAGGACCTTCGCAATGGCAGTCATGGTGGTGAGGACTACCATCACAGCTGCGACAATGGTAAAGACTACCATTACTACTGCCACGGGGAGAATATCTGTGGGATACATCTTGGGGAGGGCCTCTAGAATGTACGACAATGAGTGGAGGGACTTCTCATTGCTTGACATCTCTACGGGGAGTACCTCCATTATCAGGGTGGCGAGGACTACCACCGTGATCTGATGCATGGCTGCGTGGAGTTTCATTACGGCGTAGCCCCTGGGGAGGACCTTCAGGGCAAGCCATGACAAGGGGAGGGCCTTCTTGTCGTGATGAGACGTCACTGTGGGGAGGGCCTCCCTGGTTGCGACTATGATAGTGGGGACTACTATCATAATCTGTGCTCCCACTGCATGGAGTGTGTTTCTAGTGTATACCCAGGGGAGGAGCTTCAGGGTGGACCGCAGTAAGTGGAGGACCTTCTTGCTGCTCGATCTTCTGGTCACGTGGAGGGTTTCCATGACTCGCATCAAAAGAGGATCTCTCATGATCGATCATTATATGCCCGTGGGGAAGCCCCCATGGGTGTTCGGGGGAGGACCATCAGAGTTGCTGGTAGAGACATTGCGGGGAGGACCTTCGCAACTGCTACTACCACTCCAATAATATGGTATTGGAGGGGAAGGGTTATGAGCCTTTGATGTATGCTTATCGATTTTGGGAACCCCAGCTTCCAGCAGAGCGGAGTCATGAACTCCCTCTTTATTTTCCAGCTGCCTTCGGTGTGTTCAGGGCGCTCTTTTGCAGGCAGCGGGGACCGTCTGCTGTTGACAACGACCTTCACCTCCTTTGGGTCCCTGTCTAATTGGGTCCCGTGATGCTGTCAGGATACGCCAACGAACATCTTTACTTTTAACAGGGATATATGCATGCTCTAGAGAATCCACCGTGATGGACGGGTGTCCCCTAGTTGGAACGAGTGAAGCTTCTCGATCCGGTTGCCCTTGCGTCGCGGGATATGGCCAGAGACCCTCCTAGGTAGAAGCAGGGATGTAGATCTACTCCGAGGTGGCTATCTCGCCTCTTAGATGAGTCGCCTCAATTGGGGAGACAGGCTCACGGGCCCGAGTCCTTACTGTTACCGCTGGTGAAATTACATTCTGGCAAGTCTGCAAGATATTATCTGGGATCGATACCTGCTCCTCCATTATTTCCAGGATATGTAGAGAGACATCTTTGGCTGGAACAGGTATGAAGGCCCATTTCGGTATCAGAGTATGAATATCCTACTCTGGTCCTTTAGTGGTCATTGTGTACTGACAAATCTCTTGTGTTGGGGTAGGTGAACGAATCTACCCCTGTACCGGGATACACCGGATTATCTCTTCGTTCTCCGCCACATAGTGGTGGCGGACTTTGCTTGCATCCGTAGGGATCTGGCCCTGTATATATTGGTTTCCCACGGAATCGAGACGGTGGCCTTTGTTGGTGGAGAGATGTGCCTGCCTATGAGTTTCCTCCACATCTGGGTGGCGGGCTTTTTTAATCGCTTCTATATCAGGATGGAGGATGTCAAAAGCAACTGCTATGAGCTGGTCTTACAGGTGCCGGGTCACCACCACATCAGGTTGGTGGGCCTCACGACCCTGGGCAGGGAGAGGTGCTTGACGAGTAAGTGCCATCCTACATGAGCGACGAGCTTGATGGAGCTCAACGGGGCTACGTGCTGGCTTGTACGATGCCTCCATGTCTGGATGGCGAGCTCGGGAGGAGCGAACAGGTTTAGGTGCCTATTCATGGTGCATCTCCGTGGCTAGGAAGCGGAGCTCCTCCTCAAAGACCAGGGTGATGACCAGTCCCCAATTGTATGTCTGCCTCCCTCGTAGGGTGGTCCGAGGGGCTGGAGCTCGGGGAGCGTGGGCCTTAATCCTCAGGGAGACATCCTCCTCGGTGTGGGGATGTTGGGTCGCGGCATGATCACGATGACGTCTAACAGCAGGGGCCTTGGAGAAGAACCCCGGTTCAGTGGGGATGAAGTCCTCAATGTCGACCTCATTCGTCTCCATAAGATAAGGAAGGTACGCATTGTCCCATTCCGGGGATAGACTCCCGAAACGGTTGGAGACAGCAATAGGGGCTGTCTGGATCTGCCTTTGTGACTGCTGCTGGGCAGGAGACCGATGAGTTCTGGTGGATTGGAGGGCGTGCATGTCCGCCTCCACCATTGGGAGAGTACCATTCACATGGTACTCTTAGATCAGTGCGTCCGAGACCCAGTGCTGAAGACGCTGGGTGGGTGACAGGGTCCTCCGTAGGTGAGGATGTCCGATCCTTGCGTTGTTGGAAGCACACACTTTTGAGTTCCTTTGCGATGCCATTGGATCGAAGGGAGTTCTGAAGGTAGTACCTGAAAAACATTTTAGCAAATACAAGCAGCAAACCCATCAAAGTAGCATCTCATGATCCCATGCGTAATTAATGACCTTGATTGGCCCTCCTTGTGAGTAAAACAGGGCACAATGTGGGATTAAGTTGAATTCGTCATTCTTGGTTAAAGATTCATGTCGGGTTCACCATTTTTTTGCATTGTTTTGGTTTTTGGTCTCGAAACGCCCAACGGCTCCGTATCCAATGATTGATGGACCTGCTTTCCAAAGGCAGGCGTTCACCGGATGTTCTGACCAGCGACTCATAAGAACTCACATTGGTCGAGAGTATGGGAAGTCGGTCTCATCACACCCTTTTTGGGGGGAATTATTGCCTGTTCTGGGACTCTCTTATAGATTTAAGACATATTCATATGTTTGCGAATCTTTGGTTTATACCCAAAAATACTATCCACGGATTTAAACTTGGTGGGAAATGGTCAACTGGATGTAGGGGTTTGGAATCATTTATGCCTGAGGTTTACCATCCCTCGTCGGATTAATGAACTCGAAGAGTCGGAACTCTCTTGAGGCAGCACTGGGAGTGGCACGGTGAACTGATGTGAAGATAATCAGATTAACCAGTTGTTGGGATTGAACCTCAGGGAGGCTTCCTACATACCCTGATTAAGAGGCAGGGATCAAAGTCCACATAGTTCGCATGCAAAGTTTATCGTCATGCAGGACAAAGGAGAACCAACGTGAAAGTTTTCGGAACAACCGAGTGGTGGGATTGAACCTATTGGAGGCTTCCTACGTACCCTACCTGGGAGGTAGAGATCAAAGTCCACATAGTTCACATTGGATTGGGACTTACGCTCTGAGGCACCCAAGAATGATGGATTGGGGCTTACACTCTGAGGATTCCTAGGGTGATGGATTGGGGATTACACTCTGAGGAGGCCCATAAGAGGATTTCATGGTCGATGCTTACTCCTAGGTGGACACCAAGGTTGATGGATTAGGGCTTACACTCTGAGGAGGCCCAGGGTGGCAAAGGGCAGCAGGAGAGGGAAAGGGGGTGCTCCTGGTTCTGTCTCCTCTCTTGCACTGCATGAGGGCTTCCTTCTAATGGGTATTTTACTACCCCCGAGGAGCCCTTAACAAGTGGAGGGGCAGAAAGGGGACTCCCGAGCTCAGACTCCACATTACCGTGAGAATGTAAACCCAAGAATGCTTCAGGAATATTCTCAAGGGTCGGGAAAACCCCTTAGCTTCTACTTACCATGGGTATGTGAACTCAAAATGGCGCGTTGATGCTTCTGAAAGTTACACCACGCGGATCAGGTGGCTCTGGTGGAGGCCTCGGCTCAGGGCCGATGAATAGGCCAATGAGGGAGTCACGGAGGATCAGGCCGGACTGGAAGGATTTTATCTGGCTCCGGGAATGGGAACTCCGAAGGCTCTGATGGGACACACATATGAAGGAGTGGTGGCGCCCTTCGCGTAGGAAGGTGATACACGGCTGGAGAAGACGTTCGTGAACCAGGGTGGTCCGCGGACTGAGGGGCATCCTGCGAACCTGGGTGGTTCGTGGTCTAGCGAGCATCCTGCGAACCAGGGTGGTTCACAGCTTCAGGTTCGACCCGTGTACCAGGGGGTACGCGGAGGGGTTCACGCGAGTAGCGACGACCAAGGGCGATGCCAATCGGGGGTTCGTCGGTTGAGGCTTCCCCCGCGTATTAGGGTGCTACGTGGTGCAGCAGATCAGAAAAGAGGCATAAACATCCTGGTCCATAGGGAGTGCATCCCCGAAGGGGCTATGGTTCGTGGTCTTCTATTTTTATGTTATATTAAGTTTTCCGTTCACCAAATTATTATGATTTTTCAGTTCCTTATTAGTTCTTTCCCAGGTTTATACTTTCTCTGGTTTTTGAACCGGAACTTTTCTATTTGCGAAATCCTAATCCTTCCTTTGAAAATCCTTCCACCCGAGTCTGATCGCTCTTCTCTTCCTCCGCCTTCGAATCGTTCAAATCTGAATCTCCGAATCCCCCCTCCTTTCCCCCTCTGTCTACTTTAATAGAGTGGGGAAAGAGATATATCTGTGGTCACGTAGCACCTTTTTCGGAGGCACATAACCAAATACCAGATTTACAGCTGACTTGGTTAATCCGAAATTCTTGGTGGGTATTGAATGCTTCTCCCCCTCCCGCGAACCAAACTCAGGGAGTGCTTCACAGTTGCGGAGGAATCCAACTCCATTCCGAGAACAACAGTGGATGGGGCTTGAGCCGGTTGACGTGGTCCGTGGTTGGGGTGGTTCATGACGGTGAACCAGATCAGCTCCCATTCTGCCTCGTGACTGCGGAGGATCTCCACCTCCATTTCGTGAACGATGACGGTTCACAGAGGTGGCGCTTCGCAGGGCCTGGAAACGTTGCATTTTCATGGGACTGGTCTGCGGACTAGTCCTGCTTGTCCCTTATTTGAATTTTCTTTGTTCTTTTCCCCAATTATTTGGGGGGATTTGGGTAGAATCTCCTTTTCGGATTTTCAGGACCCTACAATATTTTAAAAGGGAGTTTTTCTAAAAAATAGATTTTCATCACATTTTTCTAGTTTAATTTTAAATTAAATTCTTCAAATTATGTGTTTAATTTGGAAAAAGGATTCAATATTTCAAATTAAGAGGTATAAATTTGGTAAATAGCCTCATTTTATTTTTTTCGACATGAATAGTATCTATAATAATTTTAGTTACCATGATAAAGTGTAAATCAGGCAATTAAAGGATAAAAATAATATGACAAGCACTATAAAATGACTATATAACATTACATAATTTTATTGGTTGAGTACATATTATAAATAATCATAAAATATTTGGTTATATGGCCTTTTTTTAAATTTTTTGCTATTATGACCTTCATAATATTTTATATAAAGATATTTTAAAAAAAATTACACTCTTTTTTTAATAACATTAAATTTTTTAACATGGGTATAAAAATAAGATATGTTTAGTTATAAATATTAATTTAAAAAATAAAATATTTTTCTTAAACTAAATATATATATATATTTAATTTTTTTGAGATTAAATAATTATCTTAAATTCTTATACAAAGTTGATATGGTAATTTTTCAATTAATGGAAAAACCGAATAAATGACATTAAAAATATTATAATTAATATAATTTGAGAAAATTAATTTGATATAATAATTTTATAGACTAATATAAAAAGTTATTGATGTTATATTTTTTTTATAATTTCATTTCTTTCCTTGATGTTATTATTGTCAAAGTAATGAATATTTCTGAAAATTGATATTAATGATATTTTATAATAAATTAAATTTTAATAAATGATATAAATTTCCAAAAAATATTATATTCAGCCAAGTGATTATGATATGGTATATAATATCCACCATGGAACATTTATGGGCCTTTTAACTATTTATAATAACTATAATGAACATTAAAATGTAAAAGACATTGTTGTCATGATAAGTGTGAAAAGAGTTATTAGAGGATTAAAACCAAACGATAAGCATAAAAAAGTCAAAACATGTCCCAATTTAATTTGAATAGAGTATGTAGACTAATAATCAAATTATATTTGAATAATATCAATTTTGTACAATTTTTACATAAAAAATAATATATATTAATTTAAATTTTATGAATTTCCAAGAGTTACCCTCCCCTCTCTTATAAAAGGGAATATATTATTCCCCTTACATAACACATAAAAACCTATTTTTTGTATTTTAATATATGACCAAATACCTTAATAAAATCTTTATATACATTCTAGAGGCCTTATTTGTATAATCATTCCTATAATAGTGGTCTTAAGGTGTTAAGAAATGTAGGTTTCCTGAAGAAGATGCATCATTCTAAAACAAGCATTTTTATTTTATTTATTCTTACACATCCTCAAAATATCCATTAAAAATTATTATATAATAACATAATTATCTTTAATATATTTATATTTTAGTATTTTAATTTCATAATATATATAAATCTACAACCTCTATCAAATGGGAAAGGAATTCATTGTTGGTGTGTATGGTGAACTATCACCTCACAGAACGATGTAATTTATTTTCCTTTACCAAATACTAGTGATTGTTATAAAGATAAAATTAATTTTTATTTATTTCATTAATTATATATTTTTCATTCTGAAAATATAATATATCATTTAATTTTTTACCTTCTCATTCATCAAAAAATGATAACTTCATTCGTGCGTACATGCAGACTACCATCTTCATGAAGCAATGTGATTCATTTTTCACCACCACATTGAATTTATGATATATATATATATTTATATTTAAAGAAGTAATATAATATTTATGATATAATTAAAATTATTTAAAGATAAAATAATACTTAAATTCTTCTGTAATGATTTTTGAATAACAGAAATGTTACTCATGCGTACGAAAGACCAACTGTCTCCATGATTGTAACAGAGTTCATTTTTCATAACCATATTTCATGAATGGTTATAAAAGTATAATTTATGTTTAAAAATTATAATTATTTAATTAATACTATTCTGGATGGGATGAAATTATTAAACCCTTAACCATGGTTAATACACTGAATTTGTTTTAAAATTATGGATGAAACATTCTCCATGCACATGACATAAACTTAACTGGATAAGTAATTAACCATATCATTAATATAAATTAAATAAATGGTTTATAAAAAAGGAATTAAATCTATAAAATTTTCTTATTAATTAAAATAATTTGTATGAGTTTATTATACCAGATATAAAAGGACATAAATGGAAATTCTAGACTCAATGTAAGGGATTTTTCTCAATTTCCTTTCTTTGAGGAATATTTTATTGTTATAAACCTAATTAATTTTTATATGGTGTGTATACTACCAATTTTAATGTTATATAATGAATACTTCATATTTCATTAAAATTTAATTTTATATTTTAATTACAACATTCAATGTTATTTGAACTTAAAATTACCCTGGGGTAAAGGAATATTAACTCAATTTCCTTAAGTTAGGTGATAACTCTTTTTCGTTGACATTTTTATGATATGATTAAGTGTGAATTTTTATATATAATGGTTTATAATTTATTTAAACTAGTCCTGTGTGGATTTAATTTTTCTACATATAATTTTCCAATAATTTATTCTTAATCTAATGATATGATCTTTGTAAGGGTTATTCGTCTCAAATTCCAATTCATGAGGACATATGTTTATAATGTGAAACTATCTAATTTTATGTGATGTATATACTTAACTTTTGAAATAAAATAGCATGAATCATATTATTTTTATTTTATTTAATGTTTTATTTGATGTTATCCTTTAATTGGATTATAATATATGAGTTATTATAGTGGAAAAGGCTTTATGTTACAATTTCTTTTCTTTTTAAGATTATTTAAGTTCAAGGTTCCTTGGGAGAATCATAAGCTCTTATTTTTTGAACCACATATGTTATAGTCTCATCTTGTTATGAATTTTTTCCACATGTTTAGTTTCTATTTCCTCTTTATTTGATTAAAGATACATCAAGAATGTTTTTTAAGTGATGAAAATCCTATATCTTCTTTTAGATTTGTAATATTTCTCTTCCTTATCCTTGTTTTATAAAACGATTTGAAAAACATTAATTTATAAAAATAAATGATTTTAGAAATATATTTTATATAATATTTTAATTTCTTTTTAAATGTTTTAAAATTAAATTTCTTAATGTTTTTTCAAATTGGTCACTTCTGAATCATTTTACAAAACATTTTGAAATGAATAATTATTTTTGAAATCTACAACATGAATAGACATTCCCACCATTATGACCATAATTTTTTTGAATATTACTTTACAATTTTATTGGGTTATTTTCAAGGAAATTTTTTATCATAATATTTTATAATTTTTTAGTTTTTAAAATTGATTTTCAAAGTGAAAGGATATTTCTCCACAAGAATGCCTTTAAAAATATTTTAATGGTATTTCTGTTCATCAATGTCAAAAACCATTTATGTTACTTTTGATAAACTAGGGATATTTCATAATGATACAATCCTAATTATTTATTAAGATATATTATTAATATTAATTGAATTTATCATGGAACCCGTTTATTTTTTGTGGGTTAATGATATTATGAAAGTAATGCTCTATCTTAGCATATATGATAATAATGATTTTCTCACTGCCATAACTTTTATTTTCTATTTGGATTTACTTTTAAAATTTGATGTTTTATTTAATAAAAAACCATACTTACCTTATTATGGGTTATTTATGTTTTGAAAATGGGTTTTAAAAGGAAAGGGTATTTTGATATCTGAAAGTGTTTTTGAAATGGGTTTAAAAGAGTTTTTTTAGGATTTTATTCATCATATGGTCTTTAGACATTGTTTTGAAATAGTTAAGCCCCATTATTGCTCACAGGTTATCCTAATGTCACTTATATGATGGGTGCAGCCAGATAGATCTCTAATGAATTGGGTAATGATAATTTTTTTATAAGAATTATATAGAAAATCGGCCATATGATTACTCTAATTGTAAGGGTTCTTTGATCATGATGTTCTAGGATAAAAAAACATTTATTTATGATTGATATGGTTTTTTAATGTTTTTTTTGTTCAATATTGACATCATGTTGACCATGATTATTGAATCTAATTACTCTTTACTTTATTAAAGATTTATGCCATGATTACTAATCCACGTACTGATGGTTATGAATTCCATTATGTTATTGTCATGAACTATAATTATGTAATCATAATCATAATCTCATATTACTATCACCGATGTAATTCAATTATTAATGATTATTTTTACCCTTAATGATCATTTGAGATCACCCTTATTTTGCTTCATTTTCCCAATGTTATAAAGAATGATGTAAATTAATTGGGTTAAAAAAGGTTTCAAATGAAAAGAAATTTATGGGAGATATTGACGAAATAACGTGGAATATGAAAAGCTGGGTATAGTGGGAGATTATATTGATCTTTATGAACCCGTTTTTTATAATCCCAAGTTGTTAATAGTTTTCTTTCTTCTAATTTTATAAATTTATAAAACTTAAAGTTACTTGATTGTGTAAGTGATCCAATATTTATTTTTTCTATTGCTTGTGGGTTTGTGGTAGTTACGGTTGGTATTAGAGAAAAGTAAGATAACTTTGAAAGTCAAGATGTTTTCATTGGTAGTTATCTTAATAATTATGGATACAATCATGTGTTTATAATTTTATGTTTGATCATAAATTCAAGGTCTTAGAAACCCCTTTTGAGATGTTATGTGATTGAATGTTAAGGGGTCTATTGATATTTGGGGAGATGTTTTTTTGGGTTAAAGTATATTAACCCTTATATTTAACTTGAAGTATTATTTGAGGACGGAAAATTAAATTATATTTTGTATGAATATGTGTTTTTAATTAAGATTATGTAGCTTCAAGTTATTTATGAAAATGAATAATATATTTTAATGATTATATGATTAACACATATACCTTTTTGGGTATATGACTTTATGAGTGAGTAATGTTATTTTGAGAAAAATGTTAAATTTATATTGAAAGAATATATGATCAAATATTTATTATTTTCATGTCTCTAAATTATAGAGGAATATGTTGAATAATTTTAAGGATAATTATTTATTGAACGATTTAGTTTTTACTTTGGGTATTACTGTTGAATTATTGAGATTACTATATTATTTCTTCTTATAAAGGTGTATATATTTTGGGAGTTATATTACCTTATATTAAATATTTTTGGTATTTTTAATTTCTAAAGAATAGAGTAATATCTTGTTATTATAATTTTGATTGTGTGTTTTTAGAATTTTATTTTATTGCTTTAGGTAGAAAAAATTCATCTTCAATAACCATCTTTTAGAGAAAAATATGAGATTATGAAGTAAATCGACTAAAGGTATAAATTATAAAATTAAAGAATATTTCTATATTGTTTTAGTATAGATAGTAAAATAATTCCTAAATTCTAGGAAAATGATATTAAAATAAAAAAATTACCATATTATATTCATTTTCAACAAATTTATTGTATTTTTAACACTTCTTTTGTTTATGGTTTTGTAGTAATTGAGTTTATCCAAATTATTCACTTTCTTCTGATAAATTATCCCTATCACACTCTATAATTATTTATAAATTATTTTTTTATTAAATTTCTAGATTTTAAATTCCCAATATTTTTTTTGAAAACCTAGTATGTGTTATCCTAGATGTGCATTATACTTCCATTTACCTATTATCAAGGGCATGTTTAATTAAACCATTTTATGATGTGGGATTTCAAAAATGGTATTTTAAAATATCAATCATTGATTAAAGGTATCGATTTTAAAATTTCAAGAGTGATATTTTTTTAAATGGGGTTAATTTAATATATAATTATTTAAAAATAATGACAATGTTTAATAATGTATGAAATGTGCAACACCGAGCGTAATCGAACTAAAAATATTATTATTTAAATATGACTATTATATCCTAGCCATTAAATTAGAAATTATAAATATGATTAACTATTTTTAAAATATATATAATATTTCTAATCAATACCAATTTATTTATTAATTCTTAGGAAATAAGCACTCAATTTTTAGAATAGTTATTTTATTCTTCAAAAATATATTTTCATCTATAATGATTTTTATTACTTTTTTTGAGTGAATTTTATAATTATTTTTTAAATATAGAAATTTATTTTCTTAATGAAATATAATTTTATAAATCATAATATCAAAATTATCATTATTTTAATTTATTTATTTTTCAGATAATATTAATTTTTTAGTGAGTAGGGAAAAATATTTATTTTTTTTGAAAATTGTATTTTATATTAAACTATCTACAAAGTAAAATTATATTTTTTTAGTTTGAAAATTTAATATGTTCGTTTTCATTTAATATAATTCAATTTACATTTTTAAAATGAGTTTTATACAAGAATTTAGTTTTAAAATATTTTATATTTAAAAAGACCATTTTTTTAAAAACTGTTTTTCGTCACATTTTCCGGTTTATTTTGAAATTAAATTCTAATTTTTTTTAATTTATAAAAAAATATATTTCATATTTTTAATTATTAGTTATAATTTTATTAAATAGTTACCTTTTATTTTTGGTCAATATTAATAGTAACCAATGTAATTTTTTTTACAACGGTAATGGGTAAATATTGTAATTAAGGGATTTAATAATAAGAAAAATACTATTAAATAACTCCAAAATTTTCCTTAATTTATCTTTATGTGTCTATATCATAAATAAACATAAATTTTGGGTTATATGGCCTATTGTTTCTATTTGGGTGTGATTATGACCGTTATATTATTTTACGTAAAGAAAAGTAAGAAAATGTCACACTCATATTTTTTAAAACTATAATATTTTTAACATGAGGATGAAAAGAAGATATTTTCAGTTAAAAGTATTAATTTTAATTGTAAATGATATTAATTCATAATTAAAAGTTATTTTTAATTTTTAGTGGTGAAATAATTACCTTAAATGGATACATAATGCTGATGCAATAATTATTCTAATGGAAGAATAAAATAAATGATCTTAAAAATATTAAAAGTAATATAATTTGAAATAATTGTTGTGATAGATGAATTTTATAAATGAATATTACAAGTTTTTAATTTAATAAAATATATTTTTTCTAATTTCATTTCTTTTATTTATGTTATTAATGTCATATTAATGAATAGTTATAAAAATTGACATTAATGATATTTTATAATAAATAATATTTTATTAAACGATATAAAAATTCATAAAAATTTTATATTAAGACATGTTATTAGTCAATGGTTTATAATATCTAAAATGGTCTATTAATTTGACTTTTTTTTTCATATTTATAGTAACTAAAATGACCCTTAGAAATTAAAAGAACATTTTGTCATGGTAAGTGTAAAAGAGGTTAACAGAGGGTTAAAACCAAAAGATAAGGGTAAAAAATCTTCCAAACTTGTCCAAATTTAATTGGTTGATATTATTTATAATTATAATCATATTATAATATACTAATATATATTTGTATTAATTTGGATACCAAAAATAATTTATATTAATTTAGTAATTTACGAAATTCTTAGAGTGCCCTCCCCAATTTTATAAGATGGAATCCCTTATTCTCTTTACTTCACACATAAAAAAAATTTATTTCATAAAATATATGAATAAGTACCTTAATTAAATCCATTACACCATCTATAGGACTTATTTATGGAATCATATCACCCTTAGTGGTTCTAACGTGTCAATAAAAGGAGGTTGTTCGAAGAATATGTATTGTTCTCAACTGAGAACTTATGTTTCATTTATTCTTACAAATCCATAAAATATTCTTAAACCATTATTATATAAGAAAATATGAATCATAAATATATTGATATGATATTATTTTAATTTAATAACCTTTTATCCATCTCAAACTTCTATCAAATGAGAAAGGAATTAATCGTTCATGTGTACTGTGCACTATCGTCTCATAGACCGATGTAATTAGTTTTCAATTACCAACTCTCATGAATGGTTATAATTATGGAATTAATTTTTATTTATTATATTCATTTAATATTTATCATTATTAAAATATAATATATGATCTAGTTTCTTACCATTCATTCATTGAAAAATGATAACCTCATTTGTGTGTATGTATGGACTAACACTGATATGATGTGATGAATTTTTTTTTCATAACCACATCACATGATAAGTATATTAAATGTTTTAATATTATAGTTAAGATTTATTTATAATTATATAATGTTAAAATATTACTAACCATATTTCATTAAAGATCTTTGACAAATGAAAATGTTATTCATGTGTACTAATGTCCTAACCTCTCTAAGATTGTAATGTATATCATCTTTCTTAACAATATATAATTACTAGTTTTAAAAGTATAATTTATTTATAAAAATTAAAATTATTTAATGAATATTATTCTGGAGATTAATTAATATTGAACCCATTGACCATAGTCAACAAATTGAATCTATTTTGGAATTATGGACTAAACATTATCAAAGTAAATGGTGTGGACAAAACTTATTAATTAATTAAATATGCCATTAACTTCCTTGAAATGGATGCCACTCTCCTTTTGAACACGCTGCACATGCCTCCTAAAGATTTGAATCTTTCGACCATTAGGACCCCTCCGGCTTGGTCCCTGTGGACGGTGGTGCCCTCTCCAGCTACCTCTGGCCCTGGTCTCCTATCACTTCCTCCAGGTTTGTGTGGTGTGGAGGATCTCCCTCTGGCATGTGTTCTCAGTGGAATCCCAGATGCTTAGAGTTTCAAATGCTATAAGGATGCTTTGTCAGGGTCATCAGATAATCCTGTTCAACCTCATATGTCCTTTATTCCTACTATTCAACTGGCGCCTCACTGTTTAGATAGGGTGGGTGGTTGTCTGGCGAATGATCTTTCAGAGTAGGAAATCTCTGAGGAGTCCACCTTCCATGAAGTATCCTCAGTTTCTATATTTGGGAGAGAGAATCCCTCTCTATCATTTTTCAAGAATTTCATTATTTCATGGGGGATCTCCCATCCTGTGATGGTCTCGGTGCTTTCTAATACTGATTTCTACATTTATCTAAACAACAAGGAGGAATTTGTGAGGGCTTGGTCCAAGAAAGAGAGGCTATGTGGCTCTTGGAATTTTTCTCTAACTTGATGGTCGTGGGATGCGCATTTTGGCAAAGAGTTGAGCAAGGTGAGAGTGTGGGTTCAATTTCCTGGGCTTCCATTGACTCTCCAAAATCCTTCTATCGTGGAAGCTGTTGGAAATGATTTTGGGGGGATTTTTATGCATTGATGATGATACTAGGTGCCTTCAATCTACGTCATGCCCTTGTGCTTGTGTGGAATTGGATCTTCTAGAGCCTCTCCCTCCTAAGGTGATGATAGGAGTTGGTGATGGGTTTTCATGGTTGAAACGTCTTTGGTATCAGGCTCTTCCTCATTTAAGCATGGAATGTGGCCTTTAAAAACATTCGGTGGCTATTTGTAAGAAACACCGCTCTAGAATCAAGGAGGGAAATCCATTTGATGCCTCATGTTCTTCTATTCACTCTCTTTGTTCTTCTGATGATGTGTCGTTGGGTTCTATGGAAGTTGAGGAGAGGGTTGCTCTGGGTTCAGTGGCGTTGTCCTCTGGTTCCGAGTTGGTGGGTGGTGACGTGCCCCCTTCTGCAGTAATCCCTTATCCTCTGAATTCGGTGTCCCAAGTGCTTGGAAAAGTTTTGATTTTAGAGCGTTTATTGAAGTCCTTGGTTCCTGCCTCTTCCTTTGGCACCCCTACCCTGATGTCTGTGGCTCATGTTCCTGTCATGGAGACTTCTAGCTCGAGTTCCTTGGTTTTCGATGATGATGACTATCCTATGGATTTTTTCCAGACCCTTTCCTTCCCTACAGAACAGTCGCTTCTATGCAATTTCCATGATATGTCTATGGGTTCTTCTAGTTGGTCTGATGTCTTTGGGGCCAATTTTATTCTTGACCGCGTGTTGATGGAGCTGCACTCACCCAGGTGGCCACATGAGAGGATAAAAGTTGTCTCTCTTTTTCCCGAGGAGGTGACCCTAAGACCAAAATCCTAGTTATTTCTCTCTTCCAATAGGCTCTCTATGATGGAGGAACCATATGTTGCTGATAAGGTGTTCTCCTCACCAGCTACTAGGAAAGGTCCCATTTTGTAGGTGTGTTCTCCCATTCCCGTGGGCGGGCCAACCAAAGGATTGAGGTCTTGGGCTTCTGTATCCCCAATTTCATAATCAAAGTCTTCTCTACCTTGATTGAAGGTACCCTCATATTTAATTAAATGATATCTCTTATCATTTAGAATGCAAGGGGCCTAGGGGATCATATTAATTGTGGTTTCATGTCTTCAGAATCTCATCGCCATCATGCCTTTGTCATTGCTATTCTGGAACAAAAACAAGATGTTTCTTTCATTTCTTCCTTTTCTAGAAATATGGGATTCACCAACAACATGCATGCTGGTACACGTAACAGGAATATATGTCTCTTCTTCAAATCAGGGGTTGTGTTGGATATCAGGGAGGCTTCCTCACAATTTATGGCTTCTAATATTGAGGTAGGGGGCAGGGTTTTTCTTTTCTCCTCTGTTTTTTCTAGCTATGAGGATTCCAAGAAAAGTATCCTTTGGAAGTATCTTCATGCCTTTTGGTCTGGTATTCACGCTTAGTTTTTTGGAGACGACTTCAACACTATTGTTGATGGATCTAAAAAAATGGGAGGAATCAAGATCTCCAAAAATTGAACCTTGGATTTCAGGAACTTTCTGTCTACAATGGGATGTGTTGATATTTGATTTTCAGGAAGTAGGTTTACATGGTGTAACAACCTCCAAGGCACCAGGAGGATTTTCTATCGACTCGATCATTTCCTGGACAACATTCAAGGATTTGATTATTTTTCTCTGTCATCTGTCATTCATCTTTCCTGATCTGTGTCGGACCATGCTCCTATACTGGTGACACTCAAGGAAGGGGATGAGGGTTCTAGAAACTTTTTCTACTATTCTACTTGGCATCGGTGGGATAGATTTATTTATCTTATTTGGAACTCATGGGAAAGACCTGAGCGAGGCACAATATAGGCTGGTCTCATGAACCGGATCCAGCGTCTGAGGAAGGATATTCCAGCTTGGATTCCCAATAACAGAAATGATGATAGCAGTATGGAAGGTATAAAGAGAGATATTGAGGATCTTGAGAATGGACTTCTTGATTCTGGGGATGATAACTATTTTTCATTGTTGGTTGAGAATCAAAATGTGTTTTCTAAGAAACTTATGGTGGTTTAAAGGGAGTATAGGCGACGATCTCGAGATTTTTGTCTCAAAGAGGGAGACAAAAACACTACCAATTTTCAAGTTGTATGAAGGAAAAAAGTGTGAGTAGAAGAATTAAACACAATATGGAAGATGGTTCCTTCAGTTCAGATGCTCATGTTGTTGGGAAAAAAGGAGTTGAAGTATTTTGAAGATCTCCTAGCTCGACTGAATGGTTTTAATGATGACATGTTAAGTGCTCAGGCTAGAGAGGAGTCTTTTTTTGAACTACATTCTTAGGCTGGTGGAGAACATGGACAATGACATGATGCTAGTGACACATGAGGAGGAAGAGGTTAAAACACAATGTTTGGTATGAATAAGGAAATCACTCTTAGGCCAGATGAATTTTTGTTATTTCTAAGGACATTTTTAATGAAAAATTGGTGGAGGCAGTGCAATATTTCTTTAGAGGAGGCCCATTGGTTAGATCTGTTTGCGCCTCTAAAGTGGTTCTCATCCCTAAAGTGAAAGATCAATCTGCTTGTAATCAGTTCAGATCTATATGTCTTTGCAACTTTGCTTATAATATTTTATCCACTCTTCTCAATAAAAGGCTTTGTAATGTTATTCCAAGAGTTATATCTGAGGATCAACATTGTTTTTGTGCAAGGAAGAAGTATTCAAAGGGCCATTGGCATTGCTGAGGAAATGGTTGCCGACTTGAATACAAAGACAGTTGGTTCCAATATTCTAGTTTAGGTGGATTTGGATAAGGCCTATGATAAACTAGAGTGGCAATTTATTATCAGGTTTATGAGGAAATTTAGAATCCATGTCTGGGTGTGTGAATTGTGTTTTAGATGATGTGCTTATCCATGGATCACTATTTCTCTTATGGGAAAGGCCTTTGGGTTCTTTAAATCGTCTCATGGTGTTAGGCAAGGAAATCCCTTGTATCCTACTTTGTTCATCATGGCCCAAAAGGTACTCACAAGGAATATTCATTGAAGCCTTATGGACAGTAAGATCCTTCCTTTTCGTAACAGGTTTGGTAATTGCATGGTCTCTTATCTCATGTTTGATGATGATATGTTATTCTTCATTAATTGTAGGAAAAAAATCAATTTTTGGGTTCTCCAAGGTTTTTTCTATCATTGGAAAGTTGAGTGGTCAAATAATTAATTCTTGAAAGAGTAGTGTCTTTATTTCTAATATGTTCCCTAGAAGATGCATCTATTATATCCAAGACAAGTTGGGTATTCAAAGCTTCCAACTGCCCATGGTGTATATTGGTGCCCCCATCTCCAATGGAAGAGTCAAAAAGGTGTTCTTTGATGACATTATTAACTAGATCACAGGGAGAATTTTCAATTGAAAAAATCGTTTTCGTTCCTTTAGAGGTAGGTTCACCTTGATCAATAGTGTTCTCACCTCTATTCTGATGCATGTGGTGTCTATTATTAGGCCACCGATGGGAACTATCAGGATCCTGGAAAATATTATGATTGCCTTCCTTTTGGATGAAAATCAAATTGGGCATTGCCATTGGGCCTCATGGAAGCGATTGGATAGACCTATCGATGAAGGGGATATTGTTCTTTGTGATGGGGAGGAGTCTATGCAAGCTATGCAGGCAAGATTGGATTGGGAGATTTTTGAATGGAGATCACGTTGGTCAAAGTTCATCACTAATATATATGGGGAGGATTGGAGGAGTTGGTCATTGAATCCCAGGAGATTATCAAGCCTTGATCGCTGTATGTTGAATCACTTGACGGTAATGGAAGGAAGTTTACATTGGACCGTTGGCTGAGGTGATGTCAAATTTTTGAACTAAAACTGGTCCTAAACCACTCTTCATTTTCTGGTCTTCCTAGCTCCGATAATCTCATTTAAAGAGGCATGTCTTCACTTGAAATTCATTGATGTGATCCTGAATAGGGACGAAAGGGAGGTTTTCCACAACATCATCTTGGTGGATGAGCCGAACAAGTGTACTTTTTTGGGATCTTCTTCTAGTAGATTATCCAGCAATGATTTTAGAAACCTGATCCATTCCAGTAGGGGTATGGACTTGTGGGATTTGATGCTCTGGTGAAAGGAGATCCCAGGGAAGATGAACTTCTAGGTTTGGTTCCTGAGGAATCATGCTATACCATCGTATGAGAATGTACAAAAAAAGAGGTGCAATCCTGGCTTCCTGGTGCCAATGTTGCAGCAGGCCGCAGCCTGAAATGTTGGAGCACCTAATCTTCGATGGTGATTGGGCCAAAGGAATCGGGTCATTCCTGTAATAGGGGTTCAATCTCCACGTCTTCTTTGGTCCCATGCAGGAGGTGATTTTGAGCTGGTTCCAGGGGTTGGGGCAATTGGGGACAGAGGTTCAGATATGCAGGATGGTTTTTTCATCTACTTGTTGGGATCTATGGGAAGCTAAAAACAAAGTCAGGTATGGAGACAAGATTTCAGGATACTATTCAGAGGTGCGGGTGAGGCTGCTTGTGATAGAGTTGGGGGATCTTATTAAAAATGTAGGGCAGTCTGTGACTTTGAGAAGATCTATCCATGGTCTTCACTCGGGATTGGTTTCCATCCAACTCAGCTAGGGAAGATGGGTGCGATGGGTCCCTCCTTGTACAGATGAAAAATTGAATGCGGGTGGATCTTGCTTGAATGGAGAAATGAGATGGGGCATGCTAGTTCGTGACAGCAGGGGTTCCATGATTATGGGATTTAGTTCCTGCTTTGGTGTCGGTAATTTCATGGGTGTGGAGACTAAAGCCTTGGTCACATGTATTTCCTTATGTAGGCAGTTCAATTTCCACATCACTGAAGTAGAGACAGATTCTGCTATGATGGAAAAATTTCTTCAGGGTAATGGGTTCGTCCCCTGGGAGCTAGTTTATATGGTCCGGTACTGTAAAACCCTTTCCAACAATAATATTTCTTTCAACCACACTTGGCATGAAGGGAATTATGCGGCTGACTTGTTATCTAGTAAGGGAACATCATGAGAGATAATGTTTGCCTGCACTAGCTTGGAATATCTACCTGATGATTGCAAATTCATTGTTAGAAATGACACTCTTGGTCTCCATTAATTTCTCCCTCCTCGAAGACTTTGGTTGTATTCTCTCTGTTTTTGATTTTGAATAAAAATTACTTTTTAGGAAATTAAATATTCCATTAAGATAATTAAAATAAATGGTTGAAGAAAAGGGATTAAATTTGGAAAATTTTATTATTTAATAAAATAACTTATATGGTTTTATTATACTAGAGTTAAAAGGATAGACATGGAATGTATGGACTTGAGGTAAGGGATTTCATATCAATTTCTTTTCATTGTGGAATATTTTATTGCTATGAAACTAATTTATCTTATATAGTTTATATAAAACCCATTTTCATGTTACATTAGGATTCATTCATCTTTCATTATATTTTAAGGTGCAATTTGAATTATTTAATCAAAGGGTATTTGACATGAAAATTACCAAGTGGTAAAAGGAATCTTAACTCAATTTTCATATGTTTTGTTGTAATTATTTTTCAATAACATTTTTATGTGATTATTATTTTTTAATTGGTCTCTAAATTATTATATTTTGAATTTACAATGGTTTTTTAAACATTTAAATTTGTTAAAAATAATTTATTGATTGATTAATTCTTAATTCAATGATATGATCCTTATAAGGGTTATTTGTCTCAAATTCCATTCTCTTCGAACAAAATTTTTTGATGCACAAATTTATTCCTTTATGAGGTTTATATATATTCACATTGACAAAATATATCATGAATATTCTTATGTATAAGATATTTAAGGTTTAATTTGACATTATTCCTTCATGGGGGTTTGAATGAAGAGTAACCAATGTGGAAAAGACTTTATCTTGTAATCTCATTTCATTTTGGGATTGTTTATGTTCAATGTTCGTTAGGTTGAAATCATATGATCATATTTTATTTAACCACATAAATTTTATTTTCTAATAGTTATAATTTTTTTCACTTTTAATTTCCATTTACTCTATTTTTTATTAAATAAACATCAAGAAGTTTCATTTTTAATTGTTGTGAAACTTTTATCTTCTTTCTAATTGGGAATCCTTATCTTCTATATAAATGTTTTAAAAACTGTTTTCAAATATTTTTTCTTATAAATAAAATATTTTAAAAATATATATTAAATAATCATTTTAATTCTTTTATATGTTTTTAAAATTGGAATTTATTATCATTTATTGAAATGGGTGACTTTTGACTTCATTTCCAATTTTTTTAAAAAGAATATTATTTTTGACATCTAGAACATGAACAGATTTTACAACTGCCATTTCAATTATTTTATTTAATGATTATATTATATTTTTATAGGGTTATTTTTGAAGATATGGTATTTCTAAATATTTTTTATGTATTTTGTTTTTAAACATTATTTTCTAAGTAAAATGGATATATTTCTTTAATAAAATTTAAATGACATTTTAATGGTATTTCCATTCATCAACACCAAAAACCATTGATCTTACATATTATACATTGGGGATATTCTTTAATGATACCATGCTAATTATTTATCTATGTTAATTGTTATTTTTTGAAATAGATTTTCATGGAACCCATTTTTTTCCACAAGTTAATCAAGTTATGAAAATAATAACCTATGTTAATATATAAAACAAAAAAAATCTTCAACAATAACCTTTATTTTTTGTTTAGATTAAATTATAGTATTTTATGTTTTCTTTAAAGAAAAAACCTCCTTCATTTTTTGTTGGAGATTTATTTTAAAAAATTTGGGGTTTAAATGGAATGGGTATTTTAATATCCAAATGTGTTTTCACACATGTTTAAAAGATATTTTCAAGGGTTTTATTCATGATATGATCCTTGGATATTGTTTATAAAGGTATGATCACAATTATTGATCAAGGTTGATCCTGATATAGTTCCAATGATGGGTGTTCCATGATAACACTCCATTGGTTTGGGAAATTATTTTTTTCTCCGAAGATTTATATTGTAAGTTGGTCATATGGTTATTCAAATTGTAATTTTTCTATATGGGTTGTGTGATAAATTTATACCAAGGTACCAAAAGATTTTATATACGATTTATATGAGATTTTATTGATTCCTTTAATCAATATTGACATCATTTAGATCATTATTATGGATTCCAATAACTGTTTACTTTCTAAAATCTATGTTCCATGATTAACGATCCAGTCATTTATGTTTATGAATTCCATTATGTTATTCTTATCCACTATGATTAGGTCATCATTACCTTATGATAATCTTATACTCACTGATGTCATTCCATTATTAATGATTATGTTCACACATACTATAACTTACCATCCCGAACCATTGGGTCTGATCTAGAAAGATACATGAACTCATGTATTTATCCCCATACACTAGAGGGTTCCCAAGGTAATGTGGAATTATAAATCAGACCTAGTGGTTTAGGGTGGGATGTTAAATATTGTCATCATAGGAGGAATCCAACCATATGTGCGGTGGGACTACCTTGGTTGAGATGTATGGTCTATAATGACGAAATTGGGCTATACATTGGTGGGGTGGGGGTGAATGTAACACCCCATAATATTGAGGCCTTAAATTTTTAAATGATATGACTCATGTCAACAAGCTATACCTTTATTTTCAAGACCCTTACCAGTGTGTGTGTGAGTGAGGGAAAAGAACGCTAAAATAACTTGTGTTGGAATGTGGGGAAAATCATTAGTCTAATGATCTGTTTTGGCACATGGGTGGGCCCTAGGTTAGGGAACACATGTTTGTTGGGAAAATAGTGGTGCATGGTAGGCCAAGACTCAAAATCCATGTTAATGTGGGGTGTATGTTCTGTTAACAGGGTCTAATTATTATACATACAAAGCATTTGAGCTCACCATTCTTATGTTTCATTTTTAGTAGATTATATAGAATGATTTTAATTGAATTGTGTTTAGAAAGGTTTTATATGTGAATAATTCTTTGGGATATGTTGAAGAATTAACGTAGAATATGAGAAGCTTGGTATAGTGGGAGATGATGTTGATCTTTATAAACAAGTTGTTTATGAAACCAAGTTGTTAAGAGTTTGTATTAATTATCTAAACTCTAAACCTAAAAGGTCCTTGGGTATGAAATTTATCCAATATTTCCTTTTGATTTTTTTTATTTTATATGGGAAAAAACATGGACACATTTATTGGTATCAATTCTAGAAACATAAAGTATTGCTTTTAATATCAGATATGGGAGTGCGGGTTCATGGCTATTAATTATGTAATATTTAAAAGTGAATAATCAATACATATTCCATTTAATCAATAAATTCATCCATGTATTATATCAATTTAGTAATAAAATCAAAAATAATAATTGATTTCTCAATGATGAAATGCATAATATCGGACAATTAAATTCAACTATCAAGGCCTCAACCAAGACTCTTACAATAATTAGGTTATCAATAAAAAATAACTAAATAATAAATCAATTCCAAACTAATTATATTATGATACTTAAAAATGATTCTATGGACAATATAATTCAAATCCAAACCCATCACTAATACATTTCTAATGCATTCCCCATATATTGAATAATTAATATAATATGAAATCAAAATATATTAACAATAAGAAAATATCTGTACTGAATCAAGAATACATAATTCCAATTTTACCAATTCAATATAATAACTTTTCCAAATTTACTTCTAGTAATATTGTATATAAAATGGCATATAGACAAGAAAATATTGAAATGATAAATATACCAATGATACAAAATCATATGGTTATAATGTCAAACTAATAATGAAGAGTGATAGAGAACATAACTTCAATGAAATGAGAATATTCCTTTTGAAAAAAATATGGTATAAACTATAAATTTTTAATGGATGAAAGATGATGATAAATTCCTTCAAAATAATCATTTTTAAGTAAAGAAAATTATTTTGATTACTAAACAAGAAAATATATTTGAAACCTGAAAAATAATTTTCCTAAAACTTTTAATGTTTTTTTCATAAAAATGTGGTTATTAAACACTTAAAAATCTCTTTTGAAAAGGTGTAAAACAAAAATTTATAACATTCTTAATAAAAAAAATTAAAAACATTTATGTTGGAAATAAAAAATTGTTATGTAATAAAATGTAGAGTAGAGGATAAAATATACACAAATAAAATGAAACCCTTTTTCAATGAATTTGAGAAAATAACATCCCATTATTCTTATAACAATAGTTTGGGGTGGGGGATACATATAAATGAAGAAAATATACGAAAACAACATGTACTTGGGGAGACTCGAACCCGAGACCTTCTATAAGACCCCTAAAATTCATAACCACCAGGACACTCCATTGGGGGAAATATCATATTATTCATAGTATTTTTTAAAAAATAAAAATTTGAAAAATAATTTGTCACGAATCTTCATGGAAAAACATATAAACTTATATGGTAATCTTGTAGGTAAAAAATACTTCAAGGTAGCATCGAAGCAATTTTGGGATGATTATATTTTTTTACAAAGTGTCTATCCATGGTAATTTGTGGATTCCATAGATATTTTTGACATGTTATATTGAAAAATATCCAAGATGAATGAATGGATACCCTGGAAGAGGTACAACAAATTTTGTACATAAGGTTACACTGGTTCCTAGTGTCATCCAAAATTTTGGGATCCAATATTTGGAGGTTTTCTAGCATAGATAAAACTATATTTCCTTGAAGGAATTATGAAAATATTGAAAATTCTTGAGTTTCAAAAAGGCTAGGATTTTTAATGTGTGTTTTGTGAATGTAAGAAGATTTTGATGGTATGCTCTGTGACTCTGAAAAGCATCAAGAGCGTGAAATGTACTTTGTGGCTTGTAAGACACGGAAAATCATGAAAAACATGAAGGAGCATCATAAAATAGTGATGATGTATCTAGAATCTTCTAGAATAGGTGGAAATTTCAATATTTAGGCCTCTATGCCCTTTAAAAAATTTGCGAGACTTAACGAAGATCATAACGATTCATATTTATGAAGGCGGTTCGCAAAGGTGGTCCTTGCAAAAATTATTGTCAAGGAAGTTGGTTCACGAAGTCTATACATTCCAACCAAAAAAGTGTCAGTATCAAAAAATTAATGGATTTTGCGAAGGCTATAAAAATATGACCAAAATTTTTGTGCTTTGCGAAGGCTAAGTGAGCTTTGAGAACTATGGATACTTCACAAAGGCTAGTAGTGATTTAGAAAAGAGGTAAGATTTGAGATTGTAGTGAGAATTGTGAAAGTATTTAGAAATAGACTACCCACTAAATCTGTGGTAATGTGGTATTCATCAATTGGATGAATGTGGGACTTCAACAGAGCATCCATTTATAACAGATAATGTATTCATTAGTGATAATGAAGGGACGTACAAGTACATAAACTGTGGGAGAATACCTTTTATGTTTATTGAGAAAATGAAGGGGAATAAGGTGATCATTTACACCAATAGTGATCCATATAAAGAGACTTTGGGAGTAACCCTTATAAATGAAGTGACCTAACCCCTAAGACTTTTAATGAAAGTGAGTTTGGTTCTAACAGTGATATAGAATGAACAAAATTTTGACATTGAGCCTTAGTGGATTTGTTATATCAATACATCACTTTTTTATGATCCTTGTATATAGACCAATGTTTTTAAACCAAGTAAAAAAACTGTGTTTTAATGGGATTAATTTAATACATTAATTTCAAGCTTCATCACTCAATAAATATGGATACAATAAGATGAACATAAACAATTAAGTGCAAACAAAGTGAACCTCATAATAAATAAGTCATGATCAAGTGGGGAAAGAGTAATTTCAAAAATAATATCCATACCCATATTCACCACCCCTATCAGAGTAACAAATGACCCTTTTTGACCTAACAATTGGTATTAAAGGGTTGGTTTCTTTTATCATACTTTTTTCTCTAACATGGTTTAGTTAATTGCTGAAATAAAAGTTTAATTTTTCTCTTTTATCAAAGCTCCATAGAAAAGGATACCTCAGTGGGGAAGTGTCTATAGAAATAATGTGATTTGGTTGATGGGAACAAACAATGTACTGAATAATGGTTTGGATGAATCATATGGAGAAAATATTTACTCATTCAATGATACTACATGAATAAGTTAATAACCAGATATTCCAAGTGACTCTAGAAATACTATTGATGAAGAAAGTCCAAGATAGACATCATTAGATGTTATAAACATGACAAAAATTGGATAAAAAATAAAAGAGGAAAATAATCCTCAAAGTATTCAGATCCAAGTACAAAAGATTCATGTTAACTTGTTAAGAGGTTTAAATAAAAGTATTATTTATGTGGATACAGATATGATGGAGATGAATGATTCCTAAAATGAACAACTACCAAATATGTCCACAAAGATAGAAAAAATCAAATATGATTATAATGGAAAGAGTCTGAACTCAAAAAAATTCAAAATCTGGAGTCTAGAAATGGGTATCTTACTATATAACTATATGAACTGGTTTAGAAGAATAAAAGGCTACAAAAAGAGAATTCATGCTGTAATTATTATTCTTCTCATAAAGATTCTAAAATATTGGAGAATGATTACATGATATATAATATCTCCCTATAATTGGAGTATAAGATGAGTAATGGTATGAATATCAAGAGATAACTTAATGCTCAACTTTAATCAAGGGATATGAAGATTCAAAAATTGGGAGAAGATCTAGAATTAGTCAAGAAATAAGTGGAGAAATCTGATGATAATTACAAGACTAAATTGGAGGATTATATTCATTAATTATTCAACCATATTTTAGAAGGTAATATTGAAATTAAAAGAAAATGTGTTATTTCTAAGGAGAAACAAGAAAAATTTTTCTCATCCAAAAGAACGTCTAGTTTAGGAACAACTAGTATTAGATATGATGAATCCTCTCCCATTCATGATAGTATGAGAGCTGTGAGTAGTTCCAGAAATAGGAAAAATACTATAGATACCAGAAATAGACCTAAAAAAGGTTTTATAAGAATTAATGATAACATTTTCTATTTTTGTGGGTTTTATGGTCATACATAATGTTTTTAGAGGATCTGGAATATATTTCATGTAGTGAAGACTAAAATATTTCTAAATCTGAGAATAAGAAGAAACTTCATAAGAAATATGAAAGAAGAGTCTCTCGGAATAAAGTATCCCTGAAATGATACTGTTGTGGAAGACTGGGACATACCATGATTATGTGTCAGAAATCCTAGGAGCTCAATGTCAGAAGAAAAACTCAAGCAGTATCAACATCTCAACTGATAAATTATGTCATGAGATATGTTTCTAATGGTATATTTTTTATATGTTATAATCATGGTCATTAGGGAAGATATAGTAGCTGGAAGAAATCAAGGAAGGAAAAAGAACTTGAATGGAGATCCCCAACTATAGTGGTGTATAATGAGAAAGACAATATTAGAGGATAGTATGATAAGCCAAAAATTAAGTTTATAGAATCATATGGAACACAAAGAGATCAATGAAAGGATTTTCAATCACCTCATCTATTATACTCACAACTACTCTCTTGGAAATAATATGAACAAAACTTGATGAAAAATGCATGAGCTAATCCAGTTGTGAGTAAGAAGAATGTATGTTTAATGAAGGATCCACCACCATAAATAAATAGTGTTATGACTTGGATAACTGAAAAAATAAAAATGAATAATAAATGTTTCATCAAACTTACATGTCATGAAATAAGGTGATAAGTGAAGTCATAAAAAAGTGCCCTCCAATAGATGATGAATCAAGAGCATATTACCAATGGAGTGATTCCTTTCCTGAGAAAGAAACATGAAAAATGGAATTTTAGTGGAGCATAAAAGAAATAAATTTGTACTAGTGGGTTGAAACCCTAAATTATGAAAAGGAACAAGCCTACAGAAGCTACATTTCAAAATAATATTGAGCACGTGGGTAAAGAATGTTTAGTTATATGGATAGAGAATTTGATGTTTTTTAGGCAATTATAACAAGATGAAAAGAGTATAGTGAATTGGAATAAAGTATCAAGGGGTTGATTCATCAGGATAGACCACAATCCTCTTCTTGAGGATTATAGAGAAACCCCCTCTCCTTATATATTTAAATTCTATTAACTGATGTTCAGGTGTCTAATGTTTTTGGGGAGATATAATCCATGGGGAAGTTGCATCGAAAGATTCAATGTGGGGATGTTATGTGCTCTATAATGTCAATTTTTAAGTCAATTACTAGAGTTAAATAAGAAATATAGAATAATTACTTGAAATTATTTAATGGTCTATGGATAATTGAGAGGTATGGAAGTAATTGAGTGCAATGGACAATGATAAGGTTATTAACATTTTATCTCATTTCATGCACCATGTTCCAACTTAGCAGGGTTTGAAGTTTTCTAGATGTCTCATTTCTATGTGGTAAATACACCCATTAAAAATCAAATTAAAGGAATCTATAGCTTGATAAATTTATTAAGTTGGAGAAGTTTCTCAGACCTATAGTTATGTGTGAAGAAACGATTTAGGGTAAGAAGAATGTTTTTGGGTCAAAATATTGGGGATAACAAAAAGAAGAGTTTCATTTCATAGGGGTAACAATCTATCTTCTAATCACATTCCATGTCTCAATGGTATAAAAAAGATGAAATTTTATGTTATCTGACTTCTAAAAGACTGATTGGGAGACAAACAACAACATTCATATATTTAATGATTGTCTTTTTTTTTCTAACAATATGGTGTCAACTTACTATTTTCAGGATACCAATAAACTATGAGATAATATTTACAATGTTTTAACAATAATATGGGAAAAGTAGTTAAAAGAAATGATGTCACTGTAGTATATAATGAACAGAATCTTTAACAACATTGTGACTAGTTTTCTGATGAAAGTGATAATGAGGTAAGAAAATCAAGGGGATTAGAAGTGTGATTAATAGGAGGGGGTCATATATATATTATCATTAAAGATGAAGATCTGAGATGAAAAAGATAGACAGAACATCGATAGTGATTAAACAGTGTCAGTTTAAACAAGAACAATGAAGTCATTACAGTAGGCATCCCTCTAATCAGAGGTAGAGCCTAAATGTTTTGATGAAGTAGTTGGAGATGAGAACTGGGGTTGGGCTATAAATGAAGATCTTGACCAAATTGAGAATAATGTGGCATGGTACAGTGTTTCAAGGCCAATAGATTATAATTTCATCATAACTAAATGACTCTTTCACAACAATATGAATAAAGATGAAACACTGATTCGAAAGAAAACACATCTAGTGTGAAAATCGTACACCAAGATTGAGTGTATCGATGTTAATTAAACATTTTCACCTGTTTGAAGGCTGGATACATTCAGATTAATCATGACCATAACAGTGCAAAGAAAGTTCAATGTTTTATAGATGGATTTCATGTTTTCATTTTTGAATGGGGTTTTGGAAGAAGAAGTTTATATTGATCATCTATATGGTTTAATCATTCATGAAGGTGAGAACATACATTTTTCTACTAAATAAGGCTTTATACGGGGTCAATAAAGCACCAAGAGCATGCTATCCAAGGCTAGAAATTTTTTTGAAGAAGATTGTTTTTTAGCATGGTGGGGTTGATTACAATATCTTTGTCAATAATGATAGTAATAAATAGATGATGGTGATAGTATATATCAATGAAATAATATTTGGTGTATTAGATGAATCATAGTGAACTAAATTCATAGAATTCCTGAAAAGGGAAGTTGAAATGTGAATGATTAGTGAAGTGATGTTGTTCTTTAGTTTACAGGTGACACAAGGAAAGAATGACACATTTAATTCTAAATATAAATATGCCAAGGATATTATGAGAAGATTTAGAATGGATAATTTAAAGGATATGATGACTCTATTGGATACTTGGATGAAACTATCACAATGTTATTAAGGCAACATAGTTAATGTAACCAAATATATGGAAATAATTGGAAGTCTATTATACTTGATAGCGATAAGACAAGATATTGTTTCTTCCATATTCCAAGAATAACAAAATCAAATAAATCACAAGAAAATTCAATTTCTTTAAGTGAAATGAATACTTCAGTATATCTAGGTTATAATTTATTTTAGTTTTTTGTACAAATAAAAATCTTAGAAAGAGTTATTGAGATATATAGATCCATATTGGGTCAGATTAGATGATGATGGAAAATCAACGTCTGGTGGTGCAATATATGTTGGAGGATAGTGTATATATTTTCTAAGTAATATACAATATTTCTATTCGTTTATCACCACAGAAGATGAATATATTGTGGCCACTCAAGCATGCACGCAACAATTATGCATGAATTATAAACTTGATTATATGGGTGATTAATTGAAGTTTCCGATTAGAATCCAGTGTGATAATTCAAGTGATATAAATATGAGAAAAAATTAAGTCCATCACTCAAGGAAAAAAACATTTAAATCTAGTATCATTTTATCAAGGATAATGTGCACCGAGGGCTTGTGAAGTTGGAGTATATGCCTATAGATCTTCAAGTTAAAAGCACTATGACAAAGGCCTTATCCAATGAATCATTTGAATGTCATCAACTCGATCTTGAAGTTTAGTCAGATCCACACACTTGAAAATGTGTGTATGTGGGATCCTTCTCCCTAAGGTATGGTGTATTTTTCTATAATTTACGGATACATGTTCTTTACCCTATGTAGACCACAATGAATTATCCTTCGGTTTCATTGACTATGGGGGAGAAATTCTAGATATTAAAGGGAAAAATTTCTTAATCAAGACAGGGGGAGAATTTCATAGGTGAACAAACTAGATAGAGTGAATATTAAATCTGACGATGCTAAAGATTATTGATCAAATATTATATATCACAATCGAAGGATCTTGATGAAATTATTTGTGTGGTTTTGGAATGAAGTGATTCATTTGTGAAATTTTCATATTACAGTTGTTTCTCATGCCAAGCATGGATCATGTGGGCTTTGAGTGTGTGTCGAGTAAATCATTGATCTCTATCTAAATTATAAGAAGTGAATGGTGGTAAAATATTGAATAAGCTTTAACGTGGTATCAAAATGTGAAGAGCAGTTAACAAATCCAAAGGTAGAGATTATTGGTCAAAAATCCCTTAAGGTAACATTGAACAATTTTTGGGTTGATTATTTTTGTTGAAAAAGTGGATTTCCAGGGTAAGTTGTGGATTCCAAATATATTTTCAATACAATATGTTGAAAAAGATCCAAGAAGAATGAATGGATGACCTGTAAGTGGTAATGAAAATTACATACACAATGTGATGTTGTTTCCCAGTGTCTACCAAATTTTTGGGGTCCAAATTTTGGAGGTTGTATAACATTTAGAAAAGTGGATTTCCTGGAAGGACTTATGAAAATACGGAAAATTAATGATTTTCATGAAGACTAGGCTTTGCAAAGGGTGTTTCTAAAAGGAACAAAGGTTTTTATGGTATGCTCCGTGACTATGACAAGCATCATGAATGAGAAAGTTCCATGGAGCTTCTAGAGATAGGGATCATCGCAGACGAAATGATGGAGCATCACGAAATAGTGATGATGTAGATGCAATATATTTGAAATAAGGAAAACTCTTATAAATAGGCCTCTACCCCCTTCATAAAACTATCAATACTTATAAAAGATCTTAAGGCTCCATATTCACAAATATGGTTCATGATGGTGGTCCTTGAGAAAATGTTCATGAAGGAAGGTGGTTCATGAAGTCTATAATTCCCAACCAAAAATTGTGAAAATCATGAAAGTAAAAGAGTCTATGAAGGATATAAAAAGACAACAATTTTTTTTGCTTCATGAAGGCTATGTGAGATTCATGAAAGGTGGATGCTTCACACCGGATAGTCAAGCTTCACGAAAGTGGTAAGATTTGTGAAGGTAGTGAGCCTTGAAAAAGTGTTTGTAAATATATTGACCATTAAATATGTGGTAAATTGGTATTCATCAATTAGATTAATGTTTGACATCAAAATAGAATCTATCTACAATTAAGGATGTTTTCATTAGTGATAATTAAGGGACCTACATGTTCATAAACTATTCGATAATCCCTTCCAAGATCACTGAGAAAAGGAAGATGAAGAAGGTTATCCCTTCCACCGATAGTGTGCAAGAGAAATAGACTCCTATAGTGACCCTTGGGAAAGAAATGAGCTAACCCTAAACCATGTAGGGGAAGTGATCTTGCATATAAAAGTGATCTCACCAAAACAAAATTTTGGATGTGATCTTTATTAGATTTGGTATAATGAAACATCGTTGTTGTTTTCTCCTTTGATGTATCCCACTAAGGGTAAACCAATTAAAAATATTCATGTAAATGTTGTTACATTCCAAATATACTTTTAAGATTCATTATCAAATAAATAAGGAATGGATAAGATCGATATAAACAATTAAGTGAAAACAAAATTTCCGTTAAAATAAACAAAGAATGGTCTAGTTAGGAAGAAATAATTTCTAAAAGAAAATCCACACCCTGATTCACCTCCCCATCTATGGTATCAATGTCCCATTTTATACCTAACAATTATTGATAATTAATATTGGCTATGATGATGGGAAATTATGGTCAAGAAGTAAACTTTAAATACATTCTTTGCAAACTCATATAAAAAGGGTAAAAAATAACAAGTGTAGAAAATAATGAAATTATTATTTTAAAATAATTGAATATAAATTCAAATTAAAAATAATTTTACCATAAAAAATAATTGAATTATATTTTTTTATAAAGATATATAATTAACATGGATATGTGAGAGAAATGTAACCAACCAAAAAGGAGAAATAAGTTTAGATTCTATAATAGACAATGTTTTGGTGGATTTGAGTACCATAGATGTGAATAAATGGAAAGAATAATTTATAGCTCTACAAATAACTACAGGAGAATAAAATATATGGTATTTAAGTGATAGAGATCATATTACTCCATAAATTAATATTAAATAATAAACAATCCCTATTTTAACTGAGATTGAAACATAAACCTTTAATGTGGATTCCTTCTTTGTTAGATGCACTCTATACTCTATCATAAAGTATTTATATTTATTAATAAATTCTATATGATGAATTTATATATATATATTTATAGATATCATTTATCCATAACTTATTTTTTTAACAATGTACTCATAATTATTTGTTAAAATAAATTATTTTCATGTTAAATGTTATATATGTTTTGATTAGAAAGTTTTTATCTGTGAAAATTGTTCATGGTTTAATATCAAAAATAAAATTAAAAATGTTATACTTATCATGTTTAAATATTCAATAAAATTTTATTACCATCCATTTAAAGTGGTTATAAAAAATGAAATACATCATCTCATGGAGATGGTAGTTCACAAATTCACAAGAGTCATGTTTTATTTTTTTTCTAGTGGATGAAAAAGAAAAAAATTTATAATGGTTTAAAATTTTAAAATCATAATCATGTTATCATATTTATTCATCAAATAAATAATTATGACCAACCATTTATGGTAGAAATGAAAAAGTAATCACATTTCTTTGTGGAGGTAGTAGTCCAGACATATGAACATGAGACATTATCATTTTCCAATGAATGAGAGGGTAAGAAGGTAGATAATATTTTATATTTTAGGATCTTTATTATTTTATAAATAATATATATATATATATAAATTAAATTTATATATATAAATATCCATGAATTCTGATGAATAGAAATGAAAAACATTACTTTTTGGAGACGATAGGCCGTACATACGTATGAACGATAAACCTATTAGATGGAAACGAAGTTAAAAATTGTTTTTCATCAACATAATATAATTTTTGTATAATAATTATACTAATTTAATTATTTTATGATGTTTAGAAAAGATTTAAATGAGGTTTAATAATAAATAGTCTTAAAAGAATTCAGTTTAGCCTTATACATCTATCTTGGGTATCTTCATTTTAATTACACCTTAATCTTTATAGAATTTTTATTTTGGTTATATATATAACTATAAGAAATGGGGAGGAAATTTTTAATGGTATTTAGGTAAATATTTCTCAATCTAATAGTTTTAAATCATGTGGAGATGTGAGGAGAGGAGGTTCCCTTTTACATGTGAGAGGAGTGGAACCCTTATAAATATTAAGATATTTAAAATATAATAAATTTATTTATCATGTAAGGTTAAACCAATATAGTTCAATTTAGAATATAAGATAATTTAAGGTCTAAATATACTCAACCAATGTGATTTATAAATGTATCATAGATATTTTATGTCTTATCTTTTAGTTAAACCCCCTCTTTAACCCTTCTAACTTTTACCTTATTGACAGACTTTTATCATGATAATTATTTACTATGAATAAAAATAAATCAATCCTCATTTAAAAAATATACATTATGATAAAAAATATGGAATCTATTTTATATGATTTAATTTCTAGTAGTGGTAAAAATTACTTTTAATATATGTTCCCTAAACTGAAAGGAAATCTATTTTTGAAAAAAAATCTCGTTTTAAGCATATAAATTATTAAAAAAATTCATGTATAATATTTACTATAAAGGAATTAATTTGATTAATTTTAATCAAAATATAATTATTTAAATTTAAAAACAAACTAAAACTGAAATCACCTTTGTCAAAATTTAATTAAAATTGAAGAACCATAAATAGTTTTTATTTAAATAAAAGCATTACATAGATTCTATAAATTTCAACCATAGTTTTATAATTTTAAAATTATATTTTAAAAATTAATATATTAATTATTAAATATATATTTTAAAGAAATTTCTATAAATTTTCAAGCCATTCATACATCATGATAATCTTATAAATGCGGTTGTATATGTATAAATGGTTTTTCCAATATTCACAAAAAAAATAAACCATTTTGAAAAAAAAATCATTCAACGATGATTTCAACTTGATGTATTTAAAAATAATTGTAGTTAATTACATTAAAAGAATGAAATTTATAAATTAAACCATTAAATTCGAATAATAAATATAAATAAATACAAATTTATTGAAAAATAATATTTTTAAACCTCATGTCATCTTAATAATAATTCATATAAATTTATTATTAATGGAGTATTAATTTATTAATTAATATATTGAATAATTTAAAAATTTATCAATTCATTAAAATACATTTCTCTTGAAAAAATAATTCATTGAATAATCCCCCTTTTTAAAATTGAATGATATTAATCAAATATATTTAATTATTTATTTTTTAATCATTAAATTTCATTTATCAGAAAAAATAATATTACGTAAGTATCATAATTGATTAATATATTTTTATTTACTAAATTATTACTCTTCTATATCATGGCTCATTTTATTTGGGTTTTGTGTGTGTTACATGATATTAAAATTTATATTAACTTAATGGAAAATACAAACTAAAATATTGTGGTATTATATTGTACCCCCTTACATTAATTTCACCATCACAATTTAAAATATTACTTAAAAATGAAATTAGATAAGTGTTTTTACAATAAAGATAAAATTTCTAATAATATATGTACCTTATTATATTAGGTAAGACTAGGAAAATAGTCATAAATATTTCATAAATCATATATGTATCTTTATAAGTTATATAATTGTGAATGAGTTTCCAAATGTGCATAGTTGATTTATGTTATATACATAATAGATTTATCTTCCTATTGAATTTAAGGAATATAAGAAAAATATATACCTCATTTCTTTCCACATTATTTTTCCAATTATCCTTTGGATTTAGCATTTTAATCAAATTCTGCTAAAAATTATAATGACGAATTTAAAAGAAAAATTATTCATGATTCAATCATGAAAATAAACTTTTAATTGAACATAATATCGATGAAATAGAGATAATCTATTTATTCTATCTTTACCCACTTTATAAAAAAATAGTGAGTGGGTTTAAAAAGAACATCCAATGAAAATTAACCTTTAAATAATTTATTATAAATAATACCAAAAATTAAATATTAATTATTTTATACCTCATCTATTAATTCTATTATCATGAAAATTAATTAAACCAAAAAAAATCATTACCATGTCAAATTAAATCATAGTTATAACAACCATGTCTAGAAATAGGGTATAGTTGTTAATAATAAAAATACCAACTGAAATATTTTCATTATAATAAAATTCCCATTAGATGTATTAATTAGAAACTCATTCCTTAAAGTGTCAAGGATTGATTAAATATCTAAGAAAAATATAAAAAAGATCATAGATATAGAATGAAATAATGTGTGAGTTTATTATTAAAGAACCTATTATCACAAATTAAGGCACTTCAACATTAGATGCAGTAATCAGATAATATTGGACATTCCCTCCCAAAATCTTTTGAGGGAAATTCCCTTAATTATTGGGGAATTGGCCAAATAGTATCTGAAATTATTATAGTTTAAGCACTGGTTATCAGTGGATTTTCACTTTACCTTATATTCGCATTCCTTTGGAATTTTATATACATACTTTAAATAGACTATTGTTCCCTTTAATCATGTACTTGGGTGTTTTATTCAATAACTAATACAAGTTATAAATTCCTCTAACCCACTTTTCATGTTTTCTACATTTCCCTTTTCATGGTGATCAATAGTTTTCATACTCTCTTGCTTTCCTTGGAAAATATAATACCTGGAGATTTCATTCACCACTTTGAAGGAAGTTTATATCATATCATTAGATGTTGATAATTTTTGAGAGAGTAACACCCTTAAAATGATTGGATTTGGCATATCAAATAAATAATCAATTGTAAATTTTTGATTATGTACATTTCCCAACACATGCCTTGATAATCATGTAGAGTTAACTTCATACTACAAAATATATAATTATTTAATTTATCTCAAATTTAAAACATTTACTTCCAATTCATCTCATTTCTCATAAAGATTTTATTTCCCAAATTATATCTTCTTAAAATTTTCCCATTTAATACCCTATATTTCCTAAATCTTCACAGTATTTTTAATCAATCATAACCATTTATTAGATTCTCTATTTAAACAACACACTGTAAAAATAACATTTTATATTTCATTACGTCACTAATCTAGGAATATCATTCTGAGGGACTTGATCCATTGTCTATCTTTCAATAAATTAGTATTTTCAATATATGATGGAGGGTTGTGCTTCATGAAGTAGTATAAAATAGTAGAATCATGTTTTAGTGAAATAAGTTACTTTGTATAGCCAAGATTATTAGTAATAACATTCCCTTATTTTTTATGATCTTCTTGGCAGAAAATCCAATTTATCCACTTCATTAGAAGGTAAATACCTATATAGATTACATGGTTTCACATGGTTTCCATTTATTACACTATAATCCATTTTTAAATAATGGAGTATACTTGATTATATTATAAAAATATATATATTTATCTATTGTATAAAAAATGTCTATCTCGTGAAAAGTTATTGAGTATTCATAGGGTTTATCTTAATTTTTGAGCTAGCTTTGCACTTCTAAAATATAATTCCCAAGGTAAATATTAAACTTTATATGATAAAAACTATAAAAAAATAAACTCTAGTAACCCATAGTCAGTGTTTTATATATATCATTTGTACAATACACAAGAGATCACATCCTAAGTGATCGAATAGTTCAACAGTCCATAGATATTAACTATGCACAAGTATTTCAAATTATATTCGAAATGTTAAATCATACCATATAAATATAAAAATTTTCTTACTCCCCTTTAAATTTGTTATAATATCGCTTCTTGGTACACTTGGGAAATGAAAAAAAATAAGGGGTCGTTACAAATGATCATTAAGGGAATGTTTAAAGATTAAATTATTATGAATATATACAAAAAAAATTAAATGTTTTAGTGAATAAAAAATACATATTCCATTTTGTCAAAAAATTTATTCTTGTATTATATAAATGTTATGGAAATAAGGATAGTGGCCTGGGAGAGATCAAATATTGGTGATTCAGGGGGAAATTACGGATTTTCGAGCATGATGTAATTTCCATGAGGCAATGATTCTGAGGTTGAATTCCTCATTGTTAGAGGTTGGATCTATTGTGCTTGGGGAGATAAACAAGATATTGATGCTTATAGAATTAAAGTCCAATATAGCAGTCATCGATATGAAATTTATATCAAAATTGGGGGATCATTCAATCAATGGTTTGTAAAAACAATCCAGGAGGTATATTTTTGAAGGATTATAAAAAAGGAGTCACTACTCAGGTCCATGAAAGGTCAGATGTAATCATTTATCATTTAGTTAAATGTAATAACTTTATAATTGGATGGTTTATCCTTCCCCAAGGTATGAATTTATGGAAAGTTGAAGACATTATTCATCATTTATCCATAAATTGTGGATTCTTCAATTAGTGATACATACTAGTGGGTTGTGGTAATTTTAATTTTATTTTCCCCAGTGAATAACTCAAGAAATGATCTTAGCGATATGGATTAGTTTCAATTAAAATATTTGTTCACAAAATTCAATAATGAAATTTCTTTTCTAAACCATTTCATATAAAAAACTATTTCCCCAAGATTATGCTAAAATAATTGGATTAAATTGGTTATTATGGTATCCTCAAACTGTATATGACATTGCATCTTCAATTAATATCCCGATTAAAATGGGCTGGGAGACAAAAAAGAAATATTTGGGATCATTTATCAAGTGTTAGTTGATTTTGATCTTAATTCAGTGCTAATAGAAAAAGTAATTTTGGATACACATGATGACGATTTATCTCTTAGAATATTATATTATAAGCGTGCTAATTTTTCATTTTATTTCAAGATCATGGGACATTCCAAGTGAAAATATTGGAAGGGTGTCACATGCACATTTTATTCTTTATCGGCTTATAATGAGGAACACTATAGGAAGAAAATATCTTTAGATAGGGAAATTGAGGCTAGTGGATCTAGTCCTGGTCTTGATGTATAAGCGGGAGAATCTACACAATCTCCTGAAAAATTTGGATAGAATGGTGTCTATATGATCCTAGTTTCTTTTGGGAACACTCCTAATATTGAAGTGATAAGTTCAATGGAATCCATTGATGTTCTCTGTGAATATAAACAATTGAAGGATGTTACTCATGAAATGGTGTAGTGAATATGATATACATTAGATGCCTTAGGGGACTATCAAGAGGATCCTATACATCTTGTTAAAGAATATTATGTGTAGGAGGTCATCATATAAGTGCCAGAATATGGTACCTATATTTCAAGGTATTTAACTTTAGTTATATATGAAGGGCACTAATGGTGGGCTTGGATAGGGGAACAAATTAGTGGCTGGTGATAGCTCTAATAAAATAGGTCTTGACCTAGAACAACCCCCTCAAGGGGAGGATTAGAGAGAATATATACTTCATGGGCTAGATACAAAAGCGATTTCTCATCCTAGAAAAATATATATTGATCCTTCTCTTTATGGTTCTCATATTATGGAGGATTTGAACAAGTAATGTAATTTGAATAATATTTGAGGAAAATAGGAAGATATAGATCATGATGCTTTATCACCATATGTATCTTATTAGAATGATTCTTCTACGAATAAGATTAAATATGATGAAGGGTTTTCATCAATTCCTATGAAGATGTAAATACAAATCAGAGATTATTCACACCTCAAGACCACAATGGGAATTGGGTCGACACATCTTGCTGCTGGGGGGAAGTCACATACCGATTATTTTATCGATTTAGAAGACGATTTAGATTACGAGAGGGACTATTTTAATTATAATAGTCCATTTTACTATCTCTAAGTTACCCATGAATAATTTTTGTATGTTTTTTTCTTCAATGTTGGAATTTTACGTCATGTTTAACCCCATTCTTTTCTCAGTGTTATCTTTTTTGTTTCCTTAATAAATGAACTTAGTCCCAACTATTATAGTAAATGTTGAAATCATATGGAAAGTAATAACTCATTTCTAAATGATGGAATTCATAATTCTAGACTTTTAAATTCTACCATCAAGGATTTGGTGAAGACACTTTCAAAAATTGGGATGTAAATAATGAAAATAACCAAATAATACTAATGGAATAACAAAATTATTATATCATGAGATCCACTGATGCATCCATGGGATATATAATTCATAGACCCACCCATCCAAATAAATATTTCCAATTCATTCCTCATAAATTTAATGGTCAATACAATATTAAATCAATATTCCTTAACAATAAATACATATTAGAATTTCATCAAGACTAAAAAATTTCAATATTCCACAATTAAATTAACACCATATTTAGTAATGGTATATATTTAATAAAATATTGAAATTAAAAATATATTAATGAAAAAATATGGATTTAATATCAAAAGGAAAATAGAGAATGATAGAGAACATAAATTAAAGGAACTAAGAATATTACTTGTGAACAAAATGAGGTATAAAACATTTTATTTGAAATGGATGGAAGAAGACATAAAATTATTCAAAAATTAATATTTTTAACTACAATTGATTATTTGTTAGATTATAAATAAAAATTTATGTGTGAGTTTAAAAATATCCTAAAACTTTTATAAAATTTTCATAAAAAAGATATAAACGACATCCAATACTATTTTCAAATGGTTTCAAAGTAAAATTTTAAACATTATTTGTAAAATAATTTAAAAAAGTTTTATCATTAAAATAAACTATTTTTGATTAAGAAAAATTATCTTGGATGATAATATATATATAAATAAAATGAAACCTTTTTTTCTAAGGTTTTGAAAAAATAATATACCTTTATTTTTTAAACTTTTAAACATATAAAAAAAGAATAATGGGATTAATATTTTTTTTCAAGAAAAAAATGAAAAGTTTAAAGAAATAATTATATCTAATAATGGATTTTATGGTGAGAAATTATAGTTAAGTGGTCAAATTTTAATAAAAAAACATTATTTTCATACTTTCCAAAATAGAGTAAAAAATGACCTATGTTGAAAATGATGAAAATATTTCATTAAGAAATTTCAATAGAGTATAAAAGATAAAATAATTTCCCTTATAAAATCATTTATGTATAGGAAATAATATTTTTGAAATAAAATAATGAATATGGATAATGAAGGGAAATCTTCCAACCAAAAAAGATAAATAAGGTCAGATTTTATTATTAAAAAACTTTTAATGGATTTGAGTAATCAAGATGGTAAAATTGAAATAATAATTATAAACCCTATAAATAATCATATAATTATAAAATATTAGGTTGTTAATAGTAAAGGAGTATATAATATCCCAAAAGAAAATTCACGTATATACCATCTTTACTAAAAGTTATATTGAGACATAAACCCTTACCTTAGATTCTAGATTAGTTAGATGAATTCCAACCTATTGTATAATATAAAAATATATATTTATATCTTTATTTATAAATATTATTCATTCATAACTTCATTTTACCCATTTGATAATAATTCCCTTTTAAGTGAATTTTATAGTTGTTAACTGTTATGTATTTTTTGATTCGGCTGTTCCAGTCCTTGCACCTTGGTCATGGATAAATAACCTCTAGAATAATAAAAATATTATAATTATCATGTTTATATATTAAATATACATTTAGAACCATAAATTTATTGAAATGATATTGTCACGACCCGTCCTCGGTGCCCGTGTCGTGACTACCCCAAGCCCGCCTTCCACAGGCCAGGAGATGGCGACTAGCACCAAGGCGTAAATCCCAGTAAAAAGGGAAGGCATTGCCTTTGTAAAGTAAACAAACACCATAGAGTAAGCAACAGAAGAAGTAAACACTAAGAAAAAACTGAGTACAACAGTATGTGCGGGAAAGTAAGTGGGCCAGTATACAAACCCAAACTGAAAGTAAAGTACAACTGGAAAGGGAAAACAACAACTGAAAAGTAAAGCCGCAACGCCGAGCTATCCACTGGAAATCCCACCTGAAGGGTGGGTACAAATAGCCTCCACTGCTCCCCGGGTTCCGCCATCCGCTCCGAGTACGTCCCACCCAGTGGTCCACCTCTAGGTACCGTCCTGCTCCGCAAGACTCAACCACGATCAACGATGTCCATCTTCTGCAACCAACACAACGTAGTGCGGGCATAGCCCATGCAGGGGTGAGTATAAGCTACTCAGTAGGGACCCTGAGACCCCCTAAGGTCTTCCAGTATCCACAAAGGAAAACCACAAAGGAAAGGTAAATCACGAAGTAACATCCGACACTGCTTAGGTATATGCCCATACAAATACCTAAGTTATCAATTATCGTTCGGTTCCAACATCCGAGCCCAAGTACAACCCGGTCCACACAGGAAAGAAAAACGTAAATCCACACAGGATAGCACAACACAATCCACACAGGAAAGAAAATAGGATTCAGCTCACATAGGTATACTTCTTCGTATGACGATATAGATGATCAGATATATCCAATGATTCATCTAAGTTGTCGGACCCACAAAGGATCGATCGGTACTAACCCCCGCAATGACCCAAGAAGGGTCGGACCCACACATGATCGATAGGTAACTAACCCCCGCAATGACCCACATAGGATCAGACCCACATAGGATCTGTAGGCGCTGGCTCACACAGAACTGCTGAGCGCAGAACCCCACAGGATCGGACCCACACAGGATCGGTAGCACTGATCCACGTAGGATCGCTGAGTGCTGCCGTTGTCGCCGTCGAATCCATGGAGGATCTCTGTACCGTCGTCATCGTCGTCACAGTCGCAAACACAGCCAACTCTAGGGTTCCCGCACACAGCAACCTCGTTCAGGAGGGTCCGCTCCACGAGCCGAGAGGCTGATACATCAACTGACCCATAGTCTAGAGTTGATGTATCCAAAAGTTGTGTTTCGTCAACAGGAACTCAACGTCGCAGACAGCGCGTCAATCAGACACCCAGTCTGAGAGTTATTGACTTTTTCTTCCGAGGGGCCCGAATAGTTTTTAAGGAAAAACCGACCCGAACGTACTCCAACTGCGTCGAAACCTCGGGCAGAGTAAGCCAAAATATCCGTCTCACTAAGAGGAATCCAACAAAGTCGACGACACGTCAATCGGACGTTCGGAGCTCAAGATATCAACGTTTCCGCTCCGAGGGCCCGGTTGGTTTCGTGTACGAACCAACTCGGCCGAACCAAAAGTAATCCGAAACCTTGAGTGCGGTATACCGAAACGACCATCACGATCCAAGGATCGCATCGCAACTGATGGTGCATCGATCGGAGGTCCGTAGCCCAAGATATGGGAAAACGACCGAAGAGGGTCCGAAAACGGGGGTTTCGGGCCCGGACCGACCCGGATCGAGACCCCCTGGGTCGGCCCGAACTGGGTTGACCCGACCCGGGTCCAGGGGGCCAAGCGCGCGGTGCCAGCAGGCTCAGCTGAACGGCTGAGCCGTTCGTTTTGCGGGCTCAGCCGAACGGCTGAGCCGTTCGGTTTGCAGGGGGGGGCGCTGCCCCCCGCGTTTTGTAACCGCCGCCCCCCTTAATGGGGGCCGCTATCTGGCCGGCCGGGGGTTTGAACCCCTGGATCCCCTCCTGCACGGCTGGCCCGCCCCGGCTGGCCGATTTTTTCCACCACGGGACCGGTGACGGCCGGTCCCCTCCCTGCTCCGACACCGGCGGCCCGCTTCCGGCCGCCGGTTCCCATGCTCCGCCGCGGCCCGGTATCGGCCGCGGTCTCCATTCGTCCGGTGCGGCGCGATGGCGCACCATCCCTCTGCCGCGGCCCCGCTCCGACCGTGTTGTTTTTGCGGTTCTCCGGCGCGACGCGATGTTGCCGTGACTTGGTTCAATTTCACGGCGCGGCGCGACGACAGCGCACATTACTTGTCGCATGATCCCGCGCGGTGCGACGACACCTTGCCATTCCCGTTCCAACCACATTAGAAACAATAACATGGATAAGGGAGGAGGGTCGGCCTTGTTTGTGCGGTCCAGCCCCCTCTCGTTAATCGATAGCAATAGGTCATACTTTAACGAATAACGACAAGGTAGTATTCACGAACAAATAAATAAATAAACCCCTACCTCGAGCGAGCTTGAATGGAGGTTCGTCGAATGAGGATTCGTCGTGAAAAGAGACGTCGCAGAAGGAGATGTTGCGGAAGGAGACGTCACAGAAGAAGACGTCGTGGAAGAACCGTCGTAGTATATGGCGTCACGTAGTCGCTCTCCGAGGAATTGACGTTTTTCGATGGAGTACGATGCGTTCTTCATGTTCTTCATGTTCTTGGATGTAGAAGATGAAGAACTTATAGCTTCCCTTAGCTTTTCTACCCAAACCTCTCAAGCAACGAGTCCCCAAATAAAATAAGCACCTCCCTTATTTTATTAACTCAACAAAGCTTTTGAAATTCAAACATCCACACTTAACTCACTTAATTAAAAACATAAGTTGTCAAAAATTAATGGTGAGTTGAGGGGGGTTGAAGAATATGAAGGGGTGGGGTTCGTGTGGACCCCACCACCCTCATAACCTCTCTTGGGAAGTTGGGTAGTTACCCAAATTCCACCCAAAGCCTTAAACCACTTAATGAAAATAAAAAATTGCACTTGAATTATAAATTAAACATCCAAATTTTTTTATCATCTTCTCTCGTGAAAACACAACTCTGGAACAGGTGTTCCTAAGCAATTAATGGCGCTGTGGTTCCATCGATGCCCTCAGAATTCGATTCCAAGAAACTGTTCAAAAGATAGGAATTCCTGCTCGTTTGTTCACTGAACATACCCGAGCTAAACTACAGATAGAAATTCCGGGCACACCGGGCCTCGGAATCAAGTGTCGTCAGAATCTGCGTTCTTGTAAAATCCCAAAGAAAATTAATAAAAAATTTTCCTTGAATTTTACGGGTCTTTACATTACTCCCACCTCAGGGCTTTACGTCCCCGTAAAGATACATCGAAGACTAGGGAAACAAATGTGGGTACTGAGCACGCATTTGAGCCTCCATCTCCCAAGTGCTCTCATGGAGGTTCCCGTGCTGCCATCTGATGTGCACCAGAGGAATCGACCATCCACGTAGGACCCGCTCCTGTCGATCCTCGATTTCCACTGGGACCTCCACGAAAGTCTCCCCATCATCAATGTCAAGCTCCCCATGGTCAATGATATGCGTCGGGTCGTGCACGTATCTCCTCAGCTGAGATACGTGGAAGACGTCGTGCACCCGGTGCAACTGAGGTGGTAGAACCAGGAGATAAGCCACCTCGCCAATCATATTGAGGACCTGGAATGGTCCGATGAAGCGTGGAGACAGCTTGCCGCCCCGACCAAATCTCCGTAATCCACGTCGAGGTGAGACACGTAAGAAGACGTGGTCTCTATCCTCAAACTCTAGTGGCCTCCACCTCCTATCATCATATGACTTATGTCGGCTCTGTGCTATCCTTATCCACTCCTGGATGACTTGGACCTTCTCTGTCGTGGCCTGGACCGTCTCCGGTCCCAGAAGTGCTGACTCCCGAGGGTCTGTCCAGCACAAAGGAGATATGCAAGTTTGGCGGTACAATGCCTCGTATGGTGCCATCCCGATGGTGGAGTGGTAGCTGTTGTTGTACGCGAACTCCAACAGGGGTAGGTGGTCCTCCCAGCTACAACCAAAGTCGAGGACACAGGCGCAGAGCATGTCCTCGAGAGTCTGAATGGTCCTCTCCATCTGACCATCCGTCTGAGGGTGAAAGGCGGTGCTCAGACGTAGCTGCGTCCCGAACGCCTCCTGCAACCCCTTCCAAAGCTGGGAAGTAAAGTGAGTATCTCGACCGGAGACGATAGATGATGGCATACCATGAAGCAGTACAATCTCCTGAATGTAGAGACGTCCCAAGCTCTCTACTGATCCCTGCTCTCTGATGGGTAAGAAGTGCGCCGACATGGTGAGTCAGTCGACAATCACCCAAATGGAGTCGTGACCTCTGGAAGTGTGTGGAAGTCTAGTCACGAAGTCCATATATATGCTGTCCCACTTCAACTCCAAGACCTCCAAAGACTGTACCAAGCCTGCTGGTACCTGGTTCTCTGCCTTCACCTGCTGGCAGGTGAGGAATCGAGAAACAAACTCTGCCACAACTTTCTTCATGCCTGGACACCAGTGCTGTCGTCTGAGATCCTGGTACAACTTTTCCACTCCAGGATGTACCGCCAAAGGAGAAGTGTGAAACTCTCTCAGCACCTCCTCCCATAAAGAAATGGGTACCATGGTACGTCCTCTGAAAAGGACATCGTGCTCTGCTCCAAAGGAGAGACCATCAGGTGCCTATCCTGAGGATATCTGTGCACACCGCGTCTCACAGTCACCGTCCCCACGCTGTGCCTCTCTGACCCACTGTAGTAGTGGAGGGGTGAATGTGAGAGACTAAAGGAAGGCTGCTCCATCTCTATCCACGAAGGATATCTGCAAAGAGGCTAGCTACTCTGTCGCCTCCTCAAGTAGCTGAATGCCCGTCCTCCTGCTGAGAGCATCAGCTACCATGTTCCCCTTCCCAGGAGTATAGAATTTCTCAAAGTCATAGTCCTGGAGGAACTAGAGCCATTGCCATTGTCTCAAATTCAGGTCCTTATGAGAGAAGATGTATCTGAGACTCTAATTTTCAGAAAAGACTGTAAAGTGCTCGCCCATCAGGTAGTGTTGCCATGTCTTCAGAGCGAAGACCACTGCTGCTAAATCCAGGTTGTGGGTAGCGTAGTTCTTCTCATGCGGCCTCAATGGATGTGATCCATAGGCGATCACGGCCCGCTCCTGCATCAGGACAAATCCGAGTCCGGTCCCTGATGCATCGCAGTAGACTACGTACCCTACTCCCTCCTCAGGAAACCTCAAGATAGGTGCATTGGTCAATCTCTGTCTCAGCTCCTGGAAGCTCTGCTGACATCTGTCTGACCACACAAAGGGTTTCCCCTTCTTTTTCAAAGATGATAGTGGTGCCGCAACTCTGGATAAGTCTGGCACAAATCTCCAGTAGTATCCATCTAGTCCCAAGAATCTCCGCACCTCCGTCACGCTCCTGGGTGGCTCCTAATCTAGCACTGCCTCGATCTTCGTAGGATCCACTGCAACTCCCGCCTCAGAGATGAAGTGTCGCAAGAAGTGGACCTCGCGTATCCAGAACTAAAACTTCAAGATATTTCCATAAAGCTGGTGCTCTTGGAGTGTTTCTAGCACAACCCGCAAGTGGTAGGCGTGCTCCTCCTCAGTCGTCGAGTAAATCAAAATGTCGTCGATGAAGACCACGACAAATCGATCGAGGTATGGCTAAAAGATTCTGTTCATGAGGGCCATGAACACTGCTGGAGCATTGGTTATGACGAATGGCATAACCAAGAACTCATAGTGGCCATACCGACACCTGAAGGCCGTCTTCTACACATCCTCGTCTCAAACTCTGAGCTGATGATAGCCTAACCTGAGGTCTATATTTGAGAACCACCATGCTCCCTTGAGCTGATTGAAGAGGTCATCAATCCTCGGTAGCGGATACTTGTTCCTCACTGTCACCTAGTTCAGGCGACGATAGTCGACACAATGTCGCAAGCTCCCATCCGCCTTCTTGGCGAATAATATCGGGGAAGCCCAGGGTGAAACACTGGGTCAGATGAACCCCTTGCCTTGAAAGTCCTCCAACTATACCCGTAGCTCTCGAAGCTCGGTGGGGGCCATTCGATATGCTGGAGTCGATATCGGGGCTGTCCCGGGGTACAGGTCAATATAAAAGTCTACCTCTATATGAGGAGGTAGTCCTGGAATGTCGTCAGGAAAGATGTCTGCATACTGATCCACCACTGTAGGAAAACCAGGACTCCGCATGTCAACTGCTCCTAGGATGAGACTAGCCAACTGATAGTGATGGGCTGTCCTCTCCTCTGCGAGAGTCCATCCTGTGCTGCAAAGGCTCCCTTATCGCCAGTGAAGGTGAACCTGCTCCAATCAGTGCGTACACATAAAACCTTGCGCCTAATACAGTCAATATGTGCATGGACTGTAGATAACCAATCCATGCCCAAGATGATGTCGTAAGGCCTCAAAGCCGCTACAAGAAGATCCCAGCCGAAGCTCTCGCCTCCTAGAGTAAGCTCACACTGCCGGCACCAGTGCGTAATCATCGAGTCTGGTCCCGTAGGATTCTCTAGCCATAAGGATCGAGCCAACAGCTCTGTCGCAATCTCCGAGCTCCGAACAAGGGCAGCGACTATGAAAGAGTGACTCGCTCCTGTGTCTATAAGAACTACATCAAGGGTGGAATAGACATAGATAGTACCTCGAATCATCTCGGGCGCGCCGTGGTCGTAGCCCTCCGCTGCCTGAAGCTGTTCCTGTCTCTGCCCTCCAGTTCCCTGTGGTCGGGGTGGACCTCCTGGTGGTGGTGGTGGTAGAGCCTCAAAGCGTCGCCCACCACCTGCTGCTCGGCCTTATCCTTTGCCTCGTCTTCCTGCTCCCTGCGGACCGCCATGGTCGACCCTCTACCTCTGCCTCGGTGGTCCCTCAATTGTCTACTGCTCCTCAGCACGGCGGGTCGGGAAATCATGAGCCATGTGGCCCTGCCCACTGCATGAGTAGCACTACCTGCCTCTCGAAAGACTGGCCCCATTATGTGTGCCCCGCACAGATGAGCCAGTGTCTTGAGGTCGTCTGCCTGAGGGTCTGGTCTGCCTGGACCCATGAGTCATCCGTCGACTACCTACTGCAGAAGACTCTACTATATACCGCCCCGCGGTAGGTCTTGCTTCTAAAGAAGGCTCAGCAAGAAAGATCTCAATCAAAAGGGCTCTCTCCAGTACTCCTGCCTGAGTCGGAATACTGAGGGAGATCAGCGATGCCCTGATCTCATTCCTCAATCCCTGCTCAAAGGTCCGGGCCCGGAAGAATGGGTCTTGTACCATGTCTGTGGAGTAGTGCGAGAGATCGGTAAATCTCGCCGAGTACTGGGCGACCGACATACTGCCCTGCCGCAGCTGAAGAAGCTCCTTGATGCGCACCACATGGAGGGTGGCTGGGACGAACTCCGAGCGGAAGAGGCTCTCAAAGTCCTTCTAGAGGAGAGATGCCTCATCGTGCACCTAGAGCATCAAGATCCACCATCTGCCTACTTCCGCGTGCAGTAGGCTCGCTGCGAGGATCACCATGATGTCTGATGGTGTCCTCCCTAACCAGAAAAATCGTACAACTGCCTCCAGCCAGTCCTCGGATGCCTGGGGGTCCATCTCCCCACGGAACCTGGGAGGTCGCTGGCGCTGGAACTCATGTAGTGCACTAAGGTGACGTGCATCGTTAGTGGCTGGGGCTAGAAGCATCGGTGGCTTGGCGGGTAAAGGTACCGCCGGTGCCTCAGCTGTCAAAGGGCCCTGCATCGAGGCCTCATCGCTCAGTGGGCTGTCGTCAAACACAACTCTCGAAACCCTAACTGGCCGCCGTCGTGGGGCCATCCTGAAAAAAAAAACAGATGCACCACAGTCAAACAATATACCTGGTGAGCTGACATAGAGTAAACACATAGAAAACTTGAAAAACACAAGTAATCAATGTTTTCGTGCATTAAGTTGGAAATCAGAAGTCAGGGTCCTGGTGTACGGATACGTCGGCCGCCGCACCAACACTAGACTCCCTGGACTGATAACCACACCCAATATGCTTAACACTATTTCTTCACATAGGAAAAGATCAGAGTCCCAAGTTCTGTGGTAGAACCAAACTCCTCTGATACCAATTTTTCATGACCCGTCCTCAGGGCCCGTGCCGTGACTACCCCAAGCCGGACTTCCATAGGCCAGGGGTTAGCGACTAGCATCAAGGGGTAAATCCCGGTAAAAAGGGAAGAAATTTCCTTTGTAAAGTAAACAAACACCACAGAGTAAGAAACAGAAGAAGTAAACACTAAGAAAAAACTGAGTACAACAGTAAGTGCGGAAAAGTAAGTGGGCCAGTATACAAACCCAAAATGAAAGTAAAGTACAACTGGAAATGGAACACAACAACAGAAAAGTAAAGCTGCAACGCCGAGCTGTCCACTGGAAATCCCACCTGAAGGGTGGGTACAGATAGCCTCCACTGCTCCTCGGGTTCCGCCGTCCGCTCCGAGTACATCCCGCCCAGTGGTCCACCTCCAGGTATCGTCCTGCTCCTCAAGACTCAACCACGATCAACATTGTTCTTCATCTGCAACCAACACAACATAGTACGGGTATAGCCCGTGCGTGGGTGAGTTTAAGCTACTCAGTAGGCACCCTGAGACCCCTGAAGGTCTCCCAGTATCCACAAAGGATAAACCACAAAGGAAAGGTAAATCACGAAGTAACATCCAACACTGGTTAGGTATATGCCCATACATATACCTAAGTCATCAATTCTCATTCGGCTCCAACATCCGAGCCCAAGTACAACCCAGTCCACATAGGAAAGCAAAATGTAAATCCACACAGTATAGCACAACACAATCCACATAGGAAAGAAAAACAATATTCAGCTCACACAGGTATACTTCTTCGTATGACGATAGAGATGATCAGATATATCCACTGATTCATCTAAGTCGTCGGACCCACAAAGGATCGATAGGTACTAACCCCCGCAATGACCCAGGAAGGGTCTGACCCACACAGGATCGATAGGTAACTAACCCCCGCAAAGACCCACACATGATCAGACCCACACAAGATCTGTAGGCGTTGGCTCAAATAGAACCGCTGAGCGCTGACCCACATAGGATCGGACCCACACAGGATCGGTAGAACTGATCCACATAGGATATATGAGTGCTGTAGTCGTCGCCGTCGAATCCACTGAGGATCTCTGTACAGTCGTCGTCGTCGTCGTCACAGTCGCAAACGCAGCCAGCTCTAGGGTTCCCGCACACAGCAAGCTCGTTCGGGAGGGTCCGCTCCACGAGCCGAGAGGCTGATACATCAAATGACACACATTCCAGAGTTGATGTATCCAAATGTTCCGTATCGTCAACAGGAACTCAACGTCGCAAACGGCGCGTCAATCGAACGCCCGGCCTGAGAGTTATTGGTTTTTTCGTCCCAGGGGCCTGGTTGATTTTTAATGCAAAACCAACCCGACCGTACTCCACCTGTGTCCAAACCTCGGGCGGAGTATGCCAAAAATATCCATCTCACTAAGAGGAATCTAAAAAAGTCGACAGCACGTCAATCAGACGTCCGGAGCTCAAGATATGAGTGTTTCCGCTCCAAGGGCCCGATTGGTTTCGTGTACGAACCAACTCGACCAAACCCAAAGTAATCCAAAACCTTGAGTGCGATATACCGAAATGACTTTCTCGATCCAAGGATTGCATTGCAACTGACGGTGCGTCGATCGGAGGTCTGTAGCCCAAGATATGGGCAAAAGACCGAAGAGGGTCCGAAAATGGGGTTTTCGGGACCGGGCCGACCTGGTGCGCTGGCGCGCGGCGCCAGCTGGCTCGGCCGAACGGCCGAGCCGTTCGGTTTTCGGGGGGGGGGGGGGGGGGGGCTCTGCCCCCCGCGTTTTGTAATCGCGGCCCCCCTTAATGGGGGCCGCTAGCTGGCCCTCCGGGGGATTGAACTCCCGGCTCCCCTCCGGCCCGGCCAGCGCGCCCCGGCCGGCCGGTTTTTTCCACTACGGGACCGACGACGATCGGTCCCCTCCTTGCTCCGACACCGGCGGCCCGCTTCCGGCCGCCGGTTCCCATGCTACGCCACGGCCCGGTATCGGCCGCGGTCTCCATTCGTCCGGTGCGGCACGACGGCGCCGCACCCCTCCGCCGCGGCCCCGCTCCGGCCGCGGTGTTTTTGTGGTTCTCTGGTGCGGCGCGATGGTGCCGTGACTTGGTTCAATTTCACGGCGGGGCGCGACGGCGCCGCGCATTCCTTGCTGCACGATCTCACGAGGTGCGACGGCACCGCGCCATTCCCGTTCCAACCACATTAGAAACAATAACATGGATAAGGGAGGAGGGTCGGCCGTGTTTGTGCGGTCCGGCCCCCTCTCGTTAATCGATAGCAATAGGTCGTACTTTCACAAAGAACGACAAGGTAGTATTCGTGAACAAATAAATAAATAAACCCCTACCTCGAGCGAGCATGAATGGAGGTTCGTCGAATGAGGATTCATCGTGAAAAGAGACATCGCGGAAGGAGATGTTGCGGAAGTAGATGTCGCGGAAGAAGACGTCGCGGAAGAACCGTCGTGGTATACGGCGTTGCGTAGTCGGTCTACGAGGACTCGGTGTTCTTCAACGGAGTTCAATGCGTTCTTCACGTTTTTCGTGTTCTTCGACGAAGAAGATGAAGAACTTCTAGCTTCCCTTATCTTTTCTCCCCAAACCTCTCAAGCAACAAATCCCCAAATAAAATAAGCACCTCCCTTATTTTATTAACTCAACAAAGCTTTTGAAATTCAAACATCCACACTTAACTCACTTAATTAATAAAATATGTTGTCAAAAATTAATGGTGAGTTGAGGGGGGTTGAAGAATATGAACGGGTGGGGTTCGTGTGGGCCCCACCACCCTCATAACCTCCCTTGGGAAGTTGGTTAGTTACCCAACTTCCACCCAAAGCCTTAAACCACTTAAAGAAAATAAAAAATTGTAGTTAAATTATAAATTAAACTTCCACAATTTTTTATCATATTCTCTCGTGAAAACAAAACTCCGGAACAGGTGTTCCTATGAAATTAACGGCATTGCAGTTCCATCGGTGCCCTCAGAATTCAATTCTGATGATCGGTCAAAAGATAGGAATTCCCGCTCGTTCGTTCACTGAACGTACCCGAGCTAAACTTCGGATAGGAATTCCGGGCACACCGGGCCTCAGAATCAAGTGCTATCAGAAAATGCGTTATTGTAAAATCCCAAAGAAAATTAAGAAAAAATTTTCCTTGAATTTTACGGGTCTTTACAGATATTAAATTAAATACATCATTTCCTTGAGGAGGTAGTTCGTACATACACATGAGTGATGTTTTCAATTTTCTAACGGATGGAAAGGAAAAAATGTAAATAATTAATTACCTTAATAGAATCATAATGAAATTATAAATACCATATTTATTCATTAAATCTATCCTTTTGACTAGATATGTATTGAAGAAATGAAATATAATCCCATCACTTCAGGGAGGTGGTATTCCATGTATATGCACGAATGACATTAAAAGTTTCCAATAAATGGTTGGGTAAAATGGTATATAATATATTTCCTTTCTAGAATCACAATTATGTGATAAAAATCATATATATCCATTAAATACATATACATTAACATCAATGAAATGTGGTTGTGGAAAATAATATACATCACTTCATGGAGATAATAGTCTGTATGTACGCATGAGCCATGTTTTCATTTTCTATAAAATGGAATAGAAGAAGAATTTTTTTAATCAACATAATAAAATTTTAGTATATTAATTATATTAATTTATTTATTTTTGGATAGTTTTAATATATTTAAAGTATATATAAGAAAAAATAAACTTGAAATAATTTTGTTATGACTTATACCTCCTTCTCGGATATATTCCTTTAGAATACATCATAAGCCTTATTGGATTAAAATTTCATTGAGAAATGGGCCACTAAGACATGAGTAGAATATTTGGAAAGGAATTTAGGTAGATCTCCATCAATATAAGAATATCAATGTGATTGGATAAGTGGGATAATGTGGTTCCATTTTATAAATGAGTGATGTGAAACCCATGTAAATATTAAGAACATTAAAATTTAATAAATGTATTTCTTTTGAAAAGTGGATCATATTTAGTAAAATTTCAATGATAGGATAATTAACGGTTAAAATACAGTAAAACATAGAATTTAGAATATTTTTAGTGATATATACATCCTTATCGTTACATTTAACCCCTATTTAACCCTTTTAACTTTTTCCATGGTGACAAGATTTTACCCCGGTAACTAATGACTTTATTTTATTCATGAAAATAGTAAAATTTAAATGATTTATTTTAGTGATTATTAATTATTAATTTCCATGTTATTAGTTGTTTTATTATTTTTTTGGGTTAATAATATTTTGGATTAAATATATATATATATAGAGTAATCCTCAATAAGAAATAGATATTCATCTGTTAGAGAATTTTGTGGAATTTTAATAACATTCATGTCATAATTATAGGAAGTTGGGACTTTATCTAAACCATAGGATATAAAAATATGTAGAAATCTAAGAAAGTTAACACATGGGTTGCAATAAACATTGAGTGGTCCCAGGCCTGCAAGAACTATACAGGTGTTTATGGATCCATGAGGAGTGTGTAGTGTACTAGGATCCCATACACGAAGAATGAATTTGAGACTAGATTTTTTCATCCAATGTTATTAATAAGTGTGGAACTGATCTCTCATATGATGTGGGATGTGTATAAATCAATCCATTTTACATCATTTAAAAAAGAGATTATATCCCCCTCGAGAGTCCATCACCTCTCACTCGAACATATCATGTTTCCAATCCTAGTACTTGACTCTACCATACCACCATGAAATTCACTAGATATGCCATTGATACAAATGATGAGCGCGATTCCATCTAAAGAACCACAAAAACAAGGCTTAAAAATAACATGAACAATTATTGGGATCTGTAATGATGCACGATAATCCAAAAAACAAAGAAAATGGAGACCAATTCAAAATAGAGATTAAAATAGGCTTTATTTCACCATTGTGAAGATGATATGTGGTAAATAGGGAATACCATGCCTTTTAAGAGATTGGAATATTTATAGGAATATATTCAGATCCAAAAACTGAGATGACACATGGTTTTCATGCCTAGTGAGGCTGTAATTAATTTTATAAAAATATTAAAAATATTTTATATCACCCTAACAAATTTTTTCATAAATAATGGAATATCTCTTGAACTGAGTCTCAGATCAGAATTGTGGGAAAAAGGTTGAATCTAGAGAACTATGTTTACCCTAAGTGAATCTTAAAGTTTTTTGATTCTAGATGTTTGGATAAGGTATCCATTGGTGTGTGCATCTAATTAAAATAAATAGATAATTAATCTATTTTTTTTATTAAATGGAATAATTAAAATCATTTATAAATACACTATTAGGATTTTTTCCAAGGGCTTGACATATAACCCTTTAAATATATAAGAGTAGTAGGAGGAAATTCTTTTTTGAGATATTAAGATCAAATGATGAAATATGATTTGATCAATGATAATCAGTTGACAAATGAAGAATAAAGTTGGTTCATTACCTTCATCGATAGAAAACGTGTTATTCACCAAAGATCGATCTATAATCTAGGCAGAGTTAAAAAATTGTTACTTTCAACTTTTTGATTAAAAATTTAAACATTAATTCATTTAAAATTTTATTTATATGTGATTATATTCCCTTTGCTTGAGCCTGTTCAATAATTTTATTTGGTTAATAAATTATTTATTTATTAGGACATTATATCACCCATGATTATACACCTATAAATTGTTCAATGGTATCAGGATTCCCCCCCATTTTTCTTTATGTTTTTATCCATTGATTTATGGGGTCATGGTTCGACATTTCTAAGGAGGGTTGGAGTGTGATCAAACCCTCAAAATAGTAATGGTTGTGTGAGAAATGTGCAGGATTGTGATTTATGAATGAATATAATTGGTACCATGGTTATGGGTTAATGACCAAGGATGCAATCGAGGCACATTGATAATGATGGGTGATTAGATGAGATTTTAGATCAGATCGATGATCCCAATTTTCTTGGTTAATGCACATCAATGATGTGTGGTGTGATGGGATAAGTTCTATGTAGGGTCCATCTGTAGCATCTCATGGTAGATGTTACTCAGTGGGGATGTGATGGTGGATCAAATACAAAAGGGTCACTACTTAGTGATAGAGTGTGTGGTCAAGGCATGATTGGATTTCTCCTCATGAATGAGGGTGTATATTATAACATGAAAATATTGGTTTGATAAAAAATGGAAATCGAGAATCCTGTATGAAGAAGGGGGCTGTAAATCTTGGTTGGTCATGATTTACCTGGGTGGATTTTGTTTTTTTTTATTATTTGAATATAATTAAGGGGAGTGTAGTCTATGCCATGTGAAAGGCATTTGAGTTTGGGGAGGTCCACAGGATTGCCTCCACCATTCCTTTTAAACATATTCATTATATTGATATAATAATAATAATAATAATAAAATTATTATTATTATTATTATCAATCGATGTATAATTTATGAAATTCACGTACTATGTTCTAATGAAAAAGGGTTTGCGGAAGCATAACCCATACATCGATATGGAAGATTCTAGACTAATGTTGGATACTTAATTTTGGATTGTGTCTTGGGTCCATAGAGTGATCAATAATAATAATAATAATAATAATAATAATAATAATATAATATCTAACATATATTTTTTCATACTATGCTAGAATAATGAACCATCTGAGGCATCACAACCCTAATACTGATTTGAAGGTTTCAAGACTAATATCAGGTGTTTAATTTGGACTTATGGCTCTAGCCCCTGAAGATACATAGGAACGAGTTATGGAGAAATGAGTTCTTTCATCAGGTATCTGATTTGTGACAGTTAATAGACTATCCAAAGTTTTTTTATGCAAGGATCAAAATAGTAAGATTCTTTTGGCCATTAATTGATATTTTTGATGACATATAAGTGGTTTGAGGTTTTTTCATCAGACTAATGATAAGCCTCATGTGTTTGTCAAAGGTTTTTCTAGAAATGCCATGTACTCATGGAGAACACATGCAAACCTAGGGATAAATGGGAATAGATGGGTACCCAGGCACATCCAGGTATACAACCAGGCCACAAAGCGAGACAAACCACCATGAGGAACCATTTATTCCATGTACTTCTTGAGTATATTCTACCTCTCCAATATCCTTTGTTTTTTACATAGATTTTGTCCCATAGGTAAGCTATCTTGAGTGTATTTTTTGTATAAAATGTGATAGTGGCATTCATAGTGTCTTTTTAGATATCATACAAGATATTACTAGCATGAATATCCTTTAGGTAGTGCTTGATAATGGTAGTGATATGGTAAGATCATCAGAGAGAGGTTTGGGTTGGCAACCCCATGTTGTTCCTCAGTGCAGGTTCTCCATACTTCTTAAATTGGTTTGAGTGTCATCCCCTTGATTCACTAGGGTGAGTTTCCTATACTAATAATTTCTACGTAGAACCCCCATACTAAACCTTGGTGCGAGTACTCTATAGGATGAGTGGAATCACCCTATCATACTTGGGTGAAAATCCAATACCGACTGGGTGCCCCCTATGGTACTAGGGAAAATTACCCCATACGATGACTTGAATAACCATATCATATAATATTTTAGATCCTCTACATACTGATTGGAAACCCCATATGGCAATAGGGCATGAGTCCTCTCTACACTGATTGCAATACCCCTATTATACTAGGGTGGAGATCCTATTCCCATTGAGTGGAACCACCTAGATTCACTAGGGAGTCAATCCTCTATTGATAGTTCCTGAGTGGTACCCACCAATCATGTTATGGAGTGAGTTCTATACTGGGAGATATTTCCCCCTCGACTATATGGAATATTGGAGAGGTGTGGTTCATCAATGCAGTTACTTATTTAGACACATGAGATGTTGGGCGTCCAAGATGGTCCCCTTTTAGAGAAGCAAGTTGACTCATTGTTCTTAGTTGGGATATCGAGATACAGATCCCCTATCTTTCTCATTTGTGGTTATTTTTGAGCATATATAGGTTTTATTTATGTTTTTTTCTCATATAATAATTTACATACATTTTTTGTGATGAGATGACTACTTTTACCATCCTTATATTTCACAATGTTCAGTTTTCTAGGCATCCTAATGGGTGTTTATATACTCACCGTTGCATGAGATTTTCCTACACATGATGCATCCTATATAAATAAAAGACATATCAATGGTGATTTTATATTAGAATACTGATACATGGGTTAATTTGACCATGTATGGTGGTCAGGACTTAGAGATCAGGAGATGGGCTCCATCATCTTTCTTTATTTTCCTGTTATTGTCAGGTTAAGACATCTTTTTTGGTTGGGAATTTATTTTCCCCTTTATGTTTCAGATTATATTGATGTAATATTTTATATTCCATGGAGGTTATTACATGTATGGATTTTACTCAAGATGTTACTTCCTTTTTTCATTATTCTTATTCACTTCTGTATAGAGATGGTAGGGTGCATACATATAAGCACTTTTGGAAAATGCCTCTTATTATAGATCTAAATTTTAGTGTTTTTCACCATCCTTTGGCTTATAGAGGAGGCATTGGGGTAGTGGAGGATCGACTATCCACCATCCTGGAGGGGCCTAGTGGGTTAGGTCATGATATATTAGTATCAGATGTGGTTCATCCTTAGGGAAGTGTTTAGAGTTTTTCCCCTTATGAGGTTTGGTTTTGACTTAGGGAAACAATGTCTAAATGTTTGGAGTGAAGCATTCAGGCCATGGAACCTTGGGTTTGTGTGTTGGTGGACATATCCATACACCATGACTCTAACTTCCATCATTTAAACTCAATATAAAAAGACATCAGTTGAAGGGATCAATGGTATATGCATAATATATGATTGAGTCCATTTACCATCCCTCCTGAGCAAGCTCCCTAGATATGATCTTTGATCATAGTTTATATTGATATCTTTCCTGAAGAATCCACGATGATATACAACTAGGATTTTGAGATAGTGTCATGATGATTACTGGTTGAGTGATGAGAACCTAATTTAGGGACCCACCCATGAGTTGGTTTCTACAGGAGGTAACTGGGTAGTTATACTACTTGTTGAGAAGTGCATGGATCCATATGTGTATCAAGAACATGATCATCCTTATGTTGAGAATTTGATAGCTCGAACATGAATGGAAAATGGTACACGAAGTCTTTGTTCTTCATGTGAGTTCCTGTGATGGATCCATTGAGGTTCCCCAATGACAAAGACCCTCTTGAAGTAGAGGTTTGGCTTGAGGCTTTGGTCTGGGTTTTCTGGCCTGTACGAATTCTGACTCATAAGATTGTTGCATTAGAGACCAGTATTCACTGTGCAGTAGTTGTTGACTCTGATGGTAATAACATATGATTAACCTATATTGAGTTCCCCTCAAGGATTTCAGAGATATAGATCACCCATATTTCTTAGTAATTTATATTTTCCACTCCTCTATTGTTTAGGATTGGCCTAGGCCAATAGTGAGAATGCCAAACTTGGATAAGACCCCACTTTATAGTGGTCATAGAGGTGTAAATTATCTAGGGTGATAAAGGGCATAGGTAGAGCCCTTTGTGGGTGTTTTATGTGGATTTTGATAATAAATAAATAGGTATAATTCTCCCATATAGATGCATTATTGCGATGTGATTCAAAAATTATAGGGCGAGTCAGTGCCATCCTAGTAAAATAGTGTCGAGGTGTTGCAGGTGAGTTCTTAATTGTATGTTTTAGGTCATTCTGATGGGATGTTTTCAAAGTGATCCATAGTTAAGGATAGTAGGTAGATATGAGAAAATATGGCTTCAAGTAGTGTAGGCTTGTGACATAAAGGCTCTTAGTGTGTTTGAGGTGTGACCTGTGTCTTGTCTACTACCGAATGTAGTTTGGTAGGCAGTCACAAGGCACTTTCCCAAGATATATCCCCTATTTTAGATGTAGTGATACCGTTGGGGGAATTTTTTCTTGGCCCTAATTCTAGAGACTCCTAATTAGGGGATCATTGATAACATGTTTTTTTGATGGTGTAACCAAAATCATCAAGGAGATATGGCCCCACATGAAATATTTTCATAGTGGTATTGGGAACCAATGATATTTTCCTCAGTATGAGATGTAAATTTACCATCCATTTTCAAATGATTAATATGAGTGATTATAATAGTTATTCTGGTTTATTTGGATAGAGTTTTCCCCTTTGATAAGGATTTATCCCCAAGTAGGGTAGGATGAAGTCATTCATAGGAGGTAATAGTCACTTCCTCATCATTTGGTTAGTATTTCCCATAGATTAGTAGATGAAATGAGATTTTAGTTTCCTTAAATAGTGGAGGAGTACGATGGAATCCTCCTTTATGAAATTCAAAGTATACCTCACCATCGAGAGTTTTATTTCTACATGCAATTTCACTAAGGATAACTAGATATCTTCACTATTATATCAGATGACCCCATGTGGCTGTGAGAGATGGAGGTGTGATTGGAGGATTCTATAGTGAGGGGGATTCTTATAACCCAATTTATTTTCTTGGGTACCCCTATTTTATTCACCTAAAAGGTAGTTGAGATCTTAAGGTCTAGTGAAGATTAGTGTCACTTGAGCTAGGAGACTATCTAGAAGGAGTATCCACTCTTGAGAATTGATGACCTCTTCACCCCGTGGATAAAGTCTAAACGGATCTTAGCGTTTTATTGTATGATTGGTTATCACCAGATCTAGGTTTTAGAGGTAGGTGTATCAAGCATGTCATTCTAAAGACTGTGGTTGCTTTGAGTTCTTGGTGACACCATTTGGAAGATTGAATTCCATAATATAGTTCAAAAGTTTTATGAGCTAGATCTTTAACCTCTATTGGATTGGTTTTTGGTAGTCTTCTACAAAGGTACCCTCAGATACTTGGTGTTAGATTTAGATCACGTAAAACATATGAGGTTAGATCTGGACATTCTTTAGGAGTGAAAATTGTATGGAACTTCTCATGGAGTCAGTTTTATATTCGAAGGTCCACTTAGCTGGATATCTCTTCTTAGACATGGGAGTGACAGTGGACCTTGTAGAGGTTGAGGAAGATTGATATGGATGGACACCTAGGGCATGTTCATGGTAGAATATTTTCACATTTAGGTTTTCTATCCACTATTGTTAAGTGAGGTGACTAAGTAGTTGGCCTCTTTGTAGTTACCCCTTTTGGATTAAGATAGTGAAACATACCTCAAATCTATGGTTGTTACCCCTCAACTTATTCAATGAGTTAGAGAGGCACGACTTGGGAATATAGATTGGGAGATCATTCATGATCATATATCCACTATATCTATTCCTAATGGATTTCCTGAAGGTAGGGAGCCTGAAATACTTGGTAATGGACGGTCGGTGTCAATAGTTATAATACAAGAAAAGAAACTAAGGAGGTTATTTTCTATTAGTATTAAACCCAGGATAAGGGTGTTGGTACTATGATAATTTGTCCAAGAAAATGGGATATCTCTAAGGATCATTTTCCCTTTATCCAATTACTATGTTGGGTTAGTGAGGTGGTGTACCACTTGAACCTATGATTTTAGTAATATTAGGTGCTTGGCATTCTCCACATGATGTAGCTGAGAATGTATATGGATGTCCCGTTGTATGATACCGAACTGGGTAAGCTAGGATGTGGGAGTGAAGTTTACTTTTTCAAGGATATGATGATGTTGAGAATATGAAGAGAAATATCCTTCATAGGAATGTGTTTTACATGGCTGCTTGTTTTTTGGTAGCACAAGAAACCATTAGGGGAGCCCATTGGAGTAGGAGAGCTGGATGCAGTCTCAGTATCCCCTCCATTTTTCTTAGTTTGTGATTTTTGGGATGAAAATATTTAAAGAAGTTAATAATTTTGAGACAATTTTTCATTTTAAAACTTTTTAATATTTTTATGGAATATTTTTAAATCTACGACCTAAGATGAAATTTGAATTCATGGCCTGATGAGCCTAACATTAAATTTATAAAAATGTTAAATATATTTTATATCATGCATATACAATTAGAAATAATGGAATATATCTTGAAAGGAGTCTCGAATCAGAAATATGAGACCATGTTTGAATCCGTATTGTGGGTTTTACCCTAACAGCTACTTAAAGTCGATTAGTTTCATACTTTCAAATGAGGCGAGCATTAGTAGGTATGTTTAATTTACATAAATAAATAATTTATTTATTTTATCTATTAAATGGACTAATTAATATCCTCTATAAATACCATTTTATAATGGTTTTCCAAGGGTTGTAGGAATAAATCATTCTATATCTAAGCAGAGGAGGAAAATATTCTTCATTGGTGGATTGGGATTAGAGAATGATAGATGACCATATCAAGTATTATCGTGAGATGAACAACCAACATATCTTGGTCATCATCTTCATCACTAGAGGATTCATTCTTCACTAACGATCGATCTATAACTGAGTTAGGGATAATTAATTATGGTTTTTTTAACTTTTTATTAAAAGTTTTAGCATGGATTCATATATGATTTTATTGATATGTGATTATATTCCCTTTCAATGAGATCTTTAAGAAATTTTATTTGATTAATACATTTATTTATTTGTTTATTCTATTATATAGAATATGGTTATGCACTTTTCGATCATTGGTTGTGATTTCATCGATGAATGATTACTATCACCTTTTTTTTGTGCTTCATCCCCATAGGTCTTCACATTTTCCCTCTTTTGTCACATGGGGTTGTGTTTTGAGATTACCAGGTCAGGTTCAAGTAAGATCAAACCCCTGTAATCGTGATGATTTTGAGAACAATGACCAAGTTCTTTTTTGAAAATGTATCATATCAGTGCCACATGTGATGTTTCATGATCGAGGATGAGATTAGCATGTGATGATAATTGTGGGTGATGAGTTGTGTTTTGAGATCATATTAATGACCCACATTTTTCCTAGTTGACATGTGGTGATGATGTCCAGTGTGACACTATTGGTTCTAAGAAGAGGTCGTGTGCATGGTCTCATTGAATTGGTTGCTTAGTGTGGATGTGATGGTGGATCGAAGTCATGAGGGCCACTTCTAAGTTATAGTGTGTGAGGCTGGGGAATGATTGGTGTTGTAATCATATATGATGTTGTATATTATCACGTGATAATACTGGGATGACAAAAATGGAAATTGGGAATCCCATGTGAGGGGGGGGGGGATCTTGGCTGGGTGTGATTTACCCAGGAGAGTTATGTTTTCTTTTCTTTTTAATATTATCACCGATGATAATAATTGAAATGAAAAAATGGGTGAAATAAAATCTGAACACAAAAGATGAATAATGGATCTGGGGTTTAATGGTGCTAGGTAGTAGCATAAAGGAAGGAGTTGTATGAAACCCTTCTCCCTTTATCGATATATATATATATATATATTACATAAATATATTAAAGGGATGTGTAGTGAAAGCCACATTAAAGGAATTGGAGTGTGGGGAGGGACACATGATTTCCTCCCCCAATCCATTTAAACATACACATTATATTTATGTAATAATAATAATAATAATAATAATAATAAACTTATTATTATTATTATTATTATGAATAAATGTATCATTTATAGCATTCACGTTCTATGTCCAAATGATGAACTTTATACAGAAGCATGACCCTTACATGGAGAAGGAAAATTCAAGAGAATTTTGGATATTTAAGTCAGGCTTGTGGATCGAGTCTATGGAGCACCTAGTAATAATAATAACTTTTAGAATTTTATTATTAACATTATGAAATCTAGTATTTGAAATATATTTTTTTTACAGTGTTATAATGAAAAACCGTTTAAGGATTCATGACCCTGATATCGAGGTTTAAAATTCTAAAATAATATTTAATGTTTAATTCATAATAATTGACTAGGAACATGAAGTGACATACATATGCTTTACGAAGAAATGTGTTTTTTAAACGGGTGTTCAATTTAGGAAAGTGAATAGACTCTCCAAAGTTTTTTTTCTATGAGGGTCACAATGGTGTGATCTGTTTTAAAATTCATTGATGTTTATGATGACAAATCAGTGGTTTGATGGTTTTCCTATTGAACTTATGAAAATACTCATGAATTTGTTAGGATTTTCACCAGAATTTCCATGTACTCTAGGAGTACATGGAAACACCCAGGGGTACAAAGGAATAACCTGGTACTCGGTCATAACTAGGTACACATCCAGGTAATAGAGTGGGATAAGATGCCATGTGGACCCCTTATACTCCTTATAATTCTTAAGAATATTTAACCACTCATATTTCTTTCACTTTGACATGGATTTTGACCTATGAGAATCATATCTTGAATGTATTTTCATGTAGAACATGATAGTGTAGTTTTTAGTGGCTTTTGAGATATGATGAAACATGTTTTCAGAATGATTATCCTTTAGGCAGTGCAAGACAATGACAATGATTAGATAGATCATAAGAGAGATGTTGGGGTATGAAATACCCAAATAGAACCAAGGTGCAGGTCCCCCATACTCATTGAATTAGATTGATAAGGACCTCCTCGACACATTATCCGCAGGTCCTCTACTGATATATTCCAAGTGGAACCCCCTATGTAACTGGGGCTCAGGTCCACTATATGTTGAGTGGAATCTACCTATCATACAAGGGTTCAGATCATCTACCTATAGAGTGGAACCCCTATATGACACAAGGGAGGGGGTCCCCCATATGTTTAGTGGAATACCCATATCGTACTAGGGTAGAAATCCTCTACCTTCTGAGTGGTACCCCTTTTAAACTAGGGTGTGAGTCCTCCATAAGTTGAGTAGAATCCCACTATCATACTCATGTGAAAATATTCTACCTACTGAGTAGAACCCCCTAATGGAACTAGGGTGCATGTCTTCCATATGTTGAGTAGAATCACCCAATTGTATTTGGGTGAGAATCATCCACCCACCAAGTGGCACCCCCAAATAAACTCGGGCGTTATCCATCCATTGATAATTTCTATATGGAACTTGCCTATCATTATAGGGTGTAAGTATTTTACATTAATATCCCCCCCAAATTGTGTAACATAGGGGAGAGGTGTGGGTCCTCTATGTGGTTACTTATTTAGACACACTAGGTGATATACATTAGAGATGGACCCCTTTTACAGTTGTTGGAATACTCATTACCCTTAGCTGGGATATAGAGATTGATATCACCTTTTTATCTCTTTTGAGATTTTTGTTGAGAATATCTAGGTTTTTCATGGTTGTTATCTCACATACCAATTAAAATACCTTTGTTGGGATGATCATACTACTTCTATCATATCTTATATTACTGCCACTTAGGTTTTTGAGGAGTCCTACTCGGTATGTATATACTCACCCCTGTATGGTATTTTCCTGTATGTTTCATGTATTATTCATATTAAATACATGTCCTAGGTTATTTAAGAGGATCATAGGGACACATGGGTGAATTTTACCACGTACAGTGGTTGGGTCTTGGAGACCAGGTGCCAGGATCCATCATCTTTATTTATTTTCTAGTTTTCCTTAGTATGGTACAACTGTTTTGGTTGGGTATGTATTTTTCCCAATTACATTTTAGATCATAGTATCATACTGTTTTTATTCACTATAGTTTGTTACATGCATGAATTTTACTCTATATGTTACTGAATTTTATCATTATTCATCTTTGTTTCTATATAGATAAGGATTGGTGCATGTATATAGGTAATTTATGAAAATGATTCACATTTTAGTTAATACTTTCAATGGTTTTCTCTAGCCCATTTCCTATAAAGGTGGACTTGGGGAAGATATGGATCATCATTATTCCATCCACAAGGGACCTGATGTGTCTAGTTATTAAAATGAAATATTTATTCTATCTATCTAAAATGTTATAGATAGGATGAAATAGACAAGTAATTTTTTCTATCCCATATGGATATCGTACATGGTGAACCAAAGAAGGAAAAAAATGAAATGACCACTGAAAAAACATATAATCCATGTTTATATCATATTTTTATCCTTCATGAATGAATGATAAATGAAGGATCTTGATAATGATAAAAAATTATTGTGGTTAGGGGTGTCATGGATGAGAGTGAATATATGATCCTAAAAATCCCATGGTTATGGAATGTGATGAGATGTGGAATGTATATATAAATAGTGAATAATGTAGCTTAGTTCATTGGAATAAAGGGATTAAAATGGTTGAGGATATGATGTAGAGGCCGAACCCATGGTACATAAGAGAATATTAAATGGGAAATGATGATAAAAAAGGATGAGGAAGTGTATATACACCGTGGTGAGTAGATATAAAAAAGATAGAAAAAGGTTATGATCATCTCCATCCCATGTATGGGGTGTTAGTATTTATAATGGGATATAACAAGGATATTTAGAATTTGATGAGACCGATTCAAATATCAGATCTTTTTCCAACTTCTGTAGATAATATTGATGAAATATAAGATGAAATACATGGTATATATTTCACTTTATTTGGACTATAAATTTTATTTTCAATTTTATCTAAAAAACTCTATGGGAGGAGGTTAAAGGACTACTTCTGAGGGATTAATTCCAATCTCTTTCTCACTCTTTTCTTACAGTAGTATTTTTGTTTCTTTATTTTATGTTCTTTATCATGATTAGTATGATAGGGTAGAATATATTTTATACCATGTGTAATATAGAAGGTGTATTTATTAGTGAATGTTTGTATTTAATTTATTCAATAAATGGGTTTTTAACATCTTTTTTAATTTTTCCCAAAATATTATTTAATATTAGTTCATGACTATTGTACACGAGAGAATGAGTGATTTTAATATATAATTACCAATTTTGTTGATTTCATGCACGACCATTGGGTGAATTAATGTATCTATGTTTAAACATTGTTTTAAGTCAAATATTTCATTAATTAACCAATGTAATTAACAATATAAAAATTTCATTAGTGAGAGAAATAATAATAGCCAAGATCAATGGTTTGCTTAGACATAATTCTGAAAACAATTATGAATAATCATAACTTACCCATTAAACATTTTATACACCTAGACACACTGTAATTGTAATATGATTTTCATTTTTACCCCACTCACTCTTTCATTCCAAATACAAAATAGTTCGGAAATATTATATCATTCCTTATAGTTTTAGGTCTTTATTATTTGGATTAAACAAATTCTTTACCTTCCCCATTATTTTCAACATATGAGTTGCCATATATATACTACATAAAAGTTTTGGGTTGTGTGGACCATGTTATTTTAAATTTATAAATTTAATGATTCCGTTGATAAGTAATTACACCATTTTGTACTTTCGTATTTTTGGAATCAGTTTTGGGGAAATGGAATGAAGAGTACTTTAGATATAAGGTTTAGAAAAAGTATTGTACCTACCCTTATTTATATTTTATGAATTATGTTTTGATTTTTTTATTCCTTTTACACACCAGGGTTTTGGTGGTTGTTTATATGTAGATAAAACATTGGATAAATCCCCATATTCAAATTTATATTCAACTTTCAAGTCTCTCACAAAAAATTGATGAATTTATGAGGAAGATCCAAAGTAGAACAGGATGAGAGAGAAAAATAAAATTATGGATTCCATACCGACTCTCAAGTTTAGTTGAGTTGATCCTACAAGAAATGAAAGAGAGATTTTAATAAGGAAGAAAATTTCTTGAGAACATAGAAATGGAGGTTGATGAAGAAATTTGATCCAATGAGGAAAATTATTTTGAAGAAGTAATTGAAGATCCACCCACATGGGATGCTATTGAAGATAAATTTATGGTAATTATTTCTTTTTTATTATAATGTAGTTAATGACTTTGAAATTTTCATAGTAGATACCCTCACGTATATTATGTCTGAAGTAGAATAATAACATGAATAAAAACACTCTAAAATTAATAATAAAGAAGAACAAGAATAAGTGATGGGTGCTGCAGAACTTTGGGATGCCATGATAAAAATGGTGGAGGATATGTACTTGGTACATAATACTTAAGGGGAGCCTGTAACACCAACTAAAGTGAATAAAAAACTATATAAATAAGAATAAGTGGAATATGGGTACAATATCTAAATATATTTATATATATATATATATATCATAGATGCTCACAATGTTTTGATTTGGTTACCTCCTTTATGAGAATAAGAATAAGAAGTGGTGGATAAATTTGATAATTCTGTTGAATAATTACGTATATATCAACAAAAATATTTTAAAAAAGAGTATTCATATGATGTATGGAAATACCATGATCATATCATCCAATCCATAGGGTTTTCCATTACATGGTGCTCTCCTCAATTTTGGAATAATCCAAGCATGATGAAGATGAGAAAAAGTGCATCAAATGGTTCCCAACAAAATCAGGATCTGGAAAATCCATAAAGGTTTGATATATAACCTAATATAATTATATGATATTAATAAGTATTGTTTATCTAAATGACCATAACAATTAGAATATTTTTAAGAGTAAACCCTATATTTTTTATTACTTTTTCCGAATTTTGTTTAGGTTTTATATTTAGTTTTTGGAATTGGTTAAATACCCTTATCCATTTTAGATTTAATGACATGGTTCTTAAAAATTTAATGAGATATCTGTTTTTTATTAAAATTATAAAAGAAATAGGTAGAAAGAAAAAAAAGGAAGAGGATTGGATATTCATTGGAATTTATTTTTGAGCTTTAAAATTGAATTTACATGCCCCAATTTTTATTTTTTTAATTTACTCAATGATCTAAGAGACATGTTTTTATTAGGAAAACCATGATTCAATGTTTTTAATTATAATGATGCTGAGATTGAATGAATGAAGTGGAAAATTAAATTATTAGAGTCATGTATAAGGTATTTATTTGATGGATCATGATTTGAGGAAATTAATTAATTTATTTAGATTTAATTTCCTTACCATTTTTAGGATTTGAATTTATTTAATTCTTTGTTATTGATTTATTATTATTAAACATTCCATGAGTGACTAGATAATTTTAAATGTATTCATTCTTGATAGGATTTCAAGACCAAATTTCTATAATTAATTTCTTGAGAAAATTTCATGGGAGAACATGGGATATATCACTTACTAGAACTTTCATTTGATCATAGTAAAATCATTAATGTACAAAATTAAATTTAAAATTATTGAGAAATATTTTTAAGACCTAATACATGGATAAAACATTTATATTGAATATTTATTATTCCCTTAGAATCCACAAAACTTCTTGTTTGAAAAGTAGTCAAATTGAATACCCATTATATAATTTATTACCCTAATCTTGGTGTTTTTCATGATATTTAAAAGCTTATGTGTGGGGGATAAATGTTACTTGCGGGAAGGGGATTCACAATATTGAAAGCAAAAAAATATTGGGGGTGTGACTTTATGGTATTTTAGGAAGACTATTAATGATATATTTTATTATACTTTTGTTTCAACCACTCTTGAAATGAGTAAAAAATTATAAAAAAATGGGTTGAGTTTTTAAGGGTTAAGAATCACTAATTATTGGCCATAGATTATTATTATTTGGGGTGTGGTGGTGTATATGATACATTTTTTGATAAAATATTTTATAAAAATATTTATAATTAGGCATAAAATGAAAAAATTAAAAAGGTAAAAAAATAATTCAAGAGGGTGAACTTATTTCATTATTATTTACCTAAAATTTAGCCTAAAGAAGAGGGTGTTCTCAATTTAAAAGACGTTTTAATTTAAATTTAAATTTTATTATCATGAATTTCTCTAAATATATTAACCTTTGTTTTGGGCCTTAATGTTTTTCACATCAATATTTTCTTTTCTTAAGCCTTACATTCATATGATACTAAATTCAATGTTCTCATTATTTCATGTGTTTTTTATCTTTATAAAGTGGAATATGTGGGTACTTTTCAAGAATATGGGAGGAGAATGTACTAATGGTATGTGCATAAATCTACATAAAATATTTATAATGAGTGATGAGAGAAGAAAATCAATGGTTAGTTAAATCATGATTATAATATTTTATGATAATGAGGTAGTATTATTGAATTAATTTTATGAGGAAGTCCATAAATTTTCAATGGGTTAATGTTAAATACATGAGAAGATTATTTCTTTAAAGAGTACGAAGTTGAATTTATATTTTATGAGGAATTTGAGATATTAAAAATTTCATTCAAAATGATTTATTTTAATTACTTTATAATTTAATATTGGTATCATGGGTTCTATTTTATTCTTTTTGAGATTTATGATTAGGGAAAATCATGAGTTTAAGTTTGGTGTTATTTGATTTATTCATTTTATATATGGAAAAAATTTAAATTTAAATGATATATTATAGTAACATTTAATTAATCATACATAATTTATTAATTATTTTATTCTTTGTTGGAATAATAAAACTTTGGAATATTTTTTGGAAAAGGAAAATTATTATGTATTTTTTTAGAGGAATCCCAATTATGAAATGAATATTTATGTGTTTAAGAATTTTGATGGATTTTAACAACGTTTTTTAATATTATAGAAAACATTGGCCTTTATCTCATCTATATAATCATACAATGTGTATCACCCAAATAGTTTATCATATATTAGTTTTCTAATAAATTTAATTTTGTTGATAGTATATAATGAACACAACAACTAGTTGAAAAAAACACTATTTAGTCAGATTTGGCACAGTCAATTAAATTCTAACACTTTTAGAGAATTTATATTGAAAATTTATATTTTATTTAGCTAATAAAATATTTTTTAATTCATACAATATATTTTATAAGCATAATATAATAACAAACCCTATATTACACATAAAAACCTATGTTTCTATAAAATAAGTTTTATGCCTTTTAATGGAGAACCTATTTTAAATCAAAATTTTGACACTTTTATATATTATATTTGAAAAAATAAACTACATATCTTAAAATAAAAATAAAAATATTTACTTTTGTATAATTTTTTGGTATTTTTCTCATAAGTTTCATGTTTTGATGAATAATGATTAAATGATGAATTTTAATTGAAAAAAACTTTTGCATCTAAATAATTTATAATGCTAAATTATATTTTTAACTGGATTTAAGGTATAATTAGATTAAATTTATATATTTTAATACAGTTTAGGTCATTGGAATAAATTTTTAATTTAACATGAAGACAAAACCATTACAATCTTTTGTATGTCTTCACTTTAAAAACTCCTTTTCTCATTTTGTCAACCTGATTAATTTTAAATTATTTAATGAAAATTTTTTGTTATGAATATTAAGAAATGGATTATATTTTTTGAATCAGTGGTTACAAATTATGTAAATATGTTTATTTTCTTTTTGGGCATATAAATAGTAAATTTTGTAATATTTTTAATTACCACGGTTAATGGAAAATCCGGTAATAGTAGGTAAAAATAATATTACAAAGACTATAAAATTACTTTAACAATTATAATATAATTGTATGAGTTTTTTTCAACCACAATTATCCTTTTTACAATATTATATTTTTTTTAAGATACTTGTATAAGAGTATGGAATTTATAATCTTATATTCAAATAAAAGTCAATTTTACCACACTTTTGTTTTCAACAAGTAAAATATTTTTAATATTTGGTTATATATGGAATATGTTAGATAATAGATTTTATTTAGAAATATAAAATTTTTATATTTCTTATTATATTTTATTTTTAATTTTTAGATAATAAATATTTAAATTCAAGGCTTGTGCAATGATGATGAATTTATTATTTAGTTAAAATAAATATCAAATAAATGATATTAAAAATACTAAAATATATATAATTTGTGATGAATAATGCCATACACGAATTTTTTAGATTATTTTTTCATGTTAGTGTTATTTCAAAATAATTAGTTCTAATTTATCTTGGTGTTATGATATTTTCAAAATGTCAAGTAATGAATAACATCAAAATTAACATTGATGATATTTTAAAATAAAGAATATAATATTAAATATTGTTAAATTTATAAGAATATCCATTTCAGCCAAATTATCCAGATAAGTCTCAAAAGTTTATAAATTACTCATTTATTGGTTGTTTTAAATTTTATTGTTATTATATTAGTCCTCAATGTGTAAATAACATGATTCCATTGTAATAGTTAAAAGAGTTAACTAAGGATTAAAGCCAAAAGATAAGGGTAAGAATGTGACATAAAATTGTTTAAAAATTATAGTTTGTGCATATTTGCACACATAATCATAATATATTATAAATAATTCTATTTGTGTCAATTTTTAATTGGAGATTAATATATATTAATTTAAAATTTTGAGAGTTTGTGAAAGTTACCCTCACCTCAATTATAGAAAGGAACCTCTCCCTCACTTACTCACAACACTTTAAGACTTATATATTGAAAAAACCTTGAATATGTTCTTCTCAACATCCTAATATAGGTTATATAAGTTTTGGTTCTCAAAAAGTACCTACCATTGGCCCTTAACGAAGATATCTAAAGCAAGTCCACCGAAGAAGAGGTAATCAATTTTAGTAACTCATTCAAGTTAATTTATTATTCTACTTCATATTCATGTTTTTTCTATTAAAAACTAATACATATAGTATTATATACATGTTTATATTTTATTATGGTTATATTATAACCATATTCAATGTTTTATCCATCCTACGAAAAGAAAAATCACTATGCCTGCATACCTACAACTTACTATCTCCACACCATGGTGAAATATGTTTTTCATCACCACTTTACTCAGATGTGTATAATGATGGAAAAAAGGAAATATATCATAATTATGAAATTATATTTATCCTTTAAAAATTAATATATCATAAACTTCTTTATCCATTAATTTATTAAGGGAATGATCTTGTCGCTCGTGCGTTCCTACGACTTACCGTCTCCATGACGCAATGCAATTCATTTTCCATATCCAAAATTACAGAATGTATCTAAAAATGTATTTAGTGATTAAATATGATCTTTTTTATGTTAATATAATTATTTATATGTTGGATATATATATTTCAAATGAAAAAACCTGAGAACTTTATGATAAAACAAGCATGGGAAAACAAAGTAGTTAACACCTGAAATAAGGGTAACAAAGAAATATTATCAACAAAAGGGTGATAAAATAATATAAAAGTAACAAATATGATATCATAAATATGAATAAAATTATAATATAAATTAATAACATGTTTTAAAAAATTATTCAAGAGGTTAAAGCCTATAAAAATAAAAATGAAGTGTGAGGTAAAGAAGTTTCATCCCACTTTTTACATACGTGACATAAATTTAATATTCACCAATTACTTATTTTGTGTTGTATACTGAATTACCCTTTAGATATATTATACCAAGAATCCTTTTGTCTTCATGGTATTCAAATATTTTAAAATGGTATGGGACACATTGATTTAAAATATTTGTTTAAATTGATTATTTAACATACAGAGAATGCTTTGAACATGTACGAAATGGGCTGGGGACCATTTAAAGTAAGCCCCTTGATGAATTAGTAGTATTATTGGATGAATTTTTTGGCCAAATCAGATTGGTTTCCACCCGATATTCTAAAACATCTATTGAAATATATTTATGGTAAAGGTATCATGTGCCTAGGAAACATGACGTCCAATAATGAAGTATTTCCTATATTGAGAATTCATTTATTATTATTAGTATCAATGATATTATTAATTTGAAATTATCAATGGATTCAATTCATTATCAGCTTATTTATTTGAATGACATGTTCATTCTGTTATTGAAATTTCTATATTTATTTTTTCTCATTGAATCATTATTACTCCCACTGGACTTGCCCTTACTAAGTATTTAATCTCACCGTTATTATGTTTCCTTTCCCAAGGTGATGAAGATGAATGATTTTAATGAGTTTCAAGGATAATGAGATTTTATTTTTGTTATAATTTATTTCATTTCCCAGTGTAATATGAGTATCATGTTCGTAATCTTGTTTTCTTGAAAACTTATAAGTTTTTTTGACTCTTAGGGATCAATGATTGTATCTATAATAATGTAACAAAATAATTCACCGACTATAGGCTGTAGGGGTCGGGGAATTACAATTGGTATTAGGGGAAGTTTAACAGAAAAATTGGGAACAAGATTTAGAGAACTTATGTTAGGAAACACAAAAATAAGATAAAAATTGTGGATAAGTATAGAAGAACGTACTAGAATTGTTGAAAGTTATATATTATGTGGGTATTTGTAACAATACATCCCCATTTGGATACTACAAGTGGCCATGGTTCTTACACATATGGACCTTATGGTAACAACTCTAGAAAAGGGTGTTGGGCCCAGCTCGGCATAACCTGGTACATGAAAATGGACATTACAACAAACCTAGTTTGACACTCTCAAGTGATATTTTTTATATAATTCACATTTTATTTACCTACCATTTTGAAGGATTTAAAATTAATGATTTCCCAATGATACCAAAGCTATTTATTTATAATGCATAAAATTTCAATTTATGTTGAGTGTTATACCATATTTGAATTTATTTATTTATGATCTTATTCAGTATATTCCATTATTTAGAAATGGTTTATGGAAGGACAAATGGTATCAATACTGATAGAAATTATGTAGGTTTTCATGCAGAGGAAACCAATACAGCTTGTATTGGAATAGAGAAAGTTATGATGATATTAGGGAAACATAATAAGGGTATAAAAATAACCTTTATGAAATGGAGAAACCTATTTTGTAGAGATATTATCCTATGTTGGATATCTTTATGAGATAGAATCACCCGTCATTTAGTGGCACTACAAATGCAATTATATCTGAGAAATGGATTAAGTATCTTGAGATGATATTTACAACCTTGAGTTGCAATGAAATAAAAAAGTTTACACCTACCATGTGTTGTATCAAAGGTGGTTATGACCATTGGAGGTCCTTGATCCATAATACTATATATGAAGAAGAAATAAAACTCATAGAATGATGAACTTTTAAGGATAAATTCTTCGATAAATACTTCCATTATGATAAAAAATTGAGATGAATAGAAAATTACTTGGATTACAGAAAAAGTAAGAAGATGGTGTTGTATATTATTAATATAACATTAAAAGGTTATCTAGGTATGATAAAAATTACATATGAAACACATTATGAATTATTGACAACTTCATTGAAGGCATTAAGAAAAATCTCTAAAGGGAACTAGTTTCTTTTAATTTTTCATCATACAAAGAGATACTTTTATGTGCCATCAAAATAGAGTATGAATTCTCAAGATCATACATATTAAAAGGATTCCATGATAATAATAGGTCTTCTAAAAACCATGAAAAATGTAATGTGTCAAATAATAATAAGAAGAAATATCCATCATGTGAAAACTGTGGAAAGTGTCTCCTAAGGAAATGCTTGAAAGGCATGGGATTTTTTTATAAGGGTGGAGAAAGAGGTCATTATTCCATGGAAATTCTTGAGATGAGGCACTATACAAATTAATTCCCCAAGCATTAAGGGGATCTACAAAAAAAGAGGCCATGGGGAGATTTAAAATCTTAGGCAATCACTACAACTAATGTAGAAGTACCCAATGAAGTGGAGGATAATACATTAATCTTATCTTCAAATTTAACGAATTCTTTATTTTATTCTAGATTTTGGAACTCCTTTTTATCTACCTTGTTTACAAAGAAAGGTAATTATTTCCATTTTGATTTAATAAGAGAGTTTTTAGTAAAAACTACAACGTGAAGTCTGATTTCAACAACGTTGTTTTAGGAACTTACAATTATAAAACATAGATGTGCTTTACTTAATGACATTATTACATACATATAGTTGAATTTTATATAATCCATAGTATGGACTGACTATCAGAAACATGAATTAAATATTTATTTCAAGAGGAAGGAAATTAGAGTTTGTTAGGAAGATGGAAAAATCATTATCTTTAGAGAAGAAGCTTCCTCGCCTGATTTTTATATATATCCACCCCTAGTAGATCTACTGAATGAAATTATAGGGGAAGAATAGAAAGAAATATCAGGTGATATAGAAGGTAATATTAAAATTTGGGATGTACTTTTTGTGTGGGAATACTTTGATGTATTTTATGAAAAACTACATAGACACCCCCCAAAGCATAAAGTTGAATTTTCCATTTATTTAATCCCAATTCTAGGACATTATCAAAGAATCCCTTTAGGCTGGACACTATGGAATTCCTGGATTTAAAGAAACAATAAGAGGATTTGGGTAATAATATATTTATCCCCTCTAGTGTTTCACCATGGGGATCCCTTGTTATCTTTGTTAGGAAGAAAGATGTATCCATGAGGATTTGCATTGATTTTAGGGAAATAAATGCAATTACAATAGAGAAAAAGTACACTCTACATCACATTGATTACTTGTTTGATCAAATTTATGGAGCCCAATATATTTCAAAGATTTAAATTCATTCTATGTATCGCAAATTGAGAGTAAATAAGGAAGACACTATGAAGACAAATTTTCAAATGAGGTATGAACATTACAAGTTTACAGTAATTCTATTTGGACTGACTAATGAACCCTCTGTTTTTATGGAGAAAATGAAAAATGTATTCATGGAATATCTTGACGTTTTTGGGGTAGTCATTGATGATATTCTTATATTTTCAAAATTCTTTGAGGATCATGAGAATAACTTATGGATCATTTTTAAGACTCTTATATGGGATGAGTTATATGGTAAATTTAGTAAGTTTAATTTTGAGATTTAAGAAGTTATTTTCTTGGCCATATTGTCTCTAAAGATGTAATATCGGTCGATACTGCAATGACAAGGTAGTCAGAGAATGGACTACACTAAGAAACATAACCAAGGTATTTAGTTTCATTTTTTTGGTAGGATACTTTTGGAGGTTAATTCAAAATTTGTCCTGATTTGAAACCCTATTAACCAAGATTACACATAAAGGGGTTATGTTTTGATAAAATAAAGTGAAGATTATTAAATTTTCGGATTTTTATGCTTCCATATGGTAGTGATGGTTTTGTCATATATAGTGATTCATTGAATAAAGGACTTGGTTGTGTCCTAATGAAAAATAATAAAGTTATCACATATGAATCAAGGATTTTGAAGACTCATGAAAAGATATTTACAACCCATGATCTTGATCTAGAACCGATAATATTCACTTTTAAAATATAGATACATTATCAATATGGTGAACTATGTGAGATATACATCAATCATAAACATTTGAAATAAAACTTCTCACAAATAAGAGATCAACATGAAACAAAGACGATGGCTCAAGCTACTTGATGATTATGATATCACAATACACTACCACCTAGGGAATGAAAATATGGTAGTAGATTTATTGAGTAGGAATGATCATGGGGTTCTAACCCAAATGAGGATTGAGTCAGATCCTTTGTTCATGGATACAGTAAAGATGGATATGTGAATTTATAAGGAAGGATAGACTTGAAATATTTTTCAAATGATTTTAAAAAATATTTATTAGAGATGATAAAAAATTATCAATATTATGATGAGAACATTTAGAAGAAAATTAAATGTGCGAAGGAAGGAAAATTGTAAGACTTTTTTTGTGAAGATGGTGTTCTAAAATTCAGAAAGAGGAAATTTATTGAACCATGAATGTTCCTTGCTGAAAATGGAGTCTGGTTTTTGTTTATTTTCAATACACACTTGGATAACTTGGGATCTTTTAGGCAAAGTGATTATACAGTATAATATGACTAAAATATTAAAGGAGACGTCATTTCCCAGTGTTTTTCAAAAAGTTTAGTTCAAAAACTGGAGGAAGAGGCTATCATCACGAAAGGATGTTTTTTGGAATCAAATCTTAATAAATATAGTAAAATCAAGGGTTTTATAAAGATTAGGATTCACAAAGATTTAGATTCATTGAGATATAGTGCTTCAGAAGTGAGGAATGAGTTGATGGAATTCTCTATGACTACAAGAAGTGTACCACTACGAATGCATGATGAGTTAATGGTAATCTCTGTAGATGTGATAAATCTCATTGGAGCTTCACGAATGGAGGAGCCTTGAGAAGATGTTTTTAAGGGTTCATGAAAAATTAACTAGAGGCATGGGAGTCTCATGGTGTTCTGAGCCTATATATATATGGATAACCTCACTTCATTACACATGAAAATATTTTGAGAAAATTATTAATCGCTCTGATTTCATGAATGCTAGGAGATTCACGAATCTGGTTTTTATGAGAGAATGAGAATTGTGAAAATATTAGTTAAGTCCTTACTAATTCTAATGATTCTGAGAAATGAGAGTTTTGAGATGATTGGGAATTCCATAATGAATTAGTGAGCATTGTGAAGGAAGTTTTTTATTTAGAGGCTTGTTGCTTTGTGATGATTATGATATTCATGAAGGATCATTGTGAATTGAAATATTGAATGTCATGTTTAAATGAACAATGATTTTAAGTGCATCAAATCAATAATTTGATGCAAGAAGAGTCTCGTGATATTTAAGGATAAATACATACATGCTAATCTACTAAATTGACATTCAAGTCATTCAACTAAGTAAAACATCACCCGAGGAGGTGGGCTAGAGGGAGTCAAGGGAAGTGTTTTGAGGGATAAAATGAGCTATCCCTAAAATGTGATAAAGGTAGTGTGTCTGACATATAGTGACTATGTATGAATATATGTATGCCATAAAGTGAGAAGATTAGTGGATTTTGGATTGAATGACACACTATTGGTGTATCCTCCTTGGGCTAACCCTTAGTGTTGTACCATGTAAAACTGATGTGTTGTCTCTCTACATGTTAATGTTTAATTACTATATGATTCATTCAAACATGTTTAACATTTTCCTACCATCTTGGTAACAAGATCTGTTATTTTAAAATAAAATGTTTACAACTTGATTCACCCTGCCCCTCTCATCGTGATCTAGGGTACTACAAGTGGTATCAAACCCAAGGTTTTCTTATACTGAATTCTATATAGTAAAGCTATTCTCTTTTGATGATTTGAGTATATTTTCTGAGTCAATAATGAATTTCAGTTTTGATAAAGATTTAGTTATATCTTAACATAGTTATATATCTAACAAGACCATGATGAACTAGAAAATAAAATAGAAGGTACATTTGATGAATTCCTTTTTAGGAGGTCTGTGTAAACACCTTTGAAAGTTTTCCTGAAAAAAATTATCCCAAAACAAGTGGTTATGATGATAAATCTCCAACCTTGTAGGTTTTTTTAGTTGATAGATTAAGAAATTTTCTACATGACATTCCCAAATAAAGATCCTCCATTGTTTTCGGAGTCTTTCAATGTATGCAGGCAGAGATCACCCCACTAGAAAAAGAAGTAGATAAAATAAAAAAGTGATTGCAAGGAAAAATTATTTAATATTCAATGATCTCGTGGAATATTGTAACATTTGAATAAAACAAATAGGGAACTTGAAATATGTTTCTCAAAATACATCCATGAAATTTAAGTGAATTATGGATTCAAAAAGACTCTTAAAGAAAATATCCATGCGCTTGAATAGAAATCGGAAAATAGAAATGATGCCAAGGGATTAAAATTGGAAGAAATATCAAATAAGATCAAGGAACATGGATCTTTGATTCATAATATTTTTAATATTCTTGATTATTAAGTTGTTATAATTAATAAGGTTTTTGAAGAAAATATGATTATGATTGAGGATTATAAAATCCTCCTCAATATGACATGTGTTGATTTTGAAGCCTAGTTATACAATCTAGAGAATACATATATTGAGACTTCATAAAATAAGGAAATATTTGATACATATACATAATGTTCAATAGAGTATTATAAATAAAAAATACCTCCAACTTGTGATAAAAATATCACAAAATCTTTTTTTGATCTATCTCTTGTAGCAGAGAAGAAATAGGCACCATCCATACAAACATACATTTCTATTTCTGAACCTATTATCATGACAAATATAGGTTGTAATAAAAATACTAAAAATTAATGGATGAATAAGGGTGATAAGAAACCTACCACCATGACTAAGTTCTATAGGAAAAACATTATTGAAGCCTGTTCCCCACAAAGATAAAAAATGTCATAAAGAAAAACCAACAACCTTATACAGAAGTTATATATAGATCAAGGTTCATAATGTTGGTTCATGCTTATCTGAACATGAATTCAATGTTGTTAAGAAAATAGGACCATAAAAGCATAGTAAGTATAAATAATCTACCTTGGGAAGAAATTAGTAGAATATTGTGATAAAAAATTGTCCCAAAAATATTCCAAGTAAGGAAGATGAGAAGACCCTGGATTCTAAATCCAAGAAGTTGAATGGCAGTGAATCTAAAATAACTACTAAGAGGGAAGACACATCAAAGAACAATTGTGGAAGATCCAAAAATTCAGTAATAGTTCCTAATGACTTGTAAATTATTTGGCCAGAAAATTAGGAAAGAATGCAGAAACATGAAGATGAACAAGCTAAGGATGATGAAAAGGGAAAAGAAAATATTCCACATGATGAATAAAAAGTTAATGAGGGTTTTCAAACTAATGTAAAAACTTGATTAAAATAATTTCTATGTGATATATGTAATAGATGTAGTCAAATTGAAAACATTTATTTAACCTTACTACCAAAACAAGAAGTATTCTTTTAGATAAGTAAGAATGCATCATCCATGGAGGCTGTTAAGAAGAAAAATACCCCATAAAAAGAAAAATAAAATATGAAGAGATAAATTCCACCATAAAATAAATTAGAACTATGGAGAATATGTGTAATTATGAATACAGGAGAAGATAGAGAAACTTGGTTAAGAAGATCAGCTCAATCATGCAGTTCGTATTGATGATTTAAGGAGGATCCACATTATTCCCATAATCACTGGTTATTGTATTTTTTCTTATAATCCAGCGAATTAAATGAAGAAGTAAGTAATTTGGGGGAGAATCTGAGAAGTAGTGATGGTTTTCATTTTTTCTGATAGCCTAGATGAAAAAGTCTCCATCCTTGAATGATTCGTAAATTTAGTATTCAAATAAAAAGATGATGGATGATCATTTATTTGAAGATGAATATGTTCTATTCTGGAAAACTAGGATAAAAAAGGTACCATCTTGCCTTGATCTTTTTTCTAGTATCCTGGAGAAAAACTGATCATGGGGACTATCCATGATGAAGTTGTGAATATTGTCCAATGTGGAAAATCCCATATTAAAGATCTATTCTAGCATATTAATCATACTATTATTTCTTGAAATCCATTCTTGATGAGATCAACCACTATAAAGATGCTAATAAGAGTCTCCCTTGAGGGGAGGAAAATGAAGAAGCCTCAATTCAAAGGAGGAGGTTCTGATCATAATCTCTATATGAATAATTGAATATAAGATCAATTTATGGTGCTTGTGTACATGTATGATATTATATTTGGCATTAATAAGTAGGGATGAGTGAAATAATTTTTTAATCACATGAAATCAGAATTTTAAATTTATATAATTGGTGAACTCACGTAATTTTGGGGGATGAAAGTGATTCAAAAAAAGGATTTCACTTTCATTTATTTGAAAATATATGCAAGAGAGTTCCTAATGAAATTAAATATTCATGAATCCAAACTAATGTCGACTCTGATTGTGGATGGAATAAAACATGTAAATCATGAGGATGAGACTAATGTGGATGGAACAATTTATAAGATGATTATTATAATATTATTATATGTGATTTCAACATTTCTAGATATTGTCTCTAAGAAATTCTAGGAAGTCCTCTTTTAATGTATTTCAAAGGAAGATAATTTGGTATATATTAAATGAATCATGAGATATATTCAAGGTACAATTAATTTTTTTTTATACATTTTTTTCGGAAGAGAAATTGAATTTTTAACATTTTCTAAAGATGACTAGGCTGGAGACATGGCTGATAGAATTTTCACAAGTTGTGGTGAATTTTTCATTTGAAACAAATTTATTGTCTGGTTGAGCAAGAAATATGAGTGAACATATCTTAGTATTAAAAAAGGAGAGTATATATTTGAAATAGAGGATTGCACTTAGCTATTATAGATGATGAAACAAGTGATTGATATTGTTGATGAAGTGAAACAACTGATGTTGAACCACTTTGAAAATAAGAGCACAATTGATAGTATGAAGAATCTGGTTCAACGCTATTATAAATAACATATTGATATTATATATCACTTTATCAAGGAGAAATTTGAACAAATTGAGATTAAAATAAATCATGTTGGAACTAATGTCCAAGTGGATGACATTATGACTAAGCCACTGGTAACACATGTGTTTGAGAAACATCGATTGAACCTCAGTGTTCACCCACCACCCAATGCATGAGGAGGTTACAAACAGTCCCATATTCGTAGTTTTATTAACTATATTAATCTATTTTTTTGATGTGATGCAATTTTATTGGGGAGATATGATCTAGGATGAGTGTGTTTCAGCACTATAAGTACAAATATAGGTCCTTTGTGTTTATTTCCAAATGTAGAGAATAGAAAAATTATGGAGAAATTCAATTTTATAAAAGTGTGGTGGTTTCATTTTTTATAAAACCATTCAATGATTCTATGACATGATGATAATATGGTGTTATGATAAAATAATTGAGGGCATGAAATGCTTCAATGACAAGATCAAAGCTTAGCATGGACATATTTAAGAATTACAAAACTCAAGAACCCAATGAATTATTCACCTCTTGTTTTCTACACTGAGAATTTATCAAGTAGACATAGAGTGTTAGCTGATTTTTTTCCCGCATATCATGTCCTCATAGTGGTTAGTGTTTTATTGATTTTTTATATAGATTTCCAAAAAACCAAACATGGAGGATTATTGGAACCAAGGATGTTCATTTCTCAAAATGGAGAATGTTTTTTATTATTTTCAATCTTCAAATGGATGATCACAAATATTTCAAAGAAATTGATCGTATAGTACAAAATGAATATAGTATTAAAGGTGACATCATTTCCTAGTGTTTTCTACATTTTTGGGCTAAAAAAGGAGGGAAAGGATAGTATTTAAAAAGGTTGTTTTTTGGAATCAACTCTTCATAAATATGGTAAAATAATGGGTTTTGTGAAGTCTATGTTTCATAAAGGTTGAGATTCAAGAGTGTGTGAGAGTTTATGGGTTTCTCTATGACTACAAGATGTGGAAAATCATGAATATACAATGATTTTATAATAATCATTGTGATTAAAAAAATATCACTAGAGCTTCGTGAAAGGAGGATATTTGAGGATATGTTTTTTAGGGTTCATGAAAAATATTTTAGAGGAATGTAAGCTTAGTGAAAGGCTGATGCTATATATATGAGGCCACACCAACTTCATTACACACAAAAACAATTGGAGAAAATTCTGAATTACTTTGATTTCATGAAGTATAGGAGATTCACAAATCTGTTTTTCTTTGAAATATTATGCATTGAAAAATGATTATTTATGTCTTAAAGGATGCTAATAATTTAGAGAAATGGATGTTTTGTGATGAATAGGTATTCCATGATGACTCAGTAAGAATCGTAAATGCAGATTTTTTCACAAAGGAAGTTTACTTGGAGAAGGTTGTGAGCCTTGAAATGGAGCATCATGGATGGAATTATTGAACATCATGTTTAGTTGAATTGTTCTTTGAAGTGCATCAACTTGTGACTTAGATTCTAGTAGAGTCTCATGCTAGTCATAAAAAACATAAATTCTAATCTACTTAAGAGACCTTGAATTCATTAAAATGAGTAAGAATTCACCCAGGGTAGTGGGATAGGGGGATTCAACATAAGTGTTCCGAAGGAGGTATAGGTCTATCCCTAAAATATTATAATGTCAGTGTGCCAGAAATAGTGTGATTGTGTCAGAACATATGTATTACACAACTAGTGAAGGTTTGTTTATTTTGGTTTGACTGACACACTATCAGTGTATGATCCTATGACTATCCCTTAATGGTGAACCTAGTAAAACTATTGTGTTGTATCCTTTCATGAGATTGTTTAAATACTATATGATTCCTTCATACATGTTTAAAAATGTCATACCAATGTGGGAACAATATCCTCTATTTTAAAAGTAAAATTTGACACCAAGATTCATCTCTCCCCTCTTAGGGTGATATGGGGTCCTATAACCATGTGTTAAATCTATTCTTAATCTTAAAAGTGAATTATTGGAAAATTTTCATCGTTAAAATTTTTCTATACACTATGGTAGAAAAAATATTTTTAGGTACGTGATGGATAATTTTTGGTGGGATAACATGCAGTGGGAAATTGATGATTATGTGTCCAAATGTTTAGTTCGTCAATAAATGAAGGCTATGAGAAAGAATCCTAAATGATTTCTACACCTCTTTTTATTCTTTTGTCTAAATGAGATGAAATTACTATGGAATTTTTCATGGGACTACCAAATACTCCTAGAATGAATACTGTGATATGGGTTATTATTGATCACCTTACCAAATCAACACATTTTCTTGCTATAAAAGAATTTTTACCTCTTGAATGAAAAAATACTATATATTAATTAATTTTTAAGTCTTTATGGTTTACCTATATTTATTATGTACGATTGAGATCCCCATTTTACATCAAAATTCTAGAAGTGTCTTAAGAAGGCTCTAAATACTATGATTCATTTGAGCACTACCTACCATCCTCAAACTAATAGAAAGTCTTAAAGAATAATTAAAACAATGGAAGACATGTTTATATAGTGTTCAATATTCTTTCAAGTTATGTGGGATTAGTAAATACCATTGGTATAGTTTTCGTACAATAATAGTTTCTATTCATGTATTCAAATGGCACTGTATGAAGCGTTATAAGGAAAGATTTTTGGTTCTCCATCTTGTTGGGATGAATTTGGTGAAAGGAAACTCATAGTACCATAACTTGTTGAAGCGACAGTAAAAAAAGTAATGTCTATTCATGAACATTGTTTCTGACGCTTTCTCCAGGGCGCGCGTGTCCATTCGCTTGGGCGCGACATGCACAAATTTTTATTGCCCCACATTCATGCTTTCCAAAGGCAGGCGACATTCGCTCCTTATTCAAAGATGTCTTCTCCTTGATCGAAATCAGGATGATGGGATGCCGGTTCTTCCTTCAGTGGATTCCTCCTCGGGACTCGTCACCTAGTCCAGATCTCCCTCATAGATTTAATACGTTGTTCGTGAAACTCTTCCAAGTGCCATGTTTCCATGGTCGTTGGTTAATTACACTGCTTCTGTCCGGACATTCCAAGGGGTATGGTCAGAGAAGCAACCTTTATTTGGGGGAGTAGTCACGTCGAGGCATCATTAACGTGTCTGAACGCTAGGGAATTGAAATTTCTATCTTTGGTCCCTTATTATAGGGCTTCTTGAGGGGGTAGAAGATCGAGGAATCCCACATCGAGTGAGAGGAATCATATGCCATTGACATGTATTTGAGGTTTTTGTCAGCTTCCTATTTTTAACACGGGGTATGCCGCAAGTTTAATGTCCAATGGAGATGGTTCAGGCTGATCAGAACAGTAGCTGGAGTGGATCAGATTGAAGAACCCCCTTGATGGATTACCGATATTGGGGCCAGCACAGGGGAGGCTTCTCGAATACTGTGGGAGAAGAAATGAGGTGGCATTATCTTACCAGGATGTGGCGGCCCGGGTAAGAATCAGGATGGGTGATGGAAAATTGAATGGAGTGTAGGAGGGATGAGATGGGACTGTCATGGAGATGACAGTAAAGATGGGCTTGAGCCTCAAAGAGCCCTATGACGTATCCCTGTGGCAGGGAATCAAAGTCTGCGTAGTTCGGTTGGTAAGAACCGACATGAAGGGGGGGTCAGATCGACCAATGGGTTGTGGGATTTAACCTCGGGAAGGTTTCCTACGTACCATGCCTTGACATGGATCAAAGTCCACGTAGTTTGGAATGAAGCACCAGTGAACCGATGTGAAGAAGGACCTTGGCCCAGATAAATTGTGGTGGGTATTGAACCTCAGTGAGGCTTCCAACGTACCATGCCTTGACATGGATGAAAGTCCTTGTAGTTTGGGTTGAAAAGGGGGTGTTGAACTGAAATGAAGGGATGTCGGAGCAACTGGGTGGCATGATCATAATGACTTACCACTGGATTGCGATGCAGTTTAATGTCATGCGGGACAAGGGCGTGTCGGAGAACCGACGTGAAAGGGGACCTTGGTCCATTAGATTTTGGGCTTGAACCACTTGGAGGCTTCCTACATACCATGCCTTGACATGGATCAAAGACCCCGTAGTTCAGAAGGGATGAGGGTGTCAGTGAACCGATGTGAAGAAGGACCTTGGTCCGATGGGCGATGGGCTTGAACCTTTGGGAGGCTTCCTACATACCATGCCTTGACATGGATAAAATACCCCATAGTTCATAAGGTGTAGAATATAGTTTAACATCATGCGGGATGGGGGTGAACCGACGTGAAGGAGGTCGAAACAACCAAGTGGTGGGCTTGAACCTCGTGGAGGATTCCTACATACAATGCCTTGACATGGATCAAAGTCCTCATAGTTTGGGTGTGGTTTTGTTAGCAAACTGACATGGAAGTGAACCCAGGGGTCCACTGGTAGTGGGCTTGAACCTCATAGAGGCTTCCTACGTACCATGCCTTGACATGGATCAAATTCCTCGTAGTTCAGGTGTGCATTTTAACATCATGCAAGACGGGGCATTTTGGGGCTTACACTCTGAGCCGGCCCAGAATGTGTCATGGTCGGTGCTCACACTAAGCCCACGGGAGTCATGCTCGGTGTGAGAAACAAAAGGTTGCAGAGACCTGATGATCACATAGCAAAGGGTGTGTCTGTGAGAAGCTAAGAGGGGCTTACACTTTAGGCAGCCCATGGTGTTGGGACTTACTACAGGATGGAGGCTCGAGGGAAACAATGTGCAGAGGGAGGGGGATTTGGGACCAAAGAAAGGAGGTACCTCGTTCCCTATCATGCCCTCCACTGGCCTTGGCAGTGGGGAATTACGGAGGTTCATGGGTGCTACCTTCCGCCAGAGGGGATAGAGGATTACACCAAGGAGGTTTCCCTTACCCCGCAGACAAACGCCACTCCAAGAGTGATAATATCATCCCATGTGGGGGGTGATTCCATCCCCGTGGAGATGAATGGGTGTAAAGAATTTCCGAGCTGGGGGGACCCTACGTGCGAGGCACGGGGCCGAATCATATTTTAGCGTCATGTGTTGAGGACAAAGTGCTTGGTAGTTTGACATCCTGCAACTCGGATGAGGTGGGTTTCCTCTGCACCCCTAGGACTTACATAACTGGTACCCTCTTCTCCTTGTGGGAGGGAAGGTACTGATAATACCATGGTGAAGGGGGGTCGTAGAGTGAACCATCGAGGGGTCTACGTTAGCGTGGCTATGCGAAGAAGCAATAGCTATTAGCGTACCTATACGAAGAAGAACTATGCTAAGAAATTCTACAGGTGGTATCATACAGGGGACTTTGAAATCACATCGCAAAAACCTAGAGGGTCACACGGGAAAAGGAATTTCCAAACAGAGGGGTCCATTGGCTGGGGCCTTGCGGAACTCGGTTACTCTACATAGTAGAGGGAAATTGCGAAGAGGGGTGCTTCGCGAAGTGGAGTGCCTTAGCCTTATCATGGAGAGGACATGCGAATTGAAGGTGCTTCGTGAAGTGGAAGGGTGTTCAGGGAGCACTGCCTCGCGAAGCATAGGTGACTCGCGATGTGAAGATCTATGAAGCAGTGTGATTCGCGAAGTACAATGACCCTACCTTGGCATCTGGATCACATGTACAGGGTGGGTGTTTCACGAAGCATAAATGCTCCATGACTGCCCGGGTTCCCTTGGTGATCTCCTTCTTTCACGAATGACCTTAGTCTTCGTGAAGGGTATCCCTCTCAGAAGAGTGGTTAAAAACGAGACAAGGCGGAGGCCCATCGTGATGCAAAAATACCTCACAGAGCTCATGATTCCTAGAGAAAAGGGTGCTTCGCGATTTGGGAGTTGAGAAGCTGATAGGTTGTATTGTCCATCCCTGGGGCTTAGGGGGAGCTGGGTATTTATAGCTAAGAAGAACCACGAAGCAGAGCTCACGTGGAGCGAAGGGGGCTTCGGTTGCTTCGCGGCAGGTCGCGAACGTCAACCAGGTTCGTGGAGAGGTACCACCTCCTTTGCTTCGTGGTGGGTTTGCGAACGTCAGGGGAATTCACATAGATTTACCACCTCTGGTGATTTGCGGAGGGTTCTCGAATAACAGGGGAGTTCACGGGGCTTCCCACTTTTGTTTCTTCGCGGAGGGTTTGCGAACGTTAGGGGAATTCATGGGGCTTCCCGCCTTTGTTGCTTCGTAGCGGCCGCATTGCTTGGGGGGCTCCACGCCGGGGCTTCACGAGGCAGGCCAAGGGAACATCTTTTCTTCATTCTTTTTTTCCAATATTTTGGTTCCAACAAACATATTAACACATCTCAAAATAGGCAAAAGAGTTATGCCGATAATCAGAGGAAGGATCTAGAGTTCCAAGTGGGATACCATGTTTTCATGAATGTTTCTACATGAAAGTGTGTTATAAGGTTTAGTAAGAAAGGGAAATGGATTCTTATGTATATTTTACCCATTAGGATCCTTTAAAGGGTTGTATTTTTTTCATATCATTTGATAATACTGCCAAATATATGAATAGTAAATGATGTGTTTTATATATCTTTTCTAAGAAAGTACATGCCTTACCCAACGTATATTCCCACCTCTAATGATATAAAGTTAAAACATGAAATTTCATACTTTGAATAATACATCAAAATTATTTCTAATAGATATCAATTATTGAGTAATCAGATGAGTTGTTTGGAAAAGGTACTTTGAAGAAATCAAAAAATGGAAGAAACAATATGGGAACTAGAGGATTCTAAGATGGAGAGAAACCCACATTTTTTAGTAGGTAACAATAATAAAATATCTAGTATGAATGTTTTGTTAGATGGAATAATGTAGAACCCCATGTGTTTACCATATTTTCTATTTAGAATAAATTTTATTTTTTTGATAGCTAATAATGCACGCAACAACAGGTTTGAACAAAACACTATTTTGTCACATTTTGGGCAGTCAATTAAATTATAACACTTTTAGAGAATTTTTATAGCAATTTTACATGTTATATATACAATACTAATATTTTACATTCATCCAATATATTTTATAGGCATAATATAAGAACAAACACAACATTACACATAAAAACCAATATTTTTATAAAAGTAGTTTTATCACCTTTTAATGGAGAAGCTATTTTAAATCCAAATTTTAAAACTTTAATGTATTATATTGGAAAAAATAAACTTATTATTTTAATTTTTAATATAAAATTTTAATGTTTTTTATTTTCGGAATTTTTCTGTTAAGTTCCATGTTTTGATGAATAGTGATAAAATAGTGCATTTTATTTGAAAAAAACTTTTTCATCTAAATGATTTATAGTGTTAAATTGTACTTTTAATTAGATTTAATGTTTAATTAAATAATTTTATTTAATTTAATACAATTTAGTTCATTGGAATAAATTTTATATTGAATATGAATATAAAAAAATTACTATCTTTGGTATGTTTTCACTTTAAAAACACATTTTATAATTCTGTAAATGAGATTAATTTTTAATTAATTACTGGAAATTCTATATTATGAATTTTAAAAAATGGATTCCATATTTTGTATTAGTGGTTAAAAATTTGATAAATATTTTTCTTTTATATTTTGGCATATGAATAATAAATTTTGTAATATTTTAATTACCACGGTTACGGTTAAATAAAGTAATTATGAGTAAAAATAATATTATAAATACCATAACATTACTTTAATACTTATCCTAATTTCATTGAGTGTTTTTATTTCGACCAAAATGATCCTTTTTTTCTGAAATTATAATCGTTTAAAGAAACTTGGATGAGATAATGACATTTATAATATTATATTCAAAGAGAATTCAATTTTGTCACACTAATTTTTTAACAAGTGAAATATTTTTTGTACGGGGTCATATAGGGAATCTATTCGATTATAAATATTATTTTGAAATATAAAATTTTTATCATTTTCATGATAATTTATTTTTAATTTTTATATAATATATAGTTAAATTAAATTCCTTCACAATGATGATGAAACAACTATGTAATTAAAGAAAATTTCAAATAAATGATATTAAAAAAAATAAATATAAATTTAGAAGATTAATGTCATTGAATTTTTTTAGATGAATGTTACATATTATTGGTGTTTTAATTTTTTTTCAAATTTATCTTGTTATGATAATTTAAAAAATTCATGTAATTAATAATATCAAAATTGAAATTATTGATATTTTAAAATAAATAATATTTGAGTAAAAGATATAAAATTTCTAAGAATATCAATTTCATAAAAATTCTTGACGTAGTCTTAAAATTTCATCTATGAATCATTTATTGGTCTTTTATCATTTTATAGTAAATATATTACCCCTCAATGTGTAAATTTTATGATGTCAAAGAGTTAAAAGGGTCACCTAAGGGATAAAGCCAAACGATAAGGATAATAATGTGACCTAAACATGTTTAAAAATTATTTTTAAGAGTATTTAGACACATAATAATGTTATAGTTTAAATAAATCACTCTTTACCCTTATGAAATTATAAATTAATTTATATTAATTTAATATTTTGAGAGTTTCTGAATGTGACCCTCGCCTAAATTATTAAAGGGAACCGCCTCCCTGACATACTCACACAACATTGATCCTTTTATATTTACCAAAACCTAACCATTTACCTTAACAACATCCTTATACATGTTATTGAGGTTTTGGTTCTTCTAAAATACCTACTATATATTCCTTAAGAAGAGATTTAAAGGAAGTTCCCCGAAGTATAGGTAATTATTTTTTACTAACTCATTCAAGTTCATTTCTTATTATACTTCCTCTTCATGTGTGGTTTCAATTATAAAGTAATAAATCCCATATAAAATATATTATTAGATTATTTATGGTTGTGGTAAAACCATATTCCATGTTTTATCCATCCTATGAAAATTAAAATCACCATGTGTGCGTACGGATAACTTATTTTCACCACGCCGCGGTGTAATATGTTTTTCATCACAAATTTTCATGGATGGGTATGATGATGTAAATAATGGATATATATATATATATATATATATATTTATAATTATTAAATGTTTTTTATCCTGTAAAAATTAATATATCATTAACATTCTTATCTTATCACATATTAATGGAATGATACCATCACTCATGTGTACGTATGACCTACCTATCCACAACGTGATGCAATTTTTTTCATATCAATAATGGATATGAAAATGTATTTAATGATTAAATATGATATTTATAACATTAATATAGTTAGTAAGATTATATATATATATATTCAATGAAAATAAACTAATAATTTTGTGATAAAAATTCATAGCAAAATGAAGCAGTTAACACTTGAAACAAGGGCCACAACAAAATATTATCAACAAATGGGTGATAAAATAATATAATAAGATCATATATGATATAATAATAATTAATAATATTCTGATATAAATTTATAACATGTTTTAAACCATTATAAATGAGGTTAAATCACATACCACTAAATAGGATGTGTGTGGTAAGAGATTTTGATATCAATTTTTTACATCTGTAAGATAAATATCATATTCAACACTAACTTATTTTTTGTGGTGTATATACTACCCATTTTTATATATTATATCATGAATAATTTTATCTTAATAATATTAAAATGTTTCAAATTGGTATGAGACACTTTGATTTGAAATATTATTTTAAATAGATTATTCAATTTACAGAGAATGATTTGGAATTATATGAAATGGGTTGGGGACTTTTTTAATCCTGTCGATGAATATGTAGTTTCATGAGTTGAATATGATGGATAAATCAGATGGGTTTCTATTTGATATTATAAACTATCTAGTTAAAGGTCTTGATTGTAAAGGTACCATGTACCTAGGAAACATGGAGTCCAATAATTAAGATTTTCCTTTGTTGGTAATTCATTTATTATTATTATTATTGTACACGAGATTATTGTTTTGAAATTATATATGGATATGTTTCATTCTCAACTTATTTATTTAAATTGAATGTGTTTTCAGTTATTGATATTTCTATATAGTTTTTTTCACACTGATTCATTATTTTGTCTACTGTACTTACCCTTACTGAGAATTTGATCTCACCCTTGTTATGTTTCCTTTCCACTAGTTATGAAGAGGTATGATTTGAATGTGTTTCAAGGATAATGATCATTTTTTATTATGCTTTATTTCCTTTTACAATGTTATATGGTTATTATGTATGTAATCTTATTTGACAAAAAAACTAACTATTCGGACCCTTGTGATTTTAAGATTGTATCTATGCCAATATAAGAAAATTATGCACTGAATCTGGGCTTCTAAGGTTGGGAATTACAAAAGGACTAACAAGCCAAATAGGTTATTCAGGCAGGTTAATATTGGTAAAGGGTGATCCAAGTCCCAATGCGCATGTGTAGGTTGGAACATGTCTTTAAGGAGTGTGCAGTGTACTAGGATCCCATCCTTAGATAATGAATATAATCCAATATTTCCACATACAACATAGAAAATAAGTGCTTCCCCGAGCTCTCATTTGATTTGGGACATTAAGACATGATTCCACTATTCACTATTTTAAAAAATGATGTCATATAACATGAGAGTCACACACTTTTTGCTCGGACTGATCACACTTCTTATCTCAATACTAAACATCAGTATAATATCATGAAGGTTACCAAAAAATTACATTTAATACACTTTTGATCTTGAGTTGAGCTATAAAACAATTAAAATGAGGCATATAACTACCATGAATTATCATCTGAAGATCAAATGATGCCCGGTAATCCAAATTGAATAATATGTATCCCTGTACAAAATGGATATTGAAATGGGATTCAAAACTTAATAGTGAGGTCATCCATGGTATACAAGGAATCCCATGGACTTAAAAAAAGAAGTAAATGTTCTGTCGTCCATGTGGGATTCCATGGATAGGATAAAATGGGCAAATAATTTGTTCTATGTCATATATAGCTTGGGAATGGTGAATAGAGGAAGGAATAAGATGAAATGAAAATCGAAATTCCATGAAATATATATTGATATCTCAGGGTTGTCTTTTATTCATGGGTGAGAAACTATGTATCTTGGAAATGAAAAACCAAATGCCCATGGATATGTAATCCATGTATGATAGTAAAAATATAAGTGTGAAATGAACTTGGCTATGACATGTGATGAACTATGGAATTCATGTTAGGAAAATTAATAAGTAAGGATAAATAATGGGAATATAGGGACTAAAAAGGTTGATTCTATGTAATAGAGGACAAACACATGTATCACAGGATAATATTGAACATGAAACTCCATACAAAACAACTGTTGAAGTGAGTCTACATTATGTTGAGTAGATATAAAATAAGAGAGAAAAGGCCAGGACTGCCTCCATCCCATGCATAAGGTTAAAATTATAACACCCAAACATAAATTATAGCAATTTAATATTATATTTTAATAAATATATCATAAAATAAAATATTAATATTTCAAGGAAAAAATTATAATTTGACAAGATGAATATCAAATTTGAACTTAACAGGACAAAAAAAAACTAGAATTAATCTACCCTTAAAAATAAGATTTTATGAAATATTAAAAATGTAATATTTAACAAATAATGCTTTTATTTATAATAATGTTTGATATTCTGTAGAATTAAAAATTTATTTATGTAATATCTTCTATTTTTCTGAGCTCAAAATCATAAAATAAATGTGAATTTTTGGCTTACTAGATGGATCAAATCTTGATCCGAGATTCAAAATGAAATTATGATGGCTGAAATGCCTCTATATGAATTTTTTAGATGTGGAATGAGGCTTGGTTTTTATATTGATGTTTTTAGATACATCATGACGTTTCAGGACCCAAAATTGACGTTTTCAGAAAAGTGAAGAAAAGGATGCACATTTGGTGCATGGTTTGTAATAACCATGCAACCAAACTATGAACACCAGTTTGTGATGGCCAATGATATTGGGAGACCATGAAGATGGATAAGAAATTTTTTTTGGGGTCTACAATCTATCACATACATGTCTCACGGTTGGTGAAGATTCAGTTAAAGTGTATTTCATGCTTGTGGATAGTGTTGGTTCTTGGATAGTTCTAACTCCACGGTCAGTGCATGGTGTTTCCAACTATGCACCTATACCATGAAGCACATTAAAATAAGATATTTTTTTTTTCATATATGGTATTTAAGGGGGATCCCCCCATTTTGACTCCCCCTCTCCCATGCAACCCAGGTAGCACACTCCTCCTCCACTTTCCTTGGGCGATTCTACTTAAATTGTGGTGTGAATTAGGAACCATCAGATACGTTGGGATTATTTACATAAATATTCAACTCTATTAACCTCTAATGTGTTATTATTATTTTTTACTCTATCTTGGTTCCAACTTTTATGGATATTGGTCCTAATTACACCATATCATGATGGAATCAGATTACAGTGTTGGGGGTTTCACTCAACCTTAAAGAAGGTGACCTGGGGTGTCGTCCTCACTTTTCTACAAGCTGTTTCAAAGAGATATTTGGATGTGGTAAATTTATAAGAAATAAGGATTTTAATTAAAATTTTGTTTTGTTTTTTTTAACACCAATTCTTAGTGATTTTATCTGATTTGAGTTTGTTAGTGTTCTATTTGTTATTGGTGATCATTAGGTCATCATAATGATATGACAAGATCAGCTAGTGATATTATTATCTTTATAATCATTCTAAATAAGTGGATTTTCCTTACTATTGATTTTTGGGTTTTATTAAAAAAAATATATTTTTTGTTATAATTAAATAATTATGATGGTTTATTTGTGAGACATATCTAGTATGAAATAGATGAGCTTAGAGAGGACTTGGATCTATTTATGGCCTATGGAAATTAAATCATTAAAGCTTCCTAAAAATAGGTGGTCTTTAATACCTACCATATATTACTTGTTCATGTTTATATAGTATTTTTATACTTGGGATTACCCCTAAAGGATTCTCCCCTATTTAGATTTACGTTAAAAAACTATTAAATTAAAATATATAATTTATTAATGGAATAGATAGATCCCAGAGGATTATATCAACCCATGTTCTGTAGCTTAATGATTCAAATTATCACTGAGGCTGATGGTTCTCTATGGGATGCCTCAACATAAGATATGAGAAAGAGTGTGCGAAGTTGGATTCCGCCTTCTTAATACTTATGAGGACCCCAATAGAGAATCACATTATTATATTTTGACTAATAAGATCCAAAGAGGGATGAATTCATTTATATGAGAACCCTCAAGATTCTATGTAGGATTCCACCACTGATCATAGACGTAGGGGACCTAGTGGGTGTACCAGTTTTTGACTCACCCTAAGAATACATGTCATGGGTTTGGGTATAGATGGTAGGGGGTGTCAACTAGAACCCGTACTGAACTTCTAATCCCATGAGGTAGTGAATTTATTGGTGGGTCAGGCATTAAATCAACACCATCATTTAATTTATTCTTTTAATCAATAATTACTGATTAATCTATGATTGCCAAAGGTTATTCTAGGATTTTGGATAATGATCATGATGTTATGTGGTTCATTTTAGGGATTCTCAAAGGCACTTCATGGGATCTGGCTTTTATGCCGTATTTATGTATATGGATATCATATTATGGCACCAATGAGGTAAATTTCATTATTTGACAAAAAATTCCTAATGGTAAGTCACCATTTAACGAGTTTTATATGGATTCTATCCATGTAATTGAGGTGGATTCATTTTTCAATGGCCTTTGTTCATAGACCATGTAGGTCTATATTTCATTGAGTTTTCTATAGATTCAATCTGTGGATTGGAGGAGGAATATTTGGTCAACAACCTTGGGTCCTAGCCTATATCTATCTATATTATAATAGATTTTCTATGTATAAACTCCATGGTATCAAAGAGGATGTATTAGTCATTAGATATGGGTCTTGGTTCTCATAGGACTGACACATGATATATCGGACATAGGCCGTAGTTAATATAGTTCCATCTAAATAGGATTGTCCATCAGCACATAACATAATTCATTATAGTTTTTAAAGGTGAGTACTATTTATCCCATGTCTAATAATTTTATCCCCCATGTTGAAATATCTTTCTCAGAGAATTTTTCTTTGCTAGCCAAAGAATATATTTTCTGCTCAAGATTACAGACCCAATAATTGACTATAGATTCTTTTATTTATATTTATTTCCATATAAATCATTATATATATATATATATATCTGTATATGTGTTTATATGATGGAACTTTACCAGAGGCATTCCAGTTAGGACTGAAGTAGGTATGGTCGACCAGGATCATGTACCCAAGGATCAAATGTTGTTTATTTTATTTACATCATGGGTTATATTTATTGCTTCTTTTTTATTTATCATTTTTATCATAATGAGAATATAACATATAAATACAATACATATTACTAGATATGTATGGGAATACGTTGGTGGTGACCGACTGAGTTTTGTACTCACAACCTGCTCTAACCACCATTGCACTGGGGTACCAAATTAAAAGCTCACCTGGTTACAGGAACAAGATGATCTATGATCCAAGACTAATCAAGCAGGATGGCTTGGACATGCGTGTGGATATCGAGTATGTGGTGTGGATCAGTGTATGTAGTATATACTTTGACATTTATTTCTATTTAATCTATTTATTCCAAAAAAAATTTGTTCTTCCCAATGTGTGATCAAGATGTATGTACAAAATAGATGTTCTGGATTTTATAGCATTCCATTAATTATTATAGAATGTACTATTTCAGTTCATTTACATCTTTACTATATTTATTTACTTTTTTTGATGATATTTTTTTATTTTCTCTTTTCTTTGCGTTGATATGAGACCATAGTCTCCCCATTACCACACCATATTACCTCGATTATAGTCAAAAGCCTATGGTTTATGGGGAGGCTCATATGAGAACCTATAAGAAACTAGCTCAGGGAATTGGATTAGTTGAATCCGGGTTAGGATGTTATAAATTGGTATTAGAGGAGTTCTTTTCCTTTTTATTAACTATCTAGTATATGGTAGATAAAAGTATTAGGAATGTTGAATAACCTATAATGGGCTATGGACTAGTGTGTCAATACCACTTGTTACGATAATAAGTCTTATTTTCTAGGGATACGGGATTGCAATTTTGATATGTGATGATGTAGGTGGATATTATTTTCTATTTGAGTGACACACATGTTATGTGGATGTTAAGATTTATTATGGATTTATATATCTTGGCCTATTTGAAATAGTCCAAAGATATATTTATAATCTTATATAGTAAAGGAAGGAGGTGTCTAATGCATCACTATGGGAATAAAAATTCATATGTTATAGGCCTTCAAGTCTGTGATTTTATTGAAGAAAGATGCATATTTTCTATTATTTCAGTGATAACCTTAATGGGTTTTTCTAATATAGGTTCTTGGTGTCATTATAAAAAATTTAGTCAACTCATATAGATATTTCCTTCTGATGACATGTTATGTGGGTCTATAGTGAGATGCTTTATGGGAGACTGATTAATCATACGTCATGCACAAGATTTTCAGGGGACCTAGTAGGTTAGTAGGGAACATGATTCCCATTTAATAAACCCCCTATAAGGCATTGTTTCTAATGTTTGTTTATTTAAAGTTCTAGTAACAACTGATACATTTTTTTCTTCATAACATTGAATAAAATTCTAGATAACAAAAACTGTGATAGTGATCTATGCCAGAAATTATTTTAGATGATTTTATGTGCATAGTATTAGTCCTATTAGTTCATCTTTGATAGTTGGAACCATTTTATGGTTCTCTAGTCAGATAATCTAGTTAAATTATGATTGATATATAAATTTCAATGCTGACCAAAATCCTCAAGGGGTTATTACTGTATACAGATACCTGAAGAGTGTTAGTTCAACATTATTTTCTTTGTTATATCATGATACGCCTGGATGAATTCCTTTTTGAGGTTTCTCAGTGAGGATTATGGCCCTAGTAGGTCGATTCATGATAGTCCTTTTCCCTCTTAGTTTTATGTTATCATTTCCTCCCTGAGAGAGCATTGATAGGAATATAAGATTTCTTGAGCTGAGATGGGTGCATGGGTGAAATCCCAATGATATGTAACCTTAGAGTGGTTTAAACTTTTAGGCTAGGTGGTTATAACTAGTGACCCTCATGTGAGACATGATTGATATGAATAGGTGGGAGACCTAGAAGCACTTTTTTGGATTAGACCCCTGTAGGTTGGTGTTTCATTTTGATCAAGGGAAACCCATAGGTGTGGTTGGCCCAGAGTTATTGATTAATTTATGAAATGAGAATGGTTTTATTCTCTTTTTTGATACTGATTCATGGTAGTTGGTTTGTGTTGGGATATAGGAATGGTGATGCCTTCTATTTTTGATTAGGCACCTTGGGTGCTTGTGTTTCAATACTAAGTTCAACGGGTATGATTTTTGGAGTTCCTGATGTTTTTGACAAATTGGATCTTTTTAGTATCCAGTTAGAGCATGGGTAGACTCTTGCAGTTATAATGAATCCATGTGATAGGTGGTATTTTAATAAATTATAGTATAATATTGGAGATCAACATTGAAGATGAGTTCCAAGGGTGCTTTTAGATTAAGAGAATGACATTCTGTGTAGCATGGTTAACTTCTCATTGTAATGGTTTAATCAAGATAGTATGAGTTTTGTGATAAAGGAAGAATTAAACTATGAGATGCAATATTTAAATCATAATTTAGTGAGAGGTCATGTGCAAGACAAGGACCAATGGATTAAAAGAAATGATAAGAGTTGGATTTTCTAGAGGTTGTGACTTAAATGAGGAATGCCTATCCATGGTAGAAGAGACATTGTGATTAAATTAGGTGATGGAAGGTAGTTGAAACATGGTTGGAAAAACACACATATGGTTGAGAGATGTGGTTTCAGATTTTATATAAGGATAGTGTATCATGTTTAATGTGATCATGGCTCAGGAGAGCTGTATATGCATTGTTATGTAATATTAGTGTACTCCTAGTTATAGATGAAAATGATCTATCTTAAAATTATCATGAGTAGGTTAATTGATCATTGATCATAGTCTAATATTAATCTACATTAAAATATCATTTCTGGATGATGACGAATCATGCTGAGGTTTCACTCGAGGAGCGGTATAAGGTAGGCCTTATGGGAGGGAGCACAAAAATGGCCATTTGTGGATAGTAACCAACTATGATGAGTTGAAATTTGGTGGTTTCCATGGAAAACATTCTCAAGAAGTGGGAATGGGTTATCATTAGATTTTATGAGTTGAAACTTGGGAATGAGTGAGTTTTTATCCATGCCTGTTGTTATGTGCTGAATTAGATGGGGAATGGGATTTGGTGATCAGAATTTCATTTCAATGATGCAATGAAAAGGATGCTCCTAAGGTGGGGAGTGAGATGACGATTATGGGAGGGATGACCACATTTAGGAATGGTCATGGGACCATGAGACCAATCTTACGGTGGTGGTTTTGGTACTAGTATTCCATTTGATAAAGGAAACATGAATAGATAAAAATCTTGTAAAATTCTAGGTACAAGTTTAGTCATGGATTAGGGTGAAATCTAAATGAAAATAATAATATTGGTGTAGTTTTTTGAAGATCCATAGATATTGGATTAGGTTTCCATTAAATATTATGCTATATCGTGACTATGATTTTTTTAGAAGATGGTTCTATCAGGAAACATCACCAGAAATCGGGTACAAGATTTAGTGAGTGTGGTTAGAACATTCTCGATACACCTTGGGATAAGGAATTTGAAATCTAATTTTAAAAACATGTTGCCTATGTGATACGATCTATATATGAAGTATTTTATTGGAGGTAGTTCGACTTTAATTTACACTAATGGTTCGATGTAGTTGGTATGTTACCATTTTTAGTGCTCAGTCGAGATGAGATAACTGTAGTTCGAGGGTAAACTAGGAATTTTCATGGAAAAGTCAGCGCGACCATGTTGATCTTGGTTGATGGGAGTTTGACCTTTATGACCAAATCCATGACTGAGGGTGTCCACCTAAAGTTTAATTTTATAAATTCATAAAAATTGTCACTAGGACACTTAAAACATGTTTAGGGAAGAGAATATAACAACGAAATTACCATGGATCTGTTTTGGAAGTAGTAGCTCAGTACCCATGGCAGAGAGTGCCATAGAATGGATGATGGGAGATATGTTTTTATTGTTTATTAGGTTATACATTCTCACATAAGATCCAAATTATATTTTAAAAAGTGGTTTTCTGTGTTGGATTATGTTTTTGATGGATTTGGAACTATATGTTTAATTGAATCTTGGAGGTGTGTTGGGAATTTGGGAATTAAATATAGCCATTTAAGAAAATAATAACTATACCAGAGTGGTCAGGTGAAGTTTTTTTCCATAGGGATTCTCAAGGATGAGTAGTTATATAAAGGGGAGGCTATAATATCATGTGTTTTTTCGAGATGGGAATTTTAGAAGGGATTTGAATTTTTGATTTAATGGATGGTTCAAATCATGATTGAAGATTCATAATAGAATTTTAAAGTATGGAATGAATCTAAACTTGGTTTTTAGATATCGAATGAGGACTTTTTTCTGTCTTGGAGGTTTCAACAACATCATATGAGTTTATTACCTAGAACTAGAGTTTTGAGAGAAGTGTGGCAGAGGATACGCATTTGGTGCACAGTTAGTGTTAACAATGAAACCGAACTGTGCATCCCAATTTTTATAGGCACACATAATGGAGATACTATATGGTAGGCCAGAGAAAACCATTCAGGTGCCTATAACTTATTTCAAACATGTTTCACTATTAAAGCATAGTCTGATAAACCATGTGTCATTTCCATGTGTGGGGTTGGTTCTAGTACAGTGCCAACCACACAGTTAGAGAATTGGTTAGATAACCCTGTGGCCAAACAATGTGGCCCATAAAGAAAATTAAAAATGACCCTTTTCACCATGTGATATTTAAGGATACATGCCCCTTTTTTCCTCCCCCTCTCTCATGTGACCCAGGAAGCATACACCTCCCAAATTCTTCTCTCCATTAGAGATTCTCCTTTATTTTTGGTCACAATCAGATATCGTCAAATGCATTGGGAAGGTTGGGGTACATTTTTTATTCTATTACCATTCGTTGTGTTCTTTTCATTTTCTTCTATAACAGGTTCCACAAGTTATGATTTTTTGCATGATTCCATTGGTTCATGGTGGAATCTGATATAGGTGTTGGGTGTTTCAATCTACCTTGGGAGAGGGTGACACAAAATGTTATCAGTACTTCTCTAAATGTCAATTCATCAAGGTATTTTACCTTAGTGAATTTATAAGACTTAAAGTTTTGTAATTAAATTGTTGGATTGGTCTTCCTGGCACCATTTCTTAGGTATTTTTATTGATTTGTGGTTGTTTGTGTACCAATTATTATTAGCAACTTTTAGGTCACCATTACAGTGGAGTATGATTAATCGGTGAGATTTTGTGATTTATTACCTTTTTGAATAGACGAGGTTTTAATTATTATATATTTTTTGTTGTTATGAATTAATTATAATATTTTTATAATTAATTAATTATAATGGTTAGTTTGTGAGATCAGTGTAGTATGAATTGGATGAACTTAGATGGTCCATGGAAACTATTGTGAGCCTTCAAAAAATTAAATGGTTAAAGATTCCTAACTGTATGTGGTATTTTGAACATACTATATATATTTTTCATGTTTATGTAGAATGCATATGCTTGGTATTTACCCTAAGGGTGACACACCTTTTTTGAATTTACCCCAAAAAATTGTAAAATTATATTATTTAATTTGGTAATTGAATGGATGAATGATAGGGGTCACTAAAATCCCATGTGCTTTAGATTCATGCTTCATCTTTTAACTAATGTTTAAGGTTACCTATGGGATGTATCTATGTATGATATAACTTAGAAGATCGAATTTATGAATCAAAATTCTTCTTACTCTCTTTAAATGTGAACCCTAAGGATTTTGGATAGGATGCCTCTCCAAATAACGGACCTTGGAGACCTAGTGTTTTCCCCAATTTTTAATCTACCCTAATATTTTATGTCATGGTTTTGGGTAAAGATTGTAGAATGAGTCACCTAGAACCCATATCGAACTTTTGAGCCCATGTGACTATAGTGGTAGTGGGGGGTTAGTCCTTTGAACACACTCACCCTTTCCCTAATACATTCAATAAGTAATTATTAATGTAAATATGATTTCTATATGTTATTCCTAGAGTTTTTTCAAGGATCCTAAAGTGATGTGATACATTTCAGGGATGCTCGGATGTACTTCATGGGGTCCATCTTCTGAGTGCTATTTATATATATGTATATCACGATATTGCCTTGATGAGGGGAATTGTGGTATGATATAGAAAATGATTGATGGTATTGAACCATTTATTGAGTTTTCTATGGATATGATCTATGGAATCAAGGAGGAATCCTTGGTCAATGGCCTTGGGTATTGGTCTATGTAGGTCTATATTATACTGAGTTTTCTATGTATGTCCTCCATCGACTTGAGGAGGATGGCATGGAAAATGGGCTTGGAACCTAGCCCATGTAGGGCTATATTATATTTGATTTTCTATGGATTCACTCTATAGAATCAAAGAGGATTATTTGGTCAATAGACATAGTTCTTGGCCCTTATTGGTCTAAAACTTGATACATCCATTATAGGTCATAGTTGATGATGTTTCATCATTACAAGATCATGTGTTGGTACATGAAATACTTCATTACAATGATTTGAGGATAGAATGGGTGATATTAAGGCTATGAATTGTACCCCCCTAGGATATGTTGCTTTCCAAGAGGCTTTTCTATCAATGGCCGAAGTAGGAGGTATTTGGAAATTTGGATTACAAACCCAATGATTGATTGTACATTATTTTCATTTATATTATTTGTTGTATTAGTAATATATATATATATTATTATTTAAATATTTATGGGAATATATATTTGAAAATTCATATATATATATAATGAAACTTTTTAGATACATTTCATCATAGATGAAGCAGGTATGGTTGATCATGATCATGGACCCATGGATCAGTTGTGGTTTATTTTATTTACATCCCAGTTTTTATTTATTGTTTTAATTTTATTTATCACTATTAACCTAATGGGTAGATCACAGACATACAAACACACACACACACACACACACACACACACACACATATATATTCACTTCATATTATTGGCTATGTACTGGACTGGGTTTTAGGTTCCCTATGGAGTTTTGTACTCGCACCTTGCTCGGGCAACCATTCCACTGGGGTACCCAAGTAGACTCTCACTTGGTTGTAGGTACAAGATGTGTTGAGGTCTAGGACTGATCAAGAAGGATGGATTGGAAATTTATGTGTATATAAGGTATGTGTTATGGTTTAATGTATTAATTATAGCCTTGTAGTTTTATTTTTTTATTCTATTTACTCCTATATATGTACGGCCAGCCAAGTGGGTGAAAAGTATTATATGTATGCCATGAATATTCATAATTTTATTGAATTTAATTTACTATTACAAAATGTTCTATTTAAGTTCATTGACTTCATCCAAACTATATTTATTTAACTATTTGGATGATATATAGTAAATTTCACTATTTTCTTACTTTGATTTGAGGGCATAATCACTCTATAATCACACCCTAGGCCCTTGATGCTAGTTGGAAGCATTTGGCATATGGGAAGGTGCACTTGATGCCTTGTGACAAACCAGACTAGGGAACCATATTAGTGAAATCTCGGTTGGGATTTTACAATTGACTATCAATTTGATATACATAAATATAAGATCAATTGGATGTAAACATAGATATTTTTTTACAAAACTATTATAAAAGGAATAATGAAATTCCATTTTAATTAATTAAAATAATATTAATTAATGAATTATTTAAATAAATTTTATAGTTTATATTCATAAATACATGAATTTAAATCTATATAATGATAATTAATAGTTATATAGTTTAGGAAAGTTCATTTTATTATTTGAAAAATGTATTTCTTGAAAAACTATTTTGACACATTTTGGAGGTATATATTTTAAATAAATTAATAAACATTTATGAATTGAATATAAAAACATTTATTAAATATTATGGGTCATAATAATTAATATTTGGTATTATGTTCAACTTAATTTATATTCATAATGAATAGTAAACATAATAAAAATTAATTACTACAGTTAAGGTCAAAACTGGTCTATCAGGGGTTAATATATAAAAACAAAGTATAAAATGATAGAAAAAATTTCTATAGAACAATTGGTTGGTTATATGTCATATTTAACCTTATATCCTTACAATATGAACTATTTGGGAGTAATATACCCAATAAAGTGACATTACATTATTGTGAAACTTTTGAAAAATTACTAGCATGCAACTCACCTCAATTATAAAAGGGAACCTCTTCTCCTCACTTATTCAAAATAATAAATCCATTTAGCTCAACCAAAACATAAAAAAATCACTAACCAACATACTTATAAAAATTTTATAGATACTACTATTCTTAAAAGACTAACCCCAAGGTCTGTAATAATAGATCCAAATTATGTTTTGTAAGGGAAGATAATTTTCTTCACCGAGCACTTTATTTTTTACTTATTATTTTATCACCTTCAATTATGTATTAATAAATAAAATTTAATAAAATATATATAACATATACTTAAATGTAATTATTTTTAGGTCATAATATTTATTAATATCCTTCTATATTAATTGGGAATGAAAACCATTGCTTGTGTGTACAATATACAACAACCTCACGAACTGATGTAATTTTTTTCCACCACCAAATCAAATTTAATGTAATAATGATATAAATAATGAATATTTATGATAATTATGAAATAATATAGATTTTGTTAATTAAATATATCATATAATTCCTTACCCTTTCACCCATTAAGGAAATATGATTTTTTTGTTTGTATGTATGACCTATCGTCTCCACAAAGTGATGTGACTCATTTTGAATGTAAAAATTTAAAGAATGATTATAAAAAGGTATCTAATGAAAAAATATGATATTTATTACTTTAATATCATTATTTATATAATGTAACTATATGATATAAATAATAACTTGAACTTCCCTGAAAAAATTTGTATGAGAGAACAAAGCAGTTAAAACATGAAATAATGGTAATAATAAAATATTACTAATGAACAAGTCATAATATGTTATAATAGGTTGAAATATGATATTATTAATATTAATAAGGCTCTAGTATAAATTAATAGAAGGTTGAAAACTATTTCAAATAAGGTTAATTCATATTCCACTATAGGGAAACATGAGGTAAGGGATTCTGTCTCAATTTCATTTCATTGAGGCATATTTAAATGTTATGCATCAATTTATTTAATATGGTATATATAGCATCCTTTTACATGTTATAAATTGTGTAATGAATATTCCATGGTATTTTAGTGAAATATACTAGATATTTATAGAATAATACATTTTAATATCAATTACTATATTTGATTATAATAATAATTTTAGTTTAAAGGGGATACTATTTATGACATGTTACCTGACACACAACAACTGGTTTCTGGGAAATCTTATGTTGCACACAACATTGAGTTATACTGAAAAATAATATAATAATAATATTATTATTTTAAATGTTAGTTAACATTTAGCCTTTTTATTAGAAGGAATAAAAATAACTAACCAAATACGATTATACTAGTTTATTAATTCTTTTTAAATTTATACAATAAAATTTAGAGGCTTAAAATGAGAAGAAATCTAAATTTAAGCATAAAATAATCTAATATTTTTGAAAGGCCGTTTTAATACCTCTTCAAGGAATTTTTTTTAAATATAGTTTTTTTCAATATTATATGTTCTATTTTACAAAAAAACTTATTTTATAGAAACGGTACATAAAAATTTACTTTGGATAAATTTTTGGTAATTTTTTTTATATAATTCATTTTTAATGAATAGTGTACAATACTGCATTTTAATTCCAAACATCCTTTTCATTTAATTTATTTATATAGTTAGATTGTCATTTTAGTTGGTTTTAAAATTTAATTGGATTAGGTTTTTATCATTTAATACAATTATGGTCATTGGATGTAATTTTTCATTTAAATTAAACATTAACACATGTCAATCTTTTGATAGTTTTATCTTTTTAACAAACACTTTTTCTAGTTTGGAAAATGGGACTTAATTTAAATTAATTTATGAAAATTATGTGTTTTAAATTTGGAAATATGGATTCTAAATTTGGAATCATAAGGTCCAAATTGTGAAAATAGATACTGTTTATTTTTTGACATTACAAATAGCAACTTCAGTAATTAATTTTATTTACCATGGTCAAAGGGTAAATTAGATAAATAAGGGAACAAAATAATATTAAAATAATATAAAAATACCATAAAACAAGTCCTAATCCAACTAGATGAAAAATTTCAGAACATGGTCATCCTTGGGTTGATTTTGAGACCCCATAGAGTCACTTGCGTGTGATAATGACATTTTATAAGAATTAATATATTGTAAAGAGAAACATAAGATAAACATGTATGTTTTGCTAAACTTGTTCTAATATAGGGTTATATAACTTATATATTTGACTAAAAATACTCATTATAAATATAAACATATTTCATACATCATGGTATTTTATTTATAATTTCTAAACATTAAATAAATAATGTTATTTATGACACAATGATGATGCATTGATCACCTTATTAATGAAAGATTCAAATAAATGATATTATAAATATTAAAAAATAAATAATTTGAACATTTTAATGCCATAAAATAATTATATGGATTATATTGACATATTATATTTTATTTAAATCCTTTTTTATAAGTAATAATGTTTTTATGACTTTAAAAAAATCAATTTCTAAATAGTGTAAAAATTGACATAAATGAGTTTTTAAAACAAATACTATTTTATTAAACGATATAAGGGTCCTAAAAACTATAAAATTCTGAAAAATGACTTATATAGTGTTAACATATTCATTAAGGATCCAATTTTAGTTCTCATGGAATTTTATAGTAACTATAGTAACCATATATTATGAAAATACAAGAATATATGGTAAGAGTTATTGTTTTTAACCAAAGGTTAAAGATAAAAGATAAGGTTAATTTTTTGAACAAAAATTTTATAAAACCTATTTATTGAGATTATTTAGACCCATTATAATATTATCCTCAAAAAATATAAATTTTTAACTATTCTAATTAGAACACCATTTTATAATAAAATAATATTTCAAGATTTTCCTAATGTTTCCCTCCTCCCTCTTATAAAAGGACCCCGACTCTACCAAATTACTCACACATATAAATCCCCTTGGATCATCCAAATTATTCTGAAATAATCTCCCAAAATACCTATGTTCCTTCTAGAAACCTTACCTTGGGTAGAAGGAAATTCAATAATTTTTTTTGGCTCAAATGAAAAAAGTTACCCGATTTAGAGGCAACGTCTTCCCTCATGTTCCTTTCCTTCTCCACCCACTAGGTTCTTATAGTAATTTTATTACACAAAAACACCAGTATCATCAATATAATATGATTTTTTATGATATTTATTCGAATTAAACTTACTCGTACCTCCATCTAATGGATATAGACATATTGTTTCTCTGTACATCGAACTACTGCCTCACAAAACGACGATTGTTCAATTTTCTCCTACCACATCTCATGGTGACCATTGTGATGGAAAATATTTTCATATGATATATATTATATTTATATTTTCTCTATACTTATGTAATTTTTATTTACAATATACCATTATGCTTTCCATAATGTGTAAATATGATAATATCATTTATGGATGTATGGACTACCGCCCCTAAAAGTTATATGACTCGTTCATCCCATACATTGAATGTATAAAAAATGATGTTAATTAAATTTTGTAACATATATAAAATATAATATATACTAGAATTATCACATACCTATGTATCATTTAGTTTTAATTGTTTTAATATGAGAAATAAATGAAATTAGTGTTTATTTGTACGTACGACCTACCGTATCCATTAACAGTGCATTTTATTTCTTATCTCAAAATATTATAGACTCTTATAAATACAGATATAATGAATATATATTATATTTAAATCATAAATAATATTCTCTAGATGATGTAATTTTTACCACAAAGATAATTTAAATCAAACAAGTTCATTTTCGACTCAAATACCGAATATTGACAAAATGACTGATATGAACTTAAATAATTATGTAATTCTTATAACATGATATTAAGTAATATAAAATTAAAAATAAACTTGAAAAAGGTTCTAAACCAATTGTAAATTAACATAAGTATATTATTCATGAAGAATAAGCAATATACATGATGATTAAGACTCAAGGTAAGAGACTTCGTCTCAATCTCCTTTAATTGAGGAATATTTTGATAATATACACATCCTTATTTCATACTATGTATAATAAACCCTTTTGAATTTTAATTTCATTTAAATGGAATATTTTTTCTAGGAAGCGTTTTACTAAATGACCAAAAGGAATGATTTAATGTATATGGTGATAATGACCCCGCTACCATAACAGTTATTTTATATTTGGATTCCACTATAAGAATTAATGTTTTAAAAGGAATTGAAATCTTGTATTCCCTTTTTTGGGTGTTTTGTAATTGAAAATGGTGTTTCAAATGGATTTAATATTTCAATATCTTGAAATGATTTCTTTTTTGTTTCAAATTTAATGTTATTAATGAAATGATGATATTTGAAATATTTTAAGTGTTATGATTATATAATGGTACTTAGACATTTGAAGGGTGGTTAAGTGATAAACCAATGATTGTTGATTATGTGATAAACTAAATGTGGGTGGCTTCGTGATAAACCAATTATGGGTGGTTACATTATATCCTCTAATGAATTTGGTATAGAAGTCTTCCTTATGGATATTCTATTTAATGATATGTGTGGAAGTCGACCATATGGTTATTCTATTTCAGTATGTTATGTACCAAGTTACCTTTATATGTTATGTTATTATTTCAAATGGTTTATAGTAATATTTTGGTAAAAAAAACGGTAATCCCTAATCATATATTCTGTGAATTATATGGACTACTTCTAAAAGGTGAAAAGTATTAATTTATGATACAATATTCATGGTTTTCATATTTCCCCAAGACTAACAGTTTTACTTTCTATGTATATTCCTTAATGATATTTTTATGCTCATACCAAGTTTTGAAATGTTTTTCACAAAAAAATTAAAGAATAATAGAGTTAATTATGGGATCATGGGAAATTTATTCCGTTAAAACATGAATCAATTCCATGTTTCTTTTTAAGAAGTTTTTATTTTATGAAAAAATTAGATAGTGATTAGAAGTGTCTACTTTGTAATTTTTGAGATGTAATGAAATAGTTATGACCAAATTATATAAATATATTAACCTGAAAAGATCCTTGATGTGAAATAAAGTAAAATTAATGAATTACCACAAGATTAAGTACTGTTTAAGTATGAAGCCTTATAGTTGGTATCATAGGAAAGGTTTAGACAACTTTAGGGATTATGAGTTTTGGATGAACACATGGTAAGTCTCTATGTCTATTAGTTTAGTTAAATCCTTGTTTTATAACTTTTTTAGATCCTTTAAAGTTGGTTAAATATGGAAGGAGGGGGATCTCAAACAAAATTCCTATCTATTCTTGATAACATGCTTAGAATAATTATTACAAAGTCATGTTTAGATGAATGTGAAACCCTTTCTAGCATACAACTCACTTTCAAGAAGTTGTTTGACATATCAAACACATCCACTATACCTCAATAAAATCATGGATCATGAGTAGTATTTAATGTTATCCTATTTTGTCAATATTATTATATTTCCAAGAAAGGTAAATATTTTAAAGGCATTTTCAAATATTTTACCTTATCACATGATTGAGAATAATATTATGATTTTTAAAAAGGTGTTGAAGAATGAGACCCTTGCACAAACTATTTATATTTACTTTTAAAATATATTCTTTCCACACATACTTATGGTATTTTAAAAGGACCATTAATTGAATGTTTCAACTCAAAATCAGTCTGACTATTTTATAAAAATCATGTTTTATAAGATGTTTTGAAATTATATGTCACACATGATTATTTTTGGAAAATATTTTTTTTGTGAAAACCCATATGACCCAAGTTGTACATGTTGTATTTGGAAAAAGGAAGAAAATTATTTTTAAGAATCTATAAATAATTATTTCAATGCATGGAAATTCTACCTAAATGACTAAGAAGACAATGAAACGAGGTGGACACCATGATCAAAGTATGATGTTATTTCTTTTTGGAATAGTATTATTTTATCATATATAGGGGAAATAAAAATGTCAATATTTATAAAAAGTAATGAGTTATGATTATGAGGTCATTATGAGTTAGGAAGAAAATGAGAAATATAATATAACCATTTAGGTTAAAACATGTTAGGATTATTTTGGAGTTTAATAAAAAGGGACAACCTGAAAGATGGTTGAAAAGCCGTCACATTTGGAAAAGATGCAGGAATCAAATCCACAAACGAAGTTTGAATAGGATTTATTGCTTACCAGTAGCCTACATTAAGTCCCTGGTTAGTATGGATTATAATTTTTAGTTAAAGAATTTTATGGGTCAAGAATAATATTATTTTGGTAACTTATGTTTTACCAAATGGAAATCCTTATTATAGGAAAATGAGTTGGTAATTAAGTGATAAATGTTATTTTGGAAGATGTTTTCTATTTTGGGAACTGTATATGCCTATGGAAAATAGAATACTATGAGATTTAATTTGAGGAGTAAGGATTGAATTTTATTTTGGAAGAATATATGTTTTGTTGTAGACATATAGTGATTCGGGTTATTTAGTGAAATGATTAACCTATCAGGGAGAATTAGTGATTAGGTTAATTACTTTTATGTATGTGACTTTAAGGGTAATTGATGTTATTTAGAGATAAATGTTACGATTTATTTTGGAAGACTATGAGATCAAATCCTTCTAAATTTTAGGTTTCAATATTAGTTTGGATTGTTATTTTTGATGAATTCTATGAATAATTATTTGCTGAATGGTCATTCTTGAACATTGGGGTATTTTTTTTTGAATTTTGGAGATCAAGAGTAGTATTTATTTTTCAAATGGATTATTCTTTTTGGGGGATTATTTGATATTTTTCTAACCATTTTGGTTTTCATTAATGTCTAAAGAAAATGAAAATATATGGTTAATATTTTGTGGATAATGTGATTCTATAGAAGTTGATTCTAGCACTTCAAGAATGGCCACATCATCTTGAATACTAATTGTATGGAGTAATGATGAGTTTGTGGTAGATATTTATTAAAGGATGAAAATCTACTTGACAAGTAAGTATGTTTCCTTTTGTTCTTAGTCATGCTCATAAATAAATTTATCAACTTTATTAAAAGGATCTTAAAATAAGACCTTTTTATGTTTATGTTTCCTACTATGAAATCAAAGACCGTTTAACCCATACCTTGTTTGTGGTTTTCTGGCTGTTAACTTTCTCATGATCATGTATTCTATTACTCCACATCAGAACATGACACTTAGTTTTTCATCCATATCCATTTTTTCTTACATGGAACCCGAGTATGTGTTATCTTGGGCGACCTTTTTATTTCTCTTTTTTTCTTTTAATGTGATTGTTTTACTAACACTTTTTATGATATGGGATTTTCAATGATGTATCTGAGACCAATTTTAAAATTGCAAAGACATAATTTCCAAAATGGGTGAATGATGTAACATCCCAGGTATTTATTGAATAATACATTTCCATATCTATACATATTTTTAATTTAATATTTATTTTAGATTAAAGGGGAAACTATGTATAATATCTTAATCAAAAAATGACACTGTGTTTCTCCATAAATCATACGTTGCACAAAACTTTGAGTTATACCGAATAATAATAATATAATAATAATATTATTTTAAATGATAGTTAACACCTATCTATTGTTTTGGAAAGAATGAATATAACTAACAACAATATAATTAAATAAATTTTAATATTTTTTTTAAATTTATCCAATAAATATTAGAGTCCTAAAATGATAAAGAATCCAATTTTATGCTTAAAATACTCTAATATTTTTAAAAGGTCATTTTACTAATTTTTGATGGAGAACCATTTTTAAAAATACTTGTTTTTAACTTTTATATATTCAATTTGACAAAATAAACTTCATCTATTGAATCTGGAAATCAAAATTTACTTTGGATAAATATTGTGTAATTTTCTAATAGAGTACATTTTTTAATTAATAGTGAAAAATAGTCCATTTTAATTCAAAATAGCATTCTCATGTAATTTATTTATATAGCTAGACTATCATTTTAATTGGTTTTAAAGTGTATTATAATTAATTTTTTATAATTAAATCCAATGATGATCATTGTGAGTAATTTCACATTTAAATTGGACACAAACACTTGTTAATATTTTGATAGTTTTTACTTTTTAAAAACTCGGTTTCTGGTCTTAACAACAAAAATTAATTTTAAATTAATTTCAGCCAATTACGTATTTTGAATTTGGAAAATTTTATAACATTTTTGGAATCATAGTGTCCAAATTTTGAAATCTGGTACCTTTTATTTTTGGACATTATGAATAGTAACTTTAGTAATTATTTATATTTACCATGGTTAAAGGGTAAATTTGGTAAATAAGGGTAACAAAAATAAAATTATAATAATATAAACCTATTATAAAACAAGTACTAATCCTATTGGATGAAATAGTTCTGAACATGGGCATCCTTGTTTTGATTTTGGGACCCCATGGAGCCAGTTGGACTTGATAATGACATGTCATAGTAATTAATTTAATGTAAAGTGAAATATACCATAAACATGTATCTTTTACTAAAATAATTTTAATATAGGGTTTTATAACTTATCTATTTGAATATAAATATTAATTATAAATATAATAATATTTCCTACATCAAGGTTTTTTATTTATAACTTTTCGACATTAAATAAATAAAATTATTTATAATACAATGTTGATGCAATGATTACCTTATTAATGAATGATTCAGATAAATTATATTATAAATATTAAAATAAATATAATTTTAACATTTTTATGCCATCCAAAAATTTTATAGAATATTTTAACATATTATCTTTGATTTAATTCCTTTTTTTAAAAGTAACCAAGTAGTTATAACTTTAACAAAAAGCAATTTCTAAATTGTGTCAAAATTGATATAAATGTGTTTTAAAAGAAATATTATTTTATTGAATGATATAATAGTTCTAAAAATATAATATTCATCTAAATGACTTATAATATGTTAAAAATGTTATTAAATATCCACTTTTGGTCCTCCCAAAAATTTATTGTAAATATGGTAATCATATATTATGGAAATATAAGAAGACATGGTTAGAGTTAGTGTTTTTAACAAATTGATAAAGCTAAAAGATCAGGAAAATTTTTTGAGCTAAACTTGTATAATACCTAAGGGTTGAGAGAATTTAGACCATTTATCATCACATACTCTAAATATTTCTATTTTTTACAACTAAAATTCAAAAATAATTTTATAATAAAATAATATTTCAAGACTTTTCTAAAGTTCCCTCCTCCCTCTTATAAAAGGCCACCACCTCTACCAACTTACGCACACCTTTCAAGCCCCTTGAATCATCAAAATTATGATCAAATAATCTCCCATAATCAGTACCTTCCTCCTATAATCCCTAAATTTGGAAGAAGGAGATTCAAGGATTACTTTTGGCTCAAATCAAAAGAAGTTACCTGATTTAGAGGTAACCTATTTCCTCAAGTTCCATTACTTTATTTTCCTTCCCTACTCCCTATAATATTATTATTCTTTGATTACGTAAAAAAAAAAGTTCCCTCAATATACTAAGATGTTTTTATGAGAATAATTTGAATTACACTTACACACACCTCTATCTAATGGATACAAACATATTGTTTCTATGTAAGGTGAACTACTTCCTCAAGAAATATAGATTGTTATATTTTATCCTACAACCTATCATAGTGGCCATTATGATGGAATTGTATTTTTATATGACATATATTTTATTTATATTAGATCTATTTTTCTGTAATTTTTATTTAAAACTTATGTTTCTTCTTTCCATAATGTGTAAATACGATTATTTCATTTGAGGAAGTTCAAATGACCACCACCTCAAAGTGACATGACTCATTCATGACATACAAGGAAAATATAAAGGATGGAGTGAATGAACTTTTGTAAAATATATAACATAGATACAATAATAGAATTATAAAATACCTCTGTATCATCTATTTTTCATTCCTTTAATATGACAAAGAAATAAAAGTAGCAGTCGTGTGTACATATGACAAACTGTCTCCACGAACAGTGCATTAAATTTCTTATCTCCAAATGTTATGGAATATTATAAATATATATACTATATATATATGATATTTAAATCATGAATAATATCCTGGAGATTATGGTCTATTGACCACATGGACAATTTACATCAAAGAAGTTCATTTTCAGTTCATGTACTGAATATCGACAAAATGATCGATATGAAATTAAATAATTATGTAATTTTTATAATATGAAAGTAAGTAATATAAAATGAATAATAAACATGAAAAATGTAATGAAAAAAGTATAAATTAACTTAATTTTATTATTCAGGAATAACAAGGACCATACATGACTATTTGGACTCAAGATAAGGGACTTCATCTAAATCTCTTTTAATTGAAGAATATTTTGATAATATACACTTCCTTCATTTATATGGTGTATGATAAACTCCTCAAAATTTAATTTCATTCAAAGGGAATCTTTTCTCTATGAATCATTTTACTAAACAAAAAAAATGAATGTTTTTAATGTATGTGGCTATAGTGAATCTGCCTCCATAACCGTTATTTAATATTTGGATTCCTCTATAATATTTAATGTTTTTAAATGGAAAAGAAATCCCTTGTTCCCTTTCTGGGTGTTTTGGTATTGAAAATAGTTTTTGAAATGGATTGAATATTTCAATATCTTGAAATGATTTCTTGTAATCTCAAATTAAATGTTATTAGTGAAATTTTTATATTTGCAATATTTTATGTGTTATGATTATATAATGGTACTTAGACATTTTACAGGTGGTTAAATGATAAAAAAGGACAGGTGGTTATGTGATAAATAAAAAATTGGTAGTTTTGTGATAATCCAATGATGGGTGGTTCTGTTAGAACCTCCAATGCATTGGGTATGTATTTCAGCAGTATGGCTATTAAATTTAGTGATATGTGTGGAAGTCGACCATATGGTTATTCCATTTATGTGTGTTATGTCCCATGTTACCTCTATATGTTATATGATTATTTCAATGGTTTTATTTTAATAATTTAGTAACAAAAAGGGTAATAAATGAGCTTATATTCAGTGAATTATATTTATTACTTCTTAAAGGTGAAAAGTATAACTTTATGATATAGTATTCATAGTTTTCATGTTTTCACAAGAATAACAGTTTTCCTTCTTTTGTATATTCCTTACTAAAATTTTTATACTAACCCCTGGTTTTGAAATGTTTTTCATAGGAAAAAATAAGAATAAAGTCAAGGATAGGACCAAGGGAAATTTATGCTATAAAAACATGAAATGATACCATGTTTATTTTTAAAGAGATTTTGTTTTATGAAAAAATTGATATTTCGTAGAAGTGTCTACTTGAAAAATTTATGTTGATATTTATGAGTAATGGAATAATTCTCTAAATCGTTAAACCTGAAAAGATCCTAGAAATGAAATAAAGTCAAATTAATGACTTATGTCAAGATTATGTAACGTTTAAGGTTAGGTACTTATATTTAGGTTTCCATTCAAATTATTTTATGTAATGGGATGGGACTCAAAAGTTACCGAGTAGTATGGGGTTTCTTAACTAAATTTCCATTCATTGGGTTAAATCACTTCATTGATTATTTCATGCCAAGATTATATATGAAATGAAATTTTATTATTTTATTTTTTATTTACACATGTTGTTTTTTGGTTTTATATTTTATACATATAATCAATTAATTTATTAATTCTCACATAAATGGTATGATCTTTGTAGGTAATTTCATCTCTGTTTATACTCTACTGAGGCTCATTTATTATGATACATAAATTAAATTTAATTTAGTTTTTATACTAACACTTTGATATATTTAATGTTAATATCTATTTATAAATGATGATTAATTTTTCAATTAAATATTATTCTTACAAGCTGTTAAAATTTAAATGTTAAAAAATAGGCAATGTTTTATATTAGTATCTCATTTTTTATTAATTCCTTATGTTTTTTTGAAGGAATCTTATAATCCTTCAATAATTAAATACTTATATTTTATTATAATATGATATTTAATGATTTTCTATATTTAAAAAAAATCCAATTGTTTTCACTTTAATCAATAAAATAAATGTTAAAAATAAAAATAGATATTATTTCTCTCTTAATCAGATATATTTTTCTTCAATGTCTATATTTTTCCAAAAAATTCAAAATTATTTTTTATTACTCGAATGATTTATTAAGAACATTTTATATTTTCATTGAATTTTTAAATGTTATAAATGAAATATTTTTAAGGTTTTATAACTGCTTTGTTTTTAACATTCCTTACAAAAAGTTATTTTTTTAATGTTTATGATGTTAGGGGACTTTCCCAAATCCATAACAGTTATTTAATGTTTAGCTTATATTGCACATTTTCAATGGTTTTACAAAGAAAGCTATTAAATTAAATATTTTTAAATATTTTCATTCCATTTTAATTATTTCATTAAAGGACATGATTTTATTTAGAAACCAATATTTACAATGAATCTATGGTCATATATTATCTCTTATTATTTTTTTTGGTTTTTAACTTTCCCATAAAATATTCACATTAGTTTGATCATTAGAAATTAAATTTATCTCAAATATAAATATTCTATTTTTCTTATGGTGAATATTATTTCCTAAATAGTATACCATTTCAATATATGGTGTTTTACATTGAATTTTATTTAATTTATTAGAGAAATATTGATATTATGTTTTCATTATTCAATATAGATATTTGTTGATAAGGCATATTGTTAATGAATTAACAATAAAGTTCAATATATGATGAATGCATTTAAAATGCAACGACAAGTAGGGAAGAAATTATATATCCCCGCAATGCATATACCAGACTCATGAGACAAATAAATTGCCCAAATTAATTTTTTTTGGGTATATACCAACCCATCAATTAATATATCATGAAAAATGTCATGTTGGTATAGATATCAAGATGTATAATATTATGATGTACCGTATTAATAATTTACTTCATTGGAAATTATGTTATTATTATCCATGAGATTATTGACTTGACATTATACATGGAAGGATATCGTGCTCAAGTTATTAACTAAATGGAATGTGTGTTTAGTTATTTATATTTATATATTGATTATTACTTATTTACTCATGATAGATTCCAATTTACATAACCCCTATTGATTATTTGAAGTCACCCTTATCTTTTTCCCTTTCCCGAGAATATGAGGAATAGTTATATTAATGATTTCATAGATGCATGATTTTCCACTACTGCTCATTATGTTTTATTCCCAATATAAAATAGATATATAATATAAATATATCTCAAAAATACTTATAAAATTTTTATAAATTTGATATCATATCCCCTTATATCTATTCTAATGTCATAAATATGACACTGACTCTGAGTTACTAGAGTGTGGGTTGTTACAGTTGCTACCAGTACAAGTTTTGTAGAAACATTGAGAACTGAATTTAAGAAATAATGGATTGGGGAAAACAACCAAATGGTGGAATTTGAAGATATGTATAACTGTGGGAAAATATCATAATTTGTTTGGTTAATTTATATTTTATGGGGGTTTTCATTGAGACACATACCTTTCTAGATACAATAGGTGGACATGGACTTACCAAAAATTCATTTAGGGGTAACAAAACTTAAATTTCTTGGTTTTAGTATATAAAAAACATAATTACCGTGCATGGTGAATAACCCCTCACGATGAAACTAGTTTTACAATCTTAGAGGAAATTATTAGGATAATTCAAAATTTATTTATATACTATTTTGAATGATTTTATTTTTTTTATTTAAAGATATTCCCCAAGAAAGAATGTTGATAATTCTGGGATTATTGATGAATAAAATTTCAATTTATGTTAAGTGTTACATAAAATTTAGAATTATTAATTATGAATTAAAATAAATAATTTCATTATATAAAAATATATTAGATTGTTTAATACAATAGGACCCCCAATTTTTTTGTGGAACTACTAATCCTGTAATAGTTAATAAATGGATTAAGTCCCTTGAAAATATATTTACAGATTTTGTATGTAATGAAAGGTAAAATGATTTTGTTGAAGTATATTATCTTAAAGGTGATGTTGATCAATGATGGTCATTGATCCATAATACTAAGGAGGAATAGGGAATAAAACACATGGAATATAGATATTTTAATGAATCATTGTTTGAAAACTATTTCCCTAATGAGCAATGAACTAAAATGAAGAGAAATTAAAACAACTTAAAATAAATGGAATAATAAAGTGTTGTGGAGTATGAGTGTACATTTACAAGAATATATGTGTATTATATAGATTATATCAATAAAAAATAATATACTACTTACTATTTCATTAAATATATTATTCAATGTATTTTAAGGGAACTTGTTACTAAATATTTTTCATCATTTGATGAAATAGTTTTATAAATCATAAATATAGAGAAGTATTTTTATAGATCCTATATATTCAATATGAATTTATAGAAGAAGTTGTCGATTAAACACCACGAAAATGGGAAAAAATTTAAGAATAATAATAAAATTATGAAATTTATATCATGGGAAAATTGTGGAAAGAAACATCCTGGAAACATTTTGAAGGGAACTAGAGTTTGTTACATGTGTTGAGAAATGGGTAATCTGGCCAATGAATATAAGTGAAAGAAATATACCTCTGCTATCCAATGATTTAATTTTAATGAAATGTGTTATTCTACAAACCTATGTACCATGCATCAATTAAATATACCAAATAAGAGGAAAAGGGGAAATGACCAAGCTTATGCGATCACCGCCATTGAGGATTAAGTTCTAAAATATGTGGTGTAGGTACTTTAATCATAGAAAAAAACATAGCTAATTCATTATTCAATAATGGATACTCGCACACATTTATATATTTTATATTTTTCAATAAAAAATGATATTTCCATATCACTTAATGGAGGGAGTTTTCAGTCATAAATCTAAGGGTAAATATCACTTCTATTAGGATGTGTTAGGATGTTTTTGTTATGTCACATTAATGTGATAAAATTTATTAATATATTATTAAACTAATGGTTGAATTTTATATATTACTTGGTATAGACTGGATTTCAAAATAAGATTAAAAAATTTATTACAACAAGAAATAAATTAGAATTAGAGATGAAGATATATAATTCATTATCTTTAGAGAAAAGAATTTGTCATCTGAGTGATGTTTATATCCACCCCCTAGTATCTCTTCTGAATGATATTATTAGGTAAGAATAATATAAATAACATAATAATGAAAATGGTAATATTAATATTGTGTATTTATATATTTTATGGTAATACATTTATTGATTTGTAGAGGAGTTACTTGGACGTCCAGAAGAGCATTAAGTAGAGTTTTCCATTGATTTAATCCATAATGCAGGACCTATATTAAAGAATCTCTATAGAATAACAACTATATAATTATTGGAGTTGAATAAATAAATATAGAAGTTATATTATAAGGTACTTATACACCCAAGTGTTTCACATTGGGGAGCCCCTATTCTTTTTGTTAGGAATAGAGACTGATCTACGAGTATGTGCATTATTTATAGGGAATTCAATGCCATTATGATAAAGAACTAGTATACTATGCCTTATATTGAGGACATATGAAATCAACTTCATAGATATCAACATTTTTTAAATATTGACCTTCATTCGGGTATCCTCAATTTCAAGTAAAGAATGATATATTTTGAAGATTTAATTTTGAATGAGGTATAAATATTATGAGTTTATAGAAATGATATTTGGATGGAATAACATACCATATATTTTTTAGGGTTTTAAGGAATATATTATTCAAGGTATTTCTTGATATTTTTTGGTATTCATTAATGATATATTTTTGTATTTTGAAATCTATGGGGACTATGCGAATTACTTTTGGATCATTCATAAAACTAATAGAGGAAAATAGTTATATGATAAATATAGAAGGATTAAAATTTGGCCTCATAAATTTTCATTTCTTGGCCATGTTGTCCCTAAGTATGAAATCTCAATTTATTATATAATGATTTTTTTTTCAAATAATGGCATAAAATTATGGACATAAATGAGGTATGTAGTTTTATTAGTTTAGTAGGTTATGATAAGATATTTGTTGAAAATGTTTCCCAATTATCAAACCCATTAACAAATCTTATATATAAATCGGTTAATTTCATATGGACCATAGAATGTTAAGTATGTTTAGAGGAATCAAACAGGTTATTCTTCAGGGATTTGATTTATACTCAACCATCATGAAATGATGGATTTTGATAAATATTGATTCATAGGAGAAGGATGTGGTTATATCCTTACCCAAAATGAAAATTTTATTACATATACATCAAGGTAGTTAAAGGCACATAAACATAATTATCCAACACATGATCTTGAGTTAGAAGATGAAATTTTTCTTTGAGGATATGGATACAATATATCCAAGGTGAAATATGTGATATATAAATATACCATAAGAGCCTTAAATAAATATTTTCATAAAAATAGTTCAATATGAGGTAAAGGCGTGGGATCAATATACAAAAGGATTATGATTTCTCAATACACTTAGAACTAGGGAAGGAAAATAAGGTAGATAATACATTTAATAAAGAACAAAAATAATGATTGATATGGATCATATTTTAATGTATATAACAAATATAGATATGAAAAGTTTTAGGTAATGTGAGGAATCAATAATTTTTTAAAATATTTTAAAATAATATTTATTGGAAAATATAAAAAAACATCATTATGATAATGGTAATTTTCAAAGAAATATTAAAGTTGTGAATGATGGGAAATTGGTAAACATAGTTTTGAGAAGATGAAATTCAGAAATTTCAAGAGATACTTTTTATTCCATATATACCTAAGTTGAAAAAGGAATTATTGGATGATTCTCACAAATCAAATTTCTCTATACACCTTGGTAGTACCAATATGTATAAGTATTTGAAGGAACATATTTGATGAGAAAATATGAAGTGGGAAATTGCTGATAATATATCAAGATGCTTAGTTTTTTAATAGGTGAAGGCTAAGAGACATCATCATTGAGGATTCATACAACCTCAACCTATTATTATATAAAAATAGGAGGGTAATATAATGAATTTCTCACTATATTACCAAATACTCATAGAAATAACTATACAATATGGGTTATTATTAACCACATAACCATATCTATACATTTCATTGATATAAGAGATGATTTACAATTTGAGCTCCCTACATAGATCTATTTTAATGAGGATGTAAGAAATCATATTTCACCTCTTTAAATTGTGTTTATTCATGATCCAAAATTTACCTAAAAATTTTGTAACATTATTTAGAATAATCATGATACTAAGGTTCATTTGAGTTTCTCATACCATCCTCCAACTGGTGGATAGTTCATAAGTTCTATTTAAACATTATAAGACAACTTAAGATCATTATAACTTAAAATTAATGGTATTTGGGATCATTATTTTCCCTTTTTAGTGTTTTTATATAAAATTAGTTTCCATTCAAGTATTAAAATGACAAAATTTAAATCATTATAGTGAAAGTGGGGTCATACTTCAACTTGTTTAGATGATGTTGTTGAAAGAAAAATTGTAGGCCTTGAAAATTGTGAGTATAAAAAGATAAAGGTAAATAACATTTTAACTCATATTAAGTAATCTAAAATTAGGAAAAATAGTTATACTAATTACCAAATGAATGATTTTGAATTCTAAGTGGGAGATCACATTTTGTTGAAAGTATCTATATGGAATAGTGGTATAAGGTTCAATATGAAAGGGAAACTGAGCCCCAAGTATATCATAACTTTTGAAAGTATATAATTAATTTGTTTTGTATATTACGATTTCCTAATAAACCCAAGTCTCACTAAAGTACATGATGTGTTCCACATATCATTATTATAGAAGTACATGCCAGACCAAATTAATATTATCACCTGTAATGAAATATAATTAGTATCTGAAAATTATTACTATGGATACCTCATATTGATTATTGATACTAGAGATAAAGTAATAATTAATTGGATAAATTTATTAGATAATTTTCTTTATAGAAATCATAAAATGGAGGATGTAATAAGGGAACCATATTTTGTTATGAATAATAACTACCCTCATTTTTTTATAAAGTAATATCCATAAAAATTATAAAGAAGAATATTTTGTAGGAGGGAAGAAATTGACACCTACACTTGAATTATATTGAGTGAAAATTCTATTTTTAAAAATTTATAATTCAATTAAAATTTTTATATTTAAAGGCACATAAATTATAATTTCATAACATGAATATCTTTTATACTTGTATAGGATAAGATAATCGCAGGATGGGTTTTATCTTAGAAATAAGAATTTATGAGTAATTGAAACTATAGAGTTTAAAAATTAATCATTTTATTTATAATAATTTTTCATATTATCTATAATTAATAATTTAGGAACTATAAATTTGACATAAATAAGTATAAGATCATTTTAGTTAAAAAAGTAATTCTTTTAGAAAACTGTTTAAAAAAGGGTATAATAATTTTCCATTTTAATTATTTAAAATAATATTTAATTATAAATAATTTTAATGAAATTAATAGATTATATATATATAAAAATAATGATTTAAATTCATATAATTATGTATACTGGTCATATAGTTAATGTCAAATCATATCGTGCTTGAAAGATGCATTTCTTGAAAAACCTTTTTTTGACACGTTTTACCAGTTTATTTTTAAATTAATTTCTACAAATCTTTGGAACTGAATTTGTTAAAATTTATTCCATATAATTAATAATAATAATTAATATTAGTTAATATGGGTAAATTAATTTTTTTTCATAATGAATAGTAAAAATAGTAAAAACTAATTACTATGGTTATGATCAAAACTGATTTACCGATGGATTAATATTTAAAGATAAGGGTTAAGTGTTAAAATTAAAAAATAGTTTTTAAAACTTCACTAGTTATTTTTTATTCTCACTTTAACCCTTTTAATATGAGCCATTATTGAGCCATATTTTGATTAATGTGAAAAAACATTATGTTAATACTTTGAAGAATTACAAGTGTTCCACTCACCACAATCATAAAAGGACACCTCCTCCCCTCACATATTGAAAAATTTAAAAAACAATTATCCCAAAAAACATTACTAAAATATCTCCCTATTATCCTTATACATGTTATATAACTATCATTATTCCAAAATACCAATCCAAGGTTCCTTAAAAAGATATGCAAATTTAGTTTTTCTAAGCAAATAGAGTTGTCTTCACCAGGCTCTTTATTTTTTTACTTATTATTTTATATCCATAATTTTCTTATTAATATTTAAAATATAATAAAGAATTATCTATAATATATTAATATTTTTTTAATTTAATTTAATAATATTTATCCATATCCTTCTCCATCAAATATGAAATAAAACCATCACTCGTGTGTACGATGTACTACCATCTCATTAATAGATGTGACTTTTCCCATCAGCAACTCAAATATTTAGTCATAATAATGGAAGAAATGAATATATATGATAATTACGATATAATAATGATCCTTTAAATTAATATATAATCTACTTAATAATTATTTGTCCTATTAAGGAAATGATAATGTCACTCGTGCAGATGTATGACCTACTATCTTTATGAAGTTATGTGGTTCATTTTACATCCTTTAATTTAAATAATGATTATAAAGATATATGTAATGAAATAATATTATATTTAAAAATTTAACATCATTATATAGATTTTGGAACTATATCCTATACATAACAACTAGATCTTCCATAAAAAAACATACATGATAAAATTAAGCAGTTAACACCAAAAACCTTAGTAATAATGAAATATTATTAATGAAAAAGTGATACGATGTTATAAGAGTATCATATAAGAAATTATAAATATTAATATAACTATATTATAAATTAATATCATGTTTAAAACAATTATACAGGAGGATAAATGAAGATCCACTAAAGGGAAGTGTGATGTAAGGGATTCCATCTTAATTTCCTTTCATTGTGGTATATTTTTGTGTTATGAACCGATTTCATTTATATGGTATATATAATATAATTTTACATGATATATAAGGAATAATTTATATTTAATATTATTTTATGTCTCAATTCAAATTATGTTTTCTAATGGGGTTTGAATCAAAAGTTTCATAGTGGTAAGTGAATTCTTAACTTAATTTACATTCATTGGGTTAAATCACATCTTAATTTATTATGTTAGGCCAATATTATTTGGGAAATTACTTAAGATTATTTTATTTTTTAATTACAACGATATATTTATGGATTTATATTTTATACACATAATCAATTCATTGATTAATTATCACTTCAATGGTATGATCTTTGTAAGGGATTTCATCTCAATTTATACACTTTTGAGACATGCATGTTATTATGAAACACTTCGCTTTTATGTGGTGTATATACTAAACATTTTTTATATTTAACATGAATAAATATTTATTAATGATTATTAAGGATTCAATTCATGTTTATTATTTTATGGGGTTATACTTTAAAAGTTACCAAATGAGTATAGATTTTTTTTTCGATCTCATTTTTTAGGATGAAATTAATTTTCATTAAAAGAATCTTATAATCCATCCTTTTTAAAATAAATAAAATTTTTATCCTATAAATATTAATGGAATTTCTATATTTTCATTAAAAATTTATTTCTTTGTCATTTGAATCATGAAAATAGATGTTTAAAATAAAAACTGATTTTATTTCTCTTTTAATCGTATATATTTTTCTAAATTATTTTATAAGTATTCTTTATTAATAAAATGATTTATTTAGGATATTTTAAGTTATCATTGAATTTTGAAATGTATGAAATGAATATTATAAATGTTTTTATAATGGTTCATTTTAAACATTATCTATAAAAATTCAATAGGAATGTTTTTTAACATATATGACATTAAAAGACATTCCAGCCATAATAAGTGTTTTATGATATTTAACATTTTCCACCCAATTTCAATGGTTTCATGAAGAAAACAATTAAATTTAATCTTATTTAATATTTTGAGTCATTATTCATTATTTCTCCAAAGGAAATGATTTGATTTCAAAAACTATATTTTTATTAATATACGGCCATCTCCATTCCCTTATTCATTTTATGGTCATTAAATTTTTCATGGAGCATTAAATTTCTTGTGATCATTAGACATTTCATTTTTAATCAATATAAATATTATTTGTATCGTGGTTATGATTATTTCCTAAATTTTATACCATTTCATCATATGGTGTTTTACGTTGAATGTTTTTTATTTACTAGGGAAATATTTATATTTTTTATTCATTATTCAATGCATATATTTTTTTATAAGGAATACTATTCATTAATTAAATTGATCATTAAATATATGAGGAATTTATTGTTCATGTAGTGACCAGGTGGGGCCTAAAATTATATATTCCCTCAATGCATCGACATGTCTTATGAGAAAAATAAGTTGGCTAAATTAAAAAGGTTTAAGGTACTTACAAATAAATTAAACTGTCTTAGTGAAAGGTATTAAAGGTATAGATATCATGATGTGTGAGATCATGGAATCCAATTTTATGAATTTACTTTATTGTGAAATTAGTTAATATTGTCCACTAGATTCTTTCATAAACATCATACATGGATTCATTTCATTCTCAAGTTATTGATTAAATGGGATCTATTTTCAATAATTCACCTTTCCATATTTATTATGACTTATTTAATCATGATAGATTATGCTGTATGTGACTCTTAATAGGTATTTTAGAACTCATTTATTTTTCCCAATTATCTTATATGTTAAGAATAATTCTTTGAATGAGTTCAAAGATTCCAAATGTTTTCCATCAATACACTTTATATTTTATTCCCAATTTAGAATGCATTTCATAAATCTATATGGATCTCCAATAATAATAATATTATTTGTCCTTATGGATTAGAGAACTTATATATATGAAAATTTCATATAGTTGACACTGACTATAGGTTACTGGAGTTTGGTTTATTTCACAAATATTTTTAAATTGTGATAATATGGATGTTAAACATGAGACGAAGCATATTAAAATGTAAAAACCATGGATGAATTAAGTATAGAATATTGATAAATGGTAATAGGAGACACTTATTATATATTTTAATTTCAGAGATAAATAAATATAAGGGCTAAACTTTTGGTGACAAAATATCGATGGGAGGTGGCTGAAGGACTACTGCTGAGGTCAGACCTCCAATATATTTCTCGATGTGTTATTTTTGTTGTATTTTTCATTAATTATTCTATTACCCTATAATTATTAATATGAGAGGGTAACATTAATCTTATTCCATGTGTAATGTTTAATGGGTGTCGATTAGTAGATGTATGTCATTAATTTATCCAATGATTGGGGTTTTAAATCTATTTTATTACTCCAAAAATTTTCTTTTATCTCTGTGCATGACCATTTTCTTTGATATGAGTGCTCTTATGATGTAACTAATAATTTAATTTATTTCATGAATTACCATTGGATTAATTTATGTTATTATATTTATAAATGTTTTTAAGTCACCACTTTCACTAATTAACCGAATTAGTTGATCATATGAAAAATAGAATTAGTGAAAGAGAGAATAAAAACAAAGCCATAGTAGTTATTTATACATGATTACAATGATGATTATAATAATTAATAACTTACCACTTCACTATTTAATGAACCTAAACATACCATACTTGGTACATTTTTTTTTATTTTTACTCCCCGTACTCTTTCAATCCAAATATATAATAGTCTTGTAATTTTATATCATTCATTATAGTTATAGGTATTTTTAATTTAGAATAAAGTAATTATCTACATTACCCCTTATTTTCAACCTTGTAATCTAATATGTATACTAAATTGAAGTTTTAGGTTGTGTGGTTCATGTTCTTATAAATTTCTAAACTGATTGAGCCTTCTAGGAAGTAATGACACCATTTAAGCCTATCAGTAACTATACATTATGTGTAAAAGATAAATTAAAACCATTACCAAATTATACCCAGATGATTCCAAATATGAAATCCATAATATAAGATACAATTTATAGATTCGGTAAATATTACATTTAGTAATATTCTCAAAACTCAATGAAAATCCATTTTTAAAAAATAAACATTTAATCATAAAAATGATGTAAAACCAAAATAATGTATAATTTGGATTGAAAAGTAATTAATTATATTATTTTTAATAAAAAGAGGGTACTTTTTCTTTCAAACCAAAAAAATTGAAAGGAACCTTTTCAAAATTAAATTGAAAGGGAAAAATCAAAAATAGTTTTTATTTGAATAAAAACCTTGCTTAGATTTAAAAATTACAGTCACATATTTTTAAGTTGTAAATTACATTTTTAAATTTCAAAAACCACATTATAAAAAAATATATTCTTTTGATAAATATTTTCCTAAAATTTTCACGTTATTTTTACGTCATGATAATTTTATATAATTGATAGTATTCATAAAATCAGTACTTTTCATAATTCACCCAGAAATCTATATTTTCTTAAAAATTTCAAAACATAACCCTAAGATAATTTGAAATTTAATAACATAGAGCTAAATTATATTTTATCAAATTAAATTTAGGAAATATTAAAATTTATCATTTAAATGATAATATAAAATATATAAAAAACAACTTTTATAGAAAAATACGTTTTTAAACTTCAAGTATTTATAATTTTAATTCCTATAAATTTAAAATTATTTAAGTTGTAATTTATTAGTTTTTATATTAAAATATTTTTAAAATTGATCAATTTATTAAAATAAACATTACTTGAAAAATAAATCTTTGAAAAATACCCCATTTAACATTTAATGATTCTAATCATATCACATTAATTATTTATATGCTAATAAGTAAATTTCAATATTAAAAATAAAATAAAAAAATGAAAGTATCAAAGAAGTTTACTATTTTTATTTATTAAAGGATTATTCTTCCATTTCTTGGGCCATTTTATCTCAGTACTACTCATGTTACATGATATTCAACATTATATTTATTTAAAGGAGATAAAAGACTAAAATTTTGGTGTGTTATAATACCTCCACACTCTCAGTCAAGGAGAGGTATCATACAATGTATTTTATTTTTTCTCACCCATCTAACCTCTTACTCAGGTCAAGCTCTCATTAATACAAAACAACATAGTCACAATATAAATGACTACAAAAGTATGGTAGACATTTCCAATGGCCTAAATATCATCTAGCCACACACATGTTCCCACCATGATCTATACCAAAGGGTAACATACTCAACTCAACATCGCCCCCTAAAAAACAACATCATACAAAGACACTTTATCACCCCTTAGATGAACAATACTCATAAGGATCCCTGGACCATAGGCCATACCCAATTACAAAGCCCGAGCCATGGGTATAACTTGGATATACTGAACACTAAACCTCACACTCATGCTATAAAAAACCCCATTGGGTATTTGGTAACCAACAATAACCTATACACTATGCTTAGAATATGGAAATTACCCAACCACACCTTGATATCTCTCTTTGGAGACTCAGTCTTCTTCCCCAATATATTCCTACATTAATTAACCCATGGACATACCATAACCCATTAGGTATTTACATAGGAATATACCATTATATAGTAACTTGGAATCATTTTTATTTCCTCTTGATATATTTACCCATTCTAAATTCTCATCCCACTCCCTCGAGATCCACACACCGAAGAGAACCCATGTGCCCTCTTTTCTATCTTCAAGTGTCACCAAGCATAACAAATGAGAGTGATTACCCTTTTTCACAATAAAAAGAAAAAATATATTATTCCTAATATCATAACATGGATACTGGAACCCTATAAAACAATATAACTATATCAACTGAGTTTTTTCATGATTTAAAGGCCACTTCCACAACCCTTTCAACAAAATTCACACTGCCAAACTCTAATCGGGCCCATTACTCAAGGGATAACAACTTGGAATCACTCTAAATAGAATACTATGTTCCATAACATGACACGAACAAATCATATCATGAGTTAATGAACATTTAGGATAATTTAATATATTATATACATCACGCCCCATTAGTTGTAGAGAAAACATTTTCTCTCAAATACACACTCATGTGAAGCATACTCAAGTAAATTATCAAAGGATTATCCAAATCCTAAACCAAAATTTTATACCTACAAGGAAGGTTCATAGGTTTTATGATCCAATACTTGAGGCACACAAATACAATGTACTTGGATACACACATATGGTTTATTATAAAATAGACCACCAACATAAAAAAGGATTTACCATGAAAAAAGAATGATACCACTTCAATGAAAATATAGATCAATCCCCACTATTCTCATGATTACCCATATCTCACCTCATGGAATAGATACTTAATTATAAAAATTTCTAATTAATTATTCAATTTAATTAAATGAGTCATAATCATTTAAAACTCACTAACTGTAAATCCATGGCTGAAACCTCAAGAAATGACATACTATCATATATTGTGTTGGACTCACCTATCTTGATAATCCCAAATCATGTTTAAATATTGACCATGATATATTAAGACATTTACTAACCCTTTTAATATGTATTTATATTGTTTATCCTGAACAATTTATATTCTCAATCTCATAACTTTGTTACATCATCTTACAGATTACATTTACCTAAATATAAGTTCACTGTTAAAGACTACTGGTAAGAGCCTTCTATTCAAGATCACCGTTATATCTCACTGTTACTCTAGGTCACTGATCCTAGAAGGTTACTGTTGAAGATCTACTGTCACTGATATAAGCTACCGGTATAAGGTTACTATCACAAGTCTACAGTTGATCTGCTTATCAAAGATCACAGACATAGAGTAACCATCATAAGGTCACTACTGTGGCAAGGCTTATGTTATAAGTTCACCATCAAACTCTTTCTTAGGTCTTATGTTGAGAAATCACTATTCAAGTCTACTGTTAATAGAAGGCTACCGCTAGACAACTCCTACTATCGAGATAGTTGACTGTTGATTCAATGTCTACTGATGGACATATTCCACTATTAATGAAATTACCTGTTGTGATAAGTCTACTGGTGGAAAGGTCACTGTCGCAATAGTCTAATGTTAAATACCTGCCAATGAAGTCCACTGATGAGGAGCTATTGTTAAATAGAGTAACAGCTACCATTACAAGACATCCACTAACACAAAGTCCACCATTACAAGCCTATGGACAGAGATCCTACCGATGATGTCCAAAGATGAAGAGACTACCATTGAAGTCTACTGTGTGACATGCATATGCTACCAGTCTAATGATATTCTATTCTTTTCTTTATCAATATTATTTATACTATCATAACGGTCATGTCTGGACAAATTAATGCACCTGACATTATTTAATGATATTTGTAGGCATATCAGGAAACAATATGATGTACGAGGAAGACCACACGTGGTTGAAACCTTTCTCTTGTCGGTCCCTGCTGAACCAAATGAAAAAGCTGTATATATATATGAGTAGAGACATAAATCAAAAGAAGAAACAAAATATATTGAATATACATAAGAGAGACACATATATCACCCAAAAATACAAGAAATATGAAGAACACTCGAGCATGAATTCTGAAGAACAGAGAGATTCACTAAGATCTATTAAAAGAACCTTTCTCAAGATTTAGTGGTGTGCTACAAAGTGGTTTAAACCCAAGAAGTTGATAATCTCAACATCTAAAAGCCACAACCTGAATGTTTCGAAACTATTTTTTGGAGGAAACTTGCAGAGAAGGACCAAAAATTCATTTCCTTCATTCCAACAAGTACATAGATGAACTTACAACACAACAGAGCATTCTAAACTTATCCCTACTATCCTTAACTCTATTCTGTTTAAGTAATATTCATTTGTGACCAGTGTGTCTATGTTACACACACTGAATCTTGTGCTTAAACTGAGGGATACTGAAAATCCCCATACCAAACTCTCTTTACATTTGTTTCCCACTTATAACTATGGAAGAAGCCAAGTGTGGCTTGGTAGTTTATTTTTCCCACATATAACTGTGGTAGAGGTTACAAAACCTGGACAGTTTGTGAAAACTGTTGTAAAGCCCGATACATGCCATGTATCACTTTTTAATATAATTACTTGGTGGTAGGTGATCACTATGTGTAGAGGACTAGTTCTTGAGTTAAGACTGAACCTCTTGTTTAAATTGTTGTGTTCATATTTCCATTACTCTATTTTACATTTATCTTTTGTTCTTATATTAGAAAATATAGAAATATGTTTTTACATTCACTATTATAGTTAGTTCTGGTTAGTGAGTATATGTGATTCGTTTAGTAAACTTGTTTCAAAAGTGGAATTAGTTCTCATACTGATTCTACTGAGGAGTAATCAACCTTTGAGAAACCTGTTGAACAATAAGTCACTTATATCTCTACTGCCTTAATTGACTGGGCCGTTTTAATATCATGGATTTTAATCCTAAATGTTTTTAACAGAAATTTTAATTGGAACTCAGTTCACCCCTCTTGAGTATCCACTCCAACAAACATTTGGTATCAGAGGAAACATTCTTATTTATAAAAAGTTTTCAAACCCTCTATTTTTTAAATTGTTATTTTAGTTTTATTTTAAAAATCTTAAATTTTTGTTAGTTTTAAATTTTCTCTCATTAATATATTTTCTAAAATCTAGTTATGGACAATATACTAGAAGGTGCTGCTACTAACATGACACCTTTCTTTAATGGTGTGAATTATGCTCAATGGAAAATTAAAATGAAAATTCATTTGGAAAGTATTGGTTTTGATATTTGGTCTACTGTAGAATCAGAATATGAGATCTCCAAAACTATTAGATCTACCTGGGAAGATGCTAAAAAGTATGAATATGACAATAACTATAAATCTATGAATTCCCCTTAATGATCTTTAGGAGATGAGGAATTTAACCGAATTTCTGCATGTAAAACAACTAATGAAATCTGGGAAACCTTGGCTATTTCTCATGAAGGAAGAACCAACGTGAAGGAAATGAGATTAAATACTTATACTATTAAATATGATAATTTTAAAATGTGACTTGATGAACCCATTTCTGACATGTACCTCAGGTTTAATGAGATTTTCAACACCATGAGTTCACTGGGAAAAGCTGTTCCAGAGAAGTAGAAGATCATGAGAATATTGAGATGTTTTCCAGACAGATGGAGAGGCACTTATGTGTCTATCCAAGAGTCATGTGACACCAGTAAGCTACCTTCTAAGGAGTTATTGGTAAAATAATGATGTATGAAGAAGAACTGAAGGTGAACAAAGAAAAAGATGATGAACCCAGGAGAAAATCCGTGGCATTCAAGTATATTGATTCAAAGAGAAAAGACAAGGAGAAAATACATGTACCTACTGAAAGTTCAACCAGTGAAGATTAAGATTCAGAAAGTAATGAAGAAATGGCTCAACTAGCCAAGAGATTTAAGAAGTTCTATTGGAAGAAGAATTTTTTCAGAAAACCAAACTACATAGGTAAGTATGATCAACAAGGTAAGTGTAAGAAGGATTGGAAGAAATATGATATGGAAGATGACATAGTCTGATATGAATGCAAGAGGAAAGGACACATCAAGACTGACTATCTGAAATTAATATTAAAAAAGACTTATGATTATAAGGACAAGAAGTATAAGAAATCCACGAAAGAAACCTGAAGTTCTTCATAAGAACACACAAGTGAATCAGAAGCTAATGATTCTGAAAAGAAAAATGCCAACATGTGATTCATGACTAACATATTCGAGGTACCTATTTCCCCTATTATAAATGATTATTATTCTGGAAATAATAGTGATTCAGATAATGATGAAAATATGTCTAAGGCTGAAGTGTTTGAATACAGCAATATGCTAGAAGATACCTACAATGAACTAAAAGATAAATATAAATCTTTGAAGAAATAATATTCCTTGACTAGTAATGTTAAAACAGATCTAAGTGTAGAAAAAGAAAAGAATGCTCAACTGTTGAAAGAGAACACTCAACTCAAATTATCTAATAAACAATTATGAAAGGATATTGAGAAGTTCACTACTTGTAGGGATACCTTGACACAGTTTCTAGGAAAACATATTTCTCCTAAATATAGAACTGGTCTAGGATAACTGGTCTAGGAAATCAGCCTGGAAATAGGAAAATTAGAAAAACCAAATTTGTTCCAAAATCTGGAAAGTTCACTGCTAGTTCTGGACCATCTTTTTAGAAATAATTTTCTAATGGACCTAACAAATTATTTATGTCTCAAAATATGTTTGTTGATTTTAGAAAATATATAAAGAAAATATGGGTTACCAAAGTTTTACTGGATAACCTTTCTAGACCCAAGAAGATCTGGGTACCAAAATTACCCCATGTTCAATCTGTTTTGCAGGGATGTTACTTAAAGAGTTCCTGTAAGACCCTATGGTACTCAGAAAGTTGATGTTCAAGACATATGATAGGAGAGTATTCTTTCTTCAAGAGTCTAATTAAAGTTGATGGTGGGCATGTCACCTTTGGTGACAATGCAAAAGGAAAAATCTTCAGCTTAGGCCAGATTGGTAACCCTGATATAATATTAATCTCTTAAGTACTTTTTGATGATGGACTAAAGTATAATTTCCATATCATATCTCAGTTATGTGATGATAGATTTAATGTGAAATTTTAAAATGATTCATTCAATGTTTTTAATTAAAAAAATGATTTATTTTTCACTACATTTAGAAATGAGAATGTATACGCTATTGATTTAAATTCCTTAGCCAAACAAAATGTTTCCTGTTTAAATGATTTTCATAAAGAGTCTTGGTTGTGGCACAAAAGATTAGGACATTGTAATGTGCACTCACTTAGGAAGCTATCTAAGAAATATTTAGTTAGAGACTTACCTAAATTAGAATTCCCACTTGATAAAGTGTGTAATCCCTGTTAAAAGGGAAAAAACACAATGTTTCTTTCAAAACAAATAAATAAGTTTCAACTTCTCAACCACTTGAGTTGGTTCACATGGATTTGTTTGGATTATCAAGAGTTTCAAGTCTAAATGGGAAGCACTATGTTTATGTTCTTGTAGATGAATTTTCTAGGTATACTTGGGTATACTTTCTAGATAACAAAAAGTGAAGCTTGTTCATATTTTGTCAAATATTACAAGTCTGTAGAAAACCTTAGTGGACTTAGAATTAAGACCCTGAGAAGTGATCATGGACGTGAGTTTGAGAATCATGAGTTTGAATCTTACTGCTCACACAATGGCTATAGTCACAATTTCTCTGCCCCTAGGACACCTCAACTAAATGGAGTTGTAGAAAGGAGAAATAAGAACCTTAAAGAAATTTCAAGGACTATGCTTAATGAGTATGACTTACCTGTTTATTTTTGGGATGAAGCTGTAAATACAGCTTGTTATGTTATCAATAGATTTTTTATTAGTCCTATTCTAAAAAGGACCCCTTATGAATTTTGGAATAATAGGAAGCCTAAGGTTAATTACTTTATAGTTTTTGGTTGCAAAGTCTTTATTATTAATACTAATGATAATCTTGAAAAATTTTCTCCCAAAAGTGATGAAGGAATTTTCCTAGGTTACTCTGTCTCAAGTAAAGCCTATAGAGTGTTCAACAAGAAATCCAAATGTGTGGAAGAATCAGTTCATGTAATATTCGATGAGACTGATCCACATGAGCCTAAAAAATCTCTTGAAAATCTGGAGGAAGATTTTTCAAATCTGAACATTAATGATAAGGATAGTGAATCCCCTGTAAAAGTATCCAGTTCTGGAAACTTTCCAGAATATGCACCTGCTAATTCTGAACCAACATGAAACAATGAGGAATCTAGTTCAACCCTTCCTTGAGGTATTAGGACTCTCAATAATCATCCTCTTGATGCGGTTGTAGGCGATTTAAATAGATGAACACAAACTAGAGCTTCTCTAAGAAACCAGGTTGAACATCAAGCCTTTCTTTCACAGCTTGAACCAAAAAATATTAATGATGCTATTAATGATGAATTTTTGGTAATGGCTATGCAAGAAGAAATAAATTAGTTTGAAAGAAACAATGTTTGGGAATTATTGGGAATACCTAAGGAAACTTTGTCCATAGGCACTAAATGGGTGTTTAGGAACAAAGTTGATGAGTCTAAGAATATAGTTAGAAATAAATCTAGGCTAGTTGCACAAGATATAGTCAAGAGGAAGGAATATACTATTAGGAAACCATTTCACCTGTAGCTAGACTAGAATCTATTAGGATGCAACCTGCATATGCATCTCATCTGAATTTCAAACTTTATCAAATGGATGTTAAAAGCACTTTTCTAAATGGGTATAGAGTTTAGGATGTGTTTGTTGAACAACCTCATCGTTTTACAAATCCCCATTTTTCTAATCATGTTTTTAAACTATCTAAAACTTTATATGGATTAAAACAAGCTCCAAGAGCATGGTATCATAGGCTCAACTCTTTTCTTATTTCAACAGGTTTTACCAAAGGGATAGCTGATCCTACTCGTTTCATTAAATGTATTTCTAAAGATGTTTTGATAGTAAAAATTTATGTGGATGATATTATTTTTGGATCTTCTAAAAATTCATTATGTGTTGATTTTTCAAAAATGATGCAAAATGAGTTTGAAATGAGTTTAATGGGAGAACTCAAAATTTTACTTGGATTTCAGATCTTTCAAAATAAAAATGGCATTTTTTTGAATCAAAGTAAATATATTAAGGATATTTTAAAACGTTTTTCTTTGGATGGTATTAAAGGTAGTGACACACCTATGAGTACCACTTATAAGTTGGATACTGATGAAGCTGGAGAACCAGTGGGTCAAACCAACTACAAAGGTATGATAGGGAGTCTACTCTATCTTACAGCTAGAAAACCTAACATCATGTTTAGTGTATGTATGTGTGCTTTCTTTCAAGACAATCCAAAATAATCTCATTTAACTACTGTAAAGAGGATTTTTAAATATATCAAACATACTCCCAACTTAGGATTATTTTATCCAAAAGGACAATCATTTGATCTGTTGAGTTATTCTGATGCCGATTTTGCCGGTTGTGAGTTTGATTAAAAAAGCACCTCTGAGACATGTCACATTTTAGGAAAGTCACTAGTATCTTGGTGTAATAAGAAGCAGAACATTGTTTCATTATGTACTACTGAAGCTGAGTACATAGCTACTGGTAGTTGTTGTCCTCAAATTCTGTGGATGAAACACACATTATTGGAATATGGATATAAGTTCAAACATGTCTCTATAAAGTGTGATAATACAAGTGCTATTAACATTTCCAAAAATCCAATATCTCATGCTAGGAAAAAGAATATTGATGTGAGACATCACTTTTTGAGGGACCATTATCAAAAGGGTGATATCAATCTTGAATTCATTGGCACTGAACATCAATTGGCTGATATATTCACAAAGAATTTGAATTATGAGATGTTAAATTACATCAAACATGAGTTAGGTATGATTAACATTAGTATAGGAGAACTCATAGTCGGACCTCACTGTTAGACCTCACAGTTGGACCTCACCGTTGGACCTCATAGTCGGACCTCACGGTTAGACCTCACTGTTAGAACTCACTGTTAGAACTCACTATTATACCTCACTATTATACCTCACCATTGAACCTCACTGGTGTACCTCACTGGTACATCTCACTGTTGGATACCTCGCTGTTTGTCTTTATTTTTTCAGGAATTCAAACGATTTTCATTCCTATTTATTATTTCTATTTTATTTTTTAATCCTTAAATGATAAAACCAAAGGCGACGAACATATCTCAATCCACCTTCATCTCTCAATCTTGAACCTTTCTCTCGAAATATCTAAACCCTAACTCTTTTCATCTGAACCCTTGATCCTCTCTCAATCTCCATGGCTAGAACCAAGAAACCCTCGACTGTTAATGAAGATGTGCCAAGGCCAAAGAGAACCCGAGCCAAATCCAGTGGCACCAGTAATACTCCGAGGGGACCTATCAACCCGCATCTGACCAAGAGAGAAATCTTTGCTGAGATGGAGTTAAGTGAAGAATGGCTGCTGTCGAGCAAGTCATTAGTGCTGAAAGCACTAGATTCCCAAGGATGGACCAATTGTTTTTCCAATAACAATGGACCGTAATACCCGAAGGTGGTGAAATAATTATGTGAATATCTGAAGTTCAAAGAGAAATATCATATGCATAGGCTAATATCCAGTGTCAATGGCAATGAAGTCAGCTTCTCATCTGCTGAGTGGGCTGGTTGGTTGAGAGTTCCTCATGAAGGAGTATATGATTACTACTCTGGAGTGGCTCCTCCTGACAGTAATGTTTTTGAGTATGAAAAAGATCTGGAAGAACTGACAGGAAATGGAAAATCAAGGAAGATCATTGTAGTTGAGATGAATTGAGAAGACATAATTTTGTTCAAATTCATTCGGCGTGTAATTAGTCCCAGGAGAGGAGATTTTGCAGTACTGAAGTATCATGACATATTCCTAATGTACTTACTGGATCATGGAAAGAAGATTAACCTATGTAGGTTACTGATGGCACAATTGGAGGATATGACTAAGGCAAGCTCAAAATCCAATGCCCTATTCCATGCCAAGATAATTTCAGTAATGCTAAAGGTAAAGGGTGTGGATGGAAATCAAGAAGAGATGATTGTGGCTAAGAATAGTGTCTGTATCTCCAAGGTTATTTTCAAATTCATGAAAATTAGCTGGAATCCCTGGAAGAAGGCATGTTTAAATGATGAAGGAAAGGTATATGAAAAGTTTGATCCTACTGCACACCCATTTAGGCCAAAAGACAAGAGAGATCCAGGTCTGAAGCCTGATGAGCCAGAACCGGCTTATTCAGATGAGGAGGTGGAAGCTGAAGGAGCTGTGGAACCTGAAAGAGAGAACACCCCCATTGATGATGGGAGTGATCCTGATTTTCCTAACAGTCCTGTAACGGCAGTAGCTTTATGAGCAACTAGCCCTCTAAAAGAACTTCCAAGAAGAGAGACTATTCTGAAGGACAGTGATACTGAGACCACTGAAGAAGAATAAGCATCTCAGAATATTATCAATGACACATCTGAAGAGTATGAGGCTACTGAGTCATATCATTTTGCTCATGAGACAGAGGATGCATGTGATAAGAATGAAGGTAATGAGACTACTGTTGAAGATGATGATGAGGACAATGAAGAAGAGGAGCTCAGTTTGAGCCATCTGATAGATAATACAGACAAGATAGTGTCTGATCAGGAAGCTGGAGTGGCATTTACTGCCATTGATATGGAAGTCATTAATGACTCAGTGGGGGCTGTGACTCACCCCACTGGTAAACCAATAGTGCAAAATGTTTTTGAATCTACTGGAGTTGCAGAGGAGGCTGTGGAGTAACCTCGAGAAGAACAAGTAGAGGAGAATACTCAGGAGAGATCTCTAAGTGAGGGGGAGCATCTTTCCTCAGTTTCTGAGCTGTATGACATAGAGGGTTTGTCATCAGATCCAGGATACTTGGTACTTGGACTCAATTATGGAGATTCTGATGAAGAAGACCAGCATCAATGTGATTCTATTATCCTACCTGAAAGTTTTCCAATAGTTATGGCGGACAATTTGGAAACCAAGGAGGACCTTGAATCCCTAAAAGTTGAAATGAAAAAGGCAGTGAGAGAATGAGTGGAAAATTTGAAGAATAGCCATGTTGAAGAGATAAGGAATGTGGAGAAATCCTAGGAGATATCTCTTGGTTGTGCTGTGTCTAGTCCAGTGAAAGAAACGCTGAAGGAGATTAAGTTGTGCCATACTAAAATTGAAAGCTGGACATGAGATATGGTTTCTCTTAGACCATCATTTTCTTCTTTGACCACCATGATCAATTTTCAAAACCAAGTGAATGATGAGATTCGATATATAAAAGAGGTAGTAAAGCAGTTTGTGGAAGTTTTTGAGGATTTTAGGACATCAGTCAAAGGACACATGAATAGTCAGGATGCACTTGTTCAGAAGGTGATTGGTAATTTGACTAATCCTTTCAAAGAGACAGTATCTTTCTTGGTCAAACCCCTTCCCTCATCTAGCTCCTCTGTGAACATTGACCAGATCAAAAATGTGATCCTGGAAGAGCTTGCTAAGGCTAGTACCAGTGGCACCTCTAATTCTCAGGTACTTTATACCACTAGGGAAGTCAACAGTTATGTTCGTGAACACTTGCGAGCAGCTACTCCTACTTAGGAATCCGTTAAGAATAAGGTATATTCTTACATTGAGAAGATCTATACCAAGAAAAAAATGACCAAACACTTCATTCTTTTGATAGAGAATATGAAGATGCCTCCAGTGTCTTAGGAATTCAAGGAGTAGGTCAGAAAACTGAGAGAATTGACCCATGCTTTGGATAAATTTTTGGAGAATAAAGATGATTTTTTATCTCCTATGGAAAGAGGAGGAAGCAATATTCTGGATTTCAGAAACCTTCTTCTACCTTTTCTCCACATGGATTATACCCCTGTCATCATACCTCTTAACTTACCTCCATCTCAACCCAGTGGTTCTTCCATGATGTCTCCTGATGAAGCAATTAGAAGCCTTACTCCACTGATACCTCAGCAAGATACTCACTATAGACCCATAGGAGCTTCTGTTTCTGCCTCTCAAGTCATTCCTACAACAATTCCTAAACCTGCTGATCCACCAGATCATCCTTCATCTTCTTCTTCTAAAGAGAAAGATCCCTTACCTAAAAATGATGTGGATTGAGTCTATTTATGTCTTTTTATAGGGACTATGTATTCTTTTTGGATCATGTAATGTACATTCATTAATACAAGCTTTCTCGGCTCTCTCTATTTGTGTTTTTTTTTGCTAATCACAAAGGGGGAGAAATACTGTGGTAATTCTAGACTAATCATGTGATTGGAGAGAAATGTGCTAATATGATCCTATATTGAATCTTTTATGCCATTCTCTCTGATACCATGTACCAATATTTTCTGGTTTTACACTCTTATTAATCTCTGATTACTTGAGACATTTTTGATCTATTTTTAGTAATTGTATTATATATGATATTTATCTTTAATAAATACTGGAATAATTTGTGATTATCAAAAAGGGGGATATTTTTAGACTCACCTATTTTGATAATACGAAATCATTTTTAAATATAGAACATGATATATTAAGCCATTTAAAAACCCTTTTTAATCTGTATTTATATTGTTTATCCTGAACAATTTATATTCTTAGTCTCATGACTTTGTTGCATCAGCTTACAGTTTACATTTACCTAAATATAATTTCACTGTTAAAGGCTACTAGTAAGAGGCTTCTGTTCAAGGTCACCATTATAGCTCACTGTTACTCTAGGTCACTGATCCTAGAAGGTTATTGTTGAAGATCTACTATCACTGATATAAGCTACCAGTACAAAGTTACTGTCACAAGTCTACCGTTGATCTGCTTATCAAAGCTCACAGAGAAAGCGTCACCATCAAAAGTTCACTACTGTGGAAAGGCTTCTGTTAGAAGTTCACTGTCAGAATCATTCTCAGGTCTTCTGTTGATAGAATCACTATTCAAGTCTACCATTAGTAGAAGGCTATTTCTAGACAACTCCTACTGTCGAGATAGTCGACTTTTGATTCAAATTCTACTGATGGAAATATTCCACTGTTAATGAAATTACATGTTGAGATAAGTCTATAGGTGGAAAGTTCACTGTCACAATAGTCTAATGTTATAAACCTACCGATGAATTCCACTGATGAGGAGATACTGTTACATAGAGTAACAACTTCTGTAACAAGACATCCACTAACACAAAGTCCACCATTACAAGCCTATAGACAGAGAGCCTACCGATGAAGTCCAAAGTTGAAGAGACTACCGTTAAAGTCTACTGTGTGACATGCATCTGCTACCAGTCTAATGATATTCTATTCTATTATTTACCAATTTTCTTTATTCTATTATAACGGTCATGTCTAGAACAATTAATGCACCTGAAATTATTTAATGATATTTGCAGGCATATCAGGAAAGAGTACGATGTACGAGGAAGACCACAAGTGGTTAAAGCATTTCTCTTGTCGGCCCTTGCTGAACCAAATGAAAAAGTTGTATATATATATGAGTAGAGAGATACATCAAAATAAGAAACAGAATATATTGAATATACATAATAGAGACACATACAACACCCAAAAATACAAGAAAGAAGAAGAACACTCGAGCATTCATTCTGAAGAACAGAGAGATTCATGAAGATCTATTGAAAGAACCTTTCTCAAGCTTTAGTGGTGTGCTAAAAAGTGCTTTAAACCCAAGAAGATGATCATCTCTACATCTGAAAGTCATAAACTATAAGTTGAGACACTCTGTTTTGGAGGAAACTTGCAGAGAAGGAAAAAAACTTCATTTCCTTCATTCCAAGAACTCCAGAGTTGATCTGCCAACACAACAGAGCATTCTAAACTTATCCCTATTATCTTTAGCTATAATGTGTTTAAGTATTTTACATTTGTGAGCAGTGTGTCTGTGTCACACACACTGACTCTTGTTCTCAAACTGAGGGATACTGAAAATCCCCATACCAAACTCTCATTACATTTGTTTCCCACCCATATCTGTGGAATAATCCTAGTGTGGATTGGTAGTTTATTTTTTCCAGGTATAACTGTGGTAGAGGTTACAAAACCTGGACAGTTTGTGAAAACTGTTGTAAAGCCCGATACAAGCTGTGTATCAATTTTTAATATAATTTCTTGGTGGAAGGTGATCACCAAGTGGAGAGGACTAGGTCTTGACTTTAGACTGAACCTCTTGTTTAAATTTTTGTGTTAATCTTTCCATTACTCTGTTTTACATTTATCTGCTATGCTTATATTAGCAAAGACAAAAATCTGATTTTACATTCACTTTGATAGTTAGTTATGGTTAGTGAGTATATGTGGTTCGTTTAATAAACTTATTTCAACAGTGGAATTAGTTTTCATACTGATTCTACCGAGGAGTAATCAACCTTTGAGAAACCTGTTGAACAATAAGTCACTTATATCTCTAATGACTTAATTGACTAGGCCGTTTTAATTTGGGAGATTTTAATCCTAAAAGTTCTTAAAATAAATTTTAATTGGAAATCAATTCACCCCCCTCTTGAGTGTCCACTCCGACCAACATATTGGAATCATTCAAAAATTCAATTAGAAAAATTATGAGTATTAAGTATCTAATAAGAAATAAATTCCATGAAATTTTAAATAAAAACCTAGAATAACAATGTTTAACCTCCAATGGCATGGGGATAAACACCTGAAATCTCCCATATTTCAGTTTCCTCTAGCCAACACACCACATATCAAAATTATTTTTGGATGATTTCCCCATGTTTGGGTCTAATTGTTTTCAAATACCTAGATGGGAATTCCCAAAACAAGATTTTAGACCAAAAGGGGGAATAATAATAACACCGAATGAATTTTACATAGATTTGGGGTTTTGAAATAACACCTGATCATCCATGATTCAAGGGGGTTCGAAGGTAAATCTATTAAGAAGAAATATGGGGGAGAGGGATACCAAAATTATCTTTATCAAGTGGAACATAGAAAGAATAATGTTGGGGATTAACCCTAAAATAATTGGTCTTAAATAATATAAAAAATATCCTTGAACCTGCCATGTACTTGGTTTGAGAACACTAGATAATCAGTGGATAATTATAAAAATAAATTCACCTCAGGTGTATACCAGATACCCGATACATAACTCTTGAGCACCCCATTGCATCTATACCCTTGTGTTATAGGATCACACCATTCTGATCATTTACTAACCTCATAATTTAAAACCTATACCTCTAAACCTGTATAAACACACTCTCTTAGAGCATTACAACACTCTAATTTCCAATCAGAATCATTGATCACAAAACATCCCTCCACTAGTGTTTAGAATTTAAATTTCCACTAAATTTATCAAACGATAACAACATGGGACATTATGGTTGTGTTAAGTTATCAAAATAATTTTTGTTTTTATAAATTTAATATATAGAAACAAAATTCATTTATATATAATAAAACCATATGATATTTTATAACATTTCGAGGCTTGATATTCTATATGAAGAAGTATTTAAGAAATTATAGGGTTTATTAATCTAGTCTATATTCTTGAAATGTCATGTTCAAATACAATAGATCCTGATTAATGGTATTTAGAAAAGAATACAAAATTGGGATTTAATATAAAAAAATTATTCTAAAAAAACTATACTTTTCCAAGGGTTAAATTCAATATGAGAACACCCATGAATGTAAAAAAACTGATACTAACAAACTATTAAAAAAATTAAATATTAAGTATTGAAAATAAATTTCTATGTATATGATAATGGAATTAATAAAACCCAACTTTAATCAAATTTATGAGGGATGTTTTTTAATATAGCAATCATATTATAAAAACATCACATAATACCTTGTATAATTCCATTGAAATCCATAAAATTGATTTATCAAATGTATTTAAAAAAACATTCGATTATAATTCAAAAAATGGTGTTTAATATCATATATTAATTTGGAAAATAATTAGTATTCATGTTATTGACTTATCCAAAAAATTCACCTAATGGGTTGAAGCCACCTACCATAAACATTAGTGTTCATTGAAATAAAAATAAAATAATAACTAAACCCAAGGAAAAGTCAATGAAATAACTCATAAAAGTCTATTGAATAAAAATTAAAAAATACATAATTAAATATTTTAGGTTTATTAGTAATATATAAACAATTATTCTAAAAAATCATAAAAAACTATCCATTATCAACCAAGTCATTAAAATGAAACCTATATAAATTACAGAAATAAATAACTGATCTAAAATTGTATACATTTCACTAAATATACCTATGATACATCTTGATAATCATACAATGTGGTTGATACGGATCATTGATGTTGAAACTGAAAGAATCTAACCTCCAGAGGCATCAAAATTCTACCAATAGATCAATCATTAAATGATTAAGATCCATCAATCACCAGAACATGAAAGCGCCTCACAGGGATAAGGATAAATATGAGGATATATTGTTATTTGAGGTATATTAAACCAAACATATAGAACATTATATTCATAATATTAATGATCACAAAGATGATGTTTATTTTTATATACATTGATGACACTCCTTGGGTATTTATGTATATTAACTCATGCAATTTATCACATGAGTTAACACCTTGGCTAATTCATGCATCATTTTTATTAATCGTACATAATAATTTTATCATATGACGTAGTATTTTAATGATATCTATTCATGTAGAATGATCAGTCATCATATTTTTGAATCTCATGTTATCTATATGCCTATAACACATTGAGTAAAAATTTTAATCAAACAATTTCATAGCCTCAAAGTCTTAATCATTTAAATACGTCACATGAAATATTATCTTTTGGGAATATCCTTTTCAATATCCCACTTAAAGAAAATCCTCATATAATGTATTCAATTACATATTATATCATATCATAGACCATACCTTTGAAATCAAATCCAAAACATCTTTTTGAAATCAAATCCAAAACATCTTTTTGAAATCTTATAAAACACTTTTGGAAAGACATCATTAACTTCACCTTGTATCGCATTATATGTTATACCTTGTGAAAGCTTAACAAATTATTTTTGGATCAACTCTAAAACACTTTTAAAGTATCTATATAAGATACAATAAATCCCCATTTAGTCAATCACTCTGTGTTACCCCCTGGGTATTCATTATGTTGGTGAAAATATGAATCATAATATCCATAAATGTAAAATAAGAGCATCATCTCACAAAACATCTATTCCACTAAATATATAAAGGGATATTCTATGATATTCTTCAATCACATGAATATATATACCAATGAAAAGCAGTTTTCATCATATTAATGTGTGAATTCTCATATTTTAACTTTGTATAAGACATAAAGTTATCATGGTACACATTTTTTTTCAATACCATATAGCCAAATGATATATTCTTTGTCTCATTGAGTATATGATTACTTGGTCAATGAATACATCACATGTCATTCATCTTCACATATGATCACATCACATGTCCCTTATCCAAGTTTATAATAATGTCATATGTACTATATAGTTGTGTCTTTAAACCACCTAGTCTATCACAATTGAGGGCTTGGATGTCATACTTATCATACGAGAGGGCTTATCCCATCTTAATTAAGCTTCAACCAATGACTTGATCAACAACATTCCAAACCACCCCTTGATTACAATCCTCTATCAATTTTTTATTTTATTGAAAAATGAATTTTAAGGGAAAGTGACAACCAATAGAAACATCCTTCGGCATCAAGTCACACCCTTACAAACACACCCATACAAAATACGCATTACAAAATCCAACTTCCAAAAAACCATTCACCTCGCCAAGGTCGTAGCATGCAAGCTGTTTCAAAATTCAATTACATAATGTATGACACTCCATGTGGTATACATCATCGGTTATCTAGAGTATATGGAGAATATTATACTTTGTTTTGTTCCTCAATATAATATTAAGTATATCTATATGATATTCATAGTCATCATAACATTGATATTTAATTATATCCTATTATCCTCTATGAAATATATTGCTACGAGGTAAATCATTGGCATACTTTGAGAGGTCAATAAAAATTTCACTTTATGAAACATATATCTATTTATACACTAATATAATCATTGTGAATTAATGATAAAAAATGAATTCATATTATATGATACATTTTACACCCATAAAACTCAATTCATATTATTTAATAAACCTAAAATAAGTTCCTATGTATCATATCATATATAATAAACAAACAAATCTACCTTATGTATACTATAATGCCAAGGGTTTGTCAAATTATTTTATTTCTATGTAATTCCTACCACATAATTATATGAGAATCTAATAATTACTTCCCACTAAACACATTAATGAAACAATTCTACAAATAATGAATTTTTGAATAATTGTTAGATTTAGGGACATATTCTTGTTTTTTAAATTCCTAAGCATATCCAATAATTTATAATTAACAACATAAAATGATGTAATCTTATGTTTTTTTCTTGGAACACATTATCAATTTATCTTCAACGTACTTGGAACCCTTTTATTAAATCTATGTATCCTTTTTAATTAATACTAACCAAATAATTTTATACCTATTTATGATAAAGTGATATTCACATGGTTATAGTAACTAATTGTAAATGTTTACATTTATCTTTTATCGACATAACCTATTTTTTAGAATATTAAATACAATTTATATTTTATATAAGTTGGTGTAATTATTTTGTTAGTGATATTAAAATTCCCATGGTAACTAAATTAAACACTTTACATTTTTACTTATAGTAACATATCCTACACACTTTATATTATTATATGGAAATCACATTAACTATAGACTGGTACAATAATTTATTTATTAGTCTTTGAATATATATAAGTTCAAACATACTACAATTAGATTCCTATAAATTATATTATTATAATAATATCATTACTAGTAGTCAATGAAAATTTATTCATGTTGGAAATAATTTTTTTTTTACTTTTGTAGGAATGTACATAACATATAAACTATTTTCTATATATCATATATTGTATTATATGTGCTCTAAAGAATTTTCCTCCTGAACGTAAGACAATGAATATATCAATGATAAAACTAAATGTTTTTAACATTTTACCTTATATTTTTATAAACAATTTTATCTTATACATTACCATTTTATCAAAGTATCCCTTTTAATAATGTTAGAGAATTTTGATAAACCATATGTCTATAATAAATATTATCTCATTTATTTAGAAAAAAATTTATTTGAAGCTCTTATAAAGGGAGAAAAAAGTAATAAATAAATAGGCATATACAAATTCATCCATCTTGAATACTTCCTTGAAATATAGGTCTTTAATGAAACAAATTCATATCTCATTACATCATTCTTCGAAGTATAATTCTTCCATTACATCTAAACACTGGTATCTTTATAACTTTTTTAAAACAATCAATTTTTATCTTCAAACTTTTATGATATGTAAATTTAATTATATAACATTTGTAAATAGTGTGGAATCTCTACATAGTTTTTTACCTTTACACTAATCTAGGACATGCCTTCTCCAATGACCAATATTACCATAATGATTTCATTTTCCCTGAATTTTCTTCTTTTATTTAACAAGAAAAGTGGTATTTACAAGACCTCTTTTCTTTCCTATCATTCAAAAACAATTAACAATATATTTATATACCAATAATATTAAAATAAATCCTTTAAAACCCATTAAATAATAATTTATCCTTTATATATTGAGGATACCAGGAAATGGTTTATTGAAATCACTCATGTTGCAATTAACAAGAAACTATCAGAACTTTTTTGACATTGATTGTAAGATGAAATTAGTTCCATGTTCATGTTTAGGAGTTGAAACCAGCCTATTTTTATCATTCATATACCAAATAATATTGATTAAATGATTTTATATGGATGTAATGTTTTCTGTTTTTCATCAAACAAGATCCATTAACACCTCATACCTTTCATGTCAAGAATGATCCTAATAGACCATGTTCATATTTTCTATCATTTTATAGGAATTAATAGTGTAATGTTGGTTTTTTAACATTGATTACATGGTGACACTCATGAGTATGGATACCTCTAGTGAGTCCTCTAAATGTCTTTCACATGAATCTAACTTTTTATATTAAACGACTTCACGAGTTGATTCCATTGGAAGTGGTTATTCCAAAATGTTAAATTTAGAGAAAAACTCCAATGTATTGATACTAATGAATGAAGTAATTTAATTTTAGTTTCCATTTTCAGAATCAAATCAAAGGTTAAAAATAGATGATGATGATTACATTATGTAGACTAAAATAATTTATCAAATGAGTATTATTTTTTATTACCATCTATACAAAATTTTATTAAATGAAATCCCACTAAAATTATAACCCATTTTAAATTTATCATACCCATTTGTGGGACATGATACATTTTTCTCTAAGAAATGAGTCATATTTAGTGTTTCTGTCATCACATTATTATTTAGGTTGCGAATCCTACCAATCCGGTCATATATGAATTTGAGATAGTTGGGTGGGAATCTATATTCCCAATACATCCTATGGAAAAAATCAAAATTGTTCCTTTAATATCCTAATACTAGTAGGAACTCCCAACTATTGTAACCCAAATAAAAATCAAGAATAACCTAAAAAGGCATGATTAATGGAAACCTAGCTTTATCATAACATACCAAATATCATAATCTATAGTTACCTATCACCTGATATCCTTATAGAAGATAATATAGAAAAACCTATCACTAGAAAAGTGCCTCTTTGGAATGAATCTAACATTTAGTATTTTAAGTGGATTAAATATCACTATTTATATAATGTATATTCTATTTTATATGCATGTTTATAATGATTTAGTTTTTGAATACTTTTTCCTAAACCAAATATATATGTTCAATCTATAATAATGTGTAACTCTTAACAAGACCCACAAGTTTTTTACTCACCCAAATATAGGAGCCACACATATTCACAAAATATAGAAATTTATTATTTTCATATAGTATATGAACACTATATTTAAAGCATTAGAATTAAGAGATATTTAAAATCTCTACATGAGTAAGCCTTGATAGATAGATAACCAACCCTCATATTTATTGAATAAGGTATAATCATCATAGATGGTGGGTTGTCTAATCCTAAATCCTTATATTTGGGGATACTTTACTCAAGGTAAAATTAATTTCATAAAAATTATAAATCCTAATATTAAAAAAATATGATGAAACTGAGATCTTATATTGATAGTCTTAGCATATGATGCAAGGATTATAATTTTCATAAGTATAAATTTAACATTATAAAATATTGGAAAAACATATTTATAATATAAAAAATTCATCACTATAAATTAATTATGGAATAAAATTTTAAATAAATGAAAATTTCAAATATTGAAATGCGATACAATCATTTATGTGTAGTTCATAAATAAAAACATATTATTAAAATTTTATATTGACTCTTTAATCATTATGGAAAATCTAATATAATGAATATAAATACATTACATTAAAATCATAATATAAACTCTTCATTATCGTAATTATATGGAAATTCATTTTAAACATATGATACTTTTTGAATAATGAAATATTTTAACATTTATTTTCTATTGTGTAATTATTTTTTATTATTTTAAAATTAAATATTTAAAAATTAATTAAAATTTTGAAAAATCAATTATCAAAATATTTTTATATCACATAAATAATACCCAAAATAAGGACCTTATAATTGGATCAATTCAAAATAATTATGTAATTATAATTTTTTCCTTATTTAAATATAAAAATTTTATATTTTGTTCATATTTTTAATTTATAAAATCTTTTATGAATTTCCCTTATAATTTATAAGTAGTTTTTTATTTATAGATCATTAGGAATGAAATATTTTTTTTTTAATTTTTTAATATATTTTAAAAGCTAACATTTAAAAATTGGAATATTATTTTGATAAATATTACATAAATATTTACATATTTCCTTATAAACTATTTATATTTTTTTAATCTATGAATTATTATTTTTTAAATTCTATTTTAAAATGATTTAATTTTTATATAAACCACAAAAAGACATAAAAAATATAAATTTTTCACATTTTTTACTTTACCATTATAAAGGATAAGTTTACCAGCATAAAGGTAAAATCCATTTCCTTTTATGAAGGTTAGATACATAAAGGTAACATCGGAGTTACCTTCCTATGTAAAGATAAATATAATTTTGTCTTCCTACATAAAAGTGAATATGAAGATACCTTTACACATGCCCCCTCACATAAAGGTTGTTATATAGAATTTCTCATAGTAACCCTCTGTGTAGAGTAAAATCAAGGTGATCTTTTGTAACATATCAATCAAGGTTCCACAAAACAATGCCCAGAACCGGTCGGTCATATGACTTTAGGCTCACCTCCCCATATGCCAAAGGCTACTGACTAGTAGCGAGGGTATGATAAGACTATAATGGAGATACTATAAACTCTTTCACTAAATAGACACACAAAAAAACAACCATATTAGAAGAATATATAACCATAAACAAATATAATTTCTCAAGATAGAAGGAGAAAATACAATATCTAATTAAAGAAGAAAATATGCCATGCTATTGTATGTGACAAGTGTCTATAATGAAAATCAAATGAAAGAGAATAAAAACTCTCAAGAGGGTCTCGAACTATGCTCATTTCCCCCAACCATGCTCCATCCCAACTCAATCATCAAACAGAGGGCCCTTCCCTTAACATGCCCTACATCCATGAAATATATCCGGGTACCGATCAAGCATCCGAAGTAGGGTGTGAGTGAAACATAGTAGGCCAACACCAATTATGTATAAAAAAATATCATTAGTAAAAATTGTGTACCATTATATAAAGAAATAACTACAATTCATAAGTAAACAATTATCACATAATCAATTAATCTTTTTTAAACCACATAAACCACTGGGTTCTTGAGGACACTCGTACCTCAATACCTACCCCGATTCACACCAGGTATGAAACATGTTACTTATTTAAATCACAATTAATTTTAAAAATGGACCTTCATTATCCATTTTATTTTACTTTAACTACTATGAACACTTGGAACAATAGTCCAACGCCGACGTTTTTTTGGGAATATATCTCCATGAAAAATACAGAAATTCCCAATCATATATATTTATCATTAAGGTAGAAAACTATGTATTACAACACAAATATAATTTATACATTTTTATCATTAGGGAATAACATCATGTATAACTACCCAATTCCAGTCAATATAGATAGACCCATATTTATTATAGAACATCATGTATAATACCACATTTCCCAAATGTGAATACACATCACTAGTGTAGAACTCTATGTCTAACACCATAAATCACAACCATATATTTATATCAATATTAACATGTCTTAGAAAATCATTTATAATAACTAATTTCTCATCTATGATTAAAAAAAATTAATACTCTTATCACAATGAGCCACCACCACTTCTATAATTTTATTCATAAACTTAATAATTCACATTCGTTAATTAATTCCAAAATTAATTAACAAGGTCAAATTCCATTAATCAACCAACAGTCAATTAATGGTTTCACTATTTAAAAATCCAATAATTAATTCACTAACAAATTATTATTAAATACTATTCAATAATTTTATAATTAACACGCCAATAAATTATCCCAAATTTCCAAATTAATACATTGATAATTAATTGATTAATTAATTATCCTTATTCAACATTTAATTACTCAATTCAATCATCTCAATTCCCTCATAATTAATTCCCACAATTAATTATCAAATTACAAATCCCAATATCCCATAATTAATTCTACAATTAATTATCTTGTTCAACCATCCCTAAATCTCACAATTTCTTAATTATATCAATTAATTAATTAAATTAGTATTTGAAATTTATAAGCAGATATAGAAATTCTACAACATTCATACATGAAATAAAATCATGACAATGTGACTTGGAAATTATACCACCTACCTGAAATGTTGAGGATCAATCACCCAATAGAAATCCTCAAAAAGTTGGAGAACACTGATGTTGATTAAGATCCATATCTCCAAAATATAAACCAAGATAAAAAAATCCTGATATATTTAATTATAGATATAGTTTCATAGTCCTATATCTAGATTCACCAAATATAGATATAGATCTTGAAAAACAAAGAATAACTTCCACCAAAAGAACGAATGAATAAGGGAGGATAAATGAGATAATCAATGGGTTATGATCCACTTACCAAGAGAGGAGAATATCTTCGATCTCGGATTTGAATCCCAAATAAAATAGGTCATAATGGCTAGGAATACCTCTGTAAAGCTCTAAAATCATCCAAAATTGTGTAGGTCTATGTTTGGGTCATATAGGTTATGTTTTGGGGGATAAGGTGGATTTAAAACAAATTTTTGGGACATTAATATTACAGTTCATGGTTTCCTAGGTATTGGATCATGGTTTTACTTAACCATGTGCCAACCGTGATCCTATTATGTATTGGGGTGCACGATTTTTCTCCTCAAGTTGCATAGTTTGACAAACCATGTGCCAGCTATGCGAACCATCACTGTCTAAAGTTGAACAGTTTCCTCTCCTGGGTGCATGTTTTTCTCAAACCATGCGCCCACCATGCACAACCCATTTTTTTCCATTTTTCTAATTTTTCACCCAATAATACCCCAAGTTAAATACCAATTGAATGGAACATAATTATAAAAAATTACCTATATTTAAGCCTAAATCATCTCCCAAAATGGTTGAGATCTTACAATCTCCCCACCTTATAAGAGATCATCCTCGAGCTACACTCCCAAGAATCTCTAAGTCTCCGTCTCAAATAGATCAGGCCACTAAGGCCACATATATGCCTCCCATTCTAATGTTTCAATGTTTACATACCCATGTTTCCATAATAAATAAACTACCAATTCAATCTTTCCCTATAATAATTTCTCACCGCAATCAGACACACATATCAACTATTACTTAAAGGAAACATCTATCTCAGGGTCAACAAGATCCACACCGATAATATGATAAGGGTTGGGGTGATACCACCATAGTTGCGATACATGGAAAACATCATGCATAGTGTTTTATTATTTTGTAAGAGACAATTGGTATGCCACTATACCGATTCTATCCACAACCTCAAACTATCCAATAAACCATGGAGCCTACATAACCTCCCTTCGTATCTGGTGGTGACCCAACCTAGGTGAAACCCAAGGATATATACTATCACACTCTATAAATTCTAGGGATCTTCATCTATCAGAATATGAATTCAACATACTTTGATCCATAACTATATGTTACCAAATCAATTGAACTTGTTTCAACATCTCCTGTATGAGACTTGGTCCCAAAAAATCTGACTTACCAACCTCCATCCAACATAGTGGTTATCTACATGTACTTCCATAAACATCCTTGAATGGTGCCATCTGTATATTTTCCAAATACCTATTATTATAATGATACTCCACTATGGCCATGTTATACTCCCAAGGTCTACCGAAGTAAATCACACACACACATAACATATCCTCAAGAATCTATGTTGTACACTCTGATTGCCCTTTTGTACCTAAGTGGAAGGCTGTACTCAATAATACATGTGTACCAAGTGATTTATATAATCCCTACTAGAAGTGAGAAGTGAAATGTGACTTATGATATGAAACTATAGTCAGTGGAACCCAATGCAGATAGACTACCTCCCAAACATACAAATCTCCCTAATTCTTCACTGAGAAAGTCTTTCTTATAAGAAAGAAATGCACCACCTTCATTGGTAGATCCACAATAACCCAAATAGGATAATTATTCATTGCAATCATCAAGATTCCCATAAAAAAATCCATCGGTAGATTATCCCACTTCTATTATGGATTGAGAGACATCTACAACAAACATCTCGGTCATTGGTGCACTGTAGTTACCTACTGATAGGTATAGCATCATGCCACGAACCATGCTATCTCCATTTTCATGCATGACCACCAAAATTTTCATCATTTATCATGGTATATTTTGGTTACTCTTGGACATACTTCCCACTTTGATGCATGAAATTCCTGCATGAGCTACTCTTTCATGATCAAAGGTACAATAATATGATTCATAACATAGATGATATCATCCTCATCTATGGTTCATTATAAAGGTGGCTCCCCATGTTCAATGATTTACCTCAAGGAAAAACACTCCTGATCCTCATTATTCCTATCTTAGATCTATCACAAGAGTGTAAAATCCACTAAAACCACAACCATAGTCATATGTTACTGACTTTTTTAAACTACCACATGCATCTCATCCAATAAATCCATCATATTTCACTAATAATTAAACTCATGAACCATATGATTCTAATTTTTCCTGCTCAAGACATTAGCCACACTATTTCCTTTACCAATCATATATTATAGATCAAAATAAAAAGATTGCGTATACTCAATCCACCTACACTACAGAAGAATCAAATATCACAGTGAGAATGTATACCCTAAGATATTTTGATCAGTAAACATTTTAAACTTCTTGCCCAATATATAGTGTCACCAACACTTTGGATCATAAAACACTTCCTCTTTATTGAGGTCATGCACATGGTAGTTCTGTTCATGTGTCCCTAGATATCGAGGATCATATGCCACAGCTCATACTCCGACATCAAAAAAGCTCTAATTCCAATCCTAGAAGTAGCACAACACACAGTGTACTCCTCCCCTAGATCTGGTTGGATCAATATTTGTGATGAATTCAAATGATTCTTGAATTCCTAGAAGTAATTCTCACATTATTCCATCCATTCAAACATCAACCCTTCTTGGTATGGTCTGAAAGAGGCTCTGCTAATTGGGAAAAGTCATAGATAAACCTCTCATAAAATCTATCTAATCCAAGAAAGATATAGATATACAAAATGATCTTGGGATTCTCCAAAGAAATCACTACCTCAACCTCCTTTGGTTCCACTGAAACACCTTCCTTTGATATTAGGACCCCGAAGTAGTGTACCTGGTCAATCGAAAATTGTCACTTAGATATCTTGGAATATAGAGGTTGCTCTTTCAATGTACTCTGGATAATAATAAGAAGTTTTAGCATGATCATCATGAGTCTTGGAGTAAATGAAGATTTAATTCATGAACACTACCCCAAACTGATTTAGGTATAGATGAAATATTCTATTTATCAATTCCATAAACATTGCAGGTTTTGTTCTTAAAAACAAAATATATTAGCATGAATTCATATAGGCCACACTTAATTATAAAATTAGTTATTATTATATCATATGTTTGAACTCTTAGCTGATGATACCCCAATATCAAGTCTATATTTGAGAATACTCAAGCACCTATTAACTAGTAAAATAGATCATTGATACATGGAAGAGGATATCGATTCTTTATATCCATTTGGTTCAATATCCTATAATAAAAAAACAAACACAAAATCCATTCTGTCTTCATTGGAATCAACATAGGTGAATCTAAAGGTGAAATACGCGCTCGAATAAACCCCTTATCCTCCAACACTTCTAGTTGATTCTTGAGTTCTTGAAGCTGTATTGGTTCCATTAATTATGGTTTAATTGAAACTACCTCAGCACCATGCTTGATGTCAATAGTGAATTCCACATCTCTCTTAGGAGGAATTACTAAAAAATATTCAGTAAAAAGATCCTGAAACTATTCCACCACTAGTGGAAGGACATAAATTTTTACACCTCCATCATCTAGTAAAATACAAGAAACATGGGTGGTGATCTCTTCTAGTTTCTGAGTATTTGTCCATGCCTATCCAACCAGGATATCCAACTCCCATTTTATAACATACTGGTTACCTGTAAGAGATGTAAAAGTCATTATTCTCCGATAACAATCTATTTGGGATCGATATGTTACCATCCAATCCATACCCATAATTTGGATGAAGACTAACATATCAAGGATATAAATATACCATAGAAAATGATACTCACCAACTTTGAGAGAATATACCTTTCATAAATAAATTTCTCTAGACTTTAATTACAATGATGTATGTATTTTCATTACCCCACTCCAAAAATCCACCCCCAGGATCAAACATTTAACAAGTTTTTTAGATATTAAGGAATGTGAGGTACCAGTATAAAATAAGGCGCTGGATAATGATAAATCTACATGAATTGTACCTCTCACTATTGATGCCCAACCTCAATATCCACAAGTATTGGCTGCATCACATAAAACTATCCTACCCCTCTTTCTTGTGATTTCATCTGACTCCCTAGAGTTGAACCACTCTACTAATATGGTAACCCTTTCCAAGAAGCACCACACCCACAACCTCTACCTTTTTTTCTAGAAGAAATCCAACTTCTATAGTGATATGGTGAAAAATATCCCCTTACACATAACACATTTGGTAAGGGTAATCGATGATAACCCTTATGTGGAACACTTCTCCACAAGGTTAATCTACTTTATCTGTTATATTTAGGCATAAAAAATAATGAAATGTTTTTATGGATTTCTTAATTTCATGCATGACCCCAAATATATAAGTCATCGTACTATCTGATACAACATTTTTACCCTTCTTATGGATATATTAAGAATAAAAAAACTAACATAACTAATCACAAACCCTTTACAAAATTACCCATGAAAAGAAAATGAAACCTATTTAAATTTTAGAAAAAAATAATGACTATAAAAATATGTAAATTGCACTGAATATGTCTCTTATATATTATAATCATAATTCAATGTTATTGATAAAGCTAACTGATTTGACAGATGAAATCCACCCACCTATAGAGGTATCCTTATGATATGAATCAATCAATCAATGTATGATTAGGATCCACCAGTCTCAATAACATACTAGTGACTCATAAAGATAAAGGTGAAGATAAAGATAAATTATACTTTTTAGGAGATTCAACCAAGAATATATAATATGAAACTCATAATATTAACCATCACATAGAATTGATATCTTTTAAATATTTTGATGATTTCCCAAAATAATTTATACATATTAAATCAAGGGTTTTATTGCATGAGTGAATACCTTAGGCAATGAACACAACATATGCATTGATTTATCTTATGTATTTTATCATATAAAATTCAATTTACTGATATCCATGCACGTATAAGTATTGAATATTATAACCAGGAATATGATGAAAATCATATTCCCACCACATGTAAAACCAAAATATTATGTATGTAGTCACATAACCAGAAATCCTTAGCTGTAAAAATGAATTCCATCTAATAATGGATTTAGAGAATAAATATTTTAAAACACAACCTAACATGTTACAATTTAATAGAAAAACAATGAAAAATGTTGAATAATATATACCTCAAGATCTTTATATAATGTTGTGGTTAAAAAAGGAAAACAACCTATTGATGTTTCCTTTAACAAGTAGAATAAGAATCCTTAATCTATGATGTGATTTCACCATGTGTTAGTGAAATCAAAACATGAAATCCTATATTAATATGACTGAAAAATTAGTTTATGGAAGTAAAAGAGAAGAGTAGATAAAAGGGGGAACCTTACCATGATTGGGTTAAAGTAAACCCTATTAAAAAACCTTGATCCATGGGGAAAAAGAGGCCCATATAATCCTCCCTTAGAATAGGTACGTATAGGATGAATTGAAATTTAGATTACTCTAAATAGATTTTTTAACAGAAATAGAAAAAACCAAACTTATCCGTAAATTCATTGTAATTTATTCAATGTTTATCCCAAAATATACAATTCACTTTGAATACTAGTATTCAAAAATAAATAAAAATAAAGACATATTGCAATATTATAATACTAAAGTGCATAATTATAGCTAATAAACTAATAAAAATATTATACCTCTCATTAGGATTCAAATTCCCAACTCCCAAAATAAATGCAATGCACTATCTTTTAGAAAAATTTAAATACCAAAAAAGAATGAAAATAGTAAGTCACCAAAATATATTCTTAATATTCCCTGACACCCATGATTTTTTACTCCCAAAACCAACACAAATCACTATTAAACTGAAAATAACTATATCAAAACATAAATTTTCATAATAATAATCTTCAAAAAATTATTAAAAAATACCATCATTCTTAGGTAAGTTTCAACCATAATAATTATTTAGTTCTTTCATATTCTAGTTTTGAAACATAATTCTAATTTATAAAAAATATATACTTTTCAAAATGGTATTTATATGAAATTCAATATTATTTAAAAATAACAATTCAAATTCCATTATAATGACTTCGAACTAAATAAATTCTATTTTAATTATAATTCCTATCAAAATAAAATTTTTCATTTTATATAACATGTTCTGGTATTAAAAATATATTTATAGAGAATAAAATTTATTTTACAAATTGAATCTCAAAATAAATTGTAAAATACCATATTTAAGAAAATAAGATCATTTTACAACACAATTCACACAAATAGATCTCAAATTTTATTTATAAAAAGTATTCATCACTTTTTAAAACCATATAAAAATTTAGAATATATGTTTATAAAACAAGTTAATTTAATTTGAAAGAAAAAATTTGTTTCAGATTAGAATTAATTTAGGATAACAATAAAACAAAAAATAATGGTAAAAAGTTAAAGATTAGAATGCTTGAGATTAATATTCTAGAATAATAGATAATTTTCTTAGGAGAGAAAATAAAATAATTTACATAATACTATACTGAAATAATATGATGTAGCATGTTAGTATTAGATTACTAATTTAAGGTGAATCATAAATTAAAATAATTTTAAAATACACCATAGTTATATGTAATGATGGACTTTTTATCAACATATAAATGTAATATCAAACATATAAAATCATAGAAAAGCACATTCCATGGGATGTTTCCCTACTTGTGTAAACTAATAGAAACTTATTCATGATGCATGGATCAATATAAAATTTGGATCCTAGATTATACTTATGTATTATAAAAATATTCTAAATTCCAACTTCAGATACACAGGAAAATATATCACTCATACCTATGGTTCTCAGACCAAAGACCTAAACATCACAGGTAATATAGGTTTCCACTATAGCCATGTCTACCAAACATCTACTTGGTGTACCATATATATTATGACATGTTATATAATAAATAAAAATAAAACACCAATTAAATACATATTTTAATGACCCTAAACTAGATACCCAAATGACCTTAGATATAGGATATCACTTACCCAAAGTGAACACCCTGGTCCTCATGGGCAAGTGAATAGCACCATTGGACTCAATATATCATCAGGGAACAATTTACCATGTTTTCTTAAAAAATATTTTTTATCAAATTTTATATCCCCATGTCATTTTTGGGAGTAAATTAGATAATTTCAGGTTATTTTGATGTTTTTGGGTATCACCATTACATTTTGGGAGTTTCTAGAAGTCCCAGGGGGCTGCAACGATGAATTATAGTAGGTCATGAAACAACTTTGGGGTGTCTCATCCTAATTTTTTTTATTTTGTGTAAATATTAGTGGTTTTTAGTCACATTTCAAAGAGGGGTTGCATACTATGTCACAACAATGTAGTGGGGCTACAATTCAATAGGGGCACATCTCACTGAGTGTGGAAAAGTGTTTCTCCATGACTCACCTATTAAGTAATTTTATTTTAGGGGGATGTGTGTCATGAAACATATATGGGTAGTTTCACACCATTAAAAATCTATACTATCATGGTTTTAGGTTTGGGGGAGGGTTGTCGTATCATGATTGGGGGTCATTTTGGGACCTTCATATGACCAGTTTTTATATCAGTGTTTTTTTATTTTCCTCCATTAGGTTTTATGGTCACTGACCCTTTTTTCACTCCTTTTATTTATCTAATACATAGGCATGTCAAGGGAAATTTTATCCACCATTTTACCTTTGTTAAAATCCCTCACACTTTTATCTCAAGTGGGGTTCTAAGGAATTCTCCAAATTTTCCCTTTATCTCCTCTCCCTTCACCATTTCCCCTCTGTTTTATTTATCCCAAAAATGATAACTCCTATGTGGGGTGGGTTTAAGGTGTGGGTATGATTTAATGATGGGTATATGGGTGTTAAGTATTTAGAAAATCCATTCCCTTACTTGGTTGGAAATTATCCATCAAAAGAGATGTTTTGTGACTTGTTTTCTCTTGAAAGAGGTAAATATTTCTATTATATTCCTTTAAATTACATGCCCTAAATACATTGGTGTTTTTAAATTATTTCCTATGAAATTATATGTATATGTGATATCAATTACGGGTTGGTAAATGGGTTTTAAATTTGGTTTGAACTTGTAACCAATGGAATTTCATAGTTTAAAAATTTAAACATTTCAAGTGTTTTGTAAAATTTATTATAGTTTTTTAAAGGGAAATTGGTGTCTTAACGGGATTCTAAGAACATGTTTATTTACAAAAAAAAATAATTTCAAGATTTCAATGTTCTATTTAATAAAATAAGGATGGTTTCTCTATTGTTAAAGTTTTTATAAATTGTTAGTATTTTGATAGTTTGGAAAATATTTCAAAGTGTAAAAGGTTTATTTCAAAATAAATTTAAATATTTTTTTCATGGATGGGTTTTTAAATGTTTAAAAAGTCATTGGTCATACCAATCATATTTTTAAAGGATCATATAGAACATTGGTAAATAAGTTCATTTAATGATTGTTAATCTTATTGTAAGCCTCCTTTCCCATTATGATATATGAATTTATTTTTCATTTTCAATGCCTATGAAAATGAGAAAAGGTGGATATTTCATATGAGAGTGTTGGAGGTGACATGAGGTTAATATTTTAAACACCTTGATATATGTGTTTTTTATTTTTATAATAACTAGTCAACCCAAATTTAAAACTTCATGGGAACCTTTGTCGCTAAGTGAGCGATTCATTATAGGACATAATAAATTTTTTAACAACTTTAAATAAGGGATATAATTGATATAACCTGATTAGACTATACGATATAATCAAAATGACATAATAAAACTATGAGAGTTGATCGACCAGAACTAGTAAGACGGTGGGACCTGATCGAACATACCATATATGGCTATGGAAGCTTAGTGACAGATTTACTCTTTGGATTGTTTTTAGGAATATCTCAAATTCTGAATTAGCTATTCTTTTAAGACACCTATTCATTGAATAGTGGAAATTCTACGGGGATTTTTTCTGCACCCTTTGTTTTTATCCCCTTTTTTCAAGAGGGGTTGTATGACACCAGTTTCATTATTTATGTTTTTTATTATGCCTTTTAGATATAACAGTTTTTTTATATGATTATTTATTTTATTTTTTGGTTTACCTTTCATATTTTTGAAAAGATATTTTATTATAGTCTATAAAAGATGTGAAAAAATTCAATATTGATTATGTAATCTTTGAATTCCACATTTTTAAAATTATTTATTATGTTTTCCATTTTAAATGGATTATTTTACCCCTTGGGATAAATAAATTTTTTAATTAGAATTTTAATTGAATTTTAGATTTATTATGTTGGTTTAAAATTTTGATTTTTGGTGGAATGGTCCTCCCTTGTTTTCCTAAGGGCCCACTTTAACTTTGAAAATAAAATGATAAAGCATGATACTTATTTTTTTTCTCCTATGAGAAAACAGATTTATATATTATTCAAAAATATTTATTTATGCAATACATTATGAAAGTAACTACCTATAATCATGGGTGTAATCCTACTATTCATGATTTACTCACACTTCACAAACACACTTGTGTGTGTGTGTGTGAAACTCTCATTTTTTCTTTAGGGTTCATTGGAATTGATCATATTATTTATGACCTATTTGTGTCCACTAATGAATTTATCAGGTTGTGTAATAGTGATTTCATTGGGGGTCACATGGAGATGTTTTTGTAGATATTCGAGTTTCAGTTTTTATTTTGGAATACATTGGTATATGTCAGTTTGGACAAATTTATTTATTGTATACTCATTCCATAATTTATATCAAGCATACTGATTTATAATTATTGTGATATTTAATATATGATTAAAAATAGTCAATTTAATTTATTAAGTCTCATAGTGTATGTTTATTTAGTGTATAATTCATATGTTTACCTGTATTATTTTATATTTTTTATTTAGGTTCATGAACGTCAAATGTAAATTTAGATCAGGTATGATTATTCAGTGTTACATGTTACTAAGGTAATTTTTATTGGGGGGGGGGGTGAAATTATTCCCAAGTATGTGTTCTTCAAACCTAGGCATAATTTTACAGCCTATGAGTATTGGGAAATCACTTCAAGCATAGTAGTGATCTTGGTTAGATTAGCCTTGTCCAGTTTGTTACCGAAGGTATTAAAGACTAGTGTTTGAAATGAACTGGGTTCTTGAAGTGATCAATTTTTATTTTTAAGTCTTGTTCATGGAGATAAGAATGTATAAAAATGAGAGGTATGTGCGGGGAGAGTATAACTATCTCTTTCTCATACAGATTTCTGAGTTACCATGGGTAGCCCTGATTTGGTTTTTATTTTAGTTATTCATGTTTTATTGAGGATTTAAATTATCGTATTTTGTTCCAAATTTTAATTATATGTGTTTTATTTGGGTTTTTTATTAGATTTTGGGATTAAAATAGAAAAAGAATCAGATGTTTGAGGTTGAATTACATGGCTATAAAAATCCTACAGTGATCAAGAGCTTGAATTTTGGAATGTTTCATAAACTATTTCATTATTGGATCATGGATCATCAAACCATGTTACCAATTCAAGAGTATTTATATATACAAATTTTTATACCTACTTATTCTTATATTTTCTTGAGTGGTTTTGGTTATTGTAAATGAATCAATTAATGTTTTACAATATGTTAATTTTTTGGATTTCATTTTAGTTAATGAATATTGTGTTCTTTTAATTTTGTGACTATTGTGAAACTAATTATGTGTAAAAAATTGAATTTCGTAAAAAAACCATTTTGAAATAATCATTTGGAGATTTTTTTATAAAACAGACTTTGTTTTTATGTAAATTTTTTAGAAGTGGTTATTGTTATAATGAAATACAGAATATGTTTTTGTTTTAAAAACAAGTTATTGACTTATTTTAAAGGATTTCTTGGAGTGATTTTTCAAGAGTTATCTATTTTAAAGTTAAAAAGAAGTGGTTTTTTAGAAACGTTAAAATGGGTGAGGTTTTTCAAATAAAGATGAACTTTAAAAGGGCTTGGGAGGGTTATTTATCTTAAAGGGAGTATATGGTTTTCAAACCCAGTTTTTTTGGTTTTCTTGGTTTTCTACCACTTATGGGTGTTTTAATGATGGATGATATTGAAAATTTTTTAATGTGTAAATTTATTTGATTTTGAAATTGTATTTCATGTGAATGAATCTAATTAATGAGGTTTTAATTTTTTATGTAATTAAATTTGTGAAAGGGTTCTTTTTGTATTTATAAAATAGGTGGATTTATGAAATGTTTGGCTTGTTTTTCAAGGATTTGTTTTCCTGTAAAATAATTTTTTGGACTCTTTTCCAAAGAGAATTAAGATAGAAAATTTGGTGTATTAGAATTAAGATTAAATTTTTTGGTGGATTGTCAATTTAGATTTGTAAATTTATTAATATTGAAACATTTTACGTGATTCTTGTGACATGGCCAGGTTGGGTTCCCATTCAATGCTAATTAATTTAAGGCTCCAAAAATTTTCTTGAGTAATTGTAGTGTATATATCATTAGTGGTGAACCCTTTTCTATACATAACTCAACCTTGGATTTGAATGGAGTGGAAGGTATTGTATTACCATATAAAAGGTGTGGTCGTGTGTCTTGGAATTATTCATAGAAATGTTTCTTGGGTGGATTTATTTAGAAACCTTGTAGATTGAATTGTGTAGACTAATTTAGTTAGTATTAGTTATATAGTTGAATTTGTGGGTAACAGTATATTTAGTGTTTTTATTCCTTTATGAGAATATGAGTATCATGTGTATGTATTTATTTGGTTAATGATATATTTTGGGGTTCTTACCCAATGTGTTTAGATCATTCGATTTTTTGAAGTAGTTTTTATTTGGGGGATTCTTTTAGGTACCCCCATGATTGATCCATTTGTGAGTGATGGTTATTATGGGATATTCATTCCATATTATTTCTTTATCATTCTAATTGAGCATGTTATTATCCATGGGATGAGTTTTTTTTGGGTGTTTTGAACACTAGGAACCTTTTGTGTGCACAAGGATAACATGGGTGTGTATTTTTTACCAGTTAGACTATGGGAACACCCAATTATGAATGTCATCCAAAATCACCTTGATACAGTATCCTATGAGTTTGAATTAAAGAAACCCTATGATGATGCATCCTGTCTTGAGGTTATAACCACATTGTTTCTTGATAAGGCATATTTTTTCATAAGCGGTAATGATGGTCTTGGTCATGGATTTGGGGGCCCAATATTGTGATCATTAGATGTTCATTGTACTTATGATTCCTTCATGGAATTTGAGTTAGTTTCCAAGAGGCGGATTTTATTTGGTATAATTTTTGGTTTCCTTCTAATATTTTGGGAATTGTTGTTTTTACAGTGAAACTTTTTTATAGAATAGATTTCTCATTACTTCACCATTATAGATGAATTATAAATAATAGAGAAACAATTTATAGGTCTCTATAATCCTAAATTATCATGTGAAATAGTTATGTTATAGATATTTATTGAGGATATTTAAGGATTTAGGATGATTCATACAATCATTTTTAGGAATATGGTAATTAATTGTGTTTTCCCTTTCATAAGATACTTTCCTAGATTTGTCCACCGTCCCATCTTTTATGATCCAATGTAGATTATTTGAGATTTCATTGATTCTTTCTTTTAGAAAACTTTTTGTAGGTATAAAGTGGTATAATGGGGAGAATTTTGTTACCCCAAGTTATTATTGTATATTATTTAATTTTAGGTTATTTTGAACTCTCCAGATGTTCAGATTTATATTTTGGTGTTTCATGATGTCTAATGGGGGATTATTACTATACTTTAGTAGGTCAAATCTTGTCTAGCCAATGCCACACCAATATTTAACGCTTTTTATAAAAATATTTGTAGATTCCAGTTTCTATATGTATAGGGGTGTCTTTCTATCACATCTATAGAATAGGGTTGTAGTTTGATAGTGAAGAATAATGTCTTCTATGTAGTAGGGTTCCACTATGAATCACTTAGAAAGTAGGCATGTTCTGATGGGAGGTGTGTATTGCCACATAATGGGGAAGTGTCACACCATTAAATAACATGAAAAGTATGAATTCATGTTTTTGGGAGGGATATTATGCTATGAAGAGGTGTTCATGTCACAACCTTCATTTGCATGTTTTTATTTTGGGGATTTTCTATTTTTTTCAACAATATTTAATGTATTTGAACTTATTTTCTCTCCTCCTATTAAAAAAATCCTAAGGCATGTGAAGGGATATTTTTACCTCCATTATCCATTGATTTAAAGACCCCCTACATTGATTTCAAGTGGAATTCTAATATATACTACATCATTCCCCTCCTCTCATCTCCATCCACACTTTTCCCTTGATTTTATTTCTCCCAATAACCCTAACCTAATTTTGGGTTGGGATTAGTGTATGGTATAGGTTTAATGAGGGGGATTTGGAAGTTTTGGTTTTATATATTCTAGTTCCTTTTAGGATAAAGAATTTTTTTATCGTAAGTGACATGTTACAAATTTTTTCCACTTCAAATTGGTAGATGTTTTTATTACATTTCTTTATATTACATGTCATATAATAATTATTTAATTTGAAATCAATTCTTATGAAATTTATTTATTCAGGATACCTATTATGGTTTGTTAATTTTTTTCAATGGTTTTCATACTTTTCATAGAGGAAAATTCAGGGTATGAACATTTACATATGGTATTTTTTTACTAAAATGTTTTAATGAAATTTCAAAAGAAAAATTGTAATTAAAAGGGGACTTGGAACTATTTGATTTTCTAATAAATTAATTTGATGATTTGAAAAATATATTTACTTAAATATAGCTAGTTTAGACATTGTTAAATTATTTTAAGAAATATTTGACTTATAATTACATTGAAATGATTTTGAAGTAGAAAAGGTTTATTTACAAACGGATATTGAAGGTTATTTTCATCAATTACTCTTTAACATTTGATAAGGTGGCTCGGCATCCATGACACACTTGTTAAGGTTTAGTTTTTACTTCATTAAATTAGTTCATTTTAGGATTATAAAACATATTTTTAGTATATTTATTGTATTACTAGTAGTTACTTTCCCCATTATGAGATGTGAATTGGAATATTATTGTTGATGCTTATAAAATTTTGGAAAATGGTTAATTTTGTGTTAGGGTTTGGGAGATGAAATAAAGTTTGTAGTTTATGAACCAGAATATATATATTGATCATTATTTTAACCACTCATTCCTCATTGAAATGTTATTGGAACCGATTTATCAAATTGTGGGTTTCATTCTAGTCAATAGTATATATTTTTATCTGATTATATTATGGGAACTAATTTATTTGACTAAGATATATAATCATAACTAATCGATATTACCTTATCAGAGTTTTGGATATAATGGATATAACCCAATCAGGCTATTAGAGATGACCAACCTGACCAAGTAAGACTGTGGGAACTTGAAAATAGAACTATTCTATTTTGTTTTCCAATACCATCTCAAGTTAGGGCCAATTGAGTTTCTCATGACACCTATTTAATGAATAATGGTATTACTAAGGGTATTTCAACAGCCCATTTTGTTTGTATCCCCTTGTTTCTATTTGGGTTGTGTGTCACCTCTTTCATTATTGTTGTTAGTCTATATTATGCCTCTTGGATTGTATGGTGATTATTTTTTATTTCATTTTATCTTTTATTATATGCTTTAATTTTCAACTTTTTGAAAATAGAATTTATAAAAGACTTTGAAATAAGGAAAAATATTATTTTTTGATTATATCAACATATACGTGAAGATTTTTAAATGGTTTAATGTGTTTTATATTTTAAATGGTAGAATACACCCCTTGGCATGAAAGGGTTTTGATGGGAATTTTTAAAGTAACGTTTGATATATTTTTTGGTGAATTTTTTAGGTTAGACAGTTATAACATATTCTCTAAATTTTCAGTTTAATTTTGGAAAGGAAATTGATAAATTATGATACATTTTTTATGCTTAATATTTTGAGAAATCTATTTTATATATTTTTATCAAAAATGAATTTATATATATTATTTTAAAAGTAAATATATAGATTATGGTGGAATAATCCTAGGAATGTTTCACTCACACCCTGCTTACACATCACTGTGTTTGTACGTATGCAACTTTGATGTTTTCTTTCATGATATTTGGTATTGATCTATGCCATTATAATTTTTTTTGAGTTTTTTGATGTATGCATCATCTTTTCACATAGTGAGTTCCTGAGGGGTCACTATAGACCTCAGATAATGCTTCCCAAAATTTTCCAAATGCTTCCATACACGATCCATGATCGTAGAAATTTTCGGAAGCTTAGATTTGGTAGGTCGCAGGGCTCAAACATAGTTACAGATTAGGAGTTATGGACATTTGAAGTTGGGTTGGAAAACTGGTTCACAAAGCCCATTCGCGAAGCCCCCCCCATTGATCATGGAGCGCCGCCGTGAAGTAATGAGGTGGGACGCTCCGCGAACCTGTTTGACGTTCGCGACATGCCATGAAGCACCAGAGGTGGTAACGCTCCGTGAACGCCCTGACATTCGTGACCCGCCACGAAGCAACCGAAACCCTCTTTGCACCGTGTAAGCTTTGCTTCGTTCCGCTCTTGCCTATAAATACCCAACTCACCCCCTTCTCCGAACGGACTACAACGGCTAATTCTCCCCTAGGGAGGTCGATATCCATGTCCGCGGAGCTCTGCTTTGTAGCTCCATGAGGCCATGCTCCGCGAGAAGCTTCCTTCGTGTTGCTGCTCCGTGAGTCCCAACTCCACGACCAACTTCCTTCATGTTGCTGCTCTACTAGATTTTGCTACGCGATCCACCCTTGCTCCGCAAGAGGCCCATGCTCCGTGAGTCCCTGCTCCGTGAGCAGATTCATTCACGTTGCTGCACCACGGGAAGTTTCTCCACGAGCCGCCCTTGCTCCGCAAGAGGCCCATGCTCCGCGAGATCCCATGCTCCGCGAGACTTTTCTCCGAGATCCGCCCTTTCTCCGCAAGAGGCCCATGCTCCTCAAGAGGCCCATGCTCCGCGAGATCCCTCTACTCTGCGAGACATTTCTCCACGAGACTTTTCTCTACTAAGCTACTTCGTGATGACCTAACCTTCGCGAGGCTCCTACAATCGCACCCACCGGTCCATACCACGGGGCCTGCGCCCCCCACCCCCGCTCGGGGTCAGCGCCGAGCTACGGTCCGAGACCTTTGGTCCGGTACTTTCACTACCGTCACAGACCCTGATGAAAATTAGAGAGTCTCACCGTGATCTTTTCGGGCCGGGACTTCGTGATTTTCCATTGCACCCTTATCCACACCCACCTTCCACCTATGGAATACCATGATTTGAGATACTCTTCCACAATTCATGAAACACCTTGAGTCGAAATATTCCTCTTGGTTTCATTCCCATGTCGTGAGTTGAGATTCCCATCATCAATTCCCCGAGTACCTTGAGTCGAACCATTCCTCTAGAAAATCCTCCAAAACCTATCACTTGGCTCCTATGCCAGGTTGAACCAGAAAGGGTCGCCCATACATAAGACCCAACACCATCCATTCCCAGGCACCTTATGCCTAACAGTCCTATCTACATGACTATAAACTGTAGTACTCCCTATCAAACAAATGATAGGATGCCTTTTTCTACAAGCAAGAGATGCCTTATGCTCCAAGCATGAGATGCCAACAGTCCCATCTACATGACTATAAACTGTAGTACTCTTTATCTAACAAATGACAGGATGCCTCTTGCTCCAAGAAAGAGATGCCTTATGCTCCAAGAATGAGATGGCAATAATCCTACGTACAAGACTCTAAACTATAGTTATCCCTATGTTCAAATCATTGGATGCCTATTTCTCAATACAACAGATGTCTCATGCTCCTAGCATGAGATTCTAATAGTCCTATCTACATGACTTTAAACATTAGTAATCCCTATGTTCCAAACATAGGATGCCTCTTGCTCTGAATAAGAGATGCCTCATGCCCCTAGAATGAGATGCTAATAGTCCTATCTACAAGACTATAAACTGTATTACACCCTATGTTCCAAACATAAGATGCCTCTTTCTCCAAATAAGAGATGCCTTGTGCTCCAAGCATAAGATGTCAACAGTCCTATCTACATGACTCTAAACTGTAGTTCTCTACATGTTCCAAACAGTGGATGCCTCTTGATCCAAACAAGAGATGCCTCATGCTCCAAGTATGAGATGCCAATAGTCCTTTCTACACAACTATAAACTGTAGTACACCCTATGTTCCAATCATAGGATGCCTCTTGCACTAAAAAAGAGATGCCTTATGCTCTAAGAATAATACACCTAATACCATGATTACAGTGGCATAATTCCAATACCCCTTGGTGTTATCCCACTTGGGCACTAGCGCATAGGTGTAGAATCATAATACTCAACCCACCAGTGGGTTGGGATGCCCTCATGGCCAGACATGAGGAAGAGATTATGGGAAGCTTCCTATCATAAGCCCCATTCACCATTGTCGCTCCATAGCGGCACCCGGGAAGCTTCCTAGCATAAGCCCCATTCACCAGTGCTGCTCTATAGCAGCACCAGCGAAACTTCCTTTCATAAGCCCCATTCACCATTACCTCTCCATAGCGGCACCTGAGAAGCTTCCTTGCGTAAGACCCATTCACCATTGCCGCTCCATAGCGGCACACGGGAAGCTTCCTAGCGTAAGCCCCATTCACCAGTGCCTCTCCATAGCGGCACCTAGGTAGCTTCCTTGCATAAGCCCCATTCACCAGTGCCACTCTATAAGTGGCACCCGGGCAGCTTCCTAGCGTAAGCCCCATTCACCAATGCCGCTCCATAAGTGGCACCTGGACAGCTTCCTAGAATAATCCCCATTCACTATTGCCTCTCCTTAGCGGCACCCGGGCAGATTCCTTGCGTAATCCCCATTCACCATTGCCGCTCCATAGCGGTATCCCGGAAGCTTCCTTGCCTAAGCCCCATCCACTGTTGTGACCTTATCCAATGGTAAACCATTGTGAACCTATCCAGCGGTAAGATGTTGTGACCCAATCTAACGGTAAGCTATTGCAACCCCATTCAGCGGAAAGCCGTTTACATCCTCATCTAGAGTTAAGACGTTGTGACCCCATTTAGCGGTAAGCCATTGACATCCTTATCCAGTTGTAAGCCGTTAGGAACCAATCCAGCAGTAAGCCGTTGAAACCCCCAATCGGTGGTAAGCCATCATCAGAAGAACTACGTGGACTTTGATTCCCTTCCACAGGTATACATAGGAAGCCTCTTCAAGGATCAAGCCCGAAACTATCATCATCCTTCTCCTCGGGGATCCATCCTAAAGTAAGTCCTGGTACCATGGGATGCCTAACACGTAAGACCCTCTTCGATTCTCACAGATGCACCCTTCGCGACGTGATCGTCAGGTCCCTACAACATCTTGTTTCTTACACCGAGTATGACGCCCGTGGGCTTAGAGTGAGCACCGACCATGACATACCCTGGTCAGTCTAGAGCATAATCCCCACACGATCCGGACCAAGGTCCTTATTCACGTTGGTTTGCTGACACAAACCCCCCATCCTGCACAAAGTTAAACTGCACACCGGAACTATGAGGACTTTGATTCTTGCTAAGGCATGGTACGTAGGAAGCCTCCATGAGGTTCAGGCCCACCACCCGGTCATTCTGACATCATTCTTGTCGGTTCACCCACCACCTTGGGAATCCTAGAGTGTAACCCCCACACCATTCTAATCTACAAAGACTTTGATCCATGTCAAGGCATGGTACGTAAGAAGCCTCCACAAGGTTCAAGCCCACCACCCGGTCGTTTATTCACATCAGGTTCTACCCTCATCCAACATGACATTAAACTGTATGCCCTCATCCAGCATGACGTTAAACTGCATGTCACCATCCAGCATGACGTTAAACTGTACACCAGAACTACGAGGTCTTTGATCCATGTCAAGGCATGGTACATAGGAAACCTCATGAGGTTAAAGCCCAACACCCATCAAACCAAGGTCCACCTTCACGTCGGTTCACTGACGATACCCATTGGACCAAGGTCCACCTTCACGTTGGTTTGCTGACGATACCCATCGGACCAAGGTCCGCCTTCATGTCAGTTCACTGACGAAACCCATCGGACCAAGGTCCACCTTCACGTCGGTTCGCTGAAGATACCCATCAGACCAAGGTCCACCTTCACGTCGGTTCGTTGACGAGACCCATCAGACCAAGGTCCACCTTCACGTCGGTTCACTGACAACACCCGTCGGACCAAGGTCCACCTTCAAGTCGGTCCTATGGCGCACCATTCTGAACTACGAGTAATTTGATCCATGTCAAGGCATGGTATGTAGGAAGCCCCACGAGGTTCATGCCCGACACCCATCGGACTAAGTTCTACCTTCACGTCAGTTCACCGACACCATCCCGAACTACGAGGACTTTGATTCCCTACCACAGGGTTACGTAGGAAGTATCTTCGAGGCCCAAGCCCAACTTCATCATCTCTCTTATGATAGTCCCGTTTAATTCCCCCTCCACTTCATTCAACTCTCCATCATCCATCTTGATTCTCACCTGGTCCGCCAAATCCCAGTGGGATCATGCCATCCACCTCCTCGCTGCTTCAAGCAGTACTTGGGCCACTATCCACGCGTAAGCCCCAACATGTCTCCTGGTCGTTGTCCTTTGTGTACACCCCGATTCATCAACCCATTGAGGTACGTGGGTTTTTATCCCTATTGTTAGCAAGGGGTACGTAGGAAACCTTCAGAAGGTTCAATCCCAACCAATGGTAAACCGTGGTGTTTCCCCATTATGGGGTGCACACTCCCTGATCCGCCCACAGTGGTGTTCAGATCAGCCATTACGGTGTGACATCTCCCCTCCAGGGAGCGCACCACCTCAGATCCTTCCTCATTGGGTGTTCTGATCCATCCATCTTCCAGGTTTTCTCTCCTTGGGATATACCAATCTGATCTGTCTCTATGGGACGTTCTGATCACTCTCATACCGTCTCCGCAAGACGTTAAACTCATGGCCTACCTCGTGATAAACATGAGATACCTGAGGAAAACCTCTGATGACACGCCTTTGGCATAACCGTCTCCGCAAGACATTAAACTTGCGGCATACCCCATGTTAAACATAGGAAGCTGAGGAAAACCTTAGGGACATGCCAATGGAATATGATTCCCCGCATTTGACGCAGGATGCCTCGGGTTATGCACCCTTGATATGCTCTCTTATGAGGAAGAATAAAGGTTCCTTAATGTCCACGCACCCAGAGATGCCCCGAAATTCCTGATGTTGTCATCTAATCTGACCGAAGGTTGCTACCATGTCAATATCCCATGGAATGTCTTGACAGAAGTAGTGTAATTAACCGGATTCCATGAATATATGGCACCAGGAATGAGATTCACGAACAACGTACTAAATCTATGAGGGAGACTCGGACTAGGTGTCGAGTTCTGAGGAGGAATCCACAAAAGGAAGAACCGACATCCCATCATCCCATTTCAATCAAGGAGCATACGTCCCTAAATAAGGAGCAGATTCCGCCTGCCTTTGGAAAGCGGGAATGCGGGGTAACAGTTGTGCGTCCAAGTAGACGGATGCGTGCGCCTCAACGAAAGCATCATAAACAGTCACCTAAAGATGATATTGTATCTTTTTTATATTTATGTTGTTATTTTTTGATGCTTTTGTATCTACCAAATCAACTAATTTTTTCTTGTGTCTCAATTCCATATATTAATGATTTTTTAATATTTAGATGTTTAGTTTTTGATTGAGAATAGAAAATTTTTCTGATTAGATCCCATCATGCATTTTTATGTGGTTTAGCTCCATTTGGAAAGATGTATTATTTTGTATCAGTTTATTTAGGTGTGTGAACATATAACTTATGAATGCATCATGCTAGATTCTTAGGTTTTATCTGCTACTAATTTATTTTTTATTGAAGGTTGAAATAATTCCCAATCATGTTTTCATTACACCAAAAAAAATAGTTTCCCGCCCATGGGGATCAAGAACACCCTTTGAGACTAGGGGAAAGTTAGGTTGGGTGATGAGTTGAGTCATCCTCATAAAGTTTGTTTATATAAATATTATATAAAAAATATGGGCATGAATCATATTTATGTCATATACTCCCAAAATAAAAAACATGGTAAGGAAATATAATAACACCCAAAAGATAATAATCCTCTCTATATGAATGTAATCAATATGGATTTGAGTCTAGATACTATGATATAAATGGAGTAAAATATATTATAATAGTATATTCAGACATAAAACAGTGTAGATGATGTGTGAAAATAAGATATCCTTCCAAGCATGGCCTCCAGAATCTAAATCAAAAATTGAACTCATAATATCTGATGGAATCTTTGATCAATCAAGAATGGAATATCTTGGAGCCAAAAACAAACTTGTATATACCTGAATTTTTTTACATTGTACTGTACCACAAATGAGTTCTTAGTGTAGGTTGTGAAAATATATACTTAGTAGGGAATCAACAACAATGTCTCAAATCCAATTGCAAATAAACAGGTGTGTACATGAACATGTTTACAAATTTACATATATATATATATAATAAGTTTGATCTATTTTGAATAAAAACATGAAACCAATGATTAGTGAAGAAAACGATGTGCCTATATCAACTATAACACATAACTCCATATACCAAGATGATCCATAACAAACAAACCCGCTACCACTATAACTACATATCTCATATAATAGTGAAGGACAATATTTTATCGCATCTATGTGAACAAAACCAAATGTTGCCACGATGAAATTCCCATCCTTGTGGAAAATGGAATTGTGTATACTAGTGTACATTTATTCTTTTATCTTTTCCTTTCTGGATTAGGGAAGTTGTTGGCTAATGTCTGTGAATTGAGATCACATCCCATACCATTAAAATCCATAATACTTGATTATGTAGTCTTTAATAATAATGAATCACACATTCCACATACTCAATATAACAATGAAATAATTATACTAATGTATATAACATCCATAGAACACATTGAATTGTTCAACATATCAAAATATAAACTTTCTCATTATAACATGAAATAGTTGACCACATTCTATACTCAAAAATGATATATATATATATATATATCTAACTACATGCTATTTTAATAAAAACTATTTTGATTAGATACTCCATGGATGATATACCACATATATGGTAGTCTAGAATGAAAATTTTAAACTAAATAAGAATTTTGAGAAAAATAAATTATTATATCAATGGTACACTGACGATTAGGTGAGAAAAATTATAGGAAATACATGGAAATGGCTCAATGAATATATAAATTTCGAAACAACATGATGGAACCAATGATTATTTAAATATATATTTATCCTAGTTTATTTATTGAGCTATAAATAACCATTATTTACTTATTTTAAAAGGTAACATGAATTATCGATGATAATCAATTCTTAGTTTAACCCATTTAAAATTTAATCTCATAATATAAATGATAATAGAAAATATGTTTTCAAAATTAATAACTCTTTTTAAAAATGTCTTATACAATTAATTTTTGAAGTAATGTGAAAACAAATAAGATGTTTTTGATAAAAAAATTTAATGTAGGGGAGGATTACACAAAGGAAATATTTAAAAAGGAATGATATTTAAAAATGGCAGTGTTTTTTTCCAAATCAATTTTATTTATAAACCACTTTTAAAAAAAATAATATTACTATATGAAATATGTGGGTTATATATATATATATATATATTAAAACCAAATATGTCCATGATTTAAACCATTTTTTCCCACTGGTTCATCCCATCAATCAGTTAACCACTGATTAAATCAAATTACTAATGGTTATGCATAGATCATTGACATATAACTCAATCATGTTATAGTGGAATGAAATTCGATCAAAACATTAAATATAAGAAAGGATCATGGGAATTTTTTTCAATAAGGCATTGAAATACTACCCAATTCATAATTTTAAAATCATATTACACATTCACCGTAAGGTTTCAAGGAAACAATACAATTTTTTTTAGTAATATTAGTTTCATACATGATTTATATGATAAGAGAACATTCATGTTACATTATCAAAATAATATCTGGCAAGAAAACATGAACATATAAATACTACATTCATTTATGTTTCATAAAACCATTTCATGATTTATAATAATTATTAGAATGATCTTCAAGAACTGGAAGCATGTTAACCGTTAAAGGGGGAGTGAAACTACATTTTGTTCAAATAATGATAATGTAAAAACCATTCCCTTAAATATTGGTATCAATCAATTTAAATTATAAAAAAATAATTTATTTTGTCTTTAATGGATGTTACCAAGGGAGTAATGGAAGATATGATGCATACTCAAGTAAATTATCAAAGAATTATCCTAAGACTAGACCCCAATTTTAGACCAAAATGAACCTTCATAGGTTTTATGATCATATACATGAGGCACACAAATACAATGCACATGGAGAAAAACATATGATTTAGTATAAAATTGAACACCATCCTAAAAATGCTTTACATTACCAAAAGAATGATATCACTTCTATCTAAATTTAAATAAATCCCCGCCATTCTCATAATTACCTATATCTCACCAAATATAATTGATACTTATTTATAAATATTTATAATTAATTATTCAATTTAATTCAATGAGTAATAATAATTTAAAACTCACTGAGTGGAATCCCATGACTAAAACCTCTAGAAACAACATACCACCATCTGGTGGAATCTTTCAAAACAACAATTAGAAAAATAACTAGTATTTAGTATCTAATAAGGTATAACTTCCATGAAAATTTAAATAAAACCCAAGAATACTAATGATGAAACTCTGATGGAATGGTGATAAACACCTAAAATCTACCATATTTTATTTTCCTCTATCCAACACACCATAAATCAAAATTATTTCAGGATGATTCCCCAAAGATCTCATAGAATTTTTTTCAAATACATAAATGGGAATTACCAAAACAAGAGTGGATACCAGGAGGAGGAATAAGAATAACACAAGAAAAAAATTACTTAGATTTGGTGTGCTGAAACATTACATGATCATCCATGAATCAAGGGGGTTCGAAGGGAAATCTATTGGGGAGAAATAAGGGGGAGAGGGATATCAAAACTCTCTCTCTCTCAAGTGGAACTGGGAAAGAAGAATGCGTGGGATTCAACTAGAAATAATAGTTCCTTCCCAATATAAAAAAATTTCCTTTAACCTTCCATGTACTTGGTTTGGGAACACAAGGTACTCAGTGGAGAATTATACAAATTATGGCACCTCAGGTGCATACTGAGTAACCAATACATAACCCTCGAGTACGCCATTTTATCTATTCCGTTGGGTTATAAAATCACACCATTCTGATCCTTACCTAACCTCATAATTTAAAACCCAAACCTCTAAACATGCATAAACACACTATCTTAGAGCATTACAATAATCTAATTTTCCATCTGAATCATCGATCCCAAAACACCCCTCCTCTAGTGTTTAAAATTTACATTTTCTCAAAATTTCACAAACCATAATTACATGGTTCATTATATTTGTGTAACTTTATAAATTTTTTTTTCTTAATATAAATTAGAATATATAGAAAAAATATTCCTTTATATATAATAAAACCATATGATGTTTTAGAACATTTCTCTTCATGATATTTTATATCAAGATGCATTTGAAAAATTAAAGGGTAGATGAATCAAGGTCATGTTACTGAAATGTTAATTTCAAATAAAATCGAGCCTGATTAATAATATTTAATCAAGAATACACAATGGGGATTTAATATAAACATGTCATTTAGAAAAATAATACTTTCCCAAGGGTTTAATTCCATATGAGAACACACAAGAATGTAACAAACAACCAATACTAACAAACTAGTAAAAAAAGTTGGATATTAGGTATTGAAAATAAATTTCAACATATATGAGAATGGAAGTAATAAAACCAAACGTTAATGAATTTTATTAGGGATTGTTTTTAATATAGGAATCACATTATAAAAACATCACATAATGCATTTTATAATTCCATTGAAAGACATAAAATTGATATATCAAATATATTTAAAACCCCCCTCCAATTATCATGAAAAAAATGGTATTTAATATCACGTATTAACTTGGAAAATAATTAGTATTCAGGTTATTGTCATAGCCAAAATAAGTCACCTAAGGGGTTGAGGCCACCAACTATAAACATTAGTGATCTTTGAAAAATAATCAAATAATAACTGAACCCATGAAACAGTTAAAGACATAACTCTTAAATGTCAATAGTATAAAAATTTCCAACGACATAATTAAATATTTTATGTTTATTAGTGATATATTAACAATTATTGAAAATAGTGATAAAAAAACTATCCATGATCACCCATGTCATGAAAATGAAACCTATATAACTTATAGAAATAATGAATTGTTGAAAAATTGAACACATTTCACTAAATTTTCCTATGATACATCTTTATCATCATACAATGGGGTTGATAAAGATCATTGATGTAGAAAATGAAATATTATACTCTCTATAGGCATCAACATGCTATATCTAAATCAACCATTAAATGATTGAGACCCATGAATAAACACAACATGAAACTGCCTCATAAGGATAAGGAGAAACATGAGGAGGTATTCTTCTATTTTGTATATTAAACCAAACATATAGAACACTATATTGACAATATTAAACATCAAAAGGATAATGTCTATTTTATGTACATGGAGGACACTCTGTGGGTATTTATGTGTACAAACTCATGAAGTTTATCACATGAGATAATACCTTGGTTAATTCATACCTAATTTTCATTAATATTCAAGAATAATTTTATCATATGATATAATATTTTAATGATATATGTTCCTTTAGAATGACCTGTTATCAAAATTTTTAATCTCATATTATCCATATTCCAAGAACACATTGAGGAATGATTTTAATTGATCAATTGCGTAGCCTCAATGCCATAAGCATTTAAATATATAAAATGAAATATTTTAATTAGGAAATATCCTTTTCAATCTACCATTTAAAGTAAATCCTCATATACTATATTTCATTCCTCCTTATATCATATCATATAACATACCTTTTGAAATGAAATCCAAAATATCTTTTTTAAATCTTCTAAAAAACTTTTGGAATGATATCATTAACATCACCTTGTATCACATTATATGTAATACCATATCAATTATTATCAAATTATTTTTGGATCGACTCTAAAACACTTTTAAATTATATATAAATGATAATATCAATCCTCATTCAGTTAATCACATTGTGTTACCCCTTGGGTATTCATTTTGTTGGAAAACAATATGAATCACAAGATCCATAAATATAATATAAGAGAATCATCTCACAAAACATTAATTCCACTAAATATATGAAAGGATATTATATGATATTCATAAAAAACATGAATCTGTATACTAATGAACACCAGTTCACATTATATTAATGTGTGAATTCTCATATTTTCTTATTGTCTAAGACATAATGTGATCATGGGACACATAGGTTTTCAATACCAAATAGTCAATTGATATATTCTTTGACTCGTTGAGTATATGATTACTTGGTAGATGAATACATCACATGTCATTCATCTTCACATATGACCACATCACATGTCACTTATCCAAGTTGATATTCATGTCATATTTAATATCTGGTGGTGGCCTTAAACCCCTAGTATATCTCAATTGAGGGCTTGGATGTCATAATCTTTATATGAGTGGACTAATCTCATGTTAATTTAGCTTCATCCAACAATATGATCAAAAACATTCCAAACCACCCATTGATTAGCTATATTTATTTTGACTTGAATAATAATGGTACAAAATAATGAAGGTTATCATGATAGGTATGTCACCAACATGAGGTAGTGGGGACTAAAATATGATCCATGAACCCATATTTTACTAAATACACAATGCATTACACTCCATGTGGTATACTTTATGGGTTATCTTGTGTACATGGAGAATATTATACTTTTTTATGCCTCATGAGAATATTATGTATGTCCATATGATATTCCTAGTCATCCTAACATTGATATTTAATTATAACCTTTTATCCGCTATGAAATATATTTCTATGGGATAAATCAATAGCATACTTTGTGAGGTCAATTATAATTTAACTTTATGAAACATATATCTATTTATACATTAATATAATCAATGTGAAAGAATAATAAAAACATGAATTCATTTTATGTGATACATTTTACTTACAAAAAACTAAATTAAGAATATTTATCTAACATAAAATAACTTCATATCTATCATATCATATATAATATACTACTGGATCTACCATATGTATACAGTAATTCAAAGGGTATTGTCAAATTATTACATTCTTATGTAAAACCTACCACATACTTATATGAGAATCTAATAATTCCTTCCCACTAAACTCGTTAATGAAGAAATTTGAGCAATAAAGAGTGATTGAATAATTGTGAGATTTAGGAACACATTACTAATGTCCACTGTATAAAACATATCCAATCATTTATGATTCATAGCCTCAAATGATGTAATATTCTTTTTTATTCTTAGAAAACATTATCAATTTATCATCAACAACCTTGGAACCATTTTATTAAATCTATGTATCAATTTATATTTATAGTAAAAAAATAATTTTATACCTATATATAATTAAGATATAATCACCTTGTTATAGTATTTAAATATAAATGTTTACATTAATCTTTTATCAGCATATCCTATTTTTTTGGAATATAAAATATAATATATATTTTAAATAAGTTGATATAATTCTTTTGTTAGTGATATTAAAATTATCATAGTAACTAAATTAAACACTTCAATTTTTTCCTTATAGTCATATATCATACCCAATTTATAATATTATATGGAAATCACTTTTGCTTTAGACTGGTACAATAATTTTTTTGTTATTATTTGAACTTATATAAGTTCAAACATACTTCAATTAGATTGCTAGTGATTATATTATTATTATAATATCTTTCCTCAGAATCAATGAAAATTTATTCATGTTGGAAAAAAACTTATTCTCTTTTTTTTAGGAATATACATAACATATAAACTATTTTCTACAAATCATACATTGTATTATATGCATTTTGATTCATTTTTCCCTTTAACAGAAGACATTAAATATATAAACTATAAAACTAATTGTTTTTTAAATATTCCCTTATATTTTTATAAACACTTTTATATTAGAAAGAAATATTTTATCAAAGTATCCATTTTAAGAATGTTTGAAAATTTTGAAAAACCATATGTCTATAAAAAATATTATCTCATATATTTATAAAAAAATTTATTTGAAGATCTTTAAAGATAGGAAAAATTCATAAATAATAAGTCATATAGAAATTCATACATCTTGACTAATTAATTGAAATATAGGACTTTAATGAAACAAATTATAATCCCATTACATCATTCTTTGAAGTATAATTCTTCCATTACTTCTAAAATCTGGTACCTTTTTAACTTTTTTAAAACAAACAATTTTACTTTTCATATTTTTAATATATAAATTTAATTCTATAACATTTATGACTAGTGTGGAATCTCTACATAGATTTTTATTACCTACCAATTAATATAGGATATTACTTATCCAATTACCAATCTAACCATAATGATAGCATTGTCCCAAATTTTTCTTCTATGATTTAACTAGAAAAGTGGTATCTACAAGACCTATTTTGTTTCCTATCTTTAAAAAAACATTACCATTATATTTAACCAAGAATAATATTAAAATTAATCCTTGAAAACAGATTACATAATAATTTATCTCTTATATATTGAGGAGACCAATAAATGGTTTATAGAATTTACTCATGTTGAAATCAACTAGAAACTATCACAACCTTTTTGGTATTTATTTTAAGATAAAATTAGGACCATTTTCATGTTTAAAAGGTGAAACTAGCCTCAATAAATGATTTATATATCAAATCATATTGATTAAATGATTCTATATAGATGTACCTTTTTATATTTTTCATAAAAAAATACCCATAAACACCTCATACCTTTTATGTCTAGAATTATTCTAATAGAAAATGTTTATGTTTTCTGTCATTTTATATGGATTAATAAATCCATGTTGGTTTTTAACGTTGATTACATGGTGAAATGCATGAGTATGGAGACCTCTAGTGAGTCCTCTAAATTTATTTCATATGGATATAACTTTTTATATTAAAATAATTCACCAATTGATTCTATTGTAAGTGGTTAGTCCAACATGTAAAATTTGGAGACAAATTCCAATGTATTGATACTAACGAATGAATTAATATAAATTTAATTTTTAATTATCAGAAACCAATAAAAGGTTCAAAATATTTGTTTATTATTCAATTTTTTAGAATAAATAATTTATTAAATGAGCATTATATTTTTTTACAATTAATACAGAATTTTATTAAATGGAATTGCACTAAAATGATATCCCATTTTATGTTTATCATATGAATTTTTAGGACATGATACATTTTTCTCTAAGAAATGATTCCTATTTAGTGTTTATATCATTACATAATTATTTATGCTGGGTATCCTATCAATCATATCATATTTGAATCTGAGATAGTTGAGTGGGAAACTATATTCCTAATCCATATTAAGGATAAAATCCACCTTGTTCCATTGATAACCTAATAGTAGTAGGACCTAATAGCTTGTGTAATACAAATAAAACTTCAAGAATAATCTAAAAAGGGATGATGAATGGGAACCTAGTTTTATCATAACATACCAAATATCATAATCTAAAGTTATCATTCACTTGATTTCCTTACAGAATACAATCTAGAATTATAAATCACTTGACAAGTGCCTCTTTGGAAAGAATATAACATTTATTATTTGAAGTGAATTAAATATCACTATATATATTATTTATATTACCTTTTATATGCATGATTATAATGATTTATTTTTTGAATAATTTTACCTACGCCAAATATATATGTTCAATATATATTAATGTGTAACTTTTAACATGACCCACAAGTTTTTTTACTCACCCAAATATAGGATCCACACATATTCATAATATATATAGAATTATTATTTTCATAATGTCTATGAACACTAACCGTAAAGGTTTATAATTACATGAGATTTAAAATTTCTACATGAGTAAGCCTAGATAGATAGATAACCAACTGCTCATATTTATAGAATAAGGCATAATCGTTATAGTTTTTGGGTAGTCTAAACCAAAATCCTTCTTCGTGGGGATAAATTACTCAAGGTTGGATTAATTTCATAAAAATTATAAATTCTAATATTCATAAAATATGATGAAAAAATAAATGAAATCTAAAACCCCAAAAGAATGCCATGCTATAGAAAACCAAAATCTTATATAGATACTCTTAGCTTATCATAAAGGGCTTAAAATTATCATAAGTATAATTTTAACAATATAAGTCAAAGAAAAAACACATTTATAATATAAAAAATTTATAACTATGAATTAATTATGGAATAAAAGTTTTACGAAATGAAAATTTTGAATATTGAAACATGAGACAATCATTTATGTGTAGTTCATAAATGAAAAATAATAACAAACATTTTATATTGATTCTTTAATCATTATAGAAAATATCAAATAATGAATATAAATACATTACATTAAAATCAGAATTTTTAATATTTATAATAGTTATTATATTGAAATAAATTTTAAATATATGATATTTATGAATTATGAAATCTTTTAGCATTTATTTTCTATTATGTAATTATTTTTAATTATTTTAAAATCCAATATTTAAAAATTAATTAAACTTTTGAAAAAATCAACTATCAAAAAGTATTTGTATGTCACTTAAATAATACCAAAATTAAGTACCCTATAATTTGATCAATTCAAATTAAATATATAATTATGCATTTTTCATAAATCAAAAATAAATAATTTATATTTTGGCCATATTTTTTATTTATAAACACTTTTATGAATTTCCCTTATAATTTCTAAATAGTTTTTTATGTATAAATTATTAGGAATGAAATATATATACATTTTATTTTTTTTATATATTTTAAAAGATAAAATTTAAAAATTGGAATAGTATATTGATAAATATTATATAAATTTTTACATATTTCATTATAATTTTTTTATAATTTATTAATCTAGATATTAAAATATATCTAAAATACCATTTGAAATTTATTTAATTTTATTAATGAACCATAAAAATACGTAAAAAATATAAATTGATTACATTTTTCACTTTACCCATATAAAAGAGAATGTTACCATCATAATGGTAAAATCCATTTCCTTTTATGCTATTCAGATACATTAAGGTAACATGGGAGTAACCTTCCTTTGTAAAGATAACTCTAATGTTGTCCTCCTAAAAAATGGTTAAAATGAAGATACCATTACACATGACCCCTTACTTAAAGGTAATTATATCGAATTTTTTACAAAAACCCTATGTGTAGAGGAACAACAAGGTGACCTTTTGTAACATCCCAACCCAGGTTCCACAAAGAGGTTCCCTAAACCAATCATTCACATGACCTTAGGCATGCCTCCCTATATGACAAAGGCTACCGAATAATAGCAAGTGTATGATAAAATGATAATAGGGAAAATATACCCTCTTTTAACAGATAAACACACTCGAAAAGATAAAAAACAATATAAGAAACATATATCACCATAAACAAATATAATTTCTCAAGATATAAGAAAAAAATAATATCCAATTAAGGAAGAAAATATGCCATGCTAATTTACGTGACAAGTGTCTATAATAAAAATAAAAATAAATTCAATAAAAACTACCATGTGGGTCCCAAACCATGATCAGTTACCTTAACCATGCTCTTTACCAACTAATCCATAAAACACATGGTCCATCCCTTAACCTGTCCTACATCCATAAAATCTATTTGGGTACAGATTAGGAATCTTGAGTAGGGTGTGAGTGCAACTTAGTAGGACACCACCAAAAATATCTAAGACAAGTCTAGTCAGTAACAAGTGTATACAGTTATATAAATAAATAATTACAATACATAAGTAAATATTTATCACATTATCAATTAATAATTATTAAACCACATAGACCACTAGGTTTTTATGGACACCCGTAACTCAATACCTCCTCCGATTCGAACTGGGTATGAACAATGTTACTTATTCTATTCAAAATTAATTTCACCAAATGGGCCTTCATTATCCATTTTGTTTTATTTTAATTACTATAACCACTTGGAACCCTAGTCCCATTCCAATGTTTTTTGGATATAGAAAACCATGTAAAATACACCAATTCCCAATCATACATATTTATCATTAGGTTAGAACACAATTTATAAAACCCCAAATATCATTTATACTTTTTTATCATTGGTGTAGAACACCATGTCTAACACCCCAATTCTCAACAATATAGATATACCCATATTTGGGGTAGAATTTGATGTATATCCACATATTTCCCAACTTTGAATATGAATAATAGGTGTAATACCCCATTTCCTAACCATATTTAAACATAATTAATCCTCTTATAATAATCAACCACCACCACTTCTATTAATTTATTCATAAACTAATTAATCCAAGTTTGTTAATTAATTTAAAAATTAATTAAAAATGTCAATTTCTATTAATAATTCCAAAAAAAAATTAAATATGTAACAATTTAAAAATCCAATAGTTAACTCACAATTAAATTAGTATTAAATACAATTCAAAAAATTTATAATTAACTCAAAAATTAGTTATCCCAAATTTCCCAATTAATACGTTGACATTTAATTCACCAATTCATTATCATTATTCCACATTTAATTACTCAATTCAACCATCTCAATTCCATCATAATTAATCACCATAATTAATTATCAACATACAAATCCCAATATCTTATAATTAATTCTCTAATTAATTATATTGTTTAACCATCGCTAAATCTCATGATTTTATAATTATCTCAATTAATTAATTTACCACATTAATTAATTACATTAGGGATTTGAATTTTCTAAATAGATATATAAATTATATAAATTTCATATATGAAATAAAATCATTACTATGGGAATTGGAAATTAGACCACCTACTAGAAATGTCGATGATCAATCACCCAATGAAAATCCTTAAAAAGTAGCAGAACACTGACATAGATTTAGATCCTGATCTCCAAACTCTAAACCAAGATTAAAAAATCATGATATATTTCATTATATATATAGTTTCATAATCCTAGATATAGATTCACCAAATATAGATCTAGATATAGAAAAATTGAGAATAACTTCCACCAAAATAACGAATGAATAACGGAGGATGAATGAGATAATCAATAGGATAGAATACATTTACTAAGAGAGGAGAAGATCCTCGATCAGGGATTTGAATTGTGAATAAAACATGTCATAAGGCCTAGGAATACCTATGGAAATCTCTAAAATCATCCAAAATTGTGTTGGTTTGAGTTTGGGTCTAATAGGGGAGGTTTTGATGGATCAGGTGGATTTAGAACAAATTGTTGGGCCATTAAAATTACAGTGCATGTTTTCCTAGGTAGTGGTGCATGGTTTTACCTAACCATGTGCTAATTGTTCTCCTATTATTTTTTGGGTGCACTGTTTGGCTCTTCAAGGTGCACAGTTTGGATAACCATGCACCAGCCGTGCAATCCATCACTATTTAGGGCTGCCCGGTTTCCTTGGCATGGTTCATGTTTTTCTCTAACCATGTGCCAACCAAGCACCACCAATTTTTCTTCCATTTTTCTAAATATTTACCCAATAATACCCAATGTTAAAACAAAATTTGAATTATACTTTAATAAAAAAAAAATTACATAAATTTAAGCCTGATTCAACCCTAGAAAAGGTCGATATCTTATATTCTCCCCACCATATAACAACTCATCCTCGAGCTGCACTGCCATGTTTCTCTTAGATTCTGACCCAAAAAGTTCAGGACACTGAGCCCTCATATCGACATCCCTTTCCAATGTTTCCTCTTGTACATGCCCATGTTTCCACAACACATGAACTACCAACCCAATCTTTCCTTGTAACACTTTCTCACTCACTGCGATCAGACACACATATGAGATGATCCTTAAAGGAAACATTTATATCATGTTCAACAACATCCACACCTCTAACATGATAAGGGTTGGGGTAATACCTCCATAGTTTTGATACATGGAAAAATCATTCATAATGCTTTATTTCAATATAATAGCCAATCGGTACGCCACTAGACCGATTCTGTCCACAACCTCAAATATTCCAAAAAACCCAGGAGCCAACTTACCCTCCCATCGTGTCCTATAGTGAGCCAACCTAGGAGACACTTAAAAAAATACACTATAACACAATGAAAAATTTAGGGTTCTTCATCAAGTAGCATATGAATTCTACGAACTTTGAGCCATAGTTGTACATTTTCAAATCCACTGAACATACTCCAACATCTCCTGCATGAGACATGGTCCCAAAAACTCTGACTCACCTACCTCCATACAGCATAGTGGTGATGTATATGGTATACCATAAAGTTCCTTGATTGGTGTCATATTTATAGTTTCAAATAACTATTGTTTAGGAAAACTTCACTAAGGCCAAGTGCCTCTCCCATGATCTACCAAAGTCAAGCACACATGCCCGCAACATATCCTCAAACACCTATATAGTACACTTTGACTGCCCATATGTCCATGGGTGGAAGGATGTACTCAATAATACATGTGTACTAAGTTATTTCTATAATACCTTATAGAAGTATGAAGTGAAATGTGATTCATGATCTGAAACTATAGTATGTGGAACGCCATGAAGATGAACTACCTCCCAAATACAATTCTCAAAGACTCTCCACCGATAAAGTCTCTCTTCTAAAAAATAAATGCACCAATATCATTAGTCTATCCACAATAACCCAAATAAAATAATTATTCATTGGTTTCATTGAGATACCCACCAAAAAAAATCCATCATCATGTCATCCCTCATCCATTCTGAAATGGGAATCAGCTACAACAAACCTTTAGGTCATAGTTTCTATTCATTTATCTGTAGATATGTATACCATCATTTCACGAACCATGCTATATAATTTTTCATGCCTGACCCCAAAAATTTTCATCATATTTCATGGAAAATTTTGGTTACCTCTAGACATACCACCCACTTTGAGGCTTGAAATTCCTTCATGAGCTACTCTTTTAAGATCGTTGGAACAATAATCTGATTCTTGACATAGATGATATCATCATCATCTATGGTCCATTCTAAAGTTGACTACCCTCCTTCAAGGATTTACCTCAAGGAAAAATAATCCAGATCCTCATAATTCCTATATCAGATTTATCTCAAGAGTGTAGACTCCACTAAAACCAAAACCAAAGTCATATGCTCCTGACTTTCCAAAACTACCAAATGCATCTTACCCATTAAATAAATCATCTTCCACTCAACACTAGACTCATGAACCATTTGGTTATGATTTTTTCCACTCAAGCCATCAACTAAACTATTTCATTTCCAAAGTATATATTATATCTCAAAATAAAAAGACTTCATAAAATTAAACCATCTCCATAACTATAGATTCAAATATCACAGGTAGAAGATATAATATAAGATCTTATGATTAGTAAACATCATAAACATATCACCCAATAGATAGTGTCACCAACACTTCAGAGCATAAACCACTTCCTCTTTCTTTAGGTCATGCACAAGGAAGTTTTGTTCATGTGTCCTCACCTATCAAGACTCCTATTCCACAACTCATACTCTTTACGTCAACAAAGATCTGATTCCAATTCTATAAGTGTCACAATACACCGTGTACATATCACCTAGCTTAGTGAGGATCAATATTTGTGATGAATTCAAAAGATTATTGAATTCCTAAAAGGAATTCCCAGAATATTCCATCCATTAATACATCACCCTATTCTTGGTCTGTCCTGAAAGAGGATCTACTAATTGGGAAAAGTCCTTGATAAACCTCCAATAATATCTATCTAATCCCAAAAATCTATATATCTCCAAAATGTTATTGGGATACTTCAAAGAAACCACTACCTCAACCTTCTATGGGTACTGACACACCGTCCTCTGATATTATATTCCCCAAGAAGTGTACATTGTTAATCGAAATCTAACACTTTGATAGCTTAGAATATAGATGATTCTCTCTCAGTGTACTAAGGATAATGCCAAGGTGTTTGGGCATGATATCCATGAGTATTGGAGTACACAAAAATGTCATCCATGAAAAATACCACAAACTAATCTGGGTATGGATGGAATATTCTATTAATCATGTTCATAAAAATTGCGGGAGAGTTCTTCAATAAAAACAAAATTATGATGAACTCATATAACCTATAGCTAATTCTGAAAGTAGTCATTATTATATCAGATGTTTTCACTCTCAGCTGATGATACCCTGATCTCCAGTCAATATTTGAGAACACACAATCTCCTCAGAACTAGTAAAATGGATCTTCGATACATGGAAGAGGATATCGATTCTTTATAGTCATTTTGTTCAACATTCGATACTTAACAAAAAAAAATAAACTCTTGTATGAATTAATTGGAAAAAACATAGGTGAGTCCAAATTTGATGTACTTTCTCAGATAAACCCCCTATCCTCCAACTCTTCCAGACGATTCTCAAGTTCTTATAGCTCTGTTGGATCCATTTTTTATAGTGTAATAGATATTGGATCAACCCCAGGAATGATCTAAATAGTGAATTCCTCATATTTCTTATAAGGCATCCCTATGAAATCTTCAGTGACGACATCCTGAAACTATTCCACCACTGGTATAAGGACATCAAATTTTACACCTCCATCATCATGTAAAATACTAGAAACCTGGTCTATGATCTCTTCCAGTTTGTGAGTAATTTTCCTTGCCCGAACTTCCGGGATATCCCACTATCATTTGTGAAAATATTGGATAGCCTTAAGAGATGTAAAATTCAGTACTCTCTGGTAAAAATATATGGGTAATTGATAAATGAATTTCTAGTCCATACCCATAATTAGGTTGAAGATTGAAATATCAAGTATATAAGATCCCATAGAAAATGACACTCACCAACATTGATAGAATATCCCTTGAATAAATATATTTCTCTAGACTCTACATACAATGATGTATTTATTTTCATTACCCCACTCACAAACTCTACCACCAGGATCAAACTGTAAACATGATTTGTAGATATAAAGGAATGAGAGGCACAGGTATAAAATAAGGCAATAGATAAATTGAAATCTATAAGAATCGTACCTCTCACTATTTATGCCCGACCTCTCTATCCAAAAGTGTAGGTTGCATCATCTAAAACTATCCTACCCCTATTCATTGTGTTTTCGTTTGATTCCATTGAGCTGTACCACAATACTGATATGGGAACTCTTTCCTAGAATCACTGCACCCACTACCTCTACTTCCTTGCCTAGTAGAACTATAGCTACCATAGTGATATGGTGCAGAAGATCCCGTTCATGCACCCCAGTTTTTTCTAGCCCCTCCATCACCAATTATCTGCCTTAGTTTCCTACATAACCTCTATTGATTTAGCAACATTCCACATGCTTGAAACTCCACTAGTGTTCTAGTAAAATGTTTATAAACGTGTACCAAACTAACACACTAGTGGAAAAGAACTTGGGTATGATCCTGAGTAACTGATCCCCTTGAGTTTCAACTCAACCTCCCACTAATCTGGCTAATGTTATCATAATTAAGCTTCCTTTTAATGGAATATGTACCTCTTGATAATTGATAAAAATCCACTTGTCTGTCACAAGAATACTCTTTGATGTTCCCCTCTAATATTATAGCCTAATTCACCAATTCAGTAAAAAATTTCAGCTTAAATATATTCACGTAGGACTTAATATCACACATAATTCCATCTTGAATTTGGTTTGCTGAAGTAGGCTCATCCGCCTCCAATGGTGGTGAAAAATGGTGAAAATCATTGAAGAGAACAGAATAGTCAATCAAGAACATTATCCCTTGATTCAGTCTCATGAACTCATCTTCGGTCCCCTATCATAGCATCTCTGGGGAAAAGTTATCCAAGAACTTTTCCAAATATTATATCCATAGAATATCCCCAATATATCAAGTTCAAGACTAAATGTACCACCAACACTTCACTGATCCTTGTAGAATATAAATATACTACTTGAACCTTTTCTCAGTAGGATTCTCCTAATGGTAAAGTATCATCTTGATCGATTCAACCCAATACTCAGCTCTCTCAGGATCACCCTCTCCAACAAAATTTGATGGGTGCTAAAACAAAAACTCCCTCTTTAAGTGAGACATGGTCTTCTCAACTCAATTTGGGTATCCTAACATGAATTTCATGAAGTGAGCGATGTTATCTCAATGTCAATTATGTGATTCCTCACCCAACACCATCAGTGCCTTAGGATTCACCACTGGAGGATCATACATAGCCATGTCCTCTTGTCATCCTCTCAAAAAAATTGTCATGGAGGGACAACTCTACCATACTGACCACACGTCTTTTTACTCAAAGAAAATCTTTATCATAACCACATTATAGAAAAACTATATCAAGAAACAACAATTCGTTTCCCCAAATCTCACAATAAGATCAAAATTGTGGTGCTATCACCATCCTTAACCATCCTACACATATGTCCTTGTTAAAAGGGTAAAAATATTCTAATAGTTCATGTTTCTTATTAAGAAACCCATTTATTCACAATATTTCCTCATTTTTACCACTTCTTAATTCTTATTCGGTACCTTTTCCAATTCAATTTACAAGATAATAAAACAATTTAATTTCAACAACTTACCAAAAACCTATTTTCAAATGTATGCCTAAAATTATCCATGTTCACAAAAAAAATCCTGAGTGCATAGAATGATTCATGTAGAATCAACTCTCATGCCATTCAGGACAATGAGCCAATCTCAAAAAATCTCAAGAACATTAATCACATCACATGAAAAGTGTGTCACCCAAGGTTAAATAACAATAGACAATAACAGCATACAATAATAATAACAATCCCACCCTAGGAACATGGGTACTCCCTTGTACATGGGGTAGATACTCCCATGCACAAGTCCATATCCAAGACCCAAATTTTCATAGTCTTTTGTATACCTTTCCAAAATACTAAGACAAAAGAATAAGAAAATAAAACTCATTTAATAACACTTTATAATGACCCAACTCACGTGTAGAAACCGGTGCCTCGAGATGGTCGGTCATATGGCCTCAAGAGCGGCTCCCTGTATGCCAGAGGCCTCTGACTAGAAGTGATGGTTAAACAAGTCGATCATGGGGATAATATACCATCTTTCATCACAGGAACACACCAGCAGAAATAAAAAATAGAGGAAGCATATATAACCATAGAGAAAAGCAATTTATCAAGATATAAGTAGGATATATAGTATCCAATTAAAGTAGAAAACAGACCATTTTAATGTATGTGAAATGTGTCTAGAATGAAACTCAAAAGAGAGATGCTAACAACTCCCAAATGGGTACTGAACGACTCCCAGTTCCCTCAACCATACTCCATCCCGACTCATCCTTCTTACACAAGACCCTTTCCCTTCACCTATCCTGCATCCATGAAATCTGTTCGGGTACTGATCAGTCAGTCCAAGTGGGGAGTGAGTACAACTCAGTATTCCAACACAAATGACGTCTAAAAAATCAAGTTAATAAAATGTTTATGCTATTTTATAATGAAATAATTACAAATCATAAGTAAACAATTATCACATTATCAATTAATATTTATTTAACCACATAGACCATCGAGTCCCCAAGGACACCTGTACCTCAATACCTGCTCTGGTCCACACTGGGTTTGAAGCTTGTTACTTATTCAATTCACAATCCATTTTAACAAATGTGATTTCATTATCCATTTTATTTTACTTTCATTACTATGAACACTTTGAACCATAGTCCAATACCGATATTTTTAGGTATAGAACACCATGTAAAATACCCTAATTTCCAATCATACATATTTATCATTCTTGTGAAAAACACCATGTATGACACCCAAAATATTATTTATAGATTTTTATCATTGTTGTATAAAACCATGTATACCACCCCAATTCTCAAAATTATATATAGATCCATCTTTGGTGTAGAATGGCATGTCTAGCAAACCAATTCAAAACCGTCCATATGCATCAGTAGTGTGTAACTCCATGTCAAACACCCTAAATATCAACCATTTATTTATATAATTATTTAATGGAATTAGATTTTCATGTATAATACCCCATTTCACAACCATGATTAAACAAAATTAATCATTTTATCACAATTAACCACCAATACTTCCATTAATTAATCCATAAATTAATTAATCAAAGTCTATTTATTAATTCAATAATTAATTATAAATTTAAATTTCCATTAATAAATCCAAGAATTAATTAAAATGTTCACAATTTAAACATATAATAATTAATTCACCAATAATTTATTCTCAAATACAATTCAAAAATTTGACAATAAACTCAAAAATTAATTATCCCAAATTCCCCAATCAAAACATCGATTATTATTTCACCAATTACTTATCCCTATTACACATTTCATTACATAATTTCAAAATCTCAATTATATACTAATTAATTTCCATAATTAGTTATCAAATTAAAAATCCCATGATCTCATAATTAATTCTTCAATTAATTATCTTGTACAACAATCCCTATATTTCAGAATTTCACAATTATCTAAATTAATTAATTTATCACTTTAATTAATTCTATTAGGGATTTAAAATTTATAAAAAAACTCTAGAAATTCTAGAACTTGTATATATGAAATTAAATCACAAATATGATATTTTGAAATTAGACCACCTACCTCAAATGTCGAAGATCAACTTCCCAATGAAATTCTAAAAAATTGGGCAGCACAACGATGTATATTTAGATATGTATCTCAAAACCCTAAACCAATATTAAGAAATCATGATATCTAAAATTATTGATCTAGTTCCAAAGGGCTATATATCGATTCACCTAATCTTGATCTAGATCTAGAATAAAAAGAATAAATTCCACCAAAATAATAAATGAAGAAAGTGGGATGAACATGATAATCAACGGGATAGAATCCACTTATCAGGAGAGGAGAAGATCATCGATTTGGGATTGGAATAAAAAATAATGGATGTTATAAAACATTTTAATCCCTCCATAAATCATTAAAATTGTCCAAAATCAAGTTGGTCCATGTTTGGGTCGAATGGGGGATGTTTTTGGGAATCATGGGTATTTAAAACCAATTTGCAATCCATTAAATTTACAGTGCACAATTTTGTAACCAAGGGCCTATGGTTTACCCTTAATGTGTGAAAACTGTGTGCCTATTATTTTTTGGGGTGCACAGTTTGTCTCTTCAGGAAACATGGTTTGAAAAACTATGTGGCAGCTGTGAGAACCCTCACCATCCATGGATGCATGGTTTCCAGTTCTAGGTGCACAATTCTCTCTAATTATGCATCAACCATCTACCACCCCTTTTTCTTCCATTTTTCTATATTTTCACCCAAACATACTATAAGGTTAAACCCAATCAAAATTTAAATAAATAAAAACAAAAGTACCTAAATTAAATCCTGATATAACTCCACAAAAATATTGGGATCTTACATCATTATATAAAAACTTTTTTGTGCTGGTATTTTTCTCATTATATAGACCCATTTATGTAATGTTAAATCAGGAGGGAAATTATCTGAGAGGGAAATTAGGGAAGACCCTTATTCATAATGATTATTCATAAGGTTAAATTGTAGTGACCCTTATAAAGAATGATTCTACATTAGGGTAATCAACAATGAACCTTACAAATACCACTTTTTGTAAAGGTAATCCATGATAACTCTTATACAGAAAACTTCTCCATAAGGTTAATCTAATTTATCACTTATATTTAGTCATAATAAATAAGGAAATTATTTTCATGGATTTTTTCATTTTGTGAATGTTTTAAAAAATATAAGACATGTTACTCTATGGTAAAACATTTTTACCCATATTATGGTTAGATTAAGTGTAAAATATACTAATATAACTAATCATAAATCCTTTACAAAATTACCCCCAAAAAGAAAAGGAAAACTATTTATATTTTAGAAAAAAATAATGACTGTAAAAATATCTACATTAAACCAAATATGTATCCTATACACCATAATATTAAATCAATATTGTTGATAAAGATAATTTATGTGTAAGATTAAATCCAACCACCTATAGAGGTATCCATAGGCTATGCCTCAATCAATTGTTGTACAATCGGGATCCACCAGTCTTCATGACATGTTAGTGAATATTTTGGATTAAGAAGAAGATAATGTGAGATTTTAGTTTTAGGGAGATTCAACTAAGCATATATAATACCAAACTCATTATATTAACCATCACATGAAGGGATATCTTTTTATATATTTTGAAGATGATCCTAAAAATAATTTACATTTTAACTCAAGTGGTTTCTTACCTGAGTGAATACCTTAGGTAATGACCACATGATTTGCACTAATTCTCTTATGTATTTTATCATATAAAATTGAATTTTCTGATATCTATTCATGTATAAATATTACTTATTATATCCATGAATATGATGAAGATCGTATTCCCACCACATGTTAAACCACCATATTATATATCTAGGAACGTAAACACAAATACTTAGCCATAAAAATTCATCACATCTAATATTGAATTAAAAGAATAAAATCTTTAAAATACAACCTAACATGTTAAAATTTCAATGAAAAATCATGAAATATATTGAATAATATATACCTCAATCACTTCATATAAATTTGTGGAGAAAAAAGGAAAACAACCTGTTGACATTTCCTTTAACAAATCAAATAGGAATCCTTAATATATGATGTTATTTAACCATGTATTAGTGAAATAAAAACATGAAATACTTTATTAATATGAATGAAATATTAGTTTATTGATGTAAAAGGGAAGAGGAGAAGAAAGGGGGAAGCCTTACCCAAATTGGGTTAAAGGAACCCCTATTAAAAATGCTTGATCCACAAGAAAAAAAAGTGACCCAGATGATCCTTCGATGGAATATGTACGTGTAGGATGAAATGAAATTTAGGATTCTACAACTGGATTTTTTTAACAAAAATAGAAAATATATCATTTTAACCAATTTATGAAAAACTACCAGGAACCCCCAGGAACTCTGGTGTAATCCACTAAAGTTCTTGTAGTAGTACAATAAGGTATTGGGTTGTGTAAAAAACATTAGGTGGCATCCACCAAAACTCCAATAGATTCTTGTGGACACCTCCAATTTAAATTTACTCAACCTAGCACACCCAATTACTACCCTGACAATCCCAAACTATCTTACCACTACAATATAATAACTAATTTGTACCTCAATATAACAACAATGATTTATTTATTGACTAAAACTAAATATTATAAAATTCCTATGTTTCTTTAAACTATATTGACAATGATGAATTAAACATTGTCATCATTTAATTAAACCAATACATAGGTCTTCACATCCTCCCCGCCATAACCCCTATAATCCTAGAAAATCTAAACTAATATAACATCCAACGACTAAAAACCAAACTTAACCTTAAATTCACTATAATTTATTCAATATTCATCCCAAAATATACAATTCACTTCAAATATGAGTTTTATAAACATAATAAAATAAAAAATACTATAATATTATTATACTAAAGTGTATACATATAGATAATAAACTAATATAAATCTTATACCACTCATAGGACTTCTAATTCTCAACTCCAAAAATAAATACAACCCACTATATTCCAGAAAGATTCAAATGCCTAAAAGTCATGGTAATACTAAGTCACAAAAATATATTCTTAATATTCCCTAACACCCATGATGTTTTTCTCTGAAAACTAACACAAATCACTATGAAAATAAAAATAACTATATCAAAACACATACTAACATAATAAAAATCCTCAAAAAATTATTAAAAAATACCATCATTCATAAGGAAATTTTATCCACAATAATTATTCAAGATTTTCCTATTCCTATTTTGAAACTTAATTCTAATTTATCAAAAATATCTACTATTAAAAATGGTATTTATATAAAATTAAATATTATTTAAAAATTGAAGTTCAAATTACTTTATAATGTATTCGAACTAAATAAATTCTGTTTTTATTATAATTCCAATTAAAATAATAATTTCGTTTTATATAACACGTTCTTGTTTTAAAAATATATTTATAAAGAATCAAATTTATTTTCCAAATTGAATGTCAAAATAATTTTTAAAATACCATATTTTAAAAAATCAGATCATTTTACAACATAATTCACATAAATAGATCCCAAAATTTCTTTATAAAATGTAACCATCACTTTTTAAAACAGCATTAAAATTTAGAATATATGATTATAAAACAAGTTACATTAATTTGAAAGAAAATACATTTTTCAGATTAGAATTAATTTAGGATAACACTGAAGGAATTAAATCTTGGTAAAAAGATAAATATTATAATTCCTAAAATTAATATTCCAAAATAAGAGTAAATCTACTCAGTAAAAAAAATATAAAAGTTTACGTAATACTATACTGAATGAATGTGATGTAGCATGTCAGTAGTTGATTACTATTTTAAAGTGAAGAATCAATTAAAATAATTTTACAATATACATCATTTATTTGTACTTATAAACTTTTTATCAATATAAAAAAGTAATATCAAACAAAGAAAATCATATAAAATCACTTTATATGCGATGATTCCCCACTTTTGTGAGGCAATAGAAGCTTATTCATGATGCATGGATCAATATAAAATTTGGATCCTATATTATCCTTATATATTATATCAAAAATCAAAATTCCAACTTGAGATACATATAAAAATATATCACTTATACATATGGTTCTCAGACCAAACACCTGAAAATCACTTGTAATTTATGTTTGCATTGTAGCCATGTCTACCAAACATCGAACTGATGTACCACCTATGTTCTAACATATTATATATTATAATAAAAATAAAGACAAAAATAAAATACATATTTTAATGACCCTAATATAGAAACCGAAATGAAACCATATATAGGATATCTCTTTCCCAAAGTGCAGTGCTCGGTCCCCATGGGCTAGAGAGTTTCACAATTGGACTTGATATATCATTCAGGAACAATTTACCGTTTTTTTTAAAAAATATATATTTTAGGAAATTTTATATCCCCATGTCAATGTTGTGATTATATTTGTTTATTTTGGGTTATTTTGACATTTTTTGGTATCCCCATTAGACTTTGGGAGTTTCCAGAAGTCCCAAGGGGGGCTGCAATGATGAATTATAGAAGGTTATGACACAACTAGTGGGGTATCATCATGAAAAAGATTTTTTATTTTGTGTAATTTTGAGTAGATTTAGTCACATTGCAAAGAGGGGTTTCATAGTATGTCACAACAATGTAGTGGGGCTATAGTCCTGTGGTGGAAAATCTCACAGATTATGGAAAAGGTTTTATTTGTGACTCACCTAGTAATAAATCCTATTTTAGGGAGTTGTATATCATGAAACATATATGGGAGGTTTTACACCCTGAAAAAATCTAGACTAGTAAGGTTTTGGGTTTGGGGTATAGTTATCGCATCGCGATTGTGGGTCATGTCATGACCCTCATATGACCATTTTTTATATCAGTGTGTTTTCTTTTCCTAAATTATGTTTTATATACATTCCCCTTTTTTTCACCCCTTCTATTTAGCTATGACATAGGCATTTCAAGGGAAATTTTCTCCTCAATTTTACCTTTATTTAAATCCCTCATCCTTTTATCTCAAGTGGGGTTCTATGGAATTATCCGTATTTTCCCTTCATTGTAACACCCCAAGCTTCTACGGTACGCTTCTCATTGTATAATGTAATAGTGTGTGTTATACGCAACTTCGAGTTCTAATACACACCACAACCAATCAAACTAGCCGTCGTGAATAGTAATACCCACTTTTTGAAATTTAAAAATTTTATTTTTCAAAATGGACTTCATTTTTGGATTCGTAATATCGAAATTATCCTAGGGTGAATTTTTGGTATTTTTTGAAAAACTTCATTTTTTGATGAATAGTGAAACCACTAAGTGGTAGTTAAAAACTGAATTTTTCATAAAACTTAATTTTACCACTTCTGTGAGTGGAATTTCAAAAATCCGAGAGACACGGTTAATATCAAGTAGTAAAATTTGGTTCAATGAGATTAAATAATTTTTGGTGAATAGTAACTTTTTACTTTTATTTACCACGGTTAAAAGTAAATAGGGTAATTAAGGGTAAAATGATATTAATATTACCCTAACACATGTCCTAATTCTATTGTACATGTGTATCTCGACCAAAAATAACCTTTGGAATAAAATATTATCATTTAGGTCCACTTGGATTAGATTAGGACATTTATTATTATTTAATTCAAAGAAGAGTTAAAAGAGTTAAAATGAAAGATTATTTACTAAAACATTTTTAATATAGGGTTATACATAAGATAAATTAGATTGTAAATAATCATTAGAAATATAAAAATATTTCATACATAATGATATTTTATTTATAATTTTTAGACATTAAATAATTTAATTTATTTATGACACAATGATGATGCAGTTATTACCATAATAGTGAAAAATTAAAATAATTGATATTATAAATACCAAAATAAATATAATTTGAGACTTTTTATGAATTAAACTAATATTATTGGTTACTATGACATTTTAGGATTGATTTCATTAGATTTTTTCGCAGTAATCATTCTGTTTTGATTTTCACAAAATTCAATTTTCCAAATAGTGTCCAAATTGACATAAAGAGTTTTTAAAACAAATATTAAATTATTAATTGATATTAAATTCATAAAAATATAAGGTTCGTCCAAGAGACTTATATCATGATATTTGTATCATTAATGGACCAATTGAGGGTCTCTTGGAGGTATATAGTATGTTTATTAACTATATAATATAAAAATACAAAGTGACATGGTAAGTGTCAAACTAATTTACTAAGAGTTAAAACTAAAAGATAAGGTTAATATAATGACCCAAACCTATCTAAATTCTATTGGGTGAGTTTTTTTCGACCATTACCAACCTTAATCTATAAATAATCCACTTTGGAGCCATTAGAATCTGAATATGAATTTATTATAAAATAATATTTCTAGCTTTTCCAAAGGTGCCCCTCACCCCTCTTATAAAAGGGAACTCCACCTTCTGATTAATTCACATCTTCAAATCCTTTTGGTTCGGCCAATCTCTACCCAAATACTCTCTCAACTTCCCTCAATACAACTTATAGGCCTTTGTTTGATCAAAAAGCCAACCTAAGGAGCCCATTTGATCAAATAAAAAGGAAGAACCCGAAGAAGAGGTAATGTTTTCACCACCCTTTTTCAAATTCATCTCTTCTTCAACTTCTTCTTTCTTTGTTATTCACATTCTAAAATAATTAATCCAGTATCTCCTATATAATTTAATATTATTATAAATATGGTACAACCATATTCAGTATTCTATCCATCCTTTGAATGACATGTCTCCTTGCGTGCGTACGTACGACTTACCGTCTCCACATCGTGGTGTAATTGTTATTCAATATATTATTATTTGGATGGGTATAATAATGATTTTTAATTCATGTAAATAATAAATATAACATGATAATTATTCTCTATATATGATATACCATCCAATTATATATTATTTTAATATCAAAAGAATGATATTGTTGCCCGTGCGTACGTACGGACTACCGTCTCCACGAACGCGATGAGATTCATTCTCCATCGTATCAATTCAAGTATAATTTTCATTTTATGATTTAAAAATAATGTTTAAGGACTTGATATCATCCTGGATATGTATAAGATACAACCAATCCAAAACAAATATGACTTATATAACAAAAAATATAAAATAAAACGAGTAAGCTGACACCCGAAACAACGATAATACTAAGATATTATTAACAAATCAATGATAAAAGATCATATATGATATCATATTAATATATATGATTATTTTATAATTTAATAAAAATTATTTTACCATTATACAGGAGGTTAACCTACCCTCAACCAAGGAAAGGTACAAGGTAAGGGTTTATTTCGCAATCTCTTCATTATCTGAGGTTGTTTATACGTAATAATATATTGGGATTTCTTTATCATCCACATCCATGTTTCTTAAAAATTTATTTTATTTTTTTTACTATTTACAAGAATATGGGTTAAAGTAATTTATACCCATGTTTGAATTTTTATAAGAGGTCTATAAAGGAATCTTTCTGTCATTTTCAAAACAAGGTCATTATTAACCTTTCGACAGAATTAAGGTAAAAATGTATTTTTAACATATACAGCGGGTGTGGCTATTTTCCGCGGTTATAAAATCCTCAAAGCTTCCCTTACAAGATTATAAGAAATTTTTTAATGTAAATGTTCTATTTTATAATTATGTTACTTTTAAATGATTTCAAAAAAGGGATATTTGTCACAAATAGTGTTGATTTCATCTATGTCAACATCCTTTGATGGATTTTAAGCTTATTTGAAGTTGATTTATTATAATGCAAACTTCCATATTGTATTGAAGATTTTGTGATTTTTTTGACTGTGGATGTGTTATTTTTATACCATTCATGGTTTATGAAGAAAGTATTGACATTTCGTATGCTAGTTTTAATACGAATGTTTATGTTATGTTTAAACCTATTCATATGAGGAATGCATTGGACTTAATATGTGACGGGTGGAGCCCTCTATAACTACTCGATGCATCGGTAGGTCTCATGAGACAAACTAGTGTCTTGGAACAAGGAGTTGACAAAATATTATTTGTAGTCTTGGCACGAGGCTTTGGCTATGTGGTTATGATAGTCTGGCATTATGCATTCCATCATTATGGAAGTGGTTATTGATATTGCATGTGATTATTAGATTAGTAGAATATCCATGTGAATAAGTAAATGGCATTATTTCACTTTTTTTCCATACTATGTTGAAGTTCAAGTTTAAAAGGCTTTTCTTAGTTATACATTGCCTTAAATGTTTATTCTTATTTATGAAAGTTTCCGCTATATTGTTGTCCTTACTGGGAATTTGAGCTCACACCTTTTCTATGTTTTATTTTTCCTAGGATGTGAAGAAGTAATTTATGAATGACCTGCAGGGATAGTATGAGGGGATAAGAGTGTGGACTATGGAGACTATATTGTTGTAGTTTTCATTTTATGATGTAATGTAAACTTTATGAATATATCTAGTGCTTCCAAGGCTACTAAACTAATCGGTCATTCGAGATTTGATCTTTCTTATGATCATGCCAATGTTATGTAATAATGCACCGACTCTGGGTAATTGGGGTCAGGGCATTATAGTTGGTATAAGAGGAAGTTTTTTACAAACCTTGGAAGCTAGATTTAGATAAAATCTTATTAGATAACATAGATTTAAGATAGACTTTGAGGATTAGTATAGAATAACTTCCTACAATTTTGTTATTGTAGAGATTTTGTGAGTTTTCCTAGCAATAAATCCCTATCTGGATTCGAGCAGGCAGAGGCGGCTCTGGAATAGATGTACCTAGGGGTGAAACCCGAAAACACCACTTTGAGCTAGACTCAAACGAGAACTGGTGCACGGCAAGGGGCCTTGCTTCCCTCTTGGTTACGACACTCCCGAGGGATATGCTTAGGATAACTCTCATTTTCTTTACAAATCATTATGAAGGGTTTATGAGTATATAATTCCTTAAAGAAAACATTTTTTATGATTGGGGATTATATCCATAAATAGTTCAATTTATGTTAAGTGTTTTATAAGTATGGAATTATGTATTTTGATTCATAAACTGATCTAGTTTATTCCATTGTTTAGAAATGGTGCCTAGTGGAAGAAATGGAATCCGTATCAATGCACACACTCCATATAGGGATTTCCCTCCTGCTAAAGATAATTATAGTGGAGCTGGTGATGCAACTGGTGCTGATCAACTAATCCTCATACTGGGACAACTCACTCAGGTTATGAATAATAACCTTACCTGTATGGAGCACCCTAATCCATAGCGTGGAGGATCAATGTTAGATCGCTTCCTGAGGAATCAACCACCAACATTCAATGGGAGTACAAATCCATTAGTAGCTGAGCAATGGATGAGTTCCCTAGGGAAAATATTTCAGGCTTTGGGATGTAGTGAAAGGGAAAAAGTTTTCATGGCAGTTTACCGCCTCACTGGAGATGCTGATCAATGGTGGTCATTGATTCAAAACACAAAGGAAGATGATGAAGTATCAAATATGGAATGGAGGGAGTTCAAAGATCTGTTTTTAGAAAAATACTTTCCTCGCGACCATCGTGCAGATATGGAAAGACAATTTCTGAGTCTGAGACAAAAGGAGGATGAGAATGTCGCAAAGTATGAGGTTAACTTTACAAGGTTAGCAAGGTATGCTGGAGATTATATACGTAACCCATGAAGTAAAATTGATTGTTTCTTTGATGTGTGAAAATCATTTCTTCGTTGAGTATTAGTCTCACAATCCTTCTCGTCGTATGAAGACATTGTCTCATGTTCTATCAGGACAGAAAATGAATTCTCTAAGTCTTATGACTTTAAAGAAAAGAAAGAGAAGAATAGATTTGTTGATCAATCTGGGAATGAAATTAAGGGGAATAAGGGAAATGTTGAATATCTATCCTGCAGTAAATGTGGGATGAAAGACCCCGGTACTTGCTTAAAAGGAATGGGAGTCTGTTACAAGTGTGGTGAAAAAGGCCACCAAGCTCGTGATTGTAAAGGGAAGAAGGAAGCTACCGATGTCCAATGATACAATTGCAGGGAGATGGGACATTATGCAAATGAATTTCCTATGCGTCAGGGGAACTTACCTCAGAAAAGACCAAGGGATCAAGGCCAACCTTATGATATAACTACTGCTGAGGTAGAAGCTCTGAAATACGTGGTGGCATGTAATTTAATGGTTTCCCCAAGTTTATAAAATGCATTATTTGAATCTGGATCATCACATTGTTTCATATCTTCCCATTTTGCTATGAAAATTTGATATTTCCAATTTGATTTAACAAGGAAGTTGTCAGTTAAAACTCCTATGGGAAGTATCATTGCAACAAATTTTTGTGATGCAGTCCCCATTAGAGCACATAAATGTTCTTTATCTGCTGATCTCATCGTTATACCTATGATTGAGTTTGATATAATCCTCGGTATGGATTGGATTTCAGACCATGATGCAAAGATTTATTGTAAGAAGAAAGAGGTTATGATTTTTGATGATGATGATAAGGAACACCTTATTTTTAGAGAATACTTTTCGCCGCCTATTTCTTATATAGATCCACCCCCAGTAGCTCAACTAAATTCAATTATTGGGGAGAAAGAGGATGAAATTACAGTGGGTGAGGAAAGGAATGTTCAAATAGAGGATGTACCTGTTGTGAAAGAATATGTAGATGTGTTTCTGGAAGATTTACCTGGACATCCTTCAGAATGAGAAGTTGAGTTTTCCATTGATTTAATTCCTGGCTCAAGGACTATATCGAAGACCCCTTATAGAATGACCACTGTAGAATTAGTTGAACTAAAGAAACAACTAGAGGAATTGATTAATAAGGGATTTATTCTCCCTAGTGTTTTTCCATGGGGATCCCCTGTTCTTTTTGTTAAAAACAAAGATGGATCTATGAGGTTATGTATCGACTACAGGGAGATCAATGCTATAACAATAAAGAACAAGTATCCCCTACCTCGCATTGATGATTTATTTGACCAACTGCATGGAGATCAATACTTTTCAAAGATTGACCTTTGATTTGGATACCATCAGTTGTGTGTGAAGAAGGAAGACATTCCGATGACAACATTTCGAACCAGGTACGGGCATTACGAGTTTACAGTAATGCCTTTTGGATTGACTAATGCACCCTCTGTATTCCTGGATTTGATGAATATATTTTTCAAGGAATATCTTGATGAATTTTTGGTGGTATTTATGGATGATATCTTGGTATACTCCAAAAGATACGAAGATCATAAAAATAACTTGCGCATTATCCTGAATACTCAGAGAAGAAATGAATTATATGGGAAGTTTATCAAGTGTGAATTCTGGATTCAATAGATTTCTTCTCTTGGACATATTGTCTCTAAAGATGGAATCTCTATTGATCCTTCTAAGACCAAGGCAATCCAAGAATGGCCTGCACCGATGAGTATAACTGAGGTACGTATTTTTTTGGGTTTAGCAGGTTATTATCAACGTTCCGTCCAGAATTTTTCCCGGTTGGCTAACCCATTTACAAAGCTCACACGTAAAGGGGTTAAATTTGTTTGGACAAAAGAGTGTGAAGAATGTTTCGAAGAACTTAAGATAAGATTAGTCAATGCTCCTATATTGACTCTACCATCGGGGAATGATGTGTTCGTTATTTATAGTGATGAATCGAATAAAGGACTTGGTTGTGTCCTTATATAGAATGGTAGGGTTATTGCCTATGCATCACGACAGTTGAAAATTCATGAGCAAAACTATCCTACTCATGATATCGAGTTAGCAGATGTGATCTTTTCTTTGAAGATATGGAGGCACTACCTCTATGGTGAAAAATGTGAGATTTATATTGATCACAAGAGTTTGAAGTATATTTTCTCACAAAAAGAACTCAATATGAGGCAAAGGAGATGGAGTGAATTATTCAAGGATTATGATTGTATGATACAATACCATCCGTGGAAAGCAAACAATGTGTAAGATGCTTTGAGCAGAAAAGACCATGGAGTTTTGAACAATATGAGAATTTAAAGGGATCCAATTTTCTTGGATCTAGTGAAGATGGACATGGGAATAACCAGGGAAGGTGAAACATCAATGTTTTTTCAAATGGTTTCCAAACCATCTTTACTAGAAAGGATTAAGATTTCTCAGACCGATGATGAATAATTTCGAAAGAAGGTTAAAGATGTGAATGATGGAAGATTGAGAGAATTTGTGTATGAAGAAGGAATTTTGAAACTCGGGAAGAGGCTTTGTGTTCCCGATGTACCTGATCTAAAAAGGGAATTGCTGGATGATGCTCATAGTTACAATTTCTCTATACACCCTGGGAGAACCAAAATGTATAGAGATTTGAAGGAACATTTTTGGTGGGACAACATGAAGAGGGAGATTGCTGATTTTGTTTCTAGATGTATAGTTTTCCAATAAGTGAAAGCTAGAAGGCAATAGTCTAGAGGAGTCATGCAACCTCTTCCCATACCGGAGTGGAAATGGGACCATATCATGATGGACTTTGTCATGGGACTACCAAAGACTCCTAGAAGGAACGATGCAATATGGGTTATTGTTGATCATCTTACCAAGTCAGAACATTTTCTTGCTATAATAGAAGATCTACCACTAGAACGTCTAACAAGACTATATATTAATGAAGTTGTGAGACATCATGGAGTACCCCTATCGATTGTTTCTGATCATGATCCCCGTTTTACTTCTTGACTCTGGAAAAGTCTTCAGAAATCCTTGGATACTGAACTTCATTTGAGCACTGCCTACCACCCTTAAACAGATGGACCATCAGAACGGACTATTCAAACCTTAGAAGACATGTTGAGATCATGCTCACTTGACTTTCAGGGTATGTGGGATCAATATTTACCTATGGTAGAATTTTCCTATAACAACAGCTTCCATTCGAGTATTCAGATGGCACCATATGAAGTTTTATACAGAAAGAGATGTCACACACCAACCTGTTGGGATGACATTGGTGAAAGAAAACTTGTAGGCCCAGAACTAGTGGAGGAAATGATGTAAAAGGTGATGGTAATCCAAAACCATATCAAAGCTGCTCAAAGTAGGCAGAAGAGCAATGCTGATAATCGAAGGAAGGATTTGGAATTTCAAGTCGGTGATCATGTTTTCCTGAAGGTATCTCCATGGTAGAGACTTATATGTTTTCGTAAGAAAGGTAAATTGCATCCCAGGTACATCGGACCTTTCGAAATTCTAGAACGAATTGGGGCTGTAGCTTACCGATTGGCAATGCCGCCAAGTCTCTCCAAAGTTCACGATGTGTTCCACGTATCTCTGTTGAGGAAATACATGCCTGACCCAACGGATGTACTCACCTATGAGGAATTAGAACTGGAACCCGATCTATCTTATTGCGAAGAGCCTGTCAAGATTCTAGAAACGAGAGAACAAGTACTGAGAAACCGGAAGACTCGTCTGGTAAAAGTCTTGGGGAGAAACCATAAGATGGAAGAGGCAACTTGAGAACCCGAGGAACTTATGATGAAGAACCACCCGAGTCTTTTCATGCGGTAGTATTCTAGAAATTTCAAGGACGAAATTATTTTAAGGAGGGGAGAATGTAACACCCCAAGCTTCTATGGTACGCTTCTCTTTGAATAATGCAATAGCGTGTATTATACGCAACTTCGAGTTCTAACACGCACCAAAACCAATCAAACTAGCCGTTATGAATAGTAATACCCACTTTTTGAAATTTATAAATTTTATTTTTCAAAATGGAATTCATTTTTGGATTCGGAATATCGAAATTAGCCTAGGGAGAATTTTTGGTATTTTTCTGAAAAACTTCATTTTTTGATGAATAGTGAAACCACTAAGTGGTAGTTAAAAAACTGATTTTTTCATAAAACTTAATTTTACAGCTTCTGTGAGTGGAATTTCGAAAATCCGAATGACACGGTTAATATCAATTAGTAAAATGTGGTTCAATGAGATGAAAATAATTTTTGGTGAATAGTAACTTTTATTTTTATTTACCACGGTTAAAAGTAAATAGGGTAATTAAGGGTAAAAATGATATTAATATTACCCTAACACATGTCCTAATTCTATTGGACAAGTGTGTATCGACCAAAAGCAACCTTAGAAAAAAAATATTATCATTTAGGTCCACTTGGATTAGATTAGGACATTTATTATTATTTAATTCAAAGAAGTGTTAAAAGAGGTAAAATCAATGTTTATTTACTAAAAAAAATTTAATATAGGATTACATAAGATAAATTCAATTGTAAATACTCATTAGAAATCTAAAAATATTTCCCACATAATTATATTTTATTTATAATTTTTATACATTAAGTAATTTAATTTATTTATGACACAATGATGATGCAGTAATTACCATAATATTGAAAAATTAAAACAATTGATATTATAAATACCCAAATAAATATAATTTGAGACTTTTTTATGAATTAAACTAATTTTCAAGGTTAATATGACAGGTTAGGATTGATTTAATTAGCTTTGTTCGAAGTAATCATTATGTTATGGTTTTCACAAAAATCAATTTTCCAAATTGTGTCGAAATTGGCATAAAAGAGTTTTTAAAACAAATATTATATTATTAATTGATATTCAATTCTTAAAAATCTAAGGTTCGGACAAGAGACTTATATCATGATAGGTGTATCATTAATGGACCACTTGGGGGTCTCTTGGATGTATATAGTATGTTTATTCACTATATAATATAAAAATACAAAGTGACATGGTAAGTGTCAAACTAATTAACTAAGAGTTAAAACTAAAAGATAAGGTCAATATAATGACCCAAACCTGTATAAATTATATTTATTGAGTGGTTTTCAACCCATCCCCACCTTAAACTTTAAATATTATACTTTTGAGCCATTAGAAACCGAATATGAATTTATTATAAAATAATATTTCTAGCTTTTCCAAAGGTTCCCCTCACCCCTCTTATAAAAGGGCACTCACCCTTCTCATTATTTCACACCTTCAAAGCCTTTTGGTTCGGCCAAAAACTAACCAAATACTCTATAAACTTCCCTCACTACAACCTAAAGGCCTTAGTTTGATCAGAAAGACAACCTATGGATTCCTTTTGATCAAATCAAAAGGAAGAACCTGAAGAAGAGGTAATGTTTTCACCACCCTTTTTCAAATTCATTTATTCTTCAACTTCTTCTTTCTTTGTTATTCAAATTCTAAAATAATTAATCTAGTATCTCCTATATACTGTAATATTATTATAAATATGGTACAACCATATTCAGTATTCTATTCATCCTTTGAATGACATGTCACCATACATGCGTACGTACAGCTTACCGTCTCCACTTCGTGGTGTAATTGTTATTCAATATATTATTATTTGGATGGGTATATTAATGATTTTTAATTCATGTAAATAATAAATATAACATTATAATTATTCTCTATATATGATATATCATCCAATTATATATTATTTTAATATCAAAATAATGATATTGTTGCTCGTGTGTACGTACAGACTACCGTCTCCACGAACACGATGAGATTCATTCTCCATCGTATCCATTCAAGTATAATTATCATTTTATGATTTAAAAATAAAGTTTAAGGACTTGTTATCATCCTGGATATGAATAAGATAGAACCTATCCATGATAAACATGTCTTACGTAACAAAACATATAAAAGAAAACGAGTAAGTTAACACCCGAAACAACGATAATACTAAGATATTATTAGCAAATCAATGATAAAAGATCATATTTGATATCATCTTAATATATATGATTATTTTATAATTTAATAACAATTATTTTACCATTATACAAGAGGTTAACCTACCCTCAACCAAGGAAAGGTACAAGGTAAGGGTTTATTTCGCAATCTCTTCATTATCTGAGGTTGTTTATACATAATAATCTATTGGGATTTATTTATCATCCACATCCATGTTTCCTAAAAATGTATTTCAAAACATTTTTACTATTTACAATAATATGGGTTAAAGTCATTTATACCCTTGTTTTACTTTTTATAAGAGGTTTATAAGGGAATATTTCCATTGTTTTCCAAACAAGGTCCTTTTTAACCTTTCGACAGAATTAAGGTAAGAATGTTTTTTTAACTTATACGGCGGGTGTGGCTATGTTCCGCCGTTATAAAATCTTCAAAGCTTCTCTTACAATCTTATAAGAAAATTTTCAAAGTAAACTTTCTATTTTATAATTATGTGACTTTTAAACGATTTAAAAAAATTGATATTTCTCTCAAATAGTTTGGATTTCATCTATGTCAACATCTTTTGATGGATTTTAAGCTTATTTGAAGTTGATTAATTATAATACAAACTTCCATATTGTATTGCAGTTTTTTTTATTTGATTGACTATGGATGTGTTATTTTTATACCATTCATGGTTTATGGAGAAATTATTGACATTTCGTATGCTAGTTTTAATATGAATGTTTATGTTATGTTTAAACCTGTTCATATGAGGAATGAATTGGACTTAATATGTGATTGGTGGAGCCCGATATAGCTCCTCGATGAATCGGTAGGTCTCATGAGACAAAATAGTGTCTTGGCACAAGGCCATGAAAAAATCTTATTTTTAGTCTTGGCACGATGCCTTGGCTATGTGGATATGATTGTCTGGAATTATGCATTCCATCATTATGAAAGTGGTTATTCATATTGCATGTGATTATTCGATTAGTAGAATATCCATGTGAAGAAGTAAATGGCATTATTTCATTTTATTTTTTCTAGTTATACATTGTCTTAAATGTTTATTCTTATTTATGAAAGTTTCCACTATATTTTTATCCTTACTGGGCATTTGAGATCACCCCTTTTCTATGTTTTATTTTTCCTATGATGTGAAGAGGTAATTTATGAATGACCTGTAGGGATAGTATGAGGGGATAAGAGTGTGGACTATAGAGACTATATTGTTGTAGTTTTCATTTTATTATGTAATGTATACTTTATGAATACATCTAGTGCTTCTAAGGCTACAAAACTAATCGGTCTTTTGATATTTGATCTTTATTATGATCATGCCAATGTTATGTAATAATGCACCGACTTTGGGTAACTGGGGTCGAGGTGTTACATTCATCTCCTCTCCCTTTACCCTTTCCCCCCAGTTTTGTTTATCCCATAAACTCTGAATCCTATGTGGGGTGGGATTAAGGTGTGGGTCTGCTTTAATGATGGTTTTTTCAGTCTTAAGTGTTTATAAAACTCATTCCCTTACTTGGTTATAAATTATCCATCAAATGAGATATTTTGTGACTTGTATTCTCTTGAAAGAGGTATGTTTTATATTCTATTCCCTTATATTACATGTCTTAAAATACATGGGTGTTTTTAAATTATATCCCACGAAATTATATGTGTATGTGATACCCATTATGGGTTGTAAAATATTTTTTAAATTGGTTTTGAACATGAAATAAATTGAATTTCCTGGTCTAAACATTTTTTACATTCCAAGTTTATTGTACAATTTATGATAGGGTTTTAAGGGAAATTGGTGTCTTAATGGGTTCTTGGGACATGTTTATTTACAAAAAAGAATAATTTCATGATTTCAATGATCTATTTAATAAAAGTAGGATGTTTTGTCTATTATTAATGTTTTTATAACTTATTTTTTATTTTAACAATTTTGAAAATATTTAAAATACTAAGATGTTTATTTTGAACAAAATTTCAATGTTTGTTTTCAGGGATCATCTCTTAATGATTGAAAAAGTTATTGGGAATACCAATAATATTTTTAATGGCCCATTTGGAACCTTTGTAAATGTGTTCATTTAATGATTGTAAACCATATAGTATCCCACCTTTCCCATTATGATATGTGAATTTAATTTTTATTGTTCATGCCTATGAAAATGGGTAAAGGTAGATATTTCATGTGAGAGTGTTGTAGGTGACATGACGTTTTTTATACACCTTAATGAATGTGATTTTCATTTTTATAATAACTATTCACCCCATATTTAAAATATCATTGGAACGTGGGTAGCTAAGTGGGTGATTCATTATATGACATAATAAACTTTTTATCCACTTAAAATAAGGGATATAATTGAAATGACCTTGTTAGACTATAAGAGATAATCAAAATGACCTAATAAAACTATGGGAGATGGTCGACCAGACTTGGTAAGACTGTGGGATCTGATCAAACTTACCTCATATGGCTATGGAAGCTTAGTGACATATTTATTCCTTTGAGTGTTTTTAGGACTATCTCAAATTTTGAATTAGTTAGCCTTTCATGACTCCAATTCATTGAATAATGGAAATTCTTTGGGGATTTTTTATGCACCCTTTAATTATATCTCTATTCTCCTAGTTGGGTTGTGTTACACCACTTTCATTATTTATTTGTTATTTATTATTCCTATTAGATATAATAGTTCATTTTTATATGCATCTTTATTTTATTGTTTGGTTTACCTTTTAAATTTTTTAAAATAGATTTTATTAAAGTCATTAAAAGATGGAAAAAGATTGAGTTTGGATTATGTAATCTTGTAAGTCAAAATTTTTAAAAGTATTTATAGTGTTTTTAATTTTAATTGGTTGATTTTACCACTTGTGATAAATAAATGTTTGAATTAAAATTTTAATGGAATTTTGGATTTATTATTTTTGTTTAAATTTTTTTTATGCTTAAGGGGCATCCCTTGTTTTCCAAAGGGTCTACTTTAAATTTTAAAAGAAAATGATAAAGTATGATACTTGTTTTATTATTTATTTCTCATATGAGATACCTAATTTATGTATTATTCTAAAAATTTTATTTACGTAACACATTGTTAATGGAACTACATAGACTCATGGTTGTAATCCTAGAAGTCACGATTTACTCACACATCACAAACACACATGTGCATGTGTGTGTTCATGCTTTCAACTCTCGTTTTTATTTAAGGTCCCTTGGCATTGATCCTATTCTTTGTGTCCTATTTTTTTATACTAATGAATGTATTATGTTGTGGAATATTGAGTGTCTTGGGGGTTAAATGGATATTTTTTTGTAGCTATTCGACTTTCATTTTTTATTTTGGTATGCTTTGGTATATGATAATTTAAACAAATTTATTTCTTTTATTCTCCTTAATTTATATTGTGCGTACCAATTTTTAATTATTGTTATATTTACAATATTAATAAAAATAGTCACTTTTGTTGATTAGGTCTCATATTATATGTTTATTTAGTATATAATTCATTTAGATGGCTGTATTAATTTATATTATTTTATTTAGGTGGATGAATGTCCAATGTATAGATAGACCATGTATGATTATTCATTGTTATATGATACTGTGTTAATTATTATTGGGGGGATGAAATTATTCCCAAGTATGCATTCTTCAAACCTAGGCACAACTTTCCATGCTATGAGTATTAGGAAATTACTTCAAGCCTTGTAGTGATTCAGGTCGGTTTAACCTAGTATAGTTTGTTACCAATGTATTAGATACTAGTTTATTCAAATGAACAAAGTTCTTAAAAAGATATATTTTTATTTTTCATGTCTTGTACCATGGAGATTGTAATGTACAAAATTGAGAGGTAAGTGCTGGGATAGCCTAGCTAGCTCTTTCTCAACCGGATCCCTGAGTTTCCATGGGTAGTCTTGATTTGGTTTTTATATCAGTTAGTCATGTTGGATTGAGGATTTAAATGGTTGTATTTTTTCCTCATTGGAATTATATCAGTTTTATTAGGGTTTGTTATTAGATTTTGGGATGAAAATAGAAAAGGAATCAGAGGTTTGAGGCTGGATTACATGGCCCCAAAAATCCTATTGTGACCAAGAACATGAATTTGGGAATGTTTTAAAAACAGTTTCATGATTGGAGCATGGATCATCAAACCATATTACCAATTCAAGAATATTTCTTTATACCATTTTTTTGGGTTTTCCCTACTTATTCATATCTTGTTTAGTTGTATTGGTAATGGTAAAAGAATAAATTGTAGTTGTACAATATGTTGATTTTGTTAGATTTTATTTTAGTTGATGAATATGGTGTTCCATTACTTATTTTATTGTTGTGAAACTAATTATGTGTACATAAATTTAATTTCGTAAAAAATCATTTTGAAATAATTTTGTGGGGATGTTTTTTATATAAAACATAATTTTTATGTAATTACTTTAGAAGTGGTTATTATTATAATGTAATCCATAATATTTTTTTTTGTTTTTTATAAAAGTTTATGATTTATTTGTAAAGGATTTATGACCCTATTAGAGTGTTTTTTCTCAATATTTATCTGTTTTAAAAATAAAATGATGTGGTTTTTTGGAAACATTCAATTGGGAGAGGTTTTTGAAATAAATATGAACATTAAAAGGGTTTGGGAGGGTAATTAATCTTAAAGAGAGTATATGTTTTTCAAAACCATTTTTTTTTGGTTTTCATAGTTTTCATCAATTTATAAATATTTAAATTGTGGAAGATATTGATTTTTTATGTGTAAATTATTTTGACTTGGAAATGGGATTTCATGTGAATGATTTGAATTAACGAGATTTTAATTTTTACATGTAATTAAAATTGTGAAAGAGATTAATTTTTTATTTATAAAATAAGTGGAATGATTAAATATTCGGACTATTTTTCAAGTATGTGTTTTCAGATAAAATAAGTTTTTGGACTCTTTTCCAAGGGGTCTTTGGTTTTAAAATTAGATGTATTTGAAATATGATTAACTGTTTTAGTGGATTGTCAATTTAGATTTGTACATTGATTGGTATTGGGATAATTGATGTGATTATAGTGACATGACCTCTTTATGTGCCCATTCAATGCTAATTAATGTAAGGATCAAAAAATTATCTTGAGTAAAGGTAGGGTGTATATCTTTAGCGGTGAAAACTTTTCTATAATTAACACTAAATGGGCTCCGAATGGAGTGGAAGGTGTTGTATTCCATTATAAATGGTGAGGTGGAGTGTCTTGTAATTTTTCAGGGAAATGTTTCTTGGGTGGATTTATTTGGAAACTATGGAGGTTGAACTGTGTAGATTACGCTAGTTAGCACTAGTTAGATAGTTGAATTTCTGAGTATCGATCTATTTAGTGTTTTTGATTACTTTATAAATATATGAGTATCAAGTGCATGTATTTATTTGGTTAATGATATATTTTGGGGTTCTCACTCAATGAGTTTAGAGCATTTTATTTTTTGAAGTGGTTTTTATTTGGTTAATTCTTTTGGGTAACCCATTAATTGATCCATTTGTGGGTGATGGTTATTATGGGATGTTCATTCCATGTTATATTTATTTTCATCATTATAAATGAACATGGTATAATCCATGGTATGAGTTTTGGTTAGCGTTTTAGAACATGGGGAAACTTAGGTGTGTGAGTGGATAACATCGGTGAGTATTTATGAATAGTTAGACTATGAGAACACCCAATTATGAATTTCATATATAATCATCTTGAAAAAATAACTTATGAGTTGGAATTTATGAAACCCTATGACCATGAATCATGTCTTGATGTTATAACCGTATTGTTTCTTGATAAGGCTTAATTTTTCTTAAAAGTTAATGATGGGCTTAGTCATAGATTTGGGAGTCCAATATTGTGGTTGTTAGATGTTCCATGGAATTATGATTCCTTTATGTAATTTGAGTCATATTCCAAGGTGCTGATTTTATTTTTTTATAATTTTTGGTTTTCTTTGAAGATTTAGGGAATCACAGTTTTTTCAGTTACACTTATTTATAGCACATATTTCCTATTTATTCACCATTATAGATGAATTCAAAATAGTGTAAAACCTATTTATATGTCTCTATAATCCTAAATATTCATTTAAAATAGTTTGGGTATGGATATTTCTTAAAGATATTTAATGATTTTAGATTATTCATTCCATCATTTTGAGGAATATTGTAATTAATGGAGTTTTCCCTTTCATAAGATACATTCCTAGATTTTCCCACCATCCCTTCTTTTATGATATGATGTATATTTTTGGACCTTTCATTGATTATTTTTTTTGAAAAAATTTTGTGGGTAAAAAGTTGTAAAATGGGGAGAATTTTTTATCCCCATGATACTATTGTCTGTATGTTATTTAATATTAGGTTATTTTTTAATCTCTAGTTGTTCTCATTTCTATTTTAGAGTTTCAAGATGTCTAAGGAGGATTAATACTACACTTTATTATGTAACATCTTGTCTAGCCAATGGCATACCATGATTAAACATTTTTTTGTTAATAATGTTATTGGTAGATGCTAGTTTCTCTATGTATAGTGGTGTATTTTTTATCACATCTATGGAATAGGGTTGCAGTTTGATAGTGGAGCATCATGCCTTGTGTGTAGAAGGGTTGTACTATGAATCACTCAAGAAGTAGGACTGTTTTTTTGGGAGTTGTGCTATGCCACATAAAGGGGAAGTGTCTCACATTGAAATAATATGATAAGTATGAATTTAGGTTTTGGGGTGGGCTATCACACTATGAAGAGGTGGTCATGTCACAACCTTTTTATGCCAGGTTTTTATTTTTGTGATTTTAAATTTTTTCTCATCGAGATTAAATGTATTTGAACTTATTTTCTCCCCTCTTGTTAAAAAAATCACATGGCTAGTGAATGGATATTTTCACCTCCATTATCCCATGATTTAAAAGTCCCACTACATTGATTTCAAGAGGACTTATAATATATTATACATCTTTCCCATCCTCTCATCTCCCACCACCCTTTCCCATTGATTTTATTTTTCCCAATAACCAAACTAATTTCTAGTTTTGGATTAGTGTGTGGAATGGGGTTAATGACGTCGATTTCGATGTTTTGGTTTTATAGAATATAGTTCCTTTCAGGGTAGATAATTTGTTATCAAAAGTCACATGTTACAACTTGTATTCACTTGAAAGTGGTATATGTTTCTATGGAATTTATTTATTTTAATTGTCATTAAATACATAAGTAATTTGAAAATCATTCTTATGAAATTATATTTATACCGTATTCCAATTATGGGTTGGAAAATTTTTTCAATGGTTTTCTTACATTCCATAAAGGTAATTTCGTGGTATGATCATTTATATAAGGTAAGTTTTTACAAACACTTTTTATAGAAATTTTCAAAGTGAAATTCGTTTTCAAAAGGGGTTCTTGGAACTAGTTGATTTATAAATAAATTAATTTTATGATTTCAAAAATATATTTACTAAAATAGGGTTGGTCTAGACTTTGCAAAATTATTTTAAGACTTATTATACTTTTAATTAAATTTAAATGATTTTAAAGAAGAAAATGTTTATTTCAAAATGGAATTTGATGGTCATTTTCATCAATTATTCATTAAGAGTTGATAAGGTAGATAGGCATCTATAATAAAATTTTTGGGGCCTAGTTGGTACTTTATGAAATGAGTTTATTGGATAACTAGACACCATATTTTTAGTCTATTTATTGTATTCCATGTATTTAATTTTCCCATTATGATATGTGAATTAAAATATTATTATTGATGCTGATAAAAAGTTGGAAAATGGTTTTTTTATTATGTTGTGGGAGATGAGATAATGTTTACTATTTATGAATCAAAATATATATAATGATCATTATTTTAACCACTGAGCTCTTATTTTATATGTAATGGGAACCAATTTAGCTAAGTTAGTGTTTCATTATAGTCTATAGTATCTTTTTTTATATGATTATATTTGGGAACTAATTTATTTGACATGTTTATATAATGATAACTAATCGATATTACCCTATTATAGTTTTGTATATGATCGATATAGCCCTATTAGACTATTATAGATGATCATCCTGACCTGGAAAAACTATGGGAACTTGGAAATAGATTTATTATATTGATTATTCCAATACCATATCACGTTAGGACCTATGGAGTTTCTCTTGGAACTTATTAAATGATTGATGGTTTTACTAAAGGGATTTCCACTACCCATTTTGTTAGTATCCCATTGTTACCATTTTGGTTGCGTGTAACCTCTTTCATTATTATTTTTTGTTTATATTATGCCTCTTAGATTTTATGGTGACTATTTTTTTTCTTTTTATATTTTATTATATGGTTTAATTTTCAACTTTTTGAAAAGATAATTTATGAAAGGATTTGAAAGAAGGAAAAATGTTAATTTTTTATTATATCAACATATAAGTGAACATTTTTAAATTATTTAAATTGTTTTCTATTTTAAATGGTAAAATACAACCCTTGACCAGAAAGGGATTTGATTGAAATTTATAATGGAATGTTTGATATATTGTTTGGGTGAATCTTTTTTGGTTGGACCATCATGGCTTATTCTCTAAATGTTTAGTATATGATTGGATGAGAAATTGATAAATTATTATTAATTTTTTTATGCTTAGTATTTCAAGAAATCTATTTTATATATTTTTATTAAAAATTAATTTATATATATTATTTTAAAAGAAACTATTTAGATTTTGGAGGAATCCTCCTTGACATGTTTCAATCACACCCAAATTACACACTAGTGTGTTTATATGTATGCATATTTGACGTTTTCTTTCTAGATATCTGGTATTGATCCATGTCATCATTATTTGATTGTGTTTTTTGATGTACGTATCATGTTGTTACATAGCGAGTTCCTGAGGGGTTTCCCAAAAATTATATTGTATCTTTTTTAGGATTATGTTTTTATTTTTTGATTTCTATTTTTCTACCAAATCAAGCATTTTTTTTCTTTTGTCTCGATTCCATAACATAATTATTTTTTATTATTTAGATGTTTAGTTTTTGAATGAGAATAGAAAATTTTACTAATTAGATCTCATCATTGATATTTATGTGATTTAGCTCTATTTGGAAAGATGAATCATTTGGTATCATTATATTTAGTTGTGTGAACATCTATCATATGAATGCATCATGATATATTATTAGGTTTTAACTGATACTAATTTATTTTTTATTTAAGGGTGAAATAAGTCCCAAAAATGTTTTCATTACACCAAGAAAATAGATTCTAGACCATGGGGATCAAGAACACCCTTCGGTACTAGGGGTAGGTTAGGTTGGGTGATGAGTTGAGTCATACTAGGAATATTTGTTTACATAAATATTATATAAAAAATATTGTCTTGAATCATATTTTTGTCATATACTCCCAAAATAAAAAAAACATTGTAAGGAAAAATAAGAACACCTAAAATATAATAATCCTCTCTGTATGAATGTTACAAATATGGATTCAAGTCCAGATACCGAGATACAAATGGAGTAAAATATATTATAATAGTCTATTCAAACCTAAAAATGAGTTGATGATGTGTTAAAATAAGATATCCTTCCAAGCGTGGCCTCCATACTCCAAAACACTAAATGAACTCATGATATCTGTTGAAAACTATGATCAATCTAGAAATAATATCCAGTATCCAGAAAAAGACTATTATGTACCTGAATTTTTTTTAAACTGAACTATTCCTCAAATGAGGTCTTAGTGTATTTTTTGCAGATAAATACTCAGTAGGAAATCAAAAACAAGGTCTCATATCCAATAATGAATAAGCAGGTGTGTGCACGAACATGTTTAAAAATTTACATACATATATTTAAAATTAGTTTTATCTATTTTAAATAAAAATATGAAACCAATGAGTTGTTTAGAAAACCATGTGTTTGTATCAAATATAACAAATAACTCAATATACTGAGATGATCCATACCTAACAAATATGCTACCACTATAACTTTATATCTCATATAAATAAGGCAGGTCAATATGTTATCGCATCTATGTGAACACAACAAAATGTAGTCATGATGTAATCCCCATCCTAGTGGAAAAGGGAATAGTGTATACTAGTGTATGTGCATTCTTTCATCATTTCCTTTTAGGATTGGGGAAGTTGTTGACTAATGTATGTGAATTGATATCACATCCCATACCATTAAAATAAAAAATAATTAATTATGTAATATTTAATAATAATGGATCACACATTCCACATACTCAATGTAATATGTAAATAATTATTCTTATGTATATAACATCCATAGATCACATTGAATTTCTCAATATATCAAAAATAGACATTATCATCATTACATGAAATAGTTTAAATCATTACATTCTCAAAAAATGATATATATATATATATATATATGTAACTACATTCTATTTTAATACCAAATATTTGGAGTGGAAACTCCAGGGAAGATATACAACACTTATGGTAGTCAAGAATGAAAATTTTAAACTAAAAAACAATTTTGAGAAAAATAAATTGTTTTATCAACGGTTAACTAATGATTAAGGGTGAAAAATTATTGGAAATACATGGAAATGGCCCAAATAATATATATCATTCACAATAAATTGTTGTAACAAATGATTGTTTAAATATATATTTATCCAAGTTTATTTATTGAGTTATAATTGACCATTATTTACTTATTTTAAAAGGTAACATGAATAATCGATGATACTCAATTCTCAGTTAAACCCATTTAAAATTTAATCTAATAATATAAATAATAATAGAAAACATGTTTCCAAAATAATTTTTTTAAATGTCTTATGCAATTAATTGTTGGAGTAATATAAAAATAAATCGGAGAATTTTGATAAAAATATTTAAAGGATTGAAGGATACTCAAAGGGAATATTTAAAATGACATTATACTTAAAAAAGAAGTGTTATTTTCTAAATAAATTCTATTCATAAATGATTATTAAAATAAATCCTATTACTATATGAAATATATTAAATATATATATATATATTAAAACCAAATATGTTCATGATTTAACCCATTTTCTCCCTATGGAATATCCCATCCATCAGTTCCCCATTGATGAAATAAAATTACTAATGGTTTTGCATAGATCATTGATTTATAAAACATTTTGGTTATAGTGGAATGAAGTGGTATCAAAACATAAAATATAACAATGGATCGAGGGAATTTGTTTCACCAAGGCATATACATACTACAAAATCCATAATTTTAAAAACATATTACACTTTAACCTTATGGTTTCAAGGAAACAATACATAATTTTAAACCAATATTAGATTCATAAATGATTTCTATGAAAAGAGAAAATTCAGGTTTCATTATCAAAATACTATCTGGTAAGACAACTTGAACTTATAAATACAACATTCTATTATGTTTTATAAAAATATTTCATGTTTTATAATAGTTCCTGAATGATCTTCAAGATCTTGAAGCATGTAAATAGTTAAATGGGGAATGAACCTTTATTTTGTTCATATAATGATAATGTAAAACCTTTCCATTACAGAGTGGTATCGATCATTTTAAATTATAAAAAAGATCCATTATTTTGTCTTTAATGGAATTTAACAATAGATTAATGGAGACCATGAGTGTTACGACCCATCATAAAGGGGCCCATATTGTGAAGTCCCCATGCCCACCTCAAATAGGCCAGGGTCTGGTGACTAGCACCGGGTAGGCATATCCCAAAATTGGAGGCATTTTCCTAAGTACTTGTACACATGCACATAATGTCCTATCCCAAATTGATAAAATGTACAACCACCGAGTATAGAATGCATGAATAAAAAAAGATACCAACCACATAGTAAAATAGTAGGAAAATAGAATGTAAACAAGGGTAGAATAAAATCCCACCAACGTAAGAGTACGAAAAAGTAAATATAAAAGTTCCAGAAACTAATCCATAGAAAACTCTGCTTCAATGGTAGGTGTAGGATAGATTTCTGAATCCATAAGAGAATTCCTTGACTGTCTGAACACTTAAGAACCAAGAAATCTTGGTCCACATAGAACTCCATCAAAGCATCAATCGTCTGCACAAGACAAGACACATATAGGAAAATCACATGCATTGGTGAATAAAAAACTACTCAATAGGACACCCCAAAACCCCAAATAAATACCACTAATAATTACAAAAATCAAACTACATAAAAATACATGAATTATACCACAATGAAATAAATGAAGTATACCATGATGAAATACAAGGTATACCACAAAGAAAACACATGAAGTATAGTTATGTCACATAGGTATAAGTATATAGCACAAAAAGAAATATTATCAGATGTAGTCCACAAAAAACCCTGTTTTGGGAATACACTATGTTTTGATAACACACGGAGTGTCTTTAACAACCGGAGTGTCGATAACACCTAGATTGTCGATAACACACGAAGTGTATATAACACACGGAGTGTAGATAACACATAGAGTGTTGATAACACATGGAGGGTTGATATGTCATGTAGACCCATGTATTGTAGTCACTAAGTCACATAGTCACCAAGTCATAGATAGCCGTAGGATTTCACTCATTGCATGCTTTTACCGGGAGAACCTACTCCACAATCAATTATTTTATACACTAACTTCCAAAAAACCTTAGTCAGAGTATCCCAAAATGGCCATCTTGTTCCAGGGGTCCCAACTCAATAAACATCTCGTCAAACAGAGGCACAATTTTAAAGTAATGTCTATTTTACTAAAAAGGTCTGACCTGGGTCTGGTCCGTGGCTGATCCGACCCACCGAAACCGACCCGACCTGACCCTATCTTGCCGACCTAACCCAACCCGATCCGTCCCGAAGCATCCCAGATCCTCTAGTCTGGCCCGTGATATGGGGAAACTCGTTGTGTCTCACATGGTCCTCCCCAACCTCAGGCCGCCCATCTCCACGCGGTTCTGTACTACTTTCAAGGGGTCTTCCCATCATCCATCTGCCTTGTGACATTGTAGCTGTAATAGGGTACACATGGCCCATCTACCATGGATGCATCCCCTCTTTAAGGTGTGCCTTTTTTCCACCCATGACCTCTTCCACTGTGATCTCCCACATGGACCCGCCAGAACCATGTCCTACCGGGACCATGTCCTACCACCGCCACCGGCTACCCCACTGCTGGCCCACCTGCCTCGCACTCCCCTAGAACCTGACCGCCTGCTAGGCCGCACCTTTCTCTACAGCCAGAACCCAAACACCTGGCAAGAAGTTCCTCACTCTGTATCAGACACTAGGCTAGCGACCCACTGTTCACCGCATGATACACCTAAACAGGCTGGGTCTACTGCTCTGGTCACTGCCTGGTACCATATGATTTTGTCATCACACCTCTATGGAGTCATTCCAATGACAAATCCCCAGTCTCAGATCATTGTGCCACAGACCGAAGGCACACGATCCCCTGACCATGTTTCAAGAAGAAAGAGAAACATAAAAGGATTCGGTAAAATAAATAATTTAACAATAATGACCAAATAATAGATCATGGACTTGTTCATGTTAGGCTCAACCTGTTCATGTTTGAAAGTATAACAAAGATGGAATAAATCAAATATATGTAATTGAATCATTCCAAATAATCAACTCACATAAAATATCCATCCTGGAAGAATGTCTTAAAAATGGATCATCATGTTTGTGGGTTGGACCATATTTCTCATTGAAAATTTAGAATAGGGGGATGAATCCCAAAGAGACAGCAGCCTACCTCAAGGTTTGAATTGATCATTGATAAAGAGAGATTTCATTTCCATCATTGACGAGTTCCTCCAATCCACTGGCGCAACGTTTTTCAATCCACCTAATCCCTCATCACCATTCATCAAGAGGGTTTCCTTCCATGTTTCAAAATGGTGATAACCATGAATTCCATAAAAAGGGTTTTATTAAAATGAAAACCTTGCTGAGATAAATTAAATATTTTTGTTAAAACATTTAGTGAAGTTTACATCCAAACACTAACTTGCATATCCTGATCATTTCAGTCAATGTTAGGACTCAGCTAAGGTAAATTCACTATTCTAAACGCAATGGTGCCCTCATTTTTTTGATCTGAGCACCGATTTAGATGTTATTTTAGTTTAAAAATAATTTCCCACATTCTTTGTTAAAAAATGAACATAATTCAATGAACTATTCTAGGAACACCGGGCCTATGAATCACATGTCTCCTCAATGATTGGTCTCATAATTTTTATAATTAATAAAAAAAATTGGAGGAAATATGAGTCATTACATTTTTCCCACCTTACGGATTTACATCCAAAAAAGCTAAAATAAGGTCTAATCAACCAAAAGGTGAGGGTACTAAGCAAGAATATGAGCCTCCTTCTCTGAAGTGCTCTCCTATAGATTCATGTTCTGCCACTGAATGTACACAAAAAGAATCAAATTACCACCAAGGATCCTTTCTTGTTGATCCTGTATCTCCACTGGGTACTCTGAAAAAGTTTCCCCATCATCAATGTTCATCTCGACCTAGTCTATGACGTGTTATGGTTATTTCACATACCTCCTCATTTTTGATAGGTGTAATACATGATGCACCCAGTGAAAATGCAGGGGTAGAGATAGGCGGTATGTGAACTTGAAAACTCTACTCAGAATCTAAAAAGGGATAATTTATCTCAGAGATAACTTTCTACCTTGGACAAATCTCTTCAATCCTCACTGAGGTGATACCTGAATGAACACATGGTATCCCTCCTCAAAATCCAGAGGCCTATGACTCCTATATAAATATGAATTATACCTGTTTTGTGAATTCCTCATCCTCTCCAGGATGATCTCTACCTTCTCGATGGTAGCATGTACCATTTCTGGACCCAAGAGTTTTGACTCTCCATGGTGAGTCCAGTAGAGTGGTGACTTACATGGTCATCTGTACAAGGAATCAAACGATTCAATACCAATTGTGAATTAGTATCTATTTTTGTATGCAAACTCTACCAGAGGTAGGTTATCCTCTCTTCTTTGGTCAAAGTATAGAATAAAAGCACATATCGTGTCCTATAGAAACTGAATAGTTCTCTCTGTCTGGCCATCCATTTGGGGAGGAAATACTATTCTAAAGAATAATTGAGTCCCAAACACCTAATGCAATACCTTCCACATCTGCGATGTGAAACAATCATCATAATTTGAAATGATCACCGTTGGTACTCTATGAAATAGAACTATCTCATGCATGTAAAGGTATCCCAATCCCTCTACTGAACACTTCTCACAGATCGGTAGAAAGTGGGATGACATGGTGAGTAGGTCAAGGATCACCAAGATGGTATTGTGTCCCTTGTATGTGCATGGAAAACCCATCATGAAGTCCATCTATATCCCATCCCACTTCCACTATGGAACATTAAGTTGTTGGGTCAAGCCTGCTAGAACCTGGTGCACAACCTTCACTTACTGGAATGTGAGGAATTGATAAACCAACTCTTCCACTACCTTCTTCATCCCCAGCCACCTAAACTTACATCTGAGGTCCTAGTACATCTTTACCACACCTAGATTTACAACTGATTGATATGTGTGGAACTCCATCAGAACGTCCTCTCACAACACCTCTAGTACAACTGTGTGTCCTCTAGGAGGATGATGTGCTCTCCACCTATCTACTATCCATAAGTGGCATGAACTACGGAAAAATTATCATGTCGGGTCTCACATTATATATCCACATGTTGTGCCTCCCCAAATTTTTGTGATAGTGTAGGGGTGACAACCATCGACTAGAGGTAAGCTACTTCATCTCCATCCATAAAGGATATCTGCAATGCGACCAACATCTTTGATGCCTCACTCAGTAACTGCAATAAGGATCTTCTACTGAGAACGTATGCCACCACGTTCCCCTTCCTAGAAGTATAAATAATCTCAAAGTCATATTTTGAGAGGAAATCGATCCATCTCCTCTATCTCATGATCAAATACTTCTAAGATAAGAAATACTTGAGTCTCTTGTGGTCAAAGTAGATGTTAAACTACTCGCAATCTGGAAGTGTCTCCACATTTTCAATGCGATGACTACAACAGCAAGCTCAAGATCATTGGTTGCATAGTTCTTCTCATGCTGTATCAAATAGTACAAAACATAATCAATCCCTACTTTCACATACATCACGACTCAACTAATCCCAGTACCTGATGCATTGAAGAGCACTACATACTTGATTCCCTCCTCTAGTAGTCTCAAGATGGGAGCACTCCTAAACCTCTACCTCAACTCTTGAATGCACTACTGGCACTTCTTTGTCCATATGAAGGTATTGACCTTCCCTTTCAAATCCATCAAGGGTTATTCTAATATAGAAAATAGTGTAGAAACCTCTAATAGTACCTAGCCAAACCAAGGAAACTCTACACCTCAAGAACACTCTTGGGTGGCTCCCAAGCAAGCACCACATCAATCATTGCCGAATACACTACAACTCTAACATCTAAAATGGTGTTTCCACGAAAGTGGATATCTTGAATCTGGAAAAAACTTTTGGGTATTCCCATAAAGATAGTGCTCTCATAGTGTGTCTAGGACCATTATCAAGTGTATCACATGCTCCCACTCGGTCACCAAATACACTAGGATGTCATTAATGAAGACCACCATGAACCGGTCTATGTATGGATGGAAGATCTTGTTCATGAGTCCCATGAGAACTATTTGGTTTTTCTCACACCTAATGGCATCACCAAGTACTTATAGTGTTCATACCGACATATAATGGTTGTCTTCGGTACATCCTCATTCCATACATGGAGCTAGTGATAGCTGGACCAGAGGTATATCTTCAAGAACCACCACACTCCCTTCAGCTGATCAAAGAGTTCATCAATGCTTGGTAGTAGATACTTATTCTTCATGGTGAATTGATTCCAGCACCAGAAGTCATCACATAGCCTCAAGATAGCGTATGCCTTCTTGTCAAACAAAAGTAGGGCTAACTAGAGTGAAACAATAGGTCTCACAAATCCCTTCTTCTATAAGTCCTCCAGTAGTACCCTCAACTCACAAAGCTCCACTGGATCCATATAATATGATTGTGTAGATATCAATTGGACTTGAGTGTAAAAATGAATCAAGAATTAAACCTCCCTGTGGGGAGATAATCCCGGAACATTCTTAGGAAATATGTCCTGATAATCCTCCACAACTATATGAATCCGAGGACTCATATCATCCACTACACTGAGGGTGAGACTAGGAAACTGATGTGTAATTGGCTACGAACTTCTATGAGTATGTCCATCATGCGATGTATACATTTCCTTTTCACCAACGAAATAAAACCGGGTCCCATCACTATGGACACACCACACACTATGCCTAAAATAGCCAATCTGAGAAAGGACCATGGATAAACAGTCCATATTAAGAATAAATTCATAAGGTCTACATAGCTCTATAATGAGATACCAATAGAAACTCTCACCTCCAAGAGTATGGCCACACTTTTGACACTAAAGTGTGATCATAGAATCCCCTCCCGTAGGAGTTTCTAAATGTAAGGGTCGAGTAAACGATTCAACCAAAATCTCCTAGTCTTGAACAAGGGTGGTGGAAAGAAAAGAATGACTATAACCTATTTATATTAAAAATAAATCTAATGTGGAATGGATATAGATAAAACCTATAATCATCCCTAGAGCACCAGGGTCATAGGCCTCCATCGCCTGTAGCTGTCCTCATCCTTCTCCACCAGATCCCAGAGCCTGGTGTGGACCCCCTGGGGGTGGGGGTGGTAATACATCAAACCTCAACCCACAACCTATTGATATACCTACTCCACTGCCACATTATTCACCTTAAAGATCACCCTGATCATGACTCTTCCTCTACCTAGGATGTCTCATGACCATCTCTTAATTATCTATATTGTAGGTCAAGAAATATCATGCCAAATATCCCCATCCTCTGTATGAGTAACAAATCATGCCCTTCAACTGACTCTCTCTACCCTAGAATCCCTACACTGCTAATCATGTGTCCTGAGGTCATCCTTAGGAGTTATTTACTTGCATGGGTCCCTGCATATGGGGTCGGATACCTACTGCTGAATACTCAGTTGCCTGGTGCTTGTTGGTAGTTCCCACTACTAGCGTCTGCTCTGCCAGAATGTTCTCCACTAATAGAACTCACTCTAGTACCCCCATCATTTGTTAGGATGCTAAGGGATATAATGGATGAAATGATATCCCAGAATAGCCACTGCTAAAATTTCTATGAATCGAAAAAATGGGTCTCACACCATATCGATGGAGTGGGATCAGTAAACCTTGTTGAGTACACTTCCACAGTCGGACTACCCTACTGTAGATGCATGAGCTCATGTTTGTGCACTAGGCGTAATGTTGCTGGGAAGAAATACTCTCTAAAGATTCATTTAAATTCTTCCCAAGAGAGAGTTTACTCATCATGTTTCTGGGCCACTAGGCTCCATAATCGCACTACTATGCTGTGAAGAAGACTCGCGACTATGACTACCATCTAGTCTATAGTTTCCTCAAAAGGTGGAATACATGAGTAACTGCCTCCAACCAATCCTCATCTATCTGGTGGTCTATCTCACCCCTAAACCTGGGAAGTCGTGGCCTCTAGAACTCATGCATTGCACTCAGCCTACATGCGTCCTCAACTTATAGCACTGGTAGTAACTGCTACTCAAAGTGTGGTTGTATCACCGGTAAACCACCTGAAGGTTCTATCTCCAATTTTGGGAGTATATAAAGTACAAGACCCTATACCAACATCTCAGAAGACAATTCCTCCTGAGATAACTCAAGAAGGACATGAGGAAACAACCAAATCCTATATAATTCATGTACCATTATTTTCCTGAAAATAGTTTTTTCATTTATTGAGTCAAAAATCATAATTCAGATTTCTTGTGTAAGGATACATCAGCCGCATCACCAATACTGGATTCCATGTCCTGAAATCTGAACTTGAAACACTCGACATTGTTTCCCCAAAATGACCACATTGACTATTGGTCCTTAAGAAGTACTGACCTCTCTAATACCACTTTTTCACAACATGCCCTGGAGGGGCCTATTCCATGACTAACCCAAGCCCGCCTCTAATAGTACTAGTGTTGGCGACTACTATTGGGTAGGGATATCTCAAATTTAGAGAAATTTTCCCAAGTACCTATACACATGCACACAATCTCCCAGCCCAAAATGTTTAAATGTAAAAAAATGTGTAGAAAAATGCATGCATACAATAAGATAACAACTATAGGGTACGAAATTAGGGTACCAGAAAGTAAATAGGGCCAGAATACATGCTAACCAAAGAATGTTTCCACAAAAGTAAATATACATGTTCCTAATAATCATTCGTAAAAAACCCTACATGAAGGGTAGGTGGAGGATAGATGCCTGAAGCTGTAAGAGAACACCTTGTCTATCCAAAAAATATAAGCACCACCTAGTCCTGGTCCAACTAGAACTCCATCAAAGCATCAATCATCTTCACATGACATGACACGTGCTAGCAAAGCCCATGTAGGGGTGAGTAAAACAACACGCAGTAGGACACCCAAAAACCCCAATGGAATTCCACTAAGAAATACACAAATTATATGATAATGAAATACCCAAATTATACCATAATTAAATACACACAACATACCATGAATAAAGACATAGTAAATAAAAAATGAAACACATGAAGTATATTCGACATAGAAAGGTATAAGTGTATTACATGAAAAGTAGGATTATCATATGTAGTCCACAGAACACCCAATATCGATAAACCCCAAAGTGTCGATAACACCCGGAGTGTTGATAACACACAGAGTGTTGATAACACATAGAGTATCGATAACACACGTATTGTCGAAACAAATAGAGTGTCAATATAATATATAGAGTGTCGGTAAAATAATGAGTTTCAATGTCACGACCCGTCCTCGGGACCCGTGTTGTGACTACCCCAAACCCACCTCCCATAGGCCAGGGGATGGCGACTAGCACCAAAGGCGTAAATTCCAGAAAAAGGGGAAGACATTTCCTTATAAAGTAAACAAACACAACAGTGTAAGACAGAAAAAGTAAACACTAAGTAAAACTAGGTACAATAGTAAGTGTGAAAAGTAAATGGGCCAGAATACAAACCCAAACTGAAAGTAAAGTACAACTGGACTGAAAGTACAAAAAATGAAAGTAAAGTAGCAACATCGAGCCGTCCACTAGAAGTCCCACCTGAAGGGTGGTTACAGATAGCCTCCTCAGCTCCTCGGGTCCAGCCATCAGCTCCGTGTACGTCCTACCCAGTGGTCCACCTCCAGGTACCGACCTGCTCCACAAGCCTCAACCACGATCAGCGCTGACCATCGTTTGCATCCAACACAATGTAGTGCGAGCATAGCCCGTGAAATGGTGAGTATACGCTACTCTGTTGGGACCCCGAGACCCCCGAAGGTCTCCCAAAATCCAAAAAGGATAATCCACAATGGAAAGATACAATCACGAAGTAACATCCAACACTACTTAGGTATATTCCCATACATATACCTAATTCATCAATTCCAGTTCGGCTCCAACATCCGAGACCAATTTCGATCAAGTCCACACAGGATAGTAAAACCCAATCCACATAGGAATGCAAGTCAATCATATCGAAGATAATTATTGAAAGTCAAGACTCAGCTCACCCAGGTATACTTCTTCGTAAGGTGATAGATATGATCAGATGTAGCCACTGATTCATCTAAGCTGGGACCCATGTAGGATACTAAACCAGCTAAGCTGTCAGACCCACGTAGGATACTACAACAGAGGTCAAATACTGTCGGAACCACGTAGGATACAAGAATAGTAATACTACCAGACCCACGTAGGATACACGAATAGTAGTCATAGTAGTCAAACCCACAGAGGATTTTAGTACGGTCTTCATCGCTGTCGATCCCACGGAGGATTTCAGTGCAGTCGTCGTCGCTGCCGAACCCACGGAGGATTTCAGTGCAGTCGTCATCGTCATCGAGTCGCAGCCAGCTCTAGGGTTCCCTCACACAACATGCTCGTTTCTGGGAGGGTCCACTCCACGAGCCAAGATGTAGATACATCAATTGACACATAGTCTAGAGTTGATGTATCCCAAAGTTCTGTCTCATCGTTAAGAACTCAACACGACAGATGACACATCAATCAGATGCTCGGTCTGAGAGTTATCGACTTTTTCGTCCCAGGGGCCCGGTTGGTTTTTAAGTAAAAACCAACCCAACTGTACTCCAACTGCTTCCAAAACTCGATCGGAGTAATCCTAAAGGTCCGTCTCACTGAGAGGAATCCAACAATGTCGATGGCACGTCAATCGGACATCTGAAGCTCAAGTTATAAGTGTTTCTGCTCTAAGGGCCTAGTTGGTTTCGTGTTCGAACCAACCCGGTCGTACCACAAGTTCTCCGAAACCTTGAGTGTAATATACTGAAATAACCGTCTCTATTCAAGGATCAAATTTCAACTGACAGTGCATCGATCGGAGGTCCGTAGCCCATGTTACGGGCATTTAAACGAACTGTCTGGTTTTTTGGGGGTTTTGGGCCCGGACCGTCCCGGCCCAAGACCCCCTGGGTCGGCCCGAACTGGGTCAACCCGACCCGGGTCCGGGTCCGGGTCCGGCCCAACATGGGGTGGCCCAGACGGTGGTCATGGTCCAGAAAAGCTAGCATGGCCTGACCCAGCCGGCTCGGCTCGGCGCGGCCTGGGCGGCCTGTCCAGGCCTGGGTGGCTGGTTGGCCTGGCGCGGGCGCAACCGCATGGCCAGCTCGGCACTGACCGAGCTATCACGGAAAGGGGGGGGGGCATGCTGCCCCTTGTTTTGAAATAGTGGCCCACCAAGTGGGGGCCACTCCTTTTTTCAGCTGGGGGTTACGACCCCCGACCATCTCCGAACGGCCGGCCCTACTGGCCGGCTGGTGCCGCTGCCGCGGGACCCTGCTGTCTTGCCCCTCCGACGCGCCGGTGGCCGGCGGTTCCGACCACTGCTCCCTGCTCCGCCATGGCCTGGGTCCAACCTATGCGGCATGACGGCATCGCGCCCCTCCGCCGCGGCCCCGCTCCAGCCGCGATGTCTTCGTGGTTCTTTAGCGCAGCGTGACGGCACCACGCCCCTTTGTTGCAACCCGACTCCGACCGCTGGTTCGTTCGGTCTCAACGGCATGGCACGATGGTGCTGCGCTTCTTCTCCTTGATTCTCCATGTTGCCGCATGGTGCCATTGCACCGTGCTGCATTTGTTCGTGCCACAACAAGAACAACAACAAAGAGGGAGGAGGGTCAGCCGTGTTCGTGCGGTCCAACCTCCTCCCGTTATAATGATAACATGGGGCCCAAATGAATAAATATCCTCATCAATCAAGCAAAAATTTAATCCAAAATATTTGAACTCAAACCCTTACCTCGATATTGAGTTGATGATCGATGAGCGTCGCAGAAAGTGACTTCACAGGGTGTGGCTCCGTACACGTCATCGGTGTTCGCCCGATGAAGAAAACGGCACGTCATCATTCTCCGGAAAAGGCGTCTCTCAACGGCTGTGGAGAGGAGAGAAGACGGCATGCCGGTCTTCCTTTTCAGTGATGACATTCTTCGTCGAGGTCTTGACGTTCTTCACATACTTCAACGTGGAGGACGATGTTCTTTGAGACCTCAGTTATTTTCTCCCCAGAATCCACACAACGAACCAACCAAAAACAAATTAAGACTTTGTCCTAATTTATCCACACTTGCCAACATTTTTAAAATTTAAAAACCGCATTTAATTAATTAATAAGATTCAATTAAATGAATGCTTGTGTTTACATTCAATTAAAGATAGAGAGAAGGTCAAAAACATTAAGGGGGTTGCTTACATTAAAGAGGGGGGTTTAGGGGATTTGACGAGGTGGGGTCCCATGTGGGCCCCACATCTCTATTAACCTCACATGGGTGGTTAGTTCCACCCAACCTCCGTCCTTTGGATTTAACCACTTAAAAGAAATAAAATTAGTAGCACAATTTTATTTCTCTATAGTCATAATCCACAAAATTTAAACAACTCTTCCCGAGAAAACACGACTCTGAAAAAGGGCATCTTAAGTAAATATCGGCATTGTAGTTTCAACGGTGCCCTCGAATGATTCCGAGCACCAGTTCAAAATTTATAAAAACCCGCTCATTCGTTCACTGAACGTACCTGAGCTAAACTTTGGAAATTGATTCCGGGCACACCGGGCCTCGGAATCAGGTGCCGTTAGAAACTGCGTACTCGTAAAATCCTAAAGAAAATTAAGAAACAATTTTCCTCGAAATGTACGGGTATTTAAATCACTCCCACCTCAGGTCTTTATGTCCTTGTAAAGATACAACACAAAACCAGGGGAAAAAATGAGGATATTGAACATGCATCTGACCCTCCCTCTCCCAAGTGCTCTCCTGGAGGTTCCTGTGCTGCCATCTGATGTGCACTAGAGGAATCGACCACCCACATAGGACCCGCTCATGTCGATCCTTGATCTCCACCGAGACCTCCGAAAAGTTCTCCCCATCGTCAATGTCCAGCTCCCCATGGTCAATGATATGTGTTGGGTCGTGCACGTTTCACCTTAGTTGAGATACGTGGAAGATGTCGTGCACCCGGTGCAACTAAGATGGTAGAGCCATGCGATAAGCCACCTCACCTATACTGATGAGAACCTGGAATTGTCCGATGAAGCATGGAGATAACTTGCTGACCTAAAAAAATCTCCGTAATCCACGTCGAAGTGGGACCCGCAAGAAGACGTGGTCACCATCCTCGAACTCTAGTGGTCACCGCCTCTTATCAGCATAAGACTTCTGTCGGCTCTGAGCTATCATCATATGCTCCTGGATGACCTGGACCTTCTCTGTCATTCCCTGGACCATCTCTGGTCCCACAAGTGCTAACTCCCCAGGGTCTGTCCAGCACATAGGTGATCTACAAGTTCCGTCATACAATGCCTCGTATGGTGCCATCCCGATAGTGGAGTTGTAGCTGTTGTTGTACGCGAACTCCACCAAGTGTAGGTGGTCCTCCCAGCTATGAGCAAAGTTGGGGAAACATGCATGGAGCATGTCCTCAAGAGTCTGAATGGTCCTCTCCGTCTGACCATCCGTCTGAGGGTGAAAGGCGGTGCTCAGACGTAGCTGCGTCGCGAATGCCTCCTGAAACCCCTTCCAAAGCCGGGAAGTTAAGAGAGAATCTTGATCGAAGATGATAGATGATGGAACACCATGAAGCCGTACAATCTCCTGAACGTAGAGACGTCCCAAACTCTCTTCTGAGCCCTGCTCTCTGATTGGTAAGAAGTGGGCCGACTTGGTGAGTCAGTCGACAATCACCCAAATGGAGTCATGACCTCTAGAAGTACGTGGAAGTACATTCACAAAATCCATAGATATCCCATCCCACTTCCACTTCGGGACCTCCAAGGGTTGTACCAAGCCTACTGGTACCTGGTGCTCTGTCCTCACCTACTGGCAGGTGAGGCATCGAGAAATGAACTCTGCTACAGCCTTCTTCATACCCGGACACCAGTACTGTCGTCTGAGATCCTAGTACATCTTCGCCACTCCTGGATGTACCGCTAAAGGGGAAGTGTGAAACACACTTAGCACCTCCTCTTGTAAAGCAACTGGTACCATGTTACATCCTATGAAAAGGAAATCGTGCCCTCCTCCTATAGAGAATCCATTAGGTGCTTGTCCTGAGGATATCAGTGTACGCCGCATCTCACAGTCAACGTCCCCACACTGTGCCTCTCTAACCCGCTGTAGTAGTGGAGGAGTGACAGTGAGTGACTGAAGAAAGGATGCTCTATCTCTATCCATGAAGGACATTTGAAAAGCGGATAACTGCTCCATTGCCTCTCCAAGTAGTTGGATTCTCATCCTCCTGCTGAGATCATCGACTACTACGTTCCCCTTTCCAGGAGTATAGACTTTCTCAAAGACATAGTCCTGGAGGAACTCGAGCTATCACCACTATCTCAGGTTCAGGTCCTTCTGTGAGATGATGGACCTGACACTCTGGTGGTCGGAGTAGACTGTAAAGCACTCGCCCATCAGATAGTGTCTCCATATCTTCAGAGCAATGACCAATGCTGCCAACTCCAGGTTATGGTTAGCGTAGTTCTTCTCATGCTGCCTCAACTGTCATGATCCATAGGCGATCACTACTTGCTCCTGCATCAGGGCACATCCGAGATTGGTCCTTGATGCATCTCAGTAGACTACGTACCCTACTCCCTCCCCTGGTAGCCTCAAGATAGGTGTGCCGGTCAACCTCTGTGTTAGATATTGGAAGCTCTACTGACATCAATATGACCACACGAAGGGTTTCCCCTTCTTCGTCAAAGCTGAGAGTGGTGCTGCAACTCTAGAGAAGTCTGGAAAAAATCTCCGGTAGTATCCAGCTAGACCCAAGAAACTCCGCACCTCCATAAAGCTCATGGGTGGCTCCCAAGCTAGCACTGCCTCGATCTTCACAGGGTCCACTGCAACTCCCGCCTCAGAGATGACGTGTCCCACGAAGTGGACCTCACGTAACCAGAACTGACACTTCAAGAGCTTACCATAAAGCTGGTGATCTCGGAGTGTGTCCAGTACAACCCGCAAGTGGTAGGCATGCTCCTCCTTAGTGGATGAGTATATCAAAATGTAGTCGATGAAGACAACGAAAAATCAATCAAGTTATGGCTGAAAGATCCTATTCATGAGACCAATGAACACTACTAGAGCGTTGGTTACGCCAAAAGGCATAACAAAGAACTCATAGTGGCCATATCGACATCTGAAGGCCGTCTTCTGCACGTCCTCATCCCGAACTCTAAGCTGATGATAGCCTGACTTGAGGTCTATCTTTGAGAACCACCATGCTCCCTTGAGATGATCGAAGAGGTCATCAATCCTCGGTAGTGGATACTTGTTCCTCACATTCATCTGGTTCAGGTGACGATAGTCAACACACAGTCTCAAGATCCCGTCTGCCTTCTTGGTGAACAAAATCGGGGAAGCCCAGGGTCAAACACTGGTTTGGATGAATCCCTTTCCCTGCAAGTCCTCCAGCTTTACTCGCAGCTCTCGAAGCTCAGTGGGAGCCATATAATATGATGGAGTGGATATCGGGGATGTCTCGAGGTATAGGTCAATATAAAATTCTACCTCTCTGCGAGGAGGTAGTCCTAGAACGTCATCATGGAAAACGTCTGTATACCGATCCACCATTGTAGGAAAAGTAGGACTCCGCACGTCAACTGATCCTAGGATGAGGATACCCAACTGATGAGTGATCGGCTATCCTCTCCTTTGCGTGAGTCCATCCTGCACTTCTTAGACTCCCTTCTCACTGGTGAAGGTGAACCTGCTCCCATCGGTGCGAACACATCGCACCTTGCGCCTAATACAGTTGATCTGAGCATGGACTGTAGATAAAAAATCCATGCCCAAGATGACATCGTAAGGCCTCAACGCCGCTACAAGAAGATCCTAGCCAAAGCTCTCACCTCCTAGAGTAAGCTCACACTGTCGGCACCAGTGCATAATCATCAAGTTTGCTCCAGTAGGAGTCTCTAGCTGTAAGGATCGAACCAACGACTCCGTCGGAATCTCCGAGCTCCGAACAAGGGCAAAGACAATAAAAGAATGACTCGCTCCAGTGTCTATAAGAACTACTGAAAGGGTGGAGTATACATAGATAGTACCTTGAATCATCTCTGGTGCGCCGTGGTCGTAGGCCTCCACTGCCTAAAGCTCAGCCTGTCTCTGCACGCCATCTCCCTATGGTTGGGGTGAACCTCCTTGTGGTGGTGGTGGTAAAGCCTCAAAGCCTCGCCCACCACATTCTGCTCGTCAAACTCCTCTGCCTCGTCTGCCTGCACCCTATGGACCGCCATGGTCGACCCTCTGCGTCTTCCTGAGTGACCCCTCAACCATCTGCTGCTCCTATGCATGGCGGGTCAGGCAGTCACGAGCCATGTGGCCCTGCTCACCGAATGCGTAGATCTGTTTGCTCCTCGGAAGGATGGCTCTGCGCTGTGTGCCCCGCACCTCTGAGCCAGTGTCCTGAGGTCACCCGCCTGATGGTCTAGTCCGCCTGGACCCCTGTGATGTCCGTCGACTTCCAGCTTCAGATGATTCTGCTACATGCCGCCCTGTGGTAGGTCTCGCTGCTGGTGTAGGCTCAACAAGAAAGCTATCTACGAGAAGGGATCACTCTAGTACTCCTTTCTGTGTTGGAATGCTGAGGGAGATCATCGATGCCCTAATCTCATGCCTCAGTCGTTCCTCGAAGGTCTAAGCCCGAAAGAATGGGTCTCATACATTGTCCATCGAATAGCGCGAGAGATCGGTAAATCTCGCCGAGTAATGGGCGACCGTCATGCTGCCCTGCCGCAGCTGTAGTAGCTCCTAGATGCACACCACACGGAGGGTGGATGAGACGATCTCCGAGCGGAAGAGGCTCTCAAAGTCCATACATAGGAGAGATTCCTCGTCGTTCACCTAGATCATCAAGCTCTACCATCTTCCTGTTACCGCGTGGTGGAGGCTCGCTGCAAGGATCACCATGAGGTCAGGTGATGTCCCCTCTAGTCTGAAAACTCGAACAACCGCCTCCAACCAATCCTCGGCTGCCTGAGGGTCTGTCTCCCTGCAGAACCTGGGCGGTCTCTGACACTGAAACTCATGCAGTGAACTAAGGTGACGTGCACTCTCAGCGGCTAGGGCTGGTGGCATCGGTGGCTCGGCGGGTAGAGGTACCACTTGTGCCCCCACTGTAAAAGGGCCCTGCACCGAGGCCTCATCGCTCGGTGGGCTGTCGTCTCGCATAAAGCTCGGAACCCTAGATGGATTCCATCGTTGGGACATCATGAAAAGAAACAGGTGCACCACGGTAAAAACAGTATACCTGGGGATATGACACAAATTAATTACAAGGAAAACCTTTGAAACACACATGCAATCAATATTTTCATGCATTGAGTCAGAAATTAGAAGTCAGAGTCCTGGTGTACGGATACGTCGGCCGCCGCACCAATACTGGACTCCCTGAACTGATAACCACACTCAATACCCTTAACACTATTGCTTCACATAGAAAAAAGATCAGATTCCTGAGTTCTGCGGTAGAACTGAACTCCTCTGAAACCAATTTGTCACTACCCATCCTCGGGACCCGTTCCGTGACTACCCCAAGCCCACGTCCCATAGGCCAGGGGCTGGTGACTAGCACCAAAGGCGTAAATCCCGAAAAAAGGGGAAGGCATTGCCTTATAATGTAAAAAAACACAACAGAGTAAGCCAGCAAAAGTAAAAACTAAGTAAAACTGGGTACAATAGTAAGTGGAGAAAGTAAATGGGCCAGAATACAAACCCAAACTGAATGTAAAGTACAACTGGAAAGAAAGTACAACAACTGAAAGTAAAGTAGAAATGTCGAGCCGTACACTGGAAGTCCCACCTGAAGGGTGGGTACAGATAGCCTCCTCAGCTCCTCGGGTCCAGCCGTCTGCTCTGTGTACGTCACGCCCAGTGGTCCACCTCCAGGTACCAACCTGCTCCACCAGCCTCAACCACGATCAGCGGTGATCGTCATCTGCATCTAACACAATGTACGGCGGGCATATCCTGGGCAGGGGTGAGTATACGCTACTCAGTAGGGACCCCGAGACCCCCGATGGTCTCCCAAAATCCACAAAAGATAATCCACTAAGGAAAGATACAATCACGAAGTAACATCCAACACTACTTAGGTATATTCCCATACATATACCTAAGTCATCAATTACAGTTCGGCTCCAACATCTGAGTCCGAGTTCGATCACTTCCACACAGGATAGTACAACCCAATCCACATAGGAAAGCACAACACAATCCACATAGGAAAGCAAGTCAATCATATCGAATATAATGATTGAAAGTCAAGACTCAGCTCACATAGGTATACTTCTTCGTAAGGTGATAGAGATGATCAGATGTAGCCACTGATTCATCTAAGATGGGACCCACTTAGGATACTAAACAAGCTAAGATGTTAGACCAATGTAGGATACAAGTCCAGCTACTCTATCAGACCCACATAGGATACTACAATAGAGGTCAAATACTGCTGGACCCACGTAGGATACAAGAATAGTAATACTTCCAGACCCATGTAGGATACAAGAACAGTAGTCATCACCGTCGAACCCACGGAGGATTTCAGTACAGTCTTCATCGCTGCCAAACCCACGGAGGATTTCAGTGCAGTCGTCATCGTTGTGAACCCACAAAGGATTTCAATGCAGTCGTCATCGTCGTCGCAGTCGCAACCAACTCTAGGGTTCCCACACACAACATGCTAATTTCTGGGAGGGTCCGCTCCACGAGCAAAGGGGTCGATACATCAACTGAAATGTAGTCCGAATTTGATGTATCCCAATGTTCTATATCGTCATTAAGAACTCAACACAACAGACGGCGTGACAATCAGACGCCCGGTCTGAGAGTTATCGGCCTTTTCGTCCCAAGTGCCCTGTTGGTTTTTAAGTCAAAACCAACCCGACCGTACTCCAACTGCGTCCAAACATCGATTAGAGTAAAAAAAGGTCCATATCACTGAGAGGAATCCAAAAAAGTCGATGGCACGTCAATCGGACGTTTCGAGCTCAAGTTATAAGCGTTTCTGCTCCGAGGGCCCGGTTGGTTTCATGTTTGAACCAACCTGGACGTACCCCAAGTTCTCCAAAACCATGAGTGTAATATACTGAACCGACCGTCTTGATCCAAGGATCACATCTCAACTGACGGTGAATCGATCATAGGTCTGTAGCCCATGCTACGGGCATTTAAACGAACTATCCCGTTTTTAGGGGGTTTTGGGCCCGGACCGACCCGGCCCAAGACCTCGTGGGTCGGCTCGAACCTGGTCGACCCAACCCGGGTCCGGGTCTGGCCTAACAGGGCGCAGCCTGACTTGGTGTGCATGAACGGGCCCTACCGGGGCGGCCCGGCTCGGCCTGGGTGGCCGGTTGGCCTGGTGCGGGCGCGACTGCATGGCCAGCTCAACGCTGGCCAAACTGTCGCGGAAGGGGGGGCACACTGCCCCCTGTTTTTAAACAACAGCCCCCACATGGGGGCCGCTCCTTTTTCCAGCCGGGGGTTACGACCGCAGACCCTCTCCGAATGGCCGGCCCGACTGGCCGGCCGGTGCCACCGCTACGGGACCCCGCAGTCCCGGCCCTCTGATGCACCGACGGCTGGCGGTTCCGACCGCCGCTCCCTACTCCACCGCGCCCCTCTACAATGGCCCTGCTCCATCCGCGGTGCCTTCGTGGTTCTCCGGCCGTAGTGTCTTCGTGGTTCTCCGTCACGGCGTGACGGCGCCGTGCCCCTTCGCTGTGGCCCAACTCTGGCCGCGGGTTTGTTCGGCCTCAATGACGTGGTGCTACAGCGCCACGCTTCTTCGTCATGATTCTCCATGTTCCCGCGCGGTGCCGTTGCACCGCGCCGCCTTTGTTCGTGCCGTAACAAGAACAACAAAAAAGATGGAGAAGGGTCGGCCATGTTCATGTGGTCGGACCTCCTCCCTTTATAATGATAACAGGGGGACCATAAGAATAAATATCCTCATCAATCAAGCGAAAATTTAATCCATAATATTTGAACTCAACCCCCTACCTCGATAATGATTTGACGATCGATGAGCATCGAGGAAAGCGGCATCACGGGGTGTGGCTCCGTACACGTCATCGGTGTTTGCTCGATGAAGAAAACTGTGCATTGTCATTCTCAGGAAAAGGTGTCTCTCACCAGGTGCGGAGAGGAGAGAAGATGGCACGTCGTTCTTCCTTTGCGGTGACGACGTTCTTCGTCGAGGTCTTGACGTTCTTTGAATTATTCAACCTAGAGGATGATGTTCTTCGAGACCTAGGTTATTTTCTCCCCAGACTCCACACAACGAACCAACCAAAAAAAAATTAAGACTTTGTCTTAATTTATCTACACTTGCCAACATTTTTAAAATTCAAAAACCTCATTTAATTAATTAACGAGATTCAATTAATTGAATGGGTGTGTTGGCATTCAATTAAAGAGGGAAATAATGTCAAAAACATTAAGGGGGTTTCAAATATTAAAGAAGGGATTTAAGGGATTTGAAGAGGTGGGGGATCGTGTGGGCCCCACCTCACTATTAACCTCACATGGGTGGTTAGTTCAACCCAACCCCCATCCTTAGGATTAAACCACTTAAAAGAAATAAAATTAGTAGAATAATTTTATTTCTCTGTAGTCTTAGTCCTCAATATTTAAACAACTCTTCCTGAGTAAACGCAACTCTGAAAAAGGTCTTCTTACGAAAATATCGGCATTTCGGTTTCAACGGTTCCCTCGGACGATTCCGAGCACCGGTTCAAAAGTTAGAAAAACCCACTCGTTCGTTCACTGAACGTACCCGAGCAAAACTTCATAAATTGATTCCGGGCACACCGGCCGTCGGAATCAGGTGCCGTCAGAAACTGCATACTCGTAAAATCCAAAAGAAAATTAAGAAAAAAATTCCCTTGATATTTACTGGTCTTTAAATTCAATAATTCATGTAACCCCCCAAGTCACATTGTCACTAAGTCCTATAGTCACCAAGTCTCAGCCAACCACATGATTGAGCTCATAGCGCGCTTATACTAGGAGAACCTACTGCACATGCCGTTAGGTCATATAAAAAATTTAACAACCAATCACTTATATTATCTCAAAATTACCATAGTGGCAATAGGGTCCCATCACCATAAAGGAGTTATCAAACTGACACACCATTTGAAAGTTATGGTTGTTTTACTAAAAAGGTCTGAACCAAGTCTGGTATAGGTACGATCTGACCTGAAAGACCAGTCCCAGTCATATCTGACCTGACCCAGTCCATTCTAGTCTGGCCCAACCCAATTGGTCAGATGACCCCACCCACTTGGCTTCTATAGTAGCCTGGATCGGTATGTCGCATGCAGTCCAACCCGATCACATGGAACCCTGATCCACATGGTGCTACATTGCATTCATGTGACCCACCTACCATGGATGTGTCCCGTCACCATCATGTCCTTGGTCTCCACACCCATTCTCCACTACTTCATGCTCCCACGCGGTTATGCCTAAATCATGTCCTGCCACTGCCACCGCCAGGAACCCCACCAGCGGACCATCCACCTCACTTTCTGCATGAATGTGATACCCCACCAGGCCTTTCCTCACTCCACTGCTTGAACCCAACCCCTCATCAGGACATGCCTTGCTCCACTGCTAACTCCTAGCAGGCAGCCTACTGCCTGAACCTACCAGAGTCGCTGCTCCAATCACCACTGTACGACACTGTCTTGTGTTGTCTCGCCTCTCTGGTGTTGTTACGGTGTCAGATCCCCAATTTTGGATTGTGACACAATAGATTGAAGACACAACAATCCTCCAACAATGTTTATTGAAGAAAGAGGAACATATAATTGTAGGTAAAGAGAGATAAATGCACAATAATGCCCAAAGAATAGATCGTGGCCTTATTCATGTCGGACTTGACCCGTTCTTGTTAGAACGAAAAACAGAGAGGGGATAAATAAAATCTCATTAATAGAATCAAAACTGATAATTATCCCGCATAAACTATACATCTCACAAGAATGACCAAAACACATATCAACCTATACTTGGGTCAGTCTACATTCTTCATTGAAAATTTATAACAGGGGAAAGAATTACAAATAGACAACACCCTACCTCGAGGGTCGGATCAATCATTGATGAAGATAGATTTTGTTTTCCTCATCAACAAGTTCCTCTACTCCTCTTACAAAATGATTTTAAATCTACATGATTCATCATCACTATTCCTCAAGAGGGTTTACATCCATGTCTCAGCGTAATTTCCTGGCCATGGTGATAACTTGGAATTCCCTAACAATTGATTGTTTACAATGAAAAACAATACTACATCAAATAAAATATATTTTTTTAAATAATTTAATGAAATTTTTGTCCAAAAGAAAACTTTTACATCTGGAACGCATCGATTGATGTTAGGAATTTCCTAAGAAAAAGTTTCTACTTTGAACTCAATGGTGCCCTTGGATTTCTAATCTAGGAACTAGTTTAGAAGTTATTCCAGTTTAATGTAGAACAACCCATATGCTTTATTAAAAATTAAACATAATTCAATGAACTTTTATAGGCACACAAATCATTGAAATCACATGTCGTCTTAGTGAAAGGACTCAGAACATTCCAAATTAATTAATAAAAACAATACCTAAGATAATCTGAGTCATTACAATATTAATGAATACTGATTTTTTGTGTTAGAATTTTATTCGTTACAAAAGTAGGACATGGATCATCATTAGTGCACAATTTACAATAACTATACACCTAACCATGTGGGGTTGAAAGGGGAATATGATGGTTATACAGACCACTATAAGGAGAAAAAACCATGTTAAATCAATGATTTATTGCAGAGGTTCTCTTGAATGTTTGGGATTAGTTTATTATCTTATGTGATTAACCACACGAGGTGAGGGGATTCTGGAGAGTGGAGGCCACATAATGGGTGCAAAGTTTGGCTAAACGTTTACAAAAAACATGAATTCCAGTAAAAAATGGATAAAATTAATTTTTAATCTTAAAAATCCCAACCCTTTAAACAATATTTTGGACCTTTTCCCACCATTTGTTGTGGTGTTGAGCTCTGCCATTTTCTTTTGAGCTCTTTGTTTAATCTCCTTCGACTCTCTTCTTTTTCCATTTGTATTTTTCATGTTATAATGCATGTGGTAAGAAAATCACTCAGTTATCTTCCAATATTGATTTTTTATTTCCCTCAAATTTCTCCAGACATGTTAGAAATAAATGCCCTATTTTTATGGCTTGGGTGCACTATATGGATTTATCTTATTAAAGGTCAAATCCAAAGATAATATCATGCATGTAGATTCATTTAGTAATATGGTCGGTGGTATCTTTGTTTCTCCAATAGCTACACTATCATTCCTTTTGTGCCTATGTTATGCGTCATCCTAGTTTGTTGTGCATGAACACTAAATTAAAAACAATGTTTAAAATTTGGGTTTTCATCCCTAATTTATCTTTTTAAAATTGTTGAAAATAATTGATTAAATGATTATAATGGAACACCTTATCAACATTAATATTTATGAACTTATTTTGAAATTTTAATTTGAAGGGGTTGTGTTGTGTATGTATTGTGATATTTGAATTCACTTGATATGTGTCGGGTTATGATAATTGAGAATACACTTGATATTTGGTGGTTTGTGATACCGAAATTCACCTGATATATTGTGGTTTGTGATAAAAATAAAAAATATATATATTTGTCTCTATTATAAAAATATACATGATATGGGGTGGTTTGTGACACATTTGAGGTACTAGGGTTGGAATGTTATTCATCAAATACTCATAGAAATATGACATTGGAAGAAGTAGGTAGGACCATCCATAGGTGTCACCATAGAGCTATGGTTTAGATGTTTTATTTTATTTTATTATATTTAGGTTGGAAAACTATTTTTTTACTGAAATTCGCATACAATTTCTATCAGATGGATTTATTTAGGGAAACCATTACTGGTGGCATACTATTCAATACTAACACCCTACTTAGGAATCCATTTTAAAACCGAGTAGACTTTATGATTGTAGGACTAGATACAACCAATAACCCTATGATATATTCATGATTACATATGGGGTCGATATGAGAGATGAATTTTGGCCTAGAGATCAGGTATTTTTGAGTCTTTTGGTCCTTATTTTTATGTTTGGGTTTTTGGTTTACTCATGTAATCAATGTATATGATTTAGTTTATGCATGAAATTGGACATCTACTTCTTATCATCTTGGTTATTTCGTGGGTTTATAGTTATTAATTGTATAATTGATTTTTGTTCACATGTACCATTGTGTAATGTATTTCACTTTATTTATTTTCATTTTTTTACTCTGAAAATGAGGGTATAATCTCCCCAAATAATCATATAGAATCTCACAGCTAGTTGGTGGCCTATGGTGTATGGGGAGGCCTACTTGAGGTATGTGGTGACTTCTAGTCTAGGAACAGCACAATGGTCCGTGATAGTGGGATATTACGAAGTGCAAGTAGAGTGGTTTTATTTTGGATTACTATTTGTTTTGGTTGACATGATACTAGTAATTTATTATGGTTTAGTAATTTTAATGTGTTAGGAGATATATAACCCATGTATGGGGAATGAACCAAGATTACATGGATTAGATTGTGGCTTTTTTATGCATTTGTAGTTTTTGGACATGCACCTTGAGTGGTGCACTGGGTTTTCATTTCTATTGATTTGTGAGGGTTTTCTCTCATGGACCAATATAGAAATAAATCAAGGGTCTATGTTCATGAATCATGTAGGTATGTTATTTTTCCCCAAAATTTTATGTTATTGGTGATTGATATATATATATAGATATATACTTGACTGTTGACAATAATGGGTTTAATATTATAAGGTGCGAAAATTAATTTATATGGTGCCTTCCAATATAATCATATGGTGTCATCTTACTTTAATAAATCACCTATAATAACTCAATTAAATATATTAGGATACAATATTTTTATATAATGATTTTGGTTAATAAATTTTAGTAAGAAACCTATAAGGTGTTTTCCATCATAGTTTTTGAATGAAAATCTAATTAAACAGGATTTGGGATTTAAAAATGTTAAATGTGTAAAAAATTAATGGAAATAAGTTAATTGAAATTGGAGGCTTGAATGGATAATGGGAAGATGAAAATCCCATGTTTAATGAAAAAAATATGACTTTTGATCATGAGTAGTGGACATATATTGATAGAGCCCCTAGTTTTATGAGTATTATATGTTGAGTACACTGTTTTTTGGGATATTTTAATTGACCTATTTCATTTACACTTTTATATTTATCATGTTATGTTTAATTAGTTCGTGTGTCATCACTGTAGTGATATACCGCCTTGGAGGTCTAATGTGTTATGCCTGAAGGGTGAGGTAGAGTATGAAACCTTGGTAGGTGGACCAGAGATTCCTCCAATTGAAGGTCAAACTATGGAGGACCTATTGAGAGAGGGTATTATATGCTTGTTTTAATCTATTAGGAGGGATACTCTATAGACTTCATCTTTTATGTTTTATCTTATGCATGGGTCTCAGTAAAAACACCCCCATTATTTATGGTCATGGGTCGTCCATATACATCATATAATTGAATGGAATATATAGAAAATGTAATTGCTCATTTATAGACCCTTCAAAACTAGTGGTTGATGATAGAAGTGTATATCTTTTTAGGGGAATATCAACATTGGTTGGACTTCCTTTTCTAGGATGATCTGTAACACCATGAGTTTTTGTGAAATATTTTTTTTTCAAATTAATTTAATCTATTGATATTTTTCATTTCACGTAACTGTAAAAATAGTTTGTAAAATTAAATAACTAATTTAAAAATTCCTTTCACATGAAATTTCCTTTTATTTCTCTACACCCAACATTGGTTTGGCGTACGCTATGCACAACACTGAGTTTCTGTGAAACAACATTTTGTTGTTATAATTATTTCAATGAGATAGTTATAACCAAGATGTTAATCATAGGAATAAGAACAGTAATAATTGAATTTAAATTTTTTTTATAAAGGATTTATTTAAATAAAAAATATTGATAACAGTTTTTTTTAATAGTTTTTATAGGTTTGAAAATACTATTTTCACAAATAAACTACTTTTTACGTCCTTATATGAAAAACATTAAGTTAATTTTAGACACTTTTAGAAATTTAATTTGATAAATTAAAATTTATTTTTGAATTTTCAATATCAATATTATCTTAGAGATATTTTTTTGGGATTTTTCTAAGAAATATCATTTTTGAATGAATAGTGAAAAATACTGAATTTTAATCCCAAAAATGTGTTTTTATCTAATTTATATGTATGGTTAAAATATATTTTTTTAATTGGTTGAAAAGTTTAATTAGATAATATTTTTATCAATTAATATAATGTAGGTTATTGGAAAAAAAATTCACCTTGAAATTGGATATAAAAACTTAACAAACTTTTGATCATTTTTTCCATTAAAAACATGTAGTGTCATCCCGTCAGACGGATTAATTTTAAAATAATTTTTCTAATTATTTTATTAGAATTTATAAAAATGGATTAAATATTTATATTTTTAAAAGTTATAAATTCTAATTAGTTCAAATTAGTTTTTTACAAAAAATATTAGTTAATGTAATTAAAAATAATTACATGGATTAAAGTAAAATTAAGCTTAACTAAGGACTAAACCAAAAATTTAAGACCCAAAACGACCTATAAAATTGTCCAAGAGCCACTATATGGATATATTTTGACCCTATAATCCCTTTTATTAATTGTTTTATATTATTATATCCACATGAAACATGGAAAACGTGGGAGTAATTATCTCATCAAATATTTATAAGACTGCCACTCCTCCTCCACTATAAAAAGGCCTCCTCTCCTCCAAATTCCCCACACCTATCAATCCACTTAGATTCCTACACGATCTACACAGTAAAATCATAACCATAACTACCTTCCTCCCTGAATCCCCCTTTGGGTTGAAATCAATCCATGTAATCCTTTTGGTGTAAACCGAAAGAAGTTACTCAAATAAAAGGTAACATTCTTCTTCGAGTTCTTTTATATTATTTCAATTATCTGCCACCTAAAAAATTATCATTCCATGATTGTATAAAAACAGAGTATAATCAATATACTATTTTTTATGAAATGGTTTTGATTTAAACTTACTCACATTTCCATATAATGGGTAACAAACAAACTGTTTATATGTACGAAAAAGTACTACCTCACGAAATGATGATTGTTCAATTTTCCATTACCATGTCTCGTGGGGAAAATTACGATGTAAAAACTATTTATATATGTTAAATATTATATTTATTATTAATTTAACCTTATTTAATCCTTTTAATAGACTTATATTTATACTTTACATTTGATGTAAATATGATAACTTCGTCAGAGGAAGTGTGAACTACCGCCCCCTCAAAGTAATGTGATTCGTTCACACACTAAATGAAATGGATTAAGGATGTGTTTAGTGAAATTATATGATATAATAATGTTACTATAATTATAATATATTTATACATATATGTGATTTTATTTATTTCTATATGACAATAAAAATCGAAACAATGTTCATGCGTACGTACGACTTTCCGTCTCCATGAACGTTGTATTCCATTTCATAATTCTATATAAAATTGATTATTATAATAACCACATACAGAATATAAATGATATTTTTATCATTTTAAAATTCTATAAATCATTATATAGGTATAAATACCAATGATATTTCAAATTAAGAAACATTCCAAGAACAAAGTGAATATTATCTGAAGTGAAACATTAACATAGGATTGTTAACAAAAAGGTAATATATGGTCATAATAAAACAACATACGGTATTAAATATAAGAATATTATTCTAAAAATTAGGTTTAAAATTCTTGAATTTATTATAAAATAATTATGTATATGTACGAAGAGAGTCAAGACTCAATGTAAGGGGATTTCTTCTCACTTCTTATTTTCAAGAGATACAATCTTTATTCACCACCCATTCCTTTTATGTAGTGTGTATAACACCCATGGATGTATTAAATGGTTATTTTACTTAAAATTATGGTTATATACATATCCATTATATGATATTTATTTCACGGGGTTAATTTTTCAAAAATATATCAAACTAGTAATATAGTTAAGTAAAATTTTCCTTTTTTTAAGACACATGCCATGTTATGCACTTATATTTTTCCATGTGGCGTATATACTACCTTTTAAATGTTATATTATGAATATAATTATTTTCATGAAATTTAATGATAAATTTAAATTTATTTTATTACATTGCGATATAGATTAATGTTACCATGTGGTAAGAGTTTGTTGAAACAATCTCATCACTTTTTGAGATTGTTTATGTTTATGACTCCTTTAATGAAATCTTATGGTACAAATCTCAAGAAAATTAATTATTTTTATTCTCCAATGGTTATTCAAGATTTAGTCCTGTATTAGTACCAATTTTATACTATATTTTACACAATATAGTTAAAAAAGTGTTTTTAAGAAAGCCCGACTTTACCTACTCTTCTGTCAGAAAACTATCTTCCTTAAAAACCGTGTTTTCTAAAAATGGTTTCCTAGAATATTATACTATTCTCAATATCAATTAAAAGAAATTTTTTCCTTTTTTCCTTTTAACAACGTTTTTAAAGGAATATTATTGTATCTTTCTAAGAAATCATTTTTATATCCTTTATAATATGTAAAAGGAATATTCTTTTAACCTCATACGGCGTGTATAGATTTACCCATCATCAATTTTGTGAAGCTTCCTTTGCATGTTCAAATGGTTAATTTTTTAGAAAAGGTTTCAAAAATTAATTTTAAAAGAAATGGTTTTCAAAGTGTTTTCATTAATTTTTTATATGTTTTCAAATTATTTTTGAAGAAAAGTGTTTTTCAAAAGGTTTCTAATATTCTTTTATATTTTTTGAGGAAAATTGTTTCGAAAAAGTTTTTAATATTTCTTTATAATTTTCAAGGGAATTTTTTTTCAAAATATTTTCAAGCATCGTTAAAATATTTCAAGGAAATTTTATTAAAACATTTTCAATATTATTTTATATATTTTTATGTAAAATTTTTTACAAAATGTTTTCAATCATTTTTTATAAGTTTTCAAGAAAAATGGGTTTCAATATGACTTCAAGCCTTATTTATAAGTTTGAAAATTATTTTCAAAGAAATTGTTTTCAAAATGATTTCAAGATGAATTTTAATGTTTTCAAGGAAAAAGGGTTTCAAAACATTTTCAAGATATCTATATATGTTTTCGAAGAAAAAGGTTTCTAAAAGGTTTTCAAAGATTTCATTATTATATTTCTAGATTATTTTTATGAAATTGGGTTTCAAAAGTTTTTTATGTTTCAAAGAGATTTTTTTTCAAATAAGAAAGGATATTTTCATCAAGGAATATTGTCAAAATATATTTCCAATTTATTTTTCATATATGATGACATCTGTTGATGTTATCATACCCTTATAAAATATTATCCAACTATTTGATTAATATTATTTATTTAATGCTTTATATTTTTATGGGATGATTCTTGTGAAACTAGTTTCTATTCCACATGTTATATATTTTTGAAACCTTCTTCCTTTAATGGGTTGTGATTTAATGATTATGAAACCTATATTTTTCCATACATTAAGATATTATTACATATTTGTGATACCCATTTCATTTCATGGGATATTATTTTATTGTTTAGGATTTTGTCGCACAAGTAAGTATGATTTCAATATGAGATGGGTGAGAACTATATATCCCTCAAATTCATTGGTTAAATATTTATATATCATGAGTTAAACATGGATGGAATGAGTTATAAAACCGATTCATAATTACAAGGCTAGAATGAGAAATGAACTTGGTTTAGTATTATAAGGAAAGAACAAAGAGTGAACTTAGTTCAGTAATAAAATACTAGATCTATAATGACCTAAAAGTTTATCAATGGAATTTATACCTTATTATATTAATTTCATGTAGTATAAATCAAATAAAATCACTTATGGACCATAATAAAACACTAGTACAAAATAGGCCTTTAACAGTGCTCAAAATCACCTTTATTAGCACTCGAAAAGCACTGACTACATTTGAAATGTTAAAAGACCTGGTCTTTTATCATTTTAAAAAAGAACTAATAAAGGGTTACTTTATCAGAGCTAAAAAAATCCTTAATAAATTGCGACTTTATTATGGCTTATGGAATCACTGATAAAGGAACATGTAATATGAACTTTAATTTAGGGCTTATAAAGGCACCACATTTCAGTGCTTATAAAATCTCTAATAAAGGGGCACTTATCAGCTCTTATAGAAGCGCTGATAAAGTATACCTTTATTCTTTCATATAAAATCATTGATAAAGGAACATTTAACAGTTCTCATAGAAGTTCGGATAATGTAGACCATTATTAGTGCTTTTAAAAGCATTGATAAATGTGTCCTTTATTAATGATTTTAAAAGGGTTGATAAAGAGTCATACTATAGTGTGATGTAACAACACACTGTATCACCATAAACACTCGAGATATCAAAAAAAAACAAATCACAAAATTGGATTTATGAGAACAAAAATTTACAAAACTAAAACAATAAAAAACAATATATTATAGACATTTCAAACATTGGGTTTTACAATTAATCAACTATAAATTGTTACATACATTCAAAAACATCAATCTTCCTTTTTATTTTAATCCTGACCTGACTCATGTTGTCACAGACCAGCCCGAGTAGACCCTGAACCAATCACCGAGGCCAGCCCACGACAAGTCCCGAGAGGCATTCCCGATCCTCCCGAGATGGTGACAAGAACCAAAGGCATCAATAGAGTACAAAAGGGAACGATTTCTACCATATATAAACATTCAAACAAACAGTGGAAATAAACGAATAGCCCAAAATGAATTTATATAAAAATTGAACTAAATAATATTTGTACAGGAAACTAAAAGTAGAACTAAACCAACAACTCAACTGAACAATCCCGATGACCAAATAACACCATGTGACACTTCTGGTCACTCTCCAACACAATGATCAAATGTATCCCATGGTGATTGAACTAAATATGAAACCTGCACAAGGGCTAAAAAAAGAAGAAGAATATAGGCGTGAGTATTAAAACTTAGTAGGTTATCCCGATATTCTATTCCCAATGCACATTCCATTAAAATAAAAGAAACACCAATTTATAGTTTTAAATTCAAGATATGAATGTATGGTTTTCAAATGTGGTTCCATGCTATAATAATTATCAGACAAAAACATGCATGTTTAATAAACAAAAATGCAAGTAACAATTTTTTTTCAAAGAGGTGAAACTTCAAAATGAAAATATTTTTAAGGAGGGCTGCTTTAAAGAATTTTAACTTTTAAATAAATAACACATACTACTGAATTTACCTACCAAACACACCGTATTCTGACGGTGATTACAAAATAGCCAATGAGCACTACTCACAGGAACACCCCTTGGCACTAGTTAGATGTGAGCCCCAGGTACCTTGAATCTCGTTGAATGTAACCATAATAAATATCTGTTCTCATGCACAAGACACTAGTATGGAACATACCCATAACCTAGTGGTCCCCAATCATCATTTTCATCATAGTCTAGTTATTGTTTTCATCGTCAAACTTGCTACGTGAAATAGAGGCCAACCCGCACAGATTCACTAGCATACTAGTACACGTCCGCCCACCTAGATACCTAGGATTCCCTTTAGTGCTCAATCAAGTTACACATATTATAAAATACACATTTCACACCCACATTCCATTAACAAACCATAAAAACACAAATAACCCATAATCTTTCTTCACATTTCTTACACTAATCAACAAACCGCTAAATATTTCGGTAAAACAATTTCATGATGTGTATTGAGGTTTTGCACATAAAACTCATTCAAAAAAACTATTTAAATTATAAAAAAACAAAAACACCAAGCCAAATCATATTTTTCAGCCCTAGAAACATTAAATAAAATCATTTAATGGACCATAAAATAATCCCAATTGTATAACTTGGTATACACAAGTAAAACACTCCTTCTTTTCTAGGAAATTCCAAACGAGACTTTAAACATTTTCTCATAACTGACGTTTGACGAAGGTATTAATTTTATTTTTTTTAAGGATTTGTATAAACACCATTTACAGAAGAAAACCAAATTCATAAATCTCTTATAATAGTCAGGTTACATATTCAAAACATAACTATTTTCATAAAGATGTGAAACGGTCCATTTTTGGGAAACTCTGGCCAAAATATATTGTAAACCAAAAACCCACTTATTTGTAAAAACAAATCCAAATTAGAATATAAGGACCCAAAAATACCATTTATAATTCTTCCAATTCCTTTATAAATCCAAACAAATAACTTTTAAATCACACATCACACATAAAATCCAACCGGGCAATTTAACGAACACATGTCATGACCTTTTTAAATAAACAAATTTATTTTAAGTACGTGAAAAGGAATAAAACACCAATTGAATTTCATATTTTAATTCAAGATAATGTAACATATTAAAACTACCATAAAACAGATTATAAACCTCACAAAATATTTTCAAAACATAACGAAATATTTAAACAAACACTTGTTGAGCACTTTCATGACAAAACAACACTACCTTTAATCATTTTCTCAAAAATAACGTTCGACTAAGGTATTCATTTTATTTTTTTAAGGATGTTTATAAAAACCATTTACATCAGCAAAAAACATTCCTAAATCTCTTATAATACTCAGGTTACATATTCAAAACACGACCATTTTCATAAAGATGTGAAACAGTCCATTTTTGGGAAACTTGGGCCAAAATATGTTGTACACCAAAAACCCACTTGTTTGTAAACAAAAATCCAAATTGGAAATCCATATAAGGACCCAAAAATACCATTTATAATTCTTTCAATTTATTTATAAATCCAAACAAATAACTTTTAAATCACACATAAAAGCCAACTGGGCAATTTACCGAACACATGTCAAGCCCTTTTTAAACAAAACAATTTATTTTAAGTACGTGAAAAGGAATAAAACACCAATTGAATGCCATATTTTCATTCAAGATACAGTAACATGTTAAAAATACCATAAAATAGATTATAAACCTCACAAAACATTTTCAAAAGATAATGGAACATTTAAACAAACACTTGTTGAGCACTTTCATGAAAAAACAACACTACCTTTCACAAAACAATGATTAAACAACCACTTTGCACACCATGAAAATTATACAAAGGATTAAAAACAATAATAAACATTTATATAAGTTTATGAGAATATTAAAATGATGAAACTTGAATGATAAAGGCAAGATCAAGGGATATCCTACCTCAAATCCTTGGCGTAATTGAAACGCACACCCGAAATCACCCTCCGCAGGTTTATAAACCCTAAAACTATAAAGACCAGACCTAAAAAAATATAAAACCCATCAAAAAAACATGGTATAACAAACCCCCAGGTCTATAAATACTAGTGGGAAATATAAATCCAAGAAATAATGAATGGAGGGAGAAGAGGAAGGAGAAAAGAGAAGGAATCTCACCTTTCTCCCTAGAAAACTCTTCGTCTTCCATTATATCTACAACCCTATAGAGAACAGAATGGCTTGAAACTTTTTTGAGACACTAATTAGGTCTGGAATAATCAGAGAAAGAATATTGGTGTCCAAAAGTTTACTAATTTATTGATTTATTAATGATACAATTTACCTTGTCAATTCTGGACGATTTGAGGTATCCTGAGAATTTTCGCCCTAATCCGTGACCCATATGAGCTCCAAAGAGGTAAAATAGATTATGAGGGTTAGGATAGGGTTATTGGATTCGAGGGGGAGGTAAAATAACCGAAAAATATTAAAAAAGGAAAATGATATAAAAGAAACGAATTATTATTTTTTAAAACAGGAAATGGGCCCATGGGCTGGCCCAATACATAAATAAGTAACCCAAATTCGCCCTGCTTATGAATTTATAATGGGTACAAAAGGATAAATAAGTTTTAATATATTAGTATAAGACAAGTGGGGTGTTGAATGTGTAAAAAGGATGAACAAAAGAGTTATAAAAGAAATAAATTCGGTTTTTAAAACTGTGAATGGGCTCACGGTTTGTCCAAATCATGAAGTAACCACCCTTTCTTCAAAAACTACTAAACAAAAAATGGGGATCCCAAATTATGGTGGTTAGAAATATATGAAACTTAAAAAATCAGGATTAATCTCACAAAATACCCATGATAAGGATCGGGATTTCCAATGGACCGGATCAATACAAAGACAAAAAAACCATGTTTGACAATTCTCCCCACCATTAAAGCTTTCCGCCTCCAGAAAGCCATAACACTTTCCAGATGAAAAAAAAACAACACCTAAGGATTACATAACAACATAATCCAGCCTCTAAAGATAATTAAATATCAATAAACAAAAATTCAACTTAATACTCTTGCCCACACAAAAAACAACTCACAACCACGTCTGGAGAATCAACGGAAAGATGAAGCCACCACCTCCACAACCAAGCCAAGAACCCGATTGTTGGGCCTTCTCTCAATGAACCCAACCATCACCCAAACCAAAGAGAACTCACAAAAACCAAATATCCTAGGGGATTCCCGAATGGACTCCCCACCATTAAGAATCAACTAGCACTAGAAATATTCTTAGGATGAAAATCCAGGAGACCCATGGTGGGTCTCCCCACCATTTGAAACCAACTAGCAACGAACCGACAAGAATTGAACATGAGCTAGAATTGGCCGTCACTCACACAAGCCTAAAAAAACCTCCTACAAAAACCTACTATACCAATTTAATACGGTTACAACATGAACATATAAACTACCCACTCCCGAACGGAGGGTACAAGAACTTGGCTAACACATTCAGCACGGTTCTGGACCACCACCACTTTAGGATGGGAGGGAAGGGGACCCATGAATTTGGCCACTGAAACCACAAAAGAAAAAAATAAACTACCCAAAACTCTCCACCTATGAATAGTTATCACCAAGACTACACCTAATTTTTACAGGCGGTCCACACAGGGACATTGATTGAAAACCCACATCCATGAAGGAATAACCATAGACACTGTTTGAGGGGTTAAGTCCACCACGCTTGTTGCGACAAAGGGGAATTCACAGAAATGAGGAACCAAAAAATTGACATAGAAACTAACTTACCAAAACTTAGGAGTAAGGATCCTAATCGAGCACTCCACAGCTCTGTCGATATCCAGACTACGTGAAAAGCTTCACTCTGAGGCCTATGGCTGGAGCCCTGATTCTTGAAGCATTTGCTGCACCATAGTCAAGTGATAAGGATCACACCACTCAAAAAAAAAACCACACATGATCACAAAAAAACCTTTATCTAAATATTAACCCATATATATATATATCAAAATTCTATCTCACTCCAAATGTGGGGCATAATGGACAAGGAATACGACGAAACACATCAACATCACCGAACACAACTGCTCTGCCCAAAAGAATTATCACGACCTAGAAGCACTTTTAATAGATCCCAAACATCTCTCTATTCCAACAAACAGGTTGAGGGATCATCCAAATAGGTGGATTTAAAATTTTAAATGAATCCTTAGGTTGATCATCAGGAAATATTTCCAATGGAGAACTATCCATGGCCACATCACAACATCAAACACATCTTTAGAAACACAATGAAAATTAGTCCAAAACCGAGCCACCAACAAGATCTCATCTCTAGATAGAAAAATAGTATGAATTCTAGATCACATGGAAGATAACCAAATAAAAAACTCTTCTAAGACATAGAAAAATCATTCCACATAACCATTGGTTTTAAAAAAATTCACAATTTTCAGCTCAAAACAATTTTGAAAAAACAAACTAACTTGGTGGGTTTCCACATTCACCAATGGTGTTTCATCAAGTCTCACCCACATGCACTTTTACATGCCACCCAGGCACAAAACCACCATACCATATAGGCCATCTTTCCAGATATAAATAAAAGCATGCATGTGAGCACCCATGAAAACACCAAAGGCTAAAACAAAACAACATCATTCCAAAAAAAATACCTTCATAAGGAACACCAACCACGAAGTCAAAAAACCTTTTCATATTTCACAAAAATACCCACAATTAATTAAGAAACATTTTCTTAAAACCTACCCCTTTTAATTTTTGAAATCATTTTAAATAACCAAGCCACTCTAAACAACCCCTTCCCATTTTTTTTAAAAAAAATCAGCAAGGTATATTTTCATAATCTGAGGTCCATTGAGACCAATACCGTTTATAGTAAAACACCAATCGATCAAAACAAATTTCCAAAACTAATTTATCTGATTCAAAATCTTTTTAACATCCCAAAATACCCCATTTAAAACCATGATCCAGAATCAACTTAAAATGATTCACAATTTCAAAACATTTTATTTCAACAAACCACAAGTTTAGATTATGGATAATACAATCCCTTTAAATCATTTCCACTTCCCTCTATTTTTTATACAAAAATACAACCTTCCAAAACCATTCTTATATTTAATTTATGAAACCCCATTTTTCTCTTTTCAAAATCTAATCCTTCCTTTTAAACCCATTTCCACAATTCTCACACAAGGATTTTAAAAACAAAAATTCAGAATTCAAGAAAGGTTTAAGAGACCCAAAAAAGGGAACTAGTGTTGGTGGGTGACTTGACCATATGGTTGGAGGCCATATGCCAAACACAACACCAACACAGAGAGACTTATTAGGAACATTCCCAATTTCCACATGGATATCCAGGACCTGTGAGCTCACGTAGGCCATTAGTCAGACTCCCTTTGTCATATCCCAACACCATAAAATCAACTAGAACAAAGGACACTAATAAAACTGGACTCCCATGGAAACCTGAGGATTGGAATAAGAAAGCGTTTGCGACACTCTTCTTGCACATACCCCTAAAGTCCCAATAATTCTACTCCATCTACCTTGACATCCCCAAAATAAAAAGGGTGATCTAAATAGAAAGGTATGCTAAGAGACAACCTCCTCTGATACCATTTTGTCACGAACCAGCCCGAGTCGACCCGGAACCAATCACCTAGGCCAGCCCACGACAAGTCCCGAGAGGCGTTCCCGATCCTCCCGGGATGGTGAAAAGAACCAAGGGAATAAATATAGTACACAAGGGAATGATTTCACCCATATATAAACAATCAAACAAACAACAGAAATAAATGGACAGCCCAAAATGAATTTATATAAAAAATTGAACTAAATATTATTTGTACAAGAAACTAAAAGTAGAACAAAACCAACAACTCAACTGAACAATCCCAATGACCATATAACTCCATGTGACACTTCTGGTCACTCTCCAACACAATGATCAAATGTCTCCCAAGGTGATCGAACTAAAGATGAAACCTTCACAAGGGCTAAAAAAAGAAGAAGCCTATAGGAGTGAGTATTAAAACTCAGTAGGTTAGCCTGATATTATATTCCCAATGCACATTCCTTTAAAATAAAAGAAACATCAATTTATAGTTTTAAATTCAAGATATGAAAGTATGGTTTTAAAATTTGGTTCCATTCTATAATAATTATCAAACAAAAACAAGCATGTTTAATAAACAAAAATGAAAGTAACAATTTTTTTCCAAGAGGTACAACTTCAAAATGAAAATAGTTTTCAAGAGGGATGCTTTAAATAATTTTAACTTTTAAATAAATTACACATACTACTGAATTTACCTACCAAACACTCCATATTCCGACGGTGATTAAAAAATAGCCAATGAGCACTAGTTACAGGAACACCCCTAGGAACTAGTTAGTTGTGAGCCCCAGGTACCTTGTATCTCGGTGAAAGTAACCATAATAAATATTATTTCTCGTGCACGAGCCACTAGTAGGGAATATACCCATAACCTAGTGGTCCCCAATCATCATCATCATCATAGTATAGTTATTGTTTTCATCGTGAAACTTGCTACGTGAAACAGAGGCCGACCCGTACAGAATCACTAGCATACTAGTACACGTCCGCCCACCTAAATACCGGGGATTCCCTTTAGTGCTCAATCAAGTTACAAATATTATCAAATAGAAATTTCACATAAAAATTCCATTACCAAACCATAAAAACAAAAACATCCCATAATATTTCTTCACATTTCTTACATGAATCAACAAACCGCTAAATGTTTTCGTAAAACAATTTCATGAAGTGTATTGAGGCTTTGCACCTAAAACTCATTCAAAAACACTCTTTCAATTATAAAGACACATCAAAACCAAACCAAATAATATTTTTCAGCCCTAGAAAAATTAAATAAAATCATTTAATGGACCATAAAACAATCCCAACTGCACAACTTGGTATACACATGTAAAACACTCCTTCATTTCTAGGAAATGCCAAACGAGCCTTTAAAAATTTTCTCAAAACTAACGTTTGACGAAGGTATTAATTTTATTTTCTTAAGGATGTGTATAAACAAAATTTACATAAGAAAACCACATTCATAAATCTCTTATAATACTCAGGTTACATATTCAAAACACAACCATTTTCATAAAGATGTGAAACAGTCCATTTTTGGGAAACTCAGGCCAAAATATATTATAAACCAAAAACCCACATGTTTGTAAAAACAAATAAAAATAAGAAATCCATATAAGGACCCAAAAATAACATTTATAATTCTTCCAATTCCTTTATAAATCCAAACAAATAACTTTTAAATCACACATCACACATAAAAGCCAACCAGGCAATTTACCGAACACATGTCATGCCCTTTTTAAACAAAACAATTTATTTTAAATACGTGAAAAGGAATAAAACACCAATTGAATTTGATATTTTCATTAAAGATACTGTAACATGTTAAAAATACCATAAACCAGATTATAAACCTCATAAAATATTTGCAAAAGATAACAGAACATTTAAACAAACACTTGTTGAGAACTTTCATGACAAAACAACACTACCTTTCACAAAACAATGATTAAACAACAACTTTGCACACCAAGAAAATTATCCAAAGGCTTAAAAAAATAATAAACATTTATATCAGTTTAGTAAATTATTAAAATGATGAAACTTTAATGATAAAGGCATGTGCAAGGGATATCCTACCTCAAATCCTTGGCGTAATTGAAACGCACACCCGAAATCACCTGTCGAGGGTTTATAAACCATAAAACTATAAATAACAGACCTAAACAAATAAAAAACCCATAATAAAAACATGTTATAACAAAACCCTAGGTCGATCAATACTAGGGGACTATATAAATCGTAGAAATAATGAAAGGAGGGGGAAGAGGAAGGAGAAAGGAGAAGGAATCTCACCTTCACCCTAGAAAACTCTTCGTCTTCCATTATATCTGCAAACATATAGAGAAGTTAATGGATTGAAACTTCTTGGAGACACTACTAAGGTCTGGAAGAACCAGGGAACGAATATTGGTGTCCAAAAGAGTACTAATTGATTGATTTATGAATGATACAATTTACCTTGTCAATTCTGGATGATTTGAGGTATCCTGATAATTTGCGCCCTAATCCGCGACCCATATGATCTCAAAAGAGGTAAAATCTATTATTAGGGTTAGGAAGGGTTATTATCTTTGAGGGGGATGTGGAATCACAAAAAAATATTAAAAAATGAAAAAGATATAAATGAAACAAATTATTTTTTTTAAAACAGGAAATGGGCCCATGGGCTGGCCCAATACCAAAATAAGTAACCCAAATTAACCCTGCTTATGAATTTATAATGGGTCCAAAAGGATAAATAAGTTTTAATATATCATTTTAGGACAATTAGGAAGTTTGATTGGTGAACAAGGATGAAAAAAAGAGTTATAAAAGAAAGAAATTCGGTTTTTAAAACTGGGAATGGGCTCACGATTGGCCCAAATCATGAAGTAACCACCCTTTCTTCAGAAAATACTAAACAAACAATGGAGATACCAAATTAGGGTGGTTAGACATATATGAAACTTCAAAACTAAGGATTCATCTCACAAAATACCCATGAAAATGATTGGGATTTCCAATGGACCAGATCAATACAAAGACAAAAAAACCGTGTGTGACACATGCCATTTCCAAATAGAACAAACCTACTCAAAAAAAAGATAACACCTATATAATAAAACATTATTTTATGTTATTAATAATATAAATATTTAAATAATCATAAATTGTTAATTATACTAAAATTAATTTCAATTTTAAATAAAAATATGCACTTCAAGTCATACCATTAACACTGTGCATCTGATTAAGGTATAGCTTATTCCAACACATCTAAAATGAATTATGGATCATTTTACTAAATTATAAATAAAATATGAATTTTTTTCTTAGTTTTTTGTATTTTAGTAGTCTTTTTCAGTAAAATTTCATTTTAAATTGGAAACACAAACATTTTACTCAGCTTGATCACATCATGAATAAGTTTTATATGAAATGAATTCCTACATTTAATAAATGAGTTATGAATATTTGTCCTGAATTGTCTAAAAATCCATGAAAATTTGATCAGTTTCGATGAGTGAAACTTTTTTGAACTAAAATGTTGATTTTAAACTAATAACTGATACTTTTAGTCATACCAGTCACATCATGTATCAGATTGAGGTGAGGCTGATTCCTACACATCAAAAATGTTTTGTGCACCATTTTCGTAAATTATCAAAATAATACGAATGTGTTTTCTCAGTTTTGAGTAGGATAGTTTTCCATTTTACTAAAATTTATGGGAATTTTAAATATAAAGATTCACTTTGAGTCATATCAATCAAACCGTGTATCGAATTGAGGTGAGGTTTATTTTTACAAGTCCTAAAGGACTTATGGACCGTTTTACTAAAGTATCAAAAAAATATGAGTTTGTTTTCTCTATTTGGAGTAGGACACTTCACTTTTTTACTAAAATATCATTTTAAAATTGAAAGACGCACTTTTGACTCATTCTGATCACATTGTATATCAAATTGAGGTACATATAATTTATACACATCAAAAATCACTTATTGATAATTTTCCTATTATATTTAAACAATTTTAATGAATTTTATATATTCCTATTAGGTCATTTTTCCTTCATAATAATTTTTTTGTCAATTTTAAATAAAAACACACACTTGGATTCATACCAGTCACATCATGCATTAGATTGAGGTGCTGATGATTCATACATGTCTCAAATCACTTATGGATAATTTTCATAATGTATAATAACAATATGAATGTGTGTGTTCTATTTTTAGTAGGTCCATTTGTGTTTTTTACTAAAATTGGTGTCAATTTTAAATAAATATTCACATCAAGTCATACTGGTCACACCGTGAATCAGATTGAGGTGAAGCTGATTCCTACGTGTTCTAAATCACATATGGACTTTTTTCTAAAGTATCAAAAGAATATGAATGTGTTTTCTCAGTTTTGAGTATGTCACATTTCCTTTTTACTAAAATATCATTTCAAGTTGGAAACACACACTTTCACTCATATTGATAAATTTGTGTATCAGGTTGATGTGAGATTGATTCTTACACTTAAAAAATGATTTATGAACTGATTACCTAAATTATTAAGAAAATATGATTGTGTTTTCTAGGTTTTCATTGAATGAAACTTTTTAAATTCAAATGGTGATTTTAATCTGATAACAGACACATTGAATCAGTTGTATTTTTTACTAAAATTAACGTCATTTTTAAATAGAAAGAATTAATTGGATTTATAACGGTCACATAGTGTGTCAAATTGATGTGAGGGTGATTTATACAAATCCTAAAGTCTCAAAATAATACATAATTAAAATTATTCCATGATTTCCATTTAATTTATTTATCGAAATACCAACACTTCATGAGAATATTTGAAAAAACTACCTCAAATAGAAAAAAAGAATCCACAGGTATAAAAACAATTATAATGTTTAATACAAAAAAAAGTAAATTAACAAAAATAAGAAGTAATACATTAATTATAGGGAAAATGATTTTCATATTAAAATATCAAGATTACCTCTATGATTGATAAGTAGAGGGAACATAAAGGAACGCGACAAATGTCAACACTACAAGAGAGAAAGGTTTTGAGGGAGAATGTGTCTATGAAGTTTTTATGTAGAAAGTCATGAAAGATGGACACAACACACCAACTTAAACAAAATAATCCACCTATATAAGAAAAAAACTATTCTGTGAGTGATACTAAAAACAAATAAATTTATCATAAATATGAAACAATAAACAAATTTGATAGAAAATGTCTTAACTGTGAAAAAAATCAAGATTACCTTTAAAATTGAGAAGATACAACATCATTGCTATTCCTGTAAATGTAGTGGAGGGAACCTAAAGAATGTGATAAATGCAATACTATAGGGGTGAAAATGTTGTGAGGGAGAAGAATTTTATGGATGTTTTGGTGTAGAAAGGAAAGAAATATGGACTAACCACCCAACTTGAACAAAAGAATCCACCTGTATAAAAAAATAATTATTATGCGAGTAATACTAAAAAGAAATATATTAAAAATAAATATGAAACAATAAATTGATTTTAGGAAAAATTATTTTACAATGAAAACATCAAAATTTAACTCTGTAATTGAGAAGAAGTAGTGTAATTTCTCTTCCTCCAAAGGTAGTAGTGAGAACTTGAAAGGAAGTTATAAAGTATTAAATTAGTGGTGAAAATGTTTTGAGAGAGAATACATATAATGAAGTTTAGGTGTAGAAAGGAATAAAATATGGGCAGACCACTCCATCCTGAACAAAGGAATCCAACTGTATAAGAAAACAATAATTATTTTAGTAATACTAAATATAAATAATTGTTCACATAAATATGAAATAATACATTAATTCTATGGAAAATGATTTTATTGTAAAAGCATCAAGATTGCCTCTATGATTGAATAGAGACAGTGTAATTAATCTTCTTGAAAAGGCATTCCACATGGAAATAAATTTTCTAAAATAAATGATATCTCCATGGAATAATGAAAATTAAATCAATGTTTCATTATTTTTTTGGGAAAATATAGAATGTATGACATAAAATTACATTTATATATTTCCAAATGGTTTCATTTATTATAGTTTGTTCTTCGGAGGGATTAGTAAAATAATCATGTGTAGAGGATGTTGTCTGTATGAGTATTTAAACATTTAATTTAGATTAGGTTAATATTTTTATGAACATATAATAATATGAGTAAAAATATAATATATTAAAAAAAATTGTACCTTATCATTGAACTCTATTTAATTTTTTAAAAGATTCAAGTATTTGGTTCCTCTATCGATAACCAAAATCCTCTATTTATGGTCCCCTCTGTAGAACAATACATTATCTAAATTTGGACCTTCATGAACTGATTTTTATGTCCCAATTAAAGGGTTATCCTTGATTGAATATATAATTTAATTAGAGAGAAAATAATATAGGATCATTTCCTTGATTTAGGTGATGTGGTGCACATTGTAAAGTAAATGATACTCACATATTGAATAAATGAAATTAGAGTCATACTGGTCACACTATGGGTTAGATTAAGGTGTGACTGATTACTATACATAAAAATTACTTGTAGATCATTTTCATAAAGTATCAAAACAATCTGGCTATGTTTGTTGAGTTTTGAGTAGGTGAGTAGTCCAAATTACTAAAATTCAAGTCAATTTTAAATAAGAAGACACACTTTGAGTCATATCATTCACACCATGAATTAGATTGAGATAAGGATAATTATTACATGTTCTAAATGGCTTATGGATAATTTTCATAAATTATCAAAATAATCTGAATGTGTTTACTTGGTTTTGAGGGTGTCACTTGTCTTTTTTACTAAAATGTCATTTTAAACTTGAAACACAAAATTTATCTCATATCAATAACAACATGTATTAGATTGATGTAAGGCAAACTCATACACATAAAAAATGAATTATAATTCAATGTCCTAAATTATCACAAAAATCTTAGTGTGTTTTCTTGATTTCCAATGTGTGACATTTTTTGAACTAAACTGCCGATTTGAAGCTGATAACAGACACATTGAGTCATACTGGGCATACCATGCATCAAATTGATGTGTGAATGATTTAAAAATGTAATAAATGACTTATATATTGTTTCCCAAAAGTATCAAACCAATATGAAAGTGGTTTCTTGGTTTTGAGTAGGTCAGTTGTCCTTTTTATTAAAATCAATTTTATTTTTAAATAAAAAGACGCACTTGGAGTCATACAACCACATCGTGCATCAAATTGAGGTAAAGTTGATTTTTACACATCTAAAATTAAATTTGGATGCTTTTCCTAATGTATCTAATAAATACTAATTCATTTTCTTGATTTTGATTATATCAATTGTTGGTTTTTCTAAATTGACTTTTAAAACTGGAAACACATACTTTGACCTATACTGATCACATTATGTATCAGTTTGGAGTGAGAGTCATTACTATATGTTAGAAAGGACTTATGAATCAATGTACTAAATTATAAATAAAACCCATTTTAATTTCCATTTTTATCAGTGACTAAAATTTTTTGAACTAAAATATCATTTTTAAACTGATAAGGGACACATTAAGTTATAGCAGTCACACCATGGATCGAATTGAGGTGTGACTATTTTTTTCATGTATAAAATGACTTAAGGATCATTTAACTAATTTTAAATGAAGTAAATTCCCCTATATACCTCTTTTTTCAATCATATAAGACCCTATTATTTTTTTTAATAAAATAATCCCTATTAAAAATTCCATGTTTTATCGAAAAAATTATAAAAAAAATCATTAATAAATTATATTATTATAGTTTTATATGGATATTTATGTGGAAATTATTGGATAAAAATGAAATTAATTAATCATTAACTATGAATCAATGTAAAATTAAATAAATTAATATTTTTAAAATACACTTGTCAGCTGGAATTACATTATATCAACCAAAGACCCTCGGGCTGCGAATCACTATAGTTACATATTTTGATTATTTTGTCTCCACTCTCTCTATTTCTTGTTTCCCTTCACGATATCGTATATATGGTTTTAAGATATTTAATCTAGAATTATTTGGTAGAAATGGAGGCTTCAATTTAACAACTAATGCCAATTGATAATTCTCACAAATGGGAGGCATTTCCCCTTTTAGAGAACACAATGAAGTACAATGGGAAATGCCTTCCATTTAATTTATTGTGTTCTATAAAAGGGTAAATGCCTCCCATTTGTGAGAATTACACCATTGAAAATATTTATGAACTTGACGCCTTCAATCCACCAACTTCTTCCAGATCAAAGATCCATACAACTAGAGAAAAGATGGAGTGACAGGCAGGAATGAAATAGAGAGCACGAAGATAGAAGAATCATAATACGCAACTACGGGGATGCGCAACTCGGTGGTCTTGGGTTGTATAGTGAAATTTCAGTAGAAGAGTGCATTTCCTGGAATTAATTTACATGATTACACATAGAGGCAGAGTTGATGATGAATTCATTTCATTTTTTGACCCTGAATTTATCTATAGGGATCCGAATAAAACTTTAATAAAATAAATTGTTGATAATTTTTTATATTGATTTTTTCTCGATAAAACATGATTTTTAATCGGTTTTATTTTATTAAAAAAATTATAGGGCATTATATGATATAAAAAAGCTGATGGAGGTGTGTACTTTGTTTATAGTTATCTTGATAGGTAATAAACCTAAACGGGGTTTACGCCTTCCTCTGTGAAAATATAAAAAATCGAGGTCACTAATCATTCAATACATAGATATATGAAGTGGATCTACATAAATATTTTATATAAATGTTATATATATATGTATATGTATATTATTAGAAACTTTATCTGAATATAATTCGATATATATATTATTTATCATATTTAAATTTATTTAAATAAAAAATATATTATTCCATGTATATATATAATACTATTTTATTCTAATTACTGTGAAAAAATACAATTAATAATAATTTAAAATTTATATTAATTATAAATAATTATTATTTCGGGTAATTGTTTATATAAAAAATTTATTGAAATATTAGAGAGTTTAATTATTTCAAAAAAAGTATATACTGTTATGTAATTTCGTTATTTGGAAAGTAACATGAGTTTACAATATTTTATTGGTTATTTATGTATAAATTATATTGATGTTAATTAAATGATTATATAGTGCTAAAAAATATATATAACTAAAATAATGAATACCTATAAAATATTTCTAATATACAGAATTTGATAATATTCATTATATTCTTTTTGGAATAAATGATTTAGGAACCTATGGATTCTCGGGAGGCTATCTAATACATATTGAGTGATCCTTGAGATTCTAGGGAGGTCCTTAATAAAGTTGGCATAAAGCAATAATACACATCAACAAGATATATCATAAACAAAGGAGAAAAACAAACCAACCCTTGCAACATTTATCCCATAAACATTTCAACATATATATATATATATAATTAAATTTATAATACATATAATTTCAAAAGAAATACCCATTTAAACATAATTTTTAATGAAAATAATTATACCCCCTTCATAATTTGGAAATCCAGAACCATGATTTATTAATAAATATGTAAAAAATCTCTCTTACATTATGTGTTCTAAAAATTAATATAAATAGATAGAAAGATATATATATATATATATATCGATGTAAAATAAACATAAATTGATAAAAATATATGTAACCCTTACACTAGAATATCACAACATAGTAAAATAAATACAACACCATACTACATTTGAAAAGAGAGAGTCATAGAAAATAAATAAACATGGAATCAAATAACTAATATTTATCTTAAAATAAAACAACACAATTATGAGAAAATAAATTTTTGAGGGAAACCTCTTACATAAGAATATTGAAGAAAAATTAAATAAAAATATTACCTTACATGAATAACATAATATCATCTTCTGTTGCTAATTCTCCACATCATCAAACTGAGAATTGGTTTTCTAAATCAAATTTCTCAAAACCTACAAAAGAAATTGATTAAAAATTGAAAAAAAAGATGGGGTGTATGTGGAGAAAGTAAAGATAATTGATTCAAAACATCAATTTAAAAAAACAAAATAGGATTTCCAAAATAGTAGTCAAGAAAACAATAGATCATAACACAAAAGAAAAATAGAATACAAGAATCAGTGAACAAATAAATAAAGAAAATAGGAACCTAAAAAGGAATATAAAAAACCCCCATTCTGAGATCTCAAAATGACAAATACAAAAATAAAATCAGAATCTATAAAGGAAAATACATGCCTACATCACTATGTTGAAGAAAAATCGAGACCCTTAGATCCAGATATCATTGTTTTATTTGGAAACCATAACTACAACCAAACACCAGATGTCGAACGATGTTTGAGAAACTAGAGTCAATGGGTTCGTGTGATTCTTGTGGGTTTGTGTGATTCATGATTTGATTCACCGAGGAGGAGCACTAGCAATGGGTGGATTCCATGGAACGCTTCTATTATTGTGACGGTTTCGCAATAGGTTGGTTTTTTTAATCTGATTGGGACACTGTTATCAGTGCTTTTTAAAAGCATTGATAAAAGGCATATTTATCAACACATTTTAGTAGTGATAAAGGTGGTTCTTTTCAATGTTAAAAAAGTGCAGAAAAATATTTCTTTTATCAGTTCTTATTACTTAAACGCTGATAAAGGATTTATAATTACAATAATAAAAAAATGTTTTTGTAAATATATATATAATTCATAAATATATATAAATATTAATATAGTATATATATTCCTTATTTAAATATTTTTATTATAATTTTATAACTATTGAAATATATAATTATTCATTTATAATTATATAAATATTTTTAATAAATAATATTTATATATTTTTACATTTTTATATAATTATATATATTCATATAATTATATATATATACATATTTAATAAATATATATAAATTTAAATATATAAATTTAATCATTATTTATATAATGTTATTATAAATTTAAATGTTATTTAAATATATATAATTATTTATTTATAATTATATGATTACTTTTAAAATAATAGTTATTATTTATAATTATAAACATATCCATTTATAAATATATTATGTATAATTTTCAATATATTTATTTATTAATATTTCTATTTATAAATATTTTTAACAATTATTTTTTTAACTTTATTAATGAATAACTAATTTTAAGTGAATTCATGTTAAAAATGAGTAAAATAGAATAAATTAAAAATAATTACAGCCTAAAAGCATTGAGAAATTTGGATGATTTCTGTGTGTGTGCATTGTATATAAAAATACATTAAATACATATATGTAAAATCAAGATAAAACACATTTGATCTATGTTAAATTGAATAATCAAACGATATTAAATTATATGTCCATTACACTATGCAATTAATTAGTATTTTTAATTTATATTTATTTTTAATTATAAAATATTTTTCAATAAATATACAATTATTTATTGTATAGAAGATAAATATTTTGTAATATATAAATCATATTTCCATACATTAATATATATATATTTAACATATATTATTTATAAACATTATCAAAAATCATCTAATTAATAAAATTTTTAATATTTTTTTTCAATTTACTTATTTCTAATTTTAATTTGTTTAATTTTCATTTTTCATATATATATATATATACATTTAATAAATACTAATTATTAGTTCTTATACATTATATATTGTATAGTGAAATTATTAATTTCTATCAATAATTATTTAATTAATAAAATGTGTAAGGTTTTTTAAATAAACCCATTTATTATTTTATAATTATTTAATGACTTCATTTTATTTATTTGGACCTTTAGTTGTGCTAAAAAAGCACTCATAAAGGACTCCTTTATGAGAACCAAAAATACAGCGTTGAAAAAGGGTTCCCTTTATTGGTGATGAAAATAAAATGCTGATAAAAGGTATCCTTTATCAGTGGTAATAATGAATCATGGATAAAGGGTACCTTTTTGTAGCTCTAAAAATAAAGCACTAACAAACAGAAAAAATATTCATTACTTTTTATAGGGCTAATAAATATGGTATTTAATAGCCTTTTTTTCTAGCACTGATAAATATGAGTGTTGTTAAACACCAGTTTCGTAGTAGTGAAAGCTTTATAAATGAATAATTAATGAAATAAGAAGTACTTCTATAAGATAAATAACATATACCGATGAAATAATAACATGACCTTAGGAATACTAATATGGCCCTTATGAAAACTAATCCAGTAGAACGAATAGTAAACTCATCTGTTATAGTGTAAATAAAATTTAATCATCTTATAAGAGAAAATATGATATAATTATATCATAGTATAAGTAAGAAATTATTTTTATATAATTTTAATTAAGTGTTGGAATTTTTGTAAGTCGTAAATATTTAATTACAATTTTATGATTAGTGTAATAATTTTTAAGAAAGTTTAATCTCATAAAATATTTTCATAAATTAAAATTTTTATTTCTTATGATTTTAATATAATTTTATGACACATTAAGTAATTTTTCAATCTTATAAAATGAGTTATAATTTTATGATTTGTATTTTCAAAGTAAATTAGGATTTTAATTAAAAATTAAAATACATATATTTATATCATTATATTCATAAAATGGATTTGATTTTATAATTCTATATCTCAAAAAAATGGTTAGGGTTATTTTTTGCAATTTTTCAAAAACACATGATTTTTTATGAATAGTAAAATACGATAATTTTCAATAAATGATAAATACCTGAATTTTTTAGTCATTGTTGATGTAAGGATGATGTAACCACCTTAGTCTCTAACCATATTTAATTATTCTAATATGTTTAGATATAATGATCAAACTACTCATATTCTGGAGGAAAAATAATAAAGTAATGAATACAATAATGAGAAAACACCCCTATCCTCCACTATAAATACCACCCCTAACACCCTCTTTTCCTCACACAACTAAATATTTGTTCCATTTAACAATTTTTCCCAAATATATCCCTTATCACCTCTCCCATTTATAGGAGATCTTGGTCACATAAAAAGACAAAAATCTTCCTGCTGAGGATGTTTTCAGGGAGGATAAATCCAATGGGTAAAATCCTCTTCCTTTTTTTAAATTTCTTTTCAATTTAATTTATTTTATTCTATTCTCCTCACCTTATATTATCCAAAAGACATGATAACTCAAGTATGTTTAATATAATTTAGTTTTATCATGTTAATGTAATATCCATCATCAAAATCATTTCTCTCTCTCCTATACTCTAAAAATGAAATCATCACCCATGATGTATCAATTTACTGGTATCTTGGGCGATGCAATTTCAACTTCCTTTTACAGCTTCAAGGATTATAAAAAAAATTAAATGTTTGAAAATAGATTCTAAATATTATTTTATAAGACTTTTTATTTTCTATATTTAAATTTTATAAATAATACTAAATTAGGAAAAATGAATTCACTTTGACAGAAAAACCACAAAAAAAATAACCTAAAATAATGATAATTTAATTTTATCTAATGATTAATAATCATTCCACATAAACAAGTTCTTTATAATATTATTTAATCTTCTGGAAGATAATTTATAATATATAATAACAATTCTGTATATTTATCCTCATTTTACACGAACTATCATTCTTGTATACAAGCAAACCAATCATGCAAACCACAAAAATGAATGATTCTGAACGATGAAATTAAACTCAATAACTCATCAAAAATACCATAAATGAACTTAATAAAACCTTAATGAATATGTTTCATGTATAAAAGGTTCTATATTTGTTATTTAATGAATCTAATTTGATTATATAGGATATTAAAGTGAAGAAAAAAATTAGACATAAGGTTAGGGGAATTATTGAACAAAACTCTATTTCATTGTGTTTTCCCTCCTTCAACCCAATTTTAGTATGGATATTCCATAAGTATCATTTATCTATAATTATGTTACACTTTTTGTGATATACATGTTTTCTACTTGAGTTTATGAAAAACACATTTTTTTCTAAAAGAACTCCTCATTCAAAAAAACACATCTTTTACTTCTCGGGATTATTTCTTCTTCAATCAAGGTTGATGATTCATATATGATATATGTTATTCCCAATTTAATTTGGAAAACAAATTTTTATGAATTTATGATTTATAAAATGAAACCCATTCCTTTTGATGGGTTATTTTATGTCTAATATTGATATATGTTCTATGTGGCATGTATGATAATGTAAAGTTATAATGTTATGGGTACACCTATAATTATAAAGAGAACCAATGAATTTGGTAAAGTGATTTATCTAATGATAAAATTTAAATATTCATGAAGTTGATGCTAGTTGTTTTTACAATAATGTGTGGTATTTGACGACTAAGACATGGTGTTTCATTTATTTTCATTTCCACTTTCCAAGACTTTTCTAAATGATTCCTATCATGATTATGATCCTATTATTATGTTATGATGATTATGATGATTCTCACACCATGTTATATTGATTCATGTTTTTATCTATCATTTTAAAAGGATTTTAGCACACCCATTTCTTTAATGTATATCCTCAGTTGACCACTTGTACTAATGATAATTCAAAGGTCAATAAGAAGCAATTGGAGAATCAATTAAATAAATATTAATGTTTTATTTTGTAATTTTTATGTATGGTTTTAATTTTCCAAATATAGAAAGTCATTGGATCTTGGAAATGTAATGATTTTACACTTTTTATCATTAAAATTATGCAATTGTAATGTAAGAAAAACCATGGTTTTTATAGTGGGTATTAGAGCGCGATTTAGTTAATTTAGAAATTAGGACTAGATAAACATAGAGAAAACACTTAGTATGAGACTAAGTATCTATTAACACCAAATAAAATTTGATTTCAAAGATTATAAATATAGGGATCCAAAATTATATGTCTTTAGACTTAATTAATGAATGGAATAAATTATTTATTCATGACTTATTGACTTATGTTTTGTTCTATCCATTTCTATTTTAGAATATTGAGGGAACTAGGAGAACCTAGGCCAGAAAACTATGCGAGGGACAATGTATTGATTTCCCGAACAATATCCCCAATTTCATGGGAGGTTGAGTTCAAATTTTCATTAAAATACATACCCAGTATTCTTAGTTTATGAACAACAACCTAAATAATGTGGAACTTCCACCTTCACCTAAGAAGGAGCAATTGGATATCAAGTGTTTTATATGGAAATGACCACCAGTGTTTATTATATCTTTTGATCCACTAGTTGAGGAATATTTGTTTAACTCAATGTATACTATCTCTTCTTTTATTCATTGTTCTAAGATGGAAAAGGTGATTTTCTCTTTTTATCATCTAGATGGAGTGGCCGATCAATGTTGGGACTTGATTAAGAACACTAAGACAAATAAATATATTGAAGAGATGGAGTGGGAAGACTTTAATATAATGTTTCATAACAAGTATTTCCCTTTAACCCTTTGAAAAAATATGGATAGATAATTCATAGCTCTGGAGAAAAAGGAAGGAGTATCTGTCACGACCTATGAAGAAAAATTCACAAGGATTTCAAGGTGCATTTTGGGTTTTGTTAAATAGATTATAGAAAAATAGATTGATTCTTTATTGTTTTAAAACCAGACCTTAAAAAGGCTCAATAAATTAAAGACTTTCGGAGTTATGCAGAATTTTTTATATGTGCTATCAAAGTGTAGATGGAGTTTGGAGAATGGTCTGATGGCTATGGTTATAAGATATAAAAGATGGAGCATCCCATGATAAAGGTGGAAAGAAAAATCAACCACCCACATGCCAAAAATTTGGTAACAAGAATAAAGGTAACAATATCAAATGGATTGGGAAATGATTCAAGTGTGAGAGAGAAGGCCACCAGGCTCATGAATGTTGAAAAGACATGAGTATGTAGGATAATGTGGTGGAGGAAATGAGAGAACCATCCATGGTCCAATGCTACAACTATAGGGAGAAGGGGAACTTTAAAATAAAGTGCACTAAACCTCGAGTCCTCAAGGTTAATCAGTGAAACTATCCACCAATTCCAAAGGAAAAAGTTCAATATACATCAAAGGAAGTGGTTAGAGATAATCAAATACTATTATTTCTCTATTCACTATCCTCTTGGCAAGGCGAACAAGGTACCTGATGCTCTTGGCACAAAAGAATTGGCTACTCAATCATTGTTTCAGATTAAGACATACACTATCTTCATGGCTATGAAAATGATGGATTTTGAAATAATAATGGTGGGGAATAAATTCTTCCTTTACAAAATGACTTTCCAACCATCTATCCAAGATAAGATTAAACAGACATAAAGGGATGATCCAGAGTTACAAAATAATTTTAATGAAATAAAGGATAGTAATATACTTGATTTATATAACGACGATGATGGTGTTATTTGGTTTGGAATGAGGCTTTATATTCCTTAATAACTAAGGATAAAGAATGTTCTATTAGATAATGCACAACGCTCAACATTATCTATCCACCATGGGAGTACCAAGTTGTAAAGTGATCTATAAGAACACTTCTGGTGGAAAAACATGATGAAGGAGATTGCAGAGTATATCTCTAGGTACATGATATGTCCACAAGTTAAATCCGAGCTAAATAATTAAAAAGGGGTTTTGAAACCATTTCCTATACCCATGTAGAAATTGGATAATGTCACAATGTATTTTTTTCATGGTACTCCCAAATACATATCAAGGAAATAATGCAATATGGGTTATGGTGGACCAACTCAGCGAGACTGCTGTAACACCCAGACCCTAATTACCTAGAGTTGGTGCATTATTACATGCCATTGGCAGGATCCCAATAGATCAAGTCCCAATAGAATGATTAGTTTAGTATCCTTGGAAGTACTAGATACATACATAAGTTTTACATTACATCTATAAATAATGAAAAACAACATTGTGTCACCTTTGAACAAACTCATATACAATAGCCTATTCCTAAAGGTTATTAATGATATACTTCTCCATATCTTGGGAAAAATAAAAATAGAAAGGGATGAGCTCATATGCTCAGTAAGGATAACAATATAGTGAAAACTTTCATAAATAAGCATAAAAATTTAAGGCAATGTATAGGAATAAAACACAAGACTTTTAAACTTAAATTTCAGCATAATGTGGAAAATATAAATCAAATAATGACATTTACTTATTCAACTAGATATTCTACTTTTAAAATAATCACATGTAATATAAGTAGCTAATTTCATAATGATGGAATGCATAATGCCAGACAACATAACCACATAGTCAAGGCCTCGTTCCAAGACTACAAATAAGATTTTTTCAAGGCCTTATGCCAAGACACTAGTTTTTATCATGAGATCTACCGATGCATCAAGGAGCTATAGTTGGCACCACCCATCACATATTAATTCCAATTCATTCCTCATATGAAAATGATGAAACATAATCTAGACATTCGTATTAAAACCAGCATTTGAAATGTCAACATTTTAACCACAAACTATACATAGTATAAAAATAGCACATCTACAGTCAAAAATAACTCAATCAATACAATATGGAAGATTTTATTATAATAAAATAACCTCAATTGAGTTTAATTAAGGATATTGACATAGATTAAAATAATCATCAAAACTATTTGAGAGAAATGTCCCCCTTCTACTTGAAAACATTTAAATTTCTCACTATTTATCAAGATTCTGTTTAAAATAAATTTTTTAATCAATGTTTCCTATACAAATTTGAAACATTTAAAAGGAATTTTAATTTTAAAATAATAATTTCCATATAAATAAATAATTAAAACCATTTTTCAAACATGGACATTAATGAGAAATATTTAGAAGAAGAAATCATTAAAACATTTATAATGATATTTTAGTTAGAGTTACTAACCAAATGAGAGGCACTTGAATAAAAATAATTGAGGTAATCCAAAATTTATAATATCATAATAATAAAAGGATTCAAGATATACTTTGTGAAATTATAGTATATACACCCTATAAAAGTGAATTGGTGTATACCAACAAAGAAGTCTTAATTGAAGGTAAATTGAGATGAAATACCTTATAAAACTGTATCCTTAGGTTAAGGATAAATCAATGACATAATTATGTTTGAAAAATATAAATTTACTCAATATTATTGGCTATTAAATATATATAAACTAGAGGAAATTCACACATATTCTTGTAAAAACAACACCAATGTATTGGATGTTTAACTCAATGAATAGAAATTGAGTTAAAATTACTATTATCTAGTTCAGATCGATGACTTGAGTATTTATAAATGGTGTGATTATGTGTATAAAAATTACAACCACACAAAGTGGTGTGGAAATTACTTCATAATTAAATAAATACTAATTTCACACATAATCTTGGAGTAAAATAATCAATGAAGTTTGTGTAAAACCCAATGAGTGGAAATTGAAACTTGAAATTACCTTACCGATTTGTTAACTTATGGAAAATACACCCCATGAAAGAAGGATCATACAATGAATCTGTAAGTACCCAAAAAATAATGTATATTACACAAATAATACAATCATGGGTAGTACATACACCACATAAAACTGAAATAGTGGAAAATATAGCAAGAATCTCACAGGAATAAAAAGTGAGATGGAAACCCCTTACCTAGTCATTTTACTTAGTTGAGGGTTTGTTAACCACTAGTATAATGGTGAAATAATTTTTATTAAATTATAAAATAACCATATACAAAAATATGATATCATATATGATCTTTTAACATTGGTTTGTTAATAATAATTCAGTAGTATAATTATTTTGGGTGTTAACTGATTCGTTTTTCTTTATAAGTTTTCTTACATAAGTCATTTTTATTATGTATATGTATTATTTTATTCATATCCCTAATGATATTATGTTCTAAAAAATAATTTTTTAGTCCTAAAATTGTAATTTAACTTGAATGGTTACGATGGGGAATGAATCTCATCGCATTTGTCGAGATGGAAATCCGTACGTATGGATGAGCGACAATACCATTCTATTTATTGTGAAATAATAGGTAATTGGATGGTATATCATATATATAGAATCAATATCATGTTATATTTTTTATTAACATCAATTATACTCATTATTATACCCTTCCAAAATAATTAAGTGTGGAATAACAAACTACACCATGACGTGGAGACGGTAATCCGTACGTACACACGTATGGTGACTTTTCCATTATTAGGATAGAATGAATAATGAGTATGGTTGTACCATATTTATAATAACATCACAGTATGTAAAAGGTACTATAGTTACTATTTAGTTAAGGAAACAACAATGAATGTGGAAGTGGGAGAAGAAATGAAAATCAAAAGTGGTGATGAAATTATTACCCCTTCTTCGGGTGCTTCCTTTTGATTTGATCAATAGGGATCCTTGTGTTGTCTTTATGATCAAATTAAGGCCTTTAAGGTGAAGTGAGGGTAGTTGGTATGATATTTGAGCAGGGTTTGGCTGAGCCTAATGGATTTGGAGGTGTGATTTTGAGAGATGGGGAAGTACCCTTTTGTAAGAGAGGTGAGGGTCACTTTAGGAAAACCTTGAAATATTATTTTATTACATAATCATATGTATTTTATAATGTCTACAAAAGAATTTATTTTGAGGATATGGTGGGTATGGATCAAAAACATCTCAACCAAAAGGTTTTAGATTGGTTTATGTAACCATATTAACCTTATCGTTTATATTTAACAGTTGGTTAAATAGTTTAACATTTACCATGACTCCTTGTATTTGTATATTATATGGTTAAGAAACTTACTAAAAATGTCAAGAAAACCCCAAGTGGTTCATTAATGACATATCTATTATTATATGATTACATTGGATGAACCTTATATTTTTATTACTTATATATAATTTAATAATATCTTATTTGTTTTAATAACTCCTTTAAGTCAAATGTAACACCCCAATCTTCCACGGTACGATTCTCTTTGAATAATACAGTAGCGTGTGTTGTACGCAACTTTAAGAATCTAACAAACATTGACCAATTAAAGTAGCCGTTATGAATAGTAATACCCACTTTTTGAAATTTTATAAATTTTATCTCTCAAAATAGACTTCATTTTTGGATTCGGAATATCGAAATTAGCCTAGGGTGAAATTTTGGTAGTTTTCGGATAACTTTTATATTTTAACGAATAGTGAAAATTACTAAATTATAATTAAAAAACAAATTAATCGAACAAATTAATAGTGATAAATTATTACTTTTAGTGGTTTTAAGTTATATTTAGAATATAGTTTTACCATTTAATACAATTTTGTTCATTGGACATAATTTCACAGTTAAACCGGACATAAACAAGTGTCAATCTTTTGATAGTTATTATCTCTTAAAAACACTCTTTTCGTATTAACAACGGGAATTAATTTTAAATTAATTTTTTCCACTTCTGTGTTTTGAATTTGGAAAAATGGATTCCATACTTGGAATCAGGATGTCCAAATTGTGTAAATAGGTAACTATTATTTTTAGACATTTTGAATAATTACTTCGGTAAATATTTTATTTTCCATGGTTAAAGGAAAAATCTGGTAAATAAGGGTAAACAAATAATGTTATAAAAATAATAAATTACCCTAAAACATGTCCTAACATTATTGGTTGATACATGTCTGACCATGGGCATATTTGGGTCAATTTTGGGACTCCAGGATCCACTTGTAAGTGATAAGGACACTTTATATTAATTAAGTTAAAAGAATTAAAAAATGACATAAGCATATATCTTTTAGCAAAACAATTTTTACATAGGGTTATATATGTTTTATTTTTGACTATAAATAATCATTATAAAGATAAAAATACTTCTTACATAATGGTATTTTATTTATTATTTTTAGACATTTAATAATTAATATTATTTATGACACAATAATGATGCGGTATTTTCGTTATTAATGACAGAATCAAATAATTGGTATTATAAATGTTAAAATAAATATAATTTGAATTTTTTGATGACATGAACGAATTTTATTGGTTAATATGACATTATATGATTTCTTAAATGAATTTGGTTTAAATTAATAATGTTTTTATGATTTCAAAAAAACTCAATTATTTAATAGTGTCAAAATTGACATAAATGAGTTTTTAAAACAAATATTATATTTTTAATTGATATTATATTGCTAAAAATCTATGGTTTGGTCAAAGGACTTATGTCATGATATTTTCATAATTAATGGACCACTTTAGTGTCTTTTGGATGTATATTGTATGTTTATTAACTATATAATATAAAAATGCAAAGTGACATGGTAAATGTCAAACTAATTAACTAAGAGTTAAAACTAAAAGATAAGGTTAATATAATGACCCAAACCTGTATAAATTATATTGGTTGAAATTATTTTGACACATCCCCACCTTAGAATTTTAATAATACACTTTGGATCCATTATAAACTGAATATTAATTTATTATAAAATAATATTTCTAGCTTTTCCAAAGGTGCCCCTCATCCCTCTTATAAAAGGGCACTCCCCCTTTTCACTAATTCACACCTTCTAAGCCATTTGGGTCGGCCAAACCCTGCCCAAATACCCTCTCAAATATCCTCCCTTCATCTTAGAGGCCTTATTTTGATCAGAAATCCAACCTAAGGATACCTTTTGATCAAATCAAAAGGAAGAACCCGAAAAAGAGGAGGCTAAACGTACCCTTGACTAAAGGAAAGTGCAAGGTAAGGGGTTTTCATCTCACTACTTATTCCCATGAGATTCATGCCATATTTCCACTATTAACTTTTGTGTGGTGTATATACCGACCATAATTTTATTATTTGTGTAATACACTTTAATTTAAATGTATTTACATATTCATTGTGTGAAACTTCTTTCATGGGGTGTATGTTTCGTAAGTTACCAAATTGGTAAGGGTTTATTTCACAATCTCTTCATTATTCAAAGTTGTTTATTCATAATTATCTACTGGGACATCTTTATCATCCGCATCCATGTTTCTTAAAAATTTATTTCAAAACATTATTACTATTTTACAGAATATAGATTAAATTCATTTATACCCTTTTTTGACTTTTTATAAGATATTTATAAAGGAATCATTCCGTCGTTTTCCAAACAAGGTCCTTTTTAATCTTTTTGACAGAATTAAGGTATGAATGTCCTTTTTTTAACATATACGGAGGGTGTGGCTATTTTCTACTTTTATAAAATATTGGAAGCTTCCCTTACAAGCTTATAAGTATATTTTCAAAGTAAATGTTTTCTTTTATAATTATGTGACTTTTAAATGATTTCAAAAAAAATGATATATTTCTCTCAAATAGTTTTGATTTCATCTATGTCAACATCATTTGATAATGTTGACACTTGTTTCAAGTTGATTTATTATGATAAAAATCTTCCATATTATATTTAAGGCTTTGTGAAATGTTTTACTATGGATGAGTAATTTTTATGCCATTAATGGATTATGATTAATGTTTTGGAATTTCGTATTCTAGTTTTAATATGAATGTTTATGTTATATTTCATCCTCTTCTTATGATTAATTTGTTCAACTAGTATGTTCCGGGTTGGGGACCGGTAAAAGTAAGCCCTCTGGGTTTGGGTCCAGTTACAGCAGACCCTCCGGGTTGGTGTCTGGTTATTAGAGGCACTCCAAGTTGGTGTCTGGTTATTAGAGTCACTCCGGGTTGGAGTCCGGTTACAGAGGATCTCCGGGTGGCGTTCCGGTTACAGCTATCCCTTAGGTATTGGAATGAGGCCTTTAAATAGGAATTAATGTTCGGCATTATGCATTCCATCGTTATGAAAGTGGTTATTGATATTGAATGTGATTATTCAATTAGTATAATATCAATGTGAATAATTAAATGGAATTATTTCATTTTATTTCTGCCATATTATGCTGAAGTTCATGTTCAAAAGGCTTTTGTTTTAGTTTTATACATTTCCTTAAATATTTATGCTTGTTTTTGAAAGCGTTCGCTGTATTTCTTACCCATACTGAGCGTTTGATCTCACCCCTTTATATGTTTTATTTTCCCAAGATTCTAAGAAGTGTATTGTGATTGATATGCACGGTTAAGCCAAGGGAATAATGGCATTCATAAAGGATTATTTATGTTTTTTTATGTAATGTAACATTCATGTATGTAATCTATTTTCCATGACTGCTAAACCGATCAGTCCTTCGGGACATGATTCCTTGTAATCATGCCAATGTCTTAAAATAATGCACCAACTCTGGGTAACTGGGCTCGGGGAATTACTGTTGGTATCAGAGGATGTTTAGCAACATCCTTGGAAACTTGATTTAGATAAACTCTGATTAGAGCACATTACCCTAAGGTAGACATTGAGGATTATTATAGAAGAACTTCCTAGAATTTTGGTAATGTAGATATTTTGTGAGTTTTCCAAGAAAATACATCCCTTTCTGGATATGATCAGGTAGAGGAGGCTCTGGCACAGATGTACCTAGGGGTAAAACTCGAAAACACCACTTTGAGCTAGACTCAAACGGGAACTGGTACACGACAACAGGCCTTGCTGCACTCTTGGTTATGGCACTCCTGGGGGATATTCTTAGGATAATTCTGATTTTCTTTACAAACCATTACAAAGGTCTTATGGGTATATACTTAATCAAATAAAACATTTTTATGATTTTGGATTATATCCATAAACTATTATATTTATGTTAAGTGTTTTACAAGATTGGGATTAGGTATTGCTCTTCATAAACCAATCTAGTGTATGCCATTGTCTAGAAATGGCACCCAGTAGAAGGAATGAGAACTCCAACAATACACATGACCCAAAGAGTAAGAAGGATCATATATTTCATGGTCATAAGCTAGAATTTAGAAGGGAAATAGTCTCCCACGTATAATTATCATTTGAAAAAATAGTATCATGTGTTTATAAGATAAGTACAGAATTCTCTATGTCTTAGGACTTTAAAGAAAATAAAGATAAGAAGAGATCTGTTGATCACTCTGGGAATGGAAATAAGGGGAATAAGGGAAAAGTTGAATATCCATCCTGCAGAAAATATGTGAAGAAACACCCTAGTACTTGCTTGAAGGGAATGAGAGTCTATTACAAGTGTGGTGAAAAAGGCCACGAAGCTCATGATTGCAAGGGGAAGAAAGAAGCTACAGATGTTCAATGATACAAATGCAGAGAGATGGGACATTATGCAAATGAATTTCCTAAGCGTTAGGGGAACTTACCTCAGAAAAGGACAAGGGATCAAGGCCAAGCTTATTCTATCACTACGGCTGAGGTAGAAGCTTCGAAAGATGTGGTGGTAGGTAATTTAATGGTTTCCTCAAGTTTAGAAAATGCATTATTTGATTTTGGATCATCACATTGTTTCATATCTTCCGAGTTTTCTATGAAAATTAGATATTTCCAATTTGATTTAATAAAGGAGTTTTCAGTTAAAACTCTTAAGGGAAGTATCATTACAACAATGTTTTGTGAATCAGTCCCCATTAGAGCACATAAATGTTCTTTATCCACTGATCTCATCGCCATACCTATGATTGAGTTTGATATAATCCTCGGTATGGATTGGCTTTCGGACCATGATGCGAATATTTATTGTAAGAAGAAAAAGGTTACGATTTATGAGAATGATGATAAGGAACACCTTATCTATAGAGAAGAATCATCACCACCTAATTCTTATCTAGATTCCACCCCCAGTAGCTCAACTAAATTCAATTATTGTGGAGGAAGATAATGAAATGACTGTGGGTGAGGAAAGGAATGTTAAAATAGAGGATGTAACTATTGTGAGAGAATATGTAGATGTGTTTCCGGAAGATTTACCTCGACATCCTCTAGAACAAGAAGTTGAGTTTTCCATTGATTTAATTCATGGATCAAGGCCTATATCAATGACCCCTTATATAATAACCACTGTGGAATTAGTTGAACTAAAGAAACAACTAGAGGAATTGAGTAATAAGGGATTTATTTGCCCTAGTGTTTCTCCATGGGGAGCCCATACTCTTTTTGTAAAAAAGAAAGATGGATCAATGAGGTTATGTAACAACTATAGGGAGATCAATGCTATAAAAATAAAGAACAAGTATCCCCTACCTTGAATTGGTGATTAATTTGACCAACTGCATGGAGCTCAATACTTTACAAAGATTGACCTTCGGTCTGGATTCCATCAGTTGTGTGTGAATAAGGAATACATTTCAAAGACAACATTTCGAACCAGGTATGGGCATTACGAGTTTACAATAATGCCTTTTGGGCTGACTAATGTTCCCTTTGTATTCATGGATCTAATGAATAGAGTTTTTAAGTAATATCTAGATGAATTTGTGGTGGTATTTATTGATGATATCTTGGTATACTCCAAAAGTTATGAAGATCATGAAAATCACTTGCGCATTTTCCTGAAGTCTCTGAGAAGACATGAATTATATGGGATGTTTAATAAGTGTGAATTCTGGCTTCAAGTGATTTCTTTTCATCGACATATTCTCTCTAAAGATGGAATCTCTGTTGATCCTTCTATGACCAAGGAAATTAACGAATGTCCTGCACCGACGAGTATAACTAAGGTATGCAGTTTTATTGGTTTAGAAGGTTATTATCGACATTTTTTCCAGGATTTTACCTAGTTGGATAACCCATTAGCAAAGCTCACATGTAAAGGGGTTAAATTTTTTTTGGACAAAAGAGTGTGAAGAATGTTTCGAATAACTGGAGAGAATATTATTCAATTCTCCTATATTGACTCTACCATCGGGGAATGATGCGTTCGTTATTTATAGTGATGCATCGAAGAAAGGACTTGGTTGTGTCCTTATGTAGAATGATAGGGTTATTGCCTATGCATCACGACAAATGGAAATTCATGGGAAAAACTATACTACTCATGATCTCGAGTTAGCAGTTGTGATATTTTATTTGAAGATATGGAGACACTACCTCTATGGTGAAAAATTTGAGATTTATACTGATCACAAGAGTTTGAAGTATATTTTCTCACAAAAAGAACTCAACATGAGGAAAAGAAGATGGTTTGAATTACTCAAGGATTATGATTGCATGACCCACTACCACTCAGGGAAGGAAAACAAGGAGGAAGATGCTTTGAGCAGAAAAGATCATGGAGTTTTGAACAATATGAGAATTTAAAGGGATCCAATTTTCATGGATCTAGTGAGGATGGACATGGGAATAACCATAGAAGGTGAAACATCAATGGTTTTTCAAATGGTTGCCAAACCATCTTCACTAGAAAGGATTAAGAGTTCCCAGACCAATGATAAATAATTTAAAAATAAGATTAATGATATGAATGATGGGAGATTGAGAGACTTTGTGTATGAAGATGGAATTTTGAAATTCGGGAAGAGACATTGTGTTCCTGATATACCTGATCTAAAAAGGGAATTGTTAGATGATTCTCATAGCTCCAATTTCTCTATACACCCTAGGAGAACCAAAATGTATATAGATTTGAATGAACATTTTTGGTGGGACAACATGAAGAAGGAGATTGAAAATTTTGTGTCAAGATGTATGGTTTTTCAAAAAGTGAAAGCTGTAAGGCAACATCCTGGAGGATTCATGCAACCTCTTCCCATACTAGAGTGGAAATGGGATAATATTACGATGGAATTTGTCATGGGGATACCAAAGACTCCTAGAAGGAACAATGAAATATGGGTTGTTGTTGATCATCTTACCATGTCAGCACATTTTCTTTCTATAAGAGAGGATCTACCACTTGAACGTCTAGAAAGAATATATATTAATGAAGTTGTGAGACTTCATGGAGTACCCCTATCGATTGTTTTAGATCATGATCCTCGTTTTACTTCAAGATTATAGAAAATTATTCAGAAGGCCTTGGATACTGAAATTCGTTTGAGCACTGCCTACCAACCTCAAATAGATGGACAATTAGAACGGACTATTCAAACCTTAGAAGACATGTTTATATCTTTCTCACTTGACTTTTAGGGTATGTGGGATCAATATTTACCTCGGGTATAATTTTCCTATAACAATAGCATCCCTTCGGGTATTTAAATGGCACCATATGAAGCGTTATAGAGAAAGAGATTTCGGACACCAACCTATTGGGATGAAGTTGGTGAAAGAAAACATGTAGGCCCATAACTAGTGGAGGAAATTATGGAGAAGATGAAGGTAATCCCAAACTACATCAAAGCAGCTCAATGTAAGTAGAAGAGCTATGCTGACAACCGAAGGAAGGATTTGGAATTTCAGGCAGGAGATCATTTTTTCTTGAAGGTATCTCCATGGAAGGGAGTTATACGTTTCGTCAAGAAAGATAAATTGATTCCCAGGTACATAGTAACTTTCGAAATTCTAGAACGAATTGGGGCTATAGCTTACCGTTTGGCAATGCTTCCAAGTCTCTCCAAAGTTCACGATGTGTTCCACATATCACTGTTGAGAAAATACATGCCAGACCCAATGCATGTACTCACTTTTGAGTAATTAGAACTAGAACCCGATCTGCCTTATTGTGAAGAGCCCGTTAAGATTCTTGATACATGAGAACAAGTGCTGAGAAACTGGACGAATTGTCTGGTAAAAGTTATATGGAGAAACCATAAGATGGAAGAGGCAACGTGGGAACCTGAAGAACTTATGATGAAGAACCATCCGAGCCTTTTCATGCAGTAGTATTCTAGAAATTTTGAGGATGGAATTATTTGAAGGAGGGGCGAATGTAACATCCCAAGCTTCCACAGTACGATTATCTTTGAATAATACAGTAGCGTGTGTTGTACGCAATTTCGAGAATCTCACACACTTCGACCAATCAAAGTAGCCGTTATGAATAGTAATACCCAATTTTTGAAATTTTATAAATTTTATCCCTCAAAATAGACTTCATTTTTTGATTCATAATATCGAAATTATCCTAGGGTGAAGTTTTTTTACTTTCAGACAACTTTTATATTTTGATGAATAGTGAAAATTACTAAGTTTTAATTAAAAAAAACTTTTTTAATCGAAATAATTAATAGTGATAAATTATGAATTTGAGTGGTTTTAAAGTATATTTAGAATATATTTTTACCATTTAATACAATTTTGGTCATTGGACACAATTTCACAATTAAACCGAACATAAACAAGGGTCAATCTTTTGATATTTATTATCTCTTAAAAACACTCGTTTTGTTTTAACAACGAGAATTAATTTTAAATTAATTATTTCCACTTATGTGTTTTGAATTTGGAAAAATTTATTCCATATTTTGAATCAGGATGTCTAAATTTTGTAAATAGGTAACTTTTATTTTTAGACATTTTGAATAATTACTTCGGTAAATATTTTATTTAACATGGTTAAAGGGTAAATCCGGTAAATAAGGGTAAAAAAATAATATTATAATAATAATAAATTACCCTAAAACGTGTTTGAACCTTATTGGTTGATACATTTACAATCATGGGCATCTTTGGGTCGATTTTGGGACCCCATGGATCCACTTGTAAGTGATAAGGACACTTTATATTAATTAAGTTAAAATAAATACAAAAAATGACATAAGCATATATCTTTTAGAAAATATTTTTTACATAGGGTTATATATGTTGGATTTTCAACTACAAACATTCGTTAGAAATATAGAAAGATTTCCTATATAATGGTATTTTATTTATAATTTTTAGACATTTAATAATTAATATTATATATGACACAATAATGATGCAATATTTTCCTTATTAATGAAAGAATCAAATAATTGGTAACATAAATGTTAAAATAAATATAATTTGAATGTTTTGATGACATACATGAATTTTATTGGTCAAAATAAACATTATATTATTTCTTAAATGAATTTGGTTCGAATTAATAATGTTTTTAAGACTTTAACAGAATTCAATTATTGAATAGTGTCAAAATTGACATAAATGAGTTTTTAAAACAAATATTATATTATTAATTGATATTATATTCATAAAAATCTAAGGTTCGTCCAAGGGACTTATATCATGATAGATGTATCATTAATGGACCACTTGAGGGTTTCTTGGATGTATAGAGTAAGTTTATTAACTATATAATATAAAAATACAAATTGACATGGTAAATGTCAAACTAATTAACTAAGAGTTAAAACTAAAAGATAAGGTTAATATAATGACCCAAACCTGTATACATTCTTTTGGATAAAATTATTTCGACCCATCCCCACCTTAGACTTTTAATAATACACTTTGGATCCATTATTATCCAAATATTAATTTATTATAAAATAATATTTCTAGCTTTTCCAAAGGTGACCCTCACCCCTCTTATAAAAGGGAAGTCCCCCTTCTCACTAATTCACACCTTCAATGCCATTTGGCTCGGCCAACCACTACCCAAATACCCTATCAAATATCCTACCTTCATCTTAGAGGCCTTATTTTGATCAGAAATCCAACATAAGGAGCCATTTTGATCAAATAAAAGGAAGAACCCAAAGAAGAGGAGGCTAAACGTACCCTCAACTAAAGGAAAATGAAAGGTAAGGGGTTTTCATCTCACTCCTTATTCCCGTGATATTCATGCCATATTTCCACTATTACCTTTTGCTTGATGTATATACTGACCATAATTGTATTATTTGTGTAATAAACTTTAATTTATGTGTATTTACATTTACCTTGTATGAAACTTCTTTCATGGGGTTTATGTTTCATAAGTTACCAAATTGGTAAGGGTTTATTTCACAATATCTTCATTATTCGAAGCTGTTTATTCGTAATTTTCTACTGGGAAATCATTATCATCTACATCCATGTTTCTTAAAAATGTATTTCAAAACATTCTTACTATTTTACAGAATATGGGTTAAAGTCATTTATACCCTTGTTTGAATTTTTATAAGAAGTTTATAAAGGAATCTTTCTGTCATTTTCCAAACAAGGTCCTTTTTAACCTTTTTGAAAGAATTAAGGTAATAATGCCCTCTTTTTTTAACTTATACGGTGGGTGCGGCTATTTTCTACCTTTATAAAATTTTTATGCTTCCCTTACATGATTATAATAATATTTTCAAAGTAAATGTTTTCTCTTATAATTATGTGACTTTTAAATGATTTCAAAAAAGGGATATTTCTCTCAAATAGTTTTAATTTCATCTATGTCAACATCCTTTGATAAATTTTACACTTGTTTCAAGTTGATTTATTATGATAAAAATCTTCCATATTGTATTTAATGTTTTGTGATATGTTTTACTATGGATGAGTCATTTTTATTCCATTAATGGCTTATGATTAATGTTTTGGCATTTCATATGCTAGTTTTAATACGAATGTTTATGTTATATTTAATCCTCTTCTTAATATGAATGTGTTGGACTAGTATGTTCTGGGTTGGGGTCCAGTTACACTAGACCTTTCGGGTTGGTGTCTAGTTATTAGTGGCACTCCGGGTTGGTGTCCGGTTATTAGAGGAACTCTAGGTTGGAGTCCGGTTACAGAGGCTCTCCGGGTTGGGTTCCGGTTACAGCTATCCCCTAGGTCTTGGCATGAGGCCTTGACACAGAAATTAAAGTTCGGCATTATCCATTCCATCATTATAAGAGTGGTTGTTGATATTGCATGTGATTATTCAATTAGTAGAATATCCATGTGAATAATTAAATGGCATTATTTCATTTTATTTCTACCGTATTACACTGAAGTTCATGTTTAAAAGGCTTTTGTTTTAATTTTATACATTGCCTTAAATGTTTATCCTTGTTTTTGAATGTTTCCGCTGTATTGATTACCCATACTAAGCGTTTGAGCTCACACCTTTATATGTTTTATTTTCCCAGGGTTCCAAGAAGTGTATTGTGATTGATATGCATGATTAAGCCAAGTGAATAATGGCGTTCATAAAGGATTATTTTTTTTATGTAATGTAACATTCATGTATGTAATATATTTTCCAAGACTGCTAAACTGATCAGTCCTTCGGGACTTGATTCCTTGTAATCATGCCAATGTATTAAAATAATGCACCGACTCTAGGTAACTGGGGTCGGGGCGTTACATCAAATATGACATTATTTAGTATGTGGTTTTTTTGAAAGTCATAACAATATGATTTCTTCAAAACAACATAAATTTAATCAACACTAACATGTAATATTAACCTAGAAATTTTTTTAATGCATCAAAAGTCTCAATATAAATTTATTTTAATATTTATAATATCATTTATTTTAAACATTCATTAATAAGGTAATTACTGCATCATCATGTGTCATAAATAAATTTAATTATATAAGTTCTAAAATTTATAAATAAAATACCATGATGTATGAAATATTCTTAACTTTCTAATGAGTATTTATAGTCAAAATTATTTTGTGTATAACTCTATATTAAAAATGTTTTAGTTATTAAAATTTGATTTTTACACTTTTAACTCTTCTTTAAATAAAATAATAATAAATGTCCTAATCTAAACCAAGTGGACCCAAGGGATCATATTTTATTCATAAGGTTGAATTTTATTTAAATAAACTTATCCAACAGAATTATAACACGTTTTAGGGTAATGTTATATCATTTTTACATTTAATTACCGTATTTACTTTTAACCATGGCCAATAAAATGCAAAAGTTACTATTCACCAAAAAAATCATCTTACTGAACCAAATTTTATGTATTAATGTCAACTGTGTCTCTCATAATTTTGAAACTCAATTCACAAAATCAGTAAAATTACATTTTATGCAAATTCGTTATCGTTCCTAGAACGTGGGTAAAAGATGTTAAAAAATTCAATAAACTTTTATACATCTAATTTATTATAAAAATTACTCTAATGAATTACATTGAACTAATATAGGAATTATTTATAAATTTTGACTTAAAATAAATTAAAATAAAATAAATAATTATTTAAATAAAAAGTTGGTTTTTAAACAACAACACGGTGTTTCATCAGTGTTCATCAAAAATTGAATGTTTTTAGAAAAATACCAAAAAATCACCCGAATCTAATATTAGTATCTTGAATCCAAAAATTATGTCTATTTCACCATATTCAATGAATAGAAGTTTCATTAAATAATTTAAAATTAATTCCCGTTGTCAAAACTAGAAAGAGACTTTTTGAGATGTGGAGACTTTCAAAAGATTGATATGTGTTTATGTCCGGTTTAAAATTGAAATTACATCTAATGACCAACATTGGATTAAATGATAAAAATAATATAATAATACATCAGAACCATTCAAATGTACAATTTAACACTATAAATTATTTTGATTAAAAAACTTGTTTTCAATTAAAATTTAGTATCTTTCAGTATTTATCAAAATATGAAAGTTATCAGAAAAACAGAAAAAATTTATCCAAACTAAACTTTTATGTCTCTCTTCTAAAGAAGAAATTAATTTCATCAAATTGTTTATATAAATTTTCCAATATTGGATTTATAAAGGGTTCCCCATTAAAAGGTGGAAAAATTGCATTTTTTGAAAAATACTTCTTTTATCTGAAAAATTGAATTTGTCCTTATATTATGTCTAAGAAACACAAAATATGAATGTTAAAATTATATGAGATATATATAAAATTCAAAATGTGGTTATTACTATTCAAAATTGATATCTGAATGGATAGTTTGATAGGTCGTGTTGTGCTTGAACTCGGTGTTGCGTACATCACACACTATTTTAATATTCAAAGAGAAGTGTACTGTGGAAGCTTGGAGTATTAAATTCTTCCCAACTTCATGAAATTTCATCCTCAAAATTTGTAATTTTTCTTGGAAATAAATGTTTTAAAACATAGAAAATACCTCTGTGAAAAACCCACATGAGAAATAGGGTTAATCAAATTTAGTCTTAATAAGAGGGAATGGGAAATGAGAAAGTCACCACCAAATTAGGATTTCTAATAGTAGAACATTGGTGGAAATTATAATTAGAGGAAAAACATAAATATTTATAAGGAGTAATTAAGTTCTTAAATCACCAACAAGTTAAAGGAAAATTAAGGGTCTCAAAGACATAAATCTATGATGAATAACCTAAGGTATTAGGATAATGAATTTTTGGGTTTAAGATCATTTCTATAAGGTTTAAGAATTAATTTATTCATAGAATTAGAAAAAAAATTACATGATAAGTAGTGTTCTATCCTTTAACTAATTTCTACAACAGACTCATCTTTCAATCCAAATGATGAATATTCAAGATTAATTGGTCACACCTGAAGCATAAGAATCATCTTATATAGAATCACATAATCCACTAAATATGAACTATATATTTCCCTTGTATTTAATGATTAACCAAAACAAAAATGGTTAGTACAAGATCAGATGATCCCCAAAAAGTATAATATTTTAGAGAAATAAATACTAATCATAATTTCTAAAATTAAACCAACAATACCCACTATTCAATAAATACCATTCAATAAACCATTGTCCTTAAAATCCTTAAATATAATGGAAACTAAGATTGAAACCAAATACTCAGAAGAATTCGATTACGTTGTCTTCCACTTTAAGATGAATCTCTAAATAACTTCGACTACTATTAAAGTAACATATTTAAAATTAATTAATATAATCACATATTATCTTTGATAGGTTAATACTTTACATAAATAACCCAAATTTCTATAAATACACAATAAAAACATATATTAAAATCCACTATTACTCCTCAAATGAAATCCCATAGAATTCTATTTTCACAAGGCATATAGTGTTCCCAACAGAGTGAACGTCTTCCAAAATAACAATTATCACATAATCACGAAATAATTTTCCTACACTAAGGATATCGATTTGATAAAACATAATATCCCAAATCAACTTATTATTGATTAATAGATTAATTTAACTAAAAATAATTAGTCACACTAACCAAGGACTTCACGTAGTCTAGTGGTAGGCGATAAATCTCAGTCATACTTTAGTAGTGGGTTCGATTCCCACAACTTTGTCCAATGCAACGAGTTTTCACATGGTCTGTGTGTTGTCCTTTTTCAAAAACTATATTTTATTACATTCCCAAAAGGAGATAAATTCCTCAAAATAACCATATCATCATTTAACCACAACTGTTATCTTATACCTTGCATTTTCATCCCAAAAATTAATAACCTGTAATTGCCTCAAATTCAAAGATCATATAAACCCTGATGGTTATTTATAACTATATCCACAAAAGAAAAGACAATTCTTCCTCGAATAGTGTTTTCACATAACAAACTGTAGGGTTACACATACAAGAGAAAGGTCTTTCAATGTAATCTCATAAATAATGATCACTAAATCATTTAAACATTTCTTGACCCATTTATTTCCACATTGGTTCATCCTTGACCAAGAGGTTATCCAATAGAATAGAGCATTGAATTAGGTAATGACTAGGTCCCCCACATTAATGAAAAATGACTGTAAATATATTCTGGGGATCATTTTTATTTTCTTCCATAATACTCTTCATTTTTTCTCAGCAATTCCTTACTTTATGTCCGTCTTTTCCACAAATAAAGCATTTCTTTGTTCCATTGAAACACTTTCTCATATGACTCCTTCCATATTTCTTGTATGATGGAAATATTGATTTCTTTTCTCTAGGGTATCAAATACTGGAGATCTTATCATTCATAACCTTTCTCTTCTTTATTGAGTCTTGGAGTTGGTCAATATATATGTTGTTGACGTTATTTTTGGAAAACTGATTCGACATAAACCCGATATCTTTTACTCCTATCATCATTCCATTTCGTTGCTCATTTTCACCATCGTTCCCACCTTGTATATCATGTACAATGTTACTGTGACATCCCTAGAATCCAACCATTGACAAAAATGGGAAATCATTATGTGAGTAATAATAGTCATAAAATCATTTAGAGAATATCATGGCACCTTATTTTGAATCTAAAACACCATAGGATTATCAAAGGTTATTTATTCTCATCTAATATTAAAATAATTCAAATAATTTTTTAAAAAAATGTGAATTATCCTAATCATATCACCCAGGAGTGTCTTAACCAAGAGTGCAACAAGGTTCGTTGTCGTGCACCAGTTCTCATTCAAGTCTATATCGAAGTTGTGTTTTTGGGTTTTACCCCAAGGTACATCTGTTCCAGATCCGCCTCTACTAGCTTGTATCTAGATAGGAATGTATTTCATGGAAAACCCACATAATATTTACATTAATAAAAAAATTAAGTTCTTATATACTAATCACCAAAGTCTATCAAAAGGCAATGTTCTCTATTCATAGTTTCTCTAAATATAGTTTAAAGGTTTATGCTAAACTTTTTCTGATACCAACTATAACGCCTTGACCCTAGTTACCCAGAATCGTTGAATTATTACATGTCACGGTCTTGATAACAATAGATAAAGTCCCGAATAACCGATTAGTTTAGTAGCCTTTTATGTACTAGATACATACATATGTTTTACATTACATCATGAAATAAATCAAAACAAAATTGTGTCCCCTTTGAACAGACTCATATCCCTTAGCCTATTCTTATAGGTTATTCATGGTATAATTTTCACATCCTAGGAAAAATAAAACATAGAAAGGGATGATGTTAGATTCTTAGTAAGGATAACAATATAGTGAAAACTTTAATAAATAAGCATAAACATTTAAGGCAATGTATAAGACTAAAATACAATCCTGTTAAACTTTAATTTCAGCATAATATGTTAAATATAAAAAAAATAATTTTAGTTATATATTCACATGGATATTCTACTAGACGAATAATCGTATGTAATATCAATATCATATTTCATAATGATGGAACGAATAATGTCGGACATCATAACAACATAGTCAAGGCCTCATGCCAAGACTACAAATATGATTTTTTCAAGGCCTTGTGCCAAGACCCATGTTTGTCTCATTAGACCTACCAATGAATAGAGGTGTTATATCAGGATCCACCCGTCACTTACTAAGTCCAATGAATTCTCATATTAAAAGGTTGAAAAATAATCTAAACATTCATATTAAAACTAGAATATGAAATGTCTATATTTTAACCACTAACCATAAATGGTATAATAATAGCACATCCATAGTCAAACATAACTCATTCAGTTCAATTTGGAAGAGTTTTTTATAATAAATTAAACTCAATCAAGTATAGTTTAGGATATTTTCATAGATGAAAATAATCATCAAAACAATTTGAGAGAATTATCCCCCATTTTCTTGAAAAAATTTAAAAGTCTCACTATTTATCAAGATGCAATTTAAAATAGATTTTAAATCAATGTGTCCCATAACACTTTGAAAATTTTAAAAGGAATTTAAATTTTAAAACATTAGTGTACATATAAATAAATCCTTAAAACCACTTTTAAAACATGGACATTAATGAGAATGATTTTGAACAATAAATCTTTAATTAATTTAAAATGATATTTTATCTAGAGTTCCTAAAAAAATGAGAGACACTTGAATATAAATTAGTGTGGTAATCAAAACATTATAATATCATGATAATAAATGGATTCATGAAATACTATGTCAAATTACAGTATATACACCATATAAAAGTGAAGTAGAGAATAACAACAAAGAAGTCTTAATATAATGTAAAATGAGATGAAATACCTTATAAAGATCATATCCTTAGGTTAAGGATAAATCAATGACATAATTATGTGTGAAAAATATAAATACACACAATATTATTGTCTATTCAGTGTAAATTAATCAAAGGGAATTCACACATATTCTTGTAAAAACAACACCAACGACTTGGATGTTTAACTCAATGAATAGAAATTGAGATAAAATTACTCTTACAATGTTCATATTGATGACTTGATAATTTATAAATGGATATATTACATGTATCAAATGTATATACACAAAATTGGGAATGGAAATTTCTACATCAATAAATAAATTGTGATTTCACACATAATCTGGGAGTAAAATAATAATTGATGTTTGTGTAAAACCCAATGAGTGGAAATTGAAATTTGAAATTCCATTTCCAATTTGGTAACATACGAAATAAACACCCCATGAAAGAAGGATCACAAAATTAAGTTTTAAATACCCATAAATTAAATTATATTACACAAATAATACAATCATGGGTAGTACATACACCACACAAAAGTAAATAGTGGCAAATATTGCATGAATCTCCGAGGAATAAAAAGTGTGATGAAAACACCTTACCTTGTAATTTTCTTTAGTTGAGGGTACCATAACCTCCTATATAATGGTGAAATAATTTTTATTAAATTATAAAAGAACCATATACATAAATATGATATCATATATGATCTTTTAGTATTTTTTTTGTTAATAATACTCCAGTAGTATCAATGTTTCGAATGTCAACTGATTCATTTTTCTTTCTATGTTTTGTTACATAAGTCATGTTTTTTATTGATAGGATGTGTTTGATTCATATACAGAATGATATTATGTTCATAAAAATTATTTTCTAATCATAAAAGGATACTTTTTCTTGATTGGTCGCGATGGGGAATGAATCTCATCATGTTCGTGGAGACGGTAATCTGTACGTACGCATGAGCGACAATAAAATTATATTGATGGTGAAATCATATGTAATTAAATGTTATATCATATATACAGAATCATTAACATGGTATATATTTTATTTAAAACAATTATATTCATTATTATACCCATCCAATATAATTAATTATTGAATAACAAACTACACCACGACGTGGAGAAGGTAAGCCGTACATACGCATGTATGGTGACTTTGTCATTCATAGGATAGATAAAATAATGAATATTGTTGTGACATATTTATAATAACATCACATTATGTAGAAGGTACTGGAGTTATTATTTTGGTTTGGAAATTTCAATGAAAGAGGAAGTAGAAGAAGAAAAAAAATTGAAAGATGTGATAAAATTATTATCTCTTCTTCAGGTGCTTCCTTTTTATTTGATCAAAAGGGATATTTAAGATGGATTTATGCCAAAGTAAGGCCTCTATGTTTATGTGAGGGTTGTTCGTAGAATATTTAAGAAGTTTTTGGATGAGACAAATAGTTTTGGATTAGTGATTTTGAGATAAGGGGAAGTTCCCTTTTATAAGAGAGGTGAGGGTCACTTTAGGAAAACCTTGAAATATTATGTTTTTATAAAATAAAATTCGGTTTATAATGGTTCCTAAGGGATTTATTTTGAATCTAAAGAGGGTCTTGGTCGAAAAACTCTCAACCACTAGGTTTTACAGAGGCATAGGTCACCATATTAACCTTATCGTTTATATTTAACTCTTGGTTAAATAGGTTAGTATTTACCAGGTCTCCTTGTATTTTTATATTATATGGTTAATGAACATTCTATAAAATGCCAAGAGAACCCCAAGTGATTTATTAATGACATATATATTATTATATAAGACCATTGGATAAACTAAAGATTGTTAGGACTATTATATCATTTAATAATATAGTATTTGTTTTAAAAACTCATTTATGTCAATTTTGACATTATTTAGTATGTGGTTTTTTTGAAAGTAATAAAAATATTATTTATTGGAAATAAAAACATTGAATCAACCCTAAGATGTAATATTAACCTATAAATTCTTTTGAATGGATCAAAAGTCTCAATTTACATTTATTTTAATATTTATAATATCAATTATTTTAATCAATCATTAATAAGGTAATTACTGGATCATCATTTTGTCATGAATAAATTTAATTATTTATTGTATAAAAATTATAAATAAAATATGATGATGTAGTAAATATTAATATATTCCTAATTAATATTTATAGTTGAAATTGTCTTAAGTATAACCCTAAATTAGAAATTTTTTAGTTATTAAAATTTGAATTTTATAATTTTTACTCATCTTTAAATAAAATAATAATAAATGTCCAAATCTAAACCAAGTGGACCAAAGGGATCATATTTTATTGCTAAGGTTTATTTAGATAAAAATAAACTTATCTAATAGAATTGTGAGATGTTTTTGGGTAATAATAAGGTCATTTTTAGCTTTAATTAACCTATTTACTTTTAACCGTGGAAAATAAAATTCAGAAGTTACTATTCACAAAAAAATTATTTTCAATTTATTGAACCACATTTTACTTACTGATGTAAACCGTGTCTCTCAATTTTTTTAAATTAAATTAACATAAGTGGTAAAATTACGTTTTATGCAAATTTTCAAACGTGCCTAAAAGGTGGGTAAAAGACGTTAAAAATATCAATAAACATTTATACATCTAATTTTTTTTATAAAATGACTCCATTGAATTACATTGAAATAATATTGGTATTATGTATATATTTTGACTTATAATAAATTAAAATAAAATAAATAATTATTTAAATAAAAATTTGGTTTTTAAACAATAACGCGGTGTTTTTTCACTATTCATCAAAATTGAATGATTTCAGAAAAATACAAACAATTTACCCTTAGATAATTTTGATATTACAAATCCAAAAATTATGTCTATTTTACCAAATTCAAAGAATATATGTTTCACTAATTAATTTAAAATTAATTTCCTTTGTCAAAACCAGAAAGCGGGTTTTTAAGAAGTAAAAACTATCAAAAGATTGATATGTGTTTACGTCCAATTTAAAAGTGAAATTACTTCTAATGATAAAAATTGGATTAAATGATAAAAATATAATCTAATTATACATCAAAACCATCCAAATTTACAATTTAACACTATAAATTATTTTGATTAAAAAACATGTTTTCAATTAAAATTTTGTATCTTTCACTATTCATCAAAATAAGAAAGTTATCAGAAAAACACAGAAAAATTATCGAAATAAAATTTTAATGCCCCTATTCTAATGAATAATTTAATTTCATAAAATCAAATATATAAAAGTTTCAAATATTGGATTTATAAAGGGTTCTCCATTAAAATGTGGAAAAAATTCTTTTTTTGAAAAATAATTCTTTCATCTGAAAAATTGAATTTTCCCATATATTATTTCTAAGAAATAAAGATAAATGTTAAAATTATATGGGATATATATAAAATTCAAAATTGTGTTATTACTATTCATAAAAATTATTTAAACGGATAGTTTGATAGGTCGCGGCGTGCTTGAACTCGGTGTTGCGTACATCACACACTATTGAATTATACTAAGAGAAGTGTACTGTGGAATCTTGGAGTGCTACAACCACCCAATATATCACTATTTGTAATGATCTCTCACTTGAACAAATTGAAAAATATTTATGTGAATGAGGTGGAGAGACTCCATGGTGTTTCACTCAAGATTGTCTCTGATCATGATGCCAAGATCACGTAAAAATTCTAAAGGGGTGTTAAATATTTTTTGAGTACTGAATTATATTTAAGCATATCCTATCACCCAAAATTGATGGCCAATATGAAAAAACTATTCAAATTCTTGAAGATATTATAAAAACATTGTCTTTATAATTAAAAGGTGGATGGGATTAGTATCTCCAATTGGTTTAGTTATCATACAACAACAGATTCCACTCGAGTATTTAGATGGTTCGATATGAATCTCTGTAGGTAAAGCGATATAGAACTCCAACATGATGGGATGAAGTTGGGGAAAGAAAGCTACTTGGACCAGATCTTGTGTAAGATATGACAGAGAAGGTTCAAGCCATCCAACAATATATCAAAGCTTCTCAGAGTCAGTAAAAGAGTTATACTAACAACCATCGTAGAGAATTAGAGTTTGACATTGTAGATAGAGTCTACCTTCAAATATCACCAATGAAGAGATTCATGTGGCTTGGAAAGAAAGGGAAGATAATCCCAAGGAACATTGTCCCCTTTTAGATCCTTGATCTCATCAGAGCCGTGGCCTATCAGATTGAACTTCCACCAAATATGGATCGAGTTCATCATGTGTTTCAGGGATCACTACTAAGGAAGTACATACTAGATCATTCACATGTACTGAAATTAGAGGTGGTACAACTGGAAGATGACATCTCATATGAATAGAAACTGGTAAAAATTCTAGACCGGAGATATAAGGTTCTATGCAACAAGATATCCTACATTTTAAATGTCTTGTGGAAGAACCATAAGTATGAATAAGAAATGTGGGAACCAGAGGAGGTGTTGAAGGAGAATTACCCTCTACTCACTATAAAAAAAATCATAAATTAGCGAAGCTTCTTTTTTAGCCACATTTGAAGATGTTGCTTGTTAATTTACTGAAATTTCGAGAAAACATCAATAAATTAGGGTCGTTAAAATAATTTTAGTTATTTTTATAGAAAAATGTGTATATGAGGTTTCAGTAAATGGATTTGGGGGTGTTTCTAAAAACATTGTTAAATATTATTAGAGGTTTTTATATTTTTATTAAGACGCCCTGACCCTCTCAATCGCAGAGCTCTTTAAGCTCAACCACACCCCCTTAAGTGGCTCTCTTGGCCTCTTATGGCCTCCTCTAGCCTCTCAAGTGCTTTACCAAGCCTTCTATGCCCTGCTCTAGCACCCACCCGACAAATATGTACACCGAACTGACCTATCTAGACTCACACCCCACACATTAACTGTCCTTTCCCCAGTTGACCAACGCTCCAAGATTTCCTCCTCCACTCTAGGTCAACGCTCACCTGATGACCCTCTACAACGAACCGACCTCTCCTATCACACACCCATCTACACCACCACTCCAAGATTTCATGAAAATTCTCTGTAGTGAGATTCGAATAGCAGAACAAGCAGAAATCCAGTGCTCGTGACCCATCGAGCTAACCACCATGGAATATGATATTATCTAAAATCAATACACATGGGTGTATTTATATTTATTTAATATATATATATATATATATATATTATTATATATATACACACATATATTAATATATATACATATATATATATATATATTAAAATTATTATGGTTTATGTTTTATGTTTATATATATATGTTTATATTTTATGTGTGTTTGTGTGTATATATATTTATATTATGTATATCTGTTTATCATTATATTATATTATATTATATGTTTATATGTGTGTGTATAAATATATTTGTGTATTCATACATATATGTAATTATAATTATATATATATTTATTTATTTAAAATTATCCATGTTTTAAAACACTGGTTAAAATTTTATTAAAATTGTAACGTTTTCTTAAAAACATGAATAAATTAAAAATATATTTGTCTTTATATATATATATGTGTGTGTGTGTGTTTATATATGTATATATGTGATTATATATATATTTGTATTTATATATACATTTTTGGGTTTTTATATATTAATATATATCTAAATATATATTTACATTGATGCAATTATGGACTATATATATAGAAGTGTTTCATGACAATATCTCTAATTTAGTAATGTTTATGATGAAACATTGTTAATTTAGTGGTATTTTTTTAGGAAACGATGCAAAATTAGTGACGTTTTTAGGAAAAATTTCTAATTTAGTGACTTTTTGTGGAAACATTTCTTATATATCATTTTTTACGAAACGTCATGAATTTATCGACGATTGTGAGTAAACGTCACTAAATTAGCAATTCTTTTTTGAAACATTGCTAAATTAGAGGCACTTCCATGAAACATTGCTTAATTAGCAATGTTGTTTTGGGAAATGTCTCTAAATTAGTGATGTTTTTGGGGGAATCGTTGCTAAATTATCGACATTTGTCGAGAAATGTCGATAAATTAGTGGTGTTTTTCAAGAAGCGTCACTAAATTAGAAATGTTTTTTTGGGAATCATCGCAAAATTAGAGAAGTCTATTGAAAAAATTGATAAATTAGATACGTTTCCAAAAAGACATTTCAATGGAGACATTAATAAATTCATGTTTTTTTGTAGTGCCTATTTATGTAAAATTAAATTTCGAGGTTGCAATTTCATAATTGGGGAAGAATATAAGAACCAAAATTTTATCAATGGAATTTCCTCATTATTATATTAATGTTATGTATTCTAAATCACATAAAATCACTTAAAGTCCATAATAAAAGCTTCATATATGTAGAAGAAATTAAATATGATGTATTTATAGAAGTTAAGGAACCTATACCAATGAAATTGTAACTTAACCTTATGAATAGTAATATGACCCTTATGAATAGTAAATTGAGAAAATGAATAGTATCCTCACTTATCAAAGTAAAGATAAAATTTATGCTTCTTAAAAGTGAAAATATGATATTATTATATCATATTATTAGTAATTAAATATTTTAATAACTGTTAATTAAGTATTGAAATTCTTTGTACGTCCTAAATATTTATTTACAATTTTATGATTAATTTAATAAATTAAAGGAAAAATTATTTTCATAAAATGTTTTCAAAAATTAATATTTTTATGTCTTATGATTTTAAGATAATTTTATGAGACCTTAAGTAATTTTTAAAAGTGTAATAAAATCAGTTAGAATTTAAAAAAATGTATTTTCTAAGGAAATGATGATTTTAATTAAATATTAAATTCCTAATATTTAGAAAATTATTTTAATAAAATGGTGGTCATTTTTTAATTCAACATATTTAAAAATATTTTGGGTGATTTTTGGTGATTTTTTTTGAAATACATGAATTTTTTTTGAATAGTAATATACTATAATTATTGATAAATGCTAAATACATGAATTTTTTAGTCATTGCGGATGTGAGGATGATGTAATAAATTTAGTCTAGAACCATAATTTATTATTTTAATATATTTAGAGATAATTCTCAAAAAATTCAAAGTCCTGAGGGAAAAATAATAATATAATGAATATAATAATAAGAAAACTCTCCTCTTTTCCACTATAAATAATTCCCTCATACCCTCTTCTTCTCACACCTCTCAACCATTTATACTTGCCAAATTTCACCCAAACCTCTTCCAAAGACCCTCCCCCAACTACATGATCTCTGGGTATTATCAAAAGACCAAAATAATTTCCCTAAAGTGATTCTCAAGGAGGATAAATCTAAGAGGTAAATTCCCCTTCATTTTTCTTTTAATTTATTTTCAATTTCATTTCATTTATTCTCCCCTCTAAGAATTATCTTACCACAAAGTCATGATAACTCTATTATGTTTTATATACTTTAATTATATTATGTTAATAGAAGATCCATCATCAAACTCCTTTCTCTCTATGTTTTATTCTAAAAATGAAATCTTCGCCCGTGATAAAACAATTTACCGTCATCATGGGAAATGCACTTTCATTTTCCATTAACACCTTAAATGATGTTAGAAAACTGTTAAATAATTGAAAAAAGATTATAAATTTTATTTTATAACCTTTTTACGTGACAGAAGTAATATTTATATATAATACTAAATGACACAACAAAACAAATTCGTTGTGATTGAAAAAATAGCCAAAATTAACATAAAACGGTCATCATTAACTATTATTCAATGATTTATACTCATACCATATAAAAAATATATTCATAAGATCATTTAATATTTTTAAGATCATTAGTTCAATTTAATAACAATTCTTTATATTTATCCACATTTTACACAAACTTACATTCAAGTATACAATAAAACATATCACAAACACCATGAAAATGAATGCTTCCAAAAGATGAAATTAAACTCTATCAATCATAAAAAAATCCCATAAATCAACATAAAAAACATTAATGAATATAATTAATGTATAAAATGATCTTTATTTCTTAATTATTTAATCTAATGTAATTATAAAGGATATTAATTTGAAGAAATCATTCCAAAATAAGGTAAGGGGAACTCTCGAACCCAGCTCTCTTTATTTGGGGGTTTCCTCTATCCCCCCATTTTTATAATGGATATTACTTAAATATAATTTACATTTAATTATGTTACCTTTTATGGTATATACGTTTTTTCTAATTGAGTTTATGATAAACACAATGTTTTCTGAAAGAACTATTCTTTAAAAACCACCTTTTACTTCTCAATATTGTTTCTTGTTCACCCATGGTTAATGATTTATATATCAATTATGTTATTCCCTATACCATTTAGGAGCCCAATTTTGATGATTGTATGATTTATGAAATGAAACCCATTACATTCCATGGGTTATTTTATGTCCAAAATTCATATGTGTTGTATGTGGAATGCATGCTAATATAAATCAATGGATGTGATGGGTGCACCTGAAATTATCTAGTGCAATGTAAATGGTATGATGTGATGGATGAATCCATAATTATATAACACTTCGATGAATTTGGTAGTGTGATTTATCGCACGATAAAATTGAAATATGCATGAACATGATACTATCTTTGTCCACAACTTTGTGTGGTAATTGACCGCTAAGTCGTGATGTTTCATTTTTATGGATTTCCACATTCCAAGCCTTTTCAAAATGATTCCTCTCGTGATTAAGATCATATTATTATTTCATTATGATGATTATTATTCTCAACCAATGGTATATTTATTCATGTTCTTATCTATTCTATTACTTGGATTTTAGCTCACCCCTTTCATTGATGTATATACTCAGGTGACTACTAGTACTAAGGATAGTTCAAGGGATAATAATAAGCTAGAGAAGAATGAAATAAATAAATGTTTACTTTTTATTTTGTATATTTTATTTTTGGTCCAAATTTTCCCATGACACTACACTTTTCAATCCTACAAATGTAATTCTTTTATGTTTTCTATTATTAAGATAATGTAATAGTAATGTAATGGAATGTAGGGTCGCTATAAGAATGGAGTGTGAACCCGATTCAGTAAAGGAATTTTTCCACTAAGATGACCTTGGAAGAGATGACATAAAGAATATGGAAATCAATATATATTCTTATGTTTGTACCAAAATTCCATATTTTATTCCTATGTTATGATTTTATGGATTATTCTCTTTATTACTTTGTGATTCATATCTTATGAAATACCATGATTTATTCCATGATTCATGTTTATAATATTTGATATGAAGGGTATGATATTTTATTTTCATGATCTTGTTCTCATACCCTTATTCTCATGATTACTCATATATATATATATTCTTTACCTTTAATAAACATCTGAGATTACCCATTTTTATGTTTCCTTCCCCCAGGTTATAAAGATATGTTTTATATTTGATGTATCTAAGAAGGGTTCTTGTCAAGAGGAACATAGTGGGAGATAATACATCTCATTTATGTTCCAATTTTTATGCTTCCATGTTTCCAAAGGTGCAAAACTAATATAGTATTTGGGAATCCCCTTGTATAATGTTTTAAGTACTCCAAAAACGTGATTTAATTTTAATGTATGAAAAGTGAGGGTCTCTACAGTTGATCTCAGAGGAAATGTTTAGTAAACCTTTAGAATATAGGATGATAAAACCTTTGTGATAACCCGAACGACATGTCTAGGGATAAGTCTAAGGATAATAAAAATTATCAATAAAATGTCCTATAATTTTAATAAATGTTAGAGTGATTGGTTTCCTATAAATACATCCATGTCTAGATACTACAAGTGGATGTGACTCTAGAACATATGTACCTAGGGATAAAAACTCAGACATGATGTTCTGGGCTTGATTCAGGGTAATCTAGTACCTGAAAATGGGCCTTGCTGGACACATTGTTTGACATTATAAGGGTATATTCCATTGAAATTCAAAATTCTTAGTGAAATATAATGAAGTATTTTAATTTAAGACGACAACTATAACCTTTGATAGACCTAAGGTGTCATTGATTAAGGAAGGTTTCATAATTTAGATATCCTACAAAGTAATTATTTTCATGAATATGTGGTTTTATACTACGATAAGTAATGATCACACTATCTTTACGGTTTTAGTCAATGGAGGGAACCAGAAATAGCTGGATTAACAATGAATGTGATAGATTATTTACTAATGACCCATCAGGTGGTTTGATTACTCGAGTAAAATATGTTTTGATCACTCCTATCAGTTTTCACGGAACTTTATTAACAAAATTTACCTTAACCAACACTCAGAATCATAGAGGAAGAGAAATAAAGATTTCACTGATAATTAATGGAGACCATGGAGGAAAAAGATTCAGTTTTCTTTGTGTCAAGAATGTGGAAAGAATCACCTAAGTTAATGTCTTAAAGGAACAAGATTGTGTTTTGACTGTGCAAAAAAAGACACAAAGAAAGTGACTTTAAGGTAAAAATGAAGAGTTTGGTTAATGAAATGGATGATAATATTGGCATCCCTAAGGCATTATCGAAGGTTAAGTGTTTTATGTATGGAATAAACTGTCATTAAGAAACTCAATGTCCCAAGGGGAAAGATCCTAAAGAGAATTAGAAATATAATTCTATTAATGGTTATATTGCTGATGATGATGAGAGTATAGATGAAATGTGAAAGGAAAGAGGTATTAAGTAATATTATGAGGTATCCTTCTTATGGATTATAGATTAAGTAAGTTTTTATTTATTTGATATTAAATAATATGTTATATGAATGGTTAAATAAAAATGTATTTTCCAGTTTATGTTTTTTACTATGGATTTATAATATTATGTTGATTTTTCCATTGGAATTGAAATGTGATTTAATGACAATGTGTTATTTTCACTAAGGGAACATAAACCAAAATATGTTACTTATGTCAAGATATTTCTTTCAGATGAATATATGTGTGATATAAATAAGTTAATTAGATGGAACTAATTACCTTTAAACTAAATAAGGATTTGTTGACAAGTACTTCATGATATCATTAATGAAGTTTACACCTTTTTGGATTTATGGAATAGGGAGGCACGCATGTTTTCAAAATCTATTTACAGTAATATAGATCTTTACAATTTTCCCAGAGAACTTACCTTGAGGCTATTCTCATGTTTGGAATGTGAAAAACAAGACCATTTTTGTGATATATAGGGGATTAATGTTAAGATGATTTGATGAACTTATTTCTAAATTTTTTGATTTTCATCATCCATAAGGTTTTTAGGTTTAACAATTTAGGAATAGTTTTAGTTAATCTTTAGATGAATTATTTATTTATTGAGATTTTTTGGGAAACATGGTTAAAATTCTATTTAGTGATTAATCTTATTTCGAGGATATACATCATTTTTATTTTGGAAATTTTATTACTATGGTTTTAAAAAGGACATAATGTTTGTTGGGTGATAACCAATCAAGACCCACAATGCCATTGGCCATGAACACACAACCAAAGGATGAAAATGTTTTCACACCTACCATTGACATACGTGAAGTTCTGTTTAATGTATAATTATTATTTTTTGAATCACTATTTATATTGAAACAATAGTGTTAATTTTTATGTATATATATTAAAGAATTAACAATATTGTTTTTAAGAATAGTTATAGATAAATTTTTATACTTTTAATTCTTTTATGGGCTTTAACATCCACTAAAAGTATATTTTAGTTCTTCGGGCATCAATTTTAATTTACAAACATCCATTTCTTGAATTAATGGATGCATTAGAAAAAGTTAAAATCACAAAAAATGAATTATTTTTTTATATAAATATTTTAATTATATTTCATTATATTTTGGTTAAATAAAACAATTAGTCATATATAGTATAATGATAAAAATAAGTTTTCATAATACCTAAATTTTTGTTGAATAGATGGCCTTTGAATTCATCACAAATTTATGCCATTAAGGCCCTCAAATTTTAATTATCATTCACGTCTTTTTGATTGATAAGCTCAATCAGTCCCTAAAAATATTTATGTTTTCCTCTATTTCTAATCGCCACTCCCATCCTATGTTATCCCATGTGAAAACCTAGTAATATGTTTCTTTGGCTAACTGTTATGATTCCATCTCTATATTTTTAAGGAAGTTTTATTATACATTCTGAAAATGTTGATTTCTACGAATAAAACTTTCAAATATTAATCATTTGATAACTGAGATGAATTTTTAGGGAGAAATTAATTTTAAGGGGGTAAAATCTAACACCTCGAGATTTTGTGAAATATTTTTTTGAATTAATTAAATTTGTTGATATTATTAATTTAATGTAACAATAAAAATTGATATTTTTATGTTAAATCACTAATTCAAACATTCCTTTCGCACAGACTTGGATTTTGCTACAAACAACACCAAGTTGGAATACGATACATGCAACACCGAGTTTCTATGAAACAAATTTTTATTGTTATAATTTTCTAAAAAAGATAGTTATGACCTAGTCGTTAATCATTTTAATATGAATTTTTAATAACAAATTTTTAAATATTTTTATAATGGCCTTATATAAATAAAACATATTGATGATGATACATATAATTTTGGGTAAATTCCTTATAAGTTTTAAAATACAATTTTTAAAAATAATATTCATTATATGTCCTTGCGTGAAAAAAATCATTTTAGTAAATTTTATAAAGTTAATATGATAAATTAAAAATAATTTTTTAATTTATAATGTCAAAATTACATAGGGTTGATTTTTTTTCATTTTTTAGAGAAACGTCTTTTTTGGATGAATAGTGAAAAATACTGAATTTTAATTTCCAAACTGCTTTTTAATATAATTTATTTATAATGATAAGTTATATTTTTAAAAAGTTTAAAAGTTTAATTTGATAATATTTTTATCTCTTAATCCAATTCTGGTCATTTTAACTAATTTCAAATTTAAATTGGATATAATAAATTAGCAAAAAGTTTGATCAGTTTTTACATTAAAAAATATGTATTGTCATCCCATCAACATGATTTATTTTAAATTAATCTTCCTCACTTATGTGATTTTAACTTGAAAAAATTGATTCCAAATTTTAAATATTCAAAATTTATATTTTTTTAATAATTTTTACTTAGTTTTGATCAAAAAATATTAGTGAATGTAATTAAAATTAATTACATCGATTAAGATAAAATTAAGATTAACTAAGGAAAAAACCTAAAATTTAAGACCCAAAAAGACCTATAAAATTTTCAAAGAGTAATTAGATGGACATATTTAGACCCTATACTCTATTTTATCTAATTGGTTCCGTTATTGGATCCACTTTCAACATGGAAAATGTGGGTGGGATTCTCACTTCAAATATTTACAAGAGTGTCACTAATCCTCGAATATAAAAGGCATATTCTACTACCACTACATCACACCTATCAAACCACTTAGGTTTGGAAACTATATTACCATTAAAATAATAAAAATTTATACCTTCTTCCTTTAAGCCTTTCTTGGTAAAAATGCAATCCTGGGAATCCCTTTATTAAAAACCAAAATGAGTTACCAAATAAGAGGTAACATTATTCCTCGAGTTATTTCATATTATTTAAATTATACAACCCATAAACAATTATTATTCCATGATAATTGTTGGTCGGAATAGACACTCAAGAGGGGTGGGGGTGAATTGAGTTCCAATTAAAATTTCTGTTAAAATAATGTCTATTTAAAATCCCCCAATTTATAAAACAAGTTAAATTGTAGTGAATTTATACAAATTGTAAATTTCACTTAGCTTCTCAAAGATTGATTAGGTCTCAGTTAATTTTACCATAAGATCAGACTAACTTTTCAAACTAATCTACTAATTTACAATAAGTGTAAACACTTGCTAATTTAACTATCAAAGTAGATTTAAAATAGTTTTGTATTTCAAATTAATAGCAGCGGAATAAATAAGATATATGAAGTAATCTTTGAACTTAAACTAAAAATGCACAGTAGATATAACAAGAGGTTCAGTCTCAAGCTGAGACTTATTCCTCTCAAATTTATATAAATTTGATCCACACCCTAGACCAGGGTTAAAAATAGTTTACAAAACTGTCCAAGACACACAGGGACCTCCACCACTGTTCTACGTGGGAAACAAAGCAAAGACCAGGCCATACAAGGACCTCTTCCATAATTGACGTTGGTAAAAAAGAGTTAAAATATTTGGGGTGAGGATTTGGATATCCTCCAGTTTAGTGCAGAAGACAGTGTGTATATAAGAAATATAGAGTACACCACACTGCTCGAAGGTTAATAAATAAATCACATAGAGAAGATAGATAAGAGTTTATAAAGCTCTAGTGATTATCAATGCAGCTTTGGACTGGATGGATTCAGCAGGAGTGCTTCTGAGTCCTTCTATAGTTTTTTTATTGAAAAACAGAGTGTCGTAGTTCAATTTTTCTTCTACAGGAGTGAGAATGTTCTCTTGATTCGTCGTGTGTTCGTCAGAGGTGTCAGATTGAATTCATGAGTGTTCTTTGAAAGACATGCAATCTCCTTCTTGTTCAAGATTGTTCTACTTATTCAGTACAGTGCACTCAGATGTATGTAAGTTCTTCTTTTTGTATATTCACACTTGCACACCGCTTATGCTATGTGTACTGCATCTTAATCATCCTTATATTCCACACGTTCTGGCAGTAGGAATGATTCAATTTCTATAAGTATGAGATATGGTTTCCAGACATACCAACAACTATCATTAAATAACATTAATTGCATTAAAAACATCAAATATGACCGTTATAATTATTTAAATAATATTGACAAAAGGTTAAGAAACGGTGTCACAGTGATTATGGAAATGGTGTCTTCTTCACGGTATGTGGCTCATGGTATGAGCTTCACGGTATGTGCTTCATGGTATGTCCATGTCACGGTGAGTCCTTCATGGTGTCTGGTCATGGTGAGTCCTTGACAGTGTCTGGTCACGGTGAGTCCTTCACGGTGTCTAGTCACGGTGAGTCCTTCACGGTGTCTCCATACTTAGACAAATATCTGTATTTGGACTTAGACAGTAATATGCAGAATATGGATTAAGTTTAATCATTAGAGAGTAAAAGAGCTTGAATCATAAATATAAAGGGTTGATAATATATGTGAGATTTATGATCATGCATGATATTTGTAAATAATAAAGAGAGTAATCAGCATCCATAATATTTGTTAGTATTAAAACATGATGTGTAGTTATTATTGAGATTGAAGAGCATTAGCAAGATGTGCAATGAAGATTCAGATTAATTAAGAGTAATAAGATTTGTGATTATTTAAACATGATTAGCACATGAGGAGTCCAACAATCTCCCCCTATTTGATGATCACAAATCAGATATAGGGATAATATAAATGACATGTAATATTAAGGATACTATCATAGCAAAAACCATTATAGAACTGACACTAGAAGTTTTTTTCCCTGTGATACTTGGTGTTGTTTTTCTCCCCCTTTTATACTTGGAGTTTTATCCCCCTTTTGGGATTATAAAAAATTAGAGAAAATGAAATGAAACACTGCATTTGTCATTAAAAGGAGTTCAGAATAGAACATACAGGAGAAGTAAAAATAGTAAACAAGAAATGACATCCCATCAAAAAGAAAAATAGTCCTCAGACCCTTCAGGGATCCACCTTGTCATTTCCTTTATCAGCAGCAGGATCTGGTGCTGAAGTTGAAGAATGCATTGATGTGGTAGAAAAATAGGGTAATGGTAGACCTTCAAAAACAGATGGAGCCAAAGTGGTATCAGTAGAAGATCTATGCTGTGGTTGGTCAAGAATGACTGGCCGGATCTGAGAAAGAGCTTGTATAACTGTCATGGCAGTTGAGGCTAAGGTAGGTAGACCAGGTCTAAGGGGTGCAGAAGCTGGAGAAACTATATTAGTGCTCTTCACATGAAGATACAACTTCAAAATATATATGAAATCATTAATGATTTCACCACCATATTGCATAGACTTTTCAAAATCATCCTTATTCTCCATTAATCTGTCTAACAATCTGGTGAACTCTTTAAGTTTCTAAACTTGAGCTTTAAAATCTTGAGTCATCGGAGGGATTCTAAAATATTCCACAAGATATCTAAAGTGATATGTCAAATCACTTTTAGAGAAAATCTAGGAGAGATACAAATCTATTTTCTTGGTGATCTCTTGTTGAGCATCATTGGCTATTATAGAATTAATTCTAACCAAGTCCAATGCTCTATCACTGTTCTGAATCACTTCTGACAAAGAAGATAGATCCAAGCCATTGAAGGCACTCTGAAGTTCTTCCTTGATTTTGGATCTCAGCATAGAATCATCCAAAGAAGGTGTGGAGGACTGACCAGAAGCAGGTTAAGCGATGACAGCATCGGTTAGAACTTTGAGATGTTTTAGAACTTTTTGCAAGAATCCAGTGTATTCATCTGTAAGATTATTCAGATTTTCCACAAGCTCTCTCATGCGTTCCAGCATCTTGGTGTGCCTTTTCCCAAAATTCTCATCAAAAGAAAGTAGGTAAGGTTGAACTTGAGACACAATCTCTCTAGCAAGGAGGGAATCATGTGGCTGAAGAGAAGTAGTAACAGGTGCAGGAGCAGAAACAGGAGCAGGCTCTGATCTCAATGATAAATCATTCTGCAAACATGCTACCATACTTTTCAGATTTTCCACATCAGCACTCAGCAGATTATTCTCAACTCTGACTTTTTGAATTTCATGAATCATACTTGGTTGAATATCCAAGATAATATTTTCCAAGAGAATTGATGCATCTTCTTGACTTAACTGAGTCACTGGACGAGGTTGAGTGGAGACAATTTTCTCAACTCCAGCTAACAAAGTTGCTCCAAAAACTTTCTGATCATCTTTGGTCACAAAGGAGTGATGGTCAAGTAAGGGTGTAGGTAAAGGTAGTTGTTCAGATTCTTGTTGATGTTCAGAGTCATCTTCAGACTCAGATTCTGATTCAAATTGAGGTTGGGGCTCTGGTTCTGGTTCTGGATGAGCTAAAGACTTCAGTTGAAATAGAGAAGAAAGATCCATTCCAGTTTCAGTCACTTTCTGTGACTCATTCACATCATAAAAGCTTGGGAATTCATACTGAGTGTACATAGAGTATGTGATAGAAGGTTGAGAAGCTTCAGCAGATCCAGCTTCCACAATCTCAAGGTTTATAGGTTCCTCCCCCTCAACTTGTGATTCCTTTCTAGATTCTTGAGGCTCAGGAACATGGACAAGATCCATTGGGTCATCCCTAATCTCTTTAGAAAACTCTTGACTTGCTAACTGAAAGGCAATTTACATCCTCTCTTCAGTAGAGGGAAAAATATCAGGAACCAACTGTTCCACTGGTTGAAATTCTAGACTTGCTTCTTTCTCAACAGAAAGATCCTCTTCAATAGGATGTGCCTAAAAGGATTCTTGCTGTTATGAATCAGGAAAAACCAATTTCCTTGCAGCATTAGGATGAGTTTCTGGATTTACATCCGCACTAGAAGCAGGAGCTTCCTCTTCTCTCAAACTAACACCAACTTCCTCCTCTTGAGGTGTTTCAGTAGGGATAACAGTCCTTTACTTTTCAGAAGGAGCTGTTTCCATTTGTGGTCTTCTTAAGAACAGGTCTGATTAAGACTCTGTAAATAATATAACAAGATGTATTCATAGCTTCAGCCCAAAAGTAAATAGACAGGTCATATTCATTGAGCATAGTTCTAGCAATTTCTTACAGGGTTCTGTTTCTCCTCTATACTACGCCATTTAGCTGAGGTGTCCTAGGAGCAGAGAAATTGTGACTATAGACATTGTGTGAGAAATAGGATTCAAATTCATGATTTTCAAACTCACGACCATGATCACTTCTTAGAGTTTTAATCTTAAGTCAACTAATATTTTCTACAGATTTAGAGTATTTATCAAAGTAAGAACAAGATTCAATTTTGTGAGCTAAAAAGTATACCCAAGTATATATTGAAAAGTCATATACAAGGACATAGACATAGTGCTTCCCATTTAAGCTAGAAACTCTAGATGGTCCAAAAAAAATCCATGTGAACTAACTCGAGAGGTTGAGAAGTTGAAACTTCTTTCTTTTATTTAAAAGAAACTTTATGTTTCTTTCCCTTTTGACATGGATTACAAACTTTGTCATTTGGAAACACAAGTTTAGGTAGGTCTCTAACTAATTTCTTCCTAGTTAGTTTTCTAAGTGAGTGTATGTTGCATTGTCCTAATCTTCTATTCCAAAGCCATGATTCTTTTTTAAAAGCATTTAAGCAGGTAACATTTTTCTTGGCTAAGGAATTTAAATCAACTGCAAAAACATTTTCATTTCTTAATGAATAAAATACTAAAACATTTTTAGAATTAAAAACATTGCAAGAATAATTTTCAAACATCACATTAAATCCATCATCTCATAATTGAGAAATAGTTAGCATATTATATTTAAGTCCAACAACAAATAAAACTTTAGAAATTAAAACTGAATCAGTGTTACCAATTTGGCCTAGGCCGATGATCTTTCCTTTAGAATTATCACCAAAGGTGACATGACCTGCATCAACCTTTATTAATCTCTTGAAGCATGAGTAATACCCATACATATGTCTTGAGCATCCACTGTCCAAATTCCATGTCTTCTTGTTGGAACTCTTCAAGCAGGTTTCCTATAAAACAGATTTAGATAGGAAATGATTTTGGTACCCAGATCTTCTTGGGTCCAGACAGGTTATCAATCAAAACTTTCGGTACCCAAATTTGTCTTATGGGTCTCATATAATTTATAAAATCAAAATATTGTGAAATATGAACTCTATTTGATTTATATCTATGTGAATAACTAGTTGAAGAATATTAATTTCTAGAGCTAGAACTAGCAGTATTCTGTCCAGATTTAGGAATAAATCTATTCTTAGTAATCTGTCTCTGTCCAGGTTTGTAGCCTATTATAGTACTGTATTTTGGTGAAACTTTCTTTCCTAGCATTTGAGTTAGTGTATCCTTTCTGTTTGTGAACTTCTCTAAGTCTTTTAAAAGTTTCTCATTTGACGTTTTCAATTTAGTGTTTTCCTTTAACAGTTGATCATTTTTCTCTTTTTCAGTAGTAAGTTCGGTTTTAACAATAGAAGTGAGAGCATGATGCTTCTTTAATGATTTGTATTTATCCTTAAATTCATTTCATGTCTCTTCCAACATATTAAAATATTCAAATAATTCCTCACTAGTCATCTTTTGAAAATCAGAGTTAGATTCTGCATCATCTCCAGAATAATAAGAATTTAAAACAGGAGTATCTAAGGTTACCTCAGACGTATTTTTCATGAAACACATGTCGGAACAATTCTTTTCAGAATTCGACATTTCAGATTCACTTGTGTTGTCTTTAGAAGCACTCCAGGTACCCTTCATATCTTTTTTTTACTTACTGTCCTTGTAATCATATTTCTTCTTGAATTTTAGCTTTGGGAAGTCTGCTTTAATGTATCCTTTCTTTTTGCACTCGTATCAAACAACTTCATCACTTTTATCTGGTTTTTTCCAATCCTTCTTCCAATGTCCCTAATTGTCATAATTTCCTTTGTAATTGGATTTTCTAAAAAATTTCATCTTTCTATAAAATATCTTAAACCTTCTGGCTATCTGAGCCATTTTAGCATCACTATCAGTGTCCGAATTTTCACTGTTTCAACTGTCAGTAGGTATTTGAGCTTTATCTTTGTCCTTGGTCCTTGAATCAGTAGTCTTAAAAGCCACTGATTTACTCTTAGATTCATCATCTTCCTCTTTATTCAATTTTATTTCTTCCTCATACATCATAAGGATACCAATGAGTTCTTTGACAGGTAGAGCAGCAATGTCACATGACTCTCTAATTGAAACAGATGTTCCTCTCCATCAGTCTGGTAAACATCTCAAGATTCTCATAATTTGTTCCTTTGCTGGAACAGCCTTTCCTATTGATTTCATTGTATTGACTATCTCATTAAACCTGAGATACATATCAGAAATAGGTTCATCAGTTTTCATTTTAAAATTATCATATTTAATAGTATAAGTATTTAATATCATTTCTTTAACATTGGTTGTTCCTTCATGAGAAACACCCAAAGTATCCCAAATTTCAAAAGCAGTTTTGCAAGCAGAAATTCTATTAAACTCTTCATCTCCTAAAGCACAGTACAAGGAATTCCTATATTTACAATTATTATTGTAGGAAGTCTTTGTTTGTTCATCCCAAGTGGATCTAACAGTAGTGGGAATTTTATATTCTGATTCTATGGCAGTCCAGATATCAAAACCCATGCTTTCTAAATGAATTTTCATTTTCAGCTTCCACTGAGCATAGTTTATACCATTGAAGAAAGGAGGTCTGTTAGTAGCATCACCTTCTAGTCTATTATCCATAACTAGATTTTAGAAAAATAATATAAAGAGATAGAAATTTAGAAATAACAGAAATTTTATGAACTTTAAAATACAACTAAAATCATAGTTGAAAAATAGAGAATTCCAAAAATCTTTTAATCAAAAACAAACCCTCTGATACCAAATGTTGGTCAGAGTGGACACTCAAGAGGGGGGGTGAATTGAGTTCCAATTAAAATTTCTGTTAAAATAATGTCTATTTAAAATACCCCAATTTAAAAAACAAGTTAAACTGTAGTGAATTTATATAGATTGTAAATGTTCACTTAGCTTCTCAAAGATTGATTAGGTCTCAGTTAATTTAACCACAAGATAAGAATAACTTTTGAAACTAATCTACTGATTTACAATAAGTGTAAACACTTGATAATTTAACTATCAAAGTAGCTTTAAAATAGTTTTGTATTTCAAAGTAATAGCAGTGGAATAAATAAGATATATGAAGTAATCTTTGAACTTAAACTAAAAATGAACAGTAGATATAACAAGAGGTTCAGTCTCAATCTGAGACTTAGTCCTCTCAAATTTATATAAATTTGATCCACACCCTAGATCGAGGTTAACAACAGTTTACAAAACTGTCCAGGCCACATAGGGACCTCCACCACTGTTCTACATGGGAAACAAATCAAAGACCAGGCCACACAAGGACCTCTTCCACAGTTGACGTGGGTAAACAAGAGTTAAGAGATTTTGAGTGAAGATTTTGATATCCTTCAGTTCAGTGTAGGAGACAGTGTGTGTATAATAAATATAGAGTACACCACACTGCTCGAAAGTTAATAAATAAATCACATAGAGAAGATAGATAAGATTTTAGAATGCTCTAGTGATTATCAATGCAGCTCTGGACTCATTGGATTCAGTAGGAGTGCTTCTGAGTCCTTCTCTAGTTTTTCTGTTGAAACAATAGTGTCGTAGTTCAGCTTGTCTTTTACAAGAGTGAGAATGATCTCTTGATTCGTCATGTGTTCTTCAGAGGTGTTGGATTTCATTCATGAGAGTTCTTTGAAAGACTTGCAATCTCCTTCTGGTTTACGATTGTTCTACTTTTTCAGTACAGCGCACTCGGATGTATGTAAGTTCTTCTTGTTGAATATTCACACTTGCAAACTGCTTCTACTACGTGTACTACATCTTAATCTTCCTTATATTCCACACATTCTGGCAGTAGGAATGATTCACTTTCAATAGGCACGAGATACGGTTTCCTGACATGCCAACAACTATCATTAAATAACATTAATTGCATTAAAAACATCAAATATTACCGTTAGCATTATTTAAATAATATTGACAAAAGGATAAGAAACAGTGTCATAATGATTATGGAAACAGTGTCTTCTTCACGGTATGTGGCTCACGGTATGAGATTCATGGTATGTGCTTCATGGTATATCCAGGTCACGGTGAGTCCTTCACGTTGTCTGGTCACGGTGAGTCCTTCAGGGTGTCTGGTCACGATTAGTCCTTCATGGTGTCTGGTCACGGTTAGTCCTTCATGGTGTCTAGTCATGGTGAGTCCTTCACGGTGTCTGGTTACGGTGAGTCCTTAACGGTGTCTTCATACTTAGTCAAATATCTATATTTGGACTTAGACAGTAATATACAGAATATGGATTAAGTTTAATCATTAGAGAGTAAAAGAGCTTGAATCATAAATATAATGGCTTGATAATATATGTGAGATTTATGATCATGCATGATAATTGTAAATAATAAAGAGAGTAATCAGAATCCATAAGATTTGTTAGTATTAAAACATGATGTGTAGTTATTATTGAGATTGAAGAGCATTAGCAAGATGTGCAATGAAGATTGAGATTAATTAACAGTAATAGGATTTGTGATCATTAAAACATGATTAGCACATGAGGAGTCAAACAATAATATTAAAAAACCATAATCTTAAATATACTAGGATGTTTTCATTCTACTTTTTTGACCTACACTTACACTCACATCCATCCATTGGGTAACGAATATATTGTTTACGTGTATGATGAACTATCGCCTCGTGAAACGATAATTGTTCATTTTTTCTTTACTGCATCTCATGATGGATATTATGATAGAAAATATTTTTATATATTTTATATAATATTTTTATTATTTATTTATCATCATTTATTCATTTTACCACACATATATTTATACTTTTCATTTGGTGAAAATATGAAAATTTCGTTTTAGGAAGTGTGGACTACCTCCCCTCAAAGCGATGTGACTCTTCCACACACTACATGGAATGTGTTAAGGATGTATTTAATTAAATCCTATGATATAATAATTCTACTAGAATTATAATATATATATTATTTTTTTATTTTTATTTCATTATTTGAATACAATAATAAAAATTAAAACAACGTTCATGTGTACGTACGACTTACTGTCTCCATGAACGGTGTATTCCATTTCATAATTACATATTATATAGATTATTATAATAAAAATATAATGAATATATATTATATTTATAAAATTGTTAAATTCTTTAAATCATGATATAATTGTAAGTACCAATGATATAACAAATTAAGACACATACAAAGAACAAAGTGAATATTACCCGAAGTGAAACCTTAACTTAGGATTGTTATCAAGTGGGTAATATAAGGTCATAATAAAACCATATATAGAAATATATATAAGAATATTCTTCTATAAAATATTTATAATAAAAATAAATTTATTATAAATTAATATTTTATATGTGCAAAGAGATTCAAGAAATAAGGTAATGAGATTTCATCTCACTTTTTATTTCGGTGAGATACATACTTTATTCACCACCCATTCCTTTTGTGTGGTGTTTAAACTGAATATGAATGTATTAAATGATTTATATAAATAACTTTATTTGTTTTTAAATATCCCTTATAGGATATTTATTTCATGGGGTTAATGTTTCAAAATTTACCAAAATGGTAAAATAGGTTTTCCTCAATTTTCATTCTTTTAAGATAGATGTCACGTTAATGAGATATATTTTTCCATTAGATGTATATAATAACTTTGAAATGTTATATCATGAATCTAATTCTTTTCATGATATTGTATGCCTCATTTAAATTGATTTTTTTACATGGGTGTTATATTTCAAAACAACCAAGTGGTAAGAGTTTTTGGAAATAATCCCATCACTTTTCCAGATGGTTTATGTTTTGGATTCATTTGAGGAAATATAACTATCCATATAATAGGAAAATTCCTGAATTTTATTCTCTTATGTTTATTCATGATTTATTCATGTATTGGTACCATTTTTTTTACTCTTTGGAACATAATATAGGTAATGAAGTATTTTTAATAAATCTCGACTTGACCCTCTCTTGGGTGAGAAATCTATCTTCCTTCAAAACCATGTTTTCTAAAATGGGTTCCCAAGAATATTATATTATTCTTCTATAATCATTAAAATAAATTTTCCTTTTATATTTTACCAATTTTTTCAAAGGAGTATTCTTTTCACTTTTCAAACAATTCATTTTTCTATCATTTTTACCAGGAAAAAGGATTGCACATTTTACCTCATACATCATGTACAGATTTACTTACAATCATTTTTTGAAGATTAATTTTCTTGTTTAAAAGGATGAATTTTATGAAAATTTTTCTAAAAATTATTTTAAATGATTTATTTTCAAATAATTTTTATAATTTCTTTATTGTTTTACAAAGAATATTTAATGGAATTTTTTTCAAAAGGTTTTTAGGATTATTTTAAATTTTTATAAAGAAAATGGTTTTCAAAATGTTTTCAAGATGTATTTATTTTTTTTAAGGAAATTTTTTCAAGATTCTTTTATAAGTTTTCGAGAAAAATAGATTTCAAAATGATTTAAATCTTTATTTATATGTTAGAAAATTACTTTAAAAGAAATTATTTTAAAAAAAATTTCAACCTCCTTTTATAAGTTTTCAACAAAAATGGTTTTCAAAATGTTGTCAAGATCCCTTTATATGTTTTCATATAAATAGGTTTCCCAAATGTTTTTTCAAATATCATTATAGTATTTCACATTTATTTTTAAGATAATGATATTTAAAAAGGTTTTTATGTTTTAAATATCCATTTTTTTAAAATAAGAAAGGAAATTTTCCATAAGAAATGTTTTTAAAATATCGTTCCAATTTTTTTTCCATTGAAGATGACATATGGTTATGTTTCTAATTACACTATAGGAAATGATACAAATTTTCTATTCATATTATTTCTTGAATTATTTATGTTTTGATGGATTGATGTTTATGACACCTGTAAGGGTCCGGATCTACGTGGATCGACACTTTGTTGTTGAGGCTCGTGGAGCTCAGAGGAGGATTTGAGGAAGTTTAGAGATGTTTAGGTTATATGAACTAGGAGCATAAAACTTTTACAGCCTGAAAATTTGTTTCACATTGTGTAGACTAATTTCTGAACATGACTGTGGGATTTACATAATGTTATAATTTAGGGTTTTAATAATAAAATAAAATAGAAAGGATATGGTTTTTTGTAGAAGATTGAACCTTTGGAATTAGACGATGTGAAAGGTGATTCCAAGGTGTGTATTACCCCAAATATGTAATGTTTTAAGTGTTTTTATAGATTCTGGGGTTGTCAAATCCTACAGAGGTTAATTCCCTCTCTTTCTCATCCCAAGTGACCTGACAATCCCCTCTTTAGTATTTTTGAGATCCCATTGACATGAATTGATCTTAGGCTTCCATCATCAATTTGTGGTGACCTGAATTGATACAAGGTGTGGTATTTATTCATTCCCTAATATTTTATCCTTTTTTGATCTTGTTTCCACTTGTATATTCTGAAAATTAAATGGTGGGTTCCTAATCATGTTTTCTATGGGGCTTGTCTCATTTTTGGTAGATGCACTAGTTCCACAACATCCTTTGATGGATGCAGATCTTGTGGGAGAGGTGATTGGAGATCATTTTGGTGGTATGTTCTCGTACGAAGAACATAAATGACCTTTTGAAGTAAGGTATTCATTTCTAATCTATTTATTTAATTGAGATCATAAAGTTAGCAAGATTTAACCCCTTGGATTTTAATTAAAATGACGTAATTAAATATTTGAACCGGATTAATGAATTTGTATTGATTTCATAACAATGATGTTGATTTATACCATGATGACAGTTTGCCACTTGATTTCCTAGATAGTGTTATATCTATGACTTACTTAGATTAGCATGTCATTCTTGATTGAAATTGGTAAATAATAGAAATCGTGAATTAATTAATAATTAATTGTGTAAAATATTAAAGAGGCTTGTTTTATGAATTTGGTTGTTGTTGTAATTTGATGTTAATCAAATTGATTCAAGTATACATGTCTAATTGAATTGTTTAATGAACCTTAATCATGATTTTTATTTTTGATAAAGGAATTAATGTCATGTTAAATTAATTGTTTGATTTTATTGATATCTTGAGATAGCTTGTTTCTTAGGTTTCCCATAGTTGGAACATGTGATTAAAAAATTAGTTAATTCAAGAAGGAATAAAGAATGAGTTGTGTGATAAAGGAAAGAAACTTTTTAGGGCTTGATATGCCTTTTTTCTTTTAATGTCCAAGTTCCTTGTTCTTTGGGGAAATGAGAGTTTGTTGTGTTTGAAGGATGAATACATTGATTTAGGTCCAAAAACCCAGCTAATATGTTTGTTTCTTATTTCTAGTGATGTGTTGTGACCTTAAGATAGATGATTTGGGTGGGATGTTCTGGTATGTGGGGTAGGGAGGTCTGGATATGATGTGATCCTGTAATAGCTGAGACTAGAGGGATTTTGTGGTTTGATGGGAGGTTAGACCTAGTTTTTGTGGAAACAATTGATGCCTGGTGTGGCGAGATGCATCAGTATATGCATATGGATGCTAAAGAGGACATAAGAGAGGTAAAAATGGGCTGAAGATGGGATTAACCCTTGTTATAAAAGTTGGATGCTTGTTTTAATCGATTTTTTATCTTGAATCTCGGTAAATTGTTTATTTTCTTTTCCTTACTCACTATTTGAGGTAGATAGAGATTTTTTGGTTACTCTATTTCCATGGGAGGTGAAGACACGTGGGGTATTCCACGTTCTTTCTATTTTTATCTCCTCACTGTTAGATGAGTTTACTCTCCTTATATAGGTGGTGAAGACTCGATGAGTAGTTCATCTACTCATCGGGTTGACCTCATTGTATTTGGGGAGCTTAGATTATTTTCATAGAGTAACAAGTGATATGTAAAATGATGCTATTAATAAATGAATAAGTGTTTAACCAATGGGGATGTGACTTGCTCAAATGAAATGTTCAAGCGATAATTCTGAGAAGCTTTGGAACCGATCTCCTTTTTCTTGGAGTGCATGGATCATTGTGGAATTCGTAATGTAATGTAATGTGAAAATGATAATGGTTAATTAATAGTCAGTAATTAATTAACATAAATTGAAACTGATTAAAAAGGAATAAATTAATTTAATGTAGCTATATAAATGGTTTTGTGATTATTGAATATCTAGGCTTAGCAATGGTAGTCCGGAGCCTGAGAGGAGTTTTTTGTAGTAGATTCTGAGACTAGGTTTTTATCATAGTATGGTTTTGAGATGTATTATATCTTATAATTGTTGTGTATATATACACAACTCCAACCTGTTAGTTAGGAAAAATCACATGCCTGGGATTCTGAGCCCTCTAAGTGGGGTGATATCCCAAACATCCCAGTGGGAGGATGGATGAATGACTGCCCCCCTTTCGACCCACCCTCTTTTCTTGGTATTTAATTATGCTGGTATGCGAAATAGTTTGCTTTCCACGTATATCTATATAGATGGATATAATGGATTGTAGTTATTTCACACACATATATTTGGGAAATAGATTCCTAATAAATAATATAGCTATAAGGATTATAGTTTGTAATGAATGGATGATCCTTACTCGGTGTACGGTCTTTGATAGATCGAGGTATAATAAAAAATGTATGATAAAAATTATACAAGTTTCAGTGGATCCAAAAAAAATACATGGTTACTTTTTGTTAAATGTACGTAGTGGTATGTTGCAAAAGGTTCATGTTGTTGTTTGTTTCTCAAGTGTCTGTGGGCTAGCCTTTTAAGAGAGAGATTCTTAGGATTTGCGGTGTTGGGGAAGAGTAGAAAACCAGTGGGGAATTTCTAGCCGAGTACCCTTGATATTCATTATTATATTATATTCATTGCTTGTGATACTTGGTGGGAGTATCCATTGTGAGGCTGCGAACATAGTATACCTATTTAGGTGATGAGTTAGTTTCACTTATTGGTCACTATGCATTAGCATGCATTAAATATCATTTTCACAAGAGGCTACAAGGAGGATCATACTAAGTGTACTATTATACTCACCCTATGTATATATAAACTATTTTCCAGGTCAGTTAGAGTAGGTTGGAGTTCATTCTGGTTACTACTATCTTGGGGTTTTACTAGAGAAGTTTTCGCTTCATGGTCACTGTCGTCTTTTCATTTCTTTTTTTATGTACAGTTTCCATTTAGTTTTAGTAGTTCCCCCATGACATTACATATGTGAACATTGGTTGTTGGACTCTAACAAGGATTTGGTTGTTGTATATCTTATCTAAATCTTCCACATGTGTTATCCTGTAGGGTAATGGATCCCATATGCATGTTTGTTATACCCTTGGTGCTACTCTCAAACCAAGACCCTACTAGGGCCAGAATCATTTGTCATTATCCCTCTTCTCCCATTATTGGACCAGGAGGGGTACACCTTGTGGGGAAGGGATCATGACAAATTGGTATCAGAGGCTTTGGTTGAGGGATGTGATTGATTTTAGATTTAGGAACATGTGAGGTCGATTGTTTTGGAAGGGAAATGGTGTCAGTAATGTTTAACAAGCACTATAAAAATGAGATACCAACTGAGACACAAGAATTTATGGTCCCCTTATGATCTGATTCACGATCCATTAATCTTACAATTGTTACAAAATGAGTTGATACTAGTTGCAGGGTAGAGACCTATGAAAGGACCGTGAATCATTCTTCATTTCCCTATTTTTGAATGGGTATACCTTGTAATAGGTTAACCTATAATGAATAAATTAAAACAATTAATTAATTTTAAATCCTCCCATATTCCAGGTTAGGAGATCTAATTGTTTTTTCTTTTTTAGGTACGACTCTAGTTTAACATCCTCTTCAGGTTCATGTTGAAGATGTTCAAAAATTTGTGCTAGCAGATAACCATTTAGTAGTGGTTGAAGAGAACAATACTTTTAGGATGAAAATCTAAGAGTTTTAGTGCTAGAGTCTATATGGTTATGATGGATCCATTTCAGACACATGTTTTTATTGAGGAGGCTAGGGAGAGACATTTCATGGAGGATTTTCAACCAAAGATCTAGTGCATGGTCACCCCGTTTAAGCTGATAATGTATCTCAAGGTTCTGGTGAGAGAAGAGGTCCTTGAGAGGATATTATCTAGAAACAGATCATTATGAGAGGGTAGTCTCCTGGATTCCTCATGAATTAGAGTTATGGTCTTAGGTTCCTAGTTTTTCGGACATAAGTGCTTCAGATCAACAAGGGGTAGGTCCTACGACTAAATGTCTTGTTTCTCCTAGATAAAAAGCTCTCATAACTATTAGAAGATATCAGACACATGTTTTTATTGTGGAGTCTATGGTAATCAGTGAAAATAGTGCCAAAACATTTTATGGTGTCCACATACAATTGTTGTTTTGCTTCATGTTCCTCTGTTGAGGATGTTCTATCCAGAGCAGCAACAGTTGGCTTCTCCTGTTTGGGGTCAGCAGAGAGTAGTTGGGGTAGGTAGAGGACAGCCCTAGGATGAACCCTATTCCTATAGATAACATAAATACCCTATAGTTGGTCTTTGGTAGGGTTATAGAGGTTATGGAGTAGGTCGTGGTCAGCTTGATGCTTTAGCATTGTCAGTGCCAAGTGAGTTAGACATCATTCATGGTACCCTTTGCTTATTTTCTACATAAGTATATTCCATGTTTGATCTAGGTGTGATAGACTCCTTAATATCACATTACCTTTTCCATTCATTGGGACATGAGGTATAGGGACTTCCCCTGACCTTGGCATTGAATACTATAGTTGGAAGTTGAGCTGACTTTTTTGAATTTGTAGTTATTATGAGCTAGTGTTGGGGTAGCACCACTCTTGGTGAGATTTAATATTTTTATAGATACAACCATATGAAGTCATCCATAGAATGGATTTGTTGTATTTAGTTTAGGATATATTGGATTTATTCAGGAGGCAGGTTGTGTTCTTTGAATTTAATGGAGAGCCAGTAGTGTTTGTTGGTGAGAGAGACCCTCAGATGGATCAGAGGCATGTTTTGTCCTTGTCAACTTTGATGGCTAAGCCACTGTTGAATTTGTTATAATTTTAGTAGTTGTATTTTCATAGGGTCATAGAAGAATACCCCGATTTCATTACCAATGATGTTTTATCATTACCCCCTCAACAAGAGATTATGTTTGGGATCGAACTACATCACGGTGTGTCTCCTATATTGATGTACCTATATATGATGATACCTTACGAGTTGCAAGAGATGTATATACATCTCAATGGTCTATTGCGGTGCAGTTTTGTTTTACCATGTGTGTCACTGTGGGGTGCACTAGTTTTGTTCACGAGGAAGGTTGATGGCAGTTTGCGGTTGTGTATCGATTATTGTCACTTGAACCAAGTGATAGTGAAGAACATATATCATCTTTCATAGATTGATGATTTATTCGACCAACTAAAGGGTTAATTTTGGTTCTCAAAGACCCACTAGAAATAATGATATCATTAGATGCATGTGAATGATGAGGATATACCAAATTATTCTTTTCATTTTCATTATGGGAATTATGAGTTTTTTGTGATGTCGTCTGGTGAGACGAATTTTCTAGCTATGTTCATGGGATTAATGAATGTTGTGTTCTATGATTTACTAGATAAGTTCATGGTGGGATTTTTAGATGACATAATTGTGTACTCTGTATCCTTGGAGGAGCATTTAAAGCATATCCATGCCATTTTGGGAATTATTCACTATGAGTAGCTTTTTGGGGTGTTGTCAAAATATGAGTATTGGGATTAAAAATTCATTCCTTGTGGCATGCTTTATCCCATGATGGAATAACGATGGATTCATCAATGACAGAATTATTTGTGTGTTGGGATGCCCCCAAGATTGCAGTAGAGGTACGAAGTTTCCCTAGAGTTGTAGGCTATTATAAGTGGTTCGTAGATGATTTTTCTCGGGTTGTGAATCCTCTGACAACATTGACAAGAAATGATCAGAAGTTATTGTGGACTAATTAGTGTTAGAAATAATTTGAATATCTGAAGGAGAGCATGTATGTGCTCTAGTTCTTTGTATCCTAGTAGAAGGAGTTCAGTTTGAGGTATTTCTGTGATGCTTCATGTCTAGGGTTATGCATTATTCTGATGCATAATAGGTTAGTTGTTTCTTATGGGTCCTTCCAGTTACATCCCCACAAATGTAACTATGTCACCCATTATCACGATTTGAGGTGGTGGTATTTTCCTTGAAGTTGTGTAGAAATTACCTCATCAGAGATCATTTTATGGTATTCACCGATCATAATAACATGAGGTATGGTTTCTCCCCGCATTACTTGAACTTTTATTAGCTTTGGTGGATGGATTTATTATAGTATCGTGACTTCAATATTTAATATACACCAATAAAGAAGAATATTTTAGATGATGCGCCGTGATGAAAGTCACCTGGAGTTGTAATGTGGGAATCATGTGATTCTTAGAGTGTGGTGGAAGAACATTCATCATTGCATCTAGATATTGGAGAAGCCAGGGTTAGTGGTTTTCTTTATTAGAAGACAATGATGTCATATCTGGTTCAGTAGGTGGAGGAATCCACGTTGGGGGATACTGAGGTGGAGGTCATGATAAACGTAGTTATTCATGGTGCGGCCCCTGATGGTTAGTCTAAATATGAACAATATCAAGTGTTGTATCAAGGAAGGATTTTACTTCCATTGGATATGCGTGGGATAATTCTCAGGGAGTTTTATGGATCTTCCTTAGTGTTATATCCAAGTGGGTCAAATTTTTTCTCTACTTTGAGAGGTCATTGTGGGTGCCCTAGGTTGAAGCATGAAGTTGTAGAGTTTATGTCTTGATGTTTGGTCTTCCAGAAGGTGAAGGTTGAACATTGTGTTTCCATTTGTTTTCCTTTGCTGTTATATTTTCCTCAGTAGAAGTGGATGGAAATCATGATGGTCTTTGTTTTTTATTACCTTGAGCATAGGGAGTCTAGGACTCTATATGGGTGGTTGTGTATATATTGATGAAATCACTCCACTTGATACCGATCAAGGAGTCGAGCTGAGTTGAGATTTTGTCAAGGAAGTATCTGGAGGAGGTGGTGAGACTCCATGAAGTCCCAAGGACGTTCATTTTCAATAGGGAACCTACTTTTACCTCTTGGTTTTGGAGAGGTATCTAGCTTGTGTTTGGCCCTTATCTGCACCTTGACACTTCTTTTCATCTGCAGATGGATAGTCAAACTGAGCAGATGATCTAGAATCTTGAAGAAATGTGTGTGCTATTCTGTCTTGGATTTTGGTGGTTTATGGATGAGGCACCTTCCCTTAGTATTGTTCAATTACAATAGTAGTTTTCACTCCACCATTGGTGTGGAACCATTTGAAGCCTTGTATGGAAAATTATTTCATTCTTAATTATGTTGGACTGGGGTTAGAGAGTTTGTAAATCTAGGGCTGAAACTAGTACAACATACAATAAAGACGGTTCAGGTGATTCAAGAGAGGATGAGGATAGCGTATGATTTTTATAAATCATATTCCTATTATAAAAGGAATCCTATAGTGTTCTATGTTTGGGATCATGTGTTTCTAAAGGTGACTCCCATTTGTGGGCAGCAAATGTTTGGTCATGGGTGTAAGAATTCTCCCCAGTTCGTTGGGTCCTTCGTGATGTTGGCTCATGTTAGATCTATGGAACATCATATCATACTTCCCCTATACCTGACCTAGATACATGATGTTTTTCACATGTTATAGATTTGTCTTTATCTTCATGATAAATCTCACGCCATATATCAGGGAGAGTTCTATGTTGATGATGATGCAACCTTCGAGGAGTAGCCTATAGTGATCCAGAACCATAATGAGAATGTGTTGTGTCGAAATTAAATCCCATCGGTTTGTGTCTTGTGGTGGTATTGTGATTTGGAATAGAGTAACTAGTAATGTGAGTCATAGATACACACTCATTACCCAAAGGTTTTTGATGTTTATCTCTTCTCTTGAAACATCATTCATTTTGTGGTTGTATATATTTTCAAGATGTGATATGTTTCTCTTGTTTGATGTTGTGTATTTTTTTTTATTTTGAGAGGTATCTACCTCTTAAGAGTGTTTAGGTGACGGTTTTAGTTATTTCATGGTTTTACACTATTCCTCTGGAGAGGTGGTTGATCTCCTACGGTGGAGAGAGACTTGAGAGGAATCTTTTAGGTTGGTTGATCGAATGAACCCTTTCTATTTTCTCTCTGGGTTGGATTTGGATTCATGAGGATGAGTATTTTTTGAGAGGTATATTATTTAAGGACCCAAATCTATGTCGATTGACCCTTTTCTTGTTATTGAGCCTTACATAGCTTGAAGGTGGTTCGAAGGAAGTTTGTAGGAGCTCAAGTGTTGAGAACTAGGAGTAGGGAATATTCATGGCATGAAAGTGGGTTTCACACCGCATAGAAGAATTTCAAGGCATTAATGTAAGATTCATGTTGTTTAATATTTAAGGGTTTGAAAAATAAAATAAAATCTAAAGGTGATGGTTTTTTCCGTGGAAACCAACCTTGAGGAATTACATGATGTGAAAAGGATAAATCGTGTAGTTCCCTAAAACTGTAATGTTTTAAGTGTTTTTGAAACAGCTTGGGTTGTCAAACCCTATGGTTTTAGCTTCCATATCTCTCATCCTAGAAAACCTAATAGTCCCCTCTTCAATTTTTTAGAGATCCCTATTGATATGAATCAATCTCGGGGTTCCATCTTTGATATGGGGTTACCTGGATTGATCCAAGTTGTGTTTTCCATCGTTTTATTGTCCTTTCTCCTATTTTGATCTTGTTTCCTCTCATATATTCTCACTGTTATATGGTTCATGATTAACCATGTTTCTCATGGGGTTTTTCTTGGTTATGGTTGATGCGGTGATGGTGTTGTGTCCTCGGATGCTTGCATATATAGAGGGGGAGGTGATCAGAGATCCACTATGTGGTCCATTCTCGTGTAAAAAACATCGAAGGCCTTCTGAGGTATGGGATTCGTTGATTCTATATTTATTTACATGAAATCATGTAGTTAGAATGATTTATACAATTGGATCACAATGAAAATGACCTAATTAAATATTTTAATTGGTTTATAGAATTGGTATCAATCACATAGTGATGTTACTACTTTGTACATTGATAGTGGTTTGCCTCTTGATTTAATAGATAGTGTGATATCTATGGATTTTTAGGTTTATCAAGTTTTCCTTAATATTTTTTTAATTAATGTAAATTATAAATTAATTAATAATTAGTGGCGTAAAATATTGAAGGGGCTAGTTTTATGAATCTGATTGTTATTGAAATTTGATGCTAATAAAATTGATGAATGTATTTATGATTAATTGAATTGGTTATCGAACCAGAAGTATGCTGATTCTTGTTGATAAAGTAATTAAAGACATGTTAGATTAATTGTTTAATTTTTTTTTCTTAATATAACTTGTTTCTTAGATTTCCTATTGTTGGAACCTATGATTAACGAATCTGTTAATTCAAGGTGGAATAAGTAATCAATTGTATGAAAAAAAGTAATTCCTTTTTAGGGAATGAGTTTCCGGCTTTCTTATAAATTCCAAGTTCATATTCAATTGGATCCATGAGAGCTAATTATGTGATAAGGCTGTATGGCTTGATTTAGGGCCAAGCACCTAGTTTCTTTGATTGTTTCCTACTTCTTGTGATGTGTTGTGAGCCTGGGATGGATGAGCCTGGATGGATGTTGTGGTATATGGGATAGGGAGGCCCTAATGTGATGTGAGACTAGGATGGATGATCCTTGAGGGTTGTTGTGGTAAAAGGGGTGATGCCAAATTTTTGTGGCATTAATTGATGTCTGTTGTGGCGAGTTGCATTAGTATAGGCATGTGGGTGTTAGGGAAGACACCAAAGATGACTATACAGGTTGAACCTGGGCTTACCCATTATTATGAATGTATTATTCTTGTTTTAATTAGTGGTTTTTATGGTATCCAAGTTGTATGTTTATCTTCTTTTTGTTCCCCACTACTTAAGTATGATTTATGTGTTTGGTTACTCCCTTTCTAAGAGAGGAAACAACATGCATGGTATGCCATGTACTTTCCGTGTCTATCTCCTCATGGTTAGATTAGTTTACTTTTCTTCTATGGGTGGTAAAACTCAACGATTACTCAATATTATCACCATTTAGATTCCATGGGTTTTTGGGGGATTATAATGTTTTCCTAGATTACCTGGTGATATGGAATGCAATGTTGTTAATAAATGAATAATTTTTTAACCAATGGGGTTGGAGAATGCTTGGATGTGAAGATGAGGTCATAATTCTAAGAAGTCAAGGGATCACATTTCTTATTCATAGAGGGAAAAATATTTTTTGAAATATTAATATGGAAATTTTAATGGTTAATTTATGGTTAATAATTAACTAGAATAATGTGAAACTAGTGAAAAAGGAATAAAATAATTTAATGGATTTCTTTAATTGGTTATGTACATATAGAATATCTAGTCTTCGTAGTGTCATCCGAGAGTCCAATAGATGTATGTTGTAGTTGATTCTAAGACTTGGTTATACCCATAGTGTGTTAGTGAGATATATTATATCATGTGAATTTTGTGTTTCTATATGCTACTCAAATCTATCACTTATAGAAAATGAAACCCTGTGGATTCTAAGTCATGGGGGGGGGGGGTTCCAAACATCCTGATGGGATGATGGATGAATGACTACCCCATTTTCCCCACTTGCTTCTCTTGGTAGTCACATGTTCTGGTACGAACGATAATTAGTTTTAACTATATATGTGTGTAGAGGGTTGTAATGTATTTTAGTTATTTCACACACATGTATTCTGTATATAGTTTCCAAAGGACTACTATATGTGTAATGTGTATAAGTTGTGATGGATTGAGGATATATACTTAGTCAATGGGATCCAGTGGCTTGAGGTATAATAACTGATGTTTGATACACATTATGCAAGCTCTGGTGGATATTGAAAACTACCTGGTTACTTTTGGTTACATGGTCGTGGTGGTATGTTGCATGAGGTGCATGTTGTGGTGCTTCGCCCAGGTGTCTGTGGGATAGCATTTTTGGAGAGAGATTCTTACGACGTGTGACATTGAGGTAGAGTGAAAAAATAGTGGGGAAGAAGAAGCGGGGTACCATTGATATTATTTATTATATTATATTCTCTTTTATGTGGTACTTGGTGATAATAGCCATAGTGATGTTGGGAACTTAGTATACCTGTTTAGGTAATCAGTTAGTTTCACATGTCAATCATTATGCTTTAGCACAAATTCTTCACCTTGTCCCAGAGATTATCCATGGAGGATTCTACTATGTATAATATTATATGCACCATATATATATAAACTATTTTTTGGGTTAGTTGGAGAAGGTTGGAGATCGACTTGTTACTAATAGCTTGGGGTTTTACTGGATCGGTTTAGGCTACATGGTGACTATGGTCTTTACTTATCTTTTGGAACCATAAGTTTACTTTCAGTTTTAGTAGTTATTGCATATAATTACTTGTGAAAACTTTTTTTTTCATATATATTTGAGTCTGAGTAGTATTTGGTTGGTTTCTATGTTATCTCTCTCTTCCACATGTGTTTTCTTAGAGGGTAATGCCTCCCATCTGCATGTTTGTTATACCCTCGATGCTTGTCACCAACCCGGGGCCTACGGGAGGTGAGACTCGAGGGTCACTATCTCTCTAATACCATTGTTTTCCCATGAGGGGTACACCTTTTGGGGATGGGGTTGGAACAAAACCCATTTATATTCCATGGGTTATATTCTTTTTAACCTGATTCCTTTCACAAGTTATGATTTTATGGTTATGAAACATATCCTTTTTGCACTTGTTTAGATATGATTACATTTTTATGATACCCACATTATTTCATGGGTTTTGATATGTTTGTTTATGATTTTTTTGGCACAAGTTTGTTAGATTTAATTATGAGATGTATGTGACCTATATCTCCCTCCAATTTATTGGGTAAATATATATATCTCATGAGATAGACATAGTTAGAATGAGAGAAAAAATTGGTTTGGTATTATAGGACTATAACGAGAAATGAACTAGGATTAGTATTGGAGGAATAGAATGAGGAGTGCACCCGATTCAGTAATACATGTCTGGAACAGGGTGTAAACCCGATTTAGTGAAAAGATTTGTCCTATATGATGGCATATGCCGTGTTTTCTTGACTTCTCTTGAAATCATTATATATTCTTATGTGTTTTCCATAACTCGATGTTTTATTCCTATGTTATGATTTCATGGAATATTTTATTTATTTCCTTATAATTCATTTCATATAAAATTCCATGATTTATCCCATGATTCATGTTTATGATATTTGATATACAGGGTATGATCTTATATTTTCATGATCATGTTCTCATACACATATTCTCATGATTATGATTACACATCTCCATTGATTCCCTTACGGAGTATCTGATCTCCCCTTTTTTATGTTTCCTTCCCCATGTTATAATGAGATGTATTATTTTTTATGTGTCTAAGAATGGTTCTAGTCATGAAGAACATAGTGGGAGGTAATGTATATCATTTATGTACTAGTGTTTATGTTTCCATGTTTCGAAATCCACTATACCAATACAGTATTTTCGAATACATTTTTATAATGTTTTATGTATTTTAAAAATGTGATGTAATATTAATGTATGAAAATTTGTGGTCACTATATGATTTGTATGTGCATTTGACCTGGAAAAATGTTGATTTTGTTTTTCCACATCTTCCCCAAGACTATGTAGAATGATGGGGATTTCGTATTGTGAAATTTGAAACAAGTAGATATTTATATAATGGATTATTCATCTCAATATATGTAGTTAAAACTATTTTCTCCCTCTTTGGTGAGTGATGAGGCTTCCAATGGAATGTGTTTCGAACGAGGTCTTTTTTAGGAGATCAAGGAGGAGGTGAATGTGTTTCACCTGAAATATTTTTCTGAGATAGAAAACCAAGTATTAAATTAACGATATGAATATCAATGATATCTAGAAGGTGGGGCCATTTTCACCATTAGGTGGAAGAGGTAGTGGATCATCTATAAGTAGGAAACATCATAATAAAAACTCATGATAGGAGAGAGGTAGCCAGGTAAGCTAGAGTTGTAGTTCTTTCCTCCCCCTTGAGGTAGTGGTGAAGTAGTGTGAATTTATGTGAATTTCTAAGAAATAATTTTATAGATTACTACCAAAAACCTTGGTAGATAAATATATAGTGAAATATTGGGAACATTCACCATTTTTGTACATAACAACAATGTGTGCCCAATTGAAGGGGTTTTGTATCGGTTCCTTAGTCTATGACTATGATCACTACACCTTAGTAGATTAGATGTTTGGTTTCCACTAGTTATATAGGTGATAGTGGTGTCCCAGAATCCCAGGGCCTAGGACAATAGAGCCCACATCACATCTTTAAACAAGACTAGTTTGATAGGATTACATGGTCATGGTAATGGGGAACAACAATAAATGGAGCCTACCTGGACTGAGTAGGTTATGGGGCCTTCTATAGAGCGAGGTATGATTTTAGTATCCATGATTTTGTGATTTTTTTATTTGATACATGCACTTCACATCATATTATGTATACTCAATTTTTTAGAGATTTGGGTTTTCTAGTAGAGTAATTTATGATGCATGATAAATCAAAAGACATTTTAAATGGAAATCGATAGAATATGAAAGTGTTTATGTTTTTTCTTGGAGATTAAAACATTTTGATTCCTTTTGGGATTTATCAATGCTATATATGGGGGGTTTAAAATTAATTCTTGGGATAGATATCCTTATTCTATATAGGTAACAAGTCAATTGTACTTAAGAAGAAGGAATTTGTTAGTATATTGAGAACCATGAAATCCTATAAAACCCATTTATTAAAATCATAACTTTTTATTTGAAAATTGTATCATTGTTCATTTAAAAATATTATTATATTACTTTTTAGATTCAAACAAATTCCATTAAAACTCCTTTGAAAGATTAGAAAATCCATCTAGGTGCCTTGGGATATCATCACCATATAACCTTTATAAAACCCTTATAATTAGAATAACCATATGATCAACATTCATTATAATTATATGGAGAACATAATTGTTACCCAATGTATCAAAGAAACATCTAGGTGAACCCATCATATAAGTTATTAAGGTCACACACATTGATATCAAGTTAAACCCATAATATAATCTATATTAGGATCATGCATATGATAAAATAGGTTTCAAAAATTTTCAAGAAATTTACAAGGATGATATCATGAATAAATCCATTGAAAAACTATTTTAATGTCATGTCCAAAACAAATTACCTATCAAAATACCCTTAATAAAATAAATTTTCAAAACCAAAATAACCCAAAAAAGGGGAATTGAGTTTTCCTTTTAAGAAAACATGTTACCATATAGATGAATCCAAAAATCAAATAATGGTTATGGTGGTAAAAAAAATTCATTATCGTTGTATACATTAAAATAGAACTCTCATTTTTTCCTTTTTGTAAAGAAAGTGAAACATTACATTAAATGATTCCTTTTGAAAACTATTAAAAGAAAGTAAAAGTGACATAAAATGTAGTTTATGAATTTTTTCTATCCAAATCATAAAATCCTTAAAAAAATTAAAAATATGTATAAGGAAGGAAAATAGAGTTTTTATAGAAACATTAAAATATGATATTTTTAAAATAAATTGCCTTACACGGAGTCTAACTCATCATGTACGTACTTTATCTTCCTGAGTAACAAAATTCTTTCATTTATATTTTTTTTAAAAAACCACTATACTTTTCATTATTACTTTTTTCATTTAATAGCATGTTATATGTAATTATTTAATCAAATAAATTTATGTCACGTGTTTTGACGGTATTCGGCCCATATATATGCAATGACTTCGGTAGGTTGAGTATTGTAAAGTAGGTCACTATTACACCATCTACATAATAATAATCAGGAAATAATTACCATTTATATACATCATTTATACTTTTAAATCCAGAAATAAAATATGGTTATGAGAAATGAACTATGGTATAATCTTGGAGATAGTAGGTCGTACGTACCCATGAGTAACGTTTCCATTTTTCAGTAATCATTAAATAAAGATGGTTAAGTGTTATTTAATAGTTCCATAATTATAATAAAATAATAAATATTATTTTATTTACGTAATTATACTTATATATATCTTATATGCAATGTGGTGATGAAAAAAGTTTCATAGCACTTCATGGAGGTGGTAGTCCACACATGTGCACGAATGAAGTTATCATTTTCAGTGGATAGAGAGAAAAGAAGTTAATGATATATTTTATTTTAATAATGATAAATATCTCATGAATTTAATATATATATATATATATATATTAAACCAATCATTATAAAAAGTCATTAGAGAGGGTGACAAAAATGAATTACATCAGTTCACGAGGAGGTAGTCCACCGTACACACGAACAATGGTTTCCTTTACCATTTAGTAGAGGAGTAGGTGAATAAAGATTGTAAAATTAATATAAAAAATCATAAGTAAATGTGAGATAATTTTTTTATTATAAAATCTTGGTAATGTAAATTTAGATGAATAAATACAATAGAAACAATTAGTTAAGAACAATACCTTTTTACTCAGATAACCAATTTTTTATAACACCCTTGGACCACTAAGGTTGGTGTTATTATATAAATAAGTCCTCTATAATGTTGGGATTGATATTATGAATAAATTTGGGTAGATATTGTAATAAAAATGGTTTTTAATTATTAAGTAATGGAAAGAAATCATTCCATTTTTAATAAAGGGGAGGCGCACTCTTGGAATATTTCAAAATATTAAATCAATATACAATAATATTCCATTCCAAATAGATCAAGAATAATTTGTTTAAAATTTTAGATGATTATAGGGATAAATAATATCATCTAGTAAAAATTAGACATGTTTGGAATACTTTTTACCCTTATCTTTGGGTTTTAACCACTCGTTAACCCCTTTTACACTTACCATGACAAGAAGCATTTTTACTCATTGATGGTCAAGATAATCACTATAAAAGGAAAACAAATAACATACATGGGAAATTATTGTTATTATAAACCGTATATTAATAATTTGGTTGGATTTAATTTTTAGTAATTTTTTATCGACACCCCTGGAAGGTTATACTTAAAAGGATAAATGTTACTACCCATGTCAACAAGGTGAACCTTTCATTTATGGGGCCTACCTGATTAGAACACCATAATTAAGAAAGCTTGGACTGAAATATTGGTTAGTATTGGTGACATTTTTGGGAATCTTTTAGTGAGGAAAAAAATATTTTAAGAACATGTGTTGGCATTTGGGATCAATCGTTTTTCCGATGATCCGTTTAGGTATGTGGGTGGGCTGCAGGTAGGGGACCATGTTTATGTGTGGTAACTGGTGGTTCCTTGGGGGCCAAGACCAGATGTAAATGTTATGGTAAGGTGTATGTTTTATCAGTGGGACCCAATTTTTTATTATTATAATATATCATTAACATCAATTTTTAGAACAATTCATTACATTGATTTTAATAACTGTAAGAAAATTAGTAAAATTGAAACCAAATATTTTATTATATCCATAATATTTCATGTTCATCAAGAAAATTCATGTATCACATTAATTATTTAAAATATTATTTCTTTTAAAAAAATTAATATAATTTATTTTATTTTTCTATTAATTGGTTAATTATTATGTCAACATTGTGATATATTTTAAAGTAATTATTTTTTCCCAAACAATTAAAAATAAATTACTCTAAGACATATAAAGAATTTATATTTTAAATTAATATTTGTAACCAAACATATCCTCTAGTTATCCCCATGTTAAATATATTATTGTTTTGTAAAACAAGAGTGAATCATTTTTTAATTTTCATTAAATAAAATATTATACACGCTATAATCACATCTATATAGATAAAGGATGTACCACTGAATTTTTGATGAGTAATGATAAAATAGACTTATATTATAAAATTATAAGAAGTTTTAGGTTTATTTTAATATCCATATCATTTTATTTTTTAAATTATTTGCCTAATTTTCCCTATATCGTGGTTATAAAAATTATTAATGTTACAATTCATATTGAAAACATAAAATGGACATAACTAGAAAACTATATACCCAATAATTAAAAATAGGAAATAATAATTTAAAAATTCAAAACATACAAATTAATGTTCTTAATTTCAAGTCAAATTTGTAAAATGGGATAAAAATGTTTTTTCAGAAAAAATGACATTTTAAAATAAAAATTACTTTTATACAAAATTTTAGTATACGATCTATTTAAAATAATAATAATTGTATTATATTAAATAAAAAATAACTAATTAAATTTTAAAACTAATCAAAAATATAATTTGTATTTGTAAATACATAAATAGAAAATACAATTTTTAAATAAATCAATATTTTTCCCAGTTCATTAAAAAATCAATCTTTTCATAAAATTCTCAATACATCAACCTAAGATAATATTTCCATGATGAATTAAAATTTTTAATTGATTTTAAGGATTTTTTATATATTCTTGTTATTACATATAGTATTCTCCTATAATAAACTAGAAAAAATATTTTTGAAGAAAACATATTTTTGAAGAATAAAATTAATTTTCGAAAAATTGTGTGATTATTTAAAAACAATTAATTAATAGATTAAAAATGAGTAAGAACATTATATATTTTCTAAAATGGTTAAAACTGTTTATTCCCTCCAATTTAATGACTAGGTTTTTTGGTTAACATTTAAATAATAGTAACTCATTATTCATTTAATTTCATTGTTACATATCTTATACACTATCGAACAATGTCTTTTAAAAACATTAAAATGTTACATTCTACAACATTTAAGAAATTGTACCTAGAAAATTTAAATTTGAGATCAAAAAATTGCGTATTTAATTTTTAAAATAATTTGTGTTGAAATTCCAACATCATAAAAATGGTTAATAAAACATACACTTGAAAAGAGAGAAAAGGGATGTATGAAGGTCATCTAAAATAACACATAACTAGGTTTACATATAGGAAAAAATTGGTGGGAACTAAAAACATAAATATTAAAGAAAAAACTAACATACAAGGATAAATAGAGAGTGATAGAGATCATAGTCCTAAGAAAGTAAACCATCAGATAAAAATAAATATTTCACTTAGTAAAAGGTCTTGGATTCATTAGTAAGAAAATTAAACCAATTAAATTTTAAATTCAATATCCATTTTATAAGGTTGTGTAATTATATTAGCATATATACAAAAATAAAAGGGAAATATACTTACTCCTATAGAAGTAATTCATCTTTTAATCAATTTCCACCACAAACACATCTTTTTACTCCCAAGAATAAGTATTCAAGATGAGATTTTTATACCAAAACCACTAAAATCAACTTCTAGGTGACAAGTTAATCAAAAATCGTTAAAAATGTATTCATGTCATCTTTAGATGGTAACAAAAAAAATTATAAGTAGATATGATAATTCCCTAAATTAATAAACAATTATATAAAGAAAAACTACTTTAATTTCCCAAATTAAATAAATAATACCCAAAGTTCCATGTAGATAATTCAATAAAAAATATTATTATAAATCCACAAAATATTCTTGAATAAGATTGAATCCCAAGAATATTAAGGATTTGATCACATAGTCTTCCATGATTTTTTTATCATTTTTCTCTAAATAACATTAATAACTCTTAATGTCTAATTAAATTATGTATATTGCCTAATCATATAATCTCCAAGATATTAAAATAATTTCCATAAATATCTAGATTCACTATAAAACCACCATAATATCATATATGATTCCAAAAGATAATTCAAATTTTATTCTTCAAATGACACCCTACAATATTTTGTTTATGTCAAAAATATAGAGTTCCCAAAATAATGAACTTTTTAAAAAATATAATTAATCAAATAATCAATAAATTATAATCAATTACTTGGTTATATATATAATAAAAAATATATTCCCAAAATAATCTTTACATTTTTCTGTTAGATCATTTATTTAAAGAGAGACAATTTCATACTAACGAGGACATCACATATTCCACTGGTAGGATATGCACCCTTATCACCTTTCGATTTTGGGTTCAACCCTCATGGCCTTTATAGATGAGATGGGTTGTCTTCTGTCCTATGGGATGTACTTTTTATAAATCTATATTAATATAACCCTTATAATCTTCCCAGAAATATGATATTTATCCTAAAAGTTGAATAACCAATAATTTCCTCAAAATTAAAGATCATATTATCCCAAAAGGTTATACATGCCTTTAAACTAATTTCCAAAAAATTAAAGAGATTTATTACTCTAATATGATTTTCAAATGATAAACATAAGGGTTACATATGCCTCAAACATTAATAAAAACTCAACAAAATTCTCCCAATGTACCCTCATTATCAAAAGAATATTAACTATTTTAAACTTATTATTATCATTAAAAATACCATAAATATTGATTCCCTTATATGTTGATATCTTAATAATTTAAAATTATTCATAATCCATTAACCATGTTTTTCAATGTTATTCCTTAAAACATATTCCCTACAAAAAAAATATGAATCATGTTCTATGATTCATCATTATCAAATAATAATCATAGATATTATCCATAACATTCAATTTCCATTTATAGTGTCCTAATCTACAACTTTAATTGAGTTAGGTATTGCTAAATTGATATCTATATGGTCTTGCTTATCCCATTATTGCGCCTTCTCCCTAGAACATTGACGTACATAATGGCCATTCTCCCATATATAAAATATTCAATTGACATCTTAAGAAGATGTTATTTAACATTATTGGAGTTAATTTAATGATTCTTTTCTCCTTGAAAGATTATTTATTTATGAACTCCATTAACACATATTAAAAATCATTATGTTCTTTTAAGAAAATTTCTTATGTTCTTCTGTCCACATTCATGACACATATGACATTGATTCTTTTTACGTTTATGATGTTAATGAACTTAAATTCTTGGGATCTTCACATATGTGTCAGTTTATGAGTTGATAAACTCACATAGGTTCATTTTTTTAATCGTAACTCCTAATGGTTGGATAAGAATAAAAATAAGATTTCTCACTACATCTCTCATTCTGTTTAGTTTCTTGATCAAAAAACCGCAAAATTTTCCTCCACATTATTTTTTTTTACTTTGTTTCATAATGGATCAATCCATTTACTAAACAAAAAATATTATTTTGAGTATATCAATTAAATAATAATATACCATATTCTAAAAAGGATAAATACTAAAATATCTAAATTTATTTCCTCTCAATATATTTCAATTTATCAAAATAACACTGATTTTCCCTAACATACTAACCCTTTTGGTTATAAGGGACTATTAACTTTTTCTACAATAAATCCTATACCCTTATGCTAAAAAAGACCTACTCTGATACCAACAAAAATGTTCTAAACTTAAACATTATATATTTCGTAGACTTTAAAAAAGAATTCACATTATTATATCCCCAAAGATATGTTCGGTTTAGATTTTTATAGATTTTGGTCATAAATATAACATAAAAATTATATATATATATAAAGTGAACACTTCTAATTAGTATCGATTTTTCCTAAAATATAAATATTTTTAAATAAAACATTATTTCTTTTCATGATAAATATTATTTACATTGTAATTTTATTATTTAATTCCTCTCCCCATTTATACACCTTGTAAAAAAATTTAAAAAATGGGATCAGAATGAAAATATTAGAATGGTATGTAAGAAGAAGAAACCTTATATTTTAGTGTAAATAATTAAAACCCATAAAAACCATTTCATAATAACATAAAATTTTATTTTAAAGGGAATCATTTTTCATTTATATAGACTAACATATGAACTTTTGAAATCAAATTATTTCAATGAAAATAAATTATCAAGGATATAAAAGTAATATAGGTTCCTATGGACATCATCATTATCATATAACCCTTACCGAACCCTTGAAATTTGAATAACCATAAGGACTCCTTGAAATATATGTCATTGGAGAACAAAATCATTACTCAATCTATTGGAGCACTATCTAGGTGAACCCATCATATAAGCTATAACAGACTCACCCAAAGATATTTGGGTGGACCCATAATATAAGATATATTAAGATGAACCATGAGATATAATGGGGCTCAACCATTAAAAAAAGACTTCCAAGGACCATTCTATGAATAACACCCTTGAAAAACTCATTTAAATACATGTGCAAAACATTTTAGTTATCAAAATACCATTTTATATTAAAACACAATTGATTAGAAAAATAATAAAAAAGAGAAATAAGATTATTATATGAATAAAACATAACTTATTTTATAGAAATAAAAATGTAAAATAATGGTTATGGTGATGGGAAGATTTGTTTTCACCATATATTTCAAAATAAGGAATGTTTTTCATTTGGTAAAGAGATTCAAACATATCCTGAAAGGGTTTCTTTTGAAAACCATTGAAAGAAAATAAAAAGAAAAAAAAAATTCCCTCTATGAATCATTGATGTCCATAACAAAACATCCATAAAAAAATTTACAAATATGGATAAGAAAGAAAAGAGAGTTTTAAGAGAAACCACAATGTAGGATTTTTTTAAACGAAAGTCCCATACATTGAGTCTAACTCATCATATACAATATTTATCTTCATGTGTATAAAAATTATATTAATTGTATAAATTTTTTAGAAAGTTTTTAATTTTAAATATTGTTTTGTTTCATTTAATACCATGTTATGGATAATTATTTGGTCAGCTAAATTCAAGTTAGGTACTTAAAAAATATTAATCTCATATATCTGAAATTACTTCGGTAGGTCGACTATGGTCAAAGTGGTAATTATTAGAACATATATAGAATAATAATAACTAAATAATATCAAATTTTATAAATAAATTATGATTTTAAATCCTATCATTAATTAATGTTATGATAAGTTAACTACATTAAAATCATGGAGAAGGTATATCATACAGACAACTGAGTAACATTTCCATTTTTCATATATCTTTACAGAAAGTAGGTAATTATTATTTTATCTATTAAAAATTATCATTATATAATAAATATAATATTATTTATTTAGTTTTACTTATATATATCATCTATGTGATGTGGTGATGAAAAATTTATCCAATCACTTTGTGGAGGCTGTGGTCCACACGAACACATGGACGATGTTATCAATTTTAAGTGAATGAAATAGAAGGAATGTAATGATATATTTTCTTTTCATATTGATATATATTACATGATTATCATATTGACAAATTAAATCCAACATTATAAATATTCTTGAGATTTGTTTGGGTAAAATGGATTAAATCAGTTCAAAAGGCCGTAGTCTTCCATACACAAGAATTAAAATTTCATTTTGAATTTTTTGGAATTTTATATTGATATAAGTTTTTAAATTAAAATAAAAACACATAATTATATGGTATATTCCTCTATTTTTTTAACCATGGTTAAGGATGTTTTGAATTTGGTGGAATAATAAATAAAATAGAAAACTCTATTAAGAGCAATATGTTTTCTTCAAAAAAACATTGTTTTCTTAACACCTTTTGACCACTTAGTTTGGATTTATTTCCTAATTAAGGAATCTAGAATTTCGAGAGGGGGTAGATTTTCTTAATATATTTTGGAAGAAATGTTATAAACCAAAAGGATTTTGAATTGTGAATTGTAGGAATGAATAATTTCCCATTTATAAGAGAAGGGAGGAGCACTCTTGGAATTTCTCAAAATATTAAATTAATATTCAATTCCAAATGGGTAAAAAGTGATTTATTTCTAATATATAATGAGGATTGGTAAAAAATAATAATAAAATATAAGCTAAGAAAGTTTTAACTATGTCTTTACTATTATATTTTTGTTTTAACCCCTCATCAACCCCTCTCACACTTACCATAAAAACGATTTTGACCCTCTTAGTGTCAATATAGTAGAAATAAATGGAAAAAATACTTTAAATTGATAATTTTATTATTATTAACCATATAATAATAACTTTAATGAATCTGTTATTTTTATGAATATGATTTCAGTTAATAAAATATTATTTTTATATGTTGTATCATTAATTTCATTTTTTAGAACAATTCATTATAATGATGTTAATATCATAAAGACAACATGTAAAATTAGATCCAAATATTTTATTATATGACTAAAATTTTATTTTCATCTATAAAATTCTTGTATGACATTAATTATCTAAAATTTTATCTGAATTAATATGTTAATTTCATTTAATTTATTTTTCCATTAATTGAATTGTTATAGTGTCAACGTTGCGTAATATTTTAAGGTAATTATTTTTTCATTAAAAATTAAAATAAATTACCATGATGAATATAATACATTTATATTTCAAAATAATATTTATAACTGAATTTATCCTATGGTTACCCCCATGTTAAAAATATTATATTTATTAAAAACAAAAGTGTGACATTTTTTACTTTTATTTAAAACATTATTATATAAGGTATAATCACATACAAATTGAAATAAATAGACTTATAAAAAAATAATTGATGAATATAGATTTAATAGACTCATAATATAAAATTAAGGTAAGTATTATATTCATTTTATACACTATATTATTATTTTGTCTCTAATAATCCAATTTACCCTTTACAATAGTAATAAAAAATAATAATGTTTCTATTCATTTTAGCCAAAAATAAAACGGGCATGTTTACAAAATATAAACCCTTTGATTCCAAATATGAAAAACAAATCAAAATAAAAAACATAGGAATTTTAGACATTAATTTAAAATTAATTTGAAAATACTTCACAAAAAGTTTTTTTTAAAAATAATTGTTAAATTTTAATATTTATTTTATTCTAAATTCATGTATAAAATGGAACGTCCAAAAAATATAAAGTAGGAACGTTATATAGATTAGAGTGTACGACATGAAACACAAAATGCATCAGGGGATATTATATCCCAATACATTATAATATATTTAATATTTTAAATAAATTAAATATATATGATATATTTTAATGCGTGGAACATTTAGTTCGCTTACATTACACACAATAATGAGTTTCTTTGATGACTTGTGTTACATGCATGTTTGAGTTTTACTGAACCATAATAAATTATTAAAATATTATTATTTAATATAATAAGATATAAACAAGATGTTTTGAATAGTATTAACTAACATATGAAAATATATGGTTTAAATAAATATAAAACAAATTAATTGGTTATAAATTAATTACAAATGAATATAAGAACCAATTTAATATAAAGTGAATATTTTTATAGAAAACTAATTTTATTCTCATAAGGGTATTTTATCTAAATAAATTAAAATAATTATAATAAGTTCTTGATATTAATGAAATAAATATTTTATATATTGAATCAAATATTTTTTATAATCATTTAATATATTATATAAGCATTAGGAAAGAAGAAACCTAATATTTTTTCATAAAAATCAATAGTTTTATAAAGGAAGTTTTACTTTATTTAAATAGAGAACCTATTTGAAATTAAAATTTTAGAAATTTTAGAAATATTTTATTGAAAAATAATCTTAATCTTTGAAAATGAAATATAAAAATTATGTCAGGGTAAATTATTTGTATTTTTCTGGGAAGTTTCATTTATAATAAATAGTGAAAAATAATGAATTTAAATTTAAAACTTCTTTTTTTCTAATTTATTTATAAGGTTATGTTGTATTATTAAATGGTTTCAAATTTTATTTATATTAATTTTTTTTCAATTAATCAAATTTATCTCATTGGAATAAATTTTACTTTGAAATTGCATATAAAAACATTGGAATCTTTGGGATGTTTTTACTTTTAAAACTTGCATTGTAATCCCATATGTAGGATTAATTTTAAATTAGTTTCTACCACTTATGTGATAATAATTTTAAAAAATGGATTCCAAATTTGTAATAATCATTCTCCAATGGCTCGAAGGCCTTCATTTTTTATAGATTTTGATAATCCACCTTCCAATGGGTGAGGTGGAACCCTTACAAGGACCATAGACCTTAGAGGAATTCAATGCCCATATGATTCAATCATTACATAAAACCCAGACTAACTACTTCGAACTATTCGTCCCCAGCATCTTCATCAGGGAATTAGCTCTCCACCTTCGCAAGGTAGTTCGTTTAGGCTTTCCCGTGCATGCAAAGGATTTTCTAGATGGAAGGTGCCATACCCTCTCATTCTTACAATATGTTTAGCTTCTACTATGGGGAAAGATCCTTGTTCCTCCTCCTTCTAATGTTTGGTCCTTGTAGGTTGTCTGGATTGCATCCGCACTTAAGGTGGCCCAAAGGCCTGGGTGGATTGAAGGCCTTAAAGGACTCGGGGACCAAATCGGTGGCCCAATGGGCCAAATGGGGGAATAATACCCGGTGCTACAGTGCCCAATAGTGCCTACTATAGTTCCCGCTATAGTACCGCTTCAATACTACTAGAGTACCCTGAAAATTAGCATCTCCCTGGATTTGATCTTAGTTCTCGTGGATGCACTTAAGGAGTTCTCACCAACTAGGCTAAGTCTCATGTTCCATATTTGTAATAATATTAAATTAAAATTTCTAATAAATTCAACTTTTTTTGTGAAAAAAATATTAGTGGAAGTGATTAAAATCAATTACAACGGTTAAGGTGAAATTATGCTTAATAGTGGAGTAAGAATTAAACATAAGGGCCAAAATGACCTATACCCTTATTCAAAATCTATTTTATGGTCATATTTAAACTCAATCATCCCTTGGATATAATTTTCTCCCTTATTCTATCCACTTTCATTTGAAAAATCTAGGTGGAAATCCCTTTTCTAAAATTTACAAAAGTGTCCCTCCTCCTCCACTATAAGAGGCCTCCTCTCCTCCCACTTCCTTAAATATCTAAAGGCACTTTGGATAGACCAATATTTACTGAAATAGATCATAAATATCCCTACCCAAAATATAGATACATTTAATAAGTTATACAGATATCCAAAGAAGCCCTTTGGTTCAAACAAAGATGAGTTACCTGAATAAGATGTAAATTGCTTCCTCGAGCTCTTTATTTTTATTTCCACTCTCCACCCCCAAAAAATTATTTTTACATGATTATATATTAACACTAGTATCCTAAATATACTGAAATACTTTTATGTTAATTTTTAGATTTAAATTTTCACACACTTCCATCTAGTGGGTAAAGAACTTACCATTTTTATATACGTCGAACTACTGCCTCAAGAAATGATATTGTTCATTTGTTCCTTTACCACGTTTCATGGATCCAAATTATGATATAAACTATATTTATATATGATATATATGATATTTATAAATATTTATCTGTATCAAATTATTTTATGACACATTCCTTTATTATTTCCATTTTTTGTAAATATGATAACATCATTTGTGGAAGTCTAGACTTCCGTCACTAAAAATGATGTGTTTTTCTCACAATATACATGGAACATATAAATAATGATTTTATTAAACCCATATAAAATATATGACATAAATAAAATAAATAAATAATAATATACATATTTATCATTTACTTTTCATTCTTTTAATATGATAAATAGCTGGATGTAGCATTCTTGCGTATGTATGACCTACCGTCTCCATGAACAATGAACATAATTTTACCTCTAAAAATTATGGATTATTATAAATACATATATAATGAATAAATATGATAATTAAATAATGTATTATATTTTTTATATGATTAAATCGCGATCTATGTAATATGAACAACAAGTAACTTGTTGAAACATACTCAACAAACATGATACTTAACACCTAAAATTGTGAAAATAATGAATATTTACTAACCGATGAGTAATAAGATATTATAATAAGTTAATATATGATATTATAAATACGATTATGGTTCTGTTATTAGTTATTGACATGTTTGAAACCATTATACATAATGTTAAAAAAATTTCTCCCGAAAAGGAAATGAAATGTGTTGGATTTCGTCTCAATTGTACATTCCATTGATACTAATTGGTTGTTATGCACCTAGTTCCTATAATATGGTGTATATAACTCTATTTTACATGTTATATATTGAAACTATTTATTCTAATGATATTATAAGTAACATTTAATGTTATTCATTCATGAATATTATGACTCAAATTTATCAAAGTGGTATAGTACACTTAATAATGTTTAAATATAGTCACCTCAAGAACTTTTAAATGATTATCTTTGTATTCACATTTCATTTTTTGATCATTAAATTTCTCTTGAAACATTAAATTTTTGGTTGTGCACCTAATGTTTTATATATGGTTTACATAATTCTACATTTTCATATAAAATCATGATTCATTCATTTTTAATGATATTTTGAGTTTCAATTTGAATTATTTCATCTAAGGGGATTTGAGTTAAAAGTAACCAAGTGGAAAATAATTTCGTAACACAATTTATATTCATTGGGTTATAATACTAAATTATTATCATTAATATTATATGATTGTGTGTAAAATGACATTGACTATTTATTCATGTATTTTTATTTCCTTATGTGGATTTATAGGTGATACATATAATATAATCATTGATTGTTTTTCATGTCAACCTTATAATATCTTCATGGGTATACTTTACAATCTCATTTAATTATGGATTGGTTACACGTAAATATCCATAATTAGAATTTATTTGTCATTGTATAATAAACCCTTTCATTTTAATCACCTATGGTTATTAATGACCTTTATCAAAAAATAGTACCAGGTTTCTACTCTTTGATACTTAAAATTGTTTTATGAAAACCCGAATTCATTTCATTCTTTTGTCAGAGAAACTATTTTCTTATAAAAATATATTTTATTAAAATGTTTTAAAAAATGTTTTTAAAATTTTGAAAATTATTCTGTAAATACATTCTTACCATTTTTTCCTTTAACCCATGTTTTCAATGGAATCTTTTTATCTATTTTAGAACAAGGCATTTTTTTAACCTTTTATCATGAGAAAGGAATGTTATTTAAACCTTGTAGGGAACGTAGGTATTTACCCACCATCATCTCTTAGAATATACATTTTAATTTTTAAAGGGATAATTTTTAAATAAAATGGTTTTAAACGTGATTTCCAAAAAAAATATTTTCCAAATGTTTTCCAAAATAAAAAGGATATTTTCATTAATAATTTTTTTAATAGATATTTTATATTCTTTCAATTCATAAACAAAAAAAACTTAATTTCTACTCCACTTGGGGAATTTTGTATTGATACCACCCTTATTCTTCCCTCGAATGGTCTACGATTGATTTTTACAAGGATAATATGCACTTTATCTTCCTTAATTACTTTTAGTCCCCATGAAATATTCAATTTCCTATGATCATTTGAAATTGAATTTCTCTCAAGTATCGATATCATTTTTCATTGATATGATTATTTCCTGAACCATATACCATTCTTCATTTGTTTTTCACCTTGAAATTTGTTTTGTTATTTGTGGAAATATTGATAAATATGTATCTTCTCCTCCATAAAGATATTTTATAAGACACATTTTTAAATCAATTATTCGATATATGAGGAATTATTTGGACTGGTATGACATGGGTGGGGCCCTGTTATAGATGACCCCTCGATGCATCTGTAGTCTCATGAGATGTATTAGTTGTGAAAATTAGATGGGTGTCAACCCAATGTGATAAATCATCTTGTGAAACGTATTTATGGTAATGGTTTTGTGTACCTTGGAAACATGGTGTCTTATAATTAAGAATTTTCCTCTTTTAGTTTCAGTCATTACTAATTCATAATAATGTGCATTGACATATCTATGGATACATTTCATTTTTATGTCATTGATTAAATGTATTTTTTTGTTTCTTACCTTGTTATATTTATTTTTCCTTATATAAATATTTGACTGGAATGTGATTTTAGTTATTAACTTTCCATATTGTTTATGAATTTACTTCTCAGTTTATTGATTACATGGTATGCATGTTTAGTTTTTTACTATACAATAATTATTATTCCCTTTGATTCATTATTTATTCCACTGTACTTTATCCTTATTGAGCATTTCATCTCACCCTCGTTATGTTTTCCTTCTCTGGGAATCCAAGAAGTATACTAAGAATGATATGAAGGATGAACTATATGTAATAATGTTATTCTCAAAATAAAAAAAAATATTGTTTAATTAGTGCATTCATTTGTAGTACAAGACTCATGTATGTATATTGTATAAGAATACTACTAAACTGACCAGTTCTTCCTGATTTGATTCCTTACAGAAATTCCAGTTTAATAGTAGTAGATAAATTCTTCAGTATTTCTGGGTCCAGGGTGCTACAATTGGTATCATAGGATGTTTAGTAGCAACTTTGGGAATTAGATTTATGAAAACAATAATTAGAGAACATACCCCTAATGTAAAATTTGAGGATATGTTTTGAAGAACATACTATAATTTTTTTTAAGTCTGAGATTATATGGGTATTCCTAGAAATATAACTATGTCTTGATACTGAAAATTAATGTGGTTCTAGCACAAATTTACCTAGGAGTAACAACTCTGACAGGGTGTGTCGGGAAAGAATCAGTGTAAACATGCCTTACATCACAACTGGTTTGTCCCTCCTGGGGGATTTGCTTAGGATAATTCAAAATTTTCATTAAAAACCATTAATAAGGATTTGAATATATGATTAAAATTAATGAATTAGGTTAAAACTGATGATTCTTAGATTGAAAATAATTTTTCATCATTTAGACATCTTAAATATGATTATATTGTTTTTCTAATATGTTAACTGATGCTCAGAATATGGTTTTTGGTTTTAATAAATTCCCTCATCATAGGATAAACTCTAAATCAACTACAAACATATGTGAAAATAAATGGATGAATTATTTATGTATTGAGGTTGTATTGAAATCCTTAGTTAGAAGGATATTTATTGATTAACAATATTTCAAGGATGTCCATCACATTTATTTTGTAAATTATATTAATTTTTTTTATAAAATGAAAACCTATTATTTGGTTTCTAACCAATCATTTTCAGAAAGGTCATAGGTCTTGAACAAATGAACAAAGGGAAATAAGGGTTTCATACCAACCACTAAGAAATACAATGTCTTCATTAATATGGAATTGGGTTCAGTTAAACATTTTGATGAATAAATAATGATGATAAAACTATAGTGGTACTTTTTAGGTTTACATATTTATTAATTAACGATATTAGGTTTGGAAAATGGTTAGAGATCAATCATTATACTTGTTACTATTTTATGGGCATTATGATCTGTTAAATATTTATTTTAGTAGTTAAAGAATAAAATTTAATTTTTGGATACCCATTTCTTGAAGGATGAATTTAAATTGGGTTGAAACACAACCAATAGATGGAAATTTTCCTAAAAAATTAAAAATTATCAAGATAGTGAATTTCCTTATATTCATAGGCATAAAAGGAGTTTATCAACATTATAAAAAGGGTCTAAAAACAATGCTGTCCTAAAACCTTAATTTTTGTCGACCTAATGGTCTTCTAAATAAATATGTATTTATGGATTTTAGGTACTAAACATTCCATTGATCATTAAATTGTTCGTGATTTATGACATAAATTACTCCCTATAAATATTTATTATTTTTCTACAAGTACAAATATCTTCTTTCCACTCATGATCATCTACTTAGAGAACCTCTTATATTTTGTTCCCATTTATATTCTTACTTCTCATTCTATATTTTCTAGAGGATTTATTATGAACCATTATATTAATGTGGGATTTCAAACAAATGAAATTTCAAAAAATCTATTACTATGATCTAGTTTAAATTGTTAATATGAAATTTAATAATGGTGGGGAAAATGTAATGCCCCGAAAATTTAAAGTAGGAACATTGTATTTAATATCTTTTATGACACGCAACACTAAACGCATAAGGGAATATATTATCCCGAGACACTATAATATATTAAATATTTTAAATAAATTTAATAAATTCGATACTTTCAAAGAAAGAAAAATTGAGTTATCTTTAATTTCACAAAAAAAACGAGTTTCTTCGATGACTTGTGTTACACATTAAACCGAGTTTTACTGAGTAATAATATATTATTAAAATAATATTATTTAATATAATGATATGTAAACTTACTGTTATGAATATTTTGAAGTAAATTATGAAAATTTATGGTTTACAAAAATATAAAACTAATTCATCAGTTTCAAATTAATTAGAAATGAATACAAGAACCAATTGAGTATAAGGAGAATATTTTTATAGAAGACTATTTTTATTTTCATAAAGGCATTTTATCACAATAAATTAAATTAATTAAAATTAGTGAGTGTTATTAATTAAATATATATGTTATATATTTAACCAAGTATTTTGGATATTTATAAAATATATTTTATAAGAATGAAGTAATAACAAGCCAAATATTTCATATAGAAATCAATATTATTTATTCAAGCATTTTACCGCCCTTTAATGAAGAACTTATTTTACATATCAATTTTTTTGGAAAATTTGTAATTTTTATATGTAAGAATAAAATTATTATTTATAAGAAAAACATAAAAATCAGGTTTGGTTAAATTTTTGGTATTTTTCTGTGAAGTTTCATTTTTTTAATGAATAATTAAAAATATTAAATTTTAATTCAAAGCTTCTTTTTTATATAATTTATTTCTAATTATAAATTATATTTTCAAAATTTTTATAAATATTCATTAGATGAATTTTTTATTAAATAATTAAATTTAGGTCATTGGAATACATTTCTATTTGAAATTTCATATAAAAACTGATCAAACATTTGGCCATTGTTTACTTTAAAAACCTGCATTGTCATCCCATCTACAGGATTAAATTTAAATTTATTTCTCACAATTATGTGACTGGAATTTGGTTAAATGGCTTCAATATTTTTAGTAATAATACCTTATAATGTCTAATATGGTCAACATAGTTTATGAAATAATATATTAGTGAATTTTATTAAAATTAATTACAACGGTAAAGGTGAAATTAAGCCTGACATGGGACAAAACCTTAAATTTAAGGGTCTAAATGACCTAGAAACTTGTCTAAAATTAATTTTATAGACATATTAATAATATATAATCTATTTTATAAATTTTGTTTCATTATTATAGCCACATGAAATTGGAAAAGGAGTCTAAAATTCCCTTTTCCAGAATTTACAAGAGTGCCACTCCTCTTCCACTTTAAAAAGGCCTCACATCCCCCCACTTCCTCATACCACAAAAGATACTTTTTCTTGACAAATATCTTCCCAAATATATTATAAACATTACTACCATCACCATATACTCTTCAAACTGGTCATAAATGCTTCCAAGTAATCCCTTTAGTTCAAACCAAAAGGAGTTACCATAATAAGTAGTGACATTTTTCTTCAAGCTCATTAGTTTTATTTCCATTCTCCACCCCCTAAACAATTATTAATACAAGACTATATATTGAAAATATTATCCTAAAAATAATTATATGTTTTTATATTATGGTTTAGATCTACAATTACAAAAACTACCATCTTATTGGTATTGGAATTTCCGATTATGGGTGTGGAAAACTACCACCTCATGAAATGATGTCGTTTATTTTTTACTTTAAAACCTTTCATGGTTTTAAATTATGTTTTAAAATATATTCATAATGTTATATATGATTTTTATATTTTTTTATACTTATTTATTTATTTTATAACACATAACCTTATGCTTTTCATTTTGTGTTAAAACGATAACATCATTTGTGGAAGTTTGTACTACCGCCCCCTCAAAGAGATGTGATTCATTCAAACAATACCTGGAACATATAAATGATTGTTTTATTTAATATATAAACGATATATGACATAAATATAATAATTTAATTATAATATACATTTTTATCATTTAAATTTAATTATTTTAACACGAAAAATAAATGGAAGCAGTGTTCATGCGCACGTGTGGCCTACCATGTTCAGGAATGGAGCATTTCATTTGTTATCACCAATCTTTTTGGATTATTATAATTAAATATATAAGTAAAATATATGATAATTAAATCCTATTTTAAATTTATGGTATTATTAATTAATGATATAATTAATAGGAACAACAAGTAACAATTTAAAACATTCTTGACAAACTAGGAAATTAACATTTGAAATAAAGAAAATAATGAAAGTTTACTAACAAACAGGTATTAAAATATTTTAATACTTTAATATATGATATTATAAATATGAGAATAGTTCTTTTATTAGTTAGTGACGTGTTTAAACCCATTAAATTGTATTTTTATGTATTTTCACCTAAAAACGACACACAAGGTATGGGATTTCCTATCAATTTACATTCCATTGAGTCTTATTTGTTGTTATGATCCAAGTTTATTTTATATGGTGTATATACTACCATTTGATATATTATATCATTAATTTATTTTTTCTCATGTTATTACATGTTCGTTTAATTTTATTACTTCATGTAAATTATGATTCAAATGTCTAAATGTGGTAAAAGACACTCTGGAATGTTTAATGATTATTTTTCTGAATAATGTTTTTAAGGATTATCTTTTCCACCCCACTTAATTTTATGATTTCTAACTTTATATTGAAACAATAACTTTATTTTTTCCACAAAATGTTATATATACAGTGTATATTCTACCAATTTGTCATAAAATATCACAATTCATTCATTATTCATGATATTTTGAGTTTCAAATTGAATTATTTCATATAAGGGAATTTGAGTTAAAAGTTACCAAGTAGAAAAATATTTCCTAAACCAATTCAAATAAATTGGGTTATACTACTAAATCATGGTCATTAATATTATATTAATGTGTGTATAAGTAATTTGATTATCTATTGATGTATTGACACTTCATTATGCGGATTTATAATTGATACACATAGTGTACTCATAATTGATTCTAATGTCAATATTATAATATTTCAAGGGTTTAATTTACAATCTCATTTTTTCAGTATTTTTTACTCTTGAATTTAAAATATAATAATTTTTTCATCATTTTATAATAAAAACTTTAATTTTATTTTCCTTTGGATATTATTTACCTTTATCAAATAATAGAACCATCTTTCAAGTCGTTGGTACATAAAATGTTTTAGAAAATATTTTTATGAAACCCCGACTTAATATCACACTGTAGTTCAAGAAACTATTTTCTTCTCGAAATTTTTTTTTATAAAAAAATCAAAAATGTTTTAAACCTTTTTATAATTATTTATTAGATAAATTTTTAACATTTTCATCATTTATTTATGTCTGAAAAATAATCTTTTAGTCGGTTTTTGAACAAGCCATTTCTCTAAAATTTTACTGTGAAAAATGAATGACCTTTTTTACCTCTTATGACATGTATGGATTTACCAACTTTCATCATATTGAATTTTACTTTTAAATTTTAAAATGTAAAATTTTAAAGAGCTCATTTGAAACATAATTTTCAAATAAATATATTTTCAAAATGAAAAATGATATTTTACTCAACAATGTTTTTAAGATATCTTTTTTAGAATTTTTATTCATCAACAACTACAACCAATTATTTATACTCCACATAGTATATGTTGTATTGATACCATCATTATTTTTCCTATATATGGTCTAGGATTTATTTGGCACATGATAGTATTCACATTCACTTCCTTGATTCCTTTAATTCCCCTTGAAATATTTAATTTCATATGATCATTTGAATGTAAGTTTTCCCCAAGAATCAATATAATTTTTTTATGGATATGATTATTACCTAAAACATATACCATTGTTTATATGGTGTTCATTTTGAATGTTAATTTTTATTGGGGAAATATTGATAAATCTGTATCTTCTACTCCATACGCATTCTTGAAAAGTCATAGTTTTAAATCAATTTGTCAATATATGAGGAATGCTTTGAACATTTATGATACAGGTGGGGCCTAGTTATAAATATCCCCTCGATGCATTGGTAGTACCATGAGATGAATTATTTATATAGTTCGATTAACCATGTATCCTATGTGTCAAAGATCTTATAGTGGTGATCAACATGTTTATTGTGTGATTTTTTAACCATGCAGGGAAACGATGAGACTCACATGAGGGGGTTTATTTTTATCCATTAACCTTTATTTTAATTGGGTTTTCTCCCCTTAGTGTCCCCCATATAAAACCTATGGATTTGAAACATTCCATTGGATACTATCCCTCTATGAATATTCCCCAATGAGATTTTATAGTGGTTTGATATTGATTATTCCCTAGATTTGGAAGGATAGGGTTCCCTTCTAATTCTTCTTATGGTTTATCCCTTTTTTCTCTTCTACACATACTATAGTGTACATGATTTCCCAATTTCCATTCCATGAGTTGTTATAAAATTGGTTTCATTCATAATATGTGGTTTAAGACCTCTGAGGAGTTTCTTTCTGGTGGATTGTTTTGAAGGTGACATTGTTTTAGAACATGAGGTTGGTGTTTCCCATTAATTGATTTTTTTAAGAGTACCATGAATTATTAATGACTTAAAAGTGATTTATAATTAAATTAATTATGTATATGATAGATTGTTTTGATTAGTCAAAGGCTTTCCATGCTTGGCTGTGTTTTCCTTTGGCAAAAGTGAGATATTTTCCTGGTACAATTAATCTTGGTTTTGAAATGATGTTTATGAAATATTTCTGTTTGATAAATTGAAAAAGAGGGTTTTATTTATGAAATGAACTTACTATTTGGTATTTATCCCAAATGGGGTTTTCAATTTGGGTTCAATTGTGTGTTTTAAATTTTTTCCTTATTTTATAGGGTGGTTTGGTTTTATAAATTGAAAATGGAGTTTCCCAAGACATCATTCATTTTTATTGGAAGCCTTTATACTTTATTTTTGAATTGTGATTGAGTTCCAATTTTTTTAAATGGTATTTCCAATTGTATATGATATAAGTCAAGGGATGACTGTCAGTTGTGATTTGATGTTTATTATTCCCCTTTTGACCACCTTGTGTTGTTGATGTTGTGATGTTAACTATGTGATAAATTACTTTTATGAGATTCATGTTGTGATCGTGGAATTAGTATCTTATTAAGGGTAGTGTGAGAGGTGGCATAGAATTGAATGCAGTGTTAGCCGTAATGGATTTGTTATTATTAACTGATGACATTTTTTTACATGTCTGGCCTCTATTATTAGTCCATTGAGAAACATAGTCTACTTTGTGATATGCAATGGGAAATTATTTGGATATTTGATGTTTAGACATGGATTGTCCCCTTATATGTATGTAGCACATGGATATGTAGATTTTCCCTGAGGAGACTTCTTATAGTGATGTAGATAATTTATGTGTGTTCCTTGTCCTACCATTGGTAGGTATACCTATACATGTGTTTTGATTTCATGTTATTCCTCATGAATTTTCCTTATGATATATGATAATGTAATGTGTTTTTTGTAGAGTATTTATTGGATGTATTTTCTTTATGTGTTGATCCTATTTTAGTTTAGTCATGTCATTGACCTGTTCAATTTGTTCCATTTATTGGTCATCTTTTTGAACTTTTATGGTTTTTATTTTTATATTGTTTCCCTTTTTTCCATGCAAACCATTTATTTTTTGTCTGTAAAATATTTTAATGGAAAAATGGTGGAAATGGTTTTCAATAGATTTATTACTTGGATGATTTATAAATAACATAAACAATATAAGGATTTATTTTCAAATGTGTTGTGTTTTAACGAGAAATGGTTTTTTGTTTCTGAAAAAGTAAAGGGCTTGAAAAAAAATTACTTTGGAATGTGTTATTAACCATGTTCTTTGTTATTATACATATTTAATGTTTGCATTATTCCTATATCTTTCTAAGAAAACAGAAATATATTTTTCTTTATGTTACTTTAAAACATTAGGTTTTGGATTCTTTTATAAAATCAATGAGTTGGAATCAGGATCATACCCCACTGGATTAGGCTCGTATGCTACATAGTCACATTGGTGGTATGTATTCTTCATTTTTTATGTAGTTTTCTTTACGTCTTTTATTTTGGGTTAGTTTTCAGTTCTATCTTACTTGGAAAGCATATGGTTTTTGGGATCATTATAGTGAAATGTGGTTCACATGAAGATAGTGATCAATCTTTTAGTTTTTTGGAACCAGTTTTCATTATTATTGGCCCCGTACTCTTTGGTATTTTGTTTCCTTTCCTTTTAGATTACCTTATACTATTATAATCCTAATAAATGATTTTTTTCATATATTATATGTATCTTGTAATGTATCTCATAAATTTTTTAATAATTTTTTTGGTAATTTATATTTAGCTTCATGAGGGTGAAACTATTCCCAATGACTATGATCACTACACTTTAATCTTGTTGGCATCTTGGGGGGGCCATGGATTCTCCTCAGGTTTGTGGTGGGACACCTCTAGAGTTCACATTAAGGATTAACCAGGTTATTTCATTAAACAGATGGTGGTATTATTTATTATGTCACATTTTTATATTGAGGAGAACCAGGGTAACCAGGCTCTGGCTTCCCTATCTATAACTTATTCAATTCATGTAAGGGTGAAATAGAGACAATTATATGATTCCTACTACATGGTAAAAAGGGATACTATATTTGGTTAAAATACACCTTCTCGATTGGTCCATAGATGATGATGATATCTTATATATAGGAGGCTGAGTGGTGGTTCTGACGAACAAGTGTAAGGACTCCATGAGGGAATTACACACATCAAGACGAATTGTGCAACATGGGATAAAAAATGTATCATGTTGTGAATAGGTAATATATTTGGTTCTGAATGAATAAATATATAGCTAAATTTTTTTCTCAATGATCCACTTTCCAAAAGGTGAAGGAAAATCATCAGTTCCTTATCAATTTACTCTAGTAATTTACCCCTCTAGTGTGGAACTGGGATGATGTTATGATATATTTTTTTTAGAGTCCTACCGAGGAATCTTTAAGGACATGATTCATTTTGGGCTACCATTGATTATTAGACGATGGTAGATCAATTATTACTAATTAAAGAGACTCTATAACTAATGATCTCTATAGGATTTATTTATAGAAGGTGATAGAAAATCACGATGTTCCACAAATTATCATATCATATTGAGATCCATATTTTTCATTGAGGTTTTGAAATGGTCTTCAGAAGGAATTGGGTTCACACGTATATATGAGAACAACATCCCATCCACAAATGGATGGGATGTAAAATCATATCATATAGGTGCTAAAAGAAATTCTTTGAGCATGTTTCATCAATTTTAGTGGTTCCTTTAAGGTTATCCATCACTGGTAGAGTTTTCTTAAAACAATATCTCCAATGTATCCATCATGATGGATCTTCTTGAAGCCTTTTATGGTATGATATCCATATCATCCTTAATATTTTTAGAAGATAGAGAGTCAACTGTGATTAGTACAATGTTAGTACAGGAGACATATGAATAGATCCATATTATCAAAGGTATTTTAAAACCCCTAAGAGCATGTATAAGTATTTTTTGACAAATGATAGTCCCTGGAAGTTTTTGGTTGGTGATACATTATTCTTATATGTTTCACTCAAGTTAGGGAAAATCAGATTAAAAGTCATGGAAGATTATAATCGAGGTTCCTTGGTCCCTTAATAAATGTGGAGAGATTATGCTCCATGTATTAACAAATACATCTTCTAGGAATGTACATAATTATGCATGATGTCTTTCATAAATATCACCTCTAACTATATCACCTAGACACATTTTATGCTATCAATGCTGATGATGTTGAGTTGGAGGTTGACACATCATTTATGAAACACCACATATGTATCATAGACTATAATGAAAATACCTATTGGGGTAATACTTTCAAACTTGTACAAGTTCTATGGAAACATGTGAAGAAAAATGAGGAAACATAGGAATGTGAGAAGGATGTTCGATCAAAATTTCCAAAGATATTTATTGAGGTTTCTGAAGGGGCTCAAGAGCATAGCTCAAGGAGGATATTTCATATGATGTGGAGGTTTAAACCCCATTCCTTACTAATAATTACATATCCTATTAAATTATGATACATTATTTTTTTTACTTAATAGAAGTTCCCGATAAAGTAGGGTGGACATGAGAATTACCAGGGAGTTGGGGTGGTGAATTGTTTTGGAGAAATAGGAAAAGGTGCATGATAAGCACAAGGTATATAGTAAAAATACGCACCCTCCATACATGGTTGAATAGGAGGATAATTTTTATATTTATAGTGAATGTAACACCCTAAGCTTCCATAGTACGATTCTCTTTCAATAATGCAATAGCTTTCATTGTACACAAGTTTGACATTCTAACACACCGCGAACAATCAAAGTAGCTGTTATGAATAGTAATACCCACTTTTTGAAATTATATAAATTTTATATTTCAAAATGGACTTCATTTTGGTATTCGTAATATCGAAATTAGCCTATGTGGAATTTTTGGTATTTTTCCCAAAACTTCCAATTTTCGATGAATAATGAAAAATACTTAAAAACAACTTTTTTAATAAAAATAATTCATAGTGATAAATTATACAATTGGGTGGTTTTAAAGTATAATTATAATATAATTTTACCATTTTATCCAATGGTGGTCATTATAATTAATTTCACATTGAAATTGGACATAAACAATTATCAATCTTTTGATTGATATTGTTTCTTTAAAACATGATATTTGTTTTGACAACAAGAATTAATTATATAATTAAATAATGAAACTTTTATGTTTTGAATTTTGTAAAATAAAAATCATTTTTTAATTTGGAATATCAATTATATATTAGGGTGAATTTTTGGTATTGTTATGAAAAACTTCAATTTTGATGAATAGTGAAACCACTAAGTGGTAGTTAAAAAAACTGATTTTTCATTTAAATGAAACATTACCACTTCTATGAATTTAATTTCAAAAATCTGACATACATGGTTATGATTAGGAAGTAAAATTTGGTTCAATGGGATGAAAATAATTTTTGGTGAATAGTAACTTTTAAGTTTTATTAATCGTTATTAAAGGTAATTAGTGCAATTTGAGGTAAATATAATGTTATGATAATATGAAATTACCTTAAAACATGTAATACCCTTATAGTATGAGTCATGGCCGACCAAGAAAATCCATGGGTAAACTTGGGGACCCCATGGAGCCACTTGGGTAAGAAAAATACATTAATAACTTTTCATTTAATGTAAAAATAAAATTGTCACAAACATGTGTTGTTTTACTAAAAAAATTATTAAATGGGGTTATATAAGTTATAAATTCGACTATAAATATTCATTGGAAAAATAAAAATATTTCCTACATCATGGTAATTTTTTTATAATTTTTAGGCATTAAATAAATTAATTTTTTTATGAAACTATAATGATGCAGCGATTACCTCATTAATTAATGATTAAAATAAAATGAAAAGATAATGTAAAATATAAGACTTACGATTGTCAAAAACCTATTGGATGAGTAAATTTAGAACCCTTATCACCTTATCCTAGAAATATATAATTTTTTGACCTTTGAAATCCGAAAGGAACTTCATAATAATGTAACATTTCATGACTTTCCTAAAGTGCCCCTCCTCTCCTCTTATAAAAGGCCCCCACCTATACCACCTTATTCACACCTTCAAGGCATTTGGATTAGCCAAACTCTGCCCAAATCCTCTCTCAAATTACTTATATTACTCCTAGAAGCCTCACTTTGGGTATAAGTCTTCCCAAGTAAGCCTTTGGCTCAAATCAAAAATAGTTACCCAATTTTAAGGTAATTTCTTCTTTTATGTTCTTTTGTTTTATTTTGCTTCTTCAACCACTTAAACTCTTTTAGTTCCTTTATTTTGTAAAAACACCAGTATATTCAATATACTAGGATGTTGTTATGAGAAGGATTTGATTTACACATACACACAACTTCATCTAATGGTTAAAGAACATACTGTTTCTGTGGGTAACGAATTACTGCCTCACGAAACGATGATTGTTCAATCTTATTTTAACACCTTTAATGGTGGAAATTAAGATGTCAATATATTTATTTTTGATATATATTATGTTTATGATTTCCTTATGCTTCTCTATTTTTCATTTATGGAATGCCTTTATGATTTCCATTATGGGTAAATGCGATAATTTCGTTTTAGGAAGCACGGACTACCGCCCCCTCAAGGTGATTTGAATCATTAATGCCATATGTGGGACATATAAAGGATGGAGTTAATGATATTATATATTATATTATACTGGAATTATAATATACATTTATATCATTATTATTTCATTCCATTAAAGACAAAATATAAATGAAAGTAGCGTTCATGTGTACGTACGGCTTACCGTCTCCATGAACGGTACATTTCATTTCATACCTATAAATGTTATGTAATATTATAAATGTATATATATACTGGATATATAAGATATATATGATATCTACATCATTAATAAAATTCTGGAGATAATGGATATTCTACCACATAAACAACTTTTAATTATAAGAAGATTATTGTTAACTCAAGTACCAAAGAACGAAAAAATGACCGTTATTAACTTAAATAATCACATAATGTTCATAACATGGTAAAAAGTGATGTAAAAGGAATAATGAACTTGAAAAAGGTTCCTAAGACAGTATAAATTAACTCTAGTTTATTATTCAGGAGGTTAAAGAATGATCAATTCAAGTCGGACATGAGGTAAGGGACTTCATCTCAATCTTCTTTCATTGAGGCATATTTTGTTTTGTACACAACTTTATTTTATATGGTGTATAAACTCCTTTTACTTTTATGTATATTAAAAAGGAATCTATTTTATATGAAGTGTTTTACTAACCTAAAAAAGGGAATGTTTTTTTTTCGTACGTATGCAGTGACAACGACTTCTCTGCCACCGTGACCATTATTTGAGTTTCGGCTTCCTTTACAAGCCATAACATTTTTTTGAATGAAAAATAAATACCATGTTTTACTTTTCTTTTATTTTGGTATTGAAAATGGTTTTGATACTATTTTTATTATATTAATGAGTTGTATTTTTATCTTGTGATTGAAATGTGGAAATTTTATGTTTCCTTTATGCACGTTTTATGTGATACGATTATGTTATGGTTTATGATATGTTTAAACCTTTTCATATAAGGAATGTATTGGAAATAATAAGTGACATGTGGAGCCCGCTATAGCTCCTCGATGCATCGGTAGGTCTCATGAGATAAACTAGTGGCTTGGCATGAGGCTTTAACAAAATCTTATTTGTAGTCTTGGCACGGGGCCTTGGCTACGTGGTTATGATAGTCTGTCATTATGCATTCCATCATTTTGAAAGTGGTTATTGATATTTCATATGATTATTCGACTAGTAGAATATCCATGTGAATAAGTAAATGACATTATTTCATTTTATTTTTCCATATTATGCTGATGTTCAAGTTTAAAAGGCTTTTGTTTCAGTTATAAATTGCCTTAAATGTTTATGTTTATTTATGAATGTTTCCGATATATTGTTATCCCTAATGAGAATCTAAGCTCACCCCTTTCAATGTTTTAATTTTTAAAGGATGTGAAGAAGTATTTTATGAATGAACTGCAAGGATAGTATGGGGGGATATGATGACAATATGTTTTCGTAGTTTTTCACTTTATGATGTAATGTAACATTTATGAATGTATCTAGTGTTTCCAAGGCTACTAAACTAATCGGTCTTTCGAGACTTGATCTTTTGTGATCATGCCAATGTTACATATTAATTCACCGACTCTGGGTAACTGCAAGGATAGTATGGGGGGATATGATGACAATATGTTTTCATAGACTTTGAGGATTAGTATATAAGAACTTCCTGGAATTTTTGTATTATTGAGATTTTGTGAGTTTTCTGAGAAATACATCACTGTCAAGATACGAGCAGGTAGAGGAGGATATGGCACAGATTTACCTAGGGGTAAAACTCGAAAACACCGCTTTAAGCTAGACTCGAACAGGAACTGGTGCACGACAACGGGCCTTACTGCACTCTTGGTTACGACACTCCTAAGGGATATGCTTAGCATAATTCCCATTTTCTAAACAAACCATTATGAAGGGTTTATGAGTATATAAATCCTCAAAGAAATCATTTTTATGATTATGGATTATATCCATAAACTGTTCAATTTATGTTAAGTATTTTACAAGTATGGAATTATGTATTTTTATTCATAAACTGATCTATTTTATTCCATTGTTTATAAATGGTGCCTAGTGGAAGGAATGGAAACTATATCAATGTACGCACTCCATTTAGGGATTGCCCTCCTCCTCATTATAATTATAGTGGAGATGGTGATACAACTGGTGCTGATCAACTTATCACCATACTGGGAAAACTCACTCAGGTTATGAATAATAACCTTACTCGTATGGTGCACCCTGATCCGCAACATGGAGGATCAATATTAGATCTTTTCATGAGGAAACAACGGCCAACATTTAATGGGGGTACAAATCCATTTGTATCTGAGCAATAGATAAACTCGTTAGAGAAAATATTCCATGCCTTGGGGAGTAGTGAAAGGGAAAAGTTTATCATGGCATTTTACCGCCTCACTGGAGATACTGATAAGTGGTGGTCATTGATTCAAACCCCAAAGGAAGAAGTAATGAGGCATGCTGCAGATTATAAGGCATGCTACAGATTATATACATTACCCAATAAGTAATATTGATCATTTCATTGATGGGTTAAAACTGTTTCTCTGTTGAGCCTTAGTCTCGCAATCTTTCTCGTCATAAGAAGATATTGTCTCATGTGCTATCAAGACGGAAAAGGAATTCTCTAAATCGTATGAAAATAAAGTAAAGCAATAGAAGAAGAGAACGGTGGAACAAGAGACAGATAAAGGGAAAAAGGGAAGGAATGATTTTCCATTCTGTGATAATTGTGGTAAGAATCACCCCAGTACACCCATAAAAGGAATGGGAGTTTATTATAAATGTAGGGAAAAAGGTCACCAGGATCGTGATTATAACGGAAAGAAAGAGGATATCAATGTTGAATGCTTCAATTGTAGGGAAATGGGGCATTATGTAAATAAATGCCCTAAGCACTAAGGAAACCTACCTTATAAAAGGCCAAGGGGTAAAGGACAATATTATGATGTTACTACAGTTGAAGTGGAATAATTATTGTATTTGTGTTTTTGGACTCAAGAACTATATTATGGTTATAAGAATAATGTAATATATATAAGGATTGTACTGCAGTACTTATTTTTAAGGTTTTAATATGATGAAGGTAATCATATAATGTGATAATAAGAGAAACTTTACTCTGTTTGGGGAATATGATGATTTAATTTTTGAATTCAGAGACCTTATAGATAAAGTCTGGAAAGAGGTATTTTAGATAACTATAAAGGTTGGAATGGATTATGTTTAACTTTGGATAGTATTGTTTAAGGTTAAATAATTTCTGAAGATTATTTTTGGAATATTATAAAACTATAATTTTAAGAAAAGGACAACCTTCAAGTCGGGGGATAAACCGTTGCGTCGGACAAAGCTGTAGGAATCGAACACACAACCATAGTGCGACAGGCCTTTATTACCTAACACTAGCCTACAAGAAGTCCCTGGTTATTACAAAATAATTTTCATAATCTAAATAGTAGGTGTTAATATTTGGAACCTTGTACGATTAGGATAAATAAAATATTTTTGACTTCTATTGTCTTTTTGAGGGAAAGATGAGTTTGTGGTAGAAATTAGTTGAAGGTTGAAACTCTACTTGTCAAGTATATATATATATATATACCTCTCTCTTATTCTATGTATAAATTAATACTTAAAAATTAGGAAGGGTATATTAAAAAAATGTGTTATCCTAATACCTTATGTTCTGTTGAACTGATGATATTTTATATCAACATAGATTGAACGCTTTGAGGCCCTCAATTTTACACTTGATTGTGATTGATGACCTCAATAACTCCTTACAAATAGTTGTGTTTTTCCTCCAATTATATGTCTCTAATTTACACCAATGATCTCCTAATCGAGATCATAATTTGGTGGGGACCTTTTCATTTCCATTTCCCTCTTATTAAGGCTAAATTTTATTAACCTTATTTCCGATGCGGGTTTTCCACAAAGGTATTTTATATTTTCAACCTTTTATTTTCGATTTTTTTTTTCAAATTGCGAGAATGCAATTTATTGAAGGAGGGGAGAATGTGACAACCCATGCATCCACGGTACAATTGTCTTTAAATAATTCAATAGCTTGTATTGTACGCAAGTTCGAGATTCTAACACACCGTGACAAATCAAAGTAGTTGTTATGAATAGTAATACCCACTTTTTGAAATTATATAAATTTTATATTTGAAAATGGACTTCATTTTTGGATTTGGAATATCTAAATTAGCCTAGGTTGAATTTTTGGTATTTTTCGAAAACTTCCAATTTTCGATGAATAGTGAAAAATACTTAAAAAAAACTTTTTTAATCAAAATAATTTATAGTGATGAATTATAATATTGAGTGGATTTAAAGTATAATTAGAATATAATTTTACCATTTTATCCAATGGTGGTCATTATAATTAATTTCACTTTGAAATTGGACATAAACAATTTTCCATCTTTTGATTGATATTGTTTCTTAAAAACACGCTAATTGTTTCGACAACGGAAATTAATTTTAAAATTAATTAATGCAACTTATATGTTTCGAATTTTATAAAATAGACATTATTTTTGAATTCAGAATATCAATTATTGCTTAGGGTGAATTTTTGGTATTGTTCTGAAAAAATTCAATTTTTGATGAATAGTGAAACCACTAAGTGGTAGTTAAAAAAATTGATATTTCGTTTAAATGAAACTATACCACTTCTATAAATTGAATTTAAAAATTCTGACATACATGGTTATAATTAGGAAGTAAAATGTGGTTCAATGGGATGAAAATAATTTTTGGTGAATAGTAACTTTTAAGTTTTATTAATCACGATTAAAGGTAATTAATGCAATTTAAGGTAAATATAATGTTATAATAATATGAAATTACCTTTACACTTGTCCCACCCTTATTGGATGAGTCATGGCCGACCAAGACAATCCATGGGTCAACTTGGGGACCCCATGGAGCCACTTGGGTAGGAAAATGACATTAATAACTTTTTATTTAAAGTAAAAATAAAATTGTCACAAACATGTGTTTTTTTACTAAAAAAATTATTAAATGGAGTTATATAAGCTAAACATTCTACTATAAATATTCATTGGAAAGCTAAAAAATTTCATACATCATGGTAATTTTTTTATAATTTTTAGGAATTATATAAATTATATTTTCTATGACACCATGATGATTCAACGATTACCTCATTAAATAACGATTTAAATAAAATGAAAAGAGAATGAAAAATCTAAGACTTACACTTTTCAAAAACCTATTGGATGAGTATATTTCGAACCCTTATCACCTTATCCTAGAAATATATAATTTTAGGACCTTTGAAATCCTAAAGTAAATTCATAATAATGTCACATTTCATGACTTTCCAAGAGTGCCCCTCCTCTCCTCTTATAAAAGGCCCCCACCTCTACCACCTAATTCACACCTTCAAGCCATTAGGATCAGAAAAAATCTAAAATAATACTCTCTAAACTTCCCTATTTTACTCCTATAAGCCTCACTTTGGGCAGAAGTCTTCCCAAGGAAGCCTTTGGCTCAAATCAAAAAGAGTTACCAGATTTTAAGGTAATTTCGTCTCTTATGTTATTTTGTTTTATTTTGCTTCTTCAACCCCTTAAACTCTTTAAATTACTTTATTTTTTAACAACACCAGTATCTTAAATAAACTAGGTTGTTTTTATGAGAATTATTTTATTTAAACTTACACACACCTTCGCCTAATGGTTAAAGAACATACTGTTTCTGTGGGTGGTGAATTACTGCCTCACGAAAAGATGATTGTTCAATCTTCATTTAACACCTTTCATGGTGGCCATTAAGATTCCACTATATTTATTTATGATAAATATTATGTTTATTATTTCTTTATTCTTCTGTATTTTTCATTTATGGAATTCCTTTATGATTTACATTAGGGGTAAACGTGATAATTTCATTTTAGGAAGCGCGGACCACCGCCCCCTCAAAGTGATTTGAATCGTTAATGCCATATGTGGGACATATAAAGGATAGAGTTAAAGATATTATATATGATATTATACTGGAATTATAATATACCTTTATATCATTATGATTTCATTCCATTAAAGATGAAATAGAAATGAAAGTAGCGTTCATGCATACGTATGGCTTACCGTCTCCATGAACGGTGCATTTCATTTCTTACCTATAAATGTTATGTAATATTATAAATTCATATATCTACTAGATATATAAGATATATCTGATATCTACATCACGAATATAATTCTAGATATAATGGATATTCTACCACATAAACAACTTGTAATTATAAGAAGTTTATTGTTGACTCAAGTACCAAAGATCGACAAAACGGCCGTTATTAACTTAAATAATGACATAATGTTCATAAAATGGTAATAAGTGATATAAAAGGAATAATTAACATGAAAAAGTTTATTAGGAGAGTATAAATTAACTCTAGTTTATTATTCAGGAGGTTAAAGAATGATCGAGTCAAGTCGGACACAAGGTAAGAGACTTCGTCTCAATCTCCTTTCATTGAGGCATATTTTGTTTTAGACACAACATTATTTTATATGGTGTATAAACCCCTTTGACTTTTACATATATTCAAAATGAATATTTTTTATACAAGAGTTTTAATAAAAGACAAAGGGGAATGTTTTTTTTCGTACGTATGCGGTGACATGGGCTTCTCTGCCGTTGTGACCATTATTTGAATTTTGGCTTCCTCTATAAGCCATAACTTTTTTTAAATGAAAAATAAATACCATGTTTTACTTATCTTTTATTTTGGTATTGACAATGGTTTTGATAATGTTTTTATTATATTAATGTGTTTTATTTATATATTGTGATTGAAATGTTGAAATGTTATGTTTTTTTATGCATGTTTTATGTGATACGATTATGTTTTGGTTTATGATATGTTTAAACCTTTTCATATAAGGAATGAATTGGACTTAATAAGTGATGGGTGGAGCCTTCTATAGCTCTTCGATGTATCTGTAGGTCTCATGAGACAAACTAGTGTCTTGGCATGAGGTCTTGACAAAATCTTATTTCTAATCTTGGAACGAGGCCTTGGCTACGTGGTTATGATAGTCTGGCATTATGCATTCCATCATTATGAAAGTGGTAATTGATATTTCATGGGATTATTTGACTAGTAGAATATCCATTTGAATAAGTAAATGGAATTATTTCATTTTATTTTTCCATATTTTGTTGAAGTTCAAGTTTAAAAGGCTTTTGTTTCAGTTATACATTGCCTTAAATGTTTATGTTTATTTATGAAAGTTTCCTCTATATTGTTATCCTTAATGAGCATATGATCTCACCCCTTTCAATGTTTTAATTTTTCCAGGATGTGAAGTAGTATTTTATGAATGAACTGCAAGGATAGTATGGGGGATATGAAGACAATATGTTATCACAGTGTTTCACTTTATGATGTAATGTAACATTTATGAATGTATCTAGTGTTTCAAAGGCTACTAAACTAATCGGTCTTTAGAGACGTGATATTTTTTTATCATGACAATGTTACGTAATAATGCACCGAATCTTGGTAACTGGTGTTAGGGAGTTACAGTTGGTATCATAGGTAGTTTAGTACTAACCTTGGAAGCTAGATTTAGATAAACTCTTATTAGATCACATAACCCTAAGATAGACTTTGAGTATTATTATATAAGAACTTCCTGGAATTTTTGTATTATATAGATTTTGTGAGTCTTCCGAGAAATTCATCCCTGTCTGGATATGAGAAAGTAGAGGTTGATTTGGTACAGATGTACCTAGGGGTAAAACCCAAAAACACCGCTTTGAGCTAGACTCAAACAGGAAATGGTGCACGACAACGGGCCTTTCTGCACTCTTGGTTACAACACTCCTGGGGGATATGCTTAGGATAATTCCCATTTTCTTTACAAACCATTATGAGGGGTTTATGAGTATAAACTTCTTCAAAGAAAACATTTTTATGATTATATATTATTTCTATATACTGTTCAACTTATGTTAAGTGTTTTACAAGTATGGAATTATGTATTTTGATTCATAAACTGATCTAGTTTGTGCCATTGTTTAGAAATTGCACCTAGTGGAAGGAATGGACACCGTATCAATGCACGCACTCCATGTAGGTATTTCTCTCCAGCTCAAGATAATTATAGTGGATTTGGTGATACAAATAGTGCTGATCAACTTATCTCCATAATGGGAAAACTAAGTCTGGTTAAGAATTATAACATTACTCGTATGGAGCACCCTGATCCACAACGTGGAGGATCAATGTTATATCATTTCATGAGGCAAAAACCACTAATATGTAATGGGGGTAAAAATCCATTAGTAGCTGAGCAATGGATAAACTCCTTAGAGAAAATATTCAATTCCTTAGGGAGTAGTGAAAGGGAAAAGGTTATCTTGGCAGTTTACCACCTCACTGGAGATTCTGATCAGTGGTGGTCATTGATTCAAAACACCAAGGATGATGAAGAAGTATCAAGTATGGAATGGAGTGAGTTTAAGGGAATTTTCTTAGAAAAATACTTTCCTCATGCCTATCTAGTAGATATGGAAAGGCAATTTCTGAGACTGAGGTAGAAGGAGGATGAGAATGTTGCAAAGTATGAGTCTAACATTACAAGGTTAGAAAGGAATGCTGCATATTATATACATAATCCAAGAAGTAAGATTGATCATTTCTTTGATGGGTTAAAACCGTTTCTCCGTCGAGCCTTACTCTCACAATATTTCTCATCATATGAAGATATTATCTCATGTGTTATCAAGACAGAAAAGGTATTATCTAATTCTTATGACAATAAAGTAAAGAAAGAGAAGAAGGGAACGATGGAACAAGAGACATATAAAGGGAAAAAGGGAAATAATGATTTTCCATTATGTGATAATTGTGGGAATAATCACCCCAGTACACGCCTAAAAGGAAGTGGAGTTTGTTATAAATGTGGAGAAAAAGGTCACCAGGCTCGTGATTGCAATGGAAAGAAAGAGGCTATCAATGTTGAATTCTACAATTGTAGGGAAATGGTGAATTATAAAAATGAGTTCCCTAAGCGCCAAGGAAACCTACCTTAGAAAAGGACAAGGGAGAAAGGCCAATCTTATGTTGTTACTATAGTTGAAGTGGAATAATTATTGTATTTGTGTTTTTGGACTCAAGAACCATATTATGGTTATAATAATAATGTGATATATATAAGGATTGTACTGTAGTACTTGTTGTTAAGGTTTTAATATGATGAAGGTAATCATATTATGTGATAATAAGAGAAAATTTACTTTGTTTGGGGAATCTGATGAATTAATTTTGGAATTCATAGACCTTATAGAGAAAGTCTGGACAGAGGTGTTTTGGATATCTATAAAGGTTGGAATGGATTAAGTTTATCTTTGGATAGTATTGTTTATGAATAATGAATTTATGAAGATTATTTTTGGAATATTATAAAACTATAGTTTTAGGAAAAGGACAACCTGCAGGTCGGGGGATAACCCATCGTGTCGGACAAAGCTCTAGGAATCGAACACACAACCATAGTGCGACACGCCTTTGTTACCTAACACTAGCCTACAGGATGTCCCTGGTTATTACAAAATAATTTTTCTAATCTAAATAGTATGTGTTAATATTTGGAACCTTGTATGATTAGGATAAATATAATATTTTTGAGTTCTATTATCTTTTTGAGGGATAGATGAGTTTGTGGTAGAAATTAGTTGAAGGTTGAAACTCTACTTGTCAAGTACATATATATATACACTTCTCTCTTATTCTATGAATAAATTAATACATATAATTTAGGAAAGGGATATTAAAAAAATGTGTTATCCTAATACCTTATGTTCTGTTGAAATGATGATATTTTAAATCAACATTGATTAAAGGCTTTGAGGCCCTCAATTTTACACTTGTTTGTGATTGATGACCTCAATCACTCCCTACAAATATTTATGTTTTTCTCCAATTATATGTCTCTAATTTCCACCAATGTTCTCCTAATCGTGATCATAATTTGGTGGTGACTTTTTCATTTTCCTTTCCCTCTTATTAAGGCTAAATTTTATTAACCTTATTTCCGATGTGGGTTTTCCACAAAGGTATTTCCAATTTTCATCCTTTTATTTTTGAAAAACATTTTCAAATTGCGAGGATGAAATTTATTGAAGTAGGGGAGAATTTAACACCCCATTCTTCCATGGTATGATTCTCTTTCAATAATGTAATAGCTTGCATTATACGCAAGTTTGAAATTCTAACACACTGTGACCAATCAAAGTAGCTGTTATGAATAGTAATACCCACTTTTTGATATTATATAAATTTTTTATTTCAAAATGGACTTCATTTTTGCATTCGGAATATCGAAATTAGTCTATGTTGAATTTTTGGTAATTTTTCGAAAACATCCAATTTTCGATGAATAGTGAAAAATACTTAAAAATAAATTTTTTAATCAAAATACTTTATAGTGATAAATTATATTATTGAGTGGTTTTAAAGTATAATTAGAATATAATTTTACCATTTTATCCAATGGTGGTCATTATAATTAATTTCACTTTGAAATTGGACATAAACAATTGTCAATCTTTTGATTGATATTGTTTCTTAAAAACACGCTATTTGTTCTGACGACAATTAATTATAAAATTAATTAATGCAACTTATATGTTTGGAATTTTTTAAAATAGAAATCATTTTTGAATTCGGATTATAAATTATAGCTTAGGGTGAATTTTTGGTATTGTTCTGAAAAACTTCAATTTTTGATGAATAGTGAAACCACTAAGTGGTAGTTAAAAAAACTGATTTTTCATTTAAATGAATCTTTACCTATTCTATGAATTGAATTTCAAAAATCTGATATACATGGTAATAATTAGTAAGTAAAATGTTGTTCAATGGGATGAAAATAATTTTTTGGTGAATAGTAACTTTAAAGTTTTATTAATCGCGAGTAAAGCTAATTAGTGAAATTTAAGGTAAATATAATGTTATAATAATATGAAATCACCTTTACACTTGTCCTACCCTTATTGGATGAGTCATGGCCGACCAATAAAATTCATGGGTCAACTTGGGGACCCCATGGAGCCACTTGGTTCAGAAAATGACATTAATAAGTAAAAATAAAATTTTCACAAACATGTGTTGTTTTACTAAAACAATAATTACATGGGGTTATATAAGTTAACCTTTCGAATATAAATATTCATTGGAAATATAAAAATATTTCCTACATCATGGTAATTTTTTTATAATTTTTAGCCATTAAATAAATTAAATGTTTCATAACTCGACGATTCTCAGGGATGTTGGCAAAGCGCTCGGGTCCTTTCTCTGTGCTGATGATAAAACCTACTCGTTTCAGGCTGCTGCGAATCCACGCATTTGCGTGGAGTTAGATCTTTCTGCGGCTCGTCCGCCCTTCGTGGTCTTGGAATCCTATGATGGTTTTTTCTGGAAACCAAGGTTGTTTTACTTTCAGGGCCCTCAGTTTTGCGTCTCCTGCGGATTTCATGGACACCTTGAGGCTTCGTGCCGGCGGCAGACTGGCCATCCTCGTCAGCGGTCGGAGTTGAATACGGGCCCTGACCCGCCTTCCTTGGGTGGGGCGAGAAACGTCTAAGTTACCGTTACTCCCGCCCCAGATTCAAATTCAAAATTTTCTGGGGAACATAGTACGCCGCTTTTGGTGTGTGCGGACTCCCCGGCTGACACGGTTCCCGTGCGGTCGGCCCCTTCTCCGGTATGTAAGGACCTGCTTTCCTGGTCTCCTCTGTTAGATTCTCAGATGGAGGTCGGCTCTTGGGAAGAGAGGTGCACTCCTTATAAGGCTTCAGAGGATAGTTTGTTGGTTTCCTTGGGGAGTGTGTTGCGGGTACTGGCATCCCCTTCGTCTACATTGTTGGTCTCTTCCCAAATGTCGCCGGCTTTTCTTCAGAAGTCTTTGGTGAGTAAGATGTCGTTCCATGCAGTTGAGGAAAAGGCTCCGAATGGAATAGCCCTTGGTGTGACTAATGAGTTGGAGAGGTCTCGTCTCTCTCCCCAAAGGAGATTTTTGCTGTCGTTAGTTCACGAAGACGTGGACTCAGAGGCTTCGGGCTTCCGGGCTGCTGGAGGACCGTCGCTCCTGGAGGATGACGATGCGGCTTTTAAGAAAGTGATTATTTCTCCTATCAGGAACTTTACAGCTTTGGATGAGTCGGGGCCTCTTACCCGCTCCAAGTCCAAGGGGAAGGGCATGCTGACCATTCCTTCCTCTCAGTCCTCCCGTTCGTCTGCAACAAAGGCCCGCAGGGGCAGGTTTTAATGCTATCAGTTATTAGTTGGAACGCGTGTGGTTTTGGTGCTCAGGCCAAACGTGCGTTTTTTGTTTCGGAATGCAGGATAGCCAATGTTTCTTTGGTGGTTGTGATGGAACCAAAGCTCTCTGCAAACAAGTTATCTGGAGTTGCTCGGAAGTTGGGGTTTCCTAACTCAGTACATGGGGGTGATAATAATTCTCAAATCTTGATTGGATGGAAGGATAACATTTCTCTTGAAGTGGTGAATATCTTACCTTAATGTATCGATACGAAGATTACTATTGGTGGTGCTTAGATCCTCTTCTCATTTGTGTATGCGAGTACTTTGGCTATTGAGAGAAGAGAATTATGGTCTCACTTAAAAGGCACCCACACTGGCTCCCTTCCATGGTTTGTGGGAGGGGACTTCAACACCATTGCTGATCCTTCGGAAAAGAAAGGAGGCTCGAGGGTTCTGCAGGATAATATTTTGGAGTTCCAGGAGTGCACGACCCATGCAGGACTCATGGACCTGGGGTTCTCGGGTGCTAAGTTTACGTGGTGTAATAACCGTAGAGGTTCGGACCGCATTTGGAGTAGATTGAACCGCTTCCTTATCAACATGCAGGGTCTGGATTCATTTTCAAAATCTGCGGTCACACATCTCTCCCGTATTCTTTCAGATCATGCCCCTATTCTTGTGGACATAAGATGTGAAGTGGTGGTGAGCAGAACCTTCTGCTACTCTGGGGAGTGGCACCGTGACCCGGGATTTTTATCAGTTTTGGAAATGTCATGGCACAGGGATGAGAAAGAGTGTTCATGGGCTGGGTTGGTGAACCGCCTCAAGCAGTTGAAACTGGACATCAGGAACTGGTTGAACATCCAGGAAGTCGATTCTAATCGGGTTATCCGTATGCAGGCGGATATTGAGAGGTTGGAAGAAGCTCCCCAGGTGGCATGGGATGATAACATATTTATTGATCTTTGCAACAAGAATGTTGCGCTTGCGGAAAAGCTTCTCAAGTTAGAAATAATTGTCAAGGAAAGGTCTCGGGTGAGATGGCTCAGAGAAGGAGATCGAAATACTGCCTTCTTTCAAGCTTGTATTAAGGAAAGGAGAAGCACGAAGATCAGTATTAAAATGGAAAACGGTTCTTTCACGTCCGATGTGAATGTGGCTGGCGAGTTAGCGTTGAAGCATTTCGAGAGCCTTCTGGCGGGAGATCCTTCATCCGGTTATGTGAGAGATGATGCGGATGCCTCTGGGTTCTTATGTGGACTTCCCGTTTTGTTGGATGTGAATGATAATGAATGTCTAACATCTCTTCCTCAGGAAAAGGAGATTAGAGAGGCCCTGATGAGCATGCCCATAGGAAGCACTCCTGGTCCAGACAGGTTTCCGACGTCCTTTTATATTTTTGCATGGAATATTATTGGTATTACCATTGTGCATGTTATACAAGACTTTTTCAGGGGGGGTTCCTTAAATAGGGGTGTAATGGCATCAAGGGTGGTGCTTGTTCCCAAGGTGAAAGATCCACACCTTATCAGTCAATTCCGACCCATTTCCCTCTGTAATGTGTCTTATAAGATATTAGCCATGGTGATTGGGAGAAGGCTCACAAAACTCTTACCCAAAGTGGTCTCGGCTGAGAAACACGGGTTTATTCAGGGCCGCAATATTCAGGGGGCGGTGGGTATTGCAAGTGAGCTGGTTCAGGACGTCAACAGGCGGACGGTTGGTTCTAATATCATCATTCAAGTCGACATGAACAATGCTTATGATCAATTGGAATGGAGCTTCATTATCAGGGTAATGAGGGGTTTCGGGTTCCAGGAACGTTTCTGTGATTTATGTTTCAGGTGCTACTCCTCACCATGTCTCTCAGTGGCAATGATGGGGAGGAGCTTTGGTTTCTTCAAAACTATCTGGGGCGTGAGATAAGGTGACCCTTTATCCCCATCCTTGTTTGTCATTGCACAGGATGCTCTTTCTAGGAATCTGATGAAGAGTCTATTAGAAGGAAAACTAAAACCGTACGTGGGCAAGGGGAACTCAGGGAATATCACTCATTTGATGTTTGCTGACGATATTTTGTTTTTCATGAATGGTCGGAGCAGGTCCTTAAATCATTTTAAAATCTTAATGGCTAGTTATAATCATCTTAGTGGCCAATCTATCAATTTTGCGAAGAGTAGTGTGTTTATCTCTTCGAAGTGCTCGATACCACGCTGTAGAGTTATTCAGAGGATTACTGGGTGCAATCAGAAGCATTTTCCTATTCTCTACCTTGGGGTTCCACTGTCATATGGACGGGTCAGGAAGAAACTCTTTTCTGGAATTATGGATCGTTTATTGTGAAGGATCATGAACTGGAAGAACCAACTCCTGTCGTTTGGAGGTCGGATCATGCTGATCAATAGTGTACTCCTCTCTATACCCATGCATGTGTTCTCTGTTGTGAAACCACCGAAGGGCACAATTCAGAAAATGGAAAACATACTGACTGTGTTTCTATGGGATGCCAAGACAGAAGGGCGTTGTCATTGGGCCTCATGGAGAAGGATGGAACTCCCAGTTGACGAAGGAGGTGTTGGTCTACATGATATCCGAGACACTATTCTTGGGCTACAAGCATGGATTTCATGGAAGGTTATTGTGGGAGAGTCGCTGTGGGCAACCTTTTTCAAGGGGAGATATGGCTGGGGCGAGGAATGAAACTTGTAGGGGGCAACGAGGCTGGCCAAATGTATGTTTGATCATATGGGAGTGCTTCGGGGCTGTTCAAGGTGGATTATAGGAAACGAGGATATCAGTTTCTGGCATGATAATTGGGCGGGTGAGATCCTGGCCTTTGAAGGCTGTCCGCATCCGGAAATGTCCTTCAGGGAAGCTTGTATTCAGTCTGATGTTATACAAGCGGTGTTGAGTCCCACTCAGTGGTACATGTTCACAGATATCGTCTTGAGTAAAGAACTGGATACATGCTGTTTTACGGAGGTTGGTTCGGGCAGATTCAACTCCCGCGACTACAGGAAGATTCTACAGAGAGAGAGATCAGTGGAAGGGGGACAGTTCTTTTGGTGTAAGCAGATTCCGACGAGGATGAATTTCTTGGTGTGGAGAGTTATCAACAATGCATTAGCAACAGAAGAGAATATACAGAGGAAAGGAATATGTTTGGCATCGCGGTGTTTCTGCTGTGATTTTCCAAGGACTGAATCGGCGGTTCATCTTTTCTTCCAGGGACAATGGGCCTCTACTCTTTGGTCCTCTTTCTCCAACTCACCAGTTAACGACGGAATTCTTGGGGCCTGTTCGGAGTTTGTGGCTGCATGGTTCTTGGGAACCCAAGACAAGACTATGGAAAGGTCCATCAGGGCCGTTGTCTTGGTGGCTGTTTGTTGGGTCATGTGGGAGGCGTGCAATTAGGTTAGATTGGGATCCAAAAAGTCTACCTTAGTCCTTTTGATAAGGCTAAGAACTCTCGTTTTGGAGTTGGCGTCCCTGATCAAAGGGGGGAGGGAGTCTGTGGAGGTTTGTAGCTTCCTTGGGAAACCTTGCAGACTCCAAAAGAAGCTTGGTTGTTGGATAAAATAGTAGCCACCTAAACTTGGGTTGAAACTCAATGTTGATGGTTCTTGCATGGAGGGAGTAATGAGGGGTGGAGGCTTGCTGTGAGACAGTTGGGGATCATTTTACGTTGCCTTTAGTGCTTTTTATGGACCTGGAAATTCCTTGAGAGCAGAGGCTCGCGCCCTTCTCTCAGGCCTTTTGATCTGCAAGGAGAAGGGATTGGCAATTTCCGAAATTGAATCTGATTCAGAGGTCCTGGTTAAGGCGGTACAAGGAAGGTTTGGGATTCCGTGGGACTTGACTTACATTATATGTAGGTGCAAGGAGGAATCCAACCATGGAAGGCTTATCCATCACAGCTGGAGAGAAACTAACTTCGCAGCCGATCTGCTGGCCCGCCAGGGCAGTCAGGAGGATCCTCTTGTGGTTTTTGATAGTCCCCTCTCTCTTCCCCTCGAATGTCAACGTGTGGTTAGAGGGGATGCCCTGGGTCTGCACCATTTCCGTCCCCCTTGAACGGTTTTATTTTTGTTGTTTCTTGTTTTTGTTTAATATTAATAAAAAATAACTTTCAGTCAGTCAGATTACCTCATTAATTAACGATTTAAATAAAATTAAAAGATAATGTAAAATCTAAGACATACACTTGTCAAAAACCAATTGTATGAGTATATTTAGAACCCTTATCACCTTATCCTAGAAATATATAACTGTGGGACCTTTAAAATATGAAAGGAACTTCATAATAATGTAACATTTCATTACTTTCCAAGAGTGCCCCTCCTCTCCTCTTATAAAAGGCCCCCACCTCTACCACCTTATTCACACCTTGAAGCCATTTGGCTCGGCCAACCTTGGCCAAAATACTCTCTCAACATCCCTCTTTTACTCCTAGAAGCCTCACTTTGGGAAGAAGTCTTCCCAAGGAATCCTTTGGCTCAAATCACAAAGAGTTACCCGATTTTAAGGTAATGTCTTCTCTTATGTTCTTTTGTTTTATTTTGCTTCTTCAACCCCTTAAACTCTTTTAATTCATTTATTTTGTAACAAAACTAGTATATTAAATATACTAGGATGTTTGTATGAGAATTATTTGATTTACACTTACACTCACCTTCATCTAATAGTTAAAGAACATATTGTTTCTATGGGTGGTGAATTACTACCTCACGAAACCATGATTATTCAATCTTATTTTAACACCTTTCCTGGTGTCCATTAAGATGTCACTATATTTATTTATGATATATATTATGTTTATGTTTTCCTTATGCTTCTGTATTTTTCATTTATGGCATGACTTTATGATTTCCATTATGGGTAAACGCGATAATTTCATTTTAGGAAGCGCGGACTACCGCCCCCTCAAAGTGATTTGAATCGTTAAAGCCATATGTGGGACGTATAAGGGATGGAGTTAATGATATTATATATGATATTATACTTTAATTATAATATACCTTTATATCATTATGATTTCATTCCATTAAAGACGAAATAGAAATGAATGTAGCGTTCATGCGTACGTACGGCTTACCGTCTCCATGAACGGTGCATTTCATTTATTACCTATAGATGTTATGTAATATTATAAATCCATATCTCTACTGGATATATAAGATATCTATTATATCTACATCATGAATATAATTCTGGAGATAATGGATATATCTACCACATAAACAACTTGTAATTATAAGAAGTTTATTGTTGACTCAAGTACCAAATATCGACAAAATGGCCATTTTTAACTTAAATAATCACATAATGTTCATAACATGGTAATAAGTGATATAAAAGGAATAATGAACATGAAAAGGTTCTTAAGCAAGTAGAAGTTAACTCATGTTTATTATTCAAGAAGTTAAATAACGATCGAATCAGGTCGGACACGAGGTAAGGGACTTTATCTCAATCTCCATTCATTGAGGCATATTTTTTTTATACACAACTTTCTTTTATACGGTGTATAAACCCCTTTTACTTTTACTTATATTCAAAAGGAATCTTTTTTATATGAATCATTTTACTAAATGACAAAAGGGAATGTTTTTTTGTCATACTTATGCGGTGACAATGGATTCTCCGCCGCTGTGACCATTATTTGAGTTTCGGATTCCTCTACAAGGCATAACACTTTTTAAATGAAAAATAAATACCATGTTTTAATTTTATTTTATTTTGGTATTGAAAGTGGTTTTGACAATGTTTTTATTATATTAATGTTTTGTATTTATATCTTGTGATTGAAGTGTGTAAATTTTATGTTTCCTTTATGCATGTTTTATGTGATACGGTTATGTTATGGTTTATGATATGTTTAAACCTTTTCATATAAGGAATTCATTGGACTTAATAAGTTATGGGTGGAGGACACTATAGCTCCTCAATGCATTATTAGGTCTCATGATACAAACTAGTGTCTTGGCACGAGGCCTTGACAAAATATTATTTGTAGTCTCGGCATGAGGCCTTGGCTACATGGTTATGATAGTCTGGAATTATGTATTCCATCATTATGAAAGTGGTTATTGATATTTCATGTGATTATTAGACTAGTAGAATATCCATGTGAATAATTAAATTGAATTAATTCATTTTATTTTTCTGTATTATGCTAAAGTTAAAGTTTAAAAGGCTTTTGTTTCAGTTATACATTGCCTTAAATGTTTATATTTATTTATGAAAGTTTCAACTATATTGTTATCTTTACTGAGCATCTGAGCTCACCCCTTTCAATGTTTTAATTTTTCCAGCATGTGAAGAAGTATTTTATGAATGAAATTAAAGGATAATATGGGGGATATGTAGACAATATGTTGTCGTAGTTTTTCACATTATGATGTAATGTAACATTTATGAATGTATCTAGTGTTTCCAAGGCTACTAAACTAATCGGTCTTTTGAGACTTGATATTTTGTGATCATGCCAATGTTACGTAATAATGCACCGACTCTAGGTAACTGGGGTCGGGACGTTACAGTGAAAATGAGGCATAAAAATATGTGAATTTGATAATTTACTATAGAGGTTATGCACACAATTTGAACATGGTTTTCTATCTCATGTGCCTAACAATGTGAGGTGTGGGGATTTTGGAGAGTAGAGGCCATAAGGTTGGTACATGATTTAGAAAACCTATGTGGTCAAACCGTGCACTCATGTAAGATGTGGATAAAATTATATTCTTTCCCTTATGAACCAAATAATTTAAAAATTATTTTTCACATTTTTACCCATTCATAGTGGTGTTGAGATATCCCCTTATTATTTAAGATCTTGGGTTTATCTCCTTCAATTATCATCCATTTCCAAATCCATCTTTTACATTAGAAGGTTTATGGTAAGGATATATCTTTTTTACCTTCCAATATTATTGTTTCATTTCCATTAAACCTATCTCATATTATTTAAAATAAATACCCAATTTTTTGGATTCTTTTTCATTTACATCAATTTATATGATTCTAGGTTGAATCAAAGGATAATATTAGGAATATGGATCCTTCTAATGCTAAAGAATGTAGTATCTAATTTTCTCCCATATCTAAAATCTCTTTTAAATTATACTAGGAGGGTTTGTTATCCATTTTTTCTATGAATGACTCGTAAATTAAAAACTAAGTCTAAAATGTGAGTTTCTCTTAAGAGATTATTTTTTTTGAAGTTATTGAAAACTATGGGTTAGATGATTCTAGTGGAACAACCTAGAAACATTAATATTATTGAATTTATTTTTATATTAGAATATTAATGGGTTATGTTATGCATAAATAGTGATATTAGAATACACATGATATGGGGTGGTTTTTGATAATTTATAATATGCATGATGTTTACTGGTTTTAGATACAAGAATACACCCAATATGTAGTTGATTTTGTTAACTGAGAATTCACCTGATATATGGTGTCTTTGATATCAAAACACACCTTATATGTGGTGGTTTGTGATAATTTAGAATACACTCAATATTTGGTTGTCTATGATTCTGGAATACACCTAAAATTTTGTGATTTGTTATATGTTTTAAAATCTGGGGTTGGAGTGGAATTTAATAAATGCTCAGTGATATGTGCAATAGGACGAAGATAGTTGGACCATCCTCAGGTGGTAGCGCAATGCCTAGGTCTAGATAATTATTAATTAAATTTTTGTCTCAATTTCAATCATGTAAACTGATTTATTAATGCACATAAAATAAAATTTCTACCATCTCGATTTATTTACGGATTCCATTTTTAGTGGCTACAGAGTAATACTCACAAACATGTCAATTCATTTTTTAGTACCTGAGTGGACCTTAGTATTAAATGATCATATAAAGGCAATAATCCTTTGATAAATGCTACATTACATATGGGATGGAGCTAGGAGATAGTAGTTGGGCTAGAGTTCAAGGATTTTTGAGTCTCTTGGTATCGATTTTTTTGGGGGGTTTTTTGGATTACTTCTGTATTTTATGTATATGATAAACAAAATGTACGAATCCATACATGAATTTTGAGTCATCGTCATTATTTATAGGGGTTATACATATTGGTTTTTTATTTTCTTATAAATTTATTATTATATTTAGTGATGTATGTTACATTGTTTATTTACACTATTCTTTACACTAGCATAATGGTTATAGTATACCCATGGAATTATATAGATTCTCACCACTGGTTTCAAGCCTCTATTAGATAGGTATGCGTGATAGAGGTTTGCGGTGACCACTAGTCTAGAAATCATACAATTTTCTGAGGCAGAAAAACACTAAAAATAAGATAACATGTTCAAAGAGATTTTTATATGAAACAAAAATGATCATTTAATGTAAATACTTTATTTAGGGAAAATTAAAAATATAATTAAAGGTAAATTCCATATAAGAGCGCAAACAAAAAAATAAAAAATAAACTCTAAAAATCTATTATTTCCTAGTAGAAGTTTTGTATTAAAATGAAATTTCAATATAAATAATAATGAGGTTTCCAAAATATAACATTTACCAAGTTTATAATTTATGGTATCAAATATATTAAGTAAAATCCAAAACTATAAAATTATATTATAAAAAAATATATTTAAATCCATAAATTATATATATCAAAAATCATAAAAACCATCCCTTCATAATTATAAAAATATTTCTTTATTCGATTTAATTGTTTAGAAAAAATGGGTTTGAATTTTTTCCCAAAATCAAATAAATTTTTCTAAGGGGTTTATTCCACCTACCACAACCATAAATGATATTTTACAACATTTATGACTACCATATAGTTTCTATCAACTGTATAAACATGTTTTTTTACCAAATAGATCTAAAAAATCTTTTACTATAATCAAAGAATAAATAATCCCAAGAGAAACCAGGAAAAATACCTCATTAAAGTCATTAAAAATAATAATGATCAGATTAGCAATTAAATACAACATAACATATTCATGTTTCACCCCAAAACCAAGAAAACATAAAAATAATGCATACCACAATCACTATACATAAATATATTTAGCAAAAAGAAAAATATTTTAGAATTATTATTTAATAAAAATATAGGGAACCCCAATTTTATGGGGTTATTTCATTATGACTCAGTAAAATGAAAACTTGAAATACCTATCCAAGATGAAACCAATTATAGAATCGGTGAGGAAGGAAAAATAAGAGAAGAGAGGTTGATGTATTTCTCTGAATTGGTGGAAGAAACTCCATTAAAGAAACATTTATCATATGGAAGGAGTTGTTAGAGTTAAAGGATCCTCCCATATTATTTATATGGGTAGGTGGAAATGAAATTCATGGGTAAATAATTGGTGTATTTAATGAATAATATGAAAATACCATTTTTAACTCTTTAAAAAAAGCTTCAAGATACCCAGAAAAACATAGTTGGAATCCACCAACACATTGTTTGAGCCTATTAGACTTATTATGGAAATCCAATAAGATACTGTACTTCTCGTATAAGTCTATTAAATAATAGATAGTCCACTGGACTTCTAGTGGTATGCACTAGAACACTGGTGGTGCTTTATTCCACCTCCACATTGAATTTATTCCACTAAGAACACCCAATTAATATATTGAGCTCCACCAAGAATCTTAAGAGCACAAGACACTGCATTTTATATATCTAGATACAATAAGAACAACATATACCTATTAAAAAACAAAAAATTCAATAAAATCCATGGTTATATAACCCATATTCCAAATGTTAAATTCATCTTCATTATAAATTAATTCTCAAGTACATGTTTCATTACCTTCATAATGAGATTGTTTTAAATTTTGAGTTATATTATGTTATATGGATTGATAAATAATATATTATTATGAAGGTATTGTTACATTTAATGGTGTTTTTAAGTGATAGGTGAGTTTATTAGATGTATTATACTAATTATCTAATATAGTGATCTATGTATATTTGTTTTTTTACTCATCAATGTTTAGAAAACATCATGTAAATATTTATGATGAAATGTATAAATTTGGTGGATAAAGGATACACTGAGGTTGTATTATTCTCTAGTTAGTGTCCCCTAGTTTATATTTCTCTATAGGGTGGGTGGAGTGTGACATCCCCGATAAATAAAGAATATGACATTTTCATATTTATTAATATTTGTGAACTAAATATTAATTTTAATTTTAATGGGGATTCCATTTAAGATGGTGTACCTGACACAAAAAATGGGTTTTCTCTGAAATCTTATGTTGCTCACAACATTGAGTTGTACCAAAAAATAATATAACAATAATATTCTTTTAAATGGTAGTTAACTCTTTGCCATTGTATTGAAGAGAATGAACAGAACTAACTAAAATATGATTATACAAGTTTATTAAATGTCTTTAAAATTATCCAATAAATTTTAGTGGCTTAAAATAGGAATGAATCTAATTTTTAGCATGAAATACCTTAATATTTTTTAAAAGGTCATTTTCCCTCCTTTTGATGGAGAACCATTTTTAAATCTAGTTTTTTTCATTTTTATATGTCATATTTTACAAAATAAAATTCTTATTTAGAAGTATAAAAATAATTTAATTTTGGTAAAAGTTTGGTATTTTTCTGATAAAGTTTATTTTTTTATGAAGAGTGAAAAATACTGCATTTAATTCAAAACTACCTTTTAATCTAATTTATTTATATAATTAAAATATAATTTTAATTAGTTTTAAAATGTAATTGGATTATATTTTCATTATTTAATATAATACTTATCATTAAAATAAATTTCATTTTGAAATTGGACATAAAAATATTTAAATTTTTTGATATTTATTATTTCTTAAAAAATGATTTTTTTTGTTATGAAAAGGGAAATTAATTTCTGAAACTTTTGTGTTTTGAATTTGGAAAAATGGATTCCAAATTTGGAATCAGGTGGTCCAAATTATGTAAATAGGTAAATTTTATTTTTTGAAATTAAAAATAATAACTTTTGTAAATATTTTATTTATCGTGGTTAACTGATAAATATGGTAAATAAGGGTAAAGAATAAAATTATAAAAATATTAAAATTACCCTAACACATATAATAACCATATTGTATGATACATGTCCAATAATGAGAATCCCTGGGATTATTTTGATACCCCTTGGAGCTGCTTGTAAATGAATATGACATTTTATGAAAATTAATATAAAGTTATGGAAAATGTAACTTAAACATATATATAATTTAGTAAAAAAATTATATGGTGTGATATAAGTGATATTTTTAAATATAAATATTCATTATAAATATAAAGTGATTTCCAATATCATGAAATTTTATTTATAAAATTTTGGCATCAAATTAATAATTTTATTTATGACATTATGATGATGTAATGATTATCTCATTAATGAATGTTTTAAATAAATCAGATTATAAATATTATAATAAATTTATTTTGTAACTTTTCATTCCATCCACAAATTTTATGTATTATTATGACTTGTTAAATTTTAATTTATGAAGTTTTTTTGAATTTATCTAGTTGTTATGGATTTATATAAAAGTCTTGATATGAATTGTATATAAATTCACAAAAAATGAGTTTTTTAAAAAAATAATTTTTTATTAAATGATATAATAGTCCTAAAAATTTAATATTCGGCTAAAGGACTTAATTAAGGTTTAAAATGTCATTAATGGACCAATTTTGGTTTTATTGTCATTTTATAGACAATATATTAACCCTATAGTATGAATATACAAGAAGATATGGTAAATGATAAATAAGTTTACAACGGGTAAAATAAAAATGATAAGGATTACAAAATAACCAAAACCTATCAAATTATTATTGGATAATTTTATTGAGACTTATATTCATCTTATATTATAATTTAGTGAGATTTTTATCTTTTTAAATTTAATGTAATTTTATTAAAAAATAATACGTTCAAACTTTACAAAAGTGCCCCTCCTCCCTTTTATAAAAGGAAATCACCTCTTACCCATTAATCACACCTCTCAAGAATCTTGGATCATCCAAACACAACTCCAAAAAGCTCCCAGAATCTCTCACTTCTACTAGGAAAAATAACTTTGGTAAGAGGGATGTTCCATAAAGCCTTTTTGTTTAAACGAAGGGGAGTTACCTGATTTAGAGGTAACGTCATCTCTGAAGTTGTCTTCTTTATTATAACTTTTTCACTCCACATTATATTATTGATAATTTATTACAGGGAAAAAACAGTATCTTAATTATAATAGGATTTTTTTGTGAGAATTATTCTAACTAAACAACCACACATATCCATCTAATGGATACAAACATGTTGTTTCTGTTGACGGCAAACTACGACCTCACGAAACGATAATAGTTCAATTATCTCCTACCTCCTATCATTGTGTCCATTATGATGGAACTATATTTATATGTGATATATATTATATTTATATTTCCTTTATGCATTAATTTTAATTTATATCATTCATCTATGGTTTACATAATGGGTAACTACAATAATTTCATTTGAGGAAGTGTGGACTACCACGCCCTCAAAGTGATATGGATCGTTCATGCCATACATAGAATGTATAAATGATAGTGTTAATTAAATTATGTAACATATATAAATTATTATATTATAAAATAATTATAATATACCTATGTGTCATTTGGTTTTCATTCCTTTAAAAATGAGTAAAAAATGAAAGTAGCGTTCATGCGTATGTACATTTTTCCATCTCCATGAACGACACATTTCATTTTCATATTTCCAAATGATATGGACTATTCAAAATACATATATATACTGGATATATATTATATATATGATATCTAATTCATTAATATCATTCTAGAGATAATGGAATTTTACCACATCGAAAATTTGTAATTATAACAGGTTCATTTTGACTCAAGTACCAAACATCGATAAAAAGACCGATATGAACTTGAATAATCACATGATTGTTACCTGATTGTTATAGAAAGATAATAATTAACATAAAAGGAATAAGGAAATTGAAAAAGTATTTTATTTAAGTAGAATTAACATAAGTTTATTATTCAAGAGATTAAAGATCGAATGAGTCATGTCGGATACGAGGTAAGAGAACCTTTCACCCTCCTATTTTAGTCAAAGAACACTTTTATGTTATGTATTTTAATTTTCATTTTATTATGTTCATATATGTTCATCTATATCCTTGTTGCGGTACATTTAATTTTCATGTGATGAGAGACCATTTTCTCTCTCATCAACTCATTTTTTGAATTTTTACATGACGCCGTTAGGCTGCAAAATTTTTATAAGGGACTTCATATCAATCTCCTTTCATTGAGGTATAATTATATTTATACACAAATTTCATTTATATTATGCATAATAAAACACTTTTAATTTTAATTTTATTCAAAAGGAATATTTTTTAACACATCATTTTACTAACCGATAAAAGAATGTTTATTTTTAACGTATGCGGTGACAACGACCTTTCCACCGCTGCGAGCATTATTGGATACTTGATTAATTAACAAATTGTAATGTTCTTAAAAGGGAAATAAATACCATATACTCTCATTACATATTTTTGTATTGAAAATGGTTTTGATAATTTATTTATTATGTCGATATATTGAAATTTTATGTTGTGATCGAAATGTGGAAATGTTATATTTATATTTTTCTTGTTCATGTGTTATGATATTGTTATAGTTCTTCAGAGTTGTTTACGTATACGGGTGGTTTTGTGAAAAGCCTCAAGCGGGTGAGCCCGAAATAACTCTCCAATTCATTGGGTAACGTGACAGAGGTAAACATTTATTTTTCTCTTAAGAGTTTTAGGGAATATATTTTGATGGTTATTCCAAATATAACTCCCAAAATAGCTATGAAAGCTAAAATGTAAGTATGATATGAATTCCACAAGTTTCCTTATGATTTATTATTTATATGTGTTATTCATAAATCTTTTGATTTCATGAGTTATGTTAAAGATCTTATGTTTTGTATGTATTGATGGGATAATGTTTTCTTTCATTATTTTATAACCCTTACTGAACTTTTAAGATCATCCCATGTTTTAAAATGTTTTTCACAGGGTATAAGGAAGGGTAAGAGAAAGGAAAAATTCAATAATATTTATATCAAGAAAGTTATTCTTGTTTTCTTTTAAGAGTTTTTATTTTATAAAAAAATGGATACTGAGTAGAAGCGTCTATAAGTAATATTCCAATTTTTATGTATAAGTTATGCTCTAATTCTCTATATCTCTGAACCTAAAAATATACTCAATGTGAATTATTAACTTAATTTAAGATTATGTAATTTTTTGAAGGTTGGGGCCTTATAGTTGGAATCATAGTTTGGTTTAGACAACTTTAGGGATTATGAGTTTTCTTTAAACACACGGTTAGTCTCTAAGTCTACACCTTAAGTTAAATCCTTATTTTGTAACTTTTTTAGATCAAGGAAATTCTCTTAAAAATGGAATGAGGAGGATCTCAAACGACATTCCTATCTCTTACTGATAAAGTTCTTGTAATAATTATTACAAATTCATGTCTAAATAGTTCTAAAACATTTTCTAACATACAAATCACTTGCAATCAATTGTTAAAGATATCAAGCACCTCCAATATACCTTGATACAATCACGTATCATGGGTAGTATTTAATAAAATACTATTTTCTCAATATTCCCATATTTTAAAGAATGGTAAATATTATCAAGGCATTTTCAAATATTTTTCCTTATCACATGATTTTGAACCATATTTTGATTTTGAAAAAGGTGCTAAAGAAGGAGACCCTAGTGTAAACTATTTATATTTGATTGTAAAATTTAGTCTCTCAACATATACATATGTTATTTTAAAAGGAAAATTGATTGAATGTTTCACTCTAACTCGGTCTGACTGTATTATAAAAATGAAGTTTTATCAAATGTTGTGAAATTTAATGTTATACATGATTATTTTCTGAAACTATTTTTATGAAAACACCCATATGACCCAAGTTGTACAAGGTGTTTTTGGATGAAGGAAGAAAATTAATTTTAAGGATATCTAAATCATTTTTGCAATGTATGGACTTTTAAAAAACTTGAACAAGATGAGGATGAAACCATGCAGACACCATGATCAAGGTATGATGTTCTTTCCTTTGGGAATGATTTTATTTTATCATGGAGGTGAAAGACATTATTATATATATATATATATATTAATTCATGAATTAATATGTTGAGGTCTTAATTAGTTGTGTTGAATATTATAGGTATAAGAAAAAATATTAGGTTAAAACATGTCATGGTTAGTTTTGAGTTTTATAAAAAGGAAAACCGTAATATGGGTGACAACCCGTCGCGTCGGACAGAGCTGTGGGAATGGAACCCACAACCAAAGTGTGGCTGGGATTTATCTACTACCACTAGCCTAAGTTAATTCCATGGTTAGTATGACTTATTATTTTTGGTTAAATTATTTTATGGATCAGGAATATGCTGAATTTTGGAACCTATGATTTATCAAATGGATATCCATGGAATTGGAAAATGATTTGGTGAATAAGTGATAAATGTTATTTTAGAATTCGTTCGATCTTTTGATAACACTATATGCCTAAGGAAAATAGAATAATATGGGATTTCCATATAGGGATAATGGTTTAATTTTATTTTTTAAGAATATATGTTTTTATTTTGGACTTATAGAGATTTGGGTTATTTATGGAAATGATTAACTTATCATAGAGAATATGTGATTACGTTTATTACTTTTCAGTATGAGACTTTATGAGTAACAAATGTTATTTGGAGATAAATGTGATGATTTTTATGGAAGTACATGTGATCAAATCCATCTAAATTTTGGGTTTTAATCATAGTAAGATTATTTTAAAGAATTTTTTAATGAAAGTTTTTTATTGAATTGTATTTGTTGAAATTTTGGTATTGTTTATTAAATTTTATAGATTAAGAGTAGTATTTATTTTTATAAATTATTATCCTTTTTGGGGATTCTATGATCTTGTACTAACAATTTTGGTGTTGGTTAATGAATAATGACAGGGGAATATATAATTCATATTTTTTGGATTATTTTATTCTTTGTATGTTGATTCTATCACTTACGGTGTGACCAAGTCATCTTGAATACTCATCATTCAGAGAAAATAATAGTGTAATGTTGAAACTTATTAAAGGATAAAATAAATTCTCTTAGTTTATAAAAGGGAATATAAAACAAAAAAAAAACTCCTTTTACTTTTCCTATTGGGGAATCAAAGACCATTTAACCTATCATAATTTTTTGGTTATCTTGTTGTTAACTTTATCCTAGTTATATTTTCTATCACTCTCCATCAGAATATGACACTTATTTTTTCATCTATATTCATGTTTTCATGGAATCCTAGTATGTGTTATCTTAGGTGACCATTTTACTTATCTTTATTTCTTTTAAATTGATAGCTTTATTGACTCTTTTTACGATGTTGGAATTTCAACGATGTTTCTAAGACCAATTTTAAAATTGCAAGGATGTAATTCCCAAAAGGGGGAAGGATGAAACATCCCAGGTAAATAAAAAATATATAATTTTCATATTTATTAATATTTGTGAATTAAATATTAATTTTACTTTAAAGGGGTTGATATTTTCAATGGTGCACCCAATACACAACAATGGGTTTCACCAAAATCTTATGTTGCACACAAGTTTGAGTTATACCACAAAAATAATATAATAATATTGTTTTTTTAAATGGTAGTTAACACCTTGACATTGTATTGGAGTGAAGGAACATAACTAACTAAAATATTATTGTATTTTTTTTATTAAATGTCTTCACATTTATCCAATAAATTTTAGAGGCTTAAAATATGAATGAATCCGATTTGAAGCATGAAATACCTTAATTTTCTTTAAAAGGACGTTTTACCACATTTTGATGGAGAACCATTTTTAAATATAGTTTTTTTCATTTATATATTCCATATTTTACAAAACAAAATACATCTTTAGAAGCAGAACATCAAAAATTTACCTTGGGTAAAATTTAGTATTTTTCTAATATTGTTCATTTTTTATGAATAGTGAAAAATACTGCATTTTAATTCAAAACTGTCTTTTAATCTAATTTATTTATATGATTAGACTGTCCTTTTAATTGGTTTTAAAATATAATTGGATTATATTTTTATCATTTAATATAATTTTTGTCATTGGAAGTAATCTCACTTTCAAATTCGACATAAACACATGTCAATCTTTTGACAGTTACTATATCTTAAAAACACGCTTTTTGGTTTTGACAACAAGAATTAAATTTAAGTTAATTTCTGAAACTTCTGTGTTTTGAATTTTAAAAAATGGGTTCCATATTTGGAATTCAGAGTTCCAAACTATGTAAATAGGTATCTTTTGTTTTTATACATTATAAATAGTAAATTAGTAAATATTTTATTTACGATGGTTAAAGGGTAAATTTTGTAAATAAGGGTTAAAAATATTATTATAATAATATTAAAATTACCCTAACATGTGTATTAACCATATTGGATGATACCTACTTCATAATGGGAATCATTGGGTCGATTTTAGGGCCCCATGGAGCCTCTTGTAGAAGAAAATGACATTTAATAATAATTAATTTAATGTTAAAGAAAATGAAACCTAAACATATATTGTTTAGTAAAAAATTATATGGGGTTATATCAGTGATATTTTTATCTACAAATTTTCATTAGAAATATAAAAATATTTACTAAGTCATGATAATTTATTTATAATTTTTTGACCTCAAATAAGTAAATGTATTTATGATAGAAGGATGATGTAATGATTACCTCTTTAATGGACGTTTTAAATAAATGATATTATAAATATTAAAAAAATTATTTTGAAACTTTTTATTCCATCCAAAAATTTTATGGATTATTATTACTTTTTATATTTTAAATAATCATGTTTTTTCGAATTTATCTAGATTTTATAGATTTTTTAAAAGTCATGAAATGAATTGTATATAAATTGACAAAAATGTGTTTTTAAAACTAATTTTTTTTATTAAATGATATAATAATCCTAAAAAAATATTATTTGGATAAAATACTTATATAATGTTTAAAATGTAATTAATGGACCACTTGTGGTTCTATAGTAATTTTATTGTAAATATATTGACCATATACTATGAATATAAAAGAATACATGGTAAAAGTTAAATAAGTTGACAATGGGTTAAATAAAAAAAATAAGGATTAAACAATATAAAAAACCTGTAAATTATTATTGGATGATTTTATTTAGACTTATATTCATCTTATAATTGAATGAAATAGGTTTTGGCCTTTTGGAAAGTAAAAATCATTTTAAAATAAAAAAATACATTCAAACATTCCAAACGAGCCCCTCCTCCCTCTTATAAAAGGCCACCAACTCTAACCCATTACTCACACCTCTAAATACCATTGGATAATACAATATCTAATAAAATAATCTCACAAAATCCATATATTCCACATTGAGGCCATAATTTTGGAAAAAGTAAATTCAATAAAACCTTTTGGTTATAACCAAAGAGAGTTACCTGATTTCGGGGTAACGTCTTCTCTCATGTTCTCTTCTTTTATTTTACTTTTTCACTCCATATTATATTATTAATATTTTATTACATGAAAATATATTATCTTTAATATATTATGATTTCTTTATGGTAATTATTCTATCTACACAACCACACACCTCCATCTAATGGATACAGACATAATGTTTTTGTGGACGGCGAACTTCTACCTCACAAAATGATGATTTTTCAATTATCTATGACCACCTCCCATGGTGGAAATTATGATTTAAATGTATTTATATGTTATATATTTTATAATTATATAGCCTCTATGGTTACTTAATTTTTCATATTTTTCAGACCATTATGATTTCCATAACGGGTAAATCCTATAATTTCATTTGAGGAAGTGCGGACTACCGCCCCCTCAATGTGATATGACTAGTTCATTCCATACATGGAACATATAGATGATGGTGTTATTGAATTTATGTAATTTATATAAATTATGATATTATACAATAATTATAATAAACCTATTTATCATTTGGTTTTCATTCCTATAAAAATGAATAAAAAATGAAAGTAACTTAATGCGTACGTACGGCTTACCGTCTCCATGAAAAATGCATTTAATTTTCATATATCCAAATGAGATGTAAAATTCTAAATAGATATATATACTTGATATATATGATATCTAAATCATGAATATCATTTTGTAGATAATATACTTTTGACCACATAGACAATTTTTAATTATAACAAGTTCATTTTGACTCAAGTACCGAACATCGATAAAAAGACCGATTTGAACTTGAATAATTACATGATTTTTAATGAAATGTAATAAGTAATATAAAAATATAATAATCCTGAAAAAGGTTATTAAGTAAGTACAATTAACTTAATTTCCTTATTCCTGTGATTAAATAATGAATGAGTTAATTCAGACAGGAGTTAAGGGAACCTTTCACCCTCCTCTTTTAGTCAATGAATTATTTTATGTTATGTATTTTAATTTCAATTTTATTATTTTGTAATATGTTCATAAATATCCTTATTTTTGTACATTTTATGTTCAAGTGATTATAGACCATTTTCGCTCTCATTAAACCATTTTTTGAATTTTAATGTGACATTGTTAGGCTACAAAAGTTCTATAAGGGAATTTGTCTCAATATCTTTTTATGGAGGAATAATTAAATTTATACACGAAATTATTTTATAATCAATATATAATAAAACACTTTTACATTTAATTTTATACAAAATTAATATTTTTTTATCGAAGCGTTTTACTAAATGACAAAAATAATGTTCCTTTTTAACGTACTTGATGACAATGACCTTTTTACCATCGCGAGCATTATTTGATATTTGGATTTCTTAACAAGACATAATGTTTTTGAAAGGTAAATAAAAACCATATAATCTATTTACATATTTTATTAATGAAAATGGTTTTTATAGTGGATTGATTATACAAATATACTGAATTGTTATATTGTGATTGCAATGTGGAAATGTTATCTTTTTTTATGATAATTCATGTGTTATTATTAGGTTATGGTTCTTGGGAATTGTTTGCATGTACAGATGGTTCCATGAAAAACCTAGGGAAGGTAATATTGAGATATCTCTCAATTACATTGGGTAAATTGATTGAGGTAAACATTAATGTTTCTCCTAAGAGATTTAGGGAATATATTGTGATGGTTATTCAAAATGTATCTCACAACGTATCTATGAAGGATATAATGTAAGTATGATTTGGATTCCACAAGTTACCTTATAATTTATGATTTTTATGTGTTATTCATAAATCTTATGATTTCATGATGTATGTTAAAGATCTTATTCTTTGTATGTATTGATGGGATAATTTTTTCTTTCTTTATTTTATAACCCTTAATAATATTTTTATGATCATCCCATGTTTTTGAAATGTTTTTCACAGGGTATAAGGAAGGGTAAGAGAAAGGAAGAATTAAAGAAGATATATATTAAGAGTGAAAATCTGGTTTTCTTTTAAGAGTTTTTATTTTATGAAAATTAGATACTGAGTTGAAGCATCTACATGTAATATTCACGTTTTTATGTATAAGTTATGTCCTAATTCTATAACGCTCTAAACATGAAAAGATACGTAATGTGAATGATTAACTTAATTCAATCTTATTTAATGTTTTAAAGGCTGGGGACTTATGGGGGTTACCTAATATTAATAGTGTTATAAAGTATGGGTAAGTTCTATATGATCAGATCACAATCTAGGAAATGTTTCCACAAAAAAATCATTGACTATTACCTTATAACCTATGCTTTGATTCCAAGATACTTATATACTGATTGATATTTATACTTATGGAAATTTCCTTATTCTTTAATATTTATACAATGATTATATAACATTATTGGTAAAAAAATTCCTTTAATTTTATGATTTTTCAGAAAAAATTTAATGAATTTTTTTTAAAATATCATTGGATTCTTGTATTTATAAATATAAAAATATAATATTTATAATAGTTTTTTCATATTATTTGTATAGTTTAAAATTATTTAAAAAATATATTTTAGTATATAATTTTTTTTAATTTTTTCAGAGTTTTTATTATTGAAATATATTTATTTTTACTTGGTTTTAAATAAAAAGAAAACCATGGTAATCATATTTACTTATTTGATAAATGAATGGGAAATTTCACTACATTTATTTTCAAACTAGCACAGAATGACATGTTTTATAAAAGTAATTGTATATAGAATTGGTGGTATCTAAATAGAATTCTCACTCACACTAAACATATATCCATTGTGTGTATTTAGAATTGATTTCATCTAATACAAGTCAAATAATGAATCATTTTTTTTGTAAGTTATTTTAATATCTTCTACATGTTTGGAGGTGGTGAAAAGTGAAGTAAATATTCTTATCATATAAATATTGGTAGCTTGTTTTTTATTTTTAATTTTTAATTTTTTTCATGTATTCATCCAATTCGACATTCTATTCATTTGACCCTAATCATTATTTAAATTTTATTATTGAATTATTTTTATATTAGAAGTTATGGTTATGTATTGCTTGATGTTTTTATATTTTATATAATTAATGAGGTATAATTTATTATTTTTATTATTTAGATGTTTATTATTTTTATATGTGTTTATTTCACATGTTTCACATATTAAATAGATGTAATGATCATGATGATTTTTTAGTGTTCTTTTTATATTTTCTATATATAATAAAAATCAATCCAAAATAGAGTAAAATTAATTCCATGGAACTTGCTTACATCCCATGGTGATATATGATATGATTTGATCCTTTTAATTATTCATCCAATGTATCAAGACAAGGGACTCCAAGTTGGTTTGTTACAAAACAATATCAAATCATTTTGAAATATTTATTTTCTAGGGAATATCTTAGAATAAATATTGGATTATTTGAACTCATAGTGTAGTTTATGAAGATATTTATGGATAACACTCTGTGTAATGAGACTAGAGTTTTTTTTCAAATAAGTTATATTTATTTTTTAATTCAGTTTTTATTAATAGTTGAAAATGTTATATTCTTATTCTGAGACATGGTTGATACTTATTTATGAGAAATTTAAACTTTTGGAATGAAATTATAAGGGATTAAAAAGAATCTATAGTTTTGGAACATAGTTTTCAAAAAATGCATCAAAACATAAAAATCTATATGGTATTTGTTTTATTTATGAATTCCTAGGTGACATATGGTTTATATATTTGTACATTTAATCCATATATTATTAAAATTAAATGTTTCAGTTATAATTTATTTTTTAATTAGTTTATATGATATTCCTAAGTGTTTATTGTATATCTATTTTTATTTTTTTATTTATACATAGTTTATGTTAATTTATAGAACTATGATTGATTTTATAATTATATGAGTTGTTTCATGTGACATATTTTTATATATATTTTTTGGATTGGGTTTTGTCATAGAATATGATGAAAAATATTATTTTAGTGACATGAATATATTTTTTAGTAATTACTTATTGGTAATGTTTAAAAATTATAGAGTATATATTTTTGTGCGAAATAATTTTTATGTGAGGCATTTAATTACCTAAAATGGATTTCAAATTAGTATATTCGATATTTTAACATTTATATGGATGTTTTTTTATATTATAGAAGAAATCGATTTTTATAATGTATATAAGATGACAAATTTTATAAATAATGTTTGATAATTTATGATATAAATAAATTGAATTTGATTTTATTTCTGAATGTCATGAAGGCCTTCTTTTTTATTGATTTTCTGATAACCCCCCTTTCAAGGGATAAGGGGGAACCCTTCAAAGGCCCGTAGGATTTGGAATTACATTTCCTGTAGGCTTGGAGACATTAGATAACATGTAGTACATAAGGAAATCATACGGACTATGACTACTTGAAACTGCTCCTCCCCAGCATCTGTATCGTGATCAGCTCACCACCTTTACATGACTATTTGGCTAGCATTTCCATTTGCATAGGTGCATATGCAGAGTACCGATGGGAAATTCCATACCCTTTCATTCTACAAAAGTCCATTTAGGCATGCTCTGGTGAAGGTGCCTTGCTCTTTCCTCCTCTGGAGCAGTTCATTGTAGAATCTATACAACTACAAATCAAGTTCCCCTTAAGGCCTTGAGGTGGCACAAAGGCTATGAGGTGGACCAAAAGTCTTACTGACCTGAAGGCCTGGGTGGCCCAAAGGCCTTAAGGACTCCAAGCCCAAACCAGTGGCCCAAGGTGAATAATTCCAGTTACCACAGTACTGAAAATTACCTACTACAATACTGCTACAATACTGCTACAGTCCTCAAAAATATGTCTCTGCCTGGTTTTGAATCTGGGTCTCATGGATGCACTTAGAGAGACCTCACCAACTGGGATGAGGCTCCTGTGCAATTTGATTTTATTTCATGTGTATTATAATAAACATGAAAAATTTGAATTTTTATTTTAGTTGAGTGGCATTGATATAGTATTTTTAACAGTGATAAAACAATGAATTTTAGTTATTAATGTTTATGTTATTTGATAAATGAAATTATTTCATAAAATTATTAATTTCTACGGGATAATATTTCATGTTTGTTTTATGTTTTGACATTATTTATTTTATTCAACTAGTGATATCTTTTATTATTTAGAAGTTATTGTTTAGGGTTTATTTTTATTATAATATATATAATTTGGGAAATTTTGATTAACTCGGTAAATTTTAAATCTTTTATTATGTTGTCGTAAAATGATAAAAAGATTATTTAAATTTAAATGTCCCTTAATATGTTATATAACTAATGATATATAATTTATTATAGAGTAAAATTAATTGAAATGGTGTTATGAATTTATTTTTATAGATTTTTATGTTTTATAATAATTACAATTCATTTATCTTGTTTATATGAGCGAGTTAATTATGATGAGTAGAGAATTCATTGAATTTTTTATTTTTATTTTTATTTTTAGAGGTCGGTTTCATTTAATAAAATCATATTTTTTAACATAAAAATTATTTATTAAAAAATTAGTTTTGTATTATTTTTAGATTTTTTATGGGTTTTTTCTTATATACCCAGAAATTTGAAAATTATTTTTGAGATAATTGTTTTTATATTTTGACGTTACTAGCTATCGTAAATTCAAAATTATCTAAAAACCATATTTTTTAATGTGATTTTCTTAAATTTTTTATATTTGGATGATTTATTCTCTATAGTTGTATTATTTAGAAATGGTTGAGGAATAATATTTAGGTAACAGTTGTTCTGATTCCAAATACATTGATTTGTTGACATGAAATAGTTATACTTTAACATGTATTTGATCAAATTATACTATTCTTAATAATTTTTTATTTAAAATTTTTCCCTATGTATGTTATTTAAAATAATGTGTAATATGAATTATTTGATGAATCATATATTATTTGTGGTTTATTAAATATTTCAAGTATCATGATTACTTTCTGTTTATTTCTTTGTCTTTTAAAAATTAATTTTATGTTCTTTAATGATATTATGTTCATAAAACACATATATTTAGTGTGATGGATCTTAAGGATGAGTGTAATGTATTTGAGGAAACATATTCATTTAAATAATGTTTTATAGATGTTCTAAATAGATTTATTATGGTCATATATATAGATATTTCAAGTAGTGTGTTATCAATATGTTTTTTAAGATATTTTTATATATAAAATTTTCTTTTTTTTGTTTTAATAATGATGGTTTTATTTTATTTTTAGTGAAATGGTTTTAAAGGTTTGTAAAACTATTTTTTTATCCCATTTTTATGATATTGGAAAATAATTGTGGTTTAAATTTTAAAATTTCTTGTTTATTTTTTTATTTTATAAGATTGTGCCAATGATTAATAATTTATCATTTTTGACACATTGGAGGTGTAATATCTAATTTGCGTGAGTGTTGATTTTAATTATTTTTTTATATTGGTGTTTATTAAACTGTTTTTATATTATATTGTTATTTTAGTGGGTGTTTCATTTGTTATGTGAATACTATTTTATGGAGATATAATTTTTGAAAATTATGTTTTGTTTTAATAAGTATTTTTTGATATAAATAAATTTTTTTGAATTATAATATGTTTTGTGATGATTTAGTTTCAGATATTATTTTTTTAGACATTGATAATGTTATTTCTATTTTGATTTGATATAATTATTTAATATATTTCTAAACATGTGATAATATTTTGGATGTTTTTTGGAAATTTTAAATATGATTTGATGAACATGAAAATTTTAATGGATTTTAAATTTGTAATAGAAGTGAAATGAACATGTTTTCTAAAAATTATTTATTAATATCATTTAAAAGTATTTTAAAGGATACATTGGGTATATTATATATATATATATATAAATGTTGTAAATTAAAATATGATTTATATAATTTTTAATGAGGCATAAAAAAATATTTTTATTCCACTCATATCACTTTTTTGGATTTATTTTGACAAAAATAAATGGGACATTTATTTTAACAGTATTGTAGTTTTTTATAAAGAAATTTGTTTTTGAATATAAGGTTTTGTTTCCCCGCTTTATATATTGAATTTTTAATGAAATATAATCTCAATTTATTTATATATTAGTAAAATCATCTCCTTGGAATTGTATTATGACTTTATACCATGTTTGGATATGTGAAATTAAATATTATGTGATTTATTTATATAGTTTTTGGTGTGTGAGTTATTTAAAATATAAAATATTTTTTAAAATTTTAATATGAAATCAAAAATAATATGTAATATAATCCAATGGATATATATATATATATATATATATATAACTGTTCTGATTGATTATACATGTAAAATTTGAAAATGGAATATTGGATTATTAAATTTTTGAATGCCTGATTTATATATATATATATATATATAGATTTTTTATTTCTATTTTTTTATTTATTAGCTTAATATTTGGATTCATGTGAATGGGATGATTATGTTTGTGATTTATTGTTTTTAAATTATAAAATAAAGGAAAATATATTTTTTTGGAGATCCCCACATATAGTTATTTTTTTAATTACCTGACATTAAACCATAGAAAATCTTGAGTTTTATGTCAAGAATTAATTCTATTACATTTGATGATATTTTTTGCTTTAGAGGTTAAGATAATTAGACCATAACCCATACATAACAAAACCATATAATACATTGATGAGGTGTTCGATTAGTATCCATTTTTTCCACCATATTGAAATTTTAAAATAAAACCAGATTTTTTTATCATGAAAAATATTAATGGGTTTCATATTGAAATATTCCTTTATATTTATAATCCTTAAATCCAATGTAAATCATTTAAAAAATGTTATTTTAGAAAAAAAAATCCCATTAATGGACATAAAAATTAATAAAGAAACCATTAGTCCATGAATAATTATAAAAATAAAATTGATGCTGAAAATATATATTATCTAACCGAATAAATAACCTTTTTAGCCAGAGAATTCCATAAAAAATATCATAAGAAATATTTAATAAAAAATAAATTCAATAAAGGTTTTATTGAAAACATGATAAACTCCTGATATAATTTTCAAAGTGTTATACTTTTCACCATTAAGAAGTATCGTATAATTTCTATTGAATATAAACACATAAAAAAATTGTTTTTGAAAAAAATGATATTTCCCTAAATACATATAAATAATAAATAAATCATATAGGTATCTTGGGGTAAAGTAGAATACATGAATGCTTGAGACTATCTAGAAACACACTATGAAGATAACATATGGGAAGATCCAGATTTCCAAATAAATTCCCTACCCTAGAAACTATTTATGGAAGGAGATTATAATCATCATAGACTTATGTTTAATAAGTCAATTGTAACTGTTGATGTTTGATCTGTTTTTCTATAGGGTTCTCACTCCCCCTAAAAAGTGTTAGTTAATAAAAAACATAATTTGGATAGATATAGGTAACTTGGGTAATAAATTTATTATCATAATTACTTATGCAGTAACCCTCGTGACTATACATGAAAAAACCCGCATGGTTATACTTGAAATAGCTATGGCACATATACTTAGAGTAACCATAACTATTACATTTGGAATATCTATCAATGTTAACTTCCAAAATAAACCCTCCAAATTCATTGTAGGGACATAATAATCCCACCATCAATTGGTTTATAATAGAACCACTTATCACTATAAACTATTCTGATTAATCATAACATAATCATAAAATATGAAATATTTTCTCATGAAAACATTCCTTTAGAAAAATAACATATTTTAAAAAAAATGAGCACATACAAAGGGAAAAAATTTATTTGAAAATAAAAATTTAATATTGTATAGTAAAATTTGATGAAAATATTAGTCATGAAGGTAGAAAAAACTCTCATTATCTATAATTAAAAAAACATTCCTTTTATATTTTTGAACGAAATGTCACAAAGTACCTCATTTTGAAATAGAAAAAAATATTATTTTAAAAAATTTATAATAATTTATCGTTTGTAATAATGATTTAAAAAAATTATACAATAATAATTTATAAAATTAAATAATTTTTTAGAGAATATTTATATGGAATAAAAATATCATCATATGGGAACCTTGAATTTATTACTAAATGAATTCCCCATACCTCAAGTCTAATATGTAACGTCTTTAATTTTTATTCATGAAAAATAAAATTATGTTAATATTATAATTTCTTAATAAAACATTAATTTATTTTTTATTTTTTCACTTATTATAATGTGATATATAAATAATTAATCACTTAATTTCTTGTCATATTGTTTTGATGATATTTGGTAATTAAGTCCCAATGACTTCGATCGGTTGACTATGGTCAAAGAGGACATTATTCAATATTTCCCAGATAATAATAATGAAATATTTATCATTTTTATATATCAATTTTTAGTTTAAATATATCCACGAAATGTGGTTATAAAAAAGGAAATAGATTACTGTCATGGAGACTGTAGGACATATGTATGAAAGGGTACCACTTCCATTTTACTCAATGATCATTATGGAAATAAGGTAAGTATAATATTATCTTTCTAAACTTATCATTATATAATTAATATCATATTAACTCATCAAATATACTTATATATATATCATCCATGTCATGTGGTGATAAAAAATAAATAAAATCACTTTATGGAGTTGGCAGTCTACACCTACACATAAACAATGTTCTCATTTTTTTATGGATGGATAGGTAAGAAATTAAAAGATATATTAATTTCGTATAAAGAAAAATATTTCATTAATATAATATATAAAAATAAATTCCATAATTTTAATCAGTATTGAGATACTGTGATGGAAAACAAATTACATTGGTTCATGGGGAGGTTGTCCTCCGTACACACGGATGATTAATTTTTTTCCCACTTGATGGAAGAGGAGATTGATATAGGTCATGCCAATAACATCAAGAAATTTTAAGAAATATAGTATTTAAAATTAATTTAAATTATTTTATAGCTTGTGTTACACATAATGTATAGTATATTTTGTGTTTCATGAAAAACCAAGTTCATCTTTTATTGCATGTAATAGTGTGTCTCTTCGATAACGTGTGTTACACGCAAGATTGTGTTTTAAAAAATAATAATATTAATATTCAATATCATAGTTATCACCTAGATGTTGGAATGAAAGGAATGAATATTATTAACTATATTATTAATATATGGGTTAATCATTTATAAATGATGAATTCATTTTTTACTAATTAATTATAAATTAAAATGAAGACCAATTTAATATAAAGGACCCATTTTTATTAAAAAATATTTCTATAAAAAATGATATTTTATAAAAATAAATTAATGAAATAAATATTATTTAAATTTATTAATTTGATTCCTATGTTATATATTCAATAAAATATTTTAAAATTCCACCAATATGTTTTAAATTATTATGATAAGAATAAATCCAATTTTAATCATAAAGGTGTATATTTTTTTAAAGGGGGTTTTACCACATTATAATGGAGAAATTGATTAACAAAATTGAGAAAATTTTATAAATTTTAATTAAAATGATTAAATTAATTTTTTATAGTGTAATATCAAAATTTACTTTGGGATAATTTTTGCTATATTTTTGTGGACTTTTATATTTTGATTAATAGTGAATGACACCAAATTTTAATTGAATACTTATTTTTTAACTAATTAATTTATAGTGTTAAATTATATTTTTTACATGTTATAAATTATAATTAGATAAATTTATAATAACATAAATCAATTTAGGTCATTTAAATTAATTTGAAACTGAAATTGGGCATAAAAAATTCAATATTTTGAACTAACCACTTTAAAAACTTGTTGTATTGTCTTGACTGCGAGATTAATTTTAAGTTGATTTAATCCCATTTTATGATTGGAATTCAGTAAAAATGGATTCTATATTTGGAACTATTATAATTTATAATTTATATTAATATCGATATAGTTTATGACCAAAAATTTTTGTGAATGAAATTTAAATTAATTACAATGACTAAGGTATAACTAATGTTTTTTATTTAATGGTTAAAATTTAAAAATATGTTCACAAATGACCTAGAATCATGTAAAAAACAACTTGAATGTCCAATATTATACCATATTCACACTTGGATCTAATGTTTTTCATTATTGGGGCACATGAGGTAACAGATACCTCCCAAGAGTATTTACCTATTTATAATTACAATAATGACACATCTTATCAACTGTAAAAAAACTCACGCACCCCAATTATTCACACATTTCAAGTCATTTTGGATCGTCCAAAACCATCCCAAATAAGATCCAAAAATATATACTCTAATCCAAAAATCCCCAATTTTGGAATTAATCATACCAAGGATAACCTTTTAGAAAAACTAAAAGGAGTTACCCAAAAAAAGAGGTAACATTCTTCTATGATCACTTTTGTTTTATTTAATTCTAAAAAAACATAAATTAATATTATTCCATGATTATATAATTACATGAGTATAATAAATATTATGATATGTTTTTCTGTTAATGTTTATACCTTCACCATCAAACACTTTCATCAAATAGGATACAGAATCATCATTTATGTATATGGCATACTACCGCCTCGGGAACCAATATTGTTCATTCTTCCATTATCATAAATCAAGTTTGGGAATAATGATTTAATTATAGTTTTCTAAATGATATATGTAATATTTAAAATGTTATTATACGTTTTTAATCGTTATATAATACATAACTTTATGCTTTACATTTTTGGTAATACAATATCATTATTTGTGAACATATGGACTATTGACTCCTCTAAGTGAGGTGATTCGTTCAATAATTACATGGAATATATTATGAATTTGGTAAATAAAAATATTTGATATAAATTAAATATTATTTTTATTCATTAAATAATTATATATTTGTTTATATGACATATCATTTTTCTCATTTCCGTTTCACACACTGAAAAAAGTGATAACATCGTTCGTGGATGTGTGGACTACTGCCTCCTCGAAGCGATGTAATTATTCCTTTTTCATAACCACATAATAATAATATATATATATAATTATATATAATCAAATTTAATGTTATTTATTATATAATTTTCATTCCATAAATATAAAAGTTACTTACTTTATTTTTATATTGTTCATTAAAAAATTGGAATGTTACTCATGCGTATGTACGACCTAATGTGTTCATGATCATAATATTGGTTCATTTTTCATAATCATATTTTCTATATGATTTAAAAATTAAATTTATGTAAAAATTTTATAATTATTCCTTCTTTATTGTTTTGTATATATTAAAATAATTATACCATTGATCATTGTTTACCTATCAAAGTCAGTTTTGACACAAATGCTTAATATCGTAAAAACATCCGACTTAAATATTATTGATTATGTAATTTTATGTTACTTGTTTATAAGTTAAATAAAAAAATAACAATCTTGTATAATTTTGTGATGAAATTAAATAATTAAAATAAGTTTATTATTCTGGAAGATATAAAGAAAGCATGAGAAATCAGACTCAAGGTAAGGGATTTCATAACTCAATTTCCATTCATTGGGGTAATATAATATATCATTGATTATTTTATTCCAAAAATATGTAAGAAATTAAATCTTATTATTTTATTACATATTTCTAATTTAATTTTTTGGGTTTAAAATTTTTTCATATAATTTTTCATTGATTTATTCTCACTATACTGATATCATCTTTATAAGGGTTTTCTCATCTCTGTTTTATTTCTATGAGAAATATTTCATATTAACAAGTTATTATTGTTGTGAGGGGTAAATAATGATCATGAATGTATTTTATGACTACTATAATTAAATTTATAGTGTTTTGCATATATGTTTTATGATATCACTTTCATTTTTTTACGATTTAAAAGTTACCAAAGCGGTAATGGATTTCTTGACCCAATTTTCCTTCTTTGAGATGTTTGTTATATTATAAACCTATATTATTTTTTACGATATATATAATTATCCTTTTACAAAATATATCTGGAATATACACATTATCATGATCTTATAATCTCATTTAACTTTATTCATTCATAGGCAATATGAATCAAATGATTCAAGGTGGTATGAGACACTTTGGCATATTTGAAGGTTATTTTCCTCATGAATTTTTGTAATGATATTTTAATGGTATTTATATTAATCAATGTAAAAATCCCTTGTTGTTAATTATCCTCTATTTGGGATAGTTTTTATTAATACCATACTCATTATTTTATGGATGGATTATAATTATTTCAAAAATAATGTTATGGAATCAATTTCCTTTCCACAAGGTAACCATGTTTAAAAGATATTTTTTTCGAAACCATTTATTTCCCATGGTTTAATAATGTTTTAATGTGGTTTTTTTGGAATCGATTTCAATTCCAGCGGTTAATCATTTTTATAATAAATTATTAAGGAACCCATTTCTTTTCCATGAGTTAATCTTACTTCAATGATATTGTAATGAAACTCATTTCATTTCTTTGGGGTTATCATCATTTTATTATTTTCATAAAGAAAGTGTTTTAGTTGTGGTAATTGAGAATTATATGAAATGTGTTATCCAAAAACATCTTATATGAAGGGTTGTTCCCCATAATAACTCATGGGTGATCCCGATATAGCTTATACGATGTGTGTGGGCCCATTATAGCTCACAGGTAATGGGTTAACATATTATAGCTTATATGAAGGGTGATCCCCATTATAGATCTCTAATTCTATATGTAATGATAATTTTTGAAGTAGCCCATATAGTTATTACAATTGAAATTGTTTTATTAAAGTGATGATCCATGTAATGACCCAAGTATTTATAGAATAATAACTCTTCATTTAAATTAATTTATATGAATAATATATTAATTTTACATTAAATTGGATGATTTTTCCTATAGCATACTTGACACACAACAACAAATTTCTCTTAAATAATACGTTTCACACAACACTGAGTTATACTGAAAAATAATACAATATTATTATTATTATTTAATCATTAGTTAATGCCTAGCCACTGGAATGGTAGGAATGAATAGTATCAACTAAATTTTGAAATACGGTTTATACATGTTTAAATAATGATCCATTTCTTACCAAATTCATTAGAAATGGAAATAAAAACCAATTGAATATATAGGATGTGTTTTTATAAAAACCTATTAAAAAGAGAATAATTGTGTTTATAATATCATACCACTCATTATGAATTTATATTAAATGAAAAATATTTGTTATATGTTCTATGTTAGGTTTTAAATTCTTATTTTATGTTTTCTAGAAATAATATAATAACTAGTTATATTTTTTAGATAAAAGAAGTATTCTTCTAAAAATGCAGTTCAACCACCTTCTGATAGAGAAATCTTTTTAAATTTTGTTTTTGACATCTTTATATATTATATTTGACAAAAAATATTCTTTTTTATAAGTGGCACATCAAAATTTACATTGGATGAATTTTTGATATTTTTCTGATAACTATAATTGTTTTTATGAATAGTAAAAATACGGTAAATTTTAATTGAAAACAACTTTTTCCATCAAGATAATTTATATGGTTAAATAATATTATTTAATGGTCATAATTTAATAATGGAATATTTTTTTATCATTTAATCTGATTTTGTTTATTGAAATCCATTTCACATTGAAATTGAACATAAACACATGTCAATCTTTTCATAGTTTTTACTTTTTAAAAACCTACTTTCTGGTTCTGAAAATGGGAATTTAATTTTAAATTAATTTCGGAAAATCATATGTTTTGATTTTTTTTAAAATTCAAACCATATTTGGAATCATAAGGTAAAAATTGTGCTAATAGGTGCCTTTTTTGTACATTATGAATAGTAACATTAGTATTTATTTTTATTTAACATGGTTAAAGGGTACATCTGGTAAATAAGTGTAAAAAATAATATTTTTATAATAAAAACTATCTGAAAATTTGTCCTAATTATATTTGATGAGTTATGTCCGACCATGAGCATTATTATACCAAACTTTTAGCATTTGGGAGTCGTTGGGAGTGATAATGACATGCTATAATGATTATTTTAAAGTAAAGAGAAATATAACATAAACAAGTATCTTTTCACTAAAAACATTTTTATATGGAGTTAAATAAGTTATTTCTTAGACTATAAATATTCATTAGAAATATAAATGTATTTCCTAAATCATGATATTTTATTTTTAAATTTTATACATTAAATAATTAAATTTAATTATGACACAATGATGATGGAGTGATTGTTTCATTAAAAAGGGATTTAAATAATTGATATTATAAATAATAAAATAGATATAATTTTCCATAATTAATGTAATCATAGAATTATCTAGGTGAATATGACATTATATTATTGATTAAATGTTTTTTTTGAATGAATTAAGTAGTTATGAATTTGTAAAAATGTAAATTATAAATGGTGTCCAAAATATACATAATTTATAACATAAAATATAAAAAATAGTTTATTAAATGATATTAAATTTAAAAAATATAATATTCGGCCAAATGGGTAATATATTTCCAAAAAAATCATAAATGATTTTTTTTTGTTCCTTGGACATGATATGATAATTACATTAACCTACAATGTGTAAATAACATGATCTCATTATGTGATTAAAAAGGGTAAAATAGGGGTTAAACCAAACTGATAAGGATAAAAAAATATTAAAAACTTGTCTAAAAATTATTGTATCTTATGTATTAGAACCAAAATAATCTTATCCTATAATTAAATATGTTTTTGACAATTTTTAATCAACATTTAACTTATAATAAATTTATATTTCAAGACTTTCTAATAGAGCCCCTCCCCCTCTTATAAAAGGTCACCACCTCTACCCACTTACTCACCCCTCTAAATTACATCGGATCATCCAAAATCTACTCAAATAAGCATAAAAAATCCCTAATTTCTTCCTATAATCCTTACCTTGTGCATAAGTTAATTCAAGAAATCATTTTTTTCTCAAATCAAAAGAAGTTACCCAATTGAGAGGTAACATCTTCTCTCTTGTTTATTTACTGTATTTTCCTTATCCAATACCTATTCACTTATTATTATTTTATTACATAACAACACCAGTATACTAAATATACTAGATTTTTTTTCTAGGTAGTATTAATACTAAACATACACACTCCTCTATCTAACGAATACCGACATATTGTTTCTGTATACGATGGACTGCTGCCTCACGAAACAATGATTGTTCAATTTTGCCCTACCACCACTCATGGTGGTTGTTACTGTGAAACAGTATTTATATATTATATTTATGATATTTATATTTTATCTATGCTTATGTGATTTCTATTTATAACATACCTTTATTCTTTAAATAATGTGTAAATACGATAATTTCATTTGAGGAAGTGCGGATAACCACGCCCTTAATGTGATACGAATCATTCATGCCTTACATAGAATGTAAAAATTATGGAGTTAATGAAATTATGTAACAAATATAAAATATATATTATAGTATAATTATAACATATGTATGAATCATTTAGATTTCATTCCATTAATATAACAATGAAATAAACATAGTGTTCGGGCGTACGTACGGCCTGCCATCTCCAAGAATGGTGCATTTCATTTCATATCTCCAAATGTTTATAATATTATAAATACATATATACTGGATATATATGATATTTAAATATTATATACAATTATGTAGAGAAGGTAATTTTTATTAGAGGGACAATTTACGTCAAAACGAGTTCACTTTCAACTCAAGTTCTGAATATAGACAAAACGACCCATATGAACATAAATAATTATAAAATTTTAATAACATGATAATAAGTGATATAAAATCAATAATAAGATTTAAAAAATTTCCCAATAAAGTATAAATTAACATATGTTTATTATTTAGAAAATTAAATAATGAACGAGACAAGTCGAACTCATGGTAAGGGAACATTTCGCCCTCCCCTTATAGTCAAAGACTTCTTTTATGTAATGTATTTTAATTTACATTTTATTATTTTGGGATATGTTTTTATATATCCTTATTTCCATCAATTTTATGTCTATGGGATGATATACTCTTTTCTCTCTCATCAACTCTTTTTCTGAATTTTTATGTGATGTTGTTCGGCTGTCGAATTTTCCTAAGAGAACTTCTTAACCCAATTACCATTCTTTGTGTTAACCTTATACTTCTTGATTATGCCATGTTATGATTACGTGAGAAATAAGTTTTGATGCCCTATATTCTATTAATACATTATTTCTTTTTATTTATAGTGAATTAATATAATAAATATATTTTATTAAAAAAATGATCTTGGCAAGGGTAATCTTAACTCAATCTCATTTCATTTAGTAAAATATCAATGTCATTGGTTTTGTTTTTTCAAGAATATGTGTGAATCACATCTGATTGTTTTATGCCTAATATAGACATATATTGGGTTTATTTAAATTTTTCACTCATAATTATGTCATTGATTTATACTTAATCTAATGATAAGATCTTTGTATGGGACTTTTTCTCAATGTCCGTTCATTGAGACATTTTGTGATGATATATACCTTTATTTATTTAGAAAATTTTTATAAAACCCCTTTTACATTAAGTGTACATTTTATATCTATAATAATGACATTTAATGTGTTTTAAAAAATTTTAATTTCATGTGGAGTATAATTTAAATGTTCAAAATTGTAAAGTACAATATTTCTAAAACATTGTTTTAAATGTTTTACTGATTTAAGGTTTTAAATAATTATATTTCATGTCCATGTTTTCAAATTTATTTTAAGGACTTATTTATTTAGACATGATTTTTTTATGTATAAATTACCTTATAATTTTTAAGAGGGGTATGGGACACTTGGATTCAAAAATTTTCTTTTAAAATGTTAATTTCTTTTAAAAGTTTCATAGTGGTACGAGACAATTTGATTTAAAATATCTTTATTATATGTTTTTAATGGTTTTGGAAATGTATTTAATATTTCAATATCATTAGTTTATTTATTGTGATTTATGAGTGAAATGATGATAATTTTAATCGTTTATGTGTTTTTTTTATATAATAGTACTTGGACATTTGACGGGTGGTTACATGATAAACCAGATATGCGTGGTTCCGTGATAGTCCTCGAACAGTTGAGCCCATTATATCTCTCTAATTCATTGTGTATTGTGATGGAGGTAAATAATAGAGTCTGTCATTGTAACATCCCAGGTAAATAAAGAATAATGAATTTTCATATTTATTAATATTTACGAATTAAATATTAATTTTATTTTAAAGGGGTTGCTCTGTTCGATAGCGTACCCGATACGCAACGATGAGTTTCTTTGAAACTTACGTAGCACACTAGTAATAAAATAATATTATTTTAAATGTTAGTTAACAAGTAGCCGTTGTACTGGTGGGAATGGATAGAAATAACTAAAATATGATTAGATATGTTTTTAAATGTTTATACATTTACCCAATAAAAGATAAAGGCTTAAAATACGGAAAGAGTTCAATTTTAGGGCATATATACTCTAATTTTCACTAAAGGTTCACTTATCACCTTTTAATGGTGAACCGTCATTAAATATAGTTTTGATCACTCTTATACTTTATTTTGGACCAAATATAACTCTTCTTTAGAATCGGGACATCAAAATTTACTTTGTGTAAATTTTTGGTACCTTTCTGATAAAGTTCTTTTTTTATGAATAGTGTAAAATGTTGTATTTTAATTCAAAACCTCTTTTTAATATAAATTATTTATATGATTAGATTATTATTTTAATTGTTTTTAAAGTGAAATTATAAAATATTTTTACCAGTTAATCCAATGGTGGTCATTGGAATTAATTTCACTTTGAAATTGGACTTAAACTGGTGTCAATCTTTTGATATTTATTATTTCACAAAAACACGCTATTTGTCATGACAGCGGGAATTAATTATTAAATTAATTAATTTGACTTATATGTTTTGAATTTTGTAAAATGGACTTTATTTTTGAATTTGTAATATCAAATATATCTTAGGGTGAATTTTTGGTAATTTTCTGAAAAACTTCAATTTTTGATGAATAGTGAAACCACTAAGTGGTAATCAAGCGAACTGATTTTTCAGTTAAATGAAAGTTTACCACTAATGTGTATTTAATTTTGAAAATCCTACATACATGGTTGTCATTAAGAAGTAAAATGTGGTTCAATGAGATTAAAATAATTTTTTGGTGAATAGTAACTTTTTTTCATTAATCGCGATTAGAGGTAATTAATGTAGTTTAAGGTAAAAATGGTATTATAAGAATGTGAAAACACCTTGACACTTGTCCTACACCTATTGGGTGAGTCATGGCCTACCAAGACAATCCATGGGCCAACTTGGGGACCCCATGGAGCCACTTTAGTTGGAAAATGACATTAATATATTTTTATTTAATGTTAAAGTGAAAATGACACTAACATAAATTGTTTTACTAAAATAATTTTTAAGTGGGGTTATACAAGTCACTATTTTGATTATAAATATTCATTGTAAAGATAAAAATATTTCCTACATCATAGTATTTTTTTTATAATTTTTAGAAATGAAATAAATTAAATTATTTATGACATAATAATGATGCAGCGATGACATCATTATTTGACGATTTAAATAAAATGGAAAGCTAATGTAAAATCTATGAACTACACATGGCCAAAACCAATTGTATGAGTGGATTTAGAACCCTTATCACCTTATCCACGAATTATATCAATTTGGGACCTTTTAAAAACGAAAAACATTTTCAAATAAAGTAATATTTCTTTACTTTCCAAAAGTGCCCCTCCTCTCCTCTTATAAAAGGCCCCTACCTCTACCCCATTTCACACACTTCTCAAGCCTTTGGATCGTCCAACCCCTGCCCATTTACTCTCTCCACATACCTATACTCATCCTAGAGGATTCCCTTTGGGCAGAATCCTTTCAAAGGAAGACTTTAGGCTCAAATCAAAAGGGAGTTACACTTTTAAAGGTAATTCATTCTCTCTTGATCATTTGTTTTATTTTGCTTCTCCAACCCTATAAACTCTTTTTATTTACTTCTTTTGTAACAACACCAGTATATTAAATATACTAGGATGTTGTTATAATATTTATTTGAGCTACACTCTCACACAACTACATCAAATGGTTAAAGAACATACGGTTTCCATGGATGGCGAAATTCTGCCTCCCGAAACGATGATTGTTCAATACTCATTTAACACCTTCAAGGGTGAACATTATGATGTAACTATTTTTATATATGATATATAATATGTTTATGTTTTCTTTAGGCTTCTGTATTTTTCATTTTTGGCATACCTTTATGGTTTCCATTATGGGTAAACACGATATCTTCATTTAAGGAAGTGCGGACTACCGCCCCCTAAAAGTGATGTGATTCGTTAATTCCATATGTGGGACGTGTAAAGGATGGATTTAAAGATATTATATATGATGTTATACTGGAATTATAATATACCTCTATATCATTATTATTTCTTTCCATTAAAGTATGAGATAGAAATGAAAGTAGCGTTCATGCGTACGTACGGCTTACCGTCTCCATGAACGGTGCATTTCATTTCTTATCCCCAAATGTAATGTACTATTAAAATTACATGTATATAATGTATATATATATAATTAATGATATATATAAATGATGAATATAATTCTGGAATTAAAATATACATACCTCTCATTTAGTTTTAATTCCACTAATATGACAAAGAAATGAAAGTAGCGTTCATGCGTACGTACGGCTTACCGTCTCCATGAACGGTGCATTTCATTTCTTACCTCTAAATGATTATGTAATATTATAAATAAATTTATATGATGGATATATATGATACATATTATATCCAAATCAGGAATTTCATTCTGGATATAAAGAACTTTTGACCACATGAACAACATGTAATTGTAAGAAGTCAACTTTCGACTTAAGAACCAAATATTGACAAAACAAACATTATTAACTTAAATGGTTACATAATGTTTATAACATGGCAATAAGTGATATAAAAAGAATAATGAACTTTAAAAAAGGTTCTTAATCAAGTATAAATTAACTCAAGTTTATTATTCAGGACGTTAAAGAACGATCGAGTCAAGTCGGACCCAAGGTATGGGACATCGTCTCAATATCCTTTCATTGAGGCATATTTCGTTTTATACACAACTTTCTTTTATATGGTGTATAAACTTCTTTGAATTTTACTTTTACACAAAAGGAATCTTTTTCTATGAAGCGTTTTACTAAACGACAAAAAGGAATATATTTTTTAACGTACGCAGTGACAACGACCTTTTTCCTCCGCCGCGAGTATTATTTGATCTTTGGATTTCTCAAAAAGCCGTAATGTTTTTAGAATAAAATAAATACCATATACTCTTTTATGTATTTTGGTATTGAAAATGGTTTTGGAAAAGGATTCTATTATGTCAATATATTTACGATATATTGTGATTGAAATGTGGAAATGTTATCATTCCTTTATATTGGTTTTATGATTTATGATTTTATATTGGTACTTGGACATTTTAACGGGTGGTTACGTTATAAACCATATGACGGGTGGTGCCATGAATACCAGGACGGGTGGTTACGTTATAACCTCTAATTCATTGGGTATGGAAGTCGGCCGTATGGCTATTCCATTAAGTATGTATGGAAATTGGCTGTATGGCTATTCCATTAAGTGATATGTGTGGAAGTCAACTGTATGGTTATTCCACTTAAGTATGTTTATGCCCCAAGTTACCTTTATATATTCTATGTTTTCTTTATATGGGTTTTATGGTAATCCTTTGGTTACAAAAAGGTAAGTAATGATACTTTATTCAGTGAAGATTTTTTTTACTACTTCATGAAGGTGAAGGTATTACAATGATATAGTATACATGGTTTACTTGATGTTTTAAAAACTAATAGTTTTCATTCTTTTTGTATCCCTTACTGAGCTTTTTATGCTCACCCCAAGTTTTTCGAAATGTTTTTCACAGGACTTAAAGTGGAATAAGGTCAAGGATGGGATCACGGGAATTTCATGCTATATAAAACATAGTACTAGACATGTTTTTTTCAAGAGTTTTTTTTATTATGGAAACTTAGTATAGGTGACTACTTTTTAATCTTTTGAGATGTAATAGTTATGTTCTAATTCTCTAAAACTCTAAAACTGAAAAGATCCTCGACATGAATTATTCATTTAATTCAATATTAAGTAAGGTTTAAGGCTGGGGCCTAATAGTTGGTATCAGAGGTCGGTTTAGACAACTTTAGGAGTTAGAAAAGTGTTAAATTATAATATGATTGAAATGATATAGCATTTACGGATTACCATGTTGTTTCGCCTAAGATATTTCTGTGTTCAGAATGGTTTTTCTCAGAGGAAACAAAGCAGCTATGTTGGGACGACATCAGGAGAAAGATAACCTTCCAAATCAGCAACCTGAGATGGTCGGAATCGGAACTGAACAGTTTGTTGCAGTGATGGCACAGGTGACTCAGGCTATAAATTGTGGTGGTATCCATGCACGAGATCAGACAGATCAACCACAGAGGAACATGTCAGTGGTGGAACATTTCATGAGGCAACATCCCCCATCATTCAGAGGATCATCTGACCCTGTGCAAGCTGAAGGGTGGATTAAAGCACTGGAGAAGATTTTTGATGTCATGGGGTGTTCAGAACATCAAAAGGTTAGTCTTTCTATTTACCGTTTTGAAGGTGAAGCTGATCAGTGGTGGTCGATGGTGAAAAATATAAGGCATAGTGATGAGATTGAGGATCTTCACTGGGACGAATTCAAAGGTATGTTTCTTGAGAAATATTTTCCTAAGGTGGTTCGTCTTAGGATGGAAAAACAGTTCCTAGAATTGAGGTAGGAGGATGATTCAGTGGCTACTTATGAAGAAAAGTTCACTCGATTAGCAAGGTATGCTCCAAACTTCATACGAGATCTTGATAGTAAAATAAACCGTTTTTACTCAGGGTTAAAGCCAAAGTATCGAAGTGCTTTAGCTTCTCGTGAGTTCAAAAGTTATGAAAAACTTGTTCGATGTACGGAGAAGGTGGAAATGGAGTTTGCCTATGATCAGGTGTTCTATGAAAAACAACAGAATAAGAGATCTAGTTGGCAGGAAAAGGGGAAGAATTCATCAAAGAAGCAAGGAGGTAAGAAAACCAAATATCCATCCTGTGAGAAGTGTGGTAAAATGCATCCTGGAGAATGTTTATCCAAGTCTGGTAAGTGCTTTCGGTGTGGTAAGTCTGGTCATATTGCTCGTAACTGTAAGGAAGATGATCAAGCAGGAAATGAAAATCCAATGGTAAGATGTTTTAAGTGTAATGAAATGGGTCATTATGAAAACGAGTGTCCAACGAAGAACTCAACTGGGGGAATGCAGCCCGACTATAAGCAGAAAGGGGTGGTGAAATCCTTTGCAACAACTTCAGCAGATGTTGGGCCATCGAATGAAGTGGTATCAGCTCCAGGGAGCTCAGTATTTTTCGAAGATTGACTTGAGGTTGGGGTACCATTAGTTGAAAGTAAAAGAAGCAGACGTTCCGAAGACTGCGTTCCGTACAAGATATGGCCATTATGAATTTGTAGTTATGCCTTTTGGGTTAACCAATGCACCTGCTGTATTCATGGACCTTATGAATAAAATTTTCCATGAGTTCTTGGATAAGTTTTTGTTTGTGTTTTGAGGTTTGTGAAGAGGTTATGTGTGCCTTGTGATTCACAGTTGAAGAATGAGTTGTTTTTTCATCCTGTCAGTACTAAGATGTACAGAGGTCTGCGAGAGTATTACTGGTGGGATGGAATGAAAAGAGACATTGCTAATTTTACTGTGAAGTTTTTAACATGTCAACAGGTTAAAGCAGAGAGGCAGTTACCGAAAGGGATGCTTCAGCCTTTACCAGTGCCAGAGTGGACATGGGAGAATATATCCATGGACTTTGTTGTTGGATTACCAAAGACATCTCGAGGTAATAATGCAATCTGGGTTATTGTTGATCGCTTGATCAAATCTGCTCATTTCCTTTTTATACGAGATACTTTCTCTCTTGATCAACTTTCCCATTTGTATCTTAAAGAGATAGTCAGGTTACATGGAGTTCCTCTCTCCATTGTATCGGATCGTGATCCCAGGTTTACTTCTAACTTTTGGAAAGGCCTTCAGAAGTCGTTGGGTACTGAATTAAATTTTAGTACAACTTTTCATCCTCAATCAGATGGGCAGTCAGAACGAACAATCCAGACATTGGAGGATATGCTACGAGCTTGTTCTATGGATTATCAGGGAAGTTGGGACCAACATCTTTCTTTGGTTGAGTTTTCTTATAATAACAGTTTTCATTCTAGTATACAGATGGCACCATTTGAGGCATTATATGGGAAGCGGTGTAGAACTCCAGCATTTTGGAATGAAGTGGGTGAAAGGAAGCTGATGGGACCAAAATTGGTAAAAGAGATGGCAGAAAAAGTTCAGTTGATTCAAAAGCACATGAGAATAGCTCAGAGCAGGCAGAAGAGTTATGCGGATAACCGGAGGAAGGATCTATCTTTCGAGGTAGGTGATCATGTTTTTCTCAAGGTTTCTCATTGGAAAAGTGTGACGAGATTTGGTAAGAAAGAAAAGTTGAGTCCAAGGTTCGTTGGACCATACGAAATTCTGGAAAGAGTTGGATCAGTTGCATACCGGGTGGCTTTACCTCCGAGTTTATCTCAGGTACACAATGTTTTTTCACGTTTCGATGTTGAGAAAGTATATTCTAGATCCATCTCATGTTTTGAGTCCAGAGGTAGTTTAGCTGGAAGAGAACCTATCTTATGAGGAACAACCGGTCCAGATTCTTGACCACAGGGAGAAAGTGTTACGGAATAAGGTGATTCATCAGGTAAAGGTTTTGTGGAAAAACCATGTGATTGAAGAGGCAACGTGGGAATCTGAAAATGCTATGAGGGATAAATACCCCCACTTATTTTGATAAGTGAATAAAATTGCGAGGACGCAATTCCCAAAAAGGGGGGGGGGGAAGGATGTAACATCCCAGGTAAATAAAGAATAAAGAATTTTCATATTTATTAATATTTACAAATTAAATATTAATTTTATTTTAAAGGGGTTTCTATGTTCGATAGCGTACCCGATACGCAACGATGAGTTTCTTTGAAACTTACGTAGCACACTAGTAATAAAATAATATTATTTTAAATGTTAGTTAACAAGTAGCCGTTGTACTGGCGGGAATGGATAGAAATAACTAAAATATGATTAGATATGTTTTTAAATGTTTGTACATTTACCCAATAAAAGATAAAGGCTTAAAATACGGAAAGAGTTCAATTTTAGGGCATATATACTCTAATTTTCACTAAAGGTTCACTTATCACCTTTTAATGGTGAAACGTCATTAAATATAGTTTTGATCACTCTTATACTTTATTTTGGACCAAATATAACTCTTCTTTAGAATCGGGACAGCAAAATTTACTTTATGTAAATTTTTGGTACCTTTCTGATAAAGTTCTTTTTTTATGAATAGTGTAAAATGTTGTATTTTAATTCAAAAACTCTTTTTAATCTAAATTATTTATATGATTAGATTATTATTTTAATTGGTTTTAAAGTGAAATTAGAAAATATTTTTACCAGTTAATCCAATGGTGGTCATTGGAATCAATTTCACTTTGAAATTGGACTTAAACTGGTGTCAATCTTTTGATACTTATTGTTTCACAAAAACACGCTATTTGTCATGACAGCAGGAATTAATTATTAAATTAATTAATTTTACTTATATGTTTTGAATTTTGTAAAATGGACTTCATTTTTGAATTCGTAATATCAAATATAGCTTAGGGTGAGTTTTTGGTAATTTTCTGAAAAACTTCAATTTTTGATGAATAGTGAAACCACTAAGTGGTAATCAAGCAAACTGATTTTTCAGTTAAATGAAAGTTTACCACTAATGTGTATTAAATTTTAAAAATCCGACATACATGGTTGTCATTAAGAAGTAAAATGTGGTTCAATGAGATTAAAATAATTTTTTGGTGAATAGTAACTTTTTTTCATTAATCGCGATTAGAGGTAATTAGTGTACTTTAAGGTAAAAATGGTATTATAAGAATGTGAAAACACCATGAAACTTGTCCTACACCTATGGTGTGAGTCATGGCCGACCAATACAAGCCATGGGCCAACTTGGGGACCCCATGGAGCCACTTTAGTTGGAAAATGACATTAATATATTTTTATTTAATGTTAAAGTGAAAATGACACTAACATAAATTGTTTTACTAAAATTATTTTTAAGTGGGGTTATAAAAGTCCATATTTTGATTATAAATAATAATTGTAAAGATAAAAAGATTTCCTACATCATAGTATTTTTTTATAATTTTTAGACATGAAATAAATTAAATTATTTATGACATAATAATGATGCAGCGATGACATCATTATTTGACGATTTAAATAAAATGGAAAGATAATGTAAAATCTATGAACTACACATGTCCAAAACCAATTTTATGAGTGGATTTCGAACCCTTATCACCTTATCCACGAATTATATCAATGTGGGACCTTTTAAAACCGAAACACATTTTCAAATAAAGTAATATTTCTTTACTTTCCAAAAGTGCCCCTCCTCTCCTCTTATAAAAGGCCCCCACCTCTACACCATTTCACACACTTCTCAAGACTTTGGCTCGGCCAACCCCTGCCCATTTACTCTCTCCACATCCCTCTCCTCATCCTAGAGGATTCCCATTGGGCATAATCCTTTCAAAGGAAGGATTTAGTCTCAAATCAAAAGGGAGTTACACTTTTAAAGGTAATTCATTCTCTCTTGTTCATTTGTTTTATTTTGCTTCTCCAACCCTCTAAACTCTTTTTATTTACTTATTTTGTAAAAACACCAGTATATTAAATATACTAGGATGTTGTTATACTATTTATTTGAGCTACACTCTCACACAACTACATCAAATGGTTAAAGAACATACGGTTTCCGTGGATGGCGAAATTCTGCCTCCCGAAACGATGATTGTTTAATACTCATTTAACACCTTCAAGGGTGGCCATTATGATGTAACTATTTTTATATATGATATATAATATGTTTATGTTTTCTTTAAGCTTCTGTATTTTTCATTTTTGGCATACCTTTATGGTTTCCATTATGGGTAAACACGATATCTTCATTTAAGGAAGTGCGGACTACCGCCCCCTAAAAGTGATGTGATTTGTTAATGCAATATGTGGGATGTGTAAAGGATGGATTTAAAGTTATTATATATGATGTTATACTGGAATTATAATATACCTCTATATCATTATTATTTCTTTCCATTAAAGTATGAGATAGAAATGAAAGTAGCCTTCATGCGTACGTACGGCTTACCGTCTCCATGAACGGTGCATTTCATTTCTTATCCCCAAATGTAATGTACTATTAAAATTACATGTATATAATGTATATATATATAATTAATGATATATCTAAATGATGAATATAATTCTGGAATTAGAATATACATACCTCTCATTTAGTTTTAATTCCACTAATATGACAAAGAAATGAAAGTAGCGTTCATGCGTACGTACGGCTTACCGTCTCCATGAACGGTGCATTTCATTTCTTACCTCTAAATGATTATGTAATATTATAAATACATGTATATGCTGGATATATATGATACATATTATATCCAAATCGGAAATTTCATTCTGGATATAAAGAACTTTTGACCACATGAACAACATGTAATTGTTAGAAGTCAACTTTCGACTTAAGAACCAAATATTGACAAAAGAAATATTATTAACTTAAATGGTTACATAATGTTTATAACATGGCAATAAGTGATATAAAAAGAATAATGAACTTTAAAAAAGGTTCTTAATCAAGTATAAATTAACTCAAGTTTATTATTCAGGACGTTAAAGAACGATCGAGTCAAGTCGGACCCAAGGTATGGGACTTCGTCTCAATCTCCTTTCATTGAGGCATATTTCGTTTTATACACAACTTTCTTTTATACGGTGTATAAACTCCTTTGACTTTTACTTTTATACAAAAGGAATCTTTTTCTACGAAGCGTTTTACTAAACGACAAAAAGGAATGTTTTTTTAACGTACGCGGTGACAACGACCTTTTTCCGCCGCCACGAGTATTATTTGATCTTTGGCTTTCTCAACAAGTCGTAATGTTTTTAGAATAAAATAAATACCATATACTCTTTTATGTATTTTGGTATTGAAAATGGTTTTGAAAAAGGATTCTATTATGTCAATATATTTATGATATATTGTGATTGAAATGTGGAAATGTTATCATTCCTTTATATTGGTTTTATGTTTTATGATTTTATATTGGTACTTGGACATTTTAACGGGTGGTTACGTTATAAACCATATGACGGGTGGTGCCGTGAATACGAGGACGGGTGGTTACATTATAACCTCCAAAGCATTGGGTATGGAAGTCGGCCGTATGGCTATTCCATTAAGTATGTATGGAAATTGGCCGTATGGCTATTCCATTAAGTGATATGTGTGGAAGTCAACCGTATGGTTATTCCACTTAAGTATGTTTATGTCCCAAGTTACCTTTATATATTCTATGTGTTCTTTATATGGGTTTTATGGTAATCCTTTGGTTACAAAAAGGTAAGTAATGATACTTTATTCAGTGAAGATTTTTTTTACTACTTCATAAAGGTGAAGGTATTACTTTGATATAGTATACATGGTTTACTTGATGTTTGAAAAACTAACAGTTTTCATTCTTTTTGTATCCCTTACTGAGCTTTTTATGCTCACCCCAAGTTTTTCGAAATGTTTTTCACAGGACTTATAGTGGAATAAGGTCAAGGATGGGATCAAGGGAATTTCATGCTATATAAAACATGGAACTAGACATGTTTCTTTCAAGAGTTTTTTTTATTATGGAAACTTAGTAGAAGTGACTACTTTTTAATCTTTTGAGATGTAATAGTTATGTTCTAATTCTCTAAAACTCTAAACCTGAAAAGATCCTCGACGTGAATTATTCATTTAATTCAATATTAAGTAAGGTTTAAGGATGGGGCCTTATAGTCATAAATGATTTAGGGAATATATTATGGTGGGTATTCTAAATGTAACCATGAAGTTTTCTCACTATGTAGTTGTGAAAAATACAATGTAAGTATGATACAGATGCCATAAGATACCTTTATGTTTTATGATTTTGATGATGTTTTTTAGAAATCTTATTATTACATTATATAATAAAATTAGTTAACGTTTTATCAGTAAAAATTAATATTTCATTTATTTTCATGTATTAATATACTAGTGTTTTCTTTCCTTATTTTATAAACCTTACTATGATTTTAATGACCATCCTATGTTTTTGAAATTTTGTTCACATGGTATAATAAATAATAATAGAAAGGAATAATTCATGAATATTTTTATCAAGAAAATAATAATTTTTTTATTTAATTATTTTTTTATATTTTTAAAATTGGATAGAGTAAAAGTGTATAATTTGTAATTTTTCAGATGTAATGTAATTTTTATTTCTTAATTATCAAAAACTATAAACCTAAAAAGATCCTCAATGTGTATTAAAGTTAAATTATTTCTTGATCTCAATATTATGTAATGTTTTAAGGATCGGGCCTTATAGTTGGTATCAGAGGTCGGTTTAGACATCTTTAGGGATTAAGAGTTTTGGATAACCACATGGAAAATATCAATGTCTATTCATTCAGTGAAATAATAGTTTTATAAATTTTTTATATCCAAGAAATTTTGTTACAAATTGAAGGAGTAGGATCTCAAACAACATTCATATCTCTTCCTGATGACATTCTTTTAATAATTAGTTCTATGTCATGTTCAGATGATTGTGATGATTTTTCTAGCATACAACTCACTTTCAAGAAGTTGTTTGAGATATCAAATACCTCCACTATACCTTGATACCATAATATATTATGGACTTTATTTAATCAAATCCTATTTTCACAATATTATCATATTTTCATGAATGATAAATTTTTTCGAGGAAATTATAAATATTTTACCTTATCACAAGATTTTGAAGAATATTATGAATTTGAAAAGTGGTTTGAAGAAGGGGACCCTTGCATAACCTATTTTTATTTTCCTTTAAAATATAGTCAATCAGTACATACTAATGGTATTTTAAAAGGACCATTAATTGAATTTTAAAACTGAAACATGGTATAACTATTTTAAAAAAATAATTTTTTATCAGATGTTTTGAATTTATAAGTCATACATATTTTTTTTTGAAAAATCAATTCACTAAACACCCATATGACCCATGTTGTACAAGGTGTATTTGGATAATGGAAGCAAATTATTTTGAAGGATCATTAAATCAATGTCATAATGTGTGGACCTTGTATATACGTTAACATGATAATGATGAAACATGTAACATCCTGAACTTCCACGACACGCTTCTCTTTCAATAATGCAATAGCTTGCATTGTACGCAAGTTCGAAATTCTAACGCACCACGACTAATCAAAATAGCCATTATGAATAGTAATACCAACTTTTTGAAATTATATATATTTTATATTTCAAAATTTACTTCATTAGTGGATTCAGAATATCGAAATTAGCCGATGTTGAATTTTTGGTATTTTTCCGAGAACTTTAAATTTTTATGAATAGTGAAAAATACTTAAAAAAACATTTTTAAAAAAAAATAAATTATAGTGATAAATTATACTATATAGTGGTTTTAATGTATAATTAGAATATATTTTTACCATTTTATCCGATGGTGGTCATTAGAATTAATTTCACTTTGAAATTGGACATAAACAATTGTCAATCTTTTGATATATATTGTTTCTTAAAAACACGCTATTTGTTGGGACAGCTGGAATTAATTATAAAATTAATTAATACAACTTATATGTTTGGAATTTTTTAAAATAGGCATCATTTTTTAATTTGGAATATCAATTATACCTTAGTGTGAAATTTTGGCATTGTTCTGAAAAACATCAATTTTTGATGAATTGTGAAACCACTAAGTGGTAGTTAAAAAACTGATTTTTGATTTAAATGAAACATTACCACTTCTATGATTTTATTTTAAAAAATCCTACAAACATGGTTGTCATTAGGAAGTAAAATGTGGTTCAATGGGATTAAAATAATTTTTGGTGAATAGTAACTTTTAACTTTAATTAATCGCAATTAAAGGTAATTAGTGAAATTTAAGGTAAAAATGATATTATAAAAATATGAAAATACCTTTACACTTGTCCTAACTTTATTTTATGGGTCATGGCCGACCACGAAAGTCCATGGGTCAACTTGGGGACCCCATGGAGCCACTTGGTTATGAAAATGACATTAATAACTTTTTATTTAAAGTAAAAATAAAATTGTCATAAACATGAGTTATTTTACTAAAACAATTTGTATAAGAGGTTTTTGAAGTCATATTTTAGACTATAAAATTTTATTGGAAATATAAAGATATTTGATACATCATGGTAATTTTTCTATAATTTTTATAAATTAAATAAATTAAATTTTCAATGACACCATGATGATGCAACGATTACCTCATTAATTAACGATTTTAATAAAATGAAAGTATAATGTAAAATATAAGAATTACACTTTTCCAAATCCTATTGGATGTGTAGATTTCGAACCCTTGTCACCTTATCCTCGAAATATATAATTTTGGGACCTTTGAAATCCGAAAATCACTTCATAATAATGTAACATTTCATGACATTCCAAGAGTGCCCCTCCTCTCCTTTTATAAAAGGCCCCCACCACTACCACCTTATTCACAACTTCCAAGACATTTTTCTTGTCCAACCTCTTCCCAAATACTCTCCCAACTTCCCTATATTACTCCATGAAGCCTCAATTTGGGCAGAAGTCTTTCCAAGAAAGCCTTTGGCTCAAATCAAAAAGAGTTACCCGATTTTAAGGTAATGTCTTCTCTTATGTTATTTTGTATTATTTTTCTTCTCCAACCCCTTAAACTATTTTTATTCCTTTTGTAACAACACCAGTATCTTCAATATACTATAATGTTTTTATGAGAAGGATTTTATTTACACTTACACACACCTTCTTCAAATGGTTAAAGAACATACTGTTTCTGTGGGTGGCGAATTACTGCCTCACGAAATGATGATTATTTAATCTTCTTTTAACACCTCTCATGGTGGCCATTATGATGAAACTATTTTTATATATGATATATATTATGTTTTTTCTTTATGATTATGTATTTTCCATTTATGGCATAGCTTTATGATTTCCATTATGGGTAAACACGATAATTTCATTTTAGGAAGTGCGGACTACCACCCCCTCAAAGTGATTTGAATCGTTAATGCCATATGTGGGATGTATGAAGGATGGAGTAAATGATATTATATATGATATTATAATGGAATTATAATATACCTTTATATCATTATGATTTCATTCCATTAAATACGAAATAGAAATGAAAGTAGCATTCATGCGTACGTACGGCTTACCGTCTCCATGAACGGTGCATTTCATTTCTTACCTCTAAATGTTATGTAATATTATGAATGAATGTATATACATTATATATATGATATATATGATATCTACATCATGGATATAATTCTGGAGAAAATGGATATTCTACCACATAAACAACTTGTAATTATAAGAAGTTTATTGTTGACTCAAGTACCAAAGATCGACAAAACGACCGTTATTAACTAAAATGACTACATAATTTTTGTAACATTGTAATAAGTGATATAAAAGGGATAATGAACTTTAAAAACATTCTTAATAAAGTAGAGATTAACTCTTGTTTGTTATTTAGGAGATTAATGAACAATCGAGTGAATTTGGACACGAGGTAAGGGAACTTCTTAACCAAATTTTCATTGTTTGGGTTAATCACCAACTTTCAAATTATGTCATTATATTATTATGTCATATCTTGTATTTGTACTTTATTTATGTGTAAATATAGTGAATACACATAATAGATCTATTTTATTTAAAAAATGATCTTTGTAATGGACTTCGTCTCAATCTCCATTCATTGAGGAATATTTTGTTTTATACTCAAATTTCATTTATACGGTGTATAAACCACTTTGACTTTTACATTTATTCAAAAGGAATCTTTTTATATGAAGCGTTTTACTAAACGAAAAAAAGGAATGTTTTTCTTGTCGTACGTATGCGGAGACAACGACTTCTCCGCCGCTGTGACCATTATTTGAGTTTCGGCTTCCTCTACAAGCCATAACTTTTTTTAAATGAAAAATAAATACCAAGTTTTAATTTACTTTTATTTTGGTATTGAAAATGGTTTTGATAATGTTTTTATTATATCAATGTGTTCTATTGATATCTTGTGATTGAAATGTGGAAATGTTATGCTTCCTTTATGAATTTTTTATGTGATACAATTATGTTATAGTTTATGATATGTTGAAACCTGTTCATATGAGGAATGAATTGGACTTAATAAGTGACAAGTGGAGCCCGCTATAGCTCCTCGATGCATCGGAAGGTCTCATGAGACAAACTAGTGTCTTGGCATGAGGCCTTTACAAAATCATATTTGTAGTCTTGGCACAAGGCCATGGCTACGTGGTTATGATAGTTTGGCATTATGCATTCTATCATTATGAAAGTGGTTATTGATATTGCATGTGATTATTCGACCAGTAGAATATCCATGTGAATAAGTAAATGGAATTATCTGATTTTACTTTTTCCATATTATGTTGAAGTTCAAGTTTAAAAGGATTTTGTTTTAGTTATACATTGCCTTAAATTTTTATGTTTATTTATGAAAGCTTCTGCTATATTGTTATCCTTACTGAGCATCTAAGCTCACCCCTTCAAATGTTTTAATTTTTCCAGGATGTGAAGAAGTATATTATGAATGACCTGGAGGGACAGTATGAGGGGATATAAAGACAAGATGTTGTTGTAGTTTTGTTTTACTTTATAATATAATGTAAGACTTATGAATGTATCTAGTGTTTCCAATACTACTAAACTAATCGGTATTTCGAGAAATGATCTTTTGTGATCATGCCAATGTTACACAATAATGCACTGACTCTGGGTAACTGGGGTCGGGGCTTTACAGTTGGTATCATAGGCATTTTAGTACTAACCTTGGAAGCTATATTTAGATAAACTCTGATTGGAGCCCATATCCCTAAGATTGACTTTGAGGACTAGTATAGAATAACTTCCTAAAATTTTGGTATTATAGAGATTTTAGTGAGTTTCCGAGCAATATATCCTTGTCTAGATACGAGCAGGTAGAGGCGGCTCTGGAACAGATGTACCTAGGGGTAAAACCCAAAAACACCGCTTTGAGCTAGACTCGAACGGAAACTGGTGAACGACAATAGGCCTTGCTGCACTCTTGGTTACGACACTCCCGGGGGATATGCTTAGGATAATTCTAATTTTCATTACAAACCATTAACAAGGTTTTATGAGTATATACTTCCTCAAAGAAAACATTTCTTTTTATGATTATGGATTATATCCATAAACTGTTCAATTTATGTTAAATGTTTTACGATTAGGGAATTATGTATTTCAATTCATAAACTAATCTAATTTATGCCATTGTTTAGAAATGACGCCTAGTGGGAGGAATAGAAACTGTATCAATGCAAGAAATCCATATAGGGATTGTCCTCCTGCTCAAGATAATTATAGTGGAGTTGTTGATACAACTGGTGCTGATTAACTTATCACCATACTGGGACAACTCACTCAGGTTATGAATAATAACCTTACTCATATGGAGAACCCTGATCCGCAACGTGGAGGATCAATGTTAGACCGCTTCAGGAGGAAAAAACCACCAACATTCAATGGAATTACAAATCCCTTAGTAGCTAAGCAATGGATAAATTCCTTAGAGAAAATATTCCATGCCTTGGGGAGTAGTGAAACAGAAAAGGTTATCCTGGCAATTTACCGCCTCACTGGAGATGCTGATCAATGGTGGTCATTGATCCAAAATTCAGAGGAAGATGAAGAAGTATCAAGTATGGAATGGCGAGAGTTCAAAGAGCATTTCTTAAAAAAATACATTCCTTGTGACCATCAAGCAGATATGGAAAGGAAATTTCTTAGTCTGAGACAAAAATAGGATGAGAATGTCGCAAAGTATGAGGCCAACTTTACAAGGTTAGAGAGCTATGCTGCAGATTATATACATAACCCAAGAAGTAAAATTGATCGTTTCTTTGATGGGTTAAAACCATTTCTCCGTCGAGCTTTAGTATCACAATCCTTCTCATCGTACAAAGATATTGTCTCATGTGCTATCAAGACAGGAAAGGAATTATCTAAGTCTTATGACAACAAAGTAAAGAAAGAGAAGAAGAAAACGGTGGAACATGAGACAGATAAAGGGAAAAAGGGAAAGAATGATTTTCCATTATTTGATAATTGTGGGAAGAATCACCTCGGTAGATGCCTAAACGGAACGGGAGTTTGTTATAAATGTGGAGAAAAGGGTCACCAGGCTCATGATTGAAAGGGAAAGAAAGAGGCTATCAATGTTGAGAGATACAATTGTAGGGAAATGGGGCATTACGTAAATGAATGTACTAAGTGTCAGGGAAACTTACCTCAGAAAAGGCCAAGGGATCAAGGCCAATCTTATGCTGTTACTACAATTGAAGTGGAATAATTAATGTTTTGGTGCTTTTGGACTCAAGGATTATATTATGGTTATAAGAATAATGTGATATATATAAGTATTTTACTTCATTACTTGTTGTTTTCATTATGGTTTTAATATGATGAAGGTAATCATATTTTTAGTATGTGAAAATAAGAGAAACTTTACTTTGTTTGAGGAATCTGATGATACAATTGATTTTGGTATTTAGAGACCTTTTAGAGAAAGTCTGGACAGAGGTATTTTGGATAACTCTAAAGGTTGGAATGGATTAGGTTGAACCTTGAATATTATTGTTTAAGGTTAAAACATTTCTGAAGATTATTTTTGGAATATTATAATACTATAGTTTTAGGAAAAGGACAACGTTCAGGTCGGGGGATAACCCGCCGTGTCGGAAAAAGGCGTAGGAATCGAACCCACAACCATAGTGCGACAGACCTTTATTACCTATCACTATCCTACAGGAAGTCACCAGTTATTACAAAATAGTTTTCCTAATATAAATGGTATGTGTTATTATTTGAAACATTGTACGAATAGGATAAATATAAATTTTTTGAGTTCTATTATCTTTTTGAGTGAAAGATGAGTTTGTGTTATAAATTAGTTGAAGGTTGAAACTCTACTTGTCAAGAATATATATATATACCTACCTCTTATTCTATGATTAAATTAATTCTTAAACATTAGGAAAGGGATATTAAAACAAAAAAAGTGTTATCCTAATACCTTATGTTTTGTTGAACTGATGATATTTTAAATCAACATAGATTGAAGGCTTTGAGGCCCTCAATTTTATACTTGTTTTTGATTGATGGACTCAATCACTCCCTAAAAATATTTACATTTTTCCTCCAATTATATGTCTCTAATTTCCACCAGTTTTCTCCTAATCGATATCATAATTTGGTGGTGACTTTTTCATTTCCCTTTCCCTCTTATTAAGGCTAAATTTTATTAACTTTATTTCCGACGTGGGTTTTCCATAAAGGTATTTTCTAATTTGATACTTTTATTTTAGAAGAACAATTTCAAATTGTGAGGATGCAATTTATTGATGGAGGGGAGAATGTAACATCCCGAACTTCCATGACGCGCTTCTCTTTCAATAATGCAATAGCTTGCATTGCACGCAAGTTCGAGATTCTAACACACCATAACCAATCAAAATAGCCATTATGAATAGTAATACAATCTTTTCGAAATTATATATATTTTATATTTCAAAATGGACTTCATTTTTGGATTCGTAATATCGAAATTATCCTATGTTGAATTTTTGGTATTTTTTTGAGAACTTCCAATTTTTTATGAATAGTGAAAATACTTAAAAACAACTTTTTTTACTCAAAATAAATTATAGTGATAACTTATACTATAGAGTGGTTTTAATCTATAATTAGAATATATTTTTACCATTTTTTCCAATGGTGGTCATTAAAATTAATTTCACTTTGAAATTGGACATAAACAATTGTCAATCTTTTGATATATATTGTTTCATAAAAACACGCTATTTGATGGGACAACGGGAATTAATTATAAAATTAATTAATACAAATTATATTTTTGGAATTTTGTAAAATATAAATCATTTTTGAATTCGTAATATCAATTATAGGTTAGGGTGAAATTTTGGCATTGTACTAAAAAACATCAATTTTTGATGAATAGTGAAACCACTAAGTGGTAGTTAAAAAACTGATTTTTCATTTAAATGAAACATTTCCACTTCTGTGATTTGATTTTCAAAACTCTGAAATACATGGTTGTCATTAAAAGTAAAATTTGGGTCAATGGGATTAAAATAATTTTTTCTGAATAATAACTTTTAAGTTTAATTAATCGCAATTAAAGGTAATTAGTGAAATTTAAGGTAAAAATAATATTATAAAAATATGAAAATACCATTACACTTGTCTTACCCTTATTGGATGGGTCATGTCCGACCAAGAAAATCCATGGGTCAACTTGGGGACCCCATGGAGCCACATGGGTAAGAAAATGATAATAATAACCTTTTATTTAAAGTAAAAATAAAATTGTCACAAACATGAGTTGTTTTACTAAAACAATTTGTATAAGGGGTTATAGAAGTCATATTTTAGACTATAAAATTTCATTGGAAATATAAAAAGATTTACTACATCATGGTAATTTTTTTATAATTTTTTTAAATTAAATAAATTAAATTTTTAATGACACCATGATGATGCAGCGATTACCTCATTAATTAACGATTTTAATAAAATGGAAGGATAATGTGAAATCTAAGAATTAAACTTTTCCAAAGCCTATTGTATGAGTATATTTCGAACCCTTACACTTTAGACTATAAATATATAATTTTGGGACCCTTGAAATCTGAAAATCACTTCATAATAATGTAACATTTCATGACATTCCAAGAGTGCCCCTCCTCTCCTCTTATAAAAGGCCCCCACCACTACCACATTATTCACACCTTCCAAGCCATTTGGCTTGGCCAACATATTCCCAAATACACTCCCAACTTTTTTATATTACTCCAAGAAGCCTAACTTTGGGATGAAGTCTTCCCATGGAAGCCTTTGGCTCAAATCAAAAAGAGTTACCCGATTTTAAGGTAATGTCTTCTCTTATGTTATTTTGTATTATTTTGCTTCTCCAAACCCTTAAAATCTTTTTATTCCTTTTGTAACAACACCAGTATCTTAAATATACTAGTATTTTGTTATGAGAATGATTTTATTTACACATACACACAATTTTGTCTAATGGTTAAAGAACATACTGTTTCTATGGGTGGCAAATTACTGCCTCACGAAACGATGATTGTTTAATCTTATTTTAACACCTCTCATGGTGGCCATTATGATGAAACTATTTTTATATATGATATATATTATGATTTTTTCCCTTATTATTATTTATTTTTCATTTATGGCATACCTTTATGATTTCCATTATGGGTAAACACGATAATTTCATTTTAGGAAGTCCGGACTACCGCCCCCTCAAAGTGATTTGAATCGTTAATGCCATATGTGGGATGTATAAAGGATGGAGTAAATGATATTATATATTATATTATACTGGAATTATAATATACCTTTATATCATTATGATTACATTCCATTAAATACGAAATAGAAATGAAAGTACCGTTCATGCATACGTATGGCTTACCGTCTCCATGAACGCTGCATTTCATTTCTTACCTCTAAATGTTACGTAATATTATGAATGAATGTATATACAGGATATATATGATATATATGATATCTAAATAATGGATATAATTATGGAGATAATGGATATTCTACCACATAAACAACTTGTAATTATATGAAGTTTATTGTTGACTCAAATACCAAAGATCGACAAAACGACCGTTATTAACATAAATGACAACATAATTTGTGTAACATTTTAATAAGTGATATAAAAGGGATAATGAACTTGAAAAAGGCTCTTAATCAAGTATATATTAACTCTAGTTTATTATTCAGGAGATTAATGAACGGTAGAGTGAATTCGGACATGAGGTAAGGGAACTTCTTAACCCAATTTTCGTTGTTTTGGTTAATCTCCTACTTTTAAATTATGTCATTATATTATTATTTCCTATCTTGTATTTGTACTTTCATTATGTTTACATATAGTGAATACACATAATAGATCTCTTTTATTTAAAAAATGATCTTTGTGAGGGACTTCGTCTCAATCTCCATTCATTGAGGCATATTTTGTTTTATACTCAAATTTCTTTTATACGGTGTATAAACCCCTTTAACTTTTACATTTATTCAAAAGGAATATTTTTATACCAAGCGTTTTACTATATGAAAAAAAGTAATGTTTTTATTGTCATACATATGCGGCGACAACGACTTCTCCACCGCCGTGACTATTATTTGAGTTTCAGCTTCCTCTACAAGCCATAACTTTTTTTAAATTAAAAATAAATACCATGTATTAATTTTCATTTATTTTGGTATTGAAAATGGTTTTGATAATGTTTTTATTATATCAATTTGTTCTATTGATATCTTGTGATTGAAATGTGGATATTTTATGTTTCCTTTATGAATGTTTTATGTGATACGATTATGTTATGGTTTATGATATGTTGAAACCTGTTCATATGAGGAATGCATTGAACATAATAAGTGATGAGTGGAGCCCGCTATAGCTCCTCGATGAATCGACAGGTCTCATGAGACAAACTAGTGTATTGGCACGAGGCCTTGACAAAATCTTATTTCGAGTCTTGGCACGAGGCTTTCGCTACGTGGTTATGATAGTCTGGCATTATGCATTCCATCATTATAAAAGTGGTTATTAATATTGCATATGATTATTCGACCAGTAGAATATAAATGTGAATAAGTAAATGGCATTATCTCATTTTACTTTTTCCATATTATGTTTATGTTCAAGTTTAAAAGGTTTTTTTTAGTTATACATTTCCTTAAATGTTTATGTTTATTTATGAAAGCTTCTGCTATATTGTTATCCTTACTGAGCATCTGAGCTCAACCCTTCAAATGTTTTAATTTTTATAGGATGTGAAGAAGTATATTATGAATGACCTGGAGGGATAGTATGAGGGGATATGAAGAAAATATGTTGCTGTAGTTTTGTTTTACTTTATAATATAATGTAAGACTTATGAATGTATCTAGTGTTTCCAAGGCTACTAAACTAATTGGTCTTTCGAGAATTGATCTTTTGTGATCCTGCCAATGTTACGCAATAATGCATCGACTCTGGGTAACTGGAGTCGGGGCATTACAAAACCAGGTGGACACCCTAATCAAGGTACACCATTCATTCATAATAAATATTTTTGTTTTATCATATGGAGGTGAAAAAAATCAATATATATAATACTTCATGAATTAAGATTTTGAGGTCATTATAAGATGGTATTAAATTAAGAGGTATAAGAAATCCATTGATGTTAAAACATGTTAGGGTCTCCCTCTACCCACACTAACGAGGACTTTGCATTAAATAATAAATTTATTCTTCGGCTCAAACCTTTAAAAAAATTTAGTGTTATTTTTTGTTTTATAAAAATGGAAAACCCGTAAGATGGGTGAAAACCCACCATGTTCAGCATGGCCGCAGGAATCGAACCCACAATTAAAGGGAAAAAGGGCACATTGACTACCACAATCCTAAATTTAGTCCCTGGTTAGTATGAAAATTTATTTTTAGTTAGATGATATTATGGATCAAGAATAAGTTGATTTTGGGATCTTATGTTTTATCAAATATATATCCTTAATATAGGAAAATGATTTGGTGATTAAATGATAAAAGTTATTTTGGAAGATGAAATATCCTTTGGGAACACTATATGACTAATAAAAATATAATACTATGGGATTTTATTTTAGAATCATGGGTTGAATTTTATTTTGGGTGATTCTATGTATTTATTTCAGACTTATTAAGATTTGGGTTATTTATGGAAATGATAAACCTATCTTGGAGAATATGTGATTAGGTTAATTACGATTTAGTATGAGAGTTTAACCATGGACGATGTTATTTTGAGATAAATGTTATGATTTATCATTGAAGGTTTTGATTAAATCCTTATGAATTTTAGGTTTCAATCTTAGTTTGGATTATTTTCAATAATTTTAATGAATTTTTTTATTTAATGGTCTTTGTTGATCTTTGGGTATTGTTTTTTTGATTTTTGATATTAAATGTAGTTTTTATTTTTATAAAGGATTATTATTTTTAGAGATCATCTAAACTTGTAATAACCATTTTGGTTTTGTTTAATTTCAAAATACAGGGGAAATATTTAGTTCATCTTTTGGAGATTATGTGATTATATAGAGAATAGATTAGTGTGTGATAGAAATTTATTAGTGATGAAACTCTACTTGAAATGTATGTATGTTTCCTTATATTCATATTTTATGGAGTAAAAGAATTCATAAAAATTATGAAAAGGATATTAAAAAAAATTCCATTTACTTTTCCTACTATGAAATTAATGACTATTTAATCCATCACAAGTTTTTGGGTTTCTTGTTGTTAACTTTGTCCTGATAATGTTTTCTATTACTCTCCATCAGAACTTAACACTCAGATTGTCTTCCATATCCATGTTTTCCTTCATGGAACCATTATACATGTTATCTCTATTTCCCTTTGCACTTCCATTTAATTCTTTTAATGTGATAGTTTTACTAACTCTTTTTCTGATGTCACATTTTCAATGATGTTTCCAAGTCCAATTTTATAATTGTGAGGACACAATTTTTAAAAGGGGGGAATGATTTAACGACCCAGATATTTACATAATAATACCTTTACTTTTTTATTAATATTTATAAATATGATATTAATTTTATATTAATGGCTAATTTTTTACATTATCTTAATCGACACAAAACAATAGGTTTCTACGAAATCCTACGTTGCATATAAAATTGAGTTATACCGAAAAATAATATAATATTATTATTATTATTTTAAATGGTAGTTAATGCCTAGAAATTGGAATGGTTGGAATTAATAGTATTAACAAAATTTTGAAATATGGCATACACATGTTTAAATAATGATTTATTGGTTACCAAATTTATTAGAAATGGAATTAAAAACTAATTGAATATAAAGGATGTGTTTTTATGAAAACCTATTTAAAAGAGAATAACTGTGTTTAGAAAATCCTATCACTCTTTATGGATTTATATTTAATGAAAAATATTTGTTAAATATTCAATTTATATTTTTAATTTGTTTTTTTATGTTTTATATAAAAGATATAAGAACAAATACAATTTTTCGGATAACATAAGTATTTTTCTAAAAATATTGTTTTACAGCTTTTTGATGGGGATTCATTTTTAAATTTAGTTTTTGACACCTTTATATGTTCTATTTGAAAAAAATAAACTTCTTTTTTATAATTAGGACATTAAAATTTAATTTGGATTAATTTTTACATTTTTTTGATAACTACCTTGTTTTGATGAAAAATAAAAATACACTAAATTTTTATTGAAAAAAACTTTTTCCATTAAGATAATTAATATAGTTAAAAATATTATTTAATGGTATTAACGTATAATTAGAAAATATTTTTGTCCTTTAATTAAATCTAAGTAATTGGAAGTAATTTCACATTGAAATTGGACAAAAACACATGTCAATCATTTTATAGTTTTTAGTTCTTAAAAACTCGCTTTCTGTTATTAACAACATGAATTAATTTTAAAATAATTTCTACATATTATGTGTTTAGAATTTGGAAAAATTGATCCCATATTTTTAATCATAATGGATAAATTTTGTTAAAATGTACCTTTTGTTTTGGACATTATGAATAGTAACATCAGTAATTATTTTCTTCACCATGGTTAAAGGGTAAATATGGTAAATAAGGGTAAAAATAATATTATTATAATATAAAACTATCCTAAAATACATCATAATTCTATTTAATGAGTCATATCCGACCATTATCATCCTTATTCCAAACATTGGGAATTTAGGAGCCATTGGGAGTGATAATGACATGTTATAATAATTAATTTAAAGTAAAGGGAAATATTATATAGTCATGAATCTTCTATATAAATAAATATTTATATAGGGTTATATAAGTGATATAATAAACCATAAATAGTCATTAAAAATATAAAATGATTTCCCACATCATGATATTTTATTTTAAATTTTTAAACATTAAATAAATAAATTAAATTATGGCATAATGATGGTGCAGTGATTGCTTCATTAATAATGGATTCCAATAAATGATATTTTAAATATTAAAATAAATATTATTTGACATAAGTAATGTCATCCATAAATTATATATGTCAATATGAAATTTTATGATTGATTCAATGTTTTTTAGAAGGAATCAAGTTGTTAGGAATTTTTTTTAAAATTCAAGTATGAATAGTGTCCAAAATTGACATAATTCATAACTTAAAATACAAATCATATTTATTAAATGATATTAAATTCCTAAAAATATAATATTCGGCCAAATGGTTAAGATAAGTCTAATTATGTCATAAATGACATTTTTTCAGTCGTTTGACATGATACAATAATTACATTAACCCACAATGTGTAAATAATAAAATATCACTATAAGATTAAAAAGGGTTGAATAGCCTGAAGGCCTTTTTTATATTAATATTTTGATAATCCACCATTCAAGGGGTGAGGTAGAACCCATAAAAGGAACAACAATTTAAAGACAATTACATGACCCATAATCCTTAGGGGAAATCTCCCATACAAGATAACTTGGAACTGATCCTCCCCATCACATGTTATGATATCAGCACTCATCCTTCGCAAGGATGGTCAGCTATCTGTCCTGTATAGAGGTTCACAGGCCCAGTACCAATGAAACTTCCATACCCTCACATTATTTTAAATATTATTACCCATAATTTGGTGAATTTTACTACTCTAATCCTCATATGAATCCTTTATCCTTGTAGTCTGACCGGTACATCTGTATATTCATGTGGCCCGAAATCCTTGGGGTGACCCGAAGGCCTTGAGGTGGCCCTATGGCCTTGAGATACTACTAGATTGAAGTAATTTGGTGTCAATAAATCATTATATGACATTAAATACTTAATTTACACATATAATACTTACCTTGGGCATAAGGCAATTCATGAAATCCTTTTGGCTCAAAACAAAATAAGTTAACCGATTTAGAGGTAACATCCTCTCTGAAGACCCATTCCTTTATTTTCATTCTCCACACCCTATCATATTCTTGTTATTTTATTATATAAAGACAATAGTATAATAAATATTCTAGGATTTCATTATTAGATGTATTTTAACTTAACTTACTCACACATCCATTTAATGGATCTGAACATAATGCTTCTGTGTAAATCAAACAACTGCCTCATGAAACGATGATTGTTCAAATTTCCCTACCAACCCTCATGGTGGCCATTATGATCGCAATATTTTTATATATGATGTATATGATATTTATATTTTCTTATTATTATGTATTTTTTATTCAAAATATACCTTTCTGCTTTCTATAATGTGTAAAAACGATAATTCCATTTGAGGAAGTGCAAACTACCGCCCCTCAAAGTGATATGAATCGTTCATGACAAAAATGAAATGTATAAAGGATGGTGTTAATGAAATTATGTAAAATATATAAAATATATATTATACTGTAATTATAACCTACCAATGTATCATTTATTTTTCATGTAATTAATATAACCAAGAAATGAAAGAAGCATTCATGGGTACGTACGTCCTTCCGTTTCCAGGAACGGTGTGTATAATATATTGTATAAAAATGTTATATACTATTATAAATACATATATAATGGATATATTTGATATTTAAATCATTAATATAATTTTGGGGATGATTTAATTTTGACTACATGGACTATTTACATCAAAACGAGTTCACTTTCGACTCAAATACTGAATATCGACAAAACAATCCATACGAAGTTAAATAAATATAAATTTTATATAAAATGATAATAAGTGATATGAAATGAAAAATAAACCTAAAAAATGTTCTAAATAAAGTATAAATTATCCTACATTTATAATTCAGGAAATTAATGATTGAACGAGACAAGTCAGACTCAATGTAAGGGAACCCTTCACCCTCCTCTTTTTGTCAAAGACTTATTTTATGTTATGTATTTTAATTTCAATTTTATTATGTTGTGATATGTTATTATATATAATTATTTATAAAAATTGTATTTCCATGTTATGAGAAACCCTTTTATCACTCATAAAATCTTATTCTCAATTTTTTAGTGACGTCATTAGGGTGTCGAATTTTCGTAAGGGAACTTCTTAACCCAATTTCCATTCTCTTGGTTAATCTTATACATCTTGATAATGACATTATATGATTATGTGAGATATAAATTTTGATATCATATCTTGTATTTATTGATAATTTATGTTTATTTACATTGATTATACATAGTCAATCAATTTTATTAACAAAATGATATTTTCAAGGGAAATATTAACTCAATCTCATTTCATTGAGTTAAATATCCATGTCACTGGTTTTGTTTTTATAAGCACATGTTTGTATGTCTTATAATTATTTTAAACTGACTATCAAATTATATTGGGTGTATTTATATTTTTCACATATAATTATGTCATTGATTTATACTGAATGTTATAATTAAATCATTATAAGGGACTTCGTCTCAATCTTCTTTCATTGAGACATTTCTTGATGATATGAACATTTGTTTCTTTATAAAATGTATATAAAAACCCTTTTACATTACTTATTCATATTATATCTATAATAATTATATTTAATGTGTTATAAAATGTTCTACATTCATGTGGCGTATAATTTAAATGTTCAAAATTTTAAAGTACCCTTTATCTAAAACATTGTATAAATTTTTATATATTTAATATTTTAAATCCTTCTATTTCATGTCCATGTTTTCAAAATTATTTTTAAGTTCTTATTAATATGGAAAAAAATGTTCTTATTTGTAAATTCCATTCAAATGTTTTGAAGTGGCATGGACACTTTGATTGAAAAATATATTTATTAAATGTTTTAACTGGTTTTGGAAATGGATTGGATATTTTAATATCTTGAATATATTTCTTTTGATTGATGAGGGATATGCGGATAATTTCAATCTTTTATGTGTTGTTATTATCTAATGGTACATGGAAATTTGATAGGTGGTTACGTGATAAACCAAATACGGGTAGTTTTGTGATAAATCGAGTTTAGGTGAGCTCATTAAATCTCTTCAATGCATTGGGTAACATGACAGATGTAAATGATAATGTTTCTCCAAAGAGATTTAGGTAATATACATTGATGGGTATTCCAAACATAACAATGATGGTAAATCCCTATGTAGCTGTGAAAGATACAATGTAAGTATGATATTAAAGCCATAAGTTACCATTATGTTTTATTATTTCTAGGATGTTTTGTAGGAATATAATGATTGTATGATGTAAGCAATGTAGTTTATGTTTTTGGAGTGAAATTAGGATTTATGTAGTCAAGTACTCATGTTTTATTTCCTTATTTTATAACCCATGATATATTTCTATGATTATCCTAGGTTTTTGAAAAAAAAATCACAGGGTATGAAGAATTATAAGAAAAGGGAAGAATTCAAGAAGATTGTTATCAAGAAAATGATTCTTGTTTTATTTAAGGTGTTTTATTATTTTGAAATTTTTTGATAGAGTATAAGTGTATACTTTGTAATTTTTGAGATGTTTTGTAATATTTATGGCCTAATTCCTAAAACTCTAAACCTGAAAAGATTCTTAATGTGAATTAAAGTATAATTATTTACTGATCTCAAGATTAAGTAATTTTTTATGGTTTGGGACTTATACTCAAAGTTACCAAAATGATATTAAATTTATTATTATTAGTTTATAATGTATCTAATGATTGAGACCTACATCACCTGGATTTTGATTATTGATTTTCATGAAGCTTATATTTCCTTTGTTTTCATATTTGAAGATACAAGTATTGATAGGTATGAGTTATTTTATGACTTGGTCATGTACTCTAATTATGTCATCACACCCTTATGAAATATAATGTTCATTGATGAAATTAAATTATTAATTCTTATGATTACCCTCACTGGGCATCTGAGATCACCCTTCTTATGTTTCATTTTCCATGGATCTTATAAAAATATATTGAACAACTTATGTCTATAAGAGATTTCATGTGGATGATGATTTTGTATAAAAGTGAAAAATAAAATCTTGGCTAAGTGGGATAAATTCTCATTTAGAGTCATGTGAATTGTTTATATAGAAGTTTTTTCTAATTCTCTAAAGCTCTAAACCTAAATAGTCTTCCAGAATATATATGATCCAAGTTCTCCTTTTGATGTTGTTTGTTTTTTATGGAAAAAATCCGGTCAAAATTATCAGTATCATAGTTTGGAATATAATGTTTCGGATTTTGGAATAGGATACAGTAGTTTGGGATATGGTCTCTCATAGTTGTATAAAATATAATTTTAGATAACTTTAGAGATTATGATGTTTTCATATGAGGTTATTATAAGAGATAAGTATATCATCAATGGTTTATAAGCTTAAGTATGATCATAAGTTCAAATTATTAAGAAATCTATTATAGTTTTATGTGATGCGATTCAAATGTTATTTTTAGATATGTTTTTTGGGATGAGTGATTTTTAAACCCTAAGATAAAAATGATGTGTTTTTAGGGAGGAATAATTTTTCATATTGGAATAAAAAATGTAGAACCCATATGCTCAGTGACAACCCATCACATATGGTAAGGAGGCGGGGCTTCAACCCATGGCTTAAGAAAGATAAAGGTTTCATGCAATACAAATGGCCTGCATGAGGTCTTGGTTAGAAAGAAATTTTTTACTGTTAAATATTATATTATAAACACATGGGATTTTGTTTGAATAATAGTGGTTGATTTATCTTGGAAGAGTATATGATAACATCATTTTAATCTATTATAATGAGATTAATCTATATTTTTATTTATTTATGGAATAATTTATTTTCAACATTGGGTATTACTATTGAGTTTTTAATAATTGTGTACCAATTCAAGGTTTAATCAATTTGGGAATTATCTTACCATATGCTGACCATTTTGGTTCTTGTTAATGACTAAAGATAACTGGAATAGCTTGACTATCACTTCTATATTTATATATTATTAAAACCTATATTTTAGTGCTTCAAGAATTAAAAATTTACATTGAATACTCATTATTTCAATAAAAAGATGAAATTTTGGTGTAAGTTTATTAAATGATGAAATTATACTCATCAAGTAAGTGTATTTCCTCTTTTGTTTTCTCTTGGTCTAGATGGTAAGATAATTATTTTACAATAGTAAATGAATCATGAAACCAAGGTATTATCCTAGTACCTTAAATTATGATGAAATTGTACTATTTTATATCATCATAGATTTATGTTTTTGAGGCACTTAACTTCGCATTGATCATTCACATGTTTATGATCAATGACCTCAGTCACATTCTATAATTATTTAGGTTTTTCCTCTATTTTCACCTATGTTCACCCAATGTGGAATCCGAGTTACGGGTAATTTATGGTGACCTTTTTGTTTCCCAAATTCCATTTTAAAGAGGATGTTTTATTAACCATTTTTAAGATGTGAGTTTTAATAAAGAATTCCTAAAATGTTAATCCTTCGAAAAACAAGAAATATTTTGAGGGAAAAATTCATTCTATGGGTGGTAGGATGTAACATCCAAAAATTTTAAGAAATATATTCATTAAAATTAATTTAAATTCATTGATATATTGTGTTACATGAAATTCATAGTTTAAAATTTACTATATGAAATATCAATTTTATCTTTCATTGCACATAACAGTGAGTCTCTCAAATATTGTGTGTCACCCACAAGACTGAGGTTTATAGAAAACCAATATAATAATAATATTTAACATGATAGTTATCACTTAGCCATTGGAATGATAAGAATGAATATTATTTACTATATTATCAGTAAATTGATTTCATGTGTTTATATAATAAATTAATTGGTTACCAATTAATTACAAATGATAATAAAGGCCAATTTAATATAAAGGATGTCATTGCATGAAAAACTATTTTTAGGACCAGAATATAATCTTATATAAATAAATAAAATTAATTAACATTATTGAAATATATCAATGAAATTTATATGTTATATTTTAAATAAAATATTTTTAATTTCCTCTATAAACTTTTATAGGTTAAAAATAAAATAAATCCAATTTCAAGAAAACAAAAAGATGAATATTTTTAGAAGGTAGTTTTACCTCATTTTAATGGAAGAATTGTTATAAAAATAAAATTTGGCACTTTTATATTTTTTAATTAAAAAACCTCATTTTTGAAATAATAATATCAAAATTTACAGCTGGGATTATTTTTGTTAATTTTTGGAGAACTTTTATATTTTATGTGAATAGTGAGTAACACAGAATTTTAATTGAAAACTTCTTTTTCATCTAAATAATTTATAGTGTGAAATAATTTTTTTAAATGTTTTTAAATTAAAATTAAAAAACATTTATATAATTAAAACCAATTTAGGTCATTTTGAAAAATTTCACATCAAAATTGAATATAAAAACATTCCAAACTTTTGGACATTCCTCTTTAAAAATCCTCATTCTCTCGTCCTGAAAACTGGGTTAATTTTATATTAATTTCATCCAATTATTTGACTGGGATTTTGAAAAATGGATTCTATATTTTAAATTAGTATAATTAATTGTTTTTATTAATATAACCCTAGTTTTTACCAATACTATTAGTGAATGAAATTAAAATCAATCGTAGTGATTAAGGTAAAAAACTGTGTTTATTTAGTGCTTAAAATAAAATTCTAAGGGGCCGAATAACCTAGAAACAAGTCCAAAACCCATTTTTGGAATCTTTTAAACCATATCCCCAATTTTATTTTAATTAATTTCATTATTGTGGTTACATGTTGTAGGGGAGACATCCTAATAGTGTTTAGATTTTTATGGTTATAAGAATGCCACTTCCTCTCCACAATAAAAGGAACTCACCATCCCTCACTACTTCACACCTATGAATCCCTTTTGTCTATTCTAAACCCATTGAAAATAAGTTCCCATAGTCTATAATATCATCCTAAAATCCTAAATTTGGGAATAAATAACACCAAGGAATTCTTATGGTGTAAATCAAAAGGAGTTACCCAAAAAAGACCTTAAACATTTCAACAATCACTTTTTTTTATTTATTTATCAAAACACTTAAATTATTCATATTGAAAAATTATATAAAAACATCAATATACTCCATATAATAAGATTTTTCTATATTAAGGGTTATAACTAGCCCTTCTGTAACACCCTGAGAATTTGTAAAATATATATTTTCGAATTAATTAAATCTTTTTGATATTTTTCATTTCACACAACACTAAAAAAAGTTTATTTTTATTAAAGAAATAAGTTTTTATTGTGTTATAAACAACTCCAAATTAATCATTAAATAAATTAAACATAATTTTTATCTTTCTCTACAAAAAAAACTAATGTTATCTTACGTTACACACAATACTGAATTTACATGATAGTTTGCAAAACAAGTAAGGCTATGTTTTACCAAATAGTAATATATTATTGAAAATATTATCATTTAATATAATAAGAGAGAACATATAAATTAAATTTAACAACATAATATTAATTAAATTATGAAAATATATAGATTAATTCATTGTTTACATATAAATTATAAATGAATATATAAACTAAAGGAATATAAAGGGAATCATTTTATAAAAGAATATTATTATTTAAAAAAGATAATTTATCTTAATAAGTTAAATTAAATACATTAATTTAATAATTTTAATAAAATTTATTTATTATATGTTTAATAAATTATTTTTTATATCAATAAAATTTATTTTATACGCATAAGATGAGGACAGACCAAATATTACCAATAAAGACCTATATTTTAATAGTTTTTCAACCATTTAATAGAATACCTATTTAAAATATAAACATCATAATTTTTAGAAATTTTATATTCTAAAATATATTTTTTAAATATTAATATAATATTTATGTTACAGTGAATTGTTTTATATTTTTCGGTGAAGTTTCATTTTTTAATGAATAGTGAAAACAATGAATTGAAATTCCAAGCTTCTTTTTCCTCTAATTTATTTATAAGGTGAACTTATATTTTTAAATGGTTTTAAATTTTTATTATATTTATTTTTTTGACAATTAATTCTATTTATTTCATTTAAATAAATTTCACTTCTAAATTTAATATAAAAACATAGCACACTTTTGAATGTTTTTAATTTAAAAACCCTCATTATCATCTGGTTTGTATTATTAAATGTAAATTAATTTATTCCACATATGTGACTTGAATTTAGAAAATTATATTAAATAGTTTGAATAATAATAATTTATAATTTATAATATTATCAACTTTTATTTTGACAAAAAAATTTAGTGGAAGTAATTAAAATTAATTATAGTGGTTAGGGTAAAATTATTCTTAACAAAGGACTAAAACATAAAATTTTAAACAATAACCTATAAACTTGTCCAAAATCCATTAATTTTTCATATTTTGACCCTATACTCCCTGTTATTTAATGTTAACCGTTATTTGATCTAATTTACATAAAAAACTTAGGTCAAATTATTTTTCCAATAATTTACAATAGTGCCACTCTTCATCCACTATAAAAATGTAATCACCCCTACAACTTCCTCAAACCTGTAAAGCCACTTTTTCATGGAGAAACTCTGCCCAAATATCTGTTACACATATCTCCCCAAAACCTATAAACCTTCCTTTTGAAATAAGGTTGTCTATTGAATCCCTTTTGTGTAAACCAAAAGATGTTACCTAAAGAAGAGGTAACATCCTTCCTCAATCTTCTTTATTTTATTTATTTGATCCACCCATAAACTCTTATCATTAAATTATTTAATAACAAAAATATTAACCTAAATATTCTTATATGTTTTTATGTTAATATTTCAAACTATACATACACAGACTTCCATCTAATTGGTAAAGAACTTAACATTCTTGTGTGTGATGAATTACCACTTCACGAAACTATGTTGTTCGATTTCTCCATCACAACTTTTCATGGTTGGGAATAATGATGGAAAAATTATTTGTATATGATATATATTATATTAATTATTAGTTTATTATTCTTTATTCATTTATAAAACCTATCTTAATTCTTTCCTTCTTCTGTAAATATGATAACATAGTTTGTGGACGTGTGAACTACCGCCTCCTCAAAGCGATGTGAATCATTCACAATATAAATGTAATGTTTTAAGGATGACTTTTGTTAAAATATAAGATATATATAACATATTAATTCTAATTTAATTATATTATATACATATATTTGTAGAAGTAATTTACTTTCTTTTAATACAAAAAAAAAACAAAAAACATCATTCATCAACATGTAAGGCATATCATCTCCATGAACAGTTTATTCCATTTCATATTTATATATTATATATATGTTTATAAATACATATATACCAAATATATAAGACATTTATATAATATTTTAAATTCTAGAAGTTTGTAAATCCTAATCTAATTAAAACTATAAAAAATTATATTTAAAAACAAGTATAAAGAACGAAGAGGATATTACCCAAAGTAAAACCTTGACATAGAATTATCAACAAGAGGGTAATATAAAATCATAATAAAATAATATATGTTATTATATATAATAATATTGTTCTATAAAATATTAATAATAAAATTATATTTATTATAAGTTGGGTTTTTCTGAGTACGATGATATTTAAGACATAGAGTAAGGTAATTTTATCTCAATTTTTATTTTCGTTCAATTAATTCCTTATTTAACACTCATTTATATTTTATGGTGTGTGTAATACCCATGGATTTATTCTATTATTCTTATAATTAAATTTATGTGTATTAAAATATCCATCTTATGATCTTTATTTTCATGGGGTTAGTGTTTCAAAAGTTACAAATTGATAAAGTAGTTTTGTCTCAATTTGCCTTATTTGAGACACATGCCTTGTTAAGAACCTATATTTTTTAAATCAGGTGTATGTAATTTATTTTACATGATATATCATGAATATAATTTTTTTCATGATATTTTAAGCTTTATGTAATTTTATTCTTTCTATTTTGTTATGATTGAATATTCCTAAATTGGTATCTATTTAAAGCTACAATCTCACTATTTAATGAGATTTTTTATGATTATTCTACCTTTGATGAAATCTTATGATCCATATCTCATGAAATTTTATTATTTACTTAACCTATAGTTATTTAAGTTATATTAAAGTAATGGTATCATTTTCCCACTATTTGGTATAAAATATGATTAAGAAAGTGTTTTTATGAAATTCTAACTTTACTTCTCTATTCACTCGGAAATCTATGTGCCTTAGAAACCGGGATTTCTAAAAGGATTAATAAATATTCTAATATTCTTATATTAACGTTATAATACATTTCTACTCATGTTTTACATTTTAAAATATGGGGTATTTAAAGAAAATTATTTTTTTTCTCATTGAGGAACTTTTCTAAACATTTTAATGTACATAAGGAATGTTTGGCATGAACATATTTACACACTGTCATGACAAAAATTATCTAAAACCATCTTGTACAAGATTAAAATTTTATTTTTTGAAAAACAAATTCTTAATATTCTAGAAATTCTTTGTCTTAATTTGGTTTTCAATGTAAAATGTTTTCAAATATGTTTAATATTTAAAAAGCGTTTTAATTGATTTTCAAAACATCATTTATATGTTTTCAAAAGGTTGTTTTCAATGAAAAGGAAATCAATAATTTAGAATAGTTTTTTATATTTTTTCAATGTATTTTCAATGAAATGGTTTTAAAAATGTTTTCTTAATTCTTCAAAAAGTTTTAAAGGAAAACTGTTTCCAATACATTTTCTAGCTTTCTTTATATGTTTTCAAAGTATTTTCAGAGAAATGGTGTAAATAATTTTTTCTGGATTATTTTTATAAGTCTTAAATTTATTTTCATTTAAAAATGTTTCAAATATTTTATCAAGATTATTTTATACGTTTTTATGGAATAAGGATTTCAAAATTTTTTCACGATTCTTTTATATATTTTGTAGTAAATGGTTTTCAAAATATTTTATGTTTTCAAAACAATTTTTTTTCAAATTATAATTGACTTTTTCCTCAAGAAATGTATTTAAAATATCTTTCAAAATTATTTCCCATCTATTATGATATCACTTGGTGATACTCATTCCTTTTTGGAAAATGATTCAAATGTTCCAATCATATTATTTTTATTAATAGTTTACATTTTATGGAATGATGTTTACAAAATCCATTTTCTTTAATGGGATATATTTTAATGAAATCCATTTCTATTACATAGTAAATATGATTATAAAATCAATTTTTCTTTCATTGGTAACACGCTTATGAATCCTACTTCTTTACATGGGTTTTTGTTTGATGAAATGATTATGAAACCCATATTTTTCATAGATTATGATATTCTTACATGATTATGATACCCAGTTCACTTCATGGGTTATGATATAATTGTTTATGATCTTGTGGAACATGTATGTATGATTTCCTTTTGAGATGGGTGGGACCAATATCTCACTCCAATTCATTGGGTAAAGACTTATATCACATGAGATATACTAAAATTGTCTTGGGAGTGAACCGTAACTAATAAGATGGCCATGGGTGTGACTATAACTACATAGATGGTATTGGGAGTGAACTCATACAAATAAGAAAGCCATGGGAGTAAAACATGACTAAAAATATGGTAAGGGAAGTGAACCTGTACTACTAAGATGTCCATTGAAGTGATGACTTGAATACTATTGAAATCATTTTTATGCTTATGTGTTTTCCACAATTCTATGTATTATTAATATATTATGATTCCACTTAAGATATTATTATCATTATAATCCTTGTCTTATGAACTACCAATATTTATTCCATGATTCAGGTTTATTATTTATTATATTAATGGTGTGGTCTTCGAATTTTATTCTCATATTCTCATTCCTTTATGTTAATGTTATCGTTATGTATTTTCTTAACATAACCTTAATGAGAATTTGACCTCACCCCTATCTTATGTTGCCTTCCCCAGTTTATAAAGAAAGGTTTTTAAGTAGAATTACTAATAGGGATTATCTTTTTGGGAACAATTTAAGATCTTTCACTGAGTTAGAATATTTATTTACATGTTTCCAAAGTCACTAAACAAACACGGTCTTTGGTAGTTTTTTTTTTAATGTTTTAAGTATTTTGAAAAAATTATTTAATGTCCATATAAATTAGGAATATTTTGTTATAGTTTTTATCATAGTGAATATTTTATCAACATTTGGAAACTGACATAAGAAAAAGATAGTGAGATCCCAAAAAATATTTTTAAGGATATGTCTAGGGATTTCTCTGAGGATATGTTTAAGGATGAGGAAAATTATAGGAAAATGCCCTCGAATTTAGGTAAAGTATAGAGTGAGTGGATTTCTATCAATACAACCATGTCTAAATACTAAAATTGGATGTGTATATAGCACAGATATACTTAGAGATAATAAATATGACTAGGTGTGTTGGGACAGACTCAATTTGACTTCATACATGACAATTGGCTTTAATGGGCACTTGGTTTGACACTCTTAACTGATTTTCTTTAAAAATTCATAAAATATTTTTCAAACCATCCAAAATGATTTAAATAGATAATTGATATTAATAAACTAGGATACAAGAATTTCTTAACTCAATTACATGACCTAAGAATTTACTTCTAAACTAACAAGGAAATATTCATTACTAATCATCAATGTGTAAGGATTGATGTTTTTAAGTATTTGAATTCAAGAATTATGTTATATTAATGTGGAAAAATATATGTATTGTTCATTTTACTATTTTTTTAACAAGGATTTAGAAAATACATTGAATTGTTCTGATGGAATAGAAAACTGATTTAATTTTAAGGTTGTGTACATGGAAAAAAATTATTAAGGGACATATATTTCTTAATATATTCTATATATTCAGAAAAAAAATTCGATAAATATATGTTCGATATGAATAATTAAATTTGATGGTATTAATTACCTCATAACTGATAAAGGAGTTGCTCAAAAAGTAGTCTATGAAGTTTAAAACATCTTATTTTTAAGGAATTAATCCATTAGTATCAGCAATAAAGAGTCATGCATGTTTTCCAAAAGTGTTTATAGTAATTAAAGTTATTACCATGTTTCAAGAGGACATACGATGAGGGTACTCACGTATTTTTAATGTGACAACCAATATATACATTGTGATATCTAGGGGATCAATGTTAAGATGATTTTGTGACATTATTTTTAAGGTTTTGGATTCACATCTTTCATAAGGGTTATAAGGTTAACCATTTATGAAAATTTTAAGTTAAAAATCGAAAGAAGTATTTATGTATTGAGTTCTCATGTAACATCCTAGGTTCATGAATAATATTAAAATTTCAAATTTATTAATAGTTGTAAATTAAATATTAATTTTTCTTTAAAGAGGATGCTATAATCGATGGCATACATGATACGCAACAATATTTTTTTGAAAACATACATTGCACAAAAGGTTGTGTTATACTGAAAAATATTAATATAATATTATTATTATTTTAAATGGTAGTTTACTCATAACGTTTTTAAAGTAGGAAATAAACAAAACTAACTAAAATATGATTATACATGTTTGTTAAATGTTTTCACATTTACGAACATTGGATGGAGAACCCTTTATTAATATAGTTTCGCAACATTTATAGGATATATTTAAAAAAATAAAATTCTTATTTAGAATTGGGACCTTAAAATTTACTTTTGATGAAGCTTTGGTATTTTTATGATAATATTCATTTTTTAATGAATAGTGAAAAATAATATATTTTAAATAAAAAATGCCTTATAATATAATTAATTTATATGTTTATATTATATTTTTAATTTTTTTTAAAGTGTAATAATATTTTATTTTTAACATTTATTCCAATTTTGGTCATTGCAATTAATTTCACTTTGAAATTTGACATAAAAAAGTGTTAATAATTTGATAGTTATTATTTCTTAAAAACACGCTTTTTGTTTCGACAATCGGAATTAATTTTAAATTATTTTCTTCCACTTATATGTTTCAAATTTGGAAAAAGGGATTCCATATTTGGAATAAAGAGTTCTTAATTTTTTAAAATGGAAACTTTTATTTTTATACATTATGAATATTTATTTTAGTAAATATTTTATTTAACATGGTGAAAGGGTAAATCCGGTAAATAAGGGTAAATAAATTTTATTATAGTAATATTATATTACCCTAACATATGTCATAATCTTATTGGTTGATACATTTATGACCATGATCATCCTTGGGTCTATTTTGTGACCCCATGGAGCCACCTGTGAGTGATAATGACGCTTTATATTAATTAATTTAAAATAAAGGAAAAAATGATATAAACAGGTATCTTTTAGTAAATCAATTTTTACAAGGAGTAAAATATGTTATATCGTTGACTATAAATAATTATATGAAATATAAAAATATTTAAAACATCATGATATTTTATTTATAATTTTTAGAAATCAAATAAAAAAAATTATTTATGACATAATGATGATGTAGTTATTACCTTATTAATGAATGATTTAAATAAATGAGATTATAAAATTTAAAAAACTATCCAAAACCTATCCAATTCATTTTTGAATTTTTTTTTTCAAAAAAGAGCCATCTTATATTCAAATTTAATGAGTGTTGGACCTTTTTAAACTAAAAAACAGTTTATAATAACATAATATTTTTAAACTTTCTAAAGAGCCCCTCCTCTCCCTTATAAAAGGCCATAACCTCTAACTAATTAAACACACCTTTCAATCCCCTTGGCTCATCCAACTACTTACCAAATAAGATCTCAGGATACATCTATTCCTCTTAGAATCCTTACCTTAGGCATAAGGCACTTCAAGGAAGACATTTGGTTCAAACCAAAAGAAGTTTCCCAATTTAACAGAAAAACAAGGAACATACAAGAGAAGTCAGACTTGTGGTAAGGGTTTTTCATCTCACTTTTTATTCCCATGACATTCATGTTATATTTTCCACTATTTCATTTTTTTGGTGTGTTTACTACACATGATTTTATTATTTGTGTAATATGAATTAATTTATTGGTATTTACATATTCATTGTATGACCCTTCTTTTATATGGTGTATGCTTCAAAAGTTACCAAATCTCTAAGGGAACCTTTCACCATCCTCTTATAATCAAAGACTTATTTTATGTTATGCCATTAAATTTTAATTATTAAATGTTGGAATATATTCTTCTATATAATTATTGATGTAAATTGTATTTACATGTGATGCAAGACCATTTTCTCTCTCATGAACTCATTTTCTAAATTTTAAAGTGACGTCGTTAGGCTCTCAAAATTTTGTAAGAGAACATCCTAACCCAATTTCAATCCTTTGGGTTAAACTTTTACTTCTTGATTATGTCATGACATGAAGATGCGTTAATGAAATATGTTTGTTTTACACCTAATATCTACTTATATTAGGTTTATTCTTACTTGTCACACATAATTAGGTCATTGATTTGTCCTTAATATAATTATATGATCTTTGCAACAGACATTGTCTCAATTTACATTCCATTGAGACTTATTTGTTTTTATACACCAATTTTGTTTTATATAGTGTATATACTTCCCTTTGACATATAATATCAGGAATCTATTTTTTCTCATAATATTATAATGTTTAATTAATGTTATTCCACAGTTATTTGTATTCATGCGTCTATCATATGGTTAGGAACTCTTTAACTAAAATATTGATTTAAATGTTTTAAAGATTTTTTCTTCTAAATCATTCTCATTAATATACATGTTTTAAAAATGGTTTTCAGAATTTATTTATATGGACATGAGTGTTTTGGAATTAAAATTTATTTCAAAAGCTTCAAAGTGGTATGGGACACTTTGATCCAAAAATATCTTTGTTAAATGATTTAAATGGTTTGATAAAGCATGGATTATGTCAATATCTTGAAATGATATATTGTTATTGCAATGTGGAAATGTTATCTTTCCTTTATGTTTGTTTTATGAGTTATGAATATTTTATGGTTCTTGGAAACTATTTACATATATGGGTGGTTTCATGATAAACCAAGGTCAGGTGAGCCTGAGATAGCTCTCTAATGCATTGGGTAACGTGATAGAGGAAAATGAGAATGTTTCTCCTAATAGATTTAGTGAATATACTATGATGGGTATTCCAAACATAACTCCTTATATAGCTGTGAAATATATAATATAAGTATGTTATGGATGCCATAAGTTAAATTTATGATTTATGATTTCTTTGTTTTATTCATAAATCTTATGATTTCATGAGGTATGTTAAAGAGATTATGCTTTGTATATATTGATGGACTAATGTGTCTTTTATTTATTTTATAATCCTTATGGATCTTTTTATGATCATCCCATGTTTTTTTTGAAATGTTTTTCACATGACATAAAGATTAATACGGTCACAGATGAGATCATGGAAAATTCAAGTTGTCTATAACATGGAAATAGACATGACTCTTTTTTTAAGAGTTTTTACATTATAAAAAATGGATACAGAGTAGAACTGTCTACTTTGTAATATTTGAGATGTAATGTATATGTTATGGCCTAATTCTCTAAACTCTAGACCTAAAAATATCCTCTATGTGAATTATTAAAATAATTTAAGATTATTTAATGTTTAAGGTCAGGTTCTTATAGTTGGTATCAGATGTCGGTTTAGAAAAAATTTGGGATTAGGAGTTTTTGATAAATACATGGTTAGTCCCTATGCTTATTATTTCAGTTAAATCCTGGTTTTATAACTTTTTTTAGATTAAGAATATTTAGTTACAAATTTAATGAGGAGGGTCTCAAACCACATTCATATAACTTCCTGATGACACGCTTTCAATAATTATTCCAAATTCATGTTCATATGATTCTAAATCTTTTTCTAGCATATAACTCACTTGTAATAAGTTTTTTTATATATAAAACTCCTCCACTATAACTCGATATCATCGTGTATCATGGGTTATATTTAATCAAATCCTATTTTCACAATATTCTCATATTTTCAATAAAGGTAAATATTATTACTACATTTTCAAATATTTTACCTTGTAATAAGATTTTGAAGCATATTATGATTTTGAAAATTGTGTTGAAGAATGATAACCTTGCACAACTTATTTATATTTGTTTTTACAATATAGTCTCTCAGAATAATGTTATGGTATTTTAAAAGGACCATTGATTGAAATATTCAACTCAATCTGGGTCTGATTATTTTATAAAAATCATGTTTTATCGTATCTTTTGAAATTATATGTTATACATGATTATTTTCCAAAACAATTTTCCGTGAACACCCATATGAACCTAGTCAAACAAGGTGTATTTGAATAAAGGAAGAAAATGATTTTGAAGTATCTCTAAATATTTATTACAACGCATGGACCTTATACTTACATGAATTAGATGATGATGAAACCATATGGAAACCATGATCAAGGTATGATGATGTTTCTATTAGGGATAGTTTTATTTTATCATATGGAGTTAAAAAAAGAGAAATTTATAAGATGTTGAGGTATTAATGTATTTGGATGAAAATGAAAGGTATAATAAACCATTTGAGGTTAAAAATGATAGGGTTATTTTTTATTTTTTAAAAAAGGAAAACCCATAAGATGGGTGACAACCTGTCACACCCATAAATGCCACATGAATCAAACCCACAACCAAAGGGAGACAAAGGTGCATCACCTACCACTGGCGAATGTTAAGTACCTGGTTAGTATGAATTATTCTTTTTAGTTAAATAGTTTTACGGATCAAGAATAAGTTTATTTTTGGAACTTTTGTTTTATCAAAAGGATATCCTTAATATAAGAAAATGATTTGGTGTTTATGTGATAATATTATTTGAGAAGAGGTTCTTTATTTTGGGGAACATTGTATGCATCAGGGAAATAGAATACTATGGGATCTCATTTGTGGATTAATGATTGAAATTTTATTTTGGATGAATCAATATTATTATTGTGGATATATGCTTATTTGGGTTTTTTATTGAAAAGATTAACCTATCATAGAGAATATGTGATTAGGTTAATTACACTTCAGTATGAGACATTAAGAGTAGTTGATGTTATTTAGAGATAAATGTTAATATATATTGTGGAAGACTATGTGATCCAATTCTTTTAATTTTTTGTTTTTAATATTAGTTTGGATTGTATTGAATAATTTGAAGGAAAATTGTGTATTGAATGGTCTTTTCAGAACTTTGAGTATTGTTTGTTGAATTTTGGAGATTAAGAGTTGTATATAATTTTATAAAGGATTATATTTTTTGGGTATTATCTGATCTCATACTAACAATTTTAGTTTTGGTTGATATCTAAAGATAATAGAAATATATAGTTCATTTTTTGTAGATTATGTGATACTCGAGAAGTTGATTCTACTTCTTTAGGTGTGACTAAGTCATCTGGAATTTCTCCTCGTTTAGAGAAAAGATGAGTTTTGGTAGAAACTTATTAAATGATGAAACTATAGTTCAAAAATTATGTATGTTTCCTTGTGTTTTTCGTTATTCTTGTAAATAAATTCTTCAATGTTATAAAAATTAACTTATAACAAAAACTTTTTTTGTTAATGTTTCTTATTGGGGAATCAATAACAGTTTGACCCATCACATGTTTCTGTTTTTCTAGTGGTTAACTTTTACCTAATCATGTTTTCTTTCACTCTCACTCCGAACTTGACACATAGTTTCTATTCTATATTAATATTTTCTTAAATGGAATCCTAGTATGGGTGATCTCAAGTTACCATTCTACTTCTTTTTATTTATTTTAATGTTATATTTTTATAGACTCTTTTCTGATGGGGGGCCTTCAATGAAGATTCCAAGCCCAATTTTAAAATGGTGAGGATGCAATTTCCAAAAGGGGGGAAGGATGTAATATCCTAGGTAAATAAATAATATGATATTTTCATATTTTTTTATATTTGTGAATTAAATATTGATTTTACTTTAAAGGGGATGCTATGTTCGGTGGCATACCTAATACGCAACGATGAGTTTCTTCGAAAACATATGTTTCACACAACATTGAGTTATACTAAAAAAATATTAATATAATATTATTATTTTAAATAGTAGTTAACGCATAGTCGTTGTAAAGGTGGGAATAAATAGAACTAACTACAACATGATTATACGTGTTTTTTAATTTTTTTTACATTTATCTAATAAAGTTTATAGGCTTAAAATAAAAAAAGAATCTGATTTTAAGCATAAATACTAAATATTCTTTAAAAGGTCATTTTACCACCTTTTGAAGGCAAACACTTTTAAAATATAGTTTTGTTTTCACTTTTATTGGATATATTGGACAAAATAAAATTCTTATTTAGAATTGGGACATAAAAATTTACTTTGGATGAAAGTTTGGTATTTTCTGATAATGTTCATTTCTTTTAATAAATAGTGAAAAATACTGTATTTTAATTCAATACTACCTTTTAATCTAATGTATTTATAAAATTATATTATATTTTTAATTTGTTTTAAAGGTTAATTGTATTATATTTTTACCATCTAATCCAATGTTGGTCTTTGGAAGTAATTTCTCTTTGAAATTGGACATTAATAAGTGTGAATATTTTGGTGGTTATTATTTCGTAAAAACATGAATTTTTATTTTAACAACAAGAATTAATTTTAAATTAATTTCCTCCACTATTTTGTATTCAATATGGAAAAATATATTCCATATTTGGAATCAGGAGGTCCAAATTGTGTAAATAGTTAACTTTTATCTTTAGACTTTATGAATATTTACTTCAGAAAATATATTATTTACCCTGGTTAAATGGTAAATCGGGTAAATAAGGGTACAAAAATATTATTATAATAATATTAAATTACCCTAACATGTGTCCTAATCCTATTGGTTGATATATATCCGACTATGGGATTCCATGGGTTATTTTTGGAACCCCATTGATCCACATGGGAGTGATAGTGACACTTTATATTAATTAATTTAAAGTAAATGAAAAATGACATAAACATTTATCTTATAATAAATCAATTTTTACATGGAGTTATATAAGTTATATATATGCATATATATCTTCATTTAAAATATAAAAATATTTACTAAATCAAGGTATTTTATTTATAATTTTTAGACATAAAATAAATAAAATTATTTTGGACACAATGATGATGCAATGATTACCTTATTAATGAATGATTTAAATAAATGAGATTATAAAATTTAAAAACTAATCCAAAATATTTCCAATTCTTATTTAATGATTTTATTTCATACAAGAGTCATCTTATATTTTAATTTAATAAGTAGTTTACCTTTTTAATCAGAAAATTAGTTTATATAAAAATAATATTTTCAAACTTTTCTAAAGAGTCCCTCCCCTCCCTTATAAAAGGACATCACCTCTAACCAATTCAATACACCTCTCAAGCCCCTTGGCTCATCCAACCACTACCCAGATAAGTTCTCAGGATCCCTCTCTTCCTCCTAGAATCCTTACCTTACACATAAGGAACTTCGAGGAAGTATTTTGGTTCAAACCATACAGAGTTACCCAATTTAGAGGAAGAACAAGGAACATACAAGAGAAGTTGGACTTGAGGTAAGGGGTATTCATCTAACATTTTATTCCCATGAGATTCGTGATATATTTTCCAATATTTCAATTTTTGGGTTGTATTTACTACCCATTATTGTATTCTTTGTCTAATATACTTTAATTAATGGGTATTTACATATTCATTATATGAGCCTTATTTCATGTGGTGTATGTTTCATAAGTTACCAAATCGATAAGGGAGCCTTTCACCATCCTCTTTTAGCTGAAGACTTCTTTTATGTTATGTATTTAAATTTAAATTCTAAAATTATGGGATATGTTATTCTATATCCTTATTTCTATAAATTGTAGTTCCAGGTGATGAGAGACCCTTTTCTCTCTTATCAACTCATTTTTTGAATTTTAAAGTGATGTCGTTAGGCTATCGAATATCTGTTAGAGAACTTCTTAACCCAATTTCAATTATTTATGTTATTCTTGTACTTCTTGATTATGTCATGATATGAATATGTGTGAATGAACTCTGATTGTTTAACAATTAATATTCACATATATTTGGTATATTCTTATTTGTCACATATAATTATGTCATTTATTTGTCCTTAATCTAAGGATATAATTTTGGCAAGTGAGATTGTCTCAATTTACATTCTATTGATAATTATTTGTTGTTATACAACAATTCAGTTTTATATGGTGTATATACAACCATTTGACAAATTATATCATGAATCTATTTATTCTCATGATATTATGAGCATTTGTAATGTTATTCCTCATTTATTTGTATTCTAGCATCTTTCTTTTGTTTAAGAACTCTTTAACTAAAATACCTTTTTAAATTTTTTAAAGATTTATTCTTTCCAAATCATTAGCATTAATGTTAATGTTTAAAAAATGGTTTTAAAGATTTATTTGTATGGACATGAATGTTTTGTAATTAAAATTTAATTTAAAGGATTCAAAGTTGTATGGGATACATTGATTCAAATATATCTTTATTAAGTGTTTTAAATGATTTTGAAAATGGAATTATAACACATTCATTATGTTAATATCAGGAAATGATATATTGTGATTTCAATGTGGAAATTTTATCTTTCCTTTTTGTTTGTTTTATGAGTTACAAATATGTTATGGTTCTTGGGAATTGTTTATTTATATGTGTGGTTCTGGGATAATCCTAGGGCAGGTGAGATCGAGATAGATCTCCAATGTATTGGGTAATGTGACAAAGTTAAATGTTAATGTTCCTCCTAAGAGATTTAAGTAATATACAGTGATGGGTATTCCAAACATAACTCCCTATGTTGTTGTGAAAGCTACAATGTAAGTATGTTATGGATTTCACAAGTTACATTTGTTATTTAATATTTCTACGTGTTATTCTTAAATCTTATTATTTCCTAAGGTATGTTAAAGAGTTTATTCTTTGTATATATTGATGGACTAATGTTTTCTTTCTTTATTTTATAATCCTTCCTGATATTTTTATGCCCATCCCATGTTTTTTTGAAATGTTTTTCATAGGACTTAAATATTGATAGGTCAAGGATGGGATCATGGAAAAGTCATGATGTCAGATATATGGAACTAGACATGACTCTCTTTTTCAAGAGTTTTTATTTTATGAGAAAAATGGATACTGAGTAGAGGTGTCTACTTTTTAATAATAGAGATGTAATATATATATTATGGCCTAATTATCTAAAACATTAAACCTAAAAAGATACTCAATGTGAATTAATAACTTAATTTAATATTATGTAATGTTTAAGGTCGGGACCTTATATTGCAGCTAGGTTGGTAGGTGCCCATGTGGGTCATGGTGAGGCCTCAAGTTCAAGACTCGTCAAGTTCATCAATGTACTTAATTTTGCATGATTTTCTTTGTACTGTATCTCCTTCCCAGAATAAACTGGTACTTTATATTCACCTTTTATTTATTTAGTTAGGTTGTATTGAAAAACTTTGTTAAAGGATATTTAGTGATTAAACATATTTCAACGATATCCATCACATTTATTTTGAAAATTATATCAACGTGGTTTTAGAAAAGGACAACCTGTATGTCAGGTGGAAACTCATCAAGTCTAGAACGGTCAAGGGTCTTGAACCCATGACCAAATAATGAAATGTTTTTCATGACTACCACTAGCCTACGTGATGTCATGTTTAATGTGTAATTTTTAAACTATTTTATGAATAAATATTATTAATAAGCCCGTATTTTAAATTTTTATGTTTGTAGATTAATGTATTAACCTTATTGATTTTAAATAATTTTTAGATACAAATATTTTGAATTTTCATTCTTTTTTGGGCACTATGAACTATTAGAAGTGTATTTTAGTGCTTCAGGAATCAAAGATAATTTATGGATATCCATTTCTTGATGTAATTAATGAATTAGAAATTGATCGAATCACAACCAAAGAATGAATTTTTTTTTATAGAAATATATATATAGTGTGTAGATTATCTTTTATTATTGGTCAATAAAAGAATTTATAAACTTTAGGAAAATGAAAAAGATGTTGTAATAATACTTTTTTTTAACTGATGTCCTTTTAAATCAGTACAGATTTATGACATTTAGGCCATCAAATTTTTGTTGACAATTAACTTTTTATATTGATAATATCAGTCAATCCCTATGAATATTAATTCTTTTTTTCCATTTCCATCTTTTCTCATCCCACTGATGTTCTTCTATGTGGAAACCTAGTTATATGTTACTTTGGGTAACCATTATGTTTCTACCATTCATTTTTTAAAAGTAAGCCTTCGTATTCATTTTAATGATGTGGTTTTCTATGAAAGGAAATTTCTAGTATTAAACCACTGAAACTGAGATAGATTTTCTATGAGAAATTCATATTAAGGGGGTATAATATTACACCCTATGATTTTGAGAAATAATTTTTTTTATAATTAATTTAATATTTTTCATATTTTTTATTTCATCAAACACAAAAAATGGTTCAGTTTTATTAAAGCACAATGTTTGGCATATGTTATACAAAACTCCATGTTATTTATACACTGTATGAAACATATTTTTTAGCTTACTCTTCATGGAACACTGAGGTTAGCTAAAATTACACGCCAAATAAACTTTACTCGATGGTTTGTGTAGAACGTAAGATCGAGTTTTATGAGAAAATAATATATTATTAAAAATGTTATTATTGAATATAATAAAATATAACATTGAAGTTAAATTAAGGATTATATGATTATGTAACGTATGAAAATCTATAGTTGAATTCATTTTTTACCTATTAATTATAAATGAATATAGAAACAAAATGAATATTAAGGGAATTATTTTATAAAAGAGTTTTTATGTGAAAATGTGATTTCTGTTAATAAGTTAAATTAATTATTATTAGCGATATAAATTAATTAAATTAATATATTCTATATTGTATCATTTTTTTATGTTAATAAAAATTTATTTTATATTCATAATATTATAATAGACCCAATATTACACATAAAAACCTATATTTTTATAAAAGGTGTTTCACCACCTCTTAATAGAGATCCTATTTTAAATATATATTTTAGTATATTTATAAATTTTATACATAAAAATAAACTTTTTTTTAAGTTATAAATAAAATTTAGGTTAGGGTGACTATTTTTTATTTTTATGTGACGTTTCTTTTTTAAATGAACAGTGAAAAATAATGATTGTTAACTAAAACCTCTTTTTTGTTTAATTTTTTGATAATGTCAAATTATATTTTTAAATGGGTTTAAATTATAATTAGATTAATATTTTTTAGTTAATTAATTTTTTTCCATTTGAGCCAATTTAAATTTTAAATTGAATATAAAAACATAGCAATCTTTTGAAAAAGTTTTACTTTAAAAACCTACATTGTCTTCCCGTCTATGAGATTAAATTTAAATTAATATATTCCACTATTGTTACTAGAATTTGGGAAAATGGATTTCATATAGAGAATAAGAATTATTGATAATTTCTAATAAGGAAAAATTAGGTTTGACTAAAATATTAGTGAAATTAATTAAAATTATTTACATCGATTAGGGTAAAATTAAGCTTAATAAAGGACAAAACCATAAACGTAAGGGCCAAAATGACCTATAAACTTGACCAAAATCCATTTTTTATCTATATTTAGAACCGATAAACCCTTGTATATAGTTTTTACTATTATGATATCTGCTTTACATTGAAAAATGTTGGTATAATTACATTTCCAAAGAATTATGAGAGTGCCACAACTCCTCCACTATAAAAAGACACTCACCCATCCAACTTCCTCACCCCTCTTGATCTAGATCAGATTAAAGTAACTCTTCCAATAATAGCTCATAATAATACTTCCTCTCAACCTATTATCCTATCTTTGGTAGTACGGTCATCCATGGAATCCCTTTGGTGCAATCCAAAAGGAGTTACCCAAAGAAGAGTTTGCATGCTTCCTCAATCTCCTTCCTTGAATTTTATTTCACTACCCCCTAAAATATCCTTATTCCTAGATTATATAATAAATAATTGTCCAAAATATACTATTTTTTTGTTATATTATTTTTTATACCTTTAATTACACACACTTACATCTAATGTATAACATATATTTTGTTCTTTAGTATGGAAAACTATCACCTCATGAAAGGATGTTGTTTCCTTTCCTTTACCAACTTTTATGGTTGAGAATAATAATTTAAACATTATTTACATATCTTATATATGATATTAATTATGTATTTATGGTTTTTTAGTTATTTTATAACATATAACTTTATACATTCCTTATTTTGTATATGATAATATCGTTTGTGGATGTCTAGACTACCACCTCCACAAATTAATGTGATTCGTTCACACATTAAATAGAATTTATTAAAGATGGATTTAGTAAAAATAAATGATATATATAACATAATAACTATAAATTAATGATATTATATAAATATATACAAATGTTTCATTTACTTACTTTCTTTCAATATGAAAACAAAACAGAAATAATGTTCATGCATCTGTATGGCCTACTGTATTAATGAACGGTGTATTTCATTCCATATTTCAATATTTTATATATATTTATAAATACTTATATAATGAATATATAACATAATTATATAATTTTTTACATTTTGGAAATAATAAAATCATGATCTATGTATGATGATCAAGAATAATAAGTAAAAACATGTACAATGAACAAAGCAGATATTTCTTTAAGTGAAACATTGACATAGAATAGTTAATAAATGGGAAATATACATTCATAATAAATTAATATATTCTATTTGATAGAATAATATTATCCTTTAAATTATTTAGAATAAAATTATGTTTATTATGCAGGAGGTTTTCATGAGTACGATGAGAGTTAAGACAAACTGTAAGGGAAATCCATCTCCCTTTTTATTTTCATGAGATTCCTGGCTTATTATCCAATAATTTATTTTGTGTGGGGTTTATAATTCCCATAGATATATTATATTATTATTATAATTAAATTTATGGGTATTTAAATATTCATTTTATGATATTAATTTCATGGGGTTAATGTTTAAAAAGTTATGAAATCGGTAAATTAGTTTTGTCTGCATTTTCCTTCTTTGAGACACATGCCAGGTTATGCACTTATATTTTTCCATGATATGTATCTAATGAATTTAAATTATTATATAATTAATAGTCTTATATTAATTTAATTTTAATTATAATGTAAATTTACTCCTTCCATTGTGTTATAATTCAATGTCACTAAATTTGTAATGATTTATAGCCACAATCTCACAATTTATTAACATTATTTATGATTATGCTCCCACTGATGAAATATTATGATCCATATATCCAAAAAACCCATTATTGTTCTTACCCTAAACTTATTCATGTTATAACTTCCACAACCCTTCCCCACAAAGTGTACCCTCCTAGGTCAGCAATGTGAGAAGGGAGATAATGACACCCGAGCCCCGCCTCCAGTAGGCCCTGGGTTGGAAACTAGCACCGAGGGTATAATAAACACACAAATTGGAGGCATTACCCTCTAAGATAACACATTTAGAAGATAAAGATAATATAGACACTAACCAACTCTAGATAAACCAATAAGGAGAAATAAATCCCATGTAAACTTATGAAATGTTAGGCAAAACTACTACAACTGAAAGGGAAAAACTACAAGTACACAAAAGAAAGTAAAACAACAGCAACCACAAGCCTGAACAGCTCCTGCAACCACAAGCTATAAGTAACCAATATTATTTCCAACCTACTCCATGTGACTTAAAAATAGTTTATATATACATAGGGTGAGTATAAGAGTATACTCATTAGGATCCTCCCTGATGACTCTTGTGCAAAACTAAAGAATGCATGTTAAAGCACAATGAACAACAAGTGAAACTAACTCATCACCTAAACATGTATACTAAGTTCCCAACCTCACCATTGCTACTCTCACTATTTAACTCACACTATAATATATCATATAATAAATAATATCAAGGCTACTCCACTACTACTTCCCCACTGTTGTGCCGCTTTGCCCCAACGTCGCACGTCATAAGTATCTCTCACCAAACGGGCTTACTCGTAGATACCTGGGTGAAGCACCACAACTTGAACCTCATGCAAAAAAACCACCACATACATGTAAGCAAAGCAACCAGGTAGTTTCTGGGATCCACCACATCTTGCATAATGTGTTTCATACATTGGGAATTATACCTCAAGCCATTATATCCCATACACTGAGTAAGGATCCTCAAGCCATCACAGCCTATACACGTTACACCTATAATAGTCCATATAAAACTATTTCCAGAATATATGTGTGTGAATTACCACAATCCATTATAGACCTCTACACACATATATGGGGAAAACTAACCAATGTGCATGCGAGCACAAGTAACTACCAAGAGAAGAGAGCAGAGACAAAGGGGGTAGTCGTCCATCTATCGTCCCACCGGAATGTTGGGAAACACCCCTTAGAACTCAGAATCCTCGGGGTGGAAGTTTCCCTTACTAATAAGGTGATGTAGCGTATAGAAACACAAAAATTACAGAATATACTATAGCTCACAACCACACTATGGGCATAACCTAGTCTTAGAATCAACTACAGCTAATGTCTCTCTGAATCTGGGCTGCCACTTCTAAGACTAGGTATCCTATAAGAACACAACCATGTAAAGAGTTTTAAAACATTATTTCATTCCATTTTAATCAGTTTCACTTTTGGTTAATTAATTCTTTAAACATTTATTCACCAGTACCAAATCATAAATAAAGTTCATTAGCATCAAACCTAAAGTACATTATTCCTTCAAAATTAAAACCTCATCATTATGTTCCAGTAAACTCCGACCCCATGGGTTAACATCATTTATTCAATTATTCATTACAATAATTACACTCCTATATTAATAGGCATTCTAGAAAAAAACAATCTATGATACTAAACAAAATGGGTCTCAACACGGTGAGTAGATGTACTACCCGATGATTCTTTTCCGCCTATATCAAGAGCGTAGACCTATCCTCCCTTGAGAATCTAAAAACGGAAAGCACGTGGCATACCACGCGTGTCTTAACCCCTTTCAGAAGAAGGGTATGTAAGACCAGATGCCTTGAGTAGTAGGGAAAATTAAAGAATATAATCAACCAATAAGAATCAGCAAGCATCCAACAATCACATCCATCCCATTCCCTCATCCCTGTTGTCCTCCCCGACACCCACGTGCATAAACCGATGCATCTCTCCACTCTAGGAGTCATCTCTTGCCACAAACAAATATGACTCCATTCCCCCACATATCACAACATCCATCCATGCTCACATCACAACACAAGCAGCATGAAAACAAACATCTTAACAATTGGTCTCTTGGACCTTTAACAATCAATAGGGTAACTCAGAACCCTTCAAGGAATTATCAAAAAATTAGTTCTTTAATCCATCTTGAATGAACCAATTTATTATTCATAGGTTCCAAATTCGGTAAACCTAATCAGTAAGCTATCAAAAATAATTAAAACATGTTTACTGCGCCAATTTGATTAACATCAAATTACAACAAGGAGAACCAGATTCATTTACATGCCTCTATCTTTTAACCAAAAAATTATCAATTAATAATTTTTTACTTTCATTACCAATTTCCATCAAGAAGGAACATCTAAAAAAACAATTAATAGATATCACACTATCTAGAAAAACAAGAGGCAATAACATACGATCGATATCAATTTATTTATCCATTTCAAATATTTATTATGTCAATTTCATTTTCATCCAGTGCGATAAAACATGCTAACTATACAGTTGCACGTAAAGTAAGAGAGAAGAAATGAATCCCCTACCTCAAACAATTATTGACATTCTTTAAATGAGAACAATCCACACAACGGATTACGATCGCCTCCTCTTGCGACAGCTACATCAACCCAAGGATTCCATGATACAACTGCACCAACTGAACCCAAGAAAACTCTATTAGAAGCATGGAGATCACATGCTATAATATAGAAAGGAGAAACATGAGAACATGAATGTCAAAAGACCAATGATATCAAATACCTTATATCGAAACTCGATGGATACTCCTTGGTTGCACCAAAATAGGGAAACCAATCCATGGGGAAAAGTTTGATCTCACGATTTCTATGGGAAGGAAGGGAAGGTTCGAGCATCTCGCACCAGAGATCAAGGAGGAAGAACAAGGGAGGAAGATATCTTGTCCCTTTTGAAGATTTAACAGAGATGAGATTTAAGATACGCTTGATTTCCCATTAAAAGCGATCACATTAAACCATGTGGTTTGACCACGTAAAAAAATTCCGAGCCTTAGTAAGAATTAATGTAGGAGTTATGGACTTTGAATTAGCCTTAGAGTCCTTATAACAAGGATTTAAATGAATTTTACATCAAAAGAAATGTTAAAGGGGTGAAACTGTAGGAAGATGGAAACATAGTTCACTGTTTTAACCTCACCATTATGGAAACACTATTCATGAACCTCACTGTTGGAACCTCACCGTTTTGGAAACACTGTTCATGAACCCCACCATTTTGGAAACACTGTTCATTAACTTCACATTTGAAACCTCACCATTGGAACCTCACCATTTTGGAAACACTATTCATTATCCTCACCATTGGAACCTCACTGTTGGAACTTCAATGTTCTGGAAACATTGTTCATCTAACGTTACCATTGCACTATTCAGAGAAGGTTAATGTTGACCCTGTTCACGTAAGGATACCGTTGCACTATTCAAATAAGGTTAATGTTGACATTTTTCACCAAAGGTTACTGTTGCATTGTTCCTCTAAGGGTATCATTGCATTGTTCATAGAAGGTTAATGTTCACACTGTTCACCTAAGGTTACCATTTCACTGTTCACCTAAAGATACCGTTGTACTGTTCACAGAAGGTTAATATTGACACTATTCACCCAAGGATACCAATGCACTGTTCACAGAAGGTTAATGTTGACACTGTTCACCTAAGGTTACCATTTCACCGGTCACCTAAGGTTACCATTTCACTGTTCAAAGAAGGTTAATGTGGACATTGTTCACCTAAGGTTTCTGTTTCACTGTTCATAGATGGTTAATGTTAACACTGTTCACAAAAGGTTACCATTTAACTATTCATAATTTTCTACCATTGGAACTGTTCACCGAACTGGAAAATTGGAAATGTGTTGGGGATAAGTCACCTTGACCTCCCAAATCACCTCATACACCAGATTTGTTCAAAGTAATAGACCAGAGAGGTTTGGGCCATTACATCAGAAACCTATCAAAACATTCTTTTCCTTGAGAATTCAAAACCCACCTAAATGGAAAATGAAATGGGATCCAAACAACCTCTGATCTAGATACCTCTCAAAAGAGAGCAAGCCAAAAAAAGTATCAAATGAAAGGCATATTATAATAATGAACTGTCAAACTACAAAGGGGACATCATTACATATAAAGAGTTAAACATAAAACAACTATGGGTACTGAACATGTATCTGTGACTCACTTTCCCAGGTACTCTCCTCAATGCCACTATGTCACCACAAGACATGAAGCAAGGGAATAGAACGCCCACACAACACCTTATCCTTGTAGTCTTGGACCTCCACAAGCCGCTCCTTAAAGGTTGCATCATCATCTACATCGATCTATCCACAATCGATGACATGACTGTCATCATGAAGATAATCACATATCTGTGATGCGTGGAAAAATCATGTATCTGACTCATCTGCGGGGGTAGTGATACTCGATACGCCACAGCTCTAACACGAGCTATCACCTCGAAAGGCCCAAAAAATCGGGGAGAAAGATTACTCCCACAACCAAACCTTTTCTGCCTACGACAGGGAGTCTCCTTCAAAAACACGTGATCCCTGATATTAAACTCTAAGGGTCTCCTCCGTTGATCATCATATTATTTCTGATGATCTTGCATTGTCTTCATCCTCTCATGAATCACCTAAACCATCTCTATTGTATTCTGCACTAGTTCGATTCCAAGAATTGCTGACTCTCCAACCCCAGTCCAGCACAACAGAGAATGGAAAGGTTGGCCATACAAGGATTCAAATGGTTCCATACCGATGGTGGAGTGAAAAATATTATTTTATGCGAACTCCACTAAGGGTAAGTGCCACATCCATGAACCACCAAAATCAATAACACAAGAGTTTAAAATGTCTTCAAGAGTCTGGATGGTTTTCCCTATCTGACCATCTATTTGAGGATGAAAATTAGTGCCACGACATAGTTGAGAACCAAAATCATGTTGGAGACCTATCCAAACCCTGGAGGTAAAATGGGGATCTCGATCAAAAATGATCGTCTTTGGGACTCCTTGAAGTCTCAAAACCTCCTCCAGATACTGCCTCGAGAAAACATCCACTATGCTCAACTCCTTGATAACTATGAAGTGGGATGATTTTGTTAGACGATCTAATACCACTCAAATAGCATCATTTCCTCTTGGAACTCGAGGTAAACTAGTAAAAAAGTCCATTGAGATGTCCTCGCACTTCCACTATGAAATCTCAAATGGATGGAGGAGACCACCAGGAACACGGTGTTCAGCCTTCACCTTCTGGAAGACCAAACATCGAGACACAAACTCTGCAACTGCATGTTTCAACCATGGCTACCAAAACTGGCTCCTCAAGGCTCGGTACCTCTTTGTCACGCCAAGATGCACCACTAAAGAAAAACTATGAAACTCTCTAAGAACCATCTCATGCATCATCAAAGGAACAAAAATCCTTCCATGATACAACACTTGGTGTTGTTCATCCTTCGACCAACTATTAGGGGCCTCGCCATCAACAACTCAGTCTCTCCACACCTCCATCTCGAGATCCCCCAACTAGAAAGCTTCCACCTTATACATCATGGATGACTTTACTATCATCTGTAAAAGACAACCTCTACCCCCAACTTCTCCAATATCATGATGTAATGCTGACAGCTCTTCCATTACTCTCCAAGAATCACCGGATTCACGAATAGCATCACTACGTGACTTTCGACTCAGCGCATCAGCTGCAACATTCCCCTTTCTAGGTGTATATGATATTTCGAAGTCGTATTCCAATAAGAACTCCATCCACTAATGTTGTTATAAGTTCAAGTCACACTGGGAGAAAATATAACTCAAACTCTTATAATCGGGGAAAATCCCAAAGAACTCACCAATGACGTTTTGTCTCCACAACATCAAAGAAAACACCACGGGTGCCAACTCAAGATCATGGGTGGCACAGTTCTGTTCATGGGGATGCAACTACTAAGACCCAAAACAAACAACTGACCTCTACTGCATGAGAACATAGCCTAACCCCATATGCAAAGCATCGCAGAAAACATTACACTGAACTCCTTCAGCTGGAAGATAAAGAACTTGAGAACTTACTGACTTCTCCTTTAGATCCTCAAAAGCATCCTCACATTGATCAGTCTATATGAATGCCTAATCCTTCCTGAAAAAATCTATTAGAGGAGTCACAAGTCATGAAAAATTGGCTACGAACCTCCTGTAGTAGCCTACAAGACCAATGAAAATTTGCAACTCTGACACTATCTTGGGGGATTCCTAAGACACAACTACTTCTATATTCGATGGATCCACAGAGAATCCCTATTGGGACACAACATTCCACAATTAACGGACTTCTCGAGCCCAAAACTCAAACTTCAACAACTTCCCAAATATCTTATGTTGAAGAAGAACTCCCAAAATGGCTTGTAGATGCTTTGCATGATCCTCTTCAGAAATGGAGTATACAAGGATGTCATTGATGAAAACCACCATGAACTTGTCTAGGAACTCACGGAACACACCATTCATCAATCCCAAGAACACAGCTACAACATTCATCATGTCGAACGACATTACAATGAACTCATAATGACCATGACGATAATGAAAAGCAGTCTTCGGGATATCCTCATCCTTCACACACATCTGATGATATCCTGACCATAAGTCGATCTTTGAGAACCAACTTGCACCATTTAGTTGATCAAATAAATCATCAATTTTTGGAAGAGGGTAGTTATTCTTTATTGTCACTTTGTTTAAGTGATGATAATTGACACACAACCGCAAACTTATCATTAGCCTTCTTTATGAACAATATTGGTGCACCCTATGGTGACACATTTGTCCGAACAAAACCACACTATAACAGACCATCAAGCTGTATACATAGCTCTCGTAACTCAAAAGGGTCCATCCTTTATAGAGACCTAGAGATATGATACAGTCCTGGTTGTTGCTCGATCCCAAACTCGATCTCTCATCGAGGGGGTAATGCTACAACCTATTCTGGAAAGTCATCAGGGTACTCTTCTACGACCCTAGTAAATGCCAACTTCTGAACCTCTGAAGAACTCAACATCATTTTACCCATCATGGATGATAAGGATGGAATGGTCCTCTGACCCATCCGAGGATCTCTCTCATCAACGAACACCACTGGCTCTCTATCTGCACCAAATAAAATGACCTTCTTCCTAAAGAAATCCACGGTAGCCTGCACTGAATACAACCAATCCATGTTGTGGATGAAATCATATGGTTGTATTCATAAACATAGTAAATATCCCAAAGAGCGGTGTTTCCCCAACACTAGCTCACAGTCTCTACAAACTTCAAACTAGTCATCTTGACCTCCAACTAACGTAGTCAACGCTAAGGGCACTAGAAGCCTTTCTACCTCAAGTCCCAACGAATGGAAAAGGGTTTGTTATATGAAGGAGTTTGTTTCTCCTGAATCTCACAAGGCATACAACATGGTAGAAAACAAGCAAAGGGTACCTCAAACGACATCTATCTCACCTGGGGATGGCAATGCTAGAGCATAAAGCTGACCATGATCTCCTCCACGGCCTCTCTGACCCTGATGAAGACCACCACCATGGTCGAGATTTTCTCTCTGAGGACAGGGAGAATCATGGGGTTGTCCTCTGCCTGACCCATCTACCCTTTCTTGGTCTAAAACTGGGGCAACCTACTGTTGTGGTCTCTGCTGGAACTGCCACTATGGAGGAACCTGTAGCGTAGCACCTGGTGCCTAATGACTTATCTGAAAGGTCGGGAACTCCCACTGCTGATGACCATGACCACCACAATAAAAACGAGTGCATGATCCCTTGGCATAGGCCTGATAGTTTCTATATCTTGAGAAATGAGATGTGAAGGGCCAGGACCTAGCACTGACTAAACGGAAACTCTTCTGCCATGAAAACTTGGAACCCCAGATCATATCTCTACTTTGTGATGAATCATGAATATTCCCCTCTAATGATGATCTATTCCTAGAAAAATTCCTCTTGATAACCTTTTCCCTCACCAGTACCTCAATATATGTTTTTAGCATAAACGGGGTGACCTGGCGCTAGATCTCAGGATGCATAGCCTCCTTGAAAGACCTCATCTTGGCCTCCTCATCTAGCAGCTAGTCCAAAGAATATAGTAAATGGTTCCTAAAATGGATTCCAAACTCTCGAACACTAGAGATCCCCTGTAGAAGGGTAAGAAGCTCTGGGAAAATGGACGCCTTCGCAGTTGAAGAAATAAACTCGACTCTAAACATGTCTTGGAACTCTTCCCATGAGATCGATAACTCCTCAAAATCCCCGAGGAACAATAACCACCACTGACTCGCTGCTCCATGCAACATCATCACAACCAAGGACACCCAGTGCTCCTTCGGATCAAGGATCGAACTGAATCCTATCATGACCTCCTCCAACTAGTCTTCCATGAATACATCTAAAACGGAGCCCTCGTACTTCTAAAAACTCTGGTATAAAAACTCTCAGAGTGTCTTCCTATATGTGTTGTCATCGTCACCCTCAACCCTACGACGATCTGCTAGAACAACATGCTGGACAACTTCTGCCCAAACCTGATGAGGACATTGACTTGGAGCCATACCTATAAAATAACAAACTGTTAGAGCTCTTAAACATGGAATATGGAAGAGACAACATTAATTAATTAATTGTTTTCTTTCATGAATTTTAGGTTAACATATCCCAATTTCTACCATTCAAACATAGACACAAATAAGAATGATGTATGATCTTTTTCTTGGTCTCTACCCTGCAACTAGTATCACCTTATTTAGTATCCATTGTAAACATAATGTTCTGTACATCAGATCATAGGGGGACCTAAACGTTTATGCCACAGCCGGTCTCCAGTGTTAACCTAACTTGCTAAACATGAATAACATCATTTCCCTACCAACCCATGCACCCTCACCTGTGCCTAAATCCAAAAATTATCTTATCCCTCATCCAAAACCCTGATACCACTCTGTTGCAACCCCCTACCCACAAAGTGTACCCCTCCTGGGCAGACAATGTGTGAAGGGAGATAATGACTCCTGAGTCCCGCCTCCAGTAGGCCCCGGGTTAGCGACTAGCACTGAGGGTATAGTAAACACACAAATGGGAGGCATTGCCCTCTAAGAGAACACATGTGGAAGAGAGATATAAGATAGACACCAACCAACTCCAACTCAACCAGTAAGATGAATGAAATCACAAGTACACATATCAAATGTCATGAAAAACTACTACAACTGAAAGGGGGAAAACTGCAAGCACCCAAAAGAAAGTAAAACAACAGCAACCACAAGCCCGAACATCTCCTGTAACCACAAGCTAGTAGTAACCATCTTGATCTCCAACTTGCTCCAAGTGACCTGAAAAATAATTTATATATACATAGGTTTTTTATAACACTATACTCAGTAGGATCCTCCCTGAAGAATCTTGTGGAAAATTAATGAAATAATGCTAAAGCACAGTGAACAAAAAGTGAAGTTAACTCATCACCTAAACATGTATACTAAGTTCCCAACCTCACCAGGGATACTCTCCCCAAGTAATGCATAAAATGATATATCATATAATAAAAAATATCAAGGGTACCCTGCTACTACTTCCCCACTGGTTTTTTGCTTTTCACAAATGCCGCACGTCCGAAGCATCTCTCTCCAAAGAGTCTTTCCCACAGACACCTGTGAAAAGCACCAAAACATGAACCTCATGAAAAAAACCACTGTGTCCACATAAGTAAAGTAACTAGGTAGTTTCTGGGAGCCACCATAGCTTTCACAATGTATATCATACATCAGGTATTATACCTCAAGCCATTATAGTCCATACACCGAGTAAAGATCCTCAAGCCATCACTACATATACATGTTACACTTATAGTAGTATATAGAAAACTATATTCAGAATATGTGTGTGTGAGTAACCACAAGAAATTACAGACCTCTACACACATATATGGGGAAAAATAACCAATGTGCATTCCAGCACAAGTAACTACAAAGAGAAGAGTGTAGGGCCAAAGGGGGTAGTCATCCATCCATCCTCCCACCAAAATGTAGGGGAAAACACCACCCCCTCCCCCAGGGAACATAATCCCTGGGGTGTCAGTTGCCCTTACTAACAGGGTGGTGTAGCATATAGAAACACAAAATTACAGAATATACTATAGCTAACAACCACACTATTGGAATAACCTAGTCTTAGTCTCAACTGCATCTAATGTCTCTCAGACTCCAGGCTGCCACTTCTTAGAATAGGTATCCTATAAGGACACAACCATTTAGAGATATTTAAAAAATTATTTCATTCCCTTTTTTTATCAGTTGCACTTTATGTAAATTAATTATTTAAATATTAATTCACCAGTACCATTTCCACATTAATGTTCATAATCATCCCAACCAAAGTACATTGTTCCTTCAAAATTACAACCTTATCAATATGCTCCAGCAAAATCCAACCGAATGGGATAACATCATTTATTCAATTATTCATTACATAATTACTTTCCCGTATTCCTAGGAATTATAGAAAAACAAATCTATGCTACTAAACACAAGGGGGCTCAACTCGGTGAGTAAATGTACTATCTGTCGAGTCTTTTCCGCCTATTCCAACAACGTAGACCCATCCTCACTTGATAGGCTAAACATGGAAAGCACAAGGGATACCCCATGCATCTTCACCCCTTTTAGAAGATGGGTACGTAAGACCAGCTGGCTTGAGAATTGGGGGAAAGTAATGTAGATAAACAAACAAATAAGAATCGGTAAGAATCTAACAATCACATCCATCCCATTCCATTATCCCTGGTGTCCTCCCCAACACCCACATGCATAAACCGATGCATCTTGCCACTCTAGGTGTAATCTTCTACCACAAAAAAATAGGGCTCTATGCCCCCACATATCACAATAGCCATCCATGCTCACATTACAACACAAGCAGCATGAAAATAAAAATCTTAACAATTGGTCTCTTGGCCCTTTAACAATCAATAGGGTAACTAAAAACCCTTCAAGGAATTACAAAAAAAAAGTTCTTTTATCCATCTTGAATTAACTGATTTATTATTCATAGGTTCCTATTTCAAGAAACCTAATCAGTAAGCTATCAAAAATAATTAAACAAGATTACTACTCCAATTTTATTAACATCAAATTATAACAAGTAGAACTAGATTCATTTGCATGCCTCTTTATCTTTTAAACAAACAATTATCAATTAATTGTTATTTACGTTCATTACCAATTTCAATCATGGACAAAATTCTAAACAAAGAATGAATAAATATCACACTATCTAGAAAAACTAGAGGAAATAACATACGATAGATATCAATTTATTTATCTTGTTCAAATATTTGTTATGTCAATTCCATTATCATCCACTGGGATAAAACATGCTAACGATGCAGTTCCACGTAAAGGAAGGGAGAAGAAACGAATCCCCTACCTCAAATAGTTCTTGACATTCTTTATATGAGAAAAGTGCACACAACAGATTATGATCGCCTACTCTTGCGACAACTACATCCACCCGATGATGCCACGGTATAACCGCACCAACCGAACCCAATAAAACACCATTAGAAGCATGCATATCACATGCTATAATATGGAAGGGAGAAACAGGAGAAGATGAACCCCAAAAGAACGATGACAAAACATACCTTATATCGAAGCTCGATGGATACTCATTGGTTGCACCGAAACAGGGAAACCAATCCTTGGGGAAAAGTTTGATCTCATGATTTATACGAGAAGGAAGGAAAGGTTTGAGCATCTTACACAAGAGAAAAAGGATGAAGGACAAGGGATGAAGATATCTTGTCTCTTTTTAATATTTAATGGAGTGACGATTTAAGATACACTTGATTTCCCATTAAAAGTAGATCGCATTAAACCACATGGTTTGACAACGTAAAAACATCCTGAACAATAATAAGAATTAATATAGGATTTATGGACTTTGAATCAGCCTTAAAGTCCTTAAAAAGGGCTTTAATTTCATTTTATGTCAAAAGATGCATTAAATGGGTGAATTAATAGGAAGCTGGAAATACCATTCATTGTTTGAACCTCACCGTTCGGGAAACACTATTCACGAATCTCACCATTGGAACCTCACCGTTCTGGAAACACTGCTCATTAACCTCACTGTTGAAACCTCAACGTCAGAACCTCCCCATTCTAGAAGCACTATTCAAGAACCTCACCATTGGAACCTCACCATTCTGGAAACACTTTTCACGAACCTCACCATTGAAACCTCACTGTTCTAGAGACACTATTTATCTAAGGATACCGTTGCACTGTTCACAAAAGGTTAATGCTGACACTGTTCACCTAAGGTTACTATTTAATTGTTCATATAAGGTTAATGTTGATGCTCTTCACCTAAGGTTAATGTTGCACTATTCACCCAAGGATACCATTGCACTGTTCAGAAAAGGTTAATGTTGACACTGTTCACCTAAGGTTACCATTGCACTATTCACTTAAGGTTACCATTTCACTATTCACAGAAGGTTAATGTTGACATTGTTCACCTTAGGTTACCATTGCAATGTTCACATAAGGTTGATGTTGACATTGTTCACCTTAGGTTACCGTTGCACTGTTCACAGAAGGTTAATGTTGACACTGTTCACCTAAGGTTACTGTTTCACTATTCACCTATGGTTACCATTGCACTGTTCATAGAAGGTTAATGTTGACACTATTCACCTATGGTTACCATTGAACTGTTCACATAATAGTAAAGTTGACACTATTCACCTAAGTTTACCATTGCACTGTTCAAAACTATCTACCATTGGAACTGTTCACTGAAATGGAAAATTGGAAAAGTGTTGTGGATAAGTCACCTAGACCTACCGAATCACCTCATAAACCTGATTTTCATGAAGTAATAGACTAAAGAGGTCTAGGCCGTTATAATATCCAAGAAATGGTTCCATTTTTTTCCAATATTTGGTATATAAGATTATTAAGACAGTGTTTTTATGAAAGTCTAACTTTACCTATCTCTTTAATCAGAAATACGTGTTCCTTCAAAACCAAGCCTTTTAAATGGTTTCTAAAAATATTATATTATTCTCATATTATCATTGAATATAATTTTTATCCCAATTTTAACTTTTGAAAAGGGGGTTTTAAAAATTAATCTTCTTGTTATTGTTTAGTCAATGATCTTTTCTAAACATTTTACTGTACAAGAGGAATGTTAAACATGTATGGATTTAACCATTGTAATTATTAAAATTCCTCTAAATATTACTTTAATAGATTAAAAGGATATTTTTTTAAATAATTAAATGTTTTTCCTAATATTCTGGAAACTTTTTCTCTTGAAGTGTTTTTGAATATAAAATGTTTTTAAAAATGTTTTATATTTAAAAAGAGTTATAAAATGATTTTAAAAACTTCATTTGTATGTTTTAAAAATGATGTTTTCAAAGAAAAGGATACCAATGATTTCAAATATTAATTTTTAATTTTTCAAATTTTTTTCAAAGAAATTGTTTTGAAAAAATTTTAATGTTTCTTTTATAAGTATTCAAGGAAAATGGTTTTGAAAATGTTTTCAATATTTCTTTACATGTTTTCAAAGTATTTTCAAAGAAATGGTTTACAATAAGTTTTCAAGATTAATTTTATAAGTTTTAAATTTATTTTCCCGGAAATATTTTTTCAAAATGTTTTCAAGCTTATTTTATAGGTTGTCAAGGAATTTGTTTTTCAAAATATTTTAAGGATTATTTTATATATTTTAAAGGAAAAGTTTCTAAATATATTTCATTTTTTCAAAAACAAATTCTTTAATTTAGAAAGGATATTTTCCTAAAGAAATGTTTTTAAGATATATTTCATAATTTTTTCCCATCTAATTTGAAATCTATTGGTTTGAATCATTTATTTATGGGAAATGATCCAAAGAATTCATTCATATTATTTCTATGAATGGATTACATGTTATAGGATGATGTTTATGAAATCCTTTCTCTTTTACGGGTTATATGTTTATGAAATCTATTTCCCTTTAACAAGATATATATTTAAAAAAAATTCTCTTTCATGTGTTATATTCTAATGAAACCTTCTTCTTTTCCTATGTTATGCTTTGATGAAATGATTACGAAACTTGTATCTTTTCCACATGTTGTGATATGATTACATGGTTATTATACCAATTTCACTTAATGGGTTTTGATATGATTATTTATGGTATTTTGAAACATGTATGTATTATATAATTATGATTTAGGTGTGACCTATATCTCCCTTCAATGAATCGGGTAAATATTTATATATAATGAAATAGATTAAGATGGTATTAGTAATGACCTATGACTAATAAGATGGAAATGGGATTTAACCATGACTTCCACGATGCTATGGGGAGTGAAATCATACTAATAAAATGTCCATGGGGGTGGACTATGACTACAAAGATGGTGTGGGGAGTGAAACCATAATAATAATATGTCTTTGTCTTTGATTCCTTTACTATGATATAAATAATTTTATATTCTTATGAGTCTACAACAATTCCATGTCTTATTACTATATTATGATTTCTTGGCATAAGATCTTGTTTCACTAATGATTCATGTCTTATTAAATGAAAATCTTTATTCTGGGATTCATGTTTATGATCTTTGATATGTAGGGTATGATGTTCAAATTTTATGCTCATGTTCTCTGACCCTTATGTTCATGTTATTCATACACATTTTCATTATTTATCCATACTAAGAATTCGAGCTCACCCATTTCTTATGTTTCCTTTCCCTAGGTTATGAGAATGGTATTGATTATATTTATTAAGGGGGTGATATTTTTGGGAAACATTGAAGATCATTCAATGAGTTATAAGATTTTTGTTCTAAGTTTCGAAAGGCACTAAAGTAACACGGTTTTTGGGTGTTTGTTTTTATAATATATTAAGTATTACAAAGATATTATGTAATATCTATGTACATTAATAATGAATTTTTACACCTTCACCCATACCCATCAAGTGGGATACACAATCACTTTTCGTGTGTTCAGTGGATTACTGCCTCGAGAATTGATGTTGTTCGTTCTTCCATTAGCAAATATCTAGTAAGGTAATAATGATATAATTAATGTTTTTATATGATATATACAATATTTATAATGTTATTATATTATATAATTATTATATAATACATACCTTCTTGATTTCATTTTTGGGTTATAGTAACATCGTTTGTAGATGTTTGGACTACTGCCTCTTCAAAGCGATGTGATTCATTCACTCTTTACATTGAATGTATTATTAATGGGGTTAATAAACATATATGATATAAATGAAATAATTATATATGATGAACTGGACCAGGTATGATGGTAACCTAATATCTGAGCCAACCCTGACATAGCCCGAAGGGCATTCCCTATCCCAACGAGTCGGCTACTAACATCTGGCATCATAACAACTGGTAGTAGGAATGATTTTTCCACTAACAATGTGGAAAAAAATAAGAGAGTATTTATAAAAAGAAATGGAATAATCCACTAGGATTAAAGTACCAGAAAAAAAATGCAAAATAAATCCCAATGTACTACAACCCAAATTCCAAAACAAGGAAAAATAACCCAAGTCCCCAAGGAAACAACTCACTATTCCAAGGTTCAAAAATTAAATTAACCACAAAGAGATCCTTTCCCCTTACTCAAATCTGGAAGGATATAATCATGAAACACCAAAAGGCATAGGTAGGGCGTGATCTAAAAATCCCAGTTATGTCTCACCATAGATTCCATAAAAAATTCAAATAAAATATTAACCAAAAGAATTCTTACAATTTTAATGTAAACAGGTTTCAAATTTTAAAATTAATAAAAAAAATAATTCTATATAGTTCAAATGATGGAAAAATTACTTTAATAAAAGGCTTTACAAATGATGGAATATTTATTAAATAATGGATTAAATAAAATAGTAACATAAAATAGTTTGTAAATTCATCAAGCATGCAAAGAAGTTCAAAAGCATTCACATACATTTATATCTCAAATATAAAAAAATAGCAAGTAACATGTTTATCATCCAAATAGGTACGATAGTATTTTGAGAAATAGGTCTCTTATCTCTCTATATGATCACCATAATATGTGCACAGATACATCCTATAGACACAAGTTAGAGAGGACTTGTCACCATTTTCTAAGGGATGTGACCTTCGGCATGTATTTTTTAGAAAACTGAAGTAATCGTAGAGTGTTTCCAAAGAACTCACAATCTACTTAAGGCTTTCATGTTCTCTTACACAATCATTGATGAGAAATTTATTATACGACTTCTTAATATAAAATTAAATCTCATACATCAATATAAATTCCATTATCCGTTTAAAAAAAATAGGTTTTCATAAAAAAAATTCCTCTTCCAAAACATAAAACAACTGGGTTTTTATCAAAACATTTTAATCCATTTTCATAATTTATCAAATTCCAACAATTACATAACAATCCCCAAATTCACTAGAACTGGTGTTTTTAAAAAATATTCTATCAAATTAAATTCTATAGTTAAATTAAACAATTCTTATATTTCCATCAAAATGAGAATATAAATTTTTCTTAAAATTTAAATCTCACAAATTCAAATTTCCATTTTATAATCACATTTTTCTCAAAAAATCCTATTCACTAACATAAGGTTTCTCAAAAAAATCAATTTAAACTAATAATATTAAGATTTAAACACTTTAATTAGAATTAAAACAATTGAAACATAAATAAATCAATTAGAGTTAATATAAATTAGGCATCATGATGGAACCACCTACCTCAAGGTCATCAATGTCAGAAATAAAGATAAACCCCCATATATGGTCTAATACGCATCATCAGGGCCCTATTATAATCAGCATCGACACAACAAAGTTTGATGCTCATCAAGGTGTACTAAAATCAATGTCAGTAATTTTATATCTAAATAAAATTTTTCATGCAATATTACATTCTCTCACCTGGATAATTTCAAATTTATCATTTAGGTCAAAGTATGTGCTTTGATTATTCTCCATGAAGAATAATTATATCTTATAATAAAATCAGTCAAATTATCATGAGACAATTTTACATTATTACTTTATAATTATTAATTTAATTAATTTTGTAATTATATTCTAATAATTACCCATTATATATTATCATTTTTTCAATTTATATAATGATAATTTGATGTAATTATCTCTAGATAGTTATTTACAATTATCTTTTCAATTACACATTGATGATGATACTTTAAATAAAAGTACTCTTAATGAGTTAATCAACATATCTAGGAATATATATATATATATATATATATATATATTTATATATTTACATATAAATATATATATATATATATATCATTAGATAATTAATATAAGATTTATCATTTGATAAATTTTATATTATCATTATTATTATATGTTATTTTTTGTTTATTCTAGTCCCTGTTAATTTTTTATTATTATTATATAATTTATATAAGAAAAGTGGAAAAAATTATATAAAAATAAGAAAACAAACCTAAGGAAGAACAAGCAGGCAAGGCGGGGCATGCACACAGGCTGATGGAGTAACTATCGTTCTGATTTTGATGTTTAGAGCTCGATTAAGGCGTGCAAGGAAGATTCGAAGCCTATTAGACGCATCTAGAACAAATAGATCCAAAGAACCAAATGATATTGGGTATTTAAAACCCCTCTATCCAATAAATTTTCCACAATTTTGAAATAACTAATTAAAGCAATGATTTAACCTAAAATTGAATGAGGATTCTTTAATTCATCCAGTTAAGGTATTTACAGTTTTTAATTAGAAAAAATGGGCAATAAATGGAGTTTATGGATGGTCCCATGCTTGAGAAATGGAGGTGATACACAAAAATGGATAAGATCAATAGTAACCTGATTGTTGTAATTAAATTATTAATTAAATGAAATTAATAATGTCAATTATTTAATATAATTATTACATAACATAAAAATTATAAGCGACCAAACCAAATGCGTGTTGACCATTAGTATTATATGTCGCCTAGGGTAAACACCTTATTACACACCCAACTTTGGTATCATATTTCTCATAGGACAACCCATTTAAGAGATATTATTGATTTATAATTTTAAAATCGGAATATATAATTAAGTAAAATAAAAAGGGTTATTTTTGTGAGTGATACGTCCAAATGCTCAATGCATACAACTATTATACCCCATCTTGGGTAAACCCCTCATTCCAGAACCATTAGTTATATCATGTTTCCTATACATCACCACATTTGGAAGACATTTAATTATTATTAATAAATAATATATTAATTATTATTTAATAACTTTATCAAATGAGTGATATGTCCAAATGTCTGGTTCCTTCGAATTTTATAGCCCTCCTAGAGAAAAAACTATATTTCGTACATAACGATGGTCTCAGATTTCTCAAACGATGTTCCATTTTAGATTTATTCAATTTTTTTGAACAAAAAGTGTGTGATTAATATAATATAATTAATATTTTTATTCATTCTATGTCAATGATTTGTGGGCCTCAGAACATCCCAATATATTAGTTTCAAACTCCAAAACTATTTAATCAAAAATTTGAAGATATTAAATGGAATTTAATCCCCATAACAGATTTTTTGAAAATTCCCTGATAAATCATTTTTTCTACTTAAGATATTAATAATTTAACACAAGTGGGTTTAGGAATACCCGAAAGGGTAATGAGATGTTACAGCCTCCCCACCATTAAAACTTTCAATCCCAATGAAGCATACGAAACAACCTCCCAATCAAAAATATGAGCCCACTACTCTCTCATTAGTTCGTCCCTCTCTCATGTATCATGAGAATCAGAACCACACTACCATTGCACACGGACCTGAGGTATTCTCCACCCTAAAGTACCTTGGTCTTATAATCATCATCCCTGACTGGTCATTCAGACACAGATAAATCAGGTTAAATTCTAAGACCCCTCAAGATCAAAATGTGAGGTGGATCAAAGAGATACTTTCATATAATTGATACATGGAACACGTTATGTATCAACATCCACTGTGGTGGTAGTTCTAAATGGTAAGAAAATTTCCCCTCATAATTAACAACATGGAAAGGTCTAAAAACTAGAAGAAAGCCTGCATTTCAACCCAATACGTCGATGACCTAATTGAGGCGAATCCTTTAAGAATTCTATGTCACCATATGAGAACTCAAAAGGTATACTACGAAAATAAGAACAAGACTTGTACTGGATTTTTGATGTCAACATTCTCTGAGAAATCAATTGAATCTTAGTTTTCATCTCTTGTACGAAACTCGGTCCAACTAAAGAACATTCACCAACCTTCAACCAAAACAATATAGATTTACAAGGATGACCATACAAGGAATCAAAAGGTTCCATTTGATTATAGACTGGTAACTTTTGTTATAATAACACTCAACCAGTCCCAAGTGATCATCCCATGCCCACCAATATAGAGAACACAATCACAAATCATATCCTCAAGGATTTGAATAGCTCTTTATATATGGCCATCCGACTACAGATGGTAGGTTATTCTCAAATGGACCTGATTTCAAAGTGACACCTAGAGGCCTCTCCAAATGTGATAAGTAAACTGAGGATCCCTATCATAAACTATAATAGAAGGAACTCTATCAAAATGAACATTCTCATTCCCACAGAGACTTCCCAACTCCTCAACTTTGGTTGTATCTTGAATGTGAATAAAGTTATCCAACTTGGTCAGCCTGTCAATCACAACCCATATAACATTATTCTTTCTCTGGTTATAAGGCAACCCAACCCAAACATCTATAAAGATTTCATCCCACTTCCAAGTAGTTAATAGAGGTGGTTGAAGCAAACCCAAATGTTTCTGGTGCTCTACTTTCACCTATTGGAATGTATAGAAATAAGAAAAAAAACACTACAACAACAAGTTTCATACATGGACACCATAACTACCACCTCATGTCGTAGAACATCTTAGTGGTTCCTAGGTTCGCTATCCACTAAGAATTATTAAATCCCTAATTGTAACCTTCCTTTTCACTAATGGTACAACATAACGGTTTCAATAACACTGAACACCCTCTTTGGATAATGACCACATGGTATCTGTCTCCCCACCAAAAAGATAGTTTTTAATACTATGAAATTCATCATCAAGCTTATATTCCAAAAGAATCATCTCGAGAAGAGAAGATATCAACTTAATGCTGGCTAAAGAAACTTTGGACCCATTCTTCTATACTGTAATATGAAACTAAGAAAAAAGATCAATCACACTCCACTCTTCTTAAGATTATTTCATGGCTTGTGTTGGAATTTCCATTTATAATGCATCTACAATGACATCCCCTTTCATGGGGGTATAGGTGATGTCAAAGTCTATTGATTTTAGGTACTCCACCCAACACCTCTATAGGAGATTAAAATATTTTTGAGAGGAGATATAACGCAATCCCTTGTGGTTTAAATACACAATAAACATTTTCCCATAAATTTGATGTCACCATCATTTAAGTGTGTGCATTATAGCTACAACTTCAAGGTCTTAGGTAGGATAGTTCTTCTCATGAGGCTTAATCTGACGAGATCCAGATGAAACTACATGATTACCTTTCATAAGAACAAATTCTAAACCAAAAGCTAAGGCATCACAGATGACCACATAGCCTTTCCCTACGTAAAAAAGATTTAACATTTTCATAATAGTCAAAATATTCTTTAGCTCAGAAAAAGAACTCTAACATTTATTATACATGGCAATCTTCACTCCCTTTTGAGTCAGACTAGTAAATAGAGAGGAAAATAATGAGAATTCCATGACAAACTGGCAATAATATCCTGCTAATCCCAATAATATTTGAATGTAAAAAACATTTTATTATTGGTACCAAGTCATAACAGCCTTCACCTTCTCAAGTTCTACTAATATTCTTTGTTCCGACACTTTGTTCCCCTAATAATTTCTCTTCCTAAATCGAGAAATCACACTTAGATTGTTTGGCCTAATGTTGGTGATTTCTTAGTAGACTCAACACTATTCTAAGATGATGCACATGATCCACCTCAGACTTGGAGTAGAAAAGAATGTTTTCCAAAAACCCTACCCCAAAGGTATCAAGATACTTTTGAAAAATACAATTCATCAATTCCATGAAATCTCATAGAGTATTTTTTAGGACATAGGGCGTAATAAGGTACTCGTAATGGACAAACCTACTCCAAAAACCGGTTTCCTGAATGTTATATTCTTTTATCCTCATATGATGGTAACTATATTGAAGGTTGATCTTTGAAAACCACATCACCCATTTCAAAAATTCTAGAATATCATAAATCCATGGAAACAATTATTTTTTATGTATCTTAACTCTATTTATCTTTCGATAATCAGCACATAAATGGAGAGAAACAACCTAATTCATGGCGAAGAGACCCAGTGCCTCCCAAGGTGACACACTTGGGCATATAAAGACTTTCTCAATAAGATCATATAATGAGGAATTTAGTTATTTTAGTTTAGCTGGAGCCATTTTGTAAGAGGGAATAGAAACTAGTTGAGTTCCATGAATTAAGTCAAAATAAAATCAACCTCCATTACTAGTGGAATACTAGAGAATCCATAAGGAAACACTTTGGGAAACTCTATGATAACTAGAGGGAGATCACACCACAAATATTCCCACTCCAGATCAAATGAAAACACTGATATTACTTTCCCCGTCTCTAGATAAGATGGTCTATCTCTATTCAAACTTGGGTCACAATCTCCTTGGAAGACAATAGACACACAGGTGGGTGTAGTAAGGTAGACCTATCGAAGATAAAACCTTATTCGAGTTTTATTTACAATGATTCATTCCATCCCAAATATGATGTTAAGAGATTTTATATAGAGAATAATAAAACTAATATAAATCTCAACATATAATAGATATAAGACACATGAAGGACTAAGCAGAACCTCCTTTCTTTTCGTACCAAGGGGTGTAGTAATATCCATTACACAAGATAAAATCTCCATAAGAATATTAAGTATATTTATGATATGGGTTGAAATAAACAAGTTTTATGAACCAATATTAAATAGATTAGTCATTATAGATGATGTTATAGTAATGCTACCCCTCATAGTAACTGGACCCTAATCAGCTTCCTCTGGAGACTCTTCCACTACATGAGGATGCATCGTTTCAGATTTCTGTTTCTCAAACTCTTTTGTACCTGAATCATTTTATTTCCACTTAGTTGTTGGAGGTAATAATGATCATGTGATACTATGAAGAGTATAAAAGTTATGTCATAATTTTTATAAGTTCGCTAAACATCCGCAGAAGACATGGTTCTTAGGTTCCTCGGAACAAACACTTTTTGAATTCCCTGGCTAACCACACTGGTTGCATATCAAAGGGATTTTTTCAAGCACCACAGGAGGTTGAAAATGTATATGTTGTCGAGAACCAGTACAAGATTAATTATGCTTCCTCTTTCCTTTAAAGGAACTCATTATACCACTAGGATAAAAAGGAACTCCATTCAACCCTCACTTTATAGCCATATCCATCTCAACTATCATTTCCTTATCCATCACATCAGCATAAGTGAGGATATTTAGTAAGAAAACTGGATAAAATATATCTTATTAAATCCCTAAATCGAATCTTCAAGCCTTAATCCAATCATTTGATACAATCTCAGGTGAAAACTACACCAACTCAGCAAAGTGATTTGAATACTCAGTCCTGGATCTTTTTTCATTATCAATCTATAAAAACTCCATAGCCTTGGCCAACACCATTGATTCTGGATAGAAATGGTTGGTGAAAAAAAACCTAGAAGTACTTCCACTATAATCCCTCATGTTTCTTTATTGTCATAATCAGGTCCCCCCATCTTCAACTTTGTCCCTCTAGTACGAAGGTGGAGAACTTCACCTTGATCTCATCCAGTGTCTCTAAGAACTCAAACAGAAATTATATCCTAGCCAACCATTCCTCGACAAGTTGAGGATTGGGGGATCCTTTGAAAATTGGTGGTTTCTGGTGAAGGAACTCTTGATAGTGATTTCAAAGAAGATTTCCCTAGGTATCCATAGCTGGAGACAGAACGGGGACTGGAGGTGGTGCATGTCCCTGAGATTGGACGGTACGCATGATCACCTCAACAAGAGTTAGATCAATAGTTGGATTACCTTGATGAGGATCAATAATATCCACTTCCTGGGTTTAATTTGTATGTCTTATTGGACGCATGATACTACACAACATCAATAGAAAAAATTAATACATTAGAGTAACACTCATACTGAGTAATGAGATATATTATTCTCAACAGTAGGAATAAACTAGATTTGGATTTCACTCCTTCCAAATCATAAAAGGGAAAAGGTTGGAGTTAATTCACTAGATATGTTTCCCTAACCACCCTTATACACTTAAGGTTCATTGTGGTGAGAGCTGGATTGGCACTCAATTGAAATTACCTCATACGTCCTAAAAATATTTCACAAAAGCATATTGAATTAAAGTCAAAATTTCAACCTGCCTTTGATACCAGTTTTTCATTAACCAGCATGGGTATCCTGGTAACCCAATAATCAATCTGTTCATAACATATCCTAAAGGGAATTCATGATCCCCACGGGTTAGCAATAGAACCTAGAATCATACAAACTATCTGTGGGAACTGTTTTTCCACTATCAATGTACAAAGAAAAGAAGAGAGTATGCCTAACAAAAGAAAAATCCACTAGGAGTAAAGTACCAAAAATAATAAGGCATAAACAAGCCCAAAGTACAAAAAACCAAAAATAAAAACAATGAAAAACAACCCAAGTCCCCAGGGACATAACTCACCATGTCAAGGTTCAACTATTGGATCCACCACCAATAGATAATTTTCACTTACTGGAACATTGAAGAAGATAATCTATAACCCCTGAAGGCAAAGGTAGGGTGTGAGATAAAAATCCCAGTGGGGTCTTACCATAGATTCCATACAAATTCAAATAAAATATTTACCAAAATATTTCTTCTAATTTTAATGTAAATAGGTTTTGAATTTTAAAATTAATTAAACAAATCATGATATACAGTTCAAATGAACGAAAAAACTCATTAAGAAAAGGTTTTACAAATGATGGAATATTTATAAAACAATGGATTGAATATATCAATTATATAAAATATTTTATGTAAATTCATAAGACCTTTAATTTAGTTTAAAACCATTGGAATACATTTATATCTCAAATATAAATAAAAAACAAGTGACATGGTCATCTTCCAAATAGGTATGATAGTATTTTCGGATATAGGACACCACACTCTCTATATTATCACATCAATATGTGTACTCATACGTCCTATGGACATCTGTCAAAGAGAAATCGTCACCATCACCTAAGGGATGTGACCTACGAAATGTATATTTTCAAATGTTGTAGTAATCATATAGTGTGTCCAAAAAACTCACAATATACTTAATGCTTTCATATGCACTTACACAATAAATGATGGGAAATTTTTTTAAGACTGATTAAAATACAATTAAATCTCATAATTCCATTTAAATGATAATTTTCTATTTACAACCAAAATAGGTTTTAATAAAAAAATGCCTATTTTATAAGAAAAACCCATTGGGGTTTAATCAAAACATTTTAAACAGATTTCCCAATTTCACAAATTCAAACAATTTCATAACAGGCCCCCAATTCATTGGAACTGGGGTTTTAACAGATCTTCCATCAAATTAAATTCTACAATTAAATTCAATAATGATAATATTTCCATCAAAAATAGAATAGAATTTTTTTTTCAATTTAAATTTGAGAAATTAAAATTTCCATGCCAAAAAAACATTTTTCTAAAAAAACCCCAATTCAGCAGAATTGGGTTTCTCCAATAAATCATTTGAAAGCTAAAAAATTAATATTGAAGAAAATTCATTTGAATTAAAACAATTGAAACATAAATAATGAAATTAGGGTTAATATAAATTAGTCATCATGAGGGAACCACCTATCTCAATGTTATCGATGTCAGCGGAAAAGACAAACCACCCCATGTGGTACAATACGCCTCCTCAAGGCCATATTTCATAAAGGTCGACACACCAAAGTTAAATGTTCATCAATGGGTCCTAAAACCAATGTAATTTATTTTATTTTGAAATAAAATTTCCCATGCGATAATACATTCTATCTCCTGGATAGTTTCTAATTTATCATTTAGGTCAAAGTATGTGCATTCATTATTCTCAATCAAGAATAATTATATCTTTCAATAAAATCTTAAAAATTATTCTAAGATAATTTTAAATTATTACATTATAATTATTCATTTTATTAATTGATTAATTATTTTCTAACTATTACCCTTTATAAATTATTATTTTTTTCAAATTTATCTAATTATAATATGATTTAATTATTGCTTGATGGTTATTTACAATTATAATTTCAATTACTCATTAATAATGTTACTTTAAATAAAAGTACTCTTAATGATTTTATAAATATATCTAGGTATATGAATATATATATATATATACACATATGTATATATATCTATATATCATTAGATAATTAATATAAAATTTATCATTTCTTAAATTTTATATTATCATTATTAGAATATGTTGTTTTCTATTAATTTATTCCCTATTTTATTATTATTATTATTATTATTATATAATGCATATAATAAAAGAGGGGAAAAATAAATAATAATAAGAAAAAAACCTAAGGATGAATGAACAGGCAAGGGGGCACGCACACCAGCTGATGGAGGATACACCGGTCCGATATTAATGGTTAGAACTCAATTAAGGGGTACTTATAAGATCTGATGCCTACCAGACTCATCTAGAACAAACGACACCAATGAACTGAATGAGTTGTGGTATTTCAAAACCACATAGCCATGAAACCATCCACCAATTTGAAACCACTAAAGAAATCCATTATTTAACCTAAAATTTATTGAGGAGTTTGTGATTCAACCACATAAGGTGTTTAAAAAATTTTGATGGTAAAAATGAGAAATAAATGGAGTTTTGGGAAGTACTATTACTTAAGAAATGGCGGTCTGGCACAAAAAACAGAGAATATGAACATTAAACCAATTTTTGGAATTAAATTAAACTAATAATGTAAATTATTTGATATAATTATTAAATAATATAAAAATTATAAGAAAACAAAACAAATTATTGTTTTTCATGAATTTTATATGTCCCATAGGTTAAATACATCATTATGGACCCAACGATGTCCTCATATATCTCAAAGGATGATCCTTTTGATAGATATTAAAGATTTATTATTTAAAAATCAGAATAAATAAATAATTAAAATAAAAATGGTTATTTTTGTGTGTGAGACATCCAAATTCTCGATGCATACAAATATAATACCCCATATGGGGTAAACCCCTCATTCCAAACCCATCAGTGGTCTCATATTTCCTCTAATTCATGAATTTTTGGAGATATTTAATTATTTCTAATAAATAATATATTTAATATTATTTAATAACATTATCTCACAAGTGATACATCCACATGTTTAGAATCTTCAAATGTTATAACCCTCTTAGGGTAAACAACATATTCCAGACATAACGGTGATCTAAGATTTCTCATACGACGTACTTTTTTGGAGTTATTCAATTTTTTTGAAAAAATATTTCTAGATTAATATATTAAAATTAATATTTTTATTCAGTCTTATTAGAGGCTTTACGGTCCTTAGAATGTCACAATAACTTTATGTCGAACTAAAAATTATTTAATTGATCATTCTAAGATATTAACTGGCATTTAATTCTCTTAATAAATTTATCGAAAATTCTCAGATAAATAATTTTTTACACATAAGATATTAATAATTCAACCCAAGAGGGTTTAGGAATATGTAAAATAGTAATGAGATGTTACATTATCAATCTATACATACAATATATCATTTTTATTCTTTCTAATTCACACGCTAATAAAGTGATAATGTCGTTCATGGATGTGTAGACTACTGCATCCTCATTGTGATGCAATTATTTTTTTTTCATCATGAAATCATAAGAATGATATATATAAGTAAATATAATTAAATAAAATTTTATTTATGATATAATTTTCATTCTGAAAAAAAAATGTTACATACCATCTTTTCATAATGATCATTGAAAAATGAGAACATTACTAGTGTGTACGTATGACCTGTTGTCTCCATAATGGCAATGTTGGTTCATTTCTCATAGCTGTATTTCCTATTTTATTTTAAAAGTATAATTGAGGTAAAATTTTGATATTTATTTCATGATTATTATTACATAGATGTTTAAATAATGACTTAATTGACCATCTTGGCCTATTAAATTCATTATTGATAGAAAAACAGAATATGGTCAAAATGCCTGAAATAGATATTATTGATTATATATATATATATAACTTTTTTATAAGTGAAATACAAGTAATAATAAAATTAGTAGTGTTTTCAATGAAATTAAATAATTAAACTAATTTTATTATTCTAGATGATGGAGAAAAAAACATGACAAATCAGACTCAAGGTATGGGATTTCTTAACTATATTTATATTCATTGGGGAAAAATTTTATGTCATTGTTTATGTTATACCCATAATATATGTGTAAATACCTATTATTGTTTTACTATATATTTATACTTTTATTGTGTGGATTTAAATTTTACACAAATAATTACTTCATTGATTTATTTTCACTCTAATGATATGATCTTTTAAAGGTATTTTCTCATCTAACTTTTATTTATGTGAGATATATTCCATATTCACAAATTATTTTTTTGTTGTATAGGGAATATAATAAAAAGGAATGTATTTGATTGTTATTATCCTTAAACATTTAGTGTTTTACATATCCTTTTTATTATTTATCTTTCCTTGGGTTTTTGATTTTAAAGTTACCAAAGCTATATTGGATTTTTGGTTCCAATTTTCATTATTTGAGATTTTTTTATGTTATACAACTATATTATTTTATGAGGTTTGTATAATTATAATTTGACTTTTTATATCATTAATATCCTCATTATCATGATATTTTATGTTCATTTTACATTATTCATCCATGGGGCATATGATTCAAAAGTTTCAAGGTGGAATGGGACACTTTGGAATGTTTAAAGGTTATTTTCATCATTAATGTTATTAGTTATATTTTAATGGTATTTAAATTCATCAAAGTCAAAAACCCTTATTGTTAATTATTCATCTCTCAGGATATTTTGTATTGATACCATCCACATTCTTTTATGGGTGTATTAGGATTTTTTCAAATATATTTGTATGGAAGTCATTTCTTTTCCACCGGAAAACAATATTTCTAAGAGATTATTATAAAACCCATTTCATTTCCATGGGTTAATCATTTTTCAATGAGATTGTTTTTGAACCAGTTTATTTTATATGGGTTAATCATGTTTCGAAAATACTATTAAGGAACACCTTTCTTTTCAATGGATTAATCTTCATTCGAATAGATTTTTGTTGAACCCATTTGTTTTCAATGGGTTTATCATATTTTTTTATTTTTATAATGATAGTGTTTTATTTATGGTACTTGAGAATTATATGACATGGATGAGATTGATACATCTGACACAAATTTTTTATCCCCATTATAGCTCATTGGTTATCCCTATATAGATTATATAAAGCGGTGATCCCCATTATAGCTCATGGAAAATGGGTGAACTTGATATAGATTATATGAATGTTGATCCACATTTTAGACCTCTGATACATTGGGTAATGATAATTTTGGAAGTCATTCTCTTGGTTATTCCAATTTAAAGGGTTTTGAAAGGGTTTTATGAAAGTGATTCTCAATGTTTCCAAAAAGGGTTTTAATTTCCCGTTAGGAATTTATAATGTATCTAATGATTGTGATTATTATGACATGTATTTTGATTATTTATTTTTATGAATGTTTCCTTTTCCACATTTTCATTTTTTATGACCCATGTATTAGGGGTTATGAGTTCTTTTATGACTTTCCCATGCTCCTTGATTATGTCATCTTACCCTTATGAAATATTATTCTCATTGATGACATTCAATTATGAATGGTTATGTTTACCCTTATAGAGAATTTGTAACCACATTTATTATTTTTCCTTTTCCTTATGTTTTAGTAAATTATTTTGAGAAAGTTATGTCTACCATGGATTTAATATGGATGATGATGATGTATTGTTGTTTAAAAGATATGCTGGGTTAAGTAGGATAAAGAATCATTTAGAGTCATGAAAGTTGTTTATGTAAGAGTTTTTATTAATTATCTAAGACACTAAAGATAAAAGGACCTATAGAATATAAGTGATCCAAGTTTACCTTTTTATGTTGTTTGGTTTTCATTGAAAAAATGGGGTCATAATTATCAATATCATATTCAGGAATGTAATGTTATAGATTTCAGTATAGGATCTAGAAGTGTGGGTTCTGGGTTATTATAATTCCACAAACATAATAATACCTTATTATATGAAGGATACTGTATTTATTATTTTAAAAATGGTTGATGAAGGTTTTAGGGATGTTGGAGAAGAAACAAAACTAAGACATGTTGACAAAATCAATACATCTTCTTTGGAAATCCATCTTTTCTTGACAACATAAGAACTCTAAGATTGGTATTCTATCTAAATAAGACCAATGTAATGATGTGAGGGATTCAAGGAAGGAATTTTTTATGTATTGGAAAAACCAAATGGGTTTTACTTATATATTAATTATAAGAATATGTTCATTATTATAATAGTGGGGAGGGTCACTCTTGGAATTTCTCAAAATATTTTATTAATATAAATTAATTATCAAACACCAAATGGATCCAAAGTTAGTTATTTATTATATATGTAATGTATAGGTCACAATACCCATATATAATAAAATTATAAATGTTTTGTGTATATTTATACCTTTATCTTTTTTTAACCACTATTTAATACATTTAACTCTTACCATGACAATCTCAATTTTTACAGTTTGATGGTCAATATAGTTACTTCAAAATGAAAAAGACTGATAAATTGGTAATTTTGGATATATTTATCATTATACTAATATATTGGACTAAATTGATATTTATTTGAATTTTTTAGTATTTTAAAAAATATTATTTATATAAAATTTCCATAATGTCAATTTTTAGAAAAATTCATTACCTTAACTTCAATAATATAAAAACACCTATAAAATTAGATCAAAAAATTATATTATATCCATGACATTTGAAATGTGTCTATATGGTAGTTTTATCAAATTATTCATCTCAAATTATATTTATTATAATATTTTTAATATCCTGTATTTTATTTTTTCATTAATTAAAAAATTATCATGTCATCATTGTGTAAATAGTTAAGGTTATTAATTCTCCCCAAAAAAATTAAAATTAACAACCATGATGAAGAAAAATACATTATTTTTCAAAATTATATTTATATTAAATAATATCCTCTAAATAAGTTCATTTTAAAAAATATTTTATTTATTAAAAATAAGAGTGTGACATGTTTGACTTTTCTTTATGTAAAAAATTATAACGGACATAATCACATACAAGTGGAATAAAAAGGTAATAAATTAGACAATTGGATTATTATAAAGTATAGATAACAATACAATAAAATATAATCAAGTTCTATGTTTATTTTATTGTCATTGTCATTTTATCTTTAACCATTAATTACCTGATTAACCCTTTACTGTGGTAATAAAAACTACTAATTGTTTATTCATATTGTCTTACAAATAAAAGGGAATTATTTAATAAATTTGTACCAACTTTTTCCAAATATTGAATCCTTTTCCTGAAATTGAAAATATAATAGTGGTAAAAATTACTTTAAAACTACATAGGCAAAACACTACAAAAACTATTTTTAATAAAATTTATTTTTAAAATGTAAAATGGTTTTATACTAAATTAATGTATAAAATAAATTTTCAAAAATTTAATTGGATTAACTTAAATAAAAAATAACTAATTAAAATTTTAAAACTAATCCCAAACATATTTTTATCTTGAAAATGCAATAAAATAAAATAGTATTTTCAATAAAAATAAAAAACTTTCATTATTCCTTGGAAAATAAATATTTTCAAAAAATCACAAAAAAATAAATCTAATATTATGTTGATATTATGAATTAAAAAATTAAATTCATTTTTTCAAATTAAAATTTTATAATTTTAAAATTAATATTTTGAATATAACCATATAAGAAATGAGATTAATATAAATATTTCCTTTTTTAATTTTAAGAATTAGAAAATATATTATAATGAATATGAATATTTAATTTATTAAAAATAATAAATATAAACAATAATTATTATATAAATACCAAGGTCATAAAATTATCCACCTTTTGTAAATTTTATCTGTACAATTTTATTCAATTGTTAAAAATGCAATTATACTTTTCCATCATAGAAAATTTTGATTCCCATATTACTTCTTCAACCATATTGTTTCACACAAAAACTTGTCCTGATGAATTAACTTATTCCCCAATACTTACTTTATATAATAACAAATTCGAGTAATATTTTATTCATAAGAAAGGTTATCTTTGAATTAAAGTACCTCGGCAATAAAAAATGAGATGAATCTTTCATATATTTCATTAACATCGAAATATGAAAAAACATTGTATACATGTGATATATTTATAGTAAAATCCACTAGAAATGATATTGATCTAACATTATATAGTATTTCATATTTTATAATGAATATTATACATGACTTTCCCTTCATACCATACTGCATAAAACTTTTCAATGGACACATTTTAAGAAAAACCTAATCACATACATCAAACCATATTATCTAGGTAACATTTGTTCATACTATGAGTTATCCTCATATGTTGTTGAATCATATTCACCTTATCATCCAATTAATTTACCAAATATTTTCCTATAAAATTATTTTCACCTAATTCATCCAAAAATAATGGATTTTTACCTCTATTTCTATATAATTCCACAACATGTTCCATTTATATAAAGTAATGAAATATGTCATTATAATAAATCTCAACTAAAGAAAGATTATAGCCCCAAATTTCATGGTAATACATCGAAAAAAGTATGAATCATGTTTTACAATGTCTAATTTAATCGTTCTAACAGTCTATCATAGTTATGATAATAAGGTTTTCTAGAATTTAATTTAGTAACCAAAGACTTATGAAGAACTTTCCAACTAGTAGAAGTGAACTTATAATCATGGTCAAATACAATAGAGGTAGAAACACCATGTAACCAAACTATATTCTTAAGATATTATCAATAAATTTGATCTGAAGGTAAATTATCTTGAATTGTAATGAAATGTGTATATTTATCTAGTAGATCAATAATAATCCAAATTTCATTATTACCTCAAGAATTATTTAGTACCTCATCATGAAATCTGTGGATATATTTTCTTATTTCAACTATGGAACAGGAATATGATGAAAATTTACCTTAAGTAATTTTTATTTTACTTTAGCATGTTGACACGGTAAACTTTTCATAGTAAAGTCTATAACATCTCTTTCTAATCCATCCCACCAATAATACTTCCAAAGGTCTATGTATATCTTAGTACTGCAAGGATGAATATAAAATGGGGAACCATGAGCTTTTTTACCACAAACTCTTCAACTAGGAATCAAATGAAACACATATTCGTTTCCTAAATCTTAAAAGACAATATTTATCAATGTAAAATTTTGGAAAATAAACCTTACTAACCAATTTTAAATTTTCTTGTAAATAATGGTCTTCCTTATTGGACTAATTAATTCTTTATAATAAACATTATTACATGAAAACATTAAAAAATAGTGGAAGTTCCTACATCCACAACTTCTAGGCAGAAATTCATTAAATCACTAACCAAATAGCCATATTCCAAATATAATAAGTTTAAGGTAGCATTATCTTTTTAACTCAAATATTAGACCACTTTATTTTATTCAGGATAGTAATGAATCTTGTAATCATAATCCTTAATCATCTCCATCCATATTCTCTGCCTCATATCCAACTATTTTTGAATAAATATATACTAAAATATTTTATGGTAAATATATATTTCAATCTTAGGTATATATAATATATTACAATAAATATTGTAATTAAAAAATGTAGTAGATAATTCCAAACCCTATGCAGGATAATTTAACTCATGATGTTTTATTTTCCTAGAAGCATAATAAAATACCTAGTCATTCTGTATTATAACAAAACCAATTCCCTTCAATGAATTATCACTGGTGATAATATAATCACCACTTCTCGAGGGATGGGCCAAAACTAGTGAATTCACCAATATTCTTTTTAAATATTGAATAACATTCTTTTCATTATTTTTGTAAGATAAATTTAACATCTTTTCATGTTAACATAGTTAGTGGATTTGATAACTATTAAATTTTTTCATCAAACTATAGGTAATATCATTCTAAAAAAAGAAAACAATGAATCTAAGTATCATTTGTAGGTCTTTTCCATTAATTTAACACTTTTTTTGTTGCATCAACTATTGTTACATCTTTATTTGTAGTATTACGATGAAAATAAATATATTGTAACCAAAAATAAAATTTTCCCATTTTTTCATAAAACTTATTTTCTTTAATGGTTTGTATAATAATCCTTACATATTTTTCTTGATTCTCATTACTTTATGAAAAATCCAAAAATATAATCCATTAAGACAACTAAAAAATATTTAAATATTCACATAAGACTCTATTCATAAGGTCCATAAATTATGTAGGGACATTTTTAACCCAGAGTGAATAACTACAAACTCATAATGCCTATATCAAGCCTAAAAGAATGTTTTTAGAATTTTTTCCTCCTTCACCTATATCTAATGGTACCCATATCTCAAGTCATCCTTTTAAAAATACTGATCTCCCTACAGAAAATTGAAAAAGTAATCAATATGATTAAATGGATACTTATTCTTATTATTTATGATATTTAAATCCCTATAATCAATGATTTTTTTAGAATCATCTTTCTTTTAAAAAAATAAAATAGCATCACCGCATAGAGAAGTTCTATGATGAATGGAAACATTATCTAAAAACTCTACCAATTATTTTTTTAATTCTAAATTTACTTATTGATCCTTTTGACAAGGGGGTTGAAAATTTACATAATGTTAGAAATGAATTAAATAAATTATTATACTTTCTAACAAGGTATAACAATGGGAAAATAATTAGGGAAAAAATCCCAGTATTCATTTATAGCTGACACATCATTAATATGAATTGTTTCTTTATTTTAACCAGTATGTGGAAAATAAATTTAATTTCAATATGTTAATAGTTCCCCAGCTTCTAGATATGTTATCAAAGGTATGGGTTCTTTATTTTATAAAAACTAAATCTATTTCTGAAAAACAGTTTTTTATCTCTACATTCTATATTTCTATAGTAAATAAAATGACAATACATACCCCTATTAACATAAAACTCGTATTGGGTAAGGACAAGAAGGTTTTCAGGTAAATCCTTTCGATAAAAAATGAAAATGATATTCCTATAATTTATTTTTCCTTTTAACACTCATCCTATTGTTTTTACTATGAGTTATGGGTCCATTTGAGGAGGTGGAATTTTCAATTTACATGAAAAGTGTTTAGAAATGAAATATTTAGTTTAACCCGAATCAAAAATGATATTATAATAATATTAAAAAATATATACCTGATGCCACTTTTTGGGCTGGCCCAACATCTGCTGAAGTAGTTTCAAAGTATTTCACCACACAATTCATCTTATAGTATGGCTGAATCCCATTATTTGTGTCATTATTCGGGAAATTATATGCATAATGCCCCACATCACCACATTTAGAAAAAATTGTCTACTAATAAAAATTGAACCTACCACTAACAATATTAGTTTAATTATAATAATTTTCTATAGGTGGAGACATACCACATGTTAATCACCTCCATGATTTTATAAAAAAATTCTTCAGGTTTTTTACCTCACATTCAACAAACTGGAAACTTGTTTTTCTTACATTCAGTTTTTATTGATTGATTATTCCAAATTCCATTAAATGTTGAAATTTTTTTCTTCTTATTTTCATGAAATACATGATCATTCCAATACTCCACCTCTACCCTCCCATCACATTGAACAAGTTCCTCATGACTTTATAATTCATGTGAAGTAAATTCCCTTAGATTTTTTAGATTTAATACTGGGTTAAAATGATTTATTTTACTATCAGGACCCTATAAATGTTTTTGAGTTTACCATAACAATCAAGTGAATTTTACTTCATACGCTGTAACTTAATCTTCTTACTTTTGTTTTAATTCTAGGAATTGCTTTTAAGTCCCAAGATGAACTACCCTAGTAAAATATTTCTCAAGTAAAAGACTCTTATATTCATCCAATTCAAAGCATAAATACCTTCCCTTTCCCTAATATTATTGAACATTAACCAGAATTGGTCAGATTCACCTTCAAAATAACAAATTTCAAGACAAATATTTTGAAGATATGAATACCCCATGATCTTAAATATCATTTCTATGGCTCTAATCTATTCCATATACCATTGGGATAGATGATCCACTAAATGAGACAAGTTTTTTTCTTTATAAAATGTTCCACTATCGTCATATTATTTTAGGGTAGATCTAGATAATATATTGAGTGGATACCACTACTATTTATAACATGGATAAACTAAGAAATTAATCCCCAAAACTTCTCAGTTCCAGTTACAACCATTCTAGGTTAATCATTCAGAAGGATATGTTCTTCTTGGGGCCTTCTAACTTCGACACCCCTATTCCCTCTTTGGAGAAACATTATGAAAAATTATATTTTAAATGAAGAAACATGGTAATCCACAAATTCTATATTATTTCAACTAGGCTATATAGTAAAAATTTTCAAGGTATTCTATCAACATTATCCTAACCTCTATAGTTTTCTAAAATTTCCTCCAATACCAACTCTAAGTACTCTACCCTTTATATTACATAATATTGAGTTTTATGTTAAGAATTAATCCTATTAAATTGGAGTATCTCTTCATGTTCATATCTTTAATTAATTGGGTAATAAATCATACATAGGAAAACCATATAATAAAAATTGGATGCCTTCAATATATATCCATTTTACCACACTATTAATCTTTTAAAACATAACATGATTTATTTTCATGAAAAATATTAACGACATTCAAATTGATCTATTAGTTTCCCATACATATCCTCAAATCCTATGAAATATTTTTAAAATTGTGTGATGAGAAATAATATATTATTATGTTATATAAAAATAAATTTATAAAACATTAGTCCTTGAATACATATAAAAATAAACTTTTCACTCAAAATAATTTTTTTACCCATGATATATTTTTATTTTAACAAACAATTCTACAAAACATTTCATAATAAATCTTAAATGAAAAATAAAACCCATAAAGGTGTCGTTTAGTATAGGATAAACCCATGAAACCATTTTAAAAAAATTATAACTTTCACCCTTAAAATAATTATATACAATCATTTGAATAAAAACCCAAGAACATACTTTGGGAAAACATTAGATTTATTTAAAACATAGCAATAATAGATAAATAATACAGGTAAATTGTTGAATCATTTTATTATTATACTTACTTGTGGAGAAACCTTCATGGTTAAACAAGAATTAACCCTCACAATCATATAATAAATAACCCTCATGGTTATTCCTAGAGTAACCATCACAATTGAATTTGGAATAATCATCATGGTCAACATCCAGATAAAAAATCATAATAAATTAAAGAGATATCATTGAATGAACTATATTTTTTTATAATGGAACAACCCATAAACATAAAAAATTCACAATAACCATAACATAATCATAAAACATGAATGATTGCAACATAATCAAATTCCTGGAGAATAAGAACATAATTAAGAATTAAATTTTGAAAATAAAAAAGAAAATATCTTCTTTTAAAATAATTATATAAACATTTAAAATAAAAATTAAATAAAATATTAGTTATAGATGTGAGAAAATTCACCCATTCTCTATAAGTCGAAAAAACATTCCATCTATATTTTTTAGAAAAGTCAAAAAAGTACATTGTAGGGAAAACAAAAATAACCAATTTAAAACCATTTCATAATAATTGAAACATGGGTAAAAATAAATTTTAATAATAAAATAAGAAAAATATAAACATTTTTTAAAATATTTTGAGAAAATATTGACATGTTATAAAATGAGAGTATTAAGGGAAACATTTTTAAAAAATAACATTTAAAATAAAGTCTCATACCTTGAGTCTAACACATCACGTTTGATCTCTGTATTCCTAAATAATAAAATTATTCTAATTTTATACATCATGAAGAAATTTTTCTATGTTTATTATTAATTTTGTATCACTTATTACAATTTTATATATAAATAATTAATCACTTATGTTCATGTTGGTTGTTTTGATGATATTTTGAACTTAAGTCCAAAACGACTATAGTTAGTTAAATATGGTAAATGATTTAATTATTCCATAATATAATAAATATTAATCATGAAATATTTATAATTTTTATTCATTAATTATTTTTTTTCAATCCATGTATTAAATATGGTTATGAAAAAGAAATTATGTTACAATCATTGAAAAGTTAGGTCGTATATACACTTGAGTGAAGCTTAAATTTTTTAATGGTAATTATGTAAAGAAGATAAATATTATTTTGTCTCTATATAATGATAATAATATCATGAATATCATATAAATTATTCAAATAAACTTATATATATCATCCATGTGATTTGGTGTTGATAAACGAATCACATCGCTTCGTAGAGGTGGTATTCACATGTAGGCACAAATAACATTATAATTTTTCCATGCAAGAAATGGTTAGAAAATAAATGATATATTAACCATTTAGAATGATAAATATTTCATTATAAACATTAATTTCATCAATATATCTATTGTTGAGAGATTATAATGGATAAGAAATTACATTATTTCATGAGGTTGTAGTCTTCCATACCCACATACAATGAACTATTTTCCCATTTAATGGAAATAGAGATCAATATAAGTAATTTAACTAACATAATAATATATTAATATAGGCATGATAAAATAATTATTATTTTATCAGGGTTTTAAAAGGTTTTAGGGATGTGGATGAAGAAATAAAACTACGACATGAAAATAGTATCTATAAATCTTCTGGGGAAACCCTTCCTTTCTTAACACATTAATACCTCTAAGATTGGTATTATAAATATGAAAATACGTTTTTAATGATTGGAGAGATTATAAAAATGTAACTTGGTAGGTATTAGACGAAAAAATGGGGTTTTATGTGTGAATAAATGAGAATATTTCATTCCTCTTTACAAGAGAGGGGAGGAGCACTCTGGTAATTTTTCAAAATATGAAATTAATATAAATTATGTAACAAATTAAAAAGGGATAAAAAGTCGTTTATTTTGAATATAATATTATTATAAGACTAAATAAATTAATAAAATCAAATTTATTCATGTTTTTATAATATTTATACCCTTATCTTTAGGATTTAACAAATATTTAACCGCTGTTAATCTCACGGGGACTACATGAAAGTTTATTTTTTGAGGGTTAATATTGTCATAATAAAATGAAAAATGACCCATAAATGGACCATTGTGCATATTTCAATCCTTATTCTAACAAATTATATGAATTTTACATTTTTAGTAATTTTATATCAATTAATAAAATTTTATTTTCAAGAAAATATCAATAATTTCTATTTTTATAACAATTCATTACATTGACATTAATAATGTCCAGAAAAAAACTAAAATTTAGACCAAAAAATTTATTATATCCATAAAATGTTCAGGTATTCTATTAAAATTATTGAAAACATTGAGTATATCCCCTAGAAAACTCCATGTTATACAATATTTTAGTTATTTAAAACCATAGTGTCACATGTTTGACTATTATTGAAAAAAATATTATAAAGGACATAATATTGTCAATGTTGCATAAAAGGTAACTATTTCACCCTTTATATGACTAAGGATGATATATAATCTTCTAATAAAATTTAATATTGCTTTATGGTAATTTTATTGTAGTTATTATTTAAGTTTTAACATTTAATTACCTAATTTACCCAATATCGTGGTAATAATAATTACTAATTTTACTATTCAATGGATAAAACTAAAACGGACGTATTTACTAAATTATTTCCTAGTGATTCAAAATATGAGATAAATTTTTCAAAAATCAGAAAAGTGGAAAATTTTAATTTATAATTAAACCGGAAAACATAATGAAAAAAAACATTTTAGGATAAATTCCATTTTAAATATAAAATTATTTTCTACTAAATTAAATTATAAAATTGATTTTAAAAAACATAATTGGATTATTTTAAATCAAAATGAACTAATGAAAATTTTCATAATAATCTTAAAAATAATTTTACCTTGAAAATAAACTAAAATAAAATACAGATTTCAATAAAATTCATTATTTTTAACTATTAATTAAAAAACCATATTTTCATACAATTACCAAAAAATAATTCTAATATTATTTTGACCTGAGGAATTAAAAAATGAAATTCATTTTCTCAAATGAACATTTTATAATTTTAAAATAAATATTTAAAATACAACCTTATAATAAATGAGTTTAATAAAATTATTTAAATTTTGATTTTATTAATTACATAATATATTTATAATGAATACGTCTATTTAATCAAATAATAATAATAAATTTGAAATCAATTTATTCTGTTAATACCTAGTTTTTAACATTTTAGTTAAATTTTTAGGAAGTCTTTTAGGGTCGAAAGTGGATTGGTAGGGAGAATTAGGATACTATAATGTCACAATTTGAAATATATTTCATATATTTATTTCTTTAAGTATTTCCATAGTGTATGAGTTGTAAATTTAAAATTTTATCGATTTTTTTCAGGATATATAGTTCAGGGGAACAATTTCCCTAACTGTATATGGTGACCATGCTAGTCAAAATTATATTTCTAAAAGATCATTCATGGATAATCAATGGATTTCTTGATTGTTCATCCAAACTATACAAAAATTTAAAACATATATAATATTAGTTTACTAAATTTATTTTAGATGAGGAATGATTTATTTCTTCTTCTATTTTAGTAGACTTATAATCATATCCTCCTTAATTGACCACCCTTTTTTCATCTACTCACATTGATGATTCTTCAACAAATGAGAGTGAATATTATAGTAATGTCACTCATAATCATCACTTTTATTATCATATTACTCTTTTTATGAATTATACTTCTCTATTATGGAATTATTTGTATATATTTTCCTCTTAGATAAATTTTTATTTGGGGTTTTTTAATTATATGGATTCAAATATTCATCTAAGTTCTCTTTCTATCCATTATTTAAAAAGTATCATTATTTCACACTAATTACATTTTTTTAATATAAATATCTATAAAACTATATTTCTTTATGAAAACTATTTTAATTTATATGTTTATAATTTTATTTTTTTATATAGAATCTATATTAAAGGATTATAATTGATTTTTATGTGTTATTTTGTCCTTTCAATAAATTTATTTTGACTAAAAGTGGATTTATATCCTTTAATGTATACGATTATAACCATGTATTTTTCTATAACACATGGTTCCGAATGAAATACAAAATACTATTCAATTATTAAATAACCAATATTCTATTACTAAAATGAATTAATATGATGTATGATAAAGTAATATCAACATTTCAATGTTGTTTTATTAAAAAAATACATCTGGAATATAATAATGTTTTTTTATATTATTTTTCTTTTAACCATGAATTAAAACACCATAATGTTATTTATTAAAATATTCATTTATTTTATGTTATATTTATTTGGGAAGTATGGATTATTTCATATGGGATGTTTCATTAAACAGTATTAAAAAGTGGGATGTGATTTTATTTGATGTGTTTTATTTTTTTGATGAAATGATATTAAAATAATAATTTTTTCTACTTTTATTCATTTATAAAAAATCAAGTTAAGAATTTTCTAGATAAGTTGTAATTTGAGTAATGAGTTCTAAACCAGAGCGTATTATTAATTGGATATTATCCCCATTATTAGATTAATGAAATCGTTATGAATTCCATCACCAAATATAATCATTAAGAGTATGTCAAGTATAAATATCATAGGGTTCAATCAAAAACAACTAGATGGTTCCATAAAGAAATGTATTATATTATCTCCTTATGACCTAGGATATGATGTTATTATTCTTGAAACAAGATTGATATTTATACTTATTGCAATTTCATTATTATTATTAGATATTTTTAGTGTGATGGTTTATCTTCTTATGGTGATAAATGTGTTTTATAATATCAATGTTTCAAAAGTTATTTAAATAATTATGTGAAACTATTAAATGAAACTTTTATTTGTAAGTTTAAGATTTAATTGATGTAGAATATTATTTCATTAAAATTGTAAATGTATTTTCAAACTATCAAACGAAATATATTTCAATGTACAATTTTTTTGTTTTGTAAAGTTTATCCAATGTTAATATATACTTCTATCAATATTGTTATTAAATGAAAATAAAAATTATAGTATTCATTTTTATTGGTTTAATAAAATGAAGCATTATATTTTTTATATGTATTTTCATTCTAGCATAGAATGTAATATTTTAAAAAACTATTTTCTATATGGAATTGTGGTATCCTGATAATCTAAGACCTAAATCCCAATATACAAACATGGGTTGTATGTATCTATGAATATATGTTGTGCAAGTAAAATATTAAATCTATATGGATCTAGATAAAATATTTATAGCTTAATTAGGTTTTGATTAGATGACATGTGATGTATAAATCATTTCCACATGAAGTATGATATTTAATTTTTATTTTTAGTTATGTATCTTTTATAACTTTATGTATTCATCCACATCAATAGTATATTACCTTGATTCTCGTTATGTTTACATTTTAGATATTGAAATAGTTTTATATTTGAGATGATGATTATGTAATTTTTTATTTTTATGTAGATGATGATTTTTTTTGAGTTACAATTTATATTATGGATTTATTATATGTTGTTTAATTTGAAAAGTATTTATTTCACATGTTTTATACATCTAATATATGAATTTTATAAGATTGGTGTCTTAGTGGGAGTCCAATTTTTTAAATTTTTTATTATAGAGAAAACCCTTTAAAATATATACATAAGTTTTTTAATTGGTATTTTTTTCTAGGAACTAGTGACCTGGAACCCACTTTGAGGATTTTTAGGGACCACCCAATGTATCAGGATGAGGTATCCCTAGTTTATTTGTTATATAGATACACTTATGGGGTTTCCTAATAGTTGGGTTGTTCACCTATTTCCTTGGGAAGGTGGTTCAATTACTACCACTTACAATAAGTTATTGTAATTAAACACATAATTATTTAAGACCCTTGATACTATTTGGAAGTATAATGGGGGAAAATTTACTCATTTTGGATCCACAAGTGGCATCTGAGTTCAGATGTCTAGTATCCACCATGGTTGGATGAGGGATATTCTAGGAAGGATATAACTTGTAATGGGTTTGTTTGGGGTATCTGTTATAAATATTAACACATGTTTCATCAATTTTTAGAATATTATATTGTGAATCTGTAGTCAACTTGTAGAAAAAACATGAAAATACAAGTATATTAAGTGGTTTAGGGTTCCCAATTGACATTTATCTCTTTTAAAATGATATTCCATACAAATTTAAAATTTTAAAACTCATAATTTCTAATTAGTGAGACATAAATTAAGGATATTTAGTCAAAATAATCTCATCCATTCCATGATGAATCTATTCCCTAATTTCATCATTTTTTATTTCTATTAACATAATGATAAATAAAAATTATGCCTTTCTAATTTTCCATTCATGGATCACCAATTATATTTTCCCTAATGTTTATTAGGATTCAAATTCCCTAATTTCTACCCATTCCATTTTCTATTCTTCTAATGATAATTTCCTTATATTATTTCCAACTTCACCATTTCCCCAACACACCATAATTAGATTTTTATTTTTTGGAAACAATAGAAAATAGTTTTAAGTGTTTATATGTATTAAAAAATGTAGTACCCCCAGTTTGAGTTATGTGGACTTTTTTATGCCTTTTTACGCATTTAAAGTGATTAAGATGAGTTGGGAAGAGGTTGGGAGAGTTTGGTTTGGTTCTGGATGTGTTTGGAGGCTTTAAAAGGGGTTCACGTTTTGAGCATGGTTAGTGTAAACCGTGCATATTCCCTAGAAAACTGTGCATACCCTTGTGATCAAGATAGTAGGCCTCGCACAGCCTACGCATGGTTTACCAGACCGTGCGAGGAAACTGTGCAGAACTTAGCTCTTTAAAAAGTGGAGTGTGCACAGTTAGCGCATGGTTTGCCAAACCGTGTGGGCTAACCATGCAGCCACTTAAAATTAGTGTTATAAAACCTGGGCTCACTCGGGATTCCCACATTTCACTCCCCCCTTCCTTCCACTCAAGCCTCTCTCAGGATTTTCAGTTCTCAGGGGCTATAGGGGTTCTCCCATTCAGTATGGGAGGGTTTTGAAAAGGATTCAAGGTGGTTTGAAGGTGATCTCTCCGAGGTAAGTCTCCTCCCATGGTTCCTTGGTGTTTTCCTCTAGATCTGCTCTTCCCTCCTTCTTGATTCTCAAGATCTACACTTGTTGTGTGTAGATCTAGGGTTTTTTTGGCCTAAGATGCTAATGTTTGGGCCCTTTGATGTTAGGAAAGGGTTTAAAGGGAGTTTCAAGGAGGTGTTCTACCAGATTGAGGTGTGTTTGGGCGAAAAGTCGATTTCGCCAAACCCTAAGAGGTAGGTGGCTTCTCTCTCAAATACACTTGGTGGAATTGTGTTGTGCATTTACAATTAAATTTTTTGTTTGAAATTTAATTGGTAAATCAAGTGGAAAATTTGTTGGAAAATGTATGGGTGAAGAAATTGGGGGTGTTTTCCATAAAATTGTGATTTTTGGGAAAAAATGGGTTTTGCGGGGAATGGGTTCAATTAGATGATTTTAAGATGTTGATTTTGAAATGAAATTTAACTTGAGCTTGAAAATGGCATGTGATAGTGTTTTCCATAATGTGTTATCTTGTGTGGATATGGATAAGATATTGGATTGGAATGGGTTGTGATGTTGTATAGTGGTCGAGAAAGTGCCACTATAATCAGGGAGATGGATGGATAATGGTTGGAAGGGCCACCATCAAGGAAATTGGCTGAGAAAGTACCACTTGTTGGGTTGTGAACGGTTTGGATGAGAAATTAACCCCATTGTTGGTTGATTGCTTGACTATGTTATGTTCGTGGATGGGGATTATGAGTGAAATATGAACATGGAAACCGGTGTGTGTCTTTATTGTGGTGGATTTCCCTTGTGTGGCATGTTTGGATTTGGTAATCAGTTTGAAAACGGATTTGTTATATATAAAATGTTTTATATAATTGTGTTAATGGTTTATCCTAGTGGCGTGTGTAGGGAAGTCATTTGGGGAAATCCTACTGAGTAGTTTTACTCACCCACTACTTTGGCACCTTGGTGTCTTTGCAGATGTAGTATACCGGGACATGGGAAAAGTTAAGGCATCTCCATATTTTAGAAGAGCCTCATGATGCTTGGTGTTGCATGGAGTTTGGAGCTGGAGTGGAGTTGTGGTGGTGTCACAGATTGTCTTTTCATTTTCGTTGTACTATGATGTTTTGGAATTTTTGGGTTGTATGAACCTTGGGGTGTTATGGTACGGTTGGATGAAAAAAAAATCATGCTTTATCATTGTTGATTGTTGGTGGGTTGGGATATCCTCTTGGGAGAAAATCATTCCCCACTTCTCTCTTGAAGCCCTCGGCATTTATTTCCAGCCTTTTGCGCCTTGGGAACGTCGCATAAGGCCATGTAAGCCTCACCGCCTCCTCAAGCCAATGAGGTTTGGGTGGGGTGTTACAAGTGGTATCAGTTGGTTCGGTCCTTTGGAGTTGATCCTTGGATTTGGTGTTGACATTTTTTGTGGTACATTCCTTGAGTCAGGATGGTAGCAAGGGGTAGGAATGTTGGAACTTGAAATGTATAGTATAAAAGGACGTAGCTAACCATTTTATACTGAAATTCAAGTTACTAGGGATTTGGGTACATAAGTGTTTTGAAGACACTTATAGGCATTGGATATCTCATTATTGTGGGTGTAGCCAATGAGATGATCATGACGTGCATGGTAGAAATGATTTCCCTCTATGATGCAAATTTCATTGGGGTATAATGATTTATGAAGCAATGTGACATTGTAATGTGAATAAACTGGAATTTTGAAAATGGTTTGGTTTTCAAAATAGTGAAACATGGAACATGTGGAAAAATGTGAACTGTTAGAAAGCCTTATTGTGATAGTGTTGTGTAATGTGATTTGAAGTGGTATTTCTTGATGTCTACGGAAGTGAGACTCATGGTTGTTTGTTTTCTGTTGATAGAAATGGCACGGGGTAGGCGTCGTAGAGACCAACAGGAGGAGGCTGCTGAGAATGTGGTTGCACCTGAGCCTCAGGTGAACCAGCAGCTAGTGCAAAGTATAGTGCAAGATTTCCATGATGTGGAAAGTGGAAATAGTGTGGATGAACTAAGGAATTTTGATCATGAGGTTCAGTTTAAAAAGCATAATCCACCCATCTTCAGGGTTGATTCAGAACCGGAGAGGGTAGAAGCATGGTTGAATAGAATAAACAAGATCTTTGAGTTCATTGGAATGCCGGTAGAGGTGAAAGTGAAGTTGGACATGTATATGTTGTAAGATCTTGCTCTTCAGTGGTGGGAGTTGGTAGTCCAAGCTGGGAAGGACCAGGGTTTGATTTGGGAAGGCTTTGAGCAATTTTTTAACAAACAATTCTACCCACATACATTTAGAATTCAGTTGACGACTGATTTCTTCAGTTTGAAGTAAGAGCTGATGTCGGTGACGGAGTATGCAACTAAGTTTATGAACTTTGTGCGGTTTTCAGCCAAGGTGGCAGGTAGCACGTCGTTGACGGCAAGAATATTTTAAGCGGGATTATGGAAATAATTCTGTTTAAAGATAGCGGTACTGTGTATAGATGATTACACTAAAATGGTGAATAGAGCCTCAGTGGCTGAGTGGGATCTGTTGGGAGCTCCGAGCGAGGGAAGCATGGTGGTACCCATGGGAAATAGTGGGAACTCTGATGTTGGGTCCAAGTGGAAGAGGTCAACTTATTCCCAGGGCGGGAATATAACATATAATCCGATGACCGGATTGGTGAATATTCCTCCAAAAACCCAGAGCAAGATGGGATGTTTTCAGTGTTGTTCTACAGGCCACATCAGGCGGGATTGTACGGCACAACCTCGAGCATGTCATAATTGTAAGCAGATGGGCCATCTACAACTTTATTGTCTAAATTCTCCAAGTTTGGGTGTGTGTGGCACTCCTCAGGGATCGCAGACGTCGTATGCATCGATGGGACGGGGGCAGCTGCATACCCCTCGATAGTAGAGTAATGTGGGTCATGGTGATTCTCAGAATACCACGATGCCTCAGCCGGGAAATTAAGAATATTGTGGCAAGAAAACATGTGTTTGGAGCTGACCAGCATATGGTGGATGATCATTCGGGACCATTCACAGTGCGAGGTACTATTATTTTAAATGCTACCTTGATGTAAGTGTTGTTTGGTATAGGTGCTTCACACTCTTTTATTGTTGCACGTGTGGTTGATTTGCTGGGTTTAAAAGTAGAGATGATGCCTTCGGTTCTAAAACTTCAAACCCCTCTGGTTAGAAAAGAGTGTCGAGACTTCTTTTGTAGAGCATGATGTATCATTTTGGGCCAAATTGAGATAGTGTGGGATTTCTCAGTACTTGAGATGGATGGATATGATGCAATCTTGGTCATGTATTGGCTAATAGCATTTAAGGCCCACATCGATTGTGATGCGCGAACATTGAGTTTTACGACGCATGATGGTGTTGGACATCTCTTTATAGGAGAGAGGCATGAGAAGTAGGTTGTAGAAGGATTTTTGGCACTGGAAGTTGGCACGTTATCGTATCAGCTGGAGGTATTGCCATTTGAATCGATAGAGGGTGTCAAGAATAGTGTTTTTTCAGCAGTGGTCAACCAGTTCATGGACGTTTTTCCCAAAGAATTATTCGGGGTACCTCCTGTAAGAGAAGTGGAGTTTACAATTGATCTCCTTCCGGGGACCATCCCTATCACACTTCCATCTTACCAGATGGCACCTACAGAATTGAGGTACTTGAATGTTTAGTTGGAGGAGTTTGAAAAAAAAGGGTTTATCCGGCCTAGCACGTCTACATGGGAAGTGTCGGTGTTATTTGTGAAAAAGGCAGATGGAACTATGATGCTCTGTGTTTATTATCATAAACTTGACCAAGTGACAATAAAGAATAGATATCCACTTCCACGAATCAATTATTTTTTAGACCAGTTGAGGGGAGCCCAATGGTTCTCCAAGATCGACCTGAGGTCGGGATATCATCAATTGCGAGTGAGGAAGGAGGATATTCCTAAAACAGCTTTCAGAAGTAGATATGGCAATTATGAACACATGGTGATGTGCTTTGGTCTAACGAATGTGCCAGCAGTGTTTATGGAATTGATGAATCAGATATTTCAGAGATATTTGGATTCATTCGTGGTGGTATTTGTGGATGATATTCCGGTGTATTCGAAGACAAGGGGGGACCGTGAGCAGCACTTAGTGATAGTTCTAGGGATCTTGCGAGATCATCAGTTGTATTCCAAGATGTCAAAGTGTGTCTTTTGGATATAGGAAGTCCATTTTTATGGCCATGTGATTTCTGAAAGGGGTGTTTTCGTGGATCCAGAAAATATAGATGTCGTTATCTCGTGGCAACCGCCAAATAACGTCTTTGAGATACGAAGTTTCCTCGGTCTAGCTGGGTATTATCAGCGTTTTGTTCGTGATTTTTCACGTTTGGCTTCACCGATGACAGCTTTGACAAGGAATAATGCTCTATTCCAGTGGATTGATTAGTGTCAGTAGTGTTTAGAAGAGTTAAATGGTCGCCTTACATTAGCAACAATCTTGGTTTTGCAAGAACCAGGAAGAGGGTATGTGGTGTATTACGATGCATTGGGATCAGGGTTGGTGTGTGTTCTCATGCAAGGGGATCAGGTGGTCACGTATGGATCATGGCAGTTGAGGGTGCATGAGAAGAACTACCCAAATCATGATTTGGAGATGGCAGCAGTGGTCCATGCTTTGAAAATGTGGCGCCATTATCTCTTTAGTGAGAAATTCACAGTCTACACGGATCATAAGAGTTTGAAGCACATTTTCCCACAAAGAGATCTGATCTTGAGGCAAAGGAGATGGATGGAATATCTCCAGATTCTTGATTTTGACTTAATTTACACACCGGGTAAACGAAATTAGGTGGCAGATGCATTAAGTAGGAAATCATATTCTCAGGCTGTGAAGCAGGCATCGAACCAGTGGCAGTTGATGTCGGTTATAGCCGATATGCAGTTGGAATGTGAAGACTAGGGTGATAGAGAGGTCTTCTTTCCAGTTACATTGATTCCTGACTTGGTTGCCCTGGTTAGAGGGGCACAAATATCTAATCCCGAATGTTTGACCATGGGGTCAATACTCATTGTTTGGGAGATCATTTAGGGTTGGAAACTGAATAAACAATCAGTTTTGTGCTTACAGAATCGGATAGTTGTACCAGTGGCTTGTCAAGAGGATCTTCTCAGGGAGTACCATCATTCTAGGTGGGTTTTTCACCTTAGAATTCAAAAGATGTATCAAGCTTTGAAAGTGCAGTTCTGGTGGGATGGAATGAAAAGAACGGTGGTTGAGTTTGTTTCAAGATTCTTGACTTGTCAGCAGGTCAAGGCAGAGCATCAGAGGCCAGCAGGAATGTTTCAGTCTTTACCAATCCCTATTTGGAAGTGGGATCAGATAGCGATGTATTTTTTCATAGGTCTCCCAAGAACAGTCAGAAAACATGATTCTATTTGGGTGATAGTGGATCGGCTAACGAAGTCGGCCCATTTCATCCCAATTTGTGAATCTCATATGGTGGATGATCTATCCAAAATCTATATTCGAGAGCTGGTAAAGAGGCATGGTGTTCCATCTTCAGTTGTATCAGATAGAGATCCCAGGTTTACATCTCGTTTCTGGAAATCTGTGCAGCAAGCTCTTGGAAGAAAGTTGACCATGAGTACGGCATATCACCCTCAGACGGATGGCCAATCCGAGAGGACGATAAAAACCGTGGAAGATATGTTATGAGCTTGTGTGATGGATTTTGGTGGCTTGTGGGAGGAGCACCTGTCCTTGGTTGAATTCTCGTATAATGACAGTTATCAAGCATCCATACAAATGGCTCTGTTTGAAGCATTGTATGGGCGACTGTGTCGTTGTCTACTATGTTGGGTGGAAACGGGTGAGTCTTTGATGGTTGGACCGAGTCTTGTCCGAGAGACTACAGAAAAGATCAAGTTATTGATGAAGAGGATGGAGAGGGCTCAGAGTCATCAGAAATCCTATTCGGATCATTGTCGATGACCGTTGTCGTTCGAGGTGAGTGATCATGTTTTTATGAGGATTTCTCCTCGGTTGGGGCATCGTCGGTTTGGGAAATAAGGAAAGTTGTCTCCAAGGAACATTGGACCTTTTGAGATTTCTGAGTGGGTTGGTGAGGTGGCTTATTGGTTGTATTTTCCACCTAGGTTCACTACGGCACACACTGTACTACATTTCTCGCAACTGAAAAAGTACCAGCTGGATCCGGGCCATGTTATTCGATGGGATCGTGTTGAGCTAGAGCCGGATGCTTCGTTGGTGCAAGTGCCAGTGCGGGTTGTGGTTAGGAAAGAGAAATTCTTGTGTGGTAAAGGCATCAATCTAGTTCAGGTTTTGTGGCAACATGGCCAGATCCAGAAAGAAACTTGGGAACGGGATAAATAAATTGCCGAACAGTGGCCCGAGGTCTTTCGGCAATGGGTTGGTTCACTACTTTCTGAGGAAGAAAAGTCCAACGGTGGGGATAATTTAGTACCCCCGGTTTGAGGTATGTGGCCTTTATTTATGCCTTTTTATTTGTTTAAAGTTCTTGAGATGAGTTGGTAAGAGTTTGGGAGATTTTGGTTTGGTTCTGGATGTTTTTGGAGGCTTTTAAAGGGGTGCACAGTTTGAGCACGGTTTGTGGAAACCGTGTGGATTCCCCAGGAAACCGTGCAGACCCTTGTTATCGAGACAGTAGGCCACACACGGCCTGTACATGGTTTTCTAGACCATGTGAGGAAGCTGTGCAGACCCTATCTCTCGAGGCAGTGGAGTGCGCACGTTTAGCGCACGGTTTTCCAAACCGTACAGGCTAACCATGCGATCACTTAAAATTAGGGTTATAAAACCCGGTCTCACTCGGGATTCCATCATTTCACTCCTCTCTTCCTTCCACTCGATCCTCACACGGTATTTTCGGTTCTCAGTGGCTAAAAGGGTTCTCCCACTCGGTTTGGGAGGGTTTTGAAGAGGAATCATGGTGGTTTGAAGGCGATCTCTCCCAGGTAAGTCTCCTCCCATGGTTCCATGGTGTTTTCCTCTAGATCTACTCTTCCCTCCTTCTTGTTTTTCTAGATCTCCACTTGTTGTGTGTAGATCTAGGGTTTTTTGGCCTAAGATGCTAACGTTTGGGCCCGTTGATGTTAGGCAAGGGTTTTAAGGGAGTTTCGAGGAGGCGTTCTACCGGATTGAGGTGCGTTTGGGTGAAAAGTAGATTTCTCCATACCCTAGGAGGTAGGTGGCTTCTCTCTCGACTCCACTTGGTGGAATTGTTTGTGGCCTTTACAATTAAATAGTTTTTTTGAAATTTAATTGGTAAATCATGTGGAAAATTTGTTGGAAAATGTATGGGTGAAGAAATTGGGGGTTTTTGGCATGAAATTGGGATTTTTCGTCAAAAATGGGTTTTGTTGGGAATGGGTTCAATTGAATGATTTTAAAATGTTGATTTTGAAATGAAATTGAACATGAGAATGATAATGGAATGTGATGGCGTTTGCAATAATGTGTGATCTTGTGTGGATTGTTCTTGTGTGGATATGGATGGGATGTTGGATTGGAACGGGTTGTGATGTTGTAGAGTGGTCGAGAAAGTGCCACTATAATTAGGGAGATGGATTCCATCAAGGAAAGTGGCTGAGAAAGTACCACTTTTTGGGTTGTGAACAGGTTGGCTGAGAATGTACCCCCGTTGTTGGTTGATTTCTTGACAATTTGATGTTTGTGGATGGGGATTGTGAGTGAAATATGAACATGGAAACCGGCGGGTGGCTTGGTTGTGGAGGCATTCCCTTGTGTGGCATGTTTGGCTTTGGTAATCAGTTTGCAAATGGATTTTTTTTATATAAAATGTTTTTTATATATGTGATAATGGTTTATCCTAGGGGTGTGTGTAGGGAAGTCATTTGGGGAAATCCTACTGAGTAGTTGTACTCACCCCCTACTTTGGCACCTTGGTGACTTTGCAAATGTAGTATACTAAGACATGGGAAAAGGTAAGGAATCTCCATCTTTTAATGGTGCCTCGTGATTCTTGGTGGTGCATAGAGTTTTGAGCTGGAGTGGAGCTGTGGTGGTGTCACAGATTGTGTTTTCATTTCATTTGTACTATGATGTTTTGGAATTTTTGGGTTGTATGAACCTTGGGGTGTTATGTTATGGTTTTCTAAAAACAAATGCACGCTTTATCGTTGTTGATTTTTGGTGGGTTGGGTTATCCTCTTGAGAGAAAATCGTTCCCCACTTCTCTCTTGAAGCCCTTGACATTTATTGCCAGCATTTGGCGCCTTGGGAACGTCTCTTACGGCCAAGTAACCCTCACCACCTCCTCAAGCCAATGAGGTAGGGGCGGGGTGTTACAATAAATCTCTAAGTTTATATTATAAGTATATAATATTATATAAATTTTAGATATGTTTTTCATATATTTGATTATGTAACCATGTTCAATGTGTTATATTTTAATTATTTAAATATATGATACTGTGAACTCCATGAGTGGGAAAATGAAGTTCATGTTTTATAAGAAATATTTTATTTTATATGTATTTTAATTCATGTTATTTATATTAAATTTCATTATTCATTTGTTGATATTTATATTTTTCTACTTATGTTGATGTTGTGTATATTGAAGTTCATGTTTTGTGTGATATAATTTATATTATACCAGTTGTGTGTCAAATTTAATGATATATGGGATAAAATTTACATTTTTTATACAAATTTTTTTTATTCTGTTTTTGAATGATTGAGTAAGTATTCATATAATTTTCATTTAGTGAGAGTTTCATATAACAGTTACCACTTATAGAGAATTATATATTTATGTGATGAATTTCTCTAACAAACTGCTTATTATAATTATAACTATCATAATGATTGTGTTACCACAGGTAATATGAAAATATATTTGGTTTATATACGTTTTCATTCTTATAAAAAATGTAAATTAGATCAAGTAATTCATCAAAAAATAATGGGGAATTACCCGTTCTTTATTTTTTTGAATTCTTTATTTCAATTTTATCATTATCATCCTAGTTTATTGTTATTGATTATGAATTTCAACCCATATTTCATTTTTAAAAAAATTAGAATATGGTAATGAGAGAGATGATTTAGAAAATAACCTCTAAATTCCTGGTGTAGTTGATAGATAAATATCAAAACAATTGTAATTGAATTGATCATTCTAATTTTCAATAGGTTAAATCAAATTTTTTATATTGTTTTTGGTTATATTTAATAGGAATTTATGAGTTAAATTGTCAAAAAATAATTAAAATAAGTTATAATATACTATCCCAATATAAGGGAGAATAAGAATATATTTAATTTTTATAGAAATATTTTTAATGTTATAGAATGGGATTAAAATTTTAGGATAAAAACAAGTCTTATTAATTAATTTGACAAACTAGAGAAATAACTTGTCAAATATATTTTAAACTATTATTGTATTGTCCTTTAGTATTGAAAAAATTATATTTAAAAATCAATTCAGAAAAAATGGTATTTGGATATAAATGATCTAGGAAGTTTGTTGATAAAATAATATTATTTTTTACAAGTGAAGAATATCTTATTTAGGGGGGAGAAAGAATTCATGAAGATTAATTTGATGATAACCACTTTTCAATGAGCTAAGGATATAAAAGAACGTATAATTTATAACAAAATTCCACCTCTAAGTATTTCACCCTCAAGTAAACCAGGTGAGGAGTTAAACATGTCTCATTTCTATATTGATATAATTTTATTAGATTCTACCACTACTACACAATTCATATCATCTACTGGGTAATGATTTGTTAATAAATAAGAACACTTGAGAATGATAAATTTTAAGAAGATTATAATTGGGAGACAAAATTTTATAATATCTAATACCTTATATATATAGTTTAATTACTATAATTTTATTATTATTCTTGCTATAATAGAGTGGTTAAAACATATCATCAATTTTCTTTTAAAACATGGAAGATCATTTAATTTTTCAAATTCTATAACTTTAATAAAAGAACCCATGATATATTTTCATCCTTATTGAAATTATATTATCTATGATTAAATGGATGAAATATCTAAACTTAAGAATGTATCAGTCAGAAGTATCCATTTATATGATTTAATAATATTGAGTTTCTTAAATAATTTTCATTAATTATGGACTTTAATAAAGTTTTCTATTGTTTTGAGAAAATTTATTGAACTAATCAAGTCGCCATTTCCCTTTATAAAGATTTTCAACAACTTAATCATTTTTTATTATCATTATATGGATATACAAGAAATCCTAAAAAGGTTTTCTATTATTGAATAAGATAAATAAATTTCCATTAGTTGTCAAATTAGTCCCTTAAAAATATATATGATATATCATTTATAATTTAATGATATAATTATTCTAAAATATCTTTATGATGAATCTATTTCCATAAAACATAGAATCAATACGGATAGAATATAACATGTCTATTATCTTAGGATTCATATAAACTTGAATAAGTTTTCAGTATATAATCATTCAAATTATTCCTTTAAAAATAGTACATTTTTATTTAGAGATGATGTTTAGAAAAAAATAAATTCTAGATGGGGATGATGAAACATCCTTTGATGTGGAAGTATTAACTAGGGTTAGGTTTTTTTATTACGGTTGATGTATTAAAAAATGTATTTTTTAATAAAAATTATGATGTAGAAATTAATTTTTGAGGAAAAATGTTCTGTAAAATTATATTTTATAATGAATTTTAAGTGTAAATAACATATTTGAGGATTATAGAAAATATAACATGACAATTCATGCTAACATGAAAGATGAAGGACAAGAAAAAAAGTAAAATGTAACCCAACTGAGATCATACTTCACACTACTAGGAATAATTTTATTTGGATAAACAATATCAAAAATCATGGAAAATTGAGAATAATAAATAGTAATTGTAAAGAATCCCCTTAGGATAAATGGTAGATAACAAAATGTATGTTCTATGTCATTAATTTTACAAGATCTATTTTATTTTCTTGTTGATATAAATAAAACCTCATTATATTTCACTAATAAAATGGATTTAAATTTTTTATTGAAAATTAGATATCCAATTTTAGAAGAGTTTTTTTAATTCACTTATTTAATTACTTATTTGAAAACATTTATATAAAAATTATTTTACAACTTATCACATATAATAATTGTTTATATGAAAGTGTTTTCATATTTCAGTAGAAAGAAAATAACATTTTCCCTAACTTAAAATTCTCACAAAATTATAATTTATCTTTTTTCATTAAAAAAATTACCTCTGTATACATTATACAATTTTTCATGAAATGTGATATGTTCTATAAGTAGTTTTTAATAAATAATGAAAATTTAAATTTTCTCTAAGTTGTCAGATCTCACATGTGGGTACTCATTTTTACATTTAATTTTATTATTAAATTCGTAAATGTTAATTTAAATCCAAGACATATTAATATTACACACCATGGAATATTTCAGAACATTCTACACTCATTTCATATATTTAGGTCATCACTATCGTCGGTCATGGATTTTACTTTTCCTTCTTATTGATGTGTTATAATGATTTTTTGGGTATTGTTTGGGCCCCTTTATTTTCTCCCACATAGGGAAACAAATAGGACACCTTGAATTTGAAGCATTGAAGGATTAAGGATGACCTTGTGGCCTAGTATAATATCAAGTTGTATCAACATTCTATACAGGAGGATATCAAATCCAAAATTAACAGATGTGACTCAAGCCTTCAGAATTAGTGAAATAATTATATTTTTGTAGAGTTTATAGTTAATCAAAAAAATACAGAAAAACTACTTAGAATTGGGGGTATTATATGGGAGATGTCTTGATCCTTATGAATGATGGTGGGATACCAATAAACTTGTTATTTTTATGATGTTTTTAGAGAAAGGAGGTTTTTGGGATATTTCAATTTTCATCTATAGGATGGATCTATGATTTTTTATTTGAATGAAGATGGTTGAATCAAAATTTCCAACATTTAAAAACTATTTTTAGGACCAAGGGTTGAATATGGTAATGGGTACCCGTGGAGGAGACTAAGGAGGCTTTATTTAAAAATATTTTGACTCTCATTGATAATCTTATCAATGATAGAATTAGTAAAATCATTAATGAGGTGAAAAATAAATAAGTTGTTAAGGAACATAATATGAAAATTTTAACTAGCATGGATTGTTTTCCAATCTCATTCTTTTTTACATATATGGGAATCATTAAAAATGACCTTGTTCAGTGGTGGAAGATTTATTTCAAGGAGGGTCTCTCCTTAGATTCACTTATTCTATTAGTATTATTTTAATCACCAAGCCTAGAGAACCTTCATCCTTCAATCAATATCGAGCTATCAAAATTTTCAATTTCATGTTTAATTTTATAAATAATATTCTCAACACTAGACTAGATCAGATGATTTATTACCTTATTTCAAGTGAGAAACTTGAAATTTGGGGGGGGGGAATATCTATAAATGGTGATCTTTTACTTTCTCAAGAAATGAATGGAGACATAAATTGGAATGTTTCTAGTTCCAATGTCATGATTGAAATTGTCACGGATAAGGACTATGATAATATAGACTTGATATTTCTCTTGAATACCATGAATTTTTTTGGATTCTTGGACTGGATTATAATACATTCTATTGATTTTATTCATCCCTATTATTATTAGCCACTATTATATTTATTTATTTTTTCAAATACACGAGGGGAATTTGACAAGGAGATCCCATATCAACCAACATCATTATCTTAACACAATATTTTATTATAAATAATCTAAACAAATACATTTCTAGCAGTGTTATTTTCCATTTTAGGGGAAAATAAATATTTAATACCAACTCACACTTAATATTTGAAGAAAATTTGATTGTTTTCATGAATTTAAAGTATAAATGTATTTATTATTCCAACCATGTACTGGATGAGTATCCAAATTGGAGATAATAGGTTATTAAGGCTAGTAAAATCAATGTATTCATCTCCAAAAAATGTATTCCTCCTCAGGTTGAAATAAATGAGGAATGGATTTTAATTATGGGAGGATCCTTCCATATATAGTAGTTAAGTGAACCTATTTTTATTAGTAGGACTCAAATGATAATTTTTACATCTTATTAGAAAGATCAATAAGAGTATAACTAATTATGTGTACAAATATCTTCCCATCGATGGAAGGATTACCCCGATTAATAGTGCTCCTTCATCCACCCCTATTCATGTTCTCTCATATATTAAGATGTTAAGGTTTATCATATAGAATATCAAATGTTTGTTGAACAAATTAATATGGGATATTTATCCTAATGGAATATTTCATTGGGATTTGTGGTTAAGGCTCACAAAACTCATAAATTGTTACATTATTAACCTAACAAGCATGGAAATTACTAGGAAATACATGCAAGTGATTCTCGCATATGGGGTTCTGGATGGATATAATTTTTGGGATGCCTTTTCTAGAAATAAAATTCGATATTAATTCTGCATTGTGGATAAGTAAAAACCTTCAGTTATCTCCTAGGGAAAGGTTTAAAAGTCACTCTATGTGTCTCAAACAATAACTCTCACATGTTATTAGGGAAACTAGAGACTGGTTTTTTGACTATTAATTAGATGGTGACCTATCTTTTTTTCGTAGTATTTTCTAATCCCAAGGTAAATTTCATGTCAATGAAAACATGCCATGAAATTATTAATTTGGTTCTTAAAAATGAATTGAAAATATTTTTCTCGACCATTTAATTGGATTCCATGAATAATAAAAGTGTTTTTACTCCTTTAAGATCAGGAAGCTTCAGGATGTCTATGTTTCTTATGATGATTTATTATCTCTTAAATGTTGATGCCTAGGTATTTACTCTTTGGTGTGATCTCATTCTATCTTAATACTCTTTCCATAGATTTTATTTGTCTACTAATGTTCTTAATAAAGACTATGGTGTTCAAATATATGGTGTTGGTTTTGTACAAATCATTCACCTTTTGTTTTTATGGGAATGTGGGAATAATGAAACATGTTTTTTAGGGATTTTGGTCTGAATTTTTTAAAAACATTCAGGGTTGTACTTAGGAACTCTCTAAATCTTGATTCCTTTAATAAGTTTCGTGAAACATGGTGTTGTAATGTGTATAGGTGTTCTAGATAATTTAAGGTTAGTTTCATGATACATGTTATTGGTTTCTATGAAAATTCAGAGACTCTTAATAATAATCTATGTTGTGAGATTAAATATAACAAGTTTAGCCTCAATGTCAAGGTGATGAATCTGGAGGATGATGTGAACATATTGTTAAAAAGTAGTGATGTGTCTACAATCTTGTATAAGATACTTCCTAGATAGGACCTCAATTTATTTGGGGTCTATAGAAGGGATCAGGGGCACTATTATAGGTGGATCCCCCCAAGTACCAAGATAAAACTCACTAATGGTTGTTATTTTTCTCTCAAGGGAATGTTTTATTATCCATGATCCATGTGGATTAATTGTTCTTCATTTAAACACATATTATTGTTATTGTAATTTGTCTTATTATGGATGCTTATGCAATGCACATGAGTCTTTCTTTGAATTAGAACTATATCATTGCATTGAAATCAGTGGAAATTGACTCTATTTTAGTGGAAAACTTCTTTCCAAGTCACAAGACTCCTCATTGGTCAATTACTAATCTCATTCGATCCTTTAAAAATTTGATTGATATGGATGTAGGGATTTTTCATACATGGAGTGAAGGAAACATGGAACCTGATAGCCTTGATTTTATTGGGGTTCTAGAGGAACCTCTTAGTATTTTTTTCAGCATTGGATCCCTCCCCCTATTTGTAAGTGTATTGTTCCTGTGGATTATCTTGTACTTCATTATTATAGGCTGCCTTGAGACTCAGTATTGAAATTTTTACACACTTTTAAAATATTTAACTCATCAGGTTAGGTTTGGATAGTCTAATATTTTTTTTCTATGATATATGTTTTTCATTTGTTGTTCATTGATAAATATATATTCACAATTATTCTCAATGGAAAGATATTTTAGGATGAGAAAAATTCTTTTTAGTCCAATATTTAGAAAAACTAGTGCAAGTTATTACTTAAATTTAATGCCTCTCCATCTTAATCATTATGTATTTTTTTAACCTTCACATCTATTAATGTGATTTATATATATATTACAATATATTAGTGACTACATTAGTTTTTTCATGGATATTTTTATATATTAAATGAGTTTATTATTTGAAATGGTATTTTTTATTATCAAACATGATCATTTGAACTATTATTAAATAAATTTTTGTATGGAGTGGGTTTATTGTAATGGGTTTATTTTTATGATGTTTTCCCATAATAAATTATTTCTAGTTTATAATTTATTTAACTTGTAAATCATTACCTCATTAAAAAATTTAGTAAAATAAATGATAGATAAAATATCCTAATATTTGATTAATCATGTAGTATATAATTTTATGAATGGTAGGTAAAATATGTTGTTGAAAACTATGAGGAAGGCAAGGATTATTTTAAAAAAAGATGTTGATAATGTTATTATCAATCAGATGAATGAATACAATATTTTTATCAATTAAGTATTTTAATTTTTAAATTTGTCTTCTTATTTCATTTATACTATAATCGTTATTATAATTGGAATATATATATATATATATATTCATAATCCCTAGATTATGACTTTTTCAATTTAGAATACACATTATATTAATAGAGAAGCCTTATATTTATGTTATTTGATATTGAGTGACTATCCAAATGAAACATCATTTTCTTCCATTAAATTTTTTAACAAAATTTCTAGGATGGATTCATGATTTCTTGGTATATATGATTTGAAGAAGTACTAAATGTCACAAAATGATGACAAAAAAATTACAGAATCCATAAATTCATTGTTTCATATGATATATATATTCTTAAAAGAACATTATGTTTTTTTAATGATTTTATATTCTTTTTTGTTATTATTTAATGTTTCTCGATGTACCTCATAAATGTAAATTTTGGTATCATAATTCCATAAGTCAAAAAATTTTGTAGTTGTGAAACACTTCATCTTAGGGGAAATTATAATATTTGGTTTCATTTTCAATCATTGAATTCCCTACTTATTATATAATATTTCTATATAACAGGACTAATAGGGAGGTAGTAAATCCCCATGCAAAGTTCCTATTCTAAGTAAGTCCTCTATAAATGATTTGGTTATAATTTTATCAGAATATATTTCTATTATTTATTTATGTTGGCATGCATTAGATGCTTTATTTTTTTTAAATATTTTTATTTTTTTTGTATCATTCTATGTTAGGGTGAATTTTATAGTTTTTATATATAACATGCGTAGTCTATTTTTTTAATGTAAAAGATTCATATTTAAATACTTATCATTGAATGATTATATATGGTCTATATTCAATGAATTGAGGTGTGATTTTTAATTTAAGACGCATGTTGTGTTTCAGATATTTTTTTATATATTGTATGCATAATGATGAAAAATAAAAAAATATTTATATGAAAATATTAGTTAATATTAATTAAAAATACCAAATCTTATAAAAAAATTAACTTTTTAACACCTATAAAATGATGTTAAAAATAGTTGAAGAACAAATATCATAGAATTTAAAATTTTATAAAATTTCCCTCAGTTTTTTTAAATTGATAATATGTGTTTTAAAAATATAAATAGCACACAATAGATGTTGTTAATAAGGAATAACTTTTAACAATGTCAGTTTTAACAATACCATTGTGTGTTTTCTTAATTAAATTTTGTTACATAAAATACATGATATTAAAATTTACACTTCTTATTGATTCCAATAAATTCTTTTCAATAGATGATATATCAAAAATATATTCATAATGTTTGTTTAGAAATGTATTAGGTTGTAATATATATAGATTTTATAGAATTTTAAGACAAAATCTAATTTCCAATTTATATTATATTTTCAATACCATTGTCCTAAATGGGATATTAGGTCAAACATATCATTATGGAAAATCGAATAAGTGAATCCCCTCACAACTCTTTCATTTTGTTATCTAAATATTAGGAACATGTTCTCCATATAACTATAGTACCTTATGATATTTTTACCTATTACTTAATAAAACTATCCTATATTTACTGTTATATAATTTGAAATAAATTATAGATCTGATCGATGAATAAAATTTGTAACATCCCATTATCGGTCTATCAGGTACATCTTTAACATCATTGTGGTTTTCCTTTTCTTATTTTCTTTATAGGGTATAGAATGAATTAGGAGGATATCTATAATGGTGAAGTCATAGATTTTTTGGACTCTGCTTCGAATAGATATTTCTACAGGCTATGTGAGGATTTCACATTATGTAACATGGTTACAGTATGTGTAACTATTGCTGGGTACAATCCATGAAAGGGATTCAAGTTTTTAAAGGTTACATGACATGAAAATATATTTCACATCATTAATGTTTTCAATAATAAATTTTTAATCTAAGATGAAGGATTTCTCGGCGTACATAATCATTGTGTACTTCACGATGTGTAATGGAGATACAAATCATGTAATTCCTAGAACGTGGATGTTTTACAGAGTAATTAAGGTTTTGGGTTCCTACTGGGACCCCACTTCTCTATTTCTCATAAACCAAGGATCCTCTCTAATGATTTTCTGAGACACAATTCCTTGCAAATAAATCTGTATGGCATTTGATCTTTTGTATGTTGTGGTTAATCTCTTCAGTGAGTTTTATTTAAATATCTTCATTTCCATTGATCACGGTAATTCCAAGAGTTTCATTATATGATACATTGATCAAAATTGGTGATTCTTCTTATCTTCTTCCATGATCCATTATGTGATCTCATTTTAGAGGTTATTCCCTTATCCATTATGGTTAAGAGGGTGTCCATTGTTGTGTTATGTGTTGTTTCCACTTCACTATCAACCCCTTGTTTCTAAATAAGATCAATATTGAGAGAGGGTTCGATTCATGGTCCTATGTTGATGTCTTTGGGTTTTCATTGTTGGTGAACCCCATTGTTGGCTGGTGTGACCAAATTTTTTAAGTAGGTAGTTCCATCTCTAGACTTTTTTTTGATAAAATATATTGTTTCATTTTTAGAAATTGATTTTTAAATAAGTTGGTATGAAATTGGAATGATTGTTTGTGTATGTTGGAATGAGATTTTAAATAAAAGTGGTTTTCCCTTAGTTTTTGATAAATGGAAATAAAATTGGTATTTTCAAATAATATAAAGGGATTTTGTAAAATGGTTTAGAAATGATTTTCAAAACATTGAGATGATTACGAAAATGAGAAAATGGGTTACCATTTTCATTATGTGGAAGGTTTAGCTTGAGGTGATCATCCATTATGGTGGTTCACTTTATGGGTGTTCCTCCTGTCCTGGTGTGTAGATTATTGGATCTAGGTATGTATATGATGTTGGTGTTTTACATTCTAGGGTGTCACCCTAGTACTAGAGTGTAGATAATTAGCATCAGGTACAGCAGTGCACTATTCATAGATTTTTTGGTACGAGTATTTTACTACCTAACTTTTTTTATTCCATGATGTTATGATTCTTGATCTACTTCTATTGTTTTGTATTTATTTTATTTGTACTATTTATTACTTGATATACATATTGATTCTTTTGAAATAAGATATGGAAAATGTGCTTTAAAATAGATATACCAGCTTTTTCTTTAGAATTATGATAAATAGGAAATGTTTACCAAGTTTTATATAAAATTTATTTACTTCTTATCACACCATATTTTATTTAAAATTATAATAAATGAATTGTTACACAGAGACTTGATATGGAACACCAAGGTGGGATAATATTGATCATGTTAACTCACACCATGAACACCTCTATAGTGTTGCATAGACCATTTTATGTATTCCAATGAAGGGAAAGGAAAGAAATCATAGTGAGGTGGAGAGGTTTCATGTCTGGTTTGTTATGTAGCTAGTAGTGAGATCGTGGGAGCTCATCCACACCATCACAAGGAGTAGCTATTTGGTTTTTTTACTTTTATTTTGGACTTGTCTCTTGGTGTTTTTTGATACTTTTACAGTGGTTTATTTCTGAAATATTTCTTACAGATATGGAATATGTTTATTGGATTTCTATTATTCTTTCATGATTCATTTATATATATTCCATGTGTTTGTTTAGGATGGGGAAAATTGTTCCCTCTAGTTTTCTATTCGATGCATCGGTTCTTGTCACCAGCTCATGGAGGTTGGAAAAGACCTTAGAGTATGTGATGGATCTGATCGAGTTCTAAGTTTTATGGCAACCCAGGTTAGTTTGTTATAATTGGGTATCAGAGGAGGTTTTTCCTCAAGATTTTTTGTCTTGAGACGTCTGTTTGATGGAAGATATGATTTTTCTGTACTTGAGAGGTATATTTTGATAAGTTCATATGAAATTCTTGTTCTGATGAGACTCATGTTACCATGGGATGTTGGGAAATGTGCCTCTAGTGTTAGGTATGGTTTTAAATATTAATTTTTTCTTATGGGTTTTCTAGTTTAAACTGCCATTTGTTCTATTTTATGATCATTCTTAGGTCTCAGTGTGCAAGATTATGCCTCTGAGATGTCTCCCATGAGTTCCTTAGGAGGTTGAAGCCGATGATTCTAAATGTAGTCATCTTATAGAACATAATCTCATTGAAACTATCACACATGAAGTTCATGTTGTTGATTAGGACATTCCACAGGTTCAGAACACATTTTTTGTGGTACAACCAGCAGCTGGCGGAGAGAGAGATTGGTCCTGGGAATTCTTATGCGATAATCCACCATTTTTTAATGGAATGAAAAAACCTCAATAGGAGGAGGAATAGATAAATTGGATTGCCTATATATTCCACTTCTTAGAAACACATGAGAATATTAGGTTAAAGTGTGGAGCATTTAGGCTTGAGGGTTCCGACAAGAGATAGTGGGACTCTGTGGTTCAGGTAGTCACACACGTGGACTTTTATTAGAAGGGTTTCAAAAAACTGTTCTTTCAGTAGTTTCTTCAAAGTTTAAAATTCTATAAATGTATCTATAGTTCCTATCTTTTAAATAGGGAGAGTATTCAGTGTCAGCATACACTAACCAGTTTACTAATCTTGTCCGTTTTTTCTCCAAACATGGTGAAGAATAAACAGGTGAAGTCCCAAAAGTACCTGCAGGGTTTGAAACATGATACCAGATCATAAGTGTTTATGTTTAAACATTCCTTTTATTCAGATATGGTTGACAGAGATGGATATGGAAGGCATGGTTGGTTTTCCCAGCCCTTCTATTCTATCTAGTAGCAGTTTTAGTGGCGTGTATTGTAATAATTGGAAGTAGAAGGATCACTACAAAAGTTGTAGAGGTGGATTTTAGTAGATATCCCCCTCTGTACCATCTAATGTATCTAGAAGTCTGCCTCTAACTTGTTATGAGTGTGTAAAGGTTGAACATACCAAACACTTTTTTCCCTATTCTCAGAAATATGTGAAATATCTATTGATGTCTTGGTCAATCACAATAGTTCTATAATGATATTACTACCCATCCTTATGTTCAGTGTTTGTTAGCTCTAAAGTATACTATGTTGCAGTTAGAAGCTTCAAAGACCATATGGATCTAGCCACATTCCGAAGGAGTAAAGAACTCTCACATATTAGATGATTGTCAAATAGAATTCGATGGAGATCCAACATTAGTGAGATGTACTCTCCTTATTTTAATTTCCATTGAAATTATTTTATTTGGCACTGATGCCTAAAAATAATTTATATCTCCATGTTGTATTGATATTCTTAAAATTCCAATAGAACATATTTCGTTGGTAATGGAATTATTCACACCTCTCAGTAAAGGTAAAGCATAAAGGATTCAGTGTCCTTTTTGTTCTTCAATGGTAGCCAATACATTGTTGGTCTGGTATTTTCTCATTCTTAATATGGATTTGTTTGATGTCACCAACAGTATGGATTATCTTTTCTCTCTTCAAGGTAAGGTTGATTATTTTCATCTGCGTGGTTCATTTACTACTTATGATAGAAGGAGTTGTGTTTTTTAGAGGGAGTGGGACCCAAGGTTTGGTTATGCAGTACGTTCCCACAAATATAGAAGGATTTTGTTCTATGTCATTGCGAGTGAGTCCGATGACATATATTCTATTATTGATCTTCCCGTGGTTGTTTGGGACTTTTCTAAAATATTCCTAGATGACTTCTCCAGTATTCCTCCTAAGAGAGAGAGGCATATTTTATGATTGACCCAATGTCAGGTATGTTGCCGATATTGATACTTTCTAATCATATGGCTCCAATGGAGATAAAATAGATCAGGATTTATTTGGATGACCTCTTGGAAAAATGTTTTGTTCACCCTATAATTTCACATTGGTCAGACCCTATGCTCTTTTACAAGAAGGAATATGGTTCACCTAAGTTGTGTGTGGACTATCAGAAGTTTAACCATGTAACATTCAGGAACATGTATCATTTTCCTCATGTGGATGATTTTTTTTGTTACTTAAAGGTGGAAAGGTGTTTTTTCATAGATTGATCTTCTGTCTGGTTATCATCAGCTTAGAGTTCTACAGTTTGATATACTGAAGATGGATTTCAGGAGTAGGTATGGACAATACAAATATCTTGTTATGTATATTGGTCTAACTAACCCTCCAATAATTTTTATGGCATTTATGAATTAGATATTCCATCAATATATTGACACTTTTTTGGTAGTGTTTGTTGATGAAATTATGGTTTACTCAAAATACTATTTTGAGAACAAGCACCATTTGAGTATTGTAATGTAAATTATGAGAAGTAATCATTTATATGTTATGCTTTTAAGATGTAGTTTATGGATTCATGAAGTTATGTTCTTGTTTAATAGGATTTGTGAACACTTATTATCAGTTTGTCCTTAAAATTTGAAGGATGTTTGGTCTTAGAAGTAACAACATAATGTCTTTGAGATAAATAGATTCCTTGGTCTTTCAAGATACTACCAATCATTAGTCAAATATTTCTAAAAATTGGAATCACCTTTGACATATATAAATTGGAATGTGGTGAAATTAACTTGGTGTGTGAAGTCTCAGTCTTCTTTTTATGAAATAAATTTAATTCCAACATCGACTCCTATTTAGATTTTACTTGATCCTGATAAGGGGTACGTGGTGTTTTTTGATTCTTTAGGTTCTGGTTTGGGAGGCATGCTTCAACCGAATGACCATGTTGTAGCTTATGTCTATCTTCATCTTCGATCACAAGATAAGAATTACCCCCACATGATTTAGATCTTGATACAATTATGGATGCACTTAAATGTTGGAGGCACTATCTTTTTTGGGAGAGTTTCATAGTCTTCTTTGATCATAAGAGTTTGAGTTACATATTTTATCATAAAGAATTGAATCACAGATATATAATATTGGTATAATAACTTCTTATATTTAACTTCAATATTTCAAACACCCTGTGAAAGGGAAGCAACATTGTAGATTCTCTTAGCAGAAAAGTACCATCAATGGCTATTATGGAATCGAAGGAGGAGTGGAACCCTATGGGTATTTTCACTCAGTTTCACTTGGATGTTCTATTGGATGTTTCAGGAATGGATATGCACAGTGTTTAGTTATCATCATCTCTCCTAGAGTCAATTTTTTTGAGTCTTCTACAATATGATGAGTTTAGAAAAATTCTAGAAAGCCTTTATAATGGGGAGGCATTTCTAGTTGGTCTCTTACTTCAAATGGAATGCTCCACTTTGGGGAGTGGGTTATCTTCACAGTATCTGTGAGAATTTTAGTCATGTTTAATTGTCATATCTCTTCGTGGTCCATTCACCTTGGAACGTGAAAATTGTATTATGATATAGGATTATGATTCTGGTGGTTGGGTATGAAGCCTAACATTGTAGAATTTGTGTTGTTGTGTTACATCTTCAAACTAATAAAGACAGAGCACTTGAAACCCTTTGTTTTAATTCAACCTCTTCCGGTTCCAGTCTAGAAATTGGAATAGGTATCCATGTTTTTTTCATAGATTACCATAACTTCCAATAGGTATAAAATCTATCTAGGTATTTTATTAATGTTTAAACAATTATTCTCATTTCATTCTGTTTAAGGATACCACTAAGGTTGAAGATATCGGTAAGATATATATACAAGAAATTATGAGGTTACACGGAAGTCCTTCTACCATTTTTTAGATAGGGATCCTTGGTTTACCTCTTGGTTCTGGAGGATTCTATATGATGCAATGGGAACTCAGGTCATGTTAATCACAACATACCATCCACATATAGATAGTCAGAAGGAATAAGTAATTCAGATCCTAGAAGATATGCATCATGCTGGTGTCTTGGATTTCATTGGATCATGGGATATCCATATGGGACTAGTAGAGTTTTCTTATAAAAATATTTATACATTGGTTATTATAACGGATCCCTTTTAGTTGTTGTATGGTTTCCTGTGAAGATCACCTCTTTATAGTGATGAGGTAGGTGAAGAATATTTTCTTGGACCATGTTTGGTTCAAGAGACATCCGTGAAGATTCAATGTGTACCTCAACATCTAGTTACATCCCAGAGTTTATAGGAACCATATTTTTACCAGATACATCATCCACTAGAGTTTTCCATTGGTTACTCAATTTTATTGAATGTTTCTCCGCAGTTGGGTAATTGTCGGCATGGAAAACAAGGAAAGTTGGATCTGAGATATGTTGGATCGTTTGAACTCATTGAGTTTCTTGAAAAATTTTCTTATCATTAAACATTTCTAGTTTATTTGATAGGTATACATGATTTCTTCTACATGTCTCAACTCGGGAATTATCATTCTGATCCCACTCACGTTCTAAGATGGGAAGAAATTGAGCTTGGGCCAAACGAATCTGTTTTGGAGAAACCAGTCGAGATCGTTGAGTCTTAAGTGAAATTATAATCATGGAATTCTATTCCACTAGTCAGAGTTCTATGGAAACATAGAACATATTCTCAAGAGACATGGGAACCTGAGTCATTGATGAGGGAGAAATAACTTCATATTTTCTGGGGATTACATCTACCGCAAGACTTCCTAAGGATAGAAAGTCATTATGGTGGGGAGTTTGTAACATCATATTATAGATCAATTTGGTACTTCGTTATCCTGAATTTTATTTTCCTTTTCTCATTGTATGTATAGGGCCGAGAAAGAATTCGTAGGGTATCTATAATGGTTAAGTCATAGATTTCGTGGAATCTCAACTTTAAGTAGTCGTTTCTATAGGTTTCAGGAGGGTTTCACATCGGTTAACTAGGTTACACAACATGTAAGTGTTATTGGGTAGAATATGTTAAACTAATTCATGTTTTGAAAGGCTACAATATGTGAAGATTCATTTCACATCCTGATTGTTTTAAATAATGTATTTTTAATTCGAGTTGACAGATTTATCAGTGTACATAAACACCTTGGATTTATCAACATGTAAAGGAGTTACACATCATGTAATTTTCTATGAAGGGATGTTCTAGGGTGTTGTTCGGGATTTGGGTTCCCATTTCGCCATTAGTTCCCCATTTCGCTCAAACCAAGGCACCTCCCTAGAAAATGTTAGAGGCATTGTTCCTGCAGATCGATTTGTTTGATGTTCCATATTCATTGAGTATGTAGTGTTTCTCTCTAGGTGTGTGATCCTTCTGCTTCTTCATTTACATTGATTGTAGTAACACACTCGAGTTGTGTTATCAGATACGTTGATATATATAACAACCCATACTTTACATACATTGTTATTACTTTAGAATTGAAGCACACTTATTACAACATATAACAAAACCAAGAAAGGACCATATAGGTATAGTGTCTTTAGAAACTGGGAAACATAAACAACTGGTTCATAAAGCATCTACTTTGCCTCCCATTTATTTCATCATATCTAGAGTCCCTTTTTGGCATATTCTACTTAATAACCTTCTTCCTGGCCTGGGGAAATAAAACATACAAAGGGGTGAGCTCAAATGCTCAGTAAGGATAAACAAAAGAAATATCAATCACATCATATTCATAAGAAAATAACATTTTAGAAATCTTAACCTACAAAAGAGATCATAATTTCATAACATGGGATAAATCATAGTAGTGAAATGTGATCCCAATAATCATAACTTAAAACATGAAACTTTTTGGAATACACACACAATCATAGAGAATCATTTCTTATTAGTCAAGACTCATTGCCAAGACTATCTTAGTGGACAAAGTCCCTTTCTGAACCGAGTTCACTCCTCGTTCCAGTCCTGTTTCACTGAACCGGTATAACCTACCGTTCCAGCCATGTCTATCTCATGAGATATAAAATCTTTACCCAATGCATTGGAGGGAGATATAGGTCCCACCCATCTAATAATGAAACCATTCTTATTTGTGCCACAAAATCATAAATCATACATCATTGCATAACCCAAGTAGTAAAAATGGGAATCTTTAAACATCATGACATCATAAAAAAATTCATATAAGATAAAAGAACTCATAAAAAAAATATTTCCATCACAACATAATCAAATCCATGTAATAATAGGGATATAAACAAAACCCTTTATTATCTTAGATGGAAAATAATTTTGATAAAACACTTGAACTCCATTCTTGAGGAAAATATCCTTTCTACTTCAAAAACATTTTTTCCTTTCTTAACATGTCATACAATTTTAAACTAAAATAAGTTGATTAAAAATAAACTTGAAAACTTGTAAAGGAATATTCTTGGGAATAATGTTTTAAAAATCCATTCATGCCTTATAAGTTAAAAAAACATTCTTCTCGTACTTTTGTAGGAAAAGTCAAAAAGTACCTCGTACGAAAAACAAAAAAAATATTCCTTTCATATCTTTTACTAAAAACTCACTGAAGGGTAAAATTGGATTTAAAAAAAATTGTAGGTGGATGGAAATAAAATTACATATTGAGGAAACATGGATGTGGATGATAAAATACACCCCAGTAAATACCAAAGTATAAACAATCTCAGATAAAAATGAGATTGTGATATTTCCCTTACCTTAGGTCTGATATGATTTGTACCTGTCCGAACCTCCTGTATAATGATTTAAATGACGTTATTGACTTATTACAGAATCATAATTATTGTTATGATGGTCATATTCTTAGCTTCATAGTAGTAATATTTCATTTCTACTTGTTATTCGGGTGTTTATAACTTTTTGTTCTTATGCGTGTTTTGTTGAATAAATTCTTATTCTTATATTTAGGTTATAGATACCTTATTTCCATAATGGTATTAGTGTAATTTATATCATATTCATTCATTCAATTCATTTATATAATCATTATGAAATGAAGATCATGTAGAACGAGTCGCATCACATCGTGGAGACGGTATTCCGTACGTACGCATGAGTGATGATATCGTTCCTATGATCGTTGAATTTTATTGGAGTGTATGTATACTATTTCAGAATTATTATCACTTTATAATAGTCATATATAGTCATTATTTACACCATTATACCCATCCAAGTAAGGTGGTGGTGGAAAATAGATTACACCACGGTGTGGAGACGGTATTTCGTACGTACGCACGCGTGGTGATTTATTTTTTCATAGGATGGATAGATGGTGAAATATGGTTGTTTAATACTTATAATAACATATCAGTATATGAGTTATACTGATGTTATTACTTCATAATGAAGCAACTAAATAAGAAGATGTGGAAGAAGAAATAAAGATGAAAGAATCGGTAACAGACATTACCTCTTCTTTGAAGTGCTTCTTTGAGACCTCCTTTTAGGGCACTAAAATAGGTCTTTGGAGAAGCCCAGAACCTATAGGATGTCTCTAGGGAAGTGTAGAAGAGAAAGTGGTAGGGGTTGGCCGAGCCTGAAGGCTCAAAGTGGTGTGAGGAAGAGAGGGAGGAGGTGCCCTTTTATAAGGGAGGAGAGGGGCACCTTTGGAATAACTAAAAATATTATTTTATTATAAAATCAAGTTCGGTTTGAAATAGCTCCAAATTGATTTATTTAGATGATAATGTGGGGATGGGTCGAAATCCTCTCATCCAATATAATTTAGACAAGTTTAGGTTCCTATTTTAACCTTATCATGTAGATTTAACATTAAGTTAAATAATTTTACTTTTACCGTGTCTTCTTGTGTTCTTATACTCTAAGGTTAATAAACTTACTATAAGAAGCCAACAGAACCCCAAGTTGTTTATTATTAATATATATAACCTTATCTTAGTCATTTGGCCGAACCTTAAATTTTTAGGAATAAAATAACAATTAGTAATATAATATTTCTTTTAAAAACTATTTTATGTCAATTTTGACACTATTTAGTAATTAATTTTTGTGAAAATCATAACAGAATGATTAGTTCGAAAAAAAAATTAATTAAATAAATACTAACATGTCATATTAATCTATAAAATTAGTTTAATTCATAAAAAGTGTCAAATTACATTTATTTTGGTGTTTATAACATCAATTATGTCAATATTTCATTAATAAGATAATTACTGCATCATCTTTGTGTTATATATAAATTAAATTATTTAATGTCTAAAAATTACAAATAAAATATTATTATGTAGGAAATATTTTTATCTTTCTAATGAATATTTATAGTCGAATTTATCGTATGTATAACCCCATATTAAAAATGATTTACTTATTAAACTTTGATTTTAACTATTTTAACCCTTCTTTAAATAAATTAATAATAAATGTCCTAATCTAATCCAAGTGGGCCTAAATGGTCATATTTAATTCCTAAGGTTGTTTTTGGTCGAATTACACTTGTCCAATAGAATTAGGACATGTGTTAGGGTAATAATAATATCATTTTTACCCTTAACTACCCTATTTACTTTTAACCGTGGTAAAAAAAGTAAAAAGTTACTATTCACCAAAAAATTATTTTCATCTTATTGAACCACATTTTACTTACTGACATTAACCGTGTCTCTCGGATTTTCGAAATTCCACTCACAGAAGCGGTAAAATTATGTTTTATGAAAAAATCAGTTTTTTAACTACCACTTAGTGGTTTCACTATTCATCAAAAATTGAAAGTTTTCAGAAAAATACCAAAATTTCTCCCTAGGCTAATTTCGATATTCCGAATTCAAAAATGAAGTCCATTTTGAAAAATTAAATTTATAAAATTTCAAAAAGTGGTTATTTCTATTCATAACGGCTAGTATTAAAAATATTTTAATAGCATATCATTGTTTAGTGAAACTTGGTATTGCGTACGACGCAAGTTATCGAGGAAGGTGGCGATTTCGTGTAAAGCAAGCCATGAAAGTGTTGTGTGTAGAAAAATATTCCTTTGATGATTTATATAACATAAAAGTCTTGGGTGTTACATTCTACCCCCCTTAAAATTAATTTCTCCTTCGAAATTCGTCACTTTGTAACAAACAGATGAGGATACCTCTCCCTCATCATATCCTCAAGCTACCATGTAGATTCTTCTAATTGGTGGTTCCTCCATAAAACTTTCACCAATTGAGTGGTCTTGTTCCGTAGGACTTTTTCACTACGATCCAGAATCTCTATCGGTTGTTCTTCATAAGAAAGATCTTGCTCCAGCGGTACAACTTCTGAGCTGAGTACATGTCAAGGATCAGGTCGGTACTTTCTCAGGAGAGATACATGGAACACATCGTGAACTTGAGAGAGATTCGGTGGAAGCGCCAATCGGTAAGCTACCTTCCCAACACGATCTAGTATTTCGAAAGGACCGATATATCTAGGGATCAACTTCCCCTTCTTTCCAAATCTCATAACCCTCTTCCAGGGAGATATTCATAAGAACACTTTATCACCCACTTCAAACTCTAGGTCTTTTCTTCGGTTGTCGGCATAACTTTTCTGTCGACTCTGAGCTGCTCTTATGTGTTGTTGAATAGATTTGACATTTTCTGCCATTTCATCAACGAGATCGGGTCCTAATAGCTTTCTTTCCCCAACTTCATCCCAGCAAGTTGGAGTCCTGCATTACTTTCCATAAAGATCTTCATAAGGATCCATCTGAATACTGGAGTGAAAGATATTATTATAAGAAAATTCTACCCAAGGTAGGTGTTGATCCCAACCACTTTTGAAATTCATAGAGCAAGCTCTCAACATATCTTCTAGAGTTTGAATTGTTCTCTCAGACTGGCCGTCTGTCTGAGGATGATAAGCAGTGCTAAAACTCAACTCTGTATCGAGAGTATGCTGATGACTTCACCAGAACTTCAAGGTAAATCTCGGATCCCAATCAGATATAATATAAAGTGTTACTCCATGAAATCTTACCACTTCCTTTACATATATCCTGGCAAGCTGATCCAGAGAGAAATCCTCTCTAATAGCAATGAAATGTGGAGATTTTGTAAGACGATCAACTATGACCCAGATAGCATTATTTCCTTTGGATGTTTTAGGAAGTCCTGTGACAAAGTCCATAGTGATGTTTTCCCATTTCCATTCGGGTATGGGTAAAGGTTGTAACATCCCCTTAGACTTCTGTCTCTCAGCTTTAACTTGTTGACAAACCAAGCATCGAGAGACATATTCAGCAACATCTCTTTTCATGCCATCCCACCAGAAGTATTCTTTCAGGTCCCTATACATCTTCGTGCTTCCAGGATGAATAGAGAATGAAGAACTATGAGCCTCATCCAGCAACTCCTTCTTTAATTCAGTGATGGGAGGAACACAAACCCGATTCCTGAACTTTATTATCCCATCACAATCAAGGATGAATTCAGGAACATTTCTCACCTTCTTCTGTAACTCATCATCTTCTTTCTGTGCCTCTTTAATCTTCACATGTATGGATGGTTGAACATTCATTTGAGAAAGATACTGTTTTTCCCCTTTCATTATAATTCCAAGATCCATCCTTTGTAAATCTATAAATATTGGATCTTTTTTGATCCTCATCATGGATAAACTAGCATGGTCTTGTCAACTTAATGCATCTGCCACCTTGTTTGCTTTCCCAGGGTGGTAATGGATTGAGCAGTCGTAATCCTTAATCAGCTCCAACCATCTTCTTTGGCGCATATTCAGCTCCATTTGTGTGAAAATATACTTTAAACTTTTATGATCAGTATAAATGTCACACCTTTCTCCATAAAGATAATGCCTCCAAATCATTAATGCAAAGATTACCGCAGCTAACTCCAAATCATGTGTTGGGTAATTTTTCTCATGTATTTTCAACTGTTGTGAGGAATAAGCTATCACCATATCATTTTGCATAAAAACACACCCCAATCCCTTCTTGGATGCATCACTGTAGATCACAAACCTTTCTCCACTACAAGGCAGTGTGAGCACAGGTGCACTGGATAACCTTCTTTTCAACTCCTTGAAATTATCTTCAAATTCCTCCGTCCAAACAAACTTAATTCCTTTCTGAGTCAACTTGGTGAGTGGATTAGATAATCATGGTAAATCTTTCACAAAACGTCGATAATATCCATCCAAACCAAGAAAACTTCGGATCTCGGTTACTGTTTTTGGTCTCGACCATCATTCCATAACCTCTGTTTTTGCTGGATCCACAGATATCCCCTCTTTTGAGATTATGTGACCCAAAAATGAAACTTTTTGAAGCCAAAATTCACACTTGGTAAATTTGGCATAAAGCTTCTCCTTTCTCAGGGTCTTCAATATATTTTTCAAGTGGTCTTCATTTTCTTCTTCTCTCTTTGAATAGACAATAATATCATCTATAAAGACTACCACAAACTGATCAAGATAGTCTCTAAAGACTCTATTCATTAGATCCATGAAGATATCAGGGGCATTAGTAAGACCAAATGGCATCACTATAAATTCATAGTGTCCATACATTGTACGGAAAGCCGTCTTTGGTATATCCTCCATTTTTACCCTTAATTGATGATACCCTGATTGAAGATCAATCTTGGAAAAGTATTGAGCTCCGCGTAGTTGGTCAAATAGGTCATCAATTCATGGGAGAGGATATTTTTTCTTGATAGTAATCTTGTTAAGTTCTCGATAATCAATGCAGAGTCTCATTGATCCATATTTCTTCTTAAAAAACAGAACAGCTGCTCCCCAAGGTGATGCACTAGGGTGTATGAACCCCTTATCAAGATTCTCTTGGAGTTGCTTCTTCAATTCCTGCAACTCAATTGGGGCCATTCTATAAGGTGTCTTTGAAATAGGAAAAGCACCCGGTACGAGTTCTATTGAAAACTCAACTTCACGATTCGGTAGAAGACCCGGTAATTCCTCCGGAAAGACATCATAAAACTCCCGTACAATGGGCATATTCTAAATCGTGAGTTTCTCACCAACCATTTGAGATAAATAACCTTCATTTAGTGGAATCAATACCCATAAAATGGATGAAATATCCACTAGAAGGTTATGTTCATCCTTGCATCGATAGACGATAATAGATTGATCTGGAATATGAAATGTGACTTCCCTTCTTCGGAAATTGATATGAGCTCCATGTAGAGAAATCCAATCCATGCCAAGAATCAATTCAAATTCCACTATAGGAAGGATCACAAGATTTGCAGGAATCACTTTCCCACAAACTTCAATTGGAGAATAATTATAAACTTTTGATGCGACTGTTGTGCCATTAGGTGTTGTCACAGCTAACTCAACATCTAATTGTTGAGGTAATACGGTGATACCCTTAGAAAATTCATCAGAAATAAAGGAGTGGGTGGATCCAGAAACAAATAAAACATTTGCTACATTAGAGTGGATGGTAAGTGTACCTTTCACCACATCATTATCGTACTCCACATCGCTGATAGAAATTGCATGTGACTTTCCTATGTCTTTAGCCTTAAGAGTTTGTTGACGTCGACCATCATCATCAACCCTTGGATTAGGGAATTTATTGGCATAATGTCCCATCTACTTGCACTTGAAGCATTGAAGTGTAGTTGGTTCATTCTGTGTATCCCTTCCATTGTTTGCATCATTAGACATCTTCTTCCCATCATCATGGCATTCAAATACCCGATGACCTTCCTTTCCACATTTGAAACATTTACTTGTCCCTTTAAGACAACTCCCTCCATGTTTCTTTCCACACTTTGAGCATAAGGGAAATCTAATCTTCTTTTTAGTGTGCTCTTTATATTTTCCTTTGAATTCCATTTTCCTCTTCTTATCAAATTCATATGACTGATGGGTTACTCCAATATCCATCTCAACTTTGAGAGCACATCTAACGATTTCCTTGTAGCTATTGAAGTCCCTTATGGATAAGGATCTTCGAAGACATGGTTTTAAGCCACTAAAGAATCGATCGATCTTACTCTCAGGTTGGATAATAATACCAGAAGCGTACCATGCAAGTCTTGTAAAATTTGCTTCATAGGTACCAACAGATTCATCATCATTTTGCTTCAGTTCAAGAAACTCTTTATCCATCTTTGTTCAGAGAATACGAGGGAAGTACTTATTGAAAAATAAGTTCTTGAACTCGTCCCATTCCATGGACTCAATTTCATCCCTTTTCCTCGTATTCTTAATAAGATTCCATCATTGATTAGCATCATCTTCCAAACGATACACTGCTAAGATGACTTTATCATGCTCAGAACATTGAAGAACTGAAAATATCTTTTCAGTAGTACTAATCCATTGTTCAGCAACTAATGGATCAGTAGACCCGCTGAATGAAGGTGGACGCTATCTCATGAAGGATTATATAGAATGTTTCTCCTTCCTTTGCTCGTTTGGAGGTCCTACATGATTCATAGCTTGAGAAAATTGTGTGAGCATGGCTACAAGATTTTTCATTCCAGCTCCCATAACGTTTGGTTACTCAGGGGGACAATCATTGCATTTCCCGTCGCATTCCTCATTAACACGATTCCTTCGGGTTCCATCCATTGACAAAAAAACAAGAAGAATAGTGTGAGAAACACTAATTATAATAGGAAAACCACATAACCAAGAATAAAATTTCACACTTAAGGTCTTATCCTAGGTTATTCATGGCCATTTCTAAAACACTACGACTGTGTTTTATTATTAGACTTATCCTTAGGGTTCTTACTAAGGATTTCACATCCTAGTTTCCAAAGGTTGACTATACCTTTCCTCTAATAACAACTACAATGACCCATACATTACATACATTTTTATTACTTCAGAATTGAAGCACACTTATTACAACATATATCAAAACCAAGAAAGGACTGTATAGGTATAGTGTCTTTAGAAACTGGGAAACATAAACAACTGGTTCATAAAGAATCTACTTTGCCTCTCATTTATTTCATCATATCTAGAGTCCCTTTTTGGCATATTCTACTTAATAACCTTCTTCCTGAACTGGGGAAATAAAACATACAAAGGGGTGAGCTCAAATGCTCAGTAAGGATAAACAAAAGAAATATCAATCACATCATAATCATAAGAACATAACATTTTTGAAATCTTAACCTGCAAAAGAGATCATAATTTCATAACATGGGATAAATCATAGTAGTGAAATGTAATCCCAATAATCATAACTTAAAACATGAAACTTTGTGGCACACACACATAATCATATATAATCATTTCTTATTAGTCAAGACTCATTTCCAAGACTATCTTAGTGAAAAAATTCCCTTTCTGAACCGAGTTCACTCCTCGTTTCACTCCTGTTTCACTGAACCTGTATAACCTACCGTTCCATCCACGTCTATCTCATGAGATATTAAATATTTACCCAATTCATTGGAGGGAGATATAGGTCCCACCCATCTCATAATGAAACCATTCTTATGTGTGCCACAAAATCATAAATCATACATCATTGCATAACCCATGTAGTAAAAATGGGAATCTTTAAATATCGTGACATCATAAAACAATTCATATAAGATAAAAGAATTAATAAAAAAAATATTTCCATCACAACATAATCAAATTCATGTAATAATAGGGATAGAAACAGAACCCTTTATTATCTTAGATGGAAAATAATTTTGATAAAACACTTGAACTCCATTCTTGAGGAAAATATCCTTTCTACTTCAAAAACATTTTTTCCTTTCTTAACATGTCATGCAATTTTAAACTAAAGGAAGTTGATTAAAAATATACTTGAAAAATTGTAAAGGAATCTTCTTAGAAATAATGTTTTAAAAATCCATTCATGCCGTATAAGTTAAAAAACCTTCTTCTCATACTTTTGTTGGAAAAGTCAAAAAGTACCTCGTACGAAAAACGACAAAAGATTCCTTTCATATCTTTTACTAAAAACTCACTGAAGGGTAAAATTTGATTTAAAAAAATTGTAGGTGGATGGAAATAATATTACATATTGAGGAAACATGGATGTGGATGATAAAATACACCCCAGTAAATACCAAAATATAAACAATCTCGGATAAAAATGAGATTGTGATATTTCCCTTACCTTAGGTCTGATATGCTTTGTACGTGTCTGAACCTCCTGTATAATGATTTAAATAATGTTATTAACTTATTACAGAATCATAATTATTTTTATGATGGTCATATTCTTAGCTTCTTAGTAGTAATATTTCATTGCTACTTGTTATTCGGGTGTTTATAACTTTTTGTTCTTATGCGTGTTTTGTCGAATAAATTCGTATTATTCTCTTTAGGTTATAGATACCTCATTTACAGAATGGTATTAGTGTTATATATATCATATTCATTCATTCAATTTATTTATATAATCATTATGAAATGAAGATCATGTAGAACAAGTCGCATCACATCGTGGAGACGGTATTCCGTACGTACGCACGAGTGATGATACCGTTCCTATGATCGTGGAATTGTATTGGAGTGTATGTATACTATTTCAGAATTAGTATCACTTTATAATAGTCATATATAGTCATTATTTACACCATTATACCCATCCAAGTAAGGTGGTGGTGGAAAATAGATTACACCACGGTGTGGAGACGGTATTCCATACGTACGCACGCACGGTGATTTCTTTTTCCGTAGGATGGATAGATGGTGAAATAGGGTTGTTTCATACTTATAATAACATATCAGTATATGAGTGATACTGATGTTATTACTTCATAATGAAACAACTAAAGAAGAAGAAGTGGAAAAGAAATAAATATGAAAGAATCGGTAACAGACATTACCTCTTCTTTGAAGTGCTTCTTTGAGACCTCTTTTTAGGGCACTACAATAGGTCTTTGAAGAAGACCAGAACCTCTAGGATGTCTCTAGGGAAGTGTAGAGGAGAAAGTGGCAGGGTTTTTCCGAGCTTGAAGGCTCAAAGTGGTGTGAGGAAGAGAGGGAGGAGGTGCCCTTTTATAAGGGAGGACAGGGGCACCTTTGGAATAACTAAAAATATTATTTTATTATAAAGTCAAGTTCGGTTTTAAATAGCTCCAAATTGATTTATTCCGATGCTAAGGTGGGTATGGGTCTAAATATCTCATCAAATAGAATTTATACAAGTTTAGGTTCCTTTTTTATCCTTATCATGTAGATTTAACATTATGTTAAATAATTTTACTTTTACCGTGTCTTCTTGTGTTCTTATACTATAAGGTTAATAAACATACTATAAGCATCCAAACGAACCCCAAGTTGTTTATTATTAATATATATAACCTTATCTAAGTCATTTGGCCGAATCTTATATTTTTAGGAATAAAATTACAATTAGTAATATAATATTTGTTTTAAAAACTATTTTATGTCAATTATGACACTATTTAGTAATTAATTTTTATGAAAATCATAACAGAATGATTAGTTCGAAAAAAATTAATTAAATCAATACTAACATGTCATATTAATCTAGAAAATTAGTTTAATTCATAATAATTGTCAAATTACATTTATTTTGGTGTTTATAACATCAATTATGTCAATATTTCATTAATAAGATAATTACTGCATCATCTTTGTGTCATAAATAAATTGAATTATTTAATGTCTAAAAATTACAAATAAAATACTATTATGTAAGAAATCTTTTTATATTTCTAATTAATATTTATAGTCGAATTTAGCTTATGTATAACCCCATATTAAAAATTATTTACGTATTAAACTTTGATTTTAACTATTTTAACCCTTCTTTAAATAAATTAATAATAAATGTCCTAATCTAATCCAAGTGGGCGTAAATGGTCATATTTTATTCCTAAGGTTGTTTTTGGTTGAATTACACTTGTCCAATAGAATTAGGACATGTTTTAGGGTAATAATAATATCATTTTTACCATTAACTAACCTATTTACTTTTAACCGTGGTAAAAAAAAGTAAAAAGTTACTATTCACCAAAAAATATTTTCATCTCATTGAACCACATTTTACTTACTGACATCAACCGTGTCTCTCGGATTTTCGAAATTCCACTCACCGAAGCGGTAAAATTATGTTTAATGAAAAAATCAGTTTTTAACTACCACTTAGTGGTTTCACTATTCATCAAAAATTGAATGTTTTCAGAAAAATACCAAAATTTCACCCTAGGATAATTTCGATATTCCGAATTCAAAAATGAAGTCCATTTTGAAAAATAAAATTTATGAAATTTCAAAAAGTGGTTATTACTATTCATAACGGCTAGTTTTAATAATATTTTAATAGCATATCATTGTTTAGTGAAACTCGGTATTGCGTACGACGCAAGCTATCGAGGAAGGTCGCGATTTCGTGTAAAGCAAGGCAATAAAGTGTTGTGTGTAGAAAAAGATTCCTTTGATGATTTATATAACATAAAAGTCTCAGTTGTTACAATATAAATTGGTGTGTCTTCGTGTATTCTTTCATGATCTGTTGTGTGATCTCATTTTGGTGGTCATTACCTTATTAGTTGTGGAGTGGTGGGTGTTCATTGTTGAGGTAGGTGGTTCGGTCTCACATATGTTTGATAAACCATATTGTTGTGTTTTTATAAATTTATTTTTAAATAAGTTGTTATTAAAGTTGCATGACTATTTTCATATACTAGAATAATATTTCAAAAAAAGACATTTTCCTTGGTTTTTGATAAATGGAAAGAAAAGAGGCATTATCAAAACATTGAAATGGATTTTATAAAATGGGTTTGAAATTATTTTCAAAACATTGAGATGATTGTGAAAAAAACACATGGGTTACCTTGGGTATTGGGCGGAAGGTTTACCTTGTGGTCATCATCCATTTTAGGGTTTCACTTTCTAGGTGTTCCTTTTGTCCTAGAGTGTAGATTAATTGCTCTAGATATGTATATGAGGTTTTGGTTTTATTTTTTGAGGTGTCTACATAGTCCCAGAGTGTATATAATTGCCTTTAGGTACCATAGTGAACTCTTCATAGATATTTGGGTATGATTATTCCACTTCCGGACATATTGTATTCCTTGGTGTTGTGTTTCTTGTGTTACTATTATTTTTTATTTCTTGGATTTTTTCTATTTTAGCATTTATATTCATGTTGATTCTTATGAAAAATGATATGGAAAATGTTCTTCTAAATTTAAATACATGATTTTTTTAAAACTATGATAAAGAAGAAATGTTTACCATGTTTTCAATGAAACTAATTTACTGCTTATCATACATTATTTTATTTGAAATGATCATACTTTGTTATACAGAGACTTTATATGGAACACTTGATGGGGGTCATATTGATCCTATTCTCTCACATCCTATTCACCTCTTCTGTGGTGCATAGACATTTTTATGTCTTCTAATTTTAGGAAAGGAAAGGCATCATTGTGAGACAGTGAGGTTTCATGTCAGCTGAGTTGGGTATCTTGTGGTAAGATGGTGGGAGTTCATCCACACCATCACATAGAGTAGCTGTTTGGTTTTGGTAATTTGTATTTGGACTTGTCTCTTGGACTTTTCGACACATTTATAGTTGTTTGTTTCCTCTATATTTCTTACATTTATGTAATATATTTATTCGCTTTCCATTTTTCCTCCTTATATTATGTATATATATTTCATGTGTTTGTCTAGGTTGGATGAAATAATTCCCTATTTTTTTTTATGTCTAGGTACTTGTCGCTAGCCCATGGGGATCGAAAATCCCCTTCTGGTATGTGACGGATTGGGTCAGGTTTTAGGTTTGAGGGCTACCTCGGTCAGTTTGTTACAATTGTTTTTTTCACTCCTTATTCAATGTGACGTTACAAACAATCATCTCTTTATTTATCCATATGATATATGAATATATATTTTTGATTAATATACATTCATATAGATTAAAATGCATATGAGATATATATTTATAGATCTTTTTGAAAATAAAACAATAATTTTTATGTATTTTGTATAGAAAATATTTCTATCCAATTCATAGTTGAAAGTAAAATTGATATTTTTTCCTTGAATAACATATCTATGGAATATATTTAAAGATAAAAGTTGGTGCTCCTACTAATATTTTATAGAAATGTTGCTCACATTCATTTTAAAATAAAAAAATTCACTAATGGCCTAATCAAAATAAACATTTTATGATATTGATTCTTATATTAATCTAAAAATGGATATCTATAATTTTTATAAATTATTATCCTTTTTTGGGGAAATAAAAACAGTTTTTTCATATTAACATATTTAATAGTGGTCCCATTTATCAATTTACCAAATATAATTATCAAGTTTTGTTTCTAATTATTATCACTTTTAAGACATTAGTTCGTTATTCTCAATAAACAACATGGTACCATCCTTAGTGACAAGAATAAATTATCTCCCTAATTTTATATCTTCCCTGTTAATCTACAAAGTATATTTAATTACGTAACATGATCTCACAATTAGTCTTATCGAGTTTTTTAGTTCTTATTCCAACACATTTTAAATTTTTAATAGGTTGGGCTCAAGGAAAATTTATTTTTTTGAAATAAATCAAACTTTTTATATTTGACCTTAACATCACTAAATACTATCATTCTTCCATGGTCCCATTTTTAGATATGATCCCCTTTTAGGACATATATTTTCTTTCCATTATTACAATTTTATACGTGAGATTATATATAAATAAACTTCATTTATTATAGTGTCTGTTAGTTTCTATGAATAGACATATAAAATAATATATGTCTCTATAATCCTATATATAATTATAGGTGGTTTTCATTCTTTAATTATTCTCATTCAAGATTTTATTTATTGAATTTTTTAGCTCTTGTACATTCCCATCCCAGTTCACCACATATGTGACTATTCCAGATCAATAAATTTTGTAGGGGTTCCTCCCCATATACTATAGGATACTGACTAACAACAAGGGTATAATAATATCATGTGGGGACTATACCCCTGGATCAGATAGCCATAAATATTAGAATAAGTAACTACACCATTAGTAATTAATGTAATCCAAACCAGAAGTCATCATGGATAAATAGTAATGAACAAATATACACCCCCATTCTATATAAATATGAACAAAATTATATGTCATACAGGCACCAAAACATAACCAGGTCCTACTTAGGTTCATCATATACACCAATGTCCCAAATAACACAAGAATAAAAAATAACTTATAAATGATAAAAAAACTAGTCCTGATTTTTGATCCACTTCTATATTCCATGATCGTTCCTAACTAACAAGATCAACCGCAAATAATAGGTTCCTTGCAGTTATATTGATAAAAATAGTTATGTGTGTTTGGGTAACCATTGAAACATGAGTAGAATATGAGTAAAACTAAGTAGGATAAGAAAAATTGTGTTTCTAAGAATCATTATTATAAATATGTGTATAATGATGTGTTGTAACAAAATTGAAATGTAATAAAATAAATCAACATCATTCATCAGGTTCCACAGGGACACTTGGGATTAAATATACCATCGTTATATAATTCCTGATGACTCTAAACATAACTCATAACAACTATTGAGGGAATAAATTTCCATACAAGAACCATTCCCAATATATTATCACTCAAGGAGGGGGGTACCTCACCCCATAAAAATTTTCAGCATATCATCATTAAGGGAGGATGGGAACCCCACCTCAAACCATTTATAATAAATCATCACCTATAGGGGAATAGTGCTCCACCTTGGAACAATTTCCTATATATAATTTCCTAAGGGAGAAATAAAACATGCCCTAGAATCACTTCAAATACATTTTCACCCAAGGGGAATTGATACCAACCTCATATCAATATCCAATACATCATCACTAATAGGGGAAATTCAACCAACCCCAAACTATTCACAATATATCATCACCTGGTGGTGAATTTCACCTCACCTTTTAACTATTTATAATTTACCACTAGGTGGATAGGTTCCCAACCTAGATTTTTCTCTATAAAAAAATAACTAGTTACCATGATTTGGTAAGAGATAATATGTTCCCTTTTTGGAATCCATCACATCCATGTTAGAAATGGTTCCCACATTCTAAATTTAACACACATATTCATCCTAGAGATCATCTTAGGGAATCTATGATTATAATACTTGGTCAATATCTCACCTAGAGAACCCATCAGGTTTCCTCCCAAAAAAATTCATTTCATTCATTCAATGTACACCTCTCTTGAAATCCAAATGGTTATGATATGTAATTTTTAGTGGAAAATTATTTCCTTATGAAATAAAAATTCAACATATAATGATTCATATATCATTTAATTATGTTTTTGGTTCAACACTTGTTTTTTTAACATGAATATAAATCATACACAAGAATATAATGAGATTCTACCTTTTGTATAGCTTAGGTAAAACCTGGATTATGCCTTTAGGAAAAATCTCATTGAATATTGTTTGTTGATCCTGTTATAAATTTCCAGAATCAAGAAAATAAATAAATCCTTAAAAATAGGAATTAATATTCCCTACTATATTAAATCAAAAGTAACCCAAGAGAAACATAGGAATAAATGCTCAAGGGTAGCTAGATTTTCCTAAAACTACTCCCCAGAGTGAATGACCTGGATAGTGGACAACATTGGGAGAATATCTCTCTAAATGGAAGGATAAATGATAGATAGAGATATATTATGATGCAACAACCATGTCTTTAGTCAAAATTTATTAATTTACTATTTATACTTTTTATATTAATTAATTATTAATATTATAAAAATATGGAATAGGCCATAACACCAAAAATTTAACAAAATCTGACTTTTTTTGGACCCCTAAGAGTCACCCCTAGAGACCCTTATATCTCAACCTTTTATAAATGATAAATCATACTTATTGAAAAAATAAAACCCTTATATGACAATATGATACCCATACATTTTTATAATTTACCATTTTTCTAGAGATTTAAGTATTAAATGACATTTTTTATTATGGATTCACCCTAATGTATCATAGGGAAGACCCTAATACATTTTCAATTTTCACTATCTGATAGAACTTATATATCTTGGAAAAGACCCACACATACCAAACATATAGATATTTATCAACCATTATGAGTCATAAGGTATATATTAACCCCCAAATATTATACCTTTTTGTATCCCAAGGTGTAATATAGTTACTCTTACATGTCAAAAAATAACACTTATGTATCATATAGACTTCCAACACTTATCCATTTTTACAAAATAGGTGGAACATTACATTTCTCAGTAAACATTACATGTCGTAATGGTTACATTTATATATCACATGATGATAATTTTATTAATAAGGGGTCTATTTCATAATATTGTTCCCTTAAGTAAGAGTAAACTCTTAAACACAGTTGCCCTTATGTATCACTCATAGGGGTTCTCTTATATTTCTAAGAGTTACTTTTACAAGCATAGACATAACTGATTTCCATTTTGTTACAAAGGTTTATGCATGAAACCTTTACATATGGTGGATCTTATGTGTAACACCCAAAGGTTTTAAAAATAAATTAAAATTCATGAAACATTATTTTAAGTAGATATTTATAACTAGCCTTTAATCATAATTTTCTCGATTCTATGATTTGAATTTCAAAACACAATCATCTACGGTTGTGATCAATAAGTTATTTGGAGTCGGATAGAACCAATTTGTTATTTAGTGAATAGTAACATACCCTTATGAATAGTAATATTCCCCTTATGATTATTAAGTAATATTTTTTTAAAATTTCTTAATTTTATAAGATAATGAGATATTGATTAATTTTTCAAGGTGATATAAAATCAGTTAAATTTTTAAAATTGTTATTTCTTGAATAAAATATAATTTTATTTAAAAATTAAATTATTAATATTTTGAAAATTATTTTCAAAAAATGGAGTTCATTTCTGAATTATACACTTCGAAAAATGGTTAGGGTGAATTTTTATGATTTTTCTGAAATTCATTAACTTTTTATGAATAGTAAAATATGATAAATTATGATAATTGCTAAATACTTGTATTACTACATCATAGGTGATACAAGGATAATGTAATAACACTTTGTTCAAACTCACATGATCTTATTTTTATTTTGGGTCACCTTAATCAATATTATTCATAGTCTTGATAAAAAATATTAAACTAATGACTTAAATAATGTAAATCCTCTCCTCTCCTCCACTATAAATACCACCCTCATTACCCTATTCCTATCACACCAATCAATCCATGAGAATTGTATATGTTATAAAAAATACCCTCCCTAATTTTCTTACCCACGTCCAAGACCTATTAGTCTCACCAAAAGGAAAAATCCAAATGCCTTTAGGGGGATCTCAAGGAGAAGGGATCAAGAGGTAATAATCCTCTTTCATTTTCATGTGTTTTATTTTCAATTTTATTCTATTATTATAATCTCTTACCTCCCTATCCAAGGGGTATGAAATCTACATAATCTTATATATTCTTTATGTTATCATGTTAATGAAAAAACTCATCATATTTATTCCAATCCTCTTCATCTTATTATAAAAAAATAAAAAAAATTGGTCGTGATGTATTATTTACAAAAATTATGGATGATGAGCTTTCAATTTTCATTACATCCTTCCAATAAGACCATAAATACCCTTTAATTTTTGAAACATAATTTAATGTGTATTATGTAACATATTTTATGTTATTAAACGAACTTATAATCATGACATTAAATTATATAATGAAACAAGTTCATTATTATCCTGGGACTGCAAAAAATGATCTAAACAAATATCATTAATGTTTTATCTGATGATTCATCATAATATATGAAAAAATGTTTTTTGGTATCATTAAATATTATAGAAACATATTATTACCATTTAATTCATCTTCTTGAATTTCATTTCCATATGATTAGAAAATAAAATAAAACTGACCATGGAAATCATGTAAAGAACGCACCCAAAATAATTGAAGGAACAAAATACTAATAACTATAGGGAAGAATTATGTTAGTAAATGATCATATAAGGTCTTATAAACAAGAATATTTTTATTTAATATGTTAATAATTCTCTTTTAACCATTAATTGGAGGTTTAAATAGGTTTTAAATAAGAAAACCCGAGTTAAGGTAATTCTTAACCAAATTTTCATTCTTTGGGTTAACCTTATAATTCATTAATTATATGGTTTTATGATCATTTATGTGATGAATTCTTGTCTATATTACTTTTTATTATGTGTATTTAAATATTATACACATATTATTTTTTTAATATTGATTCTAATATCAATTATATAACATTTGTAAGGGACTTCCCTTATAAAATCTTCTTTTAAAATTCTAGTTTTACAAATTTGAAAAGAAATGTTTTTATGCAATTACTTATGCTGTATTTTTTTGGGTTATTGGGAATTATTTATGATTAAGGTTGGGTCCTATATTTCTCTCTAATTCATTGGCTATATTTACGTTTGAGGTTGATTGTATGGTTACTCTATGTGAAACTTTGATGGTTACACTATAAGGTAGTCGTGAGGGTTACATTGTAAGGTAGCTGTAAGGGTTAAAAATAATAAAGTTGAAATGATTTTTATAAAAATAACTAATTAATGAACCATGATATATTTATGGTTCTATTTATCTTCTATATGTTTTTGGTAAATCTCATGGAAATCTCTAGTTTCACAAAGTAATTTTATATTGGTGACAAATATGTTTTTTTGAAAATGATTTCATACATTACAAGTATTCATGGGATAATATTTTCTTTCATTATTTTTATATCACTTAATAGTATTTTTATTCTCATCCCATGTTTTTAAATAAATTTCAATGGTTATAAGTATGTTTAATAAAAATAAGTAATCAAAGTTAAATTTTATGAAGATTCATCAAAGAAAACATGTTTTATTTGAAAAGTATTATATTTTTAAAGAAATGGATACTATTTTTGTGTTATTCTCTATGTATAAATGTTGAATGTTATGTATGTGTTATATACCAATTATAAAAAACTATAAAAATGTAAATATCCTCAATATGAAAAGACTTGATTTCCTGACTAAAACGCCAGATTACATAATGTAATAAGGATAGGTCTTATAGTTGGTATCAGAGGATGGTTTTCATAACATTATGGTTTGAATGATGTTAATAAAATACCATAAATTATTTATAAACTATGTTTAATTTGAAATTAAATAGAACACCAAGATTACCATGTAGAATTGACTAAGATATGTTTGTTCATAATGGTTTTCCATAGAAGAAATAGGGAAGCTGATGTGGAGAGGCACTGACACAATGATATACTTTTGAATCTGTATCTCGAATGGTAGGGATTAGAACCTAGAAGTGTATAATAGTAATGAATAAAATAACATATAAAATAAATATTGGTGTCATCCATGCAAGAGAAAAAACTGAGCTACCATAAAATAACATGATGATTGTGGAACATTTAATGACACCACACCCTCATGCTTTCAGTGGATCTTTTAGCCCAGTTGTGCCTGAAGGATGGATTAAATCCACTGAAAAGATATTACATGTTATGGTATGTTCAAATAATAAAAAGGAATGTCTTTAAATTTATGATTTTGAAGGTTAAGTTAAATAGTGGTCATAAATGGTCAAAAATATCAGGGATAGAGAGGATATTGATGCCTTATAGTGAGATGAATTTAAAATTATTTTCCTTGGAAAAACATTTCATAAGTTGGTGAAAATTAGGAAGGAAAAGAAATTCCATGAATTGATGTAAAGGAAGGAAGATTCAATGGATTTTTATGAAGTAAAATTCACCATATTGGCGAGGTATGATCTAAATCATATTTTGGATCTTGAGTGAAAAATCAACTGCTTTTACTCAGTATTGAATCCATGGTATCTCTTGACATCACATGTTTTGATAATCCCAATTATGCTTTCACGTGATTTGATAATCCCAAATAAAGTTTATCCATGTTTATATGCACTTTGAAATAATTCTAACTCAATCTGGATATGTTTTTCATAGAACAGATAAGTGTTAAGTTCACCGGTATGCACTAGTAGACCGATACAGAGCTACTGATACAAAGTTCACCGATAGACAGAGCCATCAATATAAGTAGTTACCAGTACAAGCAATTTACTGATAAACAAAGGTCACTGGTTAGAAAATGTCTCCAATAGATCAGGTCTACCGATAAGCATAGCTACCGATACGGAGCAGACCTACCGATACAAACAGACAGATGAATGGATACAGATATGAAGTCCATCGATACAGAGCTATTGATACAAAGTTCATCGATAGAAAGAGCCATGGATAAATGTAGTTATTGTTACAATCAAGTTATCGATAGACCAACGTTACCGATAGAAGGAGTTACATGTACATAGAGCCAGTGTTACACAGAGTAACAGCTACAGAAACAAGGCATCCATAGATACAAAGTCCACCTTTACAAGTCTACCGATAGAGAGATAAAGATGGAAGATGACTATTAACCAGCCACGGATACTCAAAATCTATATTTTGAAAATATTATTAATATAATTCAAACGGTCATATTTAGTTTATTTAATGAAACTGCTATTAATTATTGTGGTTTGTTGGCATGTTATGGAACCGTACCTCATACCTATGAAAAGGTAATCATTCCTAATGTAAGATCTAGAGGTATAAAAGGAAGATCAAGCTGAAGAGAAGGAAGGTGGTTCATATACACAATAAAGAAAAGAGACATCCATACACCTGTGTACTTGAAGAACACTAGACATATACGAGGCCATTCATACAAGAAGAGAACACAAGCTGAATCTTAGTCAAGGAGTGAAGAACTACAACAATCTCTTCATAAACTCAAGCTGATCAAACTGAACCTAAAAATCAAGGAAGCAAACGACACTCAGTTTCCAAGACAAAAACCAGAGAAGGACTCAGAAGCACTTATGTTTAATCAAAAGGAGTAAAGAGCTATATTTCAAAATCACAAGAGCATTATTAACACTTATTTAATCTATCTCAGTGATTCTTTTATTTATATTTTGAGCAGTGTGTGTACTCTGTATTTTTAGACACACACTGTCTTCTGTGCTAAACTAGAGGATTGATAAATCCACATACAAAACGTCCTTATCTCGCTAGTATCCCACTGTGGATAGTGGTAGAGGTCAAGTGTGACCTAGATAGCATGTGTTCTATTTTTTTATATTTTCCCATGAAGAATTTTGGTAGAGGTATTAGTACCTGGACAGTCTTTGTACTGTTGTTTTCCCTGATCAAGAGCATGGGTCTAAATTTAAATAAATTGTTTGAGAGGGCTAAGTCTCGGCTTGAGACTGAACCCCTTGTTTTAAACTGCTGTGCTTATTTTATTTTGTTTTAAAACTATATTGATTATTCCGCTTCTATGTACTTTAAAATATAAATCCATTTTAGAGTAACTATGATTGTTAAACTGGAAAGTGTTTATATTTATTATAAATCATTAGGTTAGCTTCAATAGTTAATTAATCTTCATATTAGATTAACTGAGATCTAATCAATCTCTTGAGAACTTAACTGACCCTTTACTGAATTACAAATTCACTATAGTTTAGCTCGTTATTTAATTTGGGGGATTTTAATAATAATATTTTTAACAGAAATTTTTAATTGGAACTTAATTCACCCCCCCTCTTGAGTATCCACTCCGACCAACATTTGGTATCATACGTTGTTTTTTATTTATAAAGGATTTCCAAATACTCTATTTTCCAACTGTGATTTTAGTTGAATCTTAATGATCTTAAAATTCTGTTTGTTCAAAATTTTATCTCATTAAATATATTTACTAAAATATAGTTATGGATAATAGACTTGAAGGTGATTCTACCAATAGGCCACCATTATTTAATGGTAAAAACTATGGCCAATGGAAACATAAAATGAAAGTTCATTTAGAAATTATGAAATTTGAAATCTTGACTACTATAGAGACTCAATATAAGATTCCAGAAACAAAAAGAACTACTTGGGATGAGACTCCTAAAATAGCTTACAATAATAATTGTAACGAAATGAATGCCATGTATTGTTCTTTAGTAGATGAATAATTTAATCGAATATCTGCTTGTAAAACTGCTTATGAAATCTGAGAAACTTTGGCTATTTCCCATGAGGGAACAACCAATGTTAAAGAAATGAGATTGAATACCTACACTATTATGTATGATAATTTTAAAATGAATTCGGGTGAACCTATTTCTAATATATATCTCAGGTTCAATGAGATTGTCAATACTATGAGCTCATTTGGAAAAGTTGTTCCTACAAAGGAGAAGATTATGAGAATACTGTGATGTCTGCCAGAAATATGGAGAGGCACATCAGTCTCAATAAGAGAATCGTGTGACATATGTTCACTGCCTGTTAAAGAATTAATTTCTAAGTTGATGATGTATAAAGAAGAACTAAAAGTAAACAATAATGAAGATGAAAAACCAAAAAGGAAGTCAGTAGAATTTAAATCTACTGCCTCAAAGAGAAAGGATAAGGAGAAAGTTCACATAACTAATGAAAGTTAGACATGTAAAGGTTCAGATTCTGATAGTGAAGAAGAGATGGCTCAGATAGCCAGACGGTTTAAGAAGTTGTACAAGAAGAAGAAATTATTCATAAACCCAAATTATAAAGGAAAATATGACAACAAAGGTCATTGGAAGAAGAATTGGAAAAAGTCTGATAAGAGTGATGAAATTTTCTGTTTTAAATGCAAGAGGAAAGGACATGAGAAAGAAAACTACCTGAAGTTAAAGATCAAGAAGAAATATGATTATAAGGACAATAAATATAATAAATCTATGAATAAAACTTTGAATGCTTCAAAAGATAGTTCAAGTGATTCTGATTCTTCTCAGGATGAAAAATCTCAAAATGCTAATATGTGTTTCATGAAAAACACATCTGATGTAACATTGGATACTCCTGCTTTAAATTCATATTATACTGAAGTTGATTCTGATTATGAATCTGAAAACATGACTAGTGAATAATTTTTTGAAGACTATAATATTCTAGAAGAAACTTGAAGTAAATTGAAGGACAAGTATAAGACCTTGAAGAAACAGCATGATTTGACCATCTCTATTAAATCTACACTTGATATTGAAAAGGAAAAGAATGCTCAATTACTTAAGGATAATGCTGCACTGAAATTTTCCAATGATCAATTAAGGAATGACTTAGAAAAGATCACCAATCAAAAAATACTCTCACTCAAATGCTAGGAAAACAAGTGGCACCAAAATATAATTGTAACACCCATAGATTTTATGAGAAGTATTCTTTTTAATTTAATTGATGTCTTGTGTTGTATGTTACACCAAGATTATATTGCTCTATACACAACATCGTATTATCTTGCAATATACGCAACACTATTCTTAGATCGTGTTACATAAAATTTCAAGTTCATTTGATAGAAGTTATTCTACGCAACATTGAGTGTGTATATATATATATATATATTCAATGTATAAATGAAATATGTTTGGATTCTATTATACGCAAAAAAAAAATGAATCTTTCACTACATGGAACTATGACTTGGCCTGCATTACACACAATCACGACCTTCCATGATAGTGGGTGTTGTACGCAATACCGAGTTTCACTAAACAACGATATGTTATTAAAATATTATATAAACTAGCCGTTATGAATATTAATACCCACTTTTTGAAATTTTATAAATTTTATCATTCAAAATGGACTTCATTTTTGGATTCGGAATACCGAAATTACCCTAGGGTTAAATTTTGGTATTTTTCTAAAAACATTCAATTTTTGATGAATAGTGAAAACACTAAGTTATTGTTTAAAACCGACTTTTTATTTAAATAATAATTTATTTTATTTACATTTATTTTAGTTCAAAATATATACATAATAATTATATAATTTAAATGTAATTCATTGGAGTCATTTTATAATAATTTTATATATATAAAAATTTAATTGAACATTTCACCGTCTTTTACTCACCACCTAGGAGCATTTGCAATTGTATATAAAACATAATTTTACAGCTTCTATGAATGGAATTTCGAAAATCTAAGATACAATGTTAATATCAAGGAGTAAAATTTGGTTCAATAAGATAAAAATAATTTTTGGTGAATAGTAAATTTTTACTTTTATTTACCACGGTTAAAAGTAAATAGGGTAATTAAGGATAAAAATGATATTATTATTACCCTAAAACATGTCTTAAATCTATTTGATAAGTGTAATTTGACCAAAAACAACCTTAGGAAAAAAAATATTACCTTTTAGGTCCACTTGGATTAGATTAGGACAGTTATTATTATTTTATTTAAGGAAGAGTTAAAAGAGTTAAAAATCAATGTTTAATAACTAAAAAAATTTAATATAGGGTTATGCATAAGATAAATTCAACTATAAATATTCATTATAAAGATAAAAATATTTCTTACATAATGGTATTTTATTTATAATTTTTAGATATTAAATAATTTAATTTATTTATGACACAATGATGATGTAGTAATTACAATATTAATGAAATATTAACATAATTGATGTTATAAATACCCAAATAAATGTAATTTGAGACTTTTTATGAATTACACTAATTTTTTAGGTTAATATGACATTTTAGTATTGATTTAATTAATTTTCTTTGCACTAATCATGTTGTAATGATTTTCACAAAAATCAATTACCAAATAGTGTCAAAATTGACATAAAATAGTTTTTAAAACAAATATCATATTATTAATTGTTATTATATTACTAAAAATCTAAGGTTAGGCCAAATAACTTATATAAGGTTATATATATTAATAATTAACCACTTGGGGTTCGTTTTACTTGTTATAGTTGAAGGTTCCGAGCGTAGTGGAAGAACGTGGGTGGATATGCCCACTTGGATTTTTGTCATTCATAATGATCAATCCGAGATCAATATGACGATAAAAGCTAGTCTTCACGGATCAAATCATAGAAATTTAAAAAGAAATGGAATTTTCTATAACCACAAAGTAGGATCGTTAAGGTTGATTATAATTAATTTAATCAATTGAAAAGATATATCTTTTTGGTGTTCTTTCTTCATTGATGTTCTTGATCACATTCTAATTTGATTTGTCGTTGCGTCATAGAAGCCAAGTGTAGACTTCCTCTAGCAGTGATCCACACCTGTACCTCATATCTCGGGATGTCACCAAAGGATTCTCCAGGTGCTAGCATGGAGAAACCTTTTCTTGCGTTGTTCATCTTATATTGTCTTGATCCGATGGAAGAGGATCTATCTCGGTCATGAGAGCATTCTTGGAGGAAGAGGTTCTTTTGCACTTGAAATAATTCTCCAGAGCTGTTGTGCACAATGATTCTCTTGTGTGTAGGAAAAGATTTGGGGTTGTGAGGATATTTATAATCAGGTTTGAGGTTGTAGAGTTATGAAAATAAATAAACATGTTACGCATTTTATTTATTTCATTGACTCTTATTTAAAACCCACATGTCAAATAATTAAGTCCTTGACATGCGCCCACACTGATTATAATACATATCATTTAATAAAAAGATATTTCTTCAAAATCCTGACTGAAAAAACTACACAGCCTGTATTAATAAATAGATGGCGTGTACTTCTTTTTCATTGAAAACTACACAGCGTGTATATTCAATGTACACAGCGTGTATATCTTGTTTTCATTTATTCATTTCCTTTCCAAAATGAAAACTACACTGCGTGTACATTTAATAATACACAACATGTACTTGTTTTCAAAATAAAACTACACGGCGTGTAATCATTGATACTCGGCATGTACTTGTTTTATTTTATTCTTCCTCCAATCATTAAAACGATTTAGGATTCCTTGAATAATTATTAAACCACGTATGTGAATAATCTTTATTCTACTTGAGATACTTGAATACACTTAGTGTGTGACCCTCTAGGCCTCATTCTCATTGGCATTAGGCGGGCTTTCCTAAAGTCCAAGATTACTGTCTAGCAATGGGTCAAGGCACCCAAGAGAAATAAGTTAATGCCGCAATGATGTATCACCTCATACGAACGCTTACAGTGTAATTTAATTCCATTGTCTCAGTATCTCATCAAGAAGGTTTCATGGTAGTGTCATAAGTCTATATGCTTGATCCGTCGTTGTTTGAATACCTGAAATAAACTCGTCGTTCACACCATGGCCATGGAATTTAATGAGACAGTTCTATTTCAATCAAAGGGCCGAGATATCAACTTCCATAAATGGAAGGGAAAAATCCTTCCTTGACTTATCCATTAACAACATGTCACTCGTGATGCACTCAACGTACCCTACTTCACGCCAACTGTCTGGGTGATGGTTTTCATCAGTAAATCTAAGTGTGTGAGTCATGACATGAGTTAATAATAATCTTCAAGTATAAGGACCATTACACACGCTTGTAGATTGAAATGTCTGATGACACCAAGACATGTGGAATTGATACTGGTGGGTCTATTCTCATAATCTCCCATCTTGGAGATTACAATGTGAGAACTCCATGAGAGAGAGTCTCGTCTTCTTACGAGTACTCGCACATGATGGTATGTATACTATGTGTCCAATCATAGTATGTCATACAACCGTAGAACGATATTTAAGAATATTGTTATATCATTTCAAGGTTCTCATCATAGTAGGGATCTTCCATGACCTTATTAATGAAACAAATATTGAAGGACATTATTATATTATAGTCATGCAGAACAATGAAAAATATATAATAAGTGAACATTCATGTAATCAAAGTACAAAACAGTTGGTTCTCATGACACCAACCATAACAAACTCCCACATAGACTAGAGCCAACTGCCTACGACTTTTAGTCCGCTAGACCTCACATGATGATCATGTTTCTGCAGAGTCAAGGCTTTAGTCAAGGGGTATGCCATGTTATCTTCTGTGGAAATACATCTCACTGCAACTTCACCTCTCTGATAAAAATCCCTGAAGATATAATACTTCTGAAGTATGTTCTTTGTCCTCTGATGTGACCTTGGCTCTTTTGGAAGTGCCACCGCTGCAGTATTTTCACGATAGAGTGTGATGGGATCTTTAGTGCTCAGTACTACATCCAGCTCTTGGATGAAGCTTCACATCCATAATGATTCTTTAGATTCCTTAGAAGCTGTGATATACTCATACTCTACTGTAGAATCTGCCACCACACTTTTCAATGAGCTCTTCTAGCTCACTGCACCTCCATTCAAACTGAAGATGTATCCAATCTGTGACTTCATGTCATCTTGATCATTCTGGAAACTAGCATCTACATGTCCTCTGATGACTAATTCCTCATCTCCTCCATAAACCAGTAACATATCCTTAGTAAGCCTCAGATACTTAAGTATAGTCTTGACTTCCATCCCATGGTGGTCTCCTAGATCAGCTTGATATTTTCCTATTGCACTTAATGTGTAAGCAACATCTAGCCTCATACATAGCATAGCGTACATGACTGACCCAACCACAGATGTGTAATGGATCCTTTCCATACTCTTTCTTTCCTCATGTGTCTGAGGACACATTTTCTAGGAAAGATGAATGCCATGTGACACTGGAAACAATCCCCTCTTGGACTGTTCTATACTGAATCTCTTTAGTATCTTGTCAATGTATTTACTTTGACTTTAGTCCAACATTATCGTAGATCTATTACAATGGATCTTGATCCCAAGAATATATGCCGCCTCAACCAAGTCTTTCATGGAGAAACATTTATCCAACCATTCCTTAACTGACTGTAAGACAGGTACTTCGTTTCCAATTAGTAATATGTCTTCAACATATACTATTAAAAAAACAATTGCACTCCCACTAAACCTATTGGATACAAAAGGCTCACATTCATTCTTAATAAAGACAAATTCCGTTACAGCTTCATCAAAACGAATATTCCATGACCTTGATACTTTCTTTAATCCATAAATGGATTTCTGCAACTTGCATACTTTTTTAGCATCATTTGGAGTCACAAACCCTTCAGGTTGTGTCATGTAGACATCTTCTCAGAGGTTCCCGTTAAGGAATGATGTTTTGACATCCATTTTCCAAATTTCAAAGTCATGGTAAGTAGTAATGGCCAATAGGATTATGATGTATTTCAGCATCGAAACCGGTGAAAAGGTTTCATCATAGTCAATTCCTTGACGTTGTATAAAACCTTTTTCAACCAGTCATGCCTTATAGGTGCTGACTTGCCCCTCCATGTCTAGTTTCTTCTTGAATACCCATTTATTACCAACAGGGTTGACATCAACTGGAGGATCTACCAAATACCAGACTTGGTTTTGGTACATGGAATCCATTTCAGAATTCATGGCTTCTTGTCACTTGGTAGCGTATGTTCCTTCAACTGATTCCTTGTACGTAAGACGATCATCATTGTCAACCAATAATTACTCACCATACTCGGTGACAAGAAAACTATATCATTCTGGTTCTCTCACCTCTCTCATGCTCCTACGTAGTTCTTGTGTCTCTGGAATATATTTTTCTTCCACAGAGCTTTCTGGAATATGTTCTTGTACCAACTTCTGTGTATCTTGAGCCTCAACTTCATCGAAGTCTATCTCGCACCCACTATCTATTTTGGAGATGTTATCCCTCTCAAGTAATATGGCGTGTCTTGCCACTATAACCTTTTTGTCTGAGGGGTTGTATAGGTAATATATCCTTGTTTCCTTGGGATATCCTATAAAGATACACTTTGTGCCTCGGGGTGCAATTTTGTTACCTGAAGAGGCCTTAACAAATACTTCTCTACCCCACACATGTAAATTCGATAACATGGCTTTGTGTCCACTCCATAACTCATATGGAATACCATTTATCAATTTAGTTGGTACTTGGTTTAGTATGTGTCCTATTTTTTGTAATGCATATCCCCAAAATGATAATGGAAGACTCACATGACTCATCATTGATCTCACCATGTCCAACAGGGTTTGGTTCCTCCTTTCACCAACACCATTCCACTGAGGTGTGTAAGGAGGAGTGAGTTGAGATATAATCCCAAACTGCCGTAAGAAATCAATGAAGTACTGATTAAGATATTCTCCTCCACTATATGAGTGGAGTTTCTAAATATTCTTACCAAGTTGGTTCTCTGATTCATTCTTGTATTCTTTGAACCGGCCAAAAGAATCTGACTTATACCTCATTATGTAGATATATCCATATCTACTAAAATCATCAGTAAAAGTTAGGAAGTATGAGAACCCACCCCTTGCTTCAACTGGAAATGGTCCACACACATCTGTGTGAACTAATTCTAGAATCTATTTAGCACTTTCACCATTCACACTAAATGGGGATTTGGTCATTTTTCCTTGTAGACAGGCATGACATACACCAAGTGGTTTTAGTTCGAAATAATCTAAATACCCATCTTGATGTAATTTTGTCAAACGTTTCTCATTGACATGACCTTGCCGGTGATACCAAAGTTGGGTGTGGTGTGAGTCATGTGAATTGACTTTGTCATTGATTACCATTACTTGGTTTGTGTGGTCTAACACATAAAGGTCGTATTATAAATGTGCCCTACCAAAAGAAATGCTATCTTTATAAAAGTAGAAATATCCTCTTCCAAACTTGAAGATGAATCCATTAGTATCTAATCTGGATACCGAAATAATGTTTTTGGTTATAGAGGGTACATAATAACATCCTTTCAAAACCAAGACCATCCTAGTAGGCAACGTGAGATGGTAGTCTCCGATAGCAACAACAACGAGTCTGGATCTATTGGCTACTCTTAGATCCACCTCACCTCAGTCAATCTTTCTAAATCTACATGGTTCCTATATTGGGATACAGATGTGAGCACCGTAAGAAGTATCTAATACCCAATTAGTAGAAATAGATAGATTTCATTCGATAACAAACGCACCTAAACCTTCCCCTTGCTTCCTTGGCTGGGTGCAGTTTTTCTTCCAATGGACCTTCTAGCCACATGTGAAACAAACAGAATCATGTTCCCTTGCCTCCCCTTTGATCTTCCTTTTCTTGGAAGGCCTTGAATATGCTTTTGGATTATTTCTCTTTTCCTTCCCTTTCCTTTTATTAACCATGAGGAAAGAAGTCTTTTCAAGCTTCATGTCATTGTCCACTTGGTGAATGAGGATTAGAATATCAGACAGAGACTTATCAATGTTGTTCATGTTGAAGTTCAAAACAAGTTTTAGAAGCTCTAGGGGAGTTTTTCAAGAATGATATCAGTACCCAGTTCTTCGGGGAGTTTAAACCCTAGAACATCCAAGCGCTCAATTTATCCAATGAGCTTGACTACATGAGGCTCGGCTGGGGCACACTCTCCAAGCATGCTCTGAAATAGAGCCTTGGAGATCTCAAACCTCTCCTGTCTTGCTCTCTCCTGGTATAGACCACGGAGGTTATCAAGCATGCTATAGTCATACATGTCTTCATGAGACTTCATGAGCTCACTAGACATTGATGATAGCATCAAACATTGAACATCAAGTGAAACGTTCAAATATTGATCATAGATTAGGAAATCTTCATCAATCGCCCCTAGGGCAGGGGAATCAGGAAGTGAGGACTCCAGCATGTAAAACTTTCGTTCATGGCATAGGATAACCCGAAGGTGCCTAAACCACTCTTGAATGTTACTGTAGGTGAGGATGTTGTCTTTTTCCTGAATTTATCACAGAGAAAATGTGGTTGAAGTGTTTTTCATTTCGATTCTACAAATTAAAAGAGAAGATTTATCAGTACTTTCTTGATTACATTTTATGAGAAATAATAAATTTTATTAAGTCTCCCAATATTTTATCAAGTCCCAATGGCCCTCACCATTGAACTCAGAATGTCCAGTTGCTTTGACATTCTAGTGGTAAGGATCCATATTCCCCTTCACATAACCCCAAAAAGGGTTTTTCAATCTATTTGAAGGTATTTAGGCAGGCATGTATTTTCCAACTGTGACCTTACAACTCCTTGATCTGTTTAGTGGACTCCCCAATCCCGAAATATTGACTTGGATTTCCTCAACCCTTACCTCCAATATTATATCAAGTCTATCAAGGGCTACTTCTCTTGATGTAATATGGTTAATTCAACATGAAATCATTCATAAGGGCTTCCTTTATAAACGTTAGTATCCCAACAAGGGTTGGTCAAACGCATAGTTTTATTGAGTCTATCCCTTAATCAAGTAATGGAAATCTTGGTCTGACTTAATATGGTTTTGAGGGATTTTATTCCTTTATGCATAGTTTCTCATTATCACGTGCTTTTTAATATTAAGTGATGCTTGCTTAAGTGATTAACCATGTTCTGATAATGTTTATGCATAGTCCTATTTTATTTTATTCCATCTTTTCATGATTTTTTATTTTATTAATTATGTGATCATGACAACACATACATAATAAATAAACCATGCAATCAGACAGAAATAAAATAAGATGGCATGAACATGAGATTGTATATGTTATCTTATCTAGCAGTTTGATAAGTTAACATTGGCCTAGGGAAGAACAACTTGAACCGATGGTTCGTGTTTTGAAGCTCCCACCTATCCACCTTTTTATCTTCTTGGGTTGGTTTCACCTCAGCTTTGGGTTTTGAACAGTCTCCTCTAGCTTGGGAGCTCCTCCATTACATGGGATTACTTTAAAGAAACCATAGGCACATAGGCCCTACATTTTTTTGGAAGGAGGCTCACAGGGCAACAAATTTAAATTAAACCATACACACATAGAAAGGGTCTTTGTTCTAGCTCATGATCATCCATAGCATGCAACGAAATTTACACATATTTAGAATTCAAATTCTTTTAATCATTCTATTATTCAAGATAATTCACACTTGAATTCAATTATTTATGATATTATAATTGATTAATTATTTATCTTAAATTCCTTTCTGAATTTCCTTTAGATTCTTATCATCCATATCCATTGTACAGGTCTTTGTACTTTTGTAGAAAACGTGGTGAAATTTCTGGAAAGTACACGGCGTGAATTTTATATTTACACGGCGTGTATTTCCTTTCACCATTTATCCAAAGTACACGCTGGGGGCTTTGGCGTGTTTTCTCTATGTTGGAAAATTTGGATTACATGGAGTTTACTTACTTGTTATGCGGTAACCTGCTTGGCGATCTCGTGTATGTGGTACGCGGAATCTCCTTTGTACACAGTTTCACTTGGGCCGGATCGGACTGCATAACGTGTTGCTCCAACATACATGGTGTGTATTCTTGTTTTCCACGTGCCAGTAATTTTTGGTCAACATGGGGCAATAAATACATAGGCATACTCAATTCACACATCGTGGTTTGGTGGACCAGTGTCGGTTCGTTGAACCTAAGTACACGGAAAGTAGTTTTAATTACATGTCGTGTATTCCCGTGTTGTACATACATAAAGAGTGGCTCCTCCGGATGAGTTCCTTATTTTTATTTTAATCAAAATTAAAATTAAAAGGCCACTTCTATTATTTGAATTGATAAACGAAGGAGGAAGAACAAATCTCGTTTATTCAGATTTATAGAACGGTTTATTTCAAATTTAATCAAATAAAAATGTGTAAATTATCAACAAAAATTAAAAAACTATAATCAACATTGTAACCTAGATCTGAAACCATTTGAAGGTTCCAGGAACAATGGAAGCATGTGGGTGGATGTGCCACCTTAGATTTTGTCATTAACAATGATCAATCCGGGATCAATATGATGATAAATGCTAGTCTCTACAGATCGAATCACAGAAATGGACAAAGAAAAGGAATGTCTCGCAACCAAAAAGTAGGATCGTTACAGGTTGATTATAATTAATTTAATCAATTGAAAAGAAATACCTTTTGGGTTTTCTTTCTTTGTTGATGTTCTTGATCATTTTCCAATATGATTCGTCGTTGCGTCGCAGAAGCTAAATGTACACTTCCTCTAGCGGTGATCCACATGTGTACCTCGTATCTTGGGACGTCGCCAAAGGAGTCTCCGGGTGCTAGCGCGGAGAAACCTTTTCTTGAGTTTTCTTCCTTAGATTGTCTTGATCCGATAGAAGAGGATCTCTCTCATTCTTGAGAGCATTCTTGTAGGAAGAGGTTATTTCGGACTTGAAATAATTCTCCAAAGTTGTTCTGTACAACGATTCTCTTGTGTGTAGGAAAAGAGTTGGGGTTGTGAGGCTATTTATAATCAGGTTTGAGGTTATATAGTTATGAAAATAAATAAACGTGTTACACGTTTTATTTATTTCATTGACTTTTATTTAAAACCCCCATGTTGAATAATTAATTCCTTGACATGAGCCCACACTGATTATAATAAATATCATTTAATAAAATGATATTTCCTCAAAATCCTGACTGGAAAAACTACACGGCATGTATTAATAAATACACTGCGTGTACTTTTTTTTCATTGAAAACTACACGGCGTGTATATTCAATGTACACGGTGTGTATATATTGTTTTCATTTATTCATTTCCTTTCCAAAATTAAAACTACACGGCGTGTACATTTAATAATACACAGCGTGTACTTGTTTTCAAAATAAAACTACATGGCGTGTAATCATTGATACACGACATATACTTGTTTTATTTTATTCTTCCCCCAATTATTAAAACGATTTAGGCTTCCTTGAATAATTTTTAAACCACATAAGGGAATAATATTTATTATACTTGAGATACTTGAATACACTTAGTGTGTGGCACTCTAGGCCTCTTTCTCGTTGCCATTAGGCGGGCTTGCCTAAAGTCCCATATTACTATCTAGAAATGGTTCAAGGAACCCAAGAGAAAGAAGTTGATGCTGCATTGACGTATCACCTCATATGAATTCTTACTGTGTAATTTAATCCCTTTTTCTCAACATCTCATCAAGCAGGTTTCATAATAGTTTCATAAACCTATATGCTTGATCTGTCATTCTTTGAATACGTGAAATAAACTCTTCATTCAAACCATGTCCATGGAATTTAATGCGACGGTTCTATTTCAATCAAAGGGATGAGATATCAACTTCTATAAATGGAAGGGAAAAATCCTTCCTCAACTTATCCACTAACAACATGTCACTCCTAAGGCACCCAACGTACCCTACTTCCCGCCAACTGTCTGCGTGAAGGTTTTCGTCAGTAAATCTTGGTGGGCGAGTCATGACATGAGTTAATGATAATCTTCTAGTATAATTACCATTATAGATGCTCTTAGATAGCAATGTTTGATGACACCAAGACACACAGAATTGCTACTGGCGGGTCTGTTCTCATAATCTCCCATCTTGGAGATTACTAAGTGTGAACTCCATGAGAGAGAGTCTCGTCTTCTTACGAGTACTCTCACATGATGGTATGTATACTATATGTCATATCATATTATGTTATCCAACCGTAGAACTTTATTTATGAATATTTTTATAGCATTTCTAGGTTCTCATCATAGCGGGGATCTGCCATGACCTTATTAATGCAACAAATATTCCAGGACATTATTATATTATAGCCATGCAGAACAATAAAGAATATATAATAAGTGAACATTCATGTAATAAAAGTAAAAAACAGTTGGTTCTTAGGACACCAACCCTAACAATAGTATGTTTATTGACCATATAGTGTAAGAAAACAAGAAGACTCGGTAAAAGTTAAATTATTTAACTTAGAGTTAAATAAAAATGATAAGGTTAAAATAGTAACCTAAACTTATCTAAAACCTATTGGTTGATATGATTGCGACCCATCCCCACTTTATATTCAAAATAAATCAATTTGGAGCTATTATAAACCAAATTTGACTTTATTATAAAATAATATTTTATGTTTTTCCTAAGGTGCCTCTCTCCTCCCTTATAAAAGGGCACCTCCTCCCTCTTCTCTTTACACAATTTTGAGCTTTCAAACTCGGAAAAACCCTACCCATTTCTCTTATAAACTTCCCTAGAATCATTATAAAGGTTTTTTTCTCCTCAAAAGGCCAACTCTATTGCCTTAAGAGGAATTTTAAAATAAGCGCGTCGAAGAAGATGTAATCTCTTCTACCAATTCTTTCAGGTTTTCTTTCTTATTAAAATTCTTATTCTTTATTTGTTTCATTATAAAGTAATAACATAATTATCACTAATATACTGATATGTTATTATTAAGCAACCCCATTTCACCTTCTATCCATCCTATGAAAAATGAAATCACCGCACGTGTGTACGTACAGAATATCATCTCCACGCCGTGGTATAATCTATTTTTCCACCACCACCTTACTTAGATGGATATAATGGTGTAAATAATAACTATATATAGTTAATGTAACATCATACTGATTTTGATATATTATTTCATCCACACCAATTCAATTCAATAATTATCATCGCTCATGCGTACGTACGGATTACCGTCTCCACGGCGCGATTAGATTCATTCTCCATGTTAACCATTCAAGAATGATTATAAAGTATATATAATGAATAATAATGAAATATATGACATGTTAAAGCTACTATATTTCTGTATATATATATTTCATATACTTACTTCCATTAAAGTCAATAAGGAAAGGAAAACAGCGTTCATGCGTACGTACGGCCTACCGTCTCTATGAACGGTGTATTTCATTTCATTTATCTATCTATTATATATATATACTAAATATATATGATATATAAATCATGATTTACATTCTTGAATTAAGTAAATCATGATATATGTAATAATAATATCAAGAACAACAAGTCCAAACACGTACGATAAATAAAATGATTTTACCCAAAACATTGCTTTAGCATGGAATTTACAAAAGAACGAGTAATATAAAGTCGTAAGTGAACCATATATGATATCATAATAATGAATATGATTCTTTAATAAGTCAATGACATTATATAAATAATTATACAGGAGGTTCGGATACGTACAAAGTATATTGGACCTAAGGGAAGGGATAACTTTGCAATCTCATTTTTATCCAAGATTGCTTATATGTAAGTATTTACTGGGGTTATATTTATCATCCATTTCTGTGTTTTATAAAAATGGTTTCATAAAGTATTTAATATTATTACATGTATTTTTAAAGTCATGTTTACCCCTATTTGACTTTTACATTGTGTTATGGAAGGAATCTTTCTTTTGTTTACCATACGAGGTACTTTTTGACTTTTCCGGCAAAAGTACAAGAAGAATGTTTTTTTAACTTATACGGTATGAACGGATTTTTACTATTTTAAAATGCCTTATTTTCATGAACCTTACTCTACAATATTTAATGAATATTTTCAACAAAATCCTTTTCTTTTAAAATTTCATGGAATTTTGTGAAAAGAAAATGATTTTGAAGAAGAAAGGATATTTTCCTCAAAATTCATTTCAAATGTTTTATCAAAACCATTTTCCATCTAAGATGAAATTATATTCATATGTGTATGTTTCAAGTATAATATATCTACTATTTAAATGGTTTCAATTTTCTAATGATGAAATGATATCCATTTGTTTTATATGGATTATGTTATGATGGGATGATGTTTATGAAACCCATTTTTATTCTTTGGGTTATGATGAATGATTTATGTTTATGTTGTGGAATAAGTAAGAATTGTTCCATTATTAGATGGGTGGGACCAATATCTCCCTCCAATGCATTAGGAAAATATTTATATCTCATGAGATAGACATGGCTGGAATGTTAAGTTAATCTGGTTCAGTGTTACAGGACTGGAACGATGAGTGAACTCGATTCAGAAAGGGACTTTATCCACTAAGATGGTCTTGGAAGCAATTCCTTGGCTACTATAGATATAATATCATGATATTAATGGTTTTCCACAATTAAATGTTTTATTACCATTCTATTTTATCATGATTTATGTTCCTTTATGACCTATGCCTTACGTACTGCCAAGATTTATTTCACAACTCAATATTTTGATGTGTAAACTTTATGTTCATGTTCTGATGTCCAAATGTATATGTTTTGTTTTATATTCTCCATGCTTACCCATACTAATAATTTAATCTCACCCTTCATATTTTTTCTTTTCCAGAGGATATAAAGAAAAGTTTCAGGTAAAAAAAGGGGAAGTTCTTTATGGGATATGATAAAGATCTTTCACCAAGATTAGAAGATTATATTCCGAGTTTCCAAAGATAGTAAACTATTACAGTTCTTGTGTGTCTGTTTTTGTTTTGTATTAAGTATTCCACAAAAGTAATGTAATGTCCATGTATGTCAATATTGGGTCTCTATAGTTGGTATCAGAGGAAAGGTTTAGTCAACCTTTGGAAACTATGATGAGAAAACTTTAGTGATATCCCTAGAGATATTTCTAAGGTATGTCTAGTGATGTCCCTACGATTAAGTATAAGTATAGGTTATAGTCCTAGAATTAAGGTAACAATCATAGAATTAAACCTAAGATGTTATAGATTGAAAGTAATCCCCCTTGATTATGTTGTTTTTCTAGTACTAGATTTTCATCATATACTATTCTTTTTGGGTTTTAGGAAATGGCAGGAAACAGGAGGATTCGTGTTAATGGAGAATATGATGGACAATGGAATGATATTCATCATGATCAACCAAATGAAACGGGATTTGGATGTCCAAACATCGTTATTATGCCTAATCAGAAATCTTATAATATGATCAATAATATCAACTTTGGTATGTTTCCTGACTCATCTAATAAGAGAAAGATGAAGTTTCATGATGATCATAGAGGAAAGAAAGTTAAATTCCCCTCATGTAAATCATGTGGGAAGAGGCATCAAGGATAATGTTTCAAAGGAACTGGAAGATGATTTGGGAGTGGGAAAGAAGGACACAAAGATAGTAATTTTAAAGGAAAAGGATCAGTTAACACCATGGACAATGATAATGGTATTTCTAATACATGAAAAATGATTAAATGTTTTAAATGTGGAATGTACGGGCATTATGAAAACCAATGGCCTAGGGGAAATCTCATGAAGAGAATCAGCATGGTCATATGGGTAGTATTTATGTGGATGATGATGAAGAGACTACAAATGATATATGAGATAAAAGAAATAATGAAGCTCATTCAGTGGTTTGAGAAGGTAGTGGATTGATTGTATGTTTATCAAGAATAATGTATGGTACTATGGAATAAATAAAAATATATGGATTGTTACACTATTTTTTTCCTTGAGTTTTTTAAAGTATATGATGAATGGTACTGGTAACCATGAAAGGTTATTCAAATATGTTTGGAAGGTAGATGATATTTTCCTAATTAAATGATAAGAGGATAATGAGATGTTTGATAGTATTAATAAGCTCCTGGCTGGTATAAGGAAAAAGTGATGTCATGGTTTGAGTATACAGAATTTTGGGATTTTGGTATGTGGAAAGAGTTAACTTTTGACAATAGTCATGTGTTCACTAAGGTCCAATGTGTACTCATGTTTTAAGATAATACATGATTAAGAAATTCACATGTTTGGAATGTGACCAACAAGATATATATATCTTATGATATACGGGTGATAAATGATTGTAGTCAATGTTTGGTATATGACCTTTCTAGTAATCGTTTTATTTATACGATGATATTGGACCGAAGTATTTTGGATAAACCTAAAGATTGGAATTGATTAAGTTAGACATAAGATAGTATTATTTAAGGCTATAACATTTTCATATTATTTTTGGAATGTTATAATAATATAGTTTTAGAAAAAGGACAACTCGTAGGATGGGTGACAACCCGTCACGTCAGACAATGATGTGGGAATCGAACCAACAACTGAAGTGCAACAGGCCTTTATCACCTACCACTAGCCTACCGGAAGTCCGTAGTTAGTATAAACTAGTTTTTTTTATTAAGCTCTATGATAGATGAAGTATATATCCATTTTAGGAACCATATATGATTAATCTCACTATATATAGACTTATGTATATTTAATAACTTTTTCAAACCATTTGTTTGAGGCAGATGGAATGACCTATCATTCTATCACATGTTCTGCTAACACTTCACGAATGACAAATTCAACATCATTTCTTTAAGAGATGAAGTGGAAATTGTTCAAGGAACAACCAACGGTGAGACTTTACCAAAATCATGAAATTATTTCTTCTAATTCCAATTTTTTCAACTTTAGGGAAATGATCCTAAAAACCAAAAATGTTTTCTTATTTCCCTCATATCTGATGAATCATATGGTACCTTGGATCATAAAAAATTTATGGCTTTTTGATTGTTGGATTTTTCATATTCATGTTCTCTACCACTCTCCATTAGAACTTGATGGTTAGATTTCTCTTCCATATACATATTTTCACCTATGTTCTCCTATGTGGATACCCAGTGATTAGTTAATTTGGGTAACCGTTACATTTCATAATTTACTTTTCAAAGTTAATTTTTGGTATCCCTTTTTACTATGTGGGTTTCTGTTAAAGAAACTTTCAAGTAGTAAACCATTTATAACCCCGACGAATTTTGAGGGCAAAATTCATTTTAAGGGGGGTAAAATGTAACACCCCGAGATTTTATGAGAAGTATTGTTTTTACTTTATTTGATGTCTTGTGTTGTATGATACACCAAGATTACATTACGCTATACGCAACATCGTATTAGCTTGTAGTATACGCAACACTATTCTTCGATTGTGTTACACACAATTTCAAGTTCATTTGATATAAGTTATTCTATGCAACATTGAGTGTATATATATATATATATATATATTCAATTTATAAATGAAATATGGTAGGATTCTATTATATACAACAACAAATGAATCTTGCACTACATGAAACCCTGACTTGGCCTGCATTACACGCAATGACGACCTTCCACGATAGCATGTGTTATACACAATACCGAGTTTCACTAAACAACGATATGTTATTAAAATATTATATAAACTAGCTGTTATGAATAGTAATACCCACTTTTTGAAATTTAATAAATTTTATCATTCCAAATGGACTTAATTTTTGGATTCGGAATACCGAAATTATCCTAGGGTGAAATTTTGGTATTTTTCTGAAAACATTCAATTTTTGATGAATAGTGAAACACTGAGTTATTGGTTAAAACCGAATTTTTATTTAAATAATAATTCATTTTATTTAAATTTATTTTAGGTAAAAATAGATAAATAATACTTATATAATATTAATGTAATTCATTGTATTCATTTTATAATAATTTTAGATATATAAAAATTTTATTGAACTTTTAACCATTTTTTACCCACCTCTTAAGAGCATTTGCAATTGTACATAAAACTTAATTTTACCACTTCTGTGAGAGGAATTATGAAAATCTATGAGACACGGTTAATATCAAGGATTAATTTGGTTCAATAAGATAAAAATAATTTTTGGCGAATAGTAACTTTTTACTTTTATTTACCATGGTTAAAAGTAAATAGGGTAATTAAGGGTAAAAATGATATTATTATTTCCCTAACACATGCCCTAATTATATTGTATAAGTGTGATTAGACCAAAAACAACCTTATGAATAAAATATTACCTTTTAGGTCCCCTTGGATTAGACTAGGACACTTATTATTATTTTATTTAAAGAACTGTTAAAAGAGTTAAAAATCAAAGTTTAATAACTAAAACATTTTTACTATAGGGTTATGCATAAAATAAATTCGACTATAAATATTCATTAGAAATATAAATCTATTTACTAAATAATGTTATTTTATTTATAATTTTTAGACATTAAATAATTTAATTTATTTTTGACATAATGATGATGCAGTAATTACATTATTAATGAAATATTAACACAATTGATGTTATAAATACCCAAATAAATGTAATTTGAGACTTTTTTATGAATTAAACAAATTATTTAGGTTAATATGACATGTTAGTTTGTATTTAATTAATTTTTTTCGAACTAATAATTCTGTTATGATTTTCAAAAAAAATAAATTACCAAATAGTGTCATAATTGACAAAAAATAGTTTTTAAAACAAATATTATATTATTAATTGATATTATATTACTAAAAATATAAGGTTCAGAAAAATGACTTATATATGGTTATATATATTAATAATGAACCACTTTTGGAACGTTTGGCTTATTATAGTAAGTTCATTAACCATATAGTGAAAGAAAACAAGAAGACATGGTAAAAGTTAAATTATTTAACTTAGAGTTAAATCTAAATGATAAGGGAAAAATAGTAACCTAAACTTGTCTAAAACATATTTTTTTAGATTATTTCAACCCATCCCCACATTATATTCGAAATAAATCAATTTAGGGCTTTTATAAACCGAATATGACTTTATTATATAATAATATTTTATGTTTTTCCTAAGGTGCCCCTCTCCTCCCTTATAAAAGGGCACCTCCTCCCTCTTCTATTTAAACAATTTTTATCTTTAATGATCGTCCAAAACCTACCCATTTCCAATATAAACTTTCATAGAAACATTATAGAGGTTCTGGTCTCCTCAAAATACCAACGCTAGTGCCTTAAGAGGAAGCTTAAAAGAGGTGTGTCGAAGAAGAGGTAATCTCTTCTACCAATTATTTCAGGAATTCTTTCTTATTAAACTTCTTATTCTTTAGTTGTTTCATTATAAAGTAGTAACATAATTATCACTGATATAATTATATGTTAATATAAATATTAAACAACCTCATTTAACCTTCTATCCATCCTACGGAAAATGAAATCACTGCGCGTACGTATGTATAGAATATCATCTCCACGCCGTGGTGTAACCTGTTTTTCCACCACCACCTTACTTGGATGGGTATAATGGTGTAAATAATAACTATATATATATATATTATTACATCATACTTATTATGAGATATTATATCATCCACTCCAATTCAATTAAATAATTATGGGAATGATATCATCGTTCGTGCATACGTACGGATTATCGTCTCCAGGACGCGATGAGATTCATTCTCCATGTTAACCATTCAAGAATGATTATAAAGTATATATACTAAATAATAATGAAATATATGACATGATAAAGCTACTATATTTATTTATATATATATATATATGTGTCATCTACTTACTTCCATTCAAGTCAATAAGGAAAGGAAAACAGCGTTCATGGGTACGTACGACCTACCGTCTCCATGAACGGTGTATTTAATTTCATTTATCTATATATTATATATATATATATATATATACTGAATATATATGATATATAAACCATTATTTACATTTTGGAATTAAATAAATCATGATATAATTAATAATAATATCAAGAACAGCAAGTCCAAACACGTACGATAAATAAATCAATTTTACTCAAAACGCTGCTTTAACATGGAATTTAAAAAAGAACGGGTAATATAAAGTCATAAGTGAACCATATATGATATCATAACAATGAATATGATTGTTTAAAAAGTCAATGAAATTATTTAAATCGTTATACAGGAGGTTCAGATACGTACGAAGCATATTAGACCTAAGGTAAGGGATAATTTTGCAATCTCATTTTTATCCAAGATTTTTTATACGTAAGTATTTACTGGGGTTATATTTTTCATCCATGTCCATGATTTATAAAAATGTTTTCATAAATTATTTACTATTACTGCATGTATTTTTAAAGTCATTTTAACCCCTATTTGACTTTTATATTGTGTTATGGAAGGAATCTTTCTTTTGTTTAACATACGAGGTACTTTTTGACTTTTTCCAGTAAAAGTACAAGAAGAATGTTTTTTTAATTATACGGCAAGAACGTATTTTAACAGTTTTATAATTCCTTATTTTCATGAAGCTTACTCTAAAAGATTTAATGACTATTTTCAACAAAATCCTTTTCTTTTAATATTTCCTGGAATTTTGTGAAAAGAAAATGATTTTGAAAAAGAAAGGATATTTTCCTCAAGAATTCATTTCAAATGTTTTATCAAAACCATTTTCCTTCTAAGATGACATTATTTTCATATGTGTATGTTTTAAGTATAATATATCTATGATTTAAATGGTTTCACTTTTCTTATGATGAAATGATATCCATTTGTTGTATATGGATTATGTTATGATGGGATGACATTTATGAAACCCATTTTTATTCTTTGGGTTGTGATGAATGATTTATGTTTATGTTGTGGTACAAGTAAGAATGATTTCATTATGAGATGGGTGGTACCTATATATCCCTCCAATGTATTTGGTAAATATTTTTATCTCATGAGATAGGCATGGATGGAACGGTAAGTTAATCTGGTTCAGTGATACAGGACTGGAACGAGGAGTGAACTCAATTCAGAAAGGGACTTTGTCCACTAAGAAGGTCTTAGAAGCAATGACTTGGACACTATGGAAATCATATCATGTTCTTAATGGTGTTCCATAATTAAATTTTTTATTCCCATGCTATTTTATCATGATAGATGTTCCTTTATGACCAATTCCTTACGTACTGCCAAGATTTATTTCATAACTAACGATTTTTACGTGTAAACATTATGTTCATGTTTTGAAGTCCAAATGTATATGTTTTGTTTTATTTTCTCCATTCTTACCCTTACTACGAATTTGAGATCACCCTTTATATTTTTTCTTTTTCCCAATATATAAACAAAGGTTTTAGGTAAAAAAAGGTGAAGATCTTTATAGGATATTTTTAAGATCTTTCACCAAGATTAGAAGATTATATTCTGAGTTTCAAAAGACACTAAACTATTACGGTCCTTGTGTGTCTGTTTTTGTTATGTAATAAGTTTTTTGAAAAAGCAATGTAATGTCCATGTATGTCAAGATTGGGTCTCTAAAATGCCACTGGAATAGGCTATCATCCTGGACAGAGACGGATTACTAAAAATAGATTTATTCATTAATCTGGACAGAATGTTGCTAGTTCTAGTTCTGGGAATTCAAATGGTTCAACTAGTTATCCACATGGTTATAGATCAAATAAAGTTTATCATTCAAAATCATTTGAATCTATTGATTAAATGAGACCCATTAGACATATTTGGGTACCAAAAGTTTTTCATGCTAACCTGTTTGGACTCAATAAAATCTGGGTACCAAAATCATTTTCTGTTTAAACCTGTTTTGTAGGAAACTTTCTTGAAAATTTCCCATAAGAAGGTATTGTACTTGGATAGTGGATGTTCAAGGAATATTACTGGATATTACTCATGCTTCAAGAGTTTAATAAAAGTTAATGGATGCCATGTCACCTTTGGTGATAATTCAAAAGGAAAAATGATCATCTTAGGCTAGATCAGTATCACTGATTCAGTTTTAATTTCTAATGTCTTATTTGTTGATGGAATTAAATATAACATGTTAAGTATTTATCAGTTGTGTGATGATAGTTTCAATGTTAAATTTGAAAATTATTCTTGTGATGTTTTTAATTTTAAAAATATTTTAGTATTTTCTTCTTTGATAAATGAAAATATTTATGCTGTTGATTTGAATTATTTGGCTAACCAGAACATTACTTGCTTGAATGATTTTCATAAAGAGAATTGGCTATGGAATAAAAGATTAGGACATTGCAACATTAATTCACATAGGAAACTGGCTAGTAAAAACTTAGTTAGAGACCTACCTAAACTTGAATTCCCAGCTGATACAGTTTGTAGTCCCTTTCAAGAGGGAAAGCAACAAAAAGATTCTTTTAAATCAAAGAAAGAAGGTTCAACTTCTCAACCTATTGAGTTGGTTCAAATGGACGTGTTTGGACCTTCTAGTGTTTCTAGTTTAAATGGGAAGCACTATGTCTTTGTCTTAGTAGTAGACTATTCTAGGTACACTTGGGTATACTTCTTAGCTCACAAAAGTGAATCTTGTTCTTACTTTATTAAATACTCCAAGTCTGTAGAAAACCATAGTGGACTTAATATTAAGACCTTGGAAGTGATCATGCTTGTGAGTTTGAAAATCATGGGTTTGAATCTTATTGCTCACACAATGGCTATAGTCACAACCTTTCTACCTCTAGGACACCTCAACAAAATGGTGTAGTAGAATTAAGGAATAGAACCCTTCAAGAAATTACAAGAACTATTCTTAATGAGTATCACCTGTCAATTTACATTTGGGTTGAAGCTGTAAATACAACTTGTTATATTATTAATAGAGTCTTGATTAGACCTGTTCTCAAAAATACCCCTTATGAGTTGTGGAACCATTGGAAACATAAGGTTAATTACTTTAAATTTTTTGTTGAAAATTATTTATTCTTAATACAAAAGATAACCTTGACAAGATTGCATCCAAGAGTGATGAAGGAATTTTCCTATGTTATTCAATCTTTAGTAAAGATTATAGAGTTTTTAATAAAAGAACTAAATGTGTTGAAGAATCTATTCACATTATGTTTGATGAAACTATCCACATGAACCCAAATCTTCCATTGAAAATATTGAAGAGTATTTTTCTGTCTGGAACCTTAATGATGAAATAAATGAACCTATTGTAAAGACATCCAATTCTGGAAACTTTCCAGAACCTTTTTCTGTAGAACCTTAATCTAGATAAGAACCTGAAATTTCTAGTCCCACCATTACTAGATCAACAAGGATTCTAAAGAGTCATCCTTTATATGGTGTTATTTCTAATATTGATAGACGTACACAGACTAGAGCTCCTCTAAGAAACCAGGTTTAACATCAATCTTTTCATTCACAGTTAGAACCTAAAAATATCAATGATGCAATCAGTGATTAATTTTTTGTAATGGATATGCAAGAAGAATTAAATCAATTTGAATGAAACAAATCTTGGAATTTGTTGATAAACCTAAGGACACATTGACCATAGGCACTAAATGGGTTTTTAGAAATAAAGATGATAAATCTGGAAATATAGTTAGGAACAAAGAAAGGCTAGTTACACAAGGGTATAGTCAAGAGGAATGAATAGACTATGAGGAAACCTTTTCTCCTATATCTAGATTAGAAGTTATTAGGATTCTACTTTCCTATGCTGCTCATTTTAATTTCAAGTTATATCAAATGGATGTTAAAAGTGCTTTTTTAATGGCTTTATAATTGAAGATGTTTTTGTTGAACAACCACCTAGATTTTCTAATCCTCATTTTCCAAATCATGTTTTTATACTCTCTAACACTTTATAAGGTTTAAAAAAATTCCACAGGCTTGGCATGATAGACTTAGTAATTTTCTTATTTCGAAAGGTATTTTCTAAAGGGATTGTTGATCCAACTCTCTTTATAAAAACAATTTCTAAAGATTTTTTGATAGTACAAATCTTTTTTGATGATATTATTTTTGGATCTTCTAAAAATTCTTTGTGTATTGATTTTTCAAAGATTATGCAAAATGAATTTTAAATGAGTTTAATGGGAGAACTCAAATATTTTCTCGTATTTCAAGTTTTTGAAAATGAAAATGCTATTATTTTAAATCAAAGTAAATATAAAAAGGATCATTTAAAACATTTTGGTTTAGATAATATGAAAGAAAGTGATACACCCGCATGTACCACCTGTAAGTTGGACATTGATGAATATGGGAAACCAGTTGATCAAAAATATTACAGAGGTATGATTGGAAGTCTACTTTACCTTACTTCTAGTCGACCAAATATTATGTTTAGTGTGTGTATGTTTGCAAGATTTCATGTTAATCCAAAGGTGTCACATTTTATTGCTGTTAAAAGAATTTTCAAATATCATAAACATACTAAAAATTTAGGTTTGTTTTATCCAAAAGAACAATCATTTGATTTAATAATTTATTCAGATGCTAACTTTGCTGGTTGTATGTTGGATAGAAACAACACTTCTATAACATGTCATATTCTAGGTAAGTCCCTAGTATCGTGGTGTAGTAAAAAGCATAATTCTGTTGCATTTTCTACTTCTGAATCAGAGTATATAGGTGCTGGTAGTTGTTATGCACAAATTCATTGGATGAAACATACTTTGTTGGACTATGGATATGATTTTAAACATGTATAAATAAATTGTAATAACACTAGTGGAATTAACATCTCTATGAACCTTGTGTCTCACTCTAGGACCAAACATATTGATGTTAGGCACCATTTTTTTGAGATATCATTTCCAAAAGGGTAATATTACTCTTGAATTTATAGGTACTGAACACCAATTAGCTATCATTTTCACCAAACCCTTAAGTTTGGATAGGTTAATGTACATTAGACATGAATTAAGAATGATAGACTATGTGCGTTAGAAACCTCACTGTTAGAAACATCATCATTAGAAACCTCACCGTTAGAAACCTCACGGTTAGAAACCTCACTGTTAGAAACCTCACCTTTAGAAACCTCACCATTAGAAACCTCACTGTTAGAAACCTCACCATTAGAAACCTCACCGTTAGAAACCTCACCATTTGAAACCTCACCATTAGAAACCTCAGCGGTATGAACCTCACCATTAGAATCATCACCAGTATAAAACTCATCATTAGAAACCACACCAGTATGAACATCATTGATATACCTCACTGTTAGTGAACCTCACTGATATAGCTCACCGTTGGGAATTCTCCCCGGTGTACCCTACCATTAAGTTCTCACTATTTTTAAACTTATGTATATTTAGCCGTTTAAATATGTATCATTTATAATTTACTTATTATGTTTTATTTATTTATTTTATGATACCTAAATTATAAAAACTAAGTCTTAGTTACTTCTCAATCCACCGAACTCTCCTCTCTCAAACCCAACTCCTTGAATCCATGAATCTCGCGAAAACCCTAAGTCCTTCAGTCCAGAGACGGAAAAAACCAAACTTCTGACTGTCAGAGATGACTTTGATGATCCTAATGCGAAGAAAAAGAAGACGGGACCTAAATCAAGTAGCAATGTCAATCGAACAAGGTCAGGGAGGGGTCTGGTGAACCCGCATTCACAAAATTAAGAGATTTTAATCGAGACGGAGCTGTGTGCAGAATGGATTTTGCAAAGAAAATCGACGACCCTATGAATATTGGAGGAGTAAATAGGGCTAGAATGTTTCACAAACAACAAAAATACTTATTATCTGAAGCTGATAAAATAGTTTTATAATTTTGTGTGCTCTAACAAAGCCTTTTGCTCGGCCAAACCCTACCTATTTTGTATCTCCATATCCATCTCTAACTCCTTGAAGCCTCACTTTGGGCAGAAGTCTTCCCAAGGAAGCCTTTGAGCTCAAACCAAAGGGAGTTACCCGATTTTAAGGTAATGTCTTCACTTGAGTCCTTTTGTTTTATTTTTCTTCTCCATCCCCCTAAACTCTTTTTATTCATTTCTTTTGTAACAATTCCAGTATCTTCAATATACTAGGATGTTTTTATAAGATGTATTCGAGATACACTTACACACACTGACATCTAATGGTTAAAGAACATACTGTTTCCGTGGATGGTGAATTTCTGCCTCACGAAACGATGATTGTTCAACACTCATATATCACCTTCAAAGGTGGCCATTAAGATGTCACTATATTTATATATTATACACATTATGTTTAAGTTTTACTTATGCTTCTGTATTTTTCATTTATGGCTTATCTTTATGGTTACCATTATGAGTAAACGCAATATCTTCATTTTAGGAAGTGCGGACTACCGCCCCCTCAAAGTGATTTGATTCGTTAATACCATATGTGGTACGTATAAAGGATATATTTAATGATATTATATATGATACCATACTGGAAATAAAATACTATTATGTATCATTATGTTTTAAATCCATAAAATACGAAATAGAAATTAAAGTAGCGTTCATGCGTACGTACGGCTTACCGTCTCCATGAACGGTGCATTTCATTTCTTACCTCTAAACGTTATGTAATATTATAAATGCATATATATACTGGATATATATGATATATATGATATATAAATCATGAGTATAACACTGGATATAATGGATACATGAACAACTCGTAATTATAAAGAGCATATTTTGACTCAAGTACCAATGATCGTTAAAACAACCGTTATTAAATAAAATAATTACATAGTGTTCATGACATGGTAATAAGTGATATAAAAGGAATCATGAACTTGAAAAGGTTCTTAATCAAGTAGAAATTAACTCAAGTTTATTATTCAGAAGATTAAAGAACGATCGAGTCAAGTCGAACCTAAGGTATGGGAATCCGTCTCAATCTCCTTTCATTGAGGCATATTTTGTTTTATACACAACCTTCTTTTATACGGTGTATAAACCCCTTTGACTTTAACATTCATCCAAAAGGAATCTTTTTTTATACAAAGTGTTTTACTAAACGACAAAATGGAATGTTTTTGTCCTACGTATACGGAGACAACGACTTCTCCACTGCCGTGACCATTATTCGAGTTTCGGCTTCCTCTACAGGCCATACCTTTTTTTAAAGAAAAATAAATACCATGTTTTACTTTTCTTTTATTTTGGTACTGAAAATGGTTTTCATAATGTTTTTAAATCAATGAGTTGTATTGATATCTTGTGATTGAAAAGTGGAAATGTGATGTTTCCTTTATGCATGTTTTGTGTGATAGAGTTATGTTATGGTTCTTGGGCATTATTATGAAGACGGGTGGTTCCGTGATAAACTAAGGGTGGGTGAGCCCGATATAGCTCTCCAATGCATTGGGTAACGCGAAGGAGTGAAACTTTAAGGTTTCTCCGAGGAGATTTAGGGAGTATACTGTGATGGGTATTCCAAACATAACCAAGATGGTTACTCCCTATGTAAGAATGTTATGAATGCCTCAAGTTACCTTTATGTCTTATTATTTATATGATTTATTCATGATTTTATGAGGTATATTAAATTTCCTATGTTTTATGGGTAAAGTATGATTTCATTCTTATGTATATATGAACTCATGTTTCCTTTACATATTTTTATATCCCTTACTGAGCTTTTTATGCTCATCCCAAGTTTTTGTTTTAAAATGTTTTTCACATGTCAAGGGAAAGGTACATGATATGATGATAGTGTCAAGTAAGTGTCAAGAAAGAATCTATGTTTTATTTTAAATATGTTTCCGTTGATGGGAAAAAATGAATACTATCTTTATGTAACCACTTTGTTTAAATGTGGATTGTAATGCAAGTTTTATGATCTGATTCTCTAAAACTCTAAACATGAAAATATCCTCAAGGTGTAATCTTGTAATAACTCAAGATTAAGTACGGTTTAAGGTTGGGGCCTTATAGTTGGTATCAGAGGTCGGTTTAGATAACTTTAGGAGTAAGAATTATATTAAATGATTATCCAACAATATTTTTTATGGTAAAATTGAAATGATATAGCATTTGAATATTACCATGTTGCTTCATCTAAGACATGTTTGTTTAGAATGGTTTTCTGCAGAGGAAACAGGGAAGCAGTGCTAGAAAGGCATACAGAATGAAATAACCTTTCGAATCAGCATCCTGAGATGGTCGGAATTGGAATTGAATAGTTTGTTGCAGTAATGGCGTAGTTGACTCAAGCGATAAATGGAGTTGGTATCCATGCACGAGATCAGCCAAATCAACCGCAGAGGAACATGTTAGTGGTGGAACATTTCATGAGGTAACATCCCCCATCATTGAGAGGATCATCTGACCCTGTGCTAGCTGAAGGGTGGATTAAAGAACTGGAGAAGACTTTTGATGTCATGGGGTGCTAAGACAATCAAAAGGTTATTCTTGCTATTTACCGTTTGGAGGGTGAAGCAGATCAGTGGTGGTCGATAGTTAAAAATATCAGGGATGCTGATGAGATTGATGCTCTCGACTGGGATGAATTCAAAGGTATGTTTCTTGAGAAGTATTTTCCTAAGGCTGTTTGACTTAGGATGGAAAAAAAATTCCTGGAATTGAGGCAAGAGGAAGACTCAGTGGCTGCCTATGAAGAAAGGTTCAGTCGATTGGAAAGGTATGCTCCAAATTTTATCCGAGACCTTGATAGTAAAATCAATAGTTTTTACTCATGATTAAAGCCAAAATATCGAAGGGCATTAGCTTCTCGTGAGTTTAAATGTAACACCCCGAGATTTTATGAAAAATATTCTTTTTAATTTCATTAATGTCTTGTGTTGTACGCTACACAAAAAGGATCTTGCACAACACACATCCTTGACTTGCCTTGCATTAAACGCAATCACGACCTTCCTCGATAGCGTGTGTAGTATGCAATACCGAGTTTCACTAAACAACGATATGCTATTAAAATATTATTAAAACTAGCCATTATGAATAGTAATAACCGCTTTTTGAAATTTTGTAAATTTTATTTCTCAAAATGGACTTCATTTTTGGATTCGAACTATCAAAATTAGCTTAGGGTGAAATTTTGGTACATTTCGGATAACTTTCATTTTCTGATGAATAGTGAAAATTACTAAATTTTAATTAAGAACAACCTTTTTAATAGAAATATTTAATAGCGATAAATTATTAATTTGAGTGGTTTTAAAGTATATTTAATATATATTTTTACAATTTAATACAATGTTGGTCAATGGATGTAATTCTACATTTAAACCAGACATAAACAAGTGTCAATCTTTTGATAGTTATTATCTCTTAAGAACACGCTATTTGTTTTGACGACGGGGATTAGTTTTTAAATTAATTAATGCAACTGATATTTTTTGAATTTGGTAAAATAGAAATCATTTTTGAGTTCATAATATCAAATATAGCTTAGTCCTAATTTTTGGTATTTTTCTGGAAACTTTCATTTTTTGATGAATAGTGAAACCACTAAGTAATAGTTAAAAAAATGGATTTTTCATAAAACATAATTTTACCGCTTCTGTGAGTGGAATTTCAAAAATCCGAGACACACGGTTTATGTTAGTAAGTAAAATGTGGTTTAATGAGATGAAAATAATTTTTGGTGAATAGTAACTTGTTACTTTTTTTTACCACGGTTAAAAGTAAATAGGGTAATTAAGGGTAAACATGTTATTATTATTACCCTAACACATGTCCTAATTCTATTGGATAAGTTTAATTCGACCAAAAACAACCTTATTAATAAAATATGATCATTTAGGCCCACTTGGATTAGATTAGGACATTTATTATTAATTTATTTAAAGAATGGTTAAAATAGTTAAAATCAAAGTTTAATAAGTAAATCATTTTTCATATAGGGTTATACATAAGATAAATTAGACTATAAATACTAATTATAAAGATAAAACTATTTAGTACATAATTGTATTTTATTTTTAATTTTTAGACATTAAATAATTTAATTTATTTATGACACAAAGATGATGCAGTAATTATCTTATTAATGAAATATTGACATAATTGATGTTATAAATACCCAAATAAATGTAATTTGAGACTTTTTATGAATTCCACTAATTTTATAAGTTAATATGACATGTTATTATTGATTTAATTTACTTTTTTGAAGTAATAATTCTGTTATGAGTTTCACAAAAATCAACTATTGAATAGTGTCAAAATTGACATAAAATAGTTTTTAAAACAAATATTATATTATTGATTGTTATTTTATTCCTAAAAATCTAAGGTTCGGCCAACATACTTATATCATGATATTTTTATCATTAATGGACCACTTGGGGGTCACTTGGATGTATATGGTATGTTTATTAACTATATAATATAAAAATACAAAGTGACATGGTAAATGTCAATCTAATTAACTAAGAGTTAGAACTAAAAGATAAGATTAGTATAATGACCTAAACTTTTCTAAATTCTGTTATAAGAGAGGATTTATACCCATCCCCACCTTAGCTTCTAAATAAATCAATTTGGATCTATTTAAAACCGAATTTGGCTTTATAATAAAATAATAGTTATAGTTATTCCAAAGGTTCCCCTCTCCTCCCTTATAAAAAGGAACCTCCTCCCCCTCTTCCTCACACCGCTTTGAGCCATCAAGCTCGGCCAACCCCTGCCAAATTCTCTTCTCCACTTCCCTAGGAACATCATAGAGGTTCTGTTCTTCCCCAAAGACCAATTTTAGTGCCCTAAAAGGAGATCTCAAAGAGGCGCTTCAAAGAAGAGGTAATGTCCATTACCGATTCTTTCAACTTTATTTCTTCTTCCACTTATTCTTCTTAGGTTGTTCTGATTATGTAGTAATTACATCAGTATCACTCATATACTGATATGTTTTTATAACTATGAAACAACCCTATTTCACCATCTATCCATCCTACGGAAAATGAAATCACCGCGCGTGCGTACGTACGGAATACCGTCTCCACACCGTGGTGAAATCTATTTTCCACCACCACCTTACTTGGATGGGTATAATGGTGTAAATAATGACTATATATGATTATTTTAAAGTTATATTTATTCTTAAATAGTATACATACACTCCAATACAGTCCCACGATCATGACAACGTTTTCATCGCTCGTGCGTACGTATGGACTACCGTCTCCACGACGCGATGAGATTCATTCTCCACTTTAACCATTCATGAATGATTATAAATTATATATAATATGTAATCAAGAAATATATGAAATAATAATTATACTAGATTTATGTGTATATATATGTCATCTACTTAATTCCATTCAACTCAGTAAGGAAACAAAAACAGCATTCATGCGTACGTACGGCCTACCGTCTCCATGAACGGTGTATTTCTTCCCATTTACTGATCTATTATATATATGTATATTATGAATATATATTATATATAAATCATGTTTTATATTTTGTAATTAATTAATCATGATCTAAGTAATCATATGAATAATTACAAGTCAAAACACGGACGAAAAATGAAACGATTTTACCCAAAACGCTCTTTAACATGGAATTTACAAAAGAACGAGTAATATAAAGTCATAAGTGAACCATATATGATATCATAACAATGAGTATGATTCTGGAATAAGTCTATGAAATTATTTAAATCATTATACAGGAGGTTTGGACACTTACGAAGCAAATCAGACCTAAGGTAAGGGAAAATATCACAATCTCATTTTTATCCGAGATTGTTTATACTTTGGTATTTACTGGGGTGTATTTTATCATCCACATCCCTGTTTGCTCAATATGTAATTTTGTTTCCATACACCTACAATTTTTTAAATCCAATTTTACCCTCCGGTGAGTTTTTAGTAAAATATATGGAAGGAATCTTTTGTCGTTTTTCGTACGAGGTACTTTTTGACTTTTCCGACAAAAGTATGAGAAGAATGTTTTTTAACTTATATAGCATGAATGGATTTTTAAAACAAAAGTTCCAATAATCTTCCTTTACATGTTTTCAAGTTTATTTTTAATCAACTTCTTTTAGTTTAAAATTGTATGACTTGTTATGAAAGGAAAATTTTTTTTGAAGTAGAAAGGATATTTTCCTCAAGAATGGAGTTCAAGTGTTTTATCAAAATTATTTTCCATCTAAGATAATAAAGGGTTCTATTTATATCCCTATTATTACATGTATTTGATTATGTTGTGATGGAAATATTTTTTTATGAATTCTTTTATCTTATATGAATTGTTTTATGATGTCACGATGTTTATAGATTCCAATTTTTATTACATGGGTTATGCTATGATGTATGGTTTATGATTTTGTGGCTTACATAATAATGGTATCATTATGGGATGGGTGGGACCTATATCTCCCTCCAATGCATTGGGTAAAGATTTTATATCTCATGAGATAGACATGGCTGGAACGGCAGGTTAAACCGGTTCAGTGAAACAGGACTGAAACGAGGAGTGAACTCGGTTCAGAAATGGACTTTTTCCACGAAGATAGTCTTGGCAATGAGTCTTGAATAATAAGAAATGATTCTATATGATTATGTGTGTACGCCACAAAGTTTCATGTTTTATGTTATGATTATTGGGATTACATTTCACTACAATATCCCATGTTATGATATTATGATCTCTTTTGCAGGTTAAGATTTCCAAAATTTTATGTTCTTATGAATATGATGTGATTGATATTTCTTTTGTTTACCCTTACTAAGCATTTGAGCTCACCCTTTTATGTTTTCTTTTCCCCGGGATATAAAGAATGGTTTTAGGTAAGAAAAAATGAAGATCTTTATGGGAGATGTTAAAGATCTTTCACCATGATTAGAAGATTACGTTCTAAGTTTCCAAAGACACTAAACTATTACGGTCCTTTTGTGTGTTTTTTTGTTGTGTACTAAGTATTCCGCAAAAGTTATGTAATGTCCATGTACGTCATGCTTCGGGTCTCTACAGTTGGTATCAGAGGAAAGGTTTAGTCATCCTTTGGAAACTAGGATGCGAGAACTTTAGTGAGATCCCTAGAGATATTTCTAAGGTATGTCTAGGGATGTCCCTACGGTTAAGTATAAGTATAGGTTATAGTACTAAAATTAAGGTAACCCAAGATGTTAGATATTGAAGGTACTCCCCCTTTATTGTGTTGTTTTCCCTAGCATGATTTTTTCCTCTCACACTATTATTTTTGGGTTTTAGATGATGGCTGGAACCCGAAGGAACCATGTTGATCAATGCAATGGACAATGCAATGATTGTCCTCCTGAATAAACAAATGTTATGGGAGATGGAGTCCAAAATATTATTGCTATACTTACACAAGCTATGAATCATTCTGGACTTCCAAATGAGCAGAGAAGGGAACAATATTCTATTGAGTCCTTCATGAGGCAACGTCCACCTTCTTTCAGTGGGTCTTCTGATCCACTTGTTACTGAACAATGGATATGTACCACTGAAAAGATATTTTCAGTTCTTCAATGTTCTGAACATGATAAATTCATCTTTGCATTGTATCGTTTGGAAGGTGATTCTGATCATTGGTGGAATCTTATAAAGAATACGAGGCCAAGAGATGAAGTTGAGTCCATGGAATGGGACGAGTTCAAGAACTTATTTTTCAATAAGTACTTCCCTCATATTCTTCGAACAAAGATGGAGAAGGAGTTTCTTGAACTAAAGAAAAAGGATGATGAATCTGTTGGTATATACGAAGTGAATTTTACAAGGCTTGCAAGGTATGCATCTGAATTTATCATCCAACCTGAAAGTAAAGTTGATCGATTCTTCAGTGGCATAAAACCAAATCTTCGAAGGGCATTAGCTATAAGAGACTTCAGTAACTATGAAGAAATTGTGCGTTGTGATATCAAGGTAGAAATGGAAGTTGGTGTTACTTATCCATCTCATAGTTTTGACAAGAAACAAAAGATGGAGTTCAAGGAGAAATCTCAGAATAATTGTGAAAAGACGATGAATGTTTCCTTATGCTCAAAGTGTGGAAAGAAGAATGGTGGAGATTGTCTTAAAGGGACAAGTAAATGTTTCAAATGTGAAAAGGAAGGTCATTGGGCATTTTAATGTGGTAGTGATGGGAAGAAGATGTCTAATGATGCAAAAAAAGGAAGGGATACACAGAATGAACCTACTACACTTCAATGCTTCAAGTGAAAGGAAATGGGTAATTATGCTAATAAATGCCCTAATCCAAGGGTTAGTGATGATCGACATGAGAAACCACTTAAGGAAAAGGAAAAAGGGAAGTCACATGCGTTCACCATTGGCGATGTTGAATATGATAACGATGTGGTCGAATGATTAAGTGTTTATGTAATGGGATTCCAAAATAATATTGTATATAGTATCGTGGAATATTGGAATATTTATGTATTGGTATATTGTGGTTTTCAATAATTTTATGGTACCGGTAACCATGGAAAGTGATTGAGATATTTTTGGAAAAAAAGATGATATGCACATAAGGAAGGGAAAACGAGAAAATGAAATATTTGACAGTATTCATGAGATCATGATTGATATAAGGACTAAGTATATAGAATTTTGAGTATTTTGGTATGTGGAAAGTGTTAACTTTTAACTGAATTCATGTTTTCACTAAGGTTCAATGGTTATTCAAGAGAATACATGATTAATTCCTTTGAATGTTTGGAATGTGACCAACAAGACATATCTTATGATATATGGGTATCAACGATGGTATTAAATCTCTGGTAATCGTATGAGAGTGGACTGTAGTATTATGGATAAGCCTAAAGATTGGAATGGATTATGTTGGACATAAGTTAGTATTGTTTAAGGATAGAAGTTTTTTCGATATTATTGATGGGATTTTATAGTAATATAGTTTCAGAAAAAGGACAACCTGCAGGACGGGTGACAGCCCATCGCGTCGGACAAGGCTGTGGGAATTGAACCCACAACTGAAGTGTGACTGGCCTTTATCACCTACCACTGGCCTACAGGAAGTCTCTGTTTAGTAGAAACTAGTTTTATTATATTAATCAGTATGATATATGAAGTATAAGTCCATTTTAGGAACCATATATCATTAATCTCACTATAGATGGACTTATGTATTTTTTGATAACTTTTCTAACCTTTTGTTTGAGACAGATGGAATGACCCATCATTCTATCACATGATCTGCTAACACATCGCGAATGAAAAATTGAACATCATATCTTTAAGATATGAAGTGGAAATTGTCCAAAGAATGACCAATGGTGAGACTATACCGAAATCACGATAGTATTTCTTCTAATTCCAATTTCATCAACTTTAGGGAAACGATCTTGAAAACCAGAAATGTTGTCCTAGTGCTCTTATATCTGATGAATCAGATGTTACCTTATATCATCACAAATTTATGGCTTTACGATTGCTGGATTTTCCAAAGCCATGTTCTCTACCACTCTCCATCAGAAAATGATGGTTAGATTTCTCTTCCATATCCATATTTTCACCTATGTGGAAACCCAGTGATTAGTTTATTTGGGTAAGCGTTACATTTAATACTTTTGTTTTTAAAGATTGGTTTTGGTATTCTTTTTTACTATGTGGGTTTCTATCAAACAAACTTTCGAATAGTAAACCATTTATAACCCTGAAGAATTTCGAGGGCGAAATTCATTTTAAGGGGGGTAGAATGTAACACCTCGAGATTCTATGAAAAATATTTTTTTAATTTCATTAATGTCTTGTGTTGTACACTACACCAAAAGGAGATTTCATAACACACATCCTTGACTTTCCTTGCATTAAATTCAATCGTGACCTTCCTCGATAGCGTGTGTAGTACGCAATACCGAGTTTCACTAAACAACGATATGCTATTAAAATATTATTAAAACTAGCAGTTATGAATAGTAATAACCGCTTTTTGAAATTTTTTAAATTTTATTTTTCAAAATTTACTTCATTTTTGGATTCGGAATATCGAAATTAGCTTAGGGTGAAATTTTGGTACATTTCGGATAACTTTCATTTTCTGATGAATAGTGAAAATTACTAAATTTTAATTAAAAACAACCTTTCTAATCGAAATAATTAATAGCGATAAATTATTAATTTGAGTGGTTTTAAAGTATATTTAATATATATTTTTACAATTTAATACAATGTTTGTCATTGGATGTAATTCTACATTTAAACCAGACATAAACAAGTGTCAATCTTTTGATAGTTATTATCTCTTAAGAACACGTTGTTTGTTTTGACGACGGGAATTAGTTTTTAAATTAATTAATGCAACTGATATGTTTTTAATTTGGTAAAATATACATCATTTTTGAGTTCATAATATCAAATATAGCTTAGGCCTAATTTTTGGTATTTTTCTGGAAACTTTCAATTTTTGATGAACAGTTAAACCACTAAGTGGTAGTTAAAAAATTGATTTTTTCATAAAACATAATTTTACCGCTTCTGTGAGTGGAATTTCAAAAATCCTAGAGACATGGTTGATGTTAGTAAGTAAAATGTGTTTCAATGAGATGAAAATAATTTTTGGTGAATAGTAACTTTTTACTTTTTTTACCACGGTTAAAAGTAAATAGGGTAATTAAGGGTAAAAATGTTATTATTATTACCCTAAGACATGTCCTAATTATATTGGATAAGTGTAATTCGACCAAAAACAACCTTAGGAATAAAATATGATCATTTAGGCCCACATGGATTAGATTAGGACATTTATTATTAATTTATTTAAAGAAGGGTTAAAATAGTTAAAATCAAAGTTTAATAAGTAAATCATTTTTAATATAGGGTTATACATAAGATAAATTCGACTATAAATACTCATTAGAAAGCTAAAACGATTTCCTACATAATGGTATTTTATTTGTAATTTTTAGACATTAAATAATTTAAATAATTTATGACAAAAAGATGATGCAGTAATTATCTTATTAATGAAATATTGACATAATTGATGTTATAAATACCCAAATAAATGTAATTTGAGACTTTTTCTGAATTCCACTAATTTTATAGGTTAATAGGACATGTTATTAGTGATTTAATTAACTTTGTTAGAAGTAATAATTCTGTTATGAGTTTCACAAAATCAACTATTGAATAGTTTCAAAATTGACATAAAATAGTTTTTAAAACAAATATTATATTATTGATTGTTATTTTATTCCTAAAAATATAATTTTCGTCCAAGATACTTATATCATGATAGGTGTATCATTAATGGACCACATGGGGTATTTTGAATGTATATGGTATGTTTATTAACTATATAATATAAAAATACAAAGTGACATGGTAAATGTCAATCTAATTAACTAAGAGTTAGAACTAAAAGATAAGGTTAGTATAATGACCTAAAATTGTCTAAATTCTATTTGATGAGAGTATTTCGACTCATCCCCACCTTATATTCTAAATAAATCAATTTGGATCTATTTAAAACCGTATTTGGCTTTATAATAATATAATAGTTTTAGTTATTCCAAAGGTGCCCATCTCCTCCCTTATAAAAGGGCACCTCCTCCCCCTCTTCCTCACACCACTTTGAGCCTTCATGATCGGCCAAACTCTGACAAATTCTCTTCTCCACTTCCCTAGAAACATCCTAGAGGTTCTGGTCTTCCTCAAAGACCAATTTTAGTTCCCTAAAAGGAGATCTCAAAGAGGCGCTTCAAAGAAGAGGTAATGTCCATTACCGATTCTTTCAACTTTATTTCTTCTTCCACTTATTCTTCTTAGGTTGTTTCATTATGAAGTAATAACATCAGTATCACTAATATACTTATATGTTATTATAAGTATGAAACAACCCTTTTTCACCATCTATCCATCCTATGGAAAACGAAATCACCGCGCGTGCGTACGTACGGAATACCGTCTCCACGCCGTGGTGAAATCTATTTACCACCCCCACCTTACTTGGATGGGTATAATGGTGTAAATAATAATTATATATGATTATTTTAAAGTGATATTGGTTCTGAAATAGTATACATACACTCCAATACAGTCCCACGATCATGACAACGATATCATCGCTCGTGCGTACGTACGGACTACCGTCTCCACGACGCGATGAGATTCATTCTCCACTTTAAACATTCATGAATGATTATAAAGTATATATAATAAGTAATAATGAAATATATGACATAATAATTATATTGGATTTATGTGTATATATATTTCATCTACTTAATTCCATTCAATTCAATAAGGAAACGAAAACAGCGTTCATACGTACGTACGGCCTACCGTCTCCATGAACGATGTATTTCTTTCCATTTACTGATCTATTATATATATGTATATTCTGAATATATATTATATATAAATCATGTTTTATATTCTGGAATTAATTAATCATGATCTAAGTAATCATATGAATAATTACAAGTCAAAACACGGACGAAAAATGAAACGATTTTACACAAAATGCTCTTTAACATGGAATTTACAAAAGAACGGGTAATATAAAGTCATAAGTGAACCATATATGATATCATAACAATGAGTATGATTCTGGAATAAGTCTATGACATTATTTAAATCATTATACAGGAGGTTCGGACTCTTACGAAGCAAATCAGACCTAAGGTAAGGGAAAATATCACAATCTCATTTTTATCCGAGATTGTTTATACTTTGGTATTTACTGGGGTGTATTTTATCATCCACATCCATGTTTTCTAAATATGTAATTTTATTTCCATACACCTACAATTGTTTAAATCCAATTTCACCCTTCGGTGAGTTTTTTGTAAAATATATGAAAGGAATCTTTTGTCGTTTTTCCTACAAGGTACTTTTTTACTTTTCCGACAAAAGTACGAGAGGAATGTTTTTTAACTTATACGGAATGAATGGATTTTTAAAACAAAAGTTCCAATAATATTCCTTTACAAGTTTTCAAGTTTATTTTTAATCAACTTCTTTTAGTTTTAAATTGTATGACATGTTAAGAAAGGAAAAATCTTTTTGAAGTAGAAAGGATATTTTCCTCAAGAATGGAGTTCAAGTGTTTTATCAAAATTATTTTCCATCTAAGATAATAAAGGGTTATGTTTCTATCCAAATTATTACATGGATTTGATTATGTTGTGATGGAAATATTTTTTTTATGAATTCTTTTATCTTATATGAATTGTTTTATGATGTCACGATGTTTAATGATTCCCATTTTTATTACATGGGTTATGCTATGATGTATGGTTTATGATTTTGTGGCACACATAATAATGGTATCATTATGAGATGGGTGGGACCTATATCTCCCTCCAATGCATTGGGTAAAGATTTTATATCTCATGAGAGATACATGGCTGGAACGGCAGGTTAAACCGGTTCGGTGAAACAGGACTGAAACGAGGAGTGAACTCAGTTCAGAAATGGGCTTTGTCCACTATGATAGTCTTGGCAATGAGTATTGGCTAATAAGAAATGATTCTCTATGATTATGTGTGTAGGACACAAAGTTTCATTTTTTAAGTTATGATTATTGGGATTACATTTCACTACTATATCCCATGTTATGATATTATGATCTCTTTTGCAGGTTAAGATTTCCAAAATGTTTGGTTATTATGAATATGATGTGATTGATATTTCTTTTTTTACCCTTACTGAGCATTTGAGCTCACCCTTTTATGTTTTATTTTCCCCAGGATATAAAGAAAGTTTTTAAGTAAGAAAAAAAGGAAGATCTTTATGGGATATGTTGAAGATCTTTCACCATGATTAGAAGATTACATTTCGAGTTTCCAAAGACACTAAACTATTGCGGTCCTTGTGTGTGTGTTTTTTTATGTACTAAGTATTCCACAAAAGTAATGTAATATCCATGTACGTCAAGCTTCAGGTCTCTACATTAAAAGTTATGAAAAGCTTGTTCTATGTGCTGAGAAGGTGGAAATGGAGTTTGCTAATGATCAAGTGTTCTATAACAACCAGCAGAAGAAGAGACCGAGGTGGCAGGAGAAAGGAAAGAATTATTCAAAAAGGTCTGACGGTAAGAAAACTAAGTTCCCAGTTTGTGATAAATGTGGTAAAAGGCATGCGGGGGAATTTCTTCTGAATTCTGGAAAGTGCTACTGATGTGGTAAGATGGGACATAGGGCTCGTGATTGCACTGAAAAAGATCAGGGTGATGGTAAGACCAAATTTGATTTACAGTTAGTGAAATGTTTTAAGTGCAATGAGATGGGTCACTATGCAAACGAGTGTCTGACAAAGAGCTTCAGTGATGGGAAGTAGTTAGACTACAAGCAGAAAGGGGTGGTGAAATCCTTTGCAAATACTTCAACAGATGTCGGGCTGTCAAATGAAGTTGTATCAGGTACTTTGTTTGTTTTTTCAGATTATTCATGTGTGTTGTTTGATTCGGGGTCTACACATTCTTTTATCTCTGAAACCTTTTCTAGTAAAATGGGAATACCATCTCAAGAAATGACTCCTATACTTGTGGTAAAAACACCTGGGGGAAATTTTGAGGCAAAAAGAATTTATAAGAATATTCCTATCCTTATCTGTGGAAAGAACCTACTTGCAAACCATATTGTTTTACCTCTAGTAGAGTTTGATATTATCCTTGGTCTGGATTGGCTCTCTATTTACCATGATAAGATTGATTGTAAAGATAAAGAAGTTTCTTTTCAGAAAAACTTTTAGTTTGTGTACAATAATGAACCCTTACTATTGATAACATATCAAGAGGCTGAGAAACTTGTAAAAGATGGAAATGAATGTTACCTTGCACACATAGTTGAAAGTAAAGGAACTGTTTAGATTAATGATGTGCCAGTGGTAAATGAGTATCCTGATGTTTTTTCGGATGAGTTTCCTGGAATAATACCAGATCGGGAAGTTGAGTTTACTGTTGACTTAGTTCCTGACGCTAATCCAATTTCAAAACCCCCTTATCAAATGGCTCAAATTGAAATTTTAGAGTTGAAGGAGCAATTGCAAGATTTATTAGAGAAAGGTTTCATTCGACCTAGCATATCACCATGGGGTGCTCCTGTTTTTTTTTTGTTAAAAAGAAAGATGTTTCTATGAGACTTTGCATTGATTATAGAGCCTTGAATAACATCACTGTTAAGAACAAATATCCTTTGCCACATATCGATGATTTGTTTGATCAGCTCCAAGGAGCTCTGTATTTTTCAAGGATTGACCTGAGATTAGGGTACTATCAAATGAAGGTAAAGGAAGAAGATGTTCTGAAGACTGCGTTTCGTACAAGATATGGCCATTATGAATTTGTAGTAATGCCTTTTGGCCTAACCAATGCACCTTCTGTATTCATGGACTTACTGAATAGAATTTCCATGAGTTCTTGGAAAAGTTTGTGGTTGTCTTCATTGATGATATTTTGTTGTTTTCTAATAGTAAATAAGAGCATGAAAGGCATTTAAGGGTTATTTTTCAAACCTTGAAAGAAAAGAAATTGTATGGGAAATTCAGCAAGTGTGAGTTTTTGTTGCAAAAAATTTCATTCCTTGGTTATATTGTTTCTAAAGATGGGATAACTGTTGATCCTGCAAAAACAAAGGTTGTTAAAGAATGGCCAAGACCCACAAATGTAACTAAGATTCGTAGCTTCCTTGGTTTGGCAGGATATTACTGAAGGTTTGTTAGAAATTTTTCACAGTTATCTAGTCCAATGACTAAGCTAACTCGGAAAGGTGTTAATTTTATCTGGAAAAAAGAATGTGATGATTGTTTTCAGGAACTGAAAAGAAGATTGGTGAATGTTCCAGTTTTGGCACTACCTTCTAGGAATGGTGAGTTTGTTATATACAGTGATGATTAATTGAAAGGACTTGGTTGTGTCCTAATGCAGAATGATCAGGTAATTTCTTATGCTTCACATCACTTGAAAACTCATGAGGTAAATTATCCTATACATGATTTAGAATTAGCTGTTGTTGTTTTTGCTTTAAAAATTTGGAGACATCATTTTTATGGAGTAAAGTGTGAAATATATACCTATCACAAATGTTTAAAGTATATATTCACTCAGAAAGAATTGAACATGATACAAAGGAGATGGCTATAATTAATCAAGGATTATGATTGTACAATTCATTACCATCCGGGAAAAGAAAATAAAGTGGCTAATGCTTTGAGTTGAAAAAGTAATGCTGCATTAACCATGCTACATTTGGAACGAGATCCTTTGGTTTTTTATTTGATGAACTTTGGCATAGAAGTTTTTGGTGCATGAAGTTCTTCTATTTTATTTCATGTATCAGTGAAATCTTCTCTATCAGACAGAATCAAGAAAGCACAGAAGCAAGACAGTGAGTTGCAGAAAAAGGTAGAGCTGGTTCAGAAAGGTAAGTTTCATGAATTCAACATTGATAGTGATTGTGTTTTGAGATTTGGGAAGAGATTGTGTGTGCATTGTGATTCACAGTTTAAGAGAGAGTTGTTATGTCAAGCTCATATTTCTCCATTTTCAGTTCATCCTGGCAGTACTAAGATGTACATAGATCTGTGGGAGTATTACTGTTGGGATGAAATGAAAAGAGATATTGCTGATTTTACTATGAAGTGTGTGACTTGTTAGCAGGTTAAAGCAGAGTGGCAGTTACCGAAAGGGATGCTTCAACCTCTACCAGTGCCAGATTGGAAATGGGAGAATATATCCATGGACTTTGTTGTGGGATTACCGAAGACATCTCGAGGTAATAATGCAATTTGGGTTATTGTTGATCTCTTGACTAAATCTGCTCATTTCCTTCCTATTCAAGATACTTTCTCTCTAGTTCAACTTTCCCGTTTGTATCTTAAAGAGATAGTCAGGTTACATGGAGTTCCTCTCTCCATTGTATCTGACCGTGATCCCAGGTTCACTTCTAACTTTTGGAAAGGCCTTCAGAAGTCGTTGGGTACTGAATTAAATTTTAGTACAACTTTTCATCCTCAATCAGATGGGCAGTCAGAACGAACGATCCAGACTATGGAGGATATGCTACGTGCTTGTTCGACGGATTATTAGGGAAGTTGGGACCAACATCTTTCTTTGGTTGAATTTTCTTACAATAACAATTTTCATTCCAGTTTACAGATGGCACCATTTGAGACGTTATATGGGAAGCGGTGTCGAAATCTAGGTTTCTGGGATGAAGTTGGTGAAAGGAAGCTGATGGGACCAGAATTGGTAGAAGAGTTGGCAGAAAAAGTTCAGATGATACAGAAACACATGAGAATAGCTCAGAGTAGGTAGAAGAGTTATGCGTACAATATTATGAAGGATCTCTCTTTTTAGGTAGGTGATCATGTTTTTTCTCAAAGTATCACCATGGAAAAGTGTGATGCGATTTGGTAAAAAAGGAAAGATGAGTCCACGGTTCATTGGACCATATGAAATTCTGGATATAGTTGGATCATTTGCTTACCGAGTGGCTTTACCTCTGAGTTTATCTCAGGTACACAATGTTTTTCATGTTTCGATGTTGAGAAAGTATATGCCAGATCCATCTCATGTTTTGAGTCCAGAGGTAGTTCAGCTGGAAGATAACCTATATTATGAGGAACTACCAGTCCAGATTCTTGATCATAGGGATCAAGTGTTACGGAATAAGGTGATTCATCATGTAAAGGTTTTGTGGAAAACCCACATGATTGAAGAGGCAACATGGGAATCTGAAAATGCAATGAGGGATAAATACCCCCACTTATTCGATAAGTAAATGAATTGTGGGGACGCAATTTTCTAAAGGGGGGAAGGTTGTAACATCCCAAGTAAGTAATGAATAATATATATTTTTATCTATTTCTATTAATTAATTAGATAGTGTTTTATAGGAATAAAATGAGAATAAATCCAATCTTAAGCATGGAATACACCAATATTTTTAAAAAGAATATTTTACTGACTTTTGATGGAAAACCATCTTTTAAATCTATCTATTAACAATTTTATAAGCTCTATTTGTCAAAAATAAAGTTATTCTTTATGATTGGGACATCAAAATTTACCTTTTGTGAATTTTTGGTATTTTTCCTATAAAGTTCATTTTTTAATGAGTAGTGAAAAATGTTGTATTTTAATTCAAAACCACTTTTTAATCTAATTTATTTATATGATTAGATTATATTTTGAATTGGTTTTAAAGTTAAATTAGAATATATTTTTACCGTTTAATCCAATAGTGGTCGTTGGAATTAATTTCACTTTGAAATTGGACTTCAACTAGTGTCAATCTTTTGATACTTATTGTTTCATAAAAAACACGCTATTTGCTCTAACAGCGGGAATAAATTATTAAATTAACTAATTCAACATATATGTTTTTAATTTTGTAAAATAGACATCATTTTTGAATTCGGAATATCAAATATAGCTTAGGGTGAAGTTTTGGTTTTTTTCTGGAAAACATCAATTTTTGATGAATAGTGAAACCACTAAGTGGTACATAAGAAACTGATTTTTCATTTAAATGAAATTTTACCACCTCTGTGTTTTGAATTTCAAAAATCCGACATATATGGTTGTAATTAATAAGTAAAATGTGGTTCAATAGGATTAAAATAATTTTTGGTGAATAGTAACTTTTATGTTTTTAATCGCGATTAGAGGTAATTAGGGTAGTTTAAGGTAAAAATAAAGTTTTAATAATATGAGATGAGCTTGAAACATGTAATACCCTCATTGTTTGTGTCATGGACGACCAAGAAAATCCATGGGTCAACTTGGGGACCCCATGGAGCCACTTTGGTTGGGAAATGACATAAATAACTTTTTATATAATGTTAAAGTAAAAATGTCACAAACATGAGATGTTTTACTAAAACAATTTTTACATGGGGTTATATAAGTCAGATTTTTTACTATAATAATTCATTAGAAAGATAAAACGATTTCCTACATCATGATATTTCTTTATAATTTTTAGACATTAAATATATTAAATTATTTATGACATCATGATGACGCAGCGATTACCTCATTAAAAAAGGATTTAAATAAAATGAAAAGATAATGTAAACTCTATTACCAACACATGTCCAAAACCTATTGGATGGGTATATTTCGAACCCTTATCACCTTATCCTAGTATTAGATCAATGTGGGGCCTTTTAAATCTAAAACGCATTTTAAAATAAAGGAACATTTATTTACTTTCATATAGCGCCCCTCCTCTCCTCTTATAAAATGCCCCCACCTCTAACTCCTTACCCACACTTCCAAAGCCTTTGGCTTGGAAAAACCCTGACCATTTTGTATCTCCACATCCCTCTCTAACTCCTTGAAGCCTCACATTGGGCAGAAGTCTTCCCAAGGAAGTCTTTGAGCTCAAACCAAAGGGAGTTACCCGATTTTAAGGTAATGTCTTCACTTGAGTCCTTTTGTTTTATTTTTCTTCTCCAACCCTCTAAACTCTTTTTATTCATTTATTTTGTAACAAATCTAGTATCTTAAATATAATAGGATGTTTTTATAAGAATTATTCGAGCTACACTTACACACACTTACATCTAATGGTTAATGAACATATTGTTTCTGTGGATGGAGAATTTCTGCCTCACGAAATGATGATTGTTCAACACTCATATATCACCTTCAAAGGTGGCCATTAAGATGTCACTATATTTATATATTATATATAGTATGTATATGTTTTACTTAAGCTTCTTTATTTTTCATTTATGGCATATCTTTATGGTTACCATTATGATTAAACGCGACATCTTCATTTTAGGAAGTGCGGACTACCGCCCCCTCAATGTGATTTGATTCGTTAATAACATATGTGGTATGTATAAAGGATATATTTAATGATATTATATATGATACCATACTGGAATTAAAATAATATTATTTATCATTATGTTTTAATTCCATAAAATACGAAATAGAAATGAAAGTAGCGTTCATGCGTACGTACAGCTTACCGTCTCCATGAACGGTGCATTTCATTTCTTACCTCTAAACGTTATGTAATATTATAAATGCATGTATATACTGGATATATATGATATATACATCATGAGTATAACTCAGGATATAATGGATACATGAACAACTTGTAATTATAAAGAGCATATTTTGACGCAAGTACCAATGATCGTTAAAACGAACGTTATTAACTAAAATAATTACATAGTGTTCATGACATGGTAATAAGTGATATAAAAAGAATAATGAACATGATGAAGGTTATTAAGCAAGTATAAATTAACTCAAGTTTATTATTTAGGAGATTAAAGAACGATCGAGTCAAGTCGAACCCGAGGTATGGGAATCCGTCTCAATCTCCTTTCATTGAGGCATATTTTGTTTTATACACAACCTTCTTTTATACGGTGTATAAACCCCTTTTACTTTTACGTTTATCCAAAAGGAATCATTTTTTTATACGAAGCATTTTACTAAATGACAAAAGGGAATGTTTTTTTCGTACGTATGCGGCGACAACGACTTCTCTGCCGCCGTGACCATTATTTGAGTTTCGGCTTCCTCTACAAGCCATACCTTTTTTAAAAAAGAAAAATAAATACCATGTTTTACTTTTCTTTTATTTTGGTATTGAAAATGGTTTTCATAATGTTTTTATAACAATGTGTTGTATTGATATCTTGTGATTGAAAAGTGGAAATGTTATGTTTCCTTTATGCATGTTTTATGTGATACGGTTATGTTATGGTTTTTGGGCATTATTATGAAGACGGGTGGTTCCGTGATAAACTAAGGGCGAGTGAGCCCGATATAGCTCTCCAATGCCTTGGGTAACGCAAAGGAGTCAAACGTTAAGGTTTTATTGAAGAGATTTAGGGAATATACTGTGATGGGTATTCCAAAAGTAACCAAGAGGGTTACTACCTATGTACGAATGTTATGAATGCCTCAAGGTACCTTTATGTCTTATGATTTCTATGATTTATTCATGATTTTATGAGGTATGTTAAAGTGCCTAGGTTTTATGGGTAAAGTATGATTTCATTCTTATGTATATATGAACTCATGTTTCCTTTCCATATTTTTATATCCCTTACTGTGATTTTTATGCACATCCCAAGTTTTTTTTAAATGTTTTTCACAGGTCAAGGGAAAGGTAGATGATATGATGATAGTGTCAAGGAAGTGTCAAGAAAGAATCCATGTTTTATTTTAAATGTGTTTGCGTTGATGGAAAAAAATTAATATTATCATTATGTAACCACTTTGTTTAAATGTGGAATGTAATTCAAGTTTTATGATCTAATTCTCTAAAACTATAAACCTGAAAAGATCCTCATTGTGTAATCTTGTAATAACTCAAGATTAAGTAAGGTTTAAGGCTGGGGCCTTATAAGCAGACCCGAGTTTTGTGGTTTTCAGATTAGATTATCCAGATTCTGATAATGAGGCATCCCTCGGTAGACCTAAAGTCAATTATGATATTCTCTCTAAGTTATTACCTGAGTATTTAGTTAGAAAACCTGATATGGATCAGTTAAAGTCTGAGATAAAGTCCAGATTTGGGGAATAAGTAAGGAGAATGTAAACTTCACTGATTTCATCCATTAAATCTATTATGAATGCCTCTGTGGCTAGTATTGTGTCGAAAAGAGCACATGTAGTTGTGCCTGTGAGTATGGTAACCATGGATAACTTGGAGTCTTTAAAGTATGAGATGAAAGAGTCTTTGAATGCATCTATTTCTGTTTTAAAAAATTGTTTTGTTGAGGAGATGAGCAACATGGAAAAATATTTTGAACTCTCTCTTGGTTGTACTGTGTCATCCTCTATGGCAGAGATGGTGGATGAAGTCACGGTTTTCCAGAATCAAGTGTTGATCTTGGAAGAGGATGTTGAATTTATAATGAAATCAGTTCTCTCTCTGGAATCCTATATGAGTTTTAAATCTCAAGAATACAAGGATTTGGCTTTTGTAAAGAGTGTAGTTAGCCATACGGTATCAGTTTTTGAGGAATTTAATAATTCCATATAGAAGCATGTTAGCACCCAGGATTTGGAAGTGAAAAATCTTATCAGTGGGATAACTAAAAGTTTCAAGAAAACTGTGACTTTTTCTATTAGTTCTCTTGCTTCCAGACCTTCAGTAGAGTTGGATTAGATTGAGCTTTGATGAAAGAGGAGCTTGGTTCGGTATCAACCAATGGCTTTGGGGACTCATCTACCCTGACCTAGGACGTAACTACCACTAGAGATATCATGAAAATTGTTCAATATTATATGAGAGAAGCTCCTACCTCTTAAAAAGAAGTAAAGGATAATGTTGATTCTTATTTCTAGAATGTGTATACCAAGCATCTGTTAACCAACCATTTCAAACTTCTTTTGGAAAATCTAAAATTACCTCCTGTCAATCAATCCTTCAGAGAAAAAGTAAGAAAGCTCAGGGAACTGAATCCAGATTTGGAAAAATTTATTGAAAAAAAGATGATTTCATTTTTGCTATGGAGAGAGGAGGAGGGATCATTATAGACTTTTCGAATATGTTGCTACCATTCTTTCATGTAGATTGTACCCCTATCATTGTACCTCCAGCCCTGCCTACCTCTACTCAGTCTACCTCAATTCCTCATATGAATCCAACTCAATCCATTCGGAGCCTCACTCCTATGATCACCCAGAGAGCTACACAATATAGGCCAGGCACTGTCTCCGTGGCTCAGACTCCTCTGATTATCTCTAGTATTCCTAACCCTCCACCTGTATCCACCACACCTAATTCCACTTCTGATCCCAAGGGAAAATCTCATGCTGAGGTGGTGGATTGATTAGTGGTTAGGATCTTTGATATGAATCACTTGTATTGTTTTTGGTTTACTTTTTTATTTCTATGTATTTTTGCATCAATGAATATGTCAATTCCTTCATTCTATTTTACCTTCTGTTACTTCTCTTATTCTTTCTTCCCTTATTTTTTTTAATCACAAAGGGGGTGAGATCATAGGCATATGGGAGAGCTTATATGGATAAATATGGAGACATATGAGAAGTATGATCTTAATATTTATGAGTTTAATACATGTGTTTTATACTTTTACCTCTCATTAATTTGTTTTACTTCTAGTACATTGTTTTTATCAGTACCTCTGATACAATTGCTTTTAATTCTATATCCTATAATATTATTTTAAAATCTCACATTTGAAAATGTTATTACTCACGCTGAGAAATAAAAACCATTGTATTTTATACAGATCCATTAATGAATATTTTGGATTACCATACCATAAGTTGTGATTATCAAAACGGGGGAGATTGTTGACCTCACCTATTTTGATAATCTCAATTATTCTTCCACATGATTTCATAATCCCAATTAATATTTATAAATGTTTATATGCACTTTGAAATAATTCTAACTCAATTAGGATATGTTTTTCATAAAACAGATAAGTGTTAAGTTCACTTGTATGCACAAGTAGACAGATACAGAGCTACTGATACAAATTTCACCGATAGAAAGAGCCACTGATATAAGTAGTTACTAATACAATAAATCTACCAATAAAAAAAGGTCACTGTTTATAAAATGTCTCGGATAGATCAAGTCTACCGATAAGCATAGCTACTGATATGGGAAGACCTACCAATACAAACAGATAGACGAACGACTACCGATATGATGTCCAACGATACAGAGCTACAGATACAAAGTTCACCGATAGACAGAGCCACCAATATAAGTAGTTACCAGTACAATAAAGTTACCAATAGACCAACGTTGCCGATAGATGGAGTTACCGGTACATAGAGCCACTATTACACAGAGTAACAGCCACCGATACAAGGCATCCACTCATACAAAGTCCACCGTTACAAGTCTACCGACAGAGAGCTACTGATCGAAGATGACTGTTAACCAGTCACTGATACTCAGACTCTATACATTTAAAATATTATTAATATAATGCTAACAGTCATATTTTGATAATTTAATGAAACTACTATTAATTAATGTAGGTTGTTGGCATGTCAGGGAACCGTACCTCGTACCTATGAAAAGGTAATCATTCTTAATGTCAAAGCTTAAGGTATAAAAGGAAGATCAAGCTATAGAGAAGTGAGGTGGTTTATATACACAATAAAGAAAAGTGACATCTACACACCTGTGTACTTGAAGAACACTAGAAATATATGAGTCCATTCAAACAAGAAGAGAACACAAGCTGAATCTTAGTCAAGGAGTGAAGAACTACAATGATCTGTTCATACACTTAATTTGTTCAAATTGAACCTAATAATCAAGGAAGCACACGACACTCTGTTTTCAAGACAAAAACCAATGAATGACTCAGAAGCACTTATATTTAATAAAAAGGAGTCCAAAGCTGCATTTCAAATCACTGGAGCATTCTAAACTCTTATCTAATCTATCTCAGTGATTCTTTTATTTATATTTTGAGCAGTGTGTTTACTCTGTATTTTTGGACACACACTCTCTCCTGTGCTAAACGGGAGGATTGTTAAATCCTCACACAAAACATCCTTATCTCTCAGGTATCCCACTGAGGATAGTGGTAGAGGTCAAGTGTGACCTGGATAGCATGTGTGCTATTTTTTTTATATTTTCCCACGATGAATTGTGGTATAGGTCTTAGTACCTGGACAGTATCTGTACTATTGTTTACCCCGATCCAGGGTGTAGATCTAAATTAATATAAATTTTTTGAGAGGAAAAAGTCTCAGCTTGAGACTGAACCTTTTGTTTTAAACTGCTATGCTTATTTTATTTTGTTTTAAAACTATATTGATTATTTCACTACTAAGTACTTTGAAATATAAATCCATTTTAGAGTAACACTGATAGTTAAACTAGCATGTGTTTGTATTTATTTTAATGAATTGGGTTAGCTTCAAAAGTTAATTAATCTTCATATTATATTAACTGAGATCTAATCAATCTCTTGAGAACTTAACTTACCCTTTTCTGTATTATAAATTCACTACAGTTTAGATTGTCATTTAATTTATGGGATTTTAATAATAATATTTTTAACAAAAATTTTTAATTGGAACTCAATTCACCCCCCTCTTGATTATCCACTCCGACCAACATTTGGTATCAATGGTTTTTTGTTATTTATAAAGAATTTCCAAATACTCTGTTTTTAAACTATGATTTTAGTTCTATTTTAAAGATCTTAAATTTATGTTAATTCTAAATTTTATATTTTTAAATATATTTTCTAAAATCTAGTTATGGATAATATGATTGAAGGTGCTGCTTCCAATAGGACACCTTTCTTTAATGGTACAAATTATGCCCAATGGAAACTTAAAATGAAGATTCATTTAGAAAGTATGGGATTTGACATTTGGACTGCTATAGAGACTCAATATAATATTCCAGAAGCTGAAAGAACTACTTGGGATGAACCTACTAAAACAGCTTACAATAATAATTATAAAGCAATGAATGCCCTATATTCTGCTTTAGGAGATGAACAATTTAATCGAATATCTTCTTCTAAAACTCCTTATGAAATCTGGGACACTTTGGATATTTCCCATGAGGGAACAACCAATGTTAAAGAAATGAGGTTGAATACCTACACTATTAAGAATGATAATTTTAAAATGAAGTCTGATGAACCTATTTATGATATGTATCTCAGGTTCAATGAGATTTTCAACACTATGAGCTCACATGGAAAAGTCGTTCCTGCAAAGGAGAAGATTGTGAGAATACTAAGATGTCTTCCAGAAAGATAGAGAGGCACATCAATCTAAATAAGATAATCATGTGACATAAGTTCACTTCCAGTTAAAGAATTAACTGGTAAGTTTATGATATATGAAGAAGAACTAAAAGTAAACAAGGAAGAAGATGACGAACCAAAAAGAAAGTCAGTAGCATTTAAATCTACTGCCTCAAAGAGCAAGGACAAGGAGAAAGTTCACATACCTACTAAAAGCTCAAAAAGTGAAGGTTCAGATTCTGATAGTGATGAAGAGATGGCTTAGATAGACAGAAAGTTCAAGAAGTTCTATAGGAAGAATAAATTCTTCAAAAAACCAAATTATAAAGGAAAATATGACAACAAAATTCATTGGAAGAAGGATTGTAAAAAAGTCTGATATGAGTGATGAAATTGTCTATTATGAATACAAGGGGAAAGGACATGTGAAATCAGACTGCCTAAAGTTAAAGTTCAAGAAGAAATATGATTATTACAAGGAAAATAAATATAAGAAAGCTATAAAAGAAACTTGGAGTGCTTCAGAAGATATTTCAAGTGATTATAATTCTTCTCAAGATGAAAAATCTCATAATACAAATATGTGTTTCATGAAAAACACGTATGAGGTAACATTGGATACTCCTGCTTTAAATTCATATTATTGTGGAGTTAATTCTGAATCTGAAAACATGACTAGTGAAGAGTTGTTTGAATATTGTAATATGCTAGAAGAAACCTATAATGAATTGAAGAAAAAGTATAAGACATTGAAAAAACAACATGCTTTGACCAGCTCTGTTAAATCTACACTTGATATAGAAAAGGAAAAGAATGCTCAATTACTTATGGAAAATACAGAACTGAAATTGTACAATGAGACATTAAGGAAAGACATAGAAAAGTTCACGAATGGAAATAATACTATCACTCAAATGCTAGGAAAACAAGTGGAACCAAAATATACCACTGGAATAGGCTATTAGCCTAGACAGAGACAGATTACTAAAAATAGATATATTCCTAAATCTGGATAGAATGCTGCTTGTTCTAGTTTTGGAAATTTATATGCTTCAACTAGTTATCCACATGGTTATAGATCAAATATTGTTTATAATTCAAAATATTTTGAATATATTGATTGTATGAGACCCATTAGACAAATTTGGGTACCAAAATATTTTCTTGCTAACCTGTCTGGACCCAAGAAAATATGGGTACCAAAATCATTTTCTGTTTAAACCTATTTTGTAGGAAACGTACTTAAAAAGTTCCCATTAGAAGGTATAGTACTTGGACAGTGGGTTTTCAAGGCATATGACTATAGATTACTCATTCTTAAAGAGTTTAATCAAAGTTAATGGAGACCATGTCACCTTTGGTGATAATTCAAAAGGAAAAATCATCAGCTTAGGCCAGATTGGTTACACTGATTCAGTTTTAGTTTCCAATGATTTATTTGTTGATGGACTTAAATATAACCTATTAAGTATTTCTAAGTTGTGTGATGATGGTTTCAATGTTAAATTTGAAAATGATTCTTGTAATGTTTTTAATTCTAAAAATATTTTAGTATTTTCTGCTTTGAGAAATGAAAATGTTTATGCTGTTGATTTGAATTATTTTTCTAAACAAAACATTACTTGCATGAATTATTTTCATAAAGAGTCTTGGATATGGAACAGAAGATTCGGACATTGCAACATTCATTCCCTTAGAAAACTGACTAGGAAAAACTTATTTAGAGACCTACCTAAACTTGAATTCCCATCTGATAAAGTTTGTAATCCCTGTCAAAAGGGAAAGCAACATAAAGTTTCTTTTAAATAAAATAAAAAAGTTCCTACTTCTCAACCTCTCATGTTTTTTCACATTGACTAGTTTATACCTTATAGAGTTTCTAGTTTTAATGGAAAGCACTATTTCTTTGTCATAGTAGATGACTATTCTAGGTACACTTGGGTATAATTCATAGCTCCCAAAAGTGAATCTAGTTCTTACTTTATTAAATACTTCAAGTCTATAGAAAACCTTAGTGGAATTAAGATTAAGAACTTCAGAAGTGATCATGGTTGTGAGTTTGAATCTTATTGCTCACACAATGGCTATAGTCACAACTTTTCTGCCCCTAGGACACCTCAACAAAATGGTGTAGTAGAAAGAAGGAATAGAACCCTTCAAGAAATTGCACGAAATATTCTTAATGAGTATGACCATCCAATTTACATTAGGGCTAAAGCTGTAAATACAGATTGTTATATTATTAATATAGTCGTGATTAGAACTATTCTAAAAAATAACCCTTATGAGTTGTGGAACCATATGAATCCTAAGGTTAATTACTTTAAAGTTTTTGGATTCAAAGTCTTTATTCTAAATACAAAAGATAACCTTGACAAGTTTGAATCCAAGAGTGATGGAGGAATTTTCTTAGGTTATTCTATATTTAGTAAATCTTATAGAGTTCTTAATAAAGGAACCAAATGTGTGGAAGAATCTGTTCAAATTAGGTTTGTTGAAACTGATCCACATGAACCCAAATCTTCCATTGAAAATCATGAAGAATATTTGTCTGTTTTGAACCTTAATGTTGAAATCAATGAACCTGTTGTAAAGACATCCAGTTCTGGAAAACATCAAGAACCTGTTTTTGTAGAACCTGAATCTAGAGAGGAACCTGAAATTTCTATTCCCACCTTTACTAGATCAACTAAGATTCTAAAGAATCATTCTTTAGATGGTTCTGTTGGTAATCTTGATAGAGGGACACAGACTAGAGATTCTCTAAGAAACCAGGTTGAACATCAAGCTTTTCTTTCATAGTTAGAACCTAAAAATATCAATGATGCAATCAATGATGAATTTTGGGTAATGTATATGCAAGAATAATTAAATAAATTTGAAAGAAACAAAGTCTGGTAATTAGTTGATAGACCTAAGGACACTTTATCCATAGGCACTAAATGGGTTATTAGAAATAAAGTTGATGAATCTGGAAATTTAGTTAAGAACAAATCAAGGCTATTTGCACAAGGGTATAGTCAAGAGAAAGGAATAGACTATGAGGAAACATTTTCTCCTATAGCTATATTTGAATCTATTAGGATTATACTTTCCTATTCTACTCATTTTAATTTCAAGTTATATCAAATGGAAGTTAAAAGAAATTTTTTATATGGCTTTATAATTGAAGATGTTTGTTTTGAACAACAACCTTGATTTACTAATCCTCATTTTCCAAATCAAGTTTTTAAACTCTCTAAAGATTTATATGGTTTAAAACAAGCTCCATGATCTTGGTATGATAGACTTAGTAATTTTCTTATTTCAAAAGGTTTTTCTAAAGGGTTTTCTGATCCAACTCTCTTTATCAAAAGAATTTCTAAAGATGTTTTGATAGTAAAAATCAATTTTGATGATATTATTTTTGGATCTTCTAAAAATGCTTTGTGTGTGGATTTTTCAAAGAGCATTAAAAATGAATTTCAAATGATTTTAATGGGAGTACTCAAAAATTTTCTTTGATTTCATGTTTTTCAAAATGAAAATGGTATTGTTTTAAATAAATGTAAATATACAAAGGATCTTTTAAAACTTTTTGGTTTAGATAGTATTAAGGAAAGTGATACACCCACGAGTACCACCTGTAAGTTGGACATTGATGAATCTGGGAAACCAGTTGATAAAAAAAATTATATAGGTATGATTGGAGGTCTACTTTACCTTACTGCTAGTCGACTGGATATTATGTTTAGTGTGTGTATGTGTGCAAGATTTTAAGCTAATCCAAAAGAGTCACATTTTCTTACTGTTAAAATAATTTTCAAATATCTTAAACATATTGCAAATTTAGGTTTGTTTTATCGAAAAAGGACAATCATTTTATTTAATAAGTTATTCATATGCTCACTCTAGGATAAAACATATTTATGTTAGGCACCATTTTTTGAGAGATCATTACCAAAAGGGTGATATTACTCTTGAATTTATAGGTACTAGACACCAACTACCTATCATTTTCACCAAGACCTTAAGTTCAGATAGGTTAAGGTACATTAGACATTAATTAGTAATGATATACTCTGTGCGTTAGAAACCTCACCGTTAGAAACCTCACCATTAGAAACCTCACCATTAGAAACCTCTCTATTAGAAACCTCATTGTTAGAAACCTCGCCATTTGAAACCTCACTGTTAGAACCCTCACTATTAAAAACCTCACCATTAGAAACCTCACCATTAGAAACCTCACCGTTAGAAACATCACCGTTAAGAACATCACCATTAGAAACATCACTATTAGAAACCTCACCATTAGAAACCTCACCATTAGAAACATCTCCATTAGAAACCTCATCATTAGAACCTCACTGGTATGAACCTCACCATTATAAACCTCACCATTAGAAAACTCACCAGTATGAAACTCACTGATATACCTCACTGTTAGTGAACCTCACTGATATACATCACCGTTATGAATTCTCACAGGTATACCCTACCGTTAAGTTTGTGCTATTTTTAAACTTCTGTATCTTTAGTCGTAGGAATCTGTATCATTTATAATTTACTTATTATGTTTTAATTATTTATTTTATGATTCCAAAATGACAAAAATAAGTATTAGTTACTTCTCAATCCACCGAACTCTCCTCTCTCAAACCCAACTCCTTGAATCCCTGAATCTTGTTAAAACCCTAATTCCTTCAATTCAGAGATGGAAAAAACCAAACTTTCGACTGTCAGATATGACTTTGATAAGCCAAATGAGAAGAAGCAAAAGACAAAACCTGAATCAAGTAGCATTTCCATTCAAACAAGGTCAAGGAGGCGTCCGGTGAACCCGCATTCACGAAATAAAGAAATTGTAATCGAGAAGGAGTAGTGTGAAGAATGGATTTTTCCATGAAAATTGCTGACCCTAAGAATATTGGAGGAGCAGATATGGCAATAATTTTTCACAAAAAACAATGATCCTTATTATCTGAAGCTGATAAAAGAGTTTCATGCTTTTGTGCACTTTGATAAATCTGATAAAGAGAATATAATGGTTTCATTGGTAAATGGCAAGGAAATAGCTTTTTCATCCATTGAATGGGATGAATGCATGATGGTACCACATGAAGGAGTATTTGGGTATTCATCAAATACAAAACCTCCTACTAGTGACATATTTGACTATGAGACTTCCTTAGAGGAGCTCACTGGTAGTGGAAAGCAGAGAAAGGTGGTGGCTACTGAGATGGATGGGGAAAATAGATTGTTGTTCAAATTCATTCAAAATGTGCTAAGTCCAAGAAGAGGGGACTTTGCAAATCTGAAGTATCAAGATATTTATTTGTTTCATCTCTTATGGCATGGTGTGAAGTTGAATCCGTGCAGGCTATTAATAATTGAAATAGAGGATATGACCAGACCCAAATCAAAAACCAATGCATTATTCATTGCCAAATTGATTTCTATTATGATTAAAGTAAAGGGGTTTCTAAGTATCTGGATGAGACAGTGGTGGTATGAAATAATTTTTGTATCACAAGAATAGTATGTAAGTACATGAAGATTAGCTGGAACCCATGGAGAAGGTAGTGGGTTACTGATGATGAGATGATATATGAAAAGTTCAATCCATTTGACCATCCAAAAAGACCAAATGATAAGAGAGATCTAGGTCTAGAACCTGATGAGGAGGAGCTATAGTATAGTTATGACTCAGATAAGGAGGATTCCTCTACAGAAGATGGAGTAGATTTGGGCTTTCCTCCTAAACCAACTCCAGAAATTATATCACAATAAAATAAAAATGCTTCATTGAACCTACCTAGTACAGAAACTATTTTGGGAGTATGCAGTTGAGAGGCACCTATAGATGAGGAAGACCAGTAGAGATCAGATCACGAAGAGGTTTCCCCCGAGAATGAGGAAGAAGAAACAGAATCTGAAATTGAAGCATATGCTTCTGCCACCTTAAGTTAGAGTCCTTTGATTGGAAGTTATTTGTGCCTTTAGAGGCTATTATTGTTGAATTAGATAGACCTTCTCTTATTCCTGAGGAGCCTCCAACTATTAGAGAAATGGGGATGTTTCTGGAATATTCTTCTGAGGAATACCGAGCTGATGAGAGTTCTATTTCTATACAGGAGAATGCACCAGTTGATGGGGAGCATCAAACTAGACTTGGCAGTGTCTCAGTAGCTGATGGAATTGAAGACTGGGCAGTAGACCTAGGTTTTGTGGTTTATGGATTGGATTATCTGGATTCTGATAATGAGTCATCCCTCAGTAAACCTAAAGTCAATTATGATATTCTCTCTGAGTTATTACCTGAGGATGTAGTCAGAAAACCTAATATGGATCAGTTATAGTCTGAGATAAAGGCCCGCTTTGTGGAAGAAGTATGTAGATTGGAAACATCACTGATTTCATCCATTCAATATGTTATGAATTCCTCTGTGCCTAGTATTGTGTCAGAAAGGGAACATGTTTTCGTGCCTGCATGTATAGTAACTAGGGATGACTTTGAGTCTTTAAAGGCTAAGATGAGAGAGTCTTTGAATGCATCTATTTCAATTTTAAAAAATTGTTTTTTTAGGAGCTGAGCAACATGGAAAAATCTTTTGAACTCTCTCTTTGTTGTTGTGTGTCAACCTTTATGGCATAGATGGTGGATGAAGTCATGGTTTTCCCAAATCATGTGTCGATCCTGGAAGAGGATGTTCAATTTCTAAAGAAATCAGTTGTCTCTATGGAATCCTATATGAGTTCAAAATATCAAGAAGAAAAGGATTTGGATTTTTTGAAGAGTGTAGTTAGCCATATGGTATCAGTTTTTGAGGAGTTTAATCATTCCATATAGATGCATGTTAGCACCTAGGATTTGGAAGTGAAAAATCTTATCAGTGGGCGAACTAAAAGTTTCAAGGAAACTGTGACTTTTTCTATTAGTTTTCTTTCTTCCAGACATTCAGTAGAGTTGGATCAAATTCAATCTTTGATGAAAGAGGGTCTTGGTTCGGTATCAACCAGTGCCTCTATGGACTCATCTGCCCTGACCCATGTGGTAACTACCACTAGAGATATCATGAAAATTGAACAATATTATGTGAGAGAAGCTTCTTCCTCTTAGAAATAATTAAAGGATAATGTTCATTCATATTTCCAAAAAGTGTATACCAAGCATCAGTTGACCAACCATTTCAAACTTCTTTTGGAAAATATGAAATTACCTACTATCAATCAAGCCTTCAGAGAAAAAGTAATCAAGATCAGGGAACTGACTCTAGCTTTAGAAAAATTTATGTAAAAAAATGATGATTTCATTTCTGATATGGAGAGAAGAGGAGGGATCATTATGGACTTTGAGAATCTGTTACTACCATTCTTTCATGTAGACAGTACCCCTATCATTGTACCTCCAGCCCTATCTTCCTCTGCTCAGTCTACCTAAATTCCTCAGATGACTCCAACCCATTCCATTCAGAGCCTAAATCCTATGATCACCCAGAGAGCTACACAATATAGGTCAGGAACTGTCTCAGTGGCTCAGCCTCCTCTAATTATCTCAGGTATTCCTAAGCCTCCACCTGCATCTACCACACCTGAATCATCTTCTAATCCCAAGGGAAAATCTCATGCCGAGGAGGTGTATTGATTAGTGTCTAGGATCATTGATAGGAATCAATTTTATTATTTTTGGTTAACTTTTTTATTTCTATATATTTTTTCATCAAGGAATATATCGATGCTTTCATTCTCTTTTATCTTCTGTTAGTTCCCTTATTCTTTCTTCAATTATTCATTTTAATCACAAAGGGGGAGAGATCATAAATATAGGGGATAACTGATATGAATCAATATTGATACATATGAGAAGTATGAGCTTAATATTTATGAGTTTAATACATGTGTTTTATACGTTTACCTCTAATTCATTTGTTTTACTTCTAGTACATTGTTTTTATCAGTACTTATAATAAAATTTCTTTTAATACTATATCCTATGATATTCTTTTAAAATCTCACATTTGAAAATGTCATTACTCACACTGAGAAATAGAAACCATTTTATTTTATACTGATAGATTAATTATTATTTTAGATTACCATACCATAAGTTGTGATTATCAAAAAGGGGGAGATTGTTGACCTAACCTATTTTGATAATCCCAATTATGATTTCACATGCTTTGATAATCCCAAATAATGTTTATCCAGGTTTATATGCACTTTGAAATAATTCTAACTCAATCTGGATATGTTTTTCATAGAACAGATAAGTGTTAAGTTCACCGGTATGCACAAGTCGACCGATACAGAGCTACTGATACAAATTACACCGATAGATAGAGCCCCAGATATAAGTAGTTACTAGTACAAGAAAGTTATCGATAAAAAAGGTCACCATTTAGAAAATTTCTCTGATAGATCAAGTCTACCGATAAGCATAGCTACCGATAGGGGCAGACCTACCGATACAAATAGACAGATGAAAAACTACCGATATGAAGTCCACCGATACATAGCTACTGATACAAAGTTTACCGATAGACATATCCACCGATATAAGTTGTTACCGGTATAAGAAAGTTACTGATAGAACAATGTTACTGATAGAAATATTTATCGGTATTTAGAGACACTATTACATAGAGTAACAGCTACCGATACAAGGCATCCACTCATACAAAGTCCACCGTTACAAGTCTAACGATTGAGATATACTGATGGAAGATGACTGTTAACCAGTCACTGATACTCAAACTCTATAATTTGAAAATATTATTAATATAATGCTAACGTTCATATTTGGTTTATTTAATGCAACTGATATTAATTAATGTGGGTTGTTGGCATGTCAGGGAACCGTACCTCGTACCTATGAAAAGGTAATCATTCCAAATGTCAGAGCTTATGTTATAAAAGTAAGATCAAGTAGAAGAAAAAGGTGGTCGTGCATATACACAATAAAGAAAAGCGACATCCATACACCTGTGTACTTGAAGAACACTAGACATATACGAGGCCATTCATACAAGAAGAGAACACAAGCTGAATCTTAGTCAAAAAGTGAAGAACTACAATGATCTCTTCATACACTCAAGCTGATCAAACTGAACCTGAAAATCAAGGAAGCAAACGACACTCTGTTTTCAAGACAAAAACCAGAGAAGGACTCAGAAGCACTTCTGTTTTATCAAAAGGAGTCCAGAGCTTCATTTCAAATCACTAGAGCATTCTAAACTCTTATCTAATCTATCTCAGTTATTCTTTTAATTATATTTTGAGCAGTGTGTGTACTCTATATTTTTAGTCACACACTGTCTCCTATACTAAACTGGAGGATTGTCAAATCCTCACACAAAACTTCCTTATCTCTCTTGTATCCCACTGTGGGAAGTGGTAGAGGTCAAGTGTGACCTGGATAGCCTGTGTACTATTGTTTTTTTATATGTTCCCATGAAGAATTGTGGTATAGGTCTTAGTACCTAGACAATCTATGTATTGTTGTTTGTAGGATCGAAATAATGATATAGATGCTCAATATACAAGAGGGGGGTGAATTGTATACTTAAAAAGTCTTTTAAACAAAGGAAAGAGCTAAGTTTAACAAAGTTAAACTAAGAAAATTCACAACACCTCTAATAACAAATGAGAACTTGGAAATAGATTCCGAAAGTAGGTTTCGGAAATATGGTTCTGGAAATTGAAACTTAACTAATGTTTACAATATGAGATTCTACCTTAAATTGTATAGAATCTAAATGAAACAGAGTACAAGTAAGGAAGTATAAGAAAGTTATGCATTCCTTATGATACAAAATGAAGCGGAAATAAACAAGTATTAAAACTACAAGTAACAAGATATAAGTCTTTTAACCCAAAGAGAAGGGTATCCAACAACCTTGGATAAAGGTCCCTTGATTTATACTTTCAAGAAAGTCTGTCTTACCCACACCAGGGTAAGCCCTCGATACGAAGATTGGAGTCTCTGTCTTGCTATCCCCACAAGCCCTCAACTTCAAGGTAGTTGGCAACCTCTGTCTTCCTCAGCAAGGAAGTCTTCGAACTTCAAGGTAGTCGGCACCTCTGTCTTCCTATCCTCGGAAGTCCTCGAATGTAATCACCAACATTCGGAGTCGCACGAAGCAAAAACTAAATGAGCGGTTCAGTATGCACAAGGCATGAAAAGCTTTCTCCCTTTAGAAATCACCTTATAAGAGTGTGGTCTCAAGATTGATCAATTTCATTGTATATAGAGCTCTTTCAAATGAGCTCCTATTTATAGGAAAATTTCCAATGGTCTGCTCCCTCCTCCAACGGTCATATTTTCCATAAAACTCGGAGGGACCTATACACGTGTAACTCAACCAATAGTTAATTAGAAACAGAAAAGACGACATCATTTTACAATAGACTATGTATAACTGAATGTACGACATCGTTTTGAAATGAAGCAAATGTAAGTAAAAGATAATCAATATATTACAGTGTGAGCAAGAAAAAAGTTCGGAGTCTAACCAAGATGAAGTTCAGAGTCTATGTTAAGAAATGTTCGAATTCTGTTTTATAGGAATTCAGAGTCTAGTTTCACCAGAGATCGGATTCTGAACCTGTAGAGTTTGGAGTCGAACTTCTTAAGAGTTCGGAGTAGAACTTCTTAAAAGTTTGGAGTAGAACTTCTTAAGAGTTCGGAGTCCAACTACTTAAAAGTTTGGAGTCGTACTTCTTAAGAGTTCTGAGTCGAACTGCTTAAAAGTTCAGAGTCGAACTTCTTAAAAGTTCGGAGTTGAAGTGTTTAAAAGTTCAGAGTCGAACTTTCTTAAGAGTTCGAAGTCGAACTACTTAAAAGTTCAGAGTTGAACTTCTTAAGAGTTCGGAGTCCAACTGCGTAAAAGTTCAGAGTCGTACTTCTAAAGAGTTCGGAGTCGAACTGCTTAAAAGTTCGGAGTCGAACTACTTAAAAGTTTGGAGTCGAACTGTTTAAAAGTTAGGAGTCGAACTTTCTTAAGAGTTCGGAGTCGAACTGCTTAAAAGTTCAGAGTCCATAATTTGGATTAGAACTACCTTATAGATCACATCCAGAATTCGGATCCTAAGAACAGAATGCTCCAAATCTTTTCATTATATGGATCTGGAAATTTGGGTATGAATCCGGTTTTTGAATTTAAGAAAAATATATCTATGTATAAGAAAATCTAGGTTAAGGTATATTTCTTTAAAGAAGTAAATTTTCCTTATGGAGGTAAAAATAATATTTTCTTATGTATAAGGTGTTTGTGATTTTCAAAATAAGAAGGAATGGAAAAGTCATAAGGAAAACATTATTGACTCAACAATATCCCCCTTTTTGGAAATCACAAACATCCTTTTGAAAAAGTATATAAGGATTTTGAGAAATTTCATTAGACTTTGAAAATTAAAACTTATATCCCTTTGTTCATAGATGGAAGTGAATACAACTATCTCCCCCTTAGGCATTGAAACTCTAAGGATTGTATTCTGGGTTTTCGGAGTAGATTTTTCATTATTGTAAGAATGAAAAAAAAACTTCGTAGTGGGAAACTCCCCCTTTCTATAAGGATATTTCTCTTAGAAATTTTTCCTTTCTCCTCCATAGGAATAGTTCTTTTTTCCTTCTCCCCCTTTTTGATTTTCAAAAAGAATTGAAGGGAATGGAAAAAAAAGTATACTACCTGAAATATTAGTATATAACAAGATACAAACCAACCAAATAACCATTTCATTAGAGTTGGGAAAAAAATACAAGGAAAGACAACTACAACAAAAGATCGGAGTGGATTCATTTGTCTTCTTTTTCCTTCGGAATGAGCTGCTTCAACAAGGCTTTGAGTTTCTTCAAGTCTCTTTGATCTTCCTCTCGTTGCCTCTCCAAGGATTTTACCTTTTCTTCTTGAGCTTTTAAATCCTCTGCCTGAGCCTAAAAGGCTTCTTTCTGCAACTTCAACAACTCATCTTGCTTTTCCATCTTTTGTTGAAAGTCAATCTGGAAATCTCCTTCAGTTTTCCAATTTTGAGATACTGAGTTAAGTTTCCCATTCATATCCCTGACCTGTTGATTCCGGAAATTTTCCTCCTGGGTCAGCTTCTCAGAAATCTCACTAACCTTTTTATCCTCCATTTCAAAGGAATTTTGAACTTCAGCCTGAAAATTATCAAAGTGAACTAAATCTTCATCAACTCTCTTAGACCACTTGGTTAATTTACTGCAGGACTTCCTATGCACGTCACAATCGATCAGAAAACTTTTCTGTTTAGCTTCCAACTTCACAAACTTATCCATTACCATGGATAAAGAATCTAATTTTTGATTCATAGATTGTTGCAGCAACTGGCATCTAGAATCTATTGTTTGAAGAATCAGAATTGTGTCAACCAACTTTCTTAGAGATTTAACCACAAAATCATGCCCGTGGGATAATGATTCTGAATCAGAAACTTCTTTTTGAGATTCCTCTTCTTCTACTGGCATCAGCTTCCTTCTAGAGGTACCACCAACCTCTTTCTTTCTGATGACATATTTAATAGGTGTCTCCATTAGAGTTTTCTTCCCTTATCAGATTTTGGAATGGATTACACATTAGGAGAAACTTCCTCAGATTCAGAAACTTGAACAATCTGATCTTCATCTGGATTCTTTCTTTCTTGTCCTTCCTCAAGAAACTTCCTCTGATAGGATTCTTCTTCATCAAAGAGATCATTCTCTTCTTCTTCTTCTTCTTGAAGTTGCTTGCTGGTTTCCTCATCTCCATTCCCTGGAGATACAATTTTTGCGGATTCAGCCTTATAATTCTTAACTTTTTTGATCAAGGTATCCAGATCTTCACTCTCCCCTTCTTCTTCTTCTTCAACTTCTTCCTCAATTGCTTCAACAACCTCCTTCTAAGCTTCTACTACAGGTTCATTACCCTTTTCCTTTTCTGGAGTGGCATAGTTTTTCGCTGGAGTTTCTGGTAAAGAAGGTTCAACACCGAATGTTTCCGGAACTGGAAGCCTTTCAGAAGCCAAATCTGTATCTTTTAACAATGATCGCACTATATCCATTTCAGACATCTTCTTTCTCAACTTCTTTTCCATTGCTTGTCTTTCTAGCTCCTCAACAGCTTTTTCTTTTAATGCCTTAGCCTCAGCAGGGCCCAGTCCGAATTGAGGATCCCCTTCCTTCCTCATTTCTTTATCTTTCCTCCACTTTGCTGCTACTTCTTATGTGTAGGTTTTCTGCTTCTTCGGCTTGGGTGGTGCGGTTTCAGTTTCCTTAGGCTGAGGAAATTCTTCATTAGTAACTACTTCCTTAGAATTTCTCTTCTTCCTTTGCTTTTTTCAAGGTTCTGGAGATTGTGTTTCTTTTTTAGCTGCTTCAAATTCCTCCACGGATAGGGGGTAAAATTCTCTGGATTCACTAGAAAATCCCATCTTCATTATCTTAAGCGTATCATCACTAACAAGCATGAGCTTACAATTCCGGATCTTTGATTTGCAGGAAACATTGAAAGATTCTAAGCACCGAACAATCAACTTAGACAGTAAGGCAGGAAACATCATAATCTGAGCTCTCAAATTTCTTTCTTTGATATTCTTGATGATAACCAAGACAGGCCTTATCAGATTTATATTTCTTAGATTTACCAAAAAATCTATGACATAGATATCACTCTTCTTCAGATTGTCTTTATCTCCTCTTCTCGGAACCATAAAACCTTGCACCCATAGTTGAAGTATTCTATTATTTGGATTGAGCCGAGCAATCATAGTTGTTGAATCATCTTTAAGCCCAAGACACTTCAGTGCCTTCTCCTTATTGAAACTTCCTTGCACATCAGGAAGTTTGTGAGAATAGAATTCAGCTTCTCCCTTATATGCTATACCAACCCGGCTTGCTGCCTTAGTGTAAGAAAGATTATAAGTCTTTCCATAAGACTTGAAAGAAAATCTTTCTCTGCCATCTTCCACCAGGAAGGAAACAGACTTATAAAACTCTATCAACAAGTCAGTATAAACCGGATCCTGTTTATCTGACTTAGCTATGCAGACGTCTTCCCATCCATTCAGTCTAATATTCTTCGAAATAATAGAATCAAGATTATAAAAATCCGGATGAACTAACCTTTCTCTGTAAACTAAACACTTTGAAATTGGTTTGATAGTTGACATATCTTGAGAGGTTGCTTCAACAGACATTCGGAATGAAGTAAACTGTATGATTCGGATTGGATTCACGAGATTCGGAACCAGCATTAAGAGGATCATCAGAGCTTCGAGACACAAAAGCTTGGAAAACCGATGTGGGACGAGTCTCGGGACCCCCTTTTTATAGGAAAAGAATTTGGCCATTGGTCTTCCAAAAGTCATCCAATGGTTGAAAAATACTTTGATCTGATCTGACGATTTAGAATAATTCCGCAAGGAAAAAATTTGACTCCGATCTTTTGAGGTTTTTTAAAGAAAATATTCGTATTTGAGGAAAAACTAGAATCCGAACTAAACAAGGAAGATACCAGTAAGAAAAATTTGATTACAAAACTATAAGTAAGAAAATCATAGCTTATGGATTGAAAAGAAATATTATTCGAAATTGGTAATATTCTTCTTGAAGGAAGAAAAACATCATTACGAAAGTTCCAGTATGAAAACCTCGTTACGAAAACCCCAGTCCGAAAATCTCCATTCCAAAAATTATCAGTACGAAAATTCCATTCCGGAAGTTTTCAGTACGAAAAATATCCATTCCGGAAAATTTCAGTTCCGAACCTTCTTTACCAGAAACTCCAGCAAAAAACTATGCCACTCCGGAAAAGGACAAGGGTAAAGAACCTGTAGTAGAAGCTGAGAAGAAGGTTGCTGAGGCAGTTGAGGAAGAAGTTGAAGAAGAAGAAGAGGAGGAGAGTAAAGATATGGATACCTTGATCAAAAAAGTTCAGAATTATAAGGCTGAATCTGCAAAAATAGTATCTCTAGGGAAGGGAGATGAGGAAGCCAGCAAGCAACTTCAAGAAGAAGAAGAAGAGAATGAGTTGTTTGATGAAGAAGAATCCTATCAGAGGAACTTTCTTGAGGAAGGACAAGAGAGATAGAATCCAGATGAAGATCAGATTGTTCAAGTTTCTGAATCTGAGGAAGTTTCTCCTAATGTGCAATCCATTCCGAAATCTGATAAAGGGAAGAAAACTCTAATGGTGACACCTATTAAAGATGTCATCATAAATAAAGAGGTTGGTGGTACCTCTAGAAGGAAGATGATGCGAGTAGAAGAAAAGGAATCTCAAAAAGAAGTTTCTGATTCTCAATCATCATCCCATGGGCATGATTTTGTGGTTCAATCTCTAAGAAAGTTGGTGGACACAATTCCAATTCTTCCAACAACAGATTCTAGATGCCAGTTGCTGCAACAATATATGAATCAAAAATCAGATTCTTTATCCATGGTAATGGATAAGTTTGTGAAGTTGGAAGCTGAACAGAAAAGTTTTCTGATCGATTATGACGTTCATAGGAAGTCCTACAGTAAAGTAACCAAGTGGTCTAAGAGAGTTGATGAAGATTTAGTTCACTTTGAGAATTTTCATGCTGAAGTTCAAAATGCCTTTGAAATGGAGGATAAAAAGGTTAATGAGATTTCTGAGAAGCTGACCCAGGAGAAAAATTTCCGGAATCAACAGGTCAGGTATCTTAATGGGAAACTTAACTCAGTATCTCAAAATAGGAAAACTGAAAGAGATTTCTAGATTGAGTTTCAATAGAAGATGGAAAAGCAAGATGAGTTGTTGAAGTTGCAGAAAAAAGCCTTGGAGGCTCAGGCAGAGGCATTAAAATCTCAAGAAGAAAAGTTAAAATCCTTGGAGAGGCAACGAGAGGAAGATCAAAGAGACTTGAAGAAACTCAAAGCCTTGTTGAAGAAGCTCATTCTGAAGGAAAAGGAAGACAAATGAATCCACTTCGATCTTTTGCTGTAGTTGTCTTTCCTTGTATTTTTTTCCCAACTCTAATGAAATGGTTATTTGGTTGGTTTGTATCTTGTTATATACTAATATTTCAGGTAGTATACTTTTTTTCCATTACCTTCAATTCATTTTGAAAATCACAAGTGGGGAGAAGGAAAAAAGAACTATTCCTAAGGAGGAGAAAGGAAAATTTTCTAAGAGAAATATCCTTAAAGAAAGGGGGAGTTTCCCACTATGAAGTTTTTTTCATTCTTACAATAATGAAAACTCTACTCCGGAAACCCAGAATACAATCCTTAGAGTTTCAATGCCTAAGGAGGAGTTAGTTGTATTCACTTCCATCTATGAACAAAGGGAGATATGTTTTAATTTTTAAAGTCTAATGAAATTTTTCAGAATCCTTATATACTTTTTCAAAAGGATGTTTGTGCTTTCCAAAAAGGGGGAGATTGTTGAGTCAATAAGGTTTTCCTTATGACTTTTCCATTCCTTCTTGTTTTAAAAATCACAAACACCTTATACTTAAGCAAATATTATTTTTACCCCCATAAGGAAAATTTACTTCTTTAAGGAGATTTACCATAACCTAGATTTTCTTATACATAGAAAAATTTTTCTTAAATTCAAAAACCGGATTCATAACCAAATTTCCGGAGCCATATAATGAAAAGATTTAGAGCATTTTGTTTTTAGGATCTGAATTCTGGATGTGATCTGTAATGTAGTTCTAATCCAAATTCTGGACTCCGAACTTTTAAGCAGTTCGACTCCGAACTCTTAAGAAAGTTTGACTCCGAACTATTAAACAGTTCGACTCTAAACGATTAAGAAGTTCGACTCCGAACTTTTAAGAAGTTCGACTCCGAACTCTTAAGAAGTACGACTCCAAACATTTAAGCAGTTTGACTCCGAACTCTTAAGAAGTTCAGCTCCGAACTTTTAAGCAGTTCGACTCCAAACTCTTAAGAAAGTTCGACTCCGAACTTTCAAACAGTTCGACTCCGAACTTTTAAGAAGTTAGACTCTGAACTTTTACGAAGTTCGACTCCGAACTTTTAAGCAGTTTGACTCTGAACTCTTAAGAAGTACGACTCCGAACTTTTAAGCAGTTGGACTCCGAACTCTTAAGAAGTTCAACTCCAAACTTTTAAGCAGTTCGACTCCAAACTCTTAAGAAGTTCGACTCTGAACTCTACAGGTTCAGAATCCGATCTCTGGTGAAACCAGACTCCGAATTCCAATAAAACAGAATTCGAACATTTATTTTCATTATATGGCTCTGGGAATTTGGTTATGAATCCGGTTTTTGAATTTAAGAAAAATATTTCTATGTATAAGAAAATCTAGGTTAAGGTAAATTTCCTTAAATAAGTAAATTTTCCTTATGGGGGCAAAAATAATATTTTCTTAAGTATAAGGTGTTTGTGATTTTTAAAACAAGAAGGAATGGAAAAGTTATAAGGAAAACCTTATTGACTCAACATTTTTTACCCCGATCCAGAGTGTGGATCTAAATTTATATAAATTGTTTGAGAGGACTAAGTCTCAGATTGAGACTGAACCTCTTGTTTTAAACTATTGTGCTTATTTTATTTTGTTTTGAAACTATATTGATTATTATTCTGCTATGTACTTTGAAATATAAATCCATTTTAGAGTAACTCTGATAGTTAAACTAGAAAGTGTTTGTATTTACTGTAAAGCATTAGGTTAGATTCAAAATTTAATTAATATTTAGATTAGATTAACTGAGATCTAATCTTAACTGACCCTTTACTGTATTACAAATTGAATAAAGTTTATCTTGTTATTTAATTTGGGGGATTTTAATAATAATCTTTTTAACAGAAATTTTTAATTGGAACTCAATTCACCCCCCATCTTGAGTATCCACTCCGACCAACAGTATCAATGATCATTGGCCTCCCATGAATTCAAAAGTTATGAGAATCATATCCAATGTGTTCAAGGGGTAGAAATAGAGTTTTCTGAAGATCATATGTAATTTATCAACAAGGAAGTGAAGGGGTCTGTATGGAAATTGATGGGTAAGAATAAATCAAGGGAATATAATTGTAAGAACATATAGTTTTCAGTTTGTGAAAAGTGTGGAAAAATCACCAAGGGGAATGCCTTACCAAAACCCGGAAGTGTTTTCAATATGGTGTGTGTGGACATATGGACCGAGATTGTAATGAAAATGATCCTAAGATAAATCCAGATAAGAAAACTATAATGTGTTTTAAATTTTGTGAGATGCATCATTATAAAAATGGCGACCCAAAGAGTGATCAGAATGATGCAAAGAATCCAGAATATAAGCAGAAAGATGTAGTGAGACCCTTTGTGGAAACGTCAGTATGCATCGGTCCATCAAATGAATTATTATCTGGTACCTTATTTTTAACTTAGATTTTTCTTATGTTTTGTTTGATACGAGGTCTAAAAATTCCATTATTTCTATAAAATTTTCTGGTATATTGGAAATATAACCACAATAAATGAGACCAAAACATATTGTTACAACACCTAGGGGAAATGTTATAGAAAAAAGGAATTATAAGAATCTTTCTACTATGGTATGTGGAAAGAATTTACCTACAAACCATGTTCTTTTTTCCTTAGTAGAGTTTATTGTAATTATAGGTATGGATTGGTTTTTTATTTCTAAATCTTAGATTTCTTATAGAGATAAAGAAGTTTTTTTAGAAAGATTTTCAGTTTATATACAACAATGAACCCATACAATTGATAACATGTCAAGATGCTGAGAAACTATTAAAATATGGAAATGAAAGTTGACTTGCTCATATTGTTGAAAATAAGGGAACTGTTCAGATTAATGATGTGCCAGTGGTAAATGAATACCTTGATGTTTATCTTGATGAGTTACCTTTTTCAATACCTGACCAAGAATTCAAATTCACAATTGACTTAGTTCTAAGTGCTAAGCCATTTTCAAAATAATGAAGGTTCCATGAGACATTACATTAATTATAGATCCTTGAATAACATCACTATTAAAAAAAAGTGTCATTTACCTCATATCAATGATTTGATTTATCATATCCAAGGAGAACAATACTTTTCAATGGTTGATCTGAGGTTGGGGTAACATTAGTTGAACGTAAAAGAATAAGACATCCTGAAGACTGCATTCCGTACTAGATATGGGCATAATGAATTTTATGTTATGCCATTTGGGATAACTAATTCACCTGTTTTATTCATTGATCTTATGAAAAGATTATTTAATGAGTTCTTAGATAAGTTTGTGGTTGTATTTTTTAATAACATTCTTGTGTTTTCTAATAGTGAATAAGAGTATAAAAACATCTAATGGTTGTTTTTCAAACCATAAAGGAAAAGAAACTGTATGGGAAATTTATCAAGTGTGAATTTTTTTTGCAATAGATTTCTTTTATTGGGAACATTGTAAATAAGGATGGAATAACAATTGATCCTGGAAAAACAAACATGGTTTATGAATGGGATACACCTACAAATGTTACATAGATTAATAGTTTTCTTGAATTATCATGTTATTAAAGATGGTTTGTTAAAACATTGCACCAATACTTATCATGCTAAATAAGTTAACATGAAAATGAGTTAAATTTATTTGGATATAAGAATGTTATGTTTTTTAGGAACTGAAAAAATATATTAGTGAATTCTATAGTTTTTTCCTTTCCTTCCTAAAATGGCGAGTTTATCATCTATAGTGATGCTTCATTGAAGGGACATGGTTATTTTATGCAGAATGATCAGGTAATTGATTTTTCTTCAAGAAAACAAAAAACACATGACATTAATTATCCTATAAATGATTTGGAGTTGGAAACGGTGTTTTTTTATTGCTTTGAAAATTTGGATGAATCATTTATACAAAGTAAAATGTCAAATATTTACTGACCCAAAATTTATGATGTTTATATTCACTCAGAAGGAATTAAACATAAGGAAGAGAAGATGTCTTGAATTGATAAAAGATTATGATTTCATGATCAATTACCAACCAGTAAAAGAAAATAAATTGGGGGATACCTTTAGTAAAAAACATCATGAATCATTAACCATGTTACATTTAGAATATAACCCCTTGATTAATGATTTGATCAATTTTTGTTTAGAAATTTTTGGTGTAGGAAATAAATTTTTTTTTGTTTCAGGTTTTATTGCAGTCATAGTTATCAAACAGAATTAGGCATGCACATAAGGAAGATTATGAGATACAAAAAAAGGTAGAGTTGGTTAAAATGGGTATGTTTCTAGAATTTAACCATGATAAATATTGTGTTTTATGATTTTAAAAAAGTTTTTGTGTACCTTTTGATTCCTATTAAAAGAATGATTTGTTATGTGAAGCTCATAGTTCTCCATTTTCAGTTCATCCTAGCCAAACTAAGATGTACAGAGACCTTCTGAGTATTACTAGCGGGATGGAATGAAAAGAGATATTTCATATTTTATCGTGCAATGTATGACATCTTAATAGTTCAAATCAGAGAGGCAGTTACCGAAGGTGAAGCTTAATCCTTTTTTAGTTATAGAGTGGAAATTGTAAAATGTATCCATGGATATCATTGTGGTACTACCAAATACTTCTCGATGGGGTTATTGTTGACCGACTAACTAAATCTTCACATTCCCTTCTTATTCGAGATACAATGTATTTGGATTAGTTTTATCGATTGTACCTCAAATATACTATCAGGATACATGGATTTCCTATTTCCATTGTATCTAACCCAAACCCCAGGTTCACTTATAATTTTGGGAGGGCCTTCAGATGTTATTGGGAACATACTAAAATTTTAGTATAACTTTTCATCCCTAATCAGATGGGAAATCAAAAAAAATGATTCATACTTTTGAGGATAAGATTTTATCTAGTTCAATTGACTACCAGGGATGTTGGGATCAACATCTTTCTTTAGTTGAGTTTTCATTTAATAAAATTTTTCATTCTATTATTCAAATGGCACCTTTTGAGGCATTGAATGAGAAGCGTTGTAGAACTCCATATTTTTGGGATGAAGTAAGGTAAAGGATGTTAATGGGACCATAATTAGTTGGGGAGGTGGATGATAAAGGGAAGATGATCTAGAAATACTTGAGGGAAAATCAGATTATGCTGAACATTTATTCTAAAAATAGGAGGAAATAATTTTCTTTTGGGATAGGTGATCGTATTTTTCTTAGAATCACACCATGGAAAAGTGTTATGAGCTTTATTAAGAAGGGAAATCTAAGTCCTTGGTTAATTATAACTTGTGAAATCCTTAAGATGGTTGGAACAATTTCATAATATGTATATTTGCCTCCATATTTATCTTAGGAACACAATATTTTTCATGTTTTTACCTTGAGAAAGTAAGTTCCAGATTCATCTCATGTCTTGAGCGAAGAAGTAGTTCAAATGCAAGAGATCCTTTCTTATGGAAGGAAACTTATTCATATTCTTGGCTAAAGATAACAAGTATTTTGGAATAAGGTAATCCACAAGTTAAAGTTATTATGGAGAAACCACGTGGTTTAAGTGTCAACATGGGAATTTGAAAATGAAATGAGGTAAATGTATCCTCACTTGTTTAATAAGTAAATAAAATTACGAGGACACAATTTTCAGAAGGTGGGGAGAATGTAACACCCCATGGTTTTAAAAATAAATTTAAATGCATGAAACCACATTTTAATTTGATATTTATAACAAGATTTTAAACATAATTATTCCACTTCTATGATTTGAATTTCAAAAAACAGTCATCTATGGTGGTGATCAGTAAGTTATTTGGAGTCTAACGAAACCAACTTGTTTTTTTTTGTGAATAGTAACATAACCTTATAAATAGTAATATGAATATTAATATGATCATTATGAATATTAAAACATTTTATTATTTTATTTTCGAAAGGTCTGAAGATAATAAGATCTTGATTAATTTTTCAATGTGATATAAAATCATTTATTGTTTTAAAATTATTATTTTTTAAATAAATTATGATTTTATTTATAAATTAAATTCATAATATTTAGAAAATTATTTTTTTAAAAATGGATTTTATTTTTGAATTCAACATTTTTTGGTTATGGTGATTTTTTGGTACTTTTCTGAAATTCTTAAATTTTTTATTAAGAGTGTAATCCAATAAATTACGATAAATGCCAAATACTTGATTTAATATATCATAGATGATGTAAGGATGAAGTAATAACACTTGGTTCAAACTCACATGCACTTATTACTATTTTGGGGTCACATGAATCATAAATATTCAAAGTCATGAGAAAAAATATTAAACTAATGACTAAAATAATGTAAAACCTCTCATATCCTCCACTATAAATACACCCTCATTCCCCTCTTCATCTCAAACCTCTAAAGCTAAGTTAATTGTCTAATTTCTTCCAAATAACCTCCCTAAGGGTATTACCCACGTCCAAGACCTTCAAGTCTCATCAAAAGGCAAAAAAAGGCCTTTTAGAAGATCTCAATGAGAAAAGATCAAGAGGTAAGAATCCTCTTTCATTTTCAAGTGTTGTCTTCTCAATTCCATTATTTTCTTACACGCTTATCCCCTACCCTTATCCAGGGGGTATGAAATATCCAAAATCTTATATATTATTTATTTTATCATGTTCATTTAAAAAATTGATCATCTTTCTTCCTCTCCTCTTCCTCCTATTCTAAACAAATATCATTCGGGACATGTCATTTACCAAAATTGGGGATGATTTGCTTTCAATTTCTATTACTTACGTCAAATATGATCATAAAACCATTTTAATGGTTGAATATGTATTTAAATTGTATTAAACAACCTATTTTTTGTTTCAGAATGAAATTATATGCATAAAATTAAATTATATAATTAAATAAGTTTGTGACTATCGAGGAAACACCAAAAATGATCTAAACAAATATCATTAATGTTTTCTCTAATGATTCAACATTATATATGAATAAAATGATTTGTGGTATCATTAATTATTCTAGAAACATATTATTACCATGTAATTACACTTTTGGGATTTCATTTTCTTACAACAAGAAAATCAAATACAAACTGGCCATGGATATCATGGGAAGAACCCACCGAAAACAATGGAAGTAACAAAATAATAATAACTAAAGGGTGAAATGATATTATAAATGATCATATAAGGTGTTATAAAAATGAATATATTTCATTAAGATATTAATAACACTTTTTTAACAATTATATAGGAGGTTTTAACAAGTTTATTGTAAGGAAACCCTGAGGTAAGGGAATTCTTAACCCAATTTCAATTATTTAGGTTAACATTCAACTTCATTAATTATTTGTTTTTAAGATAATTTAAGTGATTATTTTTTTTTAATTATTCTTACTTAAATTTTATGCACATATTAATTTCGTTCAATTGAATTTCATATCAATTATATTCAATTTGTAATGGACATTCCTTATACTGCCCTCTTTTAAATTTCTAGTTTTACAAAATTCAAAAGCAACATTTTTATGAAATTATTCTTGTTTTATGATTTTGTTCTAGTTCATGGGAATTATTTATGATTAAGGGTGGGACAAATATTTCCCTCCGAGGCATTAGGTTAGTGTATGTTGGAGATCAGATGTATGGTTACTCCATGCGTAACTGTGATTGTTACACCATATGGTAGTTGTGAGGGTTACATTGTAAGGTAGATATGAGAGTTAAAAATCATAAGGTATCCATGATGGTTACAAAACAAATTATGTAATTCCCCATGATTTCTTTATGGTTATATTTAGGGTTTATATTTTTTGTGTAAATCTTGTGGAAATATCATGTTTCACCAATTATGTTTATATGGGTGACAAGTACATCTTATTGAAATTGATTCCATACATTACAAGTATTCATGGATTAATGTTTTCATTACTTATTTTTTATCCCTTACTGATATTTTTTTGCTCAACCTGATTTTTAAAATTATTTACACAGGTTATAAGCATTTGTAAGTAAAATAAGGAAGTCAAGTTAAATGTTATGAATATTTTTCAAGGAAAACGTCTTTTATTTGAGAATTTTTATATTTTAGAAGAGATGGATATTGGTTTGTGGTATCCTCTCTATATAAATGTGGAATTTTATGTATGTGTTATATCCCAATTCTCGAAAACACTAAACATGAAAAGAACCTCAATATTAATTGAGGTGAGTTTTTGACTAAAATTCAATATTATGTAATATAATATGGTCAGGTCCTTAAATTATACATGGTGAACCTTATGAATGAAAGTTCTCTAATTTTCCATAAATTATCAAAATTTTATAAAATAGGCCTAGATTCATCCCAAAACATATCCAAACAATCTTAGTAACCGACCAACATTATTTAAACATTCTTGCAATTGAAAAACTGATTCAAACTCAGCCATCTTCATGAGAAAAATTCTATCACTCACTTATAAATAGATATTGACACCTCCAACACTTCAATGGGTTCTCAATACACATATTCAATCAATGATGTGACCCAAAAACCACTTCTGAATTTTAATCCTTTATAAAACAACACATAACATTAAAATAAATTGATTTTGGTAATTATTTAAATGAATTCGAATATTTAAATCATTAAGGTGTAAAAATATCCCCAACATATAATATATTATCCTAGATCTTGGGTTTTAAATTCACTAAGACACATTCATGAGTAACTTTGGACGACACACCTACATGTCATACTCATTCTCCCATATCTTCTTTTGGATACAGGTGTGATACCATTATACTCACATAAGTGGAACCATATTCCCAAGTACAGTCTTCTCAATCTATCCTACTATAATAATAAAACTCTCATTAAATGATGTGTTGTCCATGAAATAGACATTATTAGTATTGATCACATAGTACGAGTTGGGAAAATATAACTATAGATACAATACATGTCACACGTCATGTATAACACTAAAATGGTGAGGTTGGCATAGTTGGTATAAAAAAATATCAATTCTCGACACAACCTAAAATATCCCCAAAAATCTAGGAACCAATTTCATCTACCATCAAATAAAATTATTTCAAAATCTAGTTGATACTCATAAAAATACATAATTTCCAACCTCTAACTCTAGAATATTACACCGACAATTAGATTATGACCTCTTTATACATTGAGTGATCATAAAGCCATTATGTATTAATAGGAAACGAAATAAAATCTCTTACATGAGACTTGGGTTGATAAAAACTAATTCTACATCCCTAAAAAATTATATAGGTGATTTAAATTACCTACCATATAAGGCTTATATAGGTTCCATTTGAATCGATGCTTGGAAACTATTGATGGAGGAAAACACTATCAAAATAAAGTGTTTCTCCAAAAAACCCACAAAATCTAAGACACATACTAGAATCCAGCCCTATAATATCAAAATTTCACACTTTGACTACCCATATATCTAAGAATTATAAGATGTTCTCAAATACAACAATGTATCAAGAATTTTCTAAAAATTTATCTAATATTGCGATGTAAATCAAGAGTCCTTATTAGAAGAAATATGTCAGGGTATCCCATATAGACATATTGTCTATTGTAAATAGAGATTTCCCATATCATCCATAAATATACTCTCTCAAATCAATTTAAAATGAGAAACATGAGTCAATTAGTCCATAATATACCATATTTTATCACTACCTTAGGCAATCCTCTACAACCCATTTACAAGATGAAGTCACATTGTTCTACTTCCTCTCAATAATGGGTAATTACTAGAGATAACTAATAGTTCCACTGGTGCTCCACCTTTACCCACTAATCGGTGAGTAATAATGTGTAAAAACATATTATATCCTTATTTTTCCAACCCATTATTACTATCAATGATTATTGTGGAACTCCAGGCATGTCATGGGTGAATGACCCATTTCTAGGTTTTTGAGTTCCACATCAACTAGTCACAAATACTCATAGGGATTAAAAAATTACCTTGTATATAAATAATTTAATCTCTTATTTATAGGTCAATTTGGTGGAATATACACATCATATATACCATCCTTAGTCACTCTACAATCATAATCTAGAAACTAACTCCATATCAACCTCTTGAGGAGTGAAAAGGTGATAGATAATGACATAAGGGTTGATCAAACCAAACAATAATGAACATCAAGGTGCATATATATAAAGGGGCATCATTTACATTCCCTACTTATCTTTTACAACATATCTAGATGAATATTCTTACTCATCACATAAAACAAATTTCCCTTACTGTATGTATATGACCCCTCAAAAAAACCTAAAATAAGTATACAATCCACTTTTCCTAATGAAAGTTCAGGTCACACTATGAAAATATATATCTTAAGACATTATGGTTCATGTATAATAAAAACTAATCTCCATAAATATAATGACACTGACACCTTAGAGAATCCACTATTGAAAAAACCCAAGAACATGTGTTGGGTAGTTCCACTCTAGTATCCACCACTTCCAAGAACCATAAGAAACTACAAGGCCATTTCATATCAAAAAAACACTAATAATAACTCTATATGCATAAAAATGCAACACATACTTCTTACATATCATAGGAAAGGTCAGGATCAGTGTTTTTATCAAGATTTGTTTCATATTCGAAAATTATCCATCATAATCATTAAAATAATATAAATTTAAACCATTACTATTTAGATCCATCATCTGAACTTCCAATTAGAGGAATTCATATTTATATATATATGTATGTGTGTGTGTTCATGTGAGTGTTTATTTTATTATAATAAAAAAAGATGCATTAGATCTCAAAAAAATTCTTATCCTTATCCAAAAAAACACAACCTAAACCAACTTAGAAATTACTCATACTCAAAACACTGATAGAAAATTTCTTATGAAGATCATCATATTGATCCTAAACTAAAATATTATTATATTTGAATAGATAGAGATCTCTCTAATTGAACTCAAAACAAAAACTAGATGTAGAGTGTACCAATCCTTTGACAAAGTGGACATAATAAAATCATTAAAAACCATGGACTTGAAAGAATTCGTGTATAGATGGGTGACCTGAATCCTTATATATATAATCACTATCATCATGTTAATCAAAACAAATGAAATCAATACATTGGGAACATCAATATTATGGAATGATCATTTTTTCACATTAGTGAGAAGGGTTTAAGGATATTGGTTATGACGGTATTAGTGAATCATGATCACATTTTTTTATAGAATATGAGTAGAATCATTACATGGAAACCACTAAATAGTGCCTCGAGATGGATGACCACATCACCATAAGAGAACCTCCCCGTATGAAAGAGTATCTGAACCAACAATGAGGGAATAAGGAGTGTCTGTGGGGAGGCTATGTCATCTTGAACAGAGTGTATCACATTGGTGAATAACAATGATATGAAACAAAAATAGTAATTAATAACAAGAACTGGAATAAAAAATCTTTAAGATAATAAACAAGTGGAAGATAAATCCATATTGGATACAGAAATTATGATCATGTCATGATGTTATATAAAAATAGAAGTACATGGGATATGTGGTACATGCATATGCAACATCATAAAAAAGACAAAAAAACAGAAAAAATTCTCTATTATATTCACATGCATAAGCTAGGCCCTCTACTCATGTAATCATTCATAGTACTAAATATTAAACATGAGAAGAAGGGATATTTCCTTTGTCTACCCAAATAATAATTAATTCTATTCATATACCATATGCATCTTGAAGAGTGTGAGATATATTATGTTTTCTAACACCAAAGTTATCTAGAAATATCCAGTGTGTATATATAAAATCAGTAGTGTAGAAGTAAATATAAGGCTAAAGAAACCAATAAAAAAACCTTGTTGGTCAAGGTTCCTCATGCGGTACCTAACCAACACTACCAACTTTGGCCTATGCCAGATGTCTTTGAACCATGTTCAACCAGCAATGGTGTAATATTTAAATTCATATAAATATACATATATATATATAGATACCATATATGTCTTCTATCATATAAAAACATAACTGGTCCATCAAATTTCCAAGTTTAATCTTTGACCGAAACCAATATATTTCTTTAGAGTGGTAGATTAATCCTTAAACATAGTAAAATTGAATCATTAGTTATAAAAAAAGGTATTATGAGTTCTTAGTAAATATTAATCGTTAGACTATACAAGGAGATCTATAATGAGGATCACAAATATTTCTCTAGGAGCACTATATGTATACATAACCATAAGAGTCTCTACAAGGTGATATGTAAGATGAATCCAATTATCACCCTTGAAATAATTTGAAGGAAAAACCTTATGATACAATCCATGGTATTCCACATATATTGGTAACCAAGTTTCACTCGTGGAATGGTATAGAAGCATTTCTCATTGAGACTGTCTAAGGTAATACACTAGGGAACTAGCTATCACTCATAGGTAAGTACATAAGGCATTCACCAACTGAGTATGTCCAAGTAATTCTTTGAAAGAAACTAATTATTTCTCTTAGTGAATCAAGATTCATTTACAAGCTATAATTTATAAATATTAATGAAAACATACAAGGAGTCCTTATGTTGGGAATATTTTTATCGCTCTCATATTGAATAAATGGTTTGGGTTTAGCTAGAATGAAATCCTTACACCTTAATAAAATTCATTAGATTCATTACAAAGGGAATGTCACATTACAAAACTGGTGGTTTCAATAAATTTAATGCATGAGGCCCTTAGTCTTTTAATTAGGTCACACCCTTTTGGGTGGATTGTGGTGGGTGGTAAACCACCTTTAGTGTTCCATGGCTTTCTAGGACTACATTAAGAAATGAAAAATATATTCATTAAATTAGTTAAAAATTTTAGAAGTTCTTCTAAATGATACAGAACATGTCATAATGATTCATTATATAATGTATCTAAACATTTTGGAAAAAGAACTAATCCACCTACCTTAGGTTGGTAGAGAACTCATCATCCATTGCTGGAAATTGAATCAAGGTAGAATGGGAGAAATAAAAATTTAACAAACCCTTAAAAATATGTAATATTATCTCACAACCAAATTGAAAAGAAGATGTAGAGAGAAACCAAGAAAAGGAGGCAGAAAATCCAAACTCTTATATGTGGCTAACCAATGTAACAAATGGTGGCTGTATGAGAGTCTAGATGGAGGAGGAATCAGAAAACCTAGCTTATGCATGGATGGGGCCAATTATAGAGGTAGTTACTACATATGTTAGGGGAGGAAAATGGATGGGTGAGTTAAAATATAAGAAGTGGGGAAAATGACTTTTTTTATAAAATTAATGTTGCGTTTTTTGGAAACACAGTTGGTGAAACTGTGAAATAACTATGCTCCCAATGCTGCCCCTGATAAAACCCTTTAACAAACTAGGTGCATGGTTTATCTAACCCCACATAGCCCAAGAAAATCACCTATTTCATGAGGATTGTAGTACTCACACTATTATGCACCCTGAAATGCATGGATAGGAAAAATTATATGGTCCTAGTATTTCATTGGAGAATCCCACATGGATAAGTTGAATAGTTATCACTAACCATGTGCTAATCATGACCCTTAATATAACTCTCTAATTCTAGAGTTCCAGACTCCAAATGAGCCTTATAATCTCTTGAACTTCTCTTTAGCCTATTTGGTACATTATAAGCATAAAAAAGTGGTTTTGAATAGTATTATAATTATCCTCACCACATTGAAAATCCAAGATGTTACAACCTCTAATCCTTAAAACAAGCCATCCCCTAGTTTCCCTACTAATAGTGGTAAGACATATTTTGATAAGAGCATTGGATACTTAGCATGTACGTCGGCCTCTTGATATGAGGATAGATCCTGAAAAAGGTTTTGTTTCTATAGTACATCGACCACAAAGAATGACCTAGATAAAAGTGCCCTTGGGATTCAATCAATGATACATAATAGATTCTTCTCAAATGACTCATCTACCTCCAACTAAATATCCTATGGATAAAAAAAATTGATATGGGTTAGAAGGATTATGGAGAATCTATGATACATGTAATATATTGTACATGGACTGATAACATTGAGGTGGAGCAAACAGATTTTCAACTAGATGGAATCTCTCTAAGATCTCAATAGGACTAATGTAATGAGGTGATAACTACCTTGTATCTGAATCCATATATGACCAAACCATGGATAACTCATAGAAAGACTTGATGTCCCGGCTAAAAATTTTGAGGTCTGTGGTAAAGGATTGTATAATAATTATTCCTAGAATGAGCTGTATCGATAGACCTTTGATTGAGTTTCACCTACTCTAAAGTCTCCTGAACAAGACAAGGTACTAGTAATGTTGCCTCAATATCCTCTAACTAGTATATGGTAGAATAACATGGCCTACAGTAAAGGGCCTCATAAGGATCCATTGGAATAGTTTCCTAAAAATGATAATTATAGGAAAAATATATGTGTGGTAAGTGATTATACCAAGAACCTATGAAATAAATGATATATACTAAGATAATTTCCTATAACATCTATATTATAAACTCATAATTACAATATTAGAAAAGAATCTTATACCCACAATTTTGGACCATGGGTATAGCCCCCAAAACCATTGGTATAGGCTATACCTGTAACAACCCGATGTTTTATTAATGGAAATACCTACTTATAATTATGCCCTATAGTATAATAACATTAGTCAGCATAATGAAATATCACAATACTAAATACTATGTTACCATAAAACATATTTTTTCCACTTATATGGTTTAAATTTCGAAAATCTGACATACACGGTTGTGATTAGTATGATTTTTGGAATCCGATAGAAAATGTTAATTTTTGGTGAATAGTAACCTTCCCATATGATTAGTAACATACCCTTATGAATAGTAATATAACCCTTATAAATATTAAATCATCCAAAATAAAAGTAACATTGCGCATTAATAATTAAATAAAATATAGGCATCTAATAAGTGATAATTTAACCGTAGTAAAAGTATTAGTATTTTTGTAAGTCATAAATAATTAATTATAATTAATTAATCAATTTAAAAGAAAACTTATTTTCTAAAAATGTGTTCATAAATTAAAAAAACTATGTCTTATAGTTTTATGATAATTTTATAAGACCCTAAGTAATTTTTTAAAGTATTATAAAATCAGTTTTAATTTTATAAACTGTATATTTCATGTAAATTATGATTTTAATTAAATATCAAATTAATCATATTTAGGGATTTATTTTTGAAAAATGGACTTACTTTTTGAATTATACACATCAAAAAATGGTTGGGGTGAATTTTTGGGATTTTTCTAAATTACTGGAATTTTTTATGAATAGTGAAATACCATAATTTACAAAATAAGATAAAAAAAGATAATTATAGAGTCATGCATGATGTTCTACTGATTTATGCCCAATTAGTTCGGGTTAAAATGATAAAATTACTATTCTTGGTCATGGAAAACTCACTATTCCTTGTCTTGTGGGGACATAATAAATAAATTAAATTTATATTGTGAAATCTCACCTCCCCTCCACTATAAATACCACCCTTCACACCCTCATTTCGCCACACATATCAATCTTCTATCCTTTACTAAACTCTTCCCAAGAATCTTTCCTATCCCCTCCCCCACGTTCAAGAGCTTCTGGTCTCACCAAAATACCAAGCCTATGTCCCTTAAGAAGGATCTCAAGAGGAGAATTCCTGAGGAAATTTCTCTCCCTCTTTTCCTTTAATTTCATTTCAATTTCAAGTTCTTCTCTTATTATTTCCCCACCTATATTCATCCAAATGGTATGGTAACTCCATTTTCATACATATATTGTAAATTTATGAAACTAATGGGATATTATACCCTCAAACCTCCTTATCCTCTTCCTTTTATTTTATAAAAGAAAATGTTGTTCGTGTGGTGTTAATCTATCACCTTCAAAAACGACATGTTTTCTTTTCCCATTTCTACCATGAGATCTAGTCATAGAACAATTTTTATGTTTGATCCAGAATATTTTATATGTATTATTTCATATTTAATATTTTTTATCTAACTTATGTACATATTTCTAAATGATTAAAAAAACAAGTTCGTTGTGGTAGAAAAACTACCAAAATTAACACAAAGAATCACAATTTAATTTTATCTAATGAATAATCCAAATTTTATATTATATAAATAATTATAAGATAATTTTAAATTAATAAATATCATTAATATCATTAAAAATATTTTCTGGATGTTTATCCATGTTCTACATGAACTTTCATTCATGTATAAATGTTAACCGCTCAAGAAAACCAAAAAATGAACATTCCCTAACAATGTTTTTAACCAATATTACTCATCCAAAGGCCCATAAAATAACTTAATGAAACCATTATGAACCATTTTCATCTACAAAAGATTACTTATTTGTATATTAATGATTCTAATGTGGTTATACAGGACATTAAAGTGAATAAACTGTTTGGATACAAAGTAAGGAGAAAATATCAAACCCAACATTCTTTCTTTGGGTTCTCCCTCTTTCACTCAATTTTTGGTATGGTAACTCCATAAAAATAATTTTTCAAAATTATATTACCTTTTATAGGACATAAATTCTTTGTAATGATATTTATATCAAATAAATGTTTTCCAAAAGAACTCATCTTTCAGAAAAAAAAACCTCTTACTTCTCACTCAAGGTTGATAGTTATTGTATCAAGTATGTTATTCCCACTAAATTTTGGGAACTCAATGTTTATGAATGTGTTCTTATGAGATGAAACTCATTACTTTAAATGGTTTAGTTTTGTTCATTTTTAATATATGATCATTATGGAATGCATGATAAATAATAATGTTATGATGTGACAGGTGCGCTCAGAATTATATAGCGCAATATGAATGTTTCAATGTGATAGGTGCGCCTAGAATTATAAAGCACTCCAATGCATTAGGTAAAGTGATTAATGTCATGATTTAATGTGAAATACTGTGTGAACAATGTTCTTTCTTTGTTCAAAAGTATTTGGGGTATTTACCCACCAATTCATTATGTTTTATTTTTATGCATTGCCTCAATTCAAGTCTCTTCTAAATGTTTCCTCGTGTGTTTATGTTTCTTTACCTATGTTAAGTTTATGATCACATGTTGTTATATTATTCTTAACTATCATTTTAATGGGATTTTATCTCACCCCTATTGAAGTATATCTTCATGTGACTACACATACTAAGGAGAGTTCAAGTGACAATAAGAAGCTAGAGAAGAAGGAATTAAATAAATGTTTATGCTTGATGTTGTAATTTTTATATATAGTCCACGTTTTTTAAATAAACTAAACCTTTGGATCCTATATTTGTAATAATATTATTATTTTATAATTAATATGATGTAATAGTAATGTATGAAAAGTATGGGTCATTATAGTTGGTATTAGAGGCAAGGTTAATTAATTTGGGAATTAGGATTGGTGAACCCTAGAGAAAACCTCTAGCATGAGACTAAGTACCTATATGCACACAAGAATCGTTACATTGGAATCCCATATGTTATGATTTTAGTATAAATCATAAAAATTAATAACTTATTCATGAATTGTTGACTTATTTTTTGTTCTAACTTTTTCTATTTTAGAAAATAGTGGGAACCAGGAGATACCAGGCCAACAACTCATGCGAGGGACAATGCAATGATTTCCCTAATGACATCCCAAATTATTTAGGATGTGGAGTTCAAAACATCATGGAGATACTTACTAATTGATCTATGGTTATAAATAATAACCACAATAATTGCTAACATACTCCTTCACCAAAAAGGGAGAAACTAGATATTCAATGTATTATGTGGCAGTGACCACAGACATTTAGTGGATCTTTTGATCCACTAGTTGTAGAACAGTGGGTTAACTCCATGTAAAAGATCTTTTTTGTGCTTCACTATTCTGAGATGGAGAAGGTGACACTATTTTTCTATCGTCTAGATGGAGATGCTGATCAATAGTGGGATTCGATTAATCACACCAATCCAAGGGAGGAAATTGAAGAGATGGAATGGGAAGACTTTAAGATAATGTTTCTTAACAAGTATTTCCCAATTACTCTTTGCATGAAGATGGGGAGAGAATTCATAGAGCTCAATCAACAAGGAGAAGAACCTATCACAATCTATGAACTTAATTTCACAAGGCTTTCAATGTATTCTTCAGGTTTTTAAAAAAAATGATAGAAAAATTGATAGATTCTTTAATGTATAAAAACCACACCTTTGAAAGGCTCTTGCAATTAAAGACTTTGATATTAATGAAGAATTTGTTCTATGTGCTCTCAAAGTGGATATGGAGTTTGAAGAATTGTCCCATGGATATAGCGATAAGAAACAAAATATGTAGTTTCAATCCGATGGATCTAATGAGAAAGGTTTGAATAAAAATCAACGACCCACAGGCTAAAAATGTGGGATGTTGCACCATTGGAACTGCCTCAAAGGGACGGGGAAGTACTTCAAGTGTGGGAAAGAATAACACCATACTCAAGAGTGTCGAAAAGAAATTAAAAGGAAGGATAATGTAGCTGATGAAAGGAGAGAACCACCCATGGTTCAAAGTTATAACTATAGGGAGCTAGGGCATTATTCAAGCTAGTGAACTAAACCTCGAGTTCTCGAGGGTAATCAGTATCATTATCCCCCGAATCCAAAGGAACAAGGGAAGGATTATGTCATAAAAACTACATAAGTGGAGCAAGATAATGAATTCGTACAAGGTTAATTTCATATTCACTCAAGAATAGAAAAAGTATTATTTGATTATGTTTCTATGCATTCCTTTATATATTTAGATTTTTCTAGTACTATAGAATCGAAGCCACAAAACCTTGAAGTAGATATATCTATAAAAATACCAATCGGTGATATCTTTGTAACCCAAGTGTTTGACTCTTCTCCTATTGGCGTATCTAGGAAGATTCTTCTAGAAAATTTCATAATACTTCCCTTGATGTAATTTGATGCTATAATGGGAATGTATTGGATCTCATTATATAGATAACATATCAACTATCAAGAAAAGGAAATATATTTTCATATTCTAAACCATCACATGATCCTCTACAAATTCAAGGACGATCACGAATCTCAATTGATAAATTCCTTAAATGGTGTGGGTGTTGATTCCCAATGAAGAAGCATACCTTTACCTAATGTTTGAGTCAAAGGATAGTACCAACTGTGCGGGAATTCCCATTGCGAGTGAATACGGTGATGTATTTCTTAAATAGTTACCTAAAATTCCCCCAGGTCATGAGGTATATTTCTCAATATAACTCATACCCAGAGCTACTCCTAACCCATATTGTCCCAATAGGATGGCTCCTATCGAACTGTAGGAGTTGAATAAGTAGCTACAAGAGCATCTGGACAAAGGGTTAATACGCCCTAGTGCATCACCTTGGGGTGTGTAAGTGCTCTTTGTGAAGAAGAATGATGCAACAATGTGGATGTGTGTCGATTATCGAGAACTAAATAAGATCACCATAAAGAAAAATTATCTTATTCCAAGGATGGAAAACTTGTTCTATCATTTAAGACGAGCTCAATACTTTAAAAAGGTGGATCTTCATTCTGGATATCATCAGCTAAAGGTGAAGAGGGAAGACATTCAGAAAACTGCCTTCCGTACAAGGTATGGGCACTATGAGTTTCCGGTGAAGCCCTTTGGACTTAATAATACCCCTGAAATATTCATGGATTTTATGAATAGAGACTTTAGAAATTACCTCGACAAATTTTTGGTAGTTTTTATTGATGGTATTCTCATATTCACCAAGAGAAAGGAGGAGCATGAAGAATATCTAAGACTTGTGTTAGCGATGTTCAGAAAGGAGAAGTTTTATGACAAGTTCAAAAATTGTGAATTGTGGATGATGCAAGTCATTTTATTGGGACATGTGATCAAATGTGAGGGAATTTTTGTGGACCATTCAAAAACAAAGGCAATTGATGAATGGCCCAGGCCCTCTAGTGTCACAGAAATCCCATGTTTTCTTGGATTATCTAGGTACTACCGAAGTTTTGTGAGAAATTTATCATGATTGTAAAGCCCACAAACTAAGTTAACAAGGAATGGGGTAAATTATTTCTAGATAGAAGAATGTGAGGGTGGCTTCAAGGAGCTAAAGATAAAGCTGACCACTTCACATGTACTCACACAACCAAAAAGTGGTGAAAGTTTTGTGATATAAAATTATGCTTTAAAGAATGTATTGGGTTGCATACTCATGAAAAATGATAATGTGATAGCCTACGCCTCACAACAGTTGAATATCCATGAGTAGAACTACCTGACACATGATCTAGAGCTGTCAACCGTGTTTTTTTCCTTGAAAATATGGTGGCACAACCGTTATAGCATGAAGTGTGACATATAGACCGACTACAATGCCTAAAGTATATATTCAAACAAAAGTATCTCAACATGTGTAAAAGGAGATAGTTAGAGCTAATCAAGGATTATGATTTCTCTATTCACTATCATCCAGGAAAGATGAACAAGGTGGTAGATTATATAAACAAAAAAGAACCTGATACTCTATCCATCTTATAGATTGAGAAAGACCCTTTCTTATTAGATACACAAAGGATGGATTTAGAAATCATAAGGGAAGAGGATACATCCTACCTTTCCCAAATGATTGTGCAACCATCCATTCATGATAAGATTAAGGAAGCACAAAGGGATGATGTGGAGTTATAACAGATGGTGATGCAGTTAAAGAAGGGAAGATGCAAGAGTTCTATATTGACGATAAAGGTGTGATTCAATTTGGAATGTGGCTTTGTGTACCTTCATCACCCAGGATAATGAAGGAGATATTGGAAAATTCACATAGCTCAACATTCTATATCCATCCTGGTAGTACCAAGATGTATCGTGATCTCCGGGAAAACTTCTAGTGTGATAAAATGAAGAAAGAGATTACACAATATATATAAAGGTGATTGGTATGTCAGCAATTTAAAGTAGAGTAACAAAAGTCCAAAGGGATGATGCATTCATTGCATATACCCATGTGGAAATGGGATAATGTCACTATGGAATTTTTCATGGATATCCCAAAGATGTTGATGTGAAATAATGTGCTATGGGATTTGGTTGAATGACTCATCAAGATGGTGCTTTTTTCACAATTTGAGAAGACATATCACTCGAACAACGTATAAAGATATATGTGAAGGAAGTTGTGAGACTGCATGGTGTTCCACTATTGATTGTCTTTGATAATGATCCTAGGTTTAAATCTAAATTCTAGAGGACTCTTCAACATTCTTTGAGTATTGAATTAAATTTCAACACGGCCTATCACCCCCAAACTGATGGCTAATAAAATAGGACTATTAATATGCTTGAAGATATGCTAAGATCTTGATCTCTATAACTCAAAGGTGGATGAGATCAGTATCTCCCATTGGTTGAGGTCTCATAAAACAATAGCATCCACTCGAGTATTCAGATAGCTCCGTATAAATCTTTGTATGGAAAGCGATGTATATATCCAACCAGTTGGAATAAAGTTGGAGAAAGAAAGCTACTTGGACCCAATCTTGTAAAAAAGATGATAGAGAAGGTTCAATTCATCTAGGAACACATCAAAGCTACCCAGAGTCAGAAAAAGAGATACGATGACAACCATCGAATGGAGTTGGAGTTCAATGATGAAGATAAATTCATCCTTTTAATTTCACCATGGAAGAGATTCATGGGGGTTGGAAATAAAGGGAAGATAAGACCAAGGTACATTTGACCCTTTGAGATCCTTAACCGCATATGATTCATGGCCTATCGGCTTGCAATTCCAAAAAATATGCCTCAAGTTCATGATGTGTTTTACATATCACTCCTGAGGAGGTACATACCTGATCCCTCACATGTACTGAACTCAGAGGTGGTGTAGCTGGAAGATGATCTATCCTATGAGAAGCTGCCAATGAAGATTTTGGAGAGTAGAGATAAGGTTCTACGCAACAAGAAAACCCACCTTTTCAAAGTGTTGTGGAGGAACCATAATTTTGAATAAGCTACTTGGGAATTAGAGGAGGCAATTAAAAAGAAGTGCCCTCACCTGTTTGTGTAAAATGAAATTTTATGGGCGAAATTTAATAAGGGGGAATAATGTAACGACTCGATGTTTTATTAATGGAAATCCCTCCTTATAATTATACCCTATAGTATAATCACATTAGGAATTACAGTAAAATATAATCATACTAAATACTATGTGATAATTAAACATAATTTTTCCACTTCTATGGTTTGAATTTCGAAAATCCGACATACACAGTTGTGATCAGTAAGATGTTTGGAGTCCGATAGGGAAAACATAATTTTTGGTGAGTAGTAACCTACCCTTATGAATAGTAACCTACCCTTATGATTAGTAATATGAACCTTATGAATAGTAAATGTTCCAAAATAAGAGTAACCTTACCCATGAATAATTAAGTAAAATTTAGGCATCTTATAAGTGATAGTTTGACCATAGTAAAAGTATTGGTATTTTTGTAAGTAATAAATAATAAATTATTATTAATGAATTAATTTAAAAGAAAATTTATTTTCTAAAAATGTGTTCATAAATTAAAAAATCTATTTCTTATAGTTTTATGATAATTTTATAATACATTTTGTAATTTTTGAAAGCATTATAAAATCAATTTTAATTTTAAAAATTGTATTTTTCAAGTAAATTATGATTTTAATTAAATATTAAATTAATCATATTTATAAAATTATTTTTGAAAAATGAACTTCATTTTTGGATTCTACACATCAAAAAATTGTTGGGGTGAATTTTGGGGATTTTTCTGAAATACTAGATTATTTTATGAATAGTGAAATACCATAATTTACAAAATAAGCTAAAAAGCTAATTATAGAGTCATGCGTGATGTTATGATGATGTAAGCACAATTGGTTCGGGTTCACATGATAAAATTACTATTCTTGGTCATGTAAGACTCACAATTCCTTATCTTTTGGGGAAATAATAAATTAATGAATTTTATATTGTGAAATCCCCTCTCCCGTCCACAATAATTACCACCCTTCACACCCTCATTTTCTCACACCTCTCAAGCATAAATCCTTGTCTAAACTCTACCCAACAATCTTCCCTATCCCCTCACCCACTTCCATGATCTTCTGGTCTCATTAGAAGTCCAAGATTTGGTCTCTTAAGGAGGGTATCAATAAGAGGATTCAAGAGGTAATTTCTTTCCCACTTTTCCGTTAATTTCCTTTCAATTTCATGTTCTTCTCTTATTCGCTCCCCACATATATTCATCCAAATGGTATGGAAACTATATGATCATACATATAATTTTATTTTATGATACTAATGGGATATTATACAATACAACCCCCTTCTCCCCTTCCATTTATTTTATAAAAGAAAATGTTGTGTGTGAGGTGTTAATCTATCACTTTCAAGAAAGACATGTTTTCAATTTACATTTCTCCCTTAAAATCTGGTAATGAAACCATTTTAATAGTAAAAAAATAATATTTTGTTTTAATTATGGAATATTTAATGTTCTGGAACTATCTTATGCACATATTTCAAAATTATTTAACAAAAAAGTTCATTGTGGTCAAAAAACCGCCCAAATTAACCCAAACAGTCATAATTTAATTATTATATATTGATTTATCCACATGGAATATGATATAATTAATTATAAGATCATTTTTACTTCTATAATATAATTAATAAAATGAAATATAAGTTCGGTATGTTTATCCATGTTCTACATGAACTTCTATTTATGAATACAAGTGAACCGCTCAAGAAAAGCATAAAATGAACATTCCCGAACAATGTTTTTAAACTCGATAAATCATCCAAAGGATTATTAAATAACTTAATGAAACCATAATAAACCATATTCATGTTCAAAAGGATTGGTATTTTTCAATTAATAAATCTAATGTGGTTATACAGGACATTACAATGAATAATGATTTCAGATACAAGGTAAGGGGAAAATCTCGAACCCAACTTTCTTTCTTCAGGTCCCCACTCTTTCACTCCGTTTTTGGTATGGTCACTCATTAAAATCATTTTTTCATCATTATTAAAACTTTTCTAGGATATATATTTTTTCTACTAAATTTTATTTCATATAAATGTTCTCTAAAATATATCTTCTTTTAGAAACAAACATTTTACTTCTCACCCAAGGTTGATAGTTATCGTATCAAGTATGTTATTCCCACTCAATTTTGTGAACCCAATGTTTATGAATGTTTTCTAATGAGATGAAAACCATTCCTTTATATGGGATGGTTATTTATATTTTTTATATTTGTTCATTGTGTAATGCGTGATAAATGATTATGATATGATGTGAAGGGTCCACCCAGACTTATATAGCGCAATATGAATACTTCAATGTGACGGGTGCGCTCAGAATTATAAAACGCTCCAACGCATTTGGTAAAGTGATGAATCTAATGATTTAATTTGAAATGATTTATTAACAATATGATACATTTTTTCACAAGTATGTGTGGTATTTAACCACTAAGATATGATGTTTTATTTTTAGGCATTGCCATATTTCATGTTTCTTATTATAGTTTCCTCTCATATTCATGATTCTTTGCCTAAGTTATGGTTATGATCAACCATTTTTATATTGTTCTTATCTATCCTATTACTAGGATTTTTTCTCACCCCTATTGATGTATCTCCTTAGGTGGCTACATGTACTAAAGAGATTTCAAATTCCAATAAGAATCTAGAGAAGAAGTAATTAAATAAATGTTTATGCTTGATTTTGTAATTTCTATGTATGGTCTTAGTTTTCCCATGAAACTAAACCTTTGGATCCTTTATGTGTAATAATATTTTGTTGTTTGTAATTAAAATGATGTAATAGTAATGTAAGAAAAGGGTGGGTCAAAATAATACCCATGGTTGTGGGATATTTGGCCATTTAAGGCATCAGTATAGACCTATACCCACTATTCCTATACAAACCATGGGTATAGGTCACTGGGATTTTTCCATATCCACAGTTTCAATAAACAATAATGGGTATATATCTATAAGCATGGTTTACAAAACCATGAGTATATCAATTCCCATAAGACATTCTATATGCGCTGTTTGTTGAACCGTGGGTATAGATAGCTACTTGAATTTCATATCAACATCACCAAAAATTCATCTGCTAGCTCTTTAACATGGAAATCATATAAAACATACAATATACATTCAATGAAGTATAAATTTTCTACATTTAGAATCCAGCCGAAAAAACAAAAAATTTTCAAATCATATAAAATACCAAAAAAATCATATAAATCCACACAAAAAAATTATGTCATTATAGAACTTGAAACGTATACTTCCTTTAAATTCAAAAATAGAGGGCATCAATATCTCCCCCATCATAAACATCCTCATCCTCAACATCATTATCATCATCTACAGCTACAATGTCCTCACCAATACCATCATCTGAAGCAAAAATGTCATCAACATCATCGCTTTCATCACCTTCAGCTCGGTCAACACTAGGACCCTCATTGGCATCAGTTGAGGTATCATTTAAATAACACATCAATTAAATATATTAATCAAGAGTTGTATCAGTATCTAATAGAATTTATTGGATTATAACTGATATAGATTTCAGGAATTTTTTTGTGATCATATTACTTCTTTTATGCTCATATTTACTTCTTTTATCCTTATATAAATATATTTTTTTCCTTCATCTACTTCCACATGAGAACTTTATATCTTTGGGGTCTAAGAGCCTTGATAGGAGCCCGATGAAGACCAATACCTAGTGGAGAGGATGTTTTTACCTAGTTGACATCTGACTCTTCCCTAGTGCTCATCACCTAATACCTGACTCAAAAGATTGTTCGACGTGAAGTTGTCATAATATTTATCATCAAGGGCCTCAAGAAAAATATGTTGAAAATATAAAAAAGATATTTAATTAGGAATATCATTGAAATATTTGAAATATAAATAAAAAAATTACAATCTTATCATGTGTTTGTAAATTTACTGCACTTCCATCATTTTTTCTTCCTACATGAGAAAAATAAATTTTCTCATGGTAGAAGATCATTGATTCCCAATATAGATTGAAAAAAATGACATTGATTAATATACACATATTAACAATGTAAACATTTAATAAAGGGGTTAGTGATAATAAAATTTAATATTCATCTTGCAAAGCTAACTAAGTAACAATATGAATTCCGACATTATTTTAATTCAGATTAAAGTACATGGTGCTTCTCAATCTCATGCATTGTAGTGCACCCCAATGTGTGTAAATATTTCATTGAATATTTGTTGTTTGTGTTTTTTCTTGATGCATCCTAAACAAATCAAATACAATTAATAAGAATTAAATTTTATATTAAAACTATTAATGACTGGGAATACCTTAAACTCATCAGTCTTCCAATATGCAATAATTTTTTATATTGAGTGTTTAAACAGTTGGAGAATATTTGTACACCCTCTAAATCATAACCAAATCTACTATTCCAACCAATACACAACTCATTATTTCATGATCTGAAAAAATCCCCAAGATCCATCAACATTGTAGTCTTAACACCTTCTTCTTGAGGAAAGTTAAATAGAATCTACAAAAAACTTTTCATTTCATATAAATAAAAAAATAATATGAATATAAATATATATATTTTTCTTACCCATATATTCTCGCAAGATTTTTTCCTTTATGTATTTACTGATATGTCTCCATTAGACTAGTTCCACTGGAATGACATTGTTGTACTTGACTAAAGTTTCCATGAAACTTTTACACTACCTTGAATTTTTAAAACCAACACACACTCATACATTCATTAAAAAAAATTTATTCCTTATGGAATCTATTAAAAAATTATTTTATAGACAAAATTTTACACTTTAACAAATACACCATGTCAAAGTCATTTAAAAAATAGGTATAAATAACTATAAGAATTAAATTTTTATTTATTTCTTTTTAATATTTTTTAAATACCACTTCAAAACATTGAGATATAAACCACTCATAAATAATAAGGAAGAACATAGTTATGAACCACTATGTCAACCCAAAATAAAGGGTAATACATAGTTTCCCAATAATAATCTATGAACATGGGGATACAATAAATATAATAGACAATCATCCACTTACCCGAGTAGTGTTCTTGATCCCATTAAGCCGGTGACTTGTATCAACGGTGTCACACATAACCATTGAGGATTGTTTCACACTCAAAAACATATTGAATGTGACTAAAAAAGGACCATAAATATGAATTCACAAACACCAAATATGATAGTAGACATAAAATAAAAATTAATACAGAGTTTCAGAACTAAAATAAAAGATAAATGAGATTAAAATTAAGACCAAAAAAACAATCTCAAGAAAACTAGTTTTACATGTTGAAGGTCAGATCACCATACCCTCATGAAAATAAATTCACCAACACAATCCCAATAACCATCCACTTTGTAAGAAAGACGACATTGTATCCTACCAAAAATCCAATATATGAAAATACATTAACTAAAAATGATAACTACAATACTACCAACAAGAGTATGTTGGGTGTTAGCTAAAGCTACTAGGATACCACCATGAGTCCCATTCATCCATTTTATTACAGAAAAAAATTTGAAGAAATTTTGTGTAAAAATAGGATTTTCATTTTCACATTAAATGAATGGTAAAAAAAATTTATGATATGAACTTTATCAATGATCCCCATGTTGTAAAACAATTTCATAAAATTAGTACTATTTAAAAACAAATTAATTTCTAATGTATTTATTCCTTAAATATAAGTATTGATAAATTAAAACCAAACATGGTTTAAATATTTTTAAACTCATGCTTATACTAATGTCTCTATGAAAAAAAACTTTTTAATTTTTCTTTAAAACCATACACACATACACTCCTCAAGGTAAAAAAGGAGTTTAGATTAAACAATCAAGAAGTAGCATTAAAAATACAAGGATTTAATAACACTAATAGAAGAAAGGTTAATCCAACAAAGGGTCAACTCACCAAGAAATACAATCCCAGAAATAAACTATACAAATGAAAATGTATAGATGGATAATCCATAACATAAATGCATATTATTAGGTGAAATCATGATGACTAACATGAACATAGAAGACATGAAAACATGGACCAAGTAATCTGTAGGGTACAATCATACATCAATCCACTGAATCAATTTATGTAGTCTCCTTAGTGAAAAGAAAAAAATAATGGTTTTACATACAACTATGGGGTGTCTAGCCAACACACAACCTTTACTAGACTAGAAATTTCCCACAAATACCCACTTAGAAAACTTAGTCTCCTCATGGAATAATAATTTAGGAATACCATGTACAATAACATCATCATAAGATAATAATAAGCTACTGGGGATAACAACAATATCATGTCCTTCCCACCTCCAACACTACCATCAATGTGATTCAAAAAACAATAGTACTACGTGTATCATGTAACCATGCATCCGTCGCATGGATTAGAAAAACCTCAAAAAAATACAAGGGGACCAAAAAGGACACCATCAATGATTAACTCAAAATAAGGTGGAAAATGAGCCATCAATTTTATACATATAATATAAAAAAAAATTCAAATTTATATACCAAACAACATTCCATGGTAACAAAATTAAAAAAGGAAATATATTTATCTATAATTATAACCATAAAATTCATGGGATACCTCTGTTCATATTTTAAATCCCAAAATACCATCCAAATATGAAATCCCTCTTTTAAAACCCAAAATTAACCCACATTGGAAGACTCATTTTTCATATAATACCAAAAACATGTATATTTCATTATGAAATCAAACTATATAATTTTATCAATTAGAGGGGGTTTATAAAAAACGTTTTCCATCAAGATACCATTTCAATTAGTAAATTCCAGCCATTTTCCACATGAAAAACAATCAAAATAAATGAATTAAACAGACAATTGACCCTATATATATTCCACAACATGAATATTTAGGAAAAATATAAATTAAAAAACACAAATAACATTTTAATTTTTGAATAAAAGAAAATGAAAAAGAAACACCAACATCAATCATCAAAATCATGTAGCCTTTAATAAAATACAAGGAAATATTAAAAACTAATATAGAGGAAATAATAAGGAAGAAAATATTACCACTTAAAGATAAAAAAAATCACCAGATAAAGAATACTTTAGATGGGTGGGTATGCTAGAATCATGTGAGGAGGAAAATGGGGTAGCTAAAATCACCTGAGGGGAGCAGTGGGTGTCCTAAGATTCCTGAGGAGGGAACGGGTGGATAAAATAGACAAATGGAGTGGAGGAGGTAAGCCAAAGTCACCTAAGGTGTGGGGGATGCATAGATATACAAGAGGTGGTAGAGTTAGAATGAGGAGAAGGGGAGGAGGAGCACACGAAGGCTTCCAATATTAAGAATTCTATAACAATGGTTTCAAAAAACCATTGGTATAGAACGACCTATACTGAATGTTTTTTAAAAACTATTTTTATAATCATATAGAATAACCTCTATACCCCTATATTTTTTAAACCAATGGTATAGATCTATTATAATATGTCCCTTTTCTAGTAGTGTGGTTGTTGGTCTGAGGGTGGTGAGTTATTCCCAAGAAAATATTCAAACCCTGTTATTTCTAAAACCCATTTGAGAAGAGTGAAAAAAACCTAGTGCGTCTATTTGAAATGATAGAACAAGGAACACCCTGAAGGTGCATAGCCTCCTAAATATAATTCATCGTGATCTCATCACATGATAAGGTCTCTCAAATAGGGAAAAATTGTGCGACCTTGGTCAACCTATCAATGATCACTCATAATACGTCATTACTTCGAGGGGATATCTACAATACAAAAACAAAAATGACGGTTTAATAATCCCATTTCAACTTAGGAATGAAAGAAGGATGTAAGAGTCCCTCATTACACTAGTTCTATGGATTCACCTACTAAATAGTGGAACACCATGTGATAAAACCTATAATATTCCACTTCATACTTGGACACCAATACTGACGATGTATGTATCGATATATTTGTATAATATCAGGGTTAACTACCTAAAGAGATTCATGATATTCCCATATTTAATTCTTCCCATATCTCTATAGGGACCCAGATCCATCCAAAGAATTTATAAATCTCATCATCTTCAATAACCCAACTAGGTGGTGGATCCAAACCTGAGACACTTTCTCTCTAGACTTGGTCCTAATGATTTTGAAATTCGTCTTATCCATGCACATTAAAGTAGTGTATTTCATATAAAAAGGTGATAAAAAATGATTCCCATGATATTCCTAAACCTCAAGGTACATAACAGAAAATAGGGCCACTAACTTCCACTCAAAACTAGATTCTTGGACAACCTAGGTACATGAACTCTAACTTAGGTCTTCAGTTACTGCATTTACATTTCAAGGTGTATAAACGAGCTCAAAGTAGAATAAAAATAGGTATTTTAATGACCTTTTCAATCTAATATTCAAATAAAATTATGTGGAATTATATTTTAGACTTTTTTGGTCTATGTAATTGATGAACCATCCACCCAAAAGATAATTCCTCAAACCACATAAAGCATGAACCACAACTGAAAAATCAAGGTTGTGCATTTGGTTAATTCTGATCGTGAGGTCTCAGCTAGTGGGACCCATACACGAAAACTATATCTACTTGTAGCATAAATAATCCAAACATGATTACAGATGCATTATAATAAATGTTTTTGCTTCTGATCGACTCTAGTAGAATCAATATCAGTGTAGAAGTATGTCTCCCTTTCATCTATTGAAAACATGTATCACTAGCTTCATAACATAATAACTTATAACCCTTCATAGTCCAGATCTTGAGAGTCTTGGAAAGTCATGATAAGGCCATAATGAATTGTCCATAATATCCAGTGAACCCCATGAAATTGTGTATGCTAAATACATTCCTAGGCTCCTCACAGAAAACTATGGTTCTCACCTTCAATTGGCCAACATGAACTCCTTCCTTAGAGATGATGTGACCCAATAAGTGATCCTTATTGATCAAAATCATCATTTTGAGATCATAGAAGACATTTAGTACTATTTTAGTCCATTCATTAGGATCTCAATATGTTTTTTATTTTCATATAGAACTACATAACCCGATACTCATACAAGCCATATCAACTCCAAAATGTTTTACATTTTAGGTATGATGGTCCCACTCACACCTGATTGAAGGAAAAACTCAAATCAATCTTAGAGAAAATGGTCAATCCTCAGAGACAGTTGAAGAGGTCGTCTATATAAGGATGTGGATATATGTTATTTATCATAATCTAGTTATTCAGATGGAAATCCAAGAAGAATATGAGGGTACCATCCCCCATCTTGGTTAGAAAGATATGTGAATTCTATAGAAAATTATTGGGTTGTAAAACACAATTAGCATCAAATTATTATGTCCTTTTTTAGTGTTCATGGAGCTTTGTAGGTTCCACTGATAAGGATTAATAGAAACTAGTCCCTCTCTTGATACTAGCTCGATGGTGAAGTCTACCACTCTCACACGAGGTAATCCATAGAATTAACCAAATAAAACATTCGTGAAATGATCAACTAAAAAAGTGAAATAAATAAACCAAATTCCCGAATTTTTCATAAAAATAATTTCCATATGGGTTGTCACTCTTCCCAAATCATGATTCTCTAGTACAGATCGACCTTCTTTGACATCCCTTTATCCCTTATAAATAGAAGTATTACCCTAAGGTGATATAATATACACCATTTGATGGTAATAATCAACATCAGAGTGTTATGAACCAACCAATCCATTATGATAATGAAATTAGATAACATAATCTCAAGGTAAAAATATTCTATCAGATATGTTGACAAAAAACCTTAATAGAAAAATCCATACATTGGCATATTCTCTCTGATCATGCTCCAAGGGGAGTACTTTAGGTCACAACACCACAAAAGTACTATATTTCTAACCCAAGGCTCTCCATAATTTTCATAAACAAAAATGAATGTGTTGGGTCTATATCAAATAAGGAATAAAATAAAGTATAGGATACTTAAAATGGTACCTTTGAATATATAATTATATGCACTCTGCTCCTCTAGAGTAGGCCGCTCTGCTTTGATATGTTTAGATCAGAGGCCTTGAAATGAAACCTGGCATAATTAAGTGGGTATTCTCTTCTGGTTCTAAGCCTCTGAGGTCTACCTAACTCATCCAAATCCAACTCATTGACTAGAATAGTCAGTATTAGTCCAACTCCCATTCGATCAAGGATATATTGTCCCTATAACCAAATGATATGTTGGTACATATCCATTCTCACTAGGCATTAGAGTGTAAGCTCATTAGAACAGGTGATGGTTACCCATCAGACCACAATCTATAAAATCGATTGGATTCCTCAAACAATGGGGCTTATAATGGATTTACCTACCATCCAAGTGGAACACCACATAATTATCAGTACATGTCATCTAACTGGAACTTCCCCTATGAGAAACCTCAAAATGATGTCTCTGACCACTAGAAAAACTATTCCCTTATCTCAAAGTTGAACCACCCATACTCTTAGTAACTTCTTACCTTATGTTTCACTCGGTGATGAAATATTGTACCATTATCTCTAAAATGATGGTCTACTGGATGAAATTAAACTTCAATCATGGGGAATATGAAATATTATCATCAAACCATTTCATATTTGTTAACTCGTCACCAGTCTGTGTTAGTGAAAAATGATAACGATCTATGAAATGAGATGAATACACCATCACCAATATATCACCCTACTATAGGTGCATAATATCTTAAGAACATTATTCTCTAAACATCTACTGAATGAAGTATTCATATAAGGCTATCTGGTTGTCCCCCCATACCACTCCCTGATGTCATTCAACCTGAAAGTTTATATCCAACCAACATTTATCAGAGTCACAAATCATATAGGTTGAATGTTTAAACATCTTATCTAGAGGAATATCTATATGATTAAAGGACAATAACATTTCCTCCAGCCATGATTTTGAAGCCTGAGGACCACCATCTCCAAATATTCTAGGGGGGTGTTGCTACTAAAATTCTCGTTTCAACTCTTGCATAGTAGGCGAAGGTCACAAAAAATCTTGTTATAGACTGCATTAATTGCAAGAGCCTATCCCAAAACTGAGCAATGAAGCCTTTTGAAGGATGAATAGATGGTTCCTATAGTGGAACTGCAAGATTTATTTCATGTGGATCAAGACTGATCACCTACAAAGCATGGTCCACACCACCATACTTTTGAATGACTCAAGCACATTATGGTGTCATAACTCTACAATTTCCAAATTCACACGTCAGATAATATTTAATAACTGATAGAAACCATAGATAATATAAGATTAAAGTTACAAATACTTTCTATAAATAATTCATAGATATCTTCCTACAATTATAGCTTGGTCTAGGTGAAAAGAAAGGTCACAGAAGTCACAAGAGACACTTTTTTACTTCCCACAACTAAGGTCGAGTATTGGTCAAGGTCTCATATAACACCAAAGGTGATCTAATATATGTAGTATAAATTTCAAGGTGTAAAGAGAGATACCATTTACTTTTAAATAGGAATACCCATTTCGAAGTAACCATTTCATTTAAAATATTACATTTATTTAAGTTTTCACTATGACATATATATATATATATATCATAACCAAGTTAGTTTCACTACCATTTATAATTTATAAAGGCCCAGAACCTTTATGAATTTAAATTGGTACATCATGTAACTATGACTTTACCCTTACATCCTATATCAGGATATAACAGGTCATGTAAAATGATTTTATTAAATGAATTACCATTCCCAATTTATGTAATTACATTCATTTTTAATTATAATTAACATTCATGTAATCAAAACTATTTAACATTTTAGCCCATGGAACAAGTGGTCCATGAATCAAATATGGTATAATTGGTAGATTAGGGTCTCATCATCAATTAAATGGGGAAACACAATTTATATTGATGAATACACATTAGTTAATCTAATTATTTTATCACAGTAAGAAATTTTATCCCATTTACATATACAGTAATCAAGGAATTGACAATAATGATAGGAAATATAGGCAATGGAAAAATTAAATACACCTATATGGGATGACACAATTCATGAAATATGAATACTTAAGTTTTTCTAATGATGAATGAGATGATATCCCGTTACCATATAAGGGCAATGAGATATAAGTCCAAAATAATAATTTCAACAATATTAACATCAAAAAACATATGTATAAATAAATGGTTAAATATGTACCACTGTAACATCAACAAAATAAAAAAATAATATCCCATCCTAGGTAATTTTAGTTTCCCCTATATGTGGGGTAGCTACTCCTAGGCGTAGGCTCATAACAAAATATTGACATATTCCTAGTCTTTTGTATTTTACCCAAACAATAAGAAAAAAATGAAAAAATATATATGATACTAATTTATAGAATCCCAACTCGGAAGACACTAATTGGTGCCATGAGATGGTTGGCCACATGACCTCAATCATGCCTCCCCATATTGCATAGGATAATGATGATATGTGAGGTCCTAGGGTTTTTCTATGGGGACACTAGGACCTATTGGTCAGAGTGTAGCACATCAATGGAAAATAATTATAAGTATTACAAAAATTAAAAAATAATGAGAAAAAGAATAATAAATCATCCAAATAATAAATTAGGGGAAGCTAAATCAATATAAAATACAAAAATAATGACTATTTCATGATGCTATACAAATAAAGTTCATGGGATTCAGAGGTACAATAATATACATCGCACATAAAATGACAAAAAAACAAAAAAAATCTCTAATAACATCATGAGAATCATCTCGGTCCTCTACTCCCATACACCATACTATTACTTAAAATCAAACAACTGAAGTTGGGAGCTTCCCTTTATCTACCTTGCTATCCGGAAGTATGTTCGAGTACCATAGGCATCCCGAACAGGGAGTGAGATATAATCAATAGGACACCACCAATGAAATCTAGAACTATCCTATTTTTTCATATAAAATGAACAGTGAGCATGTAATGATACAGGTAAAGAAAATAATAAATAAATAAAAATAAACCACCTCAGTCTGAGTTCCTCATGGGATACAAAACCAACAATACATTCTTTGACCTTGTCTAGATGCCTCTAAACCAATTTCATCTTGTACTGGTATAATATGTATATAAATATAAATATATATATTACTATAAGAAGACACTGTGTGAGTATACTTGAATACATGTATGGAAAACATAACTGATTCAATGAAAATCCAATTGTAATCAATAACTAAACCCAATCGTGTCCATTATCTTGGAAAACACATCCTAAAACATATTAAAATTTTATCCTTAGTTATATATGAAGAAGGTGTCATGCATGCTTTGTAAAGAGGCATCATGATCCATTCCATGGTGATCCATAATGAGGATAACTATTCTTTCTCTAGGGGAACTCGAAGTATACATCACTATAAGAGTCTGTAAAAAGTTATCCATAAGTTAAACAAATATACCACCCCCAGTATAGTCTAAAGGAATTACCCTCTAATCATATCCATAGTATTCAACAAAGGGAACCAAGTATCACTTGTTACTTGGTATAACAACATTGATCATCCAGCTCATCCAAGGTATTATACATGAGAACCGAGAATCTCTCACAGGTCATAAAAAAGGCATTCGTCTGGTGAGATCATGCATGATATACTATAAAAGATACCATGTATCACTCTTGACACATCATGATTCATTTAAATATTTAAATTTATAAATTCCATCGAGACCATCCATGGTGTCGTTACGTTCGGAGCCCTGTATCACCATCATATTTAATAAATGGCATCGTTTTACATTGCATGAAATCCATTCCACCTAAAAATTAATTTAATTCATTCCAAGGGGCATTTCACAAACAAAAATTGAGTTTTTATGAATTCAAGGGATGAGGCTCCAAGTCCTTTAATGAAGGCACACTCTTAGGGGTGGATCGCATCAAGTGGTCAACACATGACATTTTTTTGTGGGATCTAGGACTAAAATAATCCTAGAATCATTAATTTATATAATTATTTAAAAATTTATGAGGCATGGTCAGAATCTTGGGAACATGTCACAAGGTTGAATCATATAATTCATTAGTAGTTTTGGAAAAAATAACTATACTACATAACTTAGATTTTTAAATGACTCCTCTACCATTGTTGTCCTTTGAACTAAGGTATAATGGGTGAAAATAGTAGAATAAATAAATACCATAAAAATTTGAAATATTATATTTCCCTAAAATAGTGAATGGGTTTACAATGAAACCCAAGAAAAGAATATATTGGATTGAATCACTTATTGTGGGCTAACTATCCTGATGAATGGTTGATTAATCAGTGTCTGGAGGGAGGAGGAATAAAAAATCATATCTGAGAAATAAAGGTCTCCAATATGAGAGGTACCTATTACACATGGAAGGGAAGGAAAAATGAGGGGTGATTTAAAATATAAGGTGGGAAAAAGGTCCCTTCAACCAAATTTTAAATGCCAAACGGTTCACGGGCTAGTTTCATGGTTTATCTAACCATGTGAATCCCATGAAAAATATCCTCAATCATGAGGCCCGAAAGACTCGCATGGTTGTGTGGCCTTGGTTCAATGGTTATGAGAAACCATGAAACCTCCTACAGTGCATTGAAGTATCCTGCATGGTTCAATTTTATAGTTATTAATAACTATGCAGTAACCATGCAGTTATTGAAAACTTTATTAACCTAAAAGGATAGGTTTTGAACTATAGTTTAAGTATCCAAACCTCTTCAAAAAGATTGTATGTAACAATATGAAAGGGTTTCCTCCAACATAAGTAGAATATGTTGTCATTAAAAAAATTGTAAGAAAATGAAGAATCAGATGATCAATATTTCTCACATAGATTTTTTGGGACTATAATAGGTTTTATATCATTGGGGGTGGGGTGAATATTAAAATCATAACATCTTCAATGATTCTAAATTTAGGCATTGGTATATTTACATATTCACAAGTATGAGGTATTCTGGTCAAAAATAAAATAGAGATCCATGGTGGATGTTGAGAATGGAATGAAAATAAAATGATTTTGGTTTAAAAATTAAGGTGTGTATGGAGAAAGATACTTCAAAAAAAATTATAAGAATCCATACAAATATGACGGTTTCCAGAACACCTACAAAAAATTGTCTTGCAAACTACATGAATTAGACACAGAATGAGGGAACTCATATGTAACACCAAAATATTTTAGAATATATTTTAATTTAAATAAAAAAATCATTTCATATATCTTATCACATATAACAATAAAATAAAAACAAAATGGGGTACATTTTATAACTATTAAATTTGACTGTTACAATATAGTTATTCAGTTATTCAATATAAATAAATGTGACTACATTATGAACTCTATAATAATGTTATTAATTAGAAATAATAATACTTTCAAGGGTAATTTTTATTATCTTGGTAAAGAGTTTGAATCATTATGGGTTCCATAATACCCATCTAAATATGAACTTCAACTTGTATAACTTGAGAAAAATCACATTTGGGACAATTCCATGCTCTTAAAAATCACTACGAGATACATACTTGTAGAACCACCACCCAATACTACCGCTAATACATATCATAAACATAAATATTACAAAGTGTCCATGAATTTATTTATAATTATAAATTAAGATGATATAAATATGAAATTTTGAATATAATAAATTTTTTATGTCTTTAATATTTTATGCAAGTTTATACATTTGGAATTTTAAAAAATATACATTTTTATTAATGTCATTACTTTTTATGAATGATATCAAAATAATTAATTCATTAAATTCAATGAATTATTGTCATAATAAATTAATTACATATAATAAATATTTTATAAACTATACATAATGTTAATTTCAATATTCATGGCTAAATAAAAATATATTTTTTTAACTATTTTTATTTATTATTATTTATATTTTATTTTAAAAGGAAATTATATAAAATTTATAATTTTAGTATGCTAAAATTAAATTCATTTTTTTAGTAAGTTAAAATTTTATGAAGATAATATATTGGTATTTTTATGAAACTATATATTTTTAGGTGAATAATGAAAAATATCATTTTTACAAATATCATAACCTTTAGGATATCACTGTGATATAATTAAGAATTGAATATTTTTATGACCCTTATAATGACCATATAAATTTTTAATCAGAAAAATAAATAATATAAAAATACTATTTTTATTTTTGAAACCTATATATAACATTTTGGAACCTTAGTGATAATTTATTCAAATAAAAAAATGTATTTTTTATTTTCCATTAATTATGTGTTCAGAAGTTTCTATTCATTTTTATATTGTTTTGAAAATAATAAAAACATGTTTTTGTATAAAAAAAATAAGTAAACCTAAATGGACTAAATAATATAAATGATTTGAATTAGAATTCATTTATATGTTACAAAAAGTTATTTTTTCCAGAAAAATTCATTTGTTTCATTAAGGGTACTTATATATAAATAAATTTTTACCACCTCTATAAATTGAATCATATAAAATATTTATAAAATTTAGAATAAACCTGTTCAAATTAATTAATAAGTTCCATTTTATTTTTATTCAAAAAATAAGTTACCATTTTCACCCTAATAGAGGCCAAAATAAGGGAAAATTGTTAAATCAAAGGTTAAAGCCTTAAAATATCACAAATTATTATATTTATATGTTTGGATATGGGCTTTATTAACCTTCCCTTTCACCTTTTAAAATTTTAACTTTTTTATCCACTTTCCTTTATAATGACTTATTTTTTATTTTAATAAAAAAATGTATTTACAAAAATGTATCTCCTCTATCTTATAAAATCATCCCTACAACACCCCATTAAATCCAAATAAAAAATTGAATCCCTCTCATTACCCTACAATATTTATATCTATAATAAATTTTTCCCATTTTAATGATCTTATAGTCAATATTATTGGAACTAACACTCTCGTTTCTAAGAGGTCCTTCAGGAGGAGACTCAAGATCTGAATGAAGTTTGATAATGTCTAACCAAGGGAAAGTTTGAGGTAAAGGGTTCTTATCTCAAATTTTCTTAATTGAAATATTTTTCATATTCACAAATATCCTTATTTTATTTTTTCTTATACTATCCATTATTATATTTTAAAAAAAAATTAATGAATTTTAATGGATTTATAAATTCATCCATGGTTCTCTTGAATGGGTTTGATTAAAAATTTTCTAAGGCGGTAGGAATTCTTGGTCTCAAGATAAATTACTCAATACATTTTTCATTTTATGAAACTATTTGCATTTATTTAGTCAATAAGATTTAAAATCAGAAAATTATGTCAGTATTAACTCCTTAATCATGGTATTTAATGTTAAATCACAATTTGTCTCTTTCTTGATATTTCTATACCATTGTTATAAAATTGGTGAGGGTTTCTTGTAGGAAATCTCTCTTTATTGAGATATATTCCATATTCACAAAGTTATTTCCTTTTTGTGGTGTGTATAGTTCTAATGAATTTAGATTATAATTATTTCTATTCTTTTCAAGGAATTTACAAACCATATATGGGTTTGTTCAATGAAATTGGTTCAAATGATAAAATGATAATATGTGTTTTTAGTCTCAATTTAACTTCCAAAAGGTCTGTTTCATTTGGTGGACTAATTTTAATATATTTATTGAATACACTACCTATTTGATATATAATTTAATTAATAACTATTTAATCATTGTGTGTAAAATTTAATTTAATTTTCTCTCATTCAATAGGTTTCGATTAAATGTTTTTAAAATTATTAAGGGTTTCTCGTCTAAAAATTCCTTCATCGAGACATGTTTCATATTGTGCAACTATTTTCATTTATATAGTGTATATACATTCTCATTGGAATATTATATATTGATTATATATTTATTCATATAATTTATTGTTTTATTCAAATTTATTTTCTTCAATGAGATTAAATTCATAGGTTACGAAATTCATAATGGTTTTTCATATTAATTTACCTTTTTTAGAGAATTTTTGTATTATATTTCTACATTAATTTTAATATTTTATATAATTTAACTTTTATATATTAGATTATTTTTCTATTTTCTTTTTTTTAATTTAAATTTATTTTTCATGTTCCTTATTTCAATGTTTTTTTAATTTAAAAACTGTAATTGTTTTTATTTTTGAAAACATTGTTACAAAGGGTTATAAGTCATTTCAACAAATCATTCTCATAAAAATGATTGTTATTTATATTTTTTTAATAATTTTGTTCTATTTAATTCAATGATTGGTTGAGGTAATTTTAACTACCAATGAATTTCTTTACAGAGGAATAAAAAGAATATTGTCAATGTTTTATATATGGTTTCCATTTCACATTCTTTAAAAAAGTTTCAAAATAATGTTTTTTTAATGCTTAGAACTTGACTAAAATTTACCTCAATCATGATAGATATTTTTATTATGATTCATTTTTAAGTTCACATAGTTTTTCAAAGAAAATATTTTTCACATTTTTTTTTTGAATTTTCATATTTTAAATGATACCGCAAGAAAAGGATTTCATATTCTAATATATGTGACATAATTTTATGCCATTTTCTTATTACTATGATATTAACTCATGGATCAATATTATTGATATATGACTCAAGGTTATTCAATCCTATTACTCATGTATAATTTTATAGAAAATAATTATGACATGAATCATGGTTTATGATATATGATTTTTTGGGTATGAATCTCTTATTTTATTTCCATGAACATGTATTAAGTTATCATACCTATGTAATCATCTTATTAACACTTATGATTTTCGATTATCAATTATAATATATACCCTTACTAATAATTTGAGCTTACCCTTATTATATTTTCATTTCCCATGTTAAGTGTAATTATATTACGTAAGATATATTTATAAGGGTATCATGTGTGGAGAATTTTTTTGGTTATGTTGGAGACTTAGGATACATTTAAAAATTTTGTGTAAAAGAATTCCAATTTAAGATTGAAAGACATGGGTTTTTTAATTAAAGGTTTTTTATATTTCTATAATACTCTAATAAAAAACGTTTTTAGGTGTGTAAGTAGTTCAATAATGGTTTTAGATATTGTAATTATGGATGGTTAGATTAGTGTAACTTCAGTTGGTATCAAATCTATTATATAAATAATTTGTTTATCACTATATAAACATGCATTGTTTATGGGAATTTTAATTCATATCAAAGCTGATTTTAGATAACTTTAGAGGTTATGATATTATTATTTAATGATATGTAATATTTTTGGATACCATTATAGGTTGAAAAGTTTATGGTCGATAATATTTTTAACAATAAAAATACCTCTTTTGAGGTATAACATCATTAGTTTTTCGTATGATTAAAAATATTTTATGATTTTTTATTATTTTTTATTAATAATAAATGATTGAATTATAGATAGCCACCAAGGTTTATATATTATTTTATATTTAATTAATTATGGATAATTAGGACAATAGGTTTATTGATAATGATAATATAAGTTAGGCAGTAAAAATATCCTTGGAGTTATAAGGTAATTTGATGGCATGATGATTTAGTATGTTTTAGTAAAATATTAATATCATATTTTAGTTTATATATTAAGTTATATATTTATTGATATTTTATTTTGGGATTAATTAATTTTTTTGGAGGGATGAACGATATGTTGAATATTAGGAGCATAGGATTTCTAAATTTTTTTGTTTAGAATAAAGTAAAAAATATTATGTTAAATTCAGGTATAGTTATATTAGGGGATTATGTTTTAGACATTAATAGAACAAAACTTAAGGAAATATTGATTCAAATAAATAGTGTTATATTATAAATACATATTTTAATAGAATATATCATGTGTTGAAATGAAGGTGTTAAAGGATAAGACACTTATTATTACTTTTGATATGTTTATCGATTATTTTCAAAAAAAAAATAGTTTTAGTATTTGGTTGAACAATATATCATGAAAATAATTCTAGGAATGGTATGTCTATATAAACTCTTATGTTTTATATCACGATTCATGACAATTTTAAAAATACCCTAATCTATATTCATTTGTGAGACAAATTAAAACTGAGAGGATTCAATTTATTTAAGGGGATGAAATGTAACAACCTAATATTTTAGTATATACTTTTCTTAAATACATACTATTTTTAAGAGATTGTATCTCATGAAAAATCATTAATAATTAAAATCATTGTACTTTATATAAGTATTAAATTTGACCATTAAAATATTGATGTTCAATTAAAAGTTATAAATATAAGTAACCACAATATATAATCTTTAAAAATGACATCAATAAGTAATTGGATTAATTTTAAGACTCGTTTATATAAACTTTTAAATGTGGTGGTGTAACTAGGGTTTTCTATATAGAAATATCAAGATAAACTTAAACATGTACCAATTGAGTGAAATCACCTATAAGTGATTTTCATGCTTTAAAAAATAATTATGAGATCCATGGTTGTGGAACCTATATTCGTGACTAAAAACAATGAATAATTTACTCTTAGAGTACATTCAGAGGTTATGAGACGGTTTTAAGTAGAAATTAGGATAATTAAAAATTTAATTATTTACAAAATATTTTTTTATGTTTTCATTATTATGTATAGTCTTATACATTAATATTTTTGTATAAAATATTACTTTTAAAAGATATTAATTTTTATAAATGATATAAATAGAATATATTTATGAATTTTTTTGAATTATTTTTAAAATTAAATAACTAATCTAATTAATATTTAATCAATTATAACAAATACTAATTTAATTATTCCTGACTATACAAAAATATTTTTTTAAAAAAATATCTTATTAAATCATATTATTATTTATTTAAAATAAAAAATTTCTAAATTTTAGAATTTTATTCCGATAAAATGAATCTTGTTTTTTATTTAGCAAGTAAAAATTATATTATGCAGATTTTTTCGTATTTTTTTTTAAATGATTGATTTTTTTATGAGTAAATAAAAAATCCATTTTTTAAAATAACATAAATTTTTTGAAACAATAATTATATAATAATTAATTGAAATTCTATAAAACCTTTTAATTGAGAAAATATCTATTGAAATTGTAAAATAAAAAAAATTAAAAATATTATGTTGAATTTTGAAACAAATGTTTTCCTTTTTAAAACCTAAGTGGAATTTTATTCTAATAAAAAATATTTATGAATTTTCCTATAATTAATCATTCACAAGTTCCCATTCCATTTTGGATTCATTTAGAATGGAAAAATATATTTTTTTTGTTTAATAATAGTATTGTAAATATTATGGGAATAATTATGTTTTCTGTGGAAAATTCATATATATTTTTAAAAGGTATTTTTTCTCAAAACCTTTTTTGTAGCTTTAATAGTACATTTATGAAAATTAATATTTACCACTTTTAGAAAATGAATTTTATAAAAATGCTTTCAAATCTGGAATCACCGTGTTTAAATTAAGAAATATGGTCAATTTAATTTTTATTCCTAAAAATATGTTTCCATAGTTTACTCAGAAAAGGCTAAAAAGGTAAAAGTGGTAAATTCATGCCTAAGTATTTCAACAAATATTATCTCACAATGTGTTAATAGATGATTTATGAAACTCGCCATTATCCTATATAAAATATTACCTATTTTGATAAAAATGATTTAGAATTAATTAACTTTTATTTTAATAAAAATGTATTTTCATAGTTCTCACTCCTCTATCAAATATAAGGATTCATCAACCACCCCTCTAATGCCACGGTAAAAATATAAATCCATATCATTTATTTCATACATTTATTTCTTTAAATAAGATCAATTAGGTCATTTATATTCTAGTAACTCAATGAAATAATAAACCTCTCATTAGAAATTGGTACTTAAAGTACAGATTCTGGCCCTCAATAAGGTTAGAGTTTGCCTGACCAAGATAATGTTTTAGGTATGGATTTCATGCCCCAATTTATGTTTATTTTTATTTGTTCCATATAAACTATATTTTCATTTATATGTATTTAATAATACCAATGAATGTGTTTTATAATGATTTCCATGCATTTTAAGGGATTAAAAAATCCATCTAAGGATCTATTTAATGGGTTTAATTCAAAAGTTACCAAGGAAGTATGGTTTCTCTTTCTACATTTAAATTCCTTGAGACAAGTATCATTTTGAGAACATAGATTTATTTTTTTTGAATTCATCAGAAAATTTAAATATTATATCATAATTAACTATATAATGGTTATATTTAATGTTCTTTTAGAAGTTTTTTAATCCATTAATTAAAATGTTATATAACTCGCAAGTGTTAATTTTCTCAAATTATCTTCATATAGATATGTTTCATATTCACCACTTAATTTATTTTATTTTTTTTGTACACTAACCACCAATTTATTTATAATTATTTACATTATTTTTCAGGGTCTAGAAATTTAATCTTAGGTTTTCATCAAAGTGTTTAACCTAAAAGGTTCCCAAGGAATTATGAGTTATTGGTCTGAATTTTAATTCCTTGAGATATGTTTCAATTTGTAAAACTATTTTAATTTAGCGGTACACTAACTATTTAAAATATTATATTATAATTCAATATTAAATAATAAAACTTAAATTTCTTTTAAATTTTCTCACTTTTAATAGGTTCTAACTCAAAATTTTTATAAATAATAAGGGTTTGTCCTATAAAATTTCCTTTATTAAGACATATTTCATAATATACACATATTTCCATTCATATATTGTATATATTACCACATTGACACCATATATTACTATTACCCATTTTTTAATAGGTTCTAAATTTTTATTTCATGTTCTCTCCTTTAATGCGATTTTATTTAATGGTTATAAAGTATGTAAATATTTTTCATATAATTTTTTCTTTTTATAAAAAGTTTCATATCATTCACCTATATTCATTTATGTGATTTATATACTTACCCACTGAAATATTATAGAATTTTTATAATTTATTTATGGTATTCAAAGTTCCTTATCATGTTCTTCCCTTTATGGTATACTTTTAAAATCCATATGGGGTTTTCTTTAAAAAATAGTACTTTAACAATTTTGGAGACATTTTGCAATAACATTCTCTTCCATTCCAAAATTTTTTAAATTATCTCAGGAATATTAATCCATGTACTTTAGTTAATTTTTAATGTAATTTTCTACTATCCTTGGATTTTTTTATAATTTCTTAAAATGAATCTTCTTAACGATCTCCATAGGGGTCACATTTTACTTTCTTTACAATAGTGTGAAGATATTTTTTTTACATTTACAACATCATATTATTTTTCCATCATAATTTAATTTTGGAATTATTAATATTTATTTAAATGATTACTTTTTTTTAAATAAAATTATTTTTTTGTTGTTTTTTAAAATTTTAATTTTTAAAATTTTACCAAAAGAAACGGTTATTTTTTTGGTGAAAATTTCTAATTTTTTATAAAATAATATGTCATCTATGACAATATATATTGGGGACTATTATGAACCACTGGGGATATTATATAATGATACAATCCACCTTCATTCCATTTATGGAACAATATTATGTTTTATGGATGTTTTTATAAAACCCATTTATTCCCCATTGGTTAATTCAATTGTAATGAAAAAATGAGCGTTTTTAGGTTCTTATTGCACACATATGTATTGTTTAAATTGTGTGATGGGTGGTACCAGAATTATAACTCCCTCCATTGAATTGGGAAACATTATATAACTCATTATATAACATGTAATAGACTTTGGAGAGAACCCAATCCACTAAGGGGATCTATCCACCATGGTTTAAAGGGAATTATGAGTGAACCCAACCCACTATGGAAAGTTATACACTATTTGATTATGGTGTTAGAATTAAAACATGAAAAAGGAAATGATAAAATATTCTTATTTATGCAACATGGTTTTATTACATATTAAAATTCCTTTTTTATTCTCTCACAGATTAATGTTATTGATGTATGAATCATGTTTATACCCTCTTACGACTTCTATATTATGTTATGTGGAGGTGTTATTCCATGAATCATGATTTATGTTCAATTTTGTATTGGTTATGAGTCTATTTTGTAATTTCCAAGAACATTTTTTTTGTTCTCATATCCATATGATAATATTTGGCTCACTTTGGATATTGGATAGTTATTTCCTATATTTTCCCTTACTTAGTGTTTCTGATAACCCAACATATATTTTCATTTCCCTAGATTATGAAGAATTATATTTTGTAAAATATGTTTAAATGGATATCCTATTATAACCCAATAATATTTATCTCTCTATAAAATTCATAATCTGACTTGCGACATACTTGAGGTGTGTTCCCATGCACCTTGGGCTAGTAAACAGTTACAAGAAATCAAGGTATAACTAGTCAAAATAGTTTCACCTAAACATTAGAGTTAACTAGTAGTCAAAAATTTTGAATGATCTACCCATAAAATAAAAAACCACAATATATCCAAATAAGGAACAAAAACCATTTATAAAGAGAAACCTAAATAAATATACCTAATCCCTCTACTCACCAAAAAATATTTCACCTATAGAAATTACTACCACTATATGCCTCTCCTTCGACATCCACCAATATAATATGCTACCTATAATTTAAAAAAGTAAGAAAATGTCTAAATGATCGATTAGATAGAGAAATAAAAATAAGATAAATAAAAAAACAATATACCTTTATGTGACTTTACAAGTAATTATCCCATACTGAAACCACAATTCCCTTCGAGTGGTAAATGATAACCCAAAACAAGAAAATAAAATGATATGATAGGAATGATCAAAGAAGAATAGTACGAATAATAAATAATCCACACACCAAGTTCATTTATTTTAATAAAATATATGTGTTATTATAGTTTTAAATGCATTATTAATGGATATTTTTATTCCTTAAAAATGTAAAAAATTAACATTTTATTATCATTTCGGTCTTATTTTCATTAAATGAAAGTAGTCACTATGAAATAATTTTATTCTGTGAAACCTCATTTATTAAAATTCTTATTTTAAAAACTACCTTTAAATCACCTTTTTAAGATATTCCATGAAACATAATTTAGAGTACCATTTTACTAAAGTGGAATAATGCTCATGGAATTATTAATAGGTTATAATTCATAGGCTATCTAAATAAATTCAAGAAAAATATGAACTCATTTAAAAAATAATTTAAAAAATGCATAATAAATAAACCCCCTTGGGTAATTAAGTCTAGGGGAAACCTATAAATATTTCACTAATTTTGGAGACCATCAATTAGTGGGGAGAGAAACACATCACTATCTAGTTGAAGGGGGATCCAAAAATATAATTCACTAGCATTGCTAGTGGAAATGGAAATCATCTAATCTAAGCTCATCCACCTACTACCTATGTTTCCCATAAGGATTTATTAATAATAATAAAAATAAAATAAATAATCAATGTATCACTAAGAAGTTATAAAAATACAATAACCTTATAATATGAATAAATATATAAGGGTAGATCCAGATAACACATTAAATCTTATCCATTTATGTTATAAATAAAATTTAAAACTATTTTAAAAACTAAGCTTCAGGATATAATTTAACAAACTAAGGTTCTCTTTTAACCATTATACTCCTATTAACTTACTTATATATATATATATTCCTCATGTTTCATAAATTAAATAATTCCCTTTTAAATTTGTACATATACATGTATATATAAAATCATGAATATATATAAAATTGTTGAACACATCAAAATATATTTGAAAGACTCACAATTTTATTTATTATATTTTATTCTCTCTTTTAATTCTTCCATTTTCTTATCTCCCCTTTATTATAAATAAATATAATATTCATAGAAGATAATATTATAACTTAACTCAAAATAAATTTACCGTCAATCATTCTAGTCTATGTCAACTTTAGTCATTCTCAATTTATAAATCAAGATAGTCAAATTCAGGACACAAAGTTATCTATTGATAAATATTTCACCAAATGATAAAAAATAACACAAATCATTCAAGGGATATCAAAATGTGGGAAATATTAACCAATGTGACAACAACTAGTAATGTTATTTATATTCTGAATAACAACCTGGGTCCCTACACACATCTCAATATATATTATAAGTATTCAAACAATTGTAGAATGATCTAGAAATAATCCCATAGATCTCCCCTAATTTAAAAAAACGTGTGATTAGTCAATTCAAATGATCCCCCTTAAAACCAAAGTTGATTCTTGAGAATCCAAGGTTAAGAGACTAGTAATACATACCTTTTCCATGATGGGTTTTATATAACCTTCCAAAATTCATATTTATATGAATTATGAACATCTAGAAGATTTTAATGGTAAAATACCCCTCAAGGGATGATCTATATCTTTAGTTCATCAAGGGATAACTTATATTTACATGTTATTTATAATATCATATGATTATACATACTAAGAGGGTAGAACTTTATAGATTTTGAATAATAATTACCCAATTCATCCCATAATTTGTTCTCTTTTTGAGAATTAGTTTTTCCTTTAATTCATTTTAAATGAAATTATATTAATAAAATATAAGATATATTGGAAATAAGGTTAAAAACTGTTTCTATTTAAAAGTATGGAATATGACTGAGAATCCATTCTCAACCATGATAATCTAATATTTTTATATCTTTCTTTGAAATAGTTTTTGATGAATTATATATTTTTTGATTCAAAAATTAATTTCTGTTGCATGTATAAATTTATTCTATTTTTTTGATGTATTATTTTTATCATGATCTACAATGAAACATGAATCATCTGGTTATTTATTTATATTTTTTATGATTTCTTTTTGGGATGGGGTAATTATTAGAAAATCTATTTATTTTTGTTCAACAAGATTTCACCTCCCTCATAGCTTCTCATGAGATTTATGTCTCTAATATTTTGAAAACCTCTCATAGAATTTATCTTCTTCTCTATTTGGAATATTATATTTCCATTTATAACATGAATCCAAATATTATAGATCAATTTACTCATTACTTTTTATGATCAAATGGCTATATGATCAATCTTTCCTTATGCATGTTCTCATCCTTCTTGATTCTTCAATATGGAATTTCTAGTGTACATTTGATAATGTTAGACTGCCTATCCTTTTCTCAGACTATTTTACCCTATAATTTCAACATTATTATATCGACACAAATATCTGTGGATTGTCTTTTTGAATCTATGATACATATTCTTATTCTAAAAATGAAATAGCTATCCATTTTTAGGGAAACACTCTTCAGTGAAATTGTAGGTCTTTTTGAATTAAATTTTTTATTTTCATACAATCCAAGGATATCTCACATTCTTTATTTAACTTAAATGTTATTTTTTATTTTAAAAATTTCTATTAATTATTAATTATGTTGAAATGTATGAACAATTACTATTACAACATTGATTAAATTATTCATAGAGATATTCAATAAATTTAGGTTTGTTTGAAGGAAGATTTTGTTTCTCATCCATCAATGATATTTTTATTGACTAAGCCTAATTCCCTCTTGATATTGGATTTACATTTTATCTAAATGTTAAAAAATTATTTGCAAAAATCCTTAACCATGTGTGAAAACATATTATAACACCAACAATAGATATTGTTTTCTTGTTATTTCTATCAAACTACCTATAATAATTTTTTATTTTTTAAATTTATTAGATTTGATAGGGTATTATTTTGGAAAAGCCCTTCTCATATATTTTATTAAAACCATATTGGTTATAGTAGTGGGATCATCAATACATTTAGTCATCCAAATTTGTTTATATTTTTAATTTAACCCATCATGGTTGATCAAAAAATAATCAGTTTAATCATTATATATAGATGATAATGATACATTTTCTTTTGTGGATATTATTTTTATCCTTAGATGATATCATGATGATTTTTCCATGAGATATTTATTTTTTACAAAGGATAACTTGATGAAATTTCTTGTATTAATAGATTATTTTATAGATTCTTGTTAATTGAAAACCTATACTAATTCCAAATACCACAGTTTAACACTAATATAGAATCTCGTTATATTAAGGATGATTTTCTCATCCACCAATATCCCTAGTTTTTATTCTTATTCCTTTATTTACTTTTCATGAATTTCTTAACACAGCCTGATTTAAATTATAATAAATTATCGATTAAATAATATATTCTTATTTAACATATAATTTAACATGTTTAAAATCATTAATTTTAATTTAATGTGCTCTTACTATAAGGTAATTACTTTATTTCTTTTTAAATTTTTTTATTTCATATGAATTGATGTTTTAAATTCCTTGTAAAGAAAAAATAATTTATATTTGAGATCAAAATTCCTACCAATTTTTGTTCAACTTTATATGTGTGATTTTTACACATAAATTTACATTCATCCAAGAGTTTCTACTTTATTTATGATTCTCTAACAAAGTGGTTTACCACTTCATATAATTCATTATGGGAGAAAATAACTGAAGTTTAAAAATAGTTGCGAACCCCTTTTGGGGTTTCATAAAGGTAATTTAATTAATCAAAAAATGTACTTTATCAAAAAAATATTTAGAGATATAGTCAAATCTACTATTCATGGTTCATAAATGGAACAATCTTGAAAATAAATTTTCACCACATCATCGTCATGTAAAGGATATGAAACACTTGGGATAAAAGTTATTTTTTTCTTATAGATATATTTTTTTCTTATCCAATTCATCATTATTAATGAAAGAGATGGTATTTAAATGAATGTTTTATGAAGAAGTTATATTTTCCTCACCTTTTCAAAATATTAAAAATTTATTCATTTTTAATAACTTTTTATTCATTATTTATTTTTTTATTATTAGAATATATTAAAATATTATTAGCAACTTATATAAGTCCTCTAAATTTTTCATTCCATTTTTTCCTTTAGATGGGAACCTAAAAAAAATAAGAACAATAACATTGTAGAAAATCTAATGAGAGGTTTGAGTGACTCTTGTACTACTTGAATTGATTATAGAGGGATGTGAATAACACTGGGGGTGAATCAGTATTGGTATAAATTATAAATAAATTCATAATTTTAACCCTTGTGACATATTCACTTGTTTATTAATGAAATGTCAATTTCATTCTTCTCCTTCTTTATCATACATTTGGTTAGTGTTCTTGTAAATAATCAAGAAAGGAACATAATAAAAACACCTTGGTTTGTTAACATGGTTTACCTATATTTAAGATGATCAATTATTTTGTGGTTATTATATCAATCAGACAAATAATCCTCATTTTTATTAAATGAATCTTTATAAGGGTATTTACATAGACCCATTATCCTGAAATCGACTTGGAAAATGTATTAAATGGATTACTATTATGTAATATCGATCAATAACAAGATTTTACCTACACCGTTTGGTGTTTATTAGATTTGAGAATCTAGTGTCCCTACTAGATAGTATAAGTCTGATATTTTCTTATTAGTTTAAAGAAATATGTCATGAATCCTCAAACACATTATCAATGTGTTTCTATACACATTTCAAAAAAATGATTTAATAATATCCTTTAGACATATACAATATAAAAATGATGTTGAGGTCTCTCACTATATTCAGCATAGAAATAATCAGAATTTGGAAACAAAGAATCTCTCTTATATTCTTGTTCTTCTTCAACACAAAAGAATAACATTATGGAATTTTATTCCCTAAAAATAATATAAATATATATGCATGTTTTTTGTAAATACCTTATTTTCTCTAATTAATTTAGTCTTTAATTATATTTTTTATCAAATGTTTTTGACTTTCTTTGATACACATGCAATATTATTGAATACAATATTGGACCCCAATTTTTATTCTTCTAATTCACCAAATATATATTTCAAATTACCATTCCATATAACATCCATTATATTTTTAGAATTTTAATCTCTTAAAATATGAGATATCAATTATTCTTTTAATTTTCCTATTCAAAAACTAGAAGTTTCGGTTATTGATTTCTTTTTAACTCGTATATAGAAAATTTGTTAAACAAATTGTATAGTCTTCATTATTTCGACAAAATACACATCTAATTACACATTTTTAGCATTAGATGCTCGTTTTCATCTCTTTAGGAATTATGTTTTTGTGATATTCAAAACTAATGACAATGCCAACTAACTCCGTCTAACCTGAAAAATTCATCCTTATGAACTTTCAATGTAAGTATGGATGATCCTAAAAAAATCATCATTTATAAATACAAGAATTTTCTTTATAAACATTACAAAATAAAGATAAATTATTGTTCCACACATAGATTCATTCTTACAAAGATGAAAAACCAAACATTCCAAATCATATTTTATCATTATTATTCCTCAATGGAAATTAAATAATTCAACATAAACCTTATTTCTAGTTGAATCATGTGTGAAAAAATTGTGAAATATTTATACCCTAGAATAATTATGAATTGATTAGATGAAAAAAAAGTAAAATAATTTGGGCTTTAAATCAGTACAAATAAAAAAAATTCAAAATGATATGTAGAGCTCGGTAATTTAATATATTCCTTCTTACATGTACTCTATAAAAAATTTGAGAATGAAATGTATGATGATATATATGAAACCTATTAAATTTATTTTTTTTAAAGAAATCGGGTCATTTTAAACTAAATTTGTCCAATAAATCATCACAACCCTCTTATGAAATGTAATGATATCATACATGTATAGTCTCCCAATAACTGAACATCAAAAAGTATTCTTCTTATGATAATCATTATGAACCTTCATCCCATACAATCTCATTTCAATCCCACAAGCTACATCTCTTTGATACATCGTATTGGGAATTTCATGATCCTCATGATCATTCATTGTTGATCGCACCACTATGAACTCCATGGAATGAACTCATAGACACATTTTGGGATTAATTAAAGGAATATAAAATCATATGGTACAAAGAAGATGAATTTTATGGTTTTGTTTCATATTTCATGATCCAAATAGTAATCAAATTTTTATACGATGAATGTTATCAACACATAATTATCCCACATTAAAAGAAACGTTAGTAAGGAACTTTTATTTTATTCTTCATGAAATATTATTTTTTTATAAATATTTTGAGGCCAAATCCACCTAATGGGTCATTGTGCCACGCTATAATCTAATTACTCCAGAACCAACCTAATCTCTCACTACATCTTCTTTTATTTACTAGCTTTATTCTCTTTTAACATTTAGCTTATGGTTGGATCCCATAATTAACATCTTATGGGTTATCATAAAGATGATTAAACTACTAAGGTTGATGATTATCCTTAAAATTTTCTATGTTTTTTATCCACTTCTTAAACTCCTTCACCAAATTATGGTTATATAGTTTTAGAATAAAACCCCAATTACTAGCCTCCCCAAATTTATTCATGTTAATCATATATATATATATATATTCTCAATCCTTTTAACTGAGTGATTGAAATTATTAACCTCAAACTCAATCCTATAATCCTTCTCAAAAACATATATGAAATGTGTATATATATAGATAAATTTACTTATTTTAACCATCTCCACACTTCAATAAATATACCCATGTCAGAATGAATGTATTTATTTCTTATAACATTTAAACACTTTCAGGAAATTCCAAATTACACATTTAAATCAATTTAATAGTCCATGTTCATTGAAAATAACTATAAAAAATTAAAAAATGGATTCAACTCCTTTACATATCACTAATGTGGTTAATCATAGATATTAAAGAGTTAATTTCTTGTTTAGTGAACTAGTTGGATTTTTTGGAGAGTTACAAGATTATCTTCATAGAACCTTTATATACAGTGACTATAACAAATGATGACACTTTTTTATAAAAGTTTTTTATTTATTTATAAATTTGATGAAACTCTATAATATACATATTTTATTAGAATTTCTTTCCAATAATATATCATCATATACTGACTTTATATAAATATGCTTATAGTTTAAATAGAGAAACAAAATCAGCCTTACTATCAATCCAAATTTTGAGACTCAATTCTAATCTTACACCTACAACTCAATGGGTTTCTGATACTCATTTTTAATCCATGATTATACCTGAATGAAACTTATAAATTCCTAGAATTTACATAATTACTCAAAATGTTGAAATTACTTGACTTATGAATAAAATAACATCAATTATTAACTTCACATGGTCTATGTGTTAAATCACACTTGGTTAATTTTTTGTGTCACTATTTGAAATAAAAATTCATTAGATGATTATAAAAGTGTTTAATTACACAATATTAGTCTCACTATTTTAGTTACGATATTGAATGGTTTAATATATTAATATATAAAATTCATTAATATAACCAAAGATTATATATATTATTATAATTTTTATTCTCTATATAAATTTTATATTTCATAATTATCTTAAATAAATATAATTTACATATCATAAGGTAGATATATTAATATATATTGATATATTTAGAAAATTTATGATGTTTGATAATTCGTCTATATATTTTATAAATAACAGTAAATATAAATTAATATGAATTAATTATAAATACTTTACAACATATTCCCCTTTAACTCTAATTGGGATTTAGTAAATTTTATCTTGTTAATAACATTGGAAGATTTTCATTAATTTGAACTCAAAAGTGTATAAATTCAATTCTTTTTATTTAACTTTTTCAAATTCTTTTAAATTACATAAACATATTGATAAATCTGAAACAAGTTATAAAATGAGTCAAGTGTATTTAAATTTTCACTCAGTGAAAATATATGATTTACCAATTCATATATATATTTAAAACATTATTTCAATTTTTTATACCATTAAATATTGTAACACCCCTAGATTTTAAAATAAGAAAATTATATTTGATAGCTTAAAGGATATGAAAAATCGAGTTTATCTTGCATTAAATACCACACTTTGTTTAGGATTAATTAAACATAACACTCAATTTATCTTATGTTACCTACAACCCCAAGATTCCTATGTTTGATAGTGTATTAAAAATGAAACACCAAACTTAAATGATCTTTGATATATATTACTGTTATAACATACCCGTGAAATTAGTGTGGTTGAATAATATCAACAAATTTATCAAATATATAAACATGTATATAAATAAAATTATCTTACTTAATATACATTTTTTATAAATATTTATTAAATAATCTATCAATTTTTAGTAAATTGATTTTATTCTTCAAAAATATAATTCCTTCAAAAGTAAATTTTATTGATCTTCATGGAAAAAATAATTTAATTTTTTTTTTGAAATTTTAGAGAATTTATTTTATAAAATTAAATTCAATTTGGGAAATAAAATATAAAAAATTTCTTTTGGATAAATTTAGGGACTTTTCAAAAAACATTGATTTTTTAGTGAATAGTGAAAAATAACAATTTCTATAAAAAGTATTTTTGTTTCAATAAATTAAGTTACTTAAAAGTAACAATATGTTTTGAATATTTTTTAATATTAAATATCTATTTTTATGATATATTTAATTAAAATTGTCACTTTGATTCATCTTAATATTGGATTTTATTGTAACTTTCTATTTAGAAATAAAAATAGGGTTTTCTAAAAAATGCTTCAAATGCATATTGTTTCTCTACATTAATTATTTAAAATAAACCTAATAGATAATTTTTTAAATTGTTTATATAGATTAAATATTATTAAATATTAATTACATTTCATACAAGGATTGTTATTAGATATATAGTTAATGTATAATCATCTTTTTCTCTAAAAATTCTCTTCTAAAAAATATCGTCGGCTCACCGTGTCTACGAAATTAATATTAAATTAATAACTTATAATTATGTTAATTGAATTTTGATAAAAGTATTATATATTTAGAATAATAATAATTTATTTTAACTAATACAGAAAAATTAAATTTTTACCAAAGTGATTAGTGAAAACCACTAAAAATTATTATAATGATTATAGTAAAAACAAGTTTATTTAGTGGTAAAACATAGAATATATGGTGTAAAATGATCTAAAAATGTCCACAATCAATTTTATATTAACATTTCTACCAAATAAATTATATTAATAATTTTGGTTCTCTACGTGAGCCTTTTTATTGGTAAAAACATGAGTTCATCGAAATTTCATAAAAAATCAAAAGGGTGCCACTCACCTCACTTATAAAAGTCCACCCAATATCATTCACTTTATAAACATAAAAACCAATTGGATTAGAAAATCCCTACCCAAATCACTTCTACACCTCCCTACTCTCACCCAAGTAGCCATATTTTGGTTATAAATCCATCTATGGAATGATATATTTAAATATATGTAAATAAATAATTTGGTATTAATGATATAATTATCATTCGTGAAAGATAAATTATAATTACCATATTTACATAATGGTCATTGAAAAATGGAAATGTAACTTATATGTACGTATGACATACCATCTCTATAATTATAGTGTTAGCTAATTTTTCATAACCATAATTGATGATTGGTTTTATAAGTATTGTTGATGTAAAAAAATGATAGTTATTTAATTATTATTATTATGGATATGTTTAAATAATGACCCCTTTGACCATAGTCAACCTACCAAAATAATTTTTGACACATGAGAAGAATATAGTCAAAATATTTAACATAAAATTAATTGATTAAGTAATTATATATAAATTTCGAATAAATGAAAAAAACAATAATAAATGTGAAAAATTTTCTTAATCAAGTAAATAGTTAAAATATTTTTTATTATTCATTGTGATATAGTCACTTTTGAAATTTCGGACTGAAGGTAAGGGACTTCATCTTAATTTCTATTCATTAAGGTATATTTGGATATTATGAACCTATATTATTTTATGTCGTGTATATATATACCCATTGACAAGTTATATCATGAGTATATTTATTCTCATGGTATTTAAGGTTTTTATTAATGTTATTATTTCATAGCGTTTATAATTAAAATAGTTTGAAACTGATAAGATACTTTTCTTATAAATAAATCCACTTTTAATAAATTCTTTTAAACTCAATTTCTCTTCCATGTACATGATTTTAAAATTATATTTTAAATTTTAACCTATGGGAATAAATGATTTATAATGTTAATTTTATGTCTATTTTACTTTATTTTAATGTGTTTCAAAAAGAATATTTTCACATGTTTTAATGGAACGGCAACCACTAACTTTCCTAATATATTGACTCTTATTTCATTTCAAGATCCCATGAAAAGGTTACATGTTTTCGACAATGAAAAACCCTATATACCTGTTTTTGATTTTGGTGTTAAACATTGTTTTTAAAATAAAATAGTGTTATCATATATTAAAGTTATATACATATGAGTTTAAAATTGTTTTTCAAAATAAAAAAATGGTTTATTCATATTTTTTTTCTCAAAAATTATATATGATGGGTGATCCTATAGATTGTTGGATGACCTTTTTATAGCATAAATTATGTGGGTTCCCCGATAGCACTCCAATGCATTTAGTAATTATTATGTTCTCTGGGGAATTATAATTGAAGTTGGTTGTATTTTTATTCCAATTTTTAAGGGTTCTATGAGATGATGTCCTAAGGTACCTACATGACTTTTCTATACTTTCTTATGAGTTTCCATGAAAATCATTATTATTCTAAAGGTATAATTAATGATCTTTTAAAATTAGGAAAATATCCATTTATTAATATAATTTTATTAGTTTTTAAAAAGGTTGTTCATGGTTTTCCATTATATTCACTAGACTATTTATTTTATTATTTTTATGTCCCATACTATGATTTTTGTGGTCATATGTCATTTTCTTAAAAAATCATAGGATTTAATAGTTAGTAAGTGAAAGAAAGATGTCAAGTTTAATTCCATGAAGAGTTCTCTGGAAAATAAATCATGTTTTTTTAATGTATTACATAGTGAGAAAATTGAATACTAATTGGAAGTGTCCAGTTTTTATTATATGGTTTTCTTATGATTGAGTTATGAAATAATTATTTAAAAAGGAAAACTTGGAAAGATACTGAAAGTGAATGAAATTAAAATTCTTGACATAAACTCAAGATTATGTCATCATGAATGATGGGTCATTATAGTTGGTTTCAAAGGTCGATTTAGATAACTTTATATGTTTAAATAAAGTTAATGTATTTCCCATGAAATATTTTACCCTATGTATAAGTTGAAATCATATAGAATTATAATATTACTATATTTCTTCGTCTAATCATTTTTTGTTCAGAATTTTTTTCCATAGAAGAAATATGGAAGCTATAGTGGGAAGACACCAAGAGTACAATATCCTTCCAAATCAGTAACTTTGAGGTAGTTATAATTGGAATTTAATAGTTTTTTTTTAGTGATGATATATTTGAAACAAGCTATTTGTGGTTATGTTATCAATTCTAGAGAGAAAAATGACCTACCATGAAGGAACATGTCTATAGTGGGGAATTTCATGAGGGAAAATCCCCCATATTTCAGTGGATTATATGACCCAGTTGAATCTGAACGATCAATCAATGGCCTATAGAAGATATTTGAATTAATGGGAAGTTCTTAACAACAAATTATAAACCTCTAAATTTATCATTTTCAAGGTTAATGTGATCAATGGTGGTCCATGGTTCAGAATATTAAAGAGGAAGATGATCTTAATACCTTGCAATAAGAAATATTTAACAATACCTTCTTTGATAAAAAGTTTTCTATGTTTTTCTGGATTTGTATTGAGAAACAACTATTGTATTTTAGGGGAAAATATGATGATTCAATCTCTTCATATGAAGAAAATCCAACAAGGTAATATAGGTATGTATCAGATTTTTTTCAAGATAATGATAGTAAAATTAATAGATCTCAATTAGGATAAAAACCAATATTATGAAGATATTTTTCCACATGGTAATTTATGTTATGAGAATGCTTTGAATGTTGAGACGGATGTTTTTGACACTTATGTGATACAAGACTAAAGAAGTATGAAACAACAAAGTTGATAAGAAATGGAGAAGAAACCAACTAAGAATCCTATAAGTAATCACAAAACATGTTATATGTTTTTTAAAATACATTTCAAGGAATTTTTTCCCTGAATTTTAAAGTGTTACTAGTGTGGTAAATTTTGGCATAGGGTTCGGGAATATAAATGATAGAGTTTGGAAAAACCATAGAATGGGGTAACTGATAAACATCCAATAGTGAGATTTTTTTCAGAAATGAGTTATGTGATTATTCTATGATTAGTTTGAAGTTTCTTATATAGGGTGTAAATCATTATTAATAGAAATATAAAAGTGTAGGAAAATCATTTTCTACTACTACGAATGATGTTGGGCTATCTAGTGAAGTGTTGAAGCTCTATGGACCTTTGTATTTTTTAAAAGATAACCATAAGTTCAATGTTTTAGACAGTCCTTTTGAGGTTTTATGTGATCAGATCCTAAATTAATTAATGAAATTTTAGGAGATTTTTTTAATGAAAACATAAGTATTTTGTTTAATTAGAAGTATGCCTTGAATTTTTTTGAAATTATTTTTGTGTTTCTAATAACAATTAAGGTTTATATAATATTTGATAATTAATGTTATTTTTAATTAAGTTCATCATATTTCTTGGAATTTTATAAGGGATAATTTTATAAAAGAGAAAAGATCATAGGATATGCAATAGACTATCACAACTGAAAAGGTTGTATGGCTTAAACCCACAACTGAAGGTGGATACGGGTGAAAACTACCATTGGCATCTACAATACCCTTGTTAGTTTGGAATTATTCTTTTAAATAAATCTATTTTAATGACAATGAAGAATTTTATTTCTAGAATATATGTTTTATCTTATAGATAATCATGGGATTAAAAACTGATTTTGATATTAATGATTTTTTTAGAAGAGGATCATGATTGATTTTGCGATACATCTTACCTTATGATAAAAATTTATATTTTAGTAAATTTCTAAAGATATAAGGAATATATTTTTATCATTTTAATGAATAAATGGTCGGTTATAAGTTGATTTTAGTGATTTAGGCCCAATTAATTCATGGATACACATCATTTTATGAAAGAAGATATTATGGTGAAAATTAATCAAAGGATTAAATTATACTCATCATATAAGTATATATTCATATTATCTTAGTCTATATGTTAATAGAATATCCAAAATATTGGAAAAGTACTTTGAAAAAAATTACTATCTGAGTACCTTCAATTTTTTAATTTATGGTCTATTTAATCATCACCTATTTATGATTTCGAGGCCCTTATATTTCCTTGGATCATTCAATTTTTTTATCAATGACCTCAATCACTCTCTATAATTATGTATATTGTTCTTCTATTCTAACATATGTTCTCATATTTAGAAACCTACTTATGTGATATTCCATATGACCATTGTGCATCCATTTCTCTCTTATAAATGGAATAAATTAATAATAATTTTTATGATGTGGGTTTAGAAAAATAATTATTTTCAAATGTGCAACCATTTATTACCAAGATAAAGTAGAAATTTAGAAGAGATAAATATATTAAATAGGGATAATGTAACACCTTGATATTTTAAATTAATAAAATTATATTCTATAGGATAAAGGATAAATGATTATTAGTTAATCTTACATTACCCAAAAAACAATCATCATATTCTATTTCATGCAACACTCAATTTATCTTGTGTTACATGCAACCCTGATATTTTTATGTCAGATAGAATATTCATCAGGCAATACCAAATTTTAACCTCCCATGATATATATTATCATTTTAAACTAGTCATTAAATTGGATGGTATGATTAATATTAACTAATTTATGAAATATATAATTATATATATATATTATTTAATATAATTTGTTGATAAATTTTTATTAAATAATCAATCAATTTTATGTAACGTGAATTTATTCTTTAAAAATATTTTTTTTAAAGGTTTTTTATTCATTAACATGAAAATAATATTATAATCAATTTTTTGTGAATTTAAGAAATTTTATCTTAAGAAATTAACTTTTTTTTAAATTGGAATATCAATATTTAAATTGGGTGAAATTTTAGAAATTTTTAGAGAATATTTATTTTTTAGTGTACACTGAAAAATACCAATTTTTGTAAAAACTATTTTCATTTCAATAAATTAATAAAATTAAAAGTCATAATATGTTATAATATGTTTTAAATTACCATATGTATGATTTAGTTATATTTGATCCACATATTTACTTTGAATCAACTTTATATTTGTTTTTGTTATACGTCTATTTTTGGGTTTATAAACAGATTTCTCTAAAAAACTATTTTGAAATACCTAATGTTTATCCATATTAATTAATTAAAATAATACCTAATGGAAAGTTTTTTATATGATATATTTAGATCATGTATCCATAAATATTAATTTGTTTTTATAAAACTTTTATTATTAGTTACAGTATTATTACAGAGTTATTTTTTCTCAAAGAATAATATTTTTAAAAACACTCTCTCTCACCCGGTCTATGTGATTAAAATTAACATAAAAATTTTCAATTAGGTGAATAGTATTTGGAAAAATTAATTCCATATTTGGAGTTAGTATAATTTATTTTTTCTAATAATTTCATCTTAATATTAGACCAAATTGATTAGTGTAAAATGTTTAAATTAATTACAGCAATTAATGTAAAAACGAGATTACATAGTTGTTAAAATTAGAATATACGGTGTAAAAATGACCAAAAACATGTTTTTAACCCATTTTAAGGCCATATTTTGACCACATTCATTTTCGTGTCAATTTTTGGTGAATTATTAAATCCTTTTGGTAGGTAAAAATGTTTGTTTGCGTAACATTATTCAAAATACTGTGAGTGTGTCACTCACCTCACTTATTATAGGCCACCCACTATCCTCCTATCTTCCCACATTTGAAACCAATTGATTCAGACAGTAAATTCTCATATCACATCCCCACTTCCCTACTCTCATAATAGATGGCACATATTTGGCAGAAATCTATCCAAGGAAGGACTTTGGTGTAAACCAAAAAGAGTAACCTAAAGAAGAGGTAACATTCTCCAACAATAATTTTTATTTTATTTATCCTCCACCAAATTAAATTATTCATATCCCATGATTACATAAAATACAAAGTATCCAAAATATAATGAGAAGTCTTTATGTTAATTTTATATCCTAATACCACACACACTTCCATCAAATGGGTTATGAAAACGTTTTTCATGTGTGTGGAGGACTACCTCTTTACAAAATTAGGTCATTTATTTTTCCAATAGAACCTCACACGGTTGGGTATAATGATGAATATGAAGTTTAAATATGAAATTTATATCATAATTATACATTTGGAGTAATTATTTCATATATAACCTTTTAGGTTCCATTCCTCAAGGGTATGATAACGTCGCTCGTGTGTACAGTTGACTACTTCCTCGTGAAGCGATGTGATTTCATTTTTCACTTCTGTGTCATGTGGAACGTAATACGGGAAAATTTTACAAATATATGTGATATAAAAAAATATTTATGATATTTATGAAATATTTATCCTTCCATAAATTGAATATATCATTTTATTTTTAAATTTTAACTCATTGAATAAATGACCACGTCGCCAGTGGACTTACGGGCTACCACCTTCACGAAGCGATGTGATTCTTTTTTTCAATCACCAAATCACAGGAATGATATATATAAGTATATATAAAAATATATTATGGTATTTATTATATTGTGATAATTTTTTAAAGATAAATTTTTCTTACCATCCTTCCATATCGATCATTGAAAAATGGAACCGTTAAACATTGGTACGTACGACCTACCATCTCTATGATCATAACGTCAGTTCATTTTTCATAACCATAATTGATGATTGTTTTTAAAATTATATTTGATGTATAAATAGGATAATTATGTCACTATTATTATTTTTTATATGTTTAAATAACAACCTCTTTGACCATATTTAACCTACCAAAATACTTTTGGACACATAAGATGAATATGGTCAAAACATATGACATAAGATTAACTAAGTAATTAGATATAACATGTTAATAACTAAAATAAAATAACAATAAAATTTATTCTTTTCTCAAGAAAATAATTATTTAACATATTTTTACAATTTAGGAAGATAGAGAAACACATGACACGTTGGGATTAATGTAAGGGACTTCATCTCAATTTCTTTTCATTGAGGAATATTTTGATGTTATGCACCAATATTATTTTATGTGGTGTATATATAGAACCTTTGACATAGAGTATAGCTAATTTATCTACTATAAGGATATTAGATACTTTTTAATGTCATTATTTAATTTGTATTATGATTTAAATATTTAAAAAGTGATAAGATACTTTTCTTCTGAATAAATCCTCTTTTAATGTTTCCCTCGTACTCTCTTTCTATTTTTTTCAATTTTTGTAAAATGATATTTAAAATTTTATAATATGGTCATAAAATATTTATAAAGCTTAGTTTATGTCACTTTTAATTTTTTTAAAGGATTTTTAGAGAATTTTTTTAAATATTTTAACCAGAACAACCACAACAACTTTTCCCACTATTGTGACTATTATTTTATTTACAACATCATTTGTAAGATTACATGTCTTATTAAATAAAACACCAAATTTTCCTTTATCTTGGGTATTTTTTTATAGAAAATTATTTTCAAAATAAATTGGTTTTTTGATATCTAAAAGGGATTTTCATACGAGTATAAATGATTTTTTAAAATGTTGTATTGTTTTGTACGTATTAAGTTTCATAGACATTATATATGATGGTTGTACTCAGATAACTCTGGGAAAGTCTATTATAGCTTCAATGATGGGTGTTCCCATATTATGCTCCATTTAATTTGGTAATTATTATTTTACAAAGATAATTATATTGAAATTTTTAGTATTGTTATTCAAATTTGTGAGGGTTCAATAAGGGTACAATAAGGGTTATATGAGATGGTTTACCAAGGTACCTAAATGAATTTTCTATGATTTATAATTATGTTTAAGGGAATTTGTTTTAAAAAAGGTAAAATAAATGATATCTTATAAAGAATTATATTACCATTTATATGTAAAATGTTATGCTTTCATTAAAAAAACATGTGTTTTCATATTTTTCATAGGGCTAATTATTTTCTTCTTTTTATGTCCCATAAAAAGAAATTTTTGATCATACAAATTGTTTTAAATTTTTTCCACAATATTTAAGGATCGGTGAGGGAATTCAAGAGGTGAATTTTATATTCATGAAGAGTTTTTTTGAAAAAAAATCATGTTGTTTTTTAAATGTTATATATTGTGGGAAAATGGATACTAATAGTAAGTGCCCACTATGTGTTATATTGTTTTCTTATGTTCTATTTATGACCTAATTCTACGAAAAATTAAATTGAAAAGATATTAAATGTGAAGAAATGTAAAATTATTGACTTAATCTTAAGATTATGTGATGTTTATGTCCAAGTCCTTATAAATACTTTATCACTTCATTTCACAAATTGAAATAAAATAACTTATATCTAAAATTGAATCATAAATAATGATAAGGAAATAGTAACCATAAGGTATTATTCTACTAAGAGATGAATCATTTGAGTAATTATTGTGAAATTATAATATTTCATAATATAGTTATCAATATTAAAAAAATTAATAGCTTGAATAACTATTCACATATCATCATCTTTTATAAAATTCGTTGTTGTTTTAAAATGGTACATATGAGAGATAGAAAAATTATATGTAATTACAAACTTATAGATATAAAAACAATTTATAAAATAATATATCTAAATAATACACATGATTATTCATGCTATTGTAGACATTATTTAAATGGAATTTCTTCCTATATAGAAAATAAATTGCCTTTTACAAATTATTCTCTTTTTATTATTTTCCTCTTAGATGAAAATTTTTACAACTCTTTTAAAATGAATCTACAATTAATCTCATATATTTTCCCTAACTCATGTTCACTATAATTAAAAATTATTTTTTTCCCTCAAAATTGATATCCTTTTGTAAAATAATATAAAATGGCCAAGAATATTTTTATTATGACTCATTATGTATTTATAAATTAAATAACATAAACTGGGAATAAAGAAGAAAAATTATTTGATTTGGTAAATTTATAATTGGGTATAAATGTCACTAGGATAATCATTATTTGTACCTAATCATTTTAGAGTAGTAGGAACTACCTATACACTTTTTAACTTATGTGTGAATGTCTTTTTTAAAATATCATAATCACATTATCCTAATGAAGTTCATAGAGATGTCACCACATGGTGTACCTGAGATGCACTCTAGACTAATGCTCCTGAGTCTAGTGCTAAAAAATTTGTTTGTTTTAGATGCAATAAATTTTTTTACATCCCTAAAAAAAATAATGTCCTTTTCTTTTTGAAGATCATTTTGGTATATAAATTTGTAAGAATCATGAAACATTAAATAAAAAATACATTAAATGAAAATATATATTTTAAATCTAAATACATTTGTGAACATTTCAACTCTCTTATATCTAAAATAATCAATCACTTATCGAATATCCAAATTATTCTACTCATCAATATCCCTATGAAAAACATTTCAAAACATGTGGTTAGAAAATAGTTTCGAGAAGGATTCTAAAATAGAGTTATCCATTTCCCAAAAAAATATTACAAATCATCCATTGAAAAAAATTCCACAATGATAAAAACATTATTTTAATATAGAATATTGTATAAATATGATATCACTTCCCTATTATAAGTCCATAAATAGTTCCCAAAAAATCATAAAAAAATATATTCCTTTAAAAAATATATAAGGTACTAATAAAATTTTTCTTAAAATCTAATACATGAAATAAAAACATTAAATATCTTTCATATAAAACTTTACTAACTATTTCAATATGAAAAAATAATTTCTTATTAAATATAATTTTGTGAGTTTTCAAAAAAAACACTTCCCATGCATAGAAAAACAAATCATGATGAAAATTGAAGCATTTAAAGGTTTATAATTCATACATTTATTAGTAAAAAATCCATTAAGGTTTATGTTCCCTTCCCATTCATTATTATGTTAATAAATTCCATGTGTGTAATTTTTTATAAAACATTTTAGTACATTCTAGGTTTTTCACTGGAGTTTCCAATAAAAAAAATTTAACTGTGAAAAAGAATGTATATACATACAAGATCACATATATATGGATATATTTCATTTGTGAATAAAATTAATCAAAAAATAATGATAATATGACTCTAGAAACATATATAACAAAACAACAGTAGAATACTGAATCAGGATAAATAATTCTGGAGCATACAATACTTAAAACATACATAGTATCCAAGTGAGAAAATAATTTATGAAGAAAAAATTCAGTCATAAGAATTCACGTTTTAAAATATATCTCTGTATAAAATTATAGTTATTAAAATAGAGTTACACAAAAAAATGATGTTTTTATACTCTTTAAAACCCATTGAAATTAAAATTATATTATAACTTATTCCCTATAGGGGGATTTAATTTTTGAAACAAAATAATTAAAAAATTATTCTCACGAAATGATAATATTTTAAGAGTATTCCACTTACAAATAAAATCATTGAGACATTAAAAAGGAATCCTAAAAATTCACATGACACATAAAATAATATATTTTATTCTTTTTATAACCAATCTATAAAATCACAAATTATTAAAACATTTCACAAATTATAAAATGAGCTTTACAAAATAAATAATTAATTTAAAATTTTTTATACATAAAATTATTTATTATGAAATGACTTTTCCCCTTATAAATATGATTTTTAAAAAAAATATCAGTTACACATCACTAGTTTTTGAAAAAATGGGAATTCGATATAATGTACCCATTACAAAACTAATTTGATTTATTATATTTAAGAGAATTTCAAAAAGGATTGAAACATTTTAAAATATAAATATGTATAATATAATTCCCCTCATACTAACTGTATTAAAAAAAGTTTTTTTAATTTTTTTTATATAAAATGACAATTTTTAAATCTAACAGTAGATTTCAAAACATTATTTCTATAAAATGATAATCTAGTTTTTGGGAAATTTTATATGAAATGATTTTAAATTAATATACCCTTATATAATATTTTAACCGATGACTATGGATTTTCCTCTTCCGTTAAAATAATTTACAAATTCACTATCTCACTCTCTATGGTATAGCCACCCTAGTCTCGAGTAATTGTTTATGTGAAGGGGTTCTGTTTAATTCTAAAGAAATCCCATATTTTGTATTATTATTGAATAATAAACATATTATTATGGGTATTATTATTATTATTATTTTAACTATTTTGGATGTGACTCATTACACAATGTTTTTCCATATGCATTTTAGGTTGACTAAATTATATTGTTTTTTCTCATACCATTTTCTTGTCAAGGCTCCTATGGTGGCTTCCCATAGGGAAGAAAACATTTCATATAGCATTCGCAATCATCCCTCTACTTGAAAGATCCTTAATGTGGAAGGAAAATGGGTATGACCTATGTAATAGGGTGTTGGGTTCTTACACATAGGGGAAGATAAAGGAAACACATGAAGAGAAGAATAGTTAGAAAGAATGATGGGGGATTTCAGTCACTAGGGGATCATAAAGTTATGAAGGAAATTGTATAGACATCCATTAGGGAGGGTTCATCCTAGGGGTCAATAACCTAGTGGTCATAGATGGCTGTGATGATTGATTGATGAGGTGGATAAAGATGGGGGAATGTGGGTGATGATGTCGATTCTGGGTTGATTAAGAACATGAAGACCCCATTTTTTTCTTTTTTTCTATATATTTTATATATTTATACATAACATTTATAAATTCCTACTATAATTTTTGTTAAAGATAATATTAAATATTAATGAATTATATATCTATATTTTTTATAATAATTAATTTATATATATATATATATCTCAAAATTATATTATATATATATTTATTTAAAAAAATTATCATTATTTTTATTTATAAAAAATCTCATTTCTCTAAACACTCTGATGCCCCAAAATTTCTTTCCTATACACATAAATTAATTATTTTAATAATAATTATTTAGTAAAATTTTTAAAATTAAAATCCTATATTATAATAGTAATTTTAGGTATAAAAATTCTATTATCAATAAATAAATAATCTATTATAATTTATAAGATTATTATAATTTTATCTGTATATTAATTAAGAATTTATAAACTATTAATCCATCAAATATTTTTAATTTTAGAATATATAACTTAAATATATTAACTCAATTGAATATACTTATTTATAATTTAAATTTTGTTAATTTTAATCGTTTTATTTTTATATTTTCATCTATTTCAATTAACAACATATTTTTTTATTCAAGAATATTTTATTATAAATAATATCCGTTTAATATTTCATACTCTATAATATTTATTATATCACTATTATAATTATATTAGTAAATTTCTCTTATATATATCTTGAAATAATTCATTATATGTTTTAATACCTATATTTACCAATTTATATTAAAAAATTTTGATATTCAAAATTCTCATTATATTATCATCAAGATATATTTTCATTCAACTAGAGTTCTTAAAAATTATTTATCTACCAATATTAATTAATAGCACATGTTCTATATTTCAAATATTATTGAATATTAATATTTTATATATTCCATTAAATTTTTTAATCGATACTAAATAATTATTATAGTACTACTATAATTAATAATTATCATTAAGAATATATTTTTAATTTATTTATTTTTCTTATAACTACTTTTTAGATTAATCTAAATGTTTTTTTATCATACAATAGGTAATCACCTAAACTATCACTCTATTTGGAATAAAATTTTAATTTCTCAAAATATACCCTAAACATTTATTATATAACACAAATATTATTTTTTGGATGATATATATATATATATATACTCATAATTAGTTGGGTGGTTACATTATCACCCCATAAATATTTTTCATCCTCACAATTAAAATTATTATTTTTATTTACATTATAATTAGGTAAATAACATATATATATATATATTTCTAGATATGACTAATAAATGGTAATATAATTAATGAATTATATTTAAATAGTACTGGAAAATGCTTCCATAAATAAGAGATCTCTATAGAATCTTAGATTCTGAATACTGAAACCCTATAAGGTCCCATATATTCTCCCTTAAATCACAAGGTCTTTAATCTTATTGGACTCATAAATTATAATCACCTAAAACCTAAAAACAAATCTTCTAACTCTTAAATTATCGTCAAAATAATTATCTCCAATGTTTTTAAAACCTATTCTTTGATACCAGCTGAGACACTGAAGAACCATGTTTTTGATTCTAGTGGTAAAAATACTATATGATTGTTTTAAGAAATAAAAAAAATTATCATTCAAAAATATATAGCCTTTAAAATTATTATGATTATTTTTGTTCAGAGTTTTGTAGGATTCAGAAACAATTTTCAAAAGCTAGCTCACTAAAATATACATTTTTTTGAATCTAAATACATATATTAAAATTCATACTCTTCTATATCTAAAAAATATTAATAGTGTATTGACTCTAAAAAACATTCAACTCATCAATAGACCTATGAAAATCATTTTAAAAATTGAGGTAAGGAAATAAGTTAGAAAGAGACATTAAAATATAATTATCAATTTTTTAAAAATACAAGAAAAAATCCACTGAAAATTATTCCTTAAAAGTAAATTTTTTAAAGTAAATTATTTTTTAATCAAAAAATTCACTTCCCCCTTAAAAGGCCATAATTAGATTTTAATAAAAAAATAAATTTTAAAAAAACAATTATTTTAATTAAAAACACTTTAAATTCATAACACAACTTTTCATGAAAACCAATCAATAAAATAAATCCAATAATTCTCAATAATATAAAACATTACTAACTATTTTTATACTTATAATTGATTTATCAGAAAAATAATCCAATAATTTTGTAGAAAAAAACATCACATGAATTGAAAAAAAAATAGGAAGATTCATTGAACTCAAAAGGCCATATATAGAATAAACATATTAGTGGAAAATGTCCCTTTTGGTTTGGTTTAACTCTTAATTCCTCATCATGTTTAAAATTCCCAAGCGGTTAAGGTTTTATAAAACCTCTTGTAGCTTTCCATTTAACAATAGTGTTTTCAATCATATTTTTTTAAAATATGACAATTGATGTATATATATAATTTTGTAAAGACATACACAGGTATAAATATAAATATATATATATATATAGTGATATGAATATAATTAATTAATAATAATCAACTAAAATTCATGATAAGAAAACTCTAGATTGAGATAATGCAAAATATACATGGAATGCTAAATCAGAATAAATAATGCATTAAAATACAATACTTAAAACAAATGTACAATCCTTAGAAATAGTAAACATATGAAGAAAAACTACTTTAAGGTTAAATCGAGTTTTAATAAAAATATTTTATCACATAAAATGATAATAAATAAAATGGAGTTACACATAAAATGAGGAATCTAAAACCCATAAAAACTAAAAAATTAAAAATATAATATTCATTTATGAAGGGATTTTTATATAAAAATAATAATTAAAACACTTTTTCACGTGAAATTATAAAAACATAAAGGGTATTCCACATATAAATATATTTTTGGACACATTGAACCATAAAATTAAAAAACCCATTTACATATAAAATGGTTAATTTTAAACATCTTAAAACTTATCTATGAAATGTAATATTTTTTTAAACATACCAACTTGCATAAAAATTTATTATTAAACTAATAATTTAATTTAAATTTTATAATATATAATATTTAAAAATTTAAAAATTAGATTCCCTTTATAAATAGGGTTTTTAAAAAATTAACCAATGAATATAATGGGCATGGGAAAAAAATTTCATAATTTTTCCCTTACAAAAAAATGGTTAAAAAATATTTAATACGATGTAAAAATGTTTCTAAAAATTTAAAAACAACATATTCTAGACAATAATTCCCTTTATGATGTGTGTGTTATAGAAAATTTTTTTCTGAAAATAATTTCAAATAAAAAAATTTAAAAACAAATTGTTATTTTAAAAACATTGTCCCTTATGGTATGGATATTTTTTATGAAATTTTATAACATATTTTTTTGAAATAAATTCCCCTTTTCTTTTATCACTAACCAATGACTTAAAATCTTCCTCTCATTAACTCCCTCTTAAAGATCATATAAAAACTCACTCTATCAATGTCTTTATAATAGCCCCATGGATCTCATAAAATTATTAATTGGTCTCATATAAAAGAGATTTAATACTATATTTTGTATTATTATTCAAATAATAATAATAATAATAATAATAATAATTTCATTATTTTTTTAACTGATGTAAGATAACATATTCATTATTTTTGGCCTCTTCCATTTTAGGTGCACAAAAATTATTTTTTCCAACTCAAATGCTGCATTTCAAAGATATTGTGGTGGATTTTCACTGTACATGTTTCTTTCAACATCCTAGTTTCAAGCCTCCCTATATTGTTTATTTTTATTACTATAAATGAAAAATGGGAATGATTGTTTTATAATGGTTTTGGGTGCTTTCATGTAGAGAATGAAGAATGAAATATGAGATGAGGAGAGTAGTAATAAGGCATTATGGAGGAGGTTGGTTGTTGGGGGATCACATAGTGTTGTTGTGGTGACGATGATAGTTATTGGTAATACTGATCAATGAGGGTTTTTCCAGGGTTTTTCATTTTAGTGTTCATATATAGGTGTCATGATTGAGAGACAGGGTGGATGCTGATAGAGGATTGTTTGTGGTAGCGTCGATGATGGGATGAGGAAGAAGGCTATAACCCTCTTTTGTATTATTTTTATCCTTTATGTAATATATATATACAGTTAACCATTATTAAATTTAAATATATATTTTTTATTATAAACATAATCTTAAATATTAATCAATTATTTATATGTATTTATAATGTATCCTAATTAATTTTTTTATTATATATTTATCTTATAATAAAATTATATAAATGTGTGTGTGTGTGTGTATTAAAATATTTTAATAATATTTTGTCTATATTCAAAAAAAATGGAAATAGACACTATGATGCCACAATTTTTTTCTAAACTAATAAATTAAATATTTTAATAATAAGTACCTATTATAATATTATTAACATATTTTAATTTGAGATATTAAAATTATATTACCTATACAATAGTAATCTATTATAATTTCTAATATAATTATAATTTTATCAAAATAATATTTTAAAATATATAAAATATAAATCCATAATATATTTTTGATTTAATAACTAATTACTTAATTATATATTCTCAAGTGAATTTATTTATTGAAAATTTATATTTTAAAAATCGTTGTTTTTTTATTATCATTAATTTAATGATAAAACCTTTTTTATTCAATTTTATCTTACTAGGTAAAATCTATAAATAATATTTCATACACTATCATATTTATTATATTATTGTTATAATAATAATAGTAATGTTCTATTATATTTTTCTTTTTCTAATTAATTATTTGTTTTAATATATATTTTTCCCAAATTATATTTTTCATTTCTGATATTCATAATACTCATTAAATTATCATCAGGATATATCCTCGCTTTACTTTAGTTCTTTGAAATTATTTTTATACCACCATCAATCATTAACAAATTTTCTATATTTTATATATCCTTGCATATTAATATTGTATATACTCAAATGTCAATTTTAATTGATACTATATAACTATATAACTAGAATAATAATTAAAAATCATATTTGAGGAATATTTTTTTGAATTAATATAGGATAATTATAACTAATTATTAGGTTATGGTAAATGTTTTTTAATATATGTTAGTTAATATTATTAAAATAAAACATTATTTTTCATAGGATTTATATTTTTCCAAATACAATCAACACATTTATTCTAGATCATAATTATTACATCATGAATGATAAAAATATATATACGCACCCATATAAATATCTGGGTCATTTCAATATCCATCTATGTTTACATGTTATTCTAATATATTAATAGACATTGTAAGTTATGTAAAGTAATACACATCAAAAAAACTATTTTATTGACTCTTGTAGGCTCATCACCCTTACTAGCCTCCAAATTCTGCTTAAAATGTAGTGTCAATTCAAGTAAATAATATTTTATTTGTTTATAAGGCATGATTATCAACCCCCTACCGTAAACCTAGAAATTTTTACAAGTAATATTTTTTTTGTTAAAAATAGATCATAATTATAAACAGTTCATGGTATTAAATTTCATTCACTATAATAAATTAACTTGTATTTATATAGCTTGTTTTTTATTTTTATTTTAGAAATTATTGTTAAATTAATTGTTTAGGTCTCCCACTATTATTAATTTCCTTAAAATTTAATTCAAAATATCCAGTTACAGGGTACTTTGTATAAAAAATATCCATATCTTCCTTTAAATAATGTAGATTATGCTCATCATTCAACCCAAAGGTATTTTTTTAGGATTGAATCTTTCTAAATACTATGACTTAAAATGATTTGATTTATTGATGAAAATTCCCAATCCACAAATCCTATACTCATATTTACTAAATTATAGCCTAAAAAGTATATAATGTATCCTATGAAATATACCTCAGATTCCAATTTGGTTTAATAAACCAAGTTAAATCATTGTAACTCTTTGATAACAATAAATACTCACTGTTATGGATCGATAAGAACCCCAAACTATAGTTGTATTCAAATTGAAGTAATAAATAGTATTAAAAACATAATATTGTCTTTTAGTGGAATTTTATTAGTCTTTATTAAACAATCTAGTATTACCAATCATGATTATTAATTATAACATTCGAACTCTAATAGTAATAAATTAACATGCATAATAATTTTTTTCCATGTAATCATCCTTTTTTATTTGAGCATGATTGTTAATTATTATAAAACATTTATTTGTAATTGAATTTAAAAACTTACCACAAAAAAATATAAATTTATGTGACATAATACTGATCATTAAACTATAAGTTGTATTATTGAGCAATATTATACCAAAATAGATCCCACGGTGAGTAATTTTATGATTCATCCATGACTTGAGTTACAAATTTCTATGTTCTATAGTTTTTAACCTTCGTTTGGATTTAACTTCAACTCCACACTTAAATCACTTTATCATGTAATATATATCTTAAAAATTATACACTCAGCTAAATGTAAGTAGACCATAAATAATTTTAATTGTATTTATTAACAAATAGGTTTTTCATATCATTGTAAAATACAAATTAAGAGGAATAATGCAAAGATAACCAATACTTATTTAATAATAAATATTAAAAATTTCAACCAGAAAATAATTATTTAATAAATCCCAACAAAATAAGGCATGTATAGATAATGAATATTCATAATAAAATAATAATTTTAAAATAAAAGACTAAAAAAAATTTCTTAAAGGAAATGAAATATTATTATTTTAAACAATTAATTTAAATTATTATTTTTGGGTCAACATATAATTTTTTAGTTAAATTAAAATATTTTAAAATTATATTAAAAAATTAATATTTTTTCAGAAATTTTATTATATATATACAGAAACATATAAAATAAGCTAAGTTAGGTGGAATCAAACCTAGTCACACTTCTTATTTTTTTCTAATTTTATTAATAACAAATCCTATTGCAATTGAAGTGGTACACCCAACATGGATGGGGGGAATTTCCCACAATTCATATATAATTTTTATGTTTAATATAAATAAATAAATAAATATTGATATATATAATTTATACACGTAAAGAAGTATACCACACCTTGATCTGAAACTAGAAAACACCATAATTTTATTTTATTTATATTATTCCTTAAATAAGTAAATAAATTAATAAATATAGTAGTCTTATTATTTTGAATCATTTCAGGCCATATTTCTTCTATTCTAGATTATGTGGACTTTGATTCAAACACGATATTAACCATATGAAATTTATGAAAACAAATTATATGAGTTTTAATAAATAAAATTGATATTATAATTATATATTAGTGTGGATACTATCATACCACTTGAAGAAACATTGGTTAGTGAAATCAATGAGGTACATTGCTTATTAAAAATACTTTTTTAATAATCTTGAAAAAATTATCTTGAATACTATTATAATGTATTTTAACAATTTTTCTAATCATATATTTAAATAAAATAAATAAATATTATAAATTATTTTTGATTTTAAATTACCTTCAAATTTAAGTCTCAAATATGATCACAAATCATTGTGATGTTGTCCTTGATTCATAAACTAGAAAAATTATACCATATTGATATATAAGAAAATTCCATGAAACTCTAAATGTTTTTCTCAAAATCTTGGGTTGTAGTAGGATAAAATCAAGTTATTATCATCATTATTTGTTGATCATATGTGAATATATCCCACATTCACTCTTATATTCTTTAGATAAAATGAGAATATTATGTCCAATTCACTTTCAATGTTTTCAGAGGATAATTAGATATTTGAATTCCATGTAAGATAAAATATAACTATTTTTCTACATATATATAGCAAAAACTTTAATGAATTACAAAAGGTACTTTATTTAAAATTAATTTAAATATTAACCCTATAAAACTTCTTAAAACAATATTTTTTATATTTAAATTATTTTTTGAATAAGTTTCCTCAAATAAATTTTTTTAAAATAAATAAATATATTATTTTTAGTTTTTTGTATTGAAACATATATTTTGGAGCATTAACTCGGTTTAACTTCTCATATATAATTATATTATACCATAAAATATTAAATAATTATGTTCATGAATCAAAATTACTTATCTTACAAATAAATTAATTATATATTTTTGGGGCTTGTAAATAATAAGTTATTATATTTATTCACCTATTGAATAAATAAGTGGTGAAATTTAAATCAAATATTATTGACTTGAGTAACTTATGATTCATTTTATACATTCAATATAACCCAAATAAATATCATCCCATATAACATAAATGTATTTATTCATAAAACAAATTTATACTAAATCTAATGGGAATCTAGATACACAAACCATACAACCCTCTAGAATCCTTTATCAGTGTCCATATGTTGATCCCATCGATCGAGAGTGATATATTAAAAAAATCATGGCTCACATGGATAAAAATTTAATCCATTACAACCACAATGATAACCTTCCTTTGGATTCTACCATGTAATGTGGTCCCATTGTCAATTGATATATCATTAATAAAAATTCATAAACATTTGATAATATTATTACATGATTTATCTTTCTTTGAATTACCAAAATGAACATGAATATTAAATTTCAAGGATAGGATATTTATTACGACACTTCCAACTCAATCAATTGGCCAAAAAAAATATTTGATAACTAGAAATTAAAGAAATTATTTTAAGCATCCTATTATTGTTACACCATTCATGGTGCACCTAACACAAGATATTTCACCATAAAAAAATTAAAAATGGCTTTTATAATGATTCTAATTACATTAATCATAACTCAAATTTGTAATTATCTAAAGTCTAAGGAAATGTATACATATTCACAAATAGTAAAATACAATTACATATTAATTGTATAGTGTTTCTATTGGTGTGTATGTCCTCACAGACATCATGTTTGGAGATCAAAAATTATAAAATTCATGAGAAGAATAATAATTACTTATAATTCCCCAACAACTAATTGTTAAACAGATATTGTTACCTATAAGACAAATGGATGTAGATCATATTACATAGTTTTATGGATAATGTAATGGAATCTCTAGGTTATCATTATAGCGAAAAACATACAAAAACCATTAATTCACCAAATACACTAAATTAATTTTCACATAATGTATAGATAATTATAGTCAATATTTTATAAGTTTATGGCATGTATAAATAAAATACATGTCTGAAAAATCAGATGTACATTATAAAGTAATATATACGGTATTAAAGAAAATAGATACAATAAAAATTTGAAAATTTCCATAATAATATTTATAACAATATCGTAATAATTGTCTCCCGTACTACTCATATTATCTTCAATTTCATGAGGATTAAATATAAGAAAAAAGGGTTATCTTGAAAATAATTTAGGGTTTCCTTAAAATATAATTATATGTTGACAGTGAATAATCCTTAAAATATTATCATATATCCATAATCATAATTAGTATTAATATTAAAAATATTGTAACATCATAGGATATAAACAAAGAATTAATCGAAATAGAATATAATAAAAGACTGAATGTAAACATTGTAAAGATATTATAATGGGTTTAAACTGGGTTATCATAAACATATTATGAAGTTTCATTGGCAAGGTACCATAAACATATTATCATGAATCATCACTGAGGTATCATATAGTCAACAATATCTTATAATATATTTTTTTCATTACATATCAATAGATTTATCATTAAAAAATTCAGTGGGTCTCATATAACTTAAGACCCACCCATCACAAAACTAGCCAAAAAATAAATTGAATGCATAATAGAAACATTTATCTATGATCATGTTTTATGAAACCTTTTTCATATTCAAACAATCATCAAAGGTAGATAGTGGTAAAGGTAATGAGGGTGTTCATTAATAGATGTCTCCAAATAATGTATTTTATTATATGGAGAATATAACCCATTATCAAATAAATATATGTAATTTTTAAAACCATGAGTGGAGATAATCTATTGGATTAATTAGTTCTTATGAAGAACTTATCAATACCATCAGTAATCAATTGATGGAAACAATATTGATAAAAATGTATCCTTATGATTGAATAAAAAAAATTAATGGATTATAGTAAAGGAAATAACGGATGTAATGGATAAATCCACTCTAAAAAGTAATTACATTTAACCTATATATTTGATTCATATTTGGGATAAAAATTTATTAATAAATAACTCAATGTTATGAAGAAATCATTATTAAATTTTCACCTTTTATATTCATATGACTTTTCTCATTGGATCTTAGTAAATACTATAAAAGATAAATAATTACCCAAATATATAGGTCCTCCCAATAAATAATTTCATATCCACAATTCCATATACTTAGTAAATACATTGGTATTTATATAACAATGTTTTGGTAGGGTTATAATAGAATAAATATTAATTATTCAAATTTCTCTAAGGAAGCAATAAATGTGTTTAAAGAGGGAGGTAAATAAAAAATTAATAAAAATAAATCAAATGAATAATATTACCATGAATATTGAAGTATAAATAAGTGCAAAATGTAAATTTAAAAAGATTTTAATGAAAATAAAATTATAATAAAACAACGAGAGATAATAAGAGTAAACTCATAAATTACTTAAATATTTCTTGGAACATGAGAGTGAATTCATTTAAGCTCTAAGAACTTCATAAAGAGGTCCATTAAAATGGTAAATAAATATGAGTGAAACTTAAATGGGTTGGAGTGAATAAAAATACACCAAGAGGGAATTCTTTTAATGACTTTAAGAGAACTAATTATGAATCTTTTAATCCATTGGAATAATTTTTTAAGAATAACCAAATCAATAAAAATAAGAAATTATTATTCTTCCCACATTTTTTCACTTACACTTAAGGTAAATAATTTAAATTTAAATGATTTATTATATTAATTTTGTTCTAAACTGATATTTTAATATTAGTATTAAAATATAAATTTTATGGAAATGTTAAATATATTTTAATTGAATAATTTATATTAAATTTTGTTTTCAGATTTAGTAACTCAAGAGGGGTATATAATGAGTTCCCAATAAAATCTATGTTAAAAAATAAAATAAAATAAACCATTTAATATTAACATACCCAGTTATTCAAAATAGTAGTTTAGTATGAGATTTATCTGGTAAAATATTTCTCAATGTCTTATTAATGCTCTATTAAAAAAAATATTGAAAATTACTAACATTTGAAATAGAATCACTTAAACAAAATTCATATTTAAATAGTAGTAAAGAATAACTATCAACTTACATGTTCTGTTTACTAATTAAAAAAATTCATATTAATCACTGAAACAGAGAAACAGAACATAAACTCACAATGAAAGAAAAATTAGGTTCAGTATCAAGGTAAGACCCAATCCCCCACACTGGTAAATCTTCAGCTACCAAGAATATTATATAACAATATTCTAATCCAAAACTTGGATCAGGTATAAAAAAAAGAACTCAAATTTTCTAGGCTCAAAGACTCTTCCATAGTTATTTGTGGGAATAAAAACTACATATTACATACATGGACCTCTTCCATAATAACCATGTGTAAATACTCAAAATAGATAGAAGAGAATATTAATTAATCTCTTATTCAGCACGTGAGTCGATGTGTGCCATTATATAGAGAAATAAAACAAATTTATCAAATTTATATTAAAAAACCGAAAATAAATATAGATGAATAAATAAAGTGTTTATCACTTTTTAATTTTCAAAATACTTATGAGTCCTTATATTTGTCTTGGTTTAGAGCTTGAACTATTTCCTTGAATATTATAGAAAAATAGAGTGTCGTGAAGTTCCATTTTCTATCAGTAAGAATGGATCTAGATATTTAGTATACTCCAATAATTCATAGTCAAAATATATTATGTATACAATATTTAATTTCTTATGTGATAATCATTTGGGCATGAGGAAGATCGTCTGAAATATAAAGAATATAGGTATGAATACCTATTGAAGAATAATTATATTGATCTTCAAGATCCACATACTGACTCTATATTTTCTTAATTTCATCCATGAGAAGCTTTAGTAATAATATTTAAATAATCCTTTGATTTAACTCCCATAAAAATCCATTGGGAGTACTTAATTCAGATCAAGTGGAATAGTGATGGAAGAACTCCTTGTGGTAGTTCATCATTAATGGTGACTCATTTCTGGTGGTGACTCATTAATGGTGGTGAGTCATTCTTATGGTGACTCATTTTTTTTAGTGAGTTAGTTTCGAGGTGTCTCAGCCTAGTGGTGAGTTTATTTGGTATTGGCTCAGTCTGATTGTGAGTCAGTCTTGCATTGGCTCATTTCTGATGATGACTCATTTCTGGCAGTGATTCATGGCTTGCGTTGAATCAGACTGGTGGGGATCATGTATATTATTATCCAAAATTAATCAAATTTATTTACATATGATTATATTATAATAATACATCAATGTCATTATCAATATAACAATCAGGATTTTTGAGCCTTAAAAATGAGGTTGTTCCAACAATCTCCATCTATTTGATGACTACAAATTATAGAATTTTATAAAAAATTATAAAATAGACATAATAATAAATTGGATTTATTTGAAGGTTAAAAATATACTTAACATTTATTATGTAAAATGGTATCCAAATAAGTAGAGTATCAAGGATAAATTTGGTTTTGTTTTTCAAAGGTTAAGTAAATCGTATCCAAATAATATTGGGAGTCTAAATAATTAAGGAATCAAATGAGATGGGGTATTATTGATTAATTCCATAATTATTCTCCCCCTTTTAGTATTATAAAAAATAAAATACAAGAAATAGTAAATAAAAAGATATGAGGATAGATAGAGAGTTTTCAATAAGGACAAAAAATATTGTAGTACATCAAAAAAAAGCTAAATTAAATACAACAAAATAACAATCAAAGACTATAAATAATCTACATTACTATCATTCCAAGAGGTAGGATTAATAGGTCTTTTCCATTTCCAAAGGTAGAAAAAACTAATTCAGAAGTTGAGGATGATGAGGTAGGGTCTAATGGTGCTAAGGTAGTGGTAGGGAGCACTCTGATGATCAATGGAATGAGATTCCTAATTACTTCTACTAGAGACATGTTGAACGACTGGTATGGATGAGGTAAAGGTACTGAGGAATGAGAAGATGTTATGGATATCATGGTAATTTTTTTATAGAGAATCTAATTCTTTACTTTATATATATATAAAAACATTATGAGGTTGAAAAATTCCATAATAATTTTTCCTCCTCTTTCATTAATACTAATTAAATATTTCATCTCCCCCATGAATAACATGATCATAGTGGTTATAACCATTAACCGGAATACCAATTTATTGAAATACGTAGTAATAGATGGCATTCATAGGTTTTTAGCTATGAATATTAAATGAAAATTAAACTCATGCTTAGTATATATCGTGGAAATATATTATTTGATGACATTAGTGTCGGTTTCCTTATCACTTTAGACATTTATCAAACACTCTCTTACCAGTTTATATATTTCCTCCATGTACTGTTTGATTTGGTGTGGATCTTGCTAATGGGATGTATGTATATCACCCATAATAGCATGAATCTCATCTATGACTATGGATTTGATCAAGTTGAAATCAACTAAGGATGAGAAAGGTAGATAATAATATGTATAAGAAATATTACGAACACTCTCCAATCTTGTCAACAATGCATCATAACTAGTATAAAATGAGGTCCTCATGTACTCTATAACATAACTTATGGTTTCCATCTCATCTCTCATCATTTTGTTTTCAATTTCATCTTCCTAAATGTGACAAGTCATCAAAAAATGTTTATGTCACACAACAAACTCAAAAACAATGTCTGAAATAACTTCATAATGCTATATAAAAGGAGGATCTTAATACCTCTAAACTATAATAAAATTATAAAGAAAAATTTCTTTAAAAGAACCTAAATATAATCTAGAAAAAACATTTAATGGTATAACAACAACAGTAGGTATATGAGAAAAATAAATCTCGTTACTAGGCATATCAGCCTTAGTAGGCTATGATCTAGTAGGAACAACTGAGGGGAATTCATGAAGCCCCCCAATATCATCAATCTTCTCAATTAAAAATCCCTTAGGCTCCTTCCCAACTCCAACTGGGGATAATAGTTCAACCATTCTCTTGTTATCTACTATGTTCATCACCACTCCCATTATCATTTGGGTCTATATAAGATAGTCCATGTAGTTTAGAACTTAGGGAATCATCCAATTTAAATGATTCCTCATCCTCTACCAAAGTAGAACCACCCCAAGAATCTCTCAAATATTTTCATCAATGTCCTTGGACTCTGACTATTCTAAACCAATATAGAGAAATCATGGAAACATTTACCACTCATTAACAACAACTAATTCCACTCTTGTAGAAGTCAAATTAGCAGGGAAAACTCTAATTGAACTTGTAGATTTAAACCCTCAATAGATACTCTAGTCTAACCTATAGTAGAGGCAGGATCACTAAAATGTTGACTTTAAAATGATCTATTTAATGACACTGATCTTAATACACCAGGTCTCTCCACGGACCTTACTAAAATAGTTTTAGAAGGATGATATGATTGAGTCATATAAACATCATTAGAATCATCATGACCAGGTCTATTACTATTACTATCCTCATCATCATATCTATCATATCCATTATTATCATCTATAAAAAAATTTAATACCGATATAAATTCTCTAGAATACTAAGAATAACTCTTAATCTACTTATCTACAGATACTTCAATCCCTTCATCATCATCTCTTTCACTTAAGAGACTCTCTCTAGAAAAAAGATAAACATGTGGACCTACAGCTCCAAAATATATGGAAGGAATATTAGTGATATATGGTTCATTACCATTTTTAATAGAGCAAGATAATTTTTATTCATAAACAAACACATAAATATCTTATTATTCATATGAATAAACTATTATCTCATGTGGATCTACGATAAGATCAACTAAGTTCTTTTTTTGGTATGATTATATATATGATTAAATTACTAATAGATTTTTTCATTATATATAACCCATGTTTTCACCCATAGGATTAAATTCACTTTCATCCTTTTATAGATAATATTAGTTAAGAGGAAACTACTACACAATACTTCATCTTCTTCCTCCTCAAATGTCAACAACATTTTTTCCAAGATAGAAGAAGTCATCTTTGGGTAAACGAGAGAATTATACATAGAAGTTGACAAACACATTTCCATCATGTGAACCATGAAATATATAAAAAGGTTAATTTTAACCCATCATTTTATAAATAATGGAAGATAAAAATCATGAAATTTCATAGTAATGAAATCACCTTTTTAGGGGGGGAAATTCTTAATAAACTTTAATTTTTGTTTGTATTATTCATATATCTCACTAGTCGAATGAATTCTTAGAGAACTTTCACTAGCCAGATCAAGTAGTGAATCCTAATAAACAAAAGATTCACTATCACTGGGTATTATATCTTTATAATCTTCAAAATATCCTCTATGTAGCACATTTATACAATTTTCCAATTCATTTGAAGAAAAGGTAAACTCTTTACCATCGATTATTCTCTAAATCAAATCTTTCTTCTTTCCAAAATTAAACTATGAATACATATAAAATTCATGAAAAACCCTAGTATAGAATGGTTTTTAATTTATGGGGAACCAGTCTACACATCCCTGGTCCATTATCACCCCTGCAACCAATGACTTATTAGTTACCAAAAATTCAACATTCAATTCATTTTCGTTAATAACCACACTATTCGAAAGATTCAGGTTCCTTGACTTGATATTTTCTCTAATTGGTTCTTCTGTAGACTAATTTGACGGCATCGATTCATTAGTAAATGAATCAAAAGGGTTCCATACTCTCACCATTTCAGTTAAATAGAATGTTGAAGTAATGTCACAAGAAGGATGATCGTTGGGAGACAAAGGGAGGGTGATGCGATTCAATGGGAACAAGTGTGAGAGTGAGTGGTTCAAATTCAGTTTTTAATACTGATTTATCATTTATTCATTTGAATATATAAAATATAATAACTTAGAAAAAATCAAATAAAAAATGAAAAAGAATCTTGAAACAAAGACAGGTATAAAAAAAGACCAATAACATCCCATTAGTGGATCACCCCAATGGTGGCATGACCAAAAGTGACTTGTATAATGGTGGATTGTCGAATGATGACTTATGCATAAGTGGCTTGTCCAATAGTGGCTTGTATGATGGTGAATTTTCTAATGGTGGCATGTTGAATAGTGTCTTGTCCAATGAGGTTAAAGACCAACCAATATTTATCATTCATAATTCATGTTTGAAGTATTTTATTCTCTTCGAATTCTAGGGATTTTTTAAAATATAAGAAAAAAGATGTTCAGTTCTTATGAATTCAAAATTTGTATAATTCTTTTTGATATGGTAACTCATGAAGTGATGCCTTACATCAATATTATTTTTTCTAGAATGAGATAGAATATTTTTAAAACTATTTACTGCACTGATGTTGTCTCAAATTATATAGAAATGTCCGAATTTATATCCATAGTCTATAAAAGTGTGTTTTGTGAAAAAATATTGTGCATAGAATAATCCTAAAATAATGTACTCATCATTATAATTGTATAATAAAAATGAAATATTATTTTTATAACACCAAGATACTATAGACTTTGCTAAATGATGCGATGTTCCTTAGGTGATTTTTCATCTAACGTTAAACCAATAAAATCCATATATGAACAACTCAATAAGTCAAATCCTTATTCTATTGGATAATATAGTCCAATTGTTTTGTATATTTTATGTATTTGAAAACCTTATATCATAAACTATATGAGACTCGTTAGTATTTTCTTAAAAATGGGCACACATACACACAATAAAAATAATATTTGGTCGGCTATTATTTAAGTATAGTAGGATTCCAATCATACCTCTATAATTTTTTTGAGACCCTAAATTTGCAGTTTCATCATGATGCAGTTAATAGTTAGTTCGCATGGGAGTATCCCAACATTTATCACTATCCAAACCAGAACATTTTAGAATATATTTCATTTACTTCATTTTATTTAAAATAATCCCATATTTATTTGGAAATATCTGTAAACCATGAAATAATTTTTATTCCCCAATTAAACTCATATACAATTTTTTCAACATTTTTGAAGAATAAGAAAAGAAAAAAATTAGAAACCCAAAAATACTATCATTTATATAAATTTTAACTAATATATTATATGTCCAAATTATATTTAAAAATAGAGTAGGATAGGATATACCTTTTGAAAATCCTTTACAATCATAAAAAATTTGACTCTATCAAACCATGGTCTAGGAGATTTTTTTAAACAATATAAATCTTTTGTTAATTTGGAAATATGATTTAGAAAATGAATGTTTTGAAATCAAGGTGCTTTTTCACAAAAAATTATCATCACCTATATAACCATTTTAGAATTAACTTTTGTCATCCATTTGATATAGTTTGAAATTAAAGCATGCTGAATAAGCAACCAAAATTTTACTAGGATCGTTTATATACACTGGTGAAAAAGTTTCCTCATAGTCAATTCCAACTTCTTGAAGGTATCCTTGTGAAACCTACCAAGCTTTATTTATTACTATAGTGCATGACTCATCATCTTTTTTTTATAAACACCCACTTATTGACTACAGTTAGAGTGTCTTTATATATAAATAAAAGTCCCAAAACATTATTCTTTTCAAAATGATAAATATACTCTTGTGTTTTTATCACCCATAATCCATCATTAATTACACCATTGATGTTCTTAGGTTCAAGTTGTAATAATAATGCTTGATATTCAACATGATTTCTAACAGAAACTCTAGTTTTTGTACCACCATATTGGTATCTAAATACAAAATATAGATGATGGTATTTATGATTCAAAAAAACTCTATGAAAATAATATGTAGTTATCTCTGGATCATCTATAGTTCCAGGTTTGGCTTCAGGATGTTCCTTATAACTGAATGAGTTTTATTATTATTTTACAAAAAATTTAGAAGGTTTGGAATTGATATTTACAACATACATATCATCCTCACTATTTATAAAGTCTTTTAGGCTAATGGTGATCATTTTAATAAAATTTTATCTGAACATACTCTCACAAACTTGGTTCTTTTATTAAACACTATATATGATTTAATAAAAATTATATAACTAAGGAAAATTTCTTCATCACTTTTGGAAGAAAAAATTGTCAATATTATCCTTAGTGTTAATAATAAAGTCTTTAAACAAAGTCAAATGTAATTTACCTTTAACCTCATACTATATCATATTTCATAATGGGTTTTCTATATAAGAGGTCTAATAAAAACTCTATTAATTATATAACAGGCTATATCCACACCATCTTCCCAAAAATAAACTGTAAGTTCATACTCATTAAACATGGTTTGGGAAATTTCTTGAAGTGTTATATATCTTATTTCAATAATATTAAAATTCTTACATGGGGTCCTAGGATAAGAAAAGTTATAATTATATCCATTTTTGGATAAAATGATTCAAATTTTGGATTTTTTAACACACAACCTTGATCATTTATTAAGAACATAATCTTATTTCCACTAATATTTTCAAAAACATTAGTATAATTCGTTAAATAATAGGAGGCATCACATTTGTGATCTAGAAATAATACCCAAGTATACCTAGAAAATTCATCTACAAGGACATAAATATACAACATACCATTTAAATTAGAAACTCTTGATGGTCTAAACAACTCAATGTGAACCAACTCTAGTTGTAGAGAAGTTGAGACTTATTTCTTTTATTTGAAAGATATATTGTGTTGTTTTTATTTTTGACATGGATTATAGAACCTATCATTTGAGTAAATTTATTTTTCCCATTGGTGAGGCTTTCTTATACTTTATTTAGTTTCTCAAAAAAAAATTAACTCATTTTTTTCCTTTAATTGTTTACCATTTATCTATTTTTTAATAAAATGATCATATTTAAAATTAGTAGTCAAAGTATGTTTTTTTCTTTAGATTTTTATATTTATCATAAATTTAATTGAATGTATCTTCAATAATTTAAAATTAATCAAAATTAACTTCATTAGAAATTTTTTCATAATTATTTTCATATCTATAATAATTTGAAATATGTACAAGAGAATTAGAAAATATATTACATACCTCATATGTGTTTCTCATAAAACACATGATATCTCTATCATGCTTATCCTCTTGGGTAGTGTCTGAATCAATAGAGTTATTGTTATAAGAAATACAATTTTCATTCATTTATTTCTTGTACCTATTATCCTTTTTATCATATTTTCTTTTATATTTTATCTTAGGATAGTCATATTTGATATGTCTATTCCTTTTATACTCATAGAAAATGATTTCATGGGAATCATCATCTTTATTCCAATCCATTCTCTAGTTTTATCTATAGTCATATTTAAGACTATAGAATTCTATAATAAATAAATTCTTTTTATAATAAACCCTTTTGAATCTTATGTCTATATGGGATATCACTTCATCACTGTTAGCGGGATGTTCTTAATCACAAAAACATTCAGCTAGAATTGTCTTCTTTTGTTTTGAGATAGTGGATTCAAAGGATACGAATTTTCATTCTGGTTCATACACATATTATCTATTAACAATGATTTCTTCATCAAACATCATAAATTTTCTAATTACCTCATTCATAGGTAACATACTAACATTACATTATTTTATAATTAACATCGATTTCCCGATTCATCTTTTTGGAAGACACCTCCCAAAGTGCATCACTCAGTACATATCAGAAATAGGATTTCCTAGTGATTGTATTGTATTCATGATCTCATTAAACCTAAGATACATGATAGAAATTGGCGTATCATGTTTCATTTTAAATGTATCATATTTAATAGTGTCAGTATTTAAGAACATTTCATTTAAATTACATGTTTCTTCATGAGAAAAAGTTTAATTTTACCAAATCTCGAATACAATTTTACATGAATATATTCTGTTGAATTCCTCATCACCCAAAGAAAAGTAAAAAAACATTTATAGATTTATAGTTATTATTATAGGAATATTTTATAGAATAACTCCATATAACTTTAGAAGTTTGATTAAATTAATATTTATCTTTAATTATACTCCAGATATCAGTACCAATGTTCTCAAGATGAATTTTCATTTTAATTTTCCTACGAGAATAATTAGTTATATTAATATAAGTTAGTTTTTTAGTAGGAGATCCAATATTTTTATTATCCATATAGATACATTTTGAAATAAAAACATTTGAGAACTTTAAAACACATCTAAAATCATATTTTAAATATATTTAAAATCTATTGATATCAAATGTAGGTAGTAGGTAGTAAATAAATATAGAGGTTTGTTGAGTTCTCAAAATATTTTTTGTAAAAAGAAGATCAAATTAAATTCCATGATTAAATGAAATTTTCTTAGTTAATCAAAACAGTACTATAGTATAGTTTTGAACATTTAAGAGATTTATCAAAGCTTAATTAGAGATAAGATAAAGCAATATTTAAAATTACTTTACATTTTTAAATATATTTACATAAAAAAATCTATAATAAACACTAATTAATAATAATTATCAAATTACATGTTTTTACTAAATAAAAAAATGGATCATAAGAATTTAAACAGAGGAAAGAAAACATAAATCTATAATAGGACAAATGAGGGGTTTTATCTCAAGCCAAGACCTAGTCCCCTCCACTTGGAAATAACCAACTTATAAGAAGATAATATAACAATAATATGATCCAAAACCTAGATCGGGCATAAAAAAATAAATCAAGATATTCTGGCTCAATACCACCTCCATAGTTAAACATGTGAATAAAAACAACATAGGCCAAGAATAAACCTATTTTATAATAATCATGGGTAAATAGAGAAAATATATAGAAGAGAATATTGATTATTCCCTAGTTTAGGTGAAAGTGTTAATTTGTGAAGTTATAGAGAGAGATACAACACACGTCTTTAAAGTACAAGGAAAAAAGAGAAAATAATTATAGATAAAGAAATTAAGTTATGCTCAGTTTTTAATTCTCTAGATGCTTGAGAGTCATCATATTTTTCTTGGTGATGATATTGGACTATTTCTCTTAAAAATTTAGGAAAATAAATGTCAGAAAGATTATTTTTCTGTCTATAAGAAATAATATATATATTCTATGTACTCCACTCTTTCATAGTTTAACACAAGTATTTATGAATCATGTGAGTTCTCATGTGATGATCATCTCTGCATTAGCGATATCCTTTGAAATATAAATCACTATAGGTTTGAATACCCATTAATGAATAATAATAATGATTATATGGATCCTTATACTAATTCTGAATTTTAGTCAATGCATCACTGAAAAGGGTTTGGAACAATCATTTAATAATCCTTTTAATTAACTCCCATAAAATATCTACTGGGAGAATTTAATTCAAATCAAGAATAATAATGATGGTAGCACTCCTAACGGTAGGTCATTTCATGAGGTGAATCATTTTTGGAAGTGATTAAGTCTAGTGGTAACTCATTTCTAATGGGGATTCTATCTAGTAGTCACTCAGTATGGTTATGAGTTAGTCTGGTGGTGACTCATGTATTTACTTATCCAAATTTTAACAAATTACTTTATAGAAGAATATATGATCATAAAACAACTATGAAATTAGTAACATAATAATCATGAATTGGAGAATTAATATATGGAGTTGCCAACATGTTCTGTAGGCTACATTATTTGTTTCATGTTAGTTATTTTATTTGAGAATAAATTTTTTTTAAAATAAACATTTATTATGTGAATTTAAGTCATAATAAAAATTATTAATTCATTTTTATATCATAATTTAATATTCAACTAAAAATTTACATTTTTCAACTGTTTCCCAAAATTCAACCTTTATTTTATAAAACATATCATTTAATAATGTGATTTTGTCAAAATGTTATATTGTATACAAAAATATTATTTTAAAGAAAGAATTTTGGTGACAACATTCTATATAGAAAATTTCTTCATGAACCTAGTTCACTAATATGGATCTCTTTTATTTGATTTTTAGGCTGATATCATTTTTTAGTAGCTTTAGGTTCGAGTTTTGAAATATTTAGTGCTTTCTCCCTTTTATATGGTGACTCCATTGTTTGGGTAAATTTTGTGCTTTAAATAATAATAGTGTTTTAAGAAATTACATTATCCTTTTCATGGATAGTGCATGGGTTGGTAAATCCTACGACCAAACCATGTAGGCACCTTCTTTTTGTCATGTTCTGGATGCACAATAGGAATATCATTTATATAATTTTGAATCCTAACCTTGGGAAATTTCTAGTTGACCTAAAATTATTGTCACGAACCAACCCGGGTCGACCCTGAACCGGTCACCCGAGCCGGTCTGCGACATGGCCCGAGAGGCGTTCCCGATCCTCCCGGGTTGGCGACAAGCGCCAGGGCATCTATAGAGGCCGTGGGAATGATTTCGCCCAATATAAATAAATAAGAAGTAGAAAATAACACAGAGTAGCGCAGAAAAGACAAACCAAATAAAGTGACTAAACATGATAAAAGAAAAAGAATAAAACTGACCAAACACGACGTCTGAACAAACTCCGTGCGACCTTGCAGGTCGCTCTCCGACTCAATGATCAAATTTCACCCTTGGCGAGCGCACTCAAGCTATAGCCTGCACAAACACTAAAAACAGAAAAGAACTATAGGCGTGAGTATTAAAACTCTGTAGGCTAGCCCGATATCTATTCCCAATGAACTACCTTTAAAATAAAAGAAACATCCTTTCAAGTTTGAACTATAATTTATAAAATTATGTTTTTTTAAGTATTTTACTTAAAAAAAAGTACGAACCATTGCCCTTGTCCATTTCAAAATTCGGGTTCATTTAATTAGTGTCAATGACATTTCAGGAAAGGGGGAAAGTGATGTTTAAATTTTCAAACTTGTACAAAAGGGATTAAACACTTTCATTTGAAAACAATTTTTTAGAAACCTTTTCAAAAAAATAAATTTATCACTTTCCAAGGAAAAAAATATGCTAGAATGCACAATGTAAAACATACAGCAAGGGAAATGTTGGTATACATGTGAGCATCTTAATCATTACTGCAAGCTACAAAAGCTGAATAGACATGGGTGAACCTAGGAGATCGAGAATAAACCAGAAGACACCAATACATGAGAAATCATCCTTATCGACTTGTCACGATGAAACCAAAACGCACAATACGCTCGACCATCCACTCACGGGCAGGTCAAGGGCAAATCCCATAGTAATAAACCCATTATATCCACCTACTATGGGCCACTGGTCAGTACCATAACCTACCAGTGTAGCAATCATTCTTAGAATATTCTCTTAATATGCCAGATTCCCATGTCTCAAGTGTTTGAAAAAGGGGAGAGCCAACTGATGCCAACCGAGCATCCAATCATAGACATATATATATATATATATATCACAACAGGCATCACCCCGAGCCACTCCGTGGAACAACCTCATGCCTTTAAACTACTCACGTACCTGGGATCCACTAAGAGCGGCCTCCCAAACAATCAATTGCAACTAAGGCATGAGAGTCGTCCTAAGAGGGTTTTATCAAAACATTTTCATTGCTTTCCATAAAGTGCCAAATGGGCATTTAATACATTTCACAAATGATACTCAAAGAAGGTACAACTTCTTTATGAGACAAAACCCAGTTTAAAACCATTTAAAAAACCCCAAAAAAACACTACGTCACAGGCTGACAATATTTTTATAAACCAAACCAAAACAAAACATTTTATTTTTCCAAATAACCTTTAAAATCCAACCAGACAACTTCTTTAAAGAACCAAAGTACTTTTTCACGCTTCAAAAGAAATCATTTATCATTAAACCAGAACTCCATTTTATATTACATGAAATATGTTTAAAAGCCAAACGGGCATTCTTTCATTATTGGGTGTCCGCTCGTCAAAAGGATGTTTCATGTGTCCTGTATAAAATAAACGGCTCCTTTTTACACTAAATAACCATTTAAAATTTCACTATCTTATATTAAAAATTAAATATCGTATATTATCTCATATTTATTAAAATTAATAAAACATTTATTTTGAACAATTAGGGTGCACAAACAGCATGAAATAATGTAACTTAAATTTTAAAAGCAGTGCAAAGGGAACCTACCTCGGATACACGATGGAAGAAAACGACGCATGTTCGAAAAAGAGCGGTAAAGACCAACGCCCTCGAAACTGAAACGCGACGACGAAGGAACTTCAGAAACAAGGTGCGGTGACGACGCTCACTCAGAAACACCCTGCGCGGGTCCTAAAAGTCCTAAGACAACAAATAAAAACTCATCATCAATTAAAAACTCACACGATGATGATGATTATAAAAATAATAAGAGTAATAATAATAATAACAATAATAATAATAAGAATAATAAAATAATAATAATAATAATAATGAGAATAAAAATAATAATAAAAAAATAATAATAAGAATAATAATAAGAATAAGAATAATAATAAGAATAATTAGAATAATAATAATTATTATAATAGTAACAATAATAATAATAATAATAATAAGAATAATAAGAATAATACTAATAATAATGATAACAATAATAGTAACCATAATAATAATAATAATAATAATAATAATAATAATCCTAAGAATAATAATAATAATAATAGTAATAATAATTACAATGATAAAATAATAATAAACAACAAAAATATAAAATAAAATAAAACAAACAAAACAAACCTGGCACAGAGGGAAGTTCGAGCGGGTGCAAGGGAGGGGCGAAGGCAAGGGAGACCAGCCCGGCTGGGGCACAGCGACGGACCGAGCAGGGTAGGAGGCAGAGGCCGGGGTGCGGCCGGTGCGTGATGGCCGAAGGCGGCAGGAGGGAAGGGGTGATGCGGGCTAGAGGAGAGTGAGGCAGCGCCGCTGTGCGTAGGGAGAGGAGGTCGAGGCAGTGGACAGCGGCTGGGTTGCTTGAACAGGGGCCGAGGGCGCCGTGCAGGGAGGTGTGGCTGGGTGATGCTGGCTATTACGAGAGAGGGAGCAAGGGCGGCCGAGCGGGGTGAAGGGAGGTCAACGCGGATGTGAGGAGAGGGAGGCGGACGCAGACGCAGAGAGAGGGAGGCGGACGCGGAGAGAGGGAGAAAGAAGGAAACCCGCGGAAGGGGAGAGAAGACTAAGAAAGGAAGGAGAGAAAAGGAAAAGAAAAGAGAGAAGGGAGAGAAGAGAGAAGACGGGAGGGGGGGTGGCGGCCGAGAGAGAAGGGAGGAAATAAAAAACGGACTGGGCGGCCTGCTAGGGTTAGAAGGAAAAGAAAAAAAAAAGAAAAGATAAAAGAAAAATAAAATAAAATCAAATCAAACAAACAAATCATAATAATAATAAATTACAATAATAATAATAACAATAATAAAGATTAATGACAAAGAATATTTAATAATAATTATAATATTATCCGCAACATTTACAACTTCATTAATTATTTATTTATAACATAATTATAAAAATAATAAAGATAAAAATAATCATAATGATAAAAACACAAATGATAAAAATATTCATTTCATCTTAAATAATAAAAATAATTATTAATTTATAACTATAGATGTGCGCATTAAATATAGACTCTATTCAAAATTTTCCAAAGACAACGAGATGTGCAAATACCCGGGCAGGGACACGCGGGGTTTCCAAAATAGGATCCGCTCGCGCGCCCAACGACGGCGCGTCAAAAAGCACACTTTTTAACAAAAACTCAAAGACCTGGTCCGATACTGAACACGAACCGCATCAAAATAATTTAAAGTCAAAGAAATCATAAAATAAAATAAATGCACATGTCGAGGTGTGACAATTATGAATTTTATTTTCCTACCTATTTTATTTTAATGGGGTTTTCCTCTTCTCCCTTCCATTTTGGTCAGCTAGATGTGGGTTTTACACATAAGGGATTCTCCATCCCACTAATCTTTTTTGGACATTAATCTCCCTCTTCAAAATAACTTCTCATTATAAATCGTCCATTTACTCTTTTTATCCATTTATTTTTTTATCATAAACTTTCCCTTTTATTCCCTTTCTTTCCAATGAAAGCACGGTGCTTTATAGGTGGATTTTATGGTTCAATAAGGCTATAATTTTGAATTTTGAGTGCCTTGGGATTGTAGGGGATAATTATTTTTTTGTGGGGTCCATTTCTATTGAAGGTTACTCCTTGATTCATCTTGGATTGGGGTAGGATTTTTTTTAACTATATTTATTTGATATTTCATTTTATTATTGATGTTTTATAATGAAATTATTTAATACTTTTATCTTATAAGTGATAACCATAGAATATTTAATAATTTATTTTCAGGTTTATTCACTTGGAATAATGGTTCTTTTAATATTTTTATTAATCTATAAGGTGATTTTTGAATTATAATAATTTGAGAAATTTTTGTACTCGTTTTTCTTTAGAAAATTTTATAATTAATGGAATTTGACACAATTTGGGTCTTAAATTGTTAAAAATATGTTCATCAAAGAAGGAAATTAGAAATAAAGTAGTGTTCTAAAATTTTGAGTTGTATACAGAAAATAGAAATTATTATTTTTCAATTTGATTTTAAATTTAGAAATATATAGTTACTTTTAATAATTTTTTTATGGTGGATACTATATCATGGAAAGAGGATAGAAATTATGATTATTTTTTAAATAATGACCATATGGAACCTTGAATGTATATTTTCATGAGAATGTGGGACCCTGTACTGAGAAACTATGTACTTGATTTCATAATGTGAATTGTGGCCTCAATGGAACTCTATACATTTATATGACATGGATTCTTGTAAGTGGGAATGTTTCTTTTGAGGGATGTAGATATTAGTTAATAATTATTATTATGTGATTATTGTTGATTTTTTTATTCATTATTTTCTCACATATATTCATTTTATTTCACTAGAACCCTTGGAACTAGGAAATAGGTCTGATGTCATGATACACTAGTTACCTTACTCACTAGCTAGTTCACCCATGTTAATTATTGTTTATGTTAAGGGAAGTTAACCAAAAGAGTTTTATGTGGCAATATAAGGTTGTTTATGATTTTTTATGTGACATAGATTAGAATATGGTTTGTATTATAATATCTTCTAGTGACATTATTCTTTTGGATCTAGTGAGTTTCCAATGATATATTTTAGTTATGTTAATATTACATAGGGGATTCCCATTATCATATTATTTTCTTTCACTGTAGTTTGATAGGTATCTATGAAACCATCGAATAGTTTTGATATTTTATATATCTTATTTTATAGATCATATAGTGCCCCTTTAGACTACATTTTCATTTTTTGGATTCATATAGCTTTCTAAAATGTTATTAAATATAGATATAAAATTGTTGTAAGAAATATTTGTGTAAATAGATATAATTTAAATGAATAAAAATTATGAAAAATTTAATGTTCTATCAAGGGTTTATTTAGTTTATGAGAAAAGAAGTGGTTTTATTTAATACATTCTTTTTAAATGGTGTGTTGACTATGAATTTGGAATAAAATGTATAATTTTTTATTATAAATTAATGTAAATAAATATTTTCAATCTTTATTTAAAAATTGAAATAATGAATTTTTTTTTGTAGTTATTGCCAAAAATCCTTAGTAGAGTCTTCTTGGGAATAGTTTCACTTGCACCTCATATAAAATGTGGTGTGTGTGCAACACTTAGGTTTTATATCTTTTTTCTAGGTTTTTATCTTATTATTATTTAATGTTTGGGATGGAAAAAATTATGGATTAGGACAAGGTATTTTGGTATTTTTTATATAGGGATATTTGATATTGATTTGGATTTATTTTTGTTTCTTAGGATAATTATGTATTGTATAAGTAATCAAACTATGTATTTGTTAGTCTTTCATTGTATGTTTTATGAAATCATTCTTAAAAAAAAATTTATAAAACATGGCAAAATGTGGAAGAGATTCCCGATTGTATAGTAAAACTCGATCGGATTTTCTTTAAAAAAATTCTACCGATGTATTAAGTAATTACTATAAGGAAAATGAAAGGAATATATGTATTCAAAATAAATAAAAAATGGAGAAAAATTTTATATGGGTTTATCATAAAAGGATCATATAATTTCCATTAAGTGGAAATGAATCATAAATAAACCTGATAAAAATGATTTTGAAAAATAAACACCATACCGCTTTGGTAATCTCTGAATCCAAACCACATTAAGGGGATATACATACATTTATATATATCCCCAAATGTTTCATTATAATCTCAAAAAATAAAATTCATGGGATTTATATACACAACATAAAACGAATAGTTAGTTAATATGTCATGTGTCGCATAGAAATAAAAGTGACACTAAAGTCACTCAACTCAAGATAAAATTGTTTCAAAAGTACTCTAACTTCATGTATAATAAATTAAAATTTATTATAAATCTATAATATAATATTTTACATACTTATACTATCATATATATTCTGGTTATGACGTTACAACACCCATTTATAAATAATTACTTATTAAAATCATCGTTTCCTGGTTTTAATTGTTTTGTTTTTCATAAAAGTTTTGGTTCAACAGTTCTTATCCTTATAAATTAAAATAATTTACATCATATGCAGAATTTTATTCAGGAAATTTATACAATTTTTAATCAATATATTAATATTTTAAATCACCCAAAAATTTTATAGATAGAAAAATTAATTACACTGTTCTGGTTGGTGGGGGGCCACACATACAAATGAATACTGTTTTAAATTTTCAATAAATGGTATAAAATAATTTAAAATAATAATTAAAATTTTAAAAAAATTATTATATAATCTATATATTAATTAAATATATACTTATTATCCTCTATGTAAATAATAAATGAATCGTGTTTCTCTGTGGAGGTGGTAGTAAAAAGACATACACGAGTAACATTATCGTTTTCTAATAGATGAGAATGTAAGAAGGTATATATGATATTTTTAATATAAAAGAAGAATTATTTCATAAATACCATAAAGAAAATTTAAACTAATAAAAATAACCATCCTTTAATTATGGTTATGGAAAATGAAATGTATCATTATGTGCAGGTGGTATTCTACATGTACGCACAAGTGATACTTTCACTTCCCATTTTATGGAAAAGAGAAATAATAATGGTGGTTACATAATCATAATCAATTATAAGTATAATTATTATTTTTATTGTATTATTATATGATGAATACTGAATAATTATAGGATGTATAAGAATAAATAAATTGAAGGATGTTGGGTAAGATGATTACCTCTTCTTTTCTAGGCCTCCTTTCAATCCCATTTTAAGGACACTTTGAATAGTCTTTTAAGATTAAAATCACCTATAAATAATTTATAATAAATTTTGGAAGATAAATGGTCAGTTTTTGGTTGATCTATATTACCTAATGTGGTCTACATAAGATAATGGGTTGGAGTCCTCTTTTAAGGGAGGGAAAGTAAACAAGTGGAATTACGTAAAAAATTAAATATATTAAATATATTTCTCAAGTATAATTCTTCCAATTATCCATGAATTAGAATTAAAATAGTATATTCTCTAAATATAATCATCCAATTATATTTTTTAGTTTTATGGATCACTTGAAAATTTATCATTTGTTTTAACCCCTCCATTAATCAATTTTAACCTTAAATGCGGTAATAATTTCTTCAGTCGTAAAGGGTTATAATTTTACATATTATGTAAACATTGGCTCATAAATGGCCAATAGATGAAATGTTTTACCATATAATACCCTACTTTTCCTCTTTATTGTTTTTATGATTTTTAAATAATTTAATAAAGTATTATTTATCATAAAATATCATTGATTTCAATTTTGAGTCTATGAATTTAATATTAATTTAGGAAATCATGATGAAAAATTAATTTGAATAAAAAAAAATTAAAGATAAATTATAAATTATTATTTTATATAAATTTCATGGGGCATCACATGTATTCCAAAAGATATTACATTTTATTTTTTTAAATAATCTATGTTGATTTGTATACACATTTCCCAACCATTGTGTTAGTGTTTGTAAATGTTTAAGGAAATTTTACCGTTTGGAAAAATAAAAAATAAATTAACATAATAATAATAAATTAATTTATTATTAAAATAAACTCGTATATTCAATAATTAAATATTCTTATCCCTATGTGAATATATAAATGAAATTAAAATTATGATATTGACTTTGGGGAATTTTCTTTATTTAAAATAATATAAACGTCATTATTTTAGAAAAAATGGCAATAAAGTACCATATATTATAATTTTGGATGACCAAGATTCAATTAACCCCATAAAATTAAATAAATACAAGGTTAGGGTTGACTTTGAGATCTTACCTCATGGTTTTAACCCTATTTTTCCCAATTTACATTCACCAAGGTGACATATATTTACCCTGGTACCTATTCATAATGACCAAAAATAAAAGGGTGTTCATTACCAAATTTGAACCTCATGATTCCATGTATAGTATTCATTTTATTGTACTCAATATCTAAAACTGGTATAAATTAATTTACATAGGAATTTTTAAATCACAATGGAAATTGTATTTTTTTAAAATGTGTTTTTAAACATAAAAATTAACTTATATCAAAATTAAGAATACTACTAATTAAAATATAATAAATTAGAATATTATAAATAAAATAAATCATTTTTAACTATAATACCATATAGAAAATATAATGGAACTTTTAAATTATTTTTTTTAATTAAATTAAATGAATGTATTTGAGAAAAATATATTTTTTTATATTTAATGAAAAATCAATCATTTTGAAAAAAATCCCATAATTTCACCCAATTTTAATTTTGATATGATGATTTCAAAAAATATGTTAATTTATAAAAAAAATACTAATTTTTTCAAAAAAAATTCATAATTTTAACACAAAAATGGAATAAAAATCATTTTTAAAGAAAACACATCTTTGAAGCATAAAACGATTTCAATAAAAATTACCTTCTTACATCCTATAAATTAATAAATATATTTGTATTGTTTTTTAAATTTATTTATAAATTTCATAATATAGTTAACCATATTCATACCCAATAATTCAATTGATAGGTTAAATTTTGACATCTAAATAAATATATTTTTATATAATATATAAATTCTCTTAAAGTTTAGTTTTGGGAGTTAAGAAATCTATTGAAATTATTATTCCTCTGAACAATATTTTCAAGTTGTAACATGCCCCCCCCAACTCAGATAAAATCTTCCATCCTAATTTTAGCTGGGTGAAAAAAAATATTTGAAAATAAATCTATTGAAAACCCATGTCATATAGATGGATAATAAAACATCCAATAAAAAGGGGAAGTGGGAGACATAAAGGTTACCTAAAATAAGAAATAATCAGGTACCATGATAATGATAAAACTACTGGGATGTTAAATTATAAATATGAAGGTTAAAACTAATTTAGAAGAATTAATATAGTGTGATATAGAACATATTCATACAAAACTAATTGACACAAAAAATAGTTAGGGGTGAAAAGACTATAAATTAATCATAATTAAAGGTATATGGATAACATTTTTATTTAAAGATATTTTACATAATGTTGAGGGAATACATTACAGACATGTAATAGAAAATGAGAAAATTTAATTACTTTATTTCCATAATTTCTTCTTTTTCATGTTTTTTGATTAACCTACACTTCATCTCTTACTCTAATAAATGATTAATCAATATGAATTTTCCATTCTATAGGAACTAAAATAAACAATTAATGGATCATAATATCCATAGAAGTGTGAAAATTCATTCCTTATTTCTATAAGTATTTACCCAAACCAAAATGGTCAGATCACGTTATCTAATATAGGTAAATGTAATAAATTAATCTATAAAAACACAACAATTACCACTATAGTTAGACCTTATCCATTCTACTAATAGTTAACATTATGAAACATTAAAAATTTATATGAATAAATTCAAACCCCATAAAATTGAAATATTTGATCTCATATTTTTTCCAATATAAACTTTAACATTTTACCCCAAACATCATAAAGTACCTCATAAAGTCACATTCTAAATGTATAAATACCTTGATCACATATTCTATTAAAATATGGTATTCATTTCCTAAAATAATATGAAACCACCACAAAATCTAAATGGAATCATAAATATTTCAAAAAATTAACTCCATCCATGTTTTTAAAATAAAATAATATATTATTAAATATATTCCATAGGTAAAAAATACATTAAACCACTTTTTTATCTAATAAATACTACTTTAAAAGGTCATCAATAATATCTAATTTATATTATAAATGTCAATAATATATGTTACTAAACTAACCATTATCAAAGAAACATTAGGAACATATTAGCTACATCTTTCCCTGAATCATGTTTCATAAAAAAATATCAACTTAACAATAAATCACATTTAATGGTTATCAGTACCATTCAACATATTACTTAATATCCATAAAGAAAAACTTTTTTTAATAATCCACAGACAATTAATGATTCTTATAACTAACATATAATACATATAAAAATTCTAAAAAACTATATAATACAAATAAATTAAACATCAATCCATATAATACAATTATTGGTATAACATAGGTCATTTATTGGTCTTGGATTTAACCCTTGAATTAGGGCATTGACATAGAAAATTACCATGATACCCATAAATATGAAATTTATTTCCATAAAAATACACTGTTATATGCTATTAATTTCCGCACATAAAATATCTTCATTTTCCTTTATGTCATTCTCCTGGGTTATTCTTCGCACATTCATCACATGAAGGAAATTGAAATTTCTTTCTACTATAGTCATTACCATATTACCATCCATAAAAGTTCATCTTCCTCTTATTTTACATGTTATAAAACTCACTAATGATTATATTGTTAATCACATTTCGTTATAGTTGATTATGAATAAACTCATGGTTTTTCCTTTCATATCATATATAATTTGTTTTCTCATGAGTAAAATCATCCCATTGTGTATCACATTCATTTTCCACATGTATCCTCTTAGTTTTAGACGTTGAAGAAACCCAAATACCTAGTGTGAGAAATAATAATCATAATGATATATCATGAAAAAAACTATTTATATAATGTCAAAATAATGAAAAAATATTTGTAATTGTTTCAAATTATTTCATTAGGACATTTGCATCCATTTATTTTAGAGGACATGATACTTGTGTTGCCCTGAATTACCACATTCCAAAGGTATCCAGCATATGTCGCTTATTCCGGGATGTTTTCTCCTTGATATAAATGGGATGATGGAATGTCGGTTCCTCCTTCCGAGGATTACTCCTCAGAACTCGTTACCTAGTCTGGGTCTCCCTCATAAATTAAGACATTGGTTGTGAAACTCTTCCCATTTTCATATCTTCATGGATGCTGGTTAATTGCACTACTTTAGTCAGGAAATTCCAAGGGGTCTGGTCAGGTCATCAACCTTTAGTCGGAGGAGTAGTAGCGTTGGACATCACTAGCATGTTTGGAAGCTAGAACACTGTTGCATCTGTTTTTCTTTCCCTTATGTTAGGGATTCTCAACGGAGTGGAAGCCCGATGAATCCCATGTCGAATGTGGGGAATTATATTCCATAGGCATGTCTTTGAGGTTTTTCTCACCTTACCATGTTCTACACAGGGTATGCCATAGGTTTAACATCTGGAGGAGACAGATCGGACTGATCAGAACACTAACAAGATTGGATCAGGTGGGTGTGACCCATAAAGGGATTGCTGATGCGGGGAGCAGTGGGAAAATGGGAGACATGATTTCAACAGGATGTGGCGGCCTGGGTATGAATCAGAATGGATGTGGATTGTTGAATGGAGAGATAAATGGAGCCAACACGAGGGAGTCGGTAACGTTGTAATTGAGCCTCAAAGAGACTTCCAACATATTCCTATGGCATGAATCAAAGTCTGCGTAGTTTAGTGAGAGAATGGGACACATAATGAGGCGGCATGTGAGAATGGATGTGTGGATGGGACCCGAAGGAAGTGGGACTTCTGGGTTGGGGCCTGACCCTCCTGAAACACATAGGCTCAAGGGAGTGACTGGGATGAGAAATTTTTGATAGGATTGAACCTCAGGGCGGCATCCTACGTACATTTCCTTGACAAGGATCAATGACCATATAGTTTAGTATGGGGGCATAGAATTAGGGGTACATAGAGGACAACAACCTGATGATATATTGGGGCTTATGCCTGGTTAGCATATAAGGCCCCAGCCTTAAACCTTACATAATCTTGAGTTATTACAAGATTACACATTGAGGATCTTTTTAGGTTTAGAGTTTTAGAGAATTAGATCATAAAACATGCATTACATTCCACATTTAAACAATGTGGTTATATAAAAGATAGTATTAATTTTTCCCATCAATGGAAACATATTCAAAATAAAACATGGATTCTTTTCTTGACACTTCCTTGACACTATCATCATAACATGTACCATTCCCTTGACCTGTGAAAAACATTTCAAAAACTTGGGATGAGCATAAAAACCTCAGTAAGGGATATAAAAATATGGAAAGGAAACATTAGTACATATATACATAAGAATGAAATCATAATTTACCCATAAAACATAAGCACTTTAACATACCTCATCAAATCATGAATAAATCATAGAAATCATAAGACATAAAGGTAACTTGAGGCATTCATAACATTATTACGTAGGGATTAACCCTCTTGGTTACGTTTGGAATACCCATCACAGTATGTTCTCTAAATCTCTTAGGAAAAACGTTTAACTCCTTCGCGTTACCCAATGCATTGGAGAGCTATATCGGGATCACCCGCCCTTAGAGTATCACGGAACCACCCGTCTTCATAACAATGCCCAAGAACCATAACATAATCGTATCATGTAAAACATGCATAAAGGAAACATAACATTTCCACATTTCAATCACAAGATATCAATAAAACACACTGATATAATAAAAACATTATGAAATCAATTTTCAATACCAAAATAAAAGAAAATTAATATATGGTATTTATTTTTTCATTTTAAAAAAAAATTAGGTTATAGCTTGTAGAGTAAGCCGAAACTCTAATAATGGTCACGACGGTGGAGAAGTCATTGTCGCCACATACGTACGACAAAAAAACATTCCCTTTTATCGTTTAGTAAATGCTTCGTATAAAAATATTCCTTTTGAATAATCATAAAAGTCAAAAGGGTTTATACACCATATAAAAGAAAGTTGTGTATAAAACAAAATATGCCTCAATGAAAGGATATTGAGACGGATTCCCTTACCTCATGTCCGACTTGACTAGATCGTTCTTTAACCTCTTGAATAATAAAATTGAGTTAATTTCTACTTGCTTAAGAACCTTTTTCAAGTTCATTATTCCTTTTATATCACTTATTACCATGTCATGAACACTATGTAATTATTTAGGATAATAATGGTCATTTTGTTGATCATTGGTACTTGAGTCAAAAATAAACTCTTTATAATTACAAGTTGTTCATGTGATAAAATATCCATTATATCCAGAATTATATTAATGATGTATATATTATATATATCATATATATCTAGTATATGCATTGATTTATAATATTACATAACATTTAGAGGTAAGAAATGAAATGCACCGTTCATGGAGACGATAAGTCGTGCATACGCATGAATGCTACTACCATTTCTATTTCATATTTAATAAAATTATAACATAATGATACATAATAGTATTTTTATTCTAGTATGGTATCATATATAATATCATTACATCTATCCTTTATACATAACACATATGGTATTAACGAATCAAATCACTTTGAGGGGGCGGTAGTCCGCACTTCCTAAAATGAAGATATCGCGTATACCCATAATGGAAGCCATAAAGGTATGCCATAAATGAAAAATACAGAAGCTTAAGGAAAACATAAACATATTATATATCATATATAAAGATAGTGACATCTTAATGGCCACCTTTGAATTTGTTAGAAGAATATTGAACAATCATCGTTTCGTGAGGCAGAAATTCGCCATCCACAGAAACATTATGTTCTTTAACCATTAGATGTACGTGTGTGTAAGTGTAGCTCAAATGATTCTTATAAAAACATCCCAGTATATTGAAGATACTGGAGTTTTTACAAAATAAATGAATAAAAAGAGTTTAGGGGGTTGGAGAAGCAAAATAAAACAAAAGAACACAAGTCAATACATTACCTTAAAATCGGGTAACTCCCTTTGGTTTGAACCAAAAGGGCTTCTTGAAGAGCTTCCTATATAAAGTAAGGCTTCTAGAATGAGGAGAGGGATTTGGAGAGACAAAATGGGCAGGGGTTGGCCGAGACAAAGGCTTGAGAGGTGTGGGTAAGGAGGTAGAGGTGGGGGCCTTTTATAAGAGGAGAGGAGGGGCACTCTTGGAAAGGTATAAAATGTTACTTTATTTTCAAATGAGTTTCGGATTTTAAAGGTCCCACATTGATGTATTATGAGGATAAGGTGATAAGAGTTCGAAATAAACTCATCCAGAAGGTTTTTGACATCTGTAGGTCTTAGATTTTACATTATCTTTTAATTTTATTTAAATCGTTAAATTATGAGGTAATCGCTGCATCATCATGATGTCATAAATAATTTAATTTATTTAATGTCTAAAAATTATAAAAAACTACAATAATGAAGGAAATATTTTTAGATTTTCAATGACTATTTATAGTAAAAAATATGACTTGTATAACCCCATGTAAAAATTCTTTTAGTAAAACAATACTTGTTTGTGTAATTTTTACTTTTACTTTAAATAAAAGGTATTAATGGAATTATCTTACCCAATTGGCTCCATGGGGTCCCAAAAATAGACCCATGGGTTGTCTTGGTCGTCCATGACACATCCAATAAGGGTAGGACATGTGTCAAGGTCATTACATAATATTAAAACATCAGTTTTACCTTAAACTACACTAATTACCTCTAATCGTGATTAAAAATCTTAAAAGTTACTATTCACCAAAAAAAATTATTTTAATCCCATTGAACCACATTTTACTTCCTAATGACAACTATGTATATCGGATTTTTGAAATTCAAAACACAGAGGTGGTAAAATTTTATTTAAACGAAAAATCAGTTTTTTAAGTACCACTTAGTGGTTTCACTATTCATCAAAAATTGATGTTTTACAGAAAAATACCAAAACTTCACCCTAAGCTATATTTGATATTCTGACTTCAAAAATGATTTCTATTTTACAAAATTCTAAACATATAAGTTACAATAATTAATTTAATAATTAATTCCCCCTGTCAGAACAAATAGAATGTTTTTAGGAAATAATATATATCAAATGATTAACACTAGTTTAAGACCAATTTCAAAGTGAAATTAATTCCAACGACCAATATTGGTTTAAATTGTAAAAATATATTCTAATTTCACTTTAAAACCAAATCAAAAGATAATTTAATCATATAAATAAAATAGGTTTTGAATTAAAATACAACATTTTTCACTATTCCTAAAAAATGAACATTATCAGAAAAATACCAGAAATTTATCCAAAGTAAATTTCAATGTCCCAATCATAAAGAATAAGTTTATTTTGACAAAACTAGTTTATAAAATTGTCAAAATATATATTTAAAAATGATTCGCCATCAAAAGGAAGTAAAAAATCTTTTAAATATATTAGTGTATTCCATGCTTAAGATGGGATTTATTCTCGTTTTAAGCCTCTAAAACACTATATAATTCATAAATAGACATAGATAACTATATATATTATTAATTACTTACTTGGGACGTTACATCCTTCCCCCCTTTAGAAAATTGCATCCCCGCATTTTATTTACTTATTGAATAAGTGGGGGTATTTATCCCTCATATCATTTTTAGATTCCCACGTTGCCTCTTCAACCATATGGTTTTTCCACAAAACCTTTACATGATGAATCACCTTGTTCCACAACACTTGATCTTTGTGGTCAAGAATCTGGACTGGTTGTTCTTTATAAGAGAGATTCTCTTCCAACTGAACTACTACTGGGCTCAAAACATGAGATGGATCTGGCATATACTTTCTCAACATCAAAACATGAAAAATATTGTGTACCTGCGATAAACTCAGAGGTAAAGCCACTCGGTATGAAACTGATCAATCTCTCTCTAGAATTTCATATGGTCCAATGAACCTTGGACTCAACTTTCCTTTCTTAATAAATCGCATCACACTTTTCCATGATGAAACTTTGAGAAAAACATGATCATCTACCTCGAAAGATAGATCCTTCCTCCGGTTATCTGCATAACTCTTCTGCCTGCTCTGAGCTGTTCTCATGTGTTTCTGAATCAACTGAACTTTTTCTGCCATCTCTTCAACCAATTCTGGTCCCATGAGCTTCCTTTCACCCACTTCATCCCAGAATTCTAGAGTTCGACACTGCTTCCCATTTAACCCCTCAAATGGTGCCATCTGTATACTGGAATGAAAAATATTATTATATGAAAATTCAACCAAAGAAAGATGTTGGTCCCAACTTCCCTGATAATCCATCAAACTAGCACATAGCATATCTTCCAAAGTATGAATTTTTCGTTCTGACTGCCCATCTGATTGAGGATGAAAAGCTGTACTAAAATTTAATTCAGTACCCAACGACTTCTAAAGGCCTTTCCAAAAGTTATAAGTAATCCTGGTATCACGATCAGATACAATGGAGAGGGGAACTCCATGTAACCTGACTATCTCGTTATGATACAAACGGGAAAGTTGATCTAGGGAAAAAGTATCTCTTATAGCAAGGAAATGAGCAGATTTAGTCAAGCGATCAACAATAACCCATATTGCATTATTACCTCAAGGTGTCTTGGTCAATCCCACAATGAAGTCCATGGATATATTCTCCCATTTCCACTATGGCACTGGTAAAGGTTGAAGCATACCTTTCGGTAACTGCCACTCTTCTTTTGCCTATTGACAAGTCAAAAACTTCACAGTAAAATCATATATATACCTTTTTATTTCGTCCCACCAGTAATACTTTTGAAGATCTCTATACATCTTAGTACTTCCAGGATGAACTGAAAATGGAGAACTATGAGCTTCACAAAAAAACTCTCTCTTCAACTGTGAATTACACGGAACACACAATCTCTTCCCAAATCTCAAAACAAAATCATTATCAATGTTGAATTTAGGAAACTTACCCTTCTGAACCAGCTCTACCTTTTTCTTCAACTCGCTGTCTTGCTTCTGTGCTTGCTTAATTCTGTCTGATAGAGAAGATTTCACTGATACCTGAAACAAAACATAAGGAAATCCTGCACCAACAGCCTCTATTCCAAAGTTCATCAAATCCTTAACCAAAGGATCACGTTCCAAACGCAACATTGTTAATGAAGCATTAATTTTTCAACTCAAAGCATCAGCCACTTTATTTGCTTTTCCCAGATGGTAGTGAATTGTATAATCATAATACTTAATTAATTCTATCCATCTTCTCTATCTCATGTTCAATTCTTTCTGAGTGAATATATACTTCAAACTTTTGTGATCGGTATATATTTCACGCTTTACTCCATACAAATGATGCCTCCAAATTTTTAAAGTGAAAACAACATCAGCTAATTCCAAATCATGTGTAGGGTAATTTACCTCATGAGTTTTCAACTGACATGAAGCATAATCAATTACCTGATCATTCTGCATTAGGACACAACCAAGTCCTTTCAATGAAGCATCACTGTAGATAACAAACTCACCATTCCTGGAAGGTTGTGCCAAAACTGAATCATTCACCAATCTTCTATTCAATTCCTGAAAACAATCATCACATTCTTTTGTCTAGATAAACATAACACCCTTCCGAGTTAGCTTAGTCATTGGACTAGATAACCGTGAAAAAATTCTAACAAACCTTTGGTAATAGCCTGCGAAACCAATAAAACTATGAATCTCAGTTACATTTGTGGGACTTGGCCATTCTTCAACAACCATTGTTTTTGCAGGATCAACAGTTATCCCATCTTTAGAAACAATGTGACCAAGGAATGAAATTTGTTGCAACCAAAACTCACACTTGCTGAATTTCCCATACAATTTCTTTTCTTTAAAGGTTTGTAAAATAACCCTTAAATGTATTTTATGCTCCTCTTTAATTTTAGAAAACACCAAAATATCATCAATGAAAATCACCACAAACTTATCCAAGAACTCATGGAAAATTCTATTCATAAGGTCCATGAATACAACAGGTGCATTGGTTAGCCCAAAAGTCATTACTACAAATTCATAATGGCCATATCTTATACGAATCACGGTCTTCGGAACATCTTCTTCCTTTACCTTTAGCTGATGTTACCCCGATCTCAGGTCAATCTTTGAAAAATACTGAGCTCCCTGGAGCTAATCAAACAAATCATCGATATGAGGAAAAGGATATTTGTTCTTAACAGCGATGTTATTCAAGGCTCTGTAATCAATGCAAAGTCTCATAGAACAATATTTCTTTTTAACAAATAAAATAGGATAACCCCATTGTGATGTGCTAGGTCGAATGAAACCTTTCTCTAATAAATCTTGCAACTGCTCCTTCAACTATAAAAGTTCAGTTTGAGCCATTCGATAAGGGGGTTTTGAAATTGGCTTAGCATCAGGAACTAATTCAATAGTAAACTCAACTTCTCGATCTTGTATTATTCCAGGCAACTCATCAAGAAAAACATCAGGATACTCATTTACCACTGGCACATCATTAATCTAAACAATTCCCTTGTTTTCCACAATATGTTCAAGGTAAAATTTATTTCCATCTTTTACAATTTTCTCAGCCTATTTATATGTTATCAACATTAAGGGTTCATTCTTGTACATAAACTGAAATTATTTCTAAAAATAAACTTCCTTAGCTCTACAGTCAATCTTAGCATGGTAAATAGAGAGCCAATCCATACCCAGGATAACATCAAACTCTGCTAGAGGTAAAACAATAAGGTTTTCAAGTAGGTTCTTTCAACTGATAAGGATAGGAAGATTCTTAAAAATTCTTTTTGCCTCAACATTTCCCCTAGGTGTTTTTACCACAAGTTCAGGAGTCATTTCTTGAGATGGTATTCCCATTTTACTGGAAATGTTTTCAGAGATGAAAGAATGTGTAGACCCTGAATCAAACAACACATTAGCATAATCTGAAAAAAAAAGTACCTGATACCACTTCATTTGATGGCCCAACATCTGAAGAAGTAGTTGCAAAGGATTTCACCGCCCCTTTATGCTTGTAGTATAACTGCTTCCCATCACTCGAGCTCTTTGTCGGACACTCATTTTCATAGTGACCCATCTCATTTCACTTAAAAAAATTCACTAACTATAAATCAAATTAGGACTTACCATCACCTTGATCTTTTTCAGTGCAATCACGATCGTTATGTCCCATCTTACCACATTGATAACACTTTCCATAATTCAGAAGAAATTCCCCATTATTCCTTTTACCACATTTATCACAAAATGGAAACTTAGTTTTCTTACCATCAGACCTTTTTGAAGAATTCTTCCCTTTCTCCTGCCACATCGGTCTCTTCTTCTGTTTGTTTTTATAGAACACTTGATCATCGGAAAACTCCATTTCCACCTTCTCATCACATCGAACAAGCTTTTCATAACTTTTGAACTCACGAGAAGCTAATTCCCTTCGATATTTTGGCTTTAATTCTGAGTAAAAATGATTGATTTTACTATCAAGGTCTCGGATAAAATTTGGAGCATACCTTGCCAATCGAGTGAACCTTTCTTCATAGGCATCCACTGAGTATTCATTTTTCCTCAATTCCAGGAATTGTTTTTCCATCCTAAGTCGAACAGCCTTAGGAAAATACTTCTAAAGTAACATACCTTTGAATTCATCCCAGTCGAGAGCATCAATCTCATTAGCGTCCCTGATATTTTTAACCATAGACAACAACTGATCTGCTTCACCCTCCAAATGGTAAATATCAAGACTAACCTTTTGATTGTCTAAACACCCCATGATATCAAAAATATTCTCCAGTTCTTTAATCCACCCTTCAGCAAGCATAGGGTCAGATGATCCTCTAAATGATGGAGGATGTTGCCTCATGAAATGTTACACCACTGACATGTTCTTCTATGGTTGATCTGGCTGATCTCGTGCATTGATACCACCACCATTTATCGCTTGAGACAACTGCGCCATTACTGCAAAAAACTGTTCAGTTCCAATTCTGACCATCTCATGATGCTGATTCGAAAGGTTATTTCCTTATGTATGCTTTCCTAGCATTACTTCCCTGTTTTCTCTGTGGAAAACCATTCTGAACAAATATGTATTAGATGAAGCAACATGGTAATCTTCAAATGCTATATCATTTCAATTTGACCATAAAAAAATATTTTTGGATAATCATTTAAAAGAATTCTAACTCCTACAGTTATCTAAATCGACCTCTGATACCAACTATAAGGCCCCAGCCTTAAACCTTACTTAATCTTGAGTTATTACAAGATTACACATTGGGGATCTTTTCAGGTTTATATTTTTAGAGAATTAGATCATAAAACATGCATTACATTCCAAATTTAAACAAAGTGGTTACATAAAAGATAGTATTAATTTTTCCCATCAACGGAAACATATTCAAAATAAAACATGGATTTTTTGTTGACACTTTCTTGACACTATCATCATATCATTTACCATTCCCTTGACCTGTTAAAAACATTTCAAAAACTTGGGATGAGCATAAAAATCTCAGTAAGGGATATAAAAATATGGAAAGGAACCATGAGTACATATTTACATAATAATGAAATCATACTTTACCCATAATACAAAATCACTTTAATATACCTCATCAAATCATGAATAAATCATATAAATCATAAGACATAAAGGTATCTTGAGGCATTCATAACATTCTAACGTAGGGATTAACCGTCTTGGTTACATTTGGAATACCCATCACAGTATATTCCCTAAATCTCTTTAGAGAAACCTTAACATTTGACTCCTTCACTTTACCCAATGCATTGGAGAGATATATCGGGCTCACCCACCCTTAGTTTATCACGGAACCACCCGTCTTCATAACAATGCCCAAGAACCATAACATAATCATATCTTCTAAGACATGCATAAAGGAAACATAATATTTCCACATTTCAATCACAAGATATCAATAAAACACATTGATATAATAAAAACATTATGAAAACCATTTTCAATACCAAAATAAAAGAAAATTAATACATGGTATTTATTTTTTCATTTTAAAAAAAAGTTAGGTTATGGCTTTTAGAGGAAGCCGAAACTCTAATAATGGTCACGACGGTGGAGAAGTCGTTGTCGCCGCATACGTACGACAAAAAAACATTCCCTTTTTTTGTTTAGTAAATGCTTCCTATAAAAAGATTCCTTTTGAATAATCGTAAAAGTCAAAGGGTTTTATACACCATATAAAAGAAAGTTGTGTATAAAAAAAATATGCCTCAATGAAAGGAGATTGAGACGGATTCCCTTACCTCGTGTTCGACTTGACTAGATCATTCTTTAACCTCCTGAATAATAAACTTGAGTTAATTTCTACTTGATTAAGAACCTTTTTCAAGTTCACTATTCCTTTTATATCACTTATTACCATGTCATGAACACTATTTAATTATTTAGGATAATAATGGTTCTTTTTTTGATCATTGGTACTTGAGTCAAAAATAAAATCTTTATAATTACAAGTTGTTCATGTGGTAAAATATCCAGTATATCCAGAATTATAATCATGATGTAGATATCATATATATCATATATATCCAGTATATTCATGCATTTATAATATTACATAACATTTAGAGGTAAGAAATGAAATGCACCGTTCATGGAGACGGTAAGCCGTGCGTACACATGAACGCTACTTCCATTTCTATTTCACATTTAATGGAATTAAAACATAATGATACATAATATTATTTTAATTCCAGTATGGTATCATATATAATATCAATAAATCTATCCTTTATACATACCACATATGGTATTAACGAATCAAATAACTTTTAGGGGGCAGTATTCTGCACTTCCTAAAATGAAGATATCGTGTATACCCATAATAGAAGCCATAAAGGTATACCATAATTGAAAAATACAGAAGCTTAAGGAAAACATAAACCTATTATATATCATATATAAATATAGTGACATCTTAATAACCACCTTTGAAGGTGTTAGAAGAATATTTAACAATCATCGTTTCGTGAGGCAGAAATTCGCCATCCACAGAAACAGTATGTTCTTTAAACATTAGATGTAGGTGTGTGTAAGTGTAGCTAGAATTATTCTTATAAAAACATCCTAGTATATTTAAGATACTGTATTTGTTACAAAATAAATTAATAAAAAGAGTATAGGGGTTTGGAGAAGCAAAATAAAACAAAAGAACACAAGTGAAGACATTACCTTAAAATCGGGTGACTCCCTTTAGTTTGAACCAAAAGGGTTTTTTGAAGAGCTTACTGCCTAAGGTAAGGCTTCTAGGATGAGTAGAGGGATTTGGAGAGACAAAATGGGCAGGTTTTAGCCGAGCCAAAGGCTTGAGAGGTGTGGGTAAGGAGGTAGAGGTGGGGGCCTTTTATAAGAGGAGAGGAGGGGCACTCTTGGAAAGGTATAAAATGTTACTTTATTTTCAAATGTGTTTCGGATTTTAAAGGTCCCACATTGATTTATTTTTAGGATAAGGTGATAAGGGTTCTAAATATACTCATCCAAAAGGTTTTTGACATGTTTATGTCTTATATTTTACATTATCTTTTAATTTTATTTAAATCGTTAAATTATGAGGTAATCGCTGCATCATCATCATGATATCATAAATAATTTAATTTATTTAATGTCTAAAAATTATAAAAAAAATACTATGATGTACAAAATCTTTTGATCTTTCCAATTACTATTTATAGTAAATACTATAACTTGTATAACCCCATGTAAAAATTGTTTTAGTAAAACAATACATGTTTGTGTCATTTTTACTTTTACTTTAAATAAAAGGCATTAATGTCATTATCTTACCCAAGTGGCTCCATGGGGTCCCAAAAATAGACCCATGGGTTGTCTTGGTCGGCCATGACACATCCAATAAGTTTAGTACATGTTTCAAGGTAATTAAATATTATTAAAACATTATTTTTACCTTTAACTATACTAATTACCTCTAATCGCGATTAAAAACTTAAAAGTTACTATTCACCAAAAAAATAATTTTAATCCCATTAAACCACATTTTACATCCTAATGACAACCATGTATGTCGGATTTTTGAAATTCAAAACACAAATGTGGTAAAATTTTATTTAAACGAAAAATCAGTTTTTTAAGTACCACTTAGTGGTTTCACTATTCATCAAAAATTGAAGTTTTTCAGAAAAATACCAAAACTTCACCCTAAGCTATATTTGATTTTCTGAATTCAAAAATGATGTCTATTTTACAAAATACTAAACATATAAGCAAAAATAGTTAATTTAATAATTAATTCCCGCTGTCATAATAAATAGCGTGTTTTTATGAAACAATATATATCAAAAGATTGACACTAGTTTAAGTCCAATTTCAAAGTGAAATTAATTCAAACGACCACTATTGGTTTAAATGGTAAAAATTTATTCTAATTTCACTTTAAAACCAAATCAAAAGATAATTTAATCATATAAATAAATTAGATTAAAACAAGGTTTTGAATTAAAATACAACTTTTTTCACTATTCATAAAAAAAATGAGCATTATCAGGAAAATACCATAAATATATCCAAAGTAAATTTAAATGCCCCAATCATGAAGAATAAGCTTATTTTGACAAAAATAGCTTATAATGTTGTCAAAATATAGCTTTAAAAATGGTTCGCCATCAAAAGGCAGTAAAACAATCTTTTAAAAATATTAGTGTATTCCATGCTTAAGATTGGATTTATTCTCATTTTAAGCCTCTAAAACACTATCTAATTCATAAATATACATAGATTACTATATGTATTATTAATTAATTATTTGGGATGTTACATAGCAACCCAGGTTAGTCTAAAACAACTAGGTGGACCAGAGATGTGGGTTCCAACAAAAGGGACGACAATGGATTAAAACTAGATGGGTATCACAATGGCTTACCATCGACTGGGGTATCACAATGGCTTACGACATAATGAGTTTCCAATGTCTTACTGCAGAATTAGGTTCCAATGGCTTACCGATGAATGGGGATCCAACGGTTTATCATTGGTTGGGGGAATAAAAGAGCTTACCATCAATTGGGGTTCCAACAGCTTACCATTGGTTAGGATTGGTCCTCATGGAGGCTTCTAATGTACCTAATCTAAGATATAGATACCAAAACCCACATATTTCAAACTAGTACAGTTTAACGTTTTCTGGGATGAAAAGGGGCGTGTAGTTTAATGTCATGCTAGACAAGGGTGGACTGATGTGATGTGGTTTGGACCAATAGGTGTTGGTCTTGAATCTCATGGAGGCTTCCTACGTACCTTGCCTTGGAAAGGATCTAATTCCTCATAGTTCAGCACGATTTTGGTGAACCTACCTGAAGGGGGTTTGGACCAATAGGTGTTGGGATTGAACCTCAGGGAGTCTTCTTACATACATTTAAATGGTAAGGATCAAAGTCCCCATAGTTCGTCATGATATTGGTGAACTGACATGAAGGAAGTTGGGACCAATGGGTGCTGGTCTTGAACCTCAGGGAGGCTTCCTACGTACCGTGCTTTGGAAAATATCAAAGTCCACGTAGTTTGGAATGATGTTGGTGAACTGACGTGAAGGGGTTTGGGACCAATAGGTGTTGGTCATGAACCTCAATGTGGATTCCTACATTACTATCCTTGGAAATTATCAAAGCCCCCGTAGTTCAGCATGATGTTGGTGAACCAACATGAAGGGGGTTGGGACTAATAGGTGTTGGGTTGGAATCTCAAGGAGGCTTCCTACATACCTTGCCTTGGCAAGGATCAAAGTCCTCAAAGTTAGGCATGTCATTTGGTAAACTAACATGAAGGGAGACAGGACCAATAAGTGTTAGGATAGAACCTTATGTGGGCTTACTAAGTACCTTGCCTTGGAAATGATCAAAGTCCCCATAGTTCGGCATGATGTTGGTGAACCAACGTGCAGGGGATCAGGACTGATAGGTGTTTGGATTGAACCTCAGTGAGGCTTCATATGCACCTTTCCTTGACAAGGATCAAAGTACACATATTTCAGCATGATGTTTGGTGCTTACACTCTAAGGCGGACAAAAGGAGATGTCAGGGTCAGTACTTACTCTAAGCCCACGTGAGTTAGCCTCAGTGTGAGAAACAAGAGGCAGAAAAGACCTGATGATCACGTCGTGAAAGGTGAATCTGTTGGAAGTGGAGTGGGGATTACACGTTGTTACTGGCACAAAAAGGAAATAGGGGATTATCTGTGGTTAGCATCCCAAATAGAAAACAGGGGCTTACGCATGATTAGCAGCCTAGGGTGATGGATATTGGGACTTACTCCATGATGTAATCCCAGATGGTGACAAAACCCAATGGGAGAGGGATGGGATAACGAAGGTCTCAGTGCCCATCTCTCCTTTGGTCTTTGGTACGGAAGAGAGGAGGGGGAGTTGGGATATTGTCTCCCATAATAATGGCTAGGGTCTTATACCAAGAAGGTTTCCCTTCCCCAAAGACAGGCGATTCTCCAGCAAAAAGGATCTCATTCCAAGTGAGGAATATCTCACTCCTGTAGAGACGAGTGGGCATTGAGAATGTACAAGACAGGGTTCCCCACATAGAGTGTGCGGGGTGAGGTCATAGTTTAACATCATTTTTTGAGGATGATTATTCATGGTAGTTTAACGTCCTACTGCTTAGATGAGGAAGGTTCACTCTGCACCCCTAGGACTTACATAACTGATACTCGCCTGCCCTTGGTGAAGGGAAGGCATCCGTAATGATATGGTGAGGGGGTGTAATGGAGTGATCCATTGAGCGGTCCACGTTATCCTAGATATATGAAGAAGCAATAGTCATTAATGTGTCAATGAGAAGAATCATGAGGCGATGAAACGCAACAAGAAGCACCACCCAAGGGACTTTGAAATCACTTCATGCAAACCTAGAGGGTCGCATGGTAAAAGGGGGTGCGGAGCAAAGGGGTTCACAGGAAGAGGCCTCATGAATCCCTAGTGCACTGTGTAGTGGAGGGGATGCACAAAGGTGTATTCTTTGTGAATTTAAGTGTCCTAGCCTAGGCCTAGGGAAAAGGTGCATATGGAAGGTGCTTCACGAAGTGGAAAGGTTTTTTCAGAGTAGTGCTTCGCGAAGCAAGGGTACCTTGAGAAGCGCAGCACCGTGAAGCAGATTGATTCGTGAAGCATAGGGAACCTACCTTAGAATGATGATTACATGTGCATAGAGGTTACTTAATGTAGAATAAGTTCTCCGCAATGACCCGAGACCCCTTGGGGTTCCCCTTCCTTTGCATTGGCCCATGGGATCTTCAATGGGCATCCCTATTTGAAGAGGGGTTGTGTTCAAGCCAAGGGAAAGGACCTTCACGATGCTCAAGTACCTTGAATAACTCATGTTTTGAAGAGAAAAAATTTTCTTCGTGATTTGAGATATAATAAAGTAAAAGGTCAGAGGGTCCATCATTTGGGCTCGAGGGGGATCTGGTATTTATAGGCAAGAGGCACAGCGAAGCATAGATCGCTCGGTGCAAAGCTATGTAGAACCTTTTCGTAACCATAGAGCCTCCCACCTCCTTGATCTGCAGGGGCTTCACAAACATCAATCCGGTTACGGAGCCTCCCACCTCCTTGCTCTGAGGAGCCTTTGTAAACACCAATCTCGTCGCGGAGCCTCCCACTTTCTTACTTTGTAGCGGCTTTTCAAACATCAATCTGATCACGAAACCTCCCACCTCCTTGTTTTTATATGGCTTCACAAACATCAATCGGATCATGGAGCCCCCACCTCTTTGCTTTAGGGAGGGTTCTCAAAGGAGGTAGCTTCATGCCAGCTACGGTGCGGATGGACTCCACGAACAAGTTTTATGAGACAGACCTAAAGGATTTGTGTTTGATCTTCCTCCCCAAATTTTGGCGCCAATAAATTCCACTCGTCCCCTCAGACTTAGATCTGAGGAAAAAACAAGGTTCTATGTCTGAGGTTGACTCACCACAACTCTTTAGGCCAATCGCAATGTAAGCTTGTCGAGGAGGGTCATGATGCGGAGTGACGATGCGTGGGTTGAGAGCACTGCGAAGCTCACCACTAACTGATGCATTGTAAATAACCTAGGGTCATTGTCTACAAATAGGTATGTTGACACCTATTTTTTCCTTTCTCACCTCTGCGTTTTGCCAATAGTGATCTTGATTTGTGAAGCTCTGCATTCTCCGCGATTGTTCTCTAAAAATCAGGAATTTATGCTTCACAGCGCATAGTAAGTCCTTCGACTCTACAAGTGTGCACTCTACAGCTTGAGCCTACTAGGTTGGGGAAGGTATTTGTTACACCTTGCTGGGAATAACCTCTCTAACTGATATTTACGAATGAGCTCCACGAACAAACTCCGCAAAAGAGATTTTCAAACTAGAACCAAAATGTCCAAATTTCAAAAATCGAATGGCTCAACAAGAATCTGTCAGGGGTGGTCCTTGCGGATGCTTCCTAGAGGGGGGAAATGGAGGATGGCTCGGGTATAGGGGAGTTCTTATAAAGTCATTATGACCATAATTCATAGGTATTGCTACAGTTATAAAGCTATAAGAACTATCCGTTGTGCAGGAGGATACCTCTGTATTGATTTGGCCTAATGGATGACATCTTTATCCCTGAAGCAAGTAGAGAAAAGCTAGTTAACTGTTTTATGAGAATGCCGTGCTAGAACCAATGGTTCAGGGCAGCTGACAGCCATACCTGGGAGGAACTCACACCTTTCAATGTTGAATGTCTATACAATCATGTGAATAATATTGATGGGAAGAAATTGTAGCCAGAGACATCTCCCCCACTGTACCACACTATTCTGAAGGTAGTCCTAGGGAACCCAAATAAGGGGTGGACCGATGAGTGGGATCTGCACTAGGCCAGTAACTTCACATATAACTGGACTTGGGCTTATTGGGTAGGTTCCTCATGCAAATAATTCGAGGTAGAGATGAGTTGAGTAGGACTATATGAGGTGGATTAGGCCTCCCAATTCCATATATATTAGTTGAGGTAGATGATGCTGAATTTGTTGATCAGGTGGTCATCGAGAACCAATACCTTCCATCTTCACCATGGAGAGGTCGGCATCAGCCTATGGGATATGCACTAGATTCCATGGGTCCCAATACTGGGGACAAAGTATGATGAGTTCCTCCCTATTGTGGGTGTGATGGAGGATCCGGATCAGAAGCCACTGCTGGAAATGGAATTGATGGACTTGGTGCTGGGAGAGGATAGGTAGTCAATGAGGGATGTCCATTTCTAGTAGTGGTTAATGTGATTTCTGAACTTTCCTAAAAATAGACAGTTTCTTTGGGGCCTCAGACCTGCCTGAAGGGGGTTCAATAAGGCAAGGAGCACTCATACTGGTGGATCTTGGAGGATATCAAGTGGAAGTTGTGGGGGTTAAGTGTCAATACTGAGTAGAAACTGGTGGTTAGGTTATCTACGTTCATCGTGGCACTTATCTGTGGATGGATCCTACCAGTGAGGTACACTAACATGGGTGTGTGGCCGAGCATGTTCATTATAGAATCCATGTTGGCGATAGGGGTATGTGTCAACCTCAGGATCCTTATGCTCACCATGATGTACAAGATGATGTGGAATATCTGCGAGGGGATGAAGCCACTGAGGTTATGCGGGCCATTCCACCTCCTGTATTGATGGATAGTGGTGCATGTCAAGGGTATCTATGAATATTCAATTCCCATTTCCCCTATAGGATCTAATTTCTACCTGTCTATTTTGAATGCTATGGGGAGATTTCTGGCCAAGCAGACCCTACAAGCGGTGCTGAACCGGGTCTGGAAGGAAGAAAAATTCAATTTTTACCTATTCGCGTTGCAAACAGGTGTATTCATTTATGACGACCAGGGAATAGAAGAGCATTGGTCCTACCTCCTGGCCTTTCGGGGTGAATTCCTAGTGGTCTGGGTTGATCGTGAGTCCCTCTATGAGACATACACCCCGCACCAATTTGGAAGGCAGTTTTAGTGTATGTTGGGGTTGACCCCACGAGTCTACTTGGGGGTGTGCCATGAGGAGCGCCCATGTGTGATGAGGTATTTTTGGATCATGTTCACACGGGAGAATGGTAAGATTCCAAATGAGCTGCCTCTACCCACATTAGTCTTCAGTATGGTGAAATAGTACGCCAAGAGCTAGGAGGAAACCTACCCTGGGGAGATGCTGAAGTAGCCAACTATTCAGTCCAGTGATGGGGTTCCTCCCCAAATCTGAGGTTGGGGCCAGAGGGTGGTGATGACATCTCGTGGTGGCAGGGTTTCAGTGGCGGTGAGACCCACACTAGTCAAAAGGGAGGCCGTAGTGGTGGACCCAGAGGTCCCAAAGGAGCAGAATCACCCAGAGGGGAGGCCGCCCAGGGGGTTCTATAAGATATCCACTAGGGCTCCGTGGAAGCGGTTGTTCCATATAGACATGCCAAATAATGTTGTCTTCCTGAAGTCCTGGGACATATGGGATTTCAACCGGAAGTTCCTCAACCCATATAAGATGTGGAAACACCTGAACCATCTTAGGATGGATTTACTGTGGATCATCCTTATCAGGGGCGGCTTTGTAGTATCCTAGGTGGAGGTGGAGCAATACCTGGCCGAGTTGGAGTACTTTGTGAACTCCTAGGGTGTTACATATTTAATGAAGGATCGGATAAAGGTGTTTCTTGATAAAACGACCCCTATATAGTAGTCATCTTAGAAATTGAGGGAGTGCTTCCCTCTGCTCGAATAATCAGATGAGTCCTGTAGGGGGGGAGGAGGCTGGTAGAGGGAGCCCTTCGGAGGAGGTTGAGGTTGGCGATCTAGACACCGAGTTGGAAGAATTTTCAGAGGACCTTGAAGTAAATTCCTAAATGAATTCCCCGTAGTCTTCATCCAAGAAATATAAGACTTATCAAATGATATTTGAACTATGTCTGAGGACCTTATATAGAAAACCATCTCCCACCCAATAGTAGATGCAGTTTTGGGGCCTTCAGGATCTGCGCCCATGGCTATGGAGGTTACCACACTTAGTGGGGCTGGGACATCCAAGGTGGTTCTTTAAGAGTTTTTAGACCTTCCAACAATATATAGAGGGACTCACCTCGGGGTCCCAATAGCAACAACCTTGGAGTGAGACTAAATATTTGATCTATGTATGTCTCCTTTACCGAATTCATGATTCCCACCCATTGATATTGTTAACTCCCATCCGTGCACTTTTTTTATGCACAGTTCATCAAATGGGGTGGGATTCCTTGGAAAGGTTCACTGGTACTCCCAACAACGCCTTTCCTAGGGGAATTCTGGTGGTCGGGGAGGCAGATATCCAAACTAACCAAGCTACAGTGCTCCCGATCACTGGTGAGACTGTTAGCAAGATAGAGCCTGAGATCATTGTGGTGGGATCTGACGATGTGCATCGATCAGACAACATGAGCCCTGACATACCCGATTAGACACCAAATGCAGACCCTATTGATGAGATTTTTTGGGTGTTTCTTATATACAAACCTGCCAACCCTATGGATCAGGACGAGATGGCCTCTGATGAGAAGGATATCAAGATCATCCAACACTGGTCATGGAAGCTAGTCAGGTGCTTCATCGATGAGACCCCTCAATCATAATGGATAGACCAGATGTAGAGGCTTCAGTACCAACTCTATGAACTATGCTCTAGGGGAGTAGATTCTCAGTGTCCTCACATGATTGTCCGAGATCTCATGGAGGAGAAGATTTGGGAATACGAAAATGGCCTTGGAGTGGGTTAGCAGTAGAGAAAAGTATTGAACCTCAAGAGTCTCCAAGATGCTAAAAATGAGATTCAACGGTTACAGGTACAAGAATATTAGCATTCTGATTTCCTCAATGTACAATCAGATCCTATGTCGTGGCTAAAGGCCCATCTAGAAAAATCCTAAAAACAGATGAATCGAGCATTTGAGGATATGGTATCATCCGAAGTGACAAGGAGTGGGTCCAGATTGCGGCTGACATACTATGCCACTTTTCTGCTGAGGAGGAGAGGGAACTAAATAGGCAATAATGAATCCTAGATTCCACAAGCCAGAGGGTGGTGGAGCTGCAATGCTCTTTTAAAGGGGTCAACCCATCAATGGGAGGTTTTGATCCTTGGGTGTTTTAATTCTTGTAAATCTTTGAACATACCTTCATACTCTAATTGTTTTATGTTAGCTTCATGCATGAGTTCCATACTTTTTTTCGGTTTTCCATGTGTCAGCTATAATCGTGAAATGCCCAGCGGTCAATCCCCGAGCGCATGTGGGTCAGGCCCAATGTGAGAAACAAGGGATGACCACCACATTATTCCATCTGAATATAAGAGTGAAAACCAAGCTTCATGCATCCAAGGTTTGAACAACAAATACAAATTTTTAGGAAGAATGGGAGATTCCTAACTAGAGATCGAAGGTCTTAGAACAATCAAATTTTCACTTTCCCAAATGTTCTCTAGTGCAAAAGTGGGGCAAAGCTAGGGACGTTGGAATTAATCCGAACAGATGGGAATGGAAGGTTTGAATCAGGGTACCCAATATTCGGAACCTTGTGGGGGTGACATGACAATAAAGGACAAATTTTGACCATATTGAAAACACAATATCCTTATTGTGTTAGCCTGGCGTGGGGATAACAAATGAGGGAAGACCGGTAACCATGTTCAAGACATGGGGTTGGACTCAAAATGTTATCCATAAGTCTTCCATAATGTTATCTTAGGATAAGAGGTGATCCATAGGCTGATCATCCATACTATTATGGGGTTCCTTTAGACTTCAAAGGGGACTAGGGTCTGAATAAAGAAGATGAAATGTGTGGAGGGTGATGTGATGGGTTGTTCGAATGGAGTCTAACACTCTTGAAATTATGCTATCATGGTGGAAACACATTATGTGGGAGCATCAGACTGATCAGGGATCAAAATTACATCTCAATAGGAGCTCTCAGGTAAGTACCTTGAATTCCCTATTGTTTTACATCATGCTAAGGAGAACGATAGACATGTAGTTTAACGTCACATGGTAAGGATGGTGCATATAGTTTTAAAGGTCATACTTCTTGGACTGTGATCTGGGATGAGGGGCTAGAAGGGTTGACAACCCTGAGGTTGGGCCCAGGGTGGAATTCCTGGGTGTCTCTACGTATCCCATAAGAATGAGAATCAATTCAAGTGTAGTTCTAAGCATGGAACGATTAGATACCAACGCTGGTTTGGAGAATCCTCTCTGACGATGAAACTTACACATCCCAAAATTATTATGGGGCATCCTAAACTAGTTTAGGGTAGAGCTGCAGTTACAGGGTTTCCCAAAAGAGTTCAGGCCAAGGGGCCAAAAAATAGGGGGTAAGATTTATAATTCCTAGGGCGGGACCCATAGACAGAATTTCTGGGCGTTTCTACATATCCCATGAGGATATGGATCAAGCAATATGTAGTTCTGAAATGTTGCCTTTACGCCTTGTAGATAAGACATTGAGAGATCATAGTTTAATGTCATATATCTTCTACCAGAGATGGTAAAGAATGAGGGAGACACACGGTGAGGTAATTATAAATCCCAACATGAATGATGGCCTAGAGTCCATATCACCATGTGTTCTTTGAGGAGGTCTTATGTCAAGGGATTGAAAATGAATGTTAGGTTGGGCCCAAGGAAAATCATGTGGGTGTCCCTTCGTACCCCTTGAGAATGGGAATCCTGACATAAGTAGTTATGGATGTGTCATGGTAAGGTACCAGCACCCGGGATGATAAGGTCATGCAAGTCTGGTCCACTCACCAAAAGAAGCAGCATTTGATAGATCTTGTTTGTCCTTTAAGATAGATGTGTGTTTTATTTTTTTGAAGCGATAAACCTAGGACAGAGAATCCATGTATCACTAAAGGAATCAATCCACATGTAGTAATGGAAAAATGGTATGGTGGATGACCAATACCTAACATGATGTCCCCTTCAGTGAGGACATCATGATGTAGTGTCATTTTTCGTCGTGCTGTCAGGACAATAATGTCATAGTGTAGGGTATTGTGATTTGAACAACCATGTATTTTAACATAGTGTAATAAATACACTACATTATAAAGTCAATTGGGACCATAGGGGGGATGCACATGATGTGATAAAGCATACTCGATGTGAATGAGGATGAGTTCCACATCACACCATGCATGATTCCAAGGAAGAAACCTCGGGCCAAGGGGCCAAAAAAGGTGGTAAAATATGGGGCTAGACCTGTGGATGAAATTTCTAGGTGTTCATATGTATCCCATGAGGATGGGAATCAAGCTATATGTAGTTCTGGGAATGCTGTTTAACATCCTGTGCGACAAGAGGTAGGAGAGACTAGCTCTTAGAAGGGGAGTACATGGTGCAGTTATTGCAAACCCAACGTGAATGAGGGCATAATCCCACACACACCACACCATGAAATTCTATAAGAGTCATGGAAGAAAAGGATAAATGGAATATATAATTAGTTGAACCTGAGATAGACCCGAAGACAGGATGTTCGGGCATTCCTATATATCCCATGAGCATGGGAATCAAGCTATACATAGTTCTAAGGGTAAGAAGTATAATGAGATGCTAGTTTAAGGTCTTAGAGCTCAGACCATAGAGAACCAAAACTCTTCCAAGAGTGCACAGAACTCGATCTGATCCCTAATCCCACGTGAGTCAAACTCGGTGTTGGAAACAAGGTGAGAAGAGGTTGGTTTTCAATACATGGGATACATGTAAATGGGAAATCGGTGTGGAGCCACAATGGCCCCTTACTGTGGCTTTGTCCTCATAAAATAAAAATGAGCACTGAGGTATAGTACAAAGAGTGTTGAAATTCCACTTGGAAATAATGGGGTGGAAAATGATGTGAATCATGCAACCGACATTTAAGGATTGATGGGGCTGGTGTAACGATGTAGGATAATTGTTGACCTAGTTAGAAACATTGTATTCATGTCGTGTGACCTATAATGGGAACAATGAATGAGCATCAACCACTGATTATATTCACAACATGGGACTTGTATCAATTTGATGTTCAAAAACCTCAATGATGTTGGCCCGTAATGGTAGGAGGGACCTTGGGCCAAGCATTCATGCCATTTGGGGGTCCCTTTAGATGTGAAAGATAATGAAATCACAAATAAAGGGGAACACAAAGCCTAAAAAATGTATAAGATCATGTCTAGGTAGAATCGGACACTCTCGGTTCTAAACTAGAGTACCCTTGGGCACATTGGTGAATCGCCGAAGTGGGTAGAGGGGCCCAACTTAAGAGAAGATAACTTGAAAAGATTATTTTAGGTAAAGGGAGAGAAGGGATCTCATGAGAAATAGTTATGGATAATGGTTTTTACAAACCTTTCGTGAATGACGACCTAGAGCCCATACCACACTGTATACCCCTGTCCTATGAGAACTCGGGGTATGGGGCTAGGATGATAAGAAGGTTTCCAAGTGATGGGGCTGGACACGAAGACTAAATGTTTGGGTGGTCCTATGTATCTCATAAGGATGGGAATCAAGCCACACATAGTTGTGAGGAAGAATGTTGGGTAGTTTAACATCATGAAGTAAGGATGAAAATAAGGGCAAGGTATCCCAACAAGGGATGTGTATGGAATAGTGAGCAGCCTGAGGTGAATGAGGACACAATCTCACACCACATCATACAATCCCAAATGAACACTTGAGAAAAGGGGCTGAAAAGGATGAGGGACCTAAAATGGGAAGTCCCAACCAGTTCATAGTTTAACGTCTTATAGTGTGGACGATAGTACTCTTAGTTTAAGGTTATAGGGCTCGGACAGAGAGATGCCTAGTTTAATGTCGTAGACATAGGACATGTGAGTGGAGAGGGAGAATCATCATGCCTGTGGAAAACCACAAAACGAAAACAATTATAGAGCATAACTATTGACCATGTTCTCAACATAGTATCTATATTTGTGTAACAAGGGTTTGGGGGAAAATAATTGAGCATCGGCCATTGACTGCATTCACAACACGTGAATTGTATCAAATTTTTGCTCAAAATCCTTGGTGGCATTGGCCCGAAATGGTAGGAGATCCCTAGGTCCAGGAACCCATGTTGTTCTGGGGTCCTTTTAGATATGAAAGATGATGGAATCCCAAATGATGGGATGTGCAGAGAATCGTGAGACCTGTGCATGAAAAAAGAAAATAAATGAAGGAGGGATGTCTCAAGGGGATATATGTGGTGTGGAAAAAATAGCCTGACACAAATGAGGACGTAATTCCATACCACACAGAACAATCCTAGATGAGAATGTTGGCCATGGAGAGATAGGGTTGAGGGATCTAAGATGGGAAGTCCCAACCAATTTGCAGTTTAACATCTTATAGTGAGGACGATGGTGCTCTTAGTTTAAGTTCACAGGGCTCGGACCAGAAGATTCCTGCCATCCCTTTATGCGGGTATTGTCTAACCACAACTCCTAATCCCGCATGAGCAATGCTCAGTGTGGGAAACATGGAGTAGAACCAGGCTCTCCAAAATATATATGGGCATGATAGATGGACTCAGACTCCTGCCTGAGGCATTCTAACATTTTAAGAGATAGTGGGACAGAATGAACCACCACACCCAATACTTGGGAAATATGGGAGCGGTGACAATGAAAAAGGATAGTTGTTGACCATGTTTGAAATACAACATCCATATCGTGTGACCTGAAATGTGAATCAACAAATGATCATCGTCCACGGACCATATTCATAACATGGGACTTGTATCAAGATTTCATTTTGAAACCCTCAAGGACGTTGGCCTATAACAGTAGGAGAGCCCTTGGGCTGAGCATCCATACCCTTCGGGGGGCCTTTTGGATATGAATGATGATGGAATCCCAAGTACAGGGAGTGTGTGAAGAATAACTGTGCCCATGAAATTTAACCTCATGCATGATAGTAAAAGAGGCAGGGATCTCTATGGAAAGGGATATATGGTGTGGTCATCATGTACATGACGTAAATGAGGGCATGAGCCAGCACCACACCATGTCTTCTGACCCGAGGGGAGATCTTGAAGTTTAGGTTCAGGCCTATGGATGAAATGTTTGGGCGTTCCTTCGTATACCATAAGGATGAGAATCCAACTATACGTAGTTATTGAAGGCCAGTTATTTTAACGTAATGCAGTGAGGAAGTGGGAGAATAGAAGAGATAGGAAGGGAATATGGTGCGATCATCATAATCAAGACATGAGTAGGGCCAAAGGGGCCTACATGAGACCATACAAGATCTTCCAAGATATATATACCTAGGGGAATATTCAAATAGTAATCTGGGGCTGGACTCAAGATGAGGAATTTGAGCATTCCTACATATCCCATGAGTGTGGAAATCAAGCGATACATAGTTCTCAAAATGCAGTTTAACATCTTTGGGATGATATATAGTTTAATTTCAGGTGGGATATAACAGTTTAAGGTCTTGTAGGACCAGATATAGTTTAACGTCATGTGGGATGACATGCAGTTTAATTTCTTACGAGATAGTATACAATTTAACATCTTACATGATGAAATATAGTTTAAAGTCATGTGGGAAATGACTATTTAAGGTTTTGTAGGATAGAATATATTTTAAGGTCATGCAGGATGACATACTGTTTAATGTAGTGTGGGACAAGAGGTACTTCTGCTACTCGTAGTTTAACATCATGTTGGACAAATACTGAATAGCTTTACATCCTTTAGTTCAGATGAACCAAAAAATTTAACATCTTGTGGTATGGACAAAAACATTTAAGCTCATGTGGGACTAGGTACCATTTTACGTCCAGCAGGACGACAGACAATTTAATGTCATGTGGTACATAAGATTTTAAGGTCATGTAGGACCCATTTACTCAGGCAAAGTACTGGTTGAGGAACATGGAATTGGTGGGAGGAGTTATATGCTCTCCATCCATGGTAACCAAGGAGTATGCACCATTGGGATAAATCTTGTGAATAATTTAAGGTCATTCCCACTTGGGATCCAAATTGGCTGGTTTTCGTTCAGGTATCATTGGTGTTCTCAATTCCAAAACAAAGTCACCTTGAAAAAAAGATTGGAGGAGAAATTTCTTATTGAAATCTCTTGTTATCTTGTTCTGATGCCTCTCTAAACTGTGAAGGGCATGAAGCCTATTCTTGTCAAGTGCTTCCAATTCATCCAAACAGATTTCAAAAACTTTATTTGGTACTTGTTTATCATAGAAAGTTGTGCATAGTGAAGGAAACTGAATCTCGATGTCTAGGAAGGCCTTTATTCCATACACTTGGGAGTATGGGGACACCTATGTGGAATTATGAGTCGTTGACCAATAATTCCATAGGGAATTAGGGATCTTTTCTAGCCAAATCTTCTTGTTCTAACCAACCATTTTCAGCAGAATGTTAGAGAGGGTTTTTTTTGAACGCCTCGATCTATCCATTTGTATGCACGTGATAGTGAGAGGTATAGTTAGAATGAATATTGTACTTGGAATAAAATTTCTTTAACTTGGCGTCCTGGATGTTTCGGTCATTATCGGTGAGGACGACATGAGGGAATCCAAATAAATAGATGATATTGGAGCTCACAAAGTCAATGATAGTGTGGGTCTTGACCCCCTTGAGTGGGACCACTTCTTCCCACTTGTAAAAGAAATCTGTGGCAGTTAGGATGAACTGGAACTGGATATCCGTTGCTGGTGGATATAGTCCCATGACATCGAGTCCCTAAAGAAAAAGGTCCAAGAGTACTTGGTAGTGTGGAGAGGCTCTGGCGGCTGATGCACAATGTTGGCATGAATTTGGCATGAAAGGAACCTCTTGGAATACTCGACGCAGTCACAGATCATGGAGGGCCAAAAATACCACAGTCTCTAGATCTAATGAGATAACTTTGGCCTAGTTTGATGAGCCCTACATGAACCCGCATGAACCTCCTCCATGACTTGTAAAATCTCAACTCCTTGAATGCAATGGAGGAGAACCCCCATCAAACCCATTCTTGTAGAGGATCTGCTCTAGACCTGGACCACTCTGTAGGGTACATTGCAGCACACAGTGTCGGATTTTCTCACACTTGGCTTGATCTACCAGGAGATTACCATTTTAGAGATACTTGACAAAGGAAATTCTCCAGTTGAGAGTCGCTTCAATCACTGCATCTGGGGGACCTGGAAGTCCTACTGTGTGGGTGCCAGCGGTAAGGTGTTTTACCTACAGTATATCATTGTCGCCTGGAATAACGGGGGTGATGACTCTCTGGTGTGACACATGGATAATAAAATAGTCCTTTTAAGGATCTACAAGTGATGCAGCAAGGCTAGATAGGGCATCAGCTCGACCATTCTAGGATTGAGGGACATGGGTGACTTCTGGACGATATGGGAATGGGGCCATCGGCTGGTGGGTGCATTCCAATAGTGGCATGGGCTCTATATTTCTGATGACATAGTTACCATTGATCTACGTGATGACAAGTTCAGAGTCCCCCAAAACATGCAGGTGGGGAACATCAATCTTGAGGTCCAGATCAAGGATAGTGATGAGATCCTGGTACTCCACCTCATTTTTAGTGTAGCCCTCTGATAGAATAAATGAACACGGTAGAACAGCTTGTGCTGGGGTGATGAAGAGGATTCCAAATCCAACTTTGTTGAGCCTGGGGTCATTGAGCCTTCTACTGGTAGGGATTTGGGAAGAACCAACAAAGTGAATCTTCCAACATGGAAAGGATTTGTCCACCAAGAGGATTGCCTCATTAGGAAAATCAAGTTCCAGGGACTGGTCCGTAGGAGCTGGATGAGTGTCAAGGAAATCTACTAATGATTTCCCCTTGATAGGCTTCTGAGGAACAAACCTGATGTCGAATTGCTGGAGAATCACTACCCACTGAGCTAGATGGCCTATCAATATTGAGCGGTTCAATATGTCATTCAGCGGATCCACCACAAACAACAACTATACCTCATGGTGTTGCAAGTAATGTCGCAATTTTTGTCTTGTGAATACCAACATGAGGTAGATCTTCTCTGATAGGAGAGTATATGGTCTCTATATCTAGGAGCATGCAGCTCAGATAGTAGATATAGTTCTCTATTCCCTCGTTTTTCTTCAGGGTGATAAGGGTGATGAGGGGTCATTCTATAGTGGTCACATGAAGGACCAATGGATTTTCAAAGATAGGTTTCATTATTACCATAGTATGGATCACATACTACTTGATTTCCATAAAATTAGTCTGACATTATCTGTCCCACTGATAAATAGTGCCTTTTCCTGAGCTAAGAAAATGGGTTACACTTTCCATCCAAATTCGTGATGAATCAGTGTATCATGGCTATGTGGCCTTCGAAGCCTCGACTCACTAAAATGTTTCTTGGGAGGGACATCTGTCTAATGGACTTGATCTTCTCTGGATTGATCTTGATGCCCTGTATCTGACAAAAAATCCCAGAAACATTCCAGAGGTGACCTCGAAGGCACACTTCAATGGGTTCATCTTCAAATGGTGAGGATAGAGGAAGTTGAACACTTTATCAAGGTATTTGATATGGTCCTGGCACTGGTGAGATTTGACCACTAGATCATCCATATATCATTCCACCAGTGTTCTATGTATCATTTTAAATATGTGATTCATAGCCCGCTGATAGTTGGCACTTGCATTCTTTAAAATGAAGGACATGACTTGGTAATAGAAAGTACCTTGTGGTTCCCTGAAGGCCATATAATCCCCATACTCAAGATCCATTTGGATATGATTATACCTAGAATATCCATCCATGAAGGAGAGGGCCTATAACCAAACTATAGCATCGATCAACAATTCATTCATAAAAAGGGGAAAATCATACTTCAGACACTGAAGGTTGAGATCATGGATGTCAATGCAGACTCTGATATGACTGTTCTTATTCCTGACTGGTACAATGTTAGTTATCCATATGGGGATCTATAACTCCATAATGAAATTGTCTTTGATGATCTTATCAACTTCAGCCTCGACCATAGCATCATGAGAAGGGTGCATCTTTTTCAAAGATTGCATAAACCTGTGGTGATTTGTTGGGAGACTAAGGTGGTGGATAGATACCTGAGGATATAGTCCTAGAATATCATCATAACTCTAAGAGAATACATCACGATGCTACTTCAGGAAGTCCACATACTTTTGTTTCTCCTCAAGGGGCATAGAACCACTGATCAATGTGGGTTTTGAATCCTCCTCACTATTGAGGTTCACCTGTACCAATTCATTGACTGTGGTAGATATTCCATCTTCAAAAGTGGGAGGATCATCCTCTAAATCCTCTTCTTCAATTATGGAGTAGGGATCCTTGGTGTGAGGAGTTTCCTCTGAGTCAAAAAATCTTGATTGGAGACTGATACTAGCCTGAGCGGTGGTGGACACTGCATTGGGGGACTTCTGTGTAGCTGAAACCGTAGTGGTGAAGGCTGTTGATCTGATCTCATCTGGTCTTCGGAACTAGGGTCCACCCTTGATGGTATCAAAGTAATAGTGGTGCGTTGTCTTTAGACGGTTTGTCCAAGCCTGAAAAAATAAGAAAATATGGCATATTTCTATTTCCATGGGGCGGACATCCCGATACCTTATGGGGATTGAGAGCTCTGGGATCACCTAATCCCGATTCGTTTAAGAGTATGAGGTGATATTTTGGCATCGCTTATACTAGGGAATATTCTTCTCTATCATTCTAGAAACAACGAAGCATTGTCCTATGTTCAGGTTCATAGCCTCCAATCGATGGATTGGAAATATATAGGCATCATCTAGACCTCTCCATGGGGTGGTTGCAGCTGTATCATGCTCAACTTCATTACCCTGAATCTACAAGTACTTGATCTTGTAATAGTCGGCATCTAGGTAGCGTTCTTCACAAGAGGAAAAGGGAGACACATCACCCTAGAGTACACCCACTTGACCACTAAGGGAGTACTTGAGGCACTGGTGGTATGATGAAGGGACTGCCGCATATAGGTGGAGTCATGGCCTTTCCATCAATGCATTGTAGGTGATGTCCTAGGAGAAAACCTTGAACTCAGTGTTGGATACCGGATCATAGAATTGGGTCATTAGGTAAATTCTTCCAACCAGTGCCTATTCTATCCTATCATAGCCTTGGATTTTCAAGTTAGAGGGACTCAGATCATCCTCATACAAACCAATTTTTCACAGTCTCTGAGTTGGGATTAGGTTGATCCCGGATCATTTATCGACAAGGCAGTGACAAAACTCCATGAGATTAAAATGGTCGGTGAAGTACAGTGGGTGAATGTGTCCCTGTATGGTAAGGCCTTCATCTTCTCCTGAGAATGAGATGATGGCCTGTCATTCCACATGCTCGACTGCATAAGCATGGAAGGCTTCTATAGCAGCTACCTTCATCTTGAACTGGAGGGGGCTTCTTAAAGCCTCGGTGAGGGATTCACGCATATCTGCTGATATGTGAAGGGCCTCAAGGAATGAGAGCCTTTTTGGAATGCTGGAAATAATTTTTTGAACATAATACTTCCATTCCAGGCATGAGATTTGGCTTACAGAAGGTTGCCCTGTGATTGGAGGTATGGCAGGCCCTGCAGGATGTATCAGTGGATGACTGGTGCTGGTAATATCCCACTGCTTAGTAGTTTAATCCTATTGTGTGACCACCAGATGAGGGAAAAATCATTGGGACTGGTTTATAGAAGAGTTCGTCTAATCTTGTTGTGGTCGAGGTGGCTCTGCCTGATCAAGCACCGCAAACAGAGGCGAAGTCAGATATGATGACACCAGATGAGAAGGCAGCGCATGCTGGGCTATGCACTGGGTCTGCTGTCTGGTTACAGTGGCATGCACAACCTATCAGTAAGTACTAACTAAGGAACTCTATTGACCCATATTTTCATGGCTCTATTGAGGCTGACGATGGCTGGGAACATTGGGAGGATCTTCCTGGAGCTCCTCGCCTTCAGACATCTTGTAGGGGTTTACTAGATCTATGGTGTTAACTAAGGCATAGCCTTGACTGTCACATAAAGAATCATCCACTACTAGATGGATACTGGGTGGAATCACCATCTTTGGGGGAATGATGTCACTAAGGGTATGGGATGACGATGACATTGGTGGGGGGATTTGTTTTCCCTTGCGCCCCTGATGCTTGCTCTTCTGAGACAGAGACGACTGAGACGACAATGCAAAAGTAGTAGATGTGGCTTATGAGTGATATGGTTGATTCATGCATGCACATATAATACCATGTGAATGGGATACTATTTTATGAGCCATCTTGTCTTCATAAATTTGAGACCCATGGTTGGCTACCTAATGCAACTCACCCTTGATGTCACTGTTGTTGTCCATCTTCACGAAGACACCCGCTACATGTGTCGGTGTTGGGCCTAACCTGACTACATTGTTATCGAACTAGTCTTAAATACATTCCTTAAACACATATCACTATTTGAGGGTGTACCCAAGGATCCGGTGATAGGGCCAGTAATTTTGGGTGATCAGTTAAATATTCCTCTTCTAGTCTCTTGCATCCGGGAAACTGTATAATCCCTTGTTCCAATGCACTACAGAAATAACTGGGGACCTGAGCCTCATTGAATAAGTAGTTCTATTTTCTCCTGTATGGGAAGGGGTCTCTTCGATCTTGGCCCTATCAAGGGGCTAGAGGAGCCTGTATAAGAGGTGGGACCTAGTTATATTACCTGAGCGGTGGCGGCGTATTACGCGGGGGTGCCTACTGATTCTGTGGTGGGCACTGCTAGGCCGGAGGCTATGCCTGAGGTGGAGGGACTCTGTGAGGCTATAGAGGCATCTCAATCGATAACAATTCCAGTTGTCTAGGGGCCTCTATTTTGGATACCGTGTTGGGATCAGCCTTAGCGAACCTTTTTACGGGAATCTCAAGTGGAAATGGGCATTCCTGTTTGACATACTGTAAATCTTCCTCTATATACTAGGACTTATCAGAGAAGTCTAAAATTCCCCTAGGGTAATTATGGGTAATCAAAAAGGGGACCAGTTCTTTCTTTACATTCTCCACACACATCATCTTTTGTTTCTCCTAAATCAGTGGCATGTTAAGGGAGTATGTGAGCCCTTTCCACTGGGCGACAAAGTCCATGACACGCTCATCAGGTCTCTGCTTGCACTTAAAGATGTCCACAATACTCATCTTTTTAGTGGTGGAACTAAACTGGTAAATAAATTTCCTATGAAGATCCTCCCATCCGGCTACTAACCTGATGGGTAGCTGGTTGTACCAGACAATTTCTGGCCCTTCCAATGATTGTACAAAGAATCTGAGTTTGGAGGCTTCCTGATGCACTGATGTTCCCAGCATGGTTCCACACATTGAGATGAAGTGGTCCAGATGTTGTAGCAGATCACTCATCCCATTGAAGGGGGGAAATGTGGGATTTCTGAAACCTGAGGGTGCTAGAATATTATCCAGCCATTGTGAATATGGCTTTTCATCAGGCTGAATGGAGACCTATCACGTTTCCAATGCCTCGAGGTGGGAAATGAGCTCTACCATGGGATCATTTGGGTGAGCATTCTTATTAGGACGGGGATACTTGACCACCAGTTCATTTTTAGGTTCTACAACAAGATAAGAAGGCCCAAAGATTTGTGGAACAACTAGTGGGATGACCTGCAGAGTTGTTGGGGGAATCTGAGCTAGGTCCCAAGGATTGTATCGTTGCTCATATGGATTTGGTGGCACATACTGCACCCTCTTACCGTAATTTCTATCCTTGACCCTGTCTATGTGGGTAGGATGGTTAGATTCACCTAGAGGAAATTCTCCAGGAGGAAGTTGTGTTTTCCCCTGCTGCCCCTGCTGAGGATCACCGTAGTCTGGCCATCGCTCTGTGGCACACTCAGCGGGGAGGTCATAGACCATCTTCTCATTCTCTGTGATATCTTGATGCAACACAGATTTATAGGAATCATCTTCCGCCTTCTGAACTAATCTGAATGGGTTGGAGGGATTAACGGCTCTGAGGTGATCCTTACCCTTGTTGATATTTTGACTAAGGACCAATGCCTTGATTGGTATGGGAAGACCCATTATATTTCTCTGATGGCGAGTAACCCTTCCCAATGTGTCCAAAAGTTGGGGCACTCCACCATGGGGTATGTTTTCCCCAAGGAGTTCTATTTCAGTCCCTTCCACTGATAAATCAGCCATGTTAACCGCGACTCTTCCTGGATTCATATCCTCAATATCACCTAAAGATTCAGGCTAGCACCGGATAGAACATAAATGGAGGAAAGCATAATTCCCCCACTAGGGATAGCCTTTTATAGCTGGGCCAAAGGGGGAAGCTCACACTAAGTGGCAGAGCCTAGCCCTCAGCGCAATCCAAGTTTGGCCTGAGCTTGGGAAGAGGTTCTGTGAAGGGTACATGGGAGTAGGAGCGCATGGGTGCACCACCGCGAGTGTAAGGCCGCGGCGGGGCATGGGTCGGCCAAGGCCTACGGGGGTGGGATCCCATGTGTAAGGCTCCCTAGTGTGTGTTGTGTGTTTTTTCTAATAATTATATCGAAGTCTTAGGCTTATAATGGTGGTGAAAACAACTTTCCATTTCAATGTGGGAAGTGTTTTTTTGGGTGAAAGGCGGTCTAGACCATTGGGTTGTGTCGCACGTGATCTGAACCGTCGATTCCAATCCAACTTTCGACCTTCAAAAAACGAGGTTTTACACCGTGTTTTTGTACACAATTATATATACCACAAATATAATCATTGTTATGCATGTGTTTTTAAATGTCGCGTCAAACCAGGGTCTCCCAATCTATCTTGGAGTAATCCGAGCCGTCCAATCTATCTTTGGTTTTCCCTCTTGTCACATCATCTTCTTCTTCTCCAAATGAGTTTACACTAGAAACCCAACACCTATTACACCATCTGTTTTTCTTCACCACTGACTTCCAGTGGACTCGCCTTATTTCCCCAATACTACAAGCACAAAACTATCCATTTAATACACTTCTAGGGGGTATGTTTTCCATTAAATGTTTGTGTTCTTTTTTTATTATATAAGTAACCAATTTCACCCAAAGATCTCTCAGTTCTTCTCCCCACTCAAGCCTCTAGTATGTCCCCTCCAACCTTCCTCAAGTTCTCTTCCCCTGTTTTTAATGTAATAGTTATATTTTTCCTTGTTTTTTTGTTTTGAATATATATATATAGACATATATATATGGTATATGTACTTCGGTTTATATATACATAGGTGTTGACGTGGTCTCTCGGTTTCGAGTACAGACGCACCATTACCCATTCCACCAAGTTCTGAAAATATTGCAAGATAAGAATTTCAAAATGCAAGTGGGGTATTTTCATGTAAAATTTTTATATAATCGATTATATACTTTTTACACAAGTATATATAAATTCACATTTATATGGATAGTGACATATATGTTCAGTATTATACCCTATTCTTGAGGTCTTTGTACCATGAGTCTCGGTGTTTTAGTAGAGATTTAAAATATAAGAAATGTTGTGATATTCAAAACTTATTTCCACATTTATGAGTCACTTATTTTTGTTATATTTTAAATGATTTTGATTATGTTAAAGATTCATGCTTTCTATTATGGACATCATTCTATTGTATACAAAGGCTTCTCAGCATCAAGTTATTCAGCATTTGCAAGCTTAAAACCCTATATGAAATGAATAGTTTACCTTTTTGATTGGTTAATAAGGTGTTATAATTATAAGAATAACATTGTATGTGACAAAATTCTTTTGTTTTCATTTAGTATCTTGAATTTAAATGTACATTCCATAATCTACCTTTCTTCTTACCATTTAATGACAGTCATATAATAGTGAGCTCAGTTTTTAAACATCTAGATTCATGTCTCTCCTTATAAAATATGTAAATTTTTTAGGATGAAATTCAAATACTATGTACAATTATGTATGAAATTATCCAAAGTTGTATGAGACACTTTCAAAAATTTGAAATGTGTAATTTAACATTCAAAATGGTATGAGACATTTTGAATATACAACCCTATTTGGAAATATGAGAAGTGTATTAGACTAGTATGTGTCGGGCTGGGGACCGGTAAATGTAAGCCCTCCGGGTTGGAGTCTGGTTACAGATGCTCTCTAGGATGGAGTTTGGTTACAGATTCTCTTTGGGATGGAGTCCGATTACAAATGCTCTCCGGGTTGGGGACTGGTTACAGTTATCCCTATGTCCTGGCTCGAGGCCTTGACACAGAAGATCGACATTTTTTTACATTCCAACATTATTCTTATAATAATTAATTAACCTAATGGATGTTCAACTAGTAGAATATCCAAGATTAAAACCCATTACTTATGAGTGTCAAAAATGTAAAAGTTTAGGGCATGACTTCTATTTAGCACTCAGTGAATTACTATCCAATATATGAAATTTATGTTATTTCCTTCACACTCAACTCGGATTAATCATTACTCTTATCTGTTCAATTTGTGCTTAAATGGTCATATGTCATACATGTTTAGAACATCTTTTATTTATTAATACAAAATATCTTGACATTAATTGATTCATGTATCCTTGTAATTTCGTTAGTATATTCATATATGATCAATTTAATGATATGTTACATGTGTTACAATTTTCTTTATGTGAAATTCTCTATGGACAGTTTTAAAGAATGTTTTCAAAAGTTACATTGGTTTATTTTAAAATGCCTAAATGGGCCTTCTTATGCTCACCCTACGTTTTGATTTAAATTTTTTAAGGTAACTACTTTTAATAGATGAAACATTTTTGAAGTAGCTGGTTTATCAGGGATTAAATCGAATTCGATCCTCTGTATGGAACATGATGTGTAGTTTACTAGTTTTTTTTGTTTAAAATGACACATCATGTTTTGAAGGCACCGGCTCCTAGTTTTCTTGGGTCGGGTCTTCATAGTTGGTATCATAGGATTCAGTGTGGATAACTCTCTAAAACCAAAACTAAAACAAAGAAAACATTTACTTAAGCATTACTGAATATGATGTTTCTAATTTCTAGATGGAAAATGAAGGTACTAGTCTTCTGTCTCTTCCCAATGAGGCCCTAGTAACCATAATTTCAATAGCCATCCATTAAACTTTTATAAACTATGACCATATCTATATGTCATGAAAAAATATCTATGATATATCCAGTTCTCCACAAGTACTTCAACTCCATCGAAGAGCGGTTCTAGATTACATATTTATGATGCAAGCCCAATTTTTGTTCTATACATGATAGGGAATGTACTACGAGAGACTTTTTAGATGCTTCACCACGGCGGAAGGCATCCAATCCCTCATGGCCTTCCAAGAAGTTGTAGTAGCGGGAGATCTCCGTGCAGCATATATGTGTTAAGTCTTGTCCTATGGCCATTATGGTCAAAGTTATGGACTTCGACATCCTTGAATATAAAGCCACTTGATCGGTTTATAGACATCAAGTGCATACTACTCTCTCTCAACTATACACCCCTCATGTCGGAATATGGAGATACCATATGTGCTCAAATAATATCGAACCTGGTTTCTCAGGTTTCATATGGTTTAGGGAGATTGAATGTTTTGAACTAGTTTTGGGGATTCGTGTATTAGGAAACTGGGGAAACCATTAGCCTTTCCCTTTTTATAAATAAGTGGTGATATGAGAATGTAATTTGTTAACCCTTCATTCTTTCTACTATCTTTTCTAGGTTTTTGTTTCTAAATAGGTTTCACTGATTGAACTTTCAAAATAAATTTTCAAATGGAAGGACAAACCCACATGTAATCTCTTCTTGTTGAGATACTGGAGATTATTGCGATCAAAACCTATGAAGAAGAGTATCGTCCCTTCACAAACCTGTGAATAATGTGCAAGAAACTATATGAAGTGTCAAATAGTCCAGATATTCTCCACACCTATCAAGGGAATTATTCCATTTACTATCTCATAGCCACGACCCAACTGACCGACTATAGGCGAAGAAGAAAATAACATGAAGGGCCTTTCCTACATTTCACCCTAGGTCAGAACTACACGGATTGGGTAATATTTCAAGAGTCTACTTTGGAGGGAAAACATTGTGTGGCTGTTGACGCTCCTTTCCGTACAGAGTCTAAAGACTGAAAAAAGGGAAATACCTTAGTCCAAATTTATTCATCCTTTGAAGAAACATCAAAAATCAATAAAGGGATAAACAAGGAGAACATTTCCCATAGGTCGCGCAAGTACACTTGCGCGTCGCCTAGTGGTCGTGCAAGTCTACTTGTGCGACGCCTTATGGTCATGCAAGTGACTTGCGCGACCTAAGTGATAACCGCCCGGTAACCGCTCAGGGTCTTCTTCTGCCTATAAATAGACCTTGTGGGCCCCTCATTCAGGGGGAGAATTTTTTCTAGAAACTCGGATCTAAGCTCTCGAGACACAAGTCTTTTCTCAAAGCTTCTGGAACACTTCTAAGGTAATTTCTTACCTAGAACGGAAGATATAAAGAGGAGGAGAAAGGTCTAAGTGTTCAAACTCATCAATACTTGCGCGCCTGAGTGGCCAGCCCTTAAGGGAAGTGGCCACACTTGCGCGCCGCCTTACTCCTTCAATAGAACTTGCGCGTCCCTTTTCTTGAATAACATTAAGAGGATTCTAAAGGTCTTAATGAAGAGTCGCTCGAATATTACAATGCTGGTTGAACACCGCACAAGTACCCTATACATGTCACACAGGTATACCTGCGCGATGAATACTTGTGTGCCCACGCAGTACCTGTGCGTCTTCCAAGACTTGCGCACCCATGCCTTTTTTTGAGTGTCCTTCTTGCCCATTTTACCCCTCTTAAGCCATTACCCCTTTCCTATTCAAGATTCAGTCTCCAAGACACTCTTCAAATCCATTTATTGCATGATTTCTTGATTTGACTTCCTTATCTGAAAGGAATTCGGTGGAATATCTCTCAAAACCTAGTGATTTACATATCTTTATGTCACTAAGTATTGAGAATTCATTCATTCAAACTCATCTTTTAAATCCTTAACCAGGGTCTCCTTTTCAGGAATAATCCCCAGTCCTAAGTCCTCCAAACTTGGGCATCCTCCTCAGGAGTAAGCCCCAAATTCTTAAAGTTCCCAAATCCTGGCATCCTCCTCAGGAGTAAGCCCCAAACCTTAGTCATAAACCTGGGCTTCCTTTTCAGGAATAAGTCCCAGTCATAATTTTGGGCTTACTTTTCAGGATTAAGCCCTAATTCCCCTAACCTGGGCTTCCTCTTTAGGAATAAGTCCCAGTCATAAACTTGGGCTTCCTTTTCAGGAGTAATCCCCAAGTCCCTTAATTTCTCTTAACCAGTCCTAATTTACTTTTGATCTGGGATTCCTTCTCAGGAGTAAAACCCAATTATCAATCCCCTCCTAATCTAGGCTTCCTTTTCATGAATAAGTCCCAAATTAGAGTATTCAAATCTCCATGAAGCACATATACCTTTATGGACCCTGTTCCTGGATTTTCTCCCTAAAGTAAATCCTAATCATCATTTATCTGGGAAGTCATACATACATAAGCCCCAAACCATTTCTTATGATTACATCTTTCATGGCCCAATTTTCTATTTTATTACCAATACCTCTTGTTTCTCACACTGAGCATGACTCACGTGATCTTAGAGAGTAAAAGTAATTATGAAATCCTGCTTTGAGCCATCAATCATAAACATCATACTCCCTTACTCGAACTAAGTGGGTTCTGATTCCTTTTCAAAAAAAAGGATACGTAGGTAGCCCATCTACGGGTTCGATCCCAACTCTGAAATAATCCATGTCCTTCTGAATGACAATAAACTTCAAGTACCCCACTGAGTGGCTTCAAAACCAGCCTAGTCATCATAATGACCAAGAGACTTTTATAAAAAAAAATTTGAAGGATACCATTGACCAATAATCTCTAAATAGATACAGATGATTCTCTATTTATGATGAACCGTGAATACATATAAAAGATTCTCTAAATTTTATGCATATTTAATCATTGATTGTCAAAACTGAAGGAAAAACTCATTTTATACTTGGTAATGTAATAAGGATTCACGAACATAACTTAAATCTATAAATAGAGTCCTGGAATAGACATTAATTCCCCTCAAAAAGTTGTGATGAGTCTGACCTCCCATCTTCTCGACCAATGAAAATTCCTAAGCCTCATCAGTCCACAAGCTAATGAGCACCTACCTTTGGAAAGTAGGTACAAATGGATGTGGAATCATTGGATGTTTCCAGTTCTACGAACAAACCCGTTAGAAACCGATCAGAACGTTTGAATCTCCCATCTAGGAGGTCATCCCTGAATTCTGAGGGAAAAAAATGGTGAAACCGACGTGAATCCTTAACCAAGTTAAAATGATATTTTACCTATTTGTTAAGCCCCTATTTTAAACTCAATAAGAGGTCTAACAAAAACAATCATTGACATGTGTGATCATCCAAAAGATGAACTGGCTGAATTTATCTTGATTACGTCTGTTATATCAAACATGCACTCTTTTCCAAAATCTTCTGTATTTCCATAATGGCTGCTCTCAAATTCACACTTGTGAATACTGCTGCTGCAAATACCACTACTGCTATCCCTACTGGATTGTCATCCGCTCTGAGGATGACATCACCTACTCAGCGTCTTCAACGCTGGGTATCAAACGCGCTGGTTAAGGAGTACCGTCAACATGGTACCATCCCAACTCTTGAGGCTACCCGACAGGCCCTCCAAGTGAACAACTCACACAGGTCGTTTGGACAACGACGACCAGTGATCAAGAGGCAGGCGGTGCTGACTACCGTCTCCAACCGATTCGGGTCATTATCCCTGGAACGCAATTTCCATTCCCTCCCTTACTCTGAGGAAGTGAATGAGTAGGTCCCTCAGGACCTTAATTAAAAAAGACAAAAGTCCTTCCTGAGGGCTCCCATCAACAATTGCCGCCAGACTCGTGCGGTAGTGCGCCCTCAACATGATGAGGGTACCGACTCTAGGCGTTTGGCTCAGGTTCCTCGAACCCGAGCAGGCAAGACGAACCGCCAGAGGCGGAATCCGGTTAACAATGGGCAGGTTCTCATCCTTGCCATCTCCGGATAAGTCCACCAACCTAACTTGGTGGCGAACAACGAGCAGGCACATACACCTACCCGTTTTAATTCCGCTGTCCAACAGACTCATATGGCAGCATCACGCCAATCCCTCCAGGCAATTCCGGTGGAGTACTATAGGCAGGAACATACAGCTACTTATACATCATTAGTTAGTCAGCATGCTCGCCTAACTACATATGATGGATCTCGTCAACCGCGTTTGGCGAAGTGTAATCAGCAGGCACATACACCTGCTCATACTAATCAAGCCTACCAATAGTATCGCTTGGTAGCGCACGGAGAAGTCAGTCGGAAAGCTCCGACGACAAACAGGAGGCATACTCAACTCTCTTCCCCCACACTTGAGTACTGTCAGGATTCACTGACAGGAAAAGGAGGACAGGAGCAGGCATATACACCTACTCCAAGCCCGAAATGGACGTATATCCCCGTTCCGGCAGCTGAAGTCACCAAGCATATTTTTTCAATGGTGCAAGAGAAGAATAAAATTTCTGCTCATATTCTGGATGCTTCTCAGGATATCATAACAGCTTCATCATCATCTCAGGGAAAGACACAAAAATCTATCCCTAGAAGTGGAGTGACACATCAACGATTCACTCTGGAACAGACACATACATATGTTCCAGTCCAAGAGGGTTATGGGGCATACTCCCCCATATCATACGGACAACCAAGTCAGGAACATACACCTGATTTGAGTGAAGATCGTCAGCCTAACCTGACCATCTTTCCTGATCAGGAACATACACCTTCTCAGAGCAACCACTTTCTTCAACAAGTGGTTTCCAAAGCGAATAAGAAGGCATCTAAGAAAAAGATCTGCCCAGCAGAGTCAGGAGATCAAAGGCCAATCTATAACAAGGCCTTGCTCGATGATGGAGTTCTTGAAGCCCTCAGACATTTATCTGTTGGAATTCAAGATTCTAATCCCTCAGTTCCCAATAACGGGAACATTAATTCTGAAGGTCTTCAATAGACACTTCCTCATGAAGGCTTGCTTCGTGACAATTCGGGCAATCTTGAAGTTTCATCTTCAGATGAGAGCCACAGGAACCCTCTGTGTGGTCAGAAGACCAAGGAGCAAGAGATCTCATCTTTTGTTGTAACCCATTATGGTGGTCCTACCCTTGATGATTAATTTCCCTGCGAAAGTCCTCTCTGCATTAGTGATTCACATTGCCTGGAAAATACTCCAGTGGACAATGTAGTGCCGAGAAATCCCTCTTATCTTGAGGCATTTGAAAATGCGAAACCAGTCATGTCTGATGCTTTATCGCTAGCAAGTGAAATACTTTCTCAATCAGAAGATAGCCCAGGGTGTAAGTCATTCTCCGAACCACCCCTAAGTCATGCATCTTCTAGTTTGATCAATGATCTCTCTACCAATCTTGTTGAATCCGATGAAGCAATAAGGAAACACCAAATCTGGTCAAAACAGGTAGAAGAATCATTATTTAATGATGAAGAGGAAATGCTGAACATGAGAAAAAATTGGGGAAAAGTGAGATACCAGTCATGTTTTGGCCTTTGGCTGACTCCCAGTATGACATTCCAAAAATGTTGACGGAAGATGAAGTCCATGATATTCGTCTCAACATATGGAAAAATCGTTTTCAATTGAAGAAGAAGGTATTATATTATGATGAATATGAAAATCATCTTAAGATAATAGAAGGGCTACAACGTCAGATTGATTTGGCATCTCTATCAGTCTCTCGGTATCCGAAGGCTGAAAAGCAGCAGAGAACCCTTCAACGTTCATGCCTTGGCGCACCAAGAAAATTGCGTCAGTTAATTGCCAATGCCCCATCTGGTGTTCATATCAGAGGATGGGGTGTTCATGGAGCACTACATTTCACAGTGCTTTCCAGTCAGCAAAGCCCGCCGAAAATGGTCTCATGTAATGTTATTGCCCATGGCCGGCCACAGTCAATGGGCTTTGTTTGTAATCAAAAGATTGCTCAAGAATAGGCTTCAACTAGTTCCTCTCAAAATCAAGCATATAGAGAACAAGTTGTTGAATTGCTCCTACATCAAGCAGGCGAGAATATTGCACAAGCCTCTCATATGGAGAAAACACGTCATCAAATGACAGAAGTTTCAGAAATCATCCAACGGTCTGTTGAACCAGGTGATAAAAGTGGATACAGGTTAATGCATCCAGCTAATTTCCAAACTAAGATTCGCAAGATCAAGAGAGATTTTAAGAAGATCTTAGACATAGCATGTCAAGAGCCACCCCAACTTTTCAGACTAGGGACTCCTTTAACCCAACCCTTAGAATCAACAAATGGGATTCGAGGAGTTGAGCGGAAACAGTAGGAACATCCCTAGTTCACGAGACTGGGGACTCTTTCAAATCATCAATCCCCTCCTCAGAGAATGTCGGTCTTTTCTCGATTGGGGAAGAAGCCCCAAGAGGAACGAATAGCCAAATTATCAGGAGATTCCCTCCAAGTTATAGCTCGTCAAGAAGTTCCTAAAATATTGAATCAACAAAAGGCAATGTCTTATCAAAGACATGAAAGAAGACAATATCACAGAAATGTTGATAGAAGGGATGCGATGCATTTTGCATCAATCAATGTCATTAATGTCGTTGTTGCTAATCCACCAGAGGAGGCTCACTCAGGGGACTCAGATGAAGAGCGTCCTGCTCAAGAAAATGTATGCACCGATACAAATGAAGAAGGTGTGTGTACACGAAGTCAAAGGATTACTCAGAACCTAGGTAATCCACTTCCCTCTCTCCAAAAAGTATCCAAAAAATGGATGGGAAAGAATCAGGTTACATATACTTCCTCTGGAGAAGGTCAATCGCTCTCATTAGAGCAAAGGTTTGCAAAACAGGAGGAAGAAATGAAAGAATTAAAAAGGTTGAATGTAGAACTACTTCAAAGTAGTCTTCTTCTTAAGAATTCTGGAGTCCGACAGTCAAAGGAATTTGTTGCAGCTACTGAGATGGATCAGGAATATCCTCCTTTATCAGTACACCCTTAGAGGTCTAATCCTACTGGTCAATCGCAACAACGGTTGGCAGTGCTACCATCAGTTGCAGCACCAACCACCACATCTACCCAAGCTCCATTCATTGCACCTACCCAAGACCAAATTCAACCGGATGTTTCTCAAATGTTAATAAATACTATTGAGTCATTAACATCTCGGTTAGAAACTATGGAAGGGAAACAGGCGCAAGTTCAACCAGAAAAGAAAGTTTACCCTGAATGGGTACATTCAATTTCTCCTCCATCTAGTTTTGGAAACCCTGTTTTCCCTACTTTCAATGGATCAGGCGACCCTGAACAACATTTGACACATTACGTGTCTTGTTGTGATCCTATGATGGGAACTCCAGAGCAGCAAGAAGCAGTGAAACTCAGATGCTTCGTGCGAACCTTGCATGGACCAGCTTTTGTCTGGTATACAAGCTTGCAATCCCGGTCAATCATCGGATGGGAGGATCTTCGCCAAAAAATCCTTCTTCAGTTCGGCTCAACATTGCCAAAAATGAAAGTTTTCGATCTTACAAACTGCAAGCAAAGGTAGAATGAAAGAGTCTCTGATTTCATTGCTCGCTAGAAGGGATTAACATATTCCCTGAGTTTAGCACTCCCTAAGGAGTAGCTGTTGCCAATCTGTGTGGAAAATTTGTGTGAAGAATTACGCATGCCATTGATCCCTGTGAAATACACAGGAGGGTTTTGAGACCTTACTTCAATCACTCAGCAGATCGAAGATTCCCTTATACAGGCTAAGACTAATTCTCATGTAATTCCATCAGCTCCAGGAAGGAGAATGGGTAAAGCAGAAACTGCTATAGTTATGCTTAAACAAGTGCCTGTACCTATTTCTACTTCAAAACCTTCATCTTCTCAAAGGGCACCACCTCCTGAACGCCAACAACAAAGGCCGTTTCGTCCAATTGATCGAAGAGATCAACGACGAAAACAATTTGAGGATTTGAAGAGTAAAACATACTCTTTCCGAAATGAGCAAGTTCCTGGTTACTTCATTTCAGCTCTGGAAAATAATTTGGTTCAATTACCAGTACCCAAGAGGCGAAACAAGGAAGGAGATGAAGACCATACCAATTATTGTACCTTTCATCAAATGTTGGGGAATCCCATCTAGGAGTGTTTTGTCTTCAAATACCTCCTGCAAAAGATGGTCGACTTGGGACAAGTCAAGTTGAAAGGTTCTTCGACTCAGGTAGCATGTGTTACTGCTACAGTTCCAGAAGAGGAAGGTGAATGGAAAGAAGTAAAAAGCAGAAATGCACAGAAGTATGATGATTGGATGGTCAGAAAGCCAATCAATCGGACTCATGCCATTTTGCGGACAAAATTAAAGAAACCAATTGTGTCTTCTGCCATGAATATTGCGGTAAAACCCTCTTCATCAGAGGGAAAGTCCTCAAAGAAACGGTTTGATTCAAAGAAGAAAAAAGAATCAGAAGAAGATGAGTTTGTGTCAAAGCCTAAATTGTCTTTGACTCTGGCTGACATTATTCCATCTACTTCAAAGCCACGGGCACCGCCCCATCAAACGACACAGCCTAAACAGGCTAATCAGGCAGAGTCTTTATCAGAAGAAGAGTTAATCTTCGGTTCTGTTAATATGATTCAATTAACAGATCCGTATTCCAGTCGTAATTTCAATTTTGATGAGCCTGAATTCCCTGTATCAAATAAGGGAATCTGAGGAAGTTCTAGAGGTTCAGGATACAGGGGAAGACGTGGATCTTTCCGAAGCCACTACTCCAATTCTACCCCTGCTAGCACTGTGTATGCAGTAGAAACTCGTGGTAGATCCCTTCAGCGAGCTCAAAAAGAACAAGCAAGTTCTTCTGCCAATATCCAACTCAGTCTTGGCACAATTATTTTGGAAGACCGATTGAAGGTTCCATATTCTTTATCTCAGCAATTAAATGGATCTAATCGGTCTAATATTCCAAAACCAAGGATGTTTCCAACTTCTATCCCAATACAAGATGCATCAGCATCCAAAGCATCTGCTTCCAAGGTACCTGCTAAACCCCATATTCGTATTGGGAAACGTAGACCTCTAGATAAAAAGTATTATATATTGAACCACTTGGCCCAAGTACCATCCAAGTTATCAATTTTGGATGCTTTGAATCTGTCAAAAGATCTTCGGGAAGCACTCATAGAAGCTTTGTCATTTCCTCAGGAGTTTGAAGCTGAAATTGCTGCAGCTGAAGTCTATCACATAGAGAATAATCCTGCAGAATGCCATGCAGTGATATCTTTTACTGCTAAAGATGAAGATGATGTTGTGCATGGGCACATAAAACCTCTGTATTTATCTGGCAAAGTCATTGGAGTAGATATCCGAAGAGCTTTCATTGACAATGGTTCAGGAGTCAACCTCATGCCCATTCGTACACTTCGTCGATTGGGCCTCACGGAATCTGATTTATCTCCTTCTACCATGATGTTACAAGGATATGATAAAAATGAACAAGTACCACTGGGCGAAGTTACACTCAGAACTCAGTTTGGAGATCTTGTATCCAATTTGGATTTCATGATTGTTGATCAAGACTCATCTTTCAACGTCTTGCTTGGAAGACCCTGGCTACATCAGCAGGCGGATATCCCTTCATCATACCATCAATGTCTCAAATACTATTTCAATGGTCATGTTGGAACATTGTATGGTGATAAGGCCTTGTTCAAGACATGTGAGTCTTAGTACATTGAGGCGGAATTTTATCACATGAAGGGAAGAGAGAAATCTACAATAAAGGAAATTACCAAAGTTAATGCTTCATGTGGTTTGGAGAAGATTCCAATAAATCCATTTACACATGTGAGTACAGATTATGTGTTACCTATCAGTCAAATTGAAAAAATAGGCCCAAATCAAAATACTCTTATGGAAAGTTCTATAATGTCAATTACGGCAATTGAGCCAGACAACATGGGAGAAATTGGTAACCTACCAAACAGTGATGAAAGCACAAATGGTGACGTTTTCATTTCAATTGCTGAAATCCAACAGTTCTATACTTCTCCAATCAGGCCAGAAGAAGTTATAGCAACATCGGAGGTGAATAATGATTTCGATTCTCAATCCATCATCTCCTCTTTATTTCCCAAAGAAGACCCTTTATCATCAATAGGGTCAGAAATGGAAGCTTCTTCTTCAAAATGTGAAAATTTTGACATCTCTTCTGATCATGAAAATTTCGTTTTGTCATCTACTATGAAAGTAGAAACGGAAGAAATAGCACATGATGAAGAGGAAGAGGAAGATCTTAGAGATGCTCCTCCATCATTTGAAGAGGGTATCTCTACCACTGTGGATGAACTCAGAGAAATAAATCTGGGTACAGAGAAAGATCCACGCCCACTTTAATTAGTGCGGCCATGACCCTTGAAGAGCAAGAGATGTATATTTCTTTTCTAAAGAAAAATAAAGATATTTTTTATTGGAACTATATAGAAATGTCTTGGCTTGATACTAATGTTGCTACTCATCATTTGGGTTTACCAAAATAACATCGAGGATTTAAGCAAGCCGCGAGAAGAACACACCCAACTTATGATTCCAAAATTGAAGCTGAAGTGGATAAGCTGATCAAAGATAACTTCATTAGAGAAGTTCAGTATCCCAAGTGGTTGGATAATATTGTCCCTGTAAAGAAGAATAATGGACAAATTAGGGTTTGCATCGATTTCAGAGATCTTAATCGGTATTGTCCTAAAGATTATTTCCCATTTCCGATTACAGAACTCTTAATTGATGCGACAGATGTTTATGAATTACTTTCCTTAATGGATGGATATTCCGGATATAATCAGATCTGAATGGCCCCAGAAGATGAGGAATCCACAGCCTTCAGAGCCCCTTAAGGTGTGTTTTTTTACCGGGTGATGCCCTTTGGTTTAAAGAATGCAGGTGCAACATATCAACGCGCCATGCATCGTATCTTTAAACCATTCTTAGGGAAGTTTGTTGAATGCTATGTAGACGATTTGGTGGTTAAATCCAAATAATGTTCTAATCACTTGGCCGATTTGGAAGTCATATTCCACAAGCTTCGACAACATAATTTGAAGATGAACCCCTTAAAATGTGCTTTTGGGGTAACTTCAGGAAAATTTCTCGGCTTTGTTGTACGCCATCGTGGTATTGAAGTCGATCCTGATAAGACCAAGTCAATCCTTGGTATTTCACCTCCTCATAATTTGAAAGAATTAAGAGGACTTCAAGGACACTTAGCCTATATTCGGCGTTTCATCGCCAATTTGGCAGGAAAAAGTTTACCCTTTACCAAATTAATGAAAAAAGGAGTCACTTACTAGTGGACTGAAGAATGTCAAGAAGTGTTTGATGTTCTCAAGAAATACCTCTTGAGTTCACCGGTACTCATGCCACCTGTTGAAGGAAGACCACTTATCCTCTATGTGACGGCTCTAGAGCGATCATTGGGTTCCTTTCTTACTAAAAAGAATGATGATGGGAATGAAAATAGCCTCTACTATCTCAGTAGAACTATGCTTGAAGCAGAAACCCGGTATTCAAGTATTGAGAAGTGCTTCCTGGCATTAATCTTTGCAGTTCAGAAACTGAGACACTACCTAAAACATCATGAGGTCCAATTGGTATCTCGCAATAATCCTCTCAAATTCATCCTTAGTCGTCCAATGCTTACAGGACGTCTAGCAAGGTGGGAAGTTATTTTGCAGTAGTTCGACATTCAGTATCTGTCTCAAAAGGCGATAAAGGGAAAAGCTCTGGCTGATTTCCTGGCTGAACATCCTTCAGTGGAAGACACGTCTTCAGATATTGAACTCCCTGATGAGGAAGTTTTCTCTATTCAAGAGAGTCCTCAAACATGGGAAATGTATTTTGATGGTGCTTCCAGAAGTCCAATAGGGAAGAAAATGGAAAATCCTAAATTCAACAAAGTTGGTTTAGGAATTGTGCTCATTTCACCAGATAAGGAATTGTTACCTTATTCCTTTTTATTGTGGGAAGGTGGTACCAATAATGAAGCCGAATACCAAGCTCTTATCACAGGCTTGGAGTTAGTGCTTCAAGCACAAGTGAATCACTTAAAGGTGAAAGGTGATTCAGACCTGGTAATCAAACAAGTCAATGGGGATTATGCCATCATAAAAGAAGAATTAATCCCTTTGTATGATTACGTCAGAGAGTTAATGGAAGAATTCCCTTCATAACCGACATTTTCTTATGTCCCAAGATCACAAAATGCTCAAGTTGATGCACTGGCTAATATAGCCACAGCTCTAGAAGATCCAAATCGGGATGAGACAACCATCAGTATTGCCCACCGTCGTGAAATTTCACCTTATGTTCAAGAAAGAACAGAGGAAATTAATGAAATTAGTCCCATTCCTGAACCGTATGGTCATACTACAGGATGGATGTCACCTATTAGGGAATACCTTAAAAATGGAACACTTCCACCTGATATAGCCAAGAAAGAACAAATCTGGCGACGTGTGGTCAATTTTACTCGTTATGATAGCCCAAACCACCTAGAGAAAATTCTCTACAAACGTGGTTTTGATGGAGTTCTCTTCAGATGCATTGATGGTGAAGAGACAATGGCTGTCATGAAAGAAGTGCATGCAGGAGTCTGTGGTTCCCACCAGTCTGGACATAGATTGTCTGATCAAATTAGAAGGCTTGGATACTTTTGGCCTTCAATGATACAAGATTGTGTTAATTTCACAAAGAAGTGTCATTCATGCCAAGTACATTCCAACTTCATTCATCAACCTCTAGAGTTGCTTCATACAGCTAAATACCCATGGCCATTTGTCACATGGAGAATGGATGTGGCGGGACCTTACCCTTCAGCTACGGCCAAGCAGTTTAAGTAAATTCTTACTGCTACTTATTTCTTTTCCAAATGGGTAGAGGTAGTACCTCTTAAATAAGTCAGTTATAAATGCATTGTTAGCTTCATCAAGTCTAGCATCATTACTAGATTTGGTGTCCCTCATACCATATTGACGGACAACGGTACCAACTTCTGTTCTTTTGAAGTGAAGAAATTGTATCAAGAATACAACATTAAATCCAACCATTCATCTCGGTATCATGCGGCAGCCAATGGCCAAATAGAAGCCTTTAATAAGACTCTTTAAAATATACTACAAAAGATGGTGGATAAATATAAGAGTTCATGGCCTAATAAACTCTTTCATGCTTTATGGGCTTATTGGACTACCACCCGCAATGCAACGCGGTCAACTCCATATTCGTTGGTATATGGAATGGAAGCAGTCTTGCCAATTGAAGTTCAATTGCCCTCACTCAGAGTAGCCATTTTTGATCAGTTATCTATAGATGAGAAATTCCAAAAGCGATTGAATGAATTGGAATGGTTAGATGAGAAAATATTGTGCACTTTGCACCACCTGGAAATCTATCAGAATCGAATAGCACGAGCTTTTAACAAAAAAGTTCGTCTTTGTTCATTCATTCAGGGAGAAATGGTATTAGTTCTCATAACTCCAATGATACCAGGAAAGAAACCCCCCAAGCTTGAGCCAGAATGGGAAGGACCTTATTCAATATATAGGGTCTACTCCAATGGAGCTTATTCATTAATCTCAATGGATGGAGAACTCATTACTACTCCAACTAATGCCAGATTTTTGAATAAGTATTTTGTATAAACTACAAAGTATTCATAAGATGTCCCCGCAACATGACACTAAACTGTGCGGCACCAGTTCTTCCTTGCTATATGACGTTAAACTATACAGCAATGGTCCAGTATGACCTTAAATTACTCCTTGGTCTAGTATGACCTTAAACTATTCACAAGATGTCCCCGCAACATGACACTAGACTGTGCGGCACCAGTTCGTCCTTGTTATATGACATTAAACTATACAGCAATGGTATAGTATGACCTTAAACTCCCCCTTTCGTCCAACATGACGTTAAACTGTAATGTCCTCGCAACATGACACTAAACTGTGCGGCACCAGTTCGTCCTTGCTATATGACGTTAAACTGTACAGCAATGGTCCAATATGACCTTAAACTCCTCCTTGGTCCAGTATGACCTTAAACTATTCACAAGATGTCCCCGCAACATGACACTAAATTGTGCGGCACCAGTTCTCCCTTGTTATATGACGTTAAACTATACAGCAATGGTCCAGTATGACCTTAAACTCTCCCTTTCATCCAACATGACGTTAAACTGTAATGTCCCCGCAACATGACACTAAACTGTGCGGCACCAGTTCATCCTTGCTATATGATGTTAAAATATACAGAAATGGTCCAGTATGACCTTAAACTCCTCCTTAGTCCAGTATGACCTTAAACTATTCATAATATGTCCCCGCAACATGACACTAAACTGTGCGGCACCAGTTCTTCCTTGTTATATGACGTTAAACTATACAGAAACGGTCCAATATGACCTTAAACTCTCCCTTTCGTCCGACATGACGTTAAACTATAATGTCCCCGCAACATGGCACTAAATTGTGCAGAACCAGTTCGTCCTTGTTATATGACGTTAAACTATACAGCAATGGTCCAGTATGACCTTAAACTCCCCCTTTCGTCCAACATGACGTTAAATTGTAATGTCCCCGCAACATGACACTAAACTGTGCGGCACCAGTTCATCCTTGCTATGTGACGTTAAACTATACAGAAATGGTCCAGTATGACCTTAAACTCCCCCTTTCGTCCAACATGACGTTAAACTGTAATGTCCCTGCAACATGACACTAAACTGTGCGGCACCAGTTCGTCCTTGTTATATGACATTAAACTATACAGCAATGGTCCAGTATGACCTTAAACTCCCCCTTTCGTCCAACATGACGTTAAACTGTAATGTCCCCACAACATGACACTAAACTGTGTGGAACCAGTTCGTCCTTGTTATATGACGTTAAACTATACAGCAATGGTCCAATATGACCTTAAACTCCCCCTTTAGTCTAACATGACGTTAAACTGTAATGTCCCCGCAACATGACACTAAACTATGCGGCACCAGTTCGTCCTTGTTATATGACGTTAAACTATACAGCAACGGTCTAGTATGACATTAAACTACAACTTCGTCCCACACGATGTTAAACTATGAAAAAGTTCCCTAAAAGGTCCTGTATGACCTTAAACTACACCATGGTCCTGTATGACATTAAATTTCACCATCCATGGTCCATGCATATGATCCAAAACTATTTGAAAGTCCCTTACGTCCAGAAAGACGTTAAACTACATAATCATCAAAGGTCTTGTATGACCTTAAACTATACTTATGTCTAGCATGACATTAAACTGAACCATCCACGGTCCATTTATATGACCTTAAACTATTCTCCCTTTTGTCCACCATGACACTAAACTGTAGAAAAAATCCCCAATGCGTCCAACATGACGTAAATGGTGTGTTATTTTGTCCTTACTGCATGACATTAAACTGTGCAGTCCCCCTTTTTTGTCCAACATGACGTTAAACTGTATTGTCCCCATCGTCCAAACTACATGAGGCTAAACTATACAGAAAGTCCTTGATACGTCCTGCATGACATTAAACTGTATTTTTTCCCTGCTACATGACACTAAACTGTGCAGCACCAATAGTCCTAACTGCAAGACTTTAAACTGCATAGTCCCTTTATATGTCCTACATGACATTAAACTATGCATCGTTAAGGTTGTTGTTACCTCTTGTTTCTCACATCGAGTATGACTCACGTGAGCTTAGAGAAAACCTCAACCATAACACTCTCTTTGGGCCACTAACCATGTATAAGTCCCAACAACATCATTTTTTAGGTCATTGTCCCCAAGAATAATTTGATCATTAATTTATTCTTTAATTGAACTACATGGATTTTGATCCTTGCCTTCCAGGCTGGGTACGTAGGAAACCTCCCAAGGTTCAAGCCCAAAAAAAAATCTCTTAACTTCGGTTCACCTTCATCTCATACGATGTTGATTTGTGAAACCGCCCTTAGAATCAATATCTTTACATTTGATTCACTTTCGTCCTTGTTATACGACGTTAAACTATACAACACTTTTGTCCGGTATGATAATAAACTACAATACTCTTTGATTTACTCATTTGAGAGGGATCCATTATTTACATTGATTTTTTCGGCATCTCTGTATTCCTGGAATTTATCCAAATCCCAAATGCTTCTTTGAAGTTTTCTGGCAAGCCCTGATGCCAGGATGGATTAAAGTGAACGTCGATGGAGCTTCCAAAGGAAATCATGGCCCTGGAAGTTGTGGTGACATATTCAGAGACTAATCTGGCCAATGTCAGGGCTGTTTTTATGTTGGTTGTGGTCTTTCTTCATCGCTTGAGGCTGAGATGCTGGGTGTCATCCATGCGGTTGATTTCGCGCTTCAAAGAGGCTGGAGAAAGCTCTAGATTGAAAGTGATTCCACCACTATCGTCCAGGACATTTAGAACGACATCACTCATCTTGCCTGGCCGCTTACCACTCTTTGGATGAAGTGTCTGAACTTGCTTCACGAGATTGATTATATTGCTACTCATGCATACCGTGAAGAGAATGCTATTGCTGACGCCCTCGCCAACAAAGGTATTCAACAAAACATGACTTGGATCGACACTCTTCCAGCTGACTTATTACCTCTCTTTGAGAGAGATTGTAAAAAAATCCCATCTTTCCGATATTTGTAATCCTTTTTCTCTCTAATATATTGTGCTTTGGTCATTGACCGAAGCATTACCTTTTAAAAAAATTATTTACATTGATTTTTCAATCATGTTTCATTTCAAAAGACTACGTGCATACATGGTAATGCCTAAACTTTTTATCTCAGGTTAAACCATCATTGTACTAAAGTCCCCTTTCACCCTTCACATGTACGAACCAAATTTGTACAAAGGGTATTTCTAGAACTACGTGGGCTTGATTCCCATCCTTATGGGATATGTAGGAATGTTCGAGTATCCCTCGAATCCAGCCCTAAGTCTTTTGGGCCTAACCCCAAATTTCACTTTCAGTCCCTTGGCTGAAAAGTCCCCATGAAAACACACACTGTGTATTCATTATTATGGTCTGAACTCTATGACCCTAAACTAAGATCTCTCATACTTTCGTCCTGCATGATGTTAAAATGCATCTCAAGAACTATGTATGGCTTGATTCTCATTCTTATGAGATACGTAGTAAAGTCCAAAATTTCAATTCAGGACCCATCCACAACATGATTATAGTTATCATTGACCTATGTATCTCTGTATACATTGGAAGATACCCATCTTTATGTGTTATAACCCTAACCTTAAATATTTTCAGATCTTCATAACCCTTTTCATGACTTTAGGTCACAAAAATGTCAAACTTCTGAGAATTCTTTTTCCTGACTATGCAGTACGTGCCCATAGGCGGCCTGGCATAAACAGTCCACATAACAGACTTGTCAGCCAAACGATACTATTTATTTGACTATGCAGCCAATTCCCTTAGGTGGCCCTGCATAATTCAACCCCCTAAGGGGTTTGTCAGATAGTGGTAACTTCATTCTTGGGAAGAATGCCTCTTTTGTCCTTATTTGTATTAAACGACAGTATGTAGGGATCCGCAAAAAATACCCATCCTTAACATATTTGTCCCATATCCTTTTTCATGATCTGAAATTATTCAAGTCTATGGTTTATTCTTCTTCCCTATGTTTGGGTCAGACCTTCGTAGGAGTGATATCTATTCAATTCTTCGATAGTCTTGTTCGAAAATATCTTCTCCATATTCAAGTACCTCTTTCCATACAAAAAACTCTAGACTTTAGAAAATTTGAATCTCCATAAACTTTCACTGGCTTTTAGCACTAGGAAAGTAAATTTTTGAGAGTTCTTTTGCCTTACTATGCAGCACGTGCCCATAGGTGGCCTTGCATAAACAGACCACATAATAGACTTGTCAGCCGAAAGATGCTATTTATTTGACCATGCATCCAATGCCCTTAGGTGGCCCTGCATAATTCAACCCCCTAACGGGTTTTGTTAAATAATATTAACTTCATTCTTGGAAACTACTTCTTCTAATGCCTTTTATCTCTCTTTCATATCATTCCTCAGATTCAAATATTCTTAAGTCATAGCTTACATATTTTCCCTCATACTTGAGTATGGTACTATGTTTTCAGATGAGTTTTCAAGGAAATGAGTCAATTCTAATCCATTTCGGTCAAAGATATTTCGACCTTAAACATTAGCCTTTGTATGTCCGACATGCATGACTTTAAACTGCCAGATTTCTTGTTTTTCTTTTCTCCTCAGAGTCAAATCCTCTTTTCTCTCCGGATCTGACTCTGAGGGGGGACTTTTATTGACGCTCCTTTCCGTCACAGAGTCTAACGACTGAAAAAAGGGAAATACCTTAGTCCAAAGTGATTCATCCTTTGAAGAAACGTCAAAAATTGGAAAAGGGATGAACAAGGAGAACATTGCCCATAGGTCGCGCAAGTTCCCTCATGGTCGCGCAAGTACACTTGTGCGCCGCCTAGTGGTCGTGCAAGTCTACTTGCGCGACGCCTTAGGGTCGTGCAAGTGACTTGCATGACCTAAGTGATAACTGCCCGGTAACCGGTCGGGGTCTTCTTCTGCCTATAAATAGACCATGTGGGCCCCTCATTCAGGGGGAGAATTTTTTCCAGAAACTCGGATCTAAGATCCCGATGCCCAAGTCTTTTCTCAAAGCTTCTGGAACACTTATAAGGTAATTTCTTACCTAGAACGGAAGATCTAAAGAGGAGTAGAAAGGTCTAAGTGTTGAAACTCATCAACACTTGTACGCCTGAGTGGCCAGCCCTTAAGGGAAGTGGTCACACTTGCGCACCGCCTTACTCCTTCAATAGAACTTGCACGTCCCTTTTCTGGAAGAACCTTAAGAGGATTCTAAACTCCTTAATGAAGAGTCGCTCAAATATTACAATGCTGGTTGAACACTGCGCAAGTACCCTATACATGTCGCGCGGGTATACCTACGTGACCAATACTTGCGCGCCCACGCAGTACCTACACGTCTTCCAAGACTTGCACGCCCCTGCCTTTTTTTGAGTTCCCTTCTTGCCCATTTTACCCCTCTTAAGACATTACCCCTTTCCTATTCAAGATTAAGTCTTCAAGACACTCTTCAAAGCCATTTATGGCATGACTTCTTGATTTGAATTTTTTATCTGAAAGGAATTCGGTGGAATATCTCTCAAAACCTAGTGATTTACATATCTTTATGTCACTAAAGATTGAGAATTCATTCATTCAACCTCATCCTTTAAATCCTTAACCTGGGTCTCCTTTTATGGAATAATCCCCAGTCCTAAGTCCTCCAAACTTGGGAATCCTCCTCAGGAGTAAGCCCCAAATTCTTAAAGTTCCCAAATCTGGGCATCCTCCTCAGGAGTAAGCCCCAAACCTTAGTCATAAACCTGGGCTTCATTTTCAAGAATAAGTCCCAGTCATAATTTTGGGATTCCTTTTCAGGAGTAAGCCCCAATTCCCCAAACCTGGGCTTCCTCGTCAGGAATAAGTCCCAGTCATAAACTTGGGCTTCCTTTTCAGGAGTAAGCCCCAAGTCCCTTAATTTCTCTTAACCAGCCGTAATTTACTTTTGATCTGGGATTCCATCTCAAGAGTAAAACCCAATTATCAATCCTCTCCTAATCTGGGATTCCTTTTCAGGAATAAGTCCCAAATTATAGTATTCAAATCTCCATGAATCACATATACCTTTATAGACCATATTTCTGGATTTTCTCCCTAAAGTAAATCCTAATCTTCATTTATCTGGGAAGTTATACATACATAATCCCCAAACCATTTCTTATGATTACATCTTTCATGGCCCAATTGACTATTTTGTTACCAAGACCTCTTGTTTCTCACACCGAGCATCACTCACGTGAGCTTAGAGAGTAAAAGTAATTATGACATCCTTCTTTGAGCCATCAATCATAAACATCATACTCCCTTACTCAAACTACGTGGGTTATGATTCCTTTTCCAAAACAAAGGATACGTAGGTAGCCCATCTATGGGTTCAATCCCAACTCTGAAATAATCCATGTCCTTCTGAATGAAAATAAAATTCAAGTGCCCCACTGAGTGGCTTTAAAACCAGCCTAGTCATCAGAATGACCAAGAGGCTTTTATATAAATGTTTTTAAGGATACCATTGACCAAGAATCTCTAAAGAGATACAAATGATTCTCTATTGATGAAGAACCTCGAATACATATAAAATATTCTCTAAATTTCTTACATATTTAATCATTGATTGTCAAAACTGAAGGAAAAGCTCATTTTATACTTGGTAATGTAATAAGGATTCACGAACATAACAAAAATCTATAAAGAGAGTCCCGGAATAGACAGTAATTCCCCTCAAAAAGGTGTGATGAGTCCGACCTCCCATCTTGTCGACCAATGCAAATTCCTAAGCCTCATCAGTCCACAAGCTAATGAGCGCATACCTTTGGAAAGTAGGTCCAAATGGATGTGGAATCATTGGATGTTTCCGGTTCTACGAACAAACCCGTTAGAAACCGATTGGAACATTTGAATCTCCCATCCAGGAGGTCATCCCCGAATTCCGAGGGAAACAAAAAATGGTGAACCCGACGTGAAGTACAAAATTTCAATTCAGGACCCAGCCACAACATGATTATGGTTATCATTGACCTATGTATCTCTGTATACATTGGACGATACCCATCTTTATGTGTTATAACCCTAACCTTAAATATTTTCAGATCTTCATAACCCTTTTCATGACTTTGGGTCACAAAAATGTCAAACTTCTGAGAATTCTTTTTCCTGACTATGCAGCATGTTCCCATAGGCGGCCTTGCATAAACATCCACATAACAGACTTGTCAGCTAAAGGATACTATTTATTTGACTATGCAGCCAATGCCCTTAGGTGGCCCTGCATAATTCAACCCCCTAACAGGTTTTTCAGATAGTGGTAACTTCATTCTTGGGAAGAATGCCTCTTTTGTCCTTATTTGTCTTAAACGACAGTATGTAGGGATCCGCAAAAAATAGCCTTCCGTCACAGAGTCTAACGACTGAAAAAAGGGAAATATCTTAGTCCAAAGTGATTCATCCTTTGAAGAAACATAAAAAATCGACAAAGGGGTGAACAAGGAGAACATTTCCCATAGGTCACGCAACTTCCCTCATGGTCACGCACGTACACTTGCACGACGCCTAGTGGTCGTGCAAGTCTACTTGTGCGACGCCTTATGGTCGTGCAAGTGACTTGCGCGACCTAAGTGATAACCGCCCGGTAACCGCTCGGGGTCTTCTTCTGCCTATAAATAGACCCTGTGGGCCCCTCATTCAGGGGGAGAATTTTTTCCAGAAACTCGGATCTAAGCTCCCGATGCCCAAGTCTTTTATAAAAGCTTCCGGAACACTTCTAAGGTAATTTCTTACCTAGAACAGAAGATCTAAAGAGGAGGAGAAAGGTCTAAGTGTTGAAACTCATCAACACTTGCGTTCCTGAGTGGACACCCCTTAAGGGAAGTGGCCACACTTGCGCGCCGCCTTACTCCTTCAATAGAACTTGCGCGTCCCTTTTCTGGAAGAACCTTAAGAGGATTCTAAAGGCCTTAATGAAGAGTCGCTCAAATATTACAATGATGGTTGAACACCGCGCAAGTACCCTATACATGTCGCGCAGGTATACCTGCGCGACCAATACTTGCACGCCCACGCAGTACCTGCGCGTCTTCCAAGACTTGCGCACCCCTGGCTTTTTTTGAGTACCCTTTTTGCCCATTTTACCCCTCTTAATCCATTACCTCTTTCCTATTCAAGATTCAGTCTTCAAGACACTCTTTAAAGCCATTTATGGCATGATTTCTTGATTTGACTTCCTTATCAGAAAGGAATTCGGTGGAATATCTCTCAAAACCTAGTGATTTACATATCTTTATGTCACTAAAGATTGAGAATTCATTCATTCAACCTCATCCTTTAAATCCTTAACACGTGTCTCCTTTTCAGGAATAATCCCCAGTCCTAAGTCCTCCAAAATTGGGCATCCTCCTCAGGAGTAAGCCCCAAATTCTTAAAGTTCCCAAATCCTGGCATCCTCCTCAAGAGTAAGCCCCAAACCTTAGTCATAAACCTGGGCTTCCTTTTTAGGAATAAGTCCCAGTCATAATTTTGGGCTTACTTTTCAGGAGTAAGCCCTAATTCCCCTAACCTGGGCTTCCTCTTTAGGAATAAGTCCCAGTCATAAACTTGGGCTTCCTTTTCAGGAGTAATCCCCAAGTCCCTTAATTTATCTTAACCAGTCCTAATTTACTTTTGATCTGGGATTCCTTCTCAGGAGTAAAACCCAATTATCAATCCTCTCTTAATTTGGGATTCCTTTTCAATAATAAGTCCCAAATTAGAGTATTCAAATCTCCATGAAGCACATATACCTTTATGAACCATGTTCCTGGATTTTCTCCCTAAAGTAAATCCTAATCTTCATTTATCCGGGCAGTCATACATACATAAGCCCCAAACCATTTCTTATGATTACATCTTTCATGGCCCAATTGTTTATTTTATTACCAATACCTCTTGTTTCTCACACCGAGCATGAATCACGTGATCTTATAGAGTAAAAGTAATTATGACATCCTTCTTTGTGCCATAAATCATAAACATCATACTCCCTTACTCGAACTACGTGGGTTCTGATTCCTTTTCCAAAACAAAGGATACATAGGTAGCCCGTCTATGGGTTTGATCACAACTCTAAAATAATCCATGTCCTTCTGAATGACAATAAACTTCAAGTGCCCCACTGAGTGGATTTAAAACCAGCCTAGTCATCATAATGACCAAGAGACTTTTATATAAATGTTTTTAAGGATACCATTGACCAAGAATATCTAAATAGATACAGATGATTCTCTATTGATGAAGAACCTCGAATACATATAAAAGATTCTCTAAATTTCTTACATATTTAATCATTGATTGTCAAAACTGAAGGAAAAGCTCATTTTATACTTGGTAAGGTAATAAGGATTCACGAACATAACTTAAATCTATAAAGAGAGTCCCAGAATAGACAATAATTCCCCTCAAAAAGGTGTGATGAGTCCGACCTCCCATCTTCTTGACCAATGAAAATTCCTAAGCCTCATCAGTCCACAAGCTAATGAGCGCCTACCTTTGGAAATTAGGTCCAAATGGATGTGGAATCATTGGATGTTTCCAGTTCTACGAACAAACCCGTTAGAAACCGATCAGAACATTTGAATCTCCCATCCAGGAGGTCATCCCCGAATTCCGAGGGAAACAGTGGCTTATATGTACCAAATGCTCCATTTTATCTTATATGACAACATCTATAACTTAGATTTTCTCAATCGAGACATAGTTCAGCAAGTTCTTCATGTGTTAGTCCATTCTGACATTTCTAAACATTCTACCATTTGACCCTCCCTCTAGAATCCCAAGTGTACGATGCAAGAGTCCAACCCCTTTTGTCCATGGTGTGTCTGGGTCAGAGAACTAGAGGACTTGAGCATCAATTTTAGTATTCTGTTGAATGCACCAAAGGATCCTCTATGATGGGTGATGTGGTGAGAACATCGGAGAACCTTTATGGTTATATGAAATGAATTGCGAGGACACAATTCTTCGTAGGGGGAATAATTTAACACCTCAAAAAAATTTACCTCTTGTATTGGTAAGTTTATTTTTTCCTTTTGTTTGAATTTCATAAAAACTAAACTAAACTTGTTTCTCATGAGAAACTAATAATATGGATTTAATTTATATTAGAATGAAACCGAGTAAAACACACAAATGGACACAAGGATTTTCATAAAAAAAGAACACCATAGGGTTTACAATGTGTCAAGATCCTAAGGAAATATCCAACCCAAAATTTCATAATAAAAACCCTATCAAAACTATGGGAAGGCCCCCTACAAAGACAACAATACACAATAAATAAATGATATCTTTCGGGTTAGTGAAAATGACGAACAACAATTCCATGATCATGAAGACCATAATGATCATTAGGGGTATAACAAGAACCATCCTTGTCACTTGATTTAAGCTTAAGACACCCCAATATTGTGTTTTATAAGGAATCAACCTGACCGTTACTATTGTGACTGTTGAAAGCTAACGGCCATAATTATAGCCATTAGACTTTCATAGGATAATCAAATATATATATATATATATATATATCTAATTATTAATTAGTTTCCAAATATTTCAGTTATAATTAAATTTATTATACAACCACCATTTATAAACTCTAAAATGATATGGTTTAATACTTGACTTACACTTAGGTGATTTTGAGAAGTATTAAGGAATTCAAAACACTTTCCAAATATTTCAAATACAATGTAATGATTTTCATTTCTTAAACAGTGATATAAAATCTTTTTAAATTCATAGAATTAAATTATGTTTTTGATTAAACAATTTTTTCTATAATACTAGTATAATAATTAAAATTTAGGATTATTAAATCCCATTTTATAACATTTATGTTAAAGGTTTGGTGTTTATATGTTTAGAGATACTTTTAACTATGAAAATGTCTAATTAACATCATAATGATTAATAAAATCCATGTTTAAGAAGATAATTTCATTATAGTTATAATAAATATATATTTGTTTCCTCTTTAAGACTTTATAATTTTTTATTGTGGGCTTTTATAAAAAAATAGGCCCGCTAGGGCCAACCCTTTATAGCTGGGTCGAGGGAGGTTGCTCACACTAAGTGGCTGAGCCTAGCCCTCAGCCCAAGCCAAGGTCTGCCCGATCTTGGGTAGAGGTTCCCTGAAAGGCACACGAGAGCATGAGCGCATGGGCGCACCACCACGGGCACGAGGCTAGGGCTGGGCATGGGTAATCCAAGGCCTACGGGGGCGGGAACCCGTGTGTATGGCTCCCTGGTGTGTGCTGTGTGTTTTTTCTAAGAATTCTATCAGAGGCTTAGGCTTATAAAGGGGGTGAAAAAAAACATACCATTTAGAGGTGGGAAGTGTTTCTTCAAGAAAAACGCGATCTGGACAATTGGATCATTTTGCGTGTGATCTGGACCATCGATCCCGATCCTGGTTTTGACCTTCAGCAAAAGAGGTTTTCCTCTATGTTTTGGTACATCGTTCGATCTACCACAGATCTATTCTTAGTCATCCGTGTGTTTTAAAATTCCGTGTCAAACTAGGGCCGCCCAATATATCTCGGATTAATCCAAGCCATCCAATCAATCTATGGTTTTCCCTCTTTCCTAGTCGTCTTCTTCTTCTCCACATGGGATTACACCAGTAACCCTACACCTATTGCACCATATCTTTTTTTCACCACTAACTGCTGATGGACCCTCCTTGCTTTCCCATTACAAAAAGCATGAAACCTTCTTTTTAACACACCACAAGGGGGTACATTTTGCATTAAATGTTTCTGTGATTTTTTTAGTATATAATTAACCAGTTTCACCCAAATAACTCTTAGTTCTTCTCCCCAATCAAGCCTCTACCATGTACCAACCAACCATCATCGAGTTCTCCTCCCCCTGGTTTGAATGTAAGGGTTATATTTTTCCTTGTTTTGTTGTTTTAAAAATAAATATATAGACATATATATGATATATGTACTTCGGTTTATATATACATAGGTATTGATGTGGTCTCTCAGTTTCAAGTAGAGACCCACCATTACCCAATCCAACAAGTTCTGAAAAGATTGAAAGATAATAATTTCAAAGTACGAGTGTGGTATTTTTGTGTAAAATTTTTTATATAAGAGATTATATACTTTGTACACATGTATATATAAATTCACTTTTATATGGATAGTGACATATATGTTCGGTATTATACCCAGTTCTTGAGGTCTTTGTACCATGAGTCTCAATGTTTTAGTAGTGATTTAAAACATAAGAAATGTTGTGTTATTCAAAAATTATTTCCACATTTACGAGTAACTTATTTTTCTTATATTTTAAATGATTTTGATTATGTTGAATATTCATGATTTCTATTAAGGACATAATTTTGTGGTATATAAAGGCTTATCAGCATTGAATGATTTAGCATTTTCATGCTTAAAACCCTATATGAAATGTTTTGTTTACCTTTTTAATTAGATAATAAGGTTTTAGAATTATAATAATAAAATTGTATGTGAAAAATTATTTTTTTTCTTTTAGTATCTTGGAGGTCAATGTACTTTCCATAATCTGCCTTTCTTCTTACCATTTAATGACAGTCATATAATTGTGAGCTCAGTTTTTAAACATCTAGATGCAGGTCTCACCTTATAAAATATGGAAATGTTTTAGGATGAAACTCAACTAATATGACCAATTATGTATGAAATTATCCAACGTGGTATGGGACACTTTGAATAATTGGAAATGAGTAATTTAATATTCTAAATGGAATGAGATATTTTGAATATTCAACCCTATTTGGCATATGAGGAGTGTATTGGACTAGTATTTTCTGGGTTGGGGACTGGTAAAAGTAATCCCTCGGGGTTAGAGTCTAGTTATAGATGATCTCTCGGATGGAGTGTGGTTATAGATGCTCTTCGGGATGGAGTTTGGTTACAGATGATCTCTGGGTTGGGGTCTAGTTACAGTTATCCCTATGTCTTGGCTCGAGGCCTTGACACAGAATTTGGACATTTTTTTTATGTTCCAACATTATTCTTATGATAATTAATTAACCTAAAAGATATTCAAATGGTATAATATTAAAGGTTAATGGACAGTACTTATGAGTATTAGAAAATTAAAAGTTTAGGGAATTACTTATTTTTAGCACTCAGTGAATTAGTATCCAATATATGAAGTTTAAGTTGTTTCCTTCATCCACAAATCTGATTAATCGTTACTCTTATAAATTCAATTTGTGCTTAAATATTCATATGCCATACATGTTTAGAACTTTTTTTATTTATTACACTAAAAGGGAATGCCTTTAATTAAATCATGTATCCTTATAATTCTGTTGGTATATTCTTATTTGAGAACTTTCAGGATATGTTACATGTGTTACAGTTTACTTTAAGAGAAATGATATATGGAAATTTTTAAAGAATGTTTTCAAAAGTTGCATTGGTTTATTTTAACACCCCTTACCAGGCCTTCTTATTCTCACCCAACATTTTGATTTAATGTTTTTTAGGTAACAACTTTTAACAGATGAAACATTTCTGAAGTAGTCAATTTCTCAGATCCTGAGTCGAATTCGATCCTCTGTATGGGACATGACGTATAGTTTACTACTACATGTTTTTGTTTAAAATGACACATCATGTTCTAAAGGCACCGAATCTCAGTTTTCTAGGGTCGGTTCTTCATAGTTGGTATCAGAGGATTCAGCTTGGATAACTCTGGAAAACCATAAATTAAACAAACAAAAAATTTACTTAAGCATTACTAGATATGAATTTTTCTAATTTTCAAATCTAAAATGGAGGTACTAGTCTTCTGTCTCTTCACAATGAGGCCCTAGAAACCATAATTCCCATATCCAACCATGAAACTTTTATAGACAATGTCTATATCTGTATGTCATGTAAGCATCTCTATGATATATCCAATACTCCTTGAGTACTTCAACTCCACCGAAGAGTGGGTCTGGATTTCATCTTTATGATGCAAGCCCAATTTCTATCCTACGCACGATAGGGAAAGTACTACGAGGGACTTTTTAGATGCTTCACCACAGCAGAAGGCATCCAGTCCCTCACAGCCTTCCAGGAAGCTGCAGTAGTAAGATACGTCCGTGTAGTGTATATGTGTCAAGTCCTATCCTATGGCCATTATGGTCAAGTAATAAACTTTGACATCCATGAATACGAAGCCACCCGATCTTTTTACAGATATCAAGTTCATACTAATGTCTCTTAGCTATACACCCCTCATGTCAGACTACAGAGATACCATAAGTGCTCCCATGATATCGAACCTGATTGCTCGGGTTGCATATGGTTTAGGAAGATTGAATGTTTTGAACTAGTTTTGGGGATTCGAATATTAGGGAACTGGGGAAACCATTATCCATCCCCTTTATATGAACAAGTGGTGATATGGGAATGCAATTTTTTATCCCTTATTTATTCATAATATCTTTTCTATGTTTATGTTTCTAAATAGGTTTAACTGATTGAACTTTCATAATAAATTTTCAGATGGAAGGACAAACCCACATGTTATCTCTTCCTTTTGAGATACTGGAGATTATTGTGATCAAAACCTATGAAGAAGAGTATCGTCCCTTCACAAACCTATGAATAACGTGCAAGAAACTATATGAAGTGTCAAGCAGTCCAAATATTCTCCACACCTATCAAGGGAATTCTTCCATTTACAATCTCATATCCACAGCCCAACTGGATGAGTATAGGTGAAGAGGAAAATACCACGAAGGTATTTTCTGATGTTTCACCCTAGGGTGGAACTACACGTCTATGGTAATATTACAAGAGGATTATTTAGAGTGAAACCTTTAGGTGGCCTACATGTACCAACTCCTCTGTTTTAGCCTATACGAAAATGCTTATAACTTAGATGCTCTCGATCGAGACACAGTTCGGCGAGTTCATTGTGTGTTGGTCCATTCCGACATTTCCAAACTTTCTACCATTCGAGCCTCCCTCTGGAAGCCCGAGTTTTCGATGCAAGAGTTCAACCCCTTCTATCTGAGGTGTGTCTGGGTCAGAGAACTAGAATATTTGAGCCTAAATTTGAGTTTTCTGTTGAACGCACCTCAAGATCCTCTACAACGGGGGATGTGGTGAGAACATTGGAGAACCTTTATGGTTCTATGAAATGAATTTTGAGGATGCAATTCTTCATAGGGGGGATAATTTAACACCCCAAAAACTTGTACCTGCTATATTGATAAGTTTAGTTTTTCATTTCGTATGAATTTTATAACAACAAAACAAAACTTGTTTCTCATGATAAACTAATAATATGGTTTTAATTTATATTAGAATGAAACTAGGTAAAACACACAAATGGACACAATGATTTTCATAATGAAAATAACATCATAGTGTTTATACTGTGTCAAGATATCAAGGAAACACCCTACCCAAAATGCATAATAAAAACCCTATCAGAACTATAGGAAGGCCCCGTACAAAGACAACAAGACACGACATTCAAAGTAGATCCTTCGAGTTAGTGAAAATGTAGAACAACACCACCATGATCATGAAGACTGTACTGATCATCCAGGGTATAACAAGCACCATCCTCATCACTTGATTTAACCATAAGACACCCTAAGACAGGGTTTTATAGGGAATCAACCTGACCATTGGTCTGGTGAATGTTGAAAGCTAACAACCATAATTATAGTTGTTGGACTTTAATAGGATAATCAATATATATATATATCTAAATATTAATAAGTTTCTAAATATTTAAGTTATAATTAAAATTATTATACAACCACCATTTATGAACTCTAAAAGGATATGGTTTAATACCTGACTTACACTTAGGTGATTTTGAGAAGTATTAAGGAATTCAAAACACTTTCCAAATATTTCAAATACAATGTAATGATGTTAATTTCTTAAACTGTGTTATAAACTATGTTTAAATTCTTCTAATTAAATTATGTTTTGGATTAAACTAAGTTTTCTATAATACTAGTATATGAATTATCATGTAGGTTCATTAAATCTCATTTTATAACATTTATGTTAAAGGTTTGGTATTTATAATTTTAGAGATAATTTTAACTAATAAAAGGTTTAATTAACATCCTAATGTTTAATAAAATCTATGTTTAAGAAGATAATTTTGTGTAGTTATAATAAATGTATATTTTTTTCCTCTTTAAGAATTTATAATTTTTTATTGTGGGATTTTATAAAAATATAGGCCCGCTAGGGCCAACCATTTATAGTTGGGCTGAGGGAGGAAACACGCACTAATTGGTTGAGCCCATCCCTTAGCCTAAGCCAAGTCCGTTCTGAGCTTGGGAAGAGATTCCCCTAAGGGCACACGAGATCAGGAGCACATGGTCGCACCACCGCGGGAGCATGGCCGCAGCGGGCATGGGTAGGCCAAGGCCTGCGGGGGTGGGAGCCCATGTGTAAGGCTCCCTGGTGTGTGTTGTGTGTTTTTTATGAGCATTCAATCGGAGGCTTAGGATTATAAAGGGGGTGAAAAAAACTCTCCGTTTCGATGTGGGTTGTGCTTTTTCAGGAGAAACGCAATATGAACCATTGGACAACATCGCTTGTGATTTGGACTGTCTATACCGATCCTTCTTTTAACCTTCAGCAGACGGGGTTTTCCAATGCATTTTTTATGTCATTCGATCTACCACTAATCTAATCTCGGTCTTCCGTGTGTTTTAAAATGTCGCATCGAACCAGTGCCACCTGATCAATCTCGGAGTAATTTGATTCGTCCAATATATCTCTGGTTTTTCCTCTTGTTTTGTCGTCTTCTTCTTCTCCACAGGGGTTTACACCAATAACTCTACACCTATTACACCATCTCTTTTTCTTCACCACTGACTGTCGGTGAACCCTTTTTGTCACCCCTTTACTACAAGCCTGAAACCATCTATTTAATTCACCACATGGGGGGGTACATTTTTCAGTAAATGTTTGTGTGCTTTTTTTAGTATATAAGTAATGATTTGCACCCAATGAACTCTCAGTTCTTCTCCCCGCTCAAGCCTTCAGCATGTCCTAGCCAACCTTCCTCGATTTCTCCTCCCCCTGGTTTTAATGTATGGGTTATATTTTTTCCTTGTTCGGTTGTTTTGAATATACATATATATACATATATACGGTATATGTACTTCAGTTTATATGAACATAGGTGTTGATGTGGTCTCTCGATTTCAAGTGGAGACCCACTATGACCCAATCCTCTATGTTCTGAAAAGATTGCAAGATAAGAATTTCAAAATTCAAGTGTAGTATTTTCATGAAAAGTTTTTATATAAGCCATTATATACTTTGTACACATGTATATATAAATTAATATTTATATGGATATAGACATATATGTTTGGTATTATACCCTGTTCTTGAGGTCTTTGTACCACAAGTCTTGATGTTTTAGTAAAGATTTAAAACATAAGAAATGTTGTGTTATTCAAAACTTATTTCCACATTTATGAGTCCGTAATTTTTCTTATATTTTAAATGATGTTGATTATGGTGAATATTCATGCTTTCTATTATGGACATCATTCTGTGGTATATAAAGACTTATTAGCATCGAATGACTTAGCATTTTCAAGCATAAAACAATACATGAAATGTTTTTTTACCTTTTAATTGGTTAATAAGGTTTTAGAATTATAAGAATAACATTTCATGTGACAAATTCTTTTTTAATTTTAGTATCTTGGATGTCAATGTATGTGTCATAATATGCCTTTCTTATAACCATTTAATGACAGTCATATAATTGTGAGCTCAGTTTTTAAACATCAAGATGCATGTCTTGCCTTATAAAATATGTAAATGTTTGAGGATGAAATTCAACTAATATGACCAATTATGTATGAAATTATCCAAAGTGTTATGAGACACTTTGAATAATTGGAAATGAGTAATTTAATATTCAAAATGGTATGGGACATTTTGAATACTCAACCCTATTTGGAATATGAGGAGTGTATTGGACTAATATGTTCTGGGATGGGGACCGGTAATGTTAATTCCTATGGGTTGGAGTCTGGTTATAGATGCTCTCCCGGATGGAGTCCGGTTACAGATGCTCTCTAGGATGGAGTCCGGTTACAGATGCTCTTCAGGTTGGGGTCCGATTACAGTTATCCCTATGTCTTGGCTCGAGGCCTTAACATAGAAATTTGACATTTTTTTTACATTCCAACATTATGCTTATGATAATTAATTAACCTAATGGATATTCGACTAGTAAATATCCAAGTTTAAAATCTAGTACTTATGATTATCAGAAAAGTAAATGTTTAGGGCATGACTTGTGTTTAGAACTCAGTGAATTAGTATCCAATATATGAAATTTATGTTGTTTCCTTCACGTGCAACTCTAATTAATCATTACTATTAGATAATAAATTTGTTCTTAAATGTTCATATGTCATAAATTTTTAGAACATCTTTTATTTATTACACCAAAAGAGCATGCATTTAATTGAATAATGTAGCCTTGTAATTCTGTTGGTATATTCTTATTCATGCACTTTCATGATATGTTACATGTGTTATAGTTTTCTTTAAGAGAAATTCTATATGAAAAATTTTAAAAAAGTTTTCAAAAGTTACATTGGTTTATTTTAAAACCCCTTACTAGGCCTTCTTATGCTCACCCTACATTTTGATTTAAATTTTTTCAGGTAACATCTTTTAACAGATAAAACATTTTTGAAGTAGTCGATTTCTCAGAGCCTGAATCGAATTCGATCCTCTGTATGGGACATGATGTGTAGTTTACCAGTTCATGTTTTTGTTTAGAATGACACAACATGTTCTGAAGGCACCAAATCCTTGTTTTATAGGGTCTGGTCATCACAGTTGGTATAAGAGGATTCAGTTTTGATTACTCTAGAAAACCATAAATTAAACAAAGAAAAAACATACTTAGGCATTACTAGATATTAAGTTTTATAATTTTCAGATGGAAAATGAAGGTACTAGTCTTCTGTATCTTCCCAATGAGGCCCTAGAAACCATAATATCAATAGCCAACCATTAAACTTTTATTAACTATGCCTATATCTGTATTTCATGGAAACATATCTATGATATATCCAATTCTCCTTGTGTACTTCAACTCAACCGAAGAGTGGGTCTGGATTACATCTTTATGATGCAAGCCCAATTTCTATCCTACACATGATGGGGAAGGTACTATGAGGGACTTTTTAGATGATTAACTACAACGGAAGGCATCCAGTACCTCACAGCCTTCCAAGAAGCTGTAGCTGCGGGAGACCTCTGCGCAGTGTATATGTGTCACGTCCTGTCCTATAGAATTTATGGTCAAGTAATTGACTTAGACATCCTTGAATACGAAACCACCTGATCAGTGTACAGAAATCAAGTGTATACTAATGTCTCTCATCTATACACCCCTCATGTCAGACTACGGAGATACCATAAGTGCTCCCAAGATATCGAACCTGATTTCTCGGGTTGCATATGGATTAGGGAGATTGAATTTTTTGAACTATTTTTTGGGATTCTTGTATTACGGAACTAGGGAAACCATTAGCCTTCCTCTTTTTATGAAAAAGTGGTGATATGGGAATGAAATTTGTTATCCATTCTTTCTTTCTTCTATCTTTTATGTCTTTATGTTTCTGAATAGGTTTCACCGATTGAACTTTCATAATAAATTTTCAGATGGAAGGACAAACCCACATGTTATCTCTAGCTTTTGAAATACTAGAGATTATTGCGATCAAAACTTGTGAAGAAGAGTATCATCCCTTCATAAAACTGCGAAGAAAGTGAAAGAAACTATATGAAGTGTCAAACAGTTCATATATTCTCCACACCTATCAAGGGAATTCTTCCATTTACTACCACATAGCCATGGCCCAACTAGTTGAGTATAGATTATGAGTAAAATACCACGAAGGGGTTTTCCTATGATTCACCCTAAGCTGGAAAGACATGGTCACGGTAAGATTTCAAGAGGATTATTTGGAGGGAAACATTTGGGTCGCCTACTTGTACCAACTCCTTAGTTTTAGCCTGTATGACAACATCAATAACTTAGATGTTCTCGATCGAGATATAGTTCGACGAGTTCTTCATGTGGTGGTCTATTTGGACATTTCCAAACTTTCTACCATTCGAGCCTCCCTCTCGAAGCCTGACTATTCGATGCAAGAGTTCAACCCCTTCTGTCCAAGGTGTTTCTGCATCAGAGAACTAGAGGATTTGAGCATCAATTTTTATTTTCTGCTGAACGCACCTGAGGATCCTCTATGATGGGGGATGTGGTGAGAACATTGGAGAACCATTAAGGTTATATGAAATGAATTACGAGGAAAAAATTCTTCATAGAGGGGAATAATGTAACACCCCAAAAACTTGTACATCTTGTATTGATAAGTTTATGTTTTCTTTTTATTATAATTTCATAACAACTAAACCAAACATGGTTCTCATAAGAAACTAATAATACGGTTTTAATTTATATTAGAATTCAACTGAGTAAAACACACAAATGTACAGAAGTATTTTCAAAATAAAAAGAAAATTATATTGTTTATAATGTGTCAAGATCACAAGGAAACATCCAAACCAAAAATACCTAATAAAAAACCTATCAGAACAATGGGAAGGCCCCCTACAAAGACAATAGAACATGGTAGACAAAGAAGATCCTTCAGGTCAGTGATAACGAAGAACAAAACCACCATGATCATGAAGACTGTACTAATAATCGCAGTTATAACAAGCATCATCCTCATCACTTTCTTTAAGCTTAAGATACCCCAACACACGATTTTAAAGGGAATCAACCTGACCGTTGCTCTGGTGACCGTTGAAAGCTAATAGCCATAATTATTGTTGTTGGACTTTTATAGGATAATAAATATATATATATAAGTATTAATTAGTTTCAAAATATTTAAGTTATAATTAAAATTATTATACAACCACCATTTATGAACTCTAAAAGTATATGGTTTAATACTTGACTTACACTTAGGTGATTTTGGGAAGTATTAAGGAATTCAAAACACTTTCCAAATATTTCAAATACAATGTAATGAATTTCATTTCTTAAACTGTGTTATAAACTATGTTTAAATTATTCGAATTAAATTATGTTATTTATTAAATTATGTTTTCTATAATAATAGTATATGAATTATCATGTAGGTTTATTAAATATCATTTTATAACATTTATGTTGAAGGTTTGGTGTTTATAATTTTAGATATACTTTTAACTAAGAAAAAGTTTAATTAACATCCTAATGTTTAATAAAATACAAGTTTAAGAAGATAATTTATTTATAGTTATAAAAAATGTATATTTTTTTCTTCTTTAAGAGTTTATATTTTTTTATTGTGGGGTTTTATAAAAAAATAGGCCCACTAGGGCTAGCCTTTTATAGCTAGGCTGAGGGAGGCATCTCACACTAAGTGGATGAGCTCAGCCCTCAGCCTAAGCCAAGGTCGGATAGAGCATGTGCATAGGTTTCCTGAATGGCGCAAGAGAGAAGGAGTGCATGGGCGCACCACCGTGGGCACAAGGTCGTGGTGGGGCAAGGGTAGGCCAAGTCATGCGGGGGCGGGAGCCCGTGTGTAAGGCTTCCTGGTGTGTGATGTGTGTTTTTTCTAAGCGTTCTATCGGAGGCTTAGTCTTATAAAGGGGGTTAAAACAACTCTCCATTTAAATGTGGGAATGGTTTTTTCAGATGAAATGCGATTTGGACCATTGTATTGCATCGCGTGTGATTTGGAACGTCGATCCAGATCCTACACTCGACATTCATCAAATAAGGTTTTCCACTACATTTTTGTACGCCATTCGATCTACCATGGATCTAATCTTAGTTGTCCATGGGTTTAAAAATTCCATGTTGAACCAGGGCCACCCGATCTATCACGTAGTAATCCGATCCATCCAACTATCTCTGGTTTTCCCTCTTGTCATGTCATCTTCTTCTTCTCTACATGGGTTTACACCAGTAACCCTACACCTATTTCACTATCTCTTTTTCTTCACCACTGACCGCCAGTGGACCCTCCTTGTTCCCCCTTTACTACAAGCATGAAACCATCTATTTAATGCACCACAAGGGGGTACATTTTTTATTAAATATTTATGTGCTTTTTTAGTATATAAATAACGAGTTTCACCCAAATAACTCTTGGTTATTCTCCCCGATCAAGCCTCTAGCAAGTCCCAGCCATCCTTCCTCATGCTCTCCCACCTGGTTTTAATGTAAGGGTTTTATTTTTCCTTGTTTTTTTGTTTTGAATATACATATATAGACATATATATGGTATATGTACTTTGGTTTATATATACATAGTTATTGACATGGTCACTTGGTTTCAAGTCGAGACCCACCATTACCCAATCAACCAAGTTCTGAAAATATTGAAAGATAAGAATTTCAAAATGAAAGTGTGGTATTTTCATGTAAATTTTTATATAAGCGATTATATACTTTGTACACATGAACATATAAATTCACATTTATATGTATAGTGACATATATGTTCAGTATTATACCTTGTTCTTGAGGTCTTTGTACCATGAGTCTCGATGTTTTAGTAGAGATTTAAAATATAAGAAATTTTGTGTTATTCAAAACTTATTTCCACATTTATGAGTCACTTATTTTTCTTATATTTTAAATGATGTTGATTATGTTGAAGATTCATGCTTTCTATTATGGACATCGTTATGTGGTATATGAAGGCTTATTAGCATCGAATGACTTAGAATTTTCAAGCTTAAAACCCTACATGAAATGTTTGGTTTACCTTTTAATTGGTTAATAAGGTTTTAGAATTATAATAATAACATTGCATGTGAAAAATTCTTTTTTTTCTTTTAGTATCTTAGATGTCAATGTACGTTCCATAATATGCATTTATTCTTACCATTTGATTACAATAATAAAATTGTGAGCTAGATTTTTAAACATATAGATTCATGTCTCACCTTATAAAATATGTAAATGTTTGAGGATGAAATTCAACTACTATGACCAATTATGTGTGAAATTATTCAAAGTGGTATGGGACACTTTGAATAATTAGAAATCAGTAATTTAATATTCAAAATGGTATGGGAAATTTTGAATATGCAACCATATTTGGCATATGAGGAGTGTATTGGACTAGTATGTTTCAGGCTGGGGACTGATAAAAGTAATCCCTCTGGGTTGGAGTCTGGTTATAGATTCTCTCTGGGATGGAGTCCGGTTACAGATGCTCTTCGGGATGGAGTTTTGTTATAGATGGTCTCTCGGTTGGGGTCTGGTTAAAGTTATCCCTAGGACATGGCTCGAGGCCTTGACATAGAATTTTGACATTTGTTTACATTCCTACATTATTCATATGATAATTAATTAACCTAATAGATATTCGACTAGTAAATATCCATGGTTAAAAGCTAGTACTTATGAGTATCAGAAAAATAAATGTTTAGGGCATGACTTGTGTTTAGCACTCAGTGAATTAGTATCTAATATATGAAATTTAAGTTTTTTCATTCACGTGCAACTCTAATTAATCATTACTCTTAGCTATTCAATTTGTGCTTAAATGTTCATATGTCATACATGTTTAGAATGTCTTTTATTTATTACTCCAAAAGAGAATTCCTTTAATTGAATAATGATTTCTTATAATTCTGTTCGTATATTCTTATTTGATCACTTTCATGATATGTTGCACGTGTTACAGTTTTCTTTAACAGAAATTATCTATTGAAAGTTTTAAATAATGTTTTAAAAAGTTACATTGGTTTATTTTAAAACCCCTTACTTGGCCTTCTTATGCTCACCCTATATTTTGATTTAAAATTTTTCAAGTAACAACTTTTAAAATAAGAAATATTTCTGAATTAGCTGGTTTCTTAGAGCCTGAATCGAATTTGATCCTCTGTATGGGACATGATGTGTAGTTTACCAGTTCATGTTTTTGTTTAAAATGACACATCATGTTCTGAAGGCACCATCTCCTAGTTTTCTAGGGTCGGGTCTTCACATTAATTTTCATCACAATATTTCCAATCTAAAAATAATTGTATTTCATAACAATCACATCATCATAATCATAAACCTTCTACAGAAATATTAATAATGGTATTATTATATCATATCCATAGTAAATCATAAGTAACATCAAAATATGTTATATTAATTGAGAAAATCCTTTAAAAGGCCACATGGAATATTTCATGAATAAAATATTATTCTCATTATAAAATCACTTATTTAAAAAATAAAAAATTTACCATATATTATGAGAAAATATTTCTTTGAAAATAAAAATAGAAACATGTAATATATGATTAAAATCATTGAGCATTCATGACTGTGTGGAATTCAATTCATCCAGTGTTTGTTAAAATAATGATTCCTTTACATTTATGGTAAAAATTAACAAGAACCTCATTCCGAAAAAAACAAGAATTATCCATTGAATTTTTTTATAGAAAGTAAAATATGTGTAAATATTACTTTATAAAATAGCATGAGAATATAAAAATTTGTCCTTGAAACATTTAAATTATCATGGAAATGGAATAAAAACATTTCTATCTGAATAGTAAATCATATATAGGGTTTACATTAAAAGAATATTTTGATCTCTTGATTAATTAAAGTGAGGAAAATGAAATGAAACTATGTATTCTCATGAAATAACCACAATGGAATAAAATTAAATGGGTTTATCAGAAAATTTTTATATAATTTCCTATAATTCAAATTCTATCATAAACTATCCTGATTAAAATAAGATTGAATCATAATTCCCTTACATATTTGGTAATATCTGAGTCAAAACCTGATGAAAGACTAAACCATATATTTACATTTATAACCCTATAATTATCAATATAATTACCCTATATGATATATAGAGGTATTATATACACTATATAAAAGAAACATGAATTGAATGTGGGATGTGTCTCAGAGAAATAAAAGTGAGATGAAAATTCATTAACACCTGTTGAACAAGCTTATAATGATCTCTAAAATCCTATATAATAAATTTAAATATTTTAAAATTCTATCCCATTATTTAAATTTTCATAATTTGATCAATTTTAACATTTCAAAACCCGGTTATTAATAATTCTTTGTTAAAATTACCATTTCTAAGTGTTAACAGTTTCATTTTTCATGAAATTTTTTATTAAACAGTTTCGATCCTTTTAATTTTATAATGGTTTCATGACCTAATAAATTTTATTCATGATATAAATATAATTTATATTCTTTCTATACATATTTATAATCACCTATAATTATAGATATATAAAAAATAATTACACCGTTTTTTGATGTGGTAGGTCGTATGTACACATGAACAATGGTTACACTTTTCAATAGATAGAATGAAAGAAAGTTAAATAATATTTAAAATTTAAATAATAATTATTATATCACATATAAAATATATATTCATTAAATATATCCTTATTACCATTCATGTAAAATATAAATTAATCAAATCACTTCATGTAGATGGTAGTCCACACGTACACACGAGTGATGTTATCACTTTCTAATAGATGAGAAGATAAGATGGTAGATATGATATTACAATATAAAAATAATAATTATTTCATAAATATAATATATAAAAATTAAACTTGTCATAATAACCATCAATGAATTATAGTGAGGTAAAATTAATTGTAACATTACACGGAGGAAATAGTTGACACGTACACATGAGAGATACATCTGCTTCCCATTTGATGGAAAAGTGGGTGAATAATGGCATTTACTTAATCATGATAAAATTATAGTATATTATTGAAAAATAATTTATGTTTATAATAAAAATATAATATATTTAGATGAGGTATGAGAAGAAATAAATCAAAAAAGTTTGGGTAAGATGATTACATATTCTTCAGTTGGCCTCCTTTAGATCCCATCTAAAAAACACTTGGAGTGGTCTCTTTAGAAGAATAAACCATCCAATTAATGGGTATATAATTTTATAAAATTAATGGGTAGGTTTTTGTTAATCCATATTTTTCAATGTGGTGTAAAGAATACAAAGGAGGGGTTTTCTTTTATAATGGAGGGAAATGACACACTTGAAATTTTATAAAATATTTAAATATGAATAACTTCCTTTTAAAGTACAATGATTGAAAATAGAAAATAATTATAATCAAAAGAGGTCTTATTCAAAATATAGTCATCCAATTAAATTTAATTATTTTTTTATTTTATTGTAGAACATATCTTTTGGTATAACCCCTTGGTAAACCAATTGTAACCTTAATTGTGGTAACAACATTTTCAATCATAAAGGGCTATAATACTAAATATAAGTTAATAATTGGATCATAAATGGAAAAAGGATACATTTTTAGACAATATATTACCATAATTGTCTACTTGTAAGATTATTATTATTTTTAAATAATTTAATAATGTATGTTTTTTTATAAAATATTGTTAATATCATTTTTGACGCTATTTATTTTATTGGAATTTAAGTACATCAATAAAAAAATAGAATATATACTATTTAAAAATAAATTTTAAATTATTATTTACATAATAATTAATGTGACAACATAAGTAATATAATTGTTTTTAAATTTTTATGTTTTTAAAATCATTAAAAAATTCAACTATTTCCACAAGCACTATGTTAAGGTTCTGAAAATATTTAAAGTAATTATACCATTACTAAAAAAAATATAAATATATTACCATTATAATAATAAATAATTAATATCAAAATAAACATTTATACTTTCTTATAACATATTATTATCCCTATGTGATCATATAATGAAATTATAAGGGAATGACATTTTGGAATTCTCGTTACTTAAAATAATAAAATTATCATTATAAAGGAAAAATAAAATGAAAATAACATATAATATATTTTTTTAAGTAAATATACAATTTAATATAATCGAGTGAAATAATGGAAAGTTTTGTGTCGATTTTGAGACCTTAACTTGTGATTTTTTTCTATGGTATATGCATTTTTTCCTTTCTAAGGTGCAACTTAATTACCATGGTTACTATTCATAATGGAAAAAAATAGAATGGACATATTTAAAAAATTTGGAGGTTATGATTCAAAATAATGTATTAATTATTCCTAATTCAATATATATAAAAGAATGGAATTAGTTTTAATAAGAATATATAAAACACAATGAAAAAAATGTTTTTTAGTTCCCTTTTAAGTATAAAAATTATCTTATAAAAAAGTCATGAATATTTGTAAGTAAAATAGAAGAAAAAATATTATTATAAATAAAAGGGATAATATGTATTTTTAATACCAAATATTAAATATAATGGGAATTACTTTATTTAATATAATGAAATGAAGGTATTTTAAAAATCTGTATTTTTTTAGTATTAACTGAAACATCAACCATTTCAGAAAAATCCAAAAATTTCACCCTAAGTTAATTTTAATAAAGTAATTTCAATAATGATTTTATTTTTTAAAAATAAAATTTTTAAAATATGGTAGTAATTAATTATAATATCCACATAAAAAATGTAATAAAAAACATTTTTGATGAAAATGTATTTTTGAAGTATAAAATGGCTTTACAAAAATTTATTGTTTACTTAATAATAATTAACCAATATATTTGTATTAATTATACCGTTAATTATATATTTCATAATATTTTTACTCATATTCATCCCCCTAATTCAAAAATTATGTTATAACGGTCATATTTAAATAATTATATTTTTAAAATATTTCTCAATTATCTTAAATCTTAGTGTTGTGTTTTCAAAAGGATATAAATATTATTATTCTCTAAATATAATTTTATAACGTGTTAAATTTACCTTAATGTACTCTTTTTAATTATAAAAGTTAATACATCAATTTTTATGAAAGATGAGTGCAATTATGCCCATAAGTATATTATTATGGTAACTTTAATGAACTTCTTCCTTTCATGTAGGATACTTTAGAGTAAATTTGAATTTTCATTACATTAATGATCGAATGTTACTAATTTGAGATTTGGAAAGTTTTTATGATTATTTAGTAATAAATTGAAGATTTTTTGGTGTTCTTTTGGTTGTTTATGTATCTATGGATGATCAGAGAAAGGGTATTATAGTCCGGCAACTAAATTAATATGTAAGATTCTATTACATACCTGTATAAGGGGAGCTATGTTTATGGTGGATTATTAATGTTTGGGGTGTAATTACCAATGATTACAATGTATAGTTGTATTATTTTCATTGGATGACTGTTTAGTCCCAATTAACATAGACAAGTAGATTGTCTACCAAGTTCTTCTGGATCAAGTTCCTAGTGGGGTGCATAGTTTTTTAACGAGGGTAATGGAATTCATTTATAGACCCCCTACACCATAACTATTCAATTCTATATTCATATTATTGGTAAAAATAGGGGATATTCTTCCCTCTCCCTCTCAGTCCCCAATATACATCCCTAGGATCCAAGGTGGATCAGGTTGACTTCCCTATTCCAAATATAGGTAATCATTAATTCTCTCCTTTTATAGTTCTTTAACACTGTTCCCATATAAATTGTGGTTGGGAACCATTATATATTTCTAGATTATTAGGTAATATTTTTGTAGTATTATCTTCAAATTTTTAGGCTTATTGGCACAGACTCTAGAGGATATTGAAACATGATGAGTGTTAACTGTTTGTTCAAAATTTTGTAAATGATAAATTTAATAGTAACCATTTCTTTGGAATTATTCAATTTAATTTAAAGTTAATTCATGATTTGGTTTCAAATGATGTGGATTAATTTTATAATAATTCTAACTATATTCCAAAGGAAATTAGTTTTCTTTAGATTGATATTTCTTAACATAGAGACCACTTGGAAACATTTCATGGATTATGAATGATTTTATACTTATTATAAAGTAATAATAATTTTTTATAAATATTTATTTTCTATTTTTTATATGTGTTAGAGGATTAATTTCATGGAAATTATAGATTTTGGATGTGAATGGATTGAGTTGGATGGGAATTGGTAATGATGGAAACAATGATATATATATTAGTCCTACCTTTCATTATTCACCACTATGCTGGTAAGCGATGTTCATCCTTGTGTATGTGGGTTTGGGTTTGGGATTTCCTCGACAGTACTAGATGGGTTTAAAATTATAAAATGGGATGAGTTTATGACTTCAATGTGTGCCTTAATTTTCCAAAGCATATTTTGATGATTTTATAGTTTTTTAATGTATATTACACTATGATGAGTGACAATTTTGATATGTCAATTTTATCCCTATTTGGTTTGGGTAATGTGAGATAATTTTGGATCATCATTGGATTAATCCAAATGAGTTTTTTCTATTTTTTTAATCGATTAGTTACATTGGAAGAATTAAAAATTAATTATAAGGTGTGATAGCAATTTTGGTATGGTCTTGGATTGCCTTGAATCCCTAGAATCATCCTCAATAAGAGCTGAGTGGTAGTGAAAGAGCTTCTTGATGTTGAGACCCTTATTATATTGTAGTGAGGGTTGTTCTAAGGCATGGGACTTCCTATTGTTTCTTGAATAGTATTATTAGAGTATATCATTATGGGATGAGGTGATTTTAGGACATGAAAGTCTATTTGTGATATAGATTTATCTAGTATTAATTCTATAACAATGGAATATAGAGTACTTATCATGGATTGGATATCTTATTGAATTCTATAACCGTAATATGATTAAAGTGTGGAATTTCAAAAGTTAGTTTATGGGTTTAGTGTATAATGACCCTTATTTTTCATAGATATCTTATTATATGATTTTAAAGAAAAATGAAATAAAATCATTACCCAATGATGATCTAAAGGTTTAGTGTCTAGGAAAAATTTGGTCTATACATAACATTTACAAAATTAAACCTAAACATTTATTTAATTCATTCTTCTCTTGCTTATTATTGTACCATGAATTCTACTTAATAAATGCAATAACCTGAGGATATACATCAAAAAGGGGTGAGATAAAATCCTGGTAAAAGGATTGATAATAACATGAAACAATACAATATGGTATGGGTGTAATCATTATCCTCATTACATAGGTATAGGATCGTAATCATTAGATTAAGCATTCTGAAAGGGATTGGAATGGGAAAATGCCTAAAAATGAATCATTATTTCTTAATGGTCAACTACCACACACAATTGTGAACAAAAATATCATCATTTTAACCCATATTTTACTTTTCTCATGAGATAAATCACATTAACCAATGCATTGGAGTGCTATATAATTCTGGATGCACTCGTCACATCATAACATTTAAATTATCATACATACCACATAGAACATATATCAATATTAAACATAAAAAAAAGTAAAGGAATGGGTTTAATTTAATAATTATAAATTCATAAACATTGGGTTAACAAATGAAATAGGTAATAACATAATTGAATCATCAAGCTTGAGTGTAGAATAAACAATCCTGGGATGTAAAAGGTCTATTTTTTTGAATGAAGTGTTCTTTTAGGAAACATTTTTTTTCATAAACACAATATGAAAACAAATATATCCCAAAAAGTTAATATAATTATGAAGAAATATTATTTAAGGAATATTGATACTAAAAATGGGGTGAAAGAGTGAAACCCCAAAGAAAGAGAGTTGGGTTCGAGAGTTCCCCATAACTTGTGTCTGGATGATTTCATCCCTTTAATGTCATATATAATCACATTATATTCATTAAATAACAATTATATAACCTTTAATACTTTAATATTATTCATTATAGTTTCATGAAGTTTATTTATGGGCCTTTTTAAGAGTTATAGAGTTTAATTTCTTCGTTTGGGAGTGTTTATTTTCCTAGTTTTCATGATCATTTCACTTGTATAAATGAATTATTGTTCATGTAAAATGATTATAAATATAGTTAATTGTTATTATATTTAATTAATGATTTTAAGTAAGTTTAAATTATCTTATAAATAATTTTTTTTACATAACATGAGGATGAATCATTAGAAAAAAGTTAATTATGATTTTTTTACATTAATTTTGGCGGTTTTTCAATCACAACAAACTCGTTTTGTTTTATCATTTAGTATTATGTAAAATTGTTAGTTAAAAAAGATAAATAGGTTTGTATAATAAAAATAAAAATCCATTGTAAACAATTTAATGGTTTTATTAATAGTCTTGAAGGCATTTAAGGAAAATGAAAGTGTGTCCCCCATGTGGTCAGTAAATTGAAACATCATAGACGACAATTAATTTTAATAATAAAAGAGTGAGAGGGAGGATTTTAGTGATGGATATAACATTAAAATGATATAATTAAATTAAATTTATGTTAATTTTGTTCTACTTCCATTTTTATAAATATAGGTGAGGAGATAATAAGAAAAGAAATGAAATTGAAAGAAAATTAAAAGAAAAAGAGAGGGGATTTACCTCTGGAATTCTCCTCTTGAGGTCCTCCTCAAGGAACCTAGGCTTGGCCTTCTAATGGGATCAAAAGATAATGGATGTGGTGGAGGGTCTAGAAAAGAGTTTTGTTTATAATTTTGGAAAGTCTCAATGATTGAGAGGCGTGATAAGAAGAGGGTGTGAGGGGTGGTATTTATATTGGAGGAGAGGTGTGTTTTCTCATTATTTAATTAATTAGTGTATTATTTTTTACATGACAAGAAATAGTGTTGATTTTTTAGACTGAATTTAGTAATTAGACCATTTTAGTTCGAAAAAATGGTTCTTACATCAACAATGACTCAATTAATGTTGTATTTAACTAATAATAGATATATACTGTAAATTATTGTATTTCACTATTCAACAAAAATTCAAGTATTTCAAAAAAATACAAAACAAATAACTGTAACCATTTTTCAGAATTTAGAATAAAAAAATGGACTATATTTTATGAAAATAATATTATAAATAGGAGTAATTAAATTTTTAATTAAAATCATCATTTACTTGGAAAATGCCGATTTTAAAATTATAACAAATTCTATAACACTTTGAAAAATTACTTTAGGTATCATGAAATTATAAAACAAAAAAATATTAATTTTTGAATACATTTTATGAAAATACATTTTATTTTATATTATTAAATTTATCAAAAAAATTAATTAAAAATTTATGACTTATAAAAATACCAACACTTAATTAGTAATTTTAAAAATATTTACTTATTTACAATATGATATAATTATACCATATTTTCACTTATAAGATGAAAAAATTTTAATTTATACTTTAATGGGTTATACTACTATTCATTTGTCCAATTTACTAATCATAAGGGTTATATTACTATTTCTAAGGTCATGTTATTATTTCATTAGTATAGGTTACTTATCTTCTAGAAATAACTTTTGTTTCATTTATTCGTTATTTATAAATTTTGTATTGTATTATTAATGTGAATTTATGTGATTATACTATATTAAATTTCTATAATAAGGGATAAATTCTATTAATATAATTTTGGGTCATTACATTCTTCCCCCTTTTGAAATTTCATACTCAAAGATTTGTTCTACATAAACAGGTTAGGGTACTTCTCCTTCATCTCCACTTATGGTTCCCAATATGCTTCTATATACTTTTGGTTCATCCAAAACACTTTTACATGGTGGTATGTATTTATTCCTAGAACCCTATTTCTCTGGTTAGTAATCATTACTGGTTTCTCCCCATATGAGAGATCATCTTCCAGTTGAACCACCTATGATTTCAGTATATGTGAGGGATCTGATATGTACTTCCTTAAGATTTATATGTGGAACACATCTTGAACATGAGACATATTTAGTGGAATTGAAAGCCTATAGGCCCAGTATCCTATTTGATCGAGGATCTGAAAGGGGACAATTTTTCCTTTTCTTAATTTCCCTTTCTTTCCAAACTGCATGACTCTCTTCCCTAGTGATATTCGAAGGAAGACATTATCTCCAATATTGAATTCCAAATCCCTTATACGGTTGTCATCGTAGCTCTTTTTCTAACTATATGTATCTTTGATATGTTTCTATATGGCTTGAACCTTCTTTGTAATCTATTTCACAAGATCAGGTCCATGTATCTTTCTTTCTCCAACTTCGTCCCAACAGTTTGGAGTTCTACATCGATTTTCATAGAGAGCTTCATATGGAGCCATATAAATAATCAAACGGAAGATATTATTGTATGATAACTATACTAATGGGATATACTGATCCCATGAAACATCAAATTATAAATAGCATGCTCTAAGTATTTCCTAGATTTTCTGACTAGACCATTCATATTGGCCATAAGTTTGGGGGTGATAGGTCGGGCTCAAATTTATTTCACTGCTCAAAGAATATTGAAGACTCCTCTAGAATATAGATTTGAATCTGGGATCACGATCAAAGAAAATTGAGAGTGGAAGTCTATGAAATATCACCACTTACTTCACATATATCTTTTCAAGATGATCAATTGGGAGATCTACCCAAATTTTTGATAATGTGGGCATCCTTGGGGAGTCGGTCCACTACAACCCATATCACATTATATCTTTTGGATATCTTTTGGAGACTCATGACAGAGTTCATAGTGATATTATCCCATTTTATAATGTGTATAGGCAGTGGTTTCATCATCCCATTGGACTTCTATCCATATACTTTATCTTACTAACATATCAAGCACATAGAGATATACTGTGGAATATCCTTCTTCATGTTGTCCCATCAGAAGTGGTGATGGAGATCACAGTACATCTAGGTACTCCAAGGATGGATAAAGAATGTTTATATATATACACTATCCAATAGATCCATATTTATCCTAGGTGATTAAGACACAAAGATACTCATTCCAAATAGAATCACACTATCATCATTGATATGGAACACTTACAGCTTCCCTTCCTTCAATAGATTCGCCTTCTTTTGTAACCCTAGATTATCCCTTTGTTCCTCCTTAATGTTCTCTTGGATAGATTGTTGGGGAATATTTTCTGTGAGGAAGGATGTATTCCCTACCATTATGATTTTCAAATACATCCTTCGAATATACATGAATAAAGGGCCTTTCTCAATCTTCATCATGAATAGAGTAGCATGTCATTTTCTGCTTAGAGTATGAGCTGCCTTGTTTGCCTTTCCAGGGTGATAGTGAATAGATAAATTATAGTATTTGATTAGATCTAACAATATACTTTGACTCATGTTGAGTTCCTTTTATGTGAATATATACTTTAGACTCTTTTGATTGGTATATATGTCACACTTCTCACCATAGAGGTTGTGCCACTAGATTTTCAAGGAAAATTCATAGCTACTAACTTCAGATTAGGCGTTGAGTAGATAGGCTCGTGAATATTCAACTACCATGAGGTGTATTCTATCACGTTATCATTTTTCACGAGGACACAACCGAATCCTTTTTTTAAATCATTATTGTATATCAGAAAAAATTATCCACTTTTTTGTAATGTGAGTATAGGTATAGTGATCATCCTCTTCTTTAGCTCCTTAAATCATTCCTTACATTCTTATTTCTAGACATACTTTTCCACTTTCCTTATTTAATTAGTCAGCATGCTAAAAAATCATGATAAATTTCTCACAAAACATTAGTAGTACCTAGATAATACAAGAAAACTATTTATTTGTATGAAACTAGATGGTATGGTCCATTCCTCAATTGGCTTTATTTTTTAATGATCCATATAAATACTCTCACTTGTGATAACATGTCCCAAGAATGTGACTTGTCGCATCCAAAAGTCACTCTTTATGAACATGGTATACAAATTATCCTTCTTTAATGTCCCCAACAATAGCCTTATATGTTATTCATGATCCTCCTTTAACTTGGTGTAGAAAAGAATATCATCGATTAACACTACAAAACATTTTTTAGCTAATATCTAAAGACTCTATTCATAAAATACATCAAGATTATAGGGGAATTAGTCAGTCCTAAGGACATAACCAGAAAATCTTAGTGCCCATACCATGTATGGAAGGCTATATTCTGAATATATTTATTCTTCACCTTTATATGATGATATATATAATGAAGATCCTCAGTTTAGAAGTACTAAGATCATCATAGCTAATCAAAAAAAAAAATCAATCCTTGGAAGATGATATTTGTTCTCTATGGTGATCATGTTCAGTTCCTGTTAATTGAAACACTGCTGATTTGATCCATCATTCTTCTTGAAAAATAGAATTGGTGTATCCCCAAGGTAATGCACTAGGTAATATGAACCCTTTGTCCAAATTCTCTTGCAACTGATTTTTTAACTCCACTAGTTCGATAGGATCCATCATATAGGGACACTTTGATATTGGAGTAGCTCTGGGAATGAGTACAATTAAGAACTCTACCTCATTATATGCAGGAATTCCATGTAACTCTTTGGGAAATACATCATTATATTCCCTCTGAAATGGTAATTTCCACTAGGTTGATACCTTCCTTTGAGTCAACCATTTGAGTGAGGTATGACAGTTCATAGGGAATCAACACCCACACCGTGGAAGGATTTTATAAAGGATATTGATTAACCTCCTTGTATTTTTAGAGGATCATGGGATGACTCCATATATAAAAAGACATTTATTTTTCCCGATAGTTGATTTCTTCTCTATATAATGAGATCCAATACATCCCCAATATAGTGTTGAATTCCACCAAGGGAAGTATTATGATATTAACTAGATGAATATTGCCAGATATTCAAATTGAATAAGATTCCAACACTTGGGTTGTAATGATTTCACCATTAGGTGTTTTAATGGATATCCCTATATCAAGGTTCTGGGTCATCGATTCAATAGTTCTAGAAAACTTGCGAGATATAAAGGAATTCACAGAACCGGAATCAAATAAGACCTTTTCCATTCCTAATTGGATTATAAGTGTACCTTCTATGACTTTTTTTCTAGATAAACTTTATTTGTAGTGATGGAATAATCCTTACCTTGCTCCTTTGGATTTGGTGGTTGATGACACTGATTAACCTCAAGAAATCTAGGTTTAGTGAACTAACTTTCATAGTGCCCTTTCTCCCTATAGTTGTAGGGAGAAAGACCATGGGTGGTGATCTCCATTCCATGACCACATTATCATACTTCCTCATTTATTTTTGAAATTAATGAGATTTATGGCCTTCTCTACCAAATGTGATGAATTTCCCCATCCGTTTTAGGTAGTTCTCATGATTCTTCTTCCCACATTTTTGACTTGTGGGTGGTTAGGTTTTCCTTCCACCTTTCTCATTAGATCCTCCAACTTGAAACTCCATATTTTATTTTTTATCACTATATCCATGGGACCATTCTCCAAAATATATCTCCACTTTAGGAGAACAAAGAAAAACATCTTCATAACTCCCAAAGGCTTGAATTTCTAGAGCCTTTTGATGGTTTTTTTTAATCCACTAAATAATCTATAAATTTTTCTATTATTTTTTATAAAAAACCTGAATAAATACTTGAAATCCTTAGGAAATTTTATTCCTTGGTTGTGACAGATTCATATTCCTTTTTTGTATCTCTATGAATTATCTCTTCATATTTTTTTGAATATTTTTTAGGAAATACTTATTAAGAAATATTATCTTAATGTCTTCCCACTTCATCTCTTCAATTTTATCCTCCAACTTTGTTATTTTAATAAAATCCAAACATTGATCAACCTATCCAACTAAATTTTAAACATCATGATTAACCTTCTCTATCTCATTATAGTAAAGAACAAAAAAGATATTCTCCATCGAGATGAGCCACTATTCTGAAACTAGTTGATCAAAAGATCCACTATAAATAAGTGGTTGTTTTTTTATAAAACACTTGATATATGGTTGTTCCCTATTAGGTGATGGTATACATTCCATATTATTATAGTCATTGTTCATAACTTGAGAAATATGGGCAAGAATCACCATGTAATTTTGAAATCTGCCTCCAAATTAATTGGGGATGTCATTCTGGAAATCACTGCATTGTCCCTTTCATAAGTTTTTGGCTTGATTTATCCTAGTTCACACCAATTTCTAAAATAGAAAAGGATAGAAAAAAACATAAGTCAACATGTTATGAATAAATAATATATTTTTTTGTGGATTTAAGTATAAAGGAATATCCTATGGGATTCCTTTGTTTATAATTTTCTAAAACAAATCTTCTTGGGTGATTACATATACTTAGTCTTATATTAAGAGTTTTTCATTATGGTTCTCAAATCCTAATTCCCAAATTTACTAAACCGTCCTCTGATACCAATTATTTCGACCCTGAATTTCTAACATATCTTAATAAATCATTTTAAAGTCAAATGACATAAAACAATTTCACAATGAGGATCCAAATTTTTAGTTTCTTGGGAAAATTAAGACCATACATAAAATTTACAAAATAAAACATAAACATTTATTTAATTAATTCTTTTATAGGATATTTTTGGAACTTTAATTCTCCTTAGAATATATAATCACCAAAGAATATACATCAAAAAGGGGTGATCTAAAAGACCTATAAAATTATAGATAACAACATTAAACAATATAATATCAGAAGGGTAGAATAATTATCATCATTATGTAAGTATAGGATCATAATCATGAGAGTAAACATTATGAAAAAGGATTGGAATGTTGAAATGTATAAAAATGAAATATAATGTATTATTAGTCAAATACCACACATATTTTTGAAAAAATATTTAATCATGTTCACACATATTTATCTTTTCTCATTTGATACATCACATTACCCAATGCATTATATCATTATTTAATTCTAGGCTCACTTGTCACATCATAACATTTACATTATCATGCATGCCACATAGAACATATATCAATAATGAACATAAAACAACCAATGAAAATGATTTTTTTCCATTTCATAAGAATACATTCTAAAACAATGGGTTTTCAAATGATAGTGGGAATAACATAATTGAATCATCAAGATTGAGTGAAGAATAAACAATCTCGAGAAGTAAAATTTGTGTTATTTGAAAGAAGATTTCTTTTAGAAAACATTAATTTTGTCATAAACTCAAATATAAAGCATTTATATCTCAAAAAAAGGTAGTATAATGATACAGAAATTATATTTAATTAATATACTTACTGAAAATGGGGTAAAATAGGGAAAACCCAAAGAAAGAGAGTTAGGTTTTAGAATTCCCCTTACCTTGTGTCTGGATTCTTTCTTCACATTAATGTATTATATAATAACATTAGATTCATTAATTAACAATTAAATAACATTTTATACATTATATGATTCATTATGGTATTATTAAGTTCTTTTATGGTCCTTTGGATTAGTTATAGAGTTTAATTTCATCGTTTGGGAGTGTTCGTTTTAAAAGTTTTCATGATCTGTTCATTTGTATACATGAAGATATGTTCATGTAAAATACTTTTAAATTTATAGAATTGTTATTATATGTTATTAATTATATTAAATAATATTATTATGGTATTATAATGAATATTTTTTATATATCATGATGATGAATCATTGGATAAATGTTAATGAAAATCGTTTAGGTTAATTTTGGTGGTTTTTCGATCATAATGAACTTGTTTTGATTTATCATTTAATATTATGTATAAATGTTATTTACATAAGTTAAATAGGGTTTTATCATAAACATTAAAATATTTTTAAGTTAATTTAATGGTTTTATTAACATCCTTAATGTCATTTAAGTAAAATTAAAGTGCATCACCCACGATGTCCTTAAATTGACACATCACAGGAAAAGATTTCATTTTTATAATAAAAGAGTGAGAGGGAGGATATTAATGATGGATCTTCTAGTAACATGATATAATTTCAGAATATTTATGTTACTATATTTATAATTCCATTTGGATTAAGGTATTTCTGGAGAGAGAAATAAAATAAATGAAATTGAAAGGAAAATAAAAGAATATGAGATAGGATTTACCTCTTAAATTATCCTCTTGAGATTCTCCTCAAGGAACCTAGGATTACTCTATTGATGAGACCAAGAGATAATATATTTGGGGGAGGGGATAGGTATGAGTGTTTTGAAGAATTTGGGTATGTCTAAATTCTTGATAGGTGTGATAAGAAGAGGGTTTGAGGGGTGGTATTTATAGAGTAAGAGAGGGGTTTTTCTCATTATTTAATTCATTAGTTCATTATTTTTCTCAGAACGTGTAGTAGTATTGATTATTAAGACTAAATAAATTAATTAGATCATTTTTTTTAAACAATGGTTCTACATTAGCTATGACTCAATGAATAGAGTATTTAACTTATAATGTATATATACCGTAAATTACCATATTTCACTATTCACCAAAAATTCAAGTATTTCATAAAAATCCAAAAATTCACCCTAACCAATTTCCAACAATTATAATTCAAAAATAACTCTATTTTATGTAAATAATTTTATAAATATTACTAATTAAAATCATCATTTACTTGGAAAATATAGATTTTAAAATTATAACCGATTTTATAACACTTAGAAATATTAATTAGGGTCTCATAAAATTATCTTAATATCATAAGAAAAAAAATATTAATTTATGTATACATTTTATGAAAATAATTTTTCTTTAAAATTTTTAAATTAATCATAAAATTTTAAATAAACATTTATGATTTATAAAAATACTAACACTAAATTAATATTTTTGAAATATTTACTTGCACTATGATATAATTATATCAAACATTCACTTATAAGATGCCAAAATTTTATTCATACTTTCATGGGTTACACTACTATTCATTAGTCCAATTTACTATTCATAAGTGTCATATTAATATTTGTAATATCAAGTTACTTCATCATCAGTATTGGTTCCTTAACTTCTAGAAATACCTTTTGTTTCATTCATATATGACATTACTATAAGAAGGGAGAAATTCCATTGATAAAAGTTTGGTTCATTACATACTGTATGAAATCTATAAAAAGGTGCTCAAGTATATATTTACACCTTATATTTTTTAGGTTGTGCTAATAATGTAAGTAAGGGACGATGTGAAAACCTATAGCATAACACTAGGAATGGATATTTTAGTATCAAAAATGTTGTTTATGGTTTACATATTTCATTTATGTAGTATTTTATCATAATAATGTTCATGAAGTTATTTTATAGATAATTCTAAGTTGGGGATAAAATGAGATTATTAGACAAAAGTATAGAGTTACACCACCTAGGTTTCTACTCATCCCTAGTTCTGGGTTATTCACAAATGTGTGAGATGATCCCATGTTTCTTTTCTAAATGAGTCTATCTATGATACAACACACTTAGACACATTCCATGTATGTTTCTCTAAAAATGACATTATTTTTAAAGCTAGTGGTGGGATGGGGCCCTAGATACAAGGTTTTAGATTTAAATTAAAATGCCAATCATCATCTTGATTTATGGGGGGTGGGGTCAATATTTTTGATAAGACACCCAGTTACCCAATTAAATGGGATTATAAAACTTACTCATTTTCCTAGATTCACTTCCCATATAATCAAATGTATACAGACCCACATTTGCCTTTGTCACACGTTTTATATACAGTCTTTTGATGTTCTGAGTCTATGATAAACAAGGCTACCAATAATGGATGAATAAGGTGTATATGAATTGAAATTCCATAAAAATATTATTACCTTAATTTTAACATAAATTCCTACAAATTACAACCAAAAATTATTTTATTTTCTTTTGGGGATAAGATACATAATACATCGACATTAAAATAAACTATTTCTTATTAGTTTTGATCTCTATTATATGTTATTAATTGTAGTTTTAATGTTATTACCACATAGGATACCAAGGGATATATATTAAATAAAATTATTACCTATACATCTCATTAAGGAGATGATAAAAGGGCTAACATGGAGAGTATAATAATCTTGAAATAAATCAATCCTCCTGGAAAAAACATGTAATTATAAGAATAAAAAATAAATGAATAATAGAATCATTAAACTTGGAAATAAAAATCTCGAATATTTGGAAACAATATTAAACATTACATCATATCTACAAGTCAAGGATCACTACCAAGACTACATTAGATAGTGTTCTTGGATCATTTCTTGTGAACCAAACATGGTATATCCTAAGGTAAAGTCATTTACCAATACATAGGGAAGGATTTATAATGTTGAGACCTCCAATTAGATCATAATATATACATTAATTTGTGTTACTACAAATTAAATCATATATAAAACATAAGTATAACAAACAATAGGAGAAAAATATGGGTAACACACTCATGTCCCAACGTATTAGCAAATTATATGTGAACATAAATTCCATGAAAAGAATTTATTATATATTATAATAAATTCATAATTATATAAATAAATATTTTTCATGAATATAGATCTCATGTTAAGAAAATACCACGATAAAGGTGTGAGGAAGTAGGTATTGGAATAAACCCCTTAATTGATGTTTTAAGAAATGAGTGAATAACTATTAGATGAGATTAGTGCACAAGGTTTTCATTAATAATGAAAAGGATATATAACAGTTTTCTCTAAAATAATGATTCTTTTAGAAATCAAATAATAATAATATATTTAAAATATTTGTTTACGAAATTAAATAATAAATATAAAAATTTCCGTTTAACCAATTTTTCTTTAACAAAGGGATTAGGAAGGAAACCTAAAAACATGAACATACCCAAAAAAAATAAAGGGAAATTAAACATGTAATATATAGGTAAATTTTATATAAAGAAAATATATTTTTAATATTAACATAATTTATTGAAAAATATAGAAAAATTTTAAGAACATAACCCAAAAAAATAGATACTGGATGAAAGGAACTGCTTATCTTGACTCCTGACTGAGCATTGTAAAAAGTTCATAACTCCTAAATAATAACATTAAATTTATTAAATACTTTCTTAAAATATTGTTTCATAAATATTTAATTCATTATTAATCTTTTATGTTTATTTATAAAAAAGTTATTAAGATATTATGATCATTTTCACCACCTCGAGACTATTTCATTCGGGGATTATAGACACATTGATTTTATGATAATGATGGATTTTCTAGTAAAATGGGTACATAACTATAGATGTGTGAATATATAATGTTCATTAAATCCCATAAGATAAAATGGGTTAAAATAACCAATTTTTTTCTGACATATGGATGATTCAATGAGTTTAATTGTGATAAATTAATTGTTTCTTCATTAGGTGATTCTACAAGTCATAATGAATTTTTTTCATTATTTAATTTAATGATTATTTACCCATTCTAGATTATGAATAATATTATAATCTCATTATTATGTTCATATATAAACATAATTTTATTATTATAACAATTCATAAAGGAGAAAATATATATTTAAAAATAACATTCTTTTAAGTGGTTATACTATCCATAAATGGATGATTATTCATAAAAAGAAATATTATGTAATTATTAGGTATTTTTACTAATATTGAAATATCCTAATATAATATTATTTATAATATGGAACCTCAATATCAAATTTATTGGGTAGAGGTAAAATTTATAAAATAAAATAATTGAAAAGGAGTGATTATGAGTTCTTACCTTACGTCATGGGATAAATCCTTTGCTAATTAAATTATGCCATAAACGGGTTGTATTTTGATGAGAGAAAAACATCAGAACATAGACAAGTGGGTTGGGGATTTATTTTTTTATTGTTTAGAAAATAAAATATGTTAATTTTCTATGTTTTAGTGGGGTAGTTAATGGTGACATTTAAAATGGGAGGAGAGGTGTGTTTTTTAATAAAACAATAAAATAAACTATTATTTCTATAAGCAGTGATAAAATTTCAGATTCTATGTAAATGAGATTGATATAAAATAGTATGTAGTACATTAAAATATTAATTTAAAATCAATATTCCTAAAATATTCATTCATATAAAATATTACATAATAATAAACATTTAAAATAGTTATAAAATATATTACTATCCACTCCATCATTTTAATATTTATAAAAAATAAAAAAATGCCATCCAAGAAAATTTTAAATATGATGATTCCAAAAATGAAATGAATTTTATCAAATGAATTTTATAAATATGGGAAATTTAATTTTCAAATGAAATCATAGTTTTTACGACAAATCCGAATTTCAGTGCCCTGGAAAATTTACTATTGATTTCATAAAATTATAGTATTATTAAATAAAAATAATCAGTATTTAATAAAACCATTTTATAAATTTTAAATTTTATTTTAAATTTTTAAATTTATCATAAAAAATATATTTCAATTAAACTAAAATGTAATTATTTTCTAAACATAATATCATGATTTCCTTTTGTAGAATATCTATATATTAGAATTTACCAAATTTATTTGATTTTTTAATGATAAAACTTCTATAATTGTTTTTAATAAGATACCCAAATATTATTTTACTATTCTAATCCATCATGTTACTATTATAAAAATTATATTATTAATGGTATTATAACCTTTAAATATCTTTTAAATATATAATTTATTCATAATTCATCATTCACTACAATTCCTCTCAGTGTTATATAATTTCCAATTTCCGAATTACAGTTATAATATTAATGTTTGTTTCATATTTAAATTGTTAGATGCATCCATTATAATAAATTAAGACCACAATTTACTATAATATCAATTTGAATTTTATTATTTACTTATTTTTTATTGTCCCATTATAATATTGTTAATTTCATTAATTATACGTGTACTTTTATGTGATATATTGTTTTATTATAACAAGATTATATTAATTTTTATTATGGGGTTCATTATAACTTATATCTAAATTGAAAACATATATATTTAGAAGTAAATTTAATATCGAAATATATTGGGTAAATATATTCTTCCCCTATTTAGAAATTTGATCCTAAAAATTTCTTTTCACACTTTATGATGAATATAGAAAAGGATATTTTTTTTTTCATTACATCCTCAAATTCCCATATTGCATCATCATTCATATGGTGTCAATAAATTACATTGGTAATGTGAATTTTCTTGTTTCATATAATATTGTTTCTTGGTTTCAGGATCTTAACAGCCTAATCATTATAAGAGAGATCATTATCCATCTAGATCATTTCCTTATATTGTACATCTATCTGATCTATTTTTCACATCTTAATGAGGGATACATGGAACACTTCATTAACATGAGACATTTTTGGTGGAAGTGATAGTTTATAGGCTTTATATCTAATAAAATCAAGAATAAGAAAGAGGAAAATATATATTTGAAATAAATTTCCATTATTAAAAAACCTCATGACTCTCTTCCAAAGAGATATAAAAATAGAAACAGTATCTTCAAACTCAATGTCCAAGTGTTATAAAAAATAGTCATTATTGACCTTATACTGACTCAACACATCATGGATGTGTTATTAGATGAATTTATTCTTCTATTAAATTTTATGAACTTTTTTGGGATGTAATAGCTTATATTTTCTAACATTATCCTAATAACAAGGTGCTCTCGTCTTCTTCCCATACTGGGATTCACAAGGATCTATATGAATTATTGAGATGAATTTATTGTTAGAATTGAACTTTACCAAAGGAATATTTGGATCCATGACTCCTTCAATGTTCAAAGATTATGAAATGATCATTTTTTTAGAGTTTTATTGGTCCTCTCATATTGAATAGTTTTTGATGTTTTTATGACATATTAATGTTCAAATATTTGTTTATGTAATGTTAAATATTTTTATAAAACATTAAGGTGAACCATGAATATTGATTTGATACAATCGATAATGGTTATCTATGTATCCTTACCTTTTATATAATATATATCATTGTAACTAGATCAAGTGAAAAGTCTTATTTATTGCAATTAATGTTCTCATTCCATGATAGATGTTATAAAACCTCAGAAATGAAAATTTTCCATTCAAATATATCTAGGAGACCCATGAAAAAATACATGGTGACATTATCCCATTTCTATGTTCCCAAATACATGTTAGTATGGTTAATGATTGAATTATCCTACTATAATTTCACTTCTCTTATTTTATTTTCTAGTATACCGATCACATTTTTATACATTTACTATTCTCTTTATTTTTATTATTCGACCAGTTTTTCTTATGGGGATTTATATATGACTTTGTGGTCCCTAGGTGGATAGAGAATATTGAGGTCTATAAGTTATCTAATATAGAATTATTTATAAAATACTCAAATGTTATGTACAATCTTTAATTAAATTTTACAACACCATCTTCATCGATATTGAACTCTTATATTTTACCCATATATCATCCACCTTATTTTATATCTCCATATAACCCCATTGATATTCATTAATATTCTCATGAATGGATGGTTAAAAATTAATTTGATCGTGGTAATATGTCTTTCCTTCCTTAATGATTCCCATGTCCATACTTCACATGTATATGAAGATTGGATTTTTCTAAATCATCATCATGGATAAGGTTGTTAGACATTTTCTAATTAGAGATTGTGAAACATTATTCACCTTCCTAGAATAGTTGTTGATTTTGTTTTCAAAATATTTAATAATATCTAACTACTTTTGTTGGTTCATGTTGGGATCCTTTTATTTGAATATATTATTTAAGCTCTCATGATATATATGTGTGTTACAATTCTCTATATACAGATAAGTTCTCTAAATTTTTAATCTAAATTTTACTGTATCCAACTCCAGATCTTTCATCAAGTAATTGTTCTCTTGGAAATTTAACTATCTTGAGGATTATTCTACCAAATTATTATTATTTATAAGGGGACACAAATAAAGTTGTTTTTTAAAATATAGCTATAGGTCATAAATATTCACCCAATTGTGAGTTATGTGAGTGAAATTGTTGTTATCATTCTCTTATTCCACTCATAAAATCTCTCTTCACAATCATTTTCCTAAAAAAGTATACTCGATTTAATTTTAGCATGGTTAGTAGGTTTTATAATCTATAAAAATTTTTCAAAATTATCTACAATGATAAGATATTATGAGTAAATAAAAAATATATGTTATTGATGCTATTCTTGGTCATACATCTATCACCATTATCTGAGAATGATCAATATATATCCCATTTCATGTGATAACATTCCACAATAATGTAACATACTAAATATATAAGTCACATATACATTAAATTACATATAACATCTTATTTATCATTACCTTTAGAATAGTAGTTAAAATTTTCACATTTTCCTCCTTACTTTTGATTATATAAGATTATCACCTATAAAGAAAATGAATTTTTTTAATGGTAATTTGTAAATACTCTATACATTAAGTTTATAAAAATTTCATTTGTAATATTGATTCTGAAAGGCATCACAATAAACTCATTTTGTTCATATCTTGTGACATTTTGATTATTTAGTATATCCTCTTTATTTACCACTAATTGATGATATTTCAATTTAATATCTCTCTTTGAAAAGTAAATATCACCACATAATGGATAAAAAATTCATAAATCCATTAAATCGGATAAATTTTCATCAGTTTCATATTGTTAACTTGATTATAATAAATATAGAGACACATTGACTAATTTACCTTTTTAAAAAAGAGGATTAGAAAACCCCCACATTGAATCACTTGGGAATATGAACCCCTATTTAAGATTGTAATATAGTTTCTTATTTATTTTTTTATATTAAATGATTTTGATTTTATAGTAACTTGTTGACATTGTCATGGATCTTAGTATAAGATCAGTTGAGAACTCAATATCTTTATTATGAGGAAGGAGAAGAAACTCTTCCAAAATAAATCAGTTTATTTATTCAAAATAGTATTTTCTTAAAGAATGATCATTTTTGGTTAGAAACATTTGAGATAGATATTATTTCTCCTAAGGAAATAGTATCCATATTTGATAAGGAGTTTCAAAAGGGGGTTCATCATTATCCTTCCAATTTTATATAATCATGTGAGGGTTTGGGATATGGAAACTAATTTTTGGTTATTGGTAGTTGATGTCGGATTTATAAAATTACCTCCAACTTCTTCACAATGTATCATCAAATTATATAAAAGGGAGTATTAAAAGATTTATTAAGAGTTTCGTCCAAAAAATTTGAATTGGGGAAGAGTTATATAATTGAGATGAAATGATTTACCAAATTGGTTTCATATAAATACTCAAGTTCAATGTCTTGATTTGGTGTGTGTGTGTATTTTTACAAAAAATGAATGATTTTAAATAATTCATATAACCAAAATAAATTAAAACATTCATTTTTATTGAATAAATAACACATGTAACTATAAAAAAATGTTTCATGATCCACCATAGAAGAAGTGATTAAATATGAATGTCCTTGATCTATTATCCTTGGTGGTTGTTTTCAATAGTTATCCATTATGATGCTTATCTTAGTGAACTAATGTTTATAGTGTGTGTGTTCCTTGTATATGAAACATTATTCCACAAGTGGAGGAATTTTTAGAATCATAATTCCTTCCATAATATTAGTTTCCCACTTTATCTCCAATTAGTATTAATTATCTTGATGCAAATCCATTAAACATTTAAAAAAACTACATATTCCCCTGAGGTAGTTCCAATGGTGCTTTTATACATACTTCTTACATGTAGGAAGTTGAATTTTTTTCACTCAATGAGATTAATACATTGGTTCCCCGTAATTAAATTCTATTACCTTCTTTTTATCTATATCTCCACAAGATCATGAAGAACCACTAATTTATATCTCAATTTTTTCACAGTAAACTATTTCCTTATAGATTTGTAGATTTTATTTTTTAATTCATTTTGAATACTTATATATAGTTCACAAATAAAGTTGGTAACCTTACATTCAGGGAGAATGAAAAATCTAGAGGAATTCCTTGAAATCCTTGTGATGTCTTTCTCAAAATTCTTGATCATTCTATCTTAGATTTTAGTAAGTTCAATAAATCCCCCATCCATTTCAATTTTGAGAATGTGAGTAAAATATCTATTGAAAAATATCTTATTGAATTCATCCCACTCAATTAATATGATTTGATTTTCAGGATTTATATTATTGATCAATTTCTATGTGATGTGTTAAAAAGAACCCATTATTCAATAAGATGTTACACATAGCCTCATGAATGCCTGCCTAAATATGAGAGGATAATGACTAGTGGTAAGGGCCAAAAAATGAATTAGAGAGACTATTCTTGTATGAACCCAAGTTTTCACTTAGGTATGGATCCTTTAAATTTTGGTCTAATTCATTTGTATAGACATAATATGGATACATAATGAGTTATTGTAGGTGTGAGGGGTCTTTGGGGCTTGTTCGGAGATCGAAACCTAACTTCTTTATGGAAATGACCTATTAAAAAGTTAGATTAAACCATACTATGTAGGACACATGGTTCGTTTAAACCATGCGAGACTGGATGGTGGGATGGAATATGGTACATGATTTTTTTCAAACCATGTGAGTTGTACTACAAGACCATGAGATATTGTCTTCCATTTTGATAGAGTTGTTTTTTCACGGTTGGAACACAGTTTACCTAACCAAACGGCCTAACTGTGCACTATTCCCCTTCCTATAGATGATTGTGCAAAATTAGCATATGGTTTGACCAAAATGTGTGGCCGAATAGTGTGTAATATAAATTTTGGGTAAAATTAAAATTTTTACATTACAATATATTTAATCTCACCCCTCTATACCATTTGGTTTTCTAGAAGATATATCCTCCTTTACCTCTTCTTTTGACCTAAAAAACTCATTTAATCATGAAATTGGGATCCATCGTCCTTCGGGAGTCTAAATCGACTGTTTTTCAACTCCTAGGATATGCACCGATATGTTCTTCATTAATTTTTAAACATACATTGTTATTATTAATACGAATTATTTTATTTGGATTTAGGATCATATGCCATAATTTTAGGGATTTGATTGTTTCTTCATATCTACAACAATCCAGGCTAAACTAAAGGCTGATACTGGATGAGGAGAGTAATACGAGATTATAGTAGGTGTTTTATACCTCATTTATGAATTTATCTCTTTTTCAAAATTTTCATGTAATCGTGTCAATTTCATCGGATGTCATTTATTGAATTAATATTTCCTGATTATAGTCATTAGGACCATGTACAATGACCCTTGTTATATGTGTAATTTTTTGTTAGTGGTTACATTTATAACTCCAACCACCTCATGTACAGTGATATTTCTATTTAGGTTTTTAGTGTTTCGACATCATTGAACCATCATTCGGATGTCTTTGAACTTGACCACTCTAATGGTAAGCCTTATGGCATTAAATGGTTGTTGAACTGAGTAATGGAAAGTACCATAATTTGTTTCCACTTGGACTATCTAAGGTAGGTGACTCAATTGAACTAGATTAGTGAATTATAAATAAAATTACTAGTATATCATATGAATATGAAATTTCCTAGTAATATTAAATTAAATTCATTTTGTTTTTCCTTACTTATCACATCCTTTTCAGGTTATGAATGGTAAAAGAGAGAACCAGATAACTAAATGTGAAATGGATTAAATGGTTGCATACCCCTTGGCCTTGTCCTAATAATTAAAGGAAAGGATTGAACCTTATGACTTATCAAATGGATTAATTAATTACATATATCACTTAAATTAAATGATGAAATGGTTTCATTTCTTGATATTCCTTGTCGCTTGTATGAATGGAATGGAATAAACTTTTAACTTATTAAATGGCATAGTTATAATATAGACTAAATGTTTAAATGAATTGAATGTAAGGTGTCTAATTACATATGGACCTTGACATACTTATAAGAAGGGCCTGACTTGAGTTAGTATTTATATTCATGAGGGAATACCATGAGAACTCAAGGATTCCATTATTATTCTAGTATAACAGTTTCCTTAGTTGAGAGCCACCACAGAACTCGATCATCATCTATCAATTAATGCCCGATATGACACTATATGATCCCTCCTTTACTATTATAGGATTCTTTGGATACACTTCTTGGATTCATTATGGCTTCTATAGACTTGTGGTTACTTGTTTACATCCTTGGTCCTGTCCATATCTTATCCCATTTTACCTAGGATTTATTCCTCAAACTCAGTTAGATCAGGCTATTGTGGAATTCCTTGGACAATGCTCCTCATATTACACTCTAATTCATAGATAGGTTGTAGTTACTACTAATTTTGTGACACTTGAGGTCTATGTTAACTTGGTTACTACATTAGAACCTTTAATTGTAGTTTTATTACATAATTCCTTGGTATTTACCTTGGAACCACTTCATTATTATAATCATCATGGTTTCCTTGTTATGTCTTGGAACCACTACTATTACTCTCGTGAGGTTATGTCGATGTTTGTTATGCCTCAATTTACATTTTTATATAAACTAGTAATTACATAATTAATGAACTTGTTTTATGTTCCGACACATGCTAAGGGATGAAGCAGGTACTTAGGTATTTACATTTACTATACTACTTTACTTTTATATAAATTCATTCATGCACAAATTCAATGTATATTACACGAACATTATGTTGTAGACACCATTGGTGGTGTCCTACTAAGATTTATCTCAAACCATATCTGGGAACCTCCGATACATGGGTGGACTATACATATGTAGTTGTTGAAAAACGGAAGAATAAGGATTAAGACACTTGATTACTTACTGTTTTAGGATGGAGCTAGTAGTAGATGACTAAGTAGGATCTTGGGATGCTTTGGATAGTTTTTTTATTCCTTTTTTATACTTTGGTATAGAATTATTATCTTCTTTTAGTGTACATGTTTTCCATATTTCTAGATACATGACATTCCATTATCAAATATTGTATATTGTTACCAATTATTCTAGTTGATTCAAATTTTGTTACTCCTGTCTTCTTTTGCTATGTTGAATATATTGCACTACTTCCTCTATTTATTCTTGTTTATTAGACTACTATTGACCTATTATTATATTGATCTATAGTGATACACTCTAGTTATGAGGGAATATTTTCCCCATATACACGCCCTAGGCCCTCGCTTCTAGTCAAGATCCTCTTGCGTTCGGGGAGATGTGCTTGAGGCCATGTGGTCAAATGCGATCCAGTTACTACAAAGTTCCATATAGGTTTGGGACATCAAAAAGTGGTATCAGACGCAGTTCCATTCATTAATTACTATTTGGAGATAATAGATTAGATATTGGGAACTCTGGGAGCATTGTCATAAGTCGTTCTTGGGTGTTATGGGCCCATGTTCGGGGTAAAGGTTGAGTTATCTAAATTATAATTATTGTTCTGCTTTTTACAATTACTGATAATATCATTTCACTATTGAGTTACTCAAATTATATGTGGTGTTTTTTATTACTATTATAATTGAGTTTCTATTTCATACTGGGACCAATTATATGATGTCAAGGATCCCATTTACATGCTTCATCGTAGTCACCAAGAATTCACATTCCATGCATTTTACCATTCAATATAGGTAAATTCCACTACTTTGCATTGCTTGACTTGCCTGTGATTGTTAAGTGATGTTGTAGTAGTCATTGTTTGATTGTGATTTTACTTGGATTTTATTGAATGATTTTCAGTTTTAATTCATTAGATTTTACAGGACCTCGTGGTTTAGTATTAGAAATTTATTGAATCTAGAATTGCGATTAAAATCAAATGGTTATAATTTTCAGTGGTAAGGTGTATGGGACCTAATCCACAAGGAATGAATATCTATTTTAAATGAAATTTGATATGTGTTATAAGGATATGAGAATTGTAAAAGTTAAAAATTGATTTTAAAAATTAATGGTTTCATGTTATTATCCCACCTTGTAATGTTAATTAAATGAAAATGGGTGACCCTAGATTTTAAGTTAAAATGAATGAAATGGTTTCCAGTAAATTATTATTCACGGTGATATTGACCCTTCATCTACTGGAACATTCAATGCTTCTACTTAAGAACTTACTGATACATGGAATTCTAATTAGGTATTTGGGGTAGAGTGTTATGGGTAGTGAGACCTCTCTTTCATTCATCTTGTAGTAGTGTTTCTATACATCTTCATAAATATTGTTTTGAGGAATGTTCTTGGAATTTATATACTAGTGCCACCATGATGTCCTTATGTCATGCACTATGAGGGTGGTCAAAACCATTAACCAAACATGGTGTAATATAGCCTCTAGTATTACCTTCAGAAGTTTCACTTGAGGCACCACATTCTATAATAGATTTGGGCACTGACACTCATGTTCGAGATGGATTTTTTTTGCATCTGATGTTGTCCATTAATGGTGTTCCATGAGTATCACCTATGATGGATGATATAACCCATGATTTCTGGATACAGTATCCTCCCACATTCTCAAGGGATTGAGGTCTTCAGGCTGTTGAGTCTTATCTATAGTCCACCTTTACTATCATAGATCATTTGGAGATAAATCTAGATTAAAAGGTCAATATTTCGGCTTACATGCTATTTTATTTGTCGAAGAATTGTTGGGATTTAGTTACCTAGACCGGTCACCATCAAGGCATTGTATGGGAGTGTTTTCAGCCTTATTTATATGATCATTTCTTTCATCAGACACTAATATCTTACGGAGTCATAGATTTCATGCATCTTGAGAAGGCTTCTATGTCCATTATTGAGTATTTAGTGCATTTCACTAAGTTACCATGACTGTCAAGACTTCTAGATGTTGGTGAGATTTTGCGTTCTAGATGCTTCAATGATATTAATGTGTATGCAATTTGAACTTTGGTGAACATATTTATCCTTATTACTTTTTTTTGAAATAATAAATCAGGGTAATACCACTGAGTGATACCTGAGGGTTGACGACAGTAATAGGAATAAAGGACAAGTTATACGGCAGGAGTATAGTTCTTCTGGTATAATGAAACATTCTGTTGAGTTTTCTCATCAAGGAAGTGGTATCCAGGTTACCCATGTCGTTATCACTATAACGTGTCACTGGTGTAGATGAAAGGGGACCCTAAAGCCTTAGTGTGATAAAGAACCTTTGGAGTGTTGGGATTACATCCATATGGAGAATAATTAAATATAATTTCATACCTTTCCATATAATTTTAGTATAAGAGGTTATACACAATCTCCACATTTTGGGGAAGGTTCTTTTATGACAAATTAGGTGGGGAGTTGGAGTGGCACCAATAGTACTTGTCCCAGAGGATGTCATGATCATTGTATCCAGACTCCTGATCATCATAAGCACCAGTAGAGAAGTTTTGATCATGGTAGTTCAGTTGTTTTATAGGGCTGTGGATCAGGTTGGTTGCATGAATTACAACCAATACCCAAGGATCCGGCTGTAATGCCATATATTGTTTGAGGTACTATCCTATTATCCTTGACTATAGTATCTGGTTGATTTCATACAGGTGCTTTGCACTACTTCATCTTTTTTTTGTCGTGTAAAGTCTCAGACATGAAATATAGTTATACAATGGTGTGATGAACCTGGATATACCTTTGGGAGTATAGTTAGAGGGAATATTATAGTTCAAGGACAATCCTTGGAGGTAGTCTATTATCCCTTTCTATGGGACCTCTTTGTTATCAAGATGAGGATATCTGACATCATTATCATGATGGAATGGTTAGTTCTTTATCATGACTTTATAGACTTCTATCACCACAAGGAGTTGTTTACATCGCTATAGGTAAGAAGTTATATACAAAAAGGTGAGTGGTATATCCAAGATATAAGAAATATACCCAAGCTTTATGGACCATTTGGAGTGATCGCCCAGATTTCCAATCTATTCATGGAGGATTAGAGTTTACATCAGGCTGAATTCCCTCCTATAGTGGATCCTTTTAGGTACATATTTCCTGGTGATTTTTACAGCTTACCTAAGGAGAGAGAGGTATATTTTATGATTGGGATCATTCTAGGAGAAGTTGTAGTGTCCATTACTCCATTCAGGATGTCACCAATTGAGCTCTAGGAGGTCAAGAATCAGTTAGAGGTTCTAGAGGTCAAAGGTTTCATTCGTCCTAGTACTTCCTCGTGGGGTTCGCCTGAGCTTTTATCTAAGAAGAGATAAGGTAACCTTCATATGCGCATAGATTATAGATATTTTAACCAGTATACAATCATGAAATTATATCCACTACCATGTATAGTTGATCTTATTGACCGGAGCTAGGATCTTCTCAAAAATCGATCTAATATTAGGCTATCATCAGGTGTGAGTCAGACAATTAGACATACCTCATATAGATTTCCATAGCAGGTATAGTCTATGTGAGTACCTTGTTTTATAATCTGGTCTCATGAACACAACTATTGTTTTCATTAATCAGATGAATAGGGTGTTCCACCCCTATCTAGATTACTTTTTCATAGAAATTGGGGATGAAATCTTTGTGTATTATCACACTCATATAGACAATGATAAACACTTTGAGATAATTTTGTTTACACTGAGAGAGAAACATATTTATTCCACAATTTCTAAGTTCCACTTACGGATAGAAAAATTTCACTTCATGGGTAATATTATCATAGAATCATGTGTCTTGGTTAACCTACAGAATGTGAGGGTTATGGTTTCCTGGGAGAATCCCAAGAACATGTTAGATATATAGAGTTTTGTGGGGATGGATGGTTATTAAGTGGATTTTAAATACGACTTATCATGCCTTTATTCACCTCTTACTAGTCTTAAAAAGAAGGGTTTTATGTTCCTGTGGTCAGAATAGTGTGATAAATCCTCTCAAGAGATGAAAGGGATGCTTTTCTTAACACCTATTCCGACTCTTCCAAAACCTGGAAAAGGTTATACCATATTTAGTGATGTGTCCTGAATTAGAAAAGGAGTAGTACTGATGTAGGAGGATAGAGTCATTGTGTATAGATTTTGGTATTTGAGGTATAATGAGAGAAACTACCCAATGCATGACATTGAGCTACGAGCAGTTGTCCTAACTTTATGTTGTTAGAGACACTACATATTGGGTGAGATCTGTGTGGTGTATACATACCAAGAGAACCTCAAATATATCTTTATACAGTATGAATTGAATCTGAGAAACTTAATATGGGTCAAATATTTGTATTAATTTGATTTCATGAATGCCTGTATGTCTGGAAAGGAAAATGTGGTTGCTAATGTGATGAGATGGAAAACTTAGGATTGTGTCATACGGGAAGCCAGTGATGAATGTAAATTTATGGCCCTATTTTTTGAAATGCATCTAGAGTTTCTTTATAGTCATTAGAATTATTTCATCTCAACCTTGACAATTAACTCTTCCCTCATTGAGAAGGTGAAGAGCAGGAAAGTTTTAGATCCTGAGGGCTTAGTTCACCAAGAGAGTATCTCAGAAGCTGAACCACCGTTGAATTAGTTTGTTGAGAGAGATAAAATATTTCATATATGAGGATGTGTATGGTTTCCAAAAAATATGAGAGAGGAGTTGATGCATGAGTCCCATGCTTCTCAGTGGTCAGTTCATCTGGGCATCTCGAAGTTCTATTAGACATGCGACATAAGTATGGGTGATATGGGATGAAATGTAAAATATCAGCTTTGTTATTTGGTTATCCACCTATCAGCAAGTGAAGGCAGATAACCAGATATCTAAATGCATACTTTATCCACTTCCAGTACCAAAATGGGATTGGAAGATAATTCTATGGATTTTATAGTAATCTTACATTGGTCACCTATAGGTAGTGATGACGTTTTGGTAATTTCTGACTACCTGATGATGGTTTCCCACTTAATTCCTATATTAAAGACATTATAAATTTATGAGTTGGGATGCCTCTATGTCCATGAGATTATATTACTACAAAAATACCCTCATACAATAATTTCAGATAGGGACACTCATTTCATGTCCTGGTTCTGGCAGGGGTTGTGGAATGATATGGGTACACTTGTTCTTCTGAGAACAACTTTTCACCATAAAACTCATTGAATGTAAGAATGAAAAATGCATGTTTTTAGTACATGGTCTGATCATGCTTCCATGATTTTGATAGTTCATGGGAGATTCATATACAACTCATCAGGTATTTCTATAATTTCATCTTCCAAGTGATAATTTAGAGAGATCATTTTGAGGCCTTGTATGGTAGGCTATGTCATTCACCCCTGTACTAGATACAGGTAGGTGAGGCAACCGTACTAGTTTTTCATCTCATTCAGGAGAATTTTTATAGGGTTCATATGATCAGGAAACATATGTATACTACTCAGTCTCGATAGAAATCTTATGGATATCTCTGCAAATGACCTCTGGAGTTCGAGGCTAGGGATTATGTATTCCTATAGGTATAAACCATGTTATGGAATAGATGGATATAGAGGAAATAAAATATATCATCACACTTGTAGGTATGTTTTAGATTTTGGAGTGATTCGAGATGGTTGACAATCAGTTGATACTACCTCAAAGGTATTGTTCCATGCACACCGTCTTCCATGTTTCACAGCTCCACTATTATCATTCCAGCCCATATCATACCTATGATCCTGATGAAGTTAAGATTTCAATGGTTCGTTTAAGGAGTATCCTATACGCATAATTGAATAGACCATGAAGGATCTCCAAGTCTATTCAATCTGTTTAGTATGGGTGCTTTGGTAGCACAACCCTGTTCAGGATGATACATGGGAGTGAGAGACCTATGTATGTTCCCAGTGGCCAGAGTTATTCTAAGATAGTGTTTTTATACCAATTGAAGGTGGAATAGGTGATGAGATCTTTTCATTGGGAGATTTTAAGAGACTGGTTCTTTAATCAGGTAAGGACCCATTAAATTTTGGTCTCACTCTATTTTATGGACAATATATGGATGATTAATGAGTTAGAAAAGGTACCATGGGTTTCTAGGATTTGTTTAGAGCTATGAACACTAGTGCATAAAATGTTTTTTACATCGGTTATTTTTCATTTTTTACGTCGGTTTTTAGTCGACATTAATACGGAAGACATTATAAATATTGTTTTTTACATCGATTATTTAAAAACCGACATAAAAAACATAACATCGCGGTGTTTATCATGTCAGTTACTAATTAACCGACATGAAAAAACCAGAGGGGAGCATTTATGACATCGGTTATTAATTAACCGACGTGATAAACTAGTGTGGGGTTGTTTATCACATCGGTTATATAATAACCGACGTGATAAACCATTTCCCAGCGCTTTATCACGTCGGTTATTCTATAACTGACGTGATAATCTAGTCTGGAGGGGGGGGGGTTTATCACGTCAGTTATTTAATAACTGATGTGATAAACCATTCCACGGGTTTTTATCACATAGGTTATTCAAATAAATGATGTGATAAACCCTTCCTTATTCCTTTATCAGGTCAGTTATAAAATAACTGCCATGGAAGACCAATTTTTTTAAAATGGAATGCAGTCCTCTGCTCTCCCCAGAAACAACTAGAAACAACCAGAAACCAAATCAAGAATTTGTACCACAAAAACAGAAGTAGACAAAAACAAGAACCAAAGAAAAATTAAGCATTTACATTGATAACATTTAAAACTTACCCCAATGGATATCCCCCCACCACCCCCTGAACATCCCCCCTCACCCCACTAGACAGCCCCCACCACACCCCTGGACGGCCCCCCGACACGCTGGACATCCCCAAACACCCCGGGACAACCCCCTACCCTCATCTATACCCCCCACACCCTAGAAATCACTCACACACCCCTGGACAGCCCTCCCACCCCCCTCACCCCACTGGATAGCCCCCACCACACCCATGGACTGCCCCCCCGACCACCTGGAAACCCCAAACACCCCTGGACAACCCACCCCCCCCCCCCCCACTCTCATGTATACCCCCACCCCTTGGATATCACTCCCACACCCCTGGATAGCCCTCCCACACCCCTGAAACAGACCAAAAGGTTACCAAAAACAAACCAGAACCCCCTCACCCCACTGGACTGCCCCACCACACCCCTGGACACCCCCCCCCCCCCACACACACACCCCTGGACATCACCACCAACCCATGGAAATCCCCCCACCCTCCTATATACCCCTGCACCCCCTGGACAGCACTCCCACACCCTTGGACAACCCTCCCACACCCCTGAAACAGACCAAAAAGTTACCAAAAACAGACTAGAACCCCCTCAACCCACTGGACAGCCCCAACCACACCCTTGGACACCCCACCCCCACCCCTGGATAGCACTCCCACACCCCTGGAAATCCCTCCTAGACCCCTAAAACAGACCAAAAAGTTTCCAAAAACAAACCAGAACCCCATCACCCCACTGGACTTCCCCCACCACACCCTTGGACACCCCCCACACCCCTGGACATCACCACCACCCCCTAGACATCCCCCACCCTCCTGTATACCCCCAACCCCTGTACAGCACTCCCACACCCCTGGAAAGCCCTTCCACACCCCTGAAATAGACCAAAAAGTTACCAAAAATAGACCAGAACCCCCTCAACCCACTGGACAGCCCCCACCACACCCCTGGACACCCCCCACACCCCTGGACATAACCACCACCCCTGGACATCCCCCACCCTCCTTTATACCCCCCCCCCCCAACCCCCTGGGCAGCACTCCCACATCCCTGAACATCCCTCCCACACCCCTAAAACAGACCAAGAAGTTACCAAAAACAGACAAAAACCCCCTCAACCCACTGGACAGCCCCCACCACACCCTTGGACACCCCACCACACCCCTGGACACCCCCCACACCCCTGGACTGCCCCCACCACTAGACAGCCCCCAACACCCCTGGACACCCCCACCCCCTGGACACCCCCCCCCCACCCATGTACATCCCCACTACCCCTTGGACATCCCCCACCCCCCCCCCCCTCACACCATTGGATAGCCCCCAACAACCCTAGACAACCCCCCCCCCCTCCTGGACTACCCCACCACCCCCTAGACAGCCGCCCTCACCCCACTAGACATCCCCCACCACACCCCTAGACACCCCTGGACTGCCCCTGACCCCCTGGATAGCCCCCCACACCCCTAGATATCCCAACCACCCCTGGACATCCCCCCACACCCCTAGAAACCCCCCACCCCACCCTTCTGGACACCCATTGGACACCCCCACCCTCCTGGACACCCTCCTGAACACCCCCTCGGGGGGTACGCCGCTAGAAGGTACTCATCACTCCCACATGCGAAGCTTGAGCCCTCAAAATGTTTCACGTGTGGGAGTGATGAATACCTTTCAGCGGAATTCAACCCCCCCGAGGGATGGCGACGCCTCCTCTCCCACCCCCCTGGACTGCCCCCCCCCCCACCCCACTGGACACCCCCCCCCACCCCATGGATAGCCCTACCACACCCCTGGAAACCCCCCTCACCCCACAGGACACCCCCACACCCCTGGACAGCCTCCTACTCCCCTGGAAAACCCTCCCACCCTCCTAGAAATGCTCCCACCCCCTGGACTGCCCCCCCCCCCCACTCTCATGGACACCTAGGACCCCCCCCCCCCCCCACACACACACACAGACCCCACTAGACAACCTTCCCACACCCTTGGACACCCCCCACCCCACTGAACACCCCCCCCCCCCCACACACCCTTGGAACCCCTCCCCCCCCCCCCCAGACCAGAATCCATACCAGAAAAACCATCATAAGTAGACTAAAATAAGAAGTAGAGAAAAATTAAACATTCACATATATAACATTCAATACTTACACTGTCAACTTCAAAAAAAACTAAATCCGACCTAAATGACTACAAAATACACAATTATAATGACAATATTCAAAATTACATTTTACACTACAAACAACTAAAATTCAATCAAACTTGTAAAATAATTTGACCACTCCACTTGTAAGTGTTTGATGTCTTGAGCAGTATAGGGTTGAGGGTCATCAAATAGCTACAAATGAAAAGTATAGTAGTTAACGTGTATAATGAATAAATCAAATTGAAATATTATAGAAAATTTTAAAAGGAAATATTACCAGGTCAAATTTCACAACTGTCCCAGTAGTTATTATTTCATACATAAATCTTAACATATATTATCCGCATTCGATGATGCCTTGTTGTTCATGACAATTCTATTTGAATGAGTGTAAATTCAATATATTATTTTTATGTAATAAATCAAAAAGTACAAATTATAAATGGATATTTACCTTCGCATTTACATATTTGATCTTTGCAGTCCTTTTGTTTGTGTTTTTTCGAAAGTAGACCCATGCACTATTAGAGAATAATACGAATGGGGTAAATTTAAAATTCATTATAATATATAAAACTATTGATAAATTGAAATTTAATATTCCAATATATTCTTAAAACTTTCTTGCACATCATCATGGAAAGATCATATCCAATAAAGTGTTTTCTCCCTTGGGAAAAAACCCCTAACATCCAATGATCACTAATAAAATAAAATTTAAGGTTAGTGGTTTTTTATGTTAAAATATAATGAACTCTTTGAGAGAGATGTGTTTCATACCTCTCACAAAAAGGCATCATCCAACATTGTGTGACTATATTCTGTTCAAGTTTTTCAGCGATATAAAGCATTCTTTTTTCCTCATCCAATGCACATGCTTCAGGGGAAATCAATTGTGGGTCCATGAATCCATATACATCTGTCAGCTCATTCCTCTCACAAATTTTATAAAGATACCTAATACAAAATAGACATAAGTGTACATTTTTAATAAATATAATGCAGGGAAAATGTGTTAAGACTTACATGGAAAAAAATTTCCCCACGTTGATGCCCAACTTATCTCCTATAATAAGCTCCATGATATCAGTTTTCATAATCCCCACAGTTATTACATGTCCACAAACGTTATCTTCCATTGGAAACTCATAATGAACCGCCAAAAAATTTGAATATCTTGACAATATTTCAAGACTACTAGAATCCATATCTGATGCCATAGTCATTTGTATTTGTTGTTGTCTATACATTATTTTTTACCTTTCAAGTATTCCTATAAAAGTAAATAGAAAAATATATTAGTTTTCAATTGATAAAACATCTTTAATAAAAAAATAAATTATAAGATATAACATTCATACATCTATGGTAATGAGTCGAAGAAGTCTTGATGGCCAAATTAAAAAATGGAGGATACTATGTCCAACTGTCGTCACCTCATCTGTAGGTAATGGTACTCGAGATGATCTATCTATAATATCTTGTACAGTGACCCTATGATTCTCTACCTCTAATTATTGATGATGAATTGTATCTCCTATACAATATACCAACACATATGCAACTATATGATGTTGAGGATCATCAATATACAACTCACAATAAGTAGGAAGTTGTAGCTGTGGAGTAGGATAAAAAAATGGGGTCCATAGACTGAGGTGGGGGAGTGGGAGCTACTGGCGGAGGTGGAGGATAAATAATGGGGTCTGTAGGGGAGGTGGAGGAGTGGGAGCTGGAGTCTAAAATTGTCTTTGCAGGTCTGAAAACATAGACTGTACCGATGCTCTAATCTTTTCCTCCATCATCGCATTAATATTATGAAATTCAGACTCCAAGGATTCTATTTTTTTTTATAAACACCCTCAACATTAAGAAGATTAAGAACGTGGAAACACTTTTCTTATCGATACACCTGTCAGATATCCTCTTACATGACCATGATGTTTAGGTTTTCCCAATGCTACAGATAAAATATCTTGCCTCCTAGTAGATGTAAATGCCCCCTGTGAGCTCTGCTCCTCAAGAGAGTCATGTGTTAATTAATTGAGCATTTCTGTAATGATTGAAAGTATATGAAGAAAATAGTTAAATTAAATAAATAAAATAGTTATCTTACAATCCTCTCAGCTACGATTCTTGATTCTTCCGAAAGATATTTCCCTTTTTTCCCATCCGAGCACTCTTCCATTTTTCATGTCTAGATGGAGGGGATGGAGGGGCACCTCTCCAGAGTTTGAAGACTCAGCTGTTAGTTTTTGAAATTTTTCCACCATCATTTGTTCTTCCAAAAATGCATACCCTCCCCAAGATAAACTATGAGGGTATACATTTTTAGATTGGATCTCCTGATGATATTTCCTTGTTTTCTATAAATTAAAAATAAGAAATCATTAACAAAACATTAATAAGATAATTTATATATGAAAGACTATAAAATTTTACAATGCCCTTAACAAAAATGACTCTTTTATTATACTTTCAAAAAATTGTCTCCATGTGTCTTCATCTATAAAAGGATATATACGACATGGATTGTCCTGACTCCTATGACCAAAAATGAAATCAAATGAGAGGGTTGATTTTAAATCCCTCCATCTTCTGGCAGCCATCGATAAGCATTTCTTCCTGACTCCTCCAGTGTCAGGAATATCAAATGTCATCTAATAAAGAATAGGTTAAACATATTATATATACTAGAAACATTTAAAGAATAGTCAAACAATAGAAAAAGAACTTACCAAAATCGTCTCCCACAACTGAGAGATTATCTCTTTATCCACACTTCTCCAGTCATCATACAAAATGATTACTTTTCTCTTAGCCTGAGTTGATACAAAACTCTTTAAATATTTTTCATTTGGACCTCTAGGAATACCATCCTCATAAAACTCAACGAGTATCCTCTGATCCTGCGTATGGGAAAGTGATAATTTTGGTAGACTTGTTCACCCATGTTTACCAACTCTTGAACTCTTTGTTGTAATAGGAGCACATGTGGAAGATTGGGGAACATCAAGAGGAGCATGTGAATGTTCCTCCCTATAGGTATGACCAATATGCTCATCTCCAAAATCATGTGGTCGATCAACTGAATGATCTGTCATTATCCTTCAAATAAAAAAAACAAACATTAGTTCACAAATATAAAAATTCAAATTTTTTAATACTACTGTAATCAAAAAATATAAAATTGTACTAAGTTACATAGTAGTAAACATTGTTGATATGGTAAGCATGTTAAAAAATGGTAAATATGGTCAAGATGGTAAACATTTTAAATATGGTAAACCTGGTAAACAAGGTAAAGTAATTTTCACTGAACAAAAATAATAGATATATAATTCATGTAATGGTAAACATGATAAAGTAAACTAAACAATATTAAAACAAACAAAAACTTATACTTATTTTGTTTTAATACATGTTTTAATAAATAAAAAACTTACAATATCTAACATTTTATGAAAAAAAGAAATGTAAAAAAGAAATAAACATATGTTACCTATAATTTTTGGAATGTACAAATAGATTGTTTTCCCAAATTCCTTCGTCATGATCATTCCTTATGGCAAAAACCATGTCTTTAACATGATCATCATTATGTTCTATTAATATTTCCATGGAATTAGGGAGATCACATAAATCAGAATCTTCATCAAGTTCATCCTCACTAACATATTGTTTTCTCCCTTGTAAAACAACTACCCACTGCATATCTGATTGATCTACAACATATAAATTTTTTTTTCATGTGTTTAAATTATAAAAGAATCATTTGGGTCTTCCAATCTATTCATATTAACAAGTGTCATTCCAAATTCATCATTTCTGACACTGTTGTTACCGATAAACCATTTACAGTTAAAAATATAAACTTTAATGTTAATGTAATCAACCTCCCATATGTCTTCAATCACTCCATACTATGCACTTGATGCAGAAATTGGGTTTTTTTCCTTAGCACTCGAAAAATTCATTGCTTCTACAAACACCAATACACCACTATTTTGAACTGTACTTCTGTTGTCCTGAGTTTTCGTATGAAATGTATAGCCATTAATGTCATAACCGAACCATGTTATCACATTTAAACATGCACCACCCACTATCCATTTTAATGTCTCTAATACATCTGATCTACCAAGAATGGTCTTTTTAAACCATGAAAAAAATGTTTTGTTGTGCTCATTCAAAATCCACATTTCTTTCTTCTTTGGTTGACATTGTTTCAACTCATTAATATGCAATGTGATATAAGATTGAGCATCAGCTATGTTATTCAAGATGTATGATTATAACTTCTTTATATGTTCAGCTAACAATGAATTGACTTTCATGCCATGAATCCCATTTCCCTCATTATTTACTCGCTCATGGCGAGATGGAGGCAAACCTATGTTTTGTGCCACAGCCAACTAGCTCGTACAAAACTCTACAACCTCCTCAAAAATATACTTTTCAATAATGGAGGCTTCAGGTCGATACGGATTCTTAACATACCCCTTCAATATTTTCATATACCTTTCAAAAGGATACATCAAACGAAGATATACAGGTCCACAAAGCATTATTTCTCAAACTAGATGAATCATTAAATGCACCATTATATCACAAAAAGTTGGAGGAAAATACATTTCCAATTGAAAAAGTATAAAAATTGCATCCTTTTCCAAAATGTTCAAAGCATTCACATCAATCTCCTTATTACAAATTAAATTGAAAAAATAACACAAATTCATTATAGTCTTTCTGACACGGATGGAAAATATTCCACGCAATGCAACTGGTATAATTTGTTGCATCATGACGTGATAATCATGTGATTTCATACCTATCAACTTCAAGTCCTTCAATGAGACAAAATTTTTTACATTTGAAGAATAAACTTGAGGCACTTTGATATCATGAAGACACTGACAAAAGCTAATTTTCTCCCTCTTTGATAATGTATGATAAGCCGGGGGAAGAAATGTTCGTCTTCCTTTAGGAGTGGGAGCTAACTCTAAATGTATTCCCATTGATAGTAAGTCTAATCTTGCATTCAACCCATCTTTTGTCTTTCCTTTAATATCTAACAATGTTCCAATCAAACAATCACATATATTCTTCTCCACGTGCAAGAAATCAATATTATGTTTAACTTCATGATATCTCCAATATGGTAGCTCAAAAAATATTGACCTTTTCTTCCAAATATGTCTATCATTACCAGATTTCTATGTCTTTCCCAATGTCACGTCATGGTTTTTCACCCTCTCAAAATATAGATTAGGGGATAAAGGTTTTGGAGAAATATCAAATTCCTGTGAGCCATTAAATGCCTTTTTTAGTCTTATATAAGGGTGATCCATAGGTAAAAACATTCAATGACCCATGTACACTATTTTCCTCTCATGATGCAATTGACAATATGACGTCTGTTGTTCGCAAATTGGACGTGCTTTATGCCCTTTAACACTATATCCAGGAAAATTTCCATATGATGGGAAGTCATTTATAGTGAACAAAAGCACTAAATACAGTTGAAAATATTCCATTTTATAAGAATAATACACTCTAATACCATCAGCCCATAACAGTTTCAAATCATCAATCAATGGTGACAAGTAAACATCAATATCATTGTCGGGTTTCTTCAGACGAGAGATCATTATACTCAACATGAAATATTTGCGCTTCATACAAACTTCATGAGAGAGGTTGTAAATTACCAATAAAATAGGCCATGAACTATGTGTGCTACTATGGGTTCGGTATGGATTCATTCCATCTGTGCACAACCCTAGTCTGAGATTTCTAATTTCATTTCCAAATATAGATTACTGCTCATCAATTTTCTTCCATTGTGGACAATCCTCTGGATGACATATTTTTCCATAACATAACCGCTCATCAGCATGCCATCTTAACCTTTTTGTATCATGTGAATTAGAAAATAAACTTTTGAAATGATGAATTATAGGAAGATACCAAAATACCTTTGAAGGTATTTTTGTAATCTCTACATCAGCCTCTGATTTTTCTTTCACCTTATACCGTGATGTCACACATTTTGGACACTCTGATAGAAATTCATATTCATTCCTATATATAATACAGTCATTCGGATAGGCAAGTTTTTTCTTGTATCCCAATCCCATCGGGCATAATATTATCTTGGCCTTATAATGTGAATCTGGAAGATCATTATCTTTTTTAAGAATTTATTTCATCAATTGTAGCATCTCTGTAAAACTTTTTCCACTCCATCCATGTTTCTCCTTCTGGTTAATCAATATTAACACTGCTGAAAAAATCATAAAATCTTTACAACCAGGATATAATGGTTTTTCAGCATCACCATATAGACGCACAAATTTCGGTTCTATCTCAATTTGTTCTGCTACAATACCGTGAATCATTTCTTCAATTCCATGGGAGTTACCATCTTTTGAATCATCATCATCAGTGAAATTCCGTCCAGTTTCACCATGCCAAATCCAAGGGCTATAACTCAGATTAAAACCATAACAAATCAGATGATCTTTTATGTCTCTACTTTTCAACATCTTTATATTCAAACATTTCAGGCATGGACAGAAAAAAAAAATATCACTACTTCGAACATTTCGTTTACCAAATTCCAAAAGCGAATCAACACTTTCCACATATTCATCGCTCATTCGATGTGTCATAATCCAATTTAAACTCATTATTACCTATAACAAATATCAAAATTATACATCTTTATAAGATAAGACAAATATATGTTTATATGAAAAAAATCATAATTTGAATGTAAAACAATTTTGAAATATAAAACAAATCTATGCATATTTAAAAAAATATGCTTGAATATGATTTTAAAAAGAAAATATAGTTAGATATAATAGTTTTAAATTCCATTGAATCAAAGAAAACCCTGGGGACTCCAATGGTTGATAGAAAATTGGATAAATGGAGTAAACCTAAGAATCAAATCAAATTTAAAATAAAAACTCGGATGGAGAAAATCACAATGTAAATCCAATCATCATGGCACAATGTGGTCAGGATAACTACGCATATTTGAAAACTAAGACATGGTCTCCCCCATAACCCATAATTTTCTCATATTCGATGACTGGCCAAAATATATATAACCAAATAGAATCATATTGCAACAATAATATCCATGAAACAATACAATCATCATGTCATAATCTCACAAACCACGATGCAGTAGTCAATCCAAACTGACACTTATCCCCACCCCCTTGGACACCCCCTGGACACCACCACCCCCTTGGACATCCACCCCCCACCCCCTGGACACCTCCCCCACCCCCTTGGACACCCCGTGGACACCACCACACCCTTGGACAGCCCCCCCCCCCCCCCCCCACCCCTTCTGCACACCCCCACCCCTCCTGGACACCACCACCCTCCTTTTACCCCCTTGGACAACCCCCTGGACACCACCCAACCCTCTGGACAGACCCCCCCCCAAACAACCCCCAAAACCACTAGACTGGCCCCCACCCCCTTAGACAGCCCCTCCACCCCCTTAGACACCCCCACCCCTTGGACCCCCCCCCCCCTCCCCCCCCCCCCCCCCACACACACACCTCCATGGACACCCTGGACACCCCCCAACCCTCTGGACAACCCCCCGAACACTCTGAACACCACCCCCACCCCCTTGGACACCCCCTGGACACCACCACCCCATTGGACAGCCCCCCACCCCTCTAGACAGCACCCCCACCCCTCTCAACAGCACCCACACCCCTCTCAACAGCACCCCCACCCCTCCTAGACACCACCCACCACCCCCTACCCCCTTGGACACCCCCCAACCCTCTGGACAGCCCCCCAACCCTCTGGACACCCCCTGGACATCCCCCAACCCCTCTAGACATCACCCCCACCCCTCATGGACACCACCCCCCACCCCCTACACCCTTGGACACCCCCCAACCCTCTGGAACCCCCCCCCCCCCCCCAACCCTCTAGACAGCCCCCCACCCCCTTGGACAGCCACCCCCCCACCCCCTTCGACACCCCCGCCCCCTTGGACCCCCCCCCCCACACACACACACCCCTGGACTTCCCCCCCCCCCCCCACCCACCCACCTCCATGGACACCCTGGACACCCCCCCAACCCTCTGGACAGCCCCCCAAACCCTCTGAACACCACCCCCACCCCCTTGGACACCCCCTAGACACCACCACCCCCTTGTAAATCCCCCCACTCCTCTGGATATCACCCACACCCCCAAGACATCCCCCCACCCCTCTAGACAGAACCCCCCCCCCCCACCCCTCCTAGACACCACCCCCACCCCCTACACCCTTGGACACCCCCCAACCCTCTAGATAGCCCCCACCCCCCCCCCCTCGAAAAACCCCCCAAACCCTCTGTATAGGCCCCCACCCCTTGGATAGCCCCCCACCCCACCCCACCCACCCCCTTGGACAGCCCCCCCCCCCCTTCGACACCCATGACCCCCTTGGAACCCCCTCCCCCCCACACACACACCCCTGGACTACCCCCCCCCCCCCCACACACACACACCCCTGGACTACCCCCCCCCCCCCCACCTCCATGCACACCCTAGACAACCCCCAACCCTCTGGACATCCCCCAACCCCCTGGACAGCCACCAACCCTCTTGACAGCCCCCAGAACCCTGGGATTTTAACCTCAAGCGACTAGTTTTGGCATATCTAGGGATTTTAGCCTCTAGATACTAGTTTTAGTATCGTTCAATTATTCAAAATGAGAACCATTAACTGTATCTCCTACTAGTCTAAAATTCTCTATTGTGAAATGAATCTAGTTTTAATAGCATATGAAGACTTATAAAAGCCCACGAAAATAAGCCACGTAAATAGATTAAGGAACAAAAAAAAGTGATACCCAAAATAGAAACAACCAAGGATCCAAAACAAACATTACACCATGAAAAAACCATATATACTTATAAAATAAGTCACAATGGTACACGGAATGGGTGTATCATAATGGTTTACATCTAAATTGCAATAATATAGGTGAATGATATCATTAGTTGTCAGTGACAACAAAAATTACCATCAATGTCGGGCATCCACGAAACAAAAACAAAATAAATAGAAGTAGGTGAGGCTTACGTGAATATTCTGAGTCGATATAATAGATTTGGTGATAATATATAAGATGATTACGGAAAAACGAGGTAAGAGGGTTCAAAATTGATGAATCTTACCTAGTTTAAAAAAATAGCAAAATGTAAATATAGACAATACGGGAAAAAAACGAACGAAATAAAGTCATGGGAGGCTTACCTGAGTGTTGCGAGTGGATATGATAGATCCGAGGAGAGTAAATATGATAAATGATGATGGAAAATGAGTTTAACGAAATGAGATCGAAGAGTTGATTAGGGTTTTCCACACGAGAGAGACGAGTTGTCGGTCTGTTGATCGAAAAATCATAAATGAAAATACACGGGGCGTGTTAATTTTTTAAATTTTTTATAACGTCAGTTATTTATTAACAGACATTATAAACTATTTTTATTAAATTTATAATGTCAGTTATTATAATAACCGATGTTATAAATGTATCAGATACCTCATTTTTTACATCGGTTATAAAATAACCAACGTAAAAAAAGCCGCGTGTTTGTTTTTTACATCTGTTATTCTATAACCAATGTAAAAACCCCATCAGAAACCACAGTTTTTACGTTGGTTATTTTATAACAGATGTAAAAACTTTTGGGTTTTGGTTTTTTATGTTGGTTATAATATAAACCGATGTTGAAAAATCAGCGGGTTGGGTTTTTACATCGGTTATTTGATAACTGACGTCAAAAAGGCCTCAGATGCCGCCTTTTTTATGCTGGTTATTTTATAGTTGACTTAAAAAAATCGTAGGTACCTCATTTTTTTACATCAGTTATCAAATAACCTGTGTAAAAAATTCCACGCTTTGGTTTTTTATGTCGGTTAATTTATAACCGATGTAAAAAACGAACGCGCGGGATTTTTTAATGCAGTTATTAAAATAATCGACGTTAAAAATTTACTATCTGTATTTTTTACGTCGATTATAAAATAACCGACGTAAAAAACCACATATAACAGATTTTCACGTCAGTTATATATAACTGATGTAAAAAATGGTGATGTGAAAAATGTTTTCTGCACTAGTGGAAGCCTGATTTTTGGATGAAAATGGCTTATCTCATGGTAAGTTTTAACCATACAATGTAGTCCGCACAATTTTTTGAAATTGTGTGAGGATGAATAGTGGCCTGGAATAGGCCACACAGTTTGATCTAACTATGCGTGCTTGGCCGAACGACTGTGTGAGATTTTCTGAAACTTTGACCGAGATATGTTTCAGGGTTGTAACACAGTATCCCTATTATTTCAACCTAACCATGTGCTATTCTCCTTCCTATAGTTGCTCATGCATGATTGGTGTATAGTTTGTCCAAAAAGTTCAACCAATCTATTTTCCATGTAAATTTTAGGTAAAATTATATTTTTTTCCTTAAAATATCTTTACACTCACCTCTCTCTCCCTTTCGGTTTTCCATCGAACTGATCCTACTTTTCCTCCTCTACTGATAAAAAAATCATATAAACTATGAATGTATTTCCATCATCTGTACAGAGTTTGAATCGACTTTATTTCATCTCCTTGTATCTGCACTGATTCATTCTAGATTACATTTTAAACATACATCATTTTTATTTATATCAATGATTCTATTTTTATTCAGGCTCATAGGCCCCAATTTTTGGGCGTTGATCCATTCTTCATATCTAATCCAATACATGCTGAACTAAAGGCTTATATTGGAAAAGGAGAGTCGTATGATCTTACAATAGGTGGTCTATATCCCATTTTTTGAATTTCTGATGTTTTGAAAATTTCCATGTCCTCGAGCTAATTTCATCAGGCATTGTTTATTGAATTAATATTTCATGATTATAGTCATCAGGACCATGAACCATGACCCTTATCATATATGTAATTCTTTGACGGTGGTTACATTCACAACTATGACCACCTAATGTATGGTGACATTACATATTTTGTTTTTTAGTGTCTTGACACCTTTAATCCATTATTTGGATGTGTTCGAGCTTGACCACTCTAATCGTAATCCTTCTTTCATTAAATGGATATTGAATTGAGTGATGGCCAGTACCATTGTTCTTTTCCACTTGGCATGTCAAAGTTAAGTTCCTAAATTGAATTTTATTAATGAATTGTAAATGAAATGGAAAGTATATCAAATGAATATGACATATCCTAGTTATATTAAATGGAATTCATGTGGTTTCTCATATATAGTACATCATTTTCATGTTATGAAAGGTAAAGGAGAGAATGAGGTAAATAAATATGAAGTGCATCAAATGGTTTCATAATCCCTATGCCTTATCATACTAATGAAATGAAATGCATGAACCTTATGGCTTATAAAAAGGATAAATTAATTACATAGCTCACTTAAAGGGATTAACCAAATGGTTTCATGTCTTGAGATTCGTTGTTTCTTGTATAAAAGGCATAGAAAGAACCTTTGACTTATTAAATGGTGTAGTTATAATTTGGAATGACCTATTAAATGAATTAAATGTAAGTTTCCTAATTACACATGGACCTTAACATACTTATAAGAAGATATTAACTAGATTTAGTATATGAATTCCTGTGGGAATTCCATGATCACTCAAGGATGCCATTTCGATTCTAGGATGTCGGTTTCCTTGGTTGAGAGCCACCTTGGAACTTGATCGTTATCTATCATTGAATTCCTTGTATGACACCATAGGATCCCTCCTTTACCATTAAAGGATGCCTTGGATACACTCCTTGGTTCCAACTTGGATTATATGAACATGAGGTTCCTTGGTTAACTAATTGGGCCTAGCCATATCTTATCCCATTTTACCGTTGATGAATTCCATATACTTGGTTAGATCTTGATATTATGGAATTACTTGGATGATTCTCCTCAAATTACACTCTTACCCATATCCAGGATGTAGCTACTACTAATTTAGTGACAATTGAGGTCTAGGTTTCATTGGTTACAACATTGGAACCTTTCATTGTAGTTGTTCTTACAGGTTACCTTGGTGTTTATCTTGGAGAATATTCATTAGTATAATCACCATGTTTTCCTTGTTACATCTTGGAACCAATATGTTTACTATCATGAGGTGATGGTAGTATTGTATATGCCTTACATGACCTTTTTATATAAACTGGTAGTTAAATAATTAATGAACTATTTGTATATTCAGACACCAGCCATGGGATGAAGTAGGTACATGGGTATTTACATTAAGTGTAATGGGTTACTTTTATATAAATACATGCTTTCACACCTTTAGTTTATATTACATGGAAAACATGTAGTACACAGCATTAGTGGTGTCCTACTAAGATTTATCTCACACCATATCTAGGCACCTTTAGTGCCTTGGTAAACTATATGTATGAAGGTGTTGACAAAGGGAAGCATAAGATGTCAGAAACATGAATACTAACTTTTTTACGATGGAGATAGTATAGAATGAATGAGATAGAGATTGGGATTGTGGGATAGTTATTTATTACTTTTTTATACTTTTTTTATTTCAGGATTTTTTGCTTCTTGTGTACCTGTTCTTTTACTTTATAGATACATGACATGCCGTCATCAGATTTTGTATAATGTTATGAGTTATTCTATTTTATTCAGTCATTATTACTCGTGTCTGCTTCTGATATTTTGTATATTATTTCACTACTTCTAAAATTTTTCCATGATGCTTCTATAACTATTTACTAGTTATTATATTGATCTACTAAAATACAATATGGTAATGAGGGAATAGTCTCCCCACGGACACACCTAAGACCCTCACTTCTAGTAAGTAGACTCTAACATTTATGGAGATTTGCTTGAGTCCATGTGGCCAACCAGGCTTGGGCACTACTATGTGGCATCCAGTTCCAGTATATCATCATTCCTTTAACATCTCATTGATCAATAACAACAAATAAAAAAACAAAAATCCATGTAATACTACTTAAAATAAATAATCATATCCAATAATATATGTGATATAGTCATTAAAAACAAACACTAATCTCCTATGGCCCCATTCATGCATCTTTATATAACCTACATTGAATTTGAATGTGGACACAATGTCTCGATGTGCGCCAGATTTCCCACATATGATTTTAGCATATAACTAAGAAGGGTACAAACAAAAACCCCTAATATAGTCCATCATATCTATATTTTTACACAAGGAAAATGAATAAAAAATTTACATGCTCTCTAAGTTATCAAGTGCCAAATAGCCCACCACAACACTTGATCAGACACACAAACACACATCATGTCATCTGGTGCTAACCGGGCCAACAAGATGCAAGAACATATGTTCTTCAATGCCATGATATAATCTAGTCATCACCTCATTCTAAAAGTATCAGTATGTTTCTATAGAATAAGGATAGGGAATCAGCCACATTAAAACCACTACCTACCTCAGGTTAGGGTATCATACAATGACATTTTCCATCCCCTCATGACAAGGTGGTTACAAATCCAAATATCAACTGTTACCTTATTAATCTAGGTTGATTCCATGAGTATTCTTGATAATGTGTCAACCAATACCTAATATCACGCAATGAGGTCCCCTTATCTGATCTCATATCTAACCAAATATTAGACTATATCTCACTCATGGATGTCCATCCACTTTTCTCATCACGTCACATCTTAGACACTATCTCGCTCATGGTGGTCTAAATATTTGATCCTTAGTTCCAACTATCCCACTCATTGATTTCCCTTCATGCACAACCCAACCATTTCACTCATGCATGACCTAGACACATCCCAAGTCAACTTTCTCAGTCATAGTTATCTGATCCCTACACCATAGCACACATGGAAAGACAATACCTATCTCAAGACATAGAATCTCACCCATGGTTGGAACACACGTCACATTAAATGAGGAATCCATCTCAGTCATGGTGGTATAATGTAAAGATCCGGAAATTTCAAGGAAATTTTTTTTCTTAATTTTCTTTGGAATTTTACAAGAACGCAGTTTCTGACGGCGCCAGATTCCGAGGCCCGGTGTGCTCGGAATTAATTTCCAAAGTTTGGCTCGGGTACGTTCAGTGAACGAGCGAGCGAGAATTTCTATCTTTTGAACCGGTGCCCGGAATCGAATTCCGAGGGCACTGATGGAACCGCAGCGCCGGTAATTTCTTAAGAACTCCATTTCCGGAGTTGCGTTTATCCGAGAGAAGATGATAAAAATTGTGGAAGTTTAATTTATAACTTATCTACAATTTTTATTTTCTTGTTAAGTAGATTAAGTGTTATGTTACAACACTTGACCCTCTCTTAAGTGGTTTTAACCTATGTAAGGGAGTAAGGGGTGGGACCCACTTGGAGTTAACCACCCATGGAAGGATTTAAGGTTAGGTGGGGCCCACACGAAACCCACCCCTTCACTTTTCCCATAACCCCCTAACTCCCTCTTTATTTTGAAACTCCTCACCTCCCTCTTTATTTTGAAACTCCTCAACTCCCTCTTTATTTTGAAACTCCTTCTCTCCCTCTCTTCCTCATAACTCATGCCAACTAGCACTTAAATTAAGTTATTGAAACTCTTAATCAATTAAGTGTTTGAATTTTGAACTGACAATGCATGGCATGATTAAAATAAAATAAGGGGAAACCTTGTTTTATTTGAGAGGTTGAATTGTGGTGGGAGGATTTTTGAGAAAGAGCCTTTGGGTGATAGAAGAAGGAAACTCCTTCTTCATTGAAGAACGTCCTCCTCTCCGTGAAGAACGGTTCTTCTCCGATGAAGAACATCGATCCCTCAACTTAGAACGACTCGGTGATCACGGTTCTTCATCCTCTTCTTCCTCCACGGCAAGGGAGAAGACACCGGCGTAGGGAACTCTCCAACGACAACGCGCCTTCCTTCTTCATCTCCGCAACAAGTGAGGAGACGTCGTTTCCTCCTCGGACGTACCCCAACATCCATGGAATCGACGTCCGATCTCCGCGACGCCGTTCTCCGCGACGCCGTTCTCCGCGACGCCCGACGTGCGACGTCAAATATCCATGTAGGGGTTTGTTGTTGCTTTATTTAATTATTTTCCGTTCTTGGTTCTAGCATGACAAACTTGAGGATGAACGATTAAGTGTTATCGTCTAACGAGAGGGGGACCGGACCACACAAACACGGCCGAACCCCCCTCCTTTGTTCTTGAATGTTTCTTGCGGATAAAACGAGATAGCGTGGTGTCGTCGCACCACGCGGGAATCACACGGAAATTATTGCGCGGCGCCGTCGCTCCGCGCCGTGGAAAGAATTATCATGAACGCGACGCCGTCGCGCCGCGTCGAAGGAAACTGAAGATGCCGCTGCCGGAGCGGGGCCGCGGCGGAGGGGTGCGGTGTCGTCGCACCGCGCCGGATGACGAAGGCCGCGGCCGGTACCGGGCCGCCGGTGCCGGAAGACGGAAGAGGACCGGCCCTTGCCGGTCCTGTTGACAAGAAGCCGGCCAGCCAGGTCGGGCCGGCCGGGTTGGTGGAAACCGGGGGAATTTAATTCCCCCGGACAGTTATTTGGCCCCCCATTATGAGGGGGGGGGTGCGGTTTCACAATGGGGGGGGCAGGCGGCCTCCCATTTCTGGCAAGCTTGGCCTTCGGCCGAGCTGGCAGCGCGCCCAGCGCGCTGCCTTGCGCCGAACCCGCGCGCCAGGCCGGTTCGCCGGGCCAGGCCGCGCCGGGCCGCGCCGGGCCGGGCCGGGTCGATCCCGTCCGGGGCGGGTCGACCCGTTTCGGGCCATCCGGGGGGGTCTCGGGCCGGGACGACCCGGGCCCGAAACCCCCGTTACCGAGCGGTTTGGTCAAATGCTCGTATCTTGGGCTACGGGCCTCCAAACGACTCGCCGTCAGCGGCAACGCGATCCTTGGATCGAGAAGGTCGTTTCGGTATAATATACTCAAGGTGCACCTTCCTTTTCGGGAGCCTACGTGGTTAAAACTCCATAGTTAAGCGTGCTTGGCCTAGAGTAGTTATCAGGATGGGTGACCTCCTGGGAAGTTTCCCAGGGTGGGTGTGAGACGGAAAGGCCAATAAATAACAGACCAGGCGTCTGATTGACGCGCCGTCTGTTTCGTTGAATTCCTCTAAGTGAGATGGATCTTTTGGCTTACTCCGCTCGAGGTTTGGATGCCGACGGAGTGCGGTCGGGTTGGATCGCACCGAAATCCAACCGGGCCCCTGGAACGAAAAAGCCAATAACTCTCAGACCGGGCGTTCGATTGATGCGCCGTCTGTTGCGTTGAGTTCCTGTTGACGATACGGAACTTTTGGCATCCTCCGCCCGAGTTTTGGATGCAGATGGATAGTGGCCGGGTTGGATCGCACTGAAATCCAACCGGGCCCCTGGAACGGAAAAGCTGATATCTTTCTGACAGAACGTCCGTTTGACGAACCGTCAGCGGCGTTGGTGATCGCGTTGAGAAACGGTCCCTATGAGTTTACCCTATGAGAGTTAGGGGTACAGTTGAGATATGGTCGGGTTTGGTTCGCTCACGAAACCAACTGGGCCCCTGAGACGAAAAAGCTAATAACTCACAGACCGGGCGTCTGATTGACGCGCCGTCTGTTGCGTTGAGACCCCTATGATGTGGAGGTCCTTTGAGATACTTCTTCATGGGATTTTGAGATACTTGGAGTATCGACATGTAGCTCGTGGAGCGGACCCTCCCAGTGACGAGCGTGCGGAGTACGGAGACCGTGTAGCTGGCTGAGACCCGACGACTGGTGATCGAACGACTCGGTGTGTTACAGAGGTGCGCTTGGTTGTAGCGGCACATGGGAGCGCTTTGTTGTAGCGGCAGACCCACGACAGAGGTGCGCTTGGTTGTAGCGGCACATGGGAGCGCTTGGTTGTAGCGGCAGACCCACGACAGAGGTGCGCGTGGTTGTAGCGGCACATGGGAGCGCTTGGTTGTTGCGGCAGTCCCACGACAGAGGTGCGCTTGGTTGTAGTGGAACATGGGAGTGCTTGGTTGTAGCAGCTGGCCCGCAGTACTCGATGGGTGGAGTTCTTCAGCAGTCTTAGGTTAGTGAGTAGTACCTCGGAGTCGTGACAGGACCACTGTACACTCCAGAGACGGAGCTCTTCAGCAGTTATGGTTTCGATAATGAAAATCCTGGTTTGAGCTGAGACTTTTGACCTTCTGTTTACCTCATGATTGAGATGGGTCACTTGCTAACTTAGGTATATGTATGGGAATATACCCGGGTAGTGGTTATCCGTTGATTTTACAATCCTTGTGTTTCCTCATGATTGAGATGGGTTACATGATAACTTAGGTATATGTATGGGCATTTACCTAAGAGAGGTTATCTGTTGAGATCTTCTTTGTGGTTATCCTTGTTGGTTTAGTGAGACCTTGAGGGTATCGAGGTCCCTACTGAGTATCGTTATACTCACCCCTGCACGGGCTATGCCCGCACCTCGTTGTGTTGGTTGCAGACGACGGGCAGTGCTGATAGAGGCCGAGTGTTCGAGGACTGGACGGTACCTGGAGTTGGACTATACGAAGAGATGGTACATGGAGGAGGACCTCATGACGAGACGGTGCCCAGAGGTGGGTGTGACGACGAGGCGGTACCCGGTGGTGGACCACTGGGCGAGACATACTCGGAGCGGACGGCGGGACCTGAGGAGCAGAGGAGCTATATGTACCCACCCTTCAGGTGGGATTTCCAGTGGACAGCTCGGCGTAGCAGCTTTACTTTTCAGTTGTTTTTTTCCCTTTTGAGTTGTACTTTACAGTTGGGCTTGTATTTCCGGCCCCTTTTAACTTTCCGTACTTACTGTTGTACTCAGTTTTTACTTAGTGTTTACTTTTTCTACTTGTACTCTGTGGTGCTTGTTTTCTTTTATAAAGGCAATGCCTTCCCAGTTATCGGGATGTTACGCCTTTGGTGCTAGTCGCCAGCCCCTGGCCTATGGAAGGCGGGCTTGGGGTAGTCACGGCACGGGCCCCGAGGACGGGTCATGACAAATTGGTATCAGAGGTGTTCGGTTCTACCACAAAACTTATAACTCTGATGTTTCTTTCTGTGAAGCAATAGTGTTAAGGGTACCGAGTGTGGTTTTCAGTTTAGGGAGTCCAGTGTTGGTGCGGGCGGCCGACGTATCCATACACCAGGACCCTGACAACTGATTTCCGACTTTGTGCATGAAAACACTGATTGCGTGTGTGTTTCCAGAAGTTTTTAAATGTCAGCTCAAACCAGGTCAGCTCACCAGGTATAATCGTTTGACCGTGTTACGTTGTTTCTTTCAGGATGCCTTTTCAAGAATGACCAGCTAGAGCCCAGAGGGATGTGTGTACTGACAGCCTGTCGAGCGACGAGGCTTCGGTACAGGGCCCTCTTGCAGTTGAGGCACCAGCGGAGGCACCAGCGATACTACCATACGTTGGGACACCGATGCCACCAGCCCCAGCAGTAGGAGATGCACGCCACTTGAGTGCGCTGCACGAGTTCCACGCCAGAGGCCACCCAGGTTCCGGGGAGAGACGGACCCGCAGACGGCTGAGGATTGGCTGGAGGCTGTGGTGGGAGTCTTCAGGCTAGTGGGGACGCCGAAAGACTTCATGGTGATCTTTGCTGCCAGCCTCCTTCAGGCAGCAGCAGGAAGGTGGTGGAGCCACTTGTTTCAGTTTTGCGATGGGATGACCTTCGCATGGGAAGACTTCGATACCTTCTTCAGGGTGAAGTTTATTCTAGTAGCTCTACACCCCGAGCGTGTACAAGAGCTTCTGCCTTTGCCGCGTGTTTTTCGATCAGTAGCCGAGTCATCTGTGGGCAGTAGACAGATGATGCAGAGGTCCAGGAGGACCGGACTAGCAGTTGGACGATCTCAGGGTTTAGGACAGGTGGTACGGGGCACCCGAGGTGGGTTCAGAGCCAGACGTGCTAGAAACGGACAATGTTACTCCTGCGGCGGAAAGTGTCACCTGGCACGTGACTGTCCGACTCCTCGTACGATTGATCAGCGGGTGTTGGAGGAGCCACCGAGATAGAAGCAGTGGCGAGTGCTTGAGCAACAGCCGAGTAGTGGACAAGGCAGTAGACCTCTAAGAGCAGGTGGGAAGGAGAGGAACTAGTGGATACGTCCTTTGTACTTCTAGTTCCATGTTGCTTTTGTATTCGTGTCTTTGTACTATGAGCTTCAATAATAAAAAGACACTTATCTTTGTTTTCTTTCCTGTCCTTTTGTTTGGTTGATGTTGAATGGTCCCTGTTAAAACTGTTGACTTGACCCTCACTTTTGAGATTTCTACTGGAGGGGACCCAGTGACCTCACACTGATGCCGACAGTGTGACTCGACCCTTGGAGGCGAGAGTGACAGTTGAATCTCTTAGTAGTTACGTCGAGGCCTTACGACGTCATCCATGGCATGAATGCATCGTTTATGTCAGGATTGACTGTATTAGGCAACGAATGTGGTTCATCCAGGGGATGAGACTGGGTTTCTCTTATCAGTAAAGAAGAAATCATAGCAGCTCTTGTGAGACTAAAGGAGGTCCAGGACATCCAAGAGAGGATGAAGACTGCACAGTGCAGTAAGAAACAGGAAACAGGTGCCGGTCTTAGAGACTCGGGCGTGTTAAAGAAGAGGAAGCTTAAAGGAGAGATGAGTCTACGAAGCAGTAGACGTGGAGGTAGAGCTAGGAGAGCAGCATGAGGTGGTGTACATCCTAACATGGTACAACCTCCCGCATTAGTTATTACCGTCAGGCTCAGGGAGCTGGAGGGCGGAGGAAGAATGCTGCTGCTTGCGGTCAAGGAGTGTGACCCAATGGCTCTAGAAATGATTCAAGGTACAGTCCGTGTCCACTACTGGCTGCTGTAGTAATGGAAGTCGATGTGAATCATTCCTTCCTTTCACAAATCTTGTTCCAGACCTAGAGTTTCTGGTAAGCCGTGGACTTGACCCTCGCGTCTGGAGATACCTTGGGAGGAGACTCGATAATCACACTTACGCCGATGGTGTGGTCAGACCCTCGAGGCGAGAGTCTCGGTTGGAATCTCTTGGTGGCAACGTCGAGTCCTTACGACGTTTGTTTGAGTATGGAATGGGCAATAACTGTTCATACTCAAATTGAAAGTTTTAGGCAAACGTCGGGATGTGTTTTCCTTGGTCGGCGGAAAAGGAAACACCAGACAGCGCAGGGTAACTCTTGCACAGGAGGGTGCGACCGATCACTCTTGAGTCGGTCAACCTTACCCTCGTGACAGCAGCCTTTCGAGTTCCAGTTCTAACAGAAAATGGAGACCTCTAGAGTTCGAGGATGACGATCACGTCCTTATACGGGTCTCACCTCGATGAGGTTTACGGAGATGTGGCCAAGGCGTCAAGTTATCTCCGGGGTTCAGCGGACCTTCTTAGGTCCCCAGCTAGGTAGGCGGGGTGGTTTACTGCTTGACCCATTCACCACAGTTGCACCAGGTGCACGACGACTTCCACGTATCTCAACTGAGGAGATACGTGATCGACCCTTCGCATACCATCGCCCATGAGGAGCTGGACGATGGCGATGGGGTGTCTTTCACGGAGATTCCAGTGGGGATCGAGGATCGACAGGAGCATATCCTCGGAGGACGATCGATTCCTCAGGTGCACTTTCCTTGGCAGTACGAAACCACCAGGTGAGCACATAGGAGCAGAAGGCTCAGATGCGTGCTCGGTACCTCTTTTATGACCCTAGTTTGTGTTGAAGCTTTACGGGGATGTAAAGCCCTGAGGTGGGAGTAATGTAAAGATCCGGAAATTTCAAGGAAATTTTTTTCTTAATTTTCTTTGGAATTTTACAAGAACACAGTTTCTGACGGTGCCTGGTTCTGAGGCCCGGTGTGCCCGGAATTAATTTCCGAAGTTTGGCTCGGGTACGTTCAGTGAACGAGCGAGCGAGAATTTCTATCTTTTGAACCGGTGCCTGGAATCGAATTCCGGGGGCACCGATGGAACGGCAGCGCCGGTAATTTCTTAAGAACTCCATTTCCGGAGTTGCGTTTATCCGAGATAAGATGATAAAAATTGTGGAAGTTTAATTTATAACTTATCTACAATTTTTATTTTCTTGTTAAGTAGATTAAGTGTTATGTTACAACACTTGACCCTCTCTTAAGTGGTTTTAACCTATGTAAGGGAGTAAGGGGTGGGACACACTTGGAGTTAACCACCCATGGAAGGATTTAAGGTTAGGTGGGGCCCACACGAACCCCACCCCTTCACTTTTCCCATAACCCCCTAACTCCCTCTTTATTTTGAAACTCCTCACCTCCCTCTTTATTTTGAAACTCCTCAACTCCCTCTTTATTTTGAAACTCCTTCTCTCCCTCTCTCCCACATAACTCATGCCAACTAGCACTTAAATTAAGTTATTGAAACTTTTAATCAATTAAGTGTTTGAATTTTGAACTTACAATGCATGGCATGATTAAAATAATATAAGGGGAAACCTTGTTTTATTTGAGAGGTTGAATTGTGGTGGGAGGATTTTTGAGAAAGATCCTTTGTGTGATAGAAGAAGGAAACTCCTTCTTCGTTGAAGAACGTCCTCCTCTCCGTGAAGAACGGTTCTTCTCCGATGAAGAACATCGATCCCTCAACTTAGAACGACTCGGTGATCACGGTGCTTCATCCACTTTTTCCTCCACGGCAAGGGAGAAGACACCGACGTAGGGAACTCTCCAACGACAACGCGCCTTCCTTCTTCATCTCCGCAACAAGTGAGGAGACGTCGTTTCCTCCTCGGACGTACCCCAACATCCATGGAATCGACGTCTGATCTCCGCGACGCCGTTCTCCGCGACGCCGTTCTCCGTGACGCCCGACGTGCGACGTCAAATATCCATGTAGGGGTTTGTTGTTGCTTTATTTAATTATTTTCCGTTCTTGGTTCTAGCATGAAAAACTTGAGGATGAACGATTAAGTGCTATCGTCTAACGAGAGTGGGACTGGACTACACAAACACGGCCGAACCCACCTCCTTTGTTCTTGAATGTTTCTTGCGGATAAAACGAGATAGCGTGGTGCCGTCGCACCACGCGGGAATCACACGGAAATTATTGCGCAGCGCCGTCGCTCCGCGCCGTGGAAAGAATTATCATGAACGCGACGCCGTCGCGCCGCGTCGAAGGAAACCGAAGACGCTGCTGCCGGAGCGGGGCCGCGGCGGAGGGGTGCGGTGTCGTCGCACCGCGCCGGATGACGAAGGCCGCGGCCGGTACCAGGCCGCAGCAGATCGTGATGACCGGCGGCCAGCCGGGCCGCCGGTGCCGGAAGATGGAAGAGGACCGGCCCTTACCGGTCCTGTTGACAAGAAGTCGGCCGGCCAGGTCGGGCCGGCCGGGTTGGTGGAAACCGGGGGAATTTAATTCCCCCGGACAGTTATTTGGCCCCCCATTATGAGGGGGGGCCGGTTTCACAATGGGGGGGCAGGCGGCCCCCCGTTTCCAGCAAGCTGGGCCTTCGGCCGAGCTGGCAGTGCGCCCAGCGCGCTGCCTTGCGCCGAACCGGCGCGCTGGGCCGGTTCGCCGGGCCGGGCCGGGCCGAGCTGTGCCGGGCCGGGTCGACCCCGTCCGGGGCGGGTCGACCCGGTTCGGGCCATCCGGGGGGGTCTCGGGCCGGGACGACCCGGGCCCGAAACCCCCGTTACCGAGCAGTTTGGTCAAATGCTCGTATCTTGGGCTACGAGCCTCCAAACGACTCGCCGTCAGCGGCAACGCGATCCTTGGATCGAGACGGTCGTTTCGGTATACTATAATCAAGGTGAACCTTCCTTTTCGGGAGCCTACGTGGTTAAAACTCTATAGTTAAGCGTGGTTGGCCTAGAGTAGTTATCAGGATGGGTGACCTCCTGGGAAGTTTCTTAGGGTGGGTGTGTGACGGAAAGGCCAATAAATAACAGACCAGGCGTCTGATTGACGCGCCGTCTGTTTCGTTGAATTCCTCTAAGTGAGATGGATCTTCTGCCTTACTCCACTCGACGTTTGGATGCCGACGGAGTGCGGTCGGGTTGGATCGCACCGAAATCCAACCGGGCCCCTGGAACGAAAAAGCCAATAACTCTCAGACCCGGCGTCCGATTGACGCGCCGTCTGTTTCGTTGAGTTCCTGTTGACGATACGGAACTTTTGGCATCCTCCGCCCGAGTTTTGGATGCAGATGGATAGTGGCCAGGTTGGATCGCACCGAAATCCAACCGGGCCCCTGGAACAGAAAAGCTGATATCTTTCTGACAGAACGTCCGTTTGACGAACCGTCAGCGGCGTTGGTGATCGCGTTGAGAAATGGTCCCTATGAGTTTACCCTATGAGAGTTAGGGGTACAGTTGAGATACGGCCGGGTTTGGTTCACTCACGAAACCAACCGGGCCTCTAGGACGAAAAGGCTAATAACTCACAGACCGGGAGTCCGATTGACGCGCCGTCTGTTGCGTTGAGACCCCTATGACGTGGAGGTCCTTTGGGATACTTCTTCATGGGACTTTGAGATACTTGGAGTATCGACTTGTAGCTCGTGGAGCGGACCCTCCCAGTGACGAGCGTGCGGAGTACGGAGACCGTGTAGCTGGCTGAGACCCGACGACTGCTGATTGAACGACTCGGTGTGTTACAGAGGTGCGCTTGGTTGTAGCGGCACATGGGAGCGCTTGGTTGTAGCGGAAGACCCACGACAGAGGTGCGCTTGGTTGTAGCGGCACATGGGAGCGCTTGGTTGTAGCGGCAGACCCACGATAGAGGTGCGTTTGGTTGTAGAGGCACATGGGAGTGCTTGGTTGTAGCGGCAGACCCACGACAGAGGTGCGCTTGGTTGTAGCGGCACATGGGAGCGCTTAGTTGTAGCAGCTGGCCCGCAGTACTCGATGGGTGGAGTTCTTCAGCAGTCTTAGGTTAGTGAGCAGTACCTCGGAGTCGTGATAGGACCACTGTACACTCCAGAGACGGAGCTCTTCAGCAGTTACAGTTTCGATAATGAAAATCCTGGTTTGAGCTGAGACTTTTGACCTTGTGTTTACCTCATTATTGAGATGGGTCACTTGCTAACTTAGGTATATGTATGGGCATATACCCGGGTAGTGGTTATCCGTTGATTTTACAATCCTTGTGTTTCCTCATGATTGAGATGGGTTACTTGATAACTTAGGTATATGTATGGGCATATACCTAAGAGAGGTTATCTGTTGAGATCTTCTTTGTGGTTATACTTGTTGGTTTAGTGAGACCTTGAGGGTCTCGGGGTCCCTACTGAGTATCGTTATACTCACCCCTGCACGGGCTATGCCCGCACCTCGTTGTGTTGGTTGCAGACGACGGGCAGTGCTGACAGAGGCCGAGTGTTCGAGGACTGGACGGTACCTGGAGGTGGACTATACGAAGAGATGGTACACGGAGGAGGACCTCACGACGAGACGGTACCCAGAGGTGGGCGTGACGACGAGGCGGTACCCGGAGGTGGACCACTGGGCGAGACATACTCGGAGCGGACGGCGGGACCTGAGGAGCAGAGGAGCTATCTGTACCCACCCTTCAAGTGGGATTTCCAGTGGACAACTCGGCGTAGCAGCTTTACTTTTCAGTTGTTGTTTTCCCTTTCGAGTTGTACTTTACAGTTGGGCTTGTATTTCCGGCCCCTTTTAACTTTCCGCACTTACTGTTGTACTCAGTTTTTACTTAGTGTTTACTTTTTCCGCTTGTACTCTGTGGTGCTTGTTTTCTTTTATAAAGGCAATGCCTTCCCAGTTATCGGGATTTTACGCCTTTGGTGCTAGTTACCAGCCCCTGGCCTATGGAAGGCGGGCTTGGGGTAGTCACGGTACGGGCCCCGAGGACGGGTCGTGACATATAAGCCCTCTGGTCCCATCACCCACATTAAAATCCATCTCCATTCATGAAAAATATCACAAAACAAAAAATTAATATGGATGAAACCCATCAAACAACTAAACACACCAAGACATGGCCCTTAGATAGCCTCTCATGTTAGACCACAACTTATCACACCTATCAGGGAGTCCACAAGCCTCATCAAAACCTATATCTAACTTTTCTCATAGGTATCAATCCACAACCATCACCCCTTTTTGACACCAATACACATAGGCTCATTTTTTCCCTTCCCTCATTAGGTATGGTCCATGTTCTAATAAAACCCCCCATTAGTATAATGATGAGAATTTGTAAGAAAACCCCACAACCCAAGATAAGGTCAAATCTCACATATACTAAGGGATACCATTCAACCCTTCAAACAAATGGAATAACTTTAAACTATACTATTTGAGTCTTGAATGAATTCATCATCTATAATAAGTTACCAAGAACCACCTCCATCTTCATAAGGGAGCTCCTCATCACTCATGGTACATGTGGACTTCCCACCCAATAGTACTTTTCACCAAAAATATCTTCATTGCACATCAACTTAGGCTACCTGAGTCACTGCTCATGAAATGAGACCTACCCAGGGCCAAACATTAGTTTAACTGGAACCCTTTACCTATGGAGATATAGTCTCCATGTGATCTTGATTTATCCATGTTCTAAAAAGAACTTATAATAAAAATATAACCCCCAATTCTCTCAAATTTAACATACCTAATTAATTCTTAGTCACTAAAACCCATAACAAAACCCATCTAGTTATAAATGAAAATACACTCATAAATATACATGTATATTAGTTTGTATCATAGAGGACATCTTCTATAAACATAGTGTTAACCCCTTTTTGAGATCTACTGAGCATCATGTAAGATATGACATCATCCCAGGTATCTAGATCATAAAAAAGACAACCATAATTAATTATAACACATTATAATTAATTATTACAATTAATTTAAATAGGAATAATCACATATAAACTCACTTCTCAATTTCATCATACAGAGAAAACCTATAATGGTGTGTGATTAACCATCTAAATCATCTGAAATACACTAGGCATGAAATAATCATCATTAAAGGAGGATTTTTACATGTTCTAGTGAAATATCTACCAAAACATATCCAAATGTTGTCACACATCAGAGACATATCAAAGGTAAATTAAGATGGTAAAAAAGATGATCTTATAATGAATCATCCTTGAAATTATTCTAGAATAATTCCCCACCAATAGGAATTTAAAGAGATATGAGGGGAGTTCTAATTAATTGGAATTTACTTCCCATGACAGGATAAATACTAAGAAATAAAAGATCCCCTAATGAAAAAAATATGAAAATTACCTTTTGTAAAATGAGAAGATTAGGAATGATTCTCAATGTAAACTAGGGGGTTCACAATATGAGGCCATGCCAATGGAAATATTCACTTCCTAAATCCTTAGTCCAATTTCTTTATTCCTTGAGGGAGATGGGTTCTCCCATATCCCACCTCATTCATGAGGATACCCCTAGGTGCCACTATGTGGAATGTTATAGAAGTTGAACTTTAAGAAACTATCTATTGAGGACCTTCTCTGATATAAACTAGATCCCCCCATGGTATCCACTAAGAATTAACCCATATATTTAAAATATCTTTAAGGATTTTAAAATTTTTAGATCCTCGATATGCAACCCAGTGGTTAAAATTAACCACTCACTGAACTAAAAATTATAACTCCTCATAAAAAATGACTAGAAAATCTACGTGTTGTAACTAGATCCACATAATTTAAACTCTAATCCTCAAGAAGCATCTGATTTTTCTAAAAAACAACCCAAAGATATCGCAATCATTTATTCACTACTGACCCACTATTTTCCACCTCTATATTCCAAACATGCTTCCACTACGTCTGTCTAAACACCACCATGCACTATTCAACTAATTATGTACCAAATTCTTTCCACTAGTTATAGAACCAAGATGAAACTTTTAAAACATTTCACTCCCAATAAACTATAGTGTTAATGAGTCTAATTTTTTCAAATTTATGTTTATAAATTATTTGGGTAAATTATTAGACCAATCACTGAGATGACATGTGATTCTGAGGCCCGGGGTACCCGGAAGAGTTCATTGAAAAATGTAATGTTTTTAATATCATGTCCACGTGGTTTTCCTAAAAAAGTGGAATAACTCTTAAAAGGGTTCCCATATCATAAATACGAGGGCATCGTTGTGTTCTGAGAAGTGACTATACCTTAATAAAAGCATATCATCGGTTGACATGGGTCATCTGTGAAATATTTTTTTTACATAACCATAAATAAAAAAATTAAATAAAACTTAATTTATTTTCCAATCCTTATAACACATTAATGGAGACTCGAATTGGAAATACATCACTACCATTGAGTTTATAATATGTTGTGTTCCCTAATCATAACTGAACTTTAGTCAGTGAGGGGTTTTTTATGGAAAACCCTGAAAAGGACGTAATCATCATTAAATAATTTAAAGATAAATTATTTTTTTGACATAGTGAGGATTTCCTTTAAAAGAATCCTAATGAAGAAATAATAGGATTATCTGTATAACCTTGGGAATGATGGAGAATTTCTAAAGAGATCTTGGAGGATTTTCCCATGGCGAACGATGACCAGATTGTGGATTGATTATTGGCCTGCGATGAAATAAAAGGATCCTGGAAAAGTTCATGGTGTAACTTTTTTCTTCAACAGCATTTGAACCCAATGTGGTAGGGAATTTGTTTCTCTCTAATTTTCCCCATTCTTGATTCCTACAATTAATGTGGACTAATCCACAAATATATTATCCAAAATTTCGATCTTATGCTGTAAGAGGGATCTATTGAGATTTTGTGGGATTCAATTTAATCTATTTTCTTACCCAAATCCTATAGATCTTGATCTGTGGCCAAGAACACTTGGATAAGGATGTTAAACCATTTCTATGTGAATATCTCACTCCATTCCTCAAGTTCTTCACTTCTAGAACCTTGTGGTCTCGATATTAACGTTTGTCAGGTGGTTCCGAGCACGATCAGACCCCTAAATTCGAGGTGAATCGACATCAGAGGCAATAGTTGGGTAGATTACATCATGAAGAATCCATATCTACGATCACACCAAATTCCGATCATCGGAGGATCCCCGGTGGTCCATGGAATGGACAACCAGTGTGGATCTAGTGAGGCACCAGAGCGGATCTAGTGAGGTAAGGCAACAGTAGCTGGATCTGGGGTGGTTAGTGGCAGCGACTAGAGTAGCGGTGACCGTGTGCAGGTGTAGAGGAAGGCCATGGGGTGGCTGGTGGTGATGGTGGGACCACATAGAAGCATGGGGTGGATGGTGGGCCAATGGAAGAGAGGACGATGGTGGAGGCAGAATGCGGCTCGGCGGGGCCATGTAGGTGCATGCGATAGCAGCGAGACCATGAGAAGGTAGGAAATGAGGGGTACACCCAGAGGCAGTGAGCCGACCATGTGGGACGTAGCAGCACCTCAGCACCAGGAAGAGCACGTAGTCAGGGAAAACCGCATGCAGTGAGAAAAGCCAACCCACAAACGATAGGCCAGACCATGAGAGTCAAGATGCTCCAACAAGCCTAGTAGGCTGGACCCAGTGGTCCAATATTCTAGACTGGTATGGTTCAACCTATGGGTCAGGCCACATTTGGTGGGTTGGATCGAACCCGGATTAGACCTAGGTCAAAATGTTTATGAAAATAGTCGTAACATTAAAACAGAGTATCCATATGACGATTCATTTACAGTGTTAGGACCCTTGAGATAAGAAAGTCCATATTAAATACTCTAAGTGAGTTTTTTGACTATATCTACACTCCATGATGTCAAATTGGATACTGGATCTCAAGGTATAGGAGGGTAATCCCATGAATCACCCAGTAGCATTCATTCATGATGATAAATATAATCGATAGGGGGCTATCCTGGGAGGGGTTGGCTAAGTGTTTGATGAGGGAGTCCCTACAAGACGATTCCCTCCATCTGATGATAATAATACATGGCCTTCCAGTCAACCTCAATATAAAAGTCCTGGCCCCATTTCCTTTGAAAATATCAATTTATCTTTAGTGTTCCTTTAAGATAAGTTTGGGTATATAAAAAGGTATAATGTGGTTTAGGCATGGATGTGGTTAACCAATATGGGTACGATGCCACTATGGGTGGAGAAGAATGATAGGAAACAATGAGTGGATTTTGGGAATCTTAGAGATTATCCTAGAAGTCATCTTCTGTTTTTTTGAATCGATGATGCTAACTATTAAATTACAATATACCACATGTCTTATAATGGTTATATCAAATGGGAGTGGTAATTAAAGAACAATAATGCCATTTTTTTAAACCATGTCCCATTACATTCATGAAAGAGTGAAATATAGGGTACTCCAAATATTCCTCCCTTATCCTTGGTGAATAAATATAGGAGGTAATGGGTGAAGACATTGGCTATGTTTTTTTTATCTATCCAAAAATTAGTGAATATAGAATAAATAATTCTTGAAGGATCATTGTCGCATTTCTATAAGATGAGGATGTGGTGTATGTTGTAATGATTCAATGGAGTACAAGATGTGTGGGATTTGGAAATATATAGTCTTTGGATGTTTGTTTAAGATATTTCAATGAGATATGTGAAATATTATCCCAAAATAATTAGAAGGTTTTAGTATCCCATGCTTAGTAAGATAGAGCATAGGCCATACTAGAGGCAAAATATTCAATGTAGATGCTGGCCAATTTGAAAAATTTACCAAAATCTAAACATTATTGTTTCTCTGGAAGGGGGAATGTGATTTCACCTATAGTCTCAACTATTTACCCAACATCAATGGTGGCATATCTATCCCTAATGTTTTTTGTCAGATTAGAGTAATCAATAGGGGTGAATTGAGTATCTATAAAAATTTCTTTTAAAATTTATTATTTGAAATTCCCCAAAATTTAAAATTCAATTGACCCGTTAGCTAGTAGAGAATTTATAAGAGCTTTATTGTTCGATTAATTTCTCAAATGAAGGATTGTTTCTCAGTTATATCAATTTGATAATTAATACAACATTTTAAACTAACCTAATAAGTCAAATCTATTATAAATAATTTCTAAGACTAACTATCAGAGATCAATTTAGATTTATGAAATATGTGATAAGACATAGTAAAACTAAAAGTAAAAGAACATTGGAAATGAAACAAGATGTTCAGTATCATATAGAGACGTAATCCTCTCCACTTAGTGATCAGCTTCCACCACACAATTTAAATTAATAAATGGTTTGATCTAGAACATGGATAGGGGTTTACTACATCCCATATGATGTCTAGGTCATAAGACCTCTACCACAGTTCTTCATGGGTAAAATCTTCCAGGTCACACAGGGACCCCTTCCACACTTATTTGTGGGAGTAAAAAGGTGTATGAAGTTATGAGTGGAAGGATATCACGTATAGAGGCTTGGTAAATGGAAACCTAGTGTTTCCCTTTAGTCGTTCTTGGTGGTTTAGGGTTTCCTTCTGTCTTTCCTCTCCTTCCCTCTCTTCTCAGTTATTTGGGAATGGCATGGTCGGGGGCTGGGTAGTGCGGTGGTGGTGTAGTGTGGTGTTGACCTCTCCATGGTTTGTGGGATGGCATGTCCTATAGAGAATTTTCGACGTTTAATGTTGTTCAACCTCCTCCGAGGAATCTGGTTGTAGGTCTTCACTCCCGCCCTCGCGATGGCCTCACCCATTTTTCTCAAGTGGCACATCCTGTTTTCTCTGTCATTTCTCGTTCCTATTTGGCAGATACTATTTGTGTTGGGGTCAAACTCGGAAGGGTTTTCATCTTCTTTTTGGGTTATTAGGTGTCCGCAAGAGGTGGCCTTAGGAAATCTCAATGTAGGTGGCATCCCCTTATCCTTTTGATCCCACGTTCCGGTTTGGTCCCGATCCTGTATGATTTTGTGTTTTTTCGGATGATCTGTGGTTCTGGAGTATTTTCGATAAAGATCTCCCCGTCAATAATCCTCCATCATGGATCTATTGCAGATTGGTGTTTTGGATGTTGCTCTGGTTCTTGTTGTGCTTAATCAAGTTTGATTTTGTCTATGGTGGTCCTCCTATGCTCTTATTTCCCTGTCCCCCCGCACACGACCCCACTTTGGACTGGTTTGAGGGTCTCTCGGGCGATTTGGGATAGTGATGGTGGTCCTGGTGGTGGCGGTTCTCCCAGTGGTGTGCTCCGAAGATTCTTCCCTGCTCCCGATGATGGTGGTCTAGGGATCGCCTACATCATGGTGTTGGTGGGATGATGACCTTGCAGTCAGAGCGGCGATAGGATGGGTGATGTGGATGTGTGCAGGGCGGTGACGAGATGGGTTCTCAGGGTCCACCATGATCCGTTATTTTGGTTCGGGTCTGGCCATGGGTTGGGGGATCCTTAGATGGCCTTCTGTGTTTTGTATGGTTTGTATTATGGTTTGGAAATTTGTTTGGTTCTCACTTATCCATAAAGTGATTTATTTGAAATTCAAAAAAAATTGCAGAAGGATATCTTGTATACTTTAGTTTGATATAGGATAGAGTGTGTTCTTTACAGACAGATACACACACTACTCAAAAGTATGTAAAAATTTACACAACAAATAAAATAAATATAATAAAGGATTTAGAATGCTATGTGTGTCTTGAGATTCTGATATGGACTCTTTAGATGTAGTTGAGATGAGTTTTGAGTCCTCTTCTGGAAGTTGACACTAAAATAGAGTATCTTATTCTTAATTCTAGGTACAACTATAGTTCTGCATGTATATATTTCTCCTTCTTTGATATGTTGAAGTAGTTTTTCAATTCAATGTACAGCTTGATTGAGATTTCCCCATGTGTTCTTTTTTTTTTTGAGTTCACAGTGGGTGCATGAGAATATCATATGTTCTTCTATATGTTTCCCACATGGGCATGCCAAACTATTTACTACTTATCTTTTCAAAATACTTTTATTCTTGAGGTCCAACATAGAGCTTTATCTTCTAACATGCATAGGTTCAGTGTACCTCGTACTGTTTACTAAAAATCATACAAATAATTATTAAATATTTTAGTATCCTTAAATGACTCAAATATAACCCTTAGGAAAATTTTAATAAATTAAAATTTAAACTATCTGTTGGTGACTCCTATGTCAGTGAGTTAGACTATCGGTGATTTTTCATATCGTTGAGTCCTCCTATTAGTGAGACATCAGTCGGTGATTCATCCTGTTTGTGAGACATTAGTTAGAGAATCGTTCGTCGATGATAAATTATTCAGGGATTCATCTGTTAGTGAGACATCAATCAGTGACTCCATGCATCGATGATCCATTTTTCTGTCAATGTCTCGATTCTTCAATCGGTGTCAGTGACACATACATAGATAATTTTATATGTTTGTCTATCTTATAGTACAATAAATACAGAGTGTGTTAATACCCATAATTACACATAGATAATCAGTTATAATATTTTTTATACTTAAACAAACATAATTATTTATATGATTGAAATGATCTAATATACTAGATAATCTTTGAAAAGATTTAGGATCTATCATGAGGTAACAGATATGTGAATTTTGATTAAGACAATATTTGTGATAATAAGGTAGGATATATGTTATTATATATGACATGATTTGTGATAATTAAAACTATTGTAGTGAGTGATAGTGGCCAAAAATATCTTATGGGCCAAAAATCTCCCCCTTTTTTGATGTTCACAGATCATGGTATTATTAGGCACCATTAAAGAATGATTAAAATAAACAATATGATAAAGATGAATAGGCTCAAAAAATAATTCTTAGAAGTAAAATGTATCAGAGTAAAATAAAATAATAATAATGCATCAATTTCTCCCCTTTTTAAGTAAATAAGAATGCATTATTAATGCTTAATATTGATCTCCCCATTTTGGAATTAGTAAAAAGTGTACAAGCACTCAACCCCTTTTGGTAATTGTTAGTCATAATCAAATTACACTGAAATACAAAGAGTATAAGAACTCATCCCTATCAAAAATAATAACTCCACACTACTTATTAGGTTCAATGGTTTTCTTCCCCTTATTAGATGGATCAATGGTATGTTATGTATGTGGTGGATGAGAAATAAGAGAATTTTAATGACTCTTCTATAGAGGTAATGGAATTCCAACTAAAATAGATGGTGTCAGGATTGGATTGTGATGGGATAACACACGAGGTTGATATTTTTCTACGATAACAGGTCGGATCTGGGTCAAGGAATGAGAAAATTACATTGGATAGGAAGTCATTGGTGGAGTAGAGTGAATAGAAGAAGCAATTGGAACAATAATGGCTTCACTCTAATCATGGAGGTGAGGTTTTTGCCGCCTGATAAAGTCTTAAAATATTTCTCCTCCATACGACATTTTTTTTTTGAATTTATCTTTGTTATCCACAAATTTATCTAGGAGAGGAGTGAAATCCTTTAGTTTCTGAACTTGGTCCTTAAAGGAAACAGTCACAGGAGGCAATATGATATTTTCCACTAAGTATTTCTTGTGACTGGTGAGCTGATTCTTGGTATAAATCTTCTAAAAATACTGATTTACATTCTTGGAATGCTCTTCCAAAGTCTGAAATGATCCCTTGGTATAAATCCTGACCATTTATTGCACATGGTCAACAGACTTGTCAGGTTTTTCAAGGGTTTCTAAATTTGTTCCATTTGGTATTGCTTCCATCTCTTCCCTAACAGTAGCTTTGACAGCTTGCAAATCTATGGAGTCTGCATAAGTAATTGATATTGATGCAGATTGCACAATTTCCTTCAATTTCATTATCAGTTTGGAAAAATTAGGAACTTTAAGATGAGAAACAATATTTTTAAGTCATTTGATTACACTTTCCATTATAGTCCTATACTCTGCGGTTAAATCATTTATGACAATAGTTAACTTCTTCATCTCATTCCCAAACTTGGTGTTTCTTTCCACAATGGTTTTGGCACTTTTAATCAAATTTAGTTGAATATTTTTATCACCATCTGTGAGACTAAAACAATATCAAATTGGGGTGCACTTACTGAGGCAGGAATATAACAACAAGTTCAAGTTTTCATTACACCTTCAACCATAGACCAAATAACTTTAATGTTATCATTTAATTCAGTGTTTTCTTTCGTAGCTTCATCAATATCATATCTCGTCTGAGATTTTACTGAATGTCATACTGATGAACATATGTTTTCCTTGAATTTTTCCAAATTTTCCATAGTGACATAGTCACTCGGAAGGGTCTCAGCCACTGGTTCCCTTACAACATGTAAAAAACATCATCATATGAATCTTCATAATCTAATGCTAGTGCCACATTCCCAGGATTCCTCAACCATTCAACTATTACATCATCATCTAGAGTAGTGAGAGTATCAAGCCCTACTCTTCCATATTTATTCCCTTCACCAGCTTGATCTTATCTTTTTTTAGGCTCCCCCTTATTGTTATACATCTTGACATCTTGTTCCCTCTCAGTGTAAGCCTTATTGTTAGCTTTCACCCCTTTGTTTTATGTCTCTTCCTTACATACATTGCTTGAGGAGTAGGTACAAATTCCTGATTCTATTGATGTTCCACAGGAGTATCCACCTCAACTATTTTAGCTTGGCCATCTACATGACCATCATCACCACCATTGTTGGCATGATCATTTCCAGTGTCACCTCCATCACCATTTTCTTCAACTCCTCCCTCTTCTTCCTTTTCTTCCTATTATTCCACTTCTTCCTGTTCTTTAACTTATTCCTCTTATTTAAAATTTCCAAATCCATCTTCCTTTCCTTCTTCTCTTTGATTTACTTATTATTCTTCTTATTTTTATTCTTTATATGATTCATTAGATGCATACTCTACACTTCCACTCGCTTCTATTTCCCCTTCATCCTCATCATCCCTTAAAATTGATTCTTTTAAAGATAAGGAAGGTGGGGTACTAGTTTTTCTATATTTTATCTTAGGAGGAATTACAAAGACATCATGATCAATCCTATCATTAATAAGAGATACTTCCTGGTCAGTTCCAGCTTCCTCACCTCCTTGCTCATCTGGGTAAGTTTCTTCTTCATGAGGACCCAAACCAGGGACCCTCATATCTCTTGGTATGGTAGGGTGATCCAAAAGATTGAATTTTTATAATATTTTTCTTCATCACCAACCCACATCCTCTTCTATGGATTTCAATGAATCTTCATTATTCTACATATAGCCTTTTTTCAGACAAATATGACTGCATTCTGGTACAGTTTTATTACTTTCATCCACACATCCCATTTCTTTCAACATAGAAAATATCATCGTAGGGTAAAACAAACAATTTTTATTTCAGTATGGTTTGATCATATCACTTATGTGAAAAATTAAATACTTTCATAGATTCACCTTAACTTCATTCTTTAGTAGATAAACTAGGTAGACATCCTAGTACTTCAATGAAGAAAATTCTCCTTTCTTGGGAAAAATTGGGTGCTGAATGAACTTAAACAAGATTATTCACTCTCTGAGTATCTTAGTAGAAACCAGAATTTAAGGATCTTAATTATTATTATATTCTTTAAAATTTGTCCCAAGGCTGAAAATATCACTTTTAGGTGGAGGAGTACCTTGATAGTCATCCAAAATTCCTTCATAAAGAAATTTGAGACATTTATCCCACTACTTTAAAGGGAAATAAATCCTATTTCCTTTTACCATTGATTTTATCTAGTAGACATCACTTACTTCTATTAGAAATTAAGTATTCATGTAGAACACATGCATCATCATTGGATAAAATTCTCTTTCATTCTCAGAGAACCATTGAATCCAACCCTAATTTTGTATAACTTTCAGTAGCAATGAATTTATCTCCAATATCTATTCTGAAAACATCTCTATTTCTGGAGATACTATACAATTGGACAATACATGATTAATTAGACCAGAACTCAACTGGACAATCCTTTTTGTTCTTCCTAGGCAATGACTTATCAGAGTATCCTTCGGCAGGGTACTTCACCTTTACCATTTTGAGATCTTGGTTGGAGGCTAGAAGGTGAAAGGTCTATTGTATTGTGATAAAAAATGGTATCAAGGTATTTAATAGTAATTAAAAACTAGATTTTATATCATTTAGGTCTTTAATCAAGTGAATTTCATGAAATTGAAAATCGGGTTCCATAAATAATCAAAACAATGTATGTTTAATAACATAAAATAGTTAAAAGAGTGACTCATTTGTGTCAGTATGAAAAATGTGTTGGCATGACATAATCGACATGATAGTGTCAGCATGATTGAGTAAACATCATACTGTCATCATGAAAGTGTCGGAATGACAGTGTCAACATGACATAGTCAGCATGATATAGTAGGCATGACAGAGTCTACATGACAAAGTCAGCATGAAAAAGTCAGTATGATAGTGTCATCACGACAGAGTATCTTAGTTTTGACAAAGGATAACGACTATAAGAAAAATATAGATTAATCATTCATAGATAATGTTATATGTAATGTATTCTTTCAGAGTTAAATGGATTAGGGAATATGTTAGCAAGCTGATATTCAGTGCCAATAAATTCTAAACAGATATCGCCATTTTGATAAGGATCTCTCAAAAAGGGATATCTTACATCAATATGTTTTGTTCTAGAATGAGAAAATGGTTTCTTATATGTGTTAATAGAACTTGTATTGTCACAATTTATAGGTACATGTCTAAATAGATATCTATATTTTAACATAGTGTGTTTCATTCACAAAATCTAAGCACAACAACTACCAGCAGCTATGTATTCAGCTTCGGTAATAGATAATGAAACAAAATTTTGTTTCTTAATGCACCATGAGACTAATGAATTTCCCAAAAAGTGACATGTTCTAGAGGATCTATTTCTATCTAATTTTCATCCACCAAAATCAGTATCATAATAACTCACTATATAGAATGATTATCCTTTAGGATAAAACAAACATAAATTTATAGTATGTTTAAGGTATTTGAAAATTATTTTAACAGCATTTAAGGTAGATTCTTTGAGTTTATCTTGAAAACGGGCACACATACACACACTAACCATTATATCTAGCCTACTAGAAGTCAAGTAGATCAAACTTCTAATTATTCCTCTATAAGTGGTTTGATCAACAGATTTACCATCTTCATCAAGATCCAATTGAAAAGTAGTACTAGTTGGAGTGTCCCTATTTTAATGCTATCAAAGATAAATCTTTTTAAAATATATTTTGTATATTTATGTTGATTTAAAATGTTACCTTATTTATTTTGAAAAATCTAAAATCCAATAATGAATTTGAGTTCACCCGTTAAACTCAATTCAAACTCACTTTTCATCATTTTAGAAAAGTCAATACCTAAAGAATTTCTTGATTATCCAAAAATAATACCATCTTCATAAATTTTAACAATAAAAACATCTTATGAAATTCTTTTTATAAAAATATTGGGATCAACGATTCCTTTTGTAAAACCTTTTGAAATGAGAAATGTACTTAGTCTATCATATCAAGATCTTGGATCTTGTTTTAAACCATGTAAAGATTTTGTTAACATGATTTTGAAAATTAGGGTTTGTAAAACTAGGGGTTGTTCAACAAAAAAAATCCTCAACTATATACCCATTTAAGAATTCACTTTTAACAACCATTTGATAAATCTTGAAATTAATATGGGTATCATAATCAAGTAAGATTCGGATGGCCTCATGTCTATAAAAAGGTGAAAATGTTTTTTCATAGTCAATGCCTTCTTCTTGAATATAACCTTGTGAAACCAATCTGCCTTTATTTATAAGAAAATTACTAGTTTCATCTACTTTTTCACTAAACACCCACTTAGTGCCTATGGTTAAGGTGTCCTTGGGTCTATACACAAGTTTCCAGAATTTATTTCTTTCAAATTTATTAAGTTCATCTTGTATATCCATCCCCCAAAATTCATCTTTAATTGTATCATGGATGTTTTAAGGTTCAAGATGTGATAAATAGGATTTATGTTCAACCTGCTTTCTAATAGAAGCTTTAGTTTGTGTCTCTTTATCTAAGTCTCCATCAATAACATTTAATGGATGGTTCTTGAAGGTTTAAGGTGGTCTAAAAAAGTAGGGACTAGTAATTTTAGGTTCATCTACAAGTTCGGGTTCATCATGTCCAGAGTCTGAAGAATTTCGAGAACTATTTGATTCAATAGATTGTTTGATAAGAGGTTTATATGATTTTGAATTTATGTCCAGATTTGACACATCATATTCAAGGTTTCCAAGGGAGTTATTTGGTTCATGTGTGTCTGTTTCATCAAATTGGATATGCAGAGATTCTTCCACACACTTGGTTCTTTTATTAAAGACTCTATAGGCTTTACTAGAGGTTGAGTAACCTAGGAAGATTCATCTGTCACTCTTGGATGAAATTTTTTCAAGATTTTCCTTTTTATTAAGGATATAGACTTTTCAACCAAAAACATTGATGTAATTAAATTTGGGTTTTCTATTGTTATACAACTCATATATAGTCTTTTTGAGGAAATGTCTAATTCAGAATCTATTAATTATATAGGAAGGTGTATTCACAGCCACAACCCAAAATTAAATAGTTAGATCATATTTATTAAGCATTGTTCGGGATATCTCTTATAACATTTGATTTCATCTTTCTAAAACTCCATTTTTTTAGGTGTCCTAGGGGCATATAAATTAAGACTATAGCCATTGTGTGATAAAAATGATTCAAAGTCTTGATTTTCAAACTCACAGCCATGATCACTTCTTAATGATTTTATTCTAAGTCTACATAGATTTTCCACTATTTTAGCATACTTGGTGATGTAAGTTCATGGTTCACTCTTGTGAAATAAGAAATAAGTCCATATATATCTTGAAAAGTCATCTACAAGAACATAGACATAGTGCTTCCAATTAAGGCTTGAAGCTCGAGAGGGTCCAAACATGTCCATGTGAACCAACGCTAAAGGTTTAGAAGTTGAAAATTATTTATTTTATTTGAAATATATCTTGTGATGTTTACCCTTTTGACAAGGATTATAAAATTTTTCATTTGAAAAATCAAGTTTGTGTAGATACTGGACTAGTCATTTTCTAGTAAGAATTATAAGAGAGTGTATATTATAGTTTCCTAATATCTTACTCCAAAGACAAGACTCTTTATGAAAGGAACTTAAACAAGAAAAATTTTGAGAAACTAAAGAATCTATGTTAACAGCATATACATTTTCATTTTAACAAGTAGAAAATATTAATTCATTTTTAGAGTTAAAAACCATGCAAGATTCATTTCCAAATTTAACATGAAATCCATCATCACATAATTGTGAAATAAGGACCAAATTATCTTTCAATCTATCAACAAAAAGAAATTTAGAAATTAAAACTGAGTTAGATTTACCAATCTGTATCATTGTCAGCAAAAGTGACATCTCTACCATCAATCTTTATTGGGTTCATGAAGCTTGAATAGTCTCCTTTAATATTTCTTGAACATCCACAGTCTAAGTACCAATAACTCTTGCAGGAGCTCTTCAGACAGCTTTCCTAAAAAATAAGTAGAAAAAATAGATTTTGGAACCTATATTTTTCTGTTTCTAGTAACATTAGTAATAAATGGTTTAGGTACCCACATTTGATTCATGGGTTTCCTATAATCATTATGTACCATATTTGAAAAATAGACTCTATTTGGTTAAAAAACTAGAGGTAGTAAATGATTTTCAAGAACTGAAACTAACTGCATAATTCTCATTTTTAGGTAGAAAAACTAATTTTCTGGATTTAGTTATAAAATGTGTTTTAGATAGGTTTCTCTATCTAGAAAGATATCCAATACCAAAATTTACTTAGGAGCTATCTGTTTACCAAGAATTTGAGAAAGAGTATTTTTCCCATTTGTAAACTTTTCTAGATCTTTCTTCAATTTCTCATTTGAAATTTTTAGTGCATTGTTTTCTTTGAGAAGTTGATCATTCTTTTCCTTTTTAGTAGTAAGTTTAGACATAATATTTACTATGAGATCATTTTGTTTCTTTAATGAATTATATTTATCTTTTAATTCATTGAATGTATCTTCCACCGTGTAACAAAATTCAAATAGTTCATCGCTTATCATATTTTTAGAATCACATTCATTTCCAGAATTGCATAAATTATTTATAGGAGAATCTAAGGTTACTTTTGATGTGTTTGTCAGAAAACACATATTTTCCATGTCATCTCTCTCATCATGAGATGATGCTGATTCACTAGAGCTATCTTCAGAGTCACTCCAGCTGGACTTCATAGATTTCTTATACTTCTTTCCTTTTTTCATTCTTATTTTTGTATTTTAATTTTGGACAGTCATCTTTGACATGTCCTCTCTTATTACATTCGTAGTAGACAATCTCCTCTGATTTTTTGTTTCTTTTCTAGTCCTTTTCCAATTTCCCTTGTTATCATATCTTCCATTATAATTTGGATTCTTGATGAAATTCTTCTTTCTATAGAATTTCATGTATCTTTTGGATAGATTAGCTATCTCTTCATCACTATCTGATGTTGATTCATCATTACTGGATCTTTCAAAAGAGGATAGAAGCTTCTCTTTTTCTTTATTCTTAGATGTAGTAGTCGGGAAGTCTACATATTTTCTCTTTGGTTCATCATCCTCTTATGGGTTGACTTTTAGTCCTTCCTCATACATAATAAACATTCTTATTAGCTCCTTGACTGGAATCTTTCTAAAATCACAATATTATTTAATTGAGACAGAGGTCCCTCTCCATCTATCGGGTATACATCTGAGTAGTCTCATGATTTTCTCCTTGGTTGCAGCAACTCTTCCCAATGAGATCATAGAGTTTACTATTTCATTAAACCTAAAATACATGTAAGAAATAAGATCATTATGATTCATTTTAATGTTACCATATTCAATAGTATATGTGTAAATGCCAAACGAGCATGTACCCAAGTGGTAGAGGCTCCTTCTTGGCATCCAAAAGACCCAGGATCAAATCCGGGAAGGGACGAAATTCTGGGGGTATTGTAGCAGTACTGTAGCAGTATTGTGGCAGTGGTGGAACTGTAGCTGTGAAGACATTGTAACAGCGTAGGCACTGTAGCGGTACTACAGTGGTGGAGGTACTATAACAATGCAAGTACTATAGCAGTACTGTTCATTGTGGGGTCCTTTGGGGTAAAAAATGGGCTTTCAAGCCTTGTATTCAGGCAACTTGGCCTTGGGCCTTCGGTCTATGTGATGGGTCTCCCTCTACCCAGTCCTAAAAAGATGTATTTTTTTTAAATAATAAATTGAGGCTTAGGCCCCAACCTTTTAAAAAAATAGTATATGTTTTCAAACTCATTTCTTAAACACTAGAGTTTCCTCCTTGTGAAATAGATAAATTTCCCAAATTTCATGGGCTGTTTTACATGAAAAAAATCTGTTAAATTATTTATATCCTAAATAATAGTATAATTAATTCATGGATTTGTAATAATTGTTATAAAAAGTATTAGTTGGTTCATACCAATTAGTTATATCATTATCAAGAATCTTATATTCATCTACAATTAAAGAATAGATTTCAAAACCCGTACTTTCAAAGTGCATTTTCATTTTAATTTTCCATTGTGCAAAATTTGTTCCATTGAATAATGGAGGTCTGGTGGTAGTATCACCATCCAATATATTATCCATACTAAAGAATAAAGTGTAGATATTTAAAGAAATAAAAAATAATAATTAAGAGAAATTTTTAGATATTTAAAACAGAACCTAAAATAACAGTTGAAAAAATATATTTTAAACTTTGGACTTTGAAAGCTCCTCTGATACCAAATTTTGGTTGGAGGAGAGTACTCAAGAGGGGGGTGAATTGGGTATCTATAAAAGTTTTTGTTAAAAAGTATTATTTTAAATTCCGCCAAAATTTAAAATTCAATTGACCATTTAGCTAGTAGTGAATTTATAGGAGCTTGACTATTCGATTAATTTTTCAAAAGAGTGATAAGTTCTAAGTTATATCAATTTGATAATTTATACAACTTTTGAAACTAACATAATAAGTCACTACTGTTATAAACACTTGGTAAGACTAACTATCAGAGTTCAATATAGTTTTATGAATTATGTTATAAAGCAGAGTAAAACTAAAAGTAAAATCACAGCGGAAATGAAACAAGAAGTTTAGTCTCAATAAGAGACCTAATCCTCTCCACTTGGTAATCACCTACCACCAATATGTTTAAATTAACAAATAGTTTGATCCACACCCTGGATCGGGGTTCACAACTACACATAGGCAGTCTAGGTCATAAGACCTCTACCATAGTTGTAACACCCCAAGGTATTAAAAAAATGAAATGCATAAAACATTGTTTTAAGTATATATTTATAACGATCCTTTCAACATAATTTTGTTGCTTCTATGTTTTGAATTTCAAAAAAAATGGTCATCTACAATTATTTTTAGTATGTTATTTTTAGTTTGATGGAACCAAATTGCTTTTTGGTGAATAGTAAAATACCCTTATGAATAGTAATATGAATAGTAAAATGAACCTAATGAATAGTAAATTTTATTAATATTTTATTTTCTTAAGACTTTAAGACAATGACATATTTTTTAATTTTTCAATATGATATAAAAGTAGTTATAGAATTAATATTGTTAATTTTTGAATTAAGAATGATTTTGTTTAAAAAAATAATTAATAATATTGAGAAAATTATTTTTAAAAAAAGGAGTTCATTTTTGAATTATACACATCGAAAAATCGTTAGGGTGATTTTTTGGTATTTTTCTGAAATTCTTGAATTTCTGGTGTATAGTGAAATATGGTAATATACCGTATATGAAAATTATCAATTAAATAAATTATTTATGACATAATAAGTGATGTAAGACCACTTTTTTCCAACTCACATTCCATTATTACCATTTGGGGTCAAATGAATTGAGATTATCTTGAGCAAAAAATTTATAATAATGATTTAAATAATGTAAAATACCTCATCTCCCTCACTATAAATACCACCTTCATTCCACTCTTCCCCCACACCTCTAAAACCTTGATAATTTTCTAATTTCTTCTTAATACCCTCCCCAATATTCTTCCCCGTGTCCAATACCTACTGGTCTCACCCAAAGTCCATAATCAAAGGCCTTAAGGAGGATCTCAAGGAGAAGAGATCAAGAGGTAATCAATCCTCTTCCTTTTCACGTGTTTTCCTTTCCTTTCCTCTTCTTTTATAGTCTCTTCCCCTACTCTTATCCTATAGGAATTAAATGTCCAGAAATATTGTATATTCCAGATTTTCTCATGTTCAATTGAAAATTCTTCATCATTCTTTTTCTTCTCTCCCACTTATTCAGGGAATAAAAACATTGTCTATGATGTGTCGAATTACCGACATTGTGGACGATGTGATTTCAATTTGCTTTAATTATTTCAAATATGGTCTGGAAACCATTTTTATGGTTGAAAAATATTATAATATATGTATTATGACTCATCCATGGTTCTTTAATTCTTTTTTACACATGGTTTTAATTTATAAAACAAAATGAGGTCGTTATTATCAGAGAACCACTAAAATGATCTAAACAAACATCACTAATGTTTTAACTTATGAATTGTATTAATTTAAGAATTAAAATGATAAATGGTATAATTTATTGTTATAGAAATAGGTAACTACCATTCCATTACAATTCTAGAGTTTCACTCCCAATCGACAAGAATATCCATCATGAACTGATCATGGAAACCATGTAAAGAATGCACCCGACATAATGTTGATAACAAAATATTACACATAAATGTGTCAAATGATGGTGTAAAATGATCATATAAGGTGTTATAAACATTAATATATTTCATTAAGATATTTATAATTCTATTTTAACTATTATACAGGATGTTTAAATACTTTTTAAGTAATAAGAACCTGAGGTGAGGGAATTCATATCACAGTTTCCTTTCTTTTGGTTAACCTTCTTCTTTATTAATTATGTGGAATTAAGAATATTGGTGTGATGAATTTTTGTTTATATTATGTTTCACTATGTTTATTTATAGTGTAAACATATATCCATTCCATTCTATTAATTCTCATTCCATTTATATTTTAAGGGACATTCTTTTAAAAATTCTTATAAAAATATCTTTAATTAATTTCAAAAGGATTGTTATATATATATATATATATGGAATTAGTAGTTTATCCTAATTTCAAGATAAATTATTACCATGATATGTTACTTGGAAATTATTTATGTTGGTTTGATCCCATTATAGCTCATGCTATATCAGGTTGATCCCATTATTGCTCAAGATATGTCGGGTTGAGTCCATTATAGCTCAAGATATGACGGGTGAGCCCCATTATAGTTCTCAAATTAATTGGGTACTCTAGAGATGAAAGTTGAACAAAATATTATTCCATGTGTAAGGGTGAATGTAATAGTGAGATGGTAAATATTTCCCATGGAAACTACATGATGTTTCTTTGCATATGAGTTTTTATGATTATGGGTTTTTATGGTTTTTATGTTATCACTAGACTAGCATTTTCTTTCTTTATATCCCTTGCCAAGTTTTATGCTCATAAAAAGTTTCTAAAACAATTTATAAGATATAAGGATGTGTAATATAAATAAGGGAGTCTTGATTTTTGATACGGAGTGTTGTTAAATAAATCATGTTTTAAGTTTTAGTGTTTTATAGTATGAAAAAATGGATATTGATTTAGTAGTATCCTCTTGTATGAATGTCATATGTCATATATATAAGATATCTTAATTATTTAAAACTATAAAACCTAAAAGAAAATAAATTTGTATTAATGTATGGTCTTGTGTATAATTCAATATTAAGTAATGTTTTAAGGTTGGGTCGTTGTAGTTGGTGTTAGAGTATGATTTAGATAACTTTAGGGGTTAGGATGCTGTTAATAGAATACCATAAACAATTTGTACTCTAAGATTAATTTGAAATTTTATAGAATTTAAAGATTAACATGTTTCTTTGAATAAGATATTTTTGTTTAGAATGGTTATCCGTAGAAGAAACGGGGAAGCTGAAGTAGGAAGGCACCAAGAGGCTAATGTATGTCTGAATCTGCAACCTGAAATGGTGGGAATCAGAACCGGTCTGTTTGTGACAGCAATGGCTATGTTGAATCAATCAATAAACGGTGTAGGTATCCATGATAGATAGGATCATGAACTATCATTAAGAAACATGTCTTTTTTGGATCATTTTATGAGGCAAAATCTTCCAGCATTCAGTGGAACTACAGATCCAGTGATAACTGAAGGATGGATCAATGATCAAAAAAATATATTTGATGTCATGGGATGTTCAAAATTTTAAATGGTAATATTATCCATTTATCATTTGGAAGTTTAATATGATCAATGGTGGCATCTGGTTAAGTATACGATAGAATGATATGATCTTGACAGTCTAGAATGGGATGATTTTAAGAGTCTTTTTCTTGAAAAATATTTTCCAAAAACTGTTCGACTCAAAATGGAGGGACAATTCTTAGAACTGAAGTAAAAAAGTTAATGATTTTGTGGAAGCACATAAACCCAATTTTACAAGATTATCCAGGTATGTACTATATTTTACTTGGGATTTTTAATGTAAAATTAATAGATTTTACTCTGGTATGAAAACATTTTTGCGAAGAGATTTGGCCTCACAAGAGTTTAAAGGCAATGAGAAGCTTTTTCGTGGTGCTGAAAAAATTGAGATTGAGTTTTCTAAAACATATATTCCTCGTTATGAAAAGAATAAGAAGCATTCAGGTTATTAGAAAATGGGTAAGAACTCATCAAAGAAGTATGGAGCTAAGAAAATGAATTTCCCTTATTGTGAAAAGTTCAGTAAAAGGCATCTTGGTGAATGACTTGTAAATTTTGGGAAATTCTACTGATGTTGAATGTTTAGACACATGTCTTGTGAGTCCAAGTAAAATGATTCTAAAATTAATGTGAAACTGATGGTGAGATGATTTAACTTTAAGGAATTGGGTCATTTGGATAATGTTTGTCCGAAGCTAGTTACTCATGTAGGGAATCAGCATGATTGGAAGAAGATGGGTGCAGTAATATAATTTTCAACCACTTTACCAGATGTTGATCCATCAAATGAGGTGGTATCAGATACATTAATTTTTTTAAAAATTTCACAAATGTGTTATTTGATTCATGGTTTACACATTCATTCATTTCTGAGAAATTTTTTGGAAAAATTATGAATTCAACCTCATGAAATGAAACCAGGTATCATGTTAAAAACACATGGAGGAAATATTGTGGAAAAAATAAATTATAAGAATCTTTCTATCCTTGTATGAGGAAAGAGTTTACCTGCAAACCTTGTTGTTTTACCTCTAGTAAAGTTCGATGTTATTCCAGGTATGGGTTGGCTTTCTTTATATCATGCTACGATATATTGCAGATAAAAAGAAGTTGTTTTTCAGAAATAATTTTTTTTATGTACAACAATGAAGCCATGCCATTAATAACATATCAAGAATATAAGAAACTAATAATGGATGGAAATTAAAATTTTATTTCTCATATTTTTTAAGATAATAGAACTATCCAGATTAATGATGTACTAGTGGTAAATTAATACTTAAATGTTCTTCCAGATAATTTTCCTGGTGTTATTCCTATTCGAGAGGTTGAGTTTACTATTGAATTCATTCATGATGCTAAGACAATTTCTAAAACTCCTTATCAAATGGCCCAAATGGAACTTTTGGAATTAAAAAATAAGTTGCAAGAATTATTAGATAAAGGCTTCATCCAATCCATCACTTCGCCATGTGGCACTCCTGTCATGTTTGTTAAGAAAAAATATGGTTCAATAAGAATTTTAATCAATTATAGATCCTTGAATAAAATTAATGTTAAAAAAAAGTATCCTTTGACTCGTATCAATGATTTATTTGATCAGCTCTAGGGAGCGCAATATTTTTTTAGGGTTGACCTGAGGTCGGGGTACCATCAGTTGAAAGTAAAGGATGAAGACATCCCAAAGACTGTGTTCCATACTAGATAAGGTCATTATGAATTTGTAGTTATACCATTTGGGTTAATTAATGCACCTGATGTACTCTTGGATCTTACGAATATAATATTTCATTAGTTATTGGATAAGTTTGTGGTTGTTTTTATTGATGAAATTATGTTATATTCTAGAAGTAAAGAGGAGTATGAAAAAAATCTATGGGGTTTTTTTCAAACCTTAAAATAAAAAAAATGTATGGAAAATTCATAAAGTGTGATTTTTTGGTTGTAGTAGATTTATTTTCTTGGGAACATTGTAAATAAGGATGGAATTACAGTTGATCTTGCCAAAACAAAAGTGGTTTATAAATTTATAGGACATAAAAATGTTACAAAGATTTGTATTTTTCTTGGATTAGCAAATTATTACTGATGGTCTGTTAAAGACCATGCACAGTTATCTAGCCTGATAACTATATTAACATGAAAAGGGGTTAAATTTGTTTGACTAGAAGAATGTGATGTTTTTTTAGGAACTAAAGAAGAGATTGGTGAATGCTCTAGTTTTGGCCTTGCCTTCCCGAAATGGTGAGTTTTTCATCTATAGTGATGCCTCATTGAAGGGGCTTGGTTGTGTTCTGATGCAGAATGATCTGGTAACTACTTTTTCTTCAAGACAACTAAAACTTCATGAGTTAAATTATCCCACACATGATTTGGAATTAGCATCTGTGGTTTTTGCCTTGAAAATTTTGAGGCACCATTTATACGGAGCTAAATGTCAAATATATACTGAGCATAAAAGTAGGAAGTATATATTCACTAAAAAGGAATTAAACATGAGGAAAAGAAGATGGATTGAACTAATAAAGGATTTTGATTGCATGATCAATTACCATCCAGGAAAATAAAACAAAGTAGTAGATTCTTGGATTCAAAAATATCATACATCATTAACCATTTTATGTTTGGAACATGATCCCTTGATTAATGATATGATGAATTTTGGCTTATTAGTTGTCGGTGCAGGGAATACATCTGTTTTGTTTCATGTTTCATTGTAGTCATAATTACCCAATAGAATTAAGAAAGCGTAGAAGGAAGGTCATGAGCTATAGAAAAAGTTATAATTGGTTAAAATGTGTAAGTTTGGAGAATTTAAGCTTGATAAATATTGTGTTTTTTATTTGGAAAAAGGTTGTGTTTGCCTTGTGATTTCTAGTTAAAGAATTATTTGTAGTGTGAAGCTCATAGTTCTCCATTTTCAATTCATCCTAGAAGTACTAAGACGTACAGAGACCTTCAGGATTATTACTGGCGGGGTGGAATGAAAAGGGGTATTTTATAATTTACTATGAATTGTTTGACATGTCAACAAGTTAAAGAAGAGGGGTAGTTACTGAAGGGGATGCTTCAGTATTTTCCAGTTCCAGAGTGGAAATGGGAGAATATTTCCATGGACTTCATAGTGGGACTACCTAATACATCACAAGGTAAAAATGCTCTTTGGTTTATTGTTGATCGGCTGAAAAATCTGTACTTTTCCTTTCTATTGGAGATACAATGTCGTGGGATCAGGTTTCTCGAATGTACCTCAAAGAGATTGTCAAGTTACATAGAGTTCCTCTTTAAATTGTATCAAATTAGGATCTGAGGTTCACTTCATACTTTTGGAAGGGGTTTCAGAAGTTGTTGGGCACAAAATTAAATTTCAGTAAAGCTTTTCATCCTCAATCATATGGGAAGTCAGAACTAATGATTCAAACTTTGGAGGATATGCTTTAAGCTTGTTCAATGGACTACCAAGGAAGTTGGGATCAACATATTTCTTTAGTTAAGTTTTCTTATAATAACATATTTCATTCCAGTATACATATGGAACCTTTTGAGGCATTGTATGGGAAGCGGTGTCGAACTCCGGATTTTTGGGATGAGGTTGGGGAAAGGAAGTTGATGGGACCGGAATTGATAGAGGAAGTGGCTGAGAAAATAAAGATGATCCAACACCACATGAGGACAGCTCAAAGAAGGCAGAAAATATTTGCAGATAATATAAGTAAATACTTATATTTCAAGGTAGGTGACCAATATTTCCTTAAAATATCTCCTTGAAAAAGTGTGATGAGTTTTGGTAAGAAAGGAAAGCTATGTCTACAAGTCATCGGTTCTTTTGAAATCCTGGAGAAAGTTGGACCAGTTGCATACTGAGTAGCTTTTCCTATGAGTTTATCTCAGGTACATAATTTTTTTCTTGTTTAGATGTTGAGAAACTATGTTCCAGATTCATCACATGCCTTGAGTCTAAATGTAGTTCAGTTATAATAGAACCTTTCTTATGAAGAGAAACTAGTTCAGATACTTGATTGAAGGGAATATGTATTGCCGAATATGGTAATCCACTAGGTAAAGGTTTTGTGAAGAAAACACATTGTTGAAGAATCAACATGGGAATCTGAAATTGATATGAGGGAAAGGTACCATCACTTGTTTAATGAGTAAATAAAATTGTGAGGACGCGATTTTTAGAAGGTGTGGATAATGTAACACACCAAGGTTTTAAAAAAATAAATGAAATGCATGAAACATTGTTTAAAGTAGATATTTATAACTATCATTTAAACCTAATTTTTCTACTTCTATGTTTTGAATTTCAAAAATCATTCATCAACAATTGTGTTCAGTAAGTTATTTGGAGTCCAATGGAACCAACTTGTTTTTTTGGTGAATAGTAACATGCCCTTATGAATAGTAATATGACCCTAATTAATATTAAATTGTATTACTATTTTATTTTCTTAAGGCTTTAGGATAATGGCATCTTGGTTAATTTTTCAATGTGATATAACAGTAGTTATAGAGTTGAAATTGTTTATTTTTGAATTAAGAATGATTTTATTTAAAAATTAAATTATTAATATTTAAAAAAATTATTTTCAAAAAATGGAGTTCATTTTTGAATTCTACATGTCAAAAAATTGTTCGGGTGATTTTTTGGGATTTTTCTGAAATTCTCTATTTTTTGATGAATAGTAAAATATGGTAAAATACCGTATATTCAAATTATCATTACAATACATTATTTATGACATCATAAGTGATGTAAGACCATTTGGTTCGAACTCACATTCCATTATTACTATTTGGGGACACATTAATTGAGATTATTCATAGTCTTGATCAAAAATATTATAATAAAGAATTAAATAATGTAAAATACCTCCTCCCCCTCAATATAAATACTACCCTCATTCACTTTATCCTCCCACACATCCCAAGACATGAGAATTGTCTAATTTCTCCCAAATTCCCTCTCTAATCTTATTCCCCACGTCTAAGATCTGTTGGTCTCACCGAAAGGCCAACATAAAAGGCCTTAAGGAGGATCTCTAGGAGAAGATATCAGTAGGTAAGAAATACTCTTCTTTTCATGTGTTTTTTTCCTTTCCTTTTCATTTATAATCTCTTCCCATCCTCTTATCCAAGATGAATTAAAGATCCATAAATCTTTTATATTCTTTATTTTATCATGTTCATGGAAATTACATCATCATTCTTCTTCTCCTCTCCCACTTATTGAAGGAATAGAAACATTGTCTATGATGTATCGAATTACTGACATCGTGGACGATGTGATTTCATGTTGCAATAATTATTTCATGTCTGGTTAGGAAACCATTTTTATGGTTAAACCAGGTTATAATTTATGTATTATGTCTCATCCATGGTTCTGTAATTCTTTTGTACAAATGGTTTTAATTTATAAAACAAAATGAGGTCGTTATTATCAAAGAACCACTAAAATGATCTAAACAAACATCATTAATGTTTTAACATATGAATCATCCTCATTTCAGAATTGAAAATGATAAATGGTATAATTTATTTTAATTTAAATATTTAACTACCATTCCATTCCAATTCTAGAGTTTTACTCCCAATCAACAAGAATATCCATCATGAAACGATCATGGAAACCATGTAATGAATGTACCTGACACAATGTAAATAACAAAATATTACATATAAATGTGTCGAGTGATGTTGTAAAATGATCATATAAGGTGTTATAAACATTAATATGTTTCATTAAGATATTAATAACACTATTTTAACCATTATACATGAGGTTTACATACTTTCGATATAAGAAGAAACTGAGGTAAGGGAATTCTTAACACAATTTTCATTCTTTGGGTTAACGTTCTTATTTATTCATTATGTGGAATTAAGATTATTGGTGTGATGAATTTTTTTTATATTATGTTTCACTTTTTCTATTTATAGTTTATACACATATTCATTCCATTCTATTAATTATCACTCTATTTATATTTTAAAGGACTTTCCTTTAAAAAAATCCTTTTAAAACTCTCTTTAATAAATTTCAAAAGGATTTATTTTTTATATGTATATGTAATTATTAGTTTCTCTTGATTTCATGATACTTTATTACCATGATAAGTTACTTGGAAATTATTTATGTTGGGTTGAGCCCATTATATCACAAGATATGTTGGGTTGAGCACGTTATAACTCAAGATAAGTTGTTTTGAGCCCATTATAGGTCAAGATATAATGGGTGAGCCCCATTGTAGCTCTCTAATTCATTGGGTACTCTAGAAATGGAAGTTGGCCAAAAGGTTATTCCATGTGTAAGGGTGAATGTAATATTGATATGTAAAATGTGTCCCAAGGTAAATACATAATGTTTCTATGCATATGAGTTTTTATGATTATGGGTTTCAAAGGTTTTTATGTTATCACTTGACTAATGATTTCATTCATTATATCCCTTACTAATTTTTATAATCACCCCATGTTTTTAAAAAAAAATTCATAGGATATAATTATGTGTAAGAGAAAGAAGGGATCCTTGATATTCAATAGGGAGAGTTGTTAATGAAATCATGTTTTGAGTTTTAATGTTTTATATTTTGAAAAAAATTGATACTATTTTAGTAGTATACTCTTATATGAATGTGGTATGTCATGAATGTTATATATCCTAATTCATTAAAAATATAAAGTTGAAAAGATCCTCAATGTGTATTAATGTATGGTCTTATGTAAAATTCAAGATTAAGTAACATTTTAATTATGGGTCTTATAATAGTTCTTCGCGGGTAAAAACTTCCAGGTCACCCAAGGACCTCTTCCACACTTATCCATGGGAGTAAAAAGGTATAAGAAGGTATGAGTGGAAGGATATGTTGTATCTATCAGTTTGATACAAGAGACAGTATGTGCTTTACAGAAAGTTACAGACACTTCTCAGAAGTATGTAAAAATCCACACTACAGAGAAAATAAATATGATAAATGATTTATAAAGCTTAGTGTGTCATGAGATGCAGATTTGGACTCTTCATATGTAGATGAGATGAGGTTTGATTCCTCTTCTGGAAGATGATACAAAAATAGACTGTTGTATTCTGGATTCTAGGTAAAATTATAGTTCTGCAGGTATATACTTCTCCTTCATTAATATGCTAAAGTATTTTTTTCAATTTGATGTATAGCTTGATTGAGATTTCCCTGTGTGTTCTTCTTTTTGTTCTCGATTTCACAGTGGGTTCAAGAGAGTCGTAGATGTTCTTATGTATGTTTCTCACACGGGCATTCCACACTCCTTACTACTTCTCTTTCCAAAATGATTTTATTCTTTAGGGACAATAGAGGGAATGATATTTCCACGTGCATTGTTTCATTGTACCTCATATTGTCTACTTAAAGTCCTAAAAAATATTATTAAATATATCAATATCATTAAATGACTCAAATATAACCTTTAGAAAAAATTTTAATAAATTCAAATTGAAACATTCAATTGGTGATTCCTATATCGGTGAGTCTGTCTATCAGTGACCCGGCCTGTAAGTGAGACATCAGTGGGTGAGTCATCCTATTGGTGAGACATCAGTCAGTGAGTCATCCCGTCGATGAGACATATGTCAGTGACTCATCTATCGATGAGACATCAGTCAGAGAGTCATCTGTCAGTGAAAAATTAGTCGGTGAATCAATGCATCAGTGATTCATTTGTCTCTCGGTGTCTTAGTTTTTTTGTTGGTGTCAATGACTCATACTTTGAAATTTTTAGATGTTCTATCTGTATTATAGTACATCAAAGTTAGAATGTTTTAATACCCATAATTACATATAGATAATCAGTTTTAAGCTTTTATAGAATTAAAAAACAAAATTAGTTATATGATTGAAATTATCTAATATACTAGATAATATTTGACCTGATTTAGGATCTATCATGAGTTAAGAGATATGTGAAGTGTGATTTAGACAAGATTTGTGATAATGAGGTAGGATATATGTTATTATATGTGACATTATTTGTGATAATTACAACCATTATAGTGATAGATAGTGTCCAATAATATCCTATGGGCCAACAATGGAGAATGTTGTTCATAAACTCAATCATGATCTATTTATAATTTGCGTTATTTATAGAGAGAGCCTCTGTGAGGTGGACTTGAAGAATAATCCCTTTGATCCCACATAGTATAATGAATTAATAAATGTTTTGAGACTTAAAACATATCTTTGGGATGACCTCCCATGTGGAATGCACTCGATGCTAGTAAAACTCCTCCCTCTTTGAGAATTTTATATTAGGTCCTGGTAGGTAATCAGAACCGTATGTGCGGGTATGTTTGGAAGAGTCCATGGAGGGGTTCAAGTGGGTTCCTAGATGTAGTACAACAATACATGTAGATCACATGAAAATTAAAAATTGAAATACATATAATGGAATTTACATTGTGCAATTCATAAATAAATATTTGGGATCATAGAAATCATGTCAACGAGAAAAGAAATATTTAGCTTTGGGAAATGTTTTTTTTCTATAAAGGGTGTATTGTGATGATTTTATAATAATGTTTGGAATTTTTTTTTTGAAAAAAACAATTATAATACTGATGGGGTGAAAATGTGTAACTTCCATAAGTGTATGGAATGGAAGATGAAATAAAAAAATAAAGGAGAAATGCGAAGAGAATATAATAGAAATAAAATGAAAGAAAATGAGGAAGAAGAAACTTACTTTGGATATTAGATATTGAGGAAGAGGAGGAGGTAATGGATGATAAAGGGGAAGAGGGGGAAGAGTTTAGGGGTTTCACATGGGCTAAGAGGATGTTGGGGTGACTTGAAATAAAAATGGGTGACGTTTTTATGTGGGTTTAAAAAAATAAAGGGCTTTAAAATACACATATCTTTCATACACGGTTAGCTTAACCATGTGGTAACAATGTTGTTAACATGGGAATGGGGTCCCCTTTTTCAAGGTTGAAAGTACATGGATAGTTAAATGTGGTAGACACATTCATATACTTCTTGAAATGGTTCCCACCTTACATAGTTAATACACGCAGTATGTTTAATCATGCACAAAACTTTCATGTGGGGATAGATTCAAATTTTTTTGGTTTTCCCCATTTTATAATTAATTGTTTCTTCTATAATATAAACATGTGTTACACCACTATTTAAAAAACGTTATTTCAGGTTTCCATATGATCTTTTAAAATTTTTATAACAAATATTCCATCATAAATCAATCACTCTGATAAATCCAATAACTAAAACACAAGAAATTAAAAAACACTAAGAATATTCTCCTAAGAAATACATATATTAATGATTACTTTTCTGAATTTATGAAATACCATGTTACTGCCTAGTCAGTGCTATATTTAATGTATCATGGTCAACATACTTGAGCCTCTTGTTCAACAAAAATGCATTGTAGAGACCATTCTCACCAGGAATTTAATTTGAAAGTATGGTTTTAGGAATTTACCTTGGAACTTGAATGTATTTCCATATTTTTCAGAAACTTCCACCACACCATGGGGGTAACTTTTGATGTCATTAAATTTCCAAAACCATTAGGACTTCTTCTTCCTAGTAAAAAATTCAAAATCATGAGTTTAAAAGTAATGATTGATCACCAGGTTATAAAGATTTTTGAGAAATCGTGTGTTTCTGAACTGTCGTCATCTTCTCCTTATAGGGATTAGTGTTTTAAAATGCCTCATACTAGATTTTTTCAATCATAGATAGTTGAAATTAAGGCTACTCCTCAACAGTATGAATGATGAAATTCAATTCCTTGAAATCCTTTCAAGCTTTGTGTTGCAATTCCACTGGAAAATTACATGGATTTTCATATACTAACAAGAATATATACATGCATTGTAAAGTCTTTAAAATTGTTTGGTAATACCATAAAGCATCATCAATACTTTCAAACCATCATTTATTGATTCACCCATGGTTTTTTTGAATATTTTCTTCAACTCATAGTTAGAAACTTCAACCTTTCCACTGGATTGGGTATGGAATTGTGTTCCCATATTATATTCCACCCCAAAATTCATCAGAATTTTCCAAAACACTAAATTATCGAAATGGGATCCTATATCTCAAATGAGGACCCAAGGTACACTGAACATATGGAATACATTCTTTTTAATAAAATTTATGATGCCCTTATCTAAATTTTTGTGTTATGGGAATGGTTTCCATCCATTTATAAACATAGTCTACATATACCATAATTTATGTTTTACCATAATTTTTTGGAAATGATACCATGAATTTGATTCCCTACTCATTGAAGACATCCACACCAGGTTTGGGATGCTATATCATTTTGTCTCTACACATAATATTTCCCATATATTGCAATCTGACACATAATTCCCCAAAAATTTATACCTCCTAATGCATTTTTCGATAGAAAATTCTATATTTTTTTATTTTATAAATTGTTTGGTCTATCTTGTGATTTCCTATAGTAGGGTAAGAGTACAAAAACTCCAAAATTCCATTTACATAAATATTAGGTGTGAAAAAAAAGATCAATCCATCTACACATGACATAAACAATATTGTATCCCCCCAGAAATAATCACTCAATTTTGTCTGAAATATAATCTTTTTTTTCTTGAAAGGTGGATCGAGATAGGGAACTCTCATGGATAGATTATTTGAAATATCTTCAAAAAATGGTATAGGTTCCACAATTACTAAAATATATTTTCATTTAGTAAGTCTTTATTTATCCCACTTCCTTATTCTTTCTCATAGTGAGGTAGCTCCATGTGAAAAAGATGAAAAACAATAAGGATCTAACTTCCCTAATTATCATGAATCCCTATGCCAAATTGTTTGAGTTGAATTATCAAGAAAATAAATCAATGTTTATCTTCCTTATTATTTAAAAGGTACTTGATTGATGTATGGACTATGTATAGAATGACATTAGACAACACCAAGTATGAATAGAATCTATCAAAATAAAACACCACTAACAACATATCCTTTTAAATGGTGGTGTAATTAAGTTATGCTTAATTTAATGTGAGTCTAGAATATTAAATGGGATGGAAAATATGATTTGAATATTGTCCCATGACTGATCCAACTACATAATCTCTCACATAACACATGAGCTCAAATGGTTTATTGTAGTCTAGAATGATCATAATTTGAGCCTCCATTAGATTTTTTAGAACAACTGCAATTCCCTTATGAATAGTCTATAAAACATAAAAATGAAAACCTTTTTTAAGTGATTGGTTATTAGATGAGTAATTTTTAAAAAAATACCAGATGAAATTACTATAGAGGGTCATGTTTCCCATAAAGCTATGGATTTCTTGGATAGATTCTTGGATGGGAAGGTTGCCTATGAAATTGAATTTACCTATATCAAACTCTATCCCTTTTACAGAAATTTGGTGGCACAAAACAATACCATGATGATCCATGAAATGAAAATTTTCCCATTTCAAAACCAGGTTGGTCTACTCACACCTTTATATAAATATCTCTAGATTCACCAAACACATTTCAAAATATTTAGATTAGAAAAAATAGTCTATACCAGCTTAAATAATATTCTCCACCATGTCATCGAAAAAATACAAAACACAATGTTGAAATGTAAACGGGGCATTACACATCCCAAAAGACATGTGATGATATGAAAATGTACTATATGAAAATGTAAGAAAGATATTTTATAGGTATTATGGTGTCATTGAGATCAAATTATCTAACAATTTCCCATCCAAGAAGCAATAAAAATCATGCCCTCTGATTCTTTATAATATTTGATCGAAAATTGAAGCATAAAATGATCTTTATGAGTTGTTTCATTTAGATTTTGGTCGTCCATGCATACCTTCCCACCTATTACTATTTGTATTGGAATCAAATCCTTCTTTTAAATATATATCACGGTAATACCACCTTTCCTTGTCACAACTTAAAAAAACTATCCTAGGGACTATGTAAATTAGGATATATGATTCCAACATCAAAAAATTTGATCACCTCCTCTTTCACAACCTCCTTCATCAGATGTTTAATACTTCATTAAGGCTGTCTAGATGGTTTTCTCCTTCTTCTAGAAGCCCCTTATGTGTGCAGATTCTAGGGTTAATTCCTTTGTAATAAACCACTATCCATCAAATATACTACTTTATTCTTCTTCAATGAAACTTAAAAAGTTCATTTTCATGATTCATCATAAGTATGGAAATGAAGATAAGTCTCAAAGTATCCTTATCTTCTTAAGTAACCATACTTTAGAGATAATAGAATAGGTTTCATTTCAATATGTGGGTCCATTAGAACTAAAGGCACAATGGGGTCATCCTTTTCCCTATCCAAGCTATCTGGGACTACTATTAGCTACCAATAACAACCACCCTAGCTAGAAACATTCAGTACTTATTATATTTATGATAAATATTGTCTTCCTCGTTATTTTTTCTTAATAAGGATTTGGACTACCTATATCAATGCTACTACATTCTAAGTAATGTTCCAAGGTTGAAATGGCATTGTAGCACTCGTACTCTAAAAGGGAATCTTTCTTGATTGCCTATAATTTGTTTTAATAGACCATATCATCACCCACATGGAAAATAAAATCCCATTGATGTAAAACAATCAATAATTTCTCTTTCATTATGAAGGTTCTATAAAGATGAGTGGAATTTCAACATATTCTTTAATATCAAGGTGGTTGAACTCATCTGGAAGTATAAACTTTATGACCATAACCAAAACATACTCCAAGTGTCCCTAGGGATACTTGATGGGTCTATCAGATAGTTGAAGCAACATCAAATGGGTTTCAGATCATCCACTCCCTTTTCTTGAAAACACCATACAACATCAGGTTAACACTCTATATCAAGTCCCAAAGATCCTTTCCAAATTCAAATTGTTCAATTGTATAAGGGATAAAAACACTCATGGGATCATGATTTTATAGAGGAAGGTCATTTTGGGAAACTTATGAACATTCCTAGTTGAGGGATATAGTTCCCAAGTCCTCCAAATTTATTTTTTGGAGAGAATTTACTTCATGTATTTTTCTTATATAAGAATTTGAGACAATTATTCATTAAAAGGAATACTTATTTTTATCTTCCTTAATATTCCATAAACTTCCCAATATTCTGATCTAATTTCATTTGATTCATTTACATTGGAAAGGTAAATTGTGATTCATAAGGATTGACCTCATCTATTTATTTTTCATGAATAATTCCCTTCCATTTATTTGACTCATTTGGTCATGGTAGATCCTCATATTCACCTTATTGTTTCACTAATTGGACCAGTGTGTCACTATTTTCATCTAAAACTAAACGAAGATTTGTTTTCACATATTAACGATCTCTTTTCCACTACTTAAGGATTCTATTTTTTGTTCCTCTAGTTGATTCTTTTTAGTATTACCCAAATGGTGTTCTAGGTTTCCTCAAAGATGGTTTATTATCCATATTCCTAATTTGGTTTTTGATAATTTTAATGGATTTATATTTATTTTGAAACCTCTTTCTAGTAGGGGTGATGAACTTAGACTAATTTTCTCCAACTCTAAATGTTATTCCTACTGAGGTTTTTGGTGAGTCACTTACTACTATTGATATTGACAAATGGGCTATGTCGAGTGATGTTTTTGATACCATTATTGATGATATAAAACTTTCTATTACTTATTTCCTTGTTTCTATCTTGGGTATGTATTTTACTATTGTGGATGTCCATATCTGAGTTGTTTATGAGGTCTGGGTTGTGGGATTTTTTATGCTACCCCAAAATAGAATTTTTATCTTCTTTCCTTATATGGATATGATATTATGGAAACATTTTTGGTCCTCGATTTTGAGATATGTAGATTAGTTATCTTGTAGAGGGAACAAGACATTTACTTGGACATTCACACATGAAATGGTTATCAACATCCCAAATATGAGCAAGATGCTGAACTTCTTGAACTTCAGAACTTGTATTAATATTAAGATAGTCCATTTTCATTGACATTACATCAACTTGTAAAGTTATAATTATTTTAAAATAAAAATTGTGAATTCCCCTATTTTGGGTTCCCCTTTATGATTACCATTAGAAGCTATTTGATGACATGTCTTCTAATAGATCAAAAAATTCTCTACGTGCCATTCTCCTGACCACTTATGAAGGCACAACATCCACCATTGATTTGGATTCTATATTGAGTCCACTATAAAATGATTTTATTTTCATCAAAATGAGAATTCCATGATGTGTAAACTTCCTATGAATTTATTTTAAATTCTCCAAAGACTCATATTGATACTTAATTTTGTGGTTTTTAAAACTGTGAATGGCATTCCACTGAATCAATGTTTGGGATAATGGAAAATATTTAGTAATGAAGGCCAGAGAAATCACCTCCCATGCGAGAGTAGAGATTTCTATTAACACTTTAAAATAATCATTATACTTATTCCTCAATGAAAATGGGAATTTTTGAAGTCTTCCGACATACCATGATACACCATTTTAGATAAATGTATAAAAAAACAACAAATAATTTGAAAGGTGATCCTTGGGGTCTTCACTTGGTAGAGCACCAAACTGAACCATATTTTATATGAGATACATGATTATCAATTTGATCTCAAATTTTTTTCTCTGAATGGGTTTCCAATCAGTACATGAATCAACACCATGAATCAATAGAAAATAATATTCTATAAGGTCACACCGATGTGGCAATTAAACTTGAGGGGGATATTTTTAGGGTGGGATGTTCCTTGGAATATAATGATCTGATGGGTTCTAGTCTTGGGAAAGAAACTATTGTCTTTTAGGAGGTATTTTTGTGTTTCTTGTGGTAGGTATTTTGGTGAGTTTTTAGGGAAAATTCTATATTAAATTATGCTAGTTTCTAATATTGATTTGGTGGAATATATCCAATAAATGGGGTGTTTGTTGTCGTTTTTTCTCCATAGGTTAAAACTTATTACACGCTTCTTATTTTACAATCTATTGGATAACTCCATGGACAATAGCCTATTTTTCCACTTCCTCATTTGATTTGAAAACATTTTGGATGTTCTATCCTATGAGTACTTGATGTTGCCTCAATATTGATCATTATATCATCAGGTTAAATAGGAGTCTATTTGATGTTTTGGAGATCTTATAATAATTAAGTTAATGTGCCATGAAACTATTGTTCTATACATACAAAAACAATACACCAATATTAAAATATAACAAAATTATTAAAAAAAATAATGGGATTAGAATAGAATATTCTAAATTTTTGATTTTTTTTCAATGTAATCCACATAAACAATATAAAAATTACACCATAGTTAGAAAATTTCCTAACTAATGACACCAGAATTTATTTTTATTCCTACCGAATGGTTACTTTCAATGGCCCTAATTGAATTTCAACCAAAACATATACTATATATATATAGTGTAAATATGGGGTATATCACTAGAAAATTTGTTAGGTATTTGTCAATGTGAGTTATTAAATCAATAATTTGAATATTCATTCAATTTTTTTACAAATCATCCAAGTTTCAATTGACCTGAAATAAAAACCTCGAATTGTAGGAATTTCATAAAACACAATTTAAAAATCAGATTTTAAACTTAATGAAGAGATTTGTGGGAGATGTATACTTCAATAGAGTTTACATGTAATATTCCTTATCGAGTTCTCTATTTTTTTATAATAAATCATCAACACTCAGACTCAATTATATAAGAACCTGCTTGGTCTGGTAGGGTTCAATAAAAAATCAAAGAATTTAACCTCTTGATCTGAGAGTTATTTTATATAATGTTCTTAAGAAAAACCTCACATTTATGAAAATTATACATAATTATCATTGTTATTGTAACACCTCATGATTTTATGAGATTTATTCTTTTTAATTTCTTTGATGTCTTGTGTTGTACGCTACACCAAGATAAGCCTGCGCAATATGTAACATCGTCTTAGGATGTAGGAAATGAAACACTATTTGGATTGTGTTACATATAATTTCAAGTTATTTTGATATAATTCATTTCACCCAAGACTGATTATATTGAACACCTAAATATTATTATGTTACCTTATAACCAAGTAATTATAATGGTGGGTATGAATAACATTAACTTTCTTTTGAAAAACTATTTAAATGCCAATAAGTGAGTTTATAAAATATTAAAACCAATCCTGTTGGATTGTATTAATGAATTATATTTGTAATATATTCAATCTAATGTTTAAAATTCATATTTTATGTTTTCTAGAAATTATATAAGAACAAATTGAATTTTTCGGATAAAAGAAGTATGTTTTTCAAAAAATATTGTTTTTTCGCGTTTTCATGGAATACCCATTTTAAATCAAGTTTTTGACACGTATATATATTATATTTAACAATATAAACATGTTATTTGGAATAGTGATAAAAAATTTACTTTGGATGAATGTTTTGTTATTTTTCTGATAACTATCATGTTTTGATGAATAGTAGAAATACACTAAATTTTAATTGAAAACAACCTTTTTCATAAAAATAATTTATATGGTTAAATTATATAATTGAAAGGTTTTAAAAAAATGGAATAAATTTTTACCATTAAATATAGTTTATTACATTATAATTAATTACACATTGTATTCATATGTAAAACCATTTCAATCTTTTGTAGTGTTTTAACTTTTAAAAAAACGTGTTCTCTTATTATAACAATGGGATTCATTTTAAATTAATTACTAAAACTTATGTGTTTTGAATTTGGAAAAATGGACTCCATATTTGGAATCAGTATGTCCAGATTATGTAAATAGATTTATTTTATTTTTGGGCATTATGAATAGTGACTTCGGTAATTTTTATTAATATGGTAAAAGGGTAAAACAGGTAAGTAAGGGTAAGAATAATATTATAAAACTATCTTAAAACTTGTCCTCATATTATTTTACAAGATATTTCTGGACAATAAAAACCTTGAGATGAAACTTTTCCCGTTGTATGCCACCAGGGTTTGATTATGGCACTTATAACTTTTAATTCAAAGTAAAGGAAAATATGGTATAAACATATATTTTATTACTAAAACAATGTTAATATGTGTTTATATAAGTGATATATTTGTTTATAAATACTCAATTGAAAGATAAAAAAATTACCTCCATCATGGTGTTTTATTTATAACTTCTAGACATTAAATAATTAAATTTAATTATGAAAAAATGATCATGTAGTGATTGCTTTATTAATGAATGATTCAAATAGATAATATTATAAATATTAAAATAAAAATTATTTGACATAATTTATGTCATAAATTATTTCTTAATATGAATATTTCATGTTATAATACTATCAATGGTTTGGTTATAAGTTATCTCTATGTTTCAATTTTATTTAAATTCAATAAAATGAATAGTTTAAAAATTGACATAATTGATGTTTTATAAAAATTGTAAATTTTTAAATTATTTAAAAATCTTAAAAATAGTTTAAAATCACAAATTGGATGTTATAAGTTCTAAAAGTTCATCAAGTATACAATTATGAAAAATTTACATCATATAAGTAAAATTTATAGCCCCTTAATACTTAAAATGTGGTTACCACAATTAAAATTAAAAGATAATAATTAAGGTAAAACCAAAAGGATAAGTGTTAAAATAAAATAAATACATGTATGAAAATTATTGGATGAGATTACTTAGAATCATAATAATATTATTCTATATATATTTCTATTCGTAATAATTTTGATTAAAAAACTAATTTATCTTAATTTAATATTTTAATAATTTTCAATTGTACCCCTCACCTCATTTATAAAAGGGCACCTCCTCCCTCACCTATTCACTTCAATTTGAGAATTAATGATTGATCATCTCATACCATTTTAAATTATCAACATCCCCAGTTACATTCTATAGGTTCTTGTCTTCTTATAAAACCAACTCTAGTGATCTAAGTGGAGATTTAGAAAAATCTCGTTGAAGAAGAGGTAATCTTCTTTAATGATTCTTCCAAAATTATTTCTTATTATACATAATCTTCATGATTTATTTCATTATGAAGTAAGAATTACAATATAAATTATATAATAATATGTTATTATAATTATGAAACAACCATATTCCACCTTCTATGCATCCTACGCATAACGATATCACCATGCGTGTGTGCCTACGACTTACCGTCTCTACGTTGTGGTGTCATTTGTTATTCAACACTACATCATTTAGATGGGTATAATGATGAATATAAAAGATGTAAATATTGAATATTACATTATGATTATTATTTATAACTAGTATACCATCCAATTTTATATCATTTAACCATTAAGGTAATGATATCGTCGCTCGTACGTACGTATGACTTCTCGTCTCCACGACGCGATGATATTCTTTCTCCACATTAACCCTTCAAGAATGATTATAAAGTATATATAATAAATATCAATTAAGTATATGACATAATAATTACATTTTAATTATGAATATATATATATATATATCATGTACTATCATTCATTCAATTCAAAAAGGAAACAGGAACAACGTTCATGCGTACGTACGACGTACCGTCTCCATGAACAGTGTATTCCATTTCATTTATCTATCAATTAAATATATTTATATACTAAATATATATGATATATAAATCATTTTTTACAATATTTAAGTAATTAAATCACGATCTAAGTAATAATATCATGAATAACAATTCAAAACACGTACAATAAAAAAACAATTATTACCCAAAACATTACATTAGCATGTAATTGATAAATGAACGGGTCATATAAAGTCATAAGTGAATAATATATGATATCATAAATATTATTATGGTTATGTTAAAATTTATTAAATTTTTAAAACCATTATATAGGTGTTTCATACACATATAGAAGAAATCATACCTAAGGGATGGGATAATTTTTCAATCTCTTTATTATCCGAGATTATTTACTTGTAAATATTTACAGGGGTCTATTTATCATCCACATACATGTTTCAAAGATATCTATTTAAAAATATTCTTTCAATAATTATACAATTTTTAATGTCAATTTTACCCATTGGTGAATTTTTATTACATGGTATCGAAGGAATCTTTTTTCATTTTCGGTGTGTAGTACATTTTGACTGTTATAAAAAAGTACAAGAAGAATATTTTCTTTTAACTTATACAGAATGAATGTATTTTTACGCTTACATGATGCCTTATTTCTATTAATATTACCTTATAATTTTTCATGATTATCTTTAATAAATTCATTTCTTTTCAAATAGCATGGCATTTTGGGAAAAGAAAATGTTTTTGAAGAAGAAAATATATTTTCCTCAAGAATCAATTTCAAGTGTTTTATCAAAATTATTATTACATTATTTAATATGAATATGTTTCAAGTATAATATCCCTATTATTAATATGGTTTAATTAAGTTTATTATATTTATGAAATCCATGTGTTGTTCCTAGATTATGTTATGATTGAATGATGTTTATGAAACCCATTTTTATTCCTTGGGTTATGCTATAATGAATAATTTTTGATTTTGTGGAACATGTAAGAATGGTTTCCTTTTAAGATGGGTGAGACCTATATCTCCCTTCAATGCAATGGGTAAAAATTGATAACTCGTGAGGTATATATGTTATGTGTGAACCTGATTTCAAGTTCACAATTTTATGAGTGCACCTAGTTTCCATGTTCATATCCTGATACAAGGGCCTGGTTTCATGTGCTTAATTTAATGAGTGACCCTATTACTATTTATACATGTTCACAAAGTTAAATTTTTATGTGTATGGCACAATTTCATGTCTTATATTACCATTATGATCATATGTATTATGATATTTTATTTTCCTTATAATTCATGTTTTCCATTGATATGAAGGGCGTGTTCTTATAATGTTATTATCACGTTATCATGACTGTTATGCTCATGTTTATGTTTACATATCACCGTTGTTTAGACTTACTAGGCATCTAGGATCACCCCTTTTTTATGTAACTTTTTCTCAGGATTTGAAAAAGGTATTATGTAAGGTGTTTCAAAAAGGGGTTCTAGTTGTATAGGATAAAGAAAGAGACGATGTATATGTTTTATGAACCAATTGATTATATTTCATAGTTTCTAAAGACACTAAACTAATACGGTCTTTGGGAATTTTTTTGATTAATGTATTGAGTATTCTGTAAAATTAATGTAAGGTCTATGTATTTCATGGTTGGGTTGTTACAGGTATAATTATCGAAACTCTTTCAAAGATATATAGACAAATTTTTCTTGGTATTTTACAATATATCTAAAAAATAAAAAAACATGATGAATATGAAATGTAAATAAATGAATTTGTAAAAAACTATAACACACTTCAATTACCCCAAATGAATCTAAATTTTAATCCAAACCCCAATAAGAAAGGTAAGTTTTCTACTCATCAAATAAATTATGAAAAAAAATCTCTTGTTACCTCTCATTTTCATTAAATAAAACAAAATATGAAATAACATGTCACCTAAGAAAAGGTCGCAAAAAATTACATAGAATGAGTTTCAAGATCTCATCCCACTAAACTCTCTAGAATCATGGATGGATCCCCCATTAAAATGGTTATAGAATCGTTAAATTTTCAAACCACAATTTTTAGGAGTTTTTAGGGGTCATAATATCGAGTCAAAGATTAGTTATGGAGGTAAATGGGTGTTAGGTGGTGGTTATTGAATGGAGAACAATTACTAGGAACAGTTAGTTTAGCCGTATAAAAACTATGTGATTCGATTTATTATACTATATTTTAGGCACATATTATGTTGGAAACTTTGCACAGTAATGTTAACCATGTGCATGATTTTTTATCCTTGGTGTTCTCCCTCAGATGGTTAGAGGGACATCTGGCAAGATTTTAGTAACCATGTTGAAAGCGTGTGATCTGCACTACCTCTTCAAATGAAATTAATGCATGGTTTACTAGTACGGATGCACAATTTTTTTAATTATACGGGGATAGTGCATCTATATTTGACTTGAATATTCATGTATTTCATAGTTTTATAGACTATAGTGCTCAGTTTTTGTAACTTAGTAGTAACCATTCTCCTAGGAAAATGGGTATAAATACCATTGATTTTCTTCTGAGATGCCAAATTCATGAAAATCATATTTATCCTCCATTGGATGACCAAATACCTCCCATTAGGGCATATTTAGGTTATACATACATGACAATTGAACATAAAAACTATTTTTTATATAATTTTAGGTATGAAAATGTCTCATACACACAAGTGCATCAATGGTGTTTTGATATCATTTTACCCAACATTTAACTGTATATGTATGGGATTTTACCGAGTCTGGGAAGCACTAAAAAATTTGTGGGATGCACATTATGCACTATCAAGATTCGATATTGTAACACTCATAAGGATTTTCCAAGTGGGATGTGTCACCACATATTTTACCGGAACACACCAATGATTAGCATTCTACTACTAAGAGGTGAAACTTTTAAATAATTATGTCTATAATTTGTGTGTGTATATTTTTACTATAAGAAATAAATATAATTAAATATTGAGAGAACAATATAATAAATCCACCTCAACCATTTAAGGATGTAAAATAAAAATGGATAAAATAGAAAAAGTATAAATTTGACCCATACTGATTCACCCCCCATTAGTATCAAACATAACCCTCCTTGGTCACCAAAAGAAGGTTGAGGGGTATCTTATAGACATTTATTTAGATATTTAATTTAAGTACCTGAAATATGAATAATTCCCTAAATTTAATATTTTGGATCTAGGATGTGAAATTCCTTAGACATATTTTCTTAAAAAAATATCAAATTTTCTTGTGAATGTAAAGGCATTAGTGTATTTGGAATTTTGAAATAATTTCTTTGAGATATACCATTTTATATGATTGGATGTTTATTACTAGATAATTTTATAGGATCTATTGATGGTTTCTTCTCCTGTTATGAAAATAACATTAATGGTAGAGATCTTTTATTAGGATACAAAATTCTAGGGTGTGTTTGTGGAGTTAAATAGGTGACTCACTTCAACTTATTTTCTTATTCTTTGTAAATTAAGAGTCGGGTATGAGGTGATATGTGTAATATTGGGACTTTTATTTGTATGTGTTATGATGAAGTAAAATAATTTTCTTGGGATATAACCCTAGAAAATACTTACCCCATGAAAATAATTACCCAATATATGACTTGGATTTGGTAATGTTTTTTCATGATTTGCAAAGTTAGAGGCATTACATTTCTAGGGGATTTTTTTATTACAATAGGAATATAAGAGTTTATATTAACTTTCCACTTATTTTTATATCACCCTAAGGTTGTATGAATAATTTTAATAACTAAATTAGACAAATTATAAACTCTTGTAATCATTTGGGAAGTGTAATCTATAAATGGAATCATTGTGTTATATAATTAAAAGCCCGAAAGTGAATGCAGTTGGAGAGTAATTACCGTTAATGGGGAAATTGGAATATTATAACCTAGAGGGAAAAGTTGAAATATATGGAAGGTAATCTCTTGTATGAGATGTGGGGGAGTACGAAATGTAGTGTTAGGAGCTCTCTTGCTCAGCATCATTAGGGTTTCACTACCATTCCTTGATCCTTTCTCAATCACACGTCCCATCCTTCTAGCCTTCTGATTCCAGTGGGGATCTATGATATTTAGAAACAATCACCTCATGATGAGTGATTCCCTAGAAATCCCCACATGGACAAGACCTTAGTTTAATATTTTGGAAGTTGGTGATGATTCCTCCTTTAACGGTGTGTTTTTTTCATTCTATGGTGCTCTAATTTCAACCTCCACCATTGTTCTACTTATTTCAGCCCTATTCTGTTGGTGTATCCGGTTAGGGTTTCATCCGATTCATAACATGGAAGGGTCGTCATCAAAAACATGGGGCAGAATGCAAATGTGGATTCTTGATATAGGAACACACGGTGCTGGTGGTACATTATTCTCCTTATCAGTTCACTTCTTGATTCCCTTCTGGGTTATTCAATGGTACATTTTATTACCCTTTGTTGTTCCCAAATGGCCCTACTTCTCTTTGGTTTCTGATTCCAACCATTGTTGAAGTCAGTTAATGTTTAAAATTTGTAATCCTATTAACTACTGTATATGTTAAAAGTAGGGTCGAACCCACAGAGAAGGCAATTTTGACAAAAACATTTCAAAAAATCTTCAAAAGACCCCACTGTTGTCTGTAGTGGAGTAGATTTCCTATTTTTTTACTTTTTATGTATTTTTAATTCTTTTGTGCTTTTATAATGCAGTAAATTAACACTACTATTTTATGGTTTTGATCTAGACTAAGATGAAACATAAAACAAATTGAAAGCAGTGAACAACAAAAATATAGAATGCTGATAAGTGAACTACCAGAATGTAATGCTTGTGGAAAAATCTCCATTCTACTAGTTTTAAAAGCATTCCAATTAACTTTAAAATTCTTGTGGTATACCACCATTTAAAAAAAATGACATACTTAACTTGCTAGGAGTTAAGTCTGACAAGTTGATCAAGTTCAGAGTTTTCCACTCTAAAATAGATCAACTGAGATAGTCATTATTTGAAAATGACAACAGGACGAACTCACCATAAGTCCTAAAGTCTTATGAATTTATTATCTTTTGAAAGATGTTTCCATGATTAATCTCATCAATTAATTGTGAAATTTTGAAATCAAGTTCTAGTGGTACAAGTAATTGAATGAATTGAGTATTGATCTCACAGATCAATACTAAATACATCGAAAAGATTAAGTGAAAAGGAAAATTAAAAGATAACCAGTGAAACTTCCATTTATCCCTGAACTAAATGATTTATCTAGAAAATATGTTCATTATCATTACAGAAATTGTAACATAATAAAAAAGAGTACAAATACTAGAACACGAGAGAGAAATAATTCCCCAAATGAAGTTCTGCTCCTAAACTCTTTCAGCTCCAGGAAGTGGTTCAAGAATCTCCCTCTCTTCTTTCTCTGCTTGGCTGTGGATCATGGAATGTGTGAGTCCTTTTATAAGTCTCTTTTGTCATATTGATGTTTTGCTTTTGTATCTTGCTGTCATAAGCTGCACGTCACGCCTTGTTTTCCACAGACTTCAGGGTTCCCTCACTTGTGCACCGCACATGTGCGTATTTTCACGACTGACACATCGTGCTATCTTTTCACTTGTAGCTAACTCCTAGTGAGTTAGTTGAATTCACTTTGTCGTTTTCCCGTATCTCGGATAAACTTGGGAAAGAAAAACAAACAACACAATCAAAACACGAAGGAAATAATTAAATAAAAAAATAATTTAAGACAATTTTTTATTAAAGTCATTTAAAAGAATTTGTAAACTTTTAAATAATGTTATTAAATAATTTATTTTATTAGTATTTTTAATGACTAGTAATTATATTATTATTTATTAAAAAGCAATAAAATTTATTATTAAAAGTTATTATTAAAAGTTTATTTAATAATTTAAGTATTATAAGTTGATCAAATTTGTTAATAATAAAGTCATTATTAAAATTAAAGTATAAATGGTTTTATTAATTATTAATTTTAAAATGTTATATTAAGTTATTAATTTTTATAAATTAATATTATTAATGTAAATTATAAACATTAAGTTTATTATTGTTTAAAAATTAAAATTATTACCATTTTTTAATTAATTAGTTTAGTTTATTTATAACTTATTCATATTTTATTTTATATATTTTACTATTAAAAAATTATTTAATATACAACATTAAATAATAATTTATTTATTTCAATTTTGAAGTTATTATTAATTAATTTAGTTTAATAATGTTTCATTAAATTTAATTAAATTAGAAATCCAGTTATATGATTATTAAATATCTTTTAATTTAATATATATTTATAATTATTAATGTTTAATATATTTTGTTTCGTTAATTTTTTAAATTTTAAATTTTAATAAATTTTTCTTTTAACTAATTTTTTTGTTTAATATTTGCTTCTTCCTCCTCCCAATCTCAGCGGGGGAGGTTTCTTCTGGAGTGCTCAAGTGGTGCTCAAGCTCAGCGGCAGCCAGCGGTGAGCTCCTCCTCTCGCATCGGCTTCCTTCTACCTAACAGTGTCCAGCAGCGTCATCCTAGTTCACAACGGCGCACAGCTCTTGCGACTTGGCGACAGTTCTCCCTCAGCGGCGGGTTCCTCTCTTCATCTTCGCAGCAACCAACGCCGGCAACATCGCGGCTCGGCCTCCATCATCTGGTGGCAGACTCTGGTGGCTCGCGGTCTCCTCTTGTGCAACGCAACAGCTCACGGCGGCAGCCCAGCTTGGCTACTTCTCCTTGTAGCGCGGTGCGGCCTCGATCTGTCTAGGCGATGACAGATCCTTGGGGCTCGGCCACCCGAAGCTCTATTTCCCTCTTCTTGTGATTCTCCTCCTATATAAGAAGTGCGGCGGCTAGATGATGCGGGTTCAAGCTGAGATGCGGCTCCTCTTTGGTGCAACGGCTTCAAGTTCTTCCGATCTGCGGATTTCTAGTTCTGATTTCTCATGACAGTTCTGGGCTGGTGAAACGGGGTTGAAGCTGTGTGACGATTGGAATTTTGAGTTTTAACTCATCTGGTTCTGTGAGGTGCTTTTACTGATTTGTGATGGCGAGGATTCAACAGAGGGGCCAATGGGGAAAAGATAGAATGGTGAGTGGTAATTGGAGTAGTGGAGTCACCGGTGCGGGTCGGTGATGGATCCGTATTGGTGAGATTCGGGGGAGTCACTAGTGACTTGCATTGCGGAAGAAGGGGAAGACGTGCGTAGTAGGGTAGAACCGTGAGATGGAGCACAGGCGCGAGGGTCACCGTTAGAGTTAAAAAAATATTACTAATAGTAAAAAATAACGGTTACTGATAGTTAAGAAAAATAAAGGGTCACCGTTGGTTTAGAAAAATAAGGTAAGGTCACCCATAGTTTATAAAATATTATGTTTACCGATACATATAAATAAAAGATCACCTATGGCCATAAAATAAGAAAGTTCACCATTGGTTATAAAGAAAATAAGGGTCACTAGTGGCTTAAAAAAGATAAAGGCCACCGATAGTTATAAAAATAAGGGTCCCCATTAGCTTAAAAAACGGGTCACTGATGCCGATAATTATCCGCATCGGTAGCATTTAGAAATAAAACTAAGAGTGATACACAAAAATTAAAATTTCTTAAAATGAATTTAAAATTAGAACTTAATTGAAATAAATACAAAGACTGAAAATAATTTACCGGCTAATAACATAAAATCAAAAATACAGAGATTTAAATTTAAAAATTAATAGATGGCTAATTAAAACTGAATTACAGTTAAACTTTAATCTTTTAAAATTACAATTTAAATTATTAATTGATAAAACATAAATTAAAAACTATATTAATGTTAAACTAAGATGATAGAAGTCTTAAATTATGATTTATTAAAGGGTCTACAATGAGTAGAAAAGGATCACATTGGTGAATAAATAAGTCCCTGATAGCTCATTTCTATCTCATTGGTAGACTAAAAACAAAATTTAATGAATTAATAATTTAACTTCATACTTAGGATTAAATAATTAATTTTTTAAAACTCTTAATTAATTAATTTGATTAACTAAGTGAATACTTAAAGGTAAAATATCTCTATTTCATTTAATTTAAACTCAAATTCTTAACTTAATTAATTAGCAGGAAGATTAAACATATTAGTTAACGAAGTTAATATATTTTAAGGAAACTAAATTAAAGGATAAAACATTAAAATAAAGACTATGTTAGATAAATAGAAATATGATGTTTAAATAATTGTTTAAAATATGTGTTAATTTATTAAAACGTCAAGCGGATTTTAATTAACAAAACAAATTAAGAAATAATTAAATTAGAAAAGTAAAGTAAGATTAAATTAATTAATTTAAAGACTAAAAATACATAAATAATTATAAAAATTTATTAATTAACAAATTTCATTAAAAAACATAAAATTATTATTAATTATCAAAAAGTGTAAAATTAATTAATTAAATCATTAAAAATATAAAAAAAAATGATGTGGAAAACTATGTAAAAATAGGACCACATCAAATTCCTCCACACTTATACATTGTTTTTCCGCAAACAATCTCTTGCTTTATTATCTTTGGGAAACAGAATTGAGTTTTGATAACCAATATCAAAATATAGCAAGTCCAGCCCCTAAGAACATCGGATAGAAACATGAAAATATGATTTTGATAAATATGCTCAAATCAAATTTTTCCTCAAACAAGTACTCAAAGGGTAATCAAAATAGTAAAGAATCATCAATCAAAGAAAGTTTTATGCCTCATATGTGATAAAACTTAATGAATCATTTCAATCCAAGCTTAAGAGGTAACTTTAAGAGTGAAAAAAGGTTAAAATTCAGTGGAGTTAAGAACTTTACAGTAGGAACTATGTATAATGACTCTTTCCTAAGTTCCAAAAATAATCTTTTTTTTGTGAATCACCTTAATGATACAACCTAAATGACTTCTATATAAATCAAATGATACCTTCTTCGTCTAGCATTCATTATTCCCCTCACCTTAATAAACACTTTTTTAACCCTAGACACTTTATTTTATTTTTCCCAATCCATGTATCATGTTCTAAACACTGTCCAATGCACTTATTCAAAGTGTATAGAGGGAATATTGTAAACATAAACGCACTCAGCATCTAGTGTCTCAGAGACTCACTATGTGTTCCAAGATGCCTAGACGACTCTAGTTTCAAATGATTTACATCAAAAATCATTTACGCTGGCTCACTAAAGTGATTAGCTTTTTTAATAAAATAAACGAAGATGAATGAAGCCCTTAAGATAGAGTCAAAATTCTAGTTTCAATAACTATGATCATAACTCCACAACGTGTAACCCAAATCACATTCAAAGGTAGTCCCTAAACAAAAATATCCATTAAATAACAAAGTAGAGATCACTCTATAATCATCCACCCACATTAATTTCAAATCCAAAATATCTCTTAACTACTAATCAAGAAACATCTTCAGGAAAAATTCGACTGAAGAAAGAAGCAAGCCTAAATTTGTTCATGAATTTTGAAAATTTAAAAAAAAAAATACACATTTTTTTACAAAAAATATTAAGTTACAGTGGGAATTGGTGGGATTTCAATTAAGCACAGTTAAGAACAGTCAAGAAATAACCCCCTCTAACAAACTTAAAACCCAACTTTGTCCCCAAAGTTAACATCCACATGGAAGAGGAACAATTTTGGAAATTATAGTTCAAAATAAAATTTTCAATTTAATAGATTGATGACATATATAAATGGGTCTATTTGAAGTTCAAAAATATTGTTTTCCATAAAGATTATTTTACAAAAGGTTCATTAGCTAGTACATACATTATCATTTAAGTCTAGAGAATAAAGATTATCCATTAAAGTACAAATATGGAATGTAATTAGTGGGTGAACTATGTACTGGGTGTAAGAATTTTGATAGATTGAATTCAATAATATGTTCAATAGAGAAGATGAAGGAATGCTAAAACACCCCAACCTAAAGTAGATTCAATACAAAATTTCTCACCCTGCATGTACCCCCCCCACACATAAGTTCAAGCAGTGGAATGATATTAACAATAGTGAAATTAAATTTTTCAGCAAGGATGAACAAGCAAAAAAATTTAAAACAAAGTGACATTGTCAGGACCCATCTCAGTGGGGCCCACGCTGTGACTCCCCAAGCCCACCCCCAACAGGGCAAGGGATGGTTTCTAGCACCGGGTAGGCATATTACTAACATGGGAGGCATTGACTAAGAACATGTACACACACACACATATCTAAGCCCACAAATGATGAAATTTAATAAACCCCTAAGGAAAAAAATGCATGCGTACAACTAAACCAAATCAACAGAGTACGACAGAAAGTAAAGTGCTGAAAGTAAACTGGGCCAGCATACAAGACCACCAAAACAAGATTCTGAAAACTAAAAATTCCAACATGTAACACAAAGAGGTACTGGGACTGCTACTCAGAGCCGTAGGAACACCTCGGCCTGTGGGGAAACTCAAAAAGTTCAGTCCTGTCTGGGTCCGCCCTGGACATTGTCAAAAGTCTACTCATCTGCACATGAAACGACATGTGTGGGAAAAGCCCGTGCAGGGGTGAGTATAAAAATTCTTAGTAGAGGACCCCAAAAAAACACAAATCAATACACGAAGTAATGGTATAGTCATCTCTACATAGTATATGTCTACAGAACATATAGCGGAGAAACACAAACCGGATATACTTGAAACCCAGACCCATAGTCTAGAGACAAGTCATACATCCACATACCCCCATCTAGGGATTCAGTTTGAATATTCCATGAAGGACTTCTTCTGGGAGAACACACTCCATGAGTTTGGTAGCTCTGACGACGTCCGTCCGAGAAGTACTGTTCGTTGGGAAACGTCACGAGAGGTAGTTACACTCAATACAGGTGACACAATCCTGAGTGGGAAGATCACGATAGATAGATACACTCATTACAGGAGACACACTCCTGAGTGGGAAAGATCATGATACACAGATTATGATCACTTCTAGGGCCATGAAAAATACCGTGACTCATTCAAATTAACCAGTTAGGTAGAGGATCAACGCCCGGTAGAGTTGGTCATGCCGATGTCTGACTCTACCTAGGGTCATAAATGGATAGAGGATCTCGTAACGGGCCTCTTAGAGGGATGTCTAACTCTATCACAGAAAGTCCTGAGGAAGAGATCCTATTCCCCTAAAATGAAACGATGATTGACCTTCAAGGGAACGAGAAGAAGGGGCACTAACACAAACAAAACATGTCCAAAGCACAATGGACAAGAGGATCCATCCATTTTCCAAAAAAGTACACGGTGTGTAGAAAAGTCACACGCCGTGTCTTCTGACCACAGGTACTACCTGTGTATAATGGTTTGTGTCGTAAGGATGGTTGTGTAGAAAAATTCATTACATGGCATGTGGTATGGATTGCACACCGCATCTGAGTATCTGGGGCCGGTTCTGTGTATTCTGGACATGTATCGTGCACGACCTCAACCCGTGTATTCCAACCCATGTAATTGGTACACGGGGTGACCTGCGCTACTGGACTCACCTGGACATGTGTTGTAGTACAAGGCCATGTAATACACCCCGTGTTCGTGTATCCCCTGGATACACACCGAGTCCCGTGTATCCACCTCTGTCATGCTGTGTAGAGAGTACACGAAGTGTTCTGAAGCCATGTAGTCCATCCCGCATCTATGTACTTTCCAAAATACACGCTGAGCTTTGGGGAAATTCCAACATGTCGTGTGACTAGGGTCACACACTGTGTGATTCCTCTTTCATCCCTGAAACCCTAGTTTCCATCGTCGGTACTACACGGCGTGTTCTTCGGAAGTACACGCCGTGTATCTCGGAATTTTCTAGAAATGACGCTCTTCGCTGGCACACCTCCCGTGCTACCCCGTTCATCGATCCAGCCATCCAATCACAACAAAACTCAATAATCTAGGACTCCCCGATGTCCCGAAGTCATTTCCGTTGTTTTCAGGCCTCCAATCGGCCCCAAAAATGTGTTTTGATCCACCCGCACGAAGAACAGTCGAAGAACAGTAATTCCCAAAACCTGTCGATTTATATGTATTTGTCACCATCGCACCTCCTCTTGGTCGTCACGATGACGGATCTCCAATTTGGGATCATTTCATCTCAAAACAAACATGCAACGATCTATTGTTCATCACCCCACGAATAACGCGAAGAAAGTGAAGAACGCACGAGAGAAGAAAGGGGGGGGGATCCAAAAAAGAAATTGGGGAACGAACCTCCACCGTCATTCATTATGGAATTGATATGATCCCATTAGTAGGATCAAATATAGAAGGATCAAAATGATAAACAATAGTCATGGATCAATCCCTAAAAACACCCCAAAAAAACCATCCCGTAAGAACACACGAATCTACGGATCAACTTGTTCGTGGTTGATCCGTGTTCATCTTTTAAATCTAAAATGGGGAAAAATAATTTAAATAACAAACTCCTACCTCAAAAGGGATTGATCGCTGACAAAGAGGTCGTGCTATCGTCGTCATTGAGATCCTTCAACTCATTGGCACAACGATTCTCAGCTTTGTTTTGTCGTCGTTCATCGCCGAGAGTTTTCTCTAAGGCTCAATGGATTCTCTAGAGTTTTCTCTCAATTTTCCATCAACAACCATCGTTTTATTAACCCATTAAAAAGGGAAAGCGCGTTTTGGAATTCCATCATACAGTGGCATTAATGAGTCAAGTTGTGGTTTCTGTGTCATTATGACATGGAATTAATTATTAAAAAGTTGCCTCCTCGTTGCGCAGCAGCGAATGTTTCCAAATAAAAATAAAATAAACTTTTCCATTTATTTTATTTTATTTTAGTAAAATCATCTGAAAATTAACTTCTTCCCTCGACCCACATAGGTCATGGTTATACCCGTTCATAGGTAAAGTCGTCATCCCGGATGCAATGGTGCCCTCATATTTTTAATTCGGTTATAAACTTCCACAACCACACACAAGGGTCGACTCACTTAACTTAAAACAAAAGTTCAAACCACCATTCTGGGATCACTAGGTCTCAGAATGATGTGTATTCACTGCGCCTAGTCTCTTACTAATTCCACATAATATTTTAAAATAATACATGGAAAATCCAAGACATTACATTCTCCCCACCTTGGGGCTTTGCATCCCTGAAAAGACAAAACCAAACTACTCAAAAAGATATGGGTACTGGGCACAAATTTGAGCCTCCCGCTCCCACCTGCTCTCCTGAAGATTCTCATGTTGCCACCAAACGTGCACCAAGGGAATTGATTGACAAAAAATGATCCTCTCCTATTGATCTTTGATCTCCACTGTGTATTCAGCAAAGGTCACTCCAACCTCAATATCGAGCTCTACCCAGTCGATGACATGCAATGGGTTATGCACGTACTTCCTCAGCTACGACACGTGGAAGAAATCATGTACCCGATGCAACCATGGCGGTAGAGCCAAGTGGTATGCCACCTCGGAAACTCTACACAGTATATGGAAAGTTTTAAAGAACCTTGGAGATAGCTTTCCACCTTGGTCAAATCTATACAACCCTCGTCGAGGTGAGACATGAAGAAAGACATGGTCTCCATCCTCAAACTCCAAGGGTCTCTGTCGCCTGTCACCATAAGACATATATCGACTCTGTGTAGTCTTCATTCACTCCTAAATGATTTGCACCTTCTCGGTGGTAGCTTGCACCAACTCTGGACCCATGAGTGCTGACTCTCCGAGTTCGATCTAGTAAAGCGGTGACTGGCAGGGTCTCCAATATAAAGCCTCCAAAGGTGCCATACCAATGGTGGAGTGGAAGCTGTGATTGTATGAAAAATCCACCTGTGGTAGGTGGAACTACCTACTGTGACAAATGTCTAAGATACAGGCCCGAAACATATCCTCCAGAACCTGAATGGTCCTCTCTATCTGATCATTGGTCTGGGGATAGAATGTCATGCTCAATCGTAGCTGAGTCCCAAAAGCCTCCTGCAATCTCTTCCACAACAGGGATGTAAAGCGGGTGTCTCAATCTGATACTATCGTCGAAGGGACGCCATGAAGCTGAACTATCTCCTCCATGTAGAGGCGTCCCAAGCTCTCTACAGAACTATGCTCCCTGATAGCTAGGAAGTGGGCCAACTTGGTGAGTCGGTCAATGATCTCCCAGATGGAATCATGCCCCTTGGACGTCCGTGGTAAGAATGTCACAAAGTCCATTGATATTCCATCCCACTTCCACTATGGATATTCTAGGGGTGAGCTAAACTCATTGGAACCTAGTTCTTAGCCTTCACCTACTAGCATGTGAGGCATTAGGAAATGAACTATGCTACTGCCTTCTTCGTGCCTGACCACCAGAATTGTCATCGGAGATCCTGGTACATCTTTTCCACTCTAGGATGTACCTCAAAGGGGGATGTATGAAACCCCTTAGGACCTCTTAATGCAATGCTATTGGTACAATAGTGCATCCTCTGAAAAGAATTACATGCTCCCCACCTTGCGAATATCCATCATGAGCATGTCCTATGGATAACTGAGCACATAAAGATTCATAGTTGATATACCCAAGTTGTGCTTCCCTAACTCATTGTAAGAGTGTAGGGGTGACAACCATAAAATACAAGTAAGTTTCATCCTCTCCATCCATAAAGTATAACTACAACGTGGATACCTGCTCTGTTGCCTCACTCAACAATTGCGAGCTCGACCTTCTGCTCAGGGCATCTGCCACCTTGTTCCCCATTACAGGAGTATAGATGATCACAAAATCATAATCCTAGAGGAACTCTAGCCAACGCCTCTGCCTCATATTCAGATCCTTTAGTGAGAAGATTTACTTGAATATCGTGTGGTTAGAATAGATGATGAACCGTCCACCCATAAGGTAGTGTCTGCACATCTTCAATGCAAAGACTACAACAGCCAACTTGAGATCATGGTTCGCATAGTTCTGCTCATGTGGCCTAATCTGGAATGAACCATAAGAAATCACTGCCTACCTCTGCATCAGGACATAGCCAAGCCCGGTCCTTGATGCGTCATAGAAAACTATATACACAACACCCTCCTCCGACAATCTCAAGATTGGGGTGCTCATCAAACTATGTCTCAACTACTTAAAAGACTATTGGCACTTCTCCGTCGATATAAAGGGTTTCCCTTTTCCTGGTCAAGGCTGTCATCGGTGCTGATATTTGGGAGAAATCAGGAATGAATCTCTGGTAATATCCATCCAACCCAAGGAAGCTCTGCACCTCCGTCAAGCTCTGAGGTGGATCTCATTTTAACATTGCCTCCACCTTAGCTGGGTCTACAGCCACTCCATATACAGAGATGACATGCCCCTAAATGTGGACCTCCTGAATCCAAAATTGGCACTTCGAGACCTTCCCATAAAGTTGGTGCTCTCGGAGTACATCTATAACTATTCATAGGTGTCTCATGTGCTCCTCCTCTGACACTCAATATACAAGGACGTCGTCGATGAAGACCACTACAAACCGGCCCAAGTAAGGCTGGAATATCTGGTTCATCAGTCCCATGAACTTTGTGGGGGAATTTTTCACGCCTAAAGGCACCAATAAGTACTCATAGTGACCATAGAGGTATATGAAAGCCGTATCTGGTATATCCTCGTCCCATACTTGTAACTGGTGATAACCTGATTGAAGGTCAACCTTTGAGAACCACTGTTCCCATCTCAACTGATCGAAGAGGTCATCGATTCTTGGCAGTGGATACTTGTTCTTGACAGTCACCTAGTTTAAGCGCCAGTAATCCACGCACAACCTCAAACATATGTATTCCTTCTTGGTAAACAAGACTAGGGTCACCCATAGTGAAATGTTGGGTCTCACGAAACCCTTTCTCTTCAAATCCTCCAACTGCACCCTCAGCTCGCGAAGCTCTGCGGGAGACATCCGATATGATGATGAAGAAATCGGTGCCATTCCGGGGTGTAAGTCGATGCATAAGTCTATTTCCCGATAGGGAGGTAGTACTAGAACATCTTTGGGAAAGGAGTCCTCGTACTTGGCCACTACTACTGGGAATTGGGAGCTCATCACATCTACTACTCCGAGGGAAAGGCTAGCTAACTCATGAGTGACCGGCTGCACCCTCCTATGCATGAGCTCATTCTGTGCTGCTTGTGTCTCCTTTTCTCTGACAAAGGAAAACCTCATCCCATCAATGCGGATACACCACACTCTTCACCTAAAACAGTCAATCTGGGCATGGACCAAAGATAACCAATCCATACCGAGAATTACGTCATAAGGCCTTGATGCTAATACCAAGAAGTTCCAACCGAAACTCTCACCTCTAAGGGTAAGATCACACTGCCTAAAAATGTGTGTGATCATCATGTCTCCTCCCGTAGGTGTCTCCAAGCGTAAGGATAAAGTTAACGGTTCTACCAGAATATCATGGTTTTGCAGAAGACAAGAGGCTATGAAGCAATGACTGGAACCTGTGCCTATAAGTACGTCAGTTAAGGTAGAGAAGACACAGATTGTACCTTGAATCATCCCTAGAGCCCCTGGGTCGTACACCTCGACCGCATGTAGATGTCCCCACCCCTATCCCCCAGCTCTCTGAGCCTGGTGCAGACCTCTTGGGGGTGGTGGTGGAAGTAAGTCAAAGTGTCTGCCACCACCTGCAGCTCTCCTTGCTCCTCTGCCACATTCGCTGCCTGGTGGGTCTGTCCACTCCACTCTCTGCCTCTGCCTCGGTGGTCCATCCACCACATATCTCTCAGCATCTTGACGGGTTGGACAATACCTAGCGAGATGTCCCTTTCCTTCGCACGAGTAGAACCTCTTCTCCCTAGGATGACTGGATCCATCCTGAGAGCCATGTACTATCGACTCCCTATCCTGGATCCTCCTCTAACATCTCCCACATCCTGATACCTTTGTATGAAGTCAACTCTCCACTGCCGAGGTCCCCGGACCTGTCTGCCTACTACTGACTGTCGTCGGCTGTCTCTACACTTCTAAGAAACTCTCGATCAGCCAGGCTCGCTCGAGCACTCCAGCATAAGTCGAAATTCATAGAGGCATGATAATATCTCGGATGTCCCATTGTAGACCTCGCTTTAAGGCCTGATCTCTGAAGTACTAATCCCTGCCCATATACATTGAGTACCTGGTGAGGTTGGTAAACCTCGATGAATAGTTAACTACCATCATACTGTCATGCTGGAGCTGAAGAAGCTCCTGGATGCGTACTGATCTCAGCATAACCGAAGAGAACTCCTCCCTAAAGAGTCTCTCAAACTCCTTCCATGAAAGTGTCTCCTCATCGAGTCTTTGTGTGGTCAAACTCCACCATCGTCTCGCAGAACCCTAAATAAGGCTCACTCCTAGGATCACCATCTGGTCCGCTGATATCCTCACTAGATGGAGAACTCTAGTCACCGCCTCAAGCCAGTCCTCAACCGCATGAGGGTCAGACTCACCTCACAACCTAAGCGGTCTCTGTCTCTCGAACTCATGGAGCACACTCAGCCTACGCCCCTCGTCGTTCGGTACTGCAGGTACTATGGGATGCTCCACTAGTGTTGGTATTGTAAGTGCACCACGTGGAGGAAATGCCTAGGGAACTGATCCCTGCATCGAAGCCTCATCACTGAGGGGGTCATCCTCGTGATCGTGCTGCTGAATCCTAGTGGGTATGGGTCATGGAGGCATCCTGTAAGGAAACAAGAGGTACCAAGGTTAATGATTATATCTGGATAGCTAATACAAAGGACCTGGAAATCACAACCCATTCCTATATGATGCATATACCATTATTTTATTTCCCAGAAACTAGTTTTTTCATGTATCGAGTCGAAAAGTAGTTTATCAGAGTCCTGTTGTATGGATACATCAGTCGCCCACACCAACACTGGTGTCTCTGACCTGAAAGCTGAGCTCAAAACACTTAACACTATTGCCCCGAACCAATCTCACAGACTCTTGGTCCTATGGTAGAACCGAACACCTCTAATACCACTCTGTCAGGACCCATCCCAGTGGGGCCCATACCGCGACTCCCCAAGCCCACCTCCAATAGAGCAGGGGCTGGTGACTAGCACCGAGTAGGCATATTACTAACATGGGAGGCATACCCTAAGAACCTGTACACACGCACACATGTCTAATCCCACAAATGATGAAATTTAATAAACCACTAATGAAAAAAAGCATGCTTACAACTAAACCAAACCAACTAAGTACGACGGAAAGTAAAGTGATGAAAGTAAATAGGGCCAGAATACAAGCGCACCAAAACAAGACTCTAAAAACTACAAAATCCAACATATAACACAAAGAGGTACTAGAACTTCTGCTCGTATTTGTAGTAACACCTCGTCCTCTGGGGAAACTCAAAAGCTCGGTCCTGTCCTGGCAAGCCCTGGACTCTATCAAAAGGATGCTTGTCTGCACAAGACACGACACGTGCGGGCAAAACCCATACATGGGTGAGTACAAAAATACTCAGTAGAGAGCCCCGAAAAAATACAAAGCAATACACAAAGTAAAGGTATAGTAAACTCTACACAGTATATGTCTACAGAACATTTAGCGGAGAAACACAAACCAAATATACTCAAAACCTAGACCTGTAGTCTAGAGACAAGTCATACAACCACATACCCCCGTCTTGGGATTCGGTTAGAATATTACACAAAGGACATGTTCCAGGAGAACACACTCTATGAGTCTGGTAGCTTTGATGACGTCCGTCCGAGAAGTACTGTCTGTCAGGAAACGTCACGAGAGGTAGTTACAGTCATTACAGGAGACACACTAGTGAGTGGAAAGATCATGATATATAGATACACTCATTATGGGAGATGCACTCTTGAGTGGTAAAGATCACGATACAAATATTAGGATCACTGCAAAGGCTATAGAAAATACCACGACTCATCCAGATTCACCAGCTAGGTAGAGGATCAAAGGCCAGTAGAGTTGGTCACGTCGATGCCTGACTCTACCTAGGGTCAGGAATGGATAGAGGATCTAGCTCCAGGCCTCTCAGAGGGATGCCTGACTCTATCACATAAATTCCTACTGAAGGGATCATACTCTTGTAAAAGGAAACAATTCCTGACCTTCAGAAGAACGAGAAGAAGGGGCACTAACCCAAATGAAACATTTCTAAGACACGGTGGACAAGAGGACCAAGCCATTTTCCAAAAAGTACACGGTGTGTAGAAAAGTCACATTTCATGTCTTCTGACCCTGGGTACTGCCCGTGTACAATTTCCCGTGTCGTAAGGATGGTCATGTATAAAAAGTTATTACACAGCGTGTTGTACAGATTACACACCGTGTCTGATTATTTGGGCTCAGTTCCGTGTACGCTGGCTAAGTGCTCGTACACAGCCTCAACCCGTGTAATCATTACACAGGGTGACCCACGCTACTTGCCTCACCTGGCCGTGTGGTGTAGTACATGACCACTATACCCTGTGTCCATCTATCCCTTGAATACATTCCGATTCCTATGTAGCCGCCTCTTCCATGCTGTGTAGAGAGTACACGCCGTGTTCCGAAGCCATGTAGTCCATCCCGTGTCTGTGTAATTTCCAAAATACACACCAAGATTTGGGGAAAGTCCAACACGCCGTGTGACCAGGGTCACACGACATGTGATTCCTATTTGACCCCCTAAACCGTATCCACTGCCACCGGTACTACACGACATGTTCTTCAGAAGTACATGTCGTGTATCCCAGAATTTTCCAGAAATGACGCTCTTCACCGGTGCACCTCCCATGCTACCCCGTTCATCGATTTGGACATCTAATCGCCACAAAACTATATAATATAGGTCTCCTTGACATCCCGATGTCGTTTCCATTGTTTTTGGGCCTCTGATCGGCTCTGAAAATGCGTTTTGATCCACCCGCATGAAGAACGGTCGAAGAAAAGTAATTCTCTAACCGTTTCGATTCGTCTTCTGCCGTCGTTGTCGCACCTCCGCTAGGTCATAACTATGTCGGATATCCAATTTGGGATTGTTTCATCACAAAAAGGATGTGAAACGATCTGTTGTTCATCTCCCCAAGAAGAACGCGTGAGAGAAGAAAGGGGGAGGAAATCCATAAAAGAAATTGAGGAACGAACCTCCAACATCATTCGTCATCGCGTTGATCCACTCCCGTAAGTAGGAACAAATGGAGCATGATCAAAATGATAAACAATAATCATAGATCAATCCCCAAAAACATCCCAACAGAAAACCTCCCGTAAGAACACATGAATCCACAGATCAAATTGTTCGTGGTTGATCTGTGTTCATAATTTAAATCAAAAACTGGGAAAAAGAATTTAAATAACAAACCCCTGCCTAAAAATGGATTGATCATTGATGAAGAGGTCATGCTACTGTCATCACCGAGATCCTTTAACTTGTTGGCGCATCGATTCTCAACTTTGATTCATCATCGTTCGTCGCCGAGAGTTTTCTCCAAGGCTCCATGGATTCTCTAGAGTTTTCTCTCAATTTTCCGTTAATAACCATCATTCGATTAACCCATTAAAAAGGGGAAGCATGTTTTGTAATTCTATCATGTTGTGGATTCAATGAGTCAAGTTGTTGTTTCTGAGTCATTATGACATGGCATTAATTATTAAAAAGTTTCCCAATCATTGCACTGCAACGAATATTTCCAACTAAAAATAAAATAAACACTGCCATTTATTTTATTTTATTTTACTGAAAATGTTTCAAAATTAACGTTCTCCCTCGACCCACTCTGGTCATGGTTAAACCTGTTATTAGATAAAATCATCATCCCAGACGCAACGGTTCCCTCAGATTTTTAATCCGGGCATCTGTTTGGAAACTGCCCCAACTACGCACAAGTGCCAACTCACTTAACCTAAAAAAAGTTCAAACCACCATTCCAGGATCATCGGGCCTCAGAATGATGTGTCATCTCTGCACCTGGTCTCGTAATAATTCTATATAATATTTAAAAATAATACACGGAAAATCCAAGACATTACAGACATGCAGCAGAAACCTTTTAGTATTCTTAGAAATGCAGTAAAAAGTTCTAATACAAGAATTTTTTTTAAAGTAACAATCATTGTATCACCAATAATACTATCAATGATTCACTAATAACAACACTAATGAGTCACCGATATTAGTGTAACGGTGGCTCATGTTCATCAGTGAGTAAATGACACACCAATAGTAATAACTGTGACTTGGAGTAAATTTTATTAAAATGAACAAGGAGCAGAAAAGTGAATGAAAACTAAAGAATAGAATACTTCCCTGAATCAAATTTTATCATTAAAGATTTAGTAAAGAAATTAAACCCCCTTTTAACAAATAAGAAATATCTTTATAACCTTGAAATATAACTAGGAGACCAAGAACAAAGAATAACCGCGATTTCACAAAAATAGAGTAGGTAATATTTTTATTCTAATTACCAAAATGAAATAACAACAAAGAAAAAACAAGAACCATGGATTACCTCTCATGCAACACTATGTTTTAAAGGTTTCATCTAGAAATTATTTAAGATCTGTTTTCAAAAACAGTGAAGGAATCCAAGCCCTTTGGTTGTCCCTTAAAATAATGTTTCACTCTCTACCCATTAACCAACATGGGTTTGTTTTCATTACCTAAAATTTTAGCAGCTCTACTCTTTAGTACTCTCATAACTGTAAAATTTCCAAACCTCTTGGACATAAGCTTGATAAGAAAAAGTTTTAGTCTAGAGTTAAAGAGAAGGACCTTCTATCCAAGTTTGAATTATTTGGTTTGAATGATAAAATCATGAAACATTTTAGTCCTCTATTTATAAATACTTGAATCGTCATAACACTCTCTCCTGATTTCATCTAAATCACTCCACTCAAGTAATATCCTCTCACCAGCACTCTTAAAATCAAATTTCAAAGCCTTAACTGCCCAAAAAGACTTTTTTTGCAACTCCATAGGTAAATGAATGCATTTTCCAAACAACATCCTGTAAGGAGACAAACCTATTGGTGTCTTGAAAGTAGTTCTATATGCCCATAAAGCTTCATCCAATTTAGGATACCAGCCCTTCCTAGAATTTGACATAGTTTTCTCAAGTATTTTTTAGTTCCATATTTTAAATTTCCACCTATCCACTGGATTTTGGATGATAAGGAGTTCTAGTTTTATGAACACAACAATATTTTTTCATCAAAGACTTAAATTTGAAGTTCTTAAAGTGTTTTCCATTTTCACTAATAAAGGCTTTGGGAACTCCAAATATTGAAAAGATGTTCTTTTTAACAAATTTAATTATATAATTATATTTATTGTTGGGAAGTACAATTGCCTCAACCCATTTTGACACATAATCAACAACAAAATGTATGTACTCAATCCCATGAGAAGATGGGAATGGACCCATGAAATATAAAACCCAGACATTAAAAATATTTAATTCCAAATTCCTTTTGGGGTGACTCATGCTTTCTACCAATATTTACTAACCTCTGACACTTGTCACAGCCAACCACAAGGCTCCTAGAATCCTTAAAAAGAGTAGGCCAATAAGAACCATATTGTAAGACTATCTGACCAGTCCTTTCACCACCATGGTGACCTCCCCAAGGTGAGGAGTGAAAACTCTCTAAGATTGACAACATCTCTTCCTCAGGAACACACCTCCTCAGAATACCATCAGTTCATCTCTTAAATAGTAAAGGATCATCCCATAAATAGAATTTAAGTGTAGAAATGAATTTCTTCCTTTGGTTATTGGAATTTGTTTTGGGAAAGACACCTGCTTCCAGGAAGTTGGCAAAATCTACATACCATGAAGATTTCCCAATAGAAATAGAGAGCAGTTTTTCATCAAGAAAATAAGATTTATTTCCCTTGAATCTTCAGATTGAGTAAGAGGAAGCCTAGATGGGTGGCCAGTAACTAGATTTTCAGCACCATGCTTATCCCTGATCTATAAATCAAACTCTTGTAGTAATAAAATCCATCTAATCAGCCTGGGTTTAGTTTTATTAGAAAAAAAATAATTCAAGGTAGAATGGTCAGTGAAAATGATAAATTTTGATCATAAAAGATACTGTCTAAACTTCTCTAAAGAAAAAAAATAGCCCACAATTTTTTTTCACTAGTGGTATAATTCTTTTGGGCCTCATCTAGCAATCTGATAGCATAATAAAACACATGTAACTTCCTATATTTCCTATATCCAAGGATAGCACCTACAACCATGTCACTAACATCACACATAAGTTCAAAAGTTCGTTTCCTATCATATGCAGTGATGATGGGTGATGTAGTGAGTTTCTATTTAAGAAAATTAAAATATTTCAAATAGTTTTCATCAAAATTGAAAGGGGAATACTTAACATGAAGAGAATAGAATGGATTAGTTATTTTGGGAATGTATTTTATAAAACTCTAGTGGAAACTTTCATTCCCTATAAAACATCTAATACCTTTTACATTTTCAAGAGGTGGTACTTTTAGAATGAAATAAATATTAGTAGTATCCACTCCTAAACCTCTCTTGGACACCTTATGACCTAAAAAATACCCTCTGTGACCATGAATTTACACTTCTCCCAATTAAGAACAAGGTTGGTTTCAATACATATTTCCAAAATAAACTCATGACTTCCAAGACATGTATCAAAACTGCTTCCCACAATGAAGAAATAATCCGTGAAAACCATAATGATTCTTTCAATCATATCAGAAAAGAAAGATATCATACACCTTTGAAAGGTGGATAGAACTCCACAAAACCCAAAGGGAATCCACTTGTAGGCAAATGTCCTAAAAAGGAATGGGAAAGTAGTATTTTTCTGATCCTCTAGAGTAACATGAATCTGGTTGTAACCAGAATACCCATCCAGGAAACAGAAAAACTCTTTTCCTGCAAGCTTATCAATCATTTGATCAAGGAAGGGAATTAGAAAATAGTCATTCCTAGTGGTTTCATTAATCTTCCTATAATCTATAAATACTCTCCATTATGTGGCTTTCCTAACTTATATTTCTTCATTTGTTTCATTCTTGACCATAGAAAAACCTCCCTTCTTGGGAACAACCTGGACAAGGCTGACCTAAGCACTATCAGAAATGGGATATATGATTTCAGTGTCCAACAGTTTAATGAATTCCTCTCTCCCAACATATTTTATGTTTGGATTCAATCTTCATTGAAACTATGCCCTATGCTTATGGTCAGGATCCCCAGGTATTTTATGCATGACATATGAGGGACTAATACCCTTTATATCAGCTGGGGTCTAGCCTATGGCAGATTTAAACTTTTTCAACACACTCAACTATCTTTTTTCTTGATTTTCATTAAATAGAAAGAAATTATGACAAAAAACACATTCAAATTCACTCAAAAGTCTCTTAATTTCAGAAACATAGGACTCTTCTACAGTAAAAACTAGAAAGTTGTCCATTTCTGGAAAATTATCCAGATTTGGTGTTTGAGAAGAATTGTTAATTTGTGAAGCACATAAGTCATGATTTTCAACTTCCAAATGAGTTTCATTAACAAATGAATTATTTTCAGATTCTTCAATGTTTTTAGTTGAGATTTCATCCTCTAAGGACCCTACTATTGAATAGTTTTCAAAAAAGTTTTTTCCTCCAACATTTTTAAACACATTGAATTATTCTTGTTGTTCTCCAATTTTAAAAATAAGATGAACCTTAAACACATAAATAACAGTGCCAATGGTGGCCAAGAAGGGCCTACCCATAATGATGATACCCTCTTGATCACAATCAATGTCTAACACTAAAAATTATACAGGAAGAAATAACTTCCCTACCACAACTAGCAAGTCATCTATCTTACCTATAAAATGAGTGAAAGATCTATCAGCTAACTATAGCATGACTATGGTAGGATGATGATCACCCAACCACAAATGTTTAAGTAGTGAGTATGGGAGAAGATTAATGCTAGCACCTAAGTCACACAAACAAATGATCTGATCATAATTTCCTAGGGTTCATGGAATAAAAAAACTACCAGGTTCTTTCACTTTTGGTGGGATTTTCTTTTAGAGTACAATGCTACACTATTCAGTGAGGTTGTAAGTAGAAAATTATCCCAGGGTCCTTTTATTTCAAACAATTTTCTTAAGAAGTTTCTTGTAAGAGGGAATTTGAATTAAGTCTTGGATGAATGTAGTGTTTACTCGATGTTTGGAAAAGAGACCATGAAACTAAAGAATTTTAGCCATGGTGTTACTTTGAGGTTTCAGCTTTTCAGGGAAAGGGATGGGTGGGGAAATATTTTAGAGGACAGTAGGTATATATCTCACCTCTACCTCAAATTTTTCTTTTCCTTTAATCCTTTAATTTTTAGATGATATTTCAACTTGAATCTCAGGTGAAAAATGCAGATTCTTATCATTTTCTACACCTTTTTGTGAATTTACAACTTGTGAATGAATTAGATTTTTATTAACATATTCAATAAGATTTTCATTTTGGGCATTTCCAGTGTCTTTTTCCACAATAGTTTGAGTATTCATCCCACCTCTTGTTACTATAGCCATGGAATTATCTCTTGGGTTATGTTCAGTTGTGCTTATAATTCTACCTTTTTCCATAGATGAATAATCTCTAGCAAGTTGGCCTAGCTGTGTTTCCATGTTCTGCATTCTCACATTATTTTTCATTTTATCTAACTCATATTGATTATGTTGTTTGGTTATCTAAGTCATGTATCTTTCCTATTGAGAGTTAATTTTTTTCAAGATTAAATCAATATTAGAAGAAATTTGATTATCATTGGTTTCTTGTGCATTTGAAGACTCACCCCTATTTTATTTTGAAGTTTTTGTCTTGGGTGGTTAGAGTAATTAGGGGAAGTGGATTATTTAATTAGGCCTTGATCTTTCCAGGATAGATTGGACGGTTCCTATAGCATTGATTATAATTGCTTGAAAATGGATCTTCTTTAGGAGGCATTCTAGGACCATAAATGTAGAGACCCCAAACTAGACGTACATAGACATTACATTACTTTTTCCGAATACTTAATACATAACAAAAACAGACACACAAGGACCGTAATAGTATACTATTTTTTGGAAAATCGGAACATAATATTCTAATCGTGGTGAAGATATTCAACATCTCCCATAAAGATATTCCCCTTTGTTTTCTAACCTAAAACCTTTCTTAATATCCTGGGGAAAGTCAAACATATAAAGGGTGAGCTCAAATGCTCAGTAAGGGTAAGCATGGAAAAAATAAGACAAATCATATACATTTGAACTAAAAAACATGAACATAATGTTTAAACATCAAAATCTTGAGCAATGACATAAAACATGGTAGTACGTAAGGCATAGATCATAATGGAACATCAATCATGATAAAATATCATGGGAATAAAACATATAATTGTGGAAAAATATTAAGCACATGATATTATTTCTATAGTAGCCAAGGCATTGCTGCCAAGACCATCGTAGTGGATGAAGTCCCTTACTGAACCGAGTTCACTCCTCGTTTCAGTCTTGTATCACTGAACCAGATTAACTTGCCATTCCAGCCATGTCTATCTCATGAGATATAAATCTTTACCCAATGCATTTGAGGGAGATATATTTCCACTCATCTCATAATGAAATCATTATTACTTGTGCCACACCATAAACATAAATCTTTCATCATAACCCAAAGAATAAAATGGGTTTCATAAACATCATCCCATCATAACATAATCCATATAAAACAAATGGATATCATTTCATCATAAGAAAAGTGAAACCATGTAAATCATAGAGACATTATACTTGAAACATACACATATAAAATAATGTCACCTTAGATGGAAAATAGCTTTGATAAAGAACATGAAATGAATTCTTGAGGAAAATATCATTTCTTTTTCAAAATCATTTTCTTTTCACAAAATGCCATGAAATTTTCAAAGGAAAAGATTTTTTTGAAAATAATCATGAAATATTGTGGAGGAAGCTTCTTGAAAATGAGGCTTTATGAAACCATAAAAATCTGTTCATTCCGTATAAGTTAAAAAAACATTCTTCTTGTACTTTTTCCGGAAAAGTCAAAAAGTAACTCATATGGTAAACAAAAGAAAGATTCCTTACGTACCATGTAGTAAAAGTAAAAAATGGGTAAAAAGGACTTTAAACATACATGAAACCACTTTTAGAAAATAGGGACTTGAATGATAAATATAACCCTAGTAAATACTTGTGAATAAACAATCTCAGATAAAAATGAGATTGGAAAAGTTATCCCTTACGTTAGGTACGATATGCTTTGTATGTATCCGAACCTCCTGTATAATGATTTAAATAATGTCATTGACTTATGGAAGAATCATATTCATTGTTATGATATCATATATGGTTCACTTATGACTTTATATTACCTGTTCTTTTGTAAATTCCATGATAAAGCAGCATTTTGGGTAAAATCGTTTCATTTATCGTACGTGTTTCAACATTTTGTTCTTGATATTATTACTTATATCCTGATTTACATAATTCCATAATATAAAAAATTATTTATATATAATATATATTCAGTATATAAATATATATGATAGATCGATAAATTGAATGAAATACACCGTTCGTGGATACTTTAGGTTGTGCGTACCCATGAACACTGTTTTCGTTTCAGTATTGAATTAAATGGAATTAAGTAAATGAAACATATATGTACATAAATCCAGTATCATTATTATGTAATATCTTTCATGATTATTTATTATATATACTTTATAATCATACTTGAATGGTTAATCATGGAAAATGAATCTCATCGCGTTCGTGGAGACGGTAGTCTGTACATACGCATGAAAGGTGATATCATTCCCATGATCGTGGGATTGTATTGAAGTGTATGTATAATATTTCAGAATCAATATCACTTTACAATAATCATATATAGTTATTTATTTAAACCATTATACCCATCCATGTAAGGTGGTGGTGGAAAAGAGATTACACCACGGTGTGGAGACGGTATTCCATAGGTACGCACGCGTGGTGATTTTGTTTTCCGTAGGATGGATAGAAAGTGAAATAGGGTTGTTTCATATTTATAATAACATATCAGTATATAAATAATACTGATGTTATTACTTTATAATGAAACAACTAATGAAGAGGAAGTAGAAGAAGAAAGGAACTTGAAAGAGTCGGTAGAAGATATTACCTCTTCCTCGACGCACCTCCTTTAAAATTATTCATAGGGCACTAGAGTTTGTATTTTGAGAAGACCAAAAACTCTATGATATAACTAGAGAGGTTGAGAAGCGGAATTGGCAGGGTTTGGCAGAGCTACAAGGCTCAAAAGGGTGTGAAGAGAAGAGGGAAGGGGTTCCCTTTTTATAAGGGAGGAGAGGGGTACACTACCAGAAATCCCATTTTTACCAACGCTTATATCACAACGGTTTATCAAACTGTTGGGAATGGTTATGTGTACCAATGGTTTTAAGAAAACCATTGGTATAGAGGATTTTATGAAGAAATTTACCAATGGTTTGTAAAACCGTTGGTATAGGCCTCAATTAATACACTTTTACCAATGGTTATACACTAACCGTTGGTATATGTTGGAATCTATGCCACCTTTACCAATGGTTTAAATAATCAGTTGGTATAGTACTACATTCCCAACGGTTTTTTAAAACCTTTGGGAAAGTTTTCCCCTAAATCCAGTTCGGGTGTCCAGTAGCCCCTCCGCTCGATTGTAGTCCCCCTCCACTCGACTGCAACCCTAAATTGAAGGTCTCCCGACGCTCTCTCGTTACCCAGTCTCCAAAACTCCATCTATCCTCTTCAATCAAACAATTTTTCTGTTCTACACTTCAAATATGTAAGTTCTACCTCAGTTATAATGTTCTTCACCTATTTTTTTATTTTTTATTTTGATTTGACCTAAAAGTCTGGGATCTCTCTATACAAAGAATCAGAAACTCGTTCCACTCACAAATCCATCTTAAATCAGAAAATATTTTAGTTCTACACTCTAAATCTATAAGTACTACCTTAGTTTTAATGTTTTTCATATATTATTTTTGTTTTCTGTTTTAATTTGGTATAAACTAGGTTGTGTTGATTATGGCATGTGAAGGTTAGTGATATTGAGGATGAATTGGATGTTGGTTGTGTGATGGATTGGAATTGTGATGTTTTTTGGATTAAGTACTGTTAATTTTCAATGAATTATTTGGGTATTTACCCCCTTTAACAGAGCCCCCACTCCTCATGGACCCTGGACACCCCCCCTCTTGGACCCTGGATAGTCCCCCCCTCCTGGAACTTGGACAGCCTGACCCCCCTCTTTCTTGAAACTTGGACAACCCCCCTCCACCCTCCTCCCAGGACCTTGTATAGTCCCCCTCCTTCCTGGACCCTAGGAAGCCCCCCACCCTCCACCCTGGACCCTGGATAGCCCCCCTCCTTGATGGACCCTAGACATCCCCCCCTCCTTCCTGGACCATGGACAACCCCTTCTCCCCTTCTCCTTGACCCTGGACAGCCCCCACCCCTCTTCTTGGACCCTGGATAGCCCCCCACCCCTCCTCTTAGATCTTGGACATCCCCTAATCCCCCTCCTCAACCACCAAATACCCCCCCACTTAAAAACATTGACCACCAAACTTGGACAAGCTGGATTTTCTCTAAAAAGATAGATTTGATCCTCAAACCACCTCAATAATATCCTAAACAGTGCTTATAATGTGGTTTTCACCACATATCATCCAATTGTATTCCAAGTCACTAGTCTATCCTTCCTTGGCTAGATTTTACAAAAATCGTTCAACCTTAAGGATCCAAATAAAAATAAATTGATATAAGACATTTGATAATGGATTAAAATTTCAAATTGGGTTCCAATGAGGAATATTTGAGATATTATGCATCATGTCCATGAGTAAATCCATTTTTATATATCCGATAAGTTATTTTTCACAATTTTCACACATTAATTGTTTTTAAAAATGGGACAAACATTTATAAGGGTTCTAATATATAAAAATGAATCTATTTGTGGATGCAGCTTAACCAACAATGTCTAGCTTGTCTGCCTCTTCCATGATCATCGATGTGTACATCCCGTCTCCATCTGTCCTTGCACAATGGGTGACTCAGCATCTAGCTGATGATGAGCGCCATATTCTCTTACTTCCACACCATATTCACACCCACTACGCTCCTGAAGTGATCAATCCCACTAAGCATCCCTGTGAGCTTGATGACAAGGCCACCAGTTCTTGTAAGAGGCAGAGGAGTTCTCAGCTGATGGACCAAGACGATTGACCAGTGTCCATACATCTGGATGAAGACGTAAAACTTAGAGCTTCCTGGGAGGCAACCCATGTTCTAGAGTTTCATCATTTTTCTTTTTTTTACTTGGTTTTAGGAAAAAAAACATGGCATGTATGCAACAATTTTTTTGCTACTTCGGATCTGTATGTGCACTTGTCATTACTCTGCATGATTTCTTCTATTTTGTCTGATCCTTAGTGTTATTTTTTATGAAATTATGTGGCTATGTTCTATCTATGTGTAGATTTTACTGGTACATAAGTATGTGCACTTTTCATTATTCCATTCTTTCAGTGCTTAGGCCGATGGTACGAGGGAGGTTCGTACCAGAGGTAGACGAGCATCTCCGCGTACCCGACTAGACCCTTCTCCTCCGACCAAACACATTAGGATTCTGTTGAAACTTAAGGGAAATGATCCATGGGTCAAATTTGACGTTTATAAGTCAACCCCACCTCAATAAAAGGCACGGTGTCACCAGGATCACTCAAACTACCTCTCCTTTGTTCAAAATTGACTTATTTTTAAGTGAAATCAACAACTGACATATGGGAAACAAAAAAAACGCCTTCGGATTGTGTTGAAACTTTAGAAAAACGATACATGGTTCATATGTGACATGTAAAAGTCAACTCCGCCTCAATTCGATGCGCGGTGTGTCCGGTATCACTCCAAGTGTATGTATTTTGTTTAAAATGGACAATATTTTACGTGCATACACCAATCCAATCAAACAGCTTTTTATTGTGTAGATACTTTTTCACAATTATCCATGACTCATATGTGTCATGTACGAGTCAACCCCGCCTCAATTCGAGGCTTGGTGTGGCTGATACCACTCAAAGTGCCTCTGTTTTGAAAAAAATGGACTTAATTTTAAGTGAAATCAACAACTGACACACGAAAAACCGACCAAACACATTCGGATTTTGTTGAAACTTATGGAAAATGATCCATGAGTCAAATTTGATGTTTATGAGTCAACTACAACTCAATACGAGGCTCGGTGTGGCCGAAAACACTCAAAATGCCTCTGTTTTGTTAAAAATGGACTTAATTTTAAGTGAAATCAACAACTGACATACGGTAAACTGACCAAACGCATTCAGATTATATTGATACTATAGGAAAACGATACATGGGTCATATGTGACGTGTAAGAGTCAACCCCGTCTCAATCCAAGGCGCGGTGTGGATGGTACCATTCAAAATGTCTCTTTTTTGTTCAAAATGACTTTAATTTTAAGTGAAAACAACAACTGGCATACAGAAAACCGACCAAATGCATTCCAAATCTGTTGAAACTTTAGTAAAATGATTCATTGGTCATATGTGACGCGTACAAGGAAACCCTGCCTCAATACAAGGCACGGTGTGGCCGAAACCACCCAAACTGTCCATCTTTTGTTTAAAATGGACAATATTTTACGTACATACGCCAAACCGATCAAACGGATTATGATTGTGTTGATAATTTTGAACAATGATCCATGACTCATATGTGATGTTTACGAGTCAACATTTACTCAATTAGAGGCCCGGTGTGGCCGACACTACTCAAAGTGCCTCTATTTTGTTAAAAATGTACTTAATTTTAAGTGAAATCAACAACTGACATACGGAAAACCGACCAAACACAATAGGATTATATTGAAACTTAAGGAAAACAATCCATGAGTCAAATGTGATGTGTAAGAGTAAACCCTGCCTCAATACGAGGCTCAGTGTGGCCGACACCACTCAAAATGCCTCTGTTTTGTTAAAAATGGACTTAATTTTAAGTGAAATCAACAACTGACATATGGTAAACCGACCAAATGCATTCGGATTCTATTGATACTACAGGAAAACAATCCACGGGTCATATGTGACGTGTATGAGTCAACCTTGCCTTAATCTGAGGTGCGGTGTGGATGGTACCATTCAAAATGTCTCTCTTTTGTTCAAAATGAGTTTAATTTTAATTGAAAACAACAACTGGCATACGAAGAACCATCCAAATGTGTTTGAAATCTATTGAAACTTTATGAAAACGATCCATGGGTCATATGTGATGTTTAGAAGTCAACCCCGCCTCAATCCGAGATGCGGTGTGGCCGTAACTACCCAAACAATCCCTCTTTTATTTAAAATGGACAATATTTTACGTACATACGTGAAACTGATCAAACGGCTTCTGATTGTGTTGATACTTTTGAAAAAAAATACATGAATCATATGTGATGTGTATGACTCAACTCTGCCTCAATTCGAGACCCAGTGTGGCCGAAACCACTCAAAGTGCCTCTATTTTGTTAAAAATAGACTTAATTTTAAGTGAAATCAACAACTAACATACGGAAAACCAACCAAACGCATTCGGATTATATTGAAACTTAAGGAAAACGATCCATGAGTCAAATTTGACATGTAAAAGTGAACCCCGCCTCAATACGAGGCTCAGTGTGGGTGAAACCACTCAAAATGCCTCCGTTTTGTTAAAAATGGACTTAATTTTAAGTGAAATCAACAACTGACATACAGTAAACCAACCAAACGCATTTGGATTCTGATGATACTACAAGACAATGATCCATGGTTCATATGTGACATGTAAGAGACAAACCTACCTTAATCCGAGGTGCGGTGTGGACGGTACCATTCAAAATGTCTCTCTTTTGTTCAAAATGACTTTAATTTTAAGTGAAAACAACAACTGGAATACGAAAAACTGACCAAATGCATTCTGAATCTGTTGAAACTTTAGGAAAACGATCCAAGGGTCATATGTGATGTATAAGAGTCAACCCCGCCTCAATCCGAGGCGCGGTGTGGCCAGAACCACCCAAACTGTCCCTCTTTTGTTTAAAATGGACAATATTTTACGTACATACGTCAAACCGATCAAACGGATTCTGATTGTGTAGATACTTTCGAACAACGATCCATGACTCATATGTGATGTTTACGAGTCAACCCTTCCTCAATTAGAGGCCCGGTGTGTCCGAAACCACTCAAAGTGCCTCTGTTTTGTTAAAAATGGACTTAATTTTAAGTGAAATCAACAACTGCCATACGACAAACTGAACAAACACATTCAGACTATATTTAAACTTATGGAAAACAATCCATGAGTCAAATTTGACATGTACGAGTAAACCCCGCCTCAATACGAGGCTTGGTGTGGCTGACACCACTCAAAATTCCTCTGTTTTGTTAAAAATAGACTTAATTTTAAGTGAAATCAACAACTGACATACAGTAAACTGACCAAATGAATTTTGATTATGTTGATACTACAGGAAAAAGATCCATGTGTTATATGTGATGTGTAAGAGTCAACCTCTCCTTAATCCAAGGTGCGGTGTGGCCAGTATCACTCCAAGTGTATGTATTTTGTTTATAATGGACAATATTTTACGTACATACGCCAAACCAATCAAACGGCTTCTGATTGTGTTTATACTTTTGAAAAATGATCCATGACTTATATTTGATGTGTACGAGTCAACCCCACCTCAATTAGAGGCCTGGTGTGGCCGACACCACTCAAAGTGCCTATGTTTTGTTTAAAATGGACTTAATTTTAAGTGAAAACAATAACTAACATACCAAAAACTGACCAAATACCTACGGATTCTGTTTAAACTTTAGGAAAATGACCCATGGGTCATATGTGACGTGTACGAGTCAACCCCGCCTCAATACAAGCTGCGGTGTGGCCAGGACCACTCAAACTGTCTCTCTTTTGTTCAAAATGGACTAAATTGTAAGTGAAATCAACAACTGACATACGAGAAACCTACCAAACACCTTCGGATTCTGTTGAAACTTTATTAAAATGATCCATGGGACATATGAGATGTGTATGAGTCAAGCCCACCTCAATCCGAGGTGCGGTGTGGCCGGAACCACTCGAAGTGTCTCTCTTTTGTTTCAAAAGGACATCATTTTTAGTGAAAACAACAACTAACATACGGAAAACCAACCATATGCATTCAGATTCCGTTGAAACGTTAGGAAAACAATCCATGAGTCATATGTGATGTGTAAGAGTCAACCCCACCACAATATGAGGTGTGATGTGGCCGAAACCACTCAAAATGTCTCTCTATATTTTAAAATGGACTTCATTTTATGTGAAAAGAACAACTAACATACGAAAAACCAACCAAACGCATTTGGATTCTGTTGATAATTTAGTAAAAGGATCCATGGGTCATTTGTGATGTGTAAGAGTCAACCACACCTCAATCTGAGCCTCGGTGTGGCCGCCACGTCTCAAAGTGACTCACTTTTCATTGAAATGGAAAACATTTTAAGTGAAAAAAACAACTGACATACTAAAACCCAATAAAACGCATTCAAATTCCATTGAAACTTTATTAAAACGATCCATGGATCATTTGTGATGTGTAAAAGTCAACCCCACCTCAACCTGAGGCGCTGTGTGGTCGGAACCACTCGAAGTGTCTCTCTTTTGTTTCAAAAGGACATCATTTTTAGTGAAAACAACAACAGACATACGGGAAACCAACCAAATGCATTCATATTCCATTGAAACATTAGGAAAACAATTCATGAGTCATATGTGACGTGTACGAGTCAACCCCACCTCAATCCAAGGTGCGGTGTGACCGAAACCACTCAAAGTGTCTCTCTATAGTTTAAAAGGGACTTCATTTTAAGTGAAAAGAACAACTGACATACGAAAAACCGACCAAACGCATTCGGATTCTGTTGATACTTTAGAAAAAGGATCCATGGTACATTTTAGATTTGTATGAGTCAACTGCGACTCAATCCAATCCTCAGTGTCGCCGCCACGACTCAAAGTGACTCACTTTTCTTTGAAATGGAAAACATTTTAAGTGAAAACAACAACTGACATACTGAAACCCCAAAAAATGCATTTGGATTCCATTGAAACTTTTGGAAAACAATCCATGGTTCCTTTTTGATGTTTACGAGTCAACCGCGCCTCAATCCGAGCCTTGGTGTGGCCGGGACAACTCAAAGTGACTCACTTTTCTTTGAATTGGAAAACATTTTAAGTCAAAACAACAACTGACATACTGAAAACCGACAAAACGCATTAGGATTCTATTGAAACTTTAGGACAACGATCCATGGGTCATTTGTGACATGTATGAGTCAACCCCACCTCAATCCGAGGTGCGGTGAGGCCGGAACCACTCGAAGTGTCTTTCTTTTGTTTCAAAAGGACATCATTTTTAGTGAAAACAACAACTGACATACGGAAAACTGACCAAATGCATTCGTATTCCATTGAAATGTTAGGAAAACAATCCATGAGTCATATGTGATGTGTATGAGTCAACCCCACCTCAATCCAAGGAGCGGTGTGGCTGGAACCACTCGAAGTGTCTCTCTATAGTTTAAAATGGACTTCATTTTAAGTGAAAAGAACAACTAACATACAGAAAACAGACCAAACACATTCGGATTCTATTGATACTTAAAGAAATGGAACCATGGGTCATTTGTGACGTGTATGAGTCAACCGCGCCTCAATCCAATCCTCGGTGTGGCCACCACGACTCAAAGTGACTCACTTTTCTTTGAAATGGAAAACATTTTAAGTAAAAACAACAACTGACATACTGAACCCCACAAAACACATTTTCATTCTGTTTAAACTTTAGTAAAACAATCCATGGTTCATTTTTAATGTTTACGAGTCAACCTCACCTCAATCCAAGCCTTGGTGTGGCCGGGACAACTCAAAGTGACTCACTTTTCTTTGAATTGGAAAACATTTTAAGTGAAAACAACAACTGACATACTGAAAACCAACCAAACACATTAGGATTCTATTGAAACATTAGGACAAAAATACATGGGTCATTTGTGACATGTAAGAGTCAACCCCACCTCAATCCAAGTCACGGTGTGGCCAGGATCACTCTAAGTGTCTCTCTATAGTTTAAAATGGACTTCATTTTAAGTGAAAAGAACAACTGACATACGGAAAACCGACCAAACACATTCAGATTGTGTTGATACTTTAGGACAAGGATCCATGGGTCATTTTTGATGTGTACGTGTCAACCTCTCCTCAATTTGAGCCTCGGTGTGGCCACCACAACTCAAAGTGGATCACTTTTATTTGAAATGGAAAGCATTTTAAGTGAAAATAACAACTGACATACGAAAAACTGACCAAACGCATTCGGATTCTATTGAAACTTTAGGAAAACAATACATGGGTTATTTGTGACGTTTACGAGTCAAACCTGCCTCAATCCGAGTCGCGGTGTGGCAGAGATCACTCAAAAATGCCATTTTTTAAATGAACCACATTTTAAGTGATAATAAGTGGCATACGGAAAACCAACGAAACCCTTTCGGAATATGTTGATACTTTAGGAAAATGATCAATGGGTCATGTGTGACATGCAATAGTCAATCATGCCTCAATACGAGGCATGGTGTGACCAGTACTACTCCAAGTGCATGTATTTTGTTTAAAATGGATATCATATATAGTAAAAACACCTGTATATGAAAAACCGATCAAATTATGAATTGAATTCAAAATTTCACATATAATTGTCATCTAAATTTGAAATTGAATTCTAAATGAATTTTAAAATGAATTCTAAATTAAATCTAAATGAATTTTAAAATTAATTCTAAATGAATTCAAAATTATGTATCTTTATAAATACGTTATGAATTCTGATTTAATTCTGAATGTGTATAGTTTCAGGATGTATTATATGTTAAATGTATATGAATTTGTTCTGTATATGTATATGTTATTTGGTTATTGCAGGTAAAGGATAGGTATTGAAGAATCATAGGTGAATGGAGACCCTGCTCCTCCCCTGTGCAAATTTCAGGCTGCTGTGCAAATTGCAGGCTGCTGTGAAATTTGCACAGCATAGGCTATGCCAACGGTTTGAAACCGTTGGCATAGTCTTCTAAGGAGGTTTATACCAACGGTTCAGATGGAACCGTTGGTATAAAATCTTTCCCAATAGTTTCAAACCTTTGGGAAAAGATGTATAGTTGGATTTTTCCCAACGATTTTGAGTGAACCGTTGGGAAAAGCTAGAGATTTTGTTGGGTTTTCCCAACAGTTTACATAAAACCGCTGGGAAAACATATGCCAATTGTTAATGTAAACCGTTGGGATAGGTTGATTTTTCTAACCTATCCCAACTGTTCTTTATAAACTATTGGGAAATTTTTTCCCAACAGCATACTTCCCTATGGTTTGCAGAACCGTTGGGATAGATATTCCCAACGGTTATGCGGCCTTTCCCAACAGTTGTGAACCATTGGAAATGCCTCTTTTTCGAGTAGTGGCACCTTTGAAAAAACTTAAAATATTATTTTATAATAAAGTTATATTCAGTTTATAATAGCTAAAAATTGATTTATTTTTACTATAAAGTGGGTATGGGTCGAAAAACTCTCAACCAATAGGTTTTAGACAAGTTTAGGTTACTATTTTAACCTTATCATTTAGATTTAACTCTAAGTTAAATAATTTAACTTTTACCGTGTCTTCTTATTTTATTACAATATATTGTTAATAAACTTACTAAAACAATCCAAACGAACCCCAAGTGGTTCATTATTAAAATATATAACCTTATATAAGTCATTTTTCCGAACCTTAGATTTTTAGGAATATAATAACAATTAATAATATAATATTTTTTTAACAACAATTTTATGTCAATTTTGATACTATTTGGTAATTGATTTTTGTAAAAATTATAACAACATGATTAGTTCTAAAAAAGTTAATTAAATCAATACTAACATGTCATATTAACCTATAAAATTAGTGGAATTCATAAAAAGTCTCAAATTACATATATTTGGGTATTTATAACATCAATTATGTTAATATTTCATTAATAAGGTAATTACTGCATCATCATTGTCTCATAAATAAATTAGATTATTTTATGTATAAAAATTATAAATAAAATAAAATTATCTATGAAATTTTTTTAGCTTTCTAATTAATATTTATAGTCGAATTTATCTTATGTATAACCCTATATTAAAAATGTTTTAGTTATTAAACATTGATTTTAACTATTTTAACTCTTTTTTAAATAAAATAATAATAGGTGTCCTAATCTAATCCAAGTGGACCTAAAGGGTAATATTTTATTACTAAGGTTGTTTTTGGTCAAACTTAACTTATACAATAGAATTAGGACATGTGTTAGGGTAATAATAATATCATTTTTACCCTTAATTACCCTATTTACATTTAACCGTGATAAATAAAAATAAAAAGTTACTATTCACCAAAAATTACTTTTATCTTATTGAACCACATTTTACTCTTTGATATTAACCTTGTCACTCAGATTTTCAAATTTCCAGTCACAGAAGAGGTAAAATTAAGTTTTATGTAGATTTTCAAATTCTCCTAGGAGGTGGGTAAAAGACGGTGAAAAGTTCAATAAAATTTTTATATTTCTAAAATTATTATAAAATGACTCAAATGAATTACATTGAACTTATATAGGTATTATGTATCAATTTTGACCTAAAATAAATTTTAAAAAAATAAATAATTATTTAAATAAAAAGTCAGTTTTTAAATAGTAACCTAGTGTTTTCACTATTCATCAAAAATTGAAAGTTTTCAGAAAAAAACCAAAAAATCACCTTGGATAATTTCAATATTCCGAATCCAAAAATGAAGTCCATTTTGCAAGATAAAATTTTTAAAATTTCAAAAAGTGGGTATTACTATTCATAACAGCTAGTTCATAATAATATTATAATAATATCTCATTTAGTGAAACTTGATATTGCGTATGACACATGCTATCGAAGAATGTCTTGATTGCGTGTAATTCAATCCAAGGCATGGCTGCGTGTAGTGAAATCTCAGTTTGGTGTTGCGTATAACATAATCAAAACTTATTTCATTTATACATTAAACAAAATCTATACTTAATGTTGCATAAAATAATTTCCACAAAACGAACTTGAAATTGTGTGTAACACGAGCCAAGAATAGTGTTGCGTATACTGCAATCTAATACAGTGTTGTGTATAGTACACGCTAATCTTGGTGTAGTGTATAATAGAAGACATCAAAGAAATTAAAAATAATATATCTCATAAAATCTCGGGGTGTTACAATAATTAACAAAGTTTGATTTTTCTGTTTGTTGGGATGGCATATCAATGTTAGGACATAAGTTTTCAGTATTCCCAAACATTCCACATTGTGAAAATTGTTCTCTTAAATATTGGTTGGTGTTTTGATAGCCAAGTGGATTAACATTTTGTTTTGAATTCTGGTTCATTAAAGATTGTAATTGGTTAGTGATTTCAGAAAGTTGAGCATGAGTTTTATTTGTTGAACTTGTGTTAACATTATCATTTCTATTGACTCTTTTCATTATTGAATTTTTATGTTGTAAATTTAGTGAAACGTTATTAAAAATTTGTCTCAATTATTCATATTTCTTATCAATATAATTACCCCCATCAGCCTAATCAACTAGATTCTTTCCAGAGGATGACTGCCCTTCATTGCAGGTGTCCATGAGAAGGTGAGATGGGAGTTGATGATGGGGACACTGCCTAATCAGGTCCCTAAATCTGTGCCAATATTCATGAAAATCTTATCCATCCTCTTAATAAAAACTAGTGATTTTTATTCTAATTTCTCCCTTAATTTTTTGAGGATAAAACTTCAAGATAAATGAGTTATACACTTGATCTCAGTTTTCAAAATATTTCTCATCTAGTCTCAAAAACAAGTTCCTAGCATCCCCTTTAAGGAAAAAGGGAAGGACTCTCATTCATAGCTCTTTGTATGTGAGTCCTTGAAGAGGAAACTACTGCACAGTATTGTAGAAATATCTAATGAAGGCTATAGAGTCCTCATTATAGAGTCCATTAAATGCAGGCATCACTGAAATGTGTGATTTTTGGAGCTCATAGTTTCAGCCTCTAGAAGATAACCTAATAGAAGATGGATTTCTTGAAACTTTAGGAAGTTGGAACTCCATCATACTAGGCCTTTCAACTCCATCTAAGAGTCTTGGCTGATTTTGAATGTTTTTATATGCAGAAACTCTCTCATCTAGATTTTCCATTTCAAATTTGTTTTTCTTTCTTAGAGAAGTCAAATGGTTATCTAATTCAGGGTTTAGAGACTCTAATATATAAGAAGTAGAGCTAGTGTTCATGAAATAAGTGATAAAAAGTGAAATTTATGAATAACAACAAAAATAGAACAGTAATACAAAGAAGTTGACAGAATTGAATTTTTAAACAGTCTTCATTTTTTCAACTTTTTGGAGTTTTTTCATATGTGATTTTTTAAAGAGTTTTTTTATAAAATTTAATGGCTCATAACTTCCCCAGAAATAGTGCCAAAAACTTTATGCTTACTATCATTGAAGTCAGTCAATGTTTAAAATTTATAATCCTACTAACTACTATATATGTGGAAAGTAGGGTCGAACCCACAGAGAATGAAACTTTGATAAAAACGTTTTTAAAACTATTCAAAATACCCAACTGTTATCAACAGTAGGGTAGATTTCCTATTTTTTTTACATTTTATATATTTTTAATTCTTATGTGCTTTTATAATGAAGTAAGTTAATACTAATTTTTTATGTTTTTCATGTAGACTAAGATGAAAGAGAAAAAAAAAATTAAAAGAAGTGAACAAAAAAATATAGAACGCTGATAAGTTAACTTCCAGAATGTAATGCCCAGGGAAAAATCTCCATTCTACAAGTATTAAAAGCTTTGAAATTCACATTAAAATTGTTGTAGTGTACCACTATTTAAATAGAATGACTTACTTCCCTCTCTAGGAGTTAATTCTGATATGTTGATCATGTTTAGAGTTCGCCACTCTAAAATAGACCAACTGAGATAGTAATTATTTGAAAATGACAATAGGATGAACTCACTATAAGTACTGAAGTATAATGAATATATTATATTTTGAAATATGTTTCCATGATTAATCTCTCCAACTGATTGTGAAATTTTGAAATTATGTTCTAGTGGTATAATCAATTGAATGAATTTAGTATTGATCTCGTTAATCAATACAAAATACATCAAAATGATTAAGTGAAAATGAAAATTAAAATATAACTAGGGGAACTTCAATTTATCCTTGAACTAAATCAGTTAGCTATAAAACATGTTCATTATCATTAAAGAAATTTTAACATACTAAAACAGAGTACAAATACTAGAAAATGAGGGAAAAATAATTCCCCAAATGATGTTCTGCTCCTAAACTCCTTCAACTCTAGGAAGTGGTTCAAGAATCACCCTATTTTCTTTCTTTACTCGGTTATGGATCATTTAATGTGTGAGTCCTTTTATAAGTCAATTTTTTCATCTCAATTCTCTACTTATGTATCATGCTGTCATAATTTGCACTTCACCCCCTATTTTCCACTAATTTAAAGGATCCCTTACTTGTGCATCGCACATGTGTGTTTTTTTGTGACTGACTCGTCAAACTAGTTTGCCCTTGTAACTAACTCCTAGTGAGTTAGTTGAATGCACTTATTCATTTTCCCATCTCTTGGATGAACCTACGTAAGAAAAACAAACAACACAGTTAAAACATGTAGGAAATAATTAAATAAAAAAATAATTTAAGAAAATATATTCTTAAAAATTATTTTAAAAAAATTAATAAACTTTTGAATAATTTTATTAAATAAATTATTTTATTAGTATTATTAATAACTAGTAATTATATTATTATTGATTAAAAATAAAATAAAATTATTACTGAAAAGTTGTTATAAAAAGTTTAGTTAATAATTTAAGTATTATCAGTTGATTGAATTTCTTAATAATAAAGTCATTATTAAAATTAAAGTATAAAAGGTTTTATTAATTATTAATTTTAAATGTTATATTAAGTTATTAATTTTTAATAATTAATATTATTAATGTAAATAATTATCATTAAGTTTATTATTATTTAAAAATTTAAATTATTACCAATTTTTAATTAAATAGTTTAGTTTATTTTTAACTTATTCATATTTTATTTTATATATTTAACTATTAAAAAATTATTTAATATACAACATTATATAATAACTTATTTATATCAATTTAGACGCTATTATTAATTAATTTAGTTTAATAAAGTTCTGTTAATGTTAATTAAATTACATATTAAGTTATATGATTCTTAAATATCTTTTAATTTATTATATATTTATAATTAATAATGTTCAATATATTTAGTTTAGTTAATTTTTTAATTTTTTAATTTTATTAAAGTTTTCTTTTAACTTATTTTTATTTTTAATATTTTCTTCTTCCTCCTCCCAATCTTGGCGTAGTAAGGGGAGGTTTTTTTATGGAGTGATCAAGCAGTGCTCAAGCTCAGCGGTAACCAGTGGTGAGCTCCTCCTCTCGCATCAGCTTCCTTCTACCCAATAGTGTCCAGCAACGTCTGCCCAGTTCACAATGGCGCACAACTCTTACAACTTGATGAAGTTTCTCCCTCAGTGGTGGGTTCCTCTCTTTATCTTCATAGAAACTAGTGCCTAAAACTTCGTGGCTCAGCCTCCCTCATCTGGCGGTAGAATCAGGTGGGTCACGGTCTCCTCTGGTGCAACACAATAGCTCATGGTGGCAGTCCAGTTAGGCTACTTCTCCTTGCAGTGCGGCGCATCCTCGATTTTTCCAGGCAATGACAGATCCTCGAGCTCGGCCTCCAGCTGCTCGATTTCCCTCTTCTTGCGATTCTCCTACTGTAGTAGAAGTGCAGAGGCTAGATGTTGCGGGTTCTGTCTGAGATTCAGCTACTCCATGGCATTGAGGTTTCATGTTCTTTATATATACATATTTTTAGTTCTGATTTCTCACGATAGTTTAGGGCTGGTGAAATGGTGTTGAAGTTGTGTAGAGATCAGAATTTTGAGATTTAACTGATCTGGTTCTCTGAGCTGATTCGATTAATTTGTGATGGAGAGGATTCAATAGAGAGACCAATGGGGAAATTATAGAATGGTGACTAGTAATTAGAGCAGTGGAGTCACAGGCACGGGTCGGTGATGGATCTGTATTGGTGAGAAATAGTGGAGTCACCAGTGACTTGAAATTCGGATGATGGGGAAGAGGTGTGTAGCAGGGGAGAATAGTGAGATGGAGCAGTGGTGAAAGGGTCACTGTTAAAGATAAAAAGGCTATCGATAGTAAAAATGAAATGTTACTGAGAGTTAAGAAAAATAACGGGTCTCCGTTGGTCGTGAAAAAGAAGGTAAGGTCACCAATAGTTTATAAAATATTAAGGTTACCGATAAAGATAAATAAAATTTCACTGATGGCCATAAAATAGAAAAGGTCACTATTGGTTATAAAAAGAATAACGGTCAGTAGTGGCCTAAAAAAATAATGGTCACCGATAGTTATAAAAATAAGGGTCGCCATTAGCTTAAAAAAGGGGTCACCGGTGTCGATAATCATCTGCATCGGTAGCATATAGAAATAAAACTAACAGTGATACACAAAAATTAAAACTACATAAAATGTAGAGACCCAAAGCATGACGTACATGGACATTACATTAATTTTGAGGAATACTTAATACATAACAAAAACAAACAGACAAGGACTGTAATAGTTTAGTGTCTTTGGAAACTCAGAGCATAATCTTCTAATCGTGGTGAAAGATCTTCAACATCTCCAATAAAGATATTCCCCTTTTGTTTTCTTACCTAAAACCTTTCTTTATATCATGTGGAAAAGAAAACATATAAAGGGTGAGCTCAAATGCTCATTAAGGGTAAGCATGTAGAAAATAAAACAGACCATATACATTTGAACATAAAAACATGAACACAGTGTTTAAACATCGAAATCTTGAGCAATGACATAAAACATGGAAGTATGTAAGGAATAGATCATAATGGAACATCAATCATGATAAAATAGCTTGGAAATAAAACTTGTAATTGTGGAAAAACATTAAGCACATGATATGATATCTATAGTAGCCAAGGCATTACTACCAAAACCATCTTAGTGGACAAAGTCCCTTACTGAACCGAGTTCACTCCTCATTTCAGTCCTATATCAATGAACCAGATAAACTTGTCATTCCATCCATGAATATCTCATGATACATAAATATTTACCCAATGAATTAGAGGGAGATATAGGTCCCACCCATCTCATAATGAAATCATTCTTACTTGTGCCACAAAATAAACATAAATCATTCATCATAATCCAAAGAATAAAATGGGTTTCATAAACATCATCCCATCATCACATAATCCACATAAAACAAATGGATATCATTTCTTCATAAGAAAATTAAAACCATGTAAATAATAGAGACAATATACTTGAAACATAAATATTCTAAATAATGTCATCTTAGATGGAAAATAGTTTTGATAAAACACTTGAAATGAATTCTTGAGGAAAATATCCTTTCTTTTTCAAAATGATTTTCTTTTCACAAAATTCCATGCAATTTTAAAATAAAAGGTTTTTTTGAAAATAGTCATGAAATCTTGCAAAGTAATCTTCATGAAAATAAGGCGTTATGAAACCATAAAAATCCATTCACTCCGTATAAGTTAAAAAAACATTCTTCTCGTACTTTTGCCGAAAAAGTCAAAAAGTACCTCGTATGGTAAACAAAAGAAAGATTCCTTCCATACAATGTGGTAAAAGTAAAAAGGGTAAAAATGAATTTAAACATACATGGAAGAAAATTGAACATTTTATGAAAACATTTTGAGAACATATGGACATGTATAATAAACATAACCCCAGTAAATACTTAAAAATAAACAATCTCAGATAAGAATGAGATTGGAATAATTATCCCTTACCATATGTCCAATTTCTTCTTTATGTGTACAAGACTCCTATATAGTGGGTTTAAAAATATTATTAACTTGTAATAGAATCCTAATAATATTTATGATATCATATATGATTCACTTATAACTTTATATTATTCGTTCATTTGTCGATTCCATGTTAAAGGAGCATTTTGGGTAAAATCGTTTCATTTTTCGTCCGTGTTTTGACTTGTAATTATTAATATGATTACTTAGAACCTGATTACTTAATTACAAAATATAAAACAAGATTTATATATAATATATATTCATAATATACATATATATAACAGATCGATAAATGTAAAGAAATACACCGTTCATGGAGACGGTAGGTCATACGTACGCATGAACGCTGTTTTTCATTTCCTTATTGAATTGAATGGAATTAAGTAGATGAAATACATATATATATATACATAAATACAGTAGGATTATAATTTAATATATTTCATTATTACCTATTATATATACTTTATAATCATTCTTGAATTTTTAACATGGAAAATGAATCCCATCGCGTCGTGGAGACGGTAATCCGTACGTACGCACGAGGAATGATATCTTTCCCATATTTATTTAATGGAATTATAGTGGATTATATAATATCATATAATCAGTATGATGTTATAATAATCATATATAGTTATTCTTTACACCATTATACCCATCCAAGTAAGGTAGTGGTGGAAAAACTGATTACACCATGACGTGGAGACGATATTCCGTACGTACGCACGCGCGGTGATTTCATTTTCCGTAGGATGGATAGAAGATGAAATAGGGTTGTTTCATATTTATAATAACATATCAGTATATAAGTAATAATTATGATTTTTCATTATAATGAAACAACAAAATAAGAGGAAGTAGAAAAAGAAAGAAACTTGAAAGAGTTGGTAGAAGAGATTACCTCTTCCTCGACGCAACTCCTTTAAACTTCTTATTAGGGAACTAGAGTTGGTCTTTTGAGAAGACCAGAACCTCTATGATATAAATAGAGAGGTTTATAAGTCGAATTTGTAGGGTTTGGATGTTCTTCAAGGCTCAAAAGGGTGTGAAGGGAAGAGGGAAGGGGCACCCTTTTTATAAGGGAGGAGAGGGGCACCTTTGAAAAAACTTAAAATAGTATTTTATAATAAATTAATATTCGGTTTATAATAGCTCAAAATTGATTTATTTTGAAGATAAAGTGGGTATGGGTAGAAATCCTCTCAAACAATAGGTTTTAGACAAGTTTAGGTTACTATTTTAACCTTATCATTTAGATTTAACTCTAAGTTAAATAATTTACCTTTTACCGTGTCTTCTTGTTTTCTTACACAATATGGTTAATAAACTTACTATAACAAGAAAAACAAAACCCAAGTGGTTCATTAGTAATATATATAACCTTATCTATTTCATTTTGTGGAACCTTATATTTTTATGAATATAATAACAATTAATAATATAATATTTGTTTTAAAAACTATTTTATGTCAATTTTGACACTATTTGGTAATTGATTTTTGTGAAAATCATAAAGACATGATTAGTACAAAAACCGTTAATGTAATCAATACTAACATGTCATATTAACCTAGAAAATTAGTCTAATTCATAAAAAGTCTCAAATTACATTTATTTGGGTATTTATAACATAAATTATGTTAATATTTCATTAATAAGGTAATTACCTCATCATCATTGTGTCATAAATAAATTACATTATTTAATGTCTAAAAATTATAAATAAAACAAAATTATGTAGGAAATAATTTTATCTTTCTAATGAATATTTATAGTCTAATTTATCTTATGTATAACCCTATATTAAAAATGTTTTAGTTATTAAACTTTGATTTTAACTATTTTAACTCTTCTTTAAATAAAATAATAATAAGTGTCCTAATTTAATCCAAGTGGACCTAAAGGGTAATATTTTATTCCTAAGGTTTTTTCTGACCGAATTACACTTATCCAATAGAATTGGGACATGTGTTAGGGTAATAATAATATCATTTTTACCCTTAATTACCCTATTTACTTTTAACTGTGGTAAATAAAAGCAAAAAGTTACTATTCCCCCAAAATTATTTTTACCTTATTTAACCACATTTTACTCCTTGATATTAACCGTGCCTCTCAGATTTTCGAAATTCCACTAACAGAAGCGGTAAAATTAAGTTTTATGTAAATTTTTAAATTCTCTTAGGAGGTGGGTAAAAGACGGTGAAAAGTTTAATAAAATTATAAAATGACTCAAATTAATTACATTGAATTTATATAGGTATTATGTATCAATTTTTACCTAAAATAAATTTAAATAAAAATAATAATTTTTTAATTAAAAAGTCGGTTTTTAAATAGTAACCCATTATTTTCACTATTCATCAAAAATTGAAAGTTTTTAGAAAAATACAGAAAATTCACCCCTAGGATAATTTCGATATTCCGAATCCAAAAATGAAGTCCATTTTGAAAGATAAAATTTATAAAATTTTAAAAATTGGGTATTACTATTCATAACGGCTAGTTCATAATAATATTATAATAATATCTTGTTTAGTTAAACTTGGTATTGCGTACTACACACGTTATCGAAGAAGGTCTTGATTGCGTGTAATGAAAGCCAAGTCAGGGCTGTGTGTAGTGAAAGCTCCGTTTGGTGTTGCGTATAACATAATCAAAACTTATTTCATTTATACATTAAACAAAATCTATACTTAATGTTGCGTAGAATAATTTCCACAAAATGAACTTGAAATTGTGTGTAACACGAGCCAAGAATAGTGTTGCATATACTACAAGCTAATACATTGTTGCATATAGTACAAGCTAATATTGGTGTAGTGTATAATAGAAGACATAAAAGAAATTAAAAATAATATATCTCATAAAATCTTGGGGTGTTACATTCTAGCCCCCTTAAAATGAATTTCTCCCTCGAAATTCGTCAGGGTTATAAATGTTTTACTACTTGAAATTTTCTTTCATAGAAACACAAATTGTAAAAAGGAATACTAAAAATTCATTTTAAAAAAGGAAGTTAGAATGATAACAGTCACCCAAAGTAACTCATCATTGGGTTTCCACATAGGAAAACATAGGTGAAAATATGGATATGGAAGAGAAATATAACCATCAACTTCTGATGAAGAGTGGTAGAGGACATGGAAATGAAAAATACAACAATCACAAAGCCATAAATTTGTGATGATCTAAGGTACCATCTAATTAATCAGATATAAGGGCACTAGGACAATATTTTTGATTTTCAAGATCATTTCCCTAAAGTTTAAGAAATTGGTATTAGAAGAAATACTTTCTTCATTTTGGTACAATCTCACCGTTGGTCTTTCCTTGGAAAATTTCCACTTCATCTATTAAATAAATGAATTTTTATTTGTCATTCGTGAAGTGTTAGCAGATCTTGTGATAGAATGATGGGTCATTCCATCTCTCTCAAACAAAAGGTTAGAAAAAGTTATCAAAAATACATAAGTCCATCTATAGTGAGATTAATCATATATTGTTCCTAAAATGGACTTATACTTCATATATAATACTTCTTAATATAATAAAACTAGTTTCTACTAACCAGAGACTTCATGTAGGCTAGTGGTAGGCGATAAAGGCATGTCACACTTCAGTTGGGGGTTCGATTCTCATAGCCTTGTTCGATATGACGCGTTGTCGCCCATCCTGAAGGTTGTCCTTTTTCTAAAACTACATTATTATAACATCCCATCAATAATATCAAAAATGTTCTATCCTTAAACAATACTAACTTATGTCCAACTTAATCCATTTCAATCTTTAGGCTTATCTAAAATACTTCTGTCCAATCTTATAGTAGAAAGAAAACGATTACTAGAAATATCATCAAATAAGCATGTGAATACCATCATTTATCCCCCATATATCATACGATATATATTGTTGGTCAAATTAAAAACATGTGAATACCTTAATAATGTATTCTCTTGAAAAATTAATACCCATTGACCCTTAGTGAAAACATGAATGCTGTCAAAATTTAAAACTTTCCACATACCAAAATCCCAAAATTTCTATATACTCAAACCATGATATAACTTTGTCCTTATATCAGTCATGAGCTCATTTAATTTTTTCTCTTTCGCTTCATTATGCACATATCATCTTCTTTCCAAAAATATTTCAATCACTTTTCATGGTTATTGGTACAATATAATTATTGAAAACCAATACATAGATATTCCAAAATTCCACGATGCCATAAATGAGATTCCATGATACTATTTTGAACTCCCATTACATAAACACACTATCATTACACAGTATCATTTTCATACTCAACATCACAAATATTTATCACATGTGACTTCCCTTTATCCTTTTCCTTAAGATGTTTCTCACGTTGATCATCATTAACCCTTGGATTAGGGCATTGATTAGCATAATTCCCCATTTCCTTTCACTTGAAGCATTGAAGTGTTGGTGGTGCGTTCTCTGTAGTCTTTTCTTTATTCACATCATTAGAAACCCTTTTTCCATTACTTCGACACTCAGTTGCTAGATGACCTTATTTTCCACACTTAAAACATTTTATAGTCCCTTTAATAAAATCTACACCATGCTTCTTTCCACACTTTGAGAATAAAGAAACATTCATCTTCTTTTCACCATTATTCTGAGATTTCTCCTTGAACTCCATCTTTTGTTTCTTGTCAAAACCATGAGATGGATATGTAACACCAACTTCCATTTCTACCTTGATAGCGCAACATATAATTTCTTCATAGCTACTGAAGTATCTTATAGCTAATTCCCTTAGAAGAATTGTTTTTAAGCCACTGAATAATCGATCAACATTACTTTCAGGTTAGATGATAAATCCAGATGCATACCTGGCAAGCCTTGTAAAATTTTCTTCGTATATACCAATAGATTCATCATCCTTTTGCTTAAGCTCAAGGAAATCCTTTTCCATAATTGTTCGAAGAATACGAGGGAAGTAATTATTGGAAAATAAGTTCTTAAACTCATCCCATTCCATGGATTCAATTTCATCTCGGGGCCTCATATTCTTAATTAGAGTCCACCATTGATCTGATTCACCTTCTAAATGGTAAATAGCCAGAATGACTTTTTCATGTTTCGAATAGTGAGGTATGGAAAATATCATTCCAATCTTACTGATATATTGTTCAGCAACAAGTGGATCAGAAGACCCACTGAAAGAAGGTGGATGTTGCCTCATGAAGGACTCAATAGAATATTGTTCCCTTCTATGCTCATTTGGAAGGACAGAATGATTCATAACTTGTGTAAGTACAACAATAAGATTTTTCACTCCATCTCTCATAACATTGGTTTGTTAAGGAGGACAATCATTGCATTTCCCATTACATTGATCAATACGGTTCCTTCGGGTTCCAGCCATCGTCTAAACCCCAAAAAGAATAGTGTGAGAGTCAAAAATCATGTTAGGGAAAAAAACATAATAAAGGGAGAGTACCTTCAATATATAAAATCTTAGGTTTAATTCTACGATCGTTATCGTAATTCTAGGACAATAACCTATACTTATACTTAACCTTAGGGACATCCCTAGACATACGTTAGAAATATATCTAGGGATCTCACTAAAGTTTTTGCATCCTAGTTTCCAAATGTTAACTAAACCTTTCCTCTAATACCGACTATAGAGACCCAAATCTTAACGTACATGGACATTACATTAGTTTTGAGGAATAATTAATACATAACAAAAACAAACACACAAGGACCACAATAGTTTAGTGTCTTTGAAAACACGGAACATAATCTTCTAATCGTGCTGAAAGATCTTAAACATCTCCCATAAATATCTTCCCCTTTTTTTTCTTACCTAAAACCTTTATTTATGGGGAAATCAAAACATATAAAGCGTGAGCTCAAATGCTCAGTAAGGGTAAGCATTTAGAAAATAAAACAAACCATATACATTTGAACATAAAAACATGAACATAGTGTTTAAACATAGAAATCTTGAGCAATGACATACAATATGGAAGTACATAAGGAATAGATCATAATGGAACATCAATCATGATAAAATAGCTTGGAAAAAAACTTCTAATTGTGAAAAAAATAAGCACATGATATGATTTCCATAGTAGCCAAGACATTGTTTCCAAGACCATCTTAGTGGACAAAGTCCCTTATTGAACCGAGTTCACTCCTCATTTCAGTCCTATATCACTGAACCAGATTAACTTATCATTCTAGACATGTCTATCTCAGGAGATATAAATATTTACCCAATGCATTGGAGGGAGATATAGGTCCCACACATCCCACAATTAAATAATTCTTACTTGTTCCACAAAATAAACATAAATCATTCATCATAACCCAAAGAATAAAATGGGTTTCATAAACATCATCCCATCATCACATAATCTATATAAAACAAATGGATATCATTTATTCACAAGAAAAATAACACCATTTAAATAATAGAGACATTATACATGAAACATAAACCTACTAAATAATGTCATCTTAAATGGAAAATAGTTTTGATAAAACACTTGAAATGAATTCTTGAGGAAAATATCCTTTCTTTTTCAAAATCATTTTATTTTCATAAAATTCCATGCAATTTTAAAAGAAAAGGATTTTTTTGAAAATATTCATGAAATATTATAGAGTAAAAATCCTGAAAATAAGGCATTATGAAACAGTAAAAATCCATTCACGCCATATAAGTTAAAAAAACATTCATCTTGTACTTTTTCCGGAAAAGTCAAAAAGTTCCTCGTATGGTAAACAAAAGAAATATTCCTTCCATACGATGTGGTAAAAGTAAAAAGGGTAAAAATGACTTTAAACATACATGGAAGAAAAGTAAACATTTTATGAAAACATTTTGAGAACATATAGACATGCATAATAAACATTACCCCAGTAAATACTTACGAATAAACAATCTCGGATAAGAATGAGATTGAAATAATTATCCCTTACCTTATGTCCAATTTCTTCTCTATGTGTCTCAGACTCCTTTATAGTGGGTTTAAACATATTATTAACTTGTAACAGAACCATAATTATATTTATGATATCATATATGATTCACTTACTACTTTATATTATCCGTTCATTTGTCAATTCCATGTTAAAGCAGCGTTTTGGGTAAAATCATTTCATTTATCATCCGTGTTTTGACTTGTAATTATTAATATTATTACTTAGATCATGATTACTTAATTCCAGAATATAAAACATAATTTATATATAATATATATTTAGAATATACATATATATAATAGATCGATAAATGGAAAGAAGTACACCGTTCATGGAGACGGTAGGCCGTACATACGCATGAATGCTATTTTTCGTTTCCTTATTGAATTGAATAGAATTAAGTAGATGAAATAAATATATATACACATAAATCCAGTAACATTATTATGTCATATATTTCATGATTTCCTATTATATATACTTTATAATAATTCTTTCAGTGTTAACATGGAAAATGAATCTCATCGCGTCGTGGAGATGGCAATCCGTACGTAGGCACGAGCGATGATATCATTCCCATATTTATTGAATGGAATTGGAGTGGATGATATAATATCTTAGAATCTATATGATTTTATAATAATCATCTATAGTTATTATTTACACCATTATACTCATCCAAGTAATGTGGTGGTGGAAAAAATGATTACACCACGGCGTGGAGACGTTATTCCGTACATATGCACGCGCAGTGATTTCGTTTTTCATAGGATGGATAGAAGGTGAAATAGTTTTGTTTCATATTTATAATAACATATCAGTATATAATTAATACTGATGTTATTACTTTATAATTAGACAACTAAATAAGAGGAAGTAGAAGAAGAAAGAAACTTGAAAGAGTCGGTAGAAGAGATTACCTCTTCCTCAACACACCTCCTTTAACCTTCTTCTTAGGGAACTAGAGTTGGTCTTTTGAGAAGACCAGAACCTCTATGATAGAACTATAGAGGTTGAGAATAGGAATTGACAGGGTTTGGATGAGCTTCAAGGCTCAAAAGGGTTTGAAGAGAAGAGGGAAGTGGTTCCCCTTTTATAAGGGAGGAGAGGGGCACCTTTGGAAAACCTAAAATATTATTTTATAATAAAATAATATTTGGTTTATAATAGCTCCAAATTGATTTATTTGGAAGATAAAGTGGGTATTGGTCGAAATAACCTCATACAATAGTTTTTAGACAAGTTTAGGTTACTATTTTAACCTTATCATTTAGATTTAACTCTGAGTTAAATAATTTAACTTTTACCGTGTCTTCTTGTTGTCTTACACTATATGGTTAATAAACTTACTATAATAGGACAAACGAACCCCAGGTGGTTCATTATTAATATATATAACATTATCTAAGTCATTTTTCCGAACCTCAGGTTTTTATGAATATAATTACAATTAATAATATAATATTTTTTTTAAAAACTATTTTATGTCAATTTTGACACTATTTGGTAATTGGTTTTTGTAAAAATCATAACAACATGATTAGTTAGAAAAAAGTTAACTGAATCAATAATAAAATGTCATATTAACCTATAAAATTAGTTTAATTCATAAAAAGTCTCAAATTACATTTATTTGGGTATTTATAATATCAATTATGTTAATATTTCATTAATAATGTAATTACTGCATCATTATTGTGTCATAAATAAATTAAATTATATAATGGATAAAAATTATAAATAAAATAACATAATGTAGGAAATATTTTTATATTTCTAATTAATATTTATAGTCGAATTTATCTTATGTATAACCATATATTGAAAATGTTTTAGCTATTAAACTTTGATTTTAACTATTTTAACTCTTCTTTAAATAAAATAATAATAAATGTCCTAATCTAATACAAGTGGATCTAAAGGGTAATATTTTATTCCTAAGGTTGTTTTTGGTCGAATTAAACTTATCCAACTGAATTAAGACATGTGTTAGGGTAATAATAATATCATTTTTACCCTTAATTACCCTATTTACTTTTAACCGTGGTAAATAAAAGTAAAAAGTTAGTATTCACCAAAAAATATTTTTATTTTCTTGAACCACATTTTACTCATTGATATTAACTGTGTCTCTTGGAATTTTGAAATTCCATGCACAGAAGCAGTAAAATTAAGTTTCATGTAAATTTTCAAATTCTCCAAGGAGGTGGGTAAAAGGTGGTGAAAAGTTAAATAAAATTATAAAATGACTCAAATGTATTAAATTGATCTTTTATAGGTATTATGTATCAATTTTTACCTAAAATAAATTCAAATAAAATAAATAATTATTTAAATAAAAAGTCGGTTTTTAAATAGTAACCTAGTGTTTTCACTATTCATCAAAAATTGAATGTTTTCAGAAAAATACCAAAAATTTACCCTAGGCTAATTTCAATATTTCGAATCCAAAAATGAAGTCCATTTTGAAATATAAAATTTATAGAATTTCAAAAAATTGGGTATTAATATTCATAACGGCTAGTTCATAATAATATTATAACAATATCTTGTTTAGTGAAACTTGGTATTGCGTACTACACACGCTATCGAAGAAGGTATTGATTGCGTGTAATGCAAGCCAGGTCAGGGATGCATGTAGTGAAAGCTCCGTTTGGTGTTGCGTATAACAAAATCAAAACTTATTTCATTTATACATTAAACAAATTCTATACTTAATGATATGTAGAATAATTTCCACATAACGAACTTGAAATTGTGTGTAACACGAGCCAAGAATAGTGTTGTGTATACTGCAAGCTAATACGGTGTTGCGTATAGTACAAGATAATCTTAGTATAGTGTATAATAGAAGATATCAAAGAAATTAAAAATAATATATCTCATAAAAATATCAGGGTGTTACATAAAATGAATTTAAAATTAAAACATATGTTAATTAAATAAAAATATTGAAAATAATTAACCGATTAAAAACATAAAATCCCAAATACAAAGATTAAAATTTAAAAATTTAAAAAAGTCTAATTAAAACTGAATTATAGTTAAACTTTAAAATTTTAAAATTACAATTTAAATTATTAATTGATAACACTTAAATAAAAAGCTGGATTAATGTTAAACTAAGATGATAGAATACTTGCATTAAAATTTATTAAATGGTCTACAATGAGTAGAAAAGGATCACGTCAGTGAAACAATAACTCACCAATAGCTCCTTCTAATCTCACCAGTTGACTAAAAACAAAATTTAATGACGTATGAATTTAACTTCATACTAAGAATTAAATAATTAATTTTTTTGAAGCTCTTAATTAATTAATTAAATAACTAAGCGAATACTTAAAGTAAAAATCTCACTATTTCATTAAATTTAAACTTAAATTCTTAACATAATTAACAGGATGATTAAACATATTAATATATAAAGTTAATATATTTTAAGGAAACTGAATTAAAATATAAAACATTAAAATAAATACTATGTTAGATAAATATAAATATGATGATTAAATAATTGTCTAAAATAGATGTTAGTTTAATAAAAATTCAAGAAGATTTAAATTAACAAAACTAATTAATAAATAATTAAATTAGAAAAGTAAAGTATGGTTAAAATAATTAATTTAAAGACTAAAAATAAATAATTAAATATAAAAAATGATTAATTAAAAAATTTAATTTCAAAAACATAAAACTATAAATAATTATCTAAAAGTGTAAAATTAATTAATTAAATCCTTAAAAAATAAATAAAAAGATGTAGACAAATTATGCAAAAAAATAAGGCCACATCAGTTTCCACTTCCATTTCATTATGATCCATTTCACATGACCTTATCTTTTCTGGGTGCAATGGATTCCATGATGTTTTAGTATTTTTTGGGGGCTCCGGTGAAAGTGGATATTTTGGGGTGCTCTTTTGGCATGGTAGTGACATTCGTGGTGGCTCGGTAGTCCCACTGTTCCTTTTTCAGGAGCATTGTCGATGAACATGTCTCCATCAATCATCCTCCTTTAAAGGTTCTTATATTTATTTGCCATTTCCTTTGGGTTTTTTTGTATGTTCTTTATTTCTTTTTCTATAAAAGTGGATTGGATGGGGGATCTGGTTTTTGGTGGTAGCTTCTAGATTCCCACCGATGACTTATTTGTTTGGATAACCCATTCATCATCATATTCCATGGTGCCTTTCTTTAGTGATCTCTTCAATATCTTCTATTGTGGTGTACCAATTATTTGTTCACTGTAGTCCCAAGTCTCAGTGATGGGATGGGTGATGCAAGTGTTTGGAAAGGCGTTGATCAGACATGTGATGTGTTCCGTAATGTATTCCTTCTATTGTTTTTTCGGTGGGTCTGGTGTTGGGATTAACCCCTTGTCTGGCCCTATTTTTTCCCTTTTTGTTGTTATTTGTTTCATTTATCACTTAACCATAAAGTGATTTTATTTATAAATACAAATAATTGGTGGTGTTCTAAGTCTCTAGTGTGATATTGATACCCATATAAATGATTTAGTATAGGTAACAAATGTTTTGTTATGAGGACTGTTGGTGGGTGCAGGAATCAATTAATTTATAGGAAAGAACCAAAGTGTCTTTTTTGAATAAGTTCATAACTCATAATATAAATAGTGGTTATTATGGTTCTTAAGAGTGGTGATTTTAAATCTTTTCACAAATAATGTGTGGTGGAAAATACTAGATATTATATGACATATGATGATATAAAATTATAATTTTAATTGAAATTAATTATGAAATATATTATTGAATTTTTTATAATTTTCTAATTTAGAAATGTGTTAATGTAAATCATTGATGAGTAATGGGGTTATAGAACACTTAACTTGTTCCAAGATAGAAAATAGATGTTATTTTCATGAATTTAATTCATATATTCCCAAAATTAATATGTAAGAATAATATTTTTTGGGTTGTGGTGGATAATTCCTTGAAATAAGTGTATTTTTTGAATTTATTATACATTGTTGAATAACATTCTTAGTATGAATTATATGGTGGAGTTAATTTTTATATTTGGGGTTAACAATGTTATAATGGTATATTGAGATCCATGGTTTCTATTTATATTATATAGGTGACTTTAGATTGTTTTGGAGATGTATTTGAAGATGATATTGATATATCATAAAAAAAAACAGATGGTTATACGTGGCATGATATTCACATTTAGGAAGATATTCTTTGATCATGTCTTCCTAATATTATATGGTCTCAAAAAAATCATCTTTAATAAGTATAATTGATTTATTATAATATTTATTAATCATTTATATGAATAACTCCCATACCCCCATGAGTTTAAATTATAAATTTTCTTTAAATCCTAATGTGCTCAATTTCATGTTTCGCACACACAAAAAAACAAAAAAAAACTATAAAACATTATATAACCACTAAAATACAGCCATAGAATTGGTGAGTAAAAATAGATCTCAATGTGTTATGAAATATATATAGATAAAAAAATAAGTCATGAGAAATGATAAGGTATCATAATAAATTAATCTTTTGTAGTTGAATAACTAATAAGACTGATTTGTGATTTAAAATGTAACCATTCTAAAAAATTTCTTTTTATGTGCATTATTTTATGTCATAAAATATATTATGGAAAAATTATATATTTTTAATAAATAATATAAATAATATACTAAAACTAATTTTATATTTTTTTACAGGAATTAAAAAAAAATATTTTTAATACTTAGAAAAATTATTTTCCTATAAAAAAAATTTCCTCATAATATTTTATAATTTTTATTAAAATAAAAAATGAGAAATTTTAATTCTAATATGAAATAATATTTTTTATATAGAATTCCAATATTAATTTATGAATATAATTTGATATGTTTATAAAATAAATGATTTGTAGGGGATTAGTGAAATTCTAGTTTTAAAAAAACATTAAAATTTAACACTTTATAAGAAAGATCTATAAGTGTAAAATATCTTAATTTGTAAAATATTTATTTAATTTTTATAATTATACATTTTAAAAATACAATATTGAATTTATAAAACCATGTTTCAATATTCTAAGGGATTATGTAATATTTTCCAAAAAAACAATTATTTTGTATTTTTTTCAATTAAATATTATTTTGGTAAAATTTAGATTTGGATTAAATTCAATGATAATTATATTTTATTGATTTATAACATGATAATTTATATCATGAAAATAAATTATATTAATTATTTTTCCATACACATAAATGTCTTGCTTAAAATTAATTTTTTATAAAAATAGGTTTTACACATTTCTTGATCTAATATTAAACTTTAGTCTTATTATACAAGGAAATTTTATCACGTAGAATGAATTTGAAATTTTTAATAAGTAGTTCCAAATTCTGTAATAATTTCTCTTTTATTATTATTTCTAATAAATTATTATTTTTTTTTGAAAACTAAATACCTCTATAAAACCAAAAATTGTATATGTGAAACCATTAAGAGTAAATGAATTAATAACATGTCTAAAACATGTTTGAAAATTAATTGTTGATAGATTATAGATTTTATATGATCCCCACCTAATTATTTTTCATTTTGGAGTCTTTTTTATAAGTGAAACATGTGATATCTTTATATTAAGCTGACATATTACAAAAATAACACTCTAACCACTTATAAATGTGGCCTATAACTTTACCTTTAAAAGAAAACAAAAAATTTGGTTTTATATTCAAATTTTACTAATATTCCATCCCCATGAATCCAATTTATTTTTATTTACCCTATGGTCATAATATATATCCTTTGGACAACAATTTTCAAGGATTCATTCAAGGGATTGCTCATCTCCTCGACATGAGAGCTTTTTTTCTAATTTACTTTATTTTCCCTCTTAATTTCCCAAATGTAATTTTCTAAATAAAATATAATGAAATCAGTATAATTTTTATACTTAATGTTACTATACTAATGTAATAACTTTTTAACACCTTTCTATGTTTCAATTGTGAAAAATAAAATGAGTATTCATTCATTGTGGGGACTACCGCCAATAAGAAGTGATGACTTATATTTTTTTCCTATGCATTTATGTGATGGTTATAATGAATAAATTAAAGAATAAATGTGAAATAAGAAATATAATTATTTTTATTTTGTTTCAAATTATAACCCACCTTATCTCACTCTCATTTTTTAAAAATCAAAATGTTAACCATGAATTATATGGACTACTTCTACCTCGAAGTGACATATCTGATTTCTCATATAGTTTCATTTATATTTATTAAAAACAAAAATATATAATTCAAAACCTTAGAAATATCTAAATTATATCTTTACTCTTAAATAAAAATTATATTATTCCAAAAAATATTCGTAACCATAATCATCCAATAATTATAATTTGTTCTTGTTTAGGTATGTCTGACCACCTACTTGAGATATGTTATAAATTAATAAATGGATGACTATGAGATATTAATTAATGATAATATATGGTATAAATAAGAAAAAAATAATTTTAATTTTTTTATTATTATTAACAACAATCATAATCTCGATAATTAATATACCAATGTCCATTTGTGAAAAAATCACCAAAACAAGCTCACCGTCGATTTAATATCGAAAGATCACAATGGAAGCACACAAAGAAAGATGTTTTTACTTTATAAATACGTATAAAATTGAAATTATCATACATTTTTTGATTTAGTAATGATGAAGTTTTTTGGAATATTTTAGAACAACACCTCTATTATAATAGTACTTAAAAGTAACCAGGATTACTCAAACATGATATTGAAATTAGATAATACATAAATAATATAAACATAGAGGAAAATTATAAAATATTTTATATTTTAAATTATTTTAAAAATATGTGAATAATTTTTGTGGTTATATTATAGATTCATGATCTTCAGTGGAAGTTGGAAATTTAGGTAATATTCTTTTATTTCATTTTTAATTCCATGAAATATGTTTGACATTTTTTCAATTTTTTGATTTGGTGTATAATCTAACCCTTTGAGATGAAATATAAATAATTATATTTTATTCATGGGTATTTTAATTTCAATTACAATACCTATATTTAAAGGGATTTTGATTAAAATGTTACTCAAAATATAAGGGTTTCACTATAAATTTTATTTTCAAATAATGATTTTTTCTGAAATAAAATCTATCTTGGGAATTTTTAATCCTTACATAAACCCACATCATTTTCTATGAATATTAATTTGGTTTTATATTACCACTCCAAATATCATTTTTCCTTGACTTATATTTGACCCAAAGAGTTTCTTATAAGTGTAATTGGCCTTATCTGTTCTTCTTAGTTGAGAACTTCACTTTTTTATATATACATATTAATTCGATTCAATTTATAATGTTGTTCACATTGACCTAAAAATTTATTATTTTGATTTTTTACCTCACACTCACATAATTGTTTATATGAATTATTAACATTTTCAGTGTGCATCATTTTCATCAATGTGTGATAGTAATCCCTTTTATTTTTTATGAGAATATATATATTCACCATCTTTTTATATTATATTAAAATTACTATCCACACATTCATGGTTTTTCAGATAAATTATTTCTCTTACTTTTATTAAACAATTTATTTCAAGATATAAAGGATACTTCTTATTTCCCAAGTTTTTTTTTTCTAAAACACCTATAAAGTGTTTTTCATCAAATTCAATTCCCATGGGGATATATTATGCATGATTGAGGAAATTATTCAAATGATTCCATCCAGCTTATTTTTTATGGATGGATCATGTATTTTTATTTTTAGCCAAAGAAAATATCCATCATTTCCTTTTCCATTCAAAATAACCCTCTATTATTGGAATGATTTTTCTAAATTATTTCCTCTATAAACACTCTTTATTTCGTTCCTTTAGTTAAAGTGTGTTCACAAATATACCATACACCAATTTATTAGAGAAATTATTAACATAACCATATAACCCATGACCAATATAGTGTTTATTGGAGGGATATATATATATATCAATTAAAATTGTAGATTGATAAAATTTTAAAAATATATACATTTTTATTCAAATATTATTCATTAATGATATCTCTAGAAAGGATATTATATATATTTTTATCAATCCTTATTATTTCACTTGATGAGTTATGATAATTTTATCCCTTTTTTTAATATGGGGAAACATTTCAATATTATGTATGTTTTGTATCTCAATATATATGTTTATTAATTCCTAAGGTAAGATGATCGAACAATCTATTTATAAACATATCATTCATATAGTTATTGTATAAGACATAAAAGAGTGATGTGTGGGTGGGGTATTATATAGCCTCTCTATTCACCATTTGGTATCATAATACAAAAGGTTAGGGTGTTTGGTGTATTCTTATGCAATACAAGCATGATTTCATAGTTTTGAAAATGATGAAAGGAATGGTATCTTAGATGGGCCTATAATGAAAGGAATGAGTTCCTGGATGAATACTTGATGGTAAATGATGTTGGAAAATATGAATTATTTCATTATGATTTCAGTTATTGTATACATGGTATTTTTTATATTGTTATGTCATCCATGGATTTATTTAAAGTTAATGTGCTCAGTTATATTGAATTATGTAATACTTATTTTTTCCTAATACATTATTTATTCCATGTTATATTTTGGTATATGTTTTTCCTTATTGAGAATTTCATCAAACCTTTAGTATGTTTACATTTACCCATGATATAATTAAATGTATTTCAAATGATATTTCTAAAATGAAATATCACATGTGGATAATGTTTTGGAGAATTTGAAGGCTTATTATGGATCATGTATTTAATTATATAGTATTAAAATATCCTTTAAATTAAAATGACATGGGATTTATTATATAATGAGTTTCCCTACTTCTCTAAAGATATTTACCAAAAAGGTCATGTGAATTTAGTTAATTAAATATTTTTTATAATTCATGCAATTATGGGATGGTTATGTTCGTGAATCTATAGTTTTTACTCAAAAGAGTATGTAAAAAATGTGTTATCAGTGCTGGATCCTAATGTGTTGGTTTGGTGAATCTCTGTTGGTATCCGATCTAGGATTTTATAACTTATAGGTAAGGATGTTAGTTGAGGAAAATATAAGGGTTTATAAGTTAAGGTTCATCATAATTTCAAAGTTATAGATACCAATTTATGTTATGCTGAGGTAATATTCAATATTTATAATTTTTATGTATTAAGATATGATATCTTTTGCGAAAACCATAGGGATAAATATATAAGATAATTCTATTTTTTAAATAACATCCCGAACTTTTGGAAATTTAGATATTTCCTGGATCTCCAAGTAATTACTTTCATATTGGGAAAATGTTAATAAAATTCATCTATGGAACAGAAGAAACTTATGGTAATCTCCCCAAGATATATTTATTCGGTATAAAAAAATCATCACTATATTTTCCATGCTTAGGATTACAGATTGTGATAGACACTCACAGGTGATATGGTTTAGTTAATAAAATTATATTTACATTCCATTATAAAGGATTTATTTTAAAAAGGAATTAGGTTATGGAATATGATAAAACCCAACCTAAAGAAACCAATATTTAATTGAAAGTGGTTTAGGGTAAATTGAAATCTAATTTAATAATATTAAATAATAAGACATTATAAGGTTACATTTTACATGTAATTATCCTAAAAATAATATTTTAATGGTGTTAATTGTATATTACTCATTATTAACTCATTTTGAATTTAGTAATGGATGAATCCCGATTAAAAGAAATTAAAAATTAATTCCACAGGAAATTTTCAAATTTTTATAATGAAAAACATAATAGGATAAGCACTAGAATGAGAAATTTATTTATTATCCCAAACCATCTTTCCATAATTTTGATTAATAATGGGAACATAGTTGAGTTTCCAAAAAAGTCAAATAAGAGTAATATATAATCTCATTAAAGTCTATGTGATGAAAATAATCGATGAAAGAAGATTCAATTTACTTTATGGAAAATATTTAGATTGAATCACTAAGGGTAATTAACCAATGTAACTATAAGATTATTAAAAAAAGGAAAAGGAGGGAATATAAAAAATATTCAAAGGATTGATGAATAAATCGGTTGAAATGTTTATGGGAAAAGACATGTATCCAAGTTTTACTATCGATATTGATGTATATAACTCATTTGAAATTATATCTAGGGTTATGTCTACCATTTTAATTACCTTAACTAATTTTATTTACGAGTGTTAATTAAAAGGAGGAAATGTATTTATGGAATTGGGGGAGAATGTAATATCTAAATTTTTTAAATTATATGGTATAACTTAAAACCTAATGTGTTCAATATAAGTATTCTCCCACATCATTTAACCTAATTGAATCATGAAAATTCATATAATCATTAAAATGTTTCCATATAAGTGGAGGGTAAAATAGATATTACATAATTATATAAAATTTATAGAAATAATAAATAAATAATATAATTAAAATAAAGGAATTGATAGAAATTAAATCTTTATAGCTAAATAACTACTAATAAGAATGTATTCTCTAATATAAATTTTATAGAAATTATCTCCAATTTTTTATTAAATTCATTTTATAGTTCAAAAATATGTTTTCATCAAAATTGTTTTTTATCAAAAAAATTGATTATATTATAAATAATTTCTAAAAAATCTAGAAAATCTATATGATAAACAGAACATAATTTTGTAAATTATCAAATTAAAATTATCTTAATATGTAATTTTGGGATTTTTCTAAAAAGAATTATTTTTTCAATGAATTTAGAAAAATATTGATTTTTTAAAAACTATATTTTCTTTTAAATTATTTACATAAAAACATTATATTTTTTATTAGTTTTAAAATTTCATTACATATTTTTATTAAAAAAATCCATTTTTTATTTTGAATTAATTTTATAGTATAATTTGGTAAAAAATTTACACTTCAATGTCTTTTTTCTATAAAGAATCTATTTTCTTATCATTTTCTGTTTTTATCATAAATTAATTTCTTTCACTTATATAAAATAAATATTGAATATTGGATTGAATATTTGGAATCAAGAGCTCTAAATATGGTAACTAGGTCTCTTTTAATTTTTAATATTATTAATAGTAACTATAGAAAACTATTGTCATCAGAGTATGGGTAAATCAGGAGCTCCATAACACTTGAATTTATTCTATTGAATGATTTTATTTTATATATTTACATACAAGAATAGAAAGTTTGGAAACATGGTTCCATATGTCTATCATTTTTACCATTAAAATATTTAAGAAATATATAAAGTAGAAAATGTCACATTATTACATTCAATTTGTATAATATTTTCTAATGGGGATAAATAAAAATTAATTTTTTATAAATATTTATTTTAGTGATAAATTAATTTTTTTATCATGGTTATTTATTTCTAATTTTTAGGGTTGTAATAATTACCTAAATTTTTTACATAATGTCGAAATAGTATTTATTTAAATAATAGATTATTAAAAAAATAATTTAAAAAAGATAAAAGTAATATAATTTGAATGATTTATTTTATTCTAGGGATTTTTTATATAAAAATAAAATATTAATTATTTTTAAATGGATTAGATTCTTATTACATTGTTTTGATATTTATTTCAAAGACAAATTAAATTAATAGGAACAAAAATTACATTAATATTATTTTATAATAAATGATATTTTAAAAAATAATTTAAAATTATAAATAACCATACAATCAACCAAGTAATTATTATATGTTTAAATAATTCCATGTATTGGACAATTTCTCTTTTATTGTAACTATATTAACCCATAAAGAGTAAAAACGTCATTATCATAATAATTTAAAAAAGTGTTAATATGGATTAAAATAATGAGACAGGGGAAATGCATAATTTATACATGTCCATATTTTTATTTTATTTTTTTATTTATAATATTAATCATCCATTATTTTAATAATATCAATTTTTAGTTTTTTATGAACATAAATTTATATTAATTTTTATATTTTATGAAATTTCCAAAGTGTCCCTCTCCTCACTTATAAAAGAAAACCTCCTCTCTTATTTTCTTAAAACATCAAAACCATTTTAGATTAGTGTGTACCTACCAATATACATTAATAAAATCCTTAAAAACATTATAGTGGACTTATTTTGTCAATAATACCAACCTAAGAGTATTTAATGTGTTAAAAAATGATGTTTCCAAAAGAATATGTATTGTCTTTAAATGAATGTTTTTGTTTTATTTATTTTTCTTCCTCTTTAAAATAGTATTCCAACTTAATGACAATATAACACCATAATTTTCCATATATTGAGTTGTTATTATGCTAATTAAATTACATATATCAATCCTCTCTTTCATAAAAGGGGAAATGAAATCATTTTTCATGTGTATGGTAGACTACTGCCTGATGAGCCAATGTAATTCATTTTCCATCACCACATCTCAAGGATATTTATAATGATGGATTTAATAATTATATTTGTTAATTATCATATTATTATTATTACTTAAAAATCAAATTATTATTTAAAATTCTTTGACTCCATTCATAGAAAATGGAAATAGAGTTCATGAATATGTATGAAATACTTTCTCCATGAATGATTTAATTAATATTTTTATAAAAAGATTTTGGTGATGAAATTAAATAAATATATATATTGAATATATATAATACTAAAATAATTTTAATTTTATTTATAAAATCCTTCTATGATCAATGTGTAATGGAAAAGAAAACCATTCAAAAAATGCATGAAAAACAAAGTAGTTATCACATAAAATAATGATTTTAATTATGAATTGGTAATAAACCGGTGGTGTTATGTTATAAGAAAACCATATATTATTTTTTTTATATGATTATGGTTCTGAAAAACATTTATATTAAATATAAATGTATTATGAAATAGTTTCATAAACCTAAAATAGATGATTAAACTTAAGGTAAGTGATCTCTCTTAACCACCCTCTTTTTGAGTTATGACCATTCTCTCTCTAACTCACATTATATCTCCCATTGATCTTATGGATTTGTTCTAAATTATATATCTGTGTATGTATATTATATATATATCTAGATCAAACTCACTTCTTCTGAAGGGGTAATACATTCTATACAATCATTTCTCAAATCCATTCATTAAAATCAAACCCAATTAATGGGATTTTTTATATCACTTAAACATTTTATGTGATGATAATTTAATAATTTTATTCCAAAATATACACCTTATTTTAACTCCTATGATTATATAATCAGATATTTAAATCCATAATATTTAATTTCTTCATTAATTTATAAATTGTATGAAAACTCCATTCATTACAATAAGAGGTAAGATTATGAAACCCATCTTTTTTGATGGGTAATTCATTTGAATATGCCTTCTGATTGATTTATTTTTTTAACAAACATAATCATTTGAATGATATCATGTGTGAAACTATTGTTAACCCCAACTCATTTATTATATTTTTTTCTCATGAAATGTTATGTATTAGATTTGGGAGTAAAAAAATCCAAAGTAAGATGCTTTTCATCGCGTGATATTGTCTTGGTTGTTCACCTTAGCTTATGATTTTGTCAAGTTTTATGTTTCTTCCAAATTTTGTATATTTACATGATATTATGATACCATGTTTAATATTTTATTTTTCTTTTTCATGAATCATGAGACTTCTCTTTTATGATATCATGTCATACCTTTGACTCTCATGTTATGCATCATTATCATGTTTATTCCCTTACTGGGAAATTTAGATCACCATTTCTATCTATATAATCCCCAAGTTATCTAAACTAGTTTTAGGAGATAAATTTTATTTAATTATGCATTATGGATATTAAAATAAATATTTCTTATTTTCAATTTGAATATTTACATACATATTCATCCAAAGACACTAGGCATTTTGATGTTTGTTTTGTTCTTAATGAATATATATGATAAAAATAATCTAAAAATATAAGATAAAACCATTTGGTATATATAGTTTGTATTAGTGTAAGGGATAGTTATTTTTGGGGATTATGAATAGAATAAATTAGTGATAACTCTAGATATACGTTAAATTGTATGAAAATATCATGGACTTTTGTTGATGTATAGAGTGGGTGGTTTCTAATAAATGACATTCTTTTCTATATACTATTAGATGACATGTCTCTAATTTTTTTTAAAAATTTTATAATAAATCCAAAATGGTTAAAATGGTTATTAACTTGATAATCCCATGTTTAAAGACATAGAGGCCTAACTACACACAAGGTTTGACACCTTAGTGGATATTCTTTGAAAAATTTCTCAAACTCATTACGAACTAATATAGAGGACTTGAATGGATTGTTAGGTAAGATAACTTAATTGGAAATTAACATGTATTAACTAGAATTTAAACTAGAGAACCATATATTTGGATATAATTATCATTCATAAGTTATTACATCCAAATTCCTATGTTTATTTTTTGTATGTTAATTTCAAAAAGTAATGTAATATTGTTTTTAATTTTTTTGTTGATGGTAAGAAATAAGAGAAACTATAACAACAACAAATGTAATCGGAAATGTGATTATTAAACTAATAATTTTATTAACCTTATGTGAGATAAATCTAGTAACTTCCAGGTAGTATTGGATTAGATTAATCATGTAATTATTTGTAACATTAATTATGTAGAACACCCTCATTTTCCTAAGAAATAGTTAGTTGCGGTCAAGTCTTTTATGTAAAAATTACCTCTCATAATTAGTAGGTTTTTTAATCCCCTCATCACGAAACAATGGATTAAATATATTGATAATATATTATCTATCCTCCAATTATAATAAAAAGATAATGTTTTTTAGCCTTTTATCATATAAAGGGGGAAGATAATCAGTGGTGGAAAATGATCAAGAACACAATGTCCAACGAGGAAATTGATTCCATTGGATACGATGAATTCAATAAAATATTTTTTTAATAAATAGTTTCCCTAAAATATACAACATAAAATATAGAGGCAATTAATTAGACCAAATATAATAGAATATAAGTCTGTTGGGGTATAGGAATAAAAATTCACAAGTCTTTCACAGTACACCGATGGCTTTATCATCAACACCAATGTTAAGGTATACTACTTATTTACTGTACTAACTCCATGTCTATAATAATATTTTGTGATTATAGACTTCAATAGATATGAAGATATTTTTCATTGTTCCCTCAAGTTATTGATAGAGATTGGATTCTCTCAGTGGTCACATGTGTCTGGAGAAAAATATAATAACATATAATTTTCTGTTGATGAATCTATTGATAAATCACATGTAGTAATTTAAACTCAACTTACCATGTATCAAAATTGTGGGAAAATGAATCCCAAAAACTATATTAAGGGATCCATGAGATTATTTATGTGTGTAAAATAAGGGGTTCGAGATAATAAATGATAAAGATAAATGAAGAAACCCACTAATCTAATATAGGGAAAGAAGGTTCAGATCAAAACTTAGAATATAGTATAGTGTTTAAACTGCAAGGAATATAGGAATTAAAAAAATACATTTCTTTATTCATTGGGTAGTCAGATAAAATAAACAATAACAACCTTAATGTCCTAGGGGGAGTGTAAGGGAATATGTTATCACTACTATTATGGTGGATCTAGAAAATAATGTGGCTATAGGTACAATAGTTATTCATTCAATAATAGTGGACATAATGTTTTATTATAGTTCTATTAATTATATCATAAATTAAATATTTAATATAAATATTTGAACACTACATCAAAACATTGGGTTTGAGTTTTCTGTGAGAATATAAAATAGTGAAATTTGTGCACCCTAAGCATACAAATCAACCATAGTCAATGTTTTTAAACTTAATCTTATAGGAAATATCATATTAATTCCATTAGTAGAGTTTGATTCAATATTTGGAATAGATCGCCTGTCCTTATATAAAGTTAAGATCAACTATTTGGATAGGGATATTACACATTTCTCACCCATCCATCCTCTTATTATATACAACTATAAGGAGGAGGATAAATCTACCAAGGAAATTTTTTATAAAGAGTATATATTATTTCATTATGAAAAATCACATCTTAATAAAATTATTTAGACTAAGGAGAGAATCATTCTTGATAACACAACCATTTTGAGGAATTATACTGGTATATCCCATAATATATTTTTTGGTCTTCCTTCTGTTCAATAGGTTTCATTATCATTTAAATATATACATGGATATATGCTAATATACAACATTCATTTCAAAATGGATTATGTTGACTTAGAAGAACTAAAAAAGTAGTTATAATAGAAATTGGAAAAGGGTTTTACATGCCTAAGTGCATCATTTGGGGTGAATTGGTCCTCTTCATCATGAAGAAGGATGGGTCAATGAACCTTTTTATTGATTATCATGAAGACAACAAATTCATGATAAAGAACAAGTATCCCATATCATGGATAGATCAATTTGTTGGCTAACTATATGGGCCCTTGTATTTATCTACGGTGGAACTTTAGTAAGGATATCACTATGTAAAGGTGAATATGGATGATATTCCCAAATCTACATTTTAAACAAGGTATGAAAACTATGATTTCCTAGTAATTCCCTTCGGACCCACTAATACTATAATGAACATTATGGACATAATGAATGTATTCTTTATAGATTAACTTGAAAAATATTTTTTTATATTTATAGATGCTATTATGATATACTTCAAATGAATGGAGGAGTATGAGATGAATTTGAATACAATGTTAAAAACATTGAAAATAGAGAAGTTATATGAAAATTATATTAAATTTTATTTCCTAATGAATGAATTTTCATTATTGGGAAAAATGATCACCTATGAAGGGATATATATGAGACATTCTAATACAAATAAAATTGAGGGATATACTAAAATATAATATTTAATAGAGATCAAAATTTTACTATAATATAAATTTATTAGAAATTATTTATGAGAAACTTATCATGATTTTCAAACCCAATTACTAATTTAATTCGTAAGGGAATAATGATTGAGTGGACCAGTAGATGAGAATATAGGTTTTAGGTATTAATAAATTGGATTATCATTGTGACATTCCATACACTATGCTCAAGTGGGAATATTTTTATGGTATATAGAGATGATTAAGAGAATGTTTTGAGATGTGTACTTGTGAAAATGTAAAAGTGATAGACTTCAACGGAAGGATGTTGGATGTTCATGAGAAACACTATTTAAAAAATGATACGGAGTTGATTTTAATGACCATTTAATTGAAAATATAGAGTAATTATCTCTATGTAAAAAATTGTGAAATGTATATGGATCATAAGATCATCAAATATATATTCTCATAGAAGAAACTTAATATCCCATAGATAATTTTTTTGAGCTAATCAAGGAATGTTACAGGTCAATCCCTTACCATCATTGGATGGTAAACAATATAGATAATGATCAATATAAAAAGGATTGATAAACATTATCAATGATGATATTGTAGAAGGATACAATTTTCATAGACATAAAAATTATTTACATTGGAATCATAAATGAAACATTATCATCATTCATTTCTCAAAAAATTTCTCCACTATCCCTTCTAAAGAAGATAATGAATTTTTAAAGACATGTTGTTGAAAATTATAAGATAGTAGAGGATATATAAAAAAGGAAATCATTAGAGTTAAAAATTAATTAATAAGGAGTTATAATATTTGGTCCACAACTATTTATACAATTAAATATTTAGATAAATTAGGAGATACTGAATGATTCAGAAAACAAGATAATCTTCATCCACCTAGGGAGCATAATGATTTATTGAGATCACTGAAAAACTATTATTGGGACATTATGAAGAAAAAGATCATTAAATATACATCTTAGTGTCTAGTATGTCTTCAGGTGAATGATGAAAGGAAAAATTCTAAGGGTATGATGAAACCATTACCCATAACTACATGAAAATGGTAAAAAATCACCTTGGACTTTTTTCTCTAGTCTTCTAATGATTTCAAGAAAAAATAATATTATATGGGTTGTACTAGGTTATCATACAATGACTTCCACTTCATTTCAATTAGATAAGACATCAAACTCGATAAAAATTCAATGATATAAATCATAGAGGTGGTGAGTTTTCATATAAAACCACCATATATTATATCTAATCAAGAATTGATATTTACCTCCATGTTCTGGAAGAGTCTCCAGCATGATATAAATACTGAGTTGAAATTTGGTACTACTTATCACCACCAAACTGATGGCCAATCTGAGTATACAATCCTAACATTGGTAGACATGTTGAGATAATTCATTAAATAATTCAATGGAGTATAGTGTCAACATCTTCTTGTGGTTGAGTTATCATATAATAACAACTTTCACTCAAGAATCCAAATTAATCTATATAAATCCCTTTATATGAATATATATATATAACATTATAGTTGAGATAAAGTTGGTAAAATAAATATGTTAGGTCCTAAAATGGTTAATGAAATACTTGAAACATTCAAGACAATTCGACAACCAATTTGGGACACTTAGAGTCGAAAAATTAGTTATGATAACAATAATTGATGAAAAAAAGATATTTAGGTAATAAATAAAGTGTTTATCCACATATGTGAATGGAATATAGTCATGAGATTCAAGAAGAAGGGTAAGATAAATTTGATGTACATATACACCTTTTATATTTTCAATCACATTAGAGATATGACCAATCAACAAGAACTCCCACCAACGATATCGTAACTAAATGAAAAATTCCAAATATCCTAGTTGATTAAGTACATACCAAATACATCACATGAACTAAATTTTGGTATGTGGTAGATATAATATGATCCCACTTATACGAAGAATATGGTTATGATATTGGACCATAGAGTTAAATTTCTACACAACATGACAACTCACCTAGTCAAATTACTTTGACCAAACCATAAATATTTGTAAGAGACATGGAAACCGTAGGAATACAAATAGTAGAAGTATGCTCAAATATTTTCACCTTATCTTGTAATATGAAATTTAAAGGGTAAAATTTCACAATGGATAAAATTTAACACCTTGAGATTCTAAAATAACACTATTTTTGATAGCATATGCAACATAAAAGACACATATTAGACGAACCATGAAATATTATTATAGTTATAACCAAGTTGTTAAGTTAGAACTTATGAATATGATTAAATATATTTTGATATATATATATATATATAATGTTCCAAATCTATAATAATATATCAATTAGGTATTAGGAAATAAGTACTCAATTTTTAGAAAAGTCTTTTAATTCTAAAAAAATGTGTTTTCCCCAAAATTAATTTTTATTGAATTTTATGATAACTTTTTATTTTTATGTTATAAAAAATTTAGAAACTTAATTTGATAAAATAATCATTATTTTTAAATTCATCATATCAAAATTAACATTGGAGTATTTTTTATATTTTTATAAATGGATTTCATTCTTAATGTATAGTGAAAAATATTGACTTTTAATGGTAGTTTTATGTTAATTTCATGTATTTAATTATTTACATTAAATTTTAGAATAGTACTAAAATTTTATAACTTACTTTTGATTAAAAATAATCCTTTTTTTGGTATTTTTAATGAATTTTATACTTGAATTTGGTAAAAATATATTTTTATACATAAAGGGAATTTTGCTAAAAAAATATTTTTCTATGGGTTTTAAAATTTTCATTTATATTAATTTATTAAAGTTATATAAATTAAATATTTTAAATGGATTACACATTTACTTTCATGTTTTCAAAATTTTATAAAAATATCCCTTTTAAAATTTTCATTATTAATTAATACTATAGTGAATAATTGACCCCCCTAATAAGTGTAAATTTGGAAATTAAGGTTAAAATAATATTATATATACTAGAAAACGACTATAAAATTTTCAATTATTTTTTTTGATGATTTTAGTTTATCCATTTCCATAAAAACTTAGAAAACATTAGAACGTGCCACAATATTTCATTGATTTTGACATTTGTTATATTTATGAAAAAGATGATGTAAAAAATATCACTTTCTTGATTTTCAATTCTATAATATTTTATAATAGTGATGAAAAAACATATGTTTGAATAAAAAATGTTATTCTGATGATAAAATATTTTTTGTTTTGTTAATTTATTTTTACTTTTTATGAAAATAATTACTTTAAATGCTTACACAATGCTGAAATTGAATTTATTAAACTAATTGAATGATAATATAGATATTTCTATGAAGATAAATGTAATATGATTTGAATGAATTATTTCATTATAATTTTTTTTTCAGATAACAGTAACATATTATTGGAAATTTAGTAGATTAGATTCAAATTCCATTATTTTCATGTTGTTTTCAATGTCAAATTAAATTACTTGTTCCAAAAATTATATTAATGTTATTTTATAATAAAAAATATTTATTTAAATGATTTAAAATTACTAAAAATATTTTATTAAGAAAACTGGATTTTATATGCTCAATAATATAAATTATTCTTATGGTTCAACTTTTATTTAATGTTAACTGTATTGACCCCAAAAGAGTAAAAGCATTATTGTTACACTAATTCTCAAAAAAGGGTTAACATGGTTTAAAATAGAGATGTAATGTTAAAAACCTAATATAAACTAGTAAAAAATTTATTAGTTGATATGAGTTAATACCAAACTCATACTATCTTCAAATTATATCATTTTGGATCTTTTGTTCCACAAAAAATAATTTGTATTACTTTAATATTTAATGAAATTCTGTGAGTGTCCCTCCATTCACCTATTGAATGGAACCTCCTATCATTGATTATTAAAATATAAAAACTCTATTATTTCATCAAATACCTACTTAAATCCCTTCCATGAATCCCTAAACATGTACTAGAGGTCATAGTTTGTCCAGAATAAAAACCTTAGAGGTTTTATGGACTAGAGGAATAAAATTTTTCTAAATAAGAGTTATAGTTTCTAACTGAATGTTTAAGTTTTATTTTTTATTATATATCATTCAAATATTATTAAAACATGATAAAATAAAAATAGAAACATCTTAAATAAAATTTAATTTTATTATTTTAATTTCATTACCTATATACATATCATCTTCCATCAAATGGGAAATGAAATTGTCAATCGTGTGTATGGAGGACTACCACATCACAAACCAATGAAATTAATTTTCTTTCAATTCCTCTTGTGGATTTTATAATAATGTAATTAATAAATATATTTCTTTTATTAATGATATAATTATTATTATAAAATTTTATTTATTATTTACCTTTATTTGATTCTATCCATGAAAATAGAAACCTAGTTTATACCAACATACGACATGTCGTCTCCATGAATGGTGTAGTTCAATTTTTATCTATACCTTTTATGGGGAATACAAATTTATATATTGAATATATATGAAAAAAATATAGTGGTTCTCATTATTTAGTTTATGGAATAATGACCAATTTATATGTACCAAGACCACTGAACAAAAACATTCTTGAAAAACAAAGCAATTATCCCCCAGAACAATGATTTTAATAATGAATTGTCAATAAACTGGTGGTAAGATGTTATAAGAAAATAATAAAAAGGTATGATATAAATGATTATGGATTTTTAATAAATTTATAATAAATTTATATTTATTATATATAAATTTTTAACACTCTTGAATAAATATGAGACTTAAAGAAATAGATCTCTCAAAACCAACTTTTTTTTAGGTTATAACATTTCACTCTCTAAATCACTTTTTCCCTCCCATTGATGTTATGGATTACAACATAATTATTTATATATTTATATTATATATATATATATATATATATTAATTATTCATTTTATTGGTTAATACATCCTATATATTCATTTCTCAAATTCGTTCATCAAAATAAAACACAATTAATGGGAACTATTCAATTCCTTACTCATTTTATATAGTGCTCATTTAATGTTTTTATTCCCAAATAGACACATTATTTTGAGTCTATAATCACATATTAACATATATAGAATTTATTTTCTTATTTACTATGGAATATTTTTTTAATTTCCTTCGATTATTAAATGAGCAATGATTGTGAAACTCATTTATTTCCATGGGTAATTCTTATGAGTATGCATTATGATTGATTTATTTTTGTGGAATATATAATAATGAACATATATTGATGGGTGCGACCAAGTATTGTGATGATAAATTATATAAAGGTTTTGTCTCATGAGATGTCATGTATGGGATTAGAGAGTAAACCCAGTGCATGATGGACCTTAGTTCACCTTGTGATGTTGTATTGGAAGTTAATATTTACTTCTTCAGAGGTAATGTTTTTTATTTCTTTTACATTTTGTTTTTTCCATTATTTTTTGATTCCATGTTATTTATCTATTTATATCTTATGATTAATCATGGGCCTTATATTTTATGATTTCATGTTATACATTTGACTCACACCTTATATTTCCTTGCAATGTTTATCCCCTTACTAAGACGGTTATCTCACCCCATTTTTTACATATTACCTAGGTTATCCTATGCACTTTTAGGATAGCAAATGGTATTAAGTGATCATTATATATATTAAATTTAATTAAATAAGTTTTATTTTCATGTTGTTATTTTATGAGCATATTCTTCTAAAGACACTACTCCTTTTGATCTCAGTTTTCTATTCACTATATATTTATGGTAAAAATCATGTAATAATATGTGTTAAAATTATTGGGTAACTATAAACTATATTTTGGTTTCATATTTAAAAACATACCTTTTTTTCCCATAGAATCTTTTTCATTTTCCTTGATAGTCAATTCATAATAGATTTTGATAAGACATTCATTATAATGGAGTCTTGAAAGGGAAATCCCAAGTCCTCAACAAGAGTAAATTTTTCTATCTTTATTCCATTCCTCTATTACTTTATCAATTCAATATATGAAACTACTATATAATTAGATAAGTATTTTTTTAAATAAAGGATATTATTAAATGGTAATAACTATTAAACACCTTCCTCCATTTTATTATAAAAAATATAACATTCATTTTTGTGTTTTATGGGCTACTTGTCACATAATTGACATATTTTAAAGGAATTTTTCATTTAATTTCCATTATTACTTTTTTTGGGGTATCCCATGCTTTTTTAAGGAAAGGGTGAGTTTTCATGATTTGGGATAAACTATGAGCCCATTTCCATATTTAAAGACCAATTTTATTTCTTTTATAACTATTTAATTTTTAAATATTTGGCACCCATTCCATCTTCAAAATGGAATACACTGACCTATTAACACAACCATTGTAATTTAGAACCTTTTATAATCTATAATAATGGTGGATTAGGGTTTTTATTTAACGAATTGGGCTAACCCGAAGGCCTATTTTGAGTTAAAAAAAATTATTTAATAACATATTCAGTTTTTTTGATTTTTTAGTGATTCTAAGTGTCACCCAAGCCCACTGAACCAAGCCATGCTCCCAACCTCTTTCCCACTCTTTGGAGCTCTTATTCATCACGAATTAGTGCTAAATTTTATGGGGTTTCTCAAATCATCTATATTTGAAGACGTAACTTCTTTCCTTCCTAACTCTCACAATTATTACTCTTTTTCCTCTATTAAAATTCCTAATTTGACCCTTCCTCCTTCTATTCGAACATAACATCCCTATCTTCCATCCAAGATGCTTGAAACCTCTTTGGAACCCCATTTTAAATGGAGTTTTGGTGGAGGAACTTCAAAGAATCTCAAGTAAGTGTATCTCCTCCTTAGTTCCTACCATTTTCATGATGTTTCATTCAATTTCCATGAAGTACCAAATGACCAGGGGGAAGGGTTTCAATCCTAGGGTTTAACCTTGGCTGTTATTGGGCAATTCTTGTGGTTTTCGGTTTGATCTAATTCCATGTTGGTGTGGTGGTGGTGCGACATGATTTTTGTACGGTGATTCAAGGGTTTCCTTCCATTTGGTAGGTGATTCCAATGTTTATTCAATCTTTGTGTATTATAATATTTTATTAATAATATTTTCAAGTTTATATCAATTTATAATTTCTAAAAAATTAGTTTTAGTTGTGTTTTTATTGCAATTGAATTTTAAATGCCAATTAGGTGTGAAATTGGGTGTTTTCTGAAGAAATGTTTTATTGGTTTATTTGGGTATACCCTATAAATAATTATTTGTTTTTATTGAACTCTGATATGGCTGAAAAAAATGTTTTTAATTTTTATCCCCTTTTTTTGTTTCTACGAAAATGGTTTTTAATTGTATTTGTGGAACATGTGAACATTAAGTGTCATGTTTGTCTGTAAATGGAGGTTTTACAAAGTTATCATTTATTGGTTCACATGGGGACACCATAAAATTGATATTTTTGGTTTCATTGAAATTTTTTTGGTTGTATTTTAAATTTTGGTAACTTTTAAGTGTGCACATAGTGTACAAAGTGGAGGTTTCAAGGAGTTTAGGGTGCAAAACAACGTGGGATTTTGAGAAATTATTTCTTTTAAAAATCAAAGTGTTTTGTTGGGTTTTTAAGTGGTTTAAAATGTTTATAGCTACTATACTATTTTTATGTGACTGGTAGTGGTGGTTTATATGAAAATGGATTTATGTAGCATGCTGAAATTTTTTGAGCACAAAAGGGGAAGCCCAGGTACCAAGGTGGGCGGATATGTACTAGTACAACTAGTGGGCCGGATGGGTTTTGTCCCTATTTCACATAGAATTTGAAAAAATAAAACTATAAATAAATTATATGTATAATTAATGAGGACCACTAGGTTATGGGATTGTTCCCTACTAGTGGATCTTGCATGAAAACAGATTTTTCTATGGTTACTTTACACCGAGGTACGAGTTACATGGGGCCTGAGGCTATCTAGTGTCTAGGGGTGTTCCCGATTTTTTTGCTAATTGGATTGGTGGTATTTTCCCTTGTATTTGGGTGTTATTGTAAATATATTAATGTTTATAAAAATACCATTTAAACGTGTTAACATTATTCATGCTCTATCTTGAAAACTATTTTCAATTGAAAGTTTCATTTCTTGGAATATGTCGCTGCTTTTCATTGCATGTTAAACCTGCTTACTTTTCACCTTGTATTGCATGCACTTTGGAATAAATGGGTGGTATACAATTGGTATTAGGCTCAAACCCTACTTACACCCCTTTTGTGAAAGTAGATTTATTTTTCTTGACTCAGGTATATGAAAGACTTTAGGTTATGGAGGTCTGGGGTGTTAGTTCCCATCCTTGGAGAAGAGTTGTAAAGATGGTTTGTGGGTGATGAACCCTAGTAATGTGGAGTCATTGGGGATGTTTTTATGCTATTTATTTGTGTCTTGGGACCTTTTTTACTTAATTTTAATTTATGTATTATGTTCTAGATTTTTGTATAAACCTTGTTGGAATGAATTTTTCAGATTCTGTTTGCCAAATGTTTTTGATGTTTTATGTATATATATTTGGATAAATCATTAACAAAGCTTGATAAATGATACCCAAGAACTTGTGCTATCCAATGGGGATAGGGTACGCCCTTCGGGCCTTTCCACGGTCCAGGTTTGGTGTTGGTAATAGTGGTGACCAAATTCAGTTCATGACAAAATTGTATCAAAGGGGGTTAATGTTTTTGGGTTATATTTATATTTTGGGGTGAGTCGAGATAGAAATGAGCTAGGACTATCGAGACTCGGGGTTTTGGTTGTGAGTAGGGTGCCTAGACCACACCTCACATGGAAGACCTTGAGTCACCAGGGGATGTTGGAAGTTATGGTTTGACTTCACTTCCAGGTGAGACCTGTGGGCTGCAGACCACTTGTGGACATCAGGTGGAGGTGGATTAGTTATTTATTTTATTAATGGAATGTGTTTAGATTATTTATATTTGATGTGTTTGATTAAAATTTTCGGAATTGTGGTATTTATTGTTGTTTTCTGACTATTTCATTTTGTAGAAACATGCCTCTCTAGAAAGCTCCCACGCACCCACGGGAGGAAGCTAGAAAGAGTTCTCCCACACCAATTGATCAGAGGCTAGTCAATGTTGTTGTCCGGGCTTTCCAAGCTCTGGGGTAGGGATCGACTCCTACTCATAGTCATTCTAGGAAAGAAGAGATGGGTCCTAAAAAAGAAAAATCATAGGAGTTTCTAAAAAACAAGCCTCCTACCTTCTGAGGCAGCTCAAAATCCCCTAAAGTAGAGGAATGGATCAGGAAGATCGAGCGTATGTTTGAGTTTCTGGAAACATCTGAGGAGATCAGGGTGAATTATACCTCCTTTCTTTTTGAGGGTCCTATCCATAAGTGGTGGGAGTCAGTGCTCCATACTGGGAAGAATGAGCAGATGCAATGGGTACATTTCAAGGCCATCATCAATGAAAAGTAGTGCCAAGAGGACTTGGAATATACTAGGTCCCATGACTTTATGGACCTTGTTTAGGGGAATCATTCTATGATGGAGTATGCCAACTGTTTCACTGAGTTTGTTCGGTATTCCCTTGAAATTGTCCTGAATGAAAAATTGAAGGCCTAGAGGTTTGAGAAAGGATTGCGACCAGAGATATACTCTCAGGTGTTCTTGTTTAAGATGAGGACCTATAATAAGGTAATTGACTAGGGGTTCATGGTGGAGATTGACTGTAAAGGTAGGGATGGTTTCTTTGGGTTAGTATCCGTAGTGGGAAGTGGCATATCTTTAGAAAAGAAAAGGAAGATGGAGGAATGGGTGAATAAGGGAGGTGGTAGTTCATGCCACTCTTCAAGAATGTTTTCGTCTATGGATTCTGATGTGAGATCGGTCATGCGCCACCAGTGTGGGGAGCTGGGGAACATCTAAGTAGCATGACCGCTTCCTCCGAATCCTTGTTTCCAATGTGGAGGATTGGGGCATTTTCATCGCTTCTTCTAGGTGGCACGCCCACTTCCAAGTGGGGTAGAGTCAGTGGCTTCAAGAGGAATTCAAGCACATTATGAGCCGTTGAGGAATAGGGGATCTCAATTTAGAGGCTGTGGTGGTAGGGATGGGCCATCATCAAGGAATATCTAGTTCATGGCACATCCACAGACTAGCGGTCTTCCTCAGAAATACACCGTACATCTCCATGAAGTGGATCAGGCACCAGCAGGATCAGAGGTGAGGTCATCGATAGTTTGAGGTACCATTCTGATTGCATCTTCTATAGTTGTTGTTTTTTTTATACTAGAACCTCTGTTTCATTTATTTATACACATTTTGTGGACATGCTGAATTTTCCAATTGAGTTGATGTGTTTTGCTAAGGAGTTGGTGACACCGCTGGGAAAGAAGAAGGAGCAGGGCCTCAGGGGCCCCTCGTGTGTGCTTTTAGTGTCAAGGGTTGAGATTGAGTGGGACCTCTTGGTTCTAGATATGGAACTATTTGGCATAATACTTAGAATGGATTGGCTTTTACACTTCCAGGAACACATTGATTGCTACAGGTGGTGAGTGAGTTTCATGACACCTAATGGGAGTCGTCATGTTTTTTGGGGAGAATGGGATCCTTGGTTGGGTCGCACAGGACCTCCACTCCTAGAGTTGGGAAGTTTTATTTTCCAATTATCATCACTCGTTCTAGAGTATGATGGTATTTCCCCTAAAGGTAAACTACCTCATGTAGTGAATGAGTTTCTCGAGGTATTCCCGGATGATTTCTCCGGTTTTCCCCCAGAGCGGGATGTGGAGTTTTCAATTGATCTGGCAATGGGAACAAAGCCAATATCTATTCCCTCTTATCGCATGAACCCCACCGAGATTTGGGAATTAAAGATATCGATGGACGACTTAGAATCCAATGATTCATTCACTTGAGCATCTCACCTTGGGCTGCTCCTGTGTTGTTCACAAAAAAGGATGACAGATCCCTCCGGTTGTGCATTGACTACTGGAAGCTGAATAAGGTAACAATTAAGAACAAATACCATTTTCTAGAATAGATTATTTATTTTATTAGTTAAAGGGAAAAGTGGTTCTCAATAATAAATTGCGTTCAGACTATCATCAGCTCCAGGTGAAGGAGTCAGATATCCCAAAGACAACCTTCTGAAGTAGGTACGAACACTTTGAGTATTTGTTCATTCCATTGGGATTGACCAATTCTCCAATTGTCTTTATAGAACTCATGAATAGGGTGTTCCATTAATATCTTTATTCCTTCATTGTGGTGTTCGTGGATGACATTATAGTATACTATAGCTCTGAGGAGGAACACGAACATCACTTGAGGATCGTCTTGGGCACTTTCCAGGATCACCACCCCTATGAAAAGTTATCAAAGTGAAATTTCTAGATCAGGGAAGTGAGATTTCTGGGGCATGTGATATCTGAGCACACAGTTTCAGTTGACCCCAAGAAGATTAGTGTGGTTATTTCCTAGGAGTAGCTAAAGAATGTGTTCGAGGTCAAGAGTTTCCTTGGACTGGCTGGTTATTACAGGCGATTTGTCCGGGATTTTTCTCGGCTTCCTTCATTGATGACTGCGCTCACCCAAAAAGGGGTGAAGTTTCTATGGGTCCTAGAATGTTAGGAATCATTCTAGGAGCTGAAGAGATGATTGAATACCTCCCCCATGCTGATTTTTCCAGAGGATTGAAAGGGGTATGTGGTCTATTGTGATTCTTCAAATATGGTTCTTGGATGTGTGCTTATGCAGGATGATCACATGGTGGTGTATGGATCTTTCCAACTCTGACCACATGAAAATAAATACTCAACCAATGACTGGGAGTTGGAATTGGTGATGTAGGATTTGAAGACTTGGTGTCATTACCACATTTGGGAGAAGTTTTTGGTCTACTCTAATAAAAAAATCTTGGCCTATATCTTCTCATATAAGGACCTCAACTTGAGGCAGCGTCGTTGGATCGAGTACTTGAGGGGTTCGACATTGACATTTTCTATAACCCAATAAATGGTAATGTGGTGGTAGGTGATTTGAGTATAAGAGTTCAAGTTTAGGATTTGGGGAAGTCTAGTGATGAGTGGACTTTGATGGGGCTCTTTTCTCAGATGCATGTGGAGACTGGGGAGCACAGTTGAGGTGAGTTCTTGGTGAGCGTCTAATTCAATCCATCTCCATTGGAGTTTATTTAGTGGGAAAAACCTAATTATGAGCTTTGTTGGTGGTTGAAGTAGTTTCTTCATGGTGGGGAGACACCCTCTAATAGGTCATCGTCTCCCGAGGTCATCTAGTGCTTCAAGGGCTGTTCAGTAGTGTCGTTATCTCTACAAAAGGTGGTGATGGTGGACATCCACGGGTCTCATTGGGTTGTCTATCCGAGTGTCGCCAAGATGTATATTGATGTCTGTTGGTAGTTTTGGTGGCTTGGTATGAGACGAGACATAGCAGACATTGTGTCGAAATGCAACACATGCCATCAGGTAAAAGAAGAGAATCAAAGGCCCACTGGGTTTTCCAATCCATTACCCATTCCTTCCTGGATGTGGGATGAGGTTTACATGGACTTAATTGTTGGATAACCTCATACACCATGGGGTAATAATTCCATTTGGGTGGTCATTGATCATCTGACCAAATCAGACCACTTCATTCCAATCATAGATACAGTTAAAGTGGATGAGTTGGGCCGTTTGTATCTTCAGGAGGTGGTGAGATTGCATGGTATGCCATCAGCAGTTGTCTAAGATAGATACCCACATTTCACTTCTCGGTTCTGGGAAGGCCTTCAGAAGTCCTTTGGTTCTCAGATTAAGATGATCATGACATACAATCCTCAGACGGATGGTCAGACAGAGTGGGCGAATTAGATATCGGAGGACATGCTTCATGCATGTGTCCTAGAATTTGGAGGTTCATGGGATATCCATTTAGGTTTGGTTGAGTTTACTTATAATAATAGTTACCAATACTCGATTCGAATGACTCCTTTTGAGGAACTCTATTATCATCCTTGTCGGTCCCCACTATGTTAGGATGATGTAGGTGAGACCTCACTACTGTGGCTGAGTCTGGTGTAGAAGATGTCTGAGAAGGTCAGGTTGATCAGGCATCATTTATTGATAGCTCAAAGTCACCAAAAAACATATTTTTACTGGAGGCGTTGAGACCTAGAGTTTTTGGTGGGTGATAGGGTATTATTGAAAGTGTCCCCTCTTCTGGGCAATCATAGATTGGGGAAGAAAGAGAATCCGACGTCATGGTATGTTGGGCCTTTTGAGATCACTGAGCATATTGTAAAGGTGGAATAAAGGTTGGATTTACCTTCTCAGTTGAAATCCATCCTGATGTCTTCCATGTCTCTTAGTTAAATAAATAGAACCCGGATCTGTCCAATGCACTATGTTGGGATGAGCTAGAGATAGAGCCTGACTTATCAGTTTTTGAGTGTCCAAGAAAAATAGTGGACTCCAAAGAGATGTTTCTTTGATTAAAGTATATTTCGCTGGTCTAGGTTCATTTCAGGCATGGTAATGATACACATGAGACATGAGAGTGGAAGTCATGTGTTGAGAAAGAGTATCCCTTCCTATTTTCCAATCAAGTATCAGGTTGACTTTATGGGATAGAAAGTTTTCATGATGGAAAGAATTGTCACATACATGACATATTTTAAAGGTATTTTTCATTTAATTTCCATTCTTTCTTTGTTTTGGGGGTTACACAAGCTTTTTTTGAGGAAATGGTGTGTTTTCATGATTTGGGCCAAACTATGAGCCCATTTCTAGATTTAAAAACCAATTTTTTTTTATTTTATAACTATTTAATTTTTTAATATTTTGCACCCATTTCACTTCCAAAATGGAATCCATGACCTATTAACACCACCATTTCAATTTTTAACCTTTAGTAATCCATAATAATAGCGGACTAGGCTTTTTATTTAAGAATTGGGCTAGCCCGAATGACCTTTTCCAGATTTTTAAAAAATTATTTATTTAAAAACATATTCATTTTTTATGATTTGTTGTTGATTCCAAGTGTCACCCAAGACCACTAAACAAAGCCACGCTCCCATCCATTCCCCCTATTTGGAGCTAGTATACAATGTGAATTAGTTCAGAACTTCATAGGGTTTCTCAAATCGTCCAGATTTGAAGAGGTATCATCTTGCCTTCATTACTCTACCAATTAATAATCTTTTCCCTCCATTCCAATTCCCAATTAGACCCTTCCTCAACCTCTTAGAACCTAACATCCATTACAGCCATCCATATCACTCAAAACCGCTTTAGAACCCCATTTTTAAGGGGGTGTTTGGTGGAGGAAATTCAAAGAATCTCAAGTAAGTGTATCTCCTCCTTTGTTCCTCCCATTTCCATTAAGTTTTTTTCAATTTACATGAATTAAAAAATAACCAGGGGTAGGGTTTTGAACCTATGGTATAACCTTGAGTTTTTATGGTCTATTCTTGTGGTTTTAGGTTCGATCTAAGTCCCTCTTGGTGCGGTGATGGTGCGACTTTATTTTTGCACGGTGATTCAAGGGTTTCCTTTGATTTGGTAGGTGGTTTTAATGTTTATGCAATATTTGGGTTTTAGCAGGAATTATTAATCATATTTTCAGGTTTATATATAATTTTATGATTTCTTCAAAAATTAGTTTTAGTGGTGTTTTTATTGAAATTGAATTTTAAATGCCAATTTGGTGTTAAATTGGGGGTTTTCCAAAGAAATGTTTTATTGGTTTATTTGGGGCTTCCATATAAATACTTAGTTGTTTTTATTAAACTATAATTGGTCTGAAAATAATGTTTTGAATATTTATATCCTTTATTTGTTTCAACAAAATTGGGTTTTTATGGTATTTGTGGAACATGTGAACATTAAGTGCCATGTTTGTCTGTAAATGGAAGTTTTACAAAGTAATCATTTCATGGTTCACTTGGGGATGCCCTAAAATTGATTTATTGGTTTCATTGAAATATATTAGGCTTCCTTTTCTATTTTGGTAACTTAAAATTGTTCACATAGTATAAAAAGTGGGGTTTTCAAGGAGTTTAGGGTGCAAAACAATGCAGGATTTTGAGAAAATGTTTCATTTAAAAATTGAAGTGTTTTGTTGTGTGTTTTAAGTGGTTTAAAATGTGTATAGCTATTGTACTATTTTTATATTACCATTAGTGGTGGTTTATATGAAAATTTATTTATTTATCATTCTAAAATTGTTTTATTACAAAGGGGGAAGCCCGAGAACCTAGGTGGGGTGAATAGGTACTAGTACGACTAGTGGACCAGATGGAGTTTGTCCCTATTTCACTTAGAATTTGGATAAAGACAACTATAACTAAACTATATGGATAATTATTAGGGACCAATAGGTTATGGGTATATTCCCTACTAGTGGCTTGTGCTCGAGAATGGATTTTACAACGGTTACTTTACACTAAGGTATGAGATACACGGGGCCCGAGACTATCTAATGCTTAGGGGTGTTCCCGATTTTGTTGTTCATTGGATTTGTGTTATTTTTACTTGTATTTTGGTGTTATTGGATGTATATTAAAGTATCTATCATTTCCATTTAAATTTTTTACATTATTAAATTTTTAACAGGAAAACTATTTTCAATTGAAAGTTTCATTTCTTGGAATTTGTCACCGCTTTTCATTGCATGTTAGAACTGCTTGCTTTTTCATGTTGTATTGCATGCACTTTGGAATCATTGGATGGTATCCTATTGGGCTTAGGATCACATACTACTTACAATCTTTGGGTGTAAGTAGACTTTATTATTCTTGACTCAGGTAAAGGAAATACTTCGGGTGATGGCGATTTGGGGTGTTAGTTCCCATCCTTGGGGCGGAGTTGTAGAGACGACTTGTGGGTGATGACCCCTTGTCGTGTGGAGTACTTGGGGATGTTTTTTTTCTATATCATTCTGTCTTGGGACCTTTTGAATTTCATTTCAACTTATGTATTTAGTTCTGGATTTTTTTATAATCCCTGTTGGTATGAATTTTTCAAATTTGGTTTGCCAAATGTTTTTGATGTTTTATATATACATAATTGGGTAAATCTTTCCCAAACCAGATGAATGATACCCATGCACTTGGACTATCCCATTGGGATAGGTAATGCCCTTTGGGACTTGCCACATGCTATGTTTGGTTCTGGTAATAGTGGTGACCAGATTTAGTTCTTGACACTACTGCCTCCACGAAGTGTTGAATTCTATCATTCACCAATACCTACCATTGATATTTATATGGGTGAAATTGAAATTTAAACGTTTCATATATAATATAATTGTCATTATGATGATAAAATATATAATCAATTATCTTTTTAAATAATTTTTATTGAAATTAAAATGTTAACCGTGTGTTATCAAGACTACATCCTCCACCGAGTAATGTATCACATTTTTCATTTAATTTCATTATTATTTATTAAAAGAATATTAAAATAATATTAAACCCCATAAAATTATCTAAATAATATAATTATTCTTTTTTAATAGTTATATTATTAAAAAATAAATAAATTTTATAATCATAATCATCTATTAGTTATTAAATATCATGTTTTTGAAGGTCCAGTAACCTACTTAAACAATTATATAAAATAAAATCATGGATGAATATGATAAAAAAATTAAGAATAAAATTTTAGATAAATAATAATATAAATATTTTTTATTCTATAATGTTTACATGAATTTTAAACTCATTGATTAATATATCAATATTTTTCATGTAAAATCATCAAAACATGCTCATCTTTGATTTTCTGTTTAATCACCATAACCAAAAAACCAATATAATGAAATTATAACATTATAAATATTCTTAAAAACATAAATTCTAGTAAATTTTATGATATAGTAATGGTAAAATTTTTGAGTATAATTTTTTACAACACCACTATTTTGAAACTAGTTCCCAATAATCAACATCACCCACACCTGATATATATTATAGATAAGATCAAACTAAAATAAATATAAATAAAAATTATAAATTTAGATTATAAAAGGTAATAAATATGAAAAGGGTAATGAAGTAGGTAGTTATGATAAATATATTTGGCTATATAGGAGATTCAGGTTCTTTATTAGATATCTGAAACTAAGGTATGACTTTCATTGTCTCATTAAGAATTTCATGATACATGTTTGATATTGAGAACAATTTTTTTTATATTTTTATACACAAATCATTTGATATGTTATTTCCTGAATTATCATTTATTCTGATTCTTTTAGGTTTAATATCAATCCCTCTCTTTAATGGTTTTTTTGATTGAAATGGTACTCAATTTGTAAGGGTTTTTTATAAAGTATAAATTAAAATAAATATAATTTATGAATGAAAATCCATATGGTGATTTTTTATTCTTTATAAAACCCCTCTTCATTTTCATCATATTTTTAAGGGTTTTTATATATCGCTTCAAAAGTTTAATTTCCCTTAACTCATATTTTACCCTAGTTTCTCATATGTGTAACTGACCTTGTCTCTTTTTCTCTATAGATCTCTTTAGAGAACATCCATTTTTCATTTTAACAATCATTTGAATATTTTATGAATGGAATAATTTATTTATTAATAATTTATTGAGTTCATTATCACCTACATTACTTTAATTAAGTTTTTAAAGAAATTTTACCATTTTTTGTATGGTTCATATTCATTAAGGTTTGAAAACATCACTTTTTAACATTTTTCAGGTGAACACGTATTTCCCCAAAATGTTTTCCTATAAATCATAATATATTCTCTTTTATTATTTCTTTAATAATTCCATACCATTATAGTTTTATCTAATAATAATTTTTACAATATTATGAATATTTCATAGTTCAAATATAATATTTTCAAAATTCATAAAATGTTTTTTCATTTGATTCATTTCACTTTAATATAACTTATCCTTGATTGATGAAATTATTCAAATGATATCATCATCCTTTTTTATTTTCAAGGATTGTGTAATGTTATTTTATATCAATGAAATCATACATCACTTCCCATGTCTTGAAAAATAATCCTATATTATATGCATTTTTTTTTTCAACTACTTTCTTCTTTAGAAAATCTATTTTTCAATCCTTTGATTGAAGTATGTAAAACATGATGCAACAATTAAATTGATTATGAAAAATATCAATGTAAATGAATACCAATTACTCTATAATGTTATAGTTTTTAATATACTTACATTAAAAAAATTCATTTATTGATTTGGGAACTATTAAATATCTTAGTATTTTTTATTCTAATATTGATTCTTATTTATTAACTAGGAAAGTAGATTGTGTATTTTTTAACCATTCAACTTCTCTCTATAAATATGTTATGGTCATTTTTTCACTTTTATAAACATATTTCAAAGTTTTGACATTCCAAATATTTGTATCTCAATACAAATGATTATTGATTCACAAATAATGTGGTGTATTCATTAAATTGATCTAAATATCATTATAATAGTGAATTCATTGGGCTATAATAAGTGATTCGTGGTCCCAATATTATATATCCCATTTATTACATTTTTGGAATAATGATGAAAAAGGATTGGGATTGTGTGTGTTCCTTCACAATGAATTCATGATGCCTTGGTTGCGACCTTGACATTAAGAATGAAATCATGGCTATGACCTTGAAGGAAAGAATAATTTTATTTCTATGGTACTGATGGTAAAATATGTCAAACATTATGAATTTTATTAACAATAATTTTTTTATTATTATCTATGAGATTATTTTTATTTTTATTTCCACCATGCATTTATTTGATACTCATGTGTTTAATTATATAGAATTATATAACAATTATTTTTTCCTATAATAATATTCAATCCACAACAGATTCTGAAATATAGTTTCTATTACTAGGCATTTAATCTCACCCTTATGAAGTTTCCATATCCACATGTTATATAAAAAAGTATTAAAAATGATTTTTCTAGAAGAAAATTTCATTTATGGAGAATTTATAGGGATGTTGAAGACTTATTATGGATTATATAGATTCATATATGAGTGAAAAAATATAATTTAGTTGAGAAAGACATGATATTTTTTATTTAATAGGTTTTCCTTATTCTCTAAATCTCTAAAATTTAAAGTTCATATAAATGTATGTAATAAAGTATATACTATAATTAATGTAATTGTTAGATATTTATTTCATGGAATATTCTATTGGTATTCAAATCTATTATGTAAATTATGTTTTTTTGGTACCGAATATGAGAATGTTGTTTCTAGGGTTCTCAAATATTTTATGTTTGGCCCCATCCGTTATAATTTTACGATTATAAACCATGTGATACAACACATTGTGCATTTGTTTCAGTGTAATTTATTATAGATACAATTATATTGATTTAAAATAATATGAATTAAGTATAGATTTATAATAATTAATATAGTGATAACCAATTATGATCATATATATTTCATGATAGAGTTTATTTCTTCTTAAAGGCGTAACATGTATTAGGTCATTAATATCTTGGAAATATATGTAACTTGTTTCCATGATATGTGTTACCCTTTGAAATCATTTTTTTGGATCAATAAAAATACTTATATATTAATGGTTTCTTAATGTTATGTAGTGATTAATAATTTATTCCCTGATGCCCAGTTGAATAAGTGTCCAACAAATCCAACTCATGCCATAAGGTGGGAGAGAGTTGATTTAAAGACTGATATTTATTATATATAGAGGAACCTATTAAGTTTACGCATTATGTAGTGATAAATATTATAGGTAAAATTCATTCATTATTAATTGTGCAATGGAATCATTAAATGATCCATGAAGTGACTAAAGAGCTAGATGTCAAAACATAGCAACAATTATTTGAGCTATTCTCAGGTAGCATAGCCTAATAACTTTACAAGGATTAAAAATACAATAGTTGGGAGAATAATTTCACCCATAATCTATTATGTACATTCCCTTTTGAGTTTTAATGGTTTATATATTTACATATTGAGTTATTTTTCATGTATGGTTAAATATATCATCATCCAAATTGTAAAACTAACTATTCAAGGGAAAAAATTGTCTCAAATACCATACATTGATACATTCATAGCTAGGAAATCTAAATGATATAACTATGAAGCCTATAATTTATACCAAAAAAATTTATTATGGTTAGATACATGGTTTAAATATTAGTGCACAAAAACCATGCTTATAGAAAATTGTTATACATATTAAAATTTTAATGTCCAAATTTGTCTAAAAAACACCCAATGTTTTCTTCCTGAGAGGAATGAATGATTATCTACAATATATAGAGTATTTTAATGGTATTTTCTCATATCTAGGTAGGATAATGTGTGGGGTTAATAGATTAGATGTCTGATTCTAGTTATATACAAGATATAAAGTATCTATATCCCACTCTCCCTCTCACATTATCTCGTGAGATCTCATGGATCCAAAATTGGGTTTGTTTAATTCAAGAATATATAGATTTATTTTGAGTATTACCAATTATCTTTTTATGGATTTAAATGATTAAAACTCATTAGTTGATTATTGTACTACATATTTTTAGGATTTTTAAAATCATTATTTATAGGCAGGTTAATATGGCCCCTCTTATAGATTAGATATTAATTCAACATTTTTAATATATTTTGTTGGATACGTTATTGATATTATGAATTTTGTAAAAAATAAATTTTTAATGAAATTTATATTTTTTATGGATGATGTGGTTTTACCAAAATTTTAATTACATTTCCAATTGAATTAATTAATTTTAGGACGTTTTTAATATTTGATATATTGTTAATATTGATGAAAAAACATTTTTTTGTAAAATAATTCCCTTTTAATTTCACTAGGAAGGGGCAGTATTTGAAGTTGTATTAATGGTTTATTTTTATTTCAAAACCAATGTGGGTACATGTGTAATTTTTTTTGTGACATGGTTTTTAAAAACCCTATGATTTTTCCATGGTAGTTTGATTACTTAAAGAACATAAATTATGGTAAGAAATGTTTAGGATAAGTAGGGTTAAAAAGAGACACTCACTATATTGTGAATATGGATGTTTGTGAATGTAAAGACCTATTTAAATTTTCTAAATGAAAAATAGTAATAGAATAATATAATATTCTTATAAATTTATTACCATGAAGGATATATGAAAAAAATTCTTTATATTAAATTTTATGAAATTGTGAATTTTCAACCATATTATAGAAAAATTCAGATTTTCTTTTAGATATTTTGAAAACTAAGATTTTGCATTGGATATTAAAGAAATAATAATTTTCCCCAGATAGTGGGAATGGGGTAATTACATTGAATTTAGGAAAGTGTTTTTTTAAAAATTATTTTTTCGAAATTAATATATTTTTTTGATCACATCAAATAAAAGATATTAAATTTTTAATTTTTGAATAATTAAGAAACTATGGACTACAATTCCATTAATGGTTTTATAACATGGTCTGGATATTTTAGAACAACTCTAATGATTTGGTTTTAAAATATATTGATTTATTAGGGGTGAATGGATCTATATTAAAAAAATTCATACCCGTAAGGGTATTGAAGTTATTTGAGAAATATAACTGATTTTATTCTCACCACATACTTATGAAAATATGTTTAATTATAGTAATTACTATATATTCTTAATGTAAGGTGATACCATAATTATATTTATATGGTGAGATTTATATCAACATTAGAGGTAATTATGAGGGGTTAATGGATCAAGGATTACCAAAATAATTTTTTCATCATACAACCAATTTTTTTATTAATGTTTAGATTTACATTAAATTTTTGACATGTTATTTTAAAATTAGTTAATTAAAATGGAATTTTATAAAACATTAATTTTTATAATTTATAATATTGATGGTAAATCATTCCCCAAAAGATTTACATTATCTCTACCACTTATTGAGGACCTATATTGATCAAGGAATGTGTTTTAGGCCATGTGGAATCATGACACGGGTCTTGAAATTTGGGCTCCTAGGTTGGGGTGTTATAATATACCATAAAATAATTCATATAAATCCTTCCTAAATGGATTTTACTTTTGTTTTTGAATCAAATGACACATAGATAGGAGTTTCTATTTTCCCTTGACTAGTTGGGGCCTTGTTTTATGGTTAAGATATGAAATAAAATTTTTGGTTGGAGTTATATATTGATTTGACCACAAATATATCACACAAATACTCAATGAATCGACCAATATTTTTAAAAATAGACAAAGATTATCCTTAGACTCAATCATGTTTTATAAAAAATTAAACTATCATATTTTTCACATTATTATAATGTTTAATTAAATTTTACATATAATTTTCCATAATTAAAAAATTAAAATAAACAAAAAATCTTTAATATAATTTTATAATAATAAAAAATCTATTAAAATAGATTAGTGTGAAATTAGTTTATCAGATCATTCATTTTCTTATAAAACATTCACTTTAATGAAGAAATTAAAAAACTGAATAAATTAATTTGATTTAATATAAACCATTCCCTTGTGACATTCAACACTCCATGCTTTATAATATATTACATAATTAATTCACTCCCTCACATTTTTTAAATCATCCTTCCCATTATATTTATTTCACAATATGTAACATAATATTTAAAAACTTGTGAAATAATATCAAAAACTCATTTTTGATATCATTTATGATTTTTTAATATTTTTTCTCAATGTTTTGTATAAATATTTTAACAAATTAATCTTAATTGACACAAAAAATCAAGGACCTATGTATCAATGAATATGGATATATATTCATAATCCATTATTCTAAAAAATACTTAACCACCACAAAAGTACTAATGTTATGAAATCTATTAAAAATTTTGACGCGATGTCGATTTTTTTAATTTCTCTACATACTATTTTGAACCAAATTCACCACATTTTAAATGAATAATCTTAAAAATAAATCCAAGAAGAATTAATTATAAAAATAGACCTTATATGAGTAAATAATGAATAATATATATTAATAAAGCATATGTGTTTCACCTATATTAATTTATATATCACATGTCGCTCATCTGATTTGATAGAAACATCATTTGTCACATTATCAATCATTGACTACATAGTTATTCTATATTAACCTATCTATGTCCTAGATGTCATAACCATAATAAAGATATAAAAATTCTATATTTTTTGAAAAATACCTAATACATGAATAGAAATGTAATACCCCTACCCGAGATCTCAAATACCAATTCCCGAGTTAGGATTCGACATGGACCCAATTTCGCTCCATGGTAGTATGAGGATTTAAATATTTGAAAATGGAAAACAATAAAAAATTGAGGAAATATTTATCTATAAAAAAATGAAACCCATGATTTATTTAAATATAGAAATATTATTAAATAAAAATATTGGAGAAAAAAGCATCTCAGTATACATACATTGATTTATTGAATCTATCATTTAAATAAAATAGTTTAGATATGTTCCATAACAAAATAATATGACCAAACCTCTATACACCAACGGATATAGAAGTTTATAATGAATATTGTCGAACATGAGAATGTTATAAGGTTGAAATGTTTTTTAATAACTTTATAACCTAATTTACACGATGATATATTAATCTCAGAGTTCCAAAATTATGGAAAACCTCATGATACAATATTTTTTATCAAAGTGGAGTTGATGTTTCTCTGGAAATAAAAACATCATTTTCTAGATAAATCCATATTGAAAGACCCTTCTAGATATACTAATGTGAATAAAATTTAAGATGGGCCATTTGATAGAAAAGTGATCAAAAAAATAAGTCTCCAAAATTTAAAAAAGTAAAAATATAGATTTAAAGTAAAAAACAGAAAAATATACAACCATATCACTGGATATACAAAGTGATGAATTAATAGGACATGAAATTTTAAATAATTGAATGAAATTTTTAAAATTTATGATTTTTAAGCATGGATGGTAAATATTTATCATAAAAAAACTCGGGATGGAGGTTTTTTACAAAGAAGATAGTAGTGTATTTGGTGAAGGAAATTTTTTGAAACTAATATTTAGATAAATATATGGTAATAAATTTTAAAAAATTATTATTAATATGGAAAATTTATTGTAATATAAAATGTAATTTATTTTTTAAACAATATTTATTTAAATAATTTTATACACTAGCTCATGTATTAAAGAAGTTCTAATGTTTTTCAGAAGCAGGGTATTAGTCAAACATTTTTTATGAAGTTTGTAATTTTTCATCAAGTGTAAAAAAAGAAGATCTTTAGAAAATATGTTTTTAAAAAATCCAAAAGTGTTATTTTTTTTATTTTTTAGGTTTTATAATGTGAGTAATTGATTAAGAATGGAAATTAAAATTGAAAGGATAAAAATTATGAGTTAAATCCAATATTATGATTTGAATATTCTTTCATGAAACTTAATTATTTAAAATATTCAAAAATTATACCAACCATATTTTTTGAATTTAATCAGTTGCTTGTCTAGTGGGTAAAGGTAAAAAGAACAAGGGAAAATGGGCTTTCTGAATTTTTAGTTCTCTGTAGAGTTTAAATATTCAAAGTGAGTTACTTGATAAAATGGAACATCAAAAAATCATTCTCAATGTTTCTATATGAAAATTTCTAAGGAGAATATTGTAATGAGTCAACCAGAAGAAGAGAAAATGGAAAAATGTTCTTTTATCATAAAAATGTTTTTGGAAAATCAATTATGGATATATATGTTAGAGTAATTTTTTATAAAATTTAACATGAAAAACTAATGATGGTGAAATGAGATATTTGAATTATAAATTTTGTGTTTTCAAGTGGTATTACATTCATTAATTTTTTACCATCATTCTAAGTTTCCATAATTTTTTAGGTTAGGGTTTCCTATGTAAATTTGTAATTTTTAGAGAATTCATGATATTTCCAAAATATTAGATAATACTCTTGAATGATTGATATTCTTACAAGAAAAATTCAAATGTACAAGAAATTTGTATTTTTAAATTTCAGTGAGTGGGAAAATAAAAAATATTTCTCACCATTTCCATTATAGCAGAACCTATATAAAGGGTGAAAATTTCATCATAATTAACACTTTTCACACCATAAAAAACTTCTAATGTCGATATACATGGTGCTAAAAGTGAGTTTATAACTATATCAATTTTTTTAAAGAATTTCAAATATAAATTTTCATCAGAAATTCAAGCTAGTTTTTTATTTTAGAGAAATTAATATAGAAATGAGACAATGATTCCATACATATATTGTAGAAAGATGAATTTTTTAATAATATATACCTCATGTTAGAAAATCATTTATTTTTTAGGGTCCCATTACTTATTTTCAATAGAAAGAAGAATATTTAACCAAATGGACTTTTACAAGACAAATAGATTGGATGAACCAGTTTTCCATAATAACATTTCTAGTGTAGAATTATAAGGTTTCATATAAATTTTTTGTGTATAATGTTTTGTAAGAAAAAAATTAATACTTGATACAATTCCTTATAATCATAAATATTAAGAGATAAAATGATTCTAACTTGAGTTGGATCAAAATTTTAATTCATCTATTTCTAATAGTGAATTTCAATGGACCAACAGGAGTGTCCATGGAAAGGATATTAGTTCTCACCATGAGGATAAACCTCGTGAATCTTATTCTACTTGTTTATTGTATCATAGTTTCATGATATTTAATTTTTAAAAAATTGATATAGAAATTTACTCTAAATAGTTTCAAGGGTTAAATTTCATAAATTTGGAAAATTATAAAGAGATAACCACTAATTCAACCGCCCATCCCTTCTCATTAGTTCAATAATCCTTAGGAACTTCAATTGGTATCCAAGTCATGGCTCCCTTGTTCAATATTTATCCTAAGAAATCACAACTCAATTAATTGAAGGGGTGTTCCTATATTCGATGTAATAAAATTTTGGGAGGGAAAAAATTCCTTAACTCCTTTCTCTTTTGTTCGACGTTATTGAAGAACTTACACATTTTTCTACTATTTGAGAAGGATCCTCCTACGAATATTTATGATAAGAAGAACATTGTAGTTGATGGAAAATCTACAACGACGATTATAATTTATCTATATGAAAATTGTTTTATAAAAGGTTATGGACTCAAAATATCTAAGGTAAAATAAGACAAGATCAGAAGTATCTTCCAAGGAAAAAAAGTGAAAGTTGCAGTTTTAAAAATCAATAAAAGTGATCTTAAAGATACAAAATGAGTGATGATGAAACTATTTATGAGTGGTCTACTAAATTCAATGAAGTTTTTTTCATCATCAAAGGATATAGATATATCATATAATATTCTACCACTTTAAATAGACTCATGAAAAGTTACATGGATGATTTGATTCTAAAAACAACGATTTAGAAGACACGAACTATTTATCTCTTGATGAATTTCATAACTTTCACGTGTTTTATGAGATGAGGTAATATACTACATTCAAAAATAAAATCATTGATGAAATGGATTTTTAGGTGTTTTGGATGATGAAAATCAATGATGTTGATCTTAACAATGTGGACAACACTGATTCTAAAGCTAATGAGGATAATGAATTGAATGAAAAAAGGATGTCCCCTTTCTCTAAAAATTACCAGAGAGGTAAAGAAATGTCTTGATGAAAACTACATATTATAAATTTCTATTGTGGAAGAATTTGGCATTTATCTAAAAAAGACCCCAAGAAGAAAGTTGGAGAATATGAAGATAATTGTTAAGAAAAGCCTCAATGGATGTAGTTTAACAAATATTCTATAGAATAGAAGAAATAAACTGGTGCTATAGAAATTTTCATTACAAATTAATTAAATATGAAAAGTAAGAAAGTAAAATATTAATATAAAGAAAACAATTATTTATATGATGAATGTTTATAAAATTTCTTAACAAACATTAAAAACATGGAGAAAAAAGTAAGATTACACAAATGTTAAAGATGAATAAGTAGGAGGTGAAAAAAGATACTAACTGTATTAGTTAAGATCCTAACATGTATCTTATCTTGGTGAAAACAAAAAACTAAATAAAAAGATCAATATTTTAAAATAAAAAGTTTAAAAAAAATAAAGAAAATCAAGATATTTTCAAATATGAAGATGAATATTTCTAGGTGGTAGTAAATTTGAAATAGAGAATTACCGAACAAGGAAAGATGGTGAAAATATTAGTAAGAAACTAGAATCTAATGAAGATGATGTTTGTTAAACACAATCAAAAATAATTTAGGATTAAATTACATTAATAAATATTAATTATAATTTTAAAAAACATTATAGATAAATGAAAAAACATTCCAACCCGATGATAAAGACTATATCAAGAATTAGGTGAAATCCTAATACACTAAATGAAAACATTCATATGATTTTACCAACCATGCAGGTATTATGAAAAAATATACGTAATAATTGGTAGATAATTGATGTGATAAATCTATTAAATCTTTAAAATTTTAAATTATTCTCCATATGAAGTTTTCCTTATCTTAGGAGGAAAAAATATGAAAACGTTTACCAATATCATCTAATAGATTATAGAAAATGATCCAATTTTTTTAGAAAATAATGATTTGATGGTTTTTATTGGTGTTGTGGATTTTATCAGCCCAAATCATACAAATAAATGCACAACATGTATCTTCCTAGAATAATGTATGAAACTAGATGATGAAAATTCATAAGAAAAGTACATAAATTCTCAAAGATGGAGGATGTGAAAAAAAATCAATTTGTTATTTTAATGAAAAATCAGTTTCACTACTAGGTGTATATTAGTTGAGGATGTGACTAATCTAGACACATTTCTGATGAATGAATGAAAAAAAATCTCGGATAAATTTATTATAATATAAAATAATAGGAATCAGGAAAATGGAATGTTGAGGAAATCACCATTGTGATTTTGGAAACTACAAAAGAACGAAAGAATTGTAAAATATGGATTCATGATATAGTATGGTCCCCACATATGATAGAATATTAAAAACATTAATTATTTTAAAAATCATGATAATGGATTAGTTAGTTTTGTAAATAATAGTTCCTCAAAAATTAGAGTAATAAGAACTATGGAGATTGAAGGAATCAAATTCAACATTATTATTGTGAGACAACATTGTGAATATGAAAAGGAAGTGATTTTACAAAAATATTCATGAATCATCAAAAGTGCGGATGATGGTAAACTAGTTACCATAAGAGAAATAACTAGTAGAAATCTATTTCAAAATATAAAACTAAGTAAGTCATGTTACTTGAGTGTAGAATATTACAATAAGTTGCTGCATTGAAGACTTGGGAATCCTTACTAGAAAATATGAATAAAATTTATAAAGTACATGATTTAAGAAACTATCCATCATTTAAGAGTAAAGAATACGATGTTTACATAACATTTCAGAAATGGAATAAAATTTTTAGAATCTACATGAAAGTTTAAATTCAGTCTCCAAGAACTTTTGATCTTATTTAATCCATTTTATATGGGATGAAGATAAATCATTCAATGAAAAGAGATTTTTAAATTATCAATTTTATTAAATATTTAACATGGTTGACCAACATTATGTTTAATATGCATAAATTAGTGGAATAAAAGGTGTTTAGATTTTTTAAAAGGGATTTTAATGGAGAAATATGACTTTTCATTATGATATTAAGAACTTTTAATGGAAATAAATACATATGAAATGATTTTGAATCATATATGAAGAATCAACGAATAAAACATCATATAGTGATCCATAAACCCCTCAAAAAATGATATGGAAGAGAGGAAAAATATTAGTTTGGTAGAAATGCAATGAAGTATGAAGGCTGAGTATAAATATTTTATGATTTTTTGGAGAGAATATGTTTGTACTAATGTACATGTAAAAAATATATTTCTATTGAGTTTAGAGTCAAACATTACTTCAGGGTTGAGTTTCTAAAACAAAATCATTTCAATGAAATATTTCATGGTTTTAGGGACACCATATTTACTAAAAAATATAGATCCTTTAAAATTTAAGGAAAAAATAGGGGATGAAATTGTCATTGGATACTCACCCATAAGAAGAAGATTAAATGGCAGAACAGACTTTTAAAAATTTTAGTGGATTAATATGATATGACTGTTATTTAAAATAAAACCCCCTCAATAAAAGTTGTTGAAATTTTATTAAATATAATTTAAACACTTCCAATGAGATTAAAAAAGTGAGAAAGATAGTGATCCAAATTTGGTGATAGAAGATTTTGAAAAATATCAGGGTGAGGAAAGTGAAACTAGAAGAAAAAAATCTAAAATTTCATACCTTGTAGATAAAGGTGTAATGTTATAAAATTTTTGGGTATTATAAATATATAGTTCAGAATATAAAAATATTAATATTAGAAATCAAACATCTCACATAAGAAAAGTCAAACTAAAATCATTTTTAAAAGAATTTGAACATAAATAATTGGTAGATTTAATGACTGAAGATTTGGATCAGATTGATAAAAATGAAACATGGGAACTTGTTCCATGAACAACATGGGTGAAAATTTTAAGGAAAATGGGTGTTTAGAAACAAGTTAAATAAATATGGGTATGTTTCAAGAAACAATTATCAACCTATTTTTAAATTCTATTCAATGGTGGATGGTGTGGATTTTGAAGAAATTATTTTCCCTATAGTAATATTAGAAACAAAAAGAATGATCTTAGTGGTGGTAAAACATAATTATTAAAAAGATTTTCATATGGATTTAAAGTCATCTTTCATAAATATATATATTTAGTAAGATTTTCCATTAGAAAAACTTGTGGATTCCTATATGATAATTATAGAACCAAAGATTGTATGTTGAAGAAAGACTTATATAATATGAAACATGTTCCATATCCCTGGTAATAAAAACGTAATAGTTTGTTGAAAAATTTTAATTTTTCTAAATGGAATGTTCAAAAAACAATTATATGTGAATGATATGGGCTTATGAATCCTCAATATTGTCATTTATTTTGACCATGTATTTTTTACAAGAGATAGGGAAAAACATTGCGATAAATTTGATGAGGAAATGAGGAATAAGTTTTAAATTCAAATTTATAGATAATTAACCATTTTTATAGGATTACATGTCCAACAGAGAGAAAAATAAATTTTTATATCTTATGAAATGTGCAACATTAATTTTTTTTAAAAAAATAGCATGGATGATTCCAAATAAGTTTCTATAACTATTTCAATTGGTTTAAATTAGATTAAAGTTAAGTCTAGGAGAAGTGTAAATCATAATGATTTTGAAAATTTTATTGGATTTTTTTATATCTTACAACATCAAGGACAAAAAAAATTTATATTTTGACCCTATATGAAAGATATTAAAGTGATATGAAATAAACACACATATAAACTAAAAAAATATTTCTCAAATATGTTAAAGTAATATCCTACAATTTTTTTTATATAATAAAAGTTATGATATGTAAATTCTTGGATAAACAAATATTTATTATTCTGGAAATTGGAATGGTATAAAATAAACATCCACAAGAGTGTTTACTTGGGAGAATGTTTAGTGTGTTATCATGTAAAAAAAATTAGTTACCTTGAGCATATATGAATAATAATATTTTTCCACTACCAAATATTTTAATCAAATGTCATGGAGGGAGGTTCAGTTAGAATATTTAAAATTTGAATTATTCAAACCATTGAACATACATTCTAATAATAAGAGTGTAATTTATCTTTCCCAAAAAAATTAACACTCAATATCAAAGAATATTGATACTTAGTATCATTTCATAAAAGAAAAGATTGTTTTGGAGATTTCATACTTGAATTAATTTATACATAATATCATATTTCTAATAAATTCACAAAATTGACTCCTAAAGTGATATTTGTGGAATTTATATTAAAACATCCTGTTAGGCCTCAACCAATGTCTTCCAAAACATCATAAAAAATTCCACCACTATTATTTTGATTAAGTTGATACATTCAGAGAATATGTACTATTTTTCCAAGAAAAGGTTGGTGAGTAATATTTCTCTTGAAAGGGGGACAATAAGTAAAATTCCTATAAAAATGAATCTAAAAATGTGGTTATTATAAAAATGGTAGAGAATAAAAATTGGGAGAAGAAAAGTGAGGGAATTATCCTAACATGTACGCAATTTACATGTCACTTAAGGATCGAATTACATAAAAAACATTACATTATCCAATAGTGTTGTTTTAGGAAATTCTCTTTTAGAGTAGATATTTTTTTGTAATGGTTGAGAAAAATAGAGTTTTGAAAATGGATGAGTGATTAAAATATTTTTCCGATCAAAGTTGTTATCAAAATTTGTCGACAAATTCAAAGGGTTAATTTATGATCCTTTATGATGTTTTTAGAATAATATTTTGTATATATTTATAAATAACATCTTCCAAATATTTTGTTTAAAAATTAGTGAGAGTGAATGGTACTAGAATATTCTAAAGATGTTTCCTAAAATTAATAAAATCATAATTTTGGAATTTTTCTTTTAAGAACATTATAACATATTTAAAATGATGTTATGCTGATATCAATGTTCCTAAACCCTAGAAAAACTCATGATAGAGTATTTTGATCAAAGAGATGTTTATGATGTTATGAAAAGAAAAAATTTATTTTCTAGATAAAATCCTTTGGAAAAAACCATCTTGTATATACTCTTGTGATAAATTTTGAATAATGTCATTTGGTTAAGAAATTATTCAAATAATTATGTTTTTAAGAATTATTAAAGTCCAATATCATGATTGGAAGTACAAAAAAATATGAATATAGATCTAGATCACCATAAATTCCAATTATTTCATTTTCAAACAATGATGTTTATAAGATGTGAAATAAGTAATTCAAATGAATAAATTGTTGAGGCATGGATGATTCAAAATGATCATTGGAAAACCCATCTGATTGAATTTTTTACAAAGAAGTTGGAAGTGTGTATCTAAATGGAAATTTGTGGAACCATTATTTGGATAAACATTCAAACAAATAGATTTCCAAAATCAATGTTTATATAAAAAACATAGTGCAAGAGAAATAATATTATAATTTTGATGGTCAAAAAAATTCATCAAATAAGTTTTTATGATTTCCATTGGAATAAAAAAGTTCCAAAATTTCCATAATATCCAAATAATTCAATATTTATGTAAGAAGTTTTTAAATTTTCATTTGGTATAAAAAATTCAGATCTTCAAAAAAAGGATTGTTTTAAAGGAGGGAAGTATTGTTTTTGCTGTTTTTTGGAATTTTTTGTAAAATGATAAATTAATTAATAATAGTGATTATAATAAAATTGATGATAATTTTGAGATGAAGGTTGTGTTTTGAGTTTAATTTTTTCATTAAATTGAAGTATTTAGAAGTTGAAACAATGTTGTCAACCAGATTCTGTTCATTTATTGAGTTGTTTTTCATGTCGTTTAAGAGCAAAAGATTCCGGGAAAATTATTTTTTTCAAATGGCCAATTATGCAAGTATTTCAAAGATTCAATGTGTGATTATTCATTGGATTCAACCTTAGAAAAAAATCCTAAAGTTTCCACACTAAAAATTTTGGAGGATAACATCACACACAGTTAACTGAAAGAAGAAAAATTAAAAAATAATGTTTTTCTTTGGAAATTGTTTTCTAGAAAAATAAATCCCAATTAATATTTGTGAAAAACATCATATAATATTTTAATGTCAAAAACTAATGATTCTAAATTGAGATATTATAATTTTAATGTTTCTTTTTTTCATGTGGTGTGATTTGGTTCCATTGTTTCGTCATCATGATGATTTCTCATAATTTCTAATGTTAAGGATGTTTATGTAATGTTGGAATTTATAAAGAATTCATGATGTTTCAAGATGATTTGAGAAGTCTCTGGAATGAGTTACAATAGTTCACTACTGAAAAAATGACCTATACCCATGGTTCAAAACCGTGGGTATAGCCCCCAAAACCATGGGTATAGCCTATACCCATGGTTTTGGGAACTGTGGGCTAGAAAGGCATCAGTATAGGTCCCCAGCCTATACCCACGGTTTTCCAAAACCGTGGGTATAGCTATTCTGACACTGTTTCAAAGAATCATACCCAATTTCCATGGTGTCAAAGTCTTTTACCCATGGTTTGAAAACCATGGGTAAAATTTTTAAAATAATAGAGGCAACAAGTTTCGATCCTGCAACCTCTTCGCTGCAAACACCAAATCTAAACACTACCCTAAAATCACCTATGTGTGTATATATATATATTTAGTTAAATATAGTTATATAAACTGTGGGTATATAGGGAAGAACTGTGGGTATAGGGCACCCGCAAAAAAAAAACTACTTCCCGCTGGAAAAAAATTTTCCCGCGCACACACAGGACACATATACCCATGGGTTTTCATAACTGTGGGTATACGTAGTTTAGCCCAGACCTATCCCCATGGTTTTCCCCAAAACTGTGGGGATAGGTACCCCTATGCCCACTATTTTTTAAAACTGTAGGGATATGTAACTTTTCAGGACATATACCCACAGTTTTGGAAAACCGTGGTGATAAACTCCCTATACCCATGGTTTTCCAAAACCATGGGTATAGGTCCTAAAAAGTTACATATTCCCACGGTTTTCAAAAACCATGGGCATAGGGGTAACTATCCCCACAGTTTTGGGGAAAACCGTGGGTATAGGTCCATTTTTCAGTAGTGGTTGGAAAAAAAGTCAAATGTACGATAAATTCAGATTTTGGAATTTCAGTGAGTGGGAAAATAAAAAATATTCTCACCTTTTTTATTCAAGGAAAACCTATATAAAGGGTGAAAATTACATCATACTTGACATTGTTCACAACATAAAAAAGATTAACAATAACAAATTTGGTGTTTTAAGGGAGTTTCCATCACCAACTATTTTTGGAAGAATAATTTTAAAATTGAGAATTCAATGAGATATTTGAGTAGGATTTTTAGTCAATAGAATATGATATAGAAATATGAAAGATTTTTCATATAGTGTTTTAGGGGTATTGGTTTTATTTTATAGATATACTGAAATTTAAAAAATCATATATTTTTTTATGGTGCATATGATGCACTATCATCAGATAGAGGAAGAGTACAATGGAGGGACCTTTACTGGATAGAGGAATTGTATGAACCAATTTTTCAAATGAAATGTTTTGGAGTAGAATGAAAATGTTTCATTTACATTTTTTATAGATCATGTTTTTTAAGAAAAAATTTGTAAACATATCAGATGTAGTATAGTCATACCTTTTGGGATATATAAGGATTTGAATAGGAGTTGGTTCTAAAGTGGTATTCACTTATTTATAATAGTGAATTTATATGGAACCATAAGAGTGGCCATTATAATGATGTATTTTTTTACAAAATTTTGAATAATAAAAATATTTCATTCCTTGTTTTCATTCTCATAATTATTTATTGTGATATTTCTATAAAATTGATAAGTAAATTAACTCTAACAAATTATAGGGGTAAAATTTCATAAAGTGTGAAATTTATAAATATATAACCACTAATCCACCCCCACCCCATCTCAATGGTTCAACAATAATTAAGAACTTCAATATAAAACCATGTTAATATTTACATTAAAGTGTATATATATTTGGTGAGTTTAAATGTGGTAGGATTAACAAAAGGGCACAAACTCTTTAATATTCAAGAAATTTAAATATTAAATTCCAAACTATAATTTAAAACCTAAAAAATTAAACATAAAAACTTTATTTATTAAAATATTTTTGAAAGACACATTATTAAAACCATGCACAAACTTTATTTCAAATATTCAAAATTTTCATGTAAAAAACTCTTAAGACCATTGATTTTAAACAATTTACAAAACATGTTTGATCACACAAATTTTAAAATAACCTCATTATTTTCTTATTAAATGAAAAAAATAAATTTTCGTAAATCAAATTAAAGAATCATGTTTTCATAAATCAGAAAAAATCCCCAACAAATTCAAAAATTAGGATGAGAATAGCCAATTTTACCCAAAATACATCATTTTTTGTAATCCTTGGTCATAATACAATAAATCCATTCAATATTTTTTAATAGGTGTGAGTCCCAATTAAGATGTCTAAAAACCATACCACTATGAGCTATTTCCTCTCGACCAATTTTATCCCAATCATTTTCCTCTTTAATTAATTCCCTAAAAGTATCCATGATATGAATGACTTGTCAAATATAATTCATAATAGTTCCAAAAAAAATCCATTTTACACATGTACACACATTGTATGCATGATATCTAAGTATACCCATTCAAAAAACTCACTGAGTACATCCACTTCCAAATGTTTTTTTTATCTAAAATTAAATAAAATGAAAATAATATATTTTCATCCAATCCACAAAAAATTAAAACATAAACCAAATTATTTTACAAGAAAAATAAACAATTTTGAAAATATGCATTATTTATTAAAAAAACCATATTTATGAAATAAATAATTTTTGAAAAATTAATATATTATAAAAATACCCAATTTCTGGAAACCATGATTTATTATAAATAATGGTTTATTATTCAGGAATCAATCAGAATAAATAAACAAAAAAATAGAATATCCAATCTTATAAAATTTATAGAAGCCAATTACCCATATTCATTTTTTTGAAAAGTCTTAAGTCTTTGTCCAAAAGTAACATAGTGGGATCACTATCTTAAATTCCAATTAATATAAATAGGAGTCCTCAATTTATATCAATATATCCATTAATATGACATCCCCTTATAATATTAAAATGAATTTAAGACAAGATGATTCAAAATTTTGAAGGATTGTCTATATCATACATAATATCTGAAGAAAAACCAATTATCTCCACTCATGATTCATATAATAGATTATGATAAATATCCAAAATCACCCTATAATGCTCATATAATCAACCACACCCGATGACCATTATTTTTTGGATTCTACCAGTTAATAGAGGATTCATAGTCAACTATGTGGATATAAATTTTTTTTGGGTCATCCATTTTAGAATGCATGATCATCATGTACAATTCATTAGATGGTATAGTTTCCCATTAAAACCCCCCCATGTTTCAAAAAAAAAACTTCATTCATGATAACCAAGATTATTTTGATGAATATGAAGACTAAGAAAACATTTATCAACACATATTATTAATTAAAATTCTCCAAAAACATAGCATGCTAGTTATATAACCTATTTGGTATCTAATAGTGAAATTAAAATTCCATTTAGAGGCCATCCATCCATATATATCTTAAAATTAAATTCTAATATTCCATATACCTCAAAATAATGGAAAATCTAGATACAACTATAAACCCAAGTGTCAAGGTTATCACGACTATTATAAAGTGAATCATTGTAATGTTCATAAGAACTATTATTCCCAAATAGCCCCTTACACTACCATAAAATCTCAAAATCCATATTATAATTCCCTTTTGGGGTCATTTTTTGTTTTCATAATACCATAAACAAAGGATTACTCCATCCTTAAAATATCATCTACCCAGAACCATAAATCCAAAGATATTGATCCATAAGAAACGCATCAAGATCTCAATAATACATCCCCAATCACAATCCATGATTCAATACCAATTTATATTTCAATAAATAATAAATATAATCAAATATGGATACAATATAAAATCATAGAAATTTCAATTGATAATGTAGTTCACTAATTTGGTTAATTATTTCAAAATTGACTATGTACTCTGAATATAATTTCCCTTACTTCCCAAGATATCCCTAACCCAACTAAAAATACATATTAAATAACACAAAATTTCAATGACTAAATTTCAATTATCATTACAAATTATTAACATAAATATTATAACTTCTTATAGCTTATTTTATACACTATAAAACAATATACACTTATCCCTCATCTCTTTTAATAAACTAGGATCATTATAGTTTTCTCACCCATATGAGACGAATATAATGGAGAATAATACAAATAATTCTTCAATACATCAAATAAAGTCATTTATATTTATAATTTACAACTATTTTAATAAAAGTCTCAACTAATGGAAGACAACCCTCTTAAGATATTATAAAATCATAAAAAACATGCTCAAAGTTTACCTTTATAAACATTAATAATAAACTAAATTTAACCATTTATCTATGTATTATATTTCATTTATATATTCAATTATGATGTAATATAATTTTTATTTCCCTTCCAAAATCATGATATAAATATGTGGCCTATATTCAAGATGATACTCTTCATAAAAAAAATTGATGTCTAGAAACTACCTTCACATAATATTGGAAAGATCACCTATTGAAAATATATGTTTTGTTGGTAACAAACACTATCATTGTGATTTAGTCCACTATAACCTGAATCCCATCATTGATTAATGGTGATCTGGCCTATACTAGACTAAAATTTAATTTTTAATTTAATGGAGTGAATGAATTCTGAAAATAAAAATTCGTGGGGGAATTGAAGTAAATCAGGGACACCCACATAACTATTATATTTCAAATGAATGATATATATATTCAATATGAGAAAAAATAATGGGGTTAAGGTATTTTTTTCATCAAAATTGATATAATTCACCACTCTATTCCCCCTCATGCTAAGTGAGAATATTGGAACTCACATGGAACACATTATCTTTTAATTAATGAGTCATGTAGGAGATGAATGAAGGGGTTATAGAAATATTGAGCATCAACATGATAACTAGTTTCTTACCATATTCAATCATTGAGGGAAATATACATTATCTTTAGAAAACAAAAAAACTAGTGTGGGGTAACCTGTTTTCCACCCTAATTACATAGCCCTCACTATAATATGAACTAAAATCAACTATACCTTCCCCTAATATGTAATGATTAATCCCCATCTAAATTAACTGATATATAGAATAAAAAATTTCTAAAACCTATTCTTCAAATTTGGGACAAATATTATTGGGATTTTTTTAATTCGTTTCAAAGGATAGTTATAACTCCTCAGACCTGGATTCCACCTAATGGTTCCCCAATCACGGTTTCCCACATGGCCTCAAGAATATCTCCCAAATTTCCAGAGGCTAACGACTAGTAGTGAGGGACTAGGTGAGTCCATGGGGATATTATTCCCTCATTACCAAAGTATCACAAAGTCAAACATACAATAAATAGAAGAGGTAAAATAAACAACAATCAACTGAAAACAAGAAAAGATAAGGATAGATATCAAAAACTAGGAGTATCTCATATAAAAAAAATGATGTAGATATTACATGTATATTGAAATAATCCAAATATTTAATGGGAATACAATAAAACAAATTTCACAAAAATAAGAAAAGAATAAAAGGTATCCTAGCAATGAAAGCCTCAGCTTGGTCCTCTTCTCCCCTGTTACAAAGCCATGGTAAACAACATATACCATGGTGCTTTCCCCTATCATCACATGAAACCATATAATATGGTTTGGTACCCAAGTAGGAACATATAGGGTGTGAGATAAACATACCAGTAGGAAACCAACCAGTTCTATACAGTTCAAAAATCAATATACAAAGTTCTAGAAAGTTTAAGGAAAACATTAAATTATGTGTGTATGCCCATGGAATAAGTCTACTATCATAAGTAATATTGAATATCCCCTCAAGGTTATCTGCAAAAGAGTAAGATCCTAACAAGGAATCTATAACAAAGTAAACAAGTCACAACTAGGTTGTATATAGATGTCATGAAATCTCACATCCTCGCTATATAGGGAAAAGTATAATCCCATGGCCACGCCGTATAGTGAAAAGAAAAATCCAACGACTATTCTGTATAGAGAAAATTATACCCCAAGGGCCAGATTCATGGTGTCATATACCAGGGCATCCATGTAATTATTATATACCACAAAAAACTGGATCCAAGGTGACTGTCTAAGGAATCCATCTAATGATTATATACCATAACAAACCAGATCCAAGGTGATTGTATAAGGCATACACATCGAGTCCCATTAGAATCACAGTTGAAACTCGGTATAGGAACTGGTTAGAGTCCGTGGATCATGTGTACTGATATGTACTACACAATTCCAAGAAAACCAGATCCACTGTGTAGAAAGGCTCGAGGCATCCCATGGAATCAAGACCCAAGGGGAAGAGTCAACCCAAGGTGTCCACAACCAAATTCTAGATCCATACAGAGAAGTCCATGGCATCTATCAAACAATTTAATAAAATCATTCAATTTAATTGTTCATTCCAATTGAGTATACCCACTCACATAAACATACACAATCCATTAGTATACCTACTCAATAAATCCATTTAATATTTACAAAAAATATGGGTTTACCTTCCCATATTATCTATCTAACATGACATTAGTCATTTATATAGGTATACCCACCCATATTATCTATTTAATAATCATAGTTAAATTTAAAAAGAATGGAATAACCATATATCAATAAGCAAGGAAGTAGTACAACTTCGATGTAGATATTTAAAACCTTTAAAGTATCTATAGGGCTTCCTCTAACTAGGAAAGCACAAGAACACACCACTTAGGTGGTTTAAACAGGCATACACATGGTATTTCCTTAAGGCACACCATTTTGGTGACCTTAAATAAATAAACAGGTCACAACTCACCTAAATGGAACCTATGTGCAACCTCATTGGGTCTGACTATAGCTACTAAAGCAAAATCTCTAAAAAACAAGGCCTTGTTGGAAAGTCCAACGGGCGGTTAAAGGGAAAAATGCTTGGAAAGAACCCAAAAAGCTGAAAGAAAGTGTAGACCACCTATATTGGCTTGGTAGTAGATAGCTCATCTAATATCAATTCCTGATTCATCCTAGTTTGGAAGAAATATGAAGAACAAACAAAGAATGAGAAATTAAGGCACATAATCCTAAGTCCAAATATCTCATTCATTATTCCTAAGAATCGAGAACAACTAATTAGGAATTAAATACTTATTGATGTAGTTCCAATGAGACAAACCACACTTGAATCAGATTCTGGATGGCTTGTATACCTGAAAAATTATATTATATGGATTTTGGGTTCAAAAAATTCGAGGAAAGATTTTACATAAGAAAAATAAGAGGCTACTACCTCTCTTTTTAAAAACCCTGATGGGACAGTATATGACGTGTACCTCCAGTACACGATGTGTACTTCCTAATTTTCTTTTTCTAAAGGAAAACACATATACATTGTGAATTGCCTCTACATGTTGTAAACCGGGAGTACAACACGTGTATCTATACTACAACCTCTTTCCCCTTTCTTCTCAAAAAAAAAACCCAACCGGCCCATGGCCATGCTTATGGTATAAGCCAAAAAATAATGGAAAAGAATTTAACCTGAAATGAAAGACATTTACCTCATAAAAAACCTAGGATCATACAATCTTCCTCCCTTATAGAAATTTTCCACAAATTGATCTCTGAAGGGTGGTCAATATGCTTATAAAAATGACTCTGGCCGGTGAGAATATATATTTTCCTCCCTCTCCAATGTCTCATCCTATAAATAGTCATTCTTCAATAACACCCACACTGGAGGAACTAACTAGACTCAGAGAACCTTCATTTTTCTATCAATGATATGAAATGAATGCTACTCAAATAATGCATCAACCTAAAGATCAACCTCCTTGGGATGAAAATTTTGAGATGGGTTTGAGTGATAGCGGCATAGATGAGATACACAGAAGACATTATGTGTGTCTTGGTACCTGTGAGGTAACTATAACTGATAGGCAACTGATCCGACTCTCCCCAGAATCAGGAATGGGCCGACATATAATATGGAATGTTTAACCTATCTCAAGATCCACCTATGTCCCAACCATAGTGAAACAAACAAGAAAACCCAATCCCCAACCTCAATCTCTATAGTATTTCTATGACGATTGGCATATGATTTCTGAAGAGTTATTGTTATAGCCATCCACTTCTGAATTAACTGGACCTACATAGAAACCTCCTACATGAGACATGGTCCTAGTAAAGATGCTCCCCTACCATTAACCAGCATAGGGGAGAAAGAAATGGCCTATCGTATAAAACCATGTAAGGTGGAATCTGTATTATCTCATGATAACCATTATTATAAGAGAATTTATCCTGGGAAATTTGTCTCTCCCTAGAGCCTCAAAAATTCAAGATGCATGATCGCAACATATCCTCCAGCACATGTATCATATGCTCTGACTGACTATCAATCTGAGGGAGGTATGTTGTGCTCAGAACCACCTATGTACCCAATTCCCTCAGAAATATATTCCAAAAATTAGACGTAAAGTTTGTATCCCTATCTGAAATGATAGTGCATAGGAACCCATGTAGTCATATTAAATCTAATATATACAACCTTTTGAGATCATCCATACTGAAGGTCTCCTTGATTGGCCTGAAATGAGTGAACTTCGTAATCCTACCTACAAAATCCCACACAACATAATTAACTTGAGGAAACCTTGAAAAAAAGTCAAGAAATCCATTGTGAGATCATCCCATTTCCACTCTGGGATGGATACTACTATAAAATCCCAAATGGTCACTGATGTTCTATATTCACCTACTAGTAGGTTGAACACCATGTAACAAAACCTGTTACTTCCATTTTCATACTTGACCACTAGTACAGGCATCACAATTCCTGGTAAATCTTTGTGACTTCGGGGTGCACTACCCAGGAAGGAGCCTAAAACTCCCACATATGATCTCCACATATATCCAATGGATCCCAAACACATCCATGGATACACATATTCTCCTCACCTCTACCATCCAAACAGGTGGAGGGTCCCCACCTTCCACACACTCATGTTGGACTAGACCTTCTGAATCTGATATCTGAATCATCGTAAGTCTATCCATCAGGGTAGAGGTCACAATTTAGAAAGAAATATAATTATGTTTCTGTCTATTGTGAACCTCCATATGAATCTTAGAGAAAAATTCCCTATGTTACCACTTTCTACTATCCGTCTGTACTACCTACATCTGATTCCACCTGCTCAGTGCATCAACCACTTCACTTCCATTAGTAAGTATATATGAAAGCTCGATGTCAGAAGACTATTGGAACACCGCCCACCTTCACTACCTCAGATTTTGGTCACACTATGTAAAGATATACTTGAGGATTTTCTGGTCCTTGTACACCAAAAAATTACCTCCTTTTAAATAGTTCCACCTACAGTGAAAATCATGAACAACTGTAGATAACTCCCGATTATTCATAGGGTAATTTGTCCAATGAGGCCTCAACCACTGAGTCCCATATGCCCTGACTTGATTTCCCTGCATCAGCAATACCCCAATCCCAATACATGAAGCATCATAGTAGACCATGTAAATCTTTCCTTCTTTCAGTATCTGGACTAGTACTGATGTCAACCTCCGTTTCATCTCTAAAAGGCTATCTCACAAGAATCTGAAAAAACAAACTTCACTCCCTTCTTAGTCGAGCCCATCAATGGTGCTGCTAAACGTGAGAAGTCCTGTATAAAACACCTATATTAACTATATAGCCCCAAGAAACTCTATATGTAAATAATGTTCTTGGGATTTTCCTAGGAAACTATTACTCTCACCTTTTATGGGTCCACTAACGCTCGTGTATCCAAGATAATGTGACATTGGATGTGAATCTAATCAATATAGAAGTGGAACATTACAAGCTTAGAATATAAATTATTCACTCTCAGGGTATTCAAAATGATATCAATATAGTTGGAATGGTCATGTCGATTGTTATAATACAATGAGATATCATCCACAAAAACCACGAAAAAATACAAGTAAGGATGGAACACTCGGTTCATCAGCGCCATAAAAACTATTTTCATGTTCGTGAGACCTAATGACATAACCAAATACTTGTATAACAAATACCTTCTACAAAAGGGTGTACAAGGTATGTCTGTAGGTCAAATATGCACCTAGTGATATCCTGATCTCAAGTCGATCATCAATAACACTCAAGATCCTTGAAGCGGATCAAACAGGTCATTTATATGTGGAAAAGAATATCGATTTTCAATAATTAGTTGGTTCATTTTCTGATAATCCATGCATTTCCTAAGAGTTCCTTCATCCTTTTTCGAAACAAAAATGGAAAACCACACAGAGAAGTACTGGGTCGAATAAACCTCTTTAACTCTAAATCCACTATCTACCTCTTGAGCTCTAGCAACTCCCTCATTGCCATCCTGTAAGATGAAATTGATATCGGTGTAGATCCTGACACTAGCTCGATGGAGAACTCCACCTCTCTCTTGGGAGTTAACCCAGAAAAGTCCTCATGAAAGGTGTACCTAGATTTATCAACCACTAGAGGTAAGTCATCCTAACTCACTCCCTGATCATCTAGATACAAACTAGCAATTTGGGTTATCATCCCACCCATCCCACATTGCTTGAGTCCATCAAGGATCACCTAGACACCCCATTCACCCATATGAATAAACAATGCACCCTATAGTGATGTGAAAGTCACCCTTCAATGATAGTAGTCAATGTATTCTCGATAAACCATGAGCCAATCCCTCTCGAGAATGACATCAATACCTATAATCTCGAGGATATAAAGATCCCAGATGAAGTGACACCCTCCAAACTCAACTGCACACTCCATACACTGGCGCACATCATCCGTTCTAACTCCCAATAGTGTTTGTATCATCAAAACGCCCTTCGAAATTAAAACCATAGGCCTAAGGCTTTTAACAACCCATTAAAATAAAAATTTATGTAATGAACCTATATCCAAAAGAGAAGATTCAATTTTAGAATCTACTAAGATCGTACCTCTCACCTTATACATTCCTAGATCCTTATTTTTTTGGGTCTATTGCACTGCACAACTCTATCTTGAACTGTGCCCTTATAATGCTAACTGGCTACCCTATGATGATCCACCTTTCTATCTTTGAGAACATGGTATCGGGATACCACCTCCACGACAACCTCTTCCCTGCATAGACTGGAATGCACTGCTACAACTCCTATCCTGACACCGAGATGAATAACCTACTCCCTAACATGATGTCAGAGCTAACCCCTACCGCTTGAAGCTAGAGGGAGGGTCCTAGAATACATTAGTGTGTTCTACATCCTATCGTAATCTTGGCACTCAACTGGGTTGTGGTCACATTGATTCTTCAGGTGGCCTCTCATACCACACTGATAGAAATTCATCAAGCCTCTTGTACCCACAACCTGACCAACACTAACCTCATGGGAAGCCTTGAAAATTTAATTCCTTCTAGAATACATAGATCCACTGGGGAGAGAGACAACACACCTCTGTTCTATACCCCAATATTCCCTCAGGTTACACTCTATAATCAATGTCTGATCCACAATCTCAATGATAGAAGCCAACCTAAACATGTTAACCTAAGATTTAATAGCATGTATAATACCTTCCTTAAATCTTCTCTTCCTAGAAAGCTGATTAGTATGATACATCAGCGCAAAACACTACAACTCTATAATGTGTTCCGAGTATTCCATAACCATCATCACATCCTTATACAGATTCATGAACTCACTATCCTACTCAGCTCGTAAAGTTGTGTGGTAAATTTAGTCAAAGAAGCAGGTCTAGAATTATTCCCAACCCATATTCCACAACCTTTCAGCCCGGTTCAAAATATGTCACCAGCACTTTGATGCTCAACGTATCATATAAGTCATGAGCTTTACCCTTTACTCAGTAGGCATCTCCAGATGCTCAAAATATCTAATATGGTCTCTAGACATAGCTCTCCATCCTGTGGACCTCTATCCCTCAAAAATGTGGGAAGATTCTACTTCTAGAACACTCATGTAAGATCAGCCATAGTCATGGCTAGCTACACTGCTCCCTGTAATGCCTATATATATTGAGAGAAACCCTCAAAAAATTATTCCTTAACACCTATTTCTGGAATATCCTCAGATGCAACAATGGATAATAAAATTGGATCAACCAGTATCCAGTTCCCCACCTTCTATAATGTATGGTCATCTCCTCCCTCACAACATACCACTAGAGGTCTTCATGGTGACATGTCTCTAAAATTCCAAACAGACACCTCATGATTTTTTTTTCAAATCACACATATCAAAAGTGCGGTACATGTCAAAACCCACCTAAGAACCAGGTCAAACCCCCAATCTACTCCTAAATCTAGGACTAAAAACTAAATATCCATAGACCCACTAGAAACTATAAACCTTGCGTACTCAAAAGTTAGGTCTAGGTCAGGTCTCTATCAGAAAAGTTCTAGTTTCCATTTCACATTTAGTTTCATGGATATTCCACCAAGGGGTACCCATTCTAAATCCATGGTGTCCCATAACACCTCACAAACTCAAACATCTTTCCCAATCAAACCACGCATATATCAAGTTAATTTTGCATTCACATTATATTGGTGCTTTATTACCCAATTCATAAGGGCCGATAATCCTAATGATTTGAAAGATAAAAACACTCCTCTATCCACATCAATAAAACAATGACAACACCATACCCAACTATCACATCAACTATCACAAAAGCATTCAATAACCAATTCATCCTAAATTGTGTGAAAAAATAATTCAATTGGATTCTAGTAGGTGCCTATATGATGTATGAGATTGAATACCCTCATCTCATTAGGTTACAACTGAAATAAAACAAAAAATGACATCAATTGTAACCACATATATCATGTGTGTCACCCAACGGTGAAATCAAAACAACTGTAACCATCATAGTCAAGAAAAAATAGAAATCTATTCAAGGTAATTTGGTTTATCCCTGTATACATGGTAGCTACTTCAAAGAACAGGATATTATGAAATTCCATTTCCTTCATATCCTTGTTTATTGTCCCCAAATAATATGTAAATCTACAAAATAATCCTAGGATACCACTTTGTAACATCCCAGACCCAGATACCTCCCAATCGTGCCCTGAGCCCAGTTGGCCACATGGCCTTAAGCACATCTCCCCAAACACAAAATTTTGCGACTAGTAGTGAGGGCCTAGGTGAGTTAATGGGAAGACTATGACTTCACTACCAGAGTATCACAATGAAGAGAGACATACAATAAATAAAAGAATCGAAATAAACAATAATCAACTGAAAAAAGACAAGAAATATTATATATCAATAACCAGGAGTGTCTCATATACAAAATGATGCAGATGCTAAATGTATCTTGAAAGAAACCAATAAAGTACATGGAAATAAAATACAATACAAAAGTCCAAAAAATAACAAAAAATTTGTAATGTCTCTTATTTTGTGTGTATTATTTTTAAACATTATATAGAATTATTTTGAGACCAGACCTTCTGACAGTGTAGGATTCCGAGGCATGGAGTTCCTGGAATATATGTTTGAAATAAATTAAAATTTTAAACAACGTGCATGATCGGTTTTCCTGTAAAAGCGGAATAACGTTTAAATGAGTTCTTGAATCGGAAATCTAAGGGCACCATTTCATTCAGAACAACAACTTTACCTTAGGCAAGGCTTAACATCAACTAGAGCGGGTCAGCTGTAAGAGTTAGTTTTGGGACATTTTAATGGAAATAAAATAAATTAATAATTTATTTTAAAATGGTTCCTTTTTACGCAGCGACCTAATTTACTCCTCTTTAAATACCTTATTATGGAAATTTCATAGGGTTAGCCTCATAACCTTGTGAAATTGAGGATTGTACATTAGAGCTTTGGAGGAGAACCCGTTGGTGGATGACGGTGATGCGAGCGATCGACGCAAATTGGAATCAATGAACCTCGCCAATGAATGTGACATGGATATCGTTATTCTACTATATTAAGGGTAGGGGTTTGTTATTTCCAATTATTTTGTTTCCCCATTCTTGGATTAAATGATGAATTCAGATCAAACCACCAACAGGGTGATCTTCGGATCAGGCATTCTTGTGCAAGGTGTTGAATTTCCTTTTATTTTGGGCTTTTTGATTCGGGAATTCATTATATGATAATTATTGGATTTTCATTTTTATTCTCCTATTAATACTATTAATGGGAGCATATCGACGCCATGAAGAATGACGACAGAGGTGCATTCCTCCTTTGTTTATTGTTTTTCTTCCTCTTTTCTTCGCATTCTTCGCGTTCTTCGTGGGGCGATGAACAATGGATCATTGTGCATCCATTTCACAATGAAATGATCCCAAATTGATGATTTTACATTTCAATGACCTAGAAGAGGTGCGATGATGATGGAAGATGCTAAATCGGATCAGATCGGGAGAGAACATTCTTCGATCGTTCTTCACACGGGTGGATTGATACTCATTTTTGGAGTCGATCGGAGGTCTAAAACCAACAGAATCAGCAATGTGGTCTTGTTGTGACCAAAACCCGTGAGTTTCATGGTGATCAGATAGAAAAATCGAAGAACGAAGCATCCCTCTCAACACCAAATGAATAACTTTGTTTTCTAGAAATTTCCGAAGAACACGACATGTATCCCAAAGAACACGCCATGTGGGTCTGGCTCGGCAGCGGCCAGGGTTCCGCAATGCATGAAGCAATGACACAGTGAGTTCCCCAAAGAACACAGTGTGTGGGTCATTATGTGGTCATGGTGTGTATCCCGTGTGATACACAGACACGGTATGTAGTACACAGCCATGCACTCCACCACATGGCCATACCAGGCCGGCCGCACGGGTTACCCCATGTACCAGTTACACGAGACGGTGCAGACGTGATAAAGCCATGTACGGGAACATGACCACGTACATGGAGCCGACCCTAGTTACTCGGACACGGCATGTGATCTTTAATACACGCCGTGTACTGACCTTTATATATAACAAGCCTTGCGACACAAGCCGTTATTTGTGGGCAGTACTTGAGGTCAGAAGACACAACATGTGACACTTCTACACACTGTATACTTTTTAGTACATGAAATTATCTTCTTGTCCGGCGTATCTTATACATGTTGTTTTTGGGTTAGTGCCCCTTTTTCTCGTTACCCTGAAGGTTTGGTGTCATTTCCTTCCACAGGAGTATGATCCTTTTAGTAGGACTTTCCGAGATATAGTCAAGTATCCCTCCGAGAGGCCCGGAGCAAGATCCTTCATCCATTCTTAACCCTAGGAAGAGTCAGGTATCGATGTGACCACTTCCAAAGGGTGCTGATCCTCTACCTATAAGGTGAATCTGAATGAGTCGTTGTATCTGCCAAGGCCCTGGAAGTGATCCTCATATGTGTATTGAGATCTTTCCCCACTCATGAGTGTATTCTCCCAGAATGAGTGTATCTATCTCTCATGATCTTTCCAAATAGAAAATAATTCTCGGACAGACATCATCAGAGCTATCAGACTCATGGAGTTAGTTCTCCTGGATGAGTGCTTCGTGGAATCTTTGAACTGAATCCCTAGCAGGGGTATGTGGTTGCGTGACTTATCTCTAGACTATGGGTCTATGTTTTGATTATATATGGATTGTGTTAACCTATTATATGTTTAGTAGACATATACTGTGTAGAGATGACTGTACCTTTCCCTTGTGTATTGTTTTGTGGTTTTGGGGTCCTCTACTGAGTATTGTTATCCTCACCCCTACACGGGCCTTGCCCGCATGTGTCGTGTCTTATGTAGATGAGAAGCCTTTTGACAGAGTCCAGGGAGGACCAGGACATGAATAATACTTCTGAGTTCCCTACATGCCTATGTGTTTCTATGGCTATGAGCAGTAGTCCTAATACCTCTTTGTGTTTACAGGTTGGACTTTGTAGTTTTCAAACTCTTTTTTTTGGTGGGCTTGTATTCTGGCCGAGTTTACTTTCAGTACTTTACATTCCATCATACTTTGTTTGTTGGGTTTAGTTGTATGCATGCATTCTGTTCCTTAGTGGTTCTTTTATATTTCAGAATTTGTGTTCTTGGAGATGTGTGAGTGTATACAGGTATATAGTAAATTATTCTCATTTTAGTAATATTCCTACTCAGGGCTAGTCACCAACCCCTATCCTAGTGGAGGTAGGCTGGGGAGTCGCAGTGCGGGCCCTAGTGGGTCAGGTCGTGATGAGACCAAATGGTATCCCAACATCAAAAGCCTACTCTTGATCCTATACTCCCCTTTTCTAAATCCACAATCAACAACCTATACCAGGGTGCTTGTTGTTATCATCACCAGCTACCTTATAAGCAGTTTTGGTCATCATGGAGGCCAAAAAGGGGTGTGAGATAAACATCCCAGTAAGAAACCACCCAGGTCAATATAGTTCTAATAGTAATATACAAAATTATAGAATGTGTAAGGAAAATAGTAAATTAAGTGTGTATTCCCATGGCATAAGTATACTATCATAAGTTAAACTAAAAAAACCCTCAAGGCTACCTGCAAAAGAGTCAGCTGCTAATAAGGAAGTTATATCAAATTAAAAAAGTTACAATGAATCTATATAACGAATTCATGAAATCCCACAACATCGTAGTATAGTGAAAAGTAAAATCCCATGGCCACACTATATAGTGAAAAGTAGAATCCCACAGCCACGTTGTATAGTGAAATGTAGACCATAAGGGTCAAATACAAGGTTTCATGTACTAGGGCATCCATATAATGATTAGACCATGACGGGCTGGATCCACAGAGTGCATCCAAGGAATCCACATCGAGTCCCAAGGGCATCCCAATAGAAACTCAGTGTTGGAACTGCTTAGATTCCTAGGATCATGTGTACCGACATTTCCTATGTGAGTCCAAGAAATTCAGACCCACATGGTTGAAAGTCCTGAGGTATCTCGTGGAATCAATACCCAAGAGGCAGAGTCAACCCTAGGAATCCACTACAACATTCCAAATCCATGTAGAGAAGTCCATGGAATCTATCAAACCATTTAATCAAAGAATTAAATTTAAAAATTCATTCCGAGTGAGTATACCCACTCACATAAACATTCACAAGACATGAGTATACCCACTCAAGAAAAACATTTACCATTTACAAAACATATGGGTCTACCCTCCCATATATCCATTCAACATTCCATTAATCATTTATATAGGTATACCCACACATATTATCTATTTAACAATCCCTGTTAAATTAGAAAAAAAATGGAATAACTAGATATCACTAAGAATAGAGGCAATACATCTCCTAAGAAGATAATTCAAATCATTTAGGTATCTTAAGGGATTGATCTAACTGAAAAATCACCAAAAGACACACCTTGGGAAGTTTTAACATGCGTAAAAGGGTATTTCGTTAATGAGAACCTCTTGGGTGACCTTCAATCAAAAAATGATTAACAAAAAACCTAAACGAATCCTATAGGCATCCTCACTAGGTCTGACTGCAACTACTAAATGCAACTCACTAAAAAAAAGGCCTCACTGGAATGTCTGACTGGTGGAGAGAAGGTTGAAAACCAAAAAATCACACGGAAATACAAAATAAAGTATAAACGACCCACCTCAACTCGGTAGTAAACATCCCATTCAGTATCAAGTCTTAATTAGTCATGGTGTGGAAGAAATATGAAGAACATATGAAGATTGAGATATTATAGTATATTATACTAAATAAAAATAGCATATTCATTCTTCTGAATAATCAAGAGTGACTAAAAATAAATTAAGTAATTATCGATGTGGTTCCAATGAGAAAAACCAAGCTCAAATCAGATTTTGGACAACTTCTTGATCTGACAAACCACAATAGATTATTTTTGGGTTCAACAAACAAGAAGAAATCATTTTACATAAGAAAAATAAGAGGTTACTTCATCCATTTGTAAAAACCCCAGTGGGACAGTAAACTATGTGAACATCCAGTACACGATGTGTACTTTTCAATTTTCTTTTTCTAAAGAAAAACACATACACATCATGAACTTTCACTATACATTGTGAACATGGATTAGACGACGTGTACTTCTAGTACACGATGTGTTGCTGGCCTATAATCTATTTTCCCCCTTTTTTCTCAAAAACAATCAAATCCGCCCATGAATGGGCTTTGGGTCTAATCCAAAATGGAAATTAATCACATTTAACCCGAAAGTAAAGGCTTATACCTCAAAAAAAAACCCAGGATCTTACAATGGTATCCAACATGAAATTGAGGTAAAATCCACTAGTAATAAGAGGACATGAACTCAATACCTCATTCAGTGCAAGGTACTCTATTACCACATAACCATAGGCTTACATGGTAAAAATATTTTCCAAATTTGTTTTATATATATTTTATATTTCTTTAATAGATTTATATAATTGTTTCTGGAAATAAGTTAGGGATAAATCCACTGATAAGAGTACTCAAATTCAGTACCTCAACCTATACAGGCGGTTATTTACCTCTCAAACATAGTTTCTTAATTATAAAATAAAGGAAAATACTCTTATATTTCTTTTTTATTTTTTAAATTGATTCAAGAAAACATTTGAGAATTGATACTCTCATATTCCATGTGTGAAAATCAAAAAATAGGAAATAAATTCAATGAAAACCTTTTTAATTAATGATAAAAATAATTTTTACTTAATATCATAATACATTTTTTGTAGTTATAAGACATAACATCCAAATAAAAGGGTGATGACCATCAAAAAAATCACCCCTATGGACCATCTGAACCCCCATTCATCCTATGTAAAAACATACTAAATACAATGAAAACAAGAAACCATCAACAATATCTATACTAATAATATTATTTCAGAATATATTTTATTCCTTATAAAATAATATCTCATTATTCCCCAAGTTATACCATATAGACATTAAATTATCGATAAAGATAACTAGACTGTATGTCATTCTGTTTAAATTCACATTAATTTCTACAAAAAATATTTTCTGCTACAACTACCTACCAGTTTTCTTCACTAATTGAGAATTATTTTTTCTTTCTAAAATAATCCTCCAACGTATTTACCTTTACATTCTTACAAATAATCTATAAATAATTGATTTAAATATAATCTATCCAGTAGTGTTGTGTGAATAATATATCGCATTGTGATGTTATAAATTTCAATATTTTTTATGTTTTTAGAATAAAAAATTCATTTTTGAAAAGGTATTTCCTTAAACTCTTTAAAGGATAAAAAACATCAACAAATTTAATTCTATAAATATGATAACTTTCCTCGACCTATCTAATCTGTTTGGATCATATCCTACAAACATACTTTACTATATCATGAAAATTCCAAAACAATCCATAAAATGTCATAATAATCTTTAAAACCAACTATTGATTCATTAAGAATTAAAAATGATATTTAATTAAGTATCCTCTTAAATTCCTTAAATTATTCCTGGAAATTTTCTCTAAAATCGAACCTTTCTCCATTCTAATTTAATAATGATATGGGGGAATCCAGTTTTAGAAATTCCAAAATTAATCTGAAGTATTTTCCACTCTTCAGTAGATATATTTTTATGTATAATACATTTTTGGGTGTTAACTAATACATCATCATGTAACATTTTTAGAACCAAATAAAAATATATTGTGAAAAATAAAAGTATTCATAATTAATTACACTAATTGAATGTAAAAATATCATTTAAAAATTTAATATAGGACTTATTATTGGAAAAAATCTCTAAAACTACTCCTTATTAAATTTTCTTTTGACATTTAATTTAAAATTATGTTCTCCAAAAATACAAAAAAATGGATCAAGGTTATTATTAAAAATATGGGATAATTATACCGTAACAACTATATGTGTATTGGTAACACTAAAAATCATAAACGCGTTCTCATAATGTCAAAATAAACATTGAAATGTTTTTATTGAATTCCCACTTATTTTACCCTAAATATTTCATAAGTAGATTGGAGGTTAATATTTGAAAACTAAATACATCTATCCAATTGCTCAAAAAAATAACCACTATGGGGTAAAAGATACCTTTTGTAGAATAATTGGGATTAACTTTTAATTTTCAATTTAGAACATAATCAACCATTATGCTTCCATGAAAATGAAAATGGTATTTTATAATAGGAAATACTCATTTTGATGAATACCTTCCATTAAGATGCATCAATGTATACCTTATTTCCCCGAAATCCTTCCAATTCTATGATAAAATATTTTATTAGAATATATTCATTCTAAGAACCCAGATGATGAATAATTCCACATATATCTTGTGTAATAACCCATGGAGACACTCTAGGAAATCATATGTGTATCAAATACACTTAAAATATGAGTTCGATCAATAACTTGTAAATATTTTTGTACTATACTATCCAATTGACATGATTTAGAGGAAACTTAAACTACAATCACACACATATTTCATCATAGAAAATATTACTCTTGGTTGAAACTAGGAATATTCCAATTTAGATCTAAAAAGAGAACAATTAAAATATAAAATTCAATTTGACTTTTCAATTTAATAAATGTATTATAAAAAATAATATGATAATATTTATTTTCTTAATAAGAAACCATTCTAATGATACTTCAATGTTTCTAATCATTCTCATGAAGGATAAATTCTTAAATCAATTTTCTATTTGTCCACTGTGTAGAGAATCTATTATCTATAAATATGGAATTAAAACCTTGAGATATCCCAATTGAACAACCAATAAAGTATCGATATATAAATATATATTATTTAATAACATTTAAATAATTATTGAAACTATCAAAATATTAACTAATATCTTGTAAGTTTCATCATCACTATCATCCTCCTTTTATTTTTATTCATTAGTAAATATTTTCCCTGAACACTATGGAGATATAAGCCTCCCCTCCCAAAATATCCCCCTCACTCCATGAATCATATAATCAAATTTATCTCATCCATTAATATACAATTTAAATTATTTTAATTTTTTAGATTCATCAAATAAAATCACACATAATAAATTACTTAAATACTTCCTAAATTGATCAAATTATTAAACTAGGATCATATTTATGTAAGACCCAAAATTTGAAATTTGGTATCCCCTATCATCACCTTTTAAGAACTCCATGGAACCATTTCCCTATGAACCCTATGTTGAAGTATAATAAGATTCTCCTTTTGAGGATATAAAATATAATCTTCTAAGAACTGAATAAAATTATCCCCTTATCTAGGAAATTAAGAAAAAAAATAATTTTTAGGTTCCGAAAACATATTTGTTCACTAAAGGGGTCAAACCAATCACCTCAACATAATTATGAAACATTAATTGAATAATAATTGATTTTATTTTCTGTCAAAACTCCACATAAAAACTCAATTTCTTGATTTTTTCATTCATCCCTTACTATATCATATATTTCAGGATCTCAATAAACTACAATATATACTCTAAAAAAAACATTCTACCACACAAAAAAAAGTTATCCTAAAAAGGAAACAATTGTTCCAAGTAGTATTTTCATTATTGATCCTCCATAAAACCTTTTAGTAAATATATTTATCTTTCCTTAATTTTGTAATATATTCTAACAACTTCCTAGATATTCCCCCTAAAAAAATATTATCCCAAATCATCCATTACGATATTATGTTCCAATAAAAACATAAATATGTGACTGATATATTACAAAAACTCTTAAATCCACTAAATAATTCCATATTTACAATTTCTTCCATTGTCATTTGTATTATTTACTTGTTCCCACTAATTTAGGGTTTATAGAAGAACACATTATCACTCCCCTCTCAAGTCAAAACATACTTGAAACAAATCTTATATTTATATTATTTATCATAAAAACATTTCATAAATGATAATATATTCTTTATAACATTCCATATCAAAATAATTCTCATTTCATACTAGTTTTAGGGGGATTTAAATCACTGTTTATAATCCCTTTCATAATAAATTTATTACTTAAAACCGAACATATTTTAGAACATTAATTAGAAATTGTCTTCCAAAAACTCAAAAAAATTATTTGATTATATATAAATTTTCATTCATAAATATAACTTATCTTTAATAATATGGACATGAGATCAATTCTATACCATTTAAATCATGTTGCATAAACCCTTACCTATTTGAACCCATCATATATTAACATGGAACAAATAAAAATTCAATTTGGTCACTACCAACCTCTCTATTACCAATACATACCTATAACTTAATGTTCACCCTATTGATTCTATATTATCATTTGGTAGGAAAATTATTAGTTCCAACCGTCCTCATATCTATGAAAAATAAACATACCAAAACCTCACCAAAAATCACATAACATATTATTTCTTATAAAACACATACCTAAGATATTTTATATCATGACCTATGTTGGGTTGATACATATCTTAAATTTAATTATCTAATATCTAGAGGCTACTAAAAAATGATGGGGGATAACAAGATCCATTTTTGAAAATAATTCCCTGAATATATAAAACCAAGGATGACTATAAATTTGAGTACTTTGTTTTAAATAAAACATATTTATAAATAATTTATTTTAAAACTAAATTTATTTTAAAAAATCCACAATTTTATGAAAACATACTATACAATTGAAATAATAAAAAAATGTTCTCTAATAATAATTCTGTGTCTCCTCTATGATATCTCAAAAGTGGATCTATGGATAACCACTAATCAAGAATGATGTTTTCACCTTCAATACTTCCTTACCAATCATGTCTTGATATCCAAAAATTTGTACATATTGGGAGTGAGTATAAAATTTTATGGATTTCCCAAATCAGTACAATAAATTTCCATAGATTAGTAATATCTATATTCATTTCAAATCAATAAAAAAATAATTTAATCTAAAACATTGGGTTTGTCTCAATATTTTTAAAATCAATGTTATCCAAACTAAGAAAAACATTTGTTCTATTATTCCATAATTATCTAAAAAACAAATTAAACCATTCATTTAAAATATTTAATAAACCACACATTATTTATAAAACCTAAATTTTAGAAATCCACTAATTGATTCCACATTAATATAAAACATCTTTTTTTCATAAATTTATAAAAATTATATTTTTTTCCACGTTATACATCTCCATTATATACCTTATACTAAATAATTCCTGATCATAACCAAATAAATCAATGATATCATACATTTCTATGGCATGAATGTGATTTCAAATTATTTATTGGTTTGAGTTTGATTAAAAGTTACGAAAGAAATTTCTTTATCTAAGTAATATATTTATATTTCTTCTTTACCATGGATGAAGATCATAGGATTTAAAATATGTCTTAAAAATTAATTTTACACTTATAGATATATAGTGTGAGAAAATAAATTAAATTTATAAAAATACATATCCAAAACCAATGCTTTTATTGGGTATTTTTTCCTTAAAATCCACTATATCCAAAACAATATATTTTACATCAAATCTATAACCAAATAAATATTAAAATTTAAAATATCGATAAACTAAATAGTCACCATTTAAAATTTAAATTGTTCATTAAAAAACCATATATTTGATTCCCCAAGAATTGAAAAATCTAAATTTCCCAAAAACCATTTTTTCTAAAACCATGATTTCACATTAATCAAGAATCTTCAATTAATTATAAATCATAATCAATCAAATGAGTTCTGAATATTATATACTTTCATAAATTATATTTAAAGCTCAAACTAAGAAGTATACTTTTCGAAAAATCTAACATTCCACGTTCAAAATTCATATCATAGATTGAATTTATAAAATCCTACAAAATAAATCAATTTTAATATGTATTTACCTTAAAATGTATATTATTTATTTAATTAAATTTTATACACCGAACCATAAACCAAAATGGCCCACAATTATTTTTATTAAGATAATATATTATAATTAAAGATTTAAATTACTACATTATGAAAATTAAATATTATATAACATTAATAAAATGATAGGGGTCATAAAACTAAAAGTAAATAAAATGACCATAATAAAAATTTTTGGAACCTTATGTTTATCCATAAATATCATTCCTCAAATTATAAATGTGTAGTGATGAAAAAAATATATTAAATATAATATTCATTTTGGAAAAGGAATAAATAAATAAATAAATAATTTGAGAGATTTTTGTAAGGCTATATATAGGAATTTAATATGTTTGTTGGACATATAGATCTTGTAAGTATAGATATTGCATGTATGGTAATTGGATATATGATTGTTTTATATACTTCTACCCAATAATAACATTGATGTTGTGTTATTTTTAGTAAATTAAAATAAATTTAATTCACACATAATAAATAATCCATGAATGAAATAAAATGATAAAAGTAAATTAGAATATTTTACTATAAAAATATGTGTTTTTATTCATTGTGTACTATTATTTTGAAATAATAATTTGACATGTTTATAAAATTAGAAAAATTATTCTATTTTTGATAGATTGATAAAGTTAAATAATTTTATGATTAATAGTTAGTTGGGATTAAATTAATTAAAAATAATAATTTGTAATGAATTTATTTTCATTATTATGGGTAAATTTGTATCAATAAATTAAATTGATCCCTATTGGAGAATTATTTTATTGAAATATATTCTTATTATATATAATAAAACATTTATCATTCATATAATGATTATTATTTAGGATTCTTGTCTATGAAATCCTAAAACGTTTATTCATGTTATTTTTTAGTAAAATTTCCTATGATTAAGGGTTTGGTAACCCGAATATATTATTCACAACACTTTGAATTATTATTTTGTAGGAAATAAGAGTAAATTTAATTTGGTGTTTAAGAATATATTTTTCCAAAAATTATTTTTATCCATTTATTATATTAGAATTTATTTCTATCAATGTTAGAACATTTATCTAATAAAAAGGATTTTATACTAGAAATCAACACACCAAAATTTTACTATATAAAAATTTAAACTTTTATGGAAAAGAATATGGAACCAATGTAATAATTGAGTGACTATAGTTAATGTAATAAGAGGTGAATTACAATATAAAGTACTGAGATATCAAAAAATATAAATTGGCAGATGAGGACATTATTTACCTCATCATATTGTATCCCCATTATTCTTATAAATTGTATCTATTTTCCATGTGAAATTTCATTCTATATTCATTAAGGAATTGGTATTTGGGAAAATTCAACTCTAAATAACATATAAAAAGATCCCCATATAAAAATATCACCCACACCATTCTAAATATTTCCTTTTCAATACATAACAAAATTATATACCTTAAAATACTATCCAACATTTGGTAACCCATGGACACAAGAAGGAGTCCTGAATGACTCATTTATAAGAACATCTCTAAGATAAAATTCAAGTCTTGAATATAAGGGTTGCACAATACTTAATCATTGTTCATTGTATTTTTCATCCCACTCCCTAAATACAAGATTTCTCACAATAATAACATATTTTTAAAATCATTATTATTTTGTAAAAGTGATATTATTATTATTGTGAAATAACATGTTCTTACTAATTTTGCCACTAAAATATGTCCTTGTTTGTGTCTATTTCAAAATATACATGAATGATATTAAATATTTTAGATCCTGAATGAATATAAATACATAATTAATGGTAAAATATTTAAAAATTGTGAATTCACTTGTTTTCAAAATGTTGGAATCATAATATATATAACTATACTCATTAATAAAAATGATTATTTTTTATGAATTCGAAATTCAAAAAAATGAATTATTTATTCTATGAGAACCATTACTATATGTTACATTAAATATTAATGGGAATCCATAAATTTAAATATATATATATATATATATATATAATTTTTATGTACTTATTTGATGTGATGAACCCATGACTTGGGAGAAAGTACTAGATTCTTCATATTGAGGTTAAAACATAACGAATGGGAAAATAAACACTAGAATATTAATTTTAAAAAACAATGGTTAATAAATGTGTAATATATTAATATTAATTAATTTTAAAACATAAAATAAAATGAAATATAGTTCTAATATTGAAAAATAATGAACATAAATTTATTATATATGGATTCCAGGAATATATAACCAAGAAGAAGTATGATATATGGGGTTCTCATCTCGAATTCACATTTTAGAGGCTTGACTGATGTTATGAACATATTTTAATTATGTTATGCATGAAATACCAATTTTATTTATCTTAACATTATTAATTTTTATTCATGGTATTTAATATTCCATTTTATTTTTCATCTTTCAACTCCATTCAGAAAAAATTTAATAAAGTTGTAGTGATTTATTACCCATCTAACTTTGATATTTGAATTTAATATTAATACAAATCCATTAATAGAGATTTTATGTTATTTATCTATAAAAACCCATATAGTTTATTCTCTTTTGGTTATATATTGATTTTACATGTCTTATAACCATTTCCTCTTCCTTTGGTTCAAAATTTAATTGAATGATACCTTGTAACTGGAGCTGAATTTATCACACATCTTCAATTGAGAATCATTTTCACCATTTCCATATTTGTTATTTTATTTTATAAATGCAATTCCCCTTTATTCAATGACTGATTAAGGTAATTTTTTATATTATTTTAATTTCATTAGGAATGTGTGAAGGGAATCATTTTTAGTTATTATACATTGGTCACTATAATTATAAGTATAAAAATTTGAAATAAATCCCTTTTCAAACATGTTTTTCGTGACTTCATTTTCTCCCCATTAACATTAATTCTTGAAATTAATCTTCCTTTTCTCAAGGGTTTCAAAAATAAATTTCTATTCTCATTTTTTAAAAAATATTTCCTATGATAAATTTTTTATTCCAAATATAATTTTTATTTCTTGTTTTTTTTCAATGTAATTGTTTAATGAGATTACAATTTTTTTTCATATATACAAACATCATTTATCATTACGTATTCTATAGTAAAAAACATCTCTAAAAATACCGTCCTCCAATATTCCCTAAATTGATTATGATTATGTTTTTTTATACACTTAAGAGAATTATTTATTTCTCATGGTTTACTTATGTTATGATAGGATTATGATTGTTCTTATATTCATGTGACCAATATACACATGATTAATTATTGTGGTTTAGGTAGTTTTGTTATATTCTTTCAACTTATTATTTGATGTTTTTTATTTCACGTGATTGGGATGGTACATGAGTAGTTATCCCATATCTAAAATTTTATGGGTACATACAGTTATATAAAGTCCACTATGTCATGTTAGGGTGTTTTCCTAATACATTATGATATGAATTTATTTGTGGTTAACATGACATGTGTAGTTATTTCAATTTAATTTATTGTGATAGAATTCCAATGTTATGCTACAAAAAAATGTCATGATATAATTAATCATGATTATTAAATCATGTTTTCTTACTCCTATAACTAATTTATCATGTTATTCCAAAATATTTATGTCATGATTGATGATTTAGGATCCATGTTTTACTATGTTTTATTTTTTTTTATTACGTCCATATAACACAATTATGTTTTCATACTAGCATGTTGATATTATGATCACTTATAATCATTGACTGATTGATCTTATGTTCACAATTTATTAAGAATCTAAGTTTACCACATATTATATTTCCATTACTGAGGTAATTAATAAGTATATTATATGTAATATGTCTATAATGGTATCATGTAGGATTATTATTTATGAGATACAATGAATATAATTTATAAAATATAGTGTTTATGTGCCTATTCACTAAAGACATTATACCTATAGGTTTTTAGTGTGATTTATTATGATATTAAATTTATATTCCTGTAAAATCATGTAATATATATGTTAATTAATGTTTGGTCATCTTAATTAGTAATAGTGTTTTGTTTAGTTATTTTTTGGTATTTGTATTTGAATAATAGGAGGATAAACCCTAAAACATCCTATATTTAACTAAAATTAATGTAAGATGAAACTAAAATCCCATAGATTTGAATGAAGGTTTCATAATTTTTTGTAATCATATGACTGATTTCTATTATTTTATAGTTACATAATATAGTTATTATTTCATGATGCTAGAACTATCCATTTTGGTTTTAGTAATGGATTGAAGACAAAATCATGATATTATGGTTTTGACAAGTATAATAAATATTATAGAAATATTATTTTATCCTAGTTCTATGAAATTATTTATATCATAAAAATAATAAAAATATAATTATTCATATCCTTATAGGATATATATTGAAATATATGTGAAAAATAAATTTGGTTAAATAATTACATCTTAATTCTATAAATGTTATCTGGTTGAATTTTGTTTTGATTTACTTATTGTATGTATTATAATTCTATATTTAGTTGAACTCGATTTTATTTTGGTATTGTAATAGATATCCCTAATGGGATATCATATAAATTTTTGGATAATGTAAAATCACATTTCATATTTGAAATGAACCCATTATCATCTATTAGTGAGAGGTTGATTGTGATATACTTATTGGAATTACATCCTTTATATGGGTATAAATAATGAATCATGAGGGGAATTAATCATAAATAATTAGTGATGAAGTAAATATTTAGTATAGGATTATTTTTAATGAATTCCATAATGTTTTTACTGAATAGGTTTAAAGAATCCCCTCTAAATTATGAGGTTTATTTTTTAAAATAACTCAAACATGGTTTTATTCTTATATCAATGACACCTTATAGAATGAACTAGATTAAATTATAGAAACTAAATAAGAATTTTTTTGAGAATTTATATATGGATTTTATATTCCATAGTTCTTCACCATGGGGTGTAGTATATTTCAATTTTATATATAAATATGGATCGATGATCCTATAAGTTGATTATAAATAACCTAAAAATTTATGAGTATGAAAAATTATCCTCTAACATATATTGATGACCTGTTCGATCAATTGTGAGGGGTTAAAAATTATAGAATATAGACATTCGAATTGGATTTCATTGATAATTTTTTAAAAGGGAGGATATACTTGAGAAAAAAATTCATATAAAATTGGAATATTAAATTCATACTAATTAATTTGAACATATAAATTCCCATTATGTATTAATATAAATTATGAATAAATTATTTAAAAATTACCAAAATTAATTTATATTTGAAATTTTAAATTATATTATCATATATACCTATAATAATTAATTCCATTAAAGACAATTAAGGTTTATGATAAATTGATTTAGAAATGATGAAATTTATTCCAAATTTAGCAAGTGTGAATTATATATAAAAAAGTTTCACTCTTGGGTAATGTAATCACAATTGAGCGTATATTTATTGATCCTTCAAAGAATAAGTAATTTAAGAATGAATAAGTTCTGAAAATATAATTAAAATTAATAGTTTTTTTGAATGGATAGACATTCTATATGTTTTTGCAATGTTTATTTAGAATTTTAAATCAATATAACATTTTAACTCGGAAGTGGAAGGAGTTTGTTTAGATATATTAATATAAATAGAAAATCATGTAGCAAAAGAGAATGTTGGGAAATAAACCTATAATCACACTAACCAATGGTGGATAAGGGTTTATGATATAAAATAATTCATAAAATAAGTGATTGATACATGTTCTCATGTAAAATGGAATGGGGGTAACATATCCCTAATTAAAATTAGAGGTTCTTAAGAGAAATTATTTGACAGATAATCAAGACTAAAAGGTAATGTTTTCATTAAAGATAAATAGGGACTTTATAATTGGAGAAAAGATTGAAATGTATATTTATATTAAAAGAATAAGGTATCTATATACAGTAAATAAGATTAAAATGAACTAAAAGATATGGTAGGAGTGGATCATGGAATTTTAATCCTCAATTCAATGCCACACAGGGATGATGAAAAAGGTTGCTGATACTCTGAGTAGGGAGTATCATGCTACTTTATCTTTGTAACATAATTAAAGAAACCAAAAACACATGAATTTTCAAAGGATGCATATTGAAATTAAAATGAAAGGGGGAAAAATATTATACTTACTAAGTAATTAATCAAAAATTTATCCATATGAAGGTCAATGAGGTGTAGAAACATGATATAGAGATAAATATGTTAGTATAGAATTATATACATATCATTCTAGAGAATGATAGAGTTTTAATATTTTGAAAATTAATATATCTCCCATCAATACTAGAATTAAGGAATTCAACATTATATGAGGCATATATCTCTTCATTCTCTAATATACTAGATGATGAAAAATATGTATAGAGATATCAGGAATAATATTTTTTGGTATAGAAGGAAGGGATACTTTTAAGATTATATAACCTAATTCTTTATTTGACAATATTCTAAGGATTCAAATAATATATTCAATGTGATGATTTATCCATAACATAGTCCTATATAGAAATGGGTGAACTTTACCCTGTATTTATTCATAGGACATACCATGAATATTATTGTGGATGATGATACTTCATCTTTAGTTAAAATTATTATGATGTTAGAAAATATAATTTCTATTCGAGATGATATCATTCTTGATCTAAATAATTGAATTGGTAAGGCTTAAAAGTGTATAGTTTTCCATTATATTGGATTGAGATCCAAGATTTACCCTAAAGTTTTATTGAATTATTTACCAAGTATTGAATATATAGTTTTTAATGTACACCACTCATCATAATCATATTTATTATCATCATAACAGTTCTATTCAAACTCTTTAGGCTATGTTGTGGTCTTATTAAATAGATTTAAAAGGAAGTTAGGATCAACAACCTTCCCACATAGAGTTACCATATTATAAAAAAACAATTATTATAGCATTAAATTGACACCAAATGAGGAAATATATAGGAAGAGGTGAAAAAAATACATCATAAAGCAATGAAGTTAAAGAGTGTAATCTTATTAGAAAAAACCATTCTGAAGTAATGTTTGATTTTATTTAAACCATACGGTGAAATATTAATTCAATGAAAAGTAAAATGAAGTTCTATTATTACAATCGTTGGTGAGATTTAGAGTCTTAAGTTAGAGAAAATATATTCCATTTAATATTACCATGGAATGTTATTATGATAATCAAGAATAAGGGAAAATTTAAATATAGATGCATTGGGGAATTTAAAATCATCAATCATGTGGGTATGATAACTTATATTCTTAAACATATATTGAACATATACCAAAATGTTGATCAATTTTATCACTTTTGAGGAAGCATATACCTAAACCATCATATATACATAGTTCATAGGTAGTTTAATAGTATCATTATGTCTCTTACAGGGAACATTATATAGAAATATTTTATCATAGGGTTAATATACTATTAAACAATAGCACACACCCTATTAAAATTGTCAACTTGAGTCATAAGTTTGATGATTCTACGTGAAAACATAAATATCTGATAAGGTAGAATTACACTCTTTTTTTCATCATAGTAATGAAATTTCAAGGAAAAAATTATTTTATTGGCGGTAGAATGTACCACCCCTAAATTTTAGTGTGTACTTCCCTAAAAACATATAATATGTGTTTTATAGATTATAATACACACATAATTCATGTAAACCAATTAAAGATATATTTTATTGATATAAAAAATTACAATTTGATATATAAATTAATAAAATTTGAGAATTTAATAAGAAACCACATTAAGAAAACAATAAGAGAAATAAAAAGACAAGTAACTAAAAATACCGTAAATGTGAAATCTTTCTCCTTATGTTTTACTTGAATATAATTCCATTGATTATGACTAGGAAATATATGAAAAAATAATAAAAATAATAGATATTTTTATGAAGAAGTAATTGAATATTATGAATAATTTTATAGATTTATATAAGGCTACATATAGATGGGAAATATTGTGGTTTGAGATAAGGTTGTTAAATATATAGCCATTGAATATATGGTAGTTTTATATATCTAAATCCAATAGGTTTAATTTTTGGGAAATGTTTCATAAAATAAGAATAATTTAACTCATATATAATAAAGATTACTTTAATGAAACACCATAACAAAAAATAATATGATTAATTTATTTTAATTTTTTAATTGTTATGTATTATTATTTTTATATAATAATTTGATGTATTTATAAAATAAAAATAAATATTAAAATATTGGTGGATTAATAAATTTTGACTATTATAACTTAATTAATAGTATATTATTATATTCATTTAAAAAGGGATAAATATTGAATAATTTCTTTTCATTATTTTGGAAAATTTTTAATTAATAAATTAAATTGATTATCCAAAAGAAATTATTTATTTATATATATTTATTATATATAAAATTAATTCTTTTACCCTTCATAAAAATATGATTATTTCATAGAAAATAAAAAAAAATCTATTTATAGGCTTCAAAATACATTTTTCTAAAAAATGATTATACGAATTTATCATTTGTTTTATTTAAATTATTTTTTTTAAAATTTTCAAAAAAATTATAAAATAATATGGATTTAATATTTTGAATAAAAATATATAAATTATCAAATATGTTCAATTTCATTTTTATGCATAAAAAGATACTAAGGTAAATACTGATTCACCATAGTAAAGGTAAAAAAAATGTAAAATTGTTAAACTATATAGTGAATTATTTAAAAATCACAAAATATATTCTCTAAAATATGGTATTAGATAACTATAAAAAGTCTATTATTATATATCTTTTATTGGTCCACTTTATATAAAGTTTTCATGATAAATTACATTCCATATTCAGATAAAAATGGGAATTTTAGAAAAACCCACTTAAGATCAGGTATAAAAGGAAAACTCTTATAACCACATAAATATACACCATTAATTAATTTTACTATTGTATTCATGAAAAAAATTCTTAATAATCATCTTAAATGTTTGGGATTTTCTAGTCATAAGAAGGAGTCCCAAATCTATCATTTCCATAAATCTCAATAAGAGAACAATCTTTTCTTCAACTTATATCCTTTACTTGATCATTCATTGTTATCTTATTCATTAAACTATTCATAAACCATATTTAAAAATATAGTAAGATATATTTAAAATTTTTAATTTTATATAAATATAATATAATTATAAGGAAATAATATTTTCTTACTAATTTAGTCAATATAATTCACTCATGTTTGGGGTAATTTAACCACCTACATTATCAATGTTTTGAAATTTATATGATTATTGACTGAAAAATAGTAAATTTTATGAACAAAATTAAAAGATGTTTAATTTTAATATGTTTTGTGATTTTTGTAATGATAATTTATATGTACGAATGTATATTAATTAATAAAATAGATTTTTTATAGAATCAAATTCATGGAAATATGATAATTTTAAGTATTCCATGGAAACTGTCGCCATAAATTCTCAGAAATTATAATGAGAATATAGAGATATATCAAAAACATATAAAACATATTCATAATGATTCTAGAGGTGATGAATCAATGATTGTGAATCATGGAAGGGAATCTATATACTGGGGCTAACATAAAAAACCACGCAATTTATAGGTGGATATTTATTTAAACAAAGAATGATTAAAAAATTGTTAATATAAAATTATAAATGAATTGTATCATGTAAAATAAACAATACTATAATTATGTTATTTGTGTACAAGAAAACTATATTTATTATATATAAATTTATTGTAATAACCCAAAAAAATCCAATTATTATTAAAAGCACACATGTTTCATGATGAATTGTTTATTATGATACACAGATAAAGAATATTACATTTCATTAGAACATTAAACATCATGAAATAATATTTTTCACGACATATTGGCATATTATATTGTGATAAATGAAAAATAATAATAATAACACCAATGTAAACTCTATAGGTTCAACTTCATCCTTGAAGATCACTCCAATTGTAAAAATACAAAAAGGAAGAAGAATCATTGTGAATATGAATGAAATTCTCAAGGGAGTTCTAGAGCCCTAATATGTGATATAATAAATGATAAATTATGATAATTATATTGTATATATAGTGTGTAATGAGAAATGAGAAAATATGGATCTAACCATTTGTCATTATAATCACATGTCTTTATGACCATTGAGCATTATGACCAGTGTTAGTAATATTATGATTAGAATATATGAATATAAAGGGTAATAATAAGAGATAACAGATGTATGAGGAACAAATGATGGCGTCAACAAGTTGGATCAATCATTTCTTAGCCCATTTATTAAATATTTAGAGGGAAGTAGCATCAGTAGGGTTCTTTCTTGACTAATACCATGAGAACCGTCTGTAATTGAGGTACTAGAAGAATCTACTACATTAGAAGTTCATGTAAATAGATATCACCACTAGATCAATGTTAGTTAAACCACCCCAAGAGAGGATCACCATTTGAAACCCCAAAATTAGCGATTATGTTACTGTGATAAGGGGTTACATGTCTAGAATTTAGTTATATAAATTTATAAATTTCATGTTGAAATGAAATATTGGTTACTTCAATCCTTATTTCATTATTATTTAAAATTAATGGGAATAAAAGTTTTATATGATAAAAAAATTTATAAAAATGAAAATGAAATTATATTTTGGGAAAATATTTTATTATGATTATGGTACCCATTTATGATACATTTATGATTCATTCATGAATTTAAAATAAAATTTATATCCTTAAAATAGAATTATAAAACACTACTTATTTTATTATAAATGATAATATCATTTTATGATGTCCTAAGTAAGTTTTATAAGGGTCTGAAAGTTGAATATGTTTTTAAAACAATTATTTGACGATTAATAGAAAATATTATTTAAAAGTTATATTAATAATTTTAGGACAATTTTTTCCAGAAAATAAATTAAATTTATGAAATCAATAGGAAGAAATTAGAAAAAATAGATTTTTCAAAATTATATGAGATATTGGAATGTTTTGTTAAAAATACAAATATGGTTTTAAAATATGCTAACTATTATGATATCAAAATGGATTAATATTATTATAATGAATATTATACTAGTTTTTTTCAACCAAAAATATTATTATTTATTGAATTAAGGTATTTTAAACTAAAAAGTTAAATTTTCCCAACATATAATGAAACTCCCAAAATCTAAGGTATATTTTAATATTTTTTTAAAATCATTATGAAAATTAATCCCTTCTACTCCCAAAATATTATTAGTAAAATAATATTAGTACTTATGATATTTAAAATATTAAAACTAATCACATGTGGAATAATTCATAGGAAGAAAATGGGGTTTTCATTATATTTTAACAATATGTACAAGCCGTATGTTTAGTAATCAATATATAATTCCCCTATGTTTATATAGATACCCACCCATTCTCCAATTTACTTCACTTTAAATCCTTTTACAATAGAATTTCTGTAATTTAATCTCTAAATAGCGCAAAGAAGTTGTTTATATGGTGGTACAAAGATATTCTAAATCATAAATAAGAAACATCTCATGGTAATATATTCTCTTCCACTTCCTTTTCATTCATGTACTTTCATTAAACTATTTTAAAATAATGAGATAATTCCATTATCTCTCATCATCCCCATATAATTAGCCAATTTGTTTACCCATTATGTGTTAAAATCATTCTCTGATTTCCAATTAAACCCTTTTTTCTAAATAAATGATTCTACATTATTTTATGATAATTAAAAAAAAAGTAATTTTACTTCATTTAACATATATTTATTGTATAAAACTCAAATTCCATTTTCATGGTATTGAAATTTTGAAAGGTGCGTGTATTTATACTCCAATGATTTGAGTGATTATTCTATAAACCCCATAATCATTCAAATTATGTTATAATTGGAATGATTTTATATGATATATGATCTATATAAAAACATAAAATTAGACATATGAAGGGTGTGCCTGATATTTATCTAATGAATTCGGTAATTATTTTTCATCTCATGAGATACCATGAATGGGGAATTGTTGGTTATCCTAGAACCATATGTAATGATGTCTTAGAGGTGAACCATGAAATATGATTATGATTTCATATTTTATGGTATTCCCATTGTTATTATTACATAATCATATGATATCATTTTTAGATTCCATGATTCCATGTTATTATTCAATTTTATTAAATTATTATGTTTCATTTGAATCTGATGTATCAAGGTTACTCTTAAGGATCCCTTACAAAGATTTTTTACTCACCCCTTATAATTATGTATTGGAAAGTATATCCATTTAAGTATTAGAATATCAATGGAATAGAGGATAAATTTAAGGAGTTTATATAAATATGATGTTGATTTTTAATGATTTTTTATTTATGCATATAATTATCCGAACATAGTCGAAATTTAGATCCTTAGTTTTTTAAATATCATTTGGTTAAAAACATTTAATAAAATATGTAATAGGATTAGGTTTGTTATAGTTTGTATCAGATCATGGCCTACTTATATATGGCGATTAGTAAAAGAAATAATTAGTGAAAACCCTCATGATTAATTTAAATATAAGAAAACATCCAATTTTTTTAAGTATAGAGTGTTTGATTTCCTAGAAATGGAATTTATACATAGATACGTGCAAGTAGATGCATTTACCATAGATTCACCTTGGGTTAACCACCTTGAAAAAAAATATTTTAGAATGAAATCTATCTTTATATGGTGCATGATGAGTGGGAATATGACTATTAACCTGGATGGACACCCATAGGGGGTTTTCTTTGGATAATTCACATGCTCCTTTGAAACAAATATAGTGGATTTTATGGAATTTGATTTTGTAATATACAGCTAGAGGACCTAATTGTAAAATTTCAATGGATAATCAATATTTTAACATAGAATATTATAATATTGGGTATATATATTATTTATAATATTTCCCTCTTATGTTTGTAGTTCTCTCATCTCATGACGCTTAATTTATGAATTCTGATCCCAAAAATTCCTTCATTTTTTAAAATATATGGAAATTTCAGAAACTTTTTCAACATCATATATGATTGAAAATGTGATAATTTCTATAAAAAATAAAAAATTAATGGGATAATGAGTTAAGATCTTAATTAAATTACTTGAAAAACATACTCAAGTTTTGAGTTATAACGCAAATCACCTAAAATTCCCTCCTTATCCAATGAGAGAAAAGGTTATAGTTTAATAAATTATGCAACAATGTAATCTTACATTTATTAGATATTATGATCCCATAATTGAGAAATTATAGATTAAGTATATATAGAAAATATTCACTCTCCTTCAATGCTATGGACATGAAAAATTCACTTTGTCCATTTATTGACTTGAGGAGAAGCTGATCAGTAGTGGACACTGATCAATAATATAAATCTAAAGGAAAATATAGTATGCATTTAATGAGATAGATTCAAGATTATATTTTTCAATAAATATTTTTTTCTACTATCCATCTTAATCTAGATATAGAATTCATTAGACTAAACAACACTGACCAGGAATATATTTTTACTTACAGATAAAAAATTACAAGTCTATCATTTTAACAACCTCAGATTTTATAAAATAATTTTTCAGAAAAATTTAATTTCCTCAATATCATGCATTACACAAAACACCACGTTTTAGGGAACCACATTATACTATAAATATTATTATTTAATGATAAACATTATAAGTAAGCCATTAAATTTGGATATACTAATTAAAATAATTTTTTTAATTAACTATATTTTTTTTGATATTGAAACATTATTTATAAATATGTACATATTTTTTTTCACTGTGTTTATATTCTTCAAAAATAATTGTTTCATAAAAAATGTTTTTATCCCTTTTTGTGATAAAATACAAAAAGTAATAAAAAAATTTATAAATTTATTTGAAAAAAATAACTTCCTTTTAATAATCATCGTTCCATAATTATATTAGGGTGAATTTGTTAGAGTTTTTTAGAAATATTAATTTTTAATTAATAGTAAAAATAGTATTTTTTTTAAATAATTTTTTTAATGAATTTAAAAATTTCCATATTTTTCAATTTTTTAATAATAATAATATGTTCTAAAAAATTATTACTAATAAAATTTAATTCATTGGAATCAAATTAATATTGTATTTTTAAATTAAAACATTCTGTACTTCTAAAAATTTTCTCTTTAGAAAATTGTTTTTTCATTTCATCAGTGTGTTTAATTTTAAATTAAAATTTTCAAATTCTATGAATATAATATGGAAAAATGGATTCAATTTTTTTAATATGAATAATTATTTTTATATAATAAATATATACATAATTTTATTTCAAAATTAATAGTTGAAATACTAAGAATTAATTATAGTTTTTAAGGTTAAAATGGGTTTACTGGGGGGGGGGGGGGGTTGAATAAAAATTATAATGGTTAAAATGACATAAAAATCTCTCAAAATACCACTATGTATAAATATGTTGACCTTATCTCATTTAGTGTTCCAAAAATATCCATTTTTATCTATTTTGCTTGATTAAAACATGGGTATATCTTTTACTTGTCAAAAATTTCATGTGTGTACCCTCCCCCACTAATAAAAGTGTTCCACCTATCCCCTCCCATTCAAACATCCAAAAATATTTCATTCAAAAAATACCTAAAAATACATTTTTTAATTATCTCTGGTTAAACTAGATTCCTTATTTTTATTATGGAGCACTTCCAAATGTTATTTTAGTGTTATCTTAAGGAGGATGTCCAAAAAAGGGGTATCAATCTTAACCAATAGTTACTTTATTTATTCTTCCAGCTCCTTAAAATAATATTCGAATATTATGATATAATAGTATAATCATGTGTAATATAATTATATATTATTATGTTAATGTAATAACATATATATATCTCCTCTTATACAAAATGGGAAATGAAACTGTCGATCATGCGTACGTCGGACTATCGCCTCGCGAAACGATGTAATTAATTTTCTATCACTGCATCTCATAGATGGATATAATTATGTTTTTAATTATTATATATGATATTTAAGAAATATTAAAACTCTAGGAATTATAATATCATATATATCTTATACCTTACAATATATTGGTTAATGATTACATCACTCGTGCGTATGTGTGGACTACCACCTCCAAGAAGCGTTGTGATTCATTTTTCATTTTTGTTATTTAATTGATAATATGGATATATTAAATTAATATAAATGAAAACTAAGATATAAATATTATTTTTCAAATTTTAATTAATATTTAACTTTATTTCATTCTATTCATTGAGAAAATGGAAACAATGTTCATTTGTACGTACGAACTACCATCATCATTAAAGGTGTGATTCATTTTCTATCCCTACCATTAATGGGATAATATAAAAACATATAAAATGAATAAATATTATATTTATATAATGGGTAAATTTATGGGGATTATTTAACCTATATCAATATTAGATGATAGAAAATACCAAACCAAAATATAAATAAAAAATGAAGTAGTTATTACATGAAACTAGATTCTAACAAGTAATTGTTAATAAATGGGTAATAAAAGGCCATAATTAATTATATATGGTATTATATATATTAATATCATTTTGGAATATATTTATAATAAACCAATATTTATTATAAATTAGGTTTTAATATTTATGAATAAATCCAATACTTGAGGTAGGGGAATTTGGTCTCAAATTGTCTTCTTTGGGACATATGTAATGTTATGAACCTATATTAATTTATGAGGTGTATATATAGAAAATATGAAATTTTATATCTTGAATTTTTTTATTATCATGGTATTTTATAGTTTCATTAAATTTTATTCTTTAATGGGGATTACGGTTCAAAAGTTACCAAATCATTTAAGGAATTTTTGTCTCAATTTTATTTATGTGGGACACATTTCAATATATCCAATCATTTATTTTTTTATATATTGAACATGAATATTTTTTATGATTTTATCATGAAATTATTCTATTAAAATATCCTTATAATTTTCTTCATTTCCAGATTTTTTTTCTTCAAAAGATACTAATGTTGTAAAAGTATTTTATTAGAAACTCATTTTTTATTGAGATTGTTTAAGAAAAAGTTTCCGATGATGAAATATTAAGATATATCCCTAAAATAAACTCATGAATTTTATAATCAAATGGTTATATCATGAAAATAATTATTTTATATTAATTTTATACCCTTTCTATACATTATAGTTAAAAAAATGTTTTGAAGAAAAAACGTCTTTATTTATATCTTTAGTCAAAAATCATTTTCCTTAAATATAAATGTTTTCCAAAATTGTTTTAATGTAAAATTTTACATTTTTCTAATTAATTTTAAAATAAAACTTTACCCATATTTTAATTTTTAAATGTTTTTAAATGAAATATTCTAGTAATTTTATAAAAAATAAACTTTTTATTATTTATTGAGCACGGTAAATGAATCATTCTTTTAATATGCATGACATTAGAGGAATTTTATATTGTCATGACCAATAAATAATTTTTAGAATTAATTAAAAAATTTGAAGATTAATTTCAAAGTAGATGTTTTATTTTATATTTGTTAAAAAATTATATTTTAAATATATAATCTCAAAGTGGAAAGGATATTTTCCACACGAAATGTTGCAAGTGTTCCTCTAAAATCATTCTCCATATAAGATGAAATCCATTTATGTTACATAATTTATATTAGGCATATGTTCCCATGATACCATCCTTATTCTTTCTCTAGATGGTATAGTTTTATAATGATATGACATTTATCAAACCAGTTCCTTTTTATGGATTATTCTATGATCAAATGATGATTTTTTTTAAACTCATTACTTTTACATGGGTTATGATATAATGAATAAATTATTTTTTTAGGAAACTTGTTCTTTTTTCCATGGGTTATGTTGTGATGAAAAGATTAAATTTTTTTGAAACATTATTATTTTTCATGATTTAGTAAATAATGAAATGTTTATGAAACCAATTTAATTTCTTGGGTTTTGATATGCTGAATGTTTTTGGATATTGTGTCACACATATATATGATTTTAATTATGTGACCAATGGAAAATATATCTCCATCAAATTCCTTGGGTAATGATTGATATCTTAGGATATAAATTGAATTTTAATGGGGATTGAATCTAATTCAGAAGGGAATTTCTACACTGTGATAGCCATGGGAGGGAACCATGATAACTATGATGGTTTGGGTAGAATAACCTATAAACTATGATAGTCTTTAGTGTGAACCTAGAATACTATGATAGATTGGAAAGTGAAACAAAAATGCCATTATTGTTTTTTATAGTATCCTTTAATACTATGGAAATTATTTTCTATAATTTTTTGTATACCGCAATTCTATGTATTGTGACAGTGTTATGATTACATGGATTATATTTATTAATTATTTTATTATTAATCTCTTTTTAACTTATAATATTAATTCTATATCAACATCAAAGTCCCAATGTTCTCATATATAGATATCACATCATAATATATGAATATTAATTATATAAAATAATGATCCATGAAAAAATCATATAGGTCTTAATCTATTGGAAACATGGAAATATAGAAAATTGATTCATAAATGAACTACATCATCTCCTACTAGGTTCATCATAATAACTTCCTTCTGAGACATATCACACATAAAAACTTTCTTCATAACCTGGGAAAATGAAACATAAGAAAATGTTAGATCAGATGCTCATTAAGGGTAAATAGGGGATATATCAACACAACATGAGAAAAAAATTATGAGAAAATGAGAATAAAATTTGATCATGGTCCAAATCCAAAAATAAACCATTTAAAATTGGGTTCACCAGGGGTAAATATAGAAGATAAGGGTTGAAAATAACACAGAACTATTCCAAAATCCATTTTATGGACATATTTCAAAATTATATTTTTTAGTCTTGATAAGTTTTTATAATTTGAGCCTTTTTACGTGAAAAAATGTTTTTGGAATTCATTCCTTCAAAAAATTACAACTGTGTCACTCACCACACTTATAAAAGGTCGCTCATTTCTCTATCCTCTTCACAACTTCAAACCACTTTGATTTAGGAAATCCTTAAAAAAATAACTTCTAATACTCTCCAATCTTTTACTATAATCCTTATTTTGGAAAATAAATTCTTCCTAGTAAGGATTTTGGTAAAAACCTTGGGAGGATACCTAGAGAAGAGGTAACATTCATCAATGAGTGCTTTTGTATTATTTCTTCCTCCACCTCCTTGAATTATTATTATACCATAATGATATAATATCATCAATATTATGCATATAATAATAATTTTTTATGTTAATTTCATGACCTATAACCTTCTACACTTCCATCAAATGGGTTATGAAATCATCATTTATTTGAATAGCGGAATGCCTCCTTGAGAACCAATCTTATTCATTTTTTCCATCACCGCATTTGATGGTTGCATATGGTGATGAATATATATATATATGATATTTATATCATTATTATATATCTATAGTTCTTATATAATATAATTTTTTTTACATTCAATTATGCATTGCATATGATAATGTCATTCATGTGTACGATAGACTACCATCTCACGAAGCGATGTGATTTGTTTTCACTAACTATGTACATAAAAGATAATAACTATAAAATTAATTAATATATGTGATATAAATGATATTATTTTTTATATTAATAATATAATTATAATTCTATAAATTAAATTTATTATTTTCATTCTTTATTTTTCACTCACTGAATGATGATACTGTCGTTTGTGTATGTCTGGACTACAGCCTTCACAAAGCGATGTGACTCCCTTTTCATCATCACATCACATGAATGATCTGTGTATTAATATATAATTAAATAATATGTTATTTATTATATTAGTATCATTCAATAAATATAATATATTACTTATTCATTTCAATCATTATTGTTGAAAAATAAAAATGTTACTCATACGTACGTATGACTTGTCATCTCCATGATTATAGCGCACATAATTTATAAAAGAAATATTTCATTATGGGAATTAAATGTACAATTTATGTATAAATATTATAATTATATCATTATTATTCATTTTGATATGATTAAATAATGATCAATTTTTTTTAACTAAAACAAAAAATCAAAACATATGTGACAAACAAAGCGGTTATTACTTGAAATATAACTTTAACAAGGAATTATTAGTAAATTGGTAATTAAAGTTCATAAAAAAATTACATATGGTATGATATATATAAATATTGTTATTTAATATCTGTATAATATACTTATATTCATTATAGAGGTGGTTTGAATATTTATGATGAATGTTAAGACTTAAGGTAAGTGGTTTGGTGTCTTTCATTTATTTCTGGGAGACAAATGAAAATTCACCACTCATTTATTTTATTTTGTGTTTATAAAACCTCTTTGACAATATGTATCATGAATATAATTTTTTTCATTATATTTTAACATTATTTTTATATTATAATTTTTTGGTATTTGTTTTCAAAATATACCCAAGTGGTAAGGTATTTTCTTTCAATCTGAATTCTTTAAGACATATGTTATGTTATACACTTAATTTTTTTTGAGGTGTAAATAAATACCCTTTAACATGTAATATCATAAATATATTTATAATCATGATATTTTAGGCTTCATTTTAATTTTTTCATTCACAGGTATTATGATTCAATTTTACAAAGTTGGTAATGATTTTTATCACAATTTCATCATTTATCAAGATTATGCGTGATTATGTTAACAATAATAAAATATTATGATTCATATCTAATGAAAATCAGAAATTTTATTCTTTTATGTTTATTCATGATATTTTCATGTAATTGATTCATTTTAACACACTTTGGTACTTAAAATAACAGATAAATTATTTTAATAAAATATGAATTTATTTATCTCGTCAGTCATAAATCTATTTTCTTCCAAAAAAAATATATTTTTTCAAATGTTTTCAAAAATATTTTAAACAATTTTGAAATTATTCATTTAAGTAATTTTTATCTATCATTTAATTTTTTTAATAAAAATTAGTTAAATCTTCTTATCATTTTCCAAACAATCCCCGTGTAGATTTTACCAAAAATATAAATATTATTTTTCTTAAAAATGTATATAATGAACAATATTTATCAATTTCACGGCTACTAAATGATTTCAATATTCCCTTAAAAGTTTCATAGTTCATTAAAAATAAATTTTTTTCTTTAATATTTGAATAAAAATAGATTTTAAATTAATGATTTCAAAGTAAAAAGGATTTTGAAAAAAAATATTAATATTTTCTTCAATGTGGAAATCCTATTTTCTTCAAGAATTGATTTAAATGATTTGAAAGATCCCTTTATAAGTTTCATTATTTATTTGTATAGAAAATTATTTTTAAAATGTTTTATGAAATTTTATTTTTAAAAAGTGATTTTCAAAGAAAATGTAACTTCCTCAAGAAACGTTCCAAGTGATTTATCTTTCAAATTAATTCTTTATATAGAAAAAATACTTTGATTTAACTTAATATTTTATAGGGATATAAACCAAGGATACCATTCTTAATTTTTGTCTTAATGGTTTGTGATTATGTTGAGAAGATGTTTATGAATCTCATTTCTCTTACATGAATTATACCATGATAAAATCTCAATAAAAACCACTTATTTTCAGATGTTATCCTATGATGAATTATTGAAATTAGTTTAAAACATAAAAATTTTCCATAGGTTATGATAAAATGAATTATTTATGAAAACCATTTCATTACATGAGTAATGATATGGTGAGTACATTTTGATATTATTGATTGAATTTTTATGATTTTCATTATGTAATGATGGTTACGTTATAACCATGTATAGTGGTTACATTATAAAAAAGGATAGTGGTAACGTTATAGCTAAAGAGTGCTAAAACTTAGATCTCCCCTCAATTAATTTGGTACATATTTATATCTCATGAGAGAGATATTACTATAACTAGGAGGGAACTTGGTTTAATAAGGGACATTTTTCACACTGGAGGTCTTAGGTGTCAACCTTGACTATTATGATGGTTTGGGAAGTGAACCCAATCCACTATGAGAAATGGTACTGCATTATTTTTGGTGTTTTCTCCCTCATAGGATGTGTATCTACCCATGCAGTGCCTTGAGAAGTCTTGGAAGTGTGTCATGACATGTAAGGAATAGATTTTATATTCTTATCTATATGAAACAATTCAAGGTCTTATTCCAATGTAATTATATCATGACATACATTCTTTAATTTTATTTAGATTCACGTCCTACGTACATATAATATTTATTTAATCAAATAGGTTTTTTTATCTTTGATATGTAGGGTGTGGTTTTCATTTTTTATTCTCATATTAGCACACCTTTATGCCCAAATTATGTTTATGTATTTCCCTTATTTACCATTACTAATCCATTAAGCTCAACCTTTCATATGGTTCCTTTCCACAGGATTAGAATAAAGGTTTTATGTGGGGTATTTCAATGAATAATACTATGTGGGAAGAACGTTGTTGTTAAAATTGAATATCATTCTCCAGATTAGAAGACTATGTTCCATGATTCTAGAGGCACTGAAATATTATAGACCTCAATTGTTTATTTGAGTAATGTAATGAATATTCATCTAAATAGATGTAATATAACTGAATGAAATGATAGGGTCATTATAGTTGATATCATAGAATAGTATTTTTTAACCTTTGGAATCTAGAATGAGAAAAATTTAGAGAAATACCTAGGGATATTTCTAATTATATGTCTAGGTATGTATCTAAGGATATTTCTACGGATGATTAAATGTTTAGGAAAATTTCCTAGAGTTTTGGTCATGTATATAAAAAGTGGTTTCCAATAAATTAAATCTCTTTATGAATACTACAAGTGGATTTGGCTCTGACACAGAGGTACCTAGGGGAAATAACACTAAAAAGGGTTAATTGATCTGGGCTCGATTATCACCTAGTGTATGAAAATGGGAATTTTAACACACCTGGTTTGACACATTTGGGGAATATGATTTGTAAATTCAAAAACTCTTTATAATCCATCATGAATAATTTAAATAGATGATGACTATGAATCACCTAGGAAAAACTGAAGGTTTCATTTATTAAAAATTAAGGTGTCAATATTTAGAAATCCTGTAAGGGATTTTTAGGATCATTTGGTTTCCCATTATGAATAGTGTTTCTCACACCATGCTTTTTGTTTTTTTAGTGGATGGACTTGAATGAATCATTTTAACACTAAATATAGTGGATAGTTAGTTGAATATAAGAAAAAAAATATTGAGTAATGGAGATATAGATATTGTGATTGTTCATAATCAAAAATCATGATATATGAGTAACAACACAAAATTATATGATATTCCTAAAGAGTAAAATAAGGTTGAGATAAACTTTTATGAAATTTTTTGTTGTAATTAAAATATTATAAATATGATTCATCTTTATATATGTCAAGAATGTGGGAATAAGAACAAATAAGAATATATCAAATGGAGGCGAGATGTTATCTATTTCAAAAATAAGAACATAGGGTGAAAACTTATTGAGGAGTTCAATGTATTATAAGTGGGGAACATATAAAATATCTAATTCAATTCACTAACATAAGAATTAACATCTAGTACACGGAATTTCATATTCAAATTCAATCATTAAAGTAGAAGGATTAAAGTAGTTATGTATTTGTATTCATGTATTATGTTGTAGAAGTATTTTACCGATGATATTTATATGGTATGAATCAAGAAAAATATAAGGATTGTGATTTAATGGAAGTATATTTGTCTCTAAGTTAGATTAATTTATCATTTATGGATTTTAACTTGGGTTTATATGTTGGAGCTTTATCACATGTTCAATTTCTTAGACACCCCTCATGAGGTTTTATGTGATGAGATTTTAACATGATTAATTTTATTTTATAAGATATTTATGGAAATAAAAACCTTATGTTTTGAGGATAAATGATTATTTATGGAAATATGATTAAAGTTATTGGTAAACTTTAGGGTTTACATTATATTTTATGTTATGGTAATTATGATTTACAAAAATATCAGAACGTTTTTATTAATATACATTCAGAAAAAGGATAAAATGTAAGTCATGTGATAAACCATTGCATCTAGAATATCCATGAGAATAAAACCCACAATCAAATGGAGACAATGGTATAATACCTACCACTATCCTATATGAAATAATAAGATTCATGGGGAAAAAATGGAGATATTGATGAGTATTTATTCTTGGTATGTCAACATGTTTATGCTGAGAGGAAAAGGTGTCAAAGGATGCTATAACCATTATTCACACCAGAAAAATGAGACATTATATTACTATTTTTAGGTATTTCTAAACCAATATTATGATCACGCTTTTTTTGGGTTTTGTTTGGGGTTGTTCGGTATGAAAACATTTAAAATATTGAAATTTTCTAGACTATACAAGGTTGGCGTCTGGTTTTTCCAAACTGTGTGCCCTCTTAGTTGAAACTGTGTAATCCCAAAATATGTGGGTATACACGGATATCACATAGTTTGTGAAAATGATAACCTACATAGTATAAACCATGAAACCCAATTAAAATGGGCACACAATTAGGTCACAAAGTTTGTCTAATTATGAGGCCCTTCCCAACTAACTGTGCGTATGAGAAATTTTTAATCCAAAAATTTCATTTAAAATCCTAAAACCCCCATTTAAATTCCCAATGGGTCAGAATGACCCAAATATGGTTTCTTCATCATTGGAGTCTCCTAAGAGGCTATATTTCCCCACTACACCCTTCCAAAATTGGATCTATTCTTTGAGAACAACATTCTATCTCTACCCGGTAAGTTTCCTCTTCCTGTTAACTTTCTCTTGGTCTCTCCTCTTTACTCCCTAGGGTTTTTTAGATATCCATGCTGTTAGAGGATATATTCCCAAATGTTTTAGATCTTGAATCTTTGTTTGACTCTCAAATCCATTTGTATGATGTTCTTCATTTTATTTTCCTGATTAAGGCTTTGCGTTTCGAGATCCCATGATCTTGGGGTAGGTGTTCTTGTTATGATTAACAATTTTTATTATACCTAAATTTCGTGATTTAAATTCAATTATTTTATTTAATTTCAATTTATTGATAAATTTATTTCAATTGTTATATTAAAAACCAAACTCTATTGAATTAGAGGATTTCGACTAATTTGAAATTAATTTGGGTAAAACCTCTAATTCCATTAAATTGGGGTGTGTTGTAAAATTGAATGGGAATGGTTGAAATTAAATTATGGTATTTAATTAGAGAATATAAATTATAAAATTTAATTGATGAAATTTATTTTTAATTGGTTTTTGAGAAAATGGATTTAATTGATTTTGATAGAAACCAAATGGTTTTATTGTAGAAAAATGCATGTTTTGATTAAGAATCTGCTTTGGTTTTTATATGTAAATTGGCATATTAAAATGGAAAATGGTATGACTTGGATTTAATGTAATCCTAAGATAAATTTTCCATCATTTATTTATATCAATGCACATTCAATCATATGTAGTTAGTGAGTTATGCGAGATAGCACTATACAATTTACAATACGAACAATACAAATATAGTAAGTCACATCCCCGATGGGATGGTGACAAGTTCCTTTATGACCATTATCTATGGAATGTGTGTACACATATTATTTTGATTATTTACTTGAGTGTTATGGAGTCTCATATCCTAGAACTATAATACCTTTTGGTAGATGGCTATGTTTCACATTTTTTGGTATTTGAAATATATTCCAATTTTTATAAATTATTTTACTATTCTTTATGAATTTATAAATATTATTTTATATAAAATGTTTCTTAGGCCATTTGTTTAATGTATTTCAATTATTTAAAATGTATAGCATGATTTTTTTAGTATCATTTGAACTGTCGTGTTTCATAATTTAAAATTAAAATCTTTATTTGGTTAATTAAATGTTGGCATCTTATTATGGAATTATTGGTGATAACCTACTAGTATTTTAGCTCACTCCCTATCTATGACTTCGGGAGTTTGTAGATTATCTAATTCCATGTTCAATCAAGGGTAATTCACCACTTGGAGGTGGTAGTGGTTTTTTATCCTTCATCTTTGAGAGCTGTCTTCGCTGGGACATGGGCTGCTATCCTATTTTTTTGGCACTTGTTTGACTTCTGGTACACTTCTCTATGTGTAGTTTTCCTTGTATGCATACTAGCTCGGTTATCTTTCTTCCATTGTGTATTTGGGAAATTCCTTCCTACATTCATAATTTATAATTTCAATAGCTTGTCTCTAACCCATAGGAATTTATACATCCCTTTAGGCTATGTGAGGACCAACTACGTTATCGGTTTACTAGGGTATTCTGGTTGGTTTGTAATAATAAATGTGAAGACATCACCATGGATTTTTCCAAAAGAGTCCCTAAAACATCTAAAGGGAATAATGTTACCTGGATTTTATTTAATCATTGTATAAATTCATTTCTCTTAATCTATATCATGTTTTTTTGTTGGGATAAATTTTACTTGATATACATTAAGGAAGTGGTATAGTTGCATGGAGTACAACATTGTACAGTATTTGATTAGGATATGATGTTTAACACATTTTTTGGGTAATTTATTCAGCATGATCTTGTTATAGATGTGAGTTTTAGCACTATGAGAACAATTAAAATGCTAGGGGATATGCTAAAATATATTATTCAATGGATTTAAAAAGGTGGTTATGATCAAACCATCCTCTAGTTGAGTTTTGGTACATCAATAAATTTTAATTGATCATTTGAGTATGTGAAGACCTGGAAATTCTGTAGATTTTTTTTAAATACATTGAAATTTATGAGTTTTCAAAGATTTACAGTGCTTGATTCCGAGTCCCAGTGTGTCTGCAATAAATTTCTGAAGTTTTGTTCAGGTATATTCAGTAAACGTACCAGCGGGTTTTTATAACTTTTGAACCAATGCTCGGAATTGAAATTTGAGGGCACTATTGAACTCGTATCACCGGTATTCGCTTAAGAAGAATTTCACCTCGATGGTACTTGGTCAAGAATAAAAGTTAGTTTTTGGATTTTTTTTTAAAAAATTAATTAAATAAAGTGAGCTAACACTTTATTTTATTTTATCCTCCATGTTGAGGTTGGGTGGTTAAATTATTTAAGTGGAGGTTGGAGGTGGGGGTCACCACACCTTAACCTCCTATGAGAGGTTACGATGGTGGGGCCCATCATAACATGACCTCCCATGGGAAGATAATTTTGGTGGGGACCACCCGGGCTTGTAACCCCTTGGAACTCCCCATTTAAGGTGGAGAAACTCCTTGACCACCCCTCACCTTAATGAATCCCACTCCCCTAGAAATTAATGGTGCCATCACCACCCTAATTAATTGTCAAATACTCCTTTTCGAATTTTGTGGTATCTCCCCTAATTAACTGCGCCAACGCGTGTGAATTAATTAAGGAGAGCCTCTTGACATACTCCAAATTAAATGTGACACCTCTCATGAAAATAATTAGGTGGAGCCAAGTTAATTAATTTCACCTTTTTTATTTGTTCTGCCAACAAAATAATAGACAAACCATTCCCCTATTATTTTTTTGGGGAATTTGGTTAAGCTTGGGAAGAGGAAAGCTAGGGAGAAAAGAAGTTCTCCCAACAAAGAATGATTACAATGAATAATGCGAAGAACACCGGTGATGATTTACTCCTTCAACTTCCTCCCTCAGATCCTACCAATGTGGAGTGTCTTCCACGACCGACGCAGCTTAGAAGTAGAAGTGTGCGGCGGACGTGACGAACAACGACTTCGTCTTCTTCCGGCAACGCCATCAACGAACGTTGAGCAGCGAATTAAAGGCAGGGTTTATTGAAAGTTGGTTCTTTCATTTTATTTTCTCCTCTTCATTGAAAATAATTGATGTGAAGTATTATAAATGATTAAAGTTCAAATTCCTTCCTCTTTGTTGAAAAATGTTGTCACCCCTAAACGCAGAGGGTTTGGGCCAACTAACATGGCCTGATTCCCTCCACCGATCCTTTTGTGATGTTCCATTGGAATGGCGACGTAACTACGACGAGGTGACGAAGGCGACGACGACAAAGGCCGCGCTACCCATGACCTCTGTGAACCCCGCGACACGCTGAAGCTCACGGTCGGATGCCGCAAGCCGAGCGGCGCTCGACCCGCCTACCCACGACCTCCCGACGCCCTGCCCGATGCACACCCTTTCCAGACCCGCGACATGCCCCGCAGCCTGCACGGCCCCGCTGAATCCTTGCCCGGTGCCCCCGCGTGCTACTCGGCGCCCCCGAACGCTGCCATCACCCCATACGCTGTCGGAACACCGCACGCTGCCCCACACGATGCTCGACGCCCTCCCCCCCGGCACCCTGTTGTGCCCCCCACGGCACCCCCGGTGCCCTATGGTGCCCTGCCCGGCACCGCTGATGCTCTTCCGCGGCCTGCCTGGCACACCCGTGCCCTGCCCGGCACCCCCACGACGTCCCGGCTCCCTCGCTGCCGCTTGGCCAAGCCATTGTCCCAGCCCCACTCATGGTGACCGGGACGAACCGGCCCAGCTGTGCCCTTCGGGCCGAGCCGTGCCGTGCCGCGCCCTCACAACGCTCAGGGCCGAACTGGCCCCGAGCCAGGCCCAGTGGACCGGTTCAAAACATAGCAGGCTGACCCGCCCAATGGGTCGGGTCAGACCCAGTGAGTCTGACTGGGTTGACTGAGACTGGGTTTTCCCAAACTGGGTTTGGCCGAGTCGGTCCGACCAGGTTGGATCGGACCCAGGGCAATTACCGTCCCTTTACTCCCTTTGGCCATCACATCGGCACCCGACGTCTGTTTGATGAACCATCAGCGGCGCTAGTATTCTTGGAGCATAGTCATCCTTTGAGTATATCCCACTGGAGTTTGGGCTATAGTTGAGTTACGGTCAGGTTGGATTTTACACGAATCCAACCAGGCCCCTGGGACTAAAAGGCTAATAACTAATAGACCGAGTGTCCGATTGATGCGCCGTCTATTATGTTAAGACCCCAAGGACGTAGCGGACCATTGAGATACTTCTTCGTGGCACTTTGAGAAAGTTGGAGTATTTACCAGTAGATCATGGAGTGGATCCTTCCAGTGACGAGCAGGCAGAGTGTGGAGACCTAGTAGTTGGCAGACCTGACGACTACTTGACCAATTCGACTCGGATTGGTTCAACTAGCCCAGTGGAGAGCTCCTGGTAGTTGGTGGTAGAACCATGAAGGAGGATTTCCTGGTAGTTGGCGACAGACCCACGGTACTTGGAAGAAAGAGTACCTCTGCAGGCTATTAGGGGGAGCGCCTAGTAGTTGGCGGCAAACCCACAGTGGATGACTGCCAGGTAGTTGGGAGCAGACCTGCGGTACTCAACAGGAGGAGTACCTCAGCAGTCCAAGGTTAGTGAGAAGATCCTTGGTGTCATGGAGGACCCACTGTTCTCGACCGAGGAGGAGTTCACCGGAAGTTGTGGTTTCGATAATGAAAATCCTGGTTTGTGCGGAGTCAATGAATTTTGTGTTTTCCTCATGATTGATATGGGATACTAGATAACTTAGGTATATGTGTGGGAATATACCTATGTAATGGTTATCTGTTGATTTCAAACTTTTTTATTTATCCTTGTTGGATTTTTGTGAGACCTTGAGGGTCTCAGGGTCCCTACCGAGTATCGTTATACTCACCCCAGCACGGGCTATGCATACACCTCACTGTGTTGGTTGCAGACGATGGACAATGCTGACTAAGGCAGAGAGTAGCAGGACTGGATGGTACCCAGAGGTGGACCACTAGGTGTGACGATACACGGAGCAGACAAACGAACGTGGAGTGTTGAGGAGGCCATCTATACCTACCCTTCAGGTAGCCACCCCAGAGGACGACCCAGTAGCTGATTTACTTTTCTTCATTTGTACTTTCTTTTTAGTGGTACTTGTACATTCCTGTTGGGATTATATTTCCAACCCCTTTTTACATTCCATCACTTCTCTTGTATTCAGTTTTACTTAGTGTTTTTCTTCTAGTTGTGTACTTTGTTGTTTTTTTATAGTTATAAAGGAAATGTATTCCCAGTTTAGGGATTTACACCTTTGGTGCTAGTCTCCATCCCATAGCCTATGGAAGGTAGGCTTGGGGTAGTTACGATACGGGCCCCGGGTGACGGGTCGTGAAAAATTGGTATCAGAGGAGTCGGTTCTACCGCTGAACATAGGACTGATATTTCTTTTCTGTGATGAAATAGTGATAAGGGTACTAAGTGTGGCTTTATGTTCAGGGATTCCATTGTTTGTGCAGTAGCCAACATATACACACACTAGGACCCTGACTCCTGATTTCCGACTCAGTGCATGAAAACACTGATTGCGTGGGTGTTTTAATTTTTTTTTTCTTTAAGTCAGCTCAACCAGGTCAGCTCACCAGGTATAAATCTTTCGATCATGTCACATCTGTTTCTTTTAGGATTCCTCCCCATGGATGACCAGTTAGTGCCTCGTGAGTTGTACATACTGGCAGACCACCGAGCGACGAGGCCTCGGTGCAGGGCCCTTTACCAGTGGAGGCACCAGTGGTACTGCTTTCTATTGGGCCATCAATGCCACCAGCCCCAGCAACAGATGATGCACGCCACTTGAGCACATTTCACGAGTTCCAGAACCAGAGGCCACCCATGTTCAGGGGAGAGACGGACCCATAGCTGGCTGAGGATTGGATACAGGTTGTGGTGAGAGCCTTCAGGCTAGTAGGGACCCCATCAGACATCTTGGTGATCCTTGCTGCCATCCTTCTTCAGGAAGTAGCATGAAAATGGTGGATCCTGATGCTCTAGGTGCATGACGAGGTGATTCTACAGTGCACAGACTTCTAGAGCCCGTTTTGAGTGGAGTTTTTCCCAGCCACCCTTCGATCCGTGTGGATACAGGAGCTACTGCATCTACAGAAGGGTAGCATGATAGTATCACAGTACTTAGTGAGGTTCACCGACCTCTCGCGCTACTCCACTACTATGTTACGGGACCCATTCTTCAGGGCCCAGACCTTCGATCAGGGGTTCATGTGAGAGATAGGATCTTCGATGATCTCACTTTGCATCCTGACGCCGGCGGGGGTGCTAGAGAGAGCCCTCCTAGTGGAGAGTTTCCTTGCTGAGCAGTCTCCAACAGTGAGACCCACAACTAGCTGACACGCAGTAGAGTCTTCTGCAACTAGAAGTAGACAGATGTCATAGAGGTCCAAGAGGACCATACCTATAGGTGGTCGACTACATGACTCAGGATTAGTTGTATGGGGCACCCGAAGAGGAGACAGAGCCAGTCATGCCAGGAGCGGACAATGTTACTCATGCGGTAGGCTTGGTCACATGGCTCGTGACTGTCCGACCAGCCGTTCTGATGATCAGCAGATAGTTGAGGTACCTCCCAGGCAGATGCAGAGGTTTGATCAAGGCGGTCTATAGAGAGGAGGTGGACTTGGCAGAGGAGTTGGACGTGTAGCTAGCGGTGGACGACGTTTCGAGGTGTTGCCACCACCACCACCAGGAGGTCCACCCCTGACCGTAGGGAGCGGGTGGAAAGGGGAGAGCTCAGCTTCAGGAAGATGAGGCCTATGATCACGGTGCTCTAGAGATGATTCATGGTATGATCTGCATCGACTCCACCTTACCTATAGTTCTTATAGACACTGGTCCCAGTCACTCTTCCATTTCCACTGCCCTCGTTCGGAGCTCAGAGATTCTGACGAAGCCATTGGCTTAATCCTTATGGCTAGAGACTCTTACGAGAGCAGACTCAATTATTACGCACTAGTTCCGGTAGTGTGAGCTTACTCTAGGTGGCGAGAGATTTGGCTGCGATCTATTAGTAGCAGCGTCGATGCCTTACGACGTCATCTTGGGTATGGACTGGTTATCTATAGTCCATGCTCAGATTTATAGTATTAGGTGAAAAGTGCGGTATGCATGCACGGATGGGACCAGGTTCACCTTCACTGGTGAGAAGGGAGGCTTTTTAGAACAGGACGGACTTACCAGGATAAGGGTGTAGTCGATCACTCATCAGTTGGCATATCTCACCTTCGGTGTAGTTGACGTGGGGAGTCCGAGCTATCCTGTAGTGGTGGACCAGTACACTGATGTTTTCCCTAACGATGTTCCCGGACTACCTCCACGCATAGAGGTGGACTTATACGTAAGCTGGTTCCCCGGGACGACACCGATATATACTCCAAAGTATCGGATTGCTCCCGCGAAGCTTCACGAGCTACGGGAATAGCTAGAGGACCTGCAGGGAAAGAGATTCATCTGGCCCAGGGTTTCTCCCTAGGCAGTCCCGATTCTATTCTTTAAGAAGTCGGATGGGAGTTTGAGGCTTTGTGTCAACTACCATCTCCTGAACTAGGTGATCATGAAGAACAAGTACCCACTCCCGAGGATTGACGACCTCTTCAACCAGGTGAAGGCAGCACGATGGTTCTCGAAGATAGATCTGAGATCAAGCTATCACCAGCTCAGAGTTCAAGATGCGGATGTCAAAAAGACAACCTTTAGGTGTCGGTACGCCCACTACAAGTTCCTGGTTATGATCTTCGGCATGACCAATGCTCCAGAAGTGTTCATGGGACTCATGAATAGGATCTTCCAGCCATACCTCGATCGCTTTGTCGTAGTCTTCATCAATGACATTCTGAACTACTCGACTACTATGGAGGTGCATGCCTATCATTTGTAGGTAGTACTGGACACAATCCAAGAGCACCAGCTTTATGGTAAGCTCTCGAAGTTCCAGTTTTGGATTTTATAGGTTCACTTATTGGGACACTTCATCTCATAGGCTGGAGTTGTAGTGGATCCAGCGAAGATCAAGGTGGTACTTGCTTGGCAGCCACCCAGGAGTGTGACGGAGGTACGAAGTTTCCTGTGTTTTGATGGACACTACTGGAGGTTCATTCCATACTTCTCTAGAGTTGCAGCACCACTATCAGCCTTGAAGAAGAAGGGGAAACCCTTCATGTGGTCGGAGAGATGCCCATAGTGATTTTAGGAGCTGAGGAAGACGCTGACTAGTGCCCCCATCTTAAGGCTTCTAGAGGAAGGCATAGGGTACCTAGTTTACTACGACACATCAGGGACTGGACTTGGGTGTGTCATGATGCTGGAGAGAGCAGTGATTGCATATGGTTCTTGGATGCTGAGACAACATGAACAGAACTACGCTACCCATGACTTGGAGTTAGCATCAGTGGTCATCGCCTTGAAGATGTGGCGGCACTATCTGATGGGTGAGCGTTTTACCGTGTACTCTGATAACAAGAGTCGCATGTATATCTTCTCTCAGAAGGACCTAAACCTAAGATAGCGGTGATGGCTTGCGTTCCTCTAGGACTATGATATTGAGATAGTATATACTCTTGGGAAGGGGAATGTTGTTGCGGATATGCTCAGTAGGAGATCTAGTATATAGCTACTAGGAGAGGTGATAAAGTAGGTGGCTACCTTACAGATATCCTTTGTGGATATGGATGGAGCAGACTTTCTACAGTCTCTTATAGTCACTCCTCCACTTCTTCAGTGATTCAGGGAGGCACAACATGGGGACTCTGACAACGAGACACGACATGGTCAGATATCCACAGGGCAGGCACTTGATAAATTTTATGAAGGTGGGGAGCACGTCATACTCTTTAGAGGACATACCTTGGTACTAGTGTCAGTTCAGGAAGAGGTGTTGAGGGAGTTACACACATCCACTTTAGCGGTACATCCAGGAGTGGAGAAGAAGTATCATGACCTCAGACGACAACACTGGTGTCCAGGTATGAAGAAGGCAGTAGCATTGTTTGTCTCACAGTGCCTCACTTGTTAGCAAGTGAAGGCAGATCACCAGGTTCTAGTAGGCTTGGTTCAACCTTTAGAGGTCCCAAAGTGGAAGTGGGATGAGGTATCCATGGACTTCATGACGAGTCTTCCACATACATCTAGGGGTCATGATTCAATTTGGGTGATCATCGACCGACTCACCAAGTCAGCCCACTTCCTAATGATCAGAAAGCATGGTTTAGTAGAGAGCTTGGGATGCCTCAATATGCAGGAGATTGTGCGACTACATGGATTAACTTCCTCTATTGTCTTCTAATGTGATGCACAGTTTACTTCCTGGCCATGGAAGGGGTTGCAAGAGGCTTTTGGGACACAACTTCTCTTGAGCACCGCCTTCCATCCTCAGATAGATGGTCAGACCGAGAGGACCATCCAGACCCTGAAGGACATGCTACGTGCATATGTCCTCAACTCTGGTCACAGCTGGGAGGATTACTTTCCTTTGGTGGAGTTTTCTTACAACAATAGCTATCACTCCACCATAGGGATGACACCTTTCGAGTTGATATACTGGCGACCTTGTAGATCACCCTTGTGCTAGACTGACCCAAGGGAGTCAGTACTGGTTGGACCAGAGATGGTATGGGCTACCATGGAGAAGGTGCAGATCATCTAGGAGTAGATGAAGACTACAAAGAGCAGGCAGAAGTCATATATTGATAGGATATGGAGGCCTCTAGAGTTTGAGGATGGCGACCACCTCTTTCTACGGGTTTCACCTCGATGAGGTATATAGATATTTGGCCGAGGCGGCAAGTCATCTCCACAATTCATCGGACCTTTATAGGTACTCAGCAGAGTAGGCGGGGTGGATTACCGCTTCGCTCTTCCACCTCAGTTGCACCGGTTGCACGACGTCTTCCACGTATCTCAGCTGAGGAGATACGTGGATGACCCTTCACACATCATCTACCATGGGGAGCTGAACATAGACGATGGGGAGACCTTCACAGAGGTTCCAATGGAGATTTAGTATCGATCGAAGCATGTCCTACGTGGACAGTCGATACCTCTGGTGTGCGTTTGCTGGCAGCACGGGATCCTCTAGGAGAGCACATGGTAGCGGGAGGTTCAAATGTGTGCTCAGTACCCCCATTTGTTCCCATAGTTCGAGTTATAGCTTACGAGGACGTAAAGATCTGATGTGGGGAGAATGTAAAGACCCAGAAATTCTATGGAATTTTTTTTAAATACATGCTAATTTTACAAGTCTACGAAAATTTACGGCGCTTGATTTTGAGGCTCGGTGTGCCCGGAATTAATTTCTTAAATTTTGTTCGGGTATGTTCAGTAAACGTACAAACAAGTTTTTATAACTTTTGAACCATTGCTTGGAATTGAAATCTGAGGGCACCATTGAACTCACAGTGCCGATATTCTCCTAAGAAGACTTTCACCTCAACGATTGTCAGTCGAGAATAAAAGTTAGTTTTTGGATTTTTATAAGAAAAATTAATAAAATAAAGTGAGTTAACACTTTATTTTATTTTATTTTCCATGTGGAGGTTGGGTGGTTAAATTATCCAAGTGGAGGTTAGAGGTGGGGGTCACCACACCTTAACCTCTTATGAGAGGTTATGGTGGTGGGGCCCACTTCAACATAACCTCCCTTGAGAGGATAATTTTGGTGGGGACCACCCAGGCTTGTAACCCCTTGGAACTCCCCATTTAAGGTGGAGAAACTCCTTCACCACCCCTCACCTTAATGAAGCCCACTCCCTTTGCAGTTAATGGTGCCTCCATCACCCCAATTAATTTCCAAAACCTCCTTTTTGAATTTTGTGCCATCTCCCCTAATTAACTGTGCCAACGCATGTGAATTAATTAAGGGGATCCTCTTGGAATCCTCCAAATTAATTATGAAACCCCTCGTGTAATTAATTTGGTGGATCCGAGTTAATTAATTTCACCTTTTTGATTTGTTGTTCCCAAAAAAATAATAGACAAGCCATTCCTCTATTATTTTCATTGGGCATTTGGTGGAGCTAGGGAGGTGGAAAGATAGGGAGAAAATAAGTTCTCCCAATGAAGAACGCTTCCAACGAAGAATGCGAAGAACACCGACGGAGATTTCCTCCTTCAACATCCTCCCTCAGATCCTACCAACGTGGAGTGTCTTCCATAGCCGATGTAGCTTGGAAGAAGAAGTGTGTGGCAGATGCAATGAAAGACGACTTCTCCTTCTTCCCGCAACTCCATCAACAAACGTCGAGTGGCGAATCAAAGGTAGGGGTTATTGCAAGTTGGTGCTTTCTTTTTCTTTTCTCCTCTTCATTGAAAAGGATCGATGTGAAGTATTATAAATGATTGAGGTTCAACTTCCTTCCTCTTTGTTGAACAAATATTATCACCCCTAAACGTGGAGGGTGTAGGCCAACTAACATGGCCTGATTCCCTCTGCCGATCATTTTGTGATGTTCATTTGGCATGGCAACGTAACTACGATGAGGTGACGAAGGCGGCGACGAAAAAGGTCGCGCTATGCGTAGCCTCTGTGAACCCCACACCACACCGAAGTTCCCGGTCAGACACCGTCGGCCCAGCAGCGCCCAACCCACCTACCCGCAGCCTCCTGACGCCCTGCTCAGCGTGCGCCCCAGCCGAACTCGCAGCCTGCCCCACGGCCTACCCAGCTCTGCCGGCGCCTTGCCCTGCGCGCCGCCCGTGCCCCCGTGCGCTACCCCGCGCACTGCCCGGCGCCCCCGCGCGCTGCCTGGCACCCCCGGTGCCCTACTGTGCCCTTCCCGTCGCCCCCGATGCCCTGAGACACCCTACCCGGCGGCCCTGGCTCCCTACCGCAGCCTGCCCGGCCCCTGCCGCGGCCTTCCCAGCGCCCCCACGCCCTGCCCGTCACCCCCGCGGCATCCCGGATCCCTCGCGGCCACCCGGCCAAGCCGGTGTCCCGACCCCCCTTGCGGTGCCCTGGCCGAACTGGCCCAGCCGCACCCTATGGGATGAGCCATGCTAGGCTGCACCCTCGCAATGCTTTGGGCCGAACTAGCCCCGAGCACGGGCTGAACCACCCTAACGGTCCGCTGGGTCGGTCCTAGCGGATCGGGTACAAACATAGCAGGCTGACCAACCCAGTGGGCTGAGACAGACCCAGCGAGTCTGACCGGGTCAACCCAGAACGGGTCGGCCCAGACTGGGTTGGGCCGAGTCAGTCCGACTGGGTCGGACTGAACCCTGGCCCATTACCGACCCTTTACTTCTTCTTACCATAACATTGGCATCGAACGTCTGTTTGAAGAACCTTCAACGGTGCTAGTATTCATGGAGCATATTCATCCCTTTGAGTATATCTCACTAGAGTTTGGGGTATAGTTGAGTTACGGTCAGGTTGGATCATACACGAATCCAACCGGGCCCCCAGGACTAAAAAGATTATAACTAACAGACCGGGCATCCGATTGACGCGCTGTTTGTTGGGTTGAGACCCTTATGACGTGGTAGACCTTTGAGATACTTCTTCATGGCACTTCAGGACAGTTGGAGTATTTCCTAGTAGCTTGTGGAGTGGATCCTTCCAGTGACGATTAGGCAGAGAGCGGAGACCTAGTAGCTGGCAGACCTGACGATTACTTGACCAACTCAACTCAGAGTGATTCGACTAGCCCAGTGGGGAGCTCCTGGTAGTTGGCAGCAGACCCACGACAGAGGAGTGCCTGGTAGTTGGTGGAATACCCGTGGTACTCGACAGGAGGAGTACCTCTACAAGCTATTAGGGGGAGCTCCTGGTAGTTGGCTGCAGACCCACAACGGAGGAGCGCCTGGTAGTTGGCAGCAAACCCGCGATACTCAACAGGATGAATGTCTCAGCAGTCCAAGGTTAGTGAGAAGTGCCTTGGTGTCATGACAGGCCCACTTTACTCGATAGAGGAGGAGTTCTCCAGCAGACGTGGTTTCGATAAAAAAATCCTGGTTAGAGCTGAGTCAATGAATTTTTTTCCTCGTGATTGAGATGGGATACTAGATAACTTAGGTATATGTATGGGAATACACCTATGTAATGGTTATCCATTTATTTCATACTTTGTGTTCTTATCCTCGTAGGATTTTGTGAGGCCTTAAGGGTCTTGGGGTCCCTACTGAGTATCGTTATACTCACCCCTGCATGGGCTATACCCGCACCTCGTTGTGTTGGTTGCAGATCACATACAACGTTGACTGAGGCAGAGAGTAGCATGAATTAACAGTACTCGGAGGTGGACCACTAAGTGTGATGATACATGGAGCAGACGAACAGACATGGAGTGCTGAGGAGGCCATCTGTATCTACCCTTCAGGTAGGAACCCTAGAGGATGACCCAGTAGCTGCTTTACTTTTCTTCAGTTGTACTTTCTTTTCAGTTGTACTTGTACATTCTTGTTGGGATTGTATTTTCGACCCCTTTTTATTTTCCAGCACTTCTCTTGTATTCAGTTTTACTTAGTGTTTTGCTTCCAGTGGTGTACTTTGTTGTGTTTTTTTATAGTTATAAAGGAAGTGCCTTCCCAGTTTAGGGATTTATGCCTTTGTTGCTAGTCGCCAGCCCCTGGCCTATGGAAGGCGGGCTTGGGGAAGTCACGATACGGGCCCTAGGGGACAGGTCAGGATAGAATAGATCCTTATAAATCCATTTATATGTACTGGAATGATGTTTCAAAAAGAAAGTTATCGGTACCTGAGCTACCTGATGAGATGAAAGTGGAGGTTAGATCCATTAAACAACATATAAGTACTTCAAAAATGTGGAAGAAATGTTATGATGCTAATCATATACCTGATCTATAATTTGATTTTTATTAGAAGGTAATTCTATGAATTTGTCTAAGAAATCAAAATGGGAAAAATAATCCCAAAATGTAATGGTCCCATTTAAATACTTGATCATATTATGATAGTATCTTATCATTTGGTGATCCCAAATTAACCTCTATCATGTTCATGGTGTGTTATATGTACCACTCCTAAAGATGTACATACCTAATCCATCACATGTACTAAACTAAATGATCATTCCACTAGATCATGAGAATTCTTATGAGGAACAAATGGTTGAAATTATGGATCAAATATTTCAAGTTTTATGAAATAAGTCCAATCACCAAGTTAATATTTGTTGGTGAAACCAATAACTTAAGGGAACATTGTGGAAACATGTCCATGTATTGAGGTATAATTATCCTCATTTTTTCATTACAGATTGACATATTTCTAGAGATAAATTCATTTTTTACGGGAGTAAAATGTAACACCCTGTTATTTGGTGAAATTATTTTTTTAAAATAAAATTTTATATTTTCTATATTTTTCATTACCTAAAATATTGAGTTTGGATTGTGTTACACTCAATACCGAGTTTATCTTATGTTACATGCAATACTGGGATTAAACAAAACCTGACATACTATTATATATATAAATTATTTAATATGATAGATTTGAACTAGGTGTTGTAATAGAAGGTATGAATATGATTTACTAAATTATGAAAATATATTGTTTACACATGTATATATAATGAATTAACTGGTGAGAAATTAATTAGATATTAAAATAGAAACCTTTCCAAAATAAAGTAAATCATTTTTAAAAAAAATTATTTTCACGCAAAAAAACATGTTTCCCAACAATAAATTAAACAAATCACAATTAGTGATGGATTTTAATGAAATTTATATATTACATATTAAATGAAATTTTTAACAATGATTTAATGTGTTTCCAAGACGAGATATAAAAATAAATCAAACTTTATTCTTAAAATTTTATTTTCTAAAATTTTTTTTTGTCGCCCTTTACACACTTATTTTGAAAAATATTACAAATTTTAAAAAAATTATTTGAAAATATAAAATTCATTTTTTAATTTTTATATAAAAATTATATTAGGGTGATTTGTTGTGATTTTTCAGAAAATTTTGATTTTATGATGACTAGTGAAAAAGAATAAATTTTAATTGAAAACTTATTTTTCATTTAATACAGATATAAAGATACTTTTTAAATTTTTTAAGGTAAAATTAGTTCAAATATATGTAAAATAATCCAATATTTTTCATTTTAATCAGTTTCATAGTTAATTTTTATATAAAAACTCAGTAACTTTTGAAAAAATTTCATTTAAAATCCAGACTTTTCATCGCGTCGGCTTTATTTATTTTTAATTAAATTGTTCCACTTATGTGATTTGAATTTGGAAAAATGGATTCCATATTTTTAATCATAATAATTTATATTTTATAATAACTTCAACTTTATTTTTTGACCAAAATGAATAGTCAAATAGGTAAAATTAACTACCTCGGTTAATGTTAAAATTGGATTATCGGGGGGTGGGGGTTAAACTAAAATGATAAGGGTTAAAAATAACCCCAAATTATCCAAAATCCATTTCATGTCCAATTATAGACCATATATTGTATAGTATCATTAATTTCCAATTATTTAAGCCTTCATACATGAAAACAATGTTGTTATAATTCTTTCCTACAACAAATTACAAGTGTGACACTCCCCTCCTTTATAAAAGGCCACCCGTTATCCACTCCTATACAGAAATTAATACCATTTTGGTTAGGCCATGAAATACCCAAATAACTTTACAAATTACCTCCTATCATCAATAATTCTTATTTCAAGCATAAATCCATCCTAGAAATTTTTTTGGTGCAAAATTGGGGAGGATACCTGAAGAAGAGGTAACTTTCATCAAGGAGCGTCTTTGTTTTATTTCTTCCTCCACTTCCTTTTTGTTTTATTATAACATTATTATGTAACAAAAATAGTATAATACATATAATGAGTTGTCATTATGTCAATTTCATTACATAAAAGCATTTCCACTTCCATCAATTGGGTTACAAATCATCATTCATGTGTATGTGGAGTACCACCTCACGAACCGATGTCATTCATTTTTCTATTACCACCTCTCATGGTTTGGCTATCAGGATGTATCTAAAGCATATATATGATATTTATAATATAAATATACCTCTTGAGTACTTATATCACATATAACTCTTTTAATTTCCATTACCTAAGAGGATATGATAATGATGTTCATGTGTACGGCAGACTACCGCCTCATGAAGTGATTGATTTATTTTTCGTAAGGCTTTATATGGAATATAATAACGAAAACATTAGTTAATATATGTGATATAAATGAAACAATTATGATATTAATTATATATTTATCATTCATAAATGATAATTTATCAAGTTTTTAATTTTCACTCAATTAAAAGATGATAACGACGTTCATGTACTTGTTGAATACCGCCTTCACAAAGAGACGACACTCTCTTTTCATCACAATAAAATGGATGATATTTATAATAATATTTAATAAGTTATATTTTATTTTTTATATCATGATCATTTATTAAAAAAATATTTCATAAATCTTTTCCCTAAATATCATTTACAAATGGAAACGTTTCCCATGCGTACATAGGGTCAACTGTCTCTATGATCATAATGTACTTCATTTCTCAAGACTATATTTAATGATTCGACATAAAAGTATAATTGATGTATAAATATTATTTTTATTTTATTATACTTATTATGGGGACTATTATATCAATATCAAATTAAGAGGACATAAAATAAAAAATCAAAACATATATGAAAAACAAAGCAATTATTACCCAAAACACAACCTTAACCTGGAATTGTTAATAAAAGGGTACAAATAAGTTAAAAGAAAATAATACATGGTAAGATATAAATATATATATTATTTTTTAATATATTTATAATAAATTTAAATTTATTATATAGTATGTTTGAACATGTACGATGGGTGTCAATACTTTAGGTATGGTTTTTATAGCCTCTCTTTTATTTCTGGAAGACATATGAAAATTCAAAAATCATTTATTTTTTTTGTTTTATATAATTAAAAATTCGAATTATATATCATAAATAGAATTAATTTCATGATATTTTAGGTTTCATTTGTTGTTACCCTTTATTGGGGCTTACGATTCTAAATATACCTTTGCGGTAAGGGATTTTTGTCTCAATTTTCCTTCTTTTAGAAAAATGTCATATTATATATCTATATTATTTTATGAGGTGTAAATACATCCCCTTTTACATGTAATATCATGAAATTATTTATCTTCAGGATATTTTTAGTTTTATTTTATGTTATTACTTCATGGGTCTTACGATTCAAATATATAAAAGTTGTACATATTTTATGTTACAATATCATGATTTATAGAGATTTTTTATGATTGTGTTTCCAATGAAACAATATTATGATAAATACCTCCATAAAGACTATATTTATTATACTATTGTTATTTTTGATATTTTCCAATAGTAGTACCATTTTTCTACTCTTTGGTACCGAAAATAATTTAGAAAATGTTTTTAAGAAACTAAATCGTTATTTATCTCTTCAGTTAGAAATCCATTTTATTTCAAAATCATGTTTTCTAAAAAATATTTCAGAATGTTTTTATCATTTATTAAATGGTTTACTAAATAAATTTATACCAATTTCTTAATTTTCAAAAAAATTGAAAGGAATCTTCTAGTCATTTTCCAACCAATGCATGTTTTACTTTTACCTAATATGAGAATAAAAAAAATTAATATGAACAACATGAATAGTATTTATTTTTACCATTAATTCTGAAATACTTAAATCAAACATTATAATTTTTCAAAAAAAAAAAATTAAATAAAATATTTTCTTTAATAATTGGGAAATTTTTAGATTTTAAATAATTGAATCTAAAATAGAAACGTGACTTTCAATATGTTCTAAAAAGTATTTTTTAAATTGGAAAACCTATTTTGTTAATAATTTTCTTAAATTATTTTTTATTCTCAATTTATAAGTTTCATAGATATTTTTCAAAGAAAATAATTTTCATGGTTTTTTTCAAACTTTTATTTATAAAATTTATTTTTGAAGAAAAGTTTTCTTATTTATGAAATGTTCCAAGTAATATTTCCTTCAAAATAATTATTCATATAAGTTGACATCAATTTATGTAACTTATTATTTTTTGTGTATATAACCCAAGGGATTCAATTCTTAATCTTTCACTAAATGGTTTATGTATATGATGACAATATTTTTGTGAAACTAATTTCTCTTCCAAGGGTTATACCATGATAAAATAGTCATAAAACCCTCTTCTTTTTATGATTCATGCTAAGATGAAATGTTGAAATGATTATGAATCCTTTCAATTTTCATTAGGTTATTATATATTCAAATTTTTACTAAAACCATTTCATTTCATGAATTATGATATGGTGAATGTTATGTATTCTTATAGAATGCATATGTTTGATTTTCATTATGTGATGGTGGGTATATTATAACCATTTAGGTGGTTAATTTATAACTTGGGATTGTGGTTAAATTATCACCAAATAATAGTGGGACCTATATCTCCCTCTAATGCATTTGGTAATGATTTACATATCATCATATAGAAAAAACAGGAATGGGAAGTGAACTTGGTTTAGTAATGGAGTTTGACTACTATGATGGTATCAGGATTAAACTTTGACTACTATAATGTTTGGGGGATTGAACCCATTCAACTATGAGAAATGATTTGTCAATGGGGATGGTGGTGTGTCCCACCTAGGAGGTGTATCCTCCCATGTAATGACCTTATATGTCTTGGAAATAAGATTTCACTACTACGAAATTGATTTTCTATTCCTATATATATTCCACATTTCTATTTCTTATGCCTATGTAATTCTCTCATGAATCATGTTCCTTTATTTCCTTATGATTCATGTCTTATGAACTTCCAATATTTTTGTAATTGCTTGGGATTTTAAACTTTGATATGAATGGTATGGTTTTTACATATTATTCTCAAATTCTTATACCCTTATGCTCAGGTTATGTGTATGAATTTTCCATGTTTACCCTTATTGAGAAACTAAGATTAACCTTTCTTATGTTTTATTTCCCCAAGTTATGAATAACGGATTCATTTAGGATTTTTCTATAAATATTACAGTATGGGAAGTTATTTCTGGAAAACATTGTAGATCATTAACTATATTATAATAAATTATTACATGTTTTAAAAGATGCTAAACTATTTTGGTCTTAAGGTGTTTTCTTCTAAAATTTAATTAATATTCATTTAAAAATATATAATATCCATGTTTGATAATCTTGGTTTTTTATAATTCTGGTTTATGAGTCCCCCAACAATGGTCATGGCTCTTTGGAATAATACTTTTCTCCTATTATCGACTCATTCTTTGTGGTTTTTGTGTAAAATATACTTTTATATTCATGTAATTATGATTTACATGGAAAACACCTTGATATTATGTCGAGTACACCTTAATCACATAAAATTTATTAAAATATTTCAAAGTGTATCTTAGGGATCTGAGAGGTACATATACTTGGTCATTTGATATCTGATACATGAATTTCTATGGACCTAAGAAATGTGAAATCAGTGATTTCATGGCCTTTCCAAATAATTTTATTGATATCAAGAGTTTCATCATGATGGATGGATACTTTTGCTGGTTCGTTCCATATCTGTTCCACTTAGTAAAACTAAGGATGAGGCTTAACAATAAGGGGTTAAGATTGAGTGGAATTATCTATATAAAAAGGAATTTCTTGATCTAAAGTGACAGTGGATGATAGATCCATTTTTTTATGTTTTTAAATCCCAGTGTTAGATAAATATTATACTATGATTCCTCATGTTTTGGGTTAGAGGTTATAATAATGAAAATCTATTAATTAGTTTCTTATGGGCCAAATCTATTGTGACCCCATCAGTGGAACTAATTGACACAAAACCTGGAGTTTACATCCATGGTATACTATATGAAGTGTCTTTAATGTTATCTCATCAATGAAAACATTTTTATTTACATAGATCATAATAAAATTTGATATATATTCTCTCACTGACATCTCAATTTTAGTTAGAGTCATTAGGTAGATTACCTGAATACATTTGAATTCAATATTTCCTATACTCTATGGATTGGTAATGTCATTGTTGATTCGCTTAGAATGAAAGCACTAGAGATGTAGCATCTTAGAGTGAAATATTCATTAAAGGAATAAATATAATGAGTTTGATATTTGAGTGGTTATTGGATGCATTCGAGTATAATGGAGTGCCGATAGGTGCACTCGTATTCATCACATCTTTCATAGTGGACTAGGGGAAGTCTGTATATGATTCATACCGTGGGTGTGTAGTGTTATGAGAATGATTAGAAGGCAATGAACTAGCCCCATAATGGTTATTAGATGATGATGATATGATAAGTATAAAAGGGTTTTTTCTGTTATATCATCCTTGAGTTGGAGCCCAATTCATCATACATTGAATTAACTATGTGGATTGTAGAATATTGAGGTATGGTATTGTAGGGGAAGACAATCCCACTTGTTCAGATCCTATAGATACATGAACATATTCAAGAGGAATCCTTAGACTCGGATTCAAATATTCTGGATTAGTAGTCCAAGTTATTCGAGAAATATTCCATGAGACACTTCGTGGGTTTGATAATTATTTAGATAGAGAGAATGTGATGACCACATAATTTTTAGGATCCTTATGAGTAAATCTCATACATTATTAATGTCTTAAACAATAAATTGTTTTGGATGAGTTTTATGAGTTTCAGTTGGTTTATAGGGTTTTAATAACATTTTTTAAGGATCATAGTTAAAGAATAGTTTACGTAAATAATGAAACTCCTCTGATAAACTGTGCACCCAGTCGAAGAAGAACGTGAGGTGGTTCACTATAAAGGAAAATGTTTTTTCAAACCATGTAGCCTCACCTGAAAAAACATGTAACCTGATCCAGAGTCCAATATAATAGTCATTTATGGTTTAAAAATTCTTTGACCAACCATATGGGTTCCCTAGAGAGTTAAAAAGACTCATACTTTTGGTGTGCAGTTTGGAAAATTGTGGAACAAAACCATGTGTACATGAATTAATATTCAAAAAATATAGTTTAATGGCCATTAAATGCCTTTTTAACAAATTATCCCCCATTTATATATCTCTTTTGTATCTAGATACTTCATAAGACTTCCTCAATGATTTCCTCTCATTCCAAGATTGATTCTAGTACATCCAGCGGTGTTGATGATCAGTAATTATTGTACATGATTCAAGATCCTCCAACCACCAGGTTTCTTCTATCTCTACACTTCTTACATAGAACTAAATCCTTTATATGAGATTTTATTTATTTATCTATGTAATTTTATGCCATTTAATGAATAATTCTTCGATAAATACTAGAATAGTGGTACATATGGTGTATTAAAGACCATCCTTTGATCAATCCTAGATCTATTGACATTGGTGGATCCCAAGAGGTACGTTGGTGTAGATACAATCACTTGGGAAAAGAATCTTCTTGACTCTTATTCTAAATAAATTAGTAGATTTATTTTGTATTGATTTTATATATTTTTTATGTCTGGTCTCAATATGGTTAGATCATGAGTGTGAATTCAATATCATCTTCCAATGAGATTCAGAGTTTTTCTACAATGATATTGAGGTAATAAGTTCATTAAAATTTTGGGACTATATATAATCTTATTTCAATGATATAGTTATTATCTTTTCGTATCTTTTTAACTATGACTGATTGTGATTTCATGTTTTTGTGTAGCCCATGTTAACCATATATGAGGTTTGATTCCATGATTATGATACATTATCCTATTAGAACTTGTATAATGTTGATCACATGTACTTGTTTGATCCTATTTATTCTCATGTTGAGATGTTATGATCAACATTTATAGGCTCTTCCCTATTTTGTGTAATTACAAAACATTTTGATTTATTTATTGTCACTCATTACAGTTGGTTATCCTGATTTAGTTTTCCCTTATAGGGGTAGTGTGCACAATATGTTACAATAATGATGATAAAACTGAACATAGGGTAGGGAATGATTTCCTTCAGGCTATACTTGTGGTAGTAGAGGGGGGGGGGGTAAATGACCTTATTTCTCTAAACAAGGCATATACAAGATACAAAACCTTTATTCCTTACCTATGATCAAGATAGGGTTTGATAGCCTTGAGGTCTAACCGGTGATGGAGGTGTGATGTGATGGCCTTATGTCAAGATTTGAGTCAATTACTTGATACTTCTGAGATACAACTTCACCATCCTTGGGGGCATATCTTGGTCACTTATGACATCCTCTACAATTATATGTATGAAAAAGAGCTTTAGTAGGTATATCCAAGTACTTTGGTTGCTTGGTGTGAATAGAAACACTCAACATATGATTGTTTATAACCATTTGAGAATTTATTATTATCATGGTATACACCTATTATACTTTTTCATGCATATTAAGGATGAATTTCTAGTTTCTTAATGGTTTTTAATACTTATACCTTGCATAAGAATATCAATGCACATGTAGACTTTAGGATTAGTGTTCCATGAAAGGAAAGAAGCCCACAACATATATCTATGTTATAGAGCATGGGGTTGGTAGTAATACTTGGACATACTAAAGAGGATTATGTGGTGTTTCTTTATTTATCTACTTATAGCTTGCATACTCGGGTTTGGATTAAGACATTGGGAACCTAGATTATTAATATATATCACATGGGTGTCACTAGTTAATTAGATATTATTATAATACAAATTAAAAAAATATTATGGACTAATAAACACATAACATTTTATTTTTTGACAGTAGTATTTTTCTTTTTAAGGAGATAAAAATATGTAAAAACTTATAAATATTTGAGCTAACTCAAATTTCCCTCCTTATGTTCATCCGCAAATGGTTTAATAATTATTTCTTGAAGAATAACAATAGATTTCAATTTTTTATATCCTATTCAATTTATGAGGTATATTTATTCATGAAAATGACATCTCCTTGAGCAAAATCATTCTTCTAATATATAATTGAAATTTAATTTTTATGTTTTTTATTTCCCTAGTCATGATTCATAGTATTTTCTAAATCAACACATGAGTTTTAAATTTTATTCAAAATATTTTTAAACCCTATTTCCTTTTTTTAATTCGTAAATGTATTTTTGTAGATAGAAAATAATTATTTAGTAAAATTTTCTTTTAAATAGTTTTTAATCTTCATGAAATTATTAGTTCAGTCTTAATGGAATTAAAAAACTACAACTTAAAGTAAAATATGTAATTATCAAAACAATTTGATGACTCTAGAAATAAATATCTATAATATTATTACAAACCCAAAATTAAATATAGATGTAATTATTAACAAAACCTGATGAAATAAATAAATAAATATGGTAATGATATTTTTATTCCTATATTATTGTATATAACACTAAAATAATCCACTACATTATGAATTGTGTAATGAATAAAGAGTTATTGTTACTATATTTAATGAATAAACAAACTCATGATCAATGATGGCATACCCATAACACCATACTCGGATTATTATTGTATGGATTAGTTAATAGATACAAAAACCATTAAAAGGGAGTTTCAATTAGTAGTCCTTTTTTAAATACAAAGTTTTCTATATTCCAAAAAAGACATTACCCTAACAGATGGTTATTGAAAATAACAACAAATAATCACATAATAAATGATTAAGGAAGATAGTATTAGAGGATAAAATCCCAAAAAATACAAAGGATAATAATTCTCATCAACTTTTCTTATCGAGTGGATACATCTATGTTGTTCACTATTTTTTATCCAACATCATATGTTCATTATTTATAATATACAAAGGAAAAAAATAGAGTAGAAATATAGTATTGAACTATTATATGTATGAAAAAATCAATAAAAGGGAATATGAATCAATGATTACTTTCCATAAACATGTAAGATTTATATTGGTAAAAAAAGAAATTATAGTGACACTATAATTTTTTATTTGGTTGTGTTTGTTGAGAAATCCATTTGATAAATGTATTTAGGATTTTATAGTGCGGTGTTTGAAAAATTATATTGATATTGATCCAAGATTTTGTAGACTTATACAGACTCTAAGTGTCTATTCTAAGAAATGGGTTGAAGCTATCCAATAAAGGGTATCATTAAGGTATGGATAATTAGGAAAATGTCCAGAAAGATGCACAAATAAGGGGATACATTTCCTAGTGTTTAAAAAACATTTGTGTCAAAATATTTTTTGGATAGTGGAATTTTTTTCAAAAAAAAAATGAATGATTTGTCACAAAATGATGGTATTTTTTAGAATGGGATTATAAGTATTGAGATATTTTATGTAAAGACCCGGATTTTTTCATGTAATATTTTTTTAATTATATTTGAATTTTACGAGTCCGTGAAAATTGACGGCGCATGATTCTGAGGCTCGGAGTGCTCGGAATGAATTTCTGAACTTTTTTCGGGTACATTCAGTAAATGTGCAAGCGGGTTTTTTGTAACTTTTGAACTGGTGCTCGGAATTGAAATCTGAGGACACCGTTGAAATCGTGGTGCTAGTATTCACTTACAGAGACCTTCACCACAACCACAGTAGGTCGAGAGTGAGAGTTAGTTTTCGGACTTTTTGTGGGTGTGTTAAAAGAATGAGAATAAAATAAAGCATATTTATTTTATTTTTCTAGAAGAAACCTCTATTTGAGTTATGGAGGTGGGGACCACAAGAGTTTGAAACCTCCTTCTTGAATTTTTGTGGTGGGGACCACCCAAACCCTTCATTAATGTGGGGAAATTCCTTGGAATCCTCCCATTCAATTGTGCCAATGTGAATTCAATTTAATGTGCCATTCAATTGTAACAATGTAATTTATTTTAATGTGCCATTTAATTATTCCAAATTTAATGTTCCAATATAACTAAATTAATTGTGCCAACCTTAATTAATTTGATACACCTATTTTAATATATGTTGCATCCTCATTTCCTGGTTTGAAATCATTGGAAAAGGAGAGTTGGGAGAACCTTGGAGAACCAGGATGAACTTTCTCCAATGAAGAACCATCACCCAATGAAGAACAAGGAACTGACCTTGAGCCCGGATTAGAAGCATCTTGCAGAAGCAACGAACGCCAATGGTCTTCATCGACTACATCTTTCTTCCTCGTGCTACCTCCAAAGAACAACTGAGGTAGGGTTTTTACACGTTGAATTTATTATATTGAATCTTCATATCCTAAATTCATGACGATGATAGCCAAATGAACATGGCCATCATCACACACATTAACCAATTTTCTCTTCCTTTTATTTCTTCACGTGTTCCTCATGTGTTCTTCAACCCCCTAATTTTTATTGGAGCTGGAAATATAGAGTTTTCCTTAGCATGATATATGGATGTGAAGACCTCGACCCTAGGATCGAAAATATGCGATCATATAATTTTTAGGGCTTGGAACGAAGCCACAGTGGCTCTTGGAAGAAGGAGATGGCCGGAACCCGACCGACCGCGAGGAAGGAAGGGCGGAGTGCGTCCACACTACTGGTTGAAGAGGAGACTGTGACCTGTCGGTCGTGGCGGGGTAGGATGGCGGCCATCAACCGGTCGGCAGTGTGGCGGAGCGGCGACGCGCATCTGAGCCACCGGTGGATCAGGAGGCCACGACCGCTTGGCCTCGGCGGAGGCGGACGGTGGATGGCACCTGGCCGGCCGCCAGTGGACAGCGGTGCCTTCGCGCCGCTGGATGGAAGACGGACCGGCTATTCCGGCCAGCCGAGGCGCACTGTGCGGGACCGCCAAGTGGTCTCGCATGCCAATCAGGCCGCTGCCACCCCACAAGGCCACACCGCGGGCCGTACCGCGAGGCCGCACAGTGGGGCCGCACTGCGGGCCGCACCACGGGCCACACCGCAGGCCCCACCGTGAGGCCACACCGCGAGGCCGCAACGCAGGCCGCAATACGGGCTGCACTGTGAGCCGGTCAATGGGCCACGCAGCAGGTCGTGCTAACGAGTCACAACCTTCGCTTGCCGGGCCAGGCCACCCCCTACACAGGCCGGGATGGACCACAACCCAGTGGTCCAGGCTAGACCTGGACTGGGTTGAGCGACCCAAACCGATTCGTGCCAGCCCAGGCCGGGTCGGACCGGACCTGGGCCCCTCTGGGCCCAATATTACCTTTTTTCCATAACTTGAGAACCTGGCGTCTGTTTGATGAACCGTCTATGGAACTAGAATCCTTTTACATAGATGGTCCTTTTGATATACTCCACTTGAATTTTGGATAAGGTTGGATAACAGATGGGTTGGATCAGACCCCAAATCAAACCGAGCCCTCAAAGCGGAAACGCTAATAACTCACAGATTAGTCATATGATTGAGTAGCCATCTATTTTGTTGGGTCCCTTTTGACATGATGAACCTTTGGGTTACTTTTTCACGGAGATTTATGTTGGTTGAGGTATGACCTATGTCTTGGGGAGTGGTTCTCCCAAGCGCAGTACATACGGAACCCTGCGACTGGCTGACACATGATGACTGCTGGTCGTTTTGACTCGGACTGACTCAAATGCCCCTGTTGGAAGTGCCTTTGTGTGATGCAGAAGACCCACAGTGGGGCACGCCTTTGTGTGATGTGGCAGACCCATGATACTTGATAGGAGGAGTACCTCAACAGGCCAAGAGGGGGAGTGCCTTTGTGTGACGTGGAAGACCCACAGTGGGGAGCGCCTCTGTGTGACGCGGTTGTCCCATAATACTTGATAAGAGGAGTAACCCAGTAGTCCAAGGTTAGTAGGAAGCGTCTCTATGTGATGCGGCAGACCCACTGTACTCGATAGAGGAGGAGTTCTCCAGCAGTCGAGGTGTTCGGAATGGTACTTTTTACTATCCATAGAGAATCATGTGGCTGGCTATCAGCTTCCATAGTGATCCTATGTGGATTAGCTTCATAATTCTGTTTCTCAGAGTTGTATGCCTAGGGTGAGTTGAGTATTTATCTTTGTGATATTCTTTCCTTTTTGGAACAGTTGGGATTTGGGATTTTGAGTTGGGCCTCGTGTTTCTTCATGATTGAGATGGGTTTACTCGAAAACTTAGGTATATGTATGGTCATATGCCTAAGTAGGGTTGTCTATTGTTTTCATGTTTTGAGGTTATTCCTTTGTGGATTTTGTGAGACCTTTGAGGGTCTCAAGGTCCCTACTGAGTATCGTTATATTCACCCCTACACGGGTTATACCCACACCTTGTTGTGTTTAGTGCAGACGATGGACAACGCTAACTGAGGACGAGGGTACTGGGAATGGAGGCAGCTTAGAGGTGGACCAGAGATGAGGCCTACCACAGAGACGACCATTCAAGAGTTATACCTACCCTTTATATAGGAGTCCTTGGCATGTGTTCATACGAGTTGTACTCCGTTTTTCTTGTACTTTCTAGTTTTTCTTATACTTTACAGTTGGGCTTGTATTCTGGCCCCTTTTACTTTCAGTAGACACCCTATTTTCTACAATGTTTTACTTTGTGCTTGTATCCTACTTTGTGCATAGTTGTGTGAGTTATAGGTTATAAAGGAAATGCCTTCCCATTTTTAGGGAATACGCCATTCTGTGCTAGTCACCATCCCCTGGCCTATGGAAGGCGGACTTGGGGTAGTCACGGCATGGGCCCCGAGGGACGGGTCGTGACAAATTCATATCAGAGGAGTTCAGCTCTACCAATGAACTAGAACTATGATCTTTTCTAAGTGGAAATAGTGTTAAGTGTTATGGGTGTGGTTTTCAGTTTGGGGATTCCAGTGTTGGTGTGGTGGCCAACGTATCCATACACCAGGACCCTGAATTCTGATTTTTGACTCAACACACAAAAACACTAATTGCGTGTGTTTTTGAAATGTTTTTGATCTCCTTGAGTCAGCTCACCATGTATAAACTTAATGATCGTGGTGAACCTGTTTCTTTTCAGGATGCCTCCATGTAGATAGCCAGACAAGATTCTAGTTAGAGTACATGATGAAATCCCACTGAGCGACGAGGCTTCGGTGTAGGGCCCCCTTATGGAAGTTGTACCACCGGGTGGTGTACCAGCAGCACCACTACCTATTGGGCAGCTGATGCCACCATCCCCAGTAGCAGAGGGTTTATGCCACTTGAGCGCATTGCAAGAGTTCCAGAACCATATTCCACTGAGGTTCTAGGGCAAGACATATCCACAAGCGGCTGAGGATTGGCTGGAGGCTATGGTTAGAGTCTTTCGATTGGTAGAGACACTGGATGATCGCATGGTGGTTCTTGCAACTAGCCTTCTTCAGGCAGCAGCGAGCAGATAGTGGAGCTTGATGCTCTAGGTTCATGATGAGGTCACTCTCATCTGGGTGGACTTTGAGAGCCTTTTTAGGGAAGAGTTTGTCCCAGCAACCCTATGCTCAGTGCGTATATAGGAGCTTCTCCACTTGCAGTAGGGTATCCTGACTGTGGAATAGTATTCAGTGAGGTTCACCGACCTCTCACTGTACTCCACTGACATGGTGCGAGACCATTTCTTCTGGGCCCAGACCTTTATGTAGGGTCTCATATGGGAGATTAGAGATTCAATGGTTTCCCTCAGCATCCCGGCGCAGGATGGAGTGTTAGAGAGAGCACTTTTAGTGGAGATTTTCCTTGCTAAGTAGTCCCTGACAGTGAGACCCACCACCAGATGACACGTAGCAGAGTCATCAGTATCTTGCATCATACAGATGATGCAAAGGTTCAAGAGGACCAGAACTACCGGTGGACGACTGCAGGATACAGTGTCGGTGGTCCGAGGCTCTTGAGGTAGATCATGATAGGTGAGAGACACACAATGTTACATGTGCGGCAGGCAGGGTCACATGGCTCATGACTGCCTGAACTGTCATACCGATGACCAGCAGACAATCGAGGGATCACTGAGGTAGAGACATAGGTTCAATCAAGAAGGTCCGCAGGCTGGAGGCGGACAAGGAATAGGAGTAGGTCGTACAACAGGCGGTGGGTGACGTTTTGAGGTTCTATAGCCACCACCACCAGGTGGTCCACCCCAACCGCAGGGAGCAGGAGGAAACGTATGACCTCAGCTCGAGGTAGCTGAAGCCTATGACCACAACACTCTAGAGATGATTAGAGGTACAATATGTGTCTACTCCACCTTAGTTGTAGTACTTATAGACACTGGTTCCAGTAACTCATTTATTTCCACGACCCTTGTTCGGAGCTCAGAGATTCCAACTGGGCTATTTTCTCGATCCTTACTACTAAAGACTCCTACGGGAGCAGATTCGACGATAATGCACCGATGCTAGTAGTGTGATCTTACTGTAGGAGGTGAGGGCTTTGGCTGGGATCTCCTAGTAGTGGCGTCGAGGCCTTACGATGTTATCTTGAGTATAGACTAGTTATCCACAGTCCATGCTCAGATTGACTCTATTAGGTGAAAAGTGTGGTGTGTCCATACAGATGGGACCAGGTTTTCCATCACCGGTGAGAAGGGAACCTTTGCAGTGTAGGATGGGCTTACCTGAAATAGGGTACAACTGATCACATATCAGTTGGATAGCCTAACCATCGGAGTGGTTGATGTTATGAGTCTGAGCTATCCAGTAGTGGTGGACTAGTACACTGATGTTTTCCCTGATGATGTTTCAATTCTACCTCCTCGTAGAGAGGTGGAATTTTACATTGACTTGTACCCTGGGATGACACCAATATCTACCCCAGCATATCGTATGGCTCTCACATAGCTTTGAGAGCTACGAGTTTAGCCGGAGGACCTGCAGAGCAAGGGGTTCATTAGGCCAAGTTTTCCCCTTGGGAAGCCCTGATTTTGTTCGCCAAGAAGGCGGATGGGAGTTTGAGACTCTGTGTGGACTATCAGCACCTGAACCCGGTGACCGTGAAGAAAAAGTACCCACTTCCGAGGATTGATGACCTCTTTGAATAATTGAAGGGGGTACGATGGTTTTCGAAGATAGACCTCAGATCAGGCTATCAGCAGCTCAGGGTACGAGATGGGGACGTGCAGAAGATGATATTTAGATGTCAGTATGGACATTATGAGTACTTGTTTATGTATTTTGGCTTGAACAATTCCCTAGTAGTGTTCCTGGGACTCATGAATAGTATCTTCCATCCAAACCTTGATCGTTTTGTGGTATTCTTCATTGACGACATCCTGATATACTCAGCGACGGGGGAGGATCATGCCTATCATTTGCAGATAGTTCTGGACAAACTCTGAGAGCACCAAATTTATGGTAAGCTCTCGAAGTGAAAGTTTTGGATACAATAGTTCCTCTTTTTGGGACACATTATCTCGGAGGATGGATTTGTGGTGTATCCAGTGAAGATTGAGGCTGTACTAGCTTGGGATCCACTCAGGAGCCTCACAGAGGTGCGGAGTTTTATGGGGTTGTCCTGTTACTACTGATGGTTTGTGACCGACTTTTCCAGAGTTATGGAACCCTTATCGGCATTGAAGAAGAAGGGGAAACCATTTGTGTGGTCTGAGAGATGTCAACAGAGTTTCTAGGAGCTGAGGCAAAGACTTACAAGTTCTCCCATGTTGAGGCTACCTGAGGAAGGAATTGGGTATGTAGTCTACTGCGATGCATCAGGGACCGGGTTTGGATGTGTCCTGATGCAGGAGCGAGCAGTGATCGCGTAAGGTTCTCGATATCAGAGACAACATGAGCAGGACTACGGTACCCATGACCTGGAGTTGGTAGCAGTAGTCTTTGCCTTGAAGGTGTGGTGACATTACTTGATGGGTGAACATTTTAAAGTCTACTCTAATCACAATAGTCTCAGGTATATCTTCTCTCAGAATGACTTGAACTAGAGACAATGGCGTTGTCTTGAGTTCCTTCGGGACTATGACTTCAATATAGTCTATACTCTAGGGAATGAAAATGTAGTAGCATATGCACTCAGCAGGAGATCTGGTATACTGTTGTTGAGTGAGGTGATGGATCAGCTAGTCGCTTTGCAGATATCCTATGTGGATCGAGATGGGGTAGCTTATCTTCAGTCTCTAACAGTCTCCCCCCCACTCCTTCAGCGAGTCAGGGAGGTGAAACTTGGGGACATAGACTACAAGGCTCGACGTGCTCATATATCCACAGGACAAGCACCTGATGAATTTTATGAAGGTGGGGAGGACGTCATCCTCTTGAGAGGGAGTACTATGGTACCAGTCTCCATTAGGGAGGAAGTGTTGAGGGAGTTCCATACGTCCCCTCTAGTGGTACATCTAAGAGTGGCGAAGATATACCAGGACCTCCAGTGTCAGCACTGGTGGCTGAGAATAAAGAAGGCAGTGGCCGAGTTTGTCTCTTGGTGCCTCTCTTGTTAGCAAGTCAAGGTAGAGCATCAGGTTCTATCATGATTAGTTCAACCATTAGAGTTTCCAGAGTGGAAGTGGGATGTAATTTCCATGGACTTTGTGATGGGACTTCCACGCACATCCAGGTGTCATGATTCTATCTAGGGGATTATTGACCGACTCACCAAGTCGGCCCACTTCCTACCTATCAGACATCAGATATTAGTAGAGATCTTGGGACACCTCTACGTGCAGTAGATTGAACAGCTTCATGGAGTTCCATCTATGATTGTCTCCGATCGTGATGCACATTTTACTTTCCAGCTATAGAAAGGGTTGCAAGAGGCATTTGGGACACAACTTCAATTAGGCACCTCCTTCCACCCTAAGATGGACAGTCAGATGGAGCAGACCATACAGACCCCTGAGGACATGCTATGTACTTGCATCCTTGATTTTGGTCGTAGCTGGGTGGATCACTTTACTTTGGTGGAGTTCTCATAAAACAACTGCTATCACTCCATAATCGTTATAGCACCATTTGAGGCATTGTACGGACGAACTTGCAGATCACCACTGTGCTAGACTGACCTAGGGGAGACAGAACTCATGGGACCAGAGATGGTACAAGCTACCACGGAGAAGGTGAAAATCATCCAGGAGAAGATGAAGACTGCACAGAGCAGGCAAAAATCCTATACTAACAGGAGACAGAGACCTCTTGAGTTTGAGGATGAAGACCATGTCTTTTTACGGGTCTCACCTCGACAAGGTTTGTGGACATTTGGTCAGGGTGGAAAGTTATCTCCGAGGTTCATCAAACCCTTTTAGGTCCTCAGTAGAGTTGGCAAGGTGGCTTACCGCTTAGCTCTTCCACTTCAGTTGCACTGGGTGCATGACGTTTTCCATGTATCCCAACTGAGGAGATATGTGCACGACCCTTCACACATCATTGATTGGGGTGATCTAGACATCAACGATGAGGTGACATTTCCAGAGGTTCCAATAGAGATTGAGGATCGACCAGAGTGGGTCCTTCGTGGGCGGTCGATACCTCTGGTGCGCGTTCGCTGGTAGCACGTGAAAATCTAGGAGAGCACATGGGAGCAGGAGGCTCAAATACATGCTCATTACCCCCACTTGTTTCCCTAGTTTATGTTGAGGATTTTGGGGATTCAAATCCCTAAGGATGGGAGAATGTAAAGACCTAGATTTTTTCATGTAATTTTTTTAATTATATGGGAATTTTATAAGTCCACAAAAATTGATAGTGCATGATTCTGAGGCTCAGAGTGCCCGGAATGAATTTCTGAACTTTTTTTAGGGTACGTTTAGTAAACGTGTGGGCGTCTTTTTTGTAACTTTTGAACCGGTACTCAAAATATGAGGACACCATTGAACTCATAGCACTAGTATTCTCTTAAGGATACATTCACCTCGACCGTATTAGGTCGAGAGTGAATGTTATTTTTTGGACTTTTTGTGGGTGTGTTAAAAGAATGAAAATAAAATTATACATCTTTATTTTATTTTTCTTATTGAAACCTCCATTTGAGTTATTGAGGTGGGGACCACCCGAGTTTGAAACCTCTTTTTTGAATTTTAGTGGTGGGGACCACCTGAACCCTTCTTTAATGTGGGGAAATTCCTTGGAATCCTCACATTCAATTGTGCCAACGTGAATTCAATTTTATGTGCCAACATAATTGAATTTAATGTTCCATTTAATTGTGCCAACTTTAATGTGCCAACATAACTAAATTAATTATGCCAACCTTATTTAATTTGATAAACCTATTTTAATAAATGTTGGCTCCTCATTTACTGGTAGGAAATCATTAGAAAAGGAGAGCTGGGAGAGCCTTGGAGAACCGGGAAGAACTTTCTCCAATAAAGAACTACCCTTCAATGAAGAACGAGGAACAGACCCTGAGCCCAGATCGGAAGCGTCTTGCAGAAGTGACGAACGCCAACGTTCTTCATCGACTATGCATTTCTTCCTCACGCCACCTCTAATGAACAATTGAGGTAGGGGTTTTTACACATTGAATTTATTCAATTGAATCTTCAAGTCCGAAATTCATGAAAATGAGGGCCAAAAAAACATGGCCATCACCCATCATATTAACCTTACTTCTCTTCATTTTATTTCATCGCGTGTTCTTCGTGCATTGTTCATCCCGCTAATTTTTATTGGCACGGGAAATATGGAGTTTTTCTGAGCATGATATATGGACGTGAAGCCCTTGACACAAGGATTAGGAATATACAATCGTATAATTTTTTGGGCTTGGAATGAAGTCGTAATGGCTCGTGGAAGAAGGTGACGGCCGACACCCGATCAGCCATGAGGAAGGAAGGGCGACACGTATCTACACTGCTGGTTGAAGAGGAGGTCGTGGCCTGTCAGTCACGGTGGGGTAGGATGGCATCCGGTATCCGGCCAGCTATATGGTAGAGAGGCGGTGCGCATCTGCACTGCTGGTGGATAAGGAGGCCACGACCGCTTGGCCGTGGTGGAGGCGGATAGCGGCCAGCACCCGGCCAGCCACAGGTGGATAGTGGAGTCGTTGCACTGCTGGAAGGAAGACCAGTCGGCCGAGGTGCACCGTGCGGGACCACCAAGTATTCCCACGTTCCAATCAGGCTGCACCGTAGGCTGCAACGCAGACCGCACCGCGTACCACACCATCGGCCGCCCCGCGCAGCTACACTGCTGGCTGCACCACGGGCCGCACCACACTGCCCCACCATGCGGCCGCACCTTAGGCCGAATTGCGAGGCCGTACGAAGTGTCTACACCGCGGGACTCACCATGCATCCACACTATGAGGCCGCACCGTGAGACCGCACCGCGAGGCCGCACTGCAGGCCGCACCGTGAGCTGCACCCCAAGCCGCCCAACGAGCCGTGCTAATGGGTCGCGCCCATCGCAGGTTAGGATGGGCCCACCGAGGCCCAGGCCATTTGGGCTAGACCCGGACCGAGTCGAACAACCCGAATGGGGTTGGGATGTCCCAGGTCATGTCGGGCCTGGTCGGTCTGACCGGGTCGGACTAGACCCGGGCCCATTTGGGCTCAGTATTACCTTTTTTGCTATAACATTAGAACAGGGTGTCCATTTGAAAAACTTTCTACAACAAAGAAATCCTTGGATCGAGATGATACTTTTGATATAATCTACTTGAGTTTTGGATAAGGTTCGAGTATAGTCGGGTTTGATCGGACCCCAAATCCAACCGGACCCTCAGAGCAGAAATGCTAATAACTTACAGGCAGGGCATCCGATTGATGTGCCGTCTATAGCATTGAGTTCCTTTAGGTGTGACTGACCTTTAGGTTACTTTTTCAAAGAACTTAGGGGTGGTTTAGGTATTAAATATTTCTTGGGGAGCGGTTCTCCCAAGCGCGATACGTACAGAACCCTGCAACTGGATAAGACTTGACGACTGCTGACCATTTTGACTCAGAGTGACTCGACTGGCCCAGTGGGGAGGGCCTTTGTGTGACGCGATAGACCCACAGTGGGGAGAGACTTTGTGTGATGTGAAAAATCCACGGTACTTGACAGGAGTAGTACCTCAGCAGGCCACGAGGGGGAGGGCCTATGTGGGATGTAGCAGACCCACGGTGGGGAGTGCCTCTGTGTGATGCGGCAGACCCACGGTACTCGACAGGAGGAGTACCTTAGCAGTCCAATGTTAGTGGGAAGTGCCTTTGTGTGATGTGGCATACCCACAGTACTCAATAGAGGATGAGTTCTCCAGTAGCCGAGGTGTTCAGAATATTACTTATTACTATCCCTAGAGAATCATGTGGCTGACTATCAGCTTCCATTGCGATCCAATGTGGGTTAGCTTCATAATTATATTTCTCAGAGTTGTATACCTAGTGTAAGAAGAGTCTTTACCTTTTTTATATTCATTCCTTCATAGAACAGATCGGAATTGGGATTTTGAGTTGGGCCTTGTGTTTTCTCATGATTGAGATGGGTTTACTCGACAACTTAGGTATATGTATGGGCATATACCTAAGTAGGGTTGTCAGTTGTTTTAATGTTTTGAGGTTTATCCTTTGTGGATTTTGTGAGACCTTCGAGGGTATCAGGGTCCCTACTGAGAATCATTATACTCACCCCTGCACGGGCTATACCCGCACCTTGTTGTGTTTGGTGTTGACGATGGACGACGTTGACAGAGGATGAGGGTAGCAGGACTAGAGGTAGCTCGGAGGTGGACTATAGATGAGGCGTACCACAGAGATGACCATTCTAGAGTTGTACCTACCCTTCAGGTAGGAGTCCTTAGCAGGTGTTCATAGGAGTTGTACTCTGTTTTTCTTGTACTTTTTAGTTTTTCTTGTACTTTACAGTTGGTCTTGTATTCTGGCCCCTTTTACTTTCTGTACACACCTTGTTTACTACATAGTTTTACTTTGTGCTTGTATCATGCATTGTTCTTAGTTGTGTGAGTTATAGGTTATAAAGGCAATGTCTTCTAATTTTTAGTTAATACGCCTTTCAATGCTAGTTTCCTACCCCTAGCCTATGTAATGTGGGATTAGGGTAGTCACAGCATGGGCCCCAAGGGATGGGTCATGAAATTTTAAAAAATAGAGATTCAATTACACCTCACTATAGTATGGAAAATGAAGGCGTCTCATGATTTGTTTATGATTTCATGAAATTAAGTGTTTCCTTAAGTAAAAAAGTTGTGGGAATTTGGTAAATACAAATTGATGTTTAAAAATAAATTATTCACTTTATATAAATTATGTTAAATAATTAATGCTTGGTGAAAAATGAATGTTATGCACAAGGTTAGTGTGGGAAAATAAGATTTGTAATGGTTAGGAATGCCTATAAATAGGCCTATACCTCTTCTCACTTATTTTTTCTAACCCTTATAGAATTAAAATCTATGACATTCTATAATTGTTAAATAAAGTCACCTACTGTGTGAATAAATTACATGAAAATTAGTTGTGTGGAGATTTTTTTCTATTAGAGAATGTTAGTTTCCCAAAATTATGTTATGTTTCATGTAATTTGGGTGGTTTATGATAAGCTAAAATTTTTAGATAAAAGTTGGGAAATTATAAATAAATTTTGAAAAGGTTGTGTGAATGTTAATGTTTTTTGAACCAAAAAAAATTTCCCCAAAATTATATGGTAAACTGGAATTCATAAGTTGGATTAAAGGAGAACATCAAGACAGACCTATTTTAGTGTAAACACTATTTATTTGAGATTTAAATGGTTATATATCGAATAAATAATGAGTACCCTTTATTTGAGAGGGTAGTGATTACTATTAATAGTGAACCTGGGGGAATAGTGAGTCCGCTCTAAAATTTATAATATTAGTGATTAATAGTGGTTTTGTACATTAACACATCTTCATTGGAGAAACCTTGGGCAATCCCAGTTATGGGTGATGAATATAAAATTGTTTTGTCTTGTTCACATTTCCATTTTGTTTTATCCATTCTAATGGGAATGATATAGAAGAGATTTGTGTTTAATAATGAAACAATATCCATAGGGGGGATGTTTTAATCAATCATACCCTAACTCACTTGCTATCCTAGGGTACTTAATCTAGTAGGTCCAAAAATTGATATTTGAGATAACGTTTAAAGTGAGTGATTATCTGTCACTTGAATCAAAGGAATCCATAAATCATTATGGGATTTTGAACATTATGGGAAATGTTTTCCAAATGTGGTATAACTGAATAAAGAACTTCATTTTATCTTTATGCAAGGATATTTATATAACTCTGAGACATGGTATATAAGTCAGTATATCAAACAACCTCGACCCATATATCTTGCAGTTGGTGGTAATTTTATTACAATGTCATAGATATAATAGATCACATATCCAAGGATTGATCATTTTAGAAATCTTTAATAATAAAGATATATACATGGTTCCCTTATTACATTGGAAAAATAAACATAGAACATAACAAAGTAAAAAAATATACTTCCTTTTCACTTATTAAATGATTTCAACTTAAAGACCTGGGATAAGAAAACAAATAAAAGGGTGACCTCAAATGATCAGTAATGGATATATATATATATATATAGGAAACATGAATCAATAATGATTGAATCATAAGCAATTAGACGTAATCCATATGGCATGGTCAATCAGTGAAAAACACATGCCATCAATACAGTGAGAATGAAAATGAATCCATATTTTTTTCATTGTGAAAATCATCTGGATAATGATAACTGAATGCTCAATGAAGAAAATGATTAATTATTGGATGCCATGTATTTGGGACATAAATCATTATACCATCAATATAGTTTAAGTCAGTTTGTAAATACCCATCTTATTTTTTGGAAACAAACATTAAGGGTTTTTTCACCAACTCTTTTGTCTCATGAGACATGTTGATGCATCGTGGGGCTATAACAGTCCACACCCGTCACTACAAGTATAAATCATTCTTAAAACATAGATTTTGTTCAAAAACAATATGCCTTAAAAATATATATCTGTATTGAGTAAGAAATACATATTTGTTATTATTTCAACATTAAAAGTCAATTTAGTATGTAAAATTGGTATATATCTTAGAAAATAATCATATACATGATAACAAAAAATATGGATATTTAAGAGGAATATAAATTAAAATTTAAATTGACCACAAAGGGGTATTAGATAAAATACATAAGAATGATTAGGTTCACAATACCACGTGAGTCTCAATGTAATTCAAATTGATACGATGTCCCTTACCTTATGACTGAATCTGTTCTTCACTTGAACTAAATACCCTATATAATCATATTAAATCCATTAATTAATTAATTCAGAACATGTTTTATATGTATTTTATTTTTTATAATTGAATTATGTTTATTTACACCCTTCGGGGTGAGATAGAAAATAAAATTTTATCGTTCAGGGGTATTTTTTCATTGGTTTGCATGATTGATTTACTAATATACATATATAAAAAAATGAAAACATCTCATCCATGATGGCAGTAAATCGACACCTCATAGTCGATGCTTTCATTTTGAGAAATAAAATGAGAGGGTAAGAGGTTTTATGAGGCATATTATATTATAATTATAAAAATAAATATATATAAGATATAATAGTTATCATGAATTTTTAGATATAATCGGTGGTGATAGAATAAAAATAAATGTAATTAAATGAAAATGAATGAGAACAAAAAAGGATTTACCTCTTGAATTCTTCTCCTTGAGAACCTCTTTAAGGGACCATAAAATAGTCTTCTGGTGATACCAGTAAGGCCTAAACGTGAGAGAGATGTTTGGGAGAGGAAATAGGAAGAATATAAGTAGGCTTCAAGGCTTTGTTTGTGTGAAGAAAAGGTGTGGTGAAGGTGGTACTTATAGTAGAGGAGATGGGTATTTTTTGAATATTTAATTCATTCTTTTATTATTTTCTCGCAAGACAAGAAAATATGATGATTCTTATGATTAAATACAGTAATATTTGTATGTGATCTCAAAAAAATGGTTCTTAAATATTTCATACGTCATCTGTGACTCAATAATTCAGGTATTTATCTTATACCGTAAATTATTGTAATCTACTATTCACAAAAAATAAAATATTTTAAAAAAATACAAAAAATTCACCCTAACCATTTTTAATGTATAGAATTGAATAATAAACTCCATGTTATGAAAATAATTGTATAAATACTAGAAATAAATTTTTTAATTAAAATCATAAATTACCCAAAAATTACCAATTTGAAAATTATATTGGATTTTATGACACACTGATAAATTAATTAATGTCTCATAAAATTATCTTATAATCATATGAAAAAAATATATTAATTTATGATTATTTTTTTGAAAATAAAATTTCTTGTAAATAATTATATTAATTATAATATTATAAATAAATATTTATGTATTATAAAACTACCAACACTTAACTTATAATTTTCAGAATATCTATATACTTATACTATGATATAAATATATCATCTTCTCATTTATAAGATTCTTAAATTTTATTTATACTTCCATAGGTGAGGTCATTATTCTATTGATCAAATTACTATTTCTAAGGGTCACATTACTATTATAGAGGTGATGTTACAATTTCATCGGTAAATGTTTTTTAATTTATAGAGAAAGCCACATATTTCCTTCATTATTCATTATAGAGTTTATTTTATGTTCTCTAAATGATTCAATATGATTTATACTAATTGAAATAATTTTTTTAAAATTTAATATATTGAATGATTTGAACTTATTTAAGAGGATACATATGGTGAAATCTTGGGGTATTATATTCTTCCCTCCTTCAGAAATTTTGTCCTCAAAATGTTTTATGTATATTTTCCTATAAACAGATGTGGGTGGTTTTTCATCATAATATATTTAGGTTCCCATGTTTATTCTTCCATCTTATGGTTTCTCTAAAGAACCTTTAGCAGTCAAGCCACTCGATATCTCAATAATTTCTCTCTTGTATCCAGAATATCCATAGGCTCTTCATAGTATAACAAATTAGGTTCCAGTTCTATTTCATTATAGATGATTACATGTGTTGGGTGTGACATGTAATTCATAAAAAATGATATGTAGAACACATCATGAAATTTGGAGAGACTTTGTGGCATTCCTAATTGGTAAACTACAACTCCAATTATTTCTAGAATTTAAATTCGTATGATGTACCAGGGGCTCATCTTTCCTTTCTTACTAAACCTTATGACACCCATCTAGGGAGATACTTTCAGAAAGACGTGATTTCCCACTTTAAATTCAAAATTCTATATCTGTTTATCATCATAACACATTTGAATACTTTTTTCCACTTTTATATGAAACTAAATAGTCTTTACCTTCATCATTGTATCTTTAATAATGTATAGGCCTATAATTTTCCTCTCACTAACTTCATCCCAACAAGTTGGAGTTTATTATCTCTTTCCGTATAATGCTTTATATGAAGTCATTTGAATAATATAATGGAAAATATTATTGTGGTAAAATTATGGAAAAGGTAAATAATGATCCAATATCCCTTTAAAGTCAAGTGAGAATGATTTCAACATTTCTTCTAATGTTTTAATAGTCCTTTCAGATTACCCATCAGTTTGGGGTGAAAAGAAGTACTCAAATAAATCTCAGTATACAGAGCCTTATGAAGAATATTCCAGAATGCTGATGTAAAATGGGCATCTCAATTAGAAAAAATTGATATAGGTTCACTAGGAAGTCTTAAAACTATAATAATACATAGTCTTTATAGGTTCTCAAGAGGTAAATATTATCATATATCAAGATAATGTGGTTATTTATTAAGACGATCAACAATACCCAACATTTAATCATTCCTTCTTGGTGTCATTGGTAGTACTAGGAAAAATTCAATCATAATATAATCCAACTTACACATAGTAATATCTAGAGGTTATATGAATCCTCTAGGATTATATCTCATAACCTTTACTTGTTTAAAAACTAGACACCGTGACACAAAGTTAGCCACTTTCCTGCTTCATATTATCCCACCAGAAGTCTTCTTTCAGATCTTTATACATCTTCATTCCATCGGGGTGTATAGAGAAGTTTGATCTATGAGAATCATCCAATTGTTCTTTTTTATTATTAGGTATTGATGGAACATATAACCTCTTTACAAATTACATAACTCCATCCTCATACACGAAGTCTATCAATCTTCCATCCTTAACAACATTAATTTTATTCTAAATATTCACATCATCAGATTGAGAGATTTTTATGTTTATAGTGAAGATTTTTTTGCAATAATTTAAAAATTGATTGATATTTCCTCTTCCTCAAGAATTACCATATCAAAATTTACTAGATCCATGAACATATGATCTTTATCAATCGTTATTTGGGTTATAAGTCCATTATCTTACCAATTTAATGCATCTTCTACATTATCTTCCTTTCCTGGGTGGTAGTGGATTATTAAATAATAATCATTGATTAAATCGAGCCATCACCTATGCCTCATGTTGTGTTCTTTATATGTAAATATGTATTTAAGACTCTTTATCTGTATATATCTCACATATTTCACCATAAAGATAATGCCTCCATAAATTTAGAGAAAAGATTACAACTGCTAACTCAAGATCATGATTTAGATAATTTTTCTCATGATTCTTCAACTACATTGATTCATATGAAATAAAATTTTCATTTTTCATAAGTAGACACTACTAAAAATTTCACTTTTTCCAACAGGATCATATTTGTTGGTAAAAGTTCATTTTATATTGGTAAAAAGTTTTACCAACATATATGTCCCTATCACTAAACTGTTGGTGAAAACTCTATCACTAAATGCTTTTGCGACAGATAAAATCATTCTGTTGAAATTATAATAATACCAACAGATAATATATATATTGGTTATAATGTTTAGCTACAGGTTATAATGAAATTTTTTTCTGTTGGTAATAATATTACCAACATATAATATATATGTTGGTTAAAGTGTTTAGCAACAGGTTTTGATGACAAATTTATCTGTTGGTATAAATATTACCAGCATAGAATATATATATATTTATAAATTACATTTGAATAAAATTTATAAAATTTTATTTCTTGTCAAATTGAATATCATATTTATTATTTTATCATAAATAATACATCGATTTTATTTAATAAACCGAATACAATTTTAACACGTGTTCAAATAAGTTTCATATTATAAATATTAATAAATTTATCATATATAATACATATACATTAATTATTAAACCAAAAAAGATTTAAAAAAAATTTCAATCTTAGAAAAAAATTAATTATATTAATAATGAAATTTAATACAAAAATATTCATCACACCCCACCCACACGACGTCGAGACCACTCTCGACCCATCCATCCCTCCACAAGATAAGCCCATCCATGTGAGCAAACATCCATGCCAGCGAACCAACTCCTACACCAGAAACTAGCGAGTACCACCAACAAACCATCCATGGCATGCAAGCGAGCAATCCATACCAACGAATCATATCCAACACCAGTCAATACATATCTCCAAAACCATCTCATCCATGCTGGAAATCACCAACGACCCATCCATGCTGGCAAGTTAGAGCTCCAGCAACATTCTATCCACGCAAGAGCCATGTAATGAGTTATAAAACAAAACCCCTAAAAGGGGAAGCCTCCATCCATGTGTTATGTATGAATAAAACATTGGTGAATAGAACAAAATGAATAAATCATTCCCTTTTAAATAAACATGTATTAAGTGTTGATGAAAGTTACCTCAATCGAGATCTTTGTAAGTCTGCCAAATGTAGGAGTAGAATGCCTAAACATCCAATTCTTCACATGCTTGACTGCTAACATGAGAAGTAAAATTTTCCAATTTTAAGAGAACATACTAAAACCATATGATGTGAATACACTACAAAAAAATCTTTAATTTTTTTAGAGAAACTGGAAACATGAATTTGTTTCCCAATTCATGCCCAAAAGAATTTATTAAAATCAATGATAATAGTACATACATAAGGTGTAGAGAGCATTCACCAGTCAAGAAAAATATGGGGGAAACAAAAGCATAAATCATACAATCCAATCAAAACTAGAATACTGACTAAGAGAGGAAGCAACATCACCTTCAATGTTGTTGAGTATTCCATCCAATTCAAACCTTTAAATCTAGAACTAGAATCAGATGAAATCCTAAGAGATCTTGAAAAAATTGCTCAATGCATGCAGATCAGCAAGAGGAATCCTTATCTTCAGCTCATAGCTGATAAATCAAACCAAAATAGCTTTAAAGAATTCCAACAAAGCAGCGATGTGAACAATCCACAGAAGAATAAAATTACACTATCCATGTAACAGAGGAATAATAGGCTCAAATTCAAGAATAAAAATCAACTCCAAACCAGTAGTAATATACAGTGCAGTAGAGTAGACATGCTAAAAGTAGAAATCAGAAAACAACATCCCATATGCAGCAGAAACTCCAGAGGTAGACAGAAACATAGAAACAAGCAGCCAATAATTGAAGATATCCCGGATTCCAGCATCAAAAAACCTTTCATACCAGAAAAAACTTTCAAAAATAGTGGAAAAAATAAGTTGAAACCATCACTTCAGAAGACGCAACATCCTTGGAAAGAACAACATCATATCATATAAGATAGTCAGAAGAAACTAAAACAGAAACAATGAGCAGCATGTCACCAATCAAGAACTATGGATTATGGAGTTTTTTGGAAGTCTTTATTCATTATATCATTAAAAATTTCATGCTTAATAGCTAATAAAATGTCACTCAACACATTATCTAAAAGGCGTTTTCCATGATTTGTTTTAACAATGCAGAAATATTTTTTCACAACTTATTTTAAATGAATCAAAACAAAAAATCTTTACATGTGAGGATGGTGTTTTTTGTAGTTCATTTTAGTAACCTCTACCTAAATAAAAACCCAAAGTATCAAAAATATGTCCACATGAAAATAACCAGGCTTTAAATGAAAACATGTATGAAAAATCCAATTTCACTCAAGATTGTTCCTACCAAAGTGCAGTGAATATAAAAAGTATTGAAATAACTGAAAAAACAACAAAATTCATAATAAAGGAAGAAAGGGAGGTTCAGTATAACCTCACAAATAAGATATTCAAATGTCACCTCCATCCCAGATAGCTTCATTCAAATCCCAAAAAACATCTCTAGCTTGTACCCTCTCATTCAGGGACCTGGGTTCCAAAAAAAAACCTTACCACTTCAATCAATAGCATAACTACAGATTCCATAACATGCAAATTAACGAAAAATAAATAGACTATAGAATATCAAACTTCATTTACCTTCATTAACTTTTACCCACAAATCCAATAATTTATGAAAAATCAATAGAGAATAACTGGAATTCAATGTCACTACCTGAGTTATCATAAAAATAAAAGTATACCATAGTAGTAAGGTTAGAGTTGTGGATTCCTCATGGAGAAAAATATTGTAACTGTGAGATCTTTGTAGAGACCATTCATTGGATACTTTAATTTCGAATAATGTGGAGGTGGACTTCATTGTTTCTTTCAAAAAAGGTATTACCGGCACAATAGGGAAATAAACATTCAAAGTTAGCCTTTAATTTATAAAAAATATGGACTTGGCATTAGGTTTGAAATAATAAATTGTATAAATTACCCATTATATCAAATTATTCTAGTCAATGGGATTAACAGTATCAATAACCTTCCTTCTAGAAATCATCTCTATGAAAATTAAACCAAATCTGTACCATCATACATAGTAGGAAACCACCCAACCCATGCATACTAAAGAGAAAAATATAGATAGTTCCCCATAACCATTGTAGAAACTTGGTTTTTATCCCAAGTTTGAAATATCTATAAAAGACTAAAATCAAAGAGATTTGGATTGAATTAATCATCACGAAATATGTTCAATGCATTGATATCAAGGTATATTACTTGTGAGTAAATCATTTCAATTAAAATTGGAAGATTAGTACTATGAAACTTGGGTGAGAGTAGAATTGTAGACTAGGATTTAACACAAAGCCTATATAGGATATGATGTAAATGAAAATGTTTGGAACTGTATAGAATTGTATAGGACATGTGTTCAATCCATGAGTACATAAACACATGGCCTTTACAGAATCAGACACATGGTAATGAGTAATGTCAAATGATGTACATGCCTATAAGGATCCTATGATATCCCATATTGTATAGTTTTATACAGGTCACGTCTTAGTGAAAATCCATGTGTCACAAGTAATATACCATGATGTACATACCTTTACATTCCATGTGTTCAATTAATGAAGAATTGAACACATGGCTTGTATATAGGAGGCAGTGGAAAGAGATCAAGGTCTATTGTTGATGACGATTCTTCTGAAAAGATACAGTTAGGTGATCTGAGAACCTAAATTATGCAAAGGGAGTGTAGTGTAGAACATTGGAGGGTTTTAAAATGGTGGTAGACATTTTTAGACTCTTGATAGAAGATCTGTGTGTTCCCATGTCTTTATTGTAAGCTCATTCAGGGCATGTGAATGATAAGGAATTGTTGGCAGTTGGTGGTTTGGATCTTCATAGCACACTTGGGGGTCCTCATATAGGGGAGGCACAATCCGATAGTGATAATAACCCTACATTGGATTAAATAATAGTTGATGATGGAGGGCTAAAGTCTCTCATGACTACATCATATGATGATACAGTACGTTCAGGGAACAATACCAGCGGTAGAGGTCAGAAAGCTGCATCTAATGCACCAAGGGAGGGTGACACCTCATGTGGAAAAGCATTGGATCATTTCATGGGGTGATTCCATGATTAGGACAAGAATAATATTGTTGGTAGTAATTATTGATCTTGTCAATCAATTTGAGGGATTGGTGAATGATGATCTGGTTAAGAAGAACGAAGCATCTCAAATTGTGCCTTCCACGGATGAGCTGGGGGTCTTCATGAATGAGTCCAATGAGGAGTTTTCTAATTATTTTTCAAGTGATACTACAGATTATTTAAAAAGTATCATGTTTACTAGTCCTAGGAGGAGGAAAATACAAATTGGTAAATATAAAACGTAGAAATGACTACTCATTTTTTTCTCTACTCGTGGAAACATGATCCACCAAGAAATCAAAAGACAATATGATGGACAGTGATTCTAAGGCTCCTAAAATTTCTGCTTTGGAAGAGACTATGGATCATGGGGTTGTATTCCCCAAGGGTGCTTCATCTGGTCAGCAGTGGATGACAATTGAAGCACATGAAAAATATCTCGGCTTCAATTTCACTTGGAAGAAGAAATGGTGGAAACTTTTCTCGTGATTAGTTCTTCTAATAAAGATGCCAAGAGTATTATGGGAATGTGGTTATGGGTAAATTCCAATGATGATCAGAGAACATGGATAGAAAATAAATATCTAATATCGACATGGGTATTCAATGATGGTATGATCATCCAAGATGAGTACATGAAGTCTTGGGAAAAGACGATGTATCAATTTTGAAGATTTTTTAAAGGGTGGTCTAGAGACTCTATTAAACAATCTCGCTTAGAAACCAAAAAAAAATTAGGAGCAACGAGACGTGTTTGTCACCCCTCTCATACCTCTAAAACATTATTAAATAAAAAAAAGTTGCAATGAATACACATGGTTTAAAGAGGTTACACAAAATTAAAATTCAAAATTGTTTCAAAAAGACCAAAAGCAGCAAAGGAAAATGAATCACCTCATATCCAAAGAAATAAATCCTATAGTATATATAGATCCATGCTTTGATAGTTTAGATATAATGTAAACTTTTAATGTAAAACCAAATCTATATATAAACTGACCGCTCAGATCAGAGGTTACCATCATATGAAGGTGTACACCGTAATTGGATTTCACTCTTGCATTCTTCGTTATGCCGCTATCCATGCAATATTGATATTCCATTTTAGAACTGGATACTTCCTTTGACCCAATGGACTTTAATACTAGAAGAAATAAATCTTGTATGATTTCATCCATACAAGAACATCAATATTAGAAGATTCATATTCAGCAAGTCCTAAAATCTTAAAATGTTGATAAGGGAAGAAGCATACACAAAGAAGTGAATGTGAAATGGATCAATTCAACCTCAAAGAAATAATCCTTATACCTTTAGAGATCCAAAATATGACTGTTAGAAAAAATAAGATTCCATTTCCAAAGGTATGTCTATTTGATCGTGAAAGTTGATGATCTAGGGAGATCAAGACTATGTTGACCCAGGTACAACGAGATTTTAAACAAGTTTTCAGCCTACAAACCGAGTCAAGAAGAAATAAAAATTTCAAATCTAAATAGTCCCAAAAATACTATACTATCAAACCATCTTTAAACTACTTCATTATATATCATAATAAATTTGGTCATAATGGATTATTATTGCATGCAAGGACCCACTGTGTGATCCATGGAATGAAAACACCACCACCACCTATCAGTCTCCGCTATGACATCTTCTGCTCAAGATTGACAACTTTCCAAAAGCTCAATGATGCCCCCAAACTAGAACCTCAATGAACCCTTACAACAAAGCCCTTGTTGTATGTACTACTGCTCACATGGTGGAAGATTTGAAGCTGCAGCATAAGATTTAACTTACCTAACATGAGGAAACATGTAAAGGTTCAATTACATTAACAATATAAATTCCTAGTAAATACTTTATCCACATGAAATATGAGTTAATAATCATAAAAGTTTACCCATAAAAGAAAATATAAAAAAATGAAAACATGTAACAAGATTTAATTTATTTTTTCTTCCTAAATGGTTGTATGAAATGAACATCTTTGAGTGACACAAACACTAATTAAAATAAGAAATATAATATAAAAAAGAATAAAAACCTTATAGATTAAGGATCAAAATCTATAAATATACTTCACTCACCCAAATAACTATCAATTTTTCTTCTCAATCTAGACAATTTAGTGCTGGAAGTTCTCAGAAGAACCAGTTGTTTCTGTCATGGCAAGGTATAAACATTCAGTTCACCCACTCAGACATGACATAGCCACAATTTCCCGTAGTCATTCATGGGAATCTACTTGAAACAACAAAACAGAAACAAATAAAAATTCATAAAATTAGAATAATGGAATATGAAAAACAACTATTGTATAAAATTAGAATGAAGAAGGGTTCACCTGAGTAATTCCATACCTAACAATGGAAATGAATTTTCGATTTAAGGGAACATTGAATGTGTTTGCATAATCCATTGATCCACACCCACAACACATAGAAAATTAAAATATTGTAACTTGAATTATATGACATTCCAAATAAAACATTTACTTACATAAGAAAAATTAGCAATCAAGGTACCATTCTTTTTGAAACTTGAAAATTTCAAGGCCACGACACCTTTTGTACATTTATAAATGTTCTTGCACCATGAAAAAGAGATTCCTATAGAGAAAGTTATAATACATGACTCCAATACTCCAATTTCCCACATCAACACCACGCTCCCAGCTCTCAACTGAACAAAACACTCTAGAAAGATAGATGAGAGTGATCATATATTTCAAATATTACCGAATTCCCATCATATACGGACAAAATAATTTTTTCCATCTATATCGAGGGTGATATAATGTTTTATGAGGTATAAAAAATATAATAAATGATAGAGAAACATCAAAACAATAAAAACCCACTCGATAACAATCAGATGCAACATTAGTATGGTTTGAATGTCAGTTCTCCAATCACAAACACACCAGTACCTATTCTCAAGGACACCTAAACATGTTGATTAGGGAATAAGGCGTGCCTTTATAATATCAAATCATCAAAGTCCGTAGCTAATATAATTTTCACTAACATGGGTCTATAATCATTTTTCAAGCCTGTAATAAAATATCTTAAGGATGAAATTTTATTTATTGACAAGATTACGATGCATGTCGATGTGAATGATCATGTTGTAATTCTTGGATTGGTGACATTGTTACAAAATTTACTAACCAATTCAGTGATCGAATATTAGATTTAGTACTCGATGCTATGGAAACAGTTTGTAAGAGGTTACTATTAAGTATAAAGGTTAAAAAAGTATTTGGTGGCCAATAAAAGGATTCCAAGGTCCTTAAAGGTGTAATGTTCAACAAAGACTTTATTACCCCTGGATTACATGAATTTGTATTTTTTAGGTCTAAGAGGATCAGTGACCAGTTTTTATCTTTTATCATGTGGAGTGTTCAGAGCTAAAATCTTGCACCGTTCTTCCAAGGTGTGCTAAAAAGGATCTTCTACATAAAGTGTAAATGAATTTTCATGTTTTTATTCCCCAAGTAGAAACATTCTCAAGAATACAAAGATGATACCTGGTGGTAGTGCTACAGGGATTACAAATATTCCACTTTGAAGTAAAAGAGTTCGTCTATTGAATGCATTGATTAGTGGTCATACAAAGATCCTCCTATTTCTTTTGAGGAATTATAGAGAACCCTAGAACAAAAAAAGTGGTGTTAATTTGATTAGAACTATGAATGCACTACAAGTAAAGCATGAAAAAGGTAAAAATGCGTGGATCGAAAAAGACGGGAGTACGAGTGTCATTACTGAGATAAAAGAACATAAGATATGGGATTCTTATAACCTGAAGGCGAAAAAAGATATGGGATTCTTGTATGAAAAAAGATGTTAAAAATAGACAGAAAATAACAATTACAGGCCAAACTTGAATAACGAAGTGCTTACCGGGCAACTACAGTGAATAAGAACCTTAAAGATTCCAATTTTGGAACTGTAACACAAATATAGAATCATCGAACAATGCCACGAAGAACATAATATAGGACATAATGTATCATACTTGCATTTGTATCATCAAAATTCCATCATTCTAACTCTCCTCTAGTATCTACATCGCTTCAATGACCACCTCTAATGAACTGTGCATACAACCTCTAATTCCTAAAATCACATACACAAATGAGATAAAAATCCCCCTCAAAAAAATAACTAAAACAAATAAAATAGAACTAGAGAACAAAGGTGTGCCCATCCTCATATTCTCATCAAACATCTATAGAGAACAAGATGTCATCAGCCTCAGCACCCGACAACAAAGTACCACAATTGACAAGCATGTGAAATCATAACAGAGCCAAAAATAAAAAATGAAAAAAATAAAACCTCAACAATTCAAAACAAAACTAGAATGAAACAAATAGTATGAAACATAAAAATCCGAATCACTATTATGATTATTATTTTCTATGATAACTATACGAGATCCACTATCTTTTACATCAAAAGCATTATGAACGCATGTTCCTCACCATGCACTATCCTGCCAGAGAAGAATAATCCAGCCCAGAATCAATTCTATCTTAATTTTTCAGTGTATTGTTTTTGAGTCAAAAACATGTGAACTTGATACAAGAAAAGATTGACCATACAATGTCAGGTATTCTATCTAAAGGAATAACTGAAAACCTTGAATTTCAACACAAATCGAAACCAAACAAGGAAAAGCTTGAATAGGCACACCATTATACAGTCTATCAGAATAATATATTTCAACAACCATTTGATACAAAAAATACAACCTCCAACAAACACTAGCTCCCTCGCTTCCCTGACCAAATGAATTGTGAAAAACAAAAGAATAGAAACCCAAAATAGGGAACTGACCTTAACACACTTCATTGCCTTAGAGCATGAGCATGAAGAATCATCTCATGGCTATTTGATCAAGATGGACAGACCAATGCCACCCTGGGCTGGGAGGGCCATCTTCAATACCTAGCAAAAATTTAAACTTGTTGAAGAATAAACCGAAATACCCCGAAGGGAAATAGAGAAAGGGAAGAGAAAATCCAGCTGAGAGTCTATCCGAAATGATGGGAAAGAAACCCTAAAAATAAAACACCAAATGAAAGAAAAACAACACCGAAATCAACTTACAAAGAAGAACATGTCACCTAATGTGAGCGAAGAGATAACCGTGGAAGAAGTGGAAAGCCACAAGAGGGAGAGAACCTTTCCTATGGGGAACAGTGATGAACTAGGTTTGTGAGTGGAGACAGAGATCTTTTGTGTGGAGGCGGTGGGAGATGAAGAAGTAGGGAAGACACAGGGATTGATTGGGGAATACGTTTTTCATTTTTTCTGTCATATTATTTTTATTTATTTCAAAATATTCAATTCAGACAAAATGAAGTTAAAATATAATTTTAATTATATTCAAAAAATAATATATATTGGATAAAATTTAATGTTCCAAATATTTTATTGTAAATATTTTCAATATTTTATTATTCCAAAAATTGTTGATTTTTTGTTTTCAATATTTAAAATATTTTTTTAAATAAAAACATAATTTTGTTTGATTAAATTATGAATTGGACTTATAATATTTTTTATTTTTGTTAATACAAATATACTTCTTTTAGAAAACAATTTATTAATAGTAACAAAATTTTTTGTTGTTAAATTATTTGTTTGTATTGATTAAAAAATAGCTACATATTTATATATTGGAAAAAAATTGTCAGTAACAATGAATAATAATAAAATATTAATTTTTTTCTAAAACAATTGTTGGTATTAATATGATAAATAACAAATTATATTGTTGGTAAAAATATTTGTTTGTATTAAACATATATTGAAACAAATATATACGTTGGTAAAAATAAATGTTGGTACTAAAATTAAATATTAACAAGATTTTATATATGTTGGAATTGTTTATTTTTACCGAAATATATATTATCTATTGCTAAATTTACGTTGGTATAAGTTAGTTTTTTTGTAGTGAGACAACACATTATATTCTTTAATGCGTCATTGTATATCACAAACCCACCATTCTTAATGAAAGAGTCAATATTGAAGAGTTGACCAATGTTCACCTCAATATTTAAAAAAATTATGCATATTATTTTATCAATATGAACATAAACCATTTTTCTGTGATCTTGGTTAGTCGGTTATCCAATTAGGAAAAAATCTAAAGGAAACTCCAATAGCAACCTAATAGATAAATAAAACTATAAACCTATGCAATTTTTGTTGTCATAGGCCATTATGGTATTTCATTTGTCTTCATAGTATCAACTTAGATTCTATCATTATAGATTGTATATCTAAGAAACGAAAATTTATAAATCCAAAATTCACACATGATAAAATTCCAATATAACTTTTTTAGTCTAAGAGTCTTTAGAACAATTTTGGAGTGGTTATCATGATCCTTATATATTTTGGAATATATAAAGATATCATCAACAAATACCATAAGAAATAATCAAGATATACTTGAATTCTATGTTCAATAGATCCATAAAAATAGAGGGTGAATTAGTCAGTACAAATGGAATTACTGTCAACCCATGATGTACATACCTAGTTTGAAATGTTGTTATTTGAATATCTTTTTTCTTTACACTCAGTTGATGATATCCAGAATGAAGGTAAATCTTTGAAAAATATTGGTCCCCTTGATGTTGGTCAAATAAATTATCAATTAAAGGTATAATAGACTTTTTCTTTATTATAATATCATTTATTTATCAATAGTCAATGCATAGCCTCAAGTATCCATCTTTATTCTTAACAAAAGGAAAAGGGGCTTCCCATGGAGAAATATTGGGGAAAATAAATCCCTTATTACTCAATTCCTATAGTTTTTTCTTCAACTCCACTAATTTCACCATGGTCATTCTATAAGGCATATTTAATATTGTTCTTGAATCAGAGATTAAATCAATGGTAAATTAAACTTCATTCTATGAGAGGTGATCAAGGTAAATCATCAAGAAATACATCAATGTATTCTTGTACAATTTTTAAAACATCAATTTGAAGATGACTTTCCTCGTCCCTAGTGGTTGTTTTATCTTCCTTCTGATGAATTTCATTTAGTAGAACTATTTTGAGTAAACCTATATAAGAATTAAATGACGAGGTTTCTTATCTAGAGATAATGGATTCTCTATCTTCTTCACAGATTATAATTTTCTTCACCTTGGGCCAAATTTTCACAACATATTTTGAAATCCATTCTATATTGAGGAATATATAAAATTAAATCATGGGTATGATGATAAGGTCGGAAACTAAATCCCTTTTATGTGTCATAAAAGGGACTAAACAACACATTTTAGTTTCAATGAGACTTCCCTAATAAGTTTTGACTCATAACTGAATTGTTAAATCAAATGGGAAATGTATAATTTTCTTAAAAAATGGGTAGATATAAAAGAGTGCGATAATAAAGAATCAAATAATTCTATGGATAAATTTAAATACAGGATTAATATAACTTCCACAACATCATTGGGTACTTTTACTTAGCTGTGGTGGTCTCATAAGCTTGGCCATCTCCCCTTCGCCTCTTCTATGGTAGATTCCCCAGATGCATAGGAAATTGATTTGAATAACGCCCTATTTCATTGAAGTTGAAGAATTTTAAATCATTTATTTGTTTACTTACATTATATTAATTATCTCAATGAATCTTTTCTCTTCACTTATAACAAAATCATATTATTTCAATCATATACTAAGATTATTATATCCACAGTTTTCACATAATTGTAATTTCATCATTCCCCTCTTCTTCTTTGATGCTTCACCATTTTCATGAATTTACCAATTCCTATTTTTATCTTGATTCCCATTGAGAATATGAGATTTATAAAATTCATTATCCATTTTTATGGAACATAATAATTGATTCACACTCAAATTTACCCAAAATAAGAAGGTAGGACGATCCTTATAGTCTAGCTTGGGTTGTCGAATCCTGAGAGACCTAAGAAGTACCTACAGACACGTACATTATATGGATTGTTTTTGGATATGAAGTGGACAACTTGGGTTGATTTAATATGGTTTTAAAGGATCACTAACATATTTAAGTTAATTCAAATTAAGGTAATGAGTTGATCATAGGTTATCGCTCGGGGTGGATTGGATGAATTCCATTTTTAATGATTTCAATTTCTTATATTTGAGATGATTTCATTTAATAAGATCAAACAAAATCATCATTCACTGGTTTAATTACTAAACACCCTAATACTAATGACCTATAAAATTGAAGTATCAAAGCTTTGAGAACTCCATGGTAATGGTTCGTATTAGCACTTGAAGTGTGTGGCCTTAAAATTCATTAAGGATGAAGAAGTTTTAAAATCATCAAATAAAAATATCATTATAAATAAGTGATTAGAGATTAAGGTGGTGATAAATAACTTCCAATACATCCCCTAGATACTCCATTGTATCAACCCATAAGTGGGTTAGCCCTACATTGATGACATGTCTTCAAGAGAAGCGGGAAGTAAACTTACGAGGGTGGAATTGAAGAAGTAAAAACAACAAAAAATCAATCACTCCACCGTTGTGTGATAAATATCACAAAGTATGGTGTGAATAAATTCACACCTTGAACCAATTGTATCAACTTGATATTTAGAATAATGGAATAATATTAAAGGAAGAAAATTTATTAAGAAACTAAGGTGAATTAAACAACTTATATGAGAAAGAAATACGATTACAAACACAAAGGGATAGCATAACACTACAATGAAACCAAGCACCAAAGATGAAAAAATCATCCATAAACACTTAATTAAATAGGTATTTTGGGAGCCTTGGGTCAATAATCCAACAATACAATGCATCCCACTTGATTATATTAGGTCTATGGTGGTGGAAATCTTGTGGAACTTGGACTTTACCACTCTTGACCCGAGGTGGCAGCCATCTTGCAACCACCAAACTGATGCGTTTTGAAGACCTTCTAGATGGTAGAATTAGAGTGGGCCATAGAATAAGAAAATGGATCCCATTATGTCTCCTAACCTCATGTAAATTTTGGTACATTTGGAGTTGTGGATTCCGAGATATGATTAGATTGGTATGATGTTTTTTGGGCCGCAGAATCTGGCCTAGAATTTTATCTCAAAATTGGGATGCCTTAATAACCACAATGGAAGACGAATTAGCACTGGATTTTGTATAATAATTTGTTCCTAAACATTTATTCTAGAATCCCACGAAATTTGGGCTTCATTGGGCTTGTATGTTGGGCCCCACATTCTCATCAGTGGGCTGCTGTCCAATTTGAATTCTCCAGAATTGTTTGCATGAAATCCCATTTTGGTGGTCTTAAAATGTGGATCTTCCAACACTCCACAAATATGAATTGATCCTAATATAATTAGAAACCTTAAAATTAAATATTATAATAAAATCAAGATCATTGGGTACTTTAAATGATGTTTAAAAATGTACCACATAATAGTGCATTTTAAGAAGGAATTACAATCATAATGTGAAATGATGTTCAAAGTGTAAAATGCACTAAAATTGTGTTTATGAATAATAAATCACATGAATATTATATATATTAACAATGGATATTAGCCTCATTTAGTGGATAATCAGACCCCCCCCCCCCAAACATGAGTTTTTCTTGTCTCGAGAAAAATATATCTCAACAATATGAAATTCAAATCCCCTTTTCCAAAAACATTTTAATACACACTGATCACCAAAATACCTTATACCAAATAATCATGAAATCCATAAAAAAAATTTAATACATGATATTATCATAAGAATATCCCAATCCCAAACTTTTTCTTTTGTTCGAATTCATCTCCATATTTCATCCAATGTCAATTAAGAGTGATGATGTGTTGTGCATCACATTAGAGATGGGGGTTCATCTTACTCAAGAGGGAAATGATGGAAGCGATAAGTGGAATCAAATTTCAATATTAATATGAGTATTAATTTTTTTTATTATTGTTTTTTTTTTCAATTTTTCCATGGTAATTGAAATTTCACTCAAAAGAGTCAACCCCTATAGCGAGACTTTGCCGATGACTCCCAAGCTCAAAGACCTTAGGGAACCAAGTGAAGGCCACATACTCAGGAATCATCTCGAGTGAAATTAGTCAAAAACAAATTAAAATTACCAAAAATAGAGATACAATTACTAAATATGGTCCAAACAACTATGGAGTCATGATCCCCAAGTGCCGAAAGCCATCCATTAGGTCATTTCAATGCTCTATGTGCAAAGTTATTGTTTTTTTTAATTTTTTATTATTGAATACTCATATTAAAACTAAAATGATCACCAAACCTATGCTATTTATTTGGGGGACCCCATGAACTCAAACTAATACCCCACTATCCAAAGGACGTGCATTGTGATATTTTTTTTTATTTATTTGGATGAGAATATAAATGATGAAATATCACATTGTAAAACCACACTTTCCAAAATCTATGCACATGAAATTATACATGGATTAAAATCAGAATGAGGGCATGCTAAGTTATTTATTATTAAATTTAAAAGTGTGAAATGTTAATTACCATGTTCTTGGTTAAAGAAAGTTTTCCTTCCATTAAGGCACACTTTTTTTAAAATCATTAATTTTTTTGGCACTGAAGCATTTTTTATTTTATCTCCCCCCAAATTAAAATAGCATTGCCCCCAGTGTTTAAAGAAAAGAAAATTTAGAAGTGGGTAGAGGTAAAGAATGAGAGTTCAAAAATAAAATTGAAAATGACAATCATGGAATGAAGTCACATGGTGGTTGAAGTTGATATTCTTGCTGCTCCCTTTTAATCCCTTGATCATGATGTCACTATGAAAATTCCCTAGTAGAGAGAAGAAAAAGAAAAACAAACAAACAAAACAAAAAAAATTGTATATATATATAATAAATAAATTAAAATATAAGTAAATATTATAAAATTATAGAGTAAGGAATCACAAAAGGCCATAGGTCAGTGGTAAGCACGTGCCACTGTCTCCCTTCGGTCCCGGGTTCGAGTCCCCACGGCTTTGCCGGTTGTGATGGGGTTTGCCCCATGGCATATGATGTGGATTTTTTTTATTTTTATTGTATTTTTTTATATTTTTTATATTTTTATTTTATCCTACAAACACATAAAACTAAAATAAAATAAACTAATGATACATTGTCTTCTTTTTAAATTTCTGGGTAAGGTATTACTTAAGGATCACACCACGTGACACGGATGAATATGGCGCTCCCCTTTCATACCCATCCATACTCATAAAAGAAGAACGGGCAAATAGTGTATTTTTTGTATTTTTAAATATCAAAATTATTCATTAATCCTATTTAAAATATAATGTTGATTAAAACAACATAATGATTGGAAACATGAAAACCAAGGGTTGCCTCCCATGCAGCACTTTGTTTAACGTCATTAGCTCAACTTGGACCCCTAATTTATTAATTATTTTCATCATCTAATGTAGGTTCACACAATTCTTCATAGAATTCATGTTTTTGGAATGGTTCTATGAATGGATTGACTTTATGACCATTAACTTTAAAGGTTTTACTATTGGTGGGATCTTGAATTTCTACAGCCCCATGGGGGCACAACTTATGCACTATGTATGGACCTGACCATCTAGACCTCAATATTCCTAGGTGTAAATGAAGTTTGGAATTATAAAAAAGAATAGGTTTACCCATCACAATGTGTTTGGTTTTATGATTTCGAGATTTGTAGGCTTGTACTTTAGCTTTATTGATCCTTGAATTTTGATAAGCCTCCAACCTAAGTTCCTCAAGTTCATTGAGATCTAATTTCCTTTTTGTTTCAGCCAATGAGAGGTCATAATTCATTTTCTTATTTACCAAAAGGCCTTATGTTCAATCTCCACTAAAAAATGGCACGCTTTACCATAAACCAACCCATATGGGTACATTCCTAAAATGGTTTTATATGCAGTTTGATAGGCCCAAAGAGCATCCAAGAGTTTCTCGGACCAATATTTTCCAGAAGGATTGATAATTTTTTAAGAATATTCTTAATCTCCTTATTTTCTAATTCAGTTTGGCCATTGGTTTGAGGATGGTACGTTGTGGAAACTTTATGAGAAATATCATACTTATACATGAGTGAAGATAATGGACGGTTGCAGAAATGGGTTCCTCGATCACTTATTATAGCCCTAGGAATTCCAAATCGAGAAAATATGTGCTCTTTCAGAAATTGGATCACAACATGATGGTCATTAGACTTGTTGGGGATGGATTCAACCCATTTTGAGACATAATCAACAACTAAGTGGATGTATAGGTATCCCCTAGATTTTGGGAAGGGACCCATGAAATCGATTCCCCAATAATCCAAGATTTCATTCCCTAAGATGGGAGTGAGTGAAATTCGATTCCTTTTTGTGATTGAACCTACTTGTTGACACTTAGGATAACCTTGACAAAATGTATAGGAGTCCCTTGAGAGGGTGGTATAGAAGATACCACACTGAAAAATTTTAGAAGTTGTTTTCTTAAAGGAAAAGTGACCTCCACATGCCTCACTATGACAGAATATAAGGATGGACTCTTGTTCAGATTCTGGGACACACCTTCTAATGACTTGGTCATGGAAGAACATATAGAGGTATGGATCATCAAACACATATTAGCAATCATCAGAAATGAATTTCCTTCAAGATTAAGTCCCTAATAATTTTTGAATGACTCCTGTAACTAAGAAATTGGCTATGTCGGCATACCAAGGGAAATCACTCACAGAGTATAGGTGTTCATCAGGAAATGAATCAGACACAGAATGGTGATTTGAGTTGTCTTTGAATTCCATCTGAGAGAGGTGATTTTCCACAACATTTTAAATACCCTTTTTATCCTTGATATTGAGGTCAAATTCTTGTAAGAGAAGGACCCAACTAATCATTCTATCCTTAGCATCTTGTTTTTGGAAGAGGTATTTTAATGGAAAATGGTTAGTGAACATAGTGATGGGGGATCCTAGGAGGTAGTACCTAAACATCTCTAATCCAAACACAATAACGATTAACTCCTTTTCAGTAGTGGTGTAGTTGATTTGGGAATCATTTAAGGATTTTCTTACATAAGCAATGACATAAGGAGTTTTATCACAACACTGTCCTAACACAGATCCTACAGAAAAGTCACTGGCATCACACATAAGTTTGAAAGGAAGCTTCCAATTTAGAGATTTTATAATGGGAGGATATGTGAGAGAGGATTTTAGGGTTGAGAATAAACCCTCGCAGCTTTCTATCGAAACAAATGGAGCATCCTTTACTAGGAGTGCACAAAGGGGACGAGAGATTGAAATAAAGTCCTTGATGAATCTTCCATAGAAACCAGCTTGTCCTAAGAAAGACCTCACGTCCGTGACAGTTTTGGGCGATGTAATGTGACGAATGATGTCAACCTTGGCTTTATCAACTTCAATACCCCTACCTGAGACTAGATTTTCTAGAACTGGTCCCTCTTTAACCATGAAATGGAATTTTTTCCTGTTTAGGAAAATATTATTTTCTTCACATCTTGAAAAGACTCTCTCCACATTCCCCAGACATCCCTCAAATGTATCCCCAAACACAGATAAATCATCCCTGAAGACCTCCAGATAATCCCCTACCATGTTTGAGAATATTCCCATCATGCACCGCTGAAAGGTTCCAAGGGCATTGCATAACCCACAGGCATGCATTTGAAAGAAAAGGTGCCGAATGGACATGTAAATGTAGTCTTCCCTTGATCCTCTAGGGAGACCTCAATTTGATTATACCCTGAGTACCCATCTACGAAATAGTAGTAGGAATGACCTGCCACTCTCTCAAGGACTTGGTCAATGAATGGTAAGGGGAAAGGGACCTTCTTGGTGAATGAGTTTAGCTTCTATAGTCAATTCAGACCCTCCATCCACTACTCACCCTGGTTAGAAGAATATCTCCATCCTTATTGGTCATCACTGTGATTCCTACCTTCTTAGAAACCACTTGGATTGGGCTGACCCACTCACTCTCATCTATGTGATATATGATACCAGCTTTTAACAATTTCAGAAGTTCTTTTCTCACTACTTCCATGATATTAGGATTGAGTCGATGTTGAGGTTGACGACATGGCTTCGAATCCGATTCCAAAATAATCCTATGAGTCATGATAAATGGTCTAATCGTAGGAATATCAGACAGGGTCCAACCAATGTATTTCTTATGTTTCCTAAGGACATATAGAAGCATCATCTCATGATTGGATTCAAGAGAAGAAGAAATGAAAATAGGATGTGTTCAATTGTCCCCTAGGAAGGCATACTTGAGTGCAGTGGGAAGTTCCTTCAATTCAATATCAGGTTGGTTAAAAATTTCAACCGAATATTTGGACATTGGATCAAGATCAATTTTATTTCCTATAGTTTTATATAGGCTTGATTCCCCATATGTAGAAGTTTTCGCTACTAGATTGTCTTGATCAGATTTAGGGAAGGAAGTTGGAGTGGTCTCAATGAAAGTGGTTTCCTGAAAGGTTTCACTAATTGTTGGACCTAAGACTTCATCATAAGAGCAATTTGAAAATGATTCAAGCCAAGGAGATAAACTTCCTTCATGTGAACAAAGGAAATCAATCACATCCTGACTTAAACATCCATCAAATATTCCATGATTTTCTGTGGATTCATTATCAATTCTTCCTATCATGATTACTTTAGGAATTTCCTAGTCATCCTCTATTTGTGAGCTTTCATTATAGATGTTCAAGTATAGACTCATGTTCCCCAAGGTGATGGTCATGTTCCCATTTCAGACTTGGATAACAGAGTTTATTGTTGCAAGGAAGGGATGCACAAGAATAATTGGGGTTTGTTCCTTATTTTCTAATTTTGGATGGTTGTCAAGGACAATGAAGTCAACAGGGTAGATGAAGTTTTCAACCTTTACCAGAACGTCCTTTAAAATCCCCTTTGGAACCCTAATGCTACGATCATCAAGTTAATGTGTGACAGATGTGGGTTGGAGCTCTTCTAGGCCTAACATGTCATACACAACATAGGGGATGAGATTGACACTAGCACCAAGTTCACACAAGGCCTTGACAACTTTTCTCTCTCCTAGTTCAACATTGATGTATGGGCAACCCGGGTCTTTCAACTTAGGAGGAATGGTCCCTTGAATGGTGGTACTCACATTAGCAGCCAAAAGGACTTGGTTTATATGTGAAAATTTTCTTTTAAAAGTCAAAAAGTCCTTACGGTACTTTGAGCAGGAAGGTATGGTTTGGATTTCATCGAGAAGGGGAATGTTCAACTTGAATTTTGAGAATATTTCCCTCAATGTTTCACTCAATTCATGCTTGGTTTTACCCCTCATGCATTGAGGAAATGGTGCAGGTTGTGGGGTTGTTTGTTGAAGAGTTTTTTCTTTCAAATTGGTATCAGTTTTCTCAGTTTGATCTTGTGGTTCATTTGAATTTTCATTAGAGTTTGAAACTTCACATGGTTTTTGACTTTTTTGTTCAGGTTTCTCAATTTATTTCCCACTTCTTAAAATAGTCACAACATTTAGTTGTTCATGAGTTTTTTGAGTACAACTTGACTCCACCCTTGAAGTTGAGGATGGTACTGCCTGAGTAGGCATGGGTTCCTTTCCAGTTTTGATGGTTTGAAGTTCTTGTTTTAGGGAATAGACTTCCAAGTTCATCGTTCCCACTTTGTTTCAATGTTGTTCTAGTAGGCTTTGTGAAACAGTTTGGGTTGGTGCTTGAGAATATTTTTTTATCCCAGGGGGATATTTTGGAGGTGGTAGGTTTGTTGAAAATGGACCGATGGATATTGGTATTGGATAGGTTGGGTTTGGAACTATTTATGGGTTTGGTAGTTCTAATGGGGGTAAGGATTTTTTCCCTGTGGTTGTCTAGGTTACTGGTTATCTTTCTAGTGGAATCCTGGGAGGTCATTGTACCATGGGTTGAAGGTGTTTTTATATTGAGGCTTTTGAAAGTTCAAAGCATTTACTTCTGCTGGGGGTCCTCCTAAAAGAACATCCTTGATGGATGGAATGGTTGTGCAGTTGTATTTCTTATGGCCATGTTTGTCACAAATTGTGCAAATAGGGTCTACAGTTTGGATTTCATGGACTTTCCTAAGGTCTATCTCTTCAACATTCCTAGAGAGTGCTGTGAGTTTAGCCCTAAGTATTTCTTCTTCTTTAAGTGTTTGAATTCCAGTAGTTCTTTGTGGCTTTCCAGAATAAGGTAAAGTTCCCCATGTTTGGTTTTGTTCAGAAAGGCTTTCCAGACACTCATAAGCATCATTTGGGGCTTTGTTTTTAAAGGTTATATTACACATCATGTCAATGAATTGTTTTTTTTTATTTTTTCATCAAGGATTTCCAGACACATATAAGTCATTTGGGGATTTTTTTTAAAGGTTCCATTACACATCATGTCAATGAATTGTTTGGTCCCCGGACCCAACCCTTCATAGAAAATTATCACATGTTCAGTAATAGGAAAACCATGGTATGGAACAATGTATAGGGTGTCTTTGAACATTTACCATGTTTCATAGAATGACTCTCCCTCTTTTTCAAAAAAGTTTTGGATGCTCTTTTTATGTGCAATTGTTTTGTGGTGGGGAAATTTTATTTTGTAGAATTATCTTTTTAGTTTGTCTCAAGAGTTGATGGATGATGGTCTCAAATTTTTTAGCCAAATTTTAGCTTGATCCCATAAAGAAAAATGAAATAACCTCATCTTAGCTGATTCTAGATGATGTGGGGGACACATGGTTTTTACAATGTCATTGAATTCCTTAATGTGAAGGTAGGGCATCTCGGACTCCATTCCATGGAATGTGGTAAGGTGGTTTAGGATATGGGGTTTAAAGATGTAGTTGTCATATCCTAGAGAATTGTGTCTAATGCATGAGGTGGGAATTGGTTTAGGAAGGTGTGAGGTAGTCATTCATGGTTTGATCAACTGCATTCCCCAAGTTTGGGGCTTCCTCATTTGAGTTTCCATTATGGTTCCCACCTGGGTTTATGAGTTGGTTTCATTGAAGACCTTCCATTGAAATAGGATCAATTTTTGACTCTAGAGTGTTAGGAAGATTAGGATCTAATGGAAAGAGTTCCCTTGGTGTACTTGACTCCCCAACCCCAGGACTATCCACCCTAACAAGATAGTTTGATTGATCACAGGTGTAGGCAGACATGCAACAAAAAAACGAGAAAGGGACAAGATAATAGAATTTGGATGAGAAAAGATGAAATGGGGGAGAATAGAATAGGTGTTTAGATGACTTACTTGGGTCCCCAGAAATGGTGCCAAAATTTTATTCATGCTCAAATTTACCCAAAAGAAGAAGGTATGAAGGTCCTTGTAGTCTAGCTTGGGTTGTCGAATCCTCAGAGACCTAAGAAGTACCTAAAGACACATACATTATATGGATTTTTTTTGGCTATGAAGTGGAAAAATTGGGTTGATTTAATATGGTTTTAAATGATCACTAATAGATTTAATTTAATTCAAATTAAGGGAATGAGTTGATCCTAGGTTATCGCTTGGGGTGGATTGGATGAATTCCTTTTTTAATGATTTTAATTTATTATAATTGAGATGAGTTCATTTAAGAAGATCAAACAAAATCATCACTCACTGGTTTAATGTGTACACACCCTAATACTAATCACCTATTCACTTGAAGGATCAAATATTTGAGCACTCCAAGGTAAATTTTTGTATTACACTAGAAGTGTGTGGCCTTAAAATTCATTAAGGATGAAGAAGTTTTAAAATCATCAAATAAAAATATCATTTTAAAGAAGTGATTAGAGATTAAGGTAGTGATAAATAAATTTCAATCCAGCCCCTTGATACTCCCTTGGATCAACCCATAAGTGGGTTCTCCCACCATTGATTACATGTCTTCAACGGAAGCGGGAAGTAAACTTTTGGGGGTGGAATTGAAGAAGTAAAAACAACAACAAAAATCGATCACTCGACCGTTGTGTGATAAATATCACAAAGTATGGTGTGAATAAATTCACAACATGAACCAACAGTATCATAGTGATATTTATAAGAATATAATAAGAGTAAAGGAAGAAGTTTTATTAAGAAACTAAGGTGAATTAAACAACTTACATGAGAATGAAATGCGATTACAAACACAAAGTGGCAGCATAACACTACAATGAAACCAAGCACCAAATATGAAAAAATTCTCCATAAACACTTCAATAAATAGGAATTTTGGGAGCCTTGGATAGAGCCTCCAAAATTACAAATCATCCCACTTGATTATGGTAGGCCTAGGGTGGTGTAAAGCTTGTGGAACTTGGACTTTTCCACTCTTGACCTGAGGTGGCATCCAACTTGCAACCACCAAACAGATGTGCTTGGAAGAACTTCTAGATGGCTGACTTATAGTGTGCCATAGTGGAAGGAAATGGATCCCCAGATGTTTTCTAATAATCTGTAAAATTTGGGCTCATTTGGAGTTGTGTAGTCCGAGATATGATTAGATTGGTAGGTTGTTTTCTGGGCCACAGAATCTAGCCCAGAATTTTATCTCCAATTGGGCCGCCTTGATAACCACAATGGAGGATAAATTATCACTGGCTCTTAAAGAATTATTTGTTCCTACACATGTATTATAGCATCCCATGAATTTTGGGATTCATTGGGAATATATGTTGGGCCCCACATTCTCATCAGTGGGTTGGTGTCCAATCCGTCTTCTCCAGAATTGTTTACATGAAATCCTATTTTGGTTGTCTTCCAATGTGGATCTTCCAACACTACAAAAATATGAATTGTTAATAATATAATTAAAAACCTGAAAATTAAATATTAAAATAAAATCAAGATAATTGGGTACTTTAAATGATGTTAAAAAATGTACCACATAATAGTGAATTTAAAAAAGGAATTACAATCATAATGTGAAATGATGTTCAAAGTGTAAAATGCAATAAAATGGTGATTATGAATAATAAAGAACATGAATATTATATATATTAACAGTGAATATTATCCTCATTTATTGGCTAATCAATACTATTTATTCATATAATGAAATTTTTTTAGAAGTCAGTTCCCTTCAGAGTCTTGGTTTTAGACCTTCAAAAAAAGGATCAATCTTGTCTTCTAAATCACGTATGTAATCTATAGTATACTTGGATAGTCTTGTGAAGGTATCATCATATTACACAACACCAACTTCTTCCCTTTTCTTTATGATATTGAATTTTATCTTTATTTCAATTTGTTTCTCGTGAGGGAATTATTTATCAAAAAATGTTTCATTAAAAGTTCATCATTTCATGTCCCTAATTTCTTCTTTCTCCTTAGTATTCTTGATCAAATACCACCATTGATTATCCTCGACCTTAATCCAATATATTTCAAGTAATTTATTTTCAGTTTCATTTCATCCCAATTCTAGAAATATATTTTCAAGGGACTTTATCAACTACTCTAATACCACTAGATTCGTAGTGTCACTAATAGATGGGAGATTCTTCCGCATGAAAGGATCCAACATAAGTTCTGTATAGTTATTCCTCATTACTTGTGTAAGTTGTCCTAATATGGTCCTCATCTTCTCAACTCCAACACTAACAGTGTTGGATTGTTTAGAAGGGAAATCCCTACATTTTCCCCAGATATTCATTCCTTTCCTTCCATTGGTCTCCATTTATAAACAACAATATACACTAAATTAGGTTATGAATCCAAATGCATAATTTCAACCTATAAAAAAACATAACTTAAATTCCATATCTAATCTCGTTATCATAAAAATTGTTTATTTAGGGACATATTCACTTTTAAATCCTTCATAATGATTTGTAAAAGGAATGTGAACTACCCTAGTCATATCTTATAGGAGTGTCAAACCATGTGTGAAATAAGCCTCATTTTCATGTACTAGGTTACATTGATTCAGGCATAATGCACCTTATTGGAGTTGTTACCCCTAGGTACATCTATACAAGAACCAAATCCACTTTAGTATCTAGACAATGATATATTTATAAGAAGACCCACATAATATCCACCTTACCAGAATTATAGGATATTATCTATTCATTATCCTTGAATTATATATTTGGGTTATGTTTTCTAAAATATGATTTCTAAATGTAGTTCCCAATGTTTCTAAAAAACCTACTCTAATACCGATTGTAACAACCCTAACCTTAGTAGCCTAGATTCGGTGTTCATTTTTTTGTAATGACACAGATACAAGATATCTAATCACCAATGATCGATCCATTTAGTAGTCCTAAAGAAACTAGATACATACATTTTTTCATTATTAAATTGTAAAAATAAACATAGAACGTAACCAAGGAAAATAAACAGCTTCCTTGTCACCTATTCAAAGATATCATCTTCAAAACCTAGGTAAAGAAAAAAATAAAAGGGTGATCTAAAATGCTCAATAAGGGTTAAATATATTGGAAAAATGAGTCAATAATAAGTGAATCATATTGAATTATGCAAAATCAACATTTAATGGTGAACAACTGAAAAACACATGTGATAAATACACTGAGAATAAAAATGCATCCATATTTTTTTTTCATAGTAAAAAACATCTGGATAATGATAATAGAATAATGAATGATGAAAATGATTAATTAGTGGATGCTATATATTTGTAACATGAACCACCATACTATCACAATGGTTTAAGTTTCAAGATAAATACCAATCTGATTATGTTTCGGAAAAAAACATGAAGGGTTTGTCACAAACTGTTTTGTCTCGTGAGACCTATCGATACAATGAGGGGCTAAAACATTCCTCACCCATCATTCAAAGTCCAAGGCATTATTTATACATTGATTTAGTTCATGAAAAATATTACCTAAAAATATATCTGTATTGAGTAGGAAATATTGATTTATCAATATTTCAATATTCAAAGTAAATATCATATATAGGAATGATATATGACTTTGAAAATAATCATATCCATGATATAAGAAAATATGGTTTTTAATAGGAATATAATTTCAAATATAAAATAACTATAATGGGGTTGTAGATAAACAACATAAGAATAATTAAGTGCACAATACTATGTGAGTCTAAATGAAATTGAAATTGAGATGAAGTCTCCTATCTTATGTTTGAATGTGTTCTTCACTTGATCTAAATGTCATGTATTATCATATTAAATTAATTAATTAATTAATTCAGAAACATTTACAAATTTATTTGATGTATTATAATTTTATTATGTTCATTTATTCCCTTTTTGATGAGTTATAATATACAATTTTTTCATTTGGCAGTGTTCAATTCCTTGGTTTTCATGATCAGTTTACTTGTATACATGTCTGGAAAAATCATGTAAAATAATTATTGTTGTCTAGAATTGAAATTCTCTGTTATTATGAAATTATAGAAAATTAAATTTTTATATATTTCATTGGGTTATATGGTATTATTATGAATCATTATATAAAATGGTAGTTATAATCATTATTATTTTGACATTTTTTCAATCATCATGAAATTATTATTTTTAATTAATTAATATTATTCATATATAGTAGTAATAGATCATTAAAAATATGTGATGAATATATTGTAAAATTATTTAACCATAAAAATGGTTTTATGGCCATACTTTAAGGTTTATTTGAAAAACGAAAACAAATCATCCATTAAGGCGGTAAATCGACACCTCATAGATGATGTTTTCATTTTCAGTGTAAAAGGGAGAGGAGAATGAGTTCGATGATAAATATTACATTATCTTAATAAAATTTAATTATATATAAAATAATGGATTTATCATGAATGTTTGGATAGAATTGGTAAGTATAGAATAATAAGAAAATAAATTAAATGAAATTGAAAGATAACAAAAAAATGATTTACCTCTTGAATTCTTCTTCATTAGAACCTCCTTATGGGACTTGGAAATGGTATTTTCTTGAGACAAGAAATACCAGAACTCGGGGGAGTAGATTCTTTGTTTAAATGGGAAGAATAGAAGAAATATTCAAGGCTTTTATGTGTGAGTATAAAGGGTGGCCTGGGGTGGTATTTATAGTGGAGGAGAGGGGTGGTTTTTGAATATTTTATTCATTATTTTATTATTTTGCTTCATTAAAAGAAAAAGGTGATAATTATTGTGACTAAATATAGTAATTGTTCCATGTGATTTTGAACCAGTGGTTCTTACATCAACCATACATCATCTATGACACAATAATTCATGTATTTATCTTATACTTTAAATTACTGTATTTCACTATTCACTAATTATTCAACTATTTTAGAAAAAACCAAAAGAATCACCATAAATTTATTTAATGTGTAGAAGTAAAGTCAATTTTATGAAGATAAATTTCTAAATATTATAAATTTAATTTTTAATTAAAATCATCATTACTCAAAAAATACAAATTTTAAAATTATAATTGTTTTCATAATTCATTGAAATGTTAATTAAGGTCTCATTAAATTATATTATAATCACATGAAAATGATATATTAATTAATTTTTATATTTTATGTAAAAAAATTATTTTAAATCATTATATTAATTTTAAAATTATGAATTAACATTTATATTTTATAAAAATACCAGCACTTGATTTATCATTTTAAAAATATTTATCTACTTATACTATGAAATAAATGTATCATATTTTAATTTATAATATTCATAAATTTTATTTATAATTTCATAGGTGAGGTTATTATTATATTGTCTGAACTTCATCGTGTGAAGCTAGAATGGAATCACCTTCGCAAGAAGTTCAAGCTCATAAAAATCACTACTCGGACAATGTTGGCCGAGCCGCCCCAAGATTCTATCACCCTAGCACTCCTTAATCTATTGTCCTATGTTGGTGTTATAAGGGGTTATGTAACGAGACCATAAGTGCCTTGTGTAATCCTTTCATTTAAATAAAAATTGTGATTTCTTCTTATGGTGAAGTTTGTGAATTTTCAAATGTCCGGATAAATATAGTATGCATATTATTGATGAATTTTAGAAAAAGGATTTTTAAAAAATATTTTTTTCAACCTTAAATAATTAATAATGTGTAATTATTTTCAAAAAATGGTCTTCTACTGTTATGTTCAGTAAGAAATTTAGAGTCTAATAAGATCAACTTTATTTTTGATGAATAGTAAATTATGAATAGTGATTTTACGCTTATGATTAGTAATGTGATCAAATTGATTATGTAACCTCACTTAATAAAGTTTTAATATAATCTAGGCACCCTGATTAAATAATGTGATTCAATAAAATAGGTAAATAACTTTTTCAGAAAGTACTGGTTAAGTATTAGTTTTTTCAGATGAATAGTGTTTTTTATTTTAAAATTAAATTAAAAATATTTAGAAAATTATTTTCATAAAATAGAGTCCATTTTTGATATCAGAGCATCGATATTTGGTTAAGCTGAATTTTTGGGATTTTTCGGAGAAAGTTGAATTTTCGGTGAATAGTGAAAATACCGTTTTGAGTTTCAGGTGTTTAATGACATCATTAAGGATGTAATCATTATGAAAAAATTCTTGTCTACTTATGAATAGTAATATAAGGTATGAGGTGTCCCAAGTGTCCAATACCATGGGCAAGCCCATGGATTTTCCAATACCACCGATGAGGTGTCCCATGGCAATTAATGCTTTGTCCCCTCACTTCCCCTATAAATAACAAGCCTTTCATTCATTAATTTCATTTTCCAAATCCACCCCAACGAAGTTATGGTCTCTTTACCTCCAAATAAGTCATCCCAAGGTTCCCCCAAGCCCTCAATGTCCCGAACTTCGAGTTTTAAGAGTTATGTTTTAACGTAAGGGATCCTACCTCTCTCTTTCTTTTCAAGTACTCTCTTTTATGTCATTTATTTTTATTCTCCATGTTCTTATGTTGTAGGATGTTATTTTATATTCACATTACTGTAATTTTTATTTTCATATGATGAGATACCCCCTATTACTCTCGTCAATTCATTTTATGAATTTTTCAGTGGCGCCGTTAGGCTGCTGAATTTTTATAAGGGATTCTTTCACCTTTTTCATTTTCAAAGTTCTATTTTCATGTCAAGTATTTCAAGTTCCTTTTTCTTATGTTGGGGTATTATCTCTATATACATCATACAATCCTTTTATTTTCATATTATTAGAGACCCTATTTTATCTCATCAATTCATTTTTAGAATTTTTAAGTGACGTCGTTAGGCTGCCGAATTTTAATAAGAGAAAACTTATTTTTTCTTCCTTTCATGTTTTTCATTTAATATGGTATGTCTTTAAAATTTGATTAAAACGTTCTTATATCCTTTATATTCAATCCCTCTACAATTTTTTTGATCATTTATGAGTGGTTAACACATGTCCCATCTCTTTTCAATGTTTTTAACACCTTGTAACATAGCCGTTATGCTGCAGAATTTTCATCTCAAAATGTCTCTATCTTTTTCTCAAATTCTTTTATTTTTTTAAGTGAATACTAAAAGATATTTCTTCTACAGGGGTATTCACATATATATCAAAATTTTCTATTTTACATACATTAAATCTGCTTTCCTTTTCCATGGGTTTAAAATGAGATAAAGATCATGTTTTAAAAGAAGTTTTTAAAACATTATTATTATGAAATGAAACCCATTTATTTTATGTTATATGGGTTATTTATGAAATGTTGGATGATGATATATGTGGCTCACATTATAATAAATAAAAATTTAAGGTTGCGCCCTGATAGCGCTCCAATGCATTGGGTAATGATGTAATCTCTAGGGATTACAATTTTAACGATACCTTGGTGAATAACCTTGGTAATATTTTTTAAATGACACCTTGGGGATGGACCATGGTGATATGTTAACGATTGTCTAAGTTAAATGTGGTAGCCACATTTTCATGTTATGAATCATGTTCTTTTCATTATGATATTCCTTATGATCTCTTTCTCAAGCCTTAAAGTTATTTATCATGACTTTATTGATATATCTCAAGTTCACATGTAAAATGTTTCCCTTTTTTCCCTTACTGGGCCTTCTGCTCACCCTTTCCTTTGATGTATGTTCCCAGGTTATGATATGCGGTAATGAATTGAGGATGAACAAATGAAGAATTCTTTCAAGCTTTTAAGATGGATTTTTTTATATTGTCATGTATTAAGTTCCTGGTTTCCAAGACACTAAACCTTAAATATCCTCAGTTTTGTATAATGTAATGAAATTTTATGTGATAAAAAGGCGGGATTCTATACGTGGTCTTCTAATCCATGTTTTTTGAGGGTCGTGGTCTTCTAAGCCATGTTTTATGAGGTTCGTGGGTTCTAAGCCACGTTTCCCTGAGGTACGAGGTCTCTAGGGTCCCACATGTGCTAGTTACCCACAGGGATTACCCATAGTGCTCATTTGTGACAGTTTTCTTGTGATGCAATTCTCATTTTAGTGTGTTCATACATGATGTCTTATTGGTGAAAACCATATTTTAATCCAAAGTGGTTTCTTTTCATTTTGAAACATAAATGCATTCTTGGAACCTATTTTGAAAATTCAGTGGGAGTGAAATGATTTACTTGAAAATGAAAACTCATTACTTTAATTTGAAAAGAAGGAAAAACATTATTTTTGTATATCTTATTTTCAAACTGGCATGATTGGATTTCTTACTAAAGCCAGGGGTATAAAACATGGATATATTTTGGCATTCCTACTAAGCATCTCAGTGGTCATGCTTACTTTACCTTTCAATTGCAGGCTTCGGTCGTGGATCTCTTTTGGGAGTGAGTGTATTTTATGTTCTGTGGTGACCCACAGGATCCCCTAAGGTATGTCACGTTGCTTCATTGATTCCTTTGTCTACTGCCAAGTTGTTCGGTTTATTTTTTTCCTTTATTTATCTGCTTGTTCTATTTATGATTATTTTTCTTTTTTATGGGCTAAATCATTCCCAAATGGTTTATTTTGATGCCTGACACTAGTTGGAAGCCTGTGGGGATTGGGAATGCCCTTCGGGCCATGTCGCAAACCATCTCGGGTGACCGGTTCAGGGTCGACTGAGGTTGGTTCGTGACAATGCAACCCCATGGAAAGGATTTTAATTGTGGTGAAAAGAATACTATGTTATATCAAAGGTAAAATGAATATTTTTTCATACAATTAAAAATATAATCAAGATTTATTAGTTTATACAGATATATTTTGGGAAAATTAATAAAATAAAATATTCTCAACATCAGGTGGTGCATTCTATCTTTATGGACAGAGTATTTCATTGAAAAGAGGTAATAAATATTACACTTATCTAAGCCCAATAAAATTACAATATATTCTTTCATATCAAGGTTTTATGGAGTAATGGTGGATGAAGATGTATCTTCATAATATAGGGGTTGAAGGGAATAATTCTATCAAAATACATTATGATAAGTAAAGTTATATAAATATTAAGAAAAATGTATTCCATTACACATGAAAAAAGAACATTGAAATCAAATATCACATTATTAAGGAGAAAATTGAATATAAGGTAATGAAGATGGATTATGTTCCAACTAAACTATAGGTGAAAACATACTTATAAATGCCTAACCAAATGAAGAATTTGAACAATATTGACCGGATCATAGATCGGTCTACTCCATACATGTGAGTAGTGTGGATGTGTCAGCCCACTCCCTAAGGTATTGTGTGTTTTTATAGATGATATAATTTTTGAGTATGGGTTGGGAAAATCCTTGATCACTTTATGTCTTCACAAGATTAATTTTTTTTGTTTATAAAGGAATTGATAAAATTTTCAATCAAATATATAGAAGTATAAGGGTTAAAATGGTGTCTAAGTAGGGATAGTTTTTAAGAAATTGAAATGGGTGGGTGTTGTGAAATATTCCCTCAAGGTGAAGTTGTGTTTTTTTGGTTTCTTGTATTTTTTGTAAAATATAGTTGAAAGAACTATTTATAATCTTCAAACATTATTGTTGACAAAGTCTGTTGGTAAAGATCTATGATGGGGGACATATGTACAAATATGAAGTATTTATAATGAGATATATGTAGAACAAATCCATGAAAAGTATTATCATAGTATGTATGATCTGGAAGAAGTTTAGGATGTTTAATGTATGAAATGGAAACATTTCACTGTGTTAGCCTTTTTTTTTAAAAAAAGTGAAAAGTTATTTTTGAAGAAAAAAATGATTTTTGACAAAAAGATAAAAGTATTATGAATGAGAGTACATTTTTTCCAAAAAACTTAAAGTGATTATAAGAGGACACATTAATCAAATATGGAAAATGAACCCTTTTCAAGAAAGTTATATAGTTTTATGAAAGATCGAGTTTAGTGAAGTAAACATATTTATTTGAACTATGTAAAAAAATTCTATTTTTATGGTGAAGAAGATTTTTATGCTCAAGTAGACATCAATTATTTGAATTTTGGGGAACATTAAAATTTGCATGAAAGTTCGGTGTGATAAAGCTAGTTGAGTGAAGGTTGAGAATTTTGATAAATAGGTCTCTACATCCCCATCATTAATTTTATCCCACCCTTAAAGAATTTAAGGCCACAAATGTTATATAATATTTGTGTGAAGGAACTTCTTTTACAAAGTAGTTATGTTAAAATTCATTGTTAATAAAAAAGGGACTTGTGTAATAGAAATAAATTTATTTTTTTATAAATTAATTAAATTTGTTTGAATGGTTAGATTTTTATAATTGACAATAAATTTACACAAAAATTTAGGATATTTTTTTAGAATTATTTAAAGGTGCATTAAAGTGAATGTTTCTTGGGCCTAAAGAAGTTTCTAAGATATTATATTGTAAATTGGAATTCATAAGTTGGATGTAATGAGAAATCCATGACATACATCTTGTTTTTTAAACAAAATTTATTCAATAAATCAAAGGATATATAATTAACAAACAATGTGTACACTTTAGCAAAGAGAGTAGTTCGATTTCATTTCTTGTTCGGTAATGAACCGAGGTGGATGATGTATATGTTTTTTATGTTATATTAACATTTCAATATAATGGATTTGGTATATTAACACAATTACTTTGTAAGATACTTGGACTAGTCTAGATAAGGGTAAACCAGGTAAAACAGTTGTGTCTCATGTATTTTTTAATTTAAGTTTTTCTATTGATATGGTATTGACAGAGAAAAGTGTTGTGTTCAATAGTAAAAACAATCCAAATGAGGGGGTCTGTTTAAATATATCAAACCTGGATTCACTCCTCCACCGCTTTGGGTACTTATCCTATAGGGTCTAACCATTTATGCCAATATTATTCAAGTTCCCATGATTAATGGATGTTGTGTACACTATTATTCACTCATGTATGACTTTAATTTAGTGGATATAACATATTTACGGAAACCCCTATCTATAGATTATAATTAATATCAAACTCGTATATAGATATTTCATGTCAATATTTCTTTATTAATGGTTATGAAAAAACCTTTAATCATAAATAGCCTCTTTATCCTCCATGTGAAAGTATGAAAATTCCATTGTCAGATATGTTTTAATATCTACAAAAAGATCCTAGTTTAATTCAAAAACCATTTCAAAAAAATTAATTCATTGAAATATAGATATTTTTTTATTTGACGAAAACAACAGTGTAATGGTTCTAACTATGAAATGGATTTAGTATTCGTTTCTAGATCAAAATACCATGATCATACCATGAATCTATTTAATCTAATGAATTGTGTTCCTTCCTTCCATCCTTTGTAATTATTGAAATAATTATTTTTTCCCTTGGTCGATGTCATTTTTACTTCTTCAGTGGTATGTGCATCACAAGGCATCCATTTTTTAAATTTTTATAACCAACTGACCATTGTAAAAGTGGTGAGTAAGATTGAACCATAGAGACAAGGACTCTAGTTCACTAAAATTATCTCATCTGACAATGCTCAAATGAACAATCATATGAGTGAATTCAATTTTTTTTAATGTTTTTAATAAATCTAACTATTGAGAAAACGAACAAAACAAAATAAAATTCACTGAAAAAACTGATGATGAAATCTGAGTCAACAAATTGTGTTTGGTATGTTGACATTGTAATTAAACGACCCAGAATGCCAAAAAATCATTTCTATGATTAAATATTTATTTAGCTCAATTATCTACGGTTCAAAAATTTAGAAACCATTTTTTATAGGCATTATTGTTATATCTCATAATTTATTTAAAGTACCATTCTTTGGTGTTATAAATAAATTATGAGACACGTTTCAGTACCGAGCCAATTGGAGAAATGGAATAGCCCATTTATTATAAAGCGTTGTCTTCTATTGGCACTATAGTCAGTCAAAACTGTTAACAATTTTGGTATCTTCGAATCAACGAAAAATCAAAATGGTTAGTTTTAATTTTCAGATATTAATTCAATGAAAATATAAATAAATCATATAAAAATTCAAATGAAAATAAATACAATTGACCAAAACCACAAAATAAAAACATCACATGGCATGTGCAATATATAAATTATTGGGTCAACATCCCAATTGAAAATAAATTACACCGATCACAATTGAAAAAATACCTATGGTAATAAAATGCTAAATCATTAAAACCATAACCATGTTATCTATGAAAATAATTTTTTCGAGCTACCATATCACTGTGCAACACGCACCGATCTTCGAATGAAATCAGTCCAATGCACGCGTAAACATCATGACCATAATAGTAAACCATTCAAAATTGCACACCCATACAGAATCGACTTATGGTCGGGTCTGGCTAGCCACACACTGAAGGAGGAGGAGTTGCAATATGTGGATCACTATTCGTGCAACATATATGAGATGCACGAGGTTGGCTTGGTCATGTAGTAGGGTGGATACGGTGTCACAACTGGATGTTCTATAGGGAAGGGCAGGGGTGGGATGGTGGGAAGAGGGGGAGGGGCAGGGGGTGGGCAGCCAGATGAGGGGTAGGGGCAGGGGTGGGCCAACGGAGTGATAAAGGGTCGGTGAATTACAGGCATGAGAATGCTAGTTGACCGGGTGTCTGAATTTTTTTTAAAAAAATCAAATCAAATTTCAAAATTTCAAAATCCAATAAAATCCTATTGTCTAAAAAAGATAATTGTGAATAAAAAAATAAAAAAAAATTATTAAAATTATAAGAAATATAATTAAATTAAATTAAAATAATATTAATTATATGTAAACAAAAATAAATAAAATAAAATGCTAATGAAACTAATAATAATAATAATATACTGTTAATTAACCTATATAAAATTAATACTATTGAATAAAAATTCAAAAATACTAATATTTTTATATAAATTTCAAAAAATTATAAAAATATGTAAAATACTAAAAAACTATAAAAAGAACCTAAAAATTCTATATGTGGCTCCAAAAAACAATTAAAACTAAATAAAAAAAGTTATTAAAAAAGTGAGAGAATTCCATGTGCATCATTCATCCTCCACGTGATCACTTCAACTATAGAATATTTATCCTTATACCACAACATAAAATGTAAAATCATGCATATTGTTTATAGATATTTTAAATAATTGACTATTTTAACTTCATCTTTAAACCATAATAGTGAACCGTGATCATTTTTTCAAGACTACTATGATGTTAAAAAAATTACCTCAAAGGGTGATGATTTTCAAAAAATGGTCATAATATTTAGTGTGTATCAATATTCATTAGTGACAAACAACATAATTATAACATATATATACAAATATTATTTTTTAATGAAACTGTGTCATATAAAAGATGCATAGCCAAATCTTCTTAGAGATTCAATCCACCACACCATTTGGTTGAATAGTGTTTTTAAAGAATCTCTATTATATTGTGACAAAATATTATTATTTACAATATAAACTCATTTAACGATCATTGTATGTGTGTTTCTACATCATCCATAATATACACCCAAACATCCTTTCTAAGCTAGTGATTTTTCCCTCAATTTTTAACATCCAACTTAATGTATATCTTAGATTATATCAATGTTTTCTCCAACTAATCCACCTTGCAAGAAACATATTACGATAATTATAAATTACTCAATAAATTTATAATGAATCCAAAGTTTTTATTGATATAAAATCCCACACGAACTCAAAAATGAAATATATCATGCCCAAACAATTTCAATATCCATCTTCATTAAATACATGTGAACATCAAGAGATTTTTAGGTATGGAAATGATGTTACCTATAGATTAATTATGACTAAATAATACATTCAAATGTTTGGAAAAGATCACTATTTCATCACAAAAAACATGTTTTGAAAATTAGTTTATTATCGATTCCATAATATATTTGATATGTTGAATGGTAAGAATTTTTAAATGATAAACAAATAACTTTTTTCAAAAATTATTGTAATGTTTGGAAAAACCAAGGATAATGTCAAATCTAATATATATGGTAACATTATTTTTATATAAAAATAACTAGGATTATTTATAAATTATAAGGAACATATAGAGAAATCAAAAGTAATAAGTTTTTTTAACAAGATGGTGGCATGAATTGGTTTCCCAATTCATGCCTCTAAAGGGATTTAATAAAAAAAAGTGTAGCATTATAGACTTGAGGTGTAAATGGCTTACACCAGCAGGGAATAAAAGAGACAACATATAACTATGTCAATACAAACCAGCAGCAATATGCAAGCCAAGATCAAATCCAGCCTTCATCATCAACAATTTTGGAACTTATGGGTTTCACCACCACTATTTGGCGCATCATGGTTTTATCCCAGCAATGAATACCTTTTGATTTATCCCCACAGGCCCTGGATGGGCATGAATGCCTTCTCTTTCCTTGGGTAATATCTCCCGGTGTCCTGCTTGTCTAGTCGGCCGCTTCATGAGGCTTAAAATGTGGTGGTGGGAAGCTAGTTGATCATTAGTTAGGTTCATGATTTGATTTTATAATATATATATATATATATATAATCTATCATAATTTGAATTGAGAAATAATAATTATACATTATTCTCTAATGAATGTTGCTTCCAAATCCACCCATCCAACCCAATTAATGACTAAGGTCATAGGCATAAGACATAATATTTCCTCATGGTGTTCCAACTTGAAGTCTTCTACTATGATTTTGGTTTTCTTTATGTAATCTCCCATTATTTTTATTCTATTCATATTTATAATTTATAGTCAAGGGGGTAATTTTTCATTGAGACTTAAATTGAATTTTACAAACAATATGATACACCATTTTTGATTGATGCATCTAAGGTCTGGTGTGTGATGACATGAATCCACGTTCCCCATCCCTTTGTGAGTTTTGGGAGATTAAGGATACCAAAGATGTTTCTAAGCATTTTTGAGGTGTTTTGGTGTGAATAATAGGGAGTTAATCTAAAAAAATAAATTTTGTGTTGGGGAGCCTAAGGATTTACAATAGGGATATTGGTTATAACATAGGGTCCTACATAGTGGCCTTTTTTAGCTAATTCTTTTTTGAATGTGGTTGTATTGTAGTGGTAGGTTGCGGTGTAGGCCACTCTCTAGTGGATCAACATTGCAGAACTGAATGGGGGAGGTTGTAGCATAGGGGTTTCTTAGGTATTTCAATTTAGGGGTAATTATGTCATGGGATGAAGGATGTGGTGTAGTCCCCTTCCTTCAGTAACATGAAGTGAAGTGTGGTGTTTCTGGTTCCTTTGTAGTCCCTCTTCATTTAAATAGGATATACGCTATAGAGGGAAACATGGTTCTTGTATGTGATTTGACCAATGAGGGTTACAACATGGTCACTTGGGGTAAAATATAATATACCATGTGTTAGGTAGATATATGTTGTGGTCCTAGAGTCTTTGTTGTGGTCTTACAAAAAATAAAACTAACGATAAATACCCCTAATTCCATTTGAAACCACTTTTCTTCCATCTCTTACACTTATACCCTAAGCACCTTAGAGCGCTGTATGAAGGCCCGTGAATATCCTTTCGTCAAGGATTAATCCTCAGCTTCTTGAGTTTGATATTTGGACATCCAATTTGATTTATACATCCTTGTTCTAGAGATTTCACTCCAATTGATCTTTTTCCCTTTAATTCCATTGGTCCATGTTTTTACATTTTACCTCCATCACTCTAAAGGAGTAATGTTTTTCTATTTCCAGTGCATTCATAGAATATGACCCTTCAGAGATCTTAGGTTCCTTGTGGGGGAGGTGATAAGGGATCCACGTTGGCGTTCTATTTCTATTTCACGAATGTATTATGTTAGGGTTTGTATATTCATTTATTATCCTATTTATTTACATGAAAACATAAATGTTCCATGGGTTATCTATTTGGATAATAGTGTAATTAACATATTGAAGATTAAACTAGATAAAAAAATAAAGTTGGTTTATATTTTTTGATAGCATGTTGTTAATTTCCACCCTGATTATTGTTTTTTATCTGGACATTCCATATTGTGTGATATTTATGTTGTACATGGTAGAATGTTTTTATACTTTTATTAACATAATGGAATTGTTTAAATTGTTAATCAATATAAATCCAAAATTAATTAATTGGATTAAGAACTTAAATAAGAGGTATGCGTAATTAATACCGTGTTTCTTTTAATTTTATTTAATCAAATTATTTCAAAATTCATGTCAAATGGAATATTCTATTTCATGTTTATATGGAATTGGATAAATACATTTAAGTTTTAATTCTTTTTTATATGTAAAAAAATAAAAGGCATCTCCAATGAGAATTGTTCATCTCTTAGTTCATTGAAATTATTTTTAATTCAAAGAACATGTTTAGTACATATAATATCTTCTATATCTTATTCATTAGGTTTTCCATTGATGTAACATATGATAAATGAATAAATTAATTTAGGATGGAATAAATACGTGTTGTTTGATAAAGATAAACTCTTTGGGCCACGACAACCCATTGTCAATAAAGGCGGAATTCTGTGTGTTGGTGGCTATGAGTGATTGTTTTTAAGTGAAGGCTAAATGTGTTTTTTTAGTCCAAGTTTCCCTATTGAATATGATTGTTTATTGTTGTATTTTTTGTTCCATAGAAATTATCCTTAGTCTAAAATGTGATATAATCTTAGGATGGTTGATGAGATATGTGTGGGGGGCCTGATGTTCTGGAATTTGTTGGAACCTATGATTTAGCGATATATAGTGATATGAATGAAGGTATAAGGGATGTGATTAGGATGATGGAATGGTTTGAATCTAGGATTACCCATTCTGATACTAAAATAATGGGTTCTTTCATGTTTAATCTATTTAATGAGTTGGATGGATGAGTTTCTTTTTATCAGTATTCCTTTACCAACTACTTGATGTAGTTGTATGTTCTTGGTTATTGTTTCGGTGCGGATGTGCGTCGGGTTACGCTGTTCCGCCAAGACGCGTTCGCGCGTGCACCCGTCAACCCGAGGGGATGGGCGCGCGGCTTGTGGTCCCGCAGTCCCGCTTTCCAAGGGCGGGCGGCATTCGTCCCTTATTCAGGGGCGTCTGCTCCTTGATCGAAACCGGGATGATGGGATGTCGGCTCCTCCTTCCTTGGACGTCTCCTCGGAACTCGTCGCCTAATCCGGGTCTCCCTCATAGACTTAAGAATGTTCGTGAATCTCGTTCCCGGCGCCATATCTTCATGGACACCGGTTAATTACGCTGCTTCCGCCCGGACGCTCCAAGGAGTCTGGGCGGGGCAACAACCTGCAGTGAGAAGGCCGGGTGGCTCTGGGTGCTGGGGGCGTGTCGTAACACTGCGGCTCTGCACGTCTGTCTTCCGTCCCTAATAGGGCTTCTCGAAGGCATGATGGCCTGAGGCATCCCGTACTGGGTGCGGGGAACTGTGTCACCTGAGGTTTTCCTCAGCTTCCCATGTTTAACACGGGGTATGCCGCGAGTTTAACGTCCAGCGGGGACGGCATCGGACCGATCAACACGAAAAGTGGATCAGATGACAGAACCCCTTGCGGGGAACCTCCGACGCTGGGGCCAGCACATGGGCGGCTTCCCAAGTAACGTGGAGTGGAGTGAAGTGGCATGACCCCACCGGGATGTGGCGGCCCGGGTAAGGATCAGGATGGATGATGGAGTGGAGAGCTTGGACCCCGTAGGGGCTTCCTACGTACCGCGCGTTAGCACGGATCAAAGTCAACGTAGTTCGGGTATACAGTTTAACGTCATGCTGGACGTCGGCAAGCCGACTCACGAAGAGGTCGAGGCCGCCGGGCGGAGGATTGAACCGAACCACCTCGCACAGAGGGGGATGGAACGGCCGGGTGGATCACAGTTTCACGTCATGCTGGACGATAAAAGGAGAAATGGAAAAAGGGGCTGTGGGGAGGCACAATGGAGATACACACGGGCAGTCTCCCACAGGGGCGGATTCATAGGTGAATCGACGCAAGCGTGAACCCTGGAGGGGTCCACTGATGGACGAACCGATGTGAATACGACCGGGACGACCAGGTGGTGGGCTTGAACCTCAGGGAGGCTTCCTACGTACCCTGTTTAGAAGACAGGGATCAAAGTCCACATAGTTCATTCTGTCAGGACTTACGCACTTGAGGCAGCCCGAATGCAGCAAAACTCAGTTGGAAGGGACTTGGACCGAAAGTAGGAGACACCTCGATCCCAGTCACACCCTCTACTGGCTTCGGCAGTGGGGAAGCGCAATGGAGATACACATGTGCAACCCCCCACAAGAAACTAGGGGTTTGTAATACCCTACCCCCGTAGGGAAAAGCCGCTCCCATTAAACCGTCCCTAAAGAGGGGCAATCCCGACATCCCTGCAGAGACGAGCGGGTGGGGGCCACATCCAAACCGGGGGGGACCCTGCGTGCGAGGCACGAGATCGGGTGATGCGGATGGTTTAACGTCTTTCCGGACGAAGTACAGTTTAACGTCGTGTGTTGAGGACGAAGCGGACGGTTTAACGTCTTGCCGGACGAAGTACAGTTTAACGTCGTGTGTTGAGGACGAAGCGGACCGTTTAACGTCTTGCCGGACGAAGTACAGTTTAACGTCGTGTGTTGAGGACGAAGGTGCTTGGCAGTTTGACGTCTTACAGCGCGGACGTGGTACAGTTTAACGTCATGCTGGACAAAACACATGGCAGTTTAACGTCTTGCAGCGCGGACGATATGCTAGGCAGTTTAACGTCGTGCAGCTTGGACGTATGCAGTTTAACGTCGTGCAGGACGTTGGTGGCCGCCGATGGGTCCGTGTCACTTCGCGCAAGCCTGGAGGGTCGCACTGAAAGACAACGCACAGTGCGGGCACCCAGGATGAAAATCATCGGGCGCTACGCAGGCGGGTACCCTCATGGGGTCAAGGGGGGCCACCCTGACGGATTGCGCGCAAAAGAGGAGCTTTGCGCGCAAAACAGCAGTTCGGCGCGCAAAATGGCGGCTGGCGCGCAATTGGGCCAGCCCTTTGCGCGTAGATGATTGAGATTGCGCGCACCGGGCTTCGGACAGCGCGCGGGGGCAACGGCTCATTCTTAAATCGAATGGCCACTTTAAAAGAGAAGGGGGGGTGCGCTCAATCGGGCCGGATTGCGCGCACCCCGGGGGCAATTGCGCGCAAGCGGGTTCTTTTGCGCGCGAAGGCTTTAGGGTGAAAAATTATGCAAAGGAAAGGAGCCAAGGGGATTGCGCGTGAAGGCGAACCCCAAGACGCTATTGCGCGAAAGAAAGGAGGTTACCTGAAGATCGGCATTGCGCGCGGAAGGGGTTGGATTGCGCGAACGAGCGACGCTTCGGATTCTGGCAACCTTCAAAACGTCGGGGGTCGCCTTATATTTATAGGCAACCCCGGGCGCGGAATCCGGTCTCGGGCGCGCAATTCGCTTCGCGGGCGCGGAATCAGGACCCAGCGCGCAAAGGCGCCGCGCAGGCCGCGGGCGCGCAAAATAGCGCGCCGGCCCAGCGCATTGCGCGCATCCCGGGAGGATTGCGCGCCGCGACTCAACTTTGCGCGCGAGCCTCTGAAATTTCGCGCAAGTCCTCCGGGCCCTCCGGAACGTGCCTCTGACTCCAAATATCACTTCGCTTTCCGCATCCGGAGCTTCGTTTGGGAACAACGGACTTTTCCGGCGTCTACAAAAGCCCCCCCTCGGAATCTGGTCGGCGAGAGGTCGCAACGATCGGGTTCCGAGGGAGACGCCGGAATGCCGAAGTCCTGGGCGGCGCGGGACTTAGGCGCGCAAAAAGGGGCGCCGGGCGCGAACTTCGCCGCTGCGGTCGCGCAAAGCGCTTTCCGCGCAGCGCGGGCCCCGGCCTCACCTATAAATAGGGGCCCTGGGTCCCGCGTTCCGTACTCAGGCCTTCCGCGCGATAGGCTCCAACGCTCTCGTGCGCGAAATTGCCTTTTCCGGCGCGAAATTCGCCCGATCGGCGCGCAAAACCGTCCGGAATTCGCCTGTCTTTGCGCGAAAACCCGGAACTTTGCGCGACATTCTTCCCAATTGCGCGCCGTCCACTTGGATTGCGCGCCACCCTTCAAACTTCTCTACCAGCCTCGTCCGATCCCGCACGCTTCATCCCTTAACCCGCACGACTCCCGAAACTTCTGAGATGGCCGCGCACAGAGGAAATGAGGGGGATGCCGCCACTCGCAGGGCTGAGATGGCGACGAACGAGGAGGTTTACGGAGCCAAGGAGATTGTTTCCAACAATCAATCCTTGTTCGACTTACTAACGCCGGCCCAGAAGACATATCCACTGTCGGACAACCTGCCGCTCTGGAACTTCGGCATCCTCGATGAGGTTCCAGTGCCAGGGTTCGAGGTTGATGCGCCACGGACCTGGGTGAATCGGGAGGACGAGCTTCACCGCTATAACATCACCAACAATGGGCATCCTGCCAGGGAAACCAGGCACTTGGATGTCTACGTCCTGAACCCGAGGACGCGGACCATTGACGGGGGTGAGCCTACTGCGGAGAATTCTCCAGCCCTCTACTCGAGCACATATCGCCAGAGTGTCACTGACGACACCAAGGGCTGGCTGAAGGACTGGGACTTGCGGTCTGGGGGCAATTTCACCAGTGAGTGGGCCTGGGCGTTCTGGGTACGCCACACTTGCGATCACTTCGTAGAGGAGCTGCGGTACATCGGCCTGTTCGAGGCGGTGTGGACGTCGCAGTTCCACTTCTACCAGCAGTCCGAGCTCGGGCCGGAGCTGTTCACCCGATGGTCTCCGGATACGAACACCTTCCATCTTCACCATGGGGAGGTCGACATCGGTCTCTGGGACATCCACTGCATCGGAGGTATCCCGCTGGAGGGCTACCAATACGATGAGTTCCTGCCCCCGAAGAACATCTGGGAAGACAGGTCACAGACTCCCATCCTGACATGGCATCTCCTTGACCTGGCTACGCAGCGGCTTGGGATCAAGGACTTCCAGAAGGACATAGCCTACAATGAGTGGTTCGGCCAGTTCTTGGAGCATGACCCAGCGGTCAAGATGCCAGGTAGGGGGAAGCGGTGCCCGACCGCAGCTTAGAGGAGCCGGAACGGGTCGTACTGGCGGGTCCTAGAGACGGGCGACTACCGCTCATGGGGCTACCGCGTCATCGAGGCCCAGGACCCAAATGTCCGGTACGCGGCGTTCCTGGCCGCCTTTCTGAGTGGGTGGCTCCTGCCAGTGCGGGACGCGAGAATGGGCGTTCGCCCGGCGACACTGGCGATGGCGGGCGCTATGGCCGCCAACAAGAGATACAACCTCGGGGTCCCAGTGTTGGCGAGGCTGTATGCCATCCTGGGACGCATCTCACGAGGGGGGTCGCCACGAAGGATCTGTGGGCCCTTTCAGTTCTTCCACGGCTGGGTGGCTGCTCACCTCGGTGGGTACACGTTTCCGAACGCCATCATTCCTCCGGGCAACGGCCTGCGACCCTCCCTGCTGAACATCGCGGGGGTCGCTCCGATGACCCTAAGTGAGGAGGGCGTGCGGATCCGGATTGGCAATCATGCCAACTTCAACTTTAGTCCGTTCCCCACTCCCGTCGGCCAGATGATCGACAATGGGCAGGGTCAACTGGAGCAGCATGAATACTTTCTGAACATGCGTGGCGGGGTGCTCGTGGCTCGGATCGACGGGAAGGTGATCTGCGAGCCTTACGTGCCGACCCGGTTCGCCAGGCAGTTCGGGTGCCTTCAACGGATGCCGAAGAGGGTATTCACTGTTGTCCGGGAGGAGACGAACCCTTGCGTTCTTCGCCAGATGTGGCTGATGTTTGCCGCTTTTGGCTCTGGCGACGTCATCACTCTCCCTCCTACCGGGGTTGACGCAGGCTTGGCAACCGAGTACGCCGAACACTGGGCCATCGCGTACCCCGAGGGGCTTCTACGGAAGCCTGTTCGGCGGCTCGAGGTTACCCGTGCGGAGACCGGGCGTCAAGGAAGGAGGCGAGGCACCGCCACACGGGGGAGAACGGAGGCGCGCCAAGCAGCGGAGCCGGCACGGGCAGGGACTTCGGCGGCGGGCACATCGTGAGCTGCCGCTACGACCTCGGCGCCCAGAGAGGGGGCACGCGTGGTGGTCGAAGAGCGGCCCGGGAAGCAGGTGAGACGTCTGCTCGAACCCTCCCACGATGCAGTCTTCCCGGCGCTGTGGTCGGCCTGGATGACCCTGCGACAGTCACTGGGGACCGACGCCATCTGGCGAAAGATTCTCAGAGAAGGAATCCATCTGCCAGAGGTCGGGCGCCTCCACATTGCCGACAGGGTGGACTTCAACCAGCAGTATGCGTATCTGACGGCCATGGACGATTACGCGCGCCAACGTGGTCAGCGCGCGGAGCCATCCCTTCTGGTGAAGGTGATGCTTGGTCTCGAGCCCGCTCCGGAACAGATGCCGCCGGAAGAAGATGACAGTAGCAGCGAATCCGAAGAAGAGGAGTAAATGGGGGAGGATGAAGGCTCTGAGGGAAGATCCCATCAGGGGAGTCCGCGGGAGAGCAGCGAGGTGGCCGGCTCTGACGACGTTGATGTCACTGAGCTCCTCGAGGTCCGCTTCTATCCCTACTCAATCTTCTTCATCCATTCTCTTATGCAGCTTCTAACCCATTTCACCATCTTTCTCAGGAGCGCACGGATGTTGGTCAGGCATCCTCAGCGGGAGTAGGAGGGGCGCCAGCAGGACAAGGCGGGGGCCAGGCACCCATTATCGAATTGACAAGCGTGGAAGGGCTCCCTACTGCAACTGTTCCTGCGGCGGCCGGGATAGCGGAAGATGACGCTCCGAATTCCCGTAAGTCTCCTTACTTTACTGCTGGTGCTTGCCGTTGACGATCCGTGACTAACCATGGCATGCCCTGCGCAGTGATCTCAACACTGGAGGCCCATCGGGTTGCCGAACCCGGGCCCTCCACGAGTGGACCGGTGGCAGACATGCCGCCTGCTCCGGAACAGACTTCCCAAACCGAGCCGGCCCCACCAACTGCTGATCAAGGGGCTGCGGACGTCGACGGTGCTGCCATCGGAGAGAGGTTGGGGGCTGACGAGGGTGTCAGCGCCGCTGGGGAGAGAGAAGAAGGTCGCCCGGATGTTGGGGAACCTATCCCTCGTGAGGACCTCCCAGGGGCGAACCCTGCAGCAGACCTGCTGGCTGCCTTCCCTGCCTACCGGTCTGCCGATCCCGAGGAGATGGACGACTCAGACACGGAGGCGGTCGAGGAGAGCCGGGTAACGCGCCGTAGGGGGTGGAAGTGCATCCAGCGCTTCCTCAAGCGAGACCCGTCGGAGTGGCTGGGGCGCATGGGATCACTTCAAACCTGGCTGCGCTTTCTGTGTGCCGGGGGAGCTGATGCTCAACGCCTCCATCTAACGGTCCGTGATTTCATGGCCTAAAAGATGCGCGAGAGCTGCCGGTGTGCCGACGTCACACAAAGTCGGGACATGTCGGAGAGCACGCGGTCGCTCCTCGCGGCGGAGCAGGAAGTCCGGCGCCTCGAAGGGCAGGCGGCAGAGAAGGAGGCCTTCGTCGCAACGTGTACCGAGCTTGTGGAGCAACTAGCAGCCCAGCTGGTTGACGCCCAGGTACAGCTGACGGAGGCGGGCCAACAGATGGTCACAATTCAGGTCGAGCGGGAGCGTGCACAGGCCAGAATCGACGAATTGCGCGCTGCGACCGCCGACGAAGAGAGGGCACGCAGAGAGCGAGAAGCAGCTCTGGAGGCCACCAGCCAAAGCGTAGCGGTATTAGAAAGACTCATTCAGCACGCTAATCCCTAAGGGCTTTGTTTTTCCATTCCCAAAACATTTGCTTCCGCTACTTTGATCCATCTGTATGAATCAATATATTTATCTGCGTCTTTTGGCTTAACATGCTCAACCACAATTCACTGTCTTGCGGGAGCGTTAACCAAGCATCAGGCATCCATAGTTGGGCCTGGATTGCTGGAGAAAAGAGGGAGGTCATTCCTAGGAAAGGAGACCTCAAGCCTAATCAATGTATCATCCCCCCAACTTGTTCCAACACACGAGCGGGACAATGCTAGGGGCGTTGAGATTTTATCCAAACATAGGGAAATGAGAAAGGGTGAATCGCGTGTCCCGAATCCAGACATCCACAACGGTCGGCCTTCCAGGAAATGCCCAAGACGGTAGGCGGACAGTGGATCGACCATAACAATTGCAATAGACGGACCGAAGGTCATCATTCATATTGCAGGAGGTGGACCACATGTCATCATGAATACCGCCTTGGGATTCCTTCAGACACAAGGGTGGAAATCCAAATCAACAGGGCATGCGAAGCGTGGGGTGAAGTGACGATTGTTCGGACGGAATCCAACGCTCTCAAAATTGTGCCACCGTGGGGAAAGCGTATTAGGCGGATGCACTAATCTGGCCGTGAGTCACCTCAATTCTCAGACAGCACCTCTCTGACGAGGAAACCGTCGCTTCCCATCCTTGCGATGGGGCATCCCGAGCTGAATCGGGGAGAATATCACAACTGCACCACTCTACCCGAAGTCAGGCCAGACGGCCGGCGACGAGGAGGGGCGGGACTTAACGATCCCTGAGGCTGGACCCGAGTCGGAATGCCCGGGCGTTCCTACGTACTCCATCAGGCTGGAGATCAAGCCACACGTAGTTCTGAGAGTGCAGTTTAACGGCATGCAGGACGTAAGACCCCATTTGGGGAGATCTTAGTTTAGGGTCGTAGAGCTCGGACCATAGGGGTTAGATCATAGTTTAAGGTCTTAGAGCTTGGACCATAAGGGCTAGATCTTAGTTTAAGGTCTTAGAGCTCGGACCATAAGGGGAGATCTTAGTTTAAGGTCTTAGAGCTCGGACCATAAGGAGAGATCTTAGTTTAAGGTCTTAGAGCTCGGACCATAAGGAGAGATCTTAGTTTAAGGTCTTAGAGCTCGGACCATAAGGAGAGATCTTAGTTTAAGGTCTTAGAGCTCGGACCATAAGGATTAGATCTTAGTTTAAGGTCTTAGAGCTCGGACCATAAGGAGAGATCTTAGTTTAAGGTCTTAGAGCTCGGACCATAAGGATTAGATCTTGGTTTAAGGTCTTAGAGCTCGGACCATAAGGAGAGATCTTAGTTTAAGGTCTTAGAGCTCGGACCATAAGGACCTCAAAGCACGCCACATCGTGGTCATATCCCCTGGATATGCGAAGATGCACTGAGGGATAGTGTCAAGAGTGTCGAGGTTTCGCCTGGTCAGAATGGGAGGTGGGAAATGTGAATCATACGGCCATTCACTCAAGGACTGGGGGCACCGGCGTAATGATATGGGAGTACTGCCGACCGTGGCGGAAAAGCAGCATCAATATCGCACTAACCGTTGGTGGAATGAGGCAGCAAACGAGCATAGACCGCTCAATCGCAGGATTCATATCGATTTGCTGCCCGAGGCCATTGGGGGTACCGGCCCGAGTCGATGGGAGAGCACTGAGGCATTGTGTCCGAACCGTTCACGGGGGCTCCACCCAGGGCATAGACGACGGGTCCGAATGAAAGGGAGCACGAAGCCTGAAAAGTGAAGGAAACCTGACCAAGCGGATCCTGACCCTCCTGGCAATAGACTAGAGTACTCTTGACACCGGTGGACCACTGCAAGGGGTCGGGGAACACGCCTTGAGGGTGACCTGAAGGCGGCGGATTCCCCAGATAAGGGGGAATCTCTAAGAGGTGGGGGGCTGGACCCGAAGTTCCAAACATCCGGGCGTTCCTACGTATCCCATAAGGATGGGAATCAAGCCGCACGTAGTTCTTGAAGCGCGGCGCAACACAATCGGGAACCAGCGCGGGGAAGAGTGCGGGTCTGACCCTCGCACACAGAAGGAGCGGCATTTGATATTTCTTGTTTGTCCTTAAAGATGAATGGTTTTTCTTTGTGCGGCGACATGCCTGTGATTGAGAAATCTCTGGCGTCGCCACAATAATCAAGCCACAGAAGGCATTGATGAATGGCGTGGTTATTAACCAGCGCCCAACATGAGTGCCCCCTGAGGGGAACATCACGATGCAGTGCCGTTTCTCGTCGGGCGGCCAAGACGATCACAGTTTACGGTCGTGTGGTAGGACCAGACAACACAGTTTAAGGTCGTGTGGTTCGGACCATGGAGGAATCCGCTTATCGCGGTACGGCGGACACGGCGGAGGTGGGAGCATACCCAGCCCTACGGTCACGCACGATTCCAGGAGAAGAGTCTTGGGATAGGGGCCTGCGTATGTCCATCACCCGAGGGGCAGAGATGCTAGCCTCCAGATATACTGGGCCCAGAACGCGATTGTTCGGGCGAATCCTTCCTCCTTATGGGGACGAGGGTCCAGCTACGCATGGCCCTTAGGGAGGATATCCGCATATATCCTTGGTGCTCAGATCATGGGAGCCTCGAACGACATCATTACCTTGGTTGGTCTGCCTAACGTGTAGAGGTGTACTGAAGGTCAGTATGAAAAGAGTGTCAAGATTCCACTACAACGCACAAAGGCGGAGTGTGATGAGGATTGCGCAACCAATGTTCAGAGCCTGAAAGAGCTGACATGGCGATCAAGGATGTTGCTGACGCATTCGCAACACAACATCCGATCGCGTCAGCCTAAGACGGGGCAAGCAAACGAGCATCGACCGCTCAATCGCAGGATTCATATCGATTTGCGGCCCAAGACCCGCCGGTAAATCGACCCGGAGCGGTAGGAGAGCACTGAGGCATCGTACCCAAACTGCTAACGAGGATCCCTTTGAGTGAAGGCTCGAACAAGAGGAAGCGCGAGGCCTGACAAGCAACACAGGACTTGTCGGGGTTGAATCTGACACTACGAGTCATAGACCGTAGTAACCAAAACATGTTAACAGATCACCGGAAAGGGTCGAAGGACTCACCCTTAGAGCAACCAAAAGAGGGCAGATCCCCGTGATCAACCAAGGGACGAGGCTGGACCTAAAACACAAGCGTCCAGGCGGTCCTACGTATCCCATAAGGATGGGAATCAAGCCGCACGTAGTTCTTGAGAGGCAGTTTAACGTCATGCAGGATGATGAGGGGTGTGAGGTAGTCCCACACACGGGGGAGGCGTACGGCGCGACCTAGTAGACCGACGTGAATGAGGACATAATCCCCCGCTCACGCGATACGCCTCGCACAAAAAGGAGGGGAACTGGGGCCAGAGGCCCAACGCGGGATAGAGATTCCCGGGAAATGGGGCTGGGCCTGAAACATGAATGTCCAGGCGGTCCTACGTATCCCATAAGGATGGGAATCAAGCCATACGTAGTTCTTTGAGAGGCAGTTTAACGTCATGCAGGATGATGAGGGAAAAAGAAGGGGGGAGCAGAAGGCATCCCCAAACGTGGGGGGCATACAGCGTGGCGAGAATACCGACGTAAATGAGGACATAATCCCCCGCGCACGCGATACGCCACATACCCAGAGGCAACTGGACCAAGGGCCCAGGATGGGATGGAAATTCCCGAAGGATGGGGCTGGGCCTGAAACATGAATGTTCAGGCGGTCCTACGTATCCCATAAGGATGGGAATCAAGCCGCACGTAGTTCTTGAGGGGCAGTTTTACGTCATGTAGGACGAATGCTGAACAGTTTAACGTCTTGTAGCTCGGACGTAGTGCAGTTTAGCGTCATGCAGGACGAAGCACTTGGCAGTTTAACGTCTTGCAGCGCGGACGAATGCTGAACAGTTTAACGTCTTGTAGCCTGGACGAATGCAGTTTAACGTCGTGCAGGACGTGGGCACACTCAGACAAAGTACTGCTTGAGGAACCTAGCGTTGGTGGGAGGAGTGACACGCTCACCATCCATAGTCGCTAGGGAGTACGCGCCATTGGGATAGACCTTGTGGACAACAAAAGGTCCCTCCCACTTGGGCTCCAACTTGGGCGGCTTCCTGCCGGGGATCATCGGCGCTCTTAGGGCTAGCACTAGATCACCCTGTAGGAAGGAGCGGAGGCGAACCTTCTTATTGAAAGCTCGAGCCATTCTACTTTGATGCCTCTCCAAGTTGTGCAAAGCGCGAAGTCTATTCTCATCCAGTGCTTCCAACTCGACTAGACGGGCTTCAGCCACTCTGTCCGGCGCTTGCTGGTCGTAGACCGCAGTGCGCAAGGACGGTAACTGGATCTCGATGGGCAGGACGGCCTCAGCTCCATACACCAGGGAATAAGGGGTCATCTGGGTGGAATTGCGAGTCGTCGTCCGATAAGCCCAGAGGGCATTGGGGAGCTTGTCCGGCCAACTCTTCTTGTTCTGACCAACCATCTTTTGCAGAATGTTAGAGAGGGTTTTGTTAAACGCCTCGATCTGTCCATTCGCCTGCGCATGATAGCGAGATGTATGGTTCGAGCGAATGTTATACTTGGCGTACAACTTCTTCAACTCGGTTGCTCGGAAATTGGTTCCGTTATCCGTGAGGATAGCGTGAGGCACTCCAAATCGATAGATGATGTTGGAGGTCACGAAGTCAGCGATCGAACAGGATTTGACCTCTCTGAGCGGAATCGCCTCTGCCCATTTGGAGAAGAAGTCCGTGGCGGTCAGAATGAACCGGCACTGGCGAGCTGTCGCCGGTGGGTAAGGTCCCACAACGTCCAGACCCCAGACTGCAAAGGGCCAGGAATACCTAGTGGTATGGAGAGGCTCCGGCGGCCGATGCACAAAGTTCGCATGAACCTGGCACGCATGGCACCTCCTGGCATACTCGATGCAGTCATGGATCATAGAGGGCCAGAAGTATCCCAACCTCCGAATCTGGTGGGACAGCTTCGGCCCAGTCTGGTGGGCGCCACATGAACCAGCATGAACCTCTTGCATGACTCGTGGGATCTTAACTCCCTGAAGGCAACGGAGGAGAACACCATCAAATCCGCGTTTGTAGAGGATCTGCTCCAGGCCGGGACTGATCTGGAGGACGAACTGCGATGCGCGGCGTCGAACTCGCTCGCGCTCGGCCCGATCCAATGGAAGAATTCCATGTTGGAGGTACTCAACCAAAGGCGTCCTCCAATCAGGGGCCGATCCGACTGTCATATCTGGGGTACTCGGGGCTCCGGGCATAGGGGCAACCGTGGTGAGATTACTTACCAACGGGCCAAGATCTTCCTCCGGGATAACGGGAGCGATGAGCCTGCGGCGCGTCACGCGGACGATCAGGTTGTCCTGTTCAGGCTCCGCAAGTGACGCGGCAAGGCTGGCCAAAGCATCTGCTCGACCATTCTGCGATCGGGGAACATGGACAATTTCCGGCCGAGAAGGGAACCGGGCCATCAGAAGGAGGGTGCACTCCAACAATGGCACAAGTTCCGGCTTCCTGACAACGTAGTCGCCATTGATCTGCTTAACGACCAGCTCGGAGTCCCCTTTCACGCACAGACGGGGCACGTCGATCTCGAGAGCCAACTCGAGGCCGGTGATGAGGGCATGGTATTCCGCCTCATTGTTGGTACAGCCCTCTGACAACAGGAAAGAGTATGGCAGCACGGCTCGCTCCGGGGTAATGAAGACGATGCCCAATCCCACTCTGTTGAGCTTAGGATTATCGAGTCTTCTACCGGTGGGGCTCCGGGAGGCACCGTCAAAGTGCAACTGCCAGCATGGATCGGTTCGATCAACCGAGAGAATGGTCTCATCAGGAAAGCCTAGATCCAGCGGCTGATCCGCGGAGGTCGGGTGAGCTGCCAGAAAGTCTGCCAATGCTTGCCCTTTGATGGCCTTCTGAGACACATACCTGATGTCGAACTGCTGGAGAATCACAGCCCACCGCGCTAGGCGGCCAGTCAACATAGGCCGGCTCAGGATATATTTCAACGGGTCTACCCGAGAAACCAACTGTACCTCATGGTGCTGCAAGTAGTGCCGTAATTTCTGTACGGCAAATACGAGCGCCAGGCAGCTCTTCTCGATGGGGAAATACCTAACTTCCGCATCGAGGAGCATGAGACTGAGGTAATAGAGGCTATTCTCCGTTCCCTCGTTGTTCTTCTGGGCGAGAAGGGCACCCAGGGACCGTTCCAGGGCGGTCACATAGAGGACCAGCGGCTTCCCGGATACGGGCGGCATCAGGACCGGAGGTTGAAGCAGGTACTGCTTGATTTCCTCGAAAGCGGTCTGACACTCTTTATCCCATACATAGGTGGCACCTTTCTTCATGAGCCGAGAAAAGGGCTTACACTTGCCGGCCAGATTCGCGATGAATCGGCGTATATAGGCTAAGTGGCCTTGGAACCCTTGTAGTTCCCGGACGGTACCCGGGGGAGGCATCTGGCTAATCGCCCTGATTTTCTCTGGGTCGATCTCAATACCCCGGTATCTTACCACAAATCCAAGGAACTTTCCGGAGGTGACCCCAACGGCACAATTCAACGGGTTCATCTTCAGGCTGCGAGACCGGAGGAAGCTGAACACTTTCTCAAGATCTTTGAGATGGTCCTGACGCTGGCGCGATTTGACAACCAAGTCGTCGACGTAGCATTCCACCAGTGTGCCGAGGATTGGCTTGAATATGCGGTGCATCGCCCGTTGATAGGTGGCACCTGCATTCTTCAGGCCGAAAGGCATGACCCGGTAGAAAAAGGTACCTTGGGGGGCCCTGAAGGCAGTGAACTCCTCATCCTCAGGGGCCATCCGAATTTGGTTGTATCCGGAGTATCCATCCATGAAGGAGAGGGATTGGAACCCTGCCGTGGCATCAATCAACAGCTCTGTCACTGGAAGGGGAAAATCATCCTTCGGACAGTGGCGGTTGAGATCGCGGAAGTCGATGCAGACTCTAATCCGCCCGTTCTTCTTCCAGACCGGCACAATGTTGGCCAGCCATTTGGGGTACTGAACTTCCCTCACGAAGTTGGCTTTGATAAGATTGTCAACTTCGGCCTCAACCATGGCACCGTGAAATGGGTGCATCTTCCTGGGAGGCTGCTTGAACCCGCGATGGTTCGCCGGGAGACCAAGACGGTGGACGACTACCTGAGGATCTAGCCCCGACATCTCATCATAGCCCCAAGCGAACACATCACGGTGCTGCCTGAGAAAGTCCACGTACTGCTGCCGCTCCTCAGAGGGCATGGCGGCACTGACCAATGTGGGTCTTGGATCGGCCTCGGTTCCAAGGTTCACCTATATTAACTCATCGACCGTGGCGGGGACGCCCTCCTCAAAGGCTGGGGGTGCGTCTTCCATATCCTCTCCGCTCGGGGAGGGATCGTCCACGGGAGAGACTGCGTTGGAAACTGCATTGGGGCTACCAGATCCTGCTGGGCCACTGGTGCTGGCGCGGGCGGTCGCGGCCATCTCATCAGGAGACTCGCGGACCGTCAAGACCATGGCGACGTCCAACCGGTGAATCGGTAGGACGTAAGCGTCATCCAGACTTGCCCAGGGATCGCTTGCAACAGCGACAGGCTCAACCTCACCTGCCAGGATCTGCTTATCCTTGCTCTTGTAATAGTCCGCGTCCATATAGCGGGCTTCACATGAGGCAAAAGGAGAGGAATCTCCTTGAAGCACGCCTACTCGACCATTAAGGGAGTATTTGAGGCATTGGGGGTATGACGAGGGAACCGCCGCGTGAAGGTGAAGCCATGGCCTGCCCATCAATGCGTTATACGCAGTGTCCTGAGAGACCACCATGAATTCGGTGTTGGCAACCAAGTCACCGAACTGGGTCTTCAAACGTATCTTGCCGACCGGGGTTTTCTCGGTGCGATCGTACCCCTGGATCCTGAGGTCGGAGGGAATCAAGTCATCCTCAGACAACCCCAATCTCCGGAGCGTCCGAGTTGGAATCAGGTTAATCCCGGACCCCGTGTCGAAAAGACAGCGCCGGACTTCAAGGCCATTGAACTGGCCAGTGACATACAGCGGACGAATGTGTCCCTGTATAGGAGGGTCTTCATCCTTACCAGAGAACGAGATAACTGCCTGACATTCGGCGTCCTCGATCGTTTCTGCGTGAAAGGCTTCTGCAGCCGCAACCTCTGTCTCAAACTGGAGGGGGCTTTTCAGGGCTTCAGCGAGTGCCTCGCGCATCTCAGATGACATGCGCAGAGCCTCAAGGATGGAGAGCCTTGCTGGGATGTCGGCCAAGTGCTTCAGGACATCATACTTTTTAGCCAAGCGCGAGCCCCTGGTTGCAGGAGGTTGCTCTGCGGTTGGAAGCATGACGGGCCTTGCCGGTTGGATCGGCGGCCGACTGGTACTTGGTGCATCTCTCTGTTCACTGGCTGTAGTCCGGGAAATGGTCACCGTACTGGGGTCAGGAGGCCGGGATGGACCCGTGGTAGGGCGGAGCTGGTCGTGACGCGGCTGAGGCGGTTCTGCCTGGTCCCACACCACAAACAGCGGCGGAGGCGAATCCGTCATCCCCGAATGGGGGGGCGGCGCACGTTGCGCTCGGTTTTGAGCCTGCTGCCTAGTCTCGGTGGCGTGCACGGCCTGGCTGGAGGCACCAGCGGCTGTGCCCCGGCGACTCCTGCTGCTGCGGTTCTTCCGACGGTGGCGACGACCGGGGACACTAGGGAGGTCCACCTGGTGTTCTTCAACGTCGGGAACCGAAAAGGGATTTACCAGCTCGACGGTGTTAACCGAAGCGTACCCAATACCGTCATCGGACGAATCATCCATCGCCGGGCGGATCCGAGGAGGGACCCCCATCTCCGGGGGCATGAAATCGCCGAGAGTGCGGGATAGTGGCGGAACCGGCGGGGCGCGCTCTTCCTTCTTGCGCTGCCGCCGTTTGCTCCTCTTGGAAGAGGCAGGCTGGGACGACGATGCCGAAGCAGCACCCGCAGATTCTGGGGGCTCAGGCTGATTCGAGCGCGCACGGATGATTCCGTGGGCGCGAATGGTCGTCTTGCGGGCCATCCAGTTATTATACTTCTGGGATCCGCGGTTGGAGACCAGCTGCCATTCGTCCTCGCTGCCACTATCGTCATCTGATCCCACGAACACGCCCGCCACTTGTGCTGGAGCTGGGCCCAACCTGATTACATTGTTGTTAATCTGGTCTTGGAGCCAATCCTTAAACACATAGCACCGCTGGATGGTGTGCCCCAGGGCCCGATGGTAGGGGCAGTAGCGGGGGTTATTCGTAAGATGTGCCTCCTCTGGCTTCCAACACTCAGGCAGTCGCACAATCCTCTGCTCCAGGGCACTCCGGAAATAACCGAGGACCTGATCCTCGTGGAATGAGTAAGTCAGGTGTCGCGGGCCCCTGGGACCGTGGTCTTGACGAGGGGCTGGAGGGGCCGGCCGAGGAGGTGGACCCTGATTATCTCGCCTGGGTTGCGGCGGTACATTACGCGGAGGGGCCGGCCGGTTCTGAGGCTGCCGCTGCTGGGCCGGGAACTGAGCCCGTGGAGGCGGGTTCCTGTGAGGCTGTGGAGCTGGCCTCGCCGGCAGCAGCTCCAATGGCCTGGGGGCCTCTATCTGGGCAACAGCAGCGGGCTCAGCCCTGCTGACTCTCCTTGCAGGAATCATAGGAGGCAGCGGGTGTGCCTGGATGGCCTGTTGCAGGGCTTCCTCAAGACGTTGAGCTTTGTCTGAGAAGTCCCTGAACCCTCCGGGGTAATTTTGAGTGATCAGGGAAGGGACCAGCTCGGTCTTGACGTTCCCGACGCACATTGTCAGCAACTTCTCCTGAGTCAATGGCATGTCAAGGGAATACGTGAGACCCTTCCATCGGGCGACGAAGTCCGCGACTCGCTCATCAGGCCTCTGCTTGCACTTGAAGAGGTCTGCGATACTTGTCTTCCGGGTCGTGGAACTGAACTGGTAGAGGAACTGTCTACGGAGGTCCTCCCAGCTGGTTACCGACCCGACGGGGAGCTGGCTGTACCAGACAAATGCTGGCCCTTCCAGTGTCTGAACAAAGCAGCGAAGCTTAGCGGCCTCCTGCTGCGCCGGAGTCCCCAACATAGGCCCGCACCTCGAGTTGAAGTGGGCTAAATGCTGTGGCGGATCTCCAGTCCCGTTGAAGGGAGCGAAAGTGGGATTCCCGAATCCCGGAGGCGCCGGAATGTCATCCACCCATGCTGGGTAGGGCTTGCCGTCCGGTGGGATCGCCACCTGCCGAGTCTCTAAGGCCTCCAAGCGGGCAATGAGTGCCGCCATCGGATTGTCCGGACATGGGTTCCAGTCCTGGCGAGGATCTCTAACCACGAGCGCATTGCATGGACCTTCAATCGGGTCGTCGACCGGGTCGTCGAACTCGGCAGCTCGTGGGATGGCGGGCGGAGCGGCCCTTGGGGCAGCGGGAGGAATCCGAGCGGGGTCTCTCAGGTAGTCACGCCGCTCGGGAGGGTGCGGCGAAACATACCGCGCCCTCTTGCCGTAGGCAATGGCCTCTCTCCTGTCGGCGAACACGGCGTAATCACGGTTGCCCGGGAGAGTCTCGTCGAGGGGCGGTTGTTCCGGTCCCTGCTGTCCTGGCCTGGGATCACCGTAGTCAGGCTGCCGTTCTGCAGCACGCTCGGTGAGGAGCTGGTCAACCAGCTTCTTCTGTTCGGCGAGCTGCTGATGTAGCGTAGCCTTCTCGGGATCCTCCTCTTCCCTCTGCATGGAGGCAGATGGGTCGGCGGGCTTTACAGCCTCGCTGTGCTCTTTTCCTTTACTGACGTTTCGGCTCAACGTCAGTGCTTCAGTGGGTGCGGGGAGCCCCAGGAGGTTCCTCTGATGACGAGTAACTCTCACCGATGGCTCTGACGACGGCTTGTCTTCGGGGGGGAATCCCCCGTCAAGAAGTTCCAAGTCGTTCCCCTCTCCCGACAGGTCAGCCATATTGACTGTCTCCGTCCCTGTGGATATACCCTCAGGGCCGCCCAGTGAATCGGGCTGTCGGCGAATCACACTGAAGCGTAGGGCAGCGTACTCCCCCCATCCACGGATATACACGTGGGGAGTGGCTTCCTCGATAACTTTGCGGAGTACTTGGAAACACTCAACGCATCGTTGTTGGAGGGCCTCGTGGTGCTCAAATGACCCGGGGTGCCGAACCGCGGGGAGCATGGCCAGGTCAATTTGACGGCACTGCTCACCAATATCCTCCAGGTGCGCTTGACTCCCGGGGTATGGCATTTGTAGGCGGTGAAGACAGGAGCGAGTCTCCCGGAGAGTTCGGCGGAAGCATTCGAACTCATCCGGGGTGAGCGATTCGGGTGCATCAAAGCCCGGTCCTGCGACTGGCCAAAACTTCTCAGGGAAGTGGCCCTCTGCTAGGACGGTCCAGAAGCTCCACGAATCAAACTCGGGACCCAGATCTCCTTGGTCCTCTTCAATGGCTGGGAACGGACGGGGAAACGGCAGTGGTGCCGAGGCGGGCCGCCGGGCTGACGGGCTGGCCGGCGGTGAATACGGCGAACATGCCGATTGGCCTCCATATCCCGGGCCGCCCTCTGAGGGTGGCGGTGCCCTGGCTACCACATCACGATAGGACAGGCCGGCAAGCGAACATCCTGCCGTAGCATCGGTGCTCGCCGAGGGTGCACCAGATCGTGGTTCGACCGTCGGTCCCCAGAAAAAGTCTCCGGCTTCTCCGACCGAGACGGAAGGCACTTCCGGAGGGGCCGGTACCAACCGCAAGCTTGATCCTTGGGGGTCTACCAGGACCTCGTTACTCCGGATATACCTTCGGAGAGAAGCGGGGATCACATCGATCTCGCTCTCGGGGAGCACAAGGCTGACGTGCCGCATTCCCACCCCTGCCCGTGACTGGCAGGATTGGGGAAAGGGCTCTGTCGCCGAATCGTACTCCGCCTCTAAATCAGAGAAGCGAACCGGTCGGATCTCTGTCCGGAATTCCGTAACATTCTTCCCTCGGCGTCGACGCCTTGCCTTCCTGCCCCTGGGTGGTTCTTCGGGGCAGCGCTGATCTCTGTCCTGGCGTCCTCCGGCCGCACTGGTGCTGGGGCCAAGAGGACTGGAAACCAAGGTGCGAGGGGCACCGGGACAGATATCAAAGGGGACGCGGGGAGAGATGATTCCGGGCAGGACTCCGGGCCGGGATCGGAAGGTGGGATGACCCATGCCTCCTGGATCGGCCACACGGAGTAGATCCCGCTGGTGAATAGCGCTACCGCGAGGTGGTCCGCGGTGGCTACTGCCTGCACCAGCAACCGAGAGAGTCGACCCAACCTGCCTTTGGGGCGGTCGAGGCCTCGATCCAGGTCGGGCACAGAAGTTCCCCTGCTCAGGATGCGCAGGGGCCTGGCGACTGGAGCCAACAGTGGCTTGGGCCAATGCGGCCGCTGTTGCTAGGGCCCCAAGGTGGGCATCCTCCTCCGCTCGTGCCCGACATTGGCGTCGGGACAAACGAGTCGGGATGAGCAGCGCAGGCAGGTGGAGAGTCCGCTCTTCGACTTGAGAGGCCTGGCGGCGGTGTCGCCGTGGCCTGGCGGGAGCCCTTACCGTGGATCCATGGAGCGAATCCCGGATAGGGTGATCCCGGACATCTTCCACCTCATCCGCATAGGGAAGGGAACTGTCAGAGCGCTCCGGGGACAAGCTCCCGAAGCGGTTGGACGATGAGGTGGGCAGCGGTGCCTCCCTGCGCGGCCCTTGGGGGCGGCGGTGGTGGCGAGGTGCAGCCTCCTCAAGGTCTAGGCGAGCCATGTCCCGGGTGGGGATGACTCCCTCTTCCTCATATCTCCGCACCAGGGTGTTGATCACCCTTCTCTGGATGACCTCCGAGGGGGAGAGAGGGCGTGGTCGTCCCGCAATTGCGGCTGCTGGGACGGCTGTGGAACGGGCGGGACCGCGCGGAGTAGCCGCGTCGGTGTTTCCCCTACCTCTGCGCCAGTGGGCGGGTGGCGATCGGGCACTGGATCGGGCGACCTGATTTCTGAAAGCAGGGAGAATGACCCATTAACACTGACAGGAAAAAGGACCTTCCGTGGGGGGAACCCAGGCCCTCGACGTTGCGAGACGGAGTGCCCGATGTCCCTTCCCCAGCCCCTGGCGGGTAAGACTGAATGCTTGGCCGGGCAACACTCCGGTCTTCCAACACCTCTGAAAGCCATCGGTCTTCGTATCGAGGGGAAGAGATTCACGTCGGGTTCACCATTTTTCTGTTTCGGTGCGGATGTGCGTCGGGTTACGCTGTTCCGCCAGGACACGTTCGCGCGTGCACCCGTCAACCCGAGGGGATGGGCGCGCGGCTTGTGGTCCCGCAGTCCCGCTTTCCAAGGGCGGGCGACATTCGTCCCTTATTCAGGGGCGTCTGCTCCTTGATCGAAACCGGGATGATGGGATGTCGGCTCCTCCTTCCTTGGACGTCTCCTCGGAACTCGTCGCCTAATCCGGGTCTCCCTCATAGACTTAAGAATGTTCGTGAATCTCGTTCCCGGCGCCATATCTTCATGGACACCGGTTAATTACGCTGCTTCCGCCCGGACGCTCCAAGGAGTCTGGGCGGGGCAGCAACCTGCAGTGAGAAGGCCGGGTGGCTCTGGGTGCTGGGGGCGTGTCGTAACACTGCGGCTCTACACGTCTGTCTTCCGTCCCTAATAGGGCTTCTCGAAGGCATGATGGCCTGAGGCATCCCGTACTGGGTGCGGGGAACTGTGTCACCTGAGGTTTTCCTCAGCTTCCCATGTTTAACACGGGGTATGCCGCGAGTTTAACGTCCAGCGGGGACGGCATCGGACCGATCAACACGAAAAGTGGATCAGATGACAGAACCCCTTGCGGGGAACCTCCGACGCTGGGGCCAGCACATGGGCGGCTTCCCAAGTAACGTGGAGTGGAGTGAAGTGGCATGACCCCACCGGGATGTGGCGGCCCGGGTAAGGATCAGGATGGATGATGGAGTGGAGAGCTTGGACCCCGTAGGGGCTTCCTACGTACCGCGCGTTAGCACGGATCAAAGTCAACGTAGTTCGGGTATACAGTTTAACGTCATGCTGGACGTCGGCAAGCCGACTCACGAAGAGGTCGAGGCCGCCGGGCGGAGGATTGAACCGAACCACCTCGCACAGAGGGGGATGGAACGGCCTGGTGGATCACAGTTTCACGTCATGCTGGACGATAAAAGGAGAAATGGAAAAAGGGGCTGTGGGGAGGCACAGTGGAGATACACACGGGCAGTCTCCCACAGGGGCAGATTCATAGGTGAATCGACGCAAGCGTGAACCCTGGAGGGGTCCACTGATGGACGAACCGACGTGAATACGACCGGGACGACCAGGTGGTGGGCTTGAACCTCAGGGAGGCTTCCTACGTACCCTGTTTAGAAGACAGGGATCAAAGTCCACGTAGTTCATTCTGTCAGGACTTACGCACTTGAGGCAGCCCGAATGCAGCAAAACTCAGTTGGAAGGGACTTGGACCGAAAGTAGGAGACACCTCGATCCCAGTCACACCCTCTACTGGCTTCGGCAGTGGGGAAGCGCAATGGAGATACACATGTGCAGCCCCCCACAAGAAACTAGGGGTTTGTAATACCCTACCCCCGTAGGGAAAAGCCGCTCCCATTAAACCATCCCTAAAGAGGGGAAATCCCGACATCCCTGCAGAGACGAGCGGGTGGGGTCCACATCCAAACCGGGGGGGACCCTGCGTGCGAGGCACGGGATCGGGTGATGCGGACGGTTTAACGTCTTGCCGGACGAAGTACAGTTTAACGTCGTGTATTGAGGACGAAGCGGACGGTTTAACGTCTTGCCGGACGAAGTACAGTTTAACGTCGTGTGTTGAGGACGAAGCGGACGGTTTAACGTCTTGCCGGACGAAGTACAGTTTAACGTCGTGTGTTGAGGACGAAGGTGCTTGGCAGTTTAACGTCTTACAGCGCGGACGTGGTACAGTTTAACGTCATGCTGGACAAAACACTTGGAAGTTTAACGTCTTGCAGCGCGGACGATATGCTAGGCAGTTTAACGTCGTGCAGCTTGGACGTATGCAGTTTAACGTCGTGCAGGACGTTGGTGGCCGCCGATGGGTCCGTGTCACTTCGCGCAAGCCTGGAGGGTCGCACGGAAAGACAACGCACGGTGCGGGCACCCAGGATGAAAATCATCGGGCGCTACGCAGGCGGGTACCCTCATGGGGTCAAGGGGGGAGACCCTGGCGGATTGCGCGCAAAAGAGGAGCTTTGCGCGCAAAACAGCAGGTCGGCGCGCAAAATGGCGGCTGGCGCGCAATTGGGCCAGCCCTTTGCGCGCAGATGATTGAGATTGCGCGCACCGGGCTTCGGACAGCGCGCGGGGGCAACGGCTCATTCTTAAATCGAATGGCCACTTTAAAAGAGAAGGGGGGGTGCGCGCAATCGGGCCGGATTGCGCGCACCCCGGGGGCAATTGCGCGCAAGCGGGTTCTTTTGCGCGCGAAGGCCTTAGGGTGAAGAATTATGCAAAGGAAAGGAGCCAAGGGGATTGCGCGCGAAGGCGAACCCCAAGGCGCTATTGCGCGAAAGAAAGGAGGTTACCTGAAGATCGGCATTGCGCGCGGAAGGGGTTGGATTGCGCGAACGAGCGACGCTTCGGATTCTGGAAACCTTCAAAACGTCGGGGGTCACCTTATATTTATAGGCAACCCCGGGCGCGGAATCCGGTCTCGGGCGCGCAATTCGCTTCGCGGGCGCGGAATCAGGACCCAGCGCGCAAAGGCGCCGCGCAGGCCGCGGGCGCGCAAAATAGCGCGCCGGCCCAGCGCATTGCGCGCATCCCGGGAGGATTGCGCGCCGCGACTCAACTTTGCGCGCGAGCCTCTGAAATTTCGCGCAAGTCCTCCGGGCCCTCCGGAACGTGCCTCTGACTCCAAATATCACTTCGCTTTCCGCATCCGGAGCTTCGTTTGGGAACAACGGACTTTTCCGGCGTCTACAGTTATGCATATCTTAATGGTAGCATATGATTTTTCCTAAAGTACCTGAAATTATGGATTAGTGAATGATTAATTTTTTAAGATATGGGGCTAGTTCTTTCGGTAATGAAAATACAAATGTTAATCTTAACAAACCATGGACTCATATGGATTAGGGATGGAGAGCATAAACTTCTGTTGAGGATCATAATGTGTGTTTTAAATCAATTTTTATTGATGGTTAATTTAATGTGTCTTGGAATAATGATAATTACTTAATAATGAATCAATTAAAATAACTTGAACATTATAATGAAAGGAAATTAATTTAATATAACTCGATTTAATGCTTGTGTTCTTATAAGATATATAGTCCTTCGTAGTGATAGTCTTGTGTCTGAGTGATGATAGTTGTAGTTGATCCTAGGACTAGGTTATTCCCATAGTGTGGTTATGATATATATTATATCATGTATGTTTTTTAATTTCATATGATACCCCACCCATGCTAGTTAGGGTGACTAATACCCAATCAAATATGGGAGGGAGTTTTCTCTATCATTATTATAGTGACAATAGATGTTTGACTATCACCTACGACCCCATTCTATTATTTTGGTAAGATTATGTATTGGTATGCATGATGGTTACATTCCTGTAAATGTTTGTATATGGGCATAATGGATTATAATTATTTCATAGATATGTATCTCTAGATTTAGTATCCAAAGGATTATTATATGTATCATTTTATAGGGTGTTGTGTCTAGAGGTACCTTGCTCAGTGTATGGGTTGTGATTGAGTGAGGTATAATGCCTAATGCATGGAACATGTCATATGGATTGTGGTTGATCTCATAAACTAATTTAATACTATGTGGATATATTCCTTGGGAGGAGGAGATGCTGTTATGTATGAGATGTGTATTGTGACACATTTCCTATGTGTTTACATGTTGTCTTCTTTTGGGGAGAGATGGATCAGGAACTAAAATGCTGTGTCAATGTAGTAAACCAGTGGGTAAGCAGTGGTAGGGTACCCTTATTTTATGTCATATTATAAGATCTATTGTATGTGTTACTTGGTGAGAGATTTCCATAGAAAGGTTGGAAACTTGGGATATTTTTTTAGGTGATGAGTTAGTTTCACTTTCTATAAACCTTTTTATTATTCATTCATTATATTTTTCACAGGAGGATCCAGGGAGTACCCTACTAATTATAACTCTCATTCTCAGTATAAAAATATATAAACTAGTTTTTACAAAATCAAGAGAAGGCTGAAGATCAGGCTGGATATTACTAGTTCATGTATTTAGAGGAACTATTTGGGCATCCTGGTCACTTCTGAGTTTAACTTTTTGATACTTGTTGTTACCTTTACATTTGTTAAGTATTTTATGAAATTACATAAATGTACATGGGATTTCATTTTTCTTAATGAGTAATCTTTTATTTTCTTATCTATCGTTTATCTCTCATTTGTATGTTCTTTTTGTGGGTATTGGATCCCACTTGTATGTATGTTATACCATCGGTGCTAGTTTACAACACATAGACAACTATAGGAGTGATATGGGTGGTCACCCTCTCCCTTATCTCATAATTAACTTAGGAGGGGTAATCTTTGGTGGGATGGGGTTACGACAGAGTGGTATCAATGGTTTAGGTTGAAAAATTTGATGGAGTTTGGAGTTAGGAATAAGTTAAGAATGGAGGTATTGTTAGGTAAATAGAGTTATAAATGTTTATTAAGTGATATAAAAAAGGGATACCATCTGAGACAAGGGTATTTAGGTACCCCTTTGATCTGAGGTGTAGACCTTTATTTTTTCTGATCCCACTAAGCAATGTGATACTCGTTGTGGGGTAGAGACCATAAAATGAATCATGCATCATTCTTCTTTTCACCTATATTTGAAATGGGTAGATATTTTGATAGGTTAAACCATAATTTAATAAAATAAAATAAAATAAATAAGTAATCATAAGTATTCGATATTCTAGGTTTATGGTTATCTAAACATTTTTTCTTCTTGTGGGCACGTATATCAGTTGAAGACCTCGTTAGGTTCACACTGAAAAAATTTCCGAGGATGTTCCATAAAATAACTACAAAGTGTAGGTCGATTATGAAAAAACATTTTGGAAGACAATCTATTACATTTAATTCCAGAGTTTGTAGAAGTAAAAGGGATTAGATTCAAAATTATTCACAGAAGACTAGTTGGTAGATGTTTATATAACTTTTAAATTTAATGCATGCTTAGAAGGATCAATATGTTTTTTTGGCTATGAAAATGCTTCTTGATGTAGGGATGTAGTGGTGGATCTTGATCCGTGAAAATCATAAGGAGTCAATGGTCTTAGGGTGGAATTTTATGGACTAATTTGAGGAAAAATTTCCTTATTTGATCGTGAAGGTAACCATTAGCTACGAGTAAATTATCCTTTGAATGGGGAGTTCAAGCATGCTGAAGTTTAGGATAAATTTTAGGATGCTTTTCTAATATAAATTAGACCAATTTTTAGATGAGGAGGCTATGGTGAGTCATTTATAGAAGTATTTTCATCAATTTATCCATTTTAGGTCACCTTGTTTATGATAGAGACATATATCAAGGTGCTGGAGAAAGTAGAGGTTGTTCAAATGATGTTATCTAGGATCGAATTTTCACTAGAGGGGAGTTGTCAGGATATATATAAAAGAAGATTTATTTTTTGGGGTACACAATTTTCCAGGAATAAGATATAATGGTTAACCGTGGGTAGGTCCTAGAACATATAATCTCTTTTCTCCAAGGGTGGTGACTCTCAATCCTTTTTCAAGGCATCAAGAACTATTTTTATATGGATGTTGAGGTCATCAAAAATGGTGGTCCCCAAACATTATAAACCATTAGTGTGTTACTAATATTCCGTATAAGGTTCTTCCATTGAGGTAGTTTTATCCAAGGTAGTAGAAGAAGGTTTCTCTATCTTGGGATCAATAGAGAGGAGACTTGTCAGGCAGAGTAAATCATCATATTTTTCTTCGTCCTCAGACATCAGATTATAGAAATGTATGTGATCCTTATCAGGGTTAGATAGGCTATGTAGCATGTCATGGACATCATCATGATCTTGTGTTTCCAATTTTGGGTGATCAAAATATTGTTTCAGGTACCCTTATCATGTTTCTTACATGGGAACTATCATTATTTTATTCTAGAGCTAAACACTCCTTCATATCACCTTACCTAGTACAAGATTTGGGAATTTAGTTGGAGATTCATATAGTTCCTTTTTCATTCACTATGTCGGTTGGAGGCTGATCGTATCTGTATGAGGAATGTAGATACCCTGATCTTGTTCTGTTGCATCACTATTCTTTATGAGATTTATTATATATAACGATATATATTTACATTGTCATCCTTGTTATGGATTGTTCATATTTGGTGTAAGTTAATGTGGAATTATTTTGGAGGTAGGTTGTGTTCTATGAAATTGATAGAGAGTTTTCATGTTATTTCAAGAGACTGACCCTCAGATGGGTTTAATACATATTCAGTCCTTAGATTCCTTAATTGGTGAGATAATGATGAGTTCATTAGAGGTTCAATTGTTGGTGTTTATCAAGGTTATGGTAGAGTTCCCAAATGTACTTCCCAATGAAGTTGGGGGCATTACCCCTTAATGAGATATCATATTTAGGATATATCTACAATTGGGAATTTCTATGATCTAAATGTAACTATATATAATGGTGCCTAATGATCTGTAAGAACAGTGAGAATATATTGATGATCTATTGCATTAGGGTTTTGTTCGGGCATGTATGTCTTCTTGTGGTGAACCCATTTTGTTTGTGAAGAAGGAAGATGATAGGTTGAGTCTCTGTATCAATTATCATCACTTGAACATAGTGATAGTGAAGAAAAACTATTCTCTTCCATAGATTAATGACATATGATCAGATTAAAAGAGTGAGTTGGTTCTCAAAAGTAGATATTTCATCAGGGTATCATAAAATATGAGTGAAATATGAGGATATTTTGATGACCATATTCTGATGTATTCATGGATATTTCATGTTTTTTGTGATGTTTTTTTGGGTGATGAACGCCCCATACATGGTCATTGGTTTGATAAACACAGTGTTCAGGGAGTTCTTGGATCTCCTCATGGTGGTTATCATTGATGAAATATTAGTGTACTCCACATTCCAGGAGGAGCATGCATGGAATATTAATTCCATTTTGTGAGTTCTCCATCATAATTATTTGTTCTATGAATGTACATTGAGTGAGTTATGGGCTCATGATGTCATTTATTTGGGAATATCATGTCCCATCATAGTATAGTTGTGGATCCTTTAGAGATCTAGGTATTTGTTTCTGGGGAATCCCCAATACTATTGTAGAGGCTCGGTGATTCATTTTTCTTACAGGCTATTATAAGAGGTTCATAACTAACTTCTCTCAGGTTCTGACTCCTCTGAATTTCTTGATAAAAAAGAAACATACATTCTTGTGGAAAGGATAGTTCCTAGTGACTTTTGAGTTTTTGAAGTAGAACTTAGTTAACGTCCCACTTCTTTGTTTTCTAGTATATGTAGTTTTGGTTTTTTTTCTATGATGATTTGTTTTAGGGGTTTGATTATGTTCTGATGTAGAATAGATTGTTTTTTCTTATAGTTATTAGTAGTTATATACCCATTATCATAACTATGTAATCCATGACATTGAGTTATTGACTGTTGTGTTTGTGTTGTTGTTTTGGATACATTACCTCATCATGGATAATTTCGTCGTTTTTACTTATCATAAAAGCTTGAGGTTAGTCTTCTTGGAGTGTGACCTGAACTCATGATAGTGATCATGGATTTAATTCATGTATGATTATGAATTAGATATTTCATGAACACTAGTAATGGGTAATAATGTGGATAATTCACTAATTATAATGCCATGTAGTGACATCATGAATGAATCTGTAGATTCCAAGAGAGTGATGAAAGAGCTCTCAATGATGCATCTAGATATCAGAGAGGTTGGACGAAGAGGTTTCATTTTTCATATGATAGTGAAATTGTCTTTGGTGAAATAAGTGGAAGATTCCCAACTGGAGAATTATAAGGTTGAGGTTCGGAGAGATCGAGATGTCATGGGTGATTCCCTAATGGATGATCTATGGATGAAAAAAACCAAGTATTATTCCCAGGGAGGATTTTCATCCCATCCGAAATATGTGATATGGTTCTTCATGAGATCTATAACATACACTTTTGGTACATTCTAGAGTGATATCAATGTATAGATATTTGAGAAATCATTTTTGGTGGCCTATGTTGAGGCATGAAATAGAAGATTTGGTATCTCAATGTTTGGCCTATGAGAAGGTGGAGTTTTATCACCATGTTCTCAGTGGTTTGTTCCAATCACTAGATATTCCTGAAGGGATGTTGGATAAAATATCAATAGACTTCATTACCAATTTATGCTGATCTTATGGAATATTTGATTCTATATGGGTGATATTATATTATGTGATAAAGTAATCCCACTTCATAATAGTTATGGATTCTTGCTAAGTAGAGGTTTTATCAATGATTTATATAGAGGATGTGGTGAGAATCTAAGGATTCTGAAGGATGATCATATCTGATTGTGATTCTTATTTTACCTCTAGGGTGTGGAGAGGTATCTTGTATGATTTTGGATCTTAATTATTACTCGACACTAATTTTAATCCAAAAACCGACGTTCAAACACTGTGGACCATCCAAATCTTTTTTGATATGTTGTTTTCTGGTGTCTTGGAAATTGTAGGAACATCAATGAGGCCCTTACCCTTAGTCCAGTAATATTACAATAAAAATTTCCACTACACCATTGTTATAGAGATAGTTGAATATTTTTTTGTCCAACCTTACCTATTTCTATTGGGATGGACTAGGGTTAAGGAGTCAACAATTATCTGGCTAGAGCTAGAATAGAACACGACACAGATCATTTAAGTTATTCACCATAGGATGAATGTAAGGCAGGATCATCTGAAGTCCTATGTTGATTATAGGATGAGACCTATATAGTTTAATATTAGAGATCATGTGTTCATGAAGGTGACTCCTCACCATGGGTAACAAAGGTTTGGTTGTGGGATTAAGCTTTCTCCTTTCTTTTGGAATTTTATGGTATTTTCACATGTTGGAGTTTTGGAATATTAGGTAGTACTTCCAGAGTAGATGAACCAAATATGTGATTAATTTTATATGTCACATGATTATCATTATCATCATAATGACTCTCAAATAATTTATTAGGGTGAGATTGATGTTATAGAAGATTCCACATTCATGGAGTGGTCTGTGCGGGTCCAAGAAAACCTAGAGAAGGTGTTGCATATGAAAAATATTATCTTGGTTTGTGTCTTGTGGAAGCATGATGTCATGGAGGAGAGAACCTTGGATTTTGGTTCATAGATACCCACCTAGTACCCTAATTTTGTTGTTGTTTAGATCCTCTATTATTGCAACACACATTTTTGGATGTTGGAATTTTTTTATGTTATTTTTTATCTCTTGTCACCTTGTAATGGATTTTAACTCATTTGTGATTTACCTCCCCTATGAGTGTTTTAGAGATATTTATTACTATTGTGTGGTTTTGGGCTAATTTTATCTGAGTAAGGTGCTTTTTACCCTATGTTTGTTAGATTATTTAGAGGTATCTCTATGGGTGATTATTCATATGACCCTTAAATTTCTTTTTAATTTAGGTTTTCTTTTGATTTCTTCAGTATTATTATATTTTGATAGGTATATATTATATGGATCTAGATCTAATTGGCCCTTCCCTTTTTGTTTTTTTTTTGAATTGATGGTTCCCGGAGAAGGTTCCAAGGTGTTATAAGGTGTCTCAAAGGGAAGAAGAGGGATTTAATCTCAAATATTAGCTTCTGTATCATATGGTTAGTGTTTGTGACATAGAAGGATTGACTATAGAGTATGGTCCTATGATGTGGGATTTATGAGATACTAAATTTTTAAAGGTGGTTCTGTTGTAGAGGTAGGTTGTAGAATAGGACCTTACCCGGTGGTTGAGAAATAAAACATGGAGAATGAATGATGAAACATAGGGTTTTTGGAGGTTCTTAAAATTTATGAGTATCTTCTCCATGGGAAAGATATTGAAGCATAGTTCCACTGGAAAACATGTGTTGTAGAATGGGGATTTTAGCTATACTTTAGTGCCTCTCTAGGTAAATAGGATCTACACCTAAAGTGAGTCTTATATCTTAGAGATTATTTGGATAAGGTCTTATTTGGTGTTGTCTCTTGAGATACATAGTAGTATACCCTATATTTGTAAGATCTTTGGTGGCATCCTTATAGTTTCACCGTGGTTGTATAAAAATCATCGTGCCTATAAATACCCAGGATGTGATCTGATCCCACTTTTCACCCATCTCTTACACATGAACCCTAAGTGACCTAGAGTGATTTTTTAAGGCCATTGAGGACACTTCATATATGGATTAATCCCCAGCTTCTTTAGTTCAATTTTTATTCATCCATTGTGAGTTCTACGACTTTCTTCTAGATGTTTCTCTATGTTTGATCTTGTTTCCTCCAATTACTTCTTTCCATATTATGATGTTTGATCTCCCTAATTCTAATGGAGTTTGATTTTCCATTTTATATAGTGTTTAAGGAACAATTTCCTTGAGATATCATAGTACCCTTTTCAGACAGGTGATCAAATATCTGCATTGGAATTATATTTCTATTTCACGAAATTTTAAATTTTATGGTAGGGGATTCATTGATTCACTTATTTATTTACATGACATTGTAAATTGAACATGGTTTATCACTTTAGATAATGTTGGAACTAACCTAATGAATATTAAATAAGCTTAAATATATAAATTTGTATACATTTAGTGATCCCATGTTATTACTTTACCCCATGATAATGGATTGCCTCTTTCATTTGATAAATAGTGAAATATTTATGTTAAACTAGTTGGACTATTTTATTTTATTCTCATATTAGTAGGATGAAATTGATAAAAATAGTTTAATGAGAGGGTATAACATTTCCATCGGTAATGGGCCTATGCATCACTACACAGGACATATAGCCGAACATCTATGAAAAAGTGGAGAGCTGATCATGATGCAGATGCTAGGGAGGGGTTGTTTCAATTAGTCATAGTATGTATGATTTCATTAAGACCTATGGGTCCTGTAATGTCTCCAAGCCTACAGGAAATGTAATCTCTAAGCCCATAGGCCTTGTAAGGGTTCCCCCTCATCCCTTGAAAGGGGGGTTATCAAAAATCCATAATAATAAAGGCCTTCAGTCCATTTAGGTAGGAAATTGATTAAAAATGCATGTCTAATTAAATATGTTATTATTTATGATATTGGAATCGGATAATGATCATGAATTTGAAATTATTGTTTATAAGAATAATAATAAATGGAATATTAAATGTGAATGGTTCTTATCGTAGTTTGTTGAAACTTGAATAAATTCAATGCGAATTTTTTCTAATAGTAATAGATTATTATAGCTGATGTATTAGGTTACCCATGGATATAACCCAAGATAAATGGGTTATCTTATTCAAGGTAGACTAAAAAAATCTTTTCTAATAAATAAAATATCTTCGGTCTAAGGGTTCCCATTGGTTATACAGGATGGATGCTTTGTTTTGGGTGTCATGAGATCCCATTTTCATGTGAAGGCTCAATGCATTATATATCGGGCTAAGTTTACCTATTGAAAATTTTTATTTATTAATTCCTTTTCTATGATATTGATAGTAAAATTTCTAGGATATTGGATATGATCCTAGGATAACTAATTAATATATTGGTGGTGAGAACTGGGGATGTGGTACTAGTTGATTCCTATGATGGCGAGATGTATGGTGATATGAATGAGGGTGTCAGGGATGTCACCACAATGATGGAATAGTTTGAATATGGGACATCCCTTTATAATGATGAAATGTAGGATTCATGCTACATAATTAAATATATGGGTTCAGATGGAAAGATTTCTTGTTTATCTAATTCCCATTCCCCACTACATGATGATGTTGGATGTGCATGATTATAAATCTCTTGATTGTAAGTTAGAATGTTTCATAGAGTACCTAGAATTATGTAGTGGTAAATGATTAAATTAATTTAACCCATGGGGCTGGGTCATCCTAGAATGAAAATGATTATTTTAATCCTAGGAACCATTAACTTTCTTGGATTATACTTGGAGGTCATTGACTTCACTAAAGGATAATAAAGTGTCATTTAAATCAAAGTTAGTTTTTTGTTAATGAAATATAGTTCAGATTAATTTTAATGTTGTATAATGAATCAATTAACATAAAATGAATAATTTAATGAATTTAATGTTATTTAATGTAACTCATTTAAATTCTTTTGTGCTTGTAAGATATATAGTACATAGCTGTGATAGATGGGTGACCTTGTGAAAATAGCTATTGTTGATCCTAGGACTATGTTATTCCCATACTATGATTGTGAGATAGATCATATCTAGTATTTTTTTTTATTTCATATGTTACCTCAACCATGTTGGTTAGGGTGACTAACACCCATTTGACACTGGGAGTGTGTTTTCCCCAAAATTATAGTGGTTTTGATGGATGGTTGACAACCCCCTTTGGCTATACTCTCTTATTTTGGTAGTATTATGTGATAATTTTAACGGTGGATATTTTACCATATATGTGTATGGATTAGTGTCAAATATTATGGTTAGTTCATACACATGTATATCTGGAAACAATGTCCAAAGGAATTTTATAATTATGACATGTATAGGGTGTGATGGATTGTGGTACCTTACTTGATGTATAGGATATGATGGATTGAGTAATATTAACTGGTGTATGATACAATTCATACAGGTGGCGGTGGATCCAAAAAATAACATGGTTAATATATAGAAATATTTATTAGAATGACGATATTATTTGATTCAAGAGACATATACTTTGATACATAGAACTAGTGTTTATGGGATGTCTTCTTCTGGAGAGAGATTGATTAGGACATACAATGTTGGGGAAGAGTGAAAACTTGTAGGGAAGAGGTGGTAGGGTACCCTTTTTTGATATTATGATATAAGATATCTTGTATTTATTAGATGGAAAAAATATCCATGGTGAAGATGGGAACTTAGTAAACTTCTTTAGGCGATGAGTTAGTTTTATTTGGTTTTCATTGAGATTTAGTAATCTTTTATTGTCTATTTCTTAAGTTCCTCTAGGGATAATCCTACTTTTTGTGACTATTAATCTCACCAATGTATAAATAAAATATTTTTCAGGCCATCAGGAATATGTTGGGGATTCAACTCTATATTACTGACTTGTTGTTTTGCAGGAGCTATTTGGGTTTCATAGTGATTGTAAAGTTTACCTTTTTGGAACTTTTAGTTTCTTTTCCAATCATTCAGTTTTGTATGAAATTAAATGTATGTACGTGGGATTTCTTATATATTTATTAAAATGATTTTAATGATATATTTCTATTATCTCTATCTTTATTATGTATTTTTTGAGGTTAATGCCTCCCATCTGTATATATGAAATACCCTTGGTGTTGTCTACCAACATGGGGCCTACTAGAGGCGGGATTGGGGTAGTCACTATATCTATTCTCATATTACTAGCCTAGAATGTGTACTCATTAGGAAAGGGTTTGTGACAAGGTGTTTTTGTTTCCTAGTTAGAAAATGAAAAAAAATTAATTCTTCTATACTAAGTGTTAATTATTTCCTCATTTTACTATGATTGTATTCACCGTGTGTATTATAAAATATATTAGGGGACCCATTGTTTGTGCCCAATAAAGATTCATACTAACACTGAGTAATTGTACTTTAGTGGAAATACTAACTTTATTTTTGATATGTATTTCATTACATAATCAAGGAAGTTGATAAGGCTAGTACAAATTGATTATATTTAGATTCAAGGCTGTAGAAATGGATAGGATTTTGGGTGGAATTTCATTGATTTATTTTTTGTTAAATTTTTTACTTTTTGTACATTATCATTCATAAGGAATACCAAATATATAAATCTCAATTGTGACCCATAATGTTCATCATGTTTTGGAATCATTGAATTTTTTGTTTCATATTTTTTTATCATTTATATTTAAATATAGTGTGTTCTCTAATTACACATATTTTAGTATATCATTTGGAAATTTTACTATTACCATGTGTTATGATAATAAGTATACATTCTTTCCAATATTGATCATATATTATCCCCACTATATAGTTTTATATATAATATGGGGAGGCATGCCTGAGGTTAACAAAACTCTAGATCAAACAATGAGTTGCATGATGAATCATTATAAATATTATCGAAGACTAGTAATTTTTTTCATTCTAGGTCATTATAAATGGAGACAATATTTGTTTATAATATCTAATAGACAATAGACTTATTCTTCATAAAACCATGTCTATAGGAAAACCAAGTTGTCAATGTTATAATATTATGGTTGTTGGTTTTCATGGTTTTGATTGAGTTGTTTGTAAAATTATTGAAATTAAATTATTAATTTATCATTTTACACTTATACTTATTAAGAAAGTGGCCTAAATAAATGATTCATACTTGGTATATAGGATTAATAAAAAATTTGATCACTAATTTATATTTGAAAATGGTTTTCAAAATGAAAATTATTTTGAAGAAATATCTTTCTTGGGAAAGAAATATTTTAACAAAAATATTTCAAATATAGTATTTATTAATGTAAACATTGAAAATACATTATTTATTATCCTTATAAATAATTAATTGGTGGAAATTTAATTTTCATAAACCAACATTTCCCATTTTCAATGAGTTATTACATGATATTATTATTTTATAGTTACATGCATGTAGTATACTAAATTCTATAAAATGGTAAGTACAAGAATTAGCTACCTTAGGTGTTGATTGGTATGTTTTATAAGTAAGCCATGTGTGACACCCTACACCAACCTATGACATACTTGGGACTGGAGGTTATCATCAAGGCATAACTTAAAAATGTGAAGCCTTAGACTATAAACCTATAAACACCCACAAATATTCATAAATGTATATATATAAGTTAAAACCCATGTACAAATAATAAAAATGAAGTAGAATGTGCATATGATAATTTTTATCATTTAAATATTATAATAATAAAATTAAAAAACTAGACATCCTATCATAATTTCAATACTCAAATAACTAAAACAAATTAACTCCAAGTGACATCTACACTGAGAAAACCCCAATAAAAATAAAAACCACTGGAATCCTCTATATACCTGCTCCACTAGATTCAGTAGCTCTATTTCCTCTAAAACCAACATTGAACTAAGAATATTCTCTATAAACCAAACATGTGTCGGAATGATTCCCATGAAAGGTTGAATATAAATATTACTAGTAGGAAAATAAAAAATAAAAAATAAAAAAATTCTAATGTCAGCCTAGTATAACAAACCTAGATATGTCTTATGGTAACTAGTATCCATTGTAAAGTTGTTAATAAATTTTCATATCATAGATACATATAATACTGACACAAAAGGAACCAGAAGTTTCCAAAGAAAAATATATTATAAATAACCCAATCTACCCCACATATAATACTTCACATCATCCCTTAGGAGAACAAGTGATGGTAAACCTAGGGCTCACTGAAAAGAAAACATTAGTCAACGGAGAACTGACCCCAATAACGAACTAGTTTCATATCTTGTGTAATGTGAATCAGTTGAGAGGTTTACCTATATTATAATTGGAGGACCCAAGAATCATAACTATGGGGGATATAACTACTACACTATATATATAGAGTAATTGTACTCTAAAGACCATATGGGACCATGGGTTTATCATCCTCATGTCTTCTCTATAAATTTTCCACACTTATAATTATCACTAAGATGTATTTAAACTAAAACCTCTCAAATAGATTAGAACTAACACCAAACATTGAATAGATATACACCATCACACTATACAATGAAAAAAATCAATTTAATTTTTCTATGTCCAAAACTAACAATCTAGTAAGTAAATGTGATGAATAATTAAAATTATCATATATGTCGAATGTAAAATGTAGTACATGGTATTTATTCCTTGAAAGTAGATGGAAATAATCCATAGATCTCTATTTTTAGTGGAATATATATACACTGTGTTCCCTAAAATAATTCCTAGTATAACCCTTATGAAATTTTGGTTATGTATTGCTGAAAAAATCTGCATATTATTTCACAAAGTACAAAATGTAATTTTTAGTTCATAATATGTTGTGTTTCAAAGCCTATACTAAATGTATTATAAATAAATACATATTCATCTCACTAGTTATACGTGATGTCTTTGTGCAATTGATGGTTTATAGTTCTACTTGGACACTTGGTGTGTTAAATATATATATACAGAGTTTCCCATTCTAATAAACATTAATATTGTGAAGGGTTCATGCACTATTTGTGTTTTTCTTGTTGAACTGGAATGTACACTGATGCACACCTTTGTATCTGGTCCTAATATACACAGTTCATTACATAATGTCAAATGACCTTTTGAAACATAAAAGCACTAGATTTGTAGAGAACATGATACATGGTGTCTGACCTGGAATACTATACTTAGTGTATTTAGTAAAATCCTAAATATTCCAAACTCAATTATTAATGAATTTTATTTACCACCACTACTTGATTTTTAATCTACCTTTTCCTCTGATTAAACTCCAAAATCCAATGACCTCTTTTGATTTCCCATTGTGCATTTTTACTTCAGAATACCTTTTCTCTAATAGATTATCAAATCTATAACAAAATCATTACTTAGTTTCTATTTCACAATACTACATTGATCATTCATACACCACTAACCCTCATTTCCACATAGAATCTCCCATAGTCAACTTGTTGTCCTATTAGTGAATAAGGATGAAAGATAGTGGGTGACATAGGGTATAACCATCACCAATAGTTTTTCATTCATGTTTATTAAATTTATAAAATTGAATAAAGAGAAAAAATATAATAATACTTTGAATAAATTCTCATCTAAAAAATGGAAGGATTAATGAATTCAAAATTTTATAGAAAAAATGTCATCCATACTTTCTAGACTAGAAATAATCTAAAAATATGTTATCAAAAAAATAATTAATTATATTTTGATAATAATAGATTCCCGTAAAAATATTTGAAATTAAATATTTCACATTAACCCTATAGGGAAAATTACCAATAATAAATTACAATTACATGATCATAATAATTTATGTTAAATTTTATCATAAAATAATGGAAACACACAACAATATTTATAAAATAATTTATTACATTTTATGTGCCTAAAATGGGTAATGATTTATAGAAGGGAATAATATATTAAAATATTATTATTTTATTATCCATTTTATCATAATAATAAATATTAATCTTTATTATCATTGAGAAATTTCTTGAGGTTGAGGAGGAATTTAACTGAGTGAAGAATGAGGTGAACACAATTAGAAAATATCATATTATAATGGTGATTCAACATTTTTCTTTTAATCAAGCTTTAGTCTATGTTTATCATTGATGTCACTGTAGAGAGTACAAAGAATGAAATGGATTCTCAATAGGTAACCTCCAAAAATTTCAATAAAAAATCCATCAAATAATATTATAATGATATATTAATAGATCAAATTAATTCATGTGTGAGAGTAACCAGCTATTTATCTAAATTAAAAAAAATTAAATTGAATAATGAAACATAAAAATAAAATATTTACCTCTCCTTCAAAAAATATCCCTTCCAAAAATTCTTACTATTTTATAATTACAATTCAGGGAAATATTAAGGATATATTAAATATTCTCATTTAAATATATAAAACAAATATATAATTTATATAATTTATTTTTCAAACTCACAAAATTACCATAAAGAGGAACTATCTTTGTGAGTACCTTTAAAATTATTAAAAGGAATTATTAGATAAAAATAAATCTCTATAACCTCCCCGCCATTTTTCCTGAAAAATATTATTCAGGCCCAATAAATGATTTTGGGAGACTAATTATGTTCGTAAAATCATTCACCCATGGTATATTATTTTGTTTCTGGTAGAAACTCCCAATGGATTCCGCATCCGTAATGGGATAAGGTTACGCTTTCCAATGGTAGACGATCTTTGAGATTTCACACCAATGACTCTATGAAAATTTCATTGGTCGACATGTTGGGAGATTGATCAAACTACATAATTTTGATGGGGATTGTTTTATACACCATAAATCTATTATAGATTAAATATATGTTCATGAATCCCTCCCAAATACTAATATGGGACTGGTTACCAATGTTCCAATGATCTGATTGAAAACATGTTAATGATAACAACTACATGTATCACAAGTTCTCTATCTGGTCACCCATCATTACACAATGATGTCATCTCAGGGATTTCTAGGTTTTAATTCTATACAGCTAGGAACTATAGAGTGTTTTTCCATCTAGGAATGTAGAATGCTATTATGGTCTTGGGGTAACTAGGATGTGTATTCCTAGAAATGGTTAGTGTGGGACTTATACATGATCAAGAAACTATGGTTGTCCTTATTGGGGATATATACCACAGAGGGTGAGTATATTTCACATGTATTATAGCCATTTGAGGAAAACCATCATTGGGAATATTACCTGTTGAGGATGATATAATGGAACGAAGAAGGAATATATCCCTTTGTATGTGGACTTGGATTTATTTAGGAATATAGCTTAACAAAAGACAATATGTGGGGAGTATGGTACTAACGAATGAGACATCTAAAACCATGGGAGTATATCTTGTGAGGAAAAGTCATAAGTAGTCTCATTAAAAGTATTAAATAATGATTATGAATATGAAATGTTTATTATTTTGGGTTTGAACAGTATGAAGTCATTCAGAATATACCATCAAGATATGTATCAAAAGCCATTATAGTTTGACAGACTCAGTTTAAGTTCATGTGATAGGACCGTACCATGTTTTTTAACATCATACAGTAAATATACAAGGAATGAAATTTAAATCCAGGTTACGGAGAAGTATATAAGGACATTTTATTATTAGATATGGGGGTTCAATCCCCATAGATAAATCCTATATATCCTGATAAACGTAAGAGTAAAAGTCTGTGTAGCTCTGATGTTATGGGTGTCTATGTTATAAATGGTGTGATGATAGTGGTTTGAGAAATAATTATGTATATGATGCTAACTTGAGATGTTTCATTATGAATATAGCCCACTGAAGGAATGCTGGATACAGTTAGGGCTTACACCTGAGGAGGATTCCCATGTTGTAAGAATGTTTATCATGATAATTTCATGATTATGATAGATTACTAAACACATGTGAGTCTTGTCCGATGTGATAAAGAATAGATGAAAAAGGGCCAGACCCATTGCATGAAAACATATAATTGAATATATGTGGGGATTACTCATCGAAGAAACATTATGATCATGAGTCTCATGAAAAATATGTCTCCATGAGAGAGGGAGTGATCTTTCCCAAGGAATATTATAATGAAAAAAATGAGTATGTGGGTATCATTTTCTTTATGATGAATATGGACTTGTTAAAGGAATGATTGATACATATTATATATAGAGCTAGATTATTAAAATAGATTCTTGTATATACTATTTTTTACTATAACCAGAGTCCAAAAATTTCATAAAATGTAGATATCATGCCTTAAGAAGACATTCTACACCTCTTCTTTTTAACTGGAATCAGATTCTTAATATATAATAGGGTTCTTAGACCACTTCTGGGTAATGAAAGATAATTAAATACAATGAGATTTTTTCCATAGAAGTTAGATTATATTGGAGTATTACAAACTCACATGAATTTGGATTTCAACTGATAATCAACCCAAGATGAGAATTTGATTTTGGACTCATGGTGCATGATGAATCCAAAAGGAGGAATCTCAAACTAAGACATATGATTTAAGTCATAAAGAGAGATCTTGAAATGAGAAATTATAAAAAGAATTCTACAAGGAGGAATATTGACATGAGTAAATATGATAAACCATAAGGAGATATCTATACTTAAGTTTATTGAAGAAATCATTGGGGTTTAAACCTAGGAAGATGTCCAAACATATCCACTGATGGGTGAGGAAAGAAGATGAATAAATAAAGGTCTTCTAGATTGTGCTTGTATAGAATTGAGTCCATTTTAAGGTAATGAAAAAAGTGAACTCCCTCATTTCTCCAAAAGTGTTATGCGATCACATGACTAGGATTTGGTCATGTACTTTCCTGATCACTGGGGAGGAGGTTATGCTAATACATGTGGGAACATAACAAAGGTTCTCATAACAGAGGGTGTATACCTCACAGCTTCATGGATACCTCCCCACATGAAGAGGGTTCATGATCAACTCACAAATATGTCGTACATACTAAGGGCGCATGATTGGGGGGTTTTAGTCGTTATGAATCAAGGGAACATGTTCAAGGGTGAATGTACATGCCACATGTATAATGGCACATCAATAAACTATTCACATGACATTATAACACATATCTTGGTTGAATTATCACATAAAGGTGTTGTATAACTGAAGGTTCACATATTCAAGAGTGCATGATATATGAATCATGGTGATGGTAGTATGATTAATCACATGATTACACTTTTCATTAATTCACTATTAATATATTCTATTCTTAAGTGTGTCAGATAAAGGACCAGTTTCACGTCACATTCACATAACCTTGTGTTCTTGAGACATAATCGCACATGCAAGGGGTGTATGATCCAGGGATGTTATGAAGTAGTAATATGGAAACAAAGAAGTATTATGATTATTAAAGGTATAATGGGTCGATATATTGGGTCTCAAATGGATACAATTATGGATTCTCTGTATTTAGTGGAATGATCTCCTTTTCCTCCTTCTTTGTTCTCCTTACTGTATTTTGAATGGGAGCTATGGTGGGTTTTATTATCATTAGTTCTATGATTTACAAATATTATCAGGGAGAGAGGGACACATATTTGTTTTTAGATAGTGGTTAAAATTCTAAATGGGTTGGGGAATTATCATGACATAATATATCTTTAAGAAGTTCACATGACGTCAGAAGTATCATCTGATCACATATCACTACCACTGTCAAGTGCACATCGAAGGTTTCACAAGGATAAAAGAAAGTATAGTTCATCCAATCATAAAAATATTTTTATAAGTACATCACATAAAATAAATCAATATATAATTATTTAATTCACGAGGAATTTCATTTGAAAATTAAAATCAATAATCTCTTCCTCCATAGACATCCATTTCCAGGATCGTCATGTTATAGTGTAGAGGTCTCTTGACCATGTATCCCCATGGGTATCTAAGGTTTTAGAATTATCTGAAGAAAACATAACATTACCAAGAAAATAATGTGCATGAAATAATATATTTAATAGATAGAGGTATGGTGATGAATTCATTCCCTTGACATGTCCATTAGATATGTCCTGTTTAATGAATCTTGAAAACTACAGTTGAAAAACACTGAAAAACATCATCTGGATGTAGATTAGGATGTGATGTTGATTAAAAAACATAGATTTACTTGATTAGATGATGAATTTTATAGGAATAACAATTTTAATGTGTGAGTTATATCAATTATAGCATCAAATTCCACATTTAAAATCAAAATGGATGGTGTCCACTTAATAAAAATCCCCCAATATTCATGCATACGTATGACCAACCATCTCCATAAATGATGTAATTAATTTTATATCTATAAATTTTATGTATTAATAAAGATAAAAAAATATTAATTTATATTATATTTATATCATTATTAACATTCTGGAGAAGATGTAATCACGATCAATGTAAATGGACCAAAAATAAAAAATCGAAATATTCATGAGTAACAACGAAATCATTAACTGAATCATGATTTTTAAAAAGTATTATCAATAAAAGGGTAATAAAAATTCATAAATAAATCATATATGGTATGATATATATAATGTATTTTTTAATATAAGTATTATTTGACTATATTTATTTTATTTTAGGTTCAAATGTGTATTAAGGATGTCAAGACATATGTTAATGGATTTTCATCTCACTTTTATTTCTGTGGAACACATGCCTTATACACCACTTGATACTTGTGTGTGATGTATATATTGGACATTAATATATTTTAGTATTATAAAAATTAAAACAAGGGAATATACATATCCAAATAATATTCATATTTCCATGGGGATAATGATTTGAAAGATACCAAAGTGGAAATGACTTTATATTGCATTCCCTTTGTTTATCCGAATTATTTTTTATTATGAATCCAATGATGATATTGTATAATATACCTCTCGATAAATGAATTATTTTTCTTATTCTTTGGTTATTTCATTAAAACACATTTTTTCGTTTTATTTCCCTCTCTTTATGTTCTCAAGAGTTAAAAAAATATGTTTTTAAGGAAAATAGAATTTATTACTCTATTTTGTCGACAATTATTTTTCTTCATTATCCATGTTTTCTAAAGATGTTTTATATAATATTTTTACGAAACTAAAATTATTTAAAAAATATATATTTTTACCCATGATTAACTTTTTAAAAATTGTATTAAAAGAAATGCCCTTTTTGTTTTCTAAATTGAAAACTTTTTTACATTATACTAAAAATGTGAAAGGAATCATTGTTTTAACCTAGTTGACATGAATGGAATTTTCATCCAGGAAGAGAACTCAATATTTTAAACATTAATTTATAACTTGGAAATATTTTTTAAAGAAAATTATTCTATTTTTTGGATAAATTTTATTTTTAAAAAGGTGACTTTCAAAGTGGACATGTTATTTTCTTCATGAAATGTCCCAAATGATATTTCAAAATCATTTTCAATCTATGATTACATCATTTTATGTAAAATAAGATTTAATATTTCTAATATCCATGGATAACATCTTTATTCATTATTTGGATGATTTATATTTATAATGACAACATTTTTATGAAACCCATTCCTTTTTTTCCATTGATTACGCTATGATGAAAGGATGAAATATTTATGAACCACATTTAATTTATATAGGTTATCCTATGATAGAATGTTTATGAAACCAAATTTTTATCATGATTTAAAATATCATATATTTTTTATAAACTTGTGAAAACCAATATATGCTTTCATTATGGGATAAGGTTTATATTATAAACATGAATTATGGTTATTTTATAATAGAGGGCAGTAGTTATGTTAAATCTAAGGGTGGTGGTAATGTTATAAATGAATATGGGTGGGAAATATTTCTCCATCCAATGCATTGGATAATTATTTATATCTCGTGAGGTAAAAATGACTAGAATAGAGAGTGATCCATGTTCAATAAGGGACTTTGTCCACTCTGATAGGATTGGGATTGAACCATGACTAATAAGATGGTTTGGGGATTGAACCTATTCCACTATGATAGTTTTTCCAATGAGCCTTGACTATTAAGTAAATAATTTTCTATTATTATATTCATGGAAAAAATCTATCGATTATTTAAATATTATGCTCTCTTGGATCATGTTCTTTGATTTTGTTATTATTCATCTCTTGTGTACTACCAATATTTAATGCATGACTCATGTTTGTGATCTATAATATGTAGATTATGGTTTTTTATGTTATTATCATATTCTAATATCATTATTATCATGTTATGTTTATATCTACATTATTTAACCTTAATGATCATCTAAACTCACCCTTTCTTATGTTTCTTTTCCCCTGGTTACGAGGAAAGTTATTATGTATGATATGTCTAAAAAGTGTGCTAGTTATGAATAACGTAGTGGGAGATGATCTTGTATACTTATTAATAAGTCTTTTATAAATCTATTTTTCCAAATGCACTAGACCTATATTATTTTGGCATGGAATGTTATGTCACATAATGAATATTAATCTATTAATTTTTATTATATATCTATGAATGTTTTAGGTCATTATAAGAAGACATTCTTATATAATAGAATCAAATTTTCCTATTGAACTAAAAATGGATAGAATTTCATTATGAATTTCATACTGTTATAATAGAATATGAATAATCAAATTTGACTAAAAGATACTATATAATTAAGTTATATTTATCCCAAATATAATTTGTGTTTATTATGATGTTACTAATGTTTCTTGTTACATGCTTTTTTCCTCCTCCAACATAAGCTGGAATAATGAAGCGTTTTTATTATATTCTAGGGATGAAAATTTCCTTCATCTATTATAGCTCCATTTATTTTTTTTAAAAAGAGTAAATTAAAAATATATTAAAAACAAATAAAGAAGATTAAGAGTATAAGATAAAAAAATTAAAAATTATTAATAAATATGTAATATATTTAGGAATTAATAAAAAATGATGATTGTGTATAATTAACAATGTTTTGGCATACACAATTGTAAACCACATCATAGATAATTTTATTATATCATGGTTTAGTTATTTGAAGTAAACATTTTATATTACAATTCATGAAAAACCATCATTATTCCATCATACTTATCCTATATAATTTTAAAAAATAATAATATGATGTTTAGTGTCATTAAACATCTATATTTTTTAAAATTCTAAAAATAATTGAAATGTGCAGTTACATGTTACAAAGTGTTATAATATTTTAAAATATATGTGTCATCATTTATTCATGTAATAAATATTTTGAAATACTTATAATTCTACATAATTTACTTGGAAAATTAATAAAGTTATTTATTTCATGTTTGATGCTTGTGTATGTTCAGTTTGACATTTGGAATATAAATATCCTAAAACAAATTACTCTTTTATCTCATCCTATTTAACTATGGAAAATATAGAACTTATGGAAGAGAGAGACCATCCTATTTATCTAGATATTAATAACAACCTATGTATTTACCTTAGAAGATGGATACATATTCCATTGATGTATATCCATAAATCTTGTGAAGAAGGGCATGGAGAAATTAACATAAAAGAACAAAGAGATACATTCTTTATTAAATTTTTATACAATTAATTTTTTTTGGATATTATAACAAAGAGTGTGTATAATGGGGTTTTCCCTATATTTGAATAATGGTTGGTGCCACTAAAACCCATAAGTAGTATTTGATCGTACCACGATTCACTGTTTTATTTCACCCTTATACCAATGTATTAAACTGGTATTGTATTTAAAATTACAAGTATAATAACAAATTTCACTCCATATTTTATTCAATTATTTTGTGTTTAACACCGTTAAAAAGGTAAATGTTACATGTTTTGATAATTATATTGAAGGAGGAGGTGATTTGGAGAACCCATGATGAAGTCCAAGAAAGATGGGTCAATCTGCACATGATTCAAGAACACTAGTGGACTCAACTGAATATTTGTACTGACTCGTGCATCTAAATGGGATAAAATGTTTTGTGCCAGTCCAAAATTGGATGGTCCAAATTTCATGTGAAGAAACTGAAGATCCATTAGGCCTCTACAATTCCCATACTAACTGATCTTTCCAAGGAATCAAAGGTGGACCAAGTCAAATGCAGTGTTCTGTATTTTATCAATATCTAGAGATTTATTTGTCCAAATGGTTCCAAAAATTAGGTGGAGACACCCACGAGATGAGGCTACAACCTTTCTATTTTCTCCAATGTGAGATAAGGCTGTATGAAGGATTAAACTTGTGGTACAAGTGGATTGAAGAAATCTGTGTGCCTAAAACCACCTTCCAATTTTCCTATAAAATGGCACCTTGGGCTCCCCATTTTCATGTTCAGCCTGGAGGCAAGGTTATGACATTTTGGAGTCCCCAAGGATACTTCTAAACATCCCTAGCAGTTCTGGAGTCTATGGGAAGTTCTACTTGAACATCTTCTTCTTCTTTCCCTCCCATGGGTTTCTAAACCCCTTGTGATCACCCGGGGAATAATGTGATGTAATCCCGAGCTTCAAACTTGTATTATTTTGGATGATCTTTTTAATTCCAAGTTTTATGTTATTTTTCATCATACTCTATTTTTATTTAATTTGTTTATATACTGGTATGTTATACTCAAATCAAATGATCATGTTTGGGGGTACCCTTTCATGTGATGTTTCACACACCGTTCATCCTTTTTTTCTTCCCTCATTCAATTGCGGTATTTGTGTGGTTCATATTGGTCAATTGAACTCACATAAGAACTATCAAGATCATTCAAATTTATTTCATCGTATCAGAAATAAGTAACATAAAAACCTGGACAACACATCGAGTTCTTTGTTTGTTTCCTTGGTGAGTTTCGGTTATGATGTCGAACACAAATCACTCAATCATCGACGGTGTCCGGTGAATCATTGTGTGTTTTCTACTGAACCCTAGTAGGTATCCTAGAATAAAATCAGTAACAATATCTTAATTAGTGTTACAAACCAGGTATTAAAAGATCATAACCCCATCCCTTGAAGCGAGGAAGGATGAGCATTGCGAGACTTCCCCAGGTTGATCGTGTTTAATCAATCTTGTTTACTTCTACTTTGTTTTATCGCTTTCATTTTCTACTGTCAACTTTTATCATCAAAACAAAGTACTATAAAACCCCATTTAACTTTCTAATTTCATAATCAAAACCATATTTTTTTCAAATTAATGATCTAAGGCTCCATCGAGAGACGACCTAGGGTTGCTGTTGTACTATAGAAATTCTAGTCAAAATTAAACAATTAATTTGACGCGCTCGACAACGCGATCAAAATTTGGCGTGGTTTCCGGGGATCCAAGATCATTTATTTTCTTTATTTCATTTTCTTTATTTATTTTAATTCTTAATTAGAACTCCTTTAAATACCGCACCCTCATTTTATTGTTTTTGTTTTGGGTTTTGTCTTTATTTTTGGTTATTTTTTGTGTGTTCTTTCTCTCTCTCTCTATCTCTCTCTATTCATTTCTCTATATCCCTCTCTAATTCTATAGTATAAAATTCTATTCTTATTTAACCGTTATTAATTTTTTTTTATCCATCTAAAATAAAAAAACACAACAAACAATCAATCAATCAAACTGGACATCATTGTTGAATGACAAGATCTGGTAAAGAAACACTACTTGAATTTGATCCTAAAATTGAAAGGTCACATCACACAAAAATCATGGCATCTAGAGAAGGTAAAAAGAGTAACATTGTGGAACCCCTTTTGGAACATCAAGTGATCCTAAAACAATCCATATTTGAACCCAATCAAACCCAAGAAAACATGGCTGCAAATAATCGAACTTTAAAAGAACTGACCACCCTTGATGTGGAGTACCAACCTGCGTACATCCAATATCCCGTGGAAGTAGCCAACTTTGTGATGAGATAAGGTCTCATCTACCTTCTTCCAAAATTCCTTGTTTTTCTCTGTGAGGACCCTCATAAACACCTTAAGGAGTTTCACATAGTGTGCTCCACCATGAAACCCCAAAATGTGTCTGAGGACTTAATCAAGTTTAGGGCCTTTCTTTTATCCCTTGATGGTGTATCCAAAGATTGGATATACTATTTTCCTACCATGATTGGGGGATGGAATGACCTTAAAAGACTCTTTTTAGAGAATTTATTCCCTTCCTCCCGAACTACATCAATTAGGAAAGAAATCTGTGGAATTAGGCTATCACAAGGAGAGACCCTTCATTAATACTGGGAGAGATTCAAGAGACTTTGCTCAAGCTGCCCCCCCCACCAGATTAGTGAACAACTATTAATCCAATACTTTTATGAGGGGATCATTCCCATGGATTATGTAATGATTGATGTTGTGGCTGGTGGTGCCCTCGGTGATAAAATTCCTTCCACCGCTCGTGACTTAATGGCCAACATGGCTCAAAATGCACAACAATTTGGTACACGATAAATTGCACCAACCCAAGGAGTTCATGAAGTAAGTCATTCAGCCCTAGAATAAAAGGTAGATACTAAACATGATGAGATGCATACCCTTCTAAGGCAATTAGCTCAAGCAGATGGTAACTCACACTCTCCTCCTGTTCCATTACATTGTGCTATTTGTTCTGATAATACTCATTTTTCTGACCAGTGCCCACAACTTTAGGATTCATATGAGTCTTCTGTCGCAGTGTTCCCTGGGCATCCATTCCAACACGCACCACTGTTCAAACAAGAACCATTCAGGCCAAATCCAATCCTCGGGTGGAAAGCACAACCACAATACTGACAAGGAGGAAACTCAAGCTACCCCAAGCAGAACTGGTATCAACAAGTCCGAGGTATGAAACCTTATTATCCTTCAACATCTCAAAACAATCCTCCCCCTTCCAAGTCTGAACCAAGCCTTGAGGATATGGTGAAGCAAATGGAAAACCAAAACCTCCAGTTCCAATAGACCACACAATCAGAAATTCAATATTTGCAAACTCAAGTGAGAAAATTGGAGAACACCATCGGTGAGCTTAAGATGCAAGGGTCTGGAACACTACCATCTCATCCCATTGCCAATCCGAAGGAAAATGGTAATGTATGTGCAATTACACTTCGTAGTGGTAAAGAAGCTTCTCCTACTACTGATTCTACTCAACAGGTATGTCCCCCTCTCGAAAACACTCTTTCTCCACCCATAAAATATTCCAATAAAGAAAAACAAAATAAAAATGACAATAAAATTATCATTAAGGATTCCCATGAACAATAAATTCCACTTCCTTTCCCACAAAGACTCTATAAATCTATTTTTTTATAATGATATTGATAATGAGATAATGGATACATTTAAAAGAGTTCAAGTTAATATTCCATTATTGGATACAGTCAAGAAAATTCCCTGTTATGCCAAATTTCTTAAAGAAATTTTCACCCATAGATGAAGGCTGAAGGGGAATGAGAGAGTAAACTTGGGTAGTAATGTCTTGGCCTTGATTCAACAAGAAATTCCAACCAAATGCAAGGACCCGGGCACATTCATGATACCGTGTACCATAGGGGAGACTTTCTTTTCTAATGTTATGCTCGATTTAGGTGCTTCAATTAATGTAATACCTCACTCTGTGTATACTTATCTGCAGGTTGGAGAGCTTCAACCAACCATAATTGTCATGAATCTTTCCAACTGGAGTACAACGCATCCAACAAGAGTGATTGAGGAAGTCCTTGTATGAGTGAAGAATATCATCTTCCCTGCTTATTTCTATATTCTTGAGATGGAAGATACCCGAACCCAAGTACATTCTCCTCTCATAATTGGGAGGACATTCCTAAAAATAGTAAAGACGATCATCAAAATTCAAAATGGTACGCTATCCATGGAATTCGGAGGATAAAAGGTATGTTTTAACATCCTTGATGCAATGAAACACCCCATTGAAGAGCACTCCACTCTTCCTGTCTATTCGATGGATGTGCTCTCAAACGATGCACACACACACAATTCTCTCTTTAACCCATAATATGATTCATTTTTTTCTTCCCCCTTGGATGATTTGAGTTTTGATTCATTTTTTGAGTGTTGTGTGGGTTCTGAAAAGTGTAAATTTTGTGCATTAAATGATGAGTGTGTTCATTATGAGGTACCCATGACTATCGACGATTCGGCAAATCTTACTTCTATAGATTATCTATCTTTAGAGAATAAACATGAGAAGATAGATAGTTTAATGGACCTCACTCCCCCTAAATCCCCTACCTCAGTCCAAAACCCCCACGGCGTTGGAATTAAAACCACTTTCTTCTAATTTAAAATATGCTTATCTTGAGGGTATTGACCAATTTCCCGTCATTATTGCTAATAACCTCTCTCCAAAATAGGAATCAAAATTGCTCAAACTTTTGAGAGAGTGTAAAAAGGCAATAAGATGGACATTGGATGATATTACCGGGATTAGCCCATCTATTTGTATGCACCATATACTTTTGGATGATGAGTCTAAACCCGTAAGACATTCTCGAAATCGGTTGAATCCCACTCTCCTTGAAGTGGTAAAATTGGAATTCAGTAAATTACTTGCTGTGAGGATCATTTATCCTATATTTGATAGTAAATGGGTTAGACCAGTGCAAATTGTGCCTAAAAAAACCGGAATAACAGTTGTGTCAAATGAAAGGAATGAATTGGTTCCAACACGTGTGCAAAATAGTTGGCGAGTCTATATTGACTGCCGTCGACCGAATCAAGCCACACAAAAGGACCACTTTCCATTACCCTTCATTGAACAAATGTTAGAACGATTGGATGGTAAGTCCCATTATTTTTTCCTTGGTGTCTATTCGGGTTATTTCCAAATCCATATATCCCATGAGGATCAAGTTAAGACAACATTTACCTGTCCATTTGGAACATTTTCATACAGAAGGATTCCATTCGGTCTATGTAATGCTCCTGGTACTTTTCAGCGATGTATGTTGTGTATTTTTTCTTAGTACCATGAGAGTTGTATGGAAGTCTTAATGGATGATTTCACGGTATATGGATCTTATTTTAATGATTGTTTGGAACACCTAGGTTCTGTCCTCCGCCATTGTATTGAAAAAGATCTTGTTTTAAATTATGAGAAATGCCATTTTATGGTTGAGCGAGGGATATTTCTTTGGCATGTCATTTCAAATAAGGGAATTCAAGTTGATAAATCTAAAATTGAATTAATTTGAACCCTTCCATATCCAAAATTTGTTCGTGAGGTGCGATCTTTCTTGGGACATGATGGTTTTTACCATCGATTTATTAAAGACTTTAGTATGATTGCACTTCCATTGTCCCAGTTATTGCAAAAAGATTCTGAGTTTCTGTTTGATAAAAAATGTGAGGATGCATTCAATTCACTAAAAAAGAGTCTCACATCACCTCCCACCATCCAACCACCAAGGTGGGATCTCCCCCTTAGAACTTATGTCTGATGCCTCTAACTTTGCAGTTGGGGTGGTTTTATCACAAAGGGTTGAGAAGGCTCCTCATGTCATTGAATATGCCTTGCGTACCCTTGACCCTGCCCAGGTAAACTAAAAAACCATTGAAAAAAACTCCTTCCTATTGTGTTTGCCTTGGAAAAATTCTGTTCATATAATCTCGGTTCAAAAATCATCATCTTCTCTGATCATGATGCCCTTCATTTCCTCTTAAAGAAACCTGAAGCCAAACCCCGCCTCATTTGGTAGATGCTCCTCTTCCAGGAGTTTGACCTTGAGATTATAGATAAGAGAGGAGTGTAAAATGTTGTAGCTAACCACATTTTTAGGATTTCCCCACCACTGGACCATCATGTTGACTCACCTCTCCCCATTGGATAATTCTTCCCTCATGAGAACCTTTGTGATGTTGTGGAGCTTACCCCCTGGTATGTGGACATTGTGAATTTTCTAGAAACATCTAGGGTCCCCACTGATTTTAGCACTTCACAATCCCAGATAATTAAACATGATTCTCGATGGTACATTTGGGATGACCCATATTTTTGGAGGATATGCAGTGACCAGGTTGTTCGTAGGTGTGTCCCTGACCATGAGTTCAACTCAGTTTTGAGCTTCTGCCACACATAGGCTTGTGGGGGCCACTTTTTCTCTCAACGTACTGCTCAAAAGGTCCTTGACTCGGGATTATATTGGCCAACATTGTATAGAGATGACCATAGGTTTTGTAAATCATGTACTCAATGTCAATTCATAGGTAATATCTCTAAGAGGAATGAAATGCCCCAACAACCCATGTTATTATGTGTAATCTTCGATGCATGGGGCATTGACTTCATGGGGACTTTTCCAAATTCATTTGGCTTTGTGTAAATCTTTTTAGATATTGACTATGTTTATAAATGGGTGCAAGAAAAGGCTACTAGGACCGATGAATCTCGAGTTGTTGTTGATTTTGTGAGGTCCCATATTTTCAGTAGGTTTGGTCTACCAAGATTCATCATTAGTGATCAGAGCTCACATTTTTGCAATTATAACATGAAAAAATTGCTTCATAAGTATGGGGTTTTTCATAAAGTCTCCACTGCATATCATCCCCAAACTAATGGACAAGCAGAAATTTCAAATTGGGAAGTTAATAGAATCTTGGAGAAAATGGTACAACCCAATAGGAAAGATTGGAGTTTGTACTTGGATAATGCACTTTGGGCGTACCGTACTGCTTTTAAAACCCTGATCGGAATGTCACCATATAGTATTGTGTTTGTAAAGGCTTGTCACCTCCCGGTGGAGGTAGAACATCGTGCATATTGGGCCATTAAGCAATGTAATATGAATCTCTCAGATGCAGGTGAGCATAGGAAGTTGCTGATTCAGGAGTTTGAAGAAATTCGGCGTGATGCATTTGAGAACTCTCGAATCTACAAAGAAAGGACAAAGGCAATCCATGTTGGGATGATTCATCAGAGGAAGTTTCATATAGGTGAGAAGGTCCTCATGTAAAATTCTAGGATTATGCTTCAACCAGGTAATCTTCGTTCCCGATGGCTCGGTCCTTATACTGTTACTAATGTTTACCCTTTTGGTTCAATACAGATTTTGCATGAGCATAGTGGACGAAGTCTTACAATAAATGGCCAGCGACTTAAACACTTATATAAATATTTTACGAAGAATCCAGTGGAGGAAATCCACCTTCTCGACACATCATACCAATAAAACACCCTAGGTTTTATCCGTCCTTCTCACATTCATATTTATTTCAGTGAGGGCACTGCACATTCTAGGTGTGGGGGGGTGGATACATTCCTGGGATAATTAGGAATTTTCATCGTTTTCTCCTTTCTTCTCTTTTTTAGCCTTCTTTATGGTATTTTCATTTTTCCCCATCAACAATTTCGAAGTTTGATGATTGTTGACCGTAAAGGGTGGAAAGTAAAAATACCATAACGAAGGATAAAAATAATATTTTTATGAATTTAACATCAGGGTGTGATTTTCTTTTTTTAGTGAATTGGTTTTCTATCAATGATAGAAATGGTCATATCTATGTGAAACATTTGAGATGATTGATGCCCCTTGTGTGAGTAGTTTTTGGGAAAACTGTGTCACCAATATCTCCACAAATATTTGCACCAAACCACAACGTGTGAATATTTCTTACATAATATAAGGTAAATATATGTTGGGTTAATATTTTCCAGCTTTAAATGATATTTCCATACGTTCGTCCCTTATCCGATCTGTTTCATTACTGTACCAGATTGACTATGCGTGTGTACCTAATGTCCGACTATTGTACGCCCTCAAAAAAAAGTTGTGTCTTGGGAATTTCAAAAATCACCCCTCCTCAACCTTTGATCTTATTATAACTATTTCAATTAGTGTCGTGAGGAGATCAAATAAGGGTTGAGCGATGAGTGTGAGATTTTTTCCAAATGCAACTTCAAAAAAAAAATATAATAAATAAGGGGACTGATGAAATGTTCAACATATGGGGATATCTAGGTCAGGAGTTTATGGTTTGACTTATGGGAATGATTATGTGAGTGAGTCTTGAAATATGATTGCAAAGGATATAGGGTACGTTCGGTGGACAAAATCATTTAAGATGAAAAATGTTAAAATAACCTATATTTATTGGATAACAAGTGGAAAGAATAGCATGGAATGGTTTTCACAAAAACACATGGAGATTTAGTTTCATGGTTGACTTTTGAATTCCTTCCTCAATTTGGTATCATGAATATTTTTAAATTTCACTATGATAAGATTTGTGAGACATATTTTTCTATTTTCATTAGGAAGAACTCCTTGGTGTGGTTTGTGCATTGATCACATTACTTTAATTAAAATTTCTTCAAATTTTAAATCTTCATGATTTTTGGAATATATGTATGCATCACATGATTAAGATATTATACGTTACCCAGAAGTTCAAATGTTTAGGTGTGGGGGTGTGGTCGTACCATGATTCACTGTTTTATTTCACCCATATACCAATGTATTAAACTAATATTGTATTGAAAATTACAAGTATAATAACAAATTTCAATCCATTTTTGATTCAATTATTTTTTTTAACACTATTATAAAGGGAAATGTTACATGTTTTGATAATTATATTGAAGGAGGAGGTGATTTAGAGAACCCATGACGAAGTCCAAGAAAGATGGGCCAATCTGCACATGATCCAAGAACACCAGTGGACTCAATGGTATATTTATACTGAACCGTGCATCCAAATGGGATTAAATGTATTGGGCCGGTCCAAAATTGGATGGGCTACATATCATATGAAGTAACCAAATCCCCATTCTGCTTCTACGATGTCCATACTAACTGATTTGTCCAAGGAATCCAAGCTGGACCAAGTCAAATACGGTGTTCTGTATTTTGTCAATATCTAGAGCTGTAGTTGTCCAAATGGTTCCCAACTTTCAGTGGAGACATACAAGAGGTGGGGATACAACTTTTCTATTTTCTCCTAAGTGATATAAGGCTGTATGAAGGCCTAAACGCATGGTACAAGTGTATTGATAAAATCTTTGGGCCTAAAACCACCTTCCAATTTTCCTATAAAATGGCACCTTGGGCTCCCCATTTGCAAGTTCGGCCAGGAGGCAAGGTGATACCATTTTTCCGTCCCCAAGGAGTCTTATCAACATAACTATCAGTTCTGGAGTCTATGGGAAGTTCTACTTCAACATATTCTTCTTCTTCCCCTCCCATGGATTTCTAAACCCCTTGTGATCACCTGGGGAGGAATGTGATGTAATCCCGAGCTTCAAACTTGTATTATTTTGAATGATCTTTTTAATTCCAGGTTTTATGTTTTTTTCCTCATACTATATTTTTATTTAATTAAGTTATATACTGGTATGTTATACTCCACTGAAATGATCATTTTTGGGGGTACCCTTTCATGTGATGTTTCACACATCGTTCATCCCTTTTTTCCCTCATTCAATTACGACGTTTGTGTGGTTCATATTGGTCAATTGGAATCACATAAGCACTGTCAATATCATGAACATTTATTTCATGGTATCACAAATAAGTAACATACAAACCTGGATAGCACATCGAGTTCTTCGTGTGTTTCCTTGGTGAGTTTCGGTTATGATGTCGAACACAAATCACTCAATCATTGATGGTGTCCGGTGAATCATTTTGTGTTTTTGACTGAACCCTAGGAGGTATCCTAGCATAAACTCAGTAAAAATATGTTAATATGTGTTATAAACTAGTTATTAAAAGATCATAACCCCATCCCTTGAAGCGTTGAAGGATGTGCATCACGAGACTTCCCCGGGTTGATCATGTTTAATCAATCTTGTTTACTTCTACTTTGTTTTATCGCTTTCATTTTCTATTGTCAACTTTTATCATCAAAACCAAGTACTATAAAACCCCATTTACCTTTCTACTTTCATAATAAAAACCCTATTTTTTCAAATTAATGATCTATGGCTCCGTTAAGAGATGACCTAGGGTTGCTGCTGTACTGCAGATATTCTAGTCAAAATTAAACAACTAATTTGACGCGCTCAACAACGCGATCAGTATTATAGAATCTTCTATTTTTTTCAAAATAATGTTTGAATGGATATAGAATTATAAGAAATGTGTTTTTCTATATTCATGAAGCGTTTCATTAAAAATATTCTTGATTCATGATGATTATAATTACATTGAATTTATTTTGTGTAAAATGATCATGGTTTATGAATATTGTAAAATGTATTTTTTGTTTAAAAAATATGGTTAAAAATGGTCTTTTAATATTTAGTATCATAAAATATTATTTTTTACATTTTATTTATGTATAAAAATTGTAATAAATCTTATGAGAATGATATTTTGATAAATATATCATGTGATTACTTAGAAAATCCACCTCATGGTTTGAAAATTATATATTATGAAGGATCATCCGATAAAAATTACACATAAATAAATTCCATGGAACTTTATGAAATGATTTTTTCTATGGAAGAACTAAAAAATAGTTTATAGAAAATTATGATGCTTATTTATACTTTATGTAGTAAAATTGTTTTACATTAATTTCTCAAAATTAATTGTTGTATCATTCCAATATATCAAACAAATAGTGGATTTTATATGGGATTGTGGAGATTTTAAATTTATAATTTATAATGTGTTTATAAATTTTAAAATAAGGTGAAATATAAACGACTAGATATGGATTTATTAAATTATCATAAATGATGATAAAAATGTTCCTATTAAAAGGATTAATTTGGAAATTTATTTAAATAATTTCATACATTTTTAGAGTATTTATTCATGGTTTAAAAAAAATAAAAATATATGATATTTAATTTTTTTCAAAATGTATAAAAAAATATAAAATTTATAATGGAATATAAAAATATTATATTATAATAATATATTCTATTTAAAATATGAAGTAGTTCATCGTTAATACCATGTAAATTCAAAAAATTAAAGAATTTTTTTTTGAATGTGGATAGGGAGGCCCTAGGTGCTCCTGGCTTCTCAGGATGTGGTGGGGTCTTCTGAATATGTAGAGGCTTAGTGAAGGGATCCTTCTATAGATATCATGGAGTTAATACTTGATATGATGCTATGTTTTGGGATATGATATGCACTAATATTTTTTCCAAGGATTTTTGATGGATTCAACTATCGATTGAATTATATTTATCTTAATAGAGGAACCTTTAAAGAAACAGTCAAGAAATTTTCCAATGAGGATTATGTTAGAGAGGATTCATTTCATAAAGGAACTCAACCTAATAAAATGGATTCTTACACACCTATATAGAGAGAGTAGTATTGGGTTGTTGATATGAATTTAAAGAAAGAAGTTCAATAGTTTTGTTTAGAGTGGTCCTTTAGGAATCCCACTTCTTGGTCACCATACCATGATTCAGATATTAGGCATGAATTATACACCCACCTTTATAAACCTCTCTTATGACTTTTTCCATTTAATTTTATTTAATTTTCAATAGGAAATTATTTCTTTCAAATCAAATAATTTTGTTATAGAGTGCATATAATTTGTTTTAAAATTAGGAATTATTTAAAATGTAATAATGAAATAATATTAAATATATACTTTATGACAAATTTCTTAAATTTATTAATTATTTAAATTGTTCCATTATTTATTTAATTCATTGAATATTTTTTTAATATTTTTAATGAGTGAATGATTTAGTTTAAATTGTTAAATTACTTAATTAAAATGTAATTTCATGTATTAAATTGGTTATATTCTATGTATAACATAATAATTAGTTTTATTCCATCGTGATTGGTTTGTTTGGGGGATATAAAGTTAATTGTAAAGGTTGTTTAAATTGACTTCAAATTAGTTTTAATTAATACATTAGAATTAAGTTATTTTTTGATTATTGATCAATATATAGTAGGAAATTGGGTTATATTTGTAATTATCATAGTATTATTCATTATATCAAAAATAAGAGGTTTGAAAAATATTTCACCATACATACTCTTAATAGGATTTTTTTTCATATAATTCTAAAACATTAAGTAACTTATATTCATTCATAAAATGAATGAGATGAATTTTAATTTTCATAGAAATTATTAGATATTATTTGTGGGTATGTAATACAAGTCATGGTTTGTACAAAGTGTTATACCTTAATGTAATGTTAATATATTAATTATTTTCTAGGTGTACAATATAAAATTAGTTATTATAATCATTCTATATAAAGGGAATAAATGATATAAGAAAGTGATATGTTAAAACACCTTCAAAAATAAGTTTTATATTCCTTACAATGTAAACACATGTTTATACCACAATCATTTAAACTAATACTATAGCATCCCAGCTTAGGAGACACTTAACATGTGTTCTAGGCTGGTGGGCCACTAGGCCTTATGTGCTCCATCCAATACACCAAAGGTTTCTAGCTAGCCGCATAGGTTTATTAGGTTATAGTGGGGAGGTTATACCCTCTTCTGGTGATGATGATGATAATGATAACAATAATAATACAATAACTCTATGGAATTATTAAATGATTCATCAAAAACAAGAATATCAACTCTATAGAAGAATATAGATAAACATTGAATTAACAGGAGAAAATATGATATACATACAAATCAGATAAAATTTACGTGTCAGATAGTTATACAAAAATAGGTTTGCAGGATTACCCATGGACAACCGTATAATAATATATTAAAAACCCAAAAATCAACTCAAGATCGATATATTGAATCACCATTTTCTATCTCACATCCATCCCATTCCACTATGCATCCCTGGCCACTACAGTCTAGAGCCTGATCATGGTCCCTAATCTGATCTCAAATACATATTGTCCACAAGCATCATCATGGCCCTTTGTAGGGTGTGAGTATAAACCTAATTGGCCACAACCAATGTGTTCCTATATTACATCCATATTTATACAAGTGTATGCATATAAAAATAAATAAAAACTACATTCATGCATAAAAATGCATAACACTCTTACTAATAGTCCCATGTGGAATCATTTAATTACATTGTCCGATGTTGGAGTCGAATGATGTATCCAAAGTAATTTTTCTCGGAAGAAACTTGGTATCTCATCCACATAAATCCCACCTAAATCCACATGTAATCTAATTAAACATATATTTCATTTTGAGTAATACCAATATCCGATTAACCCAACAAATAAATTAATCATAGTCCCCTAAGATTTCCATTTAAATAATCACTATCAGATCAATAGCATGGAATCTCAAAATACACCATAAGTCCCTCGAACTTCCTCTTGAATAACCATTATTGGATCAACAGCCTGACATCTCAAGTAATGATGATATCCACCCCTCTATGAAAAATAAATCACCATCAGATTAGAAACCATACATCCCAAGTCACAATGAGAACCGCCCACCTATTATCTCAGACCATCTTCCATAAATGTCACAGAGAGCCTCAACCCCATATAATGGTCTCACTAACCATCGACCATGGCTTTCTATGGTGATCACATCATCCATAACTAATGTTCAACACCACTGCCTATGTGTCTACATCTATGGAGGCATCCACCCACAAAAATTGGATGACACCACCTCAACTGAGTCCTTATCTGTGTGAACATGACTCCAAATACACTATTGGATAATCTTGGTGAGTTTATATAACCAACACTCCCTAATCCACAACAACCAAAAACCACAATGAAATATACAAACACATATCCTAAATAGGGAGTGGCACATTACACTATGGGGCTTCCTGAAAATCACATTTCCTCATCCTTAATCATCATTATCACCACCAGTCACTCAATCTAGGAACTAAGGCGCACAAAACTCATTGTCTTAATTATTATAAATAAAATCACACCAAGTTTCATGGGCTAATACAAACACTTTCCCATGGAACTAATATTTTAAAATCACAAAATAGTTAATTAAATAAATAAACTGTCTTAACATCCCAACCATCGAAAAACCCCAAACATGGATTGACATAATTTAAGAGATAAGATCATATATATTATCATGTCACAACAAAAACTAAATGTTTCAAATAAAAGCATTAATTAATTAAGGTTTTCACCTATACAATACACAAATTAAAATTTATGTACCCATCCCATATCACACTTATAAAAGAAGAGAAAGATAGAAACCACCTACCTTATTCTCATAGGTTATCATTCATAGAATAATGGCCTTTGATCTTAACCATGGAAATAGAAATTAGTATTTTAGAAAAACATTCACAGATATGTCAAATGAGGTTGCACATAATTTTTATTCCAAACAATGAGAAAAAAGAAGAATGAAATAAAGTTGAATTAAAGACATACTTCTATGATTCTAACACACCTAAAAACATCAAAATAGGAGATTAAATAATAAAAATATAAAAAAAATCTATTGGAGAGGGAAAATGGAGATCCATGGCTAGGAGGAGGTGTGTGAATGGTAGACGATGAAAAGAGAATAAAGGAAACCAAATGGAGGGGTAGTTTGGTAAATTATACCCCTTAAATGAACCGCATGGTTTGGATAAATGTGCACCAACCATGTAGTGAAACTATACAAAGTCACCCCCTTTTAAAATGGGTGGCATATTTTGGCCACACTATTTGGATAACGATGCACCAACCATGTGCACTCAATTTCTATGTGTCAATAAGAGTGTGGGCTAGGCCACAAGGTTTTTCAAACCATGGATTTTCAATGATCCCCATCTATAATTAATTGTAGGTGGCTCAAATATTATTCTTTACCACTAAAATTGTTTCAGTAAATGTGCTCTATTTTAAAGGGGATTAATTTTTTGGGATGCATGATTTTCACTAATAGTGCTACAATCACGTGCCATGTTCTATGCCTCTTGAAACATGGTTCTCAATGCTGGATGATCCGAAAATTAAAAAATACCAATAAGAAACTTAAAAACACATTAAAAATTCTAAAATAAACAAACTAGAATCTTTTAATTTTCTAAATTTCACTCTGAATTCCAATTTAAAAGTTTCTCCATCCACCAAATATAAAATTCAAAATTACTTGGGAATTATTCCCCTTACAAAAAACCATGAAATTAAAACATCCCCATCATATGATAGCTCATCCATGAGATTTTTGGTCTCACATAGAAATAATACTAAACACACCCATATTAATAATATGCTCATAGACTAACACAGTTGTGCAGCCACAAGTAAATTCCTCTCATGGTGCTTCCCACCGTAGGAATTACCTGATCGATCACCTCCCAACCGTGTTCAATATTCTGATGGTCTAACCCGACCATACCCTAGTAATACACATACCCATATGACCTACCATAATTACTTTACCTCTTTAGGTTGTCAATCATATACATTTCATTCTTGACACCATTGAGTCCCGACATCAAAACTGATGCCCACAATTCGTGCATCACATATGATTCCAAAAAACCCAACACCACCACACACACACACACACACACATATTTATATTCATGACAAAAATTGTCCTTATATATATCAATATCATCCAATACACACATCATATTGTATTCCCACATACTAACCATCACCTGGTTAGTTCAATTACAACATGTGCACCTCATGCATCCATATCATTCATATAAAAAAATGACATTCCCAAATCAAGGCATTATTATAACCATTATCATCTCCCTATCCTAATCTAAACCCAATAAATCAACAAATTACACTTGTCCTGAAACTCAACTACATGAGGCTTGACCTACAAAAAGAGTTTCACCAATAATCTGCCACCGACCCCAATATTGGGTCTCTCTCCCCCAACCATGACTATCATGCATAGTAGAATCCTATCCACCATCTCCCAATACCATCCCTAGTCCTACCTCATATCCCTAAGTTTTACATGGTCCATGACTCTTGGATGTGATATAAGGCTTCTTAAAGAACCATTCTATGTGCACTATCTGTCCACATTCCTAGAACTCTTTTGGAGGTCACTCACATTGGGTCCAAACATAACTCAGCTACCCACACTAGAAGATCACCATCAATGACCAACTCTGTGATGGTCTACTCAAATATATTTCCCAACTTCCCTACTGAGATTCCAAAAGGTATTTCTTTTGAATACTCAATGAAGCACTACATGTCCCACATATTATTATCACCCAACTCAAATATGTTTGGTCTATCATATTTCTTATCTCTTAAATGGAGTTATTTTTTGGTATTTTCAATTTTATTTTAGATATTACCATTATTAAAGCTCATATACCTATTATTTTGAAGAAAAATGTTGGTTTTCGGGGTAGAATGATGGAGGTGCACAGTTGGCCTGAATCAGCCCATTGCAAATGGCGCACTCGAGACAATGGACTATCCAGGCTGCATGAACTAGATCATGGGAATGCCGCCTACCCTCTAGGAAACTGTGTGGTCCTATTTTCATCATGTACAGAGGTGTCTTATGGTTAATTAATAGTTTGGAAAACCATGAGCCTAAACCGTGTGCCCTATTAGACTATTTTAAATTTTTAAAATTACAACTTTTCTCCTCTTTGTTTTTAAACACCAAACCGCCCTTTCTCAATCAATTAGATCCATCCATCGCCAATAAATCTTTATTATCCTCCTTCCCCTCATTTGGCCTCTATTTTATTGGTAGATTAGGCTTGAAATCTTCTATATACCTTCAATTAAGTTCCTTCTAGCCTTATGCATTCTCTTCTTTTAGTCTCTTCTCTATTCGTCTTTGAGCTCCCGCTTCTCCAATGGATAGATTGACCTATTATGGGTTCATTGTCATTCATTTGTAGTGAATCGTTTTGGAATGGGTTCTTTTTATTCATTTATAGGGTCTCCTTTTGTTATAGATTATGGTTTCAAAAAATTTTCTTGTGATTCTAATGTAAAACATAGATTTTCCCATGTCTAGGTATTGTTTCATGATGCATAGATGCTTTCTTGTTTCTAAGATAGCATCAAAAATTGTTTTGGCATGTGAATAAATGACTTTTTTTGGAATTATTGATCTATTTATGGTTTGAAATAGGATAAATCCCTATAATATTTTCATTTTTTATTTTGTGATGGATTGGATTGGGAACAAAAAGGTATACGTGGTTTAAGAAGGGGGAATGAAAATAGTAATCCTCAGTATCTAGGTAGGTAGTCTATGACAAGTATGCAAGGAATAACCCGACCTACTTAGTTGGTTCATGATACAACACTAAATAAACATTTAATAATGGGTTTGGTTGGATCAAATAGGATATAGACCTTAAGGTATAGGATTTATCATTGAGAGTATGAGGATCCTCAATCCCCACTATCCCTAGATAATTAGAGATTTCCAATGGTGATTATACTATTTTTTTCTTATTTCCATTACCTGTTTACTTTCATCTCAAAACTTCTATTCAGTTAAACTATTTTCTTATTTTAAAAAGTAGTACGTTTAATTGTCTTATGATATCTATTGATAGATTCATAGGAAGATATCCTACTTGGAATGTGAGATCACAACCTACAAAAACCATCAGGTCTATTTAGATATTTTTCTATTTGATTCAGGTAAGGAAAGAGATTCCTATTATGGTGATGTAGGTTCTATGTTTTAGAGGTTTCATTTTGATAGGTGGTGGTGGTGGTGGAATAAGGGCTTTAACCCACATGTTTCGTAGAGGCATGTTTTTCTAGTCCGTCTCCTACCCATTTTAATTAATTAGGTTTTTGGTTGTATATTCTAACGGTTTATTTCGTGATTATAGTGTTTACTTTGATATATCATGTTATGGTTGTTGGTTATAATGTTATACAATTATTTATAATTCTTTACACTTTATTGTTAGGGGTGAAATCATTCCCAATAGTGTTAATCGATGTCCAATAACTAGTTTCCAGCCTACGCGGCCTTTGAGCAATGTTGCAGGATGGTTTGGGTGTCAGGTTGGATGATATCCCATCCCTGTTCCTGAAAAAATTATATCACAGTGGGTTTTTACCTTTCATTGGGTCTTTCTATTTTATAGATTCTGGATAGATAGAATATAAGACTTTTTTTGCATGATCTTTTGATTATGAGGGGGTATTTATCTAACACACCTCATGGCAGGTCTTGGGTCACCATGGGATGTTCGGGATTTGGTCTGAATCGTCCTTTAGGTGTGATGCACATACTACAGAAATCACATGGACATCAAGATGGGGTGGAGTGGTTCAATCTCTTATTTTTTTATTGTTTCATTTCGATGACTCTGGATTTTAAAATCATGTTATTTTTTAAACCCTTATGGGAAGTGTATTGATGGTTTTAATTGTATTGTTAATTGATTTAATATCATGCCACCCAATAGACCTCTCATTAAACTATGAGAAGAGGCTAGATATAATTCTCCCTCACTGGTCGATCAGAGAATAATGGAAGTGGTGGTTCGGGTGGTCCGAGATATGGATTAGGGAGAGAGATATGGTAGTGATCAGGAAAAGTGAACCAAATAAGGTATGGAAAAGGATAAAACCTATAGTTCCTCAATAATAAATTCACTTCCTTTTAGGGTAGAATAGACCCATCGGAAGTGGAATATTGGGTGAAAAAATTGATAGGATCTTTATGCTTCTCGAGAGACCTGAAGTAGTCAAGGTGAAATTTTATTCATTTATGTTTGAAGGAACCAATTGTGGGGGGTTGTCCTTAGTGGTAAAGACCATAAAACCTGAATAGATTGATTGGAAGGAATTCAATGTTACTTTAAATGTTCAATATTTCCATATGAACATGGCCCACACTAAGACACATGAGTTTCTAGATCTTTATCTAGGGGATTGAACTGTGTTGGAATATGCTCATAGTTTTTCATCACTAGTTTATTTCACAACCAATGTGGTTTATAATGAGAAGATCAAGGCTTAATGGTTTGAATAGGGATTATGTATAGATATTTGATCTTGGTTCTTATTGTTAAGGTTGAATACATGAGATGAGGTGATCAGTTCAGCCCTGATGGTGTAGATTTTTCATTCTTGTAAATATGGTTTCTTTAGAGTAGTTTCAATAGTGTTTGAGTCAATCATGAAAAATCTAAAAAGAATAGAAATTGTGAGGATTATGGAAAGAATAATGGGGTTATCTCTGGATATCACTCATGACTACCCAATTTAGTAGACTTTGATAGTGTATGTATTGTGTTCCACTAGTACCAAATATATGGGAATATAGAATCTACATGTCTAACTTCACCTAAACACTTCCATCATTGTGGGTGTTTGGGATACATTTAAAGGCAATGTAAAAGTGTCTGACCCACTCAAATTGGTCCAAACTCTACTGTACATAGAAAATTACAAGATCAGTCCAATGCATCAAGGGCTATGAGTTATCATACGTGTAGTCCAGGGGTAAAACTAGATCTTCTAATGGGAAGAGTCATTTCATGAAATATCCACAATTCCTTAATCGAACAAATAAGTTAGTAGAGATGACTACCCTTCATTCTTTAAACTAGGCTCCAACCGAATTGGATATCGGGCTTGGGACTATTTAAGGTACTGTTTTTATTGCATCTTCTATAGTTTTCATTTTATTTCACACTGGTGGCTGTAGCACTTTTATGTCTACTCATCTTGTGGGACTACTGAAATTAGCAACCATGATTATTCATTATGTAATAGAGTAGCTTATTCCACTTGGCATGAAAAAGGAACAGGGTTTCAGATTTCATCATGTGTCCTTACTCTATTAGGGGTCGAAATGGAATCAGAATTCTTGGTTCTGGAAAAGGGTTTTTTGATGTGATTCTATTCTTGTATTGAATGGTGCATGTTAAGGATCACATCAATTGTTATCATCGATGAGTAACTATTGTGGTACCCAATCGTAGTTCCTGAGTCATCTTACATGAATGGAATCCCTAGATAGGGAATTCTAGATCTCCACTTCTAGATATAGTAAGACGTTTTTCCTAGGTCTCTTTTCATTTTTTTAGGATGAAGGTATAGATTGTGAGAATGTATTACCTCCTATAGTAGATGAATTTCTAAATATGTTCCCAGATGATTTCATGGGGTTACCCCATGATAGGGATATGAATTTTACTATTGACATGAACCCCAGAAGACAACCAATATCTCTTTCCCTATATAATTTATCCTGCACTGATTGGAGGGATTAGAAGATACTACTGGACAAATTGGAATCCCAATGCTTCATTCTCCTGAGAATCTCACCTTGGGCCCCCCATTTCTATTTTCTAAAATGGTTGATTGATCCTTGGGGTTGTGTATCGATTACCAGAAGTTAAACAGGGTCTCAATAAATAATAAATATCCCTTTCCCCCCAATTTATGACCTTTTTAATTAGTTCAAGGGGTAAAGGTGGTTTTCCATGATTTATTGGTTCTCTGGGTATCATTATGTCTTGGTTTGATAGGATGAAATTCCCAAATATAACATTATTATGAATCACATGTTCCATAAGTACCTCAAATATTTTGAAATGGTATTTGTGGAATGCATCCTGGTGTACTATAGAATAGAGGAAGAGCATTAGAATCACATATGGATCATTATAGGAAATCTTCAAGGACACCATCTTTATGGTAAGATCTCTAAGTGTACTTTATGGATTTAGGTAGTCATGTTTTTGGACCATGTGATATCATAATATGGTGTTTCAATGGATACTAGGAATATAAGAGCAGTGATTTCATTGGAGAAAATGAAGAATATCTTGAAGATCAAGAGATTAATAGGCCTGGTAGGATATAAAAGGTGTTTCTATAGGGGGTTTTCTCACTTTACATGGGCCATGACTACTCTTAATCTAAAATTGGCATGTTTTGAATGGATCCTAGTTTTTCAAGAATCATTGTTGGAGCTTAAGTGATGATTGTAGAATTCCTCTATTTTGATCATAACAGAAACCATAAGTGGATACATGGTCTACTTTGATTATTTGGTTATGGGTATTGGGTGTGTGTTGATGCAAGATGACCATGTGGGGGCATATGACACTCTCTAACTCTGACTACATAAAATAAATTATCCAACCCATGATTTGGAAGTAGCAGTAGTGATGAATTCTTTGAAAACATGGTTCCATTATCTCTTTGGGGAGAAATTCATTATTTACTCATATCATAAGTTTTTGGACTAAATTTTTCCCTAGAATAATTTGTTCAACAATATTCAAAAGTTTGACATTGTTATGGTTTAGACCTAGAGAAAAGGCAACATAGTAGATATCTCCCTAAGAAGGAAGATACCATTACAAGCCACGAAAGATTCTAGTGAAAAATGGAACATGGTGAGGATTTTTACTTAGACACACCCAGAAACCTAGAATCATAGTGGAGGCATGTTATTAGAAATCATTAAGTTGACACCCTCTCTTTAAGAGTGAATTTGGGAAGAGATACCTAATTATGATATGTAAAAAAACTATTTGAAACTTCTAATTGGTGGGGAGGTTCCTAATGAGCGGTTGTTATCTTTTGAGGGAATTATTTGTTTCATGGTTTTTCTCATGGTTCCATTATCATTTATGATGATGCTGATTCAGGATATCCACTAGTCTAAGTGGTTAATTCATCCTGGAACCACAAATATGTTTTAGGATGGGTAATGCCAATTATGGTGGCTTCGAATGAGGAGTAAAATAACTTAAAATTTATCCATGTACTATACATTTCATCAGGGTAAATACATTAACTAAAGGTGTTCACATCTACTTCATGAATTATCCATTACTACCTATATGTGTGATATGGTTTCCATAGACTTTATCATTGTATTCCCTCATATTCCATGGGGAAGGAATGATATTTGGGTGGTTATTGACCATCTCCTCAAGTCATCCCATTTCAATATGATTAAATATCAAACAAAATTGGATGATATTGGCTATTTTATTTTAAATAGATTTTGAAGATTCATGGTGCTTCATCAGCTTTCATTTTAGTCAGGGACCCCCACATTACCTATCAGTTCTGTAAAGTCCCTAAGAAGGAAATTTGGTCACAAATAAAACTCACTGTAGCATATCATCCTAAAATTTATGGTCAAACATGAGTGGGAGAATCAAATTTTGGAACACATGCTATGTTCATGGCATTTTTATTTTAGTATCTTAGCAGATATATATGCCTTATTGGTGGAACTTTTGTACAAAAATTGTTATCAATCCTCAATAAAAATGTATCCATTTGAGTAAATTTATGGTCGACCATATCAGTCAACTCTGTACAGGAAAATAGTTGGTTATATTTTATTTCTAGGACCAAACCTTGTTCAAGATACATATTATAATGTTCAATTTATTAGAAGGTGGTTTTTGATAGTGCATATCCACCATAAGTATTATTTCAATTAGTTGTAATGAGACTTGGAGTTTTTAGTGGTTGACTAGGTATTCCTAAAGCTGAAACCTCACGTGGGTCACCATCATCTAGGTAAGCAGGGTAAGATAATGCTGATGTATTTCAATCCCTTTTAGATTACATAATTAATTAGAAATTTTATGTACCAATTCACTTTACCATTACAATTTCCAACAATCCATGACATGTTTTATGTGTTATAATTAAATAAGTATAACCTGGACCAGTCTCATGTGCTGAATGGGGAAGATCTGGAGCTGGAATCTGATTTTTTTATGTTTGAGTGACAAATGTGGATCATGGATTACCAAATGAAAGTGAATTGGGGAAATAAATATCATTGGTTCAAATCCATTAGGATAACTACAATGATGAGCATGAGATATTGGAATTAAATTCTTGTTTGTAGGAGGATTACCCCCATTTATTCTTCGATATGACTTCAGATTAAATTTTCAAGGATGAAAAGCATTCATGGGGGGGAAAATTATCACATATGTGGTGATATTATTAATTAAATTCTCTTTTATTTTTGGTCTTACATTTATTATGTGGATTACTTGGGTGTTTTCCAATTAAAATTATATTTTTTTGGGCCCGAAAAAAAGTGGAATACATTTGGTGAATGTTTATGGGAACCACACACTGTCCCAATGCAAACTATGTTCTGAGGATAGTAGCACTGTCTACGAAACACAAGCTAGCACAAGGGTATTTTCCCCTATAAGAAACCATTTTGTCCGATTTTATTCAAGGATAGAGGTGTTGCACCATTGTTTCATGATTGCGAAAATTGTGCGGCCTGACATATTATTTAAAATTTTGAAAATTCTAACTTTTTCCTCCCCCATTTTGACCCTCAAACCCCCCTTTCTCACCCCATTAAAATCCTCAAGTTCTATTCATGCCTCCCTCTCCTCCTTCCCCTACTTCCCCTCATTTGTACTTAAATTTCATGGATATTTCTATTGGAATATTTAATAAAACTTCAATTAAGTTCCCTATATCTTTATCCCTTCTCTTCATTTGGTTTATTCCCCCCATCCTGTTTCAGTGCTCTATTATCCAGTGGTTTGGTTGACCTATGATGGGTTGAATAACTTTTCACTGGGTTGATTTTTCTTTCATGGTTGTTCTTTTTTCCTTTATATGGTCTCCTATGGGTGCATTGTGTGGTTTCCAACCAGTTTTGGGTGATTCATTGTGAAAATATTGGTGATTCATTGTCTTGCTATTGGTTGATGATGTAGATATGCTTGATGGTTTCTAATATATTTTCTATTTTTTTCTGTGTTTGTGTTTTTGAATTATTGTTTTGTAATTATTTGTATGAATATCATTTTAAAGGGGATAAACCCCTTGATATGGGTATGTTTGATATTTTTATGGATTTTCTTGTGAAAGAAAAAGGTTATAGTGTTTAATAAGGGGGAAAGGAAATGGGAATCCTAGTTATTTTTGTGGGAGGAATAAGAAAAATATTTTGGGTATGAACCACCCTACCTTGATGGTTGATGATAATACAATAACTAAAAATTTATGAAGGAAATTGGTTGGCTCGAGTAGGATATAGACCTTCATGTCTAGGATTGATCAAAGAGAGTATGATGATCTTAATTCCCCGCTAACCCTAGTTACATAGGGATTTCACATGGTGTATATATTATTTTTTCTTATTTCCATTACATTTTTACTTTTTCTCAAATATTGTATTCAATTATAATTCATTCTTTCATTTAAAAACTTGAATGTTTAACTGTATTATGATAGTTATTCATGGATTCATCTAGTGGTATACTACATGGAATGTTAAATCAAAACCAACATAAATCCTTGGGCAGCTTTAGATATTTTTTTGACTCAGGTAATATATGGGAATTCCATGGTGGAAATGGTGGTTTTATCTTCTAGTGGGTTCTTTTGGACAGGTGGGGGTGGTTGTGGAATGATGGTTTCAAACCACTTATTGAATGAAGGATTATTTTTCCAGTCGGTCCCCAACCCCTTTTTGGTTGTTTTGTTTTTTGGTTGGATATTATAAATGTTGAACTCATACATGTAGTGTTTCCTTTGATATATCATGCTATGATTATTGGTTTTGATGTGATGAAATTATTGTGAATTTTGTATTTTTGATTCTAAATAGAAAAACCCTTCTCAAAGGTGTTACTTTATTCCCATGCACTAGTTCCCAACACATGTGAATCAGGAATTAACATTTGTCTATTCCACAGAAAGGTTCAGTTGTTGGGTTGGATGGTAGATCAACCTGATTTGTTATATTTCCATTAGATATCAAATCTTAAATCACCACCTAGGATAACAAGGTCAAACGAAATATTTTTACTAGAACCCTGATATAATTCTTTAATCCATCATCAATCTTTCCTACCCTAGTCATTTTGTCTCCTACCATAGGTGGAAAAATTTAGGATAGGTATATGAGACTCACCACGAATTCCATAATGGAGGTACCCACCTTCTTTAGGTTCACGAATCACGAGCTCTGTCCACCCTCAACATATCCCGAAAGACGTGATAGAAGAAACTGGACTCAAAATACTTCCATTCTAATCCCTCATATCTGCCATCATGTACTTGTACTTCCCACCAGCACATTTCTAGTCCCCTGATCATATAGGTATCTAGCTTCTCCCTCTGACCTTGGTTTGTATAAAGGTAGTCAAATATTTTCTGCACCAACTCAATCCATTTCTCTACTCCCTATAGGTCACCCTAACCATGAAATAACGATGGGTGCTGAGATTAGGACTCCCAGATAAAATAGTACATGAATATCTCAGCTCTTGGAGCTCCCATATCAATACTGTATATGAATCATACCATTATCCCATGGATATTTTCATCCATCCATGGCCCAAAATCACTCATCTGATGCAACTTCCCCACCTACCTCAGAGCCTCTACCTACAGCTCATGATCATCTTGACCCCTAGGGGCCTCATCCCAACCCTTAGAGGCCTTATCCTACACATTATCTAGTGTAACCACATCACTACCCTCCTAAATCTCCACCAAGATCCTTCTTGGTGGAAACAAACATGAGACAAAATAAAAAGGTCAATAACAGCATAAAAGTATATATATACATCACTAATAAGGAATGTTCTCATAAGAAGTGAATCTCACCACCCATACACTCCCCTACCACACCCGTGTCACATTTAATCCTGCCCTAAAGCCCTTTACCAACCAATATCACAGTCAGGTATCACATATCATGCATATCAAATATCATCAATCATGGGTGGTTGAGAAGAATGAAACTAAAAATCTCTGAATGATTTTTTTTATCTTTTAATTAACATTTTAAACCAAACAAATAATTCCTTTATTCCTTAATAACCATATTAGAGTTAGGCCCATATATACCATATACATTTAGGATTACATACAGATCTCATCAGTAATAACATACCATGTATGGGTGTGTAGAATTCCTCCAAAAAAGCTATGAAGGAAAACATTTTTTAATTGTTTATCGACACATTAAAAATACCAACCTATTTTTGTCTATTATATGTTCCCAATGACAATCCCAATAATATACACTCATCATATAAGCTGAAGTTCCTATCATGATTCATCTACTCCCCCTTTCCATATTGGTCCATGGGTAAAAATATCATAATCCAATAACATCACACCCATGTGTCATACTCAAGGTGGAAATCAATAAATATTATAGTCATAAGGCATAAAATCAATTTACCACCTATAGAAACATGGTTTATCCTCTGTGAAATGGGATATAAGCACCAAAAAATGAGCTATTTATCTAGTTTTGAGTATATCATAGTCTTCGGTCTACCACAACCCAAATAGAAAAACCCAAATGTAAAAGAAACACATTTGATACCACTTTTAGCATCCCTACCTTGGAGAAACTAAACCTATGCTTTGGGTTGGTGGATAAATATGGCTTGGGAATACCTCCTCATATTCCAAAGGATGTTGACTAGTAGCAAGGTTCCATTAAGTGATTTTGTGAAGACTATAACATCATCCGATAATGATAACAATAATAATAACACCATAACCCAGTGGAAGAAATAAATGAATCATGAGAAAAATGAATATAAACTTAGTGGAATCATATCTATAACCCCATAAATAACAATATAAAACTTGATAGCAATACAAATAGGATAAGATTAACACGTCATACTATCATAGAAAAATATACATGCTTGATCGCCCATGGACAATCATATAAGAACATACTCAAAACCCAAAAATGAACTTGATATTGATTCAATCAACCACCATCGTCCATATTTAATCCATCCCATTAAGCCATTCACCCTCAATCACTATGGTAAAGAGAATGATCCCAGTCCTTGACATGATCATAGAGACATAAAGTCTACAAGAATTCTGAGGGGTCCATGTATGTTGCGTTTAGAAACTCAGTATTTCACCACTAATTTTCTCTTATATAACATCCATATTTATACTAGTGTGTTCATATACAAATAAATATCAACTAAACTCAACATAAAAAAACATAATCCACTTACTCATGCTCAACAGCACTGAGGAAGAGTTTAACTCCATCATACATCTTTAGAGTGGAAAGATATATCCAAGGTTAGTCACACTAGTGGACCCTCGATATCTCATCTATTTACGTATCACATGAAACCTAATTTCATCTTATAACACATACATAAAACATTGAGTTATTTTTAAATCCCAACAGCCTACCTAATAAACACATCACAATTCCAATGAACTTCCATTTAGATAATCATTATTGTGTTAATATCCCAAAATCAATCAAAAATCCCTCAAAATTGTTCTTGAAAAATCATTGTTAGATCAACAACCTAATGTCCCGGGACATGACAATATTCATCCCTCAATGAATAAAAATTAACCATCATCTTTGAAACCAAACTTCCAAAGGCACTATGTGATCTATCCTTATATTAGCCTAGGACATCATCCATCAATATCACGATGAGCCTCATCCCCTATCTAATGGACTCACTCAATCTAAGGTTTGGATTTATACATTGAACACATATTCCATAAATGATGTTCAACACAATCCCCTAAGCCACTAAATATAAGGAGGCCTTCACAGACAAGGAGTGGACAACACCACATAAACTGGGTCCTTACCTATGTTCCCACAACTCTAATGGTTCTTTTATCCAATCAAAGTGATAGAAAATCACCATAAATCACACAAGCTAAACCAACCAGAAACATCTTTGTGAAATGCAACCTTATCTCCCAAACATAGTAAGGGTCACACCCTATGCCTCATCTACACGGTCACATCACCATAGACTTGGTGATCATCATCACCTCAAGTCACTTAGGGTATAACCTCATCCTTAAAAACCCCATCATCTCATTTATGGTGTTCAATGTCACTGTATGTATCTTGGGTAATTCCCAACATGTTCACATGGAAAATATTTCATCATATCACAAAATAATTAATTAAATGAAAAAAAAACATTATTAACTCTCTATCCATATAAAATACACAAACCCAACTTACCATAATTTAAGAGACAAGAGCATCCTTATCGACCTTTCACAAAATAAATTAAATGGTTCTAAGCCAAAAATTAATTCATTAATTGTTTCACCCTTACAACCCACAAATGTGAATTTAAGTACACATCCCATAACACACATAAAAATAGGGAAATCTTGGAACCCCCTACCTTATACTCATAGTCACTTACGTTTCAAATACCAAACTTAAATATGATCCAAGTCAATATAAGTAAGTATTTTAGAATAGAACCATAAAAATAGGGAAAATGGGAAAAAGAAATTTAAAATTATAAATGACAAGAGAAAATAATAATTGAATAAAGTGGAAGTAAGGAATTACCACTACCCTTCTGACACACTTTATATAATCAAAAGTTGAGCTCAAATGAGGGAAGGAGTCCAAATCCTAGAGGATAGGAAAAATATAGATCCATAGACGGAATGGGATCATGAATAGGAGAACAATAAAAGAGATTAAAGTAAATATAAGGGAGGTAATTTTGGTAAATTCAACCCCATTAATGAACTGTATCGTTAGACCACATAGTTTCGATAACCGTGTGCCAACAATGTGGCGGCGCTATAAAAAAGAACCCCCTTTTAAAATTGGTCACATAGTTTGGTTGCATGGTTTGGCTAACTGTGAACCAACAATACACACTCACTATCTATGTATCACTAAGTGTGAAGGCTATGATGCATGGTTTGTATAAAGTGTGTAACATGTGCATACCCTTTGTAGTTAATTTCTTGTTTCTTGTACAATTTTTTGTCCCCCTCACATGGTTTTATCTAATCATTCTCTAGTTCAAATGGGACACATGGTTTGCGACGCACAATTATCTCTAATAATGTACCATATGTGTGCCCAGTTTTTTGCCTCCTGGACATTGGTTTATGAAGCTCGATTCTCTCAAAACCAAACTGGACCTTTGAGACACTTTCTGATCCATAAACTTCATTGAAAAAAAATATACTAATAAATAATAATTTTTTAAATTACTCTATAAATTCCAATTTAAAATTTTTCCCAACCATGAAACATAAAATTGAAAATTACCGAAGAGTTCAGCCTCTTCCAAAAACTAATGATTTTAATAGAATGTCATGAAAAATATAGGGGACCATGAATTATGTTCTATAAATAATTTAATATATACGTGGCCCAAATTACTATGTTCAAATTCCCAACATTAATTTTGGGTTAAATATAGATACAAACTCTAATTTTTAGTATATAAGAGTTTTATAGTTTTGAAAATCTATATGATTGATTTAGTAATGGATTTATCCACTAAACTCTCATAGAGTTATATGAGTTGCATTAAACATTATTTTTTACTATATATTGTCATAGATTATTTCATGAGATTATCTGGGATTTGAAATCATGAATTTTGTATCATGTCCCAAAAATGGATATGTTTTGAAATAAAAAATGGATGAAATTTTAGTTGGATAACATTTAATAATAATCCATATTAAACAATTACAGAATATGATACTTTTCTGATAAAAACCCATTTTATAAATAAATTGCATTGTCAATATAAAATACATAATTGATATTATTTCTTGAATAGAAAATTAATTAAAAAACAACTTCCTAGACTAGTATTGAAATGGTTTAATAGTTCTCAAATAATAATAAACTTTATATATTATATAATCCCATTACTCAAAAGTCAAATAGTGAATCTATCCAACATTTGAATATATATTATTATAAGAAAAAGTAAAATGATATTATTAATGTTGAAAAATATTATTTTAGATATACACTTATAAAAAGAATTTTATTCCTCTCTCGTATGATCATTATGATTGTGTATATTAATGAATTGGAGAGATGTGGTTCTCCTTTATCACTTATTATATACATAAAATTTATTTAATAATAATTACAAGTAATGTTTAAAAAAAATGCATGAGATTAATAAATGTTAAGAAAATATATTAAATAAGTAGTGGATAAATGAACCAAACATGGGATGTTTAATCATTAAAACATTATTAATAGTACAAAAGTGTAAAAGTTTAATCGAGAAGATTAGATAGGATTATAGTAATCCTAGTTGTGGAAAATCATAAGCCAGTTCCAAGATGGAGGGGAATAATTTTGGTATGTGGGGAACCTATTATGTAGAGGATAAAATTACATGATACTTGAATTGATGTATGAAATATGATAATGAGTCCACATCTAGAAATAATGTTATAGGAATTAGTATATATATATTTTTATCATATATGGAAGAAATTATACATTAAAAAATTATTATAAATATTTATATATATATATATAGATTCAATATTAGGTAATAAATAATGGATGGAGAGTAATGTTTTCATTTAACTAATGAAGGAAATTATTTCTATAACATGAGGGTGAATATAATTGATTAAATCAATTCCCAAGTGGATATAAACAACGAATTCATACTTTAAAATTATTTTCCATTAAATTATAATAGAATTTGTTTTTGGAAAATTATTTTTATGAATTATACTAAATGATTATTTTGTTAAATATGTATGATGCTGATCCATGTAACGCCCTGACCCTAGTTACCCAAAGTTGAAGCATTATTACATAACATTGGCATGATCAAAAGGGATCAAATCTTGAAATAATGATCAGTTTAGTAGCCTTGGAAGTACTAGATACATACACAAGTTTTTTACATTACATCATGAAATAAAAAAGACAACATTGTGTCCCATTTGAAAACTCTTATATCCCTTATCCTATTCCTGGCGGCCAGCCATAAAATATTTCTTCACATCCTGGGAAAAATAAAACCTAGAAAGGGTGAGCTTAGATTCTCAGTAGGGATAATAATATAGCAGAAACATTCATATATAAGCATAAACAATTAAAGCAATGTATAAGACTAAAACACAATCCTTTTAAACATAAACATTTGAATTATATGGCCAATATAAATCAAATAATTCCATTTACTTATTCACATGGATATTCTACTAGTCTAATAATCACATACAATATCAATAGCTAATTTCATAAATATGGAATGCATAATTCCAGACATCAAAACCACATAGTCAAGGCCTTGTGGCAAGACTACAAATAAGATTTTTTCAAGGCATTTTGCTAAGACACAAGTTTATCTCATGAGAAATACCGATGCACCGAGGAGCTATAGTGGGCTCCACTCATCACAAACTAAGTCCAATACATTCCTCATATGAAAAGGTTGAAACATAACATAAACATTCATATTAAAACTAGCATAAGAAATGTAAATACTTTAACTATAAACCACGAATGGTATAAAAATAACACATACACTGCTGAACATATCAAAAAACTTTCAATACAATATAGAATATTTGTATCAATGTAATTCAACTTCAAACAAGTGTAAAATTTATCAAAGGATGTTGACATAGAATAAATCCAAACTTTTTGAGAGAAATATCTCTTTATATTTTAAAATCATTTAAGAGTCACATAATTATAAAAGAAAACATTTAATTTTAAAATATTCTTATAATGTTGTAAGGGAAGATTCAATGATGTTTTAATGGTGGAAAATAGCCGCACCTTCTGAATATGTTAAAAAAACATTCTCACCTTAATTTTGTCGAAAAGGTCATAAAGTACCTTGTTTGGAAAATGATAGAAAGATTCCTCTCAAAACATATAAGGTAAAATAAGGGTATAAATGACTTTAAAACATAGTATACTAAATAGTAAAATTTTTTTGAAATAAATTTTTAAGAAAACACGGATGTGGATGATAAAGAGGTCCCAGTAGATACTTACGTAAAAATAACCTCGGATAATAAAGATATTGTGAAATTAACCCTTACCTTGTACATTTCATTGGTCAAGGGTATGTTAAACTCCTGTATAATAGTTAAATCATATTTATAAAATTATACAAGAACTATATACATAAATATGATATCATATATGATCCTCTAATATAGCTTTGTTAATAATATTTTAGTAGTATCATCATTTTGGGTGTTAATTGATCAATTTTCCTTTTATATGCTCAGTTACGTTAGCCATGTTTGTTATGGATAGGATGTGTTTTATTCATATCTAGAATGATATTATATTCTTAAAAATTAATTTTTATCCTAAAATGAAAATTATTCTTGAATGATTACGATGGGGAATGAATCTCATCGTGTTTGTGGAGACGGTAAGTCGTACGTACGCACGGGTGACAATATCATTATATTGATGGTGAAATAGTATGAAATTGAATGGTATATCATATATAAATAATAATTATCATATAATATATATTATTTACATAAGTTATATGCATTATTATACCCATCCAAATAATGGGGCGTTTGAATAATATACTACACCACGACGTGGAGACGGTAAGCCGTACATACGCACATATGGTTACTTTTTCATTTATAGGATGGATAGAATAATGAATATGGTTTTAACATATTTATAATAACATAAAATTATATAGAAGTTACTGGATTTATTATTTTGGTATGGAAACAAAAAAAGATTTAGGAAGTGGAAGAAGAAAAGATCATGAAAGTGGGTGGTGAAATTATTACCTCTTCTTTGGGTGTTTCATTTTGAGTTGATCAAAAGGGCTCCATAGGTTGGTTTTCTTATAAAAATAAGGAATCTAGGTTGATGTGAGGGATGTTTGGGGGATAATTGGGTAGGGTTTTTCCGAGCCAAATGGATTTGGAGGTGTGATTTTGAGAGAAGGGTAAGTGCCCTTCTATAAAAAGGGTGAGAGGCACTTTTGAAAAAACATGAAATATTATTTTATAATAAAATAATTTTCGGTTTCTGATAGTTAAAAAATTATTTCTTTATAGGTTAAGGTGGGTTTGGTAAAAAAACTCTCAACCAATAGGTTTTAGACAGATTAAGTTCACCATATTAACCTTATCTTTTAGATTTAACTCTTAGTAAAATTGTTTGACATTTACCATGTCTCTTTGTATTTTTATATTATATGGTTAATAAACATACTATAAAAATCCAATAAAACCCCAAGAGGTTCATTATTAATATATATAACCTTATCTAAGTCCTTTAATCGATCCTTATATTTTTAGGAATATTATTTCAATTAATAGTATAGTATTTGTTTTTAATACTCAATTATGTCAATTTTGACACTATTTAGTATTTGATTTTTTTAAAGGCCATAAAAACATTATCCCTTTTAATAAAATTTGTTTAATAAATCTTAACATGTCATATTAACATATAAAATTAGTGAAATTCATCATAAGTTTCAATTTATATTTATTAGGTTATTTACAATGTCAATTAATTTAATATTTCATTAATAAGGTAATTCCTACATCATCATTGTGTCAAAAATAAATTAAATTATTTAATGTCTAAAAATTATAAAAAAAATTAATTATATAGGAAATCATTTTATATTTATAATGAATATTTATAGTCTATTTTATCTTATATGTAACCCTATATTAAAAATGGATTAGTTATTAAACATTGAATTTAACACTTTTAACTCTTCTTTAAATAAAATAATAACAAATGTTCTAATCTAATAAAAGTGGACCAAAGAGGATAATATTTTATTTGTAAGGTTTTTTTGGTCTAATTACACTTATCTAATAGAATTTGGACATGTTTTAGGGTAATTGTAATATCATTTTACCCTTAATTACCCTATTTACATTTAACCATGGTAAATAAAAGTCAAAAGTTACTATTCACAAAATTATTTTCATCATATTTAACCACATTTTACTTATTTATGTTAACTATGTCTCTCGGATTTTTGAAATTCAACTCACAAAAGTGGTAAAATTATGTTTCATGCAAATTTTAAAATGCTCCTAGAAGGTGGGTAAAAGGCGGTAAAAAGTTCAATTAAATTTTATATATCGAAACATATTATAAAATGATTAAAATGAATTAAATTGAACCTATATAGGTATTATGTATCCATTTTTTCATAATATAAATTTAAATAAAATAAATAATTATTTAAATAAAAAATCTGTTTTATACAATAACACATTGTTTTTCACTATTCATAAAACATTGAATGTTTTCAGAAAAATACCAATGATTAACCCTAAGATAATTTTGATATTCAGAATTCAAAAATTAATTATATTTTACTAAATTAAAAACACATAAGTTGCATTAATTAATTTAAAATTAATTCTTGTTGTCAAAATAAAAAAACGGGTTTTTAAAAAGTAAAAACTATCAAAGGATTGACATGTGTTTACGTCAAATTTATATGTGAAATTACTTATAATGACCTAAATTATATTAAATGATAAAAATATAATCTAATTATACTCTAAATCCCTTCAAATGAATAATTTAACACTATAAATTATTTCTATTAAAAATGTTGTTTTCAATTAAAATTTAGAATTTTACAGTATTAATCAAAATATGAAAGTTATCAAAAAAGTTCCAAAAATTTATCCAAAATCATTTTTTATGCCTTTATTCTAAAGAAGAATTTAATTTCATTAAATTGAATATATAAAAGTGTCAAATATTGGTTTTAAAAATGGTTTTCCATTAAAAGGTGGTAAAATTTCATTTTTTAAAAATACTTCTTTTATATGAAAAAATGAATTTATTCTTATATTATCTGTAAGAAACACATAATATGGATTCAAAAATTCTATGGAATATATAAAATTCAAAATTCAGTTAATACTATTCATAACCGCTTTTTGAACGGCTGGATTGGTAAGTTGTGGTGTGCTCAAACTCGGTGTTGCGTGTAACCCAAGCTATAGAATTACATTAAGGAAAATAACTTTCTACGAAATCTTGGGGTGTTAAATTATTACCCCCTTTTGGAAATTTCATCCTCCGAATTTTAAAATTGGGCTTGGGAACTTCATTGAAAGACCCATATTGGAAAAAGAGTCCATAAAACTATCACTTTAAAAGAAATAAAGAGAAGTACAAAGGTCACCCTGGATAACCCATACTTGGATTCCATGTAGGAAAACATGGATATGGAAGATAAACTACATGTCAATTTCTTATGGAGAGTGATAGAAAACATTATTAGGAGAAAGTTAACAATAATAAAACCAAAAACATGTGATGGAAAAAACGGTCATTAGTTTCCCAGTAGGAAAAGTAAACGAACAACATTTTTGGTTTTAAGTTCCATTTCATAAAGTTGATGAATTTATTTATGATATTGACTAAGCACATAAAGAGATGTACTTACTTTTTAAGTATAGTTTCATCCTTTAACAAATTTCTACCACTAACTCATCTTCTTTTTCAAACAATGAGTATTCACGATGACTTGGTAACACCTGAAGCACTAGAATCAACTTCTAGAGAATCACAAAATCCACAAAGGATAAAATATATATTTTCCTTATCTTTAGAGATTAACCAAAACCAAAATGTTTAGTTCAAGATAAGATGTTACAATGGATTCCTTGGAATCCAGCCACCGTTCCCACCTTGGACATCATGTTCAATGTTACAATGGCTACCTTGGAATCCAACGATTGACTGAAACAAGAAAGCATAATGTGAGTTATAAAATCATTTAGAGAATATCATAACACCTTATTTTCAATCTAAAACACCTTAGAATTAACCAAGGTTATTTATTCTCATCTTATATTAAAATCCTTCAAATCGGTTTGTACATAAAATGTGAATTATCCTAAACATATCTCCTGGGTGTGTCGTAACCAAGAGTGCAACAAGGCCCATTTTTGAGTACCAAGATACCCTGGGTCAGGAATGAAACTACTTGTCAGAGTTTTCACTCCTAGTTATATCTATGCCAGATCCACCTCTACCTTCTCTTATTTAGACAGAGATGTATTTCTTGGAAAACACACATAATATTTACATTACCAAATTTTTTGGATGTTATTCTATATTAATCATCAATGTCTATCTTAGTGTAGTGTTTTCTAATCAGAGTTTTTTTTCTAAATATAGCTTCCAACGTTTGTATTAAACCTCTTCCAATACCAACCGTAACGCCATCACCCTCGTTTCCTAGAGTTAGTGCAGTATTACATAAAATTGTCATGATCACAATGGATCAAATCCCGAAAGACCGATTAGTTTACTATCCTTGGAAGTACTAGATAAATACAGAAGTTTTACATTACTTCATGAAATAATAAAAAACATTTTTCCCCCTTTGAAAACTATTATATCCCTTATCCTATTCCTAATGGTCAACCATAAAATATTTCTTCATATCCTGGGAAAAATAAAACATAGAAATTGGTGAGATCAGATCATCAGTAAGGATAAAAATATAACGAAAACTTTTATAAATAAGAATAAACAATTAAGTCAATGTATAAGACTAAAACATAATCCTTTTAAACATAATATTCTACATAATATGGCCAATATATGTCAAATAATTCCATTTACTTATTCACATGTATATTCTACTTGGAGAACAACCACATGCAATATCAATAGCCAATTTCATAATGATGGAATGCATAATCTCAGTCTTGATAACCACATAGTCAAGGCCTTGTACCAAGACTAGAATAAGATTTTATCAAGGCCTTGTGCCAAGAAACTAGTTTGTCTCATGAGACAATTAGATGTGGAATTGGCTGAGGCCTTTCCCATTTTGATATATGGTTTTGGCCGAGACCTAAATCATTTTTAGATGTCTTGGATAAGGCTTTGACAAGATGTTTCAGAATGTCAGACATTATACATTCCCTCATTATGAAAATAATAATGATGGTTCATGTGGTTATTCGACTAGTAGAATACCCATGATTATGTTTTATTATGACATTATTTACTCAGCTCATATTTCTACCATAAATTCCACAGACGCGCATATCTTCCGGATTAAGAGTTTGAATGCGTAATGTGTTGGTTTGATCAGAGGGGATGCCCTTGGTCTGCATTACTTTAGAACTTCGTAGTCTTCTTTGTGTACTTTCTTCTCCCTTTAATAAAAAATTTACTTTGGATGGATATTTCTACCATAAAGGGTCCATGTTTATTATTTGTAAAGTCATGTGTTTTTAATTATTCACCATGCCTAATGTTTATGTTATATTCCGCTGTATTTATTACCCTTACTGAGCATTTGAGCTCACCCCTTTCTTATGTTTCATTTTCCCAAGATATTAAGAAGTTAGTTATGAGTGACTTGCAGACATAATATAGGAGGCTTGGATGTTTCTAATGTAATAAATTAGTGTTGTATTTCTTTTCATGTTGTAATGTTGAACTTATGTATGTATCTGATTTCCAATAATACAAAACAGATCGGTCTTTAGGGACATGATTCCTTGTATAATACCAATGTTATGTAATAAATCATTGAATCTGGGTAACTACTGTCAGGGAATTACAATTGGTATCAATGGAAATTCACACACATTCTCATAAAAACAACATGATTGACTTGGATGTTTAACACAATGAATATAAATTGAGTTAAAATTACTCTTATGATGTTTATATCGATGACTTGAGTATTTATCAATGGAGTGATTATGTGTATAAAAAGAATATCCACACAAAAAGGGAGTGGAAATTACTACATAAGTAAATATAAAGTGATTCCACACATAATCTTGGAGTAAAGTAATCAATGATGTTTGCATAAAACCGAATGAGTAGAAATTGAAATTTGAAATCCCCTTACCGATTTGGTAACTTACAAAACATAAACCCCATAAAAGAAGGATCATCCAATGATGATGTAAATACCCCTAACATAAAATTTATTACATAAACAATACAATCATGGGCAGTACATACACCACAAAAAGGTAATAGTGTCAAATATAGCATGAATCTCATTGGAATAAAAGTGAGATGAAAACTCCTTAAAATCACAAGACAGATGGCCTTTCTGTCCACATTCGGAGCATACTCCTTTTCCTTTTAGATAGGCACCAAGGTGCTTCCTTCTAAAATTATCACAGGGTGGAAATTAAACTCTTCCCTTATTTCCTATTTCCTTATTTCATTTCCCAGAGTGTTCAGCAGATCTCTTCTTCTCTTGATTTTCATAAAGTCATAAGACTTAAAGAATTCATTTTCTGCCTTGATAGCACATGAAACAATATCTTCGTACAATGATAAGGATTGTGAGAATAATTCCTGATGGAGAAATGGTTTTAAACCATCAAAAAATAGATCAATATTACTCCTTGGGTTACATATATATACTATTTCATACTTTACTAACCTTGTAAAGTAAGCCTCATACTTTGTGACATTCTCATCCTCCTTTTGCCTCAGACTTAGAAATTGTCTTTCCATATATGCTCGATGGTCATAAGGAAAGTATTTTTCTAAGAAAATATCATTAAACTCCTTACGTTCCATGTTCAATACTTCTTTATCTTCATTTGTGTTTTGTATTAATGGCCACCATTGATATGCATCTCCTGTAAGGCAATAAACTTCCATGACATCTTTTTACCTTTCGCTACTCCCAAAAGCATGAAATATTTTCTCTAAGTAACGTATCCATTTTTCAACTACCAATGGATTTTTACTCCCATTGAATATAGGTGGTTGTTGCCTCATGAGGCGGTCTAATATTGATCCTCTATGTTGTGGATCAGGGTGCTCCATACGGGTATGGTTATTATTCATAACCCGGGTGAGTTGTCCCAGTATGGTTATAAGTTTGTTAGAACCAGTTTCATCACCAGGTCCACTATAATTATCTTGAGTAGAAGTGAAATCCCTACATAGATTATGTGCGTGGATACGGTTTCCATTCCTTCCACTAGGCGCCATTTATAAACAATGACATACGGTAGATTAGTTTATGAATAACAATACACAATTAAAAACTTGTAAAACACTTAACATAAATTGAGAAGTTTATGTATATAATACATAATCATACAAATGTTTTCTTTGAGGATGTATATACTCATAAATACTTTATAATGGTTTGAATATAAAATTTTAATTATCTTAATCATATCCCCTAGGAGTGTCGTAACCAAGAGTGCATCAAAGCCCGTTGTCGTGTACCAGGATACCCCAAAGCTTTGTCCAATGTGACGGGTTGTCACATGGTCTGCGTGTTGTACATTTTCAAAAACTATATTTTATAAAATTCCCAAAATGAGATAAATTCCTGAAAATAACCATAACATAATTTCACCAAAATTTTTATCTCATACCTTGCATTTTCATCCCAAAATTTAATAACATGTAATTACCTCAAATTCAAGGAACATATAAACCCAAATGATTATTTATAACTATATCAACAATAGAAAAGATAATTCTTCCTAAAATATCATTTTCACATAACATACTACTAGGTTACACATACAGGACAAAAGTCTTCCAAAGTAATCCCATCAACAAAGAGAACTAATACTTTTAAACATTTCACCATACATTTATTTCCACCTAGGTTCTTCCTTGACCAAGAGGTTATCCCATAGAATAAGGAATTTACTCAGGTATTTCCCAAGTCCCCTATATTTATGGAAACTGACTGTAAATGGATTCTTGGGATCATTTTTATTTTCTTCCATAGAACTCATCATTTTTCCTTGACAATTCTTTACTTTATGTCCTTCTTTCCCACACATAAAGCATTTCTTTGTTACATTGAGACACTCACCTAGGTGTGTCCTTCCACATTTCCTACATGATGTAATTTGAGCCTTATTTTCTCCATGGTCTCCCATACTGGAGCTCTTACCATTCAGTGCCATTCTCTTCCTTGTTGAGTCTGGGAGTTGGTTAATATATATGTTGTTGGTCATATTTTTGGAAAATGGATTCCACATGAACACGATATATTTTACATATATCAACATTACATTTCATTACTATTGCCTACTACTATTCTGCGTGCTACACCAAACCGTGTTGAAGTCCAATTTAGAACTTCCATGATTCCTATGAAAAACATTTAAAAACAAAGGGTGAGCATTCAATTTCCTAGTAAAGAGTTTTGAAAACCTTTGATAAATATCATAACAAATATTACTTTGATAATACATTTGGAAAATTCAATTAGAAATACATTTGTAAAACAACCTTTACAAAATACTATTGTGCTTTGAAAAATAAATATACTTTGAAAACATTTTTAATCTAATCTAGTGATTTTGTTGAAAATATTAAGCAAGATCCTATGAAAAAAACAACTGAGGTCACCTGAAACTTTGAAGGATATCTTGGGCCTACCCACTTGAGCAATGGAATCACTATCCAAATCCCTATTGTATTTACAATGGTCAGGTACTAGTTTTTATAAAACATTTTTGTATTAGATTTTCTTATATACATATAATTTTCACTGGTTATTTAGTTTCGAAAAATTATTTATAATTATTCTTGGAGCAAATAAATACTAATCTTCACTGAAAATTATATTTTTGACTTGGTACGATCAAATCTCATGATACATGACATTTTGTAATCACATGAAAGATTAATCAACATCCACACACTTAAAATTTCATTTATATTTCCTTAAAAATCAATTTTTGTAAAGTTTATTTAATGATCAAGTATATTTGTATATACCTATATATATATGTGTGTATGTATGCATGTATGAAAATTGATTGATATATGACCATAATCGTGATATGAGTATGCCATGTATACAGATCCATCATTTAAATTCATAAAATTCCATAAATAATCAATTTCTATATGTATATTTTTTAATAAATAATAAATCAAACAATAATAATTATTATAATTCATATGAAACATAGTCTTGGTCCTTACAAAATAAGTTTGAAACATAAAATCATAATTTTGGATTGAATAATATCTCGCTAAATTTGGAAAATAAAACATTTGGATGATAAAATGACATAATTTATCATGATCAATCAATTACCCATTGAAAATAAGGAAAAATAATTTCAATATAATAGACCGTTTCAATTCAGAAAAATAGATGGGATGAAATAAATAATTCTCTAATAATCATAGAATTATATTAATATATATATATATATAAATATATCTCTTTCAGAAAATAAATATTATAATTTTGAAATAAAGAAACAAACCATTCCTTACAAAAATAAAATATAATTAAAAGTGTAAATAATGCATCCGAGAATATATAATCCCTTAAAAAAATTTGAAAACAAAAAACATTAATTTAACATGATAATTCAAATAATAGTTCAAATCAATGGAAAACAATTCTGATATAATAAATTGTAGCAAATCAGAAAAAATATATATCTTAAAATAGAGAGTCCCTTACTAGTTTTATGCATATTCGGACCTTTTCCTTCTTCCGATTGACACAACTCAATTCCCACTCCATACTGAAAGAAGTGGAAAGTACCAGGGATATGTTCCTCTACCCCCGCTAAACAAGGACTCACCAAAAATAATTTTAAATAAAAGTGAAGGCACTACTACATATATAGCAGTCTCAAAGATTGTTAATAAACTAAAAAATAATTATCATGCTCTGGTGATGATTGTCGTGCAAGAAAAATAAATACTAACAAAGCTTGTTTTATTTAAAACCATAGAAATAGATTGATAAAATATATATTGACATGTCACATTCAGAGAAAAAGACATATGAAGTGAAAAAAACAATGCACATATCGTTTTCATGTCATAATACAAATATTTTAAAATATCACAAATCATTGAATGAAAATAGAATGATTAACAGATTCAATGAATGAAAATTAGTGCAATAATCAAATAGTTTCTAGAAAATAACATGAAACTGAATAGGTAAATAAATTATTTATGCAGAGATTATAGTAATCTTAATCAAGTGAAGAAGAAGAAAACTGACACATAAAGTAATAAATATTTCTTTTAAACAGAGAATCCATATCTGGAACAAATACAAACTTCTAGTAGAAGAAATTTAAAACAAACCGACATGGAAGAGGCAAGTGGATGAATATTGACAAGTATGGAAATTAATTCACTGACAAAAAAACTAGAAAAAATATTTGGAAAATAAAGAAATTATATATGAAACACCTACTTATGGATTGGTTCAACATAAGGAGATACATATATCTGACGATAACCTTCCCTCAACTCTCATACAGAACCAACACGCGATATAGATCTAGAAGCTCTTTGGCGGTCGTAATATTCTTCGGCGTTGTCACAAAATCAGAAATTCTAAGATCTAGCTTGTGACTTCTCCTTTGGACCAACGAAAACTGGTCTCATTTCCTTGATTTGTAAAGACCCAGAAATTCTGTGGAAATTTTTTTCTTTAATTCATGGGATTTATACGAGTCCGCGAAAATTTACAGCTCTTGATTCCGAGGCACGGTGTGCCCGGGATCATGTTTTGAAGTTTTGTTCGGGTACGTTCAACAAATGTACAAGAGGGATTTTGTAATTTTTGAATTGGTGCTTAGAATTGAAATCTGAGGGCACTGTTGAACTCACAACGTCGGTGATTTCTTAGTGAGACCTTCACCACAGTTGCATTCTAACGAGAATGGAATTTATATTTTGGAATTTTTAATAAGTTAAATAAAAATAAGTGTTGCTTATTTTTAGTTTTTAGGTGGTTAAAACCTCCAAGAGGTGGTTAGTGGTGGGGGACACCACACCCTAACCTCCCCTGAGAGGTTATGGTAGTGGGTCCCACACACACACAACCTCTCTTGGGAGGATGTCTTTGGTGGGGACCACCCCGGGGTAGTAACCCCTTGGAACCCCCAATTAAGTGGAGAAACCCTTGAAATTCCCCCATTAATTTAGTGTGCAAATCATCACAATTAACTAATTGAACTATTTCAATTAAATAATTGGCACCTTTTGAATTCTTTTCAATTAATTCCCACAATTAAATAATAGAAAAATCTTTTATTTCATTTTTGGTTGGAATCTTTTCATTTGGAGAGCTTTAGAAGAATTTGGAGGAGCCTTTTCTCTCTAATGAAGAATGACTGACATCTTCCACCTTCATCCTTCAAATGAAGAATGCCACCCACCACCTAATAATGAAGAACTACATCATTGATCTTCGACCAAGACAAAAGAGAAGGGACCAACCGCGAAGAACGCTGACGACGCTTCTACCTCGGTCTCCTACCCCAGATGCTTCCTGACGTCAACGAATTGACATCCACCATTCCTCTCCTTCCACCGTCAACAATCGACAAACGAGGTAGGGGTTTGAGTTGAATTTAATCCATTTAACGTTGTTTAATTTTGGATAATAATTTTCCGAATGATATCAATGTAACGTGGAGTGCTCGAACTGCATGAACACGACCTGAACCTCCCCTTTTGATTATTCTCGTTTGTTAACGACGGAGGCGGTGTAACGGCGCCACCAGAAGGATGGACCACGGCGGAGCAACGTGACCAGCGTCAGGCCAGCCATGAAGAAAACCTGCGGTTCAAGGGATGCCGTAGGGGCGCGATGCCGATACAACATGTGGGTGGAAGGGCCGCGGCCAGGAGGGTCATTGCGGTTGGAGGCAGTGCGGCGCTGCCGCGCCGCGCGGAGGAGCTGGAGGCCACAGCCAGGCCGGGACAGGGTAGAGGGGGTGCGGCGTCGTCGCGTCTCGCATAGCAGGGGGAGCCACGGCTAGGGCGGTCCACGGCGGAGTAGGTGGATCGGCAGGCCGCTCGGCCAGCCAAATAAGGCGGGACCCACCTGGGTCCCATGGCTCTCGAACAGGTGCATAGAACCGGTTCCGTTCGACCAGCAGGGGGGCGCGATACCCCCCCCCCCCCACATGGCCATGTGGGCCACCCCTTCAGGCCGAACTATTCCCTTGGACCTGGTCGGACCCATGGACCGGGTCGGACCCCATACAAAACCGCTATGGAAAGTTTTCTCCTTTTCGCCCATATCTTGGGCTACAAGTGTTCGATCGACGAACTATCTATGACGAAGGAAATCTTGGAGTGAGACCGTTCTATTGGCATACCCCATTTGAAGTTTGGACGCAGTTAGAATGTGGTCAGGTTGGTTTAAACCTAAAAACCAACTGGGTCCCTGGAACGGAAATGCCAATAACTCACAGATCAGGCGTCCGATTGACATGTCGTCTGTTGCATTGAGATCCCTATGACGAGGAAGACCTTTGAGATACTTCTACATGAGAATTAATGAAAGTTTTAGTATCAACCAGTAGCTTGTGGTGTAGATCCTCCTGGAGACAAGCGTGCGGAGTTTGGAGACCTAGTAGCTGGCTGAGACCTGACGACCGCTGACCTTTCGACTCGGGATGTTTCGACTAGCCTAGTTGGAAACGCCTCTGTGTGACGCAGCATGCCCAAAGTGGGGAGAGCCTCTGTGTGACGCGGCCAACCCACAGTACTCAATAGGATGAGTACCTTAGCAGGCTACGAGGGTGACCTCCTCTGTGTGATGGAGTAGACCCATAGTGGGGAGCGCCTCTGTGTGACGCGGCATTCCCACAGTACTCGACAGGAGGAGCACCACAGCAGTCCAAGACAGTGGGAAGCACCTCTGTGTGATGCGGCGGACCCACAATACTGTATAGAGGAGGATTACACTTGCATATGAGGTTTCGATAGTTTGACTAAGAGTGTTACATGTTACCACCCTAGAATAAAATCCTGGTTTTGAGCTGAGTCAGTGACCTATGTGTTTACCTCATGATTGAGATGGGTTAATAAATATCTTAGGTATATGTATGGGAATATACCTAAGTAAGGTTTATCTGTTGATTTCATACTTTTTGGTTATCCTTGTTGGATTTTGTGAGACCTTGAGGGGATCAGGGTCCCTACTGAGTATTGTTATACTCACCGATGGATGGGCTATGCCCGCACCTCATTGTGTTGGTTGCAGACGAAAAACAGCGCTGATCGAGGAAGAGTAGCAGTACTGGATGGTACCCGAAGGTGGACCACTCGACGTGACAGTGCTCAGAGCGGATGGAAGTGGAGTGCTGAGGAGGCCATCTGTACCTACCCTTTAGGTAGGAACCCTGAAGGATGACCCAGTAGCTTCTTTACTTCTTCTTTCAGTTGTACTTGTACATTTCTGTTTCCTTGTACTTTAGTATTGGGCTTGTATTTCCAGCCCCTTTACTTCCATCACTCACTTTTTTATAACGTTTCACTTAGTGTTTTTCTTCCTGTTGTGTACTCTGTTTTGTTTGTTTACTGTTATAAAGGCAATGCCTTCCAAGTTTAGGGATTTATGCCTTTGGTGCTAGTCGCCAGCCCCTGGCATATGGAAGGCGGGCTTGGGGTAGTCACAATACAGGTCCCTGGGGACGGGTCATGACAAATTGGTATTAGAGGAGTCAGTTCTAACATAGAACATAGGACTCAGATATTTATTTTCTGTGAAGCAATAATGTTAAGGGTACTAAGTGTGGTCTTCAGTTCAGGGAGTCTAGTGATGGTGTGGGCAGCTGACGTATCCATACACCAGGACCCTGACTTCTGATTTCTGAATCAGTGCACAAAAACACTGATTGCGTGTTTGTTTTAAAAATTTTTTATTTTAAGTCAGCTCAACTAGGTCAGCTCACCAGGTATATTCTTTTGACTGTGTCGCATCTGCTTCTTTCAAGATGCCTCCCCGCAGAGCCCCGAGTGTCGTATGCTCTTACAGCCCACCGAGTGATGAGGATTTGGTGTAGGTCCCTTTACCAGTAGAGGCCCCAATAGTACCATTTTCCATTGGGCCACCGATGCCACCAGCCCCAACAGCAGATGATGCTTGCCATTTGAGCATGTTGCATGAGTTCTAGCGCCAGAGGCCAGCCAGGATCCGGGGTGAGATGGACCCATAGACAACTGAGGATTGGATAGATACTGTGGTGAGAGTCTTCTAGCTGGTAGGGACACAAGTAGACCTCATGGTAATCCTTTCTATGAGTCTCCTTCAGGAAGCATCAGGCAGGTGGTGGAGCCTGATGCTTTAGGTCCACGAAGTGGCCAAATTACTCTTGACAGACTTCGAGAGCCTATTCCGGGCGGAGTTTGTTCCATCCACCCTTTGAGTGGTGCAGATACAGGAGCTACTTCATCTGTAGAAGGGCAGCATGACAGTAGCACAATACTCAGTGAGGTTCATCGACCTCTCACACTACTCCACAGATATGGTGAGGGACCCATTCTTTAGGGCCCAGACCTTTGAGAAGGGGCTCAGGCAAGAGATCAGAGCCTCGATGATATCCATCATCATCCCGATGAAGGCGGGGGTGTTAGAGAGAGCCCTCCTAGTGGAGAGTTTTCTTTGTTGATTAGTCACCAGCAGTGAGACCCACTACTAGTCGAAAAACAACAGAGTCTTATGAAGTTGGCAGTAAACAGATGACATAGAGGTCCAAGAGGTCCATACCCACAGGTGGACGACTGTAGGACTCATGATCTATTGTACGGGGCACCCAGGGTAGTGACATACCTGCCAAGAGCAGGCAGTGTTACTCATGTAGTGGGTAGGGTCACATGGAATGTGACTATATGACCCACAGTTTAGATGATCACTAAATAGTTGAGGGACCTCCCAGGCAGAGGAATAGGTTCGATCGAGGTGGTCCGCAAGGCGCATGCGGATGTGGCAAAGGAGCTAGTCGTGCAACCGGCGATGGACGACGTTACGAGGTGCTACCACCAACACCACTAGGAGGTCCACCCCGACGACAGAGAGCAGATGGATATGGGATTTCTCAACTTTAGGAAGATGAGGCATACGACCACGGTGATCCAGAGATGATTCGAGGTACTATCTATGTCTACTCCACCTTAGCTGCAGTTCTTATAGACAAAGGTACCAGTCACTCTTTCATAGCCACATCCCTCGTTCGGAGCTCGGAGATTCCAATGAAGGTGTTGGCTCGATCCTTGCGGATAGAGACTCCTATGAGAGTAGACTCGACGATTACACACTGGTTCCAGCAGTGTGAGCATACTCAAGGAGGCGAGAGCTTCGTCTGGGATATCCTCGTAGCGGCGTTGAGGCCTTACGACGCCATCTTGTGTTTGGAATGGTTATATAGAGTCCATGCTCAGATTGACTGTATTAGGCACAATGTGCGGTGTTTCTACACAGATGAGACCAGGTTTACCTTCACCGGTGAGAAGGGAACCTTTAGAGCAGAAGACGTACTTACTTGGAGGAGGGTTCAGCCGATCACTCACCAGCTTTCTTGTCTTACCCTTAGTGCAGTTGATGTGGAGAGTCCGACTTATCCTATAGTGGTGGAGCAGTACGCGGATGTTTTCCCTGACGATGTTCCAGGACTACCTCATCATAGAGAGGTGGAATTCAACATATACCTATACCCCAGGACGACACCGATATCTACTCCTGCATATCGGATGGTTCCCGATAAGCTTTGTGAGCTGAGGGTACTACAAGAGGACTTACAGGGGAAGGGATTCATCTGGCCTAGTGTTTCTCCCTGGACAACCTGATTCTGTTCGCCAAGAAGGCATGTGGGAGCTTGAGGCTTTGTGTTGACTACCATTTCCTAAACCAGGTGACTGTGAATAATAATACCCACTCTTAAGTATTGAAGATCTATTTTATTAGCTCATGGGAGCACGATGTTTCTCGAAGATAGACGTCACATCGGGATATCATCATCTTAGAGTTCAATACGAGGATATGCAGAAGATGACCTTCAGGTGTCGGTATGGCCACTATGAGTTCTTGGTTATTCCCTTTGGCATAACCAACTCTACAGTAGTGTTCATGTGTCTCATGAATAGGATTTTCTAGCCTTACCTCGATCTCTTTGTTGTGGTCTTCATCAACAAAATTCTGATCTACTCGACTACTGAGGAGGAGCATGCCTACCATCTGCAGGTGGTACTGGACACACTCTGAGAGCTCCGTATTTATGGTAAGCTCTTGAAGTTCTAGTTTTGGATTCGAGAGGTTCACTTCTTGGGGCATGTCATCTTGGAGGCTGGAATTGCAGTGGATCTAGCAAAGATTGAGGCGGTACTTTCTTGGGATCCACCTAGGAGTGTGACAGAGGTAAAAAGTTTCCTAGGCTTGGCTGGATATTACCGAAGGATCATGCCAGACTTCTCCAGAGTTGCAGAAACACTATTATCTCTGACGAAGAAGGGTAAACCCTTCGTGTGGTCGGAGAGATGCCAGTAGAGCTTTCAGGATCTGAGGCAGAGGCTGATTTGTGCCCCCATATTGAGACTTCCGGAGGAAGGCGTAGGGTACGTAGTCTACAACGACGCATCAGGGACTAGACTCGGGTGTGTCCTAATGCAGGAGCGAGTTGTGATCTCATATGGTTCTCAGCAGCTGAGACTGCAAGAGTAGAACTATGCTACCCATGACCTGGAGTTATCAGCAGTGGTCTTCGCCTTGAAAATGTGGCGACACTATCTGATGGGAGAGCGTTTCACAGTCTAATCTGATCACAAGAGTCTCAGGTATATATTCTCTCAGAAGGACTTGAACCTGAGATAGCGGCGATGGCTTGAGTTCCTCCAGGACTATGACTTAGAGATAGTATATACACTTGGTAAGGGGAATGCTTTTGTAGATGCACTCAGTAGTAGATCTAGTGTACAACTTCTTGGAGAGGCAATAGAGCAACTGGCTACCTTACAGATATCTTTTGTGGATAGAGATGGAGCATCTTTTCTTCAGTCTCTTACAGTCACCCCTCCTCTTCTTCAGCAATCCAGGGTGGCACAACATGGAGACGCTGACTGTGAGACATGAAGTTCTCAGATATCCATAGGGCAGGCACCTGATGGATTTTCGGAAGGTGGGGAGCATGCCATCCTCTTTAGAGGATGTACCATGGTACCGGTAGCACTTCAAGAGGAAGTGTTGAGGGAGTTCCACACATCTCATCTAGTAGTACATCCAGGTGTGGTGGAGATGTATCAGGACCTCAGATGATAGAACTGGTGTCCAGGTATGAAGAAGGTGATAGCAGAGTTTGTCTCACGATGCCTCACTTGTCAACAAGTGAAGGTAGAGCACCAGGTACAAGCAGGATTGGTTCAGCCCTTAGAGGTCCCGGAGTGGAAGTGGGATGGGATATCCATGGACTTCGTGACAGGTCTTCCACATAAATACATGAGTCACGATTCGATATGGGTGATCGTTGACCGACTCACTAAGTCAGTCCACTTTCTACCAATCAGAGAGAAGGGCTCAGTAGAGAGCTTGGGACTCCACTATGTTCAGGAGATTGTGCATTTGCATTGAGTACCTTCATCTATTTTCTCTTACCATGATGCATGATTTTCTTCCTGGATATGGAAGGTGTTGAAGGAGGATTTTGGGACACAGCTTTGCTTGAGCACCGCCTTCCACCCTCAGACAGATGGTCAGACTGAGCAGACCATTCAGACCCTCAAGGAATTGCTCCGTGCATGTTTCCTCGACTTAGGTCGCAGTTGGGAGGATCACTTACCATTGGTAGAATTTTCCTAAAACATCATCTAACCACTCCACCATCGGTATGACACCTATTTAGGCCTTGTATTGCTGACCTTGCAGATCACCACTTTGCTGGACAGACCCAGGGGAGTCAGCACTAGTGGGACCAAAGATGGTACAGGCTACCATAGAGAAGGTGCAAATCATGCAGGAGTAGATGAAGACTACACAGAGCAGGTAGAAGTCATATGCTGATAGGAGATGGAGACCTTTGGAGTTCGAGGATGGCGACCACATCTTCCTACGGGTCTCACCATGACGAGGTCTATAGAGATTTGGCCGAGGCGGCAAGTTATCTTCGAGATTCATCGGACTTTTCTAGGTCCTTAGTACAGTATGAGAGGTGGATTATCGCTTGGCTCTTCCATCTCAGTTGCATCAGGGACACGACCTCTTTCACATATCTCAACTGAGGAGATACGTGCATGACCCTTCCCACATCATCGACCATGGAGAGCTGGACATCGATGATGGGTTGACTATCACAGAGGTCCCAGTGGAGATTGAGGATCGACAGGATTGGGTCCTACATGGACGGTTGATACCTATGGTGTACGTTCGCTGGCAGCATGAGAACCTCTAGGAGAGAACATGGGAGCGGGAGGCACAGATACGTTCTAAGTACACCCATTTGTTCCATTAGTTTTAGTTGTAGCTTACGCGGTGGTAAAGCCCGGAGGTGGAGAGAATGTAAAGACCAGAAAATTCTGTGGATTTTTTTTTCATACATTCACGAGATTTTTATGAGTCCGCAAAATTTATGGCACTTGATTATGAGGCCCGGTGTTCCCGGAATCAAGTTCTGATGTTTTTTTGAGTATGTTCAGTAAACATACAAGCATGATTTTGTAACTTTTAAACCGGTGCTCGGAATTGAAATCTGAGGGCACCGTTGAACTCACAACATTGATGATTTCTTAGTGAGACCTTCACTGTAGTTGCGTTCTAATGAGAATGGAAGTTAGATTTTGGAATTTTTAATAAGTGAAATAAAAATAAGTTTAACTTATTTTTATTTTTAAGGTGGTTAAAATCTCCAAGAGGTGGTTAGTGGTGGGGGCCACCACACCTTAACCTCCCATGAGAGGTTATGGTGTGGGGGCCCACCCGCACATAACCTCTCTTGGAATGATATATTTAGTGGTGACCATCAGGGGGTTGTAACCCCTTGGAACCACCAATTAATTGGATAAACCCTTGAACTTCCCCCATTTATTATGTGTGCCAACCCTCACAATTAATTAATTGAACTATTTTATTTAATTAATTGGATCCTTTTGAATTCATGAAAATAATTAAATAATAGAAAAATATATTATTTAATTTTTGGATTGCACCATTTCATTTGGAGAGATTTTGAAGAATTTGGAGGATCCTTTTCTCTCCAAAGAAGAACGACAGACATCTTCCAACTACATCCTTCCAATGAAGAACGCCACTCACCACCGAAGAATGACGAACTCCTTCATCGATCTTCAACCGAGACAAAAGAGAAGGAGTGGATTGTGAAGAAAACCAAAGATGCTTCTTCCTCGGTCTCCTACATCGGACACTTCCCAATGTCAACAAATCGACGCCCGCCATTCCTCTCCTTCCACAGTCAACGATCAAGAAATGAGGAAGGGTTTTGAGTTGAATTTGTTCTGTTTTACATTGTTCAATCTTGGACAATATTTTTCCGAATGATATCAACGTAACTTGGAGGGCTCGGACCGCACGAACATGCCCTGAACCTCCCCATTTGATTGTTATTGTTTGTTGACGATGACGACAGTGCAACGACGCCACCAGAAGGATGGATCATGGCGGAGCAACGCGGCCGGCGTCTGGTCGGCCGCAAAGAAAACTGGCGACGCAAGGGCCGCTGGGTCACCGGAGGGGAGCGGCGTTGACCTGACATACAGGTGGAAGGGCCGCAGCTAGGAGGGCCACAGTAGTTGGAGGTGGCATGGCACCGTCGCGCCAGGCAGAGCTGGGGGAGCTGCGGCCAGGGCGGGCCACGACGGTGAAGGTGGAGCGGCTGGCCGCTCAGCCAGCCGGACAAGGCGGGACCCACCTGGGTCCCGTGGATCCCAAACCGGCACATAGCGCTGGTTTCGTTCGACCAACAGTGGGGCACCCCCACCCCCCCAAACGTGGCCAGCTGGGCCACGCTGCGGTCAGCTAGCCGGGTCGCCGGCCAGTCGGGCCACGCGGGCCGCCCTCGATCCGGGCCGATCTCGGGCTGGGCCGCCCGTTCGGGCTGAGACACCTTTGGGTCAGGCCCTCCCTTGGGTCAGACCATTCCCTCAGACCAGTTCGGACCCGCAGACCGGGTCGGACCACAGACGAAACCACTATGGCTAGTTTACACCTTTTCGCCCATATCTTGGGCTATGAGTGTCCGATCGACGAACTATCTATGATGATGGAAATATTGGAGCAAGGAAGTTCTATTGGCATATCCCATTTAAGTATTAGAGACTGTTGGAGTATAGTCAGGTTGGTTTTAACCTAAAAACCAATCGGGCCCCTCGAACGGAAATGCCAATAACTCCTAGACCGGGCGTCCTATTGATGCGCCATCTATTGCATTGAGATCCCTATGATGAGGCGGACCATTGAGATACTTTCACATGGGACTTCATGATAGTTGGAGTATCGACCAATAGCTCGTGGAGCGGATCCTCTTAGAGAAAAGAGTGTGGAGTACAGAGACCTAGTAGCTGGCTATGACCTGACTACTGTTGACCTTTTGACTCAGAGTGTTTTGACTAGCCCAGTGGGAAGCACCTCTGTGTGACGCGGTAGGCCCACAGTGGGTAGCACCTCTATGTGACGCGACAGACCCACGGTGCTCAATAGGAGGAGTACCTCAGCAGGCTATGAGGGGGAGTGCCTCTGTGTGACATGGAAGACCCACATTGGGGAGAACCTCTATGTGATGTGGCAGACCCACGATACTCGACAGGAGGAGTACCACAGCAGTCCAGGACAGTGGGAAGAATCTCTATGTGACACGTCAGACCCACTGTACTCTATAGAGGAGGAGTACACAAGCAGCCGAAGTTTCGACAGTTTGACTGGGAGTGTTAGATGTTACCACCCTAGAATAAAATCCTGGTTTTTAGCTAAGTCATTGACCTATGTGTATAACTCGTGATTGGGATGGGTTACTAAATAACTTTGGTATATGTATGAGAATATACCTGTGTAAGGGTTATCTATTGATTTCATGCTTTGAGGTTATCCTTGTTGGATTTTGTGAGACCTTGAGGGTCTCAGGGTCCCTAATGAGTATCATTATACTCACTCCTACATGGGCTATACCCGCACCTCGTTGTGTTGGTTGCAGATGACAGACAACGCTGAACGAGGCAGAGAGTAGTAGGACTGGACAATACCTGGAGGTAGACCACTTGGTGTGACGGTGCTCGGAGCGGACGGACGTGGAGTGTTGAGGAGGCCATCTGTACCTACCCTTCAGGTAGGAACCCTGGAGGATGACCCAATATCTTCTTTACATCTTCTTTCTGTTGTACTTGTACTTTTTCATTTCCTTGTACTTTACTATTGGGCCTGTATTTCCGGACCCTTTACTTCCAGCACTCACTTTTGTATACAGTTTCACTTAGTGTTTTTCTTCCAGTTGTGTACTCTTTTGTGTTTTTTACTATTATAAAGGCAATGCCTTCCTAGTTTAGGGATTTATGCCTTTGATTCTAGTCACCAGACCCTGACCTATGGAAGGCGGGCTTGGGGTAGTCACGATACGGGTCCCGGGGGATGGGTCGTGGCATGATTAGTCTTGCATTGGCATCAACACCTGAAGAAAAATCTAAACCCTATGGTACACCCTCGATCTGAACCATTTCTCGCCCTCCATGGTTCTATCAGTCAAGGAAGCGTCACTAGACTCTGGAACTGATTCTCTCAAATTCAGACTCTCGATGAGTCACTTGAAACCCTACTGTCTAATTACCCCCAAACACATTTTACCATTCATTTTTTAATCAGTTATTCTTCTTATTATTATCGTATAAATTATTTAACATATTTTGTTTAAATTATATTAATATTTAACAAATATAATAAATTAAAAATAATAATTTTCTTAAAACAAGTTATATTTCTTTTAATTATTTTTATTAATTACATTATAAGTTATATAAATATTGGTCCTTTAAAATATTATTTTCATAATTCACTAATAAAAAAAATTAGTTTCTAATTATTATATAATAACAAAAAAAATTCTATCTTATATCAAAGTTTTAAAACAACAAAACATCTAAGTATTTTCTTTATATATATATACATATGTCTATATATATGTAGAAAAATATTGATTTTATTTTTATTCATAAATTTATATGTTGATTTACAACCATATTTGATTAATGAAAAATTCTACAGTTCCAAAAACATCATATTGCATTAACATATAAATTTAGGTCATTAATTTAAATCTTATATTTTCAAAATAATTATTTATTACAAGATGTGAAAAAATGAAAATTAATTTATATTAATTTAAAAAACTTATAAATTTCATCACGCCATTTGATAATAAATCAATTTTATGATTATAAATTAATATTTTTTAATTTATAAAAATAATAATATAAGATCATAATTTTCTGGGATGTTACATTCTCCCCCACCCTTAAATGAATTGTTCCCTCACAATTCATTCATCGGGCTTATGAAAATTATGAATTGTCATCTTCGGAATTACGAAACTTTTGGACCACTAACTCTAAAAGTTGCTGCTTAGATGACAATATATAATCTCCAAAGTTGTCTAGACCATTCCTCTGATACCAATTATAATGCCCTGAGCCAGCTCTTTCGGACTCGGTGCTTAAAAATGTTGTGTAATTGTTTTTATAAAAGTAATTGAAAAATTACACTTCATATTACACACACGAGGAAAAGGGTTCTCGTCACCCATGATTTATATATTTTAAATAATAAAATCATATATTCTAAATATATCTCCAAACACATTGATTACCACATAAGAAAATTCATATATAGTTTACTAGTTAAATAGTACCACATTATAAATGAGTTTTATTTACCAATTAAAAAGATTTTTTTTCAGAGAAATATATTTTGTAAAAAATATACATTATTATAGGATAAAAGAAGTATGGTCAGGTATAGGAAATTTAATATAAGAATAGTTTATGTATTTTATCTGTGTTGTTTAAATTGAAAGTCAGATTATATCTATAATTATTTTTGGATATGTTGGCATTGTATTATTCTAATTAAAATATTTACTTTTAAAATTTCTTTCAAAATTATAAAAAATAATATTTTTAATATAAAGGTTATAATTTTTATGATGAAATTAGAAATAATTTTATATATTTATGAAAATAATATTTATTAACATTATAGAATTGGTAATTAATAAATAAATATGTATGAATACTATGTTTAAAATATTGAATATAAGGATTCTTAATCCTAATCTCTCTATTATTAAAACACGATTTTCTATAGATGTAAAATAATTAAAGAAGGTTAGTATAAGGATTTTATTATATGTTTATATAGAAATGTTTCAATAATTATATTAATGTAATGAGTTTAATAAAACACTAAAAAATATAATAATCTTGAGGTTCCTTTAGTGGTATATCATATTGGATATTATAATACATAAAATTATGTGTGTATTTGTTATTATTTTCTTAATGGTGTTTAAGAATATATATATTTTATGCTGTTATAAAAAAGGTATCCACTTTATAACTCTTCTACATTAGTGTAAAATACTTCATAATGATAAACTATAATTTACTACTCAATGTGTGACTCTGATTTTTACCATAACCAGTTTTTATATTATAATCTATAAAGACAGGGAAATATTACCATAGGTTTAGTTGTGTGTAAAGATATATAATTTAATGATGAGGTGCAAACACATTTTTTTAATAGATGAAAATCTTTTTATATGAAATTTAATATCATATAATATATTTTTGATATAACATGGGTTATTATTTCATACATTATTTTTATTTCCTATGAATAATATCCATGAATTAGATCTCACTTACAAGACCCAAGCTAGAGTTTCTTATACCTCACGTGTGCGTCACAATATGATAGAGGCCATGAAATAGTCAAGATGGTTAGATCATATTTTACCGATAGAAAATAATTGTATTATTATTACAAGTAATAATGGATAATTATTTATAAATAAAAATATAGATACCATTATTAGTGTTTAATATAGAATTGCAGTAGAATTCATACCATGAAAAATAAAAAATCACATTCTATAATAGAATACACCCTTAATGACATACAATACTATATTAGATATAGATAACCCACTAGGATTATTATATAGAAGGAATAACTAAGTAAACAATTGAAGGAGAAATCATATAAAAAACAAGGAACCACCTTAGTTCTGTCTCCTCTACTTATATAGAGATACTATATCTCCATGACAACACAAGGGTTCATATGTTGTCCGGTGTGACATACAGAGTATATATGTCAATCAATTTTCTTATGTAGGACATGAGTGAAAATATCAGTAGTCCACTATCGAAGGTGTCACTAATATAATCCTATATATATATATATATGTACTTTAACCTTATGATAAGTAATACAGTAACATCAAACATAGATTTATCACATCAAGACAATGTACACCCATTATGATTTGACAATGCTCTATGCAACCTACTGCAGTGTGTGTGGGTATTTTTGGTTTTTTTATTTGTTGGTATAAGTATATGAAATATTCTACCATGTCCAACTAATAAAAATTTACTGATCCACATTCATCCCATTCAATACTCTAAAACATATTAGAAAAAACATCTCCATGTCTTTGACAATCATTAGTAATGGGAAAAAAATTTGTTTCCCCAATGAATTAATAAATTCATTTAGGCAACTAAATGCACAATATGATTCTTAATTATAGGAATGTTAGACTAAAAAATCATATTCAATCATATCCGATAACACTATTTAATTTTTGGCCTGAAATGATGTATCAAAATTCATATTTTGTGCGTCGATGTAAAAATAATCCTACCGACCCATCTCCTTGAATAAACATTCATAGTTTATACTTTGGACTGTATCAAAACTCTACGTATCCATATTAATGATAAGATTTCCCCATCATCCCACATCAAAACATACCCCTCGAAATTTAAAATTCCATCCTAGAACCTATATTAGATTGTATAATCAAAAGGCATGATAATCATGACCACCCAAACATAAGGTTACCTTCGTTAAAAATGAATCTTAATTATGTACCCTACCTTACATTTTATACCTTTATGATTGGATGATCTTTTCCACTGGACTGCATATATGTACTCAATGTTATAACTACCAAACCTATATCTCATATCTATTGAATCTGAATAGAAATTGTAGATTCCAATTTATCATCCCTAAAAGTAATCAATACACCACGTAGAAATGAATTTTATCATAATAATCATAATCTAGAGTTAATAATATAGACACATTCCTTAGTTAATCATTCATTAAAAAACGTGGATCACATATCCTAAACCTCAATATAGATCCCAACAATCCCAAGGAAATCTCATATCTATCATTTTCCATCTATAAGATAATAGTTTACCATTGTAAACCAGAGGTGAATTCCACTCACTAATTTCATGATGTGAACATTGTGATGTCCCAGACCCAATTCAGTCAATAGTAACCGAACATGGTTATCCACATAGCCTCAGGTGCACACCCATGTTTTCTAGAGTTTAACTATAAGTATTGTGGGTATATGGTTGTATAGTAGGGAGACTATACCCTTATAATCAATGTATATAACAGTGGTGTAAACAATCAATAGTGGAAGAATATTAAATAACTTAACAACAAAAGACAAACATCCATATGAAAATAGTAATAATAAAGAAAACCAAAGGAAATATCATATTCAATATGATAAACATGCCATTTCTATATAAAAAATGGAAGGTGATACATGGAAAAAAGAGTCTAGTACAATACATTTATAATAATAGTAAAGGTCCAAAATAAGTATCTCCAGATAGCATCACAGGAAAAGCTCAGTTCGGTGCTCCCCCTCTCCTTTGAAAAACAAATCATGCATCACCAGATTGGTGATTTCCATGGTCTTTAAATACATATATAATGTATTTATGGGTACCTTACAATTGACCAAATAGGGTGTAATATATCAAATAGTATTACACAACCTGTGTTGTCTATAACAAGTCCTATATATTCATGTATGATTAAGCAATGTAAATATATAATAGGTGTATACGAAATAATAGTATTAATGATATTATCTAATTTATTATGTTTTAATGTGATCAGGAAACTAAATCCTAAGGATATATTTAAATCATATCATGTATCAACAAAAATGGAAAATTATATGTAATCATGTATCATGCCTACATGGGCTAGGGTCCAAGGAGTGAGATTATCCAAGGAAACAACATATGCTAATTAGAACAAGTAAATAGGATATAATGAGTATAAATGTACAAGTAATCAAAAGGGTCATCAGATTCAAGGATTAGAAATTTCCAAGTCATCCTATCACGTAATGTAAACAAATTCAACTAGATTCTTCGAGTATAAATTTCCATGGTTTACAAGTAATCTAAGTAAATAATATATGAGGAGTAGAAATGTCCAAGGCATCCTAACATGTTAAGGAAAATGGATCCATGGAGTATAAATATCCAAGGACCCCTAAATTCTCATGTCAATAGGACCTAAGGAATAGCAATTTACATTCCATATAAGTGGGAGGGATATATGGAGTAGAAATATCCATTACATCCAAATAGGGTCGTCAGATCAAAGGAGTAGTAATTTCCAAGTCATCCTAACAACTTTATTCACCAACTAATTTACATTTCAATTAATCATTTCACTAATCCCATCATTATTATAATTAAATCAATGGGTTACCCTTTGATACATTTAAATTACCATTTAAATGTTTTATAAGGATTTTACATCCTTTTATAATTCGCATTAATAATACATCAATTCTCAATTATGTATGGAAAGATCATTACACACAAAGGGTGGCACAAACGTGATATAAAAGTCAAACCTACCCTATGGGAAATTCTGGTTGAGTTCAACAACCTCTAACCAAGAAAAAGGTGTCGACAACATCTCTCGTCGTGTTTATGTCAAATAAACCTTGGTTTAATTATATTTTAAAGCATCACCCAGAAATTCTAGCATGTAGCACAATGGAAATAGTCTATAAATGAGGATACATTGAGGGAAAATGTATAGAACACCTTCATTAGTTTGGTAGAGGAACACTCATCTAGTTTCATCCTCTATTTCAATCCAGATCTAAAGAGAATAAAAGAATAGATAAACACCCATAAAATAGATCATAAGATATTTCATTAGAACACTTTCACTGATAGCAAGAAAAATAGAAAAACGTGAAATTGTAATAGAGAACTCACTAGAATGGATCCAATGAGATAAAATGCTCCTGAATCATATTTCAAATAAGTTATTGGATTAAATCCTACAATTTGTCTTGAGGAGCTCAGTGAGGGGAAAAGAGGAGTGTCCACTACTAAAGAAAAGAAAATACATGAGGTTAACCATTTAGTATTTTATGGGAAATTGGAAATGTTACCCCTAAAATACTGGGTCACATGGTTTGATCAAATAGTAGAAAAAACTATTCACTAACCATGCATATGTCACTAAATTAAAAACCATATTTCATGATTCATGCTCATGGTTTTGTAAACCATGCTCAAACCATGATTTTAACCTCTGCTAAAAACTACTGAGCTATCACATGGATGTGTGGACCTAGTTTCATTGTTTCCTCTTTCATTTGGCTTCAGACAATGGCCTATTCCACCCTGTATAGTTTAATCAAGACATATATCTTAGGATTAATGATTTCTAATAACCATGTTTCCCAACTTCCTTTTCAAAAAACTCATGATTTGGGCTCTAAACAAGGACCAAACACACCTTTTTCCACCATAGTGTCACTAGGAATTCCCATTAGTTCAAAACCAAATATTTGAACTAGAAAAATAAGGCTTCATACCTCCAAAAAATCTAGGATCATAAAATCCCCCCCCCCCCCTTAAATCAATTGTACTTGAATTTCCCTTTCAAGAATGGTCAAGAATCCTCTATGAATAACTCCAGAAACCGGGCATATATGTCAACATCCCACTCCCATGTCTTATCTTGCACGCAGTTGTGCTACCAAAGAACATGTACTAGAGGAACTAACTATCCGTTTAGAACTATCATTCCATGATAAACAATACATATACGATTCTCCTCAAAGGACTCATCTACCTCTAACTCAACCACATTTGCTTGAAGAATATGTGAAAAATCAGAATGATATTAGTGAAGCTAAGATAAATGGAAGACATTGTGCATAGCTTTGTACCTATGAGATAGATGCAACTGATAGGCTATCAGCCTGATTTTATCTGGAATATCGAAGGTCCTGACATAATTAGGTTATAGGTTCCCTTGTTTTTGGATGCGTATATTCCCTAATCTAGGTGGAACTCTCATGAAAAACAGACACCCCACCTCAAACCCTAGTGGTATATGGTGAGGATCATCATATGACTTCTATCTAGACTGTGATTTATACATACTCTAACAAATAATATTAACCTACATCAATGTCTTCTGAATGATATGAGGCATTAGTTGTGATACCTATGATATATCTAACCGACACATGGGTGAACCAGATGACCTACTATATAGGTCGTCAATACGATTCATCTGTATAGTCACCTGTAATCTGTTATTATATTAAAACTCATTGAGAGTTATGTGTTTCTCCCAAGAACCTTTTAAATAAAGGATAAATTCTTGAATCATATCCACCATAACCTATATAGTATTCTCAAACTGACCATCAGTTTTATGATGATAGTCTGTACTCTGCAATACCGGTGAACCTAGTTCCTTCAACGACCCCTTCCCGAACCAAAACATGAAATGAGTGTATCTGTATGAAATGATAAAATGTGGAACCCCATAGAGGCATATGATCTCATGTGTATATATCCTCTTGAGCTCATCCACGAAAATATTCACCCAAATGGGTAGAAAATGGTTGAACTTTGTCAACATTTCCATGATCAACCATATGGTGTCACTACCCTAAGGTGGTCTAGGAAGTCCCATAACAAAATCCATGGTGATGTTATTCCATTTTTACTCTAGAAAAGGTAATGATTATAGAATTCCCTCTTGGTGTTGGTGCTCTACCTTCACCTACTGATATGTTGAACATCGTGTAAAGAACCCAGTTATCTCATGATTCATCCCTAACCACTAGTATTGATGATGCAATTCATGATACATCATGGAAATACTGTAATGCTTAGACTATATGGATGCATGGGAATCTTACAGCAGATTCTACTAGATATTGGTAGTAACCCTTACAGGTCTATGGATGCTTACGATCTCATCCTTAGTAACTATCCTACCAGGAGGTGGTACATCACCTACAATGCTATCTCAAAAGACCAAGCCCTTAGAATATGATAGATATCTCTTCTTCAACCTATTCATAAGAGTTTAAGTAACCTTTAAATAAGAGAGAAAAATATTCTTCTGATTATTCAACACCTCCATGTGCATCTTATATAGGAACTCCATATACTGACAGACACTACTAGCCTCCCAAAATTCATGTATCTAAGTCCTCCTACTTAGTGCATCGAAATCTACATTTCGTATTCCAAGATTATAGTCAAGATTAAAGTTCAAATATTGTAGCTACTCATCCCAAATTCATTTAACTGTATCTAAGTCACATTATTTAAATATTTAATTTAGGTTTTCTAGTCTATGTGCACAAAAAATCCCCTCAAAGTAAATAATGACTCAAATGACATAAGGCATGAACAATAATGACTAACTCGATATTGTATGTTAGGTAGTTCCTCTCATGTGGAATCAATTTAAGAGTCATGTATTAAATGAATACCTCCACCTACATTATAACAAATCCATGATTGATACCTAGTGCATCAATATATACAATGTAGCTTCTTCCAGACACAGGAAGAATCTTGGTCAGTTATGAAGTCGGTCTCCCTTTTATCTCCTAAAGGGTTTTCTCATAGCTATCTGGGCATGAGAACTTCATAACATTATTATTCACGCCTGTAAAATATTCTACTAAGTGTGATATGTCCTATATGAAATTCTTGTAATATCCAAGTATCCCCTGGAAATATCATATATGAAAGACATTCTGGGGCTATCCTAGAAAACTACAACTCTGACATATCTAGGTCAAATGATACTCTTGTATATAAGATATCATAACACAAGAAGTGAATCCTAAACATCCATATCTATAGTCCTCAATTAACTAGTTTCATGAAATCTAATTTGATGTTCATGAGAAAGAATGGAATAACCAGATACTCATATATGACACACTTCGTACAAAAACTTGTATGAGGTCTTTCTGAAGGTTGAACACACACATGATCATAACCCAATATCAGATCAATATTTGATATCAACCAATCTCATAAGAGATGGTTTAAGATAAAATCTATATAGGGAACATGATACCATCTCTTAACCTTCAACTAGTTCAAATTTTGGTAATCCACACATAAAAAACGGTCTCATCCCACTTATTGGAGAAAAGGACCATATAACCCCATGAAGAAGTACTATATCATATAAAACCCATTTTCTCTAAACCCTATATTTACCTCTTGATATCCTAGATATCTGTAGTAACCATCCTATAATATTGAATGGAAATCGATGTAGCTCCAAGAACTATCTATATGGAAAAGTATACTTTTATCTCAAGAGGTGGTCCATAACATTATTCTGGGAAAATGTACATGAAACGATCAACCAATCAAGAGAAATATGCCTGAAATTTTCAATAATAATCCATAGATAAACTATAAATCTATATTTTCATCACACTTGGACCACAATTCTCAGGTCCAACATCGCTCATATACATATCCCATTCACCATAGGGAAAGGAAACTTGTTAGGTCCACTAGGCTAGATACCCTGATGGGGGGGGGGGTGAATCAGGGTATGAAACACTAAAACAATTTCCCCTTTTGATATTTTTTTGTTGTTAGAAAAAACTCTCTTCCCTCTCTCTTTTCCACTGCAGTGTATGAGTGCACATTAATGCATGCACATGACCCATCAATTTTACTTGGTTCACCCTCACTGGGCTGCATCCAAGGAGCATACACCAACGATGTGCTGATGTACCCAATCCACTATATGTGCACTATTGTTTACATGTTTAAAGCGGACTCACAATCACTCTTGGTTTACAACCATTCACAATTATAGAACTCACTGCTCTCTCATCTGATGTGATCTCACTGCTTCTTAAGAAGATCTACTCACATTTTATAGACCTGTTGGTCTCTTCATTATCACTAATGAATACATCCTCAATTATAAATAGAGGTTCTGTTGATGTTCAAATTTCATCCACTGATGAATACCCCTTTTCCACTAATCACTTGTCCACAACCGTTGGAAATACCTTCATAATGCACCCTACTTCACGAAGCACCAAATTCCGCGAAGCTGAAACATGCCTTTGTGATGTCCCTGCCTCTTTAAAAAGTACACACCTTCACAGAGATCACTAATTCATAGATCACATTGCATTTTATAGATCAATCATTCGCAAAGAAAAATCCTTCAAAAAGCTTAGGTTATTTTAGAGATCAAGTCGTCTTAAAGAGACTTCCTTTGTGAAGCTCACTGAGCCAACACAGAACACGCCAGTTTAGCAGAGCTAAATTAACTGTCATGAAGCTCTTATCTTTTGGGGAGCACACTTCCTCCACAAACCACCTTCTCTATTTGAGAGCAACAAAATTTTCTTGGAAAACTCTCTACTTCTCTCGTGGGGGTTGAGGCCTATTTATAGGCCATTCCACTAACTCGATAACCTTTCATGCGAAGTCAATGCCACATCAACTCAAATAGGGAAGCTCCAAAATATCTGTGGAAATTATCTCTATATAACGAAGCACCACAGAAATTTTCTGATCACATATCTTGTCGTAATCATGGAGCATTCCATCAATTCCTTTGCGTTGCTACTGCAAATCTTCATCGTAATGATTTTCACCTCTACCATTCATAATGCTTATTGTAATCACAAAGAACAGAGTAAACATTATTCATGTATTCGAAAAATCATCTTCATTAAGCCCATCATTGTAAAACTCATGCCTTTTCCTAATTTTGATGAGATATTCAAGGAAATATACATTTCATGATCCTCACCAAATCCCAAATTTGGACCCCAAAAATTTGGAAAACACTAGAAATCAGTTCAACCTTGAATCTGTTCTTTTGTACCACCTCCAGATCATTTATTCCCTTTTCATGTTTCTTTGTATACATGGATTGTAAAAAACATCCCTATAACTTGAAAATTCACCATGGAAACCAGCATTGTCAACAAAAACAAACAAAACAAATGTGATGATATGTTACATTGATGGATTTTTGCCCAAAAATATCCCCCTTTGGGTTTGTTGACAACTCTTGTCAAAATAAGTTTCTGTACTTTGGTACCATGTTAACACTTCAGCCACCATTCGCCTCTTGTGATTTGGGCAACAATCAAGGATTCAATAAACACCATACTATCATCCCACACGAGCAATGCTCGGCATGCGATACAAGTGTAAATGAAAATTTCATCAATTCATCACTTCAAATCTAACACCAATTGTTGATACCAAACATATACCAATAGTTGATCACTGGAAACCTTCTATCACCATTCCAAAGCCACTCTTCTAATTTTATCACAATCCTTAGCTATTGTGATATCTATTCTTTGATTGATCACTTCTAGCATCGTCAGATTTAAATCTCTCCCCCTATCTCATTGCTCCCACTATCTGCTTCTCATCATGTCTTTGACGAAGAAATTTTCTCCCTTCTTTAGCCTCAGTTTCTCCCCCTACAGGAGTTTATCTTTCTCCCCCTTTGTCAATGAACCCAAAGGTAACTCCATTATTGTCTGAAACAGAGTCACTTCTACAAAAATGATCTATATCTATGGACCTATAGCCACAGTTTAATTGGTCTGTGGCTATAGATTAAAATATAGCCATCATTATTTGAAAACCATGGATTTAGAATAGATAAACCTATGGATAAACTATTCCCCATGGAAATAGATCCTCAATGAGTCCTACTCCATCACGACTCATCTCCCACCCACATATCCTCCACCTCGGGACTCTTCTCCGACCCGCAAAACACTTCTTCCTCATCGCCAACTGGTCAATTCTCCCTCGTCCAATCCTAACTAGATTCTCCACTCGGTGCACCCCTCCCTCACGCGATCCCTCCCATCCCCTTCATTACAGCTTCCTCTCCTCCTCCACCCCTTCGTCATGAGTTTGTCATCAAATCAGTGAATCGACCAAACCAAGACCTTCTATAAGTGGGATTCACATGAGCCAGCCTGTACACTTTATGTGAATACTGATGCAGTTACTCCATCATGACAGCTGCTCAGGTGAGAGGGAAATCATTCCATGAACCCCCTATTCATGCCCTGAATGGAGTCAAATTTTCTTTTTTACATGGGTGTAGTCCCGTTTATTTGAAGTCAGGGCGATTTGGGATTAAAGGGTTTTGGACATTTGGAGAAGCCTGGTTCTTGATTGTTCTACCTCACTTCGTCCCTCCTTTGATCCACCTTGAGAGGGATCAATTTCTGGTATTATTCGATGATAATATTGATTGAGTTATTCCATCCCTTTCCATTTGTTTTGGTTTCCAACCAAAGAATATAATTTTAGAATATTTTATGTCAGTATTTTTTGGGAATTTCCATCAAAGGATGGTGGAAATTTTCCAACATGATGGGGATTTTTCCTGGTGTAGATAGAGGATATCTTGAGATAACGTCTGTATGTTATTTCATTCTATTTCCTCAAAGTTAAGTCACCTGATGATTTTACTTATGGTTTTCAGCTAAATTTAATAAAATCACCTACGAAATAGATGCCATTTTTTTTGGATTTTCCTATGATAGTATCGAGTGTATTCCATGGAACCTCCATATATGTTTGTTCATGGTTTCAGTTCATTGAGGTAGCCTAGTGATTGATTAAGAATTTATGTTTTTTGTTTTAAATTATGAAATTAATTATAATCAATATAATTTATTTAATTGGATATGATAATTAATTATAAAATTCTACAATTGATTATTTGAGATTTCGGGGCCAAGTTAGGAGCCTCAATTGATGCTAGATCTTGTACAATCTTAAAAGGTAGTCAATATTTTTTAAAGGAAATAAATTCAATTAAGGCCAGTGGTTTCTTGGGCATAACCCTTTGGTTTATAAACGATTTTTGTGAAATGTGACATGTGTAGTTTTACCACCTTAAGAGATTAACCATTATAAATTAATTAATTGTTTTAATTACAATGGGATTTATTTGAATTAAATGTGGAAAGTTCCAAGGTCCATGATGGACCATTGTACACTGGCTATATATCTCGACCATAGATGTCTAAGAGTATAAGTATAATTGTAGGCCTTGAGAAACATGAACCCCATATGGGGTGTATATAAAATAAAGTGAATTATATAAGTGTAATGAACCTTAGTGTAGGTTCCTTGGTGACCTTCAAGTGGAGGGATGTTATGATCTATAGTTATTATACCTAGTAGGACATGAAAGATCCTTAATATGGCTTAAAACCTTCATGCTATTAGAGATGTGTGTGGGAATGTGTTACTCCCCTAATGAGGTTTAGATACCTTGGTGGGTATAAATTAGCTAAATTGATGATAGGTTTGGTGAGCGGACTGACATAGTGTGACTTGGAAAGTGATATGGGAAGGTTTCCATATCTTTAGAACCCTGCATGTGATTATTTTCTTAAGAGTATAGTGAGGTCATGAGATGTTTAGGACTATTTCGAGGGATTTTATTCCCTTAAGTGGTGGGTGTTGACATGATAGATTTGGATTTGATAAAGGAATCCACATAGTGTGTTCGTACTATAATGTAAACGAGGGAACCCATGAGGGTGCCTCAATGATTTTGACCCTTGTGAGGGTGCATGCAATAAGGATTATAGATGATTTTGGGTGTCACTTTGTAACCCAAATCAATTTTGTGTGATCCAGATATGGCATTAGTGATGATGATAGATCATTCCCTTGAGAGGGAAACCCTTATTTTATGAGATGAGTCTGAGAAGATTGACCATTTGTATATAATGTGTTATATGAGATATTATGGGTGGGACATACTACCCTCAAGTATATTAGTGGAATACCCAAGAGGTTACCTAGGATTCAACTATTTGGTCAAAATAGGTTGTGTGTGATGTGCTCTTAGGCTCTGGCTGTTGATCTTGATACAGTATGAATGCCTTGGGAAATCCCATTATATTCAATATTTTGTTTTATATATAATTCCTAGGATATTGGGATTCCATCATTGTGTCAATATTATTAGCTAGTTTCATCCCCCAAGGAATCGATTCTATTGATGATACTGCTGGATTCCCTAAACTTATCCCCCTAGGAATCTGTTACATGCTCGATACTACAAGATTTCCTAGAACATACTCCATAGAATTAGGCATGGGCATGATACAATTATATTTACTAGAATTACCTCAATGGAGTCAATGCTTTCACCTTATATTAAATTTCTATTGGGCTCCATACTCATGTGAATGATTACGTGACATGGTAAAAAAACTTTGAGACTAACCAAAGAAGGTATAACCAATATCGAGTGTCACGTTATAGCCCAAGGATCAATGATGGGTATTTATTTATGATTCCAAAGTTTATTTTTTCTATTCAACTAAGCATATCATCTACCCATACACAATATTTTCCGGTTATGCATAGTGCCCCATTGGAGGTTCTTTACTTAGTTTTACTCAAACACTTCTTGGGTGGCCATGATGCTTGGTTAGCTGAGAATAATTCACTAATCATAGGTTCAAGTTGGGAAGAAGCCTATAGTTTCATGATTGATTGAGATATCTTGGATGATATTGAAAATTGGGATGAGGTGAGGATTGGGGATGATAGTATAACCTTATTTAGGATTACTTACCTATTAGGATGGTGATTTGCATTTAATGCCCGATATGTGTATATTTGAGAAATTTAGAGTCGGTGTTAGCACATTAGTTGCATCAAGATATTTCAAACATGAAAAAATAGATATTTCCCTATGATCTTTGACCTATGTGAGAAGTGGTTATTGAGTTAGGTGGGAGGGCCTAATTCCCTTGAGATATTACTCAAGATATTGTTTATTGGGGGTACTATGCATGAGATGATAAGTGGTATATGATAATTACCTAATAGAGGTGTTAGCCTAGAATAGTTAGTTCCTTTAGAGAAAAAATCATGGGTTGATGATTTAAATTGTGATATTGCATCATTATAGGTACTATTGAGTACGTGGTATAGGCATGGGGATTCTTTAGGCTTCCATGATGAAAAGAAATTTAGGCATTTTAGTATTGAGGTTTGGATTTCGAAGGGAAAAATTGGCAGTATACTTGGACTGACTGTTTTTGGGTATTGATCTCGATGAGGTAGATGATTTTGATCTTAAATGGTCTGATCGTGGATTGATAGAGTACAAGTATACACTCAGGGTTTGAGAAGATTCTAGTTGATGGGTGGTTGTGTGACTAGAATTGGAATGGATGAGATGTTCAGCTTATTGGGGAGAAAACACTAGTATGAGTTTTTGGTGAAATTATTTTGACTAAACTCTTATGTGTGTCTACTTTTAAGGCTATAACTATTCCAATAATATGGATTCCTTTGATAATGTTGTAGGCTGAATGGATGCCCCTCTGGTCTCCCCTCTCCTATTGTGGGGGGGGGGGATTCATCCTGACTACTCTGGATTCATAGTTATGACCATTACCCCCTTCCTCAACCCTAGCATTTTTTCCAGCTTCCCAAAATTGAAATTAGCCCTAAAATTCTATCATGAGATAATGAAATAACTAATATTTTAGTTTTCCCCTAGAATTTTTAAATTCTTCATCGCTATTGAATCTCACATTAGTGGATCAATTCAGTGAGAGTCTCCCTCGATAGAATCCTTTGATAGGTTTATTTTTGATTCATGTCGTTTTCTTGAATGAGTGATTATAGGGATTATGGATCTATGTAAATTTTTGGATTCATTTTTCAAATGAATATACCCTTATCTCTTACTGATTGAATTATCCACAAGCTTTCACTAGCTTAAAATTCTCTATTTTCTATTGGTTTTTCATGTTCCACCTAAAATAGGATCTTTCCTCCATGGTGATTGGGATTTCTTTCCTTATCATACATCCCCCATTTCAGAATTTGGTGATTTGTAAATTGATTGGTAGTATTTTGGGAAACTTCTTATGTACTAATAATCACACCATAACTTTGTTCTACCTTATTTCTCCTAAAATATGTGTTGAGGTCGATGCATCAAAGGTACCGATAGTTTTTATCTGCATTGATATTGAAGGGGATATTTGTTGGAAGAAGCAGGTCTGCTATGAATCTTGGGATGACTTCTATTCATCATGTAGACACATGGGTCATGATCTATCCAACTGCCAACATGGGGAGAAAGTTTAACATCATGTAGGCCAATCAATAGGTAACTCATAAATCAAAGGCAACCTAATAAATGATTCTCACATCAAGGGGGTGAGGTCACTACAACTAGAACTAAGGGTCACATATATCCTGGTTAGTTTGAGCAATGACTTGGAAAGATCCAGGTGGGATATGAAAGTCATGGGAGAGGTAGATCCAAGCTCTTCCAAGACTATATCCACCTATTCCAAATCCTCAACAATTATAAATGGGTGAAAAGGGAAGGATCTTGATGATGATGTTGTTCTAATCACTAATTTTAGAATATTGAATGACTATAGTCCAATTCCATTGGATTTAGTTCATATTTCAACATTCTAGGAAGATGTTTCTAGTATTATTATAGTTTTTTGGATGAAAATGTGCTAGAACTGAATCCTCAAACATTTTATGGTCCAGATACAAGTGATTCTGAAATGTATTTAGTCTTCTGTAATGTGACCCCCCTAACTCAATCCATATTCACAATCATTTAAATTATTCAAATGAAAATGCAAAGGGTGATAACAATACTTAATGGGTGGAACATAGTCATTCCTAGGTGAAAAGGGAATAAGGTTGGTTCAAATATCTAAGAAGAACCAGATCCAAGTGATAAATTAGTAGTTTCTAAATTTTCTTTAGACTATGTCTAGGATAATCATGCGATAGTTCCATTTGGGTTTGGATTAAGGAATTAGAAGAAATAAATCTGTGTGTCATGTAATTGTCCAGTCAGTAAAGGGATAAGAATAATGCATCATAAGTATTATTCAAATTTATCAATTCCCTTTCTTACAAGATCTTCAGGTTAAACAAAGCAATCTATGGAAGAGGTAAGGCCATTTATGTTGTCACTGGAAGTGATTGAAGATCTAAAGATTAAATATAATTAGTTTCAAGAAAAATATTCATATGATGATGTTTAGAGAGGTCAATATGATAGAAAAAAGTTCAATATTAGATACAGAAATCTGAGACAGTTGATGATGTTTTGAAGGTTGCAAGAATGGGGAAAAATGTGAGGGAATGTGTGTTTAGGACTAGAGGTCCTTGACTCATGGGGGAATCACTATGGTATAGTAAAGAGTAGTGTAATTAGGGCTTGATGGGAATGAGTTGGTGTATTATAATTCACATTGTGGTTACATGCATGGTCCATTGAAATGATAGAGCGAGGTGGTGAGATGACCATTGAGAATGTTTCCATTTTTATGGAAGATCTCCAAGGAGGTGGTGATAGAAGGTCACTGGGGAATTTTTTTAGGGTCACCCGTAAAGTTGTAAATTGACGTGTTCAATGTGAATATGATAGCTCTCGGTATCCCAAAAGAGTGTGTGTGTGTGGAGATGTCTCTGTGGTGTAAGACAATATCAATGATAGATCTAGGTGTTGTTGTGTGATTGACTAGTTTTTTTCATTTATTATAAATACAATGAATTGAAGTAGAAGAATTAATTAGGGGATAAAAAATATCTAGGTAAAAATTCATATCCCACACCTACGTTACTGAAATTCATAACTCATTTCAATCATTGAATGTAGTATGTTATGTTCTGGGTAATCTAGGTGTATACAATACTTGGTAGTATATTGGAAATCATGTGTGAATTGACAATAATTTTTAGTCATTGCATTCAGAATTGGACTAGTCTAGGTCTAGGTAGAATGATGTGAGTGATATGAGGTAACAATAATGATACTATTATGGTGGGCATTATCATCCTGATTTCATGTTAAATGACATCTCTTGTGGGAAGGGTCATGGTCTTGCATAAGAATGACCCATGGATTATCTTGGAGACTCTATAAGACCAATGTTCAATAGACCTATGAATATCTAGTTCCATGATGAATTCCTAATTCTTGATTTAGATATAGCACTAGATGGAGTCCAGATAATGGCTTTAGACTCTAGAGGAAATCTGTGAAAACTGAGAGGAAAGTGGATTGTTGGGAGGTTGATTTAGGGTTGAAAGCTGTGTGATCTTTGGATTTGGTTATTGATTCAACTAGTAGTTGGTTCAGAACTCGATGAGGTGGGGGAGGGGGTCTGTCCAGGGGGGGCGCTGTCCCGGGGGGAGGGGGTGCAAGGTGGGGGGGGGGGTCTGTCCAGGAGGGGGATGTCTAGGGGGATTGGAGGGGAGGCTTTATAGGGGGAAGGGGGGCTTTAGGGGTAAAATATTCAAAAAATGAGGCAATAAGTCCAATAAATGGGATTTCACCAAGGAATCCTCTCATTTTTGAAATGCAAAGGAAGATATTGATGATTCTAGGTATAACCCATTAAGGGGGAGGGGGATATCCAGAGGGGAGGGGGTGTGTCTAGGGGGTGGGGGCTGTCTGGGGGGTGCGGGGGGGGGGGGGGTCTGTTTAGGAGGGGGGGTTTGTAGTGGGGGAGGGGTGGGGGGGTTTATCCAAGGAGTGGGGGGGGTGTCCAGGGAGGGGGGGGGGGCTGTCTAGGGGGTGCAGGGTGGGGGGTATGTCCAGGAATAGGGAGGGTCTACAGTGGGGGGGGGGGTCTGTCCATGAAGGAGTGGGGGAGGGGGCTATCCATGGGGGAGTAGAGGGGGGGTATTTGTAGGTGGAAGGGGGATGCAGTGGGATAAAGATTCCGAAACTGAGGTAATAAGGTAGGTAAATAAGATTTCACCAAGGAATCCTAAATTTCTGAAATGAAATGGAAAATATTGATGTATTCTGGGCATAACCCATTAAAATAGTGGTTACATCCCACGACACAAGCTACTGAGCTATATTCATAGTTTTTCATACCTGTAGATTTTTTATATACCCTATCGTAGAGGGAGTGGGAAACATTGGATGAATATCTACCTGTTTATGGGATCTGATGTTTCCTTTAGGAGAAAGAAATCATTCTGAATGGGTATTGAGAAATTTCCACGCTGTAGAGAATTTCATACATGAAGCATCAGGATATTGTGTAAGCTTACATGTTGGAATTGAAAACACCTACATTTATAGTTTCAAATATATGAACTCCCTCACATGGCCAAGATCTATCACCACTCTTCGTCCACCACATCTCATTATCAACAAATCTAATATATATATATATATATATATATATATATATATATATATCAGATCTATTTTCTCACCAACTCCAAAATCCTCAACCTTCTTGTCAACATGTCTAAATCAAACCCACTTTAGAGGGTTTCCATCAATATCCCCATATTTTTAACAAATATGATTGGGAAAAGTCCAACACATTTTGTAAAAAAATTCAACACATCCCTAACAGTGTCAAATTGCTATCACTATCCCCTCATATCTTTCATGTTTCTCATTGATAGTGGATAAACCTACTTCATTTTGGAATACTCACCAGATATAGAATAATGTTACTCCAACACTTCTATGGTGTATGTATTGAACGAAATTAGATTTCATTTGAACAAAAAGACTTTATTAACGATCATGTTATTCAGTGTTGGGATGCACATATCAATCTGAATATTCCTTTGTTCATTTTTATTTATGGAATTATTTATCATTTATCACGTATAGTTGACACATCTGATCACATATATATAAGAAGTCATTATATCTCACTTATTTTCCATTATTTAGTTATAGGTGGTTACTTATGATGAGGTCGATTGTACCCACCATCATATAAGGCAGTGAGTTCACATCAGATTCAGGTAAGGTTTCTTCCATTTTTGTTATTTGGATCAATTTTAATTAGGGTTTTTGTGATTTTTGGGTTCCCTATCTTTTTTGCAGTGCGTTTTGGATCTCTTTGAGGATAGTGAAGCACCACATGACTGAGATATCCTCTCAACCTGAGGGCCGGAGGCCTCCTAAAAGTTCATCAAAAGGTCTGACTCCTTGGTTCAGTTTGGGTCAGGTTAGGTTTTCTAGGTTATTTTTTATTGCATTCATTTTTCTATATTATGTTATTTTAACAGGTTCATTTTTTTCTATTTGGGTATATTCATTTCAATTAAATTAATTTTCGATTCATCCTGGTATGTTTCATTAGTTTCATTTTTTTTCCTTTCTCAATTACACTTTATTGAAGTCAGTTTTGGATTGGTTTGTGTTAGTTTGGTTCCATTATTTTCAGTTTGGTTCAGTTTCATATTTTTCAAAACCATTTGGTTTTGTTCCACTCTAATAAATTTGGATTGATGATGTTTGATTTAGTTTCTAGTCATATTATAATGTTTTTTATTAGTATAGTTCATTTGACTGAATTTTTTTTTGTATAATAGCCATATTAGCATGTTTTTGGTTTTTGCAATTCAATTGACTGGTGTGTTGGGGGGGTGGGTGTATGGTCGGGGGCCTTTTGGGGGGGGGGGGGGTCTGTTCAGGAGGGGGTGGGGGGGTGCTGTTCTGGAAGGGGGTGTAGGGGGATTGGGATGTATTGTTGTCTAGGGGAAGGGGGGAAGGAGGCTAGAGTTTGGGGGGGACTATCCAGAGAAAGGGAGGGTGCTACAGGGGGAGTGGGTGGTGGTGGTGGGGGGGGCGGGGGTAGTGGGAGGGGGGGTTGTAAATGTAGTGGTGGTGATTTCCAGGGGGAGGGGGATATCCAGGTAAAGGGAGGGGGCTGCAAGGGGGTTATCCAGGGGAGGGGGGCTGCCGACGGAGAGGTGGGTAGGGGCTGTCCAGGGGGTGGGAGGGGGTTGTCTAGGGGTTGGAGGGGGTGTTGTTCAGGGGGTGGGATGGGGATGTCGAGGGGGGAGGGGGATGTTGGGGGAGTTGTGGGGGGGGGGGGGTCCAGGGGGAAGGAGGGGGTGGCTATCTAGCAGGAGGGAGGGGGTGTTGTCTAGGGGGACATGGTGTGCAGTGAGGAGGGGGATCATGGGTGAACATTGTAGGAGTTGGGGGGGTGTGCAGGGGGGAGGGAAAGGGGTGTGGGGTAGTGGAGGTGTGTAGGAGAAGGGGGTGGGTGTGATGGTGTTGTGTGGGAGGGATGTGGGTGGGGGGAGGGGAGAGTTTTTAGTGTCCTATCAGCAGTTATCATGGTGAACCCTGCTGGTTTTTTATTCAGTGTAAAGGCCTATATCCATGGTTTGAATCGTGGCTACAGGCCTATAGCCACAGTTTTATGAACCGTGGCTATAGGCATATATCCAATGTTTTATGAACCATGGCATGTATTGGTGTGACTATAGGGCCAACCATATAAACATGGTTGAAGCCGTGTCTATAGGTATATATCCACAGTTATAACCATGGCTATAGGGCTATAGCCACAGTTTAAAATTGTGGCTATAGGTTATGACCTATCACCACGCCAATACCTACCACATTTCATGAAATCATGGCTATAATCTATAGGAATAGTTTATAACTGGGGCTATAGCCTAAATTTCTAGTAGTAAGTAGAGAACATAGATTATTATAGTAAATAAAACATGCCATACCTCGGGGAGAGGGGGGTGGGGCACCACATCCACAATTGTTTAAGTGCGGGGAGTCGACTGAACTCCCAGAGCCAGTCGATGCCTCTCAAAAGATTCATTGGGTAAGGCCTTTGTCAGAATGTCTGCAACATTTAGCTCTGTAGGCATATACTCCAACTTAACGATTACCTACTCAACCTTCTCCTTGATAAAATGATACTTTATCTCAATACACTTTGTCCTTGAGTGATGGATGATATTTTTTCTATGATTTATAGCACTTTAGTTATATCACTAGATTACAATCGGAGACTTCAATTCAACTCCCATATCATCAAGCTACTGCTTCATCCACAATAACTGTGTGCAAGCTTTAGTGGTCTCGATATACTCATATGCTGAAGTGATCAATAAAATGAAATCTTTCTTCTTTATCAACCAAGAAATACACAATCCACAAAGATGGAAAGAAACTCCTGATAATGAGTTTCTTTCATCCCCAGAAACAGCCCAATCTGCATATGTATATCCAAATATCTCTTGCTGAGATTTGTGGTTATACATAAAACCGAAATCTATAGTTCCTTTGATATACCGAATTATTTTTTTTCAATGCGAGAATGAGTCTTTACTTGGGATTGCTTTGATATTCTTCTTCTTGGTAGGTTCTGAAAACAATATCTGGTCTTATCACATTCAGGTACAATAAACTCCCAATAATCTTCCTATATTCTATGTTATTAACTGTACTACCATTATCATCTCTCTATAACTTCATCCATGTAGCTACTAGAGTCTTCAACCCCTTTTAATTTTCCATTCCAAATCTTCTAAGAACCTCCTTGGCATATTTGGATTGAGAAATGAATGTGGCATTCCTTCCTTGTGACGACTATAAACAAAGGAAAAACGTCATCTCTCTAATCATTGACATTTTGAACTCACTTTAACTGAATTTTGAAAACTTTCTGCACTGAGCTTCATCAGATCTTCCAAATATTAAGTCATAGACATAAAATATCACCACCATCCTTTTATTAATGTCGTTTTTGAAATAAAGATTATAATCAACTCCACCATGCTGAAATCCAAGCTTCTTCAAATACTGATCAATCCTCGAGTACCATGCTCTTGGTTCTTGTTTCATCCTATGCTGTTCTTTCTTTAATTGAAAAAATTTGTTCTCATCTTCATGAATGAGAAAAATATCTGGATGCTCAATATGAAATTCTTCTTCCAGAACCCCATTCAAAAATGCAGATTTGACGTCCATATGAAACACTTTGAACTTCCGTTGCACTACAACAGCTAGGAATAATCTAATTGTCTCTAGCCTTGAAATTGGTGTAAATGCCTCATCAACATCTATTCCCTCTATCTGGTAGTATCCTTTACACAATAGTCATGTTTTTTTTTGAATAACTGTTCCATTTTAATTCATCTTATTATGATAGACCCATTTAGTCCCGATGATATTCTTACCTATTGGCCTCGAAACAATCTCCAACATCTAGTTTTTCTCAATCTGATCAAACTCTTCATTCATAGCTGAAACCTAGTTTTCATCTTTAGTTGCATCAGCAAAGAATTTAGGCTCTACCTGAGATAGTAAAGATGTTTTATATAGTGATTTTATTATTCTTGTCTGGACTGGAGCTGACGGATCACCAATGATATTTTGCCTATAAATTTCAGCTCGACTCCTTGGATTCTGTGCAGATAAAGATTTTACTTCATAATTATCATCATCAATACCTTATTCTAAATCAGCATCAGCCACTTCTTCTCCTCTGGTGGTACTTTCCTCTTCATCAAATTCATCAAGAAACAGTTCACAATGCTGCTGAGTATTCTCTTCATTTTCCACATCAGTGACATCATTGCTCTCAACTACATGTCCCAGCCTCTTGTTAAAGCATTTTTATTCTTTTCATTTTTATGAGTACACAAGGAATATCCCCTCATCTCCACAAGACTGAAATTTTCTATGTTTCTACTTATTGATGATAAATCACTTCCAAATATTTGAATGTATTTCACTATTGGATTCTTTCTATACCACATCCCATATGAAGTCTTTCCTTCCTTCAGACATAATAGAGTTCTGTTAGAAATGTAGACCGATGTCCACACTACATTCTTTCAGAACCTCTCCAGTAGGTATTTTTCTATAAGTATCATTCTAGACATGTTGTTGATGATTAGATATATCCTTTCGACTACTCTATTATGTTGGGGAGTTCTCACTGAGGAAACTTGATGCCTTATCCCATGTTTCTTGAGATAGCCTTCCACCTGAATGTTTGGGAATTAGGTACCATTGTTAGTACAAAACTTCATAATTTTCTATTCCAGTATCTTTTCGCACTCCCTCCGGTACTGTTTTATGCAGTTGAACACATTTTACTTATAGGAAATGACAAATACCCATGCCATTATGCTAAAGTAATCAATGAAAATAAAACAATACCTCTTTCTGTCAATTTCTCTTGGTGTGATAGGCCTACAAACAACATCATGGACTAATTCGAGCACTAGTGTTGAATTTGTTTCCATTACCTTATAGGTATTTCTGATGATCTTCCCTTGTTTTCATGCATTACATGCATGAGAACGATCATGTGATTACTTTGGGAGGTCTCTAACTGAATCGGACATTACCAAATCTTCCAAGGATGGATAGAATAGATGGAGATATCGTTTATGCCACAACTTTTTTTCTTCCACTCTGGATAAAAATCACATATCTTCTTCTCCACTTACCAAGTAGAGATTCCCCTTTTTCCTTTTTCCATGTAGGATCATTGTACCATCTCTTCCCTTGATGACACACATCTTCCTGGTAAACCGTATAGAATGACCTGAGTCACACAGTTGGCTGACACTGAGAAAATTATGACTGAGACCTTATACAACCAAAACATCATCACGTCTTATTTATTTTCCACCAAATATGGCATTTCATGATCCAATTATATTCAGGAATTCATCATTTTCGATCTTGAAAACTCATTATTTATCATATTTTATGCCGGTAACGAGATCCTTGTTTCCTGTCTTGTGATACATACAACCACTGTCATGGATCCACATACTAGAACGATATGATGCTTTAAGGTAAATTTCAGAAACCAATGTCTTCTCTTCTATCTTCTTCTTGGTCCATATTTTTATCTTCACACTCTGAATATATTGAGACTTTTAATCTTTCTCATAGTATGATGGACTGGATTTTTCTTACAAAGCTACAAATATATTTTCAATATTCAACTCTCCTCTTGGTTCATTGATCTTCTGCTTGTAAAAATTTTGATTCTCCTTTGGAACATTCCTCTATATGGTCGATTTATAGTATCTATCCATGTGACCAAATCCTATGCAATAAAAATAGTGTTCTTAGAAATATTTTATAGAGAACCATTCTCTATTTGGCTACCACCTCTGTTATTTTTCCCTTTGATAACTTCTGCATATATATAAAAAACATTTTGTGAGTGTCCTATATTTCCATAGAAATAACACCTGATGAAAGGCACATTCCCGTGTTTCACTTCTATACTACTAGTAGTTCCTTCGGTTCCTTGAATTTTCTAATTCTACTTTATACCCTCATCAATTTCCATTCTTGGAATGCATGCTTGCGGTGTGAATTCAACCCTGACTACTTTCTTTTTCTGATCAAGCCCCAAATCAGCCTTAACATCTGAGCTCGATTGCTGCTTCTTTCCTACTAAAATACTAGGCTAATCTTTCATCTTTTCAGTCTTCTAAATGATCTTCATTCCTGATAATGTGCTGGGAATTATATGTTTTTCTTGGTCCTTAAACCTTTTTCGCAGACTTTCAACTTCTACTTCAAGTTCATCGATAGACTTGTTTTTATATTTTATTAGGTTATTCAAGCCATTGATCTCCCTTTTCTGTTATTAAATCTTGATTTTATACTCACTAACTGATTCTGAGTATTTTGGTGTGGATGACTTGAGTTTTTAAATTTCTTCAATCAACTCAGACTTCTCTTCTTCTTGCTGCTGCACATAGAGTTTGGTGTCACAAACAAATTTGTTGGCTTTCTTTATTTTAGCTCTCCAGACATCTATCTTTTCAAGATCAGCCTCTAACTCATCTTTCATATCAATTATTCCTTTAACATATTCTTCTTCTTCAATGTCATTTTTTCCCTTTTTTTTGAGTATTACCAACAATTTCAACCATAGCATTTTCTCCACAATCTTTGCAGTTCTCTACATCTTCAACCTCCTCAACATCAGAATAATCCAAACTATCAGATTCTTGTGAAAGGAGATTCTTCATCCAAAATAAATTTCTCATGAACTATTTCATGCCTTTCCCATAAGATGAAGACTTCTTCTTGGGAATTATGAGTTCCTTGACATCATCATCTTCTGGGAAATTTTTGGGACACCTTTTTGCAAGATGACCGACCTTTCCACATTGAAAACAAGCAAGTGGAATTTTCCCCTTGAAATTTTCTTTTCCTCTTTTCAAATTTGAAGAAAGAAATGACATCACCTAATCTATCTCTTCATCCTCATGAGAATCTTCAAGGCTGAGCTTCTTCATGGCCTTTAATGAACCCTCCTTAGATTTCCCCTTTTTCACAGCATCATTATCATCATTTCTCATTCCATATGCTACAAGGGTACTGTGTAAGTTATCGAATTTCAGCTCTTTCAGATCCTTGTCATATAATACTAAAACATTTGGATTGAAGTTAGGTGGATGTTTCCTCAAGATGCGCTTCACAATATTTATGTATTTAATGACTTCACCAAGACCTAGCATGTCTTCCACTACCACATTTATCCTATCAAACAATGCATCAACGGACTCATTCAAGCTCATTCTAAGATCTTCATACTTGTTCCACAACACTTTCATCTTTGCTTCTCCATCCTTTATATCTCCTAAATATATAATCAATTACATTTCCCACATCACATGTGAGTTTTTTCATGACATCAACTTTGTATAGATAGAATTGGATAGAGATCCCCATAAAGTATTGATTCCCTTAGCATCATCATTCAATTCCCTTGGCTCAGCTTCTGATAATGCACCACTGTTAATGTCAACTATTATACCATGCATTACTACTGTGAACACATCCATTACTAGAGATCAGAAGTAGTGTTGCATTTGATTATTACTTAGCTAGAAATTATTCTCATAAAAAATCAGAATCCCTTTATGATTAGTAACCTCTATTTGAGAGAGAACCACTAATATTAAACTTCTGCCTCTGATACAAATTGTTAGGTCCACCAGGCCAGATTCCCTGAGAGGGGGAGTGAATCATGGTATGACAAATTAAAATAATTTCCCCTTTTGATCTTGTTTTTTATTAGATAAAACTCTCTTCTCTATCTCATTTCCATTGGAGATTATGAATGAACCTTAAATAATTGACATGACACATCAATTTTACTTGGTTCACCCTCACTAGGCTACGTCTAGGGAGCATACACCAACGATGTGCCGATGTACCAAATCCAGTATAAGTGCACTGTTGTTTACATGTTCGAAGTAGAATCATTATCCCTCCTAGTTTACAACCATTCACAATTTGAGAACTCACTGCTCTCTCAACTAAAGTGAGCTCACTGCTTCTCCAGAAGACCCACTCACAGTTTATAGACATGTAGGTCTCTTCATTATCACTAATGAATAGATCCTCCATTATAGATAAATGTTATTTTGATGCTCAAATTTCAGCCACAGATGAATACTGCTTTTCCACTGATCACTGGGAAAAAAACTATTGAAATACCTTCACAATGCACCCTACTTCTTGAAGCTCCCAATCTCTCAAAGCTTAAACAAGCCTTTGAGAATACCCTGCCTCTTTGAAAACCACACACCTTCATGGAGCTCACTACTTCTCCAAGCACACTGCTTCATAGAGTTCAAGCCTTCGCAAAGCGCAAGCCTTCACAAAGCTCAATCATTTGAAAAGCCTAGGTTGTCATAGAGTTCAAGCCATCACAAAGTGACTTCCTTCGTGAATGTCACTGATCCAATGCTTAACATATCACTTCCGTGGAGCTAGTTTAGCTGTTGTAAATCTCCTGTATTTTGTGAAGCACCCAGCCTCTATGAACCTCCTTAGTGATTTGAGAGCAATAAATATTTCTTGTAAAACTCTCTACTTCTATCGAAGGGGTTGAGGCCTATTTGTAGGCCATTCTATAGACTCAAAAAACTTTTGAGTGAATTTAGCGCTATGTCAGATCAAATCATGAAGCTCTAAAATATCCATAGAAATTATCTCTATATTATGAAGCACTATGGAATTTTTTGGATCGCAGAGCTTATTGTAATCGCAAAGCACTCTGTAAATTCCTTTGCACCGCCACCACAAATGTTCACTACAATTCTTTTCACCACTTCCATTCACGATGCTTATCATAATCAAGAAGAACACCATCAAATTTCTTCATTTCTTTGAGAAATCCACTTCATTAATCTCATCTTCATGAAACTCATGAATTTTCCATATTTTATTGAGATCTTCAATAAAATCAACATTTCATGATGCTCACTAAATCCCAAATTTTGGACCCCAAAAATTTGGCAAACACAGGTAATTGGTGCCACCTTGAATCTATTCTTTTGTACAGCCTCCATATCATCCATTCATTTTTTATGGTTCACTGCCAACATGGATTATCAACATCATCTCTATAAATCAACAATTTTCCCCAGAATCCTACATTTTCAATAAACACAAACAACACAAAAATAATGCTATGTTACCTTGAGGGATTTTTTCCCAACAAAAATCCACCCTCTAGTGAAGTGAAATTCTCACTCTGGTGATAGAAATCGATGAAATAATGATAGGGAACAAACCGGTTTATCCCAACAATGACATAGAACCCTTTCATCTCAAGGGTAAATATGCCTTATATGAATAGATGCCCACCTACATCAAGGGGTCACTCCATGCCCAGGCATACACTCCTGTTTAAATCCATAACGTAGTATCAAGTGTCATCCTTCCACTGAAAAATAGAACATCAATCCCAAGACTCTTCACAATAGGTATATATATATTAAATAATGAGATTATCCTATATAAAAAAGGTAAGATAATATATTATGGGCTAGTATAATAGTACCTCTCATGGTTGAGGTTTTGACACATTGATACTCAGGTATCGATTGCACAATATACATTTGGCTTAAACTACTACCCTAAGATATAGCCTGACTACCTTGAGTAGGTCCAATCAACAATCACAATAATTCAAGTATCAGGATCCTTAATCTAAAAACACCACCTCTTCTTGATTGGTCGGTCACACTCTAGTTCTTTGTTTGATAAGATGTTTCTTACCATGCTCATGAATGTGGAGTTTGTGAAGACCCTCTTTCACTAGCTTCTGGAGAAACGGTCCCACAAAACCACTTTAGATATATCATACTATCATAATATTGGTACTCGGCCATGTATATATCACATTGGATCCTCAAATATCCCTTCCACCCGCACTGATTATAGATAACCAAGCAACCAGCACTCATGCTTTATATGGTACTCATATCATGAGGGTATTCCAAACAACACGTCCATCCACCAAACATGGAAACATAGGTTCGAGAAGATAACTGACCTAACTCTATGATCCCATCTCTATTTTGGTAGTGTTCAGTAACCAATTATTGATTTTTTTTATTTATCTCAGTGCAGTAATTCATAAGACATTACCTATGATCAGATGTCATACTAGAGACCATCCTCAAATCACCTATCTATTGATAAATCACAACCTAACAGAACAAATTCTAAATTCTGGAGCTCTGTAAAATGAAAAGAATATTCCATGAAATATAAGGTTACATACTATGGGTTCATAAACAATCTATCTATATCGACCCTTAGTGTTTTGAGATATAAATAGTAGTAAAATCTTGTTAGAAAATCCCTCGAAGCCATAGCTTGACAATGATCCATCTGAGTAATCATTTCCCCCCCATCTATTGTGGCAGTATCATATAATGTTTTCATATATTAACTTAACTCTCCTATCATGAGGAGTATCTTGATTCTTGAAAATCAATATAAAGGACTTTATCCAAGACTATATAGCCTATGGTCTTCCATCCTCTAAAAAAGTGGGTGGGTGTTACTTCTAAAACACACAGGTCAACTCTAACATATCATAGGAAAATGGAAGAGCTCCATGAATGGTTTGTATAAAACATAGGAATATCTCTTGGAACCAAAAATCAATACCCACGTCTAGTATAATAGGTGGTTACTCACATGGTAATACTGATGATTATACTAGATACTCATGGACTACCAACTCTGGATAATGGTCGCCATGACCCTCCAGGCACACAACAGGAGGTCATAACGAAGGTATAAGTCTAAAAATGCTGAGTTCATGCCTAATTAAAGTTTTAATAAAATCATAAACATATATATATATATATATATATATATAAAATAAAGGTAAAATACCTCCAAAATATTAGAATTAATACCCTCTTCTGGATCCTAATTTTAGGTCTGGGTGACATACATGTCATAACAATTCTTGAGATACTTCCTGCTTCCCAGTAAAAATGTTTTTTCTGGGTAAAGATCATTATTTTATAGCACATGGCCTGCTATATGGATTTACAATTCAATGTTGAAACAACATTAAATAGTGACCTCTCCATCTTAGAATTTCAATTTTATTTAATTGTATTTTTATGTTACAATTCTCATTAAATGGATGAACCATATGGATCACCACTTCTAATTCATAAGGTCCCATGCACCATATAAATCAATTTCTGGCATATATTTAATCCCAACAACAACATGTTCATACCCATGAGACCAATAGTCCACGACTGAATATACCATAATCGACTTCTTAGGGTTTCTATTATAGCCTATGTAAGGAAACACTATTTAGGTTACAACATGAACTTTAAGTACCAATTATGATCCGATCTCCTACATGAATGTCATGTGATAACAATTCTACAACACAAGGCACACACAATAAAATTAATTCACTCAAGAAACATATCCTACATGGAATGGATTATGCATGGAATTTTAAACCTATAAGGTGAATAAAATGATATATTATGTATACTTCCTTTCCATATCTTTCCTAGGATACAAATCCATAACCAACAGAAAATCAAATTTTATGTGCATCACCCAACAGTGAATACAATCAACTATAACTGAAAAAATATAGAACACCATATCCAATCCCTACCAATTTCTATTTTTAATATGCATGGTTTAGATAATTCAATCCATATATCTTTACCAAATTCTAAAAAATTCATAATTTCCTATCTAATATTCCATAAAAATAAGAAATTAAGAAATAAAAAATCCTATGATACAACTTTGTGATGTCCTTGACCTTGTTCACTCAATAGTAATCAAACCCTATTATCCATATAGCATCAAGTGCACCTCCACATATTATAGAGGCAACTGACTACTTGTGAGGGTCCAAGGTGATATAATGGGGAGACCATGCACACATAATTACAGTGGAGCACCGTGCTTTAATCACATAAAATCAATAGAATAAGTATATCAAATTAATGAACAATGATAGATAAACAACTATATGACATTTATAATAATAAATAAAACTAAAGGAAATATCATATACTATATAAATAACATGCCATTTTTTAATACAAAATTGAAAGAAATACATTTCAACATGCATCCTACAAAATATATGTATCATAAAACAGAAATAATAATAAAAATTTTCTTTATATATCATTATGTACATAACTAGACACTATTTTCATTGGATCATATACACACCCAATCAAGCATAAAAAGATATATCTTGACCTGGTCTCTAGATGCATCCATGATGTTTTTACAGGTAACCAACGGTGGCCCAAAAAATGATTGAGATAACACATAGTAGGACAATGCTAATGGTGTTTAAAACTTATCTTGTCTATTTATATAAGTAGAAGGAATATAGAAAATAAAATATGTACATGTAATAATAGTATAAGTGATGTAATCTAGACTATTAAGTCTCACCATGATTAAAAAACTTAATCATAAGTCTATATATAAATAATATAAATCATAAACATTAATGGGATATTCCATGTAATCTCATTCCAAGCCTACATGGGTCGAGGTCCTAGTAGTTGTAATGTCCTAGGAAAGTGTATAATATAAATAAAGCAAGTAAATAAAATCCATGGAGTATAAAAGAATAATTCATAATAAGGGTCATAAGATATAATGATTCTAAATTTTTAACTCATCCTAACATGTCATGTAAACTATTTCAATTGTATCTATATAGTAGAAATGTCCAAGGCATCCAAGTAAGACACATAAATCAGATCCAAGATGTAGAAATGTCCAAGGTGTCCAAATAAGTCAATAAATCATATATAAGAAGTGGAAATGTCCAAGGAACCCTAACTTATCAACTAAACAGGATCGAAGAAGTATATATTTCCATGGAATCCAAGTATAAAGGATTTATAGAGTATAAATTTACAAGGAATCCAAATAGGGTCATTAGATCCAAGGAGTAATAATTTCCAAGGAATCCCAAGCATTTAATTTAGTAACTCATTAAATTTTATATTAAAATTTTCACTAATCCCTTCATTATTATAAATAATTTATGATATTAAACTTTTTATACCTTTCAATTACCATTTAAAAGGTTCTATAAGGTGTTCACAAACTTTTACAACTCACATTAATATCCCATTCAATTCTCAATTATATAAGTAAATCTAATCACAACCCAAGTGCAGAACATAAATGAGATAAAATTAATACCCAACCCATTATTGGTTTTTCATAAGGTAGAAAACTTCAAATCTTGATAATTTCTGTCAAATTCATGTCACTCCACATTTATATTAATTAACCATTGGTTAAATTCATTTTGAAAGCATCCCCTGGAAAGTCCACATGCAGATTAATGACAACAAGCTATAAAATAGAGACACTTAGGGAAAAGATATAGACCACCTACCTCATAATGGTATAGTAACACATATACATTCTCATAATATGATTCATTCTATATTAGAAGAAAATTTACGATAGAAATAACATCCTACAAATAGGGTGTGAGCACCTGTACCATATAGCATAATTTATAGAAAGGAAAACAGCTAAAGATGTAAGAGGAATAAAGAAATTGTTGGTGCTTATCTAATGATATTAATGACTATTGAATGGGACTTCAAATGAAGTATTTATATAAAATAATATAATAATTCTTGATGTGATCACCTTGGAGAATAAAGGAGTGGTCATGGCTGGGGAAATGAAAATAGAGGAGGGGGATAAACATTTAATCTTTTAGGGAAAAATTTTAATTTTACACCTAAAATACTTATTTGAATGTTTTGGATGTAGGGTTATAAAAACCGTACACTAGCCATGCAAACCTCACTGCCTCAAAATCCATCTCACACGATTCATGCACACGATTTTGGAAACCATGAAAAAAGCATGATTTGGGCCTCTATTAAATACTGCAGATCTCCCGCGTATGTGTGAAGCCCTTGTAGAATGGTTTCCTCAAACCATATGACCATGGATAATGGGTTGGACTACCCCACATGGTTTAATCAAACCAATCACCCTATGTATCATGGTTTTTACTAATCATATGACCCGAATTCATTTTACAAAAACATAGGCTCTAGGATTTGGAACCCATACACCCCTTTTTCAACTGTAGACACACAATGAAAAACCAATAGGTAAAACTGAACGATTTAAAATAGAAAAAGAAGGTTATATATTTCAAATAAAATTTGAGATCTTATAAACATAATTGTAAACACACTCCAGTATCCTACCCTTGGTATGTTTTCACCCACAATCATATAAATCCATCCTTGTTCTGACCAAGTAACATAGGAATAAATCTCAATCACCATTAAAATGGATTCACAACCCAAAAATTCCCTTATAATTATTCCCATAGTTGAAAACCCTTTGAAAAAAACATTATAGTTGATAAATACAAATATAAATTGAGTAAAATATAGCCTAATGATAAGATGGGAATCAATGTCCCTTATTATTTTATATAATAGTATACATGTAATTAATATTCCTGAGTAACATTTTTAGTTATAATATCATAACATGAACTATATCGATAACTGATAAATGCATCACCTCCTATGATGATGGATCAAACTTCCTCATACTATACCATACTGGGTAAACCATGTCGTTACTCATTAATTATCTTATTTAAAAAGACTATCTTTTGAGGTTAAAAATTATCCCCTCATAAAAATAATTTTCAAATGAAACTGAAATAATTCTACACCATATTTGAAGGATCCATCAAGGTTTTATTAATCCACTACCAATCCCTTATAATTATTCTTGTCCATTTTTGTGATGGTCAAGTCTATTTCACTATACTACCCGAGCTCAAAATTATACACTATATAAAAAACATATAAAATGTGGAAATACTAGATGAAACACAAATATCTTTTTTATAGGACATATCATATAAATAATCATGGATTGATTCATTATTCTTCTTATGAAATCATTATAAATGATAAAATCCTACAATTAGGGATTTATGGTCCTGCAATAATACTCAATGAAAGAAATATTGAAAAGAGTGGAATGTGAGGTTAGACATTCCACCCTAAAACCACATTTTTAGAGGAATCATTGATCACATAAGAATTAATGAGGCTATATATTTGAGAAGTAAGGTAAAATATGGGGTTTTCGATACCGTGTACATACCTAATGATTAAAATTATAGGTATGATTTTTTATTTGTTTTTAAATAAAATTTTCAATTTATTAATTTTATATTATAAAATATCATGAAGTCCTTTGAATAATCAATGGATGTACACTGATTAACCTATGGTTTTAATGGGCCTCCCTATCACCTCTAAAAATATAGGGACCCAAGATTATAATACATGGATATTACATCTCTTCATATGAATATTCATTACATTTCCAAAACACACACATGAGGACCATAATGGTTAAGTGCATTTGGAAATTTGGGACACAAATTTCTTAATTTGGTGAAAGATATTCATTGTCTTTGACAAAGATCATCCCCTTTAGTACCCCTAAAAAACAACCCTACATAAACATTTATTCATAAACTGGGGAACCAAAACATAAGAATGGGTGAGCTCAGATGTTCATTAAGGGTAGAAAATGGATATATCTAAGCATAACATGTACATAAGGGTGTGATAACATGATTATAACATTTTAAAACCATACGCTGCATATCAATGATCATAATACAGAATCATTTCATAAATACTAGATGTTTATAAGACATAAATCATAATATAATCAAAGAACATGATTCATGAGAGTATAATATTGACATAAGACATATATTTGTGGTATAAATATAATCATATAAAATATTATATCAATTCTACCAACCAAAAAATCTTAACATGTTATTCTTGGGCTAACCAACCATATACTTCCTTCATTCCTAGGCTCACAACCCATGTACCCTCTTTCTCAGGCATAGGATAACCACCCATATACCCTATGAGATCATAGAATATTTATCATTACCCAATGAATTTTAGGGATATATAGGGCCCACCCATCGCATAATGAAATTGTATATATATGTGCCATAATATCATAGAAAAATCATCATATCATAACCCAGAAATGAAATGGTCTTTGTAAACAAGTAATCATATCATAAACTGTTGAAAAGAGATAGGTTTCATATTCATTAAATCAGTTCATCAAACCATGACCTATAAAACTAAGTGGGTTTCCTAATATTTATATCATGGTATTACCCATAGAATATAAATGGGTTTCATAATCATCAGTTCATCATAAGAATAAACCCATAAGAAAAAAAGAAGAATAATATCCTTATATTATATCCCTAGTAAATAATAAGAAATTTCTAATGTAGTCATCATATATGGATAAGGATTTTTGAAGATCACTTCAAACTATTTTTAATGGAAATAACATTTATTTGTAAATAAATTTTTAAAACATGAATCATTTTCTAATTTCATTTTCATTATAAATAACCTTTAAATCATATAAAGGATAATTTTAAAAAATCATTATAAAACTTACTTGAGGAAATTATCCATTCAACTTTAAATTTTTGTTTTAAAATATTAAACATTTTTATAATAATTTCCTTTGAAAATAAAATTGAAAAAATTAAGAACCAAAGAAAATAATAGTCATGACGGTGGGAAATTTTGTTCATGTAGTACACAATGATTACATTAACATTTTTATTAAAATCCAAAAGGTCATTCTTTTTGAAAAAAACCTGATGATTCCTTTTTTATTTATTTTTAAATAAAACATGGTAAAAAATTACGTTGATAAATAATTTTAGGAAAATTTTAAAATATTTTCTGTAAACATTTTTAGAAAACATGGAATTGCAATAAAAGGGTTTTCAACCGAAAAGCCGATTTTTCTTAAATTTTTTTTATGAACTCTTTAGTACATAAAGAGAGGTAAATTAGGTAAATTTTTTTATTTAAATGAAATAAATATTGGATAATAATATTTATAATTTTATTGAGAGGTGGATCATAAGTTTCTATCATCAAAAACATAATCATATATAATCCCAATAAATGATGAGATTATAAAATAAAATACTTAACAATTTGTTACATTGAAACATAATCCCCAAGAATTAATTCATTTAATAGAACATACATTAGCATGATTATAAATAAATTTATCATTTTACATATAAAATGGATTTATATACACCTAGTAAAATAAGATAAATTAAAAACATAATCATAATTCACAAAGAAGGAAAATTGAGGTAAAAATCTATTACCGATTTGGTAACATTCAAACTGTAAACCCCATGAAAGAGGGATCCTAAAATTTGTATGTAAATAAAAATAATTTTTTATATAATAATAATATAATAAATTCATAGGTAATATATACACCATATAACAGAAACATGTGTGTGAATACGGAATGTATCTCACAGAAAAATAAAACTGAGACAAAAATCCATTATCTCAAGTATTGAATAACATCTTATATAATATATATAATAATATTATAAATATATTTCAGAACCATTAAAAAATATTTCGTACCATATATTATTTTCATATTACCTTTTATTTTCTTTTTATTAACTATACCATGTTAAAGTCACATTTCTGGTAGTAACCTTTTTGTTTTTAATATTTGTTTTGATTATTTATTTTTGAACCTCTTAATTTTATCATGATTTAATGATATCCATAATTTTATGCATGATATAAATTTAATATAAATATATTTTATATTTATTTAGATTAGACCATACAATTTAGTGATATAAAATGAAATAAACGGTTTATGGAGACGGTAGGTCATATATACGCATGAATGTTGTTTCCATTCCATTTTCAAACTAAAATAAAAAAGGTAAATGATATATTATAATTAAAAAATATTTTTTATTTTATTTTATATATTTCAAATATTATCATTAAACCCATCAATATTACATTCCATGTAAAGAGTGACTAAATCAAATCACTTCATGAGGTGGTTGTCCGCGGTACCGACGAGCTACATTATCGTATTCCCCCAAAATGAAGAGTATAAATGTATTGTGACATAATAATTCCATAAGTATATTGATATAATAAATAAAATTTATAAATAATAAATCCATAATTATCTCCAACAATTATAGGTGTTTATGTAAAAACAAATGACATCAGTTTGTCAGCTAGTAGTCTATTTTACACATGAATAATGATTTCGTAGCCCATTTGATCGAAGTAAAGATGGTTATAATAAATTACCTAAAAATAAAAAATCTAATTGTATGTAAAATATTTTATTTATTATATAATCATGGTATAACAATAAGTTAAGTGTTTGATGAATGAAATAAAACAAAAATGCTCATTGATTAATGTTAACTCATCTTTGGGTATCATCATTAGGTTTTCAACAAAATCCTTCCTAGGTTGGATTTTGATTCCAAATAAGGATTATAGGATGAGAGGATGGACGTTTTGATTTTATTTGGGTATGTATTAGATTCAAGAAATTGGTTTTGAGGTGCTAAAAAGATAGGATAAGGGCTGACATTTTATAAGTCAGTTGAGTGACACACTTGTATATTAAAAGAAAATGGCGTACCAATTTTTTTCTCATTCTAAAAGTCATGAAAAATGATTATTCATAATAATATGAGTTATAAAGTACAAATTTTTCCATATAATTTATTATAAATTGTTTACCCTTATCCTTTTAGTTTAACCCCTAGAAAACCCATTTTTACCTTACCAGTGATAAATAATTTTTACTGTTTTTACTAATTATTTGGTCAATAATTATGTTCATATTATTGGAAAATATAGATTATTATGAATAAAAATTCCACCTAAATAAGTGGAAAATTTTAATATAAAATTAATACCACATGAGTGACAAGAAAGCAGGGTTTTAAAGAGAAAATGTTCAAATGTTTACAATGTTTTTATGTTTGAATTCAATATGAAATTACATCCAATGAAAAAATTACAATAATGAATATATAATTGAATAAATTTTTCTTAAAAATTAATTAAAAATACAATTTAACTTTATAAATAAATGAAATGAAAATGCATTGTTTCAATTATAATTTAGTATTTTTCACTATTCATCAAAAAATGAAACTTCTTCAAAAAATCTCTAAAAATAAAACTAATATAATTTTGATATTATTATTTTAAAATGGAATTTTATTTTATGATTTTTAATTTTTAAAAGTTTCAAAAATAAATAAATAGATTTTTTATAGAAAATAGCTTGTTTGGAAACATATAATGACTATTAAAAATAAATTACTTTTTTCAATATTTTTACATTATATAAAACCATTATACATAACATTTAAAGTTTTCTTATTCATATTTACAATATAAATTTAACATCTAGGTAATAATGGTCTTATTTTAAATAATATTATTAATTTTTTATCGTGATTTGTTAAAATTTGGTGTTGTGTGTAATGAAAGATTAACATGATGTTGTGTGTAACACAAGATAAAAGCGATATTTCATATAATGAAAATTTTAGAAATTATAAAATTTATTTGAAAAAACATTCACAAAATCTATGGGTGTTACATTCTAACCCACATAAAATTAAGTTCTCCCTCAAAATTCATCACTTTTATACTGATAATTGAGCGTACTTTGGCCTCATTATATCCTCAGTTTCCCAAGTAGCTTCCTCAACCTGGTGGTTTAATCACAAAATACTAACAAACTAAGTGGCCTTATTTGTTAGACCTTTATCTATTCAGTCCATAATCCCTACTTTCTATTACTCGTAAGAAATATCATGGTCTAGTGGTATAACCTATGATTTTAGTACATTTGATAGATCAGGTATATACATCCTTAGAAGTGATATATGGAACACATAATGAACCTAAGATAGGTTTGGTGGATGCTCCAAATAATTACATTTTAACCCAATATGATCAATTATTTCAAAGGGACCGATATACCTATGGCTTAGTTTTTACCAACTTTCTTACATGAAAAAATTCAAAGAAAGACCTTCTCACCAACTTCTAATTATAGATCTATTTAATGATAATCATCATAACATTTATATCAAATTTTTGTTATCCATATCTGTTTCTGAATTGTTTTAACCTTCTCGGCAATCTCATCATCTTTCCCAGGTTCCAATTTCTTTCTTTCCATATCATCAATCTAGTTGGTTTGATTTCTATATATCATTCCAATTATGGATTCATGAGGTTATATATGAATTCTAGAGTGAAATATATTCTTTCTAGAAATATCAAATTGAGGAAGGTCTTATATCCCAACCACCTATGAAATCTATTGAAAAATATCTTAGTATATTTTATTGGGTATGAATGTTTCTCATAATTTTAGAACTCAAATCTATATCAACAACATACTAAAGTCTTTTCTGAAACCTTGGGGGGAACATCATGTCCTGATTAGTTATAATTTAATGTGGTACTCCACACAACCTTAACACTTCTTTAATGTATATTTTGTAAATATGATCCGTAGATAAATATTTTCTAATTGCAACAAAGGGTTCTAACATCATAACATGATTACCCTAAATCAATGATAATATTAAACATAAAGGTTACCAGTACGTTTAATCATATGACCGTATAGTGTAAAGTTATTCCTCCTTAAATATCATTTTCACAAATATATATACAAAACCAAAGTGTTTTATTTCCATAATGTTCTCTTAAAATATACTTAATCTTGATAAATTAAGATCTCATAAAACCTAAAATGGGGTTTTAGCGACTCTTTATCAACCATAAACTCATAAACCCATGATGGTATCCATAACTTTTATATTAATCTTATATAGAGTCATATACACTTCCAAAAGTTAATTCACCCATTATTTCTTATATAGTAGATTATCTTATTCAAAAAAAAATTCTACTTGAAGCTTGGGTTCAACCTTGTACCAATAGAATATCAAATATGATTATGTTATTCTAGAATTCATGTAAAGGGATATAATCAATTCAAATTTTAGTAAAGTATGAATAATAAGGATTTCATATAACTCATTAATAAAAAATCAAACATTAAATTCCCTTCTAAGGAGGGGAGGATATGTTTACCCTAATTATCATGATTAAATACTCCATTGTGAGTGAATAAGATTTACCTATATTAATTTTCTTTAGAGTTTTTTTGTGTCCTATCATCCACCTTATACCTTAGATTGTGGAATTTATTATTTTTATTCCCAAACTCTTTACACGCGAAACACTAGAGTATGGGTGGGGAATTAGCTGGAGTACTATTATCCTCTATTACATTGTCCAGCCAATTATTCACATATTAATATTCAATAGATTAATGATATGACTTTAATAATTGAAATCAACTTATAGTTCCATCCATGTAATTCCCTGGATACTTATTCCCACATTTATGGAATACAGATGGATGGAATTTCATTCCACCATTATAGTTTTCATGTGACTCGATATTAAATTTCCTATCAAAACCATATGAATAGTTGGAATATCAAATTTAAATTTCTTTGATCAGTGAACATCGAATGACATATTCGTAGATAATAAATTCTATTATAGCCAAGGCCTTTCTAAGACTTGGTTTTTTCCACCAAATAATCGATCTATTTTTCTTTCAGGGATAATGATTAAACCAAAAGTTTACCATTAATATCTTTTAAAATTATCTTCATATATACATATAGATTAATTATAATTTTCATAAGTTCATGGAATTACTTATCCATATTTTTTATAGAATAGAAGGGAAATACTTACTGAGAAATTTAAACTTAAACTCTTTTAATTCTATATATTAAATTTATTGTTGTTCCCTCATATTATTAATTGTTGTACACTACTGATCTATTTCACATTCCAAATTATAAACAAAGAAAATGAAATTTTCATTCGTTGAATAGTGAATTATGAAAAATATTTTTTCAATGGTATTAATCCACTATTCAAAAACTACTGGGTCATTGGAACCACAAAAATAAGGTGTTATCCACTTCATGAAGGACTCAAAAGAATATTGTGTCCAATTTTTCTTAGTTATGTGTTCAACATGATTCATATCTAGAGAACTATGTTTGAGATTATCAACAATAATTTTCATCCCAACTCTAGTAACATTTGGGTTTTCATGAGGAAAATCATTGCATTTTACATTGCAATCAATATTAACATAATTCATTCAGGTTCCATCCATTGACTAAAACATGAAATTATCATATGAGAAAAACTGATCACAGTGGAAAACCACATAATAATAAAAAATGACTGTTATAAATCATAAATTATGAAATCATAGGTTGATTCTAGTTAATTAATAATCACAATTTATTTAAATTATTAATGATGTTTATAATGATTTTGTGAATTTTGAAAGAATATCAACATGGAGTGTCAAACCAGGTGATAATTAAGTCACATTTCCTTGAACCATATAATGATTGAATCTATATAAATACACCCTTTTCAGATTTATTTCCCCGAGGTACCAATGTGAAAGAGCCTCCTAAAATTATAGTATTCATACATGGATGTAATTTGTTTAAAACCACTCAATCAATACTTTTCTAAAATATATTGAAATTCTCAAAAATATTGACTCATCCTCAGACTTATCCTTAGACATATACCTAGATATGTCCTTAGATATAATCCTATTTCTTTCAATATATTTTTTTTCCTAGTTTCCAAATGTTAATTAACCCTTCCTCTAATACCAACTATAGGGAACCGTGATTCAGATACATTGATATTACATCTTTTTAGTTGAATATTGATTAGATTACAAAAAAACATTAAAAAGACTATAGTATTTTATTTCCTTTTGAATATTCAAACTCAATATTCTTAATTTGGTAAATAATCTTTAATGAATTGCTCAAATATCAACCCTTTTAGAAATTGTCCCAAATATACCCAACATAAAACTATCATCATAACCTAGGGAAAGGAAACATAAGAATGGCTGAGTTAAGATGCTTAGTCTTGAAAAACAAGGAAGATATGTAAGAATAACATGAACATAAGAGTATAACAACTTGATAATAACATTTTCAAACCATTCCCTATATATCAAACATAATAATATGGAGTCATGGTTAAAAAATTGGATGTTTATGTGACATGAATCATAAGATAATTGAATAACCTGATCAATGAGATAATAACATTGGAATAAGACAAATATTTAAAGAATACACAAAAAAATAAAAAATATTATTTCAAGGATACCAATAAAGACATACCTAACTTGTTAAGATTGGGATAAAAACATGCGTACGTACTTCTAGCTTGGGAAAACCACCCTTGAACCATAATTTTTGGGCTCTTCCAAACAACCCATGTGCCCTCATTTTTTATCATGGAAAAACCATCTGTGTACCATCAGAGCTCATTGAATATTTATCATTACCCAATGAATTGGAGATAAATGTAGGTCCCATCCATCACATAATGAAAAGGGAACAAATGTGAGGAACACGATCATAAAACATTCATCATATCATACCCCATGAAACGAAATGGTCTTAATAAAAATTTCATTATTTCATAACTTGTGAAACATGGAAATGTTTCATAATCATTTAATCATTTCAATATAGAATAACCCCTTAAAGGAAATGTGTTTCATAAGGGTTCTATAATTTTTTAACCCATGGAAGAAAATTTTGTTTCATAATATTAACATCATCTAAAACATAAACCATTCAACGAAATATAAGAATGGTATCCTTGGGTCATATCCCTAGTAAAGCCTATGTAATTTCAAAATATGTCATCTTATATAGAGTAGGATTTTAAAAGATAACTTTGAATATTTATTAATATAAATAACCCTTTTTCTCCACCACTTTTTTATACATGAAACATTTTCAAGATCCAATTCTTTGAAAATTTCCCTCAAAACCAAGAAAGGAGGATTTTGAAAAATCATTTAAAAGATTTATTGAGGGAACAAATATTTCAAATTTGAAAAAAAATTATAAACAAAAAAAATATTAAAAAAATACATTTTAAAATAACCTAGAATTTTTTTAAAGGACACTTAAAATAAAATAATGGTCAAGATGGTGGGAAATTTCATTCATTCCATACACAATGATTCATGGAACATTTTTTGGTAAAATTAAAAGATTCAGTGGTTTTGAAAATGGATTGAAGATTCATTTTAAAAAATTCATTTAAAAATAAAACATGGGTAAAAATATATTTAATATATTAATTTAAAAAATGTTAAATTTATTTTTGAAGATATTTTCAGAAAATATTATTTTATAAGAAAAATGGTTTTCGACCAAAAAGATAATTTTTCTTAAAAAAATTATTTTTGAACTATTTAGTATATAAATAGAATAAAATTAAGTGAAAAATATATTATAATTGAATAAATTATAGATACAAAAAATTATATGTTTCTTGAGATATGTATCATAATATTCTATCATCAAAAATATAACCATAAACAATCCTGATAAACGATGAGATTGAAACACAAAATATTTACCACTTTGTAACTTTGAAACATTATAACCATGTGGAATTTTATTAAACGAAACTAAAGTTATCAAAAATATAAATTAATTAATTAGTTTACATGCCAATATGGTTGTATATTTACCCAATACAATAAGATATGTTCTTAACATAATCATATGTCTCAAGGAAGGAAATGTATTACATAAAACATTATCGATTTGGAAATTATGGAACCATAAACCCCATGAAAGAGAGATCCTCAAATGGATATTTAAATATAAATAATTTTATTTATAAAAACAAAAATTTACATTCATGGGCAATATATACACCACAAAAAAGAAACACGCGGAGAATATGGAATTTGTCTCATAGAAACGTAAATGTGATATGGAAATCCCCTACCTTAAGTCTTGAATTCATTTGTACACCTTAAATACTTCTTTATAATAAATATAATATTTTTATAAATATATTACATAATCATTAATACATATATAATACCATATATGATTTACATATGACCATTTATTACCTGTTTATTGACAATTCCATGTTACAGTCATGTTTCGGGTAATAACCACTTTGTTTTTCTTATATGTTTTGAATTTTTTGTTTCTCATAATATTATATTTATAATTATTTAATCATAAAAAAAATTTTAAACATGATATAAATATAATTTATATTATATATATATATATATGTATTTAGAATATTCTGTAAAATTTAGAGATAGAAAAATGAAATTTATTTTTCATAGAGATGTAATGTTGTACATACCGATGAAAAATTATTCCATTTTATTTTTGGATAGAAATAAATAAATGTAGAAGATTTATTATAATTTTTAAATAATTTTTATTACATATATATCAAATATTTTTGTTAAAACCACCCTTATTACCTTTCATGTAAAGCGTGAAGGAATTATATCGCTTTGCGAGGCAGATGTTCGTCAAACCCAAAAGAAATGTTATCATTTTCCAAAAAAAATGGAGAGTATGAAGGTATGTGTGATATAATAATTCCATAAAAATAATAATATCATAAAATTAATATAAATATAATAAAAATATAATTATTTCCTACCTTGATACATGGTTTTGGAAAAGTAAATACCATCAGTTAGTGAGGCTATAGTCTGCCGTACACAATAACGATGATTTCACAACTTGTTTGATAGAAGTGGAGATGATTGTAGGTATTGAAATAAATATATAAAATTATGTATAATGAATACTATTATTTTATTATATCAAAATGGTATAATAATAATTTAATTAGGTTTAGGATGAAACAAAACAATAAACCTAGTTGATTACATACTCTTTAGGTGTCCATCTAAAGTTTTCACAAAAAGCCTTCATAGGTTGTATTTATATATAAAATTACTATTATTGTTTGAGAGAGTGTAATTCAGGAAGTTATTTATTAATGTTATGTCTTAACCAAAATGGTTTTATGGTGTAAAGAAGATATGAGAATGGGTTTACTTTTATAAGTGAGGTGAGTGGCACAACAGTAATATTTTGAAAAGAAAAAGGTTCTCCAAGATTTTTATCATGATAAAGGCTCCAAATGGATTATTCATGATAATTTAATGTATATTTTATAAATATATCCATAAAATGTTTTTTGAATTTTTTTTTGTCATTTTTTACCCTTTTAATTTTAGGTTATCCCCTAATAAACCCATTTTTTACCTTAACCATGATAAATAATTTTTACTATTACTATTGATCATGTAGGAAAAAAATTATGTTCAACTTATTAGATAATATAAATTATTGATATTAAAAACATGGAATCCATTTTTAAAAGTTACACTGACATAAATGAAAAACTATAATTTAAAATTAATCCCGTAGACACGATGAGAAAGCGGGGTTTTAAAGAGAAAATATTCAAAATTTTACAACATTTTTATATCAAAAAACAATATTAAATTTATTAAAAATACTTAATTTGGATTAATTTATGAATAATTTAATTAATTTTTCTATAAAACATATTTAAATTATAATATATTTTTATAAATAATTTAAATAGGAAGACAATTTTCAAATAAAATTGAGTTTTTTTCACTATTCTGCAAAAAACATTTGATAAAAATGTCAAAAAAGCACACTATGAAAATTTATATATGATGATTTAAAAAATTAAGTTTATTTTATCAAATTTATTTTTAAAGGTTATAGAAATTAATTTTATTATTGGTGAAAAAACAATTGTTTAGAAAATAGTTTCGTCAAAACATATAATGACTTTATTGAAAATTATGTATTTTTTTATATAAAACTATTATACATAATATTTAAAATGTATTTATTCAAATTTATTCTATAAATTTAATGACTAGTTAATAATCGTATTTTATTAGATAATAATATTAATTGGTCTTTGTAGTTCATTAAAACTCAGTGTAGAGTGTAATAAAATACGAACTTGGTGTTTCATGATATGAATTGTAAACATGATATTTAATGTATAGATAAATATCAAAAATATTAAATTTATTTTAAAAAATATCTCACAATATATTGGGGTGCTATAATATACCTCACTGGGTTCCCATTACACTTCTAATAATTCACCAATGGTATCTACAACACATACTGGTAATAACAAAATTATTACTGGCTACTCAGTAGACCATCTCTAGGTGTCAGTTGTTATATACTAATTGAATAAATATACCACTATTTCTTTGAATTTTTTTAGAAAGACATCATGTATCCACCAACATTAATCATATATTTTAAAATAATATTTCATGGTTTCTTAACAAGAAGATGACTACATTTTGTTTTACTGTTTTTTAAATAATTTCTTTTTCATATTTTATTACAAGATACATATATGAATAAGTTATGATCCATATGATTCTTGGGGTCCATATTAGTATCTTATTGAGGCCTATTTATCACACACAAGGTATTTTTAGGCCATAAACATGTATTCTTCATAAATTTTCATATACATATATTCAAGGATAATATATAGATATGAGTTAGTTATTGATACCATTACGATTATTCTAGTATATATGTGAGGAGTATGTTTTGGGACCATTTTCTAAATATATATTGGGATATGTTCTGATTAATTTTCTTATAATACTTGTACATAAGATATGAGTTATACATTTTTTATGAAAATGATATGTTAGTTATTTTTATGGATATTTTTAACCTTATTTTTTAATATATTTTCAATTAGTTTACATTATAGTTTAATATTATACTAATCATTAAATTTTTTATGATCCTTTAAAGGGTAAGTTATTCCTCATAAAATTTGTTAGACAATTAATGATATTCACCAACATCTTGTGGGAAAAAGAGAACACTTTGTGTAATGAAATATTTTTCATGGATACATCATTATTTTAGGGTAAAACTTTACAAAATTGTATTATAGTGGTATTATTTTATTTAATTTTGATTCATGAGAAATGTATTAAAAATATATTAATTTTTAGTGGTTATTCCTAAAAAATATGCTTCTCTGACTATCAAACACAACCATAGTATAATTCCAAGTCAACATAGTGTCTTGGACTGATTTTATTGGGTTTAATGAGGTATGGTTTTGTGATTAAAAAATGTGTTTTAGATATTTTTAAATTCCCTAAGATTATGAAGAATTTCAGGGGTGTTCAGGAATTATTTTATCATTTTATGACTTTATGCATGAGTGAAATTTAGTGATAGTGAGTGATTTTTTGACTGTCTATTGGGTGGATAAATTATATTTAGTTAAATGATTTATTTAATGGTAACTTAATTAGTGTTTCAATTAGGGATTTATTAATTTTAAAATAATTACCTAATATTAATTGGATGAGCATGGTTTTTTGTTTTTATTTAGTGTATTTTAATAACAAACATGTGTTTATGTATATTAAATAATGAATTTTATGTTTAATTAATATGAAATTTAAGTTAACTTATGTAAATTATGGCTTTTTTCTTATATATATATATATGAAACCAAAGACTTATGCTAATATAATTTATGAGGAAAAGTTTAGTTTTTGAGAAATTAGTGTAAGATCATTTTGAGGGCGAAACATATCCCTCTCCACATATGAATGATATGGTGGGTGATTCTCTAAATATTTAGATATTAAAGTGTCCTTTTACTATGTTATAGGGAATATAATCCCACATGATTACTAGGGAAGGAGATGTAGTGGCAGATACCACTCAACATATTTTGGTATAACATCTTACTACCATTAGAGGTGATATTAGATAAAAAGGATCTAAAGAGTAGGCAGAAATGAAATCTATAATTTTTATGATGATTAATGATCTTGAATATTTAAATTTAAATAATCTTGTTATTATTCTATAAGGACTTATAAGTCAATGGTTTGATACTGTAGTTTAAAGGATGAAATATAATTAAATAACATTGGATGCATTATACGCTCCATTTTATGAGTATTTCTATTATAAGAAACTTATTTTTGATAAGGGGTAGTGGTTAATTGAATTAAAATGAAGCAAGTTGACTCTTTAAAAGTATTTAGTGAAATTTACTAATCCTCATCAAATTTCCTCTATTATGGGGTGATATTTATTAGAAGGATTGTTAGTACAAATATCATTTGTAATTTTATATATGAGATCATGTAATATTTATTGATTTACCTACAAATATTGGGGAGAAAAAAAATCCCTAATATTAGAGAAAGATATATGATTATGGAGAGGGAAGTTATAAGTTGTGGTAGATTAGTTGGGGATGTGAAGAATATGTTATATGATTTTTTCAACAGTGGTGAGAGATTTGGGTGATAGAGTGTTCCTTTTTAATTAATTTTTCAGTAGGAAAAATTTGTTTAATTATTACAGGGAGTTTTTTAGTACACATCTAATATATTTTTTATAATTATCTGAATAAGTGTAAGTATTTTAGAATACTAGGATATATTAAATGTTTTTTCAAGGGTATTTTTAGTGGAATTTTTAATGAGGTTCTAAGTTATTTTTGTAATTCATTCTTAGACTATATGGGATCAATAATACTATTTTTATATATACACTAGGAAATATAATCCAAGTGGTGGAGGATTATCATAGGTATATCCATATAAAGGTTGCGTGGAATAGGGAAATTAGGTGTCTTGGGTTTGGGATTTTTAAGTTGGTTCTAGTTAGTTTTTTATTATTATTTGAGTTGCAATGGATATTAGTGAGGTATATTTGAAAATTTGATGTATAATTCTAATAAATTAGAAAATTCCATGTGTTTTTTTTGATATTAGTGAATTAAATTATTTTATTATTTATTATATTTCTTAATATTAAGGATTCAATAGAGAGTTTTTTCACTTGGATTATATATGAGAATACCCAACTAGGGATGAATACATATATAATAATAAAATTAATGTATTTTACGATTAATTTCATTATGTTTAAAAACTATTCATATTTCAATACCAAAAAGATGTATGTCTGTGATTTGATTTGAGGAATTGTTTATTTGTTGTTTTTATCCAATATTCATTATTATTAGAGATGATTTACTTTGTTTCCCTATGGATATAGTTCTGATAATTTTATTAAGGAATTACATTTTTAGTCGATTAAAAATTATATATATATATTCTATAAAGACTATTGATCTTTATATAATTGGGGTAATTATAGGTTTGTATGAATGAAATATGTGGGTTTTTTCTATGAAGTTTTACTATTTTAAGGATTCCTTTATAAATTATTTTTTAGGACACATCTATAATTATATGTGGATTTTATGATACATTTATTCCTTGGAAATATTTTTTTTATGTTTCAATGTAATATTCCTTTAGATATGATTTGATAATTGATAATTTAGTTAGAGAATCTTGAGTTGAAGGGATATATTAGTTAGATTATCTTACTCCTAGAATTTTAGTGCCTTCCAAATGAGGATAATGTGATTTTGAGGATATATATAGATTATAAAATACATATTCTTTTAAATATTAATAACATATATCCTTTAACATGGATTGATGATCAATGTGATCTAAAATGGGGATTGATTGATTTTTATGACTAATATTAAGTCATGTAATCCTCAACTCTTAGTTATATATGAGGATTCACAAAATATAGTTTTATTGAGATGATATAAGAACTTATAAATCTTCATGATTTCATTTATTTTGACTAGTGTCCCTACTAGGTTTATTATGTAGATGAGTTATATTTTCCATCCATATCAAGTCTAATTATTTATTTTTGTTGATTATATATATATTTATTGATGATAATATGATAATAATGATGGTTATTTTTGTTTTGTTAGATAGACATTCGTGATTCATAAATAATTTACCATGTTATATAAATACCGCTTTCTTAATAGTGAGTTAGAATTTCTTGGTTATGTGTTAATTTTTTTATACTTTTTTTGTTCCTAAAAAATTGAGGAGTGTTAGTTATTAGGTAGTACAGCATAATGAATTTTTGATTTAAATATTTTTAGTAGTCATGTGGTTCCATCAGTGGTGTATTTAGAATTTCCCCTTTTTGAAGCATTGACGTTGACTTTAATCAAGAAATGGGAGAAATTTTTAAAGGAGGATATATGTGATGTTTTATTTTTTGAAAGGAAGAGGATATTGTCGTCAATTAAAATTATAATTTTACATATATACTTATATAAATTATAATATATATATATTGGTATGATCTTAGAGTGTGATTGGGTTGTGTGTTGATGAAACTGAAATATGATATGGATTGGGGCACACAATATACCAAGCCTGAGGAAAAGAATTTTTTGATACCTAATCCTAAGCTTGTACAAGAAGTATATGATTTTATGTATTTGTTTCATTATTATTTTGAGAGGCGTATTTACTTTATATTATCTAAAATACATTAATGTAACACCATAACTTCAGTAACTCATCGTTGATGGTTATAAATAGTTATTTTTATTTTTCTTCACAAATTTTGTTTAATATAAATTTATACCACATCTAGATATTTAATATAAAAAAAATATTTCATATTTGGAATAATTATGTTCAAATTTGGTAAATAGGACCCCTTTTATTTTTTATTATTATGAATAGTAACATTGGTAAAATTTATCTCATCAGTAAAGGATAATTCAGGTTGAACAAGGTTAAAAATTAGTGTTAAGGTCATAATTTTTATTATTTATTATTATAAAAAGAAATAAATTATACCCATATCACCTTAGGCTAAAAATTATTTATTTTAGGGTAAGATATCCATGAAACTAACCTATATAATATTTATAGGAAACAAAAATACGAAATTTCACTCTTTTAGTTTTAAATATCTCATATGTGTTTACATAATTATAAATACAAGTTGTGAAAAAATATTAATTATTATTTCTATCATAATGAATTTTTTTTCATTATGGTAATTTAGTTTTAGTTTTTAGGGATTATATAATTATCTTAACTTCTTATTCATTGTCGACATTACATTTCTTCAATTAATAGATGAATGCAGTAAATGATTTCAAAAATATTAAAAGTAATTTTATTTAAGTGGGTAATAGTGTTACAAAAATTTAATAAATTATTATAACATATTAGGGATGTGTTAAAGGATTGGATTCAATTTTCCCATCTTTATTCGTATAGTCATGCTCAAAATGAATGAATACTTTCTCAAATGAAATGAAGGATATTTTATGAAAATGATATTTTATTAAATTATCTAAAAACATAAAAATCTATAAATAAGACATGGGGGATAAGACAATGTTTAAAGGTTTATTCATTTTTCATTTATGAGACAACTTTCACCTTATAAGTTAAATTATAACCCTTTAATATTAAAAAAATAATTGAAATGTTTATGATTAAAATTAGCTAAACAAGGGGTTAAACCAAAAGATAAAGTTATAAATTGATCTAAAACCTGACTAAATTTCATTATTTGATTATATTTAGACCGTAACCTATTATTATTTTAATGGTTGACCATTTAAAATTATTTTTTCATAATAATGAATTTTTTTATGTTTTAATATTTATAAAAACATCAAGTGTGTCCTTACCCTCCCTTATAATGTAAGATCTCATATTTTTAGATAGATATAGATCCTTTTTGTTTCATTATAAGTATTTTTTTCTACTTGTAGTGGAATGGATAATGAATTAATTGAGATTTTTGGAGTGTTTGGCCTCAAATCAGTGCTTGGAGATACAGTTTATGGAGAAACATGCAGAGGCCATGGTTGGTGAAAAACTAGTAGTAATTGGTCCAAACAACCATGAAACTCATAAATAGAGGATCGTGGTTTGTTTAACCATGTAATTTTGGTTTCACAAACACTAAAAACCTATAATAAATTGTATTTCTATATTATATGGTGTTCGTATAATTAGTCCTGATCGTTCCCCTAAACTATGTTAGTTCTGGCTCCATCGGTAGTGGACAATTCACTATTGACACATAATTTAGAAAACCTTGTGGCCGACCATGTTCCCCTTTAAAAAGGGTGATTATACTATATTTCAATCAATCACTTTAGCCTTATTTCCTTATTCTTCCTCATTAATTTTTAGTAACCAACCAAAATAGGAACTTCCAATTTCTTCCTCCCTCTAGGCTTTGATCTATCTCCCCATCCAAGAATGGAATAGACTATCATTTTTCAAATTTAAATTACCTTAGTATGTATCTTATTACAATTTATTATTTTATAATTTATGTTTCCAACATGAATATTATATCTATGTGATATCATATTCCCTATTTATAATGTTTTTTCGGGTTTTCTAATTTCTCCTGTTTCAGCCCATATATGAAGATTATATCCAATGGGGAGTCACTTATTGGAATAAGTTGGGTGTACTATTACATTAAACAAATTTTTTTGTGGTATATAAATTGCACCATTATACCGTGCATCATAATTTCCTTGAATTGTACTTAAAATGAGAAAATCATTTAATTAATGTTCAAGAATTTGATTAGATGCACCCATAGACCCTTAATTTTGTCGATGTTTGTCTACCTCAATGGGAAAAACCCATTTGGTTGTGTTCTTTGTATGACCTTGAAATATATATAAATGTACATATTACTAAAACACCTCTAATGGTGGGTTTGGATTATCTCCTAGGATTCAAATGAATTGAATAATTTACTTGAAATGTTAAAGGGAATGAATAGAATGATAAGGGAAAGTCCACGTCACATGAACCTGGTCAAACTATGAATTATTCCCATAACTAAATTAGATTAAATTAATGTACGATAATTCTTATGACTTTTGTTATTACCTTTACATACTATTATATAATTACCTTCATTGGGAATATCTTGGAATCTTCACCTAGGACTACCTTAACTACCTAGGGGATGAAACCTAAATTTGGGATTCATCATTTAGGAGTTATCACCCTTTGGATTAGTCCCTTGCCTTACATTGATGACTTCAGGGACATATAAAAAAAATTTCATCAAATAATTTATATATAAATCAGAATGCCTTATATTATTGCCTTAAATTTTTCTTGATGTTTTTGGAAATGGAACATAATATATTATCTTATTGGGATCCAATCAAGTCTATCCTGAGGCTACCCAAGACTTTTTGGTAGGGATCAGTAGGATTATTTTTATAAATGTTCAATGCCAAAGGTTCACCCCTAGATTACAGTCTTACCATCGATTCTAACATCCCCACTAAAAGTAGTGAGTTGGTTTGACCATCTATGGTGATGGTTTCATTCATATAGTGTTACAATTGGATGTATTGGATTTATGGATTTATTCTTAGATGTCAATTTTTATATGTATGAATATATATACACACATATATATTCCACTTATTAAGAGTCATTTTAGCTTAAGATGAATTAGGTAGAATTGGATGGGTATCCCTAAGGAACCAGATCTATCTTGGTTCCAATTTAGTTTATAATATTAATTTATTATTATACCTACACACTATTCATTTTAATTTCATAGGTTGGATATTTTTAGATGTAATTGGTTGTGGCTACTGTGTTTTACTAAAAACTTGTTCGGGATGCGATTAGTACCCATAAAGACTTTATGAATATATGCAGCGAAAAAGGGAAGTTCCTAAATATAAACACCTAACATTGTGTACATGGATAGAGTATGGGAGTAGACGACTTAGCTAGTAATCATGATATGATTAGAGTTTAGCTTTTAGTCATCCTGTTTATTTTTTATAACATGTACAATTTATAAATTCTTCCCTATTTCCTTTATTTATCCAATTTTACTAACATCATAAGCATTATTTTTTATATAAAACCATATTTTTATGTCTTTCTATGTTTATATTGTTGGTTTACATAAATGGATTGTTCAATTATTACTTTTTCCACTAATTTAAACATCATTCACCACTATGATTCTCTCTGATGATGACGGTATAGCCTCCCCACCAAACAACCTCTAACCTGTCATACTAGTTAGAAACATCTACTATATGTGGAGGTTGGCTTGAGGCCTTATGTACAATCGGGTTCGATTACATATCAGTGAAACAAGATCATGACCTAAAAAATTAGTATTTGAGATTGTCCTCTTTCCTTTATATTTTGGGACGAAATTCAAGAGATTATGATGTGTTAGAATTCAATAATTAGCATATTACAAAGCGTACCTAACCAAAATACATAGAAAATCCACGTTTTTGGGGATGAGACTCATTATTCTAGTTGTTTCCTGTTACATTTGAACTAATTTCTCCATTGGTGATACACATGAAATGTGGAATTTATTTTCATAATGGATTTACTTTTTTATATTGATCAGTATGTAATTAAATCATTATGCATAAATCATTATAGTAACTTTATTCTTTATATGTTATGTATATTCTAGGCCATGTTAAGTTACTATGTGAATTTCATAAAACATATTGGAAAACCTTGACTGTTATATTTGTAATTATACATAGATTTCTTATAGGTAAATGTTAAAATAATTTTTTAAATAAAGTTTCAAAATTAAAAGGTGGTTTTTAAGTATATCTTGATGGTGGAACTTTAACTGACCAACTTTAAATGTTTGAGTCATGTAACTATGGCTACATGAGCTGAAATAAAATTTGGTTATGGTAAAATTGATTCAAATTATAATTTATAAATTGTGCACCTCTATAACATGGGAATGGAAGACTATATATGCTAACAATTGTATATGTCATCTCAAATCCTAACACCAAATGTAAATGTTCATGTTTTAGTTACATGAAGTAACAATTATAAATTATAAATCATGAAAATTATACATTTGGAATGGTGACACATCTATATAAATAATTTTATAAATAAAAAATTTGATAAGATCTGACTCGTAAATCAATTAGTTTCCATTAGGGATACCAATTCAAATTTATAGTGTGTTTCCTCTATAACATGCAACATAAATTCCATATACTATTTTTTTATAAATGTAACTATTAACCATACTTGACCTTATTAGTTGGTAGTGGTAGTATCTCATTTTAATCTAAGTAATCATTTCAAGCCCACAAATATTGTTTTCAGATGTGTGTTAAGAATTTTTTGATATAAGCTCTCATGAATACCTTGGGTTGAATGCCAAGAAGGTGGTGATAAACATGATTTATAGGTGGTGGAACCTAAACCAACTATGATTCCATTTTTAGTGACACCTCTTGAACCTCCCATTATTCCTAGATTGGGTATCAACACCAAGATTCTATAGTGTTTCCTATATTTTGTATATTCCATGAGAGAATATCTATATCCTACAAATACTATGTGAGAATTGACTTATGAATTCCAATAACAACTCCCTTATACCATTTTTGAGGATGGTGGACCCTAGGATAATAAGTTATATATAAAGGCTAGGATTTCCATCTTTGATCATTTAGAGACATCCCCATAGAGGACAGTGATGTTCTCAACATACTTGCTTAGAAGGTCTACGAAGAGATGATGGGATGGGCCAACCTAGTAAGATCAACATCAGGATTTAATTTATAAGTATTTATATTCATGCTTCTATAACTATATGTTTAATGATACTTTTAGGGTTGATGAAGCTTGAAATTTATACACTTAAAGTAAGGAAAATTATCCATTATGGACTACTCAGATCTTTTTACAGAGCTCCCACATTTTTGTTCCTGATCTCTGTGGTGATGAACTGTCTAGAGCTAGGTGATTTGTTTATGGGGTTAGGTATTCCATTTGATTGTGGTTCAATAAATTCAATTTGACTAATATTCAAGAAATATTCAATGAGGACATCATCTTTGAGAACAAATTGTTAAAAGACGGAGGTGTGGACCATGTTAATTCAACAACTGGGTAGGGAAGCAACTCACTTAGTAGCATGGAGCATCTCCTTGAGGTTTCTCATTAAATAGTGTTAGTCGGAGTAACCATATGGGTGTCTATAAGTTTAACACCCCTAATTTTTATAAACTAGTTCTTTTGAATAAATTAAAATTCCATGATGGATTGCATTGCAGAATACACCATGTCATTCTTTGTTGGGAAAATATACCTCAACCTTTCCTCTGGGTATGTTTTGGGTTTGATTTTGTTTTTTGGAAGAGGAGCATTTCTTTATAGGATTCAACCATATGTGAACCATGAACCACCGTTCATAGAACGAAAATTGTGGTACACAGAACAACTTTGAAAATCGGTTATGGAAGGATTCCGCATATGGTAAATGGACTGCATAGGCAGAATGGTTATTAAATAGATGAAGGTCCACATGAAGGGTAGTAGTACGCCAGAGTTGTGCAATTCGTGGGATGGCTAGTCATTCATGAAAATGATGTTGTGATTTTTCCACTGTGTAGGATGAATGAAGGTATATAGACTGCTTAGTAATGAATAGTTCGTGGTAGAAATAGTACATAGTAAATGTTGTACCTCATGGAAGATATGGTAAATCTCATATTAGTGTATTTTTCAGATCTATTTACCAATATAGGAGTGTTAATCCCATTAATAATTAGATATATTTTGATAAGAAAAATATTTTTCTAGGTATATGGTTATGTATCAAAGTGGATTGTTAGAGAGAATTTTGTGAAGGGTGAAGTTGTTCGTAAGGAGGATTCTGTGAAAGGAGGAGTTCATGGAAATAGTTAGCGAAGATCTTTTTTGGGGAACTATACCCTGTAAAGGAAAATGGTATATAAAGGAATAGTTGTTTACGAAGGAGAAACTTTATCTGAAATATGTAGTCTACGGAAGAAGGGAGTGTGGTTCGCAAGAGCAATAAACAAAAGCAGTGTGCAGGAGAACTATGAGGTCAAGGAAGTAGAGGCAGTTCATAGAAGAGTTGTTCCATGAAGAATATGTGATACAAGGTTTATATAAGAAGTAGGTGGTTCACAAAGGGACTTAAACAGTTTGAAAAAGAAATTTCCACTAACAAATAGTATGTGGAATAGTGGTTTTCATCTACTAGCGAAAAAGGGACTTCAATAAAGAATCTACCTATAATTTAGGATACATTCATTCATGAAAATGAGAAGATTTACATGTCCATAAACTATTAGTGGATCTCTTCCAAGAGTAGTGAGTGATGGTAGAGGAAGATGATGATCCTTTCCACTATCAGTTAGCCAATGAATGAGACATATTTAGCGATCCTCAAGGATGCAAGGAGAAAACCCAAAATATTGTAAAGTAAGTGAGTCTAGACATAGAGGTGATCTAGCCCAAACCTTATAATTAGCAATGAGCTTTAGTGGATTTGGTACATCAGTACATCACCATTTCTTTCTCCTTAATAGTATACCAGTGTGCATTAACCAATTAAAATTTATGTTTCATGTACATTACTTCCTTTATGATCAAATATTACTTTAGAAAAAGTTATATATTTGTTTTTTTAATTACTAAACAAGATCCAAAAGGGGAGTAGTTTTAATTTTTCATACCCTGATTCACCCCCGCATAGGGTATTTGACCTCATAGACCAAACATTATATCATTATGTGCAACACCATGTTATGATCATGCTACATGAAACATATTTATTATTTTTCAGTATATGTAACACTATGTATGGATTTTATTATACAAAATGTTGAGTTACTCTGCTAGCTTCTGTTAAATACCAGAACTAGTTTTACCAAAATACAATATATTAATAATAATAATAATATTAAAATAATATTATAGTTTCACCTGGTTGTTGGAATGGATTTTATGAATAATATTATTTAAATTATGTAAATTATGTTTACACAAGTATATAATATGAATTATTTGGTGACCAATTAACGAGAAATGAAAATAATACCCATTTGAGAATATAAGAAATCTATTTCATTAAAACAATATTTATGCAATCAAATACATTTTTACTTGATAAATTTTTGATAGATAATTTTTAGGATATATATATATATATTTATATATATATATATTATTTTCAATAAACTATTTAATTCCCCTCATAAGTGTTTTTTTAAATTTTACGTATAAAGAGATTTATTTTTCTAAAAGATAATGTTACTGCCATTAAATAGAAAAACTATTTTAAATCATATTTTTGACACTTCTATAATTTATATTGGAAAAAATAAAAATTATTTTTTAAATTTAAGTATCAAAATTATCTTAGGGATAATTCTTTTAAAAATATTTCATTTTTGGATTAGTAGGTAAAAATACTGAATTTTAATTGAAAACTACTTTATTGTTTAATTTCATTATATAGTTAAATTATATTTTGAATTGGTTTTAAAGTATATTTATATGGATTAAATAAAATTTATTTCAATTTAAATCACTATAATAAATTTCTTATTGAAATTTTATATTAAAACATCTCAATATTTAGAAACTTTTCACTTTAAAAAGTCATTGCCTCATCCCACCTGTGGGATTAATTATAAATTAATTTTTTCCAATTATTTTATTTTAATGTATAAAATTTTATTACATATTTTTAATCATCATAATTTATAATTTATATTAATTTTAACTTAGGTTTTGAAAAAAAATAATAGTTAAATAAATTACCTATAATTATAGTGATTAAGTTAAATATGTGTTTACTTAGTGGGTAAACTTTAATCTAAAGGGAAAAATCACCTAGAAACATGTCCAAAATCCATTTTATTCACATATTTCAAATACTTCCCATCTTTTATAAAACATTTACTACTATGAGGGGGACATTATTTAAGGGAGACATCTAAATAGTGTTTAACTTTTTGTATTTAGATGAATGCCACTCCTCCACTATAAAAGGGTGCTCACCCCCTCACCTATTCAAACCTATCAAGAAATTTGTCTCAAATAGAACCTACTAGATAATATCCACCACATCCCTCCTATCATCCTATATTCCACACTTTGGATTTAAATAAAACTATGGTTTTCATTTGGTGTAAACCAAGTGGATTTAACTGGAGAATAGGTAATGTTTTTAAATAAGAACATCAGTTTTATTTCTCTCATCACCCAGTAAGTTTTTCTAATATCCATATTATATAATAAAATCAGAATCATAAATATAATTATATTTTTTTATGTTAATATTAATACCTAAACCATTACACACTTCCATCAAATGGTATACACAATCATTTTTTGTGAGTACGGTAGACCACCACCTCGAGAACATATGTCATTTGTTTTTCCATTACCACATCTCAAGGATGAGAATAATGATAGAAAAACTATTTTTATATGATATATGTGATATTTATTATTTATTTATTCTTATATAATTATTATATAACACTCAACTTCTTGATTTATATTTTTTGGGATTCGAATAACTTTGTTTGTGGACATGTGGACTATTGACTCCTCAAAACGATGTGGTTCATTCATGCTTTACCTATAATGTATTAATAATGGTTTTAATAAAAATATATGTTATATAGGAAATAATAAATATAAAATAAAAATAATAAATATATATATAATTTACTTTTCATTCATTAAAAATAAGACAAGAAAATGGAAAGGCCTTCATGTGTACATGCAGCCTACTGTCTCCATGAGCTATGTATTTCATTTCATATTTCTATATTCTATAGATTATTAAAAATAATTATATAATGAATATATATGATATTTTTATCATGTTTTAAATTCTATAAATAATTAAATTATTTTATATGTAAGAGGATCAAGAATAATAAGACAAAATATATACGAAAAACAAAGCGATAATTACCTAGAACATAACTTTAATGTTGAATTATTAATAAACATGTAATTTAATGTCTTAATAAAATAATATATGGTATGAAATATAGAATCATTTTTCTGTGGTAATTTTATAATAAGATTATATTTATCATATATGCGTTTTTTAATGTGTATGAAGAAATTAAATACATAAGGTAAGGGACTTTCCTCTCAATTTTTATATATGTGTGGTAAAAGCATATTCACTATTCGATTATTTGTGTCTGGAGTATATAATAACCAATGATATTTTATATCAATATTTATGTTATTTAATGATATTAAAAGATTTAATTGGTGTTATTATTTCATTGGGATCATGATTTAAAAGTTACTCATGTATTTAGGGTATTTCTAGTCTCACATTTATATCTATGAGACTTATTCCATATTAACCACTCTTTTTTTGTGTATATATCTTGGGGTTTACAGTCCAAATTTAACCAAATCCTTAATGTAATGTTGTATCATTTTTCCCTCTTTGGGAGACATGTTATGTTATGCACAAATATTCTTTTACGAGGTGCATATAATACCCTTTGACATGGTATATCATGAATTATAATTATTTTATTTATATTTGAATATTTTTGTAGTGTTATTAACTCATGTGTATTATGATTCAATGTTTCTAATGTTTTAAGAGTTTATTACTAAAATCTCATCATTTATTAGGATTGTTTACAGTTATGCTTCAATTAATGAAATATTATGAAACATATCTCAATAACTCTAAATAGTTTTCCTATACTCGAGTAATTCATGACATCTTCATGTATCGGTACCATTTTCACCTCTTTAGTACTTAAGATAATTAATTTGTTTAAAAAAACCCTGATTTATTTATCTCTTTAGTCAGAAATTTGTTTCCTCTAAAAACAATGTTTTCTAAAACTGATATCAATTTTTTTAATATTTATTTTAAGATCAATTACAAGGAAAATTATTTTAATCTTATTTAATATTTTAAAAATTTTTCTTCAATGAAATAAATGATATTTTCCATAAGAAATGTTTTAAATAATCATTTAGAATTAATTTCTATATATGATGACATCCATTAGTGTTACTCATGGTTTACTAGGGATATGATCCAAGGGCACTATTATTATTATTTATTTGAATGGATAATGGTTAAGATGATTTTTTTTTATAAAACCCATATCTCTTCCATAGGCTATACAATGTTAAAATGATTATTAAAACCACTACTTTTCATGGGTTATATTACGATGAAATGATTATGAAACATGTCTCTTTTACATAGGTTATGATATGATGTTTATTATTACCATATCATTTTATGGATCACAATATGATAATTTTTTTATTATCCTTTGGACCACATATGTAAAATTTTGTAATGTGATTTTTGATGCTTATATATCCCTCCAACACATTAGGTAAAGATATATATATCTTGATATAAACATAGGTGGAATAATAACTAAAAATGGTTCAGCAATACAGAGCTATAACATTAACTGAACCTCGTTTAATAATACATTTATGGAATAAGGAGTGAACATGGTTCAGTAATAAATGGATTTAATGTGGAGTGAACTCAATTCAGTAATGTGAGGTTGGAATGATGATTTAAATCAGTTAAGTAACACAAGGTTGGAAACGAAAGTGATCCGGGTTATGTAATACAGGGTTGGAACATGGAGTGAATCAAATTTTGTAAATGTATTTTTCCATAAAGATAATCTAGGGAGTGGACAACGACTACTAATATGGTTTTTGGAGTGAACCGAATCCAATAATATGGCATCAGAAATAATCCTTGACTATTATCTAAATCATTTTATATGTTTATGTGTCTACCATAATTCCATGTATTATTCCTATTTTATGCTTTCAGGTCCTATGATCTTGATTAACTAATGATTCAATTATTATGAACTATCAATATTTATGTCATGAAACATTTATATGATCTTTGATATGTATAATATGATCCCAAAATATCATTATCATGTTCTCATAATATTATGTTCATGTTATTCTTATGTATCTCCTTTATTTACACCAATTCAGAATCTGATCTCACCCCTTCTTATGTTTTCTTTCACCATGTAATGAAGAAAGGTTTTATGTATAAGTACTAAATGGGAAGATCATTGTGTGAGATATTGATGATCTTTGACCATGTTAGAATATTGAGTTCCATGTTTTTAAAGGCACCATACAATTATGATTTCCATGAATGTACATTTGTAATGTGTTGAATATTCAAATAAAACGATTTAATATACATGTATATTGATCCTAGGTCACTATAGATGGTATCAAAGGAAAATTTTATTCATCCTTTGGAAACATGTATGATAAAAATTTAGTGATAACCCTATGGATATCTATAAGGTCATGTCTAGTGATGTCTCAATTTATAAATATAAGGTTGAGTCAAAGATTAGGAAAATTTCATGGAATTTTGGTAAAGGATTGAGGGAGTGGTTTACTAATAAATTACCTCTTTATATCGATACTACAAGTGTATATGGCTCTCGAATGGAGGTACATAGTGTTAAGAACCCTGAAGACACTATATTAAGCTAGACTCGATTGGTAACTGGTTTACGATAATAGGTCTTGCTTCACACGTGGTTTGACACTCGTGATGGATATTCTAGGATAAGTCAAAAACTCTATATGAACTATCATAAAGTTTTATATAGATAATGTCTTGGAATAACCTAGGATATACCAAACATTTAAATGATAAAAAATTAGGTGTCATGATTTTTACATCCTATAAGAACTTTTTTAGGATTATGTTGTTTTACACAATTACTAGTGTTTTTCACACTATGGTTTTATATTTATTCAATTACATGAACAAGAATGAATTGTGACACAATTAGATCTAACAGAAAAATTTAGTGAATATGATCAACAAAAATGGACTATGACTAGGTATAAAGATAATGTGATTATTATAAAGAAGATATCATGATATGTGATTAACAGTGTGATCATTAGTGATATTCCTAACACATTGAATAAGATAATGTTAGACTTTTATTAAAACACACATGGTAATTAACATAAAAAATTATTCCATTTTCTTTATGTCAATAATTTGGGAAAAAACACCCATGTGGATGTATTAGAGGAACAAGAAGATATTCTTAATGTGGAAATCAAGGACACAAAGCAAGTAATTAAAAGGGGAAATGAAACATTAGTTAACACAATGGATGAAAATAATGTCCTCCCTAAGGTATCATCTTTTATTGAATTTTTTAAATGTGTAAAGTATGTTAATTATGAAAATAAATTTATTAGGGGAAATAAAAAAGGCTATAAGGGTAAAATTCTTACTATTTCTGATGAAGAGACCACAAGTGACATATGAATGATATTTTATATTCTAATAGTATTTTTTATAATCAAGATTAAATTGAGTTTTATGAATGTTATTATATGGTTCATATTTAATATTTTAATGGGTATTAAGGAATAAGATGATAAAGATAGGCTAATAGTTTGAGATTGAAGTGGGATGATTTTAGTATATATTTATTGGAATTCAACAATTGTGTTATATCCATCATTAATTATTTGTTTTTCATTATGGATTATAAAAAATATATTGAATAGTATTAATAACCTAGAAAAATTATTTAATGGAAAGCTGAGATTTTTGTCAAGGGAAGGTAACCATTAATTTGTTCTTAAAGTTGGAAAAATTGTGTTTATCTTGGATAATGATACGATTGATATGGATAAATTAAAGTTTATAGTGTTGATGTTTTTGTCTAATCTCACATCACATCAGGTGACATTTCTTTATTTACATGCTTTGTCTGGGTGGGCATCTCTTTTGAGGGAAGGGTGCGCTAGCGCCTTTAATCTGACTCTCATCCACACTCCAGTGTTTGTTGGAGAGGTGATCTGAAACGTTGTACATCCATCATGTTGAAACTTATTAGATTAGGGTGTGATGAAACATTTAGACTAATCTCACTATTTCACTATCTGGCAAAGGGGGAAACGAGGCTTTCACTTGTGATTCCTTGGATATTTTCTTATTTTGAAATTATATCCCCATTTTTAAATTTTTTTCTTATTTTTTTAATCATTTTTACTTTCTCTGTAATATGTTCCCTCTTACCTAGTTGTAAAAGAGGTTACTTTGTTCAATAGAGAGGGCTTGACCCCCCCCCCCCCTCAATATTTTCAAAAAAAATTTGATATTGTTAATGACCACATAACTGATAATATACCTTTTCAAAAAGTCGTTTATGTTATCCATAATAATGTTTGCATTATATTTTAGGAATATATCAAATAATATATATTATTTTTAAGGAATAAATAAGTGTGTTTGTTTTTAGTATTTTTTAGAGTTATTACGGTTATTTCCTTATTTCAAGATAATACATGATGGAGGCATTCACATGTTAGGTATGTGACAAAAAATAACTAATCTATGATATATTGGGGGATCAATGGTAATTTTATTTTGTGAAATTTAGTGACCTTCATCATTATGTTTCATATTTTCATCCTTTAGAAGGTATACAAGTTCTACCATTTAAGAAATGGTTTAATCTAAACTTTAGATGAGGTTTTATAGATTAAATTATTATATCTCTATATAAGGATTTGTTCATATTGGATAACTTGTGTTAACTATTTTGTAGTGATAATAACTAAATAAATATAGAATGACTTATCATTCTACCTCAAGATATATTAATTATTTAGGAATGGGAAGTTTACATTAATTATTTAGAGTAATATATGAAGTGAAAGATGAGAAAGCCATGTCCAAAGGGTGATATTGTTCTTATAAAAAGGAATTAAATCATCAAAGTATATTTACTTTTGTTCATTGATAGTAAAATAATTCTAAAACTCTAGGAATGTGATATTAAAATTGATTTATCCTAAAAACATCATCTTCTTTGAACTAATTGTATTATAAATCATTATATATTTATGGTTTTGAATCCCTAAACTTTCCATTGATTATTAAATTTATTGTGATCAAAGAACACAATCATGATCTATAATTATTTATGCCTTTTCATCCATGTACACATATTCACCTACCACCAATGTTCTCTTTTGTGGAGTCCTAGTTATGTTTTAATTTGGGTAATAGTAATGTTTCTAATATTAACTTTTAAAGGGAATCTTCAATGTTAATTTTTATGATGTGGACTTCTATGATAGTGACTCTCAATTATTAATCCTTTTATGACCAAGATGAATTTCAAGATCCAAATTCATTTAATAGGGCTAGAATAGTACACCTCTTGTTTTTATGAACTATTTTTTCTATAATAAATTAATATTATTCAATAGATTTCATTTAATGAAACACCGAGTTATGATTTATTTATATGAAACACCCTGTTAAGATTGTGATACAAGAAAAAATTATATTATATCTTAGTTCACTCAATATTATGTATGGATTTTGTTAGACATAATGTCGAGTTCCTTTGATAGCTTGCGTTACATACAGGACCTAATTTTCACAAATTATAATATACTGGTAATATTATTATTAAAATATTATTATAGTTTTCACATAGCCATTAGAATGGTGGTTATTTATAATATTAATTAAATTCTAAAAATATGGTTTAGACATGTATATAAAATGAATTATTTGGTGACCAATTAACTAGAGATGAAAATAAAACACTTTTGAAGATATATGAAATATTTTAATGGAAAAACTATTTATGAAATAAAACATGTTTTTCAATAATAAAATTTGGATAAATTATTTTAATCAAATATATATATATATATATTATTCAATTAAATGTTTAATGTTTATCTTTTGTTTTTTTCATATTTTATGCATAAAGAGGTGCATTTTTCTAAAAGATAATATTACTGACTTTTCATGGTGAACCTATGTTAAATATTTTTTTTGAAACATGTATAAATTTTATTTGAAAAAGTAAAATTTATTTTTGAAAAAACCTTTTAAAATTTAGCTGAAGGATATTTTTTAGTATTATTCTGAAGAATTTCGTTTTTAATGAATTGTGAATAATAACAAATTTTAATTGAAAACTATTTTTTTATTTAATTTATTTATATAGTTAAATTATATTTTGAATTGGTTATAAAGTATATTTATATAAATTATATATATATTAATACAATATTGTATTTTTTAATCAGTTTCACAATGAAATTGAATATAAAATCATTTCAACCTTTTGAATAACTTTACATTAAAAACACATTGTCTTTTCCTTTTTCATTATTATTTTTAAATTAATTTATTCCACATAGGTGATTATAATTTATAAAAATAGATTCCAATTTTTTAATTATAATAAATTAAAATTTCTAATAAGGAAAATTTATTTTTTTTACTATTAAAATTATTGAAATAAATTAAAAATAATTATAGGGATTTAGGTAAAAATGGGTTTACTTAGTGGTTAAACATTAATCTAATGGTGAAAATGGCCTAGAAACTTGTCCAAAAGCCATTTTATGCCCATATTTCAACCTTTTATCATCTTGTATTGAATATTTACTATTATTGAAGGGAAATTACATAAGAAAGATATCAAAATAGTGTTTTCCTATTTGTATTTATGAGGATGCCACTCCTCCTCCAATATAAAAGAGTGCTCACCCTAATCACCTATTCATTCCTCTAAATCCATTTGGGTTAGAAAAAAAATTCCCAAATAATATAGTAAAATCTTACCTTTCATATTAGCAACGTCACTTTGGGATGAAATCAAACCAAGGTGGTACTTTGGTGAAAACTAATATGAATTACCCGAAGAAGTGGTAACATTCTACAATGAGCAGTTTTGTTTTATTTATTCCATCACCCCTTTAGTTATTATTATATAAATATTATATAATAACCAAAATTTCAAAAATATACATAAATTTTTCAATTTTAAGAGTATTACATACACCTTCAAAATCTTTTATCAAATGATATACAGAATCACTATTCGTGTGTACATTAAACTACTGCCTCATGAACTGATGTCTCTTTTTCATCCACTTCCACCTCTCAAGGTTGTGAATAATGATGAAATTACTATTTTATATGATATATATGATATTTAGGATTTATTTATTCTTCTTTAACTATAATATACTATATACCATTATTATTTCCATTTTATTTGGAATATGATAACTTTGTTTGTGAACATGTGGACTACCGCATCCTCAATGCGATGTGATTAGTTCCTGATTTAAAAGGAATGTATTAACGATGGGTTTAATAAAAATAAGTGATATATATGAAATAATAATTCTACTATAAATATAATATAATATATAAGTATTTATATATTATTTAAGTTTATTTCATTACAAATATGACAACAAAATTGAAACAATGTTCTTGCGTATATATGACTTACCGTCTCTATGAACAATGTATTTCATTTCATATTTATAAATTTTAGAGATTATTATAAATACATTTATAATAAATATATATGATATTTATATACTTTTTTAAATATTTAAATAATTAAATCATGATTTATGTAAGATGATCAAGAATAACAAGTCAAAACATATACGAAAAGCAAAGATGTTATTACTCGAAATGTAACTTTAACAAAGAATTATTAATTAAAGGGTAATATAAAGCCTTAATAAAATAATTTATGGAATGATATATTATAATATGGTTAGTTTTTATATTTATAATAAAGTTATATTAATTATATAGTTGTTTTTGAATGTGTATGGTGAAATTCAATACATATGGTACGGGTATTTCATCTCATTTTTTATATTTCTGAGGTACAATACATATTCACCAATCACTTATTTTGTGTGCTATGTATAATAAAAAATGATATGTTGTATCATGAATTTAATTTATATCATCATATTAAAAATTTTAATTGATGTTATTATTTCATGTGGATAACAATTCAAATGTTACTCATGTAGTTAGGGGATTTCTACTCTCGCTTTTATTTTTGAAATAATTATTCCATATTCACCATTAATTTCTATTGTGTGGTGTATATATAATACCGATTAATGTAATATATTAATATTTTCCTTAAACTTATCATTATTTAAAAATATATTTTTGTATATCTCTTGCATGAGGTTTACGGTTCAAATATTACCAAATCTAAAAGGTAATGTTGTCTCATTTTTCCTTCTTTGAGACAATATATGTTATTCTCATATATTATTTTACATGATTTATATAATTCCCTTTGACATGTTATATTATGAATTTCCTTTTTTTAATGGTATTTTAAGGTTTATGTACTGTTATTATCACATGGTAATTATAACTAAAAGCTACCAAAATGGTAAGAGTGTATTTCTACAATCTCATCTTTTATTAGGATTATTCATGATTATACTTAAATTTATGAAATATTATGATCCACATGTCAATAAATCTTAGTAATTTTGTTATCATATATTTATTCCTAATATCTTAATGATTTGGTACCTTTTTTACATATTTGGTACTTAATATAATTAAAAAAATCTGCTAATGAAAACCCAACATTATTTATCTCTTTAGTCGATAATATATTTTCTCTAAAATCATTGTTTTCTATACATGTTTTTATAAATTTTGTGTATGATATTTTAGTATCATTTAAAATGTACAATATTTTAAAATATTTTCATTTTTTAAAAAGTTTTTTCAAAGAAAAATGGATATTTTCCTTGCGAAATGCATTTAATGATATTTAAAAAATATTTTCCATCTAGGATGACATTCATTGGTGTTGCTCTTGAATTAATGGGGATCTGATCCATGGACACCATTATTATTCCGTCTTTTAATGGATTATATTTAATATGAAAATTTGTTTATTAAAACTGTATCTATTCGATGGGATATATCATATAAAAATTCTTGTGAAACCTAATTATTTTCATGGGTTATGATATGATTAAGTGATTATGAAACTTGACTCTTTTCCGTAGATTAATATGATGTTAATGAATATGATCACTTTTTTTATTCATGATATAATGAATGATTTATTATCTTGTTGAAATCATATGTATAATTTCATTATGTGATGGGTGGGACCTATATCTCCATCAAATGAATTGGGGAAATATTTATATCTCATTAGATAGAGAAGAATATAACAGGAAGTGAATCCATTTCAATAATATAGGGATGTAGTTTGATGTGAACTCATTTCATTAAAATAGGGATGGAATGAGTAGCTTACTCGATTAAGTAATATAGGGTGGGAATAAGTGGTGAACACAATTTAGTAGTAGAGGGCTAGAACCAAGAGTGAACTTGGTTCAGCAATATAGGTTTGGACCAAAAAGTGAACCCTGTTCAGTAATACTGGGCTAGAATAGGGAGTGATCCGAGTTCATTAATGGACTCTATCCACTAAGATGGTCATGGGAGTGAACCCTGACTACTAAGATAGATTTTGGGAGTAAACCAATTCCATTATGATTTCATCATCAGTATGCCTTTACTACTATGAAATTCATTTTATAAGTTTATGTGTCCTCCACAATTCCATTACTTATTCATATGTTATGATTTCATGGCTTATACACTATTCCCTATTGATTCATGTATTATAAACTCCCGATATTTTGGTCATAAATCATTTATATCATGTCAAGAGACCATTACACATCTCCAAAGATAAGAACAACCAAGGATACCCAAAACATGTGGGGTTCCTATTGGCGGGTCTCTCTTCAAATTCTAATGTACTAGAGATCACCTAGTGTGAACTTCATGAGAAGAAGTCTTAATGATTATGATCCCCAACACCTAATAGCCTCACATCATCTGTTTCCTACCTGTGTGATGTATCTCAACTATAAAACACTACTTTATTATTATTTTCATAGTATCTCTAGGGTATCATTATATCATAGGACCTATTATAACCCTTTGATACGACATGTAATCTAAGGAAATTAACATTAATATAGTGGATTCATAAGTATCAGCACTATTATGGAAAGATAAAAACATGTATATATTACATACTATATACATTTTGTGGTCATAAAAGTACACAAAAAGTTGGGTCTAGGTCACCCACTTTCAACACTCCCACATCCACTAAAAACAACTACTAACAAGTCTCAATCTTCTAGATCTAACATGTGTATCATGCTCCTGCTGAGATGTGGCTTTAGTTAGGGGTCTACAATGTTGTCCTCTCTAAATACTCTACTAATTGTGACTTCACCTATCTAAGTATAATCCTTCATGAGACAAAACTTTTGAAGTATATGCTTAGTCCTAATGTTTGATCTGGGCTCCTTACTAAGAACCACCTCATTAGAATTATCATAATAAATAGGAATATGGTCTGCCCTTCTATGAAAAACACCCATGTTTGAGATGAAACTGCATATCCATACTTCTTCCTTTGTTACATTGGAAGTCATTATATGCTCGTATTATACTATATAATCATCAACCACATATTTCGTCAAGCTACTCCAGCTCACTGCAATACCATCCAAGTGAAAGATGTATCCTGACTGTGATTTCATATCATCATGATCAGTCTGGAAACTGGAATTAGTGTATCCTATCACTACTAGTTCCTAATTTCTCCCATATAGTATGAATATATCCATTCTATGCCTCATGTACATTAGGATAGTTTTAACAGCTTCCAAGTGGAGCTCTTTAGAATTATCTTGATATTTGGCTAGCCTACTTAATGAAAAGAAAACAAGAAGCTGATTATATAACATGGAATACATGATTGAACCACCTGTATAGGTGGAACGGATTTTAAAAATTATGTTGATATCCTCTTGAGATTGTGGACACATTTTCTTGGATACATTTACACCATGTGACATGAGCAACAACCATATCTTGGCTTTTGAGTACCTTTTCAATATATGTACTTTGACTTAGCCCAAGTAGCCTATGATATATATCTCGATAGTTCTTGATCCCTATAATGTAGGATACATTCCCTATGTCTTTCAAGGAGAAGCATTAATTTAACCAAGTCTTTACTTACTATAATACTTGAACATCATTTCCTATAATTAATATTTCATCGATAGATAATACTAGGAAAATGATAGCATTCCCATTAACCTTTTTATAAACAAAAGGATCACATTTTTTTAAAGTTACCAAATTATCTTATAGCCTCGTGGAAATGAACATTCAATGATCATGATGCCTACTTCAACCCATAAATGGATCTCTTCAACTTTCACATGATATTTTGCTTATTTGACCAAACAAACCATTCAGGTTGAGTCATATAGAAATCTTGAACCAACATCCCATTTAGAAAAGTAGTATTTACATTCATTTTCAAAGTCTCAAAATCATGGAAGGATTATATTTCTAGCAATATTCTGATGGATTTCAGTATTTCTATTGGTGATATGGTTTCATCATGGTCAATGCCATGACATTGACTGAAACCCTTTGCAACCAGTCTTGATTTATAGGCACTAACCTTACCATCCATGTGCATATTTTTTTCGAATACCCATTTTCACCCAATGGGTTTTAAATTAGATGGAGGGTCTACCAAAATGCAAACTTGATTTAAATACATTAAATCCATCTGAGAATGCTTTGAAACTTTCCATTTAGCAGCATCCTTTCTTTCTACTACTTCCATGTAGGTTAGAGGTTCATTGTCCTCATAGAGTAATGTGTCACTTGAATCAGTTATATGAAAAATGTAATTCTATGGTTCTCTAACCTATTTAAGAGACCTATGTAGAACTTTTGTCTTGTGAACCACTTTATCTCCCACTTTTTCTTGTGGATATTTTTCCCCTACCGACTCTTGTTCATATGGAGAATTAACTTCATCGAAGTAAATCTTTCACCCACTATTTAAATTTTAAATGTGTTCCCTTTCTATAAATTTGGAATGTATTTCCACAATAAATCTTTTATCTAAATGGTTATATAGGTAATATCCTTTGGTTATATTAGAATAACCAATAAAGAAGAAATTCATACTTTAGGATTCCAATATTTTTCTAGGTAGCATCTTGAAACAAATACCTAAATCCACATACATGTATGTGTGACATACTGTGTAATTCCCCGAACCTAATTACCCAGAGTTGGTGCATTATTTTAATACATTGAACTGATTACACGGAATCAAGTCTGGAAGGACCATTTAGTTTAGCATTATTGGAAAATATATTACATACATGAACGTTACATTACATTTTCTAACATACATTACAACATAGATAGTTCTTTGAGAATGCCATTGTTCAATTATCTTAACCATGAATCTCAATCATAAAACACTTCATGGGATCCTGAGAAAATAAAACATAAGAAAGGGGTGATCTCAAATGCTCAGTAAGGGAAAATAATTTAGCAGAAGTTATAAACTTTTAAGGCAAGATGTGTAATAAAAACAAAAGCCTTTTAAACATAAAATTGAACATAATATGGAAAAAATAAATAAAAAATTTCCATATTAACATGCACATGAATATTATACTAGTAGAATAATAACATGTAATAACTAATTTCATAATGAGGGAATGTATAGTACTAGACTTTAATTTCGGTGTCAAGGCCTCATGCCAGGACCAAGAGGCTATCTATAACTGTACCCCAAACCAGAGAGCTTCTATAATCGGACTCCAACCTGCAGAGCCTCTGTAACCAGAATCCAACTCGGAGAGCCTCTGTAACCGGACTCCAACCTCGAGGGTCTACCGTAACCGGACCCCAACCCGGAGGGCTTAATTTTACCAGTCCCCAACCCAAAACATAATAGTCCAACACATTCATATTAAGAATAGGTTCAAATATAACATAAACATTCATATTAAAACTAGCATACAAAATATCAATACTATAACCATAAACCATGAATGTCTTGAAAATAACTCATCCATAGTCAAATATATCACAAAAACTTAAATACAATATGCAATATTGGTATCATAATAAGTCAACCCCAAAAATGGGTAAAATTTATCAAAGGATATTGACATAGATAAAATCAAAACTATTTGAGAGAAACATCTCTTTCTATTTTGAAATCATTTAAGAGTCACATAATTATAAAGAAAAAATTTATTTTAAAAATATTCTTATAATATTTTAAGGGAAGATTCGATGATGTTATAACGTCGTAAAATATTCGCACCTGCCGTATAAGTTAAAAAATAAATTCTTACCTTAATTTTTTCAAAAAGGTTATAAAGTACCTTGTTTTGAAAATGAAAAAAATATTCCTTTCAAAAACATATAAGGTAAAATAAGGGTATACATTACTTTAATCCATTGTCAAGTAAATAGTAAAAATGTTTTGAAATTAATTTAAAGAAACATGGATGTGGATGATAAAGAGGTCCCAGTATATGATTTCGTATAAACAACCTCAGATAATGAAGAGATTGTAGAATTGACACTTACCTTGTTCTTTTCCTTTGGTCGAGGGTACGTTTAACTTCATGTATAATGAAAATTGTAAGTTATTAAATTATACCATAACCATATTCATATTTATTAAATCATACATGGTTTATTTATGAATTTATACAACCCATTTAATAAATATTTCCATGTTAAATTAACATTTCGGGTAATAATCACTTTCTTTTTCATACGTATTTTTACTGGTTATTCTTGATCGTATCATTTAGATCATGATTTAAACACTTCCAGAATATAAAAATGATTTATATATCATATATATATTTAGAATATAAATATATATAATAGATATATATATGAAATGGAAAACACCGTTTATGGAGACTGAATGTCGTACATACGCATAAACGGTGTTTCTATTTTCATATCGTATTGAATGGAATTAAATGAATGGGATGAATGTAAATACACACACACACAAACATATATATATATTTACAGTATAATTATTATGTCATATATTATATACTTACTAATAATATATATTTTTATAATTATCGTTGAATGGTGAACGTGGAAATGAATCTCATCATGTCGTGGAGACGGTAATCCATACGCACGCACGAGCGAAAATATCATTATATTTATGATGCAATTGTACGAAATTGGATGATATATCATATATATAGAATAAGTAACATGTTATATTTATTATTTACATCAATTATACTCATTAGTATACCCATCCAAACAGTGAATTGTTGAATGAAAAATTACACCACGACGTGGAGACAGTAAGTCGTACATATGCATGTATGGTGACTTTGTCATTTATTGGATGGTGAGAATAAAGAATATTGTTGTACCATATTTACAATAACATCATATTATTTATAAGTCACTGGAGTTATTACTTTAGTATGGAAACAACAAAGAAATAAGAAGTGGAATAAGAAAAGAACATCAAAGAGGGTGGTGAAATTATTACCTCTTCTTTGAGAGTTTCAATTTGAGTTGATCAAAAGGGATCCTTAGGTTGGATTTAGGACAAAAGTAAGGCCTCTTGGTCGAATTGAGGAATGTTGGGAGAATATTTCGGTAGGGGTTGGCTGAGACAAATGGCTTTGGAGGTGTGAATTTGAGAGAAGAGGACGTGCCCTTTTTTAAGAGGGGTGAGGGGCACCTTAGAAAAAACACAAAATATTATTTTATTAAAAAATAATTTTCGGTTTATAATGGATTAAAATAGATTTATTTCGAATTAAAGGTGGGGATGGGTAGAAATCCTCTCAACCAATAGGTTTTAGACAAGTTTAGGTTACCATTTTAACCATATCCTTTAGATTTAACTCTTAGTTAAATAGTTTAACTTTTACCTTGTCTTCTTGTATTCTTACACTACATGGTTAATAAAGTTTTATAAACATCCAAAAGAACATTTAGTGGTTCATTAATGACATATATAATATTATTTAAGACCTTTTTCCAAACCTTATATTTTTTTGAATATTATATCTACTGATAATATAGTATTTGTTTTAAAAAATAATTTATGTAAATTTTGATACTATTTAATATTTTGTTTTTTTGAAAGTAATAACAACCATATCACTTTAAAAATATATATATAATCAACCATAACATGTCATATTAACCTATATAATTAGTGTAATTCATTAAATGTCTCAAATTACATTTATTTGGATATTTATAATATCAATTATTTTAATATCTCATTATGAAGGTAATTACTACATCATCATTGTGTCATAAATAACATTAATTATTTAATGTCTAAAAATTATAAATAAAATACCATTATTTAAGAAATAATTTATATTTTTCTAATTAATATTTATAGTCAAATTTATCTTATGTATAACCCTATATTAAAAATGTTTTAGTTATGAAAACATTAATTTAACACTTTTAACTCTTCTTTAAATTAAATAATAATAAATTTCCTAATCTAATCCATGTGGACCTAAAGGATCAAATTTTATTCCAAAGGTTGTTTTTTGTCGAATTACACTTATCCAATATAATTATGGCATGTTTTAGGATAATTATAATATCATTTTTACCCTTAATTACCCTATTTACTTTTAATCATGGTAAATAAAAGTCAAAAGTTACTATTCACAATAAATTATTTTCACCTTATAGAACCACATTTTAATTTATGAGGTTAACTGTGTCTCTCAAAATTTTTAAATTCAACTCACAGAAGTAGTAAAATTAAGTTTAATGCAAATTTTCAAATGCTCCTAGAAGGTGGGTAAAAGATGGTAAAATGTTGAATAAAATTTTATATATCTAAACTTATTATAAAATGAATCCAATAAATTAAATTGAACATATATAGGTATTATGGATCAATTTTTACCAAAAATAAATTTAAATAAAATAATCAATTTCTTAAATAAAAAAAGTCGGTTTTAAACAATAACACAGTGTTTTCTCTATTCCTGAAAAATTGAAATTTTTCAAAAAAATATCAAAAATTTACCCTAAGATAATTTTGATATTCTAAATTAAAAAATGAATTGTTTTTTTACCAATTTCACAACATAGATATTTCATTAATTAATTTAAAATTAATTCCCGGTGTCAAAACCAAAAAGATAATTTTTAAGAAAGAATAATTATCAAAAGATTGACACTTGTTTATGTCAAATTTGAAAGTGAAATTACTTCCAATAACCAACATTGGATTAAATGGTAAAAATATAATCTAATTATACTTCCAAAACACTAAAATGTATAATTTAACACTATAAATTATTTTTATTAAAAAGTTCTTTTCAGTTAAAATATAGTATTTTCCACTATTCACCCAAATATGAAAGTTATCAGAAAAACATAAAAAATTTATTGAAACTAAATTTTTATGTCCTGATTCTAAAGATGAAGTTTATTTTGTCAAATTGAATATATTAAAGTTTAAAATATTGGATTTAAAAAGGGTTCACCTTTAAAAGTTGGTGAAATTGCATTTTTTGAAAAATACTTCTTTTATCTGAAAAAATGAATTTGTTATTACATTATGTATAAGAAACTCATAATATTGATTCTAAAATTATAAGGATTATATAATTTTAAAAATTCAGTTAATACTATTCATAACTGCTTTTCAATGGCTAGTTTGGTAAGTCGTGGTGTGCTTGAACTCGGTGTTACATGTAGTGCAAGTTATTGAATTACTTTAACAAAATAACATACGATGAAATCTTGAGGTGTCATGTACTGGGGTTATTTCACTACCAAAACTCATATGGAATCTCACTTTAAACATTATTTGGTACTTGTTTAATGGTATATGCTGCTGTCTACGATGCTTTTCCCCAAAATGATAATGGAATAGTTTTCTGACTCATCATCAATCTGACTATGTTAATGAAGGCCATATTCCTCCATTCACTAACATCATTCTACTATGGTGTATTAGAAGGTGTGAGATTTGATACATTCCAACACTCCTTCAAGTGATCAATGAAGGTTTGGTTAAGATATTCTCTACCTCAATATGATTAGAGTTCCTTAATACTCTTACCGAGCGGGTTTTTTTCTTCATGTTGGTTTTCCGTAATCATTCAAAAGGAATATGACATATAATGAATTAATTAGATATATTCTTACCTACTATAGTCATTTCTAAAAGTAATGAAGTAGTAAAACCCATCCCCTTCCTCTATTGGAAATGGACCACATAAATGATACATATTAATTCTAGTAATGCATTGGCTCTTTCTCTCTTTCTAGAGAAGGGTTATTTGGAAATTTTCCCTTGTAAACAAGAATGACATATATCCATGGTTTTTAACTGAACTAAGTCTAAATAACTTTATTGATGTAATTTTTGTAAACGATTCTCATTTACATGACCTAGCTTGATGTTCCATAGGCGAGTGAAATGGGGGTAATATTTGTCAGTTTTCTCATTGATTTTCATTACCACATTTTCAAGTTAAATTATATATAAACAATTGTTAAGGAATGCCATACAATAACACATGTTGTCCATAAAAAATAAAACACTTATTTGAAAAATTAAAATAAAATCCCACAGTGTCCAAACATGAATCAGAGATTATGTTTTGTGTTATAGAAGGTACATAATTATAATTATTTAATACTAGAACCAAACCACTAGGAATTGTTATGTGATAGTCTCCCAATACAAATGACACTAAAAATTCACCCTTTGCATCTCAAATATACACTTTTTCTCTTTCAATCGTCTTGAATATACTTGGTTTGTATATATAAATACAAATGTGTGGGAAACATGATAAATCCAATACCCAACTTGTATATAATAAAAATCGAATTCCATAAAAAAGTGAAGTATAAGCATCACCACGCTTCATCTTCCCATGTCTACAATTTTTCTTCTAGTGTAAATTATTACCCCATAAAAATTAGATAAACTCATTCTCATTTTCAGGACATGTATATTGGATTATTAAAAGTTCATTGCACAATAATATTTAGCCAAGAAATGGCCTTAGACCCCTTATCTGTGCCCTCCTTTCCCTTATTCAACATAAGGATTGAATAACTGGTATTTATTATATCATTATCATCATTGAAAACTAAATCTGAAATAATCATGGGAGACTTTTCCATATTATTCATGTTATAATTGATAATGAAATTATTGTAGTTGGTGTTTGGATTAGTGGTAAGAACCCTGTAATCCTACATGAAAAATGGGGGTTCAAAACCCATTGGGCATAGCTTACTGTAGTAGCACTGTAGAAGCGGCGATACTGTTGATCGACGGGTACTATAGCGGTGGCATGGCACTGTAGCAGCGGTGGTACTATGCGGGTACTGTAGCAGCTGGGTTACTATTCACTGAATGGCAGTTAGGCCAAAAAATTGGGCCTATAGGCTATGTAATGGGCTATAAGGCCACTTGCCCTTCGAGCTATGTATTGGGTCTCCCTCTACCTAGTTAAAAGTGGTCTTTGATTTGAATTAATAATAAAAATGCGGCTTCGGACCTAACCTTTAAAAAAATGATAATGAAATTATAAAATCAAAGATTTGACGATGAAAGAATGATATTCGTTACTAGTTATTGGTTGGATTTGATCCTAAGGGCTTCAAGCCTCTCAATGTACCTGATCATCTTGATTATATGAGGACCCACATGTTTCACTTTTTCTAGCCTAAACCTATAAAGGGCATTGGATATATCGTACATTTATTTCCTTTCTCTCTCCAAATATAATTCTTAGAGATTAGAAAGAATCTTGTTGGAATCCTCATCCTCATGATTTTTTTTTCAATTAAATAGAGATGGATGACAACACGATACATCGAACAACAAGTTAATCATCTACATGGTTTTTACATTTTTCTTTATCATACTTTCTTTTTCCCTAAGGAGTATCAACAAGAACTGAGGATTTCTGCACAAAAGTATTATTTTCTAGGCATACTACTATGTACAGGGACCTATACAACTCCTGGAAATTATGCCCAGTCAGGATATTTTCTTCATCCAAAATTGATCACAGTGATAATATACATGTTGTTTTGGGGATTTAAATTTTAGATCTACAATAGAAAAATATTAGTAGTCAATACTTTATCTTTATTACCCTTTTAAAATTTATGATTAATTAATTATTAAATGTCTCCAACTATTTTATCTAACCATAAAAACCCTCACTATTTGATTCATAAGAAACTATCGCTTGATTATTATAGAAGTAAGGGCCCTGAAAAACTCCCTTAAATTCTACAATCTTTGGCCACACAACTCTATGGAGTGTTTCATAGTGATTTGTAGACTGGACAACCGCTTAAACTGGTGGTTCCTTGATATATTGAGTAAAGTCCCAATTAATTGGAATCATAACATGATTACCTCAACTCGTTGCCTCTAAAATGATAGAAAATAAGATATGGATAATTCTTGACTATACACTTTAGTCAAGTAGACATAATACTCTAATGAGTATGCCTTTATAGTAAGAGGCACTATCATGTAGGTTGACAAGCACCCCGAACACCCAGTTTTGTACAAATGTGAGAAATGGAAGGAACTAAGACATAATACATCTTTGAGGTATTTTAATATTTTTTTATTAATTTATTACATTTCTATTTAATATGTTCTAACTAGGTTGTCACACACACAACTGGACATTCAATAGAAAAAATATTCATCACAACTTTATGAATTTTATCTTATTTACTATTTTACGTGATCAAGAAACTAGCATACACTTCCATAAAACAATAAAAAATGCGTAATTGAAAACAATTAATCTGATAGGTCTTGAAAATATAATTATTATTGATATATAGTTGATCAATATTGACCTAGTTGATTCCATACCTAAGTCAACATATGACTCATTTCATAGCTCCCCCCAGTGCAATGTACACACTTCGCATTTGGATAACCACCTCGACATTGTGGGGTCTGCATTTTAGAACATCATTGTCAATTAACAAATATAATCACACATAGAAGAGGGGGTATAGGGGTGAAATATAGAATAGTTTCATTGGACATGTAGGCCATTATACATATTTGAATTAAAATAAGAAGATATGTAGACCGTAATTTAACTACTTAATTATTATAATCATCGTTAGCAATAAATATATAACTAAATCCCATCATGCATGGGTTAGTCACTAGATCCAGACTAGTCTGTATAAAAATAATTCTTAATAAAATTAAACTTTGATAAATTTAAATTGTATAAGGGAATTTCAATTAAGTAAATAAATTTAAATAAATTCATATAATTTATTTTATCGAATCCATTTTTAACAACATTTTAAATCCAAAAATTGAATTTAAACTATTAATATTATTTATGTTAAAATTAAATTAATTCTTTGGATTATAAAAAAATTCAAAACAAAATTAAATTTAAATAATTATATTATAAAGACAAAAAAATAATTTATTTAAAAATTATTAATAACAACTAAGCTCGTAAGCCCCACTATAGCCCTTATCTTACTTGGTTATTGCCCTGCTATCCCATTTGGGCCGAGAAATCCATATAAAGGGGTATTATGGCCCATGCAAGTTATCTCAGACCCATTACGAGCCAGGAAAACCCACTCCAACACTTTGGAAGGGAAAATCAGGTCCGACCAGACCCATATAACCAGTGGCATGGGTTACCTCAATCATGGGAGGCATCTGAATAGATTTCAAATGGTGGTTGGGGATGTGAACAAAGAGGAGGGTAGTGGTAGATAGTGAATACTAAATTTATTTGTGGTACCAACATGGTCTAATTAGGGGTTACAAAGTGGAAACAGAACCAAATCTGTTGGTGGAAAGATGAGCGGCTGAAGATTGATGATTCAACTGAGGACAATGTGACAACAGTGGCCAGTAGCATGGGAGAGGAGGTGGAGGGGTCCTATTCTGCATGAGGTGTGGAAACACTTAGGCCATGGTGGAATGAGGTCAAGATGATGGTGGATGGGGTTTCCCACATAGGAGGAGAGGGAGAGATGCCAATGGGATGGGGATAAGGTTTTCCACAATCTTAGTCTAGGTGGAATGGGGAGGTCTGTCAGCTTGGTATCACCAGGAGATGAGGGTTGTGCACCAGTCAAGTAGGGAGAGGGGTTATGTAAACCACTATTTCGACCTCAGTGGGGAGGGAGGCACTAATGTATAACCCATATTAGAGAGAGAGTTAGTCCAAATGGATGTGGACCATAGGGACAAGCCATGTGACTAGTCAGAGAATGAAGGAGGAGACCCACAGGTCAAGGTATCTGCCCATTTTTTTAGTTATTTTATTTCTATAGACTAAAATAGGATTTTTGAAAAAAATTCTCCTTATTTGAGTTTATTTGTTTGAGACAAAAATACACAACATATAATTATATTATATTTTATTTTTCTAAAAATGGAAACAAAGGTCACCATTGGGGGAACTCCGATGATCGGATTTCGACTGATACTTGCACTTTTTCTGGTAATTTGAATAAATTGAATAAAAAACTTATATTTATAATACATGTTCTTCGGAATATTTTGTATGTGAAAAATAATTGTCATGATCCATAATTTTTTTCAGATTGACAAAAATTGTGTATTTAAAATCAGATCAATGCATGGTCAGAGTCGTTGGAACCCTTTTAACACCCTATACTTAAAATTTAAGGAAGTTTTATTCAACATGACTCAGAAAAATTCACACATTTCTATAATAGAAATTTAAAGTATTTAGATACTCAGTTGAGGATGTTGATCTAGTAATTTAAACATATTCATCACGGATGTGATGAAATATCATTATCTCTAGTGATATAGCTCCAGTACAGTTTGATTATCCTGCGTGAGTTCATCATATTATAATAAAATTATATGAATGAATACCTCCATCAGATATATTTTGTGTAATCATGTTTAACATTCAAGAATCTTTTTCTCAAAGGATCCAACATTGAATCCCTCTAAATCATTCAAATACACTTCTCACATCTGCATGTTTGTTGTTCATCGGATTCTAGGTGCTAATGTGGAGCTTTAACGATCACTTCAACAAAACAATGATCAATATGATCTTTTATCTTCGATACGTGAAGGCGTACGTGGTAAAATTTCTCATATGAGTGATAACCACTCTACAAACCATGAAGAGAGTGAAGCTCTCAATTACAACTGAATTAGTAATCATCATGGGATGATCTTCTATCCCCTTATATAAAATAGATCTATAATACCCAGTTGGGGTTAACAGCCCCCGTGTAATAAACATCAACTACATAAGTATTATAAATAATTATTTATAATGAACTAAATTTCACCATAAATATTATTTATATTTTGTCACATACCTGTAATATATATTAAATATAATAAGTGATAATCTTGAGCTATTTACTTGAATTTCATTATCAGATAATATTAAATAGACACATAATATTATTTTAATATTTTATTGTACAATATTTACCGTTGTATTTACATAATCACATGTAAAGATATGTAATAAATTAAATAAATACAATTATTCTTCAATTGAATAATAATTAATTTTTTATTTGTGGGTGATACATAGAACATGAATAATACGTAGTCCATGTGGTGGGGCCAACTAAGTACTATATTCATATTCAACAGAATAGGGAAGATTATTGAATGCACTATTGTGTGCGAACCTCTAGGTCCTTTTCTAAAAAGTAGTAAATAATATTAACAGACCAAAAGCGTTGTCTGGAATGTTATTAAGGCCACTGAAGAGATAGGGAAAATTCATAGAAATGACTTCCAACCTATGAATATGAATTTTTTAATATAATATATTTGTTATCAATATCTCATAAAAAAATGCACACTTGTGTCATCATTATTTTCCTACTTTGTTATTTGTTGATCTAACCAGATGGAATTACCTTCATCTTCCATGGACAATGATTTATGAAGGTACTACCATCCTGATCAACCAGGCCCGAGATATCTCTTCCTCAACTCAGATGTGACAAATCCCATAATGATCATTCAACCAAAGACATACCACCAATGACTTACCCAACACAAAATACCTCACCACGACTTCTTTGTCATGGTTTTCTACTTGCATTATAGTATGCAATCAAATGAAATACTTTGATAGTGATCTCATGTCAAGAGACCATTACACATGTCAATAGATAGGAACAACCAATGACACCTGAAACCTGAGGTGTTACCATTGGTGGGTTTGTGTTAAGGATCTCAATAACTATACATCACAAAGTGAACATTTTCTGAGAATAAATATCAATTATTATGATCCCATAGCACCTGATAGTCACATAAAATTTGTGTCCTATCAGTATGATGTATCTGGACTACATGACATTACTTTACGATTACTATCATGGTATCACTAGATTCTCATTATATAATGGAATCTGCAATAACCCTTGGATATGACACATAATTTAAGGATATTACTGTTAATATAATGGATGCAGAAGAATTAAAAATATTATAAAATATAAACACATGCATATATTAAAAACTATATACATGTAGTGGTAATCAATGTATATCACAAGTTGGGTGAAGAGAACAACCTTTCAACAAATTTCACCCGTACTAGGGCTCCTTTTTGGATGTTTCATGGATGATATCGTGGTGTATTATCAAAAATTGACATGACCATGCCAAAAACCATAACATCATGTTGAATACACTAACAGAGAACTATATATATGAAAATATCACAAAATTCAACATCTATATTGATAAAGTTAACTTCTTGGGTCACATAATATTCGAATATAGAATATATATGGATCCACAGATGGTGAGAGCCATTGTTTTTTGGGGCAGTCTAAGAAATTTTTTCATATTTAGAATTTGTTGCGTTTATGAATGAATTATTGGAATTTCCTTAAAATGTCTCCTTTCTTGTAGCACTAATTATAGGATTGACCAAGAAAGGTGTAAATTTTACATCGTTTTGACGCTTTTGAGAAAGAATTTTAGGAGTTTAAAGGAATAATAACCAAAACATTGAACCTGATTTTGGATAATTATGGAAGAGGATGTATAGTATATTGTGATACATTAGTAATTGGGCTAGGATCCTTTCTAATTTAAGGGGATCAATTCATGGAATATGGGTCTCATCAGTAGTGGAATCATTAGTGTAATTACCATATGCATGACCATGAGTTAGCAGCTGTTGCCCATGCCTTGGGATTTTGGATACATTAATTATTGTGAGCGTAGTTTATGGTGTGTGAAGACCAAATATTTCTCAAATAAATCTTCAAACAACATAATTTTAACCTCATATGGTCAATTTTGGTTTAATGACATTGGTGGTTCAGTGTGGATAATTCTTATATATCTTGGAAAGGTAATGTAGTATCTGTCCTAGAGATCCAAAAGACTTATACAAAATAAATTAATATGGATAGCAGTGAGTATCAGTTGATGGATATGATTTTTGAGAGGCCTCTCGAGGTAAAATAGTTTCATGGGAAGCCTATTATTACATTTTAAAAGTGACTTCTTCACATGTAGTTCAGGTAATGATGAGAAAACATTCGGATCCTGAAGTATTAATACTAAGGGAAAGTGTTTTATGTGAAAATCCACTTCCTAGTTGAGTTATTAATTAAGAAGAGTTCTTGTTCCTTCATGGGCATGTCTATGTACCTGTAGATATGTGATAGGAGATGATGCAAGAGACATATGATTCTCTATGGGCCGTACATCCTAGGATTTCCATTTTATACAATTAATTTTGTTTCCATTTTCAGTCGTCAGATATAAAAAAGAATTTATTTGGTTTTATTAATTGGTGTTCCATCTATCAGCTAGTGAATGCAGAAAAATAGTGGAACAATAGTATATTACAGCTATTATCTATTATAGAGTGGAAATGGTAAAGAAACACTATATATTTTATAACGATCCTACTTAAATCACCTCGATATAGTGGTGATGTATGGATAATCATGGTTAGGTAGACAAAGGTTTCCCATTTTCTATCTACTAGGGAGACATTCTTAGTTGAGGAAATTCGGAGACTCTACATCCAAGAGAATATAAGCCTAAACAACACTTTTTATACCATTTCATTAGAAATGGGAACTTATTTTAAATATTACTTATATAAATGGTTACATAGGGATTTGGGATTATAGTTACTTCTAAGTACGACATACAACCCTCAAATTGATGGGAAATTTGAGTATACAATACAGGTGCTAGAAGAAATACTCTAAGTATGTGTCCTTCATTTTAATGGTTATCGGGATAATTATTTACCCCTGGTTGAATTAGTTTACAATAATAATTTCCAAGTGAATATTCCAATGGCTTTGTATGGTTAACTCTATAGTAGGTCATTTCATTCACCCATGTGTTGGTTGGAGGTAGGTGAGGCAGTGTTGTTGGGGCCTCATCTCATCTAGGAAACATTATAACATGTACAACTTATCAAAAATCATATGTCTATAGCTCATCCTTGAAAAAATTCTTATACATTTCATTTCCACAATCTTCAAGATATTTAAGTGAGACTTCATATTTTGTTTCTTGTTTTCCCTATACTAGGGCATTGAAAAAATTTGGGAAAGTAAAGTTATCACATAGAATCATTGGATCATCTAATATTCCTGAGTGGGTTGAACTGGGGTCTTATTTGATAGATCTTCCTTAGATACATGTGAATATTAATTATGTATTTAATATATCTTAGTTGTGTCACTAATTTTCATACCCATCTTAAATCCTTCATCTAAACGAGGTTGAGTAGGATGTTGATGCTTCTTTCATGGAATATCTTATTCATATTGTTGATCATAGCATAATGGATCCTCATGGAAGGTCAGTTCCTCTTATTTGGCTGATATGGAAGAATATCCATGTCTTGGAAGAGTCATGGGATATAGAGGCCGTTATACATACCTAGTGGCTAGAGTTATTCCCTGAGGTAGAAAAACCTCACTCAAGACAACTTAGGGATGACTTTTCATATAGGTGGGGGTTATATGATCCCGAATTTTCATATATATAAGGATCATTTTTCATTATTTTTAAATATGTTGTTTTACTTATATGGAAAATCCAAATTATATCATGGTGGTTTTGGGAGAATTAAACTCCAGATCAGTGGAAATAGTTACAATTTTTTAGGATAAATAGGTAGATGTGTATGGTTGTATCGTGGTTAGTAGTAATTGTGTCGATAAACTATGTGGCCCAAAATTAGAGGGGAATATTTTATTTAACCATGCAAGGGAGATCTCACAACCATGAAATACCTATAATAAATTGTATCCCTAAGTTACACATTTTTCACATGATTTGTATTGACCATGTACCTAAACCTTGGGGGGGTGTCTCCTTTCGTAGTGGACAATGCATTGTTAGTGCATAGTTTGGAAAACTGTGTGGCCCAACCATGAACCCACTTAAAAAGAGTGATTTTACTCATTATACTTCCATCAAATTAACCGTATTTCCCTATAATTCCTCCTTCATATACATTATCCTCCCACCATAGGGGCATCTATGTTTTTTCCCCTATATACATTCAGACATATCATCTATCCAACCTCAAAATCTACTACTTTTCATCATGTTGGATCACCTTTAGTATGTATCTCATTCCTCTTCATAATTTTCTAATTATGTCTTTCTATAATTAATTTTAACTCCATGAAAGGTAATATGTCCTCTTTTGGGGGATGTTTTTATGGTTTTATGATTTCACCAATTCCATCATGAATTTAAAGACAATATTGGATAAGGAGTTGTCTACTTACATAAGGTTGGTGGTATACTAAATTTTTCTAACTTTTTTATTGTCTATAATGTTTTTCATTTTCCCAGATATTATAATTTCCTTGAATCACTCTTAAAATGTGAAATTAATTTATTTAAATGTATTTCATTTGATGAGATACTCTGATAGAACCCTGTTATTTTAAATGGTTGTCAACCACAACTAGTACCAACCCTTTATGATTGTTCATTGCATGCGCTTGACACATTTATAAATGCCTATACGAATAAAAAACCTCTTAATGTGGGTTTTTATTATCAATTATGACTCAAACAAATTGACCAATTCTATTAAAATTTTAAATATACTGAATGAAATATTGATGGTAATTCCATATAACATGATCCTAGTTAATATATGAATTATTTCTATTATTAAATGGGATTAAATTAAATGTTCATCATGCTGATGAATTCTATAATGAAATTTATATACTTTACTGGGTATATTTTCTTGGTAATGTCTAAGATTCTCCACCACTTACTGTCTTGACTACCAAGAGAAAACCACTTGATTCTTGGATGTGTGTACTAGGAGTTTACACCCCTATTGGATTCATTCCTTGTCTTGCATTCATGAATTCTTGAATGTGGCTCTATGGACTCATCTATTACATTATATATAAATTATAATTCAAGTGATTACCTCTTTTTAATTAGATCGATGTCTTAGGATGTTGAACATCACAGATTATCTCATTGGGATCCAATCGAGTCCAGATCAAGGCTACCTAGGTATTGTTCATAGGGATCAATATGATTATTTTTATAAAAGTGAAATGTCAAAGGTTCAACCCTAGATTAAAATAAACCACTTTATTTGAAAAATAGCATTGAGATTTGTGATTTGTTTTGACCTTATATGGTTGTAGTTTTATTATGATGATGTTACACATAGATTCCTTATGTTTATGCATCAAATCATAACTGTTACTTATTATATTAATATATGTATAAGCTAGAATATTAGAGACATTTTCACTTTGTATGACGTTGGTATTGTTGGATAGGTATCCCTGAGGAACCCAATCCTGGATTTCAATTTATTTTAAACACTTCTTTTATAATTATACCTACACACTATCTATTTTATATTCACTGGATCGATATTACTAGATACCATTAGTGATGGCCTACTAAGTATTAATTGCAGAATATTCAGACAACTAATTAGTACTTGTTCACACATCATGTATGTTGGTAGGGATGAAGGCAATTCCCGATCACTGGATTCTCAACTCTCTATACTAGGACAAAGTACGTGAGTTTATCAGTGATATAGTGTTTGCAATTCTATTAAATATTATTATTTGGAATTTTGTATATTTTTTAAAGTATATATTGTGTATTATTGTTGAACTATTCCCTATATTACTCACTTTTTTTAGAATAATGACTACATAATTTAGTATTTGACACTAGTTTAATTATGGATAACAATGTTTATCTGCATTTATTTTCACGGTTTCTTCTATTATCAGTATTTTCCGTGAATTATACATTATTAGTTGTTGAAAAAACTCTAATAAGGATGGTATAGTCTCCCCACCATACTACCTTAGACCATTTCTACTAATTTGAAGCCATTACCATATGAGGAGTTGAACTTGTAGGAATGATTACAACCAAGTTTGGATACTAATCAACGAACTAAGACCAGAACATCACATATAGAAGGAAAAATATTCCTATAAATTATTCACACCACATTAATATATATATATCAATTAATCCCTACCAAATTCACTTATCACCACCCTCGTAAAATTTCTAAAATAGGGTGTCTTCTCAACATTATAATTCAAGATTCAGTATAAATTATCTATATAAGTTCTCATTATGAATGGGTAATCATATTACAAGACCTCTTTCAATTTATTTCTTCTTTTAAATAATAAGAAAATATGATACTTATAAAAAATAACAACTTAATTATCATAAATATACTGAAATGTTCTTATTTTTATAAAATATAAATTATCTACATTATTCTTCATCAAATGCAATGTGAAAGTGTCGCTTAAGTATACGTTTAACCAACTGTCTCCACATAGTGATAGAATTCATTTATCATCAATATATTTTATATATCTATAATATCATTAGTTTAATTTTTATATATTATATTTATATAAATATAATTTTGGAATTATAATATCATATCTACTTCTCTACCTTTCATTCTCGTGGAAAATGATAATATAGATTGTGTGTACGTGTGGACTACCATTACCACGAAGTGATGTGATACGTTTAAAATTTTTCTTTCATATGGATGGTTATAGGGGTAGTTTAGACTAATATATAGTATTTTTAGGATTTAATAATGATTCTATAAAGTTGAATTATTATTTACCATTCTTTCTTTCCATCCGCCAAAAATTGAAAACAATTCTCCTACGTACATATGGAAAACCATCTCCATGAATGGTGTAATATATTTTTCCACATCTATAATTTATGGATGGATATAAAGAAATATATAATGAATATATATTATATTTATACCATGATTATAATTTTGGAGATGATGGAACCATGACCAATGAATATGAACCGAAACTATCCGTCCAAAATATGAATCAAAAAACGAAGCACCTATCACCTCGAATAATGATTTGATGAAAGAATTACTAATAATTAGGTGATAAATGTTTATAATTAAAATATATATGGTATTATATATTCTATTATGGTTATGTGATAGATTTATAATATATCTATATTTATATTACATGAGGTTTGAATACATAAATATAAAGACATACTTGAGGCAATGATTTATTTCACAATCTCATAATTATTCAGAAATGATTATATAAACGTGTAAACTAGGTGAATTACATGATAATTATGTCTTAAACATAATTTATTTTATTATAATATGATTACTTCTAGAAATAAACGTTTTAATTTTATTTTTCCATTCTTTGATACTCAATTTACCAAAATCATGTTTTTAAGGAAAACACAAACTATTTTTCTACTCGATAGGAAATAATTTTATTCCGCATCAATATTTTCTATAAAATGTTCCAAATAATATTTTAAAAATTGTCAAATAATTTAATAAATGATTTTCATGCATGTTATGTAACGCCCCGACCCCAGCTACCCATGAGTCAGTGCATTACTTCATAACATTGGCATGATCACAAGAAAGATCAAATCTCGAAAGACCGATTGGTTTAGTAGCCTTGGAAACACTAGATATATTCATAAGTTTTACATTACATCATAAAATGAAAAAACTACTACAACAACATAATGTTTCCACAATCCACACTATTAACCCCTCATAAAATTCCTGCAGGTCATTCATAACTTACTTCTTCACATCCTGGGAAAAATAAAACATTGAAAAGGGGTGAGCTCAAATGCCCAGTAAGGATAACAATATAGAGGAAACTTTCATAAATAAGAATAAACATTTAAGGCAATGTATAACTAAAACAAAAGCCTTTTAAATATGAACTTTCAACATGGTATGGCATAAATAAAATGAAATAATGCCATTTACTTATTCACATGGATATTCTACTAATCGAATAATCACATGCAAAAATCAATAACCACTTTCATAATGTTGGAATGCATAATGCCAGACTATCATAACCACATAGCCAAGGCCTCGTGCCAAGACTACAAATAAGATTTTGTCAAGGCCTTGTGCCAAGACACTAGTTTGTCTCATGAGACCTACCGATGCATCGAGGAGCTATAGCGGGCTCCACCCGTCACTTATTAAGTCCAATGCATTCCCATATGAAAAGGTTTAAACATAACATAAACATTCGTATTAAAACTAGCATACGAAATGTCAATACATTCACAATAAACTATGAATGGTATAAAAATAGCACATCCACAGTCAAACATATCACAAAACCTTCAATACAATATAGAAGTTATGTATCATAATAAATCAACTTCAAATAATCTTAAAATCCATCAAAGGATGTTGACATAGATGAAATCAAAATTCTTTTTAAAGAAATATCTCCTTTTATTTTGAAATCATTTAATATCCATATAAAATAAAACATTTTCTTTGAAAATATTCTTATAATATTGTAAGGAAAGCTTTGAAGATTTTATAACGGCGTAAAATAATCGCACCCGCCGTATAAGTTAAAAAAAAACATTCTTACCTCAATTCTGTCGAAAAGGTTAAAAAGGACCTTGTTTTGAAAACGACGGAAAGATTCCTTTATAAACCTCTTATAAAAAGTCAAAAAAAGGTATAAATGGCTTTAACCCATATTCTTGTAAAGATTTTTTGAAATACATTTTGAAGAAACATGGATGTGGATGATAAAGAGATCCCAGTAGATTATTACGTATAATACAACCTCGGATAATGAAGAGATTGTGAAATAACCATTACCTTGTACTTTTACTTGGTTGTGGTAGGTTAACCTCCTGTATAATGGTGAAATAATTGTTATTAAATTATACAAGAATCATATACATTAATATGATATCATATATGATCTTTTAATATTGATTTGATAATAATATCTTAGTATTATCGTTGTTTCGGGTGTTAACTTACTTGTTTTCTTTCATATGTTTTGTTACGTAAGACATGTTTGTAAAGGATAGGTTGTATATTATTCATATCCAGAATGATATCAAGTCCTTAAACATCATTTTTAAATCATAAAATGATAATTACGCTTTAATGGTTACGATGGAGAATGAATCTCATCGCGTTCGTGGAGACGGTAGTCCGTACGTACGCACGAGCGACAATATCATTCTTTTGATATTAAAATAATATATAAATGGATGGTATATCATATATACAGAATCATTAACATGTTATATTTATTATTTACATGAGTTACACATCATTATTATACCCATCCAAATAATATTATATTGAATAACAATTACACCACGACGTGGAGACGGTAAGCCGTACGTACGCACGTATGGTGACATGTTATTCAAAGGGTGGATAGAATACTGAATATGATTGTACCATATTTATAATAACATCACAGTATATGTGAGATACTGGAGTTATTATTTCAGAATGGTAAGAACAAAGGAAGAAGAAGTGGAAGAAGAAATGAACTTAGAAAAGGGTGGTGAAATCATTACCTCTTCTTCGGGTTCTTCCTTTTGATTTGATCAAAAGGGCTCCTTAGGTTGGCTTTCTGATCAAACTAAGGCCTCTAGGTTGTATTGAGGGATGTTGGGAGAGTATTTGGGCAGAGGTTGGCCGAACCAAAAGGCTTTGAAGGTGTGAAGAAATGAGAAGGAGGAGTGCCCTTTTATAAGAGGGGTGAGGGGCACCTTTGGAAAAGCTAGAAATATTAATTTATAATAAATTCATATTCGGTTTCTAAAGGCTCCAAAGTTGACTATTCAAATGATGAGGTGGGGATAGGTCGAAAGCAACTCATCCAATAGAATTTAGACAGGTTTGGGTACTTATATTAACCTTATCTTTAAGTATTAACTCTAAGTTAATTAGTTTCACTTTTACAATGTCTCTTTGTATTTTATATATTATGGTTAATAAACTTACTATATACATCCAAGAGACCCCCAAGTGGTCCATTAATGATTAACCTATCATGATATAAGTCTCTTGGCCGAACCTTAGATTTTTAGGAATTTAATATCAATTAATAATATAATATTTGTTTTAAGAATTCTTTTATGTCAATTTTGACACTATTCATTAGTTGATTTTTGTGAAACTCATAACAGATTTATTACTTCGAACAAAGTCAATTAAATCAATCCTAATATATCATATTATCCTAGAAAATTAGTTTAATTCATTAAAAGTTTCATATTATATTTATTTGGGTATTTATAATATCACTTATTTTAATTTTTCACTATTATAGTAATTACTGCATCATCATTGTGTCATAAATAAAATAAATTATTTAATGTCTAAAAATTATAAGTAAAATATCATTATGTAGGAAATCTTTTTAGCTTTCTAATGAATATTTATAATCGAAACTCCAACATGTATAACCCTATGTAAAAATTGTTCTTCTAAAAGATGTAAGCTTATGCCATTTTTATTTTTATTTTAACTTTATTAATATAAAGTGTCCCTACCACATACAAGTGGCTCCAAGGGGTCCCCAAATTGACCCAAGGATGCCCATGGTCGGGTATGTGTCCACCAATAAGGTTAGGACACGTTTTAGGGTAATTTTGTATTATTATAATATTATTTGTTTAACCCTTATTTACCGGATTTACCCTTTAACCATGGTAAATAAAATATTTACCACAGTAACTATTCAAAATGTCTAAAAATAAAAGTTACCTATTTACACAATTTGAACATCCTGATTCCAAATATGGAATCCATTTTCCTAAATTCAAAACACAGAAGTGGCAGAAATTAATTTAAAATTAATTCCCGCTGTTAAAACAAAAAGCGTGTTTTTAAGAGATAATAACTATCAAAAGATTGACACTTGTTTATGTTCGGTTTAATTGTAAAATTATGTCCAATGACCAAAATTATATTAAATGGTAAAAATATATTCTAAATATACTTTAAAACCACTCAAATTCATAATTTATCACTAGTAATTAATTTGATTAAAAAAGTTGTTTTTAATTAAAATTTAGTAATTTTCACTATTCATCAAAATATGAAAGTTATCCGAAATGTACCAAAATTTCACCCTAGGCTAAATTCGATATTCCGAATCCAAAAATGAAGTCCATTTTCAAATATAAAATATATATAATTTCAAAAAGTAGGTATTACTATTCATAACGGCTAGTTTGATTAGTTATGGTGTGTTAGAACTCGGTGTTGCGTACAACACACGCTATCACATTATTCAAAGAGAAGCGTACCATAGAAGCTTGGGGTGTTACATTCTCCCCTCCTTCAAATAATTGCGTCCTCGCAATTTCTAGGGTATTACTGCATAAAAAGACTCGGGTGGTTCTTCATCATAAGTTCCTTGGGTTCCCACGTTGCCTCTTCCAGCTTTCACTTGTTGACAAACCATACATCTTGACACAAAATCAGCAATCTCCCTCTTCATGTTGTCCCACCAAAAATGTTCCTTCAAATCTCTATACATTTTGGTGCTCCCAGGGTGTATAGATAAATTGGAACTATGAGCATCATCCAACAATTCCCTTTTCAGATCAGGTAAATCGGGAACACAAAGTCTCTTCCTGAATTTCAAAATTCCATCTTCATACACAAAGTCTCTCAATCTCCCATCATTCACAGCTTTAATCTTTTTTTGGAATTCTTCATCATTGGTCTGAGAACTCTTAATCCTTTCTAGTAAAGATGGTTTGGCAACCATTTGAAAAAGAATTGATGTTTCACCTTCCCTGGTTATTCCCATGTCCATCTTCTCTAGATCCATGAAAATTGGATCCCTTTCAATTATCATATTGTTCAAAACTCCATGGTCTTTTCTACTCAAAGCATCTGCCACCTTGTTTGCCTTCCCCGGGTGGTAGTGTATCGTACAATCATAATCCTTGAGTAATTCAAGCCATCTCCTTTGCCTCATGTTGAGTTCTTTTTGTGAGAAAATATACTTCAAACTCTTGTGATCAGTATAAATCTCACATTTTTCACCATAGAGGTAGTGCCTCCATATCTTCAAAGCAAAGATCACTGATGCTAACTCGAGATCATGAGTAGGATAATTTTGTTCATGAATTTTCAACTGTCATGATGCATAGGCAATAACTCTATCATTCTGCATAAGGACACAGCCAAGTCCTTTCTTTGATGCATCACTATAAATAACGAACCCATCATTCCCCGATGGTAGAGTCAATATAGGAGCATTGACTAATCTTCTCTTCAGTTCTTCGAAACATTCTTCACACTCTTTTTTCCAAACAAATTTAACCCCTTTACGTGTGAGCTTCGTTAATGGGTTTGCCAATCGGGCAAAATTCTGGACGAAACGTCGATAATAACCTGCCAAACCAATAAAACTACGTACCTCAGTTATACTCGTAGGTGCTGGCCATTCTTGGATTGCCTTGGTCTTAGAAGGATCAACAAATATTCCATCTTTAGAGAAAATATGGCCAAGAAAAGAAATCTCCTGAAGCCAGAATTCACACTTGCTAAACTTTCCATATAATTCATGCCTCCTCAGAGTCTTCAAGATAATGCGCAAGTGATTTTCATTATCTTCGTAGGTTTTGGAGTATACCAAGATATCATCAATAAATACCACCACAAATTCATCGAGATACTCCTTGAAAACTCTATTCATCAGATCCATGAATACAGAGGGTGCATTAGTCAATCCAAACGGCATTACAGTAAACTCGTAATGCCCGTACCTGGTTCGAAATGTTGTCTTCGGAATGTCTTCCTTCTTCACACACAACTGATGGTATCCAGATCGAAGGTCAATCTTTGAAAAGTATTGAGCTCCATGCAGTTGGTCAAATAAATCATCAATACGAGGTAGGGGATACTTGTTCTTTATCGTTATAGCATTGATCTCCCTGTAGTCGATACATAACCTCATAGATCCATCTTTCTTTTTAACAAAAAGAATAGGGGCTCCCCATGGAGAAACACTAGGGCGAATAAATCCCTTATTACTCAATTCCTCTAGTTGTTTCTTTAGTTCGACTAACTCTACAGTGGCCATTCTATAAGGGGTCTTCGATATAGGTCTTGATCCAGGAATCAAATCAATGGAAAACTCAACTTCTCGTTCTGGAGGATGTCCAGGTAAATCTTCTGGAAATACATCTACAAATTCTTTCACAACAGGTACATCCTCTATTTGAACATTCCTTTCCTCACCCGCAGTTATTTCATTCTCTTCCTCCCCAATAATTGAATTTAGTTGAGCTATTGAGGGTGGATCTAAATAAGAATTAGGTGGTGATGATTCTTCTCTAAAAATAAAGTGTTCCTTATCATTATCATCAAGAATCGTAACCTCTTTCTTCTTACAATAAATATTCGCATCATAATCCGAAAGCCAGTCCATACCGAGGATTATATCAAACTCAATCATAGGTATGACGATGAGATCAGCAGATAAAGAAAATTTATGTGCTCTAATGGGGACTGATTCACAAAACTTTGTTGCAACGATACTTCCCTTAGGAGTTTTAACTGACAACTCCCTTATTAAATCGAATTGGAAATATCTAATTTTCTTAGCAAACTGGGAAGATATGAAACAATGCGATGATCCAGAATCAAATAATGCATTTGCTAAACTTGAGGAAACCATTAAATTACCTGCCACCACGTCCTTTGGAGCTTCTACCTCTGCAGTAGTGATAGCATAAGCCTGGCCTTGATCCCTTGGCCTTTTCTGAGGTAAGTTCTCCTGACGCTTAGGGCATTCATTTGCATAATGCCCCATCTCCCTGCAATTGTAGCACTGAACGTTGGTAGCTTCCTTCTTCCCCTTGCAATCATGAGCTTGGTGGCCTTTTTCACCACACTTGTAACAGACTCCCATTCCCTTCAGGAAAGCACCAGGATGTTTCTTCCCGCATTTACCACAAGATGGATATTCAACCTTTCCCTTCTTCCCCTTATTTCCATTCCCAGATTGATCAGCAGGTCTCTTCTTCTCTTGCTTTGCTTTAAAGTCATAAGACTTAGAGAATTCCTTTTCGGTCTTGATAGCACATGAGACAATGTCTTCGTACGATGAAAAGGATTATGAGACTAATGCTCGACGGAGAAATGGTTTTAACCCATCAAAGAAACGATCAATCTTACTTCTTGGGTTGCGAATATAATCACCAGCGTACCTCGCTAACCTTGTAAAGTTAGCCTCATACTTTGTGACATTATCATCCTCCTTTTGTCTCAGACTCAGAAATTGCCTTTCCATATCCGCTCGATGGTCGCGAGGGAAGTATTTTTCTAAAAACAGATCTTTGAATTCCCTCCATTCCATATTTGATACTTCATCATCTTCCTTCGTATTTTGAATCAATGAACACCATTGATCAGCATCTCTAGTGAGGCGGTAAACTGCCATGATAACTTTTTCCCTTTCACTGCTCCCCAAAGCCTGAAATATTTTCTCTAGGGAAAATATCCATTGCTCAGCTACTAAGGGATTTGTATTCCCATTGAACGTTGGTGGTTGTTGTCTCATGAATCGATCTAACATTGATCCTCCACGCTGCGGATCAGGGTGCTCCATACGGGTAAGGTTATTATTCATAACCTGAGTAAGTTGTCCCAGTATGGTGATTAGATGATCAGCACCAGTTGCATCACCAGACCCACTATAATTATCTTGAGCAGGAGGGCAATCCCTACATGGAGTGCGTGCATTGATACGGTTTCCATTTCTTCCACTAGGCGCCATTTCTAAACAATGGCATAAACTAGATCAGTTTATGAATCAAAATACATAATCCCATACTTATAAAACACTAAACATAAATTGAACTATCTATGGATATAATCCATAATCATAAATATGTTTTCTTTGAGGAAGTATATACTCATAAACCCTTCATAATGATTTGTAAAGATAATGAGAGTTATCCTAAGCATATCCCCCGGGAGTGTCGTAACCAAGAGTGCAGTAAGGCCCGTTGTCGTGCACCAGTTCCCGTTCGAGTCTAGCTCAAAGCGGTGTTTTCGGGTTTTACCCCTAGGTACATCTGTGCCAGAGCCGCCTCTACCTGCTCGTATCCAGACAGGGATGTATTGCTCGGAAAACTCACAAAATCTCTACAATACCAAAATTCTAGGAAGTTCTTCTTTACTAATCCTCAAAGTTCATCTTAGGTCTACGTGCTCTAATCAGAGTTTATCTAAATCTAGTTTCCAAGGTTTGTACTAAACTTCCTCTGATACCAACTGTAACGCCCCGACCCCAGCTACCCATGAGTCGGTGCATTACTTCATAACATTGGCATGATCACAAGAAAGATCAAATCTCGAAAGACCGATTGGTTTAGTAGCCTTGGAAACACTAGATATATTCATAAGTTTTACATTACATCATAAAATGAAAAAACTACTACAACAACATAATGTTTCCACAATCCACACTATTAACCCCTCATAAAATTCCTGCAGGTCATTCATAACTTACTTCTTCACATCCTGGGAAAAATAAAACATTGAAAAAGGGTGAGCTCAAATGCCCAGTAAGGATAACAATATAGCGGAAACTTTCATAAATAAGAATAAACATTTAAGGCAATGTATAACTAAAACAAAAGCCTTTTAAATATGAACTTTCAACATGGTATGGCATAAATAAAATGAAATAATGCCATTTACTTATTCACATGGATATTCTACTAATCGAATAATCACATGCAAAAATCAATAACCACTTTCATAATGTTGGAATGCATAATGCCAGACTATCATAACCACATAGCCAAGGCCTCGTGCCAAGACTACAAATAAGATTTTGTCAAGGCCTTGTGCCAAGACACTAGTTTGTCTCATGAGACCTACCGATGCATCTAGGAGCTATAGCGGGCTCCACCCGTCACTTATTAAGTCCAATGCATTCCCATATGAAAAGGTTTAAACATAACATAAACATTCGTATTAAAACTAGCATACGAAATGTCAATACTTTCACAATAAACTATGAATGGTATAAAAATAGCACATCCATAGTCAAACATATCACAAAACCTTCAATACAATATAGAAGTTTTGTATCATAATAAATCAACTTCAAATAATCTTAAAATCCATCAAAGGATGTTGACATAGATGAAATCAAAATTCTTTTTAAAGAAATATCTCCTTTTATTTTGAAATCATTTAAGATCCATATAAAATAAAACATTTTCTTTGAAAATATTCTTATAATCTTGTAAGGAAAGCTTTGAAGATTTTATAACGGCGTAAAATAATCGCACCCGCCGTATAAGTTAAAAAAAAACATTCTTACCTCAATTCTGTCGAAAAGGTTAAAAAGGACCTTGTTTTGAAAACGACGGAAAAATTCCTTTATAAACCTCTTATAAAAAGTCAAAAAAGGTATAAATGACTTTAACCCATATTCTTGTAAAATTTTTTTGAAATACATTTTGAAGAAACATGGATGTGGATGATAAAGAGATCCCAGTAGATTATTACGTATAATACAACCTCGGATAATGAAGAGATTGTGAAATAACCCTTACCTTGTACTTTTCCTTGGTTGTGGTAGGTTAACCTCCTGTATAATGGTGAAATAATTGTTATTAAATTATACAAGAATGATATACATTAATATGATATCATATATGATCTTTTAATATTGATTTGATAATAATATCTTAGTATTATCGTTGTTTCGGGTGTTAACTTACTTGTTTTCTTTCATATGTTTTGTTACGTAAGACATGTTTGTAAAGGATATGTTGTATATTATTCATATCCAGAATGATATCAAGTCCTTAAACATCATTTTTAAATCATAAAATTATAATTACGCTTTAATGGTTACGATGGAGAATGAATCTCATCGCGTTCGTGGAGACGGTAGTCCGTACGTACGCACGAGCGACAATATCATTCTTTTGATATTAAAATAATATATAAATGGATGGTATATCATATATACAGAATCATTAACATGTTATATTTATTATTTACATGAGTTACACATCATTATTATACCCATCCAAATAATATTATATTGAATAACAATTACACCACGACGTGGAGACGGTAAGCCGTACGTACGCACGTATGGTGACATGTTATTCAAAGGGTGGATAGAATACTGAATATGATTGTACCATATTTATAATAACATCACAGTATATGTGAGATACTGGAGTTATTATTTCAGAATGGTAAGAACAAAGGAAGAAGAAGTGGAAGAAGAAATGAACTTAGAAAAGGGTGGTGAAATCATTACATCTTCTTCGGGTTCTTCCTTTTGATTTGATCAAAAGGGCTACTTAGGTTGGCTTTCTGATCAAACTAAGGCCTCTAGGTTGTATTGAGGGATGTTGGGAGAGTATTTGGGCAGAGTTTGGCCGAACCAAAAGGCTTTGAAGGTGTGAAGAAATGAGAAGGAGGAGTGCCCTTTTATAAGAGGGGTGAGGGGCACCTTTGGAAAAGCTAGAAATATTAATTTATAATAAATTCATATTGGGTTTCTAAAGGCTCCAAAGTTGACTATTCAAATGATGAGGTGGGGATAGGTCGAAATCAACTCATCCAATAGAATTTAGACAGGTTTGGGTACTTATATTAACCTTATCTTTAAGTATTAACTCTAAGTTAATTAGTTTCACTTTTACAATGTCTCTTTGTATTTTATATATTATGGTTAATAAACTTACTATATACATCCAAGAGACCCCCCAAGTGGTCCATTAATGATTAACCTATCATGATATAAGTCTCTTGGCCGAACCTTAGATTTTTAGGAATTTAATATCAATTAATAATATAATATTTGTTTTAAGAATTCTTTTATGTCAATTTTGACACTATTCATTAGTTGATTTTTGTGAAACTCATAACAGATTTATTACTTCGAAAAAAGTCAATTAAATCAATCCTAATATATCATATTATCCTAGAAAATTAGTTTAATTCATTAAAAGTTTCATATTATATTTATTTGGGTATTTATAATATCACTTATTTTAATTTTTCACTATTATAGTAATTACTGCATCATCATTGTGTCATAAATAAAATATATTATTTAATGTCTAAAAATTATAAGTAAAATATCATTATGTAGGAAATCTTTTTAGCTTTCTAATGAATATTTATAATCGAAAATACAACATGTATAACCCTATGTAAAAATTGTTCTTCTAAAAGATGTAAGCTTATGCCATTTTTATTTTTATTTTAACTTTATTAATATAAAGTGTCCCTACCACATACAAGTGGCTCCAAGGGGTCCCCAAATTGACCCAAGGATGCCCATGGTCGGGTATGTGTCCACCAATAAGGTTAGGACACGTTTTTGGGTAATTTTGTATTATTATAATATTATTTTTTTAACCCTTATTTACCGGATTTACCCTTTAACCATGGTAAATAAAATATTTACCACAGTAACTATTCAAAATGTCTAAAAATAAAAGTTACCTATTTACACAATTTGAACATCCTGATTCCAAATATGGAATCCATTTTCCTAAATTCAAAACACAGAAGTGGCAGAAATTAATTTAAAATTAATTCCCGCTGTTAAAACAAAAAGCGTGTTTTTAAGAGATAATAACTATCAAAAGATTGACACTTGTTTATGTTCGGTTTAATTGTAAAATTATGTCCAATGACCAAAATTATATTAAATGGTAAAAATATATTCTAAATATACTTTAAAACCACTCAAATTCCTAATTTATCACTAGTAATTAATTTGATTAAAAAAGTTGTTTTTAATTAAAATTTAGTAATTTTCACTATTCATCAAAATATGAAAGTTATCCGAAATGTACCAAAATTTCACCCTAGGCTAAATTCGATATTCCGAATCCAAAAATGAAGTCCATTTTCAAATATAAAATATATATAATTTCAAAAAGTAGGTATTACTATTCATAACGGCTAGTTTGATTAGTTATGGTGTGTTAGAACTCGGTGTTGCGTACAACACACGCTATCACATTATTCAAAGAGAAGCGTACCATAGAAGCTTGGGGTGTTACATTTGACATTTATTATTTTTTTTAAATGAACATTCATATAGTTTTTCGAATGAGGTATTTTTTGACTTTTCTTACAAGTATGAAAGAAATGTTTTTTAACTTATGTGACAAGAACATAACTTCGCTTTATCATAACCACTATATGATTTAAATATTTCATTATAAGTTTACAACGTATTTTGAAATAATATTATATCCTTAATATTTGGTAAATTGTTATATTTTAAATAAGTGATATCAATATGAATGGGGTATTTTCCTAAAGAAATATTGCAGTGATTCTTTTAAATTATTATCATTTATATAAATATACAATATTGAATATTATTATTTAATGACTAAATAATACAAATAAAATATCAACCATATTGTTTTGGATGGTTTAAGTTCTTTTTTTCTAGTGGGAAATTATAATTATTCTATATGCTGGTTCATCCAATATATACAATTATTGGTTTTTAAGGAAAAATGATTTAGTTATTTTGTTTATTCATATTATCAATTAATTGAAAATTTTAACTGATAGGTGGGTCCTATAATTATATATCCCCTCGATGTATCATTTGTTCCAATGATAAAAACTATATTTGGAATCTACTAGAGGAATTATCTATTTATATAAATGTCTTGGAAAGATGTCTTGACGATATTTTTTGATTTATTGGCACAAAGCCTCGATGGTATGTTTCAGATATCCAAATTATTAATTCCATCATTATGAAATCATTTATTGATAACCATATTATTATTCAAATAGTTATGATATCCATGGATAATTAACTAGATCTTGTGATTTTTTTGTATATCATTATTTGATCATCATTTATTATTTCCATGTTATTCATGATTTATTACTATCCACAGTACACATACCATTCCAGTGTATTTGATCACATATATTTACTATGTTTCATTTTCCTATTATTCTCAGATGTTTTTTATTATTTATATTCTTCTATTTTCTGAAGTGAATATTTTTTCTCAAAGAAATATGTTTTCTGATTTTATGTTTTCTAATATATGTGTGATTCTAATTATGTATCTCATTTTCCAAGACTAATAAACTATTTATTCTTTTGGGATTTTATATGTTGTATTTAGTTATAATATAATAATATAACCCATGGAACTATTTTATAAGGTTTGGGGTGTTTTGAATAATAATATAAATAATAAAATGAATAACAATAACTAATTTCTTTATTATAGAATGTCTATTTACTAACATCAAATTCATACTATCAAGGCATCATGCCGATACATTATAAAAATACATATGGGTTACACCAAACAACCAAACTAGTTTGTCTCATGACACATACTGCTATATTCAAGTTCTGTAAGTATCCCCTCCCATTAGGTACAATTTTCAATGCATCCATCATATGAAATAAATGAATAACAATTTATTACCTAATCATCAAACGAATTCATATTGAATAACTAGTATATAAAATATTAACATTTTCTATAGTTAATAAATATTACAACATGTTTATAGGTGCCCAAATATATAAAGTGGAATAAATCCTTAGATTACATCCCTAGTAAATCATTTAAAACTTCAAAGGGTGTTTATATAGAAGGAAACACCTTTAATAGACCATTTAATTATTTCTCTGAAAACCATAGAAAAATATCATTTTTTATTGAAAATTTTTTCAATACAAATTTTAAAAATATTTATAAAATGTACTTATTTTAAAGTACCTATAAAAAAATTAATGTATTAATCAATTAAAATAATAATGGGGACACTAGTAAAATTTTTTCTTTTGATAAATGTAAAAAAAGATTCAGTTCACACCATTGGAAAAAGTTCAATCATTTAGAAGAAAACAAGAATATTCATATTTAAAAAATTATAAATTCAAGAATATTTATTAATGAAATTAATAAACAATTTTTGAAAAATAAAAAAGTTGTTGAATATGGTTCAAAGAAAATATGGACACGGAAGAAAAATATTCCTGATCGAATAAAAAACAAACTCAATTTTAATTAAAAAATTTATTTAGACATTTGAGTACTTAGAGATAATAAAATAAAATGAAAACATATAATTTCAATAAATAAACAGTGTATAACAAAATAAATAAAAATTAGGATAAAAATATAACATAATTCTTCTAATATAATATTTAATGTAAACAATACCAAAAAAGGATGAGATTAACAAGTAAGTTCTTACCTCACATTTGACATACCTCATGAGTTCATTTAGCATCATACACAATAAATTTATATGTATTATAATTCTATAATATTTTCAAGTAAATTATTATAATATCATATATGATCTACTTAAAATATTCTATGCCTGTTTATTAATAATTCTGGATTAAAATATTCATTTTTGAGTATTTATGTTTTCATTATCATGTTTTTTTATTATAGTTTTAGTACATTCATCTTGATGATGGTTAATCCTAAAAAAACTAATAATTTTATAAATATAATATTAATTTATAATATACATATTTAAATCATCCATGAAAGGTGTTCATGAAAAATGAATCATATCACTTCACAAAGGTGTTTTTCGGCGAACGAGCCCGTACCCGAGTGGTAAGGGCTCCTGCATGGCAACCAAGAGACCCAGGTTCAAAACTGGTTAGAGGAGAATTTTCGGTTTACTAGAGAAGTACTGTAGCAGTCACTATAGTAGTTACTGTTCGGTACTATAGCAGCCAGAACTATTCACCTAATTTGGGCCTTCGGGACACCGGTTTGGGCCTACGGGTCTTCAGGGACTTCGGGTCATCAATGGACTTGGGACACATGGCCTTCAGTCGGCGTAGACAATGGAGTAGCCCAGTTCACATAGAAAAAGGCCCAGAAGAGGATCAGATCAACAAGAGTAGCGTCCACCAGAAGCAGAGCTAACCGGATTGGAAGAATGAGATGGTATAAAAGCCACCATCAGGACCATGCACTGTGAAGCTTTCTATGAGGTAATGCTAGACGATCAGCAATGAAAGGTGGGGAGCTAGGTGATCAATGATTCAAAAGTTGGGAAGGTTTAGTTCAAGTGGGTTGGACCTACGAGTCTTGTATTGGGCATGGGATGCCTCTGGGCCTTTGGGTCATGTATTGCGGGTCAATCGGGCTTTGTGCCTTGGGTCTACGGGTCATTTATGGGTTCCCCTTCAACCGTTAAAAGGGGGATTATCCATAATAAAATAAAAAATAAGGCCTTCGATCCATTTGGGCTAAAGAGGTTGTTCAGACATACTCATGAGTGACGATATCATTTTCTGATTAGTAGAAGGATAAAATGGAATATGATATATTATATTTAAAAATTCATAATTATCTCATTAATATCATATTTATTAATTAGTTTCATCATAATATCCATCCAAGTAAATTGGTGATCAAAAATTAATTATACCACTACATGGAGACAATAGGTCGTACACACTCATGAGTGATGTGTATGTTATACATAAGATGGAAAATTCGTTTAAAATGGTTGTCCTATAATCATAATATAATCTAATTATACTGGTGAAACATGATTAATTATGTTAGGATGGATACCATAGTTTTATTGGGCGTAGAAGAAAAAATAATCTTTGAAATAGTAGTTACAGATGATTACCACTTCATTAAGAGATCTCATTAGGATTACATCTTGATCCTTATTTGGGTGGTCTTAGGAGAATACCAAAAACTCAAGTATTAAGAGAATGAATTTAGTAAGTATTTTATATAAGTATTTTCTAATATAGGGTGCGCAATGTTTGTGAATAATGGAGGTGTATTGGTTTCCATTAATGGTGAGTAGTGGGATAGACCTCAAATTATACCAGAGTTGAATAATATATAGTCATTTTCTAGTTTAATGGCACCAAATGACCATTAATTACATGGAATGATAATATATGGTCTATCTAAATTCAAATAATAATATTTATACATTTTTTTGTTTAATTTTTACCCTACTCTCTTAGTTTAACACCCTCCGATAAACCCATTTTAACCCTAACTATGGTACTCAATTTATGCTATTTTTACATTTAATTATGAAAAAATGAAGAAATATATAACTATTTTTAAATATTATAAATAAAAATATTCATTTTAATTTTCGTTATTAAATTTTCAGAAATTTATGAAATTAATTTTAATATAAGTGCACAAAATGCTATGAAAGCTATTTAGAGAAAAAATGTTTTAATGAATAAAAATTATTTTATATAAAATTAAATTATATCATTGATTCCAATGGAATTTTTTTGATTATGTAAAAAAATTGAGACTTATTTTTCTTTAAAACTATGAAAAAATAGAAAGGAACCTTCCAAATACTTGATTAAGGGAGAATAACTAAAAATAGTTTTTCTTTGAATAAAAACATTACATAGATTTTTGAAATGATTAGAATCGATTTCATAGTTCAATGTTATACATTTATATGAATCATATTACTTCATAAATAAATATTGGGTCTATTAAAAGGTTTTATAAAATTTTAATTTATTCATTATAATTAAAATTCTATAAAAGTTATAATTTTTTTTAAATCAGTATTATTCACTATTCATCAAAATATCAACTATTTCTAAAAAATCCAAAACAAACCACCTTAAGATATTTTTCACATGAAAATTTTAAAAATATATTTCGTTTTTTAGTTATAAAAAATGAATAAATTATTTCTAATTATTCTCACATAATTCCACTAAAAACATTTAAGGATAAATATATACCTATGGATTAAAATTAATTTATTATTATATATTACACAATAAAAATAATTGTTTTAATGTTAAAAATATATTGAATTAATTATTTTTTTAACAAATCCATTTCTACATATATTTCATAAATATGTTATTATTATTTATACCTACCAACCCGATGACTATGTTACAATAATCATATTTAAATAATATTTTTTCACAGTTATATTAATATTGGGTTTGTGTGTTGTGCACATTTTAGAATATAGAATCCATTTATAGGAAACTAAAATCATGGGGTGTCACATTCTCCCTCTTTATAGAAATTTGTTTCTCATAATTTTAATTTATTGTAATCTTATCATAGAATATCAGTATACTTTATCATGAATATTAATTTCAAGGTCTAGACTATGGAACTTCATACTACATAAATAAAAAATATATATACATTTATAAGACAACCACTTGTGAATGTGTATCCTGATGAGTATCTGTATAATTAATTTATATAGACCATGGTAGATATTTCTTCTATTTCATTAGTTTTAGTGATTATAATAAAATATACTCACTTGATTCCTTCCAAATTTATATATAAAATTTGTTACCTATGATTGAGTATTTTAATCAATTTCCACTTATGATTCTAATGATGGATGGACAAGAAAAAAGTTTCAAACATGAAGCAAAAAAATCCACCTCTAATGGATCATAATATACATAAAATAAGGACATGTTATTTTATCTTTCTAAAAAATTATCATAAAAAATTATCATACAACTCACTACGAAAAAAAACTTCTTACGAAGAAGTAATACATTACTTCCTAAAACATAAATAATAACACCCCTAAAAATTATAGAATACTTTAAACTTTATATTATAATACACGTAGTAATATATAATTTATTTAATGATTCATCTATTGATTCCTAAATCCTAAAAAGTAATTAAATCCTAGAAATTTAGATAATGCAAAATCCATACATATTTATAATAAAAATATTTGAAACAAAGGATTAAATATTCATCTTAATAGAAACCACTAGATATATTCTCATTATAACTATATTACATGCAACACCCCACCCCTCCTCATTTTCTTGATAAGAGGAAAAATTATACTAAGCTTAGGTGATGTCCCTTGGACACCAATGAAAAGATATAAATGTCAAGGGACAAGAATAATTTTGTGGGATGATTTTCCCTGAATAACACATGTCCTACTAAAAAGGAAGTATATAATAAAGTCAACAATATGATTCATGAATAAAAAATTAATCTAATCAAATAAATACCAATGAAGATAAAAATTAGAGTAACAATGGATTAGGAATAAAGGTGAAAGGCTAAGACTCAAAATAGAAAGACATTGGAATCAAAGTGGAACTATCCTAGACCACAATGAAAACCATTCCCAACTCCATATTTAGCAACCAAGCCATATTATCATGGACCACCACTAGAGAAGTCGAAAACACAACCATTCCATGTATATCAGTATACGATATCTGGAAATGCAGTAAATTACCTAAGAATTGGGTGAGTATAAATTTATTAGGAATTCCCTAATGACATCCCAACACATGTAACTAGGATAAGAATGGGTTAGAAAATTTTTATAAAAAATATAAGAGTAAAAAATAAACTGTTATTATTAAATCCCAATTAATGTTTTATATAAAAAACATTAAAAAAATATTTTTTTATTATCATTGGATAAACTACCATTTCAATACCCACACATTGTATGCATACACCCATAGGCATCCCTATACTTGTGAGTGGAAGTTCATCATTTCAGCAAGGAAATTATTAGTGGACCCATTTTATTGTGTCAATTCCACACATAATATATCCTTACAATACTTTATATGGTTGTACTTCCACCTAATATTCTCTATACATAAACATGAACACATGCCAAAACTTTTATTACAAATTTACAATGAATATTTTATTTAAATAGAAACCCCATATTTCAAAACCAATCGTTTTGAAATCACATCAAATATAGGTTTTCCAATTCAATTTCACTAGATATTTAATACAAAGTATAAGAAAAATATATCAACGATAAAGACAACCAGTTCTAGGATTTTAGAGTTACAGAGATTCCATCTACCACTACTATGATGATTGAAAATGATTCCAGATGATTCTGTGGAACAACTATTTATTTAATTCCCTTTATAAAACCTACAAAGATCTTGTTAATATAAATACAAACCCATATATCTAATCATACACATTGATCCATATTTCTTGGTGAGATAAATCAAATAGATATATGATGATAAAGAAAGATGAGATTCTAAACGTTGATTCCAAAAATAAACCATCACTGGTTCATTTTTAATGCAGTCTAGACATCATATATCATGAAAATTCACCTAGGGAAACCCTAGAAGTCAAGAGGGATAATATGAAAAGTGTATGAAAAAATATATGACCAAAATCAAGATAAAATTGGATAGGTCATATATATTCATGACATGAATTGGGAAATCACATCAAGAATTACTCAAGAGGCCTCTTATGCGGACATTCCTTTCACCTCGGCTTTTTTTTCTATAGAAACAAATTTCACACAATGACTTTATATCATACTCTAAACGGGCCTTGAAAAACCATTCACAATAGTAAATAAATTCCTTACCTTTATTCTAGATAATTCATGTCTGGAAACCCATTCAAAGAATAAATTTATAAAATGAAATTTACAATAGGTAGATTCAGATTTCTTTCCCCTTTACACCTCCAGACACTTCGACAACATTATTCAAATGACTTGAAACATAAAGAAAATGCATAAGATTTCGATGTAAATCAAACTGATGGTACTCCATTCTCCGAGACCGTGGGATTTCAATCCTCAACAAGCTAAATATCAATGCAACGTTGAACAACTCAATCCGTTACTCCCACAAGAACATCTCCCTTTCCCTTGTTTCTTCTTGAACCTAAATATGTTTTCATAGCATTCACACAAAGGAAATGGATCTCCCATGTGGGTTCATTTCCTATCTGTCTAGATCCCATACCATTTAATGAATAATATTCATATTAGGATAAATAGTTACATGATCCAAACTAATCACATGTTGTGGATTGGGATGACAATTCTTCAGTTATGAAACACATAATACATTATGAACAACAAAGAATATTGATGGTAATTCCAACTAGTATGAAACAGTACCAATCCATTCCATAACCTCAAAGGGTCCCAAATAGCATGGTGGTATCTTCATTTATTTCCCCGTTCACTAATTACTATGTTTTGGTGACACTTTCAAGAAAAACTGGTAACTAAAATCAAAAGATAAAGTTTAATGATGATTATCGTAGCATGGACTCCTAGGTGCATGGTTCTGCTTATGCTCTTTCTCCTATAGAAACGGCCAGTTTAATTTTGGAAGGGCCATCTTCCTTGGCTTGGGGGTCTGGTTCTTATTCACTGTAGGTAGATGGTGAGGCTTCGGGGGGGGGGGGGGGGGTGGAATAGAGGGGTTTCATTCAAGAATATCTCTGTAGTCCGTCCTTCATTCTGGAGTCCTCTGTTGAAAGGGAGAAGTTATCTTCATTTCAGGTGTTTCTATAAACACCTCCAGGGGTGGTGCAACAAATATGTGTGGAAAGGGAAGAGGGAGCTCCGATGGTGGATCTATCAGGGAAGTAGCTTTGGGAGGCTGCGACTTATCACGAGCTCTCTTTGGTGGTATTCTTCGGTTGTATAAAGCTAGCGTTCAGCTTATTTAAAATCATTGTGTATTCCTGGGGCCTTAAACGGACGACTGTGGTCTGTGAGATCTCCAGAGTGGACTTTTATATCCATACGTTCTCAAGGGAATATTTTGTGGCATCATGGGTGCCTGCTGATCGTAGGTGTGGTGCATGCCAGTTCTCTCTTTCCTGGTTGTATTGGGACTGTCACTATGATAGGGAGTCTTCATCAGAGGTGGTTTGGATGAGTTTTCTAGGGCTTCCCCTTCCTTGTCAGAATCCTTCGATTATAATGTTGGTGGGTGATTCCTTGGTCTCTTTTCTTTGTTTGGATGTGGAGACCATATGTCTTCATGTGGTGACTAATCCACACATCTCTGTGAAGATGGATCTGTTGGTGGACAGAACCTTGCGTGTTTTTCTCAGGTCGGATGATGGCTTCAATTAGTGGCAAAGAATCTTCTATAAAGATCTGGTGAGGTTCTGTGGTTTCTTTGGATTTCATGGGAATGCAGTGGCTGTGTGCAGGCACAAGATGGGTCCAGAGAAAGCCTCGAGGGGTCCTACCCATGTTGGTCTGGTCAGGTATTCGTCACGCTCGAGAGAGATGACACTATACGTTAGGGCATTGAAGGAGGTTACTGTTGAAGGGCTCTTTAAAATTTGAATTCTGCAGGTAGGCCCCACGCACTAGACACATCTTCGGTGGTGCAGGAGGACATGCTTTCCGAAGATTCCCTGATAGGTTTTGCGTGTTTGAGTGGATTTGTGTTGAACATAGCTGATTTTCAGGAAAGATTGAGTTCCTTTTAGACGAGTTACTCCATGGACGTTTAGACCATGGTGCTAGTGGTCTCCCCAAGAGAGACCACTCGACCACTTGGGATTCATGTGTCCATATCTCTTGCTTGTTTTAGCGAATTCCAACGTCTGTGCCTTCTTCCCAGCCATCGTTTCATTTTTTGACGCAAAGCTCTTCAGAGTCTCTAAATAGATATTTGTCAACTAACATGGCTTCGAGGGAAAATGTTCAAGAGTTGGGGTGATCCTTGTTGGAGGATATGGTGGAAAAATTCAAGGTGTCATATGACTCTTCCCCTGGGATCCTCTTGGTTTATTTATTGAATGATGTAATAGATGAGTGTAATTTTCATTCACCTCCTTTGTCTAGTAGATTTTCTCTCTCAGAGGTGTCTGATGGTTCATGCAGGAAGACTATTTTCACGCCTAAATGAGGCTTCTCCCCAGAATGGTCGACATGACCTATCACTCACTCAAAATCAAAGGAGTCAGGTTCCATCTTGTTCATTTCTCTGCCTAATGTATCTAGTTAAAAAGAAAAGTGGCCAATGAGACCCGCAAACATAGGACTTATCTAGTGGCCATCCTAAAGCCTATGAAAAATTCAGATAAGCTACCCATTAAGGCATCAAAAATGGGATATTCTATGTTTTTAATGGGAATCCACCAAACATTCATATATGGGTTTTCTGGAAGAACAATCTTGTGTTGGAGTTAGTTGGGATCTCATCACAGTACATGAATCTCAAAATATCTGGTAACGTCATGGTGATAATATTTAGTATTGTGTATGTGAGTATCAATGTGCCGGAGAGAATGATTAAATGGAAACACCTAGATTCCATACAAACAAATGGTCTTCCATGGTTCATAGGGGGTTATTTAAACGTGATAGTGGAGTTCTCAGAGAAGAAGGGAAGTTCAACATCTGTTTCGGGGGGTATGTATGAATTTCATAATTTCATGATTAAGGGAAGACTATTCAATGTGGGATTTTCTAGTTCCAATTTTACATGGTGCAACAATAGAAGGGGAAATATCAGGGTATGGAGTTGACTTGATCAATGCCTTGTTAATATCCAGGGGTTGGATTTATTCTCCAAGATGATGGTGACTCACATCTCTCTGGAACTATCATATCATGCTACACTATTGTTCCACGTTAAATGGGAGGATCCGTGTAGGAATGCATTCCACTATAACACCGATTGGAACTAGGAGGAATGCATTAGGGACATGTTGGAATGTTCATGGGCCAAGGAAGGGGTTGGGAGGTCTTGGAGTGGTCTAACACGCCGGTTGAAGAGCCTTAAAGATGATATACAGAGATGGATGGCGAATTTGAATGTGGACAATTATGGAGTGTAAAGTCTACAAGCTAATATTAATATTTTGGAGGATTTTCTTCTAGATGTGTGGGATGATAATGATTTTTTCTTGATTTGTTATATGTGAGCGCTACTTGCGAAGAAATTGTTAGAGGTTGAGAGGGACCTTAAACAACAGTCTTGGGTTAAGTGGCTTAAGGAAGGGGATCAGAATAGTGCTTTCATTCATACATGTTTGAAGGAAATGAGATTTATGAAAATCAATCTAAATATGGGTAATGGTGTCTTCACAATGGATATGGAAGTTTTTGGCTAGTTGGTGTTGGATCATTTTAAAATACTATTTGCGGAAGAGGTTCATGTGATGAGCGTAGGAAATTAGGGATCTTGCACTAATGAGGACTTTATGGGTTGCTTATCTGTGATGATAAATGATGTGGATAATATGACTCTATCTACATTACCTATAGAGGATGAAGTCAAGGAGATGGTTTTTAGAATCCATCGGCATAGTGCTCCCAGTTCAGATGTCATTCAGAGGGCATTCAATGTTGCGGCTTGGGAGGTGGCTGGTCCTCAGGTGGTGGAGGTAGTTCAGGTTTACATCAATGGGGGGCTATTAATTAGAGTTGTTTGCGTTTCTCGCAATGTTCTTATTCCAGAGGTCAAGGACCCAACCAACATTGGAAAATATAGACCCATTTGTCATTTCATTGTTTCTTATAATATCATGGCCTCTTTGATTTCAACTAGACTGAGAAGAGTTCTCCCACCACTGGTGTCAAGGGAGCATCATGGATTCATTGGAGGATATAGTATACAGTGGTTGGTTGGGATTGCAAGTGAATTGGTGAATGATATTTACAATAGGTTTGTGTGTTCAAATTTTATTCTATAGGTGGATATAGACAAAACGTATGATATAATGGAGTGGAGCTTCATTATTCGAGTGCTGATGAGGTGTGGGTTTCATGAGTGGTTCAATGATATTTTCATCAGGTGTTTCTCATCCTCTAAGTTTTCTATATATATAATGGGGAAATTATTTGGATTCTTTAAACTAGTTTGTGGGGTTTGGCAGGGGGACCCTATTTCCCCAAGTTTTTTTTTGTATCAAGAACTCCTCTATCGCAATCTCCACAAGGGTATGGAGGAGGGAAGGTTGGCTACTTGTTGCAGTATAAGTGGAATGTTAAGCATCTCCCACTTAATGTTTGCTGATAAAATTATAATTTTCTCTAACGAGAGACAAAAATCCTTGTTGAATCTCATGAAGATTTTCAGCACATATGGATTGTTGAGTGGGAATGTTTTCAATGCTTTGAAAATATTTCATTCATCTTCAATAATCATTCACAATGTCATTGTAAGAGAATTCTTGATATTTTGGGCAGCCAGTAAAGGCATATGTCGATTCTCTACTTAGGGGTGCCTCTATCTTATGGTCACATAAGGTAGCATCATTTTGATGACATCTTTTCTCAACTGCTGGGAAGGATTCTGAACTTGAAGAGTAAATATCATTCATTCATTGGGAGGGTGGAGTTGGTTATTAGTTTGTTATCATCTATACCTATGCATTTTTTTTCAGTGCTACATCCACCCAAATGGGTTGTTAAGAGGATCAAGAATATTCTGAATTCATTTGTGTGGGATGCCAATTAGTTGGGATGAGCTCATTGGGCCTCCTGGGATCGCATGACCATAATTATGGAATATGTGGGGGGGAGTGGATCTATGTGATGTTAAGGGAGTCATAAAGGCATGCAAGGATGGTTGGCTTGGTATATCATCGTGGGCGATTCACTATAGGCTACATTCTTTAGGGAAAGATATGAATATAAATGGGGGCATTAGCTACTAGGTCTCGGTTCACACATCCGGTTCGGTGCATGGTGTCTCTTATTTAGGTTCATTTGGAGTCATCTAGGTGAATTATAAGCAGGGGAAATATAAGTTTCTGGAAGGAAAATTGGGTGGGGGAGAATCTGGAGTTTCGTAGATGTCCTCTTCTAGAAATTTCATATAAGGAGGTCTGCCTTCAACATGGCATGTAGCTTTTTTTCTAAATTCTGAGCATAGGAGGATGCAAGATGGAATCATCTTGAATTAGGAACCAGATAAATGTTGCTTGACAGGGTTATCATTGGGAAGGTTCTACTCTAAGGACTATAAGAAAATAGGGAACTCGGTAGGCCCTAAAGAGGAGGAAGATATCAAGGTGTGGTGCAAAGAGATTCATTCTAAGATTAATTTTCTCATATGGAGGATTAGGAATAAAGTTCTACCTATGGATGAAAACATATAAAGGAAGGATATTTGTTTGGTATCTCGGTGCTTTTTCTGTGAGTGACCCCAAGCTGAATCAATTTTACACCTTTTCTTTCGGAGAAACCAGATGCATTAATTTTGGTCTCTTTTCTCTCCACGACCTTGCCATGCAGTTGAATAGTTGTTTGTGCAAGGTATCATTGATACTTGGTTTCATGGTGTTTAAGGTTGGGATGAAGGCTGCATGGTTCGGGAAATCATTCTCTCATTAGTCTTCTGGGAAAACTGGGAGGCTTGAAATTAGGCGTGAGGTAGTAACATGTGGTCACCCTTGCTCTTGTAGGTACGGTTGAGGTTGTTGACATAGGATCTAGGTTCTCTATTCCTGAGGAATCAATTAATGGCTCCTTTGTGTGGTCATACGCATCAACCTGGTAGTTTAATGAGGAAGGATGGTATGTGGATTAGGTGGATACCTCCTATACAGGGTTGGATATGGAATGTATATGGATCTTGTATGGGGGGACTAATGAGAGGAGGAGTGGTGATTTGGGACCACCAGGGTTTGGTTTTGTTCGGGTTCAGTTCATTAAATGGCATGGGGTCATGTTTAGGGGTAGAGGTGCAGGCCCATGTTACTGGCATGGAGATTTTTAGGGAGTATGCTATTCAGGTGGAGGAGATTGGGTCTGATTCGAAAATTCTGGTGTCTTCTATTCTGAAATGGTGGGAAGCTCCTTGGAACTTTATTTATCTACTACAGAGGTTCATCCTATAGTTCAAACGTGGATAGAACCTTCATCATATTTAAAGGTATGGTAATTTTCTAGCTGACTCGCTTTCACATTTGGGGAATCTTGCTGATACTCTTGTGATTTATGATAGCTTAGGTGACCTCCCTATAGAGTGTAGGACAATGATCCAAGGGGATGCACTGGGCCCACACCATTTTCATTCTCCTTGAGGATGTTTTCATATTTTCTCCTTTACATAACAAAAAAAAGTTATTTGCAAGTCAGTGATGATTATCTACATATGACTATTGTATTCTTTATGTCGTAGACATTCATTTTCAGATCATTTCAATTTTCTCTATAATATAATGGGAAAATACTTGTCCTAATAAAACTTTTCTCCCCTATTTCCACCCAACATAAGGGATAATGAAAATGATGACCATATATAGCCTCAAATAGTGGCATCTATATTGTCTTACGATAGCTATTATTATAGGAGAATTAAACCAAAGGCATTTGATCCTCCCATGAACAACCAATGTCCATGAAAATAAATTTGATCATTACTTACAATATCTTATTAGTGGGATCCAAATTTAAATTTTTTTGTGGATAATATGTTTTTCACATATTCAATTGAATTACAAAATCCTGTTTAAATTATCGTCAAAATTGAGAATTAAAATGGGGGGTCTCTGTCAGATATAATTGAATCCAGAACTCCATGTAACATGAACAATTGTTAGATATAAAATTTCCCCAAAAAATATACTGTGTTAGATTATCTGATTGGGATTATTTCTTACAAATTAGTAAGTCGATCCACTACTAGACATATAGCATCAGCTTTATTTAACTTTCTCAGTTGACCTATGACAAAATCTATCACAATTTGGTCCAATTTCTATACAGGTATATACATAGGCTACAACATGACATAATATTTTATTTTATGCCTTTACCAACTGACATATTATGATTTTCATAAAATAGTTTTATAACTTTCATTTCATACCTACTTACCAGAACTATTATTTCTTCGTTATGTATATTTTCTAAACAGCTTGATGAATATCCCATTTCAAATGGTGATATACTGAAATAGGTTGTTCATGAGAATAATGATGAACAAAAATTAGATTATTAAATTATAAAAAAGTTTTAGAATATTATGTAATGTATGCATAACTATCCCACCGATTTTTTTACCTAATGGTGATAGAAATAGGATCTAAAGTTTGTTCTTATTTTATTAAATTTATCAAGTTTAGAACATGACTGGATGATATGAAAATCATGTTCTTGACATTTAGAGTGAAATATAATTCCATATCGGTGATCATTCTCATCAACTTCCATTAGCCATGAGATACATAAAACAATTATCTATATTATTTCTGACTCAATTCATATGCTACAGAATTACCTTTAACAGTTGGGTACAAAAATTGAAAATTATATATATAGAGGTAATCCATCCACATTTATTTTTGAAAATTCTTGTCTTGTTGAGAAAATATTTATTTAAAACTCTAATGTTTAGTGAAAACAGTGAACATTTCTCCAAATAGGTAACTTATCCAAGTATTTAAGGAAAGTGAAACTGCATCTAATTCTAGGTCACACGTAGGATAATTCTTGTAACACCCCAAGATTTTGAAAATAATCATAGAATGAAATTTTATAATCTAACCATTAAACACAATTTTTTCTCTTCTATGATTTTAATTTCAAGAAATGGTCATCTAGAGTTGTGTTCAGTAAGTCATTTGGAGTTTGATAGAACAAACTTGATTTTTGGTGAATAGTAACATACCCTTGTGAATAGTAATATGAATAGTAATATGACCCTTATGAATAGTAAAAAAATATTATTATTTTATTTTATTAAGGCAATATGATAATGATATCTTAATTAATTTTTCAATGTCACATAAAACTAACTGCACTTCAAGATTTTTATTTTTCGAATTAACTATGTCCTTATTTAAAATTTAAATTAATAATATTAAGAAAATTATTTTTCGAAAATGGACTTCAATTTTGAATTATACACGTCAAAAAATGGTAGGGGTGAATTTTTGGGTTTTTTCTAAAATTCTAGAATTTTTGATGAATAGTGAAATACAATAAAATACTGTATATACAAATTATCAGTTAAATACACTATTTTATGACATCAAAAGTGATGAAAGGCCCCATGGTTCGGACTCACATGATATTATTACTTTTTAGGCTCACTTGAATTGAGATTATTCATAGTCTTCATAAAAATATTATACTAATGATTAAAATATTCTAAAATACCTCCCCTCCTCCACTATAAATACCCCCCTCACTCCACTCTTCCTCCCACACCTCTGAAGCCTTCAGAATTGTCTGAACTCAACCAAATTCACTCCCCAATCTTACTCCCCACGTCATAGATCAGCTGGTCTCACCAAAAGACAAAAACCAAATCCCTTAAGGAGGATCTCAAGGAGAAGAGATCAAGAGGTAAACAACCTCTTTTATTTTCTTTCTTTTCTTTCATTTTAAGTTATTCTGTTCCATTCCCTTTGGATTGTGTTGGGATATTTCATTAAATATTCCCCTTTAATGTCCATATTATGTATTAATGATGATATATTCCATTCGTCTCATCATACTATTTTTTATGAAATTTTAAGAGACGTTGTTAGGCTGCCGAATTTTCGTGAGAAATTTAGAATGTTTTCTTTCATTTTAAGATTCCTTTCTTTTATTCTTCTTTACCCACCTCCTCAGTCCAAATGATCATGATAACTCCAGTAACATCTATATACTGGATTTATATCATGTTAATTGAAGGATCATCATATATATTCTTACTCTCTCCCTTTGATTTTGTAAACGAAATCGACGGCCATAAGGTTCTGATTTATAACCTTTGTGGACGATGAAGTTTTGTTCTTCAATTTCTTCTTCATTACTGGGCATGAAACCATATTCACTATTGAACCAGAATATAGTATAAGTTTTATAACCTAATTAATTTTCAGGAACCGTAACATGTACATATAATTAAGTTATATGACAAAACTAGTTCATAATAATCCAAGTACCGCCGAATAATCGAAGTGGTTTTCATCTAATGATCCAACCTCATTCCATGTAACCAAATGATAGAAATGGACATTAAAAATTATATATGTTCATAAATAATATTTAATTTCAATTCTGGATATTTTCATCCATTCAACTTCATTACTTAAAAGAAAGTCAACCGAATATGAAAATCAAGAAAACAAACACCCTAAAACGAAAGAATTCAATATAATAACTTATAAATAATAACATAAATGAACTAAAAAGAATTATGATAAACTAAATAAATTTCTATTAGGTTCTGAAATAAGTTATTGATATTTATAATTTCACATTCCAGGACCTTAAGTTCAAGAGGAGAACACATTCAGATTTAAGGTAAGGGGTTTCTCATCTCACTTTCATTTCTGTGAGATTTTCTTTGTTCGCCACTTATTTCTTGTATGTGGTATATGTAAACTGAAATTTGATATATAATAACATTATTCTCTTTATATTCATGTTATTCAATTATTCACTTGATTTTCATTAATTTCTATTCATATGATTCAACCGATTACATTGTGGTAAAGGACTTTGTCTCAGCTGCCATTTTCGTTGTGACTATCTTTGTATTGGGCACCTAATAATCCTTATGTGGTGTACCTACGTCCCATTTGAGATAAAATTTCATTTGAAACTATATTTATATTAAATATCCATAATATCATGTCATGGATATGTTTTTTGTCTAAATTTTATACCATTTTACATACAGTGTTTATTTTGGATAGTTATTTTAATTATGGAAATATTGATGAATCTGTATAATATACTCTATACGGATATTTGAAAGGAATATTTGTCTTGTATTGAATCTATTTATAAGGAATTATTTGGACATGTAGTGGCCAGTGGGTCCATTTATATCCCCTCTATGCATCGGTAGGTCTCATGAGACAAATAGACGTGGAATTGGCCGAGGCATGTCCCAATGTGATATGGATTTTGGCCGAGGCCATGACAAAATGATTCAAAATGTCTGACATATGAACTTCCCTCATTATGAAGCAATTAATTGAATGTTCATGTGGTTATTGGACTAGTATAATACCCATGATTATGTTTTATGATGGTATTATTTATTCAGCTCATATTTATGCCATAATGTGTTCAAGTTCCTTATTAAAGGCATGTGTTTTCAATTATTCACATTTCCTTATATTTATATTATCTTCCACTGTATTGGTTACTCTTACTGAGAGTTTGAGCTCACCCCTTTCTTATGTTTCATTTTCTCAAGACATGAAGAAGTAATTTATGAATGACTTGCAAGCATAATCTATGAGACGTGATGTTTCTAGTGGAATAAAATACTGTTTTTCCCTTCATGTTGTAATAATAAATTTATGTATGTAATTTTTATCCAATAATACTAAACTACTCGGTCTTTCAGGATTCATATTCCTTTTATATATGCCAACGTAATAAAATAAGGCAGCGGCTCAGGGAAACAGGGGCTGGGTCCTTACAGTTGGTATTAAAGAGAAGTTTCGATCCTCTAACCTGTGGGTTTATCCCTCGGGAGCGTCGTAACCAAGAGTGCAGCAAGGCCCATTGTTATTCACCAGTTCCCGTTCGAGTCTAGCTCAAAGCGGTGTTTTTGGGTTTTACCCCTAGATAGATCTGTGCCAAAGCCGCCTCTACCTGCTCATATCTATACAGGGATGTATTGCTTGAATGATCCATATAATCTATTCCTTACCAAAATACCATGAAGTTATTGTATGTTTATCCTCAAAGACTATCTTAGGGAATCTTCCCTAATTCTACCTTTTCTAAATCTAGTTTCAAGTATCCTACTAAACTTCCCCTGATACCAACTGTAAGGACCCGACCCCTGTTTCCTAGAGCCAGTTCCTTATTTGATTATTTTGGAATATATAAAAGGAATATGAATCCCAAAAGTCCGAATAGTTTAGTATTATTAGAAACTAATTACATATATAAGTTTATCATTACAACATGAATGGGAAAAACTCTATTTTATTCCACTAGAAACATCACGTCTCCTAGATTATGCTTGCAAGTCATTCATAAATTACTTCTTCATGTCCTGAGAAAATGAAACATAAGAAATGGGTGAGCTAAAATGCTCAGAAAGAGTAAGAAATACAGCGGAGGATAATATAAATATAAGACTTGGTGAGTAATTGAAAGCACATGCCTTTAATAATGAACTTGAACACATTATGGCAGAAATTTGAGCTAAATAAATAATTCCATAATAAAACACAATCATTGGTATTTTACTAGTCAAATAACCACATGAAAATTCAATTACTAGCTTCATAATTATGCAAGTTCATATTCCAGACATTCTGAATCATTTTGTCATGGCCTGGACCAAGACGTCTAGTGATTAAGGCCTCCGCCAAAATCCATATCACATTGGGAAAGGCCTCGGCCAATTCCACGTCTATTTTTCTCATGAGACCTACCGATGCCTATAGGGGATATAGAGGGACCCACCCGCCATTGAATGTCAAAATCATTCATTATACATTGATTCAATACAAGAGAAATATGCCTTTTCAATATCCATAATCAAAATAACTATCCAAATAAACACCGTATGTAAATGGTATACAGTTTCGACAAAAAACATATCCATGACATGAGATTGTAGATATTTAATATAAATATAATTTCAAATAAAAAGTGATCTCAAATGGGCAGTAGTTACACCACATAAAGATTATTATGTGCACAATACAAAGATAGTCACAATGAAAATGGTAGCTGAGACAAAGTCCTTTACCACAATGTAATCGGTTAAATCATATGACTAGAAATTAATTAACATCAAGTGAATCATTGAATAACATGAATATAAAGAGAATCATGTTATTATATATCAAATGGAAGTACACATATACCACATACAATAAATAAGTGGCGAACAATGAAAATATCACAGAAATGAAAGTGAGATTAGAAACCCCTTATCTTAAATCTGAATGTATCCTCCTCTTGAACTTCAGGTCCTGGAATGTGAAATTATACATATCAATAACTTATTTCATAACTTAATGGACATGTATGCCGTTATCAAGATATAGAACCTAGTGGAAGGATTGGAAATCGCACGAATGCACGTGTTCCCTGTAGGGATTTTCCTCCGACACAAGACAATGATGTTGGCTATGGTGCTGTGACTGGTGCTGAGAAACTCATAACTATACTGGTACAACTTAATCATGTTATGAATAATAACCTTACCCATATGGAGCATCCAGATCCACCACGTGGAGTAGACATGCTAGATCTCTTTATGCGACAACAACCTCCATCATTCAACGGGACTACAAACACGTTTGTAGCATAGCAGTGGATATGTTCCCTTGCGAAGATATTTCTTGCTTTGGGATGTAATGAATGTGAGAAGGTTTTCATACCAGTATATCATCTATCGGGAGATGTGGATCAGTGGTTTTCATTAATCCAAAACACAAAGGAGGAGGAAGAGAGAGAAGAGATGGAATGGAGGGATTTTAAGTAAATCTTCTTAGAAAAATATTTTCCTCGTGAGCAGCAAGTAGATATAGAGAGACAATTCTTGAATCTGAGGTAGAAGGAGGATGAAAATGTTTCCAAGTATGAAGCCAACTTCACAAGGTATCAAGACATGTAGTGGACTATATATGAAATCCAAGGAGCAAAATTTTTAGATTCTTTGATGGCCTAAGGCCATTCCCCTGGCGGGCACTGGTCTCCCAATGTTTTTCATCATATGAGGATATAGTTTTGTGTGCCATCAAGCAAGAAAAATAATTCTCTATGTATTATGACTTTAAGGGAAGGTAAGAAAAGAAGAGGGCTTCTGAATACTCTAGTAAAGGAAATACGGAAACAAAGAACAAGGGAAGAGTCGAATTTCCACCATGTGACAATTGTGGAAAGAAACACCCAGGTGCATACTTAAAATGAAAAGAATTATGCTACAAATGTGGCCAGAATGGCCATCTTGCTGGTGATTAAAAAGGGAAGAATGAATCTAATGTTGCTTAATGCTATAGATGTCAGGAGATGGGACACTATGCTAATGATTGTCCAAAACATCAAGGAAATATAAAATAGAAAAGGCCATGGGATCAGGGACATGATTATGCAATAACAACTATAGAGGTTGAAGTACCTAATGATGTGGTGGCAGGTACATTAATTGTTTCATTAAGTTTATCCAATTCTTTATTTTATTATGGATCATCGCATTGTTACATATCTTCCCAGTTTTCTATGAAAATTAGATATTCCCCATTTGATTTAACAAGGGAGTTGTCAGTCAATACTCCTAAGGGAATTATCATTGCTACAGGGTTTTGTCAACCAGTTCCCATTAAGGAATATAAATGTTCTTTATCTACTGATCTCATCGTCATACCCATGATTAAATTTGATATAATCCTCGGTATGGATTGGATTTCGTATCATGATGCAAAAATTTATTGTAAGAAGAAGGAGGCTATGATTTTTGATGATGATGATAAAGAAAACCTTATCTTTAGAGAAGAATCATCACCACCTAATTCTTATCTAGATCCACCCCCAAATAGCTCAACTAAATTCAATTATTGGGGAGGAAGAGATTAAAATAACTGTGGGGTAGGAAAGGAATGTTCAAATATAGGATGTACCGATTGTGAGAGAATATGTTGATGTGTTTCCCGAAGATTTACCTAGGCATCATCTAGAATGAAAAATTGGGTTTTCCATTGATTTAATTCCTGGTTCGAGGCCCATATCGAAGAGCCCTTATATAATGGCCACTGTGGAAATAGTGGATCTAAAGAAACAACTAGAGGAATTGAGTAATAAGGGATTTATTCTCCCTAGTGTTTCTCCATGAGTAGCCCGTATACTTTTTGTTATGAAGAAAGATGGATCTATGAGGTTATGTATCGACTATTGAGAGATCAATGCTATAATAATAAAGAACAAGTATCCCCTACCTCGCATTGATGATTTATTTGACCAATTTCATGTAGCTCAATACTTTTCGAAGATTGATTTTCGATTCGGATATCATCAGTTTCTTGTGAGGAAGGATGATATTGCAAAAACAACATTTCAAACCAGGTACGGGCATTACGAGTTTATAGTGATGCCTTTTGGATCGACTAATTCACCCTCTATTTTCATGGATCTAATGAACAGAGTTTTCAAGGAATATCTCAATGATTTTGTAGTGGTATTTATTGATGATATCTTGTTATACTCCAAAATCCATGAAGATCATGAAAATCACTTGCGCATTATCCTGAAGACTCTTAGAAGACAATAATTATATGGGAAGTTTAGAAAGTGTGAATTCTGGCTTTAGGAGATTTCTTTTAATGGAAAAATTGTTTCTAAGGATGGAATCCTAGTTGATCCTGCAAAGACAAAGGAAATCCTAGATTGGCCCACGCCAACAAACATAACTGAGGTACACAGTTTTATTGGCTTAGCAAGTTATTATCAACGTTTCGTAGATAATTTTTCCCAACTGGATAACTCGCTATTGAAGCTCACACGTAAAGGGGTTAAATTTGTTTGGACAAAATATTGTGAGGAATGTTTTGAAGAACTGAAGAGAAGATTAGTCAATGATCCTATATTGATTATACCATCAGGGAATAAAGGGTTTGTTATTTATAGTGATGCTTCATAGAAAGGACTTGGTTGTGTCCTTCTGAAAAATGATAGGGTTATTGCTTATGCATCATGATAGCTAAATATTTATGAGAAAATTATCCTACTCATGATCTTGAGTTAGCTATTGTAATCTTTTCTTTGAATATATGGAGACATTATCTCTATGGTGAAAAATGTGAGATTTATACTGATCACAAGAGTTTGAAGTATATTTTCTCACAGAAAGAACTCAACATGAGGCAAAGGAGATGGATTGAACTACTCAAGGATTATAATTTCACGATACACTACCACTCAGGGAAGGAAAATAAGGTGGCAGATTCTTTGAGCAGAAAGGATCATGGAGTTTTGAACAAGATGAGAGTTGAAAGGGATCCTATTTTCATAGATCTAGTAAATATGGATATGGGAATTACCATGGAAGGTGAAACATCAATGACTTTTAAAATGTTATCCAAACCATCTTTACGATAAAGGATAAAAAGTTCTCAGGATGATGATGTGGAGTTTCAAAAGAAGATTAAAGATGTCAATGATGGGAGATTGAGTGACTTCATATATGAAGATGGAATTTTGAAATTTGGGAAGAGTCTTTGTATTCCCGATATACCTAATCTAAAAAGAGAATTATTGGATGATGCTCATAGTTCCAATTTCTCTATACACCCTGGTAGCACTAAGTTGTATAGATATTTGAAGGAACATTTTTGGTGGGACAACATGAAGAGGGAGATTGCTGATTTTGTGTCAATATGTATGGTTTTTCAATAAGTGAAAGCTGGAAGGAAACAGCCTGGAGGAGTATTGCAACATGTTCCTATACCTGAGCTGAAATGGGATAATATCACGATGGAATTTGTTATGAGACTACCAAAGGCTCCTAGAAGGAATAATGCAATATGGGACATTATTGATCATCTTACCAAGTTATCACATTTTCTTTCCATAAGAGAAGATCTACCACTTGAACGTCTAGCAAGACTATGTATTAATGAAGTTGTGAGAATTCATGGAGTACCCCTATCGATTGTTTCTGATCGTGATCCATGTTTTACATCACGATTCTGGAAAAGTCTTCAGAAGGCCCTAGATAGAGATCTTCATTTGAGCGCTGCCTACCACCCACAAACTGATGGACAATCAGAACGGATTATTCAAACATTGGAAGACATGTTGAGGTCTTGTTTAATTGATTTTCAAGGCATGTGGGATCAATATTTACCTCTCATAGAATTTTCCTACAACAATAGCTTCCATTCAAGTATACAGATGGCACCCTATGAATCATTATATGGGAGGCGATGTTGTACACCAACTTTCTGGGATGATGTTGGTGAAAGAAATCTCATGGGCCCAAAATAGGTTTAAGAAACAATGGAAAAGGTGAAGATTATCCAGAACCATATGAAAATATCTCAAAGTTGGAAAAAGAGCTATGCAGATAACCGAAGGAAGGATTTGGAGTTTCTAAAAGGTGATCACATTTTCTTAAAGGTATCTCCATGGAAGGGTATTATACGATTCGGTAAGAATGGGAAGTTAAGTCCTAGGTACATCGGACCTTTTGAAATTCTGGACTGAATTGGAGCCGTAGCTTACTATTTGGCAATGCTGCCAAGCCTCTCCAAGGTTCACAATGTGTTCCATGTGTCAATATTAAGAAAGTACATGCCAGACCCATCACATGTGCTCACTTATGAAGAAGTGGAACTTGAGCCAGATCTATCTTACTGTGAAGAGCCTATCATGATTCTTGATACTAGAGAACAAGTATTGATAAATCGGACGACTCGTCTGGTGAAGGTTCTATGGAGGAACCATAAGATGGAGGAAGCAACATGGGAGCCGGAGGAGCTTATGTTAAAGACATACCCGAATCTTTTTAGGTAATATTCTATGAATTTTGAGGATGAAATTTTTGTAAGGAGGGGAGAATGTAACATCCAAAGGTTTTGAAAATAAACATAGAACAAAATTTTATAATCTAACCATTTAACACAACTTTGACTCTTTTATGTTTTGAATTTCAAGTAATGGTCATCTAGAGTTGTGTTCAGTAAGTCATTTGGAGTCTGATAGAACAAACTTGATTTTTGGTGAATAGTAACATACCCTTGTGAATAGTAATATTAATAGTATTATGACCATTATGAATAGTAAAAAATAATATTATTTTATTTTCTTAAGGCAATATGATAATGGTATCTTAATTAAATTTTCAATGTCACATAAAACTAACTGCACTTCAAGATTGTTATTTTTCGAATTAACTATGACCTTATTTAAAAATTAAATTAATAATATTAAGAAAATTATTCTTGAAAAATGTATTTCAATTTTGAATTCTACATGTCGAAAAATGGTAGGGGTGAATTTTTGGGATTTTTCTGAAATTCTAGAATTTTTGATGAATAGTGAAATATGATAAAATACCGTATATACAAATTATCAGTTAAATACACTATTCATGACAACAAAAGTGATGCAAGGACACTTGGTTCGAACTCACATGATATTATTACTATTTAGGGTTACTTGCATTGAGATTATTCATAGTCTTGATAAAAATATTATAATAATTATTAAAATAATCTAAAATACCTCCCCTCCTCCACTATAAATACCACCCTCACTACCCTCTTCCTCCCACACCTCTCAAGCCTTGAGAATTGTCTAAATTATTCCAAATTCCCTCCCCAATCTTCTTCCCCACGTCCTAGAGCTTCTGGTATCACCAAAATACCAAAACCAAAGCCCTTAAGGAGGATCTCAAGGAGAAGAGATCAAGAGGTAAACCACCTATTTTATTTTCTTTCTTTTCTTTCATTTTAAGTTATTCTCTTCCATTACCTTTGTCTTGTGATGGGATATTCCATTATATATTACCCATTACTATCCATATTATTTATTAATGATTAGATATTCCATTCCTCTCATCAAACTATTTTTTATGAAATTTTAAGAGACGCCGTTAGGCTGCCGAATTTTCGTGAGAAATTTAGCAAGATTTCTTTCATTTTAACATTCCTTTATTTTCTTCTTCTTTCCTTACCTACTATATCCAAATGATCATGATAACTAGAGTAACATAAATATAATGGATTTATAACATGTGAATTGAAGAACCATCATAAATATTCTTACTCCCTCCCTTTTATTTTGTAAACGAAATCGACGTCCATAAGGTTCTGATTTATAACCTTCATGGACGACAAAGTTCCATTCATCAATTTATTCATCATTACTGGTCATGAAACCATATTCATGGTTGCACCAGACTATAATATATGTTTTATAACCTAATTAATTTTCAGGAACCAGAATATGTACATATAATTTAGTTATAGGACAAAACTGGTTCATAATAATCCAAGTACCGCCGAATAATCGAAGTGGTTGTCATCTAATGATTCAACCTCATTACATGTAACCAAATGATATAAATGGACATTAAAAATTCTGTATGTTCATAAATAATATTTAATTTCAATTCTGGATATTTACATCCATTCAACTTCATTACTTAAAACCAAGTGAATCAAATATGAAAATCAAGAAAACAAAACTCCTGAAACGACAGAATTCAATATATTAACTTATAAATAATTACATAAATGAACTAAAAATAATTATGATAAACTAAATAAATGTATATTAGGTTCTTAAATAAGTTATTGATATGTATAATTTCACATTCCAGGACCTTAAGTTCAAGAGGAGAACACATTCGGATTTAAGGTAAGGGGTTTCTCATCTCACTTTCATTCCTGTGAGATTTTCATTGTTCGCCACTTATTTCTTGTTTGTGGTATATGTGTGGTGACATTTGATATATAATAACATTATTATATTTAAATTCATGTTATTAAACGATTCACTTGATTTTCATTATGTTCTAGTCATATGATTCAACTGATTACATTGTGGTAAAGGACTTTGTCTCAGCTGCCGTTTTCGTTGTGACTATTTTTGTATTGTGCACCTAATAGTATTTATGTGGTGTACCTACTGCCCATTTGAGATCAATTTTCCTTTGAAATTATATTTCTATTAAATATCCCTAATCTCATGTCATGTATATGTTTGTGGTCTAAATCGTATACCATTTTACATACGGTGTTTATTTGGGTAGTTATTTTAATTATGGAAATATTGATGAATCTGTATACTCTACTCTATACGGATATTGAATAGGAATATTTCTCTTGTATTGAATCAATGTATAAAGAATTATTTCGACATGAAGTGGTGGTTGGGACCCTCTATATCCCCTCTATGCATCGGTAGGTCTCTTGAGACAAATAGACATGGAATTGCCCGAGGCATTTCCCAATGTGATATGGATTTTGGCCGAGGCCTTAATCACTAGACGTCTTGGATGAGGCCATGACAAAATGATTCAGAATGTCCGGAATATGAACTTCCCTCATTATGAATTTAGTAATTGAAAGTTCATGTGGTTATTCAACTAGTTGAATACCCATGATTATGTTTTATTATGGAATTATTTATTCAACTCATATTTCTTCCATAATGTGTCCAAGTTCATTATTAAAGGCACGTGTTTTCAATTATTCACCATGTCTTATATTTGTATTATCTTCCACTGTATTGATTACTCTTAATGAGAATTTGAGCTCACCCCTTTCTTATGTTTCATTTTTTCAGGACCTGAATAAGTAATTTATGAATGACTTGCAAGCATAATCTAGGAGACGTGATGTTTCTAGTGGAATAAAATAGTGCTTTTTTCCTTCATGTTATAATGATAAACTAATGTTTGAATTTGTTTCCAATAATACTAAACTAATCAGTCTTTTGAGATTAATATTACTTTCATATATTCCAACATAATCAAATAAGGCACCGGCTCTGGGAAACATGGGTCAGGTCCTTACAATTCTTCTCATGCACACAAAACTACGCCGAACCAAAGTCCACAAAATTTTCTATCTATATGAGAAAACTACAAAGACTGATCTTAACGTATTATAATGTATCACATATTTGTTACGTTGTTATATCAATTTTTGGATGTGTAACAAGGTGAGTTGAGTTTTATGTTCCAAAAATCATTTCTTACATTCATCATTCTATATGAATGGAACAAATTTTCCTATCATAATAATCATGGGAAAATAAATACATGATAAATCCTTAACAAGGTGGTGATAATTACATTCTAATACTAGTAAAATACATACCTCAAGAACATTTTTAGTTGTCTTCCAAGAGACTACAACATATATATTTCTAGGATCAGGTGATATTTATTCATAGGAAATATAAAGTGCAAGTAAATATAATTCTTCTTCTGTAGAAGATTCACTTAGAAAATCTAGAATACAAACAATTTTCCCTCAATATACTTAGTAAAATTTCCATGTTCTCCTTATGTTAATTCCTATTTCTATACTATACCACAATATCATAAAAAACATATAATATAAATGGATTTTATATATCAGTGTAAGTTATAGTTCATCAAATCCATGAAAACTATCGACGAGTTCATTAGACCAAAAGGCATGGTGACATATTCATAATGACTAAAGAGATTTTGAAGTGTTTTCTTCATAATATACACCATTATAAATCCAAGATGATGATTTTATTAAACTAGATAAATTTTATAAAACCACATAGATCAATTAAATTGATCAAACAGATCATCTATTCGAGGGAGGGGATACTGATTTTTAATTATCACTTGATTGAACATAAAATAATCAACAAACAAATAGAGAGTACCATATACCTTCATTAAAAATAAAAATGGTGCATCCCAAGTTGATGTATTAGGTTTGATAAATCCTTTACGTTCTAACTATATATGTTGTACCATCAATTCCTTCATCACATTAAGATACATTCTGTATGATGGTAAATAAATGGGTATTGTTATCTAGATTAGGACAATAGTAAATCAAATTACATTTTCAAGTGGTATCAAAGATAAATCATTTTGAAAAACATATGGGAACTGATCCACAATTTCAAGAAGAGTCACATTCTCTATTTCATCATTTGTGCTCAAGTTCATTGCTATTAACTTTTCTAGAGTTGGTTCCATCAATTCTCACTAAAGTTCTTTCTAGACTTGAAATTATTACTCAACCCCCCTGTAAAGGTAATGGAATACATATGGGGATTTAAACATTACCTCATGAGTGTAATAGTCGGTATAGTCTTTAAATCCCTCCATCCTACCATTATAAAAGATTAAATTAAAAACATCCATATCTAGGATCATACACTCTCATAGAAAGTGCACCATATCAATGGTAATAGAACATTATAGGATTCTAAAACCTCTACCCTCCTACTTTCCAGGGGTTTTCTTCATACTAATAACTAGAGGAGAAGAAAGGAAATAATGTGTTTTCCCAAAACAACTAAGACATGCATAAGAGTGTAGTTTAGAAGAATGGTACCTCACACCATAGAGGGACATGGACACTCTCTCTCAATAGAATTTTTATATCAGTATAACTATCACTGGACTATCATAGGATTGATCTTGATTCCCTATTGAGGTGCCAATTTAACTACCAAAGTGTTCATTAAAACATACTATTTTATATGTTCCCATAAATAAAAACTGTTATGATGTGAATGTTCTATCTCATAATATTAATTATGTGGAAAATTTGAACATATTGAACTGATTAATTATAGATGTTTATGAAAATACTTATTTATATTACCTTTCTTATTATAATGGTGTAAATTATTTAGTGGTGATGTGCATTCATTCATCCTATGCCTAAACAAACCGAATTAGAAATATCATAATTTTCATTCTAATCATAAATTAATGTTAGCTAATTATTAAGGATGAGCATGAGGTGCACCACCTCCCTGAGAATATACATCTATCTTCTTCTTATTTCCATCACTATAGTTCCCACATGTTTAAATAAAAATAAACATGCTATCTCCAGTAATATTCCAAACACAATCTCTTTCTAAAATTACACCCCCATTAACAAAACTGCATATATTCCATAATAAATATCATAGCTATCTTGGAAATAATCATTAGTAATAATACTAAATCAAATATACATTCCATAAAGGACACACTAATAGTTACATTCAGAGAAAAATGAACCATGTTCACAAACAAAACAATATACTCTATGATTTTTTTTCCATTAAACTAAAAAATTAATTTTCTCTCGATATTTTTCAAGCGTGGTGATATAATTTTTTATTAAAAAATTACTAATAATATTATCACAAAATCTATTGTTTGGGTTTAGCCTAGACAGATAAATCTTACCATTTCTGTGAAAGATCATTGAATATATAGGATTTCCACATAATAATCAACTCTATTAGTGATCCAAGAGAATAAAATATTCTACTCATTCAATTTATCCACAATTATAATTTTCTTGGGTTTACAATTTCCACAAAAAAATTGGTTGATTTTGTATTTTAAGCTATGTATAATGATTTAAATTCCATGGTTCATAATTTGTTTTCTTCAATATTGTGAATCTCTTTCAGAATACTTTATACAATTTATTGGTTCACATATGGCTTAGGTGAAACTACCTTTTAACAATATTAATCCACATTATTTATATATAATCTTCATGGTTCCAATTTCTATATGCCTAATAATACATAATTTAGACCATTTCTCTCTAGGAACCAGAGGATTTAACAAATTCCAAAATATTATAAACAATTGATATTACCATGACCAATAATAAGTGCAACTATCATTTAAAAAATAAACTATTTTAATGATTTTCAAAAATCATTTGAATGACATGTTAATAATTTCATTCAAACATGATTTCTTTCTACAGTGCATGGTATGAAACACTCATCAGTTAAAGCCATTTCTATGAGTTAAAAACTCCTATTGATGTGTCTTAGAGTGGTTTTTCACCCAAAAAACCTGGTAAAATTATGTTTAGAATAAAAAGGATAGCTATGTGTTTTTTATGTTATACATTTCATGTTTCGACATTCTTATCTCCTTGAATCCGGTGGAACTCATGGAATGCGGAAGACTGGAACCATTAATAACGACCTAACCCACCTCAATGGATTGAGAAGAGAAAAAAATTCTACATACCTTGGGTAACTTCCATATGACACCAAAGGATGGCTACAAATGGAATGACATAAAAACATATTTGGGGATGATTTTTCCTGAAGAACATGGGACCTGGTAAAAATGAAAAATATAATAAAACCCAAATACATGATGTATGAATAAAAAATTAAATAACTCAAATAAATACCAATGTAGAACAATTTCTATGTGACCATGGAATAATAATAAAGGTACAAGATGAAAAATTGAAATAAAATACATTGGAACCAAAGTGGAACCATCCCATCCCAAGATGGACATACTCCTTATCACCAACATCAATAACCAAACCATGATATAAAGTACCACCACTAGATAAGTAAAAAACATGAACCTTCTCATATCTCTATGGAAAAAATAAATAAATATCCCAAAGTTCTCATGAAGGGGGGGATTATAAACATTGTAGTAATTCCCTAAACAAATCACAACATATTCCACTAGCACAAGAATGAGTTAGTACATTTTTTTATAAAACAAGAGATAAAGAGACTTAATTTTTATATCAAAACCATAAGAAGGATTCATATAAAAAAATTAAACAAATATTACCTTCATTTCACATCATTGGAATAACATCTGTTTCCACACCCATATACCCCAGGCATGAAACCACATACCTCCCTATAATCATGAGTGGTGAGTTATCATTTCATGAAGAAGTCCCTTGGTGAAATGATTTGACAGTGGTAATTATATCAAGAATTAATCTACATAATCACTTAAATAGTGAAACTTACACCCATTATATATTACACAAGAACATGAACACACACTAAAAATGTTTTTCCAAATTTCAAAGAAAACATTTATTTAAATAGAAAACTCATCTTTAAAAACCAAACCTTTTTAACTCACTTCAAATAGTAGTTTCCCAATTCATTTTCAAAAGTAAATTTACAAAAATCCAAAATCACAATTTGTAAAATTTCAATCCAACCAGTTCTAGAATAGTAGAGAGAGATAATAAACCCACCTCAATTATAATTAGTGTAAACGATTCATTATGATTCCATATATTAACACATTACACTCATTCCCTCCAAAAAACCTAAAAATTTATTATTAGAAGAATTGCAACCCATAGATCATGTATTGCCTACCAATCATGGGTTCTAAGTGAGACAAATTAATGAAACCTAATATGAGAAACAAGAAAGATGTATTATCCATTGATTCCCCAAAAAATTCTCAAAGATTGTTCTTCAAAGGAGTTTGGAAGTAGAAGAATGAAAAAAATCACCCTGATAAACCCTAGAAGTCAAGAGGGATAAGAGATAACTATAAAAGAGATATAAAATCCTAGTATGGGTAAAATTGAGTCTTTATAAAAGATTAATGACATGAATTATGAACTCACATCATGAATTTTTTAATATTCCACATACACTGATATTCACATCACATGGTCTGATTTTTATGGAGATACAAATTTCATTCTCTGTGTTTATTTTAGTATCCTGAAAAACCATGTGAAAATAGACATGCTTTGAATTAAACTCACTGAAATCTATTATGGATAATTTAGGACAAGAAACCTATTCATGATATGATTTTTTCCTTCCAAATTTATCATATCTAGATTCAAGTTTCTTTTATCCTAAATCCTATGAACACTTCCAAAACATTATTCCAATGACTTCAAACATAATGTAAATGTGTAAAAAGATGATGTACCTAAAACCTGGGGTGCCATATTCCCACGAACTGTATTGATTGAAAATTATTTCTTTGGAGTTTAAAGGTATAATTTGATATACATGTATGAAATAAAAGTGTTTATAGTTATTGAATTAAATAAATCAGGATTTTATTATTAAAGACACCATATCCCAACTTGTAGTATTTAAACATCTATTATAGCAATTACATAATCATAACCTTTATCCCTTAGCCATATAGTGGTAAATTCCCTTGATGTTGTGGGAATTAATTTTTTTAGTTCAACAACTACTTATAGATAAAACACTGAACCTTATCAGAAAAATTCTTACCCTTGAATTCTGATTCATAATAACATTTCTAATCACACTTTATTAAAACTTCCATTATCTTGAAACATGTACCTAGGTGTTTCTTTCCTCAATTATCACATGTAGGATGTTCTGCCCTTTTTTTATTTTCCTTAACATTATTTATTTTTATTAATGATTATTTATATTCTTTTTCTCATGATTTTTTAGAAAATATTAGTCTTAGAGAGTTATTTTTTGGTTCTAATGGAATTTCATACCATATCATCATAAGATTGAAACTTTTAAGGGACATATTCCCTTCAGATATTTGGATTATATGGATTAATGAAATATTCAATATTACTCTTTTTATTATGTATGTAGTATATAGGATGACTTGTTAATATTGTATAAATTTCCGCATAATCAACAACACATTCCACTTTCTTCCCTCTTATATTAATTTCCTTTTCATATTAGCTTATTTCTCAAGAAGAAAATATTTTTTCACGGAACATATCCATTAAATATTGTCTAATATTATATATATATCACACTCTTCCATTTTATTTTTAATCAATGACCACCATCTATAAATATATTCCTTTAATAATTCAATTTCAATATAATATTCTCCCACTCATTACTTCTCAAATACATAAATAAGTTTTCAAGGGGAATAATCCACTATTTAGCTATAAATGTATTTGTAGATCCATTAAAGGATGGATGTTTTTAAAAAATGATGTTTTCCAACATCAATGAATTATACTGTAAAGTAATATGTTCTTCCTTATAATCAAGGTTATTCTTCATAACATGCATAAACTATTATAATAAATACATATATTTATCAACTCCAACACTAGTATTGTTGACTTTATCATGAGGGAAATCCCTATATTGATTATGATCTTTGAGATTTTTTCTATTCCTTGCATTATTCACCATTTCAAAACATGTCATAAACTACATTAGCAAATAAAATTATGAATCATAGTGTAAATTTAGAAATCTAGTGAAATATATAATATAAATTTAAAATTTATGAATAAATAATATCATAATAAAATTATTTGTATCTTTGGGAATTTATTCCAATCATAAAAATATTTTAAACTTTTTTATAATGGTTTGAAATGATAATTTAAATCAATAAAATCATATGACATGATAGTGCATGGATAAGTTCACAGTCATATGATGACTAATCCTGCATTTAGTGATGATCATGTTGATACTCATCCATCCTTTATTAGGGTTTTTACCCCTCGGTGTATATGTGACAGATCCACACCCACTTTCCAATATCCATATAGGGATTTAATGGATAGTAAACCATGCATTATAGACCTAAACAATCTCATGATATTATCATATATGTAGACTTATACCAAGATTATATCACATGGATATGTACTCTATAGTTTTGTATATCTAGTTCCAAAGGTTTATTCCAATCTTCCATTAAAAACAAATGTATCAACCCAACATCTGTAACCCCAATTTGGTGGTTATTTTAATACAGTGGAAGAAGATACATGATATCAAATATCAAAGTATCAAATATATTAATAGTCTTGGAAGACTAGACACATAAATGATTATCACATTACATTTCAAAACATTAAATAAAAAATTAAATTATAGTATAAAATTTATTAATTCTTATACTATATACTTTAAATAATTCAAAGATCCATTCTTTATATCCTAGGGAATGGAAAACATTAAAAACTGGTTAGCTCAGATTCCCAGTAAGAAGATTCATACCATAGAATATATCATTGAATAAATATTGTGTGAATGATATAGGAGAGATAAAAAATAATCAATTATTCTATATAAAAAATATCATAAAAATGGAATATATCAATAGAAAAAATAAAAACAAAAATAATCACATTTATAATAATACTTAATTTCATAATGATAGATTGAATAATGTTGGATGTCAAAATCTTAACGACCAGGCCTAGTTCTAATACATCATATATAAATAAGTAAGGTGTATGCCAAATACCCATACTAGATTATCTCACGAGACCTACTGATACATCAAGTATCTTTAAAGGACCTCATCCATTATTTACTATTCCCAAATCACTCAACGTATGAATGAAATAAATAAAAATTTAACACATAACCAACATACACATTTAACTTGAATAGATAGCTTATGAAATGTTAATGTTTTCCACATTCACTAAATTGAACAAAATTATCAGTAGAAATCAATGTAAATAAGGTGGATTGAATCATTATATTATATCCTTAGTAATGTATAAGAATACTTAAAGGATATTAACATAGATTAAAATAACATTAAAATAAAATTCGAGCAATTCCTTGAGAACCTGATAAAAATATCCCTTTATTTAGATAATTTTTTTTTAAAATTTTAGAATATAAAGAAAAACTATTTATTTGGAAAACAACCATTCAAACATTTATATAAATCTTAAATGAATATAGTAGTTGTGATAGTGGGAAATTTTATTCATATGGTAAATGTTAGAACAACAATTCTATTCACACATTTGGTATAAAGTACCTCAATCAAAATATGAAAAGAATATTCATTTTAAAAAAAATTATAAAAAAGACATGGGAAAAATGAATCTAAAAAAACATTGGAGAATAGTCTAAAAAGTATTGAAAACTTTATAAATAAAATATATTCATAAAAGAATAATATTTCAAATTTAATATAAAAATAAATTCATGTTTTCTAAACACCATTCTTTAGAACATTTGAGTACCTAGGGACAGTAAATTGAATGGAAAACATGATTTTTTAAAATAACAATTTTAGAATAAAATATAAATGTTTTAAGTTAAAAATAACATATAATTATTCCAATGGAAACATAAACATAAAAAATTCTAAATAAGGATCATATTGGAGAATAATCTCATACCTAAAATTTGATTTTCATCATATGTTCTTTTAACCTCATGCACAATAAATTTAAATTTATTATAATTCTATATCAGAAAATTATGAATACATAAAATATCATATATAATCTTCTTATAACTATTCAGAATCCTTTTATTAGAAATAATTTAATAAAATCATTATCATTGTGTGTTAGCTGTTTCATTTGTCATGAAAGTTTATGTTTGGTAGTTTACATCCTTGAAAATTGATCACAGTTCTATAATTTTTAGTACATTCATTAAGTAATAAGGATCATATTTATTAATTACATAAATATTTATATTCAAAAATGAATGGTGAAAATAACATAATAATCACATTGCTTTATGGAGGTGATAGTCAACATGTATGCCCGAGCGATGTTATCTTTTGTAACGGGTGAAATAGAAGAATATAGATGATATATTATATTAATTGAATAATAATTATGTAATAAATATCACATAATTTCATTAGTCCCATATTTTTAACCATCTAAGTAATGTGGTGATGAAAATTTAAATACACCACTAAAAGGAGATGACAAGTCGTATGATTTCACGAGCAATGTTTTCATATTAAATAGAATGAAAATTAGATAAAATTTTAAATAATATAAAGTCATTTTATTTTGAAAGTAAAAATAAATGGAAAATAAATTTATGTTAAGATATTATAACATCTACAGATCTTAATATAATAATATTTTGATATGTTTAGGTGTCATTTTTTCATTATATCTTAGTTTAGCACCCTATAAACCCTTTTAACCCTAATTATTGTAACAAATTATTATTTCCTTAAATATCCATTACGAAAAAAATTTAAAGTTTCATTATTACCCAATAAAAATTATGTTTATTAGAAATGTATAATTATTTTTTGAAAAGTATGTTATTATATGTCGCATAAATTGATTTTATTATTTGTGCACAAAACACAACAATAAGCATATTTATAAAAAGGATTATTTTAGGCATAAACAATATTTTACCATACAATAATGTATAATGTTGATTAAAATGGAATTAATTGGATTATTTTATTTAAAAAGATACATATTTTTAATTAAATCAAATCTAAAACCAAATTGGTCCCTTTAAATACTCAATTAAGAGAGAATAATTGAAAAAGATTTTTATTTTAATAAAAGCCTTAAAAATATTTTTAAAATCATAAACATGGATTTCTATGTACAATAGTAAATTTTTATATGTATAAATTTACTTAATATATATATATTTGTTCTAAAAAAAGTTTCATAAAAATTAAATGTTTTACTTTGACATAAAATTTTTATAATATTTAATCTATTTATAAAATCGATATTTTTTCACTATTCACCCATATGTCAACTCATTTCGGAAAATATCAATAATTAAATCTAATATAATTTTAGCATGATAATTTCAAAAATGAAGTTCATTTTATAAATAAAATTTCTATAAATGTAGATATTAATTATAATTATTCATACAAAAAACTCCTAAAACCATTTTTATGAAGAATGATTTCCTTTATCACAAAATTAACTTATTCGTATAATTTTCCTAGTGAAAATAAAAAGATGAATGTAAATTTTTTATATTGAAAAAATTACTTGTAATAAGGAAATAATTTCTAAATATATTTTTTATTTCAATTATTCTCATTCATACCCTCCAACCCAACAACTAGGTTACAATATAAATAATTAAATAATTTTATGTCATAGTTTTTTTAAGAAACTAATTAATCTATAACAAGTCAAAATATCCCTAAAATAAGAAACTTATTAATTTATAGCAAGTCATCAATATCTACCACTAATTCTCTATAAAAATAATATGAGAATAAGGGTATAACCGGTGGAAATGGAAATATAAGAAAGGGGTGAGTTCAAATTCTCAATTAGAGTAAACGTAATTGACTAAAATTACACATCATAACTATTCATAATTTTAGAATAATTGTATAATAAAGGACCAAAATAAATGTGTTCCCAAAAAGTCATAGATTTGAAATCATGGCATAACTTAAGATAATATCATGAAATTGTCACATATCATTGTAATAAGGTGTACTTGATAATTTTGGAACAGCCATAGGTATAGTGAAATATCACCATGATGAGTCACACACATTCAAAAATGCTTCCAAGACAATTAAAATTGTTCAAGAATATACATCACCTTTATGATTCATACACTTATACCCACTCTTTCATATAATGAAACTATTCTCATGTATACATATAACATGAGACTAAAAATTTTAACAAATGAAATTATTGGAGATATAGGTCCCAATTCATCAACATAAATATTTATGAGTTCCACGTGAAAATAATTCACATGTCACATCATATTACACCCATGAAAATACAAGGGTTTCATAAAATATTGAAAATAAAATCATTTACTTTTTGTAACATGAATAACCAATGTAAAAAATGATTTTCATATCATTTTCCAATGGAATCAAAAAACAAAATCACTAATAATCTTAAAAAGATTAAACAAAGTAAATTAAATGGAGATCCAAATATGTTTAGTTTCATTTTAGGTCAATAATGTAATGAACCTAAACCTATTAATCCAGAGAAGATGCCTTTATTAAATTAGAATAAGATACATGTGATTGCATCCTAAAGGACTGAATGTTTTATCAGTCTTGGTAAACTAGATATATATATGAAATTAAAATTACAATATAGAACATAAAATACACAAAATAATTTTCTTCAAGAATTCCATTAATCCATTCAGTTTAAACCTTCATAGCTAACTCAAAAATTATCTTTGTCTCCTAGATAAAAATAAAACATAAGAAATGGGTGAACACAAATGCCCAGTAAGGGAAAGGGTACAGTAGATGTTATGAGTAAATATGGAATAATCAATATGGAAAGATAAATAACTGAAACACATTCCATTTAAATAATCACATTAGCTGAGAAACTTAAACATTGATATTATACTACTAAAATTATCACATTTAATATAAATAACTATTCTCATAATTATGTAATACATAATGATGGCCATCTGAAATATATGGTCATGGCCTTGTCTAAGACATCTGAAAAATAAATTATTAAGGCCTCAGCCAAATCCATATTTTCTTTGCCTCAAGAGACCTAACGATGCATTGAGGGACTATATATAGCCATTCACATCACATTATAGTTAAAATAATCTCCACATATGAATGGTGTGAAACATCAACAATATAAAAATTTGTATTGAATTACTAGTGTATGAAATAACAATACATTAACCATAAACCATGAATCATATCAAAATAGAACATCCAGTGTCAAACTAATCATAATACACTCAATAAAATTTGGAATATGATATCATAATATATCAACATCATTTAAGCATAATATTCAACAAATGGTTTTAACCAATATAAAAATAATCTAAAAAGTCATAGATATATCATTTATGAAAAAACTCTTGTCAAACCCATATGAAAAACTGTTTCATTTAAAAATACATTTTTTATTTTAAAAATAACCATTTTCAATACAAAATATGAAAAAATAGTAAATATGGGTTTTTTTTATTTTAGAAAATATGTAATCTTACAAAGGAATCCATATATTAAATAATAGTCATGGTAGTGGGAATATTGTTGTCCTCCTGTATGTTAACAAAAATATCACATTCCTTTTTTAGTTTGACAAAATGATACATATAAAAAAAATTAAAAGATTAATTTTGAAAACATTTTAATAAAATTTTTAATAGACATAACATGTCCTTTTTATTCCTTTTATATCATTATAATTAAATATATAAAATAACATCAATAATATTGACTTGAAGAAAAAGATTTGATAATTAAATATATAAATTTTCAAGGTGTCCCATACCACATTGAACATTTCAATAAAAGAACCTATAAAAAAACAAAATTTTAGAAAACAATAAATAAAATTATAATAAATAAATAAATTATATGATAAGTTAAATGGTGTAGTATATACACCTCATAAAAGTAGGTGGATGTATAGGGTCAAAATATGCCTTAATTAATGGAGAGTGAGACGAAGTCCCTTATCAAGAGTATTATTCATCACATTTGTTCATTATCATCATTATTAATAAACATATGTTTATTATTTACTTCATTGAGAACATTTTTTAGGTTTATTATTACTTTTATATCATTTATTACCATGTTATAACAATTACTTAGTATTAAAGACAAATTCAGACGTTTTGACGATATTCAATACATGAGTCCAAAATGACTTTCTTAAGTTCTCAATATTCAATGTTTTCAATAGTGAATAATCTTCAGAATAAAATAATAGTAAAATTTTTACAGAAATTATAATTTTAAATCAATCCATCACATATGTATATGATTATTGAACTATGTTGCCATCATGAAGACGGTAAGTCGTACGTACGCATTGGTAATGCTTCAATTTTTCAATAATCATTATAGAAAGAAAGTAATTATTATTTTATCAGTAAATAATGATCATAATATCATTAATATAATATTAATAATTTAATTATACTTATATATATACCATCCATGTGATGTGTTGATGAACAACGAATCACCTCACTTTGTGGTGGTGATAGTTCACACAAACGTACAAATGACAATATCAGTATTATATGCATTGAAAGGTAAGAAAATAAATGATATATTGTTTTTTAATAATGATAAATAAAACATTAATACCATATATAAACATTAATTACATCATTATAACTTTTCTTGAGAGAATGCGATAGAAAATGAATTATATCGGTCCGCGATTTGGTAGACCACCATACACATGAATGATTAATTATTTTACCATTTCATGGAAGGTGAGGTGTATTTTGGTGATGATATAAACCAAATAAAATCTAAATATATTTAGGATACCTAAAATATTATTTAATCATTGATTATTAAGAGTTTTAGGATTTGTAAGAATATATAAAAGATAAATACTTGTTTAAAACGACACATCTTCTTTGGATGATCTTCTTTTATTAATACTTTAAGACCACTACAGGTGGTGTTATTCATAAATTAACAGTTGTATAATGTGGGTAGTGATTATAGTATGGGGTTTCGGAAGATATTGGATAAACCCAATATGTTTTTAGGTGTGACCAAAAGAGAAGAATGTGTTTCTTTTTATAAGAGCGGGTAGGGGAACTCTCGGTATTCTTGAATTTTATAAATTAACACAAAAGCATTTTAAAATAAAAATGGATAAAAAATAATTTATTAATAATATAATATGATTATGGGTCTAAATACCTTCATAAAATTGAAAATATAGATGTTTTTTCTACTTTTTAATCCTTATCTTTTATTTTAGACCATATTTAACCTTTTTAATTGTTACCATTATATTAAAAAATTAACACTTTGAGAGATAATATAACTACTATAAAATTAAAAAATACTAATAAGTCAGTCATTTATAAAATTTATCACCTTAAACAAATTATTTGGCCCAATTTTATATTTTTATGAATTTTAAATCATTTAATAAAATGTTATTTATTTTAGATTATCATTAATGTCTATTTTAATACAATTCATTACATGACTTTTGAAAAATATCATAACAACATGATATATTTGAATCAACTCTTTTAACTCATAAATAACCAATCATATCCATATATAAAATTCATGGATGAAATTAATTATTTCCTATTATATTTATTTTAATATATTTATTATCTTATATTTAATATTTTCTTTTAATAGAACCCATACATCATCATTTTGTGAAAGGATTTAATTTAATTATTTCTTCGCTTAAAAGTAAAAATAAATTATATTGAAGAATATAATCAGTTTATTTTTCTAAATACTATTTATTATTGAACATATCCCTTATATGACCCCATAATAAAAATATTTTTCCTGTTAAAAACATAAGTATGAAAAAATTGTATTTTCTTTGAATTAAATAATTTAAATGGTATAAAATCATCCATGTGGATCAAATAGCTCATAAATTTTTTCAGTATAAAATAATCATACAATAAAATTATTACCAGTATTAGGGTAATGATTCTATTATTTATAACATTATTTTTACCCTTGATTACCCGATTTACCCTAAATTTTGGTAATAAAAATTACCAATGTTACTATTCATATTTTGTCCAAAAATAAAAGGGACCTATTTCATAAATTTTTAAATTATGATTATAAATATGGAATCAAATAAAAAAATTTCCAAAAATATAATTGGCCAAAATTAATTTAAAATCAATCTCGTTTACGAAATGAGAAAACGAGTTTTTAATGTAAAAACATTCCAATGATTGAAATGTTTTTATATCCAAATTAAATGTGAAGTGGATATGAATGGACTAAATTAGATTCAATGATAAATAAATGATCTAATTTTAGTATAAAACCAATTAAAAAATAATTTAAAATTTGTAAGAAGAAAAAATTATTTTCAATTAAAATGTAACATTTTATCACATTCACTAAACATAAACTTATTAGAAAAAAACAAAAAATAATCTCATGAAATATTTTATATTACACTATAAAATAATAATTTTATTTTTTCAAATATAATTTATAAAAGTGTCTAAGAAATATTTAAAACAAGTTTTTCATCAAAAGTTAGTAAAACTATCTTTTTATAAAAATACATCATTTATGCATAAAATTGGATTTTTTCTTATATCATATCTAGAAAACACATAAGAAGAATATTAAAAATAATATTGAATATTTTATATACATATATATCATTAATATAATCCAAAAACTGTGATTTTTTTTATAAAATTTGTATAAAACACAATTATGCGCATTTAAATTATGTTTATAAAAACATTTTCTTAATATTAAATTGGTTTTAAAATTTATTTATAATTAATTGGTATCAAATGAATTCAGAAATATATTTTTATAAGTTATTTAATCATATTCATGACCACTAATTTAACAAATAGGATATAATTCGATTTTAAATAATAGTATTGGTCAGAGTGGATCACTCAAGAGGGGGGGGGGGGTGAATTGAGGGTCTATAAAAAATTCTGCTCCAAAAGTATTCTTGAAATGTTTCACCAATATATTTAAATATATCCTATTTAATCCAGGTTATACTATTATAAAAGTTTTACTATTAAAATAACTTCTTATAAGATTGATTAATTCTCAGAAATGTAAATAGTTGTTATTAATTTTACTTTCGAAGCTATTATAATAACGAAATATAATTATACACTAGTGGAAATAAGGGTTTTAATGTCGTCGTAATAACGTCGGTTATTTATAAACCGACGGAAATAGAATGTGCGTGAAGTTTATGGCGTCGGCTTTTTGTAAAACCGACGCCAAAAACAATTATCTGATGATATTTCGCGTCGGGTTTCAAGAAACCGACACAGAATTTTTTTAAAAATTTTTTTTGGAAACAGTTTTGAAGAAAACCGACGTCGATAATAATATTAAACATATTTTCTGTGTCTTTTTTTAGGGAAACCAAGGTGTAAAATAATTAAAAAAAATCAGCGTCGGTTTTCAGGAAAACCGACGTCGAAAATAATTTAAAAAAAATTCGGTGTTGGTTTTCAGAAAAACTGACGCTGAAAAAAAAAATTGTGTCTGTTTTTTCGAAAACTGAGGCCATAAGATATCTTTTCGGCGTCTGTTTTCTCTAAAACCGACGCAAAAATTCATTTAAAATTATTCGGGGACCAAAACCCCCATTTTTTTCGATCGTCGAAATCGAGTTCCGCTGCGGTGCTTTGGACTCCCGACAACCTTCGAACCTGATTTGCGATCTTAGATGACCATTGTTGAAGGTTTTGTGCCGTTTGCACGATTTTGGGTATGCGTTCTTCCTTTTTATCTCTTGTTTCTTCTCTGATTGTTTATTTCTTCTTCAAGAACCCTATTTTGCATGATTTTTATTATTGGTTCGATTTTAGTTGTAGTTTATCATTATTTTCGATTTGTATTATCATTGTTGGTATAAATTTTATAGTGTTTGTTTTTCGAAGTCATTATACCGAGCACAATTTGGATTTAACATCTCCATTCGGGTTGAACTTCAAATTTTTTGTTTGTATTATCATTATTTTAGTTTAAAATAATGTTTCATTCCATTATGAAGTACTATATTTTTAATCCCATTTCAATTTTAATTAATTCTTTTTCAAAAAAATAATTTTATTGTGTTATTTATTGATGAACTTAGTGTGGTTTTGTTGTAGTTTTTCTTGTTTTTTTGTATCTATATTTATCATTTAGGTCATGCTGTGTTATCTAGGATTAACATGTGAATATTTTATTTCATCAGTGACTTTGAATTAAATGTGATTGAAGTTATAAAATTAAATTACACCCATTTTGATTGATATTTTACATTTTAAAACAACCAATTATATTTTTTACTTTCAATAAAGAATTTATATTTAATAATAATTAACTACCCATGTTTGTGGCTTGCATTTCACACCAACAATTATTAATGCTTTGTTGGTTTATTTTTTTTCTATACATTGTATGAATGTATTGTTTAGCTAATGGTGTTTTGTCTTCCAACATTGTTGAAATTATAAGGACTCAAATTAAAGAAACATTGATTCCTTTGACTACATATCTAGCACATTAAAATTGATATTTAATTAATCATGTAATTAAATATGAAAATGATAACAAGAGTAAATTTTTAATTATTGTAAGAGCTATTTCAATGGATTTAGTAGAATCTATTATGTATTATATAGGATGTGCATTCTCTATAATAGTGTAACCACTATATTGATTCTCCACTGTATGGTTTCCACTATGGTAGCTCGATTGGCTATAGCTCGTATCCTTGTTGATAATTCTCTCCCAGGAAAATTTCCCCATCCTGACCCTCCTCCATAATCCCACCTCTCCACCTATCCATACTCTCGACCTCACCACCTCTCTACCTCTCCCTCCCAATCCCTTTCCGATTCTCTCCACTACATACCCACCTCCCACTAGGACTCTACCTTCCCTCTACCAACCATTAACTCAACATTCATGTTTCCGCCTTCATTCCCATTGCCACCTTCATTTCCATAATTGACTTAATTACCATGTTCCCTTCAGATCTACCTCCCAAATTCTCATTCTCATTTTTTCGGCAATGTCCATCCATCCTCTCGAATAACATCATCTGCATCACTAAACCCTATAATGGGTTCATCCTCTATCTAGAACGGATACTATATTCACCTTCATATTAATCTCAATACATGTATTTGTTAGTACATATGTATAGATCATACCATAAAATCGTCAATAATTTATACATATTTCCATGTACTCCCACATTTCACTTATTGCATCCTTTAAATTAATGTACTCTTCAATATTTTTGACACATGCAACATCAAAATATTGAAACTATGTAAAATGAAATAATAAATTTTAAAAGAATTATATTATAGTTAAATTATAATATCAATATACCACACATGTATATAATATGAAAATAAAATTTTTACTCTATTTGTAAACGTGTTTCATATCTGATGTCTTTTATCTGATTATCAATAGTTTTTATTAAATATGTTTTTGTTTACAATTTATCAGATAGATATTTAAATGTTTATATGTTTTACTATATTCATGAATTATATTGTGATATCAGTTATTAATGCATCGTAATTGGATTTATTTATGAAGAACCACCAGTGAATATGACAAAGCAGTTTATAATTTTTTGGAATTTTCTAAACGACAACTTCAAAATATTGATTTGATTTTATGTCCATGTGTGAAGTGTGTAAATATGAGAATGTTAAACTCCAGAGAAATCAAGGATAATCTCATTTTTTATTGTTTTAGCATTAATTATACACGTTGGATCTTGCATGGTGAAAGAACTGGAAATTAAACATCCAATGTTGATGACAATATTCATAATGAGGCAGATGATCGTATTGAAGAATTAATTCATGATTTAGGTGTTGAAACCATCGAAAAAACACCAACTGTTGAACGATTGTATGGAGAGTCTGAGAAACCATTATTCCCAAGTTGCAGTAAATATATAGTGTTATTAGCATTTTTGAGATTAGTTATCTTAAAAGCAAAAAATGGGTGGAGTGATAAAAGTTTCTCCAGTTTATTTGAGCTTTTAAAAGAGCTACTTTCAGAAGGAAATGGGCTTCCAGATTCCAATTATAAGGTGAAGAAAATATTATTCCCAATGGGATTGGGGTATAAAAAGATAAATGCTTGCTTCAATGATTGGGTACTGTATAGGAATGAAAATGAACATTTATCAAGTTGTAATACATGTGGGACATCGTGCTATAAGATGGATGAGAAAGTCAACTCAGATTCATTCTCAGGTGATGTCATGTAACGTTATGAAAAATCAATTTTTTACTTTCCAATGATATCATCCAATATTTTTTGCATACAATTCTGATAATTCAATTCTGATTTATTTTTATGTACCAGAATCAAAACTCCAACTAAAGCAATTTGGTACCTTCCAATAATTCCTCGTTTGAAGAGTCTATTTTCAAATTCATTTGATGCAAAATGGTTAAGATGGAATTTATATGAGCGCATCTCTGATTGTAACTTACGTCACCCTGTCGATTCACCAAAGTGGAAGAGTTTTGATAAAAAAATTCATGATTTTGGAAGTGAAGTTAGAAATCTCAGAATGGGATTGTGTACTGATGGAATGAATCCATATCAGAGCCTCAGTAGCCAACATAGTTCATGGCCTATTTTGCTGGTACTTTACAACTTGCCCCCACATCTATGTATGAAGAAAAAATATGTTATGATGAGCTTGATGATTTCTAGACCAAAACAACCCGGAAATGATATTGATGTGTATCATACACCATTGATTGATGATTTGAAACTGCTATGGGAGGAAGGTGTTAAAGTTTTTGATTCATACAAGAAAGAGTATTTTCTTTTGCGTGCTATAATAATGTTCACTATAAACGACATTCCTTCATATGGAAACTTATCTGGATATAGAGTTATGGGACATAAAACAAGTCCAATTTGTGAAGAACAAACTTCATATTATCAATTGCAGAATGGAAGAAAGACATTGTGCATGGTACATAGAAGATTTTTTTTGAATTGATCATTCTTATCGTAGATTGAAAAAAGCATTTAACAGTTTACAATAATACAACCTCCCCCCTTGACCATTGTCAGTTGAAGAATATTGTAAGAACCCGGATCTCTTTTCAGGTATGTTTTTCCTTTTTCTGGAGTTTTTGAGGAAAATGAGTTTTCTAGAAATTTTAGAAGTACACGCCGTGTACTCTCTTAGTACACACCGTGTACTCTTTCCCCGGCTCGAAGCTGTGTGCTGGCCGTGTCCGGCCACACACACGGTGTGTAAGGCTGAGGTGGAGACCGGTTTTTCGGAGTACGGAAAATTTGAAGTACACGCCATGTACTCCAAAAGTACATGCCATGTACTTTCTTTTTTTTCATTAAACGGATAGGGGTCGCGTCTAACCCCCATATCCGTCTTCTTATTCAGGTTTCAACCGTCTGATAGAGACCGTACGGCCGGATCTTCGATGGACGACCGCCTCACCATCCGTTCTACGATTCGAGCACGGTTAGTTACGTTGGAATCGCAGCGGTGAGCTCTTCCTTCGGCTTTAGCCTTGTTTCTGGATTCCTCCTCGTTTCCAAGTTATCGCAGGTTGACCATTTTGTGAGTTTTCTCAGATCTACGTCGTTCCAAGGGGAATCGGTCATCGAGGTTCACGTATATCGATCTCCTAGGATTGAGGTAGGTGGTTTGTGCCTTTTTGTAGAAAGATGATGAATATTTATGTGCAAATTCCACCAATACCCTTGAACGAGGTATTGTGTGTTTCCTGTTTTTCCCTTGTTGTTTGCCTGCTTTGCTTGATTTCTTTAGTAGAGGTTATTGCTTGTGAGTAATGTAATTTATTTTGTACTCAGGTTGCTTTGCCATGCTTGTTTTTCCTATTGTGCGTTTTTTCAATTGCCATACCTTGTTGTAGGATAGTGGAACTGTCTCTTTTGTTACTGTTGAGAAATAGTTGATAGCCAAGTAGTTCTTGAGGTTTACTTGGACAATACACACGCTTTGAGCATATTTAGTTATACTTAGGACTGTAGGAACCTAGAGTAGTAGACCAAAGGAAGAATTGACGGAAGGGCTTCTCCAGAGTGTCTTTTTAATCACGATGTGAGACTAAGGGGAGATTGACGAAAGGGGTTCCCCAGAGTGTCTTTAACTACGACGCGGGCCATAGGGGGAATTGGTGTTGAGTGCTTCCCCTGAGAGCCTTTAGCACGATACAAGACTATAGGGGGAATTGACGGTGAGTGCTTCCCAGAGAGTCTGCATTATTATGTAGCTGAACCAGAGGGGTGAGACTGTGTGTGCCTCCCAGAGGGTTGATAGTACTTAGAGGTTGAACCATAGGGGCTGGACTGTGGGAGCTGCCCAGAGGGTTACCTATTTTCTTCTTGTTGTTGACTTCTCACTTGTGTTCTTTACTTGTTAGAGCTATGGATTGTAGCTGCTTGTGATTTCCTGTTTATTGCTTCTTTTTTATTTACTTCCATGTATTCATTGACTGTTACGCACAAATATTTCGGTGGTTACCAACTGGGATTGTATCTCACACCCAATTGGGGCCATGATTTTGGGCCCATGCAGACTATGTTGCTGCAGGTATAGATAAGGGAAAGCGCCCTTCTACTTCGGGATCTTGACTGCATCCGGAGCTGGGGAGCATGGGACCGAGCCGTTGCTCACGATGCTGAGGAGCTTACATTGTTTTTCTATTGCACTTGGTTTCAATTGTATTTCAGCACGTTGTTGTGTTTGCTGTTTTCCTTATATACTTGTACCTACTGCATCATTTTCATCATAGTTATATATTTTTACACTGCTTCCACTGTTGGTTTCTGTTGGTATGCATGTTGTTTACTGCTTCTACTGTTTATTGTTGTTTTCTTACCTTGTATACCTTACTGAATAAGGGCATAGTTTCCCCACCGACTCACCAAGGCCCTCGCTGCTAGTCTATAGCCTCTGGAGTTCAGGGAAACACGCTTGAGGTTATGTAGCGAACCGGGTACGGGCACCAGTGGAGGGGCTCCAGACTCGGGACATTACAAAGTGGTATCAGAGGAGTTCTTTTCTCTTGCTTTCCTATTTGGAGACCTTAGACAGGGATAGGATGGATTCAATACTTGGCATTAAGATGTGATCAAGAGTAGCTAACCCGTGTATAGGGAAAAGCCATACTACCTCGTTAATTGCAGTTGCTGATTCTGAGATTTTATAGTTGATCTGATTTCACCTAGAGTGATTCACATGACTTGTACGGTAATTATTTTGATATTTTGGTTCTATTTTTGTGGCAACCCGATGAGACGAGGGTATGTCATCTCATGCATCATATAGGAACTTGTATAAATCACATTTCATGCATTCTTGCCATGCCATGCAGGGTGAAATAGCGATTTCATGCTGTTTTGATAGGCTCTGTATAGATTATGCATGCTGTTGTGATATATGCTTGATAGATTATCTTCTGTTATGTTAAAAACTGTTGTTTTGTTCTTGTTTAATTTGAACACCAAAAATTTGGTTCTTGAGGTGTTATGGGCCCTCACGGATTGGAAATTGGAATCCTTTCCCTTATTTTTAGTGTTTCTGGAATTCTGCGCATTTTCTGAGCTACTACCCAGAAAACCCAGAATACACGGCGTGTACTTTTTAGATACATGCCTTGTAGTTTTTAGTCCGTGTCACTAACTGTGTCAGAAGAACACGACATCGTGGGAGTAACTTCGGGAACACGCCGTGTACCATTGGTACACGCCATGTGAGTTCGGAGCCATGTACCCGGTCGTGTCACTAACAACACGGGTCGGGGAAGCTCGGGTAGAACACGCCGTGTCCATAGAGAACTCTCCGTGTAGTCCTGTCCAGGTACCCAGCCATGTCACGAACAACACGGTCCGGCGTTACCTTCCTTTCCACATGCCATGTTTGTTCGGAACACGCCGTGTAGTCTTGCCCAGGTACCCGGCCGTGTCACAAAAAACACGGGACGGTGTCGCCTTTGCCTATGCACGCCGTGCTTGTTCGGAGCACACCGTGTGAGGACCATCCGTGTAGACAGCTGTGTAGTCAACAACACGGACTGTCGAAGCCTTGTCTAGTGCACGCCGTGTTGTTTCAAACACGCCGTGTAGTCTCGGGTTGAGTCGGACCGTGTGGGTTGGCTGTGTCAGGAGACTCAGGCAGGGGAATAGTTTTCATGTACACGCCGTGTCTGGTTGTTAACATGACGTGTAGTTTGAGGTGTACAAGACTTGTGGGGCCGGAGTACATGCCAACGTCAGTGGTTCCAAAAGACACACCGTGTAGTTTTATACACGCCGTGTAGTCGTGTTTTGCAATCTTGTGTGTTCATCTTCCCCTATTCCAGTTTTGTACTCTTGTGTTCTCTATCCTTGTTTTCCTGATCTAAGGTGTGCTTTTGATCTTTCAGATCTATGCCTCTGATAGGTCCTCCGGTCATACGTCTGTCATCAGGCAGTGATCAGACGCCAGACAGGGCTAATCAAGGACTTCTTATTGATCCCCCAGCCGAGCCAGCCATGGTAGTGGTTGTTGTACCAGTCGCGGGCGCTGATGCACAGTTCAAGGAAGGTTTCATGAGGATGATTCAGACCATCTAAGGAGCACCGCCTCCTGGATCGTCTATGGAAGACTTGACACGGGTCTTTCAGCACCAACATCCTCCCACGTTCTCAGGGGAGGGAGGACCTCAGGCTACAGAGTCATGGCTAGAAGCCATGCTGACTATCTTCGAGCATCTGGAGACGCCTCAAGAGAGGCGGGTCCAGCTCGCCACCTACATGCTCTGATACTCTTCCAAGAGGTGGTGGGACGTGATCTCACAGGCGGGTCAGCAGTAGGCTATGGCAAGGGAGGAGTTCCAGCGCGTGTTCTACGACTACTTCTACCCGGAGACCCTGAGGGTCGATCGAGCCTGGGAGTTCATGAGCTTAGAGCAGGGTACTCTATCTATCATGTAGTATTCCTCTCGTTTCACCGAGCTGCAGCGTTTTACTCCCCTCCGGGATGGGAGTGGGGTGTTCTTGGCGAGGAAGTTTGAGTATGGACTCAGGCGGGAGATCTGCTCGCTGGTGATCATCTTCCAGCTGACATCCATTACTTCCATCATTAACCAGGCACTGATTGCGGAGTGCAATCTGAGAGAATCTGGAGCTGCGAGTCAGGGTGGTTCTGCTTCCTGAGCTAGATTTCCTTCAGATGACAGCAAGAAGCACCGTAGGGAGCCTACACGCGGTGATTCGAGGAAGCGAGATGCATCTTTCGGTAGCCAAGTGACATACTACCAGTGTGGCTAGACAGGGCACTTGAGGCCGCAGTGCTAGAGAGACCTCGTGGAGTGCCGATCATGCTGCAATTTGGGTCACCTTCAGTGTTTCTGCCAGGTTTTCTCACCAGCAGCAAGTGGTCGGGGTTCTTCCATGAATCCTCATTCAGGAGCAGCACTGCCAGTTTCTCACCAGCCGGGGAACTGGAGTTCTTCCGGCCATTCGGTCCGAGGTGGAGGTCAAGGCCGTGGCGGTCAGGCACTAGTTCCTCAGCACCAGCAGGGTGGTTCAGTTCAGAGTGGTCATCCAGGGGCACAGGGCCGCGGTACAGGCCAGTCTTTCGCCGTAGAGCAAACATATCATGAGCAGGATCCCAGCCCTTCTACTGTTCGAGGTACGATTTTAGTAGCCTCAGTTTTATCTTCATCCCTTTTCGATAATGGTTCAACACATAGCATTATCTCTGTTGCTGTTGTGGAGAGCCTTGGACTCTGCATCTTTTCTTCGGCTGACTCATTGACACTAGACATGCCTTTGGGAATGAGGAAATCTAGTGTACGCCAGTGTAGAGAGTGCCCTCTCGAGGTTGCAGGGTATCACTTCTTCTAGGATATCTATGTCCTAGAGATGACAGGCTATGATGTCATCCTTGGCATGGATTGGTTGATTCCCTTTCAGGCAGTCTTCGACTGTTATAGCCGCAGAGTGAGTTTCGTTTCACCCGAGGGTGAGTCCTTTCTTCATAAAGGCGAGTGGGACATTCGGGCGAGTCGGGCCGGACTCGAGCATCTTGGGCTAGGAGGGATGACAGCCCAGATTGCTAGTCTTTATCTGGATGATCAGGGGACTCCACAGTTGGACTTTCCTCTAGTGGTGGATTGCTTCAGGGATGTCTTTCTAGATGTATTTTCTGGTTTTCCTCCGGAGCGTGAGATAGAATTCTCTATTGAACTCATTCCAGGAGCGGCACCAGTGTCCATTCCTCCCTATAGGATGGCCACACCTGAGTTGCAGGATCTCAAGAAGCAGTTGGAGGAGCTACATGCTAAGGGTTTCATTCGACCCAGTACTTCTCCTTGGGGTTCGCCTGTTCTTTTTGCGAAGAAGGAAGATGGTACCCTTTGGCTTTGTGTGGATTATCGGAAGATGAACCAGTTGACGGTCAAGAACCGATATCCTTTTCCGATGATTGATGACCTTTTCGATCATCTTCATGGAGCCCAGGTGTTCTCAAAGATAGACTTGAGGTCCGGTTATCATCAGTTGCGCGTTAGACCCTCAGATATACCTCTTACAACCTTCAGGAGAAGGTATGGTCTACGCGAGTATACAGTCATGCCGTTAGGTCTCACGAACGCGCCTACATTTTTCATGGCACTGATGAACCAAGTGTTCCATCCTTACTTGGATTCCTTCATCGTGGTCTTCGTGGACGATATCTTAGTGTACTCTCACACACGACACGACCATGACACACATCTTGAGATCGTTTTGAGTACCCTGAGAGAGAAAATAATTTATGCTAAACTCTCTAAGTGCCACTTCTGGATGGATCAGATTCACTTCTTGGGTCACGTCATCTCAGAGGCAGGAGTATCAGTGGACCCAGAGAAAGTGAGAGCTGTAGTTTCCTTGGAGTAGCCGAAGAATGTCTTTGAGGTATGGAGTTTCCTAGGGCTGGCTGGATACTACAGACGTTTCATTCAGGAATTTTTGCACCTGGGAGCGCCTTTGACAGGACTGACCCAGAAGGGGGTGAAGTTCTCATGGTCAGATTCTTGTGAGTCATCCTTTCAGGAGCTGAAAGAGAAGTTGACGTCAGCATCGATACTAGTCTTTCCAGATCCAGGCAAGAGTTACACTATTTATTATGATGCTTCAGGTATCGGGTTGGGAGCTGTACTTATGTAGGGATATAGAGTCGTTGCATACGGGTCTCGGCAGTTGAGGCCACATGAGAGGAACTACCCTACACATGATCTGGAGTTGGCAGCTGTTGTTCATGCCTTGCACTGTTGGAGGCACTATCTTCTGGGAGACAACTTTGGGGTTTTCACTGACCACAAGAGTCTCAAGTATATCTTCACACCGCGTGATCTGAATCTGAGGCAGTGCAGGTGTGTCGAGTACCTTCGGTCTTTTGACTTCGAGCTCGCCTATACGTCGGGAAAGGGCAACGCCGTGGTAGACACGTTGAGCAGGAGAACTCAAATTCAAGCAGTTCAGGAAGCCAGTAGTGAGTGGAAACTGATGGCTCTGTTCTCTGAGATTCATCTGGAGGTGCATGACAGATGGGGACATACTTTTCTATCTTCTGTAGCTGTTACCTCCATGCTACTTGATCGAGTACGGATGAGGCAGCTATCAGACTCAGAAGGCTTAGTCCTGTGGGAGAGTGTGTCAGGAGAGGACCCTCATCCTGGATAGATAGTGGGTGAGGATGAGATCTTGCGTTTCCAAGGACGCGTATGGGTGCCAGCAGACATACATGAGGAGCTGATGCGGGATTTCCATTCCTCTGTTTGGGCAGTTCGTCCTGGTGTCACCAAGTTGTATCGGGACCTTTATCGCCAATACTGGTGGCCACGTATGAAGAAGGATGTTGCTGGTTTTGTCTTGAGATGTTCTACTTGTCATCAGGTGAAAGTAGAGCATCAGTGACCAACATGCCATTTATAGCAGTTACCAATTTTGGAGTGGAAGTGGAATGATGTTGCGGTGGACTTCGTGACCGGGTTGCCGAGATCACCCCGAGGAAACGATGCTGTTTGGGTTGTCGTCGATAGACTTACGATGGTTGCTCACTTCTATCCGATCAAGGAGACCTTCAGTGTCGATGATCTGGGATGAATTTACATCCGGGAGATCATTTGTCTGCATGGAGCTCTGCGCTCTATTGTTTCATACAGAGATGCATGCTTTACCTCTCAGTTCTGGTAGGGACTTCAGAAGGCCTTGGGTACACATGAACTTTTGAGTACAGCATACCATCCCCAGACTGATGGCTAGTCCGAGCGTACGATCCAGGTGCTTGAGGATATGCTCTGAGCTTTCATCCTTGACTTTGGCGGTTCTTGGGAGAAACATATTCCTCTGGTGGAGTTCTCCTACAACAACAGTTTCCATACGACCATTCAGATGGCGCCATACAAAGCTTTGTACGGTAGGCCATGCCGATCACCCTTATGTTGGATGGAGGCAGGAGAGATAGCTTTTCTGGGACCTCATCTTGTACAGGAGAGTTCAGAGCAGATAGAGATGATTCGGAAGAGGATGGATACATCACAGTCTCGGCAGAAGTCTTATGTTGATCAACGGAGACAACCTCTGGAGTTCGAGGTTGGTGATCAGGTCTTCCTACGCGTCACACTGAGGTTGGGACACAAAAGGATTCAGAGACAGGGTAAGCTTTCACCGCGGTACGTCGGGCCATTTGAGGTCTTGGAGAGAGTGTGGCCAGTCACCTATCGGTTGCAGCTACCTCAGATATATCGAGCCATGCACGACGGCTTCCACTTCTCTCAGCTCCGACGCTACTTTTCAGACCCGTCTCACGTCTTTCAGCCTGAGGAAGTAGAGCTTGAAGCGGATGCGTCGTTCGAGGAACATCCTATCTGGATTTTTGATCGTAGTACGAAGGTTCTCCGTGGGTGGTCTGTTCCTCTGGTACAATTGCTATGGCAGTACGGGCGATCATAGGACGAGACCTGGGAGAGGGAGACCGATGTACAATCGCAGTGGCCGGAGCTGTTCGGGGTTTCTCCTTCTCTGCCTCATTAGGGAAATTCAGGGATGAATTTCTTTAAGGGGGGAAGTTTGTAAGAACCCGGATCTCTTTTCAGGTATGTTTTTCCTTTTTCTAGAGTTTTTGAGAAAAATGAGTTTTCTGGAAATTTCAGAAGTACACGCCATGTACTTTCTTAGTACACGCCGTGTACTCTTTCCCCGGCTCGAAGACATGTGCTGGCCATGTCCGGGGCACACACACGGTGTGTAAGGCTGAGGTGGAGGCCAGTTTTTCGGAGTACAAAAAAATTGAAGTACACACCGCGTACTCCAAATGTACACACTGTGTACTTTCTTTTTTTCATTAAACGGGCCGAGGTCGCGTCTAACCCCCATATTCGTCTTCTTCTTCAGGTTTCGACCGTCCGAGAGAGACCGTATGGCTGGATCTTCGACGGACGACCACCTCACCATCTGTTCTCTGATTCGAGCATGGTCAGTTGCGTTGGAATCGCAGCGGTGAGTTCTTCCTTCTGCTTTAGCCTTGTTTCTGGATTCTTCCTCGTTTCCAAGTTATCATATGTTGAGTGTTTTGTGAGTTTTCTCAGATCTACGTCGTTCCAAGGGTAATCTGTCGTCGAGGTTCACGTATATTGATCTCCTACGATCGAGGTAGGTGTTTTTTTCCTTTCTGTAGAAATTTGATGAATATTTAAGTGCAAATTCTACCAATACCCTTGAACGGGGTATTGCGTGTTTCCTGTTTTTCCCTTGTTGTTTGCGTGATTTTCTTGATTTCTTTAGTAGAGGTAATTGCCTGTGAGTAGTGTAATTTTTTTTTCTCAGGTTTCATTTCCATGCTTTGTTTTTCCTGTTGGGAATTTTTCCAGTTGCCATACCTTGTTGTAGGATAGTGGAACTGTCTCTTTTGTTACTATTGAGCCTTAGTTGATAGCCAAGTAGTTATTGAGGTTTACTTGGATGATACACACGCTTTGAGCATGTTTAGTTATACTCAGGACTATGGGAACCTAGAGTAGTAGACCAAAGGGAGAATTGACGGAAGGGATTCTCCAGAGTGTCTTTTTAATCATGATGTGAGACCAAGGGGAGAATTGACGGAAGGGCTTCTCCAGAGTGTCATTAACTACGATGCGTGCCATAGGGGGAATTGACATTGAGTGCTTCCCCAAAGATCCTTTAGCACGATACGAGACTATAGGGGTAATTGGCGGTGAGTGCTTCCCCAGAGAGTCTGCTTAATTATGTAGCTGAACCAGAGGGGTGAGACTGTGTGTGCCTCCTAGAGGGTTGCTAGTACTTAGAGGTTGAACCATAGGGGTTTGACTGTGAGATCTTCCCAGAGGGTTACCTATTTTCTTCTTGTTGTTGAATGCTCACTTGTGTGCTTTACTTGTTAGAGCTGTGGTTTGTAGCTTCTTGTGATTTCCTATTTACTGCTTCTTGTTTATTTACTGCCATGTATTCATGGACTGTTAGGCACAAATCATTGGGTGGTTTCCTACTGGGATTGTATCTCACACCTTGTTTGGTCCATGCTTTTGGGCCCAAGTAGACTATGTTGCTGCAGGTATAGATAATGGAAATCTCCCTTCTACTTCATGATCTTGACTGCATCAGGAGCTAGGGAGCATGGGACCGAGTCGTGGCTCGCGATGCCGAGGAGCTTACTTTGTTTTTATTTTTCACTTGGTTTCAGTTGTATTTCATCACGTTGTTGTGTTTGTTGTTTTCCTTGTATACTTGTACCGGCTGCATCATTTTCATTATACTTATATATTTTTACACTGCTTCCGCTGTTGGTTTCTGTTGGTATGCATGTTGTTTACTGCTTCCGCTGTTTATTGTTGTTTTCTTACCTTGTATACCTTACCGAATGAGGGCATAGTTTCCCCACCGACTCACCAAGGCCCTCACTACTAGTCAGAAGCCTCTGGCATTCGGGGAAATGCACTTGAGGTCATGTGGCGAACAGGGTACGGGCACCAGTGGAGGGGATCCGGACTCGTCACATTACAAATATTATGATAGAGGGAAAGATATTGATTCGACATTTGGAAAGAGAAAAAGTTCTGGTTTATAAAAACATATCTAGAAGAAGCAGTCTATTTTTTTGAACTACCTTATTGGAGATTTTTAGTGATAAAACATAACATTGATGTTATGCATGTTGAGAAAAACATATGTGATAGTTTGATTGGAACTTTGTTAGATATAAAAGGAAAGACAAAAGATGGATTACATGCTAGATTGGACTTGATATTAATGAGAATACGTTTGGAGTTAGCTCTCGCTGTGAAAGGAATAAAGAACATATTTATCTCCATCTTTTCACACATTAAGCAAGATTGAAAAGATGAATTTTTTTCAGTGTCTTCATTGTATTAAAGTACCCAGCGGTTTTTCTTCAAATGTGAACAATTGTTTTGTCATGGAAGGATTGTAAATTAAAAGGTATGAAATCTCATGAATTCTATGTGTTGATGCAACAAATTCTACCAGTAGCAGTGCGTGGTATATTATCGAAAGTTGTCAGAAAGACAATCATCAGGTTATGTAATTTCTTTAAATCCATTTGTAGCAAAGTCATTGATCCAAATTTGATAGATGTCTTGTAGAATGAAGCAACTCTTAATCTTTGTCAACTATAAATGTATTTCCCACCCACATTTTTTGATATAATGGTTCATCTATTGATTCATTTGGTGCGTGAGATAAGAATATGTGGGCCTGTTTATTTAAGATGGATGTATCCATTTGAAAGATATATGAAAATTTTGAAAGGATATGTTAAAAATACTTATCGACCAGAGGCCTCTATTGTTCAAAAATATGTATCAGAAGAGGTGATTGAGTTCTGTGCTGATTATTTGAATGAGGTGGATCATATTGGTCTCCCTGTAACTCGACATATGATAGTTGATAGAGAAGGAATAGGGGTTTGAGGCTTAAAGGTAAAGTTAATTCCACGTAATTAAGTGATGCAAACACATTTATACATTTTGAACAAAACAGATGAGGTTCAACCATATATATCCTCACATATTATTGAATTAAAGTTACGATATCAGAAAATAAATGAAAAGTGGTTGATGATTGAGCATAAGAGGACATTTGTTTCATGTTTTAAATAGAAAGTCACCCCAGATATATCTATATCAGAAACGTTGAAGTGGTTAGCAGGGGGACCATCTCTTAATGTGATCACTTGGGCTGGTTTTGATATCAATGGCTGCACATTTTACATAAAAAACCTGGATGACAAGAGTACCATTCAGAATTGTGGTGTGATGGTATTCGTTGAAGAAGTGAATTTTTCGAGTGCCAAAGATAAAAACCCAATTTCGGCATCAACGTCATATTTTGGAGTTATTGAATACATATGGGAAATTGATTATATTAAATTTTGAGTCATGGTTTTTAAGTGTAATTAGGTTGAAAGTAATAGTGGCGTGAAACATGATGAATGTGGGTTTAAACTGGTTGATTTGAAAAGATTTAATCACAATTGGGAACCATTTATCATGGAAACACATGAAAAACAAGTATTTTATGTCATTGATCCGTCAAATGTTCAGTGGTCAGTTGTTTTGTAAGGGAAAAGATACCATTTTGGTGATGAGGATGGTTATGATGATGCTAGTGATTTACATGAGCCTTATTCATCTATTACGCAATTTCGAGATGATTACAATGAATATAAGACAGACATAGTGCATGCAGTACATACTGATCATGATGAAGACATGGGGAAAAACACGAAATTAGTCTCCTAATTTTTCTGGTAAATATTTATATTTTGTGTCTATTTTTAAAACTTACAAATGCATGCCTCTATTTTTACATATTTATTTTTGTCTTCCTTGTTTCTAATTGTTCAGTTTTCTAATGATATGCAAGTAAACAAAATTTCATTACACTTTCTAGTAGAAATTTCAGATAGAGATAGAGAGGAGAAGTTACCGAGGTATATCTATTTTGGAATATTATTAAATATTCATTAATATACTTATTTAATGAAATAAAACTGTTAATTTACAAAAAAAAATTTACAGGACTACTGATGCGTCCTCAGTGGAGGATACTTCTCCAGTTACTACTCAATAATCATGTTCTCAAGTTGGTAAACATTGTATTACACGTTTACCAAAACTATCACTTTCTCGTGATGATAACAAAGTACACAACCATTTTGATGATAATAATAATGCAGTTGGCCCAAATGATGTTCAGTATATCAGTTATATAGCGATGCAAAGCCGTTGCAGGATTAGTATTTTATATCCTAATTGGAAGTCAGTGGACAGGACATTGAAGCAACAACTTTGGGAGGCCGTGACGGTAAAATATCTTATTTTATTTCTTTTATCTCATTTTTTGAATATTATGTATTTTAAATTACATATTTAATTTATTCAATTACAGATGACATTTAATTTTGAAGAAACCAAAGAAATTAAGAAAAGACATCTCTCTTTAGCGGCAGTTCAATGGAGTGATTTTAAAAACAAACTGACAAAAATTTATGTTTTTGGAAAGAGAAGGATTGAAAGAACATGTCTTAAGTATCCATATATAGATGAAGAAACAAGGAAGCAATTTTTTGATAGTGGTCAGGAAGAGAAATTTCAGGTATGGTAATGGTTTTATATTTTAAAATTTATGCTATATTTTTCTTATTACTCAGTAGTTTATTTTTATATAACAGGCTTTCAGGAGATCTCACCAGGAGATCCAGTTGAAAAATGTGTACCCTCATACTTTATCACATGGAGGGTATTCTTATTTAGAGCAGAAAATGATTGAAGAAAAATTTGAAGCATTAAGTGCTCGACCAAGTAGTGTTTCAAAAGAGGTCTAGTTTTTTCCTCCATCTCCTCCCACTCTCCATGAGAAATGGAAATGAGTAAGAAGAAAAAAATAACAATATCTTACAGAGGAAGCTCATAAAGTGGATGATAAAATTGTAAGTAAATATTATTTATTTGTTAACAATATTTCTATTTTATAATTTATAAAAACTAATATAACCTTTTTATTTTTTATTTTAGGATGAACATCAGGAGTAAGAGACACATGGCTCTTTTACCCCTGAGGGTAGGAAAGACATCCTAGCCACTGGCTTGGGAAAGGCAGAACACCCCGGCCGTGTTAGAGGATATCAAGTGGGTGTAGTATTAGGAAGGTTTTTGGTAAGAGTAAGCAATAAAAATACCCAGAAATAGAATCCTTAAAAGAAGAGTTGAAAGATATGAAACAGTCTATGGGTGATCAAATTCAAGCAGCATTGTAGAAGGCTTTATTAGAACACTAGGAAAGACAATCACAGTCTGCGCATCCATCCTAGATATATTATTTATTTGTCGTTAATTTTTCTATTTTTTAAATTATAATCACTAATATAATTTTTTTCATTTTTTAGCCTTCTCATTCTGCTCACCCGGACTACCCTGCCTCATTTTCTTACCATGCCCCATCTACGCATCCTTCCGAGGCATATTATTTATTTGTCATCAATTTACCTATTTTATAAATTATAAACACTAATACTAGTTTTTCATTTTTCAGCATTATCAGCCTTGTCACGACCCCCTCCCCACAATGTGTACCCCTCCTGGGCCGGTAATGTGAGAAGAGATATAATGACCCCCGAGTCCCGCCTCCAGTAGGCCCCGGGTTGGCGACTAGAACCGAGGGTATAATAAATAAACAAATAGAAGGCATTACCCTCTAAGAGAACACATGAAGAAGAAAGAAATTGAATCGACTCCAACCAACTCCAACTCAGAACTGAAATATAATAGAAACCCAAGTACATATATGAAATGTCATGAAAAAGTACTACAACTGAAAGGGGAAACTAAAAGTACCCAAAAAGAAAGTAAAACAGCAGCGACCACAAGCCCGAACAGCTCCTCCTGCAACCACAAGCTAGTAGTAACCATCTTGATCTCCAACCTGCTCCAAGTGACCTGAAAAACAGTTTATATATACATAGGGTGAGTATAACATTATACTCAGTAGGATCCTCCCCAAGACTCTCGTGCAAAAGTAAAGAAAGCATGATAAAGATCAGTGAACAACAAGTGTAACTAACTTGTCACCTAAACAGGTATACTATGTTCCTAACCTCACCATGACCACTCTCTCCATGTAACGCATACAAGAATATAGCATATAGTAAATAATATCAAGGGTACCCCGCTACTACTTCCCCACTGGTTTTCCACTTTTTCCCAATTACATACGTCCTGTGCATCTCTCTCCAAAGTCTTGCCTATAGACACCTGGGCTAAACTCCACAATATGCACCTCGTGTACCACAAAGTCTTGCCCGCAGACACCTGTGCGAAGCACCACACCATCCTCACAACCAAAAGTAACCAGGTATGTTCCGAGAGCCACCACAGCCCGCATAACGTGCATCATACATCGGGTATTATACCTCAAGCCATTATAGCCCATACACCGAGTAGGGAACTTCAATCCATCACAACCTATACACGTTACACCTATAGTAGTCCAAAGGATACTATATCCAGAATATATGTGTGTAAAATAACCACAAGACATTACATCCCTCTACACACATATATGGTGAAACTAAATATTGTGCCCGTTGGCACATGTATCTACCAAGAGAAGAGAGCGGGGGAAAAGGGGGTAGTCAGCCATTCGACCTTTCATCAGAATGTTGGGGAAAACACCCCCCCTAGGGCTCAGAATCCCCGGGGTGTCAGTTTCCCTCACCGACAGGGTGGAGTAGTGTATAGAAACACAAAAAGTACAAAACATATATATAACTCACATCCACACTATGGGCATTACCTAGTCTTAGATACAACTGCAGCTAACGTCTCTCAGACTCGAGGCTGCTACTTCTAAGACTAGGTATCCTATAAGCACACAAACATTTGAATAGCTTTATTAGATTACTCCAATCTCATTTTATCAGTTCCACTATATGTTAATTAATTCTTTAAACATTAATTCACCATGAACAATTCCACATTAAACTGAATTGGCATCACATTCAAAATCAACTGCTCCTTTTAAGATTCACATCACCTTTAAATTCAAGTATCTCCCTCCCCATGGATTATCACTATTTGATCAAACTTTCATTACGAAATTACTTTCCCATATTCCAAGGCATAATAGAAAGTCATCCTATGATACTAAACACAAAGGGGGCTCAACACGGTGAGTAGATATACTACCCGTCGAGTCTTTGCTGCCTATAGAAAGAGCATAGACCCATTCTCCCTCGAAAGGCTAAAAACGGGAAGCACATGGCATACCCCGCGTGTCTTCGCCTCCTTCAGACAGAGTGTAAGCAAGACCAGCTGCCTTGAGTAGTTGGGAAAAGTAATGTAGATAAAAAACCAAACAAAACCACCAACATCCAGCCATCACATTCATCCCATACCATCATTCTTGGTGTCCTCCCCGACACCCACATGCATAATCTGATGCATCTTGCCACCCTAGGCATCATCCAATGCCACAAACACAAGTCCCCATGCCTCCACATATCACAGAAGCCATCCAGGCTCACATTACATCACAAGAAGTAGGAAAACAAACATCACATAAATGGGCTCTTGTCCCTTTAACAATCAAGAGGGTAACTCAGAACCCCTTTAAGAAATTCTCACACAATATTTTATTTAATCCATATTTAATTAGAAGATTTTTTATTCATAGGTTCCAATTAAGGGAGACCTAATCAATAAACTATCACAATTAAATAACCATGTTTTCTTCCCTAATTTGATTAACCTCAAATTAGAACAACTACAACAACATCAACAACCAGATTCATTTACATGTCTCTTTATCTTTATCCAATTAATTAACAATTAATTCCGGATTTACGTTCATTATCAATTTCCATCAAGAACGAACAACTATTCAAAGAAAACATAAATATCACTCTATCTATCAAAACATGAGACAAACCGTTATCACGGTACAAAGCAACAACATGCGATCAACCAATTATTTTAATTTGGTTCAAGTATTTAATTAGGTCAATTTCATTGTGATCCAAAGGGATCAATCATGCTAATTCTACAATTGCACATATACAATTAGATAACCCACGAATCCCCTACCTCGAAGAGTTCTTGACGTCCTTTATCCACACAACGGGTCAAAATTCTCCTCTAACGACAACTGCATCCACCAGAGGATGCCACGGTACGACAGTACCAACGAACCCCATGAAAAACCCATTAGAATAATGTAAATTACATGGTATAATATGGAAGGGAGAAACAAGAGAAGATGATCCCCAAAGGAATGACGATAAAACAAACCTTATAAGGAATATTGACCGACACAGCTCGGTTGCATCCAAAATAGAGCAGAACCAATTAGAGGATTGGGATTTGATTGTTAAACTCCTATGGGAATGATTGAAAGGTTCTAGTGTCTCTTAGCCGAGAAGAAGGAGGAAGAACAAGGGAGAATGATATCTGGTTCCTTTTTGAAGATTTAACGAGGCGACGGTTTAAGATCCAGTTAATTCTTTATTAAAAACGGATCACATTAACCCATGCGGTTTGACCAAGTAAATACATTCCATCCTTAGGAATAATTAATATAGGATTTATGGCATTTTAATCGGCCTTAAGAGTTCTTAAAACAGGGCTTTAAATGTATTTTACGTCAAAGGAAACGTCAAAGGGGCGAAACTGTAGGAAGCTAGAAACACTGTTCACATACTCAAAATTTGGCAATGGAAAGAAAAGGTCACTGTTAGACCTCACCATTCTAGAAACACTGTTCAAGTCCACCATTAGAAGGTCACTATTAAAAGGTTACCGTTCTGGAAACACTGTTCAAGTCTACCATTATAAGGTCACTGTTAGAAGGTTACCGTTCTGGAAACACTGTTTAAGTCTACCGTTATAAGGTCACTGTTAGAAGGTTACCGTTCTGGAAACACTGTTAAAGTCTACCGTTATAAGGTCACTGTTAGAAGGTTAACATTCTGGAAACACTATTCAAGTCTACCATTATAAGACCACCGTTAGAAGGTTACCGTTCTGGAAACACTGTTGAAGTCTACCGTTATAAGGTCACTGTTAGAAGGTTACCATTCTGGAAACACTGTTCAAGTCTACCGTTATAAGGTCACTATTAGAAGGTTATCGTTCTGGAAACACTATTCAAGTCTACCATTATAAGGTCAACGTTAGAAGGTTACCGTTCTGGAAACACTGTTCAAGACTACTAATACTGTTCATAGAACTAGAAACACTATTCACAGAACTGTAAATTTGGAAAAGTGTTGGGGATAAGTCACCTTGACCTCCCGAAACACCTCCAACACCACATTTTCACAAAGTAATGGACCAGATAGGTCCGAGCCATTATATTAGATACCTCTCAAAACATTCTCATCCTCAAGAATTAAAAACCAACCTAGAAGAAAAGAGGGGTCCGAACAACCACCCCATAAGATATTTCTCAGGGGAAAAGCCACCATGAGTTGTTCGAAAGCTGGAACAAAAATACGACATCCAAGAGTATGGGAAAAAAAATCCATATCCAAAAAATTCAATCATAACATCACATCAAAGGTACATAAATAAAACATGAAAGGTCTAACCACATAGGAAACATCATTACATGAAAGGAGTTAAACATTAAACAACTCTGGGTACTGACTCACGCTCCCAGGTACTCTCCCCCATGACACCGTGTCACCACAAGTCAAGAACTAAGGGGATAGAACGCCCACACAACACCTTCTCCTTGAGGTATTGGATCTCCACAGGTCACTCCTTAAAGGTTGCATCATCATCAATATCAATCTCTCCCCAATCGATAGCATCAGATTCATCACGATGATAACGACGGAGCTGTGATACATGGAAAACATCATGTATCCGACTCATCTAAGGGGGATGTCCTACTCGATATGCCACGGATCCAACATGAGCTAACACCTCGAAAGGCCCAAAAAACCAGGGAGAAAGCTTACTTCTATAACCAAACCTTCGCTGCCCACGACGGGGAGTCACCTTCAGAAACACATGATCCCTAACATTAAAATATATGGGTATCCTTCTTTGATCATCATATGATTTCTCATGATCTTGTGTTGTCTTCATCCTCTCATGAATCACCTGAACCGCCTCTGTTGTATTCTGCACTAGTTCTTGTCCGGGAATTGCTGACACTCCAACCCTAGTCCAGCACAACGGAGACTGGAAAGGCCGACCATACAGGGCTTCAAACGACGCTATACCAATGGTGGAGTGAAAACTATTATTGTAAGAAAACTCCACCAAGGGTATGTTCCTCATCCATGAACCTCCAATGTCAAGAACACAAGATCATAACATGTCTCCAAGAGTCTGGATGGTTTGCCTTGTTTGACCATCCGTTTGAGGATAAAAAGCAGTTCTAAGGCATACCTGAGAACCAAAATCATGTTGGAGACCCCTCCACACCCTATAGGTAAAACATGGATCATGATCAGAAATGATCATCCTAGGTACTCCATGAAGTCTCACCACCTCCTCTAGATACTTCCTCGACAAAACATTCACTGAGCTCAACTCCTTGATCGCTATGAAGTGGGATGATTTTGTTAAATGATCCACTACCACCCATATAGCATCATGTCCTCTCAGAGCTGGAGGTAAACCTGTAACAAAGTCCATTGAGATGTCCTCCCACTTCTACTAAGGAATCTATAATTTCTGGAGAAGACCGACAGGAACACGGTGTTCGTCCTTCACCTTCTGGCAGACTAAACATCGATACACACACTCTGCAACCGCACGTTTCAGCCCAGGCCACCAAAACTGACTCCTCAAGGATCGGTACATCTTTGTCACACCAGGATGCACTGCCAAGGGCAATCTATGGAACTCTCGGAGAACCGTCTCGCGCATCGCCAAGGGAAAAAAAAGCCTACCATGATACAACACTCGGTGTTGTTCATACTCTGACCAACCATTAGGGGCCTCACCACAAACAAATCTGTCTCTCAAAACATCCACCTCTAGATGACCCAACAGATACTCTTCCACCTTCTGTATCAGGGATGACTGCACCGTCATCTAGAAAAGACAACCTCTACCCCCCAACTCCTCCCATATCAAGATGCAAAGCTGATAGTTCTTCCATTACTCTCCAGGAATCACCAGATTCATAGAAAACATCATTACGTGAATTTTGTCTTAGTGCATTAGCTACAACATTCCATTTTCCAGGTGTATACGATATTTCAAAGTCATATTCCTGCAAGAACTCCATCCACCGACTCTGCCACAAGTTTAAGTCACATTGGGAGAAAACATACCTCAAACTCTTATGATCAGTGAAAACCACAAAGTGCCCACCAATGAGGTAATGTCTCCACAACTTCAGAGCAAACACCACGGATTCCAACTCAGGATCATGGGTGGAATAGTTGCGTTCATGGGGACGCAAATTCCGAGACCCATAAGAAACAACTGACCTCTGCTGCAAGAGAACACAACCTAGCCTTAGATGTAAAGCATCATAGAAAACATCAAACTGGACTCCCTCCGCTAGAAGACAAAGGATTGGAGCACTTACCAACTTCTCCATTAGATACTCGAAAGTTGTCCGACACTGATCAGTCCATATGAACGCTTGATCCTTCCTAGTCAAAGTTGTGAGAGGAGTCGCAACTCAAGATAAATTGGGTACAAACCTCTTATAATAGCCTGTGAGACCAAGGAAACTTCACACTTCTGACACAGTCTTGGGGGCTGCCCAAGACACCAATGCTATATCATCGATGGATCCACAACTACTCCCTGTTGGGACACAACATGCCCCAAGAAACGAACTTCTCGAGCCCAAAACTCACACTTCGACAACTTCCCGAACAACTGATGTTGGTGAAGAACTCCCAAAACAGCTCGTAGATGCTCTGCATGCTCCTCTTCAGATGTGGAGTACACAAGGTTTTCGTCAATGAAAACCACAAAAAACTTGTCCAGGAATTCACGGAACACAACATTCATCATCCCCATGATAACAGCTGGAGCATTCGTCACGCCGAATGGAATTAGAACAAACTCATAATGCCCATGACGACAACAGAAAGCAGTATTCGGGATATCCTCATCCTTTACACGCATATGATGATATCCTGACTGCAATTCGATCTTTGAGAACCAACTTGCACCCTTCAGTTGATCGAATAAGTCATCAATCAGTGGGAGAGGATGGTGGTTCTTTATTGTCACTTTGTTTAATCGATGATAATTGACACACAACTGCAAACTGCCGTCCGCCTTTTTCACAAAAAAACTGGCACACCCCACAGTGACACACTTGGCCAAACAAAACCGCACTGCTACAGACCATCAAGCTGAATACGTAGCTCTCATAACTCAGAAGGCGCCATCATATACGGAGACATAGATATAGGAGACGCTCCTGTCTGTAGCTCGATCCCAAACTCGATCTCTCGTCGAGGGGGTAAGGCTACAACCTCTTCTGGGAAGACGTCATGGTACTCCTCTACGACCCTAGGAAACGCCAACTACTGAACCTCTGAAGAACTCAACATCATCTCATCCATTATGGATGATATGGATGGAACTCGTCTATGACCCATCCGAGGATCTCGCTCACCAAAAAACACCTCTTTCTCTCCATCTGCATCAAATAAAACGACCTTCTTCCTGTAGAAATCCACAATAGCATGCACTGAATAAACCAAATCCATGCCGAGGATGACATCATATGGTTGTATTCGTAAACATAGGAAATCTCCCCAAGAGCGGTGTGGCCCCAACACTATCTCACAGTCTCTACATACTTCAAACAAGTCGGCTCGACCTCCAACTATAGTAGTCAACGCCAAGGGCACTGGAAGCCTCTCAACCTCAAGTCCCAAAGCATGGAAAAGAGTAGGTGATATGAAGGAGTGTGTTTCTCCTGAATCAAACAAGGCATACACCAAGGTAGAAAACAAGCAAAGGGTACCTCAAACGACATCTGGCTCACCTGGGGACGACAATGCTAGAGAATGAAGGTAACTGTGACCTCCTCCACGGCTGCTCTAACCCTGATGACGACCACCACCATGGTCGTGCTCTGCTCTTTGAGGATGGGGAGCATCATGGGGCTATCCTATGCCTGCTCCATCTACCCTCTAGTGATCTAAAGTTGGTGCAACCTTCTGCTGCTGCCTCGGCTGGAACTGCCTCAACGGAAGAACCTAGAGCGGAGTGCCCGATGCACGATGACTGCTCTGAAAAGTCGGGCACTCCCGCTGATGATGACCACGACCACCACAAGAAAAACAAGCGCTTGATCCCTTGGCATATCCCTAATAGTTTCTGCCTCCGGAGAAACGAGATGGGAAGGGCTGGGACCTACCCCCTGGTGAACAGAAACTCTTCTGCCCTAAAAACCGAGATCATCGGACCATAGATTTTCTTCGTGAGGAATCATGATGATTCCCCTCTCATGATGATTCGGTCCCAGCCAAAGTCCTCTCAACGACCTCTTCCCTCGCCAGCACCTCAAGATATGTCTTTAGCATAAATGGGGTGACCTGGCGCTGGATCTCTGGACGCAAAGCCTCCTCGAAATGCCTCACCCTGGCCTCCTCATCTGGTAACAGGTCTGAAGCATATCGTAGAAGGTTCCTGAAACGGATTCCAAACTCTCAAACACTGGAGCTCCCCTGTCGAAGGGTAAGAAGCTCCTGATGACTGGATGCCTTCGCAGTCGAAGAAAGAAACTCGACTCTAAACCTGTCTTGAAACTCCTCCCATGAGATCGCTGACTCCTCACGATCCCCAAGGAACAAGAACTACCACTGCCTCGCTGCTCCATGCAGCATCATCACAACCAAGGACACCCAGTGTTCCTTCCAAGCATGAATCGAACTGAAGCCTATCTCGACCTCCTCCAACTAGTCTTCTGTGACTGCATCCGAAACGGATCCCTCGTACTTCTGTAGAATCTACCACTGAAACTCTTAGAGTGTCTTCCTCCAAGTGTCATCGTCGCCAACCTCTATCCGGTGGCGATCTGCTGGAACAGCCTGCTGGGCATCTTTTGCGCAAACCTGAAGAGGACGTTGATCTGGAGCCATACCTGTAAAATAACAACTGTTAAAGCTCTTAATCCTGGAATATGGAAGACTCAAAATTAATTAATTAATTGTTTTCTTTTATTAATTTTTAGTTTAACCTATCCCCAGGTCTACCCATTCAAACACAGGTGCAAAGAAGAATGATGCATGACCATTTCCTAGGTCTCTACCCTGCAACCAGTATCACTTTGTTTAGTAGCCATCGTAAACTTAATGGTCCGTACGTCAGATCATAGGGCGCCCTAAACACCTATGTATTAGCTGGTCTCCAGTGTTTACCTCACTTGCTAAACATGAATGACATTATTGCCCTACCAACCCATGGAACCTCACGTGTTCCTAACTCCAAACTCCATCCCATCCCTCAACCTGGCTCTGATACCACTCTGTCCCAACCCCCTCCCCATAAAGTGTACCCCTCCTAGGCCGGTATTGTGAGAAGAGAGATAATGACCCCCGATTCTCGCCTCCAGTAGGCCCCGGGTTGGCGACTAGCACCGATGGTATAATAAACACACAAATGGGAGGCATTACCCTCTAAGAGAACACATGCAGAAGAGAGAGATAGAATAGACTCTAACCAACTCCAACTCAGAACTGAAATATAAAAGAAACCCAAGTACATATATGAAATTTAATTCAAAAGTACTACAATTGAAATGGGAAACTAAAATTACCCAAAAGAAAGTAAAACGGCAGCGACCACAAGCCCGAATAGCTCCTCCTCTAACCACAAGCTAGTAGTAACCTGCTTGATCTCCAACCTTCTCCAAGTGACCTGAAAAACAGTTTATATATACATAGGGTGAGTATAACAGTATACTCAGTAGGATCCTCCCCAAGCCTCTCAAGAAAAAGTAAAGAAAGCATGCTAAAGCCCAGTGAACAGCAAGTGAAACTAACTTGTCACCTAAACAGGTAAACTAAGATCTCAACCTCACCATGACCACTCTCTCCAAGTAACGCATACAAGAATATAGCATATAGTAAAGAATATAAAGGGTACCCAACTACTACTTCCCCACTGGTTTTCCACTTTTCCCCAACGACATACATCCTGTGCATCTCTCTCCAAAGGCTGGCCCGCATACACCTGGGCTAAGCTCCACAATCTGCACCTCATGCACCACCAAGTCTTGCCCGCAGACACATGGGCGAGTAGGGATCCTCAAGCCATCACAGCCTATACACGTTACACCTATAGTAGTCCAAATGATACTATATCCAGAATATATGTGTGTGAAATAACCACAGGCCATTACAACCCTCTACACACATATATGGGGAAACTAACTGTTGTGCTTGTTGGCACATGTATCTACCAAGAGAAGAGAGTGGGGCCAATGGGGGTAGTCATCCATTCGACATCCCATCAGAATGTTGGGGAACACCCCCCCCCCCAGGGCTCAGAATCCCCGGGGTGTTAGTTGCCCTTACTGATAGGGTGGAGTAGCGTATAGAAACACAAAAAGTACAGAATATATATATAACTCACATCCACACTATGGGCATTACATTGTATTAGATACAACTATAGCTACCATCTCTCAAAATCAAGGATGATACTTCTAAGACTAGGTATCCTATAAGCACACAAACATTTGAATAGATTTATTAGATTACTCCATTCTCATTTTATCAGTTCCACTGTACGTTAATTAATTATTTAAACATTAATTAACCATGAACAATTCCACATTAAACTGAATTGGCATCACATTCAAAATCAACAGATCCTTTTAAGATTCACATCACCTTTAAATTCCAGTATCTCCCTCCCCATGGATTATCACCATTTAATCAAACTTTCATTACGGAATTACTTTCCCATATTCCAAGGAATTATAGAAAGCCATCTTATGCTACTAAATACAAAGGGGGCTCAACACAGTGAGTATATATACTACCCATCGAGTCTTTTTCACCTATAGCAAGAGCATTGACCCATTCTCCCTCGAAAGTCTAAACACAGAAAGCACGTGGCATACCCCGCGTGTCTTCGCCTCCTTCAGAATGAGGGTATGCAAGACCAGCTGCCTTGAGCAGTGAGGAAAAGTAAAGCAGATAAACAACCAAACAAAACCACCAACATCCAGCCATCACATTTATCCCATACCATCATCCTTGGTGTCCTCTTCGATACCCACATGCTTAAGCTGATGCATCTCGCCACCCTAGGCGTCATCCACTGCCACAAACACAAGTACCCATGCCTCCACATATGACAACAGCCATCCGGGCTCACATTACATCAGAAGCAGCAGGAAAAAAAACATCACATCAATGGGCTCTTAGCCCTTTAACAATCAAGAGGGTAACTCAGAACCCCTTTAAGAAATTCTCACACAATCTGTTCTTTAGTCCATATTGAATTAGAAGATTTGTTATTCGTAGGTTCCAATTACGGGGGACCTAATCAGTAACCTATCACAATTAAATAACCATGCTTACTTCCCTAATTTGTTTAACCTAAAATTAAAACAACTACAACAACAGCAACAACCAGATTCATTTACATTCCTCTTTATCTTTATCCAATTAATTAACAATTAATTCCAGCTTTACGTTCATTATCAACTTCCATCAAGAACGAAAAACTAATCAATGAAAACATAGATATCACTCTATCTAGCAAAACATGAGGCAAACCGTTATCATAGTACAAAGCAACAACATGCGATCAACCAATTCTTTTAATTTGGTTCAAGTATTTAATTCGGTCAATTTCATTGTCATCCAAAGGGATAAATCATGCTAATTCTGCGATTTCACATATACAATTAGAAAAGCCATGAATCCCCTACCTCGAAGAGTTCTTCAAGTCCTTTATCCACACAATGGGTCATAATTCTCCTCTCACAACAACTACATCCACCGGAGGATGCCACGGTACGATAGTACCAACCAACCCCAAGAAAAACCCATTAGAATCATGGAAATTACATGGTATAATATGGAAGGGAGAAACAAGAGAAGATGATCCCCAAAGGAATGACAATAAAACATACCTTATTGGGAAGATTGGCCGACACAGCTCGGTGGCATCCAAAATAGAGCGAAACCAATCGGAGGATTAGGATTTGATTGTGAAACTCCTACGGGAATGATTGAAAGGTTCTAGTGTCTCTTAGCTGAGAAAAAGGAGGAAGAACAAGGGAGAAAGATATCTGGTTCCTTTTTGAAGATTTAACGAGGCGACGGTTAAGATCCGGTTAATTCTCCATTAAAAACGAATCACATTAACCCATGAGGTTTGACCAAGTAAATACATCCCAGCCTTAGGAATAATTAATATAGGATTTATGGCATTTGAAACGTCCTTAAGAGTTCTTAAAACAAGGCTTTAAATGTATTTTACGTCAAAGGAAACGTCAAAGGGGTGAAACTGTTGGAAGCTGGAAACACTGTTCACATACTCAAAATTTGGTGAAGGAAAGAAAAGGTCACCGTTAGACATCACCATTCTGGAAACACTGTTCAAGTCCACCGTTAGAAGGTCACTGTTATAAGGTTACCATTCTGGAAACACTGTTCAAGTCTACCGTTATAAGGTCACCGTTAGAAGGTTACCGTTCTGGAAACACTGTTCAAGTCTACCGTTATAAGGTCACTATTAGAAGGTTACCATTCTAGAAACACTGTTCAAGTCTACCGTTATAAGGTCACCGTTAGAAGGTTACCGTTCTGGAAACACTGTTCAAGTCTACCGTTATAAGGTCACCATTAGAAGGTTACCGTTCTAGAAACACTGTTCAAGTCTACCATTATAAGGTCACCATTAGAAGGTTACCGTTCTTGAAAAACTGTTCAAGTCTACCGTTATAAGGTCACCCTTAGAAGGTTACCATTCGGGAAACACTGTTCAAGTCTACCGATGCTATTCATAAAACTGGAAACACTGTTCACAGGACTGGAAATTTGGCAAAGTGTTGGGGATAAGTCACCTTGACCTCCCGGAACACCTCCAACACCACATTTTCCCAAAGTAATGGACCGGAGAGGTCCGGGCCATTACAAGACTAGTCACTCGGATGACCTTGCCCCATCTACTTACCCTACCCCGTCTGCACAACCTTTTGAGGTATATTATTTTATTTTAATCAATTTTTTTATTTTATAAATTTTAAGCACTAATATTACTTTTTCATTTTTCTACCTTCTCTGCCTCCTCACCCGGACTACCCTACCCCATCTGCTTACCTTTCCCCACATGCTTACTTTGAGCCTCCACCTCCTCCCTCAGATCAAGCCTTATATTGTGAGTTGTTTGTAGGAGATCCTCATGTAAGTATTGTTGAGTTAGGACAGGTGCATTTGTTAGGGGACTCGGTACATCATCATCTTATCCAGATGGGTCAGGTAAGAGTATCAGTAACTATTATTATAGATCCAACTACTCTACTACCATTTCCTACTGTGGAGATCACCAGTTTTGGGGAATGTACTTGCCATTTTTTACATTGGCCAACTGCCCTTCTTAGTTATATTTCACTTGAGGTAGGCGTTTTTTTAAATATTAATTACAAATGATTAAAAATTACTTATAATGTTTTCTAACATTTAACTTATATAGGAATATCTAAAATCAAAAGAAACTGCACAAATGCAACAAACTATTTAGGAAAAGTTGTTTGTAGATACTTCTGATATTTCTTATGGGTTAAAAAGATTATTTATGTCCTCTTCTTCCTTGCATTTTATCTATGAGTTTCAAATGATGCCCGATATATGTTGAAGAAATTATGGATTGAAATTAATAAAAGAAGATATCATGAATTTAGTTAATTTTGAAGAGATCGCAAAATGTGTGGTGTAGTTGTTTATCATGTAAGTAAATTGATGTTTGAATTTATATTTCTTTAATAAAAGATTGTTATGTCATTGACTAACTATATTTTCTTTTTTAAAGTAGGTATCTACACAAGCTTCTTTTAATAAAGGAAACAACAGGAATTTACAGCTTTATAGGTCCAGAGTATAATTCCTTGGAAGCCAAACATGTGAAGAATCGATAAAGGGTTGAATATATATCCGAGAGATTAACACAGAAAGAGATTTAGTGCTGGTTTTTTCCATTTCTTAAAAAGTAATAACATCAGCATTTTTATTAACTAATTATCATTATAATGTCCTTAATTGTGAACTTTTTGTATTATAGGGGGCATTGGAAGTTAGGCGTATTTTTCCCAAGTGAATGGACCTTATATTGGTTTTTCTCTTTATTAGGAGGAGTGCGTAAACCATTTCTCACCTTATAAAAAAGGTAATTTTTTTATAAGCGCATTATGTTTAATTTTCATTGTTTACACAAGTATTATTAGTTCATATATAAAAAAATTCAGATCATGGAATCATTTTAACAAGGAATACATGTTAGAAAAGAAACCAATGGAAATCAAATATGTGGAAGTATAGGTAATTAGTTTTTATATTTTTGTTATATATTGTTTTTTTAATTAAATGTTTTATAACTATAGTGTCATCGTCAAAATGGACATGTTGAATTTGGTTAATATATTCTACGATTCATGTACAAGGTAATCACAACTGGGCAAACTATTGATTTTCATAAGGTTAGTTGTATTAATGTTTTATATATTTTCTCCCATATTATTCTATTTTTTAATTTTATATCATTCAATATTATTGTAGGCATTCAATGATTCACAGCCTTATTCCGAATCTGATATGACCCATATTCAATGTACTTTTTCGAACTATTCGTTAAGTCTGATTAAGATTTGAGGTTTGTATATTCTAATATTTATAAATAATAATACATACGGGTAAAAAAACCTAAATCTTTTAATATATTAGGTGTTTCAACCTACTAATAATCAAATGAATACTTCAATAATAACCAACAATGAGCATGCCGTAAATGCTAGAGTCATGGGACTTTCAAATGTCACAAAATTTCTCGAATCCATTGATTGCAGGTACATGTATTTTAATTTTACTTTAGATAATTTTTGTTGATTAACTAGATATAAGCATTGAAGTTATACAAGGCATTGGACGATAAATAATGTTTAATTGTTTTTTTATATTGTGTTATTTTTACAGGGGTTCTGAATTTTTTGGGAAGTGTAATTGGAAATATTTTATAAAAAAAATAATTTTATTTATGGCGTCTGTTATTTAAATAACCGACGCAAAAAAATTATTTATGGCATTGGTTATTTAAATAACCGACGCCTAAATATTTAAAAAAATTAACTTCGGTGTCAGTTTTATGTAAAACTGACGTCGAAAGCGTGTTAAAATGGGGCTTCAGCGTCTGTTTTATATATAACCAACATCGAAGGCCAGGTCCACCCGGCTTTCGGCGTCGGTTTTAGAAAAAACCGACGCTGAATATTCTATCGAAAATTAGTTTTAGCGTCGGTTTTATGTAAAACCGACGCCGAAACACTTACTGAAATTATTTTCAGCATCGGTTTTTCAAAAACTGAAGCTGAAAACTATATTTTTTACGTCACCTTTATAAACTTCAGTTTAAAACCAACATCAAAAATTAAAAAAAACTGACGCTAATATATTTTTTTTCCACTTGTGAGAACATCTTTCCAAGATTAACTATCAATGTGAATTTAGTGAATTCTGAATTAAATTTTAAAACCAAGAGAACTAAATATAAACCACATAGAAGATATAAAACAAGTGGTTCAGTCTCAAGTCAAGACCTATTCCACTCCACTAGGTGATCACATGCCACTAAGCAGTTTAAAAAAATAAACATGATCCACACCCTGGATCGGAGTTCACAACCGTACACAAGACTGTCCAGGTCACACGACCTCTTCCACAGTTCTACATGGGTACAAACTACCAGGCCACACAGGGACCTCTTCCACACTTATCTATGGGTATAAACAAGTGTAAAAAGTTTTTTTAGAAAGGATATCATGTATTCTTCAGTTTAATGCATGATACATAGAGTGTGGTTATATAGATACACACACTACTCAAAAGCTAATAAAATTATACAAAAAAATAAATGATGAGATAATGTTTAAAAGTGATCTGAGGGGTTGTCTATGTAGCTCTAGACTTCTAGGATGAAGCAGATTTATAAATCAAGTCCTCTTATAGAAAACAGAGTATCACAAGTCAGCTTTGGTGGGTGTTCTTCATGGTGAAGATGTCGTCCATTCTGCGATTCGAGTATGCTTCGTGTGTTCTTCAGTAGTGATGAGTTTTATATGAAACTTCTCTCTTCAAAAAAATGCCTGAAGTGTTTTCTTAGTTGTTGTGATCACACACTTACTTCATGTTATTCCACTTTAATGCAAACGTTGTTTCTGGGCTATACTACTCTTTTATATTGGGGTGCATTTGTTGGAGCCGATAGGTTGCATGTATTCTATACCTCGAACCTCGTACTGTTAGGTGACATGTCTACAAAGAAACATTAATTATTTCAGTGAATTTAAAATATTCAAATATCAACGTTAGAGATTAAATTGAAAAATGACCAAACAAATTAAGAAATAGTGACACAGTTTGTTTGTAAATGGTGTCTCTGTGAAATTGTGTCTCTTTGAAACGGTGTCTAGATTGGTCACAATGTCTGGACGGTCACGGTGACTGGATGGTCGTGGTGTCTGGTCACAGTGTCTGGTTCACGGTGTCTAATTCACATTGCATGGCTCACGATGTCTGGTTCACGGTATCTGGTTCACAGTGTATCATGGTCACGGTGTCTCATTGCCACGATGTCTGGTTCATAGTGTCTCATGGTCACGGTGTCTCAGACTTAGCCAAAAATATGTATTCAGACATAAGCAGTGATATTCATAAAATGGATTAGACTTAATCATTTATCAAAGATATCATTATAAAGTAAATTAAAGATAGTTCACAACAATCAAACTAAATTCACAACACTTTAGATCTTTGGATAACTTTACTAATCAGCTACACATTTAATGTGAGATAGATTACCCGAGATTTACAAGGTTTATAGATTTAATAGGATTTGTGATCATTAAAATATGATTACTACATGAGGAGTCCAACAATCTCCCCCTATTTGATGATAAAAAATCATGTGTATTTAAAGTGTATATTTGTTCCAAAAACATATTCCCAATGTGCATATAACATATATAGATTTCACCAACTCTTGGGATTATCAAAAATATTGAATTGGAAAAGAGAAGATAAGTTCATAATGCATTATAGAAAAAGAGTTTTAGTACAGACAATAGACAAAAATACAAATGCAACAACAGTCCTATCAAAAGAGAGTAGTCACTGGTCTTCATCACTGGCTAGTCTTCACTTTGTACTTAGCAGCTGGATCAGAAGAAGAAGCCATAGGAACAGAGGTGGAGGTAGAAGAAGGGTGTGAGAGGTTGTCAGAGAATGTAAAGGAAGACCTTAAAAGATATAAGGGGCCAATATAGGTGCAGTAGATGACCGGGGAAACTGTTGATCAAGGATTACATGCTTGAACTTACTCGAGACTTGACTGACATATATATATGTGGAGGATAGGGCAGAGGTGAAGGTATGAAAACTAGTTCTCAGAGGGGCATCCATAGGAGCAACGATGGCAGTACTCTGTTCATGAATATAGGGCCTTAGAAGCTTGATAAAATCAGCAATTATCTCCCCAACATATTGCACAGCTTTTTCAAATTCATCCTTGTTTTCCTTAAACATATCCAACATATGAGTGGACTCTGTGATCTTTTGAACTTGAGTCTTGAAGGCTTGAGTAATAGTAGGAATCCTCAAATATTTCATAAGGTACTTGAATTAAATGGTCAAATCAGTGTTAGACAATATTTAGTTGAAATAGAAGTCCACATTCCTAGAAATTTCTTTCTGAGCATCATTAGAAATCTTAGAATGGATTTTCACAAAATCAATAACTCTGTCATTGTTCTTCATAACATCCAATAGATATTCATTACTAAACCTCTATGCACAACCTGAAGTTCCTATTTGACCACTATTCGAAACAGATCACTATCTAAGGAAGTTTGAGAAGATTTACTATAGACATTAGAAGCCATGACAGCCTAGGTAAGCAATTTCAGTTGATTGATCACTTTCTGAAGGCACCCCTTATAGTCATCAGTTAGCTTGTTAAGACCAACTACAATCTCACACATTGCTTTCAATATGTGTTTATTTATTCTAGCTACCTTTTTAGCTAATGAAGCTAAATGATATTGAATTAGATAGGCAATATCCTATGGGGTTTGAGAAACAATAGTCTCAACAGGATGAGAAGTATGACCTGATCTCGAATTTAGCACTTTCTGCATTTCCTCATCCATACTTCTTAGAGTCTTTACTTCATCACTAAGTAGTTTTTTTTCTCAACTCTGACTTCCTGAATCCCATGAATCATTTTGCGTTGAATCTCCCAAATGACGTTTTCCAATAGAAGTGAAGAATCTCTCTCACTTTGATTTGTTACAGGAGCTAGTTGGGTATTCAAGAGTTGTTCAACCCCATCCAAAATGGTTTCTCCAAATTCATTCAGGTAATATTTTCTCACCAAGGTTGGTGGTTCTAGTGAAGGCTTAGAGATAGAATCCGAGATAGGCTCAGGTTCTGTGGAAGAGATAGCTTTAAAAGAAGTATCCATTTTCAAATAAAACATAGTGGAAAGGTCAATACCTTTTACTGAGACTTCCTATGATTCATTCACATCGATATAACTAAGAAATATATACCATGTGTCCATTGATCTTGGATCAATTGGCTTTGGCACTATAAGATATTCCAGATTGGGTAAATTCTCCACCACAACAGTTACATCCTTATCAAGACTCAAAGACTTAGGAACTTAATTTATTTCCATGAATTAATCCCTTTCTTCCTCAATCATTTCCTTTCTATCCAATTGAAAGGCTTGTTTTATTCTCTCATCAGCAGAAAGAATGACTTTAAGAACAGGTTGTTCCTCTGGGAGTTTCTCAAGTACAGATTCTTTCATAACATGAATTTCTTCTTATATATGTTCTACCACAACATACTTTTCGGTTTCTTTAGAAACAAATTATTTTTCAACTTTGGTTTGGTCTTCAATATTATCAACATCTTTAGGAGTAGGGGCTTCTTTCTCAGTTACTACTTGAGGAGTAGGAGTACTGTCTTCCTCATCAGGAACAGTTTCTCTTATAGGCACAACTACCTCATCTTGTTCTTCATCTTCTTCATAATACTCAACAACTTCATTTGGTTTCAAACCAATATTATAAATACATTTTGGTCTTGAGGGATGTTCCACTGGATTGAAATTTTAATAGATCATATCATTTTCTTCCACCCATTCCTTTTCCAAGGATTCCAATTGATTTTCCTCATCTTTATAATAACTTTTCAGATATATAACTCATAATCGATGATAACTTCTTCATTTGTTCCAACCAATCCGTTGGCATGTTGCATGGCTGAGATAAGCCAAGAATAGAATAGGAAGGTTTACTTGGATGTGGTCTTAATCAATTCACACATGTGGTGTGTGAAATACTTACAAAGATTGGACTTATTTTCATTTTCATGAGATTAATAAAAAATATATCCTGATATTTAAGTAGTGTGAAATAGCCTTTTTGGGGCTAATAAAGTTCGGAATAAACTTAAACAGAAGTCAGAATTCTCCATCCAGTTCAGCAGTGATGGATCTCCTCTAGGTTCCATTGCCAGTTAAACATTTCAAGTCATCTTCCAAATCAAATAATTCTCATGGAGGCGGAAGACCTCTCAGGTAATCTCTACAAATACAATCAAGAGGTATCTTAAGGCATGAAGCCCATAACATAGAAGAAAATGTGTATCTCTAGCCATTTATACAACTTCTTACAACATAGACACTTTCTGAATCAAATGAAAATTGTAAATATTTATAAAATTGTGAAACTAGCTGCGGGTAGATAAGTCCATATTCATTTGGAAACCAATGTAACCAACCTTGCTAATTTAGTACTTTCAAAACAGGAGAGTTACTCGATAGAAGACACTTGAAGCATATCTATTTCTCTGGTACAACTATTCAGTTCACTAGATTTTGATTCAGAGGACCCTCGGGTGCTAACTTATGCGTGATCTACTTCTTCTTTGAACTATGGTTCTTAGGAGTTGACAACAAAGGATGTTTCATCCTATGAATTCACCAAAGGATCGAGAGAAAGAAGGTTTGAAGGGTTGAAGAAGGGTTGCGGTTTGAGGGAATAGATGGGTTCTCGAGTGAAGGATGAGTGAAACTTCTTCTATTTTATCATTTAGGAATACCAATCATCAAAAAAAAATGCGATGGAAAGAGAAAGTGTAAAATAAGTTATCACCATGATACTTGTTCTAATTTATAAATAAAATAACAAAGCATTCTCATGGTGAGACAGTAACTGACTCTCATGGTGAGACAATAACAAGTGTTTATAGGGAGATAGTAACAAGTGTTTATGGGGAGATAATAAACATGAAACAATAAGTCAAAAGAAAATAAAATATGAAATAGTGAGATATAAAATATTAAGATATTTATTTAAGGTTTATCATACATAATTAATTTATGATGTAGTATATTCTATCAGAATTTAATGGTTTGGTGAATATATCAGCAAGGTGATATTCAGTTACAATGAATTCCAAAGTGATATCACCCTTTTGACAATGATCTCTCAAAAAGTGATGTCTTATGTCAATATTATTTGTCCTAGAGTGTGAAAAAGGATTTTTCGAGATATTAATAGCCCTTGTATTTTCAAAATTTATAGGTATATTCTTGTATTGATATCCACAATCTATTAATGTGTGTTTCATCCACAAAATTTGTGCACAAAAACTACCAGCAACAATGTATTCAACTTCTACAGTAGATAATGCAACGGATTTGTGTTTCTTACTACACCATGACACTAGTGACTTGCCTTAAAAGTGACATGTTCTAGAGGTGATTTTTCTATCTAACTTACATCCACCGAATTCATCATCAGAATAACTAACTAGTTCAAATGATTGTCCTCTAGGATATAAAAATCCTATATTGGGTGTTTTCTTAAGGTATTTAAAAATTCCCTTTACAATATTTAAATGATATTCCATAGGATTTTCTTTAAATCGTGTGCACATTCACATACTAAACATAATGTTATGTCGACTAGCAGATAAGTGGAGTAAACATCCAATCATTCTTCTATAAGTGGTTTGATCAACAAATTTTCCATCTTCATCAAGATCCAACATACAAGTGGTACTCATTGGAGGGTCACTACCTTTAGTGCTATCCAATCCAAAATGTTTTACAAGATCACTATTGTATTTACATTGATTTAAAATAATACCATCATTATTTTGAATGATTTGAAATCCAAGAAAAAATTTTAGTTCACCCATTAAACTCATTTCAAATTAGTTTTGCATCATTGTAGAAAAATAAATACATAAAGAATTTCTTAAAGATTCAAAGATAATAGAATCTACGTAGATTTGAACAACTAAAACATCATTAGAATTTCATTCTATAAAAATGGTAGGATCAACTATTCATTTTCTAAAACCATTGGAAATAAAAAATTACTCAACCTATCATACCAGGATCTTGGATCTTGTTTTAAACCATATAAAGCTTTTGATTATTTAAAAATATGATTTGGAAAATGAGGATTTATAAAACTAGGAGGTTTCTCAACAAAGACTTCCTCAGCAATATTCTAATTTAGGAATGCACTCTTAACATCCATTTGATATAGGTTGAAATTCCAATGTGTAGTATAAGAAAGCATAATTATGATGGCTTTAAGTTTAGCTACTAGTGAAAAATTCTCCTCATAGTCAATTCCTTATTCATGACTAAAGCCTTGGGAAACTAACCTAGTCTTATTTATAACTATGTTACCAGCTTTATCTACTATATTTCTAAACACCCATTTTGTGCCTATGTTGAATGTGTCCTTGGGTCTTTCATCAAGTTTCCAAACGTTGTTTCTTTCAAACTAATTATGTTCTTATTGCATATCCATCACCTAAAATTCATCATTGATAACATCATTAGTGTTTTTAGGTTCATGTTGTGACAAGAAAACTTGATTCTCTACCGGATTTCAATGAGAATCTCTAGTTTGAGTTCCTAAGACTAAGTCTCCTACCACAACATCTAAGGGATGGTTCTTAAGAGTTCTGATAGCTCTAAAAAAGGAAGGACTAGTGATTTCAATTTCGTCAATTGGTTCTGGTTCATTGTGACTTATGTCTAAATAATTTCCAGAGTTGGGTGTTTTCACATATTCTTTCACAGAATGGTTTGAGGATTTTTAATTAATGTCTATATTTGATACATCATCCTCCAGGTTCTCTAGAATGGCATTAGGCTCATTTGGAACTGTTTCATAAAATTTGACATTGACATATTCTTCCAAAAATTTTGTTCTGTTATTGAATACTCTATAGGCTTTAATGGAAATTGAATATCCAAAAAAATATTCCTTCACCACTATTGGATGCAAATTTGTCAAGATTGTCTTTAGTATTAACAATATAGACTTTGAAACCAAAAACTTTGAATTAGCTAACTATGGGTTTTCGATTATTCTATAACTCATAAGGAGTCCTTTTATGAATTGGTTGAGAAAATACTCAATTGATTATATAGATTGCTGTTTTTATATCTTCAAACCAAAAATAAATAGGTAGGTCATATTCACTAATAATTGTTTTAGAAATCACTTATAGGGTTTTATTTCTACTTTCTACAACTCCATTTTGTTGAGGTGTTCTAGGGGAAGATAAATTGTGACTATATCCAATTTTTCAGAAAAAGGATTCAAACTATTGATTGTCAAACTTACATCAATGATCACTTCTCAATGATTTAATTTTAACTCCACTAAGATTCTCTACAGACTAGACATATTTGGTAAAGTAAGAGTCGACTTCACTTTTGTGAGCCAGAATGAGGGTCCAAGTATATCTATAGAAGTCATCTACAAGAACATAAACATAGTGCTTCCCATTTAAACTAGAAATTCTAGATGGTCCAAGAAATCCATGTGAACCAGTTCGAGAGGTTGAGAATTTGACACTTATTTCTTTGGTTTGAGGTAAATTTTTTGTCATTTTCCATTTTGATAGGGATTACACACTTTATCATTTGGAAACTCAAGTTTGGGTAGGTCTTTGACTAAGCCTTTTCTAGTTATCTTTCTAAGGGAGTGAATATTATAGTGTCTTAGTCTCCTATTCCAAAGCGAAGACTCTTTAGAAAATACACCTAAGCATGAAGCATTTTGAGAAACTAAAGTATCTAAGTTAACATAATATACATTTTCAGTTCTTAATGTAGAAAACATTAATTCATTTTTATAATTGAATACATTGCAAGAATCATTTTCAAATTTAACATGAAATCCATCATCACATAATTGTGAGATACTAAGAAGATTATATTTCAATCCATCAACAAACAGTACATTAGAAATCAAGACTAAGATAGAGTTATAGATTTGGCCATGGACAATGATTTTTCCATTGGCATTGTCCCCAAATGTGACATTTCCTACATCAATTTATATTTGATTCTTCAACCATTAGTAGTCTCCTATCATGTGTCATCAACACCCACTATTGAAGTACCAAAAACTTTTACAGGGACTCTTTAAGCAACATTCCTATAAAATGATCAACCGAAAATAGATTTTGGTACCCATATTTTTTTGGGTCCAGTAAAATTATTGATAACTGCTTTATGAACCCATATCTATATCATATGTTTCCTATAAGCATTATGTATTATATTTGAAAAATTTACTCTATTGGTTCTAGAAAAATTTGAAATAATAGAAAGTGTATCATAACTTGAACTAGTTGATTTGTGTCCAAAACTGGGAGTAATGCACTATGTCCAAGATTTGGAAACAAAGTTGGTTCTACCAAGATTTTCTTTGTCAGGTTGATAACCAATTCCAGTATTGTATTTAGGGGAAATTTGTTTACCTATAATTTGAGTAAGTGTATTTCTCCCAATGGTAAACATTTCTAAGTCATTATTCATCTTTTCATTGGACATTTTTAATTCATTTTTCTCCTTGAGAAGTTGAGCATTTTTCTGTTGTTCAGTTGTGATTTCAGATTTAACAGTCACAGTAAGAGCATACTGTTTCTTCCATGATTTATATTTATCTTTTAGTTCATTTCTTATTTCTTCAAGAATATTATAGTATTAATCATTTATTCATTAAAAATAATTTCAGATTCACTCTCATCTCTAGAATAGTTTGAATTATTTATAGAAGAGTCCAGTGTTACCTCAGATGTGTTTGTCATAAAACACTTATTGGCTTTGTTAGCCTATTCATCTTGTGATGTTTCTGAGTCACATAAACTGTCCTCAGAAGAACTCCAGGTTTCTTTCATTACCTTTGTATACATTCCATCTTTGTCTTCATATCTCTTTTTTTACTTGAGCTGTGGACAATTAGCCTTGATATGTCCTGTGCACTTACATTCACAACAGAAAATCTCATCAGTCTTGTCAATTCTTTTCTAGTCTTTCTTCCAACTTCCTTTTTTCTCCTATCTTCCCTTGAAGTTTGGCTTTCTAACAATTTTCTTATTCTTGTAAAAAATCTTTTGAATCTTTTGGCTAATTGAGCCACCTCATCATTAGTATCAGGGCATGATTTTTCATTACTATAACTCTCTATAGAAGCTTCCAATTTCCCTTTGTCTTTGTGTTTATAGGTGGTGGTCTTGAATGCCACAGATTTCTTTTTTGGTTCATCCTCCTCTTCCATGTTTACTTTTAGCTCCTCTTTATACAACATTAGTTTCCCAATGAGTTCTTTTATAGGTATATTGCTAATGTTGCATGATTCTATAATAGAGACAGAGGTTTCTCTCCATCTGTCAGGTAGACATCTGAGAATTCTCATGATCTGTGCTTTGGCAGTGACTTATCTTCAAAGAGAAATTACTGTGTTGTCAATTTCATTAAACCTAAGATACATGTCAGAAATAGGCTAATTATATTTCATTTTAATGTTTTCATATTTAATATTATATGCATTAAGTCTCATTTCTTTCACACTGTATGTTCCTTCATGTGAAACAGACAAGGTATCCCAAATTTCATGGGAAGTATTACATGAAAAAAATCTATTAAATTATTCATCTCCTAAAGAGAATTATAAAGAATTCATTGTATTATAATTTTTATTGTAGGCAGGTTTGGTAGGTTCATCCCAAGTGGTTCTATCAGTAGTAGGATTCATATATTCATCTATAATTGAAGATCGAATTTCAAAACCTATACTTTCTAAATTCATTTTCATTTTAATTTTCCATTGAGAATAATTGGTTACACTAAAGAATAGTGGTATATTGGGTTTAGCACCTTAAAATCTATTATCCATAATAAATAAATACTTTGAAAGAGCTAGGAATTTAGAATTAATAGAAATTTATATATATTGAAAGTATAACTACAATAACAGTTGAATTAAGTTAAAATAGATTCTTACTAAATAGCTTGTGATACCAAATGTTGGTCAGAGTAGATCACTCAAGAGGGGGGTGTGAATTGACTATTTATAAAAAATTTCTCTTCAAAAAGTATTCTTAAAAGGTTTCACCACTAGATTTAAATACAACCTAATTAATCAAGTTTATAATGTTATAAAAGATGGAATTTTCAAATAACTTCTTAGATTATTGATTAATTATTAGTAATGTTAATAGTTGTTACTAATATTACTTTTGAAGCAATTATAATAAGTCAAGACAATTAAAAATTCATTACAAGATTAACTATCAAAGTGAATTTAGTGAATTCTGAATTAAAAAGTAAAATAGAGAAAACTAAATCTAAACAGCACAGTGCATATAAAACTAGTGATTCAGCTCAAGCTGAGACTGAATCCACTCCACATGGTGATTACCTTCCACCAAGAAGTTTATATAAATAAAATTGATCCACAGACTGGATTGGGGTTCAAAATAGTACATAATACTATCTAGGACAAATGTCCTCTTCCATAGTTCTACATGGGTACAAACTAATAGGCCACATAGGGACCTCTTCCACACTTATCCGTGGGTATACACAAGTGTAAAAAGATGTTTAAGAAAAGAAATCGTGTATCATTTAGTTTAATGTAGGATACATAGTGTGTGGTTACACAGATAAAAACACCTCTTGAAAGATAATAAAATGATACAAAATAGAGAATAAATGACGAGATAATGTTTTGATGAGCTTTGAGTGGTTGTCTATGTAGATCTGGACTTCAAGGATGAAGCAGATACAGAAATAAAGTCCTTGTATGGAAAACAGTGTATCGCAAGTCAGCTTTGGCAGGTGTTCTTCATGGTAAAGATTTCATCCATTTTGGGATTCGAGTATTCTTCATGTGTTCTTTATCAGTGTCAAGTTGTATGTGAAAATTATATAATTAAAAATTCTCTACGATTTTTCTTCATTGTCGTTCTCACACACTTGGTTCACATTATTCCACTTTCATGCACATATTTTTTTTGGGCTGCACTACTCTTTTATCCTGGAGTGCATGTGGTTGATCACACATGTTGCTTGTATTCTGCACCTCATACCTCGTATTGTTAGGAGACATGTCAACAAAGAACCATTAATTATGTCAGTTCATTTAAAATCTTCAAATATGACTGTTATACATTAAGATGAAAAACGACAAAACATATTAAGAAACTGTGTCACAGTTTGTCTGTAAATAGTGTCTCTATGAACCAGTGTTTCCTTGAAACAGTGTTTGGATTGGTCATAGTGTCTGGATGGTCATGGTGTCTAGTTCAAGATGTATGGTTCACAGTGCATAGTTTACGGTGTCTGGTTCACGATGTCTGGTTCATGGTGTCTAGTTCATGATGTCTGGTTCATGGTGTATCATTGTCACGGTGTCTCATAGTCATGGTGTCTGGTTCATGGTGTCTAGTTCACAGCGTCTCATGGTCATGGTGTCTCGGACTTAACAAAAAATATATATTCAGACTTAAGAAGTGATATTCATAAAATGTATTAGACATCATAATTTATCAATGAAATCATTATGAAGTAAATCAAAGATAGTGTACAATAATCAAACTGAATGTATATCACTAAAGATCTTTGGAAAGATTTACTAAACAACTATACATTTAATGTGAGATAGATTAAATGGGAATAAAATGGTTTATAGACTGAATAAGATTTGTGATCATTAAAACATGATTAATACATGATGAGTCTAACAAATAGTATTAATAGTTTTTCATAGTTTATTTATAACTCGGTGTTGTGTGTAATGTAAGCTATCAGAGAGATATCACAAAATCTAGGTGTGTTACATTCTCCCCTATATCAATAAATTATACACTCGAAATTTGAAATTGTACTTCAAAAATAAAATGTTGATACTTTAAAATTACTTTTTAGGAAACACATATTGAAAATAGGGTTAATAAAACATCCTCTTAATAAGAGTGAAAGGGAAATGTGAAGGCCACCAAAAAATTATGATTTTGAATAGGATAAAATTATTCATATGTGAAAACATGGAAATGGAAGAGAAATAAAACCATCATGTTATTATAGAGAGTGATAGAAAACAGAGTCATTATAAATTTAACCATAAAAACATAAATTTATGACCAGATAAAGGACTATTGATTTCTCAGAACAAAAATTGGAAATATAATTTTTTTTTCAAATTCATTCCCTATAGATGATGGAATCCATTAATATTAAGATAATTACCTGGAAAAATAAAATTCATTTAATAAATTCTATTTCATAATAATACTGTCATCCTTTGGTTGTGCTTAGCTTTATTTTCACTTAATATATTACATTAATAAATGGAAATTCAATATAATTTTTTTATACCTGAAGAACATTAATAAATCATAAGATCCTCTAGTCATTCTTTAATCCTTTAAATATTTTCTAAACCAAAAATTGTTACCACATAGTATCCATTAAATCATACTTTATCTCCAAAAGATAATATCCACTGTTTAACATAATCCATTCCAACCTTAAGACTCATCCTAAATACTTCTGTCATATTCATAGTCTAAAAATGTCTCTAAATTTAAAAAATCATTTTTAACATAAATTTACCAAAATAATTTAATGTATCACTTATTGTAACATAACAAATATTTTATAACCATAAAACCATTAATGAAAATGTTCATGCTTCTAGATCATCAACGAAGATGTACTATAATGAAATCATTATATATCTCATGATTTTGATAACCATATCATCACTGATGATAAAATTCTTGAATCCAAATACAAAAGAACTTTATTTATTCTAATTAATTTTAAACCATTATCTTAGATCATAATATTATACCTTAATACCTCCATCCTTTTATTTTTATTTTTTAGTCTTTTCTGCATCATCAATATAACAATTACTTGTATAACCTTGCAGATTCTAACCATTCACCAAAATCCAAAGCAGAATGTCAACAACACTTATCATAAGGAAATATTCATGAAGAATCATTTATATGATGTATAATTAATGAAATCATGTTCTCAATGTAAGATTTCATAGGATTAACTTAATTTAGCTATAGTATTAAAAAAATCAATAGGATGATATCCTATACTTAGACTTATCCTCAATGTCATTCATAAGGTTATGTTTTCTAATACATGATTTCCAAAATCTAATTCCCAGGGTTTCTACAAAACTTACATTGATACTAACTATAATAACCCCAACCCTAGTTTCCTAGATCTCATGCCTTAATTTATTAGAATGGCATATGATACAAGTAATCATATCCCAAGGGAATGAATATTTTTGTAGTCACGGTATACTAGATATATACTGGAAATTCTCATTACAATCTAAATCATAAAATAAATGGATAATTTTCCATGAGAATGCCGTTAATCACATTATTGTAACCATCCATATCAAACTCAAAACACTTAATCATATCCAAGAAAGAAACACAAGAAAGGGGTGAGATCAAATTCGCAGTAAGGGTAATCATACAGTGGAATCTATGAGTAAATATTGCATGAACAATATGGAAAAGTAAATAGATGAAACATATTCTATTTAAATTGTCACATGAACTTGGAATCATAATCATGGATATTATAATAGTATAATAATCACATTTCATATCAACAAGTAATCTCATAATTATGGAATTCATAATAGCAGACATCTAAAACATATTATCGAGGCCTCAGCCAAGACATCTTGAAAATAAATGGGTAATGTCTCGGCCAAATACATATCTTATTTGCCTCATGAGACCTACCGTTGAATCAAGGGGAAATAGTAGGCCCATACCATTATTTACAAAGTCAAATATTTACTCATATGAATGTGGTAAAACATAAACAACATATACATTTACATTGAAAAACTATCATACAAAATGTGAATACTTTAACAATAAACCATTAATGGCGTCAAAATAGAACATCCAATGCCAAAATGATCATAAACCATTCAATAAAATATATTAGATGATATCATAACAGATCTAACTCAATTAAGCATAAGATTCAACCAAGGGTGTTTATATATATGAAAATACTCTAATAAAATCATAGATAAATTATTAAGGAAAAAATCTTATTAAACACATATGAAAAATAATTTCATATAAAAATTTCCTTTTATTTTAAAAATAACCATTATCAGTAACAAATATAAAAAAATAATTAAATATGGGTTTTTTATTTAATTAAATATTCCAGCTTATAAAGGAGTATATAAATTAAATAATATTCATGGTGGTGGGAATGTCGTTGTCATCGTGTACGTTAAAAAATAGAACATTCATTTCTTCATTTGTTAAAACATTTCATATAAAATAATAAAAATATTCATTTTAAATACCATTAAATTAAATTAAAAATAGACATAAAATTTAATTTATAGTCATTTTATATCCACATAATAAATATATAAAACAAAATCAAGAATATTGACATTATGAAAAAGATTTAAGAATTAAATCAATAAACATTTAAGATGTACCATACCTCTTTGAATATTTACATCATAAGCATCATGAACGAATAAAATTTTTAAAAAATCAAATTACATGATAATAAATTAATTAATTTAATTATAAGATAAATGGGATGTAGATCCAGTTCACAAAATAAGGTTGGTGTATGGCATCAAAATATTCCTCAATGAAAGGATATTAAGATGAAGTCCCTTTCCATGAGTCTAATTTGTCACATATGTTGTTTATATTCTTTAATAATAAAATTATGTTAATTATTTACATGATTATTAAGAATTTTTATGTTTATTATTACATTTATATTTATTATTACCAAGTTAAAACAATTACATAATTATTTAAGTCCACGTGAGACATTTTGATTATATTCGGTACATGAGTCCAAAATGACTTCAGGAACACTATCGATTGTAAACTTTTTCATTAGAGAATCATGTAATTAATTAAATTATAATCACAGTTAAATGTTAATTGTACTTTTAAATCTATCCATTATATATGGATATGAAAAATGAACTATGTTATAATCATGGGGACAATAGGTCGTACATACGCATGAGTAACTTTTCCTTTTTTCCATGATTATTTTGGAAAGAATGTAAGTATTATTTTATATTTATAGAATTACCATAATATCATTAATATTATATTTATCAATTGAATACACTTATATATATCACCAATGGGATGCGGTGATGAAAAATGAATTGAATCACTTCGTGGAACTGATTGTTCACAAGTACGCATAAACGATGTTATCATTTCTATGTGCATGAAAAGGTAAGAATGTAAATTATATATTGTTCTATGATAATGATCTAAATGTCATTAATATCATATATAAACATTAATTTCATCATTATAAATAGTATTGAGTGATTGAAAGGAAAAATGAATTATATTGGTTCATGTGGTGGTAGTCTGTCGTACACATGAATGATTAATTCTTTTACCATTTGATGTAAGTGGAGCTAGATTTAGGTGGTTATATAAACATAATAAAATATTATTATATTTAACATACTATATTTATTATTTCATCTTGAGTGAAATTTTTTTTATGGAAGTGGAAGAAGAAATAAAACAGAAATACTTGATTGAAACAATACATCTTCTTTTGATGATCTTTTTTTTTCGTAACCCCTTAAGACCACTAAGGGTGGTGTTATTCATAAAATAAGATCTCTAGAATGTTGGGACATATTATAAGAAGTTATTTGGGAATATATTGGCTAAAAAATGGGTACTTACACTACGGAAAAAAAGGCATTTAGCGGCAGGTTTTTTTCCATTTCGTGTCGGTTTGAACCACCGCTAAATCAATTGGCGGCAGTTTTGAAAAACCGCCGCGAAATCGTGCGTCGGGAAACTATTCGTGGCGGTTTCCAAAACCGTCGCAGAACGTTTCACAGCGGTTTTTTAGCGGTGGTTTTAAACCGCCGCTAAATGATTTAGCGGCGGTTTTTTTATTTTTTTATTTTTTTACCACTCCAGCAAGCTCTCCATGTGGTTAATAAACAGAATTTAATATACTTATATATATTAATTGAAAAAACAAATAATACATAAATAATAGATATAAACTCAATAATAATAAATAATAAATAATAAATAATAAATAATAAATAATAAATAATAAATAATAAATAAAAAATAAAAAATAAAAATAAAAATAAAAATAAATAATAAATAAATATAAATAATAAATAATACATAAATATAAATAATAAAAAAATATAAATAATAAATAATAAATAATAAAAAAACAAATAATCAATAATCAATAATCAATAATCAATAATAAATAAAAATAATAAATAACAAATAAACATAAATAATGAATAAATATAAATAATCAATAATCAATAATAAATAATAAATAATAAATAACAAATAATAAATAATAAATAATAAATAATAAATAATAAATAATAAATAATCAATAATCAATAATAACCAATAAATAATAAATACATAATAGATATAAATAATAAATAATAAATAATAGATATAAATAATAAATAATAAATAATAAATAATAAATAATGAATAATAAATAATAAATAATGAATAATAAATAATAAATAATAAATATTAAATATTAAATATTAAATATTAAATATTAAATAAATAAATAAAAATAAATAAAAATAAATAAAAAATAAATAATAAATAATAAATAATAAATAATAAATAATAAATAAATATAAATAATAACTAAATATAAATAATAAATAAATAAAAAAATAAAAAAATATAAATTATAAATAAATAATAAATAATAAATAATAAATAATAAATAATAAATAATAAATAAATATAAATAATAAATAATAAATAAATATAAATAATAAATAATAAATAATAAACAAATATAAATAATAAATAAATATAAATAATAAATAATAAATAATAAATAATGAATAATGAATAATGAATAATAAATAATAAATAAAGATAAATAATAAATAATAAATAATAAATAATAAATAATAAATAATAAATAATAAATAATAAATAATAAATAATGAATAATAAATAATAAATACATAATAGATATAAATAATAAATAATAAATAATACATAATAGATATAAATAATAAATAATAAATAATCAATAATCAATAATCAATAATCAATAATGAATAATAAATAATAAATATTAAATAATAAATAATAAATAATAAATAATAAATAATAAATAATAAATAATAAATAATAAATAATAAATAAATATAAATAATAACAAAATATAAATAATAAATAATAAATAATTAATAAATATAAATAATAACTAAATATAAATAATAAATAATAAAGAATAAATAATAACTAATAAATAATAACTAATAAATAAATATAAATAATAAATAATAAATAATAAATAATAAATAATAAATAATAAATAAATATAAATAATAAATAATAAATAAATAATAAATATAAATAATAAATAAATAATAAATAATAAATAATAAATAATAAATAATAAATAATAAATAATAAATAATAAATACATTATAGATATAAATAATAAATAATAGATATAAATAATAAATAATAAATAATAAATAATCAATAATCAATACTCAATAATGAATAATAAATAATAAATAAAAAATAAAAAATAAAAAATATTAAATATTAAATAAATAAATATAAATAATAAATAATAAATAATAAATAATAAATAATTAATAACAAATAATAAATAAATAATAAATAATAAATAAATATAAATAATAAATAATAAATAAATATAAATAATAAATAATAAATAAATATAAATAATATATAATATATAATATATAATATATAATATATAATAACTAATACATAATAACTAATAAATATATATAAATAATGAATAAAAAATAATAAAAAATTAATAAAAAATTAATATAAAAAATAAAAAATAAAAAATAAAAAATAAAAAATAAATAATAAATATAAATAATAAATAATAAATAATAAATAAATATAAATAATAAATAATAAAAAAATATAAATAATAAATAATAAAAAAATATAAATAATAAATAATAAATAATAATTAAATATAAATAATAAATTATAAATAAATATAAATAACAACTAAATAATAAATAAATATAAATAATAAATAATAAATAATAAATAAATATAAATAATAAATAATAAATAAATATAAATAATAAATAATAAATAACAACTAATAACTAATAAATAAATATAAATAATAAATAATAAATAATAAATAAAAATAAATAGTTAATAAATATAAATAATAAATAATAAATAATAAATAACCAGTTACAAATAATAGATAATAAATAGATTAAAGTATATTATAAATAATAAATAATAAAGGAAACACATGAAAAAGTATGAAAAGACGTGATAAGGGATGGAAAATCATGAAAACTCAAAAAAAAATGATGGAGAAGCATATGAAGAATGAGGCATTAGAAAGAATGAGAACGCATGAAAGCTCATGAAAACTCTGGAAAACTCCTTAATAATTCAACATAATCATCATAATAACCCATAAAAAACCATTGATAAAGATAACAAGTCATGGAAACCCAAATAAACAGTAATAAATGGAGCTACCGTTAAAACCCGTCAAAACGGTCATAAAGAGTCAAAAACATTGGACTCACATTAACAGAGATAACTTATGATCCGAGAGTCCGTTTTAGATCTGCGACCTGTAAAATCTAAGATCCTGAAACGATCTTCGACCTAAAAGGTGAAAGAGTCCGAATGGACATGCGGATCGGATGTTATGACCATTTAAAAAAAAGCTGACGGGGGACGGGTGCTAGAAATGAGGCATTGAAAAACATAACAAACCCGATACCCACTAAAAAGGCCATAACATATGATCTAGGAGTGCATGTGGGCGCCACGACCAGTCAAACTGAAGCTCATGGAACGAGCTATGATCTGGCAGGTGGAGGAGGCTGAACTGACACGCGGATCAAAAGTTAGGTCTGTTTGAACACAAGTTCGACGGGACACCGGTGATGGAAACGTGGTTTTGGAGACCTTCGGATGGGTTTTTGGGGTCGAAAAATACGAAAAAATTATACTTCTATTGAATTGATGCATAGCTCTCTTCGCTGGCTTCGATTTGATATGTGGTAGAGCCAAACGGACACCCGGAGTGAAAGTTATGGCCATTTGAAGTTGGAGAACCTTTTTCAACTTTCTTATAACTCTAATATCTTCCACACCTTAGACCGTCTCACAGTTTTGATTATATGTGCCTCTATATCTCTTCATGAGCTTCGATTTGACTGGTCGTGGCGCTTCAACGGACGCCAGAATCAAATGTTATGGTCGTTTTAGTGATTTTCGGGGTTTCTCGTGTTTTTTTATTTTTTTCATTTCATTTCGCGGCGGTTTTACTGAAACCGCCGCTATTTAGCGGCGGTTTTTTAAAAAACCGCCGCTAATCCTCGAATAAAATTAAAAAAAATAAAAAAAAAAATTAATTTTTTTTCCGTTTAGCGGCGGTTTTCTTGTAGGTGTAAATAGAAGAGAATAATGTATGTCCTTTTATAGGAGAGGGGAGGGACACTCTTGAAATTATTCAACTTATTAAATTAATATAAATTTATTTTTATTCCGAATGGATTGAAACTGATTTATTTAGAATATGGGAAAATTAGGGGTCGAAATAAACTCATCCAATAAACATGAGATATGTTTTGACTATTTTATAGTCATTATCTTTTTGGTTTAACCATTATTTGACCTTTTTAATTCTTATTGTGATATAATGTAATTAAAAATTTGAGGGTTAATATAAATTTTATAAAATAAAAAATGACCAACAAGTAATTAATTGATGGTATTTTGAGAATTATACCAATGTTTTTTTCCAAATTTTATATTTTTATGAAATTTTTTTCATTTAATAAAGTATTATTTGTTTTAAAATTTTATTAAGGTCATTTTAGACACTATTCATTACTTGAGTTTTGAAAAATATTATAACAATATGATATCATCGAAAAATATATTTTAAGTGATCACTATCATGTCAATAAAATCTATAAATTTTTTGGATGACATTAATTATATCATATTATATATATTTCATTATTTTAAATATCATTTATTTGATATTTAATTTAATTAAACAATTACTGCATCATGATTGTGTATGTATTTAATTAAATTAGTTCTTACCTAAAAATAAAAAAATATAAAGATAAATATTAAAATATTATCTTTCTAAATACTATTTATAGTCAAACATACACCTTATGTGACCGCATATTAAAAAAAATCACTTGTAAAAGACAAAAGTATTAGAAAATTGACTTTTCTATGAATTAAATACTATAAATGGCATAAATTCATCGAAGTGGATCCAAGAGCCCATAAAATCATTCCAATGAAGATTTTTATCAAAAGTAATGTATCCAATAAAATTTAAACATGTGTAATGTTAATGTTTCAATTATTTATCATATCAATTTTCTAATTGATTCCTGATTTACCCAAAACCACGATCATAAAATTACCAATATTACTATTCATATTTTATACAAAAATAAAAGGGACCAATTTAATAAATTTTTAACTTCCTATTAAAAATATTTAATAAATTTTTGAAAATTAAAAACACATAATTGGTTAAAAATAATTTAAAATCAATCATGTAGAGAGAACATAAAAAATTTGTTTTTTTAAAAGAAAATTCAAAAGATAGAAATGATTTTATATAAAAATTCAATTTCAATTTGATTCCAATGAACTAAATTAAACTAAATGATAAAAAATTATCCATTTATACTTTAAAACCAATTAAAAATATAATTTAAAAATATAAATAACAGTGTTCAATACAATTAATTTTGATATAAATATTTTATAAAATACAGAAAAAAATAATTTCATTTTAAAACCAAGAAAATGTAGAGGTAATTTTAAATATAAAACAAAAAGGTATAGGAAAGATATGTTCCTAATGAAAATAATGAAAACAGAATATTTTAACACTTTGAAAAAGAATACCCATATAGAAAATGATAATAAATTCATTAAAAATTTTAAACATGGTAATATATATGGAACTAACCTTAATAAAATTTTGAGGTATATATATAGATGTTCAAAAAGAATATTGTTAACAATGACAAAGAAAAACATATGTTCTCGATAGAAAAAATGGGTTAGGGTTTGTTTCACTTACAAGAAACCCTTTAGTTAAAATATGGGTCAAGGGGAAATTAAATTTCTTGGGACATTTAAATTCCAATGAATATCTAGATAAAATGATAAGATGTTATAGAAATAATTACAATTCCCTAAAGGTGTTAACATTCAAAAAAATCTTGATTTAAAAATAATATTTGTATCCAAACCCTTACAGTTTGACTAATATTTTAATCCAAAAACTCTTTCAAATTTAGTTTATTTTGATTATTAATTAATTTAAAAGCAAAAATAATATGTATCTATAAATACCCATTAATAATTTAAAATAAATTAATTAGTAAATAATCACAGAATATTAAATATATAATTTTTTAAATTAGGAATGTTGTCTGAAGAAGTTAAATTTGAGGAAATGAAAACCCTAAAAAATTAAACATTTGAGTACAAAATACATGATTAAAGGAACAAGGAATATAAAATTTAACATGATAAAATAAAATATAATCATGATAAAAAATAATAATAGGATGTAGATACACTATTCCAATGAAAACATTGTGTATAATATGATATATGTCTTAAAAGATTGTAAATTTAGATAAGAAACCCATACATTGTTTCCCCATAAAGTCTAATTCAATTAATTATAATTTTTAACAAATATAAATGTGGTAATAACCAATTTTGGATACTTTTTCACACATATAACCTTTCATAAACATTTTTAAAATTATTATCTACATGTATATTAGTGATTTATTATTGTTTTTTAGTATCACAGGTTAATATTCTATATATTTTTTAATATGTTTTGTATTATAGGTTTTTTTCTTACTTATTATCCATAATTCCATCTGTTGTAGATCATAAAATATTTTTTAATTTTTTTATAATTAATTATAATGTTATAATTTCATTCTATGGGAGTTTTGGCTATAAGCTTTAATGATAAAATTGACGATGAGCATGTTGATGTGATTTTTAACAAACAAATGATGGTATATGAGTTTAATATAAATGTTAACATTTTATAACAAAAATAAAATAATTATTTACTTATATATATAATTTATTATCACAAATTATTTTGTTCTATTAATTCATGATATTATTTTATATCATTTTCAAGTTGGTTGTTAGACCAACAAAAGTAGGAATATTCCTTGAGTAATGGGTGATTATTATTATGAAAGTGGTTTATTTGGGAATAATATATTTATTAAAAAACATAAATGATATTATTAATTAATTATAACGTGTTTACTAATATTTTAATATGGTATAATAAGTAATAAATAAAATAGATGAAAAACTAGATATATTACTTTAGGACAGTGGAAGTCCACACAACACACAATTAACATTTTCATTTCACATAGAATGAGAGGGAAATAAGGTGGATTTTAATTTTTATATTCGTAATATTAAATATATTATATTTTTCACATTTATATTTGAATTTTATATTTATAATTCATGAAGATAGGTGGGGTTGATGAAATAGATGTCTCATGGATTCGATAATCCATATAACACACAAATGAATAATTCATTTTTATTAATAGAGAATGGGAATTTTGGATTATAGTTCCATACATATAATAATAAAATGTATTACATAATAAATATTAATGTAAATTATATATGGGAATTTCAAATTGAAAGAAAAATATGACAAGAAAAATAAAAAGTGCTCATATTAAACTCCTTGTATTTTTATGAGAGGATTCCTCATAAATGGAGGTATTAAGATAATATATAATAAAAAGAGTCAATATGAAAAGGAAATGGAATATAAATGAATTAAAAATTAAATATTTTAAATTAGAAACGAATTATTAAGGGTTTATTGAAGGGGTTGTGAGAGTAACATTTTATATTTGGTGATAATGGAATTTTTGAAAATATTTCAAATCAATATAAAGAGGAAACATGTTTCACATGTATAAATGATAAAAAAAAAGGGAAATAATGTAGTTGGGGAAGATAAAGTGTCCAAATTCTTACAACCATTCATTTTTATTGATGTTTTTAACATATTTTTAACTCTATTACCCCAAAAAATTTCACTTTTACCATTTTTGTTTTACCATGGTAAATAATTTTTACCTATGTAATTTGATTATACTAACTAAAAATTAAATGTCCCTTATCAAAAAATTTAGACGTACATGTTTCTAATATAAATTCTAGTTTATAACATATAATTTCTACCAATAATAAATGTTAATTTGAACATTATACCTTGAAATGTATAAAAACACATTTATAGAAATAATATTCTAAGATTAAAATTTACGTATAGAGTAAAATTATAAGATTATTATATTTTCAGGATATAATTTAAATTATTATAAAAAACAAAAAATATGCGTATTTATAATAAATCCAAAACAAAATTTATTAATATGGTATTTAATAAAAAGATTAAACCCAAAAAATTTGATGAAAAATATTACATAAGCCCATAAATATTAATCATAGGTTCTTAAAAAGTTAAAAATATATATTTAAGACATATGTTTTTCCATATAAAACACATCTTTATCAAATAAATAGTTTTATTAACTTATAGGTCTATCTTAAATAATTATAATTTTTTTTGTAGAAACGATATTTTCACTACTAACTTAATAATAAAATAATTAATATAAATTTTATAAAATTAATCATAAAATAATGAATAATTATAAATCCAAAAGATGAAGTTTTTTTTCAAAATTAAATTTCTATATTTTTATTTTAATCTTTTAATTAAAATAATAAAATATTTTTATAGGAAAATAAATTTTAAATATATTAACAATTATTATTCTTATTTACATCCAATTACTACTAAAATTATTATTATTATATTATATATATTATTCATCTAAATAATATATTATATATTTAGTTTCTTTAAATAATTAACATAAAATTTATTTTTTATAAGAAATATTTGTGAGTAAAATGATATCATTAATGTTGTCAGTGCATTAGTAAATAAAAATCACTTTTCATTATAAGACAAAAAGAAAAATGTGTCAAATACTTCTGATAAATAAATTATTATATTTATAATTACTTTATTATATAATCCCAATTTATAGTTATATATTCCATCATGATATTTCTATAATATCTAATCATAAGGTATATTCTTGATGTAGGTGAGGGTAGTGATTCAGCTAGTATGGACCACATGGAAATTTCCATGATTTAGAATTTATCTGGCATACAATTTTGATCACAATATAATTGTTTTAGTTTAGCTTAGTATTGGTTTAAGGAAAATCCTTATAACGATATTAAATTTATAATATCATAAAAATATTCTTTATAATGGAAACTTCAACTACCTAATGTCACTTAATTCATTTTCCATTGTAGATTTCATAATATAGACACATCCTATTATCTCCACTAATTAAAACAATATATTATAATGTTCAAATTTTATTTTTAACATATCATATTTTAATTTATGTTTAGTATTTAATTTTGAATAAACTGTTAACTTAAAATTTACGTATTGAAAATACATAGTGAAATTTCAGGCCGTTAAATCACTCCCCCTAAAAAAATAAACAGTGGCCACTCATGTTTAATTATTCCTAAATAATGAATGTATGTGTGGGTATTGATAAAATATTCATTATTCCAGATATAACATATAATATGATATTTACCTTACTATCTTTGGCTATATCAAGTTAAATATCTTTCCTCAAACAACATTAATCACTCATACAATCGTATACCCATTTATACATTCTAATCATATATTGTCCATAAAATACCATTACCAAAACTATTATAATATTAATGACATTAAACCACAATGAGATTATATATTCCTAAAAAAAACTAATTATATATTTTACCTTAAAATTTATTAATCACTAGTTTAGAAAACTACTAACTAGTTAATATATATCATATTCCTAGAAATGAGATATATTTCACCAAAAATATCATGGATGAATTTTTCATTTAATAAATTGTATGAATATAAATACTATCTAACTAAAATTTATTAAAATAAATTAACTCCTTATTACATGTAAGTCAAACATATATTAAACCTAAGAGTAATACATACATCAAAAATGTGTTCTAAAATAGTTACTTGAAAAATATAACAATGTCATAAAATCTATTTGAATGGTCACTAAAAACATTTAATTTATGTTTCCAAACCATTAAATAAAAACTAATAAAGAAAAATCCTTTTATATTTCACATAATCCTAATAAATTTTATAATATATTAGAATATCATTGATAAATAAAACTCACTAATTAAAATAACTAAGACTTTCAAGATTTAAATTATAATATAATATCATCCTCACTACCTTAATTAAGACTTGGAAACTAACTTTTTTACATCATAATTGACATATTCTATGATTCTAAACAATTTTTTTATTCTCACATGTTAAGTTACAATACATAATGGTTTCTAGATACTTACCTTTCTCATATTTATTTCCTTGATCAAGATTCAACAAAATACTAAAACCCAAAATGGTTGTCAATAAAATCATCATAAATGATATTATGAATATAAAATCTAAATTCTAATGTGTCCTTTTTTAATTACACATTAATTTCTTGCATTTATAATTTCAGTTAAATCCAATTTAATTTAAGTATGGTCTACTATAGGACTTATCCAAATCCCAAAAAGAACTGTCCCAAAATTATCCTGATCTTTATTATAATATTCTAAATTGAAAATAGTTGTAATTTATACACTAAAAGTTCTACATACACTTTATCTATAAAACAAAATATCAATTAATATATTCCTTAACTCAAGGAAATGTATATTTTAATATAAGTTATACATGGTCATTCATTATTATGTTTTACAACCTGATTATTTATAAAACCTTCAGAATGGTTCATAAAGAGAATGTGAATTAACTAAAGCATATCCCCCAAGATTGTCTAGTCAATATTTTAGTCTATGTTCCACTCATTACAAACATAATTAAAGATCGATTTCATACCCAATTAGTAGTTTTTAGAGTGATGAACCTAGGGTGAATCTATTATAAAACCACATCCACTTCCCATTATCTATATATTTATGTAATTTATTGTAGAATCACACAATATCTTCCTTATCAAAACATCAAGAAGTTATCCTATATTATAATTACCCTTTAGACACATACTAAATGGTTTTAACTAAATTTCACTTATAATAATCCCTAAAATATTTAATATATCCTTAAATAACCATATTTTTCATCTATACCTTTGAAATTTTGATCAAACATAGCTTATAAACATTTGATGAAATTTATAACACATGATTTATCCTCAACCAGTAAAATCCTTACCACAAAATATAACTAAACCCTTCTATAATACCAACTATTTCTTCAAAAATATGTGTCCATATAAATTAATTGAATTAAAACAAATATTATATTACATACATTCCCAATACCTTTTCTGCTTAGTGTTTTAGATAATTAAGACAAAAAATTAACTAAAAAACCATATCTTTTTAACTAATGAATAGTTTTACCATTATATAAAAAAATCATTGATATAATCACTTACTCAACATATCACAAAGATTATCCTTTGAAGATACTCTTTTCGAAAAATATTATGTACAAATTTCTTTCCAAACCATGGGAAATATAAAAATAAGATAGGTGTGATCTTAGACACTCAATAAGGGTAAACATAAGGGATAAAAATCCAAAATCATAAGTGATCATATTAATATAATATGGATATAATAATGATATATAATAATTTTATATTGAAAAAAATCATAGATCATAATTCATGGAATTACACAAGATTTTATAACAAAATTTCCATATATTAATAAAACATGGAATACCTGAGAATTATTTCTGAACTATTGGTTTATGGAAACCTCAAATTCATGATTCACACACTTCCATGAATGTTTGTGGGAAAACATAATTGTCCCCACACATACATTACCACCGTGAGTCACTCACATGAACCCACTCTTTAGAACAACTAAAATTTTCACATGTATACATATCACACGAAATTTGAAATTTTTGTCAATGAATTGTGATGATATATAGGTTCACAACCATATTCATCAATACATATAAGTTCCACATGAAAATCATTCACCGATAATTTATTTAAGAACCCATGAAAATGAACTGGGTTTCATTATAATTAAAATTAAAAGAAATCAATTTTTATTGTATAATGAACTTATTGAAATAAAATGGGGTTTAAATAATTTTCATATGGAATAATATAAATAAAACATTAAAAATAATAACATGATAATCCCATGGAAAATAAGTTGGTTTAAAATGATATTTCGTGTCTTTATAGGTAAATACTCTTTAATATTAATATAAAATCCTATAGTTTTTAAATTATATGGGTAATGGTTATGGGGTAAGGATAATAATTTCCCCAATAAATTGATCTATAAAATATTGGTGAAAAAACATCAATCAAAGAAGTCATGAATATTTAATTCATCGTGGAGAGGTATTATATGATAAATTATAGTTATATAATGAAGATGGTTGTGAAAGAAAAAGTAGATGATGATTTTTCCTCTAAAAGATAAAGAAATAAAATAATATATATAGAGAAAACTATTCTATGGAATTATTTAATGAATTTCCAAGTTCAACTATTAGATATGTAAAAGAATAATGGATTAGCTAAAAACACTTTTATAGGTGATTTATATTTAAAATAAATTTATAATTTAGAAAAATTCACGATCATTTTATTGAATTATAAAAAGAATTATTTTATATGATTTGGAGAAAATTAATTTCTTTTAGAAACAATGAAAATGGACATATGAATTTTCATATAATGTGACAATTGTGGAGGAAATATATGTTATCATGGAAAATGATAATTTTTTTTCTCTACATACATTAATGAAGCTGGACCATAAGAAAAATGTTGAATATTTCATTAAAATAGTTAAATAAGGTAAAGTAGTAGGAAATGACCTAAAAAATGAGTTATGTATAAGGAAATTTTTAATATCATCAAGTGAATAAAAACATTGAAAAATAGAGGTTCATGACTTAGAAAAAAGGTGAGGTCAGTTTCACTTACAATAAACACTTAGGGTAAAATATGGGTTAACGGGAAATGAAATTTTGAGAGGAAATGTAAAAACCAATGAATATAAAACAAAATAATGAGTGGTTTTTGAAATAATACTAACTCTGTATATGAATTATATTTTAAAAGGAATACTTATTTAGATATATGATTTTCAATGAAACCCTTATAGTTTGAGAAACATTTTAATCAAAATCCACTTTCAACATTGGCATATTTTGGATTTAAATACCCTTAAGAAGATAATATTATATGGAACATAAAATCACAATTAATGTCATAAAATAAATTATTTTGGAAATAATGACACCATATTAAAAATATCGTGATTCACAATAAAATTGATGTCTTAAGAAGATAAATTTGTGAAAAATAAACCCTTTCAAAATTTGTAATTATTGATTCATACCTACAAGAGAGAAGGAAATTCAAATATGAAATTAAACATATAAAATATAAGGGAATAAGGAAGAAAAATATATTAAATGGTAATATAATCATAATTTCAAAGAAAAATTGGTGTATAATAACAATTCTACCATTTCAAAACAACTAAATATTAAATCTGTAATTAATATCATTCTATGGGTTTTTTTGTATAAAAACTAAATATGAAATCAGCAATTAATATCATTAAATATTTTTTAATGAATTAAAGTTGGTTCCTGGAATTCACAACAATTCATGCATTCTAAAACAGAAATAAAATACTTATATACTTATTTGTACTATATATTATTTATTATTAATATATCATATTCATCCTTTATATTATTTTATATCATTGTTTAGGTAGGTGGTTAGACCACCTCAAAAGAGAACATACCAGAATTAATTTAATTATTATGATTATGAAAGTGGTTTATTTGGGAATAATAACATTTTAAAAGAAAAATTATTATATTATTTATAAAATTTTAATGCGATGAATAATATTTTATGATATTTTAATAAATAATAATTAAACTACATTAAAAATGAGATATATTACTTTGGGGATATAGTAGTCTTCATTATGCACCGTTAATGATTTAATTACTCAAATAATGACAGGAACAGAATGTGAATTATATTTTGTCAAATGAAAATCATAATTATATTATATGTATCAAAATTATTCCCCCATCTATCTTTTATAATCATTGGGGATATTGAGTGGTGAAAAAATGGAATTCTCTACTTTATAGAGGTAGTAGTTTGCACAACACACGATGGATGGTTTTATTTTTATAAATAGAAATGCAGAAATGTTGTTAAAGATTAATTTTTTAGAATAGAAAAATTCATTATAAAATACATACTGATTTAATTATAAATTAATTTAATGATATATTTTTGGCAAAGTAATTTAGGAAGGATAATAAGTTAATATAAACAATGAGTACTCATGTCGATATCTTTTCATTTTTCTTGGAGGATTCCTCATAAATAGAGGTCTGGAGACAATATATTGTGACTAAAACATCAATAAAAATTAATAACATTATAACTTAATGATAAATTTTTGGGTTTCAATAGGTAAAAATATAAAGGTAGTCTTGATGGGGGGGGGTGACAGTTCCGTTTTATAAGTAGAAAGAATGTTATTTGGGTAAATATCTCAACTTAATATAAAGTGAACACATGTTTAACATGTTAAAAAGGCTCATAAAATTGAAAAATAATGGCGTGGGTGTGATATAAGTTATATAATTACTCAAAAATAATATTTAGACATGTTTTAAAACTACTTTTAATTTCTTCACTCTTAGCATTTTCACTTTATCCATTTTTGGTTTTACCATGCTAACTAATTTTTACATAAGTAATTTAACAGTAATGAGAAATAAAAAAATTAACCTTATTACAAAATTTTTACACAATAATTCAAAATATGAAATCCATTTTATTATATAAAATAAATATCTTTAATAAAAATATATATTAACATTAGTGATTGAAATGTGTAATAACCTGTTTTTTCCACAAGTGTGTTTTTAATCATAAAAGTTATGTATAGAGAAAAATTGTCAATTTATATGATTTTCATGATATAAATTGTATAATTTAATAAAAAATAAAATATATTTTGATTTCAAGAAAATCTAAATACATGATTTTATAAAAATAATAATTAATTTAAAATAAGTCCAAATATAAATTTTATTAAAATATATTACTTTTTTCTTTAAACTTTTTATCACATGTCTTTCCAAATTCCAAATTTTATTTTTTTAGAATGTATATTTTACTTCATAGTAAAATATTAGATCAATTTAAAGGTTTAAAAAATTATAGGACTTTATTATAAAATTATAATGTTAATGTTTTGGTAAAAATATTTTTTCACTTTTCAACTAACTATTGACTGTTTTATAAAAATCCCAAACACCCATCATTAATATATATATATATATTTTAGATAAAAACTATGTTTATTTTTTTTAAATAAAATTTTATATTTTTTATATTTTTATTAAATAAAATCTTAAATATACTATGGAAATGTTTTTTATAGTAAAATATTATTTCAATGTACTAACCATTATTACTAATATGTCCTATCAATTTTTAATAAAACCAAAGTTATTCTATATAATATATATATATATATATATGTTATTTTTATCAAAAATATATAATATATTTATTTTCATTAAATAAGGGACATCAAATTCATTTTTATATAATCATTTTTTAGAATGAAATTCTCTCTTTAATGTAATTAAAGAATTATAAAATGAACATACTTTTTTATTAAAGATTCAAAATAAAAAATACATAAAATAAATGTGATAAATATTTTATTTCATTAATAATTTTCAAATAATTAAATCATAATTTCCTTGTATATATACCCTCATGATATTTTTTAAATATCAAAGTATAAGGTAATATCTATATATAGTTGAGTGTGGTGATTCCACAATATGTATCTCTTAGAAATTTTCATGAGTTTGAATTTCTCTCACATTGTATTTCAATTATACCATATTTTTTATTTGGGATTGGGATTGGTCTTAGGAATACCCTGTTGGAGAAACATCCTTTCACGGTTTAAAAAATGATATTAATAAGGGATACTTACACTAGATAATTCCATTTCATTCAAATTTATTCTTCGATTTCATAATATTGTTAAATCCTTTTATACCCATTAATTTAATGGATCTATTATAATGATATAATTTTATTTTAACATAACAAGGGGTTTTTTAAATTTTATGTTGCCTTTAAATCCATTAACATAATATTTACATATATCAAATACATTGTGATATTACATGTTATTATAGAGTATCTCCTGTTTCTCGACTTACATATGTGTATACTCTTGGAATGGGGAAATCTATGGCTAATTCAGTTAACAGGAAATCATCATTAGTTGAGATGTTAGACTGTAAAGATGAATAATAATTTATTTTTAATCCCTAAGAGTTACATCAAGATTTATTTGAGGAATATGGTACTGTAATTTTAGAACATTGTGTTGTTACTAGATCCTTAATGGATTCACTAAAGAAGAGTCATTATTTGGATTTTTATTTCATGTTTAACCATAGAAAGATATTTATTGGGAACAAGGTACATGGATAGACCATGTATGATTATTACCACATGAAAAAGGTTGGATTCATGATGGATATATTCTATATATGATATGTAGTTATACATGACTTTGGCCTCTCTCATTTGGTTGTTCATTAATGTTTTATAATGATATATCGTTGTGTAAAGTGGAATTTTTTTGGCTAGATAAGAAGAGAAGTGTCACTATTGTTTATCAACATTTCGTATTTGTTAACCAATATAAGTAGTCATAGTCTTGTTGGTATGTCTCTGTATTTTCATATTTTAGTATAAAAATGGGATGAGGTCATATTGCAGTTTATAATGAACCTTATACAGTCATTTGAAGCCAGAAATACAGTTTGGATGATAGTAAAACAAATGTGGCATATTTCTTTTTTAGTATAAAATAGAGACACTATCATGAACTAACCTAGAGAACCCACATAAATGGTACCCAAATAAATTATTAGATGGCTTGAGGGGAATATCTAATCACCATTGGATTTATAAAATAACCTGGGTATGAAAAAAAGAGGCAGTGATTTTTCCACAATAATGAAAAATCAAATGATAATAAATAAATATAAACCGCAAATATTTTGTATTAAAAATCAGTCAATATGCGTAAAAACTTTATATGTTCGACAAGAAATCAACTATAACATCATAAAACCAATGAAAAAACATTATATAATATCCTCCTAATAGGGGGATGACATACTCTATCTGTCACCACCAACTCATAACGTCCTACTATCAAGAATACCCACCAACTCTATGTGGTTTATTAACTTTTCATTGACATAGAATAAGAAAGTCTATAAATTACTGATGGAAAATGTAGCGTGTGAGCAACAATGACCCAATAGAATATCACTAGGAATTTCATTGGAAATCCTTATCATATAAACCCAATTAGACCCATTTTAAATAAAACATGGAATGATAATATTTTAACGATTCATATCTAAAAAATATTTTCCAAACCTTCATATATAAGTATAAGAAAGACATGAATAAGTTTTTTTATAAGAGAGAGACTAATAAATCACTTCATAAACATGGGAATGTATATATAATTTTAATCAGTTTCAATCATAACAACATAGTTATATGGGAAAAAGTTAGTTCACATAAGGCTTATTTTCACACACATTCTCAATTAAGTACGACTCCAAGTGTGAACACAACCCTAAATCATAGTCCAATAGGGAATAAATATCACTCGTAAGTAATGAACCACATAACCTCAACAAGCATAGTCATCGTTATCTTTAACAATCCATTTCTAGGTAGATCAGATACATTCCTAGATTTTATTTCCAAGGCCACCCACCTAATAACCATTACTCCCATGTGCTTAAAAATAACCAAAAAGAGAATGGGCTATTATAACCCCAAATTTTTGTTTCAAAAAATTCCATTTGACTTAAAAAAATAAAACATAGGTTGGTTTTCATCTAAACTCAATCCTTTCAAAATAATTTATTTCAATTCAAATTGATAAATCATTTCTTTTCATCATTTATCATGATTCATTATCAATGACTTTCGTCAAATCATTAATTAATTTCCATGTTATTTTCTAGAAATACAGGAATTATTTGAATATCTATAACTAAAGAGTTTTAAGATACACCATTCCATTTCATTAAAATTATCACGAATCTAAAATCATGATTTATAAATCAATTGAAATGTATTTGAAATTAAAGAAGTAATATTGGTATAAATTGATATGGACTAACATAAAAAAACTCCTATATCAATCATTTTAATTATTATACTTAATAAGGGACACTCAATCAAAGGGATATCAAAGGAAATAATTAATTAAGAAGGGATCTTAAAAACACAATTCTCGAATAATAATTGTAAATTCATTATATCTATATTACTAAGGGAGATAGAAAACACATGCGACAACATTTCTAGAAGAACTCCAAAAAAAATGATTTCATAGGATATAAATGCTAATTAAATGAATGATATATAAGAAATCCAATTAGATTATGACATATACCTTATATTGAGGATCAACATCCCCAATATAAGGTTTTATTCAAGGACTAATGAGTGTATCTATAAGATAAACAAATAATGAATGAAATAGGAACATATATTTAATTATATAGATCCAACACATATATATCCATCTAATTCAATCATTAAAAGACAAAAAATATCAAAACACATAAATGAGGGGTATCCTTAGATAATTTCTAATTCTAAAATGGTATGAATAAGAGAATAAGGATGTGTTTTGGTTCTAAAATGAAATATATGAATAATTTAAAAAACATCACAAGACCTTATTAAATGGTTTGTCAAAAAGTTCTCCCATTTCTATGATATTAGAAGAGCCACATGATTTGGATGCATAGTTAAATAAACTATACACCAAACATGAAAACCCCATATATCTCGAGTTTTATGATTTGGGATAATAATTCACCTCCTCTAGAACACCAACCTAATAATCCCAATTTCAAGGGGTATACCATCGTGGATTTTTCTAACCATGTGCCCACTATGAACAAGACATGAAAATAATAAAAATATCAAAAAGTCATCCAAAACTACCCATAAATTGATCGAAAGGAAAATCAGTAAAAAAGTTATGTATGTACATGAAATCATGTGTAGAGATGTTATAATTCACCCACCCATAAATTCTTTATTCCTACAAAAATACTCATCAAAAATACTTTTCCACATTGAAATGAGGCTAATTATCTCTCAAAATTTTCTAACAGTCCCAAATATCAAGAGAATCATTACCATGTCACTCCAGAACCCAAAAAAAGGGTAAAAATTTAAATAAAGAAACTTGATATGGGAATCAATTACCTGAATAAGATTCTTAGTCATTGTAATATCATGTTAAAAATTATGTTCCCAAAAATTTATAAACCAAAAATGGGTCTGAAAGATATTTCTTGAGTTGGGACACATGAATCATGTTATGGACTGATTTAATTTGAGATGGAAAATCCAAATGTCAGGACATGTTTCTAATCCTCTCAATAACAAAAAATGGTCCCACGTATCTTACTTCAAACATCCAATGTTTTGTAAATTTTTGGTGACCCAACCAAGGAAAGAGTCTGAAGAAATCATGGTCAAAAATTAATAATTTAAAATGACATCGATGATGTTTTTTAAAGTAATTATACCATATATTTATTATCACAAATCAAGGATTAATAATCTGGATCTTCATCTTTATATCTTTGACCAAATTATGGTCTATAAGGTAATATTTACCAATTTCTAAAAAAAATTTTTTTTACAACTCCATCCACATAAGGCCTCAATGTGTACAATTTTAATAGATTACTTGTAACCATTGTTTTATGAAAACTCAACTAGTCCCAAATGGAAATCCCAAACTTATCTAATGTCAAAGAAACATGAATAAAGCATTTCCTCAAGAAACTATATATACCATTCCATCTTAACATCTATCTAAGAATAGTACATTGTTCTCAATTTTACCTGGGATTCCATCACCCCTAGAGGCCTCTCCAATAATGTGGTGTGAATCCAGGATCACTCATGAATATAATTGGAAATGGAACCCCATAAAATCTAATGATATCATGCACATGCATATTTATCTAGTATACAACATTGTTTTCATCAGAAAAGTTAATAAAGCTAGATAATTTTGTTAACAATTATATCACTAACCAAATCATATTATATTCACATGGATAACATAGAAATATAATAGCGAACTCAATTGATTTATAATCACATTTTCAATTCAATACAAGAAGGTGTTGAAGCAAATACGATGGATTTTGATTCATGACCTTAATATGTAGGTAGGTATAACAATGAGAAAAAAATTAAATAATGTCCCATTTCATTCATGGATACTAAAATAGATTCCACACATCATACACATATTTTTTATTTCTAGGTAAGCCACCCAATGGGAATGATAAAAATCCCCCATCACTTTCTTCCCACTAGGTGATAGAATGGAAAAAATGTTCCTAAAGAAATGGAGACCCATTGGTCATTTATAAAATTAACCAATGGCCTCCCCATTATATAAATTATCCATAATTCTTATGAATTCATCATAATGATTTCATTCTATTAAAATAGTCAGGATAAAAGATTATTTTTACTAAACAGTTTCCAAAACAACCTTGTACTGATCCTATTGGACTCCCAAATGAATATGAGCATATAAATCCATGAGATTCCAGTCTTTATATTCCATCATAGATAGGGATGGTAGTTTTATACTCATCGGATTTGCAACAATGATCCCCTCTTTAGGGGTATAAGTAATGGGAAAGTAAAAATACTTTAGGTACTCCACCCGAAATCTCGGGTGGAGATTAAAATCCTTCCTAGGGAAGATATAAGTCATGTTTTTATGATTGGAGAAAACATTAAATATTTATCCAAAAAAATAAATGTCACAAAATCTTAAGATATTTTATCACAAATGTGATTTAATGAATTTGTGTGGGATAGTAATTCTTATGAGGAAAAATCTTATGGGAACCATAATCCAACACATGATAAATCTACATAAGAACACAACACAAACTCATCAATAAAGCAAGTAAAAGAAAAATGTAACCCATTCCATCCTCTAGAAGAGTACTCAATGGAGCTAAATTCAAATTATTCTTCAACTCAAAGAAAGAATTATGATATTTTTTTATACTAAATAAAATTTACTTCCTTGCAAGTAATAGAAGTAAACAGAAAAGAAATATTAGAAAACACTTTAAAAAACTTGCAATAATATCCTAATAACTCTATGAATCTCTAAATATCATTGTCATTTGAAGGTATCTCCCAATACATGATATATTTAAACTTTTCATTATCAATGAATATGCCATGTTTTGAGACCATTTTCCCCAAGAAAATCACCTCCTTAGTACAGAATGGGAATTTTGACATCTTAACCTAAATTTGGTGATTACATAGGATATGTGAATCCTCCCTCAAATGAAACACATAGTCCACCTCATTCTTATAGTAAACCCACAAGTCATACAAATATAAAATAATGAATGAATTGAGGTTCTGGTGGATGATTTTTCTCCTCAATTCCATAATCTCTGAGGGAGTATTGGGTAAACTAGAAGGCATAATCAGATATTAATAGTGTCCATACCTTCTTCTAAAAGAAGAGTCAGGGATATCAAACTCATTGATCTTAATAATGTGTTCACAATCCCAAAGATCAACCATAGATAAAATTTTGACCATTTTAATCAGATTAAAAAATCATCAATCTATGTAAATGAATACATGTTCTTGATCATTACCTGATTGAGTTTCTAGTATTCAAGACACAAGAGAAAAATTCAATTTGGATTCTTGGTGAAAATCCATGGTATTGTTGAAGGCAGTAGTATACTATAAATGATAGAATTTTATATCATGTTATCCATCTGATTTTTAAAATACTTAATTCCCTTTGGTGTTATATGGTAAGAGTGGATAGATATAGGTTGGGTACCAAATATCGAGAAAGTAGAAAACTCTAAATCCCTTTCCAATATAAATCTAAAAACTATGATGGAAGAAACACTTAAATTCATTATCCACTTGAGTAATTTCACTACATGAAGATTCAAAATCCTTTTCAAAATAATACAAAAATATCATCCTACCTTTCTTCATTATAGGAGGTCAAACACATATATCCCTCGAGCTATATTCTCCCATAAAAACATGTTACTCTCTATCAAGGGTAGTAAAGGAGACCCTCCAAAGAGAACATTCAATATAATCTATATGAACCAATGAATAATACATTCCAATAATTATATCCAAGGAATTAATCTCAATAATAAAAAACTCATAAATGATCTCAGTATATGATAAACAAAATTCATTTAAATGGAATCAAATACCCAGCTATTCTTCATCCTAAGAGGCCTCACAATTTCCATCACATAAGGCATTAGCTCTATAGAAATAGTTGAAAAATCCAAAGTGAATGTTGATATTAAAGAATGGTAGGCACTAGTATCAAATAAATAATTCACTAAAGATGAAGAATTTATAATGGTACCTCTTAATATTTGAAGATCTGTATCATTTTCATCTGGGGACTCTTCCATTGTGTGAAGATGCTTTTTTCTTGATGCCTATGGTTGTAACCCTATTGTTCCTGAGGAATATGTCTATTTTAGAGATACTATTAGTAATAACTTACCTATACCACTATATGGTGTTATAAAAACATCGAAGAGACTCTACAAGTGACCTAAGAGGGAAATGGTCTAGCTCCTTGGCCTAAATATTGGACCGCACACACTATTTCTTCAATATGGTTCTAGTCAAATTAAGGGTTCACACTCTATGGTTTATCATCATCTCCCTTATTATGTTTTTTTGGATTTCCTCTTGGGTGAATTGTATTACAAAACATTAATAAATAATGTGGACACATATGTAAAGAGATATATGAACATGAAATTAATAAAGAAGAACTCAACATTGGAACATAAATATCAAATTGGAGTTCAGGAAAAGTTATGAATTAAGTCAAACAACTACATTAAGACACTTTTTTCAAATCACCTATGGTATCTTAAGGCTAACTATTTTGAGATATAGTTATGAAATTGATCTTAACCCACCTATTCAGTCTGAACAATAATGTCTCTTATCTAACATTACATCATAAACTACACACCAATATTCAAGAAATAGAACAACCCCTATAGATAAACATTTATCATGAACCAAACCAGAAAACCCACCAAAATGGTACCAAAATCAAACATAACATAAACTGAAGGGAGTCCCTGACCCCCACTAGTTGCTGACTATAACCTAGTCATTAAAAACAAGGGGGAATGAATTCACCAAAAGAATAACAAATATAATGATAATATTGGAAAATAAACAATAAATAGTATATATGAAAATAAAGACAACATGTGTAAAACTCCACCTAGTAGAGATGAAATAAACCAAAAATCTAAAAACAAGTTACATTTTCACAAAAATATCTCCTCACAACAGGTAGAACACATACTCCTCCCACTATCGATAACTCATAAGGCACCGCTATCAAGAACACTGACTAAAATTTCATTTCAAAAAATCTAATGGAAAGTAAATATTAGGAACGAATAAGAATTTTTATCAAATTGGTATAAATAGATAATATCATAAAAGTTGGTATGTATGAGTCATTATTAATCATTTTTAATCATATCACCAGGATTATAAAACCCATGGTTATTTAGTTTGAGTCTCACAGTTCCACATATTATTAGTTAAGTATGGTTCTAGGTTTGAAAACATATGTTGAAAATAGGAACATTGGGAATATGTATCCATCCTAAAAAATGAACCCTCTCACCTCATGACATTTAGTCACTATTATCATCATCAGACCTTTTCTTGGTTTATCTACTACATACCCAACATTCATATCTAAGGTCAAAGAACAAACTACCCAAGATATCATGTTCTTTAAATAATTAAAACATACAAGGGTCTTTCATTATTTTCAATCTATCTCAAATAATTTCAATAAACCATTTCAATTGTTCGTAGGTTCAAGTTTCAAAAGAGGTCATTTCATTTTAAAACCAAGAATCAAAGGATTTCCATCAAAACTCATGCCTTTAAAAATAAGTAATTTCATTTCAAATTCAAAAAAACTTTTATGAAATTTTTTCTCAATAATCATATCCAAATACTTTAACAAAATCATTAATTTAGGTAAAACAAATTTTTGGGAAATACTCTTTTTGAATAGCCTTAATCAATGCTCTTTGATACCCAACATTCCAATTTAAAATATTTATCATGATTTTTAAATTATTTTTGGTAAATAAATTATAAATAAATCTCAAATCATGAAAAAAATAATTGTTTTAATTGATAGTAATTTCTGTAAGAAAACACTATCATCATCATTATTATCATAAAACCCCAAAAATAAAACATTAAATAAAGGAAGATGAAGTGATAGATCAATCAATAAAGGATCCCAAAAAATAATTTTTTGTTTGAGTCACTAATTAATTATCTCTAAAAAATTTAGAGATGGAGATAAATCACATACATTAGTGATTCATAAATAACTCCCAACATCCAATGATGATCAAGACAAAAAATCCCAACTACATGATAGATATATCAGTTGTCCAATTAGATAATGAAAAATAGTAGATCTACTATCAAAAGCCTTGATCTAAGGTAATATTTTTTGGAAGAAGAGTAGATCAATATGATCAATTAGGAATGATAAATAACTGGGACATAACTTAAAAAATATTGATACAACATAAAAAATCCATCTAAATAGATCATAAAAAGGTAATTAAACCCCCAAAAAATCCAAGATGAGTCACCTTGGTCGTGATCCCATTGCAACATGACAAGAACAATAGAAAAATACATGTTTCATGTCTAAAGTGAAAATTCATATTATGTAAAAATTCATTGTATGGTTTTTTCCCAATGATTTTTCAAACCATTATCACCATTGTGGGATACTAGAAGTTCTACATGGGTTTCCAACATGGTTTAAAAAACTATGATCCATATGTGATAAACCACTTTATGGTGATTTTTATGGTTTGATGGGATGTTCACATATGTTGGACTCACCATGTACCAAACCATGTGCCTCCTTTGGAACTCCAAGCCAAAATGCATAGTTTCGTAGGTATAACCACATGGTTTTCTCAACCATGTATCAACTATCCATAGGCCCAAAAACCTCAAAAAATATCATAAATTTACCCAAAATAGAATGTGATAATATCTAAAAAAATTAATCAAAATAAATAGATTTATATACTTTAAAGTGAGCATCGATATGTTATCGAGACTCTTTAGAAGTTGTATATGTATGGTCGCATTATAAATTATAGGGTTATATATAATATTATCTCAAACAAAGACACAAGATTCAACCCTCTAACAAATATGGGGTAGTAGAGGACACTAGGTAACCATTCGATTTTCAATTATACATATCTTTTTTAGACTGGTAGGTATTCAGATCACACTATCTAGATTTTAAATTTTATGTCCTAATATTATATTCATCATTTTGGTAGTATATTCATTGAACATATAGATCTAGTAGGTAGAACATATTGTAACTAATACCAAGTTTCAATATATATGTAATCATTTTAGTCTATGTTTTATATAACTTTTAGAAAACTAGGTGTCATGTTGTTGTGGTGTTTTTTACTTCTTCAACAAAGAAAATTTTATTAGAAAACATATTGATTTAATCTAATTAGTATATGATTATCTGAAAATAATGTTGGTAGAATTCCCATTCATGTGTTAGTAGAAAACTTTTGGACTTATGATTTGGGGATCATTTGTTCTTATAGGGTTCTCTATTATTGTGACAATGTAAACTGTGATATAAAAGAATGTTTGTGTTATAATTTTTAATAATTTTTTTAATATTTATATAATAGGTGATATTTTACAATGATTAGATTTAACTTTATGGAATGATATAATGTATGGTATATTTTATATATCTCAACTGTGATGTGAATCAAACATATCTTGTGTTCTTCATTATGATAATACTAATATGGAGGTGGATACAACCTTTATTCAGTATCTAGTTTGTATATTTAATCACTGAGAGAGTATCATTTGAGTAATATTTTTTATTTTTAGTGTACTGTGGAATCATTATCATGATCAATATTAAAGAAAGGAGAAACAAGTGGATTTGAGTTCTCAATGGTTATGATTATCTACTAGAGGATCTTAAGGATACTTATTAGCGAATATAATCCTTATAGTTGAGTGTTTATAAAAAATTCATATATTTTTAATTTGGTGGAAATTGAATTTAGTGTTTTTGGATTTTATAAATCCATTTTTTGATTCGGTTATAAAAATATATGGAAAAAGGGTTGAATTTATATGTTTATAATGGAATTAATATTAATTTATTATATAAAAGGCCACTATAAATTTTGGTGGGGGATCATTGAGTTTCTATTTAGCTATATAGAGGTAATTTTTCAGTCTATAAATGTAACAACCCAAGATCTTATGGCATATCCCTTTTAAAATTTATCATCTTTGATATTTTAAGCCTCACGTAACCCCGAGTTTTAAATTGTCATATACTATTAAATATAATCATTAGAATAGTAATGTGACCATTAGGAAATGTAATATGACCAATATAATAGAAACTTTGCCAGTGAAATTATAAATATAATATTGGTATCTTATAAATGAAAATATGGTACATGTATATCATGGAATATGTAAATAAATTATTTAAAAATGTTAAATTAAGTGTTATTATTTTTTGAGTTAAAAATATTTAATTATTATTTTATAATTAATATAATAATTTAATAGAAAATATATTTTCATTAAATAGGGTAATAAATTAACATTTTTTTCTTATGATTAAAAGATAATTTTATGTGACCTTAATTAAATTTTCACAGTGTCATAAAAAAGGTATAATATTAAAATAAATATATTCCAAGTAAATGATGATTTTATTTAAAAATTAAATTTATCATATCTAGAAAATTATTCTCATAAAATTGAGTTCATTTTTTAATTTTATACATCAAAAAATGGTTCAGGTGAATTTTTTGGGATTTTTCTAAAATACTTGAATTTTTGTGAATAGTGAAATACAGTAATTTATGGTATTTAATACATACTTGAATTATTGAGTCATAGATGATTTATTGATGATATAATCCCATGATATCTTACTCAGATAATTATTATCAAATATTTAGTGATTATTTTCAAACAATTCAATTTATTGAGGAAAAATAATAAACCAATGAATAACATATTAAAAAACACTATTCTCCTCCACTATAAATATCATCTCATTCCAACTATTCTCCTAATACATACAATGAAATTAATTTTGATTATATTATTCCAGTTTCCTATCCCAATCCTCTCCTATATGTTATTTTCTTTACGGTCCTACCGGAATACCACTTCAAATTTCCTTAAGGATATTCTCATGGAAAAAAATTCAAGAGGTAAATCCATTTTCATTTTCTTTCAATTTTTCTAATTTATGTTCTTGTTATTATATCCTTACCTATTATGTAAAAATATATATAAAAACTCTATTATGTTATATATACTATAATTTAATTATTTTAATGGAATATTCATAACCAACCCCTTTCTCCTTCCCCTATGTTATTCTAAAAATGGAAACCTCATATGTGATGAGCCAATTCACCGCCATCATGGATGATACAACTTTATTTTCCATTATCACCTTCAAGGATGGTTATAAAACATTATTATTGTTAATCCATATTGTATTATAAATATTATATTTTATTTATTATTATAGACCTAGTATATATACATTATGTTAATTAATAAGACAAATCTAGTTCATGATGATCGTAAAACCTTCTAAATAATATAAAATATTATCATTAAAATTATATCTAATCATCCCCATATCTGAAAAATAATAATATTTAAGTCCATTCAATCATTTTTGTCTTCATTAATACCATATAATTTCATTTCAAGAGAATTATTTCCATTTTACATGATATTCCATATATGTGTAAAAGAAAATCGATAGTTGAAATGGCTCTGAAGTTACTCAGCGCTGCCGACGCTCTTTGCGCTCCACCTTCCCCCCATTACACCAAGGATTTATCCTATTCTTCTTCTTTATCTCAGTGCTCTCAGTGCTCTATATTCTTAAATTTATTCTTTTGTTATATTTTACCTCACTTCTCTAGGTTTTGTCTCCTCTTCCATGTCTCTTTCACTCCTTCATTCGAGCGATGCCTCCTTGATTTCCATGGCATCATTTTCTCCTTCATGTATCGATTTATCCTTTACCCCTTATTAAATGATGGTTCTCATTGGTGTGGGACCATTATCCTCTATCCACCCCTCTTTCTATCTACCCATGTGCTTTGGACCTCCATATCCGGGTTTGGGTATTGGTGCTTCTGGGAGTTTGGGTCAGCTTATGTTTCCCTTACACTCCTCTGCCCTTACTGGCCAACCCATTGTGCTTGACCCCATTTTGGTTAGGGTCTATCAGGGTTTCAAGTTCTCTTGTGATGGTGTTGGAGGGGGACTGGTTTTGGACTCATTTACCTTTCTCCTTTGGCACTGGCTTCTTCATTTCATACAATTTCAATGCTCTTTGTGTGGAGTTTCTTCCCAAGGGTGTTCAAGAGTGTTCTTTTGGTTTATCTGTTTGAATTCTATGTGGTCACTAAAGCAAAGGATGAAGATCTATGAATATTTGGACTCTATCTAGGCCTTAGTTATCCAACTCTTCTCTGATGTCATGTTCCATCACTCTTTTCCAAGGTGGTATACTATGGTGGTCTCTATGGGGTTTTGGGATGTGTTTTTTAGTGGATGATGGTTTTCAGGAGGTGCGTCTAGCATGGATTCTCCCCCTTTGGGACCTCGGTGGTGATCCTTCTTGCAGAATCTTGGTTGAAGATGTTTTTTAAGTGGTCATCGTTTGTTTGGATGTTTTCCTATCTTGGTTTGTTTTCGTAAATGATCTATGTTTGTATAGTCAAGGGTTTGGGGTCTGATGAGAGCTTGGTTCATCTTGACCAAAGGCGATGATAATGACAACGTTTGGTGTGGAATGTGATGATGAGATGATTACAAAGTTGATCTGTTGATGGTGGAGATGGAATCATTGATATAGTGGACTCAACTTTTCATACCTTGATTCATGGTTTCTTGGGTGGATCGAGTGATTTTTGGGGTTGGTCACTGATACAACATTACAGCTATGATTTCTCCAACTTTAAATTTTTCTTGGTCTTCAAATTTGCTTTTTATTTTTTGGAATTTTGAATCTGTGATCATTTACCTACTATAATTTGGACTCTGATGCTTCCCAATCATCCACCAAAAAGTGGTTTGATGAAAATATTAAAAAATAGCTTAAGGTTAAAAGTAAATCGAACACGAAAACCAAATAAAATAACACTATCGTACGATGAAATTGAATCCCATAGCTCAAAAAAGCCATAAAATAATATAATAAAATTATAATAAACAAAATAAATGTTTAATAGGTTATGTATTAATTTATAAATGAATATAATTTTGTTATCTATGACATTAACTTCTATTGTAGAACTCTTTCAAACATAAGGTAAGGGTTTCTTCCCAAACTTCCATTTACTGTTTGGGTTTCACTTTATCTCTCATTACCCCAATGCAATTATTCTTAAATTTTATATACTTATTCTATATTCTTTCTTATATATCCCAAACTCATGTATCCAGATCATTTTATACTACCTTTTTGTAAAATACATGATTTTATAAGGTTCCCTCCTCAATTCTTCCAAATAGGAGAACCGATTTAAGGTAACATCCTAGTTTGTAACATGTTTTGAAGTTCTCTACATAATCTATTTTCATCTTCCATTATTTTTCTAAAATCAATAAATTTTTCTTCCAAAGATATCTTTTTTCATTTCTGGTTTTATATAAACAATCACTCCTTGGAATACTCTTTAGTATTTCCCATAAACCACACTAAATCGACACATTTCTAAAGTATTATAAATGTTCTTTTAAGAGGTTTTCAATTCAATTAAAAATAATTTATGCATCAAATATAATTTCACTTTTTCTCCCTTTTATTTTATAGTATATTCATGTTGCAGTCATATTTTATGCAGAATAAAAATAAATTTCCAAAAGAAATCGTCCTTCAATAGTAAAAAATGGTATTTCTCTAAAGAAATCCTCGATGATTTTTAGGGTATTTTCATATATTAAAAACCCTATATTGAATATTATGCATAATTAGTATTGATATTTTATGATATGACCAACCATATTAAATTAAATGGATTATGATCAGTTTGACTATGTATGTTCTATCTTGATACCATTCACCATATTACTTAGAAGGGATAGTGATTATGTTTACCAATTGGGGTTTTTATATAAATTTCATGTCTATATGTTATTTATATTTCACCCCATTCATATGAGTAATTAATTTTAATTATTAATTAATGGGTGGGGAATACTATAGTCCCTCGATGCATCAATAGGTCTCATGACAAAAAATAGAAATTTATTAGGCTGAGTCCTTAACCGTTTTTTATATGTCTTGGAAGAGGCCTCGATGATATGTCTATGTTGTCAAGAATTATAAAATCCCTCATTATTATATTTTTAATTGATAATGTATGTGTTTAATCGACTAGTATGACACCCATGGTTATGTTTCATCTTTATGTGATTATTTTATATAAAATTATTTATTCATATTTTATTCCGTTCATATTACTCCAAATATTATGTTCTAGTGGAATGTTTTTTTATCATTCACTATGTCATAATATTTATGGTGGCTTCTTAATTATTCATTACCCTTCCCAAGAATCTGATCTCACTCTATTTTGATGTTATAATTTCCCCTGGATGAAAACATGTGTATTATTAATGACTATCAATGATAATATAAAAGTTTATTGGTGTTTTTAATGGAGTTTCAATGTCTTCTTTCCATTCATGTTGTAATGTAACAAATATTTTTGTATCCAGTTTTCCAAATATTTTAAACTAACTATTCCTTCAGGATGTGACTTCAATATTTATTATTCAAATTTAATTAAGGAACCAACTTTGGGCTGCTGGGTTTGGGGTCTTTAAAGTTTGTATCAGAGGAAGTTTAGTAGAAACATTAGTAACAATATTTTGAAAACATAGAATAGAAAACATAACCCTATGATACAATTTGAGAATAATTATAGAGTAAAATCATATAATTTTTTGTGTGGAAGAGATTATGTGTGTCTTTCTAGAAATGCATCTATGTTTGGATACTACAAGTGGATTTGGTTCTAGCATAGATGTAATTATGGGTAATAAATATGAAAATCTATGTCTATCCTAACTCAATGTAATTTGGCACATGACATAGGACCTTACGTTCCACCCATTTTGACACTCATGGGGGATATTCATAGGATAATTCAAATTTTATTCAGAAACCATAATGAATGAAGTAAATGTAAAATATCCCCAAGGAATCCATATTTATGATTATATGATCAACTATGCATCATTATTTTAATTTATGTTGACTGTTACTAGTTAAAAATTATATATTATGATTAATAATATAATATATTATATGATATTGTTTAGAAATGGCACCAAATGGAAGGAATGGAAACCATATCAATGCACATATCCCATGTACTGATTTCCCTCATATAAAAGATAATGATGTAGCAGCTAGATCTACAATTGATGTTGAGAAACTTATATCTATATTGGGATAGGTGACTCATGTTATAAATAATAACCTTACCCATATAAAGCATCGTAATACACAATGTGGAAGAGAAATGATAGAGTAATTTATGTGATAACAGCTTCCATCATTCAATGGAACTACAAACCCATTTCTAGTGGGGTAGTGGAAAATTTCCTTAAATAATACATTTCTCTCTTTAGAAAGTAATGGAAGTGAGAAGCTTATCATGGAAATTTATCATTTTTCAGGATATGATGATCAATGGAGGTCATTGATTCAAACCAAAAAAAAGAGGAATAAATTTCAAATATGGAATGGAAAGATTTTATGAAAATTTTGATAGAAAAATATTTCTCTCGTGAATAGTGAGTGGATATGGAGATGATATTTTTTGAGTCTAAAACAAAAAGTGGATGAAAACATTGAAAATTATGTATCCAATTATATATGGTTTGAAGGACATGTTGTAGATTATATACATAACCAATGGAGAAATATTGATCGATTATTTTTTGGTTTCAAACCATTCCATTTAAGAGCACTTGTCTCCCAAAATTACTCATCATATGAAGATATAGACTCATGCACTATCAATACAGAGAAATAATTTTCTAGGACTATAAATTTAAGAGAAAAATAGAAGAATGGGGAAATGGAAAAAATAATGGATAAAGGAAGGAATAAAAAAAGGAATTTTTTGATATTTGATACAAGTGGAAGGAAACAACCTTATTCTCTAGATAAAGGAAAAGAAGTTTGTTACATGTGTATAGAAAAATGCCACCCAAACCATGATTAAAAAAGAAATAAATAGGCTACCAGTGTTTAATTTTAGAATTGTAAAGAGATGGTGCATTATACAAATGATTTTCCTAACCATCAAGGAAACTTTCTCTAGAAAATTCCAAGGGAACAAAGCCACGCTTAAGCGATCATAACTGTGTAAGTTTAAGTTCCTAATGATGTGGTGGCATGTACTTTAACCATATCCTAAAATTTATCAAAATATTTGATTCTATATCACTGCAATACATTATATCCTCTACAATTTCATTAAAAATTAGATAATATTAATTAACCTTAACAAGGTTGTTTTCAGCAAAGAGTCATAATGCAAGACTTATTACCACAGATACGTGTTTATAAATTCCTATTATAATGATAAATATGGTTGATTTTCATATTATCCTAGGTACAAAATGGATTTTGAAATAAAACACAATGAATTTTTATAAAGATAAGGAAATTATGGTTCGTGATGAAGGTATAGAATTATTTATCTTTAGAGGGGAGACCCTGTCATCTGATCCATATCTAGATTCTCCAAAAATGACTCTTATAAATGAAATTCATTGTGAGGAAAAGAAAACATCATCATTGGATAAGTAATGTAATGTTCAAATTGAATATGTACATATAGTTCCAGAATACATTGATGTATTTGGATAGTATTTACCTAGACATCCTATAGAGCGAGAAGCTGAGTTATCTAGTGATTCGATTCCTAATGAAAGACCTATATCAAAGACCCATCATAGAATGTCCATTGTTGAATTAGTAGAGCGGGAAGAAAACTAGAAGAATTGGGTGATAATTGATTTATTCTCCCAATTGTTTCTCCATGGGGAGCCCATATTCTATTTATAGGGAAGAAAGATAGATCCATGAGACTCTACATTGATTATAGAGAAATAAATTCTATTACACTAAAGAAAAATTATCATATGCCTAAATTTGATGATTTATTTATTCAAATTCACAGAGCTCAACACTTTTCCAATTTTTACATCGAATCTAGATATCATCAATTTCATGTGAAGCAGGAAGATATTCTAAAAGACACCATTTTGAACTAGTTATGGATATTAATAGTTTATAGTAATTCCATTTGGATTGGCTAATAAAGCATTTTTTTTATGGATTTAATGAATATAGTATTGAGGGAATATATTGAAAATTTTATTGTGGTATTTATTAATGATATCTTGATATATTCTAAAATATAAGAGGACTATGAGAACCACATGTGGGTTTTTATAGAGACTCTTAGAAGAAAAGATTAATATGGGATGTCTTATGAGTGTGAATTTTTGATTTCATCAGTTTATTTTCTTGGCCATATTGTCTCTATGGATGGAATATCAGTTTATCCAGTAAATACAAAGGCAATCCAAGAGTGACCTACACGAATGAACATAACTGAGGTGTGTAGTTTCATTGGTTTAGCAGGTTATTATTGGAATTTTTTTCGAAATATTATCTGATTGGGTAACCTGTTAACTAGGATTACTCTTAAAGGTGTTAATGTTCATATATATAAATGAATGTGAAGAATGTGTTGAATAATTTAAGTGCATATTATTTAATGCTCTGATCTTGACTCTACCGTCCAAAAATGGTGTATTCGTGATTTATAGTGATGCATCAAAGAAAGGACTTAGATGTGTACTTATTTATAATGATAGAGTTATTAACTATGCATCAAGGAAGTTAAAAACTCATTAAAAAAACTATCGAACTCATGATCTCGAGTTTGTAACAATAATATTTTTCCTAAAAATATGGAGAAACTATCCCTATGGTAAAATATGTAAGAAATATATAGTACGAAAGAGTTTGAAATATATCTCCTCAAATAAATAACTTAAAATATGGAAAAGGTGATGACTCAAGCTAATAAACGATTATGATTTCTCAATACACAACTACCTAGGAATGGTGAATGGGTTAGAATATTCATTGAGTGGGAAGGATCATGGAGTTATAAAAAAGAGATGGATTGAAAAGGACCTTATGTACATGGATCTTGAAAAGATTGTTATGTGGATTATCAAGGAAGGCAAAACATCATTAATTTTTTAATTTCTCTCCCAACCATATTTATTGGAAATTAATAAAAGTTCATAAACTAATGATGAGAATTTTCAAATGTATATTAAAGATATAAATGATGAGAAGTTAGAAGAATTTATGTATGAGGATCAAATTCTGAAATTTTTTAAGAGAATTTGTGGTGCCTCTATACCTAAGATAAAAATGGAATTATTGGATAATGCTCATAGATCATATTTCTATATACACCCAGGTATCAATATAATTTATATATATTTGATGGAATATTTTTGGTGGGATAATATGAACTGGAAGTTTTTTGATTATGTATCAAGATGTTTAATCTATCTGTAGGATAAGGTTGAAAGGAAACATACTGCAATTTTCATGAAACCTATTCTGATTATAATATGTAAATAGGATGTTATTACTATGTACTTTGTCACAAAATTACCCAAAATTCTAATAATGAATGATTTAATATTGGTGATTGTTGATCGACTTAACAAATCTACACATTTCCTCAGAATAAGAGATGATTTTATTTTGGAGTGCTTTACATGAATCTATATTAATGATGTTTTAAGACTTCATGGAGAACCTATTTCTATTGTGTCTGACCTTGATCCCCAATTAAATTTTTGAAAATTATTTAGAAATATTTCGATATTGAGATTCATTTGAGTACTGCTTTTCACCCTCAAACTAAAGGGAAGTTAGATATGATGATCCCAACATTTGAATACATGACGATATCATGCTCACATGTATTTCAAGGCATGTGGAATTAGTAATTACCGTTGGTAGAGATTTCATACAACAATAGTTTCCATTCAAGTATTCAGATGGAACTATATGAAGCATTTCATGGAAAAAGATGTCATACACCAACTTTTTTGGATGATGTTTGTGAAAGGAAGAATGTAGGCCCATAAAATGTGGAGGGAAAATTTTTAAATGAAAATACCTTTCAAACCCATATCAAACTTGCTCAAATTAGAAAAAACTATACAAAAATTAGAATAAAGGATTCGAAGATTCAAGTGGGAGATCATGTTTTTTTTAAGGTATCTTCATGGAAAGGTCTCCCTAGGTATGAAAAGAAAGAAAAACTAAGGCCCATTTTCATTCATTCTTCTGAAATCTGGGAGATAATTGTACCTATTCCTTATCCTTTGGAAGTGACACCTAGGATATCTAAAGTACAAAATGAGTTCCACATCTATTTATTAAGGAAGTAAATTCCAGAACCAATTCATGTAATCACTTCTAAATAAACAGAATTAGAACCTTATTTATCTTACAACGAAGAGATTATCTAGATTATTGACACTAGAGAGAATTTATTAAGAAATAAGTCAACTCGGCTGGTGAAGGTACATTAGAAAAATCATAAAATTAAAGAGGTGACGTGGGAACTTGAGGAATTTATGATTAAGAACTACCGAAATATTTTTATATGGGGATATTCTAGAAATTTCATGGATGATATTTTTGTAAGATGGGATAATGTCACACCCCAAGATCCTATAATTTGTATCTTTTAAAATTTTCCATCTTTAATATTTTATGCTCCATGCAACCCTGAGTTTAAAACTATAATATATTGTTTATTATGATTATTGAAATAGATATGTGTCCATTAGGAATGATAATATAACCAATAGAATATTAAGTTCACCAATGAAATTAGAAATAAAATTTATGTATCTTATAAATGATCATATGGTATTGTTATATCATTGAATATGTAAATTAGTCTTCTAGAAATGATAAATTAATTTTTATTCAAGCCATAAATATTTAATTAGAAATCTATAATTAATATAATTATTTAATAGAAAACATATTTTCATTAAATATACTCATAAATTAATATTTTATTATCATATGATAGTAAGAAAATTTTATGAGACCTTAATTAATTTTTGAAAGTGTCATTAAAACAGTTACAATATTAAAATCAGTAAATTTCGAGTAAATGATGAATTTATTTAAAAATAAAATTTAACATATTTATAAAATTATTTTCATATTTTTTTTAAATTTTTCTAATTATACATGTAAAAAAATGGTTAAGGTGAGTTTTTGAGATTTTTCTAAAATTCTTCAATTTTTTGTTGAATAGTGGGATACAATAATTTATTGTATTTAATATATACCTAAATTATTGAGTCCTAGATGATGTATGGATAATGTAATACATTAATATTGAATTATACATAACTATTTAAATATAATCAATGATTAATTTCAAACCATTCATATTATTGGGTAAAAATAATAAACTAATGAATAAAAATTCAAAATACACCCCTCTCCACTATAAATAACACCTCTTATCACATATTGTCCTAACAATTCATAATCCATGATGTTTTCTTATATTCAACCCATTTCCTCTCCCAAAAATCTCTGGAACAATATGGTATTTATGGTCTCACCAAAATACCATTTCAAATTTCCGTAACAAAGTTCTTAAGAAGAAGAATTGAAGAGGTAAATACGTTTTCGTTCTCTTCCAATTTCTTTAAATTTATTTTTTTTCTTATTCTATACTTATATATTCTATCAAAAAATTCATGATAACTCCACTATATTATATATAAATTCATTTAATTAAGTTAATATAACATCCTTTATCAAACCCCTCCCCTTTCTTCTTTTTATTCTATAATTGAAAACATCGTCTGTGATGTGCCGATTTACCGCCATCGTGGATGATGTAACTTCATTTTCCATTACCGCATTAAAGAAGTGTTATAATACCAAAATTATGGTTAAAATATATTGTATTATGTATATTATTAGTTTTTTATTATTCATTAACTATTATATATACATGATATTGATGAAATGAAAGAACTAGTTCATGATGATCGAAAAAACGCTAAATTAATCTAAATCATTATCATTAAAGTTATATCTAATTAATCAAATTGATATTTAGAAAAATATATATATATAATACCATTAAATATTATTTATTATAATGAATAACATATAATTTTTATTCTAGAGAATAATTTCCTTCTTACATGATCTTACTTATACATATAAAAGTAAATTGTTCATGAGAACCAAGGAAACGAACTCTCCTAAACAAAAAAATTGAATCTAATAACTCATAAAAAAACCTATAAATAAACTAAACAAAATTAATTTTAATTTTTTATCTATTAATTTTTTAATGAATCTATCTTCATTATCTAGGAAATTAAATACAAGTACATAATATATTTAGATGTATGGTAAGGGTTTCTTCCCGAACATCCATTTTTCATTTGGGTTACACTTTTTCTCTATTTACCCTTATGTAATTATTAATTACTTTTATATAATTATTCCAAATTCTCTATATATTTTCCAAAATCATATATCCAAATCATTTTATCATTCCATTTTAGGAAATACTTGATTTTATAAGGTTCCCTTTCTCAATTCTTCTCGATAAGAAAGCCCAATTTAATGGAAGTTCCAAGTTTCTTACCCATATTCAAGTTCTCTCTATAATATGTTTTAATCCAGCGTTTTTTATAAAATAAATCATTTTTTCAGGTAAATATATTTTTATTCACTTATGGTTTAATACCAAAGTCAATTCTTTGAAGTCACTTTAGTATTTCCCTTAAACCGCACTAAAGCAGCTCATTTCTAATGTTTTTTAAATGGTCATTTTACATGTTTTCACATTAGTTGGAAATAATTTATGTCTAAAATATAATTTAATTTACACTACCTATTATTTTCTTTAATATAAATTTTACAATATTCTATTATGACAAATAACAAATATTTTCTAAAATAACACTTCCTTCCAATGTAAAAGGGTAATTATCCCAAGAATTCCTCGATGATTTTATTTGGGTATTTTCATCCATTTCAAAACCCTCCATTGGGTATTATGATTAATTAGTATTGATTTTTTTTTCTTCCACCATATTTTATTAAATGGTTTATGATTATTTTGACTATGTATGTTCTATCTTGATACCACTCACAATATTACTCAGAATAGTTAGTGATTATGTTTACCAATTCGGGATGTTATTTACATTTCATATATATATATATTGTATATGTGTATTCCCATTAATATGACTAATGAATTAGATATATTAAGTGATGGTACATTCTTTATATATCCCCTTGTTCCATATGTAAGACTCGTGAGAGAAAATATAAATGGATTTGATCGAGTCCTTAACCATTTATTTTCCAATGTCTTGGTCAAGGAATCAATGGTAAGTTTATAATATCTATCATTATGCATTATTTAATTATGATATAAGTAATTGATGTCCCATGTGATTATTTAACTATTATAATACCCATGGTTAAGTTTCATCCTCATGGGATTATTTTATATGGCATTATTTATTTATCTTTTATTCAATCCATATTATTCTCAAGATTATGTTCTACTAGCAAGGATTTTCTATCTTTCACCTTGCATTATTATTTAAGTTAGCTTCTTCTGTATTTATTATCCTTATTAAGAATATAATATCACCCCTTTTATTATGTTTTATTTTCCCCCAAGATGTGAATATTTGTATTATTAATGACTTGTAGGGATAAACATGGGGTTTATTGGTGTTTCTAGTAGTGTTTCTTTTTTATTTGTCTGTTCATGTGGTAAAAAAATTATGTTTGTATCATGTTTTATAAAAATACTAAAATATTTGATCATTAGGGATGATACTTCCTTATTTATTATACCAATGTAATTATGTAAGGTACTATCCTTGGCATATTTATGTTGTGGTCTCTATAAGAAACCATTTTGAGGTCGAAGGGGTTCTATTAAAATATGACGAGTTTCCAAAGATTTGTGAAGGACACAAGAATACATGTTAGATAGACAAAACCTATTTATAATCAAAGAATGATAAATGCTTACATATCATGTTTTTAGTCTTTAGAATTTATTCTAGTTATAGGATAATCAATAATCCATCATATATTTCCCCAAATCCTCCTAATATTTTTACTCTTCATTTAGGAATTTCCTAATGTTTAATTTTTAAAATCACAATTTATTGAGTATATTACTATTTTGATAAAAATGTGATAAAAATAGATATTATTTTTTTTAATGGAAATGATATTTTATCCACTATTTTGTTTCAATGTTGTTTTTTTATTTTTTTAAAAAATAATTAATTTCTATTGATTGAGGAAGGAAATGAATTTTATTTCTTGTATGGATTCTTGGTTGGTCATGAGGTAGGTGGCCTCATGAATATTTTTTGTTTTTAATTGATTGATACTTGAGTTGTATGAAAATGTGATTTTATTTTTTAACTGTAGTGGTTCTAAATAGAATAAAATTATTATATTAAGTTAATGTTGATTTCATATATGATTTAATATAAATTAATGAATATTATGTAGTTGAATTACTAAAACAAGGTTGTAAAATGGGTAGCTATTCAGTATTAATTTTATTGATATACCATAAAATTACATATTTATATTCATTAATGATAATAGAATATTAAATGGTGTTATTTATCTTATGGAGATGATTTTTAACAAGAAATCACTTATTATACTATTTTATTGATCTAAAATTATTTATTATATTAATCATTTTATAATTATTTTTTATTTTTTTACAAATTATAAAAATGATATTTTTTAATGGGTGGACTTTTTGAATGTTGTCAAATTTATTTTTGAAATATAATGTTTGAGAACTCATATTTCATTGTTTATATATAATAGAGTATTTTAAATTAAAATTATTTTATGAATTTTTTATATCGTACATTACAAGGAAAATTTTGACTGTAAGAGTTTGGAATTAAAACATGTGTTTGAAATTTTTCTGAGGGGATGTCATGATTTTGTTATAATATTTATATGATAGATAATATATTTTGATATTTAAATAGAGGTTTTGAAGAATGTTATGTGACAAAATTGATTGATTAAAATGGTTAATGATAATGGCTTTATAAAATATGTTTTTTAATTTATTAAATATAGGTTTATACTTTTTGTAATGATATTGATATTTTAATGAATTAGTGTTAAATGTTGAGAATTTATATTGAGATACTGAATCATTGTGGCATTTCTTATAATAAATTGATACCATTATTTGTTTGACAATGATATAGGGAATGTAATCAGTTTATATATAACGATTATTAAGCCTTGTTTTTAGCTAGGTCATGGGATTATCATTCATGAATTTTATGTTACGGTATTGGTAAATAATTGATTTTGTATAATATATGATATGACCATGTATTTGTATAAGTTTCTAATCAGGACATATGATTTTTAGTAGAATGTATTGAAAAAGATATTGAGCTTCAACTATATTTATAAATATTTATTAAAATAAGTTAAAAATTTGTATTTGTAATAAATTTACCTATTATTTTATATTATTTCAAATAATTAAATTAATTATATAGAATTATAAGATACACATACAAAAATGATAGGATCCTGGTGACTCTCAATGTCTCGTATAATGAATCTCCTTTATTTATGTTTATAATTTAGGATAAATGCAATATAGTTGAAATGGAATTTTTGAGGAAATAGATTTTAATCAATTTTATAGGTTCCTTACCATAAATTTTGAATATAGATTTTTTGAAAACTCTAAAACAAGATGTGAGTGTATTGTTTCAAGGAGGGACTTTCATTATTATAATATCATTTAAAAAGAAAATAATCTACTGGGAATCAAGTTTTTAATTAAAAATTATACTTGGTTTAGTAATAAAAAATTATTTAAAAGAACTTGGAATAGATTGTATATGTACTTTTCCATTGTTAGGGTATATTTCCATTTCCAAATATTTTAGTGGAATACATTTTTCTAGGATTATCATATCACTATTACCTCCAAATAAATTTTGGGAATCCCTTTTTACAGGGAAGGTCTTCCCATTTTTTCAATATTAGGGTCGAATCAATAAAAACTAAATTGGTAACTTATAATTAAAAGCTAAGGAATAATATGGAAATGTCATGGAACATTCATAAATAGAAACTCAATCATTTAAAATCATGTATATATATATATATATTGGGGACCCTAGAATTTTTTGAAGAATGAAAATTTGTTTTGTAAACTTTTTGGGTATATATTCATGTCAAAAAAGAAAATAATTTATACCCCTACTTTTATTTAATCATGTATAACATTAAATTTAATTTAATCAGGAAAAAAATTGAACAAAACCTTAAATATATCCTTTATCTTTCACCAATTCCAATTTGTTCCAAACTTTGTCATCATGCCATAGCTCAAAGTATCTAAGAGAGTAATCCTAAAGATCGTCCACATGTCCACCACGTCTCCTAGATAATCTTTCAATGATTCATGGGTGTTATCATTAGATATAAAATTTCACTATAATGTCCCTTTGATCATGTAAATAATGTATACTAAATTAGTAGAAGTGGGATTGATCCGGCCATATTCCTCTCTTATTTAATATGTTCAGAACATTAGAGTGGGGATGAGGAGATAGAAACTTTACAGAAATCATGAAAATGGGCGATCTCACTATTCATGGGTTTGAAATTAAATTATACACACAGGTTATACAATCAATAATGTTTTTGTCCCTAAAAAGTTATTAGATTTATTTTAGACACTTTTATACACTTAGGACTTCATTACACTTTTCATAAATAACATGAATATTTTATCACTAAACTTAAACACTTTAACATATACTGTTATAAAATAAAAACCGTTAAATCATTTCATTCCTACCATAATTAATTAAGGAACCTTTAAAGAATAACATTCATTTGAAAAACAAAACATTTAAAAATAATTTTATACTTAAATAACATGTGTATGTATTGATAAAAATATTTAATTTTTAGTATTATAATATCCAATAATAATATTTAATTATTTTACTCATGATCATTCACACGTGGAAGTCCATCATTCCCAACATTTATGGTCATCTTTATTCTAAAATATTTTTCTTCTTGATAGTTGGTACATGTGGATACACTTTGTGTGTGACCCTCAAGGTCCCTGTGTTCATTTCAGTGATTTAAACAAATAGACCAAGAGTGACATCAAGAACACATCTTGTATCCTATATATATAAGGATATTTCATAGCTACAAACACCTTCTATAAACACGCACTATGTAATATAATATATTTTTATAACTATATATCAAAAATAATTCCACAGAATTTGTTTCATTATCATTTTTATTCTTTATTTGTTTTATAACCCTACTATAAAGACATAACATCTACTATTATGACCATGGATTAAGGAAATACATTACCATCCTAGACAATAGGTCCCAACATATCTCTTCCATTTAAAAGATAGGAATGCTAACATGATCATTAAATATATGTCATACCACCAATAACGTACCAAATACTATCTTCCTCATCACCAAATAAATTTCTTCTTCTATATCTTGCATCAATGTACTTGATAAATGTTATTGATTGATCATGTTCACAAGTAGAGATACCAATATACTTGTTTGTAGATTGAAACATCTGATGACACCTCCAACATCTGGTGTTCCTATTCGAGGGTCAATACTCTTGATATCCTTGAGTAGATATCACAATGTGAGATGTTAATGACATATATCAATGATCATAGGCCTCTAACACTTGATATTATAACATCTTATGTGTCACATCTGGATGATGTTTCTATAATATGGGATAAATGTTTTGTAATGACTGTCATTGTATCTCAAGGTTGTAATTAGTGATGGGATTTTCTTATAACATTTTGATATGAAAAATAATCTAATGAAATTACTATGTAATTATTTGAAGAAGAAGTATCAATACTATTATGGAAATATTATATCCAGAACAAATATCTGCATTCATGATATGGTAATCAAAATTACTACACAATTTGGGTCTAGGGACCCCAATTTGAAAAATACTATGAATTTGACTAGATTCAACATGATAACCATCATCCTTTTATCTTTCATATGATAAGATAATACTTCTATTATGTTACAATTTTAGTCAATATGCCTACCATTTTTTACATTGCTACTCTATTATCTATGACTTCACCTCCTAAGGTAAAACTCCTAAAGGTATGGTATCCTTTAATTTATCCATTTTTTTTCATAATATAATATTGAAATAATGTTTATTATAATTATTGTATACTTATCATAATTTATATTATGATAGTACATTACTTAGTGAGCTTCCAAGAACTATAACATATATTTTCATATTTTATACTATTTATTGATCTATATCAGAAGTTGTAAGATTCTCATTATTTATAGATATAGATACCTATGGGTTTAAAGACATCATATTTCTCATTTCATTACCCTAATTGTGATAATAAATCAATTGATATTTCGGAATAATAGTTTTTATCACTTTATAGCTACTTTTAATTTATCTTTAGGTACTACGTACATATCTATTGTACTTTATAAAGAATTATTGGACAATTTGGAATACATATTTAGTTTTTCTCCATGATTTGTTTGATATTTTCCTACAATTGTGTTTGTATTTGGAATATCATATCTAATACGTTTAATTTCATCTATGATAGATCCATTGTTGAAGTGTGTGGAGTTCTAATCACATTTACAGTCTCCTATCATGTCTTATACTTGTCTTATTTAAGATATTTTTTCTAGATTTAATTTGTAAAAATTATCTCTTTAATTATTCTAGATTTTATTTTTCAATAATTTTTTAATAAATGTACATTGACATGGTCTGTGTAACCCATTAGACCAAAATAATTAGATATTGTTCCCAAAAACATGGGTTACTACATTAATTCAATCTATGGAGAGTAACATTATATACAATGTTAATTAAATATTACATTAAAAAAATTCATGTGTTACCAACATATTTTATGAGGAAAAATATGGTGCTACCACTAACCTATTTTAGACACCTAGAAATGATTATATCCAAAAACAATAATCTATGATGTTTATATTGTGTACCCTAAATTTATTACTTGATAATTTTATCTTGCATTAATTTCTATTAATATCATCAATACTTTGGGAACGTGTCATATAGACATATTTGTATTGTCCCGACCCAAGCGCCACACAATGATGCCCTGATCCAGTAGAACACATGGCCTCAAGCACAAATCCGCGTACACCAGAGGCTGCCAACTAGTAGAGAGGGTATGGTAAGACAGTCATGGGAGACTATAACCTTTTTTAGAGTAAACACCCATGAAAATAATAAACAATATAGGAATCAAAAACAAACATAAATATTACCAATGTCAAAAGATAACCAAAATAATAAATACATTACTCAACTAAAAGGGATAACTTTTCATGCCAAAGTAATCATAAAAGATTCTAAAAAGGCTACTGAAATTAAAGACACTAATGAATCCCACTTAGGTCCCAAACACCATCTAGTTTCATCCTTCAAGATCCATCACAAATAAACAGTCTAACATAGGGACCTTTCCCTCAACATATCTAGAAAATAATGAATCCTATTCAGGTACCAATTATGTCTCCTAAGCAGGGTTTGAGTATAAATTTGAATGTCACCACCATAAGTGTCTAAAACAATCCAGTCAAATAGTTTATGTAGTTGTACAAATAAATGAGTACAATTAATATGTGAAAAATTATCACATTATCATTTATTCTATAATTAATTATATTAACTCCATGACTCCTATGGAAAACCATACCTCAATACCAACTTTTTCTCGTATTGAATCCTAAAGTTCTCCCTATGTAATATTGTATCTTAATACCTACTTTGACTTGGCCGAATCTAGAAGTATTTGAAGGGGATACGATATCTCAACACCAGATTCGACTTATACTAGAGTTTGAATTATTCTCACATGAGCCCATATCTCAGAGTACAATTATTTCCATTTATATTTGGAAAATTAATGACTACATTACCATTAATTTAGTCTCATAGTTTGAATGTGCATGTTACCATTCACAATAGTCGGCCGAATGAGCATGTTACCATTCACCATTTAATAATACATAATTGAATGAGCATGTTATCTATCAAAATAGTTTCTTAAATGATCATTTTACAATTCAATTTCTAATAATACATAATTGAATGAACATGTTTCCAGTCATAATAGTTGGACAAATGAGAATTTTACTATTCACTATTTAATAATACATCATTAAATGAATATGTTACCATTCATTCTAGTTTTCTGAAAGAGCATGTTATCATTTTCTATTTAATAATACATAATTGAATGAGAATGTTACCATTCATTATAGTTTGTAGAATAATCATATTACCATTCACCATTTAATAATACATAATTGAATGATCATGTTACTATTCAATATAGTTGGACGAATGAGCATGTTACCCTTCACCATTTAATAATACATATCACATGTAGGTTATTTATCATGGTTAATCAATATTAACCACATTATCACATATATAACATCATAACATCAATTAGGATTAATCAACATTAAACCTCTCACCCCAATATCACATAAATTAATTTGTCAATTAATTAATCAGTTGATCCTTATTGCTAATTCAATAATTTGTCTTCAAATTAAACCCAATATTTAATTCCCCAATTAGTTAAGAACATCAATATCTTTAGTTAACCCAACCATTAATTAATCACTTAACTTCTCTAGTTAATTCCACAATTAACAAATCACATCAATAAAATTAAATAATTCGACAAGTAATTAATCACATCCAATATAATAGTTACTTCAACAATTAATTGATTACATCAATTCTATTGGAAAATTAAAAAATTATATAAACCCATCAATTAAATCAGTAATTCAACAATTAGTTTATCAAATAAATCAATTTAATTAATTTCCCCATTTAAATAAGCATTTCATTCCCATTAATTAATTTATAAATTAAACAATAAATAACAAAAACATACAATCACATAATTATTTCTACAATTAATTATCCCATTCACATTCTCAATAACACATAATTAATTCAATAAATAATTATATTGAATTATATATCTCAATATCCAATAATTAATTCAATAATTAATTATCCATCTTTAAAACCTCAGTGTCCCACAATTAATTTATTAATTAATTATTCAATCTTATTAATTCAATATCCTAATAGTTCATATTAATTAATTTACCAATTAATTAATCTAATTTATTCAATTACACCATCACAAAAATCCCCATAAACTAATTGAAAAAATTAATTAATCCAAATCCGAAATCATAACATTACATCCAATAATTAATTCACAAAACAATTAAACCAAATCATCGTCATTAATTAATTCTATAATTAATTAGTCTAACTCAAGCCTGTTAATTAATTCACCAATTAATTATACATATAAATTCATTAATTAATTTCCACAGTTAATTAATCTAACTCAAAACCTTCAATTAATTCATCATTTAATTGTCCATGTCAATTCCATTAATTAATTGCCATAATTAATTAATCTAACTCAAACCATTCAATTAATTCCCCAATTAATTTTCCATGTCAATTCCATTAATTAATTTCCATAATTAATTAATCTAACTCAAACACTTAAATCAATTCACAAATTAATTATCCAATATAATTCCATTAATTAATTTTCAAAATTAATTAATCTAAATCAAATAATTCCAAAATTAAATAACAACATACATCCAATTAATTAATTCAATAGTTAATCATTTCCAATTTAAATAATTTAAAAATTACAATTAATTCATCAATTAATTTTTCTATCTCTATTGAATCAATCACCCCAATTAATTCCTTAATTAATTGTTCCATCTCAATTAATTTAACATTCCTAGAATCACTAATATGTTTTTCTATAAATAAGTATCACTATTTAAAAATTCAATTCAACAGTAATTAAATCGTCAATAAATTATTCAATCTCAACAATCCTTATCATGACATAATTAATTCAGTAATTATTTATCACAAATATCAATTTCATAAACTCATCCATTTCCATTTATTAATTATACAATTAATTAATCAGGTTCAACCATTTCAAAAACTCCACAATTAATTCCCATAATTTATTATCAAATTCAAAAATTCCAAAATCTAATAATTAATCCTCCAATTAACTCTCTCTTTCAAAAATCACTAAATCAAACAATTTAACAATTCCCTAATTAATTAATTTTGGAAATACAAATTTTAAAAATTTCAATAAATTCTATAACATTATTATACATAATTAAAAAACATGATTACAATACTTGAATGTTATACCACTTACCTCAAGAATGGTGATAAATAATTCTCATCAATGTATGTCCACAATTTGAGTTGAGGAACCTCACACAATGAGATCAGGATTCAATTCATCATTTTTTTTGAACAATCACCCATCCGAAATCCACAATTTGAAGCAGATCTATTAAGAACATGATTAAGAATAAGATTATGATTCAATTCCTAGATCAAATAATTAAGCAAAATAAGATCTTTTAATTCAAGATATATATAAAAAATTCCTATATCTAGATTCAAAAATTATATATCATGATCCAAATTTACTAGATATATACTATATATATATATCTCAATCCAATAAAACAAAGGATAAAAAATCACTAAAATAAGAGGTGGTTAAAGAAGAGAGAAAAGAAAACAATCCGGAATAAACCACATACCTCGAGAGAAGAAGTTCTAAAAAAGTTCTTCAAATCACAAATAAAGGAGGTTGAGAGCCTTAGAAAACCATCAAGGAGCCTCCATGAATGATAGAAATAAATTAGGGCCAAGCAGGGTTGATTTTGGGTGAATATGGAGGTTCGAGAGATTTTAAAATTATTTTCTTCCTGTGCATGGTTTTCTGCATGAAGACACAAGATTATTACTAACTGTATTCAAACAGTGCAACAAATTGCACAATTAGGCTAATCACTTAGTTTAACCATTCAAAAACCATGCACAAACCATTTAACCCTTGAACATTTAGGCTGCACATTTTGTTTAACTATGCTCAAACCATGAAAAGACACTCATTCTTCCAAAATTATTAAATTTGCACCCAAACGCACCCAAATCAATACTCAAGCAATTTATACTCAAAATAAAGAAAATTAATACCACTAAATGAAAAAATGAAATCTAAAAATAAAAGGTTACGATCTTTCAATCTACCCTCCTTATAACATATCATACTCGAGCTATACTCCCAAGAACCTTGATGGAAAAAAATAAGGTTCTTACAATCTACCAACCTTATAACAGCTCGTTGTCGATATGGACTCCCAAGATATTTCTATGATTCTGAGTCAAAGAATGATTGGGCCACCATTCCATATTATCCACTTGTCTCTCCTAACATTCATCCTACACACACGCATGTTTCCATAATACATGAACTAACATCATAAACATTCCCCACAACCCATTTTCACTATGATAAACCACACATATAATATAGTCCTAAAAGGACAAATTGATATCAAAAACTCTCTGGAAAGGATGTACATCCTCCACCTCCAAGGATCACTCGACTATTCCCTAGTAAATTTAAACATGCACCTTACAGGTTCCTCATTGGAATTCTAATTCCACCACATCAAACTAGTTTTCTCACGCCATGAACAATCTACTAACACATCCCTCCCCACCTTAGGAGCATTGTTAACACTGCTGGTCAAGCAACTGAACCAATAGGGCCCACAGCCTGCAGTATTTATCGAACTACCGTCCCTCCTGAGAAAATTATACATAAAATTTCAATGGTGTACCTCACACTATCCAAATCCACATATATTCCACATCATAATAACATCCTCCAAGGGGCCGAATATCCTTCCAAAACAAATTTAGATAGCTAGGCCTAAAGCCAGAGCTTTCTCAATGTACCCCGGATGATGTCATGGTAGGGGACATGATCATCACTAATTAAAAGTACACTAAGTATTCATTAAATAATACTACCACTAAATCTTCATTATCGATGTTTCCTCCCACTATGAAAACACCGTAACCTATTAAATGTCTTGGGATTCTCTACCATCGAAAACTTCACCATGCTGATCAAAAACCAGGCGATTTCTTAGAAAATCCACAACACAGTTCTCAAACTTAGGCATTATTACTACCCAAACAACCCACATAAAGGGCCAATTAAATAAAACCAAGCATTATTACATCACAAAATTAACACAACTATCAATAGGGATTTATACAATACCATATCAAGTATTTTCTATTTTTTCCTACCACACAGTCAAAACCAAGGCACAATCTATACTCTTAACCTTCCTACATGTAGGTCTGGTTAACAAGGGTAAACACATTTTTATTATTAAATTTTAACATTTAGAAACCCATTTATTCTTATTTTAAATAATTTTAAAATCTTCTACAATTACTCATTAGGTAACTTTTTAGTTCAATTTCATAATCAAGGAGAAACATTTGAAGTTCATCAACTTTCACATAACCCATTATCTCATGCGTTCCTACCATGATGCATGTCAAAGAATAATTATGAGTTCCGAGAATGCTGCATCCAGGATCAACTATCATTCCATTAAGGTCCATGAGTCAAAAAATATAAAATATCAAAAATAATCCCACTATAAAAAATATGCATTGGCCATGGTGAAATAACATTAAATTGTAACAAAAAACTAAAATAACTACAATCCCACCCTAGGTACATAGGGTTTCCCTCGTACATGGGGTATCTACTCCCATGCACGAGCTCATAACCAAGACCTGAATCTTTTTAGTCTCTTTCCTACCTTCTCCAAATAGTTTGAAAAACTAAGATGAAAGAAAACTCAACCTTTGATACAACTTTGTAAAATCCTCTCCTGGGTACCACACAGCGGTGCCCCAAGCTGGTTGGTCACATGACCTCAAGCACACCTCCCGATAAGATAGAGGATATCGACTAGCAGTGAAGGCCGGATAAGTTAGTCATGGGAAGAGACTATACCCTATTTTATCAGAGTAAACACCTAGGAAAATAATAAACAATAACTGAAACATATATAATCATAAATAGTAACAATGTCACAAGATAACCAAAATAGAAAATACAGTACTCAACTGAAATGGAAAACATGAGAAGAAAATGTAAGTGTCAACGTGTTTATAAATTCTAATGAAAGTAAAGGTACTAATTAATCCTACTCGAGTCCCGAAACATGTCTGGTTCCCTTCTCCAAGCTCTATCCCAAATCATAAATCTAACAATTGACCTTTTACTTTAACTTGTCCAGAAATAAATAATGACTATTAATGTACCGATCAGGCTGATCATGTATTATAATGACCTGCCAATTCTCATTGTCTTGAGAGTACAACGAGTAATTACTAGGCCTTAAGAAACATCCTAAGATGCCAACATATGGAAATAAATGCTGAATGGTTTCAAATACAAGTGGGGGATGATTTACCCTTTAAGAAATAAACCAATAAACACTACCAACTGTTACCAAACATTCACTATATGATGCACGAACAAATACAAGACAACTTGAAAACATCATGTATCTCAAAATCACATCAAAGTAAGCAGCAGTAGAAGAATAACCAATTATCAAAGTACATAGTGGATAAACCACAGAAGACTCAATAAAGACCTCAAGACTCCATGCTCTATAAGCTCAACTCTCCAAAATATCCAAACAGACCAAACATCATGAGGTAGTGATAAAAACGTGTGATGCATTACCTTTTACTTTGTCCTAGAAGATAGCATCTCCAAAACCACCAAAGTTCCAAGGAAGGGGTGAGTATAAAACTCAATAGTTTTTCACCAATGACTTCCCTACTCACACAACTAGTATAGAAGAGTAAGAAACAATTATATAAAATAGTTTATATAAAACAATTTCTCAAAAATAATTTATAAATAAATATAAAAATGTTTCTAAAACCATTCATTACCGAAAGATTACAAGTGCAATTGAAACCAATTATCCCAACAAGATATTTTTTCATAAAAATAACTAAACAATCTTTATAACCATTTCACAATATCCCTTTATCAGCATACCCAACCATTCCTCAATCCCATGAAACCAACCATGCATGCTATGTTATGACAGTTCTATACTCATGTGTGATTTCTCATCGATATATTATGTCATCACAAGGTAATTGTTTCCCATGTGCCATTAACCCTATGGTACCGAGCACAAGGATATATTTCAACCAAGCCCCGTATATGAAATTCCCATCTACCATTAACACTTTGGCACCGAGAACAAGGTCATATTTCAACCAAGCCCTATATATGCAACATGAACACACACCACATAGTCCAAATGATCACTCCCAACAAACATTTCAATAAAAACTTCTTTTTATAGAAAACCATTTCCATCAAACTCATTTCTATGCCAAAATATTTCAATTCCAAACCATTTCAATAAATCTCCATTAATATTGAAAACCATTTCTATTGACAACCCCTTTTCATCGACCATTTAGAAATTCTAGAATATCCATTATTTAAAATCATCATTTTAAATTCCTGAAACTAAACCCCCATTACACAACTATTCACCAAGATCATGCAATTTCACAAAAACCGTAAATCATCCCTAATGAAGATTTTTCAATGAATTTCACAAAAAAATATACAAATTTTAATCTAAGAAAATCAATTCTATCAAGAGGAGATGAGATTGAATCCAGCTACCTCGATGTTTTTTATGAAACTTTGACAACATATGAAGAACAGACATGAAAGCAGGTCAATTCTCCAAGAAAAACCTTAGTTCTCTTATCCTAGAAATATCACTACTCAATATTGAATTATTTTGCATATAAAAACGTTGATCTTCCCACTATAGGTTCAGAACAGAGAAATAATGGAGATCAGAGAAGTAGATCTAAGAAGATCTAAGAGAAGATGACAAATCTGGAAATAATGGTGGCATACCTCAAGAATCAGACTCGAAATCACCAAGGAAGGGCTCTGTGTTGGCTCCAACTCACGTGGTGAGGGTTCTCTAGACTTATAGGGAGAGAAATATCGAAATAGTGTCGTTTTGAAGCCACAAAGAAATATATAGGGAAAAACGAGTAAGCTCTAAGAAAATAGGATCTAGATTTTTCCTCAGTTCAAGGTTTGACCACACGGTTTGGGCCAACCATGTATAAATCGTGTGGCCTTACTTTTGGTCCCAACACACCTTATAAAACCCCAAAACTCTCCCATAATTCACCTTTACCCTTTTTACGGAAACACATTTTTATGGAAACATCCCCCTCTATGTAAACACCCCACTTTACGGAAACACCCCACTTTATGGAAACAACCCATTTTATGGAAACACACCACTTTATGGAAACAACCAACATTATAGAAACAATCAATGTCATGGAAGCAACCCACTTTATAGAAACTAACCATTTAATAGAAACTCTCTATTTTATGGAATCACCCAGTTTTGTTAAAACCTAATCAAAGATATACCATTAAAAACAGAAGGAAAGGGTTATGCACCCCAAACTAGGTGTACTAAATTCTCCCCACTATTTTCCTTTTCATCCTCAGAATGTAGAAAATCCTTGCTGGAAAAAAAGAGTTCATACCACTACTCATTCATTTCCATCCCACGTTACTATGCCTCTTCTTGAATCTAACCATATTTCCATAACACCCACACTAGGTTGATGGTTTTCCCATGAAAGACTTTATCTTGTCTATCCCTCATCCACACTACGATATGTTCCAATGATGCATCCAGTTCTTGGTCAAAGTGGTCCCAATTGATCACATGGTCAGGATTAGGCTGATACTTCTTCAACTGATATACGTGGAAGACATTATGAACTGAGCTAAACCATGGTGGTAATTCCAACTGATATGCCACCTCTTCAACCCATTCCAGTATCCCAAAAGGGCCAATGTATCTAGGAGAGAACTTTCCCTGCTTCTAGAAGCGATGATGTACATGCCCTGGAGAGATCCTCAAGAAGACATGATCACCCACAGTGAATGAAAACTGTATTTGATGGTGATCTACATGAGATTTCTAATGACTCTGAGCCCTCTACATCCTCTTTCTAATGAACTGGATCTCCCCCATTGTTTCTTGGACAAGGCTTGGCCCAACTAGTGAAGTTTCTCCCATTTCCACCCAGCATAGTGGAGAACTACAAGGATACTCATACAATGATTCAAACAGTGCCATGTGTATCAAGGCTTGATAATAGTTATTGTATGAGAACTCCACTAAGGTAATATGATCCTCCCAAGATCCACCAAAATCCATTAAACAAGCCCGAAACATGTCTTCAAACATTTGTATCATCCACTTGGATTTCCCATCTGTCTGAGGATGATACGTCATGCTCATAGTAAACTAAGTTCCAAGGGCTTGCTGTAAGGATTTATAGAAACGAGATGTGAACCTTGGACCTTTATCTGAGACTATTGACACTGGTACACCATGCATCTTTACCACTTCTAGGATATATATTTTTGAAATATCCTCCACCGTATGAGTTTCATGAATAGGTATGAAATGGACTGACTTGGTTAGATGATCCACTTTCACCAAAATGAAATCGTGTTTCTAGACCATTCTTGGAAGACTTGTAACAAAATCCATTTCTATATGATCCCATTTCGACCCTGGGATAGGGAATTATTGTAGCATACCATTTGGTCTCTTTTGCTCTGCATTAACCTGCTGACATGTTAAGCATCATGAGATGAACTTGGCCACCTTCCTTTTCATTTCACTCAACCAAAACTATGCATTCAATGCCTTATTCATCTTCTGTGTACATGGATGTACAAACCATCTTGAATAGTGGTATGAATGAAGGAGTTGTTCCTGACAAACCATAGGTACAACCATCCGATCTATGACACACAAAACTAAATCCCCATCAAGATTCCAGCCCTCAATGGTATCCTCACCATTGAGTTTTGAACTTACAACCATACATTATTCATCAGATGTTTGTGCCTCATTGATCATTTTTACTAAATCAGGAACAATCATAGCTGAAAAGAAAACCACAACATCACCTTGATCTTAACATTCCACATGAATGTCGGCTAAGACCGACATGAACTGCCATTCATATGAAGCTTATTTTTCCAACTGAGCATATGACATTCTACTCAATGCATCTCCCACCAAATTTCTTTTCCCCAGTGTATACAACAATTCAATGTCAAACATTTGGAGATACCCCATATTTCTCCTTTGCCTCATATTACAATATCACTGTGAGAAAATGTGTTTTAATATTTTGTGATCTGTAAAGACAGTTTATTTATCACCAAAGAGATAATGTCTCTATGTTTTCAAAGCATGGACGACTGCAGATTACTGCAAATCATGTGTTGGGTAATTCTTCTCATGAACCCTCAAATTACTTGAACCATAAGCAACCACATGATATCTTTACACGAGAACATAGCCCTCCCCTAATCCTGAAGCATCACAATACACCACATACCATTGTCCTAATTCTGGAAAGATCAAGATAGGTTCTGACGTAAGCTGATATTTTAGCTCATGGAAAGACTTCTGACATTCCTTCGTCCATTGGAATGGAGCATTCATCTTTATCAGAGCTATCATTGGTGAAGCTAGTCCTGAGAAATCACACACAAATCATCAGTAGTATCCATCTAGACCAATAAAACATTATATCTCATAAACATTCTTCGGTGGTTTCCAAGAGAAAACAACTTTTTTCTTTTTAGGATCAGCAGAAATGACTTTCTCAGAAATGAAATGCCCAAGAAAATGTACTTACTGTATCCAAAAATTACACTTTGATAATTTGGCATAAAAAAATGATCTCTCAGGATTTTAACCCTGTTTCTAGGTGCACCTCATGGTCAGCCCTTGTCTTTGAATACACCAAAATTTCGTCCACAAACTTCTCTACAAAAGAATCCAGATATTGTTGAAATCTCTGATTCATAAATTCTAGGAAGATCGCTAGTACATTCGTTAAACTGAAAGGCATGACTACATATTCATAGTGGCCATATCCACATTTGAAATCTGTGTTTGGAATATCCTCTTCTAAACTCTCAATTGGTGATATCCTGATCGCATGTCAATCTTGGAGAACCACTGAGCTCCCATTAATTGATCAAACAGATCATCAATTCATAGAAGTGGATATCTTTTATTTATCATAACTTTGTTAAGCTTACGATAATCAACACAGAACCAAAGATTTCCATCTTCCTTCTTCATGAACAAAACTGGTGCTACCCAAAGAGACGTACTTGGTCGAATGAAACCCCTTTCTTTATAGCTCCTCTAACTACACTTTCAATCCCCGTAACTCTGTTGGTGCCATCCTATAAGATAGAAGCGAAATAGGAATGGTCCCCAGAAGGATATCAATCATAAACTACACTTCCCTTAGAGGTGGTAACCCTGTGATGTTCTTGGGAATGACATCTGGAAATTAATCCACAACTGCTGGAAAACTATTTTACACAATCTCTTACATTGATTCCAAAGTCAACACTACCAACTGAAAAGATATCATTCCCTCCATTGGTTCCAACAAGATCTTTAATCTTTTCATTACAATCCTCCCTCCGATGAAGAGATTCTTGATTCCATCCTTAGTCAAGAAACTAACTGTTCTCCTATCACTGTAAATTTGAGCCTTGAATGTTTTCAGCCAATCCATACCTAGGATTACATCATAGACATCCATCTCCAACATTGAGATGTCCCATTTCAACTCTGATCCATCAACAGTTATAGAACAAGCTCTACACATGAAGGCTTGACATTCTCTTTCACCGAGAGGAGTTTGGAGTTTTATCATAGATGGAATACTTTCATGTTTTAAGCATAGAGAATAGGTGCCCCACTTCCTCTTCATCTTAGTGATATAGTTCTTATCCCCTATAGTGAAGAAAAATGTACTTCTTCCTCTTGGATTTTCATCAGTGAAAGATATCGTTAACGAAGTATCTAGATACAGTCCCAACTCAATAGTTTGAAAAGCCCGAGTGATGCTTTGGACCTACTATTAGTTCACCTATGGCTCGGGTGCAACCAAATTCTCAACAACCTCTTCTGACTAGTTCTTATGATGCCTATCAGGTGCCATTTTCTCAACCAACAACAAACTCTATAAGTCTCATTCTCTAGAAAATTATGTATTAGCATTTAAATTTCTATCACATCAGCAATCACAACATTGTTTTGCAAAACAACCTTTTTCCCATGTGCAACCTTTTTTTAATACACTTCTCATGCTTTTGAAAATTAAACTATTTCCAGAATATGATAAGAATTTTCTCTTTTAAAATCTTTCATTTGAAAACCAATTCCATATTTTTTCAAAAAATTAACACTTTTTTTCACAACATGAATCATTCCTCAAAATGATGTATGCACTCCTAGTGGGAAGTCATCCCTCTATAATGCATTTCATGCTCATATCATTGGCTTAAACAATGACAATGAGATTTAAAAATCCTAAAAGTGTCTCCAGACACTTATTTACCCAACACCCTAGTAACTTGAAGTTCAACATAAAATGGTTAGCTACATCCTTTTATTCTCTATATTTCATGTTTCAAAAATCCTACTCCTTTCTAAGATTCCCTCCGAAGGAATAGGCAAGAAGGGATTTTATCTCAAAAACTTGGAACATTGATGACTACATATGTAGCTAGGGACGAAAAAGATGATACCATTTTTAATGACCCACAAATTCTCATTGGCCTAAGAGTACATGAGTCATTACTAGGCCTTAAGCAACATCCCCAAAAATCCAAAGGATGGTAATAAATGTTTAAGGGTTTCAAATACAAGTGGGGGATGATTTACCCTTTATGAAGTAAACCAATAAATCTACCAACCATTTCCAAAAAATCACTATATGATTCATGAACAAATGGAAGACAACTCAATGACTTCTTGTATCTCAAAATCACATCAATGTAAGATACAACACAAGAATAACCATGTATCAAAGTATACTGCGGATAGACTACACAAGACACTCTAAATACCTCAAGACTCCATGCTCCACAAGCTCTAAGTTCCAAAATATCATAGTAGCCTAAAAACCATGAGGTAGTGCTAAAAACATGTGAAACATTACAATTTACCATGTACCGGAAGATAACATCTGCCAAATCACCAAAGTGCCAAAGAAAGGGTGAGTATAAAACTCCGTAGGTTTTCCTAATGACTTCCCTACTCACACCACTAGGATTGAAGAGTTAGAAACAATTATATAAAATATTTTATATAAAAAAATTCTCAAAATTCGTTTATAATAAAATATAAACAAGTTTCCATAACCATTCATTACCAAAAGCTTACAATTTCAATTGAAACAAATTTTCCAATAAAGTTATTTTTTCAGAAAAATAACTAAACAATATTTACAACCATTTCACAATATCCCTTTATCAGCATACCCAACCATTCCTCAAACCCAAAAAACCAACCATGCATGCTACATTATGACAGTTCCATACTCATGAGCTGCTTCTCATCGATTTACCATGTCTTCACAAGGTAATTGTTTCCCATATGCTATAAACCCTTTGGCACCTAGCACAAGGACATATTTCAACCAAGCCTCATATATGAAATTACCATAATCTATTAATCCTTTGGCACTAAGCACAAGGTCATATTTCATCCAAGCCCCGTATCTGCAACATGAACACACACTATATATGCCCAATGATCCATCCAAAAAAACTTTCCAATAAAAACACCTTTTTATTGAAAACCATTTCTATCATAAACATTTCAATGACAAAAAATTTCAATTCCAAACCATTTATATAATAATACATTTTTACTAAAAATCATTTCTATTGAAACCCCATTTTTATCAACCATTTAGAAATTCCAGAATAACCATAATTTAAAATCATTATTTTAAATTCATCAAACCAAACCCCCTTTGCACAACTATTCACCTAGATCATGCAATTTCACAAAAACCATAAATAATCACTAATGATGATTTTACCATGAATTTAAAATACAATAAACCAATTTGAATCTAAGACAATAAATTCTAGAAAGAGGATATAAAATTGAAACCACCTACCACAAAGGTTTGGACGAAACATTGAAAACAGACGAAGAACTCACAATAAAGCAAGTCAATTCTCTAAGAACGGCCTTAGTTTTATTATCCAAGAAATACCACGACTCAACATTGAATTATTTGGAATCAAACAACATATATCAACCCATTATAGGTTAATATCTGAGAAATAATGGAGTTTTGGGTCCTAGAACTAATCATATCTAAGAAAAGATGACAAATCCGGAAAGAATGGTGGCGTACCTCAAGAATCAGACTCGAAATCACCAATGGAAGGCTCTGGGTTCGCTCTAAATTTTATGGGGAGGGTTCTATATCCTTCTAGGGAGTGTAATATCAAATTAGGGGTGTTTTGAAGACAAAAGGAAATATATATAACAACACGAGTAAGCTCCTAGAAAATAGGATCTAGATTTGACCTCTACGCAAGGTTTGACCACACAGTTTGGGCCAACCTTGTATAGATTGTGTGACCTTACTTTTGGTCCCCACACTACATATAAAACCCCCAAACTCTGAAATCCTTCACCATTACCCTTTTTATGGAAATAATTGTTTTAGGGAATCATCCTTTACTATGGAAGCACCCCACTTTATGGAAATACCCCACTTTATGGAAACAAACCATTTTATAGAAACATACCACTTTATGGAAACAACTAACATTATAGAAACACCCAACATTATGGAAAACATTACATTATAGAAAGAACCCATTTTATGGAAACACTCTGTTTTATGGAAACACTATATTTTATGGAAACACCCTAATTTATGGAAACCTAATCAAAGACACACAATTAAAAAAACCTGAGGAAAGGTTTATGTACCCGAAACCGGGGGTACTACAAGTATGGTGTTAGTAAAACTCAGCAGGACACCACTAATGGTGTACAATACAATCCAGTCAAATAGTGTATGTATTTGTATAATGAAATAAGTACAATTAATAAATAAACAATAATCACATTATCATTTGTTCTATTATTAATTATATTAACTCTAGGGTTCCCGTGAAAAGATGTACCTCTAGACCAACTTCTTCTCATACCGGATCCTAAAGTGTTCCTTAGTTAATATAATATCTGTAACGACCAAAAGTTTCATTAATGGAAATCCCTCTTGATCTAATTAAATGTATCATTATGTAAAATTTTTATATAAAATGTCAACTTCTTTGGTTTAATGTTAAGAATTGTGACCATTGCTTTTATAGCCGTTGAACAGTGATCACATGATCAGTATAAGTCTAGGGCATTAAAAAATCCAATTTACTCAGACAAAGGATGCGATGGCCTAATCCAGTAGAATTTCTCCATACAAAGCTCAATTATCGGAGCTCAAAAAAGAGGTGGCATCCTTGGGCTTTGCTCTTGACCAAGACCAAGCTGAGCTTCATCATGTCAAGCACAAACGAGACCGTCTATGGGAAAAGTGAAGTTGATAGAGATTACCACACGAGCGATATTATCCGAGCCCCCCCCCCCAAGAGTCTATAACCATCGCACACCTTACCCTTTGGTCTTATGCGTCTGTTTTTAGGGGTAATGTAATAAATTTCTAGTACTATGTTCATATACATTATTTTTGTATATAATAATGAATATACTTCCTTTTCATTATTAATACATTGTAAATAGTTTTTAAAGTACAAATAGTGTTTTTAGTTATTATTTAATTAAGAAATCTATTTTTTAAAATTACGTGATATTTGAATTAAATAATATTTTACTAAAATATTATTATTATTAAATTAATTTTATTATATATATAAATGATCATAAAATTGTATGAATGCAATTTTAATTTTTATTAAGGTTTGAAATCCATTTCTGTCAAAACCCGTGAATTTTTGATAAATATCGGTTTTTATTTCAAAAGTGAAAATTAACATATTTAAAAAATTATTTAGATAAAATAAATGATATTTCTGGAATCAAGATGTTGAAATTATCTAATGGTGAATTTTTCATAATTTTCTGAGGCAGTCAAATTTTTGGGTAAAAATTAAATATCGTTTAAATATATAATGTGTTTTATGACATCATAATGACCCAATAGTGATGTAATAAAATAATATAATATTTATGTTCGGCCAATATATGTTTTACCATTAAAATAATGTGATTTTGGGTTTTTTGACTTATTTTACAAAGCATTAATGTACCCCCATGATTTATTAAGCATCTTGTCTTTTTAAATTATTTTCCATGGGAGTGTGAGTCACCTCCACATAATCAACCCCATTATTTTAAGAATTTCGGACTTTGGCCTTATAAAATATTGTTTTTATATTCCATTTTCCAAAAACCATTGGCAAAAACCGTGAGCTGATTTTTGGTTTGGATTAGTTTAATGTAAGGGGTCCCAAACCTAAATAATAAATAATTCACTCACCATTCCTATATAAACCCACCCAAGCTCCCACTCCCTCCTCACTCAAAGCCTTTGGAGTTCATCCAACCTCTTCCATACTCTTTATATAATCCTCCAAAGGTTCCCCAAGCTCCCAATAAGCCTCTCTCAAGCCTCTATCAAGCCTTTGGAAGCTCACTTCCAAGTAAGGGTTTTTCTTCCATTCACTTTTTTTGTCTAATTTTCTTAATATTGTTATGCCCTTTTAATTTCAATTATAAATGATGGGGTATGGTTTAGAACCTCACCCATACTTCCCTCTTATTTTTTGAATGATGGGATACCCCTTTATCTCTCATTAAATCCCTCCCATGTACACCCGTTACTATGACGAAATTCTGGAAGGAACTTCCCTCTCTTCATTTACATTCAAGGAATACTTTTGTATCATGAATCTAGATTCCATTACAATTGTTGGGAAATGTATATATATGACCCCCTTACTGCATATTACATGTAAATTTGATGAGACACCCATTTCACTCTCATCAACCATTTTTATGAATTCTTATGTCATACCGTTACACTACCGAAATTGCAGAGATCTACTAAGACAATGCCATTGTGTAGTGAATACCATGACCATTTCTCCATCAAGGGTATTCACCTTTATGCACATTTACTTACTGATTATAAAGATTCATGTTTGAATTCAAAATTACATTATCATGGAATAAATGATTATGTTTTATGAATCCATGTTTTATGATCCATGTGGCACACTTATGCATGAAATGAAATGTTTAAGAAGGGTGCGCCCTTAAAGAGCACCAATGCATTGGGTAAAGTATAGTATCATGATACGTCATGTGCAATGAGTGTTGACTCATGCTAATTCAAGTGCAACAAGGGTTTAATCGTGCGTCATGTGTGATGATAATTTACTCATGCTCTATGTGCAATGAGCCTTGGATCATGCTAATTCCATGTTAAGGGTTGTTGCCACATTTCCTGGTTATGATTATCATGATTTATCATGCCTTTATGTTCATGTTTCTCTTATGCTATATTGATATGCATATTGTATAACATGTATTTTACTCCTCATGTATTCTATGTTTTTCCCTTATTGGTCTTTATAACTCATCCCTTTTCTTATGCATGTCCTCAGGTTATCTCATGCAATGCTAAGTACAAGGGAACGTAGTGGTCATGTAAAGGAAGTTTTCAATAAAGATGTTGTATTTCATGTTTTAAGTTGTTATATAATGATACTAAGCCCTAAAGACACTAGGCCTCTCGATCTTCCGTGTTCTATCAAGTGATTAGTTTATGTAATAAATCATGTTTAAGTTTGTAATAAAAGTAGGTTTGTCATAATATCCTAATACCTTCTTCAACTCATGCTGGAGCATGATTTATTAGAAGGAGGTATGATATCACAACACCTCGTTCGACTCATGCCAATGTTCTAATTATTTTTATGTGTAGCTATATCTTAGAGTAACATTATTACCCTTCATATTATACAAATTAATGACAATATTACCATTCATTTAATTCGACTATTTGAATGAGAATGTTACCATTCACAATAGTTAGCTTAATGACCATGTTTCAATTCAACATTTAATAATACATAATAGAATGAGCATGTTAACATTCATAGTAGTTGGTCGAATGATCATGTTACCATTCATAATAGTTGGCCGAATGAGCATGTTACCATTCACCATTTAATAATACATAATCAAATGATCATGTTATCATTCATAATAGCTCTTCGAATGAGTGTGTTACCATTACCCATTTAATAATACATAATTGAATAGGCTTGTTATCATTCGTAACAACTGGAATAATGATCATGTAATCATTCACCATTTAATAATACATATACCATGTATCTCATTTATCAAGGTTAATCAACATTAACCTCATTATCACATATATCAATTCATCACATAAAGAAAGATTAATCAATAATAAAATTCTTACACTAATATAACATTAATTATTTTTTCAACAATATTAATTAATTCAAATCACATAAATACTATTAATTAATTTGAAAATTAATTAGTCACATCAAATACATTAATTAATTCAAAAAATAATTGATTACTTCAAATATATTAGTTAATTAAAAAATTAACTAAACACATCAATTATATAAATAATTCAATAATTATTTTATCCCGTAAATCCCTTTACTTACTTTCCCCAACTAATTAAGCATATCAATCCCATTAATTAATTTATCAATTAATTAATCTAACTTAAACCCTTTAATTAATTCCCGAATTAATTATCCACATCCATTACATTAATTAATTTTCACAATTAATTAATCTAACTCAAACCCGTCAATTAATTCAACTACTAATTATCAATGTAAATTCCACTAACTAATTTCCACAATTATTTCATATAACTCAAATCCTTCAATTAATTCACCAATTAATTTTCCATGCTAATTACATTAATTAATTTCCAAAGTTAATTAATATAACTCAATCCCATTAGTTAATTCAATATTAAAATAACAACTATTATCACAATAATTAATTCAATAATAAATCATTCCCAATGTAAATAATTTAATAACCTTAATTAATTCATCATTTAATTGTTCCATATCCATTAAGTCAATCACCCTAATTAATTAATTAATTAATTGTTCCTTCTCAAATAATTTAACATTCATAGAAACTACAACAATTAATTCTAAAATTATTTATCTCTATTTAACATATTCAATTCAAAAATAATTAATTCATAAATTAATTTTTAATTCACAAAAACCCTTATCATGACATAAATAATTAAAAAATTATTTATCTAAAATCACAATTTCATAAATGCAAATATTCCCATTAATTAATTCAAAAATTAATTAATTAGGTTCAATCATCTCGATAACTCTTTAATTAATTCCTAGAATTAATTATCAAATTCAAAAATCCAAAAATATAATAATTAATCTCATAATTAAATATCACATTCAACAATACCTAAATCTCACAATCTCACAATTACCTAATTAATTAATTAACCAAATTAATTTATTCTATTTCAAAATACAATTTCTAAACAGATCTAGAAATTCTACCACATGGTTATACATAATTAAAAGTCACTACTATGTGATTTGACTTTTAGACCACCTACCTCAAGAACGGTGATGAAGAATGATCATCAATGGATGTCCATAATTTTATTAGAACAACCTCATAGAACGAGATCATGATTCAATTCCTCAATATGATGATGAACAATATCCCAAAATAAATATTCAACCTGAAATAGATCTATCAAGAACACGATGAAGAATAAGATCTGGATACAATTCCTAGATCCAATATTTAAACAAAATAAGATCTCTTAATTCTACATCTAGATCTAAAAATCCTAGATCTAGATTCAAAAATCTATTTCTTGATCTAAAAAATGTCTAGATCTATATTCAAAAAATCTAGATCTCAACCAAAATTAATTGGATAAAAAACCACCAAAATAAGTGGATAATAACGAATAGATATTGGAAAAAACTCAGGAATAAACCACATGGCTGGATAGAAGAAGTTATGAAAATTGGGCTTCAAACCACAATGAATATAGGTTTGGAACCAAAGAAAACCCTTTAGAAGCCTCTAAGAATGAGAGAAAGCACATAGGGTTGATCTGTAGCCAATTCTGGAATAATATGGTTGTTCAAGATAATTTAAAATTAATTTTGGTAACTTTTATTTTCCATTGCACAATTTTTTGGGTGATGTTTCATAGTTAGTACTAACCATGCAAAAAACGTTCAACAAGTTCAAGACATAGGCTGCACACTTTGTTTAACCATGTACAGACCATGCGACCAGGTTTCATACTTTGTTTAAGCATGTAAAAACCATTCCCAAACTATGCGACCCTTGCAAAAATAGTACACACACTTTGTTTAACCATAATAAATCCATGAAACACCACTCATGAAATTCTCAAATTCTCACCTAGACGCAGCCAAACAAATACTCAAAAACGTTATACTCCAAATAAGGAAAATGAATACCTCAAAATAAACCCATTACATATCAAAATAAAAGCTTGGGATCCTACATTCCTCTATAGTATTTCCTCTAAGGGAGTTTTCATTGACAGATAACATCCAATATAATGACCATTTAATGTTTCAATGAAATGTGTAATTCAAATAGATTTAAGAATGAGGATTTGGTATAACCAATCATGATTTACATTTACCACACATATAATTCCCATGTATTGTTTCTCTTGAATTCTAATAAATTGATTTAAATCAACTAGTTAATATTCTAAAATATACACTTGATTTTGGTAAATAGAATCCATTTTTGAATATTTAAAAACATGCCAACCATAACATATTTCCATACACAACTTCCCTGTAGTATTCATTACTCTAATTGAATAATACATCACCTATAATGGTGAAGATAAAACCAAACTATTATTTGTAATCATCTTACGTAATATGTGCCTCCTGATTAATTTCTCTTCCAAAAACAATTGTTGAAATGGTTTTAATGACAACAACTTATATATATCGACCTATAGACTTTATACATATCAATAATTCTTAAACAATATCAAATTGATATTTGAAACCATTTATAGAAATATAGTCTATCACTTGACTATATAATTTCAATCATATTGATTTTTAGTAGCATTATAAGCCTTTAGGATAAACTACTATGATTCACTTGGTGTTTTTCTTGATGCAAGCTTATTAGTTTACTAAGCGTTAACAAACTCTTTTAATCTAAAATCATTGAATATAAAAAAATGGATTTTTTTCATATTATATCTATACAATCACTATTTTTCAATTTTAATACATTTAAATGTATTAAGAAATATATTTTGAGCCAGGCGCTGAGATGGTTTGACACTCCGAGGCCCGCTAAGACCAAAATATATATTTTTATAAAATCTTATATATTAATAATATACACACAATTTTTTATAAATAATCAAATAAATCCTAACTGGAGTCTCATATTAAAAATCTTTGACCTTATTTGAATTTGGATCACAGTGATTACCATAGGAGAGAACTAATGTTGGTTCACGATGGATGTCTGGTTGATGCAGCCATTGGCGAGTCCATTTCATTAAAATAAATAAATAAATGAATTGTGGTTTTTATTAAATTTCCTAATTAAATCCCCTAAAAATAGTCCATTATAAAAACACTCCTGGGTTGGCTACATTCACCATAAAAAAATGGAGAGGATATTTGATGATCTTTATTGTCGAATCAACATCGAATGACAAAAGAAATATTGATGGAGGTGGATTCAAAAACATTAGTCATAGTGGATCATCATCCTTAGAAGACCTGTTCGTCACCAAATATCAATCCATACTCGAGGTAGGGCTCATCAATTTTTGTTCATAACCTTTATTAATTAATTTTTCATGATTATTTGATTATTTACTTTTTATATTCATATACTCACACTTTTCATGAGCCAATTGTTGAATTGAATCATTGTTTTAAATTTATTATTTTCTTATTCCATGATCTAACAGTGGATTATTCAATTTGAAATTATTGGAATATAATGATTATAAAAATATGGTTTTCACCCTTTTATGTTTATTTTCTCCCATCTCTTTTGATGTCCTTCATCATTTCCCCATGGGTTCATGGTCCGAAATTATTGGGGATTGTTCTAGTGGAATCAACACCCTGAATTTAGAGTATCTACTCAAATGAATATTGTGAATGTGTCTTATAGATAGATTGAGATATGTTACGAGATGCAGGAGATGATTATCTTGGATATACTATCTAGGACTAAGTGGTAGTGAAAGGAGGAGTGGTGCTCATGTGTGGGCATTTTTCGAATATATCGACTTCATTTTCCTACCATTGGAGGATAGGAAAGAATGTTTGGAGGTGAATAAAACCATTTTTGTGAGTTTAAACAATATAAATCATGGTTAAAGTGGTGGATATAGAATCCACATGAAGAACTAGTCTTTTTGTAAAACCCCCAACTACATTACATGTATTGGTATGAACACACACAAAATAGTTATCTTGCTATGATTTCTAGTGTTTTAGGAAAAATTTAAGGATCATACATTGTGTATCTAGCCAACACGCCAATTGATTCTCCATGGGTAGCTAGCCCTTTTATTGGTTGTAGAGGAAACCATATGGGAGGAAACCCAATGTGCTATGGGAGTAAATGGTTATGTTCTGGTACCCAGTCATGACCAGGTATATGTCCAGATACACGACATGACTTGATAGACACAAGAATGGACATAAGCACATGGCTGGGACCCAGGTGGTAAAGACACACTATTTTGGACATTTACATCTTATTTATAGTGACATGTCCATTGATTCGTGCATGAATGGGAACACAGCTAGTTAGAAGAGTGGGACCACATGCCATGTGGACCCCATGTGCTTTGTTTTCATACTTTTTGAGGAAATTCAATCCCTTGCATATTCTTTTTTAATCTTATTTTATCCCATGAGTAGCCTATATAGAGTTTCTTTCACATAGAATGTGATGGTTCACTTTGTAGTGAATTTTGAAATACGATGTGATATTTTATGAGAAAGACACTTCCTTAGTTGGTGTTTGGAAATGGAAGTGATCAGGCAGATATTTAGGGAGGTCTAATAGAGGTGGTACTCCCCTATCCATCCAGATTGCATGTATACTATTTAGGGAGATGTTACATACCTATCATACCAAAGCACTTATCCTCCATACTCATTTTTCCAATAGAGATGGTAATCCCCCACTACACCATGGAACATGTCCTATTAAATATTTTTTTAGGTAGAGATGGTACTCCACTATCATACTAGGGAATATTCCCTCAATCCATGGAGACGATACTCTCCTATCACATTAGTTCATGGGACCTCCATACTTTTTGTTAATATTGAGAATGTACTCCACTATCACACCAAGGTACAAGTCCTTTATCCATTTAGATGGTAATCCTCTATCACATTGTGGCTTGGTACCCCCATACTCATTGTTCTGATATATATGGTACTCCCTTTTCACACTAGGATAGAAGTATTATACCTATGGTTATGGTACTTCCCTACTTCACTAGGGCATTGGTCCTATGTACTCATTATCCCAAGTGGAGGCAATACTCCCATACACTGGAGTGATTCCTCTATGTCTTGGTATGGTACTCCCTTATCGTTCCAGGGCATGGGTCATACATATTATTTCCATAAGTATACATATGGTACACTCCTACACAGGTTTATGTCCTCTATCTACTGATTGTAATCACCTTATTATACCCTATTATGGGTCCGATTTTATTTATAGATTTCACTCCCTTGGGATGTGGAGTAGTGGTGAGGTGTGGGACCTCCTTATGACTTTATTGAAAAGAAATGCGAGATGTTGGGTTTAAATGATAAACATTTAGAGATATAGAAATGCTCATTATATTGGGATGTTCTATGAGAAGGAGATCCAATTTCTATCACTTTTGTAATTCTTATATAACCGTAAATATATATTATTGGGAATGTTTCTTAAAGATTTTGGTTGAGATGATTACTTCTTTTATATCTATATTACTCCCTTTTTAGTTTTCAGGGTGTCCAACTGTGTATGTATATACTCACACCTATATGGGATTTTCCCCCACATGTCATTTGTTATGCACATGACAGTTAGTTCTATGGTATAATTATCAGAGCATAGGGTTACTTTGGTGAGTTTGACAATATACGGTTGTTTCAGCTAGGATATCGGAATTTTGGCTCTCTTAGTATTATTTTTTCCTAGTTAATGTCAATTTGGTACATCGTTCTTGGTTGGTTATATATTTTTTTATTTACTCTTCATATTATGTTTTAGTGTTCTTTTATATTCCCTATTTGTTATTTCAGGCTAGGTTTCATCTCTAGATGTTACTCTCTTTTATTATTATTCATCTGCACTTCTATATAGAGATAGTTGTGAGTTTGTGTATTTATAATATAGGAAATGACCTACCCTTTTAGTTATGCCTTATCAGCACTTGTTTCTAGCCCTTGGACTATACATGAAATCTTGGGTTTGTGGTGGCCCATTCTTCTATTGTCCTAGAATTCCTTGGTGATTCATGTCTTTACAGAGTGGTGTTAAAGGTAGTTTGACATCATGATGTTGTCTGGAGGTTTTTTCCCTTTTGAGGATTAGTAGGGAATTTAGTGATACACTGTCCAATTATATTGAGTGTGGATTTCTGGTTATGGAGATCAATATATGTGTGTAAGAAAACATATCCATTAATTAGGACTCCGAATACAAGTATATTGACTCTCCATACTGAGAAATTGGTTGTATGGGACATTCATATATGGATCATATAGGATAGAGTACTCTAACATTACTTCTTGAGTCATCTCCCCATATATATATTCTCATCTAACTGTGGTATGAGATGATTACTTTCAGGAAGCCTCTATAAAGACAACAATCCATGTTACAGATTCAGGATCACGATGACGATCTAATGGGTGGTGAGAATTCAGTTAGGGGTAATCTCCTTAGATCTTTCCTCTAGGAGGACAAGTAGAAACATGCCCAACTATATATTAGTATATTTTTACCAGAAGATCATGTTGATGATGTGTATTGGATTGGGAAACTCTGTGAGTTCCAACAACAGAGGCTACCGAGGTTCCATAGTGCGCCACATCCTTAGGTAGTGGAGGATTTTCATGGGTTAGTGATCCAAGTTATCAAGCATTCATATACCTTAAGTGATAAGATTGTTTCACTAGATGCCAATATTTTCTAGGGAGTAACTTGGTTCTGGTGAAGTCTAGTCACACATTAACATGATGAGTCGACACTCTCGTACTCTAACTCCTAGCTGCTATTTCATGAGGAGTATTACACCTCATTCTTGTTCTTAATTCGGATTCATGATCTTTTGGAGGTTCATCAGGGAGAGATGATAGTTTCTGGGTATACATTATTTTTCACTAAAATTACATGATACTTCCTCTACTTTATTTGGGATGGTTACTTCTGGGCATGGATGTTTGATTTGGGACTCCGTAGAGATATCAATGCCAGTGTATTACCCCTTTTCTTCCTATATATACTATATTGATGGAGAAGGAGCTATTATAACATGAGGGACTCTATATGGATAGTGTCATCAGTATGCATCCAAAGGCTGAGTCACTTGTAGTGACTGGTACATGATAAGTTTTAACGCATGAGAGGCATACTCATGATCAGACTCAGATTTAGGGTTATACATATCATGGAATGCACATAAGACTAGTCCAACATAGATATTCATGATGTTATGCATGTGATGGGTGAGGTAATAGTTAATGTTATTTCCAAACTCGATTTACTAATTAGGGTTGTTAGACAACATATGGGCTTCCATAGTAGAGGAAGTATTTTGATTAGGGTTCTCCGAAGTGTTTCTAAGGAGAACCATGTGGAGGAAGATCTTTAAGATGAGATTTTTTGAATCAGTGAGGAGAAGATTTTGGAGGGGTGAAATTATGATAAACTTCCACCACCACCACCAGGAGTCATAATCTAGGCTTAGGGAGCTGGCTATCAGGTACATGGACAACTGTAGACTATAGAATCTTATGACTCCATGGAATATGACGTGATAATTTTTATGATATTTTTTATTCTATTATTGATTTAGAAAAAGTATACATAGGTTCGAGTCATTCTTTAATATCCTAGATCACAGTGAAAGAGTTGGATCTCACTATTGAGACTATAGCCCAATAACTTTGGATTTAGGTTTCTACAAGAAATGCTTCTTCTGTATCACTTATCTGTCGATAGTGAGAGCTATCACAGGGTATAAAGAGATTCTTATGGGATCTCTTTTAGATCATGATGAGACATTATGACATAATTTTGGGTATTTATTGTTTTTTCCATGGTATATGCCCAGAGTGACTATCACTGAAGATGAATCATATGCCCTCAGACAGATGGGATGAGATTATCCTTTGTGGGAAAGAGACATCTCATGGTATAGTAAGTGGGTTTTACAGACATGAATTTACAAAACATCACCTATTAGTTTGAATGATTGTCCAATGGCGTAGAGGTATCTTTAGATATCTAGGATTTTGATGTTTTGGATTATTATATAGATTTATTCTTTAATAATTATCCAGGACTCCCTATGAGGTGGGATGCATATTTTTACATCAAATTGCACCTAGGACCTTTTTGATATATTCCTTTTCATATATGATAGCCACTATGGATCACCAAGAGTTGAGGGTGAAGCTGGAGAACCATTGGGAGAAGGGATTACTCAGACCATGTGTGTCTTTATAGGTTTTTCGGGTTTTGTTCATGAAGAAGGTAGTCGGTATCTCGGAGCTTTGAGTTGATTTTAATCACCTGAGCTTTTCCATGATTAAGAAAAATTACCCCTACTGAGTATTGAAGAAATAGTTGATCAGTTGTGAGGCATGAGATAGTTCGCAAAGATCAATATCATGTCTGGCTACAACCCATTGAGGGTTTAGGAGGCTGATATTCTGATGATCTAATTTTGATGTCCTAATGGACACTATGAATTTCTGGGGATTCCTTATAGTGTGATGAATTCCCCCATTGTGTCTATATATTTTATTAACTAGAACATTAATCCATCCATGGACTAATTTGTGGTTTTCTTCATTGGAAAATTACTCATATACTGTGTATTAGAGGAGGAGCATATAGAGAACTTAAGGATGGTCATAGAATTTCTTCGAGAGAAATAACTCTATGGTAATATATCTATGTTCCAGTTCTAGATCCAAAAGGTTCACTTTATAGGAAATATCATATTTGATCATGGGTTATCAGTTAACTTAGTGAAGATTGATGTAGTGATCTCTAGGGATTCACCCAACAATATTTTATTGGAGTGGAGTTTTCTTGTCCTAGAAGTGTTCTATAGGAGGTTTGTGGAATACTTCTCCACAATTGTAGGCCCTTTGACTTTCCTGACATTGAAAGGGAAGAAATTTACATATACTAAGGAGTTTTAGAGAGCCATTGAGGGGTTAAAGATAAGGCAAGATAGTTATCTTATTTGGAGACTACTGGAGGAGTTCAGGGAGTATGTTTTATATTGTGATGCCTATAGATATGCTCTTAGATATGTGTTGATATAGTCTTAAGAAGTGATTTCATACGGGTCAATATAGTTCATATTCCACGAGAAAAACTATGTGACTCATGAATTGGTGTTGAAAATAGTAGTCTTCACTCTAAGGATTTGAATTAACTATCTTATAGGTGATCAAATTTTTATTTAAATAAACCATCACGTTTTTCTTTACACAGAGAGATATAAATCATAGACAAAGGTTCTTGTTGGAGTTCCAGTAGGACTATGACTTTGAGATAGTATATACTCCTTGAAAGGGAAATGTGGTGGAAGAATCACTAAACAAGAATTCACATTCTCATCTAGGGGAGGAGGTTTCTAAATAGTTGGCTTCTTTGTAACTAAACCTAGTGGGGGAGAGGGGTAGAAATTATCTTCAATAAATGGTTTTAAATCCTTCAAATCTCCAACATATGAAGGACGATCAGTTATGAGACATCCACTATGATTTATTACATGAACATATATCCTCAAGAGTTTTCCAGAATGATTATATGAAGGGGGGGAATCATGTAATTCCTTTCCATGGATGGAAAATTTTTCTAGTAATGTAGTGAGAGGAGGTGATGAGGGAGTTTCATGTTTCTCCTTTTGTGTTACATCTCAGTGTGTGGAATGTATAGAAATACCTCCAATGGTTGTTTTGGAGGTATGGAGTGATGTGAAGTATGGTTAAGTTAATTTCGCAATGTATCAGGTGTTACCAAGTGAAGGTTGAGCATTAGGTTATGGAATGATTGTTATAGCCTATTGGGATCCAGATGTGGAAATGGGATGGTGTATCCATGGACATTGTGACAGGGCTTCGAGGGATATTGAGATCCCATGATGCCATTAGGGCAATAGTTGACTGACATACCCAAATGGTGCACATCCTAGATATCCAGAAACAGATGTTGGTGGAGAGTTTGGGAGGTTGTATATATTGGAGATCATCTTCCTTCCAAGGGTGACCTTGATGATTGTCTCTGACCATGATGCAGAGTTTACGTTATGATTGTAGAAAGGCCTCTTTGAGGCATCCAGGACCTAGTTCAGTATGAGTATATCTTTTCACCCCCAGATATGTGTGCATATGAAGTAAACTATCCATGTGTTGGAGGATAAGATGAGGTATTGTTTGTTAGAATTCATCTAGAGTTCGGAGGATCAAATACTTTTCTATTGTTTTCTTATAATAGTACTTATCACTATACTATAAGAATGGTACCATTCGAGGTCCTGTACGGGAGAACCTACTAGTCACCATTATGCTAGACTGAGAAAGGTGAGGCATATATTGTTGGTCCGTAGCTGGTTCAAGAAATAGCTGAGAAGGTTTTAGTGATCCTAAAGTGGATGAGTATAGCCCAAAGATGATACAAATATTTTGAAAATCAATGTCATAGGCCCTTGGAGTCTGAGCTTGGGGACTATATTTTCATGACAGTCTCCCCATGATGAGGATTGTGGAGATTCAGTGAAAGAGGAATGATATCCTTATGATTTATTAGGCTATTTGAGATCATTAAAAGTTTGAGTGACTTTTCCTACCACCATGCCTTACCCAAAATTTTAGAGTGGGTGGATGTAATATTATAGGGGTCATTACTAAGGAGATACTTGCATGATCCTACACACATTATTTAATGCATGAGATCGACATCGAGGATGCAGACACCTTCACATATTATCTAGTGGTGATCAAGGATCAACATGAAAGGATCCCTCATGGATGGACCATTCCATTGGCTCGCGTATTGTGGTAGCATGGGAGCATGTAGGAGAGCTCCTGAGAGTTGGAGATCCAGACATGGTCATAACATCCCCACCATTATATTTACATTCTACCTATTATGGATGAAAATATTTGGAGTGAATAAGGTAGTGTTCCTTGTAAGTCTTTAAAATTTATTATGAATCATTTTTCGAGTTAGGAAGTGAGGTTTCGTGATATTCTGAGGCCTGGTTAGCATTGAAAAATTGGTTGTGGTCCCATCGGTTGAGCAGGATTTGGGTAGCATTGAAGAGGGGTAGGCTTATTAAAAATGAAACATTTAAAATGGATTTACATGGACAACTCACATAGGTAGTTGAACCATGTTGGTTAAACCATGTGGATATGGGTTGGCCGCTGTTCCATTTTAATTATTTTTAAAAAATATGATAAGTATATTTTTGAACCATCATAAGAACCATCTCTAATTACCGAAGCTACGTGCCACTCACCCATATCTTTTCTTATAATGAATGGGATCCAACAATATCTTGAATTCCCTATATCCTTTGGTTGAATTTTATTTTTGAAGCATTGTCTTTCTATTATGCCATACCGAGGCACACCACCCCCCTCCTATGTCCATCACTGATGTTGTTCACCTCCAGAACCACCTCCTTCTGAAGTCATCCTCTGGCCAGCCACCAACCATCTCTTTCCTTCCTCCAGGTCTTCCTCCCCATAAATTCACCATCCTATAGCCCCCACCCAACATCCCCCTCCCCCCGGGCCTCCTCTTCTGCCTTCCCTTGCCCCACTATCGTCATCCTCCAACCTCCCTGCCATCGCATCATCACACCCACCCCCCTCCTATCATCCACCTCTAGAACCCCACCCTTGACTTTTTTCACACTCCTCTTTCCCCCCAACCCTCACCCTCCTCCTCCCCCAACGCCTCCCCCATAGCCCCCACACCTCACCTCCTTCACCACCCCACTGTAATCTTCCAATAACCATCCTCTGCTACAACATCATCTCCCACCCCCACCCCACTTGTCATCCTCCGCCAACCATGCACACTTATCCTTCCCCCGGCCTACTCCTCTTATTTTCATTGTCACCCTCTACCTTTATCCTACCCCCGCAGCCTCGTCTTGGAGCCTTACCCCACCCCCACCCTGGCCGGTTGATGTTCTCCTCTAACCCCATTCCACCCTTGTCGGTCGATGTCATTCATTAGCCCCATCCCTCCCCTATTGGTCGACATTCTCCTCCACTATAGGTAAGTTGAGGTTATTTTAATTTTTTAATTTTTTGTTTTTCTTATAACATTATTTGAGTTTTTAATTTTAATTTTTAAAATTTTTACTTATTTTTATTTTTTATCATATAATTTTAATGCGTGGTAAAAAACAACTTTTCATATCATTCATTAATATATCATACTATCAGTTTTTAATTTAAATTTTAATTATTTTTAAATATCTATATTATATAGTGATTTTTATGGTTATTAAGTAATAGTTTTGTTTTATTAATAATCAATTGCTGAATTTCATTAAATAATTAAATTATGTAATTATTAGAAAACATATTATTAAACCATTAAAAATTATTTATTTAATCTCATTAATTTTATCATGTTAAAATATTTTAATAATTATAATTTCATCCTATTATCCAAACAATACATTATTTCAAATTAAATAAATGATATTATTCAAATTAGTAATAATTATATTTTATCTATAATTATTAATATTAAAAATAACATTATATATGAAACATTATTTCAAATTAGATAGTGAAATTTTGAATAATTCATAAATTCAAAATTACTTATCTGATTATCTAAAAAATATTTTTATATTATGTTATTTTTTAAAACGAAATCACTTTTTCATCATGTTTCATTAAAAAGATTTATTTTTCAAATTAAAATTAAATATTTATTTTGATTTATTAATTTTGAATTTTGAAATTATGAATTTTTTAAATAATTTCATTAAAAATGTAACCATTCATTTTTTATTATTTTGTCCTTTTATAATATTTTATTAGATTATCACATTTTATCATTTATTTATTTATATTTGAATTATGATTTATTAATTTTTAGTGACTAACATTTGTGATTGTAAAAATATTTTTTTAAATGTTTTGTGTTTTTTTGACAAACGAATAATTGTATTAAATAAAAAAATTATATAAATTATTTTTTTAATATAGTTATATTATTTTTTATTGTAGGTTATCTTAAACATGTATCAACTTTTAAATGATGCTGAATTAGATTATATTACTAGAAGTAATGATAATGAATCAGTGGTACATGTTGTGGATAATTCTTTCCAATCCAGTCAAGTCGTGGATAAAGATAAAATTAAAAACGATGATGTTCAGGTTGAAGCAAAATGATCAAAAAATACTATATCTGGTGTTCATATTTTTTTTCACAAATGGGTGTAGTTGATGAATATCCTAGGGTTATGCGTAATATATGAAGATTACGATTGGTGGGAGGTGGAAGAAAAAATGGAACATCATCTTTGTCCCAATATATTGAAAAATTAAATGGAATCAAAGTATTAAAAGACTTGAATGTTCCTTCCATGATCCTCAACCAGTCAAATAATTGAAGATTTCTCTAAATCCTTTATATTCAAAATAATTAAATGGGTGGTCATGTCTTAAAATGGCCACTACCAATTTTTCTTAAAACACCATTAAATAAAACTTTTTACTGAAACACTTTTTTCACAATCATGAAAGTGAACTTAAGTATACATTGCTAGAAAGTGCAATGAAGTATAATAATATTTTCAATAATTTTGATATTTATGATCTAAATTATAACAATTTAGATTTTGAAGAATAATGGAAAATATGTGAGTTTATTTTAAATTTTTATAACCTTTTATGATATAAAAAATTATATTTTTGGGATCCACATATTCTACTTCAAATTTATATTTTGGTCATGTTTGGAAAATTGAGAGGTTTTTATTTTATAATTTCAGCAATGATGATGATTCCATCATATTGTTTTCCAATATGTAGATGATATTTGATAAATGTTGGGTCATTATATCATTCTGCTTTCAATGGAGGCTCTATTTAATCCATGGATCAAGTTGAAAATGTTTGAATTTAGCTATCAATGTTTTAATTCATTTATTTTTCAGGAAAATATTTATATGCGGAAATAAAAGCTATATAATACTTTTGAAGATTATTCAAAGTATTTACACTCTATTTCATTAGTGGGAACTAATTAAATGGGTTCATCTTATGATTCTCTTAATTCTCTAGCAAGTGAAAATGCAGATTTAACTGATGTAAGTTTAATTTATTTTTATTTAAATCATTATTTATGTATTTAATTTTATTTTAATTAACATTTATGTTTATATATATTTTTTTAGATATGGATTGATGTAAAAAATAAAGTATTTATCCCAAATGATGAAAATTCAAATTTAGATATTTATTTGGAGATGTAATTGGTTGATATGTCACTTTATAGAAATTTAAAAGTTCTTGATTGGTGGTATGATGAATTTAAAAGATTTCCTATCTTATCACTCATGAAATGTGATTTGTTTAGCATTCCCATCACCACGGTGGAATCAGAGTCTTCCTTTAGCATTAGAGGGAGGGTGTTGAATAAATACATTAGTTGTCTTTTACCAAACAATATTCAAGAATTAATTTGTTCTTGTAGTTGGATTCATGGGCTTGAAACTATTGGAAACATTATCATTATTATCATTTATCATCTTATATATAAAATAATTATATTAATATTGATTTTATTGTAATATTTCTTGATAAAAAATGAAGAATTTGTCTTATAGGAGGATTTGAGTTATAAAACTATATATGTAGAGAGCACCAGAAGAACACCTTCGATTAATTAAATAAATGTATAATTAATAATTAGTAAGGATCTATCACTTTTGTTAATATATTTTCAAAAAATATATCAAAACAAAAAGCATCAATAATTTTATTTTTTAATAAATTTTTTTAACTTAATTAGTTTTGAAATCTAATTTTAATAGTGTTTTGATGTTGGATTTTGAGGAAATATTAAATCTAACAGGGGTTCATGTAATTTTGGATAATCTTTTAATAGTGATCATCCCAATTCTATATTTTTTTCAATGTTTCATATAATATATTTGTAACTTATATTTTTAGAATTTTGAATTATTATGCTAATTATGGACCTTTTTATAGATAGGGGGAATTTCAAATAGTCATTGAAATCCTTTTTTAATTTTTTTATATTTAGTATTGTATTATAATTATTAATATTTTAATTTTCAACCATTAATACACTTATTATTCCATGAGGTATTTTATGAACCTAATAAAATTTTAAAAAATAAAAAAAATGATGAATATGGGTTTCCCACGGGCTTGCCCGCATTCGCTGCGTGGCAAGGAATAAATGATAAATCCATCAATTTTTTATGTGGGATTTTGTGGCTCTAGACCACATGGGATCAAGCCCGCTCGATCTCGGCCCACCCCACCCCACCTCTTCTATTTTTTATTTCTAGTCCTGATGATCCTAGAATTTTTATTTTAAAAATATTATATATATTAATATCAGGAACGAGTAGTTTTCTCAAAAATAATGTAATATTTAATGAATACAGTATCATATACAAAATATAAGAACATGTTTAAATCCATATCTTCGGTTTTACCCTAGATGTAACCTAAGATTGGTCGGAACTAGATGCCTAGTTGAGGCAGCCGTTGGTGGGTGTGTTTAATAATACTAAATAATTTATTTATTTATTTATTTATTTTATTAAAAGTCTTAGATAAATCAATACTCCATTAAAAAATTATCCAGGGATATCAACTTAAACCCTGATAGAATTGATAGGACCCATATTGACCTTCAATGATTAATTTAAATGAAATGATGAATGACAATCGAATTGAGGTGGATTGAAAGTCATCAGACATAATGGATCATCTACACAACTAGAAAACATGTCCAACACCAAAAATCAATCCATGATCAAGGTAGGGATCATGAATTATAGTTTTTTTCCCTTGATTACACTTTTGAGAATTAATACTGTATCATATGTTTTTGATTCTATGAATCGCGACCAATTTCATGCGCCCATTATCGAAATGAATTGTTTTATACAATTTATTATTATTTTTTCCATGATCTCAACATGGATTTATTTCTTTGAAATAATTTTCCAAGAATATTTTTTTATCTAATTTTATAACTAATATTATAGTGTTTTCCCCAATTATTCATTAACATTGGCCAATGGGGTTTCAATTAAAATTTCGCTAGGTGGTTTCCAGCGTGATCAAAACCCTTGATTCATGGTTGTTGTGAAAATGATGATTTGGATGATGATTTGTTGATGGGTTGAGAACTGTTGCGAGATGTGGGTGATTATTCTTATTGATCTAAGATCTAGTAATGAGTGAAAACAATCAGTGGAGTGGAGCACCATGTGGGATTTTTCTGAATGGATGGAATCCATTTTCCCACCACCAATGGAAAGAAAACTATGTACATGGCCAACTAACACCATATTTTGGGGATTAAATGATAGAAAGCATGGTGGAAGTAGAGGATCTATAATCCATGTGAAGAACCATTATTTCTATGAAAATATCAAATGTATGGAATATTTTGTGATGAAGAAACATTGTGTAGTCACCCAACAGTACTGGTTATGGTTTTAGTAAAAAGATAAGAATAACTTGCTTTGGGGATGGACCACATTATGTGTGAATCTCCCAGAGTATCCAGACCATGTTCCCTATGCACACACCTAGGACCCTGTATGGCAGGATACACTATGTACTTTGGGAGTAAATAGGCTTGTTCTAGTACCCATTCATGGCCAGTGACATGGATAGGTACACAAAACAACCATACCTAAATTTGTAAGGTCAGAAGTACATGGTCAGGCCCTGGGTGTCTGAGACACCCTGTGTGAGGCATGTACAATTTTTATATAGTGACATTGCCACAGATCCATGTATATATGAGAAATCTTCAAGTAAGTGGATCAAAATATCACCCTGTGTGGACCATATACACGTTATGTACTTCCGTTTTGAGAAACATCTACCATTCCTATATTTTTTTGTGGCTTGTATTTTGGCCCATGAGTAGTGTATCCAAAGTGTTTTTCAATGTAGAATGTGATAGTGTAATTCAAAATGTATTTTGAGATATGTTTCTATATATTATGAGTGGTATTATTCCATAGGCAACACTTGACAATGGTAGTGATTGGAAAAAATCATCGAAGTGTTTAGATAGAAATGCTACTCCACTATCATACCATGTCATAGGTCCTCTGTCCATAAAGACAGATCCCCCTATCTCACCAAGGTATGATTCCTCCATTCACTTCGTTCATATAGAGATGGTACTCCTCTATCACACTTAGTCGTGGGTCCTCTATCCATGGAGATGGTACTCTCCTATCATTTCAAGTTGAGTGTCCCCCATAATTGTTGTTTAGATATAGATAGTGCTATCCTTTCAAACCCATTCTTGTGTCCTCTATCATTGGAGGCTTTACTCCCATATCGAATCAGGGTGACGGTCCTTCACACTCATTGTTAAGATAGAGATTTTACTCCCTAGTCAAGCAAGAGTATGGGTCCTCTATCAATGGAGATGATACTCCCCTTTTATAATAGGTCTAGGTCCCCCATACTCATTGTTTAAATAGATATGCACTACGGGAAATATAGATATTTGCGACGGGATGCCGTCGCAAATAGCCTTTTGCGACGGGGCCTCGTCGCAAATCGCCCGTTGCAGAAAACGCCTTCGCAACTAATTTTTTTGCGATGGGCCCGTCGCAAAAACACGTATTTGCGATGGGAAATTGGGCCGTCGCAAATAGGTTTCTGGTTTTTTTAAAAAAATCTTTTGCGACGGGCCCGTCGCAAAAAGTATTTGCGACGGGCCATATTCCCGTCGCAAATGGTTACTTCGAAGCGGGGATTTGCGACGGGCCCGTCGCAAATAAGTATTTACGATGGGAATATATTCCCATCGCAAATATAATAAAAAAATTTAAAAAAAATTAAAAAATTTATTTATTATTATATAAATCAATAAACCTATTTATATTGATATAAATATAATATTTATTTTTTAAATATGTTTTAGAAAGGAAGAATGAAAATAAAATATGAATGTATAAGATGTTCAGTAAAAGAAGCTTATAAAATAAATTAAAAAAAATTTAATTAGTAATTATTTTATTTTTATCAATTAATAGTCATTTAATAACTCTTTGAGTATAAAAAAAAATAAAAAAATTAATGAAATATGGAAAATAAGTTAAAAATGAAACCCAAACTTCAAACGACCATAACTTTTGATCCGGGACTCCGTTTGAGCTCCACATCATATCAAATCGAAGTCTACGACGAGATCTACAGCGCTATGGACCGGGGGAACCCATCCAAGGTTGTTTCAAGGCCAAAAAAGTCCCAGAAGGCCTCCAAAACTGAGTTTTTAGTCGGGGTACCCCGGTTTTTCAACGTTTAAATAGCTATAACTTATGATCCCGATGTCCGATAAACCTCTACCATATATCATATCGAAGATCGTTTCATGTTCTCCGATTTGACTGATTGTGGAGCTGAAACGGACTTCTGGATTAGACGTTATGGTCGTTTAAACATTCAAATGGCTATAACATCCGATCCGGATGTCCGTTTGGCCTGTACCGCATATCATATCGATGATCGTTTCATCTTCTTCAATTTTACTGGTTTTGGAGTTGTAACGGACTTACGGATTAGAAGTTATAGCCGTTTTAACATTCTCGGTGGATTTTCAGCCTCTCATTCCTATGTATTCATTCATAACTATACATATATATATATATGTGTGTGTGTGTGTGTGTGTATCTATTGTATATATGTATTTATTTATTTATTTATTTATTTATACATATATATAAAAACCCATATTTTATAAATTTATTTAAAACTAAGCTTATAAATATATATTAATTAATATACAAATAAATATACGAATAAAAACTTATAACTACATATATATATATAGAATAAATATATATTAATATACGAATAAATATATATATATATATTTATATAACCAAATATATTTATATTAATATAAATCTATATTAATATACGAATAAATATAACTATATATATATAGATAGATCATTAAATGTATAAAAAAATGAAATGGATTAGTTGTAAAGGTTAATGCACGCATGGGGGGGGGGTTTATTCCTATTTATTATTAATTATTCCTTTTTATTATTAATTATTTATAATTATTATTTATTACTACTAATTACCATTAACTATGAACAATTAACACTAATAATTTAAATATATTAAATAACAAAACAATATAAACACAATTAAATTACAACTAATTAAAAATAAATAAAACTAATAAGAAATTTAAATTAAATATTAAATTAAAAAGAAAATAAATACCTTTAAAATTGATCTGAGGTTGATCTTGGATAATTGTTGAAGACATCAATATCAAATCTGGAAATAAAAATTAAACTTAAGAAACTGTGAACTCTAAAAATAGAGTTTTGAGAGAAGTTGAGAATGAATAGAAAAAACGGGTGGGGGTATTTATAGGTTATATTATTTGCGACGGGAGTATTTGCGATAGGAAGCCCATCGCAAATACTGGAGCCCACATTTATCACAATCAACGGTTAAATAGTTATTTGCGGCGGGACTCGTCGCAAATATTAACCTGCCGACATACTATTTGCGACGGGTGGTAACCACCCGTCGCAAATAACTTTCCCGCGGCTTAGCGCGCATTGCGCGCCAAGCCTTTTGCGACGGGTGAGATTTCGCCGTCGCAAATAAGTGGTTATTTGCGACGGGAAAATACCCTCGTCGCAAATAACCCATAGCAAAAACCCCTTTATCCCGTAGTGATGGTGCCCTATGCCTCACTATGGAATGATTCCTCTATCCATGTAGATGATACTGATGGTTTCACCTAGGCGTGTTTCCTCCATACTGATTCTCCCTGGACAATACGTTTCTCCCATAAATGGGTATAAGACCTCTAGCTATGGGGATGGTACTCCCAAACCCGACTAGGGTGTGGTTCCACCATATTTTTTATATAAAATATAAAGATTCCACTCCCTAGACGAGAATGTGTCGTATATCTACCAAGTGGCATCTCCCTTGTTGTACTTAGGCATGGGTCCTATTTCTTTTGAAGATTGTACTCCCTTGGGATGTGTAATGGTGTCAAGGTGTGTGTCCTTCCCATGAATTATTTGAATAGACATGAAAGTGGTCAATGTCGATAATGGACCATTGGATATGTAAGAAATCTCATTTTCCAAGGCTAGTCTATGAGATAGAGATCCCATTTCTCTCACTTTTGATATTGTCATATGAGAATATATCTATGTTTTGGTTTTTGTTTCCCTCATGATTTGGGTTCATAAGAGTACTTCTATCGGTAATCTATTTCTCCATCTTTAGTTCTTGAGGAGTCCTATAGGGTATTTATATAATCACCCCTACATGGTCATTTCCCGCATGTGTCATGTCTTATGTATATGATAGTTAAGTTGGCGATGTAATTTGTGAATATTAGGGATACTTTGGTGCATTTTGTTGTTATAGTGGTCAGGGATTGGAGACCAGGGGTTGGTCTCTCTCAGATTTCTTTTATTCTAATTTCAATCACATTGGTACATCATATTTGGTTGGGTATTTATTTATTCATTTACACTTCATGTTATATTGTCATAATCTTTTGAATGGCCTAAATGTTATTAAGATCATGGTTTCAACTCTAGATGGCAATATATTTTTTTATTATTCATTTTCTCTTATACATTGTGATGGTTTTGTGTGTTCATAAAGGTATGTTAGGGAAAAGGCCACCCATTTTAGTTATGCCTTCTCAATACAATTCACTATCCCCTAGCCTATGGAGGTGGTCTTGGTGTTTTTGTGGCCTAGGCTTTCATCAGCCTGGTTGGCATCAGTGGTTCAAGTTGATACAATATCCATTCTTCGTTATAGTCTTCTTATAGTTATGGGATTATGATACTATTTTTGAATTTTTCTAAAAAAGATATTAGAGGAATTTATATAAATTATACGTCTCATCATTGATCCTCTTTTCTATAAATCATAGCACTGATGTGTATATTGAAATGTTATGTTAAGATTTAATCCCTTTAATTTTTAATGATCAATGTATTCATGTAAGACACATAATCCGTTCACCTTTTACTAACATCATGTCATTGATATGACTGCATATATATGACTTTATGAATAAATCCACTCTATATTTTTGGGATCGATGAACACTTGGTTAATATATTGTTTGGATCAAAAGTGCAAATGAACTCATATAATTTAACCACACATGTCATGTAATTCAATTTTATAGATATTAAATTTTAATATAAACTGATAAAGTACATTAATTTACCTCTATCTTATTAGTTAAACAAGTCTTACTGTCAAGATAATCTATTTCGAGAATCTTTGTGTCTCTAACTATTTTTTCCCACAAATAGATAATTAAGATTGTTGATAATACCTATGGTTTTTATCTCCAAGGAGACTAATCACTTCTATGGTTATAGTCTATAAAAATATTTTTAGTTTTACTAAAGAAATATTTTTCTTACCATAATAAGGTATGAGTCTTAAATTTTATTTTTATTATTGATTGCTGATGATTCCAGTGTCACCGAACTATTTTTTTATTATGTAATAATATAAAAACATTCATTAAAAAAACAATAATGTATTATTGTGTCCAAAATAAAACTAAAATAAAACTTTTGGGAACTTTCAATACAAATTTATAGTTTCACAAGAATCAATTAAGTAGAATATAAAAAGAATTTCCTTCCCACTGTTGATGTATGAGTCACCATTTTGTATATCATGAGGAATATAACATAACTTATAGTATTGATTCCATTCAAATAAAGTTATTTTATTTAAATATTCATATATAATATTCATATTATATTTTATACACAATAAGTGTAATAGAATTATTAATTTTAACTAATGAATATTCATAATATTGAATAGACTACTTGCTTCATTTTTCATTGAAATTTCCCTTCTAGTGACCTCTCTTTCAACATGTGAATAAAAAAATCATCTTGTTTGATGCTCTCCCAACTTATCTTTGGTTTCATAGGAATACACTGTGAATATTTAATTAGCACTACACTTTCCTTTGGCACTTTTACTTTTTTTTCTTGGTGTTCATCATAAGAATTAAACATTTTTATTTATTTATGTTCTTATCTTCATGGGGAATATTAACTAGATGATATTGAAGAAGTATCTCGGTATTGTTCATTTTATAATGCAATCTAATACTGGAGTAACTGTGTGAAAAGTATTGAATAATGGGATGTATTTAAATGTAATGATTCTTAATTGAATTTACAAGTGTTTATTATTATCATCATCTCATTATTTTCTCATTTTACTTTCTCCTTGAATTCTTCTATAATATAAAACAACATGATTTGACCATACTTGTCCAGATTTTTCTTTCATAAATTATTGGACATTTATAATTACATGTTGACATAAACATAAAATCTTTCTTCCATGAGTCTACATATAATCATATTTTTATCCCCCAATGGCATCGTGTGGCATATTAAGAGGTTGTGGGGATTTAGCACACAAAATTCCATTTCATTTCATAGTACTATGTGCAAGCACCTATACCACTCCTAGATATTTATATAGGTAAGGGAATTTTATTTTTCTAATTCATATTGAGGTGAATATTTGGTATTACATTACATTTACTCTAGAAAATAAAATACATGTAGGTTAATACTTTTATTGTCACGAACCAGCCCGGGTCGACCCTGAGCAAGTCACCCGAGCCAGTCCGCAACAAGTACCGAGGGGCGTTCCCGATCCCCTGGTATGGCAACAAGTGTCGGGCATCAAAACTCTAATCATTGGGAATGATTTGGCCCATGCGGAAGAGATAAGCAAACAAATAAAAACTGATGATAAAAAAAGACCTAGCAGAAGAAAGACAAATAAGTCAAACATACCTCCTTGTGACCTCCTAGGTCACCACCCAACTCAAAACCACACTACTCCAACATTGATCAGCTGAACTAGAAACATGTACGAGAAGCTGAACCTACAACTAAAATGATAATATAGGCGTGAGCATTAATAATGCTCAGTAGGGACGCCAAAGTAAACTACATGATCCATCCAATACCACTTTCCAGAAACAATCCCAAAAAACACTATTTTGCACATACAATGATAGATAATAGGTTTTTCACATTTTAAAGGAAAAATGATCCTAATTTACCATTTCAAAACCAACACACGCCACATCCAGTTTTTCCCAAAACAATGAACTTCTAAATAACTGGATTTCAAATCTATGTTTATCACATTATGAAAAAGATGAGCAGGTAATAAGTAAATGCTGGAAACCAAGTGCAAGTAAAAGTAAACAAGCAGAAGTAAGCAATAATCATGGGCAGTCCTAAACATCCCTAGAAAAACCCTGGACGTACTCAGGTTCAGACTACCTGCCGGCGTGGTACTCCATAGTCAATAACCAACTGGAAGCCCTAATAGACAACCATTGGCACATCCCTCCTGGAATGTCCACGACTCAAGGGGGTACTAACCCATCTAATCAGGGCTAGCAAGCAACCGTCACTCGATAATCTATAAGACACCCAGGAACCCATGGTGGTTTTAGTAATACTGTGTAAGTGGGGGGCCCTCGCACGCGTGACTCATCTCACCGCACTTTCCAACCCCTTACATGGACACTGCTACACAACAACCCTCAAGGGAAGTCCCCCTGTAGAGGTTCCCCGCAAGCATGCACACATCAAAATTTCTTTCACATTTAGTAAGGTGCCAACCGGGCCTTCACAACATTATAACCTTTAAACATTTCGTAAATGGGATGGGTTGCCGATTAGGCACAATCTACCTTTCTCAAAATCCAACACAATCATCCCTTTACATTTTAAAATTTCAAACAGACCTTTACACCAAACAACCATTCAAATCACACCAAAAGCCAACCGGGCCAACCACGCTTCTTCTCTCTTTTTTTAAATGCCAAACCATTCATCAAAAACCTAGTTTTAAGAAAATATAGTTTTAATGTGTCATTTTCATTTGGAGGCACATCCATGTGAGCACCTAACGCACCATGGATGTGCCAACATATAATGGAAAATCTAGTTTTTAGGAGGAACACTATAGAACCCATCCTTTCACAACACTTTTTAAAGACAAAATGTCTTTTCAAACGATCACCATTTCCAAAACATTTCTAAAACAACTCATAAGTGTATAATTTTGTTAACAAGAAACACACCAAACCAATTTTACATTTTCAAACCCCAATCACCATCGAATTCAATCAAACACATCACAAGGAACTCAATTAAACTTTAAAAAGAACCTATGTATTTCATACAAACCAACATCGAAACCACTTTTAGAAATTTAAAACAACTTTATAACCTTGTTAGATGTTTTTCATTAAAATAATGGAGATGTAAATACTATATAAGGATTAATTGAAAACATTCAAGTGCTCAAGGTTTGAATAAAGAGGGAGAATGGTTGGATCACCTACCTCAACACGTGCGAAAATGGTAGAACCCCAACAGAAGGAGGAATGACGCTATGCAGACCAACTGCACAACCTCGGTTAACCCATGTCCAAAGCGCATGTGACCCTGAAGTGGATACATATATATATATATATATACATATCTGCATATATATATATACAACTATATACCCATACACCATAGGTATATATATATATATCCTGCAATGCAAGCCTCAAAACATTGATAAATCTAAAAACTCAGATAAAGCTGACTCTAGACCAGATAAAGACCGCAGGGGTCCGCAACTAAATTCTAAAAAAAATCAGAACTCTATAGCAAGATAATTAAGCACATAACAAAGCTGCGAAAAAAGTTTTAAAACAAAAAGGAACAGTGAAAACATTAGCAGAGTGATCCAGAGATAAAAATACGTGAATTCACCTTCCTCGGAGGGGTGCGAAAACAACAGCACATTAACGGAAGAAAGAAAATCACTCCGCATACTAAACGCATAACCTGGATACCGAGAAAAATGTGCCAAAATGAAACGTGATATTTGAGTGTTATGGATTTCAGAATAACACAAAAAATAATAAAAATAAAATAATAATAATAATAATAATAGAGAAGAACAACCACAAGGGAGAGCACCAGTGAGGGGGGACGTCGAACCGGATGGGGTCGGTTAGGTTGGCTAGGTCGGCTGGGCACCAGATGCGGAACGGGGGTGCGGGGTCAAGGCCGGGAGGAGGGAAAGTCAGGAGGGTGAGCCGGACAGGGATGGGGGAGGCGGCCGAATGGCGAGGCGGTGGGGCCGGATGGAGCGATGGGGCCGGAGTGGGTCGGATGGGGCAACGAGGTCGGACGGGGGGAGGCAGATCGCCGGCGCGCGCAGAGAGAGCCAGGAGGGCTTTGCGCGACGGACATGAGGAAGGGGGGAGAAACGGGGGAGGGGCGCACGAGAAAGAGGGAGAAAGGGGGGCCGGGTACTAGGGTTTCATATTTTTTTCTTATGATAATAATAATATAATTATTAGTAATAATAATTTAACAAACTTTAATAATAATAATTATCATACCCAAATAACAAATAATAATAATAATAATTCTAATCAAAATAAAAACAATAATAATAATAAATCATAATTATTATAAACATATATACATATATAAAAATATATAGAACATATATAAACATAAATACATATATAAATATATATATATATAAACATATATATAACATATATAAACTTATAAACTTATATGAGCCTACATATAAACATGTATACGCATAAGCATATAACGTTAAAACATATTTATTTGTGAACATACGTGTATATATATACACCTATAAACATAAATACACATACATTATATATATTTACACACAATGTTAAAACATAAACACATACAAACGTAGATACACATATATATACACATATATAAAAATATAAACATACATATACATATATCTACACACATAACGTTAAAACGGGATGACCGTGTGGTATTTCCACACCGTACGATACCCAAGCGAACTGCAAGCGGGCTACACGTACCCAAGCGGAAAGCACGTGCCCATGCGGACTGCGCGTCTTAAACTCATGGTGTTCACGCACTATCCCAAAACATAAACTCATACCAACATTAAAAATTTAAACCGAGACTCACCCGCACTTATGCAAAAAAAACACCCGTCGCCAAGAAAAATAAATTAAATAAAAAGACAGAAAAATGGGTGTGAAAATTCTCCCCACCACGAACACTTTCTGCCCCCAGAAAGTCACCAAGCCAATATTTATCCTAACTCGAGTCTGTGCCCAGAAAAAACCATAAGAAACTGAGAGGCTCGGGGTTAACATTACCCACACAAGTCACACCCGACCAACTCGAGTACAAACGTTGTCCGGGGTTGAAGGGAGAACACGGTAGGGTTCTCCCCACCACAGAAATTTACTAACATGGAGACCTTGAAACTCGAACACACCACCCCTGAGGGGGGGTGGGGCAACACGGGAACTCCCAAACCGAACCCAGTTACTTTCTCCACATAGACCGAACAACACTCGGAGACTTAAACAGGAAGCTTGCTACGAAATGACCCAACAGCTCGAGGAGAAGGAATTAACTCAACCCCTCCCACACCGACCGAACAAACTCCTCACCGCAACCAGAGACTAGGGAATTCCTAGCCAGAACTCACAAAGGGCCTCGAAATACCGCACGTTAATTTCACGAAACCAAACATCCCCCCTAATGAACACAATTGAGACTCAACTCAAAATTATAATGACCCGTTTATTCGTAGGCCCAACATCCTTTAAGGAAATCCAAACGATCTGAGAACACACTGAGAACAGATAAGACTGCTTAGATTGTGGTAGAACAAGTTCATTGCACGACCGCAATAAAGGTGATCTTACAACGATGACAAGAATAGAATAAGAAAATTTTTGGATACTTCCATTTAGAAGGCTGAAAACATGGACCGGACCAAGGTTCCACACACTCTCGACAATTTCTGACTGTGCGCGAGCATCACCCCAAGACCTGTGGTTGGGGCTCTGATGGCTGAAGCATCTCCTCCCTCACAGTCAAACATTTTCATTCTCCATTCCACAACTTTTCCTTCTTCTAGACGATTAAAATGACCACCATGGTGGCACGTTTTCAAAGGGATTCAAGATGATGGTTTAGAGTGGACAAAGAGGCCACATTAGTGACACGCAAGAGAAAAGTTAGACAACCTGAAAGTCGACACCAACGGAGATGGTGTCTTAGCGACAGGTTCCTCCGACATGCACTCTTTGCCAGATGAGGAACCTTCACTAGATACAATTACCATCAAACACACCCCAATCTTCAAAGATGGAGAGACATTTCACCATTACTAGTCCATAACTAGACCCTCAAATAAACCTAAGATGGTGCGAACCCTAAAAACCCTGGGAGTTCCCAACCTGAAGGCTCACACTAATTCCACGACCACACAACTATCCTTAACGGTCTTTGATTACATTGATAGATAGCCAATATAAAAAAATAACTGGAAACTGGGCATGAATCATTAGCAACCTTAACGACCTTTCTGGGCGGCATACTCAAGACAACACGAGAAACATCACTGAAACCGGCATCAAGCCAAAATGCAATCAAGGCAATAACACAAGTCAAGGTCAATAGGCCCATAAGCCAAATATATACAAACAAAAGCATAAATCACATTCCAAAACCATAATTTCTTTAAAATATTAAAACCCTCCTATGGAACCTTATGAACCGTCACATGAGCGTTCATTCAATCTCGCTCATATCATCTGCAAAAAAGTGCCCCTACGCACTCTTCGTACATACCCACGAACATGTGACCCTCCATAAATAGTGCCAAGGTTCAAACACTTCTTTCCTTACCAAATCCAAACAAATAACATATTTTCCAAACCAATACACTTTCTCTTTTAAAAAAACTCACTTTACTAATTTCAAAAACAATTTGGAAGAAACCCCTTTATTTTCATTTCGAAATCACTTTCATTTTCAACACACACACACACATAGACTGAGTTTAAAACGAAACAAAACCAACTATAAACCATCAAAATGAGGGACTAGTGTCTATACTTAACTCGGCGACATGGTGGTGAGCCATGCCCCAAGTACGATATAACACAAAGAGGACCTTAACCCGGGCACTTGGACTCCACATGGGTCCCCACCCCACGTGAGGATGCAATGTGAACTGATCTGCTCCCATTTTCATCCCTCAATCCAAAATAACCAAAGACAAAAGACTCAAATCCCGGACTAACCCTAGTAACTCAGGTCTCGTCACGAGCGGTGGGGATCAGGCACTAACCCGTAACCTACCTCCTGAGCCCCGATAGTCCTAATCTCCTTCTACCAGACATCCCAAATATCAAGGGCCTCCTCTGATACCATTTTGTCATGAACCAGCCCGGGTCGACCCTGAGCCGGTCACCCAAGCCGGTCTGCGACAAGTCTCAAGGGGCGTTCCCGATCCCCCCGGGATGGCGACAAGTGTCGGCCATCAAAACTCTAATCATTGGGAACGATTTGGCCCATGCCGAAGAGATAAGCAGACAAATAAAAAATGACGATAAAAAAGAACTTGAAGTAGAAAGACAAATAAGTCAAACATACCTCCTTGTAACCTCCAAGGTCACCACCCAACTCAAAACCACACGGGTCCAACATTGAGTAGCTAAACCAGAAACCTGTACAAGAATCTAAACCTGCAACTGAAATGATATTATAGGCGTGAGCATTAAAAATGCTCAGTAGGGATGCCAAAGTAAACCACAGGATCCAACCAATACCACTTTCTAGAAACATACCCAAAGAAACCCTAGATTGCACATACAATGATAGATAATAGGTTTTTCACATTTTAAAGGAAAAATGATCCTAATTTACCATTTCAAAAACAACACATGCCACAACCCGTTTCTCCCAAAACAATGAATTTCTAAATAACTGGATTTCAAATCTATGTTTATCACATTATGCAAAAGACAAACAGGTAATAAGTAAAAACTAGAAACCAAGTGCAAGTAAAAGTAAACAACCAGAAGTAAGAAATAACCATGGGAGATCCTAAACATTCCTAGAAAACCCCTGGACGTACTCGGGTTCAGACTACCTGTCGGCGTGGTACTCCATAGTCAATAACCAACTGGCCACCCTAGTAGCCAACCAGTGGCACATCCCTCCTGGCCTGTCCATGACTCCAGGGGGGTACTAACCCGTCTAATCTGGGCTAGAAAACAACTGTCACTCGATAATCTATAAGACGCCTAGGAACCCATGGTGGTTTTAGTAATACTGTGTAAGTGGGAGGCCCTCGCACGCGTGACTCATCTCACCGCACTTGCCAACCCCTTACACGGACACCGCTACACGACAACCCTCAGGGGAAGTCCCCCTGTAGAGGTGACCCGCATGCATGCACACATCAAAAGTTCTTTCACATTCAGTAAGGTTCAAATCGGGCCTTCACAACATTAGAACCTTTAAACATTTCGCAAATGGGTTGGGTTTCCAATCGGGCACAATCCACCTTTCTCAAAATCCAACACAATCAACCCTTTAAATTTTAAAATTTCAAACGGACATTTACACCAAACAACCATTCAACTCACATGAAAATCCAACCAGGCCAACCAAGTTTCCGCTCCCTTTTATTTAAATGCCAAACCATTCATCAAAAACCTAGTTTTAAGAAAATATAGTTTTAATGTGTCATTTTCATTTGGAGGCACATCCATGTGAGCACCTAACTCTCCATGGATGTGCCAAAATCTAATGGAACATCTAGTTTTTAGGAGGAACACCATAGAACCCATCATTTCATAACACTTTTTAAAAGCAAAAATGTCTTTTCAAACCATCACCATTTCCAAAACATTTCTAAAACAACTCATAAGTGTATAATTTTGTTAACCAGAAACACACCAAACCAATTTTACATTTTCAAACCCCAATCACCATCGAATTCAATCAAACACATCACAAGACACTCAATTTAACTTTACCAAGAACCTATTCATTTCATACAAACCAACATCGAAACCACTTTCAGAAATATAAAAGAACTTTATAACCTTGTTAGATGTTTTTCATAAATATAAGGGAGATGAAAATACTATATAAGGATTAATTGAAAACATTAACGTTCTCAAGGTTTGAATCAAAAGGGAGAATTGTTGGATCACCTACCTCGACACGTGTGAAAATGGTAGAACCCCAACGGAAGGAGGAATGATGCTCCGCAGACCAACTACACAACCCCGGTTAACCCATGTCCAAAGCGCACACGACCTTGAAGTGCATACATACATACATATATATATATATACATCTCTGCATATATATATATATATATATAACTATATACCCATACAACATAGGTATATATATATATATCCTGCAATGTAAGCTGCAAAACATTACTAAATCTAACAACTCAGATAAAGCTGACTCTGGACCAGATAAAGACCTCAAGGGTCCGCAACTAAATTCTAAAAAAAATTAGAACTCTGTAGCAATATAATTAAGCGCATAACAAAGCTATGAAAAAAGTTTTAAAATAAAAATGAAGAGTGCAAACATTAGCGGAGTGATCCAGAGATAAAAATACGCGAATTCACCTTCCTCAGAGGGCGTGAAAAAAATAGTGCATTAACGGAAGGTATAAAATCACTCCGCAGACTAAACGCATAACCTGGATACCGAGAAAAACATGCCCAAATGAAACGCGATATTATATTTTTATGGATTTCAGAATAACACCAAAAATATTAAAAAAAAATAAAAAGAATAATAATAATGGAGAAGAACAACCATAAGGGAGAACGCCGGTGAGAGGGGAAGTCGAACCAGAGGGGGTCAGCGAGGTCGGCTGGGTCGGCTGGGCATCGGACGCGGAACGGGGGTGCGGGGTCACGACCGGGAGGAGGGAGAGTCAGGAGGGTGAGCCGAACAGGGACGAGGGAGGCATCCGAATGGCGAGGCGGTGGGGCCGGACGGAGCGACGGGGCCGGACGGGGCCGGACAGGGCGACGAGGTCGGACGGGGGGAGCCGGATCCCCGGCGCGCGCACAGAGAGCCAGGGGGGGCTTTGCGTGACGGATAGGAGGAAGGGGGGGGGGGGGAATGGGGGAGGGGGCTCACGGGAATGAGGGGGAAAGGGGGGGCTATGTACTAGGGTTTCATTTTTTTTCTTATAATAATAATAATATAATTAATAGTAATAATAATTTAACAAACTTTAATAATAATATTTATCATACCCAAATAAATAATAATAATAATAATAATAATAATAATTTTAATCAAATAAAAACAATAATAATAATAAATCATAATTATTATAAACATATATACATATATAAAAATATATATAACATATATAAACATAAATACATAAATACATATATATATATATAAACATACATATAACATATATAAACATATAAAATTATATGAGCCTATATATAAACATGTATACGCATAAGCATATAACGTTAAAACATATTTATTTGTGAACATACGTGTATATATATACACCTATAAACATAAATACACAAACATTATATATATTTACACACAAAGTTAATTCATAAACACATACAAACGTAGATAGACAAATATATACACATATATAAAAATATAAACATACATATACATATATCTACACACATAACGTTAAAACGGGATGACCGTGCGGTATTTCCGCACCGTACGGTACCCAAGGAGACTGCAAGCAGGCTACACGTACCCAAGCGGAAAGCACGTGCCCAAGCGGACTGCGTGTCTTAAACGCATGGTGTTCGCGCACTATCCCAAAACATAAACTCATCCCAACATTAAAAATTTAAACGGAGACTCACCCGCACTTACGCAAAAAAAAAACACCCGACACCAAGAAAAATAAATTAAATAAAAAGACTAAAAAAACAGGTGTGACATTTATCATAATTATAATTTATTAGTCATTTTAGTGTAATTAAAATTTAATTTATCTAACAATTTTATGAAATCCAAGTAGTACTCAATTATGAGATTAAAAATAAATAGTCACTAAATTAATCTACAGTATAAGATACTTAATTCTATCATTATATCCTATGATATGGAATCTCCACTACTCTGGTAGTCTAAGGTTGGACTTTGATGGAAAAAATGAATTAACACATGGATCCTAGATCAGGTGAGTGAAGTATAGTATCTTAAAAAGTGTAACATTATAATAATCAATGATTTCCCTATGAAGTGGAAACAAGATGGTAATTAATACTTCATTACTACCATATTTATTGAAGTCGGCATGCCACATCCATAATAATTACCTGGTAAAAAGGGGGACCCTGAAATACCACTGAGAAGCTTCTCAAATGCACGATTCTATTCGCATTCAAGTGATTAAAGGTGTTAGTAACTTCATATTTATTTATTTTTTTAAATTTCTGTTGTTTTAGAATGTGAAATATCATTTTTTCATATTACTATGTGATCACACTCACAAATTTTAAAAATCATAAATAGAATGCCTTCATCTAACATATTCATTATAAATATATATATATATATATATCTGTGTCTGTGTGGGATCATTAAATTTCTTATATGGGCACATACCAACCATACCTTCAAAAATTATTAACCAACTATAATAAAATAAACAAAAAATGATATTATCATTGTAGAGACCCAAACCTTGACGTACATAGACATTAAATTACCTTTTCGGAATATCTAATACATAAAAAAAATAGACACCAAAGGACTATGATAGTTTAGTGTCTTTGGAAACTCGGAATATAATCTTTTAATCTTGGTGAAAGATTTTCAACATCTCCCATAAATATCTTCATTTTTTTTTTCTTACCTAAAATATTTTTTTATATCCTGGGGAAAAGAAAACATATAAAGGGAGAGCTCAAATTCTCATTAAGGGTAATCATGGATAAAATAAAACAAACCAAATACATTTGAACTACAAAACATGAACATAATATTTAAACATCAAAATCCGGAGCAATGACATAAAACATGTCAGTACGTAAAGGATAGATCATAATGGATCATAAATCATGATAAAATAGTATGGGAATAAAACATGTAATTGTGGAAAACCATTAAGAACATGATATTATTTCCATAGTGGCCAAGGAATTGCTACCAAGACCATCTTAGTAGACAAAGTCCCTTTCTGAATCGAGTTCACTCCTCATTTCAGTCCTGAATTGGAGTGGATCATATAATATATTAGAATCATTATAATGTTAAAATAATCATATATAGATATTCTTTACACCATTATACCCATCCAAGTAAGGTGGTGGTGGAAAAACTGATTACACCACGACGTGAAGACGGTATTCTGTACGCACACACGCGCGGTGATTTCGTTTTCTGTAGGATGGATAGAAGGTGAAATTGGGTTGTCTAAAATTTATAATAACATATCATATATAATTAATAATGATGTTATTACTTTATAATGAAACAAATAAAGAAGATGAAGTAGAAGAAGAAAGAAACTTGAAAGAGCCAGTAGAAGAGATTACCTCTTCCTCGATGCACCTCCTTTAAACTTCTTCTTAGGGAACTACAGTTGGTCTTTTGAGATAACCAGAACCTCTATTAGATAACTATAGAGGTTGAGAAGAGGAATTGGCAGGGGTTGGCCGATCTTCAAGGCTCAAAAGGGTGTGAATAGAAGAGGGAAGGGGTTCCCTTTTTATAAGGGAGGGGAGGGGCACCTTCGCAAAAACTTAATATATTATTTTATAATTAAGTCATGTTTGGTTTATAATAGATCCAAATTTATTTTATTTAGAAGATAAAGTGGGGATGGGTCGAAATAATCTAAACCAATATATTTTATAAAAGTTTAGGTTACTATTTTAACCTTATCATTTAGATTTAACTCTAAGATAAAAAATTTATCTTTTACCCTGTCTTCTTGTTTTCTTACACTATATGGTTAATAAACATACTATAACAAGCCAAAAGAACCCCAAGTGGTTCATTTTTAATATATATAACTTTATCTAAGTCATTTGGCCGAAATATAGATTTTTAGGAATATAATAACAATTAATAATATAATATTTGTTTTAAAAAATATTTCTTGGAAATTTTGACACTATTTGGTAATTGATCTTTGTGAAAATCATAACAGCATGATTTGTTCGAAAAAGGTTAATTGAATCAATAATAACATGTCATATTAAACTAAAAAATTAGTGGAATTTATTAAAAGTCTCAATTACATTTATTTGGGTATTAATAACATAACTTATTTTAATATTTCATTAATAAGGTAATTACTGCATCATCATTGTGTCATAAATAAATTAATTTATTTAAAGTCTAAAAATTATAAATAGAATACTATTATTTATGAAATATTTTTATCTTTCTAAAGAATATTTATAGTTGAATTTGTCTTATATATAACCCAATATTAAAAATGTTATAGTTATTAAACATTGATTTTAACTATTTTAACTATTCTTTAAATAAAATAATAATAATTTTCCTAATCTAATCCAAGTGGACCTAAAGGGTAATATTTTATTCCTAAGGTTGTTTTTGGTCGAATTAAACTTATCCTATAGAATTATGACATGTGTTAGGGTAATAATAATATCATTTTACCCTCAATTACGCTATTTACTTTTAACCGTGTTAAATAAAAGAACAAATGTTACTATTCACCAAAAATTATTTTTATCTTATTGAACCACATTTTACTCCTTGATATTAACCATTTCTCTCAGATTTTCAAAATTCCACTCACAGAAGCGGTAAAATTAAGTTTTATGTAAATTTTCAAATTCTCCTAAAATGTGGGTAAAAAACGGTGAAAAGTTCAATAAAATTTTTATATATCTAAAATTATTATAAAATAACTCCAATGAATTAAATTGAACTTATATAGGTATTATGTATCAATTTTTACCAAAAATAAATTTAAATAACATAAAATATTATTTAAATAAAAAGTTGTTTTTAAATAGTAACCCAGTGTCTTCACTATTAATCAAAAATTCAATGTTTTCAGAAAAATAACAAAAATTTTCCCTAGGATAATTTCGATATTCCAAATCCAAAAATGAAGTCCATTTTGAATGATAAAATTTATAAAATTTCAAAAAGTGGGTATTACTATTCATAACGGCTAGTTCATAATAATATCTCATTTTGTGAAACATGGTATTGCGTACTACACATGCTATCGAAGAAGGTCTTGATTGGGTGTAATGCAAGCCAAGTCAGGACTGTGTGTAGTGAAAGATCCGTTTGGTGTATCATATAACATAATGAAAACTTATTTCATTTAAATGTTAAACTAAATCTATACTTAATGTTGTGTAGAATAATTTCCACAAAATGAACTTGAAATTGTGTGTAACACGAGCCAAGAATAGTGTTTCGTATACTACAAGCTAATACGGTGTTGTGTATAGTACATTCTAATCTTGGTGCAGTGTATAACAGAAGATATCAAAGAAATTAAAAATAATATATCTCATAAAATATAGGGGTGTTACATTCTACCCCCTTAAAATGAATTTCTCCCTCGAAATTCATCGGGGTTATAAATGGTTTACTACTTGAAAGTTTCATTCTTAGAAACCCACATCGTAAAAAGGAATACTAAAACTTAATTTTTAAAAGGGAAGTTAGAATCATAACGGTCACCCAAAGTAACTCGGCACTGGGTTTCCACATAGGACAACATAGGTGAAAATATGTATATGGAAGAGAAATCTAATCATCATGTTCTGATGGAGAGTGGTAGCGAACATGGCTATCACTAGTGCAGAAATCGTTTTTTACGTCACCATTTTTTACGTCGGTTATATATAACCGACGTAAAAATGCGGTGAGTAGATTTTTCACGTCGGTTATTTTAATAACCGACGTTACAAATCGCACCTGTTGGGTTTTTACGTCAATTATCTTATAACGAACGTAAAAAACCTATGCGCGGGGTTTTTTTATGTCGGTTACCAAATAACCGATGTAAAAAACGCGTAGATATCGGGTTTTTTTACGTCGGTTATTTGGAAACCGACGTAAAAAACCCGTAGATATCTCGTTTTTTACATCGGTTATAAAATAACAGACGTAAAAAACCAAAGTGCGAGAGATTTTTACGTCGGTTTTAAGATAACCGACGTAAAAAATCTAAAAAATAGTTTATAACGTTGGTTATATAATAACCGACGTTATAAAACATTTAAAAAAATTAAAGCCCGTGTTCTGTCATTTACGATTTTTCGATTGACAGTCGCCGGCTCGTGTCTCTCTCACGCGGTAAACCCTAATCGGCTCGTCGATCGCCTGCATTAAACTCATTTTGGCTTCATTGTTTATCTTCTTCACTCCTCTCGGATCTATCATCTCAACTCGCGACATTCAAGTAAGCCTTCCACGAATTTATTTCGTTCATTTTTGTTTCGATTCTTGATGTGATTTTCATTCGTTTTTGAATCTCGTGGAATTTTTTGTCAATGAAAATGGTTATTATGTCCATTCAACTCGCTACATTCAACTCGCAACATTCAACTCGCAACATTCAACTCACAACATTCAAGCAGGTGTATTTTGGATAAGACTATTTTTAACTCTTATTCTAGATTTTCATTCCGATATACGCTTTACGATTCTATAGTACAATGAAAAAGTAGATTCATTAAAGTTTCTTAAACCACTTATACTTCATCTTTTCTTCTGAAATACGAATCAGTAATGGGTGGTACTGTAACGTTCCATTCTTCCAGCAACATTATTATTTCCTACTTAGCTGGAATGTGTCTTTCTGGATGAAGATTAGTAGTACTTATTTTCTTAAAATCATATTTTCAATATGATTGTCCAGAAAATGATTTTCATGAATGAAATTGGACCAGGTACAATCGGTAATACCTATCCTTAAAATTTCATTCAACATTCTTACATCATAATATTTTTTCAAAAAATTTTGATTTTTAGAACTCCTAGATCAGAAAACCATCATCTATTTTCATCTGCATTCATAAAAATATCAATTCATACCTATTACAATCAAATATTTCATTCTGGGCTCATGGTGAGTCTGATAATACATTTCTTCTTTCAGTCATCTCCTAAAAATGATGGACCTTTTCATGCAAAGTGTATCTGATTTCTTGAATACGATGGTATGTCTGATTTTCAACAAAACCAAGTGAGGTGATTTCTTTTATTATTAATAATTCATAAAAAAATTATAATACCTAAATATTATTATCATCCTTTTCAGATTTTTCATTATAAAAATGGTAAAGGGTACTTTCTTTTCATTCTCAAGTTAAATTATATTTTTTATAAAGGTTTTTTCTATCTAGGTAGAAATAATTTAACGATAATTAGATTGAATTAGGTATATTATCTTATCTTACCATCCAAACACATTTTTATGTATTAATAATTATTATGTTTTGTAAAAACAATTATGACCCCCATTTCATTTTTGTTAGTTAATTGATCTACGAAAGTGTTATAAATGATTTGATGATCACGATTCACCCATATATATAGTTAGTCATTATGTGACATTTGGGTCCATAATATCCTTCTAATGCATTCGACAATGCATTATATATCATAGATCAATATGGGATATAGATGGTTATACCATGTCCAATGTGTTATGTGATGTGTCTCATAAGAAATATTATAATAAATATTAGGAAAGGTGATTAATATATCCCAATATGAGGTGAATGAAACTATGTTTTCCCTTGACATATGTTATGACTTATATGATTATGTTTGTGCCACACTCTTATGTTATTCCACATACCAATGTTGTGATCTTGTGAATAAGGTTTTTAAATCATGTTCCCACTATCATATTAATCATGTCTTATGTTATGCTAAAATTGTTTTACTTGGACTCAGGTTTTATGATCTATGATTATATAGAATTGTTTCACTTATCTTTTTGATCATGTGCTTTGTGTATGCTCTTATACCCCCATGGATATCTTTTTATGAGATTAGATATTATATTTATATATATCATGTTTACCCATAATGAGTATCATAAATCAAAACTTTTATTATTTTCATTCCCTAAGTTATAAAAATAAGTATTATGTAGGATGATTTAAAAATTTAATCTGTGAGATGAGTTGTTTTATGTGTGAAACCCAGGCCAAACACATATGTATTTTTTTATTGGTATTACATATATATAGTCCGACATATACTTTTTTTTACATTACCATGATATTAACATTACTTTTTCTAAAGAAATATTAATGTCCTTAGATTATATATCGGATCAAAAGGATATAGTAATTCTAATATATAATCAGAATGATCAGATAATATGACAATATTATTAAACATAAAACAAATGATCTATATTCATATTTCTAACATGACACTTACTATGTATAGCTATTTGGTGTTGGGTACTTATGAAAACTACTACTACATTCAAGATTTTGGCACTTGAAAGTGTTGAGTACTTTAGATCACAATGATTGAATAACAAGCATGAATAACACATGTTATATACTCCATTAGGTATTCCTATATTTTAACATGTTTATTAGTATATTGGCATGAGATTATTATAAATGTGTATCATCTGATCATATTCACTTATTCTAGATAAAAATCATTTTGTTTATGTTTTATTGATGTATATTTTATTTGGAGAATCATTAGACGTCATGGTTTTCTTTGATTCAATGAAATTTTAAACTGTTACATCTAACTATATTTTGTTTTAAAAATAATATTCAAGCATATTTTTTTAAATACCTATATATTTGTTTTATATTTTAAATTGATTTACATTCAAATTATGATTTTTTTTCATATAAACATGTATTTGTCTTATCTTAAAAATATATATTTTTTCTTGATATTTGTTATAGGTAATAATGAGTCGATGTTGGATTACAGCACATCCAATGAGCAATGAATTTGAGGAAGGTGTTGATGCCTTTTTGGAATTTTCAAAATGAAATGTTCCAAGTAGTGACATTTTTTTCTGTCCATGCCTGAAATGTTTGAATATGAAGAAGTTGAAAAGTAGAGAGATAAAAGATCATCCGATATGTCAAGGTTTTAATCCGAGTTACAGCCCTTGGATTTGGCATGGTGAAACTGGACGGAATTTCACTGATGATGATGATTCGCAAGATGGTAACTCCGATGGAATTGAAGAAATGATTCGCGATATTGTAGCAGAAAAAATTGAGATAGAACTGACAGTTTCACGTCTATATGGTGATGCTGAAAAACCATTATATCCCGGTTGTAAAGATTTTACGGTTCTGTCGGCGGTGTTAATATTGATTAACCTGAAGGCGAAGCATGGATGGAGTGACATAAGTTTTACAGAGCTGCTACAATTGATGAAAGACATTCTTACAAAAGATAACGATCTTCCGGATTCACATTACAAAGACAAGAAAATATTATGCCTGATGGGATTGGGATACAAGAAAATACATGCATGTCCGAATGACTGCATTATATATAGGAAGGAATATGAATTTCTGTCAGAGTGTCCAAAATGTTGGACATCACGGTATAAGGTGAAAGAAAAATCACAGGGTGATGTAGTGATTACAAAGCTCCCTTCAAAGGTATTTTGGTATCTTCCTATAATTAATCATTTCAAACATTTATTTGCTAATTCACATGATGTAAAAAGGTTAAGATGGCATGCTTAAGAGCGGGTATGTGATGGAAAAATACGTCATCCAGCTGATTGTCCACAATGGAAGAAAATTGATGCGCAGTATTCTACATTTGGAAATGAAATAAGAAATCTCAGACTTGGGTTGTGCATAGATGGAATGAATCCATACCGAACACTCAGTAGCACACATTGTTCATGGCCTGTTTTATTGGTAATTTACAACCTCTCTCCTGAAGTTTGTATGAAGTGCAAATATGTCATTTTGAGTACAATGATCTCTGGTCCAAAGCAACCCGGTAATGATATTGATGTTTACTTGTCACCATTGAAGGATGATTTGAAACTGTTATGGGCTGATGGTATTAGGGTGTATGATTCTTATAAAATGGAATATTTTCAACTGCATGCAGTGCTTCTGTTCACTATAAATGACTTCCCAGCATATGGAAATTTGTCTGGATACAGTGTTAAAGGGCATAAAGCATGTCCAATTTGAGACCAACAGACGTCCTATTGTCAATTGCATCATGGGAGGAAAACAGTGTACATGGGTCATCGAAAGTTTTTGCCTATGGAACACCCTTATAGAAGACTAAAAAAGGCATTTAATGGCTCACAAGAATTTGATACTGCTCCAAAACATTTATCCCCTGATCTGTATTTTGAGAGGGTGAAAAACCATGACGTGAAATTGGGAAAGACACAGAAATCTGGTAATGATAGACATATTTGGAAGAAAAGGTCAATTTTTTTTGAGCTACCATATTGGAGGTATCATGAAGTTAAACATAATATTGATGTCATGCACGTGCAGAAGAATATCTGTGATTCTTTGATTGGAACATTGTTAGATATTAAAGGAAATACTAAAGATGGGTTGAATGCAAGATTATACTTACTATCAATGGGAATACGTTTGGAGTTAGCTCCCACTCCTAAAGGAAGACGAACGTTTCTTCCCCCGTCTTGTTATACATTATCGAAGAGGGAGAAAATTATCTTCTTTCAGTGTCTTCATGATACCAAAGTGCCCCAAGGTTATTCTTCTAATGTAAAAAATTTTGTCCCATTGAAGGACTTGAAGTTGATAGGTATGAAATCACATGATTCTCACGTCATGATGCAACAAATTCTACCAGTTGCATTGCGTGGAATATTGCCCATTCGTGTCAGAAAGACTAAAATGAAGTTGTGTTATTTTTTCAATTCAATTTGTAACAAGGCGATTGATGTGAATTATTTGAACATTTTGGAAAAGGATACAATTTTTATACTTTGTCAATTGGAAATGTATTTTCCTCCAACTTTTTTTGATATAATGGTGCATTTAATGATTCATCTGGTTCGAGAAATAAAGCTTTGTGGACCTGTATATCTTCGTTGGATGTATCCTTTTGAAAGGTATATGAAAATATTAAAGGGATATGTTAAAAATCTATATCGACCTGAAGCCTCCATTATTGAAAAGTATATTTCTGAGGAGGTAGCAGAGTTTTGTACGAGCTACTTGGCTGCAGCGCAACACATAGGTTTGCCTCCATATCGCCATGAACGAGTTAATAATGAGGGAAAGGGGATTCACAGCTTGAAAGTCAAATCATTGTCAGCTGAACAGATGAAGAAGTTAGAATCATACATCTTGAATAACATATCTGATGATCAACCATATATCACATTGCATATTAATGAGTTTAAACAATTTCATCCAAAGAAGAAAGAAATGTGGATTTTGAATGAGCACAACAAAACTTTTTTGTCATGGATTAAAAAGACTTTTCTTGGTAGATCAGATGTATCAGAGACATTAAAACGGATAGTGGGTGTTCCATGTTTAAATGTGATAACATGGTCTGGTTATGACATTAATGGTTAAACATTTCATACAAAAGCTCAGGACAACCGAAGTGCAGTTCAGAATAGTGGTGTATTGGTGTTTCTAGAAGCAATGCATTTTTCGAGTGCTAAGGACAAAAACCCAATTTCTGCATCAAATGCATATTATGGAGTGATTGAAGACATATGGGAGGTTTATTACTTTAAAATTAAAGTTTCTGTTTTTAACTGTAAATGGTTTAACGGTAACAAAAGTGTCAGACATGATGAATTTGGAATAACACTTGTTAATCTGAATAGATTGGAAGACACAACTGATTCTTTTATAATGGCAACACATGAAAAACAAATTTTTTATGTAGTAGATCAATCAGATATGCAGTGGGATGTTGTTTTACAAGGGAAAAAAATATTTCGGTGAGGATGAACTCGATGAACATGTTGATTTATGTGAGATACCTACTTCAATGGAAATATTAACAGAACATAATGACGATCATGTTGCAGACATAGTTTGTGCCATAAGGAACGATCACGATGAAGGAATTTGGGAAAACAATCCATCTGTACATTCCTAAAATTACAGGTAACATATGTTTATTTCTTGTTTACATTTATTTTTTCCATAAATGTTAGATATTGTATGTTTTTTATTTATTAAAACATGTTTTAAAATAAAATAAGTATATGTTTTTGTTTGCTTTAAGTTTGTATAGTTTACTTTATCATGTTTATAACCATTACATGAATTTTAAAATGCTTATTTTTGTTCACTGACAATTACTTTACCATGTTTACAATGTTTACCAGGTTTACCATTTTTACCATCTTGACCATCTTGACCATCTTTGCCATCTTTACCATTGTTTAACATGCTTACCATATTACCAATGTTTACTATTATGTAACTTAGTACACTTTTCTATTTTCTGATTACAGTAGTATTAAAATATTTGAATTTGTATATTTGTTCACTGACAATTACTTTACCATGTTTACAATGTTTAACAGGTTTACCATTTTTTCCATTTTTTACCATCTTGACCATCTTGACCATCTTGACCATCTTTGCCATCTTTACCATTGTTTAACATGCTTACAATATTACCAATGTTTACTATTATGTAACCTAGTACACTTTTCTATTTTCTGATTATAGTAGTATTAAAATATTTGAATTTGTATATTTGTGAACTGACGTTTGTTTTTTTGATTTGAAGGATAATGACAGATCATTCAGATGATCAACCACATGATTCTGGAGAAGAGCATATTGCTGGTCATACCTCTGGGGATGAACATTCACATGCTCCTATTATGACAAAGAGTTCAAAGGTTGGTAAACGTGGGTGCACACGTTTACCAAAATTATCACTTTCCCGTACGCAGGATCAGAAGATAGTAGTTGAGTTTGATGATGATGATATTCCTAGAGGTCCAAATGCCAAAGATTTTAAGAGTTTTGTTGCAACTCAGGCTAAGACCAAGGTAAGCATTTTGTATGATGATTGGAGAGGTGTGGAAAAAGCGATTATCTCTCAGTTGTGGGTGACGATTTTGGTAAGATCCTTTGTCATTGTTTGACCATTCTTTTAATGTTTCTAGTATATATAATATGTTTAACCTCTTCTTTATCAGATGACATTTGATATTCCTAACACTGGAGGAGTCAGGAAGAAATGATTATCGTTGGCTGCCAGGAGATGGAGGGATTTCAAATCAACCCTCTCATCTGATTTCATTTATGGTCATAGGAGTCATGACAATCCATGTCGTATATATCCTTTTATAGATGAAGACACATGGAGACAGTTTTTTGAAAGTAGAAAAAAAGAGTCATTTTTGGTAAGGGCAATGTAATCTTTTATAAACTTTCTTATATAAATGATTTTATTAATGTTTTGTTAATGATTTCTTATTCTTAAATTACAGCAAACAAGGAAAGCTCATCAGGAGATCCAATCTAAAAATGTATACCCTCATAGTTTATCTCGGGGAGGGTATACATTATTGGAAGAAAAAATGATAGCGGAAAAATTTCAACAACTAAGAGCTGAGTCTTCAAGCTCTGGAGAGGTGGCCCCTCCATCCCCTCCATCTAGACATGAAAAATGGAAGAGAGCTCGGAAGGGAAAAAAGGGCAATATCTTTCGGAAGAATCGAGAATCGTAGATGAGAGGATTGTAAGATATCTATTTAATTTATTTAAGTTAACTTTTTTCTTCATATAAGTTTCAATCATTAAAGAAATGTTCAATTAATTAATACAGGACTCTCTTGAGGAGCAGAGTTCAGAGGGGACATTTACAGCTACTGGGAGGGAAGATATTTTATTTGCAGCATTGGGAAGGCCCGAACATCCTGGTCGTGTAAGAGGATATCCGACAGGTGTATCGATAAGAAAAGTGTTTCCACCTTATTCATCTTCTAACATTGAGGGGGTTTATAAAAAAAATAGAATCCTTGGAGGCTGAAGTTCAAAATATTAATGCGACGATGGAAGACAAGATTAGAGATTCGGTGCAGTCTATGTTTGCAGAAATGAAAAGACAATTCCAGACTGCAGCTCCCACTCCTCCACCTCCCCCTGCAGACCCCATTATTTATCCTCCACCTCCGCCAGTAGCTCCCACTCCCCCACCTCAGCCTACAGACCCCATTTTTTATCCTACGCCTCCGCCGCAGCTTCCTACATATTGCGAGTTGTATGTTGATGATTCTCAACATCATATAGTAGCATACGGGTTGGTATATTGTATAGGAGATACAGTTCATCATCAACAATTAGAGGTAGAGAATCAGAGGGTCACTGTACATGATATTATAGATAGATCAGCTAGGGTACCAATACCTACAGATGAGGTGGTGACAGTTGGACAGAGTATCGTCCATTTTTTAGTTTGGCCATCCAAACTTCTTCGACTCATTACCATAGAGGTATGAATGTTATATCTTTTATTTTATTTTTTTATTAAAGTTGTTTTATCATTTTAAAACTACTATAATTCTCAATTTTTTTTTCACAGGAATACTTCAAAGGTAAAGAAATACTGTATAGACAACAACAAAGACAACATGCTATGACATCAGATACAGATTCCAGTGGTCTTGACAGATTGTCAAGATATTCACATTTTTTGTTGGGTTTTTATCAGTTTCCAATGGAATCTCATGTTTGTGGATGTGAAATAAGTGAGGGGATTAAAAAATATGATATCATGGAGCTTGTTACTGGAGATAAGTTGGGCATCAACGTGGTGCAAATTTTTTCCATGTAAGTCTTAACACCTTTTCCCTGCGTTATATTTATTAAAAATGTATACTTATATATGTTTTGTATTAGGTATCTTTATAAAATTTGTGAGAGGAATGAACTGACAGAAGTATATGGATTCATGGACCCGCAATTGATTTCCCCTGAATCATGTGTATTGACTGAGGAACAAATAATGGTTTATATTACTGAATGATTTGAAAAGAATATAATCCAACAATGTTGGATGATGCCTTTTTGTGAGAGGTATGAAACACATTTCTCTCAAAGAGTTAATTATCTTTTAACATAAAAAACCACTAACATTAAATTTCCTTTTATCAGTAATCATTGGATGTTAGGGATTTTTTGCCCAAGGGAGAAAGCTCTTTATTGGATATGCTCTGTTTATGGTGATGTGCGGGAAAGTTTTAAGAATATATTGGAAAAGTAAGTTTCAATTACTCAATAGTTTTATATATTATAATGAATTTTAAATTTACCCCATTCGTATTATTTTCTAACAGTGCATGGGTCTACTTTCGAAAAAACACAAAGAAAAGAAATGCAAAGATCAAATATGTAAATGCGAAGGTAAATTTCTATTTATAATTTGTACTTTTTGATTTATTACATAAAAATAATATATTGAATTTATACTCATTCAAAACAGAAATGTCATGAACAACAAGGCCTCATCAAATGCAGATATTATATGTTAAGATTTATGTATGAAATAATAACAACTGGGACAGTTGTGAATTTTGACCTGGTACGATTTCCTCTTAAACTTTTCCATCATATTTCAATTTGATTTATTCATTATACACGTTAACTATCTTCTTTTTCATTTGTAGCTTTTGGATGACCCTCAACCCTATACTGCTGAAGACATCAAACACGTACAAGTGGAGTGGTCAAATTATTTTACAGGTTTGATTGAATTTTAGTTTTTTGTAATGTAAAATGTAATTTTGAATATTTTCATTTTAATTGTGTATTTGGTAGTTTTTTAGGTTTGATTTAGTTTTTTGTTGAAGTTGACAGTGTAAGTTTTGAATGTTATATAAGTGAATGTTTAATTTTGCTCTACTTATTGTTTTGGTCTACTTTTGATGGTTCTTCTGGTATGGATTTGGGTCTGTGGGGGAGGGGTTCCAAGGGTGTGGGGGTGTGTTCAGTGGGGTTGGGGGTGTCCAGCGGTCTGGGAGGGCTGTCCGGTGGGGTGGGGGCAGTCCTGGGGGGTGGCAGGGATGTCCAGGGGTGTGAGAAGCCGGTCCAGGGGTGTGGGAGTGCTGTCCAGGGGTGGGGGGGTTGTCCAGGGGTGTGGCGGGGGCTGTCAAGTGGGGTGAGGGGGTGAGGAGGTGCTGTTCAGGTGGGGGGGGGGGGGTTGTCAAGGGGTGTTTGGGGGTGTCCGGGGGTCAGGGGGCAGTCCAGGAGTGTGGTGGGGGCTCCAATGGCGTGGGGGAGGGTTGTCCAAGGGGTATTCATGAGGGTGGGAGCTCCAATGGGGTGGGGGAGGGCTGTCCAGGGGGTATACATGAGGGTGAGGGCTCCAACGGGGTGGGGGAGGGCTGTCCATGGGGTCTAAATGAGGGTGGATGCTGTCTAGTGGGTAAGTTTTATATGTTATCTATGTACATGATTAATTTTGATGTACTTCTGTTTTTGTGGTACGATTTCTTGATTTATTTTCTGGTTGATTCTGGTGGAGAGAAGATCACTGCATTCTGTTTAAAAAAATTGGGTTTATCACGTCGAAACGTTATTTAATAACCGACGTGATAAAATTCCTGAAAAATAATTTATCACGTCGGTTATTTAATAACCGACGTGATAAAAGGCCTGGAAAATGGTTTATCACGTCAGTTATTAAATAAACGACGTGATAAAAGGCCTGGAGAATGGTTTATCACGTCAGTTATTTAATAACCGACGTGATAAAGGGCCTGGAGAATGGCTTAGCACGTCGGTTATTGAATAACCGACGTGCTAAACGGCCTGGACAATTGTTTATCACGTCGATTATTGACTAACCGATGTGATAAACCCCCCTCCCCTGGTTTTTCACGTAGGTTTTATATGAACTGACATGATAACCCACGCTCATCCCGTTTTATCACATCGGTTCATATAGAACGGACGTGATAAACCACCCTCACCCCAGTTTATCACGTTGGTTCTATATGAACCGACGTTATAAACCCCCTCGCCCCTATTTATCATGTCGGTTGTTTAAGAACAGACGTGATAAACCATTGTCCAGGCAGTTTATCACGTCGGTTCTTCGATAACCGACGTGATAAACCATTTTCCAAACCCTTTATCACGTCGGTTATAAAATAACAGACGTGATAAACCATTCTCCAGGCCCTTTATCACGTCGGTTCTAAAATAACCGACGTGATAAACATCGCGATTTTATGTTTTTGACGTCGGTTTTTAAATAACCGACATGAAAAACCTTATTTATAATGTCGCACGTATTAACGTCGGCTAGAAACCGACGTAAAAAATTAAAAATAACCGACGTAAAAAACGTTTTCTGCACTAGTGTATGAAAAATCCATCAATCACAAAGCCATAAATTTGTGATGATTTAAGGTACCATCTAATTCATCGGGTATGAGGGTACTAGGACAATGTTTTTTGTTTTCAAGATCATTTCCCTAATGTTGAATAATTGTTGAATTAAAAGAAATACATACTTGATTTTGGTACAATATCACCGTTGTTCATGCCTTGACCAATTTCCACATCATCTCTTAAATAAATGAAGATGAATATGTCATTCATGAAGAGTTAACAGATCATGTGATAGAATTATAGGTCATTACATCTGTTTCTATTGGAAAAAAGTTTAGAAAAATTTATTAAATATACATAAGTACATCTATGCTGAGATTGATCATATATGGTTGCTAAAATGGACTTATACTTTATCTATCACAGAGAATTATAAAATAAAACTAGTTTCTACTAACCAGGGACTTCCTATAGGCCAGTGGTATGCGATAAAGTCCTTTCGCACTTTGGTTGTGGGTTTTATTCACACACCCTTGTCCAACGTGACAGTTTTCACCCATCCTACAGGTTGTCCTTTTTCTAAAACTATACAATTATAACATTCCAAAAATAATTTCAAAAAATTATAGCCTTAAACAATACTATCTGATGTGTAACTTAATCTATTCCAATAATTAGGCTTACCCACACTCACAGTATGAGTAAAAATATTGATAGAGAGGTCATCTACCAAGCATTTAAATACCGTCATTTATCCCCATATATCATAAGATATGTCTTGTTGGTCACATTCCAAACATTCTAATGCCTTAATCATGTATTCTCTTGAAAAATGAATACCAATTAAACCTTAGTGAAAACATGAATGCAGTTAAAAGTTAACTCTTTCCACATACCAAAATCTCAAAAATTATATATACTCAAACCATGATATCACTTAGTCCTTATATCAATCATGAGCTCATGAATACTATCAAACATATTATTTTCTCCTTATCCATTAATTATGCGCATTTCATATGCTTTCCAAAAATATTTGAATATCCTTTCATGGTTACCAGTACCATTCAAGATATACTTTCAAAAATATTAGGAAAAACAATAGTGTAATAATCCTTAGATGTCACTTTTTTCCATAGTACCATGATATTACTTATACAACTTTACTCTTGATAAACATGTGATCATTACACTACCTTCTTAAACCATTGACCGAGCTTCCACAATTCTTTCATCTCACATATCATTGGTAGTCTCTTCATCATCATCAACATAAATACTACCCATATAACCATGATGATTCTCTTCATGAGACTTTCCCTTAGGGAATTGGTCTGCAAAATGCTCGTACATTCCACATTTAAAACATTTAACCATTATTGATGTATTAGCAATACCATTTTCCTTGTCCATGGTGTTAACTGAACCTTTTCCTTTTAAATTATTGGCTTTGTGTCCTTATTTTCCACACCCAAAGCATCTTCTAGTTTCTTTGAAACATTCTCCCTGATGCCTCTTCCCACATGATTTACATGGGGGAAACTGAACTTTCTTTCCTCTTTGATCATCATGAAACTCTATCTTTCTCTTATTAGCTGAGTCAGGAAACTTTCCAAGGTTTAGATTATTGATCATATTATGATATTTCTAATTAGGCATAATAACGATGTTTTCACATCAAAATACTGCTTTATTTGGTTGCTCATGATGAACATCATATTCTCCATTATCAGGAATCCTCCTATTTCCTGCTATTTCTTGAAACCCAAAAAGAATAGTATGAGAGGAAAAACTCATACTAGAGAAATAACATAATCAATGGGGATTACTGTCAATCTATAACATATTAGGTTTAATTAAATGATTGTTACTGTAATTCTAGGAAGATAACCTATACTTATACGTAACCTTAGAGACATCCCTAGACAGACCTTAGAAATATCTCTAGGGATCTCACTAATGTTTTCGCATAATAGTTTCCAATGGTTGACTAAACCTTTCCTCTGATACCAACTGTAGAGACCCAAATCATGATGTTTATATACATTAAATTACATTTTCAGAATATCTAATACATAACAAAAATAGACACCAAAGGACTGTAACAGTTTAGTGTCTTTGGAAACTCAGAATATAATCTTCTAATCTTGGAGAAAGATCTTCAACATCTCCCATAAAGATCTTCCTTTTATTTCTTACCTAAAACCGTTCTTTATATCCTAGGGAAACGAAAACATATAAAGGGTGAGCTCAAATGCTCAGTAAGGGTAAGAATGGAGAAAATAAAACAAACCATATACATTTGAACTTCAAAACATGAACATAATATTTAAACATCAAAATCCTGAGCAAAGACATAAAACATGGTAGTACGTAAGGGATAGATCATAATGGATCATTAATCATTATAAAATATCATGGGAATAAAACATGTAATTGTGGAAAACCATTAAGCACATGATATGATTTCCATAGTAGCCAAGGTATTGCTTCCAAGACCATCATAGTGGAAAAAGTCCCTTTCTGAATCAAGTTCACTCATCGTTTCAGTCCTGTAACACTGAACCGGATTATCTTACTGTTCCAAACATGTCTATCTCCTGAGATATAAATCTTTACCAAATGCATTGGAGGGAGATATAGGTCCCACCCATCTCATAATGAAATAATTCTTACTTATTCCACAATATTAACATAAATCATTCATCATTACCCAAAGTATAAAATGGGTTTCATAAACATCATCCCATCATTACCTAATCCATAAAAACAGGATATCATTTCATCATAAGAAAATTGAAACCATATAAATTATAGAGAAATTATACATGAAAGATACACATATCAAATAATGCCATTTTATATGGAAAATGGTTTTGATAAAACACTTGAAATGAGTTATTGAGGAAAATATCATTTCTTCTTTAAAGTCATTTTCTTTTCACAAAATGCCATGCAATTTTAAAAGAAAAGGATTTTTTTGAAAATAGTCATTAAATCTGGTAGAGTAAGATTCACAAAAATAAGGCATTATGAAACTGTAAAAATCTCTTCATGTCGTATAAGTTAAAAAAACATTCTTCTCGTACTTTTTCCGAAAAAGTCAAAAAATACCTTGTATGGTAAACAAAAGAAAGATTCCTTCCATATGATGTGTTAAAAGTAAATAAAGGGTAAAAATGACTTTAAACATACATGGAAGACAAGTAAACATTTTATGAAAACATTTTGAGAACATATGTACATGGATAATAAACATAACCCTAGTAAATACTTACGAATAAACAATCTCGGATAAGAATGAGATTGGAATAATTATCCCTTACCTTATGTCCAATTTCTTCCATATGTGTCCGAGACTCCTATATAGTGTGTTTAAAAAAACTATTAACTTGTAACAGAACCCTAATAAAATTTATGATATCAAATATGATTCACTTACGACTTTATATTATCCGTTCATTTGTCAATTCCATGTTAAAGCAGCGTTTTGGGTAAAATCGTTTCATTTATCGTCCGGGTTTTGACTTGTAATTATTAATATGATTACGTAGATCATGATTACTTAATTCCAGAATATAAAAAATGATTTATATATAATATATAATCAGAATATACATATATATAACAGATCGATAAATGGAAAGAAATACATCGTTCATGGAGACGGTAGGTCGTACGTACGTATGAACGCTGTTTTTTGTTTCCTTATTGAATTGAATTTAATTAAGTAGATGAAATTCATATATATATACATAAATACATTAGAATTATTATGTCATATATTTCATGGTTACTTATTATATATACTTTATAATCATTCTTGAATTGTTAACATGGAAAATAAATATCATCGCGTCGTGGAGACGGTAATCCGTACGTACGCACGAGTGATGATATTGTTACCATATTTTTTGAATGGAATTGGAGTGGATTAAATAATATCTTATAATTAGTATTATGTTGTAATATTCATATATAGTTATTCTTTACACCATTAATAACGATCCATGTAAGGTGGTGGTGGAAAAAAGGATTACACCACGACGTGGAGACGGTATTCCGTACGTACGCACACGTGGTGATTTCATTTTCCATAGGATGGATAGATGGTGAAATTGGGTTGTTTCATATTTATAATAACATATCATTATATAAGTAATACTGATGTTATTACTTTATAATTTAACAACTAAATAAGAGGATGTAGAAGAAGAAAGAAACTAGAAAGAGTCGGTAGAAGAGATTACCTCTTCCTCAACGCACCTCCTTTAAACTTCTTCTTAGGGCAGTAGAGTTGGTATTTTGAGAAGACCATAACCTCTATGATATAACTATAGAGGTTTAGAAGAGTAATTCTCAGGGGTTGGTCAAGCTTCAAGGCTCAAAAGGGTGTGAAGAGAAGAGGGAAGGGGTTCCCTTTTTATAAGGGTGGAGAGGGGCACCTTTGGAAAAACATAATATATTATTTTATAATAAAGTCATATTGGGTTTATAATAGCTCCAAAATTTTTTATTTCGAAGATAAAGTGGGGATGGGTCGAAATAATCTCAACCAATATGTTTTATGCAAGTTTATGTTACTATTTTAACCTTATCATTTAGATTTAACTCTAAGTTAAATAAATTAACTTTTACCGTGTCTTCTTGTTTTCTTACACTATATGGTTAATAAACTTACTATAAAAATCCAAACCAAACCCATGTGGTTAATTATTAATATATATAAATTTATCTAATTCATTTTTCCAAACCTTATATTTTTAGGAATAGAATTACAATTAATAATATAATATTTGTTTTAAAAACTATTTTATGTTAATTTTGACTCTATTTGGTAATTGATTATTGTGAAACTCATAACATCATGATTAGTTCTAAAAAATATAATTGAATCAATAATAACATGTCATATTAACCTAAAAAATTAGTGGAATTTATTAAAAGTCTGAAATTACATTTATTTGGGTATTTATAACATCACTTATGTTAATATTGAATTAATAAGGTAATTACTGCATCATCATTGTGTCATAAATAAATTAATTTATTTAATGTCTAAAAATTATAAATAAAATACCATTAAGTAGGAAATATTTCTAGCTTCATAATGAATATTTATAGTCTAATTTATATAATATATAACCCTATATTAAAATTTGTTTAGCTATTAAACATTGATTTTAACTATTTTAACTATTCTTTAAAAATAATAATAATAAATGTCCTAATCAAATACAAGTGGACCTAAAGTGTAATATTTTATTCCTAAGGTTGTTTTTGGTCGATTTACACTTATCCAATAGAACTAGGACATGTGTTAGGGTAATAATAATATCATTTTACCCTTAATTACCATATTTACTTTTAACCGTGGTAAATAAAAGTAAAAGGTTACTATTCACCAAAAATTATTTTTATCTTATTGATCCACATTTTACTCCTCGATATTAACCGTGTCTCTCTGATTTTCAAACTTCCACTCACAGAAGTGGTAAAATAAATTTTTATGTAAATGTTCAAATTCTCTTAGGAGGTGGGTAAAAGACGGGGAAAAGTTCAATACAATTTTTATATATCTAAAATATTTATAAAATGACTCCAATGAATTACATTGAACTTATATAGGTATTAAGTATCAATTTTGACCTAAAATAAATTTAAATAAAATAAATGATTATTTAAATAAAAATTTGGTTTTTAAATAGTAACTCAGGGTTTTCACTCTTCATAAAAAATTGAAAGTTTTCAGAAAAATACCAAAAATTCACCCTAAGCTAATTTCAATATTCCGAATCCAAAAATGAACTTAATTTTGAAAGATAAAATTTATAAAATTTCAAAAAGTGGGTATTACTATTCATAATGGCTAGTTCATAAAAATATTATAATAATATCTCATTTAGTGAAACTTGGTATTGTGTACTACACACGCTATCGAAGAAGGTCATGATTGCATGTAATGCAAGCCATGTCAGGGCAGCGTGTAGTGAAAGATCTATTTGGTGTTTCATATAACATAATCAAAACTTATTTCATTTATAAATTAAACAAAATCTATACCTAATGTTGCGTAGAATAATTTCCACAAAACGAACTTGAAATTGTGTGTAACATGAGCCAAGAATAGTGTTGCGTATACTACAAGCTAATACGGTGTTGCGTATAGTACAAGATGATCTTGGTGTAGTGTATAATAGAAGACATCGATGAAATTAAAAATAATATATCTCATAAAATCTCGTGGTGTTACAATCATGAGCAGTATCTACATGATTATCCATCTGGTGAAAGATGGATCAATTGAGACCGTAGTTGAACTCTTAGAGTTATACACCAGATTGAGCTATAGTTCCTGTTAAGCTCCCTTGAATTATTCTTGTTTCATTCCACACCTACTCTTCACATCATTGTGAACTACTCAATTTTTAAAATGCATACTCATGCATAGGTGATATGCTACTTGTGATGCAAAAATTACATTTTTATCAAATAAATTGTTGACATGCATGCTATTATACATTTAGAGATAGAGGATTGATTCACATACCATTTAAATATTATATTAAATAAATAATTATTAAAATAAAACACTATTTCAATAATTTAGAATAAATAATTAAATTAACCAAACATGAATGATATGTCTTATCTCATGATTATTCAATAGGAAACTAAATTGTGTAATAATAATTAAAATTTCTATAAATCAACTTAAGGGTAAGGTTAATAAAATATTCTCATATTCAATTATTTTTAATCAATTATATATACATCATGAAGAACCCTATATAATTTTATAAAATTCCATACTATTAAAATAAATCTCTAAAGTATCATTATATTTTTTGGGTCCATTTAGACCAGATTAAAATTAGGGTTGTGTTAGTAAACTGTGTCGGGTAGGTCATGTTTGGACTGACAGAGCATAGCTCAGGCCCTAGGTTAAACACCAACCCGAATAGGATTACGGCACAAGTCACCTGTGTTTCACTTTTACTAGCAATGTACTTTTTTATTTATATAAATAAATACCCACACTAATATAATAGGCCAATAGTGGTAGGCTCCTTGAAAATGGGGATGTCAGGGGCATGTCCTTTGCAGAGACAATGCAATCCGACAAATTTTTTTTTAACATCATGATATCATAAAGCCTGCTAATAATAGGATTTCTTTATTTTGATTAATTCGTTTATACAAATCAATATCCTTTCATGGATACTGTTGACATGAATAGTATCCTGATTGTTATTCACGGAATTAATGTTCATCAAATTTAATATTTTTTTAAAAAATATTAATACTAGGGAACTGATATCACTCGATATTACAATAACCATTACATAGACATTATAACACTAATCTATATACTATTAGTATCATTATAATCACATTGAAACCCACTATCCATATTATAGAAATTTAATTAGAATTTTGAGTCAAATATTTTCACGAACTACTCTGATATCAATTGAACGAACATGAGGCTTAATTGAAGCATGAAAAATTGGTTTTCAAAATTATTAGTTTTATAATTTATATTGAATCATAAAATCCATCTTAAAAATACTTAGATTCATCCACAGATAGAAAAAAATTAAATTTAATCCTGGAAAACAAAATAAAACAAAACTATAAATGGTACCTTTTTTATTCATAAACACCAATTTGATATGCTCATTTCTATTATGTTGTATCTAAATGGAAAACTAGGAATGGAATCATCTGGATCATACATAGGTTCACCACATCTTTTGGATCTTCTGGTTTTTATTCATGGGATATATCATAGGAAGTAAAAGTCGTTTACAAAGTCCCTTTGATGACATGAAGAATGTGGAATCTATTTGAAAAAGAAGAATTGATTCAGGGTTGTTCTCATCATGGATTCTCTCTCTAAATCATAAAATTTGGTAGGGTACTAATTATATCTCTCAAATTCATAAAATAGGTTTTGTTTATTCTTAATGTTTTAAAAAATAAATTCTATACTTCGTTTATACATTTCAAAATTATGTTTTTTCCCTAGAATGTTATAACATTCCTTCCAGACACTTTTGTACACTTATAACATAATTAAACATGTCTACATGTCATGAATATTTTATCACTCACATTCACCACATTAAATTTTCATCTGTTAAATTAAAATCCATTAATTAATATATTTTATTTGGTAATTATTTAATGAACCTTGAATTAATAATATTCATTAAAATAAATATGTTATTGTATTATATTTAAAATATAAATATTTTTTGAATAGAATTAGAAATATATTATTTATTAATATTAAAAAATAAAATAAAATAAAATATTTATTTTACTTATGATCAGTCATAGTTGAACGTTCGCTAGTACTTGCATGTCAGGCCAACTTCATCCTAAAATCCAATTCATCTAAATAGGTGGAAATTGTTAATACACATTTAGAGTGACCCTCAAGGCCTATACATTGATAGTAATGAGTCCAACTCATAGATGAAGAGCAACATATATAAACATGTCATGGTCCCTATAGAGATAATTTAATTTCATGGTTATGATTACCTCTAATTAACATTCTTGGTGTAATATAATCTCTTCATCTCATGATATATCTTATTGAATGAGTCATAATTTTTTTATCATCCTTTTGATTATTTATTTAAATCATAAATATACTTGTGGAAATACCTTCTACCACCATTTATATAAATTAAGGCACTAGAATCCCACTCATATGGGCTATAGATATCTCTTCCCTTCAGAAGCTATAAATCATGTATTGATCATTCAATTAGTTTTATACCACGATTGATGTACACAACAAAATATTCCTTGCCACAACATAATTATGATGGTTTTAATATTGCAAAAAAAATCAATAAAATGGTACAAATTGATGAGGAACTTACTTTAAGATACCAATACACATATTCGTAGATAGAAACATCCAACAAAAATTAAAAAATGTGGTGTTTCTATTGGCAGGTCTATCATAATGATCTCTTCTACTTGAGAACACAAACTAAGAACATCATGAGGAGAAGTATAATTTTTTATGAGCCCCCAAAACATGATAGGAAAACATAATCCATGTCTAATAAGGATGATGTATCTCAAAAATAAGTCAAATTTTTTAATATTACTATCATAATATCATTAGGTCCAAATTATCGATGGTATCGACTATAATCATTTTACATGAAAAATAATTTAAGTGAATTACCTTGTAAAAGTTTTATACATATGTATACACACTATTATAGTATGATTACATCATTCTAAAATATTAATATACAAGATATGGTAATGAATAATACTACATAAATTGGGAATAGGGAAACCACTTTTTCAAAACTATTGATATGGGATAAAGAGAAGTAATGTGTAAATTTTTCTCATGAAGTGGTATTCAATGAGATTCAGGACATATATTAATATCATAATGAGATATAAATGGATGAGTTATTTTTTATCATCAATGATAAATTCCAATAGTTTTCAGAACTCTTTCTAGATATGAATGTTTGTTTCAAAAATATTACAAGGAATTATCGATGAAAGTGGGGATAAAAATAATGACATCATTCATTTCTCTCTTAATGATAGAAAACATCTATGACATATAAACATTCAACCTATGAAGTATAATTCCCTAAACTTCTCTATGTGTTGGTGCCCTTGGTTGTGATTCACTTTTCCTTACTCTTATCAGGTAGATAAACTGGATTCTAGGAATTGGTGTCCTAGGGACCTATTAAATATCATCCTATTCAATGACATTTTGTAGGTTATTAATTATAACGATAAGAGGAATTTGGATGTCATTTTTTATGAGTTTAAAATGATGGTTGTAGTGAATGGGTTGAGTTTTAAATCACTCAACTCCAAGATGAATTTTTGATATCCCTCTTTATCGATCCTTGGGATGTCATTATAAAATTACTTATTGATTTAGAGATGATTTTTTCTAAGGGATGAAATGTAAAAATATATATGTTTAATGACTTTAGTATTTACCCCAAAGATAAACAAAGATAATTTATTTCACTAATTTGGACCTGTTAACTCATGTAATTATACTTAAAATGTGTATGAAAAAAATATTAATGATATATATTCATATATGATCCTCAACCAGATTTCAATTGAACAACATGTGTTTCATAATGGTAGTATAATTCAAGGGATAATATCATATGACCATGAAATATTGTTGGACATGGATCATAATGTGCATGGTGAACTACTATAGATCTCAATGTTAAATGTTCTAGAAATTTTATTTATCCATGATAAAATGTTTTTTAATGCTATGTGTCATTAAAATCCTCAGACATTATAAGTAAAACAAAATCTAGAATATATGGTTTCATTATAAACACTAATAGAAACAATCTAATGTCAAAAAACGTTTTACGGTTGATAAAATATGAAAAAAATGAGTACTCACCCACACGCCAACACTAACCTATGCTCCAACTCTCATGCACCTCCCTCCCACCCCAATGCTCAGAATTCACCTTTGTTAGTGCTTTTACACTACCCATCATCTTGTTCATTCACAAGCACACAAGAATTCGTTCTTTGGACCAAATTTGAGAAATTTGAAATTATTTACCACATTCCCAAGATTGTTTTATTCAATATTTTATGATATTTATATAAATTATTTTTTATAATTACATAAATATTTTTTATTCATATATTTAAATTTCTATTTTTAAATAGATAGATAAAATATATGTTTTTGTGTGTGATATATATAAACTTATATTTATTTAAATATATTATATATTAATATTATTTTACATGTATTAATATATAGATATAAATATATATTTGTTTGTTAATACACACACACATATATATATGATTATTAAATATAAATTTGTATAATTATATATATATATATATATATATTTTCATATATTTTCATAATTCAGTAAAATGGTTAGATTTTTTTTTGAAATAAAATGGATAATATTTAATTCCAAATGTTTTATATAATTATTTTAAATACATTTTTAAAATATGTCTATATTTTGTATATTTAGATATAAATTGTATACATTACATATATATTTATATTTATAAATATTTACATATATGTGTATATATTATTACAAATAATAGTATATTTAAATATGTATTTTTTTTAGGTATTTATTAATAATTACTATAAATATGTTTATATACAATATTTAATGATAATGATAAATTTATAAAAATAAATTTATTTGTGGTGTATTAACACCAAATTTACAAAGACAGACACAAAAACACATATTTACACACACATGTACACACTTATATTTCTCACATAAACACAAAAATATTTACATATATGTATTTATTTACATATAATATAATATACACAAAAAAATATATTTTTTATGGTCACACACAAATTTATATATAAAAATTACTTGTATAGGTATATAGATATATGTATTAATGAATTTTTATAAGGTAAATAAAATGGATTCTTTTCTATTTTAAATAAAATAAAAAAAGTATTTATTTCTATATGGTCTATATATTTAAAAATAATTTTTTATGAAACTATTTTTAAATATTTACTTGTACAATTTATTTATTATATGTATATATAAGGAAATATGCATATATTTAATAAAAAATAAAGCTATAATATGAAAATTGATAAAATTTCAAAACCATAATTTCTATATGTATGAAATACATAAGAATAAATGCAGTGACTACTAAAAATGACAAGATAACCCTCTGAAATGAAGTTAAAATCCGAATGAATATTATAAAATTGGGATAATCCAACCAAAATATCGATTTTGGAGGCCTCTCAGACATTTTTGACATTGAAAAAATAGTGACCATAGTCCCCACAATTAAAAAGAGTGTAGATATCATCATTGACATCAATTTGATATACGGTAGAGCCCTAAAAAACACCTCGATGAAATGATATAGTCATTTTATGTACAAGTCATATTTTCAAATTATAATATATTGTTCATTAATTTTTTGATTTTTTATGTCGTCTCACTGTAAATAATTAAATATTACTTAGTAATAATGATTAAATTATTAATTAATTTTTTATTATTATTTTTAAGTCATTTTTACTAGATATATTATATATTTTGTGAAACTTCATATTTAGTATTCTATAAATCATATATGATAAAATATATTATATTTATATCAAATTAAATATATAAATATATTAATTTATGATTTTCAATTATATATAATTTTTTTTCATGAAATTTCAGAATTATTAGTGATAAAAAATCATTCATAAAGAGGGTCTTTTATCAATGAATTTTAGAACTAATAAAAGCACCATTTATCATTTATTTTCTCAAGACCCAATAAAAGTACCACATTTATGATTTCTTTTATACAACAATTATAATGGGTTGAAATTTATATTGTGCAATTTGTAGTAGTGGTGGGAATGTAATTTTTAAGGTGTATATGAAGAAATCTTGTGACAGCATGGAATAAAGGTTCATTTTAGCATCCTTTATTACATTAGATTCCCAAAATTATCATGTTATCTCTTTTTCTTCTACTTCTCTAAGACTTGGATCCCTATCTTATTTACAAGTATATGGTTGGATTTTTTTTTTCAAATCAGTAAGAGGATTGAGGGCAAGGAAGTCCTACTCTCTAAGATTTTTTTTTGGATTTATATATATTTAATACAACCATCAACTTTCAAATTATAATAGGGTAAGTTAGTTTTTTTTGTGGTTGGTATAGTAATCCATGTGTTTCCCACCTTCAATTTTTAGATGATTTGATAATTTTTCAAATGGAAATCGATGATCCAATAATGATTTCAATGAGTTTATAGAATGATATAAATTTTAGATTTTTAAATGGAAACTATGATCAGGACCCTTTATTAGGTGTCTCAAAATACCTCTAATAAGTGATTACAACTTATTTAAATATGGAAAAGTTTTTATGTGAATGATTTATCCCTTAAATAATTGGGATATTCTCTCTCAGATAATAAATTTAAAATATGATTTTTTTTCAAATATATCTCAGTGGATTTTTATGTTTTTAAAAGGATTTTTTGACATTAGTTGGAGTCTAATATTTACTGAAAATGTTCTTTTATTAATGATCATTCACATTCACAATATGACTAAATCCACTATCGCTACAACATACATGGCCTTTAAGAATGCTAGAAATGGATTTTTCAGAGAAAAACAAAATAAAAAATACATGTGTAATTAAAAGCATGTGGCATTTTATAGTTCTCGAAAAGGTGTTTTAAAGGCCCCCATTATCAGTGCTAAAAGTAAAGTAGTAATAAAAAAATCTTCATTGGTGGTTACTTTTGGCACTAATTAAATGTACCTTCAATTTTACTTTTTAGAGCTAATAATGGGGTCCTTTATCATATCTTTTTAGCACTGATAAAAGGGAAATTTATCAGATCTGTCTTTTAGTGATGATTATAGAGGCATTTATAATCTCTTTTTCCAGAGTTGATAAAATCCATAATATTTTCAGCCCTGTAGCAGCCCCCTATAATACAAATCCCAATTAGAATACATAATGAGGAGTATAAATATACATAAAATTGGATTGGAATACAAATATTACATTACACTATCATTTTAATTAAAAATTTACCTAAAACAAAATTTCAAATATTTAATATTTACTATTAATGAAAAAAATTACAACCCATATAACAAATGAAAACTCTTATAGAAGATTTTTTTTAATGATTAACCTTAATACAATAGATTATCCCTACAGTAAAAACAAATTTTTTTCAGTAACAATTAATAAAAAATAAAAACAATATATTATTAATGTTATATAATCTACATATGATAAATTATATTCTAAATTAATTTATATATTATCAATTATATTGTTAATAACATTATTAAAATGGAACTTTTATATTTAAAACACTCACTTTGAGTTATACCAACCACATTGAATATCAGATTGATGTGTTGTGGATTCTTACTCATCAAAAACAAATTACGGATCTTTATCCTAATGTTTAAAAAAAATGAAGATCATTCCCTTGGTTTTGTCTAGGTGATGTAAATTTTAAATATAAATGACGCTTCTATATTGAAAATATTTACTTTGACACATACCAGCCATATCACGATTCCTATTGTCCTGTCATCAATTAATAAATGTCGCATATGAATTACATATCATTCTCTAAAATTTTGAGAGTATTCTAGGCTTGTTTTATCCATTTATTGTTTGTGATTATTATTTTAAACTAAAATAGAACTTTTAAATTTTAAACATGCTGTTTGAGTCATACTGACCACATTATATTTTGGATTTATGTGAAGTAAATTCATACATGTAAAAAATATATTATCAGTCATGGCCCTAAATCATAAAAATAATCTGATCTCATTTTCCCAATTTTAGTTAATGACACATGATTTAAACTAAAATGAAACTTTTATATTGAAAGAAGGCACATCGATTCAAACTAGACACATCATGTGTCCAATTTATATTCTTTCAATTTAAACACCTAAGAAAAAAATTATATATTTTCCCTTTAAATTTGAAAACAATCAAAAATTGTTTTCTGAATTTTCACTAGTGACACATGTTTTAAACTAAAATAACACATTTATATTGAAAACATTCATTTTGAGTCATAGTAGAAACATCATGCATCAGATTGAAGTGTGGTAAATTCATACAAGTCAAAAAATTATTTTAGATAATTATCAGAATGTTTGAAAATAATATTATCTTTCTCTTCTTTTTTTCTATGTTACATGTGTTATAAACTATAATGGAACTTTTTTATTAAAAACAAAATTCTATTCATACTGACCAAATTGTGTATTAGATTGATGTTCGATCAATTACGACACATAATAAATAAATTATAGATTATTTTAATAAGGATTCAAAATAGTATTCTTTTTTCTTGGTCTCGGACATGTGATATGTGTGTTAAACTAAAATAGAACATTTATATTTAAAATTTACATGATGTGTCATTCCTACCAAATTTTGTGTCAGACTGATATATGGTAAATTAATAAATGTTAAAAATAAATTACTAGTAATTTCCCTAATGTCTGAAATCAATTTGAGATCATTTTCTCAATTATTATATGTGACTCTTGGTTTACACTAAAGTTGTACTTCTAAATATAAAACATGCACTTTGATTAATATCAACCACATCATGTTTCATGCTGATGTGAGGATAACTCTAACTTTTCAAAAATGAATCTTGGATATTTTTTCTAAAATTTGAATAAAATTTGAGCAAATTTTCTAAGTTTTTTCTTCTAATATGTGTTTTAGACTAAAAATTAACATTAATATTCAAAACACACACATCATGTCATACCACCCACATCATGTTTCATAAAGGTTTTAGGTTAATTCGTTTACATTAAAATTGAATTTTAGATCATTTTAATAAATTTTTGAAATAATCCAAGAGCTTTTTCATAGTTTGGGCTTCATGATATCTATTTAAAATTAATGTGGATTTTTTATATTAAAGGAATAAAATGAAAATTATGAGTTTTTGATCATGGAATTACCTTCCCCAATAGTTATTAATACATCTTTAGATTTGTGGGTAGACAGATCCTTTACCGATTTCCCTATCTCAATTATCCCAGTTGCAGCCTCAATGTCCAATCTCTAAGGATCATTAGTATCTTCAGGCAAGTTACAATCTCTACAAGAATATATATAGTGTAACCCTCCATTATACTTCTCCTTGAAAATATGTCCAAATAATATATAAACTTAAAAATACTATTGTTTCACATCCCAAATGTATATCTAAGGTCATAACATATATATAATCACAAAAATAGTAGGTAGTCACCTCAACTTCATGTCGGAATTTTTTTTCACACCATATACTCTTCCCACTCATCTATAAACGAAATTATTTCCTCTTTTGAGTATATAGATTATAATAAATATCGATTGTTCTGAGAAATTATAGACAAACAAATGATTACAAATATTATGAATGAAATTTTAATTACCTTCATAAATGAACTGCTCTATGATATTATTATTTTGTTGTTATACGATATATTTCATATGATTTCAAACTTAACACCCATAATAGTTTTTTTTATATTTCATAGAACATAATGGAAACATTGAGAAAACTATGTAATTTTTATTGAATAATGTTTTTATATTAAAATTATAAAATATATATCTTAATTTTTTTCCATTTTTATTAATCCAAGGTATTTTATGGTTAGTCACCGACCTCATACTGTGATTTAGCCAATATTTATAGATCTTCTTATGGTAAAAAATTATTTTAAAAATAAAAACTAAAAAAATGAAGTTTATCTCTAAAATATTGATTGTAGTGTATTAAAAATTCAAAATAGACATCATGTGTGGTCAATTTGATGTAAATACATGCATTGTATCCAAAAAATAAACATTTGAGGGATCAAAATTGATTGGGACATACATCCATTGTTTCCTAAAAAACCAAATAAAATAATTAATGAAAAAAATATATTTTATAGGTTTGAAATATAGTCTTTTACCCAAGTAGTGTGGGAATTATATAGAGTCTCTCTTTTTTTATTTTCATCTCAAATTCCACACTTAGTATTATTGTTTTCTTTTCATTTTTTATTAACAAATAATATTTTTATATATAAATGATAAAGGGATTAATGGTTCTAAATATTATATCAAATTTTATTCCCTTTATATAGTAGTACTATATGCTCCTTTTGAAAATATGAATAGTTATTAACTATAATGAATGTAGTAGATCATTTTTTGGATAATTGGATTATAAAAATGTACTTCATTTAGGTACTCAAAACTGAGACTCCAGACCATTTAAACTTGATTTTATAATATTTATTATCCATAAAAACAATATCTATAATGAAATAACTAAATATTTTTCTTCATATTCAATTTATGTCACACTTACATATTTACAAGTTGTATCTTCATAAAAATTTAATTTTAATATATATAGTATTGGAAATGGAAGGGTGATGGTACCCTTCAAAGGTCATTTCGATTTAATGTTTCATGTATTGGATTTTATAGATCTGAATTTCTATTTCCCTATCAGTTAATATGTATTTAATACCATAAATAAATTTAGACATTTTTTCATCAACATTTACCGGTTTTTCATTTGAATTTTTTAAGGCCATACATCATTTATTTTTATAAGATTAAACATACATGTTATGAATGTTCCAATAGAATTATTTACTATGGTACCATCTAGATCATCAAATAGAATAAGAAACTCATCAATCTAATTGTGAGATACTTTGATTCAAATTCTAATGTACTATTTTGGGAGTTCTTTTGTATAGAATTTTACTTAGGATATTATACACCATACTCCTTGCAATAAGGTGATGTGTGGGTGTTGATAAATATAAATCACATAAAACATCACCCGAAATGTTTTTTGTAATATAAATTTAAGTAAATTTGTTTTAATCACGTTTAAGAGAAATAATAATGAAAAAATGATTACCTTGGGTAAGGAAAATGGTTGAGTAAATTGTATTACCTCAAATATAGTGGGGAAAGTGGCACTTCATGTACATATTTTTGTTCCACTACCAATTTTCATTAATACTTTCACAAATATTTTTCCAAAAAACTAGATGAGACAATAATATATTTTAAAGAACACATCATAATGTATTTCATCATCACATCTGTATCTCCATGCCACTTTGTATTCTTGAAATATGTTTAAGGTGACCGTCTAAAACATGAACCTCAACAAATCCATATTCTTCTGGCCTCTTTAAAACTGTTGTAATTAGTTTTTCTTCTGGTACTGTCAATGCCAATTATTGTGTATAAAATGTATAAAAAATTAATAAATATAGTTCATTTTTTTAAATACTATTATAAAAATTAATGGAATACTATTTTGTTAGAATTACACATCATTCTCATACTATTTTTGTTTATTAATAAACTTGTTTACCCTCTTTACATACGAGATCCTCCTTCTATTAAACATGATATAGGATGGATGTTACATTGGGTTTTTATTCATAAAGGTTTATATAAATAAAGAATAATTTTTTATTTCATATCACAAAAAAATTATTGTAAATTTAAATTGAATTTCATTTTCTTATCAAGTAAAGTGAACCCCATAATTTTTTATGGAAGGGAAATGATGGTTTTTCTACACATCACATATTTTCATCACTAATTGTTTTGTTTAAAATATTTATAATTATGAATAAAATTGGATAAAATAAATTACATAAAATAAAATATTATCAAATATAATGTATATAATATTATTTCTCATTGTGAAGGCTAATGAAATTTTTTTATGTTTCGTGGTTTAAAATTTTTGAATTTATAACTATTGGGTGGGAATTTACTTTCTCTATAGCATTATAAATGTCACAAACCAACCTATTTAGGAACATACCATCACTCCCTAAGCCTGCCTCCAATAGGGGCTGGTGATTATCTCGGAGTAGGCATATCACTAAATGGGAGGCCATAGACTAAGTACCTATAAAAACACACACACATCTCCTCGCCCATATAATGATAAAATGTAAAAACAAATATAGACCCATACATGAATATATCTAAATGCCCCAAACAGATTATGATAGGATGTAAAGAAAAGTAAATAAGTCCAATTACAAGCCCACCAAAAAGAGTTTCAAGACATGTCTAACCTAAAAGTAAATTAGGGACTGCTATCAATGGACCACAGGAACACACCTCGATCTGTTCAGTCTCACTAAGAACAATCTGGTCCTGGTCTATCTAGGACTCTATCAAAAGGATAATTTTCTATAATAGACACAATACATGTGGGACAATACCATGTAGTGGTGGGTATATAAATACCCAATAGGACATAGCGAATCCACAATGCATACAAAAAAGAAAAAATAGTCATCTCTACATAGTTATATATCTAAGACACATATAACAAGAATATATAGATATATTAAACAAATACATTGAGTCTAAAGTTAAGTCACAATCGTAATACTATCCTAGGATTCTAGCTCGAATGTTTCACATAGAACTCGTTTAGGAGAACACATACCATCAGTATGATATCACAGATGATGTTCATCTAAGAGGTAGTGCTCGTCGGGTCTCTCCATAGGAAACACATATTGAATGTATCAAGATATATGATACAAAGATGAGGATCACTCCCAATTCCATGGTGTATACTAACATCTCAATCTGGATTAACCTACTGAGTAGATGATTAACAACCGTGTAGTGTTGGTCACAAAGATATGATGAACTCCACCTATGGCACAATGATTAATAAAGGATATCACTATGGGCCAGACAGAAGGATTCCAACAATTCTATCAATGATTTAATTCTTAATTAGTCATTGTCCTTTGTGTAGGGGGTGGTTTCATATTATCCCTTAGGGAACAGATATGAGGAATTCACTGTAATGAATCATGTCTATGATATAAGGGGCAATGTCGTAAAGCCATCATTATGAGAGTAAACAAAAAGTATTAAGGGTACACATTGTTTCCCTTTGACCACAGGTCCTATACAAGTAAACAATTGGTGTCTGTGTCCATGTGGAAGTTCTCAGTGTGCTAGTTCCCTTATACTAATGCCTTCATAGCAGTACATGACTTAGCCCATGTACATATTGTCAGGGTTGTGTTTGGGTGAGTGTACACAGTGTGTCCATATCCATGCACTCCATACCATGTAAGTGTACCATATGGGGTACACTCTGAGCCACTGGGGAGAGGTCTCACTCCAAGTTAAAGGGTCACATGCCATGTGATTCTTAAAATTCTCTTGAAACCCAAACTGCTACTAGGAGGGACCCGCATAGTGTGTGGCTCTGCATTAAATGTTGTGTAGTGATGAAAGTACATGATTTACAGATATTTTTTCCCACATTTTCATCCACTATTATGACACTCAGATCTTCCATTTTCACCACATATCCCACATATGGAACTCATACTTGTGTCAACTAAGGTCGATCATCACTTGAGAGACAATTTCTAGTAACCCCGTCATTCGGGAACCTTCCTGATCTTCCATCATTGTCATACATCTATGAAATGCACCTGTATAGGGAAAACTAGTCTTGATCGGTTCATTTTTCTGGTCATATCGTGATCCAAATCCATACCATGTTAGGATGTAGGATATTGAATTATTACACTATGAAACTTGTGGAAAAAATTCGATTCCTTGGTATTTGGGTCAAATCACTAAGCATACAAAACCAAGACAATGATCATATGTAGAATAGTGGGTGAAAACTACAAAACATAAAAAATAGCAATGAACCTTGGATATGTTCATTTGGCCTCAATTAATTATCATTAAAATGGTGAATAAAGATCAATAATAAAAAAACACATAATCTAATTCCCATAAAATTATCCCATCCTGCAATACAACTGATCTGTGGTTAAATCTGTTGGTTGATTGATCCATGTTCTTCGTAGAAATATAATCAACGAAAGAAATCAAAATAAATAAACATCCTACCATGAGATGTTTCAATCTCTAACAAATAATGAGCATGTGTCGTGATCATTGTTGATATCCTTTGATTTTGTCTCGCATCAGTCGTCGATCATAAACTTAGTCATCATCCGCAAAAAAAACCATATTCGTCAAATCTACAATGGCCATATAGATCATTAGGTTTTAGTGGATAATCCTAGGAATTCACTATTGCTAATTATTAATAGAATATTTTAGGTCACTGAGTCAATGAAATAAAATAATTATATTTAATAAATTATTTTCTCATTTTTTTGTCCACAATGACATTTCTAGAAATTCCCCACACTAACCAATGATATGTCATACCTAAGTTAAATCCCACATTGTGAACTCAATAGAACCTTTATATTTCTAATTTGGGATCCCATTTAAAAGATATTAAACTTTTTAAATAAAAATAAATGGGGTTTTATTTAATATATTTATTATGTTTCAAAAATTTATTCTGGGAACACCGGGCCTCATAATCGCATTCCATCTTAGTGCCTGGTCTTGAAAATAATCCAAAAAATACCGAAAAATAATATATGAAGAATCCCAGTCATTACATTCTGAACCCCTTGTGTATTTACATCCTAAAAAGGAAACACAAGTGAAACAACCTATAGATATGGGTACTGATCATGAGTATGAGCCTCCCACCCCAATGGGAGCTTCGAAAGATTCATGTGCATCCACCAAACACAAACTAAAGAAACCTCTCACCCACAAAGGATACTCTACTATCCATCCTCGATCTTAATTGAGTACTCAACAAAGGTATGTCATTCCTCTATGTCCATCTCACCCCAATTTTTAGCATGTGATTGGTCATCCATGTACCTCCTCAGATGCAACACATAGAAGATTTCAGGCACCTTGTCTAACTACAGTGGTAGAGCTACGTGGTACACCACCTCGTCAACCCTAAGAAATATCTGTAAATGACCAATATATATCATAGGTAGCCTTCTACCCTGAATAAGTCTCCATAATCCACTTCAAGGTGATACATGTTAGAAAACCAGGTTTCCCTCCTTGAACTCCAAAGGCCTCCTCTATCTATAAACATAAGACTTATGAAATAATTTTTTTGTCATCATATACTCTTGTATGATATTCAAATTCTCTTTTGTAGAACTCAACAAATCAGGTCCCATGAGTGATGACTCTCCTGGGTTAGTCCAGTAAAGGGGTGACCAGTAGGGTCACCCCTAGAAGGATTCAAATGGTTCCATACCAATGGTGGAATAGTAGTATTTGTTGTAAGATAACTCTACTAGTGGTAGGTGATCCTCCAAACTATTGAAAAATTCCAATATGGAAGTCCACAACATTTCCTCCAAGAATAGAATGGCCTGCTCTATCTATCCATCAGTTTGAGGGTGAAACATTATATTCAAGAATAAATGAGTCCCAAATTCCTCCTTTAATCCCTTCCATAATCAATATTTTATGTTATCATTAGTATCATAAACAATAATTTATGTAACTCCATGGAGTTAGAATATCTCTTACACATAGATGCATTCCATGATCTTTGTTGAACTCTTTTCCTGAATAGATAACAAGTAGGAACAAGCTGGTTCAGTTTATAATAACCAAGATGGAATTGAATCCCCAGGAAATACTTGATAATCCTATCATAAAGTCTATGGATATACCATCTCAAATTAACTTTGGAACCTCAATGGTATGAGTTAAACCTATTGGAACTTGGTGACCATCCTTACATGATGACAAGTAAGGCATCAATAGATAAACTCTGCAACTCCATTATTCACCCCATCCACCAAAATAGATGGCAGATGTCTTGGTACATCTTATCTATACATAGATATACCACCAAAGGAGATGTATGAAACTCTCTTATAAAATCCTCCCAAAAATTCATTGGTACCATTTTTCATCCTCTGAAAAGAACAACATGCTCCCCACCTTTATAAAATCCATCAGGATCATGCCCATTGGATATTAGAGTACGTAGGGTCTCAATGTCGAGATCCCCAATATGTTTGTTCCTAACTAGCTATAAAATCATAGGGGTAACAACCATCGAGTAGAGGTAAGATTCACCATCACCATACATAAAGAATAATTACAATGAGGAAAAATGATCTAATTCCTCATTAAAAAATGAGAAGAGGATCTCATACTGAGAGCATATTCAAATACGTTCCCCTTCCCAGGAGTATTGAAAATCTTGAAGTCATAATACTGTAGGAACTCTAGACATCTCTTCTCAATCATATTGAGAACTTTTTCAGATAATATATACTTTAGACACTTGTGATATGAATATATGATAAACCTCTCACCCATCTGGTAGTGTCTCCACACCATTAGTGTGAAGACTACCACTACTAACTCAAGATCATGGGTCATGTGGTTTTTCTCTTGTAGTATCAACTAACGTGAACCATAGAAAATCACCTCCAAACTCTACATCATACCATAAAAAATCCCATATTTATATGTGACATAGAACACAACATTCTCGACACCCTATTTTGTAAATATCAAGATTGAACCACTAATAAATCATTGTCATAACTACTGAAAATCCTACTAGAACCTCTATTTCCACACAACAGGCTTCCCCTTTCAAATCAATGCTATCATGGGTATTGATATCCTTGATAAATCAATTATGAATCTTTTGTAATAACCTAAAAATCAAAGGAAGCTCTGCATATCCATCATTATCCTGGGTGGATCCCAAAATAACACTACCTCTACGTTGTCCCGGTCCTCTATAACACCATCATCTGTGAAAACATGCCCTATAAATTGGACTACATGAATCCAAAATAGAAACTTCGAGAGCTTTCTACAAATCTAGTTCTCTTTGAGTTTGTCATGAAACACCCTCAAGTGTATCTTGTGTTCCACCTCAAACATTGAGTATACAAGGATATCATTGATATTACATGAGCCTTAGCCCAGATGGTGAGGTCTCTCTAAGTGAAACCAAGAGACCCAGGTTCAAAACTAGGTGGAGGCATAATTACGAGGTATTGTAGCAGTATTGTAATATTATTGTAGCAGTTCCTTTAGCAGGTATTGTTCGGTACTATAGTAGCTGAAACTATTATCCTTGGGCCACTGGTTTGGGAATGGATTCTTTAAGGCCTTTAGGCCACCTAGTCCTTCAGGTCAGTAAGGCTTTCAGGCCAACTTTATGGCCTTCGGGCCACCTCAAGGCCTTTGGGACACCTAAAGGCCTTTGGGCCACATGATCAATGCAGTTTCCCCATACAGACTCTACAAAAAAGGAGAACCCCAGAGAAGGATTCAGAGTAGGTTCACTCGCTAGAGTAGAACCAATGGATTTGGAAGAATGTGAGGGTATGGATACACCATCGTGAAAATCATGCACTTGGACAGGAATCCTAGCCATATAGCCATGCTAATGTGGAGAGATACCATCATGTTGTAGATGCAAGGGAGGGGTTGTTCCTTGTAGTCATATACTAGTTGAATTCCCAAAGACCATTGGATCATTTAATGTATCTTAAGACTATGGTCCATATAATCTCTAATCCTAGGGGCCTTTTAAGGGATCCCCCTCATCAAATGGAAAGGGGGTTAACAAAAATAAAAAAAAGAAGGCATTTGGGCCATTCGGGTCATGGATATCATTGATGAAGACTACCATGAACTGATCTAAAAAAGGATGAAAGATCAGGTTCATGAGACCCATGAACATTACTGGGGCATTCATCACACCAAATAGATTCACCAAGTAATCATAGTTACTGTATTGACATCTAAATGTCACCTTCAATATATCCTCATACTGTACTCACAATTTGTGATAGCCAAATCTGAGGTCAACTTTTGAGAACCATCTCATCCCACTCAACTAATTAAAGAGGTCTTATATCTTTTTTAGTTGATACCTATTTTTCATGGTCGCACATTTCAAGTTTCTGTAGTCCACACATAACATTAAGATCCGATCCACCTTCTTGGAAACCAAGACTGGGGCTCTAAAGGGTGAAACATTGGGTCTAACAAATCCCTTTCCTATAAAAGTCCTCCAATTTCACCATCAATTCCCAAATCTACTCAGGATCCATCCAATATGTTGGAACATATATTGGTGATTCAATAGGGTTTAGATCAAAGAATAAGTATATATCTCATTAGGATGGTTAACCTAGAACATCCTTAGAGAAGACATCACCGTACTCCACCTGCATTGCTGGAAATTGTGAACCACAAATATCCATTTTACCAAGGGTCATTCCATCCAAATGGTGATTAATAAGATACACCATCCTATGCATCAGTTCATCATGTGTTTCTTAGGTTTTCTTTTCAACCACAATGGAAAACCAAGTACAATTTCTATATACATAACACATCCTCCACCTAGAACAGTCAATCTAGGCATGAACTATAGATAACTGGTCCATACCTAAGATGAAATCATAAGGACTTGTAATGATTACCAAGAGATCCCAACAAAACCTCTCACCTCCAAGAGTCAGGTCACACTATCATCATAAGTAAGTAGTTGCTGAGTTATCTTCAATATGAGTCTACAAGATCAATGGTCAATCCAACAGATCAAACACAATCTCTAGATCTCAAAAAAATATTTGGAATGAAATAAATGACTAGAAATTTTTATTTCTCTATTGAAGCTATGTTATAAAATATGTACATTGTTCCTCTTATAATTACCCAATATTCTCAATCATAATACCTGACTGCTTGAAATTGTACTCTCCCTTGTCGTCCAGCCCCCTAATCCAGGCATGGACCACCTGTGGGAGGTTGTGGTAACAAATCAAAGCATCTAGATCCTCCTCCTACTCTCTGAGTTCCTATTCCAAATCCTCCGCCTAGTGGACTAATTTATTAATTTAACTCTATCTACCTTGGTGAATCATACCTGGTCTCCCTATCGGTTGTAAAAATGTATGGAAAATGTTCGGAAATTTTACCCTACCAAGACATGAGTAGAACCGCCTCTCCCCAAGCTGACTAAACCCATCCTGTAATCTATAAAAAATATATCATCTATACTAGGACATCCTTCTAAAGTGAATTGAACATACAAGTCCCTGATATTGACATTTTATCCCTAATAACAAGGTCTCTTTTCTTACATTCCCATAATCAGAAACCACCAGTTGTGTCTTATCAAACAAGAAGCTCTCATCCATAAAATATCACTCTAGATCCCCAACATATGTTGGAATGCATAGAGGGATAACACTAAATCATATGTCTCTATGAATCCATTTTTCTAAGGGACCATCCCTGAAAAACTATTCATGAACCACATCCATTGAGTAATTGGATAGATTGGTAAACCTCTATGAGTACTCATCTACCATCGTGCTACCATTTTGGAGCTGTAGAAGTTTCTGGTTAGGTATATCCCACAATGTAGCTGGAGAGAAATCCTCTCAGAAAAGGCACTTAAACTTTGACCATTCTAGAGTCAAATTATCATAAGATCGAGTCACTAAGCCCCACCATCTTCCTGGTGACCCTTTGAGAAGGCTCAATGCCAAGACCACAATCCGATCTGCTGGTGTCTTGAATAGATAGAAAACTCAGGAAAATGCCTCAAGACAGTCCTTAGCCACCTATGGGTCGGGCTTTGTTCAGAACCTAAGGGGTATCTATTGCATAAAGTCTTGTTGTGTGTTCTTAATGTGCACATCATCTGTAGGTACATCAGGAACCATGTACATCTCAATAGGTGGTGTTATATCTTGCACACCAGAGGGAGGTAGCACCTCTAGAATTGGTCCTTGTATCAAATCCTTATCACTAAGGGGGTCATTATTATATCCCTGATACTAAATCCTAGTTGTCATACATCACAAAATTATCTTGAATGTAAATAAGATGTACCACAATCAATGAGTATTCCTGGAGAGAAGACTCAAGGAGAACATGGAAACCACAACCTATTTCTATTTGATACACGCACGATTGTTTTCCATGCAAATTGTTGTTGGATCTGAATCTACGGATTACACACAAGAGGGGGGGTGAATTGTGTCTTTTCAAAATTATTACAATCTCTTCAATTTAGACAAATTATGTCCACTATGCTTTAGCACGATTAAATATGCAGCGGAAAAAGTAAAAGCATGAACACACGGATGTATAGTGGTTCGGGGAACAGAAGGCCCCTAGTCCACTCCACCAATGCTCAAATCTACGAGCTTGGCGATTTTCACTATCTGGTCCTCGTTTCCACAGACCTGTTCACAACTGAGTACAGGAAGTTGACACCTTTACATGTTTCAGGCAAACACAGCCTTCCTGGTTCAAACACGAACCCACACAGCTTAGAACGAGAAGCTGATCACTCAAAAATAAAAAGGGTTTCGATAAAGAAAACACTTCTCCAGTTGTTCTTCACAATTGCAACCGAATGCAATTGACAGTAGATAGATCGTCGTCTTCAGAAAATAAAGATCTGTAATCAAGACAGTTCTGAGTCGATCCAGTTGCAATAGATATTACAAGAAACTTCACAACTTCAGCAGCAGTAGATTCACAACAGATAGTCGATGTAGAACACGTGAATCTGCTATCAAGATCTTCCTTCGGTAATAAAGGTTTTACACTTCTTCTCGATCACCAGAAAAGAACGCCTTCACACAGTCTCTGTTTCTTGCTCGTTAAAAGATCAATCTATATATTTCATTCACTTTCCTGTGTGTATATATATATATCCGAAGTTTCCAAGATAGAACATATATTCAAATCTGAGAAAATCTTCCGCATAAATAGATCCATGAAAATCTCCTTTAGATTCGCGATATTAAAAAAAAATGAAATAATAGAGCCGTTGAAACTCCCCTGAAGAATCGGCATAAAAAGCTCCGTTTAAATCAATCATTAATCCGTTGAAAATCGTCTTTAATTCAGTCAAAGTCGTACTTAAGAATCGGCTCGAAATCCGCTTAATAATCCGCCTGTTTGACCAATGCAAAAGGAAATATCGTCTGTCAAAAATATCCCGACGCCAAACGTAGAGTTGATGACGTGGCTCCAAACGTAGGGTTCACAAACGTAAGGTTCACAAACGTAAGGTTCAGAACGTAAGGTTCAGAACGTAAGGTTCAGAACGTAAGGTTCAGAAAGTACATACTTTCTCTTCAGCATTCAAACGTAGGGTTGATCATCCATACTTTGTCTTGCTTCAACTCTCCAAAGAACGTACGGTTGATTATAAAAGTAAGGTTGATGATCCATACTGTTGAGAAACAAACTCAACACTGAAAACTAACGTACGGTTTCTCTTCCATACTTGTCCAACAACAAAAACGTAAGGTTCCTTCCAAACGTAATGTTCTTCTTCCATACTTTTCAACAACGTAAGGTTCATTAACCATACGTTTCAAAATAACGTAAGGTTCCTTAACCATACGTTTCTTTTAACATAAAAAGTAAACTTTTCATCCATACGTTACGTTCATCAACGTAGGGTATGAACAGTGATTCCAGTACGCGCTAAAACTGATCTCGCGCTACAGTGATTCCAGAACGCGCTAAAATTGATCTCGCGCTACAGTGATTCCAGAACGCGCTAAAATTGATCTCGCGCTACAGTGATTCCAGAACACTTTAAAATTGATCTCGGAATAAATGAAGTATGAAATCTTGTTATATGAAATAAATAAATAAAATAAATTCCTGCAAAATATTCAACGAAATAATTAGTAAATAATTAAGGGTATTTGTGAGCATCAAAATCATCATAAAGAGAGAGTATTATTTAAAATAATCTCCCGCTTTAAAAAACATTATTTTGAATTGTTTGAAAACAATACATTGCTCAACAATCTCCCCCTTTTTGATGATCACAAAACCCATAAAATAATAGAACTAATTTAATTGCAATCTTTATTGAAAAATTAGTTTTATAAAATTTTAGAATTTTGAAAGGATTAAAACAATATTTAACTATAATAAAATTTCATTAAAACAATATTTAACTATAATAAAATTTCTCCCCCATAAAAATAAATTTTCAGCTAAAAATAGATAAAAGATAAATGTCGTATATATCCAAATTCTCCCATATATCCAAATTTCTTCATAGGAAACAAATGAATTTAAATGTTGTGTTTATCCAAATTCTCCCCCTTTTTGTGATATCAAAAAGAATGAAAAATTACGGATTTGAACACATTCAATATTGCACTAAACTATAAGTAAATGCTATAATTAACTGTGTATGAATAAGTGAATTTGTTATACTGGCTAACTCAATCATAAATCAATAAACAACAAAACAAAAAAGAAGTAAGAAAAGAATTTTCATTCACAAGCTGTTATATATAAACGATTGTGATATACCGAGGAATCAGGGTTCATAGATAAGACAGGGAAAAAGGTGTCTATCTCCTTTGAATCGCGGTCTTTATCTCTGTAAACTGATCTCTGAGCCTCTTCATCATCACATCTCCTAACTTGATGATAAGATCTCTGTTCTCTTGAGTCATATGAATATCTTCAATCAAATTAACTCTGAAAAACTCATGCATTCTTTCTTCTTTTTCAACAAAAAGAGCCAGTTTTTCTGATAACTGATTCAAAAGAATCCTAATCGGTTGCTCTCCAGATGTCAACTGATCCACTAAAAATCTCTGATTATCTAGCAAAACTGACAAAGGGGCAATATTACACTGAAGATCGTGTAATCTGTCACTCATATTGCTCATTGCTGCAGTAATTGCTTGAAATCTCCGAATCAAATCAGGTGAAGAGCCTGATCCACTCACAGCACTGTTTGCAACAGACTCAAATTTATTCTCCATGTAAATCTTCAACTCAGACAAATCATCTTTCTTTACCATCTCTGATTTTAACTGATCAACAGCATGCATCATATCAGTCTTAAACAAATCTACTTCCTATCTTGAAACAGTACATTCTTTCAGCTTCTGAAACTTCAACTGCTCTAAGTTCAGAGAATTTCTGAGACTAACATTCTCAGATTCTAACTGAGAGATACGCTTGTACAACTCAACAACTTCTTCTTTTCTCGAATCAGGGGCACCCTGTGCTCGATTCTCATGTCCAGAATTAGGTTGATGAAGCAGGGAAAGTGGTAAGGAATCTGCATCTGACTGTTCTTTGTCCTTTTCCTGACAAGGTTGATCCACTGAACTATCTTTTGAAGCCTGAAACTCTTCCACTGAAAAATATTCCTGAAGTACCTCTGTATTAGCTTCAGAAGTATGTTCATCATGAACAGTAGTCTCTCTGACTTCTACTGATTGGTCAAGAACAATATTTTCATGTAAATCTTGAGGTCGGGCCACTTCTTCACCAGGCACTACCTCCATAAGTTGTTCTTGTTGAATTACTTTTTCAACAGCCACAGCAGCAAATTGAGGTTCTTTTTGAGTTTCTGTTTGAGCTGCTGGTTCCTCTATCGGTGCAGTCTGCTCCACAATAGCTTCTCTCACAAATGAATAAGAAAATAACGGTTTAGAGGATTTCAAGGCAGGAGAGATAATTTCTTCATCAATTGACCTCTTCCTTCTAGATTGAAGTCCTTCTTGACTTCTCTCTTCCTCAACTTCCTCCATCTCAAAACGAATTCTCCTTTCCACTGTACTAACTCTTGATTCTGCTTGTCCCTCCTTGGACTTAGCCGGTTGAGCCTGAGCACTCTCCGAGTTTTCCTCAGCTCCAACAGGTAAGAGTTTTCCTTTAATTGTGCTCCAGAAGTATCCTACTTTCCTCAAAGTTCCAGCATTAAAAACATTACTGTGGTGACATTTCACCCCAGCATCTACCAATCTGATCATTCCTCTTTTAAACAAAAACAAAGAAATGAACCTTCCATAAGGGAAAAAGGTCATTCTTGCTTCACCCTGAGAGCAGTAACTCAGATATCTTATCATAAACCGAGGAAAATTAAACATAATATCACACATCATAAGATATATTATGTACATGTCCGGGTATAGGATTTTCTCCATCTCAGCCATTCTTGGTGCTAAACCAGTCTGATCAAATTTTACCAAAATTTTCTGATCGGGCTCCAAATCCTTAATAAACATCTTCTTTATCACTCTGGTTCCAAACAGAAAAGACATAATGTCTTCAGACTTATGTACAGAATCTCCAATATTCCGTAAATCGAAATGAAAAACTCCTTCATGAGGGCAGTTAAGAATTTGACTTATCTATACAGATGATATTGAAAAGTCCTTATCCTCTATTTGAGCCAATAAACTATCATCTGTATCTCCAAGGCTAAACTGAACAGTTCTAAAGAAATGTCTCATTTCTGCCTCATATAGAAACTCAGAATTTTCACTATTAAAAGCTTGCTCAAGGCTTTGAAACGACAACGCTTGCTTCAACAGTAAATTAGTTTCAAACAGCCACTCTAAATCTATGACTTTACCTTGCAGTATTTTCCGACCAACTACCTTAGGTTTCTTTGCAGCACTGCTCTCGGCTTCATCTGGATGCTTAGTCTTTGCCATTCCAACAACGATTTCTGAAGGATCGTAAGTTTAGGGTTTGAAGATTCAGAAAAGGGTTTTGGAGCAGATGTGCGGTTTTAGGTTTTCGAAAGGGTTTCCGAAAAAGGTGAAGCAGTTTAGAAGGTGAAACGGTTCTGACAGCCTTGATTCCCGTGTAATCACTAATCATTACTTTTATTTAAAACAAAATAAAATTACTTATAGCGGGAAACAGAAATTAAGCAGAATTCGAAAACAAAATAAGATTAAAAAAAACTATTTAAAATTAAATAAACCTAACTCCCCCTTAATAAATTCAAACCTTGCCGTGGGAAGTGGTTTAGTAAAAATATCTGCTAATTGATTTTCTGTATTTACAAATTCTAAAAATATATCCTTTTTAAACACATGATCTCTTAAAAAGTGATGTCTTATATCAATGTGCTTAGTTCTAGAATGACTAATAGGATTTTTTGAAATATTAATTGCACTAGTATTATCACATAAAATAGGTGTATTATTGAAATTTAATCCAAAGTCCATAAGAGTGTTTTTCATCCACAACACATGTGCACAGCAACTACCTGCAGACACATATTCTGCCTCGGCTGTTGACAGGGCAACTGAGTGTTGTTTCTTACTAGACCATGATACTAAAGACTTCCCTAAAAAGTGACATGTTCCTGAAGTACTCTTCCTATCTAATCTAAAGCTTCCAAAGTCAGCATCTGAATATGAAATTAAATTAAAATCAGAGGTTTTTGGATAAAGCAGAGATTGATAAATAGTACCTTTTAAATATCTAAAAATTATTTTAACAGTAGTTAAATGAGATTCTTTGGGATTTGATTGAAATCGAGCACAAAGACATACTGAATACATTATATCTGGTCTACTAGCAGTAAGATATAACAAACTACCAATCATACCTCTATATAACTTGTTGTCCACTGATTTTCCAGTTTCATCCAAATCAAGTTTTATATTAGTACACATAGGAGTTGTAAATGGCTTGCTGTTTTCAAGTCCAAATTTCTTAAGTAAATCAGTAATGTATTTGCATTGATTTAAAACATTTCCAAAATCTTTTTGAAATATTTGAAGACCCAAAAAGAAATTTAATTCTCCAATCATACTCATTTCAAATTCTTTTTGCATTAATTCTGAAAATTCATGACAAAGAATTTTATTGGTTGATCCAAAAATTACATCATCAACATAAATTTGAACCAACAAAACATTATTTTTCACAGTTTTCTTAAAGAGTGTTGGATCTGCCAGTCCAACAGTAAAATCATTTTTCAAAAGAAAAGAACTTAGTCTTTCATACCAATCTCTAGGTGCTTGTTTAAGGCCATAAAGAGCTTTAGTAAGTTTGAAAACAGAATCTGGTTTTTGAGAATTTTCAAAACCAGGAGGTTGCTCAACATAAACTTCCTCCATTAAATAACCATTTAAAAAGGCAGATTTAACATCCATCTGAAATAATTTAAAATTCATATAAGATGCATAGGCTAAAAGGATTCTAATGGCTTCTAACCTGGCTACAGGTGCAAAGGTCTCATCATAATCTATTCCTTCTTCTTGATTATATCCATTAGCTACTAATCTTGCTTTATTTCTAGTTATTATCCCTTGATCATCCTGTTTATTCCTAAAGACCCATTTAGTTCCTATTACTGGATAATCATGTGGTCTTTCAACTAACTCCCAAACCTTATTTCTCTTGAACTGGTTCAATTCATCCTGCATTGCTATTACCCAGCTCTCATCATCTAAGGCTTCTTCTATGGTCTTAGGTTCTTGTTGGGATAGGAAAGCAGAGAATTCAACTATGTTTCCAAGGTTTCTTCTAGTTTGAATACCAGTCTCTAAGTCACCTATCACAGATTCTAAAGGGTGATTCTTTAAGGTTCTAGACTGTCTAGGCATTACATTCAAAGGTTCTTCAGTGTCATGTTCTTCTGAACTGGACTGAATTTCTTTTATATCATTTTCAAAATCATTCTTTAAATTCTCAAGTCTCATGTTTTTATTAGAATCAGGTTCATCTATTTGTTCTATCCTTTTCTCAAAAGGATCAGATTCATCAAATTTCACATGAACTGATTCTTCAACAATCCTTGACTTTTTATTATAGACTCTATAAGCTTTGGAGGTTGCAGAATATCCTAAGAAAATACCTTTATCAGATTTTGGATCAAATTTACCAAGATTATCTTTGGTATTCAAGATGTAAACCTTGCATCCAAAAACTTTAAAGTAATTTACATTAGGTTTTCTGTTATTCCATAGTTCATAGGGTGTCTTTTTCAAAAAAGGCCTTATTAAAATTCTATTCATTATATAACAAGCTGTATTAACAGCTTCTGCCCAGAAATATATAGGTAGGATATATTCATTTAACATAGTTTAGCCATTTCTTGAATAGTTCTATTTCTTCTTTCTATAATCCCATTCTGTTGAGGTGTTCTTGGAGCAGAGAAGGTGTGTTTAATACCCATGTTTGAGCAAAAGGAATTAAATTCCTGGTTCTCAAATTCTCCACCATGATCACTTCTCAATGAGATTATATTAAAACCTTTTTCATTTTGAATAGATTTACAAAAACCTTCAAATAAACTAAAATCTTCACTTTTAAACTTCAAAAAGAAAATCCAAGTAAATCTAGAATAATCATCAACTAATACATAAACATATAATTTACCAGCTAAACTTGCTACTCTTGAAGGTCCAAACAAATCCATATGGATAAGTTCTAGAGGTTTAGTTGTAGCAACTTTATTAACCGATTTGAATGATGATTTGTGTTGCTTGCCAAGCTGACATGCATCACAGAATCTGTCATTTTCAAATTTGAGACTAGGCAAATCAGAAACTAGATGTTTCTTAGATAATTTATGTAAATCATATATATTGCAATGACCAAGTCTTCTATGCCAGATCCAGGATTCACTTATATTAGCAGTTAAGCAGTTTACTTGTTGTTTACACAAGGAATAAAAATCCAATGTATAAACATTATCAGTTCTGGGTGCTCTAAACTTAAACAGTTTATCTTTAGAAACAGTACAACTATTGTTAGTAAAATCAACAGTGTATCCATCATCACAGAGTTGAGAGATACTTATCAGATTGTGTTTTAACCCTTGTACATAAAGTACTTTGTTGATTGAGACTGTCTTTGGATCTCCAACTGTTCCAATACCAATAATCTTTCCTTTGGCATTGTCACCAAAGGTGACAAGTCCTCCTTCCTTTCGAGTAAGAGAAGATAAATTAGCTGAAGTACCACTCTTGTGTCTTGAGCAGCCACTATCCATATACCATATTTCTTTCTTTCTTTGGTGACCTGCTACCTGCAAAGACATTCAAACAAATTTCTTTGGTACCCATATTTTGTTGGGTCCAGGAGTGTTAGCAAGCAGTGATCTGGGTATCTAGATTTTCTTTGTTTTCTTAAAATTGATTGAATCATATAGATCATTGGAAATATAAGCTTTCTTAATTCCACATATTTGAGGTTGTCTTAGAAAATAGTTTTTAGCTATATGACCTTTTGTTCCACAGAAGTTACAAATAACCTGTTTAGTGCTAGGAACAAAATAATTTTTGTATAACATAGGTTTTTCTCCTTTACTTCCAATTCCAAACCTTTCCTTTTTAATTACAGTTTTCCAAGTATCTCATTTAAGGCGTTTTCTCCTTTTGTAAAAACTAATGCAGCCTTTTTATAAGATTCTACTTCATCCTGTAGAGTTTCTATTTTTGATTCAAAATTAATTTTATTTGAGTCAGCAGAGTTGTATTTGTCAATTAATTCCTTATGTTGTTTTAGCAAAGTATTTCTCTCATCTGAAATAGCTTTATGCAAGTTCTTTATAGATTTATATTTTTTAAATATTGAGTCATACCTTTCTTTAAGCATATTGCAGTAACCTACAAGTTTTTTATTTGAGAAGCTTGTTTCAGAGTTTGATTCATTATTTGAGTCAGAGGAGTAGTATGAGTGTACCTCATCAGTTTCAGCCATGAAACACATATTTTCTTTTAAATTGGCTTCCTCCTTCTCTGAGCTTGATTCAGAAGAATTACTTGAGTCTTTAGAAACACTCCAAGTAGCTTTCATAGCTTTCTTGTCTTTCTGCTCATAATTATCTATTTTGAAGAATTTCTTCTTCTTTGCATCTTTCAATTTTGGGCAATCCGGTCTGATATGTCCCATCTTTTTGAATTCATAACATCTCACTTCCTTGCTATCCTTCTTGAAGGATTTCTTGAAGTCTTTCTTCTTACTGTAGAACTTTCTGAATTTTCTGGCTAGCTGAGCCAGTTCTTCATCCGAATTTGAAGAATCAGAGCTTTCTGATTTAGCACTTACTTCTCTGTTCTTCATCTTTCTATTCTTTTGTTGAGAAGTCACTTTCAAAGCAGTATTTTCCCTTTTTATGTAGACTTTATACTCATTTACCTCATCTTGAATTTCAGCCTTGTACATCATCAATGTACCAATCAGCTCTCTCATAGTTAGATCTTTAACAGAAGTTGATTGTCTGATTTCTGCAGAGATTCCATTCCATCGAGTAGGAAGTACTCTCAGTACCTTTAACGCTTGATCAGCCTGCTTGATTGGTTCTCCTAGAGCTGTTATATTATTGACAATTTCTGTCAATCTTCCATTCATATGAGTGATGCTCTCTCATTCAATCATTCTGAAAGTATCGAATTTTAATTTAGCAGTTTCATATCTCATCTGTCTTACATTATCTGTTCCTTCATAAGCAACAGCTATTGTTTGCCACATTTCATATGCAGTCGGGAATTGAGATACTCTGTTAAATTCATCCGGTCCTAGACCACAGATGATTGCATTCATAGCTTTTGAATTCATGTCATAATCAGCCTCTGTAGCAGCATTCCATGTATCAGGATTTTCAGGAATTTCATAGGGAGTCAGAATCTTTGAATAGACTTTGTAACCAAGATTTTTCAGATAAATAATCATACGTGATTTCCAGCATCCATAATTATCTCCATTAAAGTAAGGTGCTCTGACCATTGACATTCCCTCTCTCGTATCAGCCATGATACACTATGTATAATCTTTAAATACTTCTAGCTTGACAAGACTTTAAAAATAAGAAGCTCCTCCTCTGATACCAATTGTTGGATCTGAATCTACGGATTACACACAAGAGGGGGGGTGAATTGTGTCTTTTCAAAATTATTACAATCTCTTCAATTTAGACAAATTCTGTCCACTATGCTTTAGCACGATTAAATATGCAGCGGAAAAAGTAAAAGCATGAACACACGGATGTATAGTGGTTCGGGGAACAGAAGGCCCCTAGTCCACTCCACCAACGCTCAAATCTACGAGCTTGGCGATTTTCACTATCTGGTCCTCGTTTCCAGAGACCTGTTCACAACTGAGTACAGGCAGTTGACACCTTTACAAGTTTCAGGAAAACACAGCCTTCCAGGTTCAAACACGAACCCACACAGCTTAGAACGAGAAGCTGATCACTCAAAAATAAAAAGGGTTTCGATAAAGAAAACACTTCTCCAGTTGTTCTTCACAATTGCAACAGAATGCAATTGACAGTAGATAGATCGTAGTCTTCAGAAAATAAAGATCTGTAATCAAGACAGTTCTGAGTCGATCCAGTTGCAATAGATATTACAAGAAACTTCACAACTTCAGCAGCAGTAGATTCACAACAGATAGTCGATGTAGAACACGTGAATCTGCTATCAAGATCTTCCTTCGGTAATAAAGGTTTTACACTTCTTCTCGATCACTAGAAAAGAACTCCTTCACACAGTCTCTGTTTCTTGATCGTTAAAAGATCAATCTATATATTTCATACACTTTCCTGTGTATATATATATATCCGAAGTTTCCAAGATAGAACATATATTCAAATCTGAGAAAATCTTCCGCATAAATAGATCCATGAAAATCTCATTTAGATTCGCGATATTAAAAAAAATGAAATAACAGAGCCGTTGAAACTCCCCTGAAGAATCGGCATAAAAAGCTCCGTTTAAATCAATCATTAATCCGTTGAAAATCGTCTTTAATTCAGTCAAAGTCGTACTTAAGAATCGGCTCGAAATCTGCATAATAATCCGCCTGTTTGACCAATGCAAAAGGAAATATCGTCTGTCAAAAATATCCCGACGCCAAACGTAGAGTTGATGACGTGGCTCCAAACGTAGGGTTCACAAACGTAAGGTTCACAAACGTAAGGTTCAGAACGTAAGGTTCAGAACATAAGGTTCAGAACGTAAGGTTCAGAACGTACATACTTTCTCTTCAGTATTCAAACGTAGGGTTGATCATCCATACTTTGTCTTGCTTCAACTCTCCGAAGAATGTACGGTTGATTATAAAAGTAAGGTTGATGATCCATACTGTTGAGAAACAAACTCAACACTGAAAACTAACGTACGGTTTCTCTTCCATACTTGTCCAACAACAAAAATGTAAGGTTCCTTCCAAACGTAATGTTCTTCTTCCATACTTTTCAACAACGTAAGGTTCATTAACCATACGTTTCAAAATAACGTAAGGTTCCATAACCATAAGTTTCTTTTAACATAAAAAGTAAACTTTTCATCCATACGTTACGTTCATCAACGTAGGGTATGAACAGTGATTCCAGTACGCACTAAAACTGATCTCGCGCTACAGTGATTCCAGAACGCGCTAAAATTGATCTCGCGCTACAGTGATTCCAGAACGCGCTAAAATTGATCTCGCGCTACAGTGATTCCAGAACGCGCTAAAATTGATCTCGGAAAAAATGAAGTATGAAATCTCGTTATATGAAATAAATAAATAAAATAAATTCCTGAAAAATATTCAACGAAATAATTAGTAAATAATTAAGGGTATTTGTGAGCATCAAAATCATCATAAAGAGACAGAGTATTATTTAAAATAATCTCCCCCTTTAAAAAACATTATTTTGAATTGTTTGAAAACAATACATTGCTCAACAATTGTGTTCTCATGTATCGAGTCAAGAACAAGTTGATCAGAGTCTTGGTATATGGATATGTCGGCTATCACACCAACACTAGATTCCCTAGCTTGAAATATGAACACGAAACACTTAACCCTATTCCCCAATCAAATCTCACAAAATCTAATCCTACGGTAGAATCTACTTCTCTTATACCACCCTTTCACGGTCCATCCTAATGGTGTACATGTCGTGACTCCCCAATCCAACCCCCAACATACCAGGGGCTAGAAACTAGCACTATGTAGGTATATTAGTATCATCAGAGTCCTTATCCTAAGTACCTATACACCTGCACACATCTCCAATACCATTCAATGATAAAATGTAAAAACAACTGAAAACCATGCTTGCATATATCTAAATCTAACAAGTACAGTATGACGGGATGTAAAGGGAACAAAATAGGACCAAATAAAATCCCACCACAAAGATTCTCTATACAAGTCCATTCTAAATGTTAATTGGGGACTATTTCCCATGCATCATATGAACTCAACTCAGTCATTCCAGCCTCACTAAGCACTATATAGTGTTAGTATATTTCGGACATTGTAAAAAGGTTGATTGTATGCATAAGAAATAACACATGTGGTTAATTCCCATGTAGGGGTGAGTGTAACAATACCCAATAGGACACCCCAAAAACTCAAATAATACATCAATGTAAAAATAGTCATCTCTACATTGGTAAATTCCTACAACACATATAACAAGAATGTCCAAATATGGTCAACAAAGAAAAAAAATATGAAGTTAAGTCACAATCGTAATACAATCCTAGGATTCCATATCAATGGTTTAACATAGTGATCACCTAGGAGATCACACACCCTGAGTCTGATAGCACTAATTATGTATTTCTGAGCGGTAGTGCTTTTCAAAACTCACCATATGAAGTACACAATGAATGTATGAATAGATATGATACATAGATGAGGATCACTCCCAAGGACATGGGGTACACAAAAAAATCAATATAGATTAACCTAATAAGTATTAGATTAGTGCCCAAAAAGTTTTATTCCTGATGATACCAAAAACACCACCTGAGGAACAAAGATGAATAAAGGATCTCACTCCAGGTCTCACAGATGGATTCTAACAACTCTACCCAAAAGTCATGCTACATGGATCATTATCCTTTATATTGGAGGTAGTTCGATACTAACCATCAGGGAATGGATATTGGGAAAACACCCTAACAAAACATGTCCTCGACATAGGGGAGAATTTATTTAATCCAACTTTAAGAGAGTACATAAAATTCAGTAGGGGTACACGTCATGTCCCTTTGACCCTAGGTCCTGCCTGTGTAAACAACATGTGTCCATGATTGGGTGGAAGTACATGGAATGAATTCACCCAGATAATTAATCTTGGGATCCAGTACATGACTTAGAACATGTATGAACACAAACCATATCCCTGGTACATGATGTCCATACTCTGTTCCTGTGGGATTAAACATGGGGCTTGTGTCCGTTTACCCCAACTCGTGTCTGTTTACACTCCGAGGTACATACTGAGCCATTGGGGGGATGTCACACACGATGTGATACTTATATTTCTCCTGAAATCCTAGCCACAACTAAGAGGGTCCCACATAGAGTGTAGTACCGTGTTATAAGTTGTGTAGTGATGAAATTTCCTAATTTCTTAATCTCATTTTAGGTGTTGTTGTCTGCTCATCTAATGCCCATATCTACCACCGTCTCCACCTATCATGCCTGTGGAACTCGGATCTAGGTCAAACGAGTCTAATCTTCACTGGAGGGATTATTTTTGGTTGCCCCATTCATTCATGAATCATCCTAATCCTCCATTATCAATGTGCATCCAAGAACCAAACAGTTTCATTCCAAACCACTCATGATCTACTTACCAATGTTGTCATCACATAATTACTATACCATACCTAGTTTTGATCTATGATTTCGAATCATTATTCCATGAAACAGGTGTGAGACATTAGATTCTTCAATATATGTTTTTAATTACAAGGATAACAAAACCCATATGATGAACACTTATAGATTAATGGGAGAAAACCATGAAACACAAAAAATATGAATGATCATCACCCATGTTTGGTTGTCCTCGATTCATTTATGTAAGAACCATAAATGAAGAACCATAATAAATAAAACTCTTTATATAATTCCCATAGAATTATCTCATACCATAATAGAACATATTCACAAATCAATGTATTGGTAGATTGATCCACGAATGTCTTAGAATATAAATTGGGAAAAACCCAATCAAAAAATTGGATTACCTTGAGATGGACTGATTTCAAATTAATAATGAGCATGTTTCGTGATTATTGGTGAGATCTTTTGATTTCATGTCGCAACATTCATCTATCTTTGATCCGGTCATCATATGCTAATAGAACATCATTCAATGGATATACAATGATCCTATGAATCTCTTGATTCTAGTCGATAAAGCTTGGAATTCCCCATAACATTTTATTTATATAAGAGGTTAAGTATCGACATCAACGAAATAAAATAAATTAAAATAATTAATTATTTTATTCATTTTTATGCCCGTGAATAATTTTTTACAAATTCCATGCATCGAACAAGATTACGTTACCCCTAGAGTAAATCCCACATTCTAAACTCAATGGTGCCCTTAGATTTTAGATCTGGGCCCCTTTGATAAGTTGTTAAAAATTATTAGGAAAATTGTCCGTACATGCTATTTAATATAACTAATATAATTTTAAAATTTATTCTAGGAACATTGGGCCTTAGAATCTCAATCTATCTCATCACCTAGTCACAAAACTAATGAATATTTAATCAATAAACAATAAATGGAAAATGCGATTCATTTATCCTAATATGTTTCTTTTTATGAAATTTATGGTAGCTTATATGAGAGTTTCGTGTGACCACTAATTCATAATTCTTACAAAAATAAATTAAAATAAACAAACTCTACAACTGGTTATGACAAGTAAATTAACTTTTCTTTATAAAAATTTTCTTAAGATAGAGAAAGTATATCAAAACATTATAATAATATATTCCCAAAGGGTTTCATAAATACATGCACACCATTATCATTTGTTTCTATATTAATTGGAAAATACATTCTCATTGTGATCCCAACATAACTAATGAAATTTGAATTAATGGGGTCCATAGGATAGCCTTGTTGATACCCTATTACCTCAAATTTTATATCATTGTTTCTTACCTTGATAATTTTAGGTAAAAATAAATGCTAAATTATTCTTGTTTTTTCATAAACTTGTTGTTGATCCATTTATAGTTCAAAATTTTCTACATTAGTCGTGTGCTATTTATTAGGATTGGAAACATTATCATGTGAAAAAATCATTATATTTATGACTAGTAAATCAACTAATTTATATTATGTAAATGTGGTTTAGAAAACATTATATTATGAAGAAAAGTGTAGTATATTAAAAAATATATTTTCCACATTGAACACACTTTTTTTCATTAATGATTGAATGGTTTTAGATTTTCTATTAAGTATCAGAATACTCATTTTTGGCTCCTTCTAATACCTAATCCATTATATATATTGGGAAAACTATTAAATGACTGTGATAAAAAAATTAAAGGATTAAGATTAATTGATTTCTCAACTGAACCTATAGTTTTTTAGTCACTAACCAGACAATTGATCAATTATTATTTGCTGAATCTGAGACATAAACTACTTGCACTGATTCTGATGGCATTATGAACAACTCATCCTTATACCAATCCACCCTAAAATTCCCCTTCATGAAGCGAAATTCAAAAACTTTTACAACATTCATATATTCATCCCATTTTTTATAGAAAAACAGAATTTGAAATGTTATATAATCCAACTCATATATCTGTTTGATGATGCTAAAAAATGACATATTCACATAAATTGGATTTCGATCCTCAGAACAAATACATGTATCACTTCCATTATTAGAGTAATGAAAATATTTTCCGTCATATTTCATTCATATTGTTCCATTTTATAGAACATATATCCATTAATTATAATAACATTTTAAGATATAACATTTACATTTGATCCCCCTAGTATCTGTTGAAGTCATTTGACGAATGAATTCATATTTTCAGATTACTCATTTTAAAATTGATATCACAACCATATTATAAAATATTAAATATGGGTATTTGATATCCATCATTCATTCCTTTCTAGATTCAACTGTATAAGAATTAATTTGTCGGACATAATGTGTGGAGAAACCTAAATATTGTTATGTAAAATGTAAAGGTTGTCTTTCCCAAATTCTATGATGGTAATTGTAACAACATATCTTTTGGAAATATATTCATCCACAAGGAATCCACTGTAATGAAATTTTGGAAGACTAATGATATAAACATCTAATAAAAAATCATTACATAATTCAACATCTTCTTCAACATTGTATCATTCTATAATATATCCCTTTGACTAAATTTTATTCTTGATATTACCTTTCAAAATCATTATATATCATTCAATGGGGTACAAAAATCTGTAGTGGATAGGGCCATATTGTTGAACCTCTATAACCAATTGAACCATCAAGTGGACTGATATATCATATAATATTGGTGGGATGAAAATTTATAATTCAAATAACATGACTGTAATATCTCTATTCAATATTGGAAACTTTATCAGGTCTATGACATTACTTTATATGGATTTGAAAAAAAAGATTATTCTGATTAATATATGTCAAAAATATTATTCATAATGAAACCTAAAGTGATTGAAATCAAATATTTCATAAAAACAAGACAGGTGTGTGAATTTAGACCCTATAAATTTTAATTAGTTATGGAAATGAAATTCTATATTTTGAAATTATACATCATTAATAAAATTGAAAAAATTAAAATTTTTCTTGTATGGATAGTGTGTAAGCTGCTAGAGTAAGAAAAGTTCACCTTTCACTCTTTACTAGTTTTAACTCTTCCCTTATCACCATGTTAATAATTTCTAACCTAGACTTGGTTCCATTATTTTGAGGAACATTTAGTAAATTTCCAACAACATTATCAAATGCATTTTTATATGCATGAAATATGAAAAATGAATGACATATAAAATATTCAAATATGAAAATTCAAATAAAATTGATCTCTATTTCCAACTTGATTTCAAATTGTTTTTCCAAAAATATTTCCAAAAAAAATTGTGTCAATATCTTTTACATTCGTGAATAGTTTATCCCCCATTAGTTGAGACCATGTCATACCTTGTTATATATTCCAATATAATGATGGCATCCCAGATCAGTATTTATATCATTGGGGTAAAAAATTTCAATGACTTAGAAAACAACATATAAGTATTTTTTTAATCTAACTGACCATGATAATTTTTCTCAATTGGTACACCCCATTATTCATTTAATATTATATCCTAACACATTTCCATAAGTAGAAAAGTCATTTATCATCCCACATAACATAAATCTCAATAGGGTTTCTTCCCTTTTATGAGAATCATAAAATTTGACCCTAGTATCCCATATCAATTTTAGATCATTAATCAGTGGAGTAAAATACACATCAATAACATGATCAGATTATTTTGTTCCAGATATTATCATAGACAACATATTGTATTTGCGCTGCATGAATTACCATGGTGTTATGTTATAATTTTTCAACCTAAATAGACATATAATTTGATTATCACTCAATAATCCTAAATGATTCATTCCATCAATAGATAATACAAGATGGAGGCTTATTGAATCATTTATAAATTCATCATAATCATAATCAATTTTCTTTCACTGATTAGTGACTGCTTTGTGTCTTAGTTTCCTATCTCTGATTCTAGTATCTCTATGTTATTCCCATGTTCAAGTGGATTTCTAACTTCTATATAGTCATATAAACATATAATGATTGTAATGTACCATATATCTTTTGAAGTACTTGATTCCTCAATCTTGTATCGATTTTCACCGCGCTTAATGAATTTTATGGGTAATTCATGGCCCTTGTGAAATAATATTCAATCATTTTGACTACCATGTAATTTTTCAAATATCATTCCCATTGGGCGCCACATTAATTTAGCATTAATATTTTTATCATGAATCTCATTTTAATAATGTATCATATCATTCTTGAGACCACACAGTTCTATAAAGTCGGTGTCACTCCATTCAGTACTAGCCTTCAAGTTATATAACTATAATACATCTGACAATGTTTTATTTTTAGTACAATTGGTACACAATGGTAACATACAGAACAATTTAACTTATAAAAACAATTGGATAATCATCAAGGTCATCCTCAATTTCCATTTTTGTTTCTTCCACATGATCTCTACCATCAATTACAAAAATATTGATAACCAATTATCTATAAATTGTTTTATCATCCCAATTAGTATGTAAATTCAATTTCCAGCAATGTTTACTCCATCATTTATAATTCTAATATATTTCATGAAAAATAATTTTTTCCCAAATCTTCCTGATGATTTTTTCGGGAATAAAAACAATTTAAACAAATAAAGAGGAGTTTAGAAGGCTGATATTCATGATTTATTGAAAACTTGATGAAATATTTAACATCAACTACATAATATTTTGTCATATGATTAATTTCCATCCATTTTTGACACATATTGATCCTAATATGGTCATAAATGTTTTATTTTCAAAAATAAATAAATAAATATGCATAATTTATTCATAATCAAAAGTTAAAGTTATAGATTCTTCTAATAAGGGGAACCAGACATTTGAATGTTATTAGTGATGATTCCCAAAAAGATATCAATTTATACAAAGGTGACCCAAAAACAAACAATCTGAGGTAAACATTTGGTTATTGATCCAAGTTCTCAATTTTATGTTTTGTGGGATAAAAAGGCTATAATTATAGGGTAGTTAACTTTTCAATGTGGGTATTCAACGAGGGGGGAGTTGATGTTTATTTATATAGTCACTTGGTATATGGTGGGATAGGTGGTGTATCAGTCACAAGGTTCTTAAGAACTTCATTTAAGGACCTTTTATCAGATGATAAACAATAATTTTTTTAAAAAAAAGTTAATAAAGTGTCTCAATTCGATATGTAGATTTACTCATCTCAATCTAATTGTATTATAATCCCAACTACCTGGGATCACCTAAAAACAAACTCAACCTATGTATATCCAACGGAGAGAATCAACTGTAGAAAAATTTCAGAGTGGAAACTGGGAGAGAGGTTTAAATAAGATGGAACCAGAAAATGATGTTTTGAATGAGTGTCAAGATACTAATTTAAAGAGTAAATAGTAGTTTTAGTGCATCACTAAATAGAGTTCTCAGATTCCTCATCTCAAACTACTAATGGTCATGATACAAATTTGTTTCTATAGAAATAGGTATTCCCATACCTCAATCATATCAAAATTTTCTCAAAAATAATTCTGGTTTGGATTCAATAACTTTAAATCCATTTCTTCCATCTCACCAAATGAAAATTTAGTTATTGTTATTTAGTATAAAAAACAAAAAAACATATACTTTCGTAAAAAAATTATCCCAAAAATTCTTCTGTTGAACTCTTTCAGAGCATTTCTTATTTATAGAAATAAATCAAAATTTTATTGATGTTTTAATAAAAATATGGTTATTTTCACTTATAATGTTATTGAGTATATTATTTAAAATATTAACTGTTAAATTAATTCTATAAAAATTATTTATCTATAAAGAATGAATATTCTTTTTAATCATGAAATAGAAACTTTTTCATATAGGGCATAAAAATAAAATTTATATACATGAAGTAATCAAAAGATGTAAATTAAATGAAAAATTTTCCATAAAAAAATAGATTTTACATCCCCTCTACCAATATAGAAAACATTACCTTTCTATTGTGTATGCTCACTATGAGTGAAAATTTATAGAACTAGGGCACTATAAATGAAAAATATGTGAATTAACCTAAATAATAATGATATGAACCTTTATATTGTGTATCCTCAATTTTTGAAACATTCTTACAAGTATGTAATTTTAACTTATCATAAAGTTGGCAGTTTGTGTTGCAAAATTCATATCCTAAATGTTCATGATAATGAAAATATTTAAAGGATTGATGTTCTTTGGTCTATTTGTGAAAGAAAATGGGAAGAATTATTTGATTTAAATCCATGGGAGCAAGAATGATACCTTGAAATTGGATTTTTCTTCAACGCATTTGATGTTCTATCCTAGTCCTCACTCCAATGTTACCTTAATATATGGAAGGATCATGAAATTTCAGGTGACCAATAATTTTCATTTGAAAAATTTCATGTATTATCAATTTGAAGATATGACATATGATTAAATTGATATATAGCATCCAAAAAAATCAACAATAATCATACATAACATTTGGTCACTGACAAGTATCAGTAATGAAAATTGAAATCAAAAGAAAATAGTGAAGTTTAGAAGAATAGAACAAACCTACAAAAGAAAGAGTTTGGTTGTGAACCAAGTGATAAACCCACTTGATGAGGTTGTTGTTGGGATTGTAGGAAGTATTGTGTGATTGTGGTTCCATAATAGGTCTATGTGAGGGAGTTAATGCACATGAAGGATAGTATAATAATGATAAAGACGTTAATAAAGGTTTACAAGTGATGTTGAAAAAAGTGGAGTAGAAATAATCAGATGAATTTGGTTTTGAGAGGCTCAATTCTTCCGAAATGTTAGAGGGGGAGTGGGGAAGTGGTGGACTTTCATGATATTTTGAACGGCGTGAATGAACTGGGTTTTGATAGGGTTGAATTTATAAGATAGGGAAGGGTTTTATCAGTGCTTTCAAGATATAACTCATAAAGATGAGTTTTATTAGTGCTAAAAAATAAACTCACAAATAATGTTTTTGTGATTTCTTTATATTATAACACCCATAAAACCCAAATTTATCAATTCTTTTTTGATGGAACTGCTAAAAATTGTTTAAAATATAATACAAAAATATTAAATAATTACATATTAAATATGAATAAATTATTAAAGAAGATGAAAATAATAAAAATTATTAATGAATATATAATCTAAAATGAATGAATGTTAAAAATGAATGTGTTTGAATAATTATAAAATAATAATCATAAAAGATATTTAGAAAATGGATATGTTTTATTAATTATAATAATTATTAAAAAAAATTAAATATATATACATATATATATTAAAATGTAGATGAATATATAATAAATATATTAAAACACAGTAAAAATGTATAAACAAATATTATCTAATTATTACATTCCAAGAAATATAAACAATAATAAATATTAAAAATGAATATATAATATTAACTAAAATATTATTAAAAATGAATGAATAAAATTTAATATATAACAATAAGATATAAAAATTAATTCGTAATATTAATTACAAAAATTGCATACACATACAAAAAAAATATGAATATAATAAAAAAATGAATTTAAATTGGTTGATTATATTGATTTCAAACATTTAAAAAATATTACAACTTAATAAATAAAATAGTTTGAATATCATTCATATAAATTAAAAACGTGCCAAGATAATTAAAACATAGTAAATAATTGTTCTTACTTTGTAAGATTAAATAAATTATTTATAAACATGTTCCAAAATAGAGAAAATATTAGTATATGAATATTAAAAAATTAATTATATAAATTTCAAACATTTAAAAAATATTACATCATAATAAATATAATATAATAAATTTTAATCATAAAGACGAAAATTATATTAAGAATTTTAAAACAAAGTAAATAATTTTGTATATATAAGTATTAAAAAATAATAAATTCAAAAAATTAAAAACTAATAAATATTGAAAATGAATATAAAATATAAATTTAAATAACGTTAACTGATAAATAAAATGGAATAAATTATGAAAATACTTTAAAAAGTGAATTTGTGACATTACCTACTTGAATTACATACACATAAAATTTAATAAAATTGATGTAAGAGATATTATTAATTATATAAATAAAAAAATTATTAAAAATGAACAATATTGGCTACAAGAATATTAAAATTAAAATGTATTCATCAGAATCAATTATATAAATTTCAAATATATTATACATATTAAAACAAAATAAATAAAAATGAATAAATACTAATCATATAAATTAAAAACATATATAAATTATAAAAAATTAGTAAATAAATATGTATAAATTTTAATGAAATAATAAATTCCAAAATATATTTAAAATCAAACATTAACAAAAAAATAATAATATATAAAATTATATTAAAAAATGAATAAATAAAATGAAATTATTTACAAATTATTAACTATTTAAATTTAAAAATATAAATAATTATATTTAAATAAATAAATTATATATATTTCCACATATTTTTAATGTTAAAACTTAATGAAAAATTAATATAAATTACAAAAATAGTAAAAATATTTCATATAAAATTAATATATGTATAAATAAATATTACAAAAATGTTTATATTCCACAAAATATAACAAATAATAATTAAGAAATTGACTTTATAATATTAAATGAAAAAATATTAAATAATAATAAATAAAAATTAATATACAAAAATATCTAAAAGACAATTCATATGATTAGCTCTATGAATTCTAATCACAAAAAAATGATGAAAATTTATAAAAAATACAATTAAATAACTCAATTATATAAATTTTAAACATTTTAAAAATATTACAACTTAATAAATAAATTTTAACAAATACTAATCATATAAATTAAAAAAATATTAGAAATAATACTTTGTAAATAAACAACTATAAATTTTAAAAAATGACTAAATTTCAAAAAGATTATATCAAATATTAGTATATAGAAATATATTAAATATGAAATAATACTAAAAATGAAAAAAAATTCCATTCACACACACACACATAAATATATTTATATGTGTGTGTGACTATGTCTGTGTACTTAGGGGGATAATTACATCGATTTACACACACATTGAACCCCTAATAGGTAGGTCATATCCCCCCTAAGGGATAACCCAACCATTTATTAGCATGAAGACGCTTACATATTAATGACCAAGACCATATTTTTTTTGTCCCATAAGACTGATGAATTTTTAATTCATCCATATGCCATCCTCGACACAACACACAAACACTCCTTGTTTCCCTGTGAACTCATCTATCACCGCCATCATCCCCAAGACTAGTGCAGGGCATCAATAACAACAAAGGAGCTTGACCTGTACGCAACTATGGTCAGTCTCCACCATGACTGCATTATGTTATCCCAAAAATGATGTCACAAATATAATCACATCCCTCATATCGCTAATGACGATCACGAAGCATTCCCCACCAAAGACAGCGACAGACCACCATCCCTACCATTGTGTGGGGGTTCGCCAACTCATTTACCACTGAAAGCTCCAGTTTCAGCACTAGTCCCCAACATATATCACTGGAGAATACAAATTCTTGCAAATCACCATTAATTCCCACCATGTGAGAGGGGTCTATCCACTGGACCTTTCCAAAGGGAACCCAACACCTGCAACAATGCAAACACACCCTAAAGAAATAGTACTATAGTCATTATTCTTCCCTTGCGTCATCGTTGATGGACCAACACCTACTTGGCTAATATCAAGATCCATTCACCCCTTCTGTAACATTTCGATCAAACATCCCGTGCGTGACCAAAATTTCCCACACAGCAGCCTGAGACAGACCAACTTTCACAGATTTAATCAGGAAAAAATGGTGCGGATGTGGTTTTCATCCCATGTATATCCAAATTGATGTTGTGGGGGTATAACACATATTATCATCTGATCAAGACCCTATTCATGTTCATAGAGATTTAATATACATAAAAATGTGCATATATACATATGAATATCTGTACATTTCACACACATGTGCATATACACATATACATGCATATGTACACATGTATACATTTACACATGTACAATATATATATATATATATATCTACACAGAAATACACAAAATACATGTTCACACATAATGTGTACACATACACACACACACACACAGACACACACACACACACACACACACACAGATATATATATATTCAAATATCACATATTAATAAAACAGATAACTTATATTTATATAATGGTTTTAATTTTTAAAATATTTTTGAATATATTTTATTCTCAATAAATATATAAATTTTAGAACTATTTGATATACGTAAACCTTTATTTTTTAATATAAATTTGATAATTGTATAAGTATTGATAATAGTTTTTATTAACTTTTATACAAATCACTCTGTCTTTTATCAGTAGAAGGAAAACCATTGATAAAGTGAAAAATTTATCAGTGCTAAAAAATGTGCCAACAATTTGTATACTTATATATATATATATCAATATATATTTCTATATGAAATATTACTTTCAGAAATATATAATTTTAGTTTTATTTTTCATATTTAATTAAATATCTTATACATCAAGTGTAAATGTATATTTAGTCATATATAAACAATATTTATTGAAATATATTTTTTATCCTTGTAAATATATTAATATATTAATAGTTGTTTTTTATTGATATAATTGTTTTATAAATTTATATTTATCATAGATAAAAAATGATGATAAATAAATTCCTTCATTAGTTCAAAAAATAGTGCTAATATAGAATACATTTATAGGAATTTTTTATTTAGTGCAAATAAAGGACATCACTATCGGCGCTTTTGTTTCTGAAAATGATAAAGGGTATCACTATTTATCACTACTTATCATGTAGTGAAGGATAATGATTGAATACCTTTAGAGGTATTTCACCAAATTCTTCTAGGATTCCTTGGAATTGAGGATATTCTTCCAGTAAATATGGATTTAATTGCCAAAAATTATTGAAAATGGTGGAAACAACAAATAATATGGATGGTACCATGCAATAAATTCAATGAAAATCAACATGGGTAATATATGTTGAGGGGTGGATTTTAGGATATTTATTATGTCACATAAATGACTTATTTTAATGTCCAATTTCACATAATTTCCATTAATTCTTTGTTTTGGGGTTTTCTCAAGCCTTTATGGAGGAATGAGTGAGTTTTCATGAATTTAGCCAAACCATGAGCCCAATTCCAGATTTGAAAATAAATTTTGATTCCTTTATAACTCCTTAATTTTTCCACATTATTCCTCAGTTACAATTAATACTTGGCCTCCCATAACCTAGTAACACAACCATATTAATTTGGACCATTTATGAATCCATAATATTGGTGGATTTGGGTTTTTATTTCAGAGATTGGGCATGCTGGAAAGCCCATTTCCTGCATTAAAAATATTTATTAGTTATTTAATATCTCCTTACAGTTTTACTTTGTTTTGGTGATTCCAACTCTCACCCAATCCCACTTACCATAGGCACATTCCCATTCTCTCCTCCACCTCTTTAGAACTCAGTTTCATCGCAAATTGAGATGAAACATCTATGAATTTCTCAAATCGCCCAGATTTGAAGAGGTAAATTGATTATTTTATAAATCCTTTATTTCCCACTCTTTTTCTCCTATTCAAGTACCTAAATGATATCTTCATCCTTGCGCGAACCAACCTTGAATTTTTGGCATTTTTCAAATTCAGATACTTGTGTATTGGGGGTGATTTGTTCAATATTTGTTCAAGGTAAGTGATTCCTTCTTAGTTTCTTCATTTCCCTTAGGGTTTCCTCCTTCATTCATTGTGATATAAAATGTCCATAAGTTAGGGTTCGATCCTAGGGTTTTATTTTGTTTCTTTTCAGTTAAATATTGTGGTATAGGGCTGTATTTATCTTCCTTGTTGTGTGGCGGTGGTGCGGTTGATGTTTCTCACCATGATGGGTGGGATTCATCACTTTTGGTAAGTGATTCCATGGTTATCCAATCCTTGATGGGTTTGTTTTCTTATTTTTCTGGTTTTTCATGTTCACCATATGATTTGTGTGGTGAGAAAACCGTATTTTAGGTATTTGGTTAAGCATTTAATTTTATAATTTCATTTTTGTTGAAGTTGTGAACTATTCGAATGTAACACATGTGGTATCTTTTTTGGTAGTTTTATAAAATAAGAAATTGATTTATTAGTTGTTTAAAGGATCTAAAAATTATGTTTTGTTAATTCATTAGTGTCATTTGGGACTTGTAAGGGGGTTTTTTAATAGGTTTGGTGTGTAAAACATTGTTATACATCTTGAAAACATTTTGTTAAAATGGGTGTTTTCATTTGTATTTTTCAGGGTATTATTCAAGGTTATTTTATCACACTTTAATGTGGATTTATAAATGTCTCTAGGGCTTAAAAATATACATTGGTAGTGTTTTTGAGTGGTTTTGTCCTTGAAATATGGTTTTGAAATGGGTTTTATGTGCAAAGATTGGGTATACTCTTTGGAATTGTTTTATGAAAGATTTGAAAGATTTAATGATTTGTGTAAGTGGTGAAACCATATAGAAAAACTATTTTGGAGTGTGTACATTTTGAAATTGTACATTTTAAATGTGACAGGGGTTGTTTTGTGATGTGTTCCATTTTGGAAATGTTTTATAAAAATGTTTGAAGGATTTACTAAAGTGTGTAAGATATGTGAAAGTGATGTGGGATGTTTTGTGTGAGTGTGATGTACAAAATTGATTTTGGTTATGAAAAGGGTATTATGTAACATGTGAGTGGGTTGTTATGTGAGTTAGAATATCTTATATTGGTTTTATAAAAAAATTTAATGGATTTTTGGAAGTGTAAAAGAAATGTTTGTGGGCTATTTTGGTGTGAGTCGGATTTCAAAATCAATTTGAATGAAAAGTGGAATTTTGTGACATGTGTGGTATAAATGTGGTATTTTTGGTGAATTTTTGAGGTGGAAATATTATTTTCATATGAAAATTATATTTTTTGACTTGTTGAACTTGTTTGAGCACAAGGGGAAAACCCAGGTATCTATGTGGGTTGACATGTACTAGTATGCTTGTGAATCCGTGGGGTTTGGCCTCAGTTTCACTTAGCTAGATTGATGCTTACAACTCTAACTAAACTATGATGATGATTATTGGGGACTACTTGGTTATGGGTATATTCCATACTAGTGGCTCGTGCATGTAAAAAAATATTTTTGATGGTTACTCTCACCGAGAAATGAGTTAACTGGGACCCACAGCTTGCCAGTGCCCAGGGGTTATTTCCTATTTCATGTGCTCAATAGATCCTTTATACTCACAATCTACATATAGTTTATTTGGATGGAAAATTCATTATAATTGTAATATATTTAAAAATTTGTGATTCTATTAATTATCCAAATTGAAAACTTATTTTTTTAAGTGGCATCTTTTAGAAATTATTACTAGAAATTACATGTTTTTCAAAACTTGCATGCTTTACATATTTGAATTTTTATCGCATGGAATCTATTAGTGGTGGTATTCTACTAGTCTTTGGATCACACCCTACTAACACCTTTGGGTGTACGTAGACTTGGTTATTTTTTTTATTCAGGTTTGGGTACCAATTTTGTGCCAATAGTTCGGGTTTTTTTACCAGTCGTTCGTGATGTGGTGTTTTGGAGATGGCATGAGGGAGGTGCCTCTTGCCATGTGGAGGTTCTTGGGCTATAATTATTTGGATTTTGTAACTTTTTAATGATCTTTAAACATTGTTTTAAATTATGTAATTCAGTTCTGAAATTTTTCAAATGACAGTTTTAGTTGAAAAATCCAGATTTATTTTATTGAGTTTGTCTGTTGTTTAATGTTTATAAGCTTAGGGAAATCATTACAAAACATCATTTTATGATAACTGGGAACTTTTTCCAGCCCGTAGGGATTGGTAACGCCCTTCGGGCCTTATCGCGGGAAGGGTGGGCTGACAGTTTTGATAGCGACCAGATTCAGTTTGTAAAAAAATGGTATCAGAGGCTGGTTCACTCTCTTCGGGTCATGTTATTTGGAGAATAGCCAGGATAGTCTGGTGTTAGGATTTTTGGGACATGAAATTATAGTTATGAGTAATGCGGCTGATCACCACACCCCATGAAGGAATTTGAGTCGACATGGTAGGTCAGGACTTTTCTGAGTCCTTTGGTTTTCATGGTTTGATGATGATTAGGGGAAATGAAAAGAGAGTTGTGTTAATGGTCTCAATGAGCTCGTTGGGTCTGGAAAGCCATGTGTTGTTGGAGATATTTCCCATGAATGCTCTCTGTGATGGTAAAGTTATTGGATTATGGCCTCCAAACATATTTCCAAGTCACCCACCAAAGCTAATTTCCCCATGCAATGTCTTGTGTCCTCTAGTTTTGAAATCATGGATGTAAGACTTTAAAACAAAAATGAAATGGTTTTAAGAATTGTATGTTTTTTTAAAAAATATTTTCTAATAAATATAGAAGGTTTTGAATTGTGAAATGGTGGAACAGAGTTTTTAGAATCGTTTTGAAATGAAAAATGGTGTGTTTACACCTATTTTGAAATCAGAAAATTGTGTTAATGTTAGTTTTGAAAATGTGTTTCCAATATAGTTTTCTAAACTATTGAGAGGTGTTTTAATGGGATGAGATGTTTTGAAATTAAAATGTATGACTTGAAAGTGAGTTTTCATTTAAATGATTTTTCCTTTCTAAAAATCTTGGTAAGATGTGATTTGGGTTTGATTTCATGGTTAGAGGTTTTGAGAAAAAGGAGGTATTGGTTGATTGTTTTGGTTTTGAAAAGTGGAAAGAATTTTTTATTTTAACCATAGTTTTTTTCATGACATACCACATTCATGGAATAATATGGGTCAAAGAATGGTTTATGGCATGGCTGGACGAGTTCCGGGATGGATATGAGGAGGGTGCCCTGTGTGGCACCGAAACATGAATGTGTGAGGCCCATAGGGTACCATTGGTGGATACACTAACCACTGAACTGTTTATTTTCAAAAAGATTATTTTAAAGGAGAAAATTGATGTCTTTATTACTAATTAGGGATGGTTTGTATTATGTGTTTTTTTATTTTGATGTCGTGGGAAGTTTTGTGTGTAACAACCCCTCCGGTTTGTACAGTGTTTTGGGTTTGTCTTTGGTCGGTAAGTTATGTTGAAGGGATGGTTAGTGGTCTCTTCTGAGAAATGTTTTGGGATTCCTTTATGGTGGTTCCTTTCATGTGTTTGGATTGGGTTTGTGGTATATCTTGACCAATGGACCATCTTGTTTGGTTCCTTGGGTTTAATCGTTGCATAAGGTAGGTCCCATTGAGGGTAAGTGCGCAACTGAAGTGCAACCAGGATTGTTTCACCATTTTATAACCCTCCAATTGATCAATATAAGGATTTTTTTTCTTGAGATTTTTAGATTTAGTCTACACCCTTTCCTTTATTTGTTTTTTGTATCCTCTTGTAGTGGGAGACTGATCATGGAAGGTTGAAAGAGACCATAGCCTCTTAAGTTTCCTGATATGCCAAAGGTGGAAGTGGTCTGTGGTTGTCAGCATGGATGAGTATCTGGATGGTGTCTAAGAGGTCCTCTCGGTCCTTTTCAGTCTCTTCAAATAAAGAGTTCATGTTAAACTACCAGTGTGGGAAATCTGGTCACGAGATGATATTGTGGCCACTTTCTAGAATTGTGTGTTGTTTGGGGATGTTTTATAAGGTCTCTCTCCATGCGTTATTTATATTAGTCGTAATGGTCATGTTTGGTGACTCCTTGTGATGTCATCTGACTGATTGACTAGAAGGTGAAAGTCGTGCAATACTCTAAGATTCTCTGTTATGTTGGTAGAATGTATCCCTTGAAAAAACATCAAAATTGTCCATTTTAGAGGAATCAGAGTATATGTGTTCATTACTTCTATTGTTACTCAATTGAAGAAAAAAGGTGTGATGTGTGTGCATCCTCTAAGCCCTTGTATCAGTGAAATATCATGTTAGGGTAAAGTGAGTTTGGAATGTGTTATATCTTTGAAATATTATTGGGGATTTCTTTGTAGTTATTGGTTTCACTGAAAGAAGAATTCTTATTCAGGGGGTTTCCAAAGCCTAACTGCGAGGTCGAAGATGCTTCAATCATTTGAGCTCCATCCATAGGTCTTAGAGAGAAGTTGGATCGTAGTCAGTGGAAATCCCAGGGTCGTTTAAAACATAGTACAATGTCTTATCCTTAGAATAAAATATAATAAGAGTTTAAACATCTGGGGTCATCATATTTCTTCTGTTATTCTTGTTCGGTGGAAACAGGTTGAGGGCCTTGTACCCATGTCGTCTCCAAATGTCATTCCACCCCCTTTGATTTCCATTATGTCATTCAAGAATTGTTATAAATTTGGATAGATAGGTCTATGACATAGTTTGTGCACATTTAGTAGTGACTATGTGCTAGGAAACTATATTAAAATAATTATCTGCACAGTTAGTGCACAGTTTCCAAAACTGTGCGGACTAACCGTGTGCCCTTCTCAAATCTTTAATTTTTTGGGTCTTTATGTGTCATCCCATGCTGATCGGTTAATATGGTTGGTTTTTATAGTGGGGATAACCACTATTATTATCATGTATGTTCATTCATGAATTTTTAATGGAATTCTACCATTTGTACTAGGGAGTCCATTTAGGCCTCCCCCTGTTAGTGTCCGGATTTTGTCTTAGAAAAAATATAGGTTGCCTCTTGAGGCGGGGAGCTTATTTGTGTCCCCCCATACCAATAACTCAGATTTAACCTTGGTTTTGGTTTGGTGTTAGGTATTCTTGTTCGTAACTATCCAGATACCAACATCTTACTTGAGTAAATGGTGGGATTGGAGAGCGCCCTATTGTTTAGTTAATGTAAGGTAAGTGTAACCTTGTTCGAAGTTGTTGTTCGTTTGAGTTAATTTCTTGAGTCTTTTTTGGCGAGTGTTTGAGGAGTTTTTTTGTGGGATACTGTATGACTATTTTTGATCATTTTAGAAAAGTGGTGTTAGTTTTTTTGTGAGATTAGTACTTCCTTAATTGATCACTGGTGGTGTTCTGGCCTTTGGGGGCGAAGAATGTCAAGGAAGTACATCTTGGTTTATCGGTTGGGTTTAGTTTTTGTATTTTGCCATGCTGTGGCTTTCCAATGATATAAAGGTATCATATTGGGGATAATTTTCACATACATGTCTTATTTTAAAGTCAAATTTCATTTAATTTCCATTCATGCTTTTTTTTGGGTTTCTCAATCTTTTATGGAGGAATGGGTGAGTTTTCATGAATTGGGCCAAACTGTGAGCTCAATTCCAGATTTAAAAATAAATTTTTATTCCTTTATAAATCATTAAATTTTCCACATTTTTTATCAATTCCAATTCCTAATGGGCCTCCCATGACATAGTAAAACCACCATCTTAATTTTGGCCTTTTAAAAATCTGTAATCAAGGAGGATTTGGGTTTTTATTTCAGGGATAGGACCTGCCTGAAAGCCCATTTCCTGCATTAAAAATATTTTGTAATTATTTAATATATCATTAAATTTTTATTTTTTTTGGTTATTCAAAATCTCACCCAATCCCACATACCCAAGGTGCTCCCCCATTCTCTCCTCCCCCTCAATGGAGCTAGGTTTCATTGAGAATAGAGATGAAATGTCTTTGAATTTCACAAATCACCTAGATTTGAAGAGGTAAATTAATTATTTCATAACTCCTTCATTTCTCCCTATTTTCCCCCCATTTTAGTTCCTACATGATCTATTAATCTGTGCTAAAACCTCCCTTGAATGTTTGGCTATTTTCATATTCAGAAACAGGTGTATTCGGGGTGATGTTTTTCAATATTTTTTCAAGGTAAGTGATTCCTTATTGGTTTCTTCCGTTTCCATTTGGGTTTCCTTTCTCTTTCATTATGTTATAAAATTTCTAGATGTTAGGGTTCGAAAAATGGGTTTTATTTGGTGCATTTTTTTTCAAATATTGTGTTCTAGGGCTGGATTTATCTTCATTGTGGTGCGGCGGTGGTGCGGTTGATGTTTCACACCATGTTTTGTGGGATTCGAAACTTTCATGAGGTGATTCCATGGATAACCATTCCTTGGTGACTTATTTTTCTTTTTTTACTTGTTTTTCATGTTCCCCATATCTTGTGTGTGGTTTGAAAACCATTTTTAGTTATTTGGTTATGCATTAAATTTTATAATGGTATTTTTGTTGAAGTTGTGAATTTTTCAAATGTAACACATGTTGTATCTTTTGTCGTAGTTTTATAAAATATGAAATTGATTTATTAGTTGTTTAATGGGGCTTAAAATTCATTTTTAATGCCTTATTGTAAGGTGGACCTTGTAATGGGGTTTTTGGAATAGGTTTGGTGTGTAAAACATTGGTATAAATCTTGAGAGCATTTTATGAAAATGGGTGTTTTCATTTGTATATTTCATGGTATTATTCATTGTTATTTTATCACACTTGAAAGTGGTTTTATAAATGTCTCTACGGCTGAAAATTCTACTTTGGTAGTGTTTTGGAGTGGGGTTTTCCTTGAAATATGGTTTTGAAATGGGTTTAATGAGCAAAGATTGCTTATACTCTTTGTAATTGTTTTATGAATGATTTGAATGATTTAATGATTTTTTAAGTGGTGAAACCATATTGTAAAACTGTTTTGGAGTGTGTATATTTTGAAATGGAACATTTTAAATTTTAAAGGGGCTATTTTTTGATGTGTTCCATCTGGGAAATGTTTTATAAAAATGATTGAAGGATTTACTAAAGTTTGTAAGAGATGTGAAAGTGATGTGAGATGTTTTGTGCGAGTGTAATGTGAAAAATGGATTTTGGTTATGAAAACGGTATTATGTAAAATGTTAGTGGGATCTTATGTGATTTGGAATACCCTGGATTTGTTTTATAAAAATTTTTAATGGATTTTTGGATGTTTAAAAGAAATTTGAAAAGTGTTGTGCACTATTTTGGTGTGATTCGGATTTCAAAATCAATTTGAATGAAATGTGGACTTTTTGTAACTTGTGTGGTATACATGTTGTCTGTTTGGTGAATTTGTGATGTGGAAATGATATTTTCATATGAAAAGTATATTTCTTGACTTATTGAACTTGTTTGAGCACAAGGGGAAAACCCGAGTATCTAGGTGGGTGGACGTGTACTAGTATGCTAGTGAATCAGTGGGGTTTGGACTGAGTTTTACTTAGCAAGATTGATTCTTACAACTCTAACTAAACTATGATGATGATGATTGGGGACTACTACATTATGGGTATGTTCCCTACTAGTTTCTCATTCATGAGAACATTTATTTTATACGGTTACTCTCACTGAGATACGAGGTACTTGGGACCCACAACTAGCTAGTGCCTAGGGGTTATTTCCTATTGTTTTTCCTCAATAGATCTTTTATTCTGATCGTCTACATATGATATATTTGGCTGGAAAATTCAGTAGCGTTGCAATTTATTTTTAAATTGTTGATTATTTAAATTACCCCACTTGAAAACATATTTTTTTAAGTTTCTTCTTTTAGATATTGTAACTAGAAATCACATGTTTTTGAAAACTTGAATACTTTTTGTCATTAAATTTTTATCACATGGAATCTCTTAGTGGTGGGATCCTATTGGGCTTTGTCTCGCATCCTACTTACACCATTGGTTTTAAGTATACTAGGTTATTTATCTATTTCAGGTTTGGGTACAACTTTTGTGCCAATAGTTTGGGTTTTTTACCGGTCGTTCGTGATGCGGTGTTGTGGAGATGCCTTGAGGGATGTGCCTGTTGCATTGTGGAGGTTCTTGGGCTATCCTTATTGGGGTTTGTACCTTTTTAATGGTCTTTAAACATAGTTTTAACTTATGTAATTCAGTTATAAAATTTTTCAAAATACAGTTTTAGGTAAAAAAATCCATATTTTTTATTGAGTTCTTTTTTTGTTTAATGTTTATAAACTCAGGTAAATTGTTCCCAAACATCATTTTATGATACCAGAGCACTTTTTCTAGACCGTGGGGATCAGGAACACCATTCGGGACATGTGGCAGGCCGAGTCGAGTGTCGGTTTTTATGGAAACCATATTCGGTTCGTGACATATTATATTAAAGTTAATATGGATAGGTTTTATTTAATAGCCCGAACCAATGCTTCCAGGTTCAATACATAAAATTTTGTGTATATTTTTTAAAAACACAAATAAATAAATAAAAATTCACATAGATTTATCATTTACTATAAATTTTAATAGTCTTGGATTTAGAGGATTTGACAAACCTAAATTTTTTTTCAGAGTTGTACAATAATAAAATAAAACAATAAAAGGACAATGCATTCCTTAACTCTTTAATTGAAGTGAACACAATAAAAAAATATACTGAACCTGTAGAAAAATAATTTAAAACATATGGTGAGAATTATTTTTCCTAGTAAGTGGTTTTGAAAACATTACTAAATTCTTTAAAAATATTTTCTTGGAATAAATATATATATATATACTTATACATAGAAGATGATTTTTATTAAAATCAAAATAGGTACTTATAACATAGAAAACCTTAATTTTAAAAAATAATTATACTTGAATAGAAAATTCAGATTCCTTCATTGAAAATAATATTTTTGGTGGGTTATTTATGATACATGGTAGACAATAATAAAAATTTTAAGACCACTATTCATAACTCATATGGAAAAAATTTCCATTTAAGACATATGGGTTCACACCCCATAATATAACATTCATTATCGTAGTTATATTTTTGAAAACATTTTTAATTAACCAGTCATTCTCAATCACTACCCAAAACATTTAAAAATACATACATAAATATAATTTTATTAAATATAAAAAACATTTCTTACAACATGTCATAAACATTTCCTTGAGTATTTACAAAACCATTTTTTAGAGAATCCCGTTTCCTAAAATAAATTTCCTTATTTGTAAATCACAAATACAACAGATAATGAACTAAATGCAAACTTGATGTAAACATTTATATATATTTGTTTTTTAATAAAATAATCAAAAAAAATTATAATTATGTTTCACACATAAAATTATAAATAAAACATCTAGAATAAAACATTTAAAAGCTTTAAGAAATCAATGTTCTTAATAATCTCAGAAGTAAAAATTAAAATTTATTTTGAAATCGTGAATATATTATGAATGCATGTTATGTTAATTTTATTCATAATGATTCAGCATGACTATATGAAAATGGGAATTCCTCAATTTCAATACAACATAATGACATGCTTAATTTTCTATGCAAATTATTTTAGAAACATGAAAATTAAGTTATAAACATAACAATAAACATTTCATCCACATATATATATATATATGAATTAAAATTCTAAGTGAATGAAATTTATGTTTCATAATATATATATATATGTGTGTGTGTGTGTGTGTGTGTATGTGTGTGTGTCATGGAATATAAACTACTCATAATTGTGGAATAAGTCCATGTTTAAGAAAAAAATCGATAAACAAAAATATCCCTTACAATTAAATTTTTATTGGAAACAATATTTAAAAATAAACAATCCCTTAATTAAAAATATAATTTTGAAATAATTTCCCTATAATAAAAGAGATTTAAAGATATATATATATATATATATTATATTTTGAGAAATAAATCCACCTTGAAAAATAAAAATTGATCATAATAGAAAAAAAAACTGTATACTTCAATAAAAATAGAAATATAGGGAAACAGATCCATTATAGAATTTAACAAAACAATGAACCAAAATATGAAATTTAGATTGACATATGTTTTACTATAAATCTATAAATATTTATAAGATAACCCTTACTTGAATCAAAAACTACAAACCTTCTTCTACTGCAGTAGTTTTGTGCCCAGTCTCATACTCACTGGATAGAAAAATTGAGTTGCCCAATAATTTTCAACAGGGTTTGAGGATTTTATATCCATGTCCGACTCTGAACATCAATATATATATATATATATATATATATATATAAATGGCCAATCATGTGTACCAATATAGAAACAAAAAAAATGTCCTATGAAATCTTGTGAAGGAAATCTCCATGTGAAGACGCAGATAAAAAAGAAAAACATGTACAAACATATACATATATTGATATAAAAATGACTATAATAGAGAATCAGAAAGCATTATTGTGTAATATGAGTTTGGGGATGTCATAACCCATCCCCTAGGGTCCGTGCCATGACTACCCCAAGTCCGCCTTCCATAGTCTAGTGGTTGGAGACTATCACTGAAAATGCATATCCATAAAATGAGAATGCATTGCCTCAAAACCTACACACACATAGACAGGGAACACTGCACACAAGGAAAACGCAATGAAAGAAGAATGGTATAACCATAACTAAAAACCACCACTGAGTGTGAAAGTAAGTACTGAATGTAAAGGGGCCAGAATACAAGACCAACTGAAAATGAAGTACAAAAAAAGGAAAAAGAGATCCTGAGGTCATCTGAAACGGGTCATACCTGAAGGGTAGGTGAAACTCATCATTGCAGATCTCCACATCAACCAGTCCCCTCCATGCACCATCAGTCAATCACCTCTGCGAATCGTCTAGCCCTGGCATCTCAAGACTCAGTCAAGTTGTCCATCGTCTGCATAAGACACAACAAGGTGTAGGCGAAGACCAAGAAGGGGTGAGTATAACAATAATTAGTAGGGAACCCAGCCCCCCCCCCCCCCCCCCCGCCCCAAAGTCTCTCAGAATCCCAAAATGGAAAAACCACAAAGCATGATTTCAATCATAAAGAATAAAGCAAAATACAGTTCACACCATGTACATTCTAGGGGAGTAATAGCGGTATTATCAGTCACATATTTGAACACCTCATCTGCTTGAGAACTCCTCCTCTATCAAGTACAGTGGTCCAACCAAGTCACTTAACGGTTCTTCTCGCTAACCTTGAATTGCTTATGTACTTCACCCCATCGTGTACCATGGGTCTTCCAGGTCACACAGAGTCACTCCCAATGGTGGCCTACTGAGGTACTCCTCCCGTTGAGTATAGTTGGTCTGTCGGGTCACAGAGAGCCACTCCCCATAGTGGGCCTACAAAGTCATGCAGAGTTGCTTCCCATTGGGTTGTTGAGTCACACAGAGTCGATGTTATTGGTCTTCATGTCTCAGCCAGTCGTAAGGTTCTGCACGCAGTGCACTTAGTAGAACTACTCAGCCATCAATAGTATTTAAACCAGAATTTAGTCCCTGTATGAAATTACCTAATGATCCACCATGTCATAACAGTTCCATTGCAACAGACATCATGTCAACCAGATGCCTGGTCTGTAAGTTATCAGATTTTTTGTGTCGGGGGCCTGGTTGGATTATGACACAATCCATCCTGGAAACACTCCATCTTTCTCTGAGTATCTCTTTTAGTAAATAAAAAGGACCACCTCATCCCAAGGGTTCTAGTTCCATAGACAGTTTTTCAAACAAATTTCCAGTTTAGGAGATACGTCTGTTTAAGCGTAACTGGGAAAAAGGGGTCCAAGTATGGTCTCACTCTGTCGGATCGACCCGACCCAACCTGATGGGCCCATCCTAAATGGGACTGGGCTCGACCCGGTATGACTGTGAATAGTCCAGCCTGCTGGGTCGCGGAACTACTGGGTCGTGGAACCGCTCGGCCCTCTGGACCATAGGTCTGGCCCGACATACTCGGTTGGGTGTGGCGCACTAGGCTGTGGAACCGCTCAGCCTACTGGATGAGTACAAGGGGTCCGATCTCTTCCCAAATGACATAGAAATTTTTTTTCTTCAAGTCGAGATGCTAGTTGGCATCGCAACTCCAGGCCAGTCTGCTTGGACTGACATGTTAAGGACCCGTGGGTGCGGGCCCGCCCTCCACCGCGGCTCGAAGCTGCGACCTTCCTCTGCAGCCCACCGCCACGATGCGTCGTGTGGCTTAGTAGAAGTGTTGTATGGAACTGCTCCACATGTCTACTCCTGCTAGATCGTTCACCTACAGAATACATGAACCGTGGGTCCACCCTCTATCGCAGGTCGATGTTGCAGCCTTCCTCTGAAGCGTGCCGCCGCAGCACGCCGCCCGACTCTGATGCAGCAGGCAAGGACCGACTGCCCCTTTTCCCACCACAAAACCTTTGGTCACTGCCCCCTTCTCACAGCTAGCAGTAGTCAGCCACCACCACCTTTAATTTCAAGCACTGCCACACCGATGATGCTTCTGCTGGCCACCGACAAAGCTCAGGTGGTCTGATTCCTTTCCCGTCTGCGCCTATGGGCCTTCTGAGACCACGCTTACACAGTGCGGCCCGATGTTTTACCTTGACACCATATTTCTCAGTCTCTATGAAGAACTCCACCAGCCCGAGATTAGCAGAGGGTCCATGCCCTATTCAGCTCAGCCTGTGCCCTCTGTGTTAGCGTTATAACATGGGAAGGACTATTTAATCATAAAAACTCCAATAAAGAAACCATTAATTATGCTATCGCATTAAAGAACAAAACTTGGATCAACCCATTGGACGGTTGATCCGTGTTTTTCATAATATTCATGAATAGGGAAAAAGGGAGGAATTAAGCACCTAACAATCTACCTCAAGTTTGTTGGAAGTCACCGCGGATGAGGAAGGAGTGTCCACATTCGAGGGCGTTACAGATAAAGGGGAAGGTTCATGTCCTTTGGCACTCATCATTTCCCATTGTTGAATCCTCCAACGGTCTTCGAAGCTGCATTTATACATTGGTGGAAGACGTCGCTAACACATGGTTATAGATTCCTATCCTTCCTCTAAAAAATCATTCCCAAGCATTGTTTAAATATATGAAAAGAGGAGATCAACCCACCATATAATTAATGAGGTTCATTAATAAATTTAATCAATGAACCTATTAATTTTTCCAATGGTGTGGTTACACAACCATGTGTAACATGCCATTAAATAGTATGACAACCCATCGGTCCTGCCACAACCGCTCAACAGTTACAAAGAAAAAAATAAAATAACTCATTGTGTTATTTTATAATTTTTTTTGAAAATTCCATAAATTAACATTTTCATCCGACCATTTCTGGTCATGTTTAGCTTCACCTAAGTGAATATATACACTGAAAATTCAATACTACCCTTGGATTTTTAATCCAAACACTGGTTCAAAAGATAGAAATCACTTCCCACAAGTTTACTGAATGTACCTTAAAATAAGTTCAAAACTTTTTAACAATCACCCTTGACCTGCACCAGTCGAGGTTAGGATCTGTCTAAGGAAAACCCACCCGCTCGAGATTAAATGTACTCTCGGATTTCCAATCCATGTTACAGTTTAATATTTTATGAATTTAACAATAAAATAATTGTTACTTAATTATTTTATTTATGGCTAAAAAATAACTTCCATTGTTGGCCCATTCCAGCCAAGGTTAGGATCTGGCTATGTAAAGGATACCCACACAAGCTCAGCAGTGTTCTCAGATTTTTAATCCGTGTCACCATTCATGAGTTATAAGCATTTGAAAAAATAATTGTTATATTTAATTATTTTATTTATGGTTATACCATTTTGGGTGTTCTCACGTGAGGCCTGAACCGACTAAACATAAGTCACGTCTAGGGTAAACCATCCATCCTAAACGCAATAGTCCCATCATATTTCTGATCTGGGCATCGGTTTACAATTAATTCCACTTTTTAGGAAAACTGCTTACACATGCAATTAAAAGAATAACATTTTTTTATGGATCATTCCGAGAACTCGGGGCCTTGAAATCACATGCCATCAATTTTTACAGTCTCGTATTAATTCCATATAATTAAAAATAATTTATATGAAAATTGCATGTCTATATATCCTCCCCACCTTAGGTCTTTATGGCCCCAAAATCCCAAACAAGGATAGGGGAAAATATTGGGGGTACTGAGCATGTATCTGACCCTCCCACTCCCATGTGCTCTCAAGGAGGTTCTCGTGCTGCCACCAAACTCGCACCAAAGGAATAAAATACCCATGAATGCCCCACTCCTGTTGATCCTCTATCTCCACTGGGAACTCTTTGAATGTCTCCCCATCTACAATGTCTAGCTCGGCCTAGTCGATAATGTGTGTTGGATCATGCACGTACCTCCTCACCTGCGACACATGGAAAACATTATGCACCCAGTGCATCTGTGGGGGAATATCTAGGTGTTACTCCACCTCGATATCTATATTGAGAATCTGGAAAGGTCTGATGAACCTTAGAGGTAGCTTGTCGCCCTAGATGAATCTCTACAATCCTTGTCAGGGTGAGACCCGTAGGAAGACATGGTTTCCCTCCACGATCTCTATGGGTCTCTGTTTTCTGTAAGTATAAGACTTATTCCTACAAGGTACAGTGTTCATCCTCTCCTTGATTATCTACACTTTCTCAGTGGTATCCCATACCAACTATAGACCCACAAGTGATGACTCTCCTAGGTATATCTAGTAAAGTGGTGTTCTACATGGTCACTCGTACAAGGCCTCAAATGGTGCCATACCGATGGAAGAGTGATATCTATTGTCATATGCGAACTCCACAAGTAGTAGGTGATCCTCCCAGCTATGACCAAAATCTAGGACACAAGCATGAATCATTTATTCCATGGTCTGTATGGTTCGCTATGTATGAACATCAGTATGGGGCTAACAGGCTGTGCTCAATCGTGATGGAACCTAATCCTCATCATTCACTTGCTGATAATTGAGGCAATGTGATACAAACTCTACCACTGCTTGCTTCACCCCTGGACACCATTACAAATGCCGATGGTCCTGGTACATCTTTACCGCACCTGGATATACCGTCAAAGGGGATGTGTGAAACCCCCCAATCACCTCCTCTTCTAGCGTCACTGGTAAAATCTTGTATCCTCTGAATGGATGGTGTACTCCCCACCTTCAGAAAATCCTTCATAAGTCTATAATAAGGATATCTGAGCACGTCTGGTCTCGAAGTCCGCATCCCCAAGTTGTGCCTCCTGAACTCGCTGCCAGAGTGGGGGAGTGACTGTCATAGATTGCAGGTAAGCTTCTCCATCACTATCCACGATGGATATCTGCAACGCGGATAGCTTCTCTATCGCCTCACTCAGTAACTGTAGACATGACCTCAGGCTGAGAACATCTGCCACCACATCCCCCTTTCAATGAGTAGAGACAATCTTGAAGTCATAGTCCTGGTGGAACTCCAGACATCTTTGTTGTCTCAACTGATGAAAATCCTTAGGTCACCTTTCCTTCCATGAGAAAGGATACCCCTTTTAACTTATTAGTGTGCCACCGACCCTCTATTAGTGGTTATTTATTCTCCATGTCAACTTGGTTAACGTGCCAGTAATCCACATCTAACCTCTAACACTGGGTCTTACTAAGCCCTTCCTCAACAAGTCTCCCAACAATACTCTCAGCTACTAGAGCTCCATGGGAGCCATCTGATTTGAAGTTGTTGATATCAGTGTTGTCCTTGGGTAGAATCCAATACATAAGTCCCTCTCCCTGCGAGGAAGTAATCCTGGAAACATATTTAAAAAGGATGTTCCCACACTATACCACTATTTTTGGCAACTAAAAACTCAAAACTCATGCGTCCATGAGGGTAAGGCTAGCTGACTGAAGAGTGATCGGATGCACCCTCCTATGCATGAGTTTATCCCATGCTTCCTGTGATTCATATTTCACTAACAATGGAAAACCTCATTCCAATGTTATAGATATACCACATCATTTTTGTCTAAAACAATCAATATGATCATGAACTGTGGATGACCAGTCCAAACCCAAACAAACATTGTAATGCCTCGATGCTACCACCAAGAGGTTCCAAATGAAACTCTATCCTCAAGGGTCAGATCACACCATCACCCTAACTGTGATTATCAAGTATACTCCTATAGGTATCTCTAGACATATGGGTTCAAGCCAACGGTTTAACCAGAAATGCTAGGTCTTGAACAAGATTTGTGACATGAAGGAAGTATTAGTTCTTATGTCTATTAATTATGACATCTAGTAGTAGACACAGACTGTACCTCAAATCCTTCATGGAGCCCTTGGGTCACACTCTTTGACCACATACAGTTACTCCCTTCCCCAATCCTTCATCTTCCTAAGCCTGGTGGGGACCACATTGGGGTGGTTATTATAACATTTCGAAATGTACACCACCTCTTTATTCTCTCCTAGCTCCCCTTCCACATATTCTTCCCTGTAGATTTATATATCCCTATCACTTCCTCTTCCCAAAACATTTTCACATCTATGTCTTTAAGACTAAAGTTAGTTTCCTACTTTACAACTACATTCATTCACTGGATGAATCTACTTAGCCAAAAAAATTCAACCACCAAGGTCCTCTCTTTCACCCTAACATAAGTAGGAATGCACAAAGAAATAGTGCTGGCTCGAATGTCCCTAACATGTCTCCCTCATAGGTTTGAAACCTGAAGCACTAGTCATATCATATTCATGGAGTACATGTAATGGTCCATACACCTCAATGAATAATCAATTAATGACATGTTGTCCTATAAAAATAGTATAATATCTTGGGAACAAAAACCACCTTAGCTTTTCATGGAAAGGGAACCCCTTCTCTGAGGAAGGCTCTAAAGCATTTCCCACAGAAAAATTCACCTCATCATAACATAGGGGTAATCTAAACCCTTCCATATCCCTACTGATCCACATAGAATGCTCACTGCCAGGACAACCATCTTATCTAACGGTTCCCTGGATAGATAGAAACTCTGTCACCACCTGAATCCATTTCTTAGCCGCCTGTGAGTCGGGATTTCCTCAAAACATGAGGGGTATCTATCACTAAAACTAGTGTAAGGAATTAAGCCTATAAGTTTCCAATACCAGTAGCACCGACAGTAACTGCTGACCAATGGGCAATGGTATCACTGGGACACTGCCAGAAGGTACCATCTCGGGAAATAGTCTTTGTACTAAAGCCTCATCACACTGTGGACTATCATTATGGTCATGCATTGGAATCCTGAATGGTTGTCTTCATGGAGGCATCTTGAAAATAGAATCATGATGGACCACGATCAATAAGTTATACCTAGTGAGCTATCTCTAAACATATCAAAAGAAAAAACTTTAAAAAACACACACAATCTACATTTTCATGTACCGAGTTAGAAAACAGAATTTAGGGCCCTCGTGTTTGGATATGTCATCCACCTCACCAACAATGGACTCCCTGAACTAAAATCCAAACTCAAGAAACCTAACACCATTTCTCCATTGAAAACATATACTCTTAGTTCTTCTGGTAGAACTAACTCCCATTGATACCACTTTGTCCTGACCCATCCCCCAGGACCTGTTTTGTGACTACCCCAAGTCTGACATCCATTGGCCAGGGGATAATGAATAGCACCTGAAAGTCATAACCCTAAAATGGGAATGAATTACCTCAAAACATGAACACACACAGACAGGGAACACTCCACATAAGAAAAACACAATGGAAGAAGAATAGTTCTACCACAACTAAAAACCACCATAGAGTGTAAAAGTAAATACTGAAAGTAAAGGGGCCAGAATACAATCCCAACTGAAAAGGAAGTATAAAAAGGAGGAAAAACATCTCTTGAGGTCATCTTGCAAGGATCCTACCTAAAGGGTTGATACAGCTCATCACTGTCACTCCCCAAATCCATCGGAAACCTCCATGCACCGTCTGTCAATCACCTTCGGGCACCGTCTAGCCCTGACTCCTCAAGACTCATACAAGATTTCTGTTATCTGCACAAGACACAAGAAGGGGTGGGTGAATCTCGTGCATGGATGAGTGTAACAATACTCATTAGGGAACTCGTGACCACTAAAGGTCTCTCAGAAATATACAAAGGAAAAACCACAAAGCATGATCTCAATCACAAAGAACAAAGTAAAAGACAACTCACACCAGGTATATTCTAGGGTAGTAATAGTAGAATCATCTGTCACTTCGTCAAACACCTTAGATGCTTGAGAACTCCTCCTCTATCGAGTATAGTGGTCCAGCCAATTCACACAGAGGTGCTTCCCACTAACGTTGAACTTCTTATGTACTCCTCCCCATCGTGTACCTTGGGTCTGCCGGGTCACACAGAGCAGCTCCCCACCATAGTTTGTTGAGGTACTCCTCCTCTCAAGTACTATGGGTATTTCGGGTAACAAAGAGTCTCACCCCACTTTGGACTTGCAATGTCACAGAGATGTGATTCCCACAAGGCCATCGAGTCAGAAATAGTCAAAAGTCAATAGTCTTCAGATCTCATCCAGTCGTAGGGTTCCACACGTAGTGCGGTTGGGAGAACCGCTCCTTAGGCCATCAGTTGTATTTCAAATAGCATGAAGTCCCTCTAAGTCATAACATGATGATCTGGCATGTCATAAGGGTTCCAACGCAATAGATGGTGTGTCAACCAGCCACATGGTCTGTATGTTTTAGGCATTTTAGTGTCGATGGCTCAATTGGATCCCGATATGATCCAACAAAGACAGTCTCCAACATTCTACGAGTCTCTCGTAGAGTAAAAAAAAATACCATCTCGTTCAAAGGGTTTCAATGCTGTAGATGGTTTTTCAAACGAACATCTGGTTTAGGAGATATGCTCGTTTAAGCGTAACTAGGAAAAAGGGGTTCAGGTATGGTATGACCCGGTCGGACTGACCAGACAAGACCTGCTAGGCCCAGACTGAAGGGTCTGGTCTTAGCCCAATATGGTTGGGCTTGGTCTTGCCTACTGGGCCACGGAACCTCTTGGCACACTGGCCACGGGCTGGGTTCACTGGACCGTGGGTTTGGCATGGCCCACCCGGCTTGGCGTGGTCCGCTGGGCTGCCGAACCCCTCGGCCAACTAGACGAGTGTGGGGGGTCTTCTCAACACCTAAATGGATTCGAATGTTCAGGTCTTCAAGCCATGACACCATTTGGTACCGTACCTCCTGGCCGGTTTTTGTGGACCTGCCAATTACAGACACACAAGAACGGGTCCACCCTCCGACATGACCTTCCTCTATAGCACACCGCCGCAACGTACTTCAGCTCTGCAAAGGCACTAGATAGTGTTTCAACACCTGGTCGGTCCTACATGAATGGTTGCCAGCAGAACCCGTGAACTCTGGGTCTGTCCTTTTTCATGGCTTGATGTCGCGACCTTCCACCGTGTCCTGCCGTTGCAATGCACCAGCCTGCTCCGATGTAGTTGGTAGTGGCCAGCTTCCTCTTTGTCTGTTGCGGTGCCTTTTGGCGCTGCCACCTTGTCATATCCGGAAGTAGCTAAACTACGCCTCCTCCGGTTTCTGGTGCCACCGTGCCAACAATGCTTCTTTCGGCCACCAACAAAACATTGGTGGTCCGATTCCTTTCCAGTCTGCACCTATGGGCCTCTTGGGATAACACCTACATCGTGCGGCCTGATGATTCACCTTTACGCAATATTTCCTGGTCACCCACAATGAACGCCACAAAAACAAGATCAGTGGAGGGTCTGGGGCTTGTTCAGCTTGTTCTGCGCCCTCCACGTTAGCGTTATAACATGGGAAGGATTATTTAATTATAAAAATTTCCATAAAGGAACCCTGAATTATCCTCCCGCATTAAAGAAAGTAACGTGGATCAAACCGTTGGATGGTTGATCCGTGTTTTTCATAATAGTCAAGAATGGGGAATATGGGAGGAATTAAGCACATAGGGTCCAACCTAGAGTTTGTTGGAAGTCGCTACAGATGAAGAAGGAGTGTCCATTTTCGAGGGTATTGCAGATGAAGGAGATGGTTCACGTCCTTTGGTACTCATTGTTTCCCATCATCAAATCCTCCAACGGTCATCGAAGCTCCTCTCTACATTTGTGGAAGACATCACAAACACATTTTCAAAGGTTCCTCTCTTTCCTCTAAAAACTCATGCCCAATATTTGTTTAAATAGAAGGAAATATGAGATCAACCCACCACACAATTAATGAGGATAATTAATGAACCAATTAATTCTCCCAACTGTGAGGTTACATAACCAACTATAACTGACCATTAATTGGTATGACAAACCAGTGGTCTTACCTCCACCATTCAACATTTACAAAGAACGAAATCAAAAAACTCTTTGAGTTATTTTTTTTGTAAAGTCCAAAAATTATCTTTTTTGTTCGACCCTTTCCAACCAAAGTTTAACTACACCTAATAGAATCCTAGCACTGGGACTTCAACAGTGCCCTTGGATTTATAATCTGATTTTGGTTCAAAATATAGAGATTTTTTCCCATACATTTACTAAACGTACATTAAAAAATTTCAAAAATTATTAAGAGTCACCCTCGACCCACGCCTGTCGAGCTTAGTCTCTGCCTAAGGAAAAAACACCCTCACGAGATGAACGGTATTCTTAGATTTCTAATCAGATTTACAATTTAAGAATTAAAGAATTTAACAATAAAATAATTCCTAGTTAATTATTTTATTTACGCCTAAATACTAACTTCCACAGTTGGCCCGTGCCGACCAATGTTAGGATCTTCATAAAGAAAGCATGCCCTCATGTGCTCAGTAGTTGTATCATAATTTCATTTCGAGTCACCGTTCATGATTTATAAGAATTTGAAAAATAAAATATGTTTATTTAATAATTTTATTTATAGTTATTCTAATTTTGGGTTTTTTTATCGGAGGCATGTTTCTAATAAACTTAAGTCACACCTAGGGTAAACCCACCGTCCTGAAGGAAATGGTGCCCTCATATTTCTAATCTGGGCACCCATTTAAGAGTTATCCCAATTTTTCCAGAAAACTACTTATGAGTGATACATAAAGCTTATCATTTTTTCAATGGATCAATCTAGACAATCTGGGCCTTAGAATCACATGCCATCAATTATCACAGTCTCGTAATAATCACTTATAATTAAAAAAATTATAGAAATTACGGGTCGTAACATGTGATGGAGACATTCGAAAATAAAATAGTTCAATAGAATTGGTTGAAATAATTAAAAATTATCACTACATGGGAGGTTTAATCGACTATTGAGGACTAAAACCAAAATACTTATTGTTCATAACCCAAAAAATAGTGTACGTTAATTGGATCAAATTAAATGATGAGATGTAATGAAGAAAATTAAAAACCTATAATGAAAATGAAAACCTACCTCTAGCTTTGTCTGGAAAATCAAAACCAAAGAAGACGGTTATAGTTAGAAACCCAGAACTGATTTTGGTCTCCTTCACTGACACATGAAATCGAAACCCTACCCTTCGAAGAAGCTCAAACTCAGTCGGACATCCACCCCGCCCGTTCTCAGACACTTCTTGGAGCACCTTGCTAGTGTTTGGTTCTCAACTAGTAACTGATCCACCACCCAAATGATGCTCGACTTAAGCTTACAGGCGCAAGACCAGAGCTGCCTCTCCCTTGGTACTCAAAACCCACCTCGTCATCAGCTTTCATTGAGAACTACAACCCAATGGTCCCCAAATCCCCTCTCCCTATACCCCTAAACTTTATTTCCCACATATGATTATATCATTATTATTATTTGCTTAATTTCTATAAATTTTAATTAACATATTTTTATAAATCAATAAATTTAAAAAAACAATTATAAAAACAATTTACAATTTGATTAAAATAATATTTGTTTTTAAAATAAACCATTTTAAAATTATCATAATTTATATTTCCTGAACATTTAAAATTTATTAATTTCAAATCTCTTTAAAATTAAAATAGTGTCACTAAAAAATGCTTAATATTTTTATAATACATGAAAATAGGAATTTATTTAATGTAATTCTATTTATGTATTAACATAATATATTAATATATTATACTAATATTATTTTGATCACCAAAAAATAAATAATTTAATAAAAATAAATACTTATTTTTTTTTCAAAAAGAAAGAATATTTTCAAAAGTAAAACCTTATATTTTTAGAATTAAGAAAATAAATTTATATAAAAAAATACATTTTTTTCATGAAATTAATAATAATATATGGTTTTAAAACATAAATAATATTATGACGAAGTTTTATTGTATAATTTTAATTATTGAACATAACAAATTTTTTAAAAACTTAATTCATTTATTAATATTTTACCTTTGTGATGTTATATTTTAGATACTTATAACAATGGTTTTTGTCTCCCTCTTATCTTTCATGTATCCAAATCATATCTATTTTGAAATTTTTATTACATGCTTGGTTAAATTATTTGGATGGTTATTTTTTTGAAATACAGTTCACCAGGTGAGAATTGTTTTTTCTTCATGATTCCCAGTCGTAAATATTATTCTCACGAATGTTATTCAATACTTTAATTATATTAATTCAATATTCAATAATAGTTAATGGGTGAAAATATTAAATATTAATTTCAGAGATGATGGTTTTATCACACTAATTTTTTATTCTTTTACGATAAAATTACAAAGAATTACATGAGAACACGTATCCAATGTTTGGATACCATAGGTAAAATAGTCTATAATAATGAAATATCATTGAGAATGGGAATTCACTTATAGAGGATACAAACCAAATCAATTTCAATATACACGTACGTGCAGTATATTGGTGTCTTTCTTGCCAATACATCATCCTGGGGGGGAGGAATTTGTGACTAATATAAATGGTTAATGTTTTTTATCATGTGTAAACACCATATGGAATGTTTTTTTATATTTTTTCTAGATGATTCATGTAGTAGAGTGAGGTATTTGTTTCATTATATTTGGGAAAACTCGGTTTTTTGTAGGCATGCTTCATGACTCAAGGGAATTGGTTAAACTAACCCTGGTAGTAGGTCTTTGAATAGGTTCCTGACTTTAGGAAGAGTGGTTCATGGCCTCAAAATTATAATAATTATGGAATTTAATTTAAACTTTTTATATGAATTTAATACTTATTATTAGGTTCATGAATACTCGTTCACCTCTCAAGTGGAAAGTTCCCAATATTATTAGAAAATGAATGTTACAATTGTAAGAGAACATAAGGATTCAACACACATAGTGGGTAGTTAATAATAATGAGGACTCTTTAGATTCTATTAATTATATTTTGTTTTCTTAGAAAAGGATTTTTTTGGGAGGATACATTGGACCATTACTTCTTTATAATCCCTTTATTGTATGTTCACTTCCATTGGTTTTTTCAAGTTTCTATATGTTGAAAAAAAATATTTGAGACTGAGAGATGTGGTTTATTATTAATATCGTTAATTTTAAATTTTTTATGATGCTCCATTAGAGCATAAATTAATACCTTTGTCATTTTTTTGGACCCTCGTTATAAAATAAATAGTGGTTCGTGGTGTCTTTTTAGTGGATGTTATCATAAACATTTCTAAATTTCTAGTTTTTATTTATATAGCAATAGTTTTAAAAAACCACTTCTAATTCATGTAAATTTATATAAATTCATCATCATTTAGTAGTGAATCATTTCATGGTAGTTTAAACACATGATAAATATTTAGTGGTAGTTTTTTTATAATTTTTATATTTTTTAATTTATAGATTTTGATTATTTAATGTTTATTATTATTTATTATAATTATTTATCATGAATATTTATTATTAAATATTTAAAATTATAAATAATTACGAATAGTCAATTATTGATTATTATTTCCTAATTATTTACTAACTATTATTTTTTTTATTTTTAATATATACTCATATATATTTTTCAAAATTTATACATGTATATATATATTTTCCAGTAAATATAAATATATATGAATAATTATTTGTATATATATATATATTTAAATATATTATATATTTTTCATTATTTTTTACATATTTCATATTATATATCATATATCATATATTATTTATTATTACTTATTATTATTTATTATTTATTAATTATTACTATTTATTTATTTTTTATTACAGATTATTATTATTATTTAAGTTATTTATTATTTATTATTAGATATTTATTAACAATTATTGGTAATTATAATTATAATTATTTATTATTTTAAAAAATTTAGAATGATTATTTACTAGTTATAAATTATTTACTAATTATTTATTATTACTATATATATGTATATATATGTATATATTTATATGTTTTTATATATATTATGTGGGTATATATTTATATAATTATATGCATGTATATATATTTATGTCTCTTTATATGTGTATATGTATACATATATATATATAATTGCATTCAATTATATATACATATAAATGTATATATATACATATATATAAATAACTATAGTTATGTAAATTTATTTTTTGTTATATATATTAATAGTTATTTATATGAATGTATGTGTTTTTATGTATATCTATCAATATTTATATATATTTGTATATATTATATATATTATTTGGGTATTTGTATATATATTTATGTTTGTGTGTATTTATGTATATTTGTATATGTATATATATATATAAAATTATCTTTAATTATATATATATATATGTGTGTTATGCATATTTTCTATTTTTATTTGTCTATATATATATATTTATAAATATTCATGTGTATTAATATATATTTTGTGGAAATATATATTTATATATATTTAATATTTTGTATATAATGATATTTTTAAATATATATATATGTGTGTGTGTATTTACATATATTTATGTTAATCTATTATAGTTATATATATTTATATATAATTCTATGTATTTGTATATATATATTAATTTATTTATATTTATTTAAATTTATATTTTTTTGTATATATTATGTGTGTATATATATAATTTTATATTTAATAATATATACTCACACACAAATTTATATGTATTTATAAGTTTTTAAATATATTTATGTAAATTTATTTATATGAACATATATTTGTAGACATTTATATCTATTTTTCAATATTTATATACATTAATCTATATTATGCTGATATATATATAGGTATTTATAAATTATGAATAATTATATGTATATATATGCATGCATTTATATGTATTTATCTATATATGTATATATATTTATAAGTATATTAAAGTCTATTTAGTTGACACATGAAGGGTATGGAGGAGTGGTAAAGACTTTGCAAAATAATAGGCAAGAGGTTAAAATCACTCCCAACACATATATATGATTGATTTTATAGAGTAAGTATAGTGGTTCATGGAATGGTGGGCCTTAGATTGGGTGGGTCCGTGATAATTAATAATAAATTAACAAAATGAAAAAAAATTAAAATACAACAAAATTAAAATTATTGTTAATCAAACGACCACTAAATAAAAAACTACTATGAAAAGATTTGTGACATGTAGATATGAGAAACCATTAGAAGAAATCACACATTATTTTGTACCTGTTTAAACCATCCTGAATCCCCTTTTTTACTTGTAGTTCCTCAATGCTTGTATTTAACAACCAATTATCATAGGGCACACTTGATTTCATGTAACAGTTTTAATAGGTAAGAAATTCATGAAGTGTCTACATATTACGGAAGTGTAATACTTATTTCATATTGATTATTCAATTCATTGTTCCTCTAAGTCATTCTTCAATGACTTTTATCCTTTTATGATGAAGTAAGTTAATAAAACAAATAAAAGTTTCATTTTAGTTGATTATTTGTTCGACTAATATTTTATTAATGGGTTTAGAGATTTTTCATCAAATAATTGGTAAAACTACTACAATACTCTGAAATTATTTATCTATTCCATTATTATCATGGAATTAGTTTCTCGTGGTTATATGATATCACATGTTTGATCATTGGCTAGAATAGTGAAATGTGTGTGTATGTATTTATCCCTTTAATTTTTTTTTCATTTAATATTGTCAACATTAACCAATATTCTTTGGTATCATAGTGAGGATTATAAGAGACCATCTATTAGGGATGCGTGGATAGATTATATGATTTTGTTCATTAATCACTATTTTCAGAATAATAATAGGATAAATATGAATATGTCTTCCTTGAAAAACATTATTGAGTATTACCCGAGTTATTAACCTAGCTATATTCCCTTGTAAACATTGGAGGGGTTATGAAACTATTGTATAGGTGGCACTTTCATGAGGATGATATAGTAAAGAATGTTATAATTTGAATCTTAAAGTAGGGTGTGTAATGTTTCATTAACATAAAAAATCGATGGTATGTACCATTATTCATTTCAGGTTATACATACTAACTAATTTTTACACATTTGTAATATAATATGAATATTTTTTTAATAACTGAGATATGTAATTTTGTTACTATGGTTGTAGTTTGTATGAGGATGTACAAAAAAATATACAAGACTAAAATTTTTCAGTGAGTAACATCATGAAATTTTAGAATATAATATAAATATATATATATATATATATATATATATATATATCTCATTTTATTATTTTAGTTAGAAAAATTTTATAAGAGGTTTATAAGGAAAAATGATTTATATATGGTAGATTCAAATCGAGACATAGGGAAAATTACCATTATTAACGGTTAAATCTCATACCAATTGTTCTTTGATGAAGAAGTGTGGATTAGGGAAACTATAACTAAGATCTCTATGTTGAAGTGCCTGGGAGACATCTTTACTTCCACATGAGGTAGTCATATTAAAAAATTATAATGTTCTTGAATAACACTAACTTAAAACGCACAACATTAATGTAATATCAGGTAGATCCCATAAATTGAGGGGGAAAATCAATGGTTTTCCACCAAAGGTTGGTTTCCACAAACTTTAATTGATTAATTTTATTAAACAAATGACATATTTAAAAAGTTGAAAAAAGCAGTGAGAAAAGGTAGAAGAGAGGTGGACCAGTTTCCAGGGGTGGTTTTCCTAAATAAATCATTTAAACATCACTTTTAAAAAATTAATATTAAATATATACAGAAATATTAAATTTAATAGATATTATAAATGATCATCCATACCAGTCTACACTAGAAAATCAATTCATCATGGTTTACCAAATTAAAATAATTTAAACCCATTAATAATAGATTTCTAAAAGTAGAAAAGTAATCCAATACAGTTGTCAGAAATTAATTACCTCAATCATGATGATGTTATTTCATAATCTACATAATTTATTCCATGAATAAATAATGAATAAAATAAACATAATGCCAAAACCTATTACTGTTGAGTAAAATTATCTCACGGGCGAAGAAAAATTCAAATTTATTAGAACACATCCCCATTAAATAATTATTCTCTATCTTATAGGCATATCTAATAATATTTGTGTGATAAAAAATGATAAATAAAACCAATTTTAGAGAGAATATAATTAAAGTGAAATATTAGAGAAACAATAGTTGAATTAAACTATAAATACTATGACGTCACAAGAAAATATAAAAACTAGAGAGAAAGAATGAAAAGACTAATCTATGAAGAATGATCCCAATGTCAAAAACATAAGATAATACATCCAATGGTGCCTAAATTATCCACTCCTCCATGGAAAAAATCACCTTTATAATTCTGGAATTCAACCATAGGTGTTTAGTCCAACCACCACTAAAAACCCTGAGGTAAGGCCAAAAATGCTTCTCTAGCATTTACTGAAAGACCCTATTTATGAGGTCAATGTAATATTTATATCCTGAATTGGTTGGAGTACAAATTTTTTTCACAAGTATTATCCTTTTTATAATGTAAATATACTATCTCCACTACAAATCCCTTATGTCCTACATGAAACTCAATCTTTTTATGGAAATAAAAACTCAGTTTTACATTGCAAATCTACCTTACATCAACCCATTGTATATCTTCTCTGCTCCATCCTCCCATTTAGAATCTTGGGTTATCTACTCCATGGAATGGTGAAAATTGTTCACATCTTTCTATATTTCCATGTTTTCAACAAAATTGTCCTTATTTCCACAATAATTTTGGTCTACCAAAAAATATTAAAATAATAAAATAATCAAGAATATTATAATAAATAAATTAAAACCCAATGAAAACAAATATAAAATCTCCTTAAAATTTATATAAAAATAGAGATATTAAATGGAGAACACGTTCAATTCATAATGAATACAATTTAGTTTCTTGGTGTATCTGTGATTACATCCCCAACCACATCACATGGACTCCAGGCAGGGTCATCATCATTTTCTTCTACCCAATATGAAGATAGGGTGAGATCTATATAGTATTTCCTCAATAGTAATGAAAAGATTACATAACATTTACTTAGATATAAAACACTAATTATCAAAAAAATTGGTATTGTGATACCCACCAAGTTATTTAGAGATAAATATTTTATGACCTGTAGATTCTCAAGTATCCTGTGATGTTGTTATATATCCCCATACAGATGAAACTCATCATGAAGATCCACAAAAATTTAATTTATTCATTAACAATTTTTTTAAAATTGAAAATATAATTATACATAAATTATTTACATACATTTTGTTATTAATTTAATTGATATATATTTTCTGTAAATTTCTTATTTTCATATTCTATTGTTTTTTACGATGTATTATTAGAATAAAATTCAAACATAAAATAATATTTATAGTGTATATTTTATAAATATGTAAATATTTACGTATAATTATTAATGATGATCAAAGGTAATTATAATAATTATAATGAATTATTGAAGATTATATTTTCTATTTTTTAGTAGATGTAGTCAATTAATATAATATATTTTCAAAAAAAATAATTCAATATTGTAAAAATCATAAATACTATAACAAAACATTAACCTCGTTGAATTATATTCAACTTTTATAGTTGCAACATGATTTTAATAAATGAAATGTTTGTGATGGATAAATATATCTAATAGATTTGAATGGATGAAACATGATTTGTTGTGATTAGTCGTGTCAATTAAAAATATTATTTTTTATTATTGAATGTTGATATTTATGTTTGAGATCTTTAAGTAAAATTATAAACCTCCTCTAACTAAATGACATTACATTTTCATTATTTGGGAAATTTTATTTCAATTTTATTATAATAAATTTATTTTTAATTTGATTTTCTTAAAAATGCCCATAAATGAATATGTCAATATATCTGGAAAATAAATAATTTCTTTATATACCATTATATGAAATACATAATTATTATTGTGGAAATATAATTTCAATATGATATTTTATGGCCCAATACAGTCTACCTCAATAATAATTTAGTTTGTCACAACTTATTCAATCATAGTTTTTCTTTTGATATAATAATCAATCATATATTTTTTTATGTTTAATATTTTCTTATTTTCCATAGATATGTTCTTATTATTTCAAAACATTTTTCCATAAAAATATGAAAATTATTTTGTTTGAAATAATACTTCTAAGATAAAATTATTTTGTAGGATAATATTTTTCATCTGGTAATGTAATTTGTTTTTTAAAATAAATAAATAAAACCTAGATTATAATCATTAAATATAAAAATATCTAAGGAAAATGTTATATTTTTCATAAATAAACATATTTGAAACTTCATTTTTTGAGAAAACTATTTTGGAATAGATATCCATCCACAAACTATTTTGGGAATGAATTTTTAACCTCTTTATAGAAATAAAATCTATCAAATATGTCTTATTTTTTTATATAATGGATATTTGATTCATTTAAAATTGATAAATATCAATGTGAAAGGTTAGTATGATGTCAATTCTTGATATTTCATGAAAGTTTTCACAATTCCCTTATATAATCTTCTATATATTGTTTTATTATAAAAAATCCCAAACAAAATTATAATATGGATGTTGTATTATTTGTAAAAACCTTGAAAATAATGTGTGTTCTCCATGCATAATTATTTTATAATTTCTATTGACATTTAAAAAACATAATCATTTTTGGTGTCATTTTGAAAATTTATTTTGTTTTTCTATATTTTTATCATTTGTTTATGTTTGGACATTATTTTATATGCTTAATATGCATATTATTATTTTATCATGATTTTATAATTTATTGTTGAATATGGATTTTGGGATAAGTCAACTAGGAAATAATAATAATGTTATCATAACATATAATATCACACTGTTTATTTCAAATAACATTTTATGTTTTTCATTTCCTGTACAAAATAAAATATTAAATAGTAGTTTTAATATTCTAAATGATGTATGATTGTGGATACAAAAAAATTCATAACTAGGTTTTTAATAAATTTATTAGTTGAAATATTATGTTTTTAATAAATTGTATTGATCATGGTTCACTAAAAATGATTAAAAAATTAGAAAAAAAATCATGGAAACCATGTGGTCATGAATTATGTGATGTTTATGTATAGAAAAAAGTTTTTTTACATAAAATTTACGTTTAATTTTTAATATTTTTTAATAGTTTTATTATTAATATTGGGTTCCCATAGAACATGGTTTGATAAACATGAGTAATATACAATGATATTTGGTTATGAAATCATCATGTGTAAATTTCATGTATTTAAATGAACATGTCAGTTAATAAAACTAAATTATCATTACTTTAAAAGTTCTAAATTGATTAAACATATTATATAAGTTATAAACATCATAGTAATTATGTTTATTTTACAATGATCTAGAATATTCCATACACATAAATAAATATTTTTATTAAGATATTTTAAAAATGTTTTATTAATCCAAAAAAGTTCTGTTTGATTATCATTAATGTGCTTAAATATGATTATATTGAGATTTTTATGGTTTTCTATATTGTTTTGTAATTATCTATTTTGTAATATTGTAGGAAGAAAAAATTATTTTCATTTTTATATTATACCTTTTAGTAGTGTTTGGTGTTATATTAAAAAACTAATTTATTTTCTTAGCATAGTAATCAATTGAATAAAAAAATTGATAAACATTATATGGATTTTCATATAGAATATATTAAGTGTTAAAACTATTCAATAATTTATAATGGATTATTTTGAGATCGTTCAATATATAAGAATTATTATATTAAAATAATTATATGTTAAGGGAATTTTTTTTAGTTTATAAAAAATATAGAATAATAAAATTACATATATTTTTTAAATAAATTAATACGAAAAAGGCATTTATAATATATTATTACTCATATAATATAATATTGTTGTCTTATATAATAATATATCAAAATATTATTCCTTTTAAAACTATATATTTTATATAACAGTATGATTTTATTTTAGATTATTTACATAACCTAGAATATATTTTTGAGTGGAATTTATTGATAAATTGATGCGGTGTAGTTTTTTATGTTCTAGTAATAAAATGAATATATTATTAAAATTCTCACTCTTGGCGATGGAAAATCATAGAATATATGTCTTTAGATTGAAAGGGGGAATAATAAGAGGCATAAATAATACAATATTTAATTGAATAATGATTTTTCACATTTATGTTATAGGGTGTCAACTGAAGATTTGGATATAATAATGCATTCCATGGAAACAATTTCCATGCATAACTTGCTATGCCATGCTATATTTGTTTTCAATAGTTTTTGTCACCATTATAGGATTCATAATTTTAAAGAAATTTATGAAATTTATGTTTTATACAATGTTGGATATCACATTAAAGTTTATGATTCAGTGAGATCACTATAAGATGAGTTTATGTAAGGTGAAGTGAAGAGCTTCATACAAAGAAGATCAGTGGATATTATAACATCAAGTATTGGATGACTAAATAAAGAGATATAAATATTCCTATGAAGATGATCTGAAAATATATTAGAGACTTTTATAGGCCTATGTTAGCTCATTAAGAAGATTAATAGTGTGATACATGAATAATTTTTGGAAGAAAAACGGTGTAGAACTCATAAAATGACTAGTTTGTGAAGACCCCTTATATGGATGGAGAATCACATGGGGTATCAAAAAAATATGGATATTTTGACACGAGGTAATGAAAAATGATGTGTCCATTAGCCATAATATTTATTTTTTACATAGGTATGAAGATCTCTTTGAAACACTATCCCAACCAACGGTCTGGTGGCCGAAACCTCAATATGGTGTTTCCTATGGATTCCACATATGATAAAGAGTTCATAACAAGTTAAGAAACATTATCTCTATATTTTTCAAGTAGATTATTTAGGTAATATTGATAAGATATATTTATAATATGATTAGATTTAAACATATCATATACTTTTCACATGGGTGAAGAAAAATGAAGATAAAGCATTAGGGTTATATATAATGAATGAGAATGATGTGATCCCACAACATTGTTATGGAGATTTAATAGCATTAAATATATCATTGGAGACAATAAAATTAACACTGGCGTAGATATTAATGGATTCATAGAAATTATATGTTCGTGTAAATCTCTATGTAATGTATTTTGTTTCATGTTATGATTGGGATATGAAGTAGTTTATTTGAAATTTCATTGATTCAACACAATCCAAAGAGGTTTTAATCTAACAAATACAAATTTAGTATAACATATTTTACATTTATGTAAGAAATCGTGACCCAAAATTCAAATTGTTCATATTGATCTACTGAAGGTAAATGATCAGTTTACTTGTATATTAAAACATCACATCATAGCCCCACACAATGAACCCTTATCATTGTTACAGGGTAGTTTTAGGGTGAATTAGATTCAATTATTAGAGGCCCATGAATGTTTAATATTGTAAAATATTAGGATATTGAGGAAACTAAATTAAAAACATGAATTCCATTATAAATGTTGAGTATATACACTATATACTACATGCCCATGAGGAAATAATACTACTTAAAATCCCTTTGTCTTATGGTAGTTATTAAATTCGTTGAGACATTATAATATAGTGAACTGTCCATTTCATAATAATTTCCCCGAAGATATATTGTGATATAGCCAACGCGATTGGAGACACATAACCATGCTAAAAGGAAAGAGAATAATTTTTTGAATTTTGAGATAATTTTTACATGGAGTTTGGAAATGAGTGTAATTGAACCTTATGTCTTGATGGATAATATCACACTATAATATTATATATTTCTATTTGATTACTAGAATCATCTTATGATCTTATTTACTTTATAAATATATTGATATCATATTCCCTCTCAATTTGGGAAAAAATAAGGATTTAAATTATAAATAATAAGTAGTTTACTAGATTAATTTGTATATAGATTTAATGAGGAAAATATATAATGAAAAAGCATAAAATTGGGGAATAATGTAATTTTGTGGAATATTAATGATGATATAGATATTTTATATATTTTTCTAAAACGATAATTAATTATACCAATAGAGGATTATATACCAATGTCTTTCTATCTATTATGTCTATTAGGTAAATGGATACTCATTGTGAGAACATTGATAAATATATATCTACCTATCTAAGTCATTCTTGAGAGACTGTGGGTTTATGCGTTGTCGTGAACCAACTCTAGTCACCTAAGAAAACTCGTGGTAAGGTCTAAAGGGTATTCCTGATCCCCATGAGCTGTAAACTAGTTCAACGACATACAAATTTGATCAAAAGATAATTATTTCTCCAATTACACATAAATAACCAGAGAACTTCCAATAGGAGTTATGGTATGATCACTCTACTAATCAGTGGTCCATGTAAAATGAAATAAATAGTTTCATAATTTTGGAGAAAAAAGGGAAAATATAAAACATAAATGGAATAAAATGACAAGACTAACATAAATCAAATAAAAATGAAATGAAATGTGATGTTTCTAGATATATATAAATGGTATGATAAATAAATAAAATAAAAACTATTTCTACCCATCTCCATGTTCCATGTTAAATTTCTACATATATTGCCTCCAATGATCTAAAACCAGAACATGGTGATCAAGAACCACTTCCAGGATGAACATAAACAAAATCCAAATGTATATGTCTAATAAAATATTCCAATAAAGTTTTCTCACTGCACTCCATTCAAGCCCATTATAGATTATAATTACATAACGTTATTTTCAAAATACCAATATGAGGGTAAAATCATTAATATTTTTGAAAACTGAAAAAATGTAATTTTTATTTAAAACCATTTATTTAAAACCATAGGACTTTCACATTATAAAATTATATGTTTCATTAATATTTTATGGAAAATAATCATTTACCCAAGTGAAAATATTTAAAAACTTATTTAATCATCCCCATATGTTTGAAATAATAAATAATTTAAATATATAAAATCAAATTTATTCTCTTAAAATAGAAAAATTCATTTATTCTATTAAAAATGAAAATTCAACAACATTAATTAACCATCATAATTTTATGTAAAACTATAATAAATGGAATCATAAAATATTCATTGACAACTAGAATAAGAGAAAAATAATAACAGACCTCATAGTATAGTCACAGACCATTGATCATGGGAATGCCTAGGAACATAAAGGTTTATCCAGGAAAATAATAAAAAAACCATATAAATAGTGCACAATGTAATCCAATTTCCCAAATACTCTATCTTACCACAACTTTCCTAGGTATTTTGTGTATCCCCATGTAGGGCTAACAACCAATTCTATCTCACTCTATAGACTATAATCATCAACTAGTGACACATTTGAACCTAAATAACAAACATAGGTTATCTTGGTTCCCAATGATATATATATATATAATAGATTTGATCACTAAAAAACAATATATTGATAAATATTATAATAACAATCTATAACATACTCCCACATCTAAAGACCATATATTGGTGGCCCTATTCTTTAGAATACAATATTAAGAATATTTAATAAACATTCCCCATAACGAGGACCATTCCTTTAAAACCGTACAAAATATGAAGTTTCACATATCTAGAGTTGTCATAATCAAGAAACTTCACCTCCTAAAGTGAAAATTCTCTTTCAAATAATTCATTTTGTAAAAACATATTCTAATATCCATTTATAAAAACATATCATAATAAACATGAATCATAAGTATATCAACCATAAAAATGATCTAAATTAATTTACAATGATTCATGTGTGAAAATAAATTGAAAAAAAAACATTGGGAATTATTTAGAAAATTAAATCATATGTTTATTTGAATAATTCATCGGATTATAACAAATTAGTTAATTTAGAAATCACTATATACATATTTTTTTATAGAAGTTTGAACTAAAATAAAATCATAGGGAAATATCCTTAAAAATAAAATAATAAAAAATGTAAATCAATTTCATTGAAATCAAAAATAACTATACATATTATAGATTTTAATGTATTCAATAAAAAATTAGAAGAAGCAAGAAATCATAGTTTTCAAACTGATGTTTTATATAAGGGGGAAACCTACACTAAATCATCTCCTCGACTAAGAATTACCCAAATCTACCTCAATTTTTTCTATAAATCCATAATAGGCCAATAGAAAACCAATAACAAAGAAAACCCCATTTAGAATTCAATTCAACATGATCTCTAGGTTGAAAAGTCTATATATTAGGTTATGAATAAGAATAAGAAGGATGGAAATGAGATGGATATGAGTTGTAGAGTGTAAAACTTATAGATCATCCTCAAACATGATATAAACATAATAAATCACCCAGGGGGAGAGTGAAATTAAGGGGGAGGCACAAAGTGTCATAACGCTCTAATAGAAAAGGAATGATATAGTAAATGGGTAAAATTCAGGGAAGGTAGAAAATTCATTTCCCATATCCATTGAACCCTAGAAGTTAACATTTTTTGGCCCCATGGTTTACCAAATTGTGTGAAAATGTTTCATCCCTAACTAGAAAATCCAGGACAAGATGCATGGTTTGGCTAAACAGCTCAGTAAACTATTCACCACTTGTTCATATAATAATATAATATGTGGGGTTAATCACATAGTTTGATCCATACTATTTAAAAATATATGTGAAAATAGTACAGACACCTACGATAAAAACTATATCTTTTTTCATATCTAGGTTTCAAGGTTTTCCCTGAACATGTGAATACTATGTGACATGGATGGAAATAAAAATCCTCAAGAATTCGAAGAAAACAATAACTAGGAGAAAGGAAAAATAATCAAATTATATAAATTGATAAATTAATTAGAAAAATTTTTGGGGTGTAAAAAATCTCCCCAATCTAGAACTTTCACAACAAAGAATGTTTTAGTATAATGAATTTATCACGGAAAGAGAAATAATGTTCAACATTAAATTCAAGAACACAAGAAACACCCTGGAATCTGAAAAAAATGAATCACTTGGATAAACTCAACTACATTACTTGAATGAACTCAATGATCAAAATCAATAATCGGTTTCTCTATAATCAATAAAAATGTAGAGCATACCTCAAGTATGAACCTTTTTACTCTCATGACACTATAAGGGGCATTGAAGTGGGTTAAGGAAATTACTTCAGGGAAAATTATAAAACCTTTAATAGGGTAATATTGGGTAAATGGGAATCCAATAACATCCTCAAATAGTTACACACTACTTCTTTTACATGATAATAGGAAAAGAAGGAATCAAAATGGTTATATACCAAATATATAAGACTTCCTCTAACACATCAAATCTAAAAAAATCATTATCATGATCTACAGAAAGAAAAATATACATTCATGAAGATGGTTTAAAAAAATTAGAAACTAAAAATCAATTCACTTATAATTTAGAATATATCAAATAAGATACCACATCTAAAGGGTCTGATATTCATATGTCCTCACACAATGAAAGTCAGGATAGACTAGATAGTGAGGGAATAGGCGTAATAGAAAATACCTCAATTAAAAGATACATGGATAATGAATATGGAAAAACAATAGATGAAATTTTGGGCCATGGGTGAAAAAAACTATAATCTACCATATCAGTATGGGAAACAACTCTACAATAATGATTCACAAATTTATATCAAGGGATTCTCACAGAAAACTCAATAGAATATAACTTCCAAAACAAGACTGAAATCACCTTAAAATTAAACAATTCATGAATAATTGATGACTAATTTAATTCACCAAAAACATAAACATCCCAAAAGTAATAATTCAATGAGATACACTATAAACATTAATTACCTCAATGAATTTAATCCATCCAAACAAAAAGAACATGAATCCTAAAACTAAAATATACATTGAATTCAAAAACAAAACCTATAGATCACCATCATAGATAATCTTTCTACATAGTTGGTGCCTTATTGAGAGGGATACTAAAAATAACATGAAACCTAAAATCATGAAATCCCTTTCTATGATTGAAATTAAAATTTTCAAATCAAACTATAGAAAACAATTCCATTAAGATAAACAAAAACATTTAAAAGAATCAGTCCATGAAATAAATTAATCTTTAAAATCACTTCTTGTAAACAATTCATTCCATTAAAAATAAAAAATAATTATTTAATTATCATTTGAATTTTTTATTCCCCTCCATCACTAATTAATTTCAAAATATTTATAAAATACACATCCCTTTTAAAAAATAAAATCAAATATGAATGGAAAATATTTTTTTTTGAAAATACTCTATAAGAAAATAATATTTTAACAAATAAAAAATTAAAGAGTTGTTTACGGAAAAATTATAAAATATTAACCTATAAATTAACTCAAAATAAAATCCACTATCTTAATTTATGATATTTAAAATTAATATTTTAATACAATTTCAATTTTAAACCTTCAAAGTAAAAAATGAATTTCTAGAAAAAAAGCAAAACAATATTGTTCAAACATTTCAAATGACAATCTTTTCAAATCAAAACCAAAACCATATGTTATAAATTTTACTCTTTATAATTAAATAAACCACAATATAAAATGAAAATCCATTCAAAATAAAAATAATTTAATAAAGAAAAATCAAATATCCATTTATTATTAGAATAGTTTCATGAAAAATAATAACCGATTCACAAAAAACAAATTTCATTGAAATATATTTTTATAGAAACCAACATTTTTAACTCACATGTGAAAAAAATTAGTTTAAAAACTGTAATCACAATACATATACAAAATTCCATAATATCATCAAAACAATCTCTAATCTGCCTCAAATTTTTGAAATCAACATTACAAGAAATCATTATATTTTACGAGGTATAAAAAATTTAATGTCAAGGGTTTTGAAAATGTTAATGGTTCAGTCATATAGTTTGGAAGATCATGAACTAACCATGTAATTTTCAAAGTAATGTTTCTAGAAGCGTGAACATTGTACCAGTAGTGTTTTACATACTATGAGAGATATACATATGCATTTAATTCTACTTCCAAATAAATTTCAAATCCCAATAAATATAAAAAACTACGAAAATAAATAAATAACATAATATAATAAATTTAGATTAAAAAATATCAAAAATAATAAAAAATGAGTCACTAATTCTTGACTCAATTATTGAAAACCCCTAGTAACATGGGTTTTATCATGATACGTGTGATCATGCCCCTATTCATGATACACCTCATAAACATCGATGAATATATATTTTATGTAATATAATCCCTAAATAAAAAATAACTTTGATACTACATTTTTGGAAACAAACCTGGTATATCCCTAAATTTAGTACCGATAGTGGCCTTTGGTAGTGTACAAAAGGAATTACCATTCTCCAAGGGATGGAAACTTATTCCAGTGAATCATGGAATAGTTAAGAGGGAAGCATCTCTCCAATTACACATACATAAATAATGAACTGCCCCTCAATGGTACAAAATAAACACTCTATTAATTATAGGTCCAAAAAATGAGATTATCTATTTCACAATTATTTATGACAGAATAATTCATGGTTTGGAAACACATTTTTATCACCTATGACAAACTAGTTATCTCATTAGGTCATAGAATTAATAATAGGTTCACCATTAAATTTCCTATAAAAACTCTTGAAACTCAACATCCATGATAGTTAATCTTGAATATTATTTTGTGGCTACATTCTAAAGAAAGCGGTCACTGGGTTTCCATACTGATGATTCTTTATAATGAATGTTAGTTAAATGTTTTGGATGACTGGTTCATCAAACCCTTAAAATGGGTAATTTTCCCCACTCTTAAAATCTCTCTGATATTTGAGATCTATTCATAAATCCTTTCCAAATACCAATCAAGGATTGGTTATCCTTTTTCTATTAATTTGATTGAAATAATGCATTGATATGAACATCATTATGGATTAGAGGTTCAACATGTTTCTCTTGTTAGTTTTTGATTATTTGGTCTAACTCTAATAATATAAAATATTGAGTCAATTGTCCACAAGTGAGGTGTTAGGTGTTGTGGTCACCCATGGTTGTAGTCGGTGTATTGGAGTTGGGATTAAGACCATGAAAGAGATTAATATCTATCCCTATAATAGGAATAAAAAAAATACCATTTTCATTTCTACCTAATGAGATATTTTATACCTTTTATGGTCTTCCTACAATGACTAATGGGGTTGTTTTCGAGGTCATGTAGCCATGTATAAAGGAAGTGTCTTTTATGTTCATTGGTCTTGAACCATATCCATGTAGGTTAATTTTAAACAAAATATTCTACTAGGATAAATGTTATTATAAATGGTTTGTACAAGACTTATGAATGAGTGACAATTTTTTGTTCATCCTAAATATAGATAATATTATCTAAGAAAGTGTGATATGATCTTAAAACTTTAGAGGCATCCCGTGATATTTTCAATATGTCAGTACATAAAAAATCTCATGATCATCACATGAAATATGAAGGATCATGCATAGAACAACATGAAATACCTCCCTGGCTCATCACTATTGGAATATCATGCTATTCATTTGAGTAATATTTGTATTTTCACAAGAGGAACTACTATATATTCACTATAGGCATCCCTATCTCATCCACATATGTATCCCCAACTCATCACCATAGGTGTGGAAGAATCATCTCTAAAGGCATCACTAGATCGTCACCAGAGGCATTCCACGATAATCACCAGATCCTCTACATGTCATCACTAGAGGGATCTCTTTATCATCACTAGAGGCATCCCTAGCTCATAAAAAGAAGAATCTATGGAATGTCACCAAATAAAGTTGATTAACCATATAATCATTAGCATAATGAGATCCTATTTTCATCAGATTTGGAGTCCTAGTATTTTCAATTTTTTTGATACCATTAGGTAGATTTTAAACTGAATTAGAGGCATATATTGAGGAACTATGATAATTATCTTGAGTCAATAATATTATAAAACAATTAGATAAAACTTAATCAAGGTTTATATGGGTAAATAATGTGGAGTATATTGACTAAAGGTGAAAAGGATGAAACCAGGGGGAGTGCCTCAACTCATGGTAAAGTAGGTCATTTTATGCTAAACATCTATATGAAAATGGATATTTGAGGTTATTTAGTTTGATACTCAAAGAGGAATTCTATAATCATGTAAGAATTGGAATGAATGCCTCTATAGTTGAAGTGGAATAGTTTATGTCCATATGTGAGGAATAGTCTATGCAGTTTAATGTAATGTGGTATGGACATGAACTGGGTATAATAAAATCATGCATGATGAACATGAATGTTACTCCTGAAAAACATCTAAAAAATTCATTACAAAATAGTCAATTTAACCTATATTCCAACATAAGTCCTAATCGACGTGAGAAAAAAGAAATAATTTAAGATCAATTGTATTTTATGAAAGTGAATTATGGGGGATTGAGTGGGGATAACACATTAATGGTACCTATATGAGAATCCTATGTCATGATAGGCACGGACATAGGAGACTGAGTGTTTCCTATGAATTAGTTATACCCATTGAATTAGAGTTGGGGCTTACACCTAGTAGGAGGCCCATTAGGAATGAATCTTAGATAAGGGTATCGACTCTTTGTTTTTTTTTTGGAATTGAGGGATCGTCTCAACTCATGGTTTTCTATGGAATCTAATAAGAGTATCACAAATAATAGTATTTTATGTTGAAATGATGATTATATCAACTCATGTAATTTACAAGGATAATTAGTTATAGATATTGAAACCAAAAATGTTACATACTCATCCAAATGTGTTTGTGGTATGACTCTCAATTTTTCATCGGGGTCAATGATGGAATCAAATTTATTACGATTAATTCTTAGGACGACATCCATTCACTATTTATGATGGGTAGTAATGGGGTTGGATCCACTGTGATATAGATTAATGGGATGATGATGAAATATACATTGGAGATCCTTTCCAAAGGATTAGGTGAATACATAGGACAATCAAATACGTATTCCCACATAAGAATCCTAATATAGAACTTAATGAAGGGGTGTTCTTATAATATTATATGAAGGGTTTTCATATAGGGAGTCCATGAAAGAGGTATCCACATAACACATCCATGTAGAGTGTGTGTGAAGGGACTTCCATACAGGGATGTTTGTATACTCTTCATAAAAAAACTATTCGATCAAAACTATTCACATAGTATGTTCTAAATAGTTCTTAATGAAGTTTATTCATATGATTTCATTATGAAGTCCCATCTAAAGAGATAGAATTTTTACTTTTCATGAGGGGTGTCTCTAGAAGTACTTTTTCCTGAATTCCCTATATGTTTTTATTTTTTTCATCTATGCATACTCTTTGGAGAATTTATTTTGTATTTATACAAAACTATGGGAAACTAATATCCTAATATAGAAGTCCAAATGGTAGTTTGTAATCACATAGTGTATTATCCAAGGAACGATACATTTTAAAGGAACTATGTGGTTAGAAAAAATCACTACCTGAGACCCACAAATATAATCTGTTCATGGATGGGAAAGGTGATTCAAGAAGGATTAATGTGGTCGAGTCACATCATGATTGATTACATCAGGAATGAGGTTCCTCTTAATGAATTACTGGATTTATCAATAATGATGTTTCACTTTAAATCATCCCAAAAAATGACACCACTAACTTCAAATGATGTTGATTCATGATATAAAGGGTGATTCATGATGGACTGGATCTATTTTGGTTAATAAATAACTTTCCAGGTGAAGGTTTTTCTTTATTAAATAGGATTTTCATTTGAAAATTTTTATCTAGGTTAGGGAAAATCCCAACGTAATTTTTTTAACATTTGATCCATAATTCCAATCGGGATCCCAAAAAAAGTCAAATTGAATCCTATGAAATGAGATACACTTGTGGCTATAATGTTCCCCCAAAAGAAGTTATTTTTAGAGGCCCAAAAGTCTCTATAAGACCCAATAAAATAATTTAATAAGGATTTATAAAACTTTTCATCAGTATTTTTAATATTTTATAGTGTAAACCTAGTGGGAGTTTCATACCACCATGTCACTAGATTGGGGAACATTTTTTATGAATATTTATCCCTCTGTGTGTGAGATGTCTTGTATCCAATGGAACAATAGGGTTTATTTATTGAAATTTAGAAACGTTTTCCAATGAAACTCAGAAAATATTTTTTTTAGTGAGGATGTTATCATATATTTTTTTGGAAAAATTCTTGGAATAAACATAATGGTCTTAAACAATTTAGTAAAAACAATCAAGGAACAACATTAAAACAAAATAAAACTAAATAATAAGAATAAAAAATAAAGTAAATATAGATGAATGTTGACATATCTATATGTAAATATATAATAGATAATAATGAAATGAAATGGAAACTACAACTTTCCATCTCCATACTCTATGTGAAATGTTGCCACTTAATACCTCTAATGAACCAAATTAGAACATGATGATTCTCTAATATATCAATACAGAACATAAACTGAACATGAACTGTATAGGTTTGAGTAAAAATTCTATGTATTTATATTTCCCACACACAATAATGAACATTATTAATTATTTAAAATTTATTATTGTTATATAATCCCAATAAAAATGTAATCTATTTTCTTTTTTGATAATTGAAAACATGGTATTTATTTAAAATAATTTACTTTAGGAAATTATTTACAGTTTCAAAATTTTTATGACTCATAAATATTTATGAAGATTAATCATTTTAGAAAATTAAAATAAAATTATAACCTTATTTGATAATTTCAATGTATGTGAAGTGAAAGACAATTCAAATTAAAAAAATAATAATTTAAATTCATTAAAAATGAAAATGCATTTAATATTTTGAAAATAGAGATTCCATAACATTAATGAACAATCATAATGATAAGTACTATTAAAATAATGGGAATAATTAGTTATTAATAGAAAATAAGCATGATAAGAATATAATCATAATCATAATAATATAATCAATGAATTGTAATGATTGGAATTACTAGGATATTAGGGGTTTCATGAGGATAATACTACAAAAGAATCCATATAAATAGTTCAAGTTATGATCCAATATACAATGCCATGTATCATTGTAAACCCATGATTACATGGATCAAAATAAGTGTTTTAGATTATTAAATTTCCGTGAATTTTAAAAAAATGTTTATATAGAATTATGGAAAAAAAATACATGAAAAAGTGAACACATAAAGAGAGTCTCAATATTTTCCAAAAAAGAGGTATTTAGGTTTTCACCTCACTTTTTTTCAAGAAAATTTGTTTTCTTTTAATACGTGTCCAATTTGGAATGTTTGAAATTTCAATAGTTTATACTCTTCCTCAGATTCTCTGATTTTTTTTGAAATCATAGGGTAAACATAAAAATACTAGTAAGAGGTATGAAAAATAGGAATCTTGATAGTCTAGTGAAAACCAGGGAACCCATTGAAAATATTGACTTTTTCTCAATAAAATATTAAACACATAAATAAAAAATTTATATATAATAAAATAAACCATTACAAAAAAATCATTTTATAAACCCTTATTATATATTGTTTAACTATTAAGGAATATTTATTCTTGTGGGAAATCATGAAAATATTTCTTGGAAAAAAAACTACTCACCTTTAAAATATCAAAATATTTCTTAACCTCGTGATATCAAAAAATTTATTTTTTTTTCTAAAATAATTTATATATCTTGGAGCATAATATTCAATTTTTTTTCCATCATGTTTTACCCATTTTAGAATAATTAAATCCTTGTTAATTCTATAAGAGTTTCTAACATGGTTTTCCACTTTTTTTCATCTCCAGAACCTAAATCATTACCCAATGAATTAGAGAGATATATTAGGTCCACCCAATATCATGATTAGAATATGGCTCAATAATCCTTATATATTGTTATAAAGTAATATATGATGAATAAAAATTTTGTAGTCTTTATCTTTTTCACTATTAAACCATTGAAAAAAATCAATTAAACCCATAATCGAGGAACATTTTCTTTTCACATAAAAATAGTGAGAAATAACTTTTTCATTTGAAATTTACTTTTTTTCAAAAAATATTATAATAATAAAAATAGTATTATATTTGTAAAATAATAAAAATTAATATTTATAATGAATATTAGCAATGATTTTAGGAAATGGTTCACAAATCATATACAATAAAAACATTATTTTCCCCTTTTATAAAAAATTCAAAATCACCTATACCATAAATGATAAAAAGAATCTATTTTAAACATTTTAAAGAAAGGGAAAAATATATAAAATGACCTTTAATAGTACATTATGTATAAATAATAAATTTTTTGAATTTTTTTGAAGAACATAAATTTTGAGTAAACAGTGTTTAAAAGAATTTTTTTAAAAAATGTTTTCAGGAAAAATACCTTATTTCTTAATGACTTTTAAATCAAAATAATATTAAGCGATAGAAATTGAAAACTATCATTAAAACTATTTAATGTTATTAAAAAAGGATAAAATACATCCATATGATGTTATATATACAACATAAAAGAAAAATGTTGTGAAAATTGATTGAGTTTCAAAAAGAGGAAATTGAGATGAAAAATCCCTTACCAATAGTTTCATCTAGCTGTTTTACATTTTCTAAATCATGAATCAAAAAATATATTAGATTATAAATGATTAAAACCCCTATTTAGGTTCATTAAATTTTAATTATTCCTTTTATTTCATTTATTAACTTGACTTTTTTATTTTCTAAATCATTTAATTTATATGAGTGATTTTGAGGATGTTTAGTTCATAATCCCAAAAAAACATCGGTAGGTTGAACATGGTAACTGTTTCGATTTTAAAATCATATAAATAATATAAATCACTAAATAATTATAATTTTTATATATTAAATATAATTTTATAACCATTCTATGTAAGGTGGTCATTAAAAATGAAACACATCATTTCATGGAGAGAATAGTGTGTACATATGTCTGAACGATGTATTCATTTTTTAATTGGGTGGAAAAAATATAAATATTATAATATTTTACATTTATTGATTCATAAATATGTGATAAATTTAAAATTTATTCAATATTTCCATCCTTATAACATGTTTTTATAGAAGATTTCAAAAATTAATGACATCACTTTCTGGAGGTGGTAGTCCACATGTACACACAAGCAACATTATTATTTTTCAACAGTTAGAAAGGTAATAAATTAAGTAATATATTTTCTTCAAATAATGATTATTGTATTATAAATATTATATTTATTCATTAATTACATCATTTTAACCATACATATGATTTGGCGATGAGAAACGAGAGACATCACTTTTTAGAGGTGGTGTGCACGTATGCATGAATGGTATTTTCTTTTCCAATAGGATGGGAAAGGAGATAAAAAGGGTTGTGACCTAAAAATTATAAAATTAATATTTATTTGGATATAATTTTATTATATTAGAATGGATAAATAATATTTTATGGATATATAAGATGAAATAAACATGAATAACTCATTTAAGAATTATACCTCTTCTTTTGATAACCTTCTTCGGTTTACAAATTAAACATTATAGGATAAAATTATTGTGAGATAAAAAACCTATATAACATGGATATTAAGGTTAAGAACATATTTTTTCATATATTAGGTGAGATAAATTTCTCAAAAGGTGATAGGAAAAGATGATAGGAGATTCCCTTTTAAAAGTGAAGTCAGTGGAAATCTTGAAAATGCATGAAATATTTATATATAACATCATTATAACTCAAAAAATGGATAATAAGGTCCATATATATCAATATGATAATAAAAAGTTATATGAAACCCAATAAATCAAATTTATTATATTTTTTGTTCCTTTTTAAACCTCATCTTTTTGTTTAACCCCCTCGTTAACACTATCTAACCTTAATTTTTATAACAATGTTTTCAATCTATAAGGGTCGTGAAAATAATTTAAAAAAATTAAAGTGAAAAAATGAATAATTAATGATATAAAAGATATTTTAATATCTAATTTTTTTATTATAGGACTCTAATGATTTTATAATGATTTAAAAATTATCGTTAAATAATAAATAACATTTAACGTTATCTTCATAATTATTCAAAAAATTTGACTTTAAAGTTATCAAGATAACCACATAATTCGAATTAAAACACTTAAATAACCACTAATACTTTAAAAGTATCACTATTTTTTTAATATACTAAATCATTAAAATATTTTCATTTTTATTATTTTTAATATGATTTATTTTATTTCTCTTATTCATGCACAACCGTCATATCAGCGATGCATAATTCGTTTAAATAATAATATTATATTAAATATTTATTAAATAAATTACTATACATAATTATGGTCATATATTTTCATTAATAACATATATTTTCTCTTATTATATTCATTATGACATATTAAGGACATAAAATGATGGAAAATGACATTATTTTAGATATAACATTTTATTCTCTTGGAAGGGAACCATGATTTCCAAGGATGCCACCAAAAATAGACCAACATGTATTCTAGGTAGATCCATGTATATTCCACATAAATAATTTATAAGTATTGAGTTATTTTCTAAAGACCTAGAAATTCCACATTTTTTTAAATTATTTTGGAATATTACGGGTCTGTGAAAATTAACCGCACTTGTTTCCGAGGCCTGGGGAGCACAGAACAGAGTTTTGAACCTTTTTTAAGGTGCACTCAGTAAACAATTGGGTGGTGTTTTCTATCATTTTAACTCATGCTCTGATTAAAAATTGAAGGGCACCGTTGAATCCACAGTGCTGAGATTTTCTTAAGGGAAGCTTAACTTCTACCAGCAATGGTTGGATGAAAAAGGTAATTTCTTGGACTTTACAAAAAAATAATAAAATTACTGGAGATTGTTTCATTTTTCATTTTTTTCAACCGTTGGAAAAATGGTTGTGGGACCACGGTGAAACATCAAGACATTTAATGTCTTGACACTTATATTAGTGTAACCACACCGTTGGGGGAAATTAAAAGAATGAGTAAACTCACCATTGAGAGAATTAAAGAGGATCACAAATTATAATCATTAATGAACCTCATTAATTGTGCAGAGCATTGATCCTATCCTCCCCTCTATTTATTCTAAGCTTCAACTTGGGTTTTGGGAGTGCTATAAGAGGAAGCTCTAACAAATCCATGCCGACTTTCTACTCTAACGAATAAAGTGAACAGGAGATAGATGTTTGTGGGAATTGATGGGTGATGGAAAGAGCCAATAAACACCTTTAGATATGTACACTCCCTTCTCTTCTACAACCCCTTCCAAGGAATACAAGTTTGGGGGTTTATGCATGATTTCTCCCCTTTACCCCATTCTTTATTATTATTAAGAACACAGATCAACCATCCAATGGGTTGATCCGTGGTCATTCTTAAAATTAGGGAGGGTATTGTGGGTTTTTTGGTATAGGAGTTTTTTTCTACATTTAAGTATTCCTTCCTATGTTATAATGCTAACGTAGAGGGCTCATGCCAAATGAACAAGGCCTCGACCCTCCGCTGTTTTCGGTTTTGGTTGGGAATTTCGTGGACAATTGGAAGTTATGGTGGCATGCGGTTGTACTGGCTGTGTAATGGAAGGAGAAGAGATGAGCCTCTAGAAGCAGTAAGAGGAGGTTTTCCCTAGGGGCGCGTCTGCGTGGAAAAATCCATGGCCACAATGGGTTTCGACACTAGTGGAGGTGTGCCCCAGTGGCATGCCTGGGGGGTGAAGAAGCCGCAACCGCGATGGGCCGTGACGCACTGGAGTTCTGCGGCGCGAGCACTGCGCTGCGTGGAGGACTCAACATGTCGAGTGGGTTGACATGGAAGGAATGTTTAGGTCCATAGTTTGTTTGAGCTTAGGCCATATGCGGCTATACTTCATCCAGAGAGAATGTAGTCGGCCTGCAATTGTGGGTCGGGGGGATACTGGCGGGCCGCACGGCCATACGGGCCAGACTGAACAGGTCGGCCCATCTAGGAGAGACCGTCAGTCTAGCAGGCTGGTCCCGTAGCCCAGTGTGCCGATTCGACTAGGAAGAACTTTTGAGATACTCCACATAACTTTTGGATAAATTTTGAGTTTGGACGGATTGGACCGTACCTGAATCCAAATGGGCCCTCAGCACTCAAAAGCCTATAAATTACAAACCAGGTGTCCGGATGAACTGTTGTTTGTTGCGTTGGAACCCTTATTACATGAAAGATCATTAGGATAATTATTTGTGATAATTCATGCCAGATGAAATACGACCGATTTCATGATGTGTAGTTCTCCCAAATGTGGTATGTATGGACCCTACGACTAGCTCAGACATGAAGACTGCATATTTTCAATTATGTGTGACTTGATGGCCTAGTGTGAAGCACCTCTGTGTGACTTGGCATGCTCATAGTGGGGATCACCTTTGTATGACTTTGCAGACCCATAATACTCGACATGAGGTTTACCTCAGCAGGCCATGGTGGGGAGCGGCTCTATGTGACCCATCAGACCCCCCATAGACGATGGGTAGGAGTACCAAAGTGTTCAAGGTTAGTGGGAAGCAGCTCTGTATGACCTGATAGGACCACTGTACTCAATAAAAGAGGATTTATCGAGTAGCTGAGGTGTTTGATAATGTGATTGGTTATGCTACTATTACTACCCTTGAATATACCTTGAGTGAGATGTATTTTCTTTGTTCTTGTGATTGAGATTATTATATTTGTTTTTTCCATTTTCGAATTCTAGGAGACCTTCAGGGGTCTTGGGGTCCTTACTGGGTATTATTATACTCACCCCTACATGGGCTTCACCCGCACCTTGTTGTGTCTAGTGCAGACGACGAGCAGCTTTGACTGAGACTCGGGGAGTCCGAACCTAATGGTGGATGATGGTGACAATTGACGTGGAGAGCCATAGTCACGAGTTGTACCTAACCTTCATATGGGATCCTTGTCCAATGACCTCTAGATTTATTTACCCTTTTTATGTTTTTCCATTTTAGTTGGGCTTGTATTTTTGACCCTTTACTTTTAGCTGTAATTATACTCAATTATTCAATGGTTTGTTATTTCCATTTTTTGAGTTGGGACTTGGTTGGGCATGTGTGTGCATACAAGTATATTGGAAAATACCTCCCACTTATAGGTTGATGCCTTCAGTGCTAGTCACCAACCCCAAGCCATCGGGAGGCGGGCTTGGGGTTGTCACGGCACAGGCCTCGTGGGACGGGTCGTGAAAAAGTGCTATCAAAGGGTGGTCGGTTCCACCTCAAGGATTGGAATTCTATTTTTTTTCTTGGAGAAATAGTGTTAAATGTCAGGATTCTGACTTTCAGATTCAAGGAGTCTAGTGTTGGTGTGGAGATCGACGTATCCATACACTAGGACCTTGAATTCTTCTTTTCAGCTCAAATCATGAAAACAATGGTTTCATAAGTGTCTCGTTATTTTGAATGAGAGTGAGCTAACCAAGTATAATGTTCTAACCATGGTACATCTTTCCCTATGTTAGGATGCCTCCACGTGGACCACCAGCTTGGATCTTGAATCGAGGTCATGAAGACGGCCCGCCTAGAAATGAGGAATCCATTCAGGGACCAATGTTTGAGATGGCCCCACCAGGTGGTGCACTAGTGCTACCACCACCTGATGGCCAACATCTACTAATGGAAGTTCCAATATAGGATGTTTGTTGGCTCAGTTCTCTACATGGGTTCCAGAGACATATATATCCCAAGTACATGGGAGAGATGGATCATCAGGTTACTGAGGACTGGCTAGAGGTTGTGCCATGGGTCTTCCTCTTAGTGAGGACATTGATTGACCAAATGGAGATCTTGGTGGTGAGCCTTCTGTATGGCTTGGTAGGGAGATGGTGGAGCTTGACCATCTAGACTCACGTTGAGGTGACCCTCACTTTGGTTGACTTCAAGAGGCTTTTCTGGGATGAGTTTTTCCCCAATACATTACGCTATGTGTGCTTTCAAGAGCTGCTTCACCTACAACAGGGTAGAGTGACAGTGGACCAGTGCTCGGAAAGATTTACTGAACTATCTCTCTACTCCATAGACATGGTACAAGACCTTTTCTTTAGGTCTTAAGCCTTCGATAAGGGAATCATGTCGGAGATCAGGGATTCGGCAGTGTCTCTCAGCATCATTACCCACGACAAGGTGTTGGAGAGAGCCCTTCTGATGGATAGATTATTGGAGGATCAGGTGCCCATAGATAGAGCTATTAGAAGACCCTTGGTGGTGGAGTCTTTGGTAGGCAGCAGACAACAAATGTGTGGGCCCAAGCAGGCTAGGTCTTTCAGAGGCTGACCCTAGGACTCAGGGTCGGCAGTGTGAGGCACCCAGGTCAGAGGGATTCAGACTGGGGCAAGGCTGTTATTTACGTGCAGAGAGCATGGAAATATGGTACATGACTGCCCGACCCACCATAGATATTACCAGAAGATGGTCGAGGGACCACTGAGGTAGTGGTCGAGGTTCAAGAAAGGTGGTTCCTAGGGCGGTGGACGTGGCAGGTCCTGCAGTAGGTGGTGGTCGACGATTTGGGGTTCTACCACCACCACCCCCAGTTGGTCCACCTCGACCATAAGGAGTAGGTGGACAGGGGAAAGCATAGCTCCAGGTAGCAGAAGCCTACAACCATGTCACTCTATATATGATTAGAGGAAAAATCTGTGTCTATTACACCATAGATTCCATTCTTATAGACACAGGTGTCAATCACTCATTCATTTCCATGACACTAGTTTGATGCTCATAGATTGCGATGGAACTGTTGGCCCGATCCTTACATTTAGACACTCATACGGGAGATGACTCGATGACTACACATTGGTTCGGGTAGTGTGATCTCACTCTAGGAGGTAAGAGCTTTGGCAGGTATAACCTAGTATCAACATCGATGCCTTATGATGTCACTTGGGTATGGACCAGCTATCCATAGTCCATGCTCTGATTGATTGTTTTAGGAATAAAGTGTGGTGTACCTGTGAGGATGGGATCAAGTTTTTCTTCACCAGTTAGGAGGAAACCTTTCCAACACGAGATGGGATCTCTTGAAGGAGGGTGTAGCCGATCACTAATTATTTGGCTATCCTCACCCATGGTTTAGTAGATGGGAGGAGTCTAAACTATCATGTAGTGGTGGACCAGTATGCTCATGTCTTCCTTAATGATGTTTCGAGACGACCTTACCTTAGATAGGTAGACATTTATATCAACTAGTACCTCAGTATGGAACCGATATCTACAACAGCATATCATATGGATCCCATGGAGCTTCGTGAGCTAAGAGTACATTTAGTATATTTTTAGAAGAAGGTGTTCATAAGTCCTAGTGTTTCTCCTTGGACATCAATGATTTTGTTTTCCAAGAGAGAATATGAGAGTCTAAGGATTTGTGTGGACTATTAGAGTCTAAAAAATGTGTCTGTGAAGAACAAGCATCCTCTACAGAGGATCAATGATCACTTCGATCAATAGAAGGGAGCACAGTGGTTTTTGAAAATAGATCTCAAATCCGGCTATCATCAGCATAGGGTACAAGACAATGATGTACCGACAACAGCCTTCAAATGTCAGTATGTCCGTTATGAGTTCTCGGTGTTGACCATTGGTGTGAACAACACTCTGGCAGTGTTCATGGGGCTCGTTAATAGGATCTTCTATCTTTTCCTTGATGGCTTTCGGGTAGTCTTCATTGACAAAATCTTTGTATACTCAGCATCAGAGGAGGAGCACGCCATGCACCTACTGATAGTTCTTGAAGCACTCTGAGAGCACAACCTTATGGAAATCTCTCGAAGTTCCAATTATGGATATGATAGGTCTACCTCCTAAGACATGTTATCTCAGAGGCTAGATTTGTAGTGGATCTGGTGAAGATAGAGGCAGTGCTTCTGTGAGAGCCACCCAAGAGTGTGGCCGAGGTGCGTAGTTTCCTAGGATTGGCTGGGTACTAATGAATATTTGTACCTAACATCTCTAGGTTACCAGAAAACTTTTTTTCTTTGACGAACAAGGTTTAGACTTTATTATGGATGGAGATGTTCCAACAGAGTTTCTAGGAGATGAGGAGGAGACTGACGAGTGCCCCCATCTTGAGGATACTAGAAGAGGGAATATAGTTTTTATTCTACTGCAACGTACTAGAGACCAGACTAGGTTTTTTCTTGATCAAGGAGGAAGCAGTGATCACCTACGGCTCACGAAAATTGAGATAGCACAAGAAGAACAACACTTCCCATGACCTAGACTTAGCAGTAATGGTCTTTATGCTCAAGATGTGGTGGAACTTCTTGATGGGTGAATGATTTACTATTTACTCTGATCACAAGAGTCTCAGGTATATATTCTCGTAGAAGTATCTGAACCTGAGATAGCGGAGATGGTTGGAGATCCTCTAGGACTACGACTTTGAGATAGTGTACACTCCTGGGAAGGGGAACATTGTAGGAGAAACACTCAGCAGAAAGTCAGGTCTATAGTTGTTGAGTGAGGCGACAGAGCAGCTTGCCACATTGCAGATATCCATCATGGATAGAGATGGAGTAGCCTACCTCCAGTCTATCACTGTCACTCCACCACTCATTGAGTGAGTTCGGGAGGTTTAGCTTAGGGACATTGACGGCGAGGCCCGACGTGCTCAAATATCCTCAGGACAGACTCCTGAAGGATTTTTTTATGGTGGGGAGCACATCATACTTTTCATAGGATGCACCATGGTACTAGTGATGCTACAAGAGGATGTGTTGAGGGAGTCCACACATCACATTTGGCAGTACATCTTAAAGTGGAGAAGATGTACCAGGACCTCTGATGTCAGTATTGGTGGCTAGAGATGAAGAAAGTGGTGGTATAGTTTGTATCATGATGCCTCACTTTTCAGCATGTGAAGACTGAGCATCAGGTACCAATAGGATTTGCTTAGCCACTTGAGGTTATGGAATTGAATTGGGATGGTATTTCCATGGACATTGTGATAGGACTACCATGTACGTTGAGGGACCACGATTCCATCTGGGTGATTGTTAACAAAATAACTATGTCGGGCCTCTTCCTACCCATCTGAGAGTAGGGATCAGTATAGAGCTTGAGATGCCTCTATGTACATGAGATTGTACATCTTCATGGGGTGCCATTGACGATTGTCTTAGATCATGACACACATTTTACATCCTTCTTGTTGAAGGGATTGTAGGAGGAATTAGATACTTAGCTACACCTGAGCACCGCCTTTCATTCTCAAACAGATAATCAGAGGGAGATACCAAACATACACTAGAGGAAAGGATTCATGCTGGCATCCTTGATTTTTTTCGTAGTTGGGAGGACCACCTGCCACTGGTGGAGTTCTCTTACAACCACAGTTATCACTCCACCATCGACATGGCTCTGTTTGAGGCCCTATATGATAGACTTTGTAGATCACTAGTATGTTGGACAGACTAAGGGGGGTCAGCACTTATGGGTCCACAGTTAGTACATGCTACCATGCAGAATGTGCATATCATCCTAGAGAGGATGAAGAATTCACAGAGCCAGCACAAGTCTTATGCTGAGAGGATATAGAGAACCCTTTAATTTGAGGGGGGATACCATGTCTTCCTACAGGTCTCACCCCAATGGGGATTTTGGAGGTTTTTCCGGGGCGACAAGCTATCTCTGAGGCTCATCAGACCATTCCAGATCCTTAGCAGAGTAGGTGAGGTGGAGTCCCATCTAGCTCTTCCCCCACAGATGCACCAGGTGCATAATGTTTTCCATGTGTCATAGATGTGGAGGTACATGCATGATCCATCGCACGTTATCGACTAGGGTGAGTTGGAAATCAACAATGGGGAGATGTTTACAGAGTTCTTGGTGGAGATAGAGGATCAACAAGAGTGGGTCCTTTGTGGGCGGCCAATTCCTCTGGTGCAAGTTTGTTGGAAGAACAAGAATCTTCAAAAGAGAACATGGGAGTGTGAGGCTCAGATATATGCTCTCTACCCCCATTTGTTCCCCTAGTTTTATAGTAGGATTCAGGGATGAAAATTCCTAAGGTGGGGAGAATGTAAGGACCCAAAAATTATGTAGATTTTATTAAAATTATTATGGATTATTTTGAGTCTACAAAAATTGACGGCAAATACTTCTGAGGCCTGAAGAGCTCAGACTGGAATTTAGAACTTTTTTTAAGGTACATTTAGTAAATGTGCAGGTGGTGTTTTCTATATTTTGAACTCGTGCTCAGATTAAATATCTGAGGGCACCGTTGAATCCACAGAGCCGGGATTCGCTTAAGGGAACCTTATCTCTGACTAGAACGGGTCAGAAAAAAATATTAATTTATTGTACTTTACAAAAAAATAATAAAATAACTGAAGATTATTGTATTTTTATTTTTTGACACCGCTGGACAATCAGTGGGGGGACCACGGTTCAACGTCAAGCCATTTAATGGACTGACTCTTATTTTTGTGTAACCGCACCATTGAGGGAAATTAAAAGAATGTGTAACTACACTATTGAGAGAATTAAATAAATTCATTAATTATACTCGTTAATGAACCTCATTAATTGTGTGGTACGTTGATCCTATCCTCCCCTCTATTTAATATGATCTCAGGCTCGGATTTTGGTAGAGTTGTGAGAGGAAGCACTGACGAAGCGCTAATGAATTTCTGCTCTGACAAAAAATGTGATTGAATGATGAATGTTGGGGGGAATCATTGGGGTGACAGAAAGCGCCAATGAACACCTTTGGACATGTACACACCCTCCTCTTCTGCAACACATTCCAATGAATACAAGGTAGGGGGTTTATGCTTGATTTCTCTCCTCTACCCTGTTCTCAATTATTATGAAGAACACAAATCAGCCGTCAAATAGGTTGATCCGTGTTCATTTTTAAAATATGGGAGGATATTGTGGGGTTTTCTTTATGGGAGTTTTTTTACATTTAAGTAGTCATTCCCATGTTATTATGATAACGTGTATGGTGCATGATAAATGATCAAGGCCTGGACCATCCGACATTTTCGGTTGGGTAGCATATTTCGTGGATGACCGGATGTTATAGTGGCACGTGGTGGGACCGGCCGCGTGCCTGACGAAGAAGAGATGGCCCGCCGGCCCAGCTGGCAGCCGCAGGGGGAGGCACACCCCAGCGGCGCGCCTGGGTGGTAGAAGCCGCTTCCATGATGGGCCGCAAAGTTAGAGGTAGCTCCCTTGGCGGTGCACCTAGGCAGAGAAGATGCTACGACCGTGATGGGCCACGACACACTAGAGTTCCGCGATACTGTTTGGAGGAGTCAACCTGCCAAGCAGGTTGACGTAGAAGGTGCAACCGGGTCCACCAGCTGCATGAGCAGGTGCTGGATGCGGCTATGTCGTGCCCGGGGAGAATGTAGCTGGCCCAAAACCTCAGGCCGGACCTGCGGGCCAGTGGGTCGGTTTGGACCCAACCTGACCGAGCCAGACTGAGCCCAGCGGGCCGATTCGACCAGGTAGGGTTGGACTGTAACACTCCTAAATGATTAAGAGTTAAATGACTAAATGATATGATGCATGTCAACATGGTGCACCTTTTTTCGGGAGTCTGCATGATTAGAACTCCATAGTTAAGTGTGCATGGTCTCGAGTAGTGATTAGGATGGGTGACCTTCTGGGATGTTTTCGAGGTTGGGTGTGGGTGAGGACAAAACACAATTGAAAGGACATGTGTTGTCCTATAGGGATAGTCATTAGTAATAGGACCCGTTTTGGCACATGGGTGGGCCCCAGGGTGGGGACCATGTGTCTGCGAGGCAACTGGTGGTACCTAGTGGGCCAGGACCCAACGACCATGTTAAGTTGGGTTGTTAGTGCCGTCACCAGGTTCCAGTGGTTAGATTTGGTATCAGAGGTGGTACCCAACTTTATATGCGGTGCACTGCCTGGGTTGATATGTAGGGCCTACAATGAGGAAGTTGTGCTATAAAGGGGGTGTTATTGTAACACTCCAAAATAATAAAGGGTTAAATTGCTAAATGATGTGAATAATGTGCACCTTCTTTTTTAGAAGCATCCCTTATTAGAACACCACAGTTAAAAGTGCATGGATTCAAGTAGTGATCCGGATAGGTGACCTTTTGGGAAGTTTCCTAGGGTGCATGTGAGTGAGGAAAAAACCTTCTAGAAAGGACATGTGTTTTACTATGGGGCTAGTCATTAGTCAGATGACCCGTTCGGGCATATGGGTGGGCCCCAGGGTGGGGACCACCTGTTTGCGGGGAAACTGGTGGTGATACCCATCCTTAAATGCGGTGCACTGCAGGGGTTGAGATGTAGGGCCCACAATGAGGACGTTGTGCTTTAAAGGGGGAGGGGGTGATTTTAACACTACCAAATGATGAAGGGTTAAATGGATAAATGATATGACTCAGGTCAACAATGTGAACCTTTATTTTTAGAAGCCTTCCTAATAAGAACTCCACAATTAAGCATGCTTGGCCTGGACTAGTGATATGGATGGGTGGCCTTTTGGGATGTTTCCCAGGGTGCGTGTGAGTGAGGAAAAACACACTAGAAATGAAAAGTAGGGCCGATAATGAGGATGGTGTGCTCTAAATGGGGGTTATTGTAACACTCCCAAATAATAAAGTGTTTAATGGATAAATGATATTGGTTTGGAGTAGTGATCCAGATGGGTGACCTTTTGGGAAATTTTCCAGGGTGCGTCTGAGTGAGGAAAAAACACACTAGAAAGGACACATTTTTTCCTATGGGGATAGTCATTAGTCAGATGAACCATTCGGGCACGTGGGTGGGCCCCAGGGTGGGGACCACGTGTCTGTGGGGTAACTGGTGGTGGTACCCAGCCTTACATGCAGTGCACTGCCTGGGTTGAGATGTAGGGCCCACAACGAGGACTTTGTGCTCTAAAGGGGGAGGGGGTGATTGTAACACTAAAAAATAATAAAGGATTAAATGGAAAAATGATATGACTCAGGTCAACAATGAGCACCTTACTTTTTGGAAGCCTTCTAGATTAGAACTCCACAGTTAAGTGTGCCTGGCCTGGCGTAGTGATCCAGATGGGTGACCTTTTGGGATGTTACCCAGGGTGAAAGTGAGTGAGGAAAACACACACTAGAAATGACATGTGTTGTCCTATGGGGATAGTTATTAGTCATATTACCCGTTCGGGCATGTGGGTGGGCCCCAAGGTGGGGACCATGTGTCTGCGGGGAAACTGGGGGTGCCTGGCCGGCCATGACCCGACGACCATGTTAAGGCGGGGTGTATGTGCTGTCACCGAGACACATTTGTGACATAGACGAGGGTTGGGTTGACCCAGACCAGGTCAGGGTGGGTCGGTCCGACTGGGGCAGACAAAACCCGAAGCACTTTCATCCCAGTAACGTTTAAATGGGCGCAACTCCTAAACCAGACGTCCGTTTGATGAGCCGTCATCGGCGCTAGAACCCATAGGATGAGGTGGAAATTTTTAGATACTCCACATGACTTTAATAGAATGTTGGATTTTTTATGGGTTGGATCGTACTCGAATCCAACCAGGCCCTCGACACTAAAATTCCTATAACATATAGACTGAGTGTCTGGTTGACACGTTGTTTGTTGCGTTGGAACCCTTAAGACTTAATGGATTGTCAGGTTAATTCTTTATTAGACTTCGTACTAGTTAAAATACGAAAAATTTCTTGAGGAGGGGTTCTCCCAAACGCACTATGTATGGAAACCTGTGACAGGATGAGACCTGGAGAATGTTCATTTTTGACTTTGTGTGACTCGACGGCCTTGTGGGGAGCACATCAGTGTGAATGGGTAGGCCCACGGTGGGGAGAACCTCTGTATGACTTGGTAGACCCATGAAAATTGACAGGAGGAGTACCTCAGCAGGCCATAGTTGGAAGAGGCTTTGTGTGGCTCGGTACACCCACAGTACGTTATGGGGAGGAGTACCAAAGCAGCTCAATGTTAGTGGGAAGTAGATCAGTGTGACCAAGCAGGCCCACTGTACTCGATAGAGAAGGATTTCTCTAGCATCCTAGGTGTTTGACAATGTGACTTGTGATGCTACTGTTACTACCCTTGAATATACTTAGTGTGAGCAATCTTTTCTTTGTCCCTATGATTGAGATTATACTATGTGGTTTTTCCATTTTGGAATTCTAGGAGACCTTCGAGGGGATTGGGGTTCCTACAGGGTATTTTTATACTCACCCCTGCACAAGCTTCACTTGTACCTTGTTGTGTCTTGTACAGATAATGGGTAGCTTTTTCTGAGACTCAGGGAGTTTGGACCTGACGGTGGACGAAGGTGAAATTTGACGTGGAGAGCCGCAGTGACGAGTTGTACATACCCTTCAGGTAGGATCTTTGACATACAACCTCATGATTTGTTTTCCCTTTATTCAATTTTCCATTTCAGTTGGGCTTATATTTTGTCCACTTTACTTTCAAGAGTAGTTTTGCTCAGTTTTTTAGTGGTATATTGTTTCCCATTTTTGAGTTGGGACTTGGTTGGGCGTGTGTGTGTATCGGTATCCAAGAAAATGCCTCCCACTTGCAGGTTGATGCCTTCATCGCTATTTTCCAGCCCCTGGACCTCGGAAGGCCAGCTTGGGGTAGTCATGGCATAGACCCCGGGGGACGGGTCGTGACATATTTGTTTCCTAATTAGCATAATTTTATATTTTACTATAATTTACCATCACCGTGATAAATCATTTATTAATCTCGATAACTTATTTTTGTAACCCAAACAAAATTTCCTTATAACTAATTTTGTAAACTCAGAATCAATATTTGAAATCCCTTTTAAAATATTCAATTTTTATAAGTGGATAAAATAAAATTTAATATAAATTTGAAAAACACAATGAAATACTGTTTTTAGATAAATTAATTTTATGAATTAAAATGAACTTGTACAAAAATAAAATATAATGTTGATTACTTTGGAATTATTTATATTTTTTTAATCAAAGCGATATTGTTTTAATTTAAAATTAAATAAAAAATATGGTTCCTTTAAATTACGTTAATTGTGGAAAATAAATGAAAACATTACAAAAAATATACATATTTCACTATTCACTCAAAAATCAATATTTTCAGAAACATCCCAAAAATCCATCCTCAGCATAATATGAAATGATGATTTAAAAAATTATATAAATTTAGTCAGAATAAATTTATAAATGTTGAAGAAATTAAATATAACATTTGTGCACAAAATGAAACAAAAACCATTTTTAAAGAAAGTGAATTTTTGAATAATAAATGACTTATTCTAATTTCATTCCTAAAAAAATAATTAAATGAATTTCAATTCAATAAAATTGATATATAATCTAATTATTTCATTATAATCAGTTAATAAAATAACTCTTTAGAAAAAACCCATTTCACAGAAAAATTTGATTTTTTAAAATTATCGTTTTTACCGTCATAATATTTTATCATTATATACAAAAAAATAATAAGAAATTTATGATTCCATATTCATTTTTAAGGAACAATTTTAAACATTTATTTCATAAAATATTCATTCCTATTCATATTTATAAAATTAATTACTAGGTGTAAATGATCATATTTAAATAATAATATTTTAATATTATATTATAATTTTTTTTAAGCTTATCATTGAGTATGGTCTACACAATCTAATGTAATATTAATTTTAAACCATATAACTAAAATATCACGGTGTTACATTTTACCCTTTAATGAAATTGTTAAAAAAAATTAATTTGATTCCATAAAAATAAATTTATTATAACATAGTAATAAAATAATACGTAGATGTTTTCATAAATTTTAGATTCAAGTTGAAGACCAAAAAAGTTTTTATTTCATAAATGCATGTACCTCGATAAAACTCCAACTTGCATATGGGTTTCTAAAAGAATACATTGATATTTTAGTGCTATTTAGTGCATAAGACTCAACAGATTTGATAAATTATTTTATAATTTAGGTAAATATATTTAGGAAATATATGTACTTGATTTCACTCCACATCATATATTTATCCTTTGATTGTTCTATGATTATTTTCTAGTCCTATCTCATCTACTAAACTGACAAATTAATATTAAAGATGGCTTTTTTCTAAATGGTGAAAAAAATTAACTTCAAATATACCATTATATCTAAAAAGAGATGAAACACCATTTCTTATGTTTATAAACCATAATAAAAAATATCTATCAAAAGTTAATATAATATACAGTATGAAGAAATATTAACTTGAAGAAACAATGCATTATTCTCTAATACCTAAACAATAACACCCATGGTTCAAAAAAAGTAATTCCATAAATAATTATATTTTAAACTATTAAAAAATATTCTTGACTAAGTTCAATACCCCAAAATTATAAATATTTGACCACATATTCATATGAGATCAACTTATCATTTACCTAAAAACAACATTAATCACTCAAGAATTCATATTCCAAAAATATTTATTCCCCAATCACCTAATCTCCAAAATATTATAATATAATCCATATATATATTTAGAATCAATGTAAATCCACAGTAAAAATTTTATATTCTTCTAAAATATAACTCAATTATTATTCTATAAATAAAATATAATATTATCTAAATTTTTTTCAATTTACTATAATCAAAAAATGTTATCAATATAGTTAACATCTTCAAAAATAAATTTAATCGAATGTTTTCTAAATTAATTTTAAATACAATTTTAATCTATATAATAATATATATTCTCCCTAAAAATTAATAACCCTTTACCCCTTTTAACCAAAATTATCTAGTAATAATAGATCATATTAAACCTAAAGGATATCAATACCATTCAAAACATGTTGAAAGAATATAATATCATTCTTCTTAAAAATACCCTTTCATTAAAACAAAATTTTCTCCTAAGGGTTATATATACCTAAACCACCAATTAAAACTCTATAATGTCTCCCCATCAATTATATATTCAAAATAATTTAAATTATTTTAAATATATTATAATTTTCAAATTTATCTTCCCTTAAATAAAATATCACAACATCAACACTTTTGAAACCCAATATAGATGCACATTAATTATTCAATATTTTTTATAGTAATTTAACCAATATTTTCCATATTATTCATTAATACATCTTTCCTACAATAAAAAATATGAATATTTTCCAACTATTTATCAATATCAAACCATAAGTTAAAATACAATTCATAATTTTTATACACAATTCATAGTTTCCCCTGTCTTTAACTATAATGGAATTTGACATTACTAAATATTTATTTATATGGTATTACTATTCTAATTCTTGATATTTCCCTCCATGACATAGATATTCATAATACCCATACTCGCAACTTTTAACACATCTTATTCTTCTTTTGAGGCATTTCAATAGGTACTTATTCCAACACTCATGAAATTTAGGAAATTTAATCATTTTCCATTATGCTCTTTATCACATGAACAACCTTGAAATAAAATTTGAGTTTTTTTTTGTTTTAGGAATATCACCCAAGTTCAGGTTGTTAAGCATAAACCAATATAGTTAGTTATGAATAAATACAACTATTTTGAATCACTATCCTATATAATTTGGCAGTTTTTTAGATAACCACCACATTTTCATTCACATATGTTGTTAACATGGTTTCTAATATATAAAATCATTTACTAAAACCAAAAAATATAGTGTGATTATATGAAATAAAATCTTAATGAGCAATCTTATGAAGAGGAAAAAAACTAAGATAACTTTATCCCCAATACTAACCCCTAATGTTTTCTCATAAAAATATATGCTAACCTCAAATGTTATCAAAAACCTTTATCTCATACCAACTATAATGCCATGTATCATAATCATCCAATGATTTTAATAATTATAAAAATGAATTCAATTTATTTCATTCCCATTAACATTTGGTCGTATAGTTTTATAGAATATAAAATATTAAAACAAAATAATGTACACACTTCTACACTATGTGTGATTTTTCCAAAAAAATCTCATCATTATGTTTATTCCCCTATTTCATTCCAAACACATTCACATATTTGAAGACAAGTAAAAATTAGATGGTTTGATCTTTATATAGTTCCCAATAATCCTTATATCATTTAAAGTACATTTGAAAATGTGGAACGAGATAAAAATATCTGTATGGGACATGAAAATAAAAAAATATCATTCTTAAAGTGAAAAAATAATAACCTATGTTAATGTTTACATTTTTTTAAATAAAACATTGATCAAATAAATTAAAAATATCAACATAATAAAATAATTCTTTTCTCAAAGAAAACTTATGATAGCCCATTATTAAAATAGTAAAACCACGGAAGCATCTTGGGGTTTTTGGTAACTCATGGAAATATTACATTGAATAAAAACCTACCACTTTTAAATGTCAATATTATTTCTTATCTCATGAAATCAGATGATTTCCAAATTTTTTAATATGAATAAAATATGTATCATAGACCATCATATTCATAAATTATGTTCACTCATGTTTAATCTATGATAGAATAATTGAATATTGATTAATTACATAGGAGTAACTAACTCGGTTACCTCCTTTATTTTCCACCTTCAAATACTAAATGATTACCTGAGGAATTAGAGATAGATACCGAGATCCCCTATAGCCATTAGAAATATCGGGATAACACATCATCATCTATAATTATCATGTACCATATCATGGAATTTAATTTGTTGAAATTCATTTTTTTTATCATAAAACCCTAGAAAACCCATTTGGACCCAAAAGGAATTCAAATTCCATTTTCCCATAAAATTATGGAGATGTTTCAAATTTCTTTTAATGACCCATTATGGTAAATATTCCTAGAAGAGAATTAATTATATCTTCATTGAAATACAATAAAATTTGTAGTGGAATATTTAAAACAATTAATAGCTATGATAGATAGAATATTCGGTCAATATATATTGGTGGAAACACATGATTTTATCTTGTTTATAAAAATATTCAAAATAACCCCTAAAGTAAATGTTAAAATGATACATTTAAAAAATATCCATAAAATTAAAATGTAGTTGAATATTACATTTAAAAATATTTCATGTGTAAAAATATCATAGTTGAAACATTTTGAAGAATGTGGCTATAAAGGAAAAATATTTTATGGATTTACCACAAGTTTTTGACGAAAAAACTCCTATAAATTTAGTACATTTTATATCAAAAGAACATTAAAGGAGGGGGCATAAAAATTATTTTAAGAAACTTCAATCCTAGTAAAAGAATATTAAAATATCCCTATATGGTATTATATACATAACACAAAATAAAATATTTGGTGAAAAGGTAATGAGTCTCTAATAAAATAAATCTAGTTGAGAAATATCCTACCCTAAGACTTGTCAAGATTCACGCATTCTCTAACCCATGAATAATAAAATTATATTAGTTTTATAATTTATTAATACTTTTTCATCTTAATTAATTGAAAATTATTTATTTTAATCCAATTATTTTTTTAATTATTGAGTTACGAAATTATTAATGTTTATGTAAGAAGTTTGGAGGATTTTTAGTTGATAATCCCAAAGCAACTATTGTAGGTTGAAAATGGTTTAAGGGTTAATTATTACATCATATCTATAATATTTATATTTATATAATTATCAATCATATACATTAAATATACTTCTATATCCATTCCATATAAGGTTTTCAAGAAAAATGATGCACATCATTTCATATAGAAGATAGTCCATACATACACATGAATGAAAATTTCTTTTTTTCCACTAAGGTGGAAAATAAATAAAGTACATAATATTTTACATTAAATTATCATATATATTTATATATATATTGTCATATTTATTCATTATTTCTATCCTTATAACCATATTTGAATGGTGAAAATGAAAATCAAATCAATTAATTCTTATAAGTGGTATTCTACACGTACTTATGAGCAATGATATCATTTTCCAATGGATGTAATTATAAGAATTTATGTAATATATTATCACTAAATAATTATGATTATATTATGAAAAAACATATATATTCATTTTAACCATCATTTCTATAATCCATATGTTATGCCTCAAATTTTTAATATATGATTCCTTTGGAATAAGTCAATACATTTGATAGATTTCTCCACACGCAACACCGAACTAAAACTAAACCATGAAATATTTTAATAATAATAATAGTAAGTATGAAAATTAAAACACATCCATTTAACTATTTGTAATGGATATAGTAACCACTGTTTGGAATATTTTGAAAATAAAAAGAACGACTATTTTTAATGTGATTGAAATTTAATTAGTATAGCTAAAAAACTAAAAAACCATTTAATGATTTAAAATATAATTTCCTTTAATTGGTTTTTTAATTTAAGAAAATAAGTATATTATAATTATATAGTTATAAAATCTATTAATAATATTAATAATATAATACAAATAAATCAATTATTAATTGATAGGAAACATGAATGATGAAAAATGATAATTTTAAAAGAAATTTTTTAATATTAATAGTTTCACACTATATATTTAGTTTATATTATAATATTGAACTCGTATATTTTTTAAATTTAATTTAAAAAAACATAATTTTTTTTAATAAAAATAAAATATTCTTAGTAATTTTTTTTTGGATATTTCAGAAATTATTTTTTGTTAAATAGTGAAAAATACCATTTCTACAAATAACATAAATTTTTATGAAATTATTTTCATATAATTATTAATTTTAAATTAATGAAGAATTTTTATAAAATCAAATATGTATTTTATAAGTACCTGTATAATTTTAAAAATAATTGTTTTAATCTAAAAACCCTTTTTTGATATTTTAGCACAAAAATATCATTTTCTCAAAACAAATAAATACTTTATCAGTTTTTATTTTAAGATTAATTTTTATTAATTTCAGAAATGGAATATAAATAAATGAATTTAAAAAATATAATCAATGGGTAAAAGTTATCAAACAATTACTAGTTTATTTTTAGGCATAAGGATTAAGTTACCCTGGGTAGAAACTAGTTACCATGGTAAAAGACAAAATAATTAACGTAATAATTCAAGAGGAAAGTGTCTTGAAAATGATAAAACATACTTGGAATTGTTTTTATGGGGTTTCAAATGACCTTATCAATTCCCTAATCTATTATTTATCACTTTTCAAGCAACATGACATGTTTAACATGTTCTCCCTTTATATTAGGTTACAATATTTATAAACATAGCATTCTCACTACTAATAAAAAGGGACTCTTAACATTCATTCAAGGAACTCCTAAAATTTTGGTTTTAACTACAAAAAAATACATTTTTACTTCAACTAGAATAATATTTCACCATCTTAATCTTTTGTTCCTAAGACATCTGTCTATTCAATCAATTTCCCTAGGAAATTCTATAAACATATGATAGTGAAAAATGTGAGTAATTATTTTAAATTAAATTATTCTATTTCTATTTATATTGTACAATTAAAATATTAAAAATCCTATTTAACAACATAATTATAGGTTATATTCTTTATTTTTTTAGGTTATGACAACAATCATTAATCACATTTTCCCATTCCTATTTTGAAAAATAAAACTACAATTCATGTGTTGTATTGACCACCTCCTCCATAATGCACCATGTTTCATTTTACTTCCCCACCATAAAAAGATAGTATTAAATGTTAATTTATTAAATAATTATGATATATATTTCATATTTATGAATCTAAAACGCTATAACATATTACTCATTTCTTTTGTACTATGGAAAAAGAAGTCATCAACCATGCGTACATCTGGACTACCACCTCCAATGGAATGATTGATTTTAATTTTTATTTTCATCATTAACATACATGGATGATACAAATAATGGGTTTAATGGGGAAATGTTATTTTTATAATATCATTAAATTTTTCATATGAATAATTTTATATCATTAAAATTATATGATCAACAAACGATTATTATTAATTCAATCATTTAAAAAGAGCGAACTAAGAGAAAAATCATCACCTCTCTATAAGAAATGACTTTAAATAAAATATATTCTATTTATAAATAATTATAATTATGATATATAAAACTATTAAACACTACATTAGATCATTATTATTTTAATATAATGATTTTACGACGAAAACATATCATAATGATCCATTAGTCATGGTAGGTTCATGTTTGGGTCGGTTCAACCACCTATAGGAATAGTAAAATTAATTTATATCATGGATGATCATAAGAAGTTATTTGTTTGGGTAAATTTAAATATTTTGTTATATTAGGTATTATTTTATAATTTTTCAAATTTGTACCACAAATAATTCTTTTCATTGGATTCATTCTTTGTTGTGTGTGTTGAGTGTAAGTGATATTGATATCTCATATATTCTTCATTGAGTTATAATGTTTCATCATGATCTTATTAATTCCATTCATGGTTTTTCCCATAATAACATTTTATGTTATTTTATTTTATAATCATATTTTGGAAAATTATTTTTTTAAATGATTTTTTTTACTGTTATTATAATCTGAGTTTTATTACTTCCATGCATGGTTTGTCCCATAATAAAATTTTATTTTAATTTGTTCCACATATATCATAATAAACCCATGGAGAATAAAAGAAAAATGTTTCATATCAAAATCACGGTGTTTTAAAAAGTGATTAAAAAGAATATAATTTTTTCATTTTAAACCCAAAAGTGGAAGTCAGAATTATTTTATGTTAATCCTAGAGTTAAAATATATAATTTTTAAATCTATTTGAATACCCCTGGAGAAGATAGAGGTTTGGTTATTCACAAAAAATAAAATAATTTCTAGATAAAAGATATAATTTTTTAGACGAAAATGAGGCAGCATAATAAGTATGAAACTTGGTTTTATAAAACCTAAATGAGAGAGGGTAAAAGGATATAACATTCATAAATTACTCTTAATAAAGTAAATTTATAGAATAAAATGTATAGGATAACATTTTATGTAAATTTTAAATATATAGCACATGAACAGAAAGATAATTTGGGAGTTCTATTAAGAAATTTTGGCGGCCTAACGACATCACTTAGAAATGCATAAAATGATTAAATTGAGATAAAAATGTGCCAAAATAATTTTTAAATAATATGGAGATAAGGAAAATATGTAATTACAAATCCCAACATAATAAAATATAAATTAAGGAGGAATAATATAAATGTAGTGCTTGAAAAGAGAAGGGTGGTAGATTCCCTTAACTTGAAGAGTGCCTTCTAAAACACGATGATCAGGACCTTGGGTTCTTGAGGTCACCTTGAGAGGACTCCTTGGGAGGTAATAATATCATATATTCAGGTATATTAAATTGGGAATGAAATATAATGGAGGAATTATAGGATATTTGTAGAAAAATAGTGGGATTGTTTTATTCATTTCCGTGGACACCTTAGTAGTGGTATTTCCAAAACCATGGGCTTTCCCTTGGTATTTTCCCAGGGTATTAGATACTTGGTACACCTTGTATAAAATTTTAATAAACAATAGTCGACCATAATTTTAAATTACATATTACATCATTATAATTTCATTAAACAGACCAAAAAATCAAAATTGTATTTATATTATTCAATGAAAAAAATATTTTATAAAAATATCATAAATTCACCATTATTTAATATCAGTCTTCTGAATTCAAAAATAAAATTAATTTTATCATAATTTTACTATAAATATGATGAATTTTACTTTTAACTATAAAAATACTTAATTATTAAAAATAATAGCACACACAAAATGCATAGTAAATCGGATAGAAAAATTTTTGACCCATGAAAAAAATAAAAATATTTTATCATTTTAATAACAAATAAGTGTTTTAGAAAAATATTTCATTATAATAATCATTATTAATAAAAAATAAGCTTAATATAATAATTCATACCTCTCTGAAATGTACATTATTTTCCCAAATAATCAATTTATCGAATTCCATATCATTTTTAAAGAAGAACTATTCGTAAAATAGAAATGATGAAATAAAAATATTATATTTAAAAAGGGTTTGAATTTTAAGTAACTAGGGCATTGAAACAAAACCCCTAAAAACTAGCATTCAATCTAAGGGTAAGGTGTACGATTTTGATGGACTCCTTGGGTGGCTCAGTTATCATTGACCGAGTGGAAATATCAACTAAATTAAACTTATCACATAGGTGATTTTATTAAAGCTTAACTTGTTGAATCTCAGATTGGGATTGGTTAAGAGCGAAGCCAAGTGACCCAACCTCCTTCCCATTCTTTGAAAAATGGGCTTCGTATGGACTGATTCAATTGGACGAGGCCATCAACTCTTCTTTCTGCATTAACTAACCATTATAACTTCTATTTATAAACAATAATCATAATGTTAAGATTATAGTTTATAATGGTCATACTGAACTATGGTTATAATTGACCAACAATCATTTAATGGTCTAAACCAGATAGTAACAAAAAAATAAATTTAATTAATTAAAAATGATATATATTTGTGTTGTGTAATAATATAACACACATTTTAGGAAACAAATATCATTCAAAATTATCAGGTTGTTTCATTCTTCAACACTTTATAAATTTCATCCCTAAAATTTCAACCCATTCCCTTAGTCGAAAAGGTGTGGGTACATTTTCCTCATTGATTCCTTAGGTTCTCATATTTCATCTCCATATTTGTGGTTCCTCTACAAAACCAGAATGAGGTGGGTAGTCTTGTTTCGTAAAACCTTATCTATACGGTCAAAGATCTCCAATGGATGCTCCTCATAAGATAGGTCATGTTATAGTAGTGCCACATTCATATTTAGTGCCTGTGGATGGTTAGTTATGTAATTCCTCAAGATAGATACATGGAAAACATCATGAACATGTGATATATTTAGAGAAAGTGCATATCAATAGAACACTGATCCTATACGATCAAGGATTTCATAGGGGATAATGTACCTAGTGATGAGATTTCCTTTCTTCCCAAACCGTATGACTATCTTCCATAAAGAAATCCAAATGAAGACTTTTTCACCAATATCAAAATCTGAGTCCCTTTGATAGTTATCATCATTGTGTTTCTGCCATCTCTGAGAAACCTTTTGGTGTTTTTGGATGGAATAAACCTTTACATTGATCTCTTGAAAAATATTTGGCCTAATATACTTTCTATAACCAACTTCATATAATAATTAGGAGTTCTATAGAACTTTCCATATTAAGATACATTGGGTTCCATTTGAATACTCGAATGGAAACTATTGTTGTATGAGAACTTAACTATTGGGATATATTGATCTCATCCAACTATAAATTCATTTGATCATGTTCTAAACATTTCCTCGATTGTTTGAATAGTCATTTTAGATTGGCCATCATTTTGGGGGTGATAGAATGTACTAAAATTATATTCGATACCCGAGGTATGTTAAAGAATTCTCTAGAATTTTAACGTGAACCTTGGATCACGATAAGATATTATAGATATTTGACTCCATGTAACCTTACTTCGTCCTTCATATATAAATCATGGTAAGTTGGTCAAGAGGGAAATATTTCCAAATAGAGATAAAATGGGCTGTCTTAGTTAGACGGTCCACCATAATCTGTATCTCATTGTTTCCTTTAGATTTTTTTGGGAGACCAGTGACAAAGTACATAGTGATATTGTACCACTTCCATGCTGGTATGGGTAATGGTTGTATTACCCCTTTAAGAATTAATCTCTATACCTTCACCAGTTGGAACATCAGGTACATGTAGTGTAGTAAAAAATCATCATTTTCTTGTTATCCCACAAATAATTATCATGAATGTCCCTGTATATTTTAGTACTTCCAAGATGTATAGATAAGGTAGAGCTATGAGTGTCATCCATCAAATCCTTATTTATTTATTTAATATATGGACCACATATCCTTTTATGAAATTTCAATACACCTTCATGGTAAATATTGAACTCTGTAAACTTCTCCATTCTTCAAAGCCTCTAACTTCTTCTATAATAAGGGATCATCTATTTGAGAATTTTTAATCTTCTCTTGTGACGATGGTTGAGAAATAATTTTGGATGGGGTATATAAAGACCCTTACCTTATGATTCCCATGTCCATTTTTACTAGGTCTTTTATCAATAGATCACTTGGAAGACTTATCATTTCTAGCATAATATGGTCTTTCCTACTTATTCCATCAATGACATTTTTTTCTCTTCTAGGATGATAATTAATTTAAAAATCATAATCCTTAAGATGTATCAACGAACTCCTCTACCTCATGTTAAATTCATTTTTGTTAAAATATACTTCAAACTTTGGGGGTCTGTGTATATATCACATTTTCCCTATAAAGCTAGTACCTCCATATCTTCAGAGAAAAATAACCCACATCTATCTCCAGGTCATGCGTAGAATAGATTTTCTCATGAGGCTTCAAATATTGTGATGCATACACAATCAACTTGTCATTTTTTATAATGATGCACCCAATTAGTTTATGATATGTATCTCTATAAATAACGATTCATTATCTACTAAGGAGTATAGTTAATATGGGTGTAGTACCCAATACATTCTTTAGCTCTTGTAAAATTTCTTCAAACAAACTTTTCCATAAGAAGTTGACCCATTTTCTTGTTACCTTGGTTAGTGGATTATAAATTTATGAGAAGTTTCCACAAAAATTTTATAATATACTTTTAAACCAAGGAAACTACAAATATAAGTTTTTTTGTATGATGCGTCCACTACTCCATAACCATTGTCTTTGTAGAGTCAATTGAGATACCTTCATTTGATACTAAGTGCGCCAAAAAAAATCAAATTGTTGTCTCCCAAATTCAAATTTTCTAAACATTCCAAAAAGCCAATACTTCAATCAAATTTTCAAAATAAACCTCATATTATCCTCATGAACCACTTGAATTTTTTAATGTATCAAAATATCAATGATAGAAACTACCACAATGATATCATGGTAGTCCTTAAAGACTCTATTAATAAAATCCTTAAAAATTATAGGAGCATTAGTCATGTTGAAAGACATAACAAGAAACTCACAATTCACATATCTTGATCAGAAGGTGTTATTTTGAATGTATTCTTTCATTTCCCTCAATTGATGATAACCAAATAAAATATCAATCTTGGAGAAGAGCTGAGCCCCATGAAGCAAGTCAAACAAATCATCAATTCTAGAAATATGGTACTTGTTTTTCACTGTGATCCCATTAAGTTCTCTATAATCAATGCATAACCACATTGATCCATCCATATTCTTCACTAAGAGAATAAGTTCTCCCCAAGGGGAGACACTTGGCTGGATAAACCCATTCTCCCAAAGATCTTATATTTGATTATTTAATTCCCCCAACTCAATATTTTCTATTCAATATAGAGTTTTTATTGTGAAATTGGAACCAGGAATGATCTCAATATGGACTTCTACCTCTATTTCTTGAGGAGGTCCAGGAAACTCCATGTGAAATACATAATTGTATTCCTAAATTATAAGGATATTTTCTATTCATATAATTTAACTTCCTTATTTATCTTCACCGATTAACTTCATAATGAAGGTGATGACTAGTGATTCTAGAAAAAGCTATGATTGAGATATCTCTCCTTTAAAGATAGCTATAGGTTTTCCATTCAAGACTACTAAGATTTCCTTGCTTCATTATTTGATCTTTGCATTATAATTTCCACGCCATCCCTTCTCTAGTATAATGTCTAATTCAATCATGAGAATAACGACTAGATTTGTGATAATATTTTTTTTTCTCTAAAGTAAATATTAGACTTTATAAATACTATTGAGGCATGGATAATTCCATTGGAAGTCTTGACTGATAAATCTAATTTTATAAATTCAGGGGTTGATTCTAAATTCTTTTCAAACATAGTGGAAATAACAGAATGTTGAGAACCGAAATCAAACATAGTACATTCTTGTATTATGAGACCAACAAGGGCACCTTCCACCACTTAATTTGGAGATTCAACTTCAACTATCATGATACCAAAATCATAACCTTTATCCCTTGGCATAATCTATAGTTGGTGGTGATTACCCTCCACTAAGATCAAATTGGGATAGTGATTGGAAATTTTCCCTAACTTTCCACAATTGAAGCATTGGAGTTTAGGCAGGTCTTTCACCATCTTCCATTTTTCTTTAGTGTGGAGGATTCAATGCATCACCTCACTATTATAGTTCTGATCCATATAGCCATATATTTCACAATTATAGTAGTTGTTTCTCCCGAGCAAGAAGTTCTCCAAATACTTCTTCCCACATTTATTGCCTTTGAAAAGTTTCACTTTCTTTCCTCCTATTCCCCAGTCAAATATCCTTCCCATGATTGTCCCCATTACATTCCTCCTCTTGCATTCAATTTATGAGACCACTGCATCTCACCAATCTCCAGTTCGACCATCATAGCACTTTGTACGGTTTATTATAGCTTTCATAGTTTCTGGTGGCTAAATTCTTCTGTAGATGAGTTCTAAGTCGACCAACGAATCTTTCAACATTCCCATTAGGATCCATGACAAAACAAGAGGTGTAAGGGGAATGTCTTGTGAATTTCATCTCATAAATCTCAATAGATTCATGCTCAATCTACTTCATCTAGAGTAATTAATTCTATATTTTCATTCTCAGTGAATGAGGGAAATAATTATTTAACAGGATTCCCCTAAACTCTTCCCACTCCATATCTTCAATCTCCTATCTTGACCTGATGTTTTTAGTTATTGACCAAAACTGATCAGATTTTCATTTAATGTGGTAAACATCCAAGGTGACTTTCTCTAGTTCCGAACAACGAATTGTAGAAAATATATTTTCTATAGATCATATCCAATATTCCAAAATCATTGGGTTCGTAAATCCATTGAACGTTGGTGGTTGTTTATGAATAAAGGAATCAACAAAAAATTATTCCCTTCATGGTGAAACCATTCTCTATACTTGATTCACGTTATTTCCCATAAATTGTGTTAGTTGATTCATCATTCTAATGAATGTTCCCATTTTGGCCTCCATCGAAGGGACATCAGTGCATGGTCTGTTGTTCCCATCGTTCATATAGTTCCTCTAATATCACTCGAGTTTCAAAAAGAATAAAACCTTAGGGAAAAACTTTTTTATTTCATAATCTTATAATTCGGAAGGAATTTCATGTCTTAAAATATCCTTATTAAATATATTATCCTTTAACAAAAATTAAATTTAAAAATAAATCCTTCACAATGGTTCATTATAATATTGTGACCAACCAAACATATCCCCCCAAGAGTGTTAAACTAGGATTTTCGCACGTCCCCTTTGCATGAACCTCTTCCCATTTGAGACTATCTTAAATAAGTTTTTTCTAGTATTACCCCTACATACATCTATGCGAGATCCACTTCCACGTTTTCATATTTAGAAAGATATTTCTTTGTATGGAAACCACATACTTAATACTTTCTAGAAATTCTATATTGTTTTCATATTTTAAAATTGTTCTCAATATTTCGTCCTAAAGTTTTGAAATCAAAATTTTCACAAATAACTATATCGTCCTTTGATACCATAATTGTCATCTCACCTTTTTATAATATAACTTTACATATCATTTTACAAATAAAGGATCTTTTTAGGCATAGTGTCTTGGAAAAAAGGTGTATAATACATGAAAAACTAAAAAAAATATTCTATTCAACATAGAATTATTCTTCAATGTTCATCCTAAGTACATTTATTTAATCCCATAACCCATGGACATTTATTAATAGAAATGGTGAGCTTAAGTCCTATTATGGGATAACAAGGGAATCAATTTATTTGTGATCCATAGGAATATCAATTAGAACATGAGGAATATCATAAGGGTGTGATAAAGATGAAAATAATAAATAAAATAACATAAATCATAAAATTTATATGTGAAGACAACATTTTTTTAGACATTCATAATAATATTACCAATTTTCATCCCCATGGTGTCATAAAAATTACTATGGTTATTCATCAAGGTACTATAAAACTTATCATCTCTAGAGATTAAATTATTTACCTAATTCATTGGAGTTATATCAGTTATCACCCTTAATATTTATTTATTTTCATGTGATCCACATATATCATCATCAAAAATATTATAAATAACATGTGGAGAATAATATAAATGTGTTTCATATTGAAATCATTGCATTTTAAATAGTTCTTTGAAAAAGAATATCATTTGTCAATTTAAACATATGAAAAAAGAAGGAATATTTCATGTATATAAATCTCATAAGTAAAATAGAATATTTTTAAATCTAATTGAATACCCCTATAGAAGATATAGGTTTTGGTATTCACAATGAAAATAAAATAATTTGTTGAAAAAAAAGAGATAAATTTTGAGATTAAAATTCGGTAGAATAATGGGTATGAAACATGGTTTTAGAAAACATTAAAAAGAGAGGAAAAAATGGTCTACCATTCATAAATAACCTTTAATACATTAAAGGGATAGAATAAAATGAAAAAATAATAGGATATTGAAAATTTAAATACATACCAAATGAAAGTAAGGAGAAGTTGAGAGTCCCCTTTAAATATTTTGGCCGCCAAATGTTGTCCCATAAAATATTCATAAAATGAGTTGATTGACAGAAAAAGGGGTCTCTCATAATTTTTACATAATGTGTACATTAAGGGGAATATTTATTTTCATATCCCGATATAAGAAAATTTAATTTAAGAAGTCATAACATAAAAGGAGTGCTTGAAAAGAGAAGGGAGGTAGATTCATGTACCTTGAAGTGTGACATCTAAAACGTGATGATCGGGACCATGGGGCCTTGAGGGATCCTTAGGGAGGTAATATTGTCAAATCATTGAGGATAATTAATTATTAATTATATATAATGGAGGAATGGGAGGGTATTTATAGTAAAAGTGAGGATGTTTTTTATTAATTTCTCATGATAACTTAGTAGTGGTATTTACAATACCATTGTCTTTATCATGGTATTTTCCAATGGTATTGGCCACTTGGGACACCTCATATCATATTTTAATGAAAATTAGTCGACCATAATTTTAAATTCCATTTTACATCCTTATAATGTCATTAAACAAAATGAAAACTCAAAACATTATTCTTACTATCCACCAAAAAACAAAATATTTTAAAAAAATTCATAAATTCACCATAACCTAATATTGACCTTCAAAATTCAAAAATGAAATTTATTTTATCAAAATAATTCTCTAAATATTACAAATTTAACTATTTATTCTACATATACATAATTATTAAATATAATAACAGGTAGACAATTCATAGTAAACTGTATAGTATAATTTTCAACACTTGAAAAAAACATTTTATCATTTTTATTTAAATAGAAGTGTTTTTATAACACTATTTCAATATAATTAACATTATTAATAAAATTATTGTTTAATATAATAATTTTTATATCTATTAAAAGTAAAATGTTTAACCGAAAAAATTAATTTATCAATTTCCATTTCAATTTTTATGCAGAACAATTATTAAAATGAAAATGATGAAATAAAAATTTTATTTAACCAAATGGATTGAATGTTAAGTAACTTGAGACAAGACACATAACCCCTTAAAACAACTGTATATGATTCAAGGGTAAGTTTTGAGATGGTGATCAACTCTTGGGGTGGATCTGATAACATTTCCTGAGTGGAAATCTTCAATAACTTGAACTTATCCCATACCCGATTTTGTTCAAGGTTAACATGTTGATGATCATATTGGCCTCGGTCAACAGTGAATCCCATTGACACTACCTCCTTCCCAATATCTGAAAATAGTCTTCGTATATCCTGATTCTACTTGATGATGCCATCAACACTTCTTTCAACATTAACTAACCATTACAATTTTTATTTAAAAGAAATAATTATAAAGTTAAAAGTACAGATTCCTGTGGTCATATTGACCAATGATCATAATTGACCAACAGTCATAATTAAACAATGTTCATATAATGGGAAAAAGCATATGGTCACATTAAAATATACTCAATTCTTTATTAATGAGATATAGTTTTCTTATAGAATAATATAACATACATTTTTAGAAAAAAACCATTCAAATATTTCGGGTCGTTACAATAAAAGTATTACGGAGGGCCATATAATACCCTTTTAGTGTCGAAACAATATTACATACCTATCTCATTTATTCATTTCATATGATATTCTACATTTAAATAATGGTAATTTAAGACCAATCCAAGAGATTAATTATTTTCATGACACATATGGTACTTAGAGTGGTCAAATTATCAGTCTGACCAAGAGTAATGTCTACCTTTCAATTTCATGCTCGGAGAGAAGGGGGTGGAAATATAAGATCATATAGGTATTAATAAAAAATATTTTCTCATAGAGTTTTTGGGATCCTCGATTTCCCCAGTCTAAAACTATATTCACCATATTGATGGTATGGTGGAAAAAATGTATACCCTTATACTCAATTGGAAGAACTGGTTCCTCTCTTTTGGTGGCCGCATCACACATGTCAATAGTTTTCATAAATCTATACTTATTCATGTCTTATTGGCCCTCATTGTCCTCAAGGTGATATTTAGAAAAATTGATAACATTATGAACTACTTCATATCGGATTATTATGATGACAGAAATTCTCAATGGGCTAAGTGGGATAGGTTATTTATGGTGGACGGGGAAGGCGGTATTAGCCTTAAAATCATCACCAAGACCGAGAATTGTCTCTAGGTGGAGTTTGAATGGAAATTAACAGAGGTTCAGTCAATATGATAAGTCTTCATGTAATAAAATATACATTACATGTGAAGATATTTTAGAGAACAAGAGTTCTAGACTCTCTAAATCGATCTGGCAGCAACTTCTATGTCTACACTAGTGCTCCAGGAGGATCGTAGGCTTTGGAAACATCAAATATTGGAGGGAAAATTGGTTGGTGACTACTCTGGGATCCCCAAGATGCTAGGTTCCACTCTTCTCCTTCACCCAGTCCATCATCTTCTCATATTTTATAAAAGGCACTATTAACCCTCAACAACAAGAGATATATTAGAATGTTGGGATTATCTTGAACTCAAACAAACATAGTATAACAAAAACCTCAAGTGGTATGTTTCTAGCTAAACTACTTCAATGTGTTTTACATGAAAATATAGTCATTGATTCATGGTGAGGTTTGTTATGGTGTAATGAGTTCCTAGAAAAACACAGTCTCTATATATGTCATATTAGCAACCAAGCCCTCCCCACAGATGATGGGGTGAAGTTAAAAGGGGTGCTCCTTATTCTCTAAATCCAGCTGCTAGAGTTACTGAAAAGAAGAAATGATTTTTCAAAAGTTTTTTATCGGGGAGTGGGATGATACCATCTAGTGTGGATTTAATATTATTAGTTATTAGATTGTTTATCAGAGGACTGATATGGTCTTCTATTATCAGTGTTTCCATGGAATGGATTGAAACAACCCTGATTAGAGGGCTTTTTTCTATTTTAATGGTGTTGAACTATTGGAGAATTTGGTATTCTTGTAATATTTAATAGTTTAAGTAGACCCCATCTCATGAAAGATAGTTACAGTTAGGTCATAGACCCTCATGGTTGAGCTGATTCCCCTTCTCAATTAGTGGGATCACTCCCCCACCCAACAACTACTCATGGCCAGAAGTAAAGCATGTCTATCGAATCTCAATTGGGATATCCATGGGAATTGGGTGAAGTGGGTTCCTCTTGAGTGTGGTATTAATATAAACTGTGATTGGTCCTACTCAAATGGGGTATTGTTGGGAGGAGAGGTTTTTCATGATCAGGTTGGATCTATTATCCTTGCGGTCAGTTTTTACCACGTTCTGGTTGATTCCCTTATCGCTTAATCCTCTACTATGCTCAATTAGGATCAATGTGTGTATCTCTCATGGTATTGTGATGAAATGTGTTGAAACTATTTCATGTGATATTCATTAATCCATCTGGGAAGATATAGTAGTCCCAAATTCTATCATTTATTTGGACCAAAAAGACATAAATCTATTCCCCAATAACATAAAAGTTGTGAAAACATGGTAATAGGGGAATATTGTAGACAACATGTTGGCCTAATGGGCCACTCCAGAGTCTCCATGTTTCGTTTTCTCCTCCACATGATCCCACCCCCTAGATTGTGTTAATATAATTGAATCCCATGCCTTGGGGCTTCACAATGTTAGACCATCATGACTATTTTTATACCTTTTCTTGTCTTCATAATAAATGTTCTTAATATTGTATGCATGGATAATTAAATGTCATGGAACAAGGTGTCGACAAGAGGTTTTTGATTTCTAAAATTATACATTGCATAATTATGATATATGTATTAGTTATATCCATGTTATTATTGATTATTATGGATTTTCCAAGGTACAAGATTCCAGATTCCTATGTATTCATTTTATTTACCAATTCCTACTAGAATATTTATACTATTTCTATTTCATTATTTTCTCAGTTATATTTTTCTCTTACTAAGAATTTGATCTCACCGCATTCTTATGTTTCCATCCCCCATGTTATGATGAAAATTAGTACATGTGACTTGTTTGTAAGGATAACGCGTGTGGAAGAATTTTATAGGATATATTAAAGAATCATTATATAATTAGTAGTATCATATTTGTAGTGTAAAAAATTATTGTTTGATAAAAATAATAGTGTTTTTTTAGTTTTTGTTTTATCCTAAATTCATTAAATCACTAAACTAGAAAAGATACTTCAAATTAAATATATTGAATAATCATTATTAATTTTGTAATTAAGGTTGTTTCTATCTAGGATTTTATTGTTGGTATGAATGTGCCTATATAAACTACAAGTTTATAGAACCAAATATGATACAATGTGTCCAAGGCATCACACCATATAATCTGATGATGAAAAATGAGAAACAAAACTTTGTAGAGGTTGTATTCCACAAATACATACTAATGAAAAATGGGATGGAAAAGGGTTGTTCCAATAGCATAAGAACATTACTTTATTTTGGAGATACTGATTTTATCATATCAATGTGGATAAATATTATTTTAAGGAGGAATATTAAATAATCTTGGAACACTAGAAAAAGTATTATACCTCTTATTTAGATAACTTCTTCTAGTTTACATATTTTTCATTATAGATGGTCTTTTGGTGAGACCATAACAACTAATACATGGGGAGGAAGGTTGGAAATGGATTTTGGTATATCATGGTTGTTCTAAATGGATGAAAAGGTGTGATACGGAGAGTAGGAGATATTTACATTTATAAATTAAGTGGGTGGAAGTCTTGTAATTACATGAAATATTAATATAAAATATTTTTTTAACTCATGTAAAATGGATCCCATGTCTAATATATTCAAATTTAATGACTCTATGGTTAAAATAGAATCATCTAGCCAAAGTTAGATAGGTTTTGGTTTAATTTTAAACTGTATATTTTTTTTAAACCCACATTAACCCTATTTAACATTAATCATTATAATAAAATTTAAAATTATTAAGGGTAATGAAAGAAATACTAAAAAATCCAAGTGCCACATAAACAGAACATTATTGATATCACGGGTAATTTACCATCATTTTGAATAATTATAGGATTTTAATGATTTTATTATTTTTAAACATTATATACCATTTAAATACTTTTTTAGGACAATTCACAAAATTTATTTTTATGGGAATAAATATAACCATTTAATTTTAATTACACAACATAAACTATCACTCATCCTATCTAATAACATTTGAAATTAATTTAACAACATAACTCATATAAATAATATCATTTTTTATATTTTTAATACCTTTTATTTTTTTATTCCTATACTTTCCCATGTTTTTTATCGACACTTCATAAGCATTATAAATAGTTATACTATATATAATAATTTATAAATAAATTATTAATATGAAAAATAAATAATTACAAATTATTTTGGCATATTACATCATTCATAATTTATATTTACGCTTATCCTGATGTTTCAATATATTTAAGATATAAATTATGGGAATATCACATTTTATTAAATTTAACACTTCCTTTTCTTGGAGGCCAACCAAAATTTCAAAATAATCCTCCAAAAATTGTTACCCCCTGAGATTTTATGAAATATTAGTTTTTTTAAATAACTTTTATTTCTTTGATAGCTTATATTATATGTAAAAATGAGTTTTAATGAACCACAATAGACTATTAAAATATTATTATTTGATAGGTTCCGCCTAACCGTTGGATTGGATGGTATTAATATTTCTCACTAAAATTAAAAAAACAATTATACATATATAAACTAAATTCAACAGTTACTGACTTATTAGAAATAAAAATAAAATCCTTTGATTGAAAAAGATATATTTCTATAGAAAATTGATTTTATGCGCCCAAAAATGTTTTATTTTAATAAATATTATAAATCACTTCTTAAGAATGATTTTAATGAAATTTATATATTATAAATTAAACCAAATGTTTTAACAGTCATCAAATATTTCTTCTAGTCATGTGATAAGAAAAAAATCTAGGTTAATACTTAAAAATGTATTTATTTTAAAAGTTGGTTTTCGTTGTGTGTTGAGTGCATATTTTAAAAATCAATTTCTTCTACTTTTATGTTTTCAGTTTTATGAAATAGATTCAATGTTTTTAATCAATATATTAAAATTTTCTAAATTTTTCCATTTTTTTAGTTCACAAGATTTGTAATAGAGGTAAATTTTATTACCTCGGTAAAGGTTAAATCTTGCTAATCAATGTTAAAATTAAGTGATAAGGCCTTGATTTTACATCCTAAATCTTATTGGATTAAGGTAATTTTACTCATTTCATATTAAGATTGAATGTAACACCCGGGACTTTTATGAAAAATATTTTTTTTATGTTATACAAATCATCAAAGGAATCTTTCACTACACACAACACTAGCTTGTCTTGCTTTACACGCAATCGCGACCTTCCTCGATAGCTCGCGTCGTACGCAATACCGAGTTTCACTAAACAACGATATGCTCTTAAAATATTATTAAAACTAGCCATTATGAATAGTAATAACAAATTTTTGAAATTTTATAAATTTTATTTTTTAAAATGGACTTCATTTTTGGTTTCAGAATATCAAAATTAGCCTAGGGTGAAATTTTGGTATTTTTCTGAAAACTTTTAATTTTTGATGAATAGTAAAAACAATGGGTTACTATTTAAAAACTGACTTTTTATTTAAATAATTATTTATTTTATGTAAATTTATTTTAGGTAAAAATTGGTACATGATACCTATATAAGTTCAATGTAATTCATTGGAGTACTTTTATAATAATTTTAGATATATAAAAATTTTATTGAACTTTTCATCGTCTTTTACCCACCTCCTAGGAGAATTTGCAAATTTGCAGAAAACATAATTTTACCACTTTTGTGAGTAGAATTTAAAAAATATGAGAGACACGGTTGATGTCAGTAAGTAAAATTTGGTTCAATGAGATGAAAATAATTTTTGGTGAATAATATCTTTTTACTTTTATTACCATGGTTAAAAGTAAATAGGATAATTAAGGGTAAAAATGATATAATTATTACCCAAAAACATGTCTTAATTCTATTTGATAAGTGTAATTAGACCAAAAACAACCTTAGGAATGCAATATGACCATTTAGGCCCACTTGGATTAGATTAGTACATTTAATGTTAATTTATTTAAAGAAAGGTTAAAATAGATAAAATAAATGTTAAATAAGTAAATAATTTTTAATATAGGGATATACATAAGATAAATTCGACTATAAATATTCATTAGAAATATCAAAATATTTCCTACATAATCGTATTTTATTTGTAATTTTTAAACATTAAATAATTTAATTTATTTATGACACAATGATGATGCAGTAATTATCTTATTAATGAAATATTGACATAATGGATATTATAAAAACCCAAATAAATGTAATTTGAGACTTTTTATGAATTAAAATACTTTTCTAGGTTAATGTGACATTTTATAATTGATTTAATTAACTTTGTTCGAACTAATCATTCTGTTATGATTTTCACAAAAATCAATTACCAAATAGGGTCAAAATTGACATAAAATAGTTTTTAAAACAAATATAATATTATTAATTGTTATTTTATTCCTAAAAATCTATGTTTAGGAAAAATGACTTAGATAAGGTTTTATATATTAATAATAAACAACTTTGGGTTCTTTTGGCTTGTTATAGTATGTTTACTAACCTTATAGTGTAAGAAAATAAGAAGACACGGTAAAATTAAAATTATTTAACTTAAAGTTAAATCTAAATAATAAGGTAAAAATAGATAGATAAACATGTCTAAATTATATTGGATGAGAGTATTTAGACCCATACCTAAATTATATTTTAAATAAATCAATTTGGAGCTATTAAAAACTGAATATGGATTTATAATAAAATAATATTTTTAGTTTTTCCAAAGGTCCCCCTCTCCTCCCTTATAAAAGGGAACATCCTCCCTCTCTTCCTCACACCACTTTGAGCGTTCAAGATCGGCCAAACCCTGCCAAATTATCTTCTCCACTTCCCTAGAAACAACCTAGAGGTCCTGGTCTTCTTCAAAGAACAATTTTGATGCCCTAAAATGAGGTGTCAAAGAGGCGCTTCAAAGAAGAGGTAATGTCCGTTACTGATTTTTTCAAATTTACATCCTCTTCCACTTATTCTTCTTTAGTTGTTTCATTATGAAGTAATAACATCAGAATCACCCATATACTGATATGTTATTATAATTATGAAACAACCCTATTTCACCATCTATCCATCCTACGGAAAACAAAAACACCGCGCGTGCGTACGTACGGAATACCGTCTCCACGCCGTGGTGTAATCTATTTTCCACCACAACCTTACTTATATGGGTATAATGGTCCAACTAAATAACTATATATGATTATTTAAAAGTGGTATTGATTCAGAAAGAGTATACATAAACTCCAATACAAATCAATGATCATGGGAACGATATAATCGCTCGTGCGTACGTACGAAATACCATCTCCACGATGTGATGCGACTTGTTCTACATGATCTTCATTGAATAATGATTATAAAAATGAATTGAATTTATGAATATGATATATATTACACTAATACCATTCTGGAAATGAGGTATCTATAACCTAAAAAATAATAATAAGAATTTATTCTACAAAACACGCATAAGAACAAAAAGTAATAAACACCTGAATAACAAGTATTAATGAAATATTACTAATAAGAAGCTAAGAATATGACCATATATGATATCATAAAAATATTTATGATTCTGGAAGAAGTCAATAACATTATTTAAATCATTATACCAGAATTTCAGACACTTACAAAGAAAATCGGACCTAAGGTAAGGGAAAATCTCACAATCTCATTTTTATCCGAGATTGTTTATACTTTGGTATTTACTGGGATGTATTTTATCATCCACATCCATGTTTCCTCAATATGTAATATTATTTCTATCCTCCTACAATTGTTTAAATCCAATTTTACCTTTCGGTGAGTTTTTAGTAAAAGATATGAATGGAATCTTTTGCTGTTTTTCGTACGAGGTACTTTTTGACTTTTCCGGCCAAAGTACGAGAAGAATGTTTTTTTAACTTAAACGACATGAATGGATTTATAAAACATTATTTCCAATAATATTCCTTTACAAGATTTAAATTTTATTTTTAATCAACTTATTTTAGTGTAACATTGTATGACATGTTAAGAAATGGAAAGTGTTTTTGATGTAGAAAGGATATTTTCCTCAAGAATGAAGTTCAAGTGTTTTATCAAAATTATTTTCCATCTAAGATAATATAGGGTTCTGTTTCTATCCCTATTATTACATTGATTTGATTATGTTGTGATGGAATTATTTTTATGAATTCCTTTATCTTATATTAATTTTTTTATGATGTCATAATGATTAAGAATCCCATTTTAATTACATGGGTTATGATATGATATATGGTTTATGATTTTTGTCACACATAATAATGGTATCATTATGAGATGGGTGTGACCTATATCTCCCTCCAATGAATTGGGTAAAGATTTATATCTCATGAGATAGACATGGCTGGAACTGCAAGTTAATCCGGTTCAGTGAAATAGCACTGAAACGAGGAGTGAACTCGGTTCAGAAATGGACTTTGTCCGCTAAGATAGTCTTGGAAATGAGACTTGACTACTAAGAAATGATTCTCTATGATTATGTGTGTATGCCACAAAATTTCATGTTTTAAGTTATGATTATTAGGATTACATTTCACTACTATGATTTATCCCATGTTATGAAATTATGATCTCTTTTACAGGTTAAGATTTCCAAAATGTTATGTTCTTACGAATATAATGTGATTGATATTTCTTTTGTTTACCCTTACTGAGAATTTGAGATCACCCTTTTGTATGTTTTATTTCCCCAGTTCAGGAAGAAAGTTATTAAGTAGGATATTCCAAAAAGGGACTCTAGATATGATGAAATAAATGGGAGACAATGTAGATGCTTTATGAACCAATTGTTTATGTTTCCCAGTTTCTAAAGACACTATACCTATACGGTCATTTCATGGTTTTTTTATATGTTGTAATATGTGTACTTCAATTTTGAAGTAAAACCCATGTATGTAAAGTATGGGTCGTTATATTGAATGTATGTTTTTTAATATATATTTTCCCATAAAAATTACTTATATAATATTTTAATCATTTAATGTTACGAAATTTCACTCTCTTAGTTTTAAATATATCTTATCTGTCCACATATAAAAAAATAACTTTATGTATTAATTTAAGTGTCTATTTAGATTTTAATGATACAATTTTCCTAATAGAAACATATTGTAAAATATTATTAATTATATAATGAAAAAAAATTCTGATGCAACAATAATATAACATTTCTCCAATTAATAATATTTATAATTATATTAAAAATAATATTAATAATATAATTTGTGTGATTTAATGTATTAAATGAATTTTATAGATTGATATAAAATATTAGGATGTGTGAAAGCATTATATTCTGATTCCACATTTTTCATGATGAATTTAATGTCAAATTAAATGAATAATGTTAAAAATTACTTTAATGATATTTAATAACAATTAATTATTTATTAAATGAAATAAAATTAATAGAAATTTTAAATCCGAAAAAATTAATGTGATATTGTTTCCAACATCAACAATGGTTAATTTATGGGCCTTTTTTAATTTTAGTTAGACTTTATTAACCATTAAATTGTATAAAACTTCATAGTTATAAGGGTAAAAATGTGATCCAAACTTGTACAGAGTTTTTTGGGTGAGAGGATTATTAATAATACACATTTTGAATTTTAATCTTATTAATTTATAGGCATTTTGATATTAAAATTAATTTATTTTAATTTCATATTTTAAAAATTCTCGGGGCCCCCTCCCCGCAATTATAAAATGTCACCCTTACTTTAGCTAAATCACTTCACATTGAGCCATCTATCTCAACAATATAATGAAAATTTATCTTATAAAATATCCTATATAAATTCTAGAGGTTATGGTATTCCAAAAAGACTAACCCAATAGTTCTTAAGAAGAGATATAAATGATTAATTTAAAAAAGTGGTAATCGCCTTAACTGATCAATATTTTTTAGTTATTCTATTAACTATATAAAATCTATAATTTTCATAATAAAATAAATATTGGGTATTTTAAATATAATGAATTTTTTTTATTATTATTAATCCTCATTTATTCACCATATTTCCGTCAAATTATATGTTTAAATATCACTCATGTGTACGTATGACTTGTTGTTCCCAAGAAGCGATAAAATTCATTTATCATCACCATATTTAATGGATTGGTATTATAATGGTTTTAATGATTATTTGTGATATATTTTAAATATTTTTAATTTTGTAATTATAATATCACAACTACCATCTTACCTTACAAACTTTTGGAAAACGATAATGTCAATCGTGCGTACGTATGGACTACCACCTCCATGAAGCGATATGATTCATTTTTAATTTTTTTTACATGGATAGTAAAAATTATGGATTTACATAATATATATGAAATATATGGAAAATAATTGACTATATAAATGTTATATGTTATTTACAATTCTATATTTACATTAATCTATAAAGTGGAAACAACGTTAATGTTTATGTACGACCTACCATCTCCATGAATTGGGTAATCCATTTTTCTATATCTAACATTTATCAACGAATATAAATATTTATATAATTAATATATATTATATGAATGTCATGAATAAAATTATATTGATGATTCATCCTTGATTGATGTAAAAGGACTAAAAATACTGAACTAAAGCATTCATGAAAAAATAATATGTTATTACAAAAAAAGTGATATTAACAAAGAGTTGTTAATAAATGGGTGATAAAATGTAATAATTAAATCATATATGGTATTATATATATAATTAATGTTAATGAAAATATTTATAAAAAATCTATATTTATTATAACTATTTTTCTGATTCATATGAAGGAAGTATGACATAAGGTATGGTATTTTCATCTCACATTTATTTTTTGTGGACACATGACTTATACAAAACTTATTTTTTGAGTGGTGTATGTACTAATCAAGAATTTATTTTATTATTAATTTAATTATATAATTAAATATATATATATATATATATATATTAATCTATTTATTGCAGGGGTCATATGATTCAAAAGATATAAAAAGTGGTAAGGGTTTTATGTCACTAGATCATTGTTTAACGGGGTTGTTTAGGAAAATGTATACAATGAGGAAATATAAGGATATATATCAATAAACTATTGAATTCTTTTCTAGTATGGTATTTTATTTAGAATACATGTTTTAATTCCATTTTCCTTATCATAAGTACTCAAGACACCGATAAATTGTTTTTATGGAAAATTCAATTTATTTCTCTCCTCGATCAATTTTTTTTATTTCAAATACTTGTTTTATAAAAATGTTTCAAATAAGGTTTTTATAATGATATTATAATTATTAAGAGTAATTTTTACACATGTTTTTATTTTAAAAAAAATAGTTTAAAAGGACAATTATTATTGTTTTCCAAATGAGGTACTTTTTAACTTTTTTCTACCAAATTGTGGAAGGAAATTTCTCTTTTAAATTATATAGAATGAATTGATTTTCACAACACCCTGAAGACTTAGTATTTGTAATATTAGTATATATATTTTCAATATTACATTCAAATAAAATGTTTTTATTATGGATTCAAAATTTTATATTTTTTAAAAATGTTATTTCAATGTGAAAATAATATTTTTCTCATGAAATGCTTAAAAGATATTTTAAAATAATATTCCATATAAGAAGACATTTTTGATGTTAACTATTATTTAATGGGGATAATATCCAATAATAAAATTATTAATATTTATCTAGATGGTTAATTTTTATGTTCTTTATAGGTTTATGGAACAAATTTATTTTAGACGGGTTACGCTATAGTGAATTAATGAAATGATTATGAAATATGTTTTCATTGCATAGGTTATGATGTCGTGATAAGATGAATGTTTTATGATATTATGTCACACATATGGTTTATTTTAATTATGTTACAATGGTTACATTATTACCAATGATGGTGGTCATGTAATAACCAAGGATAGGTGGGACCTATATCTCCCTCAAATGCATTAAATAAAGATTAATATATCATTTGATAAACAAGAAAGAAATGGGGAGTGAACCCAGTTCATTAAGGGACTCTATAACTTATGATAGTCTTAGGAGTGAACCTTGACAACTTCGATGATTTGAAGAGTGAACTAAATCCACTCTGATATTCTCTATAATGAGCATGTACTACTAAGGAAATGAATTTCAAAGCATATTCATATTCAAAAAATATATCTATTATGGAGATGTTATGTCCCAATCAAAAATGTTCATTGATTATTTTACGATTCTTATCTTATGAAATACCACTATTTATTCCATTACTCAAGACTATGACTTATGATATATGGGGTGTGATTTTAAAATGTTTTCCATATGTTATTATACCCTTATATTCATGTTATCTTCAAGTGATCATCAATATATCCCTTATTTATCCTTACAGAGAATATGATGACACCCTTTATTTTGTTTAATCTCACTAGGTTGGGAATAATGGTACTATATATTATATATATAATAAGGGTTCTATTTATGAAGAACTTAGCGGGAAGTGATGTATATCTTTTATGAAATATTTTTTATGGGTCCAAGTTTCCCATGGCACTAGACCTATACGATTCTGGTGCATATAGTTATGTTATGTAATGAATATTAATAAATTATGATTTGATATCTTTGTATGAGAAATATGTGTCATTATAATTGGTATCAGAGGAACGTTCAGATATCCTTTGGAAACTAGGATGAGATAACTTTAGTGAGAACCAAGGTGATAAGTCTATGTGTTGGATAACATCCTAATGTTTATTAAAATCAATTAATGGATTAGGATAAACATAATATGTCATATATTGAAAATAAGGTGTCTATATTTAGACATCCTATAAATTATAATTCATTATTATGTGATTTTCCACTATGATTATTATTTATTACACTCTTATTTGTGGCTTTAGACAAGGGATGAAACCCATAAGAATCTTGTTAATGATGAATGAGATGGAAAATGAAATGGTTATACTCTTGAGAAACAAAATTTTGTTGGTTTAGAATGAAAAATATCATTATTAAGATCAAAAACATTTCCCACGAAATGAATCATACTGATTATACACACTTGTAAAGGAGAGAACACCATTTTCTTTATTTCTTCATTAGGTAACCTTTAAACTTCTTTTAATGGTTCCACTGATTCATTTGTTATATATAAATGATCCAATACCTCATAAATGATATTTTATATTATCTAATGTACGAAAAATAAAAAAAATGTATCCTATAAATTTATTGTTTGGAAGGGTAATCAGATAAATGGTGGAATCTTATTAGGAATACAAAAAACGAGTAATAAATTTACTCCCTAGAGTGAGATGATTTTTAGAGGATATTTTAGTATGTACTTGCCTAGTATTCTATAAATAAGAACAGAGAAGGAATTTCATGAACTGAAGTAGTAGGATGATGAATACATTGGTATATATAAAACTAGTTTTAGAAGACTTTTTTTACTCCTTTAGTTTACTCGTCTTCCTTGAAAGAAAAATATGTTGATTCTTTTGAGGATTAAAACCAATAAATAGAAAGGAAATGGATATAAAATATTATAATAGATATGTATAAATATTTTTATGTGAACTCAAGGTAGAAATGGAAATTAGATATTCCCACCATTCTCATGGGTGTGTTGAGAAAAAAGAAAATTGAGTTTCCTGAGAACTCTAATAAATCACATGGTGGAAAGAAATGCCAATAACATACAAACAATAAATGAAGGAAGAAACATCATAGAAATTTATTGAGTTGATATGAGTTATTTTTAAAATATGGGATGGTTGGTAATGGAGGTAGTGAATGTGAAAGGGTAGTTAAATAGCTAGTTAATACAATGGATCAATTAAATATGCTAAATAATTCACCACCCATGATCCAATGTTTCAAATTCAAGGAGTCTGGGTATTGGGTGAATAAATTCCCTAGTCCAAGGGATAAATATGATAATAATCCACAACAACCTCTAATATTCATGGATAATGGGTAAGATTATTCAATTAAAACTACTTAAGTGAATAATAATAATTAAGGAACGCTTGTCCTCCAGTCAATATTTTGTGATTTAATATAGTAATTTAAAAGAATAATTCCTATGAAAATATTATTGTTCATTCTTTAGTATAATTTAATAAGAATCTGAGCATTGACTATCTCCCTCTACTTAGAATCTTAAGTAGTAAAATCAAATTTCATATTCTATTATTGCAAGTATGGTCTCAATATTCCAATAGAAATGCGTTTATCTATGATATAGGTTTATTTAAGGAATAAGGTGTGTATTATATTTTAGAATCATATATATATATATATATCCATTTAAGATTAATTTAAGTGTTATAGACACAGTCAAGGGTTTACTAGTTTATATTTGATCACATGTTAAATGTTTTAGAAAATCCACATGAGAATTTATGTAGTAGGTTTTTATCAACATTAAGGATATTTGGGGTAGATTTTATAGAAATAAAAAACTTTGGTTTTATGTATGTTTTTAGTGAGAATGTTATTTCAACTGTAATTTTATTAAATTTTATGGATATTAGATTAAAGGTATTGGTAACCTTTAGGGGTTATCTTATATTTGATGTTATTGTAATCGTGGGTTACTGAAATTGGGGAACATTATAAATATTATATTAATATTGTTTTGGAAAAAGGATAACCTGAATTTTAGGTGACAACCTGTCGCATCATGTAAGGCAATGAGGCATGAACCCACAAACAAAGGGCGAAAAGGGCATAACACCAACTACTATCCTATGTGAGATAGTATTTCTAATGGGTAAACATGAATATTTATATTTATGATTTTATATAATGGTTCTCTTTATGATATAAAGTTAAGGCTGTGAGAAAATTGTCTGAGGCGATCCTACAACTATTATCCACACCCGAATTGAAATTGAAAAACATCACCATGAAATTTTTCGTCAAACTCCCCAAAGCATATAAAGGGAATAATTCTTTTTGGGTTGTAGTTGATCAAATTATGGAGTCAATAGACTTATTTTTTTATCATATAATACTTCCATCTTGATCATATTTCTAGAATATACATCATGTAAGTGGAAAGGATACATGGAGTACCACATTAAATCATATCTAATCAGGATCTGAGGTTTACCCCGATGTTCTGGTAAAGTCTTCAGTAGGCTCTAGATATAATGTTGAGTTTTAGAATGATATATCATTCTCAGACCGATGGTCAGACTAACATATCAATTCAAACTATAACGGATATTCTATGGGATTGTTATATGGATTGTAATGGTGGATGGAATCATCACCTTCTTCTATTAAATTTTTCCTATAATAATATCTTTCATTTAAAATTTTAGATATATCCTTATGAATAACACTAAATAATGATGTGTGGAAATCTAATATGATGGGATGATATTTGATAAATAAATATATTGGGACTTGAGGTAGATGCATAAATGGTAGAGAAACTAAGATCTATTCATCAACACATCAAGATAACCTAGAGTTGTTATAAAACTTATATTGATACATGTTAGTGAGATACAGAGCTTGAAGTTGGAGAGATATTTTTTATATGAATTTAAATGTTGGATGATGTTGTTAGATTAATAAATAAGGGAGTGACGTGTCCTAGTTATATAGTCCCTTATGATATTCTAATTAATTTGGGACAATTCCTTGTCATTTATCACTTCCACTAAACCTCTCTTAAGTTTATGATGTGGTCCACATATCACTCCTCAGGAAGTTCATTCCTAATACATCACACATACTAAAATCATAAGTCATACCACTATATAATGATCTTTATTATGAGGAAGATCCATTACAGATCTTTTATTATAGACATATATTTCTATGGAATAATACTACTCAAAAGATGAGTGTTCTATGGAGAAATAACAAATTTGAAGAAGCTATATGGGAACCTGAGTATATAATTAAATAAAGATGTAATTATTTGTTTATATCATAGTGATGAATTTTAAGGGAAAAATTATTTTTAAGAGGTTATATTTTAACACCATGATATTTTATAAAATAATTTTTTCAAATAAATTTGACATATTTGGTATCATGTGTTACATGCAACTCTAGGTGTTAACGAACCAAGATACACTATTAAAATATTAATATATGAAACATACCATAAATCCATTAGATTTGAATGTATTAATATTACTAACTGAATTATGAAATATATATGGTTTTTTAATTTTTGAAATAAATTCATTGGTTAAAAATTGATTAGAAATAAAAGTAAAATTATTTGAATGTAAATGAAATTTGTTTACTGAAACCATTTTTAACCGCACAAACACATTTTATATTAATTAAATAAATAATTAACATTTATTTAATTATTTTAATTAAATTTATATAATATATATTTAATCAAATGTTTTAAGATTCGTCTTTTTTCCATGTCATGGAATAAGAATAAAATCCATTTTAGTAATTAAAAATTTTTATTTCTAAAAAGAATATTTTCATCACTTTTTGTATGATAATTTTTAAAATCAATTTATACAACCTATAGATATAAATTTGATAAAAATGGATTCCATATTTATAATTAGGAGGTCCAAATTTTGTGAATGGGTCGCTTTTATTTTTATTCAGTATGAATAGTAATAGTGGCGAAATTTATAAACATAATAAAGTGTAAATCAGGTTAATATAGGTTAAAATTATGTTATAAGGCCATAATTTTTCATCATAATTATTTTGGGATAAAGGTAATTCTATAATTATCTTCTTATTCATTAAATTTAGTTGTTTAATCTATACTGGTCCATGGAAATTAACTATCTAAAATTTAAAGCAAAGGAAGATAGAAAATATCACTCTATGTTTTAAATATCTCTTATGTATCCTCATGGGGAAAAAATAAATCAATGAATTCCTATAAGAGTCAATATTGATAATAATGAAGTTATTTTCATGATAAAAATTTATATTTAAATTTTACTAATTATATAATGACATGAAATTCTTATGAAATTACTATGTAATATTTCTCATATAAAAAATAAAATATATAAAATGGTTTTCATAATATTAAAAGTAACATAATTTTCTTGAATTTATGTTTAAAAATAATTTTATAGTTCAATATGTCATATTAGGGATGTTTGAAGCCATTATACTCAAATTCTTCCTTCTTCAAGATACAATTAAATTCAAATAAAATAAGTAGTGTTAAAAATGCATTAATTATATTTTGTTATAAATAATATAGTATTAAATGATATAAAATTCAAAAAAAGTTATCTTCTTCCAAATTAATGGGATATGGTTTTAAAAATTATCCATTGTTCATTTATTTTTATTATATCATTTTATAATAACAATATTAAACCTCAATGGGTAGAAAACATTAATATTAAAATAATTATACAAAGGGTTAACAAAGGGTCAAAAAATATATTGCTAAAAATATGATCCAAAAATTTAGAAATATTATTAAATGAGAGTATTTAAACTCAACCTAAACATATATTCAAATATTATCTATTTGGATCCATTTGAAAATCAAAATTAATTTTTGTTAATTTAATATTTTAGGCAATTCCAAGAGTGCCACTCAACCCAATTATAAAAGGGATCCCTCCATTTCACTTCTTCACACCAGATTGATCCTTATGCTAGAACAAAAATATATCAAGTTATTTTTAAAACTAACTTATACACATTATATAGGTTCTGGGTTTTCAAAAATACCAAACCTATATCCTTTAATAGGATATCTAAAGGGGTTATTTCAAATAATAGTAATTGCCTTACCTGATTAGTTTCTTTTTAATTATTATTTTACCTACTATAAATATGTTATATTATTAAAAAACAAATTATATTTATTATAATAAATATAATTAAATTTTATTATCATTATGAATCCACATTAATTCACCATGTTTCAATCAAATTGGTGGTGAAAATATCGCTCTCGTGTATGTACGTCATACCATCTTCACGTAGCGATACAAATCATTTCAAATCAATAAATTTGATGGATTGATATTATGTTTGTTTTAATGATTATATATGATAAATATTTCATAATAATACTTTTTAATGATAATATCATATCTACCATCTTATATTCCAAATAGATAGTTAATGATAACATTGAGCGTGCATACATGTGGACTACCACCTCTAAGTAGTGATGTGGTTTATTTTTCATATTTATTTTACATGGATAGTAAGAATGATTTATTTATTTAATATATATGATATATATTAGATATAAATTATTCTTTAGGATGATATACTATTTACATTTTTTTTGGTCCATTAGATGAGAAAATGGAGAAAACGTTCATGTGTACGTATGACCAACCGTCTCTATGAACGGTGTAGTCCATTTTAAATATCTAAATTTTATACAAGAATATAAATATATATATATATATAATTAATATATATGATATATATATATAATTATTTAAAATTTGTATATTATTTAACCATGATCAAAGTACACAAACCAAAACTACCTAATCGAAGCAAACAAGAAAACGAAGTATTTATTACACAAAACAGTGATTTTTGCAGAGAATTGTTAATAAATGGATGATAAAAGGGTATAAGTAAATCATATATGATAAAATATATTTGGATATGGTTATTAAAAATATTTATAATAAATCACATTTACTATAAATGGGGTTCCAAAGTGTATGATGGAATCTAGACCTAAGGTAATGGATTTTCATCTTAATTTTATTTCTATGGGACACATAACTTATACACCACTTATTTCTTTTGTGTGTTTTATATAAATTACATGATTGTTTTTTATGATTATTATAATTAAATTATGTGATATACATATCCATATTATTTATTTTATTTTAGGGGGATTATGATTCAAAAGATAACAAAGTGGCGTGGGTTTTATATTACAACCTCATAGTTTATCGAGGTTGTTAATGATTAAGTTTCTGATGATGAAATATTTTGTTCTATCTATAAATAAACCATTTAATTTATTATGATATTGTTATTTATTTTGACTAAATGTTTTCCTTTAATTTTTTTTATCTTAATCACTAAATATACCGGTAATTATTTTAAAGGAAAAACAACATTATTTTTCTATTCAATCAAAAAACACTTATTTTTTAACAATGTTTTGTAATAAAAATTAAAGAAGGTTTTAACTATTAAATTATTATTTATTAAATTAATATTTATCCATTAATAAATTTTTTTATAAAATTAAAAAAATATTCTTTTCATCTTCAAAACTACATATTTTTTGAATTTTTCGACAAAAATATGAAAGGAATGTTTTCTTTTAACTTATATGGAATGAACAAAATTTACCACCATAAAAACCACTCAATGATTGGAATCCTTATTTAAAATTTATGTATATTAGATTAAAATAAAAAAAAATCCCTCATTTAGAGTGATTTTTGTTTTGTTTTCAAATAATAATATCATGGTGAAAATGATTTTTTTCTCAATTTTACATCTATAATGAAATATTTGATGTTAATTATGAGTTAATGGAGATATGATCCAATGATACCATTATTAATTTTTATTTGGATAGTTAATGAATATTTTTATGAGAATTGTATGAAACCAAATTATTTCCCTTGGGTTATGCTATTATAAATTGATGAAATTTTTATGAAACCCCAATTCCTTGCACGGGTTAGGATGTGATGGTATAATGAATTCTTCAAGACCTTGTGGAAAACATATGTATAGATTTAATTATATGATCGTGGTTACATTATAACCCAGGATAGTCATCATGTTATAAGAAAGAATTTATGTGACATATATCTCCCTCCAATGTATTGTGTAAAGATTAATATCTCATGAGATAGACATGAATGAAATGGGTAGGGAATCCAGTTCAGTAAGGGATCCTTCTACTATAAAATCTAAAGAGTGAACAATGACTAGTATGATGGTTTTAGGATTACATACAATACACTATGATAGTCTTGGAAATTATTATTTACTATTAAGGTGATGTTTTTTAAATCTTATGTGTATACCAAAAAACAATGTCTTGGGTCCTTATAATGTTTTGATAGCTAATTTTCTATGATTACATTGTGAATCAAGTCATATAAACTAAAAAGATTTATACCATGAATCAATATTATCATTTTTTATATGTAGGGAATAATTTTCAAATTTTATTCACATGTTCATATACCATTTGTTCTTGTTATTCTAAATTGATCATTGATATCTCCCTTACTCACCATTAATGAGTATCTCAATCAAAACATTCTGATGTTTTCTCTCACCAGGTTATGAATAATGAAACTATGTATTATATTTCTATGATGTTTACAAGTTGGGAATAACTTATTATGATAATGTGTAGATCATTTATGCATAAGTTGTTTATGTGTCCATGTTTCCAAAGGCACCAAGCCTATACAATTTTAATAGGTATCTTTATGTTATATAATTAATATTCATCTATTAATATGTGATATATATCAATATAGAATATTGGTTTTTTTAAACATTTTTCATGAAGGATTATATCTCAAGATGCATCTAATCCATAAAAAATAATTTATATTGTTAAAGGTATTTTTATCATTTTATATATAATTTAAGTTTTTACTTTAATGTTCCATTACCCCAATAACTCATTTTTTTAACTCGATAACTTATTTGTATGACCAATAGTTAAATTAATCTTGTTAAAAAATATAGAAATTATAAATATAAATTTTAAACAAATGTTATAGTATACAATTTTTAAATTTTTTAGAATTAATTTTTAATGTATGTGAAAAAATGCAATGAAATAACATTTTTTTATAAAAATGTATTTAATGGATAAAATGTGCTTATACAAAAATAAAATATAATTATGATTACTATGAAGCATATTATATTATTTTTAATACAATTTATCTAATATAACATTATATATGAATAAAAAAATTTATGGTACTTTTAAATTAACTCATTTAAATTAAAGAAAGCACAATTTTGTAAAAATTAGTATTAGAACTATTTAATGAAAATCAATCTATTAAGATAAATATCAACACTTCATCCTAATACTATTATGAAATTTTTATTTAAAGAAATATGTCCATTAATTCAAACAATATTTCTAAAATTGGATTCAAGTAATTATAATTTCCATGAAGAAAATACAATAAAAACATATTTAAATAAAATATATTTTTGATACATAAAATATTTTTATTCTTTCTACTTGAATATTAACAAAAATTAAATTAAAGAAAATTTATACAATTAGATATATAATGTTCTTATTTAATTATAATTTATGATTGTTTTAATTTATTAATATAAAATTAAATTTCACACATAAAAATAGATTTTAGAAAAATAAATTTATTTCCTTCAAATGATTTAATATACATTGAAAAATAATTAATAATGAATGTATGATTGATTAATAATTTTTTTAAAGAAAAGTTTTCTATATATATTTCGTAATATGGTTATTCTTAATCATACCCATCAATCCATGTACTATGACATAATAGCCATACTTAAATATAAATATTTTAACAGTATATCTCAGTTTTTTAGGAAGAGTATTGTGTGTGATACCCACAGCCAAGAATAATATTCATTTAAATGGATATAAATCAAATCATAGGGTGTTACGAAATCTATAAAATGGACTATTATACACTACTTGGTCTGACCATGTGGAAATTCCAAAGGAGAGTAAACAACTCATTATAGATCACTAGCTAGAGTGTAATCATCAACATGTGCATCATGTGAACCCATATATCAATCAATGATACACATGGTTCCCTATGATATATATATAATTGAGGTGAGAATTTAATAAACAAAATATTAAATAAATATGATAAAGAAAAATTATAGCACACTCCCACATCTTCTTACTATATACAGAGGAAGCTCTATTATCAAGAATACTATACAGTAAATATTTAATAAATATGTCCCTTTACTCGGAAAATTAATTTTATATTCAATATAAGAAATAATTAATAACACTTCCATAATGTTTTCTATCAATAAACACCTCTATATAAAGTTAAAATTGGACCTCTAAATCATTCATTCAAGTAAATAATTTTTAAAATAACCTTTTAAAAAAATTCACAAAACCGACATTAGTCAAAATTCTGTCAATAATGAAAATTATAGAATCAAATTTAGTTAGTTTCATGTGATCTTAAATTGGAATTAATTCGTTCCAAATGATTTGGAAAACCTTTAAATATGTTTATATAAAGTATTACTATAAATATGAACACTTGAGAATTTTAAAAAACACTAAGCACTCTCTATTTTCTAAAAACATTTACTAAAATAAAAACAATTGGCAATTTATTTATAAATCCAATTATAAACAGAAAGGTAAATATATTCCATAGAAATATCTAACAACTAAATTAAAATAATTATTATCTTATTCAAAAATTTATTATAAGAATCGTGAAATTATTGTTCTAAAACTAAAGACTAATGCATGGAGAAAACCTGCATAGAATCACCTTTCTTATGTATATACCGAATACCCCTTAAAAATGCTATGAATCCATAAAAGTACATGGGTAACATGGGAGGAATGAAAAATCACAAAAAAAAATTAAGGATAAATTTATCTCTTAGACACCGAGACCACTTTAGGGAAATAATAAGTAGGTGAAGGAAAGAAATAAGGAGGATATATATTATATTGGGGTTACCTTTAAGAATTTGGAAAAAACATGAATGAATATCAAGAAACCACTAAGGGGAAGAGGGGAATTATTTTTTAGAATCACATCATGTCATAGTTCATTAATAGGGAAGTATGAATACACTAAAGGGGTTAAATTCAAGGGGTGTAGAAAGGATCATTCCAATTTTTAATAAACCTTGGTGGTCATTATTTTTATGGATGTGTGGTATACAAAACCATGTTTCAGTCATGAGACCCTCACTAGAAATACTCATAAAATTATCATGGTTCAGTAAAATATGTGCCAACAACGCATATTAAACTAGAATAAAAGGGTTTTCCAAAATCTTTTTGATCAAATTGTTTGCTAAACTGTTCACAAACAATTTAGATACATTTAAAACAAACCAGAATTTTTGCAAGGCTAGGTCACATGGTTTTTAATAACCATTTAGAAATTGCTCATCATGAACAATTAATGAATTTCTATAAAATATTTGTAGGAAAAATATCCATGATAGATGAAAAAGTATTCAAATAAATAAATAGATAAATTAAAAAGAAAAAATGACCTGGGTGAGACATGAATTTTCTAAATTCATGTTACACTTATTGAGGATAAATGAATGATAAGACTTGTTGATGATATTAATATTTTTTATCCATTTTCTATGTATTTTCTTAACTTTATAATTGTATTTTAGGGATATATTACAATTATATTAATTTTCCATTAATAATTGATAAAAATATGTTGAATTGATCAATTAAATAATAATAATTATACATTGGGGACCTAAAAACATATATAAAAAAGGGTTCCTAAACCTATAACCTTTGTTCCATGTATTTTTTATGATATAAATTATCATGTGAACCATTTAATAATAATAAATATAGACAAGTTGTTGTGGAATAGAAAAAAGTATTAATGTTTACATTCAAATTTGAACACTAATTCACACCTATTTGTTGTTTATCTCTCATCTTGAAACTATATTCGATATTGAATTTAGTGAACCAATGTGGATCTCAAATCCTACTTCTTGGTTTCTAATAATTTTATTTCTAGAGATGTTCCTCTCTAATGGTTAAAAGTTTTGTTTCATTTTATCTAAAAAAAATAATTTAGATCATTATTATGTACCTTGGTAAAGATTAGTTTTATCCCTCAAGTGATCATGATTTTTAATGAAAATGATTCTATATATTATCATTAGATAATTATTGATAAATTTTCATATTTTCATTAACATATTCATTCACCCACAGAATTGGAAAACATAATTTCATTTTGCATTAATATTTTCCCCAAATTATTTCATTTGATATATATATTAATGGATAATTAATGTTCATATTGTATTATTTATTTTAATAGAATGATTTTTTTGATTACCCCCTCACATCATGATTTAAAACATCAAATATATTTACACTATATATATTTATAGTGATCCAAATAGGGTATTAGTGGTTATACACAACCATCCATTCATAAATAAAATTATGATGGTTGAAAATATTGTAAGGATTCTAATGAGTTCTTCCAAAGATTCTAATGTGGTTAGTTTAAAAGAATTAGATAATGATAAATAAAAAAAGGATGTATCAAAATGAGAATTTAATTATCAATTAAGGGATTTATTTTTCAAAAAAATATGAAAATATCTTGATTTGATTTTTCAAAAAAAAAAATCAATGATGAAAAAATTCCTATAAATATGACTTAATGACATTCCAAACTATTAATGACGGATTATGGGTTTAAATAAAGGATAAAAATAGGAGTTAATTAAATGTTTAATAATACAATAGAAAACTCATTCTCTTTATTTTCATGAAGAAAACAATTTTAGGATTAAAAATATGTTAATTCATAGGCAAAAACGATATATATATATATATATTACTATAACGAAAATTATTTTTATTCCATTAATATTTCAAATAAATTGTTTTAAAATCATCATTTAAATAAAATTATCAAATGTTATATTTTATTCTGTAAAAATATTACAATGAATGATAAACACTAACACATTTTGAAATATAAATATGAAACATCGTTAAGAAAATTACATGTGGGATAAAACCATACATTAATAAAAAGACTAGAAAATTTAAATATTTATAATTATATTTTCCCTAGAATATCATACCATGTATTATAACTATGTAAATAAAGAATAATATTATCAATATGGTAGAAATTTTGAGAAGGAAATGAATGAGTTTGAATAATGGAATTAAGAGATATTTGTAAGGCCAAATATAAGAGTTAAATGGGTAATATAATCACTATATGACTCTTCTAAATACATATAACCAATATGTATACATAAAATATGTTAGTGGAAATATAAATACTTTCTATAAAAATTAAATTTCAAACAAATAAAAAACTAATCATATATAAAAAATATCTAACATTAGTTAAATAAATTAATATTAGAAATATGTCAATTATAATCATCCATTTTATAAGAAAGTGTTTTTATTCAATAAAAATAGTGTTTCTAAAGTATTATAGATTTTTATTTAAAAGGTATATTTTCTAATATACAAAGACTTAATTTGATAAAATGGATTTCATTTTTCAAATTGAGGTATTTAAATTTGGAAAAATGGTTAATTTTATTTCTTACTAACAAAATATATAACCACAATGAATAGTTTATTTCATTTTTAATCCATAAATAAAATAAAATATTTTATATTTTATAAATTATGAATGAAAAATAAAAAATAAAATAAATGTTTGTAATGGAAGTAATATTGATCCTTCCTTGTTGTCTTCAACATGTGATCAATTTTTCTGGTAATAATTGGTATTGTTTAACCATCATGTAATGATAAATTTTAAAAATGGCACTCATAATCATTTATAAAATGACCACCCATGTACCTTTCCCAAACCACTTCTACCTTAATGTTTTATCTTGAGACCAATCTCAAATATTTTCCCACAAACACCTCTCTAAGGTTGGGTATCTTTTGATCCCATTAATGATGTTGAAATCCTTCATTTTCAAAGAAGCCATTATAAGAGGAGTGATTCCATCAAAAGTAGTATCTATATTTAATCTCTCTTTTTTAATTAATTTTCTATCTCCAATATTTTTGAATATCGTTATACACTATAATTATGTATTATTGAAAAATTTCATATTCTATAAAAATTATATCACTCTAATTGAATACTATATTATTACCCATTCATTAGTACAAAATTTTCATGCTTGGGTATGCTCGACCACCTAAATGAATGGTTCTATACTATCAACATAATTTCCATTTTGGTTGAGTATAAAAACATTAAGGATAATGATATGTCATATTATATAGTACATTATTTCGAGACTATTATTCTATTAAAGGGAAAAAAATTAATCATAATGAAAAACTAATTCATTATTATGAATATAGTTACACAAAACATGCACTTTATGAATTGCATTCTCTAAAACTATACATGTATATTCCATAACATAAACATTAAACTCCTAAAATTATAAAAATATATATAATTCTATTCCCTTGAATAATCTAGTAAATGTAAATTTTTATCAAAGAATTAAAAATAACATCACCATACCCAAACTAGTATGGAACAATCACAACTACTAGAATCTAATGATGAAAGTAATTAGTAAATAAATAATATATGTGTAATAAATAATTTTAATTAAATATTAATAAATATTAATAAGGTTTAAAATAATTTATTGAAATGTGAAATTTTATTTTTTAAGGGGTTAATGTACTTTTATATGAGTTAAGAGTAAATGAAATGTATTCTCTTCTAGTAATTATTATTAATTGTGATTATAGATACCTAAAAATTCATTGGTATATTTTAAAATTACATTTATATCACAATTTATTTTCTAATCCTACCTTTATTTTTCAATTTTTCAAGTATTTTTATAGTTTCCCCTATCATTGATTCATAATTCACTCAAAAATATGATTATAATTGGAATTTCATTTATCATATATTTTCTATTAGAAATATTTATTCTCCAAGTCCATATTCATTTAATTATTTCATGATTTTCAATATGGAAACATATATAATTTATTAAAGACAATTTATTCTAGATTTTAGTTATTTATAATGTTATAAAAATAATTCTTCTTTATATCCCAACCACCACCATTCTCACTTAATCATTTAATCCAACAATTTTCATTAATATTAATTGTAAGTAATCCCATAAAAGTTATCAAGATTCATTAATGTAATGTCTTATTAATTTCTAATTATTTTTATTTCCATTTATTTATAAATTATTTATTTTAAAAAAATTATAAAAATATAGAGAATATTTCAACTTATATTCAATTAAATTGTCTAATATTTTTATAATTTATATTTTATCTATGTTTGGACCACTTTGTTTTTCTTATGTTATACTAGGGATATGTATTAATATAATCATAAAAATTATATTAAAATATTATTTTTTAAATTTATTGTGGTGATAATTATGAATCCTATTACATTATCATGTTTTTATTATGCTATGATCGATTTAAAAATTATTTTATGTTGATGTTGGACACATATGTATTGATAATGACTATGTGATGTGTGGGACCAAGATTATATATCCCTCTAATCGATTGGGTAAAAATTATATCTCATGTGATGTTTTTTTAATATCCCTTAGAGGTTATCACAATCCACTACGTTATAGGAATTTTTTTCCAATATGTGATGATGGTGTTGAAAAAGATCCCTGAAATAAAATAAGATTTACAATTCTTGTACATGTTCCAAATTTCAATGTCATTCTAGATTCCAATGCATCATTTCTACTATTAAGACAAAATTATAATATTATAATTCATGTTTATTTTTTATCTTTCATATTCCATAGGGAATGAACTCCTTTTATATTGGAAAATTACCTTGATTATGTTCCCACATCCTCATGTTTATTTTATTCTCAATGATGATATTAATTATGGTTTTTTAGGTTATTCATTTTCATATATATTATGTTTCTCCCTTCCTAAGAGTCTAATCTCCACGTTTTCTTATGTTTAATATCAATTTTTTATGAATATGAATATAACATGTGATATGTATAAAAGGGAGTCAAATATAATGAATTTATGGACCTAATGTAAACTATGTCATTAAATAATTTATTAATTTATCTAATCTCCAATGACCCAAAACATATAGGAACTAGTGGTCCAATTTATTATGACATCTGATGGATAATATTTTATAATGATGTATTTTTTATATATTTCATCATTGGGTTAGATATTTTTATATCAGAGAAGGTGTTAATTAATTTTTTAGATTAGTATATTAATAATAAATGGATAACAGAACAGTCAATAGAGGTTATACCAAAATTGATATAAGTTGATCATAAATTTCATTAGTTGAAATGAAGGGGTTATTAGGTTAGTAATATTTTTATTTATTTTCAATATCATATGATTTTTTACTCTTTTTATTTTTATTTAATAATTAGAAATACCATTATTGTTTTAGTCATTAGTGAAGACCAAGAGTAACCAAAAGAACAATTAATCTGACATGAAATGAAATGGTTTCCCTAAAGTAACCAAATAAGATAGTATATGGGTTAAAAAATATAATTCAAATTGTCACATATATTTTAAGAATATGAACAATAACAAAAAAAATTGAGCTCTAAAACTCAAATATTATGTGACAAATCATCAGGGATTCAATCATTCAGAAACAATGAAAATCAAATTATGGGATTTTATATAAACTAATTAATGATAAATAAAAAATAAAAAATAAATTTTATATTATTTAGTTCACATATTTTTAAATTTTATTTTCACTTTTAATTGATTATAATGTTAAATTAATCAATCATGGATCTAATTATGAATATAAGAAAAAGATGAAATCAAATTTATAAAATGGGAGGAGTTAAATAAAATATTTTTCGATAAATATTTTTCTTAAAATATTCAAACTAAAAAGTCAGAATATTATTTGATATGAAATAAAATAAGGATAAAAGAGTTGGAAATTATAAATAAAATATATTAGGATATAAAAATAATGCCCATGATTTTTTAATTGCAAATAAAAGAAAAAAATATTGTACCATTAATGGCTTAAATTAAATTTACTGAATTCTGTTACATAGAAGAAGCCTTGGTACCTAAAAATATATTGTTTAATGTTCTCTATTGGTTGAAATGGAAATTGAGGACTCTCATTATAATAAAAATTTTATAAAATTGAATATGAAATTCAGTATCATGTAATCTAAAATGATTAATCCTATAGAATAATGAAGATTCACCTTCTTACATACTAAAAAGGTTGGAAGAAGCACATGGGGAATTTTTTTCATTGTAAAAAAAGGAGTTTTAGTTTTAAAAAATATAGTCATCAAGAACATGAATATCAAAGGGATATAAAGAGGTCAATTAATAAAATTGATGAAAATAAATATCAATGTAACAATCCTCCCACACTTTAGTGCTAATATTTTAAGGATTTTTGAAATCACATAACTCAATACCCATATACAATGTTTAATGAAGACAGTAACCATTATTAATCTTAAATGATACGGAAGAAAGAAAAAAACCTACAAAATTCCAAATACTAAAGTGGGTTATGAAAATGAAATGGTGAAATGTACACTTTTCATTTAATAATGAACTAAAAATGACATACTTGATTTTGTTTCTACCGATTCTATTATTCATGAAACATTTGAAAACACCAAGTATTCACCACATCAATAATTGGATATTGTAATATTAATTAAAATAATATTTGTTGTAATGATTAAATCCAATTTTATAGATATTATTCAATTAACGTTTTTGGGAATATTCTTCCTTCAAACCATTTAATTCTCCCAGTGATAAAATTTTATATTATTTTGTTAATGGATTTTTTATATCTACATAGATATTATATTAGTTTTAGGGATACCAAAATAACATTTCCAATATAAAATTAAAATATTGTGCTCTATTAATGAATGTTTTACTATGAAATCCCTATGAAAAAAAACAACCCATATATGGGTAATTATTCCTAATAAATAGGAATATTTGACCCAAATGGTTGGGTAGAAACTCATATTTAGGATAGGAAGATTTTAAAAGAAACATTTTATCTATTTCTTAAAGAATTTCTAGATTTTTCCCAAAATAAAGTGCTTAAATTTTCCCCCAAAATCATATCATGCATCATTCTAATGTTAAATAGTTTTTATGGAATGGACCCTATCAAATTTGATAAATTGAAAAATAAACAACAATATAATATTAATAAAGTTTTTATATCCCTCTTTTCATTACCATGGGTTCAAAAATCCTATTTTTTATAAATAAATATGTATCAATGTGTAATTATATTGATTATTTTGAATTTAAAAATATCAAAATGAATAACAAGTATCTCATACCAAATATATATGACTAATTTAATCAAATTTTTGGGACTTCATATTTTAAAAAATTGATCTTCGAACCAAATATCATTAATTTTGTTTCCAAAGGGAGGATAAGCATAATATATCCCTACATTCAAGATATGAATAATAATAATTAGTAGTAATGAAATTATTAATTATCAATTCTCCTAATATCTTCAATGATTTGATGAATTGAATCTTTAGGGAATAATTATATACATTTTTAGTAATATTTATAGAAGTTGTTTTCATATAAAAATCTAGCATGCAGTAACATAAATCGAATTTTCGGATTTTAATATTTTCCTCAAGATAGTTAAAAATAGTACTCTAAATTTATAAATTTTTATTTTTGGATATGGAATGTATCATTATTTGGAAATTAAATTTAAAGAGAGGTAAAATAGATTGATCTTTCAAAGGAAAATGTGATTTAAGAGCTACAAAGACGAAAATTTTAATAGTGATATATAGTTTGTTTTTTATTAGCTAGATTCTATTAATGTTTTTAGTGAAATTACTTGAGATGTTCTAATCCAAAAACCCAGTGAAATTTTGATAGAGTTATGTTATTCTGGATTGATGAATGTGATGAAAATTTTATGGATATTATGAGATGGTTTGTATTGCACTTATAATACACCTACCCATTAATGGAAATAGATTTATGTTATATAGAAATACATTAATTATGGGATTTGGTTGGGTCCTTATACAAAATAACTAAGTGTCATCTTATCCCTAAAGAAAATTAATAGTATTTAAATGAAATATCAATACAAAATATTTATAGATTCCAATATTAATATACGTGATAATCATATTATGACATTATACATGTAATGTTTTGTGATATATATTGTATTCCTATATCATAAAATCATATTTCCACAAATAAGGAATTCAATATGTGGAAAATGAGGTGGTTAGTGTATATCACAGACTATAAATACTCAAAAAATTACTACATTTAGAAGGAAAAACTGTGGACAGTTGTCTAAATAGTTGGATCATGCTAACTAATCTATGGTGAGGGTTGAAAGAGACCCAATATTCAAAGATTTAAGTATAATAGAATAAGAAATAAAAAAGGGAGAGGAAAAATAATATCGTTTCCAAATAACTACTCAACCATCCTTCTATACAACGACCAAAGAGGCATAAATGGATACTTTAGAGCAACAAAAGTAGATATGAAACATTCTAGATTTATCATTAATATTAATGGAATTAAATGATTTAAAAAATGTATATGTCATCCTTAAATACTTAAATTTAATGAGGAGTTATTAGATGAGGCACATATATCTTCATTATATATCAGTCATAAATAATAAATATATAAAGAGATCTCATTGAGAACTTATGGTGGGATAATATGAATAACCATATTCAATTTTTAACATATTAATACTTAGTCTACAAACTAGTTATATCTAAATTATATAATCATAAGGGGATGATATATAAATTTCCTATACAAGTATAAAAATAGGATAACATAACTAGGATTTCATTATTTTTCTTCCTAAGGCATATAATAGATATAATTCCATTTTTTTGGTTTGATTAATTTATGAAGTCAACAAATCCCATTTCTAATTTATTTATTTTTTACATTATTAACTATAAATTATTTACATATATTAATTATTAAGAATATATGGTATAAAATTTAAAATTTAAGTGATTGATATATGAGGTTTACAATAAATTTCTAGAGGAAAAACTAATTTTCATAGGATATTATATTGAGATTTATCAAAACATGTCACCCCAGACTAGTTGTTAACATAAGTTGACCATTAAAACATTATAAGATATGTTAAGATAATGAATGATTTATTTTAAATCAGTTTGTGATCAATATAATCTGTTAGTATAGAGAACATACAAAATTAAAAATCCAGCATGCTAGGATGAAATTGGAGGCAAAAATATTTTGGGACCAGATCATTCTCATGATATAATAGTGAAGATCCAAACCATTAAACACCATATTTAAGAAATAAAATGTCGACAGATTAGTTACACTAATATCCATTTATGATATTCATATTTTTATATTAGATAGAATTATAAACTCAATATATCACCATGGAAGAGGGTGATTAGATTTGGGAAGAATATAACGTTGGGTCCTAGACACATCAACCCCTTATAGATCCTTCCTCATCTAGTGATGATATCATATCACCTAGAACATCCAATGAACTGATATTAATAACACAATGTGTTATATGTATCTCTTTTCAGGAATTACTTATCCAATCAACCACATTTACTAAACTCAGAGTCCGTACAACTGGAACATTATCTCTCATATATGGAAAAAAAGGTGGAGATATTAAATCTCGATGACAAAATACTTAGAATAAAGACCATGTTGATGGTCAATATTCTTAAGAGAAATCATATGGTTAACAATTATAAATGTTAACCTGAATATTTAATAAAAAAAATCAGGGTTATCTATTTTAAACAATGAAATGAAATTTTAACTGTGAATTTTTTAAAGGGATAGAATGCAATGCCCTATATTTTTATGCCCTGAATATGTCTAAAAAAATGTTTAACATGCAATAAAAATAATAAAATTTCAATATATTTTTTTTAATATAAAATTTTACAATACATGATAAAAATTTAAAAATTATTAGAAATAAATAAAATAAATATTCCTGATAATTACAACTGGAATAAAATCACATGTATAGAAAAATAGTAAAAAAAATTAAAATCTTTATCATTGTGGTTTTCCTTGAAGATCATATGACCAATTATAAATTCAATTTGATAGAAAAACATTAGAAACAAGATTTAATTGTTTGTAAATAAATGAAAATATTGTAAGAAATAAAATATTAGAATTATGTAATGGAATATATAGGATAAAAATGTGCAATATTACAATTTTAAAACCATTAGAAATATATATGATCTTCAGTAAAACATATAACCTATAGGTATATTGAAATATGATAAAAGGAATATATATATATATATTTATATTTAAAAATAAAAATATATATAATAAAAAAAATTCAACATCTATTTTAAACAGTTAATATCTATTAAATAAATTTGGATTGGAAATATATATAATATAATCATTTATTTTTTTGTAAAATATTTTTATCAAATAAATTTTTTTATATTATATTATAAATATTTATTTAAAAGAAACATTTCCCAAATTTAGAGATTTAGTTTTTTTTAAAAATTATTTATTGTTTTGAATCAAGACATCATAATTAGGAATGAAGGTCAATTTCATTTTTTTTAAATAAAATAATATTCAATATTGAAGAGTGAATTGATTAAGTAAACAATAAAAATATATAGAACATTACAAAAATTTTGAATAAAAATATAAAAATGAAACTAAAATATAATAATGTAGGGAGTCTTGATCCTCTATGATTTGATCCTCATACGGTAAAATTTTCATGAAATAATGTCATTACACATGCATTTAGTAATGAGATATTGTGAAATTTAAACTTGAATTAATCTATAAAAGTTCCACTACTACATATATATATATTTAACAACTTATCTCCTTTACATTTCTAATAAATACCTACATAAATACCCTCCCATAAACCCCTCCCACATGTTAGATGACTTTTGGTCCCATGAAGGAGTCTTAAATTTTTCATTGTGAATGAAAATATTACAAGAAGGAGATATTCTATAAAAATAATAAATTACTAAGTATCTATATTATTAAATTATTTTATCATATATACACTTTATTAATATAATTTTTCACTGTAAGGATGTTCTATTTAAATTATTATTGTTTTAATAAAATGATATTCCTCTTATGAAAACCGCTATTTTTTTATAAACAGTATTTGATGGTCTATTACATTAAGATACTCATAAATATATCCCAAAATATTGATTATCCTAGTCTATTTTAGAAATTATATCAATATAAAAATAACTTGATGCATGTAAATAGAAAAATTATTTGAAAAATCAATAACATTCCATTAAGATTCCATTGTTTTTATAAAACTTCACCAAAGAACTTAGGGATTCATATAACAAAGGGGTGAGCTATAAATCTTACTCAGGGGATAATAAAATTATAACACAAATTTAAAAAGTAAAAGGGAATAAATAGGAATTACACGAGGACATAGAAAAAATGTGTGTATCCTAATTAAAAACATTAAATCATGGTATAATATGATAACATCAGGGAATCAAAGGAATGGGGAAACACTATAAAATAAGACTTTGTAAGTATAATTAATGGTAAAACACCAAGAAATAATAATATAGTATGCTTATAAGAACTGATTTTTCAACATAAATGGTATATATTGAGAAAATAATCCTTACCCATTCATTGAAGGGAAATTTAATTTCAATCCCTCCTATCACATTTATATTACATACATGCATTTGTTTTCCACATAGATTATACAATATAATAAAATATTTCCTCAAATTTAGTATAGTTATTATGGTGTGTTGGTGTTGTACACATTTATATATCAAATTAATTAAGGATAGTTACATCTAGGTGAATGCTTATGATAGGAAATGTATGTCGGTATTCTCAACACAAAATTTGTCTATGTAAAATCAAAGTATAATTTCATCAGCATAATTGGGGTATATAATTGTTAATGTAATGGTTTAATGTGAGTTAAAAATAGTATCTCATTACATGGGAATCATAACTAATGTAATGGGTTGAGGAAAAAACAATAAAATTTTAAAATTTTAAAATGAAAAGGCATAATACAAAAAATGTAATTGAATAAAAATGAAGAGGAATAGAATCTCTTAGCTTGAAAGAGTGTTTCTAAAATCATGGGAGGAGTTTTTTAAGATCTTAAGAACACATTGGGATGGAATTATAGAGGGTTAAGGAGAGTAAATTTGTTCTAAATGGGTTTTTAGAGAATAGGTGTCATGACACATCCCTTGGGGCCCGCATTGTGACTACCCCAAGCCCACCTTCCATAGGCCAGGGGCTGTCGACTAGAACCAAAGGCATAATTCCCTAAAAAAACGGGAAGGCATTGCCTTTATAAAATGTATCACACACTTCCAGAGTACAAGCGAAAGAAAAAAGTATGTAAATGAGTAAAACAAGTGTGCTGAAAGTACAAAGGGGCTGGAAATACAAGCCCAACAAAAAGGTATAGCTACAACTGAAGAAAGTACAACTGAAAATGACAAACAGCTAAACGGTGAAGCGACTCTTGGATCGTCCTCTAGGTTCCTACCTGAAGGGTAGGTACAGATGTCCCCCTCAGCACTCCGCGTCTATCGGTCCGCTCTGTGTGCCATCACGCAGAGTGGTCCACCTCCGGGTACCATCCAGTCCTGGCGCTCTCGGACCCCATCAGCGTTGTCCATCATCTGCATCCAACAAAACGAGGTGCAGGCATAGCTCGTGTAGGGGTGAGTATAATGATACTCAGTAGGGACCGCAAGACCCTCAAGGACTCATAAAATCCAACAAGGATAAACCACAAAGTAAGATTTCAATAGATAGCCATTATTTAGGTATATGCTCATACATATACCTAAGTTATCAAGTAACCCATCGCAATCATGAGGAAAACACAAAGGTCATTGAATCAGCTCAAACCAGGATTTTTATTCATGATGTCGAAACCAAAACTACTAGATAACTCCTCCTCTGTCGAGTACAATGGGCATACCGCTACAACCAAGCGCTTCCCACTAACCATGTATTGCTGAAGTACTCCACCTGTCGAGTACTGTGGGCCTGTTGGTACAACAAAGAGCTTCCCACCATGGGTATGCTGCTACAAAGAAGAGCTCCCCCTCATAGCCTATAGAGGTACTCCTTCTGTCGTGTACCGCAGGTCTGCCACTACAACCAAACGCTCCTCTGTCGTGGGTCTGCTGCTCCAACAAAGCGCTCCCCACTGAGCAATCTGAATCACTCCGAGTCGATCGATCAGTAGTCGTCAAGTCTCAGCCAGCTACTAGGTCTCTGAAATCTACTCATTCGTAACTGGGATGGTCTGATCCACAATCCTCAAGACGATACTCCAAGTGTCACTAAGTCTCGCGTATAAGTATCACAAAGGACCGCGTCGTCATAGGGGTCTCAATGCAACAGACGACGCGTCAATCGGATGTCCGGTCTATGAGTTATTGGCTTTTCCGTTCTAGGGGCCCGGTTGGTTTTTAAGCTAAAACCAACCCGACCATAATCCAATATCAATATAATCCCACATAGAGTATTAAAAAAGAACCGTCTCAATAAAAGGAAACCAACGTAGTTGACGGAATGTCAATCAGGCGTTCAGTCCTTAAGTTATCATTGTTTCCGCTCCGAGGGCCCGATTGGTTTTGGTTACGAACAAACCTGGACGCACCCAAAATTTTCCAAAACCTTGAGGATAATATACCAAAGCTACCGTCTCGATCCGAGGAATCCTACGCAACTAACGGTGCGTCGATCGGAGGTCCGTAGCTCATGTTATGGGCAATTAACCGAAAAAGGTCCGAAGAGGCGGGTCTGGGCCCGGCCCAACCCACCCTGGGTCTGCCCAAACTAGGTTAACCTGACCCGGGTCCGTGTCCGGCCCGGTGGGGCCTGACCGGGCCCGACCCACGGTTGGCGCGGCCCAGGTCGGCCGCAGCTTGGCCAGGCTTGCCGATCGGTGGGGGGGGGGGGGTCCCACGTAACGGCGGTGCCAGGCAGGCGCCGCCCGGCTTCCCTAGAACCTGCATGGCGCGAGATTCACTTCCCCTCCGCCACGGCTGGCACCGTGGCGATCTTCCACTGGCGGAGTGCTGGGGTGCGGCCACCTCCAGGCGGCCGGTCGGCACCGCCGCGCTGTTGACCCGTGCAATCACGACCTTCCGCGGGCCACTGGAGTCATTCTGGTGGTCCATTTTAGCATTCGTCTGCGCCTGTGGCCTCCTCGGGTCCTGCTATTCACTAAGACAGTCTCAAATCAATGTTTCACTTCCGTTCATCTGTCACCAGACATTCTGCGCATTAAGAACTATATGGCGATGGGTTCAGACTTGTTCGTTAGCTCATACCCACCGTGTTAGAGGCTCAAACAATTATTCAACAAATAAACGACCTTGTTTGGGGGTAAAAATCACATTTATGAAATTATAAAATATCCCCCTACCTCGAAATTGACGTCGCACATCGTCGAGCCGCATAAGACGAGCGTCGCGGTAGTTGGGAATCGCGGAGGAACGGTGTCATCCCACCAACGTTGGAGGAATAGTTGTTTTCGTAGGTGACGCCTCTCGCGAGCGGTGTATTCTCCCTTGATGTGGTGGAATAATGAGGTAGGAGAAGTCTTAGAGAATTATTCATAGAGAGAGTATGATGTTCTTTGATGGAGGAGTTCTTCGTCGGGAGAAGAACACTTTTCTTTTCTAATTCTCCAGAGCTTTCCCATGTTTTCCCCAACACAACAAATGCCTCCCAAAATAATAGCTAATGCTATTATTTTATTCACACACCAATTACAAAAATTCAAACACTCTAATTAATTAATTGAAGAATCTCAGTTAATTAATTAAAATGTGGTGGCAATCTTAATGAGAGGAAGGTGGAGAGGCTCCTCTTATTAAATAAGGTGGATTTTTCAAAGAAATAAATGAAGGGGAGTGTTAATGTGCGAAAGGGAGTTGAAGGGTTAGGGGATCGTGTGGGACCCACCAAACTATATCCTAACATGGGAGGTTATGTGAGATGTGGGAACCACCCCTAACTTCCTCATGGAGGAAAAAAAATAACATCAGTAAATAAAATTGTGTACTATAAATTTTTTTTATTTTATTCTAAATCCCTAAATATTGACTCTCAACCCGCATAAAACGCAACTGCGGTAAAGGTACCCTTAAGCGAATATGGGAACTGCGAGTTCATCGGTGTGCTCAGATTTCAATTCTGAGCACCGGTTCAAAAGATAGAAAAACTCGCACGTACGTTCACTAAATGTACCTGAACAAAACTTCATAAATTTATTTCGGGCACACCGGGCCTTGGAATCAGGCGCCGTCAGAAACTACAGACTCGTAAAATTCTATTGAAATTACGAATAAAATTTCCTTGAAATTTATGGGTCTTTACATTACCCCCACCTTAGGTATTTACGTCCACATAAATCTACAACACACACTAGGGAAATTAAAGGGGTACTGAGCACGCATCTGAGCCTCCTGCTCCCATGTGCTCTCCAGGAGGTTCCCATGCTTCCAGAGAATGTGCACCTGAGGAATTAATCACCCATGCAGGACCCTCTCCTTTCGATCCTCTATCTCCACCGGGATCTCCGTGAATGTCTCCCCATCATCGATGTCCAGCTCCCCGTGGTCGATGATGTGGGATGGGTCGTGCACGTATCTCCTCAGTTGAGATACATGGAAGACGTCGTTCACCTGGTGAAACTGAGGTGGAAGGGCCAGGCGGTAGGTCACCTCGCCTTATCTACTGAAGAATTGGAGGAGTGACTATAGATAGGCTGCACCATCCCTATCTACAAAGGATATCAGCAATGCGACCAGCTTCTCTGTCACCCCTCCTAGAAGCTGAATGCTTGAACTTCTACTGAGAGAATCCGCTACTACGTTCCCGTTCCTAGGAGTATAGTATATCTCGAAGTCATAGTCTTGGAGGAACTCAAGCCATCACTGCTATCTCAGGTTCAGGTCATTCTGAGGGAATATACACCTGAGACTATTGAGATTAGAGTAAACTGTAAACTATTCTCTTGACGAACTATGGGTGAGACTGTCCAATTTAAATGTTCTCATCTATACTCTTCTTTGTCTATGATTTACAAGAGCTTCTAGGATTTCTCCTCTGCTAAAAAGGGAAATCCGGTCTCATCCCCTTGTTGAACCACTTCCTTTGGATAATATAGTCAATCATGACATGAATGATATTAATTCATGCCATGGACAACGTCGTAAGGCCTTGACGCTACTACAAAGAGATTTAACCGTTCCTCCCGCCTCAAATGGTTGAGTCACACTGTCAGCATTAGTGTGTGGTTACAAGGTCTCCTCCAATGGAAATCTCAAAAGTGAGGGTCAAGTCAACAGTTTAAACCAGAACTTTTTATTATTAACCGCACAAAAGGAAGGAAAGAAAACATCTCAAGGACAAGTGTCTTTTATTACTACAGCTCAATGTACAAAGACACATAACAACCACAAACAACAACAACAAGGAAGATAGAACCACCAAGAACAAAGGTCTCCATGCATGGAACTAGTCCCTCTCCTGTCCACCTGCTTTCGCTGCTCCATAGTCATATGCTTCAGCTTCCTAATGTTGTGCTCTCCCCTGTCCACCCGTTCCCTAAGGTCGGGGTGGACCTCGTAGTGGTAGTGGTGGAAACACCTCGAAGCGTTTTCTGTAATGGACTAGACCTCTCCAGTCCATAACTTGGTAAAATATGTGATTCTAAAGGTTTTCTGGGAGGTCAGGGTGACTTGGGGGTGCCTTTGGGTAGGATTTTAGGGGAAAATGAAGAGCAGGAGCCTTCGCACGGGCGGTGCACGAGTTGTATAAACCGTGCGACTTTGGTGTTGGAGGTAGTGGCTAACGCACTATTAGAACACGGTTTGTCTAACCGTGTGGACTAACAATGCAAGGGGTGTTTGACAAGAAGAAGATAATGCATGGTTAGTGCACAGTTTGTTAAACCGTACGGACTAACCATGCAGGCACTTAACGTTAGATCCTAAAATTTTGGATCTTGACAGTTTAGCCTTTATCTTGCTTGTTTAAGCCCCTAATCGGACATAACTCGGGATTACCATCCCTTGGAGATAGAAAGAACCTCTCACAAGCATTTTGAAGGTGATCTGGAGGCTTCTCTTCACGAATTGAAGTCGGTTTCTTGAGGTATGTGGTCTTTCTTCCTCGTTCTTGTTTGGTTTCTTAAATCTGCTTAGATCTACTCCTCCTCTTCTCTCGTCTTCTTAGATCTATGCCCGTTATGGGTAGATCTAGGTATGTGTATGTCGAACATTTTGAGCTTTGGACTTGGTTTTTATAGAAGGGGATATCTAAGGAGGATCCGTGGAGAATAGACCCGGTTTCTTGAGTGTTCCCTGACCGTTGAGGTAGGGGATTTGTGGATTCTATAATTGTTTATGTGAAATCGTAGATTTAGCATGATTTATCCCTTTAGATCACAATGGAATTGACCTAATTAAATATTTTAACTAGATTAAGAAACTGAATTGAAGGTATGTGGATGCCTCATGTTTTCTAGATAGTGTGATATTTATGCCTTTTTTATTAGCATGTTTTTCTTGCTGAATTGATAAAGAACGTAAAGCTGGAATTAATTCATAATTAATTGGCTAAAAATAAAGAGGCATAAAAAAGAATCTGGTTCATGTGGTGATTTTATGTTGATTAAGTTGGCATAGTAAGCATGTTTAATCCTTGTAATAGCTTACTGTTTTGGTTCATTATGTCGGAACCAACAAATTGAATATGTCAATTCAAGATGGATTTATGAACATGATTGATTGAATTCCCTGAAAGGTTCTTAGTTACCCTCTTGTTGTGAATTAGGGTTGAGAGCCCAATTTATGTAATGTGTTTTTTTCCTGTTGCTTGTGTTGTGATGTGACCCTGGAGGGGTGTTGTGATATGTGGAGGCAAGGAGGCCTTGTGGTTGTGGAGCATCAGGCTCCACCATCTGCCTACTGCTGCCTAAAGGAGGCTAGTAGCAAGGATCACCATAAAGTCTGCTGGTGTCCCTACCAGTATGAAGACTCTATCCATAGCCTCCAACCAATCCTCAATAGCCTGTGGGTCCGTCTCTCCCTGGAACATGGGTGGCCTCTGGTGTTGGAACTCGTGCAGCTAATTCAAGCGGCGTGCATCGCCTGCTGTTGGGGCTGGTGGCATCGGTGGACCAACGGGAAGTGGTACCGCTGGTGCCTCCATCGGTGTCTCAACTGAAAGAGGGCCATGTACTGAGTCCTCGTTGCTCGGTGGGCTGTCAGTATGTACAACTCTTGGGGCTCTAGCCGGTCGTCCGCGGGGAGGCATCCTGAAAGAACAGATGTGACAGGTTCAAAAGACTATACCTGGTGAGCTGACTTGGTTTGAGGTGACTTAAAGAAATTTTTTTGGGAAAAACACATGCAATCAATTTTTTCATGCACTGAGTTGGAAGTCAGAATTTAGGGTCCTGGTGTAGGAATACATCGGCCGCCCGCACCAACACTGGACTCCCTGAACTGAAAAACACACTTAGTACCCTTAACACTATTGCTTCACAGAAAGAAAATATCGGAGACCTAGTTCTAAAGTAGAACCAACTTCCTCTAATACCAATTTGTCACGACCCGTCCCCTGGGGCCCGCACCATGACTACCCCTAAGCCCGCCTTCCATAGGCCAGGGGCTGGCGACTAGCACCAAAGGTGTAATTATCTAAAAAACAAGAAGGCATTGCCTTTATAAAACGTATCACACACTACCAGAGTACAAGCGGAAGAAAACACTATGTAAAGGAGTAAAAAAGGGTGATGAAAGTACAAAGGGGTCATAAATACAAGCCCAACAAAAAGGTACAACTACAACTGAAGAAATTAGAACTGAAAATGACAAACAACTGAATGGTGAAGCAGCTCCTGGATCGTCCTCCGGGTTCCTACCTGAAGGGTAGGTATAGATGTCCTCCTTAGCACTCTGCGTCTATCGTTCCACTCCATGTGTCGTCACTCTGAGTGGTCCACCTCCAGGTATTGTCCAGTCCTAGCACTCTCAACCTCCGTCAGCGCTATCCGTCGTCTGTATCCAATACAACGAGGTGCGGGCATAGCCAGTGTAGGGGTGAGTATAATGATACTCAGTAGGGACCCTGAGACCCTCAAGGTCTCAGAAAATCCCACAAAGATAAACCACAAAGTATGATTTCAACAGATAAACATTACTTAGGTATATGCCCATACATATACCTAAGTTATCAAGTAACCCATATCAATCATGAGGTAAACACAAAGGTCATTGACTCATCTCAAACCAGGATTTTTATTCATGATGTCGAAACCAAGGCTGCTAGAGAACTCCTCCAATTTTGAGTACAGTGGGTCTATCGCTACAACCATGTGCTTCCCACTAACCTTGGACTACTTAAGTACTCCACCTATCGAGTACTGTGGGCCAGCTGCTACAATCATGCGCTTCCCACCATGGGTCTGCCGCTACAACCAAGCGCTCCCCCTCATAGCCTACAGAGGTACTCCTTCTTTCGAGTACCACAGGTTTGCATCTATAACCCAAAACTATTCCACCATGGGTCTATTGCTACAACCAAGCGCTCCCCACTGGGCCATCCGAATCACTCTGAGTCGATTGATTAGCCATCGTCAAGTCTCAGCCAGCTACTAGGTCTCTGCAATTTGCTCGCTCGTAACTGGGAGGGTCTGCTCCATGAGCCTCAAGCCGATACTACAAGTGTCACAGAGTCTCACATAGAAGTGTCACAAAGGACCGTCTCATCATAGTGGTCTCAACGCAAAAGACGATGCGTCAATCGGACGCCCGGTTTGTGAGTTATTGGCTTTTCCGTTCCAGGGCCCAGTTGGTTTTTAAGCTAAACCCAACCTGACCATACTCAAATCTCATCTGAATCCCATGTGGAGTATTCCAAAAGAACTGTCTCAACAAAAGGAAACCAACGTAGTTGATGGCACGTCAATTGGACGTTCGGTCCTTAAGTTATAAGTGTTTCCGCTCTGAGGGCCCGGTTGGTTTTGATTTCAAACCAACCCAACCATACCCAAACATTGCCAAAACCTTGAGTGTAATATACCATGAATCCCATCTCGATCCGAGGAATACTACGCACCTCACAGTGCATCGATTGGAGGCCCATATCTCATGTTATGGGCAATTAACCGAAAACATTCTGAAGGGGGGGTCTGGGTCCGGTCCGACCTGGCCCAACCCACCCTGGGTCGGCCCAAACCGGGTTGACCTGACCTGGGTCTGGGTCTGGCCCGTATGGGTGTGTCCCGGCCAGCCGAGCATGGGGGGGGGGCCCTGTTCCACGTAATGGCGGCGCGAGGCTGGCGGGGCATGGCTTCCCCAGAACCCACACGACGTGTGTTTTGCTTCCCTGCCGCCGCGGCTGGTGCGGCGGCGGTCTTCCACCGGCGGCGTGCTAGGGCACCACCACGACCTTTCGCGGGCCACCGGAGTCATTCCAGTGGTCCATTTTAGCTCTTGTCTACACCGGCATCCACCTTGGGTCCTTCTCTTCACTGTGACAGCCTCAAATCAATGTTGCTCTTCCTTTCATTCGTCGCCAAACATTCCATGCATCAAGAACGATATGGCGATGAGTCCAGACTTGTTCGTTAGACCTCACCCACCATGTTAGAGGATCAAACAATTACTCAACAAATAAATTCCCATATTCGAGGGTATAAATCATTATATGAAATTATACAATATCCTCCTACCTCAAAATTAACGTCTCACATCATCGAGCCACGAAAGACGAGCGTTGCGGTAGTCGGGCGTCACGGAAGAACGATGTCATCCTACCAACGTTGGAGGAGGAGTTGTTGTCGTAGGTGATGCCTCTCACGAGCGGTGTCTTCTCCCTTGACATGAAGGAAGAAGGAGGTAGGAGAAGTCGTGGAGCATTCTTCGCCGAGAGAGTATGATGTTCTTCAATGGAGGTGTTCTTCGTCGGGAGAAGAACACTTTTCTTTTCTAATTCTCCAGACCTTTCCCATGTTTTCCCCTACAGAACAAATTCCTCCAAAAATAATAGCTAATGCTATTATTTTATTCACACACCAATTACGAAAATTCAAACACTCTAATTAATTGGAGAATCCCATTTAATTAATTAAAATGTGTTGGCAATCTTAATGGGAGGAAGGTGGAGAGGCTCATCTTATTAAATGAGGGGGAGTTGTCAAAGAAATAAATGATGGGGAGTGTTAATGGGGGGTTCAAGGGAGTTGAAGGGTTAGGGGCTCATGTGGGGCCCACCACACTAAATCCTCAGATGGGAGGTTTTGTGAGATGTGGGCCCCACCCCTAACTTCCTCATGGAGGAAAAAAACTAACAAACATAAATAAAATTGTGTACTATAAATTTTATTTATTTTATTCTAAATCCCCAAATATTAACTCTCAAACCGTGTAAAACGCAACTGCAGTAAAGGTCCCCTTAAGTGAATACCGGTGCTGTGAGTTAATCGGTGTCCTCAGATTTCAATTCCGAGCACCGGTTCAAAAGATAAAAAAACTTGCACGTGCGTTCACTGAATTTACCTAAACAAAACTTCAGAAATGGATTCTGGGCACACCGGGCCTTGGAATCAGGCGCCGTCAGAAACTGCAGACTCGTAAAATTCCAAAGAAATTAAGAAAAAAATTTCCTTGAAATTTTTGGGTCTTCACAATAGGAATGATAGGTTGAGTGGGTATTTATAGAAAATAGAAGGCAATTGTTTTTTAATTTCTAGAAATAGGTTTGGAATTCTAATAAATCATATAACCAAACCCATAAAACATATCAGGGGTGTTCCCATTATTTATTCCAAATATGATTGGTTTCTAAAATTGTATTAGATAAAGAAGTTAATTCATTAAAATAATACCATTCATTATGAGGAAGTGAGTCATGTTCATAATGAAATATTTTAAAAACCTAATACTATAATATATGATTTGGAGGATTCATTATAGGTTTTGGAAATTAGTAAAATAACATGAAAACCTTATTTAAAGTGGGAATATATTTTTGGTCATGGGTTCCTTTTAAAGTTGTTATTATATAACTATTTTCCTATTATGATTTCATAATAATAACTATATATTTTTACCGTGTTCAACATTGGTTAATTTCAACGTGCTTATTTCAAATATGAAATTTATTTTTCAAAAATGATTTTTTATATATAAAAATTTCCAATTTTATATAAAAAAATTATTTAATATTTTTTATGATACAAAAAACATTTCACCCCTTATTAAAATTACATGGGACATCATTAAATTATATTTTCATTTACATATAAATAAATATTTTCTAGTAAAACTATTTCATGAAAATAAAATTTATATCAACGTTATTGGTCTTTTCAGAAAGAGTATTTAAATTGAAACTATATATATATCCAAATAATTCAATATTTGTTTCTTTATGTTCAAATATAATTTTATAAAATTAATTATATAATATTATTTATATATAAAGTAATAAAGAAAAGGTATAAATATAATAATAATTTTGCTAAAATAATTTATAAAAATTCATACTACTAGGGTCTAGATACATAACCCATTATTAAACCAATGTACACCCTAAGGGTATTGTGTGTGATGTTGGTACCTCATTGGGGTGGTTTTTTGAACATATATTGTGTAGTGATCTTTATGAGCTTTAACATCTCCTATAAATGGGTTTTCTCGTGTTTTAGTTTTTTAATCTCTACTTGGTCTTGGCCAAGGTAAATTGCTAGTGACTTCATCTCCCTCAAAATCATTTATAAATGGGATCCATTGGTTATTATCTTACTTTTGGAGTTTGTATCTTCTTCCTTCAGTGTCAATTAGATATCATTTAATCCCGTAATATATACAAATCTTATGGGTCACTATAGAATGACTATTTTACCAATAGTTATGTTATTGAGAATTATTTTTAGCCCATCAGAAAATTATTGATATATTATATAATGGTTCTAAATAACAAATAAAATATAGTACATGAACTTTTTATAAACAGATTACTTAATAAATAAATTATCCATTCATAAGATAATTTCTTTTATAAAAGTTTGGGTAGTTACATTCAACCCTTTCAGAAATTTCACCCTTGAAATTTAATTTCCTACAATAAAAAAATGAAAACATTTTTGTTTCATCCCCTATTATAGTTCGTATCTTTCCTTCTCAAACATGTGGTTTCAGTATAGTACTTTGACCCAGTGTGTTATCTTATTTTTTTCATGAAATTTTTTTCTATGATATAAGATCATTATTGTGTTATCCTCATATGAAATATCACTCTCCAAAGATAATACCACTATATTCAATAAATGTGAGTGTTCTTGTTTGTATTTCTTAAATATGGATACATGTAACACATCATGTACTTGAGATGGGTTAAGTGGGTGTGCTAATTGATAGGACATGACTTTGATGCGATTAAGGATCTTAAAGTGGTTAATTGAATAAGGACTAATTTTTTTCCTTCTTCCCAAACCACATGACTTTATTTTGATGTTATAAAGGAACGAATTATCTCTTCTTTCAAACTCTAGGTCACATTAATGATTCATTGAGTATATTTTATGTCACATATTCATAAATTTCATATGATGATTAATATTTTGAAACATCTCAATTATCTATTCTATAAGATAAGATCCCCTTAGTTTCTTCTCACTTACTTCATCCCAACATGTTAATGTATGCAATTTTTTCCCATACAGAGCCCTATATAGTTCCATTTGAATACTATAATGGAGACTATTGTTATATGGGCGATACACTAGTTGAAGGTGTTGATCCCAATATCCATGGTAATGCATTGAAGTGATATCAACATATCTGCTGTAATTTTAATTATTTTCTCAGTCTGACCTTCAGTATGAGGGTGATAAGTAGTTATGAAACTCATATACATATGTAATTCATATTGAAATCTTCTCTTGAAACTTTAGTTTATCCTCATATATCAACCAGATACAATTTATAGTGGATCCCCATAATATCTTTCCACTTTTCTTATTTATACCATTGCAAGTTAGTTATGATAGAAATATTCCTTCATAGTAGTAAAATTAATAGATTTTTTATTGTGATTAGCTACCACAAAAATAGAATAATTCCATATCAATGTCTTATGGATTCTTATGATGAAGTCCATGGATATGTTTTCTACCATCCATACTGGTATAAGAAATGGTTGTATCATTCCCTTAGAATTGTATCATTATGCCTTGATTTCATATCAAACCATTCATTGAGATAAAAAATATATAATTTCTATCATTATTTATCTCACCAAATGTTTTGATTTTGATCTATCTAAATCATAGTGATTCCTGGATTAATAGAGAAGGATGTTCTATGTGTAGTACCAAATAAGTTCCCACTTCAAAAATATTTTTAATGGGACACATATCTCATTTTTAGTACTTATAACTCTATATTTACAAAATTTAAACTTTTACAACATCTTCTACCTTTATTTATAGTTCTTTATAATATTTTTGAGCCTCTATGATTATATTAAAAATGATTTTTTGAGAAGTTATTTTAGAAAGATAATGTGATTTTTCTTTTTTGATTCCCATTTCCATACTTTTAATGTGCAAGAATATTTGATACCTATCAATACTCACCATAGATGGTGTTTTGGGATCCTTACTACTATGATTGTTCCTCACATTATTTTCCTTCCCAAGATAATAATGGATTGAGTAGTCATAATATTTTATGAAATCTAACTAACTTCATTGGTGCTTAATAGGCATCTTTTGTGTGAATATATACTTGATGTTTTTATGATTCATATATATGTCCCAATTTTACCCATAGAGATAATGCCACAATTTTTTCACTGAAAAGATCACTATATCCAAATACATATCTTCAATCAGGTAGTTTTTCTCAAAGATATTTAATTGGTAGGAGGAATCTAGTATCAAATTTTCATTTTTCATGACTACACATCCCCATAATTTTTTTGATTCATGGTTGTAGATGAGAAATATTTCCCCACTAGTGGTTAATGTGAGTATAGGTGAAGTGATTGACCACTTATTTAAGTCTTTAATTATCTCCCCATATTCATCAATACCAAAAAACTACACTCCTGATGTGGTTACTGGGTTTGAAAATTATGATAAGTTTCTCACAAATTAACGATAGGTCCCAAAAATAGAATGAAATTATGGATCAACATCATAGATGTTGGTATAGTCCACTATTTAATTGTATATGTCTTCAAAGGATCAACTAATATAATTTTTTTATGATTAATTTCCCTAAGAATGTTACTTAATCTATCAAAAACATATATTTACTAAAATACTCATATTAACTCTCATTATCAAGTTCTTCAGTAAAATATTCTAATGATTTTTATGTTACTCCTTCCTTTTGGAGTATATAAAAATGTAATCTATATAGAATACCACATATTTTTTGATTTTTGTCCATAAATTCTCTTTTCATTATTTCAATGAAGATAACTATAGAATTAGTGAGGTCTTATGAAATCCCAATGAACTCATAGTACATATACCTTATACAATAAGAATACTTTTGATATTCACCCATATAAACATTACAAGATAATATCCTACCAAATATCCACCCTATAAAACTACTATTCTCCATGTATATGATTGAAAAGGTCATTAATCAGTGGAGTAGGTTAATTTTTATTTATCGTGATTATTTTGAGTTTATAAAAATCCATATAGACTTGAATTTATCTATCCATTTTCTTGAATAAATGGACCTGCACACCCCATGGTGAGGCACTAGGGTGTATAAATCCTTTATAAATATTCACTTTTAGATTGTTCATTTGATATTCAAGTTCAAAAATGGTCATTCTCTATGTATCCTTGGATATTGTAAAATAGTTGTGTATAATTTTAATTGAAAACTCAACCTCTCGGCTAGGAGGAAGTATAAAAAATTATTTCGGTAACAAATCAACATATTATCTAATAATGGAATATCATTAAGGATCATCATTTAAACTATCTCAACCATTCGACCTACACACACTTTCTCATAATTTAATAATATACTTTATTAAGATAATGATTCCAAATGAGATCCATACTCCTTCTTAAACATGAATATTATTATAGGTTGATTCATGATAGAAAGGGTGATTAATTTATCCCAATAATTTATCTTTCTTAAATTCAAGGAAATCTAATCCATACAAAAAATAGCATCTAAACATTCTACAGGGTGTGTCAAATTGTTTAATGGTAAATTTAGCCTAAAAATATAGGCAAGAGAGATGTTATATACATGGGATGAAATAATTTACTCATTTTATATTTTAACAAATATCCCAAAATCCATGTTTTAAGGTAGTGTTTCAATAGTTCTACTAAAATTGTGTGATATGAAAGAATCCATGGAACCATAATAAAATAGTATATTTTCTACCCATGAATGAATAACTAGAGTACCTATCATTAATTTATTATTAGGAACCACCTCATTAGTTTTAATGACTTAGGATATCCCTTTATCTCTTGGAATTGGATGTTTTTATAATCTGTTATCTTCAAAAATCCTCAGATATGTTTAATGGTTTTTATAATTCCATTTCTCTTTGAATCTAAAACACTAGATATGTGGATAAGGGTTGAATGGAGAATTAATTTCTTTCATTACATTTGTGGGTGTCTCTCACTGATATCCATTAGTGTGGTTCCTGTAACACCCAGAGATTTTATGAGAAATATTCTTTTTAATTTCTTTGATGTCTTGTGTTATACGCTACACCAAGAGTATATTGCACTATACACAACACTGTATTATCTTTTAGTATACGCAAACACTATTTTTGGCTTATGTTGCATGCAAGATAAACTTTCCTCGATAGCTTGTGTTGTATGCAATATCGAGTTCCACTAAATGATTATATATTGTTATGAACTACCCGTTATGAACAGTATTAACTACATTTTTTATTTTATTAGATAATAATTCATCTTGCACGTATTCTATAACGTGGTATGAGAACAAAATAAATTTTTCAGGTAAAAAAAGTATTTTTTTTAAAATGCAGTTTACCTGTCTTTTGATGGTGCACCCACTTTAAATCTAGTTTTGACATGTTTATAAGTTAAATTAGACAAAATATACTTATTAATTTAAATATGGATATAAAAATATAAATTGGATAAATTTTTTATATTTTTCTGTTAACCTTTATATTTTGATAAATAGTAAAAATACGCAAACTTTTTCTTAAAAACAACTTTTTTCATCAAGATAATTTATATTGATAAATTATAAAATTTAATGGTTTTAAAGTATAAATTGAACATATTTTTACCCTTTAATATAATTAAAGTCATTATCATTAATTTTACATTGAATTCATAGGTTAAAACATTTCAATCTTTGGCAATGTTTTAACTTTTAAAACTCATTTTCTTAACAATGAGATTAATTTTAAATTAATTATGCAACTTCCATGTTTTTAATTTTGAAAAATGGATTTCATATTTGAATTTAGTGGGTCCAAATTATGTTAATAGTTTACTTTTATTTTATTTTATTATGAATAGTAACTACGGTAATGTTTATTTACTACATTTAAAGGTAAATCGGGTAATTAAGGGTAAAAATAAGATTATAAAATTACCATAACACCTGAAAAAATTCTATTGGATGAATAAAAGTAGACCCAAATCACATAAGGGTCGTAATAGATTCATTTCATGGACTTTTTATCATTAAATGTTGTAATTATTATTAAAACCAAAGAAAGTGACAACATGTCACTCTCTTATATCTTATAACTGTAATAATTTTAATTTAGTGATGAACTTCATAACAGTTTTAATATAAATAGTTATCAGAAATATAATAAAATTATACACATCAGGTGAATTTAATTATAATTTTTAGGGATTAAATAATTATCATTAATGGGGACACAATAGTGATGTAGAATTATTTTATTGATTGAAATATCAAATAAATGGTTTTAAAAATATTAAAATAAATATTATATGAACTATTTAATGTGCTCCATGAATTTTCAAGATAAATATTACATGTTATTAATCTATTAAATATTTTTTTTCTAATATATCCTCTGTGTGTATTTTATTTAAATTCACATAAATGAATAGTGTCAAAATTAACACTATAGTTATTTTATAAAAATAACATATTATTAATTTGTTTAAAAATCAGAAAAATTTTAAAAAATTACAATTTAAAATCTATATGGTCTAAAATGTCATAAAGTAGGCAATTATAGATTATTTACAATAAATAATTAATTATTTATAACAGTTTAAAACTTAGAATATTATTACCACAAATAAAATTAAATAGATTAAATAAGGATAAAACAAGTTGGTAAGGTTTAAAATAAATTCCAAACATGTCTAAATTTTATTGGATGATGAGACTAAAACCATATCTCATATAATCTTCGAATTTTATTAATTTTGGAAGTTTTTATGTGGTTTTTTGTGTTTATTATAAATTAATATTTTAGAGGTCCCCAAAAGTGCCCCTCTCCTCTCTTATAAAAGGGAACCTCCTACCTCTCCTCTTCACAACATTTTGAGCCTTCATGCTCGGCCAAACCCTGTCCATTTCTCTTCTATACTTCCCAAGAAACATACTAGAGGTCATTTTCTTCTTCGAATACCAACTTTAGTGCCCTAAGTGGAGGTTTAAAAGAGGCGCGTCAAAAAAGCGGTTATATCCTTTACCGATTCTTTCAAATTTATTTATTCTTCTACTTCCTATAGTGTATTTGTTTAACTAAAAAGCAATAACATAAGTATAAATAATATACATATATGTTATTAAAAATATGAAACAACCCCATTTCACCTTCTATACATCCTACGGAAAAAGAAATCACAACACGTGCGTACGTACGGAATGTCATCTCCACGCAGTGGTGTAATCTGTTTTCCACCACCAACTTACTTGGAGGGGTATATTGGTGTAATGAATTACTATATATAGTTATTATAACATGATACTAATTGTGAGATATTCTATCATCCACTCTAATACCATTCAATAATTATGGGAATGATATCATCGCTTGTGTGTACGTACGGATTACCATCTCCACGACACGATGAGATTCATTCTTCATGTTAACTATTAAAGAATGATTATAAAGTATATATTGAATAATAATAAAATATATGACATAATAATGAAACTTTATTTATGTACATATATATATATATATGTCATCAACTTACTTCAATTCAGGTCAATAAGGAAAGGAAAACAGTGTCCATGCGTACGTACAACCTACTGTCTCCATGAACGGTGTATTTCATTCCATTTATCAATATATTATATATATTATGAATATATATTATATATAAATCATGTATTAAATTCAGTAATTAAGTAATCCTGATCTAAGTGATCATATGAATAATTACAAGTTAAAACACGGACGATATATGAAATGATTTTACCCAAACTGCTGCTTTAACATGGAATTGACAAATGGACGGGTAATATAAAATCAAAAGTGAATCATATATTATATCATAAATATTATTATGGTTATGTTACAAGTTAATAATATGTTTAATCCCACTATACAGGAGTCTCGAACACATACAGAATAAATTGGACATAAGGTAAGGGATAATTAATCCAATCTCATTCTTATGAGATATTGTTTATTCGTAAGTATTTACTGGGGTCATGTTTATCATCCATGTCCATGTTTTTTCAAAAAAAAATCATAAAATGTTTAATATTCTTCCATGTATGTTTAAATTCATTTCTACCCTTTTTTGACTTTTACCATAAGGAATGGAAGGAATCTTTCTTTTTTTTACCATACGAGGTACTATTTGACTTTTTCGAAAAAAGTACGAGGAGACTGTTTTTTTTCTTATACGGAGTGAATGGATTTTTATAGTTTCATAACACCTTCTTTCCAAGAATATTACTCTAAAATATTTCATGGTTACTTTCAAAAAAATTATTTTCTTTTAAAATTGAATGAAATTTTGTGAAAATAAAATTATTTTAAAGAAGAAAGGATATTTTCCTCAAGAATTTATTTCAAGTGTTTTATTAGAACTATTTTCCATCTACGATGAAATTATTTAGTATGTTTAGGTTTCAAGTATAATGTATCTATTATTTACATGGTTTTATTGTTATTATGATGGAATGTTATACATTTTTTTTATATTGAATATGTCATGATGGGATGATGTTTATGAAACCCATTATATTCTTTTGGTTATGATGAATGATTTATGATTGTTTTTTGGAACACATAAGAATGATTTCAATATTATATGGGTGGGACCTATATCTACCTCCAATTCATTAGGTAATGATTTATATCTCATGAGATAGACATGGCTGGAATGACAAGTAAAATCTGGTTCAGTAATACTGGGCTGGAACGGTAATTAAACCCGGTACAGTAATGGAATTTATCAACTATGATGTTATTGGTAGCAATGAATTGTAAACTATAGAGATAATAACATTTTAATAATGGTTTTCCACAATTACATGTTTCATTCCCATGCTATTTTATGATGATTAATGTTCATTTATGATCTATGCCTTATGTAATTCCAAGATTTATGCGATTACTCATGATTTTGATGTTTTTTGTTCATGTTTTTCTGTTAAAATGTTTATGGATTGTTTTATGTTCTCCATACATACACTTACTGAGAATTTCATTTCACCCTTGTTATGTTTTCTTTTCCCCAAGATATAAATAAAGGTTATAGGTAAGAAAACAAAATGGTAAGATCTTTATGGTAGATGTTGAATATCTTTCACCGTGATTAGAAGATTATGTTCTGAGTTTCCAAGGACACTAAACTAATATGGTCTTTGGGAATCTGTTTTTGTCATGTAATAAGTATTCCACAAATGTAATGTAATTTCTATGTACATCAAGCTTTGGGTCTCTACAGTTGGTATCAGATCGAAGGATTAGTCAACCTTTGGAAACTAGGATGAAAAAACTTTAGTGAGATCCCTATAGATATTTCTAAGTTATGTCTAGGCATGTCCCTAAGGATAAGTATACATATAGGTTATAGTCATAGAATTATTGTAATGATCTTATAAATAAACCTAAGATGTTATATATTGAAGGTACTCCCCCTTTATTATGTTGTTTTCCTAGCATGAGTTTTTCCTCTCACACTATTCTTTTTGGGTTTTAGATGATGGTTGGAACCCGAAGGAACCATGTTGATCAATGTAATGGACAATGAAATGATTGTCCTCCTGAACAAACCAATGTTCTGGGAGATGGATTGAAAAATATTATTGTTATACTTACAAAATCTATGAATCATTCTAGGCTTCCAAATGAGTAGATAAGGGAACAATATTCTATTGAGTCCTTCATGAGGCAACGTCCACCTTTTTTTAGCGGGTATTCTGATCCACTTGTTGTTGAACAATGGATCAGTACCATTGAAAATATATTTCCGATACATCAGTTTTCAGAGCATGAAAAATTCATTTTTCCTATTTACCAGTTAGAAGGTGAAGCAGACCAGTGGTGGACTCTAATTTAGAATAAAAGGCCCCAAGATTAAATTTAATCCATGGAATGGGACGAGTTCAAGAACTTATTTTTTAATAAGTAATTCCCTCGTATTCTTGGAACAGAGATGGTAAAGGAGTTCCTTGAGCTTAATAAAAAGGATGATGAATCTGTTGGTATATACGAGGTGAATTTTACAAGGCTTTAAGGTATGAATCTGGCTTTATCATCCAACCGGAAATTGAAGTTGATCGATTCTTTAGGGGCTTAAAACCAAGTCTTTGAATGAAATTAGCTATAAGAGACTTCAGTAGCTATGAATAGATTTTATTTTGTGCTATCAAGGTAGAATAGTAAGTTGGTGTTATGTATCCATCTCATGGTTTTGACATGAAACGAAAGATAGTGTTCAAGGAAAAATCTCAAAATAATGGTGAAAAGAAGATGAATGTTTCTTTATGCTCAAAGTGTAGAAAGAAGCATGGTGGAGATTGTATTAAAGGGACTAGAAAATGATTTAAGTGTGGAAAAGAAAATCATCGAGCAGATGAGTGTCTATGTAATGGGAAAAAGGTAGATAATGATGTGAATAGAGAAAAGACTACAGAGACCGCACTGCCAACACTTCAATGATACAAGTGTAAGGAAATGGGGAATTACGCAATCCAATGCCCTAATCCAAGGGTTAATGATGATCGAAATAAACAACCTCTTAATGAAAAGGACAGAGGGAAGTCACATGTGATCATTATTGGAAATTTTGAGTATGAAAACGATGTGGTGAAATTATTAGGTTTTTATGTAACGATATTCCAAAATAATGTTGTGGAACCTCATTTATTGTATCGTGGAATATTGGAATATCTATGTATTGGTTTATTGTGGTGTTCAATAGTTATATGGTACCAGTAACCATGAAAATTTATTGAAATATTTTTGGAAAGTAGATGATATGAGCATAATGAAGGGATAAGGATAAAATAATATGTTTGGCAGTATTAATGAGCTCATGACTGATATAAGGACAAAGTGACATCATGGTTTGAATATATAGAAATTTTGCGATGTTGGTATGCGGAAAGAGTTAATTTTTTATAGAAATCATGTTCTCACTAAGGTTCTATGGTAATTTATGTTTCAAGAGAATACATGATTAAGGTATTTACATGTTTGGAATGTGACCAACAAGATATATCTTATGATATGTGGGGGATAAATGATGGTATTCACATTCTTGGTAGATGACCATTCTTGTAATCATTTTCTTTATACTATGATATTGGACAAAAGTATTTTCGATAAACCTAAATGTTGGAATGGATTAATTTAGACATTATATAATATTGCTTAAGGATATAAATTTTTGATTTTATTTCTGAAATTTTATAATAGTATAGTTTTAGAAAAAGGACAACCCGTAGGACGAGTGACAACATGTCATGTCAGACAGGGCTATGGGAATCAAACCCACAACTGAAGTGTGACATGCCTTTATCACCTTCCATTGACCTAAAAGAACTCCTTGGTTTGTTGAAATTAGTTTTATTTTATTAATTGTTATGATATATGATGTATCATTCCATTTTTTGGAGCCATATACGATTAATATCACCACATATGGACTTATGTATATTTAATAACGTTTGTTAACCTTTTGTTTGGGATGGATGGAATTGTAACATCCCAGATAAATAAGGAATAATACAACTTTAATATTTATTAATATTTTTGAATTATATATTAACTTTACATTAAATTGGATGCTATGTTCGATAGCTTACCCGATACGCAACAACAGGTTTCTTTGAAATCTTACGTTGCACACTAATAATATAATATTATTATTTTAAATGGTAGTTAACATTTAGCCTTCATATTGGAGATAATGAAAAAAACTAACTAAAATATTATTATACATGTTTGTTAAATGTATTTACATTTTTCCAATAAAATTTAGAGGCTTAAAATGTGAATGAATCTAATTTTCAGCATAATTTACATTAAAAGGTTGATTTACCAACTTTTAATGGAGAAACCTCTTTAAAAAAAGTTTTTGTCACTTTAATACATTATATTTTACTAAATAAGATCCTTCTTTATAATGGGGACATCAAAAATTACTTTTTGTAAATTTTTGGAATTTTTCCGATAAAGTTCATTTTTTAATGAATAGTGAAAAATATTGTATTTTATTTCAAAATTGTGTTTTAATGTAATTTATTTATATGGTTAGATTATATTTTTAATTGGTTTTAAAGTTTAATTACAATATATTTTTACCATTTAATCCAATTTTGGTCATTGTAATTGATTTCACTTTGAAATTGGACATAAATAAGTGTCATTTTTTTTATAGATATTGTTTCTTAAAAACACACTATTTGTTTTAACAACGAGAATTAATTTTAGAATTAATTAATTCCACTTTTATATTCTGAATTTGGAAAAATAAATATCATTTTTTAATTTGGAATATCAAATAAATCTTAGGCAGAGTTTTTGGTATTTTTCTGAAAAGCATCAATTTTTAATGAGTAGTGAAACCACTTTGTAATAGTTAAAAAACTGACTTTTTCATTTAAATGAAAATTTTCCACATCTGTGAATTGAATTTGGAAACTCCGACATACATGGTTGTTATTATTAAGTAAAATTTGGTTCAATGAAATGAAAATAATTTTTGGTGAATAGTAACTTTTAACATTTATTTACCGCGGTTAAAGGTAAATAGGGTAATTCATGGTAAACAAAATATCATAATAATTCGAAATTACCATAAAACATGTCCTAAACTTATTTTTTGAGTCATGACCGACCATGAGAATCTTGTGGTCGATTTTGGGACCCCATGAAGCCACTTAAAAGTGATAATGACTCTTTATATTAATTAATTTAAAGTAAAGGCAAATATGTCAAAAAAAATATTTTACTAAATTAATTTTTATATGGTGTTATATAAGTAAACTTTTTGACTATAAATATTAATTGGAAATATAAAATTATTTCCTACATCATGGTTTTTTTTATAATTTTTAGAGATCAAATAAATTAAATTTTTTATGACACAATAATGATGCAGTATTTACCTCATTAATAAATGATTTAAATAAATAAGATTATAATGATAAAAATATTATCCAAAACCTGTCAAATTCATATTGGATGATTTTATTTCTACCTTGAGTAATATTATCTTTGACTATAATGATTTTCGGACCTTTAGAAACCGAATATCATTATATAATAAAATAATATTTTCACACTTTCCTAAAGGGCCCCTCCTCTCCCTTATAAAAGGAGACTGCTTCTAACCAATTTGTCACACCTCTCAAGCCCTTTGGATCGTCCAAAATCTACCCAAGTAAGATCCTTGCATCCCTCTAATCCTCATAGAAGCCTTACCTTAGGCAGAAGTCACTTCAAGAAGTCCTTTTGGTTCAAACCAAAAGAAGTTACCCAAATTAAAGGTAACAATTTCTCTTATCTTCTTTTATTTTATTTTACTTATCTAACCCCTAAATTCGTTTTATTACATTCTTTTATAGAAAAATAGGTATCCTCAATATACTATATGTTTTTATAAGATGTATTATAACTACACTTACACACACCTCCATCTAATGGGTGAAGAACATAATGTTTCTGTGGATGGCCAGCTAACACCTCACGAAATGATGATTATTCAATTACCTCTTACCGCCTCTCACGGTGGAAATTATGATGGAACTGTATTTATATATGATATAAATTATGTTTATGTTTTCTATATTATTCTTTATTTTCCATTTATATTATACCTTTATGGTTTCCATTATGGGTAAACGCTATAATTTCATTTAAGAAAGTGTGGACTGCCACCCCCTCAAAGTGATATGACTCGTTAATGCCATATGTGGGACATACAAAGGATGGATTTAATTATATTATATATGATATTATAATTTAATTATAATATACTGATGTATAATTATGTTTTAATTCCATTAAAATAATAAATAGAAATGAAAGTAGCGTTCATGCGTACGTACAACTTACCATCTCCCGGAACGGTGCATTTCATTTCTTACCTACAAATGTTATGTACTGTTATAAATATATATATATATACTGGATATATATGATTTATATTATATCTATATAATTAATTTCATTCTGGATATAATGGACTATTGTCCACATTGACAACTTGTAAATATAAGGTGTTCATTTTTTACTCAAGTATCAAATATCGACAAAACAAACGTTATTAACTTAAATGATTAAATAATGTCTATAACATGGTAATAAGTGATATAAATGGACTAATAAACTTGAAAAAGGTTCTTAAGAAAGTATAAATTTATTTAATTTTATTATTCAGGAAGAACAAGGAATCAACAAGTCAAGTCGGACACGAGGTAAGGGATTTTCTTATCTCCCTTTTAATTCCGTGAGATTTCCATTGTTCGTCACTTATTCGTTGCATGTGGTGTATTTTGTACTAACATTTGACATATATTATCATTATTCTCATTATATTCAGGTTATTCTGTGATTTCTTTGGTGGTTATTAACTTTTGGTCATAAGACTCAATTGATTACCACGTGGTAAAGGGTTTCATATCACTTTTTATTTCCGTGAGATTCATGATATATTTGACACAATTTCTTTTTGTGTGGTGTATGTACTGCCCATTATTGTACTATTTGTATAATATAATTTCATTTATGAGTATTTACATCTTCATTGTATGATCATTCTTTCATGTGGCGTATGTTTTGTATGTTACCAAATCGGTAAGGGAACCTTTGACCCTCCTCTTTTTAAAAGGCTTCTTTTTTTCATGTCTTTTAATTTACATGTTATTATATTGGGATATGTTCTTCTATATCCTTATTGATATTAAATTTATGTCTATGTGATGAGATAAAATTTTTATCTCATCAACTATTTTTCTGAATTTTAGTGTGATGTCGTTAGGCTGTCGAATTTTTACAAGGGAACTTCTTAACCCAATTTCAATTCTTTGGGTTCAACTTGAACTTCTTGAATATTTCATCCTATGAATATGTGTGAATGAAATATGATTGTTTTAAACTAAATATACACTTATATTGAGTGTATTTATATTTCTCACACATAATTATTTGATTGATTTATCCTTAATTTAAGGATACTATCTTTATAAGGGATTTCATCCCAATTTACATTCCACTGAGACTTCATTGTTGTTATGCACCAATTCACTCTTATATGGTGTATATAATGTCCTTTGACATATTATATCATGAATCCCTTTATTATAATGATATTTTAAAGTTTTTATTAAAAGTTATTCATCAATTATTTGTATTCAATCATCTCTCTTTTTGTTAAAAACTCTTTAACTAAAATATGGTTTTAAATGTTTTAAATATTTATTCTTATAAATATTTCTCATTAACGTCCATGTTTTCAAAATGGGTTTTAGGATTTATTTATATGGACATTAATGTTTTCAAATGATAATTCATTTAATATCTTCAAAGTGGTATGGGACACTTTGATTCAAAAATATCTTTTTAAATGGTTTTGAAAATGATTAGATAAATCATTTTTTATTTCAATATATTTATTTGATATATTTGAAGGTGGAAATTTTATATTTCCTTTATACATGTGTTATATGTTATGATTATTTTATGTTTATTGGGAATTGGTTACTTATACGGGTGGTTCCATGATAAACTTATGGCAGGTGAGCCCGAGATAGCTCTCCAATGCATTGGGTAACATGATAGAGGTATACTTGATTTTTATCCAATTAGATTTAGGGAATATACTGGGATGGTTATTCCAAGTGTAACTCCCTACGTAGTTGTGATAGCTACAATGTAAGTTTGATATGGATTCCATATGTAACCTTTATGATTTATGATTTGTGTGTGTTATTCATAAATATTATGATTTCATATGGTATGTTATGATTGAAAAGTATGGTTTCATTGATGGGATAATGTTTTACTTCATTATTTTATAACCCTTATGACGCTTTTTATGCTCATCCCAAGTTTTTGAAATGTTTTCCACAAGACTTAAAGATGAATAGGAACAAGGATGGGATCAAGGAAATGTCATGTTGTCTAAAACATGGAACTGGACATGTTTCTATTTAATAGTTATTATTTTATGAAAAAATGGATACAGAGTAGTATTATCTACATGTAATATTCGAGTAGTTATGTAATATTATGGCCTAATTCTCTAAAACTATAAACCTAAAAAGATCATCAATGTGAATTATTCATTTAATTCAATATTATGTAATGTTTTTAGGCCAGGTCCTTATAGAAATGACCCATAATTCTATCACATTATCTTCTAACACTTCACGAATGAAAAATTAAACTTCATTTCATTATTATATGAAGTGGAAATTGTTCATGGAATGACCAACAGTGAGATTGTACCAAAATCAAGTAAGTATTTATTCTTATTCAAATTCTTCAACTTCAGGGAAATGATCCTGAAAACCCAAAATGTTGTCCTAGTACCCTCATATCTGATGAATCAGATGGTACCTTAGATCATCACAATTTTATGGCTTCATGATTGTTGGATTTTTCATATCCATGTTCTCTACCACTCTTCATCAGAACACGATGATTATATTTCACTTCCATATCTATTTTTTCACCAATGTTCTTCTATGTGGAAACCTAGTGATGAGTTAATTTGGGTAATTGTTACGTTTCTTACTTTACTTTTTAAGATTAAGTTTTATTATTCTATTTTACGATGTGGGTTTTTATGAAATAAACTTACAAGTAGTAAAAGATTTGTAACCTCGACGAATTTTGAGGGCGAAATTCATTTTAAGGGGGGTAGAATGTAACACCCTGAGATTTTATGAGAAATATTTTTTTAAATTTCCTTGATTTATTATAGTTTACGCTACACCAAGAGTAGCTAGAGCTATACGCAACACCGTATTAGCTTATAGTTTACGCAAACACTATTCCTGGCTTGTGTTGCACGCAAGAGCGACCTTCCTCGATAGTGTGTGTTGTACGCAATACTGAGTTCCACTAAACAATGATAAATTGTTATGAACAAGCCATTATGAATATTATTAACAACATTTTGAATTTTATTACATAATAATTCATCTTACACATATTCTAGAACATGGTATGAGAATAAAATAAATTTTTCGGGTAAAATAAGCATTTTTCCAAAAAATGCAGTTTTGCCGCCTTTTGATGGCGCACACACATTAAATCTAATTTTTGATATTCTTATAATTTCAATTAAAAAAAATAAACTTATTCACTACAATAAGGAAATAAAAATTTATTTTTGAAAAAAAATTTATATTTTTTTGTTAACTTTCATACTTTGATGAATAGTGAAAATACGTTAATTTTTTCTTAAAAACAACTTTTTTCTTCAAGATAATTTATATAGTCAAATTACAAAATTTAATGGTTTTAAAGAATAAATAGAACATATTTTTACCCTTTAATATAATTTATGTCATTATAATTAATTTTACATTGAATTCATAGGTAAAAACATTTCAATCTTTGGAAATGTTTTAACTTTTAAAACCCAATTTCTTAACAACAGTATTAATTTTAAATTAATTATAGCAACTTCTGTGTTTTGAATTTTGAAAAATGGATTTCATATTTGAATTCAGTGGGTCAAAATTATGTTAAGAGGTTATTTTTATTTTTTTATATTATGAATAGTAACTACTGTAATTTTTTTAACTACAGTTAAAGGTAAATTGGGTAATTAAGGGTAAAAATAAGATTATAAAATTTCCATTACACCTTCCAAAATTCTATTGGATGAATAAAAGTGGACCCGTATAACCTAAGGGTCATAATATATTCATTTCATTGACTTTTGACCATTAAAATGATGTAATTATTATTAAAACCAACGAAAGTGACAACATGTCACTCTCTTATATCTTATAAGTGTAATAATTTTAATTTAGTGATAAACTTCATAAAAATTAGAACATAAATATTCAACAGAAATATAATAAAATTATCTACATCATGTGATTTTATTTATAATTTTTAGGGATTAAATAATTTTCATTAATGGTGACACAATAGTGATGTATAAATTATTTTATTGATTGAAATATTGAATAAATGGATTTAAATATATGAAAATAAATACTATATGAACTATTTAACATGCTCCATGAATTTTCTAGATAAATATGACATGTTATGAATCTTTTAAATATTTTCTTTCAGATATATCCTCTGTCTGGATTTTATTTAAATTCAAATAAATGAATAGTGTAGAAATTGACACTATTGTTATTTTATAAAAATAACATATTATTAAATTGTTTAAAAATCACAAAAATATTTAAAAATTAACAATTAAAATTTATATTGTGAACAATGTCATAAATTATCTAATTATGGACAATTCACAATACGTAAGTAGTTATTTATAAAAATTTTGAAATTTAGAATATTATTACCACAAATAAAATTAAATAGATTAAATAATGATAAAATCAAGTTGGTATGGTTTAAAATAAATTCCGAACATGTATAAATTTTATTGGCTTAGGAGATTACAACCCTATTGTCATGACCCGCCTCCCCAGGCCAGGAACCTTGTCATCTGACCCCTTGGGTCTCCTGTAATACCTTGGTTGCCTTCCCAGCACACTATAGGCTATCACTCACTAGGGTCACTTATCAGACTAATGAATGTCCCCACAATCCAACACATGTTCTATCAGTTTGTTTTGTCCTCACTCACACACACCCTAGGTAACATCCCAAAAGCTCACCCATCCTGATTACTACTCGAGGCCAGGCATGCTTAATTGTGGATTTCTAATCAGGTAGGCTCCCGAAAAGAAAGGTGCACCTTGTTGACATGGGTAGTAACATTTAGCCTTTTATGTCTCAATTTTTCATGGGTGTTACATTTTCCACCCCTTTAATGCACAAATCCCTCGTTGTGTACCACAAGCCTCAATCCCAGGTAGTGCCTAAGAACTTCTTGCTAGGTATTGGCTCTGATACCATTTGTTATGACCCGCCACACCATAGGCTATCACTCACTATTGTCTCTTATCAAACTACTGACTATCCCAATAGGCCAACACATGTTCTTTCAGTGTGTTTTTAGCTCACTCACACACACTCTGGGTAACATCCTATAAGGTCACCCATCCTGATTTCTGCTCCAAGCCAAGCATGCTTAACTGTGAAATTCTAATCAGGTAGGCTCTTAAAAAGAAAGGTGCACCTTGTTGACATGGGTAGAAACATTTAGCCTTTTAAGTTTCACTTTTTTCAAGGGTGTTACACCTATCTCATCTCAACTTCCAATTTGAATCATTTTTGATGTTTTTAAGTGGGTTTTGGGTTTATTATAAATTAATTTTTTAGAGGTTTCCAAAAGTGCCCCACTCCTCTCTTATAAAAGGGAACCTCCTCCCTCTCCTCTTCACAAAATTTTGAGCTTTCAAGATCGGCCAAACCCTGTCCATTTATCTTCTCCACTTCCCTATAAACATACTAGAGGTCCTGGTTTTTTTTCAACAAATATCTTTAGTGCCCTAAGATGAGGTTTAGAAGAGGCCCATCAAAGAAGAGGTAATATCCTTTACCGATTCATTCAAATTTATTTCTTCATCTATTTCCTCTTCATTATTTGTTTCATTATAAAGTAGTAAAATCATTATCACTAATATAATTATATGTTATTATAAATATGAAACAACCCCATTTCAACTTCTATCCATCCTACAAAAAATGAAATCACCTCATGTGCGTACGTAAGGAATACCGTCTCCACGCCGTGGTATAATCTGTTATCCACCAACACCTTACATGGATGGGTATAATGGTGTAAAGAATAAATATATATAGTTATTATAACACGATACTAATTCTGATATATTCTATCATCCACTCCAATACCATTCAATAATTATTGGAACGATATCATCGCTCGTGCATACGTACAGATTACAGTCTCCATGACGTGATTAGATTAATTCTTCATGTTAACTATTAAAGAATGATTATAAAGATTATATTGAATAATAATGAAATATATGAATAAATAAATCTACTGGATTTATGTGTATATATATGTCATCTACCTACTGCCATTCAAGTCAATAAGAAAAGGAAAATAGTGTTCACGCGGACGTACGACCAACCGTCTCCATGAACGGTGTATTTCAATCCATTTATTGATATATAATATATATATTCTGAATATATATAATATATAAATCATGTTTTACATTATGGAATTAAGTAATCATGATCTATGTAATCATATGACTAATTACAAGTCCAAACATAGACGATAAATGAAATAATTTTACCCAAAACGCTTCTTTAACATGGAATTGACAAATGAATTGGTAATATAAAGCCGTAAGTGAATCATATATAATATCATATATATTATTATGGTTCTGTTACAAGTTAATAGTATGTTTAAACCCACTATACATCAGTCTCAGACACATATGGAAGAAATATTACATAAGTTCATGGATTATTATTCCAATCTCACTCTTATCCGAGATTGTTTATTCGTAAGTATTTTTTGTGGTTATGTTTATCATCTAGGTCCATGTTTTCTCAAAATGTTTTCATAAAATGTTTATTATTATTCCATTATGTTTAAATTCATTTATACCCTTTTTTGAATTTTTCCACAATGAATGGAATGAATCTTACTTTTGTTTACCATACGAGGTACTTTTTTACTTTTCTCACAAAAGTATGAGGAGAATGTTTTTTTAACTTATACGGCGTGAATGGATTTTTACAGTTTCATAACGCCTTCTTTCCATGAATCTTATGCTATAATATTTCATGGTTATTTTCCACAAAATTATTTTCTTTTAAAATTGAATGATATTTTGTGAAAAGAAAAGGATTTTAAAGAAGAAAGGATATTTTCCTCAAGAATTCATTCCAAGTGTTTTATTAAAACTATTTTCCATCTAAGATGACATTATTTAGTATGTTTATGTTTCAAGTATAATGTCTATATTATTTACATGGTTTGATTTTTCTTATGATGAAATGTTCTCCATTTGTTTTATACAGATTATTTCATGATGGGATGATGTTTATGAAACCCATTTTATTCTTTGGGTTTTGATGAATGATTTATGATTTTTTTGTGGCACACGTAAGAATAATTTCAATATGAGATGGGTGGGACCTATATCTCCCTCCAATTAATTGGGTAAAGATTTATATCTCATGAGATAGACATGGCTGGAACGGAAAGTAAAATCCGATTCAGTAATACAGGGCCAGAACGACATGTAATCACGGTTCTATAATGGACTTTGTCCACTATGATGGTCTTGACAGTAATACATTGGAAAATATGGAAATCATAACAGGTTCTTAATGGTTTTCCACAATTATATGTTTTACTCCCATGCTATTTTATCATGATTAATGTTCCTTTATGATCTATGCCTTATGTACTGCCAAGATTTATGTCAATACTCAAGATTTTGATGTTTTATGTTCATTTTTTTACGTTCAAATGTTTATGGATTGTTTTATGTTCTCCATGCTTACCCTTACTGAGCATTTGATCTCACCCTTGTTATTTTTTCTTTTCCCCATGATGTAAAGAATGGTTTTATGTAAGAAAACAAAAGGGGAAGATATTTATGGGAGATGTTAAAGATCATTCACCATGATTAGAAGATCATGTTCTGAGTTTCCAAGGACACTAAACTAATACGGTCTGTAGGCATCTATTTTTGTTATGTAATAATTATTCTGAAAAAGTAATCTAATGTATATGTATGTCATGCTTTGGGTCTCTATAGTTCCCCTCCCAAAAACACTTAAATAATATTATTGTCCCTATTTAGGAAGTATATGGGATTTTAATTCCAATATTGTTGATAAGTAGGATATAATAACTTCTTACTATCATGATATTTCATCATCCCTATAACAAAATTAAACTTCATTATCTACAGTTTATCCTAGACACCAGATTCCATAAACATTTAGTGATATCTATTTCAACATTGTGGAAAACATAAAATATTATTATAGCTATCAGAGTCTCAAATCACCAAGGGTTTCTATAAATTATTCTTTATCCCGCTAATGAAGTTGTACACTTTACATTCATGGTTAATGTCAAATTTGGAGGTGTATCATTAAAAACATGTGAATTTCACCTCATATACCCTGATGGATTTTTCCACTATCTTCATCCGGCCAAGGAACTCTCTCACCATTTTTATTCAAAGCTTTTGAGGAGAATAATAATTGAAAAATATTTTCCAATAATCATTCCACTCCTTCATTTCAATCTATTCCTCATGATTTTTCATCTTGATCTACATCCACCATCGATCAACTTCAACCTCAATGTGATAAACAATAATCAGGATATTCTCTTTCTAATAGTATTTAATTATTAGAAACACAATTTCAATGGATTTGATATATTGTTCCACATACAATGAATTATAATATCCATAAAAATTCAGAGGCCTTTATCTCATAAAGGTGTCAATTTCATATTTCTCATTATTAGGGGGATGTGGGTGTTCCTATTTATTGAATTTTATATTAAAAAATGGGCTTATTGAGTATGTATTATCATTAATTTCTCTACTTCTACTCTATTTGGGTTGGGAATCTCATTTGGATAGTCATCACATTTCCCAACACATTGGTTGTTGACACTGTTCCTCCTATTTCCAACCATTAAATAAAATAAAGAAAAAAGTATGGATGTGAATTTTAAAAAATTTAAGAACATAAAAGAAAATATATAAATAGTTAATGGACGAATCATAAATGACATATATTCATAAACCTATGGATTTATATGTTTTAATATATGTTATGAATGGGCTTTTTTACTTGCAATAAATTTTGATGACATTTTTATTCCCATCATATTTGTTCACAGTGTGAGTTTTATAGAATAAATAATATCCCCTAGAAGAATAAAAATAAGTGTAAATTAAGTAATATTTTTCTTTCACCTAGTATCTGTCGAGTTAATACCCAATTATCCTTTTCAATATTGTTATCCCTAAGTGCATCTATTACATATCCACACCCACTTGTTTTATCTAGAAAGGATTTTTTTTATTTGGAAACCAATAACTCTATAATATACCAAAATTTATGGATGTTTTTATAGTATTATTATTATCCATTTGATTTTCAAAAAATTTTTTAATCCTAATACCCATGAAAAACTATAATTTTCTCTGATACCAACTATGAAAAATCCATATTTTTTATACATTTATCCATGACTATTTAAATTCGGATACACATAACAATATCCCAAAATATTAAGAGGCCATGTGAATTTGGGTAATTACACACATATCATAATAAATTTAAATATGAATAGAACTATATTATTTAAAAACAATATAAAATTCCCTTAAAATTTTATTCTTCTACTAAAAATTTCAGGAATACCCAGGGGATATGCATAAGAAAGGGGCGATCAATAAAGAAAATTAATTTAAAAAATCAAAGAATATCATAAAATAAAGTAGTACATAAATTTTAAAATGTATAAAATGATGAAATAAAAAAAATGGGCATCATAATCTTGAACATCTAAGAATGGGGTATGATGATAAAATTAAAGAATCAAAAGAATGTGGAAACAACAAAAAAAAGGACATTATAAGCATTAATCAAGGATAACTGCAAATTCATCATAGAATAGTCTGATTATGAAAACTACTCATGAATCATACATGTTATCTAAGGATATATAAAACATTACCCAATGCATTGGTGGTCTATAAAATTTTATGCCCACCAGTCACATTTATATCCATTACATTTGTGTGTGATATAGATCATAAAATATAAGAACAAATTTTATCATGTTTAAACATATGATAAAATGGTGTGGGTTGTGTAAATGGATGTAACCAAATAATAAAGCGTAGTTACAACTAGTTTAATACCCTATAGTATAAATAGGGGGTGTATTTATAATAATAATGTTGGGATTGAAAAATTATGGGTTAATTTCTATATTATAATGGGTGAATATAATAGTTAATAGAAGGTTTTGATGAAATTGAAAGGTGGTCTCACATTATATGGGAATCATAAGTACAATAATGGGATGTCTAAAAACACATTACAATATGAAAATATTAAAATATCCTGGCTTAACACACATAAAGGCATGGATAAAAAAGAAGATGAAGAGAATACTTTACATTGAAAGGGTGACTCTAAAAGAATGGGATAATCTTCTTAAGATATTTGTAACACCATGGGAGGGATTTAGAGAGGGATATGGAGAAATATAGGAACATAATGGTTAATGGGTTTTGAGTGAAGAGGAATGGGATATAGAAAAATAGAGGGGAATTCTATATTAATTACTGAACATAGGTTTTGGACTATAAGTAAAAAAATATTAACCATGAATATTCCTATGTTTATCTAAAATCCAGACCTATTATGGTGATTTATCCAAACATTTTACATATAATTTTTTCCATTTTTTGTTATACTTTTTTTCAGGCATTCCTTCGGTCTGTTTGGGGGAAAATTGGATGTTTTTAGGCGGTTGGGGTAGTGTACAGTTGGAGCATAATTTTCTGAAATCATGTGCCCTAACATAGTAATACATGAATCCCCAAGAATAGGGGGATTGAATAGTTGGGACATGGTTTTTAAATATATTAATCCTCCTTGTAGTAACTGTGTGACCCCTGAGAAGTGGCACATAGTTTGGTACACAGTTAGAGAAAAAGTTTCAACCCCATACAAGAAACCATTTGTGTGGAAAAATAAACCCCTAAAAATTCATTAAAATAATAATTAAGCCCCTTAATATATCCTTAAACACCCCGTTTCAACCCTACCTCATTTATCTTGTTTTTTGATGCTTCTGGATAGATTATATGGGATTTAGAACTCTTTTATTGGAGAATCAATTATCTGTTTCAGCAGATCTGCACCCCCCTAGTAAGAGATCTCACACCAAATAGTTTTATCACTCTCTCTCATATTTGTATAATCTATTAAAGGGATGTTTTAATCCATTTATAATGGATCTAGATCTAGGTTTTGATAGATATTGACCCTTTTCATTTTGGATATAGGTTTTGGATCTAGGTCTTATTATTCATTGTGAAATTTAACATTCTACTTTAGTTTGGGGATTTCAATTTATGAGAATCAATCAAAAATCTTTAGAAAGGTGGAATCAATTGAAAATACCATAGTCCTGATTTAATTATTTGTATGTAATTTATCAATTTAAATTTATTCTATTGGGAAATTTTAGCCAGTATTTAATTGGATTAAATAGAATTTATATGCGAGAATTAAATGGGTAGAATTTAAGAAAAATATAAATAGGTTTAACTGGATTAATTAATTGGTTAATTAATTAATGGCATGATGTGATCATAGAAATGAAGATATATGGTATTTATAAAATTAGTGAATTGAATGGGATTGTGTAATTGGTTAATTGTTGAGATATGGAATTGATTGATAACAGGAATAAAGGGATGGTTGTATTAAACATCAAGGGTTAATGGGTTATAAGAATAAACACTAATAAATGGTTTAAATGAAGGATTATTCATTTTATTCTATGTGATTAAATTTTTGAACTATGATTTTTATGGTAATTTTAATGGTATACAATGTTGTGAAATGATGATGAGAAGGTTAATGTTGATTAACCTTGTTAAATGTGGAATGTGAGAAATGCTGTGATTATTACAAAAATGGCTTGTGGGAAGTCTAATGATGAATCAAATACCATGTGGTATTCGCCAGGGTGTCCTAGGCCCAAATTCATGCATGTGATAATGAGTGTGGGACACTGGCTGATGCTTCAAAATTCCACTTGTGTGAGGTATGTGAAAATGAGTATGGGACATATACTCATGATTCAAAATACAAATAGTGTGATTGATTGATAAGGAGTTATATACAAGTATTGATGCTTAAAAATACGACTTGAGTGATTTTTTGAAAAATAGGTTGTGTGACACAGACTGATGCTTTAAATACCAATGGTTTCCTAGCCATGGCGCTCTAGGCCCAAAATGTTAGCATTGGACAATGGATCCAATTAATATTGATATGAATTAAAATTAAATGGATAATAAAATAACTTGTGATAATTAATTGTGAAAACCCATATGATATGGTTTAGACCCCAACATGGCCTAATGTTGGAATTGGTGGTTCGGGTGTCATTGTGAACCTTGGGAAATTATGTGGTTACATAATGAATAATGAAATTTTATAATGTTTTAATTTATGCATTGTAATTTATTATTTATACAATTTAAAATAATGTTATTGGTTGAATATTGATTTCTTTCCATTGTTTTTGGAAAACTCAATTGTACTCACACCCAACTCGGGTTGCTTGATCAGTTCCTAGATAGGCTTCATGATTGCAGAAAAAGATAAGGGCAAGAGCCCTATGCTAGATGGATGAGTAGGGACAGATCATGGATTATTGGACTAGTCTTGGTGTTAGGACCAAATAGGGGGAGTTTTCAATTTTCATTTTGAAACTTGACATTTATTTGGAATTACACATCCCCTATTTAGTTATGGATATATTTTTAGCTTTGGTTCATCATGTGAAATTTTTTTGTTCTAGTTCTTCTTTTATTCTAGTTGTGGATATTTTGTTTTGGTTATTTCTTGGATATTTTTCTTATTGTGATTCATTGCTAAAGTTTTTATAATCTCCCCATGTTATATATATTATATATCAACTGCTAGTCAGTAGCCTTTAGTGTATTGGGATTGGAGGATGAGGCTACGTAACTGACTGACTCAGGGAATTGGTACGTGGCCCCAAGGATAGTACATTACAATGTTCTATCTGAGGAGGTTTTATTTTATTTTATTTTGTTTTTATATTTGGGAAAGGTAGAAAAGAGAATATGAATAGTCAATCCTTATACATGAGATCATGCATGGGAGTAGCTATCCCATGTATGGGGGGAAACCCAAGTACCCAATGTGGGATTTTTGTTATTGGTGGTTGATTTTATGATTATATATTATTTCACCTAAAGTGACGTAATTTTGTGTGTGTTGTTATTATTATTTCTGAGATTTTATGAGTTTTTCTTATATTTACATCATTTTTTTGTATTCCATGAGAGTTTAGTTAGCATGAATCATTCTAGGCACTCATTAGTTATTGAGAAATGCATCATTAATAGGCATGCACTAAAGTGTAGGTTTTGGGTAAGTTGTTGATATTAAAATATTTTCCCATGGGTGTGAAACTGAACTAAAAATGGTTTGAAATATGAAATTGAATGTTGAAAAATGATACAATATGTGGAAAATGGGTGTCTAATGAGAAACATGAAATTGTGAGATTTTTTTTACCCTTGTTAGCCATTACCTAGATGTTGGATGGTCAGGGGTAGTTATGGTACCTCAATTTGGACCATGTGATCAGAAAGGGGGATGATTTTCTAGAGATTTATGTGAATATCTCTTGTTAAATTTGTTAATTTTGTGAAATATTTCATTATATTTTTTTAGGAATTATAGAAATATACCTCCATAATTATGCTTTCTAAGAGGATGACCAAAGGTTATGGATGGATATGATCTTATAGTAGTGGAACCTAGGGTTCTAAAAGTGTTTCATGAAGAAGATAGTGATTAGTTCAATGAGAAAATTTCTTATTTTATGAATTTTATGGAGTGAAACCTATGGAAGTTTTTTAATAGTATGGATGAATTAATGAAGGAGTTTCAGCTGTAGAATCCTCCAACTTTCATAGGTGAGGGTGGAACTGAGGCAGATGAGTTCTAGATTGAGTCTACCATGATTATACTAACCACTTAAGGATTGTAGATAAGAAGATTGTCAATATGGTTTCTTATATGATACGTGGTCCAGAAAATTGTTAGTGGGACATCCAAACCTTAGATGGACATCTAGATATTATAGTGTGGAAGAAATTTCTGGAGAAGTTCATGGAGAACTTTTACCCTGAGATGCTCAGGTGGAAGAGAGTGGTCGATTTTATAAGGATGAATAAGTGAAGTAGGTCTGAAATGGACTATGATGGTTGCTTTATAGATTTGAATTTCATTTCCCCAATGTTGTTAGGGGATGTGGGCACTTCATCAAAATGGTTACATGATGGGATTAAATGTGAGACTATTTCCCAATTGAATATCTTTTGGCAGAAAATGTTTCTAAAGTGGTTAATTAAGCTCTCATTTCTGAGGTTAACCTGAAGGATGTTTCCAGTGAAGGATTGGTTCTTTCTTCTAGATGATAAGGATGTACGTATTCCAATACGTAGAAGCTTCTCTGTGAGAATTCTGACTGTGGTGATAGAAATAAGAGTGTACAGATGTAAGGTTCAGTCACACATGACCATACCCGAGTGACCTGTCACCAGTGAGGTGGGTCGTGTCACGTTCATAGACATTTTCCCCAGACACCTATAGAGTTATGAGCTTACGGAAGGATGTGATATTGATAAAGGTTCTGAAATATCCCATTCTAGATGGGCAATGATGAGAGAGTAATAAATGATGTCATTACACCCATAGTGGATAGGTTATTGTATTTTTTCCTATGGACTTCTTAGGGATTTCACCAGATAGAGATGTTGAATTTATGATTGAGATCCTGTTGGGGGAGGGTCTAATGTATATTATACTACAGAAAATTGAACCAATAAAGATTCAAGAGATTAGTATTCAACTGGAAGATTTGATGGATAATGAGTTTATTCATCTGAGTAATTAACTTCAAAAAAAAGTACATTAGAGGGGGATATTTAGAGGGGGTTCTGCACAACCCCCTCTAAATTAATTTTTTGTATCATTAGATGGGGTTCTACACAACCCCCTCTAATCGTAGAATTTAGAGGTGGTTATAAACTACTCCTCTAAATTCATTTTCTATAAAAAGTGGAGATATATATCTACAACCCTTGATAATAAATGAATTTATAGTGGGTTATAGACCCACTCTAATTTCTTAAATTGGAGGGGTTTTTGAACCCCGATAAAATTTTAACATTATTTTTTTAATATCCAGTCAGATTCTAGAGGGGCTTCAAAACCCCTCTAAAGTATTTAAATTAGAGGGGGTTGAAAGCCCCCTCTAATGTCTTAAATTAGAGGGGGTCTAAACCCCCACTCTAATGTATTTAAATTAGAGGGGGTTCAAAACCCCCTATAATGTTTTAAATTAGAGGGGGTTAAAAACCCTCTCTAATGTCTTTAAATTAGAGGGGGTTCAAAACCCCCTCTAATATCTTTAAATAAGAGGGGTTTTGAAATCCCCTATAATTTAAGAGACTATATGGTGTTGTGAACCCCCACTATTTTTTTAAAAGAAACTTCAATAATATATATATATATATATAATTAAAACACAATTTATAAATGTATTTAAATACATTATATATATGAACATATCATATAGAATATTTATATGATTATATTTAATTTATTTATATGTATACATAAATATAATTTTATAATTTTATGAACATTAACATATATTTATATGTATAAATTGTATTTCATATAATATTAATTATATATAATATATAAGCATAAACATATTATATAAGTATATATATAAATATAATTTATTTAAAAAAATTATCAAATAAAAACCAAAGTTTGTAGATTTTATAATTTATAACATAATAATAATAAATATATTTTTAAATAATATTTTTATGCTTTTATATTATATATAATTAATATTATATGATATACACTTTATACAAATAAATATATAATAATATACACAATATTATACAATTATATTTATTGAAATACAAATATATTATTATACATAATATTATACAATTATATTTATTGAAATACATTTATAATTATGTGAATAATAAAAAATATATGTATTAAAATACATTATATAAATATTTTTATAAATTTAATCTCATATAACATTATATAAATATTTTTATAAATTTTATTTCAGATATAATATTTTTTTTAAATTGCATTTCATTCAATATTAATTATATATAAAATAAATATTTGTATAAATTGTATTTCATATATATGTATTTCATATAATATTAATTATATATTAATTATATACAATATTATACAATTTATACAAATAAATATATATTAATAATATATATAATGATAAATATATGTATTGAGATACATTATATAAATATATTTTTGAATACATTTTATAAATACATTAAGTAAATAGTTATATATATATATAATTTAAATAAACATGTATATAATATATAAATATGTATTTAAGTATATAAATAATTTACATAAATATACAATATAAATGTATTTAATATAATATATGAATGATATAAATCATAAAATAAATGTATGATATTTATAAAACCCATAGATAAATTATATAGTTTAAAAGGTAAGTGTAACAACAATAATAATAATTAATAATTTTATTTTTATCACACAAACAGACACACACATATATATAAGTATATAAAAATAATTAAATATTTATATTATAATTATATTATATCTACATGAAATTATTTTATTTTTGAAATGTAAATAATCTGGTTAAATATAATGGAAAATACTGAAATTGGATCTGGTTCAAATTACAAAGATGTAAAAAGGAAGTCCACACTGTTGTGCATCGATTATATAGATATTATATAAATACACAAACACACATCCATATAAATTTATTTATAAATATATTCATTTGAATTAGTTATATTCTCATATATATATAATTATTTATATATATTATGTAAATAAACATGTATATAATATATAAATATGTATTTATGTATATAAATAATTTAAATGAATATATTTATAAATATATCAACATGTGAATATATACATATAAATAAATAGTTTATATAAATGTAAATAGAGTTTATATATTTAAATGTATTAAAATATATGATATAAATAATATTTTTTAAAATAATGAATTGATTATAAATATATGTAGAGGAATTATGATTGAATATATATAAATAATAAAATCTTGTAGTGGTAAAGAGTGATGGTTGTGCAGTTAAGCAGTCTATGGTTCAAATATCTCTACTGTCAATTTTTTATAAAAATAATAGATGGGGTGCATGGGGGAAGCGAGCGGATGCAGTGGGTTTGACACGAGGTGTGGGGTTGACAATGGGGATCATGGTGGGTTTGACAAGGGGGAGAGGGCGTGAGGTTGACCGGGGGGACAACCAAAGGGGAAGAGCGGGCGGGGGTTTCTGGGAAAGACATGTAGTGAGTGAGGGGTGCGGTCAGGGACATACACGAGGGAGCGAGTGGGCACAGTGGTTTGACACAGGGTGAAGGTTTGACAAGGGGGAGTGCTGCATGTTGACATAGGGGGAGAGGACGTGGGTTTGACAAGGTGACAAGACATAGGGGAATAGCAGGCAGGGGTGTCATGGCCGACAAGGTGGGAGAGGGCGTGGGCGCGGGCGCGGGGTTGACAAGGGGGAGAGGGAGCAGGGTTGACGAGGGGGATAGATAGGGGGCACAACAAGAAGGGGTGTCAGCGACCCAGACACAAGGGGAGCACAGAAGGTTGACACAATTAAAAAAAGAGGCTTTAGGGGCGGTTGAAACTGCCCCTAAAGTAACCCCAATAGGGGCGTTTCAAACCTCCCCTATATCCATTAACTAGTGAAGCTTCCATACAAACCGCCACTAATGCTAGCATTTTTCTGTGAATTTACATTGACATAAGAGGGGGTTTAAACCCCCTCTACTGTAACCACCGCTAAAGTTGTCATGATTTTACCAACGCTTCCTGAAAACTGCCTCTACTAACAACAGGAGACAACATTAGTGGTGGTTCCCCACAACTACCACTAATGTATTAAGAAGGGGTTATAAACCATTCTAATCTCAAAAATAACCCCCTCTAAACTCACCATTTTTTGTAGTCTGGGTTCTCTAGTTTTTTTTAAAAGTAGTCTAATAAGAAACATACTCTTTTTTGTTGATTACCTAATGATTAACTTGATGACTATGAGAAATTGATACCCTTTTCGTGTATTGATTATGGATAACATCATGTTGTACTCCTTGACTAATGATGATAATGCCGAACATGTTGACATTTTCTTGAGTACAATGAGAGAGTATCGGCTATACAGGAATTTATGTAAGTTCCAATTCTAGATTGATCTGGTACATTCACATCATCTCATATGAAGGTATGTCAGTGGACCCAGATAATGGTTATGTAGTTATTTCATGGGAAAATCCAAAAAAAAATCATTGATATTCATAGCATTCTATTTTTAATGGCATATTATTGAAGGATAATCTAGAACTTTTTCTAATTGGAAGCACCACTTTCATGTTTAACCATGAAGATAGTTAATTTTTAATAGTTCATAGCATGTCAGAATTCATTCCATGTGTTGAAGAAGCATTTGAATACTGCACTAATATTTATCCTAAACAATACAAGGGAGGAGTATACAGTGTTTTTTGTTGCATCTAGGATCGTTCATGGAGTAGTGTTGATGTAGGAAGATTGTGTTGTGGTATATGGGTCATGATAGTTGATGCCATTATAAAGAAACTACCATATGCAAGACCTTGAGTTAGCTATATTGGTTTATGATTTGAAGTGTTGGAAACATTATATTTTGGGTGATAAGTTCACTATGTATACCAATCATAAGATCTTAAAGTATATCATTTTCCAAAGAGATTTAAATATTTGGTAGTGGAGGTGGGTTGAGTATATGCAGTCATTTTATTTTGAGATAGCATATATGCTCGAGAAGGGGAAAAGTGTTGCTCATTCATTAAGTATGAAAAATCAGATGCAATAAGATCAAGAGTCTAGATATAAGTGGAGGATGATGAATTTTCTGGATGAGATAAATATCGTGGATCATGAGGGACAAAAGATATTAATCCTCATATTAGATTTAGTAGAGTCTAATCTTCTGAGCTGAATTAGGGAGATGGGGTATGGGAATTAGGAATGTTTTTCCTTGAGGGAAAACCTTTATGGTTAGGATACACCTTCTGATTGGGATATAGATGGGGATGAGATTACACATACTTTTATGTGAGAGGACATGATGTATGAATTTCATTAATTGATGTGGGAGATGCATCTAGGTTTGATCAAAATGTTCCATGACATATGTCAATAGTATTGGTGTTTGTGGATGAAAAAAGATATTCCAGGGTTCATGAAATGATGCTAAACATATCAACAAGTGATGGTTGAGAATCAATTACCTGATGGTTTATTATATCCATTACCTATTCCATAATGTAAGTGAGATGATGTTACTATGGAATTTTTGGTGGGTATTCGGAGTAAATCTTAATAGAATTATTATATTTTGGTGACATTAGATCATCTGATAATAGCAGTTCATTTATCTCCAGTCAGGGATACTTTCTCGATGGATCAGTAGGAATACTTGTACATTTGGGAGGGATTCTATCCGCATGGGGTTCCACATAGTGTTTTTTCAGACCATGACTCACATTTTACTTCATGCTTCTAGCAAGGATTATAGAAGGTTCTTGGTACACAAGTATTGCAGAGTACAACATTCCACTCATAGACAGATGGGTAGTAATAGAATACTATTTAGGTGCATGAGGATATGCTTAGAGAGTGCATCCTAGACTTTGTTGGTCATGGGAGAATCACATAGAATTGGTGGATTTTCTTATGATTATAGTCATTAATAAACTAATCAGATGGAACCAAAAAAGACTCTTTATGGTAGGCCTTACAGATCACCTCTATGTTGGATAAAGGTAGGTGGTTCAAATCTATTGGGACTGAGTCTCGTGCATGAGATATATGAGAATGTTTTGTTTATTCATTAGTGTGTAGCTGCAACTCAAAGTATAAATAATTCATAAACTGATATATGTAGATGACACATTGATCTTATAGTGATTGATCGTGTGTTCCTTGGGGTTTCACCAAGATTAGTTCATTGTAAGATACCGAGAAAGGGAAAGTTGGTGCCCATGTTTGTTGGACCTATTAATTTAGTAGAGAGAATCAGGCCAGTTGAATATAGATTGGATCACTTATAGAGTTTTAGTTCAATGTACGATTTCCTTCATGTGTCAAAAAATCGGGGGTATCACCCCAACCCTTTACATGTGATCGATGTTGATTGTGTTGAGCATGATACTGATGCATCCATTTAGGATCATATGATACCTTTTTTATCATATAGAGAAGGTGTTTTGGGGAAATAAAAAAAATAGTTTCTTTATTGTGGAAATATGGGCGTGATCAGGAGGAAACAGGAGACAGAGAAGCATGTATGAGGTCATAGTTACCTGATCTTTTCACCACTAAATATTAGAGATTCTTGGGAATATAACATGATAATGAGATTTTTATGGTGGGGATATAGTATGATCCTAACCTTTTCTGGTGATGCATGCATCTTATTAACATGTACTATTTTTACATGTTTTGTTTATAATTTTTTTGAGGCATGAATTGGGGGCACTTCTGTAAAATTTGGAAGCTTTTGGAGGAGATTTTGGCAGTGCGTGGTTGGCACACAATTTTCCCAAACCATGCACCCTTCCCTAATAAACCCTAAAACTCTAGGAGGAGGGGGATTACAATATTATAGCACATTTATTTAATATATTCACCTTACTAGTAGGGAAAATGTTATCCCTATGAAGTGGTGCATAATTAGGAACACATTTATGGTAAACTGCATGCCTCGTACTGGAATCCATGTGCGTGAAAAAATAAACCACCAAAAACTCATTTAAATTATCATGAAACCCCTTCTTATACCGTAAACACCCCATACTGACATTGACTCATTTCCCTAATTTTTTGAGGCGTCCAAAAATATTCAATGTCCTTCTAAACTCTATTCTTGGAAAATATAACCATTTGAACAAATCAGCAAATCTCCCAGTATGAGAACTCACCCTGATTATATTCCTCCCCCTCTCCTATATTTCTCTAATATTTTTAAATTATTTTTTCCTCCATTTTTTATGGTTGAATATATACGTTTTTATATACTTTCAACAATTCAATTTTAGATCAATATTTTGCATCTAGATCTTATTATTTGTTGCGAAATTGAATATCCAACATCAATTTTTGGATTTATATTAGCGAGAGTCCATCAACAATCCGGAGCTTGGTTGACTAAAATTAAAATGTCATAGTCATAATTTAATTACATGTATATAATTGGGAAATTTCAATTTCCATGTTTGGGAAATTATATCTAGATTTTAATTGGATTAAATTTAATTACAATATGGTAATTGAATTTGTTGAATTTGGGGATATTTTAGATTGATTTAATTGGATTAACTAATTGGTTAAATAATTAAAGGAATGATATGATATTGGAATTATGGAATTGGTAAATTAAATTGGATTGTGTACTTGGTAAATTTTTGAGAGAGGGATTTGATTGATAATAAGAATAAAGGGATGGTTGGATTAACCTTTAATGGTTAATGGGTTATGTGAATTAACATTGATAAATGGTTTAAATGATGGATTTTACATGTTATACTATGTGACTAAATTTTTTAACCATGATTGTTTTGGTAATTGAAATGGTACACCATGTTGTGAAGTGATGATGAGAAGGTAAATGTAGATTGACCTTTTTAAATGTGGAATGTCTGATATAATGTGATTGTTTTACTAATGGGTTGTGGGAAACATAATGATGCCTTAAAAACCCAAGGGGTCCTATCATTGGAGTTATAAGTCCAAATTCATGCATATGATAATGAGTATGGGACATATATTGATGGTTCAAATGAAAATTTGTGTAATTAATGGGATAATGAGAGTGGTAAATAGGATGATGCGTCAAAAGACCACATGCATAATTGATTGATAATATGTGTGGGATATATATTGGTGCTTCAAAATCTCACTTGTGTGGTTTTTTTTATAAATTTGTTGTGGAACATAGACTGATGATTCAAAACCCCATGGGGTCCTAACCATAGTGTTATAGGCCAAAAATGTTGGCATCATACAATGGTTCCAATTATTCATGATATGAATTGTAATTAAATGGATAATGAAAGACAATGTGAAAATGAATAGTTAATCCCTATGTGATATGGTTTAAACTTGGACATGGGCCGAAGCTGGTCATTGTGGTTCGAGTGTAATTGTGAACCCAAAGAAATTTTATGGTTAAATAAATAATTGTGAAATGTGATAGCTTTTTTCATTATGCATTTTAATTTATTATTTCTACAATTTCATATGCAATTATTGACTTCATATTGTTTTAGACACTGTTGGTGGGGGACACTGAGTTTTCTTCACACCCTACTTAGGCTTCCTGATACATACCTGAATAGACTTCCTTTTTGCAGAATAGGATAATGGAAATATCCCTATGTTAGATGGATGAGTTGGGTTGGAACATGCATGAGGGAACCAAAAATGGTTTCAAGACCCGATTTGGAAAAAATTTAGTGTCTTTATTTTAGGAATTCATTTTTACACATGGAACTTATTTGGCATGACATATATACTATTTAGTTATGGATATTGTTTTTTTGTTGGATGGTAATGTGATACATGTTTGTTCTAGTTATTGTATTATTTTGGTTGTGGTTATTCTATTTTTCTTATTGATGAGTTATTTTTACAGTTATTATTTTTTGATAAATAGGGTATAATCTCCCAATGTTTTTTATATTAGACACTCAATTCTATTCAGAAGACTCTAGCGTACAGGGAGGCGTGTTTGAGGTCATGTAACTCACTGTTTTGGGGCACCGGTACGTGGCAAATGGGTCCAGATGTTACAATTTTTTAACATGATCTAAACTAAAAAAGAGTGTTTTTAATATTTTATTAGGTTAATAACCCAAATCATTAAAATAACACCATTCATGATGTGTAAGTGGGTCATTTTCATAATTATTTTTTAAAGCAGATAATATAATATATGTTTTAAATGATTTAATATAGGTTCAAGAAATTATTTAATTAACTTCAAAAAGATATTATTTTTAATGGTAAATTTTTTTTTGAATTCATTTTATAGTGTTTATTACATCACTATTATGTTATTATGATTTCATATTACATACTATATATTTATAACATACTAAATTTTAACACAAAAATTCAACCATCTCAAAAACTAATGATAAATTCACTATTGGCTAATTTCATCAGGAATTTTTAAAAAAATATTTATTTTACTAAATTATATATATATATATATATTTATATTTATACTCTTAAAGAAAATTGTTTATTTAATAATTTTAACTACAAAAAAACATTCCAACCATTATAAAAATTACATTAGACTTCATGAAAATATATTATCATCAAATATTTAAATAAATATTATTTAATAAAAGTATTTCTTAAAAATAAACTGTATGATTTTTTATAATGTGTTTTTTAATATAAACTATAAATATATATTTTCCCAAAATTCAATAATAGTTTGTTCATATCAAAATCTAATTTTATCAATGTCATTATATAATCATGTGTATATATAAATTAATAATTAAAATGGATAAATACAATTTTTATTTGATTAAATGTAAATATAAAAATTCACAATCATATGATATTGATACATAATACCTTATTACACCAACATACACCCTAAGGGTATGGTTTTTGATGGTTTTACTTCCTCGAGGTGGTTTGGTGAATATGGATTGGTCGGTTATCTCGATGAGCATGAACACCTCCCATAAATAATTTTCCTTTAGTTCTAGTTGTTGAATTTTATCATTTTATTTTTCATGGGAAAATACAAGTGATTCTATCTCCCTCCAAAAAGCCGATAAATGGGATTCAAAGGGTAAAATTCTATAGATTTTGGTTATCAGTTATTCCATCTATATAAATTAGATCTTATCACATTACATAATATATGATAATCATAATGGTCACTATATAATGACTAATTTATCGATTTTTATGGTGTTTAATTTTATTTTAATCCCATTAAACAATTATAAATATTTTTTATAATTGTCCAAAATCAAATGAAATATTGTTCATGTTTTTTTCTATAACTTTCTTACATAATATGGAACATATTCACTAAATAAGAAATTTCATTTATAAATTTATATGTTGTTAAAAATATCAAATAAATTAATAATATTAAAAAACATTTCACATAATAGGTTCTTGGTTGGTTCTATTCAATATCATTCAAGAATAATGCCATAATAATAACTTATTATCAATCATGAATTAGTATAAAAACATAATTAGTGGAAATATGTGACATTAAACTATAAATTATTTATTTTTATTTTTTCTTATGGGTGATATTAAAATTAAATATCATTATAATTTTACACGTGGTAAATGATAAAGTTACCTAAAACATGCATGATGTGAATTAGATTCCAATTAACCATACATCTATCTTCTGTAAATTTAAAGTTGTATTGAATAAATAATTATAATACTAGGATCACACTTCCATGATTTATCTTGGAATGGAAAATTTTATATTAATGAGAGTGGTTCAACATATCTATACAAAAATTGGTACGAAATAATGAAAACTACAAGCATATAATGATAGAAATAAAAACTGAATATATAAATATTACCAATAAATGATTATAATATAAAATTATAAAAGGTAATTCATAAAAATAAAGTTATAAAATAACATATTAAGATGACTATTTTATTATATGAGGGTTAAATTAAATTCCTAGTATTTAGTGTTAAACGTAATGGTTCCACCCCCCCCCCCCCAATAATCCTTAAAACATGAGATTATCGATACTTGAACTTTGGATAAGTGAATATAAAAAACATTAAATATAAAAAACTATTTATTTTCATATACTCTAGTTAATTTTGTTTTGTATGGGGTCTCTAAAAACTTCTCCTATCATTGATTATGAGGCCTCTTTAAAAGGTGTTTATAATTGGAATTCTCTTTGTCTATTTTGTTTAATTTTTAGTTTTTATCTATTAAGTTCCTATTCAATGAATTTTTTCATGAATATAGTTATATTAACTTCATTAATTGATTAAGGTCCCTTAATCTTAACTTTTACATAAGTAAAGAAGTTTGAAAGTTATCCTTTTTATTCCCCCCTATTATGCTTCTAGCTTGGTGTGTTTCTCCATCCATTTTCTCCAATCTTCTTTATGATGTTTCCATTAAAATTTTTATTATAATTAAATTTATATTTTATTTTATTTATCATTATTTTAAAACAATTTTTTATATATTATTTCATTTTGAATCAAAAAGTTTTCTACCAATAATATATATTTTTCCTTATTTTCCAAACAATTTTTTAGTGTACCTTAGAAGTGATTTTCTTATATATAATTAGAAATTAATTTTTCTTTTATTTTCATATATATATATATAATGGAATAATTCAATTCCTTTATATGGAAGATTGATTTTTATGTCTTGTGATGATTTTTGTAAATCTTTTTTCATTATCACAGGTGAATTATGTATTGGTGGATTTAAAATTGGTTTTATGATTATATGAATGAAATACACACCCATATATATATATATTATCATTATGTTATGGTTGGGGGGGAATTATAGATTGCTTTACTAAATTAAGAAGTGCTTATATCTCCCGAGATGTTATGTTATATTACATGGGAGGTCATCCTTGTCCACTATGTTCTTGGAAATGTATTCTCAATATGTGATGATGGTGTTTGCAGGAAGCCCTGACATATGATATGATTTAATATTCATGTGAATATACCAAAAAAATTCATCCCACATCCATATGAATAATTTATTATTCCATACCAATATCATTATATTATGATTTAGGTTGTTATTTTATGATCCATATTCTCATAGGTATGGTTTAATTATGTAGTGGTTATATAATTATATTATGTTATACAAACCAAATGTTCACCTAATACTCACTTATGATAATTATTATGGAATCTTATATTATCCAATTTTATATCTAGTTTGTCTCACACCATCTGAGTGTTTGATATCAAAATTTTCCTAATCTGACATTCCATATGATATGAATAACAATATAATAGTTTATATCTCTATAATGGAGTTAATAACAATGAAACTATGAATGTAATATACACTATGATATAATATAATTCCTTTATATGGGATATATTCTCTAAATTATAGTATGTATGTGATATATATTTCCCTATAGCATAGGGTAATATATAGGGATATCATGTGAGATAATATCCTTTATTTCATAAAAGTTCAAAATTATATGGGTGGGAATATCATTTAGTATGATATTAATGTATCCTATAGAATGGGTGTGAGTGGGATCTAATTGTATGATCTTCACTAATACCCCCATGATATATTAGGAAGTAAAACATTAAGTTGTTACATTTTAATTTACAAACCACATAAGATATCATGAACACATTAATAATTAGTGCCCATAAGATTTTAGTGTTAGAGTAGGTGTCATAAAAATAACTATATATACATTATATTTAATTAATATATATAGTAGTAAATACTAATTTAAATATCTTATTACACATAATTCATAGTTATGTGTGGACTTAATTTAATAATGTTTTATAGTATCTATCACATTTAATGGGAATAAAAGTTCTTTAATCCGATCAGAACCCTAAAATACCCTAACTATATTCTTAAAAACTTTTTCTATATTCAATTCATATTCTATGATGGGTAACATAGTATGTTTAATGTCATGTCTGAGTACTAAAAATTAGATGAGACTTTATCACATGAAGTTCACAATTTTTAGTTTCCAATATAGGAGATTATGGAAAGAGGCCAGCGAGTAATAATTCTGCATGTATATGTGTAATTGGATATTCATATATAAATTTTTTTGCAATTTCCACTAAACATTAATATTATTATTAATGTGTGTCATTACTCACAAACTTAGATGTGTTACTATAATTCTTGATGAAAACAACTAATTGTGAGGTTGGGTACATTGGGTGTGTTACGAATGACGTGTTATTAATTAATGAGTTGAGGATAGATTCATCCCCTCTATATTTATAGAAATTGATATCTTGTATATTTGATAGAAATAGAATTTTCACATTAAATTGCATAAAAATAGTGTAATAATGAGTTTATTTTATATAGTCTAAGAAAATCATTTCAACCATGTTGGTTGATGACATGGGTGTGCAACTAGCTTGATGAGATATCTTGATAAAGAGATTATAATACACAATGAGCACTCATATGTGGTTCTCAACATTGTGACATTAACATATTTATCTTAGGTGTCTTGACCAATTAGTTGATACCAATCTTGTACATTTTTCTTACTAACCTAATTCTAGTGACAATGAATTATACAGGGCCACACACTAAGTGTTTTTATTAATCTCAATTAAATTCATTATGAATTTTATTAATAAAATAAATATTATTCCCATGTTCAAGGAATAATTTTATTTATGAATCATTGATCACATCAATTAAATAAATATTTATTTTCAAGGTAATTAGTTATTACACAAATAATATAATAGTTATTTATAAATCCTAAGGAGGACTAAAAAAACTAGGATTGAGTCTGGGATGAGTATTAATTTGAAAACTAGTAAGTTAATATTTAACATCATGAAAGTTGGTGAACTCTACAAGCAAATTATAAAATTATTATTATCACACGAAATATAGTCATATAAGTTTTATTATATTATTTTAGTGACATTATGAAATTGAATAATATTTAATAGTAACCATATTTTGATAAATAGATGATTATTTATATTTTATAGAGGATGATAAAATTTGACAATCATTGTGCACAATGAAATATAGATCCCTCTCTCATGGATGAAGAATACTCAAGGTATTCTCCTTACACCTCAATCATCTCAATAACAAGATTGAAAGGATAACTATTTACAACCAAAGGAACCTTCACAACAATCAAGATTAACACTATAAGATGATTGATCTTCCACTGTAGCACTCAACCATCAATCGACATTGATTATGGATTAAAGGATCTTGTGTGGATCATCAATAGTTGTATTTTACACTTGGTTCCTACAAACAGAATGACGGTTGACTGAAAGGGGATTTATTAAATCAACATCATCATTGAAGAAATATCTAAAGACCAAGGAATTCTATCTTTTGATCTTTTTAAATTCAATGTAAATTTATTTTAAAAAATATATCTTATTTGTTTTAGAAACCTTTTTCCAATATTATTTGGAATGAATTAATTGGTCATAATATTTTTATCTTGTAAAATATGAGAATCATACATCAAATTATATAATTGTTGGTTTAGGATCAGCTACGATAAGCACATATTTTCTTCACATAACTAATAAGTTGTATCATAGTAATCACATTTAAATATATAATTATTTATTTGATTTTTGATCATTTTTCACTTAAAAGTTAAATCACATTTAAATTTTTAATTATTTATAGATTCTTATGATAAATAACTTACCCTCCACTACTTTTTTTCTCACAGAAAAAAGACTACATAAAAATTAATGAATAAAACATATGAATAACCCATATGGATGTGAGAATAATTATAGTCTGTTATTACAAGGTTTTTATAATTTTACTCCTTTTTGAATGAAAATTATCATTGTTCGCTGCGTTAGGACACATTCCAATACTATAGGTCATCATGTGATTAATACAGACCACAAGTTGACTAGCTCGGGGAGCCCCATGATTTTACAGACTACATGTTGTGTAGATTTTCATTTTGTTTGGGAGTCTATTTGTTTTCACAGTAGAAAAAAATAGGATAAAATCATGTCACGTAATTGATACCCCATTTTTATATATTACATGACACATATAGGATTCCAATTGTCCAAATTGATTTACATGTCATATATTCATTCAACGTATTATGTACTTAATAAATGGATGTAATAAGTACACATTGATTCCCTATGCATGTACTGTGGATATCGGGTGAAGTGATGTGAACACCATTTAGCTAGATTTAACGTGTCATCTACTTTACAACTTTATAGAGAAATATTAAATTTAATTAATTAACCATATTAAAAATATTCAATATAAGTTTCATGAAGTCATTAATTTAATAGTAAACATCATTCATAAAGTTTTATATTATATTAAATGAATTATTAATTACATGGAAAATTTGAAACAATGAATTGTATATACTCATTTCTCAAAAAATACATAGTGTATTAAATTATATTTATAATGAAATCAGCATGTGTTCCTTATAGAATTAATTTGACTATGAACACTATAATTTTATGATAGCTTCCATGTACCCGATATGACATATAGAAGTTTTTTATACAATATGAACTAGGCCATGTAGTTTGGATATGTACTTCTTGAGTTTCCACAATGTATAGAGTTTTCTAACATTTTATTATATTTTATATATAATTGAATTATGTATTATATAAATTCATAGAGGATTGTAATTTTAGTATTATTGGATGGAATTACATATGATTAATTAACTAATTAATATGATAATTAATCTGATTAATTGAAGTTTATTTTATCTTATCAGATAACAAATTAAAATGAATGATAGCTATTTTTTTAATTGATTAATTGTTTACTATGTATTATAGATCATTATCATTTAATAGACATATGTATGTGTTGGTTTTATTTAATTTAATTTTAATTCACGTGTTTTCAATTATTTATTAATAAATTAAAAATGATTTCTGGTTTTTCATACATCCATCCATTAATATACAGGACATACATGTCCAAGGTAGATTTATGTAATTCCCCTTGACCAATCCTTTGATTTGAATCAACTATGTGTGAGTTATAAAAAATATGTAATAAGAGTCGTTTTTAAAGGAACATGTAGGTTGTTCATTGTGAAGCTGAGGTGGAGAATATTCACCATATAACCAAGAAAAACCAATAAGTGTGATATAAAGATGGAAATATTGAATGTTGTAATTCATACCAAGACCAGCACAATGTGTTTTCTCTTATAAGAATAGGATGATTTATTTTTGACCAAATAAATAAAACATTATATAATATAATGATCATGTCATTTATTTTATTATTTTATTTCTTTCTATACCTGATTTATTTTATGTATGTAAGACACTTTTCAAATAAATAATTAGATTAATATGAATATATTGAACTGATATAAATGGTTTATTGTTTTCACTGGAAACCCATGTCCAATATTTAACCAAACATAATTGAACATGATAAAAAAGTCACTACTGGAAAAATAACCAATACCAACGGTTTGGAACCATTGGTATAGGCCTCCAAACCGTTGGTATAGCCTATACCAACGGTTTGGAGAACCGTAGGCAAGTAAGACATTGGGATAGGTCTATACCAATGGTTTTTTGAAAACTGTTGGTATAGACCTATACCATTGGTTTGGAAAATCCTTGGTATATGTAATATGAAAATCTATACCAACGGTTCCATAAAACCCTTGGTATATGTATTTCCAAAAACAACATTTGCTGGGATTTGATCCCAGGACCTCCAGTTTATCATTGAACGACCTTTCCACTAACCTAACATGAATTTTGTGAAAATTATTTCATAAATATATATATGTATTATCATAATTATTTTAAATTTTGATTTATAGAATGTTCTGGTTAAGAGGATCCGATAAAAAATCAAAGGACCTATACCAACGGTTTTGACAATCGTTGGTATAGGTCCCTCGAATATGGAATGTGATGTTGATTTATTGGCCACTTTTCCCAACAGTTTGGCCAAAATGTTGGGAAAATTGTCCATAAATTGGACCTTTCCCAACGGTTTGGCCAAACCATTGGGAAAGCCTACCTTTTCCCAACAGTTTTGGAAAACTATTGGGAAAATTGGCCACAAAGTGGGCTTTCCAAACGGTTTTGACAAACCGTTGGGAAAGGTGGTATAGAAGTGTTAGTAAAGGTCACATTTCCAAGAGTGAGTGTATCTTGTTTTCTAGGCATTGATTTGACAGGTCGTCGAGCCTGAATGAAATTTCATATCAGAAGTTATGGCTTTTTGAAGTTAGATTGTATAAAATTTCAAGATAGGGAGATTTAGTGGAAAAGTATTGATTTGTGCGCAACATTCCAAAAAAGTGAATGAAAGTCCATCAAGGATGAAAAGTTGAGTTTCATGAAAATGGCGATGATAATTTGCTCAGATTCCATTTAGTCTGAATGTGTTCCCTAGTCTCATACAAGGAATAATGCGTCTTTTCAAGAAAATTCTTTATTACACCCATGATTTTTCATGATAATGGAGATGTCAAATGAAGAATTTCTACAAGGATACAAGAAAACCTCCATATTAAAATTCATTTTTGTGAAAATCTATAAGGATTCATGCAAGAATGAAAATTTTCACACTAAAGAGAAACTTGTATGCTAAACAAAAACTTATGTTCCATCTTACAAGTTCGTATAAACAAAACATCACCCCCCCACCCACCCAATTGTAATAGGATATATGGATATCGATATTTCATGCATAACATTGAGTTGTTTGTATCTCAAAAACCCGTTAATTCTGAAATTTGCATGTAAATACCTAGGCATAGTCCATCAAAGTACGGGCCCCTACTAATAAGTTTGTGCACAAATGTTTCCTTAGGGAACAAATGAGAATGAAAAGTCCAATATTTCAAAAAAATCAAATGAAAAGAATAATCTTTCATGTATCATAATTTAAATAAAAATCCCAAAGTGGTGCACTACAGTGTCCAGGTACATGCCTGGCAGTCCATACCACTAGGGATTCTCAAGATCATTGTCTAGCTACGGTCATGGGCCTCCAGCCCAATCCCATAGATACTATCACTATCCACTATAAAAATATAGATTATCACCTCATATGTTTTGTTCAAGGTCAACCACATTTTAGGTTTTGACTTATATGCCCCCAATGTCCACCCATGGAATGTAGGATTCGAGATACTCCACTACACACCCTAAAATACCATGATTCGGCCTAATACTATTGGTCCATTTCCCATGTCACAAGTTGAGATTATCATCTTGGATTAATTGATTAAATTGAGTTGAGCCATTTCCCAAGAATCTCTTGAAACCTTATCACCTGCCTCCTATTTTGGGTTGAACCAAAGAGGGCCGCTCTTGCGTAATCGCCACATAGCCATTGATAGTAATATTATTCCTAAGAGTCATCACTACATGACTTTAAACTATATTATTAACTATAATTTATGATTAGTATAACTTATTAATGAATGATAATATGCCTCATTCCATGATCATTAGAATACATTATGTAGTCCTCACTACATGACATTAAACTATAGTGTACCATATCATTTATAAATATGTTGCCTTATGCATCAAACATAAGATTTCTCATGCCATGATCATGAGAAGAAATTTCATAGTCCTAACTAAATAAAATTAAACTATATCATTCCCTATCATTTAGTAATAGGATTCCTTATGCTCCAAAAAATAATATGCCCAATGCCATGATCATGAGAAGAAATTTCGTAGTCCTCACTACATGAATTTAGACTATATCATACACCATAATTTATGAATAGGATGTATTATGTGTCAAGAATATGATTCCTTATACCATGATCCTGAGATGACATTACATAGTCATAAATTCATGACTTCAAACTGTATCATACCCTATCATTTATGAATAAGAGGCCTTTAGTGACAAACAGAAGATTCCTTTTTCATCAAGAATAGGTTTCCCAGTATTCCTCACTACATGAATTGAAACTGTAGCATACCCTATATTTCAGGAATAGGATGCCTTATTCATAAATCATAAGACACCTCATTCCATAATCTTGAGATTACTATAGGAAAAAAACCATGGACCTTCATATGAGGTGTAAGCCTCAATCATATCCCTCCACCCACTAGTGAGTCAAGATTCCCTCATGACGTGACATGAGGATGCCTCAATGGTTAGATCCTTACACAATCCCCACACACTGCATCCTTTAACATTACATTAAACTGTATTCTTACCTCATTCAATGCACATGGGATTCTATCATGAACTGATTTGAGGATTCCATAACAAGAAACTCATTGCATAAGCCCCGCACACTACGTTCTTTCACATGATGTTAACCTGTAATCTTAACTCATTCAATGAACATGGGATACCCTCTTGAACTGCCTTGAGTAATACACAATCGTAAGATAAATGTATATTCCCCACATACCTCATCCTATCAAATGATGTTAAACTAAAACCTTACCCCATGAAATGGGTATGGGATGCCCTCAGGACTTGACATGAGGATGAAAGAATGAGATGATCCCACAGGTAAGACCTATCCACATCATCTCTTCTCCTATTACCACATGAGTTGATTCCATGGTTAATCCCCAACCATGTAATTTATGCCCCTAGAAACAGATGGGAAGCTTCCACGCATAAGCCCCACACCATCTCTCATTAATGCTTCTTTCACGAAATGAGTTTTTGGTCTACTGCATCCTCTTGTTTCTCACAATGAGAGTGAATCACGTAATCTTAGAGGTTAGTAGTAACCATGACCCCCACTGAAATGGGCATTCTATATAGATATAATCCCCAAACTCTGCTCCAATGGGACACTCCTATGTGCGAAAACCAACAACCGTACTCATCCTATTTGGGTTTCTACCATGTGTAAGACCTAACCATATGTTCCTATGGGTCTCCTCCTTAAGTATAAACCCCAACCCATTCCAAACATAATTGGATTTTATTGAAAACTAAATGGGATATATAGGAAGCCTCCCTAAGGTCCAAAACCAACATCCACATCCATCCCTATTTTTTATGAGCCATATCCCTAGTAAGATCATTCCCCTCATCTAGGAGACCACATCTCTTCCAAGTCCCTCAGGAAGCATAATGTGTGATCCCCCACAAACTTTAACCAAGATAAATCCTATTGTAAAGGGAGGAAACATGCATAAATCCCAAAACATCCCTCATAAACTATTCCTTCATGACGTGACCTTCCCAACGGCATGACATTAAATTGCATTGACCGATCTTGTCGTACGACCTTAAACCATGACATCAAACTACATGGGTTTTGATCCTTGTCTTCTAAATAGGGTACATACGATACGTCGATAAGGTTCAATCCCTACCAATGATAAAACATGGTGCCCCAACGTGGGGTGGACCTCCCTGATCCACCCCAGGGGTGTCCCAATCAACCTTTACGGTGTGAAATCTTCCCTTTATGGGACACACATCCTGGATTTTATTCCATAAGAAATTACGAACCATCCACCTTCCTAGAGAAATATCTTTCTTTTATGGTCACACATCCATGATCTGCTTCAATGAGGCATTCTGACCCATCCACCTTCATGGTGGGATATATTCCCTTTATGAGATGAACCTCATGGATCTGCTTCTATGAAGGGTTTTTCTCCACCCATCAGTAAAACATCAATATGTACCTCCCTAATCTACCTCCATGAGACGTTATGATCCCTATATTTGTAAACATTCTTTTGTTCCCTCAAAGGGACACACCTTTTTTGATATTCCTCAATGGGGTGTTCCGATCAGTCTTAAAAGCCTCCAAATAATGTTAAACTCATGCCCTAATCTATCTCATCCGGATCATATGATCTATCTCCTCAATATGTTAAACACATACCCTATGCATAAGCACGCGATGATTAAGGTGAAATTGTTGGAGGATATGGGACTATAAAATCAGATAACTCATGAAAAAATGTGATACCTAAGTTTAAATCCATGGAACATGTACATTTTTAGTGTTAGATACCTCGTGAATGACACAATATACCTTAAGTTATGGGCCTAAGATGATTCATGTGATATGCCCTCTGAAAGAGGAAAAATTTCCAGGTGTCCAATGAACCCAGTTTCTAGAGATTCCTTAAAATTCCAGAAATTTTCATCTACTCTGATGAAAGCATACTACCCTATCAGATAGAAGCAGTGTAATTCACGGATGTCCACAATGAGATGGAATCAAGAATAAGTTTCAAAATCATGACTCAAATCTATGATGGATACCTAGACTAGAGAAATAGTTCCATGGAGGAATATATGGAAGGAAGAACTAATATCCCATCATCCAATTTTGACCAAGGAGTCAACATCACCATCTATATTGCCTGAGGTTGCCCACCTTTTGAAAGTAGGAACATGGGGAAGGAAATGAATGTTGTCATGATGATGTGCACCCCATCTATGGAAGCATTATAAACAAAATGGTGAACCCAACATGAATCTATTTAACTTCAATTGTGAGATGATAAAAAATTATGTATTTTTAAAAATTGAGGCATCACCTATGTGAATCCCCTCTCCTTTATATGTGAGAGGATGAGTAATATAGAGTGAGTGAAGACTAGGGGTCACTGGATCCTTTCCAACACTTCCACCCTCATGGCCCATACAGGGGGAAGCAACACACCTTTCCATCAGCTCCTTACTGACACCTCCTCCCTCACGGGACATGTTGGTGGAAACCACCCCCTTTCTAAAAACTTCTCACCGACACCTCCACCCTCAAGCTCTGCTTATGAAGAAACCACCCTCACCCCTCCCCCACCCAATGTTCCATCGAATCCTCACTAAGACTACCACCCACTTGGGCTGCATAAGGGAAACCACCACATTTTTCATCAGTTCCTCGCCGACGTCACCACCCTCATGGTTTGTGCAGGTGGTAACCACCCACTATTCCATCAACTCCTTACCGACACCACCACCCTCATGAGACATGTAGGGGTAACCTCCCCTCATTCCTTCAGCTCCTCACCGACCCTACTAGCCTAATGGTCCATATAGAGCAACCACTCCTTGTTCTATTAGCTCCACATTGACTCTGCTTCCCTAATTAGCCACATAGGGGGAAACCGCCACATATTCCATCGACTCCTCACCAACACTGCCACCCTCATGGGTTGTGTAGTGGAAACCACCCCCTATTCCATAGACTTCTCTCCAACACCACTTCATTAATGAGTCATATAGTTATATTGGATTTACTGAACACCACCACCCTCATTGGATGAAAGAGGGGAAACCATCACTTGTTCCATCAATTCCTCATTAACAATGACTCCCTCATGGTCCATGTAGGGGGATTGAACCACCATTCTATCAACTCATCTCCAACACATTCTCCCTCGTGGTCTGTTTAGGGGGCCACCCCTCCTTCCATTCGCTCCCTACCCACACCACCACCCTGGTGAGTCTCATAATAGAAATTCATCCCCATTCTAGTGGAAAACTGCATCAAGATATTCTTCCCAATGTACTATGATAGCTCACACCACAAAATGAGGAGGTTGGGGATGTTTTACCTATGCCTTCATAGACCACCTCTCAAGATCTAGTAAGGAAGGCTCCTAATAGGCCATGTTAGTGCCATTAGTGACTAGTTTCGTAAGCCGACGAGTAGGTTGACTCCTTTCCCATACTAAAAAACCCAATCCAAAACACCAAATTTTGACCCTGGGGGTAGATCTAGGAGATTTCTCAACAAGAGGAATCTTATACAGCTCAAGTGGCCCTTTCCAATGCAAATATATCCCTTCTAATCTGTATAATAGTTGAAATGAGAATCATGTTTTCCCACCTCCGATTGAGGCCCCAAATGGATTACATGTTGGTAAGGATGACACTATCAGCTTTTGACACCACCAAAATCCATTTTGGGCCACCCCATAATGAGGATAATCACTAATGAGGTCCTCCCGACAACACAATCAATTGGCATAGAGGTCCTCCCTGTAACATCCAAGGTAAATAAAGAATATGAAATTTTCATATTTATTAAAATTTTTGAATAAAATATTAATTATACTTTAAAGGGGAATTTATGTTCAATGGAATACCCAACATGCAACAATGGGTTTCTTCAAAACCTTATATTGCACCCAATACTGAGTCATACTAAAAATAATAATCATATAATGTTATTATTTTAAATAGTAGTTAATTCCTAGAAGTTGTACTGGAGGGAATGAATGTAACTAACACTATTATGATTAAACATGTTTGTTAATTTTTCTAAAATTTATTCAACAAAATATTAGAGGATTAAAATCAGAATGAATCCAATTTTTAGTATAAATACTCTAATATTTTTAAATGGTAGTTTCACCACCTTTTGATGGAGAACCCTTTTTAAATATAGTTTTGATCACATTTATATATTTCATTTTAAAAAATAAACTTCCTATTTATAATTTGGATATAAAAATTTACTTTGGGAAAATGTTTGGTATTTTTCTGATAATGTACATTTGTTAATGAATAGTGAAAAATACTGCATTTTAAGTCCAAAACTGTCTTTTCATCTAATTTATTTATATATTTTGATGGTCCTTTTAATTGGTTTTAAAGTATAATTTGGATATTAATTTATCATTTAATCTAATGTTTCTCACTATAAGTAAATTCACTTTGAAATCGGATGTAAACACATGTCAATCTTTTTGTAGTTTTTACTTCTTAAAAACATGTTTTCTGGTTTTCACAATAGGAATTTATTTTAAATTAATTTCTACATCTTCTATATTTTGAATTTAGAAAAATGGATTCTATATTTTGAATCAGGAGGTCTCAATTTTGTAATTAGGTAACTTTTATTTTTAAACATAATGAATAATAACTTCAATTAATATTTTATTTACCATGGTAAAAGGGTAAATATGGTAAATAAGAGTAAAAATAATATTATAATAATATTAATATACCCTAATATGTATCCTAACCATATTTAATGATATATTTTCAACCATGTGAATATTTGTGTCGATTTTAGGACCCCATAGAGCCACATGGATTTTGAAATGACATTTAATTACTTTAAATTTAATGTTAAGGAAAATATAACCTAAACATGTATATTTTAGTAAAAACAATTATATGGTGTTATATAAGTGATTTACTCAACTATAAATAGTAATTAGAAAGATAAAAAGAATTAAAACATCATGGTATTTTTTTTATAATTTTTAGAAACCAAATAAATGAATATATTGACAACACAGTGATGATGTAGTGATTACCTATTTAATGATTATTTTAAATAAATGAAAACAGAAAATTAAAAAATATATATTTTGAAACCTTTTATGCCATAGAAGATTTTTATGGATGATTATGACATTTTATATTTGAATTTATGAAGTATTTTTGAAATAATAAGGTTGTTATGGATTTTTTTAAAAGGCATGATATGAACAGTATATAAATTGACATAAATGAGTTTTAGAAAAATTTATTAAATGATTTAGTAGTCCTAAAATATAATATTCTTTAAAATGAATTATATAAGGTTTAACATGTCATTAATGAACCACTTGAGTTTATATTGTCATTTTATAGTAATTATATTAACCATATAGTATGAATATACAAGAAGACATGGTAAGAGTCTAATATGTTAACAAAGGGTTACTACTAAATGATAAGGTTAAATGTGTAAATTAAACATGTCCAAAACCAATTGGTTGAGAGTTTTTAAAACAATAATAAACGTATCTTAGCATTAAATGTGTTTTGGACCTTTTTATACCAAAAATAAATTTATAATAAAATAATATTTCAAAGTCGTCCTAAAGTACCCCACCTCCCTCTTATAAAAGGTCATCACCTCTAACCCTTACTCACACCTCTCAATCCCCCATGGCTCACCCAACCTCCAAAAAAATAATTTCACAACATTCCAATATTCCTCATAGAGACCTTAACATAGGAATAAGGCAAATCAAGAAGGCATTTTAGCATAAATCAAATGTACTTACCCGATTTAAGGTAATGCCTTCACTCAAGATTCTTCAATTTATTTTCCTTATCTAACCCCCTAAACTCTATTTATTATATTATTTTATAACAACACAAGAATATTAAATATAATAGTATTTTTTATGAGAATGATTAAAACTAAACTCCCAAAAACCTCCACCAAATGGATACAAACATATTGTTTATGTGTATGGTGAACTATTGCCCCACGAAATGATGATTGTTCAATTTTTCCCTATCACCTCTCTTGGTGGACATTATGATGGCATTGTATTTATATGTGAAATTTATTATATTTATATTTTCTCAATGATTATGTATTTTTCATTTATAACATATCTTTATGGTTTCCATAATGGGTAAATATGATAATTTCATTTGAGAAAGTGCGGACTACCATCCTCTCAAAATGATATGACTTGTTCATTCCATACATGGAACATATAAAGGATGGTGTTAATGAACTTATTTAACATATATAAAATATGATATTATACTGAATTTATAATATACCTATTTATCATTATGTTCTTATTCCATTAAATATGAAATAGAAATGAAAGTATCATTCATGTGTACATACAACTTACCGTCTCCATGAACGGTGCATTTCATTTCTTATCTCCAAATGTTATCGAATATTATAAATACATATATATAATATATTTATATTATATTTAAATAATGAATATCATTTTGGAGATAATGGACTTTTGACCACATGGGAAATTTGTAATTATAACAAGATCATTTTTGACTCAAGTACTAAATAATGAAAAAATGACCAATATTAACTAAAATAATTATATAATGTATATAATGTTGTAATAAGTGATATAAAAGGAATAATGAACATGAACAAGTTTATGAAGAAAGTAGAAATTAGCTTAATTTTATTATTATCAAGAACAAGGAACATACATGACGAGTCGGATTAAAGGTAAGAGACTTCATCTCAATCTCCTTTCATTGAGGCATATTTTAATTTATACACGCCTTGATTTTATATAGTGTATAAACACATTTTACATTTAATTTCAATCAAAGGGAATATTGTTTCTATGTAACGTTTTACTAAAATACAATGGGAATGTTTCTCTTTAATGTAGATAGTGACAACAACCTTTCTATTGCCACAAGCATTATTTGATATTTGGCTTCCTATACAAGTCATAGTGATTTTGAAAGGAAAAGTAAATACCATATAAACTTTTTTACAAATTTTGGTATTGAAAATGGTGTTAATAATATATTTATTATGTCATTATCTTGAAATAATATCTATTGATTTCAATGTGGAAATGTTATCATTCATTTATCCTGGTTCATGTGATATGATTATGTCATGGTTCTGGGGAATTCTTTATGTATATGGGTGGTTCCATGATAAACATATGGTGGGTAAGCCCAAGATAGTTATCCAATGCATTGGGTGACAAGATAAAGGTAAATGTTAATTTTTCTCTTAATTGATTTAGAGAATATACCATGATGGATATTCCATATGTAACTCCCTATGTTGCAATGCAAGCTGCAATTTATTTATGTTATGGATGCCGCAAGTTACCATTATTATTTATGATTTCTATGTGTTGTTCATAAATATTATGATTTCATGAATTAAGTTAAAGAACTTATGTTTTATTATTAAAAAGAATGATTTCATTGATTTGTATGTATTGATGGGATAATGTTTTCTTTCCTTATTTTGTATCCCTTTCTGAACATTCTATTCTCATCCCAAGTATTTGAAATGTTTTTCATAGGGTATAAGGAAGAGTAAGAGAAATGAAGAATTCTGTTTTATTTATATCAAGAAAAGAGTTCTTGTTTATTTAAGGAATTTTTGTGTGATAAAAATGGATGGAGTTGAAGTGTTTACTTTGTAATTTTGAGATGTAATGTAATAGTTATGGCCTAATTCTATAAAAAACTCAAACTAAAAATATACTCAATGTGAATTCTTGACTTAACTCAAGATTAAGTAATGTTTGAAGGTCGGGCCTTATAGTTGGTATCAGATATCGTTTTAGTGAAATTTAAGACGAAGGATATTGTTAAATTAATATCCTTAAATTAATTTATCGCAAGATAGAAATGATATAGAATTTTAAGACTTCCATATTACTTCACCTAAGATATTTATGTGTTCAGAATGGTTTTCTGCAGTGGAAATAAGGAAGCTATGATGGGACAACATCAAGAGGAAAACAACCTTCCAAATTAGCAACCTAAGATGGTCAAAATCAGAGCTGAATAGTTTATTGTAGTGATGAGACTGTTGAATCAGGCTATAAATGGTGGTGGTATCCATTCACATGATTAGCCAGATCAACCACAAAATAGCATGTCAGTAGTGGAGAATTCCATGAGGAAACATCCCCCACAATTTAGAGGATAATATGACCCTGTTCTAGTTGAAGGGTGGATTAAATCAGTAGAAAAGATTTTTGAGGTCATGGGGTGTTCATAAAATCAAAAGTTTAGTTTGGGTATTCATTGTTTTAAAGGTTAAGCTGATCAATGGTGGTCGATGGTTAAAAATTTTAGGGGTTGTGAGGAGAGTGATGCTCTTGATTGGGAGGAATTCAAAAGTATGTTTCTTGAGAAATATTTCCATAATGTGGTTAAAAATTGGATGGGAAAACAATTTTTGGAATTGAGGTAAGAGGATGACTCAATGGCTATTTCTGAAACAAAATTCACTAGACTAGCAAGGTATAATCCAAATTTCATATGAGATCTTGATATTAAAATGAATCAGTTTTTCTCAGGATTAAATCGAAATTATCGAATGGATTTATCTTCTTGTGAGTTTAAAAGTTATGAAAAACATGTTTGATGTGCGGGGATGGTGGAAATTGAGTTTGTTGATAATCATGATTGCTTTGATAAATAATAGTATAAGAGGTCATAGTGGCAGAATAAAGTGAAGAACTCTTCAAAAATGTCTAATGGTAAGAAACTTATGTTTACAGTTTGTGAAAATTGTGGTAAAAATTACAATGGGGAATGCCTTTTGAATTTTAGTAAGTGCTACTGATGTGTTAAAATGGTATATAAGGCTCGTAATTGCAATGAAAAAGATCAAGGTAATGGTAAGACAAAATCTGATTTACAGTTAGTAAAATGTTTTACGTGTAATGAAATGGATCATTATGCAAATTAGTGTCCAACAAAGAACTGAAATGATTGAATACAGCTAGACTACAGGAAGAAAGGGGTGGTTAAATCCATTGAAACTACATCAAAAGATGTTGGGAAATCAAATAAAGTAGTATTAGGTTGACTGTTTTCTTATTCAGGTTATGCCAATGTTTTGTTTGATTCATGGTCTACACATTATTTCATTTTTGAGAACTTTTCTAGTAAATATGGAATTCCATCTTAAGATATGAATCCTAAACTAGTGGTAAAAACAACTGGAGGAAATGTTGAGTCAAAAAGAAATTATAAGAACATTCTTGTACTTGTGTTGGGAAAGAATATACCATCAAAACTAATTGTTTTGTCTATAGTAGAGTTTGATGTTATTTTGGTTATGGATTGGATTTCCATTTCTCATGATAAGATTGACTGTGGAGGTAAAGAGGTTTCATTTCAGAAATAGTTTCAGTTTTTTATGAGAATGAACCGTTACATTTGATAACATACAAGGAAGCTGAGAAACTATTAAAACATGTAAATGAATGTTATCGCTAACATATTGTTGAAAATAAAGGAACAATTCTTATTAATTATGTTCTAGTGGTAAATGAGTATCTTGAGGTTTTTCCTAATGATTTTCCTAGTATAATACCTTATTGGGATGTTGAATTTACGATTGACTTATTTCCTAATGCTAATCCAATTTCAAAACCCCCTTATCAAATGGCTCAAATTGAACTTTTAGATTTAAAGAAGCAATTGAAAGAGTTATTAGATAAAGGCTTCATTCAACCTAGCACATCACCATGGGGTGATCCTGTCTTATTTGATAAAAATAAATATCGTTAAATGAGACTTTTAAATGATTATAGAGTCTTGAATCACATAAATATTAAAAATAAGTATCATTTTTCTCTTATTGACGATTTTTTTTGATCAGATCCATGGAGCTTAGTATTTTTCAAATATTGACTTGAGGTCGGGGTACCATCAGTTGAAAGTAAAGGAAATAGATATTTCGACAACTGAGTTTCATACTATATATGGCCATTATGAATTTGTAGTTATTCCTTTTGGGTAAACTGTTGCACCTATTGTATTCAATGATTTATGAATAGAATTTCATGTGAGTTCTTGGATAACTTTTTCATTGTGTTTATTGATATTATTTTGGTATATACTAAAAGTAAATAAGAGAATGAAAGTCATTTAAGGGTTGTCTTTCAAACCTTAAAATAAATGAAATGAAATGGAAAATTCTGAATGTGTGAGTTTTTGTTAAAAAAACATTTCATTCCATGGTCACATTGTTTCTAAAAATGTAATAAATAGTTATCCTGCTAAAACAAAAGTTGTTAAAGAATGGACAAGGCCCACAAATGTAACTGAGATTCATATTTTTCTTGGTTAAGATGGTTATTAACGAAGGGTTGTTGGAATTTTTCCATGATTATCTATCCCACTAACTATGTTATCTTGAAAAGGTGTTAAATTAATCTATACAAAAGAATTTGATGAATTTGGTTAGTAATTGAAAAGAATATTGGTGAAATATTCAGTATTGGAATTACATTCCAGAAATGGTGATCTTTTTTATCTAAAGTGATGCTTCGTTGAAAGGAAATGGATTTTTCCTTGTGAAAAAATGATTAGGTAATTGCTTATGCTTCACGTTAGTTGAAACCTCATGAGTTAAATTACCCTACTCATGGTTTGGAATTAAAGGTTGTTGTTTTTTAATTAAAAATTTGGAGGCATCATTTGTAAAAAGTAAAGTGTGAAATATATACTTGCCCCAAAAGTTTGAAATATATGTTCACTCATAAAGAAGTAAACATGAGATAAAGGAGATGGATATAATTAATCAAGGATTATGATTGCATGATCCATTACCATCCATGAGAGGAAAATAAAGGAGATAAAGAATTGAGTCAAAAAAATTAAAGCTATATTAACTATGTAACATTGGGAATGAGATCCTTTGTTTTTTGATTTTATGAATTTTGGATTGGAAGTTATTGTTGCAGTGAATTCCTCTACTTTGTTTCAGGTTTCAGTACAATCATATCTAGAAGATTGAATAATTAACGTGAAAAAATAAGATAGTGTGTTACAGAAGAAGGTTGAATTAGTTCATAAGGGTAAGTTATAAAAATTTAACATTGATAAGGACGTTGATTTGATGGTTCTAAAGAGATTACCTGTGTCTAGTGATTTCTAGTTAAAGAAAGAGATATTATGTGAAGCTTGTAGGTCTCTATTTTTATGTCATCCTGGTAGTAAAAATATGTATAGATATCATCAAGAGTATTACTAGTTGGATGGAATGAAAACAGATATTTCTGAATTTATGGGGAAGTGTTTTAATTTTCAATAGGTTAAATAAGATAGACAGTTACCGAAAGGGATACTTCAGCCGTTACCCGATCCAGAGTAGAAATGGGAAAATATATCCATGGAATTTGTTGTGGGATTACCGAAGACATAACGAGGTAACAGTGCAATTTGGGTTATTGTTGATCGATTGACTAAATCTATTCATTTCATTCCTATTCAAGATAATTTATCTCTAGATCAATTTTCTCGGTTGTATGTTAAAGAGATGGTCAGGTTTCTTGGAGTTCCCCTCTACATTATATCTAATCGTGATCCCAGGTTCACTTTTAACCTTTGTAAGGCCCTTCAATAGTCATTGTGTACTGAATTAAATTTTAGTACATCTTTTCATCCGCAATTAGATGGATAGTCAAAAAGAAAAATTAAGACCTTGGAAGATATTATACGTTCTTGTTCAACAGATTACCAGGGAATTTGGGACAAAAAACATTATTTGGTTTATTTTTCTTATAATAACAAGTTTCCTTCCAGTATATAGATGGAACCATTTGTAGCATTATATTTAAAGAAGTGTTGAACTCCATATTTTTGGGATAAAGTAGGTGAAAGGAAGTTAATGGGAACAGAATTGGTAGAAGAACTGGCAGAAAAAGTTTAGTTGATTCAGAATCACAGGTGAATAGCTCAGAGATGGCATAAATGTTATATAGATAACTGGAGTAAGGATCTTTCTTTAGAGGTAGGTGATCATGTCATTCTCAACGTTTCTCTATGGAAAAGTGTGATGCATTTTGGTAAGAAGGAAAAGGTAAGTCCAAGGTTCATTAGACCCTATAAAATTCTGGAGAAAGTTGGATCAGTTTCCTAGAATGTGGATTTAACTCCAAGTTTATCCTTGGTACACAATGTTTTTCCTGTTTCAATATTGAGAAAGTATATACTGGACCCATATCATGTTTTGAGTTCAGAGGTAGTTTAGTAGGAAGAGAATTTTTCTTATAAGGATGAATCTGTCCAGATTATTGACCACAGATAGAAAGTGTTGTAGAATAAGGTAATTCATCAGGTAAAGGTTTTGTGGAAAAACCATATAGTTGGAGATGAAACATGGGAATTTTATAATTTTATGAGAGATAAATACCTTCACTTATTTGATAAGTCAATTTATTTGCAGGGATGAAATTCACAAAAGAGGGGAAGGATGTAACATCCTAGGTAAATAAAGAATATTAAATTTTCATATTTATTAATATTTATGAATTAAAAATTAATTAAACTTTAAAGGAGATTTTATGTTCGATGGAATACCTGACACACAATAAGGGGTTTCTCTATAATATTATCTTGCATACAGTACTGAGTCATAATGAAAAAACTAAAAATATATTATTATTATTTTAAATGGTTTTTAATGCCTAGCTGTTGTATTGGAAGGAATGAAATGAACTAACTATATTATGATTAAACATGTTTGTTAAATATTTTTACATTTATCCAATAAAATTAAGAAACTTAAAAAGTGAATGAAACCAATTTTATGTATAAATACTCTAATATTTTTAAAAGGTAGTTTTACCGCCTTTTGATTGATAACCCTTTTTAAATCTAGTATTTGTCACTCTTAGATGTTACATTTTAAAAAATAAACTTCTTATATAGAATTTCCACATCAAAATTTACTTCGGTTAAATTTTGGATATTTTTCTGATAAAGTTCATTTTTAATGAAGAGTGAAAAATTCTACATTTTAAGTCAAAAATTTCTTTTCATCTAATTTATTTATATAGTTAGATTACCCTTTTAATATATTTTAACATGTAATTGAGTTATTATTTTATCATTTCATCCAATTTTTATCATTATAAGAAAATTTACTTTTAAATTGTACGTAAATATGTGTAAATATTTTGGTAGTTATTACTTCCTAAAAACACGTTTTTTAGTTTTCAGAGTGGGAATTTATTTTAAATTTATTTATGAAACTTCTATGTGTTCAATTTGGAACATGGATTCCATAGTTTTAATCAGGAGGGCCAAATTTTGTCAATGGGTAACATTTATTTTTAGAAATTATGAATATTAACTTCAGTAAATATTTTATTTACAATGTTTAAAGGGTAAATCTCACAAATAAGGGTAAAAAATATTATAATATTACTAAACTACACTAAAACATGTTTTAAACCTATTTTATGATATATTTCTGACCATGGGCATCACTGGGTCGATTTTAGGACCTCATGGAGCCACATGGATGTGAAAATGACATTATTTACTTTAAATTTAAACATACAAGAAATATAACCTAAACATGTATCTTTTGGTAAAAAAAATTATATGGGGTTATATATGGTATATATTTGAATATAAATAATAATTATAAATCTAAAAATATTTCATACTTCATTGTAATTTATTTATAATTTTTAGACACCAAATAAAAGTATGTATTTATGACACAATGATGATGTAGTGATTACCTTATTAATGAATGTTTTATATAAATTGAGATTATAAAAATTAAAATAAAATTATTTTGAAACTTTTTATGCCACAGACAAATTTTAAGGCTGATTTTGAATTTTTTATATTTTAATTAATTAAGGGTGTTCAAAATAATCAAGTTTTTGTTGGATTTTTTTAGAAGTCATGATATGAATAGTATATAAATTGACATTAAATGAGTTTTTAAAACAAATAAATTTTATTAAATGATTTAATAGTCCTAAAAATATATTATTAGGCCAAAAGACTTTTATAAGGTTTAAAAAGTCACTAATTAACCACTAAAGACTATATTTTCATTTTATAGTAACTATATTAACCATATAGTATGAATATACAGCAAGACATGGTAAGAGTAAAATATGCTAACTATAGGTAAAAACTAAATGATAAGGTTAAATTTTAGACCAAACATGTCTAAAACCTATTTATTGATAGGATTGAGAACAATAATCAACTTATCTTTGAATTAAATGAGTTTTGGACCTTTTTCAAACCGAAAATCATTTTATTATAAAATAACATTTCAAAGCCTTTTTAAAGTACCCCTCCACTCTCTTATAAAAGGGCATCACCTCTAACCCTTACTCACACCTCTCAAGACCCCTAACTCATCCAAAATTAACCCAAATAATCCACCAACATCCCTATCTTCCTATATGAAGCCTTACCATGAGAAGAAGGAAAATCAAGAAGTACTTTATTCTTAAAACAAAATGAGTTACCCGATTTAAGAAAATGCCTTCTCTTAAGCTTCTCCAATTTATTTTCATTCTCCAAACCCCTAAACATTATTTATTCCATTATTTTTTAAAAACACAGTTATATTAAATATAGTAGTATTTTTTTATGAGAATGATTAGAACTACACTCCCACACACCTCCATCGAATGGATAAGAACATACTGTTTCTGCGTACGACGAACTACTATATCACGAAATGATGACTGTTCAATTTTACCCTATCACCTCTCATGGTGGAAATTATGGTGGAACTATATTTATATGTGATATATATTATATTTATATGTTGTCTATGATTATTTATATTTCATTTATATCATACTTTTGTGGTTTCTTTATTGGGTAAATACGATAATTTCATTTAAGGAAGTGCAGACTATTGCCCCCTCAAGGTGATATGATTTGTTCATTCCATACATGGAACGTATAAAGGATGGAGTTAATGAACATTTGTAACATATATAAAAATATGATATTATACTAAAATTATAATATACCAACATATCATTATGTTTTCATTCCATTAAATATTAAACAGAAATGAACGTAGTGTTCATGCGTACATATGACTTACAGTCTTCATGAACGGTTCATTTCATTTCATATATTCGAATGTTATAAAATATTATAAATAATTATATATACTAGATTTATTTTTTATTTTAATCATGAATATATTTCAGGAGATAATTTAATTTTGACCACAGGTACAAATTGTAAATATAACAAGATCATTTTTCACTCAAGTATCAAATATCGACAAAATGACCGATATTAATTTAAATAAATAAATAATATTTATAACATGGTAATAAGTGATATAAAAGGAATAATAAACATTAAAAAAGTTCTGAAGAATGTAGAAATTAATATAATTTTATTAATCAGGAAGAACAAGGTACATACGAGACGAGTGAGATTCAAGGTAAGGGACTTCGTATCAATCTCCTTTCACTGAGGCATATTTGGATTTATAAATTCCTTTCTTTTATATAGTGTATAAACACCATTGAATTTTAATTTTTTTCAATGGGGATCTTTTTTCTATAGAATATTTTAATAAACTAAAAAGGGAATGTTTTTTTAACGTACATAGTGACAATGACATTTCTGCCGCCATGAGCATTATTTGATATTTGGATTCCTCTTACAATTGTAGTGTTTTTAAAGGAAAATTAAATATCATATACCATTTTTTACATATTTTGGAATTGAAATTTATTTGATAATGGATTGATTATTTCAATATCTTGAACTGATATCTTGTTATTGCAATGTGGTAATGTTATATTTCCTTTATACTTGTTCATTTCTTATGATTATGTCATGGTTATGGGGCATTATTTACATATATGGGTGGTTCCATAATAAACCTAGGGCGGGTGGGCCCAAGATTTCTCTCCAATACATTGGGTAATGTGATAGAGGTAATCATTAATGTTTCTCCTATGATATTTAGGGAATACACCTCAATGGGTATTCCAAATGTAACACCCTATGTAGCTATTCAAGAAACAAGGTAAGTATGTTATGGATGCCACAAGTTAAAATTATGATTTATGATTTATATTTATTATTCATAAGTCTTATGATTTCATGATGTAAGTTAAAGAGATTATGTTTTATTATTGAAAAGTATGATTTCACTGATTTGTATGTATTGATGGGATAAAGGCTTCTTTCCATATTTTATATCCCTTACTAATATTTTTATACTCATCCTATGTTTTTGAAATTTTTTCACAGGGTATAAGGAAGACTAAGAGAAAGAAAGAATTCAGAAAGATTTATATCAATAAAATAATTCTTCTTTATTTAAAGAGTTTTATTTCTTTGAAAAAATTTTGATTGATTAGAAGTGTCTAATTTGTAATTTTGAGATGTAATGTAATAGTTATGGCCTAATTCTCTAAAACTATAATCCTAAAAAGCTCCTCAATGGGAATTCTTGACTTAACTCAAGATTAAGAAATCTTTAAGGTTGGGGCCTTATACTCCACATCACCATCAACAACGGTTACAAAGGTCCTTCCTATCACCACCAACATCTATTGTGGAGGTCCCCCCCACACTAAAATCAATTGGCATGAAGGTCCTACCCATTTTCATAGACAACCATTGTGGAGGTCCCCACTTACCTTATAATCAAAAGGCATGAAGGTCCTCTCAATCTCCATCAATTAGTGTTATTGAGGTCCTACCTACACTGTAATAAACCAGCACGGAGGTCCTCCCCATCAATATCAACAGATGTTGTAGAGGTTCTCCCTACACTGCCATCAACATGTATGAAGTTCATCCCCTTCTCTATCTTCATCTATTGTAGAGGTATTCCCCAAAATGCAATCAATTGGCACAAAGGTCCTCCCCATCGCCATCAATAACCATCATTGAGGTCCTCCCAGAACTACACTTAATCAGAATAGAGGTCCTCCCTATCACCATGAATATCCCTTGTGAAGGTCTTCTATGCATAGTAATCAACCGACATGATATTCCTCCTCATGTCTAACAACAACAATTGCAGAAGTCCTCCCCACACCATAATCAAAAAGCATGAAATTCATCCATGTCTCTATCAACATCCATTGTGGAGGTCCTCCCCTCACTATAATAAAATGGCACATATGTTCTCCTTGTCACCACCAAAATCCATTGAGGAGGTCCTCTATGCACTACCATCAATTGTCATGGAGTTCTTCCCAATTTCCCTTATTATTCATTAAATAGGGGATCCTTGTACTACAATCAACTACAACAGAGTTCATCCCCATCACCATCATCAGTCATCCCAGAGTTCCTCCCTACATTGCAATCAACCGGTAAGGAGATCCTCCCTGTCACCAATAACATCCATTATGTTGGTCCCCCATCCCCCATACTAAAATCAACTAAGATTTATGTCATATTTGTCTCTATTAAAAGCTTTTGAAAATTTCCTCCCATCACTAAAATAAAACGGAAAGGAGGTCCTCCCTATCGCCATCAAAATCCATTATAGAGGTCTTCCCCACACTTTAATGAACCGACACAAAGTTATTCCCTATTTCCATCAACAACCATTGCATAGGTACACTTCACATTAAAATCAACTGGAAAATAGGTCCTCCTTGTCGCCATCAATAGCCATTTCAGAGGTCCTGCCCCTCACTACCTTCAACCAGAACAGAGGTCCTCCTCATTGCCATCACCATCCATTAAAAAGGTCCTCCTCATACTACCATCAACCAGTGTGGAGGTCCTCCCCATGACATTACCAATTCGTGCATAGGCCCTCCCCACACCAACATCATACAACATGGTGCCCCCCATCCACTACTAATCTTTGCAAAGTTCTTTCCTACACCAATATCAACCAGCATGGAGGTCCTCCCCATGACACTAATAATCCATGTAGAGGTCCACATGAAATTACATACACAAGCATGGAGGTCCTCCCAAGGCCACTAAAAATAAATTTTGAGGTCCCCCATACTCTAACATCAAATAGAACTAAGGTCTTCCCCATGACACTATCAACTGGTGTGGAGGTCCTCCCCACGCTAAAATAATTCTTTAGAGAGGTCCTCCCCATGTCGGTGCCATTAATTGATGTCGTAAACCATATTGGGGAACAATGGCTCCTCAATTCTAGGAGAAGTGGTAGGTTGATCACTTCCCTAGTCTGTATTCAATTCATTATGAGATAAAATAGTTATAGGCACCCACATCTCTAAGGAAACGTCACTCGGCAGTTTAGGGAGATAAGAATCTACATCTCGGTGAGATAGGCTTCCATGCCTCTCGGGCTCTATCACCCCATCAAACTGATGTTACAGACTTCCTTGACTCTTGGGCTCCATCATCCCCATCAAAATACTACTCCAGGATTCCACAAGACATAGGATCAATCCCCCATTAAACATAATTCCTAGGCTTCCATGCCTCTTGTGCTCCATCTCCCTGTCAAACTGACTCTTCAGGATTCCATGCCTCCCGGGCTCTATCACCTTGTCAAACTGATACTCCATGCTTCCATGCCTCTCCATCTTCATCACCCTGTTAAACTGATGTTACAGGCTTCCACAAATCCTAGGATCCATCGCTCCATCAAACCAAAGATAGAGGCTTCCATGCCTCCTAGGCTCCACCACCCTATTGAACTGACATTCCTGGATTCCTCAACTCCTAGTCTCTATTGCCCCCATCAAACCAACATTCCAAGCTTCCATACCTCCCAAGCACCATCACCCCATCGATTCAACAATCCATCCTTCCAATCCACCTCTTCTCGTCTTCCCATTGAACCAATGCTCCATGAATCCATGCATCTCAGGCTCCATCTCACTATTGAATCAACTCTCTAGGATCTCATTCCTCCTATGATCCATTGCCCCATTGAACTGACATTCCAGCCTTCCACACCTCACAAGATATATAGCCTCGTCAAACTAATGATTATGAATTCCACACCTATCAGGCTCAACCACCCCCATTGAACTGACGTTCCAAGATTCCAAACCACCCAGACTACATCACCCAATCATATATAAGATCCAAGCTTCCATGCCACCTAAGCTTCTTCACCTCATTGAACCAACATTCCAATATTCCATTCCTATTGGGCTCCATCACCCCATCAAACCAACATTCCATGATTCATGACCTCATGGGTACCACCACCCCATTGATCCAATTATTCATGCTTTATTACCTCCATGGTTCCATTTCCCCATCAAGATGAAAATCCAGGATTCCACTCCCCCAGGGCATTATTGCCCCATACATTCGGTGAATAGGTTAATTTCTCCGGGAAAAAATATGATAATGAGTACATCATATTATTCATTCCCCAATAATCATCCCTCTAACTGATCACATGGCCCCTTACACCCTTGGGTAACTCCATGTGATACCATCCACTTCATGGGGAAGTGATCACAGACAATTGGGATCAAGACCCATACTGTTTGTCAGGAATTTAGGGTTGACTCTCCTTACTTCTTGTACTATCAGAAACCATTACGAAGGTACACTTAATGATAGATAAAAACTGTATAGATCCTATATGAATCTCCAACACCATCCCATAGAAATTTCCTCATGAAATAGCCTAGTTCATGCATGGAAACATCTATACGTATATTGGTGTCATTTTAGTGTAATTCCATGTTCAGATTCCCCTTGATCCACAAGGACCCCAAACTAAGGGGGATGAGTCATATATGTGTATCCTCCCCCACCACAATCACTATAGTCAAATTTTCTAGTTTCATGAAGTTAAACTACATAACAACCAGCATCCAATATGCATGATGTTAATCGTCATAACGATAAGCTTCCTAGTTGCACAATGTTAAAATGAACGAGAACTATCATCGTGGACACCTGATAATAAAATTCTATAAAATGTCTTTGTCACATAAAATTTGTGACTTTTTGGTCTAATATATATGATCTAAAACAATATAAACCATGTTCAAAGCTATGTGACCTTAAAAAGTATCCACCTATCAACCAAAACACATAATGTTAAACTATACACCTACCTTGTGTGGATAGAAAAGGATGCCTCATAATCTAAATCATGAGATAAATAAAAATACCTTTATCATGATGTAAAACCATTTAATTCCAAGAGCCCTCATATGATAAAAAACTCTGGATTCAATGTCGGTCCACAACTGTGCCCCAATCAATAACTACCACTGGACCTCCTTCCTTGGGAAGGGGTTTGAATCCCTCTTTCTGATATAAACTATTGATGTTATCAAATTTTTATGGAATAGAACATATATTGTTGTATTATGTAAAGGAATTATCCCAATCCATATCTAGGCTTCAGGTGTCCTTTTATATGGATCCTCATCCTCCTTCACATCCAAATGACCCCCCTAATAGAATGGCCTCCTACCACACTAGTTCACCTACCATCCTAGTCCAATACCCTAGAAGTATTTGGATGAATTTTTGACACAGTTCCCATGTTTTGAATCATGGTTAGTGGTAAAGCCTTATTTTTTTGTCCCCATTCCAGGTACCAGGAAGTCGATGTTGTGTTATAAACTATGTCAAGAGTTATCCTCCAACATTATGCCACCATTATTGTGTTCTAGATAACAGACATTGTGATTCAGACTTTCCAACTACATATGTTTACGTATAACTCATTAACCCTTAGGGGAACTCCTTCTTGCATCTATGGGCAATGAGTATATTGTTCGGTGTCAATGGGGGATTCTCAAACTAGCTTCTCCTTGCCCCTTCTTTGAACTTCCATTTCTCAAGAGAAACCCCACCACTCCTTGATTCTCAAATTGATCATGACTCACTTGGGATTAGGAGTCTTGTTAGGATTTGTACTATGTGGTCAAGCCATACAAATTTTGGCCCCGGCTGTATGGCCTTAAACTGATCTCCATTGTCAGAACGTTTTGACCATAAACTATGACCCCAATTCCCAGCATCGTGAATTTAAACTACGTGAATTATTCTATTGGAAGGTGTTGTGTAATGGGAAGGTCTCTAATTCCCTCATTCATAGTAGGTTATCATTCTACTTCACTATACATGCCCTATTTGGGATGCTCTTTTCCAATGGTCTAATCACTACGACATTAAAATAAAAACTCATGGCCAAGAATAATGACTTTAAACTATGTGCAAGTATTCTTAGGGATATGTGGTGTGTTGATATGCCTCATAGGCCCATATTCACATCGGGTTTTCATATTATAGCATTAAACATGTCATCTCTAGAAGCCTCTCCCCATGTTCTGATCTCTATGACCTTAAACTAAGAGCTCATCGGTCTGAGCCTTAACCCATAAACTAATAGTTATCATGTGGTCCATGTAACATGAGCTTAAATAATTTGAAAAAGATCTGAGCAACAAGAAATTAAACTAGTAATCCTAGAACAAAAATCGTTAGTTTAAACTATATGTGGGTTCTCTTTGGGATGTGTTGTGTGGCTGTTGGCCTTTTAAGCCCTCACTAACATTGGGTTTGATACTCATCTACCCCACTCATATATCTTTGAATAAATTTTGCCTTTTAGATATGAACTCCATGACCATAAACTAATATTCCAATTACTATCACCATGACAATATACTATGTTTGAGTCTCCTAGGGAATGTGTCGTGTGGTGTTGGCCTCTTTGGTCCCATTCACACCGGGTTACTACTTCCATTTCAAAAGTATCTTTTTTTGGTTTAGATGATCCCATCATCAATCCAAAATCTATGACTTTAAACTTGGAGTCTTTGTTCCAAGAATACAACATTAAACTGGGAACCTGGTCCAAACTCTATGACCTGAAACTAAGTGTCTATAGTCCAATAGACATGACCTTAAACTGTTTACAGTATTTCCAAGAATCAAGACATTAAAATGAATTCTAGATTCTATTAATATTGTGTTGTGTTGTGTTTGGACTCCTTGGGCTCATTAACATTGGGGTTTTCATTCCACCACATGACACATATGTGTTTGAGATACCCATCCCCCAAAGGTCCAAACTCTGCAAAATTAAATTGAGAGACTATAGTCCAAACCTTATAAATTTAAAACATATTCTTGTCCTATATTGAATATGTAGTGTGGAATTAGAATTACTAGGTCCCCTCATTAAATTTGGGTTTTTTACACCATCTCACTACAAGTACCCGTTTTATAATACCCCTCTCATTGGATTTTCAATATGGACTTAAACTATTAGAAACAGGTCCAAACTCTATGCTCTTAAACTCAGATCATACATCCTCAATGAAAGATGTAAAACTGTAATTTTACCCCATACAAAATTTGGATTCCTCTTAATAAGAGTTGATGTTAAACCAATTTTAAATTATGATTCCTCATACGATATGTATGGGATGGTAAAAAAATGTTACCCCATTCCCTGAACATGGGATCCCCATGATAACTTTGGGATTCCTCAAATTACATCATCAGAGAAAATCACCCCTATCGGTGTTGGTCTCTTAACATTTCATTTTCTAGAACTGTGTGTTGAATGATTCCCATAATTATAGGATATGTAGTGACACCCACAATTTTCATCATCAGGCCCAGTATAAAATTCACCTACTCCTCAGTCCCTTGGCCTTAGTTAAAGACCATGCATTACAACCATAAATTGTTTCAATTCATCTTATGGTGTGTATGTTGTATGTGAGCCTCTTTAAGTCCATTCACATAATGTTTTACCTCTTTTGTTCCATATATATACCCATAGAGTGAATGTTCCCCCATAGTCCAAGAAACTTGACTTTAAACTATTTTCCATGGTCTAGACCATATGAACGTAAACTATTTGTGTGTCCTACCAGAACTACATATGGATTGATCACTATCCTTATAGGATTTTTAGTGATTCTCAGACTTCTCATCTCCTAGGATATCCCCAAATTCATTATTTCCTTTGTCCCCTTAGCCACATCATTGAACTAATATTTACGGACTACAACTAATATCCACCCTTAGTGAAAAAACATGACTTTTAACTTTATGTGGGTCTTATTAAGACTATTTGGTATAGTGGTAGGCCTCCTAGGCCCTCATTCAAGTATGTTGTTTCACTCTTCCATGTTACGCATGTTTGTTTTTGGGATACTCCAAATGGTCCAAACTCTATGTCCTTAAACTAAGAGATCATGGTTTGAGATTTTATACCTTAAACAAGTATTTCTTATCCATAAACTACATCCTTAAACTATTCATAAAACTTGAGTTTGAATCCCACTTTCTGATATGCCTCATTAGTGTGCCAGAATGCGTGATGGTGTGGAACATATAATGTTTAAACACACTTCCTATCTTTCTCATTTTGTATTTCTATCATATTTCTAATCTATACAGACCCCCTAATAGTAATTTTGTCTAGACTGAAGTCACATTGTTCCTTCTGAAAATTCCCTAATGAATATATAGTAAAAAATAGTGGATCTTTTGTTTCAAAATTCATCAAAAATTTATCCCAAATTTGGTCACATCATTATTGACCAGTATGGTTGTGTCCCTTTGTTTTGAATGTGGTCAATAGTTGATGCCTAATCACCATTCAACCTCTTTGTCCAGATCTCAAAATCCTCGATTTAACTCATTTACACCTCCCAATATCTTAATGTAATTCCAACACCCGTAGTGTCATCCCTTTATAAATTTTTTATTTTTCAAGTAAGAAGGCTAGTGTCACTGGGGAATTATCAACCCAATATCTGCTCTCCCATACCATGACATCCCATATGTTTGGAAAATCCATCAACATTCCTTATTTCCCACACGAAGCATGTCTTTTGTGGGCTTAGTATTTTTTGTTGTGTGTGTATCATTATGGTTGTGCTTCAGAAAACACAACTAGGTATGAAATCTAAGACCGTAAACTAGAAGTCCACGTCCAAGAATCCAAACATTAAATTGTTTTCCTTATAGTCTAGGTCTAATAATTATAACATTAAACTATGTTCCATTTCTTTCATAATACTTATGTGGTACAAAAGCCTATATTTTCTCATTTATATCAGGTTTATCTCCTTTATAGTGCATGAGTACCCTCAGAAAAAATACTTCTATAGTCCTCATATCAAAACATTAAACTCATTTCCCTTGGTCCAATAATTATTACCATAAACTATTTTCAATTGGTCTAAACACAATGAACATAAACTAGGAGTCTTGTTATATGAAACACAACCTTAGACAGTATGTGTCCCACCCCATATTGTGTTCTAATTACGGGGTCTCATATTTCTACCCTCCGTCTCCCTTCACTCTTGCAGTTGGATGGAAATTGTTCACATCAGGTCAAAATGTCCTATTTTTAATGAAGCTAAACTAAAACATTACTTCCTTAATTGAACACAAGATTCCTTATTTATTTTACATGAGAAAGAAATGTTGGTTGGCCCATCCCAAAATCCTCATACGCTCCAAATCCTAGTCATATGACAATAAACTATGATATGTGTCTTAATCCCATGATGTGGAACTGTAAAATGCCCCATCCTTACTGTATAACAATAAACTGCATGTCCAATTTCCTCACTATATAATGTATGAATTTTTATCTTTCATCCTTTTACATGATGTAAAATTTCAAGGAATTGTAGGCCCATTCTTGAGAACCCTTTCTTAGATGTTGGTCATCTACTACATCACTCATGTTATTTAATTTATAGCTCAACATACAAGATGATTCCCCCTATAAGATGTGTTAGAACATTTTTCAAACTAATACTCTCACACTCGATGTTCTCTAAGTTACGGTGGAGTAATTCCAATACTGTAGGATACCATTGGAATATTTGATCACTTCATTTCAATGCTTTGTGTGCCCCTCATTTGAATACTAATCCCATTCATTTCCTTATGGGACCCCCTAATGGAATATTCTCATGGCATACTAGATCACCTCCCATATTGTTCCTACACCCTAAAAGACTTTGGGTGACATTTTGAGATTGTTTTAATGTTTTGAACATGGTTAGTGATCGAAACATTTTTTCCCATTCCATGCTAATTATACATATGTTTTGATTCAAATAGAGTCAACAATTATCCTGTATCGCCATGACACATCCATTGTGTTCCAGATTTTTTGAATTTTGATTCATATGCCCCATTCCCCTTTGTTCGGATTGAATTAAACACCCCTAGCATTATCCCATTCATTCCATAGAGCATGTTGGTGATGAAATTCAGAAGTGTATAATTACAATCTCTATATAGGACATTCCTAGTCAAGACAGTCCCAACAGTGATCGATGCCCCATTGTGATCCCATCACATTTGACCCTATTAATCACTCTCGTATAGATATTTGATCGAGATACAGTGGACCCCAAGGTGAGAATTTTCTTCTGTTTATTTCTCTTATCACATTCTGGCTCACCCTCCTTATCCTTATAGGACACCATTCTAAGGGGGGTGTTTTCTGTCAATAGAAAACACCATTGACGAATAATTTAAACACCAAGGAACTTGATAAAAAAAGTGTGTCTTGTTTTGTAGGATTTGATTTGACCAGTTGTATATATAATGACCCAATGATAACATACATAGACATTACAAAACATTTGAGAATACTTAAAGCATTATTCAAACGGATGCAAAAAATACCGTATTTGTTTAGTGCCTTTGGAAACATGGAAACATAAACTTTGGTACATAAGTGAGCTACATTATCTCTCACTAGGTTCTCCATGTATAGCAACCTTCTTTGACAGATTAACCATAATATATATCCCCATAACCTGGGGAAGGAAACACAAAAGTGGGTGAGCTTAAATTCTCAGTAAGGGTAATAAAGGGAGAAATGTAAGTATTAAAATAAGAAAAGGGGTATGATAATTTTATCATAACATTAGAGAATCATACCCTACATATCAAAGATCATAAACATGAATCATTTCATAAATCTTGGATGTTCATAAGACAAAAATTATAAGGAACTAAATAGCATTAGTTGTAAAATCATAATATAATAATAAGACATGGGATTTATTGAATACGCATAAATATTTAAAATCATATGTCAAGGCTACCTACCTATACCATAACAACATGTTAGGTTTGGGCTTCAACCCATTTACCTTCTTATTTTTGGGCTAGGACTTCAACCCATGTACCCTCTTACTTTTAAAAATTCCCTACAATACTTGTTCCTTCTTGTTTTTGGTTTTAGAATACAACATACGAACCTCTTACTTTCATGCTTGGGCTATGACCCATGTACCTTCTTATTTTTGGGCATGGGATACAACATGTGTTCCCTTTGAGCTCTCATGCAACTTATCATTATCCAATGCATTGGAGTGTGATATTGGTCATGCTCATCTCATAATAAAATCATATATACATGTTTCATAAAATAAGAAAACATTAATCATATAAGGACCCATGATAATATATCATATCATAACCCTTGAAATGAAATGGGTATCATAAACATGTAATCATATAATATCCTATGGAAAATATATAGGTTTCATAACAATTTCATCCTATAATAACTTGTGAAAGGAATAAGGTTTCATAATCATTTATCAAGGCATAACCCATTGAAAAGAAATTGGTTTTATAAGTATATAATCCATGTAAGAGGAACATGTTTCATAAACATAAAACACGTGAATGAGAAATAGGATTTCATAAACATCATTCCATCAAAACAAATACCATTTATTGAAATAATATGAATGTAACCTTTGGATCATTTCCTAGAATGGCCTGAGTAACCTCATCAGATGTCCTCTTACATGGAAAATAATTTTTAGACTTATTTTAAAAACATTTCTTGATGAAAATATCATTTCATCTTTGAAAATTAATTTTTTCAAACATAAATCCATTAGAAATCCATTTTATTTGAAAATGAATCGAAGTCTTGAAATCATTTTGAAAAAAAAATCATTAAAATTTTATAAAATATTCTTGAAAACGTTTTGAAAATAGTTTTCCTTGAAAACATATAAAACATCTTGAAAACATGTTGGAATATTATTTTCCATAAAAATTATAAATTAAAATTCAAAAAAAAATTAAAACCTTTTTATCTAAAAATAATTTGAAAACCTATAAATAAATCTTGAATTTTTTTTGAAAACTATTTCATTTAAAATATATTGAAAAATTATAAAGGAATCTTGAAAACATTTTCACAACTATTTCTTTGAAAATACATTGAAAAATTATAATGGAATCTAAAAAATTTAAAAAAAATATTTGAAAATAATTTCAAAACCTATAATTAAATCATGAAAACTATTTCAAAACCATTTCTTTGAAAATAATTTAATAAAATATAATGGAAGCTTTAAATCATTTTGAAAACATTTTTTAAAAATAGATTAAAAAAGGATTGAAAACCAATAACAATTTTTCATGCCCATTTTTCCTTGAGAAAAATCATTAAATAACATTTGAAAACATTTTTGAAAACAATTTTGAAAATATTTTTGAAAACATGGTTTTTGAAATAAAATAGATTTAAAATCGAAGAGATAAACAAAGTCAAACATTCTTAAAAATACTTTCTTAATTATTTTATGTAGAAATAGTGAAAAACTGGTACAAATATATTAAAATAAAATTAATAATAATTGTATAATAACATTCATGATATTTCATATGAAATTGATCATAATATTTCATCAATGGATGCATAAACATAAAACATCACTAGTGGAATTGGAGTTTTTTCCAATATCTTTAGGCCAATGGTTTGAAAAAACCATTGGTATACTAGTTTTAGAGCAACCTTTAACAGTGGTTTGTTGAAACAATTGGTATTCTAACTTTAGAATGAATATTTACCACCATTTTACTCAAACAGTTGGAAATATTTGAAATATGAAATGTATACCAACTTTCTTTTAAAACCGTTAGAAAAGAATAGATTTCCCAATGATTTCTGAAAACTTTTGGGAAAGGTTTCCCTAAAATACATAGTATCTCCATTTTCCCCATACATGTGATTTCATCCCTAATCTGATGCTCTCCTGAAGCTCTCTCTTTACCCTAGGCTATGGAACTCCTTCTACCTGATAGATCCATCTTCAATCAAGAAATTTTTTATTTCTAAACATAAAATTAGTCTGTGGTACCTTATTTTTTAAGGGTTTTCATCTATTTTTTTGTTTTATATTTTGATTTGGCCTAAGCCAGAGTTCAGTGTGGTCTATGGCATGGTCTACCGAACTATTTGATTTTTTTTTGTTTTTTTCTACAATTCAAGTTTCATGATTGTGTGAAACAATTTTATTTGAAGTATTCACAACCAATCACTCTATGTAGTGTTCATGAACCATATGAACTAATGGGTTTTGGTGAAATGTATCCCCATTCAAAGATGGTAACGAGTTTTTTTAGTCATATGGTATCAAGGTGTGTAATAGAAATAATGATGGTCTATGTGAAGGGGTTGGGGACGGTTGGGGTAGTGTTGTAGGTGGTTTTTTAATTTTTTTAGTGGGGTGATATTTTAGTTTCTATGGAATTTAGTTTAGATGAAAATTTGATTTGGATTTTGTATTATAGTTCATAAAGAATAATGGGTTGGGTAGTGATATTGTGGATAAAATGGATGTTGGTTGGGTGATGAATTAAATTGTAATATTTTTTGGATTGGGTATATGTAATTTTTAATATATTATATGGGTATTGCCTCCCCTGAACACCCCCACCCCCACCCCCTGGACACCATCCCATTGGACAGCCACCCCCCCCCCCCCCCGTGGATAGGCCCCCACCACTGGACACCTCCACCCCCTTGGACACCCCCACCCCTAGACACCCCACCCCCATGGACAGCCCCCACCCCCTGCACACCCTCCACCCCCTTAGAAAGCCCCCCTCCCCTTGAACACCCCCCGAACACCACCCCACCTCTTGGAAACGACCCGACATCCTAAGAGCTTGGACTAGTTTTTTTATTGGAATTAACCATATAGGTGATTCCCCCTTTCCCCAATGACATTTCATAAGTGACCCATAGAGACATATAAATTGAATTTGTCATCGTTTGAACAATTGAATGGGTTGTTTTGAATTAAATGTATAATGCATGATGGCCGAACTTTCTTAATTAATAAAATGGTTTAAAAAATAACCCTAAGGGGGATATAGGGGGTAGGGGTGGCTGTCCAGTTAGGGGGGATGTCCAAGTGGGGATGAATTGTCTTCGGGGTAGGGGTTGCAGGGGGTAGGGGCTGTTGGGGCATGGGGGAGGGGGTGTGGGATGTCCAAGGAGGGGTGTGGGCTATCCAGGGGGTCAGGGTGGGCTGTCTAGGGGTCAGGGTCGGATATCCTGGTGGGGGTGTGGGGTGTCTAGGGGGTGGGATGTCCAGGGGGTGGGGGTGTGCTATCCAAGAGGGGTAGGGGTGTGGGATGTCTAGGGGGTGGGGTGGGCTATCCAGGTGGGGGTTGGGTGTGTGGGATATCCAGGGAGGGGGTGGGATTTCCAGGTGGGGGTGGGGGGGCTATCCAAGTGGGGTGGGTGGGCTAACCATGTGGAGCGGGGATATCCAGGGGTTGCAGGGGGTAGGGGCTACAGGGGTGGGGGTATGGGATATCCAGGGAGGGGGTGTGTTGTCCAGAGAGGGGGTGGGCTATCCAGGTGGGTGGGGGTGAGCTGTCCAGGTTATGGAGGGGGCGTTGGTTGTCCAGGGTTGGGTTATCCAAGGGGGGTGGGGTAGACTGTCCATGTTGGGGAGGGGTGTGGGTTATCTAGGGAGGAGGGGGATCTATAAAGGTAGGATGGGGGCTATCCTGGTGGGGGTGGGCTGTCCAGGGGGCGGTCTGTAGAGGGGTAGTGGGGCTGCATGGGTGATAAGGGGTAGTCCAGGGAGGGAGAGGGGGTTTTCCACTCCGATAATCTACAAACAAAATTAGAAATCACATACATCCAATGTATAGTTACGTTCCCACATCAAGAAATTTCTTGAAGTTCCATACCAACAGTCACTCTTATCCTTCCAATAAGAAGTGATCTTGGGAAATAAATCTCACTCAGGTTTGTTTCCACTTTTCATATTAATCTCATAAAAATTTAACATTCATAAATCTCCATATCACCTAATGATATAACGAGGATCATACTCCCATGAGTAGTGTCCAATCAAAACATGGATCATATGCCTATACAACATACATAGGATCATATTTGACCCACACATAATAACTCAATTGTCTGAGTTGAATGTAAACTAGAATTTGTGGTGGGAAATATAAAAAATCATCCATCCATGTCCTCAATTCTTTTGTTTTAGCTTAACATGGGTTGTTACGGTTGGCAGTATTCATATTGATTTAATATTGATTATTAATATGTTGTATACAACTTGACCGTTCTGTGAATTTTCAACATTTATTGGTTGTAATTTTATTTGAATTACATTTTTTAATTTTGAATTGAACTATATTTAAACCTATAAAACCAACATTTATAACTTGGGGAACATTTAAATGCTTTATTGACCATGGATAAAATTAGTATAACTCTATGACATCCCTTTAACATTTCACCTGATAATGAACATGATGGTTTTTCTTCTTCTGCTAAACATGTATTGAAACCTGCATCATCTACCTGGGATAATGAAATTAAATTTTTCCTTAATATCAACAAGTTCTTTACCCCTTATAAATCTAGGAGATATATTTTCCTTGTTCATATTTGTATAACATCATTTTTAACTATATTAATGTTTTAATAATTAATAATATATACCTTTCTGAATTTTCTAGAGGCATAATTTAGTAAGATCTCTCTCTAGGTTGTTGAGTGAAATAAAGATATAGAATCAATGTTCCATGATTTTAATAGACTGATAACATTTAGAAAATAACCATCATACTCAAAATTAAATTTCTTTATTACATCTTGAATGATTTATGGAATTCATTATACATCCATTCGAAATAACCTAAAAATGGATTGTTAATTTATCCATGAATCCCCCTCTCCCCTCTCATTTATTTTGTTTTTTGGGTTACAAATTAGTTATCATATTCTAATTACTTCTATATTTGTTTTCAAATTCTAGAAATGGAACCAATTGAAGAAAGGAGATGAAAAAAGATGATGGAAAACAATCGTCGTATGGTTGATATGGGAATTCCACCACTAGTGCCTACAATGAGTATTTTATTCAAATATATTTATTTAAATAATAAATAATTTCATGTTATTAATTAATTTTTAAACATTTTTTTAGGATCCACCTCTTAGGTGAATTTTTTTTATGACAAGCCTACTAGTGGTCCCAGTTTTCATGGTGTTCGTATGAGGGGGTGGTATGAGATCTAGGTGATCTGGTTGGCATACTCGATTAGACCATGCCCCTCCCACTAACATACCATCAATCCCACATTATGATCCTGGTGTGTTATTAGGGAAACATGGGATATTTAGGCCTATCATGCTTTCACCACCCTTTAAATCTGATTCTCCTCATCCATCTTTACCATATCCGATGATGATTACCACTCCTCATCCCGCATTCAGCCAACCATCTGTGCCATCTTATTTTACCTCTACTTCTTTCTCTCCAAGCTTCTATATTCCATATTCTTTGGCTCCTTCTTCACCATATTCGATCCCTGTAGAGAATACATTAGGTCCCTCTCCACCTATATAGGGTTTTCTTTTAGTTTATATAGATCCAGCAGTGCCCATTGATCAGACAACAACAGATTTATTTATAGAACCGAAACCAATTTTTATACTATTATTTATTTTCATTATAACATGTATTGATAAATTTTTGTTATTTATTTCATAAGAGACACATCTACACATAATAGGTGTGGGTGGGGGTGTATACGCATGTGTGTAGTTTGGAATCTCCGCACATAGTTGATGGTGGAATACAATGAAGATTGTCAAATAAAATGAAGAAACAAGGCAACAATGTCGGAGTTTTTTAGCGACGCTTTCCAAATACTCTGACATCATTCCTATTAGCCCTCTCTCATGGATAAAATTTCCAAATAAGGTCAAAGATTATGCTTGGGTAGAGATATGGTTAAAAAATCTACTGTATTTAATGAAATATATTATTTTTTGTATTTATATGAATTAATGTTTTTGTCTCAGTTTTAGTTTAATTTCCCTGATTGTGAGGGTGCACGACCAGCACATCTAATGAATTTAGGTGATCATTAGAGTGCCTATAAGCATAAGTTGTATACAGGATGTCCTGCAATAATTGGCACAGAGGTAGAGGTGGTCCCTATTGTGGATGATTTTTGATAGAATAATATCGGCAGATGATTACTCATTGGACGACTATCCAGTTTAACGTATTAATAACATTTGAGGTATTTAAATTAAAAATTTCATGTTTTGTGTTAATACTATATTTTTTATTATTGAATTTTATTTAGGAATAATCTTTAAGAAATAAAAAAGTCATTGATGTGAAAAAATACCTCTACACATTAGGATGTACTATGATGCTAGATCCTGATAGGAAGTAGGTATGACAATTGTTTATAATTTTTCTTTACGACATGCACTTTCTATTGTTTCCTCCATAATTTTTTAGATTGATAAAGTTGTTATATAATTTTTTTATGAAATTAATTTTTTCTATCCTATTTTTAATTATGTTTTCATACATTCAATTATATTTTAGAGGCAAACATTGAATATTGAAGGACATATGCCTCGAGAAAAACTATTTTTCTCGAGTCGAAGGAAGAAAGATGGAAGTACGGATAATGAACCGACTCAGTAGAAGATTGTAAGTTTTACTTTATTGATTTAAAATTTTAATATCTATTTTTAAACATAATAAAATATTTATATTTGTAACAGGATTCTTTAGAGGCATTGATGCCTAGGAAACTGAAATTTTTTCTCCCAATGATCACTAACATCAGGTGTTGGGAGATGAGCACCCAGGAAGAGTATGATACCAACATGGGAAAAGTATAGCCTCGAAGAGTTATCGACCCTCCTCAGGTACGATTTGTATTTCCATTGAGTTCCAGCAGGTTAAGGCACAAGCGAACATGCTGAAAAAAGGGCCATAGAGATGGAAGAATAGTCTGTTAGGGAAAAACTGCTTTTATGAGACTGATGGAAGTTTTACATCTCAAACCTCCACCAGAGGCCAACACAGCTTGTGATAATATATTTCATTAATTCATTCTATATATAGTACAATAGGTGTAATTTATAGTGTCAGTTGAGACTATGGCAAGGAGGCGACAGATGTAGAGGAGGAGGCAGAGGCGGAGTACGAGGGTGATGAAGAGGGTGTTAAGGAGGGAAGGGATGGTGATGAGGATGGTAATAAGGATGAGGGTGAGGCTGATAATGATGGTGATGATAGTGATAGAGATTAGGGATATATTGATATATTATAATGTTACTAATATTACTGGCATTTGATGCTTGATGATTTTTTCCCTAAATATATGTGTAATTAGGTAGGTCACATTATCTTAATTTTGTTATCTATAAATAATTAAACATGACATTATGATTTATTGTGACTAATTCACCCATCCCCTAGACAACCCCACCCCTAGACACCCCCACCCCCCTTGGACATCCCCCACACACCTTGGATATCCCCCACCCTCCTTTGCCACTCCCCACAACCCCTGGACACCCCTTACCCCCTTGGACAGCCCCCCATCCCCCTGGATAGCCCCCGCCCCTTGGACACCCCTACCCCTTGGATACCCCACCCCCACCCCTTGGACACCCCCACACCCTAGAGACCCCCACCCCCAAGACACCCCACCCCCATGGACATCCCCCCACCCCCTATACACCACCCCCACCCCATGGACACCCCCACCCTCTAGACACCCCACCCCCCTTGGACAGCCCCCCCCCCCAACCACTTGGACAACCGCCACTGTAAGCACCCCATGTAAATAAAGAATATGAAATTTTTATATTTATCCCTATTTGTGAATAAAATGTCAATATTAATTTAAAGGGAACACTATGCTCTATGGCTTACCCAATATGCAACAACGAGTTCCTTTGAAATCATACGTCGCACTCTAATAATAAAATAATATTATTTTAAAAGGTAGTTAACGCCTATCCATTGTAATGGCGGGAATGAACGAAACTAACTACAAAATGATTATATATGTTTGTCAAATATTTTTACTTTTATCCAATAAATGTTAGAGGCTTAAAATGAAAATGAATCCAATTTTAAGCATAAATCTTCTAATATTCTTTAAAAGGTCGATTAATCGCCTTTTGATGGATAACCCTTTTTAAATATCCTTTTGACAATTTTATATGTTGTATTTGAAAAAATAAAATTCATCTTTAGAATCGGGACATCAAAATTTACATTCTGTAAATTTTTGGTATTTTTCCGATAAAGATCATTTTTTAATGAATAGTGAAAAGTGTTGTGTTTTAATTCAAAACCTCTTTTTAATCTAATTTATTTATATAGTTAGATTATCTTTTTAATTGGTTTTAAAGATAAATTAGAATATATTTTTACCATTTAATCCAATAGTGGTCGTTGAAATTAATTTCACTTTGAAATCGGACTTAAACTAGTGTCAATATTTTGATAAATTTTGTTTCATAAAAACACGCTATTTGTTTTGACAGTGAGAATTAATTATTAAATTAATTAATTCAACTTATATGTTTTGAATTTTGTAAAATATGAATCATTTTTGAATTCGGAATATCAAATATAGCTTAGGGTGAATTTTTTGTATTTTTCTAAAAAACTTCAATTTTTGATGAATAGTGAAACCACTAAGTGGTACTTAAAAAACTGATTTTTCATTTAAATGAAATTTTAGCACCTCTTTGTTTTTAATTTCAAAAATCCGACATACATGGTTTTCATTAAGAAGTAAAATGTAGTTTAATGGGATTAAAATAATTTTTTGGTGAATAGTAACTTTTAAGTTTTTAATCGCGATTAGAGGTAATTAGTGTAATTTAAGGTAAAAATAATGTTTTAATAATATTTAATGACCTATAAACATGTCCTACCCTCATTGGATGTGTCATGGACGACCAATACAATCCATGGGTCAACTTGGGGACCCCATAGAGCCACATTGCTAGGAAAATTACATAAATAACTTTTTATTTAAAGTTAAAATAAAAATGTCACAAGCATGAGTTGTTTTACTAAAACAATTTTTAAATGGGGTTATACAAGTCATATATTTGACTATAAATATTCATTATAAATTTAAAAAGATTTCCTAAATCATTATTTTTTTTATAATTTTTATACATTAAAAAAATTTAATTATTTATGACATCATGATGATGCAGTGATTACCTCATTATTTAACGTTTTAAACAAAATGAAACGATAATGTAAAATATAAGAACTACACTTGTCCAAAACCTATTGGATGTGTATATATCGAACCCTTATTACCTTATCCTCGAATTATATCAATGTGGGACCTTTTAAATCCGAAACTCAATCTAAAATAAAGTAACATTTCCTTACTTTCCAAGAGTGCCCCTCCTCTCCTCTTATAGAAGGCCCCCAACTCTACCACCTTACCCACACCTCTCAAGCCTTTGGCTTAGCAAAACCCTACTCATTTTGTCTCTCCACATCCCTATACTACTCCAAGATGACTCACTTTGGGCATAAGTCTTCCCAAGGAATCCTTTGAGATCAAATAAAAGAGAGTTACCCGATTTTAAGGTAATGTCTTCACTTGTGTTCTTTTGTTTTATTTTGCATCTCCAACCACCTAAACTCTTTTTATTCATTTATTTTGTAACAACTACAGTATCTTCAATATACTAGGATGTTGTTATAATAAGTATTAGAGCTACACTTACACACACCTACATCTAATGGTTAAAGAACATACTGTTTCTGTGGATGGTGAATTTCTGCCTCACGAAACGATGATTGTTCAATATTCTCTTAACACCCTCAAAGGTGGACATTAAGATGTCACTACATTTATATATGATATATTATATTTTTAAGTTTTACTTAAGCTTCTGTATTTTTCATTTATGGTGTACCATTATGGTTTCCATTATGGTTAAACGCGATATCTTCATTTTAGGAAGTGCGGACTACCTCCCCTCAAAGTGATTTGATTCGTTAATAACATATGTGGTATGTATAAAGGATATATTTAATGATATTATATATGATAACATACTGTAATTATAATACTATTATGTATCATTATGTTTTAATTCCATTAAATAAGAAATAGAAATGGAAGCAGCGTTCCTGTGTACGTATGGCTTACCGTCTCCATGAACGGTGCATTTCATTTCTTGCCTTTAAATGTTATGGAATATTATAAATGCATTTATATAATGTATATATATGATGTATATGATATCTACATAATTAATATAATTCAGGATATAATATATATTTTACCACATTAACAAATTGTAATTATAAAGAGTATATTTTTTACTCAAGTAGCAATGATCTACAAAACGACCATTATTAACTTAAAATAATTACATAGTGTTCATAGCATGGTAGTAAGTGATATAAAAGGAATAATGAACTTGAAAAAGGTTCTTAATCAAGTATAAATTAACACAAGTTTATTATTCAGGAGGTTAAAGAACTATCGAGTCAAGTCGGACCCGAGGTAAGGGATCCTACCCCTCTCTTTCTTTTTAAGTGCAATCTTTTATGTCATTCCTTTTAAGCTCATATTTCTTATGATTGGGATGATCTTTTATATTAATATTACTGTAATTTTTTATGTTCATATTATGAGATACCCTATTTTCTCTCATCAATCCATTTTTTATGTTTTGAGTGGCGCTGTTAGGCTGCTGAATTTTTGTATGAGATCCAACCTCTCTCTTTCTTTTAAAGTACTCTCCTTTATGTCACTTCTTTTAATATCCTCTTTATTATGTTGGGGGATGTTATTTTATATTCCTAATGATTTAAATTTTATTTTAATATGATGATATACCCTATTTGATCTCATCAACCCATTTTTGGATGTTTTAAGTGGCGCCGTTAGGCTGCCGAGTTTTCGTAAGGGATTTTTCATCTCACTTTTATCCCCGTGAGATTTATGCTACATTTGCCACCATTTCTATTGAGTGGTATATATACTTACCATTATTCTAATATTTGTGTAATATACTTTAGGTTATGATTATTTACATCAATGATGTATTGTCCTTCTTTCATGGGGTGTATGTTTCGAAAGATACCCAAGTCGGTAAGGGACCCTTTCACCCTCCTCTTTTTAAAAGACTTCTTTTGTTGGGTCTTTTAATTTACATTTTTTTATGTTGGGATATGTTCTTATATATCCTTATTGATGTAAATTTTATGTCCAAGTGATGAGATACCCTTTTTATATCTCATCAACTCATTTTGATGTGACGCTGTTAGGCTGTCAAGGGAACTTCTTAACCCAATTTCGATTTCTTTGGGTTCAACATGTAGTTATTGAATATGTCATACTTTGAATATGTGTGAATGAACTTTGATTATTTTACACTTAATATCCACTTATATTGGGTGTATTTATATTTTTTGCACATAATTATGAGATTTATTTATCCTTAATTTAAGGATACCATCTTTATAATGGATTTCATCTGAATTTACATTTCCATTGAGACTTCATTATTGTTATGCATCAATTCACTCTTATATGGTGTATATAAGATCATTTGGAATATTATATCATGAATCCATTTATTCTCATGATATTATAATGTTTTTATTAAATGTTATTCCTCAATTATTTTATTCAAGTGTGTCTCATTTTGTTAAAAACCCTTTAATTAAAATATCGTTTTAAATGTTTTAATGATTTAATCTTATAAATATATCTCATTGATATCCATGTTTTAAAAATGGTTTTAAGGATTTATTTATATGGATATTAATGGTTTAAAATGTTAAAAGCTTCAAAGTGGTATGGGACACTTTGATTCAAATATCACTTTATTAAATGTTTTAAATGGTTTTGAAAATGGTTTTTAGAATGGATTCATTATTTCAATATCTTAAAATGTTATATTGTTATTGTAGTGTGGAAATGTTATGTTTCCTTTATGAATGTTTTATGTGGTACGATTATGTTATGGTTATTGGGCATTATTATGAAGACGGGTGGTTCCGTGATAAACTAAAGGCGGGTGAGCCCGATATATCTCTACAATGCATTGGGTAACGCAAAGGAGTTAAACGTTAAGGTTTCTCCTAAGAGATTTAGGGAATATACTGTGATGGGTATTCCAAACATAACCAAGAGGGTTACTCCCTACGTAAGAACGTTATGAATACCTCAAGTTACCTTTATGCCTTATGATTTCTATGATTTATTCTTGATTTTATGAGGTATGTTAAAATGCTTATGTTTGATGAGTAAAGTATGATTTCATACATGGACTAATGTTTTCTTTTCGTACTTTTATATCCCTTATTGAGATTTTTATGCTCATCCCATGTTTTTGAAAAGTTTTTCACAGGTCAAGGGAATGGTGCATGATATGATGATAGTGTCAAGGATGTGTCAAGAAAGAAACCATGTTTTATTTTAAATATTTTTCAGTTGATGGGGAAAAACCAATACTATCTTTTATGTAACCACTTTGTTTAAATGTGGAATGTAATGCATGTTTTATGATCTAATTCTATAAAACTCTAAACCTGAAAAGATCCTCAATGTGTAATCTTGTAATAACTCAAGATTAAGTAAGGTTTAAGGATGGGGCCTTATAGTTGGTATCAAAGGTCAGTTTAGATAACTTTTGAGGTTTGGGTATTCTCTAAGCATAAGTGACATTACCATAATGGTTAGGATTTCAAAAAGAGTCCTAGTTTTAGATAAAGTGAATGAGTAAGTATATCTTAGTCTTTACCTTCCTCATTAGTACATGATGGTTTTGTTGATATACTCACACTGACATTTCTATTTTTAGTGAATGGATGGATCTAGAAGGCACCAAAGAGACAACAGGTTTGAAGGAAACTGTGGTGGTTCTCTGATTAAGATACTAGATAAAATGGGGGATTCAATGAGGAAACTCGTGGTTGTTCTAAACCAACTATCAAGGAGTCATGATCAACCACTTGACCCTTGGTAATATCTTTAATGCATCATGTATGAGATGACCAATCGATGTGGAAGTTCAGGTAATAATTATAAAGGTTACCATTAGAGTTTATATGATCCTTACTTTTGAGGTAATTATAGGTTATTATATGTTATTATGGAAAATGAAAGGCATGAGATAAACATGAGGTTAAAATATGTTATGATTATTTTTTAAGATTTTATCTCATTTTGGGGAATGTTTTTAGAATTATATAGTTTTGGAAAAAGGACAACATGCAGACCGTGTGACAACCCGTCGCGTCAGACAAAGCTGCGGGAATCGAACCCACAACAAAAGTGCGACTGTTATTTATCACCTACCACTGGACTACATGAAGTCCATGGTTAGTTTGACTAATTATTTTTAGTTAGATTATTTTAGGAATCAAGAGTAAGTTTATTTTGGGTTATCTATTGAAATTATTAACCTATCATGGAGGATATGTGATTAGGTTAATTACTTTTCAATATGAGAAATTAAGAGTAACTGATGTTATTTGGATATAAGTGTTAATTTGTACCTTGGAAGACTATGTGACTAAATCCTTCAAATATTTGGGTTTCAATATTCGTTTGGTTTACTTTGAAGTATTTTATGGACAATTTATTTATTGAATGGTCTTTGTTGGTCTTTGGGTATTGTTTGATAAATTTTGGAGATTAAGAATAGATTTGTTTTTTTAAAAAAGGATTATCCTTTTTGGGTATTATCTGATCTTGTACTAACCTTTTTGGTTTTGGTTTTGGTTAAGGTCTAAAGATATGGGTAGTATATAGTTCTCTTTTTTGGATTAGGTGATTCTCGAGAAGTTGATTATAGTACTATTAATGTGAACAAGCCTTCCTAAATACTCATCATTTGGAGAAAGTAAGAGTTCGTGTAGGAAATCTAGTAAAAGTTGAAAGTCAACATGACAAGTAAGTATGTTTCCCTATGATTTAGTTAATCTCAAAAATAAATTCCTCAATGAAAATCAACTTAAATAAAAAAATGTTGTCTATTAACTTTTCCTACTGGGGAATCAAATACCATTTAACCCATCACCAGTTTGTGATTTTCTGGTGGTTAACTTTCTCCTAAACATGTTTTCTATCACTCTCCCTCAGAACATGACCCTTTGTTTTTTCTTCCACATACATATTTTCCTACATGGAATCCTAGTATGGGTTAACTTGGGTGACCATTGTACTTCTCTCCCTTTATTTTAAAGTGATTGTTTTACCGACTCTTGTTCCGATGTGGGACTTTCAATGATGTTTCCGAGCCCAATTTTGAAATTTAGAGGATGCAATTCCCAAAAGGGGGTGAAGGATGTAACACCCCAGGTAAATAAAGAATATGACATTTTTATATTTTTCCCTATTTGTGAATAAAATGTCAATATTAATTTAAAGGGAACGCTATCCTCTATGGCATACCCAATATGCAACAACGAGTTCCTTTGAAATCATACATTGCACTCTAATAATAAAATAATATTATTTTAAAAGGTAGTTAACTCCTAGCCATTGTAATGGAAGGAATGAACGGAACTAGCTAAAAAATTATTATATATGTTTGTCAAATATTTTTACTTTTATCCAATAAATGTTAGAGGCTTAAAATGCAAATGAATCCAATTTTAAGCATAAATCTTCTAATATTCTTTAAAAGGTCGATTAACCGCCTTTTGATGGAGAACCCTTTTTAAATATACTTTTGACAACTTTATATGTTTTATTTGACAAAATAAAATTGTTCTTTATAATCGGGACATCAAAATTTACATTCTGTAAATTTTTGGTATTTTTCCGATAAAGATCATTTTTTAATGAATAGTGAAAAGTGTTGTATTTTAATTCAAAACCTCTTTTTAATATAATTTATTTATAGAGTTAGATTATCTTTTTAATTGTTTTTAAAATGAAATTAGAATAAATTTTTACCATTTAATCCAATAGTGGTCGTTGGAATTAATTTCACTTTGAAATCAGACTTAAACTAGTGTCAATCTTTTGATACATTTTGTTTCATAAAAACGCGCCATTTGTTTTGACAATGGGAATTGATTAATATATTAATTAATGAAACTTATATGTTTTGAATTTTTTAAAATAGACACCATTTTTGAATTCGGAATATCAAATATAGCTTAGGGTGAAGTTTTGGTATTTTTATGAAAAACTTCAATTTTTGATGAATAGTGAAACCACTAAGTGGTACTTAGAAAACTGCTTTTTCATTTAAATGAAATTTTAGCATCTATGTGTTTTGAATTTAAAATATCCAACATACATGGTTGTCATTAAGAAGTAAAATGTAGTTCAATGGGATTAAAATAATTTTTCGGTGGATAGTAACTTTTTAGTTTTTAATCGCGATTAGATGTAATTAGTGTAATTTAAGGTAAAAATAATGTTTTAATAATATCAAATGACCTAGACACATGTCCTACCCTCATTGGATGTATCATTTCCGACCAAGACAATCCATGGGTCAACTTGGGGACCCCATGGAGCCACTTTGGTAGGAAAATGGCATAAATAACGTTTTATTTAATGTTAAAATAAAAATGTCACATGCATGAGTTGTTTTACTAAAACAATTTTTAAATGGGGTTATACAAGTCATATATTTGACTATAAATATTCATTAGAAATCTAAAAATATTTCTTACATCATCATGTTTTGTTTATAATTTTTAGACATTAAATAAATTAAATTATTTATGACATCATGATGATGCAGCGATTACCTCATTATTTAACATTCTAAATAAAATGAAAAGATAATGTATATTATAAGAACTACCCTTGTCCAAAACCTATTGGATGGGTATATTTAGAACCCTTATCACCTTATCCTCGAATGATATCAATGTGGGACCTTTTAAATCCGAAAATCATTCTAAAATAAAGTAACATTTCCTTACTTTCCAAGAGTGCCCCTCCTCTCCTCTTATAAAAGGCCCCCACCTCTACCACCTTACCCACACCTCTAAATCCTTTGGCTCGGCAAAACCCTTCTCATTTTGTCTCTACACATCCCTATACTACTCCTAGAAGCCTCAATTTGGGCATAAGTCTTCCCAAGGAATCCTTTTAGATCAAATCAAAGATAGTTACCCGATTTTAAGGTAATGTCTTCACTTGTGTTCTTTTGTTTTATTTTGGTTCTCCAACCCCCTAAACTCTTTTTATTCATTTGTTTTGTAACAACTAAAGTATCTTAAATATACTAGGATGTTTTTATAATATGTATTCTAGCTACACTTACACACACCTACATCTAATGGTTAAAGAACATACTGTTTCTGTGGATGGTGAATTTCTGCCTCACGAAACGATGATTGTTCAATATTCTCTTAACACCCTCAAAGGTGGCCATTAAGATGTCACTATATTTATATATGATATATTATAACTTTATTTTTTACTTAAGCTTCTGTATTTTTCATTTATGGAATACCTTTATGGTTTCCATTATGGTTAAACGTGATATCTTCATTTTAGGAAGTGCGGACTACCGCCCCTTCAAATTGATTTGATTCGTTAATACCATATGTGGTACGTATAAAGGATAGATTTAATGTTATTATATATTAAAACTTACTGGAATTATAATACTATTATGTATAATTATGTTTTAATTCCATTAAATAAGAAATAGAAATGGAAGTAGCGTTCATGAGTACGTACGGCTTACCGTCTCCATGAACGGTGCATTTCATTTATTACCTCTAAATGTTATGGAATATTATAAATGCACGTATATAATGGATATATAATATATATATGATATCTAAATAATTTATATAATTCTGTATATAATATATATTTTACCACATGAACAACTTGTAATAATAAAGAGTTTATTTTTTACTCAAGTAGCAATGATCTACCAAACGACCATTATTAAATTAAAATAATTACACAGTGTTCATAGCATGGTAGTAAGTGATATAAAAGGAATAATGAACTCGAAAAAGGTTCTTAAGAAAGTATAAATTAACCCAATTTTTTATTCAGGAGGATAAATAATGATTGAGTCATGTCGGACCTGAGGTAAGGGATCTTACCCCTCTCTTTCTTTTTAAGTACACTCTTTTATGTCATTCCTTTTAAGCTCATATTTCTTATGATTGGGATGTTATTTTATATTACTCTTACTGTAATTATTTATGTTAATATGATTAGATACCCTATTTTCTCTCATCAATCCATTTTTGATGTTTTGAGTGGCGCCGTTAGGCTGTCGAATTTTCGTAAGAGATCCAACCTCTCTCTTTCTTTTAAAGTACTCTCCTTTATGTCACTTCTTTTAAGCTCCTCTTTGTTATGTTGGGGGATGTTATTTTATATTCCTCATGATGTAAATTTTATTTTATTATGATGAGAGACCCTATTTGATCTCATAAATCCATTTTTTGGATTTTTTAAGTGGCGTCGTTAGGCTGCCGAGTTTTCGTAAGGGATTTTTCATCTCACTTTTATTCCCGTGAGATTTATGCTACATTTTCCACCATTTCTGTTGAGTGGTATATATACTTCCCATTATTCTACTCTTTGTGTAATATACTATCTGTTATGAGTATTTATATCAATGATGTATTTTCCTTCTTTCATTGGGTGTATGTTTCGAAAGATACCCAAGTCGGTAAGGGAACCTTTCACCCTCACCTTTTTAAAAGACTTCTTTTGTTGGGTCTTTTAATTTACATATTGCTATGTTGGGATATGTTCTTGTATATCCTTATTGATTTAAATTTTATTTCCAAGTGATGAGATACCCTTTTTATCTCTCATCAACTCATTTTGATGTGACGCCGTTAGGCTGTCAAGGGAACTTCTTAACCCAATTTCGATTTCTTTGGGTTCAACATGTAGTTATTGAATATGTCATCCTTTGAATATGTGTGAATGACCTTTGATTATTTTACACTTAATATCCACTTATATTGGGTGTATTTATATTTTTCGCACTTAATTTTGAGATTGATTTATCCTTAATTTAAGGATACCATCTTTATAATGGATTTCATCTCAATTTACATTTCCATTGAGACTTCATTGTTGTTATGCCCCAATTCACTCTTATATGGTGTATATACTATAATTTGGAATATTATATCATGAATCCCTTTATGCTCATGATATTATAAAGTTTTTGTTAAATTTTATTCCTCAATTATTTTATTCAAGTGTCTCTCATTTTGTTAAAAACTCTTTAACTAAAATATCGTTTTAAATGTTTTAATGATTAAATCTTATAAATATTTCTACTTAAAATCCATGTTTTCAAAATGGTTTTAAGGATTTATTTATATGGATATTATTGGTTTAAAATGTTAAAAGTTTCAAAGTGGTATGGGACACTTTGATTCAAAAATCTCTTTATTAAATGTTTTAAATGGTTTTGAAAATGGTTTTTAGAATAAATTCATTATTTCAATATCTTAAAATGTTATATTGTTATTTCAATGTGGAAATGTTATGCCTCCTTTATGCATGTTTTATGTGATACGATTATGTTATGGTTCTGGGGCATTGTTATGAAGACGGGTGGTTTCGTGATAAACTAAGGGTGGGTGAGCCCGATATAGCTCTCCGATGCATTGGGTAACACGAAGGAGTTAAACGTTATGGTTTCTCCGAAGAGATTTAGGGAATATATTGTGATGGGTATTCCAAACATAACCAACAGGGTTACTCCCTACGTAAGAATGTTATTAATGCCTCATGTTACCTTTATACCTTATGATTTCTATGATTTATTAATGAATTGATGAGGTATGTTAAAATGCTTTTGTTTTATGAGTAAAGTATGATTTCATACATGGACTAATGTTTTATTTTTGTACTTTTATATCCCTTACTGGGATTTTTATGCTCATCCCAAGTTTTTGAAATGTTTTTCACAGGTCAAGGGAAAGCTGCATGATATGATGATAGTGTCACGGATGTGTCAAGAAAGAAACCATGTTTTATTTTAAATATGTTTCCGTTGATGGGGAAAAACCAATAATATCTTTTATGTAACCACTTTGTTTAAATGTGGAATGTAATGTAAGTTTTATGATGTAATTCTCAAAAACTCTAAACCTGAAAATATCCTCAATGTGTAATCTTGTAATAACTCAATATTAAGTAAGTTCTAAGGATGGGGCCTTATAGCCACCCCCTGGACAACCCCCCGACCCGCTGGATCCCCCCCCCCACCCACAAAGATAGCCCCCAACCCCATGGAAACCCCCACCCCTGGACACCCCACCCCCAAGGACATCCCCCATCCCCCTAGACAGCCCCAACCCCCGTACACGCCCACCCCCTGGGACCCCTAAACCCCCTGGATAGCCCCCCGGGACACCCCCTGTAGACACCTCCCCCCTGGATATCCCCCCAACCCCCTGGACAGTCCCCACACCCCTGGACATTACCCCACCCATGGACACCCTAGCCCCCTAAACACCCCCCACTGGACACCCCCACCCCCTGGACACCCCCTTCCCTCCAGACACCCCCTCCCCCTATACACCACCACCCCCTTGGACAACCCCCCTAGAAATACCTATCCCCTTGGATACCCCCAAACCACTAGATATCCCCCACCCCCCAGACACCCCAACCCCAATGGATACCCCCCTCCACCCCCACCCCTAGACACCCCCACCCCCATGGACAGCCCCCCACCCCTAGACAGCCTCACCCCCTAGACACCCCCACACCCTGGACACCCCCTACCCCCTTTTACAACACCCTCAACCCCCTAGACACCCCCACCCCTTGACACCCCCACCCCCTGGACAACCCCACCCCCATAGATAGCCCCCATTCAAACCCTAGACAACCCCTCCTTGGACACCCTCTTTTTTCCACTCCTATATGAAAAATGGGGGATTCTGAACCTAAAATGGCTATCCTTCCCCCGCTAAAATAACTATTTATGTTCACAATACAGAGTGACGCTAAGTTTCATGGTGATATGCTTGGTGGTAATTTCAATATGTGTGTAAATTTTTTATGAATTCAGATATAATTCTACATGTATTATACAGGTATTCATAATTCTGTATGAATTCTTTTTGTGTGTTTAGTTTGCTATAGGTGCACAGGTATAATTTTGTATGAATATTGTATGTGTTTTTGGTTTTCTGCAGGTTCGTAGGGGGGAGTCAGGCTTGCTACTGCAGGTCCATAAAGATGTTGAAAATAGTTTACAACCATTGTCATATGTATGAAAAGAAAACATATACCAATGGTTTAATGTAAACTTTTGGTAAATGTATATACCAACGTTTTACAAACCATTTGTATAGATCCATTACATGACTTTTCCCAACGATTTATGAGGAACCATTGGTAAAAGTCTATACCAACAGATTAGAAACCATTGGTATAGACATAAATTTTGATATATCAAATAGTTTTCAACCATTGGTAAACATTTATAAAAACAATTACAATAAACTGTGGGTATATAATCCATTCTACAGCCATATCCCAATGGTTCCCATAGAACTGTTGGGATATGTATATCCATATAGATCTACAACCAATTGTTTGGAAAACCATTGGTATAGTTTATAGAAATTTTTATTTGGCCTATAAAAAATGTTTGAAACTGTTGGTAAAATCTAATATTCAATTAGTGAATATCTAAAGAAGATGATATTTTTCAATAAACTCTTCTAAAAAACTCAGTTGGTATCATACACTCTATATAAGATAAAGAAATTCAATTATTCTTAAACTATCATAAAAATAAGGTTATTACTGATATAATATGTGAAATGTAATTATATACCCCTCGAAAAATATTTCGGGGTCATAACAAAACATGTGTCTCAAAAAAGGAAAATTGAGATAAAATTTCCTTACTACGTTGGTAACTTTTGAAACCTTAAACCCCTAGAAGAAAGTTCATAGAATCCACATGTAAATATCCATAAATTTAACAATATTAATCAAGTAATATATTTAGGGGATTTATATACACAACAAAAAATACAATAGTGGAGTCTAAGGAATGTATTTCATGAAAATCAAAAAGTGTGATCAAATTTACATTACTTTTTTATTGACTCTCTTCATACTCAAAAAATATTCAGGTATAATAAATTTATGTTTATTATAAATATTTTACAGAAGAATATTAAATATCTAAATCTATATATGGTTTGATTATGACTGTATATTACCCACTTGTTTATAATTATATGTTAAGTTTTCAATTCATGTAATAATTGCTTTGTTTTTCATTTGTGTCATAATTTTTTATACATTTAGTACTTATACATATATCCTAATTTCAATAATGTATAACATGATATATTTATTTTAAATATTCAGTATATTTTTATTATAATAATTTAATGGATATATAAGTATGAAATGGAATACACTATTCATAGAGATGGTAGGTCCTACGTATAGAAGAACGTTGTTTCCATTTTATTGTCATATTAAAGAAAAAAAGAAAATTACATATATGTATATATGTATATCTGTATATAATATAATTATACAAGAATTTTTATTTCATATATTTCATATAATTTAACTAAAAACTTACTTAATACATTCCATGTGGTGTGGGAACGAATCACATCGCCTTGAGGGGGAGATAGTCTACACTTCCTCAAAAAAAATTATCATATTTACACCAAATGGAAAGTATAAAGATATGTGTTATAAAAGGATTAAAAAGGACATAAGAAATTATAAATAAAATATATAAAAATTATAAAAATTTTGTCCATCATAAATTCCACCATGAGTGGCGGTAATAGAAAAATGACCAATCATTATTTCATGAGGCGGTAGTTTGTTGTACAAGTAAATAGTATATTTCATACCCATTAGGTGGAAGTTCCTCAAATTTTATGTGAAAATATATTTATAAAAACATCCAATTATATTTATTATACTTTGTTTTATATAATAATGTAATAAGAGGAGTTTATGGTGTGGAAAATTGAAATAAAATAAAATAGCTTGAGGAAGAATGTTACCTCTTATTCGAGTAACTATTTTTGGTTTACACCAAAGGGATTATTTGGATTTCATTTTTCCTAAGGTAAGGATTCAATATGGGGATATGCAATTTGAGTATCTATTTTGGGAAAATATATATTGATCTAAAGTGGCTTGATAGGTGAGAGGAAGTGGGAGGAGAGGAGGTCATTTTATAGTGGAGGAGGAATGGTACTCTTGTAAATTTGGGAAAGGGAATTCCACTCATGTTTATTCCATGGAGAGTCATTCCAATAATCATAAAAAATAGATAACAGTTATGAGATATTATAAATATGGCCATTAAATTTTTGTTTTTCACAAGTTTCTAGGTCTTCTAGTCCCTTAAGATTAAGGATTATTTCATAGTTAATCTTAATTTTACCTTAATCGATGTAATTATTTTTAATTACATTGACTGATCATTTTAGTCAAAAAAATTGATCTTATTTGGAATTATATATTATGATTATTAAAAATATGTATTCCATTTTTTCAAATCACAATCACTAAAGTAGTAGAAATTAATTTAAATTTAATCCTGGAGTCGGGTCAATAATGAGGGGTTTTAAAGTAAAAATATTCAAAAAAATTCTATGTTTTTATGTTAAATTTAAAAGTGAAATATATTCCAATGAACCAAATTAGTTTTATTAATAATAATATGACCAAATTAAAATTTGAAACCAATTAAAAATATTATTTAACCTTATAAATAAATTTTATGAAAAGGTAGTTTTGAACTAAAAGTCACTATATTTTAACTATTCGTTAATAAAAACCTTACATAAAAATTCCAAAAATTTACCCTAACCTAATTTTTATGTTTCTATTTAAAAGAATGAACTTTATTTTGACTTATACAATCCATAAAAGTTCCAAAAATTTGAATTAAAATAAGTTAACCATTAGATGGTGACAAAAATGTATTAATCAGAAATATAGTATTTTATGCAAAAAATAGGGTTTGTTTTTATATTAAGCCCATAAAATCTATTTTATGAATATAAAAAATATTTTATTGAATATTTAGTATATATATCACATTAATATAATTCACTAATTTTAATTAATTTAATTTATTAGGGAAAAATATCATTGTGGGTATAATAATATTTTCCTTTTATATTACATTTGTTTTCATATTCATTTCAAATTAATTTGTAACCAATGAATTAATGTTAAATTTGTGTTAACCATATATATTTAAACATTAGTTAACCCTTTTTATAACCACAAATTTAATAGCTAGTTTATATTAAATAATATAACATTATTTGGTAAAAATCGGTCTTTTTTGTTACACAGTCCGTCGAGTAAAGTCATCGTTGTGTGTAACGCAAGCTACAATAAGTGTTCCATGTAGAGAAAACCCAAATTTATGTTGTGTGTAGTTAATGATTAACTTTTTTTTCATATAACACATTCCAAATATAGTGCTTTAATATAAAATTTATAATTTTTAGAGTTGTGTGAAATGAAAAATATCAAATAGATTAAATTAATTAGAAAATATAATTTACAAAATAATGGGATGTTACATTATACCCCACATTAAATGAATTTCACCCATGAATTTTTTCTAGGTTATAAAATTTTTAATTCTTAAACATTGCTTTTATAGAAACCCACGTCATAAAGATGAACTCTAAAACATTATAAAAAATGAAAGTTTGAAACATAACGGTTACCCAGAGTATCACATAGTTGGTTTTCCATGTTGGAAAACATTTGTAGAAAGTGGAAATGTGGACATGAGAGAGAAATATAACTATCAAGTTCATGAGAAAATTTATAGATAACTTTTTGGGGGAGAAAGTTAACAATAAAAAATCCATAAATATACAATTATCTAAGAGACTATTTGATTCATAAAAAAATCACTTGGATAACATTTTTAGTTTCAAGATAATTTCCCTAAGGTTAAATATTTTTTATAAGAAGTTATAATTACTTGATTCCACTATCTATTATAAGTAAAATCTTACACTTTGGCAATGCCTTGAAGAATTTACACTTAATCTCTTAGCATAATAAACAAAGGGGAATTTTTTATTCTTTATGTACTTAAAACATCATGAGATCCATGATAAGTCATCCTATCTCTCATCAGTTACCATAAACACAAATTTTCTAGACTAGGTTATTCATTATCCAAAAATCCTCATGTGGTAAGATAATACATTAATTTCACAAACATTATCGGAAGTTTAACTTAAGCATCTCATAAATGGTTAACCTTATAACACTGATGAATAATGAAAAATCCAAATCATTAGAAATAATGACACTAAGTCAGCTTAACTTTGATCCCCCATATAACTTAGGGTAGCTCTTGGTTGTCAAATTTTAAATATGTTAATTCCCAAATTTTAAAATCTCTTAAAACATGGTAATAACCTGAATTACCATAATAAATTTTGGAAAACATACATTCTTCCTTATTAAAAAGGTTATTGGATATATTCCCTAAATCCAAGATGTTATAAACTTAATCCATGAATACATAGACCACTTTTTCAATAAATAAATAATTAGATCATGGTTAATCAGTTATAAACACTTTACTTATCCAAATAAATCTTCTCTTTGTCCATGCTAAACTCAATTTTATAAACATCATGGCCCCATTAAGGGTTTCCTTCCTTGAATAAAAATACAAATTTTATAATCCATTGTCTCTATTAAACATATACATTTCAATCCTTAATGCAAAAATATACAGAAAATAATATTCTATTTCATGATTCACATAACATAATCTTTGAATTCCAAATCATAAAAACCTAATTCATCTATCTGTATTCTTAAACCATTACAAAGGATTCATCAAATTATTCTTTAATACCTCATTCTAATAATATGAAATATGAGTCAAGTCTTTAAGCTTGTCAACCTCAATAAAATAATTCCCTTTATGTTTAATGTAAACAATACTAAAATAACATCACATACCTTTCACATGTCATCTGCGGTCACATTATATTAATAAGTATAACCAATAACCTTACCACCATCATGAGTCTCTTTATGAGATATACACATGGAGAGTTTATTTTCATAATTTCTATACCTTACACATATTAAATATTCAATGTTAACAATGTTCCTTCTAGTTCTCCTCATTGACTAAAACCAGAAAGCACAAGGTGAGAAACACATATCATATAAAAAACCACATAATCTTAAAAATTTACTTATAGGATGTCTAAATCATGACACCATTCTTAATATATGATGTTGTAGGTTTATCCTATTATATTCATAGAAAATTTCCATTTAAATAACTCATGATGGTTCATGGAGCGGTTTTTCATTCCCAAAGCATATCCCTATCGAGTGTTAAAATAGGTGTAGAGCAAGTCCCATTATCATGTACCAAATTACCCCGAGTTAGGCCTGAAACATATTTTCAGAGTTTTTACTCCTAGATAAATATGTTACGAATCCATATCCACTCATAGTATCAATATAGATATTTATTTTGAGGATACCATTTACAATATCTTTTACCAAAATTACAGGTCACTTTTCAATATATTAACTCATCCTTATACTTATCCTTAATTAAATCCCTAGAAATATCCTTATAAATACACCTAGTGAAATTACTAAAGTTTTCTCTTCCAAGTTTCCAAAGGATTACTAAACCTCTCTCTGATAGCAACTATAAAAACATTGTCTTAATGTATATATACATTACATAAATTTTGTGGAATACTTAAAACATTTTAGAAATGGTTTTCTAAGGAAAGTATTAATTTAGTGCCTTTGGAAACATAAAAACATAAACACGTGAAATTAAGTGTGCTATATTGTCTTCCAATAGGATATTCAAGACTATCACCATTCTTAGATACATCATACTTAATACAAATCCTCATGACCTGGGGAAGGAAACATAAAAATGTGTGAGCTAAAATGCTCAGTAAGGGTATTCAAAGGAGACATGTAGGAATAAACATTAGATTGGGGTCATGATAACATGATCATAACATTTTAAGATCATACCCTACATATGAAATATCATAAAAATTAATCATCTCATAAAAAGTGGCACTTCATAATATATGAATTAGATTGAAATAAAGTGCATAATCAATGAAAGATCAACATAGGAATAAGAAATGTGATTTCTGGCGTACACATAAATATATAATATCATATGTCAAGGTTACCTACCAAGACCTTAAAAACATGTTAGGAATAGGATACAACATCTGTATTTACTTTTTTTTCTAGGACTTCACCTTGTGTGCGCTCTTACTTTCAATCTTGGGTTACAACCCATGTACCTTCTTATTTTTGGGCTTCACCTATAGTACATATACACTCTTAAATTCTTACTTGGGATAAATCCCAAGTAAAGTCTTGTTTTGGGGCTTGGGTTGCATTGTATATACCATTTTAGCTCATATAAAACTTTTCATCACCTAATGCATTGGAGGGATATATAGGTCCCACCCATCTTCTAATGAAATCATACACACATGGGGTATAAGATAACAAAGAAATAATTATATCTTGATCTATAGAAATAGTTTATATCATAACCCTCTAAATTAAATGGTTGTCATAAAAATTTAATCATATCATAACCTATGGAAAATATATAGGCTTCGTAATAATTTCAACCTATAATAACACGTAAAATGATGAGGGTTTCAAAACCATGTTTCATGGAATAATAATACAACACGTAGAAGTGGAATGAGTTATATAAACATATAACCCATGAAAGAGAAATTATTTATCATAAAATTCATTCCATAAATCCAAACACCACTCACAGAAATAATATGAATATAACCTTTGCATCATTTCCCAGATTGTCTTGAGTAACAAAAGTGGATGTCGTCTTAGATGGAAAATAATTTTTTGACATCTTTTAATAACATTTTTTAAGAAAATATCATTTCAACTTTTAAAATATATTTTTTAAAATATAAAACCCTTAGAAAACCATTTTCATTGAAAATAAATCGAAGGCCTGAAATCATTTTCAAAAAAAATCATTGAAAACTTATAAAATAATCTTGAAAACAATATGAAAATAATTTTCATTGATAACATATAAAACAAACATTAAAACATTTTTTAAAACTATTTTCCTTGTAATGTTTTAAAATCATATTAAAAATGTTTTATAGACATTCTTCATTAAAAATACTTAAAAAATAAATTTAAATATTAAAAAAATTAAAATAATTTTCCATTGAAAATACATTGAAAATATATAAAAAAATATTACAAAACATTTTGAAATCCATTTCATTGAAAATAAATTAAAAAATTATAAATAAGGATTTAAATAATTTTGGAAACCAATTATTTTAAAACACGTTTAAAACTTATAAAAAATCTTGAAAATTATTTGAAACCAATTTCATTGAAAATAATTTGAAAACATATAATGAAAACGTTAAAATATTTAAAAAACTTTTTTATATTAAAAATATATTTATAAAAGAATATTTCAAAACCAATAATCACTTTAAAAATCCCATTTTCAATAGAAAAATATTTAATTATCATTTGAAAAATAATTAAAATAATTTTAAAATCATTGTTTTTTAAATTAAACAGATCTCCAGCCAAAGAGAGAAGTGAAGTCAAAATTTATTAAAAGACATTCTTAACTATTTTACATAAAAATATGTTAGAAAATGGAAACAATATATAAAGATATCATGAATAATAAGAGGATAATAAAATTCATGAGAGTTCTTAAGATATGGATCATAAGAATTCATCAAAGGAAGAATAGACATAAACAATCAAGAAAAGCCAAAAGTTTGTTTCAGTAAACTTTTATTAAGATGTAACTTGGGATCATAACCTCCATTTAAAATAATTAAATTACATGAATCATAAAATATAATTAAAATAAGTATTTTAATGATATAAAATTTCAAATGTAAGTATATACACCATGAAAAATAATGTAGGTGCATAACAAAATTGTGTCTCAAAGAAGGAAAATTGAGACAAAATTGTCCTAACAATTTGGTAACTTTTGAAACATTAACCCCATGAAAGAAAGATCATATAATAAATATATAAATAATCATGAATTGAATAATAATAATAATAATAATAATAATTTCATAAATTCATGGGTATTATATACAACATAAAAAAGAATAGTGGCGTCTAAAGTGGGTATCTCACGGAAATAAAAAGTGAGTTGAAATTTCCCTTACCTTGTGTCTTGAATCTCTTAACACTTGAAACATATTATTGTATAATTAATATAAGTTTATAAAACATCCTTTAAAAAAGAATATTCTTATATATAATACTATATATGGTTTAATTATTCCTTTATATTACCCTCTTGTTAAAAATTTTATGTTAAGGTTTCACTTTATGTAATATTTATTTTTCTTTTCACTTATGTCATAATTTGTTATATATTTGGTCCTTATAATTATATAATGATTTACAGACTATATACCATGATATAAATAGAATTTAAAATCATTATATTTGTATTATATTAATCTATATTATATAGAATTGTGAAATTGAATACACTATTCATGGAGATGACTTGACATAAGTACGCAAGAATGATGTTTCTATTTTATTGTCGTATTTAAAGAAAGAAATAAAATTAAATAAATGTATATATTTATGTAATATAAATAAATTACAATTATTATGTCAAATATATCATATAATTTCACTTAACAAATCCATAATAAAATACATTTAGTGGGTGACCCAATTACATCGCTTTGAGGGGCAGTTGTCTACACTCCCTCAAACAAAATTATTGTATTTACACAAAATGGAAAGTATAAAAATATATTTTCTAAAACAATTAAAGAAAAATAAATACATAATAAATATAATATTTAACTTATATTAACATATTTTCCATCTTAATGTCCACCTTGAGAGGTGGTAAAGAAAAAATTAACAATCATCGTTTTGTGTGGTGGCAGTTCATCGTACTTATAAACATTATGATTATTACCCATTAGATGGAATTCTGCGTAAATTCCAGTATAAAATATAGAATAATAATTCATAGAATATTTAGAACACTGGTTTGGTTATAATAACATGGAATAATAATTGTTTAGGGTGTGGATAATTGAAATAATATAAAGAACATGAGGTAAAAGTTTACCTCTTATTTGGGTAACTACTTTTGGTTTGAACCAAAGAGATTTCTTGGATTGATTTCTTCACAAGGATAATATATTAGAATTTGGTTTGGTATTTTGAGGAGATATTTGGTTTAAAAATGTTTGAACTAATCTTTCTTGAGAGGTGTGAGGAAGTTTGAGGAGAGGAGACATTTTTATAGCGGAGGAAGTGTGACACTCCTGTAAATTTTTTGAAAGGGAATTCCACCCAATTTTTTACAATGTAATGTAGATCAAATAATTATAAAAATCCAATAAATATTACTATGGGGTATAAATAATTCCATCAAATGTATTTTTCATATGTTTCTAATTTATTAGGACCTTATGTTTATGGTGTATTCCATAGTTAAGCTTAAATTTACAGTAATTCATATAATTAATATTAATTACTTTCACTAATATTTTTGGTAAAAAACTATGTTTACCTTATTATACATTATAAATTATTCTAATTCCAAATATGGAATATTTTTCTTTAAATTCCAATCTCATGAGTGGTTCAAATTAATTTTAATTCAATCTCATAGTCGGATCAATAATGTTGGTTTTTAAAGAAAAAATGTTCCAAAGTTTTCTATATTTTTATATTCAATTTAAAAGTGAAATTTATTTAAATGAATAATTTTATTGACTGATAAAAATATGATCTAATTATACTTTTAATCAAAATTAATATATAATTTATCTTTTTAAATAAATTATATAAAAAAATGTTTTGAACTAAAATTCAGTATTTTTTTAACTATTCAATAAATATGAAACCATACAAAAAATACCAAAAATTTATCCTAACATAATTTTTATGTTTATCTTTCAAAGATGAATTTTATTTTTATATATATTATTCATAAAAATATAAAAAAATGGATTTGAAATATGTTCTCCCTTGAAAGGTTGTAAAATAGTTTGAATAAGAGATGTAGTATTTTAGGAATAAAATTAGGTTTATTTTTATCTTAATCCTATAAAATCTATTGGATGAATATAAAAACATTTAATTGAATTTATAATATATTTATCACATTAATATCAATCACTAATTGTAATTAATTGAATTTATTAGGGTAAAACTACTTTTGGGGTATGATAATATTTTCTATTATATTCAATTGGTTTTAATATTCATTTATAATTTATTTGTAACCAGTGAATTCATTTTATATTTTTATAAACCAAATATTTTCATAAGTTATTTTACCCATTTAATAACTAATAATTTATCATCTATGTTATATTAAATAATATATATTTACTCGGTAAAAATCGGTCTTGCGTATTACACAATCCATCGAGAAAATCCAAGGTTGTGTGTCATGCAAGGTAACATATTTGTTCCATGTAGAGAAACTACAATTTATGTTGTGTTTAGTGAATTATTAACTTGGTTTTTCATATAACTGAAGAAAAAAATAGTGCTTTAATTTAAAATAAACTATTTTCAGTGTAGTGTGAGATTTAAAATATCAAAAAGATTAAATTAATCGAAAAATAAAAATTCAAAAAAAAACTCAGGGTGTTATAGTAGATCTCCAATGAAGTTGTAGATCATATTTTATAGTCGTTAAATGTTAAATTATTAAAAATATACATCCAAGGCAATACTGTGAAAAATTAACGATTTTCACGCAACATTCCAAAAAGTTAGTATAATTATATCATGGTAGTGCAAGTGAGTTGTGCACCAAAGGTGATGAGAATTTCATCAGATTTCCCTCAGTCTGAACACATGTCTGATCCACAAGCACACCATAATAGAATATTCTGTGAATTTTTTTTTGATCACCCCTGATTTTTCATTCTGCAAGAGATGTCAAATGGAGAGTTTCCACACAAATGTGAGATTTCCTCTAGAGTTAAATGAATTTTCATGAAAATCCATTAACTTTCACACAAGCATGAAAACATGCATGATAAAGAGAAAATATCACACCAAGGACAAATATTAATGCCACCATAGAGATTCATATAAATACTTCATTGACCTCCCCCCCCCCCCAAATTGTATGAAGACAACTAGGTGGTGCTCTCATGCATGCAACTTTGAGTAGCATGCATCGCAAAAAAACCCCATGTCCTAAAGTTGTGCACTACTACCTAGGCATAGTCCCTCAAACTACGGGCTCCTAATAACATATTTGTGAAAAAATGATTCTACAGGGAAAACATTTTCACACAATGTAATATAATTCACACAACCCTTTGTAAACTCAAAAACGAATCATTAATGCAACCCTCTCCATCGACAAAGCCTAATATTGTGTGCTACATCATCCTGGCATTCACCTGCTAGTCCATACTATGGGGTATGAGTGCTCGCACCCCGATTTGGGATCAGTTTCGGGATGTTATCTCATGCCTCTACCTTGTCTCTTCTCAACCATTACTGATCCCAAGAAAAATGGAGTTTCGTATCATAAACTTTTGAGTCAGGTCAATGATATTTCAGGCTGCACCTTATTTGACCCCAATTTCCACCCCTGGAATACCATGATTCTAGAAAATCATCTAATCCCCTGGAAATACAATGAGTCGACATACTCAACTTGGTCTCTTTCCTATGACACATGTTGAGATTCTCATCATGGATTCCCTGATTAACATGTGTTGAACTATTCCTCACGTATCCCTAAAAACTGCATCACCTACCTCAAAAGCCTGGATGAACCAGAATAGGACACTGATGTGTATGTCCCTCACTAGACATTTATAGGAATATTTTTCCAAATAGTAAACACAACATGAATTTAAAAAATATAATACCTTATCACTTATGAATATTATGCCTTATGCATCAAGAATAATATGTATCATTCCATGATCATGAGAAGACATTTAATTTTCCTCACTACATGAATTTAAACAATATCATAGCCTATAATTCATTTAGAAGATACCTTATGCATCAAACATAAGATGTCTCATTCCATGATAATGATAACAAATTCGGTATTCCTCACTATGTGACTTTAAATAGTATAATACCCTATCATTTAAAAATATTATGCCTTATGCATCAAACATAAGATGCCTCATTCCATGATCATAAAAAATAAATTATGTTGTCCACACAACATGAATTTAAATAGTATCACTGACTATTAGTTATGAATAAGATGCCTTATAATTCAATCATAAGATGCCTCATGTAATGATCATAGGAATACATTTCGTAGTCCTTACTACATTACTTTTAACTATAAAATACCCTATCAATTATTTATTAGATGCCTCTAGTGACAAACATAATATACTGTATACATCAATATAATATTCCGTGTAGTCCTCACTACATGAATTTAAACTATAGAATACACTATCATCAATGAATAGGATTCCTTATGAGTCAATCATAGTATACATCATGCCATGATCATGAGACGACCACTAGAAAACAACCATTAGCCTCCATCTTAGGTGTAAGGACTAATCATATCCCTCAACTGACCAGTGAGTTGAGATGACCTCATGGCATGAGATGAGGATTCCTTAATGGGAAACTTAGTGCATAAGCCCCTCCAACTATGACATTTCACATGATTTTAAACATTAATGTTGACTCATGAAATTAATATGGGATACACTCATTAACTGACATGAGGATGTATGAATGGTCATCTCATTGCACAATCCATACACACTATGTCCTTTCACATGACATTAAACAATAATATTACCTCTTGCAATGTACCTGGGATTCCCTCCTGACCTTACATGAGGATGACATAATGGGAAACTCAATGTATAAGCACCACATAACTCATCTATTAACTTGGAGTAAATCTGAAATTGTACCCTTTATAATGGAAATGGGGTTCCCTCAATACATGAGGTGAGGATGATAGGATGAGATGCTCCAAAGCATAATACCCATTCACACCATCCCTCCTCCTAGTATCACATTGTTCACTTTCACTTGTAATCCCCAAGAAAATCATAGTTTTTTCTAGTAGAACATGGGAAGCTTCCATATGTAATCCCATCAATATCTCTCATTGATGATTTTTTTCGTGACATGAGTGTTAGGTCTACAGCTTCCACTTTTTTCTCACATAGATATTAACCCACTTAGGATTATAGATTAGTTTAAACCATGAACCCCACTCTAAAGGACCTTACTAATAGATATAATCTCGAACCTCCACACCAATGGGACACTCCGATGTGTAATCCCCAACAACTGTACTCATCCTCCTTGCACAACATTCATGCATAAGCCCCAACCATAGGCTCCTATGGACCTCTTATTTAGGTATAAGCCCAACAAAATTTCAAACTATGTGGGATTTGATTTGTAATTAACTAAGATACGTAGTATGTCTCCCAAAGGTCCAAACCCAGCATCTTCATCCCTCTAGATTTTCTCTAGTCCACATCCTCCACAAGATCACAACCTCACCTGGGAGACCACATCTCTTCCAGGTCCCTCAGCTAGTTGAAGACATAATACCCTCATCAACTCCATCCAATAGAAATCCTCTTGAGAAGGTAATCTTACATGCATAAGCTCCACACAATCCCTCTTCAACTCTCCCTTCAAAATGTGATCATCTATACCATGTAACGTTAATCTACATGGACTGTTCCTATAGAATAAATAGGGTATGTAGGATACCTCCTTTATCTTCAATCCTAACCAATGGTAAACCCAAGTTCCCCCTTCCTTGAGGTTCACCTCCTTGATCCAACTTAAGGGGTGTTCTGATCCACCATCATTGTGTGACATCTTCCCTTCATGAGCACACCTCTAGGATTCGCTTCCTAGAGGCATTCTTATAACACCCCAAGACATTACAATATTTTAATTTTATAAAAAGTTTCATTTATATATATATATATATATCTTTATATGAATAACCATGTTAGGCATATGCTACCCAAAACACTTGGTTAACTTGTGTTATACAGAAGACTGAGTTTCATCGCCTTTTAGAAGCGCACCAATTTTAAAAATAAATATTGACACATTCTAAATTTTTTTTTGTCACCATAACCATGATTTTTGAATGAGGAATTTTAAAATAATATTAGGATTATTTGTTGATATTTTTATATATAATTATCATTTTTTGATGAATAGTAAAAGATGCTACGTTGTATTTAAAAAATTCCCTTTCATCTAAATAATTATTAATGATATATTTTATTTTATTTTATTTAAAAAATAAAAATAGATCAATTATATATATTCTAATACAAGGTATTTCATTGGAATATTTTTAATATTTAATTTAAATATACTGACCTAATGAACATTTGATCATTTTCACTTTAAAACCTCATTTTTTTACCACATTTGTGGGATTAGATTTAAACATAAATTTTCCAATTATATGAATTTAATTTGAAAAAATGGATATACATAGTTGTAATCAGTAAAATATTTATTTTATAATAAGATTAACTAAATTCTTTAACAAAAAATTTAGTGAATGTTATTAAAATAAATTACAATGATAAGTATAAAATTTATCATATAAGGGACTAAACCTTAATCTTAAGGGAAAGAATGACATATAAACATGTCTCAAAACCATTATATTAACAAATTTCGACCATATTCAATATTTTTTATAATTTTATGAGTTATTGGGACATGTTTTCATGAATTTAACCTATATAATAAGTTAAGGAAATAGATAAAATAGGAAAAATCCTTTCTATTAACATTTATAAAGCTTTAGATCATGGAAGAAGCAATATAGTTTCGGTTATAAAAATTATTTTTAATGTTAAATTAGTTTTTTTATCATTATAATTTAATTTTAATTTTTATAGATGATATAATGACATTAAACGCTTACTAAACTCCAGTAAATGGATTATTTCATTAAAAATTAAATAACAATAATGACTCTAAAAACATTAAAAGTAGAGTAAATTTAATGAATTATTATGTTCCATTAGTTTTTTAGAAATAATTATCATTTCAAATATATATGAAATTAATATACTTGAATTAAAATAATGTTTTTATTTCTTAAAATTAAAATTCATTAAATAATGTCATATTTGAAATTATTGTTATTTTAAAAAATTGATATTTCATTAAATTATTTAAAATTAATAAAAATAATATATTATTCAAAATGAATTTTATGTCTTAATAAATATAAATTTGGTCCATTTTTGGACCAATTTATATTTTATAATTAACATATTGACCCCAAGATAGCAAAAAAAATTTTATCACAGCCTCAGTTAAAGTTTTGTTTTTACATGTTACATGCGCTTGTTTTAAAATTAATTTACAATACACAGGGGATTTATATTTTATAAATTATAAATAGAATTTTTAATTAATTAGGTATATATATTCTACTGAATAAAAAATTTATTTTAGTCTTAAGGATTAAATTAATTAGGTTAGAAAAGTAGTTACTTTAAGGAAAACAAAAATGATAAAATTGGGGAAACATATAAGTTAAGGAAAACAATTATGAAAAATCAATTATTTTTCTAAATTCGATGTTTGTATCCACCGTAAATACCCTTTAATCCCTTATTTTTTTATTATGGATGATCATTAGGTATGGGAGACCTCCCAATATTTTATAACTTTTAGTATTTACAAGGATTCCACTCCCCCTCATTTATAAAAGGAATTCAATCATACCATTCCTTACACATATAAATACACTTTTTATTGTCATAGATCTGATAAAATAGCCTCTAAACATACCTCATTTCATCATAGGTTCCTCAACTTGTGCATAAACAAAACCAAGTAATCTCTTTGGTGAAAACAAAAAGGATTTACCTGAAAATAGGTAACATTTTTCAATGTGAATATATGTTTTAGTTGTTTCTCCACCCCTTTATTTATTATTTCGTCATAATATTATAAAAACATAAGCATAATAAATATACTAATATGTTTTTATGCTAATTTTTATACCAACACCTACACATGATTCCATCAAATGTGTAACAAACCTATCATTCATGTATAGTGAACTACAGCCTCACGAAACGATATTAATTGTTTTTTATTTAACACCTATAATGGTTGGGAATTATATTGGAAAAGCTATTATTATATGATATATATGATCTTTATGTGGTTTTAATACCTATTTGAAATTTATATGACACATACTATCATGATTTCTCTTTTTTGTAAATATAATAACGTCGTTTGTGGAAGTGTGGACTACCACCTCATCAAAGCATTGTAACACATTCACATATTACAAAAAATGAATTAAAATGGTTATAATTAAATATATGTGAAATAAAATACATGAAATAATTTCCTTTGTATAAATATAATATATTATTTCCTTTATTACCCTTTTTATACACTAAAATGTAATAATGTTTTTCGTGGGCATATGGACAACCGCCTCCTAGACATGATGATTCCTTAAAATCACAATAATTATATAAATAAGTATACATGATTAAATAATAATTTAATTATGAAATAAGGATATTATTTTTTTTTAAAAATATTGTTACTTACCTTATTTCTATAACGATAATTAAAAAATGGGAACATTACTCATGAGTATGTATGACATATTGTCTCCATAATTGTAACATTAGTTCATTTTTTAGATCAATATTTAAAAAAAGGTTTTAAAAGATTAATTGATATATAAATATGATAATTATTTCATGATGATAATTATTATGGATATATTTATATAATTAATCTATTGACCATATTCAACCAACCAATTTCATTTTTAACACATGGATTGAAGTTGGTCAAAACACCCAATGTAAACTTAATTGATTAACTAGTTGCATAAAACAATTTTATATGTGAATAAAAAGAAATAATAAACTTTAATAAGGTTATGAAGCTAGTAAATATTTAATAGTATTTTATTATTCAATATGGTAAATAGAAATGTGACTTTTTAGATGCAAGGTATGAGATTCTTGTGTCACTTTTCTTTCCATGAGGTGTACCCCATTTTCACCACTTATTTCTTTTGTGTGGTGTATATACTACACCTATTTTATTTTGTATCATGAAAACATTTATATCAATGGTATTTAATGTTTCATTTGAAATTATTTATTTTAGGGGAATTATAATTCAAATGTTACAAAGTAATAAGGTATTTCATCTCAATTTACATTCACTTGAGAATTATTTCTTCAGTATAGTCCAATTCACATCTATGTGGGGAATATACCATCCCATTGAAATTTTATATCACATTTCATTCATTATTAATGATATTTTATTTTTCACTTAGAATTATCTCATTTAAGGGGTTTCATTTGAAAATTAACCAAGTGTTAACATTTATTATTGAAATCTCACTTCCTTTTGTGATTTTTAATTTTCTCTTGAAGCAATCACATAATTTTAATAATTTTTTTAGAAATTACATTTATATTAAAGATCAATATCATTTATCATGCATATTATTATTTCCAAAAATTGTATACAATTTTTACATATAGTATTAAATTGGAAAATTATTTGAGTAATTGGGGAAATATTGATAAATTTGTATCTTCTATTAAATATGAATATTATTTGATTAATTATGTCGATTATTCGATATATAAGGAATAAATTATATTTCATATGTGATAGGAGGGGCCTAATATAGAACCTAAATGCATAGGTAGGTATCATGAGACAAACTAGATATGGTTTTGGCCAAAGCCTTGCCCATTTATTAGATTCTTGGAATGAAGTCGTGATAGTATTAGATTCTTGGAATGAAGCCTTAACAGTTTTAGATTCTCAGAATAAATCCTTGAAAGTATTAGATTCACGGAATGAAGCATAGATGGTTTTTATTTAATATCTATTTTATGAATTCCATTCTTATTAATTCAGTTATTGGTATTCCATGTGACAATTCAATTAGTTATAATATCCATAGTTAAGTTTCATTCCATGATTGTTTATTAAATGGAATGTGTTTCAGTTTTCCACCTTTCCATATTGATTATTCCTTATCTAGTTATCTAAATGGAAAGTGTTTATAGTTTCATTTACCATTCCATATTTATTATTCTTATTAATTTATGATTACTTATATTATACTTACCCTTATTGAGAATTTGATCTCACCCTTATTATGTTTCCTTTTTCCATGTTATGAAGAGGAGTACTTTTAATGAGTTTCAAGGATACTAAGAATTTACTTTTGATAGAAAATATTTTCTATCCCCAATGTAAAATGGGGTTCATGTATGCAATCGTGGTTTCTAAAACTACTAAACTTATTGGTTCTTTAGGATTTAATTCCTCATAATCAAGCCAATGTAATAATGTAATTCACCTGCTCCCGGGTTATGGGGTTTTTGGAATTATAGTTGGTATCAATGGATTTTTTGTAACAACCATAAAAAATATATTTAGAAAAATATATTATTGAACATTTCTCTAAGATAGAATTTGAAGATATGTAATGAAGATAATCCTAATGTTTTATTAAGGTAGGTATTATGTGGGTATTCCTTGAAATACATCATTTTCTATAAACTAAAACTTGATGTGGTTTTGGAAAAAATTTGCTAGGGTTAAGAACTACGAAATAGTGTGTCGGCCTGGACTCGAATGTAATGAGGTACACAACAATAGGCCTTACTTCGCACCTGGTTTAAAAATCTCATAGTATATGCTTAGTATAATTCAAAATTTAGTTAAAAACAATTATTAAGGATTTGAAAGTAAATATACTCTTATAGAAACCAAGTTCATGATTAAGAGATAAGAAGCATATAATTTTTTCAATTTAGGATATGTATTTAACTAGATTGGGATTATAATTTATTTACATAATTTTATGATCTAATGAATTATATGCAATTATTTAGAAATGGAACCGTCAAGTATGAATGATATCAATACTTTTTGAAAATTTCATGGTTTTCCTACTAAGAAAACTGATATAACTGATATTAGAACTTAGGACGTTATGGATATATTTGGGTAGAATAATAATGTTATGACACATAACCCTGCCTAGATAGCGAGACTTATTCCATAATGAGATTCTATGATGTTAGATCTCTTTATTTGAAAGGGGCCCCATTATTTAGTGGGACTACTATCCTGGTGGTGGTATAATTGTAACTTCCCAGTTCCGGAAGCCACCCATAGGCGCCCCGTACCTGGTTGGTAACATGGCCACAGGCGCATTTCCCCAAACCCCAGAGGCTACTGACTAGTAGCGAGGGCCTTGGGTGCGATGGTGGGGAAACTATGCCATCATTGGCACAGTAAATAGCGAAAGTAAATAACACATGCAATAGCAGAAGAAGTAAATATCCAACAACAGTAAACAACGGAAGACTGAACAGTAAACAACTGGAGAACACACACATATATATGAAATGATGCATGATACATATATGTCAAGGAAAGCATCCAAACAAGTCACAATGCTGAATAAATTACTAATCCAAAGTACAAATGAAAAGTAAATATATAACTCCTCAGCATCAGAAGTCATAGCTTGGTCTCATTCTCTCCAGCTCCACAGAAAGTCAAGTAGCTGAAGTAGAAGGGTGATTTCCCTTCTCTATACCTGCATCAACATAATTTGTTTGGGCCCAAAAACATGACCCAAATAGGGTGTGAGACTAAATCCTAGTAGGAAACCACCCGAAGATCTGTGCCTAACAGTCAGTGAGTATATGGAAGGTAATGTACTGTAAGCAGTAAGTAGTATATAGGATAATACACAGTAGTAAACAATTTGTAGGTCAAACAAGAAACAAGGAAGAAAACAGCTAAACACAAACAAAAAACCCTCGTGGAAGTATACTCAGCCATCCCCTCTGGTCCTATCCAAGAAGTACCAACAACCCTCTGGGTAGTACACTCATCCTAACCCTTTTGATTGGTCATATGAATTTATAAGACTCTCTGAGGAAGCACACTCAGTCAATTCCCTATATAGTCTAAGGTGGATAGGGACTCTCTGAGGAAGATCACGCAGTCAATTCCCCTTATATCCCCATAGTCTAGAGACTCTCTGAGAAAGATGACTCGGTCAATTCCTCTTATAGCCTCAGGTCTATCACAGACTCTCTGAGAAAGCTCACTCGGTCAATTCCTCCTATAGGCTAGAATGGTTTAAATAAATTCAAACAAATCAAAGGCTTTCTAAGGTAGCTCACTCGGTCTATCCCCTTATAGTATATGAAGCTCAAGACTCTCTGAGGAAGCTCACTCAGTCTATCCTCCTATAGTCTATAATATCCAAGACACTCTAGGAAGCTCACTCTGTTTATATCCTATAGTCTATACTATCCAAGACTCTCTGAGGAAGATCACTTGGTCTATCCCATTATAGTCTATAACACCAGATTCTCACGGCCCTGTGCCAGTCAGTGCATAATAATTCTATATGGCCAAAGTACACCTACAGAGCTACTTGGCTGACCAGTCTACAACATCTCTAGAATTTCAAGAAACAACACTCCATCCTATGGTCACAAGCTATGGAAAATAGGTATAACAAACAAAGGATGAACAAGACCAACAGGTCATAACAAGAACAAGGAATGGGAAAAATAACCAATCATAGAAATTATCCTCATCCATAACCAAATTACCTATACACAAGCATACAAGCAAGGCTGGAAAACAACAGGGGAAAACAGTAATCACGCAATTCCCCGTTTAAGGGTATTGGTGGAATTTGCACCTAATACACATTAACATTGAATGGAAAGGCACAACCCACCTACCCTGATGCATAAAGATCGATATACTTGAACCACGAGGCCTGAATCTCCTTAAAACGTTGTAGATCTATGAAGACACACAAAATTTTCAACCCACGATAACATGAAAAAGATGTGGAATTTGAAAACGATTCCCTAGAAGAAGGGAGAGCTTACCGCTACGGTTCCAACGCAATCGACAACGGTCGATTCGGAGAATAGACGGAGGCTCAGGGGCTCAGAGGAGTTTTGCAGCCGTATGAGATGCTCTTAGTCGAAGAAACTGGAGAAGAAGCACGTTATTTCAATTAGACGTGACCCTAGTCCATTTAATGAAAAAAATAAAGTACATGGAATGTACTTTTGGAGTACACAGCATGTACCGGGCCTTTCTGTACTCTGCTTTATGATGCCTCCACATCACCCCAACAAGGTCGTGTGTGTGGCCTGAACATGTCTAGCACACGGCCTCGTGCGGCAAGGAAGTACAGGATGTGTACTCATAAAGTACATGACGTGTAGTTCAAAAATTTCCAGAAACTCCTTTTTTCTCAAAAACTCTAGGAAAAAAACATAACAGAAAAGGATGTTCGGGTTCTAAAAAACGTTCCACCTTAAAGAAATTCATCCCTAAATTTCCCAAGCAAGGCGTAGAAGGAGAAACCCTAAACAGCTTCGGCCACTGCGATCGTACATCGGCCTCCCTCTCCCAAGTATCGTTCTGTACTCGCCCGTGATTTCATAGAACCCGTATTAGAGGAACAGACCGACCCTAGAGAACCTTCGTACTGTGATTGACCATCTGGATGGGATGCTCCTCAAATGATGAATCCCCTTTGAGCTCAACCTCCTCAGGTTGAAAGACACGAGATGGGTCTGAAAGGTAATGTCAGAGATGAGAAATGTGGAAGACTTCGTTCATAGCCCGATACCTTTGAGGTAACTGCAACCGATAGGAAACCATCCCAACTCTCTCCAACACCTCAAGTGGCCTAACGTACCTCGGTGAAAGCTTACCCTATATCTGAATCCTCTTATGTCCCAACCTCAGTGCGACACGTAGGAAAACCTAATCACCGACCTCGAACTCCAGAGGTCATCTCCGTTGATCAGCATAAAACTTCTGTCGAGACAGTGTTGTAGCCAACCTCTTCCGAATTAACTCTATCTACATTGAGGTCTCCTGAACAAGATGAGGTCCCAGCAAAGCTGCCTCTCCTGCTTCCATCTAGTATAAAGATGATCGGCATGGCCTATTGTACAAAGCCTTGTAAGGTGCCATCTGAATAGTTTCCTGAAAACTATTGTTGTGGGAAAACTCTACAAGAGGTGTATTATTCTCCCAAGAACCTCCAAAATATAGAATGCATGCTCAGAGCATGTCCTCAAGCACCTAAATCATCCGCTCGGACTAGCCATCTGTCTGGGGATGGTAAGTTGTACTCAAAAGTACATGTTTACCCAAATACATCTGAAGCCCCTGTCAGAACCAATAAGTAAAACAGGTGTCCCTATCTGAAACAATGGAGTGCTAATCTCCATGCAGATGTACAATCTCTCGGATGTACAACTGCCCCATATCATCAACACTGAAGGTCTCCTTGATCGGAATGAAGTGATAAACCTTCATGATTCTGTCAATTACAACCCATACTACGTCTTTCCCTCGAGGTGACCTCGACAAACCAGTCACGAAGTCCATCGCGACTTCGTTCCACTTCCACTCAGGAATGGGTAACTGTTGTAAAGGCCATGGTGGTCACTGATACTTCGCCTTCACCTGATGACAAGTGGAACATCTCAAGAAGAAACCCGCAATGTCCCTCTTCATACCTGGTCACCAATACTGATGGTGTAGATCACGATACATCTTGGTGATGCTAGGATGAACTGTCCAAACTTAGGAATGAAAGTCCCGCATCAGCTCCTCACGTATGTCTACTGGCACCCATATGCATCCCAGAAATAAATGATTTCATCCTCACCTATGGTCTACCCAGGAAGAGGGTCCTCTCCTAACACACTTTTCCATAGGACAAGGCCTTCATAATTATATAGCTTCCTCATTCGTACCCGATAAAGAAGAGTAGAGGTAACAGCCACAGAAGAAAGAAACGTCTTCCCCTGACTCTCGTGAACCTCCAAATGAATCTCATAGAACAGATCCATAAGCTGCCACTCACTACTGGCCTCCTGAACTCCTAGTATCTAAATCCTCCTTCTCAGTGCATCAGCTGCAACATTTCCTTTCCTTGGCATGTAGGCAAGCTCAAAGTCAAAAGACTGAAGGTACTCAACCCACCTTCAATGTCTCAGATTCAGATCACACTGAGTGAAGATGTACTTGAGACTCTTGTGGTAATTAAACACCGTAAAGTGATCTCCTAGAAGATAATGTCTCCAACATCTTAGGTAATGGACAACAATTTCCATCTCCAGATCATGCGTTGGGTAAATTCTCTCACATGGCCTTAACTGCTGAGTCTCGTAAGCAACGACACCATCTCCCTGCATAAGCACAGCTCCAAAACTGATACCTAAAGCATCGTAGTAAATGTTAGAGCGCTTTCCCGACTCTGGAAAGACTAGTATCGGTACGGAAGTCAACCTCCTTTTCAGCTCCTGAAAGGCTGACTCACAAGAATCTGATCATAAGAACTTCTCCCATTTCTTGGTTAGACCTGTCAGTGGTGTTGCTAGGCGTAAAAATTCCCTTATGAAATGTATGTAGTATCCAGCCATCCCTTGGAAACTCCGCACCTCGAAGATGTTCTTTGGATTCTCCAAGGAAACTATAGCTCTCACTTTCTATGGGTCTACTGATACTCCTGCCTCATAGATAACCTGACCAGTGAAGTGAATATGGTCCATCCAAAAGTGGCATTTTGCGAGATTAGCATATAACTAATTCTCTCTCAGTGTAATCAAAACGATCTCAAGATGGGTAGCGTGGTCGTGTCGAGTGTGAGAGTACACCAAGATACCATCCATGAAAATAACCATGAAGGAATCTATGTATGGGTGGAACACTCGGTTCATCAGTGCCATGAAAACTGTAGGCATGTTCGTGAGACCGAACGACATAACCATGTACTCGTATAGACCATACCTGCTCCTAAAGGCTATAAGAGGTATATCGAATGGTCTAACATGAAACTAATGATAACTGAATCTCAAATCAGTCTTTGAGAACACCTAGTCTCCTCATAGCTGATCAAAGAGATCATCGATCCTTGGCAAGGGATATCGGTTCTTGACCATCAACTGGTTCAACTTCCCATAATCCACATAGAGCTTGAGGGTACCACCTACCTTCTTCGCAAACAGAACAGTCGAACCCCAAGGAGAAGTACTGGGTTGGATGAGACCATTCACCTGCAACTCCTCCAACTGCTTATTGAGCTCTTGCAACTCAGTTGTAGCCATCTTATAAGGAGTAATGGATACCGATTCCACTCCTGGCACGAGCTCAATCAAGAAGTCAACCTCACACTCTAGAGATAACCATAAAAATTCATCTGGAAAGACGTCTCTGAAACGATCCACCACTGGAGGAAAGTCAATCTGTGAAGTCCCCTGGTCATCCAAATAAAGGATAGCAATATGGGCTTTAACTCCCTCAACCAATGATGCTCTAGACCTTCTCATCTTTCCTGGACATCCCATTAACCTCTATAAAGAAAGGATCCACCCGCTGGTGATACGAAGCTCACTCTGCAGCTATAACAGTCGACGACTGCCTGGAAGGGAACTAACCAGTCCATTCTGATAATGACATCATAGCTCATCATCTCTAGGACATAGAAGTCCCATAAGAAGTGACACCTTACATCCTCAAGAGGGCACTCTCTAAATTGACGTATGCTAACTGCTCTAGTCCCCAATGGTGTGTCTAGAGTCAAAGTACCGGTAGAGGAAAAGATACAGAGCCCAAGGCTATCCACAACAACAACAGAGATAAAACTATACATAGCACCAGTATCAAAAAGAGCTAAAGATAAAATTGAGGCTACTAAGATCGTACCTAGAACTGTAGAAGGGTCGAGATCATGCTCCTGATGGGTCTGCTCCACAGCAAAAGTCCGGCCTATACCATGGCCCTGTGACCCTACCTAGCCACTCTGAGCTAATCCACTTTGCTGTCACTGATAGCCTGTTGATTGACTACCACGGTCATGACCTCCACCTCGTTCCGAACGGCCGAAAGAACTCCAGTTCCCAGAGTGGTGAGAAACTGGCGATGCATCACCTGAACGTGGGGTCATAGAAGAACCCCTACCACCAGCTATAGGTGAGAAGAACTGACAAAAATACGGAAGATGGCTCATATTGCCACAAGATCGGCACTCCATCGGGTCTCTCTGGCACTAAGACCTAGTATGCCCGCTCCTCCCACATTGGTAGCATACTACCTAGTTACTCGGAGATACATTCTGCCTACACTGATCTCCTCAAGCAGACTCCTTATAGTTCTTCCTGCTATCAGTAGGAGGAACACTAGATCTGGATGTTGAACCACCCTGGCTCATTGCTCCAGAATCCCTTAGATTGCGCTCAGTGATTAGTGCCTAGTTGAAAATAGAGGATATCTAAGTCAACCTGAAGATGTTCACCTATGAGCGGATGTCGTGCCTCAGACCATCCTCGAACTTCCGTGCAAGGAATAACTCATCACCTCCTGGAATAGGTGTGAAACGTTGCAGATCGGTAAAGAGAGATGAGTACTCCATAACAAAATTAGTACCCTGCTCTAGATTCATAAACTCCCAGGCTCGATCGGCCCTCAAAGTCTTCGAGTAGAAGTAATCGTAGAAGATGTGCCGAAACTCATCCCAAGTCATACACTTCTAGCGTCATGACTGTGATATCACCTCCCACCACCTCTTGGAAGAGTCTCGGAGTATATAGGTTTCGAGATTCACCCTCTTCTCTGGAGGTATCTAAAGATGATTGAAAATTGTCAGTGTGGCCTATAGCCACAACTCTGCAACTTGAGGTCCTCTATCCCCTGAGAAAGTAGGAGGATGATACTTCTGGAAAACCCACTTCCATTCTTCCATAGACGGGGCAGGAGGCGGTGCTTTCTGGAAATTATGCATCATCCTCATAAAATCTTTCCTAAACTGTGCATCGGCGCCTGCAACAGGTATAACTGCGAGTGCCAAGGCTGGCACAACATGAGGATCTGCAAGAGGTCCCTGATCCGCCATATTCGATATCTGATCACTGTCTGGTAGCTGATGTGCAACTGGAGGACGTCTCGGTGGAATAACTCTGAAAGGTCAAAAGCACACCTTATATTAGGATTATCAAATACTGAGAACACAAGAGTACAATAGGTGAAAATAAACATTCAAGTTTTACAAAACATGACTACAAGGCATGTATAAAAACTACACGTTGTGTTCATTCAAGTCATTCACATGGGCATGTACTTCTGCCATAACTAGTCGTGTAACGCCCAAACCACACGGCGTGTTTTCCCTGCACATGGCATGTACTTGAACTCTATTCCCCTTCCCGATTCTCCTTACATTTCTAACCCACATGGTCCTCTTAATCCTAGACTAAACGGCATATATGAACACTACAAGACATGTACTAGAAAAGGTTTCAATGACCCATGTCGTTAGTTACATGGCTAGCTACATGGATCACTCTACACGGCACATTTAATGGGAACCCGACGTGTACTTGAAGGTTTTCCCCGACCCGTGTTGTTCGTGACACGGCCGGGTACTTAGGATACAAGGCACGTTGTGAGAAAACAAGACATGACCTGTAAAGTCAAAGTTTATCAAACTGTGTCATTAGTCACATGGGTAGACACACAGTCACTACGACACGGCGTGTACTTACCAAACATGGTGTGTTCCTGAAGATTTTCCAGAACCCTGTTTTTATGCCCACACATTCAGTGACACGGTTTAACAACTACACGATGTGTATTCCTAAAGTACAAGCCGTTTATTTTGGTTTTTTTTTGGGCAGTAGCTTAGAAATTGAACCGAAGCCCAAAAAACACAAAAAACAAGCATGAAGGTGCCAAATTCCGATCCGTGAGGGCCCATACTCCACAAGAATCAAATCTTGGAATATCCTACATCTCATATACAATGAAAAAAAGTCAATGATCCACCATGTTCAAATTTATGAGGTCTCACAACACCTCAAGAATCAAAATTTTGTGTTCATTCTAGTAAATCTCTACAAAAACAATACCCCATAAAACAGCAGGTATTTCTATCAAGGAAACTATCACAACAGCATGCATATTTTACACATCATCTATCAACACATCATGCAATCACTAATTCATCCTAGATGGCATGGAAAAAATGCATGACATCTGATTTCTAGTAAGTTCCTATATGATGCATGAGATGGAATACTTTCATCTCATCAGGTTTCAACAGAAATAGAACCTTAATAATATCAATAGTAATAGCACAAATCATGTGAGTCACTCAAGGTGAAATCATATCAACTGTAAAAATTTCAAAATCTGGAGAAATTGCGATAAATGAGGTAGATTGGCCTTTCACTATACAAGGGTTAGCTAATCTCGGGCATAGCTTATTACCAAGTACCTATTTTGTCCTATCCCTCACTATAGGCTCTAAACAATAAGTCCAGAGAAAAGAATTCCTCTAATACCACGTTGTAAAGTCCCGATTTCGGAAGCCACCCATAGGTGCCCCGTACCCGGTTGGTCACATGGCCTCAAGCGCATTTCCCCGAATGCCAGAGGCTACCGACTAGCAGCGAGGGCCTTGGGTGTGATGGTGGGGAAACAATGCCCTCATTGGCAGAATACACAGGAAAAGTAAATAACACATGCAATAGAGGAAGCATTAAATATCCGACAACTGTAAACAGTGGAAGACTGAACAGTAAACAACTAGAGCACACATATTTATATAAAATTATGCATGATACATATATGTCTAGGAAATAATCCAATCAAGTAACAATGCTGAATACATTACTAAAGTAAATTATAAAAGAAAAGTAAACAGATAACTACTCACCATCGCAAGCCAAGCTTGGTCCCATGCTCTCCAGCTCCACAGTAAGTCAAGTACCTGAAGTAGAAGGGAGCTTTCCCTTATTTATACATGAAAAAACATAATCTGTTTGGGCCCAAAAGCATGACCTAAACAGGGTGTGAGACTAAATCCCAGTAGGCAACCACTCGAAGATCTGTGCATAACATTCAGTTGGTATATGGAAGGTAAAGTACAGTAAGCAGAAAGCAGTAAGCAGTAAACAAGATATTACTCAGTAGTAAATAATCTGCAGGTCAAACCAGTAACAAGGAAGAAAATAGATAACCACAAATAGGAAACCCTCTGGGAAGTACACTCATCCATCCCCTCTATTTCTATCCAAGAAGTACCAACAAACCTACGGGAAGTACACTCAGCCTAACCCCTCTGGATTGGTCATACAATTTTATAAGACTCTCTGAGGAAGCACACTCAATCAATTCCCCTTATAGTATAAGGTAGTTAGGGACTCTCAGAGGAAGATCACATGGTCAATTCCCATTTTATCCCCAAGGTCAAGATACTCTTTGAGAAAGCTCACTCGGTCCATTTTTCTTATAGCCTCAGGTCTATCACAGACTCTCTGAGAAATCTAACTCGGTCAATTCCTCCTATAGCCTAGAATGGTTTAAAGAAATTCAAAAAAATCAAAGACTCTATGAGGATGCTCACTCGGTCTATCCCCTTATAGTATATGAAGGTCAAGAATCTTTGAGTAAGCTCACTCAGTCTATGCTCCTGTAGTTTATAATTTCCAAGACACTCTAGGAAGCTCACTCGGTCTATCTCCTATAGTCTATAATGTCCAAGACTCTCTGAGGAAGCTCACTTGGTCTATCCCCGTATAGTCTATAGAACCATGTTCTCATGGCTCTATGCCAGTCAGTGCATAATAATGCTATATGGAAAAATTAAACCTACAGAGCTACTTGGCTAACCAGTCTACAACATCTCCAGCATTTCAAGAATCAACACTCTATCCTACGGTCACAAGGTATGGAAAACAGGTATAACGGCCGAAGGCTAAACAATACCAACTGATCATAACAAGAACAAGGCATCAAAAAAACATCAAAGCATAGAAATTATCCTCATAACTAACCAAACTACCTATACAAAATCATACAACCAAGGCAGAAAAACAACAGGGGGAAAACAGTGAACACGCAATAACCCGTTCAAGGGTATTGGTCCAATTTCCACATAATACTCATTAACATTGAATGGAATGTAACAAACCACCTATCCTGATGCTAGGAGATCAGTATACTTGAACTAGGAGGCTTGAATCTCCTTATAACGTCGTAAATCCATAAAAAACACAAAATGTTCAACCCACGATAACATAAAAAAGAGAAGAAATTGGAAAATGATGATCTAGAATAAGTAAGAGCTTACGGCTACAGATCCAACGTAATTGACGGCGGTCGATTCGGAGAATGGATGGTGGCTCAGGGGCTTGGAGGAGATTTGCGGCCGTACGGGATGCTCTCGGTTGAAGAAGATGGAGAAGAAGTGCATTCTGTCGATTAGATGCGACCCCGGTCTGTTTAATGAAAAAAAAAGTACATGGCATGAACTTTTGGAGTACATGTCATATACTAGGACTTTCTGTACTCTGCTTTAAGTAGCCTCCACATCACCCCTACATGGCCGTGTGTGTGTCCTGGACACAACTAGCACACAGCCTCGTGCGACAAGGATGTACACGGCGTGTACTCATAAAGTACACGGCGTGTACTTCAAAAATTCCAAAAACTCCTCTTTTCTCAAAAACTCTATGAAAAAAACAGACCTGAAAAGATGGTCAGGGTTCATACAATAATAATGGATTAAATATTTGGAGAAGTCATTCATGGCATTAGGATGTGGTGAAAAGGACAAGGTTGCACTTAAAATGTATTTTCTTAATGGAGATACTGATCAATGGTGGTCATTGAACTAGAATACTTCACAAAAATATAAAATATAAATCATGGATTCGAAATATTTTAAAGACACGTTTATTTTCCAAATATATCCTTTATTATGAACAAACTAAGATAAATAGAATATTCATTATTTTGATAAAAATAGGAATAATTAGTTGTAGATTTTGAATCTACCATTACAAGGTTGTCCATATATTCTATAGATTACATATGCAACATAGAGTTCATGATTGACCACTTCTATGATGTTCATATTCCAAATCTCAAAAAATCACTTCTTTCTCAGACTTTTTCATCATATGAAGTGATAGTTTTCTATTTCATAAAAACGGAGAAAGATTTATAGAGATCATATATATATCAAAGGAAACAAAGAGAATAATATGTCTTCTAATCATAATGAAAAAACAAAATGAGTTAAATAATAAGAGAATGAAGGATTTTACTGCATGTAAAAATTGTGGATGGAAATACCCAGATAATTTTTTGAATGGAATGAGTGTCTGTTATATGTGTAGATATAAAGGCCACTATGTTTGTGATTGTAAGGGAATAAATAAAAAATCCAATGTATAATGCTTCCACTATAAGAAAAGTGGATGCTATGAAAACAAATTCCACAAGTATCAAGGGAATGTATCATATAATAAGCTAAGGGATCATGGTCAAACATATACTATTGATAGAACTAATGTTGGATGATTAATGTGATAGTGTATTTGGATCTACGAAATATGTTGCCAAAATATTTTATTGATGATTTTATCCTCATAAGTATTAAGGAATATATATGGACTGTACTGTAATATTTTTCATCAAATATTAGACATCATATGTTAAATGGTTCTAAGAAAAGTGATTAAGTAGAAATTTGAAGTTTTTAGAAGACACATGGTTGATGGAAGGAAACAACTTAATATGTTAGTGATGTTGAGGTAATGTATAAAGAACCGGACTTAAAACATTACCTAATCATGAATTAAATGAATAATTCACATAGAGAATATTTTTAGGTTTAGAGTTTTAGAGAATTAGGATATAAGTATTACATCTAAAAAGATTACAAAGTAGTCACTTCTACTAAGTTTCCATAAAATATAAACTCTTAAAAAGAAACATTTCTAGTTCCATGTTTTAGATATCATGTCTTTCCTTGATCCCATCCTTGACCCTATTCATCTTTAAGTTATATGGAAAACATTTCAAAAAACATGGGATGAGCATAAAAATCCCATTAAAGGATACACAAAGAAGGAAAACTGTTATTTTTTCAAAACAACAAGTAATCCATGAATACTTTATCAAAATAATAATTTTAAACTTTATGAAGTAGTATATACTCTTCACTAAAAAAATATCACTACTTATCCTTTGTAACCAAATGATTACCATAAACCCATATAAAGAACATTGACATATAAAGGTAACTTGGGACCTAAACATACTCAAATGGAATAACCATATGGTCGACTTCCACACATATCACTACATGGAATAGCCATACGGACGACTTCCATACCCAATGCATTAGAGGTTATAATCTAACCACCCATCCTGGTATTCACGGCACCACCCATCATATGGTTTATCACATAACCACCCGTCAAATTTCCAAGTACCATTACAAAATCATAATACATAATACAAATATAATGGAAAGAAATCATTTCCACATTTCAATCACAATATATCACTTAAATATATTGAAATAAAAAATCCATTATCAAAACCATTTTCAAAACCAAAATACATAAAAGAGTATATGGAATTTTATTTCTTTTAAAAACATTACGGCTTATTAAGGAAGCCAAAGGTCAAATAGTACTCACGCCGGCGGAAAAGGTCGTTGTCACCATGTACGTTAAAAGAAACATTCCTTTTTGTCATTCAGTAAAATGCTTCGTAGAAAAATATTCCCTTTGAATGAAATGAAAATTCAAAGTTGTTTATAAAGCGTATCAAAGAAAGTCTTGTATTAGAACAAAATATGCCTCAATGAAAGGAGATTGAGACGAAAACCCTTAGAAAGTCGGTATTCTTAGATTAAGGATAAATCAATTACATAATTATGTGTCACAAATATAAATACACCCAATATAAGAGGATATTAAGTGTAAAACAATCAGAGGTCATCCACACATATTCATAGTATGACATAATCAATAAGTAGAGGTTTAACCCAAAGAATTGAAATTGGGTTAAGAAGTTCCCTTACAGAAATTCGACAGCCTAACGGCGTCATTTTAAAATTCAGAAAATGAGACTATGAGAGATAAAAAGGGTATCTCATCACTTGGACATATAATTTACATAAGTAAGGATATATAAGAACATATCCCAACATAAGAATATGTAAATTAAATGACCTAACAAAAAGAAGTCTTTTAAAAAGAGGATGGTGAATGGTTCCCTTACCGATTTGGGTAACTTTCGAAACGTACACCCCATGAAAGAATGGTCATACAATGAAGATGTAAATACCCATAAATTAAATTATATTACACAAATAATGAAATCATGGGCAGTACATACACCACACAAATGGAAATAGTGGAAAATTTAGCATGAATCTCACGGGATCAAAAAGTGAGACAAAAACCCCTTACCCCGTTGTGATCAATCGAGTCGTATGACCAAATGATAATAAACACCAAATTAATCACATAATACCATGAATATAAATATAATTATTATAATATATATGAAAGTTCAGTACACAATACACCACATTCAATAAATAAGTAGCGAACAATTGAAATCTCATAGAATTAAAAGTGAGATAAGAAATCCCTTATGAAAATTTGGCAGCCTAAAGGCGCCACTTAAAACATCCAAAAAATGGATTGATGAGATCAAATAGGGTCTCTAATCATATTAAAATAAAAATTACAGCAATTTTAATATAAAATAACATACCCCGACATAAGCAAGAGGGGCTTAAAGTAAGTGACATAAAAGAGAGTACTTAAAAAGAAAGAGAGAGGTAGGACCCCTTACCTCAAGTCCGACTTGTCTTGTTCGTTTCTTTATATTACTGAATAATAAACTTTGGTCAATTTATAATTTCTTAAGGACCTACTTTAAAATTATTATTCAGTTCATATCACATATAATAATTTTATAATAATTGGTTAATAATGTGAGTTCATATCAGACGTTTTTGTCAATGTTCGGTACATGAGTCAAAATTGAACTTGTTGGAAATGCATTTTCCATGTAGTTATAGGTAAATCATCTCTAGAATAGTATTAATGATTTAAATATCATATATATCCGTTATATATTCATTTTATACTATTCCATAACATTTGGAGATAAAAAATGAAATGCACCGTTCATGGAGACGAAAGGCCGTACGTACGCAAGAACGCTACTTTCATTTCTTTGTCATATTAATGGAATTAAAACTAAATGAGATATATATATTATAATTCCAGAATGATATCAATCATATAGATGTAATATATGACATATATATCCATTATATATATGTACTTATAATAGTACATGACTTTTGGATATAAGAAATGAAATGTATCGTTCATCGAGATGGTAAGTCGTACGTACACATGAACGCTACTTCAATTTCTATTTCATAATTTAATGGAATGAAAACATAATGATACATAGTTATATTATAATAAAAGTATAATATAATATATAAAATCGTTAAATCCATCCTTTATACATCCCACATATGGCATTAACTATTCAAATCACTTTGAGGGGGTGGTAGTCCGCACTTCCAAAAATGAAATTATAGCATTTACCCATTATGGAAATCATAAAGGTACGGAATAAATGAAACATAGAGAAGCATAATGAATACATAAACATATTTTATATATCATATATAAGTACAGTGACATATTAATGGCCACCATGAGTGGTGTTAAAAAGAAGATTGAACAATCATCGTTTTGTGAGGCCGAAATTTTTCATCCACAGAAATAGTATGTTCTTTAACCATTAGACGGAGGTGTGTGTAAGTCTAGCTTGAATAATTTGAATAAAAACATCCTTGTATATTTAAGATACTGTTTTTGTTACAAAATAAAGGAATCAAAAGAGTTTAGGGGGTTGGATAAGCAAGATAAAACAAAAGAACATAAGAGAAGCCATTACCTTCAAATCAGATTACTCATTTTGATTTGAGCTCAAAGGCTTCCTTGGAAAGACTTCTGCCCAATGTGTGGCCTCTAGGAGTAATAGAGTGATGTGGAGAGACAATATGAGCATATGTTGGATGATCCAAGGGCTTTAGAGGTGTGGTTAAGGAGGTAGAGGTGGGGGCCTTTTATAAGAGGGAGGAGGGGCATTCTGGGAAAGACTTGAAAAGTTACTTTATTATAAAATGATTTTCGAATATTAAAGGTCCCACAATTATATATTTCAAGGATAGGGTGATACGGGTTCTAAATACACCCATCCAATAGATTTTAGAAAAGTCTAAGTCTTATATTTTACCTTATCTTTTCATTTTATTTAAATAGTTCATTAATGAGGTAATCACTGCATCATCATGGCGTCCTAAATAAATTAATTTATTTAAAAAATTATAAAAAAATACTGTGATATAGGAAATCATTTTATCTTTCCAATTAATATTTATAGTCAAAAATATTACTAGTATAACCCCATGAATTTTTTTTTAGTAAAACAATTCATGTCTGTGACATTTTTATTTTAGCTTTAAATAAAAAGTTATTGATGTCATTTTATTACCCAAGTGGCTCCATGGGGTCCCCAAGTTGACCCATGGATTGAATTGGTCAGACATGACTCATAAAATAAGTGTAGGACATGTTTCAAGGTCATTTCATATTATTATAACATTATCTTTACCATAAATTACACTAATTACCTTTAATAACGATTAATAAAACTTAAAAGCAACTATTCACCAAAAATTATTTTCATCCTATTGAAGCACATTTTACATCCTAATGACAACCATGTATGTTGGATTTTTGAAATTCAAATCATAGAGGTGGTAAAATTTCATTTAAACGAAAAATCCGTTTTTTTAACTACCACTTAGGGGTTTCACTATTCATCAAAAATTGAAGTTTTTCAGAAAAATACCAAAAATTCACCCTAAGATATATTTTATATTCCAAATTCCAAAATGATGTCTATTTTAAAAAATTCAAAACATATAAGTTGCATTAATCAATTTAATAATTAATTCTCGTTGTCAAAACAAATAGCGTGTTTTTAAGAAACAAAATATATCAAAATATTGACACTTGTTTATGTCCAATTTCAAAGTGAAATTAATTCCAATGAACAACATTGGATTAAATGGTAAAAATATATTTTAACTAAAAATTAAACCCAATTAAAAAGATCATTTATCCATATAAATAAATTACATTAAAATGAGGTTTTAAATTAAAATACAACATTTTCACTAAAAATGATCTTTATCGGAAAACTAACAAAAATTTACACAAAGTAAATTTTGATGTCCAGATTCAAAAGAAGGATTTTATTTGGTCAAATATAACATATAAAATTTTCAAAAAGTATATTTTAAAAAAATCACCATCAAAAGGCGTTTAAATGACCTTTTAAATAATATTAGAAGATTTATGCTAAACATTGGATTCATTTGCATTTTAAGCCTCTAAAATTTATTTGGATAAATGAAAAAATATTCGACAAGAATATATAATAATTTTTTAGTTATTTCTATTAATTCCCTCCATTACAATGGCTAGGATTTAACTACCATTTAAAATAATATTATTTTATTATTAGATTCCAACGTAAGATTTCAAAGAAACTCGTTGTTGCATATTGGGTACGCCATCGAACATAGAATCCCCTTTAAAGTAATATTAATATTCTATTCACAAATATTAATAAATATGAAAAATTAATATTCTTTATTTACCTGGGGTGTTACATCCTTCCCCCCTTTTGGGAATTTCTTCCTCACAATTTTAAAATTGGGCTTGGAAACTTCATTGAGAACCCCACATCGAAAAAGGAGTAAATTAAACTATCACTTTAAAAGAACGAAAGAGAAATACAAAGGTTCATGAGTTAACCCATACTAGGATTCCATGTAGGAAAACATGGATACCGAAGAAAAAAAAGGGGTTAAGTTCTGATGGAGAGTGATAGAAACATGTTTAGGAGAAAGTTAACCACCAGAAAATCAAAAACTTGTGATGGGTTAAACAGTATTTGATTCCCTAGTAGGAAAAGTTAACAGACAACATTTGAGTTTTAAGTTACTTTTCTTTGAGTAATTTATTTATAATATTAAAAAAATCATAAGGAAACATACTTTCTTGTCGTTTATACGTTCATCTCTTACTAGATTGCTTACACAAACTCATTTTTTCCTCCAAAAGATGAGTATTTTGGATGACTTGTTCACATTAAGAGGGCTATAATCAACTTCTAGAGAATAACCTAATCCACAAAAGAGAACTATATATTTCCCATGTCGTTAGACCTTAACCAAAACAAAAATTATTTGAACAAGATCAGATAATCCACAAAAGGATAATCCTTTATAAAAAGAAAATCTATTCTTAATCTCCAAAATTTGTCCAACAAAACCCAAAGTTCAACGAAGACCATTCGATAAACAATTTTTCCATAAAATTATTCAAAGTAAACCAAACTAATATTGAAAAAAAATATTTTATGGATTTAATCACATAGTCTTACAAGGTAAAAATTAACATTTGTCTCCAAATAACATCAGTTGCTCTTAAAGTCTCATATTGAAAAGTAATTAACCTAATTATATATCCTCCATGATAGGTAAATAATTTCCTAGATAACCCAAAATAAATTATTCTTGATTCATAAAATTATATAACTATAATTAATTTGTCATACTAACTAGGGAATTCACGTATTCCAGTGGTAGGTGATAAATACTAGTTGCACTTTGGTTGTAGGTTTGATTCCCACGACTTTGTCTGGCATGATGGGTTGTCACACGGTCTGTGTGTTGTCCTTTTTCAAAAACTATATAATTCTAAAAACATTCCCCAAAAAGAGATAAAATCATCAAAAGTAACCATAACATAATTTAACCTCAATTTTATCTCATGCCATTCATTTTCCATCATAACATATAGTAACCCATAATTACCTCAAAAGTAAGGATCATATAAAGCCTAATGGTTACCTTTATAATTATTACCTGAACTTCCACATTGAGTTGGTCATCTCGTACATGATTCATTAGATAACTCACCAGGGATGAAGTCTTTAATCATGACTCATGATAGTTGGTTTAGAATAACCACAAGATTTCTCATTGAGTCCCCTATTTCATCCAGTCTCTTAATCAGAGAACCATCACAGTTTCCATCAAAATCATTGTCACATTAGTGCCTGGTAGATCCATCCATTTACTAAACCAAAAAGTTAAGTGTGAGTATATCATTATAATCATAATATAATACTAAGATATAATTATTCATGTTATCTTAAACACATTCACTTTACCTAAAACTATGACCCTTTCTGAAATCCTAACCATTATGGTAATGTCACTTGTGCTTAAAGGATACCTTAACCTCTAAAGTTATCTAGACCATCCTTTGATACCAACTATAAGGACCTGGCCTTAAAACATTACATAATCATGAATTAAATGAATAATTCACATAGAGTAACTTTTCAGGTTTAGATTTTTAGAGAATTAGGACATAACTATTACATCTCAAAAGATTACAAAGTAGACACTTCTACAATGTTTCCATAAAATAAAAACTCTTAAAAAGAAACATTTCTAGTTCCATGTTATAGATATAATTTATTTACTTGATACCATACTTGACCCTGTTCATCTTTAAGTCCTATGGAAAACATTTCAAAAACTTGGGATTAGCTTAAAAATCCAAGTAAAGGATACACACACAAGGAAAACTGTTAGTTTTATAAAACAACAAGTAAACCATGAATACTTTATCAAAGTAATAATTTTCACCTTTATGAAGTAGTATATACTCTTCACTAAAAAAAATATCACTACTTATCCTGTTTAACCAAAATATTACCACAAACCCATATAAAGAACACATAACATATAAAGGTAACTTTGGACATTAACATACTCAAATGTAATAACTATACGGTCGACTTCCACACATATCACTACAAGGAATAGCCATACGGACGACTTCCATACCCAATGCATTGGAGGTTATAACGTAACCACCCGTCCTGGTATTCACGGCACCACCCATCATATGGTTTATCATGTAACCACCCATCAAATGTCCAAGTACCATTACAAAATCATAATACATAAAACAAATAGAATGGAAAGAAAACATTTCCACATTCCAATCAAAATATATCACTTAAATATATTGACATAACAAATACATTATCAAAACCATTTTCAATACCAAAATACATAAAAGATTATATGGTATTTAATTTCATTTAAAAACATTACAGCTTGTTATGTCCTAATTCTCTAACAGCGCTAAGCAAAAACGCTGATAAAGGATACCCTATATCAGCGCTAATATTACAGCGCTGAAAAAGCTAATTTTTATCAGCGCTTTCTTAGCGCTGATAATAGTAATATTTATCAGCGCTAGAAAAGCACTGATTAATATGATCTGTATCAGCGCTAAAATATTAGCGCTGATACAGAACACCTCTATCAGCGCTCAAATTTCAGCGCTGATATAGGGTATCCTTTATCAGCGCTCAAAAAGCGCTGATAAAGAGACCCGGTATCAGCGCTATAATTGTAGCGCTGATACGGGGAATCTTTATCAGCGCTTTTCTAGCGCTGATAAATCATAATATTTTCAGCGCTAGAAAAGCGCTGATAAAGCTAGATTTTATCAGCGCTATAATTTTAGCGCTGATAAAGGTAGCCTTTATCAGCGCTTTTTTAGCGCTGATAAAACCTTAGTCGACTTTTTTATAAAGTCGGTCGCACAGTGCCCTCGTTTTATCGCAGCTAAAGCTCTCGTGGAACCGTAACCCTACTACTCTTCTCCCGAATACTGCTGCTGTGTTCGCTTCACCGGAGCTTGCCGCCCTCGGTACAGTCGCCGTCCTCCGCCGCCCGCAACACCCTCGGCCGACCTCCACCGCCTGCCGCCCTCGGCTGCCCACAACGCCCTCGGCCGTCGTTCTCTGCCGCCCTCGGCCGCCCTCCGCCGCCCTCGGCCGCCCTCCGCCGCCCTCGGCCGCTCTCTGCCGCCTTCGTCGCCCTCCGCCTCACTCGGCCGCCCTCGGTCGCCCTCCGCGGCCGCCTTCCGCAACCTGCAACGCCCTCGACCAACTAAGGGTATGAATTCTATTCTAGTTTTATTTATTTGTTTCAAACATTCATGGAATCCCTTCAAGTTGTTATGGAATGTATAAAACCTACTAGAATTTGTCTTATGTAATGGAGAGTTGAGGCATGGTGTAGTTTAATGTCCTAAAACCAGGACCTTTGTGCAGGTTTCCATTTTGTTCTGATAAGGAGGGGAAATGATTCACCCTTTTCACTATAGTATAACCAAGAATGTTCTACCATAATCATGCATGAGGGGGGGGGTGGTAGATGTAAATTTTAACCCAGGGGTTCATGAATCCAAGGATTGATATGGTACTTAAATGTCATAGGGTGTTTGATGGTAGTAAAATCCATTATTGAGGACGAAATTGTCTTTGGTTGACATGCCTTTTTAGTGGGAAACATATGCAGATCCACCAGTGCATATTGTGATTAGTCAAATAAAGGTGACCTTAGGACGATGACCGCTCATTTCCGATGGCCATGGAAGGATATGAGGATTAAGTCCTTTTTGTGCATAGTGTATGGTTTTTGAAAGGAAGAGGCCTGAACATGAAAGGGTAGATGCAAGTCAAGATTTCCTAGTGAAAATGATAGAGATGTTTTCTCTTATAACGATGTGGTAAGGTTCCCTTATGTAGGACCGACCCATGCATAGGGACAGAACATTGGCCACACAGTTTAATGTCTTGTTATAAGGACCTACCTATATTACATCCTCCCATACAAATTTAGATTATTCATGGGAGTGGATAATTTTTTTCATAAGATATCACTAGTGGGGAAAACCTCACATTTCACTCCACTATGTAGATTTATTTAATTCATGGGAGCACAAGGGGAAAACAATCTTTATTGTGTTTAAAATTTCATCTGTAGATTTGGCTCCGACATAGTGACAATGGGGAAATTTATGTCTCATGAATAGACCCTAAATATGATGTTTATGTATCACCATGTTTCTTGTGATGGAAAGAATCAAGCTGTACATAGATATTTTAAGTTAAAACTACATGCATGGGTCTAACCCACACAAAGGGAGGGGGAATGTTTAGTTTTTGGGGTGTCTAGACTAGAACATAATGACTTAGGCATTACTATAGAATCAAACCAACTATAGTACTTGAAATCATGCATTTTAGAATCATGCAATTAGAACTATGGTAGAACTTTTTAGTGTCATATTGTGGGGACTGATTCCTTGAAAATCCTGAGTAACTTAATGGAAAATCAGTCTAAGATAATTTGACATGCGCTGGACATGAAGGTGGAGAAAGGTGTAGACTATGACACCAGGGATTCTCAAATCGATAAGAATAAGTCCATGCACGCAACTTTTTACCATGCACGCAACTCTCTTTACAAACTCCTATTGAATGCAATTCTACGCGATTCAAAGCCTCATATTTTCTATAAAAGTTGAGATACTAAATTAAGGGGGTATCCTATTATTTATAATCGTTTCTGAACATGAACACATGTTTATCCCAAAGTGTGTAAAACCATGTTTGATGTCACATTAGGTGCATATGTATCTTTTTCTCCTAATAGAGTGATAGATAATCATCTTTTTAGTGAATCTAATATTCTTTTTTATGAATCTTGATTATAGGTTAGACTACTTGATCTCCTTCCAAGGAAGTGGTTCCCTTCTACTGTATTTGGAAGTCTTCTTTTGTGTACTTGAACCATAAATACTAATATTTGAGATTCAAATAGGATGAAGATGAATAAAGATTGGATGGATTCTAATCGTTTAACAATAGAGTACGAGAACGGAGTGAAAGAGTTCATCAAGTTTGCAAAGGATCACACAAAGGATCCTTCTCAAATCCTTTGTCCGTGTTTACGTTGTTGTTATTCTAGACTACTTACTCCAGAGGAGTTGGAAGAACATTTGATATGTCACGGAATAGATCGGAGTTATAAATGTTAGAATAAACACGGAGAAAAAGCGAATGTAGCTACTGGATGGGATAAAACTGCGTTTTATGGATCGTCAGATATGAATACAAATATAGATAATGAAGAAGACCGTATGGAGGATGTGATTACAGATGTCAATGATGATGAAGATCGTATTGAGGAAATGACAAAGACAATTCAAGATGAACCCCGTGATTGCCCAAAATTGTTTGAGAAGTTAAAGAGTTGTGCAAAGACGCCATTGTATGCTGCTTGCACTAAGTATACAACATTGTCAGATGTACTAAAGTTGTATAAATTGAAAGCAGGCAATGGATGGAGTGATGTCAGTTTTACGGAACTACTTGCTCTCTTGAATGACATGCTTCCGGAAGATAATGAGCTCCCAAGCCGGACGTATGAAGCTAGACGAATGCTACGCTCGATGGGAATGATTTCTGAAAGAATACATGCCTGCCCGAAAGACTGTATATTGTTTCGAAAGGAGAACAAATCACTTACAGAATGCCCAAAGTGTGGTGCTTCTCGATACAAGAAAGATAAATCCAATCCTACGAAAGTTGTATGGTACTTTCCAATCATTCCAAGGTTTAGGCGTTTATATGGAAGTAAAGAAACTGCAAGACAATTGTCGTGGCATGCAGATAAAAGAAATAAAGATGGGTTATTACGTCATCCGGCCGACTCTCCTCAATGGAAGAAAATTGATCATGAGTATCCTGAATTTGGAAAAGAGCCGAGAAACCTTCGTCTTGCGTTATCTACAGATGGAGTGAATCCTTTTGGTTTTCAAAGCAGCACTCATAGTACATGGCCTGTTATGTTGCTAAATTATAACTTGCCACCCTGGTTATGCATGAAGCGAAAATTCATCATGTTATCTATGCTTATATCAGGACCAAAACAACCAGGTAACGATATTGATGTTTATCTGACTCCTTTGATCGAGGATTTGAAGTTATTGTGGGACTCAGTTGTAATGTTGTATGATGCTTATAAAAGTGAATACTTCACGTTGAGAGCGATGTTGTATGGGACAATAAATGATTTCCCTGCTTATGGAAATTTGTCAGGCTATAGCATTAAAGGAACTCAAGGGTGTCCTGTGTGCGAAGAAGATACAGAATCAATTAGGTTGAAACATTCATCGAAATATGTGTTTCTAGGACATCGTAGATTTCTACCTCATCAAAGGGTCGCTCTCTTGTTTAAAATGGACACTACTTTAATTGGAAACAACTGACCTACGGAAATCCGACCGGACGCATCCGGATTGCCTTCATTCTTTAGGAGAAGGATCCACGGGTCCTTGGTGACGTGTACGAGTCAACCCTGCCTTAATCCGAGGCACGGTGTGACCGCTACCACCCAAAGAGTCGCTCTCTTGTTTAAAATGGACACCACTTTAATTGGAAACAACAACTGACCTACGTAAATCGGACCAGACGCATCCGGATCGCCTTCATCCTTTAGGAGAAGGATCCACGGGTCCTTGGTGACGTGTACGAGTCAACCCCGCCTCAATCCGAGGCACGGTGTGACCGCTACCACCCAAAGGGTCGCTCTCTTGTTTAAAATGGACACCACTTTAATTGGAAACAACAACTGACCTACGTAAATCTGACCAGACGCATCCGGATTGCCTTCATCCTTTAGGAGAAGGATCCACGGGTCCTTGGTGACGTGTACGAGTAACATGCAAGAATGATGGACCACATTTCTTTGGCCTTTGGACAAAAAAACCAGTAAAATCTCCAAAATACCTTCATATCATGCATGAACCAGTAAAATCTCCAAAATACCTTCATATCACGCAGTTCTGAAAAGAGTCACTATTTAAAAGAAAGTCACAAATTTAGATACATCTCTAGATGGTCAGTTGTTGATTTCACTTAAAAATTAGTCCATTTTTAACAAAACAGTGACACTGTGAGTGGTGTCGGCCACACCGGGCCTCGAATTGATGTAGTGTTGAATCGTACACGTCACACATGAGTCATTGATCATTGTGAAAAAGTATCAACGCAATCAGAAGCCGTTAGATCGATTTGGCGTATGTACGTAAAATATTGTCCATTTTAAACTAAATACATACACTTGGAGTGATACCGGTCACACCGCGCCTCGGATTGAGACCCCACCCTTTCCCCTCGGCTGTCAAAAATCATAACCAGATAGTCGAAGGGTGATTTTGATAGCCGAGGGGAAAGGGTGGGGTCTGAAGACATTGTAGGATATGTCGAAGGGTGATTTTGTGTGTGACCGGTATCACTCCAAGTGTATGTATTTAGTTTAAAATGGACAATATTTTACGTACATACGCCAAACCGATCTAACGGCTTCTGATTGCGTTGATACTTTTTCACAACGATCAATGACTCATGTGTGACGTGTACGATTCAACACCGCATCAAACTGAGGCCCGGTGTGGCCGACACCACTCACAGTGTCATTGTTTTGTTAAAAATGGACTTAATTTTAAGTGAAATCAACAACTGACATACGGAAAACCGACCAAACCCATTGGGATTCTATTGAAACTTAAGGACAACTATCCATGGGTCAAATGTGACGTGTAAGATTCAACCCCGCCTCAATCAGAGGCGCGGTGTGACTGGTATCACTCCAAGTGTATGTATTTAGTTTAAAATGGACAATATTTTACGTACATACGCCAAACCGATCTAACGGCTTCTGATTGCGTTGATACTTTTTCACAACGATAAATGACTCATGTGTGACGTGTACGATTCAACACCGCATCAATCCGAGGCCCGGTGTGGCCGACACCACTCACAGTGTCACAGTTTTGTTAAAAATGGACTTAATTTTAAGTGAAATCAAAAACTTACATATGGAAAACCGACCAAACCCATTGGGATTCTATTGAAACTTAAGGACAACTATCCATGGGTCAAATGTGATGTGTAAGATTCAACCCCGCCTCAATCAGAGGCGCGGTGTGACCGGTATCACTCAAAGTGTATGTATTCAGTTTAAAATGGACAATATTTTACGTACATACGCCAAACCGATCTAACGACTTCTGATTGCGTTGATACTTTTTCACAATGATCAATGACTCATGTGTGACGTAACATCGCATCAATCCGAGGCCCGGTGTGGCCGACACCACTCAAAGTGCCTCTCTTTTGTTCAAAATGGACTTATTTTTAAGTGAAATCAACAACTGACATGCGGCAAACCGACCAAACGCATTTGGATTCTGTTGAAACTTAAGGGCAATGATCCATGGGTCAAATTTGACGTGTAAGAGTCAACCCCGACTCAATCCGATGCCCGGTGTGGCCGACACCACTCAAAGTGCCTCTATTTTGTTCAAAATGGATTTATTTTTAAGTGAAATCAACAACTGACATACGGGAAACCGACCAAACGCCTTAGGATTGTGTAAACACTTTAGTACAATGATCCATGGGTCATATGTGACGTGTACGAGTCAAACCTGGGGTGGATTACATGGCTTTCCTACATGGAATATATCCCACTACACGTCTTTAATGAGCCAGCTACGCAGTTTATCCCTTGTACAGATACACAGGAAGAATCACACGAGATCGACGTCATGTACTAACATAGGGCAAGGGTGCATAAGAGGACACAAGATCAAAGGGTAACACGTATATGTTTTTTAACATGCCATGTAATTTCCTATTGATATGACATGTATATTCACACAGGCAGCTGAACATTGGAGTTACCCAGGGTAAAGCGACAAGGCATGTGACCCTTTAAATGACACATAAAACCTGGGGTGGATTACATGGCTTTCCTAAAGTATTGTATATTTGGGTTATTAGATTCAATAAAAAGAATATATTATAAATCATAAGAAACTGTTTACTGAGAGATCTAATTGAAATCAATGGATATGATTACTTATTTAGTCACTATAATTGTGATATTTTTCAATTATTCAACAACTTGAACCAAATATTTCATATTTTAGAAAAATATACTGATTATACTTCATTTAATGGCATCTATGAGTGATTGTGGAATACAATTAGATGTAGGGATGTTCCTGCCCATGTCAAATGAAACATGATATCTAATCCTCTAATTCAAGAAAGCCTATAGGTCATAGTTTCTTCTCTCATGTTCTGATCTGACAATATTATCTATTTTTGATTCGGTTGGTATATTATTATTTAGTCCAAACCTTGATGTTGGTCAAGATTTCTAGTTTTGTTGTCATTTTATTCCATTCACTGTAAGTTTTCATCATTTTAATTTTCATTATTCTATATTTTTCCTTCATTATTTTCAAAAAAAATAATTCTTAAGATACAAAGATATCATGTTTTGGAAATGTTTGCTTCATTATTCTTTTTCATTTCAATTCTTATATGATATTTATTCTATCATTCAATTTAGGTGGTCTTCCTCTTCCATGAAACTAGAATTCTAGAACAAGATATTCATTAATTCACAGAATTTATTCAAAATTATTATACAATTATGAAATAAAAAATGTATAATTTTATAATTTGTTGAACTTTACCATTCAAATCCAAATAAGGTATTCATTTTATTTAGAACTTTTACTGGTTTTATGGTTACCATATTCATTTTATGTCTCAAATGAGAACTAAGCATTTAATATTTTCAAAGTGATGATTATTATCCAAATACTGATTTTCTTCTCTATGTCTTGATTTAGTTGTAGTCATATTAGCATGTTATTTGTTAGTGTAGTACATTTGGATGAAAATTTTTGTATAATAGCGATATTATCATGTGTTTGGGTTGCACAATTCAATTTAATTGTGTATCGGGGGGTCTTTCAGGCATCTGACAGATGAGATTTGGAGGGGTTCTAGTGTGGGGGGTCTAGTGCTGGCCAGGATCTATCTAGGTTGGGAGGAGGTCTTTATAGAAGCAGGGTGATCTGTCCAATAGGGGGTCTAGTGTGGTGGGGGGTTTGTATAGGTGGGGAGGGGGATCTGTCCAGGTGGGGAGGGGTGTCTTTCCAGCATGGGGGTCTGTCTAGGAGGATCTGTCCAGGTAGGGAGAGGGTGTTTGTCTAGCAGGGGGTATTTTTCCATGTGGGGAGGGGTGTCTATTACAGGGGGTCTATCCAGTGCGGGGGGGGGGGGGGGGGGTCTACTGGGGGGATCTGTCTAGGAGGATTTATCCAGCAGGGGGTCTAGTGCGGGGCGGGGGGTCTTTCCGACAAGGGGATATTTCCTTCTGGGGAGTGGGTGTCTAGTGCAAGGGGATATTTCCATGGGTGTCTAGTAGGGGGTCTAATGTGGGGGGGGTTTCCATGGGGAGGGGGAATCTATTCAGCAGGGGGTCTGTCCAAAAAGGGGAATCTTTCCATGTAGGTATGGGGTTTCTAATGAAGGGGGTCTATCCAGGGAGTATTCAGCTGGGGGGTCTAGTTCATGGGGATATTTCCAGGGGAGGGGGTCTACTGTTGGGTGTGGGGGGGATTTTTTCCGAGGATGGGTGTCTAGTGTAGTGGGGAGAATATTTCAATAGGTGGGGCTATAGGTGTAGTTGGGGGGTCTATTGTTGGGGGGATCTGTCTAGGTGAAGGTGGGGATCTTTCCATCAAGGAGTTGGGTTCTTTCCAGGGGAGGGGTGATCTATCCATTAGTGGGGTTCGAGTTCATGGTAGGATCTATCCTATTGATACTGGTTTTTGTGCAGGTCTGTGGTTGGTTTTTGTGCAGGTCTGCTCGGCTGGCTGTACTAGTGCAGGTATTTTATTAGCAGCAGGCAGGGATTTAACAGCGCTTTTTTAGCGCTGTTAAAGGCGACATTTAACAGCGCTAAAAAAGCGCTGTTAAAGGAGATATTTAATAGCGCTAAAAAAGCGCTGTTATATGCAACATATAACAGCGCTTTTTTAGCACTGTTAAAGGTATCCTTTAACAGCGCTTTTTTAGCGCCATTAAAGGTGACATTTAACAGCGCTTTATTAGCGCTGTTAAAGGTAACATTTAACAGCGCTAAAAAAGCGCTGTTAAAGGACCCCCCCTCCCCCTTTATCAGCGCTGAGCTTTACAGCGCTTTTTTAGCGCTGTTAAAGCCCGATTTTAGCGCTGTTATTGCCCGTTTTTGTAGTAGTGGGAAAAGGTTGTTGTCACCGCGTACGTTAAAAGAAACATTCCTTTTTGTAGTTTAGTAAAACGATTTTTAGAAAATTATTCCCTTTTAATGAAATGAAAATTAAATGGTTTTTATAAAGAGTATAAAAGAAAGTCTTGTATTAGAAAAAAATATGCCTCAATGAAAGGAGAATGAGACAAAGTCCCTTACAAAGTCAGTATCCTTAGATTGAGGATAAATCAATTAAATAATTATGTGTGACAAATATAAATACACCCAATATAAGAGGATATTAAGTGTAAAACAATCAGAGTTCATCCACACATATTCATAGTATTACATAATCAAGAAGTAGAGGTTTAACCCAAATAATTGAAATTAGGTTAAGAAGTTCCCTTACAGAAATTCGACAGCCTAACGACGTCATTTTAAAATTAAAAAATGAAAATATGAGAGATAAAAAGGGTATCTCATCACTTGTACATAACATTTACATAAGTAAGGATATATAAGAACATATCCCAACATAAGAATATGTAAATTAAAAGACCTAACAAAAATAAGTCTTTTAAAAAGAGGAGGGTGAAAGGTTCCCTTACCGATTTGGGTAACTTTTGAAACGTACACCCCATGAAAGAAGGGTCATAAAATGAAGATGTAAATACACATAAATTAAAGTATATTACACAAAGAATACAATCATGGTCAGTACATACACAACACAAAAGGAAATAGTGGCAAATGTAGCATGATTCTCATGAGAACAAAAAGTGAGATAAAAACCCCTTACCTCGTTGTGATCAATCGAGTTGTATGGCCAAAAGATAATAAACAACACATTAATCACATAATAACATGAATATAAATATAATCATTATAATATATATGAAAGGTAAGTAAACAATACACCACATGAAATAAATAAGTGGTGAACAATGGAAATCTCAAAGAATTAAAAGTGAGATAAGAAATCCCCTACGAAAATTCGGTAGCCTAACAGCGCCACTTAAAACTTCCAAAAAATGGATTGATGAGATCAAATAGGGTCTCTCATCATATTAACATAAAAATTACAGCAAGTGGAATATAAAAGAACATCCCCCAACATAATAAATATGAGCTTAAAGTAAGTGACATAAAAGAGAGTACTTAAAAAGAAAGAGAGAGGTAGGATCCCTTACCTCAAGTCCGACTTGTCTTGTTCGTTTCAATATATTACTGAATAATAAACTTTTGTCAATTTATAATTGCTTAAGGACCACCTTTAAAGATTATCATTCAGTTCATATAACATATTATAGTGTTATAATAATTAGTTAATAATGTCAGTTCATATCAGACGTTTTTTTCGTTGTTCGGTACATGAGTCAAAATTGAACTTGTTGGAAAAGAATTTTCCATGTAGTTATAAGTACATCATCTCAAGAATAGTATTAATTATTTAAATATCATATATATCCATTATATATTCATTTTATACTATTCCATAACATTTGGAGATAAAAAATGAAATGCACCGATCATGGAGACGATAGGTCGTACGTACGCATGAATGTTGCTTTCATTTCTTTTTCATATTAATGGAATTAAAACTAAATGAGAGATATATATATTATAATTCGATAATGATATACATAATTTAGATTTAATATATTAAATATATATCCATTATATATATGTACTTATAATAGTACATAACATTTGGAGATAAGAAATGAAATGTATCGTTCATGAAGACGGTAAGCCGTACATACGCATGAACGCTACTTTCATTTCTATTTCATAATTTAATGGAATTAAAACATAAGGATACATAGGTATATTATAATTACAGTATAATATAATATATAACATCATTAAATACATCGTTTATACATCCCACATATGGCATTAACGATTCAAATTACTTTGAGGGGGCAGTAGTCTGCACTTCCTAAAATGAAATTATTGCGTTTACCCATTATGTAAACCATAAAGGTATGGCATAAATGAAAACTAAATAAGTATAAGGAATAAATAAACATAAGGTATATGTCATACATAAATACAGTGACATCTTAATGTCCACCCTGAGAGGTGTTAAAAGAAGATTGAGGAATCATCGTTTCGTGAGGCAGAAATTCACCATCCACAGAAACAGTATGTTATTTAAACATTAGACGAAGGTGTGTGTAAGTTTTGCTTGAATAATTATAATAAAAAAATCTTATAATATTTAAGATACTGGTTTTTTTACAAAATAAATGAATAAAAAGAGTTTACGGGGTTGGAGAAGCAAAATAAAACAAAAGAACATAAGAGAAGACATTACCTTCAAATTGGATAACTCTTTTTGATTTGAGCTAAAAGGATTCCTTGGAAAGACTTATGCAAAAAGTTAGGATTCTAGGAGTAAGAGAGGTATTTTTAGAGACAATATGAGTAGAGTTTGAAGGAGTCAAGGGCTCGAGAGGTGTGGGTAAGGAGGTAGAGGTGGGGGCCTTTTATAAGAGGGAGGAGGGGCAATCTTGGAAAGTCTTGAAAAGTTACTTTATTATAAAATGATTTTCAGATATTAAAGGACCCAAAATTATATATCTCAAGGATATGGTGATAATAGTTCTAAATACACCCATAAAATAGGTTTTATACAATTCTAAGTCTTAGATTTTACCTTATCTTTTAATTTTATTTAAGTCGTTCATTAATGCGGTAATCACTGCATCATTATGGTGTCAAAAATAATTTAATTTATTTAATGTATAAAAATTATAAAAAAATAATATTATGTATAAAATCTTTTTATCTTTCCAATGAATATTTATAGTCAAAAATATGAGTTGTATAATCCCATGTAAAAATTGTTTTAGTTAAACAATACATGTTTGTGACATTTTTATTTTAACTTTAAATAAAATGTTATTAATGTCTTTTTCTTACCAAAGTGGATCCATGGGGTCCCCATGTTGAACCATGGATTTTCGTGGTCATGAATGACTCATCCAATATAGGTAGGACATGTTTCAAGGTAATTTCATATTATTATAACATTATCTTTCCCATAAATTACACTAATTACATTTAATCGTGATTAATAAAACTTAAAAGTTTCTATTCACCAAAAATTATTCTCATCATATTGAACCAAATTTTATATCCTAATGACAACCATTTATGTCAGATTTTTGAAATTAAAATCACAAAGGAGGGAAAATTTCATTTAAATGAAAAATCAGTTTTTTTAACTACCACTTAGTGGTTTCACTATTCATCAAAAATTGATGTTTTTCAGAAAAAATACCAAAAATTCACCCTAAGTTATATTTGATATTCTGAATTCAAAAATGTTGTATATTTTACAAAATTCAAAACATATAAGTTGAATTAATATATCTAATAATTAATTCTCATTGTCAAAACAAATAGCATGTTTTTAACAAACAAAATATATCAAAAGATTGACACTTGTTTATGTCCAATTTCAAAGTGAAATTAATTCCAATGACCAACATTGGATTAAATGGTAAAAACATATATTAACTACACTTTAAACCCAATTAAAAATACTATATATCCATATAAATAAATTAGATTAAAAGGAGGTTTTAAATTAAAATACAACATTTTCACTAAAAATAATCTTTATCGGAAAAATAACAAAAATTTACACAAAGTAAATTTTGATGTCCATATTCTAAAGAAGGATTTTATTTTGTAAAATATAACATATAAAATTTTGAAAAAGTATATTTAAAAATAAGTGTTCGCCATCAAAAGGCATTTAATGGACCTTTTAAAGAATATTAGAAGATTTATGCTTAAAATTGGTTTCATTTTCATTTTAAGCCTCTAACATTTATTTGGATAAATGAAAAAAAATATTTGACAAGAATATATAATCATTTTGTAGTTAGTTCTATTCATTCCCTCAATTACAACGGATAGGCATTAACTACCATTTAATATAATATTATTTTATTATTAGAGTGCAACGTAATATTTCAAATAAACTCGTTGTTGCGTACTAGATACGCCATCGAACATAGCATCCCCATTAAAGTAATATTAATATTCTATTAACAAATATTAGTAAATATGAAAATGTAATATTCTTTATTTACCTTGGGTGTTACATAATGACATTTAGATAAAAATATGAATCATTTGTATAAATTAAACTGTATAAGTGTTTATTACTTTGGAATGAATTATTGATTTATCCACATTGTGTCTTATTCTATCATTAATGGTGATTAAAACACATTTGAATTTAATAAATACTTCCAAAAATGTGTCTTTTATTTATGGAATGAGGGAAAATTCATGTTTTAAATAATTATTTATTATAATTTAGGTTATTTCCATATTATAATAGAATTCATAATCAAGGTATTCACATTTTTTTATGTGATAAAAAAGAACATCTTCATGTTGTAGAAAGATTAATGATCAGTTCATTGTGTAAAATACGTAACAATATTTCTAAAGTGTTCAATATTAATCTTTTAAAATGGATAACCATTTATAAAATGGATAACCATTTATAAAATTGTTTATGTTGATCCTTGGAAGAGGTTTTAGAGATTGATATGTTATATCACCTTATAATTTAACATGTACTATGAAATGAAATTTAAATGGTTTAAGTCACAACTAAAGGATAATAATGTGTTTATGAATTAGAAACACACATTTAGTTATATTCATAGAGAGTGACATAATTCCTCAACTCTAGGAAAAAAATCAAGACATAATGTTTTTTTGTCAATTATCATCATTTTTTATGATATCAATGACCTTTTTCATAGTTGTGGGTCAATGGCTTATGGTATTCAACATTTAGTTGAACATGTTCTCTCTTACTCTCCATCAGAACATGATCGTTTTATTTTTTACAGGTTTGTGTTTTTACTAATTTTTTCCTAATAAAAAGGTTAATCTTATGATAAATTTTTTAATATATTTTCCCTCTTTCTAGTAATATATTTTACTAACCCTATTTATGATGTGGGTTTTCTAACAATAGTATTTTCAAGTATCAAACACAAGATAGATGATATGAAATTTAAATTCTTAAGATGAAATTTAATTAAGGTGGGGAGAATGTAACACCCAAATAATTTAAAATATCTCAAATTTATAAAAAAGTTATTTTTTCTATATTTCTTTATATGACCCACTTTATTAAGATTATACTACACATAATATTGAGTTAACATAAGTTACATGAGAAACTAAGTTTTACCCCATTTCAGTAGCACACCAATTCTAAAATTGAATTTTGATACTTTTATAATTTTTATTTTTCAAAATAAAATTCACTTTTAAAATCATAATTTAAATATTATCTTAGGATTATTTTTTGGTATATATTTGAGAAGTTTTATTTTTTGATGAACAGTAAAAAATGCTGCATTTTAGTTAAAAACTGCCTTTTCACATAAATAATTATTAGTGTTAAATTATATTTTAAATTTGTTTTAAAGTAAAAATATATCAAATATATATCTATAAATACAATTTACGTCATTTTAATTATTTTTATATTTAATTTAGATATATTTTATTAATGAACTTTTGAACATTTTCACTTTAAAATCTTGTTTTCTCACCACATCTGTGGGATAATCATCAAACTTATTTTTCCCACTTATGTGAATTGAATTTGTAAAAATATAAATACATGGTTGTAATAGGTATAGTTTCTATACTCTATAAGATCAACTATTTTTTTTACCAAAAATGATTACTGAATGAGGTTAAAATTATTTACAGTGATTAAGGTAAAATAAAGCTTAACGAGGGACTAAATCTTGAAATTAAGTGCCAAAATGATCTAGATACTTGTAGAAAAACCATTAACTGCCCATATTTAGACCATATAATGTCTTGGTTCAAATTTTATGAGTTATTCTGACAATGTTTCAGGAAAGTGACCTATATAATAATTTACGTAAAGAAAATGACAAAAAAAACCTATCTTACCTTTAACATTTAAAAAATTTTAGAGTATGGAATAAATTTACATAAATTTTGTTATAAAAAATATTTTGAAATTTAAATGAGTTATTTTATCATTATAATTAAAATTAAAATTTAATTTTTATAGATGAAATAATTACATTAAATTATTCACAAACACTAATGCATGTACTATTTAGTTAGTAATTCAATAAGTAAAATAATGCTAAAAACATTTAAAGTAATGTAAATTTGATGAATCTTGATAAGGGATTCATACACACTAGTGCGTCACCTTGGGGAGAACCTATTCTGTTTGTTAAGAAGAAAGATGGATCAATGAGACTCTGCATTGATTATCGAGAACTTAACAAGTTCACTATCAAGGACAAATATCCCCTCCCACACATTGATGGCTTATTTGACCAACTACATAGATCTCAATACTTTTCCAAGATTGATATTCGTTTAGGGTATCATCAATTAAGGGTCAAAAGGGAGGATATACCAAACACGGCTTTCTGTACAAGGTATTGACAATATGAATTTATAGTGATTCCATTTGGTCTTACTAATTCCCCTGATATCTTCATGGATCTGATGAATAGAGTCTTTAGAGACTATCTTGATCAGTTTTTTGTAGTCTATATAGACGATATTCTTATATATTCAATGAGAAAGGAATAACATCAAGATCACTTGAGAATTGTATTAAAGACCCTGAGGAAGGAGAAGATTTATGCCAAATTTACTAAGTGTGAATTTTGGTTTAAAAAAGTTGCATTTTTGGGTCACATAATCTCAAAAGAGTGGATAATTATGGATCCTTCAAAAATAGAGGTTATCGAAAGATGGTCGAGACCAACAACAGTAATTGAGATCCGATGTTTTCTTGGTTTGGCTGGATATTATCGACGTTTTTTGAATGATTTTTCATGATTATCTAATCCACTCACCAGGTTGACTCGAAAAGGAGTTAAGTTTGTGTGGACGGAGGAATGTGAAGAGAATTTCAAGGAGTTGAAAAGAAGGTTATCCAGTGCACCTGTACTCACACTTCCTTGTAGTGGAGAAAGGTTTGTGATCTACAGTGATGCATCCAAGAAGGGGTTGGGTTGTGTTCTTACGCAAAATGATATGGTGATAGCTTATGCCACACGAGAGTTGAAAATCCATGAGAAAAATTACCCAACTCATGATTTGGAGTTTGCTACGGTAATATTTGCATTAAAGATTTGGAGGCATTATCTTTATGGTGAAATGTGTGATATTTATACTGATCATAAAAGTTTAAAGTATTTTTTTCACACAAAAGGAGCTGAATATGTGCCAAAGAAGATGGTTGGAGTTGATTAAGGATTACGACTGCTCAATTCATTACCACATAGAGAAAGGAAAAAAGGTGGTAGATGCATTAAGTCGACAAGACCATGCTAGCTTATCCATGATGAGGATCACACAAGATCAAATATTTATGGATTTACAAAGGATAGATCTTCTAATTATAATGGAAGGGGAGAAATCTTATCTTTCTCAAATGAATGTTCAACCATCTATACATGTGAAGATTAAAGAGGCACCGAACGAAGAAGTAGAGTTACAAAAGAAGGTAAGAAATGTTCCTGAATTCAACCTTGATTGTGATGGGATAATAAGGTTCAGGAATCGGGTTTGTATTCCTCCCATCCCAGAATTAAAGAAGGAGCTGCTGGATAAGGCTCATAGTTCTTCATTCTCTATTCATCCTGGAAGCACGAAGATGTATAGGGACCTGAAAGAGTACTTCTGGTGGCATGGAAAGAAAATTGATGTTGTTGAATATGTCTCTCAATGCGTGGTTTGTCAGCAAGTTAATGCTGAGAGACAGAAGTCTAACGACATGTTACAACCATTACCCATACCCAAATGGAAATGGGAAAACATCACTATGGACTTTGTCACTGGACTTACTAAAACATCCAAAGGCAATAATGTTATCGGGTTCATAGTTGATCGTCTTACAATGTTTGCACACTTCATTGCTATTAGAGAGGATTTCTCTTTGGATCAACTTGCCAGGATATATGTAAAGGAAGTTGTAAGATTGCATGGAGTACCACTTTCCATTATATCTGATTAGGATCCGAGGTTTACATCAAAGTTCTGGAGAATTCTTCAGCATACTCTGGATACAGGAGTTGAGTTTCAGCACTACTTATCATCCTCAGACAGACGGTCAGTCTGAGAGGAAAATTCAAACTCTAGAAGATATGTTAAGAGCTTTCTCTATGGATTTAAAAGGTGGTTTGGATCAACACCTACCATTGGTGGAATTTTCTTATAATTATATATTTCACTCCAGTGTTCAGATGGATCCTTATGAAGATATCTATGGAAATAAATGCTGAACTCCAACTTGCGGGGATGAAGTTGGGGAAAGAATGCTATTAGGACCTGATCTTGTTGATGAGATGGCAGAAAAGTTCAGGTCTATCCAATAACACATTATAGTAGCTCAAAGTCGACAAATAAGTTAGGCCGATAACCGAAGAAAAGACCTACAGTTTGAAGTGGGTGATAAAGTGTTCTTACGAATATCTCCTTGGAAGAGAGTAATGAGATTTGGAAAGAAGGGAAAGTTGAGCCCTAGGTATATTGGTCCTTTCGAAATACTGGATCATGTTGGGAAGGTAGCTTACCGATTTCCACTTCCACTGAATCTCTCTCAAGTTCATGATGTGTTCCATGTATCTCTACTGAGAAAGTACATACCCGATCCTTCAGATGTACTCAGCTCAGAAGTTGTACCGCTAGAGCAAGATCTTTCTTTTGAAGAATAGCCGATATAGATTCTGGATCATAGTGAAAAAGTCCTACAGAATAAGACCACTATCTTGGTGAAAGTTTTATGGAGGAACCACCAATTAGAAGAAGCTACATGGGAGCTTGGGGATATGATGAGGGAGAGATATCCTCATCTGTTTGTTACAAAGTGACGAATTTCGAGGGTGAAATTCATTTTGAGGGGGGTAGAATGTAACACCTAAGATTTTTATGAGAAATTTTTTGTTATGTACATCATCAAAGGAATATTTCACTACACACAACCCTAGCTTGGCTTTCTTTACACGCAATCGCAACCTTCCTCGATAGCTTGCGTTGTACGCAATACCGAGTTTCACTAAACAACGATATGCTATTAGAATATTATTAAAACTAGTCATTATGAATAGAAATACCCACTTTTTGAAATTTTATAAATTTTATCTTTTAAAATGGACTTCATTTTTCGATTTGGAATATTGAAATTATCCTAGAGTGAAATTTTGGTATTTTTCTGAAAACTTTCAATTTTTAATGAATAGTGAAAACACTAGGTTACTATTTAAAAACTGACTTTTTATTTAAATAATTATTTATTTTATTTAAATTTATTTTAAGTCAAAATTGATACATAATACCTATATAAGTTCAAAGTATTTCATTGGAGTCATTTTATAAGAATTTTAGATATATAAAAAATTTGTTGAACATTTTACCGTCTTTTACCCACCTCTTAGGAGAATTTACAAATTCACATAAAACGTAATTTTACCGCTTCTGTGAGTGTAATTTTGAAAATCCGAGAGACACGGTTAATATCAAGGACTAAAATGTGGTTCAATGAGATGAAAATAATTTTTGGTGAATAGTAACTTTTTACTTTGTTTTACCACGGTTAAAAGTAAATATGGTAATTAAGGGTAAAAATTATATTATTATTACCTTAACACATGTAATAATCCTATTGGATAAGTTTAATTCGACCAAAAACAACCTTATGAATAAAATATGACCATTTAGGTCCACTTGGATTAGATTAGGACATTTATTATTAATTTATTTAAAGAATTGTTAAAATAGTTAAAATCAAAGTTTATAACTAAAACCTTTTTAATATAGGGTTATACATAAGATAAATTCGACTATAAATACAAATTAGAAAGAAAAAAATATTTCCTACATAATGGTATTTTATTTATAATTTTTTGACATTAAATAATTCAATTTATTTATGACACAATGATGATGCAGTAATTATCTTATTAATGAAATATTGAAATAATTGATGATATAAATACCCAAAAAAATGTAATATGAGACTTTTTATGAATTAAACTAATTTTATAGGTTAATATTACATGTTAGTATTTATTTAATTAACTTTTTTAGAACTAATCATTCTGTTATGATTTTCACAAAAATCAATTACCAAATAGTGTCAAAATTGACATAAAATTGTTTTTAAAACAAATATTATATTATTAATTGTTATTTTATTACTAAAAATATAAGGTTCATAAAAATGACTTATATAAGGTTATATATATTAATAATAAACAACTTGGGGTTCGTTTCGCTTGTTATAGTATGTTTATTAACCTTATAGTGTAAGAAAACAAGAAGACACAGTAAAAGTAATATTATTTAACTTATAGTTAAATCTAAATGATAAGGTTAAAATAGAAATGTAAACTTGTCTAAATTCTATTGGATGAGAGGATTTAGACCCATAACCACCTTATCTTCGAAATAAATCTATTTGGAGCTATTAAAAATCGAATATGACTTTATAATAAAATAATATTTTTAGTTTTTCCAAAGGTTCCCCTCTCCTCCCTTATAAAAGGGCACCTCCTCCCTCTCTTCCTCACACCACTTTGAGCCTTAGTGCTCGGAAAAACCCTTCCAATTTCTCTTCTCCACTTCCATAGAAACATCCTATAGGATCTATTCTTCTTCAAAGACCATCTTTAGTGCCCAAAGAGGAGGTTTAGAAGAGGCACTTCAAAGAAGAGGTAATGTATGTTACCGATTCTTTCAACATTATTTCTTCTTCTACTTCTTCTTCTTTAGTTGTTTAATTATGAAGTAATAACATAAGTATCACTCATATACTTATATGTTATTATAAATATGAAACAACCCTATTTCACCTTCTATCCATCCTACGGAAAATTAAATCACCGCGTGTGCATACGTACGGAATATCATCTCCATGCCGTGGTATAATCTGTTTTCCACCACCACCTTACTTAGATGAGTATAATGGTGTAGAGAATAACTATATGTGATTATTTTAAAGGGATATTGATTCTTAAATAGTATACATACACTCAAATATAATTCCACGATCATGGGAACGATATCATCACTCGTGCGTACGTACAGAATACCGTCTCCACGATGTGATGCGACTCGTTCTACATGATCTTCATTACATAATGATTATATAAATGAATTTAATGAATAAATATGATATATATTACACTAATACAATTCTTTAAATGAGTTATCTATAACCTAAAAAGAATAATAAGAATTTATTCAACAAAACATGCATAAGAACAAAAAGTAATAAACACCCGAATAATAAGTAGCAATGAAATATTACTAATAAGAAGCTAATACTATGACCATATATGATATCATAACAATAATTATGATTCTGGAATAATTCAATGACATTATTTAAATCATTATACAGGATTTTCAGACACTTACAAAGCAAATCGGACCTAAGGTAAGGGAAAATCTCACAATCTCATTTTTATCCGAGATTGTTTATACTTCCGAATTTATTGGGTCATATTTATCATTAACATCCATGTTTCCTCAATATGTAATATTATTTATATCCATCTACAATTTATTAAATACAATTTTACTCATTGGTGAGTATTTAGTAAAAGATATGAAACGAATCTTTTGCAGTTTTTAGTACGAGGTACTTTTTGACTTTTCTGGCGAAAGTACGAGAAGAATTCTTTTTTTAAACTTATACGGCCTGAATGGACTTTTAGAACATTATTTCAATGAATCTAACTTTACAATTTTTCATGTTTATTTTTAATAAAATTCTTTTAGTTTAAAATTATATGAAATTTTAAGAAAGGAAAATGTTTTTGAAGTAAAAAAGAATATTTTCTTCAAGAATGGAGTTCAAGCGTTTTATCAAAATTATTTTCCATCTAAGATAACATAGGGTTCTGTTTCTATCCCTATTTTTACATTTATTTGATTATGTTATGATGGAATTATTTTTATGAAGTCCTTTAACTTATATGGATTGTGGTATGATGGCACGATGTTTAAGAATCCCATTTTTATTACATGGGTTATGCAATGATGTATGATTTATGATTTTGTGGCACACATAAGAATGGTTTCATTATGAGATGGATGGTACCTATATCTCCCTCCAATGCATTGGGTAAAGATTTATATCTCATGAGATAGACATGGCTAGAATGGCAGGTTAATCTGGTTCAGTGAAACAAGACTAAAATGAGGAGTGAACTCGGTTCAGAAATGGACTTTGTTCGCTAAGATAGTCTTGGAAATGAGTCTTGACTACTAAGAAATGATTCTCTATGATTATGTGTGTATGCCACAAAGTTTCATGTTTTGTGTTATGATTATTGGGATTACATTTCACTACTATAATTTATCCCATGTTATGAAATTATGATTTCTTTTGCAGGTTAAGATTTCCAAAATGTTATGTTCTTATGAATATGATGTGATTGATATATCTTTTGTTTACCATTACTGAGTATTTGAGCTCACCCTTTTGTATTTTTTCTTTCCCCAGGTTAGGAATAAGGTTATTAAGTAGGATATGCCAAAATGGACTCTAGATATGATGACATAAATGGGAGACAATGTAGATGCTTTATGAACTATTTGTTTATGTTTCCCAGTTTCTAAAGACACTATACCTATACGGTCCTTTCATGGTTTTGTTATATGTTGTAATAAGTGTGCTTCAATTTTGAAGCAATAACAATGTATGTAAAGTATGGGTCATTATAAAGGTGATACAATTATGATCCATCCACCTTCATGGTTTGAAGATGTAAAATTATGTGACACACTACATATATATGCTTCTATAAGGCATTATGATCCATCCACCTTTATAGTGTGACATCTTCTCTTTATGAGACACACCTCATGGATCAGCATCCATGAGGCATTCTGATCAATAGATTAGTAAACCTAAATGGTATACCTCTCAAATTATCCTGTACGAGACATTTTAATCCCTCCATGTGTAAAAATTCTAGTATTACCTCATAGGGATACACCCTTTTGATCTGCCTCTATGGGGCATTCCAATCAATCTTACCTATCTCCAAAAGTCATTATACGTGTTCCCTGATCCGTCTCAACTTGACATTTTGATATGTTTCCACAAGCCATTGAACACACACCCTATGCATATGTATGGGATGCTTATCCTGAAAGCCTTATAAGATATACACGTTTTAAATATGCTACTTCATGGAAAAAATGGATGATAGAGGTGAAATACATTGATGATATACACCTTAGGCATTAGATACCACATGATCAATATTGGATTACTTGGGTTCCATGCCTAATATTCCACATGCCATATTCCCTCAGAAAGAGGACAGATTTCTAGGTTTCTAATGGATTGAATGTCTATAGATTAAAATACATGTCTTATGTTTACATCTACTCTAATGAAAGGGTGATACCCTATTAGTCAAAAGTAGCATAATTAACTAGTGTCCACAAAGAGATGTCACTATAAACGAGTTTCACAAACATGTCTCAAATCAAAGAGGGAGACATAAACTAGGAAATTTTTTCCATGGAGGAATCCATAGAAGGTGAAACCAATATCCCATAATCCTATTTTGATCAAGAAGGCAGCATCACCATCCATGGTCATACATGCCACTTACCTTTGGAAAAAATTAATACAGGGAATGAAATTCATGTCTCAATGATGATATGTGTTCCAGATGTGAAAGTATCAAAATCAGTTATTAATAAATGTTCTATCTATAAATATATAATATCTAATGTAAAATATATACTATTATAATAGGACATCTAAAGGATAAAAAATAAATATTTACACATAATAAAAATAAAAAACCCCAACGTCTGTATTCTGTCCTTTAACCTTCCACTGATTAAATTATTATGAACCCAGATTCAAAGTGTTGGTTTTTTCATATTAGGGGACCTTTTTTATTATCAAGATGTATTTACTAAGATAGTGGGTTTAATTATGTGAATTAGTAATGAGATTAGTAGACTCTATCTATCCAATAATTATTTAAAGGTACGTGTTGAGGAAATCCATGTTAGGATTTCTGGATTGGGGTTTCCACTCATTAGTTCAGGGAGATTCCAGTTTGTAGTTGGATAGACCACTTAAGAAAATAGTTTCTTCTAATTTTTATTTCCTTTATCATGATCAGTATAAGGGGGATTTGGATCAATGCCACTAGAATTTATATTTCATATGTAATTCTCATATCAATTGTGATGGTTGTTAAGACTTGATAAAATATTGGGAGACTTAATAAAATTAATAACATTGTTATGTATCATATAAATTATAATAAAGAAATGTACTAATAATATTCTATTTTATTGTATAATAGTAACAAGCTCATAAACCACATTACCCATCTAATCAATTCTATAGAATGTACATATCCAAACTAATTGTAACATTTCGTAATGGTTCATATACTTAGGGGTTGTGTGGGGATGCAATTATTTCATGTTATAATCATCAATGCCTTATTTAATTGAAAATAATGTGAGTAATTGGGTGTTTTAAATCAATGATAATCACCTAAGTAATGAGGTTATAATTTAGTATCTAATGATTTTATCCATATCTAATGAACTCATGAATTCACATAAATACAATATGATTATAACATTTGACAACATCGTTTTGGTATCTATCATGAGAGACAAGATCAGTACATTTTGAGATATCCGTAGTTCTCTTTCCAAGAGAAAATTGATAAGGTAAAATAGTTAGGACACAGGTAATCAAACTCATTTCCTATAATGAGTCCCTAGACATTCTATGGTTTAAACAACCAAAAGAATAGTGAACTGATCCCATTATTTCATCAATCTAATAGGGTTTTTCTATAATTTTTTTTAAATTTTAAAGAGAATAACATGGAGATTTTTCTCCTAGATCTTCTCACTATACTTCTCCATGTAAATAAGGATATGAATTATGTAAATCCTTCTATCCTTATGGTTAATAAATGGATAGTTCATGAAAATTTCTCTATATATGAAGATTCTTCCCAAAAAACATCCATGAAGAGAAGGATCAAATGAAAAGTAAGTGAATGATATGTGATCTAATTCATATATGGTAAGAAGGTCCATTGGAATATTAATTAAACCTTGGGAAAGAAGAAAGGGGAATATTCAAGTCTATTTAATATCAAGTGCAATTTATCTATTTCTATAAATTGGGTATTAGATATAGAATGTGGTTCTCACATGTGTATTAAAATTTTGGGACCAAGTATATTTCATAAGATTGCCTAAGTAGAGTTTCATCTACGAGTATCAAATAGAGTGACACTTTCTAATATATCTATTGGGGAATAACACCTCACATTGTTGACAAGAATAATATTAGTTATGAAATATTGCTATTTTTTTCTTCAATAAACAAAATATTAAATATCTATCCATACAAGATCCATATAGATTTATTTAAAAAATTTGGAATAAATGTATTTTCTTTTATAAATTAATGAAATGTTGTTATAAGGAATATTAAATATATGGTTGTTATGTTTTTTCTTAGATAATCCATGTAACATAAATCGATAATGAAACTAGTTCACATGACTAAAACCATACCGAACTATAGAACCACCAACTAGGTCATGTAAATGAAAACAATTTGACCAAATAATAAAAATATAAAAATTTATATTAATTTAAACTAAAACCTCATGGTGTATGTAATGCATGTTTATAAGGTAAAATGAAAAAAAATACTTATTTAGTATAGGTTAAAGGGACAAAATAGCTTCTTTAATTAGCTCATATAGATATATGATAAACATTTATAGTTGAAATAATGAGTGGGTACTCATACTTAATAACTTTTACTGATGATTTTAGTAGGTATTAATATGTGTGCATGATGAGGTAAAAGTCATATTATTTTGATAAATTAAATGAATACAAGAATGAATTTAAGAATTATATTTCTATGAATATTATGAAACTATAATAATTTTTTTGATAATTTCTTATAAATTTTTTTGTTGATTACTTATTATAGTTTTAGATTTTATCATAACTCAATCCTCATAATACACCTCAATGGAATGATGTAAATGAAATAAAGAACCATAACTTATTAGATATGGAGAGATCAATGATGAATCATGTGATTCATGAATTATCCATTTGGGGATACACATTTCATATAATAATACTCTGTCTAAATGGAGTTCCAACTAATGTATAAAATAGTATTCCATATGACCATTAGTATAGAAATAAACCAATGTTTTAACATTTATGATTTTGGAGATGAAAAACTTTTTTTAAGGAAATTTATAGAGGAAATCATGCATCCCCAAGAAATATCTAAATATTTATATGAAATCCTAATGAAATAAGGGAAATTACGTAAATGAATATTCAGAAAAAAACTTTTTGGATGAAAGATAACCCAAAGTCCATAAAAGTGATTATATCTCTTAAATAGATAGTAGGAGCAAGATATACTTTGATGAATTTGAGGATCAAGATGAAAATGAGTTAGTACAAGAAGAGACTCTATAATTCTCCATGGAATAAAATGTACCAAATACATAAGTACTAAGTTAGAGTACAAGAGAGGTTTGATAATGTAACAACTGGGTCCCGGTGATAGCATAAACACCCCGCCTTAACACTATCGTCGGGTCCTAGTCTACCAGGTACCCCCAGTTTCCCCACAGACACGTGGTCCTCACCCTGGGCCCCACCACATGCCGGAACAGGTCATCTAACTAATGACTATACCCACAAGCCAACATATGTCCTTTCTAGTGTGATTTGTCCTCACTCGCACACACCCTGGGAAACTTCCCAGAAGGTCACTCATATGGATCACTACTCCAGGACAAACACAACTAACTATGGAGTTCTAATCAGATAGGCTCCCAAAATGAAAGGTGATCCTTGTTGACATGAGTCATATCATTTAGTCATTTAACCCTTTATCATTCTAGTATGTTACAATCACCCCCCCCCCTTTAGAGCACAATTTCCTCGTTGTGGGCCCTGCATCTCAACCCAAGCAGTGCACAGCACTTAAATATGGGTTCCACCTCTGATAACAAATGTAACAAATGGGTCCTGGTGATAGCACAAATAACCCACTTTAACACGGCTACCAAGTACCACCAGTTTCCCCACAGACATGTGGTCCCCACCCTAGGCCCCACCACATGCCCGAACAAGTCATCTAACTATTGACTATCCCCAGAGGCCAACACATGTCCTTTTCAGTGTTCTTTTTTCTCACTCACACACACCCTTGGACACTTTCCAGAAGTTCACTCATCCTGATCACTACTCCCAGCCAATTATGCTTAACTGTGGAGTTATAATCATATAGGATCCCAAAATAAAAGGTGTGCCTTGTTTACATGAGTCATATCATTTAGTCATTTAACCCTTTATCATTTTGGGATGTTACAATCACCCCCCCCCCCTAGTTCACAACGTCCTCATTGTTGGCCCTACATCTCAATCCAAGTAGTTCACTGCACTTAAGGCTGGGTACCACCTCTGATACCAAATGTAACAAATGGGTCCTGGTGAGAACACAAACACCCCTCCTAACACAGCTACTAGGTACCACATGTTTCCACACAGACGTGTGGTCCCCACCCTAGTCCCCAGCACATTCTCGAATAGGTAATCTAACTAATGACTGTCCTCGTAGGCCAACACGTGTCCTTTCTAGTCTGCTTTGTCCTCACTCATACACACCATGGGAAACATTCTAAAGGGTCACTCTTCCTCATCACTACTCTAGGCCAAGCACTCTTAACTATGGAGTTCTAATCAGATAGGCTCCCAAAATGGAAGGTGCGCCTTTTTGACATGAGTTATATCATTTAGTCATTTAACCCTTTATAATTCTAGGATATTACAATCACCCCCCCTATAGAGCACACTGTCCTCGTTGTGGGCCCTAAATCTCAACCATAGTAGTGAACAACACTTAAGGTTGGGTACCACCTATGATACCTAATTTAAAAAATGGGTCCTAGTGATAGCACAAACACCCCACCTTAACATGGATACCAGGTATCACCAGTTGCCCCACAGACATGTGGTCCCACCCTGGGCCCCACCACATGCCCGAATAGGTCAACTAACTAATGATTATCCCTAGAGTCCAACACATGTCCTTTCCTGTGTGTTTTGTCCTCACTCTCACACACCCTAAGAAACTTCCTAGAAGGTCACCCATCCTGATCACTACACCAGGATAAGCACGCTTAACTATAGAGTTTTAATCAGATAGGCTCTTGAAAAGGAAGGTGCACCTGGTTGACATGAGTCATGTCATTTAGTCTTTTAACCCTTTATCATTCTAGGGTGTTACAGATAACCTAAAGTATATTATTTTCAATTCATCGAGGATTTTTACTTTTTATCAGTTTGAAATATTAATCATGTAATTTATATTGAAAAAGTATGTGCAATAGAAGTTTCTATGTGGAAAGAATATATGAATTATGAAATGGGTTCCATATATCAAAACCAAATCTGGATATTGGTAGATCATTCTCTATGATATAAATACCTTTGTTTGTAAATTATTATTCCAGAAGAAATGATAAATGTATGAAAATCCATTATATATAAGGCATTTCTAATGGAAAAAATGTTCAAACAGTGTTGAGTCATAGACTACGATGAAACCTTTTCCTTAGTTTCTATGCTAAAATCCTTATGAATTCTATTCACCATAGCAACATACCCTAACTATGATATTAGGTAGATGGATTCCAAAATGAAATATTAATTGGAACCTTTTAGAATATGTATACATGACACTAGTCAAGGGTTTTTGGTTCTAAAGGATTCCAACACATTATGAAAGTTATAGATATCAATTTCTTGTTTAAAGTAATCATTTTGGCCAAGGATCATTCAGTTTGATTATTCGATAATATAATTCAGTTTCATAAATAATGATTGTGATCCTTGTCCCTATAATTTATTTAATGGGGTTGCAATCATTTTCCTAATAATTTATGTTCATGATATACAACTTATTATAAATTAAATATTAGTCTTGTAGTCAGTTTTACTGTGGTTGAATACTTGATTCTGTATGAATGACTTAGGTGAAGCATCATATATTCTTGGTCTCAAGATCCATTATTATATATCTAAGAGGTTTATGAGGGTATGTCAAAGTATATATATGAACAAGATATTTTAAAAAGAGTTAATTTGAAACCATCCAAGAGGATATTATTTCTAGTGTATCATGGAATTTTTATTTCTATTTAAATGTTCCCTTTGACACACGAGGAGATACAATGGATGAAATGGATTCCAGAAACATCAATGATTGGGTTAGTGATGTGTGTTGTGTTATGTATATGGTGAGTTGTTTCCTATGACTTAAATGCATATTGAATATATCATGAGGACCTAAGTGATCACCATTAGAATGTAATTGAAACTATCATTCGGTATCTAAGGAGAACCGATGATATGTTCATGGTCTATAGAGGATACAAGGAACTAGTCATCAAATGATATAAAAATTCTAGTTCCAAATAGATCATGATTGTCTAAAATCATAGTCTTTATACATATTCACTCTCAATATTGTTTTTGTGAGTTGGAAGCACTCCAAGAAGGTAGTAGTCAGAGATTCTATAGAAAATTACAACTATATTGTGGAATTTGATATTGCTAAAGATTTATTTTTTGTATTAAACTTCATCCAAGTTAATGATGTGATTCCAAGTGGTAAATATCTATCACACTCTATTGTGATAATACTATAGTGGTAGATCATAAAACGGATCCCTAATAACATCGGTTGAAGAAGCACATACATCAAAAGTGTCATGTCTTAAGATATTTTTCTTATAGAGGTGAATTAATAGTGAGAAGAGTATATATAAAGGACAATGTGGTAGATTTCATGACCAAATCCTTAACTTAATATAAATTATATCATCAAATGAGATTTAGCAGACTAGTAATCATTAGTTTTTGGATCTAGTGTTAGGGTTATTATGTTAGAGTTGGTGCCCTATAATCAACTATATTTACTTTGGAGCATATTAATACTTGTATAAGTGAATAATAATGTAAATATATTATTTTTTATTTTCATAGTTATGTGAGAATTTAATTTAATAAGGTCTAGGTGTGTCTATCACTTTAAGAGAGAAAAATAGTTCCCCAATATGTTGATAACTTTTAAATGACATTATGATATTATTAAAACTATTATTTATGGTCATTTAACATTTCATGATGGGGGAATGGTATTTTTACCATTAGGTGTGAGTACTCAAAAGAATACAAAACTTTATCACGTGAATTTCACTCTTGGTAGTCTCAAAGATGGGATATTTAGATAACAAAATAGCAGGTAGGAATTCCACATGATTATGTGTCATTAGATATCATTATCTACAAAAATGGGTAAAGGTCAATATACTTTAATATTATTGTTAATTCATTTTATGACTCATGAAAAAATATATATTTTAATAAAAAAGGAAATAAATAGTTCATGGTGGAGTCGGGTATGTTGGGTGCGTTAGGAATGATGTGTTATTAATTAATAACTTGATGATGAATTTTTTCCTTTAATATTTATAGATGATTATATCTCAATCCTTTGATAAGAATATAATTGTTTCAATAAATTCAATGTCCATTTTATAATAAATTCATTATTTTATATAGTTAAATAAATATGTATCAACCTTATTGGATAATAAAATTGGTTTGAATCCTAATTGATGAGATATCATGGAAAGGGATTGTATTACAATGTGAGGAATCATGTTTGGATATCAACATTTTGATATTATCAACTTTATATTTCATACCTTAACCCTTTTTAGAAATTTATCTTAGATTTTAGAAGTCCCACCTAATGAAAATGAGAAAGAATCTTTGAGTTCCAAACACTAAGTGTTTACATTATTCTCAATTATATACAATTTAAATTTAAATATAATAATAAATATTATTCTTAATTCCAAGGAATAATTTTATTTAGGATTTATTAATTGCATGAATTAAATAAATATTTATTCACAAGGTAATTAATTAGTAAATGGATTGATATAAAATTTATTTTTAATTATTTAGGAGATCTAGTAGACCAGGATTAATTCTAATGATATATATTATTCTGTAAGTTAGTCAAATAATATTTGTCATTTCACCAACTAGAGAACACTAGGATAAAATAGTAGTTGTAATAATAATAATATTATTATTTATGAATAATATGAGGTCAGATAAAGTTTATTATAGTATTTAAGGGTCACCGTGAAAATAAATGATATCTAGCCACAAACCAATCCCGATAAATAGATGATTATTTCTATTGTATAGAGGTCGATCAAAATTGAGAATCACTATGACCTATGAAAACTAAAGCTATCTCACAAAACTAAAAATCACTATAGGTGTTCACATTACCCATCGATCATCTCAAGAATGATATGACAAGGTTCATTATTAAAGGATAAAGGAATCATCGAAATTATCATTATGAACACCTTAAGATGATTGATCCACCATTCTAGAAACTGATAATCCATTTTCATTATTGAGAGATCAAAGTATCATGTTCAGATTACAGCTGGATGAAATCTATTCTTGGATCCAAAAAATGACATGATAGCTCACTAAAAATGGTTTCTGATGATCAATACCATCATTGAAGAATGATACCATGTCTTAGGTATTCTATGTTCTTATATTTTTAATTTAATTATATATTTAACCTGAAATAATATAATCTTTGTTCAGGCCACCATATGTTTCGATATAATTTAGAAAATTTTCATTTGCCAAATTTTATAAATATTATAAAATATGTTAATGGTCCATTAAATCCCACAATTTCTAAGTTGGTATCAGCCTTGATAAGATATTCCATTACGATTGAAACCAATATTAATATAATTATCGAAGGGTAAGATATTTTTGTAAGCGCATTGTATTTATCTATTAGTTATGTAATACAAGGTCAAATTCATGGGAACTTGATAAATGTCCTTAATTATAATAAAAATAGCCCATACCCATAGTAATAGGTGTTTTTTCATATTTCAATTTTCCTTTCCTGAGATCTATTCTTAGTTTCTATTTTTATATTTCATTATATACAAACATATCGTGGATTGATTTAGGGTTTTTCCTATGTGATGAGTGACTCGGTGAAATGAATTGATAGACCAAAGATGAGGGAGTCCTTAGGATTCCTAAAAGGGATATTTATCAAAAAAAACTATAATAAAGGATATTAATGATACTTATTTATACAATGATTGTTTCTTCCTTAATTTTTTTAATAAATAGTTATAAGTTTCAAACATGGTAGATCCTTGAAATTTGTATTTCACATTATTTTCACTACATTGACTGAGTTTCAATTAATCATGATAAACCTATATATGGATTTACAGCCATTCCATGATGATTTTTTTCCCACAATCAAGTTTAAAATGATTAAATTTAATATCATAATAATTTCATATTGTATATAATTAAAAACTAGATCATTTTTTATATGTGGATAACATTATGATAAATGATACCATATGAAATAATATAAGTTTTTTATTAATGATAATATTACAGTATGATATACCATCATAAATTATTAGGGTCCCACAATATGAAATTAGATGTCATTGGTGGCGACATAATTAATTTCATTAGGTTTTTTTGTGCCATATCAGTTAATATATATTATCATATGGGTTGATTGCGATGATCTACTACATGAAAATAATTAATTGTATCATTTTTATGATATATGGGATATGATATGATTTATTATGGAACATGCTAAAGGGGATATCACTTTATTGTATTATCAATTGTTAAATTTGATTGATAATAGGTAAAAGAAACATCTTACTATATAATATATATTGTAAAATATGATAACCATGAAAAAAAGTATTTCTAAATTTTAATTTAATGTTGAATAATATTTTTTATAATTTTATTATAAGTAAGGGAATAGGATATACAAGGATATTTTTTTAAAATTTATATGTTTTTTATAAAATAAATAATTAAAAAAATTATATAGTTAATTCATAAATTCCTATAAAATTTTACTGATTAAATCTTTCCTTCTATTAATTAATAGTTTTTAAAAAATATTTTTACATTATATGGAAGAATATTAATGTAGATATAAAATGTTTATATGGAAATTATAATTATAATTTTTAATTATTTTTAGATTAAAACATAAGACATAATATAAATGGCTTCTTTTAATATTATGCATTTTTTATAGTATTTAATTTGAATTATTCAAATAAAATGAATTATTTTGGAAATAATATAATCCATTTAAAAAATATTTTGATAATTAGTATAATTTAATTTCAAATAATATTATATTTAAGATAGTCTAAATTTTTAAATAATATATTAATTATTTATATACATAATGTTTAAATTCTAAAAAACATATATTTAAAGTAAATCTAAAATAAAAGAGGATAACAAGAAAGTGTTTATATTATAATAAATATAATGTGTTTATATTTATATAATAATGGAATTTTCATAAGACATGATAAAATGTTTATCATTTAATGATTTATGAATTGTGCATAAATGTTTGTGAAGTTCCAAAGTCGATTGGTACCATAGGGGGGTCCATAAGTGGTACAAATTTACAATTCCTTTTTTGAGAATTAACTTATGTGGACTTTGAAGGTATTAATCCTCTAAATTTTAATTAAATTACTATTACATTATATGGACTATAAATAAATAAAGAAAAAATAACATTTATTTACAAGGTTTATCTCTAAAACACTACTCATTGTCATCATTAGTTAGTCCACCTAATCAAATATTCTTTACATTAATAGCATGTGGTTACACCAAGGAAATTCCCAGTTCTATCATCCAAGAGTCCCACTATAATCCTAATCCAAAGTCCAATTATATAATGAAACACCTATGATCCTACTATAAAATGTTTTCATATTAGAAAAATGATGATCTACATATTTCTCCTAATTGGTTAAAAACAACATGAGAATGATCTTCAAAGATTTGGATATTCTTTAGTTACATGAATACACAGGTACAACAGGACTCCTCTTTCATGAATGGATCATGGGTTCTTTGTCCTTCTTCTCTTCTTGATACTATTGTGCATTAGTTTCACTCAACTTCTCAATTCTTGTATTGTATTTTGAAGTAAGTCATTTTGATTTTTCATTACATGTATTGTAATTTATTCACATAATATGGTGAATAATATTTATATAATGAATTATATAAATTTTATGATCTCTGATTGAAGGATATTATATAATTTGAACTCATTATTAATTAAGTAATGTAGTCCATTTTAATCTCATTATGACATTATTTCCACATAAATATTGTTTAAAATACCCTAGTATCTTTTAATATCTCCAAAATTAATAGTAATAATTGTTTTAAAAATAATACATTTGGGCATGGTACTATAACATGGATTTTACTTTTATAATGTCTAATTCATATTAAAATATATCTTCTCACAACATCATCATTGGTTTAAGGCTAAATTATCTCAGTGATCACTTCAATCCTCTTATTACGATTTTAATTAAATAATGAACAATTTTAGAGAATTATCAATTATATTTCAGAGGAAAAAATGTTTTATATTTCCAAAAATAATATAAAATTTATAAATATAAAAATTCCTATCAAATTATCATATCCATCCATGTATTTCAAAATTTATACATGGGAACTCTCCACACTCTCAGTGTAGAAATTTTCTCCAATAAAGTCATACACAAAGATAAAAAGTTAAAAATGACAACCCCAAATCCAAATCTGGATAATTCAAATATCATCTAATCTATAAAAATTTCACACTTAGTTGAAAATTATTACACCAAGTGCTAAAAGTATTATTGATTAAATGACTTAACCATTTTTTTATTTCATTATAAAATTTAAAACCAAACCCAAATAACATTAGAATATATTTTTCTCACCTCAATCCTTATCAAACAATTCAAATATATCAAAAAACATTGGTAATTAACAGAATAACTCTATAATTCTGAAAAATCATTCCCAAGGTGTTTTTCAGTATGTATTCTCCACTAAGAGTATCTAAAAATGTTTTGATCCCACATCAAATTCCAACTTCAATCTCCCAATTTTTTTAAATCTTAAATATTCTCTTGAAGACTTTTTTAGATCCTACCACTTCTTAGCCACTAGTACTTATTATGTAACCTAAATATTTTCTCACTAATAATAACATATTAAAGGCTACTACATTATATCTATCTATCCAAGATCTTTAAGATAAAGAATGATATTCTTTTAAATTTACTCAGGCAGTAACTCACTAATATTCTCTACTTACTTTGAATATTACTTCCAATAGACTTATTTAAAACATTAAAAATAATTCGTTAAAGTACATGAATTTCCCCATTTTTATCTGTTTTTCAATACCATTTTCATCTTTACTAATTACATTGTATTGATCTCCCCCTTATTTATAATAAATGAAAAGAGATTATTGGGGTCTTCTCATCTCATCAAGTTTCCTTCGCAACCAAATTTTTGGACCTCTTTCATTAGGTATCACCACATGATCCACTTTCGATAGAAGTATGGTACCACATGTTTTTATTAATAATGATCATTTTGTTAGTTAATTGAAATACTATGTGGGTTAGTGTGGTATAGAGAACTAGTGTGAATTGACCAAGATCGCTAAAGCTATCGTTAACCAATCCATCATTTGGAACCATTATCATTGTAACATCCCAAGTAAGTAATGAGTAATAGATATTTTTATCTATGTCTATTAATGAATTAGATAGTGTTTTAGAGGCTTAACATGAAAATAAATCCAATCTTAAGCATGGAATACACTAATATTTTTAAAAGATTATTTTACTACCTTTTGATGGAAAACCATTTTTAAATCTATAATTTGACAATTTTATAATCTATGTTTGTCAAAATAAACTTATTCTTTATGATTGGGACATAAAAATTTACTTTGTGTGAATTTTTGGTATTTTCAGACAATGTTCATTTTTTATTGAATAGTGAAAAATATTGCATTTTACATCAAAACTGCTTTTTAATCTAATTTATTTATATGATTAGATTATCTTTTGAATTTATTTTTAAGTTAAATTAGAATATATTTTTACCATTTAATCCAATGGTGGTCATTGGAATCAATTTCACTTTGAAATTGGACTTAAACTGGTGTCAATCTTTTGATACTTATTGTTTCATAAAAACACGCTAATTGTCATGACAGTGGGAATTAATTATTAAATTAATTGATGTGACTTATATGTTTTGAATTTTGTAAAATAGACTTAATTTTTGAATTCGGAATATCAAATATATCTTAGGGTGAATTTTTTGTATTTTTCTGAAAAACATCAATTTTTGATGAATAGTGAAACCACTAAGTGGTACTTATAAAAACTGATTTTTCGATTAAATAAAATTTTACCACTTCTGTGTTTTGAATTTCAAAAATCCAACATACATGGTTTTCATTAAGAAGTAAAATGTGGTTCAATGAGATTAAAATAATTTTTTGGTGAATAGTAACTCTTAAGTTCTTAATCGCGATTAGAGGTAATTAGTGTAGTTTAAGGTAAAAATAATGCGTTAATAAAATGAGATGAGCTTTAAACATGTCATACCCTAATTAAATGTGTCATGGCCGACCAAGAAAATCCATGGGTCAACTTGGGGACCCCATGGAGCCACTTTGGTTGGGAAATGACATAAATAACTTTTTATTTAATGTAAAAGTAGAAATGACACAAACATGAGATGTTTTACTAAAACAATTTTTACATGGGGTTATAAAGATCATATTCTTGATTATAAATAGTAATTGGAAATATAAAAATATTTCCTACATCATAGTATTTTTTTATAATTTTTAGACTTTAAATAAATTAAATTATTTATGACATCATGATGATGCAGTGATGACCTCATTATTTAACAATTTAAATAAAATGGAATGATAATGTAAAATCTAAGACCTACACATGACCAAAACCTATTTTATGGGTGGATTTCTAACCCTTATCACCTTATCCTCGAAACACATCAATGTGGGATCTCTTAAATCCGAATACCATTTTAAAATAAACTGCGTTTTCTTTACCTTCCAAGAGTGCCCCTCCTCTTCTCTTATAAAAGGCCCCCACCTCTACCCCCTTACCCACACTCCCAAAGACTTTGTCTCAGCCAACCCCTATCCATTTTGTCTCTCCACTTCCCACTCTTACTCCTTAAAGCCTAACTTTGGGAATAAGTCTTCCCAAGGAATCCTTTGAACTCAAACCAAAGGGAGTTACCCGATTTTAAGGTAATGTCTTCACTTGAGTCCTTTTGTTTTATTTTGCTTCTCCTACCCCCTAAACTCTATTTATTCATTTATTTTGTAAAAACTCCAGTATATTCAATATACTTGGATTTTTTTATAAGAAGGATTCGAGCTACACTTACAGACACCTACATCTAATGGTTAAAGGATATACTGTTTCCGTGGATGGTGAATTTATGCCTCCCGAAACGATGATTGTCCAACATTATTTTAACACCTTAAAAGGTGGCCATTAAGATGTAACTATATTTATATATGATATATAATATGTTTATGTTTTCCTTAAGCTTCTGTATTTTTCATTTTGTGCATACCTTTATGGTTTCCATTATGGGTAAACGCGATATCTTCATTTAAGGAAGTACGGACTACCGCCCCCTCAAAGTGATTTGATTCGTTAGATACCATATGTGGGACGTATAAAAGAAGGAAACTATGATATTGTATATGATATTATACTATAATTATAATATACCTTTATATCATTATGATTCCATTCTATAAAATATGAAATAGAAATGAAAGTAGTGTTTATGCGTACGTACGGCTTACCGTCTCCAAGAACGGTGCATTTTATTTCTTACCTCTAAATGATCATGTAATATTATAAATGCATGTATATACTGGATATATATGATATATATGATATATACATCATGATTATAATTCTGGATATAATGGATACATGAAAAACTTGTAATTATAAAGGGTATATTTTTTACTCAAGTACCAATGATCGTTAAAACGACCATTATTAACTTAAATAATTACATAGTGTTCATGACATGGAAATAAGTGATATAAAAGGAATAATGAACTTGAAAAATGTTCTTAAATAAGTATAAATTAACTCATGTTTATTATTCATGATATTAAAGAACGATCAAGTCAAGTCGGACCCGAGGTATGGGACTTCGTCTCAATCTCCTTTCATTGAGGCATATTTTGTTTTATACACAACCTTATTTTATATGGTGTATAAACCCCTTTGACTTTTACGTTTATTCAAAAGGAATCTTTTTTATACTAAGCATTTACTAAACGACAAAAGGGAATGTTTTTTTCATACGTATGTGGTGACAACGACTTCTCCGCCGCCGTGACTATTATTTGAGTTTCGGTTTACTCTACAATACATACCTTTTTTAAAAAGAAAAATAAATACCATGTTTTACTTTTCTTTTCTTTTGGTATTGAAAATGGTTTTCATAATTTATTTATATCAATGTTTTGTATTGATATCTTGTGATTAAAAGGTGGAAATGTTATGTTTCCTTTATACATGTTTTATGTGATACGATTATGTTGAGGTTCTTGGGCATTATTATGAAGACGGGTGGTTTCATGATAAACTAAGGGCGGGTGAGCCGGATATTGCTCTCTAATGCATTGGGTAATGTGAAGGAGTGAAATGTTAAGATTTCTCCGAAGAGATTTAGGGAATATACTGTGATGGGTATTCCAAACGTAACCAAGAGGGTTACTCCCTACGTAAGAATGTTATGAATGCCTCAAGTTACCTTTATGTCTTATGATTTCTATGATTTATTCATGATTTTATGAGGTATGTTAAAGTGCTTATGTTTTATGGGTAAATTATGATTTCATTCTTATGTATATATGTACCCATGTTTCCTTTCCATATTTTTATATCCCTTACTGAGCTTTTTATTCTCATCCCAAGTTTTTTGAAATGTTTTTCACAGGTCAAGGGAAAGATACCTGATATGATGATAGTGTCAAGGAAGTGTCAAGAAAGAATCCATGTTTTATTTTAAATATGTTTCCATTTATGGGAAAGAATAATACTATCTTTATGTAACCACTTTGTTTATATGTGGAATGTAATGAAAGTTTTATAATCTAATTCTATAAAACTCTAACCCGAAAAGATCCTTAATGTGTAATCTTGTAATAAATCAAGATTAAGTAAGGTTTAAGGCTGGTGCCTTATATTTGGTATCAAAGGTCGGTTTAGATAACTTTAGGATTTATAATTCTTTTAAATGATTATCCAAAAAAAATTTATGGTCAAATTCAAGTGATATAGTATTTGAAGATTACCATGTTGCTTCATTTAAGAAATGTTTGTTCAGAATGGTTTTCCGTAGAGGAAACAGGGAAGCAGTGCTATGAAGGCATGCAGAAGGAAATAACCTTCCGAATCAGCATCCTGAGATGGTCGGAATTGGAACTGAACAGTTTGTTGCAGTAATGGCACAGTTGAATCAAGCGATAAATGGCGGTGGTATCCATACACGAGATCAGCCAGATCAACCGCAGAGGAACATGTCAGTGGTGGAACATTTCATGGGGAAACATCCCCCATCATTCAGAGGATCATCTGACCCTGTGCTAGCTGAAGGGTGGATTAAAGCACTGGAGAATATTTTTGATGTCATGGGGTGTTCAGACAATCAAAAGGTTAGTCTTGCTATTTATCGTTTGGAGGGTGAAGAAGATCAGTCGTGGTCGATGGTTAAAAATATCAGGGACGCTGATGAGATTAATTCTCTCGACTGGGATGAATTCAAATGTATGTTTCTTGAAAAGTATTTTCCTAAGTCTCTTCGACTTAGTATGGAAAAGAAAATCTTGGAATTGAGGCAAGAGGAAGACTCAGTGGCTGCCTATGAAGAAAGTTTCACTCGATTGGCAAGGTATGATCCAAATTTTATCTGAGACCTTGATAGTAAAATCAATCGTTTTTACTCAGGATTAAATCCAAAATATCGAAGGGCATTATCTTCTTGTGAGTTTAAAAGTTATGAAAAGCTTGTTCGATATGCTGAGAAGGTGGAAATGGAGTTTTCTGATGATCAAGTGTTCAATAACAACCAGCAGAAGAAGAGACCAAGGTGGCAGGAGAAAGGGAAGAATTCTTCAAAAAAGTCTGATGGTAAGAAATCTAAGTTTCCAGTTTGTGATAAATGTGGAAAAATGCATGCTAGGGAATGTCTTCTGAATTCTGGAAAGTGCTACTGATGTGGTAAGATTGGACATAAGGCTCGTGATTGCACTGGAAAAGATCAGGGTGATGGTAAGACCAAATTTGATTTACAGTTAGTGAAATGTTTTAAGTGCAATGAGATGGGTCACTATGCAAACGAGTATCCGACAAAGAGCTTGGGTGATGGGAAGTAGTTAGACTACAAGCAGAAAGGGGTGGTGAAATCCTTTTCAACTACTTCAGCAGATGTCGGTCCATCAAATGAAGTTGTATCAGGTACTTTGTTTGTTTTTTCAGATTATGCCAGTGTGTTGTTTGATTCGGGGTCTACACATTCTTTCATCTCTGAAACCTTTTCTAGTAAAATGGGAATACCATCTCAAGAAATGACTCCTGAACTTTTGGTAAAAACACCTGGGGGAAATGTTGAGTCAAAAAGAATTTATAAGAATCTTACTATCTTTATCTGTGGAAAGAACCTACTTGCAAACCTTATTGTTCTAACTCTAGTAGGGTTTGATGTTATCCTGGGTATGAATTGGCTCTCTATTTACCATTCTAAGATTGACTGTAGAGCTAAAGAAGTTTATTTTCAAAAATACTTTCAGTTTGTGTACAAGAATGAACCCTTACTATTGATAACTTATCAAGAGGCCAAGAAACTTGTAAAAGATGGAAATGAATGTTACCTTGCACACATCGTTGAAAATAAAGGAACTGTTCAGATTAATGATGTGTCAGTGGTAAATGAGTATCCTGATGTTTTTCATGATGAGTTGCCTGGAATAATACCAGATCGGGAAGTTGAGTTTACTGTTGACTTAGTTCCTGATGCTAAGCCAATTTCAAAACCCCCTTATTGAATGGCTCAAATTGAAATTTTAGAGTTGAAGGAGAAATTGCAAGATTTATTAGAGAAAGGTTTCATTCGACCTAGAACATCACCATGGGGTGCTCCTGTTTTATTTGTTAAAAATAAATACGGTTCAATGAGACTTTTCATTGATTATAGAGCCTTGAATAACATCACTGTTAAGAACAAATATCATTTGCCTCATATCGATGATTTGTTGGATCAGCTCCAGGGAGCTCATTATTTTTCAAAGATTGACTTGAGATTGGGGTACCATCAGCTGAAGGTAATGGAAGCAGATGTTCTGAAGACCGTGTTCCGTACAAGATATGGCCATTATGAATTTCTAGTAATGCCTTTTGGGCTAACCAATGCACCTGCTGTATTCATGGACTTAATGAATAGAATTTTCCATGAGTTCTTGGATAAGTTTGTGGTGGTTTTCATTGATGATATTCTGGTGTTTTCTAAAAGTAAAGAGGAGAATGAAAGACATTTAAGGTTTATCTTGAAAACCTTAAAAGAAAAGAAACTGTATGGAGAATTCAGCAAGTGTGAGTTTTGGTTGCAACAGATTTCTTTCCTTGGTCATATTGTTTCTAAAGATGGGATAACTGTTGATCCTGCAAAAAGAAAGGTTGTTGAAGAATGGCCAAGACCCACAAATGTAACTGAGATTCGTAGCTTCCATGGTTTGGTAGGCTATTACCGAAGGTTTGTTAGAATTTTTTCATGGTTATCTAGTCCAATGACTAAGCTAACTCGGAAGGGTGTTAAGTTTATCTGGACAAAAGAATGTGGTGATTGTTTTCAGGAATTGAAAAGAAGATTGGTGAATGCTTCAGTTTTGGCACTACCTTCCAGGAATGGTGATTTTGTTATATACAGTGATGCTTCATTGAAATGACTTGGTTGCGTCCTAATGCAGAATGATCAGGTAATGGATTATGCTTCACGACAGTTGAAAACTCATGAGATAAATTACCCTACACATGATTTGGAATTAGCTGTTGTTGTTTTCTCTTTAAAAATTTGGAGGCATCATTTGTATAGAGTAAAGTGTGAAATATATACTGATCACAAAAGTTTAAAGTATATATTCACTCAGAAAGAGTTAAACATTAGACATAGGAGATGGCTGGAATTAATCAAGGATTATGATTATACAATTCATTACCATCCGGGAAAAGCAAATAAAGTGGTTGATGCTTTGAGTCGAAAAGGTAATGCTTCATTAGCAATGTTGTGTTTGGAACGTGATCCTTTGGTTAAGGATTTGAGGAACTTTGGCATTGAAGTTGTTGGTGCAGGAATTTCTTCTGTTTTGTTTCAGGTATCAGTGAGATCATCTCTATCAGATAGAATCAAGCGAGCACAGAAGCAAGACAGTGAGTTACAGAAAAAGGTAGAGCTGGTTCAGAAAGGTAATTTTCCTGAATTCTACATTGATAATGATTGTGTTTTGCGATTTGGGAGGAGATTGTGTGTGCCTTTTGATTCACAGTTGAAGAGAGATTTGTTGTGTGAAACTCATAGTTCTCCGTTTTCAGTTCATCCTGGCAGTACTAAGATGTATAGAGATCTACGGGAGTATTACTGGTGGGATGGAATGAAAAGAGATATTGTTGATTTTACTGTGAAGTGTTTCACATGTCAACGGGATAAAGCAGAGAGGTAGTTACCGAAAGGGATGCTTCAGCCTTTACCAGTGCTAGAGTGGAAATGGGAGAATATATCCATGGACTTTGTTGTGGGATTACCGAAGACATCTCGAGGTAATAATGAAATCTGGGTTATTGTTGATCGCTCGACTAAATCTGCTCATTTCCTTTCTATACGAGATACTTTTTCCCTAGATCAACTTTCCTGTATGTATCTTAAAGAGATAGTCAGGTTTCATGGAGTTCCCCTCTCCATTGTATATGATCGTGATCCCAGGTTCACTTCTAACTTTTGGAAAGGCCTTCAGAAGTCATTGGGTACTGAATTAAATTTTAGTATAGCTTTTCATCCTCAATAAGATGGGTAGTCAGAACGAACAATTCAGACATTGGAGGATATGCTACATTCTTGCTCTATGGATTATCAGGGAAGATGAGACCAACATCTTTCTTTGGTTGAATTTTCATATAATAACAGTTTTCATTCCAGTATACAGATGGCACCATTTCAGGAATTATATGGGAAGCGGTGTCAAACTCCAGCTTTCTGGGATGAAGTGGGTGAAAGGAAGTTGATGGGACCAGAATTGGTAGAAGAGATGGCAGAAAAAGTTCAGCTGATTTAGAAGCACATGAGAACAGCTCAGATCAGGCATAAGAGTTATGCGGATAACCAGAGGAAGGATCTATCTTTTGAGGTAGGTGATCATGTTTTTCTAAACGTCTCACCCTGGAAAAGTGTGATGAGATTTGGTAAGAAAGGAAAGATGAGTCCAAGGATCATTGGACCATATGAAATTCTAGAGAGAGTTGGATCAGTTGCATACCGGGTGGATTTACCTCCGAGTTTATCTCAGGTACACAATGTTTTTCACGTTTCGATGTTGAGAAAGTATATGCCAGATCCATCTCATGTTTTGAGTCCAGAGGTAGTTCAGCTGGAAGAGAACCTATCTTATGAGGAACAACCGGTCCAGATTCTTGACCACAGGGAACAAGTGTTACAGAATAAGGTGATTAGTCAGGTAAAGGTTTTGTGAAAAACCACATGATGGAAGAGGCAACATGGGAATTTGAAAATGCAATGAGGGATAAGTACCCCCATTTATTCGATAAGTAAATAAATTACGGGGATGCAATTTTCAAAAGTGGGGAAGGATGTAACATCCCAAGTAAGTAATGAGTAATAGATATTTTTATCTATGTCTATTAATGAATTTTAGATAGTGTTTTAGAGGCTTAAAATGAAAACAAATTCAATCTTAAGCATGGAATACACTAATATTTTTAAAAGATTGTTTTACTGCCTTTTGATGGAAAACCATTTTTTAATCTATCTTTTAAAACTTTTATAAGCTATGTTTGTCAAAATAAACTTATTCTTTATGATTGGGACATCAAAATTTACTTTGTGTGAATTTTTGGTATTTTTCAGACAATGTTCATTTTTTAATGAATAGTGAAAAATATTGCATTTTACATCAAAACTGCTTTTTAATCTAATTTATTTATATGATTAGATTATCTTTTGAATTGGTTTTGAAGTGAAATTAGAATATATTTTTACCATTTAATCCAATGGTGGTCATTGGAATCAATTTCACTTTGAAATTGGACTTAAACTGGTGTCAATCTTTTGATACTTATTGTTTCATAAAAACACGCTATTTGTCGTGACAGCGGGAATTAATTATTAAATTAATTAATGTGACTTATATGTTTTGAATTTTTTAAAATAGACTTCATTTTTGAATTCGGAAAATCAAATATATCTTAGGGTGAATTTTTGGTATTTTTCTGAAAAACTTCAATTTTTTGATGAATAGTGAAACCACTAAGTGGTACTTACAAAAACTGATTTTTCGTTTAAATGAAATTTTACCACTTTTGTGTTTTGAATTTCAAAAATCCAACATACATGGTTGTCATTAAGAAGTAAAATGTGGTTCAATGAGATTAAAATAATTTTTTGGTGAATAGTAACTCTTAAGTTCTTAATCGCGATTAGAGGTAAATAGTGTAGTTTAAGGTAAAAATAATGCTTTAATAAAATCAGATGAGCTTGACACATGTCCTACCCTCATTTGATGTGTCATGTCCGACCAAGACAATACATGTCTCAACATGGGGACCCCATGTAGCCACTTTGGTTGGGAAATGACATAAATAACTTTTTATTTAATGTAAAAGTAAAAATGACACAAACATGAGATGTTTTACTAAAATAATTTTTACATGGGGTTATAAAGATCAGATTTTTGATTATAAATATTCCATGGAAAGATAAAAATATTTCCTACATCATAGTATTTTTTTTATAATTTTTATACTTTAAATAAATTAAATTATTTATGACATCATGATGATGCAGCGATGACCTCATTATTTAACGATTTAAAAAAAATGGAATGATAATGTAAAATCTAAGACCTACACAAGGCCAAAACCTATTGGATGGGTGGCTTTCGAACCCTTATCACCTTATCCTCGAAACAAATCAATGTGGGACCTCTTAAATCCGAATACCATTTTAAAATAAAGTGACTTTTCTTTACCTTCCAAGAGTGCCCCTCCTCCCCTCTTATAAAAGGCCCCCACCTCTACCTCCTTACCCACACACCCAAAGCCTTTGGCTCGGACAACCCCTGCCCATTTTGTCTCTCCACTTCCCTCTCTTACTCCTTAAAGCCTCACTTTGGGCAGAAGTATTCCCAAGGAAGCCTTTGATCTCAAACCAAAGGGAGTTACCCGATTTTAAGGTAATGTCTTCACTTGAGTCCTTTTGTTTTATTTTGCTTCTCCAACCCCCAAAACTCTTTTTATTAATTTATTTTGTAACAACTCCAGTATCTTAAATATACTAGGATGTTGTTATAATAAGTATTATAGCTACACTTACACACACCTACATCTAATGGTTAAAGGACATACTATTTCCGTGGATGGTGAATTTATGCCTCCCGAAACGATGATTGTTCAACATTCTTTTAACACCTTCAAAGGTGGCCATTAAGATGTCACTATATTTATATATAATATATAATATGTTTATTTTTTCCTTAAGCTTATGTATTTTTCATTTTGGGAATACCTTTATGGTTTCCATTATGGGTAAACGCAATATCTTCATTTAAGGAAGTGCGGACTACCGCCCCCTCAAAGTGATTTGATTCGTTAAATACTATATGTGGGACGTATAAAGGATGGAACTATGATATTGTATATGATATTATACTGGAATTATAATATACCTTTATATAATTATGATTCCATTCTATAAAATATGAAATAGAAATGAAAGTAGCGTTCATGCGTACGTATGGCTTACCGTCTCCATGAACGGTGCATTTCATTTCTTACATCTAAATGATTATGTAATATTATAAATTCATGTATATACTGGATATATATCATATATATGATATATACATCATGATTATAATTCTGGATGTAATGGATACATGAACAACTTGTAATTATAAAGGGTTTATTTTTGACTCAAGTACAAATGATCGTTAAAACGACCGTTATTAACTTAAATAATTACATAGTGTTCATGACATGGAAATAAGTGATATAAAAGGAATAATGAACTTGAAAAAGGTTCTTAAACAAGTAGAAATTAACTCAAGTTTATTATTCAGGAGATTAAAGAATGATCGAGTCATGTCGAACCCGAGGTATGGGACTTCGTCTCAATCTCCTTTCATTGAGGCATATTTTGTTTTATACACAGCCATCTTTTATATGGTGTATAAACCCCTTTGACTTTTACATTTATTCAAAAGGAATCTTTTTTATACTAAGCGTTTTCTAAATGACAAGAGGGAATGTTTTTGTCATACATATGTGGCGACAATGACTTCTCCGCCGCCGTGACCGTTATTTGAGTTTCGGCTTCCTCTACAATCCATACCTTTTTTTTAAAAGAAAAATAAATACCATGTTTTACTTTCCTTTTATTTTGGTATTGAAAATGTTTTTCATAATGTTTTTATATCAATGTGTTGTATTGATATCTTGTGATTGAAAGGTGGAAATGTTATGTTTCCTTTATGCATGTTTTATGTGATACGATTATGTTGAGGTTCTTGGGCATTATTATGAAGACGGGTGGTTCCGTGATAAACTAAGGGCAGGTGAGCCCGATATAGCTCTCCAATGAATTGGGTAACGCGAAGGAGTGAAATGTTAAGGTTTCTCCGAAGATATTTAGTGAATATACTGTGATGTGTATTCCAAACGTAACCAAGAGGGTTACTCCCTACATAAAAATGTTATGAATGCCTCAAGTTACCTTTATGTCTTATGATTTCTATGATTTATTCATGATTTGATGAGGTATGTTAAAGTTCTTATGTTTTATAGGTAAATTATGATTTCATTCTTATCTATATATGTACCCATGTTTCCTTTCCATATTTTTATATCCCTTACTGAGCTTTTTATGCTCATCCCAAGTTTTTTGAAATGTTTTTCATACGTCAAGGGAAAGATACATGATATGATGATAGTGTCAAGGAAGTGTCAAGAAAGAATCCATGTTTTATTTTAAATATGTTTCCATTGACGGGAAAGAAGAATACTATCTTTATGTAACCACTTTGTTTATATGTGGAATGTAATTCAAGTTTTATAATCTAATTCTCTAAAACTCTAACCCGAAAATATCCTCAATGTGTAATCTTGTAATAACTCAAGATTAAGTAAGGTTTAAGGCTGGGGCCTTATAATCATTTTCACACTACAGGGATTTATAAAAATATATCATGAAGTATATATACTAAACTGATCTCAAAAAAAACATTATATCAATTCATTTGAATTGTAAAAAAACTCCCATTTTTCTCATTTTTTTCAACTAACACTCCCACTAATAAATATTTTTGACATAATAAGTAACTTTAGATTTATGTGAAATTTATAATACCTTAATATTTAATTTTGTCATATTATCCTAAAATTATAGATTCACTACATGATAATATTTTTATTGCTTCATCCCATGTTTTCATCCCCTCAAAAGATCCATTCACCTCCTCTTCTTCATAACATATAAAACTCTCTATAAAGCTATTCTTCTCTACAATGAAACTATGAAAAAAGTATGTACCACCTATAATTTCATAAATGTTAGCACAAAATAAAAATAAATAATGGAATAACATGGGACCTATAAGAAATATAGTAGAAATAATAATATTGACATTTTACTCTTAATAATAATTTCTCATTCCTTCCAATCAAATCATAGAAATATTTCCCCATGCATATTTTCCATATACGAGTCATTACATGTTTCATTATAGTATTCATTACTTGAACTAATTCCTTGTTTAGTGAAGTACAATTCACTTTATTCACTATGGAAAATTCATTTCTTGATTCTTGCATCACATTTCATGTAAATTTATATAGATCTAGAATGATGGTCATGTATTTCTTCATAACATAAATAACATGCTCACATCTTAAAAAGAAATTCTTTTCCATTTTCATGTCATAAAATATAGCTAACGTATCTTATTTATTAATATTATCATGTGAAATCACTTGATTTACTCGTCCACTATCACACATCTGTGCATTATCTATTTTCTTATCAATCATCATTCAGCCCAGCCTAACCACTAGGCATTATCTCTTGTCATTCTCAACATATTGGAATTTAAAACATGATTTATTATTAGTCTCAGTAGAGTATGAATTTAAAACTTTTTTATTCTCTACTTCCTTCCATTTCAATGCATATGGAACTTCTCCTAGTAGCCTAGTCAGCATACCTCATCTTTATGAATCTCTTATACCCCCAATCCACAAATATCATTGAAACAAACAAAATAGTTCTTGGTTAGTAGATTGGAATATTTTATGATCGTGGGTTGATTTATCATAGAATATTACTTCATTTTCTTATAAAATACCTCAATTTGTTCATTCCACTTCCCTGATAATGAAATTTAATTTCAAAAAGGGTATGATTTGTGTCCATTCCTTCTAAAACATAAATAATAACTACTAAACCTAAATTTTCAAATTTTAAAATAATTGTTTTTATAGAAATTTATGGTTTGTATGCTTCTTCAGTCATAGTATATACTTTCATAGGGTACAATGGTTCTCTTGACACATTTCACTCTTTCTATGATACTTATGAGTGTTTATAAGTTATATTCTTGGTATAAATATGTTGATATTTATTTTAAAACATAATCTATTAGTTATAATTGGAATATCTTGTAATTTATTAGGTGAATATTCAATATTATTATTGGTTCCCTTCATCTCAATAACTTGAGAAAAATAACAGTTAAGGACAATTACTATAGTGAAATCCTCAAGGATATTTTTAAACTAATTCTGATATTCAATAAAAATAAATTATCTCTCATAAATATCTCTATCCTTGATAGATATATTTTCCACATATTCTATATCCACATGTTCTTACATAGCTACACTCAAATTATATACTTTGATCCCATAAAAGTAACCATATTCTTTCATAAGTAGTTATTTCTTTTTTGAAATCCAATCATAAAATTGTATTTCATCACTTTCCACTTTTTATTTATAAAGTTATTTTTTATACTCAAGAAAAAATTACATATCATGTATAAATAGGTATTTATATTCAACAAATTATTCCTCATCACAATTAGTTGATGTAAAAAAACCACTCTTAAAATGATCCATGAAATTTGATTCAGTTTTGACGGGCTAATTGAAGATGAGTCATCACATTCCTTTTTTCTCACCAGACCATTTTTCTTACAACTTGTATAATTCATATTTATTTGAACCCATTTTTATTTTTGAGTTTTTTCATATTCCTCTTCTGTTTCAAACTCAACTATATTGTTATTAAAATAATTTTTTTAAAATTTTCCAACTCTATTGTAGTTGTAGCCCCTTTGTAGTTTCTGTCCCTATCATTTTTTCTTTACCTTATCAAATATCTTCATTAAAAGGGAATCTAATCTAATAAAATCATTATAATATGTATAATCATTTGAACACCTTAATTCTAAAACTTCTTCAAATCTAAATTTACACTTTTTTATAGACTAAATGTTCATCTCACATTATTCATTCTTTTTAAAAGATGTAATCTTTTTTATTTCACATGCAATGAATATATTTTATAGTTCAACTAAGAAAATATCATATCTATCCTATAAAGATAATATAGTTAGATAATAACTATCTAGATGTTTCTCATAGTCATTTAAAAAATAATAATATCATTAATCCTCTCACAAAATCCTTATATATTGATGATAATTTCTTTGAATCAAATTATGTAGTCATCAGTATTTCCACTATATCAATATTTAATCTCCTAAAACATTCCCATACATAGTTTAAATATGAATTCCTTGACTTTAAAACTTACATCATAACTTATCTTAATTTTTTCCCAAATCTATTGGGATATTTGATGTACCGTGACCTTTTTATAAACTTTTTTTAAAAGTGATGTTATAATGGAATTTTATTATTTTCCGTGTAAATTTATATTTCTCTTATCTATAAAGGACATGGTATCATTCTCTTCAAAAGGATAAAATACCAATACTGTATCATATCTTATATCAAGTAAAAGGGATAAAATATAGGTAATAATCACATTTATTAAACTATGATAGTTTATGTAACACCTAAAAAATTTAGTTTAAAATAATACCATGTTTGAAAACATACTTTATAGATAACACTGATTCTAGATAAACCCCAATATAATAATGTATATTAACCACTAAATTGGAAGGAATTAATTAAAATAACTACTTTATAAATAATATGTATAATGGTTTTATATAATGTAAATGTATTTACTAATGTAAATAAATATGTATTCATTTTTCAGTAAATTCATTTTAGGCTTCAAAAATATGCTTTCTTCAAAAATGATTTTTAATGAATTATGTGAATAGAAATCATAATTAATTTATACCATTATTAGAAATTTTATTTTAGAAACTTAATATCATCTTCAAAATAAACATTTCAATATTCTCTTTGGATTATTATATTTTTTATTTTTGAAAAAATTGTTTCTTCAATGAATAATAAAAAATATTGATTTTGGAAAAACTGTAATTTCATTTATTTTAAAAATTAACATTATGTAAAGAATATGATATTAATGTAGTAAAATTATAATATAATTATAATTAATTTAATTAATCACATATTAATTGTAATAATACCTGAATTTGGTATAAGTTCATTTTTGGGAATTAAAACTCATTTTTCATAAATTTAATTTTTAGGTACGAAATGCATTTTTTCTTAATATGCTAAATTAATATATATGAATTTATTTTTAAAGAAAAATGAATGGATTATATTTTAAATACTTTATTTTGACATTTATTTTATCTTTTCTACATATAAAGGAATATAAGTAAATTCATTTTTAGGTTTAAAAATGCATTATTTTTTAAAACTAGTTTTCGTTGTATTTTTCATGTGAATTTAACATTAAATTCTACCAAATATATAAATGGAATATAGTAAAATTTATTCCATTGATTTAATAATAACAAATAATATAATATAATTTTTTTAACTTAATTTTTTTCATAACGAAGATTAGAAATAGAAATATTTTGTTTCAATTAGTTATGGTTTAATAGATTTTATTGGGGGTAAACCAAGAGTTAGAGTTAGAGATGAAAAACAATTTATAATTATTATTTTGTGAATATATTTCAAAATTAAATTATCCTATGTTAAATAATTTTCCATTTAGATCCACTTTCACATGAATGTGACCTTATATTTTTGAAATCTTTTAAGATATTCCATATGTGTCCCTTCCCTTGCTTATAAAAGGAATCATCTTCTACCACATTATTTACACAATTATATCTTTCTATATAAGAACTTATATAATAATAAAAAAAAATTATATTGATTAAATTCCTTATATATCTTATTTTATTCTCCGACGATCAAACATTTAAAGCTTAAGGTGTGAGTCAAAGGTGGTTTCTCAAAGAGTAGGTATAAATATTAATTGGGCACTTTGAATTTTATTTTTTATAAAATTTATATAAAATATTCTTATCCATGAAAATTATTTATATAATATCACAAATTTACTTATATGTTATTATTATTATCTTACAACCATTCCTCACCTATTCTCCATTAAATAGGAAATAAAAGTATTGTATGTGCATACATGTGGACTACAACCTTCACACAACAATATGATTCTTTTTACAACACCATATTTAAATTTTGGTTAAAATGATGTATTTAATGTTTATATGGTATTTTTTAATAATTATTATTTTTTAATTAAATATATTATCTATATTATTACCACTCCTTCTATTTAATAACGTTTACTTCCCTCATGCGTATACGTAGACTACCAGCTCTGAAAATCGATTCGATTTTTTATGATTTAGTTATATTTGTAATAATGATATATTTAATTAATATAAATAGTATTACTTATATAATAATGATTCATTAATATTTAATTTTCATTTTCCATTATTTAATTCTATCCATCGAAAAGAGTAAATGTTAGTAACATGTATATATGAATTTACCTCTCCATAAAGTAATGTAAGTCATCATTCTATATCACTTTATATGAATTGTTATAAAAGTGTATTTAATAATTTTATATTATAATTATGAAATTATTACTATTCAATAAGTTATGGAACCATTATCATTGTTTAAGGACCAAAGCTACTAAAAAACGTGATAATTGAAGCTGTAAACACCTGAATTGATGACTTTAAAAGGGAATAATTAATAAATAGGCATTGAAAATATACAAGTGGATAATATAAAAATTATAAGTATGAATATGGATGTTTATTTTAATTATAATAAATATAAATTAACTATATATTATGTTATATCACTTATAAATCAAGTCATAGATAAAGAAATGTTTTGTTGTTTCTACTTTATTTCAGTGAAAAAAAATTCAATATTCACCCCTTATTTATTTTGTGTGGTTCATATACTCACCATTAATGTATTTTAAGAAAATTTTCATGAAAATTACTTTTATAAAAAAAAAATATATGTATTTCTCTTTAGGATGTTTTTATTTAGATATTACCAAAGTTTTAAAGGTTCTTTGTCTCAATGTTGTTTTGTTAAGAAATATTTGATGTTATGAACCAATATTTGAATATAAGGATTATATACCAATAATTTGGCATGTTATATCTGATATATTTATTAATGCATGTTATTTAATGATAAAATTCCAATTATTTCATCCAATTGGTTTTGATTTGAATGTTACCAAAGTGGTAAGGGTTCATCATCTCAAATTTTCTTCTCAGGGAAATATATTCTTTTATATACTTATATTATTTTATAAGATTTATCTACTAAATATTTTGTATTTTTTTTCATTAATATCATTATATTAATGGTATTTTCTATTTAATTTTATATTATTTCCTTCATGTTGGGTATGAATCAAAATTACTAAATTGATAAGAGTTTTATATTTCCATATCATTTATTTACTAGGATTTCTTTTCCATAAATTTACAATGATGAAATTATAAAATATGTATATCCCAAATAATATGAATTTTATTCAAATATAGTTCATTCTAGATATTTAATTTTAATCCCATTATATGATCAAGTGAAAAATACGCTTTAAGGAACACTGATAATATTTTTCTCTTCGATAGAGATTATTTATCTTTCAAATCCAAATTTTCCTTATCGTTATTTCACAAATTTTTGTCACTATCTTTAAAATATTTATTAAATTAATTTTTAATAAATTTTTAAATTCATTATAAAATATTTTAATGGAATTATCAATTCATTTTTTGAATATGTTATTATTTACTTTTTACAGAAAATGTGAAAGGAATTTTTTTTAACAAACACCTTATGAAATTTTTTTCCAAGATAAAATTTCATGTTTCTATTATTCATTTAAAATTATTAGTTTTAGTAAATATTTTGGAAGACTTTACATTTTAAATAGGTTATTTAAAAATTTAAAAGGTATATTCCTCATGAAATATTGTGATGATGTATTAAAGGTATTTAAATCTATAATAATATCATTTGATGTTTCTCATGATTTTCTAGGGATATGATCCAATTTCACCAGAATTATTATTTTTACAAATGGATTAATATTATGATTATGAAATATTATTGAAAATAATTTTAAATTCTAATGTTTAATCATTGATTTAATTACTTTTTTCATGGGTTTTTGGCATACATATTAATGGATTAAGAGAATCGGATGGATGGGACCATTATATCCCTCAAATGAATTGAAGGAAAATGAATGAGTTTAAAATATATTAAGTGAAGAAGTTGTTACTAATCAAAAAATATGATAGAGTTAACTAGACCGATGTTACTCTGAATAGAATGTTGTAAATTATAGAGTATGAATTTCTATTATGGTAATTTTTCTACAATGATTATATTGTGATTAAACCTTGATAATAGAGGTGATTTTATGGTATTATGTTTATGAAACAATCATATTTCTTATACATATTATAAATTATCATTTCTCGTTATTTTTTATTATTACACACACTTATTAATTATGTCTATTATTATGACAAATCATTATTACATGATTTTATAACTAATTATCTTTGACTAATTGAGTATTATTATTATAAATTATGGTCATGTTCTCATGCCCTTATGATAACTCGAGATTCATTATGATTATTGATTGATATATATAATTTTTACCCTTACTACAAAACTACAATCACACTTTCTTAGGCTTTATTTCCCTAGGGTATGAAGAGGGTATTTTGGTATAATATTTCTATGAATGGTGATAGTTTTGAATAACTTAATGGTAAATGATGTAGATATTTTTTTACCAGTTTTTTTGTATACAATAATCCAAAAACACAAAATATTTATTATTTTTGTTTGTATTATAATGATATGTATTTAATATTCATCTTATAAGATTTAATATTTTTGTATGAATATTTCAGGTCTCTATAGTTGGTATAAAAGTAGGGTTTAGATATTTTTGGAAAGTAGGATGATAAAAATATAATGATAAACCTTAGGTAGGCCTAAATATAGGGGAACGTCTAGTATTATTTTAAAAAAAGAGTATAGATAATTTAGTAAATATATATATCTATATAGATACTAGCAGGTGGATGAAGTTGTGGCACAGATATACCTCAGGGTAAAAGCTCAAAATTTGGAAGATTGGGTATTAACTTGATCATCATCGATACATGACCAGTGGGACTAATATTACACATATTTATAGGAAATCATGGGCAATATTTTGAGGGAAATTTATATATTCCTTATGATCCATTATGAATAAATTATAATGATGATGGATAAAATATATAAAACCTAATGTCCCATAGATTTAAAATAAGGTGTTATGATTTAGATATCCTATGAGATATTTTCCATGGTCATATGATTTATCACAATTATTACTGTTATAAACCTTATGCATCTTGTTTTTATTCAATGGATAAATCTTATAGGAATCATGTTAACACTAAATGTGAAATATGATGCAATGATTTTACTCGTGAGAAACCAAATGAAATGGGATATGGTTGTGAAAGATTTTTCCTATAATTAAACATATATATCTATATTTAATTAACAAAAATAACATGGGTGATTTTATGAATGAAAAAGATATGATAAAAATAGGGTTCTATGATGAGCATAGTCGAAAGAAGATTAGTCTTACTAAATTTTGATAATGTGAGAAGAATAAAGCATTTAAATGCATCAAAATAATGAGAAGTTATTTTATGTGTAGAAAAGGACATAGAGAAATTAATTTCTATGGGAAAAATGAATTTTTATCACAATGGATTGGAATAATTGTATACATATGTAATAAAAAGGTTTAATGTGTTAAATGTGGAGAGTATATGAATTGTGAAAATCATTGCACTATGTGGAATGATTGAGAAGAGAATCAACATAATTGTATGGTTAAATATTTTAATATTGATGATCAAGAGACTACGAATGACATAAGAAAGCTATAAATAATTTTAATTGTTTTTCTTTTTTTAAAAGTTATAAAAATTATTCTATTTAGTTTAAGGAATATTAAGACATGATAATTATTTTATATTATAAGATATAATTTTAATGGAATAATATTAATAAGCCTTGTTAATGGTATATGAAAGATGTTTTCTGGTTGATTGATTTATTTTTTTGGATTCTATAATTAAGTTAGATATGTGATTCTTTAATGATATTTCGGTTATAAGAATCATGAAACATATATGTATTGTTATAGAGTAGTTTTTCATCAAGTATTTTCAAGTGTACGTTCAATGGTAACGATAACCTATAAATGTAATTTAGTGGTAAGGATACATTTTTGGAAAACACATGATTGAAGGATAGATATACCTTAATATATATATGATATTGATAAGATAATATTTATTTTGGATAAAGGGTTTATTAATGTCAAATAAGTAAATTTGATTTAATTTGTGGCTATGAAATTTATTAGTTTTCTGATGATGAAGATATTTCTATTTTTTTTTATAAAGTTTGCTTCATTTTTAAATGACTAGAATATTTTGGATAGTATTTTATTTTATTTGAGGAATAATTATATAGTTATTGTTTGGAAGAATATATGTTTTAATTAAGGTTTTATTGTGAATAAAGTAATTTTGGGGAAGGATTTGTTTATTTGAAGATAATATATGATCATGGTAATTATGTGTTTGGTTTGTGGCATTAGGAGTTACATAATTTTGTTTGGGAAATTTTTTTAATGTTTTTCTTGGAAGACACAAGTGATTAAATACGTGGGATGATTTTTTTATTTTAAATTTGCTCAGACATATTTTTTAATAGTTTTATAATTAACTATTTATGAAATGGTTTAATTTTAACTTTTTGTGTTATTGTCAAGGGTTTAATGAATATAATTATTTTTAATCATTTTATTATTTATCCATATTAGATAACTTATGCTAAATATTTTTGAATTTGAAAATATCATGAGATAGAAGGAATGTATGACCAGTATTTTATGGATATTTTGATATGTTAAATGTTACTTTTAGGTCTTTAGGAATGAAAAACCCATGTTGAGTATTCATTTTGGGGAGTAAAAGAGGATTTAAAAAAGGAAATTTATCATGACACATTCAATGAACTAAGGTATGTTTTTAAAATGGAAAGAAATCAAGTAAATATTTTTTTATCAGGTTATATATCTTGATAGTATGATAATTCCTCAACTATAAGGAAAAATAACTTTAAAATGACATTGTTTTCCATTTTATTGTTACTTATGAATAATTGATGGTCGTTTTCATGCATCATTGATTTATGGTTTTATGGGTATTAATTTTCTCATAAACATGTTCTCTATCACTCTATATTCTTCATTAGACATTTAATTTCCAATTTATGTCCACATTTTCACTCCCCACTAGTTTTCTCTTTATATGGGAACCCAATTATTCTTTTCCTTAGGTAACTTTAATTTTTCCCACTTCCCTTTTTAAATAATTTATTATTATCCCTCTGTATGTTTTGGATATCAAACAAATATATTTTCTATTATTGAACAATTTATTATTGAGATAAATTTTTTGGGGTAAAATTTTATTTAAGGATTATGTAAAATGAAACACCCTAATAATTTAATTTAAAATAATACTATGTTTGATAGCATGCATATAAGGCAACCCTGATTTAAAATAAACCAAGATATAACAATCCTTTATAACCTAGAAATTAATTTTTTCTATATGAATAGAAATAACCACATTATAAAAATATTTATATTTGTTTTAAATAATTAAAATTTATTGATAAATTTATATTAAATAAGTTTTTATTTTTTAAATAATGTAATTTTCTTCTTCAAAAATAGGTTTTCATCCAAAATGATTTTTAATACGTTTTTTGAACAAAAATAATAATTAATCCATATCATTATTATATTTTTATGAAAATTAATATAATATATGAATTAATCATTTCAAAATTCTATTATGTTCAAATTTTTGAAAATTTTCTTAAAAGATGTAATTTTTCGTGAATTATAAAAATTACAGATTATTGTAAAACATTCAATTATTTTAATTTGAAAATTACTGAAATGGTCTCAATTTGTTATTAAAATAAAATAATCCTTATTTAATTATAAATAATTTAATTAATTAAATAGGAATCTATATTATACTTTTATTTGGTATATATTCATTTTCTTTGTGGTTTAAAACACATTTTTCTGAAAAATTATTTTTAAGTACCTAATGTGTCTTGATTTTAATAAATTAAATTAGTATATATTAATTTATAATTTTAATTAAATATATAAATTTTATATTAAATAATCTACTTTACTATTGATTTTATGATTTTTAATATGCAAGGAATGGAGATGAATTCATTTTTTATGCTCAAAATGCATTTTTCTTAAATAGGGGTTTGCTGCATTTTTCATGATTATTTAAAGATAAATTATACTTATACAAGAAAATGAATCTTGAAAAATAGATTCTATATTATGAATTAAAACATTTAATATAATTTATTGGTTCAAATTAAAAAGATCATAGTGTATAGTAAAAATAGTAAAATGTTGTTACCACGGCTAAGGTTAAAACATGTTTACCATAGGGTAGGTGATTAAACCAAGAGATAAGGGAGGGTATTGCATCCACACATATATAATTATAATTTTATTTATATAATTACAGATTATATTATCCTATCTTAAAATCTATTTCCATTTGGATCCACTTTCACACGGATGTGACCTTATATTATATAAATAATTTAAGAAATTCCATGAAAGCCCCTCCGATTACTTATAAAAGGAAATATATTCTCCCCCATTATTATCAAAATTTGTGCCCTATATATCTACTAATACACACTAAAAAGCTTTATTATTTTACTTCCCATGGTACAATATATTCTGGTTTTCTCCTAAGACCAATCATTCTTGGATGAAGTTGTAATCCAATGGTGGTCTCTCAAAGAAGAGGTATAAATATTAATTGAGTTCTTCTAATTTTATATTTTCAACCACCTTCTCTAAAAATTATTTAACCATAATAAACTATTAATCTAGTATAATAAATATTATGATATGTTATTATGATAATTTTACAACCATTCTCTCCTCTTCCTCATCAAATTGGAATGAATGTATCGCTCATCAGTATTTGTGGAAAATCGCTTCCACATAGTGATATGATTCTTTTTCCATAACCACAATTCATTGTTATTTATTAAGATGGATTAAATATTTATATTATATAATTATTAATTAACTATAAAAATTTAATTATAGGATATTTTCTACCTTTTTACCATCTTATCCATTGAAAAAATGGTAACGTCGCTCATGCATACATGTAGACTACCACCTCCACGAAGCGATGTGATTCCTTTTTCATTTATGATTTACATGGATTGTAGTAAGGAAAGATTTGGTGAATATAAATGATATTGGTTATTTAATAATGATTCTTTAAATGTTAATTATCCTTTGACATTATTTTCTTCCATTTTTCAAAAAGTCAAATGATCATTTCGGCATACGTACAGATTAACATCTCCATGAAGTGACGTAATTCATTTTTTCATAAAAAATTTATATTAATGGATATAAAAAAGTATATAATTAATAAATATGTTACATATTGCATGATTATTATTCATAGGTCATGGAAGAATGAATAAAGTAAGAGGACTGAAATTATAAAAAAAACATACATGAGAAATGAAGCACTTAATAACTGAAATGAAGACTTCAATTGATGTTTTTTAATGAATAGATGTTGAAATGAAATAATTGGATCATATATGATATTATAAGTATGAAACTTAATATTTTTATAATTTTAATAAATATATATTTACTATATATGAGTTTATAGAGCTTATATATCTAGTCGTAAATAAGTTAAGGGTTTCTGATTTCACCATTATTTCAGTGAGACATTTTCCATATGCATTACTTTTTTATTTTTTGAATTGTATATACATTTCATGAATGTACTTTAGGATTTATTTCATTAAAAAATGTGTTTATTCTCACTCAAATTTACCCAAGAGAAGAAGGTAAGATGGTCCTTGTAGTTTAGCTCGGGTTATCGAATCCACAGAGACCTAAGAAGAAACCTATAGACACGTACATTCTATGGACTATTTTCGGCTATGAAGTGGCCAAATTGGATTTATTTTGGATGGTTTTGAAAGATATCTAATAGATTTAAGTGAATTTAATTTAAAAAAATGAGTTGATCCTAGGTTATCGCTCGGGATGGATTGGACGTATTTTCTTTTTAATGATTTCAATTTCTTAAATTTTAGATGGGTTCATTTAAGGAGATAAAACAACATCATCACTTACTGGTTTAATGACTACACCCTTTAATACTAATCACCTATAAACTTAAAGGATCAATTTTTTGAGCACTTCAAGGTAAAGGTTCGTATTAGCACTTGAAGTGTGTGACCTTAAATTCAACAAGGACGATGGAGTTTAAAAATCATCAAATAAAAATCTCAATTAAAGAAATGATTATACATTCATGAGGTGATAAATAACATCCAATCCATCCCCTTGCTACTCCCTTGAATCAACCCATAAGTGGGTTAGCCCTCCATTGATTCTTTGGTTTCAATGGAAGCGGAAAGTAGACTCATGATGGAGGAAATGGAGAAGTAAAAAAACACAATAAAATAACAATCTCTCCACCGTTGTGTGATAATCTCACAAGGTTTGGTATGACAAATTTCACACCTTGAACCAACGGTATCAAAGTGATAAGGATAAGAACATAATAATAAGAGAAGAATAACTTTTATTAAGAAACAAGGATGAATTAAAACAACTTACATGTGAAGGAAGAACATTACAAAGAGAAATTGGCAGCATAACATTAAGATGAAAACAAGCTCCAAGATTCTTAAATCCTCCAAAACTACTGCCATAAATAGGAATTTTTGAGCCATTGGGTCGAGCCTCCCACAGTACAAGTCATCTCACTTAAGTATGGTAGGTCTATGGTGGTAGAAAGTTTTTGGAAAGAAGACTTTCCACCCTTGAATCGAAAAGGCATCCAGCTTTCATGCACCGAACAGACGCGCTTGAAACGCCTTCTAGATGGCCAAATAAGAGGGGGACATAGAAGAAGAAAATGGCGATCCGGATGTCTTCTAACCGCCTGTAAAATGTGGGCCAATTTGGATTTGTATATTTGGAGATATGAGTATATTAGTGGGCTGTTTGTCTGGACCGCAGAATCTGTCCCAGAATTCTATCTCTAACTTGGGCCGCCTAAAGGACCACCATGGAGTCAGAATTAGAATTGGATCCTGAAGAGTGATTTGTTTATATAAATTTCTTCTATAATCATAAGAAATTTGGGACTAATTTGGCTTGTATGTTGGGCCCCAAAGTCTCATCAGTGGGATAGTGTCCAATATTCCTTCTCCAGAATTGCTTCCTTTTATTGCCAAATATCTCCATCATCCTCCATGAATTATACACTGATCCCTGAATCAAACATGTTCATATTTAAGTTTAGATAAATTTCCAAAAATATCAAATTAAAATATGTATAATTAAATTCCTTATAATCGGATGAATCATTGGGTACTTTAAATGATGTTCAAAAATGTACCACATAATAGTGCATTTTAAGAAGGTATTACAATCATAATGTAAAATGATGTTCAAAGTGTAAAATGCACTAAAATGGTGTTTATGAATAATAATGAACATGGATATTCTATATATTAACACTGAATATTAGCCTCATTTAGTGGCTAATCACACCCCCCAACTTGAGTTTTGCTAGTCCCGAGCAAAATATATGTCAACAATATGAAATTCGAATTCCCTTTTCCAAAAACATTTTAATACACAATGATCACCAAAAAAACCTTAAACCAAAAAATCATGAAACCCATCAAAATATTTTAATACAAGATAGTTTCATAAGCATATCTCAATCTCAAGCCCATTCCTTTGTTCAAATTCATTGCCATATTTCATCCAATATCAATTAAGTATGAGGATGTGTTGTACATCACAATAGACATGGGGGTTCATCTTTATTGAAGGGGGGGAATTACGGAAGCTCTAGGTGGAATATCATTTCAATATTAAGATGAGTATTAAATTTTTTTGTATCATATTTTTATGTTTTTTTTTCTTTTTCTGTTATTTTTTTGTTTTTTTTTCAATTTTTCCATGTTAATTGAAATTGCACTCAAAAGAGTCAACCCCTTTAGCGAGACTTTACCGATGACTCCCAGGCTCAAATAACTTAGGGTACCAAGTGAATCCCACAAACTCGGACATCATCTCGAGTTAACTCAGTCAAAAATAAATTCAAATTATCCAAAATAGAGATAAAATTACTAACTCTGGGCCACACAACTATACAGTCTCGATCCCCAAGTGTTGAAAGCCACACATTAGGTCATTTCATTTCTCTACGCGCAATTGTTTTTTAATTTTTTTTGAATACTCATATTAAACTAAAATGATCACCAAACCTATGCAATTTATTTAGGGGACCCCATGAACTCAAACTAATACCCCACTATCTAAAGGACATACATTGTGATCTTTTTTTATTTGGATAAAAATATAAACGATAAAATATCACATTGGACAGCCACACTTTCCAAAATCTATGCTCATGAAATTATACAAGGATTAAAATCAGAATCATGGCATGCTAAATTATTTGATATTTAGTTTAAAAGTGTGCATTGTGTATTACCATGTTTAAAGTTAAAGGAATTTTTCCTTCCATTTAAACAATTTTTTTTCCAAATCATTCATTTCATTTTTTTTGACACGAAATCATTTTTTATTTTATCTCCCCCCCAAACATAAAATAACATTGTCCCCAATGTTTAAAGAAAAGAAAATTTAGAATTGGGTAGTGGTAGAGAATGAAAGTTCACAAAGGAAATTGAAAATGAGGATTATGGAATGAAGTCACCTAGTGGTTGAAGTTTGAAGTTCTTGCTACTCTAATTTAGTCCTTTGATATCCATGTCACTTGCAGAGTTCCCTTAGCTGAAAAAGGAAAACAAACGAAACAAAACAAAATAGTATATATGTATATAAGTAAAATATATGCATATATATAAAATAAAATAAACTGATGATACATTGTCTTCTTTTTAAATTTCTGGGTATGGAATTACTCAAGGATCACACCACGTGACACGGATGAATATAGTGCTCCCCTTTTATACCAATCCATACTCATCATAGAATAATAGGTCAATAGTCTATTTTTTATTTATTTATCAAAATGATTCATTAATCCGGTTTAAAAAAAGATGATTTGCAAAGATGAAAACCATGGGTTGCCTCCCATGCAGCGCTTTGGTTTAATGTCGCTAGCTCGACTTGAACCCCACAAGTTACCAAATAACAACTTTCAACATTTTATGAACCACGTGTTTCACCAATTCTACTAGGTTGATATTGATTCTAGGTTTATAATTTGTTTCATGCACAAACCTACATTCTAAAATGAATGGTAAAATCAAAGGAATATCAGAAATGGTTGATCTGGTTTCCTCTATAGTCTTTCCTAAGACATTGATGATCATTCCAACTTTTTTGGTTTCAAGAGAAGAATGAATTCCAATTGAAAGGTCATGATTATACCTTATGAAGGTATTCTTTAGAGTGGAAGGAAGGACAATAATTTTTAGCTCAGGTTGGATAGGTCATTTAGACACAAGTTGATATTTTGAATCCAAATCAGTTTCATTTTCCAAATTTCTCATCAAAATTGGTTCCTTTTGAATAGAAGATTCAACCACCAAATTAGAAAGATCAGCTTCAGGAATGGGTATGGACTCAAAGTTTGTGATTTCTCTTAATGGTTCAGTAATTTGTGTTTTTGAAAAATCATCAATGGAGTTATATTCATGAGACTCAATCCATGATGTCAAATTTCCCTCTTTTGAATCCAAAAAGTTAATTTCCTCCTAATTTAAAGACCCTTCAAAAATTCCTTGATCCTCTTCATCTTCCCCAAGTCCAAAGGTTTTATCTTCAGTAAATTCATGAGAGGTTTGTGGGAAACTAGACACTTCACATAAGGCTATGGAAGGGACAGTTTGTGTAGGGATGGGTTCCTCACAATTTTTAATACTTTGTAGTTATAACCTCAATGATGAAACCTCAAAATTAATTATCTCTATTTTTTGACACAATTATTCAAGTAATGGTTGTGGATCATGGTTGGAAAGAGGTTGAGATAGATGGTCTATTCTAGGAGGATAACTATGTTGTTGGAATTCCATAGGAGGGTGTTCAGATTGGCCTTATTGGGATTAGAACTCACAATATGTTTGAATGTATTGTGGATCATATGAATAAAAGCATTGTGGTTCAATAGGTTGTTGATGATACCACAAGTAGGAATTAGGATGGTCATTGTACATCGTACATGGGGTTGGGTGATCAATGTAGGGATAGGTTTCCCATGTTTGGACTTGTTCAAAATTGACTTCCATAGGAGTGAGGGGGTGAGAATAGAGAAGGGGGATGAAAAAAAGGATTATAGTGTCTAAGATAACTTACTTAGGTCCCCGGAAATGGATCCAAAATTTGATTCTCGCTCAAATTTACCCAAGAGAAGAAGGTAAGACGGTCCTTGTAGCTTAGCTTGGGTTATCGAATCCACAGAGACCTAAGAAGAAACCTATAGAAACGTACATTCTATCGACTGTTTTCGGCTATGAAGTGGCCAACTTGGATTGATTTTGGATGGTTTTTAAATATATCTAATATATTTAAGTGAATTCAATTTAAAAGAATGAGTTGATCCTAGGTTATCGCTCGGGGTGGATTGGATGTATTTTTTTTTAATGATTTCAATTTCTTAAATTTGAGATGGGTTCATTTAAGGAGATAAAACAACACCATCACTTACTGGTTTAATTCCTACACCCTTTAATACTAATAACCTATACACTTGAAGGATCAATGTTGTGAGCACTTTAAGGTAAAGGTTCGTATTAGCACTTGAAGTGTGTGACCTTAAATTCAACAAAGACGATGGAGTTTAAAAATAATCAAATAAAAATCTCAATTAAAGAAGTGATTATACATTAATGAGGTTATAAATAACATCCAATACAGCCCCTTGATACTCCCTTGGATCAACCCATAAGTGGGTTATCCCTCCATTGATTCTATGGTTTCAATGGAAGCGGAAAGTAGACTCATGAGGGAGGAAATGGAGAAGTAAGAAAACACAATAAAATAACAATCACTCCACCGTTGTGTGGTAATCTCACAAGGTTTGGTATGAACAAGTTCACACCTTGAACCAATGGTATCAAAGTGATAAGAAGAAGAACATAATAATAAGAGAAGAAGAACTTTTATTAAGAAACAAGGATGAATTAAAACAACATACATGTGAAGGAAGAACATTACAAGGAGAAATCGGCAGCATAACATTAAGATGAAAACAAGCTCCAAGATTCTTAAATACTCCAAAACCACTTCCTTAAATAGGCATTTTTGAGCCCTTGGGTCGAGAATCCAACAGTACAATTCATCCCACTTGATTATGGTAGGTGTAGGGTGGTGGAAAGATTGTGGAAGGAAGACTTTCCACCCTTGACCCGAAAAGGCATCCAGCTTTCATGCACCGAACAGACGCACTTGAAACACCTTCTATATGGACGAATCATAGTAGGACGTAGAATAAGAAAATGAATATACGGATGTCTTCTAACCTCCTGTAGAATTTGGGCCCATTTGGATTTGTATATTCTGAGATATGATTATATTAGTGGGATGTTTTTCTGGGCCGTAGAATCCGTCCCATAATTTTATAACTAACTTGGGCTGCATAAAGGACCACCATGGAGGCCGAATTAGCATTGGATACTGAAGAGGGATTTGTTCCTATACATGGCTTGTAGCATCCCACCAAATTTGGGATTAATGGGGCCTGTAAGTTGGGCCCCAAAGTCTCATCAGTCGGATAGTGTCCAATCTGCCTTCTCCAGAATTGCTTCCTTTTATTGCCAAATATCTCCATAATCCTCCATGAATTATCCATTGATCCCTGAATCAAACATGTTCATATTTACGTGTAGATAATTTTCCAAAAATATAAAATTAAAATATATATAATTCAATTCCTTAAAATCAGATGAATCATTTGGTACTTTAAATGATGTTAAAAAATGTACCACATAATAGTGCATTTTAAGAAGGTATTACAATCATAATGTGAAATGATGTTCAAAGTGTAAAATGAACTAAAATGGTGTTTATGAATAATAAAGAACATGAATATTATATATATTAACAATGAATATTAGCCTCATTTAGTGGCTAATCATGTGTACTTAAAAATAAATATATGCTTCCATTTTTCATGACATTTGGATTTTGATATTATTAATATTGTAAGGGTACTTCATATGAAATTTGATTTACTAAGATATATTTAATGTTATGAACCTATTTATGTTAATGAGATATAAATAATTATCCCATGAAATTTTTTATAATATTTAATTTTTAATTAATGGTCTCAAAATTTATAATTCAAATTATTTCATCCTTGTGTTTTCTATCTAAAGATACCAGATTAGTAAGGGTTTAACATCTCACATTATCTTCTTTTGTATATATGTTATGTTACACACCAATATTATTTTATGAGGTGTATTTAATTACTCTTTTTTATTTTTTAACATAAATATACTTATATTAATTCAATTTATTGTTTTGTGTAATTTAATTTATTTTATAGGGGTTTTAAATCGAAATCTACTAAAGCGTTAAAGTTTTTATATTACAATCTCATTTTTTACAAAGGCCATTTATGATTAAATTTATGATGATGAAATTAAATGATATATATATCCAAAACATATTATTTTTCATACCCACTTGTTATTATATGAGATTACATTTCTCCTCTAATTTTCCAATTTGGAAGTACTCATGTTAGAGAGAATGGTTTTAAGGAAAGTTGACATCATTTATCTTTTTAGTTGAGAATCATTTTCTTCCAATTAAATATTTTCCTTAAACAATTTTTAATTGTTTTAATAATCTATAAATATTTTGTTAAGAAATTTTTACCCATTTTTTACTTTCTATAAAAGTTTTAAAGTAATCCTCTATTCATTTTTCGAAAATGGTACTTTTTAAATTTTACATAAAATGTGAACAAATGTTTTTTTAATATACATCACATTAATTATTTTTCTCACCATCATGCATTTTCATTACTATGAAGCTTCACTTAAAGGTTTCCATATTTCTTTTCAAAAGAAATTATTTCCTTAAAATTTTATATTTTTTAAAATATTAAATAATTTATTTTAAATTGAAAATATATTTTTCCTCAAGAAATGTTCTATTGTTCATTCAAAGTTATTTTCATCTATAACGACATCAATTGTTGTTTTTCATGATTTAATGGGGGATATTATCCAATGTTACCATCCTTGTTATTTTTATTAATGGTATATGATTATGATGATGAATTATTGATGAAACTTATATTGTTTTCCTTTGGTTAATCATTGATCTAATGATATGCTATTTCATGAACTTTTTCCATACATATGAATGGATTATGATTACATTAGGTGTGTTTCTGTTGTATCCTTCCAATACATTGGGTAATTAGGAAGAGGTTGAGAAACATGAAATGGGTACTGGAGTTAATAAAATTCTAAGATATTATAGAGTTAATTATAGATTATTTACTCTTAAGAGAATGTTATAAATGACCAGGTAGGTATTTCTATTATGGGGCTTTCTCTACAATGATAGTATTGGGAGTGGACCCTAACTACAAAAGTGATTTTCTATGCTTATGTGTGTGACAAAAAATTATCTATTTTATATATGATATATTCTAATGTCTTGTGGTTGATTTTTTATGAGTCCACAAACTAATGACTTAAGTCAATTATTGTGATAAAGAATTATTATGTGATTTTATAATTAATGATATTTTTCTAGTTGGGTTGGTTTATTTTTAGTTATGATCATGTTCTCAAACCCTTATTCTTGTCTTATAATAAAATATAAATATTTAATGAAATATCTTATATTTACCCTCATTTAGAATACACCCTTATGTTTCCTTTACCCATGTAATGAAGAATGTTTTAAGTATGATGTATCTTATTAGATTTCCAGTGGTGAAGAATATAATGGAAAATGATTTATATCATTTATATCCTAGTTTTTTATATATCCTTGTTTCGAAATACCATAATTGTTTTCTATTATATCATGGATCTTAATGATATGTATTAACTATACATTTAATATGATGTAATATTTATATATGAAATGATTCGGTCAATATAGTTCATCATGTAAAATTAAGGGACACCCTTATTTTTCATAGAATTTACTCTCTATACTAATAAATATAATGGATATTTTAATGGGAACAAGGATTTTATATTATATCACTTGATGTTCCCATGAATGTGTATCTCTGCATAGGATAGCTAATTGAAATTCCATGTGAAGGTGTAGAGATAATCATGAAGTAGACTCTGGGGTGGGGCAGTTTCAATTATTCATAGTCTATATGAATTCCGCTAAGACCATTGGGTACTGTAATATCATTAAAGCCTACAGTCCATGTAAGCATTCATCTTCAACCCTTAAAATGTAGATTATCAAAAATGGAGTAAATTTGAAGTAAATTGGGCTATTTAGTCAAAACGAGCATTACATAGAAGGATTTTCATGGTTTCACTACAATAGAGTAATAGTTTGTGGGATTTCTTACTCCCATAGTAAGGAATTCTCCACTATAAATCCATTTGTTACAGCAAGGACCTTACTAGTCCAATCATCCTCTAATGAAACTATTCTAATGTTTTAGAGACTCATGGGATAATATGGATTACCAATTACCCACTATAGATGGTGTTTGTATTAAAACAATAACGATAAGTTTTTCTCTAGGTTGGTTTAACACCACATGACAATGATCTTACTTTAAAAGTCTCTGGATTTAACAAATTATTACTCACTAATTTTTCAATACATTAACATGTGAAGAGTACGATTAGTTATTCTAGTATTTACCATAATATCTTGATCATAAATTATCTAGATCATCATCAATTACTCTAATACATTAGTACAATTTGGTTCCTGCATTGTGAATGGCTCAAGAATTTGGTCCCCATATTCTCTCCTCTATACAATTATGTATTTAGTTCTATCAGTTTCTCAATTTTCACATAATATTCTTAAGCACCACATTTCTATTCTTATTACATCTATTTATTTTATTAACATATTATCATGAATAATATTTCCATAAATTATTATATAAATTCTATGATCTTAAACAAGAGTATATTCTTTGATTCAACCTCAATTTAAATCAAGCCCAAGATTCCATATTGATCGCTTGAAACCCATTATTTCTATATTCATATGATCTAAAACAACACAAAATATCGGAATCACCCATAAAATATATGTTTAAAATATTTTTAAAAGTCTCCATGTCTACATAGTATTTTTTATGTGGTATTTTTCTTCTACGCTGTGAAAATTATCTTAGACTACAGGTTCTAGAAGCATCACCTTCATCTTGATGAAAATTATATTAGTAAGAATCCTTGTCCTATTATTGTGATTTCAATTAAATTAAGAGTAGATTTAAAGAATCATATAATTTATTTCTTTAGAAAAAATGATTTTAGAATTCTCAAATATTATAAATTTAGAAATCTCAAAATTCCTTCAATGTTCTTAGTGTAATGTGTTTGTTTCTACCTTATTACAAGGGTACTCTATACACTCTCTATTTTCAATGATTGCTCTAATAATGTAATATAGGGAGAGATAATTCCAATTATGGAATAAAAAATTCCTATATTAGAACATACCAAAGTATTATGATTTGGAAATTCGATACACCTAGATATAAAGTATTACATTTCATGCTCCAGGTTATAAAAAACAACTTATCCATCTTTAGATTTGATACTAGACTTTAGACAGCACTCAAATAACTATAGAATATATTTTTGTCACCTTATACCATATAAAACACTTTAAAATATCTATAATTTTTTTTGGAAATATTAGAATAACCCCATACTTTCATAGCACCATTACTAAGGAGTTTTTTAGATTTCCCAAACAATCTAGAGTATAAAAATAAGATCCACTACCACCTCTATTTCTAGCAATAATCACCACATTTTATCTCTTCCCAAACTTCACCTGAATTATTTTTTGATAGTATAAAAATTCATTCCCCAATGCTAGTTTTTTAAGTTATAATATTGTCTAAATAATTATTGAAAATTAAAGACTCCAATATTTATGTTGTCCAATAACATTCCTCATGCAGTAGTACAACCTCCTTTTTTATATAAACTGGAAACATCTCTCTCATATTCTTAACATACATTGACTTTTGCCTATGATATCTTTATTGAAATCAAATAATAACAATTAACTTAGGTTCTTTAGTTTATATCATGTTTAATATATGAATTGAAAATTTATTTAGTTTGTTATGTTTTTTATTATTTATGGATATTATTGTTATATTTATTCTCAAAGTATGATTTTTTAAGTGTTAAACTACTAAGTTAAATTATAATACTTTCATCGAAGGAGTTACATGATAGGAATAATAAATGATTTATTTTTATTATACCATGACATTTATTTGAACATGGTTATGAGGTTGATATAAATATATAATTATATTTTATAATTATTAAGTGATGGAATTGTGATGGAATTTAAGTGTAACACCCCGAGTTTTAATAAATAAATTTGATGAAATACATGAAACACTAAGTCAGTACATAATGAAACTTTTTTATAAGGATATAATTATAAACTATCCATTAATAAAAAAATTCTTCATCTATGATTGTAATTTCAAAAAAAAAGACATAGACGGTTGTGATTAATATGTTATTTGCAATCTGATAGGATAAACATATTTTTTGGTAAATACTATCCTATAGTGATGAATAGTAACCTACCTTTATGAATAGTAATATGACTAAAAATATAAACAATATGAATATTAAATAATATTATTATTTTACATTCTTATGGTTATAAGATAATGAGATCTTGATTAATTTTTCAAGGGGATATAAAATCAGTTATAGTTTTAAAATTGTAATTTTTAGACTAAAATATGATTTTATTTAAAATATGAATTACCCATATTTAGATAATTATTTTCCAAAAATGGAGTTAATTTTTGAATTCTATACGTCAAAATAACGTTATAGTGAAGTTCTGGTATTTTTTTGAAATACTTGAATATTTTTTACAAATAGAGAAATACAGTAAATTACTATGTATATAAATTTTATGTTATATACACTATTTGTATCATCATGGGTGATGTAAAAACACTTGGTTTGAATTAATATGCTCTATATTATTTTTTTGGTCACATGAATCAAAAATATTTATAGTCTTAAGAAAAAATATTAAAATAATGATTTAAATATTGTAAACACCCTCCTCTCCTCCACTATAAATACCACCATCACTCCCATCTTTCTCTCACACCTCTAAAACATTTTTTATTTCCTAAATTATTCCAAATACCCTTCTCAAGGATATTCCAACCGTCCAAGACCTTATGTTATCACCAATAGGCCAAAACTAAAGGCCTTAATTATTATCTCGAGGAGAATATATCAAGAGGTAAAAATCATCTTTCATTTTCTTGTGTTTTCTTTTCAATTCCTTTTTTTCTTATACTCTCTCTTCCGAACCTTATAAAAGAGGCATGAATGATCCAAAATATTATATTTTCTGTATTTTATGATGTTTATGGAAAAATTCTCCAACTTACTTCATCTCCTCCCCTCTTATAAAAGCAACGTTTGTGATGTGTTGTTTTACCAAAATCGTGGCAGATGTGTTTCCAATTTCATTTACTTCTATAAAAAATATTTGCATAATAGTTTTAATGGTTGAAAAATATGTTAAATTATATGATATAACCTATTTTCTGTTATCTAATGAACTTATATGTGTGAAATTAAATTATATAATGAAACAAGTACATAATTATCGAAGAGCCCCCAAAATGTTCTAAACGGATATCAATAAAGATTTATCTAATGATTCATCCTCATACCATATAATCAAATTGATTTATAGAATCATTTAATATTATAAAATAATTTTAATACCATTTCATTCCTCTTCTGAAATTTCATTTCAATACAAAAAGAAAATAAAATATGAACCGTCCATGGAAACCATGTAAAGTGTGCACCTGAAATAATGGAAATAACAAAATATTAATAATAAATAAGTAGAATTATGTTATAAAATGATCATATAAAGTTTTATAAAAATGAATATGTTTCTATAATATATTAATACCAATATTTTAACCATTATACAGGAGTTTTAAACACATTTTAAGTAAGACGAACCTAAGGTAAGGTAATTCTTAACCCAAATTCCATTATTTGGGTTAACCTTCTACTTCAATAATTATATGGTATTAAAAAAATATGTGTGAAGAATTTTGTTTATATTATGTCAAATTATATTTATTTAATGTGTATATAAATATTCCATCCACTTTATTATGTCTCAGTTAAATGATATTTTTAATGGGAATTTCTTTTAAAATCTCCTTTTAAAATTATGTGTTACCAAATTTAAAAAAATGTTTTTATGAAACTTTTATGATTATATTAATTATATTTGGTATTTTTTATGATGAATTGTGGTACTTATATCTCCCTTTAATTCATTGGGTATGTGTAATTTGGAGGTCTGCCATATAGTTCCTCTAAGTGTAACTGTGATGATTGAACAATAAGGCAGTTGTGGGGGTTACAATATAATGTAGCAGTGAGCTTTATAAATCATAAGGAATATGAGAGAGTTATAATATTTTGTAACTAATGCTCAAATATACCTTTATGGTTCTATTTATGTTTTATATGTTTTTTAAAAAATCTTAGGGAAATATTCAGTTTCACTATATGGGTGAGACATATACATTTGTGAAAATGATTTCATATAATTTCATGTACTCATGAACTAATGTTTTCATTACTTCTTTTTTTATATCCCTTAATAATATTTTTGTTCTCATCCTAAGTTTTTAAATTATTTTGACACGTTATAAGGATGTGTAAGGAAAATAATTAAGCCAGGTTAAATGTTATGAATATTTCCCAAACAAATCAGGTCTTATTTGAAAATTTTAATATTTTTAAAGACATGGATACTATTTTTGGGGAATCCAAATTGTATAAATGTGAAATTTTATGTATGTATTATTTCCCAAATATCTATAACTTTATACTTGAAAATCTTCTCAATGTGAAATGATGTGAGTTCTTGACTAAAATTCCAGATTATGTAATGATATAAGGTTGGGTTATTATATTAAGTACATCATAAATATCCTTTGGTTGTGGATATTTGGGCTAGAGTGATCATTGGTTTTATCTTATTTTAACAATTCCTTATTTTAATTACCAAAAATAATTACTCAAATATTTTTAATTAATTTTATGTTTTATGATAGAAAAGTGTTTTTGGAATGAATAAGTTAAATGGATATGTCTTGAAGTGACTACATCAACCTGACACCTGCTAAAATTTAACTAACTATGATGGACATATGACTATATAAAAATGAACTCAATAAGAAGTCCAAGTGAGAACATGAACAAACAATTAATAATGAGTTATATAATTTTTTCTATATATATAATTGCATGTAAATATATTGAATCAAACAAACAAATTATTCAAGTGACCATGTGAAGAATTCAACTGATATTGTAAACAGATAGTGAAATTTGGCTAATTGTTGAACCTACAACATGACTAATTGACCTACTACATGAATGAAATAAGTGAACAAATGAATAACATAATTAACTACGTGAAGAAGTTAAGTGACTGCATGAATTGATCATGTGACTGTATCATGTGACCATATAAAGTTAACATATGATGAAGTGACAATAAGTTGAAGTTACCATAATATAAAGTGACTGTATAATATAGTTACCATTCAAGAGAGAAGATATGTTACTGTTTGTAATACAAACTGTAAGGATTTAAAAAAAACAATAATGGATTTATTTAGAATTATTTACCGAGAGTCAGAGAACTTAATAATTCCATGTTTGGGTAATCTATTCAAGGATAATTTTATGAATATTCTACCAAAAGTAATTATATAAGTATTTAACTTTTAGAATAAGAGTTTCTCAAGCATAGAATATGTGTGTGGAATATATAGAACACACATATACTCTACTTTTCTAAGACACTATTTTTATTTTTATTCATAGTGAATGATATGTTTGACTACTTTTAGAGGTAATATTTAAAAACAATTGATCATCTGAAGTTGATCAGAGATTGAGCTACTTAAAAAGTCTCTTTTATCATTTTCGCCTCACTCTAATTTTAGTTTACATTCAATGTTTGTTTATATTACATTGAATGTATTTTATCCCATCGTAATATTATGTAATGAAGACTACTAGATACTCTTTCCATAATTTCTTTAAACTTATTATAACCCATGTTATTGTGGAAGACTAAGGTTATATCCTAAACTACCTTGAAATATCCCGACTATATGACAAAGTACGTCTAGATTCAAATTTTCATTTATGGAATTTTTCTTGGGGGTTGGAGAGGCCTTATATTTTACCAAGGGTTTAAAACATGAAAATAGAGGAAAAAGGGCCAATATATATTGTACGAAAACTTTTTCATGGTTAGTAGTAACCTTATTCTATAAATATATAGCATAAAAATGGGGTTTTGGGGTAGGGAAACTATAAGAGGAGGCCCAAGGGACTTTATAGCATAATCTTTCCTCAAGTAGTGGAGAATTCTTGACCAAAGAATGGTTTTTAGAACTGTTCGAGTTTCTAGTGAAACCATACAGCTTGGTTTCCTCTTGGAATGAGGGAACATCATGGTTGGCACATAGTTTGGAAAACTCTTTGGCCAAATCTTGCACCTCAATAAAATATGTTTTTTAATATTTTCTCTATTTATCATATTTATTTCTTTCTAATATTCTCCATCATTCAACCCCATACAAAATGTTTAAAAAACATGATCTCTCTCCATTTCCATGGTTAATTTTCACTCATTTCATTGGTGTTTTTAGTGCCCTCTAGTGTGAATCAAAGCTTTGGATAGGTGTTTGACTCCATTTCCTTCCATTTTCTGGAAGATGTGAAGTCCAATGTTTATATCCTTCCAAATCTCTAAACCCTTGTTTTTATAGGGTTTTCTTCAACCCGGTGGTTGAGGCTGACTTCGTTCAGATGAAGTGTTTCAGTTGAAAACATAATCATCTATGATCATGAGTTACATGGTTTATAAGATTTTCCCCATAATTTTGATATTTAAATATGTTTATTTATTTTTTCAAAGTTTATTACTTGCTATTTTTTACATATTTTTCTAAAGAATGTAATTTGAAGTTATATGTGACATTCATGACCCTTCAAAGACCATATTGGGTCCACTGATGATTGGAAAATAGACTTATAGCTAACTGTGGGATTTTCCATACCCTTGAAAATGGTGAAATGAATTGGTAAAAGATGAGATCAGGTAATTGTGAAAGTAAATGGGTTATAATTGCTAATTTGGAATGTGTTCGTGGTTAATTGGATAATTAAAACGTTTTTATGTTTTTCATTGTAAAATTACTTTGAGGATTTTGAAATGGTTTGAGTGGTGTGTTTTTTATTTTGATCCGTTTATTTATTTAAATGAATGAAATGTTGTTTTGAAAGTGATTAACATTTTAAAATGATGAATTGACCTCAATGTGATTTAAAAAGTTTATTTTCTTAATGGATTTCAAATGATGATTAGAATTAGGGCATGGTCCCCCATTTTTAAATATTCTTTAATGTCCATTTTTAGTGGTTGGAGATGAAAATAAAAGCCTTGTTGAATGGTTTAGTTTTTGTAGAATGGATGGACCATTATTAAAAAGGGTGGAATAAAGATAATTTTAATTGATAATTTGGTATTTTTTTCTCCCACGTTTAATATTAAGGGTTTGTTGGGACCTTGTTAAATGAAATGATAATGTTGGTGAATGTGATGATAAGTTAAAGAAGCATATACATGTGTTAAATGGTATGAGTGGGGTATTAAATTATGGTTTTATTCCCATGAGTTTGGCTAGACATATGCTCTATAACCCACTAATGTATTGTATGAATAATGTATTTCACTAAGGTCCCTCATGTTTGGGATGGGATAGAATAATTCTCTAGGACCCACTGATGTTTTTCATAGTTTGGGAGGACTAATCAACTTTGCTCCTAGTGATAGCATGGTTTGGGGTGACTGACTAAATCTCTATGCTCTAAAATTTTGGACATGTTTTGGTCACATGGATTGATCTACTGAGGTGTATGGTTATGTTTAATTTATTAGTGGACAAACCTTTTTGAATGGAAGTATGTAAACTAGTATTATATGGATTAGTCTCTTAGTATGGCCAGAACGGGTTGGGTTGTTTGTCTTTTATGATATCACATAAAGGATAAAATGGTTAATTAAAAATTATTTTAAATCGTGAAATTTTTATTTTATTTTCCAGTTTATTTATTATACCATGATTACATGCATACACTATTGTACAGACTGTTTATTTCATTAGACACTGTTGGTGGTGGCCTAAAAATTTTTACTTGAACCTTGCTTTAGCCTCCATGAAAATTCAGTTCCCAAGATGATTCTAGTTGTTTTCAGGTATAGGATAGGTGTGGGATGATGGGTTGGATCATGGAATTTCATTATTGGGTTGGTACTCAGAACTATGTTCATAATCATTTATAGTTTTGGTTTTGGAGTTTTACTTGATGATTACATAACATGTAGTGTATTAATCATATAGTTATTGCATGTGATACTTGGTTACTTGGTTTCTCTTACAGTATTTGTTCCATTTATTATTCATGTTGGTCATTTTTTTTCTATTGATATTAAATCTGTTGGGGTTTCACTCTAATAAGAAGGTATTGTCTCCCTATGCTTGTCTTTAGACTACCACTACTTTTCAACATCCTTTAGAATACAAGGAGGTGCATCAGAGGTCGTGTGGAGACCTGGACTGGCGCAACAGTTATTGTGGCTACCAAGTCGGGGTGTTGCATGCCCAATATGCAGTTGAAACTATATAAGCTTATCTATGTTATGGAATGTGATTATTAGTATTTAAAATTTTGATTGACAGTAGGTTAATGTCATGTTGGGAGGATTAAGTTCAAGCTTGAAAATGAACCTCTTGTATTAAATTTCATTATGTCCAATTATTTTATTGATTATTATATTTTATAAACATGTTTTGAAGGGTTATGTTATTCCATCTGATTATCTCCTATTTTTTCAAAAAAATTATTTTTATTTAACATTTATATATGGTATATTATATTTTCTATGAGTAATTTTTTGGTAAAATATAATTTCTTTCGAAATATTTGTAATTGGATTTTGATCACACCATTTCAAAATAATTTCAATGCATAAAATTTTTTATACTTACATTATATGATAACTATTCTATTTTCTTTAAGGGTTTTTAAATTGGTTTTAATTAGAAATTTCAAATATGAAGCTCAATTCACCACACTCTTATGTTATCCACTAGGACAAACTTTTAGTATCAGTGCCACTGTTCTTCTTTATCAGTGAATATATTTTGACTATGAAAATGTTGTTAGTAATATATTATTATTATTTTCTTTATTTTTTAAGTATGGATTCTATGTCTAACTTATATACAATAATAAAGCCTCATTATTTTAAGGGTTATAACTATTTTTAGTGAAAAAAAATAAATGTTCATCTTTAGAGAATGGTTTTTCACATCAGGGGACCTATTGAGGATAATTATGAAAAATAAAAAAAAATATTAAAGAAAGTTATGCACCAACTAATCAGGCATATGATTTTTACATAAAATCCATACGTTATTTTATTTTGTAATTTTAGAGAGGAATTGTACTAAAGGGTAACTCTTTATTATACAACTTACCAAATTTGGGACACCCATACTATGTATCATTAATGGGCATCTATTATTAAATAAATGTGACTAAAAAATAATAATATTAAATATAAAGCTTTAAAAAGGAAGTAAGATGAATATATCTTTGAAAGGTATCTTAGGTTCAATGAGATCATAAATATTATTATTTCCCATGTTGAAAATATGGATAAAATGATGAACTACTAAGAATCATGAGATCCCTATCAGATCATTGTAGAGATACTACAATAATTTTTTTAGAGTCATGAGACATTATAAAACTATAATTCAATGATCTAATAGGTAATTTTATAATTTATAAAGAATAAATAAAAGTGAAAAATGAATATTATTAACCAAAAAATAAATTTGTTTCCATTAAATTATCATAATCAAAATGAATGGAATTTATCAAACTTTAATATACAAGTTTAAGGGAATCCAATATAGATAGTGATGAAAAAATGACTGAGTTATATAACATATTTAAGAAGTATTTAAAAAAAGAATTAGTTTTTTGAAAAATAAAATTACAAAGGAAATTTTGATAAAAGTGGAAACTAGGGGAAGGACTGGAAAAAGATAAATCCTATACTGATATTAACTTCTATGAGTGTCAAAGGAAAATAAATATAATGAATTATTGTATGAAGCTTAATTATATAAAGAAAAATGATAATAAAATGAAAATGAAAAAGAATGAAATGAGGGATAATATGAGTTAATATGAGGATAAATCTAGTAACTCAAATCATAATCATGAATATATAAATTTAAAAATATATTCTTTATGTATACTGCTTCAGAGGTATAATCTGTTTCCACTATTAATATAACTGATTACATTGAAATGATAAATGATGAATTTGAATAAAATTGTGAAATTGTGGAAGATACCAATAATTAATTAAAATTTATAAATAAAAAATAAAAACATATATTCATGTTTTTTATACTCAAAATAAATCTAATAATTTTATAGAAATTGAAAGGAATATCAATACATTAAAAGATAATTCTGATATAAAAAATATAAAATGGACAACTTAGAAAGGATTTGGAATAGTTTTATTTAATCTATAAAAACCACAAATATTATGGTTTATAAACAAAAACATCCAAAATCCACATCTAGAAATGGGTATGAATATGTAAATAATGGGAAGGTGTATAAAAATTATATTATTCCTAAATCAATGAATAAGTCCCAAATTTATAATTCTAGGGACAATTATTATTTTTGAAATAATTCCAAAAAAATACATATGAATTCATTTTTCTTATATATTAATTCTATTATAATAAAACATATGAAACAAATGTGTATTTAAATGGTTTTATTTGATAAATTCTCTAGACCCATGTTAATCTTAGTACAAAATTCCTTTATTTATCATTTTTTGGAAAAGTATTTGGAAATATCCTATAGTGGGATATGGTATCTAGATAGCGGTTGTTCCAAAAATATGAATGGTACTATTAAATCTTTAGGTTCCATGTAAAATTATATGATAGACATGTCATATTAATATATAATGAAAAAGGTAATATTGTTAGACTTGGAAAAATTGATAACTCTAAATTAGTTCTTGTTTATAAATTTAAATTTTTTGATGGATTAAAATATTTCTTACTTGGTATTTCATAGTTATTTGGTGATGGTTTTCTTGTAAAATTTTGAAATATTCTTGAATAATTTATGACTCCGAGCATGATTTAATATTTACTAGCATAAGAAATGATAATGTGTTTGTTATTAATTTAGACTATTTGTTTTTTCAAAATGTTTCTTGTTTAAGTGTATTTCATAGAGAAACAGGGAGATAGTATATAAGATAATGATACTCTAACATATACTCATTTAGGTAGCTGAATAATAAAGTTTTAGTTATGGATCTACCTAAAGTAGAGTTACATAAATACAAAGTGTGCAATAATAGTTTAAAGGGAAAGAAACGCCAACCATATTTTAAACCGAAAATGATATTTCTATATCTATACTTGTTTAATTGGATCACATGGATTTATTTAGACCATATAGAGTTTATATATTGGTAGGAAAACACTTTTATTACATTATTGTGAATTATTATTCAGGGTATACATGGGTGTTTTCCCTATATCACAAAATTGAATATCCTTCTTGTTTTTAAAAATATGGTAAATCGGTAGGGAAACGTAGTGGAGTCTTTATAAAAACCATGTGAAGTGATCATGGATAAAAAAATGATAATCAAGAGGTTTAATCTCTTTTCTGACAATATGGTTGCACTCTTATTTTCTTTTCACCTTGAAAATCTCAACAAAATGGTTTTATAGAATGCAAAAATAAGATTATTTAAGAAATTTCATATATTAGGATCAATGAATATGAATTACCTATATATTTTTTGGGAGTAGTTTTTATAGTTGACTGTTATATATTCAATAGAGTTCTCATTAGTCCTATCTTGGAAAGACCATATATCAGTTTTGTAATGGTAGAAAACCCAAAGTAAATTTCATTTGAGATTTTGAATTCAATGTCTTAATTCAATATATAATTTATAATCTAGAAAAAAATTCACAAAAATCTATGAATGAATTTTTCTTAGTTATTAACCAAATAATAAAGAATATAATGTCTTTAATAAAAAAATCAAAACATGTAGATGAATCTATAATTGTAAATTTTTTAAGAGACATGTCCATATAATCCCAAAATGTATTTAGAAAATCTTGAGGATGATATGTTAAATTTTAATATCAATAATATCTCTAGAACCTCTAACCTTTTCTGATGATGTACCTGATACATCTCAAAGTAAAAACCATCAAGACAATCATAAACTAGAAGAATACAAAGGAAAAAAAGTAATCTAGATCCTAGAACTATTAAAACCTTGAAACCCCATCCTTAAGTTTTTTTAATAGGATAATGGTATAAGGTTATTCAAACCAAATCCTTATTAGGAAACATGGATGAACATAAATCCTTTTATATTTTTTTAACCAAATAACATCATAGAAGAAATCAATGATGAGCAATTGGTGATATATTTTCAAGAATAATTGACTCAATTTGATGGTAATAAATTTGAGAAACTATTTTACAAACATCATAAGTAACAAACTATAAGAACCAAGTTGTTATATATAAATAATGTTGATGAGTCTAGAATAATAGTTAGAAATAAATCTAGGCTGGTTGTAGAAGGCTATAGTCCAGAAGATGGTATTTATTATGAAGAAACCAATACCCCAGCATCAAGACATGAGGAAATTATAACACTACTTTCATATGAAGTAGATTTTAATTTCATGTCATATAATATTGGATTCAATAGAAAATTCCTAAATGGTTATATTGTTGACTATCATTTTTTAGAAATTTATTAGATTCCAAAATCCTCATTTTATAAACCATGATTTTTATCATTATAAATCGATTTATATTTTAAAATTGAATCATAGAGATTTGTATAATAAGGTTAAATCATTCTTAATTTAAAATGTATTTTAGAACAGTATAGATAATCCTACCATTTTAATAAAAAAAATTCAAAGGTTATTTAAGTAGTTTAAATCAATTTTGATGATATTATTTTTTGTTCATATAAAATCTTGATGTGTTCAATTTTCTAAAATGATTCAAAATAAATTTCAAATGAGTTTAATGGGTGAGTTAAAAGTTGTACATGGTTTTAAATTTTTTTAAAACAAATACATAAATTTCATAAATAACATTAAATGCACAAAATATTTTCAAAAAGGTTTTGGTATGGATAAAACCAAGGGTACTGATACTTCAATGTGTGCAATCTATAAGTTAGATCTACATAAAACTGGAAAATCAAGTTAACCAAACTACAAATAAATGTATGATTCAAATTTTACACTACTCAATAGCTAGATGGCCTGATTTTATGCTTAATGTATGTACGCATACTTTTTTTCAAGAAAAACAAAGGAAAAACATGTAAATTAATTTATATGGATTATTAAATACCACAAAAAAATACATCGTATTATGGACTAATCTTCCATATAGGGCATTTATTTGAATTGTTTAGTTATTCGGATTCTAATTTTGGTGGTTTTAAGACAGAGAGGAAAATAAACTCTATAATATGTCATAATTTAGGAAATTATCTATTTTTATAGTGTAGAAAAAAAAGAAATTTTTTCATTATCTACTCCTAAAGTAGAGTAAACATATTTAGTCATTTTTTTGCACAAGTTCACTGGATGAAATACCCATTACTTGATTGTGGATAAAGACATCATCATGTTCCTACAATGTGAGAAAATACTCTAACTATTAGAATTTTTTAGAATACTATATATTATACTAGGATGAAACATATTTATATAAGAAATTTCTTTTTGAGAGACGTTTTTCAAAATTGGGATATACTCTTTATTTTATTGGAAATAAAAGTCTTATTTTTTGTATTTTTATCATGCCTATAAATTTATTAAATTTAATTATTTCATATATGAATTTGTAATGATTATTTATTCCAAAACCATGTGTTCCAATTCTCATCCCCTGTATTCGCATATTTAATTCATAATTTTTTTATTAGCAAAATTGTGTTATATTACAGGAAAATTGTTTAGATAGTTTTTCTGTAGTATTATGTTTAATTTGATTATTTGTGTGATGTGGTAAATATTGGATATAAGAAAGTTTAATAAAACTTGTTAATCTTATATGATTTTTTGAATTTGATAAATATGTATTTTAGTAGGAATTTTTTCATTTTATTATTATTTTATATTCATTTATTCCCAATGTGATTGAATAAAATTAAAATGATAATTTTAATTGACACACTCATCTATCATTAGTTTTTGAAGCATGAGATACAAGAACTTTAGAACCATTCCTTTAAAAATCCTTTCTTCTTTCAAAATCGAGCTTTAATATTTAGAGTTTATAATCTCGGTAGAAGAAGAATTATGATGAAAATATATCTCAAAGTTGAATTTCTAGTTGATTCTCCTCCCTTGGTGAAATTAATTAAAATATAAGATATCTCAATCGATCAAGTCCTATGTTTTGGATATCTATTTAAAATAAAGTATTGAGTGATTGGTTCAAGGTAAATGTTAGAAAAATTATCTTCATCTAGTTCGAGAATTATACTTGAATACAGAGTTTGATATGTGTGATTCAAGGTATTGTATTTAAAAAATTGTAAAAGAAAAAAATATTATTCTCTATAAATCTTTGTTCCAAGAGTTTAAATATTCATCGTATAGTAGAATGTGAGGATAAATTATGTTCCTATGTTATGAATCATTTTCACTTTGAGTTTACTGATTCTTTTGAGGGTCTAACATGAATCATAACACCTACAAGACCAAATGTTGTGGAATTGGATGGATAATTCATATTGTTGGAAATGTTTTTCCATTATTTTATTAGATATAGTAAAGGGTAATACCATATTATAAGACCCTAAAATATATTTTTTCATTATTTGATGAAAAAGGATATTCATATTATCTTGTTAATGTATATTGGGAGGAAAAAAGAAGATTTATAAAAACCCACTTCTATATCAACTCTTTATATTCTATGTACATATCAACTCTTATAGAGTGAAAAAGGTTCATTATTATGTGGGATGAATAATTAGTTTCATATGGTGGGTTTTTCCTTAATTATAATTTTATTAAGGTTATGAAGTGACACTAGATCTCTAGAAAGAGAGTTTTGATAAATGATTTTAATAAAATATATCAGAATTTAAATCCTATTAAATATTCAATGAGGCTACTAAACCTGTGGACATAGTTCTAGAACCTGATTATATAATAGAATATTAATCTAATAAAAATGATATTGAATTTTATATTGAAGAAGAGAAAATTGAAGCTCGTAATTGATGTGGGGAAGAAAGGTAAACACATGAGGACTATTAGAATCTGTCCCATATTTTTTCTTTCTGGTCTCTTGATTCTCGCCTACCTCTACCCACACAATAAGAATTTTTATGAAATTATTATATTGATGATACTAATGTATCGGTGAATGATATTCCTAAAAATATAGGGTTGAGTTTAGTAACTCAAATGAAACTGAATAAAGTAGTGAAAAATCATCTACCTTGAGTCCTATGACTAGAGGTTCTCTAAATAAAATTGGAACAAAATTAACTCCTTAGAGGGAGGAATCTATATATAGTGATAATCAGGTTATAAGTCCACCTATATATGGTGGGGCTAACATATATTCGGTTAAAAAAGTGCCCAAGGGGTCATTTATTATTAAAATAGATCTTCAAGAAACATTTGAAGTATCTCCTCCTCGTATAATAGATGATCAGGTGCTTAAAGAAATATTTGGTCCTACACTCACTAAAGCTATTGGGGAACCAATTAATAGTAGTGATATAACTACTCTTGGATTTACTCACACAAATATCTTTAAAGGTGAAGTGAATTAAATTAGTGTAGTGAAAGAATTCCAATAAATGAGTGAATCTCTTAATATGTTTGATGATGATTTTGATGGTACGTGGTATGATACAAATACATCCACACCTATCTTTAATTTCACTTCTTATAACTAATTTGTGAATAAATATGATCATAATTTTTTTAATAATATATTTGATTGTTTAATTAATAAAACTCTTCATTGGATTTGTAAAATTAGTTGAACCCGTCAAAGAAGAGGATATATTGAGGATAGTATATCTTATCATATTTTATTTTCAACCAAATAATTATCTCAAGTTAAATTTTATGAAAAAATAAATTGAGAGTCTTACATATTTTATTAGATCCTTATTAGAATACTTTTAATACCTGATTCTAATAATAAACCATATGTTTTTTAATATGGTCTTTATGCCATCAACCTCACCGACACTATCTCTAATGTATTCTACTATTTCATATTATACTACTACAAATAGTTATATTAATATGTATATGATCATACAAACATTGAGATATGATTTATAAGATGTATTAAATGAATTTAATAAGAATATAGAGATGGTGTATGATGTATTTGAAACACATTAAGAAAAATCACTGGAGTTAGTCAGAATTGATTGAAACTAGTTGATAGAGACATAACTAAAATCAAAAGGTCAATTGAATTTTATTAGAGAATAATTTTTACCATGTCATATCAGAAATTCTTGTTTAGATATATATCTAATGTCCTCATAATGAATCCTCTAACTCGTGCCTTCAGGACTCATTTAGAGAGATTAAGGACAATCGCTCTAGTAATGGAATCCTTTTTTTATAATAATAAAGAATATTTTCAAGACATGGAACTTGGATTTTGATATGTTCAAGAGTTCACCATACATATAGGTCATTATGTTTATATAAAAAAATATATCCATTATAGTACATACACCTCTCTAAATAACTTTATCACCTAACTCTAATACTTCCCCAAATATCCTTATAGTTTTTCTTCCTAACAAATTGTTCAACATATGCACCATATTTTTATTTGTGTAGCTATTTAAAAACATTCCTTAATATTTTCTTAATATTGTACACCTCATATAATTATCTCCACCAACAAATGAAAATATAATGTACTAATTTTTTATAGAAGATATATTATTTTAGATTATGATGCTGACTAGAATATCTGATAGTTTTGTTCTTGTATTCCTTTTTAAATTACTAACAAAATGTAATTTTTTATTCTAATTGTCTATTGTAAATTGAATTTAAATATTTATTTACTACCCTCATAAAATGTATTTTTTATGTCCACATTATCATAAAATCTATTTTTGTGGGATGTTGTTTTGGTTCATTTTATTATATTTATTTTGATATATTTTACTAAATATTTACACCTCCATGTTTTTTTATCATGAAAGGGATAATATTGTTGGATTATCCCAACAACACGTTATTTTAATGCTCAAAAATCAGGTTTCTTATTTTATTAATGATTTTTATGTTTTTATAGGTAAATGTTTTTATGGAATGGATATAAAAATGGCTTTGTCTTGGATTAACCATATCAAAAAAACATAATGAAATTTAACTAAATGTGCGGGTTTTTCTACCATATAGATGAGACTATAAGAATAATTTTAAGTATACTCAAAAAAATACAATAATAGTGTTTCACATAATAAAACCTTCTCTATGTATTTGAATGACCACATGTGTACTAAATTGACTGCATGAGGTATTCGAGTGACCAAAAAAATAATTCAATAAATTATTAAGACATATTGTGAAATTTGTAAATGTGTTGAACCTACCACATGAGTAACGAACCTACCATAAGAAAGAAATATGCGAACATGTGAGAAACAATATTGACCACTTGAGGAAAATATGTTACTACATAAAGGGATCAAGTGAATGTATCAAGATACTACCTGAAGTGACCATAAGATGAGGTCACCACATGATGAAGTAACAACATGATAAAGAAATCATGCCTAATAGAATATATATAACTATATCTAATTTAAATTGGAATTCTTTTTTAAATGATATATCAACAACTATATTTTTTTTATATTTTAGTGAGAGTCATGTCATTTAATAATTCTAGACTAGAGTATTCACTATGAGGAATATTTTATGAATATTATTCAAGTACAAATTGGATAATTATTTCAATTTAAGAAGAATAGATTTACTAAGACAAAATATTTGTGTGATATATAGAGAATACAACTACACACTATGATTCAAGTTCTCTCTATTTTTTTTTTGATTCTTAGTGAAATATCAATTTGAATCCTTTTCATGGATAGATTTAATGTAAATTTAACAATTGAATATGGTCTAATATTTATGTTCTTGAAAACTGTATTTTCATCTCTTTACACTATTTGTATTTTTTATTAACATACATGGTGTGTTCATATTACTTTTAATATCTTTTATCAGATTCTCCAACTGTATATTAGAGTGTAATATATTATATTTACTTCTTTCTTGTAAAAATGGTATACCACCAATAATAATAGAGGGGGATAGTTGTAGCCTAGGATACCCTGTGTGCAGATGCATATTTAAATATTTATCCATATTTTAGATCATGTTCATTAGAATTTAATAAATGTTCTTGAAACTAAGTGAATTTTATGTGGGGAGTATTATGTTCATTCTTGGAATTGAACATCCTGTTTTAAATTTTGTGGTGTGTTCTTATTTTTTTTCTTACTCTGTTTTATAAATCATTTTTCATGGGTTTTATTATTCCATCTGATTATCTCTTATTAGTTTAAAAATAGTGATTTTCAATGAAAACTAATGAGAGTAAACATTTATATGTGATACATTCTATTTGGTGTGAGTAATTTTTTTTCAAAAGTTACATATATTTTAATATATTTTTAATTAGGTTTTGATAAGACCATTGAGAGACAATTTTAAAGAATCAAATGGATTATACCTAATATTTTTTAACATAACTACTTTATTTAGGGTAGTTTTAAATCAGTTTTAAATATAAATTTTAAATTAGATGATCAATTCAAACCCTACATAGGTTTTCCAATGGGACCAACAATTGGTATGGAGGATTATTCCCAATGTAAAATGTTGAGTTTGTAAATATATAACATCAAGATAAAAATTTGGGGCATATTTAGTTTAAAATTATTATAATCCATTAAATGGATTTTTTTCATGAACATTATTAATGTGATTCATTTTTTATTGTTTTTAAATACAACTATTTTAATTTGGGTTGATAACACAAGATATGAGTTATTCAAATAGTTACAAATCAATATGATTTGAACATATTGATTTAAGGGGAGGAATAGGATTATAGACCAAAACATCATATACATTCGTAAATTTAAATGGAATACATGACAAAATATAATGATATTAAATCCCATTTAAAATTCAATGTGTAACGTTCCCTCAAAATTTAACACTTTTAAATAAATTCATCATTCATATGGGTAGGTCCCATTAAAGAAGGGTAGACTTGAATTATTTTTTAGGGAAACTATATAATGAGTATAAAATAATATTTATTTTCCTTTTTAGTGAAATTTTTTTTGGGTTACACTAGAAATACTTAAAAAGGATGCTAGAGGAATAGTGTTAATATTATCAACATGATTGATTGGACAAATAGTGGTATGCTCAGATATTCATGATTCATATATGATATGGTTTGTATTGTTCTCAAGAGAAATATATATGTTGTGAGAGGAACACCATATATGTAATACCACAAGCTTCCACAGTATGTTTCCCTTTGAATAAACAATAGCTTGTGTTGAACACAACATCAAGTTCTAGCACACCACGACCACTCAAACTTTCCATTATAAATAGTAATACCCACATATTGAAATTTTAAAAATTTTAATTTTCAAAATAGACATCATTTTTTGATTGGTAATTTCAAAACTAGCTTAGGGTGAATTTTTTTTATTTTTCTAAAAATATTCTGTTTTTTATGAATAGTGAAAAACATCGCGTTATTGTTTAAAACTTTGATTTTTATTTAAATAATTATTTAATTTCTTTAAATATATTTTAAGTCAAAATAAATACATAATACCTATATTGGTTCAATGAAATTTATTGGTGTATGTTTATAGTAAAAGTATATATATAATTTTATTGAACTTTTTACCGTCTTTTACCCACCTTCTAGGCACATTAAAAAATTCGCATAAAGTGTAATTTTAACACTTATGTGAATTGAATTTCAAAAATTTGAGAGACATGGTAGATATCAGTTTGTAAAATGTCGTTCAATAAGATGAAAATAATTTTTGCTGAATAGTAACTTTTGACTTTTTTTACCACAGTTAAAAGTAAATTGGATAATTAAAGGTAAAAAAAATATTCTTATTACACTAACACATGACATAATTCTATTAGATAATACTATTTATAACAAAAATATCTTAGTAATAAAATATGAACCTTTTTGTCCACTTGGATTACATTAGGACCTTTATTATTATTTTATTTAAAGAAGAGTTAAAAGTGTTATATTCAAAGTTTCATAACTAATACATTTTTAATATAGGGATACATATATGATAAATTAAACTATAAATATTCATTATAAATATAAAATGATTTCCTATATAATGGTAATTTATTTATAATTTTTAGACGTTAAATAATTAAATTTATTTAGGACACAATAATGATGCAGTAATTACCTTATTAATCAATGATTTAAATTATTGATATTATTAATATCCAAATAAATGTAAATTGAGACTTGTGATGAATTAAAATAATTTTATAGGTTAATAGGACATTTTATTATTGATTAAATAAATTTTTTTCGAATTAATCAAGTTGTTAAGACTTTAGAAAAAATCAGATACTAAATAGTGTAAAAATTGACATAAATGAGTTTTTAAAAAAATACAATATTATTAAATGATATAATAGTCCTAAAAATATAAGGTTCATCCAAAGGAAATATATAATAATATATAAATCATTAATGAACCACTTGGGTTTCTCATGTAATTTTATAGTAGGTTTATTAACAATATAATATAAAAATACAAGGAGACATGGTAAATGTTAAACAATTTAACCACGAGTTATATCTGAAAGATAAAGTTAACATGGTGACCTAAACCTATCTAAGACCTATTTTTTTAGAGGTTTTAGAACCATCCCCAACATATACTCTAATTATATCCTTTTTGGGCCATCATAAACTGAATATTATTGTATAATAACATAATATTTCAATGTTTTCCTAAAGTGACCCTCACCTCCTTATAAAAGGGTACTTCCCCTTCTCTTAATTTATCACCTCCAAAGAAATTTAGCTTGGTGAAACCCTACTCAAATATCCTCCCAACTACCGTTAAATCAATCTAAAGTCCTTATGTTGATCATAAATCCAACTTTTGGATACATTTTGATCAAATCAAAAGGAAACACCCGAAGGAGAGGTAATAATTTTATCACCTCTTTCAAAGTTCGTTTCTTCTTCCACTTCCACTTCCTTTGTTGTTTCTATAACAAAGTAATAACTCTAGAACCTTATACATACTGTGATATTATAATAAATATGGTACAACCATATTCATTATTTTATTCATCCTATGAATGACAAATTCATCATACATGTGTATGTACGAATTACCATCTCAACGTCGTGGTGTAGTTTGTTATTCAACAAATAATTATTTGGATGGGTATAATAATGAGTATAATAGATGTTAATAATAAATATAACATGTTAATGATTCATTATATATGATGTACCATCCTGTTGGAATCACCTGTTTTGATAATCCCAAATCATGCTTAAACATTAATTATGATGTATTAAACCTTTGCATTAATCTTATTATTCTATGCTTAAACGTATTTTATTCTAAACAGTTCATATTCTTACTCTCATAACTTTACTGTAACAGCTTACAGTAGTATTTACATAAGTTTAGTATTGTTAGCTGACAGTCAGAGCTTTCTTTTCAAAGTCACAGTTACAGTTAACTGTCACCTTAAGTTACTGTTGCAATAAGTTCACAGTTACAAGGTTACAGTCGAAGACTAATACAAGCTTACAGTTACGAGTCTACTGCTATCTATTGTCAAAGCTCACAGACGAAGGTCACAATTACAAGACTTCTGTTCAAAGTTTTCTCTGCTCAAGTTCACAGTCGAACAAGTCTACAGTTGGAACAAGTTCACAGTCGAACAAGCCTACAGTCATAAGCCTACAGTCAAGGTTACAGTTAGATAGCTTCTGTCGACTAAGTCTACTGATGATCGAAGTCTACAGTTGACAAAGGTTACAGTTCTACAAATTTGATATTACAAGTCTATAGTTAAAGAGGCTACAGTTACATGGAGTAAAAGCTACCATTGCAAGCCTACAGACAGCAAGCCTTTGTTGAAGTCAGCAGTCAGAAGGAAGTCCACAGTTGGAAGACCACAGAAGGAAGACCACAGTTGGAAGACCACAGTTGAAGTCCACAGTGACATACATTCTCGACCAGTCTATTATTATTATTATATTTCTACTTTTTTCCTTTACCAATTTGATTAATACTAATCTAACGGTCATGTCTAGACAAATGAATACATCTAACATTATTTATTGATATTTGCAGACATATCAAGAAATAATACAATGTACGAGGAAGATTGCACGTGCAACTCCAGACTATTTATCTTGTCGGCCTCGGGTGAACAAAAAGGCATATATGGAGGAGTATAAAAAGAAGAAAGAAGCATTCAAGAAGTGGCGATGAATGAAACAGTTACACAGAGTCTAACATCTACAACTGAGAAGGAGATTCGCATATACACAAAAAGGAAGAACTCTCGAGCATTCATTCTGAAGAACAAAAGAGTCTCAAGTGAACCGACTGAAAGAACCGTCTTCTAAAAGCCATGCTGTGAAGCACTCAAACTCAAAGAAGCTGATCACTTGAATATCTGGAAGTCTGGAAATCGCGACACTCTGTTTTAGTGTCAACTCACAGAAAAAGGACCAAAGCTTCAAGTCACTCATTCCTACGAGTCCAGAGCTGCACTGAAAATATCTAGAGCCATTTCTAAACTCTACATCTCTGCTCTGTGATTTATTTATTCTACATTTTGAGCAGTGTGTGTTATCTGCTATATTAAACACACACACTGACTCATGTACTTTCACTGGAGGATCTGTAAATCCTCAGCAAACCTTTTTGCACCCCATTTCCCACTGTGGATAGTGGTAGAGGTCTTGTGACCTGGACAGCTTGCTGCTGTTGTTTGTTTTCCCACGAAGAACTGTGGTTGAGGTCTTGTGACCTGGACAGTGTGTTCACTGTTGTTAACCCCGATCCAGGGTGTGGATCATTTTATATAAACTTTTGAGAGGACTAAGTCTCGTCTTGAGACTGAACCTCTTGGTTAATTCTCTGTGTTTGAAGTTTTACTCTATATCCATACTATACATATTTAATTTCATATTCCGCTTCTATTACTTGAAATATAATCTATCTTCAAATCTACTTTGATAATTAAATTCGCAAGTGTTTATATTTTTTATAAATCAGTAAGTTAGTTTCAAAAGTTAATTTAATCATAAGATTAAGTCAACTGAGAATTAATCAATCTTTGAGAAACTAATTGAACCTTTATAATCTATATAAATTCACTACAGTTTAATTTGTTTTTGAAATTGGGGGATTTTAATAGAAATTGTTTTTAACAGAAATTTTAATTGGAACTCAATTCACCCCCCTCTTGAGTGTCCACTCCGACCAACATTTGGTATCAAAGGTTGTGTTTATCTCTGTTATACTTGCTCAAAGTTTTATTTTAACTCTCTGTTCTTAAACTGTGATTGTAGTTTTATCTAAAAGATCTTAAATTTCTGTTAGTTCTAAATTTTATCTCTTTAAAACATTTTCTAAAATTTCCTTATGGACAATAGACTAGAAGGTGCTGCTACTAACAGGCCACCCTTCTTTAATGGTGTGAATTATGCCCAATGGAAGCTCAAAATGAAAATTCATTTGGAAAGTATGGGTTTTGATATTTGGACTGCTATAGAGTCTCAATACAAGATTCCAGAAATTGAAAGAATAACTTGGGATGAACCTACTAAAGTAGCTTACAATAATAATTGTAAGGCTGTGAATGCTCTCTACTGTGCTCTAGGAGATGAGGAATTCAATAGAATTTCTGCATGTAAAACTGCTTTTGAAATCTGGGACACCTTAGCTGTTTTTCATGAAGGAACAACTAATGTCAAGGAAATGCGGTTAAATACTTATACTATCAAATATGATAACTTTAAGATGAAAGCTGATGAACCTATTTCTGATATGTATCTCAGGTTTAATGAGATAGTCAACACAATGAGCTCACTCAGGAAGATTGTTCCAGCAAAGGAGCAAATCATGAGATTACTGAGATGTCTGCCTGACAGATGGAGAGGCACATCCGTTTCAATTAGAGAATCCTGTGATATTGGAACTTTGCCTGTCAAGGAGTTAATTGGCAAGCTGATGATGTACGAAGAAGAGCTCAAGGTGAATAAAGAGGAAGATGAAGAACCAAAACGAAAATCTGTAGCTTTTAAGTCTACTGCATCAAAGAGCAAAGACAAGGAGAAAGTGCATATACCAACTGAAAGCTCATCTAGTGAAGACTTAGATTCTGACAGTGATGCCGAGATGGCACAAATAGCAAGGAGATTCAAGAAGTTCTATAGGAAGAAGAAGTTCTTCAGAAAACCAAACTACAAGGGTAAGTATGATAGACAAGGTAAGTGGAAGAAAGATTGGAAGAAAACTGATAAAGAATAAGACATAGTTTTCTATGAATGTAAAAGGAAAGGACACATCAAAGCTGACTGTCCTAAGTTAAAATTCAAGAAGAAATATGAGTACAAGGACAAGAATTATAAGAAAGCTATGAAGGCCACCTGGAGTGCTTCAGAAGACAGCACAAGTGAATCAGAGTCCAGTGATTCTGAAAGAAATCGTGCTAATATGTGTTTCATGACAAACACATCTGAGGTAACCTTAGACACTCCCACTTTAAACTCTTATTATTCTGAAGGTGAAACAGAATCTGGTTCTGATTCTGAAAATATGTTTAAAGATGAATTGATTGAATACTGTAATATGCTGGAAGAAACGTGTAATGAACTAAAGGATAAATATAAGTCTTTAAAGAAACAGCATGCTCTTACTGCAAGTGTCAAGTCTGCACTTGATGTAGAAAAAGAGAAAAATGTTCAATTATTAAAGGAGAATACAGAACTGAAACTATCTAATGAACAACTTAGAAAGGACTTAGAAACATTCACAAATGGAAAAGATACTCTATCCCAACTGCTAGGAAAGCAAGTTGCACCTAAGTATGCTACTGGCTTGGGATACCAACCTGGACAAAGACAGTTTACTAAAACCCGATTTATCAAGTCTGAAAAAAATCCTGCTAGTTCCAGTTTTGGAAATTCGTATGCCACAACTGGTTATTTAAATAGTTGTCGATCAAGTAAAGTATATCACTCTAAATCTGTTGCATCTATTAATTGTATGGGACCCATAAAACAAATCTGGGTACCTAAATCCTTGATTGCTAACATATCTGGACCCAAGAAAATCTGGGTACCAAAGTCATTCCCTGTCTAATCTGTTTTGTAGGAAATCTGTTTGAAAAGCAATTACAAGAAGGTATGGTACTTAGACAGTGGATGTTCAAGACACATGTCTGGGGACTATTCGTGCTTCAAAAGCTTAATAAAGGTTGATGGAGGATATGTCACGTTTGGTGATAACTCAAAAGGAAAAATCATCGGCTTAGGCCAGATTGGTAACACTGACTCATTATTAATTTCCAAAGTTTTATTTGTTGATGGACTTAAGTACAACCTGCTTAGCATTTCTCAATTGTGTGATGATGGTTTTAATGTCAAGTTTGAAAACAATTCTTGTGATGTTTATAATTCCAAAAATGCTTTAATATTTTCTGCATTAAGAAATGAAAATGTTTATGCTGTTGACTTAAACACTTTAGCTAAACATAATGTTACTTGCTTAAATGCTTTTCATAAAGAGTCTTGGCTGTGGCATAGGAGATTAGGACACTGCAACATTCACTCACTTAGAAAACTCTCTAAGAAACACCTAGTTAGAGACCTACCTAAGCTTGAATTCCCAAATGACAAAGTGTGTAATCCCTGTCAAAAGGGAAAACAACACAAAGTTTCTTTTAAACCAAAGAAAGAAGTTTCAACTTCTCAACCACTTGAACTGGTTCACATGGATTTGTTTGGACCATCAAGAATTTCAAGTCTAAATGGGAAGCACTATGTTTATGTTCTTGTAGATGACTTTTCTAGATATACTTGGGTATACTTTTTAGCTCACAAAAGTGAAGCCTGCTCTTCCTTTGTTAAATACTCTAAGTCTGTAGAAAATCTTAGTGGACTGAAGATTAAGACCTTGAGGAGTGATCATGGCCGTGAGTTTGAGAATCAAGAATTTGAATCTTACTGCTCACACAATGGCTATGCTCACAATTTTTCTGCTCCTAGGACACCTCAACAGAATGGTGTAGTGGAAAGAAGAAACCGAACCCTGCAAGAAATTGCAAGGACTATGCTTAATGAATATGACCTGCCTGTTTACTTTTGGGCTGAAGCTGTAAATACAGCCTGCTATGTTATTAATAGAGTCTTGATTAGACCGATTCTTAAGAAAACCCCTTATGAGTTGTGGAATAATAGTAAGACTAAGGTTAATTACTTTAGAGTTTTTGGTTGCAAAGTCTTTATTCTGAATACTAAAGATAATCTTGATAAATTTGCTCCAAAACGTGATGAAGGAATTTTCCTGGGTTACTCTATGTCTAGTAAAGCCTATAGAGTGTTCAATAAGAAAACCAAATGTGTGGAAGAATATTTTCACATCAAGTTTGATGAGACTGATCCACATGAGTCTAAAACTTCTCTTGAAGATGTTGAAGAAGACTTATCTGTTCTGGACCTAAATGACAAATCTAAAGAACCTGTAATAAAAACATCCAGTTCTGGACTTTTTCCAGAATCTTCCTCTGTGGAACCCGATCCTATAGATGAACCTGAAATCTCTAGTCCAACCTTTACCAAATCAACTAGGATTCTAAAGAATCATCCTTTAGATGCTGTTGTTGGTAATCTTGATAGAGGAACACAAACTAGAGCTTCTCTAAGAGACCAGGTTGAACATCAAGCTTTTCTTTCACAGCTTGAACCCAAAAATGTCAATGATGCTATCAGTGATGAATTCTGGGTAATGGCTATGCAAGAAGAACTAAATCAGTTTGAAAGAAACAAAGTTTGGGAATTAGTGGAAAGACCTAAAGACACTCTTACCATAGGCACTAAATGGGTGTTTAGAAACAAAGTTGATGAGTTTGGTAATATAATCAGAAACAAATCTAGACTAGTTGCACAAGGGTATAGTCAGGAAGAAGGAATAGACTATGAGGAAACCTTTGCACCCGTGGCTAGACCAGAGGCCATTAGGATATTACTTGCTTATGCTGCTCATCTGAATTTCAAACTATATCAAATGGATGTTAAAAGTGCTTTTCTAAATGGATATATAATTGAGGATGTATTTGTGGAACAACCTCCTGGTTTTACAAATCCCCATTTTTCTAATCATGTTTTTAAACTATCTAAAGCTTTATATGGTTTAAAGCAAGCTCCAAGAGCTTGGTATGATAGGCTCAGCTCTTTTCTTATTTCGAAAGGATTTACTAAAGGGATAGCTGATCCTACTCTTTTTATTAAATGGATTTCTAAAGATGTCTTAATAGTACAAATTTATGTGGATGATATTATTTTTGGATCTTCTAAAAATTCTTTATGTGTTGATTTTTCAAAAATAATGAAAAATGAGTTTGAAATGAGTTTAATGGGAGAACTCAAATTTTTCCTTGGATTTCAGATCTTTCAAAATAAAAATGGTATTATTTTGAACCAAAGTAAATATATTAAAGATCTTCAAAAACGTTTTTCTTTGGATGGCACCAAAGGCAGTGACACACCTATGAGCACCACTTGCAAGTTGGACAGTGATGAAACTGGTGAACCAGTGGATCAAACCAATTACAGAGGTATGATAGGTAGTCTACTGTACCTTACTTCCAGTAGACCTGACATCATGTTCAGTGTATCCATGTGTTCTCGGTTTCAAGCCAATCCAAAAGAGTCTCATTTGACTGCTGTTAAAAGGATTTTCAAATATCTAAAACATACTCCCAATTTGGGATTATTTTATCCAAAAGGACAATCATTTGATTTATTAAGTTATTCTGATGCTGATTTTGCTGGCTGCAAGTTAGATAGAAAGAGCACCTCTGGAACATGTCACATTTTAGGCAAGTCACTAGTATCTTGGTGTAGTAAGAAGCAGAATTTTGTTGCATTATCTACTGCCGAAGCTGAGTATATAGCTGCTGGTAGCTGTTGTGCACAAATCTTGTGGATGAAACACACTTTACTAGACTATGGATATCAATTCAAACATGTCTCTATAAGGTGTGACAATACAAGTGCTATTAACATTTCTAAAAATCCAGTATCTCATGCTAGGACAAAACATATTGATGTGAGACATCACTTTCTGAGGGATCATTATCAAAAAGGTGATATCACTCTTGAGTTCATTGGCACTGAACATCAGTTAGCTGATATTTTTACAAAGCCTTTGAATTCTGAGAGATTAAGTTACATCAAACATGAGTTAGGTATGATTAATTACCTCACAGTTGAAACCTCATAGTTGAAACCTCACAGTTGAAACCTCACAGTTGAAACCTCACAGTTGAAACCTCTCAGTTGAAACCTCACAGTTGAAACCTCACAGTTGAAACCTCACAGTTGAAACCTCACAGTTGAAACCTCACAGTTGAAACCTCACAGTTGAAACCTCACAGTTGAAACCTCACAGTTGAAACCTTACAGTTAGACCTCACCGGTGTACCTCACTGTTACATCTCTCTGTAGGCTGTTTCGCTGTTTAACCTTATTTTATTTTTGCGGGAATTCGAACTGTTTCTTTTCTTTATTCTTTTATTCCTAAATCCCTAAATGATAAAAATTGAGAACATCGAACATATCTCAATCCACTCATCTCGACCCTTGCTCTCTCAAGTCCTAAACCCTAAACCTTCAACCGAACCTCGAAACCTCATTCAGTTCCAATGGCCAGAACAAAGCGACCCCCGACTGTCAATGAAGATGCACCAATGCCAAAGAGGACTCAAGTCGAATCCAGTGGCACCGGGAACGCCTCGATAAGACCTGTTAATCCACATCTGACTAAGAGAGAAATAGTTGCTGAGAAGGAGCTAAGTGAAGAGTGGATTTTATCGAGCAGATCATTAGTGCTGGCAGTGCTTAATGATCAAGGATGGACCGAATGCTTCGCAAACAATAATGGACCGTACTACCCGAAGCTGGTGAAGGAGTTCTATGAATATCTACAGTTCGAGGAAGAGGATGATCAGCATAGACTGGTATCCAGAGTAAACGGTAATGAAGTCAGTTTTTCATCAGTTGAATGGGCTGCATGTTTAAGAGTTCCTCATGAGGGTATTTACAACTACTATTCTGGAGCGGCTCCTCCAAATAGTAGAATCTTTGATCATGAGATGGCTCTGGAAGAATTGACAGGAAATGGCACAGTAAGAAAGATTATTGCTACTGAAATGTGTGGAGAGGACAGGCTTCTGTTTAAATTTATTCAGCATGTACTGAGTCCTAGAAGAGGAGATTTTGCAACTCTGAAGCATCAGGATATTTACTTGATGTACTTATTAAAACATGGAAGGAAGGTCAACCTTTGTAGGTTGCTGATGGCTCAGATGGAGGACATGATAAAGGCAAGCTCAAAATCAAGTGCCTTGTTTCATGCTAAACTCATTTCGGTTATGTTGAAAGTGAAAGGTGCAGCTGGAAGTCAGGAAGAGTTGATAGTGGCAAAGAACAGTGTATGTATCTCGAAAGTAATCTGCAAATTCATGAAGATCAGTTGGAATACCTAGAAGAAATCATGGGTGAATGATGAGGAGAGAATCTATGAGAATTTTAGCCCTTCTACTCATCCCTCTAGACCGAGAGATAGGAGAGATCCAGGCTTAAAGCCTGATGAGCCTGAACCTGTATACTCAGATGATGAAAAGACTGCAGTAGTTGGTGACTCTGCAAGAGAGAACACCCCAATTGATGAAGGGAGTGATCCTGATACTACTCACAGTCCTGTCAGGACAGTGACGTTTGGAGCAGCAAGCCCTCCAAAGGAACTACCTAGTAGAGAACCTATTCTAAGAGACAGTGAGACTGAGTCTACAGAAGAAGAAGAAGAAGAATCTCAATATTTTGTCAAGGACACCTCTGATGAGGATGACACAGTCGAAGCAGAAGAGGCTGGAGCTTTAAATGAAAATCAAGAAACTGTTGCAGAAGAACTCAGTATGAGCCCTCTGATAGGGTATACATACAAGTCAGTGTCTGACCAGGAAGCAGGAGTGGTCTCTACTACTGTTGTCATGGAAGTGGTTGATGGCCCAACAGAGAAGGAGGCTAACCTAACTGCTGAACCTACAGAGGAAGCAAGTATGGAACCTGCTAGAGCCACAGAAGAGCACTTAGAGTTACCCAGAGTTGAGCAGATAGTAGAAAGTGTTCAGGAAGGACCTCCAAGTGAGGGGGAGCGTTTTGGTTCAGTCTCTGTACTGTTTGATATAGAAGGATGGACCTCAGATCCAGGATACATGGTGTTAGGACTCAATTATGAGGATTCAGATGAGGAAAACCAACCACCAAGAAATCCAGTTATCCTACCTAACAGCTCTCCAGTGTTAGAAACTGAAAGATTGGCCACCAAGGAAGACCTTGAATCCTTAAAGAATGAAATGAAGGAGACCATCAGACAGTCTGTTGCTGAATTGAAAACCAGTCTTTTTTGATGAGCTGAAAAATGTAGAACAATCCTTAGAATTATCTCTAGGATGTGTTGTGGGAAGTCCAATCAAAGAAGTGATGGATGAAATGAAAGTGTGCCACACTCAAATTGAAAGCTGGACTGGAGCAGTAGTGGCCCTCAGACAATCAGTTGCTTCTTTAACTGCCCTGAGCAGTTCTTAGACACAAGTGACCAGTGAGATTCGATACATCAAAGAAGTGGTCAAGTAGTTTATGGAAGTATTTGAGGCTTTCAAGAAATCAGTAAAAGAACACTTTAGCAATCATGATGCTATCATTCAGAAAGTGATTGGAAATCTGACTCAGTCTTTCAAGGAGACAGTGGCATTCTCAGTCAAGTCCCTTCCTTCATCTAGCTCTCCTGTAGACCTTGAGCAGTTTAGAAGCCTGCTCAGAGAAGAGCTTACTCAGGCTCGTGCAAATGACACATCAGACCTACAGATCCTTGCTACTACAAGAGAAGTCAGTGGCTTTGTTCGTGAGCACCTGCAGGCTGCTACTGCTTCTCAGGAGGCCATCAAAAGTAAAGTGGATTATTACTTTGATCGGATTTTCACCAAGCATCAGTTGAACAATCACTTCAAGCTCATGCTAGAAACTATGAAGCTGCCTCCTGTAACTCAAGCCTTCAAAGAACAAGTTAGCAAGCTACGAGAGTTGACCCCAGCTTTGGATAAATTCTTGGAAAACAAAGATGACTTCTTATCTGCCATGGACAGAGGAGGAAACATCATAATGGATTTCAGGAATCTGCTCCTACCTTTTCTTCATGTGAACTGCACACCTGTTATCGTTCCTCCTGCCCTACCTGTCTCTAACCCCAGTGGTTCTTCAGTAATGTCTCCTGCTGATGCCCTCAGAAGCCTTAGACCACTGATCCCTCGGCAAGCTACTCACTACAGGCCTTCAGGAGCCTCTGTTGCTGCCCCTCCAGACATTCCTGCTGCCATTCCTCAGCCTGTTGATCCTTCACCTACTGCTCCATCTTCTTCCTCCAAAGGAAAAGATCCCTTACCTACAGATGAAGAGGATTGAGTCTGTTTATATTTTTTTTGATAGGGATCATGTTTTCACGTTTTGGGTCATGTAATGTACTCATTCTTAATACAATGTTTTATTTTCTCTCTCTCTGTCTTTCTTTTTGTTAATCACAAAGGGGGAGAAATAGGGAGAAATAAATAGGGAGAAATAAATAGGGAGAAATAAATAGGGAGAAATAAATAGGGAGAAATAGGGAAAACCTCGGGGGAGAAATGAACCTATACAAAGAGGGAGAAATCCTTGCGGATTATACCTAATTTTTGTACCCCTATTGCTAATACTGTGTTTTGCACACTTCTCTCTGATACATCTATGTTTCATTCCATACTGACATAATTTGTGATTATCAAAAAGGGGGAGATTGTTGGAATCACATGTTTTGATAATCCCAAATCATGCTTAAACATTAATTATGATGTATTAAACCTTTGCATTAATCTTATTATTCTATGCTTAAACGTATTTTATTCTAAACAGTTCATATTCTTACCCTCATAACTTTACTTTAACAGCTTACAATAGTATTTACATAAGTTTAGTATTGTTAGCTGACAGTCAGAGCTTTCTTTTCAAAGTCACAGTTACAGTTAACTGTCACCTTAAGTTACTGTTGCAATAAGTTCACAGTTACAAGGTTACAGTCGAAGACTAATACAAGCTTACAGTTACGAGTCTACTGCTATCTATTGTCAAAGCTCACAGACGAAGGTCACAGTTACAAGACTTCTGTTCAAAGTTTTCTCTGCTCAAGTTCACAGTCGAACAAGTCTACAGTTGGAACAAGTTCATAGTCGAACAAGCCTACAGTCATAAGCCTACAGTCAAGGTTACAGTTAGATATCTTCTGTCGACTAAGTCTACTGATGATCGAAGTCTACAGTTGACAAAGGTTACAGTTCTACAAATTTGATATTACAAGTCTACAGTTAAAGAGGCTATAGTTACATGGAGTAAAAGCTACCATTGCAAGCCTACAGACAGTAAGCCTTTGTTGAAGTCAGCAGTCAGAAGGAAGTCCACAGTTGGAAGACCACAGAAGGAAGACCACAGTTGGAAGACCACAGTTGAAGTCCACAGTGACATACATTCTTGACCAGTCTATTATTATTATTATATTTCTACTTTTTTCCTTTACCAATTTGATTAATACTAATCTAACGGTCATGTCTAGACAAATGAATACATATAACATTATTTATTGATATTTGCAGACATATCAAGAAATAATACAATGTACGAGGAAGATTGCACGTGCAACTCCAGACTATTTATCTTGTCGGCCTCGGGTGAACAAAAAGGCATATATGGAGGAGTATAAAAAGAAGAAAGAAGCATTCAAGAAGTGGCTATGAATGAAACAGTTACACAGAGTCTAACATCTACAACTGAGAAGGAGATTCTCATATACACAAAAAGGAAGAACTCTCGAGCATTCATTCTGAAGAACAAAAGAGTCTCAAGTGAACCGACTGAAAGAACCGTCTTCTAAAAGCCATGCTGTGAAGCACTCAAACTCAAAGAAGCTGATCACTTGAATATCTGGAAGTCTGGAAATCACGACACTCTGTTTTAGTGTCAACTCACAGAAAAAGGACCAAAGCTTCAAGTCACTCATTCCTACGAGTCCAGAGCTGCACTGAAAATCTCTAGAGCCATTTCTAAACTCTACATCTCTGCTCTGTGATTTATTTATTCTACATTTTGAGCAGTGTGTGTTATCTTCTATATTAAACACACACACTGACTCCTGTACTTTCACTGGAGGATCTGTAAATCCTCAGCAAACCTTTTTGCACCCCATTTCCCACTGTGGATAGTGGTAGAGGTCTTGTGACCTGGACAGCTTGCTGCTGTTGTTTGTTTTCCCACGAAGAACTGTGGTTGAGGTCTTGTGACCTGGACAGTGTGTTCACTGTTGTTAACCCCGATCCAGGGTGTGGATCATTTTATATAAACTTTTTAGAGGACTAAGTCTCGGCTTGAGACTGAACCTCTTGGTTAATTCTCTGTGTTTGAAGTTTTACTCTATATCCATACTATACATATTTAATTTCATATTCCGCTGCTATTACTTGAAATATAATCTATCTTCAAAGCTACTTTGATAATTAAATTCGCAAGTGTTTATATTTGTTATAAATCAGTAAGTTAGTTTCAAAAGTTAATTTAATCATAAGATTAAGTCAACTGAGAATTAATCAATCTTTGAGAAACTAATTGAACCTTTATAATCTATATAAATTCACTACAGTTTAATTTGTTTTTGAAATTGGGGGATTTTAATAGAAATTGTTTTTAACAGAAATTTTAATTGGAACTCAATTCACCCCCCTCTTGAGTGTCCACTCCGACCAACACATCCAATTACATATTATTTCACAATCAATATAATGGTATTGTCACTCGTGCGTACGTATGAATTATCGTCTCAACGAACGGGATGAGTTTCATTCACCATTATAACCATTCAAGAATAATTTTCCTTTTATGATTAAAAATAATTTTTAAGAACATAATATAATTTTGTATATGAATCAAATACATCCTATACATAACAAAAAAGACTTACATAACAAAACATATAAAGAAAAATGAATCAGTTAACACCCGAAACAATGATACTAATTAAAGATTATTAACAAAGCAATATTAGAAGATCTTATATAATATTGTATTTATGTATGTGGTTCTTGTATAATTAAATAACAATGATTTAACTATTATACCAGAGGTTAATTTACCCTCTATCAAGGAAATGTAAAAGTTAAGGGTTAATTCTAAAATCTCTTCATTATCCGAGGTTGTTTATATATGAGTATCTACTGGGACCTCTTTATCATCCACATCTATGTTTCTTAAAAAAATTTAAAAAAAAATTACTAATTCCTTGACTATTGGTTAAATTCATTTATACACTTCTTTTAATTTTTATAGAGTGATTATAAAAGAATATTTCCGTTGTTTTCCAAACAAGTAACTTTACGACCTTTTCGACACAATTAAGGAAAGAATGTTTTTTAACTTATATGGAGAGTGAAGATATTTTCCGCTGTTATAACATCTTTGAATCTTCACTTAAAATATAATAAAAATATTTTCAAAATAAATGTTTTATTTTATAATTATGTGAATTTTAAATGATTTCAAAATATAAATAGATATTTATCTCAAATAGTTTTGATTTCATCTATGTCAAAATCATTTGGTGGATTTTACACTTGTATGAAGTTGATTCATTATGATATAATATGCCATGTTGTATTAAAGGTTTTTTGATATGTTTGATTTTGGATGTGTTATTTTTATACCATTCATGGTTTGTTCTTAAAGTATTACCATTTTCTATACTATTTTTAATATGAATGTTTATGTTATGTTTCAACCTTTTCATATAAGGAATGAATTAGACATAGTAAGTGGAAGGTGGACCCGAAATAGCTCCTCGATGCATCAGTAGGTCTCATGATAAAAACTAGTGACTTAGCACAAGGCCCTGAAAAAATATTATTTGTTGTCTTGGCATGAGGCCTTGACTATGTGGTTATGATGTCTGACATTATGCATTCCATTATTATAAAATTGGCTATTTATATTGCATGTGACTATTCGACTAGTAGAATATCCATGTGAATAAGTAAATAGAATTATTCTTTTTATATTTTCCATATTGTGCTGAAGTATAAGTTTAAAAGGATTATGTTTTAGTGTTATACATAGCCTTAAATGTTTATGCTTATTTATGAAAGTTTTCGCTATATTGTTATCTATACTAAGCATCTGAGTGCACCCCTTTCTATGTTTTATTTTTTCCAGGATGTGAAGAAGTATTTTTTGGTTGACCTACATGGATAAGCTAAGGGATATAAGTGTCTTTAAAGGGTACAAAATGTTTTTGTTCTTTTTATCTCATGATGTAATGTAAAACTTATGTATGTATCTAGTACTTCCAATGAAACTAAAATAATCGTTCTTTCGAGACATGATATCTTATAAGCATGCCAATGTTATGTAATACTGCACCAACTTTGAGTAACTAGGGTTGAAGAATTATATTTGGTATTAGAGAAAGTTTAGTAGAAACCTTAGAATCCAGATTTAGAAAAACTCTGATTAGAGAACATTACCCTAAGATAGAATTTGAGGATTAGTATAGAATAACTTCCTAGAATTTTGGTAATGTAGAAATTTTGTGTATTTTCCAAGAAATACATCCATGTCTGGATATGAGCAGGTAGAGGAGACTCTGGCATAGATCTACCTAGGAGTTAAAACTCCAACAACGAGTTTTGGGATTGACCCGGGGTATCTTGGTATATAATGGGCCTTGCTGCACTCTTGGTTACAACACTCCCAGGGGATATGCTTAGGATAATTCAAATTTTCTATATAAACTATTAAGAAGGATTTATGAGTATATACCTCCTCAAAGAAAACATTTTTATGATTATGGATTATATCCATAAACTGTTTAATTCATGTTAAGTGTTTTACAAGTTTGAAATTATATATTGTGATTCCTAAACTAATCTAGTGTATTCCATTTTTTAGAAATGGTGCCCAGTGGAAGGAAATGAAATTGTATCAACACACGTAATCCATGTAGGGATTTTCCTCATACTCTAGATAATTATAGTGTAGCTGGTGATATAACTGATGTTGATCAACTTATCACCATACATTGACAACTCACTCATGTTAAGAATAAGAATATTACCTGTATGGAGAACCCTGAACCACAATGCAGAGGATCAATGTTAGACCACTTCATGAGGAAACAACCACCAACATTCAATAAGACTAAAAATATATTTGTATCTGAGAAATGGATAAGTTCATTAGAGTAAATATTCCACGCTTTGGGGAGTAGCAAAAGGGAAAAAGTTTTCATGGCAGTTTATCACCTCACAAGTGATGCATATCAATGGTTTTCATTAATTCAAAACACAAAGGAGGATAAAGAAGTATAAAATATCAAATGGAGGGAGTTTAATGGGATTTTCTTAGAAAAATAATTTCTTTATGACCATCAACCGGATATGTAAATACAATTTTTGAGTTTGAAGAAAAAGGAGGATGAGAATGTCGCAAAGTATGGGACTAACTTTACAAGATTAGCAAGGCATGCAACATGATATATACGTAACCCAAGAAGTAAGATTGATCGATTCTTTGATGGGTTAAGATCATTTCTCCATCGACCATTAGACCCTCAATCCTTCTCATCATACGAATATATTTTCTCATGTGTTATCAATATAGAAAAGTAATTTACTACATCTTATTACATTAAAGTAAAGCAAGAGAAGAATAAATATGATGCAAAATCTGGAAATTGAAATAAGGGGAATAAGGGAAAAGTTGAATATCTATCATGCAGTAAATGTGGGAATAAACACACAGGTACTTTCTTGAAGGGAATGGGAGTGTGCCACTAGTGTGGTGAAAAAGTCCATCGAGCTTGTGATTGCACAGGAAAGAAAGAGGCTTTAAATATTGAATGATACAATTGTAGAGAAATGGGACATTATTCAAATGAATTTCCTAAGCACCAAAGAAACTTACCTCAAAAAAGGATAAGGGAGAAAGGCCAAGATTATGCGATCAATACTAGGGAGTATGAAGCTTCGAAAGGCATGGTGGAAAGTAATTTGATGGTTTCCACTTGTTTAGTGAGTTCTTTATTTGATTTTGGATCATCACATTGTTTCATATCTTCCTAGTTTTCTAGGAAAATTAGATATTTCCAATTCGATTTAACAAGGGAGTTTTCAGTCAGAACTCCTATGGGAAGTGTCATTGCAACAATTTTTTGTGAATCAGTCCCCCGTAATGCATATAAACATTATTTATAATCTGATATCATCATCATACCCATGATTTGATTTGATATAATCTTTGGTATAGATTGGATTTCAGACCATGATGCGTAAATTTATTGTAAGAAGAAGGAGGTTACCATTTTTGATGATGATAAAGAGTACCTTATCTTTATAGAAGAAACATCATCATCTGATTCTTATCTAGATCCACCCCTAATAGCTCTAAAAAATCAGTTATTGGGGAGGAAGAGAGAGAAATAACTATCAGTGAGGAAAGGAATATTCAAATAGAGGATGTACATATTGTTTAAGAATATGTTGATGTGTTTCCAGAGGATTTACCTAGACATCCTCCAGAATGAGAAATTTAATTTTGTATTTATTTAATTCCTAGTTCAAGGACTATATCAAAGACCCCTTATAGAATGGCCACTGTGGAATTAGTGGAACTAAAGAAACAACTAGAGGGATTGAGTAATAAGGGATTTATTCTCCCTGGTGTTTCTCCAAAGGGATCCCCTATTCTTTTTATTAAGAAGAAAGATGGATCTATGAGGTTGTTCATTGAGTTCAAGGAGATCAATGATATAACAATGAAGAACAAGTATCCCCTACATCGCATTGATGATTTATTCAATCAACTTCATAGAGTTCAATATTTTTCAAAGATTGACATTCGATCTATATATATTCAGTTGTGTGAAGAAGGAATATATTATGAAGACAACATTTTGTACTAGGTTTGGGCATTACAAGTTTACAGTGATGCCTTTTCAACTGACTAATGCACCCTCTGTCTTTATTGATCTAATGAAGAAAGTTTTCATGGAATATATTGATGAAATTGTAGTGGTATTTATTGATGATATCTTTGTATACTCCAAAATATATGAAAATAAAAAAATCAATTGTGCGCTATTCTAAAGACTCTTATAAGAATTGAATTATATGGGAAGTTTAGAAAGTGTGAATTCTGGCTTTAGGATATTTCATTTCTTGGTCATATTGTCTCTTAGGATGGAATCTCTGTTGATCCTTCAAAGTCCAATGAAATCAAAGAATGTCTAGAACCGACAATTATAAATGAGGTAGGCAGATTTATTAGTTTAGCAAGTTATTATTGGCCCTTCGTCTAGAATTTTTTCCGATTGGCAAACCCATTAACCAAGATCACAAGTAAAGGGGTTAATTTTTTTGGGAAAAAGAGTTTGAATAATTTTTGGAAGAACTGAGTGAAGATTAGTAAATTCTATTATCTTAACTCTATCATCGGGTATTGATGGGTTTTTTATTTATAGCGATGCCTCAAAGAAAGGACTTGGTTGTGTCCTTATATAGAATGATAGAGTAATTGCCTAGGAATCATGATAGATAAAAATTAATGAACAAAACAATCCCCCTCATGATATTGATTTAGAAGCTATAATCTTTGCTCTAAAGATATGGAGACGCTTTCTATATGGTGAAAAATGTGAGATATATATCGATCACAAGAGCTTGAAGTATATTTTCTCAAAAAAATAATTCAACATGAGGATAATTAGATGGCTCTAACTACTCAAGGAATATGATTCCACTATACACTACCACCCAGGGAAGGAAAATAAGGTGGAAGATGCTTTGAGCAGAAAATATCATGGAGTTTTGAACAAGATGAGAGTTGAAAGGGATCCAATGTTCATGGATCTAGTAAAAATGGATATGGGAATAATCATGGAAGGTGATAAATCAATACTTTTTCAAATGGTTTCCAACCCATCTTTACTAGAAAGGATAAAAAGTTCGCAAACTGATGATGAGGAGTTTCAAAAGAAAATTAAAGCTGTGAATGATGGGAGATTTATTGACTTCGTATATGAAGATTAAAATTTTTAATTTGGGAAGAGACATTGTGTTCCTGACATACCTGATCTAAAAAGGTAATTATTGGATGATGCTCATAGCTCTAATTTCACCATACACCCTTATTGCACTAAGATGTATAGATATTTTAAAAGAAAATTTTTGGTGGGACAACATGAAGAGGGAGATTTCTGATTATGTGTCAAGATGTATGGTTTTTCAACAGGTTATGTCTAGAAGACAACATCCTAGAGGAGTCATGTAACCTATTCGCATACCTGAGTGGAAATGGGATGATATTACGATGGACATTGACATGGGGTTACGAAATACTCCTGGAAGGAATGATGCAATATGGTTCATTGTAGATCATCTTACCAAGTCAACACATTTTCTTGCTATAAGAGAAGATTTATCACTTGAAAATTTAGCAAGACTATGTATTAATGAAGTTGTAAGACTTTAGGAAGTCCCCCTATAGATTTTTTCTGATTGTGATCCCCATTTTACATCAAGGTTCTAGGAAAGTCTTCAGGAGGTCTTGGAAATTAAACTTCATTTGAGTACTTCCTAGCACCCGCAAACTGATGGACAATCAGAACAGACTATTCAAACCTTAGAAGTCATGTTGATATCTTTATCACTTGATATTCAAGGTATATGGGATTAATATTTAACTCTGGTAGAATTTTCCAATAACAATAGTTTCCATTCAAGTATTAAAATGGCACCATATGAAGCGTTATATGGAAAGAGATGGCACACACCAACTTGTTGGGATGATGTTGGTGAACGAAAACTCGTAGGACCTGAACTATATGAGGAAACAATGGAAAAGGTGAAGGTTATCCAAACCCACGTCAAAGCATCTCAAAGTAGGAAAAAGATCTATGTTGATAACCAAAGGAATGATTTGGAATTTCATGTAGGAGATCATGTTTTCTTGAAAGTATCTCCATGGAACACTGTTATCTGAATCAGTAAGAAGGGTAAATTAATTCCCCGGTACATTGGAACTTTTGAAATTGTAGATCAAATTGGTGTTGTAGCTTATCATTTGGCAAAGCCGCCAAGTCTCTCCAATGTTCATGATGTGTTCCACATATCACTCTTGAGTAAATACATGCCTGACCAAACACATGTACTCAACTGTGAGAAAATTTAACTGAAACCTGATTAGTCTTATTGTAAATAGCCTGTTAAGATTCTTGATACCAGAGAACAAGTGATGAGAAACTGGATATCTCGTCTAGTGAAAGTTCTATGGAGAAACCATAAGATGGAAGAGGAAATGTAGGAACTCGAGGAAATTATGATGAAGAACCACCTGATTCTTTTTTTGCAGAAGTATTCAAGAAATATTGAGGAAGAAATCATTTGAATGAGGGTAAAATGTAACACCCCAAGCATCCATCGTATATTTCCCATTGAATAATATAATAGCTTGCGCTATACGCAACTTCGAGTTCTAGCACACCATGACCAATCAAATTAGCCATTATGAATAGTAATAACCACTTTTTGAAATTTTATAAATTTTATTTTTCAAAATGTACTTCATTTTTGGATTCATAATATCAAAATTAGTTTAGGGTGAATTTTTTGTATTTTCCTGAAAACATTCAATTTTTCATGAATAGTGAAAAACATTGTGTTATTGTTTAAAACCGACATTTTATTTAAATAGTTGATTATTTTATTTAAATTTATTTAAAGTCAAAATAGATACATAATACCTATATTAGTTCAATGTAATTCATTGGAGTAATTTTATAATAAAATTATATATATAAATTGTTTTTGAACTTTTTTTCATCTTTTACCCACATTCTAGACATGATACCGAATTTGCATAGAACGTAATTTTACCACTTCTTTGAATTGAATTGAAAAAGTTCTAGATACACAGTAGATATTAGTAAGTAAAATGTGTTCAATAAGATGAAAATAATTTTTTCGTGAATAGTAATTTTTTGCTTTTATTTACCACGGTTAAAAGTAAATAGGATAATTGAAGGTAAAAATGATATTATTATTACCCTAAAACATGTCCTAATTCTATTGGATAAGTTTATTTCGACCAAAAGAACCTTAGTAATAAAATATGTTCCTTTTGGTCCACTTGGATTATATTAGGACATTTATTAATATTTTATTTAAAGAAGAGTTAAAAGTGTTAAATTCAAAGTTTCATAACTAAAACATTTTTAATATAGGGTTACACATAAGATAAATTAAACTATAAATATTCATTAGAAAATAAAAAAATTTCATACGTAATGGTATTTTATTTATAATTTTTATACATTAAATAATTAAATTTATTTATGACACAATGAAGACACCGTAATTATATTTTAATGAATGATTAAAAAATTGATATTATAAATATCCAAATAAATATAAATTGATAATTTTGATGAATTATAAGAATTTTATAGGTTGATATGACATGTTAGGGTTGATTGAATGTATTTTTTTTTATGTAATAATGTTTTTAGGACTTTAACAAAAATCAAATAATAAATAGAGTAAAAATTGAGAAAAATGTGTTTTTAAAACAAATACTATATTTTTAAATGATATAATAGTCCTAAAAATATAAGGTTCAGCCAAAGGACTAATATAATTTTATATATGTCATTAATGAACAACTTGGGATTCTCTTAGAATTTTATAGTATGTTTATTAACCATATGATATAAAAATACAGAGAGACATGGTAAATGTAAAACTATTTAACCAAGAGTTCAACCTAAATGATAAGGTTATCATGGTGACCTAAACCTGTCTAGAACCTATTGGTTGAGAGTTTTTCGACCCATACCCAATTTATTCTCAAAATTAAACCTTTTTTCTATTATAAACCGAATATTATTTTATAATAAAATAATATTTCAAGGTTTTCATAAAGTTACCCACACCTCTCCTATAAAAGGGTACTTCCCCTTCTCTTAATTTCACACCTCCAAATACATTTTTCTCAGCCAAAACCTACTAAAATATCCTCCCAACTACCCTAAATTAAACCTATAGGCCTTAATTTTGATCATAAATCCAACCTAAGGATCCCATTTGATCAAATCAAATGGAAGCACTCGAAAAATCTGGTAATAATTTCATCACCTCTTTCAAAGTTCTTTTCTTCTTCCACATCCTCTTTCTTTGTTTTTTCCTTCAAAACGTAATACCTCCAGTACCTTCTACAACCTACGATATTATTATAAATATTCTAAAACCAAATTCAGTATTCTATCCATCTTATGAATGACAAAGTCACCATACATGCGTACATACATCTTACCATCTCCACGTCGTGGTGTAGTTTATTATTCAACAATTAATTATTAAGATGGGTATAATAATGAGTATAATTGATGTAAATAATAAATATAATTGGATAATGATTCTGTATATATGATATACCATCCAATTATATATTATTTCACCATCAATTCAATGTTATTGTCGCTCTTGTGTACGTACGGATTACCATCTCCACGAATATGATGAGATTCATTCCCCATCGTAACCATTCAAGAATAATTTTCATTTTATGATTAAAAATAATGTTTAAGAACTTAATATCATTTTTTATATGAATAAAATACATCCTATAAATAACAAACATGACTCACATAACAAAACATATAAAGGAAAACAAATCAGTTAACACCCAAAACAATCATACTACTATAATATTATTAACAAAGCAATATTAGAATATCTTATATGAAATAATATTTATTTATTTGGTTCTTTTATAATTTAATAAAAATGTTTTAACTATTATACAGGAGGTTAAAGTACCCTCTATCATGGAAAAGTATAAGGTAAGGGTTATTTCTATAATCTCTTCATTATTCGAGGTTGTTTATACGTGAGTATCTATTGAGACCTCTTTATCATCCACATCTGTGTTTCATAAAAATGTAATTCAAAACATTTTTAATAATTCCAAGAGTATGGGTTAATGTCATTTATACCATTTGTTTCCTTTTTATCTAATGTTTATAAATGAATCATTCCATCATTTTCCAAGCAAGGTACTTTACGACCTTTTCGACAAAATTAAGGAAAGAATGTTTTTAACTTATACGGTGAGTGGGGATATTTTCACCCATTATAACATCTTTGAAGATTCCCTTACAATATTATATGAATATTTTCAAAATAAATGTTTTATTTTATAATTTTTCTACTTTTAAATGATTTAAAAATATAAATAGATATTTCTTTCAAATAGTTGTGATTTCATCTATGTCAATATCCTTTGATGGATTTTACACTTGTTTGAAATTGATTTATTATGATAAAATCTTCCCTATTTTATTAAAGGTTTTTTATATGTTTGACTATAGATGTGTTATTTTTATAAGATTCATGGTTTATGGTTAAATTATTAATATTTCATATGTTAGTTTTAATACGAATGTTTATGTTATGTTTCATCATTTTCATATTAGGAATGCATTGGACTTAGCAAGTGATGGGTGGAGCCTGCTATATCTCCTCAATGCTTCAGAAGGTCTCATGAGACAAACTAGTGTCTTGGGACAAGGCCTTGAGAAAATATTATTTCTTTTCTTGGCACAAGGCCTTGACTATGTGGTTATGATGTCTGGCATTATGCATTCCATCATTTTGAAATTGGCTATTGATATTGCATGTGATTATTAGACTACTAGAATATCCATGTGAATAATTAAATGGAATTATTAGATTTATATTTTCCATATTATGCTGAAGTTTATGTTTAAAAGGATTATGTTTTAATCGTATAAATTGTCTTAAATGTTTGTGCTTATTGGTGAATGTTTTCGCTATATTGTTATCCTTACTGGGCATCTGAGCTCACCCCTTTCTATGTTTTATTTTTCCTAGGATGTGAAGAAGTGTTTTATGGTTGAATTGTAAGGATAGGCTAAGGGGTATAATTGTGTTAAAAGATGATAAAATGTTGTTCTTTTTTTATCTCATGTTGTGATGTAAAACTAATGTATGTATCTAGTACTTCCTAGGCTACTAAACAAATCAGTCTTTCGAGACATGATATCTTATGATCATGTCAATGTTATGTAATATTTCATCGACTCTGGGTAACTAGGTTTAGAGAATTATAATAAAAAATCAATATCCTAATGAAATATGGGATTTTTTACACTAAGGTATATAATGTATTCTAAAGGGTTCATCATTTTAGTCGTAGCACATTTGATAAAAGTAATTTTTAAATAATTTTAAAATATTATACTCATATAATAAAATATTCATGTGTAGATAAAAAATCACCTAAATAAACCAACATGGAATTTATATCAATATAGATAAATTATGGAGAATGTAATAAACTTCTTAGACTAGTATAAAGACGTAATAATTGATCTTAATAGAATTTATATTTGATAAACATGCATTCCTTTATAAAAATTTATTTAATTTGTTCGATAAAAGAATATATATCCTTATAAGAAGAATATAATGAGTTCATAATGGTTTTAAATCTACTAGATACAAGATAATTAGAAAAACTATAGTCACCAATAATATATTCAATATGATTGGATATATTAAAAACTAGGGGAGATTGAAGGTTTACATAAATCCTTCTTCTGGATAGGGAATTCATTGTAATATCATCTTTATAATTATACCCATAATGTTAATTATTTTGAAAAACATTTACCCCATCCTCCTATATGGTTAAGGATAGATGTGCATGGGCATGTGATGTCTTGATTCTTGTTCAATGTCGACAGTATACATTGGGAAATGTTAAAAGTTGAAGAAGAAGATATAGATAGAGAGACTAATAATGTTTCTTACCATATCTATTTATGGACATGGAAACCTAAAGGTTTTTATATATGGTAATTAAAATGTGTCCATATGATGTTATAGTTGTATATACCAAAAGGAGTTTAAATTCATGTCATTTATCAGTTTTAGAGAAACCAATTAATTAATTTTGATGAGTATATGATCAAATATTTATAATCAATAGAGTTTTTAAATATATATGAGTTTAAAATCATAAAAATAAATGATAGAGATTATTATTTTAATTTAACTAATGAAGTAAAGAGTTTCTAATTCATAATGACAATTAAAATAATATATCATGTTTAGGCGGATCAAATTATAGTGTATCATTTTTATAATATTTCTTTTATATTTGATAAGAGACATATTTTATTAAAAAATACCCAATATGAGTAATATAATGTATTATACTCAATACATATTGTTTATGATCAATAACATTATTTGATAAGAAAATTAGGATAATTTTTTCTCAATGATAATGGAATATATTCACATGTTTTGAAAAATATAAGATATTTTATCCCTCCAACATGAAATATTTTATGCAAAATAAAGTCATGTTTTTAAAAATAACACACCAAACACATAGAATACTATACATGATATTTTAAATATTTTATATTTATAAAATATTCTTACTAATAGAAAATAAGGGTTATATCTAAAAAGAATATTGGGTTTTTGTTCTGTAACATGATATTATGAACAAAATTTAATGTCTAAGAGGTTAGTGGGGGTCTGTTTTGACATAGGGATTTTCAATGATTAAAAATAAAATATTATAACAACCAAAATATAATGTTAATTTGAAATTATTACCTAATGGACTTATGGATATATTGAAAAATGTACATGTAAAGATTTATTAATAGATAATGAATTTAAGTGGGTATCACTTTATATCCTAAAGGTGATTAAGATGTGTCGTTTGAGATATAACAATGTATAGAGTTGTATTAGTTACTAAAGGGTTTCAAGGGAAAATAATCATGGATAAGTGTTCTTATAATGATGATGATGATGGACATAAAAAGAGTTCATGATAGAAAAAAAGATTTTGTTAACAACATATCATTAAATGTTTTGATGTTGAAAGAATTTTTAGATTTTTTAATGGATCTGAACATTAGTAATATGTTTCCTATGTATCACATTATTAAACCTAGATTTATCACCGATATTGTTCATTAATAGAGTTAAGTGGGAGGGTTTTATTTGATCTGTCTTGAATTACATAGAGATGTATTGAGTATAGCCAAAACCATAAAATTGTTGTAAATATAAGAATAATACAGTAGCTTAACATTTAAGATATGATGAGACCTATGGTTATGAATGTTTTTATAATATATTATTAAAAGATATTATGAATATACAGTATACAATTTTATTTATAGTGTAATATCTACTTTATAATTTATTTATGTTGATTTAATATAATATAATATAATATGATAATTTATCATTCAAAATATGACTTTGTTTTATTCTTAACCAATGTTCATCATGGAGTATTATTTGTTTTTTTTTTGAAATATTATGGTAAAAATGAGTAGGATTACTGTATGAGGATACATAATATTTTCATGAGGAACAATATGGGTTTAGTGAATTTGATAACACAAAATGTATACCAAATATGGAATAATATAAAATATATTTGATATAATAGGGTTTTATGGTTCATATTTGGATTTACCTAATACCTACGATCATGAGACACCTATAATGAGAACCAAAACACTTTTATTAATTTATCATGAATGCCCTGAGGCTTAGATAATATAAGGGTAGTTGGGGTATATTGCTGATCATTTAAAATATTGTTGAATAACTAAGATGGGATTTTTATCTCGTATAATGACAATTACAACTAGTCCCTCGATTGAGATAGACTAAGGAAGTTAATGTCTATTCATAATTAAGACATTTGATTTTTTCATATATCATTTAAGGGGATTTCAATGTTCTTATTAATAAAGGTGAATAAAAAGTGATTTATTCATCAACAGGATCATTCTATACTCTGAGAATAAAAAATATATTAGGATGATATAATATATTGGCATATTTTTTATCTGATAGTCACTCAATATCATATAAAAATGTTTCATATAAAAATATATGGTTTTATATAATGAAAATGTTGGAAATAGGTATACTAACAAATATATTTTATGAAGATAATTCCATGTCATTTTTTTTCTCGAGTGACACTGATTGTTTTCTATAAATTTTTCTTTGAGTATATTTATTGACTAATAAATTCATTTTTATATTCTGTGCTAAAAAATATTAGGGGGTCCCACATTATTTTTTACAAGTGTGGATTATGTTTATAAAACTATGAGAGTTATTATAAAACTGGATTAGAGTTTATCCACAAGTGGTTTTGGATTGGTATTCATAAGATATTACATACTATGTGATACAATGTGAAGTAAATGATACATTCCAAATGTGTTTATGAATATATCATTTAAGAGTTTTGAAATGTTTTAATAAATTGTAGTATGAGGTTCAATTTAAGATTAAACTGAAGAATGTCTACAGGGGTTTAGTGGAAGTGGAGAATTAATTATTATATTCCCAAAACACTTTTATATATGTTGTGTATATTATACTATATCATAATGTATGATATTGAGATTTCATATGGGATGATATCTCTTATTTCATGAAAATTAAAAATTACATGGATGGAAATATCATTAATTATAAAATAAATAAATCATATTGCAAGGGTTTGAGTGGATTTATATTATATAATAAATGCTAACACCATAGAATTCCCACAGCTATAAAACATTATGTTTTAACATTAAAATTTCCCATACACTTATGTTATCATTAACAAATAGATAATCAATGGATAAATGAAATATGTTCATGAATAAATGGATAAAAACCATTATAACTTCATATTAGTTTCTCATTTATTATCTAACTCATGATTAAATTCAAGATGGATATATAAATTCCCTTGATGAATATATAAATGTGAAAAAACAAATTCATCATTTGTTTATGTTAATTTCTATAGTTTATTAAAAATCTCTCTCTTTTTATTTAAAGGATTTTTTATATATTAGAATTCTTTGTCTTGGGTAGGGTCCTCAAAAAGTTATTTTTGATTTTTTTCAACTTTTGGATACATTATGTATGAGTGATTCATTTTACTACCTCTAAGGGATCTTCATCAAACCACAACGATAAATGATATAGATGATATCTACATATGCAGGGTATGTTGTGATCTTCATTTTCCTTATATACGGTTTTATTTTTAATTCATGGTATATCTTGTTAATATGAGTTTATTGTTATTTTTTCTACATTTATCAAGTGCAACTCGGTCCAAATAAACCCAAAAAGTTACTTATCAAATCTATATATACACATTTTTTTTAGGTTTTGGTGGTGGGATATATTATATGATGTGATGGAAAATCATATATATTGGTATATTATTAATAGTTATCTAAATTATACAAAGAATTAATTGATGAATCACATGAAAATAATTAAATGTTTTCATTTATTTATAAAACAAAAAATATCTCTAAAACATATGAAAATTGCATCTAATACTAATAATTCAAAGGTACTTGTGATAATTTAAAATATTGGAACATTTTTTTAGGTAAGAGGGAGTGATTCCATTATAGTCACCTCAATGTGAAAGATTCCCAAAGGAAAATCAAATTAGAAGATGATTTCAACTATGAGAAGACCTATAAATTTATATTTTTAGTATCATAATACTGTGAATAATGATGGAAGACACAACATACCAATTAATAGTGGTAAAGATTATAGTATGAGTCCCATCCATGTTGAGAAGATAACATGAAATTTCTCATTAAATTAGAAAAAAATCTAATTCTATGTAGAAAAAAGCAGGCATGATACCCTTATATTATAATGGAATAACGTGTTTCATAGATGCATAAATTACTAGAAGATGTCTCTCATGTTTTATTTTTATTATAAACAAAATGATAACTAATAGAAAAAACTTCTAGTGGTTAAATCTCAGAAAAAAGCCAATATATAATTCTAATGATGGGGAGAAAGTATCTCCCAATAATGTTTCATTCAAAAAATCTTTTGACTTGTGTATAATCTTTTGAGACATTAATAAAAAATGTTTACATGGATTGAAAATAAATTAGTGTTAAATGGAAATTTCAAAAAAAAAAGGAAATAATTTCTCAATGATATTATTGCAATTTTGTTACGATAATTACATGAGGATATTACCAAAAACATAGAGTATCACAATGAAATGAATAAATGGGTTACCCAATTAGTGGTTAAAATTTATCTCATGATTCAGCTTGATCAAACCAAATGTACTAAATAATTGAGATTACATTAAAGTAGATATATATCTTTAAAATACAAAAGGAGTGTTAATGAAACTCTATATATGGAGAATACCATGAGAACCTATAAAAATTATAATGGGATAAAGAAGATAATTTTAGTGGATAGAATTTATGAACGAGGTCACAACATGACCTTATTGTGTAAAAGGAATAAAAATGGGATTAATTAAAAATATATCTTTCAATAGGTTAATCGTGTTAGATTTAAATCAATACTTCTTTGGATTTAAAGGATCTTTTATATCAAATAGAATCCTCACATAAAAATTATGGTATATGATGATAAATACTATTCCCTTGTTTGTGATGGAATTAGTTAAGGAATTTTTATCATGAAATGGGATATATATATATTCTAAATCTGTTATTGTATTGAAAAATATATTTTTTCTAGATAATAATTTGTGGGATATATAAATTATTTATTGATTACTCTTGTTTCCTAAAATTATTTAGATCCTATTGGAATATATTAGTTAATTGATATTTCTATTTTTATATATTCAATTTTATGGATTCTTGAAAATATTATTGAGGACAATAAAAATATTTAACTTTTTATAGGTTTTCATGAGATATATTACCACTTGAAATATTAAAGATATTTATCCCTTTCACTTTTTTATTTTTAATATACATTCATTGTTATTATAATGGGATAAATGTGATGTTGATTATTTATCAAGGAAGGATAAAATATAAATGGGATAATATTTCTTATCCATATGATGTTGAAAAAGTCATCAACATTTAATGGGGATTCATTTTTGGAACCCATCAATGGGGAGAGGTAGGGTTAATCCAAAATTACATACTCTTTATTTTTTTCATCATATTGTACTGTAAAAGGAGAAGAATAGAAACATAAATCCAAAGATACATTGATGAAATTAAAAAGAGAGTTTAGATGGTCAGAAAAGGATTGGATTCATTATGTCATCAAAATATGTTTATGTTTAGGCATGGTGTATTAGAAATAAACCAAACTTTGATGATGAATATTTGTATTTTATGTATTTCTAACAAATATATAGTTAGAGATTGATGTTCCCATGAATTTAATGAAGATTATATTGGGACAATAATTATTATGTTGTGCATGAATTCTCATATATATATGTGTGTGTGTGTGTGTTTATGTCATTACTTAAAATGGACATCATGTCTAATATGGATCTAAACATGATTTTCACAATACTCGAAGATCATTCCTGATCCCCATTGGATTATGACCAGAACCTGATCACCCAAAGAAATCCAAAGGGGGAAATTTTTCCAACATGAAATAAGATATACGAAATTCAAAAATAGGAATATAACAAGAAATGAAAAATGGATTTCCAAAAAAAATGGAACAGTAGTATTACATGAAAGGTAGAAATATAAAACCAAGATACATTAACCCAAAACTAATTAAAACCCTAACTGATGGTTGATAATCCATGTGATTGATGTGAAATATCTCACCATCTAACCACTAGATACCAATGTCCAACTGACATAAACCTCACTACCTTTCCCTTTCCAACATCAGAAAAATATAGTTTACACACCCCTGAAGGAGTGTGCAAGGTGTAAAAAAACTTGGTTAATAGGATTCCACCCATGTGATCTATACAAAGAATCTATCAAATAATTATAGAATGTGTAATTTACAAAAAACATGACATTATTAAGATATTATAACATTTATATCAAAACAATTGTAAAATAAATCATTTTTTTACATTTCTTTCACAATTTGTTTTACACAATACCAATCCATATTTCAAATAAAATACAATATATTTATCAAAACATGAATCATGTCATGTAAAATTTAAATACACATAAATACAAGTACACTGGAGATCACCCCTAGGATAACATAGGTCAAGGCTAGCTAGGTCACTCATACCTCAATGACAATCATGACTAGTGTGCACTCAATTCCCAAAAGATAATGGATCTATGATCCATAGATAGTGGAATATAAGAAATAATGAAGCCCTATATAATTAAGATCATGTTCTTAGATCCAATGAAACTATAATCTTGGAACTGAGGTGGACCCTAGAAAGTGAATCACTTTACAGTATTAGTGGACAAGGCCCATCACTATGTCCCCTCATACGTACACAAGGCTACTAGGTTCTACATATAGAAAATAATTTCTAAATGGATTTTCACATTTCATAAAAAATTTATAATCAAACCCTTATTTATATCTAAATACTAAATTTAAAATCAATTTTATAAACTATTTCACAAATCTTTGAAAAGATTTTCATTTACCAAAACAAGTGGAAAACCCATTTTTCCAAAACCCATTTATAAACGCATATCAAAAAATTCAAAGATTTTTACAATTATAATTTATAAAAACTAATATAAAAAATTTGTGTTAATGTTTCATCAAATATAGGCTAGATACAGAACCAATTACATTGTTCTTAGGTTGCAAACCAACCACAAAGAGATTCACCCTCTAAAAGGATTGGAAAACAAGATAAATTGAGATGAGGAACTAAATAATGATTCCCATAATATAGATTCAAATTATATAAGAAAATATTTGAAATAGAAGATATATGAGAACATAAACCAATGATAACATACCCCACAACACAACAAAAAAGATATCTAGAACCCAGAGAATAAGTGTATGACAAATTTTTGAGAAACAGATAAGGAAATGTAAAATAATTGATATACTCGATCAATGAAACATTAATAAACAATAAATTCCAAGAGAAATTGTAAAAATGATAATGATTCGAACAAATAGACCAAATCATAGAAAACTAATCAAACTGAGATCAAAACACCAAGAAAAGAAGGTACAAGGATCCAAGAACAGTAAGGAAAGGTCTCTCTATGAGCAATAGTCATATTATGTTTGAAAAAATAGATTTATATATTATTTATTGGTATTTGGGGGATTAAAAGTTCTAAAAGGACAATAATTAACTAGACTAGACTAAGGCCACTATTCAACCAATGGACACCAAAGATGTGTACGGTCTAATGAATGGACCATCAGAGGGACAATGGAAGCCCACCTAGTATATGTTGCCTATAAGTAGGTTTGATATAGCATGGGATCCCCACTATCTGTCCAGTGGTACCTTACATCCTATGGTGGCTACATCCCCTGAAAAAGGCCATCCAGTGGCATACCACCAATTGTATGGTTTCAATCAGTAGTGACTATCAATGAAAAAAAAACCTATTGATTCCACCATTCCATATACAACACCACCAAGTCCTAAAATAAATCCTTTAAACTCAATATAAGGACACACCATTGACGGGGATGTTACAAACTCCCCACCATAAAACATTGGATCTCAATAAATTCATATGAAGAATGGATTCTCTCAAAAAAAAGGTGAGGCCATTAATCCCTCCCAGACAATTCATGCTCTAAAGTCTCTTGAGAATCTAATATGTGCAGAAAAAGAACACAATAATTAATATAATATATTTTATATAATAAACTTTTGGGACCCACTAAATTTTAATGAATAATTTTTTTAATAAATAAAATTTCTTTTTCCTCTTTTGTTACATGAACCATTAAGTTTTACTTGTTTTATATTCAATAACATGTTAATCATCTACTACATACAATACTAGGTTAACATGCATAACACATGACACTGAGGTTTTACAAAACCATGCTATATTATTAATATAGTGATTTAAATGTGACACTTATAACAAATATGTTTAAAAAGAAATATCAATAGTAATAATTAGTTTTCAAATATTAGTTTTATATTTTTTAAATAAAGGTACCATGTTTCTGAAAAAGTACTTAATTTTCGGATATGATTCTATATGTTTTGAAAATTGGAATTTCGGTGAAAATATTTTTTTAAATTAGTAAAATTAAATTTTAACAATATTATAAAATTAATTGGATAAAATAATCTCCATTTTTGAAATCAGTATGTCAATGTTATCTTAGGGTGTTTCTTTGGAATTTGTTTTTGAAAAGTGTCATTTTTTGATGAATAATGAAAAATAATGATTTTTTAATTATAACTACATTTTCATTTAATTTATTTATAAATTAAAATTATATTTAAATTCTAATTAAATTAAAATTAGTTCAAATATATATACATTATTTTTATTTATGTAATTAGAATCAATTTCATACTAAATTTTGAAGTAAAAAATTTGTAAAATTTTGAAACTTTCCACTTAAAAATGTCTCATTCTCGTCAAGTCTATAAAGATTACATTTAAATTAAAATTATCCTCCAAAATTAATTGAATTTCAAAATATTGATTATATATTTTTAATCATAATTATTATTTTTTAAATGAGTTTAACCTAATTTTTTACAAACATGAATAGTAAAAAAGTAAAAATTAATTACCGATGTTAAGATAAAAATGGGTTTACATTGGGATTAAACTAAAAAGGATAATTTTTAAAAAGGCAAATAAAATTGAATAAAAAATATTTTCTATATATAGTTATTCAATTACATCCTTAATTTTCGAGAATGGTCCATTTTAGACGTTTTGGACATGTGAAAAACATGGGAGAACTCATTTCTTTTCAAAATTACCAAATGTGTTCTCTCCCCCACTTATAAAGGCCACCCATCCCCTATTTTTTTTAAACCATAAACCCCTTTTATTTAGGTCGTTATATAGGAAAATAACTTACTAAAATAAAAATTATAATCATATATTCCTTATTTTGGACAAAAATTCAACCTAGGAAAGCTTTTAGTGTAAACCTAAGGATGATACCAAAAGAAGAGGTAAGATTCATTAAAGGGAATTTTTTATATTATTTCTTATTCAACATTATTAAATTATTATTATAAAATAATGATATAATAACCATGATATATTCTTTATACTAGTAAGTTTTTTTGTTCGTGTAATGACCTACAATCATCTCCACTTTCATCAAAAGGTTTACAAAATCATCATTCTTGTGTATAAAGGACTACCGCCACGTGAACTGATGTCATTAATTTTTCCATTAAAACATAAAAAAATAGAAATAATGATGGATTTATTATTTATATATGATATTTATGATATCATTATGATTCAAGAAATATTATTTCATGCATAAAATCATGACTAATATTTTTTGGGACAATGATAACTTTACTAATGTGTTCGGCGGAATACCGCCTTGAAAAGAAATGTGATTTGTTCACATATTGCATGGAAGGTAATAAATATAGGTTTAAGATAAAATTTATATTTATTTGAAATCGAAATTATTCTATAATTATATTATATCATTTACATTTCCTTAATTCAATAAATCAACAAAATGGAAATGATATTCATGCGTACGTACAACCTTCCATCTCCATGAATGGTGTATTTCATTTTCAATCGCAACCTTTTATAGAAAAATATGAATAAATATATAATTAATATATATGATATTTATGCCATAGATAAAAATATTTACATTATGGAACCATTGTCAAATTAGGTGGACCAAAAATAACAAATCAAAACATATACAAAAATTAAAGCAATTATTAAATTAAACATAACGCTAACATGGAATTATTAATAAATGGATAAATTAACATCATAATAAAATCATTATAGTATGTTATATATAAATATTATTCATTAATATATATTTATAATAATATTATATTAATTATACATGAGGTACGAATGTGTAATATAGAACTCAATACTTAAGGTAAGGTATTTCTCTATTAATTTTCCTTCATTGAGATTAATGTTATGTTATGTAATTGTGTCCTTTCATAAGGTATATATAAATCCAATTTAAAATTTTATATCATGAATTTATTTATCCCTATGATTTTTAAGTTTCATATTTTGTTATTCCTTCATATGGTACATTATTCAATGTTACCACAATGGTAGTGATTTTATGTTACAATCTCATCATTTATCAAGATTTTTTATGATTTTGTTTCTGATGACAAAATATTACAATATATATCTCAATAAACTCATGAATTTTATTATCCTATTATTATTCATGCTATTTTCAATTAATATTATCATTTTTCCACTTTTTCACTTAATGTAACTAATATTTTTTAAAATAAAATCCAACTTTATTTCTCTCTTCAGTCAGAAATCCATTTTCTTCCAAAACTATGTTTTCAAAAAAATGTTTTCAAAAAAGTTTTATTATTCTACTATGAATTATAATAGATATTTTACACATTTTTTTCTTTTTGCAATTTTTTAATGTAATCTTTATATCATTTTCCAAATAAGTCATGTTTGGATTTTACAGAAAATGTGAAAGGAATAGTTTTTTAAAATATAAAACATGAATAAAACTTCCCATCATCCTGAACATTATTTTCTTTGAATATTCCTTTATCCATTTTCTAGGTTATTTTCAAAGAAAAATATTTTCAAAATGTTTTATTTTTTTTAAAGTTTTTTTCTATGGGGAATGGATATTTTCATTATAAAATGTTTTCAATGATCGATCAAGATGATTTTCTATCTAATATAAAATCCATTTGATGTAACATAAGCCTTACTAGGGATATGATCCAATGATACCATTCTTATTCTTTCTATGAATCATTTATGTTTATGGTGGTATGTTATTAATGAAATATGTTTCTCTTCAAAATTTTATACCATAGAAAAATGCTTATAATACACATTTATTTTCCCAGGGTCTATTCCATGATGATGAAGCGATTATAAAACCTATTTATTTTGTATGGGTTATGTTATGTTAAAATATTTATGAAGCCCATTTTATTTCATGGGTTATGATATGATGAATATATTATGATATTATTGAACACATAAATATTTTTTTTATTTTTAGATGGTTGGGACCTATATATCCATCCAATGCATTAATTAAATATGTATATCTCATGATATTTACATGAATGGAATGGAGAGTTAACTTTTTTTTAGAAAGGGTCATTTTAAACTATGATGGTCTTGGGATTGAACCTTAACCACTAGGATGGTTTTGGGAGTAAACCCATTCCACTATGATATAATTAGAAATAATCCTTTAATAATATCTAAATGATTATATATGCATACATGTATGCCTAGAATTTATTTTTTATGAGAATGTAATTCTCTAATGACTCGTGTTCATTAATTCCCTTATGATTTATATCTTTAAAACTACCAATATTTATTTTATTAATCAATATTGTGATCTTTCCTATGTATGATATGGTTTTCAAATGTTATTCTCATGTTATCACACACATATGTTCACGTTATGCCTACATATCTCCCTTAGTTACCCTTACTGGGTATCTAATATCAGCCTATATATTTTTTCCTTTCCCTAGGTCATAAAGAAATTTATTGTGTATGATATGTATAAGGAGGGTGATAGTCATGAAGATCACATTGAAAGATGGTGTAGTTTACCTATTGACCAATTTTTTTGGTTTCCATGATTCCAAATACATTAAACTATTAAAGTACCCATGAGTTAGTTTGTGTAACATAATTAATACTAAATGAAAATGATGTATGATCTAATTATGATAAGGTTGGATCACTAGAGTGGGTATCATAAGAATGTTTTAGTTATCATTTGGAAACTAGAATGGGTAATCCTTAGTGACATCCCTATGTACATGTCTATGGATAATTCTAAGGATGATTCAATGTATAGGAAAATGTCCAAGAATTTTGGTAAAGGATAGATTGAGAGGTTTCCAAGAAATTACAACCATGTCTGGATACAACAATTGGATGTTTCTCAAGAATAAAGGTACCTAGGGTAATAAATATGAAAATGGAATATTGAGATTGACTCGATGATAACCTAATACAAGAAAACAAACCTTACGACACACATGATTTTACACTCAATGAGGATATTTTGTAAATTCACAAACTCTTTAAAACCTGTCATAAAATATTTAAATAGAATATAACTATCTATGGCCAAGGATAAACAAAATGTTTCATATATTAAAAAGAAGTGGTCATTATTTATACATCTTATAAGTGATTTTTCATGATTCTATAATATGATTACTATTGTTTACACTATGCCTTTTAGTTTTAATCAATGGATGGGACATGAAAGAACCATGTTAATAATATGTGTGACATATAATAAAATGATTTTCTTCAAGAGAATCCAAATGTTGAGTGATATAAAATGAAAAACTCACCACTATGATCACAGAACATTCTTAAGATACAAATCATGTGACGCATACAAATAAATAAAGGATAAAATAATATTATACTGAGACTTTCATTAGGAAATTTCTACGAAATTTCAGTAATACATATAATCCACTTGTTTTATGACAATGTATAAACACCACTAAAAAGATATTTTACATTCCAAAGTTTTTGGAATATGAACAATTCATTATGGTTTTATACCATTTGGAAGGTGAATAATATCAATGGTTGAATCTTATCAATAATAAAAGGCTACAAGATGAAATTGACACTATGGATTACGATGAGTTCAAGAACTTAATTTTCAATAAGCACCTTCCTTTTATTCTTCATATGAAGATAGAGAATAAATTTCATGAGATAAAAAAAAGTAGGACGAATCCATTGGTTACTGCGAGTCAAATTTTACAAAACATATGGGTACCATTCTAGTATTATCATCAAACCTAAAAGTAATTTAAATATTTCACCATTGGATTAAAACCAAGTCTCTAATGGGAGTTATCCAAAATAAAAATAAGTTTCTATAAAAAGATTTTTCAATGTTCTATAAAAGTGGAAATAGTTGTTGTATATACATATAAATTTCATTGATTTTATAAGAATATAAAAATGGAATTAAATATAAAATATTTGAATCATGGAGAGAAGATAAAAAGATTTAAATTATACTCAATGTGTGGGAAGAAGCATGGAAGAAATTTTATTAAGGGTACTAGTAATGTTTTTAAGTGTGGAAGTTATGGTCATTGGGAAATTGATTTCTAAAGTGATGGGAAGAAGTTATCTAATGATGTGAATAGAGTGAATGTTACATAGAATGCACCACCCGCACTCTAGTGTTTCAAATGAATTGAGTATGTGAATTATTCTACCCAATACCCAAATTTGAAGGTTAGTGATTATGATCAAGTTTATCAACCCATTAATATGAGATATGAATAGAAATATCATTTTATCACTATTTTTTATGAGATTTGTGATTACAAAATGGGGAAATGTACACTTACCAACCACTATATAATTATTAATGTCTCATTTCAATTTTTATCTACCCATTCATTCATATCTAAATAATTTATAAGGGTATCAAGATGAAACCCATATTTTTAGATGCATAATTATTAGTTAAAACCACTAATTATATAATAATTGAATCTCAAGTCTATTATTCCTCACTTGTTGACTTTAGTGAGAATGTGCTTCCTGAAAAAAAATCAGTCTTCCACTAGTTGAATTTGATGTTATCTTAAGAAAGGATTGGATTTATCTATATTAATCCCAACACAATTTTCAATAAAGGGACGTGACATTTGATATTCCAAACCATATAATTATTATTTATCAATTTTATGATAAGTAAAATCTTCTGGTGGACATAATATCCATTGTATGTGTCTAAATTCCCAATTCAGATAGGGTTTTTCTCTCTAATGGTTAGGGAGAAACTTGACATCGATGATGTGACTATTGTGTAGGAATTTATTGATATATATCTATAATGGTTTAATATCATTTCACTAAAACATAAACATGAGTTCTGAATAGAACTTGTACATAGTCTCATACCAATTTCAAAGACTCCCAATAGAATGGATTCAATTGAGTTGTTGTAATTAATGAAGAAAAAATAGGAAAACATTGATAAGGGATCCATTTAGATAAGTGTGTCACCTTGGGGTGAACCTATTCTTTTTCGTAAAATTATTTAATGATCAATATGACTCTATATTTGTTATCAAAATTAGAAAAACATCACAATTAAGAACATGTATCCTCTTCCCAAAATTTATGACTTGTTTATTCAACTTAATAAAGATCAATACTTTTCTAAGTTTGAACTTCATTCAGTTAAGTATGTCACTATGGGGTGAACATGTTATTTTTTGTAAAAAAAATAAGGATCAATACGGCTGGGTATTGATTATTAAAATTTGAAAAATATCACAATTAATAACAAGTATCCTCTTCCCCATATTGATGACTTACTTGATCAACTTAACATAGATCAATACTTTTCCAAGTTTTACCTTCATTCTGGATATGATCAATTGAGTTTCAAGAAGGTTGATATATCAATGTTAGCATTCTATACATTGTATGGAAAATATTAATATATAGTGATTCCATTCTTTCTTACTAATTCCCCTACTATGTTCATGGATTTAATGAATACATTTTTTAGAGACTACCTTGATTAATTTTTCTTAGTCTTTACCGACGATATTAGTATCCACAAAAAGGGAAAAGAAGAGCATGAAGATCACTTGAGAATTATTCTAAAGAATCTATGGAAGAAAAACTATATGAAAAATTAATATGAATATTGGATTCAAAAGGATACATTTTTGGGTCATATAATCTCGAGATATGGTATATTAGTAGATTCTTTAAAGAATGAGTCTATTGAATGTTTTCTCAGACCAACTACAATGACTGAGATCCGAAGTCTTCTTGGATAAATTTCATATTATAGACATATTTTGGATAATTTATCATCAATACCTAATCCTCTGACCAGGTTAACATGGAAGGGATCCATTTTCTTATAGAAGGATGAATATGTGGAAACTCTCAAGGAACTGAAGAGAAGATTAGTTAGCACACCTATGCTTACATAACCTAATAGTGGAGAAGGGGTTATAATCTATAAAAACTCATAAAATAATGGATTAAGATGTGTTATTATACATAATGACATGGTTATATATTATGACTCATGAAAATTGAATATTCAAGGGTAATATTACCAGACTCATATTATAGAGTTAGCTATAGAAATTTTTTCATTAAAAATATGGAGGTATTATTATCATAGAGGAAAGTGTGAAATATATAGTGATCATAAATGTTTAAAGTATATATTCACAAAGTAGGAGGTGATTATTTTCCAAATTATTTCATTAGAGATAATTAAAGAGTATGAATGTTCAATATATTTCCACCCTTGGAAAGAGAAGAAGGTGGCCAATGTATTGAGTTAAAAGGATCAGAATATCTTATCCATGATGAGGATTACAAAATATCTAATATTTTTGGATTTGAAAAGTATTGATCAGGAAAACCTGGTGGAAGGGGAAAAAATACTATCTTGCTCAATTTTTTTATCAACATCAAACAAGTAATGATTAAATATTCCTAAAAGGAAAATGATGAGTTGTAAAATAAAGTTATAAATGTTCTTGAGTTTGTCCTTGATAAAGATGTAATGATAATGTTAGTGAACCATGTGTTTGTTTCTTCCATACCAAATTCGAAGAAGAAGTTTTTAGAGGATGCTCATATTTATTAATTATCTTTTAATCCTGAAAGTATAAAGATTATAGAGATTTGAAAGAGTACTTATGGTGGGAAGGGATGAAGAGAGTTATCATAGAGTTTTTATCTCGATTCTTGGTATGTTAGAAACTTAAGGATGAATAAAAAAATTATAAGTTATGATTCATCCATTACCCATACTTGAATGGAAATGTGAAAAATCACCACATATTTTGTCATTAGAAACACCAAAACATCTAAAGGTCATAATATTATATGGGTTTAAGTTTATTTCCTTACCAACTCCTCACACTTCATCACTATTAGAAAATATTTCTTTATAGATCAGATTTCTAGGATATACATCAAGGAAGTGGTAAGGTTTTATGGAGTACCAAATTCCATTAGGTGTGATCTAGATATAGGTTTCACCTCAAGGATCTGGAGAATTTTCTATAAGATATTGATATGGAGTTGAGTTTCAGAACTATATATCATCCTATGATAGATGTTTAGTTTGAGATATAAGTCCAAGCCTTATAGGATATGTTGATATCCTTTTCATTGTATTTAAATGGTTTTTGTAACAAACAGTTTCTTCTTGTTGAGTTTTCTTACAATAATATCTTCCACCCAAGAATTCAGATGTCTATTTACTAATCTCTCTACAGAAATAAATATAGATCTCTAATATTCTATAATGAATTTAGAGAAAGAATGATATTGAGAACTGAGACAATTGAAGAAATGGAAGAGAAGGTTAAATTCATTCAGTAACACATCAAGGAAGCATAGAGTTGAGAGAAAATTTATTCTGATAATCATCAGTATGATTTAGAATTTTTAGTTAGTGATAAGGTTCTTATAAAAATTATATATGGAAAAGGTTATGAGAATCGAGAAGAATGGAAAATGAGCCCTAGGTATATCGGTCAGTTTGAAATTCTTTATTGAATCGGGGCTATAATTTATCACTTAGTTCTTACAAAAAACCTCTATCAAGTCCATGATGTGTTCTATTTATCTCTATTGATGGATTAAAAACCAAAAACTAATCATGTACTGAACTCAGAGGTCATACCACTGGAGAAAGATCACTATTATGAGGAAAACCCATTGGAGGTTATAGATCATACAACAAATTCTCTATAAAACAAGACGACTCAGTTAGTCAAATATTTTTTGAAAGAACACCTGTTTGGGAATATATATAGGAATAATATTATTTTATAAGGTATAAGTATCCTAAATTTTTGTATCAATGTAACTAATTTATAGGGAGAAATTTATTTTTTGGGCGGTAGAATATAACACACAAGGTTTTTATGAATTATTTTATTTTAGAATTAATTTAATTTATTTGATATCTGGATTTTAATGCATCACTAATTTAAGCTTATACTATAAGAAACACCATGTTATTATTGTGCTACGTGCTATATTAGTTCATCTTACATTACATATGACACTGAGTTTTAATAAAACCACGATATATGATTAATACAGTTATTTAAACATGACCCTTATAACCTTTACATTAAACATAGTTATATGAATACTAATAACTAATATTTAAAAATTAATTATAATTATTTCACATAAAGGGAACATATTCATAAAAAGTTCATAATTTTCAATAAAGTACTTTAGGTTTCAAAAATACTATTTTTATTAAAAATGTTTTTTATTTATTTTTGTGATCATTAATAAAATTTATTTTTCAAATTTATTAAAAACTATTTTTATAAAATACGATTCACTTTTAAATTCTACTTGTTGAAATTATCTTAGTGTGATTTTTTGGGATGTTTTTGAAATGTTTTATTTTTAGATGAATAGTGTAAAATATAGAATTTTATTTGAAAATTGTATTTTTAGTTTAACGAATTTATTAATTTAAAATTATATTTTTAATGGGTTTTAAAGTAATATTAGTTAAATTATAAATTAATTAATCCAATTTATTTTATTGGAATCAATTTGATACTAATTTTTTGTATAAAAACTTTGTAAACTTTTGAACATTTCCTCTCTAAAAAGTTGTTTTCTCATCACATCTGGAGGATTAATTTTAAATTAAAATTTTCCACTTATGTGAATAGAATTTAGAAAATTTTATTTTTTTTGTTTGCGAATATTAATAATTTATGTGTTCTAATAAGGTAAAATTAATTATTGACCAAAATGAATAGTGTAAATAATAAATTTTAATTACTGCGATTAAGGAACAAATGGGTTTACCGAGGGATAAATTTAAGAGATACTGATTAAATAGACCTATAAATATGTATAAAACTATTTCATGGAAATATTTCTACCATTAAACCTATAAGGTTTGATTATTTCCATTTTTTTACCCTTTTTACCTGTGAAAAACGTGGGAGAACCCAATTCTTTTCAAAAATACCAAATGTGTCCTCTCCCCCACATAAAAAAGGCCACCCCTATCATCCCTTATTAAAATATTCAAACCCATTTGGTTTGTGAAATAACTATCCAAATCACTTTATATATTCTCTACTATCATCCTAGATTCCTTCTTACTGATATAAATCCTATAATGGTAGTCTTTTGGTTCTATCCTGAGGAAGATACCCAAAGAAGAGGTAACATTCATCAGCGATCATTTTTGTTTTATTTCTTCTTACACCTCCTCAAATTATTATCATAACATGTTGATATAATGATATATATATATATAATATACTAGTATTTTTTATAATAGTGGATGACTTACAACCATTTCCACTTCCATCAAATTGGTTAAGAAATCATTGTTTCTATGTACGATATACTATAATCTCATGAACTGATATCATTTTATTTCATTACGACATCTAAAGGTTGAAAATAATGATTCATTTATTTTTTATATGTGATATTTATGATATTATTATGGTTTTATAATTATTTTATCATATATACAATCATGATTTCCATTTTTTGGAATATTATAACATCACTCATCTTTACAGTGGACTACTGCCTCGTGAGGTGATGTCATTCATTCATGATTTACATGGAAGGTAATAGGGAAGGGTTTAATTAAAAAATGTGACATATATGACATAAAACTGATTCTAAAATGATAATATATCATTTACCTTTATTTTTTCAATATTTTAATAAAATGGAAACAATATTAATGTGTATGTAGGACCTACAATCTCCATGAACGATGTATTTCATTTTCTATCTTTATATCTTATAGATTACTATAAATAAATATATAATTATATATATGATATTAATTTCATGGTTATTATTTTTGAGATTATATAACCATGATCAAAGTAATAGGACTAAAAATAAAAAAATGAAACATATATGATATACAAAGTGGTTATTACCTGAAATGTAAAATTAACATAATATTGATTTTAAAAAAGGTAATAAAAGGTCGTAAACAAATAATTTATGCTATGATATATATAAATATTGTTACCAAGAAAGTGTGTTTAGAAGAGAAAACTTCCAATCATTTATTAAAAGGATGAAAAAGAGTTAATAGTGAAAGCATATGGGGAAAATAGCGATGGCATACATCCAGCATAAGAAATATTACATATAACAATATGAAAAATCATTAACATAACCAGATTTATAGTCTGTTTCCTGTTATTATTGAGAGTTACCTTGATTGAAGATCCTGATAATATCAGTATTGAATATCCTTAACACGTTAGATGATGATTTGGTAGTCACGGCCTTTGGAATGTTTGAGTTTTCTTCCCTCAGCATTCTCTTCAGTGGAAGAGGAAAAGAACCAATATCAATCAATTGTTTCTAATCGTATGTGACAATATACTTGAAGGAGGATTTTCTGCAACACAAAAACTTAATGGGGGTTTTTTCCTTACACTTTATTCTTTAGTATAATTATCCCATTTATAATGTGTTGTTTAAGCTTTGTATAATACCTAGATCTCTTATATATGATTTTCATTATGTGCACCAGAGCTGAGAGAACCACCCATTGGGTTTAGTTCTGGAATATTAGTATCATTCATCTGTATGAAAACCCACCCCAAAAACTAGGGGTGTGTATTGGTATCCACCAAAACTGCAGATTGGGATTCCTCATAATCATTTTGACCATAAATAACTACCTCATCCACCATATCATCTTTATATTGAAATAATGTGACTTGCTGCATATCCATATTCACATCCAAATATACCCCCTCCTCTATAATTATAACAAAAAAACATGATCATCCCTACCATAAAGTGAAATATAATTGGAATCATCTGATGTCCCATAATATGATGAATGGTCGGAACCCGTATAAGAATTAGAAACTCCTTCAATACTATCACCAAAATAAGATATAGTACCCTGATCGACCACTACACATGCAGAGTTAATACCTTTCAGATCAGGTCTCAACCTACAAAACATATCACTTATTTTCGGATCAGGAGGTATAGGCTTTGTTTGTTTCTGAATTCTATAGGATGCTTCACTCAAAATCATATGGCCAACATCCTAACAAGTAGTTTGATCTGAACCCATCAACTCAACACCCTCATTGGGATCAATTCCATCTACATCCAAGGAGATACCTTGATCAACAAAATCTTCACTTAGTACTTTCTCTATCAGATATTCACTCAAACCAGACCCATTATATATCAACTTTTCAACCCTAAAAACCTCTATTCGATGCCCCAATTTATTACACAAGGGGTATAAATCACACCATGACTCAAGGACAACTGATTATAATCTAACTCTTCAGCAACAACAATCTTTGAAGACTCAAAAAGAAACTTCTACACATCACTTCAATGAATATACTAAGTGTGATAGACTAGAATATAGATTTATTCCTACTATCCATACATAAATAGTGACCTATGAGGTTATCTAGCATATGAATAATTTAAGTTTTCTGAAAGGGAATAGTAAGTTGTGGAAATATAACCAAGATCTCCATTGTTGGTGAATCACACTTCATATGAAAATCATATGTCAATTTAAATAGAATAAATCAATCATCATCTCAAGTACGAGCTACACTCAACCAAGCCAGAATTACATTTTCATCATATGAAAACAATACCATAATATTCTTGGAATTTAGAATCCCTTCCATTTCTCTATTTTATAAACCCCATGATCCATAGATAAGGCAATCGAAGGAGTCTTCCCATGGTAGATGATGTCTAAAGCATGCTATTAGAGTCTTTTAAATAAAATAGGAAGTGTTGGTGAAATTCATGTTTGAGAGGGATTGTTGTAGAGATCAATCGAATAATTAGAGCACATTCAAGAAAAAGATATTTGAGTAAGTGTGGGGATACAGTTACAGTTCAAGAAAGTAGACATGGGTGGTGGTCAATTCCCTTTCGGAGATAGAGTATGACCATACCCCACTAAGGGTGGAGGAGTTCGTACAGTGACCATCAACATCTAGGGAATGGAGGATTGATCGAGTGGTGGAGATCCTCTCTCTTCTAAAGGAACCCATATTAATATTGTTTTTTATTTGATATATAATTATTTTATATATATATTATATGGAGGTTTTAATGTGTGTGACATAATTCAAGACTTAAGGTAATGTATTTTAACTCAATTTTATTTCTTTTAGACGTAAATTATGTTATAAAACTATATTCATTAATGATTTGTATAGGAAGACCCTTTGACATGTAATATCATGAATTTTTTATCCTCGTGATATTTTAATTTCTATTTTATGTTATTTCTCCATGGGTCTTATGATTCAAAGTAATCAATGTTGTAATGATTTTATGTTACAATGTCATTTTTTATAGGGATTGTTTATGATTATGTTTATGGTGATAAAATGTTATAATCCATATCTCAATAGACACATTACTTTTCTCCTCTAGTTATTTAAGATATTTTCAATTAATAGAACCATTTTCCGCACTTTTTTACTTAATATAATTGTGAATTTGTTTTAAGAATATATGACTTTGTTTCACTCTTTGACTATAAATCTATTTTCTTCCAAAACCATGATTTTGGAATATGTTTTTAAAAAATATATAATTTTAATATGATGAATTTTAAAAGACATTTTTACCCATTTTAAAATTTTTTAAATTTTTTTAATGGAATCATCAAATCATTTTCCAAATAATTTTTGTTTGGATTATACTAAAAATGTGAAAGGAAAATTTTTTTAATAGGTATGATGTGAATGAATCTTCCCATTATCATGAACATTATTTTCTGTGAAGTCTTCATTATAATTTTCAAAAGTTATATTTAATGGAAAGTATATTAAAAAAAATCATGTTTTAAGAAGTGTTTTTCAAAGTGAAAGGGATTTCTTCCCAATGAAATGTTTTAAATAATCGATCAAAAAAATTATATATAAGATTGCATATGATGTGTTACCAATTCCATATTAAGGATATGATCCAAGAATACCAGTATTATTCTTTCTCTAAATGTTTTATGTTTATGATGGTATGATTTTTATGAAACCCATTTATCTTCTACAAGTTTATCCATGAAAAGAATCTTATGATATCCATTTCTTTTTATAGGGGTTATGCCTTGATGATGAAATGATTAAAATTATATTTCTTTTCTAAAAGATATATTATGATGAAATTTTTATGATTTCCATTTAATTTCAGGGGTTATGATATGATTAATATTTTATGATCTTGTAGAAAAAATAAATATAGTTTCACTATGATATAGGTAGGACTTATATCTCACTCCAATTCATTACGTAATGATTTATATATCATGAGATATATTTGACTGGAATGGGGAGATGACACAGTTTTATAAGGCACATTGTCTGCAACGATGGTCTTGGGAGTAAAGCTTGACTACTATGATAGATTAAGGAGTAAAACCATTCTACTATGCCAGTCTTGGTAATAATCCCTGACTATCATCAAAATTATTTTCAATAATTATTTATATACCAAAAATATATGTCTTATGCCAATTCTATCCTCCCATGACTCATGATATTTAATTTCCTTATGATTCATGTCTTATAAAAAACCAATATTATTTCCAAAATTAAATATTATGATCTTGGATATGCAGGGTATGGTTTTCAAATGTTGTGGTCATGTTCTCAAACCCTTATGTTCATGTGAGGGTTACATATCTTCTTTTTTACCCTTAAAATGCTTCTTACCTCACACATTATTATTTTTCCTTTCCCCATATTATAAAGAAATATATATAATATGATATATATATATATATATATATATATATTAATGGTGCCAGTTATGAAGATCATAGTACGAGATGTAGTAGTTAACCTATGGACCAGTTGTTTGTGTTTCCATGTTTCCAAATATACTAAAATATTACATTCCTCAGTTGTATAGTTGTGTAATATAATGAATATTCTTGTAAAATGATGTAATATCTATATGATAATCTAGGGTTACTATAACTTTCATATAAGAATCAATGATCTTCATTGCCTTTTTGAAAACTAAAATGTATGGCTCAAACTCAATCTCCTTCATGATGAGACCCAAGGAAGGATCAATATGATTCTTATTAAGTTGATGTATATGAAAAATATCATAAATACTTTTTTACTGATATGGTAATTCTAACCGATAAGAAAACATTCCAATGCACTTAATGGTCTAAAATGGTCTAACATATCTCAAATCGAGCAGCCCCTATTTCCCATATTGACAGTAACCCAACTAAGGAGATACTTTCATGATGACCTGGTCACTAATAGAAATATCCAATGTATTAAATTTATGATCTTAACAAGTTTCATACAAACTATAATCTATAATAATGTATAAATTTATATCTTGGATTAGAGATGATGTCTCATAAAAAATACCCAACCCCTTGAGAGAGTCCTCACACACATATGACCAACATATTGGGGACTAGAGTGGATAACTGTACAAAGACTTGAACGGATCCATTCTGATCAATAACTAGAAATTTTTATTATATGAAAACATGACCAGTACAAGATAGATATTCCAAGGCTTTAAAATCAAGGATGCGTACTTTAAACAATCTTCCATTATTAATATAGAATGCACTCTATCCGGTCATTTATCTATGTTTTTTAAGCTATAATCAACCTAAAATGATTCTCCATAACCTCTTGGATACTTTTATTAAGTTAAGAGGTAAATGGAGTCTCCTTGTTAGAGACATTAATATAGGGGATCCCACATAACCTCACAACATATTTCACATATAAGTTATTTGATCATAAACCGTAGTGGTGTGTATAATTGTAATTAAATGTTCCAATTTCGTTAATCAATAAATCACCACCCTAATAACATTATATCATTGAGATGACTATGTTAATCCAACAATGAAGTCTGTTGATATGACAACCCATATATTAAATACAGATTATTTCATGATCTATTAGATTAAGGTACACATAATGCAATCAAAAAAACCATGAATCCTTATGTTATTGGTAAATTAGGTTTGTAGAATAAAAACATACAACTAGAATACAATTACCTTTTTGAAAATAGTCTTAACATGCTCTTATAATTCCATTGTTCTTCTAAAACTGCAAAGGATATCCTGAGGATGTGTATAATAAAGGGGTGTTCTATAAAGACCGATATTGGAATGAACAAATCATATCATAATTTAATTTAGTACACATGATCCAGGGGAATATTATAACAAAACATAATTTACATACATTTATATTACATAAAAATTAAAGTATATATGTTAAAAAATATATTAAATCCATTACAGGACCATATAGGTATAGGTTTTTTGAAAATGGGAAACATAAACAATTGGTTCATCAAATATCTACATTGTATCTCACTTATTTATTCACAATTATACTCCTTTTTGACATATCTTACATAATACCATTTTTCAAGACCTGGGGAAAAGAGACATATGAAAAAGTGATCTCAAATGCCCAGTAAGGCTAAACAAGAGAAATATCAATCATATCACAATCATAAGGAAAAATAACAAAACATTTGAAAGTATTATCATGTGTATAAAAGATCATGATATCATGTCATGGGATAAAAGTTTATAAGAATAAATAGTCATAATCCCAAAAGTCATAACATACGATATGAAGTTTTTTGGTGCACACATAAGAATAGAAAATCATTTCATATTAGTCAAGGCTCATTACCCAGACCAACATAGAAGAAAAATTACATTACATAACTAGGTTTATTTTTCATTCTATCCCTGTATAACTGAATAAGATTTACTTGTGGTTCTGGTTACATCTATCTAATGATATATAAATATTTACCCAATGCATTGGAGGGAGATATATGTCTCACCCATCTTATAATTAAATCATTCTTATGTGTTCCGTAAAAACATAAATCATTCATCATAACATAACCCAAGGAATAAAATGGGTTTCTTAAACGTCATTCCATCATAATATAATCCATGTAAAACAAATGGATTTAATAAATTTAATTCCGTCATAAAAACAATAAAATCATGGTATTAATAGGAATATAATCATAACCTTATTTAAATAATGTCCTCTTATATGGAAATTATTTTTTAAAGTACACATGAAATTAATTCTTGTAGAAAATATAATTTCTTCTTCAAACAAGTTTACCTTTCTCAAAACACCACGTAATTTTAGAAGAAAATAATTTATTTTAAAATAACCTTGAAAACATGTAAGGGAAGATTCATGGAAATAAGGTGTTATAAACCATAAAAAACCATTCATGTCATATAAGCTAAAAAAACATTCTTCCTGTACTTTTTCCAGAAAATTCAAAAAAACATCATACAGAAAACGAAAAAAATATTCCTTTCATACTATTTAATAAAAATTAACCAATGGGGAAAATTTACATTAAAAATTTTAGAATAATAGAAATAATATTAAATATTTATAAAACATGTACATGGATGATAAATATAGCCCTGTAAATAATTATATATAAACAATTTTGGACAATAATTAGTTTAAGAAATTATCCCTTACATTAGGTATGATATCCTTTATATGTATCTCATCATACTTTATAATGATTTAAATTATGTTATTAACTTATTCAAAAATCATAGTAATTTATATGATATCATATCTGATCATATTATCATCCGTTTGTTAGTAGCATTTCATTATCACTCGTTATTTAGAATTAACTACATTATGTTCTTATGTAAGTTTTATCGGTCAAGTTTACGTTACACTTCTTAAGTTATAGTTATATAATTTATATAATGATATTATTATAACATGTATATATCATATTTATTCATTCAATTCATGTATATAATCATGGTTTAATGATGATCATGTATAATGAATCGCATCACATCATTGAGATGGTAGGTCGTACGTACGCACCAGCGATGATATCATTCCCATAATTGTTGATTGGTATTGAAGTGGATGGTGTATAATATTTCCAAATTAGTATCATATTATAATAATCATATATAGTTTTTATTTACATCATTATACCCATCTAATTAATGTGGTGGTGAAAAACATATTACACCACAACGTGGAGACGGTAAGCCGTACGTACGCACACATGGTGATTTCGTTTTTCGTAGGATGGATAGAAGGTGGAAAATGGTTGTTCAATAATTTTAAAAACATATCATCATTTGGGTTATACTGATGTTATTAATTTATAATGAAACAACTAATGAAGGGTAAGTATAATAAGAAAGAAGTTTCAAAGAATCGATTATAAGAGATTACCTCTTCCTCGACGTGCTTCCTCTTAATCTCTTCTTAGAGCATTACAGTTGGCCTTTGAAGATGAAAAGAACCTCTATAAAGTAAATAGGGAAGCTTATAAGGAAAAGTTAATTGGATTTCTGAGTGTGAAGGCTCAAAGTGAAGTGAATAAATGAAGAAGGAGGTTCACTTTTATAATTGAGGCAAGGGGCACTTTTGGAAACTCTATAAATAATAATTTAAAATAAAATCAAAACCTACACAAAAACCTCAAAAACGTAACAATTTAAAAGATGAAATGATATAGGGTTGTAATTTCATAAAAAATTAAATTTTTTACAATCATTTATGTCAATTTAAACTTTATATTTTTAATTAACACTTTGTTATAATTTTTAATTTTTAACTAGGGTAACAAATAATTTAATATTAAAACAGTGAAATATTTACATCTTTCTGGGAAAATAGACCATAAATAAATATATTAGATCATTTCATATCATATTATAACTATTATATATTTTTAAAAAATTTCTAAAGTTTTTAAATTAATTAAATAAAACAATATTTTGATAAACAATCAATAGTACCAACTGAGACAGTATTCAATTCATTTTAAAAAAAAATTAATATAACAAGATAACATCAGAAAACATTTTTATTATAATATTAAAAGATTAAGATCATATTTAAAATTAATTATACATGTTATTTCGCCTAAATTATATTTATTTTAATATTTTCAATAACATTTATTCGATATTGTTCTTAATAAAATAAATACTACATCATTTTTGTGTAATTATTTGACATTCTTATTTTTGAATAAAAATTAAAATTAAAATACTATGATGAATAAAAATATTCTGTATTTTAAAATAATACTTTTATTCTAATTTAAATTATAGAAAATACAATATTAAAGTTTTTATAATTATTAAATTATGAAGGTGATGACTTTAATTTAACATTAAATAAAGTAATATAAGTGTCATAATCTATTATATAAGGCTCCAAATGGTCCATAACTCAACCTTTGGATTATTATGGTCAATATATACTTGACCAATAAGTTTTGGTCATGTTTTTGGATGTTTTAATGGTTATTATTCTTTTAATAAAAACTATATTATTTATTTTCATCAATTAAAAAATGTCTACATCATTAATGTATATGATATTAAGGTAATTATTTATTTCTTAAAAATTAAAAATAAATTAACATGATAAATAAACTCATTTTTGATTTCATATGAGTATTTATAATAGAATTTTTATTTTTTATACACTTATATAAAAAATTATTTATTTATTAAAATTTGAGTAAGACATATTTAACTTTTCATTAAATAAAATAAATTAAATGTCTTAATCTAATCCAAGAGGATTCAAATGGATACCATTTATGCCCAAGGATGATTTAGGTACAAAAAAACTCATCGATTGATATTATGACAAGTGTTTTAGTAACTTTATAATATGATACTTATCCTTCATTATATGGTTCACCCTTTTACCGTATTAATAAAAATTATAGAAGTTACTATTCATAATACCCAAAAATAAAATAAATATATTTTCAAAATCTGGACCCACTAATTCCAAATATGGAATTAATTTTTAAAAATTCAAAAAATAATAGTTTCAGTAATTAATTTAAAAATATTCTTGTTGTAAAAAAGATAGAACAAGTTTTAAAAGTTAAAACATTGCTAAAGATTGAAATTTTTCTTCATTTGAATTCAATTTAAAATTAATTCTAATGATATAAATTATTTTGAATGATAAAAATATATTCTATTTATAATTTAAAACCATTAAATATTATATTTTATCCCTATAAATTATTTTGATAAAAAAAAGTTGTTTCCACATAAAATTTAGTGTATTTTCACTATTCATCCCAATATAAAAGTTTTCATTAAAATATCATAAATTAATCCAAAGTAAATTATTATATCCCACATCAAAAGAACATGTTTATCTGGTCATATAAAAATAATTAATGTTTCAAAATCCTAATTTAAAAGGGGTTCACCATTCAGAGGTGTAAAATCCCCCTTTTAAAAAAATATAAGTTTTTATACATCAAATAGTGTTTATTCATACCCTATGACTAAAATATCCATTAGGTGAATGTCAAAAATATTTTACTAAGTATATAACATATATATCTCATTAATTTCATTACTAATTTTAATTTACTCAAAAATAAAAATATCTAATTTATTTATATTTTTCATCAATAATTGATAGCCAATGAATTCACAATTCATTTACATAATTTAGCTATAGTTATTCCTGCTGACTTAATGGCTTGGATATAATGGTGATTTTAATATAAGGGCATCTCACAATTTATTTAAGTTCGTGATTGTGTGTAATATGAGCTATTAATGAATTAAAATTATTTGAAGAAAATATTTCAAAAAAAGCATCTAGGTTTTACATTCTACCCCCCTTAAACTGGATTTCACACTCGAAATTCATCGCATGAAAACAAAAATACGAGGATATATCTCCCTCATAATATCCTCAAATTCCCATGTAGCTTACTAAAATTGGTGGTTCCTCCATAAAACATTAAACAAGAGAGTGGTCTTGTTTCATAGAACATTTTCTCTATGAACCCGAATCTCTTTCAGTTGTTCTTCATAAGAAAGATATTTCTCCAGTGGCACAACTTCTGAGTTTAGTACAAGTGACAGATTTGGTATTTACTTTATCATTAGAGATACATGGAACACATAATGAACATTATAGAGATTCAATGGAAGTTCCATTCGTTAAGCTACCTTTCCAACATGATCCAGAATTTCAAAAGAACTGATATACATAGTGCTTATCATTCCCTTCATTCCAAATCTTATTACTCTATTCCAGGGAGATATACATAGAAAAACTTTATCACCCACTTCATACTCTAGGTCATTTATTCAGTTGTCAGTATAACTTTCTTGTCGACTTTGAGCTTCTCTTATGTGTTATTGAATAGATCTGATATTTTCTATCATTTCTTCAACATGGTCAGGTCCTAATTGCTTTCTTTCCCAAACTTCATCCAATAAAGTTGGAGTTCTTCACATCTTTCCCTAGAGGGGTTTATAATGAGCCATTTGAATACTTGTGTGAAAGATATTATTGTAAGAAAAGTTCACCAAAGGAATCTGTTGATCCCAACCACCTTTGAAATCCATTGATCAAGCTCTCAATATGTCTTCTTGTGTTTGAATATTCCTCTCAGACTGACCATCTATCTGAGAATGATAAGCAGTGCTGGAACTTAACTTTGTATACAGAGCATACTGAAGAATTCTAAAGAACTTCAAGGTAAACCTTGGATCCCAATCAGATATAATAGAAATTGGTACTCTATGCAATCTTACAACTTCCTATACATATATCTTGACATGCTGATCAAGATATAAATTATCTCTAATAACAATGAAGTGTGTCGACTTCATAAGGTGGTCAACTATAACCCATATGGCATTATTGCCTTTAGAGGTTTTGGGAATTCCGATGATGAATTCCATAGTGTTGTTTTCCAATTTTTATTATAATAGGAGTAATGGTTGCAACAACCCCTTAGAATTTTTTCTCTTAGCCTTAACTTTCTAAGAAACCAAGCATTGAGATATATATTCAACAAAATCTATTTTCATGCCAGCCCACTAGAAAAACTCTTTCAGGTCCATGTACATCTTTCTTCTTCTAGAATGAATAGAGAATGAAGATCTATGAGCCTCATCCAATAGCTCCATATTTAATTATGGTATGGGAGGAATACAAAACCGAATCCTAAACCTTTTTATTCCATCAAAATCAAGGTTTAATTTAGTAACATTTCTCACCTTCTTTTTTATCTATACATCCTTCTTCTATGACTCTTTAATATTCACTTGTATATATGGTTGAAAATTCATTTGAGAAAGATAATATTGTCCCCCCTCCTTTAAAATTTCAATATCTATCATTTTAAAATCCATAAATGTTGAATCTTTTGTGATCCTCATCACGGATAGGCTAGCATGGTCTTATCAACTCAAAGCATCTTCCACATTGTTCACTTTCCCAGGGTGGTAATGTATTGATCAATTGTAATCTTTAATCAAATCCAACCATATTCTTTGGTGCATATTTATCTCCTTTTGTGTGAAATATATACTTTAAAATAGTATTATTAGTATAAATAGCATACATTTTACAATAAAGATAATGCCTCTATATCTTTAATACAAATATTACTGCATCTAACTCCAAATCATGAGTTGGGTAATTTTTCTCATGATTTTTCAAATACTATGAGTCATAAGATATCATCATATCATTTTTCATGAGAACAAAACCCATCCCCTTCTTGGATGAATCGTTGTAGATCACAAACCATTCTCCATTACAAGGAAGTTTGAGCACAGGTACAGTAGAAAACCTTCTCTTTATCACTTTGAAATTATCTTCACATTCCTCCTTCCATATGAACTAAACTCCTTTCCAAGTCAGCTTTGAGGGTGGATTAGATAATCATGAAAAATATTACACCAAATGTCGATAATATCCAACAAAACCAAGAAAACATTGGATCATAGTGACTATTTTTTGTCATGACCAACTTTCAATAACTTTTGATTATGATGGATCCAGAGATATCCCATCTCGTGAGATTATGTGACCCAAAAATGAATCTTTTAGAAGTCCAAATTTACACTTGGTAAATTTAGCTTAACACTTCTCCTTTATCAAGGTCTTCAGTAAATATCTCAAGTGGTCTTAATATTATTTTTTTATTTTTGAATAGACAAGAATATCTTCAATAATTACTACCACAAAATGATCAAGATAGTCTCTAATGTCTCTAGTCAATAGACCCTTTAATATAGTGGGGGAATTAATTTGACCAAAAGGAATCACTATGAATTAATAGTGTCCATGCCTTGTATGGAATTCAGTCTTCATTATATCCCCCTTATTGAACATTAATTGATGATATCCTAAATGAAGATCAATCTTGGAAAAGTATTTAGCTCCGCGTAGTTGGTCGAATAAGTCATCAATGTGGGGAAGAGGATATTTTTTCTTGATAGTGATCTTGTTAAATATTCAATAATAAATGAAGAGTCTCATTGATCCATATTTTTTCTTAAAAAACAGAATAGGTGCTCCCCAAGGTGACATAGTAGTGCGTATAAATCCCTTATCAAGATTCCCTTGGAGTTTATTCTTCAATTCCTGCAACTTAATTGGGGAAATTCTATATAGTGTCTTTGAAATAGTAATATAATGCATTATTAGTTCTATTGAAAACTCAACTTCATGATTTGGTGGAAGAACTGAAAATTCCTTCGAAAATACATCATCAAACTCCCATACAATTGGAGTATTATTAATTGTGTGTTTCTCCCCAATCATATGAGATAAGTAACCTTGATTTATATGAATCAAAACACATAAGATGGAAGAAATTTCTATTGGAAGGTTATATTCATCCTTGCATCGGTAGATGATCATATATTTTTTGTAATATGAAATGCGACTTCCATTCCTTAGAAATTAATATGAGATCTATATAGAAAAATACAATCCATGCTAAGAATCACATCAAATTCCACTATATAAAGGATTACAAGATTTTTTATAATAAAATTCCCAAAAACATCAACCAGAGATGAATTATAAACTTTTGATGGGATCATTGTGCCATTAAGAGTTTTCACAGCTAACTCAAGATCTAATTGTTGAAGTAATATGATGATACCCTTAAAAAATTATTAATAAATAAAAGTTTCTAAGGATCTAGAATCAAATAAAACATTTTCTAATTTAGAGTGGATGGAAAGTGTACCTTTCAAAACTTCATTATTGTACACCACATCACTGAAAGAGATTACATGTGACTTTCCTTTTTCATTGGCCTTATGATTTTTTTGACCATGATAATCATCAATACCCATTGTAATAGAGAATTTATTGGGATAATTCCCCATTTACTTGACCATGTAGTAATGAAGTGTATAAGGTGCATTTAGTGTAGCCTTTTCTCTATTTGCATCATTAGAAAACATTTTCCCATCAATTTGGAATTCAAATTCCTTATGACCTTATTTTAAACACTTAAAACACTTACTAGTCCCTTTATGAAAATTACCTTCATATTTATTTCTACACCTTGAGAATTAGGGAAAACACATCTTCGTTTCAGTGTGGTCTTTATGTTTTCTATTGAATTCCATTTTTCTATTATTATCAAACCCATAGGACTGATGTGTTACTCAAATATACATATCTACCTTGAGAAAACATCAAAAAAATTTATCATAGATATTAAAGTCTCTTCTAGATAATGAGTTTTGGAGACTTTGTTTTCAGCTACTGAAGAATCGATCAATTTTACTCTCAGGTTGGATAATAATTCTAGAAGCATACCTTGAAAGTATTGTAAAATTTTAGTCATAGGTGAAAAAAGATTCATCATCATTTTTCTTAAGTTCAAGGAACTACTTCACTATAATTGTTCAAATAATATGATGAAAATACTTTTTGGAAAATAAATTCTTGAACATGTCCTATTCCATGGACTCAATTTTATCTCTTTACCTTATTTCTTGATAATATACCACCATTGATAAGATTCACCTTCCAAATGATATACTGGTAAGATAAATTTATCATGTTCAGAACATTGTATAACTGAAAATAACTTTTCAGTGGTACTGATCCATTGTTTATCCATTAATGGATTAGAATACCCACTAAAATAAGGTGGATGTTGCCTAATGAAGGACTCAATTGAATTTTTCTCCCTCCTTTCTCATTATAAATTCATTCATCATTAATATCTGCATAAAGTTATATGAGATAAGCTATAATATTTTTCATTATAGCTCCCTTGAAATTTGTTTTCTCAGGAGGACAATCATTGAATTTCCCATCACATTCAGCTTTATTGCAGTTCCATCAGGTTTTTAGACATTGATTAAAACCAAGAATCATAGTGTGAGAAACATTAATCATAACAGGAAAACCCCATAATCAATAATAAAATTTCAATTTAGGACACTTGTGGTTTAATCCTAGTTTATACATGTTCATATCTAAAACATTAGGAATATGACCAATATTTATACATATCCTTAGGGTTCTTACTAAGGCTTTCTCATCATAGTTTCCACATGTAAACTATAAATTTTCTCTGATACAAATTATAATGACACATACTTTATATACATTTATATTACATTAAAATTGAATTATATTCATTGAAAAATATAATAAACCCATGAAAGAACCGTATAAGAATAGTGTATTTAGAAACTGTGAAATGTAACAACAAGTTCATAAAACATCTACATTATCTCGCGCTTATTTCATCATAAGTAGACTCATTTTTTACATATCTTACATAATACCCTTCTTCAGGACTTGGGGAAAGGAAACATGTAAAAGGGTGATCTCAAATGCTCAGTAAGGGTAAACAAGGGAAATATCAATCATATCATAATCATAATACATAAGAACATAGAATTTCGAACTCCTATCCTATATATGAAAGATCGCGATATCATGTCATGGGCTAAAAGTTCATAAGAATTAATAGTCATAACCCTAAAAGTTATAAAATAAGACATGAAGTTTTTTTTGGAATACACATAAGCATATAAAATCATTTCATATTTGTTAAGGGTCAGTTCTAAGACCATCATTACGGACAAATTCCATTATTGTACCAGGTCTACTTGTCATTCCATCCTTGTGTTACGAAACAATATTTACATGTCATTCCATTCATGTCTATCTCATGATATATAAATATTTACCCAATGAATTGAATGAAGATATAAGTCACACCCATCTCATAATTAAATCATTATTTGGTGTTCCAGAAAAACATAAACCATTCAGCATTACATAACCCAAGGAATAAAATGGGTTTCTTAAATATCATTCCATTATAACATAATCCATGTAAAACCAATGGATTTCATAAATATCATTACATAAAAAACATCATCAAATATAATTATATATAGGAATACAAATATAACCCTATTTAAATAATGTCATCCTATATGTAAATAATTTTTGATATAACACATGAAATTAATTCTTGAGGAAAATATATTTTCTTCTTCAAAAATATTTTCTTTTCTCAAAATGGAACACAATTTTAAATGAAAATAATTTCATTGAAAATAACCATTAATACTTTTAAGAGAATATTTATGGAAATAAGTAATTAAGAAACCATAAAAATCCATTCATTTCATATAATATAAAAAACATTCTTCTCGTACTTTTGTTGGAAAAGTCAAAAAGTACATCGTACCGAAAATGAAAAAAGATTCCCTTCATCCTGTTTAATAAAAATTCTCTAGTGGGTAAAATTTACTTTAAATTTTTTTAGAATAATAGAAATAATATTACATTTCTATGAAACATGGACATTAATGATAAATATACCCTAATAAATACTTACATATAATCAATATTTGATATTAATGAGATTGTGAAATTATTCCTTACCTTAGGTCTGAAATCATTTGAATGTATCTGAAACTCCTGTATAATGATTTAAATTATGTTATTAACTTATTCGAGAATCATGGTAATTTATATGATATTATATATGATCATATTATCATCCATTTGTTAGTAACAATTCATTGTCACTCTTTATTCAGATATTAACTCTTTTATGTTCTTATGCATGTTTTGTCAAGTAACATCATGTTCCACCTGTTAGGTTATAGTTGTATCATTTAATAAATGATATTGGTATAATATATATCATATTTATTCATTCCATTCGTGTATATAATTGTGTTTTAATGAAGATCGTGTAGAATGAATTGCATTGCATCGTGAAGATGGTAGGTCGTACGTACGCCAGAGTGACGATATCATTCCCATTATTGTTGAATGGTATTGAATTGGATGGTGTATAATACTTAAGAATCAGTATAATGTTATAATAATCATATATAGTTATTATTTAAATAATTATATCCATCCATGTAAGGTGGTGTTGAAAAATATATTACACCACTGTGTGGAGACGGTACGTCGTACGTACGCACGCTTGGTGATTTCATTTTTCATATGATTGATAGAAGGTGGAATATGATTATTTAATAATTTTAATAACATATCAGTATATGATTGATACTAATTTTATTACTTTATAAAGAAAAAACTAATGAAGTTAAAGTATAAGAAGAGATAAGTTTGAAAGAATCAGTAGAAGTGATTACCTATTCCTCAACGTGCATCCTTTAAAATATCTTATTAAAGCACTAGAGATGGTGTTTGAAGATTACCAGAAACTCTATAATGTTAATATATAATTTATAAAGAAAAAGGGAAGGGTATTTACAATCATGAAGGCTTAGATTGAACTGAAGTGGTGAGGTAGGAGGTGCCCTTTCATAATTTAGGTGAGGGGCACTTTTAAAAACTTCATAAATAATAATTTATAATAAAATAAAACCCAACCCAAAAACCTCAAAAAATACCCAATTTGTAATATGATATGATATAGGGTTGAAATATCATAAAACAATAAATTTTTTAAATGTATTTATATAAATTTAAACCTTATATTTTCAATTAACACTATGTAATAGTATTTAATACTTAACTGAGGTAACAAATAATTCAATATTAAAAGGGTTAAACATTTACTTATTTTAAATAAAATAGAGCATAAATAAATAAATAAGATCATTTTATACCATATCATAATTATTATATATTTTCTAAAAAAATTAATGATTTTTAAATATTTAAATAAAACATTATTTTGATAAACAATCAATAGTATCAATTCTGACACTATTCAATTCATTGATTTTTAAAAATATTAATATAACAATATAACTTCAAAAAAATTATTATATTACTTGTAGGTCAAGGTCATTTATAAAATTCATTATAAATGTTATTTAGCCCAAATTTTATTTAATTTAGTATTTTTATTAACATTTATTTGATATTTAGCTTAATAAAATAATTACTAAAACAGTTTTGTGTAATTATTTAAAATGATTATTTATTGAATAAAAATTAAAAATAAAATACTATGAAGAATAAAAATCTACTATATTTCATAATAATACTTTCAATCTAATTTATCTTCTATAAACTCCAATATTTAAAATGTTATACTTATTAAATTATAAATGTGCTAACTTTAACATCACTTTAAATAAAATAATATCAGTGTCATAATCCCTTATATAAGGCACCAAATGGTCCATAACTCGACCCTTGGATGATTATGGTCGATATATAATCTACCAATAATATTTTTTCAAGTGTTTGGATATTTTAATGGATGTTATTATTTTAATAAAAACTATATTATTGATTTTCCATCAATTAAATAATTTCTGTATCATTAATGTATAAGATATTAAAGTAAATATTTATTTCCTAACAATTAAAAATAAATTACCATGATAAAGGAAAAAAATTTACTTTTAAATGAATTTTTATAATGGAATTTTTTATAAACCTTTATAAAAATTTTATTTAGTTATTAAAATTTGTGTGAGGCATATATAACTTTTCTTTATGTAAAATAAATTAAATGTCCTAATCTCATCCCAGTGGATTCAAATAGATACCATTTCAACCCAAGAATGGTTCAGGTATAAACACAATCATCTAAGGATATTAATACCATTGTTATGGTAATTATATAATAGGATTCCTACCCTTAATTATCTAGTTTACCCTTTTACTATATTAATAAAAATTACTGAAGTTACTATTCATAATGCTCAAAAATAAAATAAATATATTTACATAATTTGGAACCACTGATTCCAAATATGGAACCCATTTTTAAAAATTCAAAACCTAAAATTTAAAATAGTAAATTTAATATTATTCTCATTGTTGGAAAGAGAGAATGAGTTTAAAAAGATAAAATATTACAAAAGATTAAAGTGTTTTTACATCTGGATTCAATATCAAATTAATTCTAATGACATAAGTTATATTGAATGATTAAAATATATTCTATTTATACATTAAAATCATTAAATATTATAATTTATCCATACAAATTATTTTGATGAAAAAAGTTGTTTTCACATTAAATTTAGTGTATTTTTACTATTTATCAAAACTTGAATGTGATGAGAAAAACATTAGAAATTCATCCAAAGTAAATTTTCATATCCTATTTCAAAATAATATTTTTATGTTTTCATATAGAAATTATTAATTTTTCAACATCTTAATTTAAAATGGGTTCTTCATTCAAAGGCTTAAAATTACCCTTTTAAAAAAATATAAGTTTCTATACATAAAATAAGTTTTATTCATATCCTATAACTAAAATATCCATTCAATGAATATCAAAAATATTTTATGAATTATATAACATATATATCTCATTAATTTCTATACCAATAGTAATTCACTCCAAAGTAAAAAATGTCTAATTGATTTATATTTTTTATAAATCATTGATAGACAATGAATTCATAATTCATTTACATAACTTAGTTATACTTATTCCTTCTTAGCAAATGGAAAATATATAATTGTAATTTTATAATAGGTGCATATCATGGTTCATTTAAACTCACAATTGTGTGAAACATAATCTACTGAAAAATTACAATTATTTAAATAAAATGTTTCATAAAAACATCTAGGTGTTACACATAAAAAGCTATTATATGAGGGTTGAGAAACATAATATTGAACAATGAGACATGATATAACATGATAGCATAAAGGAAACATTGTAATATCAAAACAACATAAAACATGGAATCATAAATATAAGTCAAGGATAGATACGATGAAAACATAACATATTCTAATTAGGGTAACCTCTCCTACACTATACAGGGAATCTCATGATATTAAGACATTACCCAATGCATTTTTGGGATATAAAATTTTAGGCCCACCTATCACTTTCATATCATGTACATGCAAATGTGTTCCACATAGATAATTAATCATAAGGATGTATTAAATAAAATTTAATCCCAATATTAATGAGTGTGATATGTAAAATAGATTTTTATAATCCATGAGGGATATGTACGTCAAGTTGAATACCCTTGAGTGGTTATGTTTATGGGTATTCACTATATAATTGTCTAGTATGAAAAATAGTTGGATAATTTCTGCAACATAATGATGATACATAAATATTCATAAAACGGATTAATGAGAGTCAAATTTGTATCTCTTAATTATTAAATCATAATTATAATATTTTCGGTATTTAAAAACCAAACCCAACATGAAAAAATAAAAAATAAATGGAATAATATAAGGAAGGTTCCTACATAAAGAGGAGAAAGTGATGATCACTTACCTTGAGTCATTGCTTCTAAAATCATGGGTGGAGTTTATTAAAAGATTGTAGGAACCATGGAAGAATTTATATAGGGAATAGTATAGTAATTTTATCCTCGTATCATTTTTTATCGAATTTTACTGGGATTTTGGGTGGTTTTATATAGAAAAAGAGCAGATAATTCTTTATTAATGTTCCAACTCTGGTCTTGGACTCTATACGGTAAAGTAATTATAACCACAAACCATACCATGGTTTTTTCTAGGTATTTCCTCCAAAGTAAAGTGGTTATAGTTATTTTATATATTTGGACACCAATATCATTAAAATAATACCCTTGGTGATGTGGAACTGAGTCACGTTTATAAAGAATTATTTTAAAAGACTTAAAATATAATATATGTTTTGAATGATTCATTAAGTGATTATAAAATTAATCCAGTAATATTAAAAAAAATTATTTTAAAGGGGAAATATTTATTTTTTCCTGTATGCCTTTTATTTTTTATATTTCATCACTTTTCAGTCATTATGATGTCATAATACATACGGTATTTTTATACAGTATTTAATTTTTCCCCAAATTTTAACTACCTTAAAAAAGTATAAATAAATCATTGTTTGATTATATCAATGTGATAATTTCAAAAATAGTATTAATTTTTTCAAAATAATTCATTAAATATTAAAATTTACACTTTTAAATAAAATTTTCCATTAATTGAAAAATATTAGGTTTTTTCAGAAAAATAGTTTTTTGACCATTATAAAATTACATTTGACTTCATAATATTATATTATAATTTATATATAATAAATTTTACTTGATAATAATTTATTAGAATATAATTTATTTAAAAAATTATTAAATATATCAAAAATTGTATATTTATTGAAACTATATATTTCCCAAAAATAAAATCATAAAAAGTCTAATTTTTATCAAGCTTTTTATTTAATAACTTAGGAAGTTATATTATAAATATAAAAATATAATATTTATTTGTTTAAAATAAAATATAAAAATTCATTATCATATGTTCCATATATATCCCTTTATTACAACAGTAAATTCCATATGTTTATGTTTTGTGAAGGTGAGATTTTTCGTGGGGTTGTTCGATGCACATGGTTTGGTCCTTGAGATGGATGAGCTTGAACTTATCCTATAAACAGTTTTTTTCAGATTTCTTTCCTTGGATATTGACTTGGCCTTGATCATGGGGAACGGTTGTGATTCTATCTCCCATGGAAGCTCTGAAAAATGGGATTCATAAGGTATGATCCCACTAGTCGAGTCCATTACTTCTTTTGAATATATAAAATGGAATTTATCATAACCCTTAATATAATAATCTTAATGCTCAATGTAAAATGAATATATTATCAAATTATTTTATGCTTAATGGTATTTTATATTTTATATAACATATAATTGTCCAAAATAACTAAAGTATTGCATGTATTTTCTATAACTTTATTTCTTAATAAGGCATTTACTCGTTTAAATAGTGAAAGTTCATTTATAAAAGTTAGGGATTTTTAAATATTCCTCCCTTCATAAATTTCTCCATTTAAATTTTTATTTTGTACACAAAAGTAGATGAACATAATTCTGTTTCATCGACTCTTCCGATTCACTTGTCACTTAATGAAACTTTTGGTTCCACCATAAGATGTAGACCAAGTGTCCCGGCTTGGTTTGTATAACCTTTTATCCATGATCTAATATCTTCATCACCTACTCTTGATATGAAATATCATTCTGCAATGTTATAAACTCTATATAAAATACATTTGATAGATCTCTTATATAATTCCTCAAGAGGGATGCAAGGATCACATCATGTAATTAAGATAAGTTAGGTGGGTTTCCATGTCGATAGGCCACCACTTCGATGTTATAAAATATATAAAAGGGGTCTATGTATCTTGTATTATGCATTAACTTCTCACCAAACCTCATGTCTTTCTTCCATAGTGATATACAAAAGAAAAATTTACCTCTGACCTCAAACTCAAAGTCTCTTTTATGAATATTTCATAGATTTTTCATAGACATTGTGATGATTTCATATGAAGATTAATGGTTTGAACCTTATATGGAATCACTTAAGTATTATCAGGACCAATCAGTTTACACTCTCAACCTTTATCCCAACATATAAGAGATTTACACATCTTCCCATATAGATCTTCATAAGGTTCCGTTTGATTTCTAAAATGGAAATTTTTGTTACATGATAACTCCACTAGGGTAAGGTGCTACTCTGAACTGCTTTGGAAATCCATTAAACATGATCTCATCATATCCTTTATATTTTTAATGGTTCCTTCAAATAGACCATCCATATGAGGGTGATAAGTGGTGTTGAAGCTCAGTTATGTGTCCAATGATTACCGATGGATTGTCTAAAACCATTAGGTAAAACATAGATATTGATCAGAGATAATAGATATCAGAAATCTATGTCATATTTCCATGTCTATTATGTATATCTTCATGAGTGGGTCAATAGATAAATCTTCTTTAATAAAAATTAAATATTACAACTTTTTAAGGTTACCGAAAACCACCCAGATAGTTTTATTACCTTTATGGGTCTATAGTGGTCTTATGATGAAATACATTGTTATGTTTTCCCATTTCCATACTCATATAGGAAATAGTAGCATCATAACCTTATAATTCAATTATTCAGCCTCAACTTGTTGGCATATCAAGCATCGTCATACAAACATAAAAATCTGCAACTTCTTGTTATTTCATAATATTATTTAATTAAAATCTCTATACATCTTATTTCATCCTATATAAATAGTTAAATATTAGTCATTCACATCATTTGGATGTTTCATCTTCAGTTTTGGTTTTGATGGGATCCATATCTTTGCTCCAAACCTTATTAATCCATTTTTAGACATGATTAACTCTGTAATATTCACTAGATTTTTCTATAGAAACACATAATCATTATAAGACTCTTAAATACTCTAATGAATTGAATGTTGAGAAACAATTTGAGAATGTTAAGACAAATATAATTTTATTATTCCAATGCCCATCATTTTCTTGTCGAAAAATGTTTGTTCTGTTGGAATCCTTAGTAGGGATAGAGTTGCAGGATCCTTTCTACATAGAACATATTCCACATTGTTTGATTTCCATGAGTAGTAATGGATTAAATAATCATAATCCTTTATCATCTATTACCACCTCTACTGGTGTATATTAGGCTCTATTAGTGTGAATATATACTTGTGAACTTTATAGCCTTTAGATATATCTAACTTCCCTCCATAGAGATAATGTTAGTAAATTTTAACCATTAAGATCTTTGCAGCCAATTCTAGGCCATGCATTGTTTAGTTTTTTCCATTGATCTTTAAATGGTAGTAGGCATAGACTGTCAATTTTTCATCTTGTATGACTACACAAACCAATACCATATTGGATACATTATCATAGATCAAAAATCATTACCCACTGGTGGGTAATTTTTTTAGAGGTGTGATGATTAACCATTTCTTTATCTCTTTAACTATTTCATCACATTCATCATTCTAGAAAAATATAACTCTATTCTGAGTAGTCTTGGTTAGTGGGTATGAGAATCATGATAAGTTTCTCAGAAATAGATGATAATACCCAATAAATATAAGCAAGCAATGTATTTCAATAATATATGTTTGTTGGGTTCATCCTTTGATTCCATTAATGTTAATGGATCTATAGATACACCATTATTGGTGATAACATTCCCTAAGAATGTCACTTTCTCTAACAAAAACACACATTTACTATACATTGCATATAAATTTTCCTTCTTCAATGTCTTCAGTACGTTAATTAAATTCTCCTAATATTCATTCTTCCTTTTGGAGTGGATAAGAATATAATCTATAAAGGGTAACAATTTTTTTATAAAGTTCCCAAAGACTCCGTTAATTATGTCCATTAATATTTTTTGATCATTATGGAGTAAAAATGTAATAAATAGGAATTCATAGTATATGTACCTTATATGAAAGGTAGTCATGGGGATATCCTCCTTGTTCACACTTAATAGATAGTATCCATATTTTAGATCCTCATTGGAGGTGTATTGGGATTCACATAGCTAATAGAATAAGTAATATATTCATTAAAGAGGATAATTTCTCTTTATCCTGATATTTTTTAGATCACTATAATCAATGTCGAGGAACAATGACCAATCATTTTTCTTAACGAAGAGGACTTGTGCACCCCTTAGTGAAACACTTGGATGTACAATCACTTTATCTATATTCTATTGTAATTTTTTCTTGATATCCTCTAGTTTAACATTGACCATTATATATTGATTCCTGGGTATTTTTAAACACCTTTATGTGATCTGTATTTATAAATCAACCTTGTGGCTCAAAAAAATACCATACAATTCTTCTGAAAACACATCATTGGATCCCTTTTCAATGATAATTTCATCAACGATAATCTTTTAATTAGTCTATATAATTTTATCTAGATACACTTAGTTTTAAGGTAATGATTTATATGCTTGATATGTTAGTACCAAAGAAGATTCAACCTCATCCTTGAACTTTTATTGAATCTGAGAGTGATTTCTAGTATGGAGGGTGATTTCATTCTCTTGTAAATTTATGTTTTCTATATACAAGGAATGACAATACATACATATAATTTCATAAAATTCCAATAAAAGGGGTATTATAAGGATTTCAAGGAGATTTGGACCACAAATATGGACAAGGAATGGGTTATATGCTCGGGATGCAACAACTAGGACATTTTATGTATTCACTGATAACTCCATATCTATATTCTAATGTTGTGTTTTAATAGTTCCACTAAACTTATGTGATTTGAAATAATGAATAAAACCATACATAATAAGACTACATTTCACTATTTGATTCTATTTCTAATCATTTAATTCAACCAAAAGAGACCTTGGGATAGTAATTTTTAAACTATTAATCACATTAATTGGAAACCATAGACATTAAATAGACAACATGTAATTGATGTATATTCCTTAACCATATAATTTCAATGATTCAATCAATGTTATCCATGGTCAATTTCCTAACATAATGACTTATGGATATTTTTTCCCATTAATAATGGTTCATAATGAGCTATTGAATTTACCAAAGAATTTACACTGCGAGTCTCAAACTAGGTGTGGATCATGGCCTATTATCAGGAACTAGGTGATGATCGAGTCTAGCTCAATAGAAACGTTTTAGGGTTATTACCCCAATGTACCTCTATGTCAAAGCCACATCCACTTATAGTATTCAAAAATAGACGTATTTTCTTCGAAACCACTAACTATATACTTTACCAAAATTTAGGTATTTCTTATTATTTTTGGTATAATCCCTATGAAGTTTAATATATTTTTCTAATCCTAATCCAAAAAATATCTAGACTTTTATCTGATACCAATAATGACAACCCATATCATCAATATACCTTATTTCATATTTTTTATAAAAATTTATAAATAATACAATCCCAGAATATAATGAAGCCTAGTTTCTTTGGGAAATTAGTTACATAGAATAACAACATTCATTATGATTATTGTGATATTATTAAACACTTATATAACATGCTCTAAATATTCCATTGTTCTTCTAAAACAAAACGAGATAACTTAGCAACAAACATAAGAAAGGGTTGAGATATAAGGCCTAGTAATGGAATTAAAAATAATAATATAAGTTAAATTATTTTATGTAAGACATAGGGAATATTTAGGTAACAAAAGAGGGGTGTTCATCATAATCTTGAACCACGAGGGATGATGTGAAATGATAGAATAATGGAAAAATAAGAATATTGAAACATTTTAAAACATGAAATCATAAACATTTGTCAAGGATAACCACTAGTTAAACATAATGTAGTGTTTTTTGGATAAATTCCCACACATAATATATATAATATCATGATATAATAAAAACACCCAATGCATTGTATGACTATATATTTCTGGGACCAACTGTTACTTTTATATCATGTTCCTGCATAAGTGCACAACATAGATCATACAACATAAGAACATATTTTATCACTTTTAATCACAATATACATGATTTTGAGATACATATATAGAATTCCAAAAACAATTAATTATATGTAAAACCCTTTAGTGATAATTGGGATGTGTATTCACTATATAATTGTTTCACATTAAAAATCAACGGATAATTTGGAAACATAATGGAAGTATATAAAGATTCAAAGAATGTAATAATGAGAGTAAAATGGGTCTATAATCACTTAAAAATAATAATTATATTAATAAGGATATGTAAGATCATAACCCAAAAAGACAATTTAGAAATTAATGGTAATAATACAAGGACTGTTCTTGAATAAAGAGGAGAAGGAGATCATACCTTGTCATGAGAGGGAACTTCTAAAAGCTATGGATGAGATTCTAAAGATCTTGGGGTAACCTTGGGAGGAATCTATAGAGGTAAGTGTAGATTAATTTCATGATAAATGGGATTTTATTGAATATGAAGGGGATTATAGGTAGGTTTATATAGAAAAATATAAGATAATTCTTTATTAAAAACCAAACATAGTTTTTGTACACTATATGATAATGTAGTAAAAACTATATATATTCCAATGGTTTTTCCCAGGGTTTCTATAATAGGAGAAGATTTTCATTAGTAAATAATTTTATGAACCGAGATCATAAAAATAAAACCTTTGGTGATGTGGAAGTGAGCAATGTTTACAAAGAATTGATTTTAAAACCTTAAATTTAATATATGGTTTAGAGGATTCATTATGGGTTTATAAAATTAAAAAGTAATTTACAAAAAAAAAATCAAAGGTAAAATTTGTATTTGGTAATTTCTACCTTCTATGGAATATATTACATCACTTTTTGGTAATTATTATGTCATAATACATATCGAAAATTTATACCATATTTAATTTATACCATAAAGTTTGACAATCTCAGAAAATTATGAAAAAAGTAATGTTGGGTAATTTTTAGATGATGATTTCAAAAAATAATATTAATTTTATAGAAACAATTCTTTAAAAATTATAATTTTCACTTTCAAATCAAAATACCCATTTAATGAAAAATCACATTTTTTGAGAAAAAAAAATATAACCCTTATTTCAAGACTTCGTAAAATTATATTATCACTTATTTATAAAATTTTGTTTATTAATATTTTATTATAATATCACATATTTTAGAAATTCTTAAATTCATCAAAAAATATGTTTTGATTGAAACTATATATTTCACAATAATACAATCATATCTAAATAAATTTTTTTATAAAACAAGATATTCCCTAATTTAGAAAAATAATATTAAAAAGAGATAAATATATTCATTACTTAACAGAATGAAAATATAAAAATTCCTTTTTTAGGTTCTTGAGACATGTCCCCTTACTACAATAGTGAATTCTCGAATGGTAAGGTGTGTGATAGTGAGATTCTCTTGGGGTGGTTCGGTTTACATGGTTGGGGATCATATCTAAATGAGCCTGAACTAATTCTATAAACTGTTTCCTTTATACATTAGTTTTCGGTTCTCATATTTGGATTGATCAAGGAAGAATCCAAGTGATTATATGTCACATAAAAGCTATGATGAATAAGATTTGTAGGGTATGGTCCCAGTGGTTGAATTCAATTCTTCCTCTGTTTGTGTCAAATGGACATTATCATAAAACTTAATATACTAATCTTAATTTTTACTATACAACATATATATTGTCCTTAGATAAAATTACAAACAATATTTTAACATTTACATACTATTGACGCATGCTGATCGTAGGTTGTGGAAAAAGCAATTTAATTTTCCTAGTGAAGTATAGAGACTGGCCCGGGTCATCTCTCTTGAGGAACATTTCCAGTCATTCACTCACTTAATCAAATTTAACTAAACTACTTTTTTTTATTCTTGGAATGGAATGAAATTTAATTTAATTAAAAGATAAAAACAAAAATTCAATGACAAAATGCAATTAATTGATAAATAACATTTCGTTTATGGGTTGGTTTGTGGGTTCGATCATTCTCTTTGTTGGTATTTAAATTAAGTTTGATAATTCAATTATGAGAAATCATTCATTAATTAAAATTCTTTTATTTATTTGTGTGAAATCTTTAATGCATTTAGCAATCTTAGCTTCGCCTCCTCCTATAATCAAGGTTTATAGAACACCTCAATCGAGAGTGTGACATCTTCCAAGACCTTTCTCCATTGAATGCCATTTCAACTACTGAATGGCTCAACTATATCATATGAAGAGCTAGTATCCAATATAAGAGAGGGAAAATATTTAATAAAATAATATAAATTACTTTGAGATCAGTGTCTTGGTGGGAAATTACAACCCCCATGCACATCAATCTTTCTCATCACAAACATAATAAAACAATGGAATTTAAGCATATAATAAATGAAATTTCCACATACCACCCCCAAGCCAGGTCTCAGGTTAACCCCTCATTTTTTAGGGTAAGAGTTCACGGTGGATAATAATAGAAGAATAAAAGAAGGAAATAAGGATAAAAGATGAAGAAGAAAACAGGGTGGATGGGTGGACACATAAATAGAAACAATGCATTAATATATTAGAAATCTAAATTACAATTGAAAAATAAAACAAAAAAAAATAAAAAAATTAAAAAGAAAGTGGTTATAGTTGTGGCTGGCCTCCCTTGGTTTAGATCTCCTCCTTGGTTCTTTGAAGGAACGGATGGAGAATGTGATGATTTGGAAAGGAGGTGAGGGCCTCCTTTTATAGGCAGGATTTTTCCCTCCAAGACATTATGCATTTTTAGCCCAATAATTTTCGATTCACACATGGCCCCCTTCATAACATTTGTTCACTAATTTGTTGGACATTTACCCTCAAAATATCAGCTTATTTGGGCATATATTGAATGAGTAAAGAATTTTTCATTGGAGGTTTATTTTTCTGGATGAATCTTCTAGGAAGTTTCCTCGAACAGTATAACATTCAATGGAATCCTTAATGACTTCAAAACACCCCCAAATTTGTTTTAGATCCGCCCCTATCTGTCCTAGTTGTATACCAGGTGGAAAACTGTAACACCCAAAGATTTTATGAAAAATATTCTTTTTAATTTCATTAATGTCTTGTGTTGTATGCTACACCAAAAGGAGCTTGCACAACACGCATCCCTGACTTGGATTTCATTACACACAAGCGCGACCTTCCATGATAGCGTGTGTTATACGCAATACAGAGTTTCGCTAAACAATAATATGCTATTAAAATATTATTAAAATTAGCCGTTATGAATAGTAATACCAACTTTTTAAAATTTTATAAATTTTATTTTGGAAAATGGACTTCATTTTTGGATTTGTAATATCGAAATTAGCCTAGGGTAAAATTTTGGTATTTTTCTGGAAACTTTCAATTTTTGATGAATAGTGAAAACACTGGGTTACTATTTAAAAACCGACTTTTTATTTAAATAATTTTTTATTTTACTTAAATTTATTTTAGGTCAAAATTGATACATAATACCCATATAAGTTCAATGTAATTCATTGGAGTAATTTTATAATAATTATAAATATATAAAAATTTCATTGATCTTTTCACCGTCTTTTACCCACCTCCTAGGAGAATTTTCAAATTTACATAAAACTTAATTTTACCACTTCTGTGAGTGGAATTTCAAAAATCTGAGAGACACGGTTGATGTCAGTAAGTAAAATGTGGTTCAATGAGATGAAAATAATTTTTGGTGAATAGTAACTTTTTACTTTTATTTACCAAGGTTAAAAGTAAATAGGGTAATTAAGGGTCAAAATGATATTATTATTACCCTAACACATGTCCTAATTCTTTTGGATAAGTTTAATTCGACCAAAAACAACCTTAGGAATAAAATATGACCATTTAGGCCCACTTGGATTAGATTAGGACATTTATTATTAATTTATTTAAATAAGGGTTAAAATAGTTAGAATCAAAGATTAATAAGTAAATAATTTTTAATATAGGGTTATACATAAGATAAATTATACTATAAATATTCATTAGAAAGATAAAAATATTTAATACATAATGTTATTTTATTTGTAATTTTTAGATATTAAATAATTTAATTTATTTTTGACACAAATATGATGCAGTAATTATCTTATTAATGAAATATTGACATAATTGATGTTATAAATACCAAAATAAATGAAATTTGAGACTTTTTATGAATTCCACTGATTTTATAGGTTAATATGACATGTCATTATTGATTTAATTAACTTTTTTAGAACTAATCATTCTGTTATGATTTTCACAAAAATCAATTTCTAAATAGTTCCAAAATTGACATAAAATAGTTTTTGAAACAAATATTATATTATTAATTGTTATTTTATTCATAAAAATCTAATGTTCGTCCAAATGACTTAGATAAGGTTATATATATTAATAATAAACTACTTGGGGTACGTTTGGCTTGTTATAGTAAGTTTATTAACCTTATAGTGTAAGAACACAAAAAGACACGGTAAAAGTAAAATTATCTAACTTAAAGTTAAATCTAAATGATAAGTTTAAAATAGTAAACTAAACTTTTCCAAATTCTATTGGATGAGAGGAATTCAACCCATCCCCACCTTATCTTCTAAATAAATCAATTTGGAGCTATTTAAAACAAAATATGGCTTTATAATAAAATAATATTTTTAGTTTTTCCAAAGGTGCCCCTCTCCTCCCTTATAAAAGGGCACCTCCTCCCTCTCTTCCTCACACCACTTTGATCCTACAAGCTCGGCCAAACCCTGCCAAATTATCTTCCCCACTTCCCTAGAAACATCCTATAAGTCCTGGTCTTCTTCAAAGACCAATTTTAGTGCCCCAAAAGGAGCTCTCAAAGAAGTGCTTCAAAGAAGAGGTAATGTCCATTACCGATTCTTTCAACTTTATTTCTTCTTCCACTTCTTCTTATTTAGTTGTTTCATTATGAATTAATAACATCAGTATCACTCATATACTAATATGATATTATATGTATGAAACAACCCTATTTCACCATCTATCCATCCTACGGAAAATGAAATCACCACGCGTGCGTACGTACGGAATACCGTCTCCACGTCGTGGTGTAATCTATTTTCCACCACCACCATACTTGGATGGGTATAATGGTGTTAAGAATGAATATATATGATTATTGTAAAGTGATATTTATTCTGAAATAGTATACATACACTTTAATACAATTTCACGATCATGGGAATGATATCATCGCTCGTGCGTATGTACGGAATACCGTCTCCATGATGTGATGTGACTTGTTCTACACGATTTTCATTGAATAATGATTACATAAATGAATTGAGTGAATAAATATTATATATATTACACTAATACCATTCTTGAAATGAGGTATCTATAACGTAAAAATAAGAATAAGAATTTATTCGACAAAACATGCATAAGAACAAAAAGTAATAAACACCCGAATAACAAGTAGCAATGAAATATTACTAATAATAAGCTAAGAATATGACCATATATTATATCATAACAATGATTATGATTCTGGAATAAGTCAATGACATTATTTAAATCATTATACAGTAGGTTTGGACACTTACGAAGCAAATTGGACCTAAGGTAAGGGAAATATCACAATCTCATTTTTATCCGAGATTGTTCATACTTTGGAATTTACTGGGGTGTATTTTATCATCCACATTCATGTTTCCTCAATATGTAATATTATTTCCATCCACCTACAATTGTTTAAATCCAATTTTACCCTTCGGTGAGTTTTTAGTAAAATATATGAAAGGAATCTTTTGTCATTTTCCGTACGAGGTACTTTTTGACTTTTCCGACAAAAGTACGAGAAGAATGTTTTTTTTAACTTATACGGCATGAATGGATTTTTTAAAACATTATTTCCAAGAAGCTTAATTTACAAGTTTTCAAGTATATTTTTAATCAACTTCTTTTAGTTTAGAATTGTATGACATGTTAATAAAGGAAAAATGTTTTTGAATTAGAAAGGATATTTTCCTCAAGAATGGAGTTCAACTGTTTTATCAAAATCATTTTCCATCTCAGATAATAAAGGGTTCTGTTTCTATCCCTATTATTACATTTATTTGATTATGTTGTGATGGAATTATTTTTATTAATTCCTTTATCTTATATTAATTATTTTATGATGTCACGATGTTCAAGAATCCCATTTTTATTACATGGGTTATGCAATGAAGTATGATTTATGATTTTGTGGCACACATATGAATGGTATCATTATGAGATGGGTGGGACCTATATCTCCCTCCAATTCATTGGGTAAAGATTTAATATCTCATGAGATAGACATGGCTGGAATGGTAGGTTAAACCGGTTCAGTGAAACAGGACTGAAACGAGGAGTGAACTCGGTTTATAAATGGACTTTGTCCACTAAGATATTCTTGGAAATGAGTCTTGACTAATAAGAAATGATTCTCTAGGATTATGTGTGTATTCCAAAATGTTTCATGTTTTAAGTTATGTTATTGGGATTACATTTCACTACTATGATTTATCCCATGTTATGATATTATGATCTCTTTTGCAGGTTAAGATTTCCAAAATGTTATGTTCTTATGAATATGATGTGATTGATATTTCTTTTGTTTACCCTTACTGAGCATTTGAGCTCACCCTTTTATGTTTTCTTTTCCCCAGGATATAATGAAAGGTTTTAGGTAATAAAAAAAGGGAAGATCATTATGGGAGATGTTGAAGATCTTCCACCACGATTAGAAGATTATATTCTATGTTTCCAAAGACACTAAAATATTACGGTCCTTGTGTGTGTGTTTTTGTAATGTACTAAGTATTCCGCAAAAGTAATGTAATGTCCATGTACGTCAAGCTTAGGGTCTCTACAGTTGGTATCAGAGGAAATGTTTAGTCAACCTTTGGAAACTAGCATGTGAGAAATTTAGTGAGATCCCTATAGATATTTCTACGGTATGTATAGGGATGTCCCTAAGGTTAATAATAAGTATAGGTTATAGTGCTAGAATTATGGTAACCTAAGATGTTAGATATTTAAGTTACTCCCCCTTTATTATGTTGTTTTCCCTAGCGTTATTTTTTCCTCTCACACTATTCTTTTTGGGTTTTAGATGATGGCTGGGACCCGAAGGAACCGTGTTGATCAATGTAATGGAAAATGAAATGATTGTCCTCCTAAACAAACAGATGTTATGGGAGATGGAGTGAAAAATCTTATTGTTATACTTACACAAGCTATGAATCATTCTGGACTTCCAAATGATCAGAGAAGGGAACAATATTCTATTGAGTCCTTCATGAGGCAACATCAACCTTCTTTCAGTGTGTCTTCTGATCCACTTGTTGCTGAACAATGGATCAGTACCAATGAAAAGATATTCTCAGTTATTCAATATTCTGAACATTATAAAGTCATCTTAGCAGTATATTGTTTGGATGGTGAAGCTGATCAATGGTGGAATATTATCAAGAATATGATGCCAAGAGATGAAATTTAGTCCATGGAATGGGACGAGTTTAAGAATTTATTTTTCAATAAGTACTTCCCTCATATTTTTCGAACAAAGATGGAGAAGGAGTTTCTTGAACTGAAGAAAAAGGATGATGAATCTGTTGGTATATATGAAGCGAATTTTACAAGGCTTGCAAGGTATGCATCTGGCTTTATCATCCAACCTGAAAGTAAAGTTGATCGATTCTTCAGTGGCTTAAAACCAAATCTTCGAAGGGCATTTTCTATAAGAGACTTCAGTGGTTATGATGAAATTTTGCATTGTTATATTAATGTAGAAATGGAATTTGGTGTTACATATCCATCTCATGGTTTTGACAAGAAACGAAAGATGGAGTTCACGGAGAAAACTCAGAATAATGGTGAAAAGAAGATGAATGTTTCCTTATGCTCAAAGTGTGGAAACAATCATGGTGGAGATTGTCTTAAAGGGACTAGAAAATGTTTTAATTGTGGAAAATAAGGTCATCGAGCAGCTTAGTGTCGAAGTAATGGAAAAAAGGTTGCTAATGGTGTGAATAAAGAAAAGACTGCAGAGAACGCACCAACAACACTCCAATGCTTCAAGTGAAATGAAATGGGGCATTATTCTAATCAATGCCCTAATCCAAGGGTTAATGATGATCCACATGAGAAACCACTTAAGGCAAAGGACAAAGGGAAGTCACATGCGATCACTATTGGCGATGTTGAATATCACAATGATGTGGTGGAATGATTAAGTGTTTTTGTAATGGGATTCCAAAATAATGTTGTATATAGTATCGTGGAATATTGGAATATTTATGTATTGGTCTATTGTGGTTTTCAATAATTTTATGGTACCGGTAACCATGGAAAGTGATTGAGATATTTTTGGTAAGAAAATGATATGCGCATAATGAAGGGATAAGAAGAGAATGAGATGTTTGATTGTATTCATGAGCTCATTTTTGATATAAGGACTAAGTGATATCATGGTTTGAGTATAAATAATTTTGAGGATTTTGTTTTGTGGAAAGTGTTAACTTTTAGCTACATTAATGTTTTCACTAAGGTTCAATGGGTATTCATTTTTCAAGAGAATACATGATTAAGTTATTCAAATGTTTGTAATTTGACCAACAAGATATATCTTATGATATATGGGGGATAAATGATGGCATTCACGTGATTGTTATGTGACATTTCATGTAATCATTTTCTTTAAACTATGAGCTTGGACCGAAGTATTTTAGATAAGCCTAAAGATTGGAATGGATTATGTTGGACATAAGTTAGTGTTGTTTAAAGATAAAACTTTTTTCGATATTATTGATGGGATGTTATAGTAATATAGCTTTAGAAAAAGGAGAACCTGTAGGACGGGCGACAGCCCATCGCATCGGACAAGGCTGTGAGATTAGAACCCACAACCGAAGTGCGACTGGCCTTTATCACCTACCACTGGCCTATAGGAAGTCCATGGTTTATAGAAACTAGTTTTATTTTATTATGCGATATGATATATGAAGTATAAGTTCATTTTTGGAATCGTATACGATTAACCTCACCATAGATGGTTATGTATATTTAACTTTTGCTAACCTTTTCTTTGAAACAGATGGAATGAACCCTCATTCTATCACATGATCTATTAACACTTCATGAATAAAAAATTCAACTTCATTTCTTTAAGAGATGAAGTGGAAATTGTTCAAAGCACGAACAACAGTGAGATTGTACGAAAATAAAGTAATTATTTATTCTAATTCAAATTCTTCAACTTTAGGGAAATGATCTTGAAAACTAAAAATGTAGTCCTAGTTCCCTTGTATCAGATGAATCAGATGGTACCCTAGATCATCACAAATTTATGGCTTTGTGATTGTTGGATTTTTCATAGCCATGTTCTCTACCACTCTCCATCAGAACATGACTATTACATTTCTCTTCCATATCCGTATTTTCGCCTATGTTTTCCTATGTGGAAACCCATTGATTAGTTAATTTGGGTAACCATTACGTTTCATACTTTATTTTTTAAAGCCATGTTTTGGTATTCCATTTGACGATGTGGGTTTCTATTAAAGAAACTTTCGAGTAGTAAACCATGTATAACCCCGACGAATTTCGAGGGAGAAATTCATTTTAAGGGGGGTAAAATGTAACACCCCAATATTTTATAAAAAATATTCTTTTTAATTTCATTAATATCTTGTGTTGTACGCTACACCAAAAAGGAGCTTTCACAACACGCATCCCTGACTTGGCATGCATTACATGCAAGCACGACGTTCCATGATAGCGTGTGTTATACGAAATACTGAGTTTCGCTAAACAATGATAAGCTATTAAAATATTATTAAAATTAGTCGTTAAGAATAGTAATACCCACTTTTTGAAATTTTATAAATTTTATTTTTGAAAATGGACTTCATTTTTGGATTCGGAATATCGAAATTAGCCTAGGGTGAAATTTTGGTATTTTTCTGGAAACTTTCAATTTTTGATGAATAGTTAAAACACTAGGTTACTATTTAAAAACCGGCTTTTTATTTAAATAATTATTTATTTTATTTAAATTTATTTTAGGTCAAAATTGATACATAATACCTATATAATTTCAATTTAATTCATTGGAGTAATTTTATAATAATTTTAGATATATAAAAATTTCATTGAACTTTTCACCGTCTTTTACCCACCTCCTAGGAGAATTTACAAATTTACATAAAACATAAATTTACCGCTTATGTGAGTGGAATTTCAAAACTCTGAGAGACACGGTTGATGTCAGTAAGTAAAATGTGGTTCAATGATATGAAAATAATTTTTGTTGAATAGTAACTTTTTACTTTTATTTACCACGGTTAAAAGTAAATAGGGTAATTAAGGGTCAAATGATATTATTATTACCCTAACACATGTCCTAATTCTATTTTATAAGTGTAATTAGACCAAAAACAACCTTAGGAATAAAATATGACCATTTAGGCCCACTTCGATTCGATTAGGACATTTATTATTAATTTATTTAAAGAAGGGTTAAAATAGTTAAAATCAATGTTTAATAAGTAAATCATTTTTAATATAGGGTTATACATAAGATAAATTCTACTATAAATATTCATTATAAAGATAAGAATATTTCCTACATAACGGTATTTTATTTGTAATTTTTCGGTATTAAATATTTTAATTTATTTGTGACACAAATATGATGCAGTAATTATCTTATTAATGAAATATTGACATAATTAATGTTATAAATACCCAAATAAATGTAATTGGAGACTTTTGAGGAATTAAAATAATTTTATAGGTTAATATGAAATGTTATTATTTATTAAACTAACGTTTTTCGAACTAATTATTCTTTTATGAGTTTCACAAAAATCAATTACTAAATAGTGTCAAAAATGACATAAAATAGTTTTTGAAACAAATATTATATTATTAATTTTTATTTTATTCATAAAAATATAAGGTTCGGCCAATTTACTTAGATAAGGATATATATATTAATAATATACTACTTGGGGTTTTTTTGGCTTGTTATAGTAAGTTTATTAACCTTATAGTGTAAGAACACAAAAAGACACGGTAAAAGTAAAATTATCTAACTTAAAGTTAAATCTAAATGATAAGGTTAAAATAGTAAACTAAACTTGTCCAAATTCTATTTGTTGAGATTATTTAGACCCATACCCATCTTGTCTTAGAAATAAATCAATTTTGAGCTATTTAAAACCGAATATGGCTTTATAATAAAATAATATTTTTATTTTTTCCAAAGGTGCCCCTCTCCTCCCTTATAAAAGAGAACCTCCTCCCTCTCTTCCTCACACCACTTTGAGCCTTCAAGCTCGGACAACCCCTGCCAAATTATCTTCTCAACTTCCCTAGAAACATCCTATAGGTCCTGGTCTTCTTAAAATGCCAATTTTAGTGCCCTAAAAGGAGGTCTCAAAGAAGTGCTTCAAAAAAGAGGTAATGTCCATTACTGATTCTTTCAACTTTATTTCTTCATCCACTTATTCTTATTTAGTTGTTTCATTATGAATTAATAACATCAGTATCACTCATATATTGATATGTTATTAGAATAATGAAACAACCCTATTTCACCATCTATCCATCCTACGGAAAACGAAATCACCACGCGTGCGTACGTACGGAATACCGTCTCCACGCCGTGGTGTAATCTATTTTCCACCACCATCATACTTGGATGGGTATAATGATGTAAATAATGAATATATGTGATTATTGTAAATTTATATTGATTCTGAAATAGTATACATACACTCCAACACAATTCCACGATCATGGGAACGATATCATCGCGGGTGCGTACGTACGGAATATCGTCTCCACGATGTGATGCGACTCGTTCTACATGATTTTCATTAAATAATGATTACATAAATGAATTGAGTGAATAAATATTATATATATTACACTAATAACATTCTTTAAATGAGTTATCTATAACCTAAAAATAAGAATAATAATTTATTCGACAAAACACGCATAAAAACAAAAAGTAATAAACACCCGAATAACAAGTATCAATGAAATATTACTAATAATAAGATAAGAATATGACCATATATGATATCATAACAATGCCTATGATTCTTTAATAAGTCAATGACATTATTTAAATCATTATACAGGAGGTCTGGAAACTTACGAAGCAAATCGGACCTAAGGTAAGGGAAATATTACAATCTCATTTTTATCCGAGATTGTTTATACTTTGTAATTTACTGGGGTGTATTTTATCATCCACATCCATGTTTCCTCAATATGTAATATTATTTCCAACCACATACAATTGTTTAAATCCAATTTTACCCTTCGGTGAGTTTTTATTAAAAGATATGAAAGGAATCTTTTGTCATTTTTCGTACGAGGTACTTTTTAATTTTTCCGACAAAAGTACGAGAAGAATGTTTTTTTAACTTATACGGTATGAATGGATTTTTAAAAAAATTATTTCCAAGAATCTTCCTTTATAAGTTTTCAATTTTATTTTTAATCAACTTCTTTTAGTTTAGATTTTTATGACATGTTAAGAAAGAAAAAATGTTTTTGATGTAGAAAGGATATTTTCCTCAAGAATGGAGTTCAAGTGTTTTACCAAAATTATATTCCATATAAGATAATAAAGGGTTCTATTTCTATCCCTAGTATTAAATTGATTTGATCATGTTGTGATGGAATTATTTTTATTAATTCATTTATCTTATATTAATTGTTTTATGATGTCATGATGTTTAAGAATCCCATTTTTATTACATGGGTTATGCAATGATGTATGATTTATGATTTTGTGGCACACATAAGAATGGTATCATTATGATATGGGTGGGACCTATATCTCCCTCCAATGCATTGGGTAAAGATTTAATATCTCATGAGATAGATATGGCTGGAACGGCAGGTTAAACCGGTTCAGTGAAACAGGACTGAAACGAGGAGTGAACTCGGTTCAGAAATGGACTTTGTCCACTAAGATAGTCTTGGAAATGAGTCTTGACTAATAATAAATTATTCTCTATGATTATGTGTGTATGACACAATGTTTCATGTTTTAAGTTATGATTATTGGGATTACATTTCACTACTATGATTTATCCCATGTTATGATATTATAATCTCTTTTGTAGGTTAAGATTTCCAAAATGTTATGTTCTTATGAATATGATGTGATTGATATTTCTTTTGTTTACCCTTACTGAGCATTTGAGCTCACCCTTTTATGTTTTCTTTTCCCCAGGATATAAAGAAAGGTTTTAGGTAAGAAAAAAAGGGACGATCTTTATGGAAGATGATGAAGATCTTTCACCACGATTAGAAGATTATATTCTGAGTTTCCAAAGACACTAAACTATTACGGTCCTTGTGTGTGTGTTTTGGTAATGTACTATGTATTCCGTAAAAGTAATGTAATGTCCATGTACGTCAAGCTTAGGGTCTCTACAAAAACCCTCAATGGTATGTGTGGTGGCTGAGTTGTGGTTCTGTTATGGTGGTGGGGTCCACGCTGTCCGCCCGGAAAAATCATAAGATTCATTGATTTGTTAAGCCATTTATATAGCTGAATCAGCTCCCAGTCCAGAAGACAATGTTGAAGAAAATAAAATATATATTCTAAAAAAATAAGATTAGTTAAATTTATAATTATATTTTAAAATTAATGACCAAAATACCGTTGTGGTAATAATATGTTAAAAAAATCCTGAATTAGGCACTTTTCACAATTTTGCTCATTTTCATTCTATAATCCAAATTGGACAATATTTTTATAAAACAATTAAATACATTGGTTTTATCATTTAAAAACATTAAAAATCATCATTATTTGATTAAAAATATGCACGTAAATTTTCTCTGTCAATTATATAATGATCAAGAATAAATAATGTACTACTTGTGTTTTCTATAACTTCATTTTTAAATAATGGATTTACCCATTTAAAAAGATAAATTTTATTTATAAAATATTGGGAAATTATAATTGGCACATAATCACATATCTATACTAGTTCCAGAAGAGGTTGGTGCAAGTGAGAAAGCTTTAGGTTCTCCACATTAATTTATTGGAAGAAGTAACAATGTGACACACAATTAGTGCCATTTTACTTAATACTCAGACACTAGAAATGTAATCTCATGTCATAATACATATTATATGTGAAAGGATAAATGAATCATAATGAAATATAAAAATAATGAATCAATGAGTTCCTAAAAATTAAATGGGTAATTAATAGATCCCCAAAATGATGAATTCCATCATAAGGGAGACACCAACCAAGAATGGTCTCCCCACCATATAAGGATTAAATGATTCCTCTTAACTCATCATCCTATAGATTTTCCTATATAATAGAATCAAGTAGATATGATGGAAAATAAAAACTTTTCAAGACTATACTAAAATCATCCTTCATTGTGTATATATGGAAATCATTGAAAATCCTCATATGATTCTACTCTTATTTCTATTCCATGATATTTTTGGATAAAATTTTCTATTGAGAGTGTCACAAGCTACATTACCCTTCTATAGGGTGTCTGCGATGTCAAAGTCAAATGACTGGAGTTATCCCACCCATTTCAACTTCTTGAGGTTCAGATACTTCTATCAAAATATATACCTAAATATCTTATTAACAAAAAAGATGGCAGACCTTTACTTGAAATGATAGTGAAACTTAAAATTAAGATAATACCTAAATTTTGTGAGATCTAGGACAATATATGGTTAATTTCTCTCATGTGGATGATGCTAAAGAGAACTATACAGTACAATATGATCATCCTATAAAATAAATCATTTATGACCAACACCATATGCATAAAAATATTCCGTGTAGCCATTATCTAATGCCAATAAGATAAAAATTGGAGTCAATTTCATACACCATTTCAATATATCAAAATAGGCTCAATGGTTAGATTCTCAAGTGAATTTCACCCCTTTCATGGTAATATAATACAATGATTATTTCAAAATTAAAAACCCTTGACAAAAAACTAATATAATCCATTTAGTTCTAGGAATCCACTTTTCCAAATATCGTTTAATGGTTCTTTCCATGATAATAAAACATTCACCATTTTAGGATTGACTAAGAAAAAATGTTTTGAGATAATTTACCACATGAAATTAAAATCTCATATCAATAAATTTTATTTCTATAACTTCCTAAAAATGTGGTGACTCCTCAGGATTTACAAAAACCAAATTCAAATCATCCCCATATTAAAACCCTGACCCCAGTATCCTAGATTAGGTGGTTACTTTATTGAATGGCATTAAGAAAAGATATCATATCAGCAAGGATCGATCAGTTTAGTATCCTTTAAGAACTAGATACATAAAAATTTCCCTTATTTTTAATTAAAAATAGAATATAATAAATAAAAATAAATTGCTTCCTTGAAACTTATTCAAAGATTTCATCTTCATAACCTAAGTAAGAAAAAAATAAAAGGTTGATCTCAAATGCTTAGTAAGGGTTATATATATCATAAACATTAATTAATATTAATTTAATCATAATCAATATAGGATAATAAAAATGTAAATGTAAATAATTGAAAAACACATACTATTTAATCAATAAACTAAGAATGAAAATACATCCATAGATTTTATTATAGTGAAAATAAATAGATAGTAATTAATAAATATTTAATGAAGAAATTATTAATTATTATATTTCATGTTTCTGGAAAATGAACCACAACCATGATTACCTTTCACAAGATAGTTAAATTCTATAGGAAAAAGCATGTATGATACTAGGAAACAAACATGAAGGGTTTGTCGCCAACTATTTTGTTTCATGAGACATGTTCATGTATCTAGGGGATATATAATTCTAGGCCTCACCCATCACTAAAATCACAAATCATTATTCATACATAGACTTAATTCAATAACAATATTACATAACAAAATATCTGTATTGAGTAGAGGATAAGGATTTATCAATATTTCCACAATTAAAATAACATTCAAAGAAAACACCGTATGTAAAAATGGAACATGACTTAGACAATAATCATATCAATGAAAAAATAAATATGTATATTTAATGAATTATTAAATTATTGATGATCATCAATAAAACTATCAGTATATAAACAATGTAAAATAAAATAGGTGCGTAACATAAAAAATATGCCTCAATAAATGAAAATTAAGGGGAAGTCCCACACAAGTATCATATCATTAATCAAATGATTGGATTATGTGTATTCACTATAAATCCATATAAAAAGTGGATATACAAAACAATATAATCAAAATTAAATTTTCACATAACCTTATAATTACATAATTAATGAAATATTAGTTTAACCCAATGAATGGAAATTGATTTAAGAAATCCATTACCACTTAGTAATTAGTTGAATCACATACCCCATGAAGGTAATAATTATTAAATGAGACATTGAATATCATGAATATTAAAAGACTTGTGATATGAAATATTAAATGGTAGTATGTACACCACACATAATATTTAATGGTTGAATAAGGAATATCTCTCCTAGAAGAAAAAGTGACTTGAGAAAACCCTTACCTTATGTCTGAAATCATTCTTCACTTCTGCATACTGTCAGGGATAATCAGATTAGATTAATTAATTACGTAATTAAGAAACTCTTAAACATATATTTGATTTATTATAATTTTAATAAGTTAATTTATGGTCATTCTAAAAAACTATAATGTTTATTTTAATTATTTATGGAGTATTTGTTTCATTGTTTTATGGTTGGTTCCCTTATGTATCATTATGGTTGTTCATATCAAATGGATGAAAAACAAAGAATTGGAATGAAACGATATTAATATAATTATAAGATTTAAAATGGAGTCATGTATAATTTTTTTTATAGTCTGTGTATAATTCATTACATAAAATGTTAATGATTAATGTTTAGTTTACTTTCATGGTTTTTTGATCACCATAAACTAGTTTTGCTTTATTATTTAATATTATGTATATATATTTATTCGAAAACATAAAAAAGTTATAATTTAAATATTATAATATAATTTATCTATAATAAGGGTTTTATAACCAGCCTTTATGGTTGTTATAAAAAAAATTAATTATCATCCATAAAGGCGGAGAATTGACACGTCATGAATAAAGTTTTCATTTTTGAACAAAAGGAGAAGTGATGAGATATGATGATGGAAATTAAATTATCAAAATAAAATCAATATATATATATGATACTATAGTTACCATTACGATTTTTATATGGGTATGTTTAGAGAAAATAATAAAATAAAACAAAGAAAAAGATAAAGAAGGATCATTTTACCTATTAAATATCGTCTCCATGGGAACCTCCTTGGGACACTTGGATTTGGGCTTTTAGTGAGAACAGAAGGTATTGGACGTGGGGAAGAGTCTTTAGAGGTTAATTTGGTACAATTTTGATAATATTCAATGATTAAAAGTCATTAATTGAAGGCATGGGGAGATGTGGTATTTATAGGCGAGGAGAGGGGTGTTTTTTGATTATTTTATTCATTTATTTGTTATTTTGGATCCAGAGTATCAATAATATTTCATACCATGAATAAATATACTATATAAAGTATGTTAGTTCTATCTAAGGATTTATTACCTCATACATACATAATACATGACTCAATAATACATTTATTTACTTATAATCAGAAATACCATAAATTTCCATATTTCATTATTCAACAAAAAATTCCACTATATCAAAAAATACCAAACAATCACCCTAAAAAATTTTAGATGTGTATATTTAAAAAATGGACTCTATTTTATGAAAATATTTTTACATATATGATAAATTTAATTTTTATTTAAAATCATCATTTACTCGATAATTATTGATTTCAATATAATAATAGATTTTAGAACACTTTTAAAAATTAATTATGGTCTAATGATATAATATTGTAATTATAATGAAATAAAATATTAATTTAGGAATATATTTTATGAAAATAAATTTTCTTTTATGTAATTATATTAATTATAAAATTGTAAATAAACATTTATGTTTCACAAATATACCAACACTTAATTTATCCTTTTTAAAACATCTATTTACATATTATATGATATAAATATATTATATTTTAATTTATGAGATACCTAAATTTTATTTCTACTTTCATAGGTGAGTTCATTATTCAAATGGCCATAATACTATTCATAACGTTCACATTACTATTTCAACAGCCATGTTAATATTTAATAGTATATCACGGTTCGTTTAAGCTCATTGTTACTTACTGTATAAGCTATCAAATAAGTTGAATTTATTTAAGAAGGTATACACCGTAAAATATTGGGGTGTTATATTCTTCCCTCCTTTAAAAAACTTTCCCTCCAATGTTTCATGTATATTACCTACTAAACAGTTGAGGTTGGTTCTTCAACATAAGATCATTAGGTTCCCACATTTCTTCTTCGATTTTATCGTGTCTCCAAAGAACTTTTACCAGTCGAGTATTATGAGTTCTTAATACATTATCTCTAGTTTCAATAATCTCTATATGCTCTTCAAAGTAAGATAAATCTGGTTCCAGTTCCATTTAATAATTTTTGAGTACATGCATTGGGTCTGGAATCTACATATTTAACAATGATATGTAGAACACATCATGAACTATAGAGATACTTGGTGGAATTTCATATTGGTAAGCTAGAGATCCAATTATTTCTACAATTTCAAGTGGTCTGATGTACCTGGGTCTAAGTTTCCATTTCATACAAAAAATTATTAATCCATTCCATGGAGATACTTTTATAAAGACATGATCTACCACATTAAATTCCAAATCATTTCTCTAGTTGTCCTCGTAACTATTTTTCATACTTTAAGATTATTTAATATGATACTGAATATTCCTTCCCATTTTCATTTTCTCTTCAATAAGTTCTAGTCCAATAATATTCCTTTCACCAACATCATCCCAACAAGTTAGATTATGAAATCTATTTCCATATAATGCTTAATATGGTCCCACTTTTATACTATAATGGAAAAAAATATTATTCAAAAACTCAGAAAAAGTTAAATACTAATCCAACATGCCATAAAATTCAAGTGATAATGATCTCAACATATCTTTCAATGAGAAAATAGTCCCCTCATACTGTCCTTCAGTTTGAGGGTGATAATATGTACTCAAATTAATCTTAGTATCTAGAGCCTTCAAAAGACTTTTCCAAAAAAATTATGTAAAACTAGGATCTTGATTAGAAACAATCGATATATGTGAACCATGAAGTCTTAAAAATTAATTAATATAGAGTTATTCTAGGTTCTCAAGAGGTAAATATTCTCTTATAGAAGGAAAATGTGAAAAACAAATAAGGAAATTAACAATAACACATATCATATCATTCTTTCTGTGGTATTTCGTAATCCTTTAATGAAGACCATAGTAATTTCACCTCACTTAAATTAAGGAATAAGTAGAGGTTGGATGAATCCTCTTGGATATTTCCTCTCAACCTTCACTTAATGAAAAAATATACATATTAGCGCATAGAAATTTCTTTCTTCATATTATCCTACCAAAAATGTTTTTTAGATATCTATACATCATAGTAATACCAGAGTGTATAGGGAAATTTGAGCTATAGGCCTCATCTAACAGTACCATTTTCCACTCAGTTATTTATGGAACACAAAATCTCTTTACAAATTTCAAAATTCCATCCTCATACATGAGATCTTCCAATATTTAATCCTTAATGATGTTAATTTTCTTTTAAAAATTCTCATAATTAAATTGAGGGGAGAATGTTATGGAGTCAGTTTATAAGAGGTAAGTACAGTTTTGGTATAAGGTAGAATAACAGGAAGGCATCCCCCCTTTGGAGCTCTCTTTGTAAGCATGTGTCCTCCCTCTAGCTGCAATCACATTGGATCATCGGGAAGGGGGAGGCTAGCTTCTAGGAGTGCAACTGGGGTAGCAGAATTCTCAAATGTCTAGGGTGCCCGACACCGAATCTGTCAGTCAGAGAGGCCTCCCTTCATCCTTCCTTTCTCAAGTCCATGATCAGCCCAACCCAGGAGGCGTAATTCCACGAAATCTATGTGGAAGACTCCATGGATAGGTGCATGTTCCGGTGCTCCCCTTCTGGCAGGTTCTCAGTGAAGTATTACAGGAATGGCATGTACAGGAAGCCGACAAGTGACCCCTGGGGAAAATTTATCTGGTGAAAATATATACTAGCCAATTTTAGCTTTCTCATCTGGAGGGATTGGTCTAACGCCATCTCCACGGAGTCGACTATTAAAGCTAAAGGCATTTCCTTTGCCTCAAGATGCTTTTGTTGCTCTTCCCCTAAAGAGGAGACCTCCTTCCACCTTTTCTTCCGAAGCGACTGGGATGGCCACATCTGGAACTATCTTGGGGAGTGTATTGATTTATCGGGGGTGGTCTCTTCTCTGGAGGATTTTTCCAGCGCTGGTTCGACGGGGCCTCCACCAAGCCTGAGGAGGAGGGCCAGTCGATCCTTCTAGCGGGGGTTCTGGTGTCTTTTGTAGACGCGCAACCAAGCTCGACATTCTGGGCTCTGACCCTCCCTTCATGGCCTACTTCTCCGTACAAGATTTCTCATCGCTGATCTGGTCTCCCTCCAAAATCATCATGCAGCCGCGCCCTCCCTTCGTAAATATATCAACAGCGCATGCCCCTCTGGTTACCCAGCCCCTCCAAGGTCTGGCTCCTGAGTGAGATGGCATCCCCCTTCTAACGGGTTGAAATTGAACACGGATGGGGCTTATGGTCAGGGGGTATGAGGGGAGGAGGGACTGTTTGGGACCCTTTCGGATTATTCAATCTTGCTTTCAACACCTTCTTTGGGGAGGGGGACTCCCTTGTGGCGGAGGCTAAGGCGATGCACACTGTTCTGGAAATCTGTCTTTCAAATTCTATTCCCCTCACTATAGTGGAGACCGACTCTAAGATCATTTTGGGATCCCTTAAGGGTAACATGTCCCCTCCATGGAAGATCACCTACCTCATTTGCAAATTCAAGGCAATTATCTCCAGTAATATTGAGATCCTTCACACGTGGCTGGAGGGGAACTAGCTGGATGACTTTTTGGCTACTAGTGCATCCTAGGACCACCCTCTCTTTATTTTCTCCTCCCTTGGGTCTCTTCCCCCAACTGGTGTGGATAAAGCTATCAATGACGCCCTTAGACTGCATTACTACAGGCCCCCTTGATTGTTTCTTTGGTTTTTGTCCTTTTTTTCCTTTTTGTCTTTGTTTCAGTTTTCCATGAGATAATAATGAAAAAATCATGATTAAAAAAATCATTTGAAAAAGGAGTGATTTTTCCTCTTATTTAATAATTCTCATACCCAACATTAAAAAATCCTTGAACATAGGGTCGTTCTTAGTCATCATTTGGGTTATAAGTCTGTGATCATTCCTGATTAATGAATATGATAGCTTATTTTCATTTCATAGGTGGTATTTTATTGAGAAATCATAATCCTTGTGTAATTAGATCCATTTTCCTTTCCATATTTATATTTATTTATGTGTTAAGATGTATTTAAAACTATTTCTATCTGTATATAACTCAAATCATTCACCATAGAGATAGTGTATCCATATATTCTAGTAAAATATTATAGATGCTAACTAAAGATTATGAGTTGGAAAATTTTTTCATGAATCATAAACTACCTTGATGCATAGGAAATACATTTATTATTTTTTTTAAGGATACAATCCAATCCATTCTTTAATGAATCATTGAATATAACAAAACCATCATTTCTTCATGGTAGAGTCAAAATCCAAGAATTGACTAATCTTCTCTTCAATTATTCAAAACATTCTACACATCTTTCTTTCTATACGAATTTAACCCCTTTACGTGGGAGATTGGTTAATGATTTATCCAATGAGGAAAAATTCTAAATGAAATGACAATAGTAACTTTATAAACTAATAAAACTAAGTTCCTTATTTTTGTTCATTGGCATAGTCCATTCTTGGATTTTCATTATCATTATCAGATTAATTGATATTCCATCCTTAATGGAAATATGGTCATGAAAAAGTTTTCTTAAAGCCATAATTCACAGTTGCTAAATGTTTCATATAAATATTTTCTTCTGAGAGTCTCAAGAATGATCCTTAAGTGATTATATTGGTCCAAATAGATTTTTAGAATACACCTGAATATCATCTATGAATGATATAAAAAATTATTCCATATATTCCATATATACTCTATTAACTATATTCATGATTACTGAGTGTGAATTAGTCAATCAAAAATTCATTACTATAAACTTATAATGTCTATTCATCATCTGAAAAACTATCTTTAGCATATATTCCTTCTTTATTCATAATTAATTATTCCTAGAATGAAGGTCAATGTTCAAAAAATATTGAGCTTCATGAATTTGATCATATAAATCATCAATGAGAGGAAGAAGATACATTTTCTTTATTGTAATAATATTGATTTCTCTATAGTCAAAGCACTGCCCCATGGCTCCATCTTTCTTCTTAACAAAGAGAACATGGGATCCCATTATAGAAACATTAGGAGAATAAATCCATTATTACTCAATTACTATAGTTGTTTCTTTAGATAAACTAATTCTATAGTGTCTATTCTATAAGGAGTCTTTCATATTGTTCTTGTATTAGGTATTAAATAAATGGTAAAATCAAATTCACATTCTTGGGGCTGTCCAGGTAATTACACTGGAAATATTACAATTTATTCATGTACAATCGGTATGTCCTATATTTTAAGACTAATTTACTCATCCCTAGTTTTTTTCTCTTCATCACTTGGAATTTCATTCAGTGGAGCTATTGGGGGTGGATCAAGATAACAATTAAATGATGAAGTTATTTTTCTAAAAGTAAGGAATTCTACATCTTCCCCACAAATCATGATTTCCTTCTTCTTGTAATAAATTTTCACATCATATTTGGAAGTCTAGTCCATACTAAGGATTATATCCAAATAAAACATATATATGATTATATGGTTAGAAAATAATGCATTTTTATTTTCCATAATTGGGACTTCCTAACACATCTTTGCTGCAATAATGATTTCCTTAAAAGTTTTGACTGATAACTACCTTATTAAATAAAATGGGAAATATCTGATTTTCTATAAAAACGTAATGGGTATTAAATAGTTTTTTGGTCTAGAATCAAATAAATCGTTGGATAAATTTGAATATGGGATTAATGTACCTTCCAACACATCATTGGGTATATCCACTTCAGTTGTGGTGATGGAATAAGCTTAGTTATCTCCCCTTGGCCTCTTCTTTAGTAGATTCCCATGATGATTATTACATTGATTTGAGTAATTCCCTATTTATGTATAAGTTAATCCTTGACCACCATTGATTTTTTTCTCCCCCATGCATTTATTATCTTTATGATCCTTTTCTAAATATTTATAACAAACTCTAATTCCATCCAAGCACTCCCCTAGATGATTCTTTCCATAATTTTCACATAATGGGAGTTTCTTCATTACCCTCTTCTTCTTTCATGATTTACCTTTTTTATTGATATCAGAGGACCAATTATTCTCTTAATTTCCCTAGGACATGTAGGATCTAGAAAATTCTTTCTCCATTTAGATGTCACTTAATAATATTTCATCATCTGATGAAAATGTTTGAGAATTCAGTTCCCATTGAAGACATGGATTATGAACTTAAAATAAATGATCAATATTGTTTTCCAAATCATGTATGTATTATTTAGTAAAAATTTCTAGTCCTGGGAAGGTATCCTAATACCCTAGAACCCTCTATTATTCCTTTTTCATTAAGTTAAGGAATTTTCTATTTATTTCCATTCATTGCACACAAGGTAGATATTTTTTGAAGGATGTTTGTTTAAAATAATTTTATTCTATGTGTTATATTTAATCTTCCTAGATAGAATTTTCGATCAAATACCACAATTGATCATCATCTATCTTAAAGAAATACACCTCTAGTATAACCCTTTCCCTTTCAACACATACCAATTCCAGAAATACCTTTGCAAGGGACATGATCCATTTCTCAGCTACCATAGATTAGTAGTCCCACAAAAAGATTGAGGATTATACCACATAAAATAATGAAACAAAGGTGTATCATGTCATGAAGCATCATTTTGGTCGATTTTAGTATGGTTGTTCATCAAAACCTGACTAAGCTATCCTAACATGGTCATGATCTTTTCAACTCAAACACTGACTAAATTTTCTTTCTTACTGGGGAAACCCCTGCATTATCAATGGGTATTGATTCTATTACTTACATTAGGTGTCATCACTAAATAATAGAAAACATTAGTATAGATCATAATATTCATGAGTATTGAGACAAAAAATCACTATAAGTAATTATTATAATTCTCATGTTTATTTAAAATATAGTTCACAAGGTTTCTATTAAACCTACTCTGATACCAACTATAACAACCCTGACCCTAGTTTCCTAGAGTCTTTGGTTGTTTTACTAAAATGACATAGATAAGAGAGATCACATCAACTAGGATCAATTAGTTTATAGTCCTTGAAGAACTATATACATACATGGTACCCTAATTAAATTATTAATTAAACATATAACATAAAAAATGAAAATAAATTCTTTCCTTGAAACTTATTCATGGATTTTATCATCAGAACCTCAGGACGAAAAACATATAAAAGGGTGAGAAAAAATGGTGAGTAAGGGATACATAAAAATGAAAAATGAATCAATAACATGTTAATCATAATAAATAAGGCATAATCAATATGTAATAGTAAATAACAAAAAAATATATCCCATTTAACAAATAAACTGATAATTAAAATGTAGCCATCTATTTTTTTAGAGAGATAATATCAGGGATAATGATAAATGAATACCGAATGAAGTAAATTATTATCTATTGGATGTCATGTATTATGAAAATGAACCACTACCTCTAATACATTTCACAATACGGTTTAATCATATGGTTAGAAACCCATCTGATTCTACTTGGAAATAAGTGAGAAGGGATTGTCAGCAAATTTTTGGTCTCATGAGTCATGTCAATTATTTGAGGGGCTATATAATCCAAGGATCCACCCATCCCTGCATGTCCAAATAATTATTCATAAATATATATAATTCAAGAAAAATATTCCTTATAAATATATCCATATTTAGTAGAGGATATGAATTTATCAATATTTCCTTAGTTAAAATTACATTCAAAGAAAATATCGTATGTAAAAATGGTATAGATGATAGACAATAATAATATCAATGATAAAATAAATATGTTTATTTAATTAAATATTCAATTATTTAATAACATTAATAAAAGTTTTAGTATATACACCATGGAAAAGAAAATTGGTTCATAACATCAAAAATGTGCCTCAACAAAATAAAATTGAGACGAAGTCTCAGACGATGATCATATCATTAATCAAATGAATCAGTTATATGTATTCACTTAAAATCCAAATAAAAAGGTTTAAATAAAACATAATATATTCAAAATTAACTTTACACATAACCTTATAATGACATATTAAATGAAATATATGTTTAACCTAACGAATGAAAATTGAGTTAATAATCCCTTACCATTTTCTAACCAGTCGAATCGTATTCCCCAAGAAAGTAATAGTAATAAAATAAAATAGTGAATACCATGAATATAAATAGATTTGGTATATAATATATAAATGGTAAAAATTTACACCACACATAATAAATAAGGTTTGAATAATGAATATATCTCACATAAGTAATATTGAGATGAGAAAACCCTTAATTATTCACGAAAGTGTTCTACACTTGTAATTAATATCCAAGATAACCAAATTAGATTAATTATTTACTTAATAAAGAACCTATTAAACATATATTTGATTTATTATAATTTTATTAAGTTCATTTATGGCCTTTATGATGAGTTATAATGTTTAATTTTGTTTTTCTGGGAGCCTTTGTTTCATGGTTTTATAGTCAGTTGCCTTATATATAATTATGGGAGTTCTTGTAAAATAGAAGTTAAATGTCATAAGTGGAATGAAATGATATTAATATACTTACAGTTTTTTAAATAGTCTTATATACCATTTTTTATATGTTATGATGTATATTCTTTAGATAAAACATTAATTATAAATGTTTTGTTTTTTTAGTGGTTGTTCGGTCATCATGAACTAGTTTTATTTTATTATTTAATATTATGTGTATATATTAGTTCCAAAATATAAAACAAGTTATAATATTCATATTATAATATTATTTAGATATAATAATTGTTTTAAAACCAAATTTTATGTAGATAATGTAAAAAAAACTCATTGTCCATAAAGGCGGTGAATTAACATGTCACAGAGGTCTTTTTCATTTTTTGAATCAAAGGAGAAGGGAAGAGATTTGATGAAGGACATTACATTAGAAAAATAATATTCCAATATATATATATATATATAACCTTATTTATCAATCCAATTTCTATAGAGGAATTTGAGGATATAAAAAGAAAATAAATAAATTAAAAGATAAAGAAAGAGGATTTTACAGCTGGAATATCATCTCCTTGGGAACCTACTTAAGATAGTTGGATTTGGTATTATGGTAAGACCAGTAGATCATGGATGTGGGTAAGAGGCTTGGGAACTGAATTTTTAATAATTTAGTAAATATTCAATTCCTAGAATGTGTGATCATAACGTGCGATAAGTGATGGTATTTATAGGGGAGGATAGGGGAGGAGAGGGGTGATTTTTTATTATTTTATTCCTCTGTTTATTATTTAGGTTCAAAACTGTAAATATTGTTCATTATCCTGACTAAATACAGTAAATAGAGAATTTAATTCTAAATTAGGGTTTATTACCTAATACATATATAATCAATGACTCAATAATTAATTAATTTACCAATAAGGATAAATATCGTAAATGTTCATATTTCTCAATTCACTAAAAATTCCACTATTTTAGAGAAATCCCAAAAAAAATAACCCCAACCATTTCTCAAAATGTGGATTTCAAAAATGGACTCCATTTTATGAAAATAATTTCCAAGATATGAGAAATTTATTTTCTAATTAAAATCATATTTTATTCAAAAAATATTGATTTCAATATTACAACCTATTTTAAGACACTTTGAAAAATTAATTACGGTCTCATAACACTATCTTATAAATATAATAAAAGATAATATTAATTCATGAATCTATTTTATGAAAATAAATATTCTTTTAAATCATTATATTAATTATATAATTGTAAATAAACATTTACATTTCCCAAAAATACAAAAACTTAATTTATCATTTTTTAAACATTTATTTAATTATTATATGATATAAAAATAACATATTTTCATTTATGAGATGCTAAAATTTTGTTTAAACTTTAATAATTTAGGTTATTATTTTGATGTCCACACTACTATTCCTAATAGTCACATTACTATTCTAATGGTAATGTTAATATTTGATAGTATATCACAGTTCATTTAATCTTAGTGTACCATGCCACATAAGCTATCAAATAAATTGAACTTATTTAAGAAGATACATATCATAAAATATTGGGGTGTAATACCTCACACTCATGATTAGTCTTGAGTAAACTGGGATATCATCCATGAATTCTACAGTAAAGGTATATATATATATAATAGTGGAATATCTATTACACCAATGCCATTAATATAAAAGGATATTTAGTTGGACCAAATGGAAATAAAAGATATTTATAATAGACATACTATCTCCTGAAGGTGGTCTTTGGGATTTAAAATTCCTAAACCCTAAGCTGATGATAACCACACCAAAGATTAATTTTTGAAAACCAATTTTCCCCTTTAAATAATCAAACAATTTATTGACACATGGAAAGGGATAGTTATTCTTAACAGTTATTAGATTCAATTTATGAGCGTCCAAGAAAGGGAAATATGAACTCTAAGCCCTCTTGTAAAATATAATGGGGGATAAACATGATGAAACACTAGGGATAACAAATCCCTTCTATATCTGGTCATCCATCTGGATCTTGATCTCTTCCTGAATAGTTTGTTCCATATGATAATTGTTTTGGGAAATTGGCTGTGTATCCCTCACCAGTTAAATCGATAACTCTTACATGTTTTTTAAAAGGAATATTTAAGAAGTAATCTTGGAAAATATTAGGGAAATATTGAATATCCATGGTAAGATTACCATGAGAAGATATTTCAAAATGATCAACTATAATGGAAGACAAAAAATCCTGAGAATTAGGGGAAAAGGTCATGTATTACTAGACCTTAGAAAACACTCACCCTAAAACACATGAGATATCCTGTTAATAGTAAGGAACAAAACATGTTGATGATAACAAACAATATTAGATCAGGGATTAGCTTGAAAATTTATCTCTTGGATTCTATCAAAAATATCTTTACCAAAAACCATAAAATCCCAGACCAACTCCACATTAGATATTGAAATAGAATATGAAGAAAAATGAAACCCCTTCCCTTTCAACTTTACAAGAGGCATATTTATATCTATAAAAATGGAAACGAGATCCATTGAAAGTTTCAACACATCCATAAAACATATAGATATAAATGAGTGTAAGGATCCTATGCCAAATTGCAGAGTTTATATAGAATATTTGAGAAAAATGGTACCTATATATGTAGTTATTCACGTATAAACATAGACTATAAACTCATCAATTGTGTAAATATTATTCACTCTATAGTCCTACAGCTAGAGACCTATTGAATTTGAATCTTCTGACAATTCCATATTGGAATTTTGGAAATGAATATCCCTTTCCATGCTAGGGCATAGAAAGATATTAAAAGAATCTATATAGATGGCCTCAATGGCCACAAGCACTTTAGTTCTTCAGAGGTGTGGGGAATGATTATTGAGGTCTCCCTACCTTTCAACATCAATAGAAATTCAACAATAAAACAATGGATACTTATGATATAGTATAGGATGGTCTCTATTGAGAACTACCTCCTCCACCCTTTTTAATGTCATTCTGCTTCCTCTTATTCCAATATGCACCTCTAGAAACAACATTGGGTGAAAGGGAATTCTTAATGAATTCCATATCTCTATCTATATCAATTTTATCAATCATATCCATGTCTATAATATCAACATTGGCTGAATGATTCAGTAAATATACCTAAAATTGGAGGTTGGGTCTCAAAAATTATATATATTTATAATCCTTTATCTGATAATTCATTACCACATCTATAGGAAAACGAACTAACTTGGTAAAATATTTTTTTTAATTTGACACTGAACACTTTCCTTATGGGAAGGAGAGGTATTCCATATACTTCTCCATCATCGAGTATTTTAAATATATTTACTATAATAAAATGGTCATGAATCATTTAGAATCTAATCCCACATTTGAATTCACCCAAACCATAAAAACAAACTACCTCTTTCTAGTACCCTCGAGTATGAACATCACACACATTACCATGATAAATTTTGGTGTATCCTGTAATTCAAAGACCTGGTATATTTTTTTCCAATGAGTGATATTCCTCATGAGGTGTATTAGAAGTGTTAAAATATAGGGTCTCCTATCATAGGACCTCTCATTCTTGATCCTTATCTTCTCTAGCACCTACTTTTTCCTTAAGAAATTAGTTCGGAATATATAGTACATTCTGGTCCATAGATAAAACTACACTCATGATATCCTCTAGTACATTTTGATCAAGTGGAAGATTCCCTGAAGAATTATTTCCCATGACACCTTTCTATGGAATCCTTGGAATACATCTTAGAGGAATGATTTTTCATACAAAAAAATTATAGAAATTATTAGTCAACAAAAAAAATCTTATATTAATCTTAGTATATCATAAGAGTGAACAATGACTTTGATCAAAATCCAACATAAGAGGCACACATCTCAATATCCCATTGTTACATAAGGATTGTTGGGATGAGATATTTCTAGGATCTTTCTCACAACATACACCTCATGTTTCAAAAATATTATATTTGTTCTACCAAAAATCTCAAAACAATAACACCTGAGTATATACTACCCTTTCGTATAAAAGTTTTGTGACTCTAACATGACAACCCATCCAACTCAGATCCAAAAAGGATAGTGAGAAGACCCAAAGGGTATTCCTGATCCCCATGGTATGGTCACTAACCCCATAAAATGATAACTTGAGGGAATTATTTTCCCATCCTGAAACTAGATACATGGGATATAAAAAGATATAGATAAACAAAAATAAAAATTACCATAGTCAAAAGAAAAAAATGGTAATAATACAACCATAGTAGTAAGATAAAAAAAATCTAAATAACCCAAAAATAAAAAAAAAACAACCAAAATTATTGATACCTACTCCATGTGATATGTGGGAAACATCCCACTATCTCCCTACAAGCTATAAAATCTCACCTCACCACCTCAATACAATTCCTTACAATTTCCCACATCAGAAAAAATAATGTCTACAATCCCATGAGGGAGTGTAAATGGTTTGATCTAAAAAGGATAAATACTATCTCACCCAATTGTTTCATAATAAGTCTCTATCAAAAAATATTATAATGCTCAATGTAAAAAAAATAGGTCAATTTTAAGTAGTTATCAAATTTATATAAAATTTACGGCAAAAAAATACCCTTTGTTTAGTTATTTAAAAAATCCAAATAACATGGTTTAAATGAATATTTTAAGTAAACAAATTTACATTTATCAAATCATTCATCATATCATATCAAATCCAATACTATGAAAAGAAAAAAATATTGGTGATCACCCCTAGGCTAATATAGGATTTGGATGGATAGGTCACTCGTACCTTAATAATAATCATTAATAGAGTACATATAAGTCTCTAGATCCAATGGTTCTACAATCTAGGGATATAGGTACACCCTATAAATAGAACCCCCTACAATTTCTAGATCTGGTACTTACATCCAATTCATTTATGATCTAGGAATAGAGGTTCACCCCATAAGGTGAACCCCAAACAATGTCAAAGAATAAGGCCCAACACTATAACCCCTTCTAATTACCCAAGTCTCTCATGTGATACATATAATAAATAATTTTTAATGGTACTATCACTTTTCTCAAACATTTTACAAACAACCCCTTCTTTTAATTTAAATTTTAATTTTAAAATCAAATTCAAAAACTATTTCAGAATGCTTCCAAATCCTCTTTAAATTTCCAAAATAAAGAGAAAGACATGTTTTATCAAAACCCCAATTATTCATACATATTAAAAAATTAATGAACCATAAAAATAATCATTTTTAAAACCATTTAGAAAACCAAGATAATTCAATGTTAATCAAACATATGCTAAAGATGAAACCTCCTACCTAAAACTTGGGTTGCACGCCATCTATAATGGGATCCGCTCACTAAAAGGAATGGAAATTAAAACAATAAATAGAGGGGGACCTAAAAATTTATTCTCATGACTTAGAATAAAATTACATAATAAAACACTCAGTAGAGAAGAAATATCAACACATACCTCAAAGATAACACACATTGTACCACAACTATCAAGTGATCCACCAGTGAGGATATAAGCATAGAATAGATATATGAGAAACAATAAAAGAAACATCAAATTATTAATAGATTCAATCAATATGGAATGTACCCACTAAAATTTCTAATATAAAAGGATGAAATGATAAGGATTTGATTAAACTTACCAAAGTGTCAATAACTAATAAAATCAAGATTTAAGAAAAAAGAGGATAAGATCTATTGTTCTACGAATTCCAAGTAAAGGTATATCTAATAGAACTTGTCTGATTAGGTTTTTAAAAGATAGATTAAGAGTTTAATTAGGATATTATGGGGATTAAAATTATTAAACTGCCCTTAATTATCCTTGTATGAGGTTACCCACTACTCAGTATTGGCCACTATAGATGTGTTGTGGCTACTGACTGGAATATTATCTAGTAGGTGGAGGACCACTAGAATTTCAATGGTAACAAGTAGAATACCTATAGACTGGGTTACCAATAGCTAGTTGGTGTACTCCCACCTACTATCCAGTGGGGACCTATAGCCTATAATGGACCTATCAAAAGCCACATTATAGCTGATATCCTTCTATAGCAACCATCAAGGTAAAATAGCCTACAAAATATTTGTATCACCATAAACACCACGTGAACCTGAAATAAATCCTCTTATACTCAATGTTTTTTTACCTTTGATTGGAATGTTATAGTTTAAACCATTAAATACTATTCTATTTTTAATGCATTTAGGATATTCACTTTCTTCTGCATTTTTGGATTTTTAAAGGAATTTAAAGATTAGATGAGATATTTGTAAGTGGTATTTATATATGATTAAGTGTGAGGTGTCCATGAAAGAACACAATTTTCCATTATATTATAACTTATTATATGTATATCAAAGAAGATAACAATTTTTCTATGATTTTTACTTATAAAGATGGTGGACTCTATCATATTCCATGGTTTTCTCATTATGATTAATTATAAAGGAATTTATAGAGTTGTTTTGGAAAAATTTTTTGAAGAAATCATACCATTAAAAGGTCATGGTTATCCCTTGATGGAATAATGAATCACATAGAGTATAAATTATATGATGGATCTTCTGTAAACTTTTGACGAACAAGGAATTTTTTATTGGCTATAATATTTCATTCTCTCTAAGGGATTGAGATCTCTCACAATAACTATTCAAATTAATGGAATGGTGGAATGAAACTATTTATAGAGTATATATGGATTTTTCCTATAATTTAATGTTTAAAACCTAATATCCATGTTTATATATATATAAATCTGTGATTTCATGTTGTGTCCTATAATAAATCTTGAGAAGATATCATTATGATTGGAGTGGATATTGATATATCATATTCTTATCACTTTAAAGATGAATACTAAACAAGTTGATTACGGTCCAATGAGAATAAATGAGGGAATGTTATTGCATCATATTATGAGTGAGATTAAAAACACTGGATTCTATAAAGAATAAAGTGGGTTTATAGACATAGAATTGACTAGAATTTTCAAAATACTATATTTGATGAAATCAAGGAAAAAATAATTATGCCACATAATGATTAAAATGTGATGAATTTTTTGAAATATTTCATTGATTCTATGATCTTCTAATCATGTGGAAATTACTTTAGGATGAATGACTTTTTTATTTTATGTTAGATGAATCAATGAAATATTCACATGTTTTACTATGATCTGTAGATGATAATGGAATTATTTACACTTATTTAAATACCACACTCTAAAAACAAAAATTTTTCATCAATTTTTTTTCTTGAGTATTTATGATGTCCACTATCCCCCATTATGAGAATCATGTAAACATTTTTTTTAGTACAATATTTGTATATAAGGGTATCAAACCACAAGATATGATTCCATGTGGTTGGATGATTACTTAAACTGAAATCTCCTTGGACACATCATTATATACTTATCCATTTTCCCCTTTTTTGAGGCATGGTGTGAAAGGAAACCCTTTAACATAATGAACTATTAGACATTATGTAAGGTAAGTGTGTATTCTTTAAATCTATTGGGATATTTCATCTAAATAATATAAATATTAATTTAACATAATCTTAATCCATGAAGTTAAAATTTTACACCATAATATTTTATACTATGTTGTGATTATGAGTGTCACGCCATGATTGAGTTATTTAAAAAAATATCCCGATATCATTTTATCTTTCTCTTGTAATTGAAAATAGGAATTAAATCTCTATATATTAGTTAAAAACAAGAAATCATTGAATAATTATTTAATCAAGACAATGTATGATGAAATACAAGGAGATCTTGGACTCATTTGATTGCTGAGATCCTTAATTATGATATAGAGATATGTAACATTTCTATAGAACAGCCAATCTAACTGTAGTGAAAGATCCACTTTTATAGATTGATTTATATGATGATTCTATTAAAGGATAAGATAATCATTAAGTGGTTAATTATAAAGAGTGCGTCACCCACCTATTTCATTTTCAAGAGAAGAAAAAGAGTTTATTCCAAGTCCAATTTCTAGGTACACTTGAGGAAAATATAGGAATTCATGGATATGCTTGAGTGATTTGTTTTTGAAAATTTATATTCCTTTAATATATTTTGTGTTATCTTAAGATTATAGGACTATCTTCTTGCTACACTCATCCCTTCATTAATCATCCACAACATCACGATGAAGTGGACAATGATATGATAATTTCTTTACCACAAGGATAAAACTAATTAATAAAAATATTGTTGTGAACCTCATAACCCTTGTGACGTATGCCTTAGATATCTCACACTTCAAAATCATCATATTTATTAAATTTATGGCCATGTAATCCCTACACTAACCATTGATATATGAAACAAGTTTTGTATTGGATAAAATGGTAAAATATTCTATTATCCTTCCACCATTCATTCGCTTCTATCTCTCCATTGGAGGAAATATCCAATATATGACCTACAACATTACACATACATATTATATTATCATATTAAGGATCAAATAATGAAATTAATGGAATGTGATTTACCATTATACATTAAAAAAAATGTTTCCCCTAGGGTGTTAATGAATGTAATTTAATAATCATGTTGATTAGCTATTGGTGTTAAAGTGTGGTATTTAACGTTGTTCAGAAACACCAGATTTTTTAGTGTGGATTGGTAAGGACTCACTTTATCCTCACATTATTGAGTCACATATGAGACCTAAATGGGTTTCAAGAATATATTATAAGTCATATAGAATTCCTTCCCATAAAAATCATTTTATAGTCATGGGTTGTGAGCCCACAGTAGTGAGCCATGGGAAGAACAAAGCTATGAGGGAAGTGCTACCAAAGATAAAAAAAACTATTTATGGATTGTTTATTGATCGAAACCTATATGATGTATCAGATATGGTAAAATTGTCAATACTTAGGGTATGAACATATATATATATTATTGTACATTAAAAGAAGTGTGTTCCCTAGGTTGTTTTTGATATGGGTTTAACAACCATGCTTATCACCTATAGGGGGTGCAGCATGTCTTGTAAATCAATTCCACAACACATGGTGGTGTGGCATGGAATATTATAGATATAATGTAACCCCCCCCCCCTTCTCGAATACTACATGTTTCATGGAGTATTTTCATAATATTATTATAAGTCCTAATATAAATCTTCCTCTTAAAAATCCATTTTCTTGTCATGAGTTTTGATCCTGAGTCCATGAGACCTTAGATGAAAAATTCCCTGAGTGAAGTACTCCCAAAGTGAAAAATATTGGGGTGGAGAGGAGGATGGTCAAACCTAGCATCTGGTATCTGATCATGGGATAAGTTTTACCACAGTAACCTTTTCCCCCACCTTTGAGTGGCCTTGCTCTTGATTCTCTCCCAAACTAGGGATCCTTCAGTGGTGATTTGTATGGGAGGCATGTGTGCTTCTCTTTGGTGTCATCTCCCCATCCCCTAATTCCATACATACCTCCCCTCCTTTCCTCTATTCTTATTCCTAATTACTCTATATTTCTTGTTTTTTATCATTATATTCTTCCCCCACTCTTTCTCTCTTCTATATGCAGTCTCGGTTCCCTATTGAAGACCCACTGGTTCTTCCTCTACTCATTCCTTCTAGTTACCACATTTCTGACCTCATTCTAGTCTAGGGTGTTGGTTTTCTTAGGGAGGTTTTGGATGTGTAGGTTGAATTTTTTGTGTTTCCCAATATATTTACTTGTGTTGGGTGTCTTTTTTTTGGTTTCCACTTTCATGGAGGTCAATGCTTCTATATTGTGTTGATGGTGTTCTATTCTTTTGACTGTGGATTTGATGGTTGGGGTTGGTTATTTTGGTGAGGGAAACCTTTTTTGTGGAGACCATGACACTTAAAACTCTACACTAGCTTCTTGAACCTTCATAGATCTCCCAGCTGGTCTGCTTTAATGGTTTTAATAGGCTTTTGGAGGTTTTTTTTTTTTAATCAACAGTGTTCAAGGTGGAATTTCTTTCATTTACATCAATCTATGTCATGTTTTTTCATATTTTCATTATATTTTATTTGATGAAAAGGGTTTTCTAGCACTGGTTTTCTTATTGTCTAATTTTTGTTGGAATTTTGGGTCTCATGAAGAGCATGGCTTACCCATGTTAAGGCAGCCTGGTATTCATCATTGAATATGATGATGTTCATAGAATATATGATGATTTTTGTGATTTTAAGGTGAAATCATGATATTGTGATGGTGAATTTGAAGGTGTCTATGGTGATAGCGTTTGAATCTCTAGTGGGGTGTCTGTTGGGGGTTATCCACAAGTAGTGGTGATGAGTTTAACTCCCACTAACTACAAAAGTGACCTTAGGTTTCCCTCATCAATTATGAAGGTTTTTATCTTGTGACAATGATGATGAAGTTATGTTATGGTGTCTTCTAATTACCTATAATTTCATGATGACGATTGGTTGATTTTGAATCAGGGAATGTGGATCGAGGTGAATCACAGCCCAAGGTGATGTTATGTGGTATTTTTATAATGACATTTCTTATTTTATGAATTTGAACTTGGATTTTGGATTTTGATGTTTTGGGTTGGATTTTGAATCATCTTGGATGTTAATTTTGGTGTTATTTGAAATTTTTTATTCATTATTGTGAGGTTCCCACTCTACCATAAAGAGATTTATTCGGAAAATGAAAAAAAAAATATTTGAGGATGATGGAAAACATAAACACATTGGGAATACACTGAGGGGTTTATTATCTGTCATTAAAAGTAGGGTATTCTTGATAGGTGTTTAATAGCCATGCTTCTTCGCAGTAGGGGTTGTATCCTGAACTCAAAATTTTCTTCGTACCACATAGTGTTTTGTGAAGGATGAGTTTCAAGATAAGGTGATGTGGAGCCTTCTTTTTGACCTCATTGAAACCCCTAGAAGTGGAGGAATAGGGATTTTAAACCCATATCAAAAACACCCTAGATCACACAAAAAATTTAATATCAATCATTTACACTTTTTTCTAGTCAATTTTTTCTGTTAAAAAATCACTTCCACTCATCAATTTTAATATTAATTTAGTTTAATTTGATTATTTCAAAATTTTGACCAATGAAAAATGTACAGAATAATAAAATAGAGTAGAAATGTAAAGAAACAATATTTTAGGATAATAAATTTATTTTTGATATCTTATACAACAAACAACACTGAACTTAGATGAGAATGTAATTCCATGAGACTTTGTGATATATTTATTTTTAAATAAATTTAATCTCTTCGATGGATTATAGTTCATAAAACCGTAATATTTTTATATTTTATATCATATGGTATATGAAATATTGAGTTTCTCAATTATTATATACAAGACTGAGATTATTTGTGTTAAATGAAAAAATGAGTTTCTTCTAATCATTGTGTAGCGTGAAAAGCCGAGTTTTAGAGAAAAATAATATATTAATTAACATGAAAATTATTGTTTATCCATTAGAATGTATAAGAAGTATAATATTAATAAACATATGAATATATATAATTTAAAAATGTTTTTTATATATCTATTGATTATAAATAAAAAAATATTCATTTAAAGGAAAAATACATGTCTTTTGAAATGCGGTATTTTCTAAAAGATGGTTTCATCAGGCATTATACAGGTAATTTTAAATTAATTATTTACAATTTTATAAAATTTTATGGGAAAAATATAATTTATTTAAATTAAAATACCAAAATTATCTTAGGGTTCTTTTTGAGTTTCTTCAGTGAAGTTTCATTTTTTTGATTAATAGTGAAAAATGTGGAATTTTAATTGAAAACTACCTTTTCATTTTAAACATTTATTGTGTTAAATTATATGAATAATTAGTTTTAAAGAAAAAATATTTCAATATTATTCCAATTAATCCTATTTAGGTCATTGTGAAAAATTTAATATTTAATTTAGATAAAAAAACATTTTAATCTTTTGGACATTTTCTCTTTAAAAACACATTGTCTCACTGTATCTATATTATTAATTTTAAATAAAATTATTCTACTTATTTGTGATAAATTTATACAAATAGATTTTATATCTGGAATCATAATATTTTATGTTATCAAATAATGTCAATTTAATTATTTTAACAATTTTTTATTAAAAACAGTTAAAACTAAATACAACGGTTATTGTTAAAATAGGGTATTGTGCATTATATGAATTTGTATTGAAATTAATTTTAAAAACACATTAGTTTTTTATTTAATAAATATTATTTTATTCTTAGAATAAATAAGTATAAATTATCTAAAATCACTCCTTTTAATTATATGATTAAATTGTAAATTACCTAGGTAAATAAAAATATACGAGTTATCGTGGAAAAAAACATAAAGGGTAAAATTGATTAAACATAAATACTAAAGAATAACATTAAAATAATTATCTCTTTATATGTTTAATAGGTTTTTATCAACCACATATAGACTAAAATACATTATGGTTTCATTTTAAAGTCACTCTAGGTAAGAGAGACCTCCCAATAGTGAATGTTTTTGGGTATTTTCCGGGATTTCATTCCTCCACTATTATAAAAGGGAATTCACTCACATCACTTACTCACATATATAAATCCATTTTTTTTACTAAAAACTACTAAAATAGATTCCAAAATACCATATCCTCCCCAAAAAATCCTTAGTAGGGAAATAAACCCACCCTATCAATGTTTTGGGTACAACCTAAGGAGGATAACAGAAGAATATACAACGTTCATCCATGAGGGTTTTTATTTTATTTCTTTCACCACCACATTCAATTATTATTATTATACTATGATGATATAATAAACTAAGTATATTCTATATAATTAAATTTTTTATTATTTTGTTGTTACCTAAAACCACTCACACTTCCATAAAATGGGGTACAAAATCATCATTCGTGTGTACGATGGACTGTTGCCTCGTGAAACGATGTCCTTCATGTTTCCATTGACACCTATCATGGTTGGGTATGATGATTGATTTAATATTTATATAAGATATTTATAACATAATTATACCTATGGAGACATAATATCATAAATAACTTTTTATGACCGATTTCATAAGGGATATGATAACGTCGCTCGTGTATACAGCATACCACTGCCATGTGAAGCGATGTGATTAATTTTTCACTAACGTGTTACATGGAATGTAATATTGGTAAATATAATAAATATATGTGATATAGATGAAATATTGATGATATTAATGAAATATATATATAATTATTTAAATAAAATATATCATTTCTTTAAGTTTTCACTCACTAAAAAGCGATAACATCATTCATGGACGTGCGGATTCTCACCTCCTCAAAGCGGTGTGATTCCTTTTTTTATCACCTCAACCATAAAATGGTATATATAATTACATATGATTAAATAATTGTTGGAACCACTTTGTGTATAAGTTTGTATTTGTTGTCAATAGTTGTCAATGCAGATCAAAATGAAGGAGATCAAGAAGTACTCCAATGAAATGGAGGAATGGAAGATCAAAATGAAGGAGATCATGAAGTACTCCGATGAAGTAAGAGGAATAGTGATTCAGACGATTGTTGTACTAATCGTAAGTTCAAAGAACGTGTGTTAAAGGTGATACATTTTTTACAAAAATTAAGAATGTGAGGTGTAATCCATCTGAGGATCCATCTGAGGATCCATCTGAGGATGATTAAAGAAGAATGGGGTTTTTGGATGAAGTCGATGCAATTCCTCCTTAATTGCATGAGAACCATGGGATTTGATAAAGACAATGAAATTCCTCATTATTGCATGAGAACAATGAGTTTTAATGAAGACCATGAAATTACTCATGAGTGCATGAGAACCATGCAAGAGACTTCTTGACGAATTGACTCATATGATTTGCATGAAGTAGATAATGACGGCTGAAGAAGAAGACAATGTGCAAGGGATTGGACTAATGAGATGGTCGTGCACATCACATTGTATTAGAAGATGATGATTCTAAAGTTGTTCCTTCAAAGAATACATATCATGATAGTGGAGTTTGTGATGACATTAGAAGAGTTGCTGAAGGATTTAGATCACCGAGAAGAAGTGTTTTTGAGGTGATTGTTCTTGTTGACAAAGCAAACAAACGACATAAAATTTTATTGACAAAATGGATTTCATGATGGAATGTCGAGTTCAAGAGTTGTGGTCAATGATTAATGTTTGTTTCAAGAATGTTTACAGAGGAATGAATGATCTGGAGGAGGTACAAAAAGAGCAGATACAAAGTGGCGCCGTTTTCCAGTGTGCCAAATTTCAGGGCCTCAAAATCAACCAATGAAGAAAAGTGATTTTGGAAAAGGGACATGTGCGCCGTACACTTGAAGGAGAGGAAACTTGCGCGAAACATGTTTTTGAGAATCAGAACATCAAAATATGGCAAAGGGATAAGAGTCGTGCAAGTTTTGGTTAGGTCGCGCAAGTGGACTTGCGCGCTGGATGCCTAGGAGGATTGGAACTTGCGCGCCTATTGCTTTCCAAGAACAAAACTTCAAAATATGGAAAATTAAAGAAGGTCTCACAAGTATTGGTTGGGTCGCACAAGTGAGTTGCGCGACAGAGGCCAGGGGAGATGAGCTGCGCGTCGAGACTTGTGCGCCGATGGTTGACTTGTGCACCGTCGCGCAGGGTGGTCAAATTGCCTATAAATACTGGACCACCCCTCCTCATTTCCTACGGAGCTCAAGACTTAGAGATTGTTCGAGCTCTTGTCGCGCAGTTTATTGAGCCATTCTAGTGTTAGTTGGGTCGCGAAAGTATTGGTTGCGCGCCGGTTGTTGGCTACACGCCCAAGACGGTTTGGGAGAGAAAGGAAGTGGGGTGCGCAAGTTTGTTGTTGGGGAAGGAAGCGTCACGCAGGTGCTTTGGTGTCACTTTAGCGCCAGATTAGACTTGTGCGCCGAGGACTTGTGCGCCGTATTGAGACTTGCACGCTGGGAATGAAAAGGAGAGCCATATATTGTTGAAGCACGCCCGTCTTTCTGGAGATACATGAGAGCTGAAAGATTGCCTGATACTTTCGTTGCAATGTGAGATTGAAGAGAAAATCTAAATCATAAATGCATGATCTCATGCATACAATGTGAACTGATTCTAACGATGACAAGTAAGCTGAGCATAATTTATTGAGAAATCACATAAGTGATTGTGATTCTAGAAAACATAGACAAGGGGATCTAGTTCATTCAGTCATTGCACTAAAGAAGAAGGATTGAACTAAAAAGATCATCAACTCTGAACCCTGATGCAAGAAAAGTCTCATGCTGAACAGGAGACAATGAACTTCATGTCTATCTATTGAAGAGACCTTCACATCTATAAACTAAGTGTGACTTCACCAACGGCAGTGAGACAGGGGGAGTCAACGGGAGTGACCCAAGGGACGCAGTGAGCTATCCCTAAACTTTTGTAAAGGCAGTGATCCTGGGACAAAGTGACTATACCCGAACATTTCTAATCTACAGCTAGTGAAGCATAGTGGATTTTGGTATGACTGACAACGTGTCGGCGTATGCTCCTTGGACGTAGCCCTTAGTGGTGAACCAAGTAAAAATAGTTGTGTCATCTCTCTGCATGTGAATGTTTAATTGCTAATCATATCCATCATACAGGTTTAAGTCATTCCTAACAACGTGAGAACAAGATCCACAACTTTAAGAAGAAAAAAGTTGCCACCCTGATTCACCCCTCCCCTCTCAGGGTGTCCTGGGGTCCTACAATAATATGGTATTTATGATATTATTATAATCTTGGAAAAATAATGATACCTAACATGTTTACATAATTATCATTGAAAATTTGAAATGTTACTAATGCATATGTACAGCCAACCATATCCATAATCATAACATTAGTTCATTTTTTATAACCATATTTCATTATTGGTTTTGAAATTATAATATATTTAAAAATATTATAATTATATCATGATTATTATTCCGTATATGTTTAGATAATAACCTCTTTGACCAAAGTAAACTTACTGAATAAATTTTTTACATATATGATGAATATGACCAAAACAACATACTTAAACTAAATTGATTAATTAATTATATATAATATTTTAATACATAAAGAAAATTAAAATTAAACATGAAACGAATTCCCAGGTAAGTAAATAATTTACATATATTTATTTTCTAGGAAAACACACTACATGTGATAAGTCAGACTCAAGGTAAGTGACTTCATCTCAATTTCCATCAGTTGCAACATATTTTGAGGTCATGAACCTATATTATTTTATGAGGGTTATATAAAACCCATTTTACATTTTATATAATTAAAATATATATTGTAATTTTAATTATTGTTTTCTTTAATTTTATTCTTTCATGGGACTTATGATTAAAATATTTCCAAAGTGATAAGAGAATTTCCTTCTCAATAAATCGTCTTTTAATAGTTTCCTTAAAACTCTATTTCTATTACATGTCCATGTTTTTAAAATTATATTTGAATTTCTTTTCATATTCTCATAAAATATTTATAAAGTAAATTTTATGTAACTTTTACATTATTTAAATGGTTTTCAAAAGGAATATTTTTATGTGTTTTAAAAAGAACGACAACAATGAATTTGACAACCCCTATGAATATTATTTCATTCATAGATTACATTCCAAGATTACAAGTTTTATTAAATGAAAACCAAATTTTTTTTTTCCTTTTTTGAGTTTTTGGGTATTGAAATTATTTTTTAAAGAAAATAGTATTTTGATATTCGAAATTGATTAGCATACGAGTTTAAAAGAGTTTTCAAATGATATAATTTTTTTCTTATTGTCATTCATGGAAATTATATATGATGGGTGGTACTAGATATCACTGGTTGAGGCTATTATAGAATAAATTATTGGTTAACCTAGATAGATTTCTAATTCATTAAGAAATTATTATTTTCTATGGATAATTATATTGGTGTTTTTTCTTATCATTATCCCAATTTGTAATGGTTCTATGAGATGATGTCCCAAGGTACCTATATGAATTCTCTATAATTTATAATGTGTTTTCATATAAATATTTTTTAAATGGTAAAATTAATTACCATTTTAAATAAATAACATTTCTAATTCTGGTAATAATGATATACATTCACGAAAATGTTTTTTATGGTTTTCATGTTTTCCACTAGACTAATGATTTTTTTTAATTCCCCCTAATAATATTTTTTTGATCGTACCACATTTATAAAAAAAATTTCATGGGATTTAAGAATGGGTGAGGTAATGGAAGAGGTCAAGTTGAAATCCATGAACATTTTTCATGATAAGAAATATTTTTTGTTTTAAAAGATTTATATAGTGGGAAAAGTTGATTCAAAATAGAAGTTTCCACTTTGTATTATATGGTTTTATTATGTAAGAGTTATATGACCTAATTATATAAATATATAAACATCAAAATATCCTTAGAGTTAAATAATGGAAAAAAATTACTGAAAATCAAGATAATGTGATTTTTAATGTTGGTTTCTTATAGTTGGTATCAAATGGAAGGTTTAGATAACCTTGGTGATAAATATTTTCTCAAGTGTGGTTATATTAAGAGTTATGTATACCATCATAGGTCTTTAAGATTAAGGATGATCATAAGTTCAATTTCATAGACACCTTATTTGAGAGTTCTAATTAGTAAAACTTTTGAGGTTGTTTTTTACGACCCAACCCAATGAGGATTGATCCACAACTACCCAAATCCCATCTTCAAAGGCTAGGGGTAAGAGAAAATCACTAGAATCCATATCTAAAATGTGATGAATTTCCATAATGTACCTATATGTACACATATAACCATATTAATGAATAATTGTAGAGGAATAATAATAAATAGATGAAATATCCAAAGAATGACCATGCATGACAAAAATATCTGGGGTGCGTAAGAGTATAAAAATGTAAAATGAATGTAAAGGAGTAAAATTCCTAACCAACCATAAAGTTATCCCAACCTAAAAAATTGGAAAAGTAAAATGTTGAGGGAAATCAGTTCCCCATATCTAAGATCTGACCACCATACGTGGTCCAATACACTAGGTATCCCTAAGCTTCTTTATAGTCACTGTCGACATATTGGTTGTCTGGATAAGACACAACACATGTGGGAAACTCCCATGAAGGAGTCAGTATATACATACCTAGTAGTTCACCCTGAATGCTAAATGGGGAGCAGTAAGAGACCTGATAGAAATATATAGTAAAATTAGAAACTCAAAGTAAGAGAGATAACAAAACCCAACAACATGGATACAGTTATATATAAGCTCAAAAAAAGAAATCCAAATGATAGACAAGGGGGTATCCATATCACAACCTAACCCTAGTAAAGAGTTTCATTAGTTATAGAAGTCCATCATTGATTCCCATCATAGTACATGTTCATCCAAATAATTAGCTGTGTAGAGGGACCATGCCTCATCATTGTTCCACACAGTCAAGGGGAACAGTCTTCAATAAGAGTAATTCTGCCTTAGTGCACCAGGGGGTGCCACTCAATATAAAGAGGTCATGTTCCCTATCTGATATGGGGTAAAAATCGATAGATAGGGGACCCAAGCCCTAATTCCACAGTGTTACCACTTATTTGATAGATACCCCACACCCTAATACCATGGGGAGGGGGTATCACTCAATTGAAATAGGTCCTACACCCTAATATCATTGTGGGGTATAACTCAATAGATACAGGAACCACACCAAAGAATACCATAGGGGGTATCACTCAATGTAAGGAACAACCAAACCCAAATACCATCGGTGGATACCACTAAGTAGATAGAGGACCCAAACCCTAACACCATAGGGGGTGAGGGTACCACTCAATGTTTGGATGACATGCATCCCATTTTAAATGCGGTACTATTATATAAATAGAAAGATAACTCATGACCTTGTCCATCAGGGGGTACCACACTAATGATCTTATCTGATCACTACCATCATTGAGCACTTCCTAAATAAGAGTCGCATTCAATAAATCACACATCATATCTCAAAATACACTATGGTAGCCCTATCACATTTTATGTGGAACAAAAACTAGGATAGGAGACTCACAGGCCAATATCTAATTCCAAACTATAGAGATACGAGTGGTTAATGATTCCTCAAAAGGAAATTATGGGTACACAACATGTATGGGAACCCAAACAACATGTGATCCCACTCCATCATATGGTTTTGTCCCTTTTAGTATATGGATTGATACCCATGTAGGTCTGCACGTTCAGTATATGAACTAAACATCATATCTGATCCACAAGGGGTCATTCTCGTGTTCCTTAGTCATGTTTGTCTGTATCTACATGTGTCTATGTACTTCGATACATGGTGTTTCCTTCCACCTTAGGATCTTCTCGTGTGATCTATCAAATTTATTTTCCACATGGGAATAAATATATGGTGTGTGGCCTAGCCACAAGGTGTGTTATCTTTAACATTCATGGATCTCTAGTGGGAAAAACCGAGGCCTTAAACATTGTTTGTTTATTGCACTACATGGTGTATAGTCATTTTTTCATAGAATAATTAGATCTATTCCATGGATCCTAGAACTATAGTCATTTATTTGGATCTTTACTATGAGCCACATGAAAATACTGTATCTTTCTTTGTCCAATTATTCCATCCATCGGATGGACTGAAATCGGATCCCGATTCTTCTTGGTGGTTCACCATACGCACCACGCATCTCCTTTGATTCCCATGCCATGTCATTGTCCATTTGAGATCCCATATCTATAAAACATAAATTTCCACCCCATGATTCTTACCTTCTCACTCCTGATTCTCTTATTCGATCACTTCACCTGGTTTTATTGCTAATACGGGGGGCTGATCGGGCTCGGTACCACACAACAACATCAAGTAATGTACCCCTAGTCCAATGTAAAATAACAAGATAAAAGAGTGGGGGAAAAGCTCCAAAAATGGTTTAACAAAATTTTCCAAAGGTTTATTGGAGAAAAATAAAAAAGGATATATCTTGGATGACAAAATCAAATAAAGAATTTAATGTCAGTATGTGGGTGCATGCAAGGCTATAATTGGTGCAGTTAAAAGGAAGGAGGTAATCTTGATTAACAAATTTTATCTATAGGGATTAAAATGAGAATTCATAATTAAAACATAGTGATGGGATTATTCATCATATAATAATGTGGTTACCAATGATTGAGAGAGATCATCGTGCTCGCAGCATATTGATCTTCCTGGATCCGGAGTCTAGTCACTATCAGATCTTGATTCTGCAATGGAATGAGGAAAAATACACTCTCAATTATCCTAGGCGCAAGTGGATAAACCTTGAGAAATTATTATAATTTTTTATTTATAGAGAATACAGTACTAAGTTAATTAAATTATTAATAAATTTTATTATTTAATTAACTAAATGAATTCACTTCAAATGGATTCTTTTATCCAAATTCCCAACGCCAACCTGTTTTAGGTCGCGCCTAGGGTAAACATCACATTTTGTACTCAAAATTGGTCTCATATTTAAAATTAGATATTTTTTAGGATCTATCTCATTTTATTTAAGAAATTTTACTCACACTATATAAAATATATTTAATATGTTTTAAAAATCAATTTCAAGCCCACCGAGCCTCAAAATTGCAAGTTGTCTTGACTCTTGACTATAAAAATATATGTTGAAATATTTAAATTTATTAAAAGAAAAAAATAGTGTCTATACATCAATCCCTCATTCATTATTTTTTTCCAAAAATTAAAAAAATAATCAAAAAACTCAGTATACAGAAGTCGTATCTGGATCCCCCACTCCCAAGAGCTCTTATGCATCCCTCCATGCTATCACAACACATGAACCAAAGGGATAGTCCATACACAAAGTGTCCTATACTACCAACCTTTGATCACCACCCAGTGCACCACAAAATAGGATCCATCCTTGATGTTAAACTCTCCCCATCCAATAACGTGTGTTGGGTCATTCACGTACCTCCTCAACTACAACATGTGGAAGACAACATGACCTGTTCTAGTTATTTTGGTAGGTCATAGCGGTAAGCAATCTATCAAACCCTCTATAAGATCTCGAATGGACTAATAAACATTGAGGATAGCTTACCTCCCTGACTAAATCTCTATATTCATAATCATGGGGAGACTCTCCAGAAATTTTTGTCTTCCTTATCAAACCCCAAGGGACTACGATGTTGATATTGGTAATATTTTTCTAGCTCTAGGTTGTCATCATCCACTCACAGATGACTTAGGTCGTCTCCATCATTGACTCCACCGACACTAGACCCATAAGATATGCCTCATCGATATCTATCTAGCACAAGGGATACATATTGGGTCTCTCATATGGGGCCTCAAAAGTTGTTGTGTTGATAGTAGATTGGGAGTTCTTATTGTATTCAAACACTACCAAGGGAAACTAGTCCTCCTACATCAGGTAAAATTCCAACACACAAGCCCTAAATATATCCTCCAACACTGAGATATTTCAATCTATCTTCCCATATATCTAGGGTATAATATTGTACTCATCCTCATCTAGATCTCAAATGACTCTTGTAGGCCTCTCCATAATCATGAAATGAACCATGCATCACAATCAGACACAATACTCAAGGGCACCCCATGAAGGTGAATATTTGTAACACCCAGATGTTTCAATGAAATATTTTCTCAAAATAATCTTTTATTCAATAGCTTGAATTTCATGAAATCATGAGGTTAAAGGAACCGCAAGACACCCTTAATATAAAATGGCAATTATAACCTAGTTTTCAGGACAACGGGAATAAATATAACTAACTTATGAAAATGTTTGTTGAAGACATTTACTACCAATTATTCTATATTTGTATTAATAAATTGAGTGAATTACTATTAGTAAATGAAATTAATGAAATATATATGTTATATTATTAATTATTTTTTTATTCATCCAATATATATTTTTTATTATAGAGTATGAATAAATTATATTTGATATATAAAAAACCTATATTTTTCAAAAGGGTAATTTTTTACCTTTTAATGGAGAACCCCTATTAAATTAATTTTTTGACACATTAATAATTTTTATATGAAGTAATAAACATTTTATTTTAAATCACGATACAAAATATTTTTTGGATGATTTTCTAATATTTTTCTGATAACATTCAAGTTTTTATGAATAGTATAAATATACTAAATTTTAAGTGGAAATGACTTTTTTTCATAAAAATAATTTATATTGTTAAATTATAATATTTAATGGTTTTAAATTATAAATATAATATATTTTGATCATTAAATATAATTTATTTCATTATCATTAATTTTACATTGAATTTATATGTAAAAACATTTCAATCTTTTGCAATGTTTTATCTTTTAAAAATATATTCTCTCATTCTGATGGGAGGATTGATTTTAAAAAAAAATACTAAGACTTATATGTTTTTTATTTTGAAAAATGGATTCCATAATTATAAAATGTTGCTCCAGATTATGTAAATTACTTTATTTGGGCAAATGAATTGTAACTTTGATAATTTTTATTAATACAGTAAAAGGGTAAATCGGGTAATTAAGGGTAATAATACTATTATAAAAAAACCCTAACACCTATCTTAATACCATTAGATGTGTTTTTTTCAAACTAAATTTTATTTCGTTCAAAATGGTATCCATTTTAATTTACTTGGATGAGATTAGGACATTTAATTTATTTTATTTAAAGAAATGTTAAACATGTCTCACACAAATTTTCATAATTAAATTATTTTTTATATATTGTTATATAGAAGACAAATTCAATTATAAATTCTCATATTAAATTTAAAATTATATTCTTTATCATCATAATTTATTTGTAATTTTTAGGAAATAAATAATTACCTTAACAGCATATACATTAATTATGCTTAAATTATTTAATTGATGAAAAAACAATAATATAATTTTTTTAATACATTAATACTCATTAAAAGAAAAACAAACTTGACCAAATCATAATTTTAGATTATATATCAACCATAATCATCTAAGTATATAGTTATTGACAATTTGAAGCCTTATAGAATAGATTATTACACTTATATTATTTTATTTAAAGTGATGTTAAAGTTGTCTCCTTCATAAATAAATAAGTATAATATTTTCCAATTGGATTTCCATATTTTATATTATACTAAAAATTTTATTATGAAATATAACAGTTTTATATTCATAATAGTATTTTATTTTTAATTTTTATTCAATAATTTAGTATATTAAATAATTAAAAATAATTGATATAGTTATTATTTTATTAATAGATATAACAAATAAATGTTTTAAAAAATGTTAAAATAAATATAATTTGGGATTATTAATATTTATAATTAATTTTATAGATGACCTTGTACTCTTAAAAATATTATAAAATAGTTTTTTTTTAAGTTAACTTGTAACATTAATATTTTTAAAAACAATGATTTGAATTGTGTCCAAATTAAAACTATTGATTTTTTATCAAAATAATGTATTATAAAGTATTTAAAAATCATAAAACACTTTATAAAAATATATAATTATTATTATATGGTATAAAATGTTCTAATTTATTTATTTATGGTCTATTTTACATCAAACAAGTAAATATTTCCCCCTTTTAATATTGAATTATTTGGTACCCTTGTTAAAAATTAAATAGAATAACTAAGTGTTAATTATAAAGATGATGTTTAAATTGGTTGAGATACTTGTCAAAAATTTATTGTTTGATGATATTAAAACCGTATCTAATCTAATAGTATAATTTGGTTCATTTTGGTGGTTTTTTATGGGGGTTTATTTTATTATCAATTAATATTTGTGAGGTTTCCAAAAGTTCCCCTCACCTAAATTATAAAAGGGAACCCCGTCCCTCACCTCTTCACTTCACATTGAGCCTTAAATCTTGTCCATACCTAACCCTTTTCACATATAAACTTCCATAGTAACTTTATAGAGGTTTTGGTCTTCTTTAAAGACCAACTCTAGTTATATTAGAGGATATTTATAGGAATCGCATTGAAGAAGAGGTAATCTCCTCTACTAATTATTTCAAACTTATTTCTTCTTATAATTACTCTTCATGAGTTATTTAATTATTAATTAATAATTCAAGTATCACTTATATACTTATATGTTATCATAATTATTAAACAAATATGTTTCACCTTCTATCCATCCTAAGAAAAATGAAATTCATATGTGTGTGTATGTTCGGTTTACAATCTTCACATAATTCTGTAATCTATTTTTCACCATTACCTTACTTAAATGGGAATAATTAATGAAATAATAACTATATATTATTATTATAACATGATATTTATTCTAAAATATCATACACCATCATATTCAATACCATCCAACCATTATGGGAATGATATTGTTGCTCGTGCGTACGTACGGCCAACTGTATCCACAATGTGATGCAATTCATTCTACATGATCTTCATTAAATCATGATAATATAAATGTAATTAATGGTTAAATATGGTGTATATTATGTTAACATAATTTTTTAATGTTATAATTATGACCTAATAAGGATAATCATAACTCATTCAACAAAACAAGCATAACAACACAAAGCAGTTAATATCTTAATAAAGAATAACAGTAAAAATTTAATATCAAATGGATGGTAATATGATAATATATGATATCATGAAAATTATTATGATTATGGAATAATTTAATTACATTATATAAATAATTTTACAAGAGTTTCAAATACATACGAAAGATATCAAACCGAAGGTAAGGGATAATTTTTCAATCTCATTATTATCTGAGATTGTTTAGTTGTAAGTATTTACTATGGTATATTTAACATCCAAATCCATGTTCCCTAAATATTTAATACTATTTTTAATCATCTAAAATTTTTTATATTAAATTTTACACATTGGGGAATTTTTAATTAATGGTACAAAAGAAACCTTATGTTGTTATTCGATACGAGGTACTTTTTAACTTTTCCAACAAAAGTATGAGGAGAGTGTTTTTTAACTTATACGGGATGAACATATTTTTACATATTCATAATTCCTTATTTCCATGAAGATTCCTCTACACATTTTCATTATTATTTTCAAATATTTTCATTTTTTTTTAAATTGTGTGGCATTTTGTAAAAATAATTTTTTTTAAAGAAGGAATATTTTCCTCAAGAATTAATTTCAAGTGTTTTATCAAACTTATTTTCCTTATAAGATGTAATATTTTTTTATTGGTTCAAGTTTCTATCCCTATTATTACTATTATTTTATTGTGTTTGTGGTGTAATTATTTTTATTAAAACCATTTATTTTATATGGATTATTAAAAAATGATGTATTAAGATACCCATTTCCATTCCTTGAGTTATGCTATAATGAATGATTTTTGTTTTTATGTAACATGTAAGAATGATTTATTTATGAAATGGGTAGGAATTATATCTACATATAATTCATTGATTAAATATTTATATCTCATGAGATAGACGTGGTTGGAATGGGAAATGATTTCAGTTTATTAATACAGAGCTGGAATGAGGAGTGAACTCTGTTCAGTAATGGACTTTGTCTGCTATCATGCTTTTGGAAATGATACTTGACTAATATGAAATGATTTTCTATGATTATATCTATGAAAAAAAACATAGTGTCTTATGTTAGGACTTTTGGGACTATGTCCATTTATTCTTATGATCTTTTTTCTCATGACATGATATTGCAATTTTTCGAATTCAGGATTACACTTTTAAATGTTATGTTCTTATGTCTTATAATGGTGATATGATTTATATTTCCCTTGTTTACCCTGACTAAGCCTATAAGATCTCCCTTTCATATGTTTCTTTTCCCAATGTCAAAAAGAAGTGTATTAAGTAAGATAGGTCAAAAGGAGTCTATTTATGATGAAATAAGAGGAGACGGTGTATATGTTTTATGAACCAGTTGTTTATGTTTCCCAGTTTCTAAATAAACTTTACCTATATGGTTTTTTCATGTCTTTATGAAAATTTGTAAGGAATATATGTCAATTTTTATGTAATATTAATGTATCTAATGTATGGTTTGTTATAGTTGGTATCAAGAAAAAGTTAGAGTTAACATTTGAAAACTAGGATGAGAAAACCTTAGTAAGAACACAAAGGATAAGTTGAAGTATAGGATACAATACTAGAGTTTTAGAAATAATCACAAATAACCTAGGATAAAACCTAAAGTGTCCTAAATTGATATTTTATTCTTTATTATGTGAGTTTCCCATTATGATTAGTATTTGTGACACTATTCTTCTTGGTTTTAGTCAATGACTAGAACCCGAAAGAACCCATGATAATGCTTAATGTGATGGGAAATATAATGATTGTACTCCTGAGAAACCAAATTCTATGGGAGTTGTAATGAAAAATATTATATCTATTCTCACAAAACCTTTTCATGAAACAAATCATGCGGGACTTCCAAAAAACCAAAAGAGGTAATAACATTCTGTTTAGTCCTTGATGAGGTAATATCCACCTTCTTTCAGCGGGTCTTCTGATCGATTTTTGGCTGAACAATGGATCAGTACAACTGAAAAGATACTTTCTATTCTCTAGTTTTGAGAACATGATAAATTCATCTTATCAATATATTATTTCAAAGGTGTTTCTAATAAATGGTTGGACATTATAATTAATATGAGGAAAATAGGTGAAATTAGGTCCATGGAACGGGATGAGTTCAAGAACTTATTTTTTTAATTAGTATTTTCCACGTATTATTTGAAAAAATATAGAGAAGAATTTCCATGAACATATGAAAAGGGACTATGAATCTATCAGTACCTACAAATAAAATCTTACATGACTTTTAAGGCTCACTTTTGGAATTATTATCCAACGTGAGTGTAAAATTGATCAATTCACTAGTGGCTTAAAACCATGTCTATGGGGGGATTATCCGTAATGGAATTTATTAGCTATGAGTATATCATTTGATGTGCTCTCAAGGTAGAGATGGATATTAAATTAACCCATCAGTCCTATGGGTATAATAAGAATAGAAAAATTGAATTCAAGGTAAAATCTAAAGACCACACTAAAAAGAATATGAGTTTTCCCTTATGATCAATGTGTGGAAATGAACATGGAGGGAATTGTCTTAAAAAGACTAGTAAATTATTTAAGTTTGGAAAAAAAAGGTTATTAGGAAGTATAATGTTGATTTTATGGGAAATATATATCTAATGATGCGAATAGAGAAAGATATACATAGAATGCACCTCTTATACTACAATTCTACAAGTGCAAGTAAATGGCGCATTATTCCAATCAATGCCCTAATACAATGGTTATTGATAATGATTGATGTCAAAAAACTCTTAAGGCCAATGGAAAAAATAGAAACTCACATGTGATCTCTATCGGCAATGAAGAGTATGATAATGAAGTGGTGAAAGGTACACTTACCATCCACTCTAATGTTGAAATTTTTTTATTTGACTATGGATCCACTGACTCATTTATTTATGAATAATTTTATAATTGTATCACTATATTACCTAAACAATTGGATGTTGAGTTATCTGTGACAACTCCTAATGTAACAATATTTTCAGAAAAAGTTTATAATTATTCTCCGATTAATGTTTATAGGAAAGTGATTCCTGTAAATCTTATGATCCTTCCTAAAGTGTAATTTGATGTTATTCATGGCATGAATTGGCTTTCTCTAAATGGATATTGTATCAATTTCCAAGGAAGGTAAGTCACGTTTCATATTCCAGATCAATCTATGATCATATATCAATGTAAGGATGAGTATGCACATCCAGTGAAAATTTATTTCATATTAAGGGTTGATATCAATATAAATGAAATTCTTCAATCTCAAATGGTTGGGTAGAAGCTCACAATTAATAACGTACCCATTGTATGTGAGTTTAATGATGTGTTCCTAGAATAATTACCTGGTCTTCCACCAAATCATGAAATTGAGTTTTCAATAGAACTCATAACTTATGTTATTTCTATTTCAAAGACACTTAATAGAATTGACCCAATTGGGTTGTAAAAATTAGATAAAAACTCCAAGAAAATCTTGAAAAGTTATTCGTAGACCCTAGTGTGTCACCTTGGGGAGAACCTGTTATGTCTATTAAAAATAAATATATATATATATATATATATATATATGATACTCTTCATTTATTATCGAGAACTTAACAAGATAATTATCAAGAAAAATTATCCTTTTCCTCGCATTGATGAATTGTTCGACCAAATACACAAAGGCTGCAACTTTTTCAAGATTGATCTTTGTTCAATATATCATCAATTAAGGTTGATGGAAGAGGATATACCAAATATGGAATTCTATACAAGGTATAGACACTATTAATTTATAGTGACACCCTTTAGTCTTACTAATTCCCCCGATATCTTCATTGATCTAATGAATAGTGTCTTTAAAGACCATCTTGATCAGTATGTGGTAGTTTTTATAGACGATATTCTTGTATTTTCAAAGAGTAAGGGAGAACATGAAGATCACTTGATAGTTGTACTGAAGACCCTGATAAAGGATAAGGTTTATGTAAAATTTAACAAGTGTGAATTTTTTTCATTAGAATGTTTCATTTATTGGTCATATAATCTCAAGAGAGGGGATATCTGTAGATCCCACAAAAATAGAAGTTCTTGAAAGTTGCCTGAGACCAAAATGGTAACTGAGATCTGAAGTTTTCTTAGTTTGGTTGGATATTCTTGATGTTTTTTGAAATATTTTTTATGATTATCTAATCCACTCACCTGGTTGACTCTGAATGGAGTTATGTTCGTGTGGACGGAGGAATGTGAAGAGAATTTAAAAGAGCTAAAAAGAAGGTTAGTCAGTCCACCTATGATCACACTGCCTTGTAGTAGAGAAGGGTTTGTGATCTATAGTGATGAATCAAAGAAGGGAATGGTATGTGTTCTCATGAAAAATGATATGGTGATTGCTTATGCCTCATGATAATTTAAAATCCATCAGAAAATTTACCCAACTCGTTATTTTGAGTTAGCTGTGATAATATTTTCATTAAAGATATGGAGGAGTTATCTTTACGGTGAATGGTGTTATCTTTATATTGATCATAAGATTCTAAATTATATTTTCACAAAAAAGAAGTTGAATACGCATCAAGGAATATGGTTGGATTTGATTAATGATTAAGACTGCTCAATACATTACCACCCTTGGAAAGCCAACAAGGTGGCAGATTATTTGAGTCAAAAAGACCATGCTAGCCTATCCATGAGTGGATCACAAAATATACAATATTTATAGATTTTAAAATGATGGATCTTGAAATTTTAAAGGGGATAAATCATGTCTTTATCAACTGGATATTCAACCACCTATACAAGTAATGATTGTGGGGGCGTAGAAGGAAGATGCAGAACTACAAAGGAAGGTGAGAAATGTTCCTAAATTAAACTTTTATTTTAACAGAATAATTAGGTTTAGGAATTGGGTTTGTATTCCTCCCATACCAGAATTAAAGAAAGAGCAATTAGATGAGGCTCATAGTTCTTCATTCAAAATTCACCTTAGAATCACAAAAATGTATAGGGACTTGAAAATGTATTTATGGTGGGACAGAATGAAAAGAGATGTTTCTAAACATGTCTCTCAGTGCTTGGTTTGTCAACAAGTTATGTCTGGGAGATAAAATTCTAAGGGGATGTTACAACCATTAAACATACGATGATGGAAATGGGAAAACATAACTATGGACTTTTTTGTCAGACTTTACAAAACATATAAAGGTCATAATGCTATATGGGTTATAGTTCATAACCTTATGAAGTCGGAACACTTCATTTATATTAGAAATAATTTATCTACTAATAAAATTTCCATGATATATGTAAAGTAAGTGTTAAGATTTCATAGAGTACCTATTTCCATTATATCTGATCGAGATCTGAGGTTTACCTTGAAGTTCTGGTGATGTCTTCAGTAGACTCTGGATAGAGAATTAAGTTTCAAAAATACTTATCATCCTCACATAGATGTTCAATCAGATAGGATAATTCAAACTCTAGAATACATGTTGATATCTTTCTCTATGGATTACAATGGTGTTTGTGATCAAGACCTACCTTTGGTGGAATATTATTACAATAATATATTTCACTTCAGTACTCAGATGGATCCTTATTAATCCCTCTATGAAAATAAGTACATAACTCCAACATACTAGATGAATTTGGTGAAAAAAAACTATTAGGACCTGATCTTATTGATGAAATGGTAGAAAATTCCAGATCTATTCAACAACACATAAGAGAAGGTCAAAGTTTGAAAAAATGTTATGCTTAAAATAGAAGAAAAGGCCTAGAGTTTTAGGTAGGTGACAATGTGTTTCTATGAGTATCTCCCTAGAAGAGAGTAATGATATTTGGAAAGAAGGCCAAGCTAAGCCTGAGTTATATCGATCCTTTTGAAATTATGGATCATGTTGGGAATGTAGCTTACTAATTGGCACTTTCAACAAATCTCTCTCAAGATCATGATTTCTTCCATGTATTTAACCTATTAAAGTACATAACTAATCCTTAACATGTACTAAAAATAGAATTCGTACCTCTAGAGAAAGATCTTTATTACATAGAACAACTAATAGAGATTCTAGATTATAGTGAAAAAGTATTGCGAAACAAGACCGATCGCTTGGTTAAAAATTTTCGGTAGAACCACCAATTTGAGGAATCTATGTGGGAACTTTAGGATATGAAGGGGGAAAATATCCTCATTATTTTCTATCTAAGTGATGATTTTTGAGGAAGAAATTGAGTTTTAAGGGGGTTAGAATGTAACACACTGATGTTTTAATAAAATATTTTCTATAAATAATTTTTTATTCAATATCTTGTATTACATGAAATTGTGAGGTTAAAAAACTGTTAGACATCCTTAACATAAAATTACCATTATAACCAATCCATGAGGTTAGTGGAAATAAATATAACTAACTTATGAAAATATATGGTGAATAAATTCACTACAAATTATTCTATATTTGTATTAAAAAATTTAGTAAATTGAAATTAGTAAAAGAAATTAATTAAATATATATTTTATAAACTTAATAAAATATTTTTTATATTCATCCAACAGATATTTTTTCATAGAGTGTGAATAAACCCTATCTGATATATAAAAACCTATTTTTTTTTAAAGGGAAATTTTTAACCTTTTAATGACGCACCCCATTTAAATTTGGATTTAGACCCATTAATTTTTTTATGTGACAACATAAACATTTTATTTTAAAGTGGGATATAAAAATTAACTTTTTATGAATTTCTGATATATTTCTGATAAATTTCAAGTTCTGATGAATATTAAAAACATACTAAATTTTAAGTGAAAACCACTTTTTCATCAAAATAAATAATATGGTTAAATTATAATATTGAATGTATTTAAAGTATAAACAGTATTTTTTTATCATTTAGTATAATTTATGTCATTATCATTAATTTTACATTGAATTCATATGTAAAATATTTCAATCTTTTGCAATGTTTTAAATTTTAAAAACTTGTTCCCTCATTCCAAAAACATGAATAATTTTAAAATAATTTTTGATAATTTTTTTTTTGAAAAATAGATACCATAATTGGAATCATTAGTTAAAAATTATTTAAATATCTTTATTTTATTTTTTGTCATTATAAATAGTAATTTCAGTAATTTTTATTAATATGGTAAAGGTGTAAATCAGGTAATTAAGGGTAATAATGCTTTTATAAAATTACACAAAAACTTGTCTCAATATAATTGGATGATTTTGTTTCAACCTAAAGAATCCTTGTTTTGAAATGGTCTCCATTTGAATCCACTTAGATGAGATTATGAAATTTAGTTTTTCTTAATTTAAAGATAATTTAAATATGTATCACTCAAATTTTAATAACTAAATCACTTTTTATATAAGGTTATACAAAAGATAAATTAGATTATAAATAATAATTTCAAATATAAAATTATTTTATTTATCATGGTAATTTATTTGTATTTTTTCAGAAATAAATAATTACCTAAATAGATTATACATTAATGATGCATAAATTATTTAATTTATGCGAAATTAAAAATATAGTTTTTATTGAAATAATAGTACCCATTAAAAGACCCCAAAACATGACCCAATCTTATTGGTCGAGTATATATCTTCCATAATCATCCAAGGGTCGAGTTATTGACCATTTGGAGCCTTATAGAAGGGATTATGATGCTTGTATTATTTTATTTAAATTGATTTTAAAGTTTCCACCTTCATAAATAAATAATTATATCATTTTAAATATTGTATTTAGAAAATATAAAATTAACTAAAAATATTATTCTAAAAGATAACAGATCTGTCTTCATCATCGTATCATATTTTTAGTTTTTATTAAATAAATAAGTATATTAAATAATTAAAAAAAATTGATGTAGTGATTATTTTATTAATAGAGATAACAAATAAATGTTGTAAAAATTGTTAAAATAAATATAATTTGGGAAAATTAATATTTATAATTAATTTTATAGATTAACTTTACCTCTTAATAATATAATATAATTGTTTTTTCTAAGTTAAATTGTTATCTTAATAATTTTAAAATCAATTAATTGGAAAGTTTCAAAATTAAAACTATTGATTATTTATCAAAATAGTGTTTTATTGAATTATTTAAAATCATAAAATATTTTTAAAAAATATATAATAATTATTATATGATATAAAATGTTCAAATTTATTTATTTATGGTCTATTGTACATTAAATAAGTAAATATTTCCCTTTTTAATATTGAATTATTTGTTACCCAAGATAAAAATAAAATAGAATAACTAGTTTTAATTAAAACGATATGGTTTAAATTGACATAGATACTTGTAAAAAATTAATTTTTTGATGATATATAAACCTTCTATAATCCCATCTTTGAATAAGGTTCATTTTTGAGGTTTTTTATAGGGTTTTATTTTATTTTAAATTAATATTTGTGAGGTTTTGAAAAGTGCCCCCACCTCAATTATAAAAGGGGACCTCCTCCGTCACCTCTTCATTTCACATTAAGAATTAAATCATGGCCATACCCATACCTTTTCACTTATAAACTTACCTAGTAAAATTATATAGGTTCTTCTATTCTTCAAATACAAACTCTACTACTCTAAGAGGATATTTAGAGGAAGCACATCGAAGAAAAGGTAATCTTCTCTACCAATTCATTCAAAAATATTTCTTCTTCTACATTCTATTCATGAGTTTTTTCATTATAAAGTAATAACTACAATATATCTTATATACTAAAATGTTATTATAATTATGAAACAACTATATTCCACCTTTTATCCATCCTATAAAAAATGAAATCACCATGTGTGCGTACATACGGCTTGTCATCTCCATATCGTGGTGTAATCTATTTTTCACCATCACCTTACTGGAATGGGTATAATGAAGTAAATAATAACTATATATCATTATAATAAAATTATATTTATTTTAAAATATCATACATCATCCACTTCAATACTATCCGACAATTATGCGAATGATATCATCGCTTGTGTGTACATAAAACATATTGTCTCCAAGGTGTGATGTGATTCATTCTTCATGATATTTATTAAATAACGATTATATAAATGTAAAGATTGACTAAATATGGTATATTTTATATTAATATCATTTTTTAATGATATAAATATGACCTAATAAGTATAATGATAACTCCTTTGACAAAACATGCTTAAGAACACAAAGCAGTTAATATTTGAATAACGAGTAACAATGAAATAATACTAAGAAATGGATGATAATATGATCATATATGATATCATAAAAATTAATATGATTCTGGAATAAGTCAATGACAATATTTAAATCATTATATTGGATTTTTGGATACATTATAAAGATATCAGACCTATGGTAGGAGATAATTTTTCAATCTCATTATTATTCGAGATTGCTTATTCGTAAGTATTTAATAGGGTCTATGTATCATCCAAATCCATGTTCCTAAAATATATAATACTGTATTTATTCATATATAATTGTTTCAAGTCAATTTTATCCATTAGTGAATTTTTTTCTAAATGGTACGAAAGTAATATTTTATCATTATTCAATATGAGATACTTTTTTACTTTTCAGGAAAAAGTAAGAGGTGAATGTTTTTTTAACTTATACAGCATGAACATATTTTTACTTCTTTATAAGGCCTTATTTACATGAAACATAATCTACAAGTTTTCTAGTTTATTTTTAAATAAATTGTTTTATTTTAAAAAATTTATCATTTTGAGAAAAGAATGTGATTTTGAAGAAGAAAGAATATTTTCCTTAAGAATTAATTTGAAGTTTTTTATCAAAATAATTTTCCATCTAAGATGATATTATTTAAATAGGGTAATGCTTCTATCCCAATTATTACTATTATTTTATTGTGTTATGGAATTATTTTTATGATATCCATTTTATTTATATCGAATATGATGGAATGATGTTTTAACAAACCCATTTTTGTTCCTTATGTTATGTTATGATGATTGATTTTTGTTTTCTTGGAACACATAAGAATGATTTAATTATGATATTCGTGGGACATATATCTTTGTCCAATACATTGGGTAAAAAATTATATATCATGAGATAGACATGGTTGGAATGGGAAATGATCTTGGTTCAGTAATACAGGGCTGGAACGAGGAGTTAACTCGGTTTTGTATTGGACTTTGTCCACTGTGGTGGTCTTGGAAATGAGCCTTGAATAATATGAAATAATTTTCTATGATTATGTGCATGTCACTAAACATCATGTCTTATGTTATGATTTTTGGGATTGTGTCTATTGATTCTTATGAACTTTTATCCCACAACATGATATCATGATCTTTCATATATAGTATAAGACTTCCAAATGTTATGTTTGTATGTATTATGATTATGATATGATTTATATTTCCCTTGATTACCCTTACTGAGCATATGAGCTCACCCTTTCATATGTTTCTTTTCCCTAGGTCATGAAGAATGGTATTATGTAAGATAGGTCAAAAATAAGTCTACTTATGATGAAATAAGTATGAGACAATGTAAATGTTTTATGAACCAGTTGTTTATGTTTCCCAGTTTATAAAGACACTATGCATATACTGTCATGTTGTAGACTTATGATAATTTTTAATGATTAGTATTCAATTTTGAATTAATTTCAATATATGTAATGTAAGGTTGGTTATAATAATCTCTTGTATGTAAATCTTCCCCAAACTCTCTATCTGACTCTACTCCTTGATAGCAAGGAGGTGTGATGACTTAGTGAGTCGGTAAACTATTATCAATATTGTTTCAAGGGTTTTTATTGTCCACAAAAGCCCTATAAAAAATTCAATGTATATTCCATCCCATTTCTCCATGAAAGACCTGTTATGATTTCAATGGATATTCCATCCCATTTCAGCTTTGGGATCTCAAAGGGCTACAACAAACATGTCAGAACTTGATGGTTAGCCTTCACCGGCTAATAGGTGAGGCACCGTGAGACAAACTCTGGCATGCTATGTCTCATACTACACCACCCAAACTGTCACTGAATGTCTCTATACATCTTCACTAAACTGGTATGTACAACCAAATGAGAATTGTGGAACTCTATCATCACCTCCTACCACATCGGGACAGGGACCACCTTCCATCCTTGGAAAATAATTACATGATTCCCCTATTTGGAATATCCATAAAGTGAATATTAAATGACTATATGTCCATGAAAGACCTCACAGTTGATGTCTCCTAGTTGGGACTCTCTCACATGGTTGACATTTAAAGGATTAAACTCCATTGACTGACGAAAAGTTTCACCCACATACTCAACCAGGGTCATCTGCAAGGAAGCCAACTACTCTAAATACTCATGCACCAACTGAGACTGTGAATTTTTTCAAAGGAAATATTCTACCACATTTCCCTTCTCAGAGTATAGACTATCTTGAAGTCATAGTCCTTCTAGAACTCCAACTCGCACCATTTTCTTAGGTTCAAGTCTACCAATGTGAAGACATACCTAAGACTCGGATGGTTTCAGTAAACCATGGAGCACTCTCCCAGAAGATTATTCCTCTGCATACTCCTAGAGAAGGCTACCACTGCTAGCTCTAGGTCCTGATTCACGTAGTTCTACTTAAGGTTCTCAACTTCCTAGACCTGTATATGATAACTTCCTTCTTCTGTATCAACACGCATCTGATCCTAGATCCTGATGCATGGCAACACACTAAGTACTCTATGTCCTCCTCAAGTAGTCTCGGCACATGATAACACTTCATCCTTAACCTCAATACCATGAAGTCCCTCTGGCACTGCTTGGTCCAGGTAAATAGCTACTCATTCCACATTAGGGCAGTCAAAGTGGCTAAAATCTTGGGTAAGTCAACCATAGAGCTCATGTAGTACCCCTCAAAACCAAGAAAACTCTCCACCTCTAAAATGATATTAGGTGTCTCCCAAGAAATAACATCATCAATATTCACTAGGTCCATGGATAAACCATTCCCAATGATGACATTCCCTAGAAATTGAACCCCATGAATCTCAAACTAGCACATAGAGAGCTTAACATAATATCGGTGTGACCAAAGAAACTCTTCAAGCATCCTCAAGTTCAATGCATTCCCCTCTACTGACATATATTATACAAGTATGTCATCAAATAATATAACAAAAAGTAGGTTCAAGTATAATTATATGATCTTGTTTATCAAATCCATAAACATGGAAAGGTAATTAATCACACAAAAGGGAATAAGTAGTAACTCACAGCCTCTGTACTGACATCAGAATTCCATCTTTGGAATATCATACTTTCCAACTCTCAATTGGTGGTATTTGAACCAAATATTAGACTTTGAGAACCATATCTCAACTCACAATTGGTCAAAGTGGTTATCAGTACTCATCTAGTAGTACTTGTTATTTATCATGTCCCTATTTAGGATATGATAGTATATGAAAATCCACAAGCTCCCATCCACCTTTTTAATGATAAATCTAGAGATACTTTGAGGACACACTAGTCTTGATGAAATTCTTCTCTCAAAGGTCCTCCAGCTACAAATGTAGCTCTCGGAGCTTGGTGGGGGCCATATAATATTCATCAGAATATATCAGTATAGTAACATGATGCAAGTTGATAAAAACTCCATCTTCAGCCTCAAATGTATTCTTGAAATGACCTTGGGAAGATTTCCAAAAAATCCTCCCTAACTCAATGAATCTAGCTACCTGAAAATCTTACTACTCCAAGGAATACACTCACGAACTGATGGGTGATGGGTTATAGCCTCTTTCTTTCAAAACCCTCTCATCCCACCATGATATCTCTCATTCCCACAAAGGAAAATCTCATACCATAAATGTGAAGAATGTGACTCATCTGTGGTGATAGTCAATATGGGATTTGACCATGGATAACCAATCCATACCCAAGATGGATTCTTATAGTCAAATTTTGATATCAAAAAGTTACTACATAATTTTATCTCCACCAATAAATTTCTCACATTAATGGAAGATAAATGATACAGAAGAATCATTCCATGTAGGAACCTCAAGAAAAATCTTCTAGGCTAATGCTTCAACTAGGATCTATAGTTCTCACACCATGAGTAAAGATATGAAGGAATGAATCACACCTATTTATACAAATACTAAGTAAAGAGTATAATAAACACTTATCGTTCCTCTAGTCATCTCATGTGCTACTGGGTCATACACCTATATAACCTACAGATTTCTGCAGCCCCGACTACCAGCTCCCTAAGCCTAATGTGGGATAATTTTTGGTTGTGGTGAAAGGATATTATAGAATATTACACCACCCACAACCCCTCCTCCTATAGATCCTCATGATTCTCTACCAGGTCCACCTCCCTAGGGCCTCCCTTCGCTCTCCTGAGAGATCCATGATCATGGAATTGTCTCTAGAGATCAATTATCATGGCATTGTCTCTATCAAATCCCCCACTGCCTAGGGATCTAGCTTTTCGTCAAACCTAAATGGCCTTTGATGTAGGAACTTGCGCAGAGCACTAAGCTTGTTTGCATCCTAAGTATGCTCTGGTGGAATTATATTCTACTCAAAAGGTTGAGGTGCGGCTACCTATCCACCTAGAGGATGTATCTTGTTGGATTAACCCTAAACTGATGCATCATCACTCATCTAATTATCATCATGATCTAGAACCGGTGACCTGGCTAGCTGTCATCATGAAGGAATCCATAAAATTTAATCAAGATGTACCATGTTCAGATCAGTACATATGTATATATATATATATATAATGGGGATATAAATAAATAAGGTTATTAAAAGAATGGATACTATGTGATTTATGTATTATTTATCCCTACAACCAATGTCCCAATATGTCGAGTCAGCAAGAAGGTAGTCAGTGTTCTTGTGAATGGATAAGTCGGTTCCCACACCAACACTGGATACCCAATCATAAATTCCTCACTTGAGAAACAATGAAACTATTTCCATAAATCCCAACCAAATACTCATTACTGGACAACTCCATACATTATCTCAATAATCGAACCAGCTCTGATAAAAATATATCATGACCTGACCCAATGGGTACCAAGCTACAACTACCCCAAGCCCACTTCCATAGGCTAGGGGCGGGAGACAAGAACATAATGGCATATCTAACATGGGAGTCATTTTCCTAATGTACTAGTACACACACACACCTAACCATATCAATGTAGAAGTGAAAAGGAATAATAATAAAAGGATTCAAAATCTAGAGAATAAAAATGCATGTCAAAAAACCTATAGGGTGTACAAGAGTAAGACATTGTAAACCGAAAGTAAAAGGGAAAAATCTGTTCCCAACAAGAAAAATGTCCCAAACTAACAAAAACATTAATGTAAAATGCTATGAGAGCCCAACTCTTAATCTCTAAGATCTGAACATAATATGTTGTCTAATACACCAAGAATCCCTAATATCTTATGTATTCACAATCGACCTATTCATTGTCTTCATAATACATGACACATGTTGTAAAATACCATGCATAGGTGAGTATATACATAACCTATAGGATGCCCAGAAAGTTGAAGGGGGCTCAGTAACTAACATGATAGTAATAGATAATAGAGAGCTCATCCCGAATCAAGAGAGTAAATAGAATCCAAAAACCTAGATAAAGATATATATATATGTATGTATATATATATATATATGCTCAAAACAAAAAAAACCCAAACGAGAAAGATGGGGATCTCCATATCAAATCAAATACCAAGTAAATAGTTCCCTCAGTTTTAGAATTCAATCATAAATTCCCAAAATATGATGTGTCGATCCAAAGAAGACTCCATGTGAAGGGAACACACCTTACCACTATGTCACATAATCGAGGGGGGAATCTATAAGCATAGGACCCATTCCCTATTTCATCATGGGGTACCACTCCTTGTAATGAGGATTGACACCCTATCTTATAGAAGGTATAACTCGATAGATAGAGGACCCTCACCCTAATTCCATAGGAGGTACCACTCAGTAGATAGAGTACATGCACCCTCATACCAAAGGGGTGTGGGGTATCACATAGTTGATAGTTAACCTTCTCTCTAATACCATATGGGGTACTACTCAGTAGATAGTAGAACTTTACCCTAATACCATAGGGGGTACCACTCAGTAGACAGAGGACCGACATCCTAATACCATTGGGTGTACCACCCTGAATAAGGAGGACCCACACCCTAATACCATAGGGGGTAAAAATAAATGTAAGTAGGACCCACACTGAATCTGATTGCGGGGTACTACTCTATAAATATATAGGGTACCCACCCCATAGTCCATCAGGGGTACAAATATAATGATCATATCTGATCAATGCCCTCATAAAGAAACTCATAAATAAGAATCACACCTAGAACAGCTCACAAAATACCCCAAAATACCCTACTGAGGCCATCATCGCATTCTACATGGAAAAACACTTAGGATGGGCCACTCATGGGCCAATATCTGAGTCCACACAAAGGAGACACATGCCATTGATGTTTCCTCAGAAGGAAAGAAAGGGTACACACTGTGTAAGGGGAACCACGCGGTGTGTGGTCCCATTGTATTGCATATCCATATCCATATAGGTACATGGATTTCTTCCCATGTAGTTCTACACGACATGTATTTGGATTACATGGCATGTCCAAGACACTCGGATTCTTGCATGTGTTCCCAATCTATGTCTGTGTAAGTCTTCTCATGTTAACGTACTTCAGTACACAATGTATCCTTCTACACGTGGACCTACCCATGTGCTCCATCACGAGGATATTTCCACCTGGGGATCAGTAAATGGCTTGTGGCATAGCCACACATCATGTAATCCTTAACTTTATTAAAACCCTAACCTCTGAAGCTAAGGGCCTCCACGCCATGTGTTCATCGGACTACAAAACATGTAGTTTTGTTTTTCAATGTATCTCAGATCCATTCCATATATCCATGATTTGTGGTTATTTATTTTGATATTGACTCTAATACACCAAAAATGGTATATTTTTCTTCGACTGGTGATTCTGGGCATCCAATAGCTGTAAATTATTACACGATTCTTTGAGGAGGTTCGCCATACACACCACACACCTCTTGTGCTTATTGTACTATGCCTTGTCAATTTCATATACTAAATCTACTAAAAACCCATACACGCCTCATGATTCAACCCTTATCACCCTCGATTATCTGATTTGATTATTTCACTAGATTTTGTCATGAATCTGGGTGTCTGATATGGGTCTCCACTACCTAGAAATGTTGTGCCATGGCCCCGTAGCCTAGTGGAGAAGAACATGATGAATGGAAGGGGGAAATCACCCAAAATATGTTTAAAAATCATTTTAAATCATTATTTTCTAATGAATACAAGCATAGATATCAAAGATAAGAAAAATAAATAATCAATTTATTGACAATACATGGGTGCATGAAAGGATACAATTGGAATAGATCAAAGGAATGAGGTGACATTACTCAATGAATATAATAAATAGGGGATAAAACATTAATTGATGAGTCCTACCTAGATATTAAATCATTCTTAATTGAATAATGTTCTCATAAACAATTTATAGGGGTCATTACATTCACTCCATCTCGATCTTCTTAGATTTGGAGTCTCATCTTCATCATTTCCTGATTCACCAATGGAAGGAGGAAGAAAATGATCAAAATTCTCCCTAGTACAAGAAACTAAACCTTGAGAAATTATTATAGTGTTATATTTGTAGGGAATATTTTAATACATTAATTAAATTATGAATTAAATTTTTATTTAATTAACCCTCTGAATTCTCCGCTAACGACTGATTTTATCTGAACACCCTGCTCTAACCTATGTTTGGTTTCCCCTAGGGTAAAAATCATGTTCTAGAATCAAATATAGTATTGGATTTATGATCCAATATTCGATTTAAAAATTATCCACATTTTATTTAATAAAAGTTTCTCTTGTAGTATAAATTACATTTAATATTTCAATAAAATTAATTTTAGGAACACCAGGCCTCATAATTGTACACCTCCAAATAACTAGCTCTGAAAATATATGTAGAACTATTTAAAAGTATTATAAGGAAAAAATAGGGTCTCTATATTATTAATGATATTTTTTTAGATTGTTTATTAGGTTGAGGTATTTTTAACCCTAGGATCATCATGTAGTGTTATTTAGGGGGAATTATTTTTCAGGTTTAAAAAAATGACAACCCATATTCTAAGTGATAACTCATTACATATAAAAATGTAGTGGGTGATAAACCAATAAATGAAAGAAGATAATGGTTTTTCACCAACCATTGGTCTACGTAATATCCTGGTTAGCAATACTTTTTCATAGGCAAAGACTGTTTATTTCATAAATGTATAGGATTTTATTTTTGTAATAATAGTTGATTTATCTCAGAAGAATATATGATCAGATCCTAATAATCATTTAATTTTGAATTTATTTAGGAAAAGTTTATATAATTTTATGGATATTTACTTGTGGAGTGATTTGGTTTGAACTTTGGGTATTACTGTAGAAATATGAAGACTAATGTTTGAAGGTTTATTTTTTGGAAATTATCTTACTATGTGCTAAAAAATTTGGTTTTGGTTAATGTATAAATATATAAGGAATATATTGTTATGATTTGGGGGATTATTTGGTCCTTCCATAGTTTACTTGAGTTCTTATAGCAAAAAAATTTATCTTGAATACACATTGTTTGGATAAAAAAAGAGATTGTGGTGGAAATTTATTAAAGGATGAAATTCTACTCATCAAGTAATTATATTCCTCTATTATCTTAGTCTATATGGTAGGATAATTCCTAAAAATCTAGGAATATGATCTTGAAACAAAACATTATCCCTATACAAGCAACTCTAATGAACTAGTGATATTTTTTATCATCACATATTTATGTTTTTGAGGCCATTAACTTTCCATCAACCATTCACTTGCTTATGATCAATAACCTCAACCACTTTATTTAATTTTTTATTCTTTTCCTCCATTTCAATATATTCACATTCCACCAATTTTCTCCTACTTAGAGACCTAGTTATTTTTTATTCCATATTACTCTAGTACTTCACTTTCTCTTTTATTAAGAATATTTTTATTAACACTTTTTACAATGTGGGTTCAAAACAAAAGTATTTTTAAATGTCAACCCTTTGATTACTAAGATAAATTTAAAATTGTTTCAGTGTAATTTATAAAAGGGTGGAGGGGGTTGTAACACCCGGTGATTTTAAAATAATAAAAATATTCTCTATAGCATATATGACAAGGAACATTGTTCTTTGACAAGAATACAAATCTTTGACACTTTATGGCATATTTATTTCTAAATAAATTTAATCTCCCTAATAGATTTCAGTTGGTGAAATCCTTAATTTTTAAAATTTTATAGAATATGAGACACATAAAATTGAGTTTATCTTTTGTTACATGAGACACTGAATTTAAATTTTGTTATACACAACAACGTGTTTCTTGAAAATATTGTGTTACACGAATGACTGAGTTTTACCGAACAATAATATATTATTTATTATGAAAATGATTGTCTAGTCCTCAGAATGATATGTAATAATAAGACTAACTAAATTAATAAAATATATAATTTACACACATTTTTATCTATCTTTTTATTATAAATTAAATAATAATCATTTAAAATAAAAATAAATTTTTTCTTAAAAACTATATTTTGTAAAAGATTACTTAATAATTATTTGGACAAGTAATTTAAAATTAATGTTTACCAAATTTATTAAAATTACTGGGAAAATTTATCTTTCTATTTAAAATAATAATATCGTAATTATATTTGGTTGATTTCGGTGGTTTTTTCTAAGATGTGTTATTTTTTATGAATATTGAAAATATTGATTTTTAATTGAAAATTTACATTTTGTTTAAATATATTGTATTGTTGAATTATATGTATAATTGGGTTAAAAATAAAATTATTTTAATTTTTTATCATTTAATCCAATTTAGTTCATTTTTATCATTTTCAATTTCAATTTGGATATAAAAACATTTCAAACTTTTGAACATTTTCTCTTTAAAACCGTGATGTCTCACCACATCTACGCGAAATATTTTAAATTAAATTATGCCACTTAAGTTAGTCGGATTTTGAAAAATGGATTATATATTTGAAATAATAATAATTTATATTATATAATAAGGTCAACATAATTGTTTACCGTAATTATTTGTGAAAACAGTTACAATTAATTAATGTGATTAAGGTTAAAACAGAGTTTGTGCATTACATGTGTTTGTATTAAAATCACTTTTACATAGCTATTGGATTGTTATTTAATAAATTAGATTTAATAATTATAAAATTATCTAATAAAACTAATTTTAATTTATTTCTTAAAGGATTAATTACTTAGGTAAATAAAAATATACAAGTCGTCGCGGTAAAGAACTAAAAGGGTAAAATTGAGTAAACATAAAGACCAAGGAATGACATTATAAGCTGTATTTATTTTTTGTGTGTTGGAGTATTTTATATACAAAATAAACCATCACCTCCATTATTTATCTTTCTCTAGGAACATGAGGTAAGAGAGGACTCCCAATAGTGACTACATTAGGATATTTAAAAGAATACCACTCCTCCTCCATTATAAAGGGAATTCACTCCCATTACATTCTCACACCTATAAATCCATTTAGATCAACTAAAACCTAAATAAATAACTCCAAAACATCCATAAAATTGTTATATAATCCATATTTGTTCATAAATCCCTCATAGGACGTTTTTGGTACAAAATTTTGGGGGATACCTGAAGAAGAGGTAACGTTCATCCCCAAGAATTTTTATTTTATTTTTTCCACACCTCCTTAAATTATTCTTATACCATGATGATATAAAAATATCAGTATCTTCTATATAATGAGATGTTTTTATTTTATGTTTACATACAATAAATATTCAATCTTTCATCAAATGGGTTATAAAATCATCATTCGTGTTTGAGGAAGACTACCACCAAAAAGAACATTGTCATTCGTTTTTGCATTACCACCACTCATAGTTAGGTATTATGATGTATATTGAGTTTATATATTATATTTATAACATAATTACATATCTCAAGTCATTATATTATATATAAACTTTTATTTATCATTCTGTAAGAGATATGATAACGCCACTCTTGTGTACGGCGGACTACTGCCATATGAAGCGAAGTGATTCGTTTTTCACTAACGCAATATGTGGTAGATATTAAGTGTAAATATAATAAATATATGTTATATACATGAAATATTTATGATATTCATGAAATATTTATCATTATGGAAATATAATATGTGATTTTATTTTTACCTTTTCACTCACAGAAAAAAAAATGATAACATCGTTCGTAGACATGTGGACTACCGCCTCCTCGAAGAGATGTGATTTCATTTTTCATCAAAAAATGAAAATAATAATATATATTTATATATAATTTAATAATTTTGTATTTTTTATATTGATATAATTCTGGAAATAAAAATTTTACTTACCTTCTTTCCATAATGATCATTGAAAAATTGAAATGGTACTCATGCGTACGCACAACCTACCATATCCATGACCATTATGTTAGTTAATTTTTCAGAACCATATTTCATGATTGGTTGTAAAAGTATAATTGATATATAAATATTATAATTATTTCAGGATCATTACTATTTGTATCCTTAAATAATTACATATTTCACTATAGTCAGACTATCAATGTATTTTTTGACGTAGAAGTCGAATATGGTCAAAACATCTAACTTAAACTAATGTTATTAAGTAATTATATATAAATTTTTAATAAGTGAAATAAAATTCATAATTAAATTGAAAAAGGTTATCAATAAAATAATTAATTAATAAAATTTTATTATTCTTGAACATAAAGACACACGTGATAATTTAGACTCATGGTAAGGGACATCATCTCAATTTCCTTTCATTGAGGCATATTTTGATGTTATTCATGTATATTCTTTTATGAGGTGTATATACAACTCAATTACCATGTTATATAATGAATATATATAATATCTTTTTATTTAATGATTTTAATGTTATTGATTATTGGGTATTATTATATAAATATTTACAAAGTGATAAGATATTTTTCTTCTAAATAAATCACCTATTAATGATCTCCTTTCAACACTCATTCTATTTCATGGCCATGTCTCTATAATTACATTTTGAATGTTTTCATATTGACATAAAAGATTTATTAGGTTCATTTTATGTATATTTTAACATATTTCAAAGGTTCTGAAAAGGAATATTTTTATTTTTTAAAAGAAAACGATGACTATGAATTTTTCGATCATTGTGACTTCTATTTAATTTCTAGCTTCCATTGCAAGATTGCATGTTTTCTTAAATAAAAAACACAATTTTACTTTTTTGGTTATTTTGGAAATGAAAATGCTTTTAAAAATAAAATGATATTTTGATATCTAAAAGTTATTTTCATTTGAGTTTAAAATATTTTTTCCATTGATGAGATGTTTTATACATGTTGTGGTTCTTGGACATTATTTATGATGGGTGTTCCCAGATAGAACTGGGTGGGGCCATTATAGCTTCAAAGATGGGTGTTCCCCGACTGCACTCTAATAAATTGGCTAATGATTATGATCTATATAGGATTATATTTTACTCTGGTTGTATGGTTATTCTAATTTGTAAGGGTAATGTAAGAGTTCTATAGGGGTTCTATAAGATGATGTCCCAAGGTACCTACATGAATTTTATATCATTTATAATGAGTTATCAGGGAAATAATTTATTTTCAAATGGTTAAATTAATTATATTTTTAGATAAATGAGATTTCTATTTATGGGTAAATTGTTATGTTTTCAAGATAAGGTTTTTCATTGGTTTTCAAGCTTTTAATTAGAATAACAATTTTCTATTTTGTTTTCCCCTTATTGAGATTTTAGTGCTCATCCCCAGTTTTAAAAATGTTTTTTCATAGGATTTAAGGGTGGTAAATAGAAAAGAAGAGGTCAGGTTAAAATCCATGATGTTTTTTCATGAAAAGAAATTATTTTTTGTTTTAAACGTTTTATATGGTCAGAAAAATGGATACTAATTGGAAGTGTCCACTTTTTATTATATGGTTTTCATATATATGAGTTATAACCTAATTCACTAAAACTATAAACATGAAAACATCCTAAATGTGAAACAAAGTAAAATTATTGATATACAATCAAGATTATGTAATGTTTATGGCCATTTCCTTATAAAAAATCAATTTTTAATTTAATATTTATATATTGGACAACATTACATCAATTGTATGGATATTATAATATTTAATATTATTTTTATTTTTTATTTTGGAAAAAATTAATCATATTTTCTATTTTCATTTTTTATATTTATATATTTTTTGTTCATATGATATTCAAATGCATATATTTAATTTTTTACTATAAAATTTATTTTCATTGATTTTTATGTTAATTTTTTACCATGTAATGTATGTTATAATTATTTATAAAAAAATTAAAATATTTACAATCTTAATTTTTTATATTTTTATATCATTATAAAAAACCATGTTTTCTGTATTTTCTAATTATAATTTTAATATAAAATTAAGAATGTAAAATATATTATGTGTTTTTCTTGAATTTTAAATAAATGATTGTTATTATAATCAGTTAAGGATAGTGGAAAACAATAAAGAAACAAGCACACACCTAGGGAGGCTTGAGATTGAGAACTCCCCCAGCACTAAAGGGGTGCACCCACTAGGTTGTGCCAAGTGAAGAATATTAATACATATTATGTATCTAAATTAAATATCAAATCATATGTAATGTGTTATTTATATTTTATTTTCAAAAATAATCTATTTTATTACTAATTTATTTAAACCTTTATTTTTATTGAGAAATGTATTATTATTATTTTTTGGGCTTTTGCTAGAAAATATTATGATTCTAGTTTTATTGAAATAATAAAGTAAAATAATGGGTAAAATATATTTTTCGTTTGTTTATTTACATTTTTACTCCGGAATTTTTTTATCATTAATATAAATGGGAAAATAAAATAATATGTTATTTTTTCATTTTTTATTCATAGAATATATATTTTTGAATTACATTTTATTTTAAATGAACAAAAAAATTTATTAACTTATTACTCGAATTTTTTTCTATGCTATTAATTATATTTATTAAAAAAATCATGTGCATGAAATAAATATTTATTATTTATTAGTATTTTACTGAAAATATGTGTTTATATCATTTTTAATTACAAAAAAAATTATTATTTTTTATTTTTTAAAAAAATGATATAAATTAATATTTTCTATAAGGAATAATTAAATGTATAAAATCATGGAATAAGTTATATTTCATTTATTTATAACTGAATGCTGTAATTTAATGATAAATTATATAAATGAATAAATTTCAATAATGGGTCAAAAAATCTATTAAAATTTAAAACTATAAGTTATAATAATCATGGTTTAAATTCCCCAAAAAACATCATCCATATTAAAGTCATATTTGAAATGAAAAATAGTAAGTCCATTAAATAATATTCCCATTGAATACAGTAAATCATGAGAATCGGAATTAATAATAGAATAAAATTTATTTAGTTAAATGTATAGCAATGATATATTTATTTATATATTGTTATAATATGATTGAGTCACAATTTTATGATTCCTTTAGTAATTTGGTGATTAGAGTTGATTATTGAATTTTTGTTATAGATTATTATAATGATGTGATGAAATTTATACAAAAATGATAAACTTTTGAATCATATATTTTTAAAGTTACATATAATTTTCACATATTTGAAATAGAAAAGGATGTAACATTGCAAGTGTTTTATTTCGACCAAGATCAATCCAAACACTATCAATAGAAGTTTAAACAAAATTTCCTAAAGGAGGGAATTGGGTAATAGATATCAATATGTTATATATTTTAGATAAATGATCATTGTTTAATACTAACATTTTTTATGTCATTTTGAGGGTTTATTCATCTTTAGTGGTCATGTATCTAAGATATGAGGATACATTTTTGTATATAGTCTTTTGTAAATAAAAAAAAGTTTTCCTAAATATTGACTTTTTATGTGATGCAATATTTCAAAAAATTATATCATTGGAGATTAAATTTCATAAATTGGATTTTTATTTTGAATCACGATGAAAAAATTAACTAATTGGGAAATTTTAGTATTCATTGAAACTATTAAATATTCTATCCAAATTTAAAATACATTATACATATATAATATATTATCTTAGTTAATTATGATGTAAAGTTGATGTAATAAATTTTATTATATTTTTTCACACCCTAAATCATGTGTTATTAGTTACAATATGTATTTAAAAATTATAAAATAAAATTCCAATCAATAAATTAGTTTATAAAACATAAAATAAAAAATATTTATTGATTTTAATGATTTTATTCTTTAATAATCAGTATTAAATTCACATATTGGTAGCCTAACCATTATTACATCATTTATTTTTATATAAAATTTCATAAGTATTAATCAAAACCAAGGTTGTAGAAATATTTATTACTATTTTTTAAATATTTAATAAGAATTATTTTATGGAATAAATCAAGAATTATTAAATTATTCTATAATTTCCACACTAAATAAATATATTAATGGCCAATTTCTCTCAAATACAAACAATTTTACTAAAAAGCTTCTATACTTATCTCTTCTTAGGATTTATTTATGATGGTTTTATGGATTTAATGAGTTGTGTCTTAAGTTATATTAAATACATAAGGTAAAAACATCATCTCTTTATTTATCTTTCATCCTTATTTTCATTTTCATAAGAATGTTTTTTAATTTTGGTTACCAACTATGTTGTTCTTCTAAAAATATGAAAAAAATATTCATTTCATAAACTTATCCTAATGTACTTCCAATTTTTTTCTTTAAAATAATTTCATGATTCCTTAATGATACGAGGGAGATTCTTTATCATTCTTCCATTACAATATAACAATATCATAATGTAAATACCAAGGAATGTTATGGTTTATTTTATTATGTAAATGAAAATTCATAGAACTAAATTATATCTAGTTGTAAAATGATATATATAGATCATTATTTTTTAAGATGCAATGCGACTACTACTTATATCGGTTCAAGTGAACATTTGATATTGACAAAAAAATTAATAATTAATTATTATATTTTTCTATATCAAAATGAAAATCCAATATCTCGATCATACACAAAAGATTTTTAATGGAATCTTATCTATTATATCCTTCATTTGGATTTACTATAATCCATTTTATATATCATTATTTTATTTTAATAAGTTTATACAAATAGTTTTTCAATCAACAAACTATTGAAGTCCACCTTAATAACTATTTCTAAGAATCTTGTAAAACATGAGATTATTTCCCTCATTGATTTTTTTCATATGAATACTTATTAATTTAATGGAAATCTTATCCATGTGACACCATTAATTAATTGATCCTTTCAATAAATTAACACTTGATTTCACCACTCACAACTCTTGTTTGATAATTACCCCATTGGTTGAATTCATTAAAATAAGTGATCATATATGAATATTTATTTTATGTTATTCATTGATGAATGTATGAGCTATTTTTTGGGCCATACAATAATTATATATCCCAAAATTCACCGTGTAATGATTAATATCTAAATATTATATGATTCGGAATATTAACAGTTATTTTTGAATCTATGATACCTTGTTGATTATCCATGTTAATATATTTATGATAGCTCTATGATGAAACTAGACTATATTTTATGAACTTTTAGTGGTATGAATTGAAAATATTGTTATGAATTCAAAATTCATGAATTTCCTAGGTTCCATTTTATTCATGGATTAAATTTGGTAGTGAAGAATACTGATTTATATTACCAATCTTATCGATGTTTATGATTACCTCATGATCATTTATTTTTGAAGAAGACATGACACACTACCTTGTTTTCATGAGACCCTTAATGATATTGTTTTCTATACCTTTTTTATATATTCTCTATGAAATAAAGGATGTTATATCTAGTATAAGATATAAACATAATGGAGGTCATATTTTTCATGAATCATCTAAGGCTGCAGTTGGAATCTCCCTTCTAGGCCTCATGTTACCCTTCCAGAATATTTCTTTCCTGCATGGGATCAGTGGGTTTCTTGGCACTTTTCCATGTGCAGATGATCAAACACATCATCTTGAGGCGGCTTTTCAGGCTTGGATCTTCATTAAAATAGACCTCTCTCTTCCATATATGCCACACATCCTTCTTCTTGTTACAGGTTTGAAGGATTATTCTCAAGTTTCAATGTATCTTGTATCGCCCCATTTCTTCTAGCACAACAAACATCAGGGGAATTTGCTTCTGATTTGTTGCAAAAGTTGTTAAAATAGTTTTGACTCGGCATAGGAGAAGACCATGAGGAGTGATGAATTTCAATCTCCCTTTAAGGGTGGAATTTCTCTATTGGTTTGTAAAACCCCAGGGGAGTTCTATTTGGGTAAGTTTGTGGTCCCCACCCCCCCCCCCACCTTTTTCAGTGTCAGGTATGATTTCCAAGGAGGATTTGAAACCAGTGATGGAGGGTCCAACTTGCATAGCCATAGTTACTTATCTTCCCACTCATGTTATCACATTCTCAACATGCCCCTCTCCTCCTCGAGTAGGTAGTATATATCTGGATATTATGATCCCAACTGATCTAACATATCTATCAGTAGAAGCATCATCGTTTTAGAAGGAAGTATACACCTGATCATAGTCAAAACAAAATATATTGTAGTGGTATCTATATTTCAGTACGGATGTTTTTCATAGGTCTAAATAATGACTTAGCTTGTGTCAATGATTTCTATACTTTTATAGAACTCCAACAGTCTCAGATATAGAGTGAAGAAAAACATCATAGCCAATGAAATTTAGAACAGTTTAGTTTCTTTACACAAAGTCTTGGAACTGAAACAAATCTTTGGTAAAAATCAATACTTTACTCCTAGAATTAGGGTGAATCATTTTATGCACATCAATCCAAAGAACCACCATATTTGGCTATTTGGGAAGAAAAACATCATTGTCGATCTAATAGAAGCAGACCCAATAGAGAAGAAGAGGGGATATTTTCCATGTATGGATAGTCAAGACTTCATGATGTTCATGACCAGAAATGGTCTGTAGTATTTGGGTTATGAAGGAGAACACTTCACCTGGTGCAATCACTAGAGATGCGGGAAATGGACCTAGTGCAGAATTGACCACTACTTGGAAAACACTGCATCCATTTCTTCATATCTTGATGTGAAGGTATTGCATCTACCTCGTAGTCTGTCTGATCGCTCTCTGTTTCATTTTATAGGGGAACCTAGGAGAGACCATGGGTATGAATTCTTATTATCTCATATATGGGAGGAGGACTCGGACTTCCAACATACAGTCCAAGAATCTTGGTACAAATTGTCTCAAGGATAGGCATGTATGCGCATCACAATATTCTCAGGAGGCTCAATGGGGGACCTCCAAACATGGGTATGAAACAAGCCTCCTCATAATCAATAATTGGAGATAGTCAGTATAGAAAGAAAGATGCTTCAATTAATCCTTGATAATAATTGGGATGAGGTTGTTTTTACTGATTATAACAACCCAAAGAACTCCTTTATGAACCTACTACTTTCTCTAGAAATACAGGATAAGTAATGATTGAGGATCAAATGGTTGCATGAAGGTAACCAAAACTAAGGATTTTTACATGCATGTGTTAAGAAGAAGATTTGAATAAGTAGTCTGAAAAATCTTATGGAATATGTTTCATACTATAATGACTCATACAATGTTGGAATGATGGATAACGAATTAATTAGGAAACTTTTTGGAGATACCAACCCGAATCTTAAGGATGGATACCCATGGGAGAATGCATTGATATATGAGGGAATTCCTAACATCTTTACTATTAATATCAATGAAGACTTTTAATCCATTATTGAGGAGATATAGGTTCGAGAAAGAGTATGGTCTCTTAACCTATAGAATGCTCGAGGAACCGATGGATTACCAGGGTCTCTCTATTTGGACTCTGGGTTTTTGGTTAATACATAGTTGGTGCAATTAGTACATGAATTCTTTAAATGGGTAAATCTCTATCATGTTGCAGGTGATACTAAAATGGTGATTCATCCAAAGACTAAGAACCCACAAACCCTTCAACACTATATGAAAATATGTATGTGTAATTTTCATTATAAGGTTTTGGATTAAATTCTTAATAGAACATTGGTCATATATCTACCCAACTATGTATCAAAAGAGGAACATGAATTTATCAAAGGGAGATCTATCAACCTTTCCATTAGCCTGGATCAAGAGGTAATTGGAAATATATGCATAAAATCCTTTGGATCAATTATTTCTGTCAAATAAGACATTAACAAGGCATATAATAGGTTGTTGTGGAACATTATTCTTAGGATTATCTCCAAAATGGGATTTTCTACTTAGGTGATCGACCTTTTGTTCTAATTCATCAGTTCCACCTAGATTTTTACATCCTTCATGGATAAACAATATGGTTTTTTCAAGACACTTTGAGGATTAGGACAATGTGATCCAATCTCCCCTACCCTTTTTATCATGGAACAATATTCACTAAGTACTTATATTAATAAAATAATTATGGTGGGTTGCATTCCTCTTTATAGATCCAGATATCAATCCTATGGTATATCTCACATTATTTTTGTAAATGATAAAATTGTGTTTTTGAATGGCAGTAACTGATCCATCAAGGTCATCAATACCATACTTGATGATTACTGCAAATGGAGCGGGCAAGTGGTTAATAAGGATAAAAGAAACCATTTCATTTCAAGAAGATGATTGGAATGAAGGGTTGGACTTATTGAATTAAAATTGGGTATAAGGAAAGGATCCTTTCCCATTGAGTATTGAGTTTCCCTGATCTCACCTAGAAATCCACGTATTCAACCTTTTGATAAGGTTCTGGAGGAAATTAAAATTTGAATTCCTAACTAGAAAATTCTTATTTTTTCTCATTAGAAGGAAGAATTGCCATAATTAATAGTGTGTTGTCATCTATACCAATTCATATCCTTTCCATACTCAAGGTCCTAAAGTTTGTGACTTCAGAAATGGAGAAATTGATGGAATATTTCTTATGGGATTCATAGATGAATGGAAAATATCATTGGGAAACATAGGAAAGGTTGGAAAACCCTTTGATGAGGTTGGGATAAATTTCAAGAGTGTTGTAGGTAAAATTGAGGGTCTCCATTAAAATATTTCATGGTAGGTGGTGGTAGGGAAGACACTCTAGGGGAAAACTATATAGGTCAGATATGGGGGTGTGATGGGGAACCAAATGGGGTGACATTCATCCACATGGAACATGGTTTAACCTCATGTTGTGGAACTCTAGCATCACTCACATTGGATTGTGGGTGGAGGAGACATCAAACCATGGCATTGAAATTGGGTTGGTATCAATCATGGGTTTTCCAAATGTCCAGTGACATACAATACTTTTATAAAGGTAATGGGTCACTATAACTTCATGCATGTCATTCTAGATAGAGATCAGCAGATAGTTTTTGATACCATAGTCATGAACACAAATCCAAATCAATGTGTCTTTGTGGGATCATCATCAGGAATCTTCTGAACGATATGAAGATGAAGAATAACAAAAGGTTGGATTACATTGATGTGTTATGGATCAATGAAATCCTTTTAATGATTAAGTTCCTAGTTTGGAGAGTGTGGAATAATACATTTTCAACTAAAGATAACATTATACATTTAGGAGTGAATCTTGTCTCAAATTGTAACTCTGGTAGAGATCCATGAATCAAAGACACCTAGAACCTCTTCTTTGACAGTGACTAGGAAAAAATGATGTGGTATTAATTTTTCAGTTTCATGGGTTGGTCTCCATATGGGGGCTTTTCTGTTGAATTCTTTATATGATAGTTTTAGGGAGCATTAAATAGTGGCCCAAAGATAATGGAGTGTGCTCTCATCTTTGCAGCTAGATGTTAGTGTATTTGGAGTGAAATCAATGGGGTTCATCATAAGGGATATATAGGTACTAGAAATCATCTTGAGATCAAGACCATAAGCAATCTAAATGATTTACCCTGACTCTATAGGAAATTTGAGACAACCCCATCTATCAGTCACCTTATCATAGGAACTTCAGCACCCACTGATTCCAAAAGTAGACAGGGCAGGTAGGTACAATGGTATCTTCATAAATACGGTATTAAAATGAGAACATATGACTCATGAAACTCATTCCATATGAGGGGTGGAAGTATGACTTGGGATTCAAGAGGATCTATGGTTAAGGATTTTTATGCTTACTTTGGTTGTTGTAGTTCTCTTCAGGAAGAGCCCCAATTCATTCTCATAGGCCTTCTTCTGTGTTCTAATAATAATATTCATCTTATGTTGTTTGAAACCGATTTTATGGCCCTTTTAAATACACTATGTGGTCGTGGTTCCACACCATGGTCCATTGAGTATACCATTCAGAGATGCAAAGAGTTGATGAACAACGACATGGATATTTATCATTCATGGTATAAAGTAAATGTTGTTGTTGACTTCTTGGATTCTTATGAAACCCCTGGTGAACAGATATCATACTTCTCAAGAATTGGGTCCCTTCCCACAAAGGTAGTGAATTGGGTGCATTCAGATGCCCTTGGCCTTCACTACTTCAAACCCCCATGGTTCTCAGACTCATCCATCTCTTTTCCAGCTCTATCCTTTTCTTATTCTCATATACTTTGATGATATAAATAAAAATTTTGTTTTCGTCATGTACCTTATTCAATAATACACTTGAATCGTGATTTTGGGATTTAAATAAATGAAAAATAATCTTGGAAATAAAAATAAGGAATTTATAGCACAAAATTTAGACATATTGGTTTTGGGAGTTTTAGTTTTTATTAAAGTGTACATTAGTTAATGTTTGTTATTAAGATACAAAATCCATTAAAAACCCCCTTATTATTATAAATATACTAAAAAAATTAGTTTTAAAATGTAGATTTATTTTTATTAAATTATATCTATTGTTGGATATATTATATATAAATTATGAATGACTTTCTTATATTAACTTACTTTTCTTAGTGATGTATAGGGAAATGAGATGCATGAACATGAATAACAACTGTTTCAATGAACAATGTGGTGATTGAGAAAAAAATTCATAATTTCATGGGAACTAAGAACATTATTTCTTCCATATTCAAGATGAATCATTTCGTGAAAGAAATAATAATCATATTCATCATCTAGAACCAAAAACACGAGGCTCATTTATGGTTGGATAATTCATGAGGTAGTGACCACCCTCATATAATGTTCTCACATATCTAGTATTATCCGAGTTCTGAATAATTAATTAAATTTCCTTGGATGATTTCCCATAAAATAAAATGGTTTCAATAATGATTTATCACTTCTAAGGAGAATATGATTCGTTGTGGACACTGAAAAACCAATAATGAGGTTTTCATTTAATTTATTGAGTATAGTTTTTAAGGAAATTATATCCAAGAAAACATTTCCATCACAAACATAAATAAAAGATAATGAGGAAGTTTCAAAAACTCAAGTTAAAGGATGATGATACAATGGGGGTATATGGATAAAAACATTAATGTATAGAATAGTATGTTTTAACTTATGCTATGAACATAAAATGAAATATTGGATAATATATTTTTTTTAGTCCAATCCATTATAAATAATTTACTATCTTCGATTTTGATAAATATAAAGTAATTTTTTTAATCCTTATTCTTTTCAATGGTTTTTGTGGATTCCTAGTGGTCTCAATTAAAAATGAAAAGTAAAAGGAATATGGAGTATAAATTTTCTAAATTATCTAATCAATGATGGTTGGGAAAAAAGTTTCAACAAACCACATATAAAAAGGGTGAAAAGATTGATGCATGAAATTTTATTCATTAATTTATAGTATTTTACATGAATAGAAATGTTATGCAAATAGTTTTAAATTATCATGTGGACATAAAGCCTCAATTTCAATATTTGATTTTTTAAAAATGCATTATAGTCCAACCAAAACCTATGGTTTGATTTTTTAACTGTGGTGATCTAGTGAAATTTTCTATGTCATGACCCGTCCCCCGGGGCCTGTATTGTGAATACCCCAAGCCCTCCTTCTATAGGCCAGGGGCTGGCAACTGGAACCAAAGGCTTAAATCCCAAAACTGGGAAGGCATTTCCTTTATAACAATAAAAAAACACAATAGAGTATGCAACTGGAAGTAAACACTATGTAAAACTGTATAAAAAAGAGGGTGTTGAAAGTAAAGGGGCCGGAAATACAATCCCAACAGTAAAGTACAATAGAACTAAAAAGGTAGTATAACTAAAGTAAAGTAAAACAGCTACTGGATCATCCTCCGGTGGTCCTACCTCAAGGGTAGGTTCTTATGGGCCCCACAGCACTCCACGTCCGTCCGTCTACTCTGTGTACTGTCACACCGAGTGGTCCATCTCCGGGTAACGTCCAGTTCTGCTACTCTCTGCCCTGATCAGCGTTGTCTATCGTCATCAACCAACATAATGAGGTGCATGCATAGATCGTGCAGGGGTGAGTATAACGATACTCAGTAGGGACCCCGAGACCCTCAAGGTCTCTCCAAAATCCAAAAATTATAACCACTATGTATGAATTCAACAGATAACCCTTACTTAGGTATATGCCCATACATACACCTATGTTATTCAGTAACCCATCTCAATCATGAGGAAAACATGAAATTCATTGACTCACCTCAAAACCTGGATTTTTCAGTGAAGTATAGAAATACAAATGAATAGTCACAAAGCTAGATGATCTTATTCTGTCAAGAGGCACTACTTCTGACCATACGGAGTCTGTTGACGCTCCTTTCGTCACAGAATCTAAAGATCAGAAAAGGGAATATCTGAGCTCAAAGTGATTCATCCTTTGAAGAAAACATCAAAAATCGACAAAGGCATGAACACAGGATCAAAAGCAACTGCACCGCGCAAGTTGTACCACTGTCGCGCAAGTACACTTGCGCCACGATCTTGGTCGCGCAAGTGACTTGCGCGACCTAAGTGGTAACCGCCCGGTAATCGCCCTGGGTCTTCTCCTGCCTATAAATAGACCCTGTGGGCCCCCCATTCAGAGGATCTTTTTCCAGAAACTCGGATTGAAGCTCTCGACACCCAAGTCTCTTCTCAAAGCTTCCGGAACACTTCTAAGGTAATTTCTTACCTAGAATGGAAGATCTAAAGAGAAGAAGGAAGGCCTAAGTGTTGAAACTCATCAACACTTGCGCGCCACTTTATTCCTTCAATATAACTTGCGCGTCCCTTTTCTGGAAGAACCTCAAGAGGATTCTAAAGGGTTTAAAAAAGATTCGCTCAAATATTTCAATACTGGTTGAAAATCGCGCAAGTACACCATGTGTCGCGCAGGTATACCTGCGCGACCAAAACTTGCGCGCCCACAGAAGACCTGCGCGCCTTTCAAGACTTGCGCGCCCCTACCTTTTTGGGTTCCCATCTTTCCCATTTTACCCCTCTTAAGCCATTACACCTTTCCTTTTCAAGATTCAGTCTTCAAGACACTCTTCAAATCCATTTATGGCATGATTTCTTGATTTGACTTCCTTATCTGAAAGGAATTCTGTGGAATATCTCTCAAAACCTAGTGATTTAAATATCCTTATGTCACTAAATATAGAGAGTTCATTCATTCAACCTCATCCTTTAAGATGAGAGAATCCTTAACTTGGGCATCCTCCTCAGGAGTAAGCCCCAATCATAATCCTTTAACTTGGGCATCCTCCTCAGGAGTAAGCCCCAATTTCAAATCTGGGCATCCTTCTTTAGGAGTAAGCCCCAAATTCTTAAAGTTCCCAAACTTGGGCATCCTCCTCAAGAGTAAGCCCCAAACCTTAATTCCTTTAACTTGGGCATCCTCCTCAGGAGTAAGCCCCAACCTAAAATATGGGCATCCTCCCCAGGAGTAAGCCCCAAACCTTAATCCCTAACCTGGGTCTCCTTTTCAGGAATAAGACTCAGTCATAATCTTGGGCATCCTTCTTAGGAGTAAGCCCCAAGTCCCCTAACATGGGTCTCCCTTTTAGGAATAAGACTCAGTCATAACCTGGGCCTCCTTTTTTATGAGTAATTCCCAGTCATAATCTTGGGTTTCCTTTTCAGGAGTAAACCCCAAGCCCCCTTAAATTTCTCTTAACCAGTCCTAATTTACCCTTGATTTGGGTTTCCTTTTCAGGAGTAAAACCCAATCATAAGTCCCCTCCTAACTTGGGCATCCTCCTTAGGAGTAAGCCCCAAGATTAGAGTATTCAAATCTCCATAAAGCACATATACCTTTATGGACCATGTTCTTGGATTTTCTCCCTAAAAGTGAATCCTAAACCTTCATCTATTTGGGCAGTCATACATACCTAAGCCCCAAACAATTTCTTATGATTGCATCTTTCATGGCACAATTGTCTAATTTTTACCAATACCTCTTGTTTCTCACACCGAGCATGACTCACGTGAGCTTAGAGTGTAAAAGTAATTATGACATTCTTCTTTGATCCATCAATCATAAACATCATACTCCATCACTCGAACTACGTGGGTTCTGATTCCTTTTCCAAAACAAAGGATACGTAGGTAGCCCATTTATGGGTTCGATCCCAACTTTGAAATAATCCATGTCCTTCTGAATGACGATAAACTTAAAGTGCCCCACTGAGTGGCTTTAAAACCAGCCTGGTCATCATAATGACCAAGAGACTTTTATATAAATGTTTTGAAGGATACCATTGACCAAGAATCTCTAAACAGATATAGATGATTCTCTATTGATGAAGAACCTCGAATACATATAAAAGATTCTCTAAATTTCTTGCATATTTAATCATTGATTGTTAAAACTAAAGGAAAGCACATTTTATACTTGGTAATGTAATAAGGATTCACGAACATAACTTAAATCTATAAAGAGAGTCCCGAAGTAGACAATAATTCCCCTCAAAAAGGTGTGATGATTCCGACCTCCCATCCTCTCGACCAATGCAAATTCCTAAGCCTCATCAGTCCACAAGCTAATGAGCGCCTACCTTTGGAAAGTGGGTCCAAACGGATGTGGAATCATTGGATGTTTCCGGTTCTATGAACAAACCCGCTAGAAACCGATCGGAACGTTTGAATCTCTCGTCCAGGAGGTCATCCCCGAAATCCGTGCGAAACAAAAATGGTGAACCCGACGTGAATCCTTAACCAAGTTAAAGTGATGTTCTTATTTTTTTTGTTAGGCCCCTTGGGCCAACAAAGCAATCATTGACATGTGCTCGTCCAAAAGATGCAGTGGCCGGATTCATCTTGATTATGTCTGTTATATGGAACAGGCACTCTTTTCTCAAGATCTTCTGCAAAATGGCTTTCCTTAAATTCACCCCTGTGAATACTGCTGCTGTGAACACCTCTACTGTGAGGTCTGCTGCTGTGAAAACCAATGCTGCTACTCCTGCTGGAACGTCGTCCGCTCTAAGGATGACATCACCAACTCAGCAACTTCAACGCTGGGTTTCTAATGCACTGGTTAAGGAGTACCATCGCAATGGTACTATCCCAACTCTGGAGGCCGCTCGTCAAGCCCTCCAAGTTAACAACTCTACCTGGTCGTCCGGACAACGGCGGCCAGCGATCAAGAAGCAGGCAGTGTTGACTACCGTCTCCAACCGTTTCAGGTCGTTATCCCCGGAACGCAATTTCCATTCACTCCCTTACTCTGAGGAAGTGAATGAGTAGGTCCTGTAGACCTTAATTCAAAAAGACAGGAGTCCTTCTCAAGGGATCCCATCAACAATCGCCGCCAGACTCGTGTGGTAGTGCGCCCTCAACATGATGAGGGTACCGACTCTAGGCATTCAGCTCAGGTTCCTCGAACCCGAGCAGGAAATATGAACTGCCAGAGACGGAATCCAGTGAACAATGGGCAGGTTGTCATCCCTGCCATCTCCAGAGAAGTCCACCAACCTAACTTGGTGGCAAACAACGAGCAGGCACACACACCTGCCCGTTTTAATTCCGCTGTCCAGCAAACTCGTCTGGCAGCATCAAGCCAATCCCGCCAGGCAATTCCGGCGGAGTACTGTAGGCAGGAACATACACCTGCTTATACATCACCAGTTAGTCAGCAGGCTCATCTGACTACATATGATGGATCTCGTCAACTGCGTTTGGCGAAGTGTAATCAGCAGGCACATACACCTGCTAATACTAATCAAGCCTACCAACAGTCTCGCTTGGTAGCGCACGGAGAAGTCATTTGGAAAGTCCCGACGACAAACAGGAGGCAGACTCAACTTTCTGCCTCCACACTTGAGTACTGTCAGGATTCACTGACAGGAAAAGGAGGACAGGAGCAGGCACATACACCTACTCCAAGCCCAGAATGGACGTATATCCCCGTTCTGGTGGCTGAAGTCACCAAACAAATTTTGTCAATGGTGAAAGAGCAGAAGCAAATTCTTGCTCATATTCTGGATGCTTACCAGGATATCATAACAGCTTCAGCATCATCACAGGGACAGACACATAAATCTATCCCTAGCAGTGGAGTGACACATCAACGATTCACTCCGGAACAGACACACACATCTATTCCAGTCCAATAGGGTTATGGGGCATACTCCCCCATATCAAACGGACAACCAAGTCAGGCACATACACCTGATTTGAGTGGAGATCGTCAGCCTAACCTGACCATCCTTCCTGATCAGGAACATACACCTGCTCAGAGTAACCACTTTCATCAACAAGTGGTTTCTAAAGTGAGTAAGAAGTCATCTAAGAAAAAGATCCGCCCAGCACAGTCAGGAGATCAAAGGCCAATCTGCAACAAGGCCTTGCTCAATGCTGGAGTTCTTGAAGCCCTAAGACATTTATCTGTCGGAATTCAAGATTCTACTCCCTCAGTTCTCAATAACGAGAACATTAATTTTGAAGGTCTTCAACAGACACTTCCTCATGAAGGCTTGCTTCATGAAAGTTCAGTCAATCTTGAAGTTTCTTCTTCAGATGAGAGCCACAGGAACCCTTTGTGTGGTCAGAAGACCAAGGAGCAAGAGATTTCATCTTTTGCTGTAACCCATCATGACGTTCCTCCTCATGGTGATGAACTTCGCTGCGAAAGTCCTCTCTGCAGTAGTGATTCACGTTGTCTCGAAAATTCTTCAGAAGGCAATGTAGTGACGAGAAAGCCCTCCTATCTCGAGGCACTTGCAAACGTAAAACCAGTCATGTCTGATGCTTTACTATCGGCAAGTGAAACTCTTTCTCCATCAGAAGATAGCCTGGGGTTCAGGTTATTCTCCGAACCATCCCTGGGTCATTCATCTTCCAGTATGAATAGTGATATCTCTACCAATCTTTTTGAATCCGATGAAGCAACAAGGAAACACCAACTCTGGTCCAAACAGGTAGAAGAATCTTCATTTAATGATAAAGAGGAAATGCTGAACATGAGGAAAAAACTGGCAAAAGGTGAAGTACCAGTCATGTTTTGGCCTTTGGCTGACTCCCAGTACGACATTCCAAAGATGTTGACGGATGATAGAATCCATGATATTCGTCTCAACATATGGAAGAATCTCTGTCAATTGAAGAAGAAAGTATTATCTTACGGTGATTATGAAAATCATATTAAGATAATAGAAGGGTTACAACGCCAGATTGATTTGGTATCTCTATCAGTCTCTCGGTATCCGAAGGCTGAAAAGCAACAAAGAACCCTTCAACGTTCATGCCTTGGCGCACTAAGAAAATTGCGTCAGTTAATTGCCAATGCTCCATCTGATGTTCATATCAAAGGATGGGGTGTTCACGGAGCACTACATTTCACAGTGCTTTCCAGCCAGCAAAGCCCGCCGAAAATGGTCTCATGCAATGTTATTGCCCATGGCCGACCACAGTCAATGGGCTTTGTTCATAATCAAAAGCTTGCTCAAGAACAGGCTTCAACAAGTTCCTCTCAAAATCAATTATATAGAGAACAAGTTGTTGAATTTCTCCTACATCAAGCAGGCGAGAATATTGCAAAAGCCTCTCGTCTGGAGCAAACACGTCATCAAATGACAGAAGTTTCGGAAATCATCCAACGATCTGTTGAACTAGGTGATAAAATTGGATACAGGTTAATGCATCCAGCTAATTTCCGAACTAAGATTCGCAAGATCAAGAGAGATTTTAAGAATATCTCAGACATAGCATGTCAAGAGACACCCCAGCTTGCCAGACTGGGGACTTCTCTAACCCAACCCTCAGAGTCAACAAATGGGATTCGAGGAGTTGAGCGGAAGCAGCAGGAACATCCCCAGTCCACCGGACTGGGGACTTTTTCAAATCCTCAATCCCTCCCTCAGAGAAAATTAGTATTCTCTCGATTAGGGAATAAGTCTCAAGAGGAACGAAGAGCCAAGCTATCAGGAGATTCTCTCCAAGTGACGGTTCTCCAAGAAGTTCCTGAGGGATCAAGTCAACGGAATGCCATGTCTCATCATGGACATAAAAGAAGACAATATCACAGAAATGCTGATAGAAAGGATTCCATGCAATATGCATCCATTAATGTCATCAATGTCGTTGCTGCTGATTCACTAGATGAGGCTCAATCAGAGGGATCAGACGAAGAGGTTCATGCTCAAGAAGTTGTGCACACAGACTTAAATGAAGAAGGTGTGCGCACACGTAATCAAAGGCTTACCCAAAATCTGGGTATTCCTTCAAATAACCCACTTCCCCCTCTCCGAAAAGGATCCAATAAGGGGAAAGGAAAGAATCAGTTTACTTCTCACCCTTCCTCTGAAGGAGTTCAATCGCTCTCATTAGAGCAAATGTTTGCACAACAGGAGGAAGAAATGAAAGAATTAAGAAGGTTGAATGCAGAACTACTTCAAAGTAGTCTTCTTCTTAAGAATGCTGAAGTCCGACAGCCGAAGGAATTTGTTGTAACTACTGAGATGGATCAGGAATATCCTCCTTTATCAGTACACTCTCAGAGGTCTAATCCTACGGGTCAAACGCAACAACGGTTGGTAGCACTACCATCAGTTGCAGCACCAACCACCACGTCTGTCCAAGCTCCATTTATTGCACCTACTCAAAACCAAGTTCATCCTGATGTTTCTCAAAAGTTAATAACTACTATTGAGTCATTAACAGCTCGGTTAGAAACTATGGAAGGGAAACGGGCACAAGTTCAACCTGAAAAGAATGTTTACCCTGAATGGGTAGATTCAATTTCTCCTCCATCCAGTTTTGGAAACCCTGTTTTCCCTACTTTCAATTGATCAGGCGACCCTGAACAACATTTGACGCATTACGTGTCTTGTTGTGATCCTATGATGGGAACTCCAGAGCAGCAAGAAGCAGTGAAACTCAGATGCTTCGTGCGAACCTTGCAAGGACCAGCTTTTGTCTGGTATACAAGCTTGAAATCCCGGTCAGTCATCGGATGGGAGGATCTTCGTCAAAAATTCCTTCTTCAGTTTAGCTCAACTTTGCCAAAAACGACAGTTTTCGATCTTACAAACTGCAAGAAAAGGGATAATGAAAGAGTCTCTGATTTCATTGCTCGTTGGAAGGGATTAACGTATTCCTTGAGTTTAGCACTCCCTCAGGAGGAATTGTTGCCAATCTGTGTGGCAAATTTGCGTGACGAATTACGCACTCCATTGATCCCTGTGAAATACACAGGAGGGTTTCGAGACCTTACTTCAATCGCTCAGCAAATTGAAGATTCCCTTATACAGGCTAAGGTTAAATCTCGTATAATTCCATCAGCTCCCGGAAGAAGAATGGGTAAAGCAGAAACTGCTACAGTTATGCTTAAACAAGCACCTGTACCTATATCTACTTCAAAACCTTCATCTTCTCGAAGGACTCCACCTCCTGAACACCAACAACAAAGGCTGTTTCGTCCAAATGATCAAAGAGATCAACGACGAAAACAATTTGAGGATATGAAAAGTAAAACATACTCTTTCCGAAGTGAGCAAGTTCTTGGTTACTTCATTTCAGCTCTGGAAAATAATTTGGTTCAATTACCAGTGCCGAAGAGGCCAAACAAGGAAAGAGATGAAGACCGTCCCAATTATTGTCCCTTTCATCAAATGTTGGGGCATCCCATCCAGGAGTGTTTTGTCTTTAAAGACCTCCTGCAAAATATGGTCGACTTGGGACAAGTCAAATTGAAGGGTTCTTCAGCTCATGTAGCGTGTATTACCGCTACAGATTCAGAGGAAGGAGGCGAGTGGCAGGAAGTCAAAAGCAAAACTGTGAAAAAATATGATGATTGGATGGTCAGAAAGACAATCAATCGGACCCATTCCATTTTGTGAACACAATTGAAGAAGCCAATTGTGTCTCCTACAAAAGCTGCAGTAAAGCCTCCATCAAAAGATAAATCCTCAAAAGGGCAGCGCAATTCAAAGAAGAAAGAGGAATCAGGAGAAGATGAGTATGTATCAAAGCCTAAATTGTCTTTGACTCTGGAAGATTTCATGCCATCTACTTCAAAGCCACGGGCACCGTCCCACCAAACGGCACAGCCTAAACAGGCTAACCAGGAAGAGTCTTTATCAGACGAAGAGTTAATCTTTGGTTCTGTTAATATGATTCAATTAACAGATCCATATTACAGTCTTGATGAGCCTGAATTCCTTGTATCAAATAAGGGAATCCGAGGAGGTTCTAGAGATTCAGGGAGAATTGGTATTGGTTATCAGAGCACCAATGATACCAGGAAAGAAGCCTCCCAAGCTTGAACCAAAATGGGAAGGACCTTATTCAATACATAAGGTCTACTCCAATGGAGCATATTCTCTAATCTCAATGGATGGAGAACACATCACGACTCCAACTAATGCCAGATTTCTGAAGAAGTATTTTGTATAAACCCAAAATATTGTTCCCAGATCCAAAACAATCACATTGGTTCATCAATTGTCCTACATGACGCTAAACTGTATAAAAGTCCCTCACGTCCGGAAAGACGTTAAACTATATGTATTATGTCCTATCTACATGACGTTAAACTGTACATAAGTTCCTATATTTTGTCCGAGATGACATTAAACTATATTTTGTCCTAGCAACATGACATTAAACTGTGTGGCACTTCCAACGTCCAGCATGACGATAAACTGTAAAAAGTCCCCAGAACTGATATCCTCATATTGGTTCACCTTAGTCCCAGCTACATGACTTTAAACTGTACAGCAGCAGTTCGTCCTTGCTATATGACGTTAAACTATACAGCAATGGTCCAGTATGACTTTAAACTGCAACTTCGTCCCACACGACATTAAACTGTGAAAAAGCTCCATAAACCGTCCAGCATGACCTTAAACTGCATCATCCCTGGTCCATGTATATGACCATAAACTATTTGAAAATCCTTTATGTCTAGCAAGACGTTAAACTGTGACGTCCTAACTACATGACGCTAAACTGTATAAAAGTCCCTCACGTCCGGAAAGACGTTAAACTATATAATCTCAAAAGTCCAGTATGACATTAAACTTCACCATTCACGGTCCATGCATATGACCTTAAACTATTCGCACTTTCGTCCGACATGACGTTAAAATGGTACACTCTTTTGTCCTTACTGCATGACATTAAACTGCACAGTCCCCCTTTCGTCCAATATGACGTTAAACTATTTTGTCCCCATCGTCCTAACTACATGACGCTAAACTGTACAGAAAGTCCTTGATATGTCCTACATGACATTAAATTGTTATTTTGTCCCTGCTACATGACACTAAATTGTGCAGCACCAATAGTCCTAACTGCAAGACTTTAAACTGCATAGTCCCTTTTTTATGTCCTACATGACATTAAACTGTGCATCGTTAAGGCTGTTATTACCTCTTGTTTCTCACACCGAGTATGACTCACGTGAGCTTAGAGCGAACAGCAACCATAACACTCCCTTTGGGACACTAACCATGTATAAGTCCCAACAACATTTTTTATTTAGATCATTGTCCACAAGAACAACTTGATCATTAATTCATTCTTTAATTGAACTACACAGACTTTGATCCTTGCCCTCCAGGCTGGGTATGTAGGCAACCTCCCAGGGTTCAAGCCCAAAAACAATCTCTTCACATCGGTTCACCACCATCTCATATGATGTTGATTTGTGAAACCGCACCTAGAATCAATATCTTTACATTGATTCACTTTCGTCCTTGTTATATGATGTTAAACTATACAACACTTTTGTCCGGTACGACAATAAACTACAATATTCTTTGATTTCCTCATTTGAGAAGGAACCATTATTGACATTGATTTTTTCAATCATGTTTCATTTCAAAAGACTACATGCATACATGGTAATTCCTAAACTTTTTATCTTAGGTTAAACCATCATTGCACTAAAGTCCCCTTTCACCCTTCACATGTACGAACCAAATTTGTACAAAGGGTAGTTCTAGAACTACGTGGACTTGATTCCCATCCTTATGGGATACGTAGGAACATTCGAGTATCCCTCGAATCCAGTCCCAAGTCTTTTGGGCCTAACCCCAAATTTCACTTTCAGTCCCTTGGCTGAAAAGTCCTCATGAAAACACACACTATGTATTCATTATTATGGTCCGAATTCTATGACCCTAAACTAAGATCACTCATACTTTCGTCCTGCATGACGTTAAAACTGCATTTCAAGAACTACGTATGGCTTGATTCTCATTCTTATGAGATACGTAGTGAAGTCCAAGTTTCAATTCAGGACCCGGCCACAACATGATCATGGTTTTCATTGACCTATGTATCTCTATATACATTGGACAATACCCATCTTTATGTGTTATAATCCTAACCTTAAATATTTTCAGATCTTCATAACCCTTTTCATGACTTCTAGTCACAAAAATGTCAAACTTCTGAGAAATCTTTTGCCTGACTATGCAGCACGTGCCCATAGGTGGCCTTGCATAAACAGTCCACATAACAGACTTGTCAGCCGAAAGATGCTATTTATTTGACCATGCAGCCAATGCCCTTAGGTGGCCCTGCATATTTCAACCCCCTAACGGGTTTTGTTAAATAATAGTAACTTCATTCTTGGGACGAATGCCTCTTTTGTCCTTATTTGCCCTAAACGACAGTATGTAGGGATCCGCAAAAAATAGCCATCCTTAACATATTTGTCCCATATCCTTTTTCATGATCTGAAAGTATTCAAGTCTATGGTTTATTCTTCTTCCCTACGTTTGGGTCAGACCTTCGTAGGAGTGATGTTCATCCAGTTCTTCGATATTCTTGTTCGGAAATATCTTCTCCATATTCAAGTACCTCTTTCCATACAACAAACTCTATACTTTAGAAAATTTGAATCTCCATAAACTTCCACTGGCTTTTAACACTAGGAAAGTAAATTTCTGGGAGTTCTTTTGCCTGACTATGCAGCACGTGCCCATAGGTGGCCTTGCATAAACAGTCCACGTAACAGACTTGTCAGCCAAAAGATGCTATTTATTTGACCATGCATCCAATTCCCATAGGTGGCCCTGCATATTTCAACCCCCTAACGGGTTTTGTTAAATAATAGTTACTTCATTCTTGGAAACTACTTCTTCTAATGCCTTTTAGCTCTTTTTCATATCATTCCTCAGATTCAAATATTCTTAAGCCATAGTTTACATTTTTTCTCTCATACTTGAGTATGGTAATATGTTTTCAGATAAATTGTCAAGGAATTGAATCAATTTTAATCTATTTTGATCAAAGCTATTTCGACCTTAAACATTATCCCCTTTATGTCCGGCATGCATGACTTTAAACTGCCCACAAAAGACAAAGGAACTCTGAATAAAAGTCAAGTTCCAGCTCACTAAATATACATTTTTGTATGATTTAGGTAATATTGAGCAATTAAGAGATTCAAAGTTTGTAGGATTATTTGTAATAATCCTAGTAAAAATCAAACTATGTTTACTAGGCCCATTGGCTTAAGTAAAATTGAAGCAGGTAATGAAAGAATGAAGGTACAAATGATTGAAGTGAAAGTTTTTTTTATTGATACACAAGAGTTAGAAGGATATCCACAGACTGGAGTCTCTTCTCTTTTTCAAGAATTACAAGAGGCTTTCAACATAACACTTCATTTGATTTACAGAATCCCGAGCTTCATCAGCAACCACATGGAATTCATTCATTCAACTGGATACAATAAGAGATGTAGTGATACTAGCTCTTCTTGGAACAATTGTAAAAGGATTCTCTTGAGTGCGGTTTGAGAAAATTTTCTGCTGATGAAAAAGTGACTCTGTTTCTGTCCAAGAGACTTGGAAGATGGATACATGGATTTGAGAATGGAGCATTGGAAGTAAAGAGCCATTTGGAGAGAGTACTCTTTTCAGATATTTCTCTAATGCCATGTTTTTCTTCTCTCCACCAACTGGAAGTGGAAAACATTTCAGCCCATGGGTTTGCCATTTTCATATCTGCAAGGAAATGGAATAGAGGAAGAGCTTGATAGTTCACACCATTGTTGTTGCTATTAATGCACAGCATAACCGAAATAGAGGAGTAACAGTGCAACTACATCTCAGGTGTTTAATTGTTTGCATTTTGAACATTGAATCCTTGCAGATGACCATGACCACACAGAGGCAGATGGATGATCTGTGGAAAATTAGGGTGATATTTCTTCAAATACTTAGCCAAATCTGGGAGAGTGTTGTTGCAGATATCATAGTAATCATGACCAATGATGTTCATCATATCATCAATCCGCTTGCTAGCCAGTTCATCAGCCGTTCCAACTCCCTTAGGAACCACTGAATCTGCACAAAAGATGAATAAACTAACTCTTAAATGGGTTTATTTTTCATAAAATTTGTGAAGAAATTTGGAAAAATGGCTAAGGCATTTAAGTCGCGCAAGTCTAAACATGGCGCGCAAGTATTTGAGTGCCGCGCTAGTTTTTGACGCGCAAGTATAAACCGCGCAAGTACAAATACCTTTACAGTAGCGCGACATCAAGGAAAACACTAGAAAACAGAGAAACTTGCGCGGTCAAGGTGACCTGAGCGGCGAGAGCTCGATGGTATGAGGTCCGGAAATCCAGATGCATGTACGGAGGTGAGGCCATGTATTTATAGGCCAGGAGACCTATCTGCGTGCCGTAACCAGAGCGCTTAAGGCCTGCGCGATGCAAACTTGCGCGCCGCCCTCTGTGCAATGAAGACTTGCGCGCCTCCCTTTTCCTTTGGAGGGATTCGATTTCCTCAGAGTCAAATCCTCATTTCTCTCCGGATCCAACTCTGAGGGGGGACTTTTGTTGATGCTCCTTTCGTCACAGAATCTAAAGATCGGAAAAGGGAATATCTGAGCTCAAAGTGATTCATCCTTTGAAGAAAACATCAAAAATCGACAAAGGCATGAACACAGGATCAAAAGCAACTGCACCGCGCAAGTTGTACCACTATCGCGCAAGTACACTTGCGCGACGATCTTGGTCGCGCAAGTGACTTGCGCGACCTAAGTGGTAACCGCCCTGGGTCTTCTCCTGCCTATAAATAGACCCTGTGGGCCCCCCATTCATAGGATATTTTTCCAGAAACTCGGATTGAAGCTCTCGACGCCCAAGTCTCTTCTCAAAGCTTCCGGAACACTTCTAAGGTAATTTCTTACATAGAATGGAAGATCTAAAGAGAAGAAGGAAGGCCTAAGTGTTGAAACTCATCAACACTTGCACGCTGCTTTATTCCTTCAATATAACTTGCGCGTCCCTTTTCTAGAAGAACCTCAAGAGGATTCTAAAGGGTTTAAAAAAGAGTCGCTCAAATATTTCAATACTGGTTGAAAATCGCGCAAGTACACCATGTGTCGCGCAGGTATACCTGCGCGACCAAAACTTGTGCGCCCACGGAAGACCTGCACGCCTTTCAAGACTTGCACGCCCCTACCTTTTTGGGTGCCCATCTTTCCCATTTTACCCCTCTTAAGCCATTACACATTTCCTTTTCAAGATTCAGTCTTCAAGACACTCTTCAAATCCATTTATGGCATGATTTCTTGATTTGACTTCCTTATCTGAAAGGAATTCTATGGAATATCTCTCAAAACCTAGTGATTTAAATATCCTTATGTCACTAAATATAGAGAGTTCATTAATTCAACCTCATCCTTTAAGATGAGAGAATCCTTAACTTGGGCATCCTCCTCAGGAGTAAGCCCCAATCATAATCCTTTAACTTGGGCATCCTCCTCAGGAGTAAGCCCCAATTTCAAATCTGGGCATCCTTCTTTAGGAGTAAGCCCCAAATTCTTAAAGTTCCCAAACTTGCGCATCCTCCTCAGGAGTAAGACCCAAACCTTAATTCCTTTAACTTGGGCATCCTCCTCAGGAGTAAGCCCCAACCTAAAATATGGGCATCCTCCTCAGGAGTAAGCCCCAAACCTTAATCCCTAACCTGGGTCTCCTTTTCAGGAATAAGACTCAGTCATAATCTTGGGCATCCTTCTTAGGAGTAATCCCCAAGTCCCCTAACCTGGGTCTCCCTTTTAGGAATAAGACTCAGTCATAACCTGGGCCTCCTTTTTTAGGAGTAAGTCCCAGTCATAATCTTGGGTTTCCTTTTCAGGAGTAAACCCCAAGCCCCCTTAAATTTCTCTTAACCAGTCCTAATTTACCCTTGATTTGGGTTTCCTTTTCAAGAGTAAAACCCAATCATAAGTCCCCTCCTAACTTGGGCATCCTCCTTAGGAGTAAGCCCCAAGATTAGAGTATTCAAATCTCCATAAAGCACATATACCTTTATGGACCTTGTTCCTGGATTTTCTCCATAAAAGTGAATCCTAAACCTTCATCTATCTGGGCAGTCATACATACCTAAGCCCCAAACAATTTCTTATGATTTCATCTTTCATGGCACAATTGTCTAATTTTTACCAATACCTCTTGTTTCTCACACCAAGCATGACTCACGTGAGCTTAGAGTGTAAAAGTAATTATGACATTCTTCTTTGAGCCATCAATCATAAACAGCATACTCCATCACTCGAACTACATGGGTTCTGATTCCTTTTCCAAAACAAAGGATACGTAGGTAGCCCATTTATGGGTTCGATCCCAACTTTGAAATAATCCATGTCCTTCTGAATGACGATAAAATTAAAGTGCCCCACTGAGTGGCTTTAAAACCAGCCTGGTCATCATAATGACCAAGAGACTTTTATATAAATGTTTTGAAGGATACCATTGACCAAGAATCTCTAAACAGATATAGATGATTCTCTATTGATGAAGAACCTCGAATACATATAAAAGATTCTCTAAATTTCTTGCATATTTAATCATTGATTGTTAAAACTAAAGGAAAGCACATTTTATACTTGGTAATGTAATAAGGATTTACGAACATAACTTAAATCTATAAAGAGAGTCCTGGAGTAGACAATAATTCCCCTCAAAAAGGTGTGATGAGTCCGACCTCCCATCCTCTCGACCAATGCAAATTCCTAAGCCTCATCAGTCCATAAGCTAATGAGCGCCTACCTTTGGAAAGTGGGTCTAAATGGATGTGGAATCATTGGATGTTTCCGGTTCTACGAACAAACCCGCTAGAAACCGATCGGAACGTTTGAATCTCCCGTCCAGGAGGTCATCCCCGAAATCCGTGCGAAACAGAGTCCGACCCACACAGGATCGATAGGTACTAACCTCCGCAATGACCCACACAGGATCGATATGCGCTGACCCCCACAGGATTGATGAATGTTTAACCACACAGGATTGGAATGCGTTGACCCACAAAGGATTGTTGAGCACTGACCCACATAGGATCTAACCCACATAGGATCATTATGCGCTGAACCACACAGGATCACTGAGCACTAACCTCTGTATGATCTGTCTCCAACCTTCGCCTCACTATCAGCCATTGGATTCCTCGCACCTAGTGCACTCAAGTTCTGTAGAATATACCCTCGAGATATCGATCGTACCTCGACCACCACTAAACTCCACAAAGGAGTAACCCAAAGTACCTCCATGTCATAAGGGTTCCAACGCGACAGACGGTGCGTCAATCGGACGCACGGTTTGTGAGTTATTGGCATTTTCGTTCCAGGGGCCCGGTTGGTTTTTAGTTTCAAACCAACCCATCCATACTCCAACTATGTCCAAACCTCAAGTGCGGTATTCCAATAGAACTGTATCACTCCAATCCTTCTATCGTCATAGGCATCTCTTCAATCAGACACCTGTAGCCCATTATAGGGGCGAAAAGGTGTAAACTGGCCAAACGGGTCAAGGTCCGGTCAGACCCAGTCGGACCGACCCAACCCAACCCGGTCCGTATCGGGGTCCGACCCGGTGCACAGGTCCATCCCTGTCCGAGGAAGCGGCCTGGACCGAGGGGGCGGCCTAGTTCGAGGAAGCGGCCTGGCCTGAGGGGGCGGCCCGGCCCGAAGGGGCGGCCCGACCAAGTGTGACCCGACCGAGGGCAGCCCTGCCGAAGGCGGCCCTATGGCCTTCCCTAGCCGCACCCATGGAGGGAGTCCCACACCCCCTGGCATAGGGATGGCTCTATCGTTCGGGTGTGAGCCGAAACTGGTGCCAGGTGGCGTCGTTCCAGCACACGCGGTACCCGACGGGGTCCCGCACCTCCCGGCTGGCCCGAGCGGCCATCCTCTCCACACCACGGTGTGGCTTGGCGGTGCCACGCCCCTCTACCATGGCCCACCCTAGTCGCGGCTTCCCTGCTCCACCAGCATCGCGTGACGGCCTCGCGCCCCTCCGCCACGGCCCGCCCTGGCCGCAGCCCTCTGCTGGCCTCCACGTGGTTCGACGGTGCCGCATTGCTCTCCTTCCACTCGGCACAGCGGTGCTGCTCCCTCTTGGCGACCCGGTGGCCTTTCACCACCGGTTCATTTGCGGTCGGCCCAATGTTGGTCGTCGTTGCTCCACCTCCGTCGTCAACACAACAAGAACAACAACAAGTGCGGAGGTTAGGACCGTGTTCATGCCCTCCGAGCCCTCCTCGTTAAGATGATATCAATTGGCAACAAGGACCACAACAAAACGACGAATAATGGAGGGTAATAACTCATACATAATTCAATGAAATTCCCCCTAACTTTTGATTCATCGCTCGACGCTCATCATTTGTTGACAGAGCTGCGAAAGGAAGTCAGAGGAGACCATCGTTCATTGTATCCGCCGCATGTCCTCAATTCTGAGCAGTGTCAGTTCTTTGGTGATGAGTTGAAGGGTTTATTGGTAGGTGGTCAGGGAAGAAGTTGAAGAAGAAAGAGCATCACCGACGTTCTTTGCATTCTTCGTGTTCTTCGTGTTCTTCGTTGGCAGATTTTCTCCTTAGCTTTCCTCTCAAAGCCTCCCCCAAAAAGAAGATTATGCCAATGAAAATAATAGGAGGGTTTTCCTATTATTATATTGGCATGTAATTTAAAATTGATGAATTAAGTGAGTGGGCCCCAAATAATTAAATTCGTGAGAGGTTTCAGATTTAATTAGGTGTATGGAAAGAGGCTCCCCCTCATTTAAGAGGGAGAGGTGGGAGGTTTTATCCTCCACCATCAATAGGGGTCAGGTGGTCCCCACCCCTATCATTTAATAGAGAGGTTATGGGTTTCAGGTGGTCCCCACATCGTAACCTCTCGTGGAAGGTTATGCTCAGGTGGGCCCCACCACCATAACCTCTCATGGGAAGTTGTGGTGTGGCAGCCCCACCATCAACTCCCAAGTGGAGGTTCCAACTACCCGTACTCACATGGATGCTCAAAAATAAAATAAATTGTTACACTTTATTTTATTATTATTTTTAAAGAAAACCCAAAAACTAACTTTCATTCTCATTAGAACGCAACTACGGTGAAGGTCTCACTAACCAATCATCGATGATATGAGTTAAATGGTGCCATAGGATTTCAATTCTGAGCATCGGTTAAAAAGATATAAAATTCCGCTCGTACTTTTACTGAACGTACCCGAACAGAACATCATAAATTGATTCTGGGCACACCGGGCCTTAGAATCAAGTGCCTTCAGAAACTGCAGACTCGTAAAATTCCCATGAATTTAAGAAAAAAATCCACGGAATTTCAAGGTCTTTACATTCTCCCCACCTCAGGGTGCTTTACGTCCCCGTAAGCTACAACTCCCACTAAGGGACCAAATGGGGGTACTGAGCACGCATCTGAGACTCCCACTCCCATGTGATCTCCTGGAGATTCTTGTGCTACCAGTGAACGTGCACTAGAGGTATCGACAGTCCACGCAGGACCCGCTCATGTCGATCCTCAATCTCCACTGCTCCATGAAAGTCGCCCTGTCATCGATGTCCACCTCCCCATGGTCAACGATGTGTGATGGGTCGTGCACATATCTCCTCAGCTGAGATATGTGGAAGACGTCGTGCACTCGATGCAATAAAGGTGGAAGAGTTAGGCGGTAATCCACCTCACCTACTCTACTGATAACCTGGAAAGGTCTGATTAAACACAGAGATAACTTTCCACCCCGGCCAAATATCTATAGACCTCGTCGAGGTGAGACCCATAGAAAGACATGATCGCCATCCTCGATCTCCAGAGGTCTACGTCTACTGTCATCGTACGACTTCTGCCTGCTCTGTGCAGTCTTCAACCGCTCCTGGATGATCTACACCTTCTCTATAGAAGCGCGTACCATCTCTAGTCCCACTAGTGCTAACTCTCCTGGGTCTGTCCAGCATAGTGGCGATCAGCAAGGTCGACCATATAAGGACTCAAATGGTGTCATACCGATGGTGGAGTGATAGCTGTTATTTTAGGCGAACTCCGCCAAAGGAAAGTGATCCTCCTAGCTGTTACCAAAGTCGAGGACACATGCACGGAGCATGTCCTCGAGGGTCTGAATGGCCCGCTCAGTCAGGCCATCTGTCTGAGGATGGAAGGCGGTGCTCCAGCGAAGCTGTGTCCCAAAATCCTCCTGCAACCCCTTCCATAGCCGGGAAGTAAACCATGCATCTCGGTCGAAGACAATAGAAGAAGTTACTCCATGAAAACGCACAATATCCTACACATAAAGGCGCCCCAAGATCTCTACTGAGCCCTGCTCACTGATCGGTAGGAAGTGGGCTGACTTGGTGAGTTGATCAACGATCACCCATATCGAATCATGACTCCTGGATGTATGTGGAATACCCATCATGAATTCCATGGATATCCCATCCCACTTCCACTCTGGGACCTCTAAGGGATGAATCAAGCCTACTGGTACCTGGTGCTCCACCTTCACTTGCTGACAAGTGAGGCATCGTGATACAAAATCCACTACTGCCTTCTTCATACCTGGCCACCAGTGCTGTCGTCGAAGTTCCTGGTACATCTTCTCCACTCCTAGATGTACCACTAAAGGGGAAGTGTGGAACTCCCTTAACACTTCCTCCTGAAGTGCTACTGGTACCATGGTACGTCCTCTAAATAGGATGATGTCCTCCCCACCTTTAGAAAATCCATCAGGAGTCTACCTTGTGGATATATGAGCACGTCGTATCTCACAGTTAGTGTCCCCATGTTGTGCCTCCCTAAATCCATGAAGTAGTGAAGGAGTGACTGTAAGAGACTATAGATAGGATTCTCCATCCCTATCTACAAAGGATATTTGTAAGGTAGCTAGCTGCTATGTTGCCTCTCCTAACAGCCATATACCAGTCCTCCTACTGAGAGAATCTCCTACAACGTTCCCCTTCACTGGAGTATAGACTATCTCAACACTACTGGAAAAATGACCTATACCCACGGTTCAAAACCGTGGGTATAGCCCCCAAAACCGTGGGTATAGACTATACCCACGGTTTTGGGAACCGTGGGCTGGAGAGGCGTCGGTATAGGGGTCTCAGCCTATACCCACGGTTTTGGAGAACCGTGGGTATAGGTGAGTCAAATGTGGCCCAACACAGCGTGGCACACAACATACCCCACGGTTTCAAACCGTGGGGTATTGAAATTCAAAAATTATGCAGCCAGTAGGTTTTGAAACCGCACCTCCCACTGCGCCTCGCACCTATGCAACCCAACCGCACCAACCGAGCTGCAGTTTCTATTTGTTATACATTGATATATCTTTTTATATATATTAATATAATCAAAGTCGGATATACGAAAAAACGCATCCACCGGGTTTCGAACTCCCACTGCCGGCTGCGCTACGCACCCGCACCCCAGGATGGACAAACCAGTCTGCGATTTTAATTTGTTATAAAAATATATATTATCTCATATATATTAATATAAGCGGTATTTAAATTAAAAATTCACGTGGAAGGGGAATCGAACTGCGGTTTCACAGTGCAACTGAGCGCCTCCACTCACCAAGGAACCAACCGAGCTAAACTTTTTAATTTATCTATAGACATTCAGATGCATATATTTATTAATATTATCCGTGAAAAAATGTATTCCCACCAAATTTTCTCATTTTCCCGTGCAATTTTTTTCCCCGCCTTATGGCGGGAAAGCTATACCCACGGTTCTTTAAAACCGTGGGTATAGGCCTTCAAAAAAAATACCCCTATACCCACGGTTGTTCAAAACCGTGGGTATAGGTCATCCGACAAAACTCTATGCCCACAGTTTGGAAAAAACCGTGGGTATTGGTCTTTGAAATTAAACAATACCCACGGTTTTGACAAAACCGTGGGTATAGGTCCCCATATTATCCTTATACCCACGGTTTTCAAGAACCGTGGGTATAGGGGTACTCTATACCCACGGTTTGTTGAAAAACCGTGGGTATAGGCCCGTTTTCCAGTAGTGAAAATTCATAGTCCTAGAGGAACTCAATCCATCGCTGCTATATCAGGTTCAGGTCCTTCTGAGAGAAGATATACTTTGGACTCTTGTGATTAGAGTAGACTGTGAAATGCTCACCCATCAGATGGTGAATCCACATTTTCAATGTGAAGACCACTACTGCTAACTCTAGGTCATGGGTAGCATAGTTTTGCCCTCAGTTTCCGAGAACCATATTCCATCACAGCTCGCTCCTGCATCAGGACACATCTAAGTATGGTCCCTGATGCATCATAATAGACTACGTACTCTACACCTTCCTCTGGAGGCCTCAAGATGGGGGAACTAGTCAGCCTCTGCCTCAGCTCTTGGAAGCTCTTCTGGCATCTCTCTGACCCCACGAAGGGTTTCCCCTTCTTCGTCAAGGTTGATAGTGGTAATGCAACTCTGGAGAAGTTTGGAACGAATCTTCGGTAGTATCCAGCCAAGCCAAAGAAACTTCATGCCTCTGCCACGCACCTGGGTGGCTCCCAAGCAAGTACCGCTTCAATCTTCGCTGGATCTACTGCAACTCTAGCCTCCCAGATGACATGTCCCAAGATGTGAACCTCTCGAATCCAAAACTGGAACTTCGAGAGCTTTCCATAAATCTGGTGCTCTTGGAGTGTGTCCAGTACTACCTGCAAATTGTAGGCATGCTCCTCCTCAATAGTCGAGTAAATTAGAATGTCATCGATGAAGACTACGACAAAGCGATCGAGGTAAGGATATAATATCTTGTACATAAGACTCATGAACACTGCTAGAGAATTGGTTACACTAAATGGAATAACCAAGAACTCGTAGTGGCCGTAATGACACATGAAGGTCGTCTTCTGCACATCCAAGTCTCAAACTCTAGGCTGGTTATAGCCTGATCTGAGTTCTGTCTTCAAGAACCACTAAACTCCCTTTAGATTATCAAAGAGGTCATCAATCCTTGAGACTGGGTACTTGTTCTTCATAGTCACCCGGTTTAGGCGATGGTAGTCGACACAAACCCTCAAGCTCCCATCTGCCTTCTTGGTGAATAGAATCGGGGCTACCCATGGAGAAACACCGAGCAGGATAAATCCCTTTCCCTAAAAATCCTCTAGCTATACCCGCAGCTCGCGAAGCTTTGCGGGAGCCATCCGATATGCTGGAGTAGATATCAGTGTCGTCCTGGGGTACAAGTCTATGTATAATTCAACCTCTCTGTGAGGAGGTAGTCCTGAAACATCATCATGGAAAACATCTGTGTACTGGTCCACCACTACATGATAAGTCGGACTCTCCACATCAACTACTCCGAGGGTATGTCAAGACAACTGGTGAGTGATCGGATGCACCCTCCTCCGAGTAAGTCTTTCATGTGATGAAAAGGTTCCCTTCTCACCGGTGAAGGTAAAACTGGTCACATCCGTGCGGACACACCACACTTTGCGCCAAATACAGTCAATCTGAGCATGGACTGTAGATAACCAGTCCATACCTAAGATGACGTCGTAAGGACTCAACGCCACTACGAGGAGATCCTAGCTGAAGTTCTCACCTCCTAGAGTAAGCTCACAATGTAGTCACCAATGCGTAGTCGTAGATTTTTCTCCCGTAGGAGTCTCTAGCCGTAAGGATCGAGCAAATGGATCTATTGAAATCTTCGAGATCTGAACGAGGACAGTGGCTGTGAAAGAGTGACTGGAACATGTGTTTATAAGAACTATAGCTAAGGTGGATTAGACATAGACGGTACCTGAAATCATCTCCAGAGCGTTGTGGTCGTAAGCCTCAGCTGCCTGAAGCTGAGCTCTCCCCTATCCGCCAGCTCCTTGCGGTCGGGGTGGTCCTCTTGTTGGTGGTGGTGGAAACACCTCGAAACGTCATCCACCACAAACTACTCAACTAGCTCCTTTGCCACGTCCACCTATGCCTTGCGGGCCACTTCGATCGAACCTCTACCTCTACCTGGGAGGTCCCTCAAATTACTGTTGATCATCTATACGGTGGGTTAGACAGTCACGTTCCATGTGACCATGCCCTCCGCATGAGTATCATTGTCTTCTTTGGGAATATAAGTCTCTTCTCTATGTACCCCGCACAACTGATATTGAGTCATATGGTCAAAAACCTATGGGTCTTGTCCTCTTGGACCTCTGCGTCATCTGTCTACCGCCAGCTGCAGAAGACTCCACTGCATGTCGACCAGTAGTGACTCTCGTTGCTGGTGACTGCTTAGCAAGGAAACTCTCCACTAAGAGGGCTCTCTCTAAAACCCCCGCCTGTGTCGAGATTTTGAGGGAGATCATAGAGGCTATGATCTCTCTCCTGAGCCACTGCTCGAAGGTATGAGCCCTGAAGAATGGGTCCCACACCATATCTGTGGATTAGCACGAGAGGTCAGTGAACCTCGCTAAGTGATGTTCCACTATCATGCTACCCTGTTGTAGATGCAGTAGCTCCTGTATCTGCACCGCATGAAGGGTGTCTGGTAAAAACTCCACCCGGAACAGGCTCTTGAAGTCTATCCAGAGTAATGTCACCTCGTCGTGGACCTGAAACATCAGGCTCCACCATCTGCCTGCTGCTGCCTAAAGGAGACTAGCAGTAGGAATCATCCTAAGGTCTGTTGGTGTCCCTACTAGCCTGAAGACTCTCACCACAGCCTCCATCCAATATTCAGCCGCCTGTGGGTCCATCTCTACCCGGAACCTGGGTGGCCTCTAGCACTGGAACTCATGCAACGCGCTCAAGAGGCATGCATCATCTGCTGTTGGGGCTGGTGGCATCGGTGGCCCAATGGTAAGTGGTATCACTGGTGCCTCCGCTAGTAAAGGGCCTTGCACTGAGGCCTCATTGCTCTGTGGGCTATCAGAGTGTATGACTCTCGAGGCTCTAACTGGTTGTCTGTAGGGAGGAATCCTGAAAGAAACAGATGCGACACAGTCAAAAGATTTATGCCTGGTGAGCTGACCTGGTTGGGATGATTTAAGAAAACTTTTAAATACACACACGCAATCAGTGTTTTCATGCACTAGGTTGGAAATCAGTAGTCAGGGTCCTGGTGTATTGATACGTCAACCGCTGCACCAACACTAGACTCCCTAAATTGAAAACCAAACTTAGTACTCTTAACACTATTTCTTCACTGAAAAGAATGATCAGAGTCCTAATTTTTGTGGTAGAATCGACTCCTCTCATACCAATTTTTCAAGACCCGTCCCCTAGGGCCCATATCGTGACTAACCCAAGCCCGCCTTCCATAGGCCAGGGGCTGGCGACTTGCACCAAAGGAGTAAATCCCTAAACTGGGTAGTCATTGACTTTATAATAGTAAACAAACATAATAGAGTATGCAACTAGAAGTAAACACTATGTAAAACTATATACAAAAGAGGGTGCTGAAAGTAAAGAGGCCGGAAATACAAGCCCAATAGTAAAGTACAATACAACTAAAAATCTAGTATAACTGAAATAAAGTAAAATAGCTACTGGATCGTCCTTCGATGGTCCTACCTAAAGGGTAGGTTCTGATGGCCTCCACAGTACTCCACGTTTGTCCGTCCACTCCGTGTACCGTCACGCCGAGTGTTCCATCTCCAGGTGTCGTCCAGATCTGCTACTCTCTACCATGATTAGCATTGTCCGTCATCAGTAACCAACACAACGAGGTGCGGGCATATCCTGTGCAGGGGTGAGTATAACGATACTCTGTAGGGACCCCGAGACCCTCAAGGTCTCACTGAAATCCAACAAGGATAACCAGTAAGTATGAATTAAACAGATAACCCTTACTTAGGTATATTCCCATACATATACCTAAGTTATTTAGTAACTCATCTCAATCATGAGGAAAACATGAAAGTCATTCACTCAACTCAAAACCAGGATTTTTTAGTGAAGTATCGAAATACATATGACTAGTCATGAAGCTAGATCGTCTTATTCTGTCAAGAGGCTCTACTTCTAACCATACCGAGTCTGACCCACATAGGATCGATAGGTAATAACCCCCACAATGACCCACACAGGATTGCTGAGCTCTGACCCACATTGGATCGGTATGTGCTGACCCACACAGGATCGATGAGCGCTGACCCACAAAGGATCGGAATGCGCTGACCCACAATGGATCGTTGAGCGCTGACCCACACTGGATCTGACCCACATAGGATCGGTATGCACTGACCCACACAGGATCGCTGAGCGCTGACCTCCGTATGATCTGTCTCCAGCATTCGCCTCACTATTAGCCACTGGATTCCTCACACATGGTGCGTTCGAGTTCCGTAGAATCTGCCATCAAGATATCGGTCATACCTCTACCGCCACTAAACTTCACAAAGTAGTAACCCAAAGTACCGCCATGTGATAAGTGTTCCAATGCGACAGACGGTGCATCAATTGGACACCTGGTCTGTGAGTTATTGGCATTTTCGTTTCAGGGGCCCGGTTGGTCTTTAGTTTCAAACCAACCCATTCGTACTCCAACTATGTCCAAACCTCAAGTGGGGTGTGCCAACAGAACCATCTCTCTCCAAGCCATCCATCGCCATTGGAAGTTCGTCAATCGGACACCTGTAGCCCAAGATAGGGGAGAAAAGGTGTAAACTGGCCAAACGGGTCTGGGTCCAATCTGACCAAGTCAAACCAACCTGGCCTGATCCGGTCTGTACCAGGTTCCAACCCAGTCTGAGGAAGCGTCTTGGCCCGAGGGGGCGGCCCGACCTGAAGGGGCGGCCCGACCCGATGGTGGCCCGACCCGATGGCGGCCCGGCCCGAGGGCGGCCCGACTGAGGGAGGCCCGGCCGAGGGCGGCCCGATCGAAGGCAGCCCGGCGGCCTGACCTAGCCGTGACCAGGGGGAGGCGCACGCCCCTCTTGCACCCGAACGGCTCTGCCGTTCCAGTGTGAGCCGAAACTAGTGTCAGGTAGCACCGGTCCAACACACGAGGGACCCGACGGGGTCCTGCACCTCTTGGCTGGCCCGAGCGGCTAGCTGCTCCACACCACAGCGATGTGCCCCTCCTTCGCGGCCCACCCTAGCCTCAGCTTCCCAGCTCTGTCGGCGTGGCGAGATGACACCACGCCCTCTGCCGCGACCCCCCCCCCCTGGCCACGGCCCTCTGCTGGCCTCCACGCGGTGCGACGGCGTCGCGCGCCTCCGCCACGGCCCGTTGTGGCCGCGCCTCTCCTTCTACACAGAACGGCAGTGTCGCGCCCTCTTGGTGACCCGACGACCTTGTGCCGCCCGTTCCTTCACAGTCGGCCCAATGCTGGCTGTCGTTTCTCCGACTCTGCCATCCACACAACGAGAACAACAACAAGGGGGGAGGGTCGGACCATGTTCGTGCAGTCTGAGCCCTTCTCGTTAAGATGATTTAAATTGGCAACAAGGAGCACAATAAAATGGCGAAGAACGGAGGGTAAAAACTCATACTTAATTCAACTCAAATACACCTACCTTTTTATTCGTCGCTCGACGCTCGTCGTTTGTTGATGGAGTCGTGAAAGGAAGTCGGAGGAGACCGTCGTTCGTTGTGGCTGCCGCATGTCCTCAACTCCGAGCTGCGTCAGTTCATTGACAACGTTGCCTAGGGTTGATCTGTAGGTGGTCAGGGAAGAAGTTGAACAAGAAAGAGTGTCATCAGTGTTCTTCGTGTTCTTCTTGTTCTTTGCGTTTTTCATTGGGAGCTTTTCTCCCTAGCTTTCCTCTTAAATCCTCCACTAAAAAGAAGATTATTCCAATGAAAATAATAGGTGGGTTTTCCTATTATTATGTTGGCATGTAATTCAAAATTTAAGAATTAAGTGAGGGGGCCCCACATAATTAAATTCGTGAGAGGTGTCACATTTAATTAGGTGGATGGCAAGAGGCTCCCCCTCATTTAAAAGGGAGAGGTGGGAGGTTTTATCCTCCATTATCAATATGGGTCATGTGGTCCCCGCCCTTATCATTTAATAGAGAGGTTATGGGTTTTAGGTTGTCCCCACGTCATAACCTCTCACGGGAGGTTATTCTCGGGTGGGCCCCACCACCATAACCTCTCATGGGAGGTTGGGGTGTGGAGGTCCGACCATTAACTCCCAAGTGGAGGTTCCAACTACCCGCACTCACATGGTGGATCAAAAATAAAATAAAGTGTAACACTTATTTTATTATTTTTTTAAAGAGAACCCAAAAACTAACTTTCATTATCGTTAGAATGCAACTGTGGTGAAGGTCTCACTAAGAAATCACTGACGCTGCGATTTCAATGGTGCCCTCAGATTTTAGTTCTGAGCACCAGTTAAAAAGATATAAAATCCCACTCGTACATTTTCTGAACGTACCCGAACAAAACTTCAAAAATTGATTCTGGGAACACCGGGCCTCGGAATCAAGCGCCGTTAGAAACTACGGACTCGTAAAATTCCCATGAATTTAAGAAAAAAAATTCCCACAGAATTTCTGGGTCTTTACATTCTACTTATTCCACTATGTAAAGTATGTCACAATGAAATCCTAATTACCCAATTTAAATGCATAAATTGATGTTTATTTTATTTTTACCGTATCTACCACCAAATATGAGACCCCAAATGGAATGATGTCATGTAATATCATTATACACATAAAGATATATATTTATTATTTTTGTTTATGTACTAAAAATTTCATTATATAACTCAAAATTTTGAGTAATACCAAATAAAATACTAAAATTATAAAAGTTGGATTATTAGTAAAAAAAAGTATGACAGTTGATAATTGAAACATAGGTATTCAAAAATTTATTTAATATTTTGGGTATAAAATATCACATACCAAATTTTCATAGTGATGGTGGAATTTTCTATGATAATGGGAAGGGATTTCATATCAATTAATAATTAACTAATTAATTATATCAAAATATAAATTTTAATCCAGATATATTAAACTGAAATATTTTTTGTAGGTGAAGTATATCTACTTGGTTAATGTCATGAACCATTCTCAATATAATATTTTATGAAAATACATAATGGAGATTGGTAAACATGGAAACTATTCAGATAGGAAATGTGTCCATTGTTTGAGATTACAATGATATATTCCAAAATAAACTACGTGGGTCACCACTAAATTGAGATGTTGAGTTCATTATTAACAACATGTCAAAATCTATAACAATATCAAAGACTCAATATAGAATGATACCGTTGGATTTAGAATAACTAAATAATAAATTTTATGAACTATTGGATATATGATTATTATATATTTGAGAATAGGATGATATAAAACCAATACTATGTTTCATGAAGTAGTATGTGCCAATGATGTCATATATTATCTATAAAAATCTCCATGGAATAAATTTATAGCATAAATAACAGTTTCCATTATTTTTTTGACTGGTTTGATGATACTATCATAGATCAATTATTATATTTGATTGGTTTTTATATGAGTATTAATAATTAAAGGTGAATAAGAAAAATATTCCAAATACATCATATTGATCAATATAGAGACGTTATTATTTTGTATTCATGACTTTCAAAATAATGAATTCACATATGATAATTATGTTGCAAATATACACTAAATAAAAAACATATCATGGTGGTATAACCCCTATTCTAGTTTTATATGGTTTAAACCATGATGTATGGAAGGTTACTATGTTGTAATTTAGTGATTCAAAGTGCATATGTTATTTGACCATAACTGACTCACTTCTTTCTACTAATACAAGCTATAACTTTGTATTAGAACAACAAATATTGATAGTGGAATTGAACATGATGTTATAAAGAGTTGTAAATTTGGTAATACGTATGAAGCATTTCCAAAATTTGAAATTTTTTGATAAAAATGTGAAAATCAAGAAAGTATATATAAATTCATTCATTCTAGGATTAAATGGTGGATTTTGAATATATGATTATCTCCATAAAAATGACTAAATGTAATATTTTTCTCTGTATATAACTCATATGTTATAGAAAAACAAGTTATAGAGGAACCCTTATTATCATTGGGAGATTCAAAGTGACCATGGATAACCTAGGAGGATGGTGATTAGTTGTTGCCTCTTATTAATCCTTATCAATACAGTGTGAATATTCTTGGATAGTTCAAGTCATTATATGAAAATATAAGTGTTCTATATCTATTTTTAGTAAAAACGAATTGAATTAAAATAAATAATAAAAACATTTTCATTTATTGTTTCTTCTAAAATTGTAAATGTTGTCCCCACTCCATAACTTTATTATGTTATCATAGCTAATAATATATCATTTAGATTAAAATTATAGATATACATTGAACCTAAAAATTTGGTTTTTTTATAACCATGATTTTTTTAGAAAATAATCATGGTTCTTTTTTCCACAACCAAAGTTTCTTTTAATTGAATAAAAAACATGTTTTTATAAATATTATAAATACATGTCTTGATTTATATAAAACATACAATGGATAATTTAATAAAAAATTATTACAAATCAATATGTCTCTATAATTTTTGACAATGAGAAATTATTGTGGTTTTTATGAGAATTTAATCACCATAAGATCATGACAATGCAGATAAGTAAAATAAAATCATCATTTTAGAAATATTAATTCTGAAGGGTTTTCCTGGAAAGACTTATCCTAATGAAAACATTTGTATATTTCTCTTGGTAAGTGTTTTCCTTGGGGATAAATCACCTAATAGTTTATATAAAAATTTATCATTATTTAAAGTAAATTTATCATTTTTAATTAATAAAGTGTTTATCAATAACAAAATTAATGTCAAATAAAAGTATTTTATTTATTAAATAATTATTAGTCAATGATATTATGAAATATCCATATTAAAGGATATATTTTATATTTTTATTCAAATCAATCTAAAATGAGTTATGGATGAATTGAAAATTGGTTATAAAAAATTAAATTGGACATATATATATTTGTAATATGAAAATGTCAAATTTGAAGTGATTATATAGTACTAAAATATTTCAAAAAATGTCATTTTTTTAAAATATTAAAGTGCACACATTAAAATATATATAAGAAAACTAATAAGAAAATTTTCATACTGAACAAATATGTAACATTAATGTTTATTTGTTTATGGAATTCCCCTAAGTACTTGTTTAATTATAAATTTATTATTATTATTTGTTTATGAAATTTCCAAAAAAGTTTATTTCATGTCCAAATCTTAAAATTATTGATTTATTTATTTTATTTCATACATTATTATTTTAAAATATAAATTTTATGTTTTTAATGAATGAGTACATATTTTTATCAAATGATCGACATTTTTTAGTATCAAACCATTTATATAAGGACACACATTCTATTTAATACATATGAACTAGTTTTATTTATACATGAATCTAATTTTTTATGTGTCATGATATTGAAGGTAAATGTTGTTATGATTTTTTTTATATTATATATTATGATTGTTTTGGAATTTAGATCCCTATAGAGTAGTGATCCATCAATTGTATGAATTATGGATAGAATTCTTAGTGGCCTCAATTATAGGTTCTATATATATTAGCAAGGCTCATAGATCTATCACACAATGATTTATCATGTGGGTATTTTGGTTTCATTTGATTATAATCATTTGATTTAATGGATTTAATTTACCATGTGGATGGGATATATTTTTATATATTGAAATATAATTAAATTTTATTTTTGGTTAAGTTACAAAAATCAAAAGTTGTATAAAGAGTCATGCAATAATATGTTTTACACATTTTAGTGTAGTTTATTGTATAGGATACTACAACTAAATTGTTATATTCCTAAATGAAAAATGAGAAAACATCCGATAATATGGTTAGATTTTAAAAATCTTTAAAAATATTATATGTTATAATTCATTCTAATTAACACTTTTATATACTTTAATAATTTAAAATTGTTAATTCTATATTTTTGAGTTCTAAATGATTTTTATACGTAAATAAATATTGATATCAATGTTTTTAATTGGATGAGATTCCTATATTTGGAATTAGAATTGGGTCATATTTAATTGAAAATCCCATCAAGGATTGGAGTAACAAATGATCCTCCAGGAAATACATAGTTAAGGATTTCATCCCTCAAGTGGAAGGAGCATCTAGAAGTGGTGTTATCTCGAGAAGGAGGGGGTTAAGAGAGTAGCTTCTCAGTCTCATCTAAAATTAACATCACCTAGAAATAAGGATACCAATCCATTTTTAGAGATGGGTTTGTGTGTAATTCCCAAAATGGGGACGGTGTTTTTCTAGGAGGTTTTGGAATTGTTATGAGTGGGATGACTATTTCATTCTTGGTATCCCTTTGGGATAGATCCAATTCTAGATGTAGTTATGAAAATAGAGGAAAGTAGTAGGGAAGACTCAATCTAAGGAACTATATTATGGGACTGGGGGAGGACTATTTGGACAATTATAAATTTGAATAGAATATGATAAAATATATAATGAAGAAGAAAAATAATTGCGTTTGAAGCTCTGTTCTGGATCAATATTAGTAGGGGAACTAAGAAATTGAATGTTTTTTATCCTATGAGTATAAATTAGGTAATAAAAAAACATCACTAATATTATTTATTTTTTAAGAACAAATATATTTTTTAAAATTAAATCATCTATGGAGGAAAAAACGGATGAATGTAGGGAATAAGTTCAAAATGCATAAATATTATTCCCATTTTCCAAAACCTATGGTGATAAGATTGACTAGATAATTGGTGACCATTAAGGGGATGAAGTGGGAATATTTTAAGTCTAAAAACTCTATTCTATTTAAGGTGTATGAGTAAAATTCTATGTAATTATACGGTCATGTCCAAATTGTGATGTGAGATAGAACATGAAGAAATGAGAATAAATAAGTTGACCTAAATCATATATTAGAGTCACCATCAAACAAAGAACCATATCCTTAGTATTATCGGAGGTAAGTAATTCTATTTATATAAATAAATTTGATTGCATTAATCTAGATATCACACAAGAAGATGTAATTTATAAAAAAAATACATTGGGTCAACTTATACCCTCCAAGGAATAAATAGAGCCTTGAACCATCAATGATTATTTAGAGGATTTTAGAATAATGTATGATAGAATGATCAAAGTTGAGATAATTGAGGAATGAATAGAGTGATCAACAAACAACAAAAAAATCATAAGTATTTAATGATGGAATGATTAGATTGAAAGGGTCTATCAATGCATTGGAAAATATGTCTTATTACTCCAAGAAAATCGTTACAGATGGTATGAAAAGGTAGGTAGGTTTCATTAAATGGAGATTATATAAGGTGAACGACTAACATTTTAATTTTTTTATAATTTTCTAATGATTTCTTATATAGTTTCATTTCCTATAAATGTTTATCCTTTTGTGGGGTTTTTAATGAATCTATTTTATCCTTTTAAGACTATGAAATATATTGGGGAATAATTTAGGATCCAGGCACTGTATGGGTCTATGGTTTCGAGGCCCAGTGAACCCGTAATTTATATTATAGAAATAGAAAATATATTAATGTAACAAAGGTGTAGTTTTCTTAAAATAGTAATATAACTCCTGAATGGATTATTGGATCAGAAATTTGAGACCGTGGTTGATTCCAAATTTTGGGCTTTACCCTAGGCAAGACCTAAGGATGGTCAGTAGTGGACGTTCGGTTGATCATCCATTTGTGGTAGAATTTATTAAACTAAATAATTTTATTAATTAATTTTTTTATAAAATAAAATAGCCTAAATAAACCTCTATAATTACAAACATAAAAAAATTAACAGGGTTAGTTGTATAACCATAAGATAATTTGAGAGGATCTTTGATAATTATGAATTGGAGGATCGCATTAGAGGATGATGGGTGATTGAATATAGGTGGATTTAGAATCATCAAAAAAAGATATAATTCTCATATGATGGTGAATTCCTTCTTCCTCAATTATCAGTACAAATCATGGAAGGACTCGTGAATTGTGGTTTTTTCCCTTTTAATTAAATTGTTAAATCATGGATTTGATATGCTTTATGTGATCTATGATTATTCTACCTTCACATGAGCCCATTTTTTAATTGAATTGTTTATTTAAATTTATTTATCATGTTATGATCTCAATTTGGATATCCTAGTTATATGATCATTGGATGAGATCTCTTGGAAAATGGTGGTTACACCTTTGTTATTATACCTTTATCCCACCCGTTCTTCGTGTTCTTCTTCATTAAACAAAAGGGTCTTGATTTGACATTATTGGGGAGGGTTCAAGAAGATTAAAACCCCCATATTCAATTTAGTTGTGTTCATGATGAATGAATTGGTGTTTTTTAGATGGATTGAAATAGATTATAGGTGATACATTATGGATATGGGATCCAAAATTGGAGATAGGTTATAGGAGGTGCACGAGATGTGAGGTTTCATTGAGCGGATGATCAGAATACATTTTCAAGCCATCAGATTCTAGGAAATAATGGATGAAGGAATTTTATAAGAATCTTTAGTTGTGAAATTTTGAGATATGTGGTACAAATGATAGAACTAGGAAACACATGATGGAAAGATGGTTTTATGAAAATTCTCAACTACAAGCCTTGTATCTCATAATAACACATGGTGTTCAACACCAGGGATATGGAACTAGGGTTTTGAAGGAGTTAAAGATCAAAAAATGTGGGGTTGGTCCCACACATAAAATGATGCTCCCTAGATATCCAAATTGTGTACAATCTAGAATACACCCATGATCTCACACAGGATGACACACCATGTACTCATGGAGTATATGGGAACATTCCAAAACTTTGATATCTTTAGGGACAGAGGTATGACCAGATGTACATTGGCATGGCCCAAAATGACACAGGTAGGCACTGAGTGGCTATGGAACACCATCTATGAACCATTTAAATTGTTTGGTAAGACATGGATTCCCAATACATGTCCAAAGGAGAACAAAGTCAAGAGACATGGTGGGGTCACCTTCCATGTGTACCCCCATACACACTATATATTCAATCTAGAAAATTATTCCTCTAGTAACCCATTATTCTAGACTTAGATTTTGGCATGTGAGTATCTTATCTTGAGTGTTTTCCAAAATTGAACATGATGGGAGCCTTTATTGTCTTATAAGAGATATGTAGTGAGGTTCTCTAAGTGTAATGATTCATTGGGTGATGCGAGACAATGGAAATAATTAGGGAAGTATTTTCGTAGTAAAACTGGGGTTGGAACTCCCCAATGGCACTAGGTAATGGGTCCCCCATACTCTTTACATATATATAGATGGTAATCACCAAAAATGAGAGATTCCTCTATCTATGAAGTTGTACTCCCCTTTATTTGAGATCCACTACTGTGTGTCCTCCACGTGAGTTGTGGATCCTTAGATGTGGAGAATAGTATAGGGGAGCAGGGATATCCACAAAAATTCTACTAAGATTTTTTTTGATGTTGGGAATTGGTGATGAAATTTTGGATTTGTAGGCAGACTCATCAACTTTGGATGGTCTGTGAGATAAATGTGCCTTTTACCACTTGTCTTGGTAACATATTATGAGAATATATATACAATGGGTTTTAATTCCCCTCTTTCATTAGTTTAAGATTAAATATTATTGTCTCTCAATATCACTCCTTATAAAGTTTTCATGGTATCCTATTGGGTATCATATTCACACACCTACATGAGATTTTCGCCCATGTGTCGTTTCTTATAAAAATGACTGGCAGATTGATGATGAATTTAGTGGAGATTTGAGATACATGGTTGCATAGATCATGTATGGTGGTCAGGACATAGAGAAATAGAGATGATATATCTCATTATTCATTTATTCTAGTTGTAGATTGTTTGGGACTTCATTTATTATTGGGTTTTTATTTTTTCCCCTTTCCTTTAGACTTTTATTTTTACTATGGTACTATGTTATATTCCCCAGAGTTTATTTATTTAATTGTTTTCTATAGTCGTTATTATCTTTAATATTCCTTTATATTGTTTCATGGAGATGGTATGGTGTGTGACTATAGGTAAATTAGTCCATGGAAACCCATTTAATACTATTATTTCTTGGTTCTTATCACCAGCCTCTATCTTATTAGAGGCAGGATTGGGGTTGTTGTGGATCAACCTTCCTCTTAGCCAGTAGGGCCCCAGTTGGTCAGACCACTATATATTTGTATCATAGAATTAAATTTATTAGGGGTTTTTTGGATTTTACCCCTTATAAGGAATTGGATGGGACTTAGGGAAATGATGTCAAAGTTTATTGAGTGTATCTTTCTTTCTAGTGAATCCATTTATAGTGTGGTGATCGACATATCCAAACATCAGGATACTGACTGGATACTTGTTGATAGTGCATAATAATACATTTTTTTCGAGGAGAAATTGTATATTAATCATATCAGATTGATTACCTAGAATTTATTTCATGAATTAGATCCCCATGTATATAAATTCTCATATGATTGTGGTATTTTTTTATTATTTTCCAGATGGATCTGTGAATAAAACCATCCATAGTATTGATCTAGTAACTTAACAATGATCAAATGAGTGATGAGAATTTAGTTTGTGGGTTATATAATAATGTATTTCCTCTAGGGTGTAGGGAGTAGCACCGCCACATGAAGATCGGTAGTTAGTACCAGATGTTCTGGCTAATGATGCATGATGGCTTAGCACACTCTATGTATTATAGTTATAGAGACCAATGAGGTCACATAGTGAGTCAGATCCTCAATCAATGGAGTATAGGATTGAGTCAATGATATAAGTCTTCCAGAAAGTATATTCCCCAACAGATCAAGTGGTTGGGATAATAATCAGTTTTTCCCTAGAGTGGTAGGGAACTAGTGGAGTTTGGTCACACAGATGAGAAATTAGACTGCACACTCATGGTCCCACTTCCTATAGCTATTTCATGAGGAGTATTATCAATTTTCTTATGATTAGTTATGATCTAGAAGATTCTTAAGTTGAAATAGGGTATTATGATGGCTTATAATTATTCCATGAGGTTCACCGACTTGATGTGGTACTCCCTTGATATGTTATGAGACATATTCCTTGGAAAAGTAATTTTGATCCGGGTATTCTTATTTACGTTCAAGCTAGTGTGGTCTCTTTATTATTTTCCACTTATACTGGAGTCCTAGAGAGGGATCTAGTGACTAAGAGATTTTATCCATAGGAACACTAGGTGTTTGGTTCTGACAATTGTCATCATTTTTTGAGTATTCTATAGAAAGTAGAAGGCATTAGACGTTGAGGTCTCGATAGAGAGGGAATTCACATTCTTAGACACAGACACAAGGATCTATGAATTAGGGATCAAAAAGAGTATATATTCATCCATGGTATGGGGCCAATACTTGTGATGGGTTAGGTCACATGGATCATGATATCCCGACCCATCTTAGAGGGAAGGAAAAGTAGACGGGAAACACCATGATTAGGGATTTCTCATATGTGGCCAGGTTATCCCTTAGGGAGGCGGTGATTGTATATGAGTAGGATACAATCTTAAGGGTGGATCTACAGGTAGGGGGAGACTCTTTGAGATTCTTCCACTATGAAAACAAGTTGTCCCCCATCAGGATTAAGGATCTAGTAGTCAAGGCCTTGGGTAATTATAGTCCATGTAGGGCATTGACCAAGATATACATGAGATGATTCGAGGTGATATTTGTGTTCATTATACTCTTTACTTTGTATTATTATACATAGAACAAAGTTTATTGTTCACCTAAATATTTCTAGTGTGTGAGTTAGAGCATCTAGTTGATACTTTAACCTAGTATCTATGGTTGGAGGTTCCTACATTGATCAATTCTTCGATATCTTATCTCTACTAATAGTGTAATCTATCATTTCATGGAGAGAGTTTATCATGGTACCTCTTGTTCAACATGATGATACCTTATGACATTATATTTTTTATGGATTTTTTTCTATAATTCAATCCAAGATTGACTTTCATCGCAGATGAATTTAATTCCAATAGAGAGATGGGATGATATTTTTCTTTGTGGGTAAGAGAGATATCATAACTGAGTGAGTGGATTTTGAAAGAATGAAGATACAACCCATCACTCATTACTTAGTAATTAAACCCCTTTTCATAGTGGGCTATTCAAACATCTGTGTTTATTTGATATTGGATGACACTATAGACATCTTCCCCAAGTATTTTCTGAGACTACCTCTATGGTGGGAGATAAACATCTACATCAACATTCACTATTAGACCAACCTAATATCTTCAAATCATATCATATAGTCTCTATCAAGGTCGGGTAGGTAAGGGTGAATTTGAAGGACATTCATAGAAATACTTTATCAGAACCATTGTTTTCCCCTAGGAAGTTCAAAAACAATTCTGTAAAAATGGAGACGAGAGTATGATGATTTGTGTTTATTATCATCTAATAAACGATGTAACAAAAAATAAAATTTGTCCATTTAAAATGATTGATAACATATTTGTCTAGTTGAGAGGAATGATTTGGTTCTTAGTGATCGATATCTTGTCCTTCCACCGCTATTTGAGGGTTCATAAGGATGATATTTCAAAGATGGAATTCAAATATCTCTATAGAAACTATGATTTCATGGTGATTCCTTTCACTATATAAAATTACCCCATAGTGTTTATGTATTTTATGTGATGAATCTTCTATCCTTACTTAGACCTATTTTTGGTTTTCATCATTGAGGATATAATCATTTTATAAGCATTAGAGGAGGAGAATGTATAAAATTTGGGGATGGTCCTAGACTAACTCGTAGAGAAACAACTTTTTGGTAATCTCTATAAGTGAAAATTTTGGATTCATGGGGTTCAATTTTTGTGGAATTACATTTCATATTATGGCTTACCTATTGACCTAATAAAGATTCATGCAGTTATTTATTAGGATCCACCTAAGAGCTTGTCAGAGGTTATTATATTTCTTAGCTTGGAATGGTACTATAGGAGGTTCATGCCTAACCTTTCTAGAGTAATATCCCTTTTTAAAACCCAGACATCAAATGGTAATCCATTGACATTGACTGAGAATTTTCAATGATCCTTTGAGGAGTTGAAGTAGAGGCTGACCAATACCCCTATGTTGATACTACTAGAGAAGGGCATGGAGTACATAGTGTTTTAAAATAACTATGGAGTAGGGATCAATTTCACATTTTTAAAGAGGTAGGTAGTTACCACATCTGGGTTGAGAAAATTGGGACCCCACAAGAATAAGTACATGACACACAACCAGTATTTAAAAGAGGTATTCATCACTATGAATATGTGGAGTCAATATCTTCTTGGGGATAATTTTTGTTATTTACTGAGAAAACCAAAGTCTTAGGTACATCTTAACCCCAAGAGATTGTATATCAATACAGAGTCAATAGCTGGAGTTCCTACAGGACTATGAATTTGAGATAGTCTATACTCCTAGGAAAGTAAATGTAGTAGAATATTTATTTTATAAGAAGACTCATTCTCACTTGGTAGAGGAGGCATCTGAGTAGTTGGTTTCATTACAGCTAATCCAGGTGGAGGAGAGGGGTGAATATTTACGTTAGTTAATGGTATTGACTCCTCGAATCCTTTAGCATGTGATGGAGGCTCATTTGGGTGATATTTACTATGATGTTTCACAAGGCTATATAACCTCATGTGATATAAAGGATGGTTTCTATGAAGGAGGGGAGAATGTAATCCATTTTTTGGGGATGGATGGTGGTTCTGATCGTGATGCGAGTGGAGGTAATGAGGGAGTTTTTTACTTCTCCTTTGTTTTCATATCCCATATTAGAAAACTTCAGGGGATGTTTTTGTATGATGGAATATAGAATATTATAACATAGTTCATCTCTCAATGTCTCACATGTCAGCGGGTAAAGGCTAAGCATCAGGTTCTTGTATGATTGATGAAACCTCTCGATACTTTGGAGTGGAAATGGAATGAAATATATATATATATATATATATATATGGAATTTTTTAAAAATAACTTTCATATAGTGAGGGGACAAGAGACCATTTGGGTGATATTTGACCAATTTACCAAGTCTATGCACTTGCTTTCCATCATGGAGCAGAGTTTTGTGGGGAGTTTGAGGTAGTTGTATGTGTGGGAGATCATCAGACTCCATGGGGTACCATTGACCATCATCTCCAATTGAGATGTTTGATTTACATCATGGTTGTGGAGAGGATTTCAGGGGTGAGTTGGGACCATGTTTATGATGAGTACAAAATTTCACCCCTATAAATATGGGAAGACCTAGTGGACTATCCAGGTATTAGATGTTATACTAGGGGGTTGTGTGTTAGAATTTTTCCAGTGCATGGAGGATAACATGTCATTGGTAGTTTTTTCATATAATAATAGCAATCAATCTATGATGGACAAAAATACTTTTATTCCCCATATGGGAGACCCTGAAGGACACCCTTATTTTGGTTTGAAATTGTAAATACATCTCTAGTTGGGGTAGACATAGTGAAGGCGATGATAGATAAAGTTTAGTTGATTCATGATCAGATGAGGGAAACATAAAGCATATAGAAATATTATAAAAATTAAAATAATAGGCCCTTGGATTTCAAGATAGTAGAAAATTTTTTATTGACATTCTCCCCATGATGAGGATTGAAGAGGTTTGTTCATGGTGAAAATATAACTTTGAGGTTAATTGGGCCCTTGAATATCATATAGAGGCTCAATGAGGTTGCTTATCACTATGCTTTTCCCCACAGTTGGACATAGTTCGTAACATCTTCCATGTGTTTCAACTAAGGATATACATGCATGATCCTATGTATGTTATTCAATGGGGTAATATATACAATGAGGATAGCTCCACCTTCATGGATTACTCATTTTTTATCAAGGATCAGTAGAAGAGGATCATGCGATGATGGATCATTCCCTTGGGTTGTGGGTTGTGGCAGTATTGTATCATACATGAGAGCACCTAGGATAGAGATAGATATATGTAGACTCAGTATCCCCACATTTTTATTTATATTTTCCTTTTTAGGAAAAAATACTAGAATTAGGGGAGAATTTAGTGACTCTTTTATTCATTTTAAGTCATTGGAATATATTAAGAAATATTTTTAGAGCTAGGTATTGAGTCAGCATGAGATTTCATGGCCCAGTGAGCCCCATATCAATATTATAAAAATATTAAATATATTAATATCATGCATTCATATTTTTTATGATATATTATAATAAATCCAAATTAGATTCAGGGACCATAAATCTAATACTGCAGTAGATTTAGTCACGTGGGATTTATCCTAGGCACGACCTAAGTTTGGTCAGTTCTAGATATTTGGTTGAGGAATCCATTGATGGATATATTTTATAAAATAAATAATTCAATTATTTATTTATTATATTAAAGAACTAGACTAGAAAATCCTCTATAATTAAACCATTATTAATAATCTCCATGGTTATTCACACAAAATAAGGAGGTTTTGAGAGGATCACTAATAATTATTCATTGGCAGAACATATCAGATGATGAAGAGTGATCAGATCGATGAGGATTAATAGGCAGTGAGCACAATGGGGCTTATCCTTCAATGGTTAATGTGTTATTTTCCAATGATTCATCCAAATCTATTTAGGAATAATTAATTTTGGTTTCCACCTTTTTTATAAAATTGTTAAACATGGATTTGATCTTCATTATTTGATCTATGGATATTCTCCATTTTCATAAACCCATTTTAATAAATTGAATTGATTATTTCAATTTATTTTTCATTCCATGATCTCACCCTAGATATATCATTTATTTGATCATTGTAAGAGACCTATTATACAACAATGGTTACCCCTTTGTTTTCATTGTTCCTCATACCTGTTATTCACATTCTTTGATGTTGGACCATAGTGTAATGATTTGATGTTGTTAGGGAAGGTTAAAAAATGATTGAACCCCTGTATTTCTTATTGGTTATGTTTAATACAAATTAATTAGTGTTTTTAGGTTGGACCAGGATTGGTTATAGGTGATACATCATGGATCTAGGATCCACAAGTGGAAATCGGTGATGGGAGGAACATGAGATGTGTTGAGGCTTCATACGGATGATCATATTCTTTTTCCCACCATAGAAGGTTAGGGGAAAAAATGGGTAGATTAGTTTTCTAATGATCTCATGTGGTCAAACAGTGAGATCCATATATGTAAGGCTGAATATAAGAAACAGATGAAGGAAAGTCATGCTCTGGAAAATTCATCACTATACTACATGTATATAAAAAGAAAACATGGAATATACCCCCCCCCCTAGCTGTGGTGATGGGGTTTTTAAATTTTTAAGGATCTGGTGCTATATTTTTAAGCATACATTCCATGTGACCCTCCTTAGGTGGCCAATACTTGTGCCAGATATAAATTTCCTAGGACACCAAGGAGGATGACTTGTTGTGTACTCTAAGAGTACAAAATAATGATCCAAAACTCATGAATGACCTAGTACATGGATTGGTACATGGAAAGAACTCTAAGTACAAAGGTATAACACAAATCACACCGGCAGGCCTCGATTGGATGAGACATTCCATGTATGACCCATATATTTTATCTAGTATTACATGGATTCTTAATCCATGTCTAGGGGATAATATGTCCAGTCGATGAGGTAGGGTCACTCACAACGTGTAGAACCCCATACACATCATGTATTCCTTCCAAAAACTACTCCATATAGTATCTCCTTTAAGACTTATATTTTTTTCCTTTCGTGGCCTATACTGAGGGGTTTCCCACATATAACATGATGGCGTAATATTTTTTGTCATATGAGATATGATGTGAGGTGTTATAACTGTGATGTATTATTAGTTGAATCATGATGATGGTAGTGATTAGGGAAGTATCATCAAAGTGATGAAATGTTTGGAACTCCTCAATCGCACCAGGGTTCATTTCCCCAATAATCTTTAAATAGTTTGATATGGTACTACCTAACACTAGTTGGTAGTCCTCTATCTACAGAGTTTTACTCCCCTAGTATTTGATTTTTTATAGTGTGTCGGTCTTCCATGGGAGTTTTGGATCCTTTAGCTATGGAGAACAGTAGTGAGGAGCATGCCTCTTGGCATTGATTCGGGTGAGGTTGTGTTTGATGATGAGCATTGGTGGTGTAGTTTTGGAGCTTCAGGAAAAGTCACCAAATTTGACTAGGTTGTGACATACAGATCCATTTTCCCTATAATCTAGGTTTATTTATGAGTATATAGAATTGAATATTATTTGTTTCCATATTGATCTAGGTTATCTTAAATTTCATTTGTATCCCTCTATCTCTCCCTTTATGATTCTTGGGGTGTCCTAATAGGTTTTTATATACTCACCCATTAATGGGATTTTCCCGCATGTATCATGTATTATGAAGATTAAAGATATATCAGTGGTGACTTTAGTCGGTCTTAGGTATACTTGGGTGTATTGATCACGTATGGTGGTTGATACTTAGAGATTAGGAGCCGAGTTATATTAATTTTTTTATTGAATTTTTGTTCAAGCTAGGACTTCAATTCTATTTCGGTATGTGTTTTTTCCATTTCTTTTCCACTTTCGTTTATACTGTGGTAATACATTGCATTCCCAAGACTTTTTTGCATGAATTGTTTTCTATAGTTGAAACTACATTTTACATTCCTCTACATTTTTTCATGAAGACAGTTTAGTTCATGTGTATAAGTACATTTTGATAAGGCCTCCCATTTTTTATTATTCCTTCTTTGTTCTTTTCATGAACCCCTAGTCTATTATAGGTGAGTTTGGGGTTACAGCGGCTTAACCTTCCACTAGCCAGTAGGGCCCTAGTGGGTAAGGTTGTTACATGGGTTCCCACTAAATCTATAAAATATTTCATTCTAAAAATAATAAAAAAAATAAATGGGTGATAGAGGGAGAGAAGATTAATTAAAGAATATATTTAGAGTTTTATTTGAGTTGAATAATTTCTCTTAAAAAACAAATAATATTTTATGATTTAAAAAATACACATCCTAATTATCCTGCTATTGATGTTTTTCAATTAATGTTTTAATATTTTTGTGAGAAGTTTAGAATGAATCACATTATGTTCTCAAAATATTTTTTTACGAAAGCTGATTGAGGTAACATTAGTCAAAACAAATGTATTTCATTTGATTATATACATTAATGATATGAATAATATGGTGTGTCCACTAAGGATTGATCTAGAAACTAAAATCCTTATTTTATTATTATATTAATGGATCCAAAAAATTATTATAAATTTTATTCGGATATATTTCAAAACATGTTCACCCAATACTCTCAAATTTTTTAGGAATATAGAGCTAAACATTGTAGGTGCATGTTCTTGTTCTATGATGATCTCATATACTATTAATTTTTAATCATGATGTTTAATATTAGAAAGTTTAACAGTAAGACCCAGTCATTGATATATAAGGGATAATTCAAAAAGGAAGAGATATGTTTATGTTATTGTGAACCCGGTCACTTGATGTGTAATTTTCTATAATACCTGAATAGTTTAAAGAAGTATAGTGATGAGTGCATGTAATGTATTAGTGTCATAGAATAACATTCATCTATTTTGAAGGTTATATGACACCAACGGTAACTTATATGAGTTTTTTGAATATATAAAATATGTCCAAAAAATGATGTTTTGATGGTTGGATCATAAATTATGTATTAATGTGATGGATCAAGGGGTTGGTATATTAATGTTTCAGATTTCATGGATTACTTTAAAATATCTAAGTGTATAAAACTAAATAATATGAATTCTATTCTTCTTTTTTATCATATGTGATATATAAATTATTATTAAACAATGGTTTTTATGAATAATATGACATTATTGATTGATCAAGATGGGTTTGATTGATTCCATTATATAACATGTTTTTTATCTATAATCCCAATTTCGGATTTATCAAAAATAAAATTATTAGGGATATCATAACACATAATACAAACACATTGAAAAAAGTATTCTACATGGGCCACATACACCCAAATCCCAATGCATCCCCCATTCCATGTTTTACCAACCTCGGTCCAACCTTAATGACCCATAGTCGTAACCACAATCAATCATCGTCAGGAAACGCAAATCTTAGAACCATAGAAAACTGATGACATTTAATTCAATGAAAATTGAGACATAAGAACTAGTTGTATATCAATGTGATAAACCAATCTATAAGAAAATCATCAACCTCATTTATCATATAACAATAATGTAGCTCTATGGATATCTATCTCTTCATGGAAGATGTCACTGTCAATCAAGATATGAAATATTTCACACCTACTTCTAAAATTTTAAAAAGGATCAACATTAAATACTATTAGGAAAGATATTATTAGTGGATATAATTTTAATGATCTATTTTAAATGATGAAATACAACCCAAGGAAATGTTCATAGAGTGTAATAGGTTATTTAGGATAAATATGAGGGGAAGAATAAAAAACTGATTTAGGGGAATAACCTAAATGAGTGAATAATATTCCCCTAGTAAAAAAATCATGTGGTGTAGAGATTTAATGGATAACCACAAGGACACTTTAAGTGTATCCAAACATTAACTTGGATGAAATGAAAAAAAAACATATAACATTTATTTTCTCCCTATATATCATCATACCCTAGGTCTATTGGGAGGGGTAAAGAAGATGAGAATAAATATAGAAACTATCAATCCTAAGAAAATATAAAAACATAATGGAGGTTGATACTAGTGATTATAAATTTTATCTATACTACCAAAAATATTTTATTTAGGAATCATGGCTTTATTTGTGGATGGTAAATAAATAGATGAAGGTTTAATGGTATTTCTCTAATATAGAGAAGATGTTTAGGTCACATGCCCTATCCGACAACTAAGGACAAGGAAAACTATCAGTAGATGTAAGGGAGGAATTTTTATCCCTAGTCATATACATGGAACACCATTTAATTATGAAATTAAATATTTGGAGGTAAATAACCCAAGAGAACCCTCGTTAATTTTCAGATATTGAATACCAATTGATTTAAATTTATTTATAGAATATAAGATAAAAATATTTAAACAAGAATAAATAATTGTGCAATGTTATTCACTAAAATATTAGGGAACGATTACCTATCACTTGTAATGACTCATATTTTCTTGATTCTATTTTAGAAAATTCTTGGGAAAATTACAAGACTAGGCACTGAGACGACATGTGATTCTGAGTCCTGGTGTGCCCAAAATGATCCGTCAAAAAATGTTAAGTTTTTAAATAATGTCCAAGCATGGTTTTCCAAAAAACATTGAATAACTTCAAAATGGATACATCGATTAGAAATTTGAGGGCACTATTGTGCTTAGAGCAATGGCTTTACCCTAAGTGTGACTTAACTTTTGTTAACATGGGTCTTCTATGGAAAAACCTCAAAAGGATGTGACCATAAATAAAATTATTAAATAAAATTATTTTATTTTAAAATCCTAATAACTCTTAAAGGGTTACTCGGATTGGAAATCTAAGACCATCATTGAGTTCATAATGGGGTTTTTTCTTTAGTATAATCCTAACATTGATCGATGTGGATCTATTGTGAAAGTTATTTTTTGGAAGTTTTAAGAATAATATAATATGAAAGAATTATTTTATTTTTAACATTTCATTGTAATACAGCAGTACTATGATGCAGTGACTCAGTGACGCTGAAACTCAGCAACGCAACAATGCAGAAACATATTTAATGTGGAAACACATTGAAATGATGAAACAAATTTAATGTAGAATCGTGTTTTCCCTCTCTAACTGTTGGAAGGGACACCGATTTGGGTGAATGATCATGAAGAATTTCTATTTGATAACTATATAAGATCCTTGAATAATTACTCTCATTGGAGAATGACAGAGAATGATGAGATGATGAATCGAGGATTGAGGATCGGGGATTAAGGATCGAGGGTTGGGGATCTATGAATGGTGATGACACAGTCTCTCTTCATAAACGATCAAACAGAATCTATGTAGGGGGTTTATATATTTGTGATTCCTTTCGAGGTTCTTTTTTTTAATGAAGAATGTGAACCAACCCATGAACAAGTTGATCTACATTTTGATCATTCTTACAAGATGCTTAAAATGATGGATTAAGGGGTGAATCTCGTTAAATATTATTTTTTTCTTTATCATAATTTTGATGACTTGAACGGACCAAGGCCAAAATGAACAAGACCAAGGTCTATTCTAAGGGTGTTATTGTGGTCTCTTCTCTCATCGTTCTTGCGTTCTTCATTAGTGGAGCCCCATGGTCATGGCATGTTTTGTCGGGTGGTTCTAAACGTGATTGGACCCCCTAAGTGGCAAAAAGAATATTTGGAGCCCATGGTAGTGAAGACAGAGACCCAAGGATCATAATGGTATTCCCAGTTTCATAAATGGGACACACAGTGATGGTGGCACATGTCGACACGACCACCCAATAGCAGGCAGTCACAGTCATGATGGTCGGTGGTAGAGGGGCCCACAATGGTGCAACCATGAGTGGTGACGGGAAGTCGTGACACGGGAGGGCCGCGACGGTGCAGTCCGACAATGTGTCATGATGTCGTGTCGAACCGGCTGGCAAGTGGTCCCGAGGACCACGTGCTGGAGGTGTATTCAGCTTGACAGTCAGCCGTGTTGTGCGAGAGGGGACATGGTAGTCGCTGCGTTCAAGTGGACCGAACTGGCATGTATTCGAGTGGGTCAAGCGGGAGCTGGAGGACCAGGGTAGTAGAATGGTTCGGGCCCAACTAGTATGGGTTGGACCTAGTGGGTCAGGTCAGGCCTGGTGGGTTGGGTCAGTTTGGTCTGACCGAGTCGGCCCGGACGTAGACCCAACAGGACCCTTTTATAAAAAGGGTCATCACTTTCAAATGAAGGGTCTGTTTAATGACTTGTCTGTGGTATTGGGTCCTTTCCAATAAGGAGGTACTTTTTATATGGATGTGCGGGTTTTGGTTAGACTAGTAGGGGATAGTACCATTCTCTTTTTCTTTCCTATAACAGATCGATGTAGGATCATGATACCATCATAGAGGGTGACAGTAGAGATTGATTTCTTAACCTTTGTCTTTCCTATGAAGGCTTGATGCAGGATATCATTCCTTTCATAGAGGATGACCCATGTTCCAAATTGGGTTGTCTTAGTTCGACATCGATAGTGAATCATCGGGCTGGAGTATTTATCGCACCGAGAAGCCCGTTTGATCCTTACTTCTCTTCATAGTACCTTATATAGGGTTTCTTGATAAGGTGTGATAAATATTCACGTGGGAATATATCCCCTATCTAGTTTTATGTTTTCTCTAGGGCTTGGATTCCCCCAGTGATCCCTGGGTGTAGGACCCCTATTTTTGTATCGTGATCAGATTCATTCTATCGTGACTTGACCTGACCGGTGTGCTTCAGGTAATTTTCAATGTGTTCTCTTTGGGAGGGGCCCAAATTAGTGCATCCACTTTGTGAGGGTCTCCAATTACTTCATATCTCAAGGGGTGAGTTCTCCTGGAATGAACATACCTTGAGTTGAATCTTGGGACCAAGGATTGGTTGTGATATCGAGACTCTTTGGCTTAGAGAGACTGGATGTCTCAGGGGACTTCATGATGTATCAAGAACATATGTTCTCTTGGATACTTTTGACACCCTTGTTCTATGTGCTTACTATCAGATAACTCAAGGAGTGAGATCTATCGGAATTGAGCATGCTACGATCGAAACCATATGGCTTGTAGTGTATGAGATGTTATGTCTTAGAATCCTTTATGAGTATACCTATATTTTTATGTTATATGTGATGTTGATGTATACCTATTTTTAGATGATTTTGTCTTCTAGTGGTGTTTCCTTTGTGTAATTTTACTTTTTGTTTTGGGTTTCCCTACTAAGTATTGTTTGACACACCCCTGCATGGGATTTTCCCACATGTGCCACGTCTTTTACATACAGTGAACTCTTTAATGGTGTTCTAGGAATACCAGGACAAGGTGGGGCCTAGTGTGATCATATAGAATGAGGTGTGTTCTGTTTTATTATAGAGAGTAGTCCAATTTTGTTTCTTGTAGTTGGATCAGGTGACATTTCCAACAAAAAAATATTTAATAATTTTGTTACAAACTCTTTCTTTTTGGTGGGCATGTATTCTCATCAAGTTATACTTTACTTCTTTTCTTTCTTTTGTACTATGTTTTTTAGTTGTAGTGGTATTTATGCATTTTCTTTAATTACTATTTTTACTTTATAGAATCTTTGGTATAGAGTTGTGTGGATATGTACAGGTTCATAGGAAAATTCCTCCCATTTGTTGGATATGCCAACTTGGTGCAAGTCATCATCCCCTGGCCTATCTGAGGCAGTGTTGGGGTAGTCACGTCATGGACACCGAGCGACGAGTTGTGACATCACATAATTTTAATTTTTTTTAATAATTATAAAATTCATTATCATCAATTATATTAGGGTATACCAAAAATTATTCACTAATTCTAGGCTGAAAGAGTGGATAATAATTTTTTTGGATTTTTCACTGAACTAAATTTGTTACATGTTAATATAGAATAAGAATGATATCATTGTATTTCTTCAACATCACTAAACATTTAATAATTTAAATTAATTATTTCAATGATTAAATTTTCACATATATATATTCAATGAGGAACATAATGATATAGAAGGACTGTTATTCCAAAAGAAATTCAACATCATTGGAATGGTGTAGTTTGATATACTACTATAAAATCCCTTAGAAAAACTAAATTGATTACAATAAGAATCATATATATCAATATAAATCATCTTTTCAAAAATGACACCTTACATGTATGATGTGTTTTAACTTAAAATAAGACATATCTCTAGAATAAAAATAATAAGGTTATATTATATCCAACAAGAATCCCCAAATGTTTTATCAGTACAATATCACATGTTCTTATTCAATTTGATAACTGAAACTATGAAATTTAGAAACAATAAAAATTCCCCTGAATTCCCTAAAAAGGGGTTCCTTCTATTATTGATATATCTTTATTTATATATCTAAATTTTATTATTAAAATGATATGATATAACTCAATAACTCACTTCTAGACCACTATAGTCCATCTCTATCAATGTAAGTCTTATATATTTACAATATAAAGAATACTCTAAAGAAATATATTATAATAAATAACTAGATTCTCTTTATCCATGTCTTCTTTTTATCTATCTCCCTTTATTCTCTATATTTTTTCAAATTTCTATATATACCCACATACAATGGAAACACACTTTCCTTATCATTGAACTTTAAATTATAAATTCAAATTCAATTAAAAACATTAATTCCAACTTATCCTGAATAAATCTATTCCATTGTTTTATCCCAACTCTTATAGAAACCGCTAATATTTTTTGGGTACTTAATCGTTTTAGTTGGGGTATTCCATGAGTGATTAAGGATGCTAAATCATTAGAATCTCTCATTATTGAACAACAATAAAAATTATATCATAAAACAAAAAACTATTCTACAACCATGTGGTTACCAAATCATTAAATTTAACTAGTCCACAAAATGATACCTTTACCAAATGTATTTTGTAGTGACACTTCTTATAACATCAAAATGAATGGTTTCCAGAATCACACCAAATTTATTATGGAAATTTGTATAGTGAAATGTTGAGATTCCAGATGCAAGCTACTATTTCATGTTGTGATATTTCTCTTCTAACAACTATCCAGTTATATTATAATCATTTCTAATTCACCATGTTGTTACAAATATTTCATGAATATCAACATAACAATCATCACATCGAGGAATAAAATAATAGCATAATGCCTCATTTTTTGTCTTAATTTTTTAATACATAAATATTCTGTATGAAGAACATATGGGTGTAATAACACTTTTTTAATGATAATTTGTTCTATATCACCAAAACATCTCTAAACTCCACTCATTAACTTGAAGACTCTTTCAAATACTTCTACAAATAAAAATTATTTATACCATATCTAAACCATTAGAATTTATCAGATTTTAAATTTGAATCATGTGATAAAAAATTTATTCACAAAAAAAAAGATAACACCAATGTCACCAATTAAATCCACATAAATTCATATGTAACCAATTATCCCCCAATTCAATAAAGAACCTCCTAAAGTATAACTACCATTGACCACTTCCCTTTTGATAAAAATCTCCCTATTAGGACTTTTTTGACATCCATCAACTTAAATCAAACCATAATAAATAATGCATCCTCATTCAGTTAATTTAAACATATATGTGAGAAAATATTGTTATAAATGAGAAAAATGAACAACAATGTAAAACCTATCCACAAACATAACAAATATTCACTTAAAAATAGTGACCTTCTACTTATATTATTAATTAATCATCTAAAAACTACTCCAATACATATGGAAGAAATGTATATTCTTTATATACTCAATAAACATGTTAGAATAGTTTAAAACCCAACCAAAACAATCCTATAAATTCATATCTTTACATACATTCTAAAAATGCATGTGTATATTGAATTTAAAACTTTCCCATATAAAAAACTCTCACAAAATTTATACTCCCTATTAATAAGAGATTTCAGCACCATTATAAAAATATATATCTTTGTATTTATGTTGTTATATTTCTCCCCCTTAAAAACAACATTTAAAGGAAAAGTGAGGGTGATGGAAAAATTACCATTGATGAGGTGGTAATTAATATTAATATTTTCTTATCAATAATACTAAACTATATTTATAGAAAGATATAATTCACATTCTTTAACACAAGCCTCTATGAAATGAATCTTCCCTTCTATATTCAAATCTTATAGTTCTATCCTAATCTATATGTGTTGATTGCTTTACTTGGGGTTTAAAAACATATTCCAATTTCATTGTTCTATGATTATAGAAATATATTTCTTCTTCTATCTTGTAAAAAACCATTCACACATGAAAAATATTCAACAAGACATGAAAAACTTATCATAAACAAATATATCCCAATTTAGAATATCATAGCTTATAAAATCAATCAATTATTTCCAATTCAGTTTTTATCCACAATCTATTGTTACATTATGGTAATGTATAATCATAACCTGGAAAAGGAGATTATATTCCATAAGTTTAATTTAATACATTATATATAATATAATAGTTTTGATATCATATTATCATGATTCCATCAAACTTAGTAAACTCCCAAAAAGGTTTCTAAGGTCCATTTGATTTACCCCCTTTTCATGTCATATTTAAAAAGATTGGTTAAATTTAAAATATGGGTAGAAACCAGATTAACAATATTTATCCTAAATTTATTTAGAGATTATTAGGAATATTTTATTATAGAATGAAAAACATTATTCTTATATTGTGAAATTCTAACTCACATAAATTTCTTCATCTATGCTAACATCAATATATAAAAAATATCCTTTATATGATTGAAAATGTATATGGAAAATTAATTTTCATTTCAAAAAAGGATAATATCATTGATGTAAACATGACTAAGAGATATACCTTCTTAGTTTATTTGACATTGAGGTCATTTTCCACCCATATTTTCTCAAATTACCATAATTTCAATTATGATTTATGCTTTAATTATCATGCCCATGGAGCTCAATTTAAAATATAATATTCTTTATACTACAAAAACATATTTCATTGTTTATAAGGAAAACTCCTTTAAATTTATTAACATATACCTCCTCATCATGTTCACCACTGAGTAATATCATATTCACAACTATTTAGAGAATCCTTTATTTCATTTGAGAATTAAAAACGGGAAAAATAATAACTATCTTTATTCCTTTATCTAGAAAATTAACTATTTGAATTCAATTATTTGAACCAAATAATACTATAACCATATGAGCCTTTTATTTTTCTTTATCAGTTATGTTATCTTGTATAATGCCTAATAAAACTCCCACTTTATTTCAATATATTTTTTTCAACATTGAAACCAATCCCCAAGTGTTATTCTTTTCAATTTGATCGAACTCTACATTCATGTAAAAGAAAAAATCTGATTATTCAATATATTCTCTACATTCATTTATTTAACATGATAAATCAATGTGGTATTAAATTATATCCTCATAAATTTCCTAGATAGAATTGATTTTCTATTATATCTATTGATTTTCTTTATCCTGAATAACTACATCAACCATAGAGTAATAAAATTTCATACTATATAGGAAAATATATTTAGTAGTAGTTTATTAAAGATTGTTTTAAAAAATACTGGTAAATGTAAATAATGTAATGATTTTATAAAACCCTTAATAATGAAAATTAAAATAATTTACTTCATATATTAGCAGAGATATTTTAAACCAATAATTATTTTTAAAAAACTTATAAATTATTTTTCCCTCATCACTCTTCATTGCACCACGACCTCGCTCCTTCTCTCCATTATCTAAGACTAAATTTCTTCCTCCTTTTCCCTAAATTTCTCTCAGCCCTAAAGTCCCAGATAATTTCACTAGGTTCCCACAGCTACCTCTCTCAATATTGGAGTTCACCTTGGTTTCCCCATGGCTAAATTAGACACTTTTTGTGTGATTTAAATACTAAATTCCATCAGTTGATTTGTTTACCAAATTCATCTTCGACACTTGGGGATTATAGTAGATGGAAACACTCCATCTTCTAGATAAAAAGCACTTGATGATCATGTTTTATTCTGCAGAGGATCTGATTTTGTCAGGGTCCAGCGCACCTTGTGTTGGCAATGTCCTGTGATTATTCCCTTTAAGGTGGTCCTATGAGTTCCACAAGATTCCTAACCCATGTACTATAGTGATTTGTGTTAGGTTTCCTAGTCTCCCCCTTCCATTTCAAAATACCTCAATCCTCCATTTGTTAGGGAATTTAGTGGGTCAATATTTGTATTCTGATAGTAGAACATGGGTGGTTTTTCACCCAATTTATCCCTGAATCTATGTTAAAGTTGATGTTTACCAGAATCGTGTTGAGTATGTGTGGATATCGGTTGTCGATAAAATACAATATAATAATCATGTTTACTTTTATCAGTGTTTCGATTATTTTTTGTCATTCTAGTACCTTGGTCATCTGATAGTAGCATGTAGACGTTGAACCCTTATTCATGTATAGAAAATGACTGAGGAGGGGTTAATTTTTAGAGGTAGTAGTTGAAACTATAGGAAGGAAATAGGTAGGAAAGAGTTTCATATGGGTGTCTCCATGAATTATTCTTCTATGAATCTAGATGATCAACTGGTTTTTTCTACAAAAGTGGTTCCCATATAAAAATAGGATCATCTAAAATAGATGGATCCAAATGTAGTGAATTTGTTTAGAAGGTATAAGAAATATTTGGGGGTTCCTGAGGTGTAGTCCACATTCAGTTCATGGATAGAGGACTTGGGTGGCTCAAGTCCTCTTGTTTCACCCAAGTCAACATCCTATGTGGAGGTCTTACGATCTGAAAAAATGAATCAAATATAAGGAGGGGATGTTGGGGTAATGTGTCCATGTGTCCTAACCCCAACTTAGTGAAAGAAGAGGGTATGAATCCAAAAATAGGAATATGTTTAAGGGAATTTAGGGTTTCAGCTAAAGAGGAGATAAGTGAAACTGAGATTTTTAATAATGGGTTCAGTTGTAAGAAGGTCTAGACAATGAAAAAACTAGGAAATCACTTTAAATGATTATCTATGGAAGGGTTGGTTCCAGATCGACCTGACCTCTCTCGATGAGAGGCTTTCTTTGAAGTACAATGAATCAAAAAGATAGATGAAGGTGATGGAAACTCTAGTGGATTCTTAGAAAGAAATGAGGAGGAACAATATGGTAGAGAGGTCTATAATTTAATAAGGAATAAGGGGAGGAAATATTACAAGGATTCAGGTAGTTTCGTACTTCTAATTAAATAGAAATCCAAAGGATTAAAAGATTATTCAAACATACCTAAACCACTGGAGACGAGATCTGCTTCGAAAGATATACCTAAGAAGAAGAAATCAAAACCTAATGAGGAGAATGTTCAGATAGTGAATGCATCAACTTAGTGTGGAACACAAGTGATTGAAAGTGATATCGTTGTAGATCAAGAGGCTAGAAGTGCTGTGGGAGAATCAAATAAAACCAAATATTACATGGTGGTGGATAATTTACAGAATGAGAACACCACAAATTGAGCTGATCTCACTAAGGATGGCCTATAGAGGTAGGCACTCAATGAGGATCCAAACAATGTCAAGTCTTGGGAGCTCCTCCATCACTCATAGGAATAGATGTTGGAGGAATATTTGTTGGTTAAGGCCTCAGAAGAGGATACTGACAAGATGGAAGAACTAATGTTACTTGTGGACACTAACAAATAGGATGTGGAATAGATCGATAAAGATGACCATATTTTGTTAAGAGATTTCAATGGAGAGAAAATAAAAATTGATGAGTACATTCAAAAGTGGAAAAAGATGGAATATTACTTTGAATACCTTATCAAGGATGATTTGGATAAAGAGGTAAATAGTTTCAATAGGAAATTTTTATGTATAATGTATCTAATATGTTCAAATTAGTTTTTAATGGCTTTTCAATCTTGTATAGTATTTTATGATTTGATTTTTTTTACATCCTAGGTTCTCACTTTTCCTTTCAAAGTGTTTAGAAAATAAAAAATGTAATTTTCAGTTAGGTGATGAAATCATTTATATAATAATTTTTTTCATTAGATCCATGATATCATTTTTATATAAAATAATTTTTTTTGAAATTAACAATTATTTTGGATAAGATTATAATTTCAAAATAATTTATCATTAAAAGTTATTTAAATCACTAGAAAATATGTTTTCTTTTTTATGTTCATTGATAATGATAAGGATGGGATGAACTAATTACTTTAACAATAATATTCAACTATTTTCATTTTAGTAGAAAAAAATTTAGAAAATTTTTTTTTCTAAAATCAAATAACTTATATTTAAAAAAATTGTTATTCATATTTTTCTAATGATTATAGTGTATATAATTATATTTTTAATTTAAGGGGAACATTAATAGAATCCATGATAATGATAATAACCTAAAATCTAATGTAAATAGTGTACATTTTCTAGAAGGAGTAATTTATGTACAGGTTGTGATTAAGACTACCTTAGAGGAGATTGATATATAAAGGAAGTGAATATGAAAAGAAAAGTTAGTAATGATAGAATACATGGTATAGAATTTAAATATTTAAAAATTATAGAATAGTAAGGAATAATTAATTGATGTTATGTTTAGAGATAATAGTATAGTTATGAATGTTTTTTATTATCAGAATTTATTTATTTATTTAATCAAAGAATAGTGAAATGAAATATGTTTTCTGTTTTATAGATGATGCTTTTCATTTTTTTATTATTATTCAACTCAATAATTTGATATTGATTTTATATATTCTTGTGATATAAAAGAGGAACCATTAATATTGGGTTTACATAATTTATCATCCTAGTTTCATTTATTATTGAAATTTCTATTATTAAGATGATATGTTTTAATTTCATTAAACATGTTGTAGTGGGTATGAGTATACACAATGAGAGCATGATGGTTATAAAGAGTTATTGAACAACATGAACTAATTCTATTATCGGCCCATACCAAGACATTTTTTAATTAAAAATTTCATTTATATTTTATTTTATCTCACACACTTAAAATTTATATGTATTGTTAATTAAAATATCAACTTACTGAAAAAGAGAGAAATTAATTATATGTTTTTTTCATTAAAATTTATAAAAATATATTCTCTTTTTCAGATTATAGATTAATTATATATTGAAGAACTTTATAAAACTTAATTATTAAATATTAAATAAAATTTTTCCTTATTTAATTACCCACTCTAATATTTTATATTATTTTGATAATATTTTTAATTTTTCTATTTAATAATATGATCTAATTTTATTATAGGCTAGTAGAAGACTAAGAGTAATATATATTTCACTTTCATTCCATTAAATTAAACAATGGTTCCATTTTAGAGTACCTTAATGGTGCAACATGGTTCACTTGTGGAATCTGAGTAAACCAGTTTCATTGATTATGAAATTAGTGGCTTCATAGATTACACTAGGGGAATTGTTGATTATAATAATAAAATCAATTATTACACTAGAGACATATCAAATCCCTAAAACATCTACACCAACATGTAGGTCGACTATTTTTTCCCTAACCATTTGAAGTACTATATCAATATATTCCACTATTATCCATTCATACACAATTATTCCTTCAATAGAAGATGTATTTCCATTAGGCACACCATCAATAAATCTTTCCCCTTGTAATGAGATGTTGAATATATTATCAAGGTCACATTGGGGTGTCACCATTATTCATATGTATGTCATTGTGATAACATTAGTTGCAAAAAAAATTATAACATCGCATGATTTATTTGTTAAAAAGGTAAAAATAATAATAAAAGACAAGAAATAATTAACACAAATGATTTTTGGGTTTCATTGATTTGATGTTACTCATGTCATTTTATTCATATGGGGTACCCACTATAGATATCGTAGGCCTTTATCTATAGATTTTAGGATTCTATCTTTTAAAGGTAAAACCCTCTTCATACATTATATATATTATAGGCAAATTCTATTACCAAGGAAGACTGAAATATATCATAAAAACAGAAAGTTACTATACATATTTTTCATTAAAACAAACTAATATTTAATACTATTTTTTTTTTTTTTGAAATTATAAAACATTTAAGATATGTTATTTATACATATAATTATATTTCAAAATTCCTAGTAAGATTTCATGACCATAGAACTTGAAAAACAAGGGAATGGAAGGGAATGATTTTAACTATTCAATATGGAATGAATTTATTGAAACTTCTTTGAGAGAGATAAAGTTATATGAGATAGTCCATAAAGATATCACACGGAACTATTGGAAAATATTTATTGACCACCATAATACCAAAATCATAGAATGTATACTATGGTAAGATAGTTGATTAATGTTATTTCATTAATAAATTTTCTTATTCTAATGATATATTTAAATAATATTTTCTTTGTATTTTTTTGAAAAAAAACAATCTAGGGAAGAGACTAATTCCATAGATATCAGGGATAAAGAATTTCTCTGGAAAGATATTTAGAAAGGTAATATTCCATTTCATTAAATAATAATTCAAATGTTTACAGTTATTATTTCTCAAACATATTAGATATATAATTTATCGATATAGTAATTGGAGGTAGGTCTTGATGATGGATGAATATATATGTAGTTTGATATCCACAAAAAAATGTATGGAAGTTATGTGAATGTTATTTATTAATATTGTGGGGTAAAAATTGTAGTTACAAATTTATTTTATTAAATTAATTTATAAAGTACAATTATTAAAGTTATAGTGTAGGATTAAATGAGAGTATATTTCAAATGCATCCCATCCACTAACAATATCTGAGAGGGATTTCATTAACCTTTATAAAGGGATGGATAAATGCAGTCTTATAAGGGGTATGGGTGGTGGAATACCCCCTTGTAGATCGTTGATAGGTCTTATAGAACCTTATCATTGTATAAAACATCTATATGGGGTAATATTTCATGTGATCCTAAATCACAAAATGAAATTTACAATTTGAAGAATATAGTTGAATATTTGTAATCACTTATTAAAGCATAATGTGACCAGGTACCATAAATTGATTATGTTATAGTGTTAATAATTTAAAGGTATATTAGAACTATCCTTGATGAAATTGTATCTCTAATTGTATCTTGTTCACTGATAAGTTTCACTTATTATCTCTATATTTTTTAAATTACTCTTTTATATAAATATACATTATTTTTAACTAAAAATGTTAATTAATTGTATAACTAATTGATTGATTGATGAAAGGAAATTTTTATTATGATGGGAGATTTAATGTGGAATTATTTTCCATGTATTTATTATTTTTTTATTAATCATTAATCTTATTTTTTAAAATAGAGAATTTAAATATTAATTCATATGTTTTGTGTTCATGGTATCAAAAATTGATTTTTATTATATAAATGAATAAAATATGTGTTCTTTATGATTCCATTTCAAAAATATATTTTATTTATGATTTATATTTTAAAATTAGTTATGTAAAAAAATAATTATATAATCTATGGTAAATTATTTAAATGATCTAATGGATTGAAATTGAACAAGTAAATGATTTGAGAATGAAAGAATTTTTTAGCTATATTTGATCCATTTTTTGTTTAATATTACATTAATTAATAGGTTATTAAAATATAATATAATATTTTATGTTTAAAGTGTTGGATTTTAATATAGATGAATATGTATATTAGATGGAACAATAAAAGAGGGGGGAGAATAGTATGTTTAAAAACATTATATTCAAACACTTAAGAAATAACATAGTTTAAGAGGTCTTAAACTAATACAATTCAAAAACAATACAATTTACCATAATGATCTTGGATTTGATAGATATGATATGATGTAATACTATAAGTAATGTAAAATAACCATATTCTAATTGAATACAATGATCAGAGTGATACAAAAGAAAAATATTCTACCATGCAGCATAAAGAATCAATTAATACAATATGAATTGTAATTGAAATAATTAAAATTGAATTGAATATGAAAATAAAGGGGAAACTGTAAAATTACCATTATAATAAAAATAGTAGCAAAAATGTAAAAGTATTACAATTATTTTAACCTAATGATAAGGGTATCCTTTCACCTAGGATAGAAGTTCGGTCTTACCACAAACTTGGTAAGCCCTCGATACGATGATCAGAATGTCCATATTGTTATCCCTGCAAGCCCTCAATTTTATAGGTAATTGGAACCTCTATCTTTCAAAGACATGAAATCCCTCAAAATGATGATCGGTCACATCGTATGCCTATCCCCAGCATCCCTCAAACATTATCACCTGATCAGTCTCATAAAGAAAAATAAAGTACTTACTGAAATACAAAAGCTAAGAATGAGTCCTTCACATTTCGTAATTCCAAGTATTTTGCAAGAAGAAAGAGAGATGTCACAGCATCTCTCTCTAGAACTTGATATAAGAAAGAGTTGATCAAATTTTCTTTCTTCACTTCAAATGACCTCTTATTTATAGGCCTCAGGTTCTAATGGTCATATTTTCTCCAACGGTCAAATTTCTCTAAAAAAATCGAAGGGACTTGGACACTAGGCATTGTAACGGTCATATTGAAATAGAAAACCTGACATCGTTTTGATTAGTTTATAAATAACTGCACTTCATCGTTTTGGTTAAGAACAAAACATATATGAAAAATATTACAAGAGTACGATAGATATTACTTAGTCTAATATATTGACATGATGTAAAGTGAGTATGATGCACAATGAGGGTATGATGAATATAGTCATTATGATAGACATAGTCCGTATGATTGACATAATCAGTATAATTGACAGAGTCAGTACGATTGATAGAGTCAGTAAGATTGACAGAGTCAGTACGATTGACAGAGTCAGTATGATTGACAGAGTCAGTATGATTGAAATAAAAATAGTATTCAAAGTAAGCCCTTTATTTGATAAATGAGTATAAATAGATTTTTTATTTCCAAAACAAAAAGATGTAAAATTAAAAATAGGACTTTTGACTTAACAATCTCCCCCTTTTTGTAAATCAGAGAACACAAAGTAATTTCCCCCTTATTATGAGAAATAGAACTATCACACAAAAAATTTAAATTGGCTCCTATTGACATTACTCACTTTCTGAGATCTCTTATAGAACTAAATTTATTCCTTTGATTGTCTATAATAAAGTCAATTCTCCCTTTAATTCTAGGAAAATAAGGAATAGTCTTTTCAATTTTTCTTGTAACATGAAAAATTTATCTCTTTTCTTCAAAGAAATTTTATGTTCTAAATAAGTATCATCATCATATGATTCATGTTCATTTGATTGGATCGACTCTTCAACAGGTTGTATTCCTTTTCCTTTCTATTTTTCTTTTTCCACCCTTTATACTTCTTTTTCCACTTTTTATTCTTTCACTTTGTCACTAATGATAATTACTTTCTTAGAATGTGAACTTTGATCCATTTTCTTCACTAGAGAAGGGATCCTTTCTGATTGAGTTTCTAAGGTTTGAACTATTGTTTGATCCGCATGAGAATCTAGTTGTATTCCTTTACTTTTCTATTAAAGGGAATAATCTTCTCTACTCTTCATAGAACTCTGAATAAATTCAAAAATAAAGTATTCTTCCTCTTCTTCGCATTCCTGAACTTCTTGCACAATTTATTTCCCTTCTACTTTCTCTGGAAAAGTCTATACGATTGGTTATATTTTAACTTCTTTTGTTAGTTGACCACTTGCCAACTCAATGCCTTTTATAATTTTAGCAACATCAAAAACTTGAGCTTTTCTTTTCAAAATAGTCTCATTTTTCTCTCATCATATATAGTATCTTCAACCCTTATATTCTCAGCTAGAGCTTTAGGTGGTTCAAGACCAAATTTAAGATCACCTTATTTTCTTTGTTTTCCTCCTTTCTCAACTTTTCTACAACTTATTTACTATATTTGGTTTTATTCTTCAGCTTTGAACTGATTTTAGGATCTGACTTTTAAGAAGCAACAACTGTTGGAACTGATCCTATTAGAATTGGTGATGATTGATTTGGTGCATATTCTGCTTCCATATCTTTGACAAAGAGTTCTGATTCTTCATCAAAACAAACATACAATTTCTTCAGAGTATTCTTACTTATCCTATAGGGATTTAGCTCTTTTGATTCCCCTTTTAGAGGAATATTAAAAAACTTCAAACATTCAAGAATGAACTTTGTGAGAATATATTGATACATGATAAAATGAGACTTGATTGGTCCAGAATTCACATTCTTGATAGTTTTGAAAATGTAACCCATGAGATTTCCCTTTCTCATGTTTACTAGATAATCTAGCATAAAATTTTCAAAAACCTTAAGAGTTTCCCTATCCCCATTCCTTGGTGTTAGAATCCCTTACATCCAAAGGATAATAAACCAGTTGTTAGCAGAAATTTGAGCTACTTTTCTTTTCTCCTCATCGATAATAAACAATGAATTTTCATCTCTTTCCTTGTTAAACGTACCAACTTCCCCATGTAGCTTATGAGATGGGAAAAATGAATCACCTTCAGTATGAACATTTATAAAGTGTGCTGCTTGTTTTACAGATATTGAAAATTTTCAATCTTACACAACAAAGTAAATCATCATATTTTTATCAAATGACACAGTATTGTAGAATTGTCTAACCTCTTCAACAATAATCAGATCTTGAGATATTGGTTTCTCAACACACAGATCTTCCCAGCTTTGGAATTAAATAATCCTCTTGATTGTTGAGTCATAACATCAAATAAATCCAGAGAAACTAACCTATATATGAAGAAATAATTATCTGAGAAAGTTTTTGAAGACATTTCGGCAGGATTGTTGGCATAAGACAGAGACATAAAGATGAGTGGCAAAGGAATAGATCATACTAAGTCTTAAAGAGGAGAGGAAGATCTTCACTGATAAATATGAATAACTGGTGTGGGTTTGAGGAGGGGGTCCTCTATTTATAGGTGAATTTTGATGACCGTTGGTCTTCTACGGTTGAGATTAGAAGATAAAGAATCCAATAGTGGATAATAAACAAAGAATTTTTAAAAATAATATTAAAAATATTAAAACTGAGAAATAATAACACGAAAGAACGACAATACAAAAAGAATAAATAATGTACCTGTCAGATATTTCCAGTAAGTTGTTGGTTTCATAGTATTATAAAAGTAAAGACAAAATACAATTCAATAATGAAAAGAAAATACAATCAAACATCAAACTGATGAAAAAGAGAGAATATAATCAGTTGTCAGACAGTCATTACCATAGGTTGTCAAGCCGATGGAAAAAAAATTCATTATCATTGGGTGTCAAGCTGATGGAAAAAAAATTCATTACCATAGGTTTTCAAGCTGATGGAAAAAAAATTCATTACCATAGGTTTCCAAACTAATGGAAAAAAAATTCATTACCATAGGTTATCAAGCCGATGGAAAACAAAGTAATTTCCATAGGTTGTCAGGATGATGGAAAATAATGTCATTACCATAGGTTTTCAATCCAACGGAAAACAAATCCATTACTATAGGTTTCCAAGCCAATGGAAAGAAAATTCATTACCATAGGTTTTCAAGATGATGGAAAACAAAGTCATTACCATAGGTTGTCAGGCTGATGGAAAACAAATTCATTTCCATAGGTTGTCAAGCCAATGGAAAATAAAGTCAATACCATAGGTTTTCAAGCTGATGGAAAAAAGTCAAAATGAAAATGAAATTGAATTACATATCAAATAAAACAAATATAACAAAACTTAAAAAAATAAAAAAAACTATAAAATAGGTAAAACAAAGAGAAAAAGAAAATATGTTCACCTCTTGGAAAAGGAGTATTTTAATGTAAGATGAAATGTAAAACCAGAAATTGTATGTGAATGATTATTTTATTGTAATCATTCCAATATTCTATTTAATAAATTCAAATCTATCATATGGTAATGGTTTTGTAAAAATATTAACAAGTTGTTCTTAAATTCGGATGAATTGTAATATGATATCTCCTTTTTGTGTATGATCCCTACGAAAGTGGGGCCTAATGTATATGTGTTTTTCACGTGAGTGATGTGCTATATTTTTACTAATATCTATGACACTAGTATTATCACAAAGTATTTGAGCTTTAAAAAAACTCATGCCATAGACAGTGAGTGTGTGTTGTATCCACAACACTTGAGCACAACAACTTCTATCTGCTACATATTCAGCTTCTATAATGGAAACTGCTACGGAGTATTGTTTCTTAAATTAATAATAAAATAATGAATATCCTAAGAAATGACATGTTTCAAATGTATACTTTCTATCCATTATACAACCACCAAATCCAGCATCTGAATAACATTTTAAAAAAATCATTACGAAAAGAATAAAAGAGACCTAAATCCAATAATTTTTTTAAATACCAGAAAATCTTTTTCAAAGATTTTAAATGAGATTATTTTGGATTTTATTGAAATCTTTCACATAAGCATACCAAAAATAATAAGCCTAGATAACCAGTTTTCAAGTATATTAAACATCATATCATACCTCTAAAAGTTGTTTGATACACTGGTTTCCCAGCTTCATCAAGATCAAGTGTATTTGAGGTACCGATTGGAGTGATAATACTTTTAGTGTTGTCATATCCATACTTTTTTAGTAAGTCTTTGATATAATTATATTGAGATATATAGGATCCTTATGGTTTTTGAGAGATTTAAAATCCAAAAAATAATGTTAACTCACCCATTATACTCATTTAAAACTCATATTTCATTAAATTTGTGAAAAAATGAGTTATAGATTTTTGAGTTGATCCGAATATAATTTCATCAACATAAATTTAGACCATCAAAGCATTTTTTCCATTTTTATAAAAATAATTGGATCTGCCGTACCTTTTTCATATTCATTTTGTAAAATAAATCCTATAAGTCTATCATACCATGCACTTGGGGATTGTTTAAGGCTATAAAATGCTTTAGTAAGTTTAAAAACTTGATCAAGAAGTTTTGGATCTACAAAACCAGGAGGTGGTTCTACAAAAACTTCTTCTTGTACAAAACCATTGAGAAAAGAACACTTTACGTCCATTTAAAAAAGTTTGAAATTTAAGTATACTAAAAAGGCTAATAGAATTAGAATAGATTCAAGTCTAGCTACCGGAGAATAGGTTTCTTCATAGTATATTCCCTCTTGTTGATTATAGCCTTTAGCAACAAGTCTTGCTTTATTTCTTACAATGACTCTATTTTCATCACATTTGTTTCTGAAAACCCATTGTACACTAATTATAGTTGTTTCATTAGGTCTTTCAACCAAAGTCCAGACTTGATTCCTTTCAAATTAATTTAGTTTATATTGATTTTCTTTAATCCAATATTCATCACTTAAGTCCTAACTTGGAGATTTAGGTACAAATTGAGGTAGAAAAGCAAGATGTTCTATTTCATTTCTCAAGGAATTTCTGGTCTTGACAGGTTGATTTACATCTTAAATGATATTATCACTGGGATGATTCCTAAGTAACAATTGATTTTGGTTTTTTAAAACCTATTCATTAAAAAAAGATAGAAATTATTCTTGGGTAAATGTTTCAGAAACATTTTCTTGAGTATTCCCCTTATCAAAAGATTTTTCAATTGTAGGTTGATAATCAGTTTGTGAATATACATCAGTTGATGTAGGTGAGGATTGTTTAAAAACAAAGGGTTCAGTTTCATCAAATTTAACATGCACTGTTTCTTCAATAGTACAAGAGTTTTTTTTTTGAAAACTCTATAAGCCTTAGAAGTTATGGAATAACCTAGAAATATTCCTTCATCAGATTTGGGTGAGAATTTATGTAAATTATCTTTTGTATCCAATATTAATACATTGCATCCAAATACTTTAAAGTATGAAACATTAGGTTTTCAATTATTCCTCAATTCATAAGGTGTTTTATTAAGAAAATATCTTGTTAAAACAAGATTTATAGTATGACATGTAGTACTAACATCTTTATCCCTAAAATGCTTAGAAATTGAGTTTTCACTAAACAAGATTCTTGTCATTTACAAAAGAATACGATTTCTTCTCTCAACAGCACCATTTTTCTGAGGGGTTCTTAGAGATGAAAAATTTTGAATAATACCTTTCTTACTACAAAAAGTTTCAAATTCTAAATTTTTAAATTCACCACCATGATCACTATAAATAATGATTAGTGGAAGGTTTTTCTCATTTTTAACTTGGGGTCTAATAGTTTTGAAATAGAAAAATGATTCAGATTTCTTTGCTAGAAAATAAACCCATGTAACTCTATTGTAGTCATAAACTAAAAAAATACATAGTATTTGCCTCCAATGCTTTCAGTTTGTATAGGATCGAAAAGATACATGTTCATTAACTATAATACATTAGAAGTTAAAACTTCATTTATTTATTTAAATCTAGATTTATGTTACTTTCCATATTGACAAGGATCAAAAACCTTTGATGAATCATACCTAAGATCTGGTAGATCCTTAACAAGTCTTTTCTTATAAAGTTTACAAGGGTTTCTAAAGTTACAGTGTCCTGACCTTTTATGCCACAACCAAAATTAGTCTTCTATTGCACTTAAGATAAGAAATTCTTGGCTCTTAAGGTCATCTAAATTAATTGGGTATACATTGTCATGCCTATGGGTAGAAAAAATGAATTCATCATTGGAATTGTTAACTAAACACTTATCATTCCTAAAATTCACAAGTTATCTTTCATAACATAATTGGCTTATGTTGATAAGGTTGTTCTTAAGACCTTTGACAAATAAAAAATTTGAAATTAAAACTTTACCAAGGAAAACAGTATTATATAAACCAACAATATTTCCTTGATAATTGTCTCTGAAGGTAACTTTTCCACCATTTGTTTCAACAATATTTTCAAATAAATATTTGTTTTTGGTCATGTGATGAGAACAACCACAATCCATGTACCAAATGTTCTTGTTGGTTCAATTCATGTTTTCTTGAAAAAGAAACAATTAGTTTTTCAGAACCCAAACTTGTTTGGATCATGAAATGTTAGCTAAGAGAATTTTGGGTATCTACATTTGTTTTACAAAATCAGCTCTGTGAAATCCTAAAAATTGAGTTTTATTAAGAGAACAATTTCTTTCTCAATGTCCACCACATTAACATTTAATAAATAATGGGGAACTTTGAGAAACCAAATAGTTATTTCTAAAAATGGGTTATGAGTGACTATATCCAAATCCAGAATGATTCCTTAAAGGTCGAATTTGAGAATACATCTTGTCAAAATTTTCTTTACCTGAGGTAAAATTTGACAGACGCGTCCTTATTGAAAATATTTCTTAATTTAGTTTAATAACCATGTTTTTATCCTCAGAAACATTAGTTTTAGAACTATAGTTGGCCTCTAAAATATTTTTCTCAAAAATTACATTTTCATGATCCTAAAAAATTTTATTCTTTTCTGAATTAACTTCTTCAACATTTTTTGAAATTCATTCAAAATAAATAATATTCTTATCAATATCTTTTGAAATATCTGATATTTATTTTATAAGAATAGTTATTCTAGTATTTTACTTATCAATATATTTCTTGAGTTTGGAATTTTCATTCTAATGTAATTGGAAAAATTGGGATACTTCTTCAAAAGAAGGTAAAATTTCTTCTACTGAGGAAGATTATTCATCCGAATAATAATAATGTTTCTTATCTAGGTAATTGGTATTTAAAGATATATTTTTAATAGATTGAGCATTCTGTACCTTATCCATGTAACAATGATTTTCAATTTGTATTCTGGCTATGAGTCCTATATTTCTCTGATCAGAAGATTCATAATCTGAGGATTCGTCTGATTAGTCATCACCACTTGAACTCCAAGTATAAATTTCTTTCAAAACATTATTTTTCTTTCACATGAAATAATTTTTCTTGTTTCATTCATAATGTTTATCTTTTCTTTATTTTCTTTTTAGTAGAGGATAATCTAGTCTAATATGACATGCTATTTTGCATTCATAACAAGTGACCTCAGAGTCTTTCATTTCTTTTCTATCTTTCTTTTAGAATCAATATTGAAACTATTTATTTCCAATAATATTCTTCATCCTTCGAGAAAGATTGTCCAACTCATTATCTAAGTGATCACTACCACTTGATTCTAATATGAAAACTTTCTTAGTTATGGATCTTGTCACCCTATCTGGTGTCTTAGATTTAGATGTAGTAGTAAAGGCTATACTCCCATTACAATTATTTTTCTTATTAAAATTAGAATATCTTTTCATTATTGTCTCATGATGAAGTAGAGTTTCAAATAACTCATCAAGAGTGATTTGAGTAACTTTCCTATTTTCATCAATAGTTGTTCTTTTTTATTCCCACTCATTTTTCATAATATCAATAATCTTATCCAAAAGTTATTCATCATCAAGATCCTTTTCACCCATAGATTGTAGACTACTGACAATTTTCATAAACTTTTGTTGTACCTTGCATACAGGTTCTCCATAAGGAAAAAAGAAATCCATGATATTCTGCTTGAAGCATTTCTCTTCTTGTTTCTATAACATTAGTTGTACCAAAATGTGTGACTTCCAATTTCTTCTAGATACAATTGGTTTCTTTTTTTTTAAAGTTTCGGGACGAAGCCTCGTTTTTATTATTAAATCAAAGCAAAGACCTCTTTTAACTGGGTAGAGGGAAACCCATTACATAGCCCAAAGGCCCAGTGAGCATATATCCCATTACATAGCCCATAAGCCCAAATTGGCGGCCCAATTCACATTCTGTGAATAGTAACCCACCTACTACAGTACCCGCACAGTATCGCCGCCGCTACAGTGACCTGCCGCCGCTATAGTACCCGCTGATGAACAGTGTCTCCGCTGCTACAGTATCACTATAGTGCTGCTACAGTACCTGCACCCAATGGGTTTTCAACCCCCATTTTTCATGTAGGATTACGGGGTGTTTACCACTAAGCCAAACCCCAACTACAGATACAATTGGTTTCTTCACATGATAATATATGACTATATATATTCCTAGTCATAGAACATAACAAAGTATTACATACCTTGTAATTCAAATCATATTCTTGCTTCTCTATATTGGTAAAAGTACATACATCCTTGTCTAGGATTTTATATCCTCCATTAAGAATGATAATGTTTTCCACTCTAGTATTAATAAAAAAAAGTCTTCATTCAATCTCTCCAGTACTCATAATCATTCCCATCAAATATTGGTGGTCTAGTGGGATTTAGATTGTCAATTGATCTAATATTCATTCTTTCCATCTTATAAAATAATACTTTCCCACTCCACACGTTTGTGAAGTAAGTAGTTACAAACAAAAAATTTGTAAAATAAATACAATTATATTTCCAATGGATATATATAAAGTAGTACAAAACACTGGAAATTTCCTCTGATACCAATTTTTGGATCGTAATATAGATTAATATCTATATTAGATGGCATAATACAAGAGGGGGTGAATTGTAAGTTTAAAAACATTGTATTTAAACACATAAGAAAGAACTTAGTTTAAGAGGACTTAAATTAATACAATTCACAAATAATGAAATTTACCACAATGATCTTCGATTTGATAGATATGATATGATGTAATACTATAAGTAATGCAAAAAAATGTATTCTAATTGAATGTAATGATCAGAGTAATACAGAAGAAAACAATTCTACCATACAGCTTATAGAATCTATTAATACACTATTAACTGTAATTAAAACAATTACAATTGAATTGAATAGGAAAAAAAGGGGAAGAAATGAAATTCCCTTGATAATACAAATATCAATAGAAATATAAAAGTATTAAAATTATTTTAACCCAAAGAGAAGGGTATCCTTTCACCTAGGATAGAGGTTCTATCTTACCACCACCTTGGTAAGCCCTCAATATGATGATCAGAACGTCCATTTTGATATCCCCACAAGCCCTCGATTTTAAAGGTAATTGGAACCTCTATCTTTCAAATGCTTGAAATCCCTCGATACGATGATCGGTTACACCGTATGCCTATCCCAAGCATCCCTGGATCTTGATCACCTGATCGGTTACACAAAGAAAAACAAATCACTTACTAAAATACAAAATCTAAGAACGAGTCATTCACATTTTTTAATTCCAAGGATTTCACACGAAGTAAGAGATAAGTCACAGTATCTCTCTCTAGAACATGATAGAAAAAAGAGTTGATCAAAAGTTTTTTCTCTGTTTCGAATGACCTTCTATTTATAGGCCTTAGGTTCCAATGGTCATATTTTCTCCAACGATCATATTTCTCAAAAAAAATAGAGGGACTTGGATACCTTGCATTTTAATGGTCATATTGAAATAGAAAACACGAAATCACTTTAATTAGTTTATAACTAACTCCATGACATCGTTTTGGTTAAGAACAAAAGATTTATGAAATAGATAACAAGAGTACGATTGATATTACTTAGTGAAATATATTGATATGATGCACAGTGAGTATGATGCACAGTGTGGGTACGATGAATATAGTCAGTATGATAGACATTGTCAGCACGATTGACATAATCATAATGATTGACAGAGTCAGTATGATTGACAGTGTCAGTACGATTGATAGATTCAGTATGATTAACAGATTTAGTATGATTGATAGAGTCAGTACAATTGATAGAGTTCGTATGATTGACATAAAAACCATATTCAAAGTAAGTCCTTTATTTGAGAAATTAGTATAAAGAGATTTTTTATTTTCAAAACAAAAGACATAATAGAAAAAAGAGGACTTTTGACATAAAATGAATAATATAATATATACTAATTAGAATATTATTGTTATTAAAATAATTTTGATGTAGGTAGAAGAGGTTGGTAGTAGGTAGGGAGGGGATGGCCACCACTCATCAGAGGATAAAGGTTATAGTGAGTAGTTGAGTTGAGTATAACTATTTCTCTCATTCCAATTGCATGTGGGATAAAAAAATTAATTAGTTAAACAAGACTATTTTTATTATTTAAATATTATAATTATATGTATTCATATAGGTTTATATTTTGGAGAATAGAATTTAACATAACACATTTTGTGATCAATTTTATTGTTGTGTTTTTTATGGTTGATATATAATCTAATATATTATTTTTTAATAAGAAAAAAAATTAACAGTCATTAAAACCATCGATAGTCTAGAATGTATCTATATTATTAAATTAATAAACATCCTTTAATTATTCTTGGAGTTTTCTAATAGTTTCATCTTTAATAATTATTCTTGGAGTTTTCTAATAGTTTCAACTACTAAAAAGTCTCTTCCTAAAGTTTCATTATTCTTTATCACTTTTTATTGTGGAATCATCATCTACTTCATATGGATAATGTAACGTCCCGAGTCCGGAGCCCCTCCACTGGTGCCCGTACCTGGTTCACCACATGACCTCAAGCGCGTTTCCTCGAATGCCAGAGGCTGCCGACTAGTAGCGAGGGCCTTGGTGAGTCGGTGGGGAAACTATGACCTCAATCGGTAAGGTATACAAGGTAAGAAAACAACAATAATCAGTGAAAGCAGTAAACAACATGCATACCATCAGAAACCAACAGCGAAAGCAGTGTAAAAATATATAACTATGATAACAATGATACAGCAGGTACAAGCATCTAAGGAAAATATCAAACACAACAATGTGTCGAAATACAACTGAAACCAAGTGCAAAAGAAAACAAAGTAATCTCCTAAGCATCGCGAGCCATGGCTCGGTCCCATGCTCCCCAGCTCCTGGTGGAGTCAAGATCCTGAAGTAGAAGGGCGCTTGCCCTTATCTATACCTACAGCAATATAGTCTGCTTGGGCCCAAAAGCATGGCCCAAACAGGGTGTGAGATACAATCCCAGTAGGCATTCATCCAAAGATCTGTGCCTAACAGTCAATGAATACATGGCAGTAATAAAACAAGAAGAAGTAAACAGAAAATCACAAGCAGCTACAATCCACAGTTCTAGAAAACAAAGTGCACAAGTAAACAGCCAGCAACAAACGAAGAAACAGGTAACCCTCTGGGTAGCTCTCACAGTCTAACCCCTATGGTTAAACCATTAAGTACTAGCAACCCTCTGGGAAGCACACATAGCCTCACCCCTCTGGTTCAGCTATGTAATTAAGCAGACTCTCTGGGGAAGCACTCACTGTCAATTCCCCCTATAGTCTCGTATCGTGCTAAAGGCTCTCTGGGGAAGCACTCAACGTCAATTCCCCCTGTGGCCCGCATCGTAGTTAAAGACACTCTGGAGAAGCCCTTCCATCAATTCTCCCTTTGGTCTTTCATATTGATTAAAAAGACACTCTGGAGAATCCCTTCCGTCAATTATCCCTTTGGTCTACTACTCTAGGTTCTCACAGTCCTCAGTATAACTAAACATGCTCAGCGCATGCATATCATCCAAGTAAACCTCAAGAACTACTTGGCTATCAACTAAGTCTCAACATCAATACTAAAACAATAGTCCACAATCCTGCAACTAGGCATGGTAAGAAAACTGAGCACAAACAAAAATACTCTAATCAGAAGCAATAACCTCTACTAAAGTAATCAAGCAAAGCAGGCAAGCAGCAATGGAAAAACAGGAAACACGCAATACCCCATTCAAGGGTATTGGTGGAATTGCACCAAATATTCATCAAATTTCAACAGAAAGGCACAAACCACCTACCTCGATCTGAGGAGATCGATATACATGAATCTAGACGATAGATTCCCCTTAGAACGACGTAGATCGCTGTGATTCCAACGCAACGGACCGTGCTTGAATCGGAGAACGGACGGCGAGGCGGTCGTCTGTCGAAGATCCGGTCGTACGATCACTTCCGGGTGGTCTAAAACTGAAGAAGAAGATGGATATGGGGGTTAGACATGACCCCGGTTCGTTTAATGAAAAAAAATAAAGTAAACGGCGTGTACTTTTGGAGTACACGGTGTGTACTTAGAATTTTCCGTACTCTGAAATAACTGGACTCCACCTCAGCCTTACACATCTTGTGTGTGGCCCGGACACGGCCAGCACATGGCTTCAAGCCGGGGAAAGAGTACACGGTGTGTACTCAGAAAGTACACGGCGTGTACTTCTGAAATTTCGAGAAAATTCATTTTTCTCAAAAACTTCAGAAAAAAGGGAAAACATACATGAAAAGAGATTCGGGTTCTTACAAACTTCCCCCTTAAGGAAATTCATCCCCGAATTTCTCTAACAAGGTGGAGAAGGAGAAAACCCGAACAGCTCCGACCACTGTGATCGTACATTAGCCTCCCTCTCCCAGGTCTCGTCCTATACTCGCCCGTGCTACCATAGCACTCGTACCAGAGGAACAGACCATCCGTGGAGAACCTACGTACTACGATCGACGATCTGGATAGGATGCTCCTCGAACGACGCATCCTCTTCGAGCTCGACTTCTTCAAGCTGAAAGACGTGAGACGGATCTGAAAATTAACTTCAGAGCTGAGAGACGTGGAAGACGTCGTGCGTGGCCCGATACCTCTGAGGTAGCTGCAACCGATAGGCAACCGGCCCCACTCTCTCCAAGACCTCAAACGGCTCGACATACCGCAGTGAAAGCTTAACCTGTCTCCAAATACTCTTGTGTCCCAACCTCGGTGCGACACGTAGGAAAACCTGATCACCGACCTTGAACTCCAGAGGTCATCTCCGCTGATCATCATAAGACTTCTGTCGAGACTGCGCTGTATCCATCCTCTTCTGAATCAGCTCTATCTGCTCTGAAGTATCTTGAACAAGACGAGGTCCCAGCAAAGCTGCCTCTCCTGCCTCCAGCCAGCATAAGGGTGATCGGCATGGCCTACCGTACAAAGCCTCGTATGGCGACATCTGAATGGTTGCCTGGAAACTGTTGTTGTAGGAAAACTCCACCAAAGGAATATGCTTCTCTCAAGAACCGCCAAAGTCAAGGATGCATGCTCGGAGCATATCCTCAAGCACCTGGATCATGCGCTCGGGCTGGACGTCAGTCTGGGGATGGTAAGCTGTACTCAAAGGTACCTGTGTGCCCAAGGCCTTCTGAAGTCCCTGCCAGAACCGAGAGGTAATGTGCGCATCTCTGTCTGAAATAATAGAGAGCAAAACTCCATGCAAACGAACAATCTCTCTAATGTAAAGTCTTCCCAGATCATCGACACTGAAGGTCTCCTTGATCAGCAAGAAGTGAGAAACCTTCATAAGTCTTCCGACGACAACCCAAACAGCATCGTTCCCTCGGGGTGATCTTGGCAACCCAGTCACGAAGTCCATCACAACATCGTTTCACTTCTACTCCAGAATGGGTAACTGCTGTAAAATCCCCACTGGTCGTTGATGCTCTGCTTTCACCTGCTAACAAGTAGAACATCTCAAGACAAAACCAGCGACATCCTTCTTTATACCTGGCCACCAGTATTGGGGATGAAGGTCCTGATACATCTTGGTGACTCCAGGATGAACTTCCCAAACAGAGGAATGGAAATCTTGCATCAGTTCCTCGCGTATGTCTGCTAGCACCCATACGCATCCCTGGAAGCGCAAGATGTCATCCTCACCCACTGTCCATCCAGGAAGAGGGTCTCCTCCTGACACACTCTCCCGCAGGAATAAGCCTTATGAGTCTGATAGTTGCCACATCCGTACCCGATCAAGTAGCGTGGAGGTAACAGCTGTAGAAGATAGAAAAGTCTATCCCCGTTTGTTGTGCACCTCTAGATGCATCTCAGAGAACAGAGCCATCAGCTGCCACTCACTACTGGCCTCTTGAACTGCCTGAATCTGAGTTCTCCTACTCAACGTATCTGCCACGGCGTTGCCCCTTCCCAGTGTATAAGAGAGCTCAAAATAAAAAGACTGAAGATACTCGACCCACCTGTGCTGCCTCAGATTCAGATCACGCTGAGTGAAGATATACTTAAGACTCTTGTGGTCAGTGAAGACCACAAAGTGATCTGCCAGAAGATAATGTCTCCAACAGGCATGAACAAAAACTGCCAACTCCAGATCGTGCGTAGGATAGTTCCTCTCATGTGGCCTCAACTGTCGAGACTCGTACGCCACGACTCCATCTCCCTGCATAAGTACAGCTCCTAGCCCAATACTCGAAGCATCACAGTAAACAGTGTAGCTCTTGCCTGGCTCTGGCAAGACTAGTATCGGTGCTGACGTCAACCTCCCTTTCAGCTCCTAAAAGGCTGACTCACAAGAATCTAACCATAAGAACTTCACCCCCTTCTTGGTCAGACCTGTCAAAGGTGTTTCTAGACGAGAAAAGTCCTGAATTAAACGTCTGTAGTATCCAGCTAGCCCTAGGAAACTCCGTACCTCAAAGACGTTCTTCCGCTTCTCCCAGGAAACTACAGCTCTCACTTTCTCTGGGTCCACTGATACTCCTGCCTCTGAAATGAAGTGACCCAAGAAGTGAATCTGATCCATCCAGAAGTGGAACTTTGAGAGTTTAGCATAAAGTCGATGCTCTCTCAGTGTACTCAGAACAATCTCAAGATGTGTGGCATGGTCGTGTCGAGTGTGATATTACACCAAGATATCGTCCACGAAGACCACGACAAAAGATTCCAAGTAAGGATGGAACACTTAGTTCATCAGTTCCATGAAAACTACAGGCGCGTTCATGAGACCGAACGGCATGACTGTATACTCGTATAGACCATACCTGCTCTTGAAGGCTGTCAGAGGTATATCTGATGGTCTAACGCACAACTGATGATAACCGGACCTCAAGCCGATCTTCGAGAACACTCGGGCTCCTCGAAGCTGATCGAAAAGGTCATCAATCCGTAGAAAGGGATATCAGTTCTTGACCTTCAACTGGTTCAGCTTCCGATAATCCACACAAAGCCGAAGGGTACCGTCTACCTTCTTCACAAACAGAATAGTTGATCCCCAAGGAGAAGTACTGGGTCGAATGAAACCTTTAGCCTGTAGCTCCTCCAAATGCTTCTTGAGCTCCGGAAACTCAGGTGTGGCCATCCTATATGGAGGAATGGACACCGGTGCCACTCCTGGCATGAGCTCAATAGAGAAGTCCACCTCACGCTCTGGAGGCCAACCTGAAAAGTCCTCTGGAAATACATCCCTGAAGCGATCCACCACTGGAGGAAAGTCCAACTGTGGAGTCCCCTGATGATCCAGATAAAGTCTAGCAATCTGGGTTGTCACACCTCCTAGACCAAGATGCTCGAGCCCCGCCCGACTCGCCCAAACGTCCCATTTGCCTCTATGAAGAAAAGATTCACCCTCCAGTGAAACGAAACTCACTCTTGGGCGATAACAGTCGACGAATTTCTGAAAGGGAATCAACCAATCCATGACAAGGATGACATCATAGCCTGTCTTCTCTAGGACATAGAGATCCCATAAGAAGTGATACCCTGCAACCTCGAGAGGGCACTCTCTACACTGGCGTACACTAGATGTCCTTGTCCCCAAGGGTGTGTCTAGTGTCAACGAGTCAGCTGAAGAAAAGATGCAGAGTCCAAGGCTCTCCACAACAGCAACAGAGATAAAACTATGCGTAGAACCAGTATCGAAAAGGGATGAAGATAAAATTGAGGCTACTAAAATTGTACCTCAAACGGTATAAGGGCCGGGATCCTGCTCATGATAAGTCTGCTCCACGACAAAAGACTGGCCTGTACCACGGCCCTGCACCCCTGGCTGACCACTCTAAGCTGAACCGCCCTGCTAGTGCTGAGGAACTGGTGGCTGACTGCCATGGCCTTGACCTCCACCTTGGCCGGTACGGCCGGAAGAACTCCAGTTCCCCGACTGGTGAGAAACTGGCGGTGCTGCTCCTGAACGAGGAGTCATGGAAGAACCCCGATCACCTGCTGCTGGTGAGAAAACCTGGCAGAAACGTTGAAGGTGACCCATCTTGCCGCAAGATCGGCACTCCACTGGGTCCCTCTGGCACTGAGGCCTCGTGTGCCCTGTCCATCCACACTGATAGCATGTCACCTGGCTGCCTGATGATGTGTCTCGCTTCCTCGAATCACCGCGTGTAGGCTCCCTGCGGCGCTTCTTGCTGTCATCCGAAGGAAAGCTAGCTCTGGAAGCAGAATCTCCCTGGCTCATAGCTCTAGATTCTCTCAGATTGCGTTCCGAAATCAGTGCCTAGTTGATGATGAAAGTAATGGAAGTCAACTGGAAGATGTTCACCTGCGAGCAGATCTCCTTCCTGAGTCCATCCTCAAACTTCCTTGCCAAGAACACCCCACTCTCATCCCGAAGGGGTGTAAAACTCTTCAGCTCAGTGAAACGAGAGGAATACTCCATGATAGATAGAGTACCCTGCTCTAAGCTCATGAACTCCCGGTCTCGATGGGCCCTCAGGGTCTCTGGGTAGAAGTAGTCGTAGAACACGCGCTGGAACTCCTCCCAAGTCATATCTTGCTGCTGACCCGCCTGTGAGATCACATCCCATCACCTCTTGGCGGAGTCTCAGAGCATGTAGGTGGCGAGCTTGACCCGCCTCTCTGGAGTCATCTCCAGATGATCGAATATAGTCAGCATGGCTTCCACCCACGACTCTGCAGCCTGAGGTCCTCCCTCCCCTGAGAACGTGGGAGGATGCTGCTACTGGAAAACCCACGTCAAGTCTGCCATAGACGAGGCAGGAGGCGGTGCTCCCTGGAAGGCCGAAATCATCCCCATGAAACCTTCCCTGAACTGCGCATTAGTGCCCGCAACTGGTACAACAATCGGTGCCAAGACTGGCTCGGCTGGGGGATCGACAGGAAGTTCTCGATCAGCCCTGTCTGGCATCTGATCACTGCCTGACGACAGGCGTATGACCGGAGGACGTCTCGGAGGCATAGCTCTGAAAGATCAAAATCACACCTTAGATCAGGAAACAAGGATAGAGAACACAAGAGCACAAAATGGGAACAGGGGAAGAAAACACACAAGATTGCAAAACATGACTACACGGCGTGTATAAAACTACACGGTGTGTCTTTTGAAACCACTGACATGGGCGTGTACATGAAAACTATTCCCCTGCCCGAGTCTCCTGACACGGCCAACCCACACGGCCCGACTCAACCCGAGACTACACGGCATGTTCAAAACAAACACGGCGTGCACTAGACAAGGCTTCGGAGGTCCGTGTTTTTGAGTACATGGTTGTCTACATGGCTAGTCCTTACACGGCGTGCTCCGAACAAGCACGGCATGCATAGGCGAAGGTGACACCATCCTGTGTTGTTCGTGACACGGCCGGGTACCTGGGCAAGACTACACGGCATATTCCGAACAAACACGGCATATGGAAAGGAAGGTAACATCGGCCTGTGTTGTTCGTGACACGGCCGAGTACCTGGACAGGACTACAAGGCGTGTTCGGTATAGACACGGTGTGTTCTACCCAAGATTCCCCGACCTGTGTTGTCAGTGACACGGCCGGGTACACGGCTCCAAACTCACATGGCGTGTACCAATGGTACATGGAGTGTTCCCGAAATTACTCCCACGACACCATGTTCTTCTCACACGGTCAGTGACACGGCCTGAAAAATACACGGTGTGTGCAAAAAAGTACACGCCGTGTATTCTGGGTTTTCTGAGCAGTAGCTCAGAAACTTCGCAGAATTCCAGAAACACTAAAAACAAGGGAAAGGATGCCAATTTCCGATCCGTGAGGGCCCATAACACCTCAAGAACCAAATTTTGTTGTTCATTTTAAGTAATAAATAGAACAACAGTTTTCTAACATAGCAGTATAGAATCTATCAAGAAACTATCACAACAGCATGCATAATCTAAACAAGGTCTATCACAACAGCATGCAATCGCTAATGCACCCTAGATGGCATGGCAAGAATTAAAGACATGTGATTTCTACAAGTGCCTATATGATGCATGAGATGGAATACCCTCATCTCATCAAGTTGTGACAGAAATAGAACCGAAATATCAAAACAATAACCGCACAAGTCATGTGAATCACTCTAGGTGAAATCAAATCAACTATAAAACTCAAAACCAACAAACTGTAATTAACGAGGTAGTATGGCCTTTCCCTGTACACGGGTTAGCTACTCCTGAGCACAGCTTAATACCATGTACCGAATCCATTCTATCCCTGGATAAAGTCTCCAAACAGTAAAGCAAGATAAAAGAACTCCTCTAATACCACTTTGTAACGTCCTGAGTCTGGAGCCCCTCCACTGGTGCCCGTACCCGGTTCGCCACATGACCTCAAGCGCATTTCCCCGAATGTCAGAGGCTGCCGACTAGCAGCGAGGGCCTTGGTGAGTCGATGGGGAAACTATGCCCTCATTCGGTAAGGTATACAAGGTAAGAAAATAATAATAAACAGTGAAAGCAGTAAACAACACGCATACCAATAGAATCCAACAGCGGAAGCAGTGTAAAAATATATAACTATGATAACAATGATGCAGCAGGTACAAGTATCTAAGGAAAATATCAAACACAACAGCATGCCGAAATACAACTGAAACCATGTGAAAATGAAAACAAAGTATGCTCCTCAGCATCGCGAGCCACGGCTCGGTCCCATGCTCCCCAGCTCCTGATGCAGTCAAGATCTGGAAGTAGAAGGGCGCTTTCCCTTATCTATACTTACAGCAATATAGTCTGCTTGGGCCCAAAAGCATGGCCCAAACAGGGTGTGAGATACAATCCCAGTAGGTATTCACCCAAAGATTTGTGCCTAACAGTCAATGAATACATGGAAGTAATAAAACAAGAAGCAGTAAACAGAAAATCACAAGCAGCTACAATCCACAGTTCTAGCAAACAAAGTGCACAAGTAAACATCCAGCAACAAACGAAGAAACAGGTAACCCTCTGGGTAGCTCTCATAGTCTAACCCCTATGGTTAAACCTCTAAGTACTAGCAACCCTCTGGGAAGCACACACAGTCTCACCCCTCTGGTTCAGCTACGTATTTAAGAAGACTCTTTGGGGAAGCACTCACCGTCAATTCCCCCAATAGTCTCGTATCGTGCTAAAGGCTCTTTGGGAAAGCACTCAACGTCAATTACCTCTGTGGCCCACGTCGTAGTTAAAGACACTCTGGAGAATCCCTTTCGTCAATTCTCCCTTTGGTCTTGAATCGTGATTAAAAAGACACTCTGGAGAAGCCCTTCCGTCAATTCTCCCTTTGTTCTAGTACTCTAGGTTCTCACAGTCCTGAGTATAACTAAACATGCTCAGCCTATGCATATCGTCCAAGTAAACCTCAAGAACTACTTGGCTATCAATTAAGGCTCAACAGCAATACTAAAACAACAGTCCACAATCCTAAAACTAGTCATGGTAAGAAAACTGAGCACAAACTAAAATACACTAATCACAAGCAATAACCTCTACTAAAGCAATCAAGCAAAGCAGGCTAGCAGTAAGGGAAAAACAGGAAACACGCAATACCCCATTCAAGGGTATTGGTGGAATTTCCCAAAATATTCATCAACATTCAACAGAAAGGCACAAACCACCTACCTCGATCTGAGGAGATCGATATATGTGAATCTCGACGACATATTCCCCTTAGAACAACATAGATCGCTGTGATTCCAACGCAACTGACCGTGCTTGAATCGGAGAACAGATGGCGAGGCGGTTTTCCATCGAAGATCCGGTCGTACGGTCGCTTCCGGGCGGTCGAAAACTGAAGAAGAAGATGGATATGGGTGTTAGACACGACCCTGGTCCATTTAATGAAAAAAAAGAAAGTACAGGGCGTGTACTTTTGGAGTACAAGGCGTATACTTTGAATTTTCTGTACTCCAAAATAACCAGCCTCCACCTCAGCCTTACACACCGTGTGTGTGGCCCGGACACGGCCAGCACACGGCTTCGAGCCGGGGAAAGAGTACACAGCGTGTACTCAGAAAGTACACGGCGTGTACTTCTGAAATTTCCAGAAAATTCATTTTTCTCAAAAACTCCAGAAAAAAGGAAAAACATACCTGAAAAGAGATCCGGGTTCTTACAAATAACTCATATATTCTAGAATTATAATATTTCTAGCTTTTCGAATAGTCAATTATTCATCTATTATACTATATTTAGAAATTATTTGCTATTTTTTTATTCCCATAAAATTATTTCTCAAACACCACTACATTTGTAAAAATAATCATTTGTATTAATTTGTGTAAAAGGGATATCCCGTCCTATTTTTAGATATCTACAGAATAACACTTTAATTTTTCTTTACTCAAACAATATCATATTTAAAACCCCTAACAATAATGGAATAAGGGCTATAAAATATCACTTGATACATTAATATATATGTCTTCTTATAATAAATTTTATGTGGATAAATATATGATTTTAATGAAAAATAAATCAATTCTGAATGTTTACCATTGTCCCAAATCATTTGTGACCAAAAGAAATGATAAGTACTATTTTCCACCAACATGGTGTGGAATATATTAATAAATCAATGAGTATTTCATTCAACAGTTCCATTTTATTATTGGGTTTACATTTTACAATACTCATGATGAATCCTATAACTCTTCAAACTCTCTTCAACTATTTCACTTCTATATTTAACTCTATTTTATAAACAACACCTATTTTATGAATATATTTATTTTTTATTGTATTTTCCTAAAAATTCTTGAACATCCTCAATGATTCGGGTATTTAATTTAGTAGTAGGATGAATGTTATCTAAGTAATATTTTGAATTAATGATATAATTAATTTATCATTATCTACATATTTCATCATCATTTTCCAAAAAATATATATATGAAATTTCATGTTTATGGGGATGAGTTTTTTTAGATATAAACCTTTTATGAAATAAATTCAGAGTCTTCACCTTTAAAAATGTAGTGAATTACAATTTTTTCTATATTTTTAGTAGTGACACATCCTGAAAATTGTATTTATGAGTCAACATGTTCATTCTCTTTTAACTAATATGGTTAATCAATCGATGCCACAACTAATTCACATCCTTCATAATTATGTTATCAAAATATTCTATATATCCATCAAGAAATATGCTACTTTTTTTCTAATAACCTAAATTCATAACATATTAATATCTAAATACCCTCAAAACCCATCCATATTTATAAATTAACACTTCATTATCTTTATCATGTAGTTTAGAAACACATAGAATGTTTTTTTCTAACCCATCAAGAAAGTTAGTACTCTTCAGTTTCCACATCACTTCATCAATTATAATTGATAAAAAATGATTTTTTGTTAATCATTCTTAAAATATGAGATTTATGATTTTAAACATATCATTTATGAAGTTTCTTATCACCATTCATATGTAGTGTGGAAAAAATTATATAACCATTGGACACTTTTTGAGAGGATTTCAATTACACATAAACTATAGATTTCTATGACCTATATTATTATCTACTCCAAAATATTTAATCATTATTCATATTAAACTATTATAGAAAAAAAATTATGATTTCTTCATCCATGTGACCCAGATAATTACTTGTTTCCTAGAAATCATCCAAAACATGAAACTGATTCTTCACTTAAACAATTTAATTTTTAAAATTGTACATTATTTTCGTTTATTTTTCTCCAACTTCCAAAAAAATTATTTGATAATCAATAAGTGATTTTTATTTTAACTTATCATTCTCCTTTAGTGAATAATAAAAAATTATCTTCATAAATTGAAAAACATATACCATCCACTTCTTTCACCAACTATAACTATCTTTCATTGTAGGATTTATCAACTTTATTTAACACATAAGATACCTTACCCAACATTTTTTTCACCTTTTCTATTTTAGTTTTTTGTAGGATAAAATCATTTAAATAACAATTTTACCTTAATAAAATTTCTTTATACAAATAATATCATTTACTAAAGAACACTTCTTCTTATTTTTAGTGATTAATAATAACATACCATGATCACTAAGTGATGAATTGAATTCTTATTCACTTTCATCACATCACTCTTCATTCATATTTTAAAAAATAAACCTTATTCATTAATTTATTAAATTTATTTTCCTTTCCCATATATGTTCACTTATTCTTTTTATAAATTTATAAGCCTTATTATAAACATAAATTCATTTGTTAGATAAAATCTTCTTCACTATATTCATCCTCCATAATTAAATAATTTGCAGTATAATTTAAAATTCCTACACTACAAAACCAATGAAAATGTAATATATCATGATAACCATATTTTATTTTTTTAACATTTCATGAGATAATAACATGAAAATGTAAAACTTGATACCAACATCTCAACCCAAATTTTAATATTATCTTTTTCCATTGAAAAACATATAATTTTTTCATTTATTATGAGTTAAAATAAATTTATTTCAGTCATTTACTTCTCTTATATAAGGAATAACATTTCAACATTTTTAGTTCCACCAAACAACTACGAAATTAATATATTTTAAGTGAATTCAAAGGAAAAATTTCAATAGATGAAACTTTGACGTGATTGTTTTTAGAAAGATATAGTGATAGTTATATATAATCATTATTTCATTTATAATGTCTCTAAAACCTTAGATAAATTTCATGGTCTCATAAAATATAGTAAATAAATAATTTTTTGAATCTATATTAAACATAAAAATTTATTCTAATTTGGAATACATTATTTTAATTTTGAACACATTCAATCTAATTTTCCAATTATAAGCATTTATTTTCTTCTTCTGTAATCATTTCAGTATTTTAATCCCACTAGAATTTATAAACACTATCTTTAAAAGTCACTATATCATAACATTATTTTCTAATATATAAATGAATATATTATTCTTATCAGTTGGATTCAAGACTACACCTCCAAAAATTGATGTAAAACTATTAGTTACAATATTATGTTCTTCCATACCTAGTGAGATAATTGAAGAAAATGTTTTTTAAATTTAAAAAATTCAATTTCTTCCAAAAAAATGTGGGTAATGATTTTATATTTACTAGATTAATTTAATCCATAATAAAAATAATAATTAAAAATCTACAATAACGCCCATATGAGAGAACATTTCAATTCAAATAATACACAACCTTTATGTCTTTGAAGTGAACTAGATTCTACAACACCAACTATAAAAGACACAGAAACCAATAATATAAATCCGCCACATGATTATTCACTGATAAGTGGGTTAAAAAAATTCAAAAAAAATCCTTTATAAAAAATTATAATCAACATTCATCACCATTTAGGATGAAATATCCATTTTGACATTGACATTCTTCTTTAACACAAAACCCAATTTGAGTTTAATAAATGTGTTCAGTGGTATCAATTTCACATATATAGAAAAAAATAATAATCTAAATATGTATAAGATTTAATATAAAAATTAAAGGATTCATTATTTTAATTCCATGGTATCATCACTTTCACTATGATACAATAGAATCACCAAATGGATTACAACAAGTGGGGTGTATCCATAAAACTAGAGCATAAAAAATGTCTCCTGAGATATATGATATGATCCAATAAACATAAATACATCTCTACTAAGAAAAAATAACTAATATTTTATATATCCATCATGAATCACCAAATACAAATTAATATAGTATCTCATCATTTTTTAAAGTTACATTAATGAACCCTAGAATTCAGTAACCAAACACTTCCTTTAGATAATCCAACATATTCCTATTTCTACTACTATGATAAAATAAGATATAGAATAATATAAAATCATCAAATAAAAATATATATATTTATAACTCAAAAAAATACCATTGCAGTCCATATTATTCAATGTAATCCTGTGATGATCACTTCTTAAGGATTTCTCTACAATAATATGTGCTAAATTATAGTAAAATATCACTCATGGTGTAATGTCTTCTTTGTATTATTCTTCTCTCTATCTTCATATATCTCATCCATGTTCTAAATATATTATGTATATACACTATCATAGAAGAAACATGCTTCATATTTAGTTGAATTTCATATTTGAAAGTAATGTTTAATAGATAACATTAATATATATGTTCTCTGAATTCATCCAAATCTATTGGATAAATCAACCAATTCCTATCACCCATTATATTATTTATAAAAAAAATTATAATTTATGTTATCTTAAGATCCATAAATGAATACACAACATTAAAATATTTTGAAACTAAAAAAATAGAAATTATATGGTAATAAAAATAAATTTGGTGCTAATCTATAATTACCAAATTCTTAAATCCAACTTCTTCACAAATAAACACTTTCACCATAAAACATTTAGTGTAAAACATCTCATTCTGACTGAACAAAAAATTTACTCAATTCAAAACAATTATTATGATGTATCACCATGGATTAATTCATTTTTTTACAGAAAAGGTTGAATTCTAAGGGTAATATGAACCTCTTGGTGATGATGATGTTAGCCTTGTGCTACTCCTATCTTTTATGGAAGGTATGTTAGATGAAGATTTCAATATCAACATTTCAAAGGAGGATACTAATAGAATTTCTAAGAGATCGATTCAATTTTATATCAGTAATGAGAAAACTAAGTGGATAATGAAACAATATCATATATTGGCATGAGGAATAAACTGGGGGAAATTAATCTTGAGAAATATATCTAGACTTGTGACAAGATGGCCAATCTTTCTGAAGATTTTATCAAGGAAAATCCAGATATGCAAGTAAACATAATACAATGGCGTTTATAGAGTGTGATTAACTCCAATAATATTAGTTTTTTTAAAATTATTTTTTGATTTACTTATGTTCTTTATGAACTTAAGGTTTGACATGTTCATTTTCCAACTTTTTCTTTAAATGTGTTTTGGAAATTAAAATTTAATTTTGAGGTACGACTAAATTTCAGGAAGGTGTACAAGAATATCTCCAAAAAAAATGAAACCCCAATGTAATTAATCATACCAAATTAAATTCAAGTTTAACCAAAATTCCCCTTTCAATCAAACACTTCTAAGGACATTATCACTCTAAAAGATCAAACTATCCTAAAAAATCCTCCCTTTAGTTTTTCAGCCATAAATTACAAATAACTCTCAAACCAATATATAAACTATAATTTATTTAGTCATATAATATACAAGTAATATAACTATTGGAAATAAGGAATGTAAATAGTGATGTGAAATATATAAATTAGGGTAACTCATACTCACTTATAAACAAAAAAATTCAACTTCACATCTCAATTTTTCTTCTAAAATTAGTTCCAATACATATTCCAAAAAAATATTCTTGCACACATACTCAAAAAACATGTTAGAATATTAAACACACTGAATAATAAAAAACTATGAATTTATATCTACACAAGCACCACATGTTTATGTTAGATTAACCCTTACCCCATATAAAAACTCATCCAAAATATATATTCCCCTTAGCAAGAGACTAATTACCCATAAGGAAAATGTATATATTTAATTTTTTATTATTTTGAAATTCAAAGACAACATCTAAATAATAAACATTTTAGGGTAGATAACACTATACCATAGCTTTAATAATATTTTGGTTGTAATCCCATCATCAAACACAATTTTTAAAATGCATCCCTATGTTGATGTTTTTATAAATATCAAACCATTTTATCCTTTTTATAAAAATATTCCATATTGTTGAATCCCTATTCTACCGTCCCTTTATTAGAATTGTTATTAATTTCAATACACATTTATTGATAATAATGAAATTTATTTTTCATAAATTTTATAAAACCTTTTTTTATCATAACCCATTATCAAAGGTTTATTCACTTACAGTTTCAAATCGTGTAGTTTTTTCTGGATAAATTTTAATTATATATTTTTTGTCTGAAATAAATTATATTAATAGTTTACTTAGTGTTTTAGAATTAAAATTCTTCATTTTATATGTTATACACCATTATATCAAAAATAAAAAAACACCTTATTTGAAATTTTGACCATCAATATTTATAGGCCAATCCATATTAACGTAGACAAAATGTTCATGGACTAGACTGCTATTTTATTTCATATTAAAATAATAACTACCTATGATATACCTTTGAATCCTTTTCAGTGTTATAAAATTTGATTCCTTATGTAAACTATGATATATTATAGAAAATTAAACAATATATAAAATGTTTGTTCTCGAAACTATATTAAAGAAAAAATTGTAATAAATTATTTCTAAAATATTTTTGATTAAACTAATTTCCTTGTTATTGTTTTAAAAGTGTATTTCCCCATGAATTTTGGGGGAAAATATATTTTCACTATTAATTAGAATCTTATTCAACAATTATTAAGTATATTTAACCAATAAAAGTGAAATTTGATACTTGTCTTGAGAAAATTGGGATAAAAATTTACACTAAAGAAAACACCACAATATTTTGGTTTAGACCGAATCATGGTCTCTTCTAGAATTTTTATGAAGAAAAATTTCATTATATAGGGGTATAGTGCATAGAATGTTTCTAGTTATTCGATAATTTGCAGATCAACTATATTCTCCTACTCCAATCTATCATGTTTGGTTGATTATCATGAGATGATAATTTAGTGGAGTATTGATGTAAAAATATAAAAAAAAATAAGAGTTAAAAAATTAATTATTCAAATCTATAGGTAGTAAATGGTTGGTTACCACCATCTTTATTGACATATGATTTTTAAAAAATGTGGTATTGTGTAGATTTCTTGATACATGTTCACATAGGAAAACATAATTAATTTGGTTGTGTGATTGCTATTATATAGTTATAAGAATATTAAATTCTCTATTATACTATATCTTACTCTTTATATTAAAAGAAAAGTTCTAGTAAAAATAAAAAAGAAAAAATACTAAAAAATTGTAGGGAGAATCACTTAGATTTTGCATTCCCTTAGAGAAAAAAATACATGGGATACTTCTCAATTCTTACTATAGAGCATGAATGTGAAGGAATTGAAAGATATTGTTCAATAGAGAAAATATATTTCATTATTTATTTTATTCCATTATATCCAAATAAAATAGGATGTCTTATATGTTTATAGGATTTTGTTGATGTATTATTCTATGGTTGGATAATTTTTATCCACTATGAAAACCTTTACAGGTATCGGATAGACATCCATATCATTTGGATTGATTATTTAAATGAATTATGAAACCATAAAAATGATAATTTATAGAAATATAGTATAAATTATATTAAAACATCCATGGTTTATTAAAATTTCTAAACCATGACATAAATTGTGATCCAAAATGGACATAGTCTTATAAAATTTATACGATCATGCAGTAGTTTATTCAATATAGTTAAGATAATGATTGTGAAAAATTGAATATTGTAATATGATTACATTATGTCCTAGAATACTCCATCAAATAGTGATTGTTTTTAGGGAATATGATTTCATAAGAACACAATGAGACGTCCAAATAAGAACATTAAATAATCATTATATTGGGTCTTATTAATATTCTACCTAAAACTTCTTTACTAAGGAAAATAGTTTTCTTAGAATGTTCACAGTTTGTGATAATCTCATTAAATGAATATAGATTTCTCTTTTTAAAATAGGCACGGTATTTCATGACCCCTACCTCCAAAGGTAACCCTTATAGGATAACAGGGAAGGATGTGGGATAATGATCATTGATTCATACCTTTAATAGGCCTCGAGTTGTTGATTAACACTGATATAATAAAAATATCATATACAAAAGGAATTAACATTAATAACATAATAATTATTTAGATATAAGATAAATAATTGAATAAAAAACACCATTTCATAATATAAAAGTTACATAAACCAACCAACACTTTCTGAACAATGTCAATAAATACAAAAAAATATTCCAAATAAATTACAAAAATAAACATCCTATGAAAATGAATCAATTAAAACTCTAATATACAAGATATTAATTTCAATCTTTTTTCACAAATAATATTTGAAGAATAAATATTATTTTATATTTTTAGGAGATCATAACATATATTCTTATTAGAATCATACCAAATATCGCTCAAATAAATTAAAAATGGAATACTAATTCACTAGTGAATAAATAGATGAATCATTATACACCTAAATAGTTCAACTAACAAATCAGAGTCTCAAAATTTAATGATCACCAAATACCACATACAATTTAGTAATAAATTATCAAGAAATATAAATACATGTATCCATGAAACTACTTAACCATTGATTTTCCACTCTTATAAACAAAAAATAAACAATATATTCTCCCATTTCCACCATGCATATCTTATCACATATCCTCCCATATCTGATGTGAATTAGTTTGAGTCCATACTTAACTGATCCTCACATGGTTTATCATCTCTTGATAGCATCAGTGACCTTAACATCACAACCCCAACCACATAACCGAGGTAGTAGGTTATCATGAATTTGAATGGTATCAACCTCATGCCCTCCTATTATCATGCATGACCCCCATCACATATCACTTATTTATCATCATTGGGTGATCTCCAACCCCAACCAATCATCTCCTATATAATATCTAACACTATCCAATATCATCACCTAGATAGTCTGTAACACAAACTGATGTCATCATCGCTATTGATGAAGGAAGACATGTTATAAGGGGAATCCTGTAATATAACTCACCACTAGCCTAGATGTTATAGAAATCATCCAAAACATAAAATAATTGGGTTTGGGTAAGGTTATAAAACTTGGGATACATGTGTATAAAAATGAAAATTAAAATATAAGAAATATATATAACAAACAATACTAAACCTATGGTCTCACATCAAATAAAAAATCATACTCTCTAACACCACCATTGCACCTCACAAAATATTTCCCAATTTATATAACCACTCACAACACATAATCACATAATTTCAACATTCAATTATAAAATCATCCATATCCAATAATTTTCTAATCGAAATCCTAAAATCATTTCACAAATATTCATTTAACTTATTTAGTTCTCATATATTATGTTTTAGCTTGAACGTCATTCATTATACACCCCCATAATATTTATTATTCAATTAATTTAATCCTATTTACACACCTCAACTTCAGTCTATTCATTTTAGTTCATTATTTCAACTCAATCCATGGATAACTAGGTAACTAATAAAACCAAACCACATAACATCTCACCCATTTCATGCCAACTACAACTAGAACACGGTATATACCATGCAATTTCCATAACTCAAGCACAACATGAAAATAAATAGGATAAAAATACCACACATAATCCCTAATAACTTCTCCTTCTAAACAACCAATACCTCACTACCAAACATAGTTCTACACCAAACACAATTATCAATATTAGTGATAAGACACCTACAATATTCCCACACATCATCCAAGACAACATAACATGTACATCAATAGATAGAAGCATGTTTCAAATTCCATAATTTACCATAAATTAATATTCAAAAAAATATATTTCATTACATTACCTCATTAGTTATCATGGGTATTCACGTAAATTTTAATTTTCCATGGGAAACAAAATCCTTAGTTACTTAAAAATTATCAATATTTTATTCATGGTGATATTAAACAATCAATACATTAAGGGTCACACAATCATAATAACTGTAACATAATCAGGGATAATAACAACAACGATTTTCCATAACTTCAGTGAGAATGTGTAGTCACATAGGAAATATCACAAAAGAGGTAAAATATGCATGTAATCCCCATATTATTTATTTTTATTTTAATCCAATTAATTATCTTCTTAAGATGAACCATACTATCCACCAAAAGGAATAAAAAATCATATAATCTCCACATATGAACATAAAGAGTGAGATATTGAGGGTACCCTATCTCAAGTAAGCTTTTCTAAATCACTGCACATAATAGGGTGAAGAAGTAACATGAAGATGACCATAACCACACAATGAGAACTCAAATTAACCAAAATAACACCAAGGGATCATCAAAATAATTCTCTAAGAACTCCTTGAATCAGAAATAAAACACTATATAGAAAAACAATAAAGGAATTGATGAAAGTGAAGGGAAAAAGTTAGTAATCACCACTGATGTTTGAAGATCAAGATCCTAAATCTAATAATAAAATATTCAGATAGTGGGGTATAAGATCCTCCAAAACTTCAAAGGGGTCACCCAAACATGAAAAGTAAAATATAAAACTTAGGGTTTCCAAAATTTATAAATTGGTTCGAATACAACACATTCAAAAAATGATAATTCAATTGAGACCATGAGTATTCATGTTTCTCCCTAATTTAAGATGTGAAATCAGTTTAGGACTTGAATTCCTTTAATTCCAATATCAAAGAATATCCACCAAATTTTATGGTTTCTTATCTTAAAATTCAATCCCATTGTGATTAATTATTTCTTTTTTAGAATTAATTAAGAATTTAATTTCCTTCCAAAAAATCAAGCCATAAATCACATGATTTTAATTTTTGAACAACCATCAATGTCATGAAAACAAGTTAACATCATGAACAACCCTCTTCATTATAAATTTCATCCCAAACTTCATCTAACCTCACACTTGACTCCCTAAAATACCATCAACTCCTTCATTAATAATTTAATGAACCCAGAATGAGCATACCATTAAAATTTCACCAATCCGAAGATCAAAAATTGATGTTTGTAAGAAATCACTTTTGTTTTTTGAATTTTCATGAAAAATGACTTATTGTTAAAAATCTAAAAAATATTTTATACTTTTTTATCAAAGGTCTCACACAGAATCTATTATGGTATTGAAATCATTTCAAACCCATTGTTTTAGATATTATATTATTTTAAAGTGGATCTAAATGCTGAATAATTTATATATTGATTATAGATTATTAATTTGGGAACATCTAAAAGTTATTTATCGATTTTTTTAAATTATTTATAAATATCAATAGACAATGTTTATTTTGAAATGCCATATATAAAATTTTATTTAAACATTTCCAAAAATTGGTTTAGGTGGTTTGATGAAAAGCATAAATAAAATATACAATAATTATTTTTTTAATATAATTAAATATAATATAATATGATTATATTTTTAAAGAATTTTTCTTAATAATAATAAATTTTGAATGTGAAAAATTTCTTAATATATTTTATTTAAATTAATAATGTTAAAGAGTTCGTAATAGAATATATGTTTAATGTTTATATTTATTTTTATTATTGATTTTTGTAATCATATGATGAAATTATTAAGTATATTAAATTTATTTATGTATTAATTGTTTATAATTTTTTATCTCATATACACTTTTATGATTTATTTATTTATCTAGTATTATCTCATAAATATAGATGGATTTTATTTTGAGTTGGTAATACAATCTATGTGTTATGTTATTAGATTCACATATTTATGGTTTTAACATAAAAAAATTATTAATTAAATCATGATTCAAAAACAAAAAATTAGAATTATACATACACATAAATAGAATACATGATATTCAATGGAGATACCAAGTTAATCATTCATGATGATAGATGTAACAAACTGACATTGGATGTCCTGGTATATCACACAACTTGGTAAGTCACAATGTTCAAAGGGTGTTTACAGTCCCCATGATCTAGAAACTAGTTCTAGTTTATAAAACACACTCTATTGGGATTGATTTCTCTTGATAAAATAGTAAATAAATGGAATAATTCTATATATAAATATAATATTTTTATTTCATTTAAATAACATTCATCTGCTTCCATAATTTTATTTTCTCCCATTTTAAAAAATGGGAATCACCTTTCAAAACCCCCATTAAAACTAAATGTGGAGTTCACCAGTTCTCAAAATAGAAAAAACATTAATAATTATGGTTGGTAGAACTAAAAACCAATAAAACAAAATAAAATCCTTACAATTTATTAAAAATATTTCAAAAACACATTTTCATCAAATTCAAAAATTAAGATAAATCATGAGAAATAAAACATATAGAGAGGTCACAATAAAATCCAAGAAGAATAAGAAATATAATGATATAAAATGGTGCCAATAAGAAAAAAAATAATAAGGGGATGCAATAAAGGTAGGAATCTGAAATCTCTTGATTAATTCATTATAATCAATGAGAAATCATAGAAAACTCCCTTTTAATCAATTAATGTGGATCTAAACTGGTGACTTAAACCTTAGTACAACACTAAAGAGTAAAGTAATGTACCATTATTCATGTATAACTATAATATCTATATAATATATCTTAAAATAAATCAACATTCATGAAAAAAAATCCCATAACTAGAATGAAATCTAAACTATAGGGGTTAACTCGTCGATTCCTTCAACCAAGTCCTAAGCTTCCCACCAACAAACTTAGTCGTGGTGAGAAATTGTCTTAAAAAATCCATAAAACTATAACATTAATCAATCATAAAGTGTAAGATGTAAATCTCCTATAACCTCTTGTAATATCATAAAAAACAACCCCATTGTATATCCATAACATTAATAAGGAATAACTATAAACTGGTATCACAAGAAATGTGATATACTATCAGGTATTCTCAATTTATAAAGTTCCAAAAGTACCATCAGAAACTTATTTCATAAAAAAATTTATAATATCCAATTTGAAATATAAATCACATAATCAATATAAATAAATTCATATAATTAACAAAAAACATGTCGATAGGTCAAAGCAACCTCAACCTTTTCTTTAAAAATAAATCCTTAAAACATTGGTTATATTTTTCTAATAATAATAAAATTTTTATTTTAAATATTGATCACACCCTTTATATTAATGTAAATACTAAAGAAAATTATTCACTAAAACTAAACATATCATAAAATAAATTAAATCCTTAAAATTGGATATGAATTAATGTAATCCATCTTGTAGCATTCTTTGAAATTTTTAAAATATTTGAACATGTAAAACCTAATAGAAAATTTCATTTATAAATGATGAAATTCCATGCCAACTAATTTTCATTTATAAAAATAGTTAGATTTAATTTATAATTTTCATAGAAAAAAATTATTTATTACTATAATATAAATATGGATTTATCTTTAAATAATTTCACATAGAAAAAACTACCTAAATTACAACACTTTTATAATGAAAGTTACAGACGATTCATAAAATGAAAAGATAAACCTTAGGTTAACATAAGAAACCCTAAAAATATATATTAAACGATGAAAAATTAGTCTAATACCAATCATTAGGTTTATAAGACTATTATTGAGAAATTACATTAGGGAAAAGGAGGATAAGGAAGAGAAGAATGAGTTTTTAAGAGAATAAGATGAAGTATCAACCTCAAATCATGAAGAGAACCCTTTAAATAGCCAATGGAAATATATAAATATAAGTGGGATGTTTACCTTGATATTTTGGGGTCAAGATATTTAATAATGTGGCCTTAATTTCATTAAAACTAATTTGAAAAGTGAGAAATTCACAATTTTTTATATCATAGACAGTACATGGTTTAGAAACATAGTTTACTTAATCTATGATCCAACCATTAGAATGGAACATAACAAAACAAGGTGAACTTCCCAGTTTGGTCACATGGTTTTTCTTAATATATTATAATAATACCAAGGCCACTACAATATACAATAGGATTTTTATAGTCATGTTACATAGTTTTCACTAGCCATGTGATAACCGTTTGATATGAAATTCTCTATAACATCTCACAAAATTCAATAAAATACCACCCAAATCCAAGATAAAATAATATTACCCATTAAATAAATAAAATAAAAGGGATAATTTAGGTAGAGGAATGAAAATTCTCCACAACATAATAGATTTCCCACAAAAAAATAATCTTCTAATAAATACGAACCAAAAAAAGATATTTTCTAACCTCTACTTTTATAAACTGATAATAAAAATAAGGAACATAATGGAATCAACTGAATTCATATCCAAGGGACTATATATACCAATTATATATCCAAACGTATATAAACACCTCCTAAAATTTCAAATAATAAATCTAAAACCCAAATGTCATATTAATGAAAAATTTGGGCATACCAAAATATCCCAACATTTTTCACACATGAGAAACCATTTAAGACTCCAAATAAAAAATCCATAAGGAAATATTTCTAAGTATAATATAATAATTCATAGGTCTAGGTTGAGTTAGGGTAGACCAAACACCTCACCCCATCATCTTACACCACTGCCTTCAAAATGAACCTAGAAAAGGAAAAAACTTCAATAAGAATGGAAAGATCCTATGGAAATTCCCTATAACCTCCAAACTATTAAATAATTTCCCAAAGGAAATAACCCAAAAAAATCCATACATCCATGAACCCATAGAATAAATTAGTATCTCTGTAAAAGAAAATTCAACAAGGATATAAAACTCCCATGTGAATTCCCTAACACCAAAAGTGTAACATCCAATTATTTTATGGAATATATTCTTTCAAATTAATTTAAATTATTCAATATCTTCAGCTAAAAGAAATTAACTATTATTATTTCCTTATATACGACACCAATTTTATCTTGTGCTATATGTAATATCGAGTTTCCTCTATAACTTGTGTAACACATAAGACTGATTCTTACTAGAAAACAATATACTATTAATATTATTATTTAACATGATAGTTATCAAATATCTATTAGAATGATGTGAATTAATGGTATTAACTATGTTGTGAAAATATGGTTTAAAATGTATATATAAGGATTTCATTTTTTATAAATTAATTAGAATTGAAAATAAAAACCAATTGAATATAAAAGAATTCTTTTACAAAAAAATCTATTTTTATGCCAACAATTGAGTTTTACCTTAATAAATTAAGTTAAACACTATTAGTGATATATATTAATTAAATTTATATATAATATTTTAAACCAGATTTTTTTACATTCATCTAGTAATTTTCACAGACAAAAATTAGAATAAATCCAACTTTAAGAATGAAAATTGTATTCTTCAAAAACCAATTTTTACCACCTTTTAAGGGTGAAATTGTTTTACAAATAGATTTTGAAACTTTTATGAAATTTATTGGAAAAAAATATAATTCATTTTTTAAATTTAATACCAAAATTAATTTGGTTGTTTTTTTATTTTTCTGGGAAGTTTCATTTTTTGATGAATAGTGGAAAATACTGAATTTTAATTGAAATATGACTTTTCATATAAATAATTTACATTGATAAAATATATTTTTAATTATATTTAATGTTAAATTAGAAAAAATAAACGTTTATTAATCCAATTTATCTATTTTTAATCATTTTTTATTGAATTTTGATATAAAAGCTTTGTAAACATTTGAAATATTTTACTTTCAAAACGTGTTTTCTCATTCTGTTTGTGGGAATAATTTTAAATGAAATTCTAAAACATATGGGAATTTAATTTAGAAAAATGGATTAAAAATTTGTAATAAGAGTTATTTATAATTTATATTTTCATAAAATTAGTTTTTTACCTAAAATATTAATGAAAGAAATGAAAAATTAATTGCAGCGATTAAGTTAAAAATGAGTTTACTTAATGGTTAAAGTTTAATCTTAATGGAAAAAATGGCCTATAAACTTTTCCAAAACACATTTTATATCCATATAGAAATAATATACTATATTTTATAAAAAATATTTATTGGAGACAAATTATGTAAGGGAGACCTCCCAATAATGTTTTCTTTTTGGTATTTATAAAAATGTCACTCCTCCTTGATTTTAAAAGGGTGTTCACTCTCCCACATTTTTCACACATATAAATCCATTTTACTCATCCAAAACCTATCCAATTTAATACCCAACATCTATAACCTCATATTGGATGTTTTTTTTGGAAAAAAAAAATAAACCAATGAAGTATTTTGGTACAAACCAAAAGGAGTTACAGGAAGAAGAGGTAACATTCATCAACGTGAATTTTTGTTTTGCTTATTTCTCCACCCCCTTAAATTATTCTAATAAAATGATTATATAATAACCAATGTATCCTAAATATAATATGATTTTTTATGTTATGGTTTTGACCTAAAACCTCACACACATACATCAAATGGGTTATAAAATCATCATTTGTGTGTATGCAGGACTACAACCTCACAAAACGATGTCATTCGTTTTTTCCTTTACCACCCCTTATGGTTAGGAATTATGATGAAAATAATGTCTATATATGATATTAAAGTTAATCATAAAATAATAATACCTTTTATTTATTTTATCATCTATACCCTTTTTATATTTCATACTGTAAGGAATATGAGAACATCGCTTGTGTGTACGGCGGACTACCTCATCGTGAAGTGATACATTGCATTTTTTAATAACATTTAAAATTGAAGGTAATAAAGGTAACTATGTTGAATATAAATGATATAAATTAATTAATTATGATATTAATTAAAAATTATATTTCTATAAATATAATATATAATTTTCTTCTTACCTTTTCACACAGTGAAAGAGTGATAACGTCATTCATGGTCGTGGGGACTACCCCCTCCTCGAAGTGATGTAATTACTTTTAAATTGAATGAATTATATATATGAGTATATATAATTAAATATCATGGTATTAATGATATAATTATCAGTATTTAATGATACAATATTACCTACGTTTTTTTTATAATGATCATTAAAAAAGGGAACGTTACTCATGTGTATGTATAACCTACTATCTCCATGATTGCAACAATTGTTCATTTTTAATAAACATATTATATGATTAGATTTAAAAGAATTGTTTGTGTATAAATATTATTTTAAGGTCATTATTATTATTCTTTATATATATAAATAATAACCTCTTGGACCATATTCAACAAACCAAAGTCATTTTGACACATAAGTCAAATATCGTGAAAACATCCAACATAAACTTAATTAATTAAGTAATTGTATATAAATTATTAATAAGTAAACTAAAAGTAATTATAAACATTATATAGGTTATTAATAAATTAAATAATTAAAATAATTTTATTAATCTATATTATGAAGACAAACATGGCTAATTAGACTCAAGTTAAGGGACTTTATCTCAATATTTCTTCGTTGGGGAATATCATGATGTTATTCACCTTTATTCTTTTATAAGGTGTATATATAGACCATTTGACATGTTATATCATGAATTTACATATTCTAATGATATTTAAAGTTTTTTTAAAGTTACTCATTAATGGTTTTTATGATTCAGGTGTTTCCCAAGTGATATTATACTTTTATTTTAAAACGAATAATTATTTGATGTTTTCCTTCCAACTCTTTATCTTCCATATACATTTTTTTGAAATGGTTTTTTTAATGTTTTTATATGGAAATAAAATATTTTTAGATTAAATTTTATGCCAATTTCAATTTATTTAAATGGTTTTCATAAGGAATTTTTTATTCCTTTTAAATGGAATGTTTTAAAAAATGATAAATGAAATCTAATGTTTTTAAAGTATGATGACAATGAATATTCATATCATCATGATATTTATTTTATTTCAATATTAATTTAAAATAATACATGTTTTATTAAATGAATATAACTCTTTATTTTTATTTTTTTGTTATTTTGGTATTAAAAATGGTTTCACAACTAATATGGGGTTTTGGTATTTAAAATGGGGTTTTTAAAAGAAAATGGAATTTGTATTAGAATTTTTTTCATATGGGTTTAAAAATAGTTTTCCAAAGAATTTTATGATGAAAGTGTTCTATTAATGGTGTGGTACTTGATCATTATATAAAAAATTTTGTTCTTTATAAAGCTTAAATGAATGGTTTAACCCCATTATATCTCACCAGTGAGCTTGATATAGCCTATATGAAGTGTTGAGACACATTATAGCTCATGAAAGACAGGTGACCCCAAAATAGCTTATAAAAAGCGTGGATCCCCATTATAGCTCATGGTTGAGACCAATATAGATTATATTAGGGGTGTTCCCCATTATATCTCCCCAGTGTATTTGTTAATAATAACGTTAGAAGTATTCTATATGGTTATTCAAATTAAAAGGGTTTTGAAATGGTTTTATGAATATGGTGCTCTAAATCACCTAATTGGTTTTTTTATCTTTATCGTTTTTGATTATTTTATTTTATAATGATATGTGTTTTTTCTTAGGATAATATTTTATTTCATATTCTCAAATAACATTTAAGATAATGGTAAATGTTATATGAGTTTTCATGTGTTCGCTGGACTAATGATTTTCCTTCTTTTTGTATCCCTTACAGTGTTTTTTTTATCATCCCTCATTTTTTAATTGATTTCATATAAAATAAGAAAGTTTAAGGAAGAGGGAAAAAGTAAAGTTTAAATTCATGGATATTTTACATGAAATTAAATCATGATTTGTTTTAACAGTAGTATATTATGATAAAAATGGATACTAATAAGAAGTGCTCAATTTTTATTTCCTGGTTTTGTTATGTATGATTTATGGCCTAATTCTCTAAAACACTAAAACTGAAAAGAACCTCAAATCTAAGAGAATTAATTCTTGACTTAAAACTAAATATTATGTAAGGTTTAATTTCGGGGCCTTATATTTCGTATCAAAGGAAATTTTAGACAACTTTAGAGGTTAGGATGGTGTTTATAGAATTTCATTATATGATTTTGATTTATGGTTATGTTAAAATCATGTATAATTTTAGATGTACATGTTTATTCATCTAAACTATTTATGTTTAGAATGTTTTTCGACAGAAGAAATAGGAAAGATTTAGTGGTAAGTAAGTGAGGGTAAATTATTCTTCAAAATCAGTATCTTGATATGGTTGGAATTAAAATAGAATAGTTGGTTCCATTGATGGATCAGTTGAAAAATATAGAAATGGTTTTGGTGTCCATTCCAAAGAAGAACTAGATCTACAATGAAGGAACATGTATACAGTAGAAAAATTCATGACGCAACATTCTCTATCATTAAATGGACCATCTAAACTAGTGGTAGATGAAGGATGGATCAATTCCCTGGAGATGATATTTAAATTCAGGGGATGTTCAGAATGTTAAAAGGTGAATCTTTCCATATATCCTTTTGAAAGTGAAGCTGATCAATGGTGATATTCGGTTAATAATACCTAAGATAAAGATAATCTTGATGTTATAGAATGGGAAATATTTAAGGATTTTTTTCTAGAGAAATATTTCTTAAATATTGTTTGGATTAGGATGGAGAAACCATTCCTAGAATTGAGAGAAAAATATGAATATTATCTATCATTAGATGAAGAAAACTTCACAAGATTAGATAATTATGTGATGAAATTTATTCAATACATTGATAGTAAAATTAGAATATTTTACTCGGGTTTAAAACCAAGATTATGAAGACTGTTGGGGCATGAAAATTTCAATAGTATGATAAAGTTTCTCATTTTTATGAGGAAGTTGAGATGAAGTTTGCAAACACTTATGTTCCATTAGTAAAAAATGGAAAGAAACCATCAAGGTGGTTTTAAATGGAGAATAAACGAACTAATAATTATTGTCTTAATACCAAAACACATTTCATATGTGGCATAATACATTTCAAGGAATGTATTTTAACATCTTGATTGTTTTATGAGTGTGGTAAGTTTGGTCAAATGGTTTGTGACTAAAAATATGAGTCTTGAACAATTAAATAATGAGATGAGAAATAGACATTCGATAGTAATATGTATTTGTTGAAATGAGTTGGGACAATAATCTATGTGTTTTCATATTTACTTAATCAGAGTAAAAATCATCATGACTAGAAGAAAAAGAGGGTGAAAATTTCATTTTTTTTACTTCTGCTATTGATGTTGGGACATTTAGAGAAGTAGAGATAGATCTAGGGATATTTTAATTTGTTTATGGTTGATTATAAGACTATTTTCTTAGGTAACCCTCCATTAATGTTTTAATTAATTTAAATACATTTGGATACATTTATTTATTTTTTATAGATATCTAAGGTATATTTTGAAAATTTATTTGAGGAATTATTCCATTACTATTGTGTACATGATTTTAATGGTATAGGAGACCATTAAGGTTATATATTTATGGAAAGATTTATTGTTAAATTTTGGAATTACTATTGAACTTTATAGGTTAATGTATTATCACATAACATGAATGTTTTATAATTTTGGGAATTATATTATTATGTGATAACCATTTTGGTTTTGGTTAATATCTAAGGATAGAAGGAATATCATGTTATCCATTTAAGAATTATGTAATCTATTAGAAGATGATTCTAGTGCTTTAAGCATGAAAAAATCATCTTGAGTATTTTGGACAAAAATATGACATTGTGGTGGAAATTTATTAAAGGATATATTTATTATTATTAACAAGGTATATTTCTTTGTTCTCTAAATCTATATTTTAAGAGAATTAATCAACTATAGAAAAAAAGAATCTTGAAAAATATCTTAGTACCATTATTTCTAATGAAACAATGGTCTATTCACTCATCATGGATTTATGGATTTGATTCCATTAACTTTCCATTGATCATTCACTTTCTTGTGATCAATTACCTCAATCACTCTCCATAATTATTTACTCTTTCCCTCTATGACTAAATCATTATTTAAAACTTGTGTTTTCCTATTTAAAATCTATATTGTGTTATTCCAGATTACAAATATACATCTATTACATTTTTATCAAGAAGTTTTTTTATTAATCCTTTTTACAATGTAGTTTTCTATGATGGAATTATAAAAAATCTAAACCTTTGATAACTGAGACTAATTTTAAGGGAGAAATTCATTTTAAGGGGGGTATGATGTAACATCCAATGATCTTATGAATTATCTTCTTTCAAATTAATTTAAATTTTTTTATAGTATGAGTAACTAGTAATTCATAGTTTATATCTCATTATATGCAACATAAATTTTACCTTGAGTTGGATATAACATCGAATTTCTTCTATAACTTGTGTTACACGCATGGTCGAGTTTTACTGGACAATAATATAATATTATTATTATTATTTAACATGATTTTTTTCACATATATTTTAGAATGGAGGGAGTGAATAAGATTAACTGAATTTTAAAAATATGGTTTATAAATGTATATATAATGAATTTATTGGTTACTAATTAATTATAAATGAAAATAAAACCTAATTGAATATAAAATATATATATATATATATTATTATGAACAAAAGGGGATTTTATCTTAATAAATTATATTAATCACTAATAGTAAGAGATATTAATGAGATATAAATATTATATATTCAACATAATTTTTTTGCATTCATCCAATATGTCTGATAAGCATAAAATAAGAACAAATCCAATTTTAAACATGATAAGTTGTATTTTTCTAAAAGGCGGTTTTGCCTCCTTTTAATGTCTGACATGTTTTAATTCTAAATTTTTTAAATTTTATAAACATTATCTGAAAAAATAAAATTAATTTTTGGAAAATGAATATAAAATTTTAATTTGGTTGAATTTTTGTTATTTTCCTAAGAAGTTTCATTTTTTAATGAATTTTTAAAAATATAGAATTTTAATTGAAATATTTTGTTTCATTTATATAATTCATAATGATAAATTATATTTTGAAAATGTTTTAATGTATAAATATATTAATTATACATATATTAACCCAATTTAGGTCATTTTAATCATTTTTTATATTGAATTTTGATATATAAACATAGTAATATTTTGAACATTATTACTTTCAACACTCGCTTTCTTATTCTGTTTATGGGAACAATTTGAAATTAAATTCTACCACTTATATGAATTTTATTTGGAAAACTAGATTAAATATTTTAAATAAGATTAATTTATAATTTATTTTATGGTAAAATTATTTTTTACCTAAAACTATTAGTGAAAATAATTAAAATTAATTACAGCGATTAAGGTAAAAATCAGTTTACTTAGTGGTTAAACTTTAATATAAAGGGGAAAATGGCCTACAAAGTTTTCAATAACCCATTTTATTGAAATATTTCTATCATATACCCTATTATATTGAATATAGTTCATTATTGGAGACACATGATGTAAGGGAAATGTATGAATTGTGTATGCTTTTTGGTATTTACAAGAATGTCACTCCACCTCCATTATAAAAGGGAATTCACTCTCCACCATTATACACACCTCTTAAGCATATTTTATCATCCAATACCTGACCAGTTTTCTCCCCAAAATCCATAACCTCTTTCTAGAAGATTGTTTTTGATAGAAATCAAACCCAGGATGGATATTGGTACAAACCAAAAGGAGTTAACTGGTGACGAGGTAACGTTCATCAACGTGATTTTTTTTGTTTCTGTATTAGCCCCATAAAATTATTATTATACAATGATTATATAATAAAATAGTTATCCAAAATATACTTATATGATTTTATGTTATTTTTATGACCTAAACCCAAACACACTTCCATCAAATGGGTTATGAAATCATCATTCATGTGTATGGAAGACTATCGCCTTGTGAAATGACATCCTTCGTTTTTTCTATACCACCTCTTATGGTTTGAAATTATGATGTACATACTATTTATATATTATATTTATGATATTTACAACCTAATAAAACCTATTGATTCATTATATTATATACACTATTTTTAAATTTCATTTCATAAGGAATATGATTGCATAACTCGTGTGTACGGTGGACTATCGCCTTGTGAAGCGGTGTGAAGCATTTTTCACTAACGTGTCACATGGAATATAATAAGGGTAAATGTGATGAATATATATGGTATAAATGATATATTTATGATATTAATAAAATAATTATATTTCAGGAAATATAATAAATAATTTTTGTCTTACCTTTTCACACACTGAAAAAGTGATAATGTTGTTCGTGGACGTGTGGACTATCGCCTCCTTGAAGCAATGTGTTCCCTTTTACATAATAATAATGGTATATATAAGTATATATAATTAAATATCATGGTATTTATGATATAATTATAATTATATAAATATAAAATATTTCATATGTTTTTTCCATAAAGATCATTGAAAAGTGGGAATGTTAGTCAGGCATGCGTACAACCAACCATCTCCATAATTGTAACGTTTGTTCATTTTTCATAACCATATTCCATGATTGGTTTTAAAATAATAATTTACAAATAAATATTATTATTATTTTATATATGTTTAAATAATGAACTCTTTTACCATTTTCAACATACCAAAGTTGTTTTGACACAAAAGTATAATATGGTCAAAACATCCGACTTAATCATAATTGATTAGTAATTGTATATAACCTATTAATAAGTGAAATAAAATTAATGATAAAAATTTAAAAGTTTATTAAGAAATTAAATAATTGACATAATTATGTTATTTAGGAATATGAAAGCATACATGTGGAATCAGACTCAATGTAAGGGACTTCTCCTTAATCTCTTTTTATTGAGGCATATCTTGATGTTATACACCTTAATTACTTTATAAGTTGTATATAAAGACCCCATGAAATTTAGTATAATGAATTTATATATTAACATGATATTTCATGTTTTTTAATGTTATTATGAAATAATCCTTAGGATTCAAGGGTTTCCCAAGTGATACGGGGGTTTTCTTTTAAAAATAATAATCTTTTAAAATTTTCATTCCAACTCGTTCTCTTCCATGTACATGTTTTTTAAATGATTTTATTAATATTTTTATAAGGAAATAAATAATTTATAAATTAAATTATATTCCTATTTTAATTTATTTCCATGTTTTTTATAAGTAATCTTTTTTATGTGTTTTAAATGGGATGTTTTGACTGACGATAAATGAAATTTCCTATTTTTAACGTACAAAGACCCTAACATTTTGTATTGTTATGGAATTTATTTTATTTATAGATTAATTGTAAATATTAAATGTTTTTTTAAATGAAAAAAACCTTATTAATTTTTTTCTTATTTTTTGAATACAAATGGGTTTTAAAAAAATGGTGTTTTGGTATTGAAATGGGTTTTTTAAATAAAATGTTATTTTTATTCGAAATAGTTTTTCATGTGGGTTTAAAAAGTGTTTTTAAAAGGGTTTTATAGTGTGACTAATTAATTTATGATAAATCACTTTACAATTACATCAAACAGGTGATCCTGATATAGCTTATACAAAGGTTGATCCCTATTATAGCTCACGGGTGAGTCCGGTATATCTTATACAAAGGGTTGATCCACATTATAGCTCATGAAACATGGTTGAGACCAATAAAACTTATAATAATGGTTGAGCCCCATTATATCTCATAAGTGAGCCCAATATATCTTATAAGAAGGGTGATCCCAATTATATCTCTCTAATTCATTGGGTAATGATAACTTTAGAAGTTGGTCGTATAACAATTCTGACTAAAAGGTGTTGGAATAGGTTTTATGATTATGCTCATTTGAGTCACCTAAAGAAGTTTTAATTGTTTATTATGGGTTTTAATGATTTTATTTTGGAAAATGGGTGTTTATTTCATTTTAAAATATTTTATTTAATATTCTCCAATAATATTTAAGATAAAGTTAAATGTTATATGTTTTATCATTTGTTCACTAGACTTATTGTTTTTCAATTTTTTCCCCTTACTAAGCTTTTGTGCTCATACCACATTATTAATTGATTTTTTGAGGACTAAAGTATGGGTAAGGGAAAGGAAGAAGTTAACTAGAAATTAATTGAGATTTTTATTAAAATAAAATAATGATTTATTTAAAATGTTTTATATTATGAGAAAAATGGATACTAATCTGAAGTTTCCACATTGTATTTCATGATTTTCTTATGTATGAGTTATAGATTAATTATCTAAAACTCTAAACTTGAAAAGATACTGAAATTCAAGAGAATTAATTCTTGACTTAAAACTCAAGATTATGTAATGTTTAATGTAAGGTTCTTGTATAAATAATCCATGAATACTACCACTATGAATCCAAGAAATACCATTCTAGGAATAATACCAATAACAAATAATAATTTCATCAGTATAAAACCTATAAAGAACTACTACCTAAAATGGAATCGTTTTTATTAACATGGATAGAAAAATAAAATACTCAAATAGATATTCTTTAAGGCTAATAAGTAAATAGCATGAACAATATGGTCTTTTCTCTTGAGTCAAGTGTGGATAAATTAGGCCTCACTCTCAGGAAACCAACACCCGATAGGCTGAGTTAAATTATAAACCACCATCTAGATCCAATTCCAATATGTGTGTATTATATGTCTTAGTTTCCCAAAAAAATACAACAAAAACCATTTATAATTCATCAAAAATATATTTTCATCATAATATTTGAATCTCATTAAAGCTATAGATAATGCAACATGAGCTCTATATGAATGACCATACCCCATATAGAAAAACCATTGAGGTACCCAAATAAAACAATAAATCCATAATTAACAAAAAAACGTAAAAAAATATTATATTCATAGAAAAGAACCTCAAAAGATACATCCATCACATAGTCTAAGAAAATTAACACCTATATAATAGGGAAAAGACACCCTAATGAAAAAATTCCCACCCTCCCTCAAGAACTTTATAGGTAATACTTGAAGTGAAAAAAACATTAATCTGTTAATTTAATTTTTCCAAATTTCATAATTAAAACATTCATTATACAAAACACCTAATAAAAGATAAAATCCATCATAAAATATGCCATGAATATTTAAAATACCAAATAATTTTCATTCAAAAAAATTATCTTTTTTAGAAAAATAAATTTAATTCCTTCTACAACATCACCACAAGCTAAAGACTCACTTACCACTAATGGGTTTAAAATTATTTATAAGGATATTACCTTTTCAATAAAGCACCTTTATTTTTTATAAAATCATTAATTTATTAAAATACATATTTTCAAATCAAAGATCTTTCTCTATAAATTTCAAAACATGGTTATAAATGTTGAAAAATATTATTTTCAAATATCTAAAATGCACTTGTTAAGAGCATTCAAATATAAAAAATTCAAAACTCAATTTTTTTACTAAACTATTAAATTAAACCCTTAAAACATTTTAAACATCCCCTCATTTAGATATTTTGGACATCTATTCAAAGAATCATCATAATTATTAAACACCCCTCAACATAATTTTCAACATATAAGAAAAACACATTTAATATTAACTAGTCACTCAATCCATTAAATCTACTCTCTAACACATCTTATAATATATGTAAAAATTTGTGACTACCATAATATTTACATAATAATCAATATAATAATAAAAAATCACTATTTAAAATTTATATTATTAAAAAACAAATTTTGAAAAATCTTGCTAATCAATACTATAAAATTTGATCAAATGATTTTATTACATTAAATATAGAAAACCCAATAACATTTCATACACCCTTGGGAATTAAGAAACACTCATACCTTTTATAAATAATAATATGGATTTAGTTTCATAATTATAACTTTAATCATCCTAAATAATGCTAATATTCTAATAGAAAAACTCTAATTCATCTTAAAATATAATGAAAATGATTGAAAAACATTTAGAACCATATGAACCAAAACACTGAAATAAATATTATCTACCACAACTTAAAAATTCATATCCTAGATAAAGTACAATATTTAATGAACCGTAAGAGGGAAATTTGACACATCATCCAAATTGGTCCACCACTAGGCCAAAAGGGCATTCCCGATCCCCATAGGCTACAAACTAGTGTACAAAAATCAAACACACACTATTAGTAATCATTTATACTAATAAAATAGTAAACAAACAATTGAATTCCAATTATAAATCTAGAATTTCCATTCCATAAGATGATTAACAATGAACATGATAAATAAGAGGAAACATAATAAGAAAACCCATTCATGTAATGAACCAATAAACATAACTATATAGAAATAATTATTCCCATAAAACAATTTCAAATAAATTGAAAAAACTAAATAAATATTTAATTATAGTTTTTATAAAACATGGTAACAAAAACAATTGCAGAGATTCCAACATAGCGTGACACATTAGGTAAGAAAAATAAATGCCAAATAAAATAAACTACCAGCAATGTGTGTTAAGTGAATCATCTTAACTTACCACCTCTAACATACCTAAAAAATAGTCCAAGATAAATCTTGAATGAATATTTAATTTATATAGGAAATATCATTTGTCCTATATTTTATCCTCCACAAAATATATTCATAAAAATTAAATAGTAATCTATTTCATGCTTGTTTGAAAGACATGTTAGAATATGATTTTTTTCTATAAAAAACCAATTAAGTGTTTCTATCATTTCAAACCATTCCATTTTAAAAAATCAGAATCACCTTTCAAAAAAACTGTTACATTCCAAAGGTAGATCCCACTTGTTTTAAAATTGTAAATCACTATAAATATCAATGTTGATGAAATTCCAAACTAAAAAAATAATATTCTTTATCTATTTCAAAACATTTTCACAAAAAAGCTTTTTAAATGGATTTGAAAAGTAATCCACTTAATGATAAATAAAAAATAAATAGTGGGAAAACTCACATTCAAGAATAATAATAAATAGAGTAACGTAAAATGGTTCAAATAAAAAAATAGAATAAGGGAATAAAATCATGGTTGGATATGGGAATTGTAAAATTAATTTATCAGCAACAACATAGAATCAATGGAATCTCTTAATGACAAAAGTAATATGAACCTAAACTAGTAATTGGTACCCTATGCTGAAAATAAAGATTACATGAAAGTCATGGTTGCCATACTTAATTAGTTAGGATATATAATGCATCCTAGTAATGCTCAGTATCCATGGGCCAAACAACATTTTAGAGTTATCAACATCTTATTTTTGAAATCCCCAATCCATAATAAAATATAAAATAAGGTTTTGGATCATCTATTTTTTCAATAAACTTCTAGTTTTCCCATGAAAAAACTAATTAGAGGTGAAAAATAAGAAATAATAAATATATACAACCACCTCCATAATCAATAATAAATCCAAATAATTAACTCAAATCTCACCTCCTACATCCTCCTAAGAAGAAACATCATTTTGTTTGTTAAAAATAAATAAGGGATATTAAAAAAACCAGATCTCTATAATTTTTATATATTATCAAGTAAAAACATTTCTTAAAGTGTTAATTGGTCCTTTATAGTATAATTTTTTAAATAAATTTTTGAAATACACTTCCAAAACAAAATGTCATAATTAACATCTGGTGACACATGTAATCAATGGAATATATGTTAATAGAATGAACCCACTATACCATATTCCTTAGAAAATTATTTAAAAATACAGTTTATGTTTTCTAAAATCCATTAATAATCAAAAAACCTTTAAAAGGACCAAACAAACCCCTTTTTAAGGTGAAACCTTAATAAACTTCACCCTAAAAACTAAAAACCTCTTTAAAAGAGGTAAATGCTTAAAATGGTCATGTATGAATTGAGGCAAACACTTAGTGTGGTTAAAAATTTATATAATATTTAAAAATGTAAAATGGAATAAAAATGTTCATTGATGAGTGTTAAAACTGAAAACTGACATATTTTATTTTGAAAAAACTATTATATATAATTAATAATAGTTACAAAAAACATAAATCATGAGTTAGATATCAGAAATCATTAATGGGTTTGAATTTAAAGAATTAATCCTTGAGGGACCTACCCTAATAATTTATCTTCTATAAATAATGACACAAATATTATATATAAAGATGGTGGGAATAATTTGAAGACTATAAGGAACCCTAAAACCATAAAATAAAAAATAAAACAAAAAACAAAAAATTGCCTAGATCAAAAATATAATTCTATGTAAAAAAGACAGAAAAGGAGAAAAAGAACATGATGAAAGATTTTTTAAGATCTTAACCTATAAAATCCATGTCAAAAAATTAAGATATCCTGAAAATATTTAAGGGGAAGAGGGAAACCAAAGGGTGGTTTTCACCATGAGTTAAAATAGTCAAAATGGTGATATGGGAGACACCAAATGCTTAAACCCATAGTTGGAAAATGTAGGAATTAAAACTTTTAAATGACCTGGATAGTCTTCATAGTTATACTGCATGTTCTATAAAAAAATACATCTATGTGGATGGAAGTAAATACACCTGGTCACATAAATTGGTTTGGTCACATTATTTTTCTAACCGTTCAATTAACTTATGAGGGCGACTACAATATACTGAAATTTTTCAAAGCTAAGACCATGTGATAATGGTGTGACATGCACTAAACCTCAAAATCTTCCAAAATTTAGTAAAAAACATCCAAATCGAAGAGAAAGAAAAAGGATCCAATAAATAAATTTATTAAAATTGATTAGTATGGTTAGTTTCTAGAAACTGATGTAAGTACAAATGATATCTATGAAGATGGGATATGTCATTAAGGTATATGTTTCCAAATAAATTTTTATTTGTAAGACATATGAAGGAACTTCATTCTCTACTCATTCCATCAATATTATTAAGTAAATTATTTATATAAATAGGCTATAGTCTTTCATTTTTTATATTTATAAAAATATCATTATGAAATCTCTATTAGAATGGTTTTTATATGAAATTATAACAAATAAAATGAATTATATCAATAACAATTTACCCAAAGTTCACAATATATTAAGGATTTATAAAAAGGATATGTGAGTTCAAGATCATTTATTATGTTATTAGTTAAAAATTGTAATAGTTTGGGATTGATTAAGAAAATTTGAGGGTCTAATAGTTAGTATAAGTCATTGAAACCTATGAGAGGAGATAGGAAGAAGTTATAGTGGTTATAGTTATGTGAATCCATTCACCAGATTTAAACTTTTATAGAGTACTTAAAGGATTACTTGAATCACTTTGAAGAGTCAACATCTAGTATTAATGTTATAGAATTAAAATCTTCTATTTTTCAGTGCATATGATTTTGACTATATATTATAAAAAATAAAAATAAATGAGTATATAAAACTAAATAAAGTTTGATTGTTATTTCTTAATATATAAATTCAAATTATAGAGTAATAAATTGTTAAATCAAGAAGTGGGATCTAGTGGATTATTTTAATTTAAAAAGTGTATTTAAAAAAATAAAGGATATTTTTATATAATTTTTTCTCTTATTTTATATATGAAATTATTCATAAGTAATTATTTTTATGATTAAAAAAATATTATGTTATTACATAAATAATATTATGATAGATCTCATTCAATAACATAAATAATTAGGTGATAATTATTAATTGATTTTTATCCATGAGAAAATATTTTTTCCATGTTATTTTTCAAAATTAAATGAATATGATTACAAAACACCATACTGTATTTTTTTAATTAATAATTTTTTCTTATAAAATTATATTTCTGAACACATGAAATTATATATCTAAACACATGAAATACCATATATGTTATAGATGATAATATTTTATTTGATAAATATTTCCACTGAATAGTTAATATATTTTTATCTAAATAAAAAAATGATTTTTTATAACTTATTAGGATATTATAGAGAGAATAATGTTTACTAGTGGGAGTATATTTTGAAAAAAAATAGTTCAAAAATATGAAAACAAAATGATTATAATAGTAAAAAAAATGAGAATATAAATTTATATACTATGAGAGTTTAGGTTATTTTGGTAAATATTCATATAAAACAAAAACAGTTACATTTAACATAGTTATAAAAGTGATATCCAAGAATTTTTTGAAAATAAAAGTTCCATAATAAAGACAATTAAATTAGAAAGGGTTCTAAATAGATAACATAATTCAGTTACATTTTAATAATTGATGATTTGAAGTAAATAATGAATACTTATTAAAAGTGTATAACATGAAGAATACTATTTAAAACTCTCACCATTTATAGGACAAAAATTTTAAACGTTATTAATCAATAAATGTGATTAATGGAAGGATTTATTAGATTTTTATAAATAGATGTTACAGGAATTTAAAAAAATTCCTCGAGTTAACAAAATCTTAAATGTGATGAAAATAAAAGGAATGTATGGTGGTTTTCCATATGTTTTATGATTATATAGATACATAGGTATGGTTTTTTAATATTATTGAAATTTTTTAATAATATAAAACTTACATGTAATGAAAATTCAGTCTCTACTTTTTCATTATTTTAAGTTGGGTTCATATATTAGTGAAGAGATATTTTAATTTATATTTCAAAAAAATCATTTATTTATCCTTAACTTATGTTTATCATTATTTAGTATAGGTTTTAGATAAAATTTAAGGCTTGTGTAGGTAATAATTCATACATTTTTAATATGCTCATTAGAGAAAAATTCTGTTTTCTATGCTAGATGTAAATCGACATATAGAATATAGAGTTCAATACATTATTTATTTGGTATAGTAGTAGTGAATGTTTTATATTGAATACATGTACATTATATTGATACTAAACATGATATTATTTATACTTTGATACCTTTATTATTATAACTTTGAGTCTAAGGAAATCAAGGTTTGTTTTGGTATATTGTTTATCATGCCCTTAGTTGATGCTTAACCATGATGGGATTTTTCTTCTTGTGAATGTTTTATGAAATATGGGCCCTCAATTGATATTAGAAAAATTTTGTGTATTTTTATACCAAGAAAAGGTATATGTGATTTTTTTATCTATTTAGGTATGGATAATGGTGTGTACACATTTAATCAAGTGACTTTCATGTGATTTATTCATCTGTTTGGTCCTAGAGTATTAATAAAAAAATATTTTTCTTTATTTGATTGGAATACTGTGTGTCTTATGGTCACCTAGTGTCTTGGATAAAGGGTGGAATGTATATTAGGATAGTAAATTCACACAATGAGGGGGAAAATGAATAAGTGTGAACTAATTTTACCAAATTATTTTTAATTTTTAATTTCCCATATTAATAATCCACCCTCTACATCAGTTCATGCTAATGGGTCGCCATAAGATTTCATAAAATACAACACTAAATTCAAATTAATAATGAATCAAAGAAAAAAATGAGTTTTTACCAGATTTGATACCAATGTGAGTATTTACTCCTTGTTCTATTTGTGTACTATTTGATATATAAATTTTTTCATGAATAAATTAAAGTGATTACAAATGGTGAATGAGTTTCATATGTGAATTAATTGATATAAGGGGTGGGAAGGTATCATCATTAACCCATGGGAATGTGTAATCCTTAACCAAATATTATCTCCTAATAGTAGTTATTTATTTTAGATTATTCTAGATCCCTCTAATCATGAAGGATACTCATTATTCTCTTATAAACAATATATTAAGTGTGCTTCTAGATTTCTTTTTATCCTAATGAAATATATTCTTACACAAAAGTAGGCCTTTGACTGACAGGGAACAAACAATTCCACCACATGCATGTAATCCTTCTTAAAATTCATAATGATGAATGTAGTCATGAAATCATGAAAAAATTTGTTTTCTTTTTACATATCATTGAACATCAATCTATTGAGAAGAACATGAATCTATTGACCTCTATAATGATTGAAACCAGTAGTAATGGGTTCTCCTCTATCTCACTTTCTCTCTTATACTTCTAGAGTATGTCCAAAAATAATATGTGTGTGTGTGTAGTAGAAGTGTCGGCTATGATCAATTCTCTTTTCTTTATTCTTCTACTATTTATTCTCAACATCTCTAATGATCATGAAAAATATTTTCTACATTAAAAATATAGAAATCCCATGATATATGTCATCTTTATTTTCTTCAGTATTCTTAACTGAATCTTATGTCATGACTCTAACTTTCATCAACATTAATTTTTTATTAAACATTGTTTTTGAAATAAAAAAATAACATTCTAGTGTCCTTCAGAATTACAACAATGTAATTTCTTCTATGGACTTATCTAAAATTATGAATAAATCACCAGCAACATTATATTTAGCTTATAATGAATATATTAGAGCATCAAACATAAAATCCATTAGATCATGAAAATTATCATAGTGATAAAATTTACATAGGAAATGGAATTTCTTTTTTTATCACTTCTATTATCTCCAATATCTTATTAATTATCTAGAATACCTTCTATATTCTCATGAGAATTTATTATAATCTCAAATATCTTACACATTGATTTGAATGTATTTTTTTCGTCTAAGATATGTTTTTTATCATATAACCTCAATCATATTTTCAATTTCCCACTCTGTAGTATCCTTAGTATCATATGTGATATGTTACAAAAGCTTTTAATATTGTATATATCATAGTAGTTTTTTTTATATTGCCTCATTTTTTTAGGAAAATTAGTAAATATATTTGTTGAACATAAAATATCATAAGTATCTCTATAATATCATTCCTTTTAAAACTTTTAGATTAATATTTAGAAAATATCTTCTTTATGCACTAGCTTATATTAAATATTAACAAGAAACCTTAAATACCAATTGAGATATGTTTTGTATTGGTGAAACTCCAAGATTTACTTATGTATATTCCAGATAATTTAATTTTCCATAGTGAGCTCCATTAAATTACTAATATATTTCTTTTAAGAAAATTATATGTATATATTTATCAATTCTTAGAGACAACTTAGAAGTCAATAAGTCCTTAAAATTAGCTCAGAACCACTTTAGACATTCTCAAGACATCTCTAATCAGTCCATCTCCTTTTAAAGAAACTAAATAAATTTAAAAATATTATAAAAATTCTCAACCCTCTAATATATTTTTTAAAGAATAATATATAATATGTGAACACCATTCAATTATTCAACTAAAACCTCACTACCATAACACTTCATATCAGTAAACACAACATTCTTCAACTATTATCAATGTGATACTCTCTATTTTTTACTACATCATTCATGAATTATAAAACATGGATAGATTCTTATTAATTTACAACTATCATCACCCAATACTCCTAGTATTCATATTCACAAACTCTTCTAATACAAATTTTATAAAATTTCATGATCTTCTATCATGACTAGTCATTGATTCTCAATAAATATTGTTAAAAATCGTCACATTACTAATGTGTAAACACTCAATAATTATGGATTCAATATCCCATTATATTTATATAAATCTATCACTTTATACATATCCATAGTTTTTAGTATAGGTTATTAAATCCCCAACCTTTCATAAGTTTTCTATTAAAATCATTGTACTATAATCAATAGATATAATATTGGGCCCTTGAATTTTATTATCCATGAACTCCAAATCATATACCTTGCCTATTTTGGAAACATCCCAATATATAACATTGATTCAATAAATTAATTAATCTTTATCATCATATAAAATTTTAGGAATAATATATACTGATCATTGGAACTTCAAGATGCATCTTGTATATCACCATTGAGATTTTTAATTCTCCATTTTATCATACTTGATAGCACAAATGGGTTCTATCGTACTCTATAATCCTTAATCGCTTCATCATATTTCAATAAATATTGAAATTATATCACATTATAATATTTAAAATAACAATCTTTCTCAAGGCACTTCATCCCAATTTATTTGGTCACATTAGTCTCCCCCTTTGTATTTGTTTTTACAAATACCCATTTGAATAATATAAATTTTAATTCTAAAGTTATTTTAATTATCCTCTATTAACAATAAATTGAAAGGTGGTAATGTAAATGGAAATAATACTCATCTAATATTGTAGTCATGACTTGAAATACCACATTCACCCCTGATTAAAAAGTTATACACTTTTGAGAAGAATAAAATAACATTTTTCTATAGAAATGAGTAATAAATAAATCAACTCAATATTTAGGTGATAAATCTTAGTTTGGAAGAAAATTAGGGCTAACTTAGACAACAATAATGTTAATATAACTATTAATAAAATTATACCAACACATATTTTCATTCGAGTAGATATTCAAGGAAAATATAAAAAGTAATTTTATCACTTCCACTCAACATAATAATCATGTAAAAAATAATTCATGTTTAAAAAGAGTTCTCCCCCTTTAAAGTAATGATCTAGTTTATCATACACTTCCCACTAATAATTAAATTTTATGTAACTAAAAATTGGGACAAGGAATGTTATTTACATACCTCCACATCATCAATGTCCTCAAATTCTAGATACACATGAAATAAGTAAATTTTGGGTTTTTCTCTTCTCAACCCCCTTAAGAGATAAACACAAATATCTCTTCATCATGAATGGTGTTCAAAAAAATGAAATAAAAACAACCATTAATGGAAAATGAAATATTGGAAGGAGATATTATGATATATGTTAAACTACTTCATGTTGGAAAATAAATAATGTCGTAATACAGTCACTATATGCATCACATTTAATTTTTTGAATAAAAATACAAAAAAAATAAATTGGAATAAGGTGGGTTTTCTATATTTACTTATTGAGAGAAACATTAATTAATATTTTTGTCTCATCATAGAAATTATTTTTTTATAGGTATAATTTTTTTAGAACACTTTATTCTTTAACGTCTATTGTGTTTAAGACATGATCATTTATGGGTTTTATGGTATTATTGAATTTTATAATCTTATTATCATATATAATTTGACTTCCATGTAATCTAGAAAGGTAAATTCATTATTTTATACATTCACTCTCATCATTTCCACTACCAACTGAGTTTTTAATTTGAGAATGTTTTCCTTGGGATCATTCTCAGATTTATCATTTTATGGAAACATAATTTTCATATATAAATTCCTAGACTATGGTGTAAATTGTGTTTTATTATTCATTCTCAAAAACTCTTTTGGTCCTAGTTGACCTATCATTAATTTCACATGATGGTTTCTAGTACATTTTTTCCATACAAAAATATTTTCATCCATCATTGGGTTACCATTATCTAGTAACTTCTCATGTTCTTCTTCAATAATGTTTTCCACTAATAAAATCCTTCTATTTTCTTTATAGATTAATTATTTAATTGTTCTAATTTAATCTACTTTCTCAAAATTAAATATTTATTATTATTTTAAAATCTCTACAATGTATCATTTTCACTCATGATATAAGAATCTATTTCTTGGAGTATAATTATTCTCAATCATTTTCATGGGTTTGTATTTTTTTCATTTTTCTTTCTTCCTAAGGTACACTCATAATAAATTTTTAGTTTTCTATTTTTCATTGTCTATGAAATTCTTACTAATGCAACATATTATTCACATTTATTAAATTTATTAAAGAACTAATTATCACAATATCCACTTGTGTTAAAATTAAAATATAAATATTCAAGACATTCATATCTATTAAATATGATAGTTATTAACTATTTTGTGTGCATTTCATCAGCTCAACAGAATCTATCTTTATTCTATACATGAAACTCTTAATTCAAACCTATTATAATCTTCCATAATTTTAATAAATATGTTTAATGAACCATGTCATTGTGAGTTTGTGAGAGTCTGTAAAAATTTAATTTTTTTGGATTTGGAGTGGGGAGAGGAAGACTTGTCTATATTTTAAATGCTCGTTGGATTTTTTTGGGAATATATGTTTTACAAAGGGAGAATATATTTATCCTCTTAGTGTTAGTGTATTAATTATAAAATAGGAAAGGAATAGATACATGATTTCTAGAAGTCACATCATGATGTATATTTGATAAGGGTTGAACCTATGTCTAAAAATGGATATACTACAACCTAGAGGGGATACACTGTGACCTATATTATCAAGTATAAACTAAATCTTTACCATTTGGAATCACACCATGACATTGGTGTAGGTTAATATTTTTAATTTACTTTAATTGGTTAATTTTACCAAAACCCTATTTATAACCCTCTTGAGGTTCCTCATAGAGTGGTTTATGAGAGGGGTGAATTTCTTATTTTTCACTCCATTATCTCTCTTAGTCACCCTTTGATTTGAATATCAGAAAAGAGTTTATTTTTATAAAAAAAAATAGTTCCCCTATATTATCCCCTTAGTTTTTTCACTTTTTTTCTTCTAATCCTTGATGTCTTGATTATGGTTTTGGGAGTATTATTCAAATGAGGTGGGGTGGAATTGTCCTAGTTCTGGGATAGTTTAAGTGAGTCTCATAAAGGAGTTGGAAAGATGGAATTTTATTAATTTTGATAGTTTTTTGACTTGAGGAAGTTTTTCATAGAAACTTATATATTGTTTTTAATGATTTTGGGTTAAATTAACCATTGGTTCTATTTTTTTAACTGGGGATTTTCTATATATTATGTATCAAATCATGTAATGTGTGTGAAAGATATAATTTAAGAAGCCCGTAAGTGGAGTCACATTAGATCTCCCCTTCAGGGGTATAGGGTTTTCCCTTCCAACAATTTCCTCCTCCTTTCCCTAGGATTACTTATTCTATTCTTCGTGGTATGGACCTCGGTGCTTACCTCTCATTCCCCATTCCTCTGCAGATACTCCTCTTGGATTCCAAGAAGTATCAGTGCCATCTTGTTGAGAGATCTATAGATATAGTCCCGGTTATGATCGGTGGTTACCGTCGGGTTATCGTTTGTATGGTTTCTTTGGAGTCGGTACTCGGAAAGATTTTAAACTCCTTCCTAGGTCATTAGGTTGTCATAGATGGAAACCATAGGAACATTCAGATCTGGTGATGTCCTATACTAGTTCTCCCATTTCTTCTAACTTTTTTCCCTGTGTTTCAGTTTTGTTACAGGTTCAATAGCTGGAGATTTGTTGAATAATCCCCTTTCATCATTCCCATCTTTCTATGGATCTATTCTTTTTTCATTTTGGTCTCGTTTATTTTTTTCTCTACTTTCTGATTTTGGATTGGTTATGGCCTCTAGCTTCCTCTCATGCATCCTTGGTCTGCTCTGATGATGAAAGTGGTGGTTCTCAATGATCACTTGTTCGGTGGTTCTGCCCCCTAGAGGCGGTCCACGGTGATGGTGGCGGCTTCTTTGGGTTCCGATGATAGTGGATCAGTGAAGGGATGGATGACACTATTGTTTCCGGCTCAAGGAAGATTTTTTCATGATTTGTGGGGTACTGTGTCGTGATGGGTGGGTCGAGGTAGTTCTGGGTGACATTGGTGACATTGTGGGATGCATTTCTTTGGTTTTTGGGGATTCGTCATGGACAAGGTCCCCACGATGACCCATTTATGTTTTTTGCATTTGGGTGTTAATTTTTGGTTTTTGGGAGGGTTTGGTCCTGGACTTGGTTCCTTGCACGGCCCACTTATGGCTCTTCATGGGTCATGTTTGTTGGTTCTCACTTAACCATAAAGTGATTTTATTTTATAAAATCAGAAAAAAAAATGTTATCGGTCATGAAATGTGTGATGCCATGTACCTGTTCTCCCATATCTGGTTCAATAAACAAAAACTTTACCTAGTCACTTTGATACCTACTATAAAATCTTGGATATAAAAATCCATAATAACAAAATTAGTAATTATTTTTGAATATCTTTCATCCCAAGGATTGTTTCAAGTTTAGATATTATAGAATTGTGAAAATATAACCAGATAATCCCATGTTATTTTTATCAATTTGGTATTTTTTTCATTTAATATAAAACAATGTAATCCATAATGATTCTTAATCATCTACCATAAATTCAATCACATGTTTTATCCTTACTAACATGTAATGTGTACTACATTTCTTTATAAACATGGACAATGAAAACATAAGAAAGGGTAATCTTAAAGGATCTATAAGGGAAACATGTAATTGAGGTTTCCATGACTAGAAATAGAAGAAATATTATAGTAGAAATATGTAAAAAACATAAATCTATAATCAAATATAAACTAATAGAAATATATATCCATACATAAAAAATAGAACAAATCTATCAATGATATCGATCTCATGCTGATGTAATTCATAATTTCGAACACTAAAAACATGTGGTCAAGGCCTTATGATAAGAAAAGTTACTTGTCATCCAAACCACACACAATAAAACTTATTGAATTGTGAAGAAAAATATGAAATACCCAAACTTGTTTTGTTTCATGATACATATCAATTCATATAAGGGATTTATAATTTCAATCCCAACTTTCCACCTTTTAATGTCCAATACATTCAATATAACACTTTATAATAATTTTCATTCCATTTCATAATGAATCTATTTTTTCTTAAAACATGGATATCTATATAAAAAGAAATACAAAATATCAATACATGATTAAATTTTATTATCAGTCAATAATCATCGAGAATTTTAATAAATATCCCCATGTCAATAAAAGGGATAACATGATAATAACCCATCAAGAGTATAAAAGAGGATAAATAAAAATCCTATATTCAATGTTCCAATAATCATCTTTATTGGAATAAAAACATACATAAATAAAATAATTTTCCCCATTTAAATAGAATAATAATAATTTTAGGTGAATATCATCCGATTTTAATTTTAGAAAAATAAGATATTCACACCATATTGAGAAATATGTATACATTTAATTCAATACTGGAATAACATGATCATAATCCATCTATAAGAATAAGGTTTGTAGTTTCAAAATAACTTATCCCTAGTGTAATAAAATAATCATATAAGGATGATGAAATAAATTAAAAACTTCTTTACGAAAGAATGTTTGAACTACACTACCCATGAAGTGATAATGAATTGAATTTTTGGTATAATTAGTTCATTCTCCCTATATATATATACTACAGCAAAAATAGTGAAACATATACCCAATTATGGTAATTCCTTTTGAAAATGAAAATGAAAATGGTTGTGAAAACTTAAAAGACATTTTATAAAACATTTTTAACAATGACATAAAATAGGATGTTAGAGATAACATTGAAAATTATTTTTCAAAAGGTGAAGAAAAAAAATATTTTAAATACGCTTATTTTTTAAAAATTATTCAATAAAATTGAATGAAGATACATAATTTTTTTATTGGATAAATAAAGATATTAAGACAAAATATATTAAAATTAAAGTTAAAGACCCCTTTTTATATTTTAAAAAATTCCTTGTTCGAAGCTGGCATTATAGAAAGATTAATAAATACTTATATATATTAAATCATAATTTTAAAAAATATTATTATAAAATTACATAAATTATTAGAATGTTAGAACCCAAGCAAGGAATAATATTGTTCAACATAAAATATTATAACTCAAAGGTGTGGATTTGTGTTACCAAAAATACCTATTGTTGGAGAGAAAAATTTATCAATAGACACGTGAATAAGGGAAGATAATTTTTCTTGTAAATATGATGAAATATAAATAGTTTGGTAAAAATATATCCATGGGAAGTGAAAACATCATACAAGAAGACATTGTTCACAACATGGAACACGTCCAAAAGAATTATAAATGAGACCAAGAAAACCCTTAATATATTAGTAAAAATTTAATCAAAACCCCATGATAGATTGAGATTATTTTTAACTTAAAATACCATGATTAAAACATAATTCATGATATGATATCTCATATAGTTATTATATACACCATAAAAATGAAATTAGGTGCATAATACCAAACATATCTGAAAGGGAGGAATTTGAGATGAAAAATCATTACCTCTTTTCATTACATTAATGAATGTAATTTAACTTCATATATCACAAATATATATATCTTAATTAAATAACTAATAACCTTACACAGATTTATTATCATTCTTACTTTTAATAAATTGTCACTCTCTACATGAACTCATTCAATTTTATATATTGGTTGTTTTTAGTTTTGATTGTTTATACTGGTTTTATAATTGTGGTGTCCGTATTTACTTATACTTAAAATTTAATCATTTATAGGACATTATGATTACTTATATGGGTGTTTTTTTATTATTTTATATGTTCCAATAACCGTTCATGAGTTTTTTAGTCTTTATCCTTCAATTTAAAATTGAAAAGAACCATGTTTTAGCAATTCTTAATAATCGATGAGATTTTTCTTAATTGATGAATTAAATGTTAATGTGTGTATAAAAGTACCAAAAAATAGTATTTAATTATTTATGACATATTATATTAATAAATATGTTCTCATAGTCATCCATGTCATAAATGTAATGTATTGTTCAAGTAGGTGGTTATACTAACCCAAACCTAGACATATCATGATAATTGGATCACTACGAGATGGTATTGTTGAAATATCCTGACAAAAAAATCATAATTATATTATTTAGGGTTTATTATTGTGATATATCATAATATTAATTATTTAAAATAATAAAAAATGGATGTGTAAAAATTTCACAATTTGAATAAAATATTTCCCTCTTAGTACACTTATTCCAAACGATTATATTCACGATGATCATTTATTGGTCTTGTCATTAATGTGTTCATAAATTTGTTATAAAATAAACATGGTGATATTTTAAAAGTGATATTTTTCCTTCAATGTCATCCTTAGATCCAGCCTTGTATTGTAGGTGAAGGGAAACAAAAAACGTTTCATTGTGGAGGCAATAGTCCCCATGATGCACGAATGATAGTATTATTTTTATTAATGTATGTGGTATATGAATAAAAAACAATAATAACCCAAATATAGTTAAATTATAGTATATTAATGATACTAATATAATTTTACTAGTATGGTTAGAATAAATTTTAATGAATAAAATTATGATGTAAAACTATGTATTTGATAATACTCAAGTTTGGGACTTAGATTTCCCTTAGTATTCTCCTTGAAAATGAATGAATAATTCTACCTAATGGTGAAAATATGCTTATGAAAATGGGATAGGGTTATCAGAGGGGAAATGTTGTTGATTTTGAAGAGGAAATATATACGAAATCTTTGTCTTGAAGTATAGAAGTTTTCACCCTTTTATATGTGCAGGGAAGGGTATTTTTTAAAGTAACACTTACATTTTAAATAATTTATCATTATTATTCTGTTGTCATAGGTCAGGACATGGAAAAATAAGAAAGTAAAATGAGTGTGGTTCTAAACATACCTCAACCACTACTTTTCATTCCAAATTTCATTTTTTGAGGGATTTATTTTTAACTCTATTTTTTACCCTAATTTTCTTTTATCATGGTAATTTGATTCGAATATCAATAATTGATTTAATAAAAAATATTAAAATTCTAAATTTTATGTAATTTTAAACAACTAATTTTAAATTTGAAATAGTTTTTATCAAAAAATTAATGGCCTAAATAGAAAATTTTAACATATATACACTTAATTACTTAAAATTGTTTCTATAGAAATAATGTTTATAAAATTTAAATTTATTCACAGGTTAAATTAACTTTGATAACAATTTTAATTAAATAAATTGATTTATAATAAAAATTAATGGATGAGAGGCTTCCATGGAAAGTCAAAACTGAATCTCCCTTGAAAAATACTCAATTCAAAGAAATGTCCCCAAATATTTTTTATATTAAAGTGACATTTTTATTAGTTATTAAAAAACTTCCATAGGTTTTCTATGTTTGAATAATATTTAAAAATAATAAATTTAATCCAAAAATTAATATTTTATTACTTAGATTTTTTCATAAATTTTATGTTCATTCTTATATAATGGTAAGTTAATACAAATTAAATGTTTCATAAAAACCTTATTTTTTGAAAAACAAATCACCTTTTTTTAAAAAAAGATCAAAAATTCAAAATAATTCAAATTAGATATGGAGAATTAAAATGGAAGTTCATTTTTTTTAATTTTAAATTTAAAAAACTAAAAAATTACTTTTAAAAATATATATAATTGAAAAACAATATTAATTGGGAAATGAAATTTTCAAATATTAACTCTTATTATTTTTATTTCATATCATTTACCATCTAAATTAGTGTTAAAAAATATTAATATAAAAAATATCAATAATCCTATGTTTCTTATTATATATATGTGTATCACAAAAAAACAATTTTTATAAAAATACATTTCTAAATAATAAATGAACTTATCATTCAATTTAGGGTGAACTAATTAAATTTCATTTGTATTAAGAGTAACCTTTATTTCTTATATATAATTCATAATGTGGTTACTCTTTTCCATTTAGAATAGTTCAATAGTTTGGTTTTTAATAGTTATTCTTAAATATTTATATTTTATCTAAATATATTAGAGTTTCATTTATGTTTTCCATTGTGGGCTAAGAATGCTATAAAAAAAATTGACCTATTTAAATGTAATCGTGTATTATAATTTCAAGGTGTTACATTCTATACCCTTACATTATTTTGATCCTCAAAATTTGACACATAGGATAAGATAATTTTTCATAGGAAACTCAAAATTAACTATTCACCGCTAGATGATCATGGATATATTTTGTATATGGAAAGATATTTATGTATACATAAATTTATTATAAATTATTTATAAAGGGATCTAAAATTTTCTAACATTCAAAATATATTATTCTAATTACTATATTAATACTTAAAAACATCTCAAAACCCTTGGAAATGATTTATATGATAATCATACCACCATAGGATTTTATTTATAACTCAATATCTTGTAGTTGGTGGAAACATACATTAAAAAGGACTTGGGAAAATCATGACTGAAAACTATATATCTGATTAATTAATAGTAGTTCGATATGATTTTCCTTATTTACATAGTTATTTTTTATTAGCTACCTTTTTACCCTTGGATTTGGATAATGATCCTCATAATTCCATACACTCTTGTAACTGATGGAATGGAATTTTGAAGCATCTTTATTTCCCTTAAATTTTTGAGTATGATGACCTTTGTCACTTTATATCTCAAGAGACACCATATTTATTTTTTGGGTGGTTTTGGGACTTAAACAATTTTTAAATTAGTTAATGATATTTCATAATATCAAATTTAGCATAATCATTATATATATCACTCATAAACCCATTTTATTGGCTTGTTCATTGAGGTAATCTCTACCTTTTCACTTTCACCTATTGTTACTTGTAGTTACATCCATTAATAAAACAAAATTATGTAACATGATTGATTATCATTATAAGTGACTGATAATATATAAACATATTAAAATATAACCTCAAGATATTTCACTCTATAACCTTATCATGTTAGTTTATAGTTCTAACTCCAAAACTGGTATCTAACGTAGTTTAACATATATCACTCTAAGTTTAATATATATTATTCTTGGTTTAAACTTGGGAACTTTGATTTGGTTTATCTAATACATATTAACCTAATCCTTAAAATAGATATCCTAAATTACCATGAACATTCTTAAAATATTCTAGATCCAATAATCATTGAAATAAATGGTTTCAAAATCCAAGTTATCCTACCTAAAACAACATTAATCATTCCTACAATCATATGATCATGTATATTTATACCCTAATGATACCTACTTCTAAAAATATACCTTTCAAAAAAATATGAATATAAAATACATTAAACCACAATGAAACCATATATTTTTCTTTAAATTAACACTATCTTTAATCCTCAAATGATATTAACCACTAGTTCATATGGTCACACAGCAGCCAATATATATCATAATATCAAAAAATGAGATATAATATTCTAAATATATCGTGCACACATTTCATTAAATCAATAATAAATTCCAAGGTTATTAACATTATCTATCTCATTTTTCAAAAAATCAATCTACCATTTATTATCTCAATGTCATGCATATATAAATGTTAAGTGTTTTCCATCCCTCATTCATGTGTTCTCCAATAGTTATTCACAAAATGTATCCTAGTAATATAATATCTTTTTAAGGTTATTTATACTGTTTAATATATATTTCCCAACCATTAATGGAAAATAAAATTATAGGTGAACAAAAATTATTTGTCTCAAAAAATTCTCATACCTTTTTGAATAATGTATAATTTCCTCTATAAATATCACTCTCTAGTTAAAATAGATAAATGTATCAAAACATTAAAAATATCAATTCCATAGGTAATACTATAAAATAAATATTTTCTATCATAACAGGTAAATAATAATATTCTCAACCATTTAATTATTCTCCCTTATTTGATTTTAAGACATAGTGGTTTCTAGGAACATACATTTCTAGGCTTCTTTTTTGTGATCTTGTTTCAACCAAATATTAAAACTATAATGGTTATTATAATATCTAGAATATGTATACGAGATCATTAATCTGAATATTTATTCCTTCGTGGAACCTTTTTTAACACATGATTAATTTGTATCGTTGTATAATTATCTTCTTTCATTCATTAGTTATCTATCATCATTTTTCTATTAGGTTTTTTGACCTAATTATATAATATCATTATTAAATCCTTAATAATGCTTTATAAAGAGAGGGTGATTTACCAGAGCATGTCCCTTGAGAGTGTCTTATTGGTTGTGTAGTATTAGTCATACTCATTGCACAATGGATTGATGATCGATTCAATACTCAACTAACCCTCTTCTGGGTGATTACCCTAAGTGAATTTGTTCCATAACCACAAACAAATACTAGTATCTGTAACACCTAAATATATTTATGAAATATTTTATTTAAATAATTTTTCTTCAGTAGCTTGCATTACATGAAACTTGAGTTTAAATGAAATGAGATATGTCATTAGTATAAAATGAAAATCATATCTGGTCCATTAGGTTAACTAGAATAAATATAACTAACTTATGAAAATGTAAGGTAAATTAATTGGCTACCAGTTATTTTAGAAAAATATAAATTAATTATATTTTTTGTATATTTTTATTAATATATTAATTTAATTGAAATTAGTAAATTAAATTATCAAAATATATATGTTATATATTAATTAACATATTTTTTATATTCATCCAATCTATATTTAAGTCGTAGGTTATGAATAAACCCTATTTGATGTATAAGAAACAATATTTTTTGAAAGGGTATTTTCATCACCTTTTAATGGGTAACCCATTTTAAGTTATAATTTTGACACATTAATAATTTTTATATTACAAAATAACCTTATTCTTTGGAATAGGGACATCAAAATTTACTTTTACTGAATTTTTTGTATTTTTTTCGAAACATTTCATTTTTAAGGAATAGTGAAAAATATTGCATTTTAATTCAAAACTACTTTTTCATATAATTTTTTTATATTGATATATTATCCTTTTAATTATTTTTAAAGTATAATTAATTTTTTTACCATTTAATCCAATATAGTTCATTGGAAGAAATTTCTCATTGAAATTGGATATACACACATGACAATCTTTTGATGGTTTTTACTTTTCAAAACACATGTTTTATCAATCCCATAATAGGATTAATTTTAATTTAATTATTGAAATTTTTGTGCTTTAAATTTTGAAAAATTGATTCCATGAAAATGATATAGATATTATTAAAAAAATAGCAAGTGGCATGAAATTGACCAAATGTCAGTCTCTTATTTGTTATAAGTATAATAATTTTAATATAGTGATAAATATGTAATAAATTTGATAATAAATTGTCTCGAGAGATCTAATAAAATTATATACATTATGGTAATTTATTTATAATTTTCATAGATTATATAATTACCACAAATACTGACACAATAGTGATATACTAATTATTTTATTAATAGAAATATCAAATAAATGATATGAAAAACATTAAAATAAATATAATTTGAATTAATTAGGGTACTCCATGAATTTTCTAGGATACTGTGACATATAATAAATCTATTCAATGGTTTTGTTAAAATTTAGCTCTCTGTATTTTATTTAAATTCAATGAAATGTTTAGTGTCAAAATTGACACAATTGATATTTAATAAAAATAATATATTATTAAATTATTTAAAAATTACAAAGTATCTATGATAAGGTCTAAAATATCATAAATTTTCCATTTATAGACAACTGACCCCATAAAAGTAAAATTTATATCCTCTTATTATCTAAAATGTTGTTACCACAACTAAAATTTAAATAGATTCGTTAAGGGTAAAATGAAAGGATAACGTTTAAAATAAAATAAATACATGTGTAAAAAAATTTTATATGAGATGATTTTGAACCACCCACATCGTATCTTTGACATAAAACAATTTGGATTCATTTTGAGGTAACAATTAAATTATATTAAGTTAATATTTTTTGAGATTCTATAAGTGCCCCTCAGCTCAATTATAAAATGGAACCTTCTACCTCACTTCTTTACATAATTTTGAACCTTCAAGATCATCCATCCCTAGAAAATTTCCCTTATAAACTTCCCTAGTCGCATTATATAGGTTCTTTTCTTCTCCAAAGACCAAATCTTGTGCTTTAATATGTGATCTAGAGGGAGCTCGTCGAAGAAGATGTAATCACCTCTATCGATTCTTTCAAACTTGTTTCTTCTTCTACTTCCCCTTAATGAGTTGTTTCATTATAAATTAATTAATTCAGTATCAATTATATTATGATATTATATTATGATTATGGTACAATCATATTCCACCTTTTATCCATCTTACGAAAAATGAAATCACCATGTGTGTGTACATATGACATATTGTCTCCACGCTGTGGTGTAATCTATTGTTCACCACCACTTTACTTGGATGGGTATAATGATAGAAATAATAACTATATGTGATTATTATAACATGATATGGATTCTGGAACAAAATATATTCTATCCACTTCCGTACCATTTCACAATTATGGGAATGATATCTTCGCTCATGTGTGTGCATGACCTACCGTCTCCACGATGTGATGCGATTCATTCTACATGATATGCATTAAATCATGATTATATAAATGTATACAATGAATAAATATGGTATATATTATGTTAATTTCATTTTATAATCATAACTATGACCTAAGTAGTATAAATAGAACTTATTCAACAAAACATGCTTAAGAAAAATAAAGCCATTAATACCCAAATAACAAGTAAGAATGACATGTTTTTAACAAAAATATGACAATGTTATCATATATGATATAATAAAAATTTCTATTAATCTTGAATAAGTCAATGAAATTATTTAAATTAGTATATAGTAGGTTCATATATATACAAATAATATCGAACCTAAGGTAAGGGATAATTTCTCAATCTCATTTTTATCTGACAATGTTTACTCATAAGTATTTACTGGGGTATATTTATCATCCATGTCCATGTTTTATACATATTTAATATAAAATATTTTTCATATTCTTATAATATTGTTTAAATTAAATTTTACCCATTAGTGAATTTTTATGAAATGGTATGAAAGGAATTTTTGTCGTTTTCGATATGATGTACTTTTTGACATTCTGAAATCAGTATGGTAAGAATGATTTCTTTTTAATTATATGGAATAAATGGATTTTTACACTTTGATAACACCTTATTTCAATGAATACTCCTTTAAAATATTTAATGTTTATTTTCAATGAAATTTTTTTCTTTTAAAATTACATGTCATTTTGAAAAAATTAAATGTTTTTGAATAAGAAAGGATATTTTCCTAAATAATTAATTTTAGGTGTTTTATTAAAAAAAATTCCATCAAAGATTACATTATTTAATAAGGTTATGTTTCATTTATAATATCCATATTATTATTATGGTTTTATTTTTTTATGATGTAATGTTATTTATGAAATCTATTTGTTTTATATGGATTGTGTTATGATGGACTGATGTTTAAAACCCCCATTTTATTATTTGGGTTATGATATGATACATTATTTATGTTTTTTAGGAAAACAAATGAATTATTTCATTATGAGATGGGTGGGACCTATATCTCCTTCAAATTAATTGGTTAAATATTTATATCTCATGAAATATACATGGCTAGAATATGAAATGATCTTGGTTCTGTAATATAGGGTTGGAATGAGGATTTAACTCAATTCAGTAATGGAATTTGTCTACTATGATGGTCATAGAAATAATCCTTGAAAAATATGAAATTATTTTATATTCTTATTTTAATGCCACATAATTTCATGTCTTATATTATGACTTTTGGGATTATGTTCGTTGATTCTTAGGAACTTTTATGATTTATCCAATAACATGATATCATGATATTTTATATGAAGGATAAGATTTTCAAATTTTATGTTCTTATGTCTTATGGTTATGATATGATTGATATCTCCCTTGTTTATCCTTACTGAGAATCTAATCTCACCCTTTCTTATTTTTCTTTTCCCCAAGTCATGAAAAAAGGTATTAAGTAAGATATGTCAAAAGGGGTCTGGGTATGAAGAAATAAGTGGGAGACAATGTGTATGTCTTATGAACCGGTTTTTTTTTGTTTCCCATATTCTAAAGACACTAATATTATATATTTCTGATTTGTTTTTGTTAATGAATATTCTTTAATTTTGAACTAATATCTATGTATGTTAATTATGGGATGATATAGTTTGTATCATAGAAAAGGTATATTTAACCTTTGGAAACTAGGATGATAAAACCTTAGTAAGAACCCTAAGGTTATAGGTTACAATCTAAGTGTCTTAGAAATGATCATGAATAACCTAGTATAAAACCTAAAGTTTGCTAAATTGAAATTTTATTCTTGATTATGTAGTTTTCCCATTATTATTAGTGTTGCTCACACTATGCGTCTTGGATTAAGAAAATGGTTGGAACCTTAATGAGCCTTTTTAATGTTGAATGTGAGGGGAAATGCAATGATTTTCCTGCTAATAAACCGAATGTTATGTGAGATAGAATACAAAATATTTTATTTATGCTCACCTAACTTTCTCAATAAATGAATTGCGTAAGACCTACAAATGAGAAAAGCAGGGAAAACCATTTTGTTGAGTCCTTCATGAGGTAGTGTTCACCTTTTTCAGTAGGTCTTCTGATCCATTAGTGGCTGAACAATGGATCAATACCGCTGAAAATATATTTTTAGTTCTCCAAGGTTCAGAACATGACAAAGTCATCTTATCATTCTATCATTTTGAAGTTGAAGTTGACTAATGGTGGAACCTTAACAAGAATATGAGGAAAAGAGATGAAATTGAATCCATGGAATGAGATACGTTCAAGATATTATTTTTCAATATGTATTTTCCATTTATTCTTTTACCAAAGATGGAGAAATAGTTCCTTGAGCTTCAGAAAAAGAAATATGACTCTATTGGTACCTACAATGAAAATTTTAGAAGACTTAAAAGGTACACTTTTGGAATTCTTATCCAACCTAAGAGTAAAATTGAGTGATTATTTAGTGGCTTAAAACCAACTCTTCAAAGGGCATTAGCCATATGGGACTTTAATAGCAATGAGAAAACATTTCGATGTGCTTTGAAGGTTGAGATGGATATTGGAGTAACCCATCAGTATTATGGGTTTGATAAGAAGAGAACAATGGAATTCAAGGGAAAATATAAACACAACAATAAAAAAAGAATTTTTTACCTTATGCTCAATGTATGGAAAGTAAAATTGATTAAATTTTCATAAAGGGACTAGAAAATGTTTTAAGTGTGGGAAATAATGGCATCGGGTAGTTGAATACCGAAGTGATGGGAAAAATATTTTTAATGATGTGAATAAAGAAAAGTCTACACAGAATGAACCTCCTATACTTAAATGCTTCAAGAGCAAGAAAATGGGGCATTATACCAAACAATTCCCTAATCCAATGGTTGTCAATGATGATCGACATCAACAAAATCTTAAGGCTAAAGACAAAATAAGTCACATTAAATCACTATCATCGATGTGCAGTATGATAATGAAGTGATGAAAGGTACCCTTACTATCCACTATAAAGTAACAAATGTTTTATTTGATTATGGATTCACCCACTATTTAATTTCTAAAAAAATTTCTAAGAGTATCATCATATTACATCAACAATTAGATGTTGAGTTAGCTATGACATCTCCTAATGGAACAACAGTCGCATCAAAAGTTTATAATTCTTATATAGTTGAACTTTTTTGGAAATTTCCTCCTAAAAATCTTTTGATCCTTCCTTTATTAGAATTTTATGTGATTCTTGGCATGGATTGGATTTCTCTATAGGGATCTCATATCAATTTCCAAGGAAGGGAAATCACATTTCATAATCTAGATCCGTCTATGATCATCTATCGATGCAATGATATAGATGACCTCCTAGTGGAAATTTATTCCATATTATAGGTCTTGATTCCAATAAATAATGGTTATCTATCTCAAATGGTTGGGGATAAAATCACTATTAATAATACCCCTATTTTACAGGAGTTTTATGATGTATTTATGGAAGAATTTCCAGGTCTTCCACCAAATCGTGATGTTGTTTTTTTTAATAGAACTCATATCAAGTTCTATTACTATTATAAATACACCTTATAGAATGGCCCCAACTGAGTTGTAGGAATTGAAGAATAAACTCCAATAGAATCTAAAAAAGGGATTCATATTCCCTAGTGTGTCACCTTGGGTTGAACCTATTCTATTTTTTAAGAAGAAAGAAGGATCAATGAGACTCTACCTTGATTATCGAAAACATAACATGATCACTATCAAGAAAAAATATTTTCTTCCCCACATTGATGTCTTATTCAACCACCAATGAAGATATAAATTATTCTCCATTATTTATTTTTATTTAGGATATCATCAATTAATGGTTAAGAATGAGGATATACCAAAGACGACATTCCATACAAGGTATGGACACAACTAATTTATAATGATTCCTTTTGGTCTTATTAATTTCTCTTTTATCTTCATGGATCTAATGAATAGAGTACTTAAAGAATATCTTGATCAATTATTGGTATTCTTTATCGATGATATTAATTTATATTTTAGGAGAAAGGAAAACATGAAGATCACTTGAGAATTATACTAAAGACCCTTGGAAAAGATAAGATTTATGAAAAATTTACCAATTGTGAATATTAGCTACAAAAATTTTCATTTTTTGGTCACATAATCTCAAGAGAGGAGATATCTATGGATCTATAAAAAATAGAAATTTTGAATGTTTTCCTATACCAACAATATTAACTGAGATCCAATGTTTTTTTGGTCTGGTTAGATATTATCGATGTTTTATGAATTATTTTTCACTGCTATCTAATCTACTCACCAAGTTGACTCTGAAAAAATTTAAGTTCATGTTGATGGGGGAATGTGAAGAGATTTTCAAGTTTCTAAAAAGAAGATTATCCAGTTCACATGTGCTCACACTACCTTGTAGTGGAGAAAGGTTTTTGGTCTATAGTGATGCATCCAAGAAGGGTCTGGGATGTTTTCTCCTGAAAAATGATATTCTTATAGCTTATGCCTCGAGAAAATTGAAAATCCATGAGAAAAACTACTAAATTAGTGATTTTGAGTTATCTTTGGTAATCTTTACATTAATGATTTGTGTAATTATCCTTATGGTGAAAGGTTTTATATTTATACTGATTCAAAAATTTTAGTGTATATTTTCACAAAAAAAAAGATCTGAATATGCACGAAAGAAGATGGTTGGAGTTGATTAAAGATTATGAATACTCAATACATTACGACCCTAGGAAACAGAAAAGTGAGTAATATGATTTGATTTGAAAGGATCATTCTAGCCTATCCATGAGTAAGGTTTAAAATGATCCAATATTTCTGGATTTTTGAAGGACAGATCTTGAAATTCTAATATAAGGGGATAAATCTTATTTGTCTCAATTAAATATTCAACCATCTAAACAAGTGAAGTTTAAGGAGGCATGGATGGAATATGTAGAGATACAAAATAAGGTGACTAATTTTCATGAATTTAACCATTATTGTGATGGAAAAATAAGGTTAGGTAACTAGTTTTGTATTCCACCCATACCATAATTAAAGAAGTAGTTGTTGGATGGTGCTCATAGTTCTTCATTCTCTATTTATCTTGGAAGCAAAAATATTTAAAGGGACCTAAAAGAGTATTTATGGTTAGATATAATGAAAATACATGTTTAAGAATATGTCTTTCAATGCTTGGTTTTTCAGAAAAATTAGTTTGAGAGATATAATTCTAAGGGGGTGTTACAACCATTACCCATACCAAAATAGAATTGTAAAAAAAACTATGGACTTTGTCTTTAAACTTCCCAAAACATCTAAAGGACATAATGATATACAGGTTATAGTTGATTAAAAAAACACATATCAAACTTTTTATAACATGATACAATTTCATGGTGTGTATAATTTTCATGCTTTGTACCAATTTACAACATCATACCAATAAAGGTTTCACTTTATATAACCAGTTCATGATGTGAAAATGATCGGTTGGAAAATTCCATAGAAACATCTAGAAAAATACCTCAGGTTAACCTGGACCCCAAAGAACATCCTCTTAAGCCATTTTAACAATTATACTCAATCTCTATTAGTTCCAAAAATCATGTATTCTCTAACTTTAGGTTATTTTACCAGAAACACTCTTCATCCTCAGAAGTCCCAAAACTCTCCCATATAATGGGGAAAATGAAAATATATATGAGAAATAACTGAAAGAAAGTAATGAGATTCTGAATAAGTAATTTTTTTTTGAACATGAACATAATCCATCCATATGAGGAATTTTTAGGCTTTTAGAAGAACATATCCATAGTGTAACAAAGGAAACATAAAATTATTTTTTCATAGATAAAAAACATCCTTGCAAAAGAATGTTTCAATGATACCACCCATGAAGGGATCATGAATTGGATTATTTTTTATCATGAGTTCATTCCCCCAAAAGATACATACATACATACATACATATATATATATATTCAAGTATAAATAGTGAAACATAAACCCTCTTTGGATATATCATTTTTAAAATGGAATTTGAAATAGAAGTTAAAACCAAAATGAGCGTTTAGAAAACATTTTTAACATTGATATAAAAGAATATGTTATACATCACTTAAAGAATTATTTTCAGAAATATGAATTGAAAATTATTTTAAAATATTAAACATAAAAATAATATTCAATAATATATCCTTTAAAATGAATAATATTTTTCCTGGATAAATGTGGAGAGAAAGACAAAAATATATGAAAGTGAAAGGGGAAAAATAAATTTTTAATATTTTATAAAATGTATTAACCAAAACTGATATTGTGAAAATATTAATAAATATTTATGTATATTAAACTTATTTTTTACAATTATTCATATAAAATAAAATAAAATAATAAGGTTAAATAACCCAAGCATTGAAGAATAATTTTCAAGATATAACATTATAACTCAAATAATAGGACTTGAGTTTTCAAAAACACATACTACTGGGGAGACAACCATATTTATAACTACATGAATAAAGAAACATTATTTGGATTTAAAATATCATGTAAAAAATTATTATGATAATATATATCCAAGGATATTGATTACACAATACAATAATACATGGTGCATAACATGTAATATGTCTCAAATAATCAGAATTAATACTAGAAAAACACTTGTGTCTTCAGTAACACTATAATCAAAACCCCTAGAAATATAGGAATTGTAATTTAACATAAAATAAATTAATTAAAATATTATTCATGATATTATATCTCATATAGTTTGTATATGCTCCATATAAATGAAATTACATGCGTAATACCAAATATGTCTCGTAGAATTTGAGATGAAAAACCCTTACATATTTTCCTGAATTTCACAAACATAATTTAACCTCCCATATATAAAACATATATATCTTAATAAATTGATTAATATCCTTAACAATATTTATTTTCATCCATACATTTAAATAATTTTCATTCTCTACATGACTTTTTCAATTTTCCACATCAGGTGTTTGTAGTTTTGATTGTTTACAATAGTTTCACAATAGCAGTGTCTGTATTCATTTTTCATAAAAAATCATCATTAATAGGTAATAAAGGTTAAATAATAGGATATTTTATAATTATTTATGTTTTTACAAAATCCTTTCATGTGTGTTTTAGTCTTTATCCTTGAAGATGAAATTAATAATAATCTATTTCAATGATTTTTAAAAATCGAAGGGATTTTTCCTAAATGATGAATAAAAGGTTTATATGACCTCAAAACAATTAGATGATTATGATATAGTTATGATATGGTTTAGTTGTAATATCATTATAACATAATCATAATGAAATTATTTATTGTTTATTAGTGTTATATATCAGATTTTTAAGGAAATATAATAAGAATTATTTTATATAAAAACATTACACAATTTAAATAAAATATTATCCTCATATTACACTTATTTTAAATGATTAAATTCAGGATGATCATTTATTGATCATATAATTAGTAGTTTCTCGCATTTTCTAATAATAGAACCTTAATTATATCATCAATCATCATATTTACACTTTAATACCAATATTATATCAATATTGGTAAGGTAATGAAGGAAAATGAATCATGTTGTTTTGGGGACACGGTTGTCCAAATGAAGAACGTATCAAGATTTTGTTTTTCATAGTTGATGGGGTATGTGAATAATAAAAAATAATACTCATAATATATAAAAATTAAAGTACATAAATGGAACCAAAATAATTATATCTGTGTGGTTAGAATAAATTTTGGACAAGATAATTATGAAGAAAAACTAAGTAATTGTTGATTTTCACATCAGAGACTTGAATAATCCTTGTAATTTTCCTCGACAATAAAGGATTTATGCAAATTAATGGTTAGAAAAAGCCTTTGAAAATTGGATATGGTTCTTGAAGTATATATTTAATTGGTATTAAAAGGTAAATTTGAAGTAAATTTGGGTCTTGTAGTGAATAAGATGACATCCTTTTATTAGTAAAGATAAGGGTAGTTTTGGGAGTAACCCTTACATTTTTCAATAATGTAAGGTTACTATTAAAGTTTCAAAGGCCAAAAAATTTACCCAAGAGGAGGGAAAATTATTTGGGGTTTTAAATCAACTCAATCACTCCTTTATAATATTTCATGGACTTTTATGGATTTTTTTAAACTTTTTTGTTTTACCCTAATTTACTCTTACCTTGGTAATTAATTTCTAATCTTAATAATTGGTTTTATTGAAAAGAATTATGATTTAAATTTTTAGATAATTTCATACTTATAAATTTAAATTTTAAAATAATTTTATCAAATAAAATATCTAATGTTTTGAAAATAAGATTTGGAAATAATAATAAAAATTGCGTAAAAACAGTTTTTAGAGAAATAACAGTTTATGATTAAAATTTATATATAACATAAAATTATATTGGCTACTAGTTTTAAAGAAATAAATTTATTTTTCCAATAATAGAATAATTTATATCAATATTCCATGTAAATGTTGAACCAAATCTCTCTTGAAAAATATTTGATTTTATGATATGACCAAAATCAGTTTTATATTAATGTAACACTTAAATTACTTATAAATTTTTTCCCATAGGTTTTATAAGTTCAAAGGATATTATAAAATAAATAATGTTACTAATAAAATTCATATTTAATTATTTAAATGGTTTTATGTGTTTCTAATTCATTCTTATATAATGGTAAAGTCATAAAAATTACATGCTTCATGAAAACGACATTTTTCGACTAAAATATGGAATTTTATAAAAAAGATCAAAAATTCAAACTAAGTAAATTTTGATATGAGTAATTTAAACATAATGTAAATTTTACTTAATTTCATATTCCAAAATTTACAAATTTATTTTTGAATATAATCCTGAAATATAATTGACAATCCATTTTAATTGCAAAATGAAATTTTCAAATATTAAATGTTATTATTATTATTTCATATCATTTACCAAATAAACTATTATTAACCAATTAACTATATAAAATATAATTTATCACTAATAATATTATTCTTGAACTAGCAATTCATATAACTTAAAATGAAATTATAAGAAAAATACTTTTTCAAACAATAAACTATCTTATTAGTCATTTTAGGTAAACTAATTGAATCTCCTTAATATTAAGATTTTACATTATTTTATATATATAATTCACAATGTTTTCACTCTTATTCTTTCCCTCTTATTCATTTACTATGTTTTCAATGGTTATACATAAATATTTATATTTTATCATAATATATCATGGTTTTTTTTAAGTTATGTGGTTCATGAGGAGAAAGCTATTAAAAAATAAAGAAATTTGAAGGAAAATATATATATTATAATTTTTAGGTGTTAAATTATCCCATTTAAATTAATTAAATCCTCATAATTTGAATCATAAGATTATAGTATTTTTTATAAGTAAATCTTAATTAACCATAGACTACTAGATGATCATTGGTTTATTTAAGATGTTTAATGAGATTTTTATAAATGAAAATTATTATATGTTTTTTATAAATAAAGCTTTTACATTCCTGGTTTTATATAAAATTATAATATTATTTAAATCATGAGGGAATAACTTTCTAAAAACCTTCAAAATTATTTATATAATAATCATTTCATCATGGTTTTTTATTTATAAATCAATATACAATAGTTGGTGAAAAATTGCATGACATAAGACTCAAGAATATCTAGAGTTAAAACTAAATATTTGAATCATTTACAGTTGTTAAATATAATTTTTCCTTATTTTCATGGTTTTTGGTGACTATATCCCGTATTGTACCTTTTATTAGAACTTAAAGTCACTTAATTTCTAACATTATTACAATTAAAGGAACTAGTTTTCATAGAATCTCTCTTTCCATTACAATTTTTAATCTGATGACTATCATCAATTAATCTCCCATGAAAGCCCTTTTTATTTATTGGTATGTTTGAGACTTATACAATGTTTACATTGTTAATCACATTTTTTGATTGTTGGTTTGAAAAATAAAAATATTTCCTTCTCTAGCTCTCATTCCATTGGGTATTTCGTTGAGGTAATCTTCACATTCCCACTTATACTCTTGGATACATCTACGTATATCCATTACGAAAACTAAAAGAGTTAACACGATTGATGATCATTTTAAGTAAATTATCATAAATAACCAAAAGAATATTTAAACTCAATATGCCTCACTCTATAACAATATATTATTAGACTATAGTTATTACAACATAACTTATATTAGACTCATTTCCACCTATATCACCCTCATTTTAATAGTTATTTTTGTTTTATTAAACTAGGTTAAATTGATTTTTTTCCTTAAATACTAATTAAAATAATCCTTAAAATGATATTAACCACAAGTTTATATGGTCAAACACCAGTTAATATAAATCTTAATCCCAAAAATGTGATAAATTCTACCATAGATATCATGTATCAATTGTTTTGATGGAAAAGGGACAACGAACGCTTTAAGGGAACCCTCGTGACTAGAACATAAATTCTCTGACAATACCTAGGTAGTGTATTAATTGTTAAGTTGACTTCGAGGTTAAATTAGTTGGTGTCGGGGTCACCATATTTTGTTCTATGAGAAATGGGGTTCTGTTCATTATTGTTCTAAATGTAAACTCTCAAAAGTTCCCACATATGTAACTGGGTATGGGCCTACTTTCCAAAGGCATGCAGTCAACTGGGTTTTAGACCCAATGGAATTTTGAAACTCATATTGGTCAATAGGATGAGAGGTTGGGCGCATCACACCCTTTGTGGGGTTTCTACTCTAGGACTCTCTTATAAATTTAATATATGCTTGTGAATATCTTCTCAATCCCGATACAAAACTGGTTTCATTGAAAAAATAACCCTAGTTTTCATCTCTTTAATGATATAGATATAGAATCGGTTACCCATACAAAATGACTGCAACTTAAATCTATCTTATATATGAAAGAGAAATCTTCTAGAGATTCCATATGTATGTATTCGAGGATCTCCATCTATTTCCCTGGATGGGTTTCTACTTATATGTTAAAGTCTTATAACCATACACATCAAAATAAGCTTCAATTCAAGGAGGTGTATAATATGTCAAGGATATGATTGATCTATTATGAGGAATCATACATATCTTATTTATAGTTGGAATCAAAATCAATGTAGTTCTTCAAACTTGTGTTGTTTAACATCATGAAGAAAGAACATATGTGTGGTTACTAAGGCACCAGGTATTTGAGATCAATCCTCTAACAGGTGTCCTATATATCTTGGTTCTGGAAGAATCATAGTTATTATAGTTCGATCATGCCCTCGACACTGATATCGAGGTGGGTACCCTTGTATGGGGGTAGTCAAATCATGCCACTGATTAAAGATTACACACTAGGGTTTTCCTAATAGGTGTAGATTTTAGTGCGAGTAATATGAACATTGCGACTACCTAATCTTATGTGAGTCATGCACTGTGTGAGAAATAAGGGATAGAAAGTAGTTAGTATCACTGTGTGTGGATAAGACACTTATGTACTGGGACAACCCTTTATATATTTAATAAAGAGATTGGACTTTAAGAAGGAGTCCTACTTATCCTGGTTATAGTAGGAATTAGAGTCATCATAGTTTATTAAATTTCCCAGTCCACTGATTGATGAGGTATAATGATCATCCCATGGAAATGATTGGGACCCAATGGTTTAAATCTCATAGACATGGGGGAATTACACTAAAGTTGATGCTGATTTAAGATCAGGTGTTAGGAAGGAATCGTACATATCATGGTTATAGAAGGAATAAAAGTTCTCATAGTTTAGTTGACCGGGGATTACACACTAAGGCTTCTCTAATATGGGGGGAAAAATCATATTATTCCACTAATGGGGTCGTATGCACATAGGTTTCACAAAAATGAATGATATGATCATTGTAATTCCCTAAGCCCACGTGAGTTATGCTCAGTGTGGTAAACAAGTTATGTAAGGTAATTAGTCTCACTACTTATGTATTCTGGGACTTATATGTTAGGAAACCCCTTTATATGTTTAATAGGGAGATTTAGCCTTAGGAAGGTATCCTATATATCCTTCTTATAGTAGGAATTAGAGTTATTGTATTTCAGTTGACTGAGGATGACACACTGAGGATTCCCTATATGAATGATATGATCTTTGAAACTCCCTAAGAAAATGTAATATATTATTAGTTTGAGAGACAAAGGATATCAAGTAATCAGTCTCATCACCATGGATATAATACTTATTCTCTAAGGAATCCTGTTGGATGTTTATTTTAGAGATCAGGCCTTATGAAGGCATCCAACATATCCTAATTATAGTATGAACCAGAGTTATCATAGTTAGGTTGATCATGAATTAAACACTGAGGGTACCCTAACATCTCTATCAGAAAATACTATAATTTCATGGGATGTCTTCTTGACATGTCCTGGTTGTCTTCCGAACATGCCTGATTACTTGATTGAGAAGTCTAGTTGTTAGCTTAACATTTATGAGGATGTATGTACATGTCCTAATTATATTGTGGACATGTTTAAATTCAACCACATTATCTATTTAAATTTTATAGATTATGTCACAAGACTTGGTTGATGATGTTTGAAAAAAGTGGAAAGATCTATGTTGGCATTTCTGGAGGGTTTCACATGACTTAATCTGACATGTCTGAGTGTCATCATGAGACCTAGAAGTCATACTTAGAGGATGTTGCGATATTTGGTTGGTAATCCAATATGACGTTGCAAGACCTATATGACTACACTAGGGTCACCTTATATTTAGGATACATATCTGTAGACATTTTAAGATAGAGATGGAAATAATGGAGGGCTTTCCCAAACTTAGGCGGCATGCTCGTCGGGTGTTACGTGACTTTCTTGGAGTATCCAAAGGACATCACATTATCTAAATTGTATGTTAAGTGAACATTTCATGTCTGGGGTGACAAGACCTATCATTTTTTCATGATCTAGATGAGTCATGAAAATCACATGAGGATTAGTGTACCTGTCTTCTCATAATATCTCATCCTTTAGTCTTTTATTGCAGTTTTAATTTCATATTTTCTTTAGATTTGTTCAGTTTTTATCTTTTCTAGGTTTCATGAGACCCAATATATATGTGGGATTTACTTCCCATAATCCATTTGAAATTCCATAAGTACTTTGTGTAATATTAAGTAATCACACAAAATTCTTATGCATGCATCATAACCCGTGGATTTATTCCCCTGATTTTTCATGGTGGAATGCTTTTTTGATCGTATAATACTTTTCTCTGAGAAACCCTCATCTGAGATATTTTAGGAGAGAGATAATTTATGAATGATTTTTTTAAGCTATGGGAGTGGGATTTATAGTCCATTCCTCCTCGGTTAAACCCTACATTATTTGGCTCGTATCTAATGAATTTTTTATGGAGTTTGTGGAGGACATAAGGGTCATGTGATTCAAAAAGTGTCATTTTTGGGGTCATATGATTTTTAGTGTTCACGAGTCTATCCCTTCAGTGCCCCATTTATGGTATTTTGACCAATTAAAGATGTATTTCTTAATCATGAGGACATTCCAAGGTGATCTCACAATGTCAGTCCTACATGTCTTGGATCCTTCATGAGACAAAAATGCCTTCTAGGAGGCTTTCATACGATTTTATGTGAATTTCCAGATACATTCCATGAGAAAAAGTTGGCTTGTGAGGGGGTTTTCATGAGATTGTGCTATTTTGTTGATGGGGGTTTTGAATGATCAATTGTGGTAAACATATTTTCCCCTCTAAAGAATATCCCATCATTTTCCTTTTTATTTCCTTATTTATTTTGAAAGGGTATGTTATCTCGTGAGTTTGTATGAGTGTTGTAGAAAACAACTGATATCCTTATCGGTGATGTATCACATGACCAGAAAAGGGACCTATATTAATGTGTGAGAATTATTATAGAAAATCCATTCTATTTGTCTCTAGAACCAAATAGGTAGTGCAAGACTATCTGGACATGTCTGAGTCCCTTTGTGTGATGTGGATGACATGTCTGTAGGATCCTTATTAATAAGGAAGACATGTCTCTTGGGCCTCCATGGTTTCTCACAAGATTTATGGGTTTTTTTAATTAGTTTTATGACCACTAGAGTCTCCCATATTTATTTTATTTTCTACTTATTTTCCTAATATTTTTTGATGGATTGTCAGGAATCATCATATTGACAAGTCATCTGATCCCAAGGAACTCAACTGGAAGTTGTCACATGACCAATGATCATTTGGAGTGCCTTTGTAAGATCAAGGAGACATTTTCAAAGGGGGTTTGTGGGGTATCTCATAAGGTTATCTGTGTTCTTGTAATTTTTTCATGACCTCCCAAAGTTTATGTGATCGGGTATCCTATTGTAGGTTACACGATATGTGTGATCTTGGTCACCTTATTCTTCCTTTTCTTTGTAAGGAAAATAATAACCTCATTTAGTCATTTCTATCGTTGTGTATTTTCTGATTCTCATTTAGAAAGAATCACCCCCCCCCATGAGTGAAGTCTTTGGGGAAAATTTATTGGTTCTGAGGAATGTAAATACTAACTTGAGGCTTTGGTGTTATAGCCATTTGGTGCCTTGAATGATGCTTGGTCTTTCGGGTGACTTTTGGCATTCCACATAAGTCTTTATAAATAGTGATATGAGGGGGGATTATTCACCAACTACCCAAGCTTCGTATCTCTTGTGCCCTATCTTTGTTATTTGACCATATCAAAATACTTTCCCATGAGAACTACCCGTGAGACCTATCTATGATACTGTTTTGCAGGAACTGCTTTGCAAGGTTGGATTTTCCTAGGAACTTGTTTGTATCAACCAAAAATTTGTTTTCAATAATTATTCAAACCATGTCCATAATGATTCATGTACATCTTTTAGGGTTTATTTGTATCTTCTTGATTGTTTGTATAACCACATCAACTATTTTATGGATCACGTGACCATGTCAATTTCATGTGATCATGAGTCTATTGAGGGATCATGCTATCATGCAATGTTCAACAGATTTATATAGTCCATGAGATCATAATAAGATAGTAAATTTATGAGTCCTTCATGAGATTTTTAATAACTTTGATGATTCATGCGATGCACATGATGCAGCTGAAGTTATGCATTTCTTTTGATGGGATTTCCACTTGTTTGACATGTGATTCTTTATTTTTTGCATATGGATTCTGTCACTCATAATAGTTCTTAAAATACTTAAAAATATAATGATATTTTAGTGATGGAACATTGGTATGCTATTGTAGAAACTTTAGATCCTACTTTCCATTATTTTTTTGGGTTATTTCAGACGAGTCAGACAGAATGAATGGGAGGGAAATGCAGGGAATATTACCTTTCGAATTCTATGCCTCTCTATAGGTTCAGTCTTACCAAAAAACCTCCCATAAATTCAATGAAGTCATAAATAGTTCATTGTTCCTATATTCTAAAGGCCCACAACCCCTTTCAGGAAAACATCCCCAGGTAGGCAACTTCATTACCAAGGGGAAATACCCCAAAGGGAATATATTTACATTCATTCCAATAGAATTTTTTGGTAACCACAGAGAACCCGATTTGGATGTCTATATGTATCATTTCATAATAAAAAAGTTTTCCATCGGGTAAAAGTTTTGGGTGGGTTACCAAATGAGACCTCCAATCAGGGGGAAGTGGTGGAATGGATTGGGGATGTCCTTCCCGGGTGTCATATATTACTTCTGGGTTTTCCACAGAGTTGAAGTGAATCATTATGTATGAGGTTATTTGGAATTTGAAAACATTTTCCTATTACAAAAAGGTCACGATGTTAGACTAGTTCAGCCACTGGAGCCCAGAGGAAAACACATTCCACCTTTTTCAAAGAGAGTTGGTTATCAACCTCTTAAACGTTGAGAAAAAATTTCAATGACCCACACTGGGATAGATTCACAATGAGTTTTTCCCATAAATGGTACTCATGGTATAATGTAAAGAGGACTCCTCCCATGACCCTATATATGATTCAGTTAGATGAAAAATCCCACCATATAAAACCATTTCCTAGTGAAGATATCCAATTCAAGAAGTGGGTGGGACACGTTATCAAGAAGGCTCATTATGAGCTGGTGTTCAAGAATCCAATGGCATATCCTATGATGAAAACTCATGGTGCATAGGGATCTTATTGTCCTATGATTGAAGAATAGAAATTCAACTGTTGGGAATGGAAGTTTTTCCCTAGTGTCGACTAGACCATTCAGTTTTATGGTTTTCTTTCCACGTACCTGAGTGAGTACATAATCCCAGTAAATGAGAAGGGTGGATTTAGGATCTCCACTTATATTATGGTTACTTCGTGGTGGTTGGGAGTTGTTTCAGGTTATCCATCCCCATTTGGCCAAATAGTAGAACCATGTAAACCATATTTATTGTGGAAATGACCCTCACATAATCTCAGGCCCCATCCAAGTGTTATGGGGTTGGATAGGGGATCATTTAGGATGATAGGAGTTCTTAAACAATTAGATAATTCCCAATTTCTATTTCAAAAAAAAAATATAGTGTATTAGTAAGGTAAATGTAATGCCCCGACCCCAGTTACCCAGAGTTGGTGCATTATTTTAATACATTGGCATGATTACAAGGAATCAAGTCCCGAAGAACTGATCGGTTTAGCAGTCTTGGAAAATAGATTACATACATGAATGTTACATTACACTTTATAACATAAAAAACTACATAAATAATCTTTTATGAACACCATTATTCCCTTGTCTTAACCCTACATATCAATCCCAATACACTTCTTGGAATCCTAGGAAAAATAAAACATAAAAAGGGGTGAGCTCAAACGCTCAATAAGGGTAATCAATACAGCGGAAACTTTTATAAATAATCATAAACATTTAAGGCAATGTATAAAACTAAAACAAAAGCCTTTTCAACATAAACTTCATCATCATATGGAAAAAATTAAATAATTCAATTTAATTACTCACATGGATACTCTACTAGTCGAATAATCACATGCAATATCAATAGCCACTTTTATAATGATGGAATGCATAATGTCAGACAATTATAACCACATAGTCAAGGCCTTGTGCCAAGACTACAAATAAGATTTTTTCAAGGCCTTGTTCTAGGACACTAGTTTGTCTCATGAGACCTACCTATGCATCAAGGAGCTATAGCGGGCTCCACCCGTCACTTACTAAGTCCAATTCATTCTTCATATGAAAAGGTTTAAACATAACATAAACATTCGTATTAAAACTGGTAAACGAAATGTCAATACTTTACCCATAAACCATGAATGGTATAAAAATAACACATCCACAGTCAAACATTTCATGAAACCTTCAATACAATATAGAAGATTTGTATTATAATAAATCAACTTCAAAACAAGTTTTAAAACCATTAAAGGATTTTGACATAGATGAAAATGATTTGTAAAAATCTTTGAGAGAAATATCCCTTTTTCATGAAAACATTTAAAAGTCACACAATTAAGAAATGAAGACATTTAAAGACATTTTTTAATCAAAGTGTCCCATACCACTTTGAAACTTTTGGAAGTAATTAACATTTTAAAACATTCATGTCCATTTAAATAAATCCTTAAAACCATTTTGAAAACATGGACATTAATGAGAATGGTTTAGAAGAATAAATCATTAAAACATTTAAAATGATGTTTTAATAAAAATTACCTTAAAAATAATCCCTTTGAAAACTGTTTTATGAAACATTGACATGGATAATAAATATGTCCCAGTAGATACTTACGTAAAAACAACCTCGGATAATAAAGAGATTGTGAAATTAACCCTTGCCAATTTGGTAACTTACGAAACATACACCCCATGAAAGCGATATCATAAAATTAATATGTAAATAAACATAAATTAAATTGTATTACACATAGAATACAATTATGGGCAGTACATACACCTCACCAAAGGTAATAGTGGCAATATGGCATGAATCTCATGGGAATAAGGAGTGGGATGAAAACCCCTTACCTTGGACTTTCCTTTAGTAGAGGGTACGTTTAACCTTCTATATGAAGACCATAGTATGTTATTAAAGTATACCAGAACCATATTAATATTTATGATATCATACATGATTCATTTATTACTTTATACTACCCATTTAATAATAATTTCCATGTTAAATTAACATTTCGGGTAATAATCGCTTTCTTTATCGTACGTGTTTTAACTTGTTACTCTTGATTGTATCACTTAGATCAATATTTAAGTACTTCCAGAATATAAAACATGATTTATATATCATATATATTTAGAACATAAATATGTATAATAGACATATATATGAAATAAAAAGCACCGTTTATGGAGACGGTAGTCTGTACGTACGCGTAAAAGTTGTTTCCGTTTTCATCTCGTATTGAACGGAACTAAGTGAATAAGATATATGTATATATCTACAGTGGTATTATTATGTCATACATTACATACTTATTAGTAATATATATTTTTATAATTGTTGATGAATGGTGAACGTGGAAATGAATCTCATCGCATGGTGGAGACGGTAATCCATACGTACGCACGAGCGTCAATATCATTTCCTTAAAGGTGTGGAATTGTATGGTATATTAATTTTATAGAGACATTAGCATGTTATTTTAATTATTTATATACATATTACTCATCATTATATCCATCCAAATAACAAAGTGTTGAATAACAAATTACACCACGGTGTGGAGACGATAAGCCGTACATACGCACGCATGGTGACATTATCATTCATAAGCTGGATAGGATAATGAATATATTTGTGCCATATTTATAATAACATAATAGTATATATAAGATACTGGATTTATTATTTTATAATTGAAACAACAAATAAAGAGTAAGTAGAAGAATAAGAGAACTTTAAAGAGGGTGGTGAAATCATTACCTCTTCTTCGGGTTCTTCCTTTTGATTTGATCAAAAGGGCTCCTTAGGATGGATGTATGACCAAAGGAAGGCCTCTAGTATGAATTTAGGATATTTTATAGGGTATTTGGTCAGGTTTTGGTTGTGCCAAAGGGATTAGAAGGTGTGAATTAGAGTGAAATGGGAGTGCCCATTTATAAGAGGGGTGAGGGGCACCTTAGGAAAAGCTAGAAATATTATTTTATAATAAAATCCTTTTCGGTTTATAATGGATGGAAAATAAATTATTTAAAGGATAAGGTGGGTATGGGTCTAAAACCTCTCAACCAATAGGTTTTAGACATGTTTAGTTCACCATATTAACCATAACGTTTTGATTTAACTCTTAGTTAAATAGTTTAACTTTTACCATGTCTTCTTGTATTCTTACTCTATATGGTTAATAAACTTACTCTAAACTTCCAAGAAAACCTCAAGTGGATCATTAATGACATATATAATATTATTTAAGACCTTTGGCCGAACCTTACATTTTTAAGAATATTATATCAATTAATAATATAGTATTTGTTTTAAATATTAATTTATGTCAATTTTGACACTATTTGGTATTTTGTTTTTTTGAAAGTCATCACAACATTATTACTTCAAAAAAAATACATTGAATCAACCCTAACATGTCATATTCACCTATAAAATTCGTGGATGTCACAAAAAAATTTGAAATTATATTTATTTTAATATTTATAATACCATTTATTTGATTCTTTCATTAATAAGGTAATTATTGCATCATCATTGTGTCATTAATAACTTTAATTATTTAATCTCAAAAAATTATAAATAAAATAAAATTATGTATGAAATCTTATTATATTTATAATGAATATTTATAGTCGAATTTATCTTATGTATAACCCTATATTAAAAATCGTTTATTTATTAAACTTTGATTTTAACTCTTTTAACTCTTCTTTAAATAAAATAATAATAAATGTCTTAATCTAATCCAAGTGGAACTAAAGGGTCATATTTTATTTCTAAGGTTGTTTTTTTTCGAATTAAACTTATCCAATAGAATTATTACATGTGTTAGGGTAATAATAATTTCATTTTTACTCTTAATTACCCTATTTAATTTTAACCGTGGTAAATAAAAGTAAAAAAGTTACTATTCAAGAAAAATTATTTTTATCTTATTCAACCAAATTTTACTTCCTAATATCAACTGTGTCTCTTGGATTTTTGAAATTCCACTCATAGAAGTGGTAAAATTAAGTTTTAAGTGAATTCGAAAATTCTCCAAAGAGGTGGGTAAAAGACAGTGAAAAGTTCTATAAAACATTTTATATATATATAATTATTATAAATTGAATCCAATAAATTACATTGAAATTACATAGATATTATGTATCTATTTTGACCTAAAATAAATTTAAATAAATAAATAATTATTTAAATAAAAATTCAGTTTTAAATGATAACTCGGTGTTTTTTCACTATTCATTAAAAATTGAACGTTTTCAGAAAAATACCAAAATATCACCATAGGCTAATTTCGATATTACGAATCCAGAAATGAAGTCTATTTTACCAAATTAAAAACATATAATTTGAATTTATTAATTTAAAATTAATTCTCGTTGTCAAAACAAATAGTGTATTTTTAAGAAACAATAACTATCAAAAGATTGACACTTGTTTATATATAATTTCAATATGAAATTAATTCCAATGACCAAAATTGGATTAAAGGGTGAAAATATAATCTAATTATAATTCCAAAACCTTAAAATATATAATTCAAAACTATAAATTATTTTGATTAAAAAAGTTTTTTTCAATTAAAATATAGTATTTTTCTCTATTCACCCAAATATGAAAGTTATCAGAAAAACACTAAAAATTTATTGAAACTAAATTCTTATGTCCTGATTCTAAAGAAGAAATTTATTTTGTCAAATTGAATATATAAAATTCTCATATATTGGATTTAAAAAGGGTTTTCTATTAAAAGGCGGTAAAATTGAATTTTTTGAAAAATAATTCTTTTATCTGAAAAAAAATGAATTTGTTCTTACATTATGTCTAAGAAACTCATAATATGGATTCTAAAATTATAAGGATTATATAATGTTTAAAATTCAGTTAATACTATTCATAACCGCTTTTGAATGGCTAGTTTGTTAAGTCGTGATGCACTTGAGCTCAGTGTTGCGTGTAGTGAAAGTTAATTCATTACATTGAAGAAATAACGTACTATGAAATCTTGGGGTGTTACAGTAAATCTTATTACACTAAACTATTGGGAGTTCAAGGCCTTTATGATTCATCATGAATACTTCTCCTTCAATCCATATGGTCCATTTACCATTGGAAGCACGATGGTTAATGGAAGGGATATCCTTGAGACCCAGGCCCATATACTATCACTCCAAGAGTGTATCCTTTCCACTCACATTTATGGGGACCTTCTCTGTGAATGATTTGAACCCTACCAATTTTGACATTAGTTCATGTGTGTCTAATCGAGATGTTCGTCCAAAATTCATGTTAGATCTGAGGATCACCCGATGGTGATTTCCCAATTTTGGTTTATGTTTAAAAAGGTGGAGACTCAAGAAGAAATAATTCTCCCTCATCACGATGTAGATATAGGTTTTTCCTGGGGTTATACTGATATCTAGACTTGCTCATACCTCAATTGGAAATGATAAAAACTAGTAATTGAAGCTTCCCAACTACCACCAACTATTAAGGATAATCCATGTCCTAGGAATTAGATGTCTTAAAGAGGACTGATATCCTTGAAATCATATCCCAAGGAATTAAGGCATTTTTCATTACCCTCATCACCAGTAGAAGCATCAATTGATGAAACTGTAGTGAGTGTAGTACCAGAGGCTGAATCCACTTCATCATTATCATTTCATATCTCATCTCGGCTGTGGATGTCTTAGAGAATGAAAACATATAGGCTGAGAAATGGGGCATACTGTGCCAATCCAAGTTACCTTTGGAAGTTTTATCCTATATCACTTCCCCACAGGGAATCAATTTTAAATAATTACCTCAAGAGGTCAAATATATTATTTTATACCTTGACCTAAGGTTCGAAAACATCGTGTTTTAGATGTTTTATTCCCCATTGGGTCACTAAATGGTTGTTTAGGGTTTGTTGAAAATTTCCAGGGAAAAACAAGGAAATCCCATCATAGAGGAAGTGGTAAGGCTGAACTAAATACTTTTTTAAACTATTTTGGTTCCATTGTATCTATAATGACATCATTTTTTATTTTTTTGATGTAGTGGGAGACCAAAAGAGACTAGAAAATACCCTCATCCCCTGTATATTCTCCTCAGGGTATGAAAGTTTGAGAGGATTTTAGCAGTGACTGAGGGATTGGTGGTGAGGCATCCCCAGGTTAACTAGACCAGATGAGGGTGGAAACTTCCATTTTCATAACAAAAAAAAAGATATTGGATTCATAACCTTCTAGAGAGTCTTCCCTGGAAGGTAAGGAGAAAAGTAATCTCTCTTCATTGTCATAGTCCTCTCCTCTAGAATACTCAAGTAATTATTTCATTTCACTCTTCTATTGGTTTTTACTATTTTGATACCACATTATGATATGTCATAAATTTTCAGGTCCCCATAGATCTCGCTTAGAGGATCATATATCCACCCCTGAGTATGTAGGAAAGTGTTCATTTTCTTGGAAAAACCCTTTTCTGTTAGGCCCAAACCATCTGGGAGAAAATATGGATGAGGTTCCAAATCAATTGAACCCCTTTCCTATTGAAAATATCCCAATGATCACGCCACTTGAATCAGTGCAAGAGGTTTTATTTTTGGAGGATACTTCCACATGTAGTTTTTCTTCTACGGAGTTATCCTTGATAGAAGTGAGTTTTGATAAAGGTGAATGCTTCTTCAAAAAATAGACACTTTTTTTATTTGTGTCATGTTTCTTAAAATTATATTTACTTCCTAAATCTCTAAATGGTGGAGATAGAGGCACATATTTGGGAAACCAACTAGAAGTTCCACAAACCCACTCATCACAAGAGGGTGTTACCTCTTCACCCGAGGATTGGTTTGGGAAAACAGACCCGGCTAGAAAAGTAATCAAGAAAAGTTTGTTTCTAACATTAGTCATATATTCTACTTATTTGGTGATATCATGAAATTTAACCTTGTGAAGATAAACCCATGTTCCCCTTGTTTTATTGTCTATACAATGATTCTTGGGGGTTCCAGTGTCTACTCTCTTAGAGATTACTTTGACCAGGTCAACCAATATGGAGTTCAGGTACCTTCTTTCTTCATCAAAGTCTATGATAAAATCTCTTCCTACTAGTGAATTATTCCCAAAATATTTTAAAATTCCCATAATGGTCTTAGTTTAGGCCCAAGGTCTACATCATTATACCAGTTGATGTTGTTGCAACTGTAGAGGGAGATATGGACCTTAGTTATAGATACCCCATTGGAAGGGTTGAAGTACCAGTTGGGTCATCATCAAATTATTTTATATCTCTTGGTTATGAGTATTTTCCATATACCACCCTTATTTCCAAGGTGAAGGATGTTGTTTCTATGATGGAGAAGAATCAGTTCATTGAATTGAGGGTGGTATCTGCCAAGTATTCTTCATTAGTGAATAAAAACTGTGATGAATCCTTAAAGGAAGCTTCCCAGCATGCGATAGAGGTTACTTCTCACCAGGTCATAATCAATGCTGGGAAGGTTGAAATCAATCATCTCTAGTTTGAAATTATCCATCTTCAAGAAGATATATCCAACTTTCAACATGCACTTCAGATATCAGATAAAACTATATTGGAGAAACAGGTACTTCTTGATGAGTTCGAGATGGCTATTCTTGATTCCATCACTCTGGTAAAGAAATTACAATATATTTTTGAGGTGGAGATTAAATATATTGATCAATTATGAAAATCCATAACCTCTCTAGAGTAGAGTCTTGTAGAGTTCAATGACTCCTCTGAGCACGTGCTATGATGAGATTGTAATTTTGAAAATTTTCCTTGGATTTAATATTCTCGGGAGAGAATCTAATATGTGGAGATTCCTCCTCATGTATACTATCAATGAATGGGTATTCTGAAGTTTTAATTTTTCATCCAGTTCTCTTTTATTCATGATGTGAATGATATTTCACTGATTGGATGTTTCATGAATCATTAATGATACTCATCGTTTGTATCACATCAAGTAAAACTAAATTCTTGGAGTTGAATGTTTAAATTATAAAATATTCTCCCTGATATATGCTCATGAATTCCCACCAACATCTGATTCCATATTGAAATATATCTTCCAAAAACCTTGAGATCACCTGATTCATAAAAGGATAATTTTGGTAGAATATATGTCTTGTAGGGTGAGTTCTCTAACTTTTGTTGAAGCTGATAGGCTTGGTGATCGTAGCTTGTTTTTTTATAAGGCCATATGGAGGTCCTAAAAATCATTTTTATTCTTCAATACTATATAATTGTTTTCATATAGTTTTGGGTCTTTTATCGCTAACCTTCAATTGCTTTAGTTTAAGGTCTTTTAGATCATACCTTTTAATCATGGTAGTTTAGGGTCTTTTAGCTTGGACTTTCTATCACTATAGTTTATAGTCTTTTAGCTGAGACCTTCTATTGCTATTTTTATGTTATTTTATCTATAACCTATATATTCCATTCATTTTAAAGACTTTCTACTAATACTTGTCCTATTATTATGGAATATGGGATATACATTGAATAGATGACCCAAAACACCCTAGGATGCTGAGTTCTTCCATGGTGTTGTTGAGGCTTGTGAGGATTAGAGTTCCTTTCCTACAAGGAGAAGATGCCTCTAGATAGTAGATCAAATACCTTATGCATCAATATAAATTTCTAATAGAGGTATCTCCACTTTTTTCAAGGTTCATGGAAGATTTATTGGTGTGATATTGGCTGATGGTGAAATACTAGGAATGTTAGATCAACCTTGATAGTTTGAATGTGGGTGATGTAAGTCATAACCCAAAAGTTTTATCCAAGAAATATGGAAAGGGGTAGACATTTTGGGGTCAAACCAAAACACCATGAGGTTCTAGGTTCTACTATAGTGTTTTCAGGGCTCACAATAATTGGAGATCATTTCCTACGAGCAGGAGATTCCTTTAGTTGGTATGTAAATTCCCTTATCCATTGATGGAATGGTCATAAAATGTTGGTATCCACTTTTTTCTAAGGTCTATGAAATATTTTTGAAGACTAAAATTTTATATGATGAGGTTGGGTATGGAACAAAGGGCTACTTAGGAAGGGTTTTTGAACCCTAGGTTTGTTTATCTCTTATATGAATATCTATCCATATTCCATGTGGTTTCAAATCATGGGATATGTGCCATAAAAAGGTTTATTAATGGAGTGTTTCATCCCTTATTTGATAAATGGTACAAAACCTAGGGACATAATGCTAAGGATGTCAAATATGAATAAATATTCTAGATATGAGGATTCTAAATCGTGGAAAAAAGTGTTCAGGTTGTGAGGATGATGTGGGATAATCATGTTGGGAAAGGTCTAGAACACACTGAGGTGATGATTTCTTCCATGGTTATTTTAGGGATCACAAGGATCAAAAATCACTTTATACAGAGTGGTGCATTTTTTTATGACCATAGGCACAAATTCCGGAGCCATAGACATACATTAATAGTCAAGCAAGGGGACCCTTGATGATAGATATCCTTTCCAAGGGATATTTAAGATTTACGGTGATCCGAGGAACTCAAATCATGAATTTTGATTTATAGAGACTGTAATATTCAAGGAGGTTTTGAGCACCCAAAATGTTGTGTCGCCGCCTAGTAAAGACATTATCATGTTAAGGAGATGGGACAAACCATTCCTCTAAATTTTTCTTGGACTGAGGTTCAAGTGATCATACTGGTATTTTAATAGGGCTATAAAGTGAACCCTATGAGCTTTATGACTTATTTATTTATGACATAATTTTTTCCTAAACTCTGGAAATGAGGTGTTTAGAAATTGATGACTTTAATTTTTCTCAGTCGACCTTTTACAAGTTTTCAACCTGAAGAGTTTTATTTCTCTTTTTCTAGCAGTTTAAGGTCTTTTGATTTTGACTATCAATGGATAGTGTTAATGTTCATATATCTTTGACCAATGTTCACAAAATTTGAGTTCATGATGCACATGGACCTAATATGAGTGGGATGTTTCTCATTAGCCTAATTATGATACCCAGGTCCATGAGTTCTCCAACATCCTTCTAATAAGGAGATGAAAATGTTGTAAATCAGGAATTGATGTTCTCAGGTCGTGAGTAATGATATGGTACAATAATTCCTAGTATAGTCTATAACACACTGAGGTGATGAGTATTTACATGGTGATGTTAGGGATCACAAGGACCAAAAATCCATTTTTTTAGAGTGAAACACTTGGTTGATGTCCATAGGCAGATATTCAGGAGCCATATCCAAACATATATAGTAAAAAAAGGGTCCCTTGAAGCTAGTTATCATTTTACAAGGGCCATGGAAGGTTTTTGGAAACCTAATACACTCAATATGTGAAGTGTGATTTATGAATATATGTGCTTAAGAGATTACGAAAGTAACCTAAAACCTATTTGACTGGGGTAAGGCTATTTTTTTCATTGATAATGGATTATAATGGGTGATGGTTTGCAAAGTTTAATGTCATGTAGTGGGGACATATTTGTTTCCATGGAATTTAACTTAATGTGGTACGGATGTTTTCCTTATAGTTTAACATTATGTGGTACAAATGTGGGAACCAACATGAGAGATTGTGCAAGATATATTACATGAAAAAATAATCCATATGAATATTGAACTCTTACATAGTAAAAATTTGGTTTTATAGTTCATACCCTATATAGTCAGGGGATTCTCCTTGCACATGTATGGCCTATTCATAATGATGGGGGAAAATTTTGTTTTATCATAGATAGACCAAAGAATCAGAGATCTGTTCATCGCTACATATCATGTGGAGAAATAAATCAATCCACACATAGTTCTTGAATGGGAAACACTATATGCAGGTATGACCCATACACAGAGGGGAAATGGTTTTCAATGATTGTTGTAGTTGCATCTAGGATGGAAGATCTGGACATCACTATGTATCCAGTGACTACAAGAATCAATCCACACATAGTTATTGAGGAACAATGTAGTTTGAAATCATGATGTAAGGATATAGACTTCCTAATGTGAAACAGGAATATTACGGTTGAACCCATGATGTCAGATTTGGGTGTCACTATATATTTTGTGATGATGGAAATCAAGCGAGACATAGTTCTTGAGAAATATCCCTATATAGTTCTAGACCATATGCAGTGAGGGGGGGATTTTTATGATTTTTTATGTCTAGTCCTAGGATTTGAGACCCATAAATAACTGTGTATATTGTGATGAGAGGAATCAAGTTGTATGTAGTTATGGTAACTCATGTAGTTTAGTATTGTATGGAAAGGACATCAACCTTGAAGTTTAAACATCATGTGGGGAGGAGTCATGGTGTTCATTTTAAGGTATTTCATCTAGGAAAATGGTCACCCTATCATGAACTAATATACCTTTTTCATGTGGGGTGATTCCTTTCCATAATTCCTAAGCTCACGTGAGTCATGTTCTATGAGAGAAACATGGAATGGAAAATGTTTATCATAAAATGGAGGAAATATGAGAAAGTAAAGGGGTATTTTGTACCATGCGGTGGTTGGGATAGGATATAGGATCAAGGGATCCCAAAATATCTCATTAAAATGAGAATAAATCCATACATAGTTTTATAAACCCATGCAGTTTAATGTTGTATGGAAATGACATCATTAATCCGGTTTAATGTCTTATGGTAAGGATGTGGGTCACCAAACCAGGAAGAAGAGGTATGTTGTTACTAGGCCCAAGAATAGATGTCTTGGAACCACAATATATCCTATGGAAATAGGAATCCAAGCACACTTAGTTCTTGTATGATAAGGTTCCCTATGAGTATCTTACTCTCATATAGTGACAAGGGAATTTCATATTTCTTTTGCACAGATCTTTCTCAATTGTCATGAATTGTTGGTGTGACAATGCTTTTCCTTCATTCTGGAATCATAGAGTGAGGAATTCAGTTATACAATTTATCATCTTGCGATAAGTATGGGTAACATTGTTCAATTTAAAGTCTTACTTCCAGGAAGAACTCTGTACATTTTAACTTCATGTGGTTGGGATAAAAGATTCTATGATATTTAAATTCTTATTGATATGATGACCATTGTATAGTATAATTTTATGTGATATGGATGAATCTATCTAGTTTAAAATCATACGACTAGGATGTGAGATACTTCTTGGGAGTTGTGAAAAGTATTCCTTGATAAATCTTACATTGGTGGGGGTGTGACACACTCCTTATATATTGTATCCAATGAGTAAGCTCAATTTTTATAGAACCTATATATGACATAAGGCCCTTCAATTTGGGTGAAGCTTCAGAGGCTTCTTTCCAGGTATCATTAGGGTTCTAAAAGACATCACCAATTATCCTTAGCGAAACAAATGGATTTAAAACTTTTTATTGAAAGCTTGTGCAATCCGATTCTAATGGAATTCAATGTCGAGAAATGTACACAACCTATTCCCATTGAGATACTCCAACTCATTCGGATTATTTTTCTATTTCTCATCATCCAAGTTTTGTCCTAAAATGGATATTATAAGTGAAGGAAGTTTTAATTATATGGGTAACTACCTCATTCTCGTACACAAATGAATATGGTTTTTCTTGTACGGTAGTATGTGTGGTGCTACTTTAGTCCATTAAGCATGAAAGATCTTGTTCGTCCAGGAAATGTTGTCCTTATTCACCATATTTTAAAGTATAGTTGAGTATGTCTTATTAAAGGCCTATATATATCCATTTATCATTGAATGATAGCGATATGAGTCATTGGACTAGATTTGGTACTCCTGGTATAACTTCCTCAACTCTGTTGAATAAAATCCAATTTCATTATCCATTAGTATCATGTGAAAGACTCTAAACTTGGTGATGATATGGGGATTTATGAATTTTGTTATGCTATCCATCCAACCATAGTTGAGGGGTTTCACCTTAGCCCATTTGAAAAATAATTTGGTAGTAGTAAGGATATACTTGAATTGCTTAGTTTTGGCAGGGGGATGTGGCTCTAGAACATACATTCCCCATATAGAAAACGTCCAAGAATATTTACCTGTATGTAGAAATTATAGGGGTTGAAGGATGATGTTTTCATGGATATGGCATGCATGAAATTTCTTAGTGAATTACATAGAGTCTTGTATTGTGGTTTTCCAATAATAACCCTACCTATTGATTTGGTGGGAGAGCCCAGTCTCAGACTGATGAGCACCATAAGAACCTTCATGGAATTATTATATGATGGTGATAATCTCTATTTATTCTATGAATATGAGAATGATTCCATATATTCTTTGTTTTTAGAGGTATTTCTACACATTAGGACTATCCCACAGGGTAAAATGTTTTGATCATCACCGAATATATTCCCTTCCAGCTTTTCCTGTTGAGAGAGTCCAATTTTGGAGATAAGAAATTATGGGATCCATCCATAAATATGTAGATATTTGTTTATTATTATTTTTGGGAAGTTAAGAACTGATTGATTTATTCCATATCATATATAGTGATCGATTAGACCATCCTTTGGTGCATGATATAGAAGATTTCTTCCTTCTGATTAGGGTCTTCCAAGATGGTGGTTGTTTTTTAAAATGTTCTGACACAAGAATTATGTGGTCGAGGAACATGATTTAATGTGGGATTAAAAGAGAACTCAACCATTATACCCTTGATGTATCTAGTGAGATTTCATATTCTTCCTTTTTGATGGAATATTCTATATTGATCTACTTTATAACTAGATCTAAATCCCCTTTGATGTTTCGGTATGATATTTGAAAATGTAGGGATAATTATATGCCAGTAATGATGGATTGGTATTCTAACTCATTATTTGTGTAGCCTTAGGATATTGAAAATGATTAAGGAAAACGTTATTTGTTCAGAGAAACAAATACAATCCTAATCCGACCGGATTGAATCTCAAGTTTTCTATTATCTTTCAGATATGACTCTGGGAGGTTCCATAAAAATAGTATCCTATTTCTGTGGAGTGTCATTGGAATAGAAATCCTCATCATTTCAAAAATCGATGTCTACTGGTGTGATTTACAGAGCAGGGTGTTCCACGATAAAATCATCTAGAGCATGCACTTTCACTAACTGTTGTGACACAAAATGAATGTCATATAGTTATAGAATGATAGTCCATTATCCCAAATTACAAATTAGTGTGGGATAACTAAGGATATATTTTAACATATCAATATGAGATACCAACTGTACTTAGTGGTACTTAAATTAATGCATCATCTTCTCCACTACAAAGATAAGTGTGAGGATGTTATTTTGACATTTGAGTATCGAGTGTTAGTACCTATCATCATTTTAATAACATAGGAGAGATTTTTCTCACTCCCCACAACATTATTCTATGTGAGGAGGGTCACCAGCGATCATTCCATGGTGTCCATATATAGGAAGAGGGGCTTTCCTTCCACCAGTGGGGTCAAGATCGTCTGGTGTAAAATAAACTTATTTAGAATCTTGAAGGTTTCTTGGAAATCATCATCCCATTGGTAGGTGATTCCCTTCTTAATTATTTTGGTGAAGGAGATATCTTCTTTAACCAAATTGGCTATGAAATACCAAATGTAAGTCAGGTTCCCTTGGACCCCACCCCCCTATTTCATTGAGATTCCCAGGGGTGACATTGCAAGAATATAACTAGTCTTTTTAGGGTGAACCTCGATTCCTCAGCAGTATATCACAAAGCTATGGAACTTCCCTAATGTTACCCTAAAAGTTCATTTTAGTGGATTTATATTATTATTGTTTTGTTGTATATTGTTGAGGACTATTTGAAGATCAATTAAGGGATCACTTCACTATTATGATTTGAAGATTAGGATATCAAAATAACATTTGGATATTCTTACAAATAAGGATTTGATGATATGATGCATGGTACATTGATAGGTGGCACAAGTATTCCTTTAGCCACATTGTAGGACTTGATAATAGAATATCCCTTATGGTGATATGAAGGAAATGTATTCCACATATTTAGGGTCCATCTTTATCTGATTTTATCCTGAGTACCAGTTCATAAAGGAAAGGTCCTAGAAGCCAATAGTTGAAATAACCAAGAGATCTTTGATCAGCAATAGTAAATAATCCTTTGGGAAGTGTTGATTAAGGTCACTAAAATCAATAAAGACCCTAATCTTCCTATTATTATTCTTCATATTAATGATTTTGGAATGCCATCTTGGGTATTTTACTTATTGAAAAAATTTATATTAGATCAATTATTCAACTTCTGCCTCTACTTTGGTTGAATGAGAAGGGTGAATCATCTTTGATTCCAACTTGAATCCACTTTGGTCATTAGGTATGCAGAGATGGTTTGTAGCCACATCTGGAATCACTCTGGTCATTTTTTTTATAATTCTAAGAGAGCACATGTCAGTGTTGATTTAGAAATGTGATGTAAATATCTTTCTCTTCGATATGCATGGAGGCACTAATCAGTGTTTCCTGAAAGCGTTCTTCTATTCCTATATTTGCATTCTTAATATCGTAAATGGTGGTGGAGATTCCCTCCTCCAATATAGGTGGTCATTCCTAAGGTCATTCTATTCTTCTTCCACTTCTAATTCTAGCGAGAATTTTCAGATGAAGTAGAAAATCTAGGGGCATATCTTTCACTATCGAGGTGAGAGAGGCCATAAAAAATAAATTATCATCCCCTACTATCAAATACATTAAAAAAGTTTTTAGAACTGCTTTTCTTTAACATTGTTTTTTGGGGATATAAGGGGATTGGACATCTAAGATCAGGTCTATTTCCACAACTAAATTTATAGGGAGCACATAGTCACTATTGAGAATACTAAAGGTATTTTTAGGGGCATCCCCCAAGTCATTGTAGGATGAAACTTGTATATCATCATCCACCATAATAGGTTTTCCTTCCCTTTTTTAGAAACATGCTTCAACATATATGGATTCGCAAGTCTCAAAGGGGGAACTGTCACCATGTAATATGTTTACCTCTCCATAAATGGGGTAGTTCAAACACTGATCGAATGTTGAGGGTACTACCACGTGGCTATGGTGGAAGGTCATTTTGAGCAGGACATTGTATACAGTGTCTTCCTGTATAACCATAAACTCAAAATTGTATGTGAGACTCCCAAACTAATATTTGATCATGATCTTCCTCAGAGGACTTTTCCCATGCTTATCATACCCTTTAATGGTCATCTTTGTGAGAGAAAAACCCCCTTATATATATCCCAAATGTTGAAGGGTTAAAATTAAGATGAGGTTGATCCTAGAATCATTTTCAATCAGATCCCTCTAGATGTCAAAATTATTGAGTCTACCAGAAACAAATATGGGCCTAACGTGTCCTTGGATGACCTCTTCTTGATCCTAGTCTATGAATGAGATAGCGATATGTCATTATGATGGCATGGTCTCCACCAGATAAAATGTGGCTGCAGCGATTTCTGTATCAAACTATTGTCAGCTCTATAGGGCTTTAGAAAATTCCTCACTAAGTTCAATTGAAATATGGAGGATATCTAAGATTAACATATTGGCTAGGAAAACTTCCAGATGTCTCAAAATTTCATACTTCTGTGCTAAATGTTAGATCTTCCTATGGTAGGGATTATCCTTATTATGTGTCTTGGAAGATAATTCATTTGAGGTAGATGGACCTAGTTGTTGTGAAATGGTAGAGATAGAATCATCTTCTAGTGGAATAGGTCATTTTAGCCTTCCCTATTGTCTGGTATGATCAGATAATCACACCCCCACCAAACGGTCATATATGACAACTGGGTGCAAACAACCACTACAGGGTTCTAGAACATCTCTATGTCTTTTTTGGGCCTATTGGAGTTCTTTCCCATGAGTCTTAGCTTCATATATGTCCAATTAGGAATATGACTGAAATATTGGGTCTGACCATGCCTGTTTTATCCTCTGTATCCTCAGTTCATGTGCATTTTCACTCATGCTCCCCATATGGGTGAAAAGAACTCATACTTGGGGTAATATTCATCATCAAATAAGGTTTATATCAAGTATATCATGTAAATAGAAATAAATATGATCCTTTCTTCTAATGAGGTTTATTTTTGGTGGGCTGGTGCTTGTTCTTTGTTTTTTGTAGGGAAGAAATTTTTAAGAGTTAGAGATTTCATTAGAGAAGAATATGAATCTTCCTCTATCACTTCCTTGGTATGATTGTCACGTTCACCCTTGGGAGACATATTTTAAGTCACCCCCTTGGTGATGGAGCTATTATGGGTCTTAAAATCTATGATCTCAGTGTATCATTATCTTGGTCAACTATATTTCAAGTCATCCAATTGTTGAATGTCTACCCACACCTGGCCATAACATTTTTCCAATCACCTTTTTCTTTTTACTGTGGTACATTTATACATTCCACATTCTTTGGAGAATTATCCAATGTTACCTTTTTGGAATCAATCATGGCTTGGATAAAGTCTTTTAATATGAATAAATCCTAAATTTTATGACCCAGCCTCATATATAAAGGAATGTAGTTGGGATGGTCGATGAGGTTGACCACATTGGGCTTCCTGCACCATGTAATCTTGAGCAGGTTATTATACCTAGATATGGGGAAATAAATAGGGACTTGATCATTTTTGGAGGAGTATATTTTATTCATTCATTCCTCAAATCTTGGGTGACCTTAATCTCTTACAACTTCTAGTTGAGGGTGATTTTGTGACTTCTTCTACTCTGAAGGAGGCGTTGGGAAGTTCTGGACCTTCCTATATGCTTGAATGGGAATTATTACTGGTTTGAAGGTAATTGTGAAAATTTATGATTTTCTAATATTTTCTCTTATGTTGGTGGAATGAGTCAATATTTATCTTGTAAATGGAATCTTAAAGACATTGAACTATTTTTGTGAACTCATGGAACCTTCCTTGATACTTCATTGGGATCAAAGGTGTCTACAACTTATCCTAGATATTTTAAGTACATAGTTCCTACAATATCTCACGTTATAGATGAAAGTTGAGTGAATAGGATAACCTTTCCACCTATCTATGAATTTAGAAACCCTCTCATTTTCATAGTTATTGTAGTTCATCGGGTCAATGATTTTCAATTTCCTCAGAATAGAGCTAAAATAGTAAATTAATTGACAAAAAATATATTCTCATCCTATAAAAACCATGCTATAAGGATGATATATAAAACAAAGGTTGGTCCTACCAGAGTCTATACAAAACACCACATCTTGGTTGCCTCCTGTTGATAGTGAGGGCCCATCATCGACCCATATCAGGGAAAGAAGTGTGTGAGATGTTGTTTGGGGTCTCCCACACCATCAAAGGTGGAGAAGGTATGATTTCCAAAATTTATTTTAAGGAACTTTTATCCACCCATTTGGGATATGTCCTCCTCTCAAGATTCACAAGTGTGCATCTCCCTTCCATGGATTCCATTTGAGTATATCGATACTTGATGGTGTTGAAAAATTCTCAAGGTAATACTATTTTAGCTACCTCCTATCTATAGGGTGTATTTGGGGACTAATGAGGTGGCCCTTTTTTATCTCATACTGGTTCTCAATTCATGTGAATATGAGATGATTACCCTTGTGAGGGAGAGTATTTCTCCATAATAGAGGGAAGCCACTATTATTTTTGACTTCCTCGTTAATATAGACCAACGGCATGGATATGGAGATAGTCTAATTCTCAAATTCCACTCTTGTAGCTAGATCATCTTTTGGAGGGAGAATATTCATCTTTTCTTAAGGATGATGCATAGTATGAATATTTGTCATAATTAGATCCTTATTGAGCTGTATGGGGGATTGAATCTCAATCTAATATTAGGAAAACTATTTTTCTATAGAAAGGATTTTCAGTTCTCTTGGGAAATTATTGGGATGTATCCACACATTTCCCTTTATCTATTATAGTGTTTTGTCATAGAGGTGGAAACTCGATATTCAGAGGTGACAGATTTTGGAGCCTCCTTTAGTTCTAGGTGCATGCAGCCTCAGTGGGTGTATCCAGATCATCGTCCTATCAGGGTAGGTTTTTTATGTTGTGACCCTCTATATATATATCTTTATCCACATTATTAGGTGTGTTGGTGGTGATAAAATTTATAGAGGTGTATTAGGAAGTGGTTTTTGTCCCATTACTTTCAACATAACAGGATGACTCTCTACTTCCTGAATAAGTGTCATTCCTTGAACCCTTGGCCATATTAATCATTTTTGGATTGTGACCCCAGTTGCATTTGGTTTCCTTCACCATACGCCCCTCCTATCATGGATTGTAGGTGGTGACCTAGTGGGAGTTTCTAGTAAGGACCTCCCAATGGGCCCCAAATAGTAGATGTTTGTTCTTTGGTAGCAGAAACATATGGGTTATAGACCATAGATATTTACCTACCAACCTATATAATACAAATTCCCTCTGTTGTGATGATGATGATGATGATTCCCATATCCCTGTGATTTGGGGATAATTCAGGGCCACATTTGACATTGATTGATCATGTTTTTAGGAAATAATTATTCCAATCGGGGATTTGATGACTCTCGAGATTGGAATTGAGATATAAATACCCCCATCCTAGTGGGATAAGGTTGGTATGGAACAACTATTTATTTCCATAAGACCCCCTCAGAGGATGATGAATCAATTCATGGCGAGTGGGATATAAATTCCCCCAGCCCTATGGGCTAGGGTTTATTTTCAACTACTACTAATATTTATGGAACCCTTTCAGGAATATAATATCTGATAGGTAAAGGTAATGTTAGATATTCCACCAACCCGATGGGCTACATTCACTCCTGAAAGGATACTACAATAGCTGCTAATACAACCTATTTGATGTGGAACATATGTGCTCATTTAGGAGTTGGGTGCAATGGAACCCTATGATGGGATTTAGTTTCAATGGGAAGTTTTCAAGCTGATCACAACTTTGGATTTCATGTCTAAAATGAATTACCATTATTTAGAGGGGCCCAGTTCAAAGCATTGTGGTATTTCCACTTACTTTGTTTTTGATGACTTGGAACCATTAAAGTAAGGTAATTCTATTATAGTGACCATATGGCTCAAGCATTACCTGATCACCTGATTTCTCCTAAGTCTATGACATTAAATGAATCCATATATGAGGTTTTTTGTTGTTCTTGGGACATATTGAAGTGAAATTATCCATATTTATCCCATATTAATATACGTACATTTGGAGATGATCTGGAAGTTAGTTGGAGGATTTTTATGATGTGGAGATAAAAAATTGCATAGGCATTTGTCATTCTCCTCCAATCATAGGTTCTGGGCTATAGTAAAGATGGCCATATCTAGCTGAAAACATAGAAAATTGATGATCTGAATGTGATATTCATTTCTTGGATAAGGTAGGTGTCTATCCTTTAGTCATTGATGAGTATCCCACATATTGTTTTTAGATAAGGAATGAAATCATTTTCTATTTCGTTAGGGATATCGTCGTCAAAGGTAGAAACGGAAAAGAACATGGTGGTGAGGTTAATTCTAGCTAAATCACTTCATATATCATTGAATACATCCTCATCATCAAACTTACCTCCTTCCATCTGACTATAACACATAAGATTCTTCTTGGGGTTTCCTACTGACCAGAGTGGAGTTTTGATAGAAGTTGATGGGGAACTATATACGGTTGACCCTGATGTTTCAAACACCTCTCTATATGAAGGCGTATGGGTTTTTATTACCTATCTATAAGAATATTTCTTGTAAAGGAGGAGATTTATTTTTCTGTAGAATATGTCACCATGGAGAGTTTGACCATGGAATATGTCATTATTTGAGTCCCTTCAATCCATCTCCACATTTCCATGAGGTGGGCTATCATGGTAATGGTCATCTTCAACTTTGGTTGAAGAGTTGATAGACCCTTAGGTTGTTAAGAATGTGTCATGAAAGACCTCAAGGATGTTTTTATTGTGAATATTATGGATATGTCCCTTGTTATATGTTATGGATGGAATATAAGGACATGCCTTCTCAAATTGTGCAGTAATATGGGCATGTTATATAATGGTTGTTGGACCTTGTTGATAACCATATAGTGTTATTGGAATATGATACCACTGCTAGGAAGATGTTGGGATATTATAATAAGATTATTTATTACTGTAAATATTATGAGCCCTCCCCAAGGCATGTTCCACTCTCACTTGGTGAACCTCATTCAAGATGGGGATATGATCATGATCCTAATCCTTTGAAATATATCACCAGTCTTTACTGGTAGGAATATGGTCCCATCTTGAGGCATGTGCCTCTCTCTCTTGGTGAACCCTGGTTGTAGTCGGAGTATGATCCCAACCTGAATATGCGTCCCCCATTGGAATATACAGACGGAACCCCTGAATGGGAGAATAGATATGAGCGTTCTTCTATATAGTCTCGGAAGGATGTTGAAGCTGTTGTTCATTGACGGAAATTGGAATATGAGTTGGCTTCCATGATATGTTGGAATATTCAAAATAGATTCATTGATAAGAATATGAGAATTTTTGTAGGCATGTACCCCTCTCATTTGGTGATCCCCACCCAAAATGGGGAAAATATCATAATCATGGGCCTTTAGATTTTATTGTTAGTCTTATTTAATAAAAATATGTGCTTGTCTGGGGGAATGTGCCACTCTCACTTGGTGAGCCCCGACCAGAATGAGGATATGAGTCCAATAATTAGACTTTGGAATATGCCTCCAATCTATTTTGACTAGCATGTGCCCCTATCTTGAGGCATTTTCCAATCTTACCTGGTGAGCCCTGCTTGGAATGGGAATATGAGCCTGGTTTGGGGCATCTTCCTTCACCAGAATATGCCGATAACACTCATGGATGGGAGAAATAATGTGTGATTTCTCTAGAGAACCCACTTATTCATATTGATTAGAGTGTTTTGAATCCCTAGAATTAGGGATATGAATATGCTCCAATCTCTTTATTTTTACCAGTGTCGTAATATGCATTCAGAGTTCTTCATCTATTTCTAAAATGTAATGACACTTTAGTAAAGTGGGTGCATGAATATAATCCTAAAAATTTTATATATCCACTATATATAGAAAGATATATTTTATTTAAGTGGGAATATGATCCCACTTCTGTCATCATTATTCCATAAAAAGATGTCATTAGGCTTCATATACAAGGTAGGAATATGCTCCTCCCCTATACTAGTTGTAGGGATATGCCTGTAGACTTGTTCTGATTGAGTGGGGATATGAGCCTCCTCACTGGTTACTTTTGAAATATGCCGATAGAAATTGTTAGTGGGTGTTGGGATATGACCCCACTCACAATTATCCAGAGCCTTATGCACCTGATGTGTCTTCCTTATTTCCCTTGAATGGGTATCAGTGGTGGCATTGTTTCATGGGGTACCCTTAGTAGGAGATTAAAGGGTACCAATGGGATTGATATGGTTACAATGGATAACATAATCCCTCCTCAATGGACCCTAAACTATAATGTATCAACATTTGACTCCCTTGTTCACCTCCATCAAATACTGAAGGTGGTGATTGTCTTACTTTGGGGATAATCTCCCAAAGCAGTTGGTTGTCATAATGAGTTCCAATGGATTTCCTGTAACTTTATTTAGATGATGTGGACTCACCAGTTTCAATTCTTTAAAACCCTAATAAGAATCCTCTGGGGTTGGGAATGTTCCATGTTGATGGTATACCTAGACCATTTCATTTTTCACCTTACTCAAAAGATGTCGGATGGGAGATTTCATTTGGAGGCTCGCAAGGGTTACAGTTGTAGCTGATTTAATTGGACGGTCACTGGAATAAGACATATAGGATCAAGGTTTTATTTGATAGAGTATTATCTACAGTCACAAATAAAATAGGGAACAAGTTCTCTTATCCGTTCATTATCATAGGTAAGATATGTGATCAATTAGATATCCATGGGTAACTCAATTGTCTTTTTATTATTTATTTGGTCATTATGATCATGTGGCCTTGTTAAAGAGAGGATGGACTTATTTCATTATAACCTTGAATATAGAGGATCAGCTATAAGATTAATTTTAGGGTTTCCATGATTTTGTAGGATATTTAAACAACGTGGTCTAACACATGGTAAACCGATCAACATGTTATTTGAGATATTCACATCGGGTTCACCATTTTACTTATGGTGTGAAAAAAAATGGTCAGACACATGGTTATCCGGTTTTTTTTCATTTGATATATTCAATTTAGGTTAAATATTTCTATTTCGATGAAAAAGGGACAATGAATGCTTTGGGTGAACCCTCATGATAGGAACATGAATGGTCTGATGAGAAATAGGAAGTCTATCCTTTGTGAAAGAGATGTTGTAGTTAAATGAGTTTTCATCTAGGACACAATATTTTATTCTATTAGAATGAGGAATTTATTCATTATTGTTATTAATAGAGACTACCAACATTTCCCACATCTTTAACTGGGTACATATCTTCTTTACAAAGGTAGAAGATCAGTTGGGGTTTCATACACAATGGCACTTGGGAACTCACATTGGTCAAGAGGATGGGAGGTCGGTCTCATCGCACCCTTTTGGGGGATTTTATTCCTAATCTAGGAATCTATTATAGATTTATTATATGTTCAATAATATCTTACTAATCCCAATACATAACTATTTACCCTAATAAAATGACTATAGGTTTCATTTCTTTCATGATCCCAATACGGAACCAGTTACCTTTATATAATGAACATATGTTAAATCTCTTTTATATGTGAAAGGGAAATCATCTAGTGATTCCATATGTATTTATATGAGGTTCTCCCTACATTTCCCTTTATGGGTTCTTACTTATATATTGGAGTCATGTACCCAATCACTTCCGAATTTTCTTCCATACAGGGAGGCATATAATATATTGAGGATGGGATTAAGACTTTATGAGGAATCCTACAAAACCTATTTATAGTAGGAATAAAATCCCACATTGTTCATCAAACCTATGTATTTTATTTTCATGAATAAATTACATATGTGTGGGAATTGAGACACTATTTATTTGAGTTCTAGCCTCAAAGATACATCCTATTTATCCTAGATATGGTTGTAATCTGAGTTTTCATAGTTCGATCACGCCCTCAGGACTGACCCTAAGGGGGATAACCTTGTATAGTTTAGTAATATCATGCCACTAAATAGTTCTTACAAACTAGAGTTTCCCTTACTGTTGGATATTATAGTGTGAGTAATATGACCATTAAAACTCCCTAATCCCACTCATGTCATGCTTATTGTGAGAAATCAGGGATAGAAAGTAGTCAATATCACTATGTATGGATGCATGACTAATGTACTGGGACATACATTTAGATTTTTAATAAGAAGATATGGCCTTATAAAGGAATCCTACATATCCTAGTTATAGTAGGAATTAGATCTATCATAGTTCATTAAATTTTTCTCTCTGATGATGGATGTGGTAGAATGATCAACCCATGGGAATGATTGGGTCCTGATGTTTGAAATGTCGAAGATATGGGGGACTTAAACTGAAGGGGATTCTGATTGGATATTTTGCCTTAATAAGTTTTCCTATATATTTTTGTTATATAAGGAATCATAGTTATTGCAGCTCATTTGATCAGGGCTTACACACTAAGGCTTCCATAACACATGGTGCATGTCATATTATGTCATTGATCATGGATTATGCACCGAGGTTTCCCTAACTTGAATGATATGATAATTTCAATTCTTTAATCCCATGTGGTCTATGCAAGGTGTGGGAAACAAGGGATGAAAACAATTAGTCACATTACTTATGGATTGTGGTATAACCCTTTATATGTTTAATATGGATCTCAGGCCTTAGGAAGGCATCCTACATATCCTGTTTATAGAAGGAATTAGATTTCTTCTAGTTAAGTTGATTGAGACTTAAACATTGATGCTTCCCTATATGTATGATATGTTCATTGAAACTCCCTAATCCCATATGAGTTATACTCGGTGTGAGAAACAAGGGATAAAAAGTATTCAATCTCTTCACCTTTGGATATAAGACTTATGTGCTAGGATAACCCTTTGTAGGTTTAATATGGAGCCCAGGCCTTAGGAAGGTGTCCTAAGTATCTTGGTAATAATAAAAATCAAAGTTCTCATAGTTTGGTTGATCAGGGATTATACACTGAGGCTTCCCTAACATCACCATCATATAAGGCTATCATGTCCTGAGATGTCTAATTGACATGACCTGGTGGTCTACCTGACATGCCTGGTTTTTGCATGACTAGTCTGATTGTCTTCCTGACACGTCTGAGGATGTCTGCACATGCACTAATTGTATAGTTTACATGTCCAAATATAGCAACATTATCCATTTGACTTTTCTGGAGGATGTCGCAAGACATGGCTGAGGATTTCTAGATATATTTTCATGATCATGGTTGGCATTTCCAAAAGTTGTCGCATGAATTAAGCTGACATGTATGGGTGCCACTATTAGACCAGGCCAACATGATTGGAGGATGTTACCACATATAGTTAGTAATCCTATAGGAATTTGTGAGACGTAGATGACATACACTGGTGTCACCATATATTTGGGTGACATGTTTGTAGGACATCACAAGATCTGGTTGGAAATTCCATAGGGCTTCGCAAGACTTGGGTGGCATGCTTGGAGGGTGTTGTGTGACCTTCTTGGAGTGTTCAGACGAAATCACATGATCCAAATGGTATGTCAAGAGAATGTCTCATGTCTGGGGTGACAAGTTCTAGAATTTTCACTTGATTTGGATGATCCATGTGAAGTACATGAGGATAAACATAGTTTCCTTCATGATAGTTCCCATCCTTTAGTCTTTGATTCTAGTTTCTATTTCATATGTGCCTTATATTTATTCATTTTTTAGTTTATTTAGGTTTTGTATGACCCATATGATATGTGGGATATCCTTCGCATAATCCACCAAACACACTAAAATTACTTTTCATGATCTTAAGTGATCATGAAAAGTTCCTATGCATGTTTCATAACTCTTAGAGTCATTACCTTATTATTTTATGGTGGAGTATTTTCATGATCATGTGATCTGTTGCTCCAAGAAATATGCTTCTGAGCTCTTGTATGCGAGGGGCCATTAATGGGTGATTTTTTTGAGATGTGTGGGGGTATAGGCATATCATTACAGGTTATATACCACCTTTTGTGGTGTGTATCTCATATATTTGGGTTATAGTTGGTGGAGGACTTAGGTGTCACATGATTCGTGAAATATCACCATAAGTGTTGCTTGATATTCATCAATCATGATGTCATCCCATCAATGACCCATTTATTGGATTTTTAAAAATTAAATAGGTATTTACTAATCATGTGGAAATTAAAATGGGATTTAAAAATGTCAAATTTACATGTATAGGGGGATTCACAAGATTATGATTTTTTTAGGGAAGATTTCGCGTGACATAAAGTGAATTGTGTCAGACTTTCCACAAGACAAAGGTGGATTGCGAGGCAGCCTTCTTGAGATAATTTTTTCTTGTCAAGGGGGGTTTTCATTCTCAATTATCATAAGTGTATCTTCCCCTCATAATATCTACCATCATTTCTCTTTTTATTTCCTTATTTATTATACAAGGGTTTGGCATATCATGATTTTATACTATTGTTGACAAAAAAACACTCTTCTCGTCAGTGATACATCGTGTGACCAATAAAGGTTCCTATGGTGATGCACAAGAATTGTTATAGATAATTCATTTTATTTTCCTTTTCAACTATAGAGGGAGCGAAAGACCTCTTGGACATGTTTGAGGCCCTTCATGAGATGAGGGTGACATGACCAAGTGATCTTGTGTGATAAGACGGACATGTCCCCTGGGCCCCAATGGTGTCTCATGAGCTGCATGGGTGTGTCACATAAGCTTTATAACTTAAATATCCTCCCATAATTTTTGTAATTATCACCTTATTTTACAAATAGTTTTTGATGGATTGTCAGGTGTCTTCCGATTAACAAGTTGTGTGATCCGGAAGAACTCATCTGGCAGCCGTCAGATGATTATTGATCGTCTTCGATGCCTTCACAATAGCAGGGAGACTTTGTCAAATGGGATTCACAAGATCTCCCAGAAGGATATTAAATACACTTGTAACATTCTCATGACCATTTTAAGGTCATGTGACCATGTGTCATATTGCAGGTTATGCGATCTACATGATCTTGGCCACCTTATTCTTCTATTTCTATGTAGGGAAAATAAAATACCACATTCAGGTATTTATCCCCTTAAAAATTTATTGATTCTAATTTTAAAAGACTCAAAATCAATCATTCATTAAATCAATATTCAATTCCAAGGATATCAATACTATCTAAATCTCTTTTCTCAAAATCAATCAAACCTTTATTATCTCAACATCAAGTGTATATTAAACCTAAGATTCATCCATTCCTAAATTGTATATTCTATAATATTTATTGTTGATATGTATCCATGTCATAAAATAAATTTTACAGATTATTTGATACCATTTAATATATTTCTCTAATTCTTTAATGAAAAATACTATTATTTTATAACAATACTTAAATATTTCTTGAAATTATCATAACATTAATAATATACCATAATATCATATAAAAATATCACTCACTAGTAAAAATAACTAAATATATAAAAAATGACAATCTAACTACATTTGGTAAGATTAGGAAACACACCTTTTTTCATTATAATAGACATATAATATGATTCTCAACCATTTAATTATTCTATGTTATTTGATTTTAAGATATAGTGATTTCTAGGAATATAAATTTCCCAGCTTCATTTTAATGATCATCTTTCAATGAAATACTAAAACCAAAATGGTTTTTATAATATATAGAATATGTATATAAAAATATAAATCTAAATATTTATTCCCTTATGGAACCTTTTTTTAACATATCATATTTTCATATCAACCTATGATTCTCATTATTCAATCCTTGGTTGTCCATGGTAGTTTTTCTATTATTTTCTCTAACCTAACTAGTTAATATCATTATTAAATTCTTAATAATGGTTATTAAATATAATATTATTAACCAATGAATGTTCTATAATAGTTTCTCTCAAGGTGTATAGATATAGTCCCACTCATCATGCATCAAAGTGATGATTGTTTCAATGGTCAACCCACACTTTCTGGGTGATTACCCCTACATGAATTTATTCCATAGAGGCATCCACTTTCCAGTATCCAGAAAGGGATATATTTCCATGAAAACCTATATAATATCTACTTTAAAAATATATATAATGTTATATAATACATAGTCTCATCCCTTGGGTTTTCATTTATGTTTTCTAACCCTAATCCCCAAATTAAATGTGCACTATTACCATAACATTAAATCATAAACTATTCCAAAGTGGTCTTTATACATCAAAAGTTGTGATCAACCTTAACTTATCAACCCTTAAATTATCCTCAACTGTCATCCTATCTTCTAAATTTTTCTAAACCTTTACTTTGATAACAAATGTAATTCCTTGATCATGTTCTCTCAGATCTGGTCACATAAACTCTTTACATACTTTGATACCCACTATAAAAGTCGAGATATAACCATCCTTAATTAAAAAATAAATAACAATTATTCCATATCTTACTCATAAATTATATATTCAGGTTTAGATCTATATATAATCCTGAAAAAATAATAAATATCAAATCCTACATTCTTTGTATTAAATAGTAATTTTTTCATTATATATGAAACCACTTAATCCATAATGAGTCTTTAAAATGTGATACAATTTGTTGCACATGTTTTATCCTTATAAAAATTTCATCTGTAATAAAATTTATTATAACCTTGGGAGATATAACATAATAAGGTGTGAGATCAAATGTTTATTATGGTAAACATATAACTGATAAATCATAGTGTAAACATGCCATAAATATTTTTTATGGAATTAGTGAACAACATGAATCCATAATAAACACGAAACTGCTAGAATTATTTATCTATTAAAATAAATGATATTGATCTCATACTAATGGAATTCCTAATAATGGACATAAAAAATATAATTCCAATGCCCTGTGTTAAGACACATTACATTCCATCAAGATGGAAGTCAATAGGACATGCTGAATTGGGTAGGCACACATGAAATACACAAATGTGTTATTTTTTATGATAGTTATTGATATATATAGGTTATATATAATTTTGTCCCCCACCCATCACTTGTTTAAAACCAATTCATTCACCATAATAGTCAAAAAAAAATCTCATATCATTCTCTAAGTAATATACTAATAAATAAAACATATCAACCCATATAATGATGAATACATAATATCAATACATGATCAACCAACATTATTAGTCATTTTACCACCAAATAAATATTTATTATTTCTAAATAACTTTTAAGGGAAAATGGGAAACTAGAAAATATAAAAATACAGAGAAATTCAGACCTCATAAGAAATTATCAATCCATTCCAAAACAATTTTAAGAAGTTATAATTCTTTACCTTAAATAAACGTCATTCAATGTTGGTTACCTGCATTTTTGGGTTGTCCTTGATGAGATCCCCAAAGTGAAAAATCCATCATGTCCCAAGTCTCCACATGCTCCTCCAGACCTATTTTCCCTTCATTAAAACCATGTATCAATATCTTGTTCTATTTATCAATCCTCAAGGATTGTTTTTCATTCAAATAAATATAAGATAGTCATTCAAACATTCTGTGATCATCCTCCATTGAAACCTTGATCAGTAAAGACTCCTCTAACATTTCTTTATTTGAGTGCATAAGAAACTCCTGGGTGTATTATAAGTCAACGACCTCATTTTCTAAATTCACCAGATCATAGGTAGTTGGTTCCTCAGCTTGTGTAATAGTCACCTCATCATCACCTAGCTCCACATGCAAGTAGAACCCTTTTACTTACTCTTATTGTTTTCAAAAGCACCATTAGATATTTTTTATGGGGGTTTATCATTTCTTGGGGACCTTGAAACATGGAGACTATGAAAATTTGAGTAGTCATTCAGTCTTCATAGCCTCTGCATATGCTGAATAAAATCATCTGAATCCATAAAGGTGATTTTTCTTTCTTTGGAGATGATCGAAGATAATCTTCCATGAGTACTACTTCCTTGGTCTTTGAGGACCATGATTCTGAGCTAGAATCATTATCCAATCCTTTTCCATCCATCCTACCATGTAATAAGTGATTTTTTTTATATCCTTCCTCTACCAAAATACCTTATTCATATGGGGGTGACTTATTATCACGGAGCACTGCAAAGAGGTTCTGAGAACCATTTCCAGGAACTCTAGATTTACCAAATCTATAATGATAGGTAGAATTAAAAACAGATCTCACGATATGTATGAATGAATGATAATTCCTTGAGCAGCTTCTCAGAACTGCACACATCCCCTCATGCTCTTCTAATCCTTCTTTGACCTTCCATGATGTCTTAGTGACACCCAAATCACACCTCAATTGAGAAAAAACATCCTATACTCATGGTTAATAATCCATAAGTGTCACCTCCTTCTGAGAAATTGTAGGATTCCCTAATCACCTCAGTTCCCAGAGGATACACCTCAGAGACTTTACATATTGCATCCGGTATGGGAATAACATCTTCCAAAGAGGTAGGAGTCTCTTGAGAATTTTTAAAATCCATCTCATTGATAGGATCTTTTTGTATCAAGGAAACCGTATTTAATGAATACAAAATAGGCAGAACATTACCTCTATGATGACATCTCTAGGCTGAGTGTCCTTAGAGGTAGCAGGAGGAGCGGTAATGAGTCCATGACTCATAAACAACCTACTTCTTAAGCCTATATTCTCCTTCGATCTCAATCTAGTAAAAGTCCAAAGGAGGTTTAGAAATATTGACCTCTACATAGATTTGAGGTTCAATGGGTTGAAAAACCGCTTGGGTCCTAGAGTCTACAGCTAAAAAAATTCCCACCAGATTTCCTAGAATCCAAAATATGGAAGTATTTTGTAAAGAGAGTGGAAAACTTTGAAGAACAAACCAAATCATCATTGTCTTCAGGTCATGCTTCAACAGTAAATCAAATGAATAATGAAGGAGGAATAAATGATGATTGTTGAAATAGAAAGAACCACTAGACCACATGAGATATATATTTTCATCTAAGGAAAAGTGAACCATCATTTTTTGAGAGTTGAGCAGACCAACCACCCCATGATGGTGAAGACCCCACTAACTGTTGAATAATCTATCTATTGCATCCATTGAAGGCATACTCCAACAAAATAGAGAAACCAATGTAAAGATGTGCAGGGAAGATGCTTATGAAAACTCCGTGAGGGAAATTAGAAGTGAAGGGGCTCCAATAGAAATGCCAGGAACCTTTGGGGCTACCTCAATACTAGGGAAAACAGGGGAGTAACCCTGGGTTGGTGAAGGGTGAAAATAAGAGGGAAGAGTGAGCACAAGAAGATGATACAAATCCATTGCCTCCCTTCCCCATAGGGAGGGGAGGGACCAATGGATCAACCAGTCCTAGTGAAACCCTAGTACACTTGAAGTATGATCCAATCATATATCATTGATTCCCATGTTAGTAGTCATTAATCATCAATAATGTTAATACATTTCACTATGTCAATAAAAGGGATAACATAATCATAATCCATCCATAATAAGAAGGTGAATATATAAAAAATACATAGTCATCTTTAAAAAAATCATATGTATTGGAATAAAAATATATAGAATTCTAATACGTTTCCGCATATTAATAGAATAATAATATTCATTGGTGAACATCTTCTTATTTGAATTATATAAAAATGTGATGTTCACACCATATCAATTAGTGAGTATATAGATAAGTAAATACTTGAATTACATAACAATAATCCATCCATAGGAAGATTTTTTATGGTTTCAAAAGAACATATCCTAGTTTAAAAATGGAAACCAATAAGGATGTTGAAATATATGGAAAACATCCTGGAAAATGAATGCTTGAATGACACCACACAACAAGGGATAATGAATTGGATTTCTCATATCATGAGATCATTCCCCCAATATATATATATATATATATATATTAGTGTATAAATAGTGAAAAATAAACCCCATTAGGATAAATCCTTTTGAAAATGAAAAGGTAAATTTAAGTGAAAACTTAAAATAGATTTTAGAAAACATTTTTATATTTTCTTAAAAGAGGAAGTTACAAGTGACTTATAAAACTAATTTTAAAGAGGTAAAGTGAAAAATAATTTAAAACCATTAAATTTAAAAATTATCATCCATAATAGGTCATTAAACAACATAATTATTTCCCTATATCAATGTGTAGAGGAAGATAAAACTTATAAAAGTGATAAGGAAATAATAATTTTTAATATTTTCAAAAATATATTATGAAAAACACACATTGTAAAATGAGTAATAAAACATTATTTTTATTAAAAAATAATTTTTCCAATTTGGATTATAAAATACCATAAAATATTTTGGAATCATCAAATAAAAATGTACAAAATAAAGCATTATAACATAAAGAATGGGATTTTAGTTATAAAAAATACTTACTACTGGGGATACAACTGTATCAATAGACACATGAATAAGGGAATGTAATTGGGATAGAAAATACCATGAAATATAAATATTATCATATAAATATATCATTGGTGAGTGAATAATCCATATAAGAAAACATGGTGAATAACCTGAAATATGTCTCAAAGAATCATAATTGAGACAAAGAAAACGCTTAAGACTTGAGTGACACTTTAATAAAAAAAACCCATGAATTATAAGTATTATAATTAAACATAAAATTCCATGATTAAAAATTAATTCATGATATGATATCTAATATAGGGATTATGTACACCCCAAAAAAGAAATTAGGTGTATGATACGAAACATTTCTTAAAGAGAAATATTTGAGATGAAAAACCCTTACCTCATTTCCTGAATTTCATGATCATAATTTGATCTCCCATATCCAAAAAAATAGATATCATAATCATGTAATTTATAAACATTATCACATCTATAATCATTCATAATTTTCCGTAATATATATTCTATACATGAATTCATTTTATTTCCCACATCTGGTGTTTTTAGTTTTGATTGCTTATACTAGTTATATAATAATGGTGTATGTATTATTTTTTAATGTAGTGTTCATCATTACTAGGTGATTATGGTTACTTATACGGATGCTTAATAATTAATTAATATGTTTATAAATCCTTTAATGAGTTTTTTTAGTCATTATCCTTAAATATGGAATTGATAAGAAACAAGTTTTGATAATTCATAACAATCAACGGGGCTTTTCCTAATTGTTCAATAAAATATTAAACTAATCATATTGAAAAAAAATTACTTATTTATATAATAATATAATAGTAAATATGATATCATATTCATCAATAAAATAAATTTATAATAATTTTCAATTAGGTGGTTAAACTGACCCAAACATGAACCTACCATTATTAATAGATGAATATGAGATGGTTTATTCTTAATATCATTATACCAGAAGCATAATGTTATTATTTAGTTATTTTATTTTAATAAATTATAATTTTAAGTAATTATAAGATGAATTAATAGATATTAAAGCATCATATAATTTGAATAAATACTTATCCTATTGGTACGCAATATTTAAACGATTAAATAAAAAATGATTGTTTATCAATCATATTATTAATAGATTGTTAAAAAAATTCATACAAAAATCTTAATGATATCCTAAAAATAATATTTATCCTTCAATATGATCCTCATATCCATTATTGTTAGGTATTGAAGGAAAAAAAATACACTGTGGTGTGGAGGTGGTAGTCCACACAACACTCAAACGTCTATTTTTTCCATTAGTGGATGGAGTATATGAATAAAAAATCAGAAAAATATAAATATATTAACATTAAATAAATTAAATTATAATAATTTAATTATATTATTGTGGTTATAATAAAGCTTAAAAAATATAATTATTAAGAAAAACTAATTAGTTTATAATACTCATGTTGGAGACTTCGCTTTTCATTGGATGTCTCTTTAGAAATAAAGGACTAATGATAACTGGTGTTTATGAAACACTTTTAAACATGGTAGTAGGTTCTTAGAGGATAATTTTGGAATAGTATCTTGAATAAATTAGAATAATATATTTTTCTTTAAGTGTGTTAGTTGTTATCTTTTTATAAGTATACATAAGGGGAAATTTGCGAGTAATCCTTATATTTTCTATAATGTAGGGTTACTATTACAGGGTCAAAGGTAAAAAATATAAAAAATAGGATATTTCATTGATCTTCGGTTTAATATCACTTCAAAAACTCCTTTTGAAGAGTTTTTTTATTATTTTTGTGATTTTTTTAACTTTTTGTCTTTTCCCCTAATTTAGTTTTTCCTTGCTAATTAATTTATAATATTTGAAAATGATTTTAATAGAAAATAATAAGAGTAAAATTTTTACACAATTTAATACTTATAATTTCAAATTTTAAAATCATTTTATAATATAAAATTTTTAATGGTGTAAAAAGTTGTTTTAAAATAAATGCACATAATCATATGAAAATATTTTTTAGATAAAGAACATTTTAATCATTAAATTTATATATATATTATAAAATCATCATGGACATCAATTTTAATGAAATAAATTTATTTATTATAAAAAAATTACAGGATATGAGTCTTCCAATGAAATAAAAAACCGAATCTACCATCAAAAATAATTTATTCAAAGAAAACAATATAAGTGTTTTAATATTGAAGTAACATTTTAATTAGTTGTAAAAACGTTTTCCATAGGTTATCTATGTTTAAATAATATATAAAAATGAATAATACTAAAAATAATATTTTATTACATATATGTTTGTATAAGTTGTTTGGCCATTCTTATATAATGGTAAAGTCATACAAATTACCTATTTTGAGAAAACATTATTTTTCAACTAAAAATGATTTTTTAGAAAATGATCATAAATTCAAATGAAGTCAATTTTCATTAGATAAATTGAAAACGAAGTTATTTTTTAAATTTAAAATTACTCTATATAAAAATTTGAGTTTTTATAAAATCATAAAATAGAATTTAAAAAAATAAATTGGAAAATGAAATATTCAAATATTAACTATTAATATTATTATTTCATAACATTTACCAACTATGTAATGACCCCAACTCTAGTAGCCCGATATTGGAGTCTACTATATTACACTAGCATAAGATATAATGAATCACACCCATATGGACTTAATAGTATTTTCATCTTGGTAAACATGATGCAAACATAATTCCCATATTATATTTGAATACAAAAAATACAATATAATTTTTTTTTTTGAGAATATCATTATTTACTTTAGAATATCCTTGAATATCATTCATACTACACTTATTGGATTCTGAGTAATGGAAATAAAATAAGGGTGAGCTCAAATTCTCCATAAGAGTTATTTAAAGTAGAATCTATCATGAGTAAATAAAGAATAATCAATATGGAATAGTAAATATATTAACACACATTCCATTGAATCGAAAACATGATTATAATTATTAGATAAGGAATAATAAATATAAAAAGATAAATCACAGAATACATGTTCCATTTAAATAACATGACAATCATGAATAGAAAAGGAATAATCAATATGGAAAGGTAAATTACTGAACACACATGCCATTTAAATAAGTTGACTATCATGAATTGGTAAGGCATAAAAAATTTGTAAAGTTAAATAATTAAACACACATTACATTTAAATAACATGAACATCATGAATATATAAGTCATAATAAATATGAGAAGATAAATAACTGAAAACATATTCCATTTAATCAATAATTGAGAATAAAATTCATGCAAAGATAATATCATTGTGAAAATATCAAAAATAATAATAATTGAATATTTATTGATGGAAATTCTTAATTATTATACTTCATAATATTAGAAATCATGATACCTCTATTTTTAAGAATAATCACAAGATATTTTAAAACTCTGGGTAATAACCCATGTAATTATAGATTTTTGATTCACCTCATCAGACTACTGATGCATCAAGGGGATATATAATTCTATACCCTGAATGGCCCGAAGGCCTTCAATTTTAATTTATTCATGATAATCCTCATTTTAAGGGTTGAGGGGGAACCCTTATATGGCCCATATTCTTAGTGAAAATTACAATATCGGATGGTCTTAGAGTAAATCATCCCAAACAGACAAATTGGAACTGGCCCTCCCTAGTAAATATTGTGATGTCATCTCTCCACATTCACATGCTTGATCGGCTAGTTGCCCTATGAAAAGATGCATAGGCCCAGTACTGATGCAAATTCCATACCCTCTCATTCTTCCAAGTCCTGTTATATCTTCCTTGTTGAATTATCTTGCTCTAATCCTAATTTAGAGCCTTTTTCCTTGTAAATTTGTCTGGTTGCATCTAAATTTCATGTGGCTCAAAGACCTGAGGTGGCTTTAAGACCTTAAGTTGGCCCGAAGGCCTTGAGGTGTCTTATAAGCTTTACTAGCCTGAAGTCCTTGGGTGGATCAAAGGCCTTCAAGGACTAGAGGACCAAACGAGTAGCCCGAAGGCTGAAATAAGTGAATAGTTTCAGCTTCTACAATAACTGTTACAGTTGTTGAGGTACTACTATAGTACCCATAAATATCCATATTGACTAAAGGATATAGATTTTTAAATATTTTCATAGATAAAAAAATAAATTTAAATATAGATCACCATATGTATAAATGATATAGCTTTTAAACAATAAATATATCCTTGATAAATATTATTTATATTTAGTTGAAATTTAATATCCAATGATCATATAAAATTGAATATTTCAAGGGAATGTTAATTACTACAAAAAGTAATCAAGAAAGTTAATTTCAATACTTCCCTTGGTCAAAATAATCATTAACCATAAATATAATGAATAAATATGGTATCATTACAACATATCCCCCAATGGATTATACGTAAAATAAAGTTTTTTCTCATTGATGAAAAAAATACCATAAAAATATCATTAAATGCATTATTGAAGAAAATATCATTTTCTTCTTTTAAAGTTATTTTAAAACTAAAAGTTCAAAAAATATTTTGGAAATAATTTTCTTTCAAAATAACATTTTAAACTTATAAATGAAGATTTAAAATTTTAAGTGGTCATGATGATGGGAAATTCCATACATGATACACATGTTAAAACAAATATTTTTTTAACATTTTCAGTAAAAGGATAACATGAATAATTTGGAAAACAAAATGAAGATCCCATTCAATATTTTTTAAAATTAAAACATGGGTAAATATTATATCAATAAATAATTTAGAAAATTTTTTAAACATATATGAAAAAAAAATTGAAAACGTGGTTTTTTTAGAAAAAGGATTTTTTATATAAGAGATAAATAATTTTGGATTTTAATAAAAACATTTTATAAATCATTTTAAGTAATAAAGAGTTGAAAATGGCACTATTACATGAAATCATAATCTATAACCCTTGGATAATAAAATTATTGTGTAACTTCCCAGACCTGGATTCCACCTGATAGGTGCCCAGAGCCTGGTGGGCCACATGGCCTCAAGCGCATCTCCCTGAATGCCTGAGCTTAGTGGGCCACATGGCCTCAATCACATTTGTTCTTGTATGTGGTAAACCACTCGTAACAATAAGTGGCGTTAAAATTTTTCTATAGATATGAAGGAGGAGGATAATGGTTATTAAATCATCATAATAAAAATTTAGAATATTGAATATAATTATTTATTTATTTTATAATTAACACAATATATTTAGGGGAGTTATAATAAGAAATGAAATTATAAATGCTCTGTTAAGAGTTATACCTCTTTGTTCAGAAACCTTATTTGGATTATAATTTAAGCTTTGAAAGGACGGTATTTTAGGAAATCTAGAAGATATAATATGTGAATAAGTAAGATATAATGATATTAAGTTATTTATTTTCTAAGATATATGCCATGAAAATTATGAATAATGATAGAGAGGATGTGACATTTTTTAAGTGAGGAAAGGGGCACTCTTAGAATCAATTAAATTATCAAATTAATATAAATTAATTTTCATGAAAAAAATGTATAAAATTTATGATATTATAATATAATATGAGTATTATTTGATATATTATCATCCAATAAAATTTAAACATGTTTTTGTTGTGTTTTTACATTTATCTCTTAGTTTTAACCCCCAATCTTCTAACAATTTTTTCAAAATCAATGTTTTCTACTCTAATAATGTTTCCAAAAAAATAAACATGACTCATAAATGAACCATGTATTATTGTTTCAATCATTTTACATTCACTTGTACTAAGATAAAAATTTTATGAATTTTAAATAATTTAATAAACTATTTTTTTATTATAAAATATGATTAATATTATTTTTTAAACTATTTATTTAAATTGAACTTGAAAACTACATGAAAAAAAGGAATTATAATATAAAACTTTGCAAATACATAATATGTTATATTTATCTATGAAATTTTTGGGACACTATAAATCACTTACTAAATTACTTTATGAGTTTTAAAAATAATTTACTGTATTATTCTACTATTCTCACAAGAACTGTGTCGATGTTGTATAATGATTAAAGTTAATTATTTCATCACTTAAAATAAAAAATTAATTACCATGAAAATATAAATTAATTCACATTTCAAATAATTATTTTTAACTAAATATTTTTTTAATCACTTTCACAAAATATTATATGTATTATAAAATGTAAAGTGAAACTTTTAACTTTATCTTTTACTTAAATATTATAATGACCAAAATCTATGATGAATTTCAAAAAGGTCGTACTTTTGAAGTTTCAATGATTATTTATGAAATATAATAATCTAATAAAATAGTGGAATATATTTTCGTGGATTTAAAACCTTATCATATTATTTTTAAAGCTACTTATCTTATTTTACCTTTATCTTAGTAACAATAATTTACTGAAGTTACTATTAATATTGATAGAAACATGTTGACCCAGATCACATTATAAAACATTATCATATTATGGCCACATGGCCTCATGTGTGTCCCCCCATGTGCCTGAGGCTTCCAAATAGAAGCGAGGGACTAAAGGTGGTATATTGTAGTCGATATACGCTCTGGATCAATAATAAACTTTGAGGAATCATAAATTAATATAAGTTAGTGGAAGATAATAATATTTGGAAAGTAATAATAAATAGATAACCTAAAAATTCAAAAAAAAATCCAACCATTAATTAACATGATATGATATAAATTCAAAGCTGTAAAAATAAAATAGGAAATACATATGAGAGAGCTAAACTAATTGAATAATTATTAAATAAAATAATCCAACTCCAGAAGGATTCATGAGTACATGATCAGTCGTTATTGCCATGTCATGTCCCTACCCCAAAGATACATCCATAATAAAGCACAATCCAAGGTCATATCCTACAACCAAGAGATTTTTTCGGGTACCAAATTGTGATCCAAACAGGGTATGATTAAAAATTAGTAAGCCACCACCAATGTTTAATAATGAAATACAGTCATGAATATAAAATGAAATAGAATGAAGGTTGAACAATAAGATAGTGTAATTAAATAAATCAATGTAAACAATGTCGGACTTAGGTTCCTTATGAATGCCTAGCTGACTATACCTACTTTGGCCTAATCCAGATGTCTCTAAATATAAGACCTGGTAATTAGGTTATGAAACCAATGGATATAGTCAAGTTTAAAATGTATAATAATAATAATAGATTATCCAAGGTGAAACCAAAGAATCTATGATTGTAGTAGGTTTATCCAACAAATAATAATAAAGGCTTATGTATTTAAGGTTATGATTGTATACCAAGGGATAGACTATTATCATTACATTTTAGTAATGTCAAATAATTATGAGTATAGGATCTAGGCAACCTTTGGGTAACTAGTCTGAACCAAATGTAAAAAATGGGCTCATATTTTAAAATAAGGTGAATTAGTCCCAGAGTCCAAAATGATGATACAAAATGTTATGTCCAAAAATCCTAATCAATGATGTGGAGCACCATGTATAATATCCTAAACTAAGGTATCCTATTGGTTCATATCGAAAAATTCCCATGGAATGATGAGGAGTTTCATGCTCAACATACAAATAAAGGTTTAGGAACTCCATCTCCATCATTCTAATAAGTTATAAGGAACAACATGTCCAATATCCTAATAAATGATGAGGAAAGCCATTTATAACATCCATATAAGGAAAATCATGTCCAACATCATAATAAATGATGAGTAACGCCATGTCTATCATCTTAATAAGTGGTGAGGAACACCGTATCCAAAATCCTAAATCGAAGGGATGTGGAGCATCATGTCTAACATCAAATAATGTAAGTATCAAAATCTGACTCTTGAAAAGTACATTTGGTCATCACAATAAAGTTACATTTCATCTAGGAAGACCAACATCTTGATCCTAGGAAGTAAAACTGGTATCCCCTTAAAAATAGTCAAGATCCAAGGTCTAAATAACAATAAAAATATGTTATTACATTAGATGCTTGAAAATAATACAAGATGAATATGCATATAAATTTCCATAAACCCATTAATTTAGTAATTTCATTAAGAAAATAACATAAATTTTATTAAAATGGCCTTGATATTATACATTCCATAAATAATATTCAGTTTATCGACTTAGGTTGGTCCATAATAATATCCAAGCATAAAGTAAATGGTCAAAGACTAAGGAGGTGTACCCAAATATATAAAAATTCCTTTTATTCTACTCATCATCTTACTTTTGAATGAATAAGAGTCATGATTTACATTTAATAATTTGGAAATGGTTCATGTGTAATTACATTCCATTTAACAATTCATTTAGTCTAAATTAATCACTTCCCTTTTTAAGAGTTAGTCCAAACACACCAAGTAGTGTTTTGGTTAATTATGAGCATTTTACACCAAGGTAATATAACATGACACACCCATATATTGGTTCATGTAGACTTATAAACCTCAAATAATGTAAATGATTCCATAAATGGTCTAATTTGGGGTGTTTATTATTAAATAAATTTGTAACAAATTTTAGAAGTGACGCACTGAAAATACGATGTGCACACAAAACACATTTTATAAATGACTAGGATTTAAGGAGAAAACATGTAGACCACCTACCTCATTCTTAGGAAGATTTATTCATATATTATTGGCCTCTAAATCAATCCAAAATGAGATAAAATGAATAACCAAGAGAAGACCCTATAAATAAGTAATATTATCTTGCATAATGAAAACATTTATAGGACTAAAGGAAATAGATAGATGAGTCAAAAGGGATTTTAGACTCCCCAATATGAGTAGATCTCATCCAATAGTGATAAAATAAGACTAAGAATGAGGTAGATACACTCCATGGAAGAGGAGGAGGAGGATAAGAGAGCACGTGAGGGTCCTACTAGATGAATGAGGTAGGAAAATAGGAAAAATAATTTAAGGAGAAAAGGGGGAAATTTTTATTTTTTTCATTTTATAGAGGAACATGGTTAGGAAAACTATTCACCAACCTTTTTAATGCCAATATCTAAGGCACACCATCCCACATGGTTACAAAACATAGTTTGAAAAAATGTGCTCCAACAGTGTATATTCCTCTTCACCTACACACCAAACCACATGGTCATATAGGCCACCTTGAAAAATCAAAAATAACGATGTCCCTTTATAAAACATCCAAATGGTTTGGATGTAAAGATCATACAAATTGTGCACCAACCTTATGTTGAGGGATGTATCTACCAAAGCTAATAATTTAATGTCAAATAATCTAAAAATCATCTGGTTCACTAAGAAACCTATCAAACATTAAACCTCATTCTAAAAAAAACATTCAACTGTTACAGCTCTTGTAATTACATTTTTAAACTAAAATTTCAATTTAGACCTTCCACCAAATAAAAAAACTAAAATTCCCTTGGAATTTACAACACCTTCCAAAACATGAGATCTTACAACCACCACACCTTATAAATTCTCATCCCCAATAAGCCTTAGTTGGAATTAAAAATGAAAAAATGACCTACACTAGTTAGGAAATCTCGCTCAAACTACTGTGTTGCATTTCTAAAGTCCCAACATGCTTCCAAGCATCACTTAGAATAAATGGATCTTAAGCCGCTAAAACTCCAACCAATGTTCATTATCAAATACAAATCATCGTGATGATGATTCCCTGATCTCATCCAACCAAATACAAGATCATGTCAATGTCTCTTCCATCAACTAGCCTATGGAACTCCTCATCATAGGTTTTAACCTTTAATGGAAAATTCCAAGACACGGTACTTCCACCATTAGAATTTCCCATATAATGTCACTCTTATCATCCTAACGATGCTCTCATAATTATTATAAAATTGTTAAACCTAATCACAAATGAAGACATTGAATCTGGACCTCGACTTCTTAAAACTGGATAAACTCTAATTGTCCTAATCTAGCTTGGTCGCACCAAATTTTCCTAAAAAATACATGGAAGACCCTTGAACTACACTCATTTAACCCAAATACGTTCCATACATGGTACCTGAATGACTATATTCAACCAAATGAGAAAACAAAACTCAATATTCCTCTGACTAACTATTATCAAAAACGCTCATCTCTAATAGTTGATGCATCTCCAAAACCTGATTTTGACATCTTTAATTCAAGTAAAACCAATATTTCTTTGAGTATGCTCACCAAATACTATAACCATATTATAGGGATGAATCATAGCCAAACCATCCCCTATTGAAATTTTTTTTCGTTCCATAGCACAATCAGCAAACATACATGATCGAAAACCCTTGGATTGTCCCAAGACATTTCAGGCCTGACACACACACCTAAGCTCCACCCAAGTTCATATTAGAACATGCACCTAGAATATACCAAGAATAATATTTTTACATTGTATAATTATTTCAAAGACTTGAATAGATAAATGACTATCACCCATTTGGTCATAGGTTCCAACAACCCTCCTAAACTGAGGGTCTCCCACCAGTGATTGACATCCTGTTCTCCACCTCAAGATCATCCCTTTATTCACACCAATGAAAAAAAATTGATATCCACATCCCATGATCTGTCTATTTTCATATATAATGAATAACATGGATAAAAATCTTCTCATCCCTATTATCAATCACAAACATCACTCATCACTCATTCCTACTTCTCAAGAATTGTTCTCCTGGTGTATGCTAATTTTTAACTCATAAAGAGGGTCACCACTATAAAATAGAAAATAGTGTACTCCCCATGATATGGATTACCTTATATACAAAAAATAAAAAGATACTTAAATAACTAAGTTCTCAGTTGGTGCTCTCTCAGTAAACTAAGAATGGTGTGAAGAAATTGGACATGATTTCCTCTAAAGTATGATTAAACTTAGATACTATCAATACATGTGCATAAATCTCCCCAAGACACACTTATAACATCTAGGATATACTATAATTAATTAACCCCTGACACCAAGTCTCTCAAAAATTTATGTCAAGGTCCACCCAAGGATCATCCTTCTCACGATACCTAGTTTAAATCCAAATTAGCCCTCGTTATAGGGGACCTTCCATTAATTTAACAAAATATATGGGTCTATAATATCACATACATTGTATTTGAAATGGTCAGTCCATGTGCCACACCTATCTACTCAAAGATGTTTTGTATGAACCAGTTACCATATGCAACCATAATGAACTAAACTCACCAAACACAATGAGCGTACAATCTCACACCACTTGATCCAAGAACCAAATCATGCCTGTGTGAGTCATCCATTATAAATTCCAAGATAATATTTCTATAAAAAACCTTAGTATTTTCATTCCAATATCTCCCTTAGAGGTTATCATCAAAATCAAGAACCTACCTATTCCATGATTTATCAAATGACAGCTTGCCTCATAGAGTCATTTCAGAAATTAACACTTCAACATCACAACCACTGGTCAACAGGCCCTGGAAACCAAATATTATTACCCATAAAATATATTATTTATAACCAAATACCCTAGGTTATTTTTTGAAAAAAAAGAGTCATTACCATACCTATATCTCAAAACCTAATTAATTTTCATGCATCGGTCTCAAAACGAGTATACACCTAAGCTTGATGTCTCAAAATGGATGAGTAAGCTAGGTCTAACACCTCTCACGAGTTACCCAAAATAAAAAAAAATTGACTAACTATTTTATGATCCATATCTATGTTTCTTTAGGTATCTCATTTATCCCCATCGATAAAGTCCCAAAATAGGTATACTAGGTCTATCCCCCACAACCTTAGGTATCTTGCATTAGATTTATATCCCAATAAAGTGACTCTATTACTTGATATCTAACTTTCCTATAAACTCACTATAAATAGGTAAAAAATGAATAATATAATTATATCATTGATATGAAATGGTCAAAATATCCAACATAGGTGTAATGATAACACCTTCCAAACATTGGCCTACCTGGCCCCGATTCTATATGAGAATCCTTATAGGGGAGTTCTCCCAAGAGGGTCACTACATCAACACAAAATGATAAGGAGATGACACACACTGGGTATCCAAAAATGTTAATACCCCCTCAAGGTTCAACATACCAGAAAACCACCCGTCTACCTAGGGGTTTTGTTTTATCAACTAAGAGTCTTACCCAAGTCAAATGGAAAAATAGAGAGCACTTATCGTGACTAGTAATATGTCTCACCATTCTACCATTTTCGTTTATCTAAGGTCACCCCCATAATAGGATAACCCCTCACCCACACAAGTTATAAACATTTAAACTAGATTCACTAGTAAAATTTCACTAGGATCTACCGATTAATATAAAGGTTCAATGAAATAAAAATATCCACTGAAACCTATGGGAAATGTCTATGTTTCCATACATGGTAAATCTGAAAGATACAATAGAACTAATACCTACATGATGGAACTTTATGATCAAATTATCTAAAATTTTTTATTTAATTTTTTACATCTATTAAAATTTATTATAACATTAAAGAGGCTTGGTTTTATAGATGTTAAGTGCTATTTATAAAGTAAATCATTTTAAAAACTATAATTGGAACATTATTTACCTGATGCACCAAAAAATTCTAGTAAAATTACATTATAATTTCCCTTTAAACCATCATCCAGCCATAAGTTTTTGAAAAAAAATCTTAGTTTGTGAATATGTTAATTACAAGCTATAGGGGAAACACCCTTTGGGATATAACTAGAATTTTAATTAACTATAGCATCATATAAATAAAGATCAAAAGTAGACAATATTCCTTTTATCAATTTAATTGGATAATTCAAGTATGTTTCAATAATAAATTTGTATGAAACATTATATTAGATTTTATAGATACGTTAAATAACAATCTATATTTTACATAAGAATACACCTAAGGGGTTAAATACCAAGGAATAAATGATAAATTTGACCAAAAAGTGTCACGTCATTTCAACCTATATCTATTTATGTAGGAATTAATTCCCAATTTATAGATTTAATGATCTATAAACTTTAATTGGAATCCCATTTATGTGAAATCCAGTAACATTTTATTTATGAAAGGTCACTCACATCATTAGTGGGTTTAACCCATAAACATAACTTGACATTATCGAACTACCTGGGTCAAGTCAAGCTCAAGGATTTAGTTATATTGGTAACCATTCCCATGTTATATAAGAAATAACTCCATAATATATAATTGGAATCCCATTTAACTAAAACCCATAAGAAATCACTTGAATTCATTAAAATAAATCCAATTTCTATTACATTTGAAAATTAAATTGAAGTTGGATAATTGTTTTAATGAAATTTAGTGTGGTTAGATAGAACGCCAGAATCAAGTTATATGGGAAAACATTGTTTTGGTTGATACAAACACATTATTTAACCACCTTATACCATAGTTATAAAAATTTAATAATTTCATAAAAAGTGATATATGAAAACAAGGAAGTAAATCATGTAATAAAGTTATAAATGTAATCATTCTAATTATATGTGAATCTTGTGTCCTTTAAATGATGCATGGACACACATACTCTCTTTCCATACATGGACAATAGAAAAAATAACTTAAATAAATAATCACCAAAAGATAACATAAGATCATGCAAGGTGAAATAATAATAAACTGTAATAACCTATAGAAAGAACAACAGTCTCAACCCTAGTAGCATGTTCTTTCCCCATGCGTGGGTTGGCCATTCCCAAACATGAACTATTTTCCATGATTCAATATATTCCTAGTATTTTTTCTTACATCCTATCATTTTAAGATAATAGAAAATAAGGATCTGATACCACATTGTGACGTCCCAACCTGGATCACTCTATAAATATAAACCATTTGTTGGACACATCACCTCAAGCATTACTTCTTGTATTCTAGAGGCTTCCAACTAGTATCGAGTCTCTTAATGTGGAATAGTGGTGAGACTAAAACCTCTAGAATAGAAATAAACATATAGAAATCATAAATAAATGAAAGAGAGAAGAATATAAGAATAAGTAATAAGTAATAATAAACAGATAACCCAAAATTTCCAATAAAATACAACCATGCATGAACATTTTATAACATAAATACAAATATGGCAATATATAACACGTAGTAAATATAAAAGGGTTAGATTGGTAGATGAATAAATAAATAAAATCCTCTAAATCCATAATGGATATAAAGTAAATTCTTAGCCTCTATTCTAAGGCTAGTTCCTATCCTAAAATATATAGCCACAATGATGAATAGTCCAAGGTCATATCCTATAACCAAGAGATTTTTTTGGGTACCAAATAGCATCTAGAACATAGTGTGGGTAAAAATTAGTAGGTCAAAATGGATTGTTTCTAATACAATCCATCCATGAATATAAAATGAAATAGTGTGAAGGTATAAGTATAATTAAATATATTGAAATTAATCAATGTAAACCAGGTTGGGGTTGGGTTCCTCATGGATTCTAGGTTGACTATTCCTACATCAGCCTAGGATGGATGTCTCTAAACATAAAAAATTATAATTAATTAAAGGAAACAAGGTAAATAGTTAATTTTATTATGTATAATAATATTAGAGGACCTAAGGTGAATCCTTGGAATCCATGAATGTTGGAAGTCAAGCCAATTTATAATAATAATGTATTCTTGATTTAAGGGTTTGAATGTAATCCAAGGGTTGAACTCTCACTATTACAATTTATTAACGTCAACCAAGTCCAATTACATGCTTTAGGTGATCTTAGGGTAACAATTATGTACCATAAATAAATGGTGTCTCACATTTTAAAACAAGGGGAATTGTCCAAATCATCTAAATCAAGTATAAAAATGATATTTCCAACAATTTTAGTCAATGATGTAGAGTTCCATGTCCAACATCCTAAAAAAGGGATCATATGGTGTCATGTTCAAAAATTCCAAAGGAATAACGAGGAGTGTCATGTCCGAAACCCTAATAATAATAAGGAACATTATCTCCAATATCCTAATATGTGACGAGGAATTCCATGTCCAACATCCTAATAAATAATGAGGAACTCCATGACTAACATCATAATAAATGATGAAGAACACCATTACCTACATCATAATAAGTGATGAGGAACATGGTGTCAATCATCTAGAATCGAGGGGGTGTGTAGTGTCATGTCCAAAATATAGTCATATATAGATCAAAGTCTGGATCCCTATAAGTACATATAATCATCATAATAATGTAACAGTTAGTCCAGGAGGTTCATTATTTGGATCCCAGGAAGAACATCGGAGAAGCCCCATAAAGAAATTTTTGAGATATAAGGAATAAATAATAATAAAAATAAATAATTTCATTTGATACTTGAATATAAAATAAGATGAATATCCATACCACCTTCCATCAAAATAATACTTAGATTATTTTGTTAATCAAATCATATACTAGTGATTAAATAGGGCCATGTGGGTATAAATTTAATAAATACAATTAAATTGATCCACGTTGGTCAGCCCATTATGATATCCAAACATAATGTTAAAGCTTAAGGATTAAGGGGGTATATCTAACCACCTAATAATTCCTTTAATTATACTTATCATTTCAATTATGAGAAAAAAAGAGTCAGAAATTACATTTAATAATTTGGATATGGGTCAAGTGTAGTTCCTTTCCATTTAACAATTCATTTAGTCCAATTATTCAATTCTATTTTTAAGATTCAGGACAAACACCCCAAGTGGTGCTTTTTGTTAATTGTGGGAATTTTACAACAAGGGAATATAACATGACACAACTAAGGTGTGGTTTATGTTGAGGCTTCAACCTTAAACAATGTAAATGGATCCCATAAATGGTTTCAAGAATGGTGTTGAAAATTAAATTAAAGAGTTTCACATATTAGGAGTGATTCATAGAAAATCAGGCATTTGGTGTAATTTAACATTTTATAAATGGAATGGATTTAATGTGAAAACATATAGACCAACTACCTCATTCCTAGAAACCTTAACTCATCCATTATAGTCCTCTAATTCAAACTGAGATGAGAGAAAATAAAGAAAGAAATATGCATCATTGAAATAGGTAATGTTATATTGAACAATGATCACATTTATTTGAGTAAAGGAAGTAGGTAAAGGAGGAAATTAGAGTAGTAGAATCACCTCTAGGATCCCAATCAATCAGATGGTGATGAAATTAGACCAAGAATGAGGTATATCCACTCTATTTTATAGGAGGAGGGGAAGGGTGTTTGTGGGGGACCACATGGTCGTATTAGGGAAGAAATAAGGGAAATATCAATTAAGGGGGTGGGAGGGAAAACATAATTTTTACCATTTTAAAGATGTTCATTGTTAGGATACACCATTCCGCAAATTTTGTGCCAATAGTGCTAAGAACATTGTCTCAAGAACCATAACCCACATGGTTACAGTGTATGGTTAGGAAAATTATGCACCAACCATACAAATACCACTGCACCAATTCACAAAACTTTACAGTCTTCTATGATAATTAACATGATTAAAACTGAAAATATCCCCATATAAAAAAATCATGCATGGTCTAACCGGATGGTTATAAATAAACTTTCACCAACCAAGAACCGGGGTTGTCTCTCCTGAAATTGAGATTTCAAAGCACGAAGCTCTTAAAATTCATATAAGAACTTGAAAAACCTATCAAACCATCAACCCCATCCATAAAACCCACTTTAATTTGTTTCAAATCTTGTAATTTTGTTCCAAATTTTGGTTTTTAATTTTTCCCATACACAAAATGAAATCTCAGATTCCCTTCAAATTTCTAATTTGATCCAAAAAAAGGGATTTAAAATGAAAAACATAAAGGGAACTATTTACCATATTTAGATACCTAGATTAAAAACATGAAATATTTTTTTGAATGATTCAAATTATAGAATGAGAATAAGTTAATTTAACATAAAACACAAAATTCAAAAAAATAGTTTTTCAGATAAGGTAACTTTTATGTATAAAATTTTGTTTATACCAAATTCAATCAAAAAATTGAGTACAATGAACCTTATTGTATTATTTAATAATAAGAGACCTAATTTTACTTTGAAATAATTTTTTAAAAAAATATAACTTTGAAAATGAATGAAACAAAAATACTTTTTCAGTAAAAATCAATATTTTCATTATTCAACAAAAATCAATCTTTTTAGAGAAAACATATAATTCAGCCTAAGAAAATTTTTATATGATGATTCAAAAAATGATTTAATTTTTTTCAAACAAATATTTTAAAAAATTATTAATTAATTACAGTATTCTCTCACAAAATTAAATAAAAACAATTTTTTAAGAAAAAATATTTTTAATGAATAAAGTGAATTTATTAAAAATTGAGTTCTTATTTATTCATTATTAATAAATAAATTTTTATCGCATAGGAAATTTATATATATAATTCATAATTTTTTTAATATTATTCATACCCACCAATTGAATTACTATACGATATCTATCATATTAAATAATATTATTTCAATTATATAATGTGGTATTTTTAAACATGGTGTTGTGTGTATAGAAATCTATCAAAGAAAAAAAATTAATTATAGAGAACTATATAATAAAATCTCAGGATGTTACATTCTACCAACTTAAAATGAATTTATCCCTTGAAGTTCTATCACTTTGATATAACAAATAGTGTATATCCTAATTTCATCACATCCTTGGGTTCTAAAGGGGATTCCAATCATTTATGGATTCTCCACAAAATTTTTGACCAGGTGAGTGGTCTAATTTCAGAGATCATTATCTCTATAATCTAGAATATCCAAAAATATTTTCTTATAAGATTTATCTCCCTCTAGTAGTTTGACCTTTGATTTTATAACTTGTGAATGATCAAGTATTTACTTCCTTAGAGGAGATACATGGATCAAATCATGAACTTCAGAGATATTCATTCGATGTCCCAAATGATAAGCTTCCATAATAATGTAATCAAGAATTGTAGAAGAACCGATATATATGGGGTTCAACATTACCATATTTAAAAATCTCATAACCTTATTCCAAGGATAAATTCATAGGAATACCTTTTCACTAACTTCAAACTCCATATCTCACTGATGATTACTAGCATAACTTTTTTGTCAACTATGAGATACTCTTATATGATTCAATATGGATTTAACCTTATCTTAAATTTATTTAGCATGGTCAAGTCCCCATAGATTTCATTCTCCATATTCATTCTATCATGTTGGAGTTATACACTTACTAACATAGATGGATTTCTAAAGACCCATATGAATTATTCAGTGAAATCAATTATTGTAAAAAAATCTTCCAAAGGAAGGTGTTGATCCCAAAAACCTTTGAAATCTATATAATAAGACCTAAACATATCCTCTAGGGTTTTAATAGTTATCTAATAGTGATTATTTGTTTGATGATGATAAGAAGTACTAAAACTCAACTATATATCCAGAGCCTACCGAAGACTTCTCCAGAACTTCACGGTAAAAATCAGATCATGATTAGATAAAATAAAATGTGGTACTTAATAAAATCACACCAATTCCTTAATTTATAACCTAGAAAGATGATAAATAGAGAAATATTCTCTAATGACAATGAAGTGTGTTTACTTCATAAGGAGATCAACTACAACCTAAATATAATTTGTACCTTTAGATGTTTTGGAGAGTTTGATGATGAAATCCATTGTATTTTTTCCAATTTTCATTCAGGAATGGCTAATGGTTATAACTTATTCATATAATTTTCTCTCCCATCCCTAAATTACTCATATACCAAGCATCGAGATACATACTCTACAATACCCCTTTTCATGTATTCTCACCATAAATATTAATTCAGATCATTGTAAATCATTGTACTTCAAAGATGTATATAGAATAAGGAACTGTGATCTTTATCTAACATTTACTTCATCAATTATTTTATTAATGGGACACATACTCTATTCCAAAACCTTATTATTCCATCACTACCATGGTTTAACTCATGATCACTCCTTACTTTCTTCTACCATTCTACATCTTCCCTATGCACCTTTCTAATATTCACATGGATGGATGATTGAAAATTCATTTGAGAAACATAAGATCAATCTCCTTTCCTTGGGATCTTAATTACCATATTCTGAAAATCAAAAGGTTTTAGATCTATCTTAATCCTTATTAAGTACAAACTAGTAATTTCCTTCCAACTCAAATAATCATCCACAATGTTCACCTTCCTAGGGTGGTAATGTATTAATAGGTCATAATATTTAATCAATTCCAACTATCTTGTCTTGTGCATATTCAACTATTTCTATTTGAATATTTACTTCAAAATTTTATTATCCATATATATGGAACACCTTTTATTATAAAGAAAATGCTTCTATGTCTTGAAAGAAAAAATTACCACTACCAGCTCCAAATCATGAGCAATATATTTTTTCTCATGTATTTTCAATTAATGTGAGTCGTATTATGTCTCTATATTATTATACATGAAGAGATATAGCATAAATTTATTTTATGTATTAATATATATCAAAAAATATTAACATCTTTATATTTTAAAAAAACACTATGTTCAATATTGTATATAACACACAACACCGATCTAAAACGAACCACCGAATATTATTATTTTATGGCCATTGTAAAATAGTTATTTTATTGGTGGGTATGAATAGAACTAACTATGTTACGAAATATATATAATGGTCAAAATCAATAAAAATTTATTGATAAATTATTATGAAAGAAGAACTAAATTTTTGTAAGATTCATTTTATTCTTCAAAATATTATTTCATTAAAATGGTTTTTATTAAGAGAATATTATTAATAATTCTTAGAATAGTTAGAAATTTTATTTGATAAAAAAATATCATTTTTTAAATCATTATATCAAATTTATCATATAGTTTATTTTTTCGATTCTTATTAAAATTTATCTTTTCTAGTGAATAGGGAAATTTTTTATTTTTATTGAAAACTATATTTTTGTTACAAGTATTTAAACAGGTCTATTTTCATTAAAATGGGTTTAAAGTAAAATTAGTTATCTTATATTATTATTAATCCAATTAATTTCATTGGAATCAATTTTATGGATATATTTTGTATTAAAAAATTATACTTAAAAATGTATTTTTTTGAAAACTGTTTTTCATTGCACTTTGAATTTTTATCTTAAATTAATTTCTATAAATTCAATAAATTGAGTCTTAAAAAATTAATTCCATATTTTGAATAATTAGGTAAATATTTGTTATATAGGCCCCATTTATTTTTTTCCAATATGAATAGTAACCATAATAAATTATTTTTTATCACAGTAAAGGTAAAATGTGCTAATTATGGTTAATATTAATGTGATAAGGCCTTAAACTCATTCTAACACTTTCATCTAATCCATTAGGTGGGTCTATTTTTTCTCAAAAAAATTTCTTCGCACATATATTTCTATAAGTTTATTTTAAACATGAACTATCCATTAATTAAAAAATTGTACGAATGAAATTTGATGGGGAAATGGTTAGCATTGTGATTCTTATATATGGGTATTAATATGATATCAATACATTGTTTTTATTATAATTTTACTTTCTAAAATGTAGAATCATATCGCATTCATCAATATAATCACTTCTCTTCTCATCTTCATGAAAAATATTTAGCATGATTCTTTTTCATTTTTTTCATTTTTTTTGCTCCAAATTCATGGAACATTGAATTTTCATAGATGTTCTGATTTTCAAGAGATTCCACCCAATATTCACATTTATTTTTCATCTTCTAAATTAGTTCATGATGTATTTTACTCTTCTCATTTAATTAATGTCCAAAACACATTTTTATTTTATTCTTGAATTACAGCTGATCATTCTTTATATCCATTAAATCTCTATTAGTTTCTTCCAACGCATGAATACTCTCTTTACAAACATTTATCGTCTCATCTCTCTATCAATTTCTTTTTGAAAATATTATTAATTCAAGTTGTATTTTAATTTTTGAAACAAAAAATTTTCTTCCATTTCATTCAAATATTTTTTTAGGTAATTTCACTTATAAAACTTCCCAATCATCCCCTTTTTAAGAGCATCTACTTCTATCTCTATCTATGAGTTTTCTATATATAGTTCCTTAATAAATTCTTATATAAGTGAAAATTTATATAAATTAATTATTTATTTAATCCTTAATATAAGAGTATAGGTATTAAAATAATTCAATAGACTCACACTTTTCACTATTTAAGACAGATTTTTAAGAAAATGATTTTAAATATATTTATCATATTAATTAACACATAAATTTACTTTAAGTACTAGTGAATTGTATTTATCTTTTGAGATCATTATCAACATTTTAGCCTCTACTTTATTCATGGTATTCATGGTTTTGGTTGTCACCTCTTTGTTTGTATTAATAGGGATATAAACTTTATTCTTCAACTATGGAATCAAAAATAATTCTTCAGATATACACATAATGTTTAATAGATAAACCCAACTCGGATAGACAAATATATCTAATAAAAGAAAACTAGTGCTAGTTTTAATACCGTATATAATGTTTAGTGATATCATGTATTTATACTGAGAGGGGTGAATTGGTATGGAAAAATTCAACCTAATTCTTTTTTATTTCAATTTTCCCTCTTATTTTTAAAAAATTTACATCGACTAAGATGGTGGATTGTAGTGTCTAAAGTTTTTCGATCAGACGAAATTATTTTAAGGAACATAAATTTTCTCTTTGGTGGATAGAGAAAATTTTGAATTGACCATCTAATGTAAATACATCCTTTAAACCCCTAAAAGTGTTGTTTTTAGTCATGGATTAAGGCTCAAGAGGAATCTTAGGTGTTCCATTGAGTTTTGAGACAAACAGACACTGAAAAAACAATTCCGGGAAGAACTGGTAGAGGCACATAGATTTTATGAAATAGTGAGACCCTCTAAGAGAAACTATGTGGCTAGTCCAAAGGGTTTGTGGGTGTCACACTATTTATTTTAACAATGCACACCAAGCAACATGATAGTTCATCTAATTTTAGTTCCTTAATAGAGGTGAAATCCATAGTTTTCTCACTATTTATCAAACAATAAAACTTAATTATATTAATACATATCATTCGTAGTAGCTAATACAAGGATGGAAAACAGTTTAAAAAACCATGAAGCTAAACCTTTTTCCTCGTTAAATGAGGTGAAATAACTATTTCCCCTCTGTATTTTTAATTATTTCCCTCTCTTATATCCTATGTGTTCAACTCCTCTCCCCCTTTTGTGGAGAATTTCCTCCTCTATTCCTTGGAATGGAGAGATATTTTCCATATGGTGTCATATTTGACCATCTTCTATCACGTTGGCTAGCCCTCGGTATGATCCCGACTCCACTTTCTCCTTTTTTTCATTTGAATTGACGTTGAAAGATTTATTTTAGTGCGAGCTAATTGATCCTATTTTCTAGGTTTTTTATTATTTTATTGATTTCTCTTGAATCGACTCGACTCAAGGACTGATATTGGATGTGAGGACTACCCATGAAATAAATTAGGTGGAATATATATTTTTCATTAATGTATTTCTTGTTTATTAATTACATCATGGCATCGTATGTCACATTCTTCATTCATTTCCTTTAAAAAGTGAAATTAGTTATGTAAGACCAAGTTCCCTAAATTATATTTCCATTATACTTAGAATTATACAATTAGAGTATTTTCACCACAACCTGAACCACCCCATTCGAGTGAGGTGTTTATACTCTTTGACACATATTCATCCTTATGTAATTAAACCAACATTTTTGGGTATTTTTTAATACTCTTAACAAAAACACCCTACTTAGGCCTATCAATCACCTTGAGGCATTTTTGATAAACTTATTTGATTATTCCACATCATGATATCCATAACCCACTTTTTAATATAACCACCTCTTGATGTGTTCTTCCTGATCACATAAAAAGGGGAAATTAAATAGTGATGTTTAGACTGATGAATGGAATGATTAAGTATATAGCCTTTTATGTTATAATTAAGATGAATAATGGGAATTTTCATATCTTATACACTTGAGAGGTGTTGGAATGGGTATGAATATGTATTCTATTTTTCTTTATTTAAAATGTTAAAAGGGAATGGAACTCTTAATGTATACATGACCAGTGATGTGGAATGTTATAAATATAGTCTTCCTCCTTGTTAAAAATAAAATGAATAAATGAGTTATGAATTCCTTGAGGGATACTTAGGTTTCCTTATTACAGAACTCCCAGGGAAGGTCTCATAGGTTACTTCATTTATATTCCACCTATAGTGATACATGGATTCCCTTGTAGTAATTCCTTCGATGGAATATTAGGGAGAGTGGATGAATTTTCCTTGAGAGATACTTGGATTCCCTTGTACGAATACCTTGGGCTTTCTCATAGGCTTATTGAGATTATTATCCCCAAGGGTGATAGCACTTCCCAAGGGGAGTCACCTTGGATAGGTTCAGTAGAAAGATGGTAATACCATGCCACGAGTGATACTTTTTCCCCTATGTGAGATACCTCGGATTGAAATAGTGGGTTATTCATTTATACCATACTAATAGTGATACTTGGGATTCCTCTTTACATATATCCTTGGATGGACTCTTACAGATATGGCTAATTATAGTTCTCCTGGTACAATATTTGTGATTCCTTTTTATGGATCACCTTAGATGATCCCAAGATTAATTTCATTAATAACATTAATCTATATTGTATAAATTCATAAATAATGTTGATTTAAAGGATTTAAGTATGCATCCACCAAGCTAAAGAACATGTTTGGGGTTTGGTCCATGTTTATATTCGTCCTTATGACGACCCAGTTATGTCTCCATGTGCATACACATGGAAAATTATAAACACACATACATACATACATAATATACATATATGTATATATATATGTATGTATACATATTATACTTGTCTAGATTGATCATGGTTTGGGATATTCCATCTTTGGTAGGAGTAGGTAAAGTCATCCATGTGTCCCTGAGGAAAACGAGCTGACTTGTTTACTTCTATGTATTTATTTCTATACGTATCATAACTACACACTACTGTATTTCATATTCACAAATTGTACATCTTTAGACACCGTTGGTGTCCACCAACTGAGTATATCTCACATCTTTTTCAGAGATCTATTGCACTGAGGTACCCGAAAATACCTAATTCTTAGATGTAGAGTTTCATGGACCAAGTTATGTGTTGTTACACTTTTTCATGGGATTTCAGAGCACAAGGATTAGCTGGAGCTTAGTATTCTCATGGAGATGGCCTTGGGGACTTTTTTTATTTATACTATACTATATTGTATCTCCTGAAATATTATTTTAAACTTTGTTTAGTTTAAATTCATATGGATAAGTATTCATCATTGCATATTTGGAATTGTCCATATTTTTAGATTATTATTTATTGTTATTATTATTCCACTTCTCTTCATCATTTATTTATTATGCTTAAACTATCTATTGATTTACATATAATATACCATTTTCCATCTCTAATCATTAGGGTATAGCTTCATCATTGTACCATCATTAGACAATTTCTAATTTTTGGTTACCTCTGGTGCATGTGGAGGCACACTTGAGTCCATGTGACTGGTCAGTCTGGCTACTGTTTATAGGGTGATTTGGGCTAGGATGTTACAAAGTTGTATCAAAGGGGTTTCTTTTCCTTTATCTTACTATTTTGGGTTGGTAGACCTGATACTAGTAATGTTTTGATACTTGGTAAATAGTCGTGTCTGGGAGTGATCAACCCATGAATAAGGAAAAGATCAAGTGGCTAGGGATGGGATTATTGTTCATGGTATTTGTTATTATAGTTAATTATGATTTCGCCCTGATTTATTAGTGTACATTTTTTTCTTATTAATTTATGATATTTATAGTATTTTACCCTTGTCCCAGTATGGAAAGGAAGTATAATTACATCCATCATGATCGGAACATAGATATTCACATTCCATGCATATTCCATGCCATGTAGATTGCATTGAAATGATGTTTTAGATCTTTTGATGTTCCTTGTGTATTAATTATCATTCCCTTGATATACCATGTTGTTCTTTTAGTGACATGATTTTTTTATACATTTTTATGTATTTCTTTATAATTATTATTTTTATAACAAGATGTGTGGTTTATTTATTATTTTTTCTTGTACAACATGATTCTATGATTTTAGTGTTATGATTAGCATGTTTATTTTTGCACCACGCTTGGTTTTTCTTGCTTATGTAGTATCCTTACATGTTAATTATTCATGCTTATTTTTATGTTTACATGTATTTATTGATATGTGATAGAAATCTTAGATATACTTTTGACATATAATTTATTATTAAAGTGTCAGAATCAACCTAAATGGTTTTTTCCCACATAGATTGATGGTGTAACATTAGATAACCTATCATGACATGTTTGAGCCTTGGAAAATTGGTTCCATGGGTTGAAACATTATAGTTCTGTTTAAATGGTATCAAATTCACAATCTATAAAGTGTATGGGTGCTTTATAAATTGGTGGATTATAGCTGCTATAATTAAATTATCATATAAGATCCTAATATAATGTTAGATCATGGTATAAATACTAAGGTTGTTAAATTTTTTCCTTAAAATGGTTTTTTTCTTATGGACCTTTGTTTGACTCCACATAAGTTGTTCGGTTATTATGCCTTATTCTTATTAGATAAGAAACATTAAGAATGATTTGAAATTTAAACTATTATGGGTTTCACTAATATGATGAATTAATTACAATTTATATGGAAATAAAAATGGTTTCACTTATTAAGAAATGTACCTCTAGGACTTGGGCATGGAGATCCATAAGTCTAAATTCCTAAATGCACAATTGGACCTAAGTAGGTCAGTTGGGGAATGTTTCATATGAGATAACCCACTAAGTGTTTTTTAAATTATAATTTTTAACATGTTTCAGGTTTCATTTTGATGAACCCATAATGACTTTATGGAACCCTTGAAGGTCACCTTTCTTTTTTTATGACATAGTATTTAACCTCATGGGGGGATTTTTATGCTAGTTAGTTATGGTTATTTAAAGTTTACACTACAACTTATATGGATTCACATATAGATGTATGGTGTAATATTACTTGACCATCCCCCTTTTCAATTTATAACAAACCTATTATTTACTTTTTTTCCTATACTTATATGAGGCCTTTGTTAATTAAAATTCCAATTATAACCTAAAGTGGTTTTTCCTCTGTATATTGGAATTGAAATTTTCATTAACTAATCAAATTTTGAAATCTCATGGATAAATAAATTTTGATTAAAAATGGATTTTATAAGGTAAACTACCTAATTATGAAAAGATGCTAATATAATAATAATGTTTGATAGGGATTTTGATAAAACTTGACCATGTATCTTGTGGTGATGGTTAAATAAAGTGCTAAGTATATCTTTATTTATAACTGGTACTTGAAATTTTAAAGTCAATCCTATAAAATGTTTAAATAATATAATATAAATAAGAAAAAACTTCTCAAATAAAACTTTAATGAGGTGTTTTTGTCTTGAACCCTGTGTGAGGGTTAGACTTACCATGATCCTTGTTAAATGTTTGGGGATGAGAATATAGACATTTCCTGTGGATCCCAGATGACTTTTATATAGTTTTATTGAACCTAAATGGTAGGTATAAGGGACTAGTGACTCATCCTAGCATGATCTAGTTATGAGGAGGAAACTTTATGTTATAGTAAAGGGATAGTCCATGGTAGGTAGTTCCATCATAACTCTAATGCCTCTCTAAATTCTTTGGAACCATTTCATATGTGTGGTTTCATTTGATTGTCATTTTTCTCAAGTATGACTCTTTAGTTTATAAAATGAAACCTGGTTTGTTGGGTGGTCATGATAACTTATGATCCATGTAGTGGGCATGAGCATCATGTAATGTTGCGTGATAGTTGGTTAGTCATTCCTACGGTATGGTTGGCCGCTTGGTGGGTCATTTGACCCTCCCTTCTTCTTTAGTGATGGATGACTCAATATGTCATTTTTTGAGTTAATAGTTGTATGGAATAATGTAACTTTGGGTTAAATCTTTCTTATGATCCATCATACACTAAGAATTCATAAGTAAAATAGTCCTATGAATAGTTTCAATTGATGTTCAATACATTCAACGAATCCTTGGGGTAGAATGCATTGATACCCACGATACTCTCCAAGTTGGTAAAATTGTGTAACAAACCATAAAATTTTTGTAGAAATCATTAATGCCTTGAGATTTCATGCCAAGTTCATGGGTTATCTCTAGAGTAGAGTTACCAGGGTGTTAGAGGAAGTTAGACTCATCCCAGTGCTTGGGATGAATTCATAAAAGGATTAGTTGTTTTGACACACTAGTCAGTTAGTTTTGGATTTTACTCCTAACGTTGTAGTGAACATAGACATAACTCAGAAGTAGTGTCACATGTGCATCTAAGTTAAATATATACTATATCACTTTTAATTGAATATTTTTCTTCTCTTTCATATAAAATCATGATTAAATTTTGTTGTCCATATCCAAGACCCATGATTAGTGGTCGATGATATATGTTCTATGAAATGAGTTTATGTTCTTAGAAACAAATAATAGGACCCTCTTAAGGTTGGGAGATTTGTGTTGATCATGGGAAAAGTGATTCCTTATATGTAGAGAAAAGGAAACAGTACACGGCTATTTAGAAATTATCAGCACTTCTTATAAATAACTGTGGGGCTGGTATGTTTTTAAATATGATGGTGCTTGTGAGGTAGAATGATAATTATTTGGTTGGCTGCACACACCACCTTTGAAAACACCATTGGATAGGGATGAAATTTGGTGGTTATGATTAGAATATCATGGGATGTATTTATTGGGAAGGAATCATGGACAGTTAATGACTATATTTTAGTATATGTAACCAATATTCTTTAAGAGAGTTGGCCCATGGTGGTATGACTATCACATCCCTTACATGGTTAGATTAAAATTTTTCTTGAACCATACCAAGGAATTTATTTTGAAGTAGTAGGAGTGTCTTGGGTCCTTTTTGAGAAATAATTTAAACCACCTTAGTGTACCCTTGGAATAGTGAAGATCATGTCCCCTACCTTGACGTTGTCCTGGGTACACTATGTGAGGGTCGGTTATATGTCGTGCTAAATTTAAATGTTGTTGGTCATAGTAAATAGACTCTATGGGAGTTATACTTCTTAAAGTATGGTATCTTTAAGAATAATGGTTTTCCTAAGTTATACTTGGGTCCCTAAGTAGGATTTCCTTGGATGGACTCGTAGACACAATCCAGTTCTTATCTTGACTGTTGTAAGAATCAATTAGTGTTCTTGATATGTGAACATTTAGGTTGTGTAACAATGTATTATATGTAAATATTGATGTATGTAATACCTTATAGTATCCCCATAGACTCCAGTTGATGATTCTAAGGTTACCCCATACTTTGATTGAGCTCGGTGGGATGTTTCAAGAGTTTTGATCCATGTGTGTGGGATCATGTTTACCCCCATGTTCATACTAGGTCACAATAACATAAATAGATGTTTCAGCCTAGAGATGTCATCAAAATTCAGGAACAGGATTTGGTGGATGAGTTCAAATTAAATGAGATATGCCTTAGTTTAAAGGTATTGAGATATAGTTTTTGAAATACGTTGGTCATCTAAGCTAAGCATTTTTAGAATAGTCAGTCGGACGTCGCTTGACTTGTTTTCCTGTTTTTTGTTGAATACAGTCAGGGAGGAACCATTTTGGGAACATCTTTGGGAAGAGCCAAGTACATTGTGAATTAGTCGAGGTTCTTTATGAAATCCATCTCGACCAAGATAAATGAGGTCAAATGGGATTAAAACATACATTTTAGCTATGGATTATTCCAAGAGCATCATTATAATTGTAGATGCATGTTAAAATAGTGAATTCCGATGGTGGAGATATCATAAATCAGAATTTACCTTTAAATGCTAGAGCCTATGGTGTGGATATCCATAGGTAGGATGATTAATAGATTGAAATTTGATCATGTATTGGGTTAAACACACTCATGTGAGCTCTATATTAATGTTTTCTATTAATCTATGAGCATTGTCTCTAGTTTTAGTTAATTATATACCACATGTTATAAGTGATATTTGGTCATGTGTTGGGAATTTAGACACACCAAATCACAATTTGAATGACACTTCACAACTCAAGAAGTTCGGGTGTTGTTTTTGTTATTTCTCTATGGATTATTGGGGATGAGAATTTTAAGTTGGGGAGATTGTAGCATACCACATTTTTGTATTGGATAAAATTATCCAAAGGAAATTGAATTTTTAGTTTGGTGAATAGACCAAATTTTAATTCGAGATCTAAAATTTCAATCTAAGATATTAAACACTAAAAAGTGTTGTTTTTTGAATTTTTAAGAATAGAGAGGCATCTAAGGTTTTTTGTTGATTTTTTCAAGCACCGAACTCTAAAAAACCCATTTATGGAATAATTGGAAGAGTTGTATTTTTTTTGAAACCATGCAGATATCTATGAGAAACCATGTGGCAAGTCTAGAGTGGTTTTGTGTGTTTCACTGTTTTTTCTAACTATGAAAACTAGGCCACAAAGTTGTGCAACCAATTTCCTATTCTTAACAAATGAGATATTCACAGTTTTCACATAGGTTATCAAAAATTGTGCATGAATCATGTGATCCCTTTGCATAGGCAGTATCCCATGCATGGTTTGGATCATGATTTGGCCAACTATGCTATCAAAAAATGCACCACATAAAAGGGGATGAAATCCTCACTTTTCCCTTATAGCCTTTTAGTAATTTTTCCACTTATCCTCACCCACATGTGCAGCCCCTCCCCCCTTTTTTGGATCATTTCTTCCTCTCCTCCTAGGAATGGAGAGAACACTTCCATCTAGTGTCAGATTCTACCATTTTCTATCATATTATATAGACCTTGACAATCTATCAACTCCTCTAGATCTATTTTTTATTTTAATCTATGTCAATGGTGTTAATTTAGTGTGATCTAACTCACCCTATTTTCTGGGTGTTCATTTATTTCATTGATTTCTATCTAACAAGATCGATTCAAGGATCAATATTGGACATGGGGATATTTATTAGTATAAGGTAGGTGGTCTATAACATTTTTTCTAAAGGATTTATCATTTATGAATTATGTCATGGTGTTGTGCACTATATTCTCCATGTGTTTCCTTTAAAATGATAAATGAGTTATGTAAGACCTTGTTCCTTTATTTAAATTACCATTATACATAGAATTAAGATGTTGGAGGTTGATCACCTCAACCCAAACCACCCCTTTGTGGTGATATTTTTATACTCCTTGACCTGTATGCCTCTTTATGTAATTAAACCACCCTATTGGGGTGTTGTTGGATACTCTTAATTATAATGCTCTGCTTAGGCCTCTTAATCCCCTCAAGGTGTTTTTGATAAACTATAGAACAAGAAATGTTTTAAATAAAGTAATTTGTTTATTCTATGACATGATATACATACCTCACTTTTGAATAGAACTACCACTTGAGTTGTGCTACCTTAATCACATAAAAAGGGGAAATTAAATAGTGATTTTTTAAATAATGAAAGGCATGCTTAAGTACATGGACTTTACTATTATAATTGAGATGAATAATGGGAATGGACCTCTCTTGTAAACTTTAGAGTTCTTAAAATGTTTATGAATATGGAATTTTTTAATCTATATTTGAAATGGTAAATGGGTGTGTCCCACTTAAAGTACACATTACTAGTTATGTGGAATGTTATAAACATTTCCCTTTCCTTGTTTAAATTGGAATTAATGAATGATTTATGAATTCCTTGGGTGATACTTCGGTTTCATTTTTATGGAATGACTAGATACGTGCTCATAGGTTGGATGATTATATTAGTCATAGAGTGATACATGGATTCCCTTATTGGAATTACTTGGAATAACTCTTAGGGATAGTGGTTGAATTCTCCTTGATTGATACTCAAATTCCCATGTAGGAATACCTTGGACAAGCTCATAGGCTGATTGAGATTATTTTCCCCATGAGTGATACAGATGCCCTAGGGGATTCACCATGGATAGGCTTAGTGGAAAGATGGTTATTCCATTCCATGAGTGATACATGGCCCCTAGGTGAGATACCTAGGATGGTATTAGTGGGTTATGCATTTATACTATACTGAAGTGATACTTATGATTCCTCATTAAGAATCCTCTTGGATGGACTCATGCGTTGATGGATAATTAGAGTTCTCTTGGTGAAATAATTGGGATTCCTTTTGGTGGATCACCTTGGATGGGATCAGGATTCCTTTTTGTTAAGAAAATTAATTTCTATTATTTAATATTGCAAGGAATGCACTTTATCATATTTAAGGGTTCACCCTCTATGATAAAGAATAGGCTTTGGGTTTGGTCCATGTTTGTATTCAGCCTTGTGATAGCCAAGTTATGTCCCCATGTGTATACACCTAGAAAATAATAAACACACATTCATATATATATATATATTGACATATTATACCTGTGCAGTTTGACCATGGATTGGTATATTCTGGCTTAGGCCGAAGTAGGTATTGTTGTCCAGGTGTCCCTAAGGAACCTAATACGACTTAGTAACTTTTATGCATTTATTTCTCTACTTTTCATACATACACATAGCTCTATTTCATATTTCCATATAGATTAAGACATAATTGGTGGTCACCTATTGAGTATATCTCACACCTTGTTCAGGATTCCATTGCATAGGGGTACCCAAACTGTAATGTCCTGGTTCTGGAAGCCACCTAGAGGCGCCCTATACCAGGTTGGTCACATGGCCTCAAGCGCATTTCCCCAAATTCCAGAGGCTACTGACTAGCAGTGAGGGCCTTGGGTGTGATATTGGGGAAACTATTCCCTCATTGGTAGAGTAACACAGCAGAAAATAAACAAATATACAATAACTGAAATAGTAAACATCCCACAATAGAAAATAGCGAAAAACTGAGATAAGGAAACAACTGGAGCATATATATATATATAAATGATGCATGGTACATATATGTCTAGGTAAAATAGCCAAACAAGTCACAATGCTGAGTACAGTGCAGAACAAAGTAAAAAAGTAAAACAAATAACTCCTCGGCATCACGAGCCTCAGCTTGGTCTCATGCTCTCCAGCTCCAATGCAATCAAGTACCTGAAGTAGAAGGGTGCTTGTACTTATCAATACCTGTAACAACATAGTCTGATTGGGCCCAAAAGCATGTCCCAAACAGGGTGTGAGATGAATCCCAGTAGGCAACCACCACAGGATCTGTGTCTAACAGTCAGTGAATATATGGCAGGTAGAGTATAGAAAGAAGTAAACAGGAAAGTACTAAACAGTAAACAATCCACAGTTTCAAATCAAGCAACAGTGAAACAAGTAGTTAAACCTTAAACAGCCAGCCCTCTGGGATGTACTCACAAGCACCCCCCCCCCCCCCCCCCCTCTGGTCCTACCTAAGAAGTATAGACAACCCTCTCGGCAGAACACTCGGTCTAAGCCCTCTGATTCTGTATATGAATATAGTAAAACTCTCTGGGGAAGCGCTCCCAGTCAATCCCCTTATAGTCAAGGTAAAACAAGACTCTCTGAGGAAGCTCACACAGCCATTCCCCATATAGTCTAAGTAAAGAAAAACTCTTTGAGGAAGCTCACATAGTCATTCCCTATATAGTCTATGTAAAGAAAGACTCTCTAAGGAAGCTCACACAGTCATTCCCCATAAAGTCTATGTAAAGCAAGACTCTTTGAGGAAGCTCACGCATTCTATTCCCCGTATAGTCTAGGGTAGTCAAGGACCCTCTGAGTAAGATCACACGTCAATTACTCTTATAGCCCCAAGGTCTAGGACTCTCTGAGGAAGCTCACTCGGTCAATTCCCCTTATATCCCAGGTCGTTCAATTCAAACAAGACTCTATGAGGAAGCTCACTCAGTCAATTCCCCTTACATTCTACTACACAAGGTTCTCACGGCCCAGTGTATGTCAACGAGAATAGTAGTGTAATAAGTCCAAAGTAAACCTACAGAATTACTTGGCTAAATAGTCTACAACATATTAAGTATGTTAGAATACAAACTCTCCATCCTGCCTCAACAGGCATGGAAATCAGGCAAAGCAGCCAAAGGCTAAACAGGACCAACCGGTCGTAAACAGAACATGAAAGGGCAAAACATCCAAAGCAAGCAATCATCCCAATTCACATCCAAATTACCTCTACATAAGCATAAAAGCATGGCAGGCAAAACAAAGGGGTAAAATGGTAAACTCACAATACCCCGTTCAAGGGTATTGGCACAATTTCACATAATACTCAAAGACTTTCAATGGAAAGGAACAAACCACCTACCTTTAGGGTTATGGAGAAAATGATCCAAAAGTTATTCCACCTCCTCAAAACTGGAAAATGTACCACCGGAAACGGTCTAAACCTCCTTCCCTAACATCCACAAGTCTAGAAATCAACACCCGAGGTAACCAAAACCCTATATCTACACACAACGGGTGTAGATATAGAAAATAGGGGGATAGAGAGATGTAGATCTAGAGGGAAACTCAAAGGAACCAAGAGGAGAGACTTACTCGAGAAGAACCGGCTTTGATCCACAATGAAACCCCTTCAATTTACCTCCAAATTGAGTGGGGGAGCACCTTAAACCTATGAGAACCCAAAAACCCGAGAAAGGCTTGAGTGGGAGAGAGTTTGGAGAAGAAATGAGGAATCTTGAGCGGCTCAGGGTTTTACACCCTAATTTTAAGTGGCCACAGTATTTCCTCGCACGGTTTGGAAAACTGTGTGCCAACCGTGTGGTTGCTACTATCTCTCCTAGGGACTTCGCATGGCCTGCCCGCAGGGTTTGAAAAACCGTGCACCGCCCGTGTAGAGGCCACTGCCTCCTCTAGGAATTTCGCACGGTTTTCCCGTACTGTTTGACAAACCGTGTGCCTCCTGTGCGGAGCCCACTGTCAAGGGTGCATGGTTTCCTGGGCTGGCCGCACGGTTTGAACAAACCATGCACCAACTGTGCGCCCTTGCACAGCCTCTACAACTTTAAAAGTTTTCTTCCAAAAATTCCTCTTTTTCTCAACAACAAATAGAAAAGAGAAACATACCTGAAAATAAGGTCTGGGTTCTTACAAACTTCCCCCCTTAAAGAAATTCATCCCCAAATTTTCCTAGTGTGGTGCTGAAGAAGAAACCCCGAACAGGTCCATCCACTGAGCTCGTACATCAGCCTCCCTCTCCCAAGTTTCGTTTTGTACTTGCCTGTGCTGCCATAACACTCGTACTAGGGGAACAGACTGGCCATGGAGAACCTTTGTACTGCGATCGACAATTCAGATAGGATGCTCCTCAAATGACGCATCCTCTTCAAGATCAACCTCATCAGGATGAAAGACATGAGATGGGTCTGAAAATTAATGTCGAAGCTAAGAGACGTGGAAGACATTGTGCATAGCCCAGTACCTCTGAGGTAACTACAACTGATAGCCAACCAGCCCAACTCTCTCCAACACCTCAAACGGCCCGAAGTACCTTGGTGAAATCTTAACCTGTCTCTTAATCCTTTTGTGCCCCAACATCGGTGCGACATGCAGGAAAACCTAATCCCTGACCCCAAACTCTAGAGTTCGTCTCTGCTGATCAGCATAAGACTTCTGACGAGACTGCGCAGTAGCCATCCTCTTCCGAATCAACTCAATCTGCTATGTGGTCTCCTGGAAAAGATGAGGTCCCAGCATAGCCGCCTCTCCTGCTTCCATCCAACACAGGGGTGATCGGAATGGCCTACCGCACAAAGCCTCATAAGGTGTCATCTGAATCATTTCTTGAAAACTATTATTATAGGAAAAATCTACAAGAGGTATATGATTCTCCCAAGAACCTTTAAAATCTAGAATGCAAGCTCAGAGAATATCCTCAAGAATTTGTATCTTACGCTCAGACTGGCCATTTTTCTGGGGATGGTAAGCTGTACTCAATAGTACCTGTGTACCCAAAGCCTTCTAAAGCCCCTTCCAAACCTAAGAAGTAAAACATTCATCCCTGTCTGAAAAGATGGAGTGTGGAACTCCATATAGAGATACAATCTCTCAGATGTATAACCATCCCATATCAACAATGCTGAAGGTCTCCTTGATCATCAAGAATTAATAAACCTTCATGATTCTATCAATAACAACCCATATTGCGTCATTTCCCCAAGGAGATCTCAGCAAACTGGTCACAAAATCCATCGCGACGTTATTCCACTTCCACTCAGGAATGGGTAACTACTATAAAAGACCTATTGGTCACTGATGTTCTGCTTTCACTTGCTGACAAGTAGAACACCTCATGACGAAACTATCAACATCCCTCTTCATACCTGGCCACCAATAATGACGATGTAGATCATGATACATCTTGGTGATTCCAGGATGAACTTCCCAAACAGAGGAATGGAAGTCCTGCATCAGCTCCTCGCATATGTCTACTAGCACCCATACGCGTCCCTAGAAACGCTGGATCTTATCCCTGCCTACTGTCCATCTAGGAATAGGTTCCTCTCCTAACATGCTTTCTCGTAGAACCAGGCCTTCAGAATCTGATAGATTCCTCATTCATACCCGATCAAGAAGTGTAGAGGTAACAGCTACAGAAGAAAGAAACGTCTTCCCCTGACTGTCGCGCACCTCCAAATTCATCTCAGAGAACAGATCTATAAGCTGACACTCACTACTGGCCTCCTGAACTGCATGTATCTGAGTTCTCCTGATCAACGCATCAGCCACTGTATTACCCTTCCCAGGTGTATAGGCAAGCTCAAAGTCAAAGGACTGAAGATACTCGACCCACCTGCACTGTCTCAGATTTAGATCACACTGATTGAAGATGTTCTTGAGACTCTTGTGGTCAGTGAAAACCACAAAGTTCTCTCCCAGAAGATAATGTCTCCAACTGTGAAAGGCATGAACAACAGCTGCCAACTCTAGATCTTTCATTGGGTAATTCCTCTCATGTGGCGTCAACTACCAAGACCCGTACGCAATGAATCCATCTCCCTACATAAGCACAGCTCCCAGCCTAATACCTGAATCATTGTAGAAAATAGTATATCTCTTTCCTGGCTCTAGAAAGACTAGTATCGGTGCTGAAGTCAACCTCCCTTTCAGCTTCTAAAAGGCTGACTCACAAGAATCTAACAATAATAACATTTCACCCTTCTTGGTCAGACCCGTCAGTGGTGCTGCTAAGTGTGAAAAGTCCTGAATGAAGTGTCTGTAGTACCCAGCCAGCCCTAGGAAACTTCGTACCTCAAAGACGCTCTTTGGCTGCTCCCAGGAAACTATTTCCCTCACTTTCTCTGGGTCTACTGATACTCCTGTCTCTGAGATAACATGACCCAAGAAGTGAATCTGATCCATCCAAAAGTGGAATTTTGAGATCTTATCATATAACTGATGCTCTCTTAGTGTACTCAAAATGATCTCAAGATGGGTAGTATGGTTGTGTCGAGTGTGATATTACACCAAGATGTTGTCCACGAAAACCACCATGAAGGAATCTAAGTATGGATGGAACACTCGGTTCATCAGTGCCATGAAAACTACAAGTGCATTCGTGAGACCGAACGGCATAACCATATACTCGTATAGTCCATACCTACTCCGAAAAGCTGTAAGAGGTATATCAGATGGTCTAACGTGCAACTGATGGTAACCAGATCTCAAGTCAATCTTTGAGAACACCCGGGCTCCTCAAAGATGATCAAAGAGGTCATAAATCCTATATAATGGGTATCTTTTTTTGACCATCAACTGGTTTAGCTTCCGATAATCCACACAAAGCCTAAGGGTATCGTCTACCTTCTTCTCAAATAGGACCGGCGAACCCCAAGGAGAAGTACTGGGTCAGATAAAAACCTTCACCTGTAACTCCTCCAACTACTTCTTGAGCTCCTACAACTCAGGTGTAGCCATCCTATAAGGAGGAATGGACACTGGTACCACTCCTGGAACGAGCTCAATCGAGAATTCTACCTCACGTGCTGGAGTCAAACCTGAAAATACCTTTGGAAAGACATCCCTGAAATGATCCACTGCTGGAGGAAATTCTAACTGTGAAGTCCCCTGTTCATCCAAATAAAGACTAGAAATATGGGCTATAAATTCTCCTAACCCATGATTCTCTGGTCTCGCTCTACTCGCCTGGACGTCCCACTCTCCCTTATAAAGAAAAGATCCACCCTCTTGTGATATAAAACTCACCCTTTGGTGGTAGCAGTTGACGACTTCCTGGAAGGGAACTAACCAATCCATTCCGAGAATGACATCATAGCCGGTCATCTCCAGAACATAAATATTCCAAAGGAAGTGATACCCACTAACCTCGAGAGGTCACTCCTTGTACTGATGTACACTAGCCATTCTAGTCCCCAATGGAGTGTCTAGCATCAAGACATCAGCATAAGAAATGGTACAGATCCCAAGGATCTCCATGATAGTAACAGATATAAAGCTATGTGTAGAACCAGTATCTAAAAGATCAAAAGATAAAACTAAGGCTACTAAGATCGTACCTCGAACGGTAGAGGGGTCGGGATCCTGCTCCTGATGGGTATGCTCCACTGCAAAAGTCTAGCTAGCTCCACGGCCCTATGACCCTTCCTGATTACTCATAGCGGATCCACCTTGCTGTCGCTGGTAGCCTGGTGACTGACCACCACGGCCGTGACCTCCACCTCAGCCCGAGCGGCCGGAAGAACTCCAGTTCCCAGACTAGTGACAAAATGGTGGGGTTGCTCCTGTACGAGGAGTCATAGATGAACCCCTGTCACTAGCTGCTGGTGAGAAGATCTAACAAAAGCGATGTAGATGGCACATCTTTCCGCAAGATCGGCACTCCATCAGGTCTCTCTGGTACTACGGCCTAGTATGCTTTCTTATTCCGCACTGGTAGCACACCTGGCTACCAGAAGATGCATATCGCCTACTCTGGTCTCCTCGAGAAAGCTCCATGTGGCGCTTTCTGCTATCAGAAGAAGGAACACTAACTCTAGATGTCGAATCGCTATGGATCACAGCTCCAAAATCCCTCAGATTGCACTCGGTGATCAGTGCTTGGTTGACGATAGAGGATACTGAAGTCAACCTGAAGATGTTCACCTGGGAACGGATCTCCTGCCTGAGACTGTCTTCAAACGTCCTATCCAGGAACAACTCATCACCTGCTGGGACAGGCATGAAACGCAGCAGCTCCGTGAAACGAGAGGAATACTCCATCACCGAAAGAGTACCATGTTCAAAGCTCATGAACTCATTGGCTTGTTCGGCCCTCAGGGTCTCCGGGTAGAAGTAATCATAGAAAATATGTTGAAACCCCTCCCAAGACATATTCTGATGGTGTCATGCCTGAGAGATGACATCCCACCACCTCTTGGAAGAGTCTTAAAGCATATAGGTCACCAGTTTCACCCTCCGCTCTGGTGTTACCTCGAGATGCTCAAAGATCGTCAATGTGGATTCGAGCCACGACTCTACAGCCTGAGTTCATCCTTCCCCTGAGAAGGTGGGAGGAGGATGCTGCTGTAAAACCCACGTCAAATAATCCATTGACGGGGCAGGAGGCTGCGCTCCCTAGAAGGTCTACATCATCCTTAGAAAACCCTCCCTAAACTATGCATCAGCACCTGGGTCAGGTATAAGTGCTAGTGCCAAGACTGGCATAGTAGGAGGATCAGCAGGTGGTCCCTGATCAGTCATATCCGGTGTCTGATCACCGCCTTGTGGTTTTCGTACAACTGGAGGAAGTCTCGTTGGCATGACTCTGCAAGGTCATATGCACACCTCAAATCAAGATTAATAGGGACTGAAACATAGGAGTACACGACATGTACTTAAGAAAAAAAATTGTTTCTTCCTGAACAGAAGAACACATGACGTGTAGTCAAAACTACATGGTGTGCATTCTGGGTTTTTCCAGACAGTAAGCCTCAAAAACTACTCTAGAACCCAGAGAACACTGAAACGAACATTGAAAGTGCCAAATTCCAATCCGTGGGGGCCCATACTCCCCACGAATCAAATATTGGAATCTTACACAAGTTATAACAAGGCAAACAAGCAATGATCCACCAAATTCTGGTCCATGAGGGCCCATAACACCTCAAGAACCAAAGTTTGGCATCCATCTAAGCAAATCCCTACACACACAAATTCCCTATCAAACAGCAGGAAATCCATAAAATCATCTATCACAACAACATGCATAATCTACAAAACGTCTATCACAACAACATGAAATCGCTAATGCATCCTAGATGGCATGGCAAGAATGCGTGGAATGTGATTTCTAACAAGTGACTATATGATGCATGAGATGGAAGAACCTCATCTCATCAGGTAGTGACAAAAATAGAACCACAATAACAACACAGTAACAGCACAAGGAATACGAATCATCCAACGGTGAAATCAAATCAACTGTAAAATTTCAAACCAGTAAAATTGAAATAAATGAGGTAGTATGGATTTTCCCTATACATAGGTTAGCTACTCACAGGCACATATTATTAAAAAATTACCTATTTTGTCTTATCCCTGACTATAGGCTCCAAACAGTAAAACAAGAGAAAAGAATTCCTCTAATATAACTTTGTAACGTCCCGATTCCAGAAGTCACCCAGAGGTGCCCCGTACTCGGTTGGTCACATGGCCTCAAGCACATTTCCCCGAACGCCAGAGGCTGCCGACTAGCAGCGAGGGCCTTGGGTGTGATATTGGGGAAACTATGCCCTCATTGGTAGAGTAACACAGTAGAAAAATAAACAAATATACAATAGCAGATACAGTAAAAATCCAACAGTAGAAAATAGCGAAAGACTGAGATAAGGAAACAACTGGAGCATACATATATATATAAATGATTCATGGTACATATATGTCTAGGGAAAATAGTCAAACAAGTCACAATGTTGAGTATAGTGCAGAATCAAAGTACAAAAGGAAAACGAATAACTCCTCAGCATCATGAGCCTCAGCTTGGTCCCATGATCTCCAGATCCAATGCAATCAAGTAACTGAAGTAGATGGGCGCTTGCCCTTATCTATACATGCAACAACATTGTATGTTTGGGTCCAAAAGCATGGACCAAATAGGGTGTGAGATTAATCCCAGTAGGAAACCACCACAGGATTTGTGCCTAATAGTCAGTGAATATATGGCAGGTAGAGTATAGAAAGCAGTAAACAGGAAAGTACTAAACAGTAAACAATCCACAGTTTCAAATCAAGCAACAGTGAAACAAGTAGTTAAACCTTAAACAGGCAACCCTCTGGGATGTACTCACAAGCACCCCCCCTGGTCCTACCTAAGAAGTATAGACAACCCTCTAGGCAGAACACTCGGTCTAAGCCCTCTGGTTCTGTATATGAATATAGTAAAACTCTCTGGGGAAGTGCTCACAGTCAATCCCCTTATAGTCAAGTTAAAACAATACTCTTTGAGGAATCTCACACAGTCATTCCCCATATAGTCTAAGTAAATCAAAACTCTCTGAGGAAGCCCATGTAGTCATTCCCCATATAGTCTATGTAAATCAAGACTCTCTGAGGAAGCTCACACAGTCATTCCCCGTATAGTTTATGTAAATCAAGACTCTCTGAGGAAGCTCACGCAGTCCATTCCCCGTATAGTATAGGGTAGTCAAGGACTCTCTGAGGAAGCTCACACGTCAATTCCTCTTATATCCCCAAGGTCTAGGACTCTCTAAGGAAGCTCACTTGGTCAATTCCCCTTATAGACCAGGTCATTCAATTCAAACAAGACTCTCTGAGGAAGCTCACTCGGTCAATTCCCCTTATAGTCTACTACACCAGGTTCTCACGGCCCTGTGTATGTCAACGAGCATAGCAGTGTAATAAGGCCAAAGTAAACCTATAGAATTACTTGGCTAAACAGTTTATAGAATATTAAGCATGTCAGAATACAAACTCTCCATCCTACCTCAACAGGCATGGAAATCAGGCAAAGCAGCCAAAGGCTAAACATGACCAATCGGTCATAAACAGAACATGCAAGGGAAAAACATCCAAAGCATAGAAATCATCCCAATTCACATAAAAATTACCTCTACACAAGCATACAAGCATGGAAGGAAAAACATAGGGGTAAAATGGTAAACTCACAATACCCCGTTCAAGGGTATTGGCACAATTACACATAATACTCAAAGACTTTCAACGGAAAGGCACAAACCACCTACCTTTAGGGTTATGGTGAAAACGAGTGGGAGATATTTTGAAGAAAAAATGAGGAATCCCGAGTAGCACGGGGTTTTAAACCCTAATTTTAAGTGGTCGCACAGTTTCCCCGCATAGTTTGGCAAACCGTGCGCCAAACGTGCGGTTTCCACTATCTCTCCCAGGGACTTTGCACGGCCTGCCCGCACGGTTTGACAAATCATGCGCCACCAATGCGGATCCCACTTTCTCCTCCATGAATTTCGCACGGTTTACCCGCACGGTTTAACAAACTGTGTGCCTCTCGTGTGGACCCCACTATCAAGGGTGCACGGTTTCCTAGGCTGGCCACACGGTTTGAACAAACCATGCGCCAACCATGCACCCCTGCACAGCCTCTACAACTTTAAAATTATTCTTCCCAAAATTCCTCTTTTTCTCAATAACGAACAGAAAAGAGAAACATACCTGAAAAAAAGGTCCGGGTTCTTACACAAACAAATCTCATGTTTGATTTTTCATGTTCATGGACTGTGTTATGTGTCGTTATGATTTTTCATGGGAGTTGAGAGAACATGACTAATTCACAGTTCATGATGATCATGGAGACAGCCTTGGGGATTTTGTTTATTTTTGTTATACTGTATTTGATCACCTTTTTTATTGTTTACAACTTTTTTTATTTTAGCTTTATATAGACATGCATACATCATTTTATATTTGGTGTCAGTCATCTTTTTAGTTTATTTGTTATTGATATTATAATTACACTGCTCTTCATTATTTATTTGTAATGATTACACTTTCTTTTGATTTACATCTAATATACCATTTTGAAACTCTAATCGTGAGGGTATAGTCTCCCCACTATACCATTATTATACCCACACTGTTAGTTGGCAGGCTCTGGCATACAGGAAGGCATACTTGAGGCCATGTGACCAATTAGTCTAGATACTTTTTATCAGTTGATTTGGGTCAGAAAGTTACATGGATATTCCTAATAATTCCTAAAACACAACACTATGCAAAAATCAATAATGAAATAAATACAGAATCAAAATATGTTTCAATAGGTTTTGATACAATGGTGTGTATTTATTATTTGTTTTGTTTGTGTCCAATATATAATAGATATTTTATCACTAATCAATTGTAGTGATTAAAAAACATGGGAAAATATCATACTTGAGTCAATACTTGCATGGGGTATGAAGGTATCATAATTAAGACTTGATAAGGTGTCATAATTTACCCAATGTTATATCCTAATATATTTTTTCTGATACACTTATACTTGTTTCTTGCAGTCATCATTGGTCCTCTGTCTTCTTTTATAAAAAAGATATTTAGTGTGATTCTAGAAATATTTACATTATAATGTAAGATATTTTTCCTCAATTATTGGTCTTAAAGGACTATATAATTAACTATATAACTACATACATTTCATCCTTCTCAAACTTCTATAATGGTCTATATATTCATGGGAGAATGTAAACATACATTGTCTTTTTTTCTCCGCATTAGAAAGACTTATGTGTAAGACATGTTAATGTTTTTCAACATATATCAATATTGTATAGGTTTTGATTCTCAACAATACCCATTTATTTTACTATTAACATCTCTATAGTTTTTTCAAGAAATTATGAGTTTTATTATGAAATATTAAATTTTTGAATATTTTGGATAAATTTGAGTTCCTGATGTTTGAATAAATTTTTTAAGAAAAATATCATATGAGATAATAAATTATCACACAAGGTTATAATTAATCATATGAGATATTATTTTTCATATAATTCTAGGAAAATTATTTTCCCTTAATGGAAATCATTGTACGAATAGATAGACACCTTCAGTATGTATTTTAGATTCTTGAAAGTGTTAACTATATTATGAAAGTCCTATTAATGCAAATTAACATACAAGGTTAAGGAATATCCTTTGAGAAGTTCTTCTGGAAAATGTATTTATTGTAAGAAGGGAACTTATCATACAAAGCTCTAAATTCTCCTATGACCTCAGAAAGTTAGAATAAATATATTTATCAAATAAAATTATCATATGAAGTTAATATTAATCATATGATGATAAAAAACAAATATTATGATAGAATTTATCCTATAGAACAATGTTTCTAGTTATGTTATTCTAGGAATAAAAGATTATATAATCAAGTTATGACATATCATATAAAAAAATTATCTCATAATGTAAAAGATTTATATCAAAGAAAAAATATTCTTTGATATTTCACATTAGGAATTTCACTATATATTATATGTTTTGTAGACAGAAATGACTTATAAATAAAATAATTCCATTTAATGTTGTAATAATTGAAATTAAGTATATTAAGATTATTTTTTTAACTATTGAGATGTATTCATTACTATTTAATAATATTGAGTGAATTCTATGCAAAATTGTTTTTCAAAAATTGTGATTACTGGATAATGCAAGGAAAATTATATAATATGTCTATTTCCCAGAATTCATATAACTCTATTGATCACATTAATTATATTAAATGGAGATTTTTTTTATTCATTTTTTCAAAATTAATTGTTACATTTGGGAAAAAGTATATTTTTTATGATTATGTTATTTTTATTGACAATTGGAGAATATATAGTATCTTTCATATTCAAAATGAAAATAAAACCATATATAAATCAATAGAAAAAAAACAAGAACACTTAAGAAATAATATACTGTCTAAATAAAAAACTAGGATAATCTACTTTCATATACATAAAATATATTGTTTGTTTTTTATAAATAATAAACACTTTCTACTAAAATTCTTTTAACATCATATCTTTTACAGTTGAGAAAACATTTGGAGTCATTCCATAAAGTATTATTATTTCTCTGAAAAAACCTATAATATTTTTTCGTTGTATCCTAAAACTATGAGAGGAATATGTATCATTTTTTCACACTATTATCATCTATGGATATATTAGATAGGTAATGTATAAAGGTAAATTCTTTTAAATTAACATGGAACCTTTTTTCAACAATATGTAGTTTCTTACACTCAATTTTCAAGGTCCCTGAGAAGAAAGGGCCTCAATAGTGAAATAACCAAGCTCATAGAGATAGAATTGGTGGAGTGGAGTATGAGACTATTGGGCCCCGTACTACTATAAATCATATATGTTATATTCTTCTTTATTATATATTTATTTTCACTATCTTTTAATAAAATAGTTAAGAATAGTTGATGTTATGAATTTATGTGGGGTTAAAATTTTAATAACTCAACCCCCTCCCTCTCACGAGTCATTAAGTGATTCCATACAGATCATAAATTGGTATGTAAGGTTGAGAGTCTTGATACATAAACTATAAAAGTTTGATGATTTGAAGATAATTCTCAAATGGATGCAATGTATAACAATTAAGATGGAATTTTTATGATCCGGGAACCATATTTCAATGGATTAAAATGATGGTGTTAGAAGGATATGATGATTATCTATTTAAAAAATATTAGAATAAAGGTTTATTCTAAATCCCCTGTGACCTATAAAATCTTTTAATCTATTCTAGAAAAATGTGATGTTATGGTTGAAGATGATTATGATATATACTCTAAAGCTATTAAAACCATCATATGTAGATTAGGTCCTGGTGGATTCACCAGAGTTTCTCAATGTGATACATCACAATGAGTATGGATAACTATATCATTATCTTATAAAGGTACTGATGTTTCAATAATGATCAAGTACCACAATGCTAAAATAATTTTTTATATATTTAGATTGATTGATAGTAAGACCATCACTGAGAAGAATGAAATCTTGAATAAAAACATAAACAATGTTAATAACTTAGGAAATAGTATTCCCAAGACCAATAATGATCTTAATATTCTTAGAGCTCTACCATCCAAATTGAGTTGAATTTTATATTCTATTTGGAAATCAATTGATGTGAATGATTTCAAAATAAAATATATTTTTTGCACACTCATTATGCATGATGCTCAAATGGAAGACAAGGTTGGAGAGTATGAAATGAAAAAAAAAGGAAAATAATGATTTAAATGAATATAAATAAAAATGAAAATAAAAAACAAATATAAATTATTTTAATACTCATCTATGGGAGATACTTCAATCAACACATAGTTAAGTGATGAGGTTCCTCGATTTTCTAAGAAGATCAAAAGGTTAAATAGTAACAGAAGTAGATTCAAGAAATCATATAACAAGTGATTTTTTTTAAATACCATATAAATAATATTTTCTGAGTATAATAATATTGGGAATATTAAGACTGATTTACCCTGGTTTAAGGATTAGAAGATATGTGGAAAAAAATAAACATAAATCATACTATATTAAGGAGAATAAAGTTATGAAAGATATATAGAGTGCCTAAGAGGACTCTAGTCATGACTCTAGTTCTAATTCAAAAGTTGAAGTATCTAAGATGAAGGAAAATATATGTTTTATGTAAAAAAAATGAGGGAGAAAGTCACAACAATAATAATTACAAATTTTATTTAGAGAGTGGTTGTTCAAGACATATGAGTGGGGATTTTTCTTACTTTCACTCACTATTTAATATCGATAGAGAATATGTCACATTAGGTGACTATAAAAGATAAAAAAATAGTTTTCATTGGATCTATTGGTGATCCTTATTCAATTCTCACTAGTAATGTACATTATATTGAAGGATTAAAGCAAAACCTAATAAGTATTTATTAACTCTTTAATAATGGATATAGAGTTTATTTATTGATAATTCTTATTCTATTTTAAAAAATAAGTTTCTTAAATTTAGTTTATATGAATTTGAATATGTTTAAAAATTATATTTTCATTATTTTTGTGAAGAAAATGTGAATATTATGATTTATGAAATTGATGAGTCCTAGATTTAGAATAGGATCCTTAAAAATTGTAACCTTTATTCATTGAAGTAAATTTATAACAAAAATTTGACTTATTTCATTGAGTTAAATTTCATAAAAATAAATTATTTGATGAATTCTAAATCAAAAAGTAACAAAAATAATATTTTGAACCAATTAAATATGTTTCATTATTCAAACAACATTAACATATTCAGATTGATATTTTGGACCTTTTAGAACTACAATCCTAGATGTTAAGTATATTATATATGTTTTGGTTAATTATTTTTCAATATTTTCTTGGGTTTACTTATTGAAATTTAAAAGTGGAGATTTTTATTTCTTTATTAATTTATATAATCATATTTGAGCTAAAAAAGGATCTAAATTTTTTTATTGAGAAGTGAGAATAAGGATAAATTTGAGTCACGTGAATTTAATTCAGTTTTTTCAAAACATGGAATTAAACATACATTCTCTTCCCCTAGAACACCATGACAAAGTGGTGTTGTTGAAAGAATAAATAGTAATTTATAAGAAATTTCTAGAAAAATATTGTCTGAATAGGTCATACTTACATATTTTTGGGATGAAGGAGTTAACACTACATTTTATGACATAAATAGATTTATTTTAAGGATTATCTTATCAAAACATACTATGAGATATGAATTAATAGAAAATCAATAGTTTGATACTCAAATATTTTTAGATGCAATGTGTATATCTTGAACACTAAGGATAATAGTGGTATGTTTGATCAAAATTATAATGAGGCAATATTCTTAGGTTATTTAACTACTCTAAATCCTATACATTTTTCAATAAAAATATTAGGATTGTTTACAAATCTACTCATGTAATATTTGATAAAGTGGTCCTTTGGATTGTAAAAAATCATGTTGTTGACTTGTGTGATTCAAAAGATAACTTGAGACTTGATCATCTCTTTAAAAAATAATTATAAATTTTTACATTACCATGATCAATCCAAACATAATATGGAAGAAATTAACACACCTGAAAGTGTGCTTCCAAGATATAATGGAACCCTTAAAATACATCCTCTAGAAAATTTTATTGTAGAAATTGATGAAAGAGCTAGGACCAGAATATGTGTACAAAATATTTATAAGTTTTCTTATTTTTTTCTTATATAAAACCTAAAACTATTTAATAATCCTTAGTTGATGAGATTTGGGTGGTATCACTATAATAAGAATTAACTAATTTAAAAATAACAAGGTACATATTTTAGAGAAACCACTTCCCCATTTTATTAGATTGAAGAAATTTTAATACTTTTATCCTATGAATAATTTATGGATTTTAAATTTTATAAGATTTATTTTAAAAATATTTGTCTAAATTTATTTGTAATGTATAAAGTATGTGTTGAACAATGTCTAGTTTTTGAAGACCCTCATTTTCAAAACTTTGTTTTTAAACATACCAAAGTATTGTATGGTGTAAAACAAGAACCTGTATTTTGGTATGAAGCACTATGTTCATTTATTTTTTCAAATGTTTGTAATGTGGGTTTGGAAGACCCCGCCTTATTAATGAAAAAAAATATTTAAAATATAGTCAAAACATTATATTGATTTTTCAAAACTTAGACCAAAATAATTTGAATAAGAACGATGAGTGAGTTGAACTTTTTCCTAAGATTTTAAATTTACCAAAGGATTTCATGAATGTTTTAAAATAAATAAAAAAATTTCTAGATTTATAAAAAAGGTTTGGACATGATAGTAGTAAGACATATCCAACTCATATGAGTTCTAATATTAATCTTGACTTATATATAACCAGAAAACTAGTGAGAAACATATTGTATTGAGGGATAATTTGGATATTGTTTTATATAACTACAAGTATACTTGATGTTATGTTTTAAATTATTTTATAAGAAATATTTTAAACTAATAAGAATTAATCTCATTGAAAAACTGTAAATAGAATTATAAGATATTTAAAGGTAATTTTTTATCATTAATTTTTTCAAAAACATATTATTTTGATTTAACTTCATATTATGATGGTAATTTTAGTGCATGTAGACTATATAAAAAAATAAATTCTAGAACCTATAAAATTTTATTAAAATATTTAGTTTATTCATCAAGTAAAAAATGAAACATTATTGTCTACTAAAGATGAGTTCATTATAACGAGTAGTTATTTTTTCTTAGGTGTTATAGATGAAACACAACCTAATGGACTATAGATTTAATTTTAATCTTGTACTAATAATTTGTGATAACACTAATTCTATCAACATTTATAAAATTAAGAAAAATAATTCAAGGACCAAACATAATGATTTGAGACATCACTTCTAAAGATATAATTCTCAATTGGTGATATTTCTAATGATTTTATTTGTATTGAAAATATTTTATCTAACATGTTTATTAAACCAATTTCTAATAAACAGTTAAAATTTATAATTATATATTAGGTTTATTTTATTTTAAGTGATTTAATTTCAATCAATATTGTAATTATATTTCTTTTAAATTTCTAACATTAATATCATATGAGACATTTTCATTACCAAATTGATGCTTACATCAAATGATTTATCTATGAATTAATAAAGTTAAATTCTCCCTATCCTTTATATCTTATTTATTTATTTTATTTATCTATTATGTAAGGAGACTATAGATATTCCAAAAAATAAATTTCCAGCCACTCAAAGATCATAAACCTTCACAAAATCTCTAAACATTATCACTCCAAAATTTTAAACTCTTTCTACCCAAACTAAATACATTGAACCATATGATTATTATTTCTTTTTGAGAATGTGAAAATAAAAGATATATGAAGAAGTTTATGCTGAATGTTCAAAAAATGAGAGAGTTCTATACAATTTTTTTAGAATAGGAGTTGTCTATTTTTCATGGATGGACCATACAGATTTATTTACTGAAAAATGTGTTTCAATTACAAGAATGTGAGTTTTTGTTTGATTAATGATGAATAAAGTAATATTATGAGAAAGAATTTAGAAATTTTTATGAAAATATTGACTTAATATTTAATTATGATGATGAATTGGTCAATTCAAAAGTCAATGGTAAGATATTTTTTGATTTCATATATAGATTTTTCTGAAGTTTTTCACTATCTTCATAATAGAAGATTTGATTTATGTTCATCCTTAGTTAATGTAGATTATATAAGACAAGATATGATTGTGGAATATCTTATTGGAAACCCAGCAGTAGATACAAATCTTTTCAATGACAAAGAAAATAACATGATAATTTTAGATAAGTTCATTCAAATTGGGATCATTCATAAGAATATTATGTTTGAGGATGTTTTCCAACCTGATACTCATCTTCTCAATTTGAAATTGGTTGAAAAGAAAGTAAATCTAACAAGGTATATACTAAAATATATTAACTTCACCTTCAAAAAATCATGTATTTTTTATTCATATTGGATAATTTATACATTATTATTTGAAAATACTGGAGTAGAGTTCAATGACATTATAAATATAAATTTCATGGCATAAACACTACTGAATATGGGTTGACCAAGAAAATTAGTTATTTTTTGAGCTAATATTTAATAATATTTTTGACCATTAAGGATGAATAAAAAGGATAAATAATTAATTGGTTTGATGGGGACTCTAATTCCAATCCTTCTTTTGTTATTCAAGATCTTTTTGTGGAATCAATAGATGATGATCCTTTATAATTGAGAAATTCATTTAAGTTTAATTCCATGTAATGAAATCACTTATCCTAGTGGTACTAATGTTAGGAATGAGGAATAATATATTATTGATTTAAGATATTTTAAAAAATATATATTTTTTCAAAAAAAATAATAGTTATTATTGCCTATATTTTCATCAAGAACTTTTTATTAAGGTTGATTCACATCAGGAAGATTTGAATGATGGTTTTGTTAATGAAGTTTATCATTTAACAATCTATTCCAGGGAAGCCCATGTTATTTATCATACAATGTTAATATTTATAGTATTCAATGAGTCAATGTATATCTCTTTCCATTATGATTATTACTTAAATATTCATCATCTTGATTTAGAGGGAATGAATTATCATGAGTAAATACTTCTTAATCAATATTATCCTTTTTTAAATGTTTAAAATTGAGGAAGACATCACTTTTCTAATAATTTTGGTTTAGAAGAATATAATGTTTCTAAATAAACATCTATGTTTATAAAGGCTGAAAGAAGAGAACCACCAGAGTTTCATTCTCCTTTTATGTAGTATAGAGTGATTTAAAATCCTCTTTTTGGAGAGACATAGATCTTTGAGGATGATAAGTATATAGATAATTTTAATTATTTTATTCTTCATGAGTTAAATTAAATTTAATATGATTTTAATGAGATGAAATTTTATATTACATGTCTTGTAGTAAATTCTATTTCAATGATAAATTTCAATGATTTGAAGGATATGTTAGAAGACAAGATAACAATGATGAAGAATCTTTTAGTTAGTAGTTAAGATATTTTTTCATTAGCGAAAGAATAAATCAAATATTTCAAGATATAAAGTTATTATTTAAATAAGATTATAATTAATCGGTTTGATATTTTGAAGAAATTTTCTTTCTATTGTTTCCTCATCCTCATTTGTAAAGGATTATAGTGTTTTTTTATCAACTAAAGAATGTATATTCATATTTGATGATGTTAGATGGAAGAATTTAGGATATGAAATGGGATTTGGTATCTTTGGACACTATTTAGGACTTGATAAAAGTTACTATCTATGTCCTCTAACTTGTCAAATCTGATTCTTAGAGATTAAGATAAGGAATAAATTTAAAAATGGATGAGTTATTTAGCTTTTTGGTGATTTTTTCCTCTATAAAGAATAATATAGTGAAAAAACATGATTTTAATGTGAATATTTGGACTTTAATTTCTTATTTGTAATCTTCACTAAACATTATTCTCTCATCCATGAATGATTCCATGTAATAAACACTGAAAGAAGTTCATGGTTTTTCTTCACCAGATTCTGAATCTACTCAATTTGATAAAGTATTTGAACCTAATGAGGGATATGATATGTCCACTATTGATATTTATATAGTTTCTATAAAGGGGAAGTAATACATATCTCAAAAAATTATTTATGATGATGTCCTTCAAGTGATTAAGAATTTAGTTGAGCTATTGTAATTTACCTTCAAATTAATTCAAGTGTTGAATGATAACATCAATAACAGAAATAGAGTTTCCAAGGAAGACTCTTAATCTTCAAGAGTACATTATAGAAGAGGTAAAGAAGTGATTTTTTCCTTTTGGTATATTTTTTTAAAATATAACCTTTTCTCCTAGTTATAAGTATGTGGAAATGCGTTGTTTCGTCTTAGAGTAAGGAGACCTCATGGGGATAATATACTATTATAATTTGATGATATCAGTGAGATGATTCATATTTTATTTTCATATTCTTCTACAATTGAAATTTATTGTTCTATAATATAATCTATAATCAAAAGATAATCCTTTACCTATTCTCCATAGATACCTTTCTTAAGATTTACTTTTCCTTTCTCTACATATGATAGCTTTGATGATACAAGATCCCATATTCTAGATGATGATATTATAATTATGCTAAATAAGTCTACATGATACACTTTTTTGTTGTTTTATATGGGAATGATCATTCCTTTTCTATACCTAACCTTATAATTATTTTCCCTGCCTCTACTTCTTCAAATCATTTCCACAATCCAAAAGACTAATATATTTTATTTAGGTTTTTGTAAATCTTACATTGTGCTAATATACTTTAACTCTTTGACCTAATGAAATTCCATTTTTTGTATTTTTTTATGTTTATCTATTCACCACATATTATTTGTTTTTTTAATTCTAATTTAATGCCACGTTTTATTTAGTTCATTAATCTACATTCTTATAGTTTATAATTTATTGTGCTATACTGAATGTGTCATCTCACTATGATTGTTTTACTTTTTTATCATAAAAATGGGAGATAAGAGATTAAACACTAAATTTTATACATTATGATGAAATAAAATTGTCCAATGGATTCTATATCTTCTTTATTATCCAATATTTAAAATTTTATTTTTAAATTTTTATTCATTTTTTTATCATGAAAAATGGGGTGATTGTTTGAAACTCTAATTTTGTTCTAATATATCTCAAAAAAATTTATTATTTTAATGCTTATAAAATCTCTATTTTTTTACTAATAAACCCTATTTATATGTTTTTTCAGGATATTATGAATTTTCTTAATTAATATTTATTTTTGAAATATTCTAGCTAAATTTTAGTTTTTCAAATTCAAATAATTTTCTATTAGGGAAATATCTTACTGGATGATAAATAATCATAAGAGGTGATAATTTATCATATGACATGTTAATTGTCATACGCTATAAGGAATTCAATTTTCATTTAAATAAAATCATCATATTAACAGAAAAAAATCATGCATTGTATTTCATACACTATACAAAGTTAATTATCCTAAAAAGATAATTATATATGAGAATTATCATATGAGGGATAAAAAAGTCTTATGATCCCTTATTCTAGAAAAATTATTTATTCGCAAGGATGAACTTATCATATGAATTTTCATATTTTCCTACGAGCTCAAAAATCTAATATTCATATAATTGAAATTTTTAATTTTCATAAGAAGTGAAGATTAATCCTACATAGATAAATAACATAATATGAGGAAAAAATTACCTTAAAAAAGAGTTTTACTAATTAAATTATTCTAAATAGATAATATTATATTATGAAATAATTAAATATCATATGAAATATATTATATTAAAATTTGAAGAATTTTCATAATGAAAAAATATTCAATGATGTTTCAATTTAGAAATTTCACATTCTATTACTATGTTTTGAAGATAGAAATGAAATAAAAATAAGATAATTACCTTTGAATTTTTAGTCATTCAAGTGAAGTATATTAATAGTATTTATTCACACTTCTGAGGTATTTATTACTGTTGAATAAAATTGAGTAAATCCCACCGCAAATTTTCTTTATATTGTAAATTTTTATTATTAGATAGGGAAAAATGAATTTAGGAATACAACTATTTTTTAGAATGTATATAGTTCCAATAAAGATAGTTGTTATAGTAAAGAAAAATATATTCAATTATTATTTTCAGAATCAATGGTCACATGTGAGGGAATAACCTATCTTTTTTTTATTACTCTTTCACTCTTGACCATTGGAGTATATATGGTGTTTTTTATATTCAAAACAAAAAGAGAAAAAAATATATATCAATAAGAAAATAAATAACACTCGAGAAATAATTTATTATCTAAAGAACAAATAAAATACTTTTCTTTCCTATACATGAAATTTATTCTTTGTTTTATGTGAATATAAACCACATCCTACTAATATTATTTGAAGATGGTATCTTTTTCAATCAATATAACTTTTATATTTTATCATTTAAGTATTATAATTTATTTGGAATATCCTCTCATCATTATTCATTTAAATCCTAATACTATGAGATGAATTTATATCTCAATTTGTATAAATTTAACGTTAGATAAGATCAAGGGTATGTCTCGTAAAAAGGGAGATCTCTATAAAAGATTCTAGATATTTTTTGAAACATTTTTTATATCCTTACAATCAACTATTGAGGTCCCTAGGAAAAGGACCTACATAGTTAAAATCACTAAGCTTATAGATAGAGTGTTGGTGGAGTTGACTAGAGGAATATGGTTCCCCAAACCACAATAAATCCTCTTTTTTTATAATATTCACTTTTAAATTTTTACTTATATTATATTTTTGAAAAATAGTTTCGAATACTTTGAGGTTTGAATTTATTTAGGATAAAAACCTTATGGACTCAATCCCCCCATTGAGTCATTGTGTAACTCCCTATGAATCATTATCTTATCGAAAAAAACAAAATCTTCTTACATTGATTCATATGGAACTCAATAGTAATAATTTCTCATTAGCCTCACATAAAATCTTATAGTTAAATATTATCAACACATATAATAAATATATCATTGGAGTAGTGGTATGAAACTTTCTACATTTTTCATCTTTATCTTCTACTACTTTTTTCTAGCATCTCAACAAATCATGTAAAATATGTTATATATTCAATATAAAGAAAAGCCCTAGATTTCAAGGCCATTATTTTTTTAATATTATCAATAGAATCATGATGACCTTAAATATCTTTTATTTCCATTAGTTAATTTAAAATCATTATATTTTAATGTCCAAAATAATTAGGTAGTGAGATTCTCAGTTTCACCTCATTAAATTATCCTTTTTTACTCTATATGAATCATGGATCAATCACTATAAATGTTATATTTAATTCATGAATAATATCTTAGTATCAATTTATATATCTTCTCTATAAATATTTTATGTTCTCAAATTGATAAACAATATGTATGATACGGAATATCCTACATATCTCATCAGAGTTCTAATATCCTACACATACTCAGGAATATCTTTCCTATACTCATAAGAATCTATGTATTCTTAAAATTTATTATTATTTCATTTGGATATCTTCTATATCATATATGATAGATTACATAGAAAAAATTCTTTAATACATTATAAAATATTCACTCTAAAATATCGTCTTCATCAACTATTATATATTACGTATACTCTAAATATTATAAGTTTCACAATATAGTTTTTTATTCCTCATTTATATATATGATTTATAAAATATACTCTATATGTTTAAAATATCTTATATATCATTGTATGATCTTTAATTTTATAAATTTTATTATAATATCCAAAAAATGTCATTCATATCAAATGGTATATATTATATATCAATAGTAAATCATACACACATAAGTTCTTTAGGAATATATCAAACCATATGAAAAAAATCAAAAAAATCCCAAATCATCTTGAAGAAAACATATCTTCCCTAAAACACCACTACATCAATAGCTCTCAACTTCAAACTCATATTTTTACAATCACCATCCAAGTGATATTCTATATTTATTGAAGTAGATTTCATGATTTATATTACAAGGATAGATTCTCACTTATTCACTACAAGATTCACTAAAACCACCTTGTTGATAGAATTATAAACTCATCAAGAACAAGTTATAGACAGTGCCTCCAACTTCCTTAAATACAAGAAATTGATTATTATTTAATCTCGATCAAAAATCAATAGGTGATTGATATGTGAACTCTATCAAATTATCCTATCAATATCCAAAAACTATTCTAATAAGTATATATATTTACAATTATCTAGAATGGTCTTATAAATTTCCTCAATCACTAAACTTTCATTACTTTCCTTTTAAAAAATTAACACCAAAATCAACATATAAAATGATGATTCCTTGAATTTGTTTATATAAGAACATGACATAGAAAAATATTCCAATTGATAGGGAAAATCCAAAACTCTATGTTCATTTCCAATATATGAATAGATCTCTATCAGTATGCATAGTGGAAGGACTCACATATATCACAAACCAACCCGGGTCGACCCTAAACCGGTCACTTAAGTCTACCCACAACAAGGCCCGAAGGGTGTTCCTGATCCCCACAAGCTGTAAACTAGTTTAGGGAATCAAAATAAACTATTTGGGAAAATTTTGGACCATAACATAGACAAATAAATAATCATAAACTAAACAAATAGATAAATAAAAGAAAACAAACTGAACAAGCTAGCAACGGAAAAAGGAATAAATGAAGCAATGATAAAAACCTCAAGTGATCCCATGGGTCACCACAGAACATAAAATACACTCTCTATAAGAGAAATCCCAAACTAGAGGAACCTAAAACTGAAAAGTAAAGTAAGTGTGAGCACTGAGATGCTCAGTAGGAATTCCAAGATACAAAAACGCCCTATTCCCTTGCCTTTTATAAAAAAAATCCAAAACATGCTAGATCAAAAATAGGACATAGTAAAATAATGTTTTTCATTCTTTTCAAATTCAATTAAATTGTTTTCATTTTCAAGTAAATCATTTCTCTCCCAATACATTTTCAAAATAAGTTCCAAGAATGCATTAACATTTCAAAATTAAAGGATACCAATTTAGATTAAAAAAATATGATATTCACAGAGGGGACAAGCATGAAATAACTTAATTGAAAATCATATCACAAGCACCATGGGATATCCCTAAGCATCTAGTGTTAGTTGGGTACCTATGATCCTTGTACCTCAGTGAAACGTGTCATAGGAACCACAACGATCTATGTTCTCTTTCACGAGCCACTGGTAGGGAACACACCCATAACCTAGTGGTCTCCAATCATCAAAAATGTTTAGTTATTGTTGTAGAATCAATCATGCTAGATGAATCATGGAAGAACCACTTCTGTAACATCTAGAGTACTAATCCTAGTCCTCCCACCTAGATACCCAGGTTTCTCATTATGCTCCATTTCAAGTAGTGGTGAGTTTTTATCAAGAAAACATATATGTAATTATCATTTTCATTACTTAAAAATACATCCAACCTCTCACAAATGATCTCTCTCCTTGAGCACATCTTCCCATTTTATGTCACACAATAATTCACAAGCCTATTTACTAGGAACATATCACAAATCACACATTCAACACACACATCATTTTCCAAAACAAGGGGGCGTGCCTAAACAGAGGTTTTTCTTTTTCATAAACCATTATTAAGGTTACAAATGGGATTAATTACATACAAGGAACACCATTTAAAACTAACTAGTTGAAATTCAAAACACCTTTGGAAATATTCATTACCAATTCAAAACCACTTAGGAAATCACTTTCTAGGAAAAGTCACTTGAGGCCAATGGGCATTAGAAATACATTTCAATTTTCAAAACAAAGGAATAATCATTTCTAGAAACTACAACCAGATTTCATAGAATGTGTATATAGAATAAATATAAAACTTATTTTTAAAACAAGCAAGCAATTATGGAATTCAAATTAAAGTCATGGGGATTGGGGACCTACCTCAGGGTGGAACCAAACTGATCTTTCAGTTCTTGGAACTTTATAACTAGAATTTGTTGTTCCCCCACTAGGCATATTCATGTTCACATACATATAAGGATACCTAGCCCCTATACACACACTTGCATGGCTATGAACATGTGTAAGGGTCTCCTTACATATATTTTTATATGCATATACTAGTCATCACCCACCTACGTATTCATTTTCAAATATATACATGGGAACACCTAGCCCCATACATGTATATTCACTGCCATGGATGACTATATATGTAATGGGGGAACCCATATATATATATATATACTTACGTATGCACATGCAGGTGAGTCTCCTTAGACATGACGACTCCAAACCACAAAGTAGGTACCACGCACTACACATATAATTTAATAAAATAATTAAACACTTAAACAATCTATAAAAAATTTCAAAATAACACATCAAGGGTTTTCACCAAAAACATACTCAATTTTAAGTAGGAAAATCCACTTTAAAACCAAACATACAGCAAATAGACATTAAAACATACTTTACATCTTTTAAAAGAATTTACAATAAATATTGAGAAATGCACAACAATAATAACATGCTCAAAGTGGTACATTTCCCATCAAAAAACCCTATTTCAACACACATGCACCTCAAGTACCCATAAAAACACATTTCCCACTACTCAAACAATTGATTGAACACTTCAAAATATTTTCAAAATAAGTAACACACACACAAATACCCCCATTTGTATACACAAACCCACTTTTGATAACATATGCACACCAAAACAATATCCAAATATGTTTCACACACTTTATAAGATTTAATAAACCACTTAAAAATTTTATGAAACAACTCCCGGTGGTATCACAAGACTTTGAACACAAAATCCAACCCAAAATCCTTTTCTTAGGCCAAACACACACCAATAACATGTCAAAATAGAATTTGTAGCCCAAAACAATCACAGTGAGGTCCAACACACACTATAAAAAATTCCTAACAACTCAAACACAACAGCAAAGACCCACGAACCCAAAAATAAATTTCTAACAACTCAAAAATTATAAAACCCCTAATTTAAAATTTAACCAAAACAAAATAATTGAACATCCTTATCTAAAATAATGGTGTTCAGACTGAAATGGTCTGAAATGCATCGCCTTAAATAGAGGTTGTCATAACACAGACCAACGGGTCCCGAGATATCCCTTGCATACCCTAAAACCATAAGAATCGCAAAAATTGAATTATCCCAACCCTAGGGTTTTGTTGGACTCAAATTGAGTGACAGGAAATGAAAAATTGTCCAAAACGAGGGATGATATGGGATGTAGGGACCATACCTCGACGAATAGAATGCAAAACATGAAGGGATCTGGTGATATCGATGATCGAAGAGGAAGGCTGATAGGTGGAGAAAGTGTTGCAGACTGAACAGCTCTAATAGCGGGGTGTCACACGAAGGAGGGTTGCACCGTAGGGGTTCAGCCAAGGGAGCTCGTGGGGAGGGGTTTCGCATCGTAGGGAGCTCAGCCAATGGAAAATGGTTGCGGCCATGGAGGGTGTGGTGCAATGAGGTTACACACAGTGAGGAAGGGGGGAAGGGGGTATTGCTCACTAGAGGGTAAGGGGGAGATCCTTAGGTTTTTTTAAACCATAATAATAATAATAATAATAATAATAATAATAAACTAAAACCATTAATAATAATAATAATAATAACTTAATCATAATAATAAACTTAATAATAATATTATTATTACTCATAATAATCATATTATCATTATTATTATTAAATTATTTTGTATTCCTTTTATTTCATTTCATTTTGATTTTAATTTAAATTATTTTTAAACTTTAAAAACCAAAATACTCAAATAAAAATAAAAATAATTGTGACTGCAAGATGTCGGGTCGGGTTGTGACAATTCTCCCCACCACAAAAACTTTCTTCCCCCAAAAAGTCCCTTATCCAAATAGGGAATCAAACTCTAGTTTGAAACTAAACGAGGCCAAATAAATCACAAACTCGGTGTGACTTTTCACTCCACCAGTCACACCTGAAAAGCTCTAAGGGAAATCGAAATGGGAAGAGCCATCAAGAAACAAGGGTTCTCCCCACCACAAGAACCCGACTAGCACAACTAACATTGATACTCTCAGCACGTGATAACACTAGAACTGCTAACTTGAACCAAAGAGGAAACCGCCAACACAGGAAAAAACTCTCACCCAAACCAACTCTCGAAGAAGGCACGACAAGATCCACGGTGGGTCTTCCCACCAGTTAAGAAATGACCAGCTTAATCCAACTACCACAGACTGATATAAGAAACCCAAAATAAACCAACCCACAAACTCTCCACACAAACCAAAACCCCACCCCCTGGGGTTCCTGATGGAAGACCCCAAACTGAATGGTATACCAAACCCTTATTCATTATTTCCCAAGATGCATGAATCACCAAAATAATCATGTCCTAAAACAAGAATGGGTCACAAAATGAGATAACCACACAAGACAATCATCTCGAGACTCATAGGCATAAAGATACAACCTTCAAAGCTTATATTTGAAGAGTCTCAACTACTGTAATTACAAGAAAATGATATCACTACAACTTCCTACAACCAAAGTGGGTTATTCAAATAACAAGGACCACAATGAGGAAAAGATACCTCTACACCTCTTATATAAAAACAAAACCTTCAAAGGCAAGGGAGATATAATAGAGAAATTTAAACCATCCCTATTTCAGCACTGGAGAGAAAAGTTAGACCAAGGTTCCCAACACATAATGATTCATGGCTATGTGAAAAGCTTCGCTCTAAGACCTGTGGCTAGAGCTCTGATGTCTTGAATAATCTGTTACCCCGTAGTTAGGAGATTACATCCTCTGATTGAGACTCATTCTGATAATACTACTAGAAAAACTCTCCATGTGTCCCAAATAGCCACACTGATGGCAAGACTTCGGAGGATGATGAAAAGGAGTCTTAAAGTACCCAAATCGGCCACACCAGAAGCAAACAAGAGAGTGTCCCAACTAATAGAAGATTTAATTGACAAGAATACTTTTCTAAGACAGGTTCCTCTAGTTCTCTCTCCTCATCGGGTGGGAAACCTTCCAGAACACCAAAATGAATCATCCCTTGAACCCTAGACAAAGACCCCACACAAGATAAAATTTAACTGATTCCACAATTCTACCTCCATAAAAAAGGGACTCAACCCCTTGAAATTCCCGATGTAAGCCTTTACTATTCGTTGGCCTTGCTAGACGCTCATGAACTCTGCCACTTTCCTCACCTTCACCTCCTTAAGTATAAACCATCGAAAGAAAGTTGTCTCAAACACCTTCTAAGACACCCCATCAAATAATGATGTTGGGATTATCTCCTTCACCAATCCAATGTTGAACCCTCAAATGAACACAAACAAGCATCATCTCTCATAGCATTGGGAGTTCCTAATTACCTGAAAACACCAAGTATTTCACCAAGACAGTCTGCTACATTCAATATATCATGATCACCACGAAAGATGGAAAAAAACCATAAATAATTCAATTCCACCACTCTACTAAGAGTCTAGTTAGAACCAACAACTAGAAGAGACTCACTAGGACCCTTTGGGACTTTTCTAGGGCAGCATACTCAAAAACAAGAGGCACAAATCTGAATCAAAACTCATCATAAATCAAAATTCCACACTTTAATCACAAAATAAAACTACAACTCAAACCAACTTTCTGACCACAATTCATTATTTCAAAACCAAGATCCCACAAAAAAGGATACGAAACATGAAAAGATAACACTAAACAATTGCTCCCTCACTTTTCAAAACATTTAAATTACCCTTTTTGAAAACCATTTTTCAGAAAACAAAACAACTTATATATACACCATTGGTATTCCATGAAGTCCCAAATATATATATATCCTTGTGATAACTCAAGTACCCATACACACATACCACCAATTATCCTTGTGCCGCTTGCGTACCTCCATATATATGATCCCTCATAGGAATATCCAGGGTCAATTCAAAACACTTCTCATTTTCAAAATAGATCATTCAATGTAAATAAAAAATTCTAAACCAATTTGAAAATGTCATTCATCATTAAAGAAAAAATTTCTTAATTCCCAATCATTTTCTAATTCACATTCCAAAAAGTGTTACTAAGAACCCAAAACAACTTTCAAAACACCTCCCATTTTTTCTTTGAAACCACATATTCCATAAAAAAAATTCCATTTAAAAACCAATTTTCTACTCCAAAATAATATTCCATTTTAAAAAACCCTTTTCTATGAACCATTTTCATTTTTGAAATCCACTCAAGTTAGTAAAAACTATTCCCAAACATAACTCACATCAAAACTTCCAAAAATAATGGATTAGTGGTTATGTCAACCTGGAAACATGGCTTAGCAGACCATGCTCTGAATAAGCATCTGCCACTAGAAGTATGTTGAATCATGCACTTGGGATGTACCTGGGGATCTATACTATGCAATATCATTGCATAACACCATCTCACTTCCTTTTTCATTTTTTATCCACACAAACCAAGAAAAATAAAATTTTAAATCTTGGACTTACCCTTGAAACTCGAGGCTTGGGAAGAGAAAGGGTTCCTAATGTACATCCCACACCTATTTCCTTAGTCTCAAAACACCTAATCAACAAGCTACCCAACACCCCAAATAATAAGGTCCTCCTATGATACCATTTTGTCACGAACTAACCCAGGCCAACCCTAAATCGGTCAGCCGAGTCGGCCCATGACAAGGCCCAAAGGGCGTTCTCGATCCCCATGGGCTAGAAAATAGTGACGATCATAAAAATAAACCAGTTAGGAATGATTTTTTCCATAACAAAGATAGATAAATAATCATAAACTAAACAAACAAATAAATAAAAGAAAATAAACTGAACAAACTGGCAGCGAACAAAAGGAATAAAAAAAGCAACGAGACATGCCTCAAGTGACCCTGTGGGTCACCATGGAATATAAACTACACTCGCTCCAAGATCAATCCAAAACTAGAGGAACTTGAAACTAAATAGTTGACTAGGTGTGAGCAATGATATGCTCAGTAGGAATTCCAAGATACAACAATGACCTATGCCCTTTCCTTTTATAAGAAATACAAAACATTCTAGTTTGAAAAAATGACATAATAAAATAATGTTTTTCATTCTTTTCAAATTTAGGTAACAAGTTTTCATTTTCAAGTAAATCATTTCTCTCCCGCTACTTTTTCAAAATAGGTTCCAAGCATTCATTAACATTTTAAAATGAAAGGAGACCAAATTATATTAAAAAAATATGGTTTTCACATAGGGAACAAGCATGAAAGAACTAAATTGAAAATAACATCACAAGGACCATGGGAAATCCCTAAGTAGCTAGTGTTAGTTGGGGACCTAGGATCCTTATACCTCAGTAAAATATGGCATAAAAACCACAATGATATACGTTCTCATGAATAAGCCACTAGTATATAACACATCTATAACCTAGTGGTCTCTAATCATCACAAATGTTTAGTTAGTGTTGTATCATCAATCCTACTAGATGAAATCGGGATGAACCACTTTTGTATAATCTAGCATACTAGTCTTATTCTGCCCACCTAGATACCAAGGTTTCCTAATGTAATCCATTTCAAGTGGTGGTGAGTTTTTATCAAGAAAACATATATGTACTTATCATTTTATTTACTTAAAAAACACATCCAACTTATCACAACTGATCTTCCTCCTTGAGCATATCCCTCCTTTTTCAGTCACATAATAATGAACAAGCCTCTTTACTAGGAACATATCACTAATAACACATTCAACACACACATCATTTCCTAAAACAAGTGGAATTCCTCAAGAGAGGTTTTTATTTTTCATAAACCATTCTTAAGGTTCTAGATGGGCTTAATTACATACAAGAAACACAATTTATAACTAACCGACCGAAATTCCAAATGCCTTTAGAAATATTCATTACCACTTAGGAAATCACTTTCCAAGAAAATTCACTTATGACCAATGGGTGTTAGAAATAAATTTTAATTTTGAAAAAAAAAAGCATAATCATTTCTTGCAACCGCAACCAGATTTCATAGCTTTTGTATATATCATAAATATAAAACGAATTTTTAAAACAAGAAAGAAATTTTGGAATACAAATTAAAGGCATAGGCATAGGGGACCTACCTCAGGGTGGAACCAAATTGAACTTTCAACTCTTTGTGATTTCTAACTAGAATTTGTTACTCCCCCACTAGGCATGTGAACTTTCACATACATATAAGGACACCTCGACCCTATTCACACACCCACATGGCCATAAACATGTGCAAGGGGATCCATACACATATTATCATATTAATATACTAGTCACCACTCACCTACGTATACATTTTCATATATATATATGGGTACAACTAACCCCATACATATATATTCACTACTATGGATGACTATACATGTAACGGGGGAACCCACATATATATAAATATACATACCTATGCACATGCATGTGAGTCACCTTAGACCCTCTGACTCCAAACCACAATGTAGGGACCACACAGTACATATATAATTTAATAAAACAATTAAAAACTTAAACAATATACAAAATATTTCAAAATAACACATCAAGGGTGTTCACCAATAACACACCCAATTTCAAGTAGTAAAAGCCACTTTAAAACCAAACGTATAGTAAAGCGACATTAAAACATACATTTCATCCTTTAAAATAATTTACAATATTTATTGAGAAATGAGAAACATGGATAACATGTTCAAAGTGATACATTTCCCATTAAAAAATCCGTTTTCAACACACATGCACCTCAAGTACCCATAAAAACACATTTTCACTACTCAATCAATTGATTGAACTCTTCAAAATATTTTCACAACAAGAAACACACATAAAAATACCCCCATTTGTATACTCAAAACCACTTTTAAAAAAACCATCAAATTAAAACAAAATCCATACGTGTTTCACACGCTTTATAAGATTTAATAAACCACTTAAAAATTTAATGAAACAACTCCAAGAAGTATCCTAATACTTTGAACATAAAATCCCACCCAAAATCCTCTTCTTAGGCCAAACTCACACCAATAACATGTGAAAACATAATTAACAACCCAAAACCATCACAACAAGGTACAATGCACACTATAAAAATTTTCCAAAAACTCAAGCACAGCAGAAAAGACCCACGCACCCAAAATAAATTGCCGACAACTAAAAAATCATAAAACCCCTCAATTAAAATTAAACTGAAACAAAAATAATTGAAAATCCTTACTGAAAATAATGGAAGGTAGACCAAATTGTCCGAAAATGTGTTGCCTTCAATGGAGGTTTTCAGAACACATACCAACAGCTCTCAAGATATCCCTTGCATACCCTAAAACTGGAAGAATCACAAAAACCAGATTAGTCCAACCCTAGGGTTTGGCCGAACTCAAATTGAGTGATGGGAAATGATAAATTTCCCAAAGAAATGGAGGAGAAGAGATATAGAGACCATACCCTGATGAATCGAATGTAAAACACAAAGGGATCCGGTGAGATTGGTTAGCAAAGAGGGAGGCCGAGAGGTGGGGTGCATGATGCAGACCGAACGACTCCAATGGGGGGTGTCACGCAGAGGAGGGATGTGCCATAGGGGTTCAGTTGAGGGAGTTCGTGACGAGGGGGGTCATTCCGTAGGGAGCTCAACCGAGGGAGGAAGGTCACGGCCATGGAGGGTGTGGTGGAGAGTAGTTTCGTACAGTAAAGAAGGGGTGTCGCACGATATATAGTTAGGGGGAGATCCTTAGGTTTTTTAACCATAATAATAATAATAATAGTATAATAATAATAATAATAATAATAATAATAATAATAAAACTAAAACCATTAATAATAACAATAGTAATACTAATAGTAACTTAATCATAATAATAATCCTTATAATAATATTATTATTATTCATAATAAATATATTATCATTATTATTATTATTAAATCGTTTTCCCGTTATTTTATTTTATTTCATTTTGATTATAATTTAATAAATTTTTAAACTTTAAGAAACCAAAAGACTAAAATATAAATATAAATAATCGTAACCGTAAGATGTTGGGTCGGGGTGTGAAAACATACACTAATCATAGTAAATTAAAGTTATTTCTCATAAATTTCTATTAATCTATCCAATATCCATTTTCATCGAACATGTCATCAAACATGGGATCTGCCAATCTCTTGAGTCATTGAGCTCTTAATCGCCTCTCAAAACATATTGAAATCACTCCACAGTAACTTATTCTTAATAAATCCAACTCATTTCTCATCATAACTACTAATTTATGCACATTAGAGGAATTTATAAATTATGAATATGGGTAAATGATAATTCAGTTATATATATGTACATTGATACATGTTATTTCTATTGATCATGCCAAATCCCTTGGTAACTTCAGAATAATTTATTCATCAATAGTAGACATGTTTTAATTACAATAATGGATTAGAAAAATCAATATTGATTTCATTGCTAAAAATATCCATGGTGTTACACTTTATGATTTTGTGAATGATGATTAAGTTTTGTTTCAATTTTTTTAATAAATCTTTTTATGCTAACCAAAAAGTGTTTATAGGATACCCAAAACATGTTTTATATGGATTTTAATTTTTTTTAATAAAGTGTAATATTTGGATGAAATAAATGATAAAATTTACAAAAGGAATTTTGGAATGTATACAAGATTTATTTTTGATAAAATTTTAGAAGTTTTATATATGATGTTACATAAGGTGAAATTAAGATAAGTCTATGAGAATTTTTTACAATTTGATGACTGATTTAAATATACGCTAAATATATGAAAATTGATTATGTATAGACCCCAAACCTAGAAGAAGAAAATTTGGTGGTTACTTTATTATATTGGTATGAGATAAAATCAATATCATCCTATAGGACTAAATAGTTTAGTAGTCTTTGTAAACAAGATACATAATTGAATCTCACATTGCCTTTGAAAACATAAAATACAAAATAGTGTTTTCTTTGTGAATTCCATTATTCTTTCAAGAATATAATTTAATATTAATAAAAATAAACTTCCTAGAATCTTGGATAAAGGAAACATAAGAAATATGTGGGATCAAAATCTTAATAAGGGAATATGTACAATGGATGCTATTATAGAATATATAAGGCACAAATAATATGGTGGGAATAAATGATAATCAATTATTTTCATATAAATATTCACATGATCTTGAAACTTATCCATGGATGACATAAATGCTTTAAATAATACCATGTAAATAAATATCTTATTTCATAATAATGGAATCCAAAATTCTAGAAATTTAAAACTTACCATCGATGTTGCATGTAAAGACATCATACTGAAATGTGTATGGCCTTAGGAAAATACCCAACCTATTTTTTCTCATAGGACATACCAATGAATTGAGGGGATATAGAAATAAATTTCTCACCCATAACTTATAAAATACAATAGATTCATCATATTAATAAACAATACAACCAATTCAATATGCCTTAATAATCAAACAATGTTCATATATAAAGAACATGCATATAGAATTCTCATACTTTACCCAGTCAAACTAATCGTAAAAAATCTAATTAAATGTTATTTATGGTGTAATTATAACATATCTCCACTGGATAATAATTAAATTGAAGTTTTGTTGTCATAAATGAATATAAAATAACATAAAAATATCATCAACAACATTAGTGAGGAGAATAACCTTTTGACTTTAAAATTATTTTTAAAAAACATAAAATTTCTAGAATAATAGGGAAAAAAATTCTTTGAAAAGAATTATTGATACTTTTAAAGGGATTTTTAATGCATATATAGTCCATGTTGGGGGGAAATTCTATTTGTTCCTTGTATGATAAAACAAATATTCCTTTCACTTTTTAGTAAAAAGGTAAACAAACCTCATTTGGAAATTGAAAAGAAACTTTTAAACATCTTTTTAGAAATTCATTCATTGGTAAAAATGAAATTATAAATAAAAATATAATATAAAAAATATTCTTGAAAACATTTTTAGAAAACATGGATATGGAAGGAAATGGATTTTTTATCGATGGAAGAAATAAATTCGGTTTTCCTTAAAAAAAATTATATCAATATCTTGAATACTTAAAGAGAGAAAAATTAAAGAAAAAATTATAATTTCTAGAAATAAATATAGGATAATAAAATATATTTGTTTTTAGATATAAAGATTAAATAATTCCACTAGTGGATACTAAAACATAAACAATCCATATTAATGATGAGATTGTGAAAAAACCCTTACCTCAGTATCTACTTGCTTAAAAATCCCTCTAACCTTAATTATAAAAACTTTAAATTTATTATATATCTATAATATAATAATTAAAAAAATTATAATACCATATATAGTCCAATTATAATATTTTAACACCCATTCAAGAATAATTCATTATTAAAATTTTCTTTTTTAGGTGTTGACTATTTCATTTTTCAAGAGAATTTCTATTTGGAAATTATGGTCCTTGAACATTGATCATGGTCCCATAATCTAGAGAATGTTAATAATTATATGAATATAATATATTTTAATTATATATATATATTTATTCATAAAATATAGAGATAAAAAATTATTTACATCATTCATGAAGATAGTAAACCGTACATACTTATGAACACTATTTTCATTTTTTAACGGATGGAATGAAAAAAAAAAGATAACTAATAATTCACCTATATATAATAATTATTATATCATATATATTTTTTAAATTTATCCTTATTACCATTAATGTAATGTGGAAATAAAAAACAAATCACATCACTTTGTGGAGGTGGTAGTCCACATGAATGCATGAGTGACGTTATTGTATTCCAAAAGAATAGAATGTAAAAGGTTAGATATGATATTATGATTCCATAAGAATAATTATTTCATTTATATAATATATAAATTTTAAAACCATTATAATAACCATACATTAAATATGGTTATGGGAAATGAATTATATTTCTATATGTAAGAGGTAGTCTACATGTATGAATGAGTGATACATTCGCATATTATTTGATGGAAAAGAGGGTGGATATGTAACATCTTAGACCCAGTTCACTCATAAGAAACAAAAACTAGATCATCAAAAAGCCTCAAGAATGCCTCCCCTTATCCCAGAGGCTACCAACTACCAAGGAGGGTCCAGTGGTGGTTTAGTGGCGTGACTATACCCTCATGATCAGAGTATCACTACATTAGGATAAATGATAAACTAGTTGAATAATAATAATGATAGAGATATAAATAAAGTAAAATCATATAGAAAGTAATTTTAAACAATAAAAATGTAAAAAACATATACAAAATGATGTGTATTTAATAAATATATACAAAAATAATGCATACATACATATAAGAAAATAAAAAAGAACAAAAACCAAAAAGTTATCCCATAGCATCATGATCCAAGGATCAGTCCAGTGCTTCTATAATACCCTTATATACTCAATCAAGCATCTAAGTCTAAGTGCTTTCCATTGTCCATACCTTCATCCTTGAAGTATGTTTGGGTACCAAATGGTGGCTTGAAGAGGGTGTTAGATATACTCTGTAGGCCACCACCAATAACGTATATACAATCCCAAACTGTGAGTATTAAAGTAGAAGTGTAAAGATATAAGATATGAAGTGGAATAAAATGTGTAAAATAATAATTATGTTGGGCATGAAATCCCCATGGGATGCTCAAAAAACCATACCTACTTCTGTATATTTCAGACATTTATTAACAGGTGACATGTAAATGTCCAAGGTATAATAGATGTGACTAGGGTGTCTAGGTAGAATACATATGTATAAAGTGTTATAGAAGGTGTAACCACGGAATCCAATAAGGAATGGTAATAAAATAGGATCCATGGTGTAACCAAGGAATATAAGTCTTAGTGATAGTTATATAGGATCCATGAGGAATCAAGGAATCCTTGACATTAGAAGTTTGAACCATATCATAGTACATAAACCATCAGTCCTTGATATAAGGGACTTAGGGTAATCCAAGGTGTATAGAAGAGGCATTCCACTAGAATAATATATGTCCAAGTCCATGAAGAATGTCCATAGTAAATACTGAGATAAGTATTTCTAGGGCCCAAGGGAAGAATCCAAGGAACCTCCTATCATAAGACATCAACTAGTTCTGAGTAGTGTATCTAAGGAATTATAATATCTGGAAAAGTTTTGAGTGAATTTTATATACTATTCCATGTAATTCAGATATAAATAAGACATTTGATATGTTTCAAGGTGTGATCGCCCTTGGAATTTGGCCTAATGAATAAGAGTGGTTTCCTCTAATTGCTTAAGTAATTCTCTTAAGAATCCATGGATGGATCAATTCAAATCACTCCAAGAAGAATAAAAAGGTCTACAACATAAATTGGAACATTATATTTAATGATATAATCAATTCCATGTGATAACCATTCTATTTCATTAACTTTATATATAATTCATGACCATAACTTTTCATTAAACAATGATAAGGGTATATAAAGTTTCATAACATTAATCATTTAATTCCAAATTAATATGATCCATGATAGAAATAATTTCCCATTTATAGGATTCATTTCATCCATTTAAATTAATCAAAACACTTATTAAATTCAAAACCAAAACATGAGTGGGTGTCTTAAATATTATAATATAAAGGGGAACAAATGCATAAGAATGATACACCCAAGGGGTGGATAAATTTAAGGTCTTTGGCCTCTAACCATAATAATGGTCTCTAATAGAATTTTTACATTCCAAATTAAACTACTAATTTAAGGATAATCATTTTTAGGGTCAAAGAACGGGTGAAACTGGCATGTGGAACTATAGTGATAATAATAAATCAATGATATTTGAGGTAAAATTCACATAACACCTATGTTATGGAATTATAGGAACACTCATCTAGTATCACCCCTTGTTTTGGTCTAAATCGGAAAAAAATAGAATAATATATAAATACTCTAAAAATAGGGCATATTATGTCCCACTAAAATTGTTCTAAATATGGAGAGAGAAAAGGTGAAAGGAAGGAATTTGATTAAAGAGCATAATTATGTGTATTAAATATGACCAATGGTGGCTTGATTGGATTCCATATGGAATAGAACCATAAGAACCTATGATGGATCCATGAAGGAGCTCCTACAGTGGTCGACTACTATGCTAAAGGTAGATATATGTAAAATGAAGGGGGTCTCCCCCTTTTTAAAAAAAAATCCATGAAATATTCATAATGTGAATATTTTTCACATATTTAAAAGATTGTTTCTCCCATAGGGAAAACCAATTCATACTATGTAAGGTGTTAGTCCAAACTAATTCTTGTCATGAATTTAATTCACATCATTAATTGGCTCTACAGCCTGGCTACATCTCTCTGCTACATTATTCCCACAATTTAACCAACTGAACTAAAGGCACGAATTCTAGTTCTACTCAAAAAAGATAAACTTAATAAGGTTTAAAACAAAATTTAAAATTTATATACCTCATATATATAACTTAGGATCATATATTCCTTCCCCTTAAAGAAACTTGTCCCCAATTTTCCTTTACAAGGGTGGTAAAGCTTCATTTGAGAATAACTCTAGCCAATGAGCATGTACATTGACCTCTCTCTCTCTAAGGTCTCTTCCTATATGAGGCCTTGATAAAATATCACCCAAACTAAAGGAATTTACCTTACTTAGAGAGCCATTATGTTCCACACAATAATACATATTTGGTGCTTCTCAAAATATGCATCAACATCTAGTTCCACCCCATCAGGATATAAAACATGAGATTCCTACAAATAGTAAAAACATAACTGAGAAACATTGAACATATCATGAATAGATTTTTATATCTCAGGGATCCCTATCTAATATTCCACTTATCCAAACCTCTCAAAAACCTCAAAAGGTCCTACAAAACAAGGAGATAGCTTAACTTTCCCCATAAACCATTGGTTCCCCATTATAGTCTAAACAAATAAGAATACCTGATCCCTGAACACAAACTCTAGAGTTCGTCAATGGTAGTCATCATATGAATTCTTCCTAGATTGGGCCATATCCATTCACTTCCTGATTAACTAGACCTACTCTTAAGTTTATGGAATGAGATGATGTCCAAGTAGTGTTTCCTCCCCTTCTTATAATAAGCATAGAGGTGATCATTATAGACTACCATATAAGTCCTCATAATTATCCATTTGTATCATCACCTAAAAACTATTATTATAATATAGTTGATCTAGGGGTATATGTTTCTCCCAAGGACCTAATATCAAATATGAATGTTCTAAGAATGTATTATAAAACCTTTATTTTCCTCTAAGACTCCCAGTTGGTCTAAGGGTAGTATGTTGTACTCATATATAGCAATGAACTTAACTCCCTCTACAATCATTTCCAAAACAAAGGAGTAAAATGAGAATCCTTGTCCAATACAATAGTATGTGGGACTCTAGGAAGTCATCTAATCTCTCAAGCATAGATTTTTTAATGATCATACACAAAAATGGTATACTTAAAAGGTAATAAGTGAGATACCTTTTCATCCTATCAACATTCATCCATACCACATCATTTCCTTTAAGGGATATCAATAATCCATTCAAAGTCCAAAGTGACATCATCTTATTTACACTCAGGATTGTGTAGTGGAAGTAAAATCCTTATTGGTCACTAGTTTTCTACCTTCACCTACTGACAGGTGGAACACCTAGTAATAAATCCACCTACCTCCCTTCTAATACCAAGACTAAATTTTTGGTGACATAGGTAATGATACATCATTGTATCCCCAGGTTGAACCACCCAAGTAGAATAATGAGACTCTCAGATCAATTACACCTAGATTTCTATAGGAGCCCAACTACATCCATGGATGCACAAGACCTCATCCACATCAGTGATCTAGCCTGGTGGCATGTCTTCACATAAAAAACTCTCCCTTAGGAATAATCACTTGGGATTAGATAACTTCTTAATATTCACTCTCTCAAAAATTTAAAAGGTCACCACTAAAGTTGTAAGGGTTGGATGCCCATGAAATTCATGTATCTCTAAATTAATCTTAGAGAAGGGATCCATAATATTTCACTCACTATTGGACTCATGGATTTTCGGTGTAAGAGACTTCTAGCTCAAAGAATCCACTACAACATTTTTGTTCCCATGCATATAGGCAAGATAAAAATTTAAGGACTAAAGTTATTCAACCCACCACCTCTATCTATGACATAATTCATGCTACATAAAAATAATCATAATGATTTTCGGATCCGTATAGACAAAAAAATGATCTCCAACCAAATAATGCATCAAAAAACACAAGGTATGAACTACAACTGCCAAGTCAAGATTTTGATTTGGGAAATTCATCTCATGAGGACCCAACTTATAAGAACTATATACCACTAATTGATCTTACTACATCAGAACTAATCCAATACTAACACCTGATGCATCACAAAATGTTGTATAGCCTCTGAAAAACTCGTGTAGAATCAAGATTATTGATAAATTTAGTATCCCTTTTAGATTTTGAAAGGTTTCCTCATAGGATTATGAACACATGAACTTCACATCGTTCAAATTCAAGCTTGAAATTGGTGCTTCTATGAATGAAAATTCATAAATAAATAATTTTTAATAGACATAAAACCCAAAGAAACTCTGTATGTAAAAAAATTTCTTAGGCATGTCTTAGGAAGCTACAACGATCACATTATCTATGTCAATATACACTCCTTACTTTGAGATTAGGTGACCCAATAATTAAACTTTATCAATCCAAAAGTAAAATTTAATGAGATTATCGTACATCTGGTTCTCTATCTGTGTTTTTAGAATAATCTCAAGATTTTTGGAATGGTTGTGTCAAGTATGAGAATACACCAACATGTCGTCCATGAATAATAACACAATTGAATCCAGATACAGGTGAAAAACATGATTCATCAAATCCATGAAAACATCTGGATCATTCATGAGACTGAAATAATTAACTAGATACTCATAAAGATTACCTATTATGAAATGTTATATGAGGTATGTTTGAAGTTATAACTCATACCTGATGATGACCAGACCTCAAATAAATCTTCCATAAAACTCTCTATCCTTATAGAGGGTCAAAGAGGTCATCTATATAAGGCAATAGATACTGGTTCATGATCGTAAGTTGGTCTAATAGATGGTAATCCACAAAAATCTAGAGTGTACCATCCACCTTTTTGGTGAAAAATAATGGTGAACCCCATGGTGAAGTAGTGGATTCTATAAAACCCTTAGCTTCAAAATCCACTAGATTCCTCTTGAGATCCTGTAACTCAATAGTATCCATCCTGTATGGAGGAATGGATACCAGTGATTCTAAAGGAACTAGATCAGTAGTAAACTCTACCACTCTCTCAGTATGTAATATGGAAAATCCATTAGGTGAGACATCCTTGAAACGATCTACTATAGGATGTAAATTGGCATGGTGTATTCTCTAATCATCCATATAAATTCTATAAATATGGGTTGTCACTCTACCTAGACCATGATTCCATAGTCTAGATATACTTGATGGACATCCAATTTACCCTTGTGAAGATACATATATCCCTTTGGTGATGAAACCAATAACCTATAGCCAATGTATTCCAAATAATCATGATAGGGGATTAACCAGTCTATATTGATAATTACATCGAATAAATTCATATCAAGGATAAAGAGATCCCATAATAAACAATACCTTCCTACCTCAATGGGGTATTGCTTTCATTAACACATGCTCTTTGATTGAATTCCAAATGGATTATCAAGAGTCATCATTCCATATAAATATTGAATATTAATCTCAAGGATTTACACAATAGTCACAGAGATAAAAGAATATAAATAGATTATATAAAAAAGGAATATAATAAAGCATATGTTACTAATATTTTAACTATAACTGTATAAGGCATGAAACATTGTTCCCCAGGTATAGTTTGTACTGCATACATCTATCTTGATCCATGTCCTTGAGCTGCAACCTAGAAACTTGAAGTGGGTCCACTTTACTAGAACTATGTATCCTGAGTTAGGTGTTCTCAACCACATAAAACCCCTTGGCATGTACAGAGTGTGGTAGTCTGGTTTATAGCCTATCACAAAGCTAATGATCCTTCTCTATATGGTGGACCTGGTGCAGGTCCTTTTCCACTACGAACATATTGAAAGGTCTGACACAGCCTCTGAAGATGAACCATTCTATAGTAAACGCAAAATATAAATGGGTCTCGATCACACTGAGGCTTTATGTGACCATATCTCCCACACCGATTTTATATAACAAAACTATCAGTGTTGATATTTTTGTCACCACTTATCCATCAAGAACCCTCCATACAGTGCTTCCTTTTTCTATACGAACTACTAAATTATCTCAGCATTAAATAACCATGCCCGTTATTTTATTTTTCACTAAAATTATTCTCATAAATAAGGTATTAGTTTACAATTATTGATATATTAGTCAATAGGAAAACATTTTCCTAAGTCCGGATGGAAAACTAAATCCCAACCTCAAAGAATATCTCTCTGGAAATATTATTAGCAGCAAATCAAGGTTAAAAATGTAGAAGCTCATTAAAGTGAGCAGAATAATCCATAACGTTCTATCATCTTTGTTCAGTATTTAGGAACTCCATAGCTTCATAATATCTCAGTTTCTCCAGAAAGAATAATTCATAGAAATTAATTTGAAAATATCTCCAGACCATATCCGGATGTTGTTCTGCCTGAGTAATAACATCCCACCAAATGTTGGTAGAACTAAGAATAATATAAGAATTCATCTTGATGATCCTATCTAAATGTGTCTCTAGGTTCTCAAAGATATATATAATGTCCCCTATCCATATCTCAATGGTATGAGGACCTCCATCCCCCAAAAACATGGGTAAATGTTACTGCTGAAACTCTTGCATCTGCTTTACCATAGTAGGGGACAACCATAGATCTCCCAAAATAGAATATATAAACTATATAAAACCATCTCAAAACTTTGAATTACCACCCATGACATGTATAACTAGAGTTTCCACAGGTGGCACTACTAGCAGGTTAGGTCCCACCACCTCTGAAACATGGTCATCGCCACCTTACTGAAACTAGACTTGAGGACATCATGGATACAAAGCTCTATAAATTCAAAACACATTCCTTAGATAAGATTTAATTAAATTTCATTGATGATACAATAATATTATTGGTACAATACTTCCTATATTATAATTTCACCATTTTGTCTACTCGTAATGACAGGTTCAGGAATTTTATAATACAATGATAAAATAATAGAGATACTACCTATTACCAGCTACTATGGTTGGGTCTGGGTAATGTTCTATGTTTCATATTAGGGTTATGATATAAAATGTTTCAATTTCATGTTATTGAAGAAAATTACCTTTAAACTGCAATTAGCATAACTATTTAATGATAGCCACTTCTATTTACATTTTGAACTCAGTAGTTCTGAAGTATGTCATTATGTATATCCTTATAGATATAACAAGGTCCAATAACTATGTCTATTATTAAAAAGTTATAAATTACACTTATTTATAAATTTTAAATGGTGTTACATGTAACTTCCACTAGAATTTTAAAATGTTTCAATTAGATGGATTAACATTCCCAGTTTATAGAGGCACACACTCCATAAATTGAAATTCAAATATATATATAATAGAAACCTACTATTGTTTCATCTCATTTAACTAATTCATCTCAGATCAAACATGATATAATTAGATAATTAAGGATATATCATATTTATATATGGGAAAATCCCATTTTTGTTTATGCATATACTTTAATTATTCTCATTATTTATACCTATAAGAAACATTAGAAAAAACTCAAATAAAACTATAATGGAACAAGGAATATTAAACAAAAATATATGAAATTAGTCATCATGGAATGGAATAATGTATGAAATATAAATCCTCAAGTGCCTATAATGATGCTTGAGATGCTACATCCTTGTTGTATTGAGCTAAGTGTAAAAATTGATTCCACTAGAATAATGAAATCCACAATCCATGTGAGTTACCCAATGGTGAAATCAGTGAAAATATAACTGGAATAATCCAGACCAACAAATCACATCCTAAGAAATTTAGTTCTTCCCCCGTATGTGGGTTATATACTACTTGGAAAAGGCTCATTACCAAATTCTAACACATCACAGTCTTCTTTATAACAACACATACAATACATCAAAAGGAAAAGAAACCCTCTAATACCAATTTATAATATCTCAAACTCAGTTCACTCATATGTTTCATGAACCAGTCTAGCCTGCCATCTAACCTGACACCTGACCTGACCTTTTACATGGATCTAAGGGTGTACTCGATTGAAAGAGTGCTTTCGTGGGTGCCCTCAAATGATTAGTGTGATTTTGGGGTACTTAGATGCAGCAGAGTGACTGACCAAGGTCGTCTCTCAAAGGAGGAAGTGAATTAAAACAACTTTTCAGATGTATTCTAAAAATAAAAGAGAATAAAATTGAAACACTACTTAAAATTATGGGTGTGTTTGTTTATAGTTTATAAAACTTGAAGAAGTTTGTTGGAAGAAGATTGCATTTTTTTGTTTTTAATTTTGAAATGAAGTTTGATTAAAAAGACACAACAAGAAGATGTTTTTTTTAAAAAAATATATTTTAAAAGGCATAATCGATCTAACTCTACCTATTCATTTAGATATTAATAATTATCATTTAAATAAATATCCACTTAATTATGATCCCCTAATTTTTTAACCCTTGAACCCTACAAGAGTTAACTTAACCACAAAGATGGAATTACTTAAACCCTAGGCTAGCTTCAGAACACGCAATCGCAGCACCCTGCTTTGTTGTTATAAGGTTAACTTATGGTCAGTGGTTAATTAGAGCACATATCCATTCTAGAAATGAGGATGAATTTTGTTTATGGATTATATTTTAACTCTACAAATTTATCCTGTGTGGTCTTGTATTACCGATTAAGATCGCTCTCTCACAATTTACACAAAATCTCGACCTCACGTGTTTTTGTGTTAATTATTCAATTGCTTACTTAGTTTATTAAAATTTAAAAACACAATTCATGGATCATATTAAGTGAATTACAATATCTCAATTATTCAAAATAATTAAATGAATAAGGATAGAGTTCGATCGATTACTAAAATGAACTACTCTTCCATGGGCGGTGTAGTCATCATGGAGACGTTTTGCATGAGCAAAGGATTGAAAGGGTAGAACCCAATCTCATCTACACTCCTGATTCCAAACCAATTAATAATATTAAGAGAAGAATAAAAGTAAATAACACATAATATTATTTGAATAAAAAATCAAGAAACAAACATTAAAGAAAAGAAATACAAAGAGGAGGTGGGAGAGGAGAGCCTTTTTGGAAGAGAGGTTTGCACAAAGCCTTAATTTTTCCAAGAGTTTTGAGGGTATACCAAGAGACACACTTTCGGACACACCTTCCCAAATCCTCTACCAGCCCTCCCAAAGAGTTAAAACCCCCTTTAAATAAAATTTTTGAGGTCTAGGGTTACATAACTTTTTAAGTGTGAAATGAAAAACTCGGCCAAATATTTTATTACAAGTTTCACTGCCTAGTTTACCTCCAAAAATCGTGAATTTACTGGCATTCCATAAGTATTATTTGTGAAAAATCATGTCCCCGAGCCTTCCTAAAAATTTGGGCTCAATCCAAGCCCGGATGAAGAAGATATGGCCCTAATACAGAACCCATGTCCATTCTGCCGAGTCCAGCCCACCATTGGATTAATGGCCCATTTACTCCATCCAAATGCACTATTTAGCTCTAGTATCATGAATGAAAGTTGTATAAAATTAAGTTATCAACACTGTTACAAAATAATAAGTTCAAATAATAAATATTAAAATATTTATCTTCAAAATACTATAGTAAATTGTAAAATAGTAAAACTGGAATTTTCATCAAATTTTCAAATGAATGATCTAATCCCAAATATTTCCTAAATGAATATATTTAGCACAATGTGAGGAAATTATATCATTTATTATCAATAAAATATTCAATAAAATAGTGTTTTATCAACTCCCCCACACTTACCCTTTTTCACTCGTGGGCAAAACCTCATGTCAAGTAAACATCAATATCAAATCAAAACCAATTTTAAAACACATATCCTTGAGATCAAACAATTACACACCAAGAAACAAAAGATATCATGCCTCATAAAAAACCATTATTTCAAGTTCTTCATTTATATCATTCAATATATTTTCACTTTATTTATCCTCCCACGTACAAAACACTTACCTCACTTGAATTTTCTCTTATCACACAAATATCAATTTTTTTGCAATGTATTTCTCATCCAAACTCATACAAGGGTCACCATAGGCTTGATAAATTCCTACATCGCTACCCGATGTGAGTCAAGGACATATGTTTATCATGAAGACTTTTCAGGGTTGTTCTGTGGCTTTCAGTTGGTAGGATTTAGATGTAAAAAATTCTAAGGCTGAAAGAGGAGGGCTTGACTCTTTTTGAAGCAAAACTGCATTAATCTGATTTTCACTTAAATATGGTCTTCTCCTCAATCCCTATAGTATCAATTCAGCTCCATCATCATGAAAAATAAAGGAATTTTCACACCATTCAACCTTTCCGTAGTAAAAATGCAAATCTTCTCAAACATGGTTTTCTTGAAAGCTCCAGATAGGCACAGCTTTCTACATCAATTAGAAGCTCCAGAAAAGGCACAGCTTCACTTATCATGAAAGATCCAGAAAAGGCACATCTTTCAATATAATTATTTTATTCAGCAGTAAACACATCTCTTCAGAATTTAATTTTCCACTCGAAGAATCACAGAATGTGTTATCACAACACAAGATAGCTTCCCCCACACTTAAGTTCAACTAGATTATGTGATTTCACTTCAAGAGTAGGTTGGATAGGGAAAATTGGCTTGTAATGTGGCTAACCTAACAGGTTGTGCATGGATTCTAAGGGATAAAAGGATTAAATGTTCAAGGTAAGACATTATAAAAAAGGATTCTTTGAAATAGGGGCTTTAATACCAAACAAATGCCTCAATCATTTAAACATATGTACCTCAAACCCTCAAGTTTTGACAGGAATAAATCAAATTCTGGTTAAATCAATCATGGTTTGGTTCTCTCAAGAAGTGAGGTGAATGTAAAGAATATGAAAATAATGGTTCATAAGCCTCACAGGAAAGTGATTTCAAATATAAAGACAGTGAAATGTGGCATGGGATTCAAAATTCAGTGTACTTTTCATGAAATTACTAAATATTTGAACTTGAAACAAAGTCATTTCAGCATTCATTTAAGCTTAGTTTCAAGGGTTAAATTGTTTCACTTATTTATATGGATTTAAAATGGTGATGAGAATCATTTAAGCTCAAAAGTTTCAAAAACACACAGAAAATTGTAAAATAAACACACAAATTTTGAAAAACACGCATCTTTTTTTTGTTTTTTGTTTTTTTTAAATCAGGAAAACAATTGAAATTACTAAACTAAAAGGTTCCCTCCCCCACACTTAAAATATTGCATTTTCCTCAATGTGAACCCATGAGATCATATATGCACATGAAATGTAGAATTTTTAAATATGATAAATAATATAAAAGTGAAAGGGTTAGGAATAGCCTGATGTGCTCAAGTGATGATGGGGTCATGCAGTGTGATAAGATCCACTACATTAGTAGGAAGTCCCTCAATGTATCTCTTAAAATGTTTCTCATTGACTGTAAAGTTCCTTCCAGTGTCCTCTTGTGTGATCTCCACTGCACCATAAGGAAAAACATTAGATACAATATAAGGACCTAACCATCTGGAACGCAACTTACCAGGCATCAGCTTTAGTCGTGAACTGTAGAGAAGGACTTTCTCTCCAACATGAAACTCCCTTTGTTGGATCGTTCTATCATGAGATACTTTTGATCTTTCCTTGTAGATCCTTGAGTTCTCATATGAAGACAATCTAATCTCCTCAAGCTCTTGAATTTACAGCTTCCTTTGTATCCCAGTTTGGGCCAAATCCATGTTGCATTTCTTTATAGCTCAATAAGCCCGATGATCAACTTCCACAGGGAGATGACATGCTTTCCCAAAAACAATCTGAAATGGGGACATACCAATGGTTGTCTTGTATGTTGTCCTATAAGACCACAATGCATCATCCAAGCGCTTGCTCTAATCCTTCCTATGTAGTTGCACAGTTTTCTCCAATTTTTGTTTCAACTCATGATTTGAAACCTCATCCTGGCCATTTGTTTGTGGGTGGTATGGTGTTGATGTTTTGTGTGTCACCCCATACTTTCAAAGGATGGAAGCAAAATTCCTATTGCAAAAGTGTGTCCCTTAGTCACTGATGATGGCATTTGGTACTCCAAACCTGCAGAAAATTTGAGCCTTGAAAAAATCCACTACAACATGAGAATCCTCAGTCCTGGTGGCCTTGGCCTCCAACCATTTACTCACATAATCAACAACAACCAAAATATACAAAAATCTAAATGAACTAGTAAAAGGACCCATAAAATCAATGCCCCATACATCAAAAATCTCACAAAATAGTATGGGTTGTTGGGGCATCTCATGTCTCCTAGAAATGTTCCCAGTGTGTTGGCAATGAGAGCATGACTTACAAAACACATGGGCATCATGGAATAAGCTAGGCCAATATAATCCAGAGTCCAAAACTTTCCTAGCTATCCATTGAGGTCCAAAGTGTCCACCACAAGCAAGTGTATGATAGAAATGCAAAACATACTCAAAATCATGATCGGGAACACACCTCCTAATGACTTGGTCACTACACATGTGCTATATGTAAGGATCATCCCACACATAAAACCTAGACTCACTTTTTAATTTTTGGACTTGATGATTCTTCAAATTTGCTGGGATTTTAGAGGAAACAATGTAATTAACTAAATCAGCATACCAAGGATGCGTACCTGAGATGGTATAGATATTTTCATCGGGGAAAGTGTCCCGAAGTGGTACCTGGTCCAAGGTGTTACCCTCTGGTGTGTGAGTAAGCCTACTCATGTGGTCTGGCACCAAATCCTTTGACCCCTTCTTGTCCTTTATCTCGATGTCAAACTCTTGAAGAAGGATCATACAATGGATAAGTCATGGATTTACATCTGGCTTCTCTAGGAGGTACCTCAAAGATGCATGGTCAGAAAAAACAACTACTTTAGATCCCAATAAATATGAACGAAATTTATATAAAGTAAATATAACAGCAAGAAACTCCTTTTCTATTGTGGTGTAGTTTGATTGGGAAGAATCCAATGTCCTCGATGCATATGAAATCCTATGTGAACGTCCCTCCGCCCTCTGAGATAAGACAGCTCCAACTGCGAAGTTGGATGCATCACACATAAGCTCAAATGGAAGGTCCCACCGTGGGGGCTGTATAATCGGTGGAGTGGTCAGACACTTCTTTATCTCATCAAATGATACCTTACATGAATCATCAAAATTGAAGTAAATATCTTTTTGAAGTAATCGAGATAAGGGTACAGCGATCTTATTAAAATCTCTGATGAAGTGTCGATAAAATCCAGCATGTCCAAGGAATGATCAAACATCACGCACACATATAGAATATGGCAGGGATGAAATAATTTCTACCTTAGATTTATCAACTTCAATGCCATGTTGTGAGACTATATGACCTAAGACAATTACCTTTTTGACCATGAAATGACATTTTTCAAAATTTAACACCAGATTCTTCTCAATACAACGATGTAACACATCACCCAAACTAGAGAGACATTCATCAAATGAGGATCCATAAACTGTAAAATCATTCATAAATACCTCCATGCAGGTCTCAATGAAATCTGAGAAGATACTCACTATGCATCTTTGGAAGGTACCTGGGGCATTGCAAAGTCCAAATGGCATCCTTCGGTAATCAAAGGTACTGAATGGGCAGGTGAATGTCTTCTTCTCCTGGTCCTATGCTACAATGGGAACCTAAAAATAGCCATAGAAACCATCCAAGAAGCAATAATGTGTCCTACCTATAAGTCTCTCAAGCATCTGGTCAATGAATGGAAGTGGGAAATTTTCCTTACGAGTGGATTTATTTAGTTTCCTATAATCAATACACACTCACCAACTGTTTTGTACTCTCACAGGAACTAACTCATCATTTTCATTTTTTATAACAGTGAAACCAGTTTTCTTTGGTACAACCTGGACAGGGCTAACCCATTGTGAGTCAGAAATAGGGTAAATTATACCTGCCTCGAGCAATTTTTCAACCTCTTTTTTAACAACCTCCAGAAGGGTTGGATTGAGTCTCCTTTATGGTTGCCTCACTGGTTTAGCCCCATCCTCCAAAAGAATCCTATGCATGCAAATGGAGGGGTTAATACCTGATATGTCAGCCAAGGTCCACCCGATTGCCCTGATGTTCTCCCTCAAAAGATTCAAAAGTTTTTCTTCATGTTCAAAAGGGAGATTGTTAGCAATGATAACAGGTAATTTATCACCACTTAACAAGAATGAGTATTTGAGATTTGGTGGCAATGGCTTGAGTTCCAGTGTAGGGGGGTGGTGTATGGATGGAGACATAGAAGGAACTGAAATATGTGCAAAAAGAGCATCATTATCAGAATATACATCATCAAAATTAGAAAATAATGCATCAAATCCATCAACATACTCAACATCCATGTCATAATCAGAGTTTATATGATCAGAATTTTAATCCACATCAAAATCAAATCCAAGAGAGGTTTTTCCATCAAAAATAGGTGTGGAAGTACTATTAGACATAAAACTAGAACCAATACTCATAATCTCTCTAAACATAGGACAATCAAAATCTATGTAGTTCTTACTTGGTGGTTCAAAATGGGAGATAACAAAAGCATAATGGTCCTCAGAGGGGTACTTCATGGAGTCCATAACATTAAATATCACAACTTCATCCCCAAATTCCATGGAAAGTGTACCCTCATTGACATTTATGATAGTTTTTGCAGTTTTGAGGAAGGGTCTACCTAAGATAATGGGGTCATGAGAACTTACCTGATCATCCTCCATGTTAAGCACATAGAAATCTGCTGGAAAGATCATGTCTCTTACCCGGACAAGTACATCCTCAAGGACTCCCGCTGGATATGTCGTAGCTCTATTCGCTAATTGCACCACTAATCTCATCGGCTTCAACTCACCAACCTGTAAAGAAGAGAATACAAAGTGAGGCATCACATTTATTGAAGCTCCTAAATCACAAAGAGCATCAGAGAAGTGAAACTCCCCTATGGTACATGGGATGGTGAATGTCTCAGGATCCTTGCACTTTGTTGGCATTTCTAGAGTTGGTGTAATGAGTGATGAGACATTCCTTCCAAGGTTGATCCTCTCATTTCCCTTGAGCCCTCTTCGATTGGTACAAATTTCTTTTCAGAATTTCACATACCTTGGAATTTGTTTAATGGCTTCAAGTAGAGGAATGTTGATCTCCACACACTTGAATGTGTCTAAAACCTCCTTTTGCATTTCTTTTTCAGTCATCTTATTGGTTTGAAAAACCTTGTTTGGAAAAGGAAGGGGTTTAGGAGGAACATCATTAATCTTCTGCTTACCTTTATCTTTCTCCTTGGGTTGCTCATCAGTTGATGTGGAATTAGGCTTTTTTGGAGTTGAGGTGAATCCAGGTGGAATTGTAGGTGGAGAAGCATCAGTTGTTTGCTTCCCGCTTCTCAATGTAATGGCATTGACATTCCCCTTTGGATTTGGAGTAGGTTGGGAAGGAAGATTTTCGGAATTCTTACTTACAAGTTCATGGAGGGCGGTGGAAATCTGGCTCATTTGAGTCTTTAACTCCCTCAACTCCGAACCTTGACTCTTCAGCTCATTCTATTTATTAAGAACAATTTGTTTCAAAAGATCATCAGTGTTATTTTATGACTTGTGTTGTATATTCCCTTTTTGTTTACTTGTTGATGTTTGAGCTTCGAATCTCCTTTGGGGTTGTTGGAAACCCTGCTAGTAAGGCGGAGGCTGTTGGAAGTTTGGTTGAAAAGGGGGCCTTTGTTGTTTACTAGATCCATACCTCATGTCTGATTGATCCTTCCACCCTTGGTTGAATTTTGGTGCAAATGAGTCATACTTATTTTGGGGATATGTCTTTTGTTTCTGCTGATATGGTCTCTCAGGGAACACTACTGCACAATCTTTTGTTTCTTGGAGTTGTGGGCAACAGTCAGTTGGGTGGCATGTCTCAATGCAAATACCACAAGGCCTTGAAGGAGTTGGTTGGGATGTATTTTGATCCAAAGAAATCTACCTCACCATAGTGGTCAATTCTTCCAACTTGGTATCAATCAAATGACTTTCAAGAGAAGAAGGACTTACCTGATGTACTCCCCTGACATGTGGTGTGCCTATATCGCCAAATTGTTGGAAGTTTTGGGCCATCTTGTCGATCAACGCACATGCAGATACTGGTGTCTTGTCTACTAATGCTCCTCCAGTTGCGGCATCCACCATGCTTCTCTCCATAGGTGTGAGTCCTTTATAGAAGTACTGGATAAGTAATTTCTCACTGATTTGGTGATGTGGGCAGCTTGCACACAACTTCTTGAATCACTCCCAATACTCATACATTGACTCCCCTTGTGTTGCTTGATCCCTGAGATCTCCATACAAATAGAAGTGGTCCTTGATGCAGGAAAAAATCTCTACAAGAAAAGACGTTTCAAATCGTTCCAACAAGTTACATCTTCGGGTTGTAAATAATACATCCAATCTTTCACATCTCCATCAAGTGATAATGGGAATGCTCTTAGTTTGATTTGATCTTCAGAGAAATTTCTAGATTTTAGGTTTGATAAAACCACATTAAACTCTTTCAAATGTTTATTTGGATCCTCAGCAGAGAGGCCATTAAACTTTGGAAGTAAGTGAATTAACCCATATTTTAGTTCAAAGTCCGATTCGAGATTTGGGTATGAAATACAATTTGGTTGATAGTTAATATCATGTGCATCCAATTCTCGAATGGTTCTATTTATCTCATTGTTATTATTTCCATCCATTAGTTCTTTTTTTATGTTTGAATTTGAATTTCTTACAATGTCAGTGTTTCCAGAAGAGATGAATTCACCAACTGATTGAATATTGAAACTTCCCATAGACTGAGAATGTCTGATTCATGCCCTAAGGCTGCGTTCAATCTCAAGGTCAAGATCTAAGATATATTTGGGATTAGTTCATTTCATAAATCAATGAAAGTTGAAAAGAAGTAAAGTGGACCATAAAAATAAAAATTATAAGTTTGAGTTTATGGTCCAAAAAGAAGTATAAGAAAATAAAATAATAAGAAGAAAAAAGAAATCAGATTGGGTAAAGAAGGAAGAAAGAAGAGAGGAAAAGAATAAAATGTAAAATAAAATAAAGACCTCTAATTGGTTTAAATAATTACTTGCCTTCCCGGCAACGGCTCCAATTTGAAAGAGCGCTGTTGTGGGCGCCCTCAAATGATTAGTGTGATTTTGGGGTACTTAGGTACAGTAGAGTGGCTGACCAAGGTCGTCTCTCAAAGGAAGAAGTGAATTAAAACAAGTTTTCAGAGGTATTCTAAAAATAAAAGAGAATAAAATTGAAACACTACTTAAAATGATGGGGGTGGTTGTTTATAGTTTATAAAACTTGAAGAAGTTTGCTGGAAGAAGATTTCATTTTTTTTGTTTTTAATTTTGAAATGAAGTTTGATTAAAAAGATACAACAAGAAGATATTTTTTAAAAAAAATATTTTAAAAGGCGTAATCGATCTAACTATACCTCTTCATTTACTTATTAATAATTATCATTTAAATCAATATCCAATTAATTATAATCCCCTAATTTGTTAACCCTTGAACCCTACAAGAGTTAACTTAACCACAAAGATAGAATTACTGAAACCCTAGGCTAGCTTCGGAACACGCAATCGCAACACCCTGCTTTGATTGTTGTTCTAAGGTTAGCTTATGGTCAGTGGTTAATTAGAGCACATATCCATTTTGGAAATGAGGATGAATTGTGTTTAGGGATTATGTTTGAACTCTACAAATTTATCATGTGTGGTCTTGTATTACCGATTAAGATCACGCTCTCACAATTTACACAAACTCTCGACCTCACGTGTTTTTGTGTTAATTATTCAATTGCTTACTTAGTTTCCTACAATTTAAAAAAACAATTCATGGATTATATTAAGTGAATTACAGTATCTCAATGATTCAAAATAATTAAATGAATAAGGATAGAGGTCGATCGATTAGTAAAAAGAACTATTCTTCCATGGGCGGTGTAGTCATCGTGGAGACATTTTGCCTGAGCAAAGGATTGAAAGGGTAGAACCCAATCTCATATCCACTCTTGATTCCAACCCAATTAAGAAGATTAAGATAAGAATAAAAGGAAAGAACATAGAAGATTATTTGAAGAAAAATTCAAGAAACAAACATGAAATAAAATAAATACAAAGAGGAGGTGGGAGAGGAGAGCCTTTTTGGAAGACAGGTTTTCACAAATCCTTACTTCTTCCAAGAGTTGTGATGAGATACCAAGAGACAAACTTTCGACCACACCTTCCCAAAGCCTCGACCAGCCCTCCCAAAGAGTTAAAACCCCCTTTAAATAGAGTTTTTGAGGGCTAGGGTTACATAACTTTTTAAGTGTGAAATGAAAAACTCGTCCAAATATTTTATTCCAAGTTGCACTGCCTAGTTGACCTCCAAAACACGTGAACTGTCCGGCCTTCCAGTAGGATTATTTGTGCAAAATCATGTCCCCGATCCTTCCTCAAAATTTGGTCTCAATCCAATCCCAGATGAAGAAGATATGGGAACCCATGTCCATTCTACCGAGTCCAGTCCACCATTGGATTAATGGCCCATTTACTCCATCCAAATGCACTCTTTAGCTCTAGTGTCATGAATGAAAGTTGTAGAAAATTAAGTTATAAACACAGTTACAAAATATTAAGTTCAAATAATAAATATTAAAATATTTATCTTCAAAATACTACAGTATATTTTAAAAGGGTAAAACTGGAATTTTTATCAAATTTTCAAATGAATGATCTAATCCCAAATATTTCATAAATGAATATATTTAGCACAATGTGAGGAAATAATATCATTTATTATCAATAAAATATTCAAGAAAATAGTTTTTTATCACTGATCCTCATGGGTGGGAAAATAATGGTTTGGAATCAAGTAAGACCTTTGGGAATGGTTTATCCCATGATAATTGACTATGAACAATTTAGAATGATTACAAAACTTCATAATCAATAACCATAACATGATAGATCAAAGGAAACACTATAAGCATGGGTCATACATATAGAATTTACAACCAAAAACCAAAATAACCAAAAAGGGTAGGGGGACTAATAAGATAATAAAGACTGCATAAAATATGTGGTGTGACACCCTCATGTCACCACTACCAACACCAGTCCAAAGGAAACCACTACCACATTGAGATACAATCACCTCCACAAGAAGTCATACCCTAACCTAAATCAAACAAAACAAGATATAAATACACTTTAAGGTGTATGTTGGGTGTTATATCACCTACCTAGTAGGACAAAATTAGATGATTTCATGCCTACACATCATAATACATGTAAACATACTAGTTGTTAAAAAGAAATAAAAAAATTTAATTGAGTACATGCTTGTTATAAAAGAAAACAAGTAATTGAAACAAATAGATATATTATCATCACCATGGGAAATCTCTATATAACTACGTTTAGTGGGGACTAAGGATCCTCCTACTCTTATTGATCAATCTTGGATGTGAATTTCCATCTCTAGCTTGAGCCAACCAATCCCCATTATAAATGTTTAGTTAGTATTGTATTGTAAACCAGATAGGTAGGACAAATGCCTAGTGTAATTTTCGTAGTTTTACCAAATAGATACAGAAGATTCATGTGTTCTTTACCCCTTTAAAAAATGTAAAATCCTTTTATTTCATAGGCCAAGCCATCACATAATCACACATTCCATCAACAATGGGTTTATCCTCTTTCAAACCACACACTCACCAAACATCCCAAAACATTTATTTTCACATGAACCAAAACAAATTTAGAAATTATTTAAGAAGAATTCAATCATATATAAATATTAAAATAATATAAATACATAGAACCACCTACATTTTTCCTTTAAACCTTCAAAAATTCGAGTGAAACACATAATCTGCACCAAGAGGAGATCCTATATGGGAAAGGGAAAATTTGAATCGATAAGATAGAAACCAAAGAAATGAGATTAAACCCCACATAATTAAACCTAACCACTAGAAAAATAACAACACAATGAAGAAGAGATAAGATACCAAGATGAGGGAAGAAGAGAAGATAGGGTAATCTTACTTGTTTTTTTCTTGAAGATACTAATCCAAATCACCCAAAAATTGGAGGCCAAGGGAGTAGAGGAGGAGAGGGAGGTGAGCCCAGGGATGGAGGGGTCTAGTGGGGAGAGAGGGGGGTGATTTAAGATTAAATTTATGGTGGTAAAAGGTTATAATTCTTAAAAGATCCATCAGGTCATACAACTTGGTCGAACGTTCTTCCAGGTCATGCGACAACAGTGTGGTACCTATGTCCAAGAGGTAAAGTGGGTTGAAAGGTTTATTGGGGTTGGTTTCATGCCCATGTTTTAGTTTGTTCATCCTGGATAGTGACACTATCCTGGGAACACAGTTTGAACTAGGTTGGTGCACTTTTTCTACTAATGTGTACCATTGGTACTCCTCCTCCTATCAGGCTCGAAAACCACCATTTTTTCAAACCTCTTAAAAAATCATGTAATAAAATTAAGACCCAAAATAAAAGATAAAATACCTCAAAATAACACCATGTATGTGAAAATTATCCCCTCTATAGAAACTTTCCACCCTTGAAAATTTAAATTGAATTCTCGTGAGAGAATATATGAGAATACTACTCCTCCACCCAAGAATTTCATTACCATGTATCATGCTAGTCATTTTTGTACAACCAAAGTATCTAAACTAATGAAATATATTTCCTCTAATGTACTTTCACTTGGGAATCCATAATCCAAATTGGTCGCTCAAACATAGAAAAATCAGATTCCAACTCCAGATCTTCCAATTTCGGCACATGAAATGGGTCTAGGTTATACTTATTAAATTGTGATACATGGTACATGTGATGGATTGAAATAATCTGGGATAGTAAATCCAATATGTATTCCACATTTCTAATTATTCCATAAATATAAAAATGACTGAAATACCTCAGTGTGAGATTCCCCAAATTATCAAGATGATGGTGACCCAGGTGAGGAGTCACCTTTATGGACACTCGTTCACCCAATGAGAACTCCAGGGTTTGATGATGCTGATCATAATAAGACTTATCAAGACTCTACCCTATCAAAAAAACACTTCCTGGTCAATCAAACTTTATCAGATGTCTCTTGCACAAGGCTATTTCCATGAAAAGTGGTTTCACCCACTTCTATCTATAACAGATGTGACTGACATGGTTTTCCATAAAGCACCTGAAATGGATCCATTTTAATCGAGGATTGGTAACTATTATTATACTCAAATTCCACTAATCCCTAATGGTTATCCTAAAAGCCTCCAAAAATCAAGCACCCATTCCCAAATCATGTATTATAAAAATTTTCTCACCCACTCAATCTAACCATCTGTTCGAGGTTGGTATGTCAACTTGAGTTTGACCTATGACCCCATTGCCTTATAAAATCCTTTCCAAAACCGAGATGGAAAATTTGGTTTTTTATATAAAATGATAGTTAATGGAACACCATGGATCCTCACAATCTCCTGAACATATAACCATCCTAGATCATCCACTTTGTTCAAATCCTTGATCAGAATAAAATGGGAAAACTTGTTCAGAAAATCAATAACCACCAAAATGGAATTATTTCTCCATGGTGTATAGAAAACCCCAATGATGAAGTCCATGGTGATCAAGTGCTACTTTCATGTTAGAATGAGAAGTGGATAAAGAAAACATAAGGGCCTATGGTGCTCAGATTTAACCTACTGTGAATTATATCACTGGTAAATGAAGTTAGCAATATCAAACCTCATATTTGGACACAAAAACTAGTAATGCACATCATAAAACATATTGGTGGTTTCAAGATGAATGGATCACTGAGAGTGGTGGATATATTTTATCAAAAAAATTCACAAAGATAACAGCAACATAAAACAACACTTAAAACAAAAAAAATCCCTTAGAATATAATGACCACTCATTTTACACAACCCCTCTATTTAGAAGTTTCATATAGTGCTTATGAATATAATAATTTGTATTTTATTCACAAATCATCTCCCGAAGGGTGGGGTTAACTGGATTCTATCCAATAACATTTCTCCATTATGCTCCTTGGTTTCTAGGTGCATCTGGTAAAAAATCCCCAAAAAAATACACTAATAATTGGACTCATTTAAATCATGCACTGGTATATTCCTACTCAGGGAATACTCCACCACATTACCTATCCCTATAGTGTAGAAAATGTCAAATTAAAACCCCATAAGGAACTTGTCTTATCAGATCTTCCTTGGGTTTAGATATTTCTAGGAGAAAATATAGGCCAAACTCTTATGATCTAAGTAAAGTGTAAATTTATCCCAAAAGAAATAGTGATGCTAAGTCTTCAAGGAATTTTTCTCTACTTCTAGTTATAGGTTATGGGTTGGGTATTTCCTTTCATGTGTTTCAAGTTGGAGGAAACTATATGCTACCACATGATTATCCTATAGCAATGCACACCTAAGAACCATACCTATACCATTTTATTATACAACATATTATAATGATCTGAACTTTTTAAATGATATTGGTCAATATGACTGTTGGAAGAAATACTCTTAATTATAATTTTAACATTATAATTGTATTATAAATAGAAATGATAATGGTTAGTTAATGCGGAAAGAAGAGTCGATAGCCTCATCCAATAGAATCATTCCATATGATGCCCATTTGTCAGATCTTGGTAAGAACATGGAATCATTGGATATTTCTCTTTACCAAGCCCAAGTAGAGCTTTAACATGTCAAGATTTTATAAAATCACCTACAGTAGATGTTCATGTTAATGGAGATTACCACTCGGGCGATGTTATCCGAGCCTCCCAATGATTCTATCACTATCGCACAACTTACCCTTAGGTCGTATGTGGGTGATATAATGGGTTATGTTTCAAGTCCTTAGTTACAAAAATTTTAAACCCTTTGTATTAATAAAATTGTTGTTAGATCTTTTCTGTTTTAAGAATAGTTTTTCTTAATAAAATTGAGATGGATTTTGATAAAAAAAATCAGATAGAAATTGTAGTTTTCAAGAAACATATAATTATTAAAATAAAATATTTTATTATTAATAATGTTTATAGTAATTAAATAGAGTTATAAAGACACTTATTTTTAATTATAAAAGATAAAGTAATTTTATTATTTCAAGTATTAGAAATTTCACTCTGAAATTTTACAATGCATTTTCGGTCCGCTATTATTTTTAATAAATAAGTATTTTTACAGTTAGAAGTTAATTTTTTCATATTTATAGATTTATTATGATAAAATATATTTCATTTTTGAATTCAGAATATCAATATTAGTTAATAGTTAATTTATGATAATTTTATGAAATACTTTAGTTTTTGTGAATAGTAAAAATATAGTTTGAGTTTTTCGGTAAGTTTAATGACATCATAGCTTTGTCATAGTGATGTAATAATTAATTTAAAATGGTGGTAGACTCTTAGATTTTAAAGTAACTCAATAGGTGTCCCAAATGGCCAATACCATGGTAAAATACCTTGGTCAAGCCTATGGTTTTTCAAATACCACCAATGAGGTGTCCAAGGAAATTAATAAAAAACTCCCTTACTTTTGCTATAAATACCCACCCATTACTACATTTCCTTTCATTAAAAATTCATCCACCATGAATTTATGATAGTTTTACCACCCAATGAGTCCTCACAAGGTGTCCTCAAGCCCCTATGGTCCTGATCTTTGAGTTTTAGGAGTCACTATTCAAGGTAAGGGAATTCTCAACTTCTCTTTTCCTTTCAAGTTCTCTTTTTATGTAGTGTGGCCTTCAAATTTTCATATCATGTTCTTCTATACATTTAATTAAATCCTTTTATGATATTAAGATTCATTTTTAATGGGATTACCTTGTCTTGTATCTTTTTAATCTTTTCTAAAACCATGTTTCATACCTGTTATGTTACCGGTTTTGCATCTCAAAAATTTCTCTCTTTTTATCAAAAAAAATATTTTATTTTATTTTATGAATACCCAAAACTATTTCTTCTATAGTGGTATTCACATGGATTTCAAAATTATCTATTTTAATTTTGGTATTAATATACATTAAACCCACCAACCATTTTTGTGGGTTTAAAATGACAAAAGGATCTTGTTTTTAGGAACTTTATCAAACACCATGATTTTAAAATGAAACCCTATTCTTTTATTCTCCACAGGTTATTTATGAGATTTTTTATTATGATATTTTTGGCTCACATTAATTAATACATATTAAGTGTGCTCCATTTTATCACTCTAATGCATTGGGTAAATAATTTAATCTCTAGAGATGATAATTTTTATGATACCTTAGTGAATAACCTTGGTGATTTTTATGACACCTCAGTGAAAAATCTTAGTGATATGCTTATGAATGACTCAATTAAATTTTTTAGACACATTTCCAAGTTATGATTCATATAATTATTATTATTATATTTCTCTTACTCATGACTTTATGTATTTCCTCAAGATTTTATTAATATTCCTCAAGATTTCTTCCCTTGTTTTCCCTTACTGGGACTTATACTCACCCTTTCCTTTGATGTAAGTCCCCAGGTTATGAGATACAATAAATGTACTTATTATTAACCTTGAAGTATCTTTTCAAGTTGAATATAATAATGTTTTATGTTTTCAAGTATTATATACCTTTTTTCCAAGACACTAAAATATAAAAGATCCTCAGTTTGTAAAATATAATGAAAAGTTATGTAATAAAAAGGAAATATTTCATAGTTGGTATCAAAGTATAGTTTAGTTATTTGTGGAAATTAGGATTTGAAAACTTTTGGTAGAACCCTAGAGAAAAGTTTAAATATAGTAAAATTTCTTGGTATTTTGGTGAAATATTAAGTAAGTAGTTTTCAAACAAATAAATCTTTGTCTAGATATGAACATGTGGATGTGGCTCTGTAACAAGTGTATCTAGGGGTAAAAATCGAGAAAAAAATTCTTTGTGATAAAATCAAACTGGAACTGGGGCATAACAATTGACCTTTCTGCACTCCTGGTTTGACACTACTAGGGGATATGTTTGTTTAATCCCAAGCTTTTTATGAACTATTATGAAGGATTTATAGAAAATATAATCGATGTTAATGAATAAAAAAAATTAAGAAATATGTTTTAAGACATAAACTTATTTTAGAGTTATAATATTATTAAAAGAATCACCTTTCTCACTAAGTTTCTCTTCTTTTATAAAATGGTGGGAAATAGGAGGAACCTTGTAAATGGTGAGTGCAACAGTCCATGTGTTGAAAACCCTTTGATGAAAGCTAGAATAGAAACCTTCATGAGAATGATGAATCAACTAACTCAAGTTAAGGGCAATAACTTGAATCAAGCTGATAGACTAGTTTCACCATGAAGTGAACAACTATCTATTGATTCCTTTATGCATCAATGACCACCAACTTTCATTGGATCTACCAACCCATTAATTTCTAAATAGTGGATATTCTCAATATAAAATATCTCTTTGATACTATGATGTTTAGAACAATAGAAATTTAGTCTGGATGTGTACTGTTTAGAAAGAGAAGTTGATCAGTGGTAGTCACTGATTAAAAACATGAGGCCAAGAGGGGATATTGAAGCTTTGGAGTGGGAAGAGTTCAGGGGAATATTCTTTAATAAGTATTTACCTCATTCTCTGAGAATGTATATGGAGAAGGAATTCCTTGAACTGAAGTAGAAGGAGAATGAATCTAATTCTATTTATGAGATGAACTTCACAAGAATTTCCCATTGTACCTATAGCTTTGTCATAGATCCTAATGGGAAGGTTGGTAGATTCTTCAGTGGACTAAGACCTAATCTATAAAAAAATCATGACAATTGAGACTATGAAAACTATGAGGAGATCATGAGGATTGATATGAAAGTTTAACTTGAGTTTGGAATGATGTTGTGGTCCCATGGATCAAACAAAAAGAAGAGATATTTGGATCCAAACTTGGGGAGGATCTTTGATTAAGGAAGTGGAGGAAAGAACGTGAAACTTTCCACATGAAATAAATGTGGAAAAAAATTATTCAGGGAACCTCCTACTCAGGAGATGGAGGTGTTATAATTTTTTAAGAGATGACCATATCGCTGGGAATTTTTGTCATGAGGTGAAGCATAAACTTCTCAATACAAATGACAAAGGGAAGATAGTGTAGGCCCTACCTAAAGTCTAATGCTTCAAATTTGGATAGCTTGGGAACTTTTCCAATCACTACAAAAAAATTTGGGTAGTAGAGGTGAATCACCATAAACATCATAATAGGACAAGGGAGAAAGCTCAAGATATTGATATCACAATATCTGAAGTTGAATCTCCAAATGATGTGGTGGTAGGTACTCTTGGTGTTCTCTCAAATCTAGAAAGTAACTTGTTTGATTCTAGTTTTACTCATTCCTTTATTTCCTCCATGTTTGAAAATAATATAGAATCAATTTATGAACTTCTAGAAGTAGAGTTATTTGTCAAGACTCCTAGTAGGATTATCCAAGCATCATCAGTGTATATAAACTCTAGTATTTACCTTGGAGAGCACAGTCTTATCGCAAATCTAGTAATCATTCCCATGATAGAATTCAACACTATAAAAGGGATGGACTGTCACTGAAAGTATAATGATAATATAAAATGAAGAAGCAAGGAAATATTATTAGTATTGAGTGAAAAACCTACAGTTATATTCAATGGAGAGGTATCTTGACCTGAGATTTGTCTATAAGAACCACTCATAGCCTTCTTTATGAAGCTGATCGGTGAAGATGAAGAAGGGGATGAAAGTGTACAAATAGAGAATGTCCCCATAATTCAAGAATACATTGACGTATTTCCCAAGAATTTTACTAGACCTCCACCAGAAAGAGAGGTAGAGTTCTCCATTGAACTCATTCTTGGTTCCAAGACATTATCAAATACTCTGTATAGAATGAAAAATGTGGAGATGGAGGAATTAAAGAAGTAACTCCAATATCTTTTGGAGAAGGGGTTTATCTAGCCAAGTATGTATATTTGGGGAGAACCTATTCTATTTTTGAATAAAAAGGATGGATTAATGTAGATATGCATTTATTATAGTGAACTTAATGGTATCATAGTGAATAAAAAGTACACTCTTCCAAAAATTGATGATTTTTTTGACCAGCTTAATGGGGCTCAATTCTTCTCCAAGACTGAACTTTGATTTGGTTATCATAAATTAAGGGTGAATAAATAATATATTCCAAATACCACCTTCCATTTTGAGATATGGTCATTATGAGTTTGTTTTTATTCCCTTAGGCTTGACTAATGCTCCTGCTTTTATGGATTTGATGAATAGAGTCTTTAAGGACTACCTTGATAACTTTGTGGTAGTTTGTATTAATGACATTCTAATATATTGAAAAAGTTGGGAGGATCATGAAGATCATTTAATGGTGATACTAAAAACTATAAGGAATGAGATTTTATTTTAAAATTTCAGCAAGTGTGAGTTTTGGTTACAACATGTTGCTTTCTTGGGGCACATTGTAACTAGTTAAGGAATCTCAGTTGACCCTGCAAAGACAAAGGTTATGGAGGAGTGGCCTCATCCTATAATAGTAACAAAGATTTTTAGTTTCCTTGGGTTAGTGGGATATTATAGGAGGTTTGTGAAAAAAACATGATTTTCTAATCCACTAACTCAGTTAACTCGAAAATGGGTCAAGTTCATCTAGAAAATGGAGTGTGCGGAAAGTTTACAAGAGTTGAATAAGAGATTGGTTATTGCACACATGTGAACTCTACCCTCTATCGGAGAAGGATTATTTATTTTAGTGATGAATCTCTTAAAGGGATTGGGTTCATCCTCATGAAAAATGAAAAGGTGATTTCTTATGAATATTGAAAATTGAAGCCTCATGAGCAGAACTATCCAACACATGATCTAGAGTTGGATGTAGTTTTTTCCCAAAATATATGGAGCCACTATCTTTATGGGTAGAAATGTGATATATACATAGACCATCAATGTTTGAAGATTATTTTCATGCAAAATTAATTGAACATGAGATATATGAGATGGTTGGAACTTCTTAAAGACTATGATTGTTCAATTCATTATCATCCTAGAAGAGAAAATAAAGTTGTTAATGTATTAAGTAGGAATGACCCTATTTTGCTGGAAATGATGAGGATTCAAAGAGATCCTTTTATCAAAGACCTAGTAAACCTAGATAGGGGAATCATAAGGGAAGGTACTTCATCAACCCTATCCCAAATAATTTCTCAACCATAATTACTAGAAAAGATTAATAAATCTAAAATAGAGTATCCTTTGTTATAGAATAAGATAGAGGTTGTGAAGAATAGGAAGTTTCCTAAGTTCAATATTAATCAAGAAGATGTACTGAAATTTCATACAAGGATATGTGTTCCATCTATTACAAAAATAAAGAATGAGTTGATGGATGAAGCTCATAGCTCTACATTCTATATACATTCTAGAATTATAAAAATGTATAGTGACCTTCATGATCATTATTGGTGGGATAGCATGAAAAGGGAGATAATCGACTACACTATAAGGTGCCTTGTGTTTCAACAAGTGAAGGCAGAGCGACAACTTCCTAAAGGTGTATTACAACCACTACGCATACCAGCATGGAAGTGGGATAATATCACTATAGATTTTTTCATTGGTCTCTTGAAAAAATCCAAAGGAAATAATGCGATATGGGTTATAGTGGACTGTCTGACCAAGATATCCCATTTTATCGCTATCTGATGAGACTTATCGCTTGACCAACTTTCCATGATATATGTGAAGAAAGTGGTGAGGCTTCATGGAGTACCACTTTCTATCATATCTGATCATTATTTATGGTTCACATCAAAATTTTGGAGAATTATTCAAATGATCTAAGTACCGAATTGAATTTCAGTACGGATTATCATCCCCAAACTAATGGCCAATATGAAATGACTATTCAGACACTTGAGGACATTCTAAGAACATGATTAATGTAATTTAAAGGTGGATGAGATCAACATCTCCCATTATTTGAGTTCTTGTACAACAACAGCTTCCATTCGAGTATTCAAATGGATCTCTATGAAGCTATATATAGGATGTAATGTGGAAATCCTACTTGTTGGGATGAAGCTGGTGAGAGAAAGCTTCTTAGGCCTGATTTTATTCAAAATATGACAAAAAAGGTTCATGCCATCCAACAACACATAAAGGATGCTCAGATTCGGCAGAAGAGTTATGCTAAACAACCGTCAAAGGGACTTTTATTTTGATTTTAGTGATAAATAATTCCTTCAAATTTCACCTTGGAAGAGTTTCATGAGGTTTGGGAAGAAAGGGAAGCTCATCCCTAGGTACATTTTCCCCTATGAAATCCTTGATCGCATAGGAGCAGTGAACTATCGACTAGCACTTCCTCTAAATCTAGCACAAGTTCATGATGTTTTCTATGTATTTCTCTTAAGGAAGTACATACCTAACCCTTCAAATGAACTAAATCCATAGGTGGTAAATCTAGAACATTATCTATCTTATGGGGAACAGTTAGTGGAGATCTTGGACTGTAGAGAAAAGGTTCTACATAACATGACTTCCCACCTCGTTAAAGTGTTGTGGAGGAACCAAAAATATGTATAAGTGACGTGGGAACCAGACGAAACAATGAGGAAGAAGTACCCCCACCTTTTCTCAACTGAGAGAACGAGTTGAAATTTTGGGGATGAAATTTCTTAAGGGGGAAGAATGTAATGACCTGAGCTTTTAAAATGATATTAGTTTCCTAAAATTGTGTGTTATATTATTACAAAACAAAACTATATCCCCTTGATAATGATGTATGTATAATTGAAATGTGACCTTTGGGTTTCGACCTTTATATGACCATTGGAATCAATACTCTTAATAATAATTTTAACATTATATTTGGTACTATAAATAGAAATGATAATGGTTAATTAATACAAAAAGAAGATTTGATGGCCTCATCCAGTAGAATCATTTTGTATGAAGCCCATTTTTTAGATCTTGGGAAGGGGGTAGCATCACTGGGATTGTCTCATGACCAATACCAATTGAGATTTAACAAATTAAGCCTGAATGAAATTGCCTATGGGAGAAGTTCAAGTTATTGGAGATTACCACTTAGGTGATGTTATTCAAGCCTCCCAATGATTCTATCACCATCTCACACCTTACCCTTAGGTCCTACATGGGTGTTATAATGGGTTATATTTCAAGGCCTTGGTTACATAAAGTGTAAAACCTTTGTATTAATAAAATTATTATTCTATATTTTCTATTTTAAGAATAGTTTTCCATATTTTAATTGTGATGGATTTTGATAAATTTATTTTTCAGACAGAAATTGTACTTTTTAAGAAACATATAATTATTATAATAAACTAGGGTTTCATTAATAATTTTTGTGGTAATTAAATATTATTTTAAAGAAACTCCTTTTTAATTATAAATGATAAAATAATTTTAGTTTTTCAAGTATCAAAAATTTCATTATGCAATTTTACTATGCATTTTCTACCCGCTATTATTTTTAATAAATAAGTATTTTTATATTTAAAATTAAAATTTATCATATTTAGATATTTATTATGATAAACTAAATTTAATTTTTAAATTTAGAATATTGATATTATGTTAGGGAAAATTTATGAGAATTTTATAAAATACTTTAGTTTTTATGAATAGTAAAAATATAGTTTGATTTTTTTAGTAAGTTTAATGACATCATAGCTTTTTCATAATGATTTAGTAATTAATTTAAAATTTCGGTATAATCTTATGTCTTAAAGTAACTCAATAGGTGTCCCAAGTGGCCAATACCATGGGAAAATACCCGTTATGCTGCCGAATTTTCATCTAAAAAAATTCTATCTTTTTATCAAAAAAATATTTTAATTTCTTTTGTGAATACCCAAACCTCTATCTTATCTAGGGGTATTCACATTTATGTAAAAGTGATCTACATTAATTATGGTATTAGCATTCCTGAAACCTGCCTACCTTTTTGTGGGTTTAAAATGACAAAAGGATCTTATTTTTAAGCACTTTCACAAACACCGTGATTTTGAAATGAAACTCATTTATTTTATTCTCCATGGGTTATTTATGAGATTTTTTATTATGATATTTTTTTCTCACATTAATTAATACATATTAAGGGTGTTCCCTAATATCACTCCAATGCATTGGGTAAAGAATTTAATCTCTTGAGATGATAAGTTTTATGATACCTTGGTGAATAACCTTGGTAATTTTTGGGATACCTCAGTGATAAACCTTGGTGATATGCTTATGAATGACTCAATTAAATGTTTTAGCCACATTTCCGTGTTATTATTCATATTGTTATTATTATAATATTCTTCTTACTCATGCCTTTATGTATTTTCTTAATCCTTTATTGATATTCCTCTAGATCACAAGTAAAATGCTTCACTTATTTTCCCTTACTGGGCCTTATGATCACTCTTTCCTTTGATGTATGTCCCCAAGTTATGAGATGAAATAAATGTATGTATGATTAACCTAAAAGAATCCTTTTAATTGGAATAGAATAATTTTTTAAGTTTTTAGGTATTATGTACCTTTTTTCCAAGACACTAAACTTTAAAAGATCCTATGTTTGTAAAATGTAATGAAAATTTATGTAATAAAAAGGTGTTATGACATACGTATCCCTTTCTAGATTCGGGTAGGATTAAAAATGGGGCATTGGTTAATCACTGCTTGAGTTCCTCAAATTTTGTATGATATTTTTTACTCTATCCAAACCTTACCCCTTATTAGGTAAGTGTGTTCATGGGTGAAGCGAGCTAAGAAAAATTCATTACAAACTGCTTGTAATATCCAACTAGTCCTAAAAAGATCCTGATCTCAAAGAATTTTCTCGCTTTCTCCCATAAAATTATTGCTTCAATTATCTTAGGGTCCACTGAAACTCCATAATCTGAGATCATGTTGTCCAAAAACTTTACTTCTTGAATCTAGAAAGTTCACTTGGATGGATTATCATAAATGAGGTGATCCCAAAGGGTTCTTAGAATGATTCTCATGTACTTACCATGCTATTCCACTATACTAAAGTAGACGAGTACATCATCCAAAAACACCACAACAAAGGAGTCTATGTACTAATGTAATACCTGTTTCATAACATCTATGATACCATCAGATCATTTTTTAACCATAATGGCATGAGAAAATATTCAAAGTGTCCATACCACCTTTGGAAATGTGTATTATGAATATATACCTATCCGACCCTAACATTATGATACAAAGAGTACATGTCAATCAAAGAAAACCACCTTGACCAGTGAGCTGATCAAAGAGGTCATCAATGCAGGGAAAGGGATATTTATTCTTGATTTTGACCCTATTCAAATTCAGGTAATCAATGAAAAGGTGGAGGGATCTATCATCCTTTTTTGAAAATAGCATCGAGGAAGCCCAAGGTGAGACACTTGGGTGAATGAATCCTTTGGATTCTAATTCATCTAGCTATATCTTTAACTCCCTCAACTCAGTGGGGGATATATGATATGAGGGTAAAGATATTGGTTGTGTTTATAGTGCCAAGTTGATAGTGAACTACACATCCATATCTAGGGGTAATTTTGATAAATAATATATAAGAACCTATGAAAACTCATCTACTATAGGAGGCCACCCATTCAAAGAACCTCTACCATCATCCTCCAATATAAGAGAAGAGATCTAGAAAATTTGGTTGTCTAACTCTTGAAGTGGAGATCTAGCTTACCCTGACTGGGGATCCAATTCACCATGAAAGACATGAGTGCTCCCATAAAGTGGCATAAAATTAACTCATAGATGATAAGAAATAATTTTCACCTTGGAATGAAAAATCTAATCCATGCCAAAAATCATTTCAAAAAGGTCCATTTCCTATACCAAGAAATCATATTCCAATTCATCCCCTGACCGAGTGAGAGCACATGACAGACATCTAAAACCTTGATCCCTATTCTTTCCAAGTGCTGTAAAAAAATATATGGCATAAGTTATAATCTCTCTTGATAATTTCATTAGTTCTAAAATAATAGAAGAAATAAATGAATTAGAATAACTTGTGTCAAATTGAGCTACAACTATGTTTGATGAAATAATAAAAGTACCTCGAACTATTGTGGTTAATGCATCTGATTCTACTAGTTCCTAGTCCATAGCATAAATTATCTTCATTTATGCTGATGCATATGGCCAGTTTCTTACTTATGGATCTTCCTTGAACTAACTCCATCTATAGGAATAATTGGATTTTCCACCTTACCTAGTAGTTTGAGAACCCATAGCCCTCGATGTACCAGACTAAGTTGGAACTTCTCAATGTGATGAGAATCATATGCCACTCTAAGTGGGTGGGGCACTATTATAGAACCTTTTCAAGTGACCTAAACACCCACACTAATGGGCCATCTTAGTGTCCTTATGCAGTCTGGAACCTATGAATCATACCTAAAGGAGGAGTCAAACCAAATCTCAAACATCCTATGGTTACCTAAGGCATATCACATTGTGTGTCAAATAGACACCCCACTCATAATGAGAACCTTATTCCCTGATGGTCATGGTCCCAATCTATCCAGAAATTCCTAAATAAAATGACCCCATAAAAGGTAAAAAACATCCTATGATAAAATTTTATCACAAACCTATCTGATATTTCATCCAACCCAACACTTGACCCATACTATGGCATGGACCAAAGGGAATTCTCAATCCACACAGGTTGGAAACTATTTCTTGGGATTGAGTAACACATTTGGGAATGGTTTCTCCCATGATAATCAACTATGAACAATTCAAAAAGATTACATCACTTCATAATCAATAACTATAACATGAGATCCTAAAGTAAACAATAAAATCATGGGTTAAACGTTTAGGATTTACATCCAAAAACCAAAATAAGGAAAATGGGGAGGGGAAACTATATAACCAATCCTCCATGAAATATATGCTTCAACACCCTCATGTCACCACCACTAATACATGTTCAAAAGAAACCACTAACACATAGAGCCACCATCAACTCCACAGAAAGTACTTCCCTTACATTAATCAAAAAAATAGGATCTACATACAATAGAGGTTGTAGATAAGGTGTGAGCTCGCAAGATTAGTAGAATATAACCAGATTATTCTATACCAAGCTATCATAAGACAAGTAAGTATGCTAGTTATTAAAATAAAGAAAAAAATATATTTTAATACAATGTTGTTATAAAATAAAATAAGTAATTAAAAAAATATAGTATAAGAACTCTGGGAAATATCTAAGTAATTAGGGTTAGTGGGGACCTAGGATCCTCATACTCTTAGTGATCAATCCTAGACATGAATATCTTTATCCTGATCGAGCCAACCATTACCCATCATAAATGTATAGTTAGTGTTGTATTATGAACTATCTAAGTAGGGTGGGTCATACATAGCATATTTTTCCTAGTCTGACCACCTAGATACCTATAATTACCATGTGTTTTCCCCCTTTGTAAACCATGAAATAATTTTCTTTCACAAGATAAGCCATCATATAGTCACACATGCCATAAACAAAGGGTTTATCCTCTTTCAAACCAAACATACGTTAAAATCCCAAAAATCATTTGTTTACACACCAAAAAAATAGAAATTATTTAAGAATCATATAAGAATATCTAAATCATAAAAAATAGAGAAACATAGAACAACCTACCATTTTCCTTGGAACCATATGATAGCTATATTTCACTAATATATTTTATAGTATTTTAATGTGTTAGTTTGGTATTTAATTGAATAATGTTTCCAATTTTAAAATGTATTGTTTAGTTTTATGTTTTATGGTAGGAAACAAGAGATTTATGAAAAATGAATGAAATGTGGAGAATTGATGAGCTAGAAGAGTATACTGAAAATTGAAATGCCTCCTCATAGAATGAAAATCAATATATTACATGGTATGTAAGTTAATTAAATATTGAGTAAGTTTTAGTGAGATAAAAAATAAATGTGAATATAGTCGAGGGTTGATAGTATTTCCTATAAAATAACACCTCAGCCGCACATTGCAATAGGTATGGTACCAAAGGAGACAGAGCGACGCCAATGGATGGTTGTGACATGACAGAGTGATGATCTGGAGCCCTACTTCACCACCATTCTTCACTGCTATTTTTCCTTGGGTATCCATATTTCTCATTCTCATCATGCCTAGCATGACCGATTAGTATTCCTTGTGTTAGGTGATGTGATTGTATGGGGGAGTTCTGTTAGGTATTTTTTTTTCTTTTTAATATTCATCTTTTGGATTACTAGAAACTATTTATTCAATTCCAATTCATCATCCTTTCATATTACATGACCATTTCTACATTCTGAGGATTATTATTTCATTGTATCAATTGATTTCCCTATTTTATGTATGATCATTATGAAATATCAGTTATTCATGTTTAAATAGAGTTTTGGGTTGCCTATTTTTTGTGATTTCATTTAGTAGATGATCATTCCAATGGTGCAATCGTTGGATTAGTTAAGGGTACCCAAACCAAGGATCTATACTGACCCAATTCCAACACCAAACCTGAATAAACCCATATAAATTGAATCCCTTATGCACAAACCTAAAATCATTGAACCTGGAATGCCTCATCTCTTGAAATCTAACCCAATATTTTCTACACTTTATTTATTTCTTTCAAATCAATTAAAAAATTTCAATTTTAGTTTCTTTAATTAATTTAGAACATATGGATCATCCATGTAGGTTTGAAACTCAAACATTCCTAGTAATATGTTTTTAGTTAGGTTTTATGAGTTTTATAAATTATTAAATTTTTGTAACCCTATAGGAATTAATGACACCCTGCGGGCTGTCACCATCCAAAATCTGGGAGGAAAAAATAATTCCCACCAAGAGGAGATCCTATATGGTAAAGATCACCCCAAAACCAACAAGATTCAACCCAAATAAATTATAAATCAATAATAATTGAGGGAAAATTTATAGACTGCCTATATTATGGCATTATGGGAAAACCAATCCTGTGTTGGCCCTTAGTTTTGTCTGAATCTGATGAAAATGGAAGAATAGACAATTATCTTGATAAGATAGCATATTAGCTCGCACTAAAATAGCATTGAAGATTGTTAGACAAATCCTGAAATAAAGGGATTGGATTAATGCACTTACTGCTATGGATCTAACATTACCAACTATGTCTCATTTGGAATCCATATGGTAGAGAACCACAAGGACCTAGGTGGGAGCCATTGAGGAGATCCTATGGTGGTTGGTTGTCATGAAGAAGGAGGATATATATAAAATAAAGGGGTTATACTATTTTTTAAATATAAATCAATGTTATTTTCTTGATGTGAATATTTTACAAATTGTGAAAATCTCTAGGTATTCTCCCTAGGAAAAACCAATTCACACCATGTAAGGGGTCAGGCCAGACCAATTCACATCATGAATTGAAATCACATCTTAAACTTAATCCAAATAGTGAATTGTCTCTAAATCTAGGCTACAACCCTCTACTACCTTCTTCCCACAAATGAACCAACTATCCTAAAGGTGTGTCTTCTGGGTCTAAGACAAAAATATAAACATAACTAGGGTTTAACTAAAATTTAAAAGATCCATACCTCATATGAAGAAGACTTGATCTTACATGATAATGTTTGTTTAATAATAAAAATATTATTTATGAATATTTAGGATACTAAAGTTATTAATTTATGATGAATAAAATAGTTTTATAGGAGGTAGAAGAAGGAATAAATTTAAGGAGGTTGGGTAAGATGATTACCTCTACTTCAAGATACCTTATTTAGCTCCCTTTTTAAGGAGCCTTGGAATGGTTTTTTAAAAATAAATCACCTATAATTCTTGTATAGGGTAGTTTATAGTATAACTAAATTCGTTTTTGTCAATAAAAATAGTTCAAAGTGGTGTAAATAAAATATAGAATGGGTTTCCTTTTATAAGTGAGGGGAGGGGTATTCTTGGAATTTATTAAATAATTAAATTAATAAAATTAATAGTCATTTTAAAATAGATAAAAATTTATATAATACCAAATAGGATGATTATGAGTTCAAATCCACCCTTAAAATAAATTTTGGACAAGTTTCGGTGATTTTTTTAACCTTATCTCTTTGTTTTAACACTTTATTAACCCTTTTGTAAATTACCATGATGTTAATTATTTTACTTTTAGGGGTCGCGAAGGTTACTATTAAAGGAGAATTGAAAAAAAAATGTGATATAGTTTATATTTTATACCATATCACATTCACTTAAACAAATATATAATTATTATTAATTTTAAATCATTTAATAAAACATTGTTTATTATAAAAGTTCATTAACGCCATTTTCAAGAGTACAAAAAATATTATAATATAGTATGTGTATAATAAATGTAAAATTTTTCAAAAATGAAATGGATTGAATTATAAGGAATATATGGTCTTAATATAATCATCTAATTAAATTTATATTGGTTTATATGTAATTTCAATACTTTCCTTTTTGATTAACACCTTGGTTAACCATTTTTATCCCTAATTGTGATAACGATGTTCTCAATTTTAAAGGGTTATAATTTTACTTATAAGGAATAAATTGGATAATAAATGACCATGGGATGATTCCTAATTTTCTAATTTAAATATTTTTATGTTTTTTTAAAAAAATAATAATATATTATTTTTCACAAAATATCTTTAATGTATTTTTGACACTATTCATTTAATTTGACATTAAAGTCATAAATATGGTAATGGAATTAAAAGATAAAAATTTAACACATACCATAATATGTTATATGCATCTATAAAATTTTTTGGGTACTATAACTCACCCCAAAAATAGTACTTTTGTAGTTTGTAACATCATTTACATGATTTTTCTATAGCTTACAAAACCACTCTATCGGTGTTGTGTAAAAAATTTAAGGCAATTAATTATAAATAAAAAAAATAAAAAATTATGATGAAATAAAAAAATAATATTTTAAATAAAAATGTATAAATACACCTAACCTCTATTTATCCTTAAGTAAATGTTTTAGAGATATAAATTCACGAGAGTGAGATTTCCGAATTTTCTTTAAATAAAATAATATAAATATAATTATCTAGGGAAATGACACAAAAAAATTATATATATTAAAATTTGGGAAGGATATGGTAGAATATCTCCCATAAAATGAAATTAAGAAAAGTTTTAGTCATATTTTTATACTTTATATCATGGTATTTACCCTATTTTACCCATTTTACCCTTATCAAAGTCAAAAATATTTACCATAATTATTATTCATAATGGCTAAAAATAAAAAGGGAAATATTTACCAAATTTGAACCAATTTATTGAAAAAATATTATCCATTTTTCAATATTAAGTCTCTTAATGTTTCAAAAATCTATTTTAATATAAATTCATAAAAGTAAATGAGAATCTATTTTTATAAAAATGTGTTTTAAGCATAAAAATTAACTCATAGAAAAAAAATGAAAATTTATTATTCAAATGGATGTTTTTATAAAATTAAAAGGATCGTGTATAACATTAATAATTAAATATTAAATATAAAGTTACTTTTAAATTTTTTTATCTATTGAAAAGAAATTACAGTATTTGAAAAATTGGTATTTTTCGTTATTCACTGAATAATAAATTATTACAGAAAAAATCAAAAAAGAATTCACCCTTTATGAATTTTGGTATACTTTTTCAAATATATTTTTCATTTTATCAAATAATATTTATAAATATTTTGAAGCACAAAATGACCTTACTAAATTGAATTCTTATTTCATAAGCATTAATCCATAATATTGTATTGAGTGAGAGTGTTATAAATTTATTTCATAAATTTTTTACTCATATTCATACCTTCTAATTAACTATATAAAATTATTTGTTATAGTATATCACAATTCTCTTAAATCTTAGTGTTGTGTGTTAATCATGTTATTAATCCAATTATTATTTTAAATAAATTTTCAGAGTGTTACATTCTCTCTACCTAAATAAATTGAATCATTGCAATTTTTTATAGAACATCAAATGTTTAATATTCGAAATAACTTTTTTTAAAAACATATAATACAAAGGGATAATAAAACATCCATTGAAAAGGGGAAGTGGGAGACATAAAGATTACTCAAAATAACACATAACTGGGTTTCTAGAGAAGTAGAACATTGGTGAGTAGTTAAAATATTGACATAGAAAATAAAACTACTTTATAAGTAATAATATAGAGGGATGGAGAACATGGTAATGATAATTATAATGACTACAAAACCATAAATATTTAAGGGGTGAAAATACCATCAATTCATAGTAAATTAAGACAAAAGTATAGCATTTTTATTTCAAGATCCTTTTCCCAAGGTTGAGTAATTATTTTAATATAAAAATATAGAACACGGTAAAATATAATATTTGAATTTATTTCCATTTCATATGCACAATTTTATTTTTTGGTTTTGCTTCGATCAATTTCAACTCCATCTCTTACTTTATTAAATGAATTTTCAAGATTAATTTTTCATGTCTGAAGCACTAAAATTAACATTTAATGTATCATAAGATCCAAAAATGTATGATAAATTATTCCTCATGTTTATCTTAATTAACACAAACCAAAATGGTTAGATCAATCTAAAATGATAACAAATATGATCAAACTTCTTATGAAGAAATGATACCATACCTTCCAAAGCCTCAACATAATGGCCAAAGTTCACTTTAAATCATTACCTAAGTAACTATTATAAAAACTCTCAAAACATATTTCTAACCAAGTAAAAAATATTAAAAAAGAAAAATATTTTTTTCAAATATTCATCCAATATCAATTTAAAATTTATCTCCAAACAACATTAATCACTATTACTTAAATGTATACACCCATATAATATACTCATAGAAATATGATAATAGCCTAAATCGCCATAAAATTCTAAAAACATATATAATTACACAATTTAACTGAATATATATTTCTCAAAAGAAATCCCATGGTTATATATACGAGAAAACATATGTTTCCAAAATTTAATAACACATTGATCCCAATTATTCAATAAAGATTATATTAACCCTAATGGTTACCAATACTATTAAACTTATGTAAAAAATATATATATATAATTGTTCTTATTCTAATAACATTTTCACTATAGCACATATAATACATAAGGGTTATATATACCTCAAAAATCTATTAAAACTAAATAAATGTGTCCAAGGTACATTCATCACATAAAACCTCAGAAGGGGTGTCTATGACTTTAAAATTATGATCATATTTAGACTTATTAACCTAATATGGAATTATTTTAGGTTATGAATTGGGTGACCGGTTCATATCATAACTTTTCTAAAAAACCCTAATATGGAACCTAAAAATAATAAAATAAACTCATATGAATCAGATAATTAGTGTCATTTGGGAATATCTTTAAATCATTGATATATTTTAAAATATTTCATTATGGTTTGTAAAGAAAATGTTAGTTGACGTAAGGATATCACCTAGAAGTTTCAAACCAAGTGCTTAGTAGGGTCATATTAACTATGCACTAATATAAAGGCTGATATATACTCGGACAACTCTTTCTAGGGTTATTTGTAACACCCCAAGATTTTATGTTATGTCTTTTTTTTAAATAAATGTAATATCTTGTATTTCATACAACTCTAAGTTCAAATAGAACAAGATATATTATTATGTAGTCATTATAACCTAGTCGATAATTTAGTTTGAATAAATAGGACTAACTAACTTTTAAAAAAATTGTTATAGAATAAAACTTGTTTGTTATCAATTGATTAGAAATAAAAAAGCACAATAATAAAATAAGTGTTTATGAAAAACTATTTTTTTCATTCAATATAGTTATGTGATAATTAGTCACTATTAGTGAATTATTTTAATAAAATTTATATATTATATCTTCAATCAAATTTTTTAACATTCAAATAATATTTTTATTGTACATAGGATAAGAATAAATCTAGTTTTATTCTTAAAACAACATTTTCTAAAATACAATTTTTATCATGTTTTTGACTCTTCTATTAAAATTACTTTCAGCCACTTATAGGTATTGAATTTAATAAAATATATTCCATATTTGGATTCATAAGGTCCGATTTATTAACTAGTTCCCTTTTACATTTGTCCAATATGAATAGTAACCTTGGAAATTTTTGTTATCATGGTAATGGGTAAATTTGGTAATGTAGGTTAAAAACAAAATGAAAAAGACTATAAAAAGACACTAACACATGACCAAATTTTATTTTATGACTTATTTTTTCTATAATCATTCAAGGATTGGATATATGGACATTGTTTTACATTATTAAGTGATTATTACCCTTATAATATTTTTTTAAAGAAAATTCAAAGATGTCAAATTAAGGGTTTTAGGAACTATAACATTTTTAATATGGTGTTATCCAGAAGATATATTTTAGTAATAATATTATTTTGAAATATAATGGAATTATATTCATCATGGTAATTTATTTTTAATATTTATTGAATAAATATTTACCTTGAATTCTTGAACAATGCCATGGCAGTAATTATTTAATTAATGGAAAAATCAAATAAATTATATTAAATATATTGAAATGAATATAAGTTGAGATAATTAATTTCACCCAAAAATTTCCTAGATACATTTTTCATATTATGGATGCATTAAAATATTTTTTTTCTAATTTATCTTGTTGTATTTATGTTTTTTAAATTCAAATTAATGAATAGTTTCAAAATTGAAATTAATCATATTTTAAAATAAATAATATTTTATTGCATGATTTAAAATTATTAAAAATTATAAATTCATAAAAGTGATTAGTATATGGTTAAAAATATCAAAAATGATGAATTTATGTGTCTTTTTTCATTTTATAGTAACAATATTAACCCTTAAAGAGTAAAATTCATGTTGTCATAGTACGGGTTAAAGAGGTTGAATAAGGGTTAAAACTAAATAATAAGGGTAATAATGTGACCTAAAATTATCTAAAAATTACTGTATGAGATAATTTTTATGCATAATATTCTTATATTCTAAATTAATCACTCTAAATCTATTTAAAAATTAAAATTAATTTATATCAATTTAATATTTTGAGAGTTTTCAAATGTACCCCTCACCTCAATAATAAAGGGCACATACTCCCTCACTTCTCCACAACACTTTGAGCCTTATAGATCGACCAAACCCTATCAATTTATCTTCTGAACATACTTGGAAACGTTATAAAAGTTCTATTCTTCAAAAAAGGTCTTCCCTATATTACTTATAAAAATATATAAAGGAAGTCCATCGAAGAAGAAGTAATCGTGCTTACCAACTCATTCAAGTTCATTTCTTCTTATACTTTATCTTAATGTGTTGTTTACATCATAAAATAATAACTCTAGTATAATATATATATTGATATGTTATTAATATTATTAAATAATTTTATTCTACTCTGTATCCATCCTATGAAAAAAGAAAGCAACACACGTGTATACATACGACCTATCGTCTCCACATAGTGGTGTAATTTATTTTTCATCACCACTATACTTGAGTGGATATAATGATGAAAATAATAGATATATATGGTAAATAAGAAAATATATCATTTATGTAAAATTAATATATCATCCACTTTCTTACCCTTCCAACCATTTAGAAATGATATCATTGTTCGTGCATACGTACGACTTACCGTCTCTACATAGCGATGTGATTCAATTTCTATGTTCAAATTAAATAACAGTTATAAAAATGTATTTAATGATTAAATATGATATATATATATATATATATGAAATTAATATTATTCTAGATATGTTTTATCTATATCCTATTCAAGATAATCTGGACTTTCCAAACATAACAATCCTGGTAAAACAAGGCAATTAACACCCAAAATAGTGTGATGAATAAAATATTATGAATAAAAGAGTGGTAAAATGTTATAAAGGGGTCATATATGATATCATAAATATTAATATTATTCTATTATAATTTAATAATATCTTTAATTACACTAAACAAGATTTTCATACATATATGGAGGAAATCATACCTAAGGTAAGGGTTTATTTCACAATCTCATTATTATTTCAGACTAATTATGTTTAACTCTCCACTAGGGAATATTTCTCTTCCATATACATGTTCACAAGGAATATTTTCAAAAATGTTTTTACTATTTTCCTTTTATTATTTAAATCTTTTTCTTACCCATGTTTAACTTTTTCAAAATGGTTTGAAAGGAAAATTGTTCTCATTTTCTAAACAACTTGCTTTAAGACTTTTCCAAAAAAAATAAGGAAGGAATGTTTTTTTAACTTATACAGAATAATTAGTTTTTCCTGTCATCATCAAAACTTAATATTTTAAAGCTTAATTTAGATTTTTTTAAGTATATTTTCAAAAAAGATGTTTTTTTATAATTTCATAGCGTTTTAAACATAAGTTATTTCAAAGTAAAAAATTGTATTTACCTCAAGAATTTTTCTATGATCCTAATAATATATTTTCTTTTATGTCAATATCTATTGTTTGATATTATGCTTCATTGAGTTTGAACTCTTATGATACCAACTACTATATTTTATTGAATGGTTTATGATCTTTTTGACTAGGAATGTACTATTTTGATATCATTCTCTATATTACATTCGATGGTTTATGTTTATGTTTATTGATTGGGAAAAGTTATAAACATTTCATATTAAAGTTTCAATATTAATGTATATATTGATTATGTATCACCCCTTTTATATAAGGAATTCATTTGACTTAGTAAGTGATGGGTGGTGACTTTTATTTCCTCTTGATTCATCGGTAGGTCTCATGAAACAAACTAGTTCGGTTATTGATTGAGGCACTACTCATCTATGTATGGTGTCTTGGATAGAGCCTTGATGGTATGTTTATGATGTACTGCATTATGCATTACCTCATTATGGTATTTTTTTATTGGTTCCCCTATGATTATATAATTAGTTTTGGTATCCATGAATATGTTTTATCTCATGTAATAATGAAAATATTTGATTTATATTTCTTCCTGCCACATTATGATCAATTTATTTATTTTATGGGTTTTTTTTTAGTTATTTACCTTCCCATAATTTTTTATTCTTATTTATGATATATTCCACTATATGCATACCCTTTTTGATCATCTAAGATAGCCCCTTTCTGATGTTTCATTTTCCCTAGGATTCCAAAAATAATATTATGATTGATATATAGGGTTAATCTAGAAGAATAATGGTGTTTTAAATGGAGTTACTATGTTATCTTTTATATTTTAAGATTTAATGTAAGATTCAAGCATGTATCTAGTTTTCCTGAACAACTAAACTATTCAGTCCTTCAGGATGCAATTCATTATATATTATACCAATGTAATAAAGTAACCATAGACTCTGGGCTACCGGAGTCAAGGTCTTTACAGTTGGTATCAGAGGATGTTTAGTAGAAAATTTAGAAACTAGATTTAGAAAAACATAGAGTAGGGAAACATAACCCTATAATAGACTTTAAAAATATCCCCAAACTAACCAAGCTTATGATTTTGAAATTATTTATGCCTAAGTTTTCAATTTATGTTGAGTGATTAACTAGTTCAAAATTATACATTAAAGTTTATAACATGATCTAATGTATTCCATTGTTTAGAAATAGATCCTAAGGGAATGAATGGAAATCATATTAATGCACATAATCCATGTATGGATTTCCCTCCTAGATAGGATGAAGATTTTGGAGTTGGAGTTACAACTGGAGTTGAACAACATATAACTATATTGGGACAACTAGCTTGGGTTATGAGCTATAACCTTACTTGCATGGAGTAGCCCGATCCAAAATGCAATGTAACAATGTTATACATATTCATGTGAAAATAACCTCCATCATTTAATGGGACCACAAGTCTATTTTTAGTTGAGAAATGGGTAGGTTCCATAGAGAAAATATTTCTTGCTTTGTTAATTAATGAAAGGGAGAAGGTTCTTATGGATTTTTATCACCTCTATAGATATATGGATCAATGGTTTTCATTTATTTAGAATAATATAGAGGAGAAAAAAATTTAAAACATGGAATGTAAATTTTTTAGGGAAATTTTATTGGAAAAATTTTTCCCTCATGAATAATGAGCGAATATGGATAAAAAATTCTTTATTCTAAAATAGAAGAAGGGTGTGAATGTTGATAAGTATGGATAAAACAGTAAAAGGTTATCAAGGAATGATTCAGCCTACATACATAATCCAAAAATTAATATTGATCCTTTATTTTATGGACTTAATCCAATTATTCAAAGAGAACTAGTCTCTAAAACATTTTCATTATACAAGGATATAACATCATGTCCTATCAATAAAGATAAGTAGTTTTCAAAGTCTTATGGATTCAAATGGAAGTAAGATAAGGATAGGTATGTAGAGTTCTCTAGAAAAGGAAATGTGGAAAAAGGAAATAAGGTAAGAGTGTGTTTTCTAACATTAAATAGATATCGAATGAAACATCATGAAACATGTCTATTGGTAATGTGAGTTTGTTACAAATGTGGATAAAAAGGATATAATTCATGTGATTGCAAGGGAATGAAAAAAGTAAGAAATATACAATGATTTGGCTGTAATGATATGGGAAACTATGAACATGATTTTTGTATATGTTAAGGGAACTTTTCCCATAAAAGGAAAAAAGGAGTAATGTTAAACTTATGTGGTCACAACTATTGAGGTATATGTTTCTAATGATATGGTGGAAGGTACTTTAATCATCTTCTCAAATTTATATAAGGCTTTATTTTATTCTGGATCATTTCATTCTTATATATCTTCCTAATTTTCCATAAAAAACTATACATTTTCTTTTTACTTAAGAATGGAATTGTCAGTTAAAACTCCTATTGGAAGTCTCATTTAAAAAAAATATGTTTAAAGTAGTTTATATTATGACACATAAACGTGCTCTACTTTATAATTTCATTATCTTATATGTGGCTGATTTTGATATAATCCTTGGTATGGACTGGATTTCATATTATAATGAAAAAAATTATTAGAAAGATAAGGAGATTATGACTTGCTATGAATATATGGAATTTATTATCTTTATAGGGGAGACTTCATCATCTGAATAATATCTAGATCCACCTCCATTATCTCTTCTAAATGAGTTTCTTTGAGAAAAAAATAAAATAAAAAACATTTTGATGAAAAAGGTAATCTTCAAATTGATGATATACTTATTGTTCAAAAATATATTGATGTATTTCCTGAGGATTTTCCTAGCTATCCACCTAAGTGTGAAGTTTAGTTTTCTATCAATTTAATCCTTGATGCAAGACCTATATCAATGACTCGTTATATAATGGTTGTTGTAGAGTTAATAGAGTCGAAGAAACAACTTGAGTATTTGAGTGGTAAGATATTTATATTCCATAATGTTTTGCCTTAGGGATCCCCTATTCTTTTCATTAAAAAGAATGATGGATCTGTGAGGTTGTGCATTGATTGTAGGGAAATAAATTATAGTATGATAAAGAACAAGTATCCTCTACCACGTATTGATGACTTATTTAACCAATTTCATGAAGCTAAATACTTTTCAAAATGTTTCTTCATTTTGGATACCATAAATTATAGGTAAAGAAGAAAGATATTCTAAAGACAATGTTTCAAATAAGGCATGGACATTATGAGTTTACAATAATGACATTTGGATTGACCACCCTCTCTTTTTATGGATCTAATGAATATATTATTCATGGAATATCTTGATAACTTTGTTTTGGTATTTATTGATGATATCTTAGTATACTCCATGAACTATGAGTACTATTAGAACCACATGAAAATCATTCTCTTAGAAGAAAAAAGTAATATGGGAAATTTAGCATGTGTGAATTATGACTCTAAAATGTTTATTTTATTGGAAGTATTCTCTCCAAGGATGGAATCTCAGTTGATCCTGTAAAGAACAAGGCTATCCAAAGATGGGCTACACCAACAAACATAAATTAGATACATAGATTCATTTTTTAGAAGGTTAATATTGACGATTTGTACAAAAAAATCCCGATTAGATAACCTATTAACCAAGATTACTCATAAAGGGTATAAGTTTATTTTTATAAAGAAATGTGAATATTTTTTTAACAATTGAAGATGATATTGGTTAATTATCTTGATCTTGAATCTACCATTGGTAAATTGTACATTTATGATTTATAGATATGCATCAAGTAAGGGACTTGGTTGTGTCCTCATGCAGAATAATAAAGTTATTGTTTATGCATTGAGGTAGTTAAAAACTCAAGAACATAATTACAAAAATCATGTTCTTTAGTTAGAATATATAATATCTACTCTGAAGATATAGAGACACTAACTCTATGGTGAAATATGCGAGATATATACAGATCACAAGAGTTAGAAATATATTTTCTCATAGAAGGAACTCAACATGATGCAAAGGTGATGACTTGAGATACTCAATGATTATGATTGTTCATTACGCTACCACCCAGATAAGGAAAATAAGGTAGTAGATTCTTTATGCAAGAAGGATCAAGGATTTCTGAACAAAATGAGGATTGACAAGGATTTTGTGTTCATGGATCTAGTAAAGATGGATATGAGAATTATTAAGGAAGGGGGAAAATCACTCCTTTATCAATTGGTTTCCAAACCATCTATATTGGAAAAGATAAAATTTATTAATATGATGATGATAGTTTTTAGTAGAAATTTAAAGCTAGGAATGATGAGAAATTGGCTAATTTCATATATGAATATAGTTTTCTAAAATTTGGAAAGATTATTTTTCCCCTATATACCCATGATAAAAATGGAATTGTTGGATGATACTCATAACATAAATTTATCTATACACCCTAGTAGTACCAAAATTTATAGGAGGTTGAAGGAAATTTTTTGGTGGGAAAATATAAAGTAGTAAATTGCTGATTATGTGTCAAGATGTTTAGTTTTTCAATAGGTAAAGGATGAAATACTGTATCCTAGAGGAATCAAGCAACCTCTTCCTATTCCAACATGGAAATTGGATGGAATTACTATCAACTTTTTCACTATATTACCAAATACTCCAAGAAATAATGATGTAATATGGGTAATTGTTGATATACTTACCAAATCTGCACATTTCCTCACTATAAGGGAAGATTTTCCACTGAAGTGCCTTGAACGAATCTATATTAATGGAGTTATAAAACTTCTTGTTTCACCACTTTTAATTGTGTCTGGTCGTGATAAAATATTCATATCAAAATTCTGGAAAAGTATTTAGAAGGATCTTTATACCGAGCTTCATTTGAGAAATTCTTATCACCCTCAAACTGATAGGCAGTCATAAAGGACTATCCAAAATTCAGAAGGCATGTTGAGGTCATTCTCACATTAATTTCAAGGTATACAGTATTGGTATTTAAATTTTTTATAATTTTCATATAACAATATCTTCCATTCAAGTATTAAAATAGAACTGTATAAAGCTTTATATGGAAAGAGATTCCATACACTAACTTATTTGTATGACGTTGGTGAAAGAAATATTGTAGGCCTAGAACATGTGGAGGAAATAGTGGAAGAGGTAAAGACTATTCAAAATCATATCAAAGCAGCTCAAAGTAGGCAAGAGATCTATTACGATAATCAAATGAAGGATTTATAATTTCAAGTGATAGATCACATTTTCTTGAAGGTTTATCTATGAAAGGGTGTGATAAGATTTACAAATAAGGGGAAACTGAGCCCCATCTACATCAGACATTTTCAAATCCTGGAGAGAATTGGAGTTGTGTCTTACCATTTGGTAATTCCGCATTAGCTTTCAAAATCACATGAAGTGTTCCATATGTCTTTACTAAGGAAGTAAATTACATACCCAATGCATGTTATCACTTTTAAAGAAATTTAATTGGAACCTAATTTATCTTACTGTGAAGTGTCTATAGAGATTCTACACTCTAGAGAATAAGTGTTGAGAAATAGGGAGACTTTACTAGTAAAGGTAATTTAAAAAATCATAAAATATAAGAGGAAACATGTGAAACTATAGAAATTATGATGAGTAACTACCCAGATGGTGAAAATATTGAAATTTAGATGAATAAATTTTTTTAAAGGAGGGAATAATTTAACACCCAAAGATTTTATAGTATGTCTCTTTTTAAGTAATTTTAATAACTTGTGTTTCACGCAACATTGAGATCAAACAGATCATGATATATTATTATGTGACCATTATTACCTAGCCGTAAATTTGGATGGAATAAATAGGACTAAATAAATTTTAAAAAAATATGATTATAGAATTAAACTCTTTGGTTATCAATTGATTATAAATAAAATAATAATAATAATTAAAGAAGTGTTTTTCTGGAAAAATATTTTTGTGTGCCCAATATAGTAATTTCATAATTAATCACTATTTCTGAATGATTTTAATGAAATTTATATATTATACATTCAATAAAAAATTCTAACATTCAAGTAATATTTTCACTATGCATAGGATAAGAATAAATCCAGTTTTATTCATAAAAACAACATTTTCTAAAATATGATTTTTATCGCGTTTTACGTAATTTTTTTAACATTAATTTTTTATAGTCATAGGTATTGAATATGATAAAATTGGTTTGATATTTGGAATCATTAGGTATAAATTTATTAAATATGTTCATTTTATTTTTGACATTTATGAATAATAAACTTGGTAATTTTCAATACCACGCAGAGTAAATTAGGTAATTTACATTAAAAATAAAATGACAAGGACCATAAAATGATCCTAAAACATGTCCCAATTTTATATTATGAGTTATTTTCATCTATAATAATTAAAATTTCAAAATATGACCATTTTTTCTATTAGGAAGTTATTATAACCCTTATAATATTTTATTTAATGGAAAGTCCAAGATGTCACATTAATGATTTTAATAACTATAACATTTTTCATATAGTGTTATCTAGAAGATATCTTTGACTATAAATTGTATTTTGAAATATAATGGAATTATATTCATCATGGTAATCTATTTTTAATTTTCAATGAATAAATAATTAACTTAAATGATCAGACAACACTAATGTAGTAATTATTTAATAAATGGAAAAATAAAATAAATGATATTAAAAATATTGAAATAAATATAATTTAAGATAATTAATGTCATACATGAGTTTTATAGATGAACTTGGGATAATTGGGATGTATTAAAATATTTTTTCAAAGTTATCTTATCATATTGATATTTCTAAAAGTCAATGTAATTTATAGTATCAAAAAATGGGCTTTCAAGCCTTGTATTTAGGCCACTTGGCCTTGGGCCTTTGGGCTATGTATTGGGTCTCCCTCTACCCTCCAAGAGGTCTTTGCTTTAATAATAAATTGAGGCTTCGGTCCCAACCTTTTAAAAAAAGTGTTAAATAAGGGTTAAAACTAAATGATACGGGTTTGAATGCGACCTAAACTTATCTAAAAATTATTGTATGAGAGGAGTTAGACCCAGAATCATATTATATTAAAAATAACTCTATTTTAAACCATTTTTAATTTAAAATTAATTAATATTAATTTAATATTTTGAGAGTTTTGAAATATTCCCCTCAACTCAATTATAAAATGGAACCACCTCCCTCACTTACTCACAACACATTGAGCCATATATATCGACCAAACCCTTTCCATTTATCCTACCAACATCCTTATCCATGTTTTAGATGAATTTTCCATCCAAAAATATCATCCCTAGATTCTTTAAGAAGAGATATAAAGGAAGACCACTGAAGAAGAGGTAATTGTGTTTACCAACTCATTCAAGTTCATTTCTTCTTCAAAATCCTCTTAATGTGTTGTTTATATCATAAAATAATAAATACATTATCATATATATACTTGTTTGTTATTATTATTATGAAACAACCATAATTTTATTTTTATCCATCCTATGAAAAATGAAAGCACCGCACGTGCATACGTATGGCTTACTGTTTCCACCTAGCGGTGTAATTCATTTTTCATCACCAATTTACTTGGGTGGTTATAATGATGTAAATAATAGATATATATGATAATTATTACATTATATTGATTCTATAAAATTAATATATCATCCAATTCTTTACCATTTCAACTATTTAGAAATGATATCATCGCTCATGCGTACATACGACATACCATCTCCACGAAGTGATGCGATTCATTTTCTATGTTAAACATTAAAGAATAGTTCTAAAAATTTATTTAATGATTAAATACGGTATTTATGACATTAATATTTTTTTAAGATATTGGATCTAATTTTTATGCAATATAATCAGAATTTTCTATACAAAACGAGCATGAGAAAATAAGAAAATTAGCACCCAAAATAGTTAAATGGATACAATATTATTAATAAATGAGTGGTAAAATTTTATAATGGGATCATATTTGATATCATAAATATTAAAATGATTCTATTATAAGTTAATAATATGTCTAAAACAATTATAATGGAGGTTTGGACATGTACGTAAGAAATCATACCTAAGGTAAGGGTTTATTTCACAATCTCGTTATTGTTCAGGATTGTTTATTTTTAAGTCTCCTCTGGGGAATATTTAGATTAAATATCTATTTTATCTAAGTATATTTTCAAAAATATTTTAATATTAGCCATTTTACATTTAAAGACAGTTTTACCCATGTTTTACTTTTTAAAAAATGGTTTGAAAGGAATATTTTTCTCATTTTCCAAATGAGGTGCTTTATCGTTTTTCCGACAAAAATACAAAATGAAGGTTTTTTTAACTTATAAAGAATGAGATTATTTTCCCAATATCATAACACTATAATTTTTTTAATCTTCCTTTACATTTTTACAAGGTTATTTTCAATGAAAATGTTTTTTTATAATTACAAAACATTTTAAAAATAAGTGATTTCAAAGTAAAAAGTGTATTTCCCTGAATTTTTTAATGGTCTTAATAAAGTATTTTTCTCTATGTCAACAATTATTGTTGAATATTATGCTTCAATGAGATTGAAATATTTTTATACCACCTACTATAATTTATTGAATTTTTTATGATCATTTTGACTGGGAATATATTGTTTTGATATCATTCGTTGTATTGCTTTGGATAGTTTATGTTCATGTTTATTGATTGGGGAATGTTATTAACATTTCATATACTAGTTTGAATATGAATGTATATGTTGATTATTTTTCACCCCTTTCAAATGATGAATGCATTTGATATAGTAAGTGATGGTCGAGACCCGCTATAACCCCTCGATGCATATTTTTATCTCATGAGTCAAACTAGTTTGGGTATTGGTTGAGGCCTTGCTCATTTATGTATAGTGTCTTGCCCGATGATCTGAAAGCGTGATTATAATTTCCCACATTATAATTCCTTTATTATGAGATTATTTAATGGTTCTCATGTTATTATCTGGTTAGTTTTTATATCCATGGAAAATTTATAGCTCATGTTATTTTGGAAGTATTTGATTTACATTTATTCCTTCCATGTTATAATCAAGTTATTTATTTAATGGATTTTTTTTATTATTTACCTTTATATAACTGTTAATAATTATTTATGATATCTTCTACTATATGCATACCCATAATGAGCATCTGTAATCACCCCTTTATTAGGTTTCATTTTTCCCAGGATTCCAAGAAGAATACTATGACTAATATTCATGTTTAATCTAGGATAATAATGATGTTTTCAATGGAGTTACTATGTTATATTTTATATTTTCGGTTGTAATGTAAGATTAAAGTATGAATCTAGTTTTCAAAAACTACTAAATCATCTAGTCCTTTGGGACGTGATTCCTTGTATATTATTCCAATTTAATGAAGTAACCACCGACTATGGGCTATTGGGGTTAGGGTTGTTATATTATTACCCATAGATGCATCAATACCAAAACTATGACCCATTGTAGTATCTAAAAAGGGATGGATTTCTAATAAAACCACATAATATCTCCCTTACCGAAAACATTATGATATCATTCTAAAATTATAAATATCCTTAATTTTTTTCATAGTTTTATTTTCCCTAATCTATTTTTTTCTAAATATATTTCCCAAGGTTTCAACCAAACTTCCTCTCATACCAATTTTAATGACATAGACCATAGAATCCTAGAGTTTGTGTTTTATTTATTACATTGGTACTAGATACTAGAAATCTCATCCCAAATGACCAAATAGTTTAGTAGTCTTGGTAGACAACATATATACTTGAATCTTGTGTTACATTTTAAAACAAAAAATAAAAAACAGTATTTTCGTTAAGAATTCATTATTACCTCTATATTTTCCTTCAATATCAATCATAATACACTTCTTGGTATCCTTTTAAAAGAAAACATAAGAAAGGTGTGAGATCAGATTCTTAGTAAGAGAATGTGTATGCTATTATAGAATAAATAATGCATTAATAATATGGAAGGAATAAATGATAATCAAATAATATCATATAAATAATTACATGAACTTTAAACATATTCATGGATGACATAACTGTTTTATACAATCACATGAACATCAATAACTGATTTCATAATAATGGAATTAATAATGTCGGACACCTTAAATTTACAGTCGAGGCCTTATTCTAAGACATCATACATAAATTGATAAGGCCTCATCCAAATATTGAACCTATTTTTCTCAGGATACTTACTGATTCATAGAGGGGATATATAATTCTCAGGCCCCACACAATATATAACAAGCCCAATTTATTCATAATAAGAATAAACAATACAACTAATTAAACATTCCTTAATATTAAAAAACATTATATATATGAAGAACTAGCATACAAAATAACAATACATTCCCCAACAAAACTAATCATAAACCATCTAAAGAAATAATAAAGATAATATCACTACAACATATCCATAATGGAGCATAATTAAAATAAAGTGTTATTATCCTTGATAAATAAAAATACCATAAAAATATCATTTAAATAATTTTTGAGTAAAATACCCATTTCAATTTGAAATTCAATTTTAAAAACTAAAAAATTATCAAATATTGGAAAAAAAATTCTAAAAGGAATTATTTAAACTTTTAGAGGAATCTTCAAAGCATGGAGTCTTCATAATGGTAGGAAATTATGTTCATGTCATGTATATCAAAAAATATTTCTTTCACATTTTCACTAAAAAATCAAAAGTACCTAATTAGGAAAAAGGGAAGAAGATTTATTTTAAACCATTTTTTAAAAATTCAATCATGGGTAATAATGATTGTAATGACCCAGAAATTTCCATGGAAATTTTTTTCTTAAATTCATGGGATTTTTACGAGTCCATGAAAATTTACAGAGCTTGATTCTGAGGCCCGGTGTGCCCAGAATTAATTTCTGAAGTTTTGTTTGGGTACGTTCAGTAAACGTGCGAGTGGGATTTTATAACTTTTGAACTGGTTATTGGAATTGAAATCTGAGGGAACCATTGAGATCGCAGCGCCGGTATTATCTTAAAAAGACTTTCACCTCGACGGTAGTTGGTCGAGAATGAAAGTTATTTTTTAGAGTTTTTAAGAGTTAAATAAAAATAATATGTTAACTTTATTTTTATTTGTGGTGGATAAAACCTCCAAGAAAAGGTTAGGGGTGGGGGCCACCACACCATAACCTCCCATGAGAGGTTATGGTAGTGGGGCCCACCTGAGGTTTAAACACCTCTTGTTAATTAGTGAGGTGGGGACTACCTGAGGATGAAACCCTAGGACTCCCCATTTATCGAACCACCACCCATGAAACCTTTGAACTCCCTTAATTAAATTGTGCCTACACACAAGAATTAATTAAGTGGATCCCCCCTTAATTAATTCCCCATTTGAATTCATTCCAACCATTAAAATAATAAGAAAATCTATTATTTCATTTTGGGGGGTTGGAATCATTCATTTTGGTTGGAAGGGAGAATTGAGGAGAGGTGGAGCTCTTGGAGTTAGAATTCCAAGGAGAACCATCCTCCCAACGAAGAATGCGAAGAACGCCAGCAGCACTTCTTCCTTGATCTTCTACCCCGAAAATTTTCCGACACATGAGTTTGAGATTGGGAGTGCATGACAAACGCGGCAAATGATGAATCGATGCCCGCATTTCCATGACTTCATCAACGATCAAAAAATATGAGGTAGGGGATTTTATGTTTGAAATTGTTTCCATCCTTCAATGCACAAATCATGGATTGTGTTTTGCTAATTGTTATCACCATAACATGGAAGGCTCGGGCCACACGAACACGGCCCGACCCTCCCCCTTCGTTTCTCCTCGTTTGTTAACGACTGCGGTGCAGAGCAGTGGTGGCCGGCAACGAGTCGACCGCAAAGGAAACCAGCAGCACAAGGCCACCGAGTCACCGGAGGGGTGCGGCACTGTCGCGCCACGCAAAGAATCGGGTCGTGGCTCGTGCGGGCCGTAGAGGAGCAAGGTGGCCTCACGGCCACCGGAGGGGTGCGGAGCCGTCGCGCCGCGCGGGTGGAAGGGTCGCGGCTAGGAGGGTCGCGGCGGTCAGACGGAGGAGTGCAGCACTGTCATGCCATTTGGAGGAGCAGATACATGGCGTCGTCATGCCGCGGCAGAGGAGTCAGGAGTGGCTAGCATCAGGTCGGCCGCCGGTAGTGCGGAACCGGCTGGCCTCTCTGCCAGTCGGGCAAGGCGGAACCCCCCCCCCCCCCCTCGGTCTCGCGGATACCGAACCAGCGTTTAGCACCAGTTCCATTCGGAAGGCAGGGGCGCGGTACCCCCCCCCCCCCCCCACACGTGGCCAGCCGGGCCACGCGGGCCGCAAACCAGCCAGGCCGCCAGTCGGGCCACGCGGGTCGCCAGCCAGCCGGGCCACGCGGGCCGCTAGCCGGGCCGGCCTCTCGGGCTGAGCCGGACCCATGGACCAGGTTGGACCTTTGGACCGGGTCGGACCCCAGACCAGACCTAGGTAGGGCTGGGTCAGTCCGACTGGTTCAGACCGGACCTGGGCCCGCTATGGCCTGTTTTCACCTTTTTGCCCATAACTTGGGCTATGGGTGTCCGATCGACGAACCGTCTATGGCGATGGAAATATTAGAGCGAGACGGTTCTTTTGGAATACCCCAATTGAGGTTTGGACATAGTTGGGGTATGTTCAGGTTGGTTTGAACCTAAAATCCAATCAGTCCCCTCGAACAGAAATGCCAATAACTCACAGACCGGGTGTCCGATTGACGCGTCATATGTTGCATTGAGACCCCTGTGATGAGGTGAACCTTTGTGATACTTCTATATGGTACTTTTTGATAGTTGGAGTATCGACCATTAGCTCATGGAGCGGATCCTCCCAGAGACGAGCGAGCGGAGTACGAAGACCTAGTAGCTGGCTGAGACCTGAAGACTGATGACCTTTCGACTCGGAGTGTTTTGACTAGCCCAGTGGGAAGTGACTCTGTGTGACGCGGCAGACCCATAGTGGGGAGCGCCTCTATGTGACGCGGTAGACCCATGATACTCGACAAGAGGATTAACTCAGCAGGTTATGAGGGGGAGTTCCTCTGTGTGATGCGGCAGACCCACAGTGGGGAGCGCCTCTTTGTGACGCAGCAGACCCATGGTACTCGACAGGAGGAGTACCACAGCAGTCCAGGATAGTGGGAAGCGCCTCTATGTGACGCGGCAGTCCCACAATACTCTATAGTGGAGGAGTACACAAGCAGTCGAGGTTTGAACAGTTTGACTGGGAGTGTTACATGTTACCACCCTAGAATAAAATTCTGGTTTTGAGCTGAGTCAATGACTTTTGTGTTTTCCTCATGATTTATATGGGTAACTAAATAACTTAGGTATATGTATGGGCATATACCTAAGTAAGGGTTATCCGTTTATTTCATACTTTGTGGTTATCCTTGTTGGATTTTTTGAGACCCTGAGGGTCTCAGGGTCCCTACTGAGTATCGTTATACTCACCCCTACACGGGATATTCCCGCACCCCATTTTATTGGATGAAAATGACGGACAGCACTAACTGAGGCAGAGGGTAGCAGGACTAGACGGTCTCGAGAGGTGGACCACCCGGTGTGACGGTTTTCGGAGTAGACGGATGCACGTGGAGTGATGAGGGCGCCATCTGTACCTTCCCTTTAGGTAGGAACCCTAGAGGACGACCCAATAGCTACTTTACTTCTTTTCTTCAGTTTTACTAGCATTTTAGTTGTATTTTAATTTATTGTTGGGCTTGTATTCCTGACCCCCTTTACTTTCAGCACTTTGTTTTGTATTCTGTTATACTTAGTGTATTAATTCTAGTTGCGTACTCTGTTGTGTGTGTTTCAATTTATAAAGGCAATGCCTTCCCAGATTAGGGATTTTCACCTTTGGTGCTAGTCTCCAGCCCCTTTCCTATGGAAGGCGGGCTTGGGGTAGTCACGATACGGGCCCCGGGGATGGTTTGTGACAAATTGGTATCAGAGGAGTCGTTTCTACCGCAGAACATAGGACTCTGATCTTTCTTTTCTATGAATCAATCAATATTAGAAATTCAGGCTATAGCCATGGTTTAAAACCATGGTTATAGGTCCTCAAAACATGACTATTGGTAATAGCCACATTTTGAGAAATCATGGCTAAGTTTTGTTTGGATATAGGCCTAGACTTATATCCATGTTTTGGAACTATGTCTATAGGTCTAGAGCCATGGTTCAAATGGTGGCTATAGGTATACATCCACAGTTCAAACCATGGTAATATCTCTATAGACACAGTTTAGAATTGTGGCTATACTAGAGGTGGGACACAATTTATTGCCATGGTTAGAAACTATGTCTATAGGGTCTAAAAAACCATAAAAAAATATCCCCCCACCCCCCTGCACACCCCCCCCCCCCTACAGTAGCCCACCCCCTGCAGACTCCTCCCTCCTGGACACTGGACACCCCCCACCCTACATACCCCCCCCCCCCCCCCGGACAGCCCCCCCTAGACCCTGGACACCCCCCCCAGACAGACCCTAAACACCTCCCCCCCCCCCAGACCATGGACACCCCCCCCATACAGACCCTGAACACCCCCCGAACATACCCTGGGCACCCCCCGGATAGACCCAGGACACCCCCCCCCCCCCCGACCCTGGACACCCCCCAGACCCTGGACAGATCCCCCAGGATAGCCTAGACCTCCACTCCCTTGGACAGCCACCCCCCACCCTCCTGGATAGACCCTGGACCCCCCCCCCCCCAGAACCTGGACCCCCCCAGACCCTGGACACCCCCCAGACCCTGGACAGATCCCCCTGGACAGCTCAGACCTCCACTCCCTAGACAGCCACCCCCCACCCTCCTGGACAGACCCTAGAACCCCCCCCCCCCAGACCCCCCAGTCCTCCCCCCCCCACCCTACCCCCCCCCCCCCACCCCTATCAGCCCCCACTTGCACCCCCCTACCAGCCCCCACTTGCACCCCCCCTTCCAGCCCCCTCCCCCTTCCAGTTTCCCCCCTGCCCCCCTTCCACTCCCCTCTAAATTAAATTATACATGAAATATACTTACATAATAATAATTAAACAAATCCAAATATAAAAAAACACATAACTACACTTACATGAGTCTCCCTATAAGACAAACTATCAAAGAAGTCTTGAACTAGCTCAAAAGTACCTACAACACAAGGTAGAACATAGTAGTGCTCATCCCCTAAAATTAGGGTAAAACAAAACATCTTAGAATATTCACAAAAAATATAACTCAATAAACAATAATAGTGTATCCCCCCCTACTGGACCCCCCTGGATAGCACCCCCCCCCCCCCTACTGGACAGCATCCCCCCTGCTGGACCCCCCTGGACAGTATCCCCCCCTACTGGACCCCATGGACAGCAGCCTCCCCACCCCCATGTTGTACCCCCATGGACAGCAGCCCCAGCCCCCCTGGACAGCATCCCCCCCCCCCCATTGGACATCCCCCCTAGACAGAAGCCCCCTGTTGGACCCCCTGGATAGCCCCCCCCCCACACACACACACACATCCCTTGCACATATCCTAGAGAATCCTGTGTGCTATCATCATGTTAAAAAGAAAATCTCACACGAGGAGGGAAGAAATAAATCCATGCTGCCCAAGGATGCTTCAAAATCTATAAGTACATGCATGAAGAGTAGATCCAGACTTGGAGCTAAATTGGAAAGGACAAACTGGTTGAGAAAATTTTCTCAACCCAATAGCTCACAGTGATAAGCAAGGACATCCACCTTAATCCCTAATTATTTATTATTTTTTTGTTATTAGTGTCCCATATAATGCATGGAATTGAAGGTGAAACTAGTTCTCAAGAAGAGAGAAAATAAAGGGAAGTAAGCTGGAATAACTATTCCAGATCTGAAAAAAAGTCACCATCTTGGTATGATTTATCAAACGGTATTCCAAAGAACATCATAAGGAAAGATCTGCCTTGATGGAGTGAAGATAGTGTGTCTCCTCGATGGGGAGATGAGTGGAGAAGACCCTTGAGAAGCTTCCAGACTTATTTATTTCATGCAAATCTGGAATTTTTGGAAAGTGCACACACCCCCCTACACACCCAACCCCTTCCCCCCATGCACACACCCCCTTCCCCCCTGCACACCCCACACCTACCCCCCGGCACACCCCACCCCTTCCCCCCTCCACACCCCACCCCTACCCCCTACACATCTTGGTATGATTTATCAAATGGTATTCCAAAGAAAATTAGAAGGAAATATCCATGTTAATGGAGTGAATATAGTGTGTCTCCTCGATGGGTAGATGAGTGGATAATACCCTTGAGAATCTTCCATACTTATTTATTCCATGCAAATCTGGAATTTCTAGAAAGTGCTTGGAAAAATCATTGATGAGGTATGCATTTCTCTCATCCCTGTTACTGAACTAATAAAGTCTGATATTAAGGGAGAGAAATTGAATTAATAAATGACAAGAAGTTGAGGAAATTTGAGGTCTCAAGGCTGATTTCTAAAACCTGCTACATGTACTTGAATGTTTTCAACATGTGTATTGAGATGAGTGCAAGATCTCAGGTTGTAATTCCAAAAAGAATGAAGATATAAATTGGAATAATTTGGTTTCAACTTGAGGACATCTGAATAGAACCTAAATGAGTCATGGGAATTAGAATCAGTTGGTATCATGTTCACAACCCTGCCCCCCCCCCCCCCCCGCACACCCCCCCTTTCCCCCCCCCCTTCACACCCCACCCCTGCCCCCCTGCACATCTTGGTATGATTTATAAAATGGTATTCCAAAGAACATCAGAATGAAATATTTGCCTTGATGGAGTAAAGATAGTGTGTCTCCTCAATGGGGAGATTAGTGGAGAATACCCTTGAGAAGCTACAAGACTTATTTATTCCATGCAAATATGGAATTTCTAGAAAGTGCTTGAAAAAATCATTGGTGAGGTATGCATTTCTCTCATCCCTGTTAATGACCGAATAAAGTCTGATATTAAGGGGGAGAAATTGAATTAATCAATGACAAGAGGTTGAGGAAATTTGAGATCTCAAGGCTAATTTCAAAAACCTACTACATGTACTTTAATATTTTCAACATGTGTATTGAGATGAGTGCAAGATATCAGGTTTTAATTACAAAAGGAATAAAGATATCAATTGGAATCATTTGGTTTCAACTTGAGGACATCTGAATTGGTCCTAAATGAGTCATGGGAATTAAAATCAGTTGGTATCATGTTCAACCCCCCCCCCCCCCGCACACCCCAACCCTGCCCCCCGTGCACACACCCCCTGCCCCCCTGCACACCCCCCTGCCCCCCCCCCCCCCCCGCACACCCCACCCCTACCCCCTGCACATCTTGGTATGATTTATCAAATGGTATTCTAAAGAACATCAGAAGGAAAGATCTGCCTTGATGGAGTGAGGATAGTGTGTCTCCTCGATGGGGAGATGAGTGGAGAAGACCCTTGAGAAGCTTCCAGACTTATTTATTACATGAAAATCTGGAATTTATGGAAAGTGCTTGAAAAAATCATTGATGAGGTATGCATTTCTCTCATCCCTGTTAATGACCTAATAAAGTCTGATATTAAGGGGGATAAATTGAATTAATCAAAGACAAGAAGTTGAGGAAATTTGAGTCTCAAGGATGGTTTCTAAAACCTTCTACATGTACTTGAATGTTTTCAACATGTGTATTGAGATGAGTGCAAGATCTCATGTTGTAATTCCAAAAAGAATGAAGATATCAATTGGCATCATTTGATTTCAACTTGAGGACCTCTAAACAGCCCCTAAATGATTCATGGGAATTAGAATCTGTTGGTATCATGTTCACACCCCTGCCCCCCCTGCACACCCCACCCCTACCCCTCATGTACACACCCCCTGCCCCCCCCCCTGCACACCCCACCCCTGCCCCCTACACACCCCACCCCTGCCCCTGTACATCTTGGTATGATTTATCAAATGGTATTCCAAAGAACATTAGAAGGAAATATCTGCCTTGATGGAGTGAAGATAGTGTGTCTCCTCGATGGGGAGATGAGTGGAGAAGACCCTTGAGAAGCTGCCAGACTTATTTATTCCATGAAAATCTGGAATTTCTGGAAAGTATTTGAAAAAATCATTGATGATGTATGCATTTCTCTTATCCCTGTTAATGACTGAATAAAGTCTGATATTAAGGGTGAGAAATTTAATTAATCAATGATAATAGGTTGAGGAAATTTGAGATCTCAAGGCTGATTTCTAAAACCTGCTACATGTACTTGAATGTTTTAAACATGTGTATTGAGATGAGTGCAAGATCTCAGGTTGTAATTCCAAAAAAGAATGAAGATGTCAATTGGCATCATTTGGTTTCAACTTTAGGACATCTGAATAGCTCATAAATGAGTCATGGGAATTAGAATCAGTTCATATCATGTCCACACCCCTGCCCCCCCTGCACACCCCACCCCTGCCCCCCGTGCACACACCCCCTGCCCCCCCTGCACACACCCCCCTGCCCTCCCTGCACACCCCACCCCTACCCCCTGCACATCTTGGTATGATTTATCAAATATTATTCCAAAGAACATCACAAGGAAAGATCTGCATTGATGGAGTGAGGATAGTGTGTCTCCTCGATGGGGAGATGAGTGGAGAAGACCCTTGAGAAGCTTCCAGACTTATTTATTCCATGAAAATCTAGAATTTTTGGAAATTTATTGAGAAAATAATTGATGAGATATGAATTTCTCTCATCCCTATTAATGACCGAATAAAGTCCGATATTAAGGGGGAGAAATTGAATTAATCAATGAAAATAAGTTGAGGAAATTTGAGATCTCACGGATGATTTATAAAACCTGCTACGTGTACTTGAATGTTTTCAACATGTGTATTGAGATGAGTGAAAGATATCAGGTTGTAATTCCAAAAAGAATGAAGATATCAATTGGCATCATTTGTTTTCAACTTGAGGACATCTGAACAGCCCCTAAATGAGTCATGGCAATTATAATTAGTTGGTATCATGTTCACAACCCTACCCCCCTACAGACCCCACCCCTTCCCCCCGTGCACACACCCCCTTCCCCCCCTGCACACCCCACCCCTACCCCCCTGCACACCCCAGCCCTACCCCCCTGAACATCTTGGTATGATTTATCAAATGGTATTTCAAAGAAAATCAGAAGGAAAGATCTGCCTTGATGGAGTGAATATAGTGTGTCTCCTCGATGGAGAGATGAGTGGAGAAGACCCTTGAGAAGCTTCCAGACTTATTTATTCCATGCAAATTTTGAATTTCTGGAAAGTTCTTGAAAAAATCATTGATGAGGTATGCATTTCTATCATCCCTGTTAATGACCAAATAAAGTCTGATATTAAGGGGGGAAATTGAATTAATCAATGATAAGAAGTTGAGGAAATTTGAGATCTCAAGGATGATTTTCATGGAGTTTTTCTCACACATCCTAGAATGCAGGAGGCTGGGGGCTGGTGCGGTGGCTGGTGCGGGCTGGAGTGGCTGGTGCGGGCGGGAAGGCAGGCAACCGGGGGGATGGTAGGGGGATGTTGCGGGTTGGAATAGGTGGTAGGGGCTGGTGTGGGCTGGATTTTAGGTGGTTGGGGGCTGTTGGGCATGTGGAAGGGGCTGGTGTGGGCTGGGATGTAGGAGGTCAGGGGCTGGTGAGGGCTGGAACTGGTGGTTGGGGCTGTTTTGCAGGTGGAAGAGGGCTGGAATGAGTGTTTTGTAGGAGGTTGGGGGTGGTGGCTGGTGTGGTGATTGGTGCGGGCTAGATTTCCAGTGGCTGGGGGGTTGGTGAGGGCTCGAATGCAGGTGGGAGGGGGCTGGAATGCTGGTGGAAGGGGGATGGTTGCGGGTGTTAGGGGGATGGTGCGAGCTGATTTGAAGGTGGCAGGGGGCTGTTGTGGGCTGGAATGTGGGTGGCAACGGGCTGAAATGAAGGTGGAAGGGGGCTGGTGTGGGCTAGATGTGGCTGGAGCAGGGCCAAATCACGACATTACCACGCCATGACCGCAGCGTGACCACGACGTGACCACGGCATGACCGCGGCGTGTTGGCCCGGTCCAGCGACATCCATGGGGCATCATCTTCCTGTCAGGAGCAAAAGGAGCGGGAGGAGGCGGGGAAACATTTTGGTCGTCGCCCCGTCGGTAGAAATTGTCATTAGTTAGTCTCAACATTGATCACAAGACTCATAGAATACTACCACTACGAACCTCCGCGAGGTGTCATCCTAGAGCAGGTCCAAGTCACGGCATTACCGCGGCGTGACCGCGGTGTGACCACAGCCTGACCGCGACATTTTGGCCCGGTCCAGCGACAACCGTGGGGCAGCATCTTCCGGCCAGGAGTGAAGGGATAGGGAGGAGGTGGGGCAACATTATGGTCATCTCCCCATCGGCAGAAATTGTGATTAGTCGGTCTCAACATTGATCACAAGACTCATGTAATACTATCACTGCGAACCACCGTGGGGTGTCGTCCTGGAGTAGGGCCAAATCACGACATTACTATGGCGTGACCGCGGCGTGACCACGGCATGACGGCGGCGTAACCGCGTGGTGACCGCGTCATAACCACGGCGTAACCATAGCATGAATGTGGCGTGTTGGCCCGGTCCGGCGACATCCATGGGGAAGCATCTTCCATCCAGGAGCGAAGGGAGTGGGAGAAGGCGGGGAAACATTTCGGTTATCACTCCACCAGCAAAAATTGTGATTAGTCAGTCTCAACATTGATCACAAGACTCATGGAATACTATCACTGCGAACTGTCGCGGGGTGTTGTCCTGGAGCAGGGACAAATCACGACATTACCGTGGCATGACTGCGGCGTGACCGCGATGTGACCGTGTCATGTTGGCTCGGTCTAGTGACATCCTTGGAGTAGCATCTTCTGGCTAGGAGCGAAAGGAGCGGGAGGAGGCAGGGCAACATTCCAGTCATCGCCCCACCAGAAGAAATTTTGATTAGTCAGTCTCAACTTTGATCACAAGACTCATGGAATAATATCACTGTGAACCGCCACGGGGTGTCGTCCTGGATCAGGGCCAAATCACGGTGTGACCGCAGCGTGACCGCAGTGTGACCACGGCGTGACCGCAGTGTGACCACGGCGTGACCGCAGCGTGACCGCGGCATGTTGGACTGGTCCAGCGACATCCATTGGGAAGCATCTTCCATCCAGGAGCGAAGGGAGCGGGAGGAAGTAGGGAAACATTCCGATCGTCGCCCTATCGGAAGAAATTGGGATTAGTCAGTCTCAACATTGATCACAAGACTCATGGAATACTATCACTACGAATCGCCGTAGGGTGTCGTTTTGGAGCAGGTTCAAATCACGGCATTACCACGGCGTGACCGCGACGTGACCGCGGCGTGACCGCGGGGTGACCGCGGTGTGACCACAGTGTGTTGGCATGGTCCAGCGACATCCGCGGGGCAGCATCTTCTGTCCAGGAGCGAAGGGAGCGGGAGGAGGCGGGGTAACATTCCGGTCATCGCCCCGCCGACAGAAATTTTATTTATAATATTCAAAGTATGAAAAGGAAAGGGTCATGGTCAAGGAATATGCCTACTCATGCAATGTCATTTGAGTTAAATGAGTATGATAAGCCAATTTATATTATTCAAAGAAAACAAAAACTATCTAGCCATAAAACAAACACCAACAAGAGGAATATGAAATACTCAAACCAAATCTAAACATGACACAAATAACTATCACTACTCTTTGGTTTAGAAGACAACGCACCTCTATTGGAGGGGTTTTATTATAAAATAATTGCATTTCTTTATCACACAATTAATTTAATTATATTTAACATTTATTATAAAACTCATTCAACACAAATCAAATGCAATAATTTAATCAACTAGATCAACATAACTATCACTGTGAGTTTTCGCAGACAGCGCACCTCCGTTGGAGGGGTTTTATTATAAAAACATGACTTTATTTATCAAATGAAACAATTATGTTAAAGAACACTTATTCAAGATATGTAATTCAATATTATTAAGCATAATTAAGAAAGAAGCTAAATTCAATTTAAAGCATTATTGAATTAAAGAGGCTAAAAGAGGGATCCTACCTCAAGGTGGAACCAAATCATCCACTTCGGCTCTTGGAGCTTTTTAACTAAAAGTTGTTACTCCTCCACTGGGTATACACACCTTCACACACATGCAAGGACACCTAGCCCCTATGCACACACATGCATGGCCATGAGCATGTGCAAGGGGATCCTTGCACATATGCTTATATGCATATACCAGTCTCCCCTCACCTTCGTATGCATTTATATATATATACATGGGTACATATCATATTTAATACAAGTAAAAGAAACTATTAACTAAAAAAATAAAATGACTCACTGCTTGAAAATATACCCTTGCTCCAGTCTTCCATGACGTTGTATTTCTCCAAAATCGAGTGTTACTCCATCATGTCACCTTATAAGCAGGATCAAAACCCTGCATGAATATTGATTGTACTGAATATATTGAAAACATAAATGTGTGGTACAAACTATTGCAATAAAGTGTTAAAAAATTACAAATTATTTTAGACACTACCTATAATTATCTATGTGTGGGCCTGTATAAGGTGAGATAGAAATGTCATCTTATGAAAAGTCACTATGTATAATTATCTTCAGTGAACATGACTTGTGTGACATTAACATTAGGTTAATATTATGTTTTATGTGGTTAGACCATGTAATAATCATTAAGCACCAATTATAATTTCATAATACCAACTACTATATCTTCTAGTCATATTTAACAATATGAACCATATATCTTATAAAACATGGTGCTCTATTTTTCAACATCATGAACGATTCCTACAATTTCTTCATTTTAGAACATGATCTTGTGAACCAAGCACACAACATAGGTCTAATACCACTAAGGGTGTTGAAATGATCAAAAGGCCCTTATTTATTTTATAGGAAACAATTAGAATCCCAAAATTCTAAGAACACCATGCATGAAACCCAACAATATGATGTATATTAAATAAAGAACCAATTTTTATACCTTTCAGTGGACTGTACTTATACAAAATTCATCATTAATATTTTTAATGAATACCCCTCCAAAGGTTTCCATCGAACCTCCCTCTACAGAGTGTATCTACGAGCCAACATGAATAACTCAGTTATCAAGAAATATTTTCCAAAATTCCACAATAAAGTGTTAAGAAGTGACAAATTAATTTATTACATATGTAAAAGATGATTATTTAAGGATCGATATAGTAATTTTTAAAACAAAACAACCAAAGAAATTTTGTTAAAAAGTTACAACCTGTTTAAAAAATTAGTGCACAATGTGTATGTAGTCCAGCCAAATAAGTGCATTTTATGGGGTAATTAGAGGGAATGTCTCCATGTAAACCTGTTATAATCTCAGTCACCAATGATCTTTGCATATTCACTATAGCTTTCATAGCATCTATCCCATATTGGGTGTCTGCAGACCTGTGTTAAATATGGGGTGAGAAGGAATCTAATTAAAATATTTACCAATTAGCAGTAGATTTATCTCAACTCTTATTCAATTTGATGGACAATTTGATTTGGATAATTACAGCTATACAGGAATCAAATATGTACTGAATGGAGGTGTCTTTGACTACAAGAGTAGTTGCAACTACAATATGCTTCAAGATTTCCAGATCCCTGCATGGAGAGAGGCAGGAACACATTATTGCTGGTTAAACACATATAGAACCTCTATTTCCCTATAGTAAAATCACACTGAAAGAGAATTCAGGTGAGAAGATAACCACCCCCAATATGATTCTTTATTAGATAGAGACAAGCTAGGGAATCCACTGGTACCTCTATGTCCCAATTAAAATATACAATAAGAAAATGAAGGGTCAAAACTATATTGATATGTATATGTGAGAATATACAGAATACACATATCATACCTGAAACTATCTCAAGCAGTACCTGATCATGTCCATCCCTTGTATGCATCATCATATGGTCCCCAAAAATGGTACCATGAGTTTGGAATAGACTACCTATAGCTGGTGGTGGGATTGAATTGAAACATTATCCATCTAGAGATCTTCTTAATCTTGCACCATCTCTTACTCCTCAAATGAATTCACCTCCTTAAGTAAAACACTATAAAATATAGGGATACCCCTAACTATAGTGATGCCTTTCTAATAGAGGTCCATCCACACTACTACAATAGTGACAGTGAATTATTATATTGGTTGTGAAATTTGGAACCATATCTTATCTAAAAATAGATGCATTTAATTTCCAACATCCCTACTATATTAATCTGTACATAGATATTATGTAAATTTATGGAATAAAGTTCAATATATGTACAAATGTATTAATATTTACAAGTTCTGGATAGTCAATATTTGTACACATATATGGTGTTGAATCCCCCTAACATGCAAGCATCATTTAATTTTTTTCAGGAAAATAGTATAATATTTCTCATTGTCAGTTGCTTCATGTTCCTGACATAAAATGAACTCTTATAGCCTATCATGATTTATATTGTTTTAAATCAATTAATATAACAGTTCGGACCCAATGTAACAAATTTACATACAAAAGAAGTGACCTAACCTGAAGATGTACTGAAAATAGGTACAAATTTCAGATTTCTAGGCACATCTTGATGTGTTTCTTGAATAGAATATCAAAGTGAAATCATTAAAGCAATGAAATTTTTAATAATTTATACTCTTTTGATTCATAAGAAAAAATCATAAAAACACAATTGAATAACAATGCTAATAAAAACAGTGATAAAAAATGATCAAACTTAAAGCATGAAATTTAGAATCTAAATACAACTTTGGGCTAATTCAACTTCATTGGAATTTCAATTAACTTTAGAAACATATAACATTCCAATAAATTTTTGAAAAACAATAATGAAGATAGGCAATTCCAATTGAGGACCTGTATCGAGAAGCGATAAAACCAAAAAGTAAAGAGGGAAAAATATAGCCATGTATACACATTTAAATCGTGACTCTTTCCTAGCATATCTTTACAATTAATATAGAGTTTATAACCTATGAATAAATAGATTTTATTGAAAGAATGGGGTTATTAACCTTTGTGTTTAATGAAATAAGAAAACAAATTAACATAGGCGACACAATAGTCTTTTATATAAAAATGATAATTTACAGACAATAAAATACAGGAAAACAACAACAGAAAATTTGTAACTAAATGAAAAATAATGTATATAAATGAATAATTTGAAGAATTAAACATGAAAATTATAGATTTCATAAATGAAATAAATTAAAATGGATTTGGAAAAAAATAAAACAGTAAATGAATCCTAGAGAATTTTAACAATTTTAATGATTGTGATGGATAATATTATAATAAATATTAATTAATAATTGAGAAATAGTCAAACTACATACCTTTTATACAATTCTCCCCACCCAACCATTTTGTAAGGCACATTGCAATAGCGTTGTCAATACTATTTCCAATGATGCTTGTCCTGAAAGCATAAATCTCATTAATGAAATGATAATTATACCATGTGATCATTAATTACAAGAGTATACATGTTAATTTTAATCTAGAAAATAAGATGATATAGAAATTTCTCCCTTTTCAATGCCATTGATGTTGGAAGATGAAGCAGAATCGCCTAAACTGGAGAATTAAACCTGAAAATTATAGATTTCATAAATGAAATCAATTAAAATGGAATTGGAAAATATAAAACATTAAATTAATCTAAAATAATTTTGACAATTTTAATGATTAAAATGGATAAAATTACAATAAATATTAATTGACAATTGATAAATAGTCGAACTACACACCTTTTATAAAATTCTCCCCACCCAACCCTTTTGTAAGGCACATTGCAATGTCGTTGTCAATACTATTTGTAATGATTCTTGACCTGAAAGCATAAATCACATTAATGAAATGATAAAAATATCATGTGTTCATTAATTACAACAGTAGATATATTAATTTTAATCTTGCGAATAAGATGATATCTCAATTTTACCCTTTTCAATGCCATTGATGTTGGAAGATGAATCAGCATCACCTAAAATGGAGATTTCACCCATACATTGAAAACATTAAACAACCAAACATGAAACTGCATCATATTATGAAAATGTGAGTCTGGGGTTAAATTTCATATTTGAGCATGCAGTTGAGTAAAAATAAAACTTGTCATGATGTAAAAAATGGTTTGGTAAAACCATAACTTTGGCGACGGTGGATAAGTCGACACCATTATAGAGGGCGTGGAGCAGCAGATCGAACAAAAGTCGATTTACCAGAAATAGATGGCTATTTCACATGTCAGATGAGGGTGTGGAGCAGCAGTAAAAATCTAGTGGGTGTCGTAGTAAGTCCTGACGAAAATCACGATTCGGAGATGACGAAGTAGGTCATGGAGTATACGGAAGTTAAAAATTTCAGTTGGTACCGTAGAAAGACCCAATGTAAATCGTGATGGGAAAATATACTAATTCATGGAGTGTAGGGAAACAACACTAATCAGTAAGTCAACTATGCATTATCTGCATGAATGAAACCATAAAAATTATATATTGAATGAAACCAGGTAGGCATAACAAAACTGCATGACACTCAGATACAGTTCCTGCACAGCCCCTGCCCCCTTTCACACCCCCCCCCCCCGGCCCCCACTTCCCCCTTGCACACCCCCTCCCACCCCCTAGACAGCACCCCCTCTCCCTCTCCCACCCCCTTGCACACCCCCCCTGCACACCCCACTCTTGCACACCCCACCCCTGCCCCCCCTTTCACACCCCCTGCCCCCCTGCCCCCTTGTAATGGAATTGAGTATTTAGAACCCAAAAAAACAATTTATCATAGGATTTCCATGAAACACCAATAAAAACACAACAAATTTTTACTAATGTCTTGCAAAAAATGGTATAAAATAACCATTACCTCCTAAATTTTATATTCACGTCGATCCCGATTGCAAGTTGTGGGAGCAAATCAATTTCATCGGCTATGTTTTCTTGTTGGTTCTCTGCATAGCATTCATCCCTATCTTTCACACCAATAAAATTCATCAAACTCACAATATGTTTAGTGAAACTAATATAGGGGTCCCCTCAAGAAAAAAATTGAAAATTGGACTACATATCGTCAGAGGTGTGCCGGAGGAGATAGAGGGGCTGCCTCATAGCAGCGTCATCAAGGAGGTATGATGGTCGCATCGAAGGAGGATACAATTCAATATAATAATAAAAAAACTTAACTACTACATAAAAAATATGTAGAAACAGTCAGAAACACTGTAATACAATTCAGTATTAAAATAATAAAACCTCATTACATAATAAAATTACACATATTAACAATCCAAAAATACAATTCACATCAATAGTGAGTCTCAATATCAGTATCATCAGATTCATGATAACCCTCATCCATGCCTCCTATAGAAACACCATCATCACCTCTCATGCCACCAGTATCATCATCGACATTAGCATCGATACCAGCACCGACACTGGGACCAGCTCCGGCTACAGCTCCAGCTCCAGCTCCAGCTCCAGCTATAGCTCCAGCTCCAGCTACAGCTCCGGCTCCACCAGCAGAACTCATCGACATCAAACATGCATCAACCACTACATCTTCTTCTGGTGAAAGTGTAGAAGAAATGGCAGACATAACTTTCTTCATATTTTCAAATATCGCCTTTTTTTCTTTTTGAGTTTCTTCTTTGATTGCGAAATTCATTTATTCCACTGTGACCAAACCAGAACCGGTACTCGAAGAAACATTATCAGTAGACCAGTATCGAGATGGTATAATCTTCTTCCCAGGTCGACAACGCACTCTGCCCTGATGCTCATCTCCTAATACCTGATGTAGATGATCGTTCGGGCCCAAATTTTCAGGCTTTTTTTTTCCAATTCCTCCAAATAATTTTGTTGATTGATATATAACATAAATTAAAATGATAAAATAATATAAGGAATTAAATTCAGTAAAAATAAAATAAATTTAAATATACTTACAATCTCCTTCTCAGTGTCAGTATTTGGCACAGTACCATCTTTCTTTTTTCTGCTTATACAAAACAAAGTAGAGTGAGGAACGCGACCCTCGATATTCAATTATTTTTTGTGGAAAAAAAATAAATAAATCAAAATTGGAAGTCAAAAAAATTACACTAAACGAAGCTAAATATTTTAAATATTAAATTACATGTGTTTGCTCAAGATCTGGGAGTGAAGTGTGTCCACAAGTATAAACATGTTTCATTCCACTCTTATTTATTTTATTTATGTCTGATTTATCCTATAAACAAATAATTATATAATTTCATTAACATAAATAAAACTCATTTTCAAATAAATAAATGAATATATGTATAAATTTAACAAATACCTTAAACTCTTGACTCTTCCAATAGTCGATCGTCTCTTTGTATTGTGATATTGGGCAATCATGAATCACTGGTACTTCTTCAAGCTCTGTTCCAACTCTCTTTTTCCAACCAAGATATAATTCATACTTGTATGCTCGCCACATTTCACCTAAATCCATTAACCTTGCAGCCTTGGCATTTTGTCCATCAGAAAAATTATATCGGAGCTAAAATGGACAAAATATTTGTTAAGAAAATATTATAAATTAATATATATAAAAGGTGATTAACATTACTTACCCAGATCTCTGCCCAGGCATTGTCCTTTATTTGTTCTCCAACTTCCCTTCAACTTATTGGTTGAACCAGAATGATATTACTATGTCTAGCAAGTGTTCCCATAAAGCTTTTACATTCTGTACCATTTTTTTAATTATATCTTTGTCCTTATTGTATTCAACCATGATTTGCGTGTGTCGATTCTAAACCTCTTTCATTTTTGTGTGGCCTCGTCATCTAGTGGAGACTGGAGCTAATCATGAAAAAAGGTAAAAAAGTATAATAATATATATTAATTTATCATTAATCACTAATAGTAATGTTTAAACACATACCAATAGATGGGGGATCTATTGACCCTTGAGGTGCAGCGTCTAGAGAGGGAGTAGACTTTGTGGTAGGTGGGATATCTACAGTAGGAGTACTCTGTATAGTAGATGGATAACCCTGTACAGATGAGGGTGGATATGGATATGGATATGGCGGTGGGATATATGGGGGTGTAGTGCCCTGTACAGTGGATAGTGGGAATAGAAAATAAGGAGGGATGGGAGTCTGAGAACTACCATCCGATGTGGGTGCGGGCAGAAAGGGATATGGAAGATGTGGGTATGGATAATATGGAGGTGGCATAATGAGAGGATGACCTTCTGGTGACTCAAGTGGTGTAGTAGTAGGATGAACTGTAGAATCAATACCCCTCGCCATACTATTAGCCTCGGTAGTATAATCCAACCGTCTCCTCGACGAAGTAGCCTAAAATAACATAGATGATAAAATTAAACGAACGATAACAAGATAAATAATATGAAAGACCATAATATTAAAATATAAATTGCACTTACAGTATTGGCCAGATGAGACATATGTTGTTCATTTCTTCGTATTCTTCTATTTATTCTAATATCATCATATTCATACATTTTGACCTGGAAATTTAAAATAATATTCTCAAATAAATAAAAATAATGCAAAATGTTAAATAATACAATTGTATCATAAAACAATGAGATACATTTTTAATGTAATATTTATATTGATAAAATACACTAGTTAATTTGATACCATGTATGGAAGTTTAAAAAAACACATACAATATTACGATAATGTCAGGTAAATACTTACAAATGTATCAACATTCTGTGTGGTATGTGACAATTTCTAGTTCACAATCTATTCTAGCAATTGATTCATATGTGTCATCAAATGAAACATTCAAAATAATACTGACAGGTTCATCCACAACATCATTTTCAACCATGTCTTCGTCCAAAATATGTCTGGGAATGACATCAACAATAACACCAAATTGTTGTTTTAACGGGTCAATTACATAAAACACCCGTCTATCCTGTGACGCAAGAATATAATGTTCATCAGTGTGAAGCTGGTGATTCATATCAATCACTCTAAATCCACAGTTATCAATATACATTCCTTATCGTGTCATTGAATCAAACCACTTACATTTCATCATTACGACGTGACCATGTGCATAGTGATCTAATAAAATGATTCTTTCAACAACACCATAATATGATATATTTTCTGAACGAGGTTGTCTATCTGATGCACTCGCATAAAAATCTATTGTGGCGCTTATCATCACACCATCATGTTGTGTTGCCATTTTTTTACACAGCTATTTATAACAAATTTAAATCCATTGACAACCATTGCTTTATAATCACGTACCACATCGTTTGGACCAAAGGATAACTCTCTTACTTCATTTGATACTTCATTCATTGGTAGAGTTAAAACCCAAAAGCTACCAACATTGAATATTAAATAGATACATGTGATTATGTTATAAGAAGAAAAAAATCTATTACCTTTGACTTTAACCAAGAAGCAAATTCTTTGTTGTGCAGCAGTTCCTTCCTCTTAATAGATAAAGAGTGATGTCTCTTTTTTATAATTTCTAAATGTTCTATACAAATATGAAAGCTTAAAAATGTCATAAGATATGAAGAAATAACATAATGAAAAAAATGCATATTTATTAGTTTACTTACTTGATATAATCATCAAGCACACTACAGTTGAATAATACTGTACGATGAGTCATTTCCCACTCTTCCCTACTTAAAGTACACAACGAGTATGATCCAGATATCCCCCATGTTTGGGGCAGTGAAGGAAATGTAGGCTCAATGGGATCATATTTCTCATCTTCAGTTCTCATAATTCGATTAGACCTCATGGTGATGTTATCCAAGTACGATGAACAGAAATCCATGCATTCTTGTGCTAAATAACATTTCACAATAGAACCTTCGGGGTGATATTTATTTCTCACATAATATTTCAATGTAAAAATCATTCTTTCTGTAGGATACATCCATTGACTCGAAATAGGACCACCAAAAAGAACTTCTGTGAGAAGATGCACAGTCAGATGTAATATACATGTGAAAAATGACGGTGGGAAAATTTTCTCCAAGTTGCAAAGAATAATCGGTGCATATCTCTGCAATTTTTGAACAACACTTCTTCTCAGACTTTTGGCACAAAGTTCTTGATAAAAATGACATAACTTAATCATAGAAACTATAACATTATGTGAAATTTAATGTTTAATGGAAATAGGAATCAACTCATGTAACAAGACATGGTAATCATGGGTTTTAATATATTTTAGTTTCACATCTTGTGTATTCACCCTTTTCGAAATATTACTTGAATAACCATCTGGAACCTTCAAACTTTACAAGGCCTAAAGAAATTGTTTCTTCTTCACATTTTTCATCGAATAACAGGCAATAGGGACTTTCCACTTATTTTGATCAATTAACTCGGGATGAAGTTTTACTCTTATACCCCAATCCATCAAATCACGACGAGATCGAAAATCGTCTTTTGTTTTTCCTTTAACATTTAAAATAGTAGCAAGTAATATATCACAAATGTTTTTCTCGATATGCATTACATCCAAAAAATGACGCAATAAATTTGATGACCAATACAACAAATCAAAGAATATGCTTTTCTTTCTCCAATTGTTATTGGAATTTGAATTAACATGTTTTTGATTTCTGATATTTGATTGAATTTTTCCAAGAACATAATTCAAATCATCAAGTTCTTTAACAATACCATTGCCTGACATTCGTTGAGGTGTCTCATCTGTCTCGACGGCATTATCGAACTGTCTTCAATTTTTTCTGTATGGATGATCCATCAGTAGAAATCGTTGATGCCCTATGAAGCTAAAAGTTCGTCAAAACTTTAATCTTCGAAAACTTGTATTTTTCATACAAATAGGGCAGGATAATTTCCCTTTAGTAATCCAACCAAAAATCATTCTGTAGGCAGGGAAATCATTTATTGTCCATAATAAAGCTGCATGAAACATAAAGTACTCCTTCCTGAATGCATCATAAGCCTATGAACCAACAATCCAAATCTTCTTTAACTCATATATTAATGGTTGAAAGTATATATCAATATCATTTCTAGGATCACTGGGTCCATATATCAATATACTCATGATAGTAAACGGATTCTTCATACACATCCATGAAGGAAAGTTATAAATGTGAATGAAAATAGGCCAAGTACTGTGTGCAGTATGCATTTGGAAAAATGGGTTGAAACCATCACAGGATAATCCCAATCTAACATTTTGTGGGTCAGCTGCAAAATCAGGATGTAACCTATCAAATTTCTTCCAAGCCAACCCATCTGCAGGATGCACTATTTCATCATTATCTTTATTTCTTTCATCTTCATGCCATCTCATATTCTTTTCCATTTGTTCTGACATAAAAAGTTTTTGAAGCCTGGGAATTAAAGGGAAGTGCCACATCACTTTCTCTGGTATGCGAGATTGCATTCCGTCTTTATTAGTCTTCCACGTTGATATGCCACACTGTTTTCACTGACTTAACTCTGAATTTTCCTTCCAGAACAAACTACAATCTTTGGGGAAATAATTAATCTTAATAGATGAAAATCCAAATTTGTCAACCAACTTTGATGCCATGTAATTATTTTCTAGAACAAATGCACCCTCGGGCAGTAAATACTTAATAAATTTAAGGACATAGTCAACTTTAGTATTACTAAATCCATACATTGCTTTTCCATGATATAATCGCATTAAAAACTCAAGTTTGCTCATTTTTTCACATGCCTGATATACTGGAGTATTTGCATCTTCCATCATCTTTCTAACACTCTCAACGTCATCATCCTAATTAATAGATGAAAATTGTGTTCCGGTATTCATTTCCTATTGCACTGGTCTACATGAGGATCTGGCTTTAGAAACAAAAGGAAATTGATCAAAAATCAGATTTTTCATATCAATCCTTTCCGTTGAATCGATGTCATTCACCACTTGCGATTTTTCTCCATTGTGATACCACACATGATAATTTTTTTTGGAAACCTTGTTTAGTGGTATGATAACTCACTTCCTCATGATTTAACCATGGTCTTCCAACACAATCAAAACACAGGCATCGAATCAATCTGCCATCTGAATTATTAGTGAATGCAAAGTCCAAGAAATTTTGTAACTCCTTATGAAATTCATCAGTGATCCGATCAATGTTGTATATCCAGTATCTATCCATTCTGAGGCATATAAACATACATTAAATAAATAATCAAGAAAATGACTTAAAATTATTTGTATTGTTTCATAAGATAATAAGTAACCATCAATAACATGTAAATAAAAAAATCATAACAAATATTATGGTTAAGAGAATTCAAAAATGTTTAAAATTATAAAAAATCATGAATATTCACACCTTTCTATGACCACATAATATTATTTTGTTGTACCTCCAACACCCACATTAAAACCTAGATGTTTGAACAATGACCTATTATGTTTTTTACAGAATTCTCTGATGGGAACCCCCCCCTCCTGGACACCCCTCCCCCCTCCCTCTTGGACGCCCCCCCCCCCCCCCCGGACACCCCCCTCCCTCTAAGACACCCCCCCCCCCCCGACCCCCCCTGGACAACCCCCTACCCCTGCACCCCCACACCCCTTGCCCCCCTCCCCGCCCCCTGCACACTGCTCCCCCAGATCCCTTCACCCCCCCCCCATCCTGGACAGCCCCTCTCCCCTTGCACCCCCTGCCCATCATTGTCAAGTAGGTTGTCCCTATCCTTTAAAAAGTTTAACGACCTACAAGCCTTCCTGGTTCTTTGAAGAGAGTTATAGAATTTGGTATTTTCTTCACTGCTGGTTAACTATTTAATTTTAAATGATTGTTTTATCATATTTTCTTTAAACATGAGCAAAGAGTTGAGTTTGACTATAGTGTTTAGTTCTTGAGTAGGATCAATGATGAGGCCAGAGCTGATGTTTTTGTTTTTCAGATCATTGAGAACTTTCTCAAGAATAATGATTTCATTGTTAACTTGTTTAGCTTTAGAGTTTCACCAAGTTTGTAGAGTCTATTTGAGATGTTTCAATTTGAGGTTTTAGGAAAAGTCATCATTGTTATGAGACATTGAAGACCAATAGTTCTAGATGATATGGGTGAAATAATCATTAGAGAACCACACATTGTTAAATATAAAAGTCAATCGGGGTTTCATGACATTAGAGGAGACATTGACCAAGATGGTATGATGATCAAAATTCAGCTGGTGAAGAGTGGTGTTAGAGATAATGTCCCATAAATCTATAGTAGGGATATTCATGAAGTCTCTATTCAATTTGGAGGCAAAAAATTTGTTGTAATGTCTTCTATACCAAGTGTATTACACACCAGTGAGATTAATTTCAATGATATTAGTGTCTTCAATCGAGGATTTAAATTATTTCATTGAAATGGAAGCATGAGAAGGTCCAATTTTCTCACTTGAGTTAATAGTGGCATTAAAGTCTCCAATTAGAAACCAGGGGTGGTTATGTTAGTGCCTAGGGATGATAGATCATTCCAAATAGTTCTTCTTTCTTGGTATCTATTTTTAGAATTGACAAAGGAGAAGAAATTATGTGTTTTATAAATGTTAAAGTTGCAAGTAAATATCTAGACAGAGATATTGAAAACACTAACATTGTGTAAATAAGAGTGTGAAAAAATCTATAAAGAATCAGCATTGAGTGTATTATTGTTTGCACCAGTAAAAACATAATTATGTTGGCATAAATGTGATTATATAGAGGAAAACAAAATTTTAGGTTTAGTGATGGAAAATAACATAGGATGATGGTTGTTAACCATTCTTTTTAAAACAATGAACATGTCATAGTTACCGATAACCTGACAATTCCAAAAGTGGATCATCATTTAAACCTGAATTTGGAGTTAGAACACCCTTTTCCCTTTATTCCAGAGCCTTTTTTTCTAGTAGTCCTTCTAACCTCTAGGTTATTTTTAGTGGCATGTTCTTGTTCATTCCTATATGTGACTAGAATCTTCTTTATAGGTTTCCTAATTGGATCATTCATAGGTGAGTCTACATAATTCTTAGAACAGATCAACAAAGAATTGATATTATGATTAGAATTAAAGTTTCTATATTTCATAGAGAAATCATCATTAATTATATATGTAGAAATAGGAGTACCTGAAAACATTGAAGTATCCACTGTCTGTTAGGAAGTATCTAGATCAGTTGGATGGTATGGATTCAATGGAAAGGAAATATTACATGCCTACATATGTTTAGGGTCCTGTACCAGGGATGTGAAAGTAGGTTTGATAGGTTATACATCATTTTTAATATTTTTAGAAGTCATGGTATGTGTCTCAGTTGAAACAACCTTAAAAATACTCATCTCACTCCCTGATTCTACATAACTGGTAATAGATTTAGAGTGCTCAAGGGGAGAAGGAGCTAAATCCTTATCTAAATTTTTAGTTACCAACTTCATTTAGAGAGTAGTATTATTAATAGATATGACAGAGAAGTGAATAACAAATCTCATAACAGCATGAGTTAATGAAGTTTTAATGGTTGGGTTTGTAGGATTCAAATTACAAAGCATCAGAGAACTAATGACATCAACACTATTAGCAGGTTGTGAACCATAAAAAGAGTATAAAGTAGAATAAGAGGTTGTAACTGGATCCTTTTTTTTTTCTCTACCCCGGTATCCTTCATGGGCTGAATCTTCTTAATGGGTCCAACGAGATCCTGCATTTTAGTCACATGTACCGAGGGTGTACTTACCTTCATTGATTTAATAGTTTCCAAATCCATGGAAACAGTTGCAGTCATACTACTAGTATGTGTGATATCCTGAGAAGATTTTGGGATAGATAATAGATTCCCAAAATCGATAGAATGGCTAGTTGAATCTATAGTTTTAGATCAATTATCAGGTATATTTGGTTTACTATTGGTCTGAATATTTGTCCCTAATGAAATAGTGGGCATTTAATAGGGAGGGGTCCTCGATTTTTCAAGTACTTAAAGATGAGGAGTGATCATCCATAGATTGAATAGGAAATGATCTAGTGCACACATAGTTATGAGGGGGTGTAGTGTATGCATTGCATTCATTGCACTTCAAGTTTTTACCTGGGTTATGTTCAAAATGTTGGTTAGATTCTGAAATTTGTTTGGCTGATCATGTATTAGATTCGTCCTTATTAGATATCCTAGTAGTGTCTAACACCAAAATTTAAATTTCTTCTAAGATGACTTTATCTTTAATGGAGTTTTATTCTTATTCATCCATATCAGCCCAGTTATTACTTGAGTTATCCCCTATGTGTATCACTTTGTTTGACTATTTCACCGAATTTTTAGATTTCTTTGATGGGGTACAAGTATATCTATCATATGGTCTTTATCCTTTTTATTTCTCATAATTTCCTTCCAATAATTTTCAACTGGTTGTGTTACTTGTTTTCTAATTACTCTAATGTTGAAAATTGTATGACCAATGATATTACAATGTTCTCAAAAGGGAGGTTTCCTCTCATATTCAATTCTAATTTTAGTTTTTTAGTCATTTGAATTGAAATTAATTGTGGTGGGAAGCTTTGAATCATGTTTAATTTCCACCATAACTCTAGAAAAGAGACATTAAGTCAAAATTTAATGTTCTATGATCAATTTTGAGTGGATTTCCTATGGAGGAGACAATATCATTCAAAAATTTTGGGTTCCAAAAGAACCAATTAAGACCATGTAGTTTGACCTAGACTTTGGCCAATGTATTCCTATGTGTGTGCAGATTGAAGTTAGAGTCCCAATTATAAATTATGAGAAAACCGAGTTTAAGATTGAGGTTTCCAGTCCTACAAAATCTCTATAGATCCTCTTGAGATTTTAAAAAGATATGAAAATATCCTTTTCCTATTGGAATTAATTTCTAGTTTGAAGAATTCCAGCAGAGAGAAATATGTGTATGTAATTCAGATAAAGGCCAAGGGAGATCAACTTTGAGGTACAAGAGGTGAGATTTTACCATGAAGGAGACTGGGTTGCCTCGTTCGGTGACAGCAACGGGAAGCGTCGCGAGGGGGATGAGGATGGGGCAGCGTCACGAAGGCCGTTCGGGAACTGTCGGAGGATGAGGATCGGGGATAGGAGAGGTCACCAAGGTCGTCGGAGAAGAAGGGTCACCGCTGAGAGGAGAGGTCACCGCTGAGAGGAGAGGTCACTATCGAAAGGAGAGGTTACCACTGTGAGTAGAGGTCACCACCGAGAGAGGAGAATTCACGAAGGTGGAGGAGGGCGGCCGAAATGAGAAGTCACGCTGAGAAGAGTAAGGTGGGTTACGAGGGGTCGGGGGAGGAGAGGAATCACGGGTGGGGAGGAGGAGCCCGATGGATGGTAAAAAAAAACTTAGATACAGAATTTTTTAAGTGTGTCTATAAACAATGATTTAGACACAATTTTAATAGAAGTGTGGCTATAAAATAAGCTATAGCCACAGACTTATAAAACTGTGGCTATAGGTATGTGGCTATAGCCTTGTTTTCTAGTAGTGAATAGTGTTAAGGGTACTAAGTGTGGTTTCAGTTCAGGGAGTCCAGTGTTGGTGTAGGCGGTTGACGTATCCATACACCAGGACCCTGACTACTGATTTCTAACTTAGTGAATGAAAACACTAATTGCATGCATGTCTTTAAAAGTTTTCTTAAGTCAGCTCAACCACATCAGCTCACCATGTATAATCTTTTGACCGTGTCACATCTGTTTCTTTCAGGATGCCTCCCCACAGAGCCCCAAGAGTCGTATGCTCTGATAGCCCACCGAGCGATGATGCCTTGGTATAGGGCCCTTTACCAGTGAAGGCACTAGCGGTACCACTTTCCGTTGGGCCACCGATGCCACCAGCCCCAGCAGCAGATGATGCATGCCGCTTGAGCACATTGCATGAGTTCTGGCGCCAGAGGCCACCCATGTTCCGAGGAGAGATAGACCCACAGGCGGATGAGGATTGGCTAGAGGCTATAGTAAGAGTCTTCAGGCTAGTAGGGACACCAACAGACCTCATGGTGATCCTTGTTGCCAGTCTCCTATAGGAAGTAGCAGGCAGATGGTGGAGCCTGATGCTTTAGGTCCATGACGAGGCGATACTTCTATGGGAAGACTTCGAGAGCATGTTCTGGGAAGAGTTTGTACCATCCACCCTTCGTGCGGTACAGATATAGGAGCTACTTCATCTGAAGTAGGGAATCATGATAGTAGCACAATACTCAACGAGGTTCACCGACCTCTCACGCTACTCCACAAATATGGTACGGGGCCCATTCTTTAGGGCCCGGACCTTCGAGCAGGGGCTCGAGTGAGAGATCAGAGCCTCAATGATCTCCCTCAACATCCCGACGTAGGCGGGGGTGTTAAAGAGAGCCCTCCTAGTGGAGAGTTTCCTTGCTGAACAGTCACCAGCAACGAGACCCACTACTAGTCGACATGCAGTGGAGTCTTCTACAGCTGGAAGTAGACAGATGACGTAGAAGTCCAAGAGGAACAGACCCACGGGTGGGCGACCACAAGACTTAGGATCTTTTGTGCGGGGCACCTAGGGCAGTGACATATATTCCAGGAGCAGACAGTGTTACTCATGCGGTGGGTAGGGTCACATGGCTCGTGACTGTCCGACCCACCGTTCAGATGATCAGCAGACAGTTGAGGGACCTCCCAGGCAGAGGCAAAGGTTCGATCGAGGTGGTCAGCAGGGAGCAGGCAGATGTGGAAAAGGAGCTGGTCGTGCAGCTGGCGGTGGACGACGTTACGAGGTGTTACCACCACCACCACTAGGAGGACCACCCCGACCATAGGGAGCAGGTGGATAGGGGAGAGCTCAGCTTCAGGCAGCTGAGGCATATGACCATGGCACCCTATAGATTATTTGAGGTATGATCTGTGACTACTCCACCTTAGTTGTAGTTCTTATAGACACAGGTTCCAGTCATTCTTTCATAGCCACTACCCTCGTTCAGAGCTCGGAGATTCCAATGGAGCCGTTGGCTTGATCCTTATGCCTAGAGACTCCTATAGGAACAGACTCGATGATTATGCACTAGTTCCGAAAGTGTGAGCTTACTCTAGGAGGCGAGAGCTTCGGCTGAGATCTCCTCATAGTGGCGTCAAGGCCTTACGGCATCATCTTGGGTATGGACTGGTTATCTATATTCCACGCTCAGATTGACTGTATTAGGCGAAAAGTGCGGTGTGTCCGCATCGATGGGACCAGTTTTACCTTCACCGACGATAAGGGAACCTTTGCAGCACAGGACAGACTTACACTACTAGAAAAGAAGGGTATACCAATGGTTTTAAACCGTTGGTATAGGCTGTAAAACTGTTGGTATAGCCTATACCAACGGTTTTCCAAACTGTTGGTTAGTAAGCCGTGAGGAAAGCCTTATACCAACGGTTTTATCTAAACCGTTGGTATATTGTTTTATTAAATTTCTCTCAATGTATACCAACGGTTTATAACCATTGGTAATGCATTTTTTAGAATTTTTATACCAACGGTTCTAAACCGTTGGTAATGTGATTTTCAGAACACCAATACCAACGGTTCAAAACCGTTGGTATTGTGTTTTTTCAGAATTCCAGAACACATATACCAACGGTTCTGAACCGTTGGTATTGTGTTTTTCCAGAACACATATACCAACGGTTCTAAACCGTTGGTATAGATGTTTTTCCAGAATTCCAGCACTCTTATACCAACGGTTTAGAACCGTTGGTATTGAGTTTTCCCAGAACTACTGCACAGCAGCCCCTCCAGTAGCCCCTCCACTATACATCTACACCTGCATAAAAAATATCACAAAAACCACATACAAACTTAAAACAGTATAACAAACACCTAAAATAGCACAAAAAAACACATAAAACCATCAAATTCTTCCAACCATGTCATGTACTACAATTCCCTTTTTCAATCTTCATATGACAACAATCATCCGATAGTAATTCACCTCACCCCTGCACAACCCCCCAACCAACACAGCCCCCCACCTCCCCATCAAATTCTAATAGGCAGAATAGTATGAGAAATACCTATTAGAGTTGAATAAGAGTTTGAAATTGGCTCATATCCCATTTTTTCTAATCATAGATTTGGGTATGTAATGATTTGTGATGAATTTTGCATTGAACTTGTATTGTTTATAATATATGGTGAAAAGGTATTTTCTTAGGAGTCTCTTCACTTATTACCCCATGATTGAAACTACCCAACTCATGAAAAAGAGTTTGCGACTATCATTGATGAGTGTAAATTTCAGTTGTATTCACTTAAAATGATGTCCTTTTCAAACAAAAGAGAGACTTTGAGCAGTGCCATCCACATCGTGCCTCGGATTGAGGCGGGGTTGACTCTTACACGTCAAATATGACCCATGGATCGTTTTACTAAAGTTTCAACAATATCCAAATGCGTTTGGTCAGTTTTCCGTATGATAGTAGTTGTTTTCACTTAAAATCCTGTCCATTTCAAATAAAACTGAGACAGTTTGAGTGGTACCGGCCACACTATGCCTCTAATTGAGGTGGGGTTGACTCGTACACGTCAGAAATGACCCATGGATACTTTTCCTAAAGTATCAACAGAATCCGAATGCGTTTGGTCTATTTTCCGTATGTCAGTTGTTGTTTTTACTTAAACTGTTGTCCATTTCAAAGAAAAGTGAGACACTTTGAGTGGTGCCGGCAACACCACGCCTCGGATTGAGGTGGGGTTGACTCGTAAACGTCAAAAATGACCCATGGATCATTTTCCTAAAGTATCAACACAATCCGAATGCGTTTGGTCTGTTTTATGTATGTCGTTTATTTTACTTAAAAGCGCATCCATTTTAAACAAAAGAAAGACACTTTGAGCGGTTTCATCCACAACGCGCCTCGAATTGAGGTGGGTTTGACTCTTAAATGTCACATATGACCCATGGATCGTTTTCCTAAAGTTTCAACAGAATCCGAATGCGTTTGGTCGGTTTTTCGTATGTCGATAGTTGTTTTCACTTAAAATCATGTCCATTTCAAATAAAAGTGAGATAGTTTGAGTGGTACTGGCCACACCGTGCCTCAGATTGAGGCGGCGTTGACTCTTACACATCACAAATGACCCATGGATACTTTTCCTAAAGTATCAATAGAATCCGAATGTGTTTGGTCCATTTTTCATATGTTAGTTATTGTTTTGACTTAAACTGTTGTCTATTTCAAAGAAAAGTGAGACACTTTTGAGTGGTTTCGGCCACACCTCTCCTCGGATTGAGGCGGGGTTGACTTATACATGTCAAAAATGACCCATTGATACTTTTCCTAAAGTATCAACAGAATATGAATGTGTTTGGTCTATTTTCCTTATGTCAGTTGTTGTTTTGACTTAAACTGTTGTCCATTTCAAAGAAAAGTGAGACACTTTGAGTGGTGTCGGCCACACCGCTCCTTGGATTGTGGATGGGTTGACTTTTACACGTCAAAAATGACCCATGGATCATTTTATAAAAGTTTCAATAGAATATGAATGTGTTTGGTCTGTTTTCCGTATGTTAGTTGTTGTTTTGACTTAAACTGTTGTCCATTTCAAAGAAAAGTGAGACACTTTGAGTGGTGTTGGCCACACCACTCCTCGGATTGAGGTGAGGTTGACTCTTACACGTCAAAAATGACCCATGGATCGTTTACCTAAAGTTTCAATAGAATCCAAATGCATTTGGTTAGTTTTCTGTATGCCAGTAGTTGTTTTCACTTAAAATCCTGTCCATTTCAAAGAAAAGTGAGACACTTTGAGTGGTGTCGGCCACACCGCACCTCGGATTGAGGTGGGGTTGACTCTTACACATCAAAAATGACCCATGGATACTTTTCCTAAAGTATCAATAGAATCCTAATGCGTTTGGTCCGTTTTCCATATGTCGTTTATTTTACTTAAAAGCGCATCCATTTTAAACAAAAGAAAGACACTTTGAGTGGTTCCGTCCACAACACGCCTTGTATTGAGGCGGTGTTGACTCTTACACGTCACATATGACCCATGGATCGTTTTCCTAAAGTTTCAACAGAATACGAATGCGTTTGGTCAGTTTTTCGTATGCCGATAGTTGTTTTCACTTAAAATCTTGTCCATTTCAAATAAAAGTGAGACAGTTTGAGTGGTACCCGGCCACACCGGGCCTCAGATTGAGGCGGGGTTGACTCGTAAACATCAAAAATGACCCATGGATACTTTTTCTAAAGTATCAATAGAATACGAATGCATTTGGTCTGTTTTGCGTATGTCAGTTGCTGTTTTGACTTAAACTGTTGTCCATTTCAAAGAAAAGTGAGACACTTTGAGTGGTGTCGGCCACACCGCTCCTCGGATTGAAGCGGGGTTGACTCGTACACGTCAAAAATGACTCATGGATTGTTTTCCTAAAGTTTCAACAGAATCTGAATGTATTTGGTCTATTTTCTGTATGTCAGTTGTTGTTTTGACTTAAACTGTTGTCCATTTCAAAGAAAAGTGAGACACTTTGAGTGGTGTCGGCCACACCGCTCTTCGGATTGAGGCGGGGTTGACTCGTACATGTCAAAAATGACTCATGGATCGTTTTCCTAAAGTTTCAATAGAATCCAAATGCGTTTGGTCGGTTTTTAGTATGCTGGTAGTTGTTTTCACTTAAAATCATGTCCATTTCAAAGAAAAGTGAGACACTTTGAGTGGTGCCGGCCACACCGTGCCTCGGATTGAGGCGGGGTTGACTCATACACATCAAAAATGACCCATGGATACTTTTCATAAAGTATCAATAGAATCCGAATGCGTTTGGTCCATTTTTTGTATGTCATTTGTTGTTTTTACTTAAACTGTTGTTCATTTCAAAGAAAAGTGAGACACTTTGAGTGGTGCCGACCACATCGCGCCTCGGATTGAGGTGGGGTTGACTCTTACACGTCAAAAATGATCCATGGATCGTTTTCCTAAAGTATCAACACAATCCGAATGTGTTTGGTCTATTTTCCTTATGTCGTTTATTTTACTTAAAAAGCGCATCCATTTTAAACAAAAAAAGACACTTTGAGAACCAAATGCATCCGCAATGAAGACACCCTCCCCTCCCCTTACCTACCCTCCCCTCCAACCTGCCCAGCCCCTACCCCTCCCCTCCCCCCTGCCCCTCCCCTCCTACCCACCCTTTTCACCCACCAGCCCCCTCCCCTCCCCTCCCCTCCCCTTCCTTCCCTACCCTCCCCTCCAACCTGCCTAGCACCTGCCCCTCCCCTCCCCTCCCCTTCCTTCCCTACCCTCCCCTCCAACCTGCCCAGCCCCTGCCCCTCCCCTCCCCACCTCCCCTTCCCCCTCCTGACCACCCTTTTCACCCAGGATCCCCTCCCATCCCCTCCCCCCTCCCCTCCCCTCCCCTCCCCTCCCCTCCCCCCTTGCCCACCCTTTTCCTCCAGCAGCCCCCTGCCCCTCCCCTCCTGCCCACCCTTTTCACCCAGCAGCCTCCTCCCCTCCCCTCCCCCCTCCCCTTACCTCCCCTCCCCTCCCCCCCTTCCCACCCTTTTCCTCCAACAGCCCCCTGCCCCTCCCCTCCTGCCCACCCTTTTCACCCAGCATCCCCCTCCCCTCCCCCCTGCCCATCCTCTTCCCCCAGAAGATCCACCATTACTAAAACAAAAATCATCCCCTGAACAGAATGGAAATTCAAAAACAGCACGATTCACTTCAAAATCACAAAAATAAGAACATAATCAATAATGTACAATTACTACTTGAAAAAGAACATTTATTTTCATGTGATTATTCCACACATGTTACTATCAGGCATAAAAATATCAGCCATAAATGACATAAAATGCAGTTCTATGGGAAAATGACATAAACATGAAATACATGGATAACTAAGAAATCTAAGTAATACAAAATAGAAAAATGGGTATCACAGTACCAAGGAATACTAAAGGTCTAGGTAGTAGACTAATCATACAATAAGAATCAAGTGCAAAAAAGAGATCTGATAACAACATCCCTATGAAGCAGAGGAAAACCCCAGAGTGGAAAACCAGGTTCAAAAATATAGAGTTATACAGAATTCAAAAATGTAATGGATCAATCTTCCCCTAATCACCATCACCATCACCACTGTCATCATCGGCCTCATCCTCACCACCATCTCTGTCCTCGTTGTCGTCCTCGTCATCATCCCCATGCTTATCGTCGGCCCCCTCCTCGTCCTCGGCCCAATCTTCGCCCTCAGCCCCATCCTCGCCCTCGGCCCCATCCTCTCCCTCGGCCCCATCCTCGTCCTCATCCTCATCCTCATCCTCGACCTCATCCTCTTCAGCATCCTCGTCACCACCAGGAACGTCATCATCTCGACCGCCACTAGAGATGCCGCCTGGTGCATTGGATAATGCACCCATCGATGACATAAATGTCTGACAAGCCGCGCTAGCCTCTGGTGGAAGTGATGAAGATAAAGCTTTCATCAGTTTCATAAATTCTTTGTCCCTCGTTTGAACTTGTACTTCCAAATCTATAACCCTTTTATCAGACTGTCTTTCATGCTCCTTGACCTGTTCCAACTCGGTGGTACTAGAATGGATACCTGGAGAGGACCAATACCTCGTTGGGACTATATTCTTACCAGGTCGGCAGCGTACTCGACCAGAGTGCTCCTCTCCTAAAACCTGATATAAATGATCGTGTGGCCCAAAATTGTCAGGCTCCTGGGCATCAAGAGCCTCTAAAGTAGCCTGTTAAAAATATTAATAGATTAATAACTTTCAAAATAGATATTAAACTTTGAAATAAACAAATAAAAACTTACAATATTTTCTTGGGTTGATTCATTTACTATAGTTCCATCTTTTTTTATTCTACTTGAGAAAAACAATTTTGCTCGAGGGATATGTCCTTCAATATTCAACTTGTGCTTCTGTAATGACATTGAAACAATACAAAGTGAAAGTATAATCATATATTCAATATTCAACAAATCACATAATTTTAGTAGGAAACAATAAAAATGGAAAGTCCTAAAAAAATTATAAACAACTATATCGTACCAGCTGCCTCTCATGATATGACATAGTTGTGCGCCCCAAAGTGTGGAGGTATTGCTTTGAATCAATGTTTTTTTTTGTTTTTTTCAGAAGATTCCTAAATAATGTTTAATAATAAATAAGATTATATTAATGCAAAATATGAAAACTCTCATTTAAATACCTCAAATGAGATTAATACCTTAAATTTGGCAGTCGCCCAATGGGTAATCATTTGGCTATATTGCTCTATCAGGCAGTCATCCACAATAGGTAATGTCTCTAACTCCGTGCCCACTCTCTCACACCAGCCAACATACAGGTCATGCTTATAAGCTCTCCAAAGCTCTCCTAACTCTTTTAAACACGCTGGTCGTGCACCTTCACCATCAGGAAAGTTAAACCGAAGCTGAAACCCAATAGATTAGTTCATATAAATACAAAAAAGTACTACATTAAATCCAATATATTTTTTACCCATATTTGTGCCCACGCATTATCTTTGACTTCGTGTGGCAGATTTCTCCAAGAGAGAGGGCTGACCGGAATGATATCGGAGTATTTTGCTAGCGTCGCCAAAAAACCCCGACATTCCTGCCCAGATTTCTCAATCATTTGTCCATCAACATTGTATTCAACCATCAATTGTGTCTGGAGGTTCCATACCGCACGCAAGCGAGTACACCCCCTCCCCCGCCTCCTATCTGTAGATGAATCTGTTATTAAAGAAAAATAATATCAGTACAAGTTAAAATAAAATAAATTTTGGTATAAAAATTTGATATTATATAAATATACCTGTGGTAGTCGGATCGATGGGAATCACTGGATGTGCAAAAGCTAAAGGAATCTCCTGTACAGGTGGAGTGTCCCTCAGTGTATGCTCCTCAGCCATATATTGTGTCACAGTAGGAGTCGAAGAAGGTGGAATATAATATCTCGGAGATAATGAACCAGAAGCAAAAGATGATGGCATAGATGTATGGCCAACTGGTAGTGTAAACATCGGAGGTCTAAATATCACATGTTTCCCTGAAGACACGCCAGGATCAAAATGGGGCGAAGAAGATACGTCTGTGGCAGTGGATCGTCTAACTCTCTCCCCACGAGTCCTCATACCACTGGCCTCAATAACGAGACCACTATATGATCGTCCATCTCTGACACTACCCCCCCCCCCCTCCTACCACCAGCCTCTCTACTGGGAGCAATATCAGGCTCCTTGTCAGATATCTCTCGTCTAGGGGGTCGATCCTGAGAAAGTTTAACACAAAAGTAAACACATGATATTATAAGTTAATTGAAATATTTATATTTGAAATAAAATACTCACAATAGGGATGAGTGGAGGAACACCCATCTGTACCATGCGATGATTATTATCTGTCATCTTTTTCTGTCACCTCTCTTCAATGGGTGTCATTTCCTGCAATGAAAACAAATATAGAAGTAATTAGAAATAGATAACTAATGTGTAACCCAAAAAAAATATATAGAAAAACCATTCTAATAAAAAAAACATAAAGTAAACGAACATTTATGGTGGTTTGAAGGTAAGTACTAGGATACACACCCTGAATGATGTAGGTGAAACATGTAGGTGAGAACACAACTGTATGATTCTATATATTTCCCACCACAACTTCGGGTTCACAATCAACTCTGACAATTGAGCTATTGGCGTCATCATAAGTAATAAACGGATTGCTTCCAATTGCAGTAGGTATAGTGTCAACTTCATCATCACCATCATCAAAAACATGTTTGGGATTTACTTCAATAATTACACCGAATTTATGATGACGATGATCTTTGACATAAAAAACTTGTTTCACCATTGATTCCAATACATATGGTTCATCGGTGGCAAGAGTGCGAGTCATGTCAATAACTCAAAATCCACAATCATCAATAAAGGTGTCTTGCCTCGTCATTGAATCAAACCATTGACATTTCATCATTGTGACTCGACCATACGAGTAATAATCCAAAATTATTATTTTCTCCATGACTCCATAATAAGCAACATTTTCAGAATGATGTCTAGTATCTGATGATCTGGCATAACAGTCTGTTGTGGCAGTTAGCATAACACCATTATGTTGTGTTCTCATGTTTCTTGCTCGTTCAGTGATAATAAATTTGTATCCATTGATCACAAGTGATTTACAAGCACGAACCATGGTATTAGGACCAAAATCCAAAGCTCTTATTTCCTCAGAAACAGAGTCTGCAGGTAAACTCGATACCTGAAATATAAACAAATAGTAAAGTTAATTAAATATTATTTTTATTTAGTTATTACAGAAATATTTTTACCCTCAATTTCAACCAAGAAGAAAACCCTTTGCTATGAAAAGTCGCTTTCCTTCTCAAAGATAAAGAACGATGCTTTCTATATATCAATTCTTTATGTTCCCTGTAGATAAAAATAATAATAGTTTAACAAATATTTAAAATTACAAGAGATAAGATAAGAGATACATATACAATTTACTTACTTGATATACTCATCGAACAAATCACAATTGAACAACACTATGCGATGTGCCATCTCTCGCTCTTCAAGGCTTAATGTCGTCAATGTATATGATCCCGGAATTCCTTCTGTCTGAGGAAGTGATGGAAAACTGGGTTCAATTTGCCCATATTGTTCTTCTTCATTTCTCATTGGTCTGTTTATTCTCAAAGTAAGATCAGACAAATACATTGCGCAAAAATCCATACATTCTTGAGCCAAGTAACCATTCACAATAGAACCTTCAGGATAATTCCTATTCTGAACATATGATTTCAATGTGAACATGTTTCTTTCAGTTGGATATATCCAACAGAAAGCAACGGGTCCTCCAAGAAGTATTTCGGTCGGAAGATGGACAGTCAGATGCAACATGCATGTAAAAAATGATAGAGGGAATATTATCTCTAACTCACACAAAATTAAGGGTGTCTCTGCCAACATTTTTTGAAAGAAGGATTTGGATAACCTCTTAGCACAAAGATATCTAAACAAATAGCACAACCGAATAACTGAGACTCTAACATTATTGGACAAGAGATGACAGATTGCTAATGGAATCAACTCATGCAAAAGGACGTGATAATCATGAGTCTTCAAAGATTTCAGCTTCAACTCTTTTCTGTTGACCCATTTTGATATATTGCTTGAGTAGCCATCAGGAAATTTAATAGTCTCTAGCACTTCCAGAAATTTATTTTTTTCAGTAGGTGTCATCACATAAGAAGCACATGAAACTTTCCATTTATTTTCACTGATACAGACAGGATGCAATTCTGGTCTGATCCCCCAATCTACCAAGTCACGCCAAGATCGTAAATCATCTTTTGTCTTCCCCTTGACATTTAGAAGAATCGAAAGCAACATTTCACATATATTCTTTTCAATGTGCATTACGTCTAAGCAATGACATAACAAGTTGGTTGACCAATATGACAACTCAAAGAATATACTCTTCTTCTTCCAATTGTAACAGGTATCATTGGAAACATTTTTCCTATTTCTAGATTTCATTACACCCTTCCCAAATGAATAACTGAAATCTTTCAATTCATTAATCACATCAGTTCCAGACATACGCTGAGGTGGATCGTCATTCTCCATGGTATTGTCAAATCTTCAACGATTGTTTCTATATGGATGGTTCATTGGAAAGAATCGTCGATGTCCCATAAAACTAAAACTACAATGATATTTCAGTCTTCTCGATCAAGTATTCTTCATAAAAACAGGACATGACAATTTTGCTTTTGTGCTCCATCCAGACATCATTGCATAAGTAGGAAAATCATTGATCATCCACATAAGCGCAGCACGCATCTGAAATATGTCTTTCGAACATGCATCGTATGTGGGCACACCCACATCCCAAAGAAGTTTCAACTCTTTTATTAATGGTTTCATGTATACATCTATATCATTTCCAGGATCAGAAGGGCCAGATATTAGTATACTCAAGAAAGTGTAAGGCTTTTTCATACACAACCAATGGGGAAGGTTATAAATGTGTATGAAAACCGGCCATGTGCTATGCGAAGTAAGCATCTGCCCAAATGGATTAAAATCGTCACATGAAAGACCCAGTCTCACATTACGCACGTCAGCTGCAAATTCAGGATATCGAGCATCAAAACTCTGCCATGAAAATCCATCTGTAGGGTAAACCAACTCTTCATTATTCTTTTTTCTCTCGGTGTCATGCCATCACATTTTTACGGATATTTCATCAGACATGAAAAGGTTCTGTAATCTGGGGATCAATGGAAAGTGCCACATTACTTTTTGTGGCACACAAGATGGTGTTCCATCATCTTTTGGCTTCTATCGGGAGGTTCCACATTTGATACAATCATTTCTTTCAGCAGTTTCCTCCCAAAATAAGCTGCAATCATTCGGGCAAGCATAAATTTTTTTTTTTGAGAATCCAAGTTCATCAACTAACTTCCATGCCATATAGTGGTTTGAGGTAATATCTACATCATCTGGAAGTAATTCCTTCAAGAAGCTAATAATGTAATCAATTGCAGTATTTGAAATCTCATACATAGTTTTCCCATGAAACAATCGGATTAAAAATTCCAACTTTTTCATTTTACCACATTGCCGATATACTGGAGTCATCGCAACATCATTCAATTTTTTCACCCTATCAACATCATCATTTTCATTGGATGCATCATGTGTGCTTGTATCGAAATCTTGTTGGCTGGACATCCTTTCCTTCTCATGATGCCGAATAAATGGAAACCGATCATATATCAAACTCTCCAATTCAATCCTATCATTTGAATCATCAACATTTTGAGATTCCATTTTCTCACCATTGTGATACCACGCATAATAGTTTGTTTAGAAACCATATTTGGTTATATGATAGCTAATTGCTTCACGACTCAACCAAGGTCTTCCAACATAATTAAAACATGGGCAGTGTATGCGACCACTATCTGAAGCCTTGTCAAATGAAAAATCTAGAAAGATGTTCAAATTATTTTGAAAATCGGTTGAAATCCGATCAGTTTTGTACATCCAACTTCTATCCATTCTGTAAAAAAAATTGCAATAAGTCATTTCAAAGAAATTCAATAATATTGAAGTTTAATCAAAAAAATATTTAGGTAAATGACAATTGTCTAGGGGGGTCGGGGTGTCCAGGTGGGCGGGTTGTCCGCGGAGGTGGTCAGGCTGTCCAAGGGGGTAGGGGGAGTCCAAGGGGGTGGGTGGGCTGTCCAAGGAGGTGAGTGGGGTGTCCAGGGGGTGGGTGGGGATGTCCGGGGGGTACGGGGTGTCCGGGGGTGGGAGGGCTACCCATGGGGGTGGCGGGGCTGTCTAGGGGGTCTGGGGTGTACAGGGGGTGGGCGGACTGTCCAGGGGGTGGGCGGGCTGTCCACGAGGGGTGGTCGGGCTGTCCATGGGGGTGGCGGCACTGTCCAGTGGGGTCGGGGGTGTCAAGGGGATAGGGGGGCTTTCCAAGGGGTGGGGTCGTCCGGGGGGATGGGGTGTCCGGGGGGTGGTGGGCGGGTGTCCGGGGGTGGGGTGGGCGGGCTTTCAACAAGGGTGGGGGGTTGTCCAGGGGGTATGGGATGTCCAAGGGGAATTGTCAAACCTTTAATAGATGAGTTCTTTTGAAATAGCATAGATTCTCCTACTGGCATGTCAGCATTAACCAAACATAATTTTCTACTACCACAGAACCCTATGATAAATCTAGATAAATCAGGGAATTCAATCCTAATTATTGAATTCTTTTTATTTTTTTTAAGTATCTTGATATTAAAACATTGTACTTAATTTATAGTAATGAAATGCTTCAGAAGTATTATTACTTATGGGTCTATCAAACACTCAAATCCTTAGAATATTTTTGGGGATCAATGACAACCTATAAACAAGTTTTATCATCATCATTGTCTGAATGAATTGGATTCCTAACTGATATCATCACGAGATATAATAAAATTTTTTAACCATATTCTATTGATTTTTTTGGTTATGATCCCTCAAATGAAAGGATTCACTAGTACACATTCTATAGAACATTCCCTATATTATAAGTGACTTGTTATTCATTTACTAGGGAGGATAACTCATCCCAAGGCGCACACTCAACCCACTATTGAAGATGAGTTGCAGATGTAGCCAAAAAATACATTTACTAGGCACCAAAATGATTATAGAGGAGAATGAAACAACTTGAAATTATGTTAAAATAGATTTACACTAGATGTATGTGTGATGATCTCTCTAGTCACAGTCACACACTTCATTGGAAATAGTAATATTATCTAAAAAATAAATTAATTATTGGTGTTAAATGACATGGTCCTTTTGTAATGTAATCCCCCCTATACCAGAAAAACTATGTATTATTTATACATTTCGGACGTTATAAATTATAAATAACCCATGAATTTCATTTTACATCTCACATATAAAAAAATTCTACCAAACAAATATAATTCATTTCAATAGTTTAACAACATGATAGGTGCCACATGAACAAATGTGTTCTAGCTCTATATTTCACTATCATAGTTTCACACCAATTAGTACATTCTATTGGATCATCATCCCTATGAATCCAAGTATATAATATCCCATACAAGTAATTTTCTCTAGAGTTTGATTAACTCTTATGACTATTAATCTTGCTAATGACTTCTTGATTCATCGATCAATGATTAATAATAAGGTTCATGTAACCTTCTATGTTTTCAACCATTCCCTAGGAATGTATAACTCATAAAATCAATGAATTCCATGAAACTATAACCCTTATGTAGTTTCAATTTATAAAATGAGGACCCATAAATCATTGGTGTCATTTTATAAAAAAGAACTCCCACATGGTATGAATGGTATCATAATGACACCTATATGTTAAAAATATTCATATAGAATTAGAAATAATTTTATGTTATTAGGTTGATAAATCTACCTATAGAAGAATTTAATCATACCTTAAATGAAGGTCAAAATAATGAACGTCGTGTTATGGTTTTAGCATTGACATTATAACACAAATGATATTCCATGGGAAACTAATTAATTAACAAAATATTGGTTCATTTACCTATTTTTCACGGTGAAATCACATCAAAATCCAAACTTAAAACTAAAATATTAGATCAATGACAATAAAAACAAGGTAGCATATGTGTATAAAGAATAAAATACTTGATTTGAGATGATTGAGATGGTTTTTCACCTATTCGGATGGGGGACTTCGCGAGAGGAGCAGAGCGCCGATTGAAGTTAGGGTTCTGTGAAGAATGGGGAATAGAAGCGGCCTGACTGGTTTTCGGGAAAACCTTTACCAACGGTTTTTAAAAAACGTTGGCAAAGGGTTCTTGAGGCAACCCTTTACCAACAGTTTCATAAAACCATTGGGGAAGGGTGACTTAAACACCCCTTTCCCAACGGTTCTAGTGAACCGTTGGCAAAGGGGTACCCTTTCCCAATAGTTTATTATAACCATTGGGAAAGGGTTCCCTAAACCATCTTTACCAATGGTTTAAACAAACTGTTAGTAAAGAACCGTGGGTAAAAATTCCATTTCCAGTAGTGTTACTTAGAGGAGGGTGTAGCTGATCACTCACTAGTTGGCTTGCCTTACCCTCATAGAAGTTGATGTGGAGAGTCCGACTTATCTTGTAGTGGTGGACCAGTATGCGGATGTTTTCCCTGACGATGTTCCAGGACTACCTCCTCACAAAGAGGTGGACTTCAACATAGACCTATACCCTAGGACGACATCGATATCTACTCCAGCATATCGGATGGCTCCCGCTGAGCTTCACGAGCTGCGGGTACAGCTAGAGGACTTGCAGGGGAAGGGATTCATCCGGCCCAATGTTTCTCCCTGGGCAGCCGCAATTCTATTTTCCAAGAAGGAGGATGGGATCTTGATGATTTGTGTCGACTACCGTCGCCTAAACCAGGTGAACGTGAAGAAAAAGTACCCACTTCGGAGGATTGACGACCTCTTTGATCAGCTCAAGGGAGCACGATGGTTCTCGAAGATAGACCTCAGATCAGGCTATCACCAGCTCATTGTTCGAGATGATGATGTGTAGAAGACAACCTTCAGGTGTTGGTACGGCCACTACGAGTTCTTGGTTATGCCCTTCGGTGTAACCAACACTCCAACAGTATTCATGAGTCTGATGAACAGGATCTTCCAACCTTACCTTGATCGCTTTGTCGTGGTCTTCATCAACGACATTCTGATGTACTCGACTACTGAGGAGGAGCATGCCTACCATTTATAGGTATTACTTGACACACTCTGAGAGAACCAGCTTTATGGTAAGCTCTCGAAGTGCCGGTTTTGTATTCGAGAGGTTCACTTCTTAGGATATGTCATCTCGGAGGCTGGAGTTGCAGTAGATCCAGCGAAGATTGAGGCGGTACTTGATTGGGAGCCACCCAGGAGTGTGATAGAGGTACAGAGTTTCCTGGTCTTGGCTAGATACTACTGGAGATTCATTCCAGACTTCTCCAGAGTTGTAGCACCACTATCAGCCTTGATGAAGAAGGGGAAATCCTTCGTGTGGTTAGAGAGATGCCAGCAGAGCTTTCAGGAGTTGAGGCAGAGGCTGACTAGTGCCCCCGTCTTGAGGCATCCAGAGGAAGGCGTAGGGTACGTAGTCTACTGCGGCGCATCAGGGGACCAGACTCGGGTGTGTCCTAATGCAGGAGAGAGATGTGATCGCGTATGGTTCTCAGCAGCTGAGACAGTACGAGCAGAACTATGCTACCCATGACCTGGAGTTATCAGCAATGGTCTTTATCTTGAAGATGTGGTGGTGCTATCTGATGGGAGAGCATTTCATAGTCTACTCTGATCACAAGAGTCTTAGGTATATCTTCTCTCAGAAGGACCTGAACCTGAGACAATGGCGTTGGCTTGAGTTCCTCCAGGACTATGACTTTGAGATAGTCTATACTCTTTGGAAGGGGAACGTTGTTGCGGATGCACTCAGTAGGAGATCTGGTATACAACTGCTAGGAGAGGCGATAGAGCAGTTGGCTACTTTACAGATTTCTTATGTGGACCGAGATGGAGCAACTTTTCTTCAGTCTCTTACAGTCACTCCTCCACTTCTTCAGTGATTCAGGGAGGCACAGTGTGGAGACACTGACTATGAGACACGACGTGCTCAGATATCCATAGGGTAGGCACCTGATGGATTTTTAGAAGGTGGGGAGCACGCCATCCTCTTCAGAGGACGTACCTTGGTACCAGTTGCACTTTAGGAGGTAGTGTTGAGGGAGTTCCACACTTCCCCTTTAGAGGTACATCCAGGAGTGTCGAAGATGTATCAGGACCTCCGACGACAACACTGGTGGCCAGGTATGAAGAAGGCGGTAGCGGAGTTTGTCTCTCGGTACCTCACTTGTCAGCAAGTAAAGGCTGAGCACTAGGTACCAGCAGGCTTGGTTCATCCCTTAGAGGTCCCATAGTGGAAGTGGGATGGGATATTCATGGACTTAGTGATGGGTCTTCCATGTACATCCAGGAGTTACGATTCGATATGGGTGATCGTCGACCGACTCACCAAGTCGGCCCACTTCCTACCGATCAGAGAGAAGGGCTCAGTAGAGAGCTTGGGACGCCTCTATGTTCTAGAGATTGTGAGTTTACATGGAGTAATTTCTTCTATTGTCTCCGACCGTGACACATGGTTTACTTCCCAGCTATGGAAGGGGTTGCAGGAGGATTTCGGGATGCAGCTACGTCTGAGCACTGCCTTCCATCCTCAAATAGATGGTCAGACTAAGCGGACCATTCAGACCCTCGAGGACTTGCTCCATGCATGTGTCCTCGACTTCGGTCACAACTGAGAGGATCACTTACCATTGGTAGAGTTTTCCTACAACAACAGCTATCACTCCACCATCGGTATGGCACTTTTTGAGGCCTTGTATGGTCGAACTTGAAGATCGCCACTGTGTTGGACAGACCCAGGGGGGTCAGCACTAGTGGGACCAAAGATGGTACGGGCTACCACAGAGAAGGTACAGATCATCCTGGAGCGGATGAAGACTTCACAGAGCAGGAAGAAGTAATATGCTGACAGGAGACGGAGGCCTCTGGAGTTCGAGGATGGTGACCATGTCTTTCTATGGGTCTCACCTCGATGAGGTCTATAGAGATTTGGCCAAGGTGGAAAGTTGTCTACGTGATACATCGGACCTTTCCAGGTCCTCAGAAGAGTAGGCGAGGTGGATTACCGCTTATCTCTTCCACCTCAGTTGCACCGGGTGCACGACGTCTTCCACGTATCTCAGCTGAGGAGATACGTGCACGACCCTTCCCACATCATCGACCATGGAGAGCTGGACATCGATGACGGGCGACTTTCACGGAGGTTCCAATAGAGATTGAGGATCGACATGAGTGGGTCCTTCATGGATGGTCGATACCTCTGGTGCACGTTCCCTGGCAGCACGAGAACCTCCAGGAGAGCACTTCAAAGTGGGAGGCTCAGATGCGTGCTCAGTACCCCCCATTTGTTCCCTTAGTTCAATTTGTAGCTTACGGGGACGTAAATCCCTGAGGTGGGGAGAAGGTAAAGACCCAGAAATTTCCATGGAATTTTTTTTCTTAAATTCATGGGATTTTTATGAGTCCATGAAAATTTACGGCGCTTGATTCTGAGGCCCGGTGTACCTGGAATCAATTTCTGAAGTTTTGTTCAGGTACGTTCAGTAAACGTGCGAGCGGGATTTTATAACTTTTAAACCGGTTTTCAGAATTGAAATCCAAGGGCACCGTTGAGCTCGCAGCACTGGTATTCTCTTAAGAATACTTTCACTTCGACGGCAATTGGTCGATAATAAAAGGTAGTTTTTAGAGTTTTTAGGAGTTAAATAAAAATAATGTGTTAACTTTATTTTTATTTATGGTGGATAAAACCTCCAAGAGGAGGTTAGGGGTGGGGGACACCACACCATAACCTCCCATGAGAGGTTATGGTGGTGGGGACCACCCGAGGTTTAAATACCTCTTGTCAATTAGTGAGGTGGGGACCACCCGAGGATGAAACCCTTGGACTCCCCATTTATAGAGCCACCACCCATGAAACCTTTGAACTCCCTTAATTAAATTGTGCCTACACACAAGAATTAATTAAGTGGAGCCCCCCTTAATTAATTCCCCATTTGAATTCATGGTAACCATTAAAATAATAAGACAATATATTATTTCATTTTGGGGGTTGGCATCTTTCATTTTGGTTGGAAGGGAGAATTGAGGAGAGGTGGAGCTCTTGGAGTCAGAACGCCAAGGAGAACCGTCCTCCCAACGAAGAACGCGAAGAACGCCGGCGACGCTTCTTCCTCGGTCTTCTACCCCAAACACTTTCTGATGCACGAGCTTGATATTGGGAGTGCGTGACGAACGTGGCGAACGATGAATCGACGCCCGCCTTTCTGTGACTTCGTCAACGATCAACAAATATGAGGTAGGGAATTTTACGTTTGAAATTGTTTTCATCCTTCAACGCACAAATCATGGATTGTGTTTTGCCAATTTTTATCGCCAAAACGTGGAAGGCTCAGGCCGCACGAACACGGCCCGACCCTCCCCCTTCGTTTTTCCTCGTTTGTTGACGACCGCGGTGCAGAGCAGCGGCGGCCGGCGATGGGCCGGCCGCGAAGGAAATCAGCGACGCAAGGCCTATGGGTCGCCGGAGGGGCGCGCTGTCGTCATGCCGCACGAAGAACTGGGCCACTGCCAGTGCGGGCCGTGGTGGAGCAAGGCGGCCTGACGGCCGCCGGAGGGGCGCAGTGTCGTCACGCCGCGCGGGTGGAAGGGCCGAGGCCAGGAGGGCCGCGACGATCGGACATAGAACTGCAGCGCCGTCGAGCCGCGATGAAGAAGCCAGGAGCGGCCGACGTTGGGTCGGCCGCCGGTGGTGCGGAACCGGTTGGCCGCTCGGCCAGCTGGACAAGGCGGGACCCCCTGGGTCCCGCGACTACCGAATCGGCGCTTAGCGCTGGTTCCATTCGGAAGGCAGGGGGCGCGGCACCCCCCCCCCCCCCCCCACACACACACACACACGCGCGGCTAGCTGGGCCAGGCGGGCTGCCAGCCAGCCGGGCCACGTGGGCCGCCAGCCAGCCGGGCCAAGCGGGCCGCCAGCCAGGTCGGGCCGCACCCTCGAGTCATGCCGCCCCCTCGGGTCGGGCCACCCCCTCGGGCCGGGTCAGACCCGCGGACTGGGTCAGACCTCGGACCGGACTCGGGTCGGGTCGGGTCAGTCCGACTGGCTCGGACTGGACCCGGACCCGCTATGACCTGTTTTCACCTTTTCGACCATAACTTGGGTTACGTGTGTCTGATCGACGAACCGTCTACGGCGATGAAAATATTAGAGAGAGACGGTTCTTTTGGAATACCCCACTTGAGGTTTGGACAGAGTTGGGGTATGGTCAGGTTGGTTTGAACCTAAAATCCAATCGGGCCCCTCGAACAGAAATGCCAATAATTTACAAACCGGGCGTCCGATTGACGCGTCGTCTGTTGCGTTGAGACCCCTATGAAGAGGTGGAACTTTGAGATACTTCTACATGGGACTTCGTGACAGTTGGAGTATCGATCAATAGCTCGTGGAGCGGATCCTCCCGGAGATGAGCGAGCGGAGTACGAAGACCTAGTAGCTGGCTGAGACCTGATGACTGCTGACCTTTCGACTCGGAGTGTTTCGGCCCAATGGGAAGCGCCTCTGTATGATATTACAGACCCACAGTGGGGAGAGCCTCTGTGTGACGCGACAGACCCATGGTACTCGACAGGAGAAGTACCTCAACAGGTTAGGAGGGGGAGTGCCTCTATGTGACGCGACAGACCCACAGTGGGGAGCGCCTCTGTGTGACGCAGCAGACCCACGGTACTCGACAGGAGGAGTACCACAACAGTCCAAGATAGTGGGAAGCGCCTCTGTGTGACGCGGTATGCCCACAGTACTCTATAGAGGAGGAGTACACCAGCATCCGAGGTTTCGACAGTTTGACTGGGAGTGTTACATGTTACCACCCTAGAATAAAATCCTGGTTTTGAGCTAAGTCAATGACTTTTGTGTTTTCCTCACGATTGAGATGGGTTACTAAATAACTTAGGTATATATATGAGCATATACCCAAGTAAGGGTTATCCGTTGATTTCATACTTTGTGGTTATCCTTGTTGGATTTTGCGAGACCTTGAGGGTATCAGTGTCCCTACTGAGTATCGTTATACTTACCCCTGCACGGGCTATGCCTGCACCCCGTTGTGTTGGTTGCAGACGACAAACAATGCTAACTAAGGCAGAGAGTAGCAGGACTGGACGATACTCGGAGGTGGACCACTCGGCGTGACGGTGTTTGGAGCGGACAGATGGACGTGGAGTGCTGAGGAGGCCATCTGTGCCTACCCTTCGGGTAGTAACCCCAAAGGACAACCCAATAACTGCTTTACTTTTCTTCAGTTGTACTAGCATTTCAGTTGTATTGTATTTTACTGTTAGGCTTGTATTTCCGGCCCCCTTTACTTCTAGCACTTTCTTTTGTATTCAGCTATACTTAGTGTTTTACTTCTAGTTGTGTACTCTATTGTGGTGTGTTTCAGTTTATAAAGGCAATGCCTTCCCAGTTTAGGGATTTTCACCTTTGGTGCTAGTTGTCAGCCCCTGGCCTATGGAAGGCAGACTTGGGGTAGTCACGATACGGGCCCCAAGGGACGGGTTGTGACAATGATATTATGCAATCATAAGGGAATTTTAAAAAAACTTGATCTTTTTTAGAAAACATGGATATGGAAAAAACGTATTTTCACCAAAGAGAGAAATAAAGCCAGGTTTATTTAAAAAATTATTTCAATCTCTTGCATACTAAATGAGAGGGAAATGAAAGGAAAAATTTAAATTTCCAGAAGTAACTAGATGAGAATTAAATGTATTGGGTATATGATAGAAATATCAAATAATTCCCCTAGAATATACTTAAACACAAATAATCTCTAATAACGACAAGATAGTAAAAAAACCCTTAAATCAAGATCGACTTACTGCAAATGCACTCCAACCTTCTATATAAATTTAATTTTTTATGATTCGATGTGAGAATAATTTACATACTTATAATATCATATATAATGTTTCATTTATAACATTTTAATATCCATTCATTAAAAATTCCTTATTAAAATTGTCATTTCCGGGTGTTAACTATTTCATTTTTCATGAGAGTTTTTGTTTAACAGTTTTAGTCCTTGAGCATAGATCATGGTACCATAATATCCAAAATGTAATAATGATATAAATATCATACATATTTATTAAATATATACTTATATCTCCTCCATAAAAAGTAGATATAGAAAAATGATTTACACCATTCATGGAAATGACAAGTCGTACTTACACATGAATGATGTTTTAATTTTTTTGATGAATGAAATGAAACGGAGGTAGATAATAAATCACCATTTCATAATCATTATTATAATAATATATATTTTATATATTTATTAAATCAATCATTATTACCATCTATATAACGCGTAAAGGAAAAACAAATCAGATCGCTTTGTGGAGGTGGTAGTCTACATGTGCACATGAGCATCATTATTGTTTTCCATTGATTAGAAGGAAACAAGGTAGATAAGATACTATGATTCAAGATGCATATTATTTCATAAATATAATGCATAAACAATAAACTCATCATAATAACCATACACTAGAGATGGTGATGGAAAATTAATTGTATCGATAAATGCCGGTGTTTGTCCACACATATGCACGAGAGATGACTTCAATTCCTTTTTGACGGAAAAGAGGGTTAATAATGTTGGTTTCGTGATAATAATAACCTTACAGTGTATTTAGGGGAATGAAGATATTATTTTATGATGAATACTGATGTGGTCTTAAATTGATACTTTTTTTCAAATCTCTTTTGTTGTCAAATTATGTATTTAATGTTTAATTTAACAGTAATCTCGCTAATTAGGTATTTTAGGCTAGTATCTTTTTAGAATTAGTTAACTAATGTATTTATTATTAAAAATGTTTGAAGAGGAATTCAAAACCTAATGAGGCCGACCGAACCCTACCCGAGCCTCGCTTCTTCTTCCTAAAGAGCACACCGGAAGGCTGCCCAAGGTTGATGGTAGATGAAACCCTACGAGAACCAGTTGGACAGATCCAACGCTTCGAAGAAGGCCACCCCCCCAGCCGGATTCCGACTGAGGGAAGCTCACCAGTCGAAGTGACCGACGTCGTTGAAGCTGAACCGAGCTCGCCGGATCTGTAGATTCGAGATCCCGCCGATTCTGTTTTAGGGGTTGTTTATTATCGAGCTTGTTGATACGATTGGGTTGAAGAACTGGGCACCGAAGAATATTAATGGAGCTGTTCCGCCGCCTTGGTTGAAGATTAACGGAACTGAGCTCATTGGATGTTGAAGACGAAGGCACCAGAACTGAGGATTCAAATCATGAGAGGGATGGTTTAGGGAGATGCGTGAGGGAGTCGTGGTCAGAGATTCAAGGTACCGATTACTGATTCTGAGTTCGGATTTGCAAATCTGTCACTTGAGTTCATCTATTATTATCCAAACCAAATCTGTTCGACACTGGGATTTCGACCCAACACCGAGATGCTGAAAATTTTGTTTCCAACACAAACTTTATGTTGGTTTAGGCCGAAGGTGAATATTATTGCTTGCTGATCTATGTTGTAGGGCTTTTTGTAATAGACGACTTGTTCATGTTCTCTGGTTATGGATTCTGAGTTTGTTGAAGAACTAAGATTGGAATCTTGTTGAAGGTGATGCGAGCTTCCGATGAATTGAGGTGTTGTTTGATGGAAGTTTTCATACCTGTTTCATGTTTTGTTACTTCAAACTGGGGTCACCTGAATTCAATGATATTAAAGTTGATTGATTCTGTTGGGGTTAGACACTTAAACCCGAAAATACCCAAGACCCACTATCGCGTATGTTGGATTATAATATGATAAGTTTGACCAATCAATTGATTATTCGCAAACGGATCACTGGAATAACAAAACATCAAATACGAAAATGTATGAGAGATAATAGATGTAACGTGTTTCGGTTCCTTTGGGATCTACGTGCACGGCGAGAATACCACTTGAGCAACAACTTTATTAAGAAGCAAGAAAAACACACAAGATAATTACATACTTGAAATCAAAACAAAGAACCATAAACTATCTGAGGAGGCTGCTGGACTTGCTGAACTAGGTGACAACAGTGAAGTCTGTCACGTAGAGTCAGCCTCATCCACTCCTGGACAGACTCACACACACCCCCCAAAAAAAATACAATAGAATACATGAGAAAAGAAATTAAATCACTACAGAGCCAAGAATCTATATTGAAGTTTGGATACGATGAAAGATGAGTCAAGATTTGAAACTTTCTTGAAGCGCAGTCGTTCGGAACCCAGGACAGAGTCGATTCCCCACAGAGTCTCCACCTGAGAAGTACTCAGGTTACAGGAGGTGACACGTGTTGAGTCGGAGTTTTTAAGATGCAACGAAATAAAAATAAAACACCAAAATTATCGTGGTTCGGCGAAAGCCTACTCCACCCGAGAATCAGTAATTTTATTGTCAAATAAAAATTACAAGTCTCACAAATCACACACTTCAATTGGCGCAACAATCTCTGCTCCACTTCGTGCTTTATTTCAACCGCCTTCGTGATCTCAGGTTCCCCTCTCCGCTTGCAGCCACGCCGTGCACCGCACACCACTACTCGAGCCCTCAGCGTTGTGAATCCGTCAACGCTTCACTCCAATATGCAAGGGCTTTGGAACCTTCAAAAAGGGCGTGCCTCCTCTATTGTCTGTCATGCATTTTATAGGCCTCCCTTTATTTTCAACCTTCCGCGTGGTTTAAATGCAGTCAAAATGAGATCCTATTTTTTAGGACAATTAAAACAAATATTCAGATTTCAAATCACCCCCCGACAATAAATATTCCGTTGAGAATTTAAATCACCCCCAACAATCTCCACCGTGATTAAAAATCTGAATAGTTCACCATCGTCATCCATTTTGACCATTAATGTCATGCCCAATATTGGCATGACCCACCACACCCATAACGGGTGTACAAATTCTCAAATCTGATGAACAAAATGTTGTGGCTCCACCGTGCCACGAACGACTGAAGCAAATGTCACATTCCTTTTCAAATATCCATTTGCAGACATATCCTTATGAACAACACCTGTAATGGTACTCTGGGGCCTCAATGAAGATTCACCTGCATGAATCAACTTGTATAAATTCCCAACTTTCTTCCCTTTGATCACAGTCATTACTCCTCGCATCACTTTGAGAACTCCACCGTCAGTAGAAAACCTAAAACCTTTGGAATTCAACATACCCAAAGAAATTAAGTTCATTCTCAAATCAGGTACATACCTCACATCCGAAAGTGTGCGAAAAACCCCATCAAACATACGAACTCGCACCGTACCGATTCCAACAATTCTACTTTCTGATTTGTTGGCCATTTTCACAATATCACCTTCATACTTCTCATAACTGTCAAAACATTCTCTTTTTGCACATATATGATAAGAGCAACCAGAATCTAAAATCCAATCTGAATCATCCACATCTTCCACAGTTGTAAGCAATAAATCACTAGCATACCTCTCATCTTGAGTCACGGTATTCGCCTCAATTGTTTCTTCTATTGTTTCAGCTTCTTTTTCTTCTTTCTTCATTCGCTCACAGAACTTCTCACAATTTCTTCTCATGTGACCTTTTTTGCCACACTCCCAGCATACAAAATCTCCTCTTGGTCTTGATTGACTACGATCTCTCCTACTCCCTGAACCATTCTTTCGTTCTATCGACCTTCCATGATAGTTACATCCACCAGTCACTGCAAAGAGCCCACTATTGCCATCATCGTTGGTCTTTCGTCGAGTCTCGTTCATTAACAATGATGAAATAACATCATCCAGTTTCAGAGTGTCTTTTCCAAATAACAATGTAGTGACGAGATTGTCATACGAATCTGGCAAAGAACCTAACAAGAGCAAAACCTTATCCTCTTCTTCCATTTCCACAGGCACCACGTTGCCTTTATCATCAGTTTTGATCGCCACAGAAGACAATTCCGTCAAGAGTCTGGTGAACTCATCCAAATGGTTTCCCAAATCTCCGTTTTCTGACATTCGAAGACGATACAATCGTTTTTTCAAATATAAACGATTTGTCAGAGATTTAGATTTATACCTGGCTTCCAGCTTCGTCCAGATCTCCTCTGGATCTGTTAGATTCATCACCTCTCGTAATGTATTGTCCGCCAAATACAATTGAATGGTGCTCGTTGCCAAATCTCTCATATCTTGCCAATCATCAGAGCTAGTCTTCTCCGGCTTCTCTGATTTTTTCTTCAATGCTTTCACTGTCCCTTCCCGAGTCAAAATATTTTTTACCCGTTGTTGCCACAATGTGAAATCATTCTGCCCATTAAACATATCAATATGGACAGAAATCTTTGGACGTGAATCTCCCATAATTATTCAGCAAGAAAAATGGATAACCTGCCTCTGATACCAGATGTTGAGTCGGAGTTTTTAAGATGCAACGAAATAAAATAAAACACCAAAATTATCGTGGTTCGGCGAAAGCCTACTCCACCCGAGAATCAGTAATTTTATTGTCAAATAAAAATTACAAGTCTCACAAATCACACACTTCAATTGGCGCAACAATCTCTGCTCCACTTCGTGCTTTATTTCAACCGCCTTCGTGATCTCAGGTTCCCCTCTCCGCTTGCAGCCACGCCGTGCACCGCACACCACTACTCGAGCCCTCAGCGTTGTGAATCCGTCAACGCTTCACTCCAATATGCAAGGGCTTTGGAACCTTCAAAAAGGGCGTGCCTCCTCTATTGTCTGTCATGCATTTTATAGGCCTCCCTTTATTTTCAACCTTCCGCGTGGTTTAAATGCAGTCAAAATGAGATCCTATTTTTTAGGACAATTAAAACAAATATTCAGATTTCAAATCACCCCCCGACAATAAATATTCCGTTGAGAATTTAAATCACCCCCAACAACACGATCTCGGCAGAGGGGAGTGTGGGTGGTCGGGAACCCCTTGATCTCTTCCTTCTTCTTCGCAGAAGCAGAACGAAACCACATAGAGGAGGAAACCCTCGACGAACCAAACGAGTCGGTAAAGTGAGAGAGAGTTGGCCCCAGAATCAATGCGCAGACAGCGCAATCAAAGCACACCAGAGAGTGTCAGGCGGAGGCACGAGATGACAGTCGCATGGGCGACTCAGATCAAAGGAGGTCGTTCGAGTAATCGAAACGGGGCAACGCATGGGACAAATGACCCAATGGGATATGCATGACGACAACACAACAGATCGAAGGTGAGCAAAGAAACACAACCAGGACAAAAGATGGTCGTCTGATCTTAGTTTATCAACAGTGCAGATCATGAGCCGCTAAACAGGTAAGGAATTCAAATACACGAGCTACATAATAATCGGGTAAATGAAATAATAACACAAAATGAAAGCTGCACGTAAACAGTGCCATCTAGAGCGCAAATATCCCATAACATAACCCATGCAAATATAATTCCCAAAGTGTGATATAAACAAAGCATAAAAAATGGAATTTAAATGCAACATACAAAGGGGAGAAATACAACAAATCTCCACCTTGTAATTAAATGAAATTTAAGGATGATGTTCTTGCAACCTAAGTTATAGAATTGAGACAAAATTCATTAGTTTAAGACAATGCATCGATTTAGACAATGACACGACCTTAGTCAAACTATTAGCTGAATTGTCTTCGGTGAGTATCTTTGTGACACTCATTACCCCAGATTTTATAATATCCTTAACAAAATGAAGTCTAATATCAATGTGCTTCGATCTACCATGACATACATAGTTTTTAGATAAATGTAATGCAGATTGGCTATCACAATGGACTACTATGTTATCAACAGATAACGACAACTTAGAAAGCAAACCTTTCAGCCATATAACCTATAATATGGCTTCTGTCAAGGTAATATACTCTGCCTCGGTAGTGGAAAGGGAATCCAATGATTGCATATTATACTTCCAGGAGACTGGTCCTCCGTATGCAAGAAATACAAAACCAGTGATAGACTTTTGGGTGTCAATGTTTGCAGCATAATCAGAGTCTACAAAGCCAACTATATCATTATCAAAACTACTATTTAATCCATATCGAATGCACAATTTATCAGACATAGAAACATACCTGAGGAGCCATTTCAATACATGCCAATGAGGCTTACCTGGTTTCCCCATGAACCTGCTTAATGTGCAAACAACAAAGGCAATATCTGGCCAAGAACATACCATTGCATTCATAAGACTTCCTACTATATTGGCATAAGGAATCTTACTCATGAAAGCAACCTCATCATCATTTATAGGGGATTGATTCAAGGACTACTTAAAGTGTTGTCCTAATGGAATGCTAACAGGTTTAACATGCTCAAACATGTATCTTTTTAACACCTTTCTAACATAAGTCGATTGAGATAGATTCAAGGTTTTGGCCTTCCCATCTCTTATTATATCCATGCCTAATATTTGATTAGCATGCCCTGGGTCTTTCATTTCAAATACACAATTTAACTGGTTCTTGATAGAATTTATAATCCTCATGTTTTTAGAGATTAGAAGCATGTCATCAACATATGATAATAGGTAAACAAACTCATGTTTAAGGAATCCTACTATATTGGCATAAGGAATCTTACTCATGAAAGCAACCTCATCATCATTTATAGGGGATTGATTCAAGGACTACTTAAAGTGTTGTCCTAATGGAATGCTAACAGGTTTAACATGCTCAAACATGTATCTTTTTAACACCTTTCTAACATAAGTCGATTGAGATAGATTCAAGGTTTTGGCCTTCCCATCTCTTATTATATCCATGCCTAATATTTGATTAGCATGCCCTGGGTCTTTCATTTCAAATACACAATTTAACTGGTTCTTGATAGAATTTATAATCCTCATGTTTTTAGAGATTAGAAGCATGTCATCAACATATGATAATAGGTAAACAAACTCATGTTTAATAGTTTTATAGTATACACACGGATCAAATCTACTTCTGGAAAATTGATTTTCAATCATAATTGAATAAAACCTTTTATACCATTATCTTGAAGATTGTTTAAGCCCATATAAAGACTTCTTAAGAAGACAAACTTGGTTAGGTTTGAACAGTTTTGAAAATCCTTCAGGAAAAGTTATATAAATTGTTTCATCAAGCATGCCATGCAAAAAAAAAGTAGTTTTTACATCTAATTGTTCAAAATGCAAATCAAATTGGGCTGCAAAAGAAAGAAGAATTCTAATGGATGAATGCTTAACAATTGGGAAGAAAATTTCACTATAATCAAGGCCTTCATGTTGAAGAAAGCCTTTAGCAACCATTCGAGCATTAAACTTGATTTTAGTCTCTCCTGCATTGTTTTCTTTCTTCTTATATGTAGAGCATATTGTTGCATTTGTTGTCAATAAGGTGTCAATATGTGTATGGAAAGGTAGTGATGAAGTGGTGATGATGATTGAAGAGGGGAAGTTGTTCCAAAGCTTATGTTACTTGGTGAATCAATATGAAATGACATTGGATTTCATGCTTGGACATTCCCTATAACCAATTCAGACGATTGTTGAACTGGACCTAAGTTCCAAGACTTGTGTCAATGAATGACACTTTGTTACAACATTTGAAGAAGGTCATGCAATACTTGATTGCATGATGAATTTGGAAGATCCATCCAATAGCTTCTAACTGGATAAAGTTGGTGAACTAAATCAGATGATTGATTGTGATGATCTTCAAGGGCCAAGACATGTGTTAAGGAAAACACATTGATTACTACAATGTTTCCATGCATTATGTTTCAATGCATGAGGAGTTGATGAAGAGTTCCATCCACGTCTGGATTAAGGAAGATGAGTGAAGGTCTTTGGAATTACAATTCCAAAGAGAATTGAGGACTTAAAGGAATGGCCATGGAAGGATAAGATCCATGCATAATGGTATTCATAATGCATGAAGATGGGTGATTGAAGTTCATTGGAATCCTTATTCCAAAAAGAATAGAAGAAAGAAGAATCAAGGTTGATGATGAAGAGGAGTTGTGCATGAGGCTTAGTATTCAAAGGTGTGTTTGAATTGTAAGGTGGCCATGCATTTTATTCTAAGTTTTTGTGTGGATCACTTAAAAAAATGGGCCACCCTCATGCTAGGCGAGCCACCTCGACCCCAACACTAGTGGGACTCAAGGTCAACCATGCTGAGGGAACCAACACTAGACAGCCCGAAGGTGGCATGGGTTGCGCATAGCCCGCATGAGCAGGCCATGTATAAGCTGCTGGAGTGCATGGGGCGAAGCCTGCGCATATCTTGGGCCCAGAGCGTGCCCGCAAGGGAGCATAGGTTGGGTGCAGAGCACACCCGCAGGGTGAACATGGTACGGGGTGGTACCGTGGAGGGAGATGGAGAATTCTGAGCGTATGCTGCTGCGGTTTGATACTTAAACCGAACGAAACCCGCATCCACGTTTCGATGTGGGACAATATTTTAAAATCGCGGACACAATCTCGGTCTTCCATTTGATCTCACGTGAGATCTCAGACACATGCTCAATCCCGCGTCCTGTGATCAAATCGCCGCCGTCCGTATCTGATTTGAGCTGATCCAACGACCGTGGTGAAACCAAGCCGTCGTCTTCAACCTCCGAGCCACCCGACGCTGCAGTACAACCGGAGCACCGCCGCACCTCCAAGATCTTGCTTCTGGCCACCATTGATGATCGAATTTATTGCATGAGCATCGTCTGAACGTCACGAACTCATGCATGCCATTACATTTGCATGCATGCGAATGAAATGAAGATCTCACGATTGTTTGAGGCAAACAAAGTTTCCGGAGGCCATGGAGCTCAGGCGTTTGTGATTAAGTGTTGCATGTGTTCCTCTTCACATGCACGTGAGGATGATTACACTAAGATATGAAGGAGTCCACGTCGAAGAGAAACAAACCGAAAGAAGTGGGGTATCTCATCTGTGTTTGAAGTTTTCAAAGCCGAAGTTCTCGGCTATTCATAGAATTGAATCCCGCGGCATATCACGAGGGATTTGAACGCGGAGTAACACACATCCTCTACCTATAAAAGGAAGAGTCCCTCAACTCATTCTTGTGTTAAAAAAATAGATAAAAGCTCCTGTTTTCCAAAAACAGAGCACCAAAACCGGAGAGTTTTCGCGTAGCCCTGCTACGCGAAGAAGAAGACCCATAGGTGTTCAACAGGTGCTACACACTCTTGAATCGTCCTTGCGAAGGAGGAAATCATCCGCACCCTCTATGCGAAGAAACCTGCAAGCACGTTACAGGTTCTTTCGAACCCTCATTGTGTCTTCATGAGGAGCATCCCGCGTATACGCAACTGGTGCACTTGCACCCTTGCTATACTCTGCGAAGACAGAACCCACAAACCACTTCTTGGTTCTGTGAAAAAGAACCGCACATCCCTTGTGCGTAGAAGACCAGTGCATCCCTTTCACAAGGAAGAGCTATGAATCCTCCAGTTTTACAAAGAAAAGGTTAGAAGTGTGTACATTCATGCACGCATGAGCACTGTTTGAAGGAGCTGAGGTAGTGCATGGTTATGTGAAGAACCATTCAGGTTTGAAGAAGAACACACATAAAACCCAAAGTAACTTGAACCAAGTGCATGCAAAGAAAGAGAAATAGAAGAAGATAAAGAATAGAAAGTGTGTGTGTGATTGAGAGAAGAAGAAGAAAAGGAGGGGTATTCAGGTTTCTTAACATCCTATAAAAAATATACATGCACCCATGCATGCCCTTGCACACATAACAAAGGAAATGCATAACGCACTTATACATTGAACCCAAATAAAAGGAACAAGTGTGTGTGTGTGCAAAAGATCAAAAGATAAAGTAAGTGAATGTGTGCATATTGAGAAATAAGAATCAAGTTGACCATGCATGTGTAATCATACATGATACACACTCATTGAAACTAATAAATTGATACAAGTGAAATGTGTGTGCTCATGTTGACAAGAAAGATATTATACATGCATGAAATCATGCATGAACACATGCACGTGTGAGAAGTCATTGAGATATCCAAAAACAAGAAGTATGGTTACCATGAAATCCATGCATGAAGTAGACGAGAACTGAGACTGAAGCCAGACAAGATTAAAAGAAGATCTTGTATCTGAGCTGATAATATTTGATGATTCAAGAAGTGATACAATGCTGATATTGTGCAAGATCATTCTTGCCTATTAATATTCTTGAAGAAGTTGTGTGCACCATTTTCACACATCTTAGTGAGGCTGAGTCTTCCTCAGAAGAAGAAAGAATTTCCTGAGCATTGTTAAACTGAGGTCTGATCACAAAACTGATAAGAGTTAATGAGCAAGGCCAACAGACCTTACCAAAGGTTATTGAAGATTCTTGAAGAGATACACAGGAAAGTTTGACTCATAAACCCTATTTGGGAAGAGCATAAGATCAATCTACATTGAATCAAGAGAGAACTAAGAAGGAAGCTGCTCGTGTGACTCAAGAGCTAGAAGACCCCTATGAGATTCAGGGAGGAGAAGAAGACTTCAGTGAAACTCTAGAGCAGGCGAGTGGGACTCTGGTAACACCATGGGAAGTAGTATAAAGAACCTCTTGTGGGACTCTGGAGAGATACAATGGGACTCTGTATCGACCATTCTAATTGATAATAAGATTATAGTGGAGAATCTATGTTGGGGAGAATAACCAACACAACAAGGAGTAGGTCTTTTAACTGAACCTTGTAAATCCTTTTGTTCATTGCCTTACATTTACAACATCATTCGAGGTAAGGCTGAGAGACACAAGAAGAGTGGATCGAGGCTTTAACTAGCCATAGAGGTTTAGTTTTAAAGAACCAATTAGTAAAAAGATTTAGAGATATAACTGATTCACCCCTCTTAGCGATTCACACTGTTCCAGGCACTTCAATTGGTATCAAATGGATGGTCACCTCTAAAAGATCCAAGGGAGTCTTTATGAAGTTCAGATTTCAGGAAACGTGTGAGCTACCTCAAATGGATATTTCTGCCCAGACTCAGAAAAAAAGAAAGAAGAAACAGGCAAGGAAGATAAAGAAGAAGCTTACTGGTAATGGGGAGACACCTTCTACTGAAGGTAATATGAAAGGTACAACATGTGATAATTCTTTTTTATCAATACTATTCTGATGAATCATGTTCAAGCTGTGATGATGATAGATCAATTAGTTATCTTCAAAATGCACTCAAATATCATCTGAAGAAAGTCCCTAGAGAAGTGGCAAGACACATTGTTTCTATCATTAGTGCTCTTCAAGTTGAAAAATTACTACTAGAAGAAGAAGCTAATGCCATGGAAGAGGCATTGGATAAAAGAGTTGGCATATCCAACACTCTCAAAAAACTAGTGAAGGCAAAGGAAGAAGCAATTTCTTTTTGCAATGAAAGACATGATCAAGTTACAGAAGAATTGCAAGGAAGTATTTTTGAGAAACAATTCTTTGAGATTGTATTTGTAGATACTTTCTATGCATTTGAAAAGTTGCACAAAGTCTCTATGGTTGTCAAAGCTACTCAACTAGAAGACAAAGCCAACAGGGTAAAAGATCTTGACATCAATTTGCAACAATTAAGAAATATTCATGAAGAACAAATGACAAAGGTGAAGGAGAATTGGGAAAGCAAGCTGAGATTAGTTGAGGATGAGAAAAACTCCCACAATATGAAGAGTTTAGAGCTAGAGGTGAAATTGAAGAATCAACAATCACTCCAAGATGGAACTTCCCAAACAATTGAAATAAGAGATATTGCCCCTCAAGTTTGCATTGAGGAATATGATTCCAAAAGGAATATCAGATCATCCTCTAATCTAATGGAAACATCCTCCAAGAAGAATGTATCCCATAACCCAATTATTTCTGTTTCTACTAATGCAGTTGCATCTGCAAGTACAGGTTCAAAGCTAAAAGCTGGGAAGATTTCCATTGATAAAAATGGTGATACATCCATCAAAATTTCAAGGATGGATGATGGGATGATTAAGAAGAACAAATCCCAAATGGATGCTCCAAATAAAGAAAAACAATTCCAGAAACAAAAAAGCACTAAATCTATCCAGACTGATACTACAAGAAAAAGAAGGAGATTTATTGGCTACTATTGGTGTTGTTGGAAGTTTGGGAATTAGGCCAATGATTGATGGAATAATATGTCAGCATATGAAAATTATGGAAGGCCTACATTTATGGAAAGTAGATGTAAAGAAATGAAGCATCCTGCAAAGCAAAGGCAGAAAACACAGATGAAGAAGAATCTGTTTATCAAGAAAAGATTTGAATATCTTGAAGACTTCTATAATAATTGCAATAGAAGTGGTCACAGTTATGATGAGTGATGGTTTAGTCATACCATGCTTTATGCATATGTTGATAAGAAGCATAGAACACAACAAAGGCAGGAGAAAGGAAAAATAGTTGAAAAGTACTCCATTGGGAATATGCAAAACACTGAAGTCATGAAAATAGTGAAAGAAACTATTCCCAAGAAGGAGTTCAAGCTGGATTCCAAGAATGTCATATCAACCAAGAAAAGATGCTTCTATTGTGGAAATAAAGGTCATACCATGGATCAGTGCAAACAAGCCATGAAAATGAATGGAAGCAAGATGAAACTAAATGGAGAATCAATCCAAAAGAAGATGGGATTGACTGAAGACATTCCTGAAGAAAATCTTAATACTTTGCCTAATAAAGGTAACTTAAAGACAATAAGGAAGTCATGTGGAAGCTCCAAATCAGAAAATGTTAAGGAATGTTTAGTTATCTAGCCTAATCAATTGCAAATTGCTAGAGAACTACAAAGAGATGAAAATGAATTACTAATTAAAGCAAAGGCAAAGGGGAAACTGGTCATTCCACATGAAGGAGAATTTGAATTTCATGAGAGGTTGTCAGCACATGAAAACCAAAGTGTCTCACAATTACTGTGTGGAAGGTGCAAGTAGGATGGACATCATGCAAACAAATGTATAATTATTTTACTAGGTCAAATGGAGATGTTGAAAATTGAAAAACATGCACTAGTGGAAGCTACTTCACTATTGGCAGAAGTAAGGACAAACAATCCACACAAGTTGAAGGTGAATGGAAGTAAAGGGTCCATGCTGAAAATAAAATATAAAAATGATAAATGGAGAGGATACACTAGCATGAAGAATACCAGACACATTAGAGCTACAAGGAAAGGAGTTCTTGGGTTGAGAGGGAATTCTCAGCCTTGTTGCTTCTATTAAGAACCTCCCATGTGTTCCATCTTATTCCCTTATATTTGTTTTGTATATGTGTGCTTACATTGTAGGGAATTGAAGGTGAAGGTCATTCTCAAGATGAGAATTGGATGATAAAAGTGGAGAACAACAAGTTGGAATCATTATTCATGATTTGATAAATACTTGGACTGTTCCACAGTGGAAGATTATCAACATGAATATCTTGAAGATTATTTGATGACATTTCCCACCGGGGTAAATCAAAGTGATTTCACCCCTTAAGGGGGGGATATGATGGAGATGATATCAAGGATTATTTCATGATTAATCTTGGAAGTCATATCATCTCTAGAAGTTGAAACTTGAGGTATTCCAATCACACTTTCATCCCTTATTCTTAATTTTATTTATCATTTCAATTAAGGAGGAGTGCTTGATTGATGAAAATATGCGATGAAAGGGGGGAGCTTTATCTTTTCACTTGAACTTTTTAATATGTTTGGTGAAGTATGTGCAGAATTTAGCATAACATTGATAAATCTCACTATCTCCAACCCCTTGGTTAATATTTGATACATTCTGAGCATTATTTCACATGTATGGTTGTTTATGGACAACATTGAAAACCTTGGTCATATCTCTCTTGTTTTCTACACTAGGTTAGCCCAAGTAGACTTAGAGTTGGTTAACTAAAGGCTCTTTGCTAAGTGAACCATGTGACATCATCCCTCTCTCAGAAATATTCTAGAAGATATTTTTTAAGGGAGGAGAACATGTTTTTGAACATACCCCACTAAACCTTTGCATTTGGTTGCCAATAACGGGGAGAAAAGATTGGCACACATATTGACCCATACAAAGTGTACTTAGGTGACATTGAAAAAAAAATACTAAAGGGGAGATTGTAGAGCATATTGTTGCATTTGTTTTCAATAAGGTGTCAATATGTGTATGACAATGTAGTGATGAAGTGGTGATGATGATTGAATAGGGGAAGTTGTTCCAAATCTTATGTTACATGGTGAATCAATATTAAATGACATTGGATGTCATGCTTGGACATTCTCCATAACCAATTCAGATGATTGTTGAACTGGTCCTAAGATCCAAGACTTGTGTCAATGAATGACACTTTGTTACAACATTTGAATAAGGCCATGAAATACTTGATTACATGATGAATTTGGAAGATCCATCCAATAGATTCTAATTGGATAAAGTTGGTGAACTAAATCAAATGATTGATTGTGGCGATCTTCAAGGACCAAGACATGTGTTAAGGAAAACACATTGTTTACTACAATATTTCCATGCATTGCGTTTCAATGCATGAGGAGTTGAAGAAGAGTTCCATCCACAATTGGATTAAGGAAGATAAGTGAAGGTCTTTGGAATTTCAATTCCAAAGAGAATTGAGGAATTAAAGGAATGGTCATGTAAGGATAGGATCCATGCATAATGGTATTCATAATGCATGAAGATGGTTGATTGAAGTTCTTTGGAATCCTTATTCCAAAAAGAATAGAAGAAAGAAGAATCAAGGTTGAAGATGAAGAGGAGTTGTGCATGGGGATTAGTATTCAAAGGTGGGTTTGAATTATTAGGCAGACATGCATTTTATTCTAAGTTTTTGTGTGGATCACTTAAAAAAAATGGGCCACCCTTAATGGTAGTCGAGCCAGCTCGACCCCAGCACTAGTGGGACTCATTTTCAACCACGCTGAGGGAACCAGCATTGTCCAGCCCGAAGGCAGCTTGGGTTTGGCATAGCTCGGATGAATGGAGCAGATGGAGAAAAGACCGCACATAGCTTGGGCCCAGAGTGCGCCCACAAGGGAGCATAGGTTGGCCGCAGAGCTTGCCCGCAGGGTGAACACAGTACGGGACAGTACCGTGGAGGGAGAGGGAGAATTCTGAGCGTATGCTACTATAGTTTGATACTTAAACCGAATGAAACCCACAACCACATTTCTATGTGGGACAAGATTTAAAAATCGTGGACACAATCACGACCATCCATCTGATCTCACGAGAGATCTCGGCCGCACGCTCTATCCCGTGTCTTGCAATCTACTCGTCGCCGTCCGTCTCCAATTTGATTTGATCCAACAACCAAGGTGAAACCAAGTCGTTGTCTTTAACCTCTGAGCCCCCGACTCTGTAGTACAACTGGAGCACCGATGCACCTCTAGGATCTCACTTCCGGCCACCATTGATGCTTGAATTTAATGCATGAGCATTGTCTGAACATCATGAACTCATGCATGCAATTACATTTGCATGCATGCGAATAAAATGAAGATCTTGTGATTAGCCAAGGAAAACGAAGTTTCCGGAGGCCACAGAGCTCGAGAGTTCATGATTAAGTGTTGCATGCATTCCTCTTCACATGCACGTGAGGATGATTACACTGGGAAATAAAGGATCCCATGTTGAAGAGAAGCGAACTGAAATAAGTGGGTTATCTCATCAGCATTTGAAGTTTTCAAAGCCGACGATCTCATCTATTCAAAGAATTGAATCCCGTGGCATATCATGAGGGATTTTAATGCGGAGCAACATGCATCCTCTTCCTATAAAAGGAAGAGTCCCTTGACTCATTCTTGTGTTAAAAAATAGTGAAACACTCATATTTTTTGAAAAAAAGAGCACTGAAACCAGAGAGTTTCCACACAGCCCTACTACGTGAAGAAGAATACCCGCATGCGTTAAATAGGTGCTACACACTCTTTAATCGTCCTTACGAAGGAGGAAAGCATCTGCACCCTCTGTACGAAGAAACCCACGGGAACACGATAGGTTCTTTTGAACCCTCGTTATGTCATCTTGAGGAGCATCCCACGTATACGCAACTGGTGCACTTGCACCCTTATTGTACTCTGTGAAGACGGAACCCACAAAACACTTATTGGTTCTGTGAAGAAGAATCGTACAACCCTTGTTTGTAGAAGACCAGTGCATCCCTTGCACAAGGAAGAGCTGAGAATCCTTCGGTTTCACAAAGAAAAGGTAGGACATGTGTACATGCATGCACACATGGGCACTGTTTGATGGAGCTGAGGATGTGCATGGTTATGTGAAGAAGCATTCGGGTTTGAAGAAAAACACACATAAAACCCAAAGTAACCCGAACCAAGTGCATGAAAATAAAGAGAAATAGAAGAAGATAAAGAATAGAAAGTGTGCGTGCACTTAAGATAAGAAGAAGCAAAGGAGGGGTATTTGGGTTGCTTAATATCCTGTAAAAAATATTCATGCACCCATGCATCCCATGCACACATAACAAAGGAAATGCATAACACACTTATACATTGAACCCAAATAAATGGAACAAGTGTGTGTGTGCAAAAGATCAAAAGATAAAGAATGTGAATGTGTGCATATTGAGAAATAAGAATCAAGTTGACAGTGCATGTGTAATCATACATGATACACACTCATTGAACCTAACAAATTGATACAAGTGAAAAAGTGTGTGCTCATGTTGACAAGAAAGATATTATACATGCATGCAATCATGAATGAACACATTCATGTGTGAGAATTCATTGAGATATCGAAAAAACAAGAAGTATGTTTACCATGAAATCCATGCATGAAGCAGATGAGAACTAAGATTGAAGCCAAACAAGATTAAAAGAAGATCATGTATGTGAGATGACAATATTTGAGGATTCAAGAAGTGAGACAATGCTGATATTGGGTAAGATCATTCTTGCATTTTAATATTCTTGAAGAAGTTGTGTGCATCATTTTCACACATCTTAGTGAGTCCAGGTCTTCATCAGAAGGAGAAAGAATTTCCCGAGCATTGTTAAACTGAGGACTAATCACAAAAGTGATAAGAGTTATTTAGCAAGGCCAACAAACCTTACAAAAGGTTGTTGAAGATTATTGAAGAGATACACAGGCAAGTGTGATTTAGCAAGCCTGTGTGGGAAGATCACAATATCAATCTACAATGAATCAAGAGAGAACTAAGAAGGAAGATGATCGTGTGACTCAAGAGCTAGAAGACCCCTGTAAGATTCAGGGAGGAGAAGAAGACTTCAGTGAGACTCTGGAGCAGGCCAGTGGGACTTTGGTAACACTGTGAGAAGTAGTATAAAGAACCTCCTGTGGGACTTAGGAGAGATACAATGAGACTCTGTATCGACCATTGTAATTGATAATAAGATTATAGTGGAGAATCTATGTTGGGGAGAATAACCAACACATCAAGGAGTAGGTCTTTGAACCAAACCTTGTAAATCCTTGTGTTCAGTGCCCTATATTTACAACATCATTCGAGGTAAGTCTGAGAGACAAGAAGAGTGGATCGAGGCTTTAACCAGCCATAGATGTTTAATAAAAAAGAATCAATTAGTAAAAAGATATAAAGGGGTCATTGATTCACCCTCCCCTTCTCAGTGATTTACACTAATCCCGACACTTCATTATAAATCCATTTAGAACCTATGACCTTTTGGTTATTGGGTCTATGAACAACAACCCAAGTGTTGTTTTTAAGAAGAGAATTCATCTCATCTTGCATTTCACACAACCATTTAGTGGATTCCTTGGATTTAATAGCTTGCTTATATGTTTGAGGTTCGTCACTAAACAAATCATGGGCTATATTAAACACATAGGCGTCAATATCTTTCTGATTGAAATGGGTTGAAGATCTAATAACTCCCCTCTCTCTATCTCAAGTGAGATGATAATTTCCTAGATCATCAAGTTCCTCAGTTTTAGGTTTAGAATCCGAATTGGAATCAGATTCAACATGGGTTTGGAAAATAGGAGGATCAGGACCAGTGGTGGACTGGGAGTGGTCACTTGGTTCAAAATGGAATTCAACGCCAAGAGGACATGGTGCTGTTGAGGTTCCTGCAATGTCATCAAAAGTATCTATGTGTTCAGGTCCCTTATCTTCAGACATATCTGATTCATAAAACACTACATCTCAACTAATGATACATTTATGATACCCTGGTTTATCTACCCATAGACGATACCCCTTAACACCCTCTGGGTAACCCACCAATATGAACTTAACAAACCTAGGATCTAGATTATCAGTATGTGTATGGGCATAAGATATGGATCCAAAAGTCCTAAGTTGTGCTAGACTCGGGGGGTATACCTTTCCAAATTTCTTCAGGTGTCTTAAAGAAATTAGCAGAATATGGGCAACGGTTAATAAGGTACACTACTGTCGAAGCAGCCTCAACCCAGAAGGACCTAGGGAGTTTTGAGTGGGAAAACATACACCTCACCCTCTCAAGGAAGGTCTTATTCATTCTTTATGCTAATCCATTCTATTGTGGGGTTTCCACAACAGTCTGGTGTCTCTTTATTCCCTCAGATTCACCGAATTCAATAAATTCTATGGATAGATACTCTAAACCGTTATCAATCCTTAATGCTTTGAGCTTCTTTTTAGACTCACTCTCTACCCTACCTTTCCATTTTTTAAAGGCCTGAAAGTTATCATACTTGTGTTTTAGTATATAAATCTAGACTTTCCAAGAGAATTAATCAATTAATGTCACAAAGAATAAGCCTCCACCATGGGAGGTGACCCTAGAAGGATCCCACAAATCAGAATGTACACATTCACGGGGTTTTTAGCCTTATACATAGACTTATTGAAGCTAAATCTTCTGAATTTCCCATATACACAATCCTCATAGAATGGGAAACTGCTGGGAGTGATGTTACTCAAAAACCTTGTTTTTTTGAGTTCACTAAGCCCCTTGGCACTAACGTGCCCTAATCTTCTATGCCAAAGAGTGGTGGAATCAAGTTCCGAATTAGAAGAGGTATTTAACTGACTTCTATGAACCTTACCATCTAACACATAAAGGCCATTGTGAAGGGTTCCTTTAATAACTGTGAGGGATCATCAGGCAACTCTAAGACTTCCACAACTAGACTTAAAGTTATACCCCTTTTGGTCAAGGATTCCTAGAGATGTTAGGTTTCTTTTTAATTCGAGTGCCCACCTAACATCCTCAAGAGATTTAAAAGTCCCATCATGAAGCTCTAATGAAATAGAGCCTATATCCATAATGTGAAATCTCATGTTATTCCCTAGAAATACCTCACCAGATTCAATTTCCCTTAGTTTAGTGAAGAATTCCTTCCTAGGACACACGTGGAATGAGCATCCTGAATCTAGGATCCATTCATCAAATATGGAAATGTCAGAAACATTTAACACATCATTAGTGTGAAAGTACTACTCAACTAATAAGGAATGATCATTACTATTGTCTCTATAATCACCTTTCCCATTAGGGTAGTTCCTCTTAATATGTTCGTGTTGCTTGCATTGAAAACATTTAATAACTTTGTTTTTAGATTTGCATATTTGCTTCTTAGACTGACTAATTTCTTTTCTCATACCCCTTGACTCACTTCTGCCTCTAGAATCACTTCTGTCCCTAACATTTAAAACCTTAGCCTCAATCTTAACACTACCCTTCCTTTGAAGGTCTTTAGAGAGTAAAGCAGATTTAACTTCCTCAAGAGTAAGAGTGTCTTTTCCATACATCATAGAGTCTTTAACAAAATTGAAGGAATCATATAAATATGTTAACAGTATAATAGCCTGGTTATTTTCATCCAACTTAATATCTTTGTTGGATAGATCTAATATAATTTTATTAAATTCATCAATATGCACCTTGACTGCAGTTCCATGGCACATTTTGAAAGTGTATAATCTCATTTTCTTATACAATATACCAACATGGGACTTAGTCATGTAAAAGGATTCAAGCCTAGACCATATACCAGCCATAGAGGACTCATATGCAACTTCTCTTTGCACTTTATCTCCTAAAGATAAAAGTATTAGACTACAGAATTTCCTAAAGGTTTCCTTAGGGACATCAATATAAGTAAGGGAAGTCTGCTCATCAGTGGAAATGGCGGTTATCTTCTTTCAAGAACCAGCAAGGGCATCTATTAGGTCATTATGGTCCAATATGGCTATCATTTTAACTCTCCAGAGATTAAAGTTTTTTTCACCATTGAACTTATCAATATCAAATTTAGTAGAACCCGTAACCAATGTTACTGTAGGCTCTGATACCACTTGTCGGGGTTAAACACTTAAACCCGAAAATACCCAAGACCCACTGTCGCATATGTGGGATTATAATATGATAAGTTTGATTAATCAATTGATTACAAACAAACACATCAAGACTTATTCGCAAACAAATAACTGGAATAACAAAACAAAAAATGCGGAAATATAAAAGAAACAACATATGTAACGTGCTTTGGTCCCTTTGGGACCTACGTGCACGGTGAGAACACCACCCGCGTAACATCTTTCTTCAAAATCAAGAATAACACACAAGGAAATTACAAACTCAAAATAAAAATAATGAAGGACCACAAAAACTATCCGAGGAGGATGAGCTCACTGAACTAGGTGGTAGCGGTGAATCATGTCATGTAGACTCAGCCCCATCAACTCCTGGACGGAATCACGCACACACCCAAAATGGATACAACAAAACACATGATAAAAGAAATTAAATTGCTACAGATCCAAGAATTAATACTGAATCTTGGATACGATTAAATATGGGTCCATATCTGAAACCTTATTGAAGCGTAGTCTTCTGGAACCCAGAACAAAGCTGATTCCCCACTGAGTCTCTACTAGAGACATACCCTGGTTACAAGAGGTGGCACAATCTCGAAAGAGGGGACTGCGGGAGGCTGGGAACCCCTGAATCTCTTCCTTCTTCTCCGCAGAAGCAAAACAGAACCACATAGAGGAGGAAACCCTTGACGAACCAAATGAGTTTACAAAGTGAGAGAGAGCGATCCCCAGAATCAATGTGAAGACAACACAATCAAAGCATGCCAGAGAGTGTCAAGCGAAGGCATGGGATGAAAACTGCGTGGATGGCTTGGATTAAAGGAGGCCATTCGAGTAACCGAAGTGGGAAATCGCATAGGAAAATTGGCACAATGAGATATGGAAGATGACTGTACAACAGATCAAAGGTGAGAGAAGAAACACAACCATGGAAAAAGATGGTCTTCAGATCTCAGTTTATCAATGGTCCAGATCACGAGCCGTTAAAGAGGTAAGGAATTCAAATACACATGATACATAATAACCGGGTAAATGAAATAATAACACAAAATGAAATCCACACGTAAACAATGCCATGCAGAGAACAAATATCCCATAACATAACCCATGAAAATATAATTCCCAAAGTGTGATATAAACAAAGCCTAAAAAAATGGAATTTAAATGCAACATGCCAAGGGGATAAATACTACCGATTAAAACATACCTGGGGTAAAATAATTTTTTGTTGGCTGGATTTTGATTTTTACGTCTTAGATACGATGACGAAGGATTGTAGCAGCTGAGTTGGAGCTTGTTTGAAATGCATTTTGTGGTTTTAAGATTAATATATGATTGGAACAATAGTTTCACGATATTTTTGATGAAAGGTTTACCCTAATAGACGAAAAACATGGAATAATATTTTGGTTTTATGGAGGTTCCCAACAGGTTGGAATTTAAAATAAACAATTTTCTGAAAGATTAATGACAAATTTCTGGTGCAGCTACATCGATATGTGCATTAATTTTATGTACAGAGGGATGAGTTTCTTTAAAATGTGCTAAAGTCACATGGACAATAACAGAAGCCTATAAAGGAATTTTTTTAATGGTTAGTCACCATAGGAGGCGATGAACCGAAGGTCGCGACCTTTCTAAAAAAATAAAAGGTAGTTCCCTAGATTTAAAAAGGGATATTTACTCACAAAATTTGGATTGGGAAAAAAATGGGAGTTGAGGGAGAGGACCGGGAGCAGTAGAATGGCGACAATGAGAGGGTGAATCTCGAGATTGAGGGGAAATCAACTTTGACAAAGAAGATTTATTCCTTTATTTCTTACTTACTCTGTTCTTCTACTGTTTTGATGATTTTATTGAATATATTTATTGTAGTTAACACTATGATCATGTGAAACTACACTTTTTAGGGATTTTAGATTATTATGAATTGATAATTTTTCTATCTATTCGATTTCATTTTCATAATCACACCAGTGCATTTTTCATTCAGTGAAATTCTTTTCGTTCTTGACGAGTATCATTTTTACACTATACTGAGTATCATTTTTCAACGAACATCTTTTTTCATGAATTTGATTTTATGATCATCTTGTTGGATAGTTAATTGGATTGTTTAGATAACTTTAACAACCTTTAGGTGTCTCGACGCACCTTTTTTACAGTCTTTGGCATGATCATGTTTATTGAAATTAAACAGATAAAATCATTTTTAATCAATTCAGGACAATCTGATTCTCTTTAATTCAACTATTTCTAATCTCTCTTTCTCATGTCATTTGTTTCTTTTCCACCATCTCATCATCATTTTATCTTTTCTATTTTCTTTTTTTGGGTACACAATTGTTTTTTCCTTCTCTTTGGACATTATACTCTTGATTACTACTATTTTAGTTGTTAGTAGGTTTTAAAAATAATTAAATGTGTCACTTTTTCAATGACGACGTGATCAAATTTTGGCATCATTTCCAGGGAAGGTGCATGCGACCAACTTAAAAAAAATTCCTAAAAAATTAAATTGTTTCAAAAAAAATTGAAAAAAACATTCTAAAATTTCTTCTATTGAAAACTACTTGTTTCTTTTACTGTCGTGTTGTATATTTGATATTTTTGAACCTAAATTTTATGTATACTATAGAAAGGGATAATTCTAAACTTGAATCGTTAATCCAAAAAAAAATCAAACAATTTTCATCCCTTAAAAAGAAGAATATAATGGAAAATCCAAACCAAATTCCAAATATGGAAATTCTAAGAGATGTAGGGGAAAATACAAATCGAGATGCTCCTCAACATAGGAGTGAAAATACTGAGTTCTAGGCTAAGGTATTTCCTTCTTCCAACCTTTTCAAGTAATCCTTTGTGTATACGGTCATCCCCTACGTCTAGAAATTTTGAAACGAAATAATATCACCTCTCTATGTTACCCTATTTTTGTGGTCATAAAAGTGAAGATTCTCTTGATTTTATTAAATATTTTTATGGAATGGTTCAACAACTTCCTTTGCATGGGTTAAATGAGGAGGATCTTAGGTTGAGAGTCTTCCCATTCTATTTGAAAAGTAAGGCTATGATATGGTTTTAGAATCTAGATGAGGAAATATTTGACACACGAGACCAACTTTTCAATTCCTCCATGACTAAGTTTTATCGTAGGAACACCACTACTATGGTGATATATAAAATCACTAAATTTTTTCAAGATGAGGATGGGCTTTTCCACGATACATGAGACCAATTTAGAGAACAAATTAGACAATGTCTTAACCATAAATTGACTCCCCATCTATCAATGGAGACTTTCTATAATAGTCTCACTCCATAAAGTCAAAATCTTGTTGATTAGTCTTATGGTGGTGATTTCTCAGATATAACAGTGGATGGACTCAAACAATTTTTTAACAAACTCTCACAAAAGCATCAACATAAAATAACAAGGAAGTGAGTTATTCATCGAGCTAAAACTAATCCGCATGCAGCTTTTGTTGATGATAGAGTTATTAGGGAACAATGTTTTCATTATGGGATATACTATCACACCCAAAATTGACATCCAAATTTTTATATTCCCATCCAAAATGATCCTAGTGATCGATTTTTGAACTTTAAATCTTGGAATCAAGGGCCCAATGATCCTTTCTCCAACTATTATAACTATGGTTATAAAAATCACCCCAATATTTCTTAGAGAGAACAAGGTGTGATGAAACCTGCTGTTGTGCATGGTGTCCCAAATCAGCCAACTAAACAATTTCAAAATAATTATGGATCCTCAAATTCCAATTATTATTTATATGGGTTGGTTAGATAGTTGATTTAAATGTTAGATTCACTGCAATCTAGTATCAATAATTCTCAATTTCAACTGGGTCAAATGGATAGGAATTTAGGTGGTAGGGAAAAAGGAAAGTTTCTCAGTACAACCGAACATAATCCAAGGGAAAATGCGATGACTATAACAACATGATCTGGCCTATAAACCCAATAACGGGTTAAGGAAAAACAATATGAGGTAAAAGATAATGAAAATATGAATTTGAGGTTAAAATTCTTGAAAAATAAAAATCTGGAAATCTGTATATAACTGTCCATAATAAAAAAATGTTGAATCTTTACATATTAAAGATTTTTATCCAAGGAAGATGAAGTGGGAGTTAATTAAGGAGGGAAAGAAAAAGGTGATATTTGAGTATGAGGAGAGTAATATACCAGTTTTAAAATATTATTCCCCTCACATCTTTTTCCCTAAAAGAGTTAAAAAGAGTGATGAACCTGAATACTTAAGATTCTAAAAAATGATCAGGTCATTTAGCATTAACATGCCATTTTTTAAAGCCTTGGATAAAATACCATCATTTTTTAAATTCACTAAGAGGTTTCTGGAAAACAAAAATGATTGGATGAAGTTGGATACCATCAATCTCAATGAGAAATGTAGTGTCTTTCTTTTAAGGAAATCTCCTCCAATGTTAAAATACCCTGGTAGTTTTTTTATTCAATGTCGAATAGGAGGAAGTGGTCACCTTAATTTATTATGTTATTTTGGATAAATTATTAATAAGATTCCCCGCTCATTGTTAAAAAATATGGGTCTAATGTATTTATAACAAACATCTGTATTCCTTAAATTTGTTGGTAGGTCACTCAACCATCATTACAGAAGGGTAGATGACTTATTAGTTAGTGTTGGGAAGCTTACATTGCCCATTAATTTTTTTATTATTCATATAGAGTGTGATGAAATGGTTCTAATTATCATAGGTATACCATTCCTTTCTATTAGAGGTGTTATCATAGATGCGTCCAAAGGTAAACTTACCCTCCAAGCTATGGAGAATGTGGGGTAAATTCTATTCTTTGAAAATCCAAATCATGAGGTTAATTGTAACTTCATTGATGTTGCTGAGAATGAGTGCTTTAAAATTGAAGTCAGATTGGAATATGGTTCTTTCCCTCTAGAGGTTACGAAGATTAGAATTCCCATTCCCATTTTGATTATCACTCAAATAGTTATTCCACCTTTTAATACATCTATTGTTAAAGAAACCCATGTACAATAACCAAATCTAGTGTAAGAAAAGAAAATATTTAATTTATATTTTTCTAAGCCTGAGTATGATAGTTTTTTGGCCGATTTTGTCAGTTTGAAAGTGTCTAAAACATGGAAAAATTATGAATTGAGTCCCTCCAAAAAACGTGAGGTTAGTTAACTCGAACAAGTCTATTTTATGGAATGTCTCACTCCTACTATTTTTGAACATGTTCTTGATGTATACCCACATGTTTTTTAGAAATGTACTTCTTTTGTGTCTTCTGTGGACTCTAAATTTTTGGGTGTTCTCTATTTGAATCCTTTAGGTGGGAGCATTCTAATTTGACATTTTCAAAAGCTGATTTGTGCACATTTATTTTTTGTGTTGAGAAGGTTGTAGTGGTTTTTTCACTTTCTATAGAGTTTTTGGAAGCCCAAAGTGTGGGGAGAAACCTTGATAACACTACTGGTTCACTTGAAAAAAATTTCTAACGTGTGTTCTACATTTGTTCCATGATTTTTAAAATCTAAACACTTTTACGATGGTGGAAAGAAATCTTAGTTATGGGTTTTTAATAGAGCTTAAAAAATATTTACTTGAAATTAATGAATTTAAGGTGTTTGAAAAGTGTATTGAATTATTCTCAAATGTAGTTTCATTCACCAATGAAACATTCTAATTAAATGACAATGGATAGATACTTAGGGGATAAAGTCTGGATGAAGACTTAAAATTTAGTGATGTATGGGAGGAAACCCATGAATTTTAATTTTTTATTATCATTTGTTTTGAAATAAATTTTTATCACTCTGTTGCAATACAAATTTGCAGCTACCTTATCTATATTTTTAATGGTCTGTTGGTGTGATTCTAACAAACAGGTTCTTGACTGATTTTCACCACCATGGTAGCTACAAACTTGAGCAACCTATTTCAAGATTCCTTCCTTTCATCTCTAGAAAATCATTCTTGAACTTTAAATTCTGGTTACTTATGTTCTATTGATGTTATTAATATTTTCATGACTTATTATATACTCCCTTTACCGATTTTATATGAAATGTGCATAATTTGTGTGAAATATTAATGTTTTAATATTAAGTATAATTTTTGAGCATTTTTAGAAGTAGTCCAATTGAGTCAATTTACTGTTTTAATAATAACTATCACTATACTAATCCAAATTGTGTGGTTTTTGTTTTTTAGGATTCTTCTTTAAATATAAAAAATTTTATTAGAAGGTACCATGAGCCAATTCTGCCATTTTAAAGGTCAATGATCCTCACATAAGACCAAAGAATCTGTGAAGAAACTGGACTATTCATGAAGATTGATTTACTGGGATACATGCAGAAGTCCAAATTCTATTATTCTCCACCATAGTTTGGGGGACAATTCAAGGAGTCTTGTATAAAAACTTAAGGGCCCAAATCTAAGAACAAGGGGCCCAAATGAAGCTTTAAAATCCATCCCACCATTCTGGCCGAGAATTAAAATCAGTATAGTATGAATGACATATCTCATGATGTAAGCATCCAATCAAGCTGAGATTTTGCAGTGTGAAAGAGGAGATATAGGTGGCCGACTTTGTTAAAGAAATAATTCGGATTTTAAGGCATCTTCCTACTCAAAAACCCTTTCACATTTTGGACTTTAAAAAGACTGGATTGAAATGGACAGTTTAACTTTGTTTAATCAACCGGCCATAACTTTTGATACTTACGTCCAAAGGACTCCAAATTTAGAGAGTAGTCGCCCAACTTTATTATCTACAACTTTGACGAAGGAGATTTCTCAAGATTCAGCTTTCTGAATAGAAAACCTGGCAATTTAAGTGGAGGGACAGATTGAGAATTCAAACAGTCCACTCCTTGGGCTACAAATACTCTCCCCTTCTCTCCTTGAGAGGGGTTGGCATTTCAGAAGAGATGAGAACATATTGGCATGACCAAAGCCTTTCCAAAGTCTTGGGAGGATCTTCCATATTCAAGTTTTCACTTGAGTGACCTTTCCTCCTCTCTTTGTTTTCACTTACTTTTGTGTTCTTCGTTTTTGTAATTTTGTAAGTCCTTTCTTTTGAAATTCTGTTTTAATGCAAGTTTCTTCTTCAATATCTCGTATTCTCATACAACTTCTATAGTTTAATATTTATGTTCTTAAAATAGTTTAAATTCAGTTGAATACCCTTACCTTCTTTTTCTTCCTCATTCAATCGAAAATCTGTTTTTAATTATCATCATCGTTCGTGTGTGTGTGTGTTCGACGCAAAAATATTTTCTTATCCATTTCTTTATCTTATCTTATTAATTTATCATAATAATCATTATAACCAGATTAGTAATCATTTTAATGGATGGTTAAATCTTTAATTGGGGTGAGTTATAATTTAGGTATGTTAAGTGATTGAGAGCTTTTTCTCGACGAATGTTCTTTAAATTAATATTGTGTATGTTGAACTTTATATGTCATGGATTAATGACATGTTTTGTTCAATATGTGGATTCCATGGATTATTGGAACCAAAAATACACTACCATAAACAAGTAATGGTAATGATTAGAAACCTAAGTTAAGTTATGGCTTGGATTAAAGCTTTAACACTTGGGAATTCCGATCAAAATCATCTTGTAACATGGGTGTTAATTTAATGCAATATAAAACAAAGCTCAAGGATATCACAAGCTTAACTACCTAATGATGAACTCACCCCAATCTTTATCAATTTGTTAAATCAAACATCACACATAAATTATTTCATAAGCTCTTCAAACAAACCCCCCAATCAAAATACAATTAACTAAAAATAAACAACTATTACAAAGTATCATCACCGAGGATTTGACCTGAGTGCTGCTATACACATTAGCAGAGCACCGAAACCTTGACTGGTCGATAGGCGACAATCGGCCGTGCGTTTCAAATGGTGTCGTTTCCGGGGATGGTACTTTATGTAGTCATTAGTTTCTGGTTATTGTAAAAAAATATCTAAAAAAAACAAAAATTTAAAAAAAATTGAAAAAAAACACAAAGAAAACCCCATCTTCCTCTTAAAAATCATAAAATGGAAAAAATACAAAGAAAAACTCATCTTCCTCTTTCTTCCAAAATCTCTCTGAATGCCCCGTAGTCTTCCAAACAATCCCTCGGATTTGTTTGACCCTAAAATTGAGCGAACACTTCGCCAACTTAGTATGAACATCAGAGATACTCAAATAATTCAAGAACCAGTCCTCATCCAACCAGTTGAATTTGAAATGGACAATCCTAGGGAACAAACCCTTAAAGAACTCGCTGCCCCTGATATGAATTACCAACCTCTTGGTATTCAATATCCAAACATAGAAGCTGACTTCGAACTCAAATCGGGTTTGATCCATCTTCTCCCTCATTTTCACGGGCAAGCCGGTGAGGATCCACATCTCCACCTTAAAGTGTTCCAAGTAGTGTGCTCTACCATGAAGCCTCAAGGGGTTTCTGAAGAACAAATCAAACTCCGAGCCTTCCCTTTCTCCCTAGCTGGCACTACTAAGTCATGGCTCTACTACCTTCCTCCCGGTTCCATAACTACATGGAATGACATGAAGCGACTCTTCTTAGAGAAATTTTTTCCTGCTTCTCGTACTGCTTCTATCCGAAAAGAAATAAGTGGTATACGTAAATTCTAAAGTGAATCACTCCATGAGTACTGGGAGAGGTTCAAAAAGCTTGTGGCAACCTTCCCACATCACCAAATCCCTGACCAACTCTTGATTCAATACTTCTATGAGGGGTTATTGGCTATGGAGAGAACTCTCATAGATGCCGCAAGTGGCGGTGCCCTTGTTGATAAAACTCCTGCAGCTGCAAGAGATCTCATAAGTAACATGGATGCAAACACACAAAAATTCCATACTCGAGCACATGCTCAAGTCAAAAAATCCCAAGATAATCAATCAATTGAGCCGAACAAGATGACCGAGTGGATGAGTGAACTTATAGGTCTTGTGCGACAGCTAGCTATGGCCACCAAATCCCCAACCTCGTCTTCTCCACAATCAATGTTTCCTGGACCTATGAAAAACTATGGAATCTGCAACTCTCCATCTCATCCAACTGACACATGTCCACAACTTCAAGAGGATCAATACGATTCATCTGGACCAATGGAGCTCAATGCAGTATATGCTCAGCGGAACACCAATCCTCAGCTATCTGGTCAGTTTGTTAGAAACTTCAACCAACCTCACTCTGAGCCCTTCTCCTCTAACTTTAACCAAGGATTGAGGTATGGTAACCCCATTTCTCACCCCCCTCAATTCCCTCCTCAAAAACCAAACCAATTCCAATATGGTCATGGTGGTGGTAACTTCCATCAACCTTATCCTTTTGTTCCTCAACCTCAAAAGAACAATCCTCCTCCTGGATTCCATTATCCTAGTGAGCCTTCCCAATTCCAAAACCAATACAATCGATTTCCCAAGAACCAAAATCAAGGCAATCCCAACCAGGGACAAGCTTCTTCTTCCAAGAAACCATGGGAAAGTGCAGTGGAAGATCTTGCCGCCTTCACCCGTTCTAGCCTTAAAAACATTGAAACTCAAATAGGTCAACTTACATCCCACCTGAGCCAGCAACAACAATTAAATTCTTCCCAACTCCCAGCTCAACCATTACCCAACCCCAAGGGTAATGTAAGTGCAATTGCACTTAGATCAGAAAAGCAACTTGTTATGCCTCAAGATAAATCCTCAAACCCTCCTTTGAATGTTGACCTAGAAAACGAAAATAAAAAGAAACTTGAAAAGGAACCCGAATCCATTCCCTCACCTCCTTCCATTCCACTTAGGAATCCAATTCCTTTTCCTCAAGCTGTTTCTAAACCAAGGAAGTCCTTTAAACCTGATCCTGAAATGCTCGACATTTTTAGATGTGTTGAAGTCAACATTCCCCTCTTAGATTCCATAAAACAAATTCCTAAGTATGCCATGTTTCTCAAGGATTTGTATACCCACAAGAGGCAACTTAGGACCTTCGAAAATGTTTCCACCCAACAGTCTATTCCCATAAAGTGCAAAGATCTAGGGACCTTTACGGTTCCATGAAAAATTGGATGTTCGAACTTTGATGATGCACTCATAGACCTAGGAGCCTCAATTAATTTCATGCCCAAATCCATATTCTCCAAACTTGGTCTAGGTACTTTACACCCAATGGGTGTTGTCATCCAGTTAGCCAATCGAAGCACAGCTAGTCCCAAGGGAATAATTGAGGATGCCCTTATCTGAGTTAATGATCTTATCTTTCCTGTTGATTTCTATGTCCTTGACATGAAAGGTGAGACGACCTCTTCTCGATCTCCCCTAATTCTAGGAAGACCATTCCTCATGACTGCGAGAACCAAAATTGATGTCCATTCAGGCATCTTATCCATGGAATTCGGTGACCAACTGGTCAAGTTTGACATTTTCCAAGACATGCGATACCCATCTGAGGACCACTCTGCATTCTCAATTCATGCTTCTGAGGACACTTCTAAGAGTCAATCGAACCCCAATCCACTGTGTTCTTCGTGTTCTAATGACAAAGGATCTTTTGAAATATGCACTATGATTAACCAAGTCATAAATGGTGATGTTGATGTGGACCTCTCATTAATAGACTCTATCAATCTAGAGGAACTTGAAAACTCTCTTGAATTCCACATCAATTCTGATCTCTACTTCTCCACCTTGGATAGTATTAAGGAAAATGAACCTGAAGCAACTGAAGTCCCTTATTCCATTCCTGAGTTTTCTAGCCCAAAAGTGAAAGATGAGACTGATCTGAAACCTCTTCATGCACACCTGAAATATGCATTCCTCTTCCATGATCACTCATATCCTGTCATTATCTCTGCCACACTTATTGAAACCGAGGAGTCCAAAATTGTTCAAGTGTTAGAGGAAAACAAAAAGGCCTTAGGTTGGACCCTAGATGACATACCAGGAATCAACCCTGCCCTTTGCATGCATCACATCCATCTTGAGGAGTCATCCAAACCAATTAGGCAACCACAAATAAGACTCAATCCACTCATCCTTGAGGTAGTTAGGGAAGAGATCACCAAGCTTCTTCAAGCTGATATTATCTACCCAATTTCTGATAGTGAATGGGTTAGTCCAATTCAAGTTATACCTAATAAGGGTGGGATAACTGTTGTCACAAATGAACATGGAGAGGTAGTCAAAACTTGAGTGAAAAACAAATGGCGTGTGTGCATCGACTATAGAAAATTGAATTCTGAAACATGAAAAGATCACTACCCTCTTCCATTCCTTGATCAAATGATAGAAATATTAGCAGGAAAGTCACAATATTGCTTTCTTGATGGATACCCCGGCTATTTTCAAATCCCAATCTCACCTCAGGACCAAGAAAAGACTACTTTCACATGCCCCTTTGGAACATATGCATATAGAATAATGCCTTTTGGCCTTTGTAATGCTCCTGCAACATTCCTAAGGTGTATGATGAGTATCTTTTCAGAATTCATTGAACACTGCATGGAAGTCTTCATGGATGACTTCACCATTTATGGTGAGTCATTTGAATCTTGTTTGAATTCACTCTCTCTAGTCCTTCAAAAGTGTGTCAAGTGTAACCTTGTGTTAAATTTTAAAAAATGTCACTTCATGGTTGCAAATGGGATTGTTCTAGGGCACATAGTTTCAAAAGATGGTATTGAAGTTGATCTAGCCAAAATTGAAGTGATCCAATCACTTCCTGAACCCACTTCTGTTCGAGACATCCGTTCATTATTCGGTCATACCAGTTTCTATCGGAGATTCATCCAAAACTTCAGCAGGATTTCCCTCCCACTCACTCGGTTTCTCGAAAATGATGTCACTTTTCATTTTGATGAGGTTTGAAAGAGATCCTTCATTGAACTCAAAACTGCTCTTACATCTGCCCCGATAATCCAACCCCCATATTGGTCCTTACCATTTGAGTTAACGTGTGATGCTTCTGATAGAGTCTTTGGGGCTGTTCTTGGTCAAAGAAGAGAAATAATTCCTCATGTCATCTATTATGCCTCAAAAACATTGGATGAAACTCAATCTCACTACACTGTCACTAAAAAGGAACTTTTAGCAGTGGTTTTTTCCTTAGATAAATTCCGGCCCTATCTCTTAGGTTCCAAAATCATAATCTTCACAGACTATTCTGCTATAAAGTTCTTACTCAAGAAAAGTGATTCCAAACTGAGGCTAATAAGATGGAGTCTAATGCTCCAAGAGTTTGACCTTGAAATCAAAGATATACATGGAAAAGAAAACCCTGTGGCTGATCACTTGAGTAGAATTTCTAATTCTTCTCAATCTGAAATCATTGATCCTGAATTCCCCACTGAGCACCTTTCATCTCTCACTCCAAAAATACCATGGTATGCCCGAATTGTGAATTACTTGGTTTCTGGTGTTTTCCCTGAAAAGTTTTCAAAAGAACAAAAAATGAAGTTGAAAAGTGATTCAAAATAATATTTTTGGGAAGAAAATAAACTTTGGAAAACTGGGGCTGACATGGTAATAAGGAGATGTGTCGATGAAAATGAACATTCATCCATATTAAAATTCTATCATTCACTTCCTGGAGGTGGCCACTTTGGACCACAAAGGACCTCCCGAAAGGTCCTAGACTCTGGATTCTTCTGGTCTTCACTCTTCAAGGACTCACATGAGTTCTGTCAATCATGTCCCACTTGCCAAAATTTTGGCACAATTTCCAAGATAAATGAAATGCCCCAAAAGCCTTTAATTTTCTGTGAGATCTTTGATGTTTGGGGCATCGATTTCATGGGACCATTTCCCCCTTCCAATGGATTCTCATACATTATTCTTGTGGTCTATTATGTTTCAAGGTGGGTTGAGGCCAAACCCACTTGGAAGGATGATTCTCATACTATTAGTGAGTTCCTAAAGACCCACATCTTCCAAAGATTTGGCACACCACATGCCTTGATCAGTGACTTAGGAACCCATTTTTGTAATAGAACCATGGATGCTCTTCTGAAAAAGAACGGGGTTTTACATAAAACTTCAACTGAATATCACCCTCAAACAAATGGCATGGTTGAAATCTCTAATAGAGAAGTGAAAAGGGTACTTGAGAGAATTGTTAATCCCACCAGAAAAGACTGGCCTGAGAGACTTGGTGAAGCCCTTTGGGCTTATCGAACTGCCTATAAAACACCCATTGGGATGTATCCTTTTAGGATAGTTTTTGGTAAAGCGTGTCATTTACCAGTTGAAATCCAACATAAGTCTTTTTGGGCTGTGAAAACCTGTAATTTTTATTGTGAAAAATCTGGTGAAGAAAGATTGTTGCAATTGGCTGAACTGGAGGAACTTTGACTTGAATCCTATGAGAATTCCAATCTGTACAAAGAGAAGGCTAAGGTACTCCATGACAGACACATCCTGAGAAAGGTATTTCAAGAAGGTGAAAAGGTAATGCTCTTCAATTCTCAATTCCGACTTCACCCAGGTAAGCTTAATTCTCGTTGGGAAGGTCCTTTTGTTATTACTAATGTTTACCCATTTGGTGTAGTGCAAGTCCAAGACCCCTCTTCCAAAAGGACATTCACAGTTAATGGACATTGGTTAAAGCATCACTATGAGAGGAAACACAATACTGGATCATCATCTACTTAGATTTGGATACTAAAATTCTCCAGTTAACCCACCACCAAATGGAGACGACGATCCACCAAATCTAAACAAGGGGGCACATCTTTCCCTTTAACTCTCTCTCTCTCTCTTCCTCTCTCTACCTCTTTCTTCTTTTTCCTCTCTCTTTAATTTTTTTACCAATTTCTTTATCAAAACATTTCTTTTTCACTTTCTCTTTTGTGTGGGTGTATCTTTATAAAAAAACAAAAAAATATAAAAACCTAAAAAACTAAAAAAACCAAGAAAACAATCACTTAAAAAAACAAAAAAATTAAAGAGTCATGCTTACTCACCATCGAGTTTTGAAATTTTGTCCAACTATTTTGGGGAGTTAACAGACATGTTTTCATCTCAAAAATTTTGTATTTTCATCATGACTTTGGATAAAGAATTTTTTGTCAAAATTAACAATTTTTGAATGCTCAATTTTTGATTTGGAAAATGCTTTTCCCAAACCGTGAGGAACAACATTTGATTTCATGCCAAGGCCACCTATGACCATCTTTTCAAAATGTGTGTTTTCACCCCCATTTGTGAGTCTTGAGTTTTTGGACCTTCGATCTGAATTTGCTGCCTTAGTGTGCATTAATATGATAGAGGCATTTTATGAACCACTTCAGAATCACAATAGCCAAATAGCCTCCCATTTCCCTTACATTAATCCTCCTTTTGAAATCCCCTTAAAGCCTATGAAAACCTTTTCTTTGATATCCACATTACAAGCCCAATACCTTTTCCCACCCAATATCAACATGGATTTTCATTGCATATTTTTTTGAAATTTAAGTGTAGGGGTAATGGATTTCATTGTTTGGGTACCCTATTATTGATTTTCAATGAGTTATCATCTGCTTGAGGGTAAGAATACATTTCAATGTGGGGGAGAGGTTTTCATTCAGTGTGTTTTGGGGAATGTAATGTACTTCTATTTATGTAATTTTGTAAATGTTTTTGACAAGTGTTCAAAAAAAATCAAAAATGATGAAAAAAAATCAAAAAAAAAATGCAAAAATGAGTTGTGTCTTGGGTAGGTCAAAAATCACTCTTTATCAACCTTTTATCTTGTTATAACTGTTACAATTAGTTTTATGAGGAGATCAAACATGGGTTGGGATATGAGTGTGAGATCTGTTTCAAGGTCAACTTTCGAAGAAACAAAGAAAAAAAAAGAAAAAAAAGAAAACTTGCATTATATTATTATATCATTGGGAGAAGTTTTGTGGTTTGTAAATATTTTATCTTCTCGCCCCCTTCATATTTTCTTCCTCTATTGTGTGTTTCTTCACACAATCATTCCCTTGTAAATATGTGTTTTCATTTCCTTCCATGTTTTATTTCAAAAAAAAGTGCATTGCTTTTTCTATGTTGGTGTTTTACCCCTCTTCGTCTCTCTTGGACATTATATTCCTACCATCCCATAGCCACAGAAAAACCCCTTAAAAAGACCTCTTGATTCTTTTTCACTTTGGATAGGGATTGGAAGCTGAGACCTCTTTTCAAACTCTAAGATTTTCACTTTTGGTTGGTGAAAGAGTGAACCTCCACAAATGAATTTTATCATCTTGAGAGGTGTGAGTTTTGAGTGTCCACATTTTCCTTTTCTAAATTTGAGCATGAAAAAATGAATTAGTTTTGGAACATTGTTTCTGTAACAACTTGTGGTGGAATTCAAAATGGATGAGTGAAATAGTCTAAACCTCCCATGATTAGAGAAAACAAAATTTTAATATTTATTGGTGAGTGAAAATGATTTTGTCATGTTTTTATATTTGTTGCACATGAGGACATGCACGAAACTAATTGTGGGGGAGTTGATGTTATTAATATTTCCATGACTTATTATATACTCCCTTTACTGATTTTATATGAAATGTGCATAATTTGTGTGAAATATTAATGTTTTAATATTAAGTATAATTTTTGAGCATTTTTAGAAGTAGTCCAATTGAGTCAGTTTACTGTTTTAATAATAACTATCACTATACTGATCCAAATTGTGTGGTTCTTATTTTTTAGTATTCTCCTTTAAATATAAAACATTTCATTAGAAGGTACCATGAGCCAATTATGCCATTTTAAGGGTCATATGGTCCTCACAAACAAGACCAAAGAATCTGTGAAGAAACTGGACCATTCATGAAGATTGATTTACTGGACTACATGAAGAAGTCCAAATTCTATTATTCTCCACCATATTTCGGGGGAAAACGCAAGGAGTCTTTTATAAAAATTTTAGGGCCCAAATCTAAGAACAAGGGGCCCAAATGAAGCTTTAAAATCCAGCCCACCATTCTGGCCGACAATTAAAATCAGTATAGTATGCATGACATATCTCATGATATAAGAATCCAATTGAGATGATATTTTTCAGTGTGAAAGAGGAGATATAGGCGGCCTACTTTGATAAATAAATCATTTGGATTTGAAGGCATCTTCTTATTCAAAAACCCGTTCACATTTTGGACTCTAAAAAGATGGGATTAAAATGGACAGTTTAACTTTATTTAATCAACCAGCCATAACTTTTGATCCTTACGTCCAAATGACTCCAAATTTTGAGAGTAGTCAGAAAAATTTATTATCTACAACTTTTAAGAATTATATTTCTTGATATTTGGCTGTATGAATAGACAACTTGGCGATTCATGTGGAGGGACAGATTGAGAATTCTAACAGTCCACTCCTTAGGCTATAAATACTCTCCCCTTCTCTACTTGTGAGGGGTTGGAATTTCAGAAGAGAGGAGAACATATTATCATGACCAAAGACTTTCCAAAGGCTTGGGAGGATCTGACATACTCAAGTTTTCACTTGAGAGACCTTTCCTCCTCTCTTTGTTTTCACTTACTTTCGTGTTCTTCGTTTTTGTAATTTTGTAAGTCCTTTCTTTTGTAATTCTGTTTTAATGCAATTTTCTTCTTCAATATCTCTTATTATAATCCACCTTCTGTAGTTTAATATTTATGTTCTTAAAATAGTTTAAATTCAGTTTAATCCCCTTCCCTTCTTTTGCTTCCTCATTCAATCGAAAATCCGTTTTTAATTATCATTATCATTCGTGTGTGTGTGTGTTCGACGCAAAAATATTTTCTTATCCCTTTCTTTATCTTATCTTCTTAATTTATCATAATAATAATTATAACAAGATTAGTAATCATTTTAATGGCTGGGTAAATCTTTAATTGGGGTGAGTTATAATTTAGGTATGTTAAGTGATTGAGAGCTTTTGCTCAACGAATGTTCTTTAAATTAATATTGTGTATGTTGAACTTTATATGTCATGGATTAATGACATGTTTTGTTTAATATGTGGATTCCATAGATTATTGGAACAAAAAATACACTACCATAAACAAGTAATGGTAATGATTAGAAACCTAAGTTAAGTTATGGCTTGGATTAAAGCTTTAACACTTGGGAATTCTGATCAAAATCATCTTGTGACATGGGTGTTAATTTAATGAAATATAAAGCAAAGCTCAAGGATATCACAAGATTAACTACCTAATGATGAACTCACCCCAATCTTTATCAATTTGTTAAATCAAACATCACCCATAAATTATTTCATAAGAACTGCAAACAAACCCCCCAATCAGAATACAATTAACTAAAAACAAATGACTATTACAAAGTATCATCGCCGAGGATTCGACCCGAGTGCTGCTATACACATTAGCAGAGCACCAGAACCTTGACCGGTCGATAGGTGACAATTGATCGTGCGTTTCATCTATATTTCCAATATTTTAGGTATTTTATCTTGGTGCCCAAAATTATTGCTCTTGAAAATTACAAAGGAGTATTTTTTTGCAATAATGTGAAAATATTCTTCGTACCAGGGGAGTACTTATTTTAATTATTTAATTTTTTATGTTTCCAATTTTTTTTGTTCTCTCCTGATCGTTTTTGTTAATACTTTATGTAAATTAATTCATGAAATTTTTTCTACATGCGGAAATTATTGTTTAATATCTTGGTCATTGCTACTTTAGTCATCTAGTATGTTTCTTTAAAAGTGCATGTGCATGAAATTTTATCTCTTCACATGAAAATAATTTTTTAAATTAAAATATGAAAGCATGACTCATTCTAAATTTCCTTTTTTTTGTGATGAACTACTTAGTTTTAGCCAACATTATTCTTCTTCATGTTGTGACTACTGTTTTGTGTGGAATGTTTTTTTGAACTTCATTGTGACCCCAAAACATTAATCATTCACTACATAATTTTCAAATCTTTTTAAACTTAAATTTTCATAATTGTTCTTCTACATTGAATTAAAAAATGAGTATATTGATGGGTTTTAAGTGTGGGGGAGAGATATTTAATTGTAATTGACCTGTTTTCCACTGTAACTCCATAACAAAACCCTAATTGTTTTTGAATTTTTTTAAGTATTACATAGGAATTTTCACCAAGTGAAAAGTTTTATCAACTTTGAGGGTTGTGATGAAACTTTGAGGAGATTAATCTCTATTAACATATGGATTTTATTGAGTAAATCATTTTTCATTTCCTCTTGAGAAAAATGGATTTCAATTAAATATTGGGAAAATGTCATAAGAATTTTATTTACTTTAGACTTTTAAATTTGAATCTAACTCTTAAGATATGTATCCAAATGAATTAATAAATGAAAATCCTAATCCAGGTTGAACTTATTCGTTCACTCTTTTTATTCATTATTCATCAAACATTAGGATGAGGAATTTATTCCACCAATAAATTTCCACTCCACCCCATCCAAAGGTGTGTCTATTTATTGTGACTTCTTAAATTATGTGAGTCTATTAACCTAGAGGTTAAGAGAAGTTTGGACTTTTAGTTGGATAAAAATTGACTTTTGTTAAATTATCGTTAAAATTTTAAATTTAAATAATTCTTTTAAAAAAGTAACCGATTTTTCACTCAAGAAATTTAATTTGAGGGGGAAATAATTTTTCACTACTTGAGAGAATTATTGAGGGAAAATCTCTATGAAAATAAATTCTTTACGGTATTTTAATTTTTCCATTTTGAGATTTATTTCCTACCATTGAAAGTAACTAAAGATTTATTGAGGATAAGCAATGCCTTAAGTGTGGGGAAATTTGATGTGGTCTTAAATTGATACTTTTTTTCTACATCTCTTTTGTTGTCAAATTATATATTTAATGTTTAATTTAACATTAATCTGGTTAATAATGTATTTTCGGTTTTTATTTTATAGAATTAGATAACTAATGTATTTATTATTAATTTTTTTTTTGTTTTTTTTCATTAAATCATATAATTTTTCATTCTTTTAAATATTAATTAATGTGTTATTTATTAATTAGTTTTGTTTAAATTTTAGTTTTCAATTATTTCTTAGTGTCTAGTATTATTTTATGTTTTGTGGACTTAAAATTTTATTCCCATTGTTATTTTATTTTTATTATATAAATAAATTAATTTTTGTTTAAATTATAATTAAGTTTATTTAATTAATGATTTAATAATATGAACATTTATTTATAATTCATCATTTTATAATTTTTATCTTTTAATTAATTATTTTGATTATTTTATGTGTTTTTTCAATCTTGTGTTGTTTTAATAATTTAAATATCCATTATGAGTTTATTTTAATATACTATTAATTTATTTTGTTTCACTGTTATTTGAAACATAATACTTAATAGATTTGAATCAACAATGAATTGTAGTTTAATATAATTTTGATTGAGTAGAATTTTTATTAATTATTCATCTACCTAAGAATATATCTTTCACTATGAAATGTCAGAAGATAATTTAATTACTTACGTAAGAGAATTTCTCTTACGCGAGACTGATCAAAACAATGGAATACCAAATCAGTGGTTTTAAAAATGAAGAACCTGAGATTTGATTCCCCCCCCCCCCCCGCAGGTGGCTAGGGTGGCGAGGGGGAATGGGGTATGGGGCGACAGTCATGGGGTTGATTCCCCAGACCTTGTTTTATTATAGAGTGTATTGTAAATAGATCCCACCTTTTAATAACCGGATATTTGAATAGGAATTCAAAACCTAATGAGGCCGACCGAACCCTACCTGATTTCTCTATTCTTCTCACTAAAGAGAAAACGGAAGACAGCCCAAGGTTGAAGATATATGAAACCCTATAATGACCAGTTGTCTGAATCTAACACTATGAACAGGGTCGCAATCGGCCAGATTCCAACTGAGTGAAGATCACCAATTGAAGTGACCAATAACATTGAAGCCACACCAATCTCGCTAGATCTATAGAATTGAGATCATGCTAATTCCTTTTTATGGGTTGTTTCCCATCGAGCTTGTTGATACGATTCAGTTGACGAATTGGGCACCGAATATTATTAACATATCCAAGCTTCCACCTTGGTTGAAGATTAATAAAATTGATCTCGTTGGTTATTGAAGATGAAGGCACCAAGATTGAGGATTTGAAAAATGAGAGGGAAGATTTAAGGAGATATGTAAGGAGTCATGGTCATAGATTCAAGGTAACGATCACTAATTCAGATCTTGGATTTGAAAATTGATAACTACATGAGTTTATCGATTATGATCCAAACCAAATCTGTTCGACACTGGGATTTTGAACCAACATTGAGATTCTAATTTTTTTCGATCTTTTAATTTGAGTTGGTTTAGTCTGAATATGAATATTGTTGCTTGTTGATCTCTATTGCAGGGATGTCTGTAAAAGACGACCTGTTCGTGTTTTCCAGTAATGGATTATGAATTCATTGAATACCCAATATGGTAATCATATTGAAGGTGATGCATGATTTAGGTGAATTGAGGTGTTTCTTGATAGATGTTTTAAGACCTTTTTCATGTTTAATTACTTCAAACCAGTTCATCTGAATTCACTAATGTTAAATCTAATCGATTCTAACATACAAAAGCTAGAAGAATTTTTTGATGGTTCAATTTTGATTTTTAGGTCTCAGATATGAAGAAGAAGGAATATAGTAGACGAGTTGGATCCCATTTGAATTACAGTTTTTGGTTTGAATATTAATGTGTGATAGGAATAATAATTGGATGAGATTTTGGGTGATAGGTTTACCCACCTATACTAAAACTATAGACTGATCTTGTAGTTTTATGGAGGTTTCCAGCTGGTTGGAATTTAAAATAAATAATTTTCTAAAAAATTTATGGGCAATTTTAGGTGCATTAGTCTCGGTATGTGCATTAATTTTTTTTTGCAGAGGCATCTGTATTTTCAAAATTTTCTACAGTTACATGGACAGTGATAGAAGGCCAGAAAGAAAGTTTTTTATTGGTTGGTCACTAAAGGAGGTGGTGAAATGGATTTGTGATCCTACTGAAAAAATTAAAGGTATTTCCCTGGATTTAAAATGGGGTATTCATCCAAAAAACTAGAATTGAACAAAAATAGGATTCAAGAGTGGGAGCAGATCAGGAGTAGAAAAACAATGATAAAGAGATAGAGAAGCTCGAGATGGAGGGGAAATCGACTTTGACATATAATATTTATTCCTTTATTTCTTTAATACTCTATTATTTTGTTAATATGATGAATTTATTGAATATATTTTATGTAGTTTTCACCCCAATCATGATGTGATAAAATTTTTAGGGATTTCAGATTATTATGCATTGATAATTTTTCAATCTGTTCGATTTCATTTTCATAATCATGTCAGTGATTTTTTTATTCATTGAACTTCTTTCCATTCTTGATGATTATCATTTTTACACTATACAAAGTACAAATAGAAGATGATAATGAATCCATTTTCTTTGAATATCATCCAATGTACTGAAAATTGGAAAAGGGTGATGTGTCTCTTTTCCTTCAACGAACAAATTTCTTCCTAAATTTGATTTTCCAATCATCTTTTTGGAGAAATAATTGGATTATTTAGAGTAATTGAATGACCGGTAGGTGTCTCAATGCATCTATTTCACAGTCTCTATAATGGTTGTGTTTATTGAAATTAAATAGAGAAAAGAATTTTTAATCAATTATTGAAAGCCAGATTCCGTTTAATTCATTTTCTTCCAATCTCTTTTTCTTATCCCTTTTGATTCTTTTCCACTATCTCATCATCATTTCCGCTTTTCAGTTTTTTTTGTTTGTTTTATTTTTTTTGGTTTCACAATTCTTTTATCCTTCTCTGTAGATATGATACTCTTACTTACCCCTATTATAGTTTTTAGTAGGTTCTAAAAATAATTTAAATTTTCACCTTTTCAATGAAAATGTGATCAAATACCACATATTTTTAGGTGGTATAAGAAATAATAAATTGAAAGAGGTTGGGTAAGAAAATTACCTCTTTTTAAAGTGTCTTATTTTATATCCCATATGAAAGACCTTTGGAATGGAATTTTAAAAATAAAATATCCTCTAATTCATGGATTGGGATGTTTAGAAGAAAATTGGAATGGGTTTTGTGGAGTTTTATAGCTCAAAATTGTGTAAATAAATGAGAGAAGAGGTGTCCTTTTATAAGTTAGGGGAGAGGAATTATTGGAATTTTTTAAAGTATTAAATTAAATTTCATGTTGACATGGTTCCATATTGCTAAAATTCAAATAAAGGATGATTATGAGTTAAAAAGCTATCATCCAATAAAATTTGGAAAACTCGAGGTGATTTTTTACACTTATATCTTTATTTTAACCCCTATTAACCCATTTTTCAATTATCATGATATCAATATTTTTACACATTAGGTGTCAAGAAAGTCACTATAAATAGAAATGTGGCCCATAAATGGACCATGGTTTAAATTATAAACCATATACCATTCACATGGTTTATTATAGGATTTTTATGAATTATGAATCATTTTATAAAATATTAATTAATATAAAATATCATTAATGTCATTTTTTGGAAATTCATAAAATATTATAATATAATACAGGTTTAAATCTTGTAAAATGGTTCAAAAAATGATATTTATTCACACATATGGAGTATATTGTCTAAATATAATCATCGAAGAAATTTTTTAATGGTGTAGATATCATTTTAAACATTATCTCTTTTATTAACCCCTTTATTAACCATTTTTAACCTTAAATGCGGTAATGACAATTTCAATCTTAAAGGGTTATAATTCTAATTATATTATTATAATTAGATCATAAATGAAAAAAATATGACATTTTAGAACATTTTTAATACTATTTTATGTATTTAAATATTTTTATGATTTTTTGATAATTTATTAAAATATTTTTCATTTAAGAAAATATCATTAATTCTATTTTTTATAATAGTAATTTAATTTGAATTTAATGACACCAATATTGTAATAGAACTAAAATAGAAATATTTAACCATATATAATATGTTAAATTAATATATAAAATTATTATTTATCTTTAACTCATACAAACAATATTTATTGTAGAGTTTTTAAGATTATATACATGATTTTTCTACTGCTTGCATAAGAACTGTGTCAACCTTGTTTAATCATTGAAGATAAATATTTCATCACTAATTTTTTTAAAAAATACTACAATAAAAAAAATTAGTTCATATATCAAATGACCATTTAGAACCTATCTTATCATCTATTTATCCTTATGTAAAAATTTTAGAGATATACAAGTTAAGTGAGTGACATTTTGGAATTTTTTTACTGAAAAAATATAAATATCATTATAAAGAGAAAATTGAATAAAAATGAAATTAATTCTATTTTGGGATAGATATGGTTGAATTTATTCAATGAAATTAATTTAAGGAAAGTGTTTGGTTGATTATAAGACGTTATATCTTGGTTTTAACCATGATTTACCTATTTTACTCGTACTGAGGTGAAAATTATTTACCATGATTATTATTCATAATAAAAAAAATAAAGAGGGGAATATATAAAAAATTTGAAAATACGTATTGAAAATAAGTACCAATTTTAAAAAAAATCAATCTATAAATTGCATAAAACATTTTTAATATAAATTCATAAAATTTGATGAAAAATTATTTTTAGTAAAATGAATTTTTAAGCATAAAAATTAACTTATATCAAAATCATGAAAATATATTATTAAAATGGAATTAATAAGAGAATTAAATGGGTCATATTTAACTTCAATACCAAAAAAAAATATAATTTTACTTTTAAGATACTTTATTTAACAATAATAATTGAAAATATTTGAATACTCTATATTTTTCACCCTTCATTGACTAATCAATCATTTTAGAAAAATCCCAAAATTTCATCATAATAGAATTATGGTATTCTGATTTCAAAAATATGTTCATTTTGTAAAATAAAATTTCTAAAAGTGGCATAAATTTGTTATAATTTCCATGAAAAAAATGTAATATGAATCACTTTTGAAGAAAATGAATTTTTGAATCATAAAATGACTTCACTAGAAATGTGTGCTTATTTCCTAATAATTACTAATCAATTTTGTATTATATAGGAACATTAAACAATTATTTCATAATTCATTTACTATAAGGACTCGACCTTATTACATAAATAATCTTGAATTTAGTCAAGAAAACACTTCCTTTTACATTGAGAGTCTTTTCAAGTTTAGAGATTTAGAGAATTGGGACAATACACTCATAACGTAACACATTATTACAGAGTAGATACCATAAAAAAAATTTCCATTTTTTTTTTCAAAAAACATAAACATGACTTCTTGGAAATTCTTCAACATTTAACATGGCTTCCTTATTTTTCTTACACATCCATTAACTTGTGAAAATCATTTAAAAACTTGGGATGATAACGAAAGATCAGTAAGGTGTGAAAAAGAAGGAAAGAGCACATTAGTCCTTGAATACTCGTAACGTATGAAAACATTTTCAAAAGACATGCTTGTAACCCATATATACTTACTTCGTGTAACATGAGATTTACACAAGATCCACACAAACATGAGAGCATAAATATAATCATAAAGTTATCTTGGGGAATTACTTACATAATCTTGTAACCATTCTTGGTTACCTTATATTTTGTAACCCTTATGGCTACCTTACTTTGTGTAACCATCGTAGTTACACATGGAGTAACCATATGGCCGACCTCCAACTTACTCATACCCAATGCATTGGAGGAAGATATAGGTCCCACCCTTTATCATAATCAATTCCCAAGAACCAAAATATATCCATACAACATGAATAATATCATAAAGAAATTAATTTTGAGTTTTGTAAAACATAATTAAAAAAGAGGATTTTTTAAGAAAATCCCCTTATAAATACCATAAAATTGAAAAGAGACTTAATAGAGTGGATGAAGTATGTATATATACTGTAAATACACATAATAAAACATAATATAAAGATAAACCATAACACCAACAATTTAAATATCACATAAATAATGAAGTAGAAGGTTAACCCAAAGAATGGAAATCGAGTTAAGAATTCCCTTACAAAAATTCGACAGTCTAACAGCTACACAACATGGTTTTAGAAAATATTAAAAATAGAGGGGACAAGGGTCACCCATCCAGAAATTAATCATAATATAGAGTAGATCAAGAATAAGAAGTAAATAAGAACATGGTATGGAAACTTGAAAGTTATACCACATAAAAGAGAACTTGAATGGGAAAAGAAAGAAATTGAGAATTTTCTTACCTTGTAGAGTAACCCTTAGAACTTGAAGGTTGGGACCTTGGGGGATTGAGTAAACCTTGGTAGGACTAATATGAAGGTAAAGAGGCGATAGCTTCGTTGAGGGAGAATTGGGAATGAATTCAATGAAGGTACGGGTTGGTATTTATAGGAAAAGTGAGGGATTATTTTAATAATTTTCAAGGGACACCTCATGAGTGGTATTTTCAAAACCATGGACTTGCCCATGGTATTTGCCCATGTTATAATCCACTTGGGACACCTCAAATCTTATTTAACTATACACAAGTCGAACAGATTTATGACATCATAATTATATCATTAATGATGTCATTAACACACCGAAACTAAAAACTGTATTTTTTTACTATTCACCGAAAAATCAACTGTTTCAGAAAAATTCCCAAAATTCACCCTAACCATTTATCGACATGTAGATTTCAAAAATGAAGTCCATTTTTTGAAAATAATTTTCTAAATAATTTTAATTTAATTTTTTTTTTAAATAAAATCATACTTAATTAAAAAATTATTTATTTAAAAACTATAACTGCTTTTATATCACATTGAAAAATTAATCAAGATGTCATTATCTTAAATCCTTAAGAAAATAAAATAATAATACAATTTACTATTCAGTAGGGTCATATTACTATTCATATTACTATTCATAAGGCTGTGTTACTATTCACCAAAAAACAAGTTGGTTCCAATAGACTCCAAATAACATACTGAACACAATTGTAGATGATAGTTTCTTGAAATTTGAAACATAGAAGTTGAAAAATTATGTTTAAAGGCTAGTTATAAATATCTACTTAAAACAAAGTTTCATGAATTTCTATTTATTTTTAGAAAAACTTGGGGTATTACAATATCCCCACCTTCTTGAAATTACGTCCTCGCAATTTTATTTACTTATTAAACAACTGAGGGTATTTTTCTCTCATAGTATTTTCAGACTCCCATGTTGCTTCTTCAACCATGTGGTTTCTCCACAAAACCATTACCTGGTGGATTACCTTATTCCGCAGTACTTGTTCCCTTCGATCAAGAATCTGAACTGGTTTCTATTCAGAAGAAAGGTTCTCTTCCAGCTGAACTGCTTCTGGGCTCAAGACATGTGATGAATCTGGAACATACTTTCTCAACATCAAAACATGAAAAAAATTGTGTACCTGAAACAAACTCGGAGGCCAAGCTACGCGGTATGCAACTGTTCCAACTTTCTACAAAATTTTAAAAGGACCGATGAACCGTGGACTTAGCTTCCCTTTCTTACTGAAACACATCACACTTTTCTAAGGAGGCACTACTAAAAAAAAGGCCATTAGAGACTGCCATTGGCGGTCGCTAATGCCCTATAGCGACCGCCCAGCGATCGCCATTGGCGGTCGCTTCTGCTCCGTCGCTGCAGGGCTTTAGCGGCCGCCAATGGCGGTCACTATAGGTGGCCGGAATGACGCCTTAAGCGACCGCCTGGCGGTCGCTGTAGGCTGACTCACAGGCACCATTAGCGACCGCCATTGGCGGTAGCTAATACTGCCCGGACGGCAGGCTAAAGCGACCACCAATGGCGGTCGCTAATGCTGCATGGCAGGCAGGCTATAGCGACCGCCAGAGGCGGTCGCTAAACTTGAAATTTTTTTTTAAAAAAAAATTCATACCATAATAAATAAATAAATATATATATATATTTATTAAATCACATATATATATATAAAATAATGAAAATATTGATATATATAATATTAAATAAAATATGTATATTTATTTATTAAATAATATATATATATATATATTAATGAAAATATTTATATATATAATATTAAATAAAATATTTTTCATTTTTTAAATAAAATGTACAAATTGTGTTTTTTTCTTCACGGTGGAAAAGCAGACATAAAACAAGGTAACAATCATAAAAAATGGAAAATAATTAAGCGCACGCAACACTTAAAGAACGCATAATGAGCCATACTGCGCAGACCGCACGTCCGATTGGTGTGCCGTCTGCGCGTACACGTCACGAATAATAATTAGACTGTTTTCCTGTGATTTCAGGTCAATCCGATGTGGTCCGCTATGATTTTGAGCGTGAGACGCCCGTTTTGGCCGTTTATGACACCGGAACGGCGTTCCCGGTGACTGCGGGCACACGGTGCGGCCGATTGACGTGACGTCTGCTCTACCACATCAAAATTTACTCACCCTTTGATGTAGTTTGATTTCAGGTCATTCGGACCTCATTCGGCCCGTTTGGACCCCCCCCCACGCGCGTTTATCAAGCGCGCGCCACACTTAAAGAACGCATAATGAGCCCTACCGCGCATACCGCACGTCTGATTGACGTGCCGTCTGCGCGTACACATCACGAATAATAATTAGATTGTTTCCCTGTGATTTCAGGTCAATCCGATGTCGTCCGCTATGACTTTGACCGTCAGACGCCCGTTTTGGCCGTTTATGACACTGGAAACGCGTTTCTGGTCACCACGGTCAAACGACACATCTGATTGATGTTCCGTCTTCTCGAACACGTCAAAATTCACTCACCCTTTGATGTCGTCTGATTTCAGGACATTCGGACCTCTTTCGGCCCATTTTGACCCCCCAACGCGCCATTTCAGCGCGCGCCGAGCTGCTGAAAACGACGCATTCGGTCGTGCCGTGCGCACCGCACGTCCGATGGACGTGAAGCCTCCTCCTGCATCTCAGGAATAATATTACTATCGTTCTCGTGCGGTTTCAGGTTTTTCGGAGCACGTTTGCTCCGAATTCGACCGCCGCACGCCGTTTTGGTGTTTTGTGACTCTGAAAACGCGTTTCCGGCCTCCGCGGTCAAACGGAACCTCTGATTGACGTGCCGTCTATTCGACCATTTCACAATTCACGCAACAGATGTTGTCATGCGGTTTCGTGGCATTCGGAGGTCGTTCGGGTGGTTTTGACCCCCCAACGCGCCATTTCAGCGCGCGCCGAGCTGCTGAAAATGACGCATTTGGTCGTGCCGCGCGCACCGCACGTTTGATGGACGTGACGCCTCCTCATGCATCTCAGGAATAATATTCCTATCGTTCTCATGCGGTTTCAGGTCTTTCGGAGCACGTTTGCTCCGAATTCGACCGCCGCACGCCGTTTTGGTGTTTTATGACTTCGGAAACGCGTTTCAGGCCTTCGCAGTCAAACGGAACCTCCGATTGACGTTCCATCTGTCCGACCATTTCAAAATTCACGCAACGGATGTTGTCGTGCGGTTTCGTGGCATTCGGAGGTCGTTCGGGTGGTTTTGACCCCCCCAACGCGCCATTTCAGCGCGCGCCGAGCTGCTGAAAACGACGCATTCGGTCGTGCCGCGTGCACCGCACGTCCGATGGACGTGCCGCCTCCTCCTGCATCTCAGGAATAATATTCCTATCGTTCTCGTGCGGTTTCAGGTCTTTCGGAGCACATTTGCTCCAAATTTGACCGCCGCACGCCGTTTTGGTGTTCTATGGCGCCGGAAACGCGTTTCCGGCCTATGAGGTCAAAAGGCACCTCCGATTGACATGACGTCTGCCCGACCATTTCACAATTTACGCAACGGATGTTGTCGTGCAGTTTCGTGGCATTCGGAGGTCGTTCAGGTGGTTTTGACCCCCCAACGCGCTATTTCAGCGCGCGCCGAGCTGCTGAAAATGACGCATTCTGTCGTGCCGCACGCACCGCATGTCCGATGGACGTGCCACCTCCTCCTGCATCTTAGGAATAATATTACTATCGTTATCGTGTGGTTTCAGGTCGTTCGGAGCACGTTTGCTCCGAATTCGACCGCCGCAAGCCGTTTTGGTGTACTATGGTTCCGGAAACGCGTTTCCGGCCGCCGCGGTCAAACGGCACCTCCGATTGACGTGATGTCTGCCCGACCATTTCACAATTCACGCAGCAGATGTTGTCATGCGGTTTCGTGGGATTCGGAGGTCGCTCGGGTGGTTTTGACCCCCCAACGCGCCATTTCAGCGCGCGCCGAGCTGCTGAAAACGACGCATTCGGTCGTGCCGTGCGCACCGCACATCCTATGGACGTGCCGCATCCTCCTGCATCTCAGGAATAATATTCCTATCATTCTGGTGCGGTTTCAGGTTTTTTGGAGCACGTTTGCTCTGAATTGGACCGCCGCACGCCGTTTTGGTGTTCTATGGCGCCGGAAACGCGTTTCCGGCCGCCGCGGTCAAACGAAACCTCCAAATGATGTGTCGTCTGGCCGACCATTTCACAATTCACGCACTGGATGTTGTCGTGCGGTTTCGTGGCATTCGGAGGTCGTTCGGGTGGTTTTCACCCCCCAACGCGCCATTTCAGCGCGCGCCGAGCTGCTGAAAATGACGCATTCGGTCGTGCCGCGCGCACCGCACGTCCGATGGACGTGCCGCCTCCTCTTGCATCTCAGGAATAATATTCCTATCATTCTAGTGCGGTTTCAGGTCTTTTGGATCACGTTTTCTCCGAATTCGACCGCCACACGCCGTTTTGGTGTTTCATGACTCCGGAAACGCGTTTCCGACCTCCGCGGTCAAACGGAACCTCCGATTGACCTGCCGTCTGTCCGAACATTTCACAATTCACGCAACAGATGTTGTCGTGTGGTTTTGTGGCATTCGGAGGTCGTTCGGGTGGTTTTGACCCCCCAACGCGTAATTTCAGCGCGCGCCGAGCTGCTGAAAACGACGTATTCGGTCGTGCCACGCGCACCGCACGTCCGATGGACGTGCTGCCTCCTCCTGCATATCAGGAATAATATTCCTATCGTTCTCGTGCGGTTTCAGGTCGTTCGGAGCACGTTTGCTCCGAATTCGACCGCCGCACGCCGTTTTGATGTTTTATGGCTCCGGAAACGCGTTTCCGGCCGCCGCGGTCAAACGGCACCTCCGATTGACGTGCCGTCTGCCCGACCATTTCACAATTCACGCAACGGATGTTTTTGTGCGGTTTCGTGGCATTCGGAGATCGTTCGGGTGATTTTGACACCCCAAGGCGCCATTTCAGCGCGTGCCGAGCTGCTGAAAACGACGCATTCGGTCGTGCCGCGCGCACTGCACGTCCGATGGATGTTCCGCCTCCTCCTGAATCTCAGGAATAATATTCTTATCGTTCTCGTGTGGTTTCAGGTTTTTCGGAGCTCGTTTGCTCTGAATTGGACCGCCGCACGCCGTTTTGGTGTTCTATGGCGCCGGAAACGCGTTTCCGGCCGCCGCGGTCAAACGGAACCTCCGAATGACGTGCCGTCTGGCCGACCATTTCACAATTCACGCACCGGCTGTTGTCGTGCGGTTTCGTGGCATTCGGAGGTCGTTCGGGTGGTTTTGACCCCCCAACGCGTCATTTCAGCGCGCGCCGAGCTGCTGAAAACGACGCATTCGGTCGTGCCGCGCGCACCGCACGTCTGATGGACGTGCTGCCTCCTACTGCATCTTAGGAATAATATTCCTATCATTCTCGTGCCGTTTCAGGTCTTTTAGAGCACGTTTGCTCCGAATTCGACCGCCGCACGCCGTTTTGGTGTTTTATGACTCCGAAAACGCGTTTCCGGCCTCCGCGGTCAAACAACACCTCCGATTGATGTGCCGTCTGTCCGACCATTTTACAATTCACGCAACGGATGTTGTCATGCAGTTTCGTGGCATTCGGAGGTCGTTCGGGTGGTTTTGACCCCCCAACGCGCCATTTCAGCGCGCGCCGAGCTGCTGAAAACGACGTATTCAATCGTGCTGCGCGCACCGCACGTCCGATGGACGTGCCACCTCCTCCTGCATCTCAGGAATAATATTCCTATCGTTCTCGTGCGGTTTCAGGTCGTTCGGAGCACGTTTTCTCCGAATTCGACAGCCGCACGCCGTTTTGGTGTTTTATGGCTCCGGAAACGCGTTTCCGGCCGCCGCGGTCAAACGGCACCTCCGATTGAGATGCCGTCTATCCGAACATTTCAAAATTCACGCAAAGGATGTTTTCGTGCGGTTTCGTGGCATTCAGAGGTCGTTTGGGTGGTTTTGACCCCCCAACGCGCCATTTCAGCGCGCGTCGAGCTGCTGAAAACGACGCATTCGGTCGTGCCGCGCGCACCGCACGTCCGATGGGCGTGCCGCCTCCTCCTGCATCTCAGGAATAATATTTATATCGTTCTCGTGCGGTTTCAGGTCTTTCGGAGCACGTTTGCTCCGAATTCGACCGCCGCACGCCGTTTTGGTGTTCTATGGTGCCAGAAACGTGTTTCCGGCCTCCGCGGTCAAACAACACCTCTGATTGACGTGCCGTCTGCCCGACCATTTCACAATTCACGCAACGGATGTTGTCGTGTGGTTTCTTGGCATTCGGAGGTCGTTCGGGTGGTTTTGACCCCCCAACGCGCCATTTCAGCGCGCGCCGAGCTGCTGAAAACGACGCATTCGGTCGTACCGCGCGCACCGCACGTCCGATGGACGTTCCGCCTCCTCCTGCATCTCAGGAATAATATTTCCATCATTCTCGTGCGGTTTCAGGTCATTCAGAGCACATTTGCTCCAAATTCGACCGCCACACGCCGTTTTGATGTTTTATGGCTCCGGAAACACGTTTCCAGCCGCCGCAGTCAAACGGCACCTCCGATTGATGTTCCGTCTGCCCGACCATTTCACAATTCACGCAACGGATGTTGGCGTGCGGTTTCGTGGCATTCGGAGGTCGTTCGGGTGGTTTTGACCCCCCAACGCGCCATTTCAGCGCACGCCGAGCTGCTGAAAACGACGTATTCGGTCGTGCCGCGCGCACCGCACGTCCGATGGACGTGCCACCTCCTCCTTCATCTCAGGAATAATATTCCTATCGTTATCGTGCGGTTTCAGGTTTTTTGGAGCACGTTTGCTCTGAATTGGACCGCCGCACGCCGTTTTGGTGTTCTATGGCACCGAAAACGCGTTTCCGGCCGCCGCGGTCAAACGACACCTCCAAATGACGTGCCGTCTAGCCGACCATTTCAAAATTCACGCAAAGGCTGTTGTCGTGCGGTTTCGTGGCATTCGGAGGTCGTTCGGGTGGTTTTGACCCCCCAGCGCGCCATTTCAGCGCGCACCGAGCTGCTGAAAACGACGCATTCGGTCGTACCGAGCGCACCGCACATCCGATGGACGTGCCGCCTTCTCTTGCATCTCAGGAATAATATTCCTATCGTTCTCGTGTGGTTTCAGGTCGTTCGGAGCACGTTTGCTCCGAATTGGACCGCCGCACGCCGTTTTGGTATTCTATGGCGCCGGAAACACGTTTCCGGCCGCCGCGGTCAAACGGCACCTCCGATTGACGTGCAGTCTGCCCGACCATTTCACAATTCACGCACCGGCTTTTGTCGTGCGGTTTCGTGGCATTCGGAGGTCGTTCGGGTGGTTTTGACCCCCCAACGCGCCATTTCAGCGCGCGCCGAGCTGCTGAAAACGACGCATTCGGTCGTGCCGCGCGCACCGGGGGGGCGGGGGGCTGTACGGGGGTGCGGGGGGCTGTACGGGGGTGCGGGGTGCTGTACGGGTGTGCGGGGGGGCTGTCCGGGGGTGCAGGGGGCTGTACGGGGGTGCGGGGGGGGGGGGGGGGGGGGCTGTACGGGGGTGCGGGGGGCTGTACGGGGGTGCGGGGGGCTGTACGGGGGTGCGGGGGGGGGGGGGGGGGCTGTACGGGGTGTGGGGGGGGGGGGGGGGGCTGTACGGGCGTGCGGGGGGGCTGTCCGGGGGTGCGGGGGGGGGGGGGGGGGGCTGTCCGGCGGTGCAGGGGGCTGTACGGGGGGTGTAGGGGGGGGGGGGTTGTACGGGGGTGCGGGGGCTGTACGAGGGTGCGGGGGGGGGGGGGGGGGGGCTGTCCAGGGGTACGTGGGGCTGTACGACGGTGCAGGGGGGGGGGGCTTTCCGGGGGTGCAGGGGGCTGTACGGGGGTGCCGGGGGCTGTACGGGGGTGCGTGGGGCTGTACGGGGGTGCGGGGGGGGGGGGGGGGGGCTGTACGGGGGTGCGGGGGGGCTGTACGGGGGTGCGAGGGGCTGTACGGGGGTGCGGGGGGCTGTACGTGTTGGATCGAATAGTAGATATATATGTCTATTAGATGGAACAATACAAGAGGGGGGTGAATTGTATGTTTAATAACCTTTGAGTTTTAGAAACAAAGAAATTAGTTTAAATGATCTTAAACTAATACAAATACAAACACCCACAATTGTATTGAATATAAAAGGTATGATGTATTGTAATACTAATGTAAAGTAAAACAATTGTATTCAAGGTGAACACAATAATCAGAGTAATACAAAGATGAATGATTCTACCTTAAAGCGTATAGAATCAATCAATACAAAAAGTAATAGAATGATTGTAATTGAAACAATTACAATTGAATATGTAAAGAAGAAAGGAAACAATACAAATCCCTTTCTAATACAAGTAACAACGGAAATGTAAAAGTAATACAAATCTTTTAGCCCAAAGAGAAGGGTTATCCTTTCACATAGGATAAAAGGTCTGTCTCACCAACACCTCGGTGTGCCCTCGATACGATGATCGGCACGTCTGTCTGCCTATCCCTGGCAGCCCTCGATATGATGATCGGCACGTATGTCTGCCTATCCCCGGCATCCCTCGATACGATGATCGGCACGTCTGTCTGCCTATCCCCGGCATCCCTCGATTTTGTAGGTAATCGGCACCTCTGTCTTTCAATTACTTGAAAGCCCTCGATACGACGATCGGACGCACAAGGCAGATGAGAGAAGTCATAGTGTCTCTCTCTAGAATCTTGATAGTTCACAAAGTCTCTTTATTCGTTCTCTTTGTTCATCGTTGTTCTCTCAGCTTCAAATGAACTCCTATTTATAAGCCTCGGGTTCCAACGGTCATATTGCCTCCAACGGTCATATTGAAACAGAAAGCACGACATCGTTTTGATTAGTTTGTAACTAACTCAACGACATCGTTTTGTTAGGACAAGAGATATATAGAAATGAAAAACATGAGTACGATTCATATGCAATGAGTGTTTTTGACCAAGTACTAAAAAAATAATGAACATCTGAATAGTAGATTCAGTACGATACGATTGACAGAGTCAGTAGGGTACAATTGACAGAGTCAGTACGATACGATTGACAGAGTCAGTACGATACGATTGACAGAGTCAGTATGATCAGTATTGTACGATACGATAAACATGATAGAAGACAAATGTAATTTCCAAAATATGATAGAATGCATTTTTGATTTCCAAAACATGATATAGAAGTAAAAAAGAATACTTTTGACTTAACAATCTCCCCCTTTTTGGAATGCACAACACACAAAGTAAATGTAACAAGAAATACTTATCTCCCCCTGAGTTATTGAAAACTCTTCTGAATAAGAAATTGAATACAACTAACTCCCCCTTAGGTATGTACTTTCCTAAGGATTGTATTCGTAGATTTTCCTTACGAGCATTGTAAAGCATTCTCCCCCTTTATAAAACATTCTCCCCTTTGTAAATATTCTCCCCCTTTGTGATTTACAAAAAGAAAGGAGTAATCTTGAATTGTCTGAAAGAGTTAGTAAAGCAATACAAGACAATGGATAAAAGAAAAGGATCATAAAAGTCATTACAAAACAAAGACAAGTTCCAAAAGAACACAAATACAACAATCATTTGTTCTCTATTTCCTTCTCCTTCTTTATAAGCTCATGAAGAACAGCTTTCATCTTCTTGATCTCCTTCTTGTCTTCAGAAATTGATTCTCCCTGGGTTTTGAGAATCTCTTGTTGGTCCGCAAAAATCTGATCTTGATTTCTGATAGTCTCCTCCTGGACTCTGATTACTTCTTCAAGGGTATCAATTCTGTTTTGCAGATTCTTGTTATCTTTGGACAACACAGAATTTTGATTCTTCATCAAGACCATTTCATCCTTGAAAGATGAAACCTTCGAGAATTCTGATTGAAAAACATTCATTCTCTCTTGCAAATCTTTCACTGAAGGAACATCGGCTCTTTGAGAAGACAAAAGGTTCAACCTTTCAACCGTTTCTCTGTCAAGCATGTTGAAAGCAATTGCAAGCTCATTTGATAACCTTCTTATATCTTCAATAGCAATTTCATGATCATTGATTGAGCTCTCTGTTTTGTACGACCACTTGGTCATCTTATTGCAAGCCTTCTTATGAGCAACTGAGCTTTCTGAAAGAACTTTCAAATCGGCTTCTACTGACAAAACTTTCTTCCTCAATTCTTTTACAGATCCAAACTTCTTCTTTTGATTGTCAGTGATAAAATCAATCTTCCCTTCCAGCCTCGGGAAATAAGGAATGGTCTTCTCAACTCTTCTCAAAACATGAACAATGTAATCACTCTTCTTGAGAGAGATTGTATGTTCTGAATCAGTATCTTCATCGTACGATGCTAGTTCATACGATTTGCTTGAGTCAACAACTGGCTGTTTTCCTTTTGCTTTTTCTTTCTGCTTTCTATCTTCTTCCACTTTGTCACTAATGACAACAACTTTATCAGAGTGAGAGGATTGAGTACCTTGCTTTTCTTGAGATGACATTCTGTCCGGATATCGTGCCTGATCAGCACGAGGAGTTTGTTGAACACCTTCACTCAGCTTTTGAACCGATTCCTCTCTACTCTTCTTTGAACTTTGAAGAAATTCTAAAAGAAAGTCTCCTTCTTCTTCTTCCACTTCTTCTATCTCTTCCATCACTTGTTTTTGTTTTCCTTCCTGAGGGAGACTCTGTACGATGGGCTCTTGGTGCACTTCTTCTGTTAATTGGGCACTGGCATCCTCAAACGCTTTCAAGATTTTAGAGACATCAATGTCCTGAGCCTTTCTTTTTAAAAGAACCTTCTTCTTCTTTTCAGCCTGAAGGGTTTCTTCTACCCTTACTCTTTCTGAAAAAGCCTCAGCAGGGTCAAGACCAAACTTCGGATCACCTTCCTTTCTCTGTTCCTTATCCTTTCTCCATTTTTCTACAACTTCCTTACTGTACCTTGGCTTCTTCTTCGGCTTTGAACTGGTTTGCGAATCAGACTTTTGAGTAACACCGGTAGATTGAATGTCTTTGGCTGGCATAGGTGCCGATTGATTCTGAGCCAATTCAGCTTCTACATCTCTAACAAAAAGTTTTGAATTCGGATCAAAACAAACATTCATCCTTTTCATCGTACTCTTACTAATCCATGATGGCCTCAAATCCATGGGTTTTCCTTTCAAAGGAATGTTACAAAACTTCATACTCTCAAGAATGAATTTCGTAAGGATAGCTGGATACATAATCATCTGGGACTTAATCCCTCCTGTCTTGAAATTCTTAATGGTTTCAAAAACATATCCCATGAGATTTACTTTTCTCATATTCACAAGATAGTCAAGAATAAAGATATCAGAAACTTTCAGAGTTTCTCTATCCCCTTTCCTTGGGATAAGAAAACCTTGCATCCATAAAGTTACAAAACGATTGTCCGGAGAAAGATGAGACACTTTTCTCTTTTCTTCATTAATAACAAACAGAGTCTTTTCAGCACTTTCTCTATTAAACGTACCAACTTCCTCTGGTAGTTTGTGCGACAGACAGAAAGAATCCCCTTCTACAGAAACATTGAGAAAATGTGCCTCTTGTTTCACAGACATAGACAATTTTCTATCGTACACAACAAAGTTTATAGTCATGTCTTTGTCGAAAGAAACAGTTTTGTAAAACAAATCCATGATACTCTGCTCGAAGCATTGCTCTCCTTGTTTCTATAACCTTGGATGTACCAAAATGAGTAACTTCTAATTTCTTCCAAATGCAGTTGGCTGCTTCACATGAAGATATCTGACTATATATATTCCTGGTCATAGAGAATAATAAAGTATTGCGTACCTTGTAATTCAGTTGATATTCTTGCTTCTCTTGGTTGGTGAAAGTACTAACTTCTTTGTCAGGAATTTTGTAACCCCCAGTAAGCATAATAAAATTTTCTACACCAGTATTGATAACGAAAGTCTTCATACGATCTCTCCAATACTCATAATCATTCCCATCAAAGATTGGTGGTCTAGAAGGATTCAGATTATCTATTGACCCGATATTCATTCCTGCCATCTAATACAACAAAAACAACTTTTCCACTCCACACGTTAGTGTAGTAAGTATTCAAGATAGTAATAAGAAATAAATCTAGTAATACAAATCAGTGGAAAACCTCCTCTGATACCAATTGTTGGATCAAATAGTAGATATATATGTCTATTAGATGGAACAATACAAGAGGGGGGGTGAATTGTATGTTTAATAACCTTTGAGTTTTAGCAACAAAGAAATTAGTTTAAATGATCTTAAACTAATACAAATACAAACACCCACAATTGTATTGAATATAAAAGTTATGATGTATTGTAATACTAATGTAAAGTAAAACAATTGTATTCAAGGTGAACACAATAATCAGAGTAATACAAAGATGAATGATTCTACCTTAAAGCGTATAGAATCAATCAATACAAAAAGTAATAGAATGATTGTAATTGAAAAAATTACAATTGAATATGTAAAGAAGAAAGGAAACAATACAAATCCCTTTCTAATACAAGTAACAGCGGAAATGTAAAAGTAATACAAATCTTTTAGCCCAAAGAGAAGGGTTATCCTTTCACCTAGGATAAAAGGTCTGTCTCACCAACACCTTGGTGAGCCCTCGATACGATGATCGACACGTCTGTCTGCCTATCCCTGGCAGCCCTCGATACGATGATCGGCACGTCTGTTTGCCTATCCCCGGCAGCCCTCGATACGATGATCGACACGTCTGTCTGCCTATCCCCGGCAGCCCTCGATTTTGTAGGTAATCAGCACCTCTGTCTTTCAATTACTTGAAAGCCCTCGATACGATGATCGGACGCACAAGGCATATGAGAGAAGTCACAATGTCTCTCTCTAGAATCTTGATAGTTCACAGAGTCTCTTTATTCGTTCTCTTTGTTCATCGTTGTTCTCTCAGCTTCAAATGACCTCCTATTTATAGGCCTCGGGTTCCAACGGTCATATTGCCTCCAACGGTCATATTGAAACAGAAAGCACGACATCGTTTTGATTAGTTTGTAACTAACTCAACGACATCGTTTTGTTAGGACAAGAGATATATAGAAATGAAAAACATGAGTACGATTCATATGCAATGAGTGTTTTTGACCAAGTACTAAAACAAATAATGAACATCTGAATAGAAGAGTCAGTACGATACGATTGACAGAGTCAGTATGGTACGATTGACAGAGTCAGTACGATACGATTGACAGAGTCAGTACGATACGATTGACAGAGTCAGTATGATACGATTGACAGAGTCAGTACGATACGATTGACAGAGTCAGTACGATCAGTATTGTACGATACGATAAACATGATAGAAGACAAATGTAATTTCCAAAATATGATAGAATGCATTTGTGATTTCCAAAACATGATATATAAGTCAAAAAGAAGACTTTTGACTTAATAGTACGGGGGTGCGGGGGGCTGTACGGGGGTGCGGGGGGGCTGTACGGGGGTGCGGGGGGGCTGTACGGGGGTGCGAGGGGGCTGTCCAGTGGTGCGGGGGGCTGTACGGGGGTGCCGGGGGGGGGGGGGGGGGCTGTACGGGGGTGCGGGGGGGCTGTACGGGGGTGCGGGGGGGCTGTCCGGGGGTGCGGGGGGTTGTACGGTTGTGCGGGGGGCTGTTCGGGGGTGCGGGGGGGCTGTACGGGGGTGCAGGGGGCTGTACGGGGGTGCGGGGGGCTGTACGGGGGTGCGGGGGGCTGTACGGGGGTGCGGGGGGGCTGTACGGGGGTGCGGGGGGCTGTACGGGGGTGCCGGGGGGGCTGTACGGGGGTGCGGGGGGGCTGTACGGGGGTGCGGGGGGGGGGGGGGGGTGTCCGGGGGTGCGGGGGGTTGTACGGTTGTGCGGGGGCTGTTCGGGGGTGCGGGGGGTTATAGTTTTTAAATGCACGCCTTAGATAATATTAGCTATCATATAATAAACAAGAAAAGAAAGAAATTATAAGTACACAACCTTCTATTTTAAATTAAATGAATACATACAGTACATCAATGTCAACCCCACCAGTAAAAACAAAAAACATATATCGTGAATATATGATGCGTCACGTGTTGTCATCAATGCTACCTCCTTCTGGTGGGCCAGGGGCCTACAACAAATAATCATTATAAATATTTTAATAACAAAAATAATTTAAATTAAATAAATAAATACAGTATATACCTGCGTCGTATGATCCCCTGCACCATCAGCTCAACGCACATATTCCCGCAGTGCTCTAACCTCAGCTGTCAATTGCGCATTTGCCTCCTCGGAAGCGCGCAGCCGTGCCTCAAAATCTGACATCTGCTGTGTCATATGAGCAACAGCAGGACCGATAACCGCAGCGCGTGACACTACAGAACGAGGAATCCCTGCTCTATAGGTCAAACTATAGCCATGCCCGTCCCGACCGATAATGCGATGAAAGATCTCATCCCGTCGCATGGGAAGCTGTCGCTGGTCCTCTGGCAGATGTTCTAACTCAGCTTCAAATTGAGCCTGTGAAATATTTAAATATATATAAATATATATATGTTAATATATAGATTTATGTAATTATTGGTAAGTACAGACACTTACTATCAATGCTGCAACCTCTGGATCATTGCGATCATGAGTCCTCATCCACACCGACATTTTATCAGTTGCTGCACCTTGCTCTCGCAACTGTATATTAAAAGAATATAAACACAAAACCATATTAATTAATAAATTAAAAAATGAATAATATATACCTCATGTCGGATCTGAGACACGTGACGAGTCCAGAGCCTGTGAGGTGGTCCCTGCAATGCTCGATTCTCAGAATGGCGTGTTGACACCTCCTACATTCAATTCATTCAAATTTCAAACAAATCACATATTCTTGAAAATATATATACACCAAAATAATTATTATACAAACCGCAACACCCTCAGTAGACCAATATGCAACCAAGTCACGCCACTGAGCCGGGAGGACACCTCTCGGGACATTTTCCAAAATGTCTAGGGCACCCACATTTGGTACCCAGTGGTCCCTCTTCACTTTGCCTTTATAATCTTTCCACATCTTATGGCATTTGTTCATACACACGGGCCAAAACTCTTCAGGGCATACTTTCAAATTTTTCTATAAAGAAAATAATCAAACATATTAGTATTCTTTATACATAGAAAATAAAGTAAAATGATTTTCTTACCTGAACCTCCCTCCATAGACGATCTAATGTGTCCTGAGGGATAGAAGCCCAATCACGCGTGGTCAATGGAAATCGATGTGGGTCACGTATGATATGACCTAGCTGACGAATAAATGCTGTGGCATTCGGTCCCACAGGATGAAAAACGTCATCAAATGAAACATCTATCGTCGTGTCGGAATTCCATGATAATATGCCATGACCAGGGCCTCTCCTACGAGAGGAAGAAGCAGCCGAGTCTGATCCTGTTGAAAACAATTTTATATATAAATTGACAAATGTTATATATATATATATATATATATATGTATGTCAGTTACATAAAAAATATAGACAATGACATTCAAACATACCTCGACCCTGAGACGTAGATGCCTCAGATAGGGGATGTGGATCTTCTGCCTCTTCCCCTGACATGTCTGCAGTCATAGAAAATATCAGTAATGAGTCCAAAGTGTTTAAAAGATAAATTGGATTGTTCTTAAAAAATCAAACTTGTACAACTCTTAATCAAACAAAAAATGGATTGAATAATTAGTTGTGAATGAATTTTAAAAAATCAGAAAATTAACAAAACAGATATACAAATTATGTACAAAACCAGTCAATGCATAGCCAAATTTCAGATAGAACTAATAAAAATTCAAGCAGCACATGAATCAGATGAAGAATACCTCAAAGGGATGATACACCGACCATAACATAAATAAATCAAGAGTAAAAACAACCTAAATATTTATGATTGAATTAAAACTTACAAAAGTGAGGATTAAAACTTATAAAGATTTATAAAATGATTAGATAATTTATGATATCCTAGGACATTCTACTGAATAGCGGGAAAACAATTATACCTTTCATTAAGCATTCAAATCGACCGTTTCTCCTTCAACAGTCTCTCTGACCCAATAAATATCTTCTTCATGTTGAACTACGGTATGTTGATCAAGTTGTTGGTAAACAAACAGAACAGTCTCGAGTTCATCTTCTTCAAATAAAAACACTCATCGCCGAGACACTTTGACAACAACTTGCCAACTTGGATCCGAAGGCAAAGTAACGAAGAATACTTGTTCCTCTTGTGATGTCAAAATGAAAGGTTCATTCTCAACTCGTTCATTATTTCTGTATAACATATAGTTAAAATTCACCAATGAAAACTGATATTGATCGACTTTACATCCACGCACTGGATCAACCCAATTACACTTTAACAATATGTACTTCAAACCGTGTGTGTATACAACTTCAATGATGTCTATCAATTGACCATAGTAATAACTAGAATCGACAAAGGGACAACCGATGCCACTGTTTTGTGTTGCTCGTTTTTCTTCAACATCTTTAATGAGAAATCGAAAACCATTAGCATCAATAGCTTTATAACGACGAGCCGTTATAGATGGACCCTCAGCCAGTTGGATAAATACTTCAGGTTGCGTGGGGACCCCTAACTCCCTCAGCTTACGAACCTACATAATTTATAAAAATCAATACTGATATATGCAGAAATAATTAGTATAATACGTCACTCATAATGAAAATCAATTTATACATACATAATCCTTGAACCAATCATGAAATGACGCATAATGAGATTGTTGAATTTGCAACTCAGTCGCACGATGCATCGCTTATTTTATCTCATTAATGTGTTTCCTGCAAATGATAACGCGATGTTTAAAAGATCATCTTATGAAAACAAAACATGTAAAAGTTATACAAGCACATTGATAAGATACTTACTGCATTAATGGTGCAACTGATGGAGTATTGAACAAGATATATCGATGTGCTTGTATCCACTCGATGCTGTCCATATCAAATGTGGTTCCTTCTCCAACTGGACCATCATGAATCCGAGAGGGCTTATCTAATTTTGTTTCAACATCCGTAAGATATTTTGCACAAAAGGTAGTACACTCATCCATCAAATAACCATTGGCTATTGATGCCTCTGGACGAGCTCTGTTGCGTACAAATCTTTTCAATGTACTCAAATACCGTTCAATAGGATACATCCACCTGAATTTCACTGGACTAGCAGCCATTACTTCATCAGTTAGGTGCACTTTCAAGTGGACCATAACATCGAAAAAAGAGGGGGGGAAAAGTTTCTCAAAGTGACAAAGCGTAAGTACAATTCGGTCCTGCAAACTTTTTAAATCACTCATTCGTTGATTTCTTAAACAAAGCTGTCTAAAAAAATTACTAATCTCAATCAAGGGCTGAACAACATTGGGGGATAAACAATCCCAAATTGCGATTGGAATCAACTGCTGAAGTAATATGTGATTGTCATGACTTTTCAACCCTTGCAATGTCTTGATCGCCAGATTCACACACTTTGAAATATTATAAGAATAACCAGCAGGCACCTTGACCATATTAAAAATGGAAATAAATGTTTCTTTCTCCACTGTAGTCATCGTATACTATGCAGCAGGCATATATGCCTTGTTTCCCTCAGCTAACTGTAAATGCAACTGTTTCCTTAAACCCATTTCTTCCAAATCACGGCGTGCATTAACATGGTCCTTTGATTTTCCACTGACACCTAAAATGGTCCACAATATGTTATCACAAACATTTTTTTCAATGTGCATGACATCCAAATTATGCCTCAACATGTTAGTTTTCCAATACGGAAGACTATAAAAAATACTTTTCTTTTTCCAATTGTGACTGCGCTGCCTACCCACAACACAAATATTACGTACTGGAGGAGCCACAAAATCCTGAATTTCATATACCGTGTGGATGTTTTCTTCCTCAATCTGCGATAACATTTTGACTCCTGTCATGATCTTTGGTGCTGGTCTGAACTCTCTAGAACCATCAAATGTCACTCTGTCCTTTCTGAATCTGTGCTGAGGAGGGAGAAAACGCCTGTGACCCATGTATGACCATTTTTTGGAATGTTTAAGCCATACAAATTTTTTACTTTTATTGCAACAGGGGCAAGAAAATTCCCCTTTCGTACTCCAGCCTGATAAATTTGCATAAGCTGGGAAGTCATTGATTGTCCACAATAAAGCAGCATGCAGTTTTAACATTTCATTCGTTTCGTAGTCATAAGTCATCACACCATCTCCCCAAAATTTATTCAACTCATCAATCAATGGCTGAAGGTAAACATCAATCTTATCCCCCGGACTTTTAGGTCCATCAATAAGAGTGGAAATTAATATAAATTGTTGCTTCATACAAAGCCACAAAGGAAGATTATATGGAACCAACACCACGGGCCATGTGCTATGAGTTTCACCAACGATAGACTTGAATGGATTGAAACCATCTGCTGCCAATCCCAATCGGACATTACGAACATCTTTAGAAAAGTCGGGATATCTCTTATCAAATTCCTTCCATGCATGAGAGTCTGCCAGGTGGGTTAACATATCACTTTCATGAACTCTTTCTGCATGCCATCTCATTAAATTAGAAACTTTAGATGACATAAAAAATCTTTTCAACCTGGGTTTAAGGGGAAAGTAACGCATTTGCTTTACGAAAATCGGTTTCCCCTGTATCGCAATCTGACTTTGATGAGTATTATTTCCCCTGTTCTCTTTCCACCTGGAAGCACCACAAACCGTACAAATATCCAAATGGGCAGTTTCTTTTCTAAACAACATACAGTTGTTTGCACATGCATCTATGGCCTCATATGTAAAACCTAAGTTCTCTGTCAACTTACGAGCATAGCAATACGACTCAGGAATCTTAGAGTTGACAGGAAGAACTTTTTTCAATAAAACCAAAAGCATGTCGAATGATGTGTCTGACCAATTATTCAAAGTCTTCAAATGCAACAACTCCACAATAAACGACAGTTTATTGTAAGAAGTACATCCAGGATATAATTCTGTTTTCGCATCATCAAGTGCTTCATAAAACCTCCTCGAATCACGATCTGCACCAGAGCGAAGATTTATCTCACCGGTCTCAAGATTCTAGATGTCAATGCCTTCAGGATCAAACCCACGTACCATTTCAGTAAGCATTTCATGCATTGGATCAGTCATCCTTGCATCAACATCCATCTAAGCTGCATCTGTATTTTGACAACGAACATATTCTTCTCCATGACGAGTCCAACTCTTATAATTTTTCAGAAATCCATTAAAGAAAAGGTGCTCCCTCACAGTATCTCGTGTTAATTGATATCTGTTAGCACATTTTCTACATGGAAAACTAATATAGTCACTTCCAAATCCTCTCGTGAAGTCAATAAACTGCATAATGCCATTGAAATACTCTCTAGACGTTCGATTTGGAAGATCAATCCAAATCTTATCCATAATAAGATCCCTATAACAAACATTTACATAAGACTTATTACATTTTCATTTTTGATATCAAATATATTTAAAATAAATACTAACTAATTGTTTGTGAACCATTTATAAAATAATAATGTAAGTGAAAGCCCATGTCATACCTGATTGCGCTACAAACCTGGAAGGGAGGGGAGCCGACGACGGTGCTTTGAGGGAGAGGAGCGGTGGGGAGCCGGAGCCGGAGCTGGTGCGGCGAGGGAGGGGACGGTGAAGGAGGGGACGGGTGGCGGTGGTGCGGCGAGGGAGGGGACGAAGATGAATGGGACGGGGGTTGGCGGGGTGCGGGGGGGGGGGGGGTGTTCGGGGTGCTGGGGGGAGGGACGAGGGGGCGGAGGGCCGAGGGCGGAGGTCGGAGGCCGGAGGGGCTGGAGGCCGAAGGCCGGAGGGCTGCCGGAGGGATCCTGAGGGCTTCCGGGATGCCGGAGGCGGGTGGCGGGAGGCCGCAGGGCGGCCGTAGGGCGGAGGGCGGCCAGAGCCGGAGGGAGGAGGGCGGCCGGAGGGCTGCCGGGCTGCCGGAGGCAGGTGGCGGGAGGCTCGAAGGCAGAGGGAGGTCGCAGGGCGGCCGCAGGTCGGAGGGCGGCCGGAGCCGGAGGGCGGAGGGCGGCCGGAGGAGGGCGGGCCAACGGAGGGCGGTCGGAGGGCAGCCGGAGGGCGGCCGAAGGGAGGAGGGTGGCCGGAGGGTGGCCGGTCGGAGGGCGGGCCGGCGGAGGGCGGGGCTGCGGAGGGCGGGCCGGCGGAGGGCGGGGCTGCGGAGGGCGGGCCGGCGGAGGGCGGGCCGGCGGAGGGCGGGCTGGTGGAGGGCGGGCCGGCGGAGGGCGGGGCGACGGGGAGGGCGCGCAGCGGCGGGGGGGGGGGGGGGGGCGACGGGGGGGAAGGGTTCGGGGGGGGGGGGGGGCGGGGGGCGGAAGCCCCTTATTTTTTTTAAGGAGGCTTAGCGACCTCCATTGGCGGTCGCTATAGGTAACAGGGCTCAAATGCCCTGTTTTCTAGTAGTGAGGGATTTTAAGGAAAACATGGTCACCTACCTTGAAAGAGAATTCTTTCCTTCTGTTATCCGCATAAATTTTCGGCCTACTCTGAGCTATCCTCATGTGCTGTTGGATCATCCTCACTTTCTCAGCCACTTCTTCTACTAATTCTGGCCCCATCAACTTTCTTTCACCGACTTCATCCCAAAATGCTGGAGTCCGACACCGCTTCCCATACAAGGCCTCAAAAGGTTCCATCTGGATACTGGAATAAAAAATGTTATTATAAGAAAACTCAACTAAAGAAAGATTTTGATCCCAACATCCCTGATAGTCTATTGAACAAGCTCGAAGCATATCCTCTAAAGTTTGAATCGTTTGTTCTGACTTCCCATCTGATTGAGGATGAAAAGCTGTACTGAAATTTAACTATGTGCCCAACAACTTCTGAAGTCCCATCCAAAAGTTAGAAGTGAACCTGGGATCTCGGTCAGACACAATGGAAAGAGGAACTCTATGTAACCTGACAATATCCTTGAGGTAAAATCGAGAAAGCTGATCCAAAGACATTATATCTAGAATAGAAAGAAAATGTGCAGATTTTGTTAGCCAATCAACAATAACCCAAATCACATTGTTACCTCAAGAAGTCTTTGGTAGTCCCACCACAAAGTCCCTGGTTACATTCTCCAATATCCACTCTGGCACTGGAAAAGGATGAAACATACCCTTCGGTAACTTTCACTCTGCTTTAACCTGTTGACATGTCAAACATCTCATGGTAAAATCAAAAATATATCTTTCATTCCATCCCACCAATAATACTCTCGAAGGTCTTTGTACATCTTAGTACTGTCAGGATGAACATAAAATGGAGAACTATGAGCTTCTCACAATAAATCTTTCTTCAAATGATAATCATTAGGCACACACAAATTTTTTCCAAATCTTAAAACACAACTTTTTTCCAAATCTTAAAACACAATCTTTATCATGGTTAAATTTTGGAAAATTACCCATTTTAACCAATTTTACCTTTTTCTGTAGCTCATGGTCTTCCTTCTGTGCTTGCTTAATTCTGTCTGACAACAAAGACTGCACTGAAACCTGAAACAAAATAGAGGTATTCCCTGCACCAAAAACTTCTAAGACAAAATTCATCAAATCATTAATCAAGGGATCATGGTCCAAACGTAGCATGATTAATGATTCATGATGTTTCCGACTTAAGGCATCCACCACTTTGTTTTCTTTCCCAGGATGGTAATTGATCATGCAGTCATAGTCCTTTATCAGTTCTAGCCATCTTCTCAGCCTCATGTTTAATTCCTTCTGAGTGAATATATACTTTAGACTTTTATGGTCAGTATATATTTGGCATTTCATTCTGTATAGATGATGCCTCCATATTTTCAAAGCAAAAACCACAAATTCCAATTAAAAATCATGTGTGGGATAATTTAGCTCATGTGGTTTAAGTTGTCTCGAAGCATAGGTAATTACTTTATCATTCTCCCTTCAAATAAGCATCACTGTAGATGAAAAACTCACCATTCCAGGAAGGTAAGGCCAAAACTGGAGCATTCACCAATCTATTCTTCAATTCATGAAATCAAACATCACATTCCTCTATACAAACAAATTTAACCCCTTTCCGTGTTAACTTAATTATCAGGCTAGATAACCATGAAAATTTCTTAACAAACCGTTAGTAATAACCTGCTAACCCAAGAAAACTACGAATCTCTATAATATTTGTGGGTCTTGTCCATTCATCAACTACTTTTGTTTTGGCAGGATCAACTATTATTCCATCCTTATTTATAATGTGCCCATGAAAAGAAATCAGTTTCAACCAAAAATCACACTTACTGAATTTTCCATATAGTTTCTTTTCTTTTAATGTTTGCAAAACAACCCTTAGATGTTTTTCATGCTCCTCTTTATTTTTAGAAAAAAACAAAATGTCATCAATAAATACAACCACAAACTTATCCAATAACTCATGAAATAATCTATTCATAAGATTCATGAATATAGAAGGTGAATTAGTTAATACAAATGGCATAAAAACAAATTCATAATGCCCATATCTAGTACGAAAGGCTGTTTTCGGGATGTCACCCTCCTTTACCTTCAGCTGATGGTATCCGGATCTCAAGTCAATATTGGAAAAGTACTGAGCTCCCTGGAACTGATCAAACAAGTCATCGATATGAGACAAAGGATACTTGTTTTTAATAGTGATGTTATTCAAAGCTCTATAATCAATGCAAAGTCTCATGGAACCATCTTTCTTTTTACCAAACAAAACAAGTGCTCCCCATGGTGAAGTGCTAGGATGAATAAAGCCTTTGTCAAGAAAATCCTGCAACTGATTTTTTTTCAATTCAAGAAGTTCTATTAGAGCCATACAATATGGGGGTTTTGAAATTGGATTAGAATCAGGAACTAAGTCAATTGTGAATTATACTTCTCGATCAGGTATGACACTAGGTAACTCATCAGGAAAAACATCAAGGTATTCATTTACCACTGGCACATCATTAATTTGAATAGTTCCCTTGTTTTCAACAATATGACCAAGATAACTTTCATTTCCATATTTCAATAGTTTCTCAGATTCCTGATATGTTATCAATTTTATGGGTTCATTCTTGTATACAAATTGAAACTCTTTCTGAAAACAACTTCTTTATCTCTACAATCAATCTTAGCATGATAATCAGAAAGCCAGTCCATTCCCAGAATAACATCAGACTTGACTAAGGGTAAAACAATAAGGTTTGCAGGTAATTTCTTTCCACATACCATAATATAAAGATTCTTATAATTCCTCTTTGCTATAACATTTACCCCTGGGGTTTCAACAAAAAGTTCAGGTCTTATTTGTTGAGGTGATATTTCCAATTTACCAGAAAATTTCTTAGAGATGAAGGAATGTGTAGACCCCGTATCCAAAAAAAACTTTAGCAAAATCCGAGTGAACAAACAAAGTACCTAATACAACTTCATTGGATGGCCCGACATCTACTGATGTTGTCACAAAGGATCTCACTACACCTTTCTGCTTGTAGTCTGGCTTCTTTGCATCATTTAGATCTCTCTTTGGGCAGACATTTGTATAATGACCCATTTCACCACATTTAAAACACTTTATAATTTTTTTAACAGGATTAGTCTTAGGATCATTTTCATTGCAATCTCGAAACATATGTCCAAACTTACCACATTTAAAAAACTTCCCAGTTTTGCTAAGACATTCCCCAGGGTGTTTCCTTCCACACTTTTCACAAACTTGAAATTTTATTTTCTTACCATCAGATTTCTTTGGTTGATTCTTACTCATTGCTTTCCAACTATACCTCTTCTTCTCATTGTTTCCAAAATGCACGTGATCATCAACAAAATCCATATCAACCCTCTGAGCACATCAGACAAGTTTCTCATAACTTTTTAATTCACGGGAGGCCAACGCCCTTCGATACCTTGGCTTCAGTCCTGAGTAAAATCGGTTGATTTTTATATCAAGATCCAGAATAAGATTTGGTGCATACCTCACCAGTCGGGTGAAGTTCGCTTCATAAACATCCACTGAATCTTCCTCCTTCTGTTTCAATTCAAGTAATTTCTTCTCCATTCTAAGTCGCACCACCTTAGGAAAATATTTTTCAAGGAAAAGACTTTTAAATTCATCCCACTCTAAGGCATCAAAATCCTATCTACCCCTGATATTCCTTACCATTGACCACCACTGATCAGCTTCCCCTTCAAAATGATAAATAACAAGACTTACCTTTTTATTTTCTGAACATCCCATAACATCGAATATCATTTCAAGGGCTTTGATCCATCCTTCAGCTGCTACTGGGTTAGAAGATCCCTTGAATGCAGGAGGATGTTGTCTCATAAAATGTTCCACTACTATCATGTTCTGTTGTGGTACCTCTATTTATTCTCTTGCATGGATTCCACCACCATTTATTACCTGCGTTAGCTGATCCATTACTGTCACAAACTACTCGGTTCCAATCCCTACCATTTTGGGCTGTAGTTCCGGAAGGATGTCATTCTGTCGGTGCCTCTCCTCTTCTGCATCCATGTTACTTTTACGTACAACCATTCTGAACAAACATGTTTTAGATGAAGCAACATAGTAATCTTTAAATTCTATAGCATTTAAAATTAAACATAGAGTGAAAATCATTTATGGTATTCTATTAACATCACCCTAACCCCTAAAGTTATCTAAACCATCCTCTGATACCAACTATAAGGACCCGACCTTATTACATACATAATCTTAAATTTAGTCAAGAAAAAACTTCCTTTTATATTGAGGATCTTTTCAAGTTTAGATATTTAGAGAGTTAGGTCAATAAATTCATAACATTACACATTATTATAGAGTGGATACCATAAAAACAATTTCCATTTTTTTTCAAAAAACTTAAACATGACTTATTGGCAATTCTTCAACATTTAACATGGCTTCTTTCTTTGTCTTACACATCCATTAACCTGTGAAAATCATTTAAAAACTTGGGATGAGCACGAAAGCTCAGTAAGGGATGAAAAATAAGGAAAGATCACATTATTCCATGAATACTCGTAACGTATGAAAACATTTTCAAAAGACATGCTTGTTACCCATATATACTTACCTCGTGTAACATGAGATTTACACAAGATCCAAACAAACATGAGAACATAAATATAATCATAAAGGTATATTTGGGCATTAATTACACAATATTGTAACCATTCTTTTCTACCTTATATTTTGTAACCCTCACGGCTACCTTACTTTGTGTAACCATCATAGTTACACTTGAAATAACTATAAGGCCGACCTCCAACTTACTCATACCCAATGAATTGGAGGGAGATATAGGTCCCAAAATTCATCATAAACAATGCCCAAGAACCAAAATATATCCATACAAAATGAATAATATCATAAAGACATTACTTTTGAGTTTTGTAAAACAGAATTAAAAAAGAGGATTTTTAAAGAAAATCCCCTTATAAATATCATACAATTGAAGAGAGACTTAATAGAGTGGATGTAGTATGTATATATACTGTAAATACACATAATAAAACATAATATAAACAGAAACCAACAAACCAACAATTTAAATAGCACATAAATAATGAAGTAGAAGGTTAAACCAAAGAATGGAAATCGAGTTAAGAATTCCCTTACAAAAATTCGGGAGCCTAACGGCTACACAACATGGTTTTAGAAAATATTAAAAATAGAGGGGAAAAGGGCCACCAATACATAAATGAATCATAATATAGAGTATATCAATAATTATAAGGAAATAAGAACATGTTATGGAAGCTTGAAAGTTATACCACATAAAAGAGAACTTGAATGGGAAAAGAAAGAAATTGAGAATTTTTTCACCTTGTAGAGTAACCCTTAGAACTTGAAGGTTGGGACCTTGGGGGCTTGAGGAAACCTTGGGAGGAATACTATGAAGGTAAGGAGTCTAGATATTAGTTTAGGGAGAATTGGGAATGAATTCAATGAAGGGAAGAGTTGGTATTTATAGGAAAAGTGAAAGATTATTTTAATAATTTTCAAGGGACACCTCATGAGTGGTATTTGCAAAACCATGGGCTTGCCCATGGTATTTTCCCATGGTATAAGACACTTGGACAACTCAAATATTATTTAACTATACAAAAGTTGAACAGATTTATTACATCATTATTATATCATTAATGATGTCATTAACACACCGAAACTAAAAACTGTATTTTTTACTATTCACCGAAAAATCTACTGTTTCAGAAAAATTCCCAAAATTCACCCTAACCATTTATCAACGTGTCGATTTCAAAAATGAAGTCCATTTTTTGAAAATAATTTTCTAAATTTTTTTAATTTAATTTTTAAATAAAATCATACTTAATTCAAAAATTATTTATTTAAAAACTATAACTGCTTTTATATCACATTGAAAAATTAATCAAGATGTCATTATCTTAAAGCCTTAAGAAAATAAAATTATAATACAATTTACTATTTATTAGGGTCATATTACTATTAATATTACTATTCATAAGGGTATGTTACTATTCACCAAAAAACAAGTTGGTTCCAATAGACTCCAAATAACATACTGAACATAATTGTAGATGATAGTTTCTTGAAATTCAAAACATAGAAGTGGAAAAATTATGTTTAAAGGCTAGTTATAAATATCTACTTAAAACAAATTTCCATGAATTTATATTTATTTTAGGAAAACATGGGGTGTTACATTTAATCATATTCATACCCTCTAATTAACGACATAATAATATTTTTTATAGTTTATCAGAATTCTCTTAAATCTTTGTGTTGTGTGTTAAAAAATCTATTGATCAAATTATTATTTAAACTAAACTTTTTGGGTGTTACATGTGGGTATTTATATCATGTCATCATTTTTATAGGATAAAATATTACATGGTGAATTTAATTGTATCCTACTATAGTTCATGAAATTTCAAATTTTATGCATTAATGCATGGTTTAGCCACATTATCATACAAAAATATAACATTTTTGGATAATTATCATATAATTACAATTTATGGGAGCATTTAATGTGTAATATGAATTGTTAATGGGGTTAAATGTTTCATTATTGAAAGTTATATGTTACAAATTATTTTTACCCTTTATCATTATTCTAGAATGTTTATGAAACATTTATGATACTAAAGAGTATCCACAGTTCCAATATAAAGGGTAAATTCCATGAGATAATATTTACGATTCATATCATAGAGTTCTCCTTGAATTTCATGCTCATTCTCACTCTCTATAACCAAAAGTTCTAGAAAACCACGGAAAAATACTACAAAACCACTATGAGATTCATTCATCCTGTGAATACCCAAGGACGAAGGATTTTATTAGTTACTTCATACATATTAATATCTTCCACATTTTTGAGTGATTTAATATATATATATATATATAGAAAAAACATAGAGTTATTAGTCTTATTTCATTTAGTCTAAAATTATTATAAAATCCTTTGGATTTAGATGTTTTTTAATTTATTTTTTATACTATATATTGATAAGAGTAATCCCATACAAAAAACAAAATTTTTATATTCTAAGAGTTACTTAAACTCTCCAAACATAAACATCTCAATAACATATTTCATTTCAATTGAAAATTCCATGAAAACACCTTCTTAATTTCCAAAAAAGATAATATCATCAACATGGAGAATAACTATGGGTGATATGTTTTTATCATTTCTTAATATAGATGTTATTGGTTAATATTCATATCTTGAAATCTAGAAACCTCAATAATGAGTTAATCATTCAATAAAATGATCACACAGACTTTCATAAACCACAAAATTATTTATTCAATTTAGAAATATATTTTTTTTCATCTCCAAAATCAATAAATTTTTGAAGCTCAATTTATAAACCTCATCATGTTCACCATTGAGAAATTATTACATTAGAAAATTTTATAAAATCATGTATCTCTTTTGAGAACCAATAGAATGAAATATCCTTATGGTATATAGTTGATAAATCAAGTAAAATGATTCATAAAATCAAATTACTTTACCAAATTAATATTATTTTCATACAGGCCTTACTATATTTCTTATTACATATCATTTCTCATTTAACTTATTACAAAACACCCACTTTATTCTAATAAAATTATTTTAATTCATTATTTCAACCAACCCCCATGTGTAATTTTTTAAAATCTAATTCAACCCATAACTCCTAGTATGAATCAAATTTTATTTATTTAATGAATCCACCACATTATTCAGTTTAAAAAGATAAATTAATGATATATGAAATATTTCTCTAAATAATAACATTATTTGTACCAATTTTTAAATGAAACTAATTTTTATAGGGACACCTATATTTTTCTCCTACAATTGAAGAACTATTTTTTTTTAAATTTTCACCACTTGTTATTGTTATATTAGTATATTCTTCATTCTTATCACTTAAACATTTGACACTAGTATATATTTTTTATTTCCTTCCAGTCAGTTCTTTATAATATCTACTAATTTTGAAAATTGTTTTATACTATTTACCCAAATAAAATAACTTCTCAAACACTTTCACATCAATATAATAAACAATATTTATAGATTCCTTATCATAGAAGTGATATTCATCCCCATTAGGAGAATATATAAAGAATATCCCATATAATCTCATCCAATCAAAATTTCTCATATTTAAACCTTTAAATATGTTGAAACATGGGATTCAAAATAACCTTAGATACTTCAATCATGGTGACATATTATAATACATTTAATATAGAAACATGTTGGACGTTTGATGATATTAAAATCAGTTTTGATTTTTCTTCATTACCAAAATCACTTACCTCCACAATAAATGGAATTTACCATGTTCCACCAATATGGTTTGAGAAATCTAAATCAATCATTGATTATTATTTTTAATAAAATATTATTTTTATTGGTTATAAGGTTATTTTTATTAAAAGTGAATCATATAGTTCTTAAAATAATTTATAAACATTTCACTTCAATATTCAGGTCTATTTTCAGTATAGAACCACTTTATGGAATAATCACATTCCATTTATGCACTCTATATAAAACTGAAAAACATATTCAATGCTTCAGATTTATTACATCATGAACATAATTAATGTGATCTATTTAAATTAATAAATGGATGAGATAATTTATTTTTCACTTTATTTTAATTTTAACCTAATTAGTCCAAAAGTATCTAAATGAAAAAGTTTCAAGTGAAAAGTTATTTGGATCTAAATATTTTTATATGATGAATTGCTAATCTTTCCTTTTTTATGGTAGTATATTCCTATTTATTATCTATTTTCACCAATATGGAATCACTAAAATTTCTACATGAGTCTAATTTTTAATTTTCATTTAACCAGTGTAGCTAATCCATTGATTACACATCTCCTTATTATCCTTTATACTCAAGTAATAGGAATTTTCAGCACCTCTTACTAGAAATATATTATATTTTTCCTACCATCCTTGTTTTAAAACAAATCGTTCATTAATATTTTCACCACAAATTTATAATTATTAAAAATATATTCATTTACATCATCAAATAGTTGATAAATAGTTAGAAGTATGTCTTTTAAATAGTAATAAATGAGATATATCTTCAATTTCAACATCTCCACACCAATTATTATTGAGAAAAAAACTTATAAATGCTTCATCATTACCAAATGTGAATAAACATTCTCTAGAATTTTCATAGACAATATGAAATCATATAACTCATAACATATTTCATGAATACCTTTATTTATGTATTAATTATATATTATTTTAAGACGATTTCAAAGAAATATCTAACATGAGAGAATTATCTTGTTAATTTTATTATATTTTTTTAAATCATCAAACAATATTCATACTCAAATGCATTGGAGAATTGAATAATAATTCCTTAACCAAGTAACACAACTTATGAAAAGTTTAATTGAGTTTATCAAATATAAGAAACTAATTCATCACTTGAACTATTTAATTTTTGTTTTCTTTTTAAACATGCCTTCATTAATTGTGTTTCAACCCCCTTAATTCCAACATTCAAACACTTTTGAAATTGTAAAATATTATTATTTGAATAAAAAAATCCATTTCGTTTTTTCATAGCCACTAAAAACCAAAATTAGATATTAAATAAGTGTCCATTTTTATAAATTACTTATTTTATATGTTGGGACACGTTAAATCCTTCTCCTTTATGACCATTTATTCAAGATCCATTTTAAATGATATTTTTCTTATGTTCATGACATATTTCCCTTCATGTTAGATTTATTTCTTGATATTTTATAATTTATATTAATTTCATATTTTAGATTAAAGTAACTATAGTAAGATATTTCATAATTTATGAATTACCCTAATGAATAATAATTCTTCTATTTCTAACTCTTCTCTTTCTGGTTAACCCATTTTATATTAACATCCTTAATTTATTAATCTATATAAAAATATTCTTGATGATTTAAATAATCATTGACATTTTTTTTTGAAATTTAACCAATCTTCTCATTTATCTATCAATATTCACATTTTTAATATATATATTTTACAAAATTTAGCATGATCAAAATTAATTAATCATCAAAATCCAACATCTATTTTGGTAGTCAATATCTTCTTTTTCTTTTAATCTAAAATTTCCTACAATAAATCATTACAATTTTTTTCTTTATCAATTAAGATGCTTATAATTTCCATGTATTTTATCAACTACGACTTTATCCCCCCTTTACCAGCACCGTGTTCTCCTTCTCTAGCATAAGATTTATTACCTCTAGTATTAATTATATCATCCTTGGAGATTACCTTAGGATCCATTATCATTTACTTTCTTAAAAATATTCATTTATTTCTCAATTTATTAATTTTTAGTTTAAGAGTTTTATTTGGATAAGAAGTTCCTTTATCTCATGATTCAACTTAAATTATATTTTTTTCTTAATTATGAACTTCACTGGGGAACTATTATTCATTCACCACTACATTCAATAACATATCAATGGGATAAATAGGAGATAAATCCCATTCAACTTCTCTTAAATCACACCCCTCTTCACTGGGGAACTATTATTCATTCACCACTACATTCAATAACATATCAATGGGATAAATAGGAGATAAATCCCATTCAACTTCTCTTACATCACATCCCTCTTCAACCATATTTGAAAAAAGACTATTTTTTCAATTTTAAAAAATAATTTTCCATTGCCTTAAAATTTGAATTATTATTTGTATATTTAGTTTCTTTTTCCTAGAGAACTTCTTTGATAACAAATATTCTTCTTCACTTTTTTTATCCTTCAAAATTTTAAAATTTAGTGTAAAATATAACATTCATAAACTACTAAAACTCATTAAATGTAGTTTACATGCTAAATGTATTTTCTTTTCAGAAAAATTACTACAGATAATTGATATGATGTTATCAAAGATCACATAAATATCTCCATACAGAACTGAATATTCACTTTAGTCCTTTAAAACCATATAATTCATTTTATTCTTTAGGGATTTGAAATAAATTTACTTCTCACCAATTATTTTGTTCTTAAAACAATCACCTCTACTCATTTCATACACTACAAATACACTATGGTGGTCATCTAATGGAAATTTATATACATCATGGTCACCAAGAGATAAAACTTTACTATAAAACCTATTTTGAAAGATAAACATAATATTTTTAGTAATTATTGAAAACTATAGAGTTTCTCCCAAACCCCTAATTTTTCCCACAATCTCATTAACACTATTTATAAAACCCAAGTCTATTTTAGGTTTTGAATTCCAATTTGAATTTAATTTTATGATTTTTTAGGTTTTTTATATAATATGGACTGAAGTCAATATTCTGAGTGTCTAGAAATCTCAAAAAGGTGTTTTTAGAAGAGAAATGGGGATTAGTAGATTCCTTGGGTTCTTCAAGAAGTGTAGGTGCAGTTTTTAGTTGTTTAGGCGGTTGATATTTTATACCAGCAATCCATTCATGTTGAGAAGGGTCATTCACATCATGAGTGAACTTCAAGGGGACCCTTCAAGCTATTAACGGGGTAACTAAGGGATGAATCCTATCCTTGATTTATTTACACCATGGACTTGGGGTTTATTCTATGAAAGTGTCGAGGTATAGGGATCTATCCTCTACTTGGACTTCATCACATCATAAACCACCCAGTTCATGTCGTGAATGGATACCATTAGTGTTTTTAGACATGAAAACACACCTTTCTTACTATTGGGGTTTTAGGGGTTATTGGGGGCTATAGGATATGGGAGGTGGCTATTTTAGTCGGCCTCCCCCCCCTTTCATCTATCAATTACATTCCATTTGGGAGGATTTTGAATAAATTTTGATGGTGATTTCATGTGAGTTTATCCTCACCCATCCAATAATTCTTGTTCCCTTTCATGGATGCCGATTTCCTTACAATTTCAGCTAGGTCTTAGTAAATATTTACATGTAATCATGGTGGAAATCATCTGATTTGATGGTTTTTTTGCATATAATTGATAGAGGACATCTTAAGATGATGTTTGCATATCATTTGTCAATGTTTTGAATGTGGATTTTTTATAGATTTTATTTTGGTTTTTATAAAATTTTTATGAAATTCATGGGTTAATAACACAATTAAGTTGGGGATTTTTCATGGCATGGGTTTAGATGCATGTATTGTGTAGACCACAACCCATGGCTCCAATTTTCAATGATCGGTTACAACATTGTGACTAATTAAGTATTTATAGCTATATAAATTAAATTGAATAATAAATCGTAATCACTATGAAATTATAAATTGATTATAATTATTTAATTTGGAAATTTAATTAGTAAATAGGGACTCAGGTGATTAGATGTCAGTCTTTGGACTTATTCACACATAGATAAGAGTTTTCAGGTTGTAAATTAAATAAAAACAGCTTCTTGATCCTGGTATGTGGTACTTATACATATCCCCACTTGTATTATTCATGTTTATAGTTTTCTTTGACATACAGTATTTCCACCAAGGGCGATTGACATTATAATCATTTTAAAAAAATCAATATATAAAAAAAACACGGACTAAACAAAGTGCTAAGGGCTATGGTGGACACTTATGCATTGGATCTTTTTCCTTAGGCCCACAGGATATGTAATGGGTCTCCCTCTACCCAGTTACAAAGTGGTATTTTATTTTATAATAAAAATTGGCTTCATCCACAATTGTTTTTTAAAAATTATTATATTGAATTTAAGAGGTGAGAACTAATATGAATAAAGTAAAAATTTTGGCCCAAGTGTAGGTTCCATGGACACCTCCTTATTGAGGAGAGTATTAGTTTTGGATGTTTGGCCTGTGTAGTCCTTGTGAGAGCCTTTAGATTCCTTGGGTATTTTGGGCTAGTGAAGATGATCTTGGGATGGGTTCCCTTTCCCCACTGAGAATGTGATTACCTTGGGGGTAGAACCTATGGAGATTTACTAATAGATTGGTTAAGGTTATTATCCTATTTATGAATTGGGTATTAATATGTGCTATAAAACATCTGTATGGAGTGATCCTATATTGATAGTATTAAGTGTCTAGTGAGGCCTTGGTGTGTTTATAATGATGCTGACACTAAAAAATGACTACCCAATTAGAAGGGGTTATAACCTCTTCTAAACACATTAGCTATGTTTATACTGAACCACTGCTAATGTGTCTGCCTACTTTTGTAAGAGACGATTTTGGGGAATGGTTGTTAATGTTGTGAAAAATTTAGTGGTGGTTCATTTAGAGGCGGTTAATCCCCCATCTAGTTTCAATACAAAAAACTCAGTTTAGAGGGACTTTTAACCCTCTCTAAATTATTGATCAAATTAGCGATGGTTGGAAACCACCGCTAATTGAGTTCCATCAACAACCTCTATTTAATACTTATTTATAGGGGGTTAAAAACCCTTATAAATAATATATTTTTTATTTTTAAAATCCAATCCCCTATCGGTTCCCAGTTCTCCCATGCAACACCCCCTCCAGTTCCCAGTTCTCCCATGTGACTTCTCCCGTTCACCTCTGGTTCCCTTTTCTCCCACGCAACCTCGCTCCGATTTTCAGTTCCCTTATAGTTCCCCTACATGACCCCCCTTCGGTTCCCAATTCCCCCACGTGACCCCCTTCAGTTCCTAATTCCCCCGCTTGACCCCCCTCTGGTTCCCAGTTCCCCCATGCAACACCCCCTTCGGTTCCCTGTTCTCCCACAACACCCCATCCCTCGTCCCCCCCCCCTCTTCTCTCATTCACCCGTGAAACCCACAACCTTTCCCGCAACATTTTTTGTTTCAAAATTTTCATCTGGAAGGATTCGAAGCTCAGTCCACATAGACATAATTGGAGCACCTATGCCACCATGGAAATTCAACTTTGTTATTATATTGACAAACATCATTCTATTTATATATATTACAAAAAATTAAAATAAATATTATTTAAATAAATATTTAAATACATATATTATTATTTAAATTAATATATACATTTTTATATTATAAATTTATTTGAATATATTATAATACATTTATATTATATTTAATTTATACATTTATATAAACTATATATTATATATGTGCATTTACATACATTTGAGTATATTTTATAATTCTATTCATGTTATGCATGTACACATTTATTTATATATTTATAAATATAATTATGTAAATTATTTATATACTTAAATACATATTTATATATTATGTACATGTTTATTTATAATATATATATATATATAATTATTTATTTAATATATTTATATAATGTTTTTAAAAATATATTTATATAATGTATTTCAATACATATATTTATTATTAGGTAAATTAATATATATTTATTCGTATAAATTATATTATATTATATATTATTAATATTACATGAAATATAATTTAGATAAATATTATATATGAAATAAAATCTATAGAAAAAATTATATAATGTTATATGAAATAAAATTTATACAAATATAAAATTAATATTATATTAAATATAATTTATAAAAATATTTATATAGTGTATTTCAATACATATATTTATTATTCTGCACATTAATATATATGTATTTCAATAAATAGAATTACATAATATTATGTACATTAATATTTACGTATTTCAATAAATATAGTTTTATAGTATTATGTACATTAATATATATTTATTTGTATAAATTGTATATCATATAATATAAATTATATATAATATAAAATCATAAATATATTATTTAAAAAAATATTTATTATTATTGCAGTATAAATTATAAAAACTACAAGTATGAGTTTTTATATGATTTGTTTTTTAAATAAATTATATTTATGTATATATTTATATAATATGTTTATGCTTTTATGTTATATATAATTAATATTATATGAAATACAATTTCTAAAAATAAATATATATAAATGTACATTAAATTATACAATTATATTTATGTATGCATATAAATAAAATTGAATACAATCATATAATCAGAAATATAAAATATAATTAAATGATACGTATATTTATATATTTACTAGATCAATTTATAATTAATATGGTATACTGAAATATATATATAATAATTATATAATATATATAAATTTATATATAATAAAATATTTATAATATAATATATATAATATAAATATATAATATATATATTCATATTTACATTTAATTTTTCTATATTATATTTATTTGTATACATAATATAATATAAATATATTTATACATAAATATACAATAAAAATGTATTTAATATAATATATGTATAATATAAATCATAATATAAATGTATGGTATTTATAGACCCATATATAAATTTTATATTTTTGAATTAATATATTTATAATTACATTTATATTATGTATGCCAATATTTATATATGTATACGTTTTTGTTTATATGTATAAGTATTTATTTAAAGTATTTATATAATGTATTTATATATATATATATATATATATATATATGTTTATAATGCATTTTAATACATTGATACAATGTTTTTATGTAATATATACGTGTGTGTGTGTATACACACACATGCACCCCCCACATATATATATTATAAAATTTGAATTTATATGAGAATTATTTTAAAAAATAAATAAAAATTTAGAGGGGGTTAAAAAACCCCTCTAATCAAAGGGATTAGCGGCGGTTCATGAACCCCCTATAATGTCATATATTAGAGGGGGTTCACAACCCCCTCTAAAATACAACCAAATATTACAAAGAAAAAATGATAAAAAATTTAGGGGGGGGAGGGGGGGGGGGGGTTGTGAACCCCCTCTAAATTCGATGATTAGAAGGGGTTGTGGATAACCCCTTATAAAAAACTACCACTAATCTGTTGTTTTTTTATAGTGTGAGGGATGTGAGGCCCTTTGAATGGTGGATGTTGACCAAAGAGACATGAATGAGATAATTGATCCCATGGGGGTTACCATGCAATGATGTGTCCTAGGGGGGCAGTGAGTGCGCCGGAGAAATAGTGACCCCATAGATGATTTTTGTGGAAAGAGATAAGAATGATTGATGGTGTCACCTTTAGAAAAAAATTGATGATGAGACTAATACATTACAATGTGATAATGGGAGAGACTGTTCCTTAAAGACAATAGATCTCATAGGATTACCTCTTTGAAATTTTTGATAACACTTAATGACTATATATTTCCTAGGATTACCTCCTAGGAATCAATGATGATTCATGTTGACTATATATTTTTTAGGATTACCTATGTGGAATCAGTGATGAAACTGATAAATTTATATTTCCTAATCACCTTTAATGAATTGATGACGATGCCTATTGTTTATTTAATTCTCTAGATGTCCTCCTGGGGTTTGATATTTATTAATGAGGACAATTTATTGACTATGATTTCCTTATAGGGATTATCTCAGAGACTAATTATTAATGATCACCTAGAATTACCTCCTAGGGATTGTCATGGATCCCGATGACTATTGTTCAGTTTGGATTGCCTCATAGGAACCATATTGGATAATAATGACTATTGGTATCCTAATATTACCTATTTGGGACCAACTTAGATCCTTCTTACTATTGAACACCTAGGATTACCTCCTAGGGATAATCTTGGAGTGTGATGATTGTTAATCACCAAGGTTTACCTATGATGAATTTTCCTAGAGCCTAAAAACTATTGATTTTATATGATTACCTCCTAGGTATCATCTTGGATAATGATTACTATTGATCACTTAGGATCACCTCATATGGTTCATATTTTATCCTACTACTATTAGGATACCTTCAGATATTTTCAAGGATCTATCTTTTAAGCCTTTTACTATAAGGGATGAGGCTTGTTACAGGATGGAATGATTATGTGATATACTTAGAGTCACTCAAGAAATAACCAAAATAGGTTTGGGTTGATCCCATGTGTCATGTTAGAACATAATGATAGATAGTGGTTACTTATTGATACATATTTATGTAAGGCCCCATGTTTTTATGGACTGTAATTTTGATCAAAAATTTAATTTTTTTTACTTTCAGATGCCTATTTGGGGTAAAATGGCTTCTTCTCCTAGAATATGATCTTATAAATTTTTTTGACCACTTATTTGGTCCTAGAATATGGATTTTACCCTAAGACAAGAGTTTGGTGTAATTATGAGATGTTCAAATTTTAGTGGAATAATTAATAATTAATATTTAATAAATTAAATATTAATTTATTCACATAGGTTTGTTTGGATATATATTTTTATTGGAGCATAGGATTGAGATTACATATCTTTTATTGAGTCTAAAATAGGGAGTTTTTTTCTTGGAATGACATAAACTTAGGCTAGGCACCAGATTTGGCCGGTGACCCCTTTTCTTTTCCCTTTTCTTTTTCTAATTTTCTTTATTTTCTTTTGTTTTTATTATTTTCCTTACCTGGATTCTCATGCATTCCCCTGGGGGATCCTCCTTCATCACATTACTGAGATATAATAAGGGAGAGGGAGAGAGAGAAATAGGGAGAGGGGAAGTGGGGTTCCTCCGCAAAGCTCAGGATGAACCAGATCATTGTGTTGTGGCCGCAGTGTGTGGAAACGAGAAAAACTTTAGTGAATCCCACACAAAGGTATATTGGTTTTATTTTTTTTGTATATCCCTATAGATTTACCATTTTTAAGTTTTAATCCCCTATTAATCTTTCTTAGGGCCCCTTGTGGGTTGATCTATTGATTTTGGGGGGAAACCTGGGTTACATACGATTTGAGGGGTTTCTCATTTTGAAATCCAGACCACATGGAATGTAGTTCAAGAACACACATCGTCTATTCTTCATATTCTAAGAATATGTGTAACACCCAAGGTAAATAAAGAATATGAAATTTTCATATTTATCCATATTTGTGAATAAAATATTAATATTACTTTAAAGGGAACGCTATGCTCGATGGCGTACCCAATACGCAACAACGAGTTTCTTTGAAATCTTACGTTGCACTCTAATAATAAAATAATATTATTTCAAATGGTAGTTAACGCCTAACCGTTGTAATGGTAGGAATGAATGGAACTAACTAAAAAATTATTATATATGTTTGTCAAATATTTTTACTTTTATCCAATAAATGTTAGAGGCTTAAAATGCAAATGAAACCAATTTTAAGCATAAATCTTCTAATATTTTTTAAAAGGTCGATGAACCACCTTTTGATGGAGAACCATTTTTAAATATACTTTTGACAATTTTATATGTTGTATTTGACAAAATAAAATCCTTCTTTAGAATCTGGACATCAAAATTTACTTTGTGTAAATTTTTGTTATTTTTCCGATAAAGATCATTTTTAGTGAAAATGTTGCATTTTAATTCAAAACCTCCTTTTAATATGATTTATTTATATGGATATATCATCTTTTTAATTGATATTAAAGTTTATTTATAATATATTTTTACCATTTAATCCAATGGTGGTCATTGTAATTAATTTCACTTTGAAATTGGACTTAAACTAGTGTCAATCTTTTAATAGATATTGTTTCTTAAAAACACGCTATTTGTTTTGACAGCGGGAATGAATTATTAAATTAATTAAGGCAAATTATATATTTTGATTTTTTTAAAACAGAAATCATTTTTGAATTTGGAATATCAAATATAGCTTAGGGTGAATTTTTGGTATTTTTCTGAAAAACTTCAATTTTCGATGAATAGTGAAACCACTAAGTGGTAGTTAAAGAAATTGATTTTTCGTTTAAATGAAACTTTACCACTTCTGTGATTTGATTTTCAAAAATCCAACATACATGGTTGTCATTAGGAAGTAAAATGTGTTTCAATGATATTAAAATAATTTTTTGGTGAATAGTAACTTTTAAGTTTTATTAATCGCGATTAAAGGTAATTAGTGTAATTTAAGGTAAAGATAATGTTATAATAATATGAAATGACCTTGAAATATGTCCTAACCTTATTGTATGATTCATGGAAGACCAAGAAAATCCATGGGTCAACTTGGAGACCCCATGGAGCCACTTTTCTTGGAAAATGACATTAATAACTTTTTATTTAAAGTTAAAATTAAAATGTCACAAACATGTATCGTTTTACTAATTTTTTTTTTAAATGGGGTTATACAAGTCATATTTTTGACTATAAATATTCATTAGAAAGATAAAAGTATTTAATAAATCATGATATTTTTTTATAATTTTTAGACATTAAATAAATTAATTTATTTATGACACCGTGATGATGCAGTGATTACCTCATAAATGAATGATTTAAATAAAATGAGAAGATATGGTGAAATATAAGTCTTAAAATTGTCACAAAACTATTTTATAGGTAGATTTAGAAACCTTATCACCTTATCCTCGAAATATATCCTTCTGGGACCTTTAAAATCCAAAAAGAATTTTATAATAAAGTAATAGTTTATAACTTTCCAAGAGTGCCCCTCCTCTTCCCTTATAAAAGGCCCCCACCTCTACCACCTTACCCACACCTCTCAAGCCTTTGGCTCGGACAAACCCTGCCCATTTAATCTCTCCAAATCCCTCTCTTCATCATTGAAGCCTCAACTTTGGCAGAATTCTCTTCAATAAACCCTTTTGGTTCAAACCAAGAGGAGTTACCCGATTTAAAGTTAATGTCTTCACTTGTGTTCTTTTGTTTTATTTTGCTTCTACAAACCCCTAATATCTTTTTATTACTTTCTTTTGTAACAAAAAAGTATCTTAAATGTACTAGTATGTTGTTATGTGAAGGATTCGAGCTACACTTACACACACCTCCGTCTAATGGTTAAAGTACATACTGTTTCTGTGGATGGAGAATTACTGCCTCACGAAACGATGATTGTTCAATATTCTCTTAACACCTTTCATGGTGGCCATTATGATGTCACTGTATTTTATATATGATATATATGGTATTTATGTTTCCCATATGCTTCTGTATTTTATATTTAAAACATACCTTTATGCTTTGCATGTTGTGCAATTGCGATAATTTCATACGAGGAAGTGTGGACTACCGCCCCCTCAAGTGATGTGACTCATTCATGCAATACATGGAATGTATAAAGAATGATATTAATGAACTTATGTGACCTATATAACATATATATTATACTGGAATTATAATATATATATCTCTCAATTATTTTTAATTCCATTAATATGACAAAGAAATAAAAGTAGCATTCATTCGTACGTACGGCCTACCGTCTCCATGAACGGTGCATTTCATTTATTTTTATATAAAAATGTTATGGAATAGTATAAAATGAATATTTACTGGATATATATGATATTTAAATCATTAATAATATTCTGGAGATGATGTAGTTATAACTACATGGACAATCATTTTCAAAGAAGTTCATTTTTGACTCATGTACCAAACATCGACAAAAACGTCTGATATGAACTCACATTATTAACCAATTATTATAACATTATAATATGTGATATGAACTGAATAATAATCTTTAAATGAGGTCCTTAAGCAATTATAAATTGACCAAAGTTTATTATTCAGGAATATAAAGAAACAGACAATATAAGTCGGACTTGAGGTAAGGGATCCTACCTCTCTCTTTCTTTTTAAGTACTCTCTTTTATATCGTTTCTTTTAAGATCCTATTTCTTAGTTGGGGGATGTTCTTTTATATTCATATTACTATAATTTCTATGTTCATATTATGAGAGACCCTATTTTATTTCATCAATCCATTTTTTTTGGAAGTTTTAAGTGGTGCCGTTAGGCTGCTGAGTTTTCGTAAGGGGGTTTTCATCTCACTTTTATTCCCGTGAGATTTATGCAACATTTTCCACAATTTCCTTTGATTGGTATATGTACTGCCAATTATTATACTCTTTGAGTAATATAATTTAGTTTATTAGTATTTTCATCAATGTTGTATAGTCCTTCTTTCATGGGGTGTACGTTTCGAAAGTTACCCAAATCGGTAAGGGAACCTTTCACCCTCCTCTTTTTAAAATACTTATTTTGTTATGTATTTTAATTTACATATTTTTATGTTGGGATATGTTCTTATATATCCTTATAGATGTAAATTTTATGTCCAAGTGATGAGATACCATTTTATCTCTCATCAACTAATTTTATGAATTTTAAAGTGACGCCGTTAGGCTGGTGAATTTTACGAAGGGAACTTCTTAACCCAATTTCGATTTCATTGGGTTCAACATGTAGTTATTGAAGATGTCATAATTTTAATATGTGTGAATGACCTTTTATTGTTTTACACTTAATATCCACTTATATTGGGTGTATTTATATTTTTCACACATAATTATGAGATTGATTTATCCTTAATTTAAGGATACCTTCGTTATAGGGGATTTCATCTCATTTTAAATTTCTATTGAGACTTCATTGTTTTTATTAACAAATTCACTATTATATGGTGTATATAATATCCTTTGGAATATTATATCATGAATCCATTTATTCTCATTATATTATAAAGTTCTGATTAAATGTTATTCCTCCATTATTTTATTCAAGTGTCTCTCATTTCGTTAAAAACCCTTTAACTAAAATATCATTTTAAATGTTTTAATGATTTATTCTTATAAATATTTTTCATTAATATCCATGTTTTCAAAATGGTTTTAAGGATTTATTTATATGGATATTAATGGTTTAAAATGTTAAAAGGTTCAAAGTGGTATGGGACACTTTGATTCAAAAATCTCTTTATTAAATGTTTTAAATGGTTTTGAAAATGGTTTTTAGAATGGATTCATTATTTCAATATCTTAAAATGTTATATTGTTGTTGAAATGTGGTAATGTTTTTTCCTTTATGCTTAAGTTATGTTCTATGATTATGTTATGGTTCTTGGGCATTGTTTATGAAGACGGGTGGTTCCGTGATAAACTAAGGGCGGGTAAGCCCGATATAGCTCTCCAATGCATTGGGTAACGCGAAGGGGTTAAAAGATAAGGTTTCTATGAAGAGATCTAGGGAATATACTGTGATAGGTATTCCAAACGTAACCATGAGGGTTACTCCCTATGTAAGAATGTTATGAATGCCTCAAGTTACCTTTATGTATTATGATTTCTATGAGTTATTCATAAATCTTATGATTTCATGAGGTATGTTAACATGCTTATGTTTTATGAGTAATGTATGATTTCATTGATTCTTATGTATACATGGAATAATGTTTTCTTTCCATATTGTTATAACCCTTACTGAGCTTTTTATGCTCATCCCATGTTTTTTTGAAATGTTTTTCACAGGAAATAAGATGAATAGGGTCAAGGATGGGATCAAGGAAATGTCAGGCTATCTAAAACAAGGAACTAGACATGACTCATTTGTTCAAGAGTTTTTATTTTGTGAAAAAAATGGAAGCTGAGTAGATATGTCTACTTTGTAATCTTTGAGATGTAATAGTTATGTCCTAATTCTCTAAAACTCTAAACCTGAAAATATCCTTAATGTGAATTATTCATTTAATTCAATAATAAGTAATGTTTAATGCCGGGTCCTTATAGTTGGTATCAAAGGTCAGTTTTGATAACTTTAGAGGTTAGGGTATTCTTTAAGACATTACCATAATGTCTAGGATTTCAGAAAGAGTCATAGTTTTTAGATAAAGGGAATGACTAAGTATATATTAGTGTTTATCTTGCTCTTTAGTACATGATGATTTTGTTGATATACTCACACTAACATTTTTGGTTTGAGTAAATGGATGGATCTATCAGGCACTAAAGTGACAATGGGTTTGAAGGAAACTGCGGTGGTTCTCTGATTAAGTGACTGGATGAAATTGGGGATTCAATGAGAAATATTGTGGTTATTCTAAACCAACTATCAGGAGTCATGATCAACCACATGAACCTTGGTGATTTCTTTAATTCATCATGTACGAGAGAACCAACTCGATGTGGAAGTTCAGGTAATAATTATAAAGGTAACCATTAGGGTTTATATGATCCTTACTTTTTAGGTAATTATGGGTTACTCTATGATATGATGGAATATGAAAGGAATGAGATAAACTTGAGGTTAAAACATGTTATGTTTATTTTTAAAGATTTTATCGCTTTTTGGGGAATGTTATAAGAATTATGTAGTTTTGGAAAAAGGACAACACGTAGACCGTGTGGCAACCTGTCGCGTCTGACGAAGCTACGAGAATCTAACCCACAACCAAAGTGCGACTGATATTTATCGCCTACCACTAGACTACGTGAAGTCCCTGGTTATTTTGACTAATTATTTTTAGTTAGATGATCTTATGAATCTATAATAAGTTGATTTTGGGTTATCTATATAAATTAGTAACCTATCATGGAGGATATGTGATTAGGTTAATTACTTTTCAGTATGAGACTTTAAGATTAACTGGTGTTATTTGGAGATAAATGTTAAGGTTTATATTGGAAGACTATGTGATTAAATCCTTCAGAGATTTGGGTTTCAGTCTTAGTTTTTATTACTTTGAAGAATTTTATGGATAGATGTTTATTGAATGGTCTTTGTTGAACTTTTGGTATTGTTTGACAAATTTTGGAGATTAAGAATAGATTTTTTTATAAAGGATTATCCTTTTTGGGTATTATCTGATCTCATACAATCCTTTTTGGTTTTAGTTTTGGTTAAGGTCTAAAGACATGGGAAGTATGTAGTTCTCTTTTGTGGATTAGGTGATTCTCTAGGTGTTGATTATAGCTCTCTTAATGTGAACAAGTCATCCTAAATACTCGTCTTTTGGAGAAAATATGAGTTCGTGTAAGAAATATAGTAAAAGTTGAAAGTCAACATGATAAGTAAGTATGTTTCCTTATGTTTTAGTTAAGATCATAAATAAATTCCTCAATGAATAGTAACTTTAAACAAAAATGTTGTCTGTTAATTTTTCCAACTGGGGAATCAAATACCGTTTAACCCATCACAAGTTTGTGATTTTCTTGTGGTTAACTTTCTCCTAAACATGTTTTATATCACTATCCATTAGAACATGACCCTTTGTTTTCTCCTCCATGTCCATTTTTTCCTACATGGAATCCTAGTATGGGTTAACTCGGGGGACATTTGTACTTCTCTTTCTTTATTTTAAAGTGATAGTTTTACTGACTCTTGTTCCGATGTGAGATTTTCAATGAAACTTCCAAGCCCAATTTTAAAATTGTGAGGACGCAATTCCCAAAAGGGGGGAAGGATGTAACACCCCAGGTAAATAATGAATATGACATTTTCATATTTATCCATATTTGTGAATAAAATATTAATATTACTTTAAAGGGAATGCTATGCTCGATGGCGTACCCAATACGCAACAACGAGTTTCTTTGAAATCTTACATTGCACTCTAATAATAAAATAATATTATTTTAAATGGTAGTTAATTCCTAGCTTTTGTAATGGTGGGAATGAATGGAACTATCTACCAAATTATTATATATGTTTGTCAAATATTTTTACTTTTATCCAATAAATGTTAGAGGCTTAAAATGCAAATGAATCCAATTTTAAGCATAAATCTTCTAATATTATTTAAAAGGTTGATGAACCACCTTTTGAGGGAGAAAACTTTTTAAATATACTTTTGAAAAATTTATATGTTGTATTTGACAAAATAAAATCATTCTTTAGAATCTGGACATCAAAATTTACTTTGTGTAAATTTTTGTTATTTTTCCGATAAAGATCATTTTTAGTGAAAATGTTGCGTTTTAATTCAAAAACTCCTTTTAATATGATTTATTTATATGGATAGATTATATTTTTAATTGATATTAAAGTGTATTTAGAATATATTTTTTACCATTTAATCCAATGGTGGTCATTGGAATTAATTTCACTTTGAAATTGGTCTTAAACTAGTGTCAATCTTTTAATAGATATTGTTTCTTAAAAACACACTATTTGTTTTGATAGTGGGAATGAATTATTAAATTAATTAATGCAACTTATATATTTTTAATTTTTTAAAATATAAATAATTTTTGAATTCGTAATATCAAATATATCTTAGGGTGATTTTTTGGTATTTTTCTGAAAAACTTCAATTTTTGATGAATAGTGAAACCACTAAGTGGTAGTTAAAGAAACTGATTTTTCATTTAAATGAAACTTTACCACTTCTGTGATTTAATTTTCAAAAATCTGACATACATGGTTGTCATTAGGAAGTAAAATGTGGTTCAATGAGATCAAAATAATTTTTTGGTGAATAGTAACTTTTAATTTTTATTAATCGTGATTAAAGGTAATTAGTGTAATTTAAGGTAAAGATAATGTTATAATAATATGAAATGACCTTTCCACATGTCATAACCTTATTTGATGGGTCATGGACGACCAAGACAATCCATGGGTCAACTTGGGGACCCCATAGAGCCACTTTGGTTGGAAAATGACATTAATAACTTTTTATTTAAAGTTAAAATTAAAATGTCACAAACATGTATTATTTTACTAAAACAATTTTTACATGGGTTTATAAAAGTAATATGTTTGAATATAAATATTAATTAGATATCTAAAAATATTTACTAAATCATGATATTTTTTTTATAATTTTTAGACATTAAATAAATTAATTTATTTTTGACACCGTGATGATGCAGTGATTACCTCATAAATGAAGGATTTAATAAAATGAGAAGATAGGGTGAAATATAAGTATTACACTTGTCACAAACCTATTGGATGGGTGGATTTCGAAACCTTATCACCTTATCCTTGAAATATATCCTTTTTGGACCTTTAAAATCTGAAATTCATTTTATAATAAAGTAATAGTTTATAACTTTCCAAGAGTGACCCTCCTCTTCCCTTATAAAAGGCCCCCACATCTACCACCTTACCCACACCTCTCAAGCCTCTGTCTTGGGAAAACCCTACCCATTTCATCTCTCCACATCCCTATATTCATCATTGAAGCCTCACCTTTGAAAAAATGCTCTTCAAGAAACCCTTTTGGTTCAAACCAAGAGGAGTTACCTGATTTAAAGGTAATGTCTTCACTTGTGTTCTTTTGTTTTATTTTGCTTCTCCAAACCCCTAAACTGTTTTTATTCCTTTATTTTGTAACAAAAACAGTATCTTCAGTGTACTAGGATGTTTTTATGTGAAGGATTTGAGCTAAACTTACACACACCTCCGTCTAATGTTTAAAGAACATACTGTTTCTGTGGATGGCGAATTACTGCCTCACGAAACGATGATTTTTCAATCTTCTCTTAACACCTTTCATGGTGGCCGTTATGATGTCAATGTATTTTATATATGATATATATGGTATTTATGTTTCCCATATGCTTCTGTATTTTATATTTAAAACATACCTTTATGCTTTGCATGTTGTGCAATTGAGATAATTTCATACGAGGAAGTGTGGACTACCGCCCCCTCAAGTGATGTGACTCGTTCATGCAATACATGGAATGTATAAAGAATGAAATTAATGAACTTATGTGACATATATAACATATATATTATACTGGAATTATAATATATATATCTCTCAATTATTTTTAATTCCATTAATATGACAAAGAAATGAAAGTAGCGTTCATGCGTACGTACGACCTACCGTCTCCATGAATGGTGCATTTCATTTATTTTTATCTCCAAATGTTATGGAATAGTATAAAATAAATATGTACTAGATATATATGATATTTAAATCATTAATAATATTCTGGAGATGATTTATTTATAACTACATGGACAATCATTTTCAAACAAGTTCATTTTTGACTCATGTACCAAACATCGACAAAAACATTTGATATGAACTCACATTATTAACCAATTATTATAACATTATAATATGTGATATGAACTGAATAATAATATTTAAAGTAGTCCCTTAAGAAATTATAAATTGAACAATTTTTATTATTCAGGAATATAAATAAACAAACAAGACAAGTCGGACTTGAGGTAAGGGATCCTACCTCTCTCTTTCTTTTTAAGTACTCTCTTTTATGTCATTTCTTTTAAGATCCTATTTCTTGGTTGGGGGATGTTGTTTTATATTCCTATTACTGTAATTTATATGTTCATATTATGAGATACCCTATTTGATTTCATCAATACATTTTTTTTGAAGTTTTAAGTGGTGCCGTTAGGCTGCCGAGTTTTCGTAAGGGGTTTTTCATCTCACTTTTATTCCCGTGAGATTTATGCTACATTTTCCACCATTTCCTTTGAGTGGTATATGTACTGCCAATTATTATAATATTTTAGTAATATAATTTCGTTTATGAGTATTTACATAAATTTTTTATAGTACTTCTTTCATGGGGTGTACGTTTTGAAAGTTACCCAAATCGGTAAGGGAACCTTTCACCCTCCTCTTTTTAAAAGACTTATTTTGTTATGTCTTTTAATTTACATCTTTTTATGTCGGGATATGTTTTTATATATCCTTATTGATGTAAATTTTATGTCCAAGTGATGATATACCATTTTCTCTCTCATCAACTAATTTTATGAATTTTAAAGTGACGCTGTTAGGCTGTTGAATTTTACGAAGGGAACTTCTTAACCCAATTTCGATTTCATTGGGTTCCACATGTAGTTATTGAATATGTCATCCTTTGAATATGTGTGAATGAAATTTGATTGTTTTACATTTAATATCCACTTATATTGGGTGTATTTATATTTGTCACACATAATTATGAGATTGATTTATCCTTAATTTAAGGATACCTTCGTTATAGGGGATTTCATCTCATTTTACATTTATATTGAGAATTCATTGTTGTTATGCACCAATTCCCTATTATATGGTGTATATACTATCCTTTGGAATATTATATCATGAATCCATTTATTCTCATGATATTATAAACTTCTAATTAAATGTTATTCCTCCATTATTGTATTCAAGTGTCTCTCATTTCGTTAAAAACCCTTTAACTAAAATATCATATTAAATGTTTTAATGATTTATTCTTATAAATATTTCTCAATAATATCCATGTTTTCAAAATGGTTTTATAGATTTATTTTTATGGATATTAATGGTTTAAAATGTTAAAAGATTCAAAGTGTTATGGGACACTTTGATTTTAAAATATATTTATTAAATGTTTTAAATGGTTTTGAAAATGGTTTTTAGAATGGATTAATTATTTAAATATCTTAAAATGTTATATTATTGTTTCAATGTGGTAATGTTATCTTTCCTTTATGCTTAAGTTATGTGCTATGATTATGTTATGGTTCTTGGGCATTTTTTATGAAGACAGGTGGTTCCATGATAATCTAAGGGCAGGTGAGCCTGATATATCTCTCCAATGCATTGGGTAACGCAAAGGGGTTAAACGCTAAGGTTTCTCCGAAGAGATTTAGGGAATATACTGTGATGGGTATTCCAAACGTAACCATGAGGGTTACTCCCTACGTAAGAATTTTATGAATGACTCAAGTTACCTTTTATGTCTTATGATTTCTATGAGTTATTCATAAATCTTACGATTTCATGATGTGTGTTAATGTGCTTATGTTTTATGAGTAATGTATGATTTCATTGATTCTTATGTATACATGGACTAATGTTTTCTTTCCGTATTGTTATAACCCTTACTGAGCTTTTTATTCTCATCCTACATTTTTTTGAAATGTTTTTCACAGGACATAAAGTTGAATAGGGTCAAGGATGGGATCAAGGAAATGTCAGGCTATCTAAAACAAGGAACTAGACATGACTCCTTTGTTCAAGAGTTTTTATTTTGTGAAAAAAATGGAAGCTGAGTAGATGTGTCTACTTTGTAATCTTTGAGATGTAATAGTTATGTCCTAATTCTCTAAAACTCTAAACCTGAAAAGATCCTTAATGTGAATTATTCATTTAATTCAATAATAAGTAATGTTTAAGGCTAGGTCCTTATAATATGGTCTTTTAAAGATCATACACCATGTATGGGATATACACACTTTGTAATAGTACTTGATCATGTAGCTGAGTACCTGGCCTGACAACCCGTGTATGGGTACATGACCATGTAGAGTACATGGCCATAACTCATGTGGTTCACACATTGTGTATAGTCACATGACTAGGTGATATAAATGTCCATGCCATGTAAGGAACATAGGAAGGTCCCCCGTGTAAGGTACAAACTATGTACATGTTCAACACACCATATACTTGGGCGTTACATGCCAAGTATGTTTAGATTACATATCCAGGTGAGATCTTTAGGGTACATTCCATGTACTAGGGTACACATGTCATGTACTACTCACTTTATACCCTTTTTAGGGGTTTTACTACTTTATTCCCCATATTCATAATTGGACATAAGAGGAGTCCATTCTGAGTATTTTCCCTATAGATCATTGTTGTTAAACCCATGGAGTGATTTGTGGACTCCTAATGGGTGTTTTTGAGATTTTATATAAATAGTGAAGTTTTTCCTTTGGTAATTAAATTTAGTCATCTCCTAAGAGAGATACATGAAAAGGGAATGATAGATTTTATGTTTGGACCAACCTAGTGTGAGAACATGAAAAGAAATGGGCCATGATAAACCTCCCATGATGAATGTCTGTGTAGATTATACCTTGAGGATCTATCCCTAGAGAGATGTGCCCCTTCTATCCTAGGAGTCCATCATGTTAGTAATTTTTTATCATTACTCATAGGATGCCTCATATTACATTTTGACCAAGAGGATCCCATGTAGAATGTTTCTATCTCCTTACTTTCACCAAGGGTTCCCAGTGGGATACCGTTTTCTTATAGGTTGACTTAAGGAATCCCTTATAGGATCCTATTTCTAGTGTACCATTCTATGGTTACCTTGTAGGATACCTATTCCTATATACTCTATTGTTAATGGTCCCTTGTAGGACAACTCTTCCTATGTACCATACAAATGATCTTGTATAGGTCACCTATGTTTCTTATCATTCAATAATCCTATGTAGAATTCATACCTTTACATATTCTTATATGAATCTTGAGTATGATTACTTTTCTTATGTATACCTCATGGATCCCTAATAAGATGCCTCTTCAGTGTTTCCATTTGAGGTACCCAGTGGGTGCCCCGATGTTTGACTGACCTTGAGCTAGTATGTTAGCTTTGGGTAGTGATGGTAGTGGGTGTCACTTTAGAACTTATGCCGAACATGTAAGCCCATAAGGCTATGGAAGTAGTGGTGGGTTAGGCATTCATCCACCCACACTCTTTTATTTATACTTCACATGTTTATTTCTTATGTAGTGATGATTACCAAAGGTGCTTCCTGGATGGTCGTTGTTATGCCTCACATAATGTGTCTTTATTCTCTTTGGGATACCCAAACATCCTTTATATTCATTACTGGGAGACCCATATGTATTTCTTGGGATTTTAAATTGGATCCATGTTATTATTTTATTATTTTTATACCTATAAGTACCAACTAAAATATGGATGTTGATATTGTATGTTAACAATTATATTATTTGGATTTACAAGGGTGCTTCCTGGGATCTGGATTTTGATTATATGATTATGATATATGGGAATGACATCCCTAGTAATGATACTCAGGGATGATTATTCACTCCTATGTGATGAGGATAATTTCAATCTCATGTGGTTGAAATGTGGTGAGGATGATTACACTCCCCTTCATCTGATTATACTGATGGATGATTGCGTTCTCTCGAGTGATATGGATGATTAATTTCTCCCTGATTGATTAATTGACTGTGGTGTTAGACATGCTGTTTTACATCATTGGATACTCAGGGATGATTATGATCTCCTTAGTGATATGGATGATTAATCTATCCCTGATTAAAGACCTCTAGGGGTGGGCATGGTGTCTCACTGGTGAGCTCACCTTATAGATCGCCTAGGGGTAAGACCCTTAGGGTTTATCCAAGTCTCAATGTTGTGAACACCTATGGAATAGGACATAGGGCTCAAGAATTAGACTGAATTTATATTTAATGAATATGATTACATCCAACTCAGTGAACATTCACAAAATTTCTAGATGTACTTTCCTGAAATTCTTCTTTACAGCGATTGGAAGCGAGTATGGTTGAACCTTGGGTTGGGATGAGTATACCCATGTGGTGATGTATATTTCTCAGATACATTTTTAGAACTGGATAAAGTTGGTATATTTCTATTAGGATTAAAGACCTAGAGATTGACTTAATGATACATTGATTGAGTGGTATGAGATCCAGCTCAATTCCCTTTACACAGGATGTCTTGGTGATCCGGATTTACCAACCAAGGATTGACTACTGATGGTTTTATGTTAGTTAATTCAACTAACACATGTATATTCATATTTATGTATATATGTATAGGTATGGGACTACAATTATATACACATATAAATATAGATATCCATGATGACACTTTCCTAGTTGACTAGGATCGAAGACCTAGTGTTTGAATGCGGTTCCATGTTATTTTATTTACTTACCTTTTTAGCTCTGTCTCAGATAGGCTGATCATATATCACGAGCATACACTTATGAAAGTATATTTATAGGTTCATCAATGGGGTGGCCTACTGAGATTATTTCTTTCCCATGTATGTGAACCTCTATGTGTATGTCCATACCTTATGCTTACTTATTAGGATTATCAAAAATACATGGGGGATAGAGTTGAGTCCCGATGTTGCATGATCAAGCAGAGCTGCTCATGTGGATTCTTATGATCAAATTGATGTAGTTCGATAGTGTTTAGAGATTGGGTTTGTGGTTAAGATCAAAGTTATTAGTAGATCCCTAAACTTTTATTTTAGTTTCTATTATGTATTCCTATTTATGGTTGGCCCAGTGGGTGACCATATTTGTATGTATGGCATGGATGTTCGAGATTTTATAGAATTTTATTTATTATAACATCATTTTCTGTTTCAATTTATTTATTCCTTCTACACTCTACTTATTTACTTTTGTGTTTGATACTTAGAAATTCTTACTATTTTATCCCTCTGATACACGAGAATAGTATCCCCATGGTCACACCCTATTCCCTCACTACTAGTTGGCAACCTCTGACATATAGGTAGGTGTGCTTGAGTCCACGTAGTGAACTGACTCGAAGCATCAGATTAGTGCCATACGAATTAGGATGTTACAAAGTGGTATCATATTTGTTTATTTTCTCATTGTATTACTATTTTAGATATGGTTGATAGAATTATTAGGAATGTGTTAGAACTTGCGATGGATATCATACTAGTGCATCGATAACACCTGTTCCGATAAGAAGTTTTGGTTTCTAGGGACATGAGATTACTGTTCTGATCTATGATGTTATAGTTTTATATAATTTTCTCTTTGAGGGATGCCCATGTTGTTTGAATCATTTGATTTATTATGGATTTATGACTCTTATCTTGTTGGAAAGAGGCTAGTGATTGATTTGGACTCTTTTCTGGCCATGGAAAGAGTCATCTTATGCACCATATTAAGCACATTATATTCACATTATATAGGCTAGATAGTGCGTTATTATTGCTGAAGATAGTTGGAAAATTGTTTAAAGTGTTATAAAAAAACCTAAACTGTGTTTTCCCACATATATTTTTGGTGGAATTATACTGAATTGATCCGAATTTCATATATATATCCATCTAATGGAATGTTATGTGGATCTATTTTGAGGCATTTTGTAGTGAGGATGATGACTTAGTCCTCTTGTATGGGAGGTGAAAATACCATAGTACGTTGATGGGGCACATGTTTCACACATGTTATACCAATTTTAGGGTTTTTTCTCTAATACGATTATTTAATGTGTTAGTATCAATCTATATAGTGTTTTCTTACATAGATTGGAATGACATTTTACTTAACCGACCTTATTTGTGGTAATCTAGTTGGATCACAGAGTATGATGCTGATAGGTACTATGATGTTTCACATAAACTGGACCTCTAGGGTGTATTACTATATACGAATGCTCTATGAGAGTCAGTTCAATATCTCTTTTGTGTTGGTATCGTGACCTATAGGGAGCAGTTCCCTATGAGGATGCTCAGTGTGGATCAGGCCCTTATAGGCCTTGTTGTCGGGTTTGACCCTCATAGTTTATTATGATATTTACCTTACTTAGAGAGGGTTCATCTTTTGGTCTAGGTGGTTATACCTTAATACCCATATGTGAGACTTTATTAGTAGAGCTAGGTGGGAGATATAGAGGCCCTTGTTTTTGAATCAAACCCTTATATGTTGATGTATCTTTTGTTCAAGGGAATCCTGTGTGAGAGAGGTTGGAACATGTTTACAAATTCCATTTTAGGAAGTTATCTAGTTTATGATCATTTATAAATCAATTCAAGATAATTGCTCAAGTTTTTCATTATAGGAATGTCAATGCCTTAAGGTTTTCACAAGTACTTAGGGTACTTTGGTATCAAGAATGGCTTCGATGAGTAGGACTGTTTAGGTGTGTGGCCTGGTCGACCAGTCTTTCCATTATTGTTAATGTAGTTAGAGTGTGGGTAGGCACTTGGGACCAGAATTATATTGAGTGATGGGTAGTCATGGAATAAATCATGGAACAAGTGAGGTGATCAATTTTTAATAAGAGTTATAAGTGAGATTATTACTTAATTAGACTAACATGACATGTCACATAGATAACTTAGAATTGTAATGGAAGGCATGATGGATTATGATTTGGGTGATAAAGGTATAAGACAATTGCACATGTTACCATTTAGATCATAAATTGGTTAGTGGCCATATGATAGTTTAGGACTGGTGTTTTAAAGACTTTATAAGGGAATCATTTCCTGAGAGTTTTGGTCAAATGAAAAATGTATCTCCATAGTAGAGGAGACATTGAAAATGAATTAGGTGTTGTGAGGTAGTTGACTCGTTCTTGGACCTTGACACGCATTGTCAGGAGACGTGGTGGAAAGTTTTGGTTAAAGGAAAGTTATCCCTTTTGATATAAGCATGGATTATATGGATCTATACATGCCTTTTTATGGAATCTTACTATACTCTTTGTTAGAGATGATCATCCTCTATACTTGTTAATGTTATGATACGAGTCATTTGATAGTTCAAATATCTTTTGGTATATATGATTAGGTTGAGAGAAATACTACTAGTCTTAACACCAAGATTCTAGGGGATGAGAAGGTTTATCATGGGGAGATTTTAAGCTCTGGTTTTTTTTCATAATGGAATTTTGAGTAGATGTTTACTTTTTTTTCTTTCAGATTCTTGTAATGTGTAAAATTGTTTTTCCCCTAGAATATTATCTCAGATAATATTTATGACCATCCTTTTGTCCCAGAATAGGGTGTTTACCATAGGAAAAGAGTTTTTTGGAATTCCAATCCATTTGAATTTTAGCATAATAATTAATAATTAATATTTCATAAATCATATATTAATATATTCATGCATGTTCATTTGACCATATCTTTTTAAAAGATCATCAAATTTAGATTATTTCTCCTCCATTGAGTCTAGAACGAGGATTTTTTCCTAGGAAAGGCATAAAATCAGGCTGGGCATTACGACTGGACAGACCCCCCTTCTCATTTCCCTTTCCTTTTTCTATTATTTTTCTCCTTTTCTTTATTTTATTTTATTTTACTTATTTTCCTTCCATGGATTCTCATGTACACCCCTAGAGGGATCCTCCTTTAGTCGTGCGACCAAGAAATAAAATAGGAGATGGAGAGAGAGAAAGTGTGAGAGAGGAAGAGTGGTACCTCCGTGAAGCTTGGGACTTACTGGATCATTGTGTGGTGGTCGTGGAGAATGTATATGGGTGAAGCTTCGACAGATTCCATCCAAAGGTAGGATATTTTTATGTTTTTTCCATAGATCCCCATTGATTTACCATTTTGAAGTTTTAATCCCCTATTATTTTTTCTTAGGACCCCTTGTGGGTATATCAATTGATTTTGTGGGAAAAAATGAGGTTACGAGTGATTTGAGGGGTTTACAATTTGGAAATATCGACTACAATGCATTTAATTTTGGAACATATGACATGTGTTCTTCTTATTTAGGGAAGATGACATTATAAAGAGCACACACCATATATGAGGTATACATGATGTTTACATGTATTTGGTCATGTATCCAAGTACCAGAACAAACATCCCATGTAGGGGAACACGGTCATGTAGAGTACACGACCAGACCCCATGTGGGTCGCATGCCATGCAGAGTTTCACCACTAGGTGATATACATTTCCAAACCATGTAAGGTACGTGGGAATGTATTCCATATAGTGTACACACCATTTACATGATCAACATGCCATGTGATTTTTGGAATATTGAGGGGTTGTTTTTGGGATTTTATATAAATGTATTGATTCTTCCTTCAATAATTGAATTAAATCATCACCTAAGAGAGATACATGAAAATAAAATAATAGGTTTGATGTTCAGATAAACCTAGTTTGAGACCTTGATATGAGATGGGCCATGAGACATCTCCCTTGATGAATGATAATGTAGCTTCTCCATTGAGGGAATATCCCTTGTGAGAAATGCCCCTTCTAGACCAGGAGGCCATGAGGATAGTTTTTTTAAGGATCCCCTATAGGATTCCCTGACTTACGTTTTATCAAATAGGATCCCACATAGGATGCCTCTATCTTCTTGATATCATTGAGGGTTCCCTATAGTATACCCTTTTCTTATAGGCTAACCTAAGGAATCCCTAGGTGGATCTCTTTACCTATGTACCATTCTGAGGATCCCCTATAGGATACCTCTTCTTATATAATCTATTGTTAAGATTACCTTATAGGACACCTATTAAAATGTACCATAATGAGGATCCCATATAGAATGCCTCAGTTGCATATTTTTTGAGGATCCCATGTTTGATTCCTCACTTTAACTTCACAAATAAGGATCCTAAGTAGGATTCCTTCTATTATGTATACCTTTAGGACCCAAAGTGGGACTCCTCTTTAGTGTTTTGACATGAGGGACCTAGTGGGTGCCTTGATGTTTGACTGATCTGGAGCTAGTATGTTTGGTATTAGTAGTGATGGTAGTGGGCATCACCTTAGAACCCATACCAAACTTGAAAGAATATAGGGTTGTGGAATTAGTGGTGGGTAAGGTGTTCATCCACCCTCACTCTTTTATTTATACTTCACATGTTTATTTTCAATGCAACGATGACTACTAAAGGTTATTCCTAGTTGGTGTCTATTGAGACCAAATTAATGCATCTTTATTCTATTTGGGATGCCCAAAAATCCTTCATGGGATCCATATTATTCGTTATTGGTAGGCTCATAAATATTTCGTGGGAACTGGATTCTGAGCCATGTTATTATTTTATTATCTGGCTATTGATCCTATATGTTTGAATATTATATTATTGGGATTTATCAAGGATTCAACTTTCGAGAATATGATTATGATACACGGTAATGGAATCCATAGTAACGATACTCGTGGATGATTAATCTCTCCCAAATGATGTGGATGATTACACACACATCTGGTTGACATGCGATGAGGATGATTATTCTCTCCTTGATCTGATTATACTTATGGATGATTATCCTCTCTCGAGTGATAGGGATAATTAAGCTCTCCCTAATAGAATACTTGAATACAATGTTGTACATAGCATTTCACATCATTAGATAGTCATGGATGATTATTCTCTCCTGAGTGATAGGGATTATTACACTCTCCCTGATTAGAGACCACCATGGGTGGGCATGGCATCTCACTGGTGATATCTCCTTACCGATCACCTACGGGTCATACCCTTAGGGTTCATATGAGTCTCAATGTCATGACCAACTACAGAATGAGACATAGGGCTCAGGAATTGGACTAGATTTAAATGGAATGAGTGGCATGACATCCAACCGACTGACCATTTATAGGATTTCTAGATTTAATTCCCCGAAATCCTTCTTTATAGTGATTGGAGGTGAGTATGGGTGAACCCATGGTTAGGAAAAGTATCCACCCATGGTGACATAACTTTCCTAGATACATTTTTTAGTGCTGACTAGTACATGCACCTTAGTGTGTGTGAAGATCTGGTGTCTAATTTTTTTATGAGCACAAATGCATAGTTGATAGTGCTGAGTCCCAATGTTTCATAATTGAGCGGATCTGATCATGTGGATTCTTATGATCAGGCTAATGTAGTTTGATAATGTCTAGAGACTGGGTATGTGTCCTAGCTAGTAGTTAGAAGTAGTGCCATATACATTTATTTCAGTTTATTTTATGTACTACTATATGTATGGTTAACCCAGTGGGTGACCATATATTTATGTATGACATGGATAATCAAGCTCTTATAGAATTTCATTTATTATGAAATCATGTTCTATTTTAGTTTATTTATTATTTATACACTCTATTTATTTACTATTGTGTATGATACTTAGTTATTTATTTTATTTTCCCACTCTAATATGAGGGAATAGACTCCGCACAATAAAAAATTAGGCCCTTATTGTTATTTGGCAGCCTTTGGCATATGGGGAGGTGCACATGAGGCCTTGTGGAAAACTGGTTTGAAGCACCATATTATTTTAATCCAGGTTATTACATAACAATGTATCTATCTATTATTTTGATCATGTCATATGAACATATATAAAACTTTTCATGTTATTTTTGGGGCCACTTTGGTGGTTCAATTATGAGTTGTACTTGCACCTTGGTTAGATATCCATGGAAATTGGGTAACCAGGAAACTTTCAATATTCATGGGTTTATGTTGGTCAAAGGATAATTATTTGATAGAGTGGGGTAAATCATATGGGATTACTAAACTAGGAGAGGAGACACTCGAGGATAGATTTATAGCCACATAATCTTTTATTCTTTTATGTATTGAATATGTGATTTGACTGGTGGTGAATCAGTCTTTTATATTAGCATGACTGTGAGTCTGTATTATTTCTTTCTTGTGCATATGATTTCTAATAGATATGTTATATTACTTCTTTATAATTTTTTTGTGTGGATGATATTGGGATTATTTTTCTTTAGTATTATGAATTATGTTATGGGGGTATAGTCTCCCAATAGTACTAACATATACCCCCACTTATTTTTAGAAACCTATAATATATGAATAGTCAAGACTAAGGACCTAGTGGCTCATTGGTATGAGTACTAAAGGGTGACCATGGGAATGGGGTATTAAAAAGTGGTATCATAGATTTTATATGACTGATATCACAAACTATACCAGAGATTTATTTTTCCTTACTACATGGAGAGATGGTAGAAAGGTGACATAAGAATAGGTCAAAGATTGTTATGGATATTATAAATATGCATTAGATTTTTTTCCAGTTGGATGTTGTGGTTACTAGGGATATCAGATTTTGGTTTCTGGTTCATGCTTTTAAGGTTGTATGATTTTCAACTTGTGTGATGCACATTTATTTGAAATTATCATTGATGGGTTTTAACTCTTATCATATTTGTAGGTAGTTATTGTCCAAGAATCATATTTAGAACATAGTATTCACATGAAATTCATGTGTTGTGGGTGAATAATATCACTAATCATAGGGTTCAATACTCCACTAGGTTAGTAACAACTTATATGGTGTTTACAAATATAACACATTGGTTTAATTCTACTCAGCTGAACCACTATATATTTTACCTGATGGAAAGTCATTTGGATTCTATGGAGCTATTATATATAGTTCCATAATGTAAGGGATGTATAATGACCCATGTAGTATAGTAAATGCATTTCATTCCTTGTGATAAACACTTTGAGGGTGATTGAGAAAATAAGTTTAGTTATTTAAAGTGTCAGTAATAACATATAAGGTGTTTTTCTTTATCATCCATTAGTATAACCCAAATTTACCCTATAGGTAGAAGCGATTTTTTAGTACAGGTAGGGGTCGAATCCACATAGACCAGTGAAGAAACCTACATACATGTACATTCTATGGAGGATTGGCTATGAAGTGGAAAAATTTGGGGTTGATTTTAAATGAAGAACTAATGAGTTAATTTAAAAAACAAAAAAATAAACACAATGACTTAAACTAAAACATTTAATGATGATGAGTAGATCCTAGGTTGTTGTTAGGGATATAATAGATGTAATTATTTTCCTATTAATTTTCAATTCACTAGTTTAAGAGGTATACAATCAAAGAGACATATCCACAAAGTCATTCACTAATTTAATCCATACACAATTCTATGGATAATCACTAATGAACATAGAGGATAACCATCATGAACACTCTAAGTAATTGGATCTCACTATCAATCAAAATTTTTAGTTATTGTAGTCAGTGAAGATAAATAAGAAAACAAGTCAAAGAAAGGAACTCTCAAACTGTAGAACTAATTTAATAATTTAATAACATCAAATAAAATAAAATCCATCCCCAATAAACTCCCTTTAATAAATTTTTTTATCCTTCTGTTAATGAAAGTCTCTTAGTGGAAGGTGTAATTTTACTTAAAGAAGAAGGATTGAAGAAGAGAAAACAAAAAAAATAACAGACACTCCACTGTTGTGTGAAGGATTTCTCTATTCGATGTGTGAATAAATTCACACCTTAATGAAACAATATCAATGTTTTAAAAAAAATAATATAAAATGAGAATAAGAATAATTTTTATTAATAATATAAGGAGAATTATAATAAATTACATGTGGAAGAAAAATGTAATACAAAAAAATCACAGCATAACATTACAATGAAAACATACATCAATCCTCATAAAATACTCCAACACCACTACCTTAAATATTAATTTTGGAAGTATTGGTTATATAACCAAATATTATGAGTCTTCCCACTTGATTATGGCAGGCCTAGAGTGGTAGGAAGTTTGTGGAATATAGACTTTTACACCCTTGACTAAAAATAGGAGCCAACTTTCATCCACCAAAAATAGGCGATGAAATGACATCCTAGATGGCCGAATTAGGGTGGACCATATAGAAATAAAATGAATCCCCAAAGGTATCCTCACATCATGTAAAATTTAATCCCAATTTTATGTTTGGTTTTTGAGATATTATTGAAATTGTGGGCTATTTTTTGTTGGCCACAGAAATATCTCCCATAATTTTATTATCAAATTGGGATGCCTAGAAATCCCTTAAAAACTAAGAATTAGTTCTGGTCACTATTGGTTGAAATGTTCCTCATGATTCCCTATATATCTAGATAAAAGTTTAGCAACACGGAGATTCGATATTGGTCGGTACATAAATTTTATTAGGCTGTTGTCTAATTCACTTCGCCCAGAATGTTGTTTGTTTGAGGCCCACTTTTGTGGTCTTCCAATGTGAATATCCAAGTGCTCCAAAAGTACGAATTGATCCTTATAGCACGGGAGACCTGAAAATAAAATATTAAAATAAAATAAAGACTATTGGGTGTTTTAGGAGGTGTTCAGTTATGTACCATGTAATAGTGAATTTTAAGAAGGAATTACAATCATAATATGAAATAATGTTCAATTTGTAAAATGAACTAAAAACTATCTTTATGAATAATGAATCACATGAGAATTATATACATTAAAAATGAATATTTTACTATTTAAGTGGATAATCAATCACCTAACTTGAGTTTTTCTAGTCCTGATAAAAATATAACTCAAAATATGAAATTCAAATTCCCCTTTCCAAAAGCATTTTAATATAAAATGCTCACCAAAAGACCTTATACCAAACAATTATGAAACCCATCAAAATCATTTAACAAAAGATAGTTTTATAATCATATCCCAATCCCAAGACCATTTATTTTTTCAAATTCATAATCACATTTCATCCAATTTTAAATATGAAAAATGATATCACGTGTGTCATAATAGAAATGAGGGTTCATTTTTATTCAAGGGGGAACATATAAAAGTGCTATGTGGAATGAAATTTTAATATTACGGTGAGTATTATTTTTTTAATTTTGTTTTTTCTTAAATTTTTCCATGGTAATTGAAATTTCTCTAAATCTAGTCATCCCCTTTAGTGAGACTTTGCTGATGAATCCTAGGCTTAAAGACTATAGAGAACCATGTGGATCTCACATACTAAGGAATCATCTTGAGTTAACTCAATCAAAAAAATTCAAATTACCAAAAATATAGATAAAATTCCCAACTATTGGAAAAAAACTATAGATTCACAATTCCCAAGTGCCAAAAGCCACACATTAGGTCATTCAATTTCTATATGTAGAAATTTATTTATTTTTTCACAATTTTTAATATCTTTTTGAATTATAATGTTAGAATTAAAAGGATTACCAAACTAATGCCAATTATTATGGGACCCTAAGAACTCAAACTAATACCCCACAATCCAAAGGACATGTGTTGGGATTTTTTTAAATGGATGAAAATATAAACGGTGAAAAATAATATTAGAGATCCACACTATCCAAAATATGTACTCATAAACATAAAAATGGATTAAAATATAAATCAAGGAATGAAAAATTGTTTGATATTCAGTTTAAATGTTTACAATGCATATTTTCATGTTCAATATAAAATAAAATTTTCATTCCATTATCACACACAAAATTTTATTTTACATAGAATTTTTTTCTTTATTTTCAGTCTCAAAACATAGGACAACATTGTACCCAATGTTTAAAGAAATGAAAATTCATAAGGGGTAGAGGTATAGAAGAAAAACTTGAAAAGTAATTTTAGTGAAAAAAATATAAGAAAAAATTAATCTGGTGTTAGAAGTTGAACTTCATGCTGCTTCTGATTACTCCTTTGATCTCCTTATCACAGGCAGGCTTCTTATGGATGATTTAGGACTTGGATTGAACTCTTGATGGAATTTCATTCTATTTAAAACATACAACACCTTAATATTCTAAATCTGACACTCAAACAACATTTGATCATAATGGAAACCCCAAGGGGTACCCTTAACTAAAAAATAATCAAAATCAAAAAGTTGGATTAAAAAAAACCTTTTTTGTTGATGGTAATACAAAAAAAAAACAAAAAACAACAAAATACACCAGCTGCCTCCTAGACAAAGTTTAATTTAAAGTTGTTATCTCAACTTGGACACCCCAACGTACCCAATATCATCTGTCAAAATTTTAAGAACCACATTTTTTACCACTTATATGAGACTGAGAGTGATTATTTGTTTATAATTTGTTTCATGTAAAAATTTATGTTCTATAATGAGTGGGAAAATATAGGGAATATCAGAAATGGATAATCTAGTTACCTCTATAGTATTTCATAAGGCATTAAGGACCATTCCCCCCATTATTGGTATCAAGTAAAGAAATAATAAAAACTGGATGATTTTGTCTATACCCAATGAATGAAAAGCTAAGGTCATATGGAAATCCCTTATGCTAAAGTTTGGGTTGATCGAAATTACATGAGAGATATTGGGAGTCAGAAACAAGATTGATTGATTCATTTAGTACTATTGTTTTTTACCAAAAATTTGTTGGTTTAGTGAAATGAATGGGTACAAACTGCGAGTTCATGATTTCTTCTAAGGGTTCACTAATATGTGTTTTTGAGATATCATTAATGGATATATATTTTTGTGAGTAAATCTATAAAGAAAAATTTCTCTCATGTGAATAAAGTAAATATCTCTCCTTTTGACTTAAACAACCATCAACATTTTCTTTACCCTATTAAGCTATCCAAAATTAAAATGTTGATTCTATAATTTTTTCATAAAAGTTTTATGGAAAATAAGAAAATTCACATAAGGTAAAGGAAGGGGAATTCAGTGTAGGGATAGTCTCCTTATAAGTTTTAATGATTTATAGTTATAATATCAAAGATGAAACCTTAGAATTAATTCTCTCTATTTGATTACAAAATTGTCCAAGAAATGTTTAAGGAATAGATTGGATATAATTTTTAACATCATGGACTTACCTAATATTGATATCATCGACCATACTTGAGAGGGATGTAAATTTATCCATTAAAAATTCATCATCCAAATTATCGTACATCTCACTGGGTGAGGCATAGTTAAAGTACGGAAAGGTTCCCAATGTTTAGATTTGTTCAAAGAGGTCTTCCATAGGAGTGAAATTAGGGATGAGAATAGAGAAGTGGGGTGAGAATAAGATGTGAGTGGATAATATAATTTACATAGGTACCTGTCAATGGTGCCAAAATTTGGTCTCACCCAAATTTACCCTATAGTTATAAGCATTTTTTTAGTATAGGTAGAGGTCAAATCCATAGAGACTTAAGAAGAAACCTATAGAGACGTACATTCTATGGAGGATTGGCTATGAAGTGGACAACTTTGGGGTCGATTTTAATTGACAACTAATGATTTAATTTAAAGACAAAATAACACACAATGAATTGAACTAAAAATTTTAATGATGATGGGTTTATCCATGGTTTTTGTTAGGGCCATAATGGATTTAATTATTTTCCTATGAATTTTCAGTTCACTAGTTCAAGAGTTATCCAATCATGAGACAAGTCCCTAACCTCATTCATAAATTTAATCCATAAAAAATTTAAAGAATAATCACCAATTAACTTAGAGGTCCATTTTCATGATCACCCCAAGGAATTGGATCGTACTAACACTCAAAATGTATAGTTATTAAAGTCAAAAAAGACAAAGAATAAAATAAGTCAAATAAATTAAATATAAATCCATAGAACAAATTTAAGAATTTAATAACATAAAATAACATACAATACAACCTCAATAAACTCCCTAGAATAAAACCACAATTTTTTTAGCATTTTATTGATGCAAAGATCTTAATAGAAGGTGGGAGTAGACTTAAATAAGTGATATTGAAGAAGAGAAAACAAATAAAAAATAATGAACACTCCACTATTGTGTGAAGTATTTCACTCTTCTCTATTTGAATAAATTCACACCTTAATGAAATGGTATTAAAGTTTTTTAAAAAATAATAGTAAATGATGATAATAATATGTTTTATTTAGAATTTAAGGGGAATTAGAACAACATACATGTGAAAGATAAAATTAAGACAACAAGATTGCAACATATTGTTACAATTAAAACATATTCCATGCCTCCTTAAATCATATAACACCACTACCTTAAATATTAATTTTGGTAGTCTTGGGTCAAGACCCCAATTTTCAAAGTCCCCCACATGATTATGGTAGTCTTAGGGTGGTGAAATGTTTGTGGAATGTGGAGTTTTTCACCGTTGACCTAAAATAAGATCCACCTTGCATCCACAAAAAAGAGGCAAATATATGGACCTCTAGATGGAAGAATTGTGATGGTCCATAAATGGAGAAAATGAATCCACAAATGTCCGATAATAGCATGTAAAATTTAATAAAATTGGATTTTTTTGTGATATGATTGACATGGTGGGATATTTTTCTGGGCCACCAAATCTATCCTAGAATTGTATCTTCAAATTGGGATACATGTAACTCCCTTATAAAATCATAACTAGCTCTGGTCACTATTGGGTGAAATATTCCCCATGATCCCCTCTATATTAATTTAAAATTTCAGCATCATTAGGATTGGATCTTGTCCTTTACCATAATTTTATTGGGTTTCTGTCCAATTTGGTTCACACAGAATGTTGTTGGTTCAAGGTCCACTTTGGTGGTCTCCCAATGTGAATCTCCACATTATCCAAAAGGATGGATTTTTACTTATAGCATGGGATACTTTAAAATGAAATATTAAAATAAAATCAATAATATTGGGTGTTTTAGGAGGTGTTTGGAAATGTACCATGTAATAGTGAATTTTAAGAAGGAATTATAACCATAATGTGAAATGATGTTCAATTTTTAAAATTCACTAAAAATGGTGTTTATGAATAATTAATAAAATGAAGATTATATATATTAATAATTAATATTAGCCTATTTCATTGGATAATATCACGCCTAACTTGTATTTTTATAGTCCCAGGAAAATGTATCACAAAAATATAAAATTCAAATTTCCTTTTCGAAAAACATTTTAATATACAGTGCTCACCAAAAGACATTATACCAAACAATTAAGAAACCCAAAAATATAATTTAACACAATATAGATTCATAATAATATACCAATCCCAATACCATTCCTTTATACAAATTCATCTTCACATTTCATCCAATTTCAAATAATAAAAATCTCGTGATGTGAATCACAATAAACATGGGGATTTATTTTTATTCAAAGGGGTACATATAAGAGTGCTATGTGGAATCACATTTTAATATTAAGACGAATATTAATTTTATTTTGTTTTCATTTCTTTTTATAATTTTTCCATGGTAATTGAAATTGCACTCAATCATATCAACACCTATAGCAAGACTTTACTGATGACTCCCAGGCTTAAAGACCATAGGGAACCGAGTGAATCTCACATACTCGGGCATCATCTCGAGTTAACTCAATAAAAAAAATAATATTACCACAAATAGAGATAAAATTACTAACTCTAGGCTAGAAAGCTATGGATTCATGATCCCTAAGTTCTTAAAGACACACATTAGGTCATTCCATTTCTCTATGTGCAAAGTTATTAGTTTTTCAATTTTTTATGATTTTTTGAATTATCATGTTAAAATTAAAATGATCAATAAATGTATGATAATTGTTATTTGGCCCCAAGAACTCATACTAATACCCCATAATCAAAAGGATGTGTGTTGTGATTTTTTAAATCGATGAAAATATAAACGGTGAAAAATCACATTAGACAACCACACTTTTCAAAATCTATACTCCTAAACTTAAGCATGGATTAAAATCATAATCAAGACATGAAAAATTATTTGATATTCAGTTTAAAATTTTAAAATGTGAATTTTCATGTTCAAGGTTTATTAAAATTTTCATTCCATGATCACACACAAAAATTTTATTTGAAACAGAAAATTTGTTTCTTTCTTTTCACCCACTAAGTTAGGATAACACTATCCCAAATGTTTAATGAAATGAAAATTAAAAAGGGTGTGGAGGTAGAGAAGAATAATTATAAAAGGAATTTGAGTGAATTAAGAGAGGAACAAAGTCACATGGAGTTTGAAGTTGAAATTAATTCTTCTATTGAATACTCCTTTCATATCCTTGTCACATGCATGTTCCTCATGGATGATTGAGGATTGGGTTTGAAATTTTGATGTCATTTTATTCCTTTAAAAAAATGCATATTTTTATACTTCAAAATCCCACACTCAAACAATATTAGGGAACAGTGGAAACCCCAAGGGGTTACATTAACTAAAAAACAATAAAAAACAAAGGGATGGATCAAAAAAACCCTTTCTATTTAATGCAATACAAAAAAAAACAAAAAAAAATTAAAACAAAAAAAGAGCCGGGTTTCCTCTAGGAAAGAGCTCAGTTTAAAGTCATTAGCTCAACTTGGACCCCCCAACTTACCCAATACCAATTGTCAACATTTTAAAGACCATCGTTTTCACCGATTATACTATATTGAGATATATTATTTATTTATAATTTGTTTCATTTACAAACCTATCTTCTATAATGAGTGGGAAAATCAAAGGAATATGAGAAATTGTTGATCTAGTTGCCTCTGTAGTCTTTCCTAAGACATTAAGGATCATTCCAACTTTAGTGGTATCAAAAGAAGAAATAATAATAATCAGAAGGCTTTAGAAATCCCCAATCAATGAAAAGTTGAGTTAGAATAGAAATCCATTATTCTAAATATTTTATTGATCAAAATTAAATGAGAGATATTGGGAGTTATAAATAATATTGATTTATTCATTTAGAAATGATGTTTTTGTCTTATTTTTTTGGTTTAATGAAATGATTGGGTACAAAATGGGAGTTCATGATTTATTATAAGGCTTCATAGATATATGGTTTTGAAATATCATTAATTGATATATATTTAGGGGATTAAATCCATGAAATTTTTTTCTCTAATGCGAATAAATGAAATATCTTTCCTTTTGAATTAAATAACCATAAAAAATTACTTGATCCTCTTCAACTATCCAAATTTCAAAAATTGATTCAAAGGTGTTTTAATAAGAGGTTATTTGGAAACCAAAAACTCCACATAAGGTTAAGGAAGGAAAATTTAGTGTATGGATGGGCTCCTCATAAGTTTTAATGCATTTTAGTTTTAATACCAAGGATGGAACCTCAAAATTAATTCTCCATATTTGATTATACAATAGTTTAAGAAATTTATGAGTAATAGATTAGATAAGAGGATAAAAATCATGGACTTACCTAAGATTTATATCCTAGAACATCCTTTATAGGGGTGAAAATTTATCTTTTAAACATTCATCATCTAAATTATTATACATTTCATGGGGTTTGTCTTAGTCAAAGTAGGGAGAGGTTCCCCATGTTTGGATTTTTTCAAAGTGATCTTCCATAAGAGTGAAATTGGAGTTTACAATAGAGATTTAGGGTGAGAATAATATGTGAGTGGCTAAGATAACTTAATTCGGTCTCTGATAATGATTCCAAAATTTGGTCTCATCTAAATTTACCATACAGATATAAGCGATTGTTATTATATAGGTAGGGTTCAAATCCACATAGGCCTATAAAGAAACCTACAAACACATATACTAAATAGAGGATTGAATATAAAGTGGCCAACATTAGGGTTGATTTTAATAGAATAACTAATGTGTTAATTTAAAGAAAAAAACACACAATGAATGGAACTAAAATAATTAATGATGATTGGTCGATTCTAGGTTATTGTTAGGGATATAATGGATGTATGTTTTTTTCCTATGTATTTTCAGTTCACTAGTTAAAGAGGTATCCAATAAATCAGACAAGTCCCCAACCTAATTCACCAATTTAATACATAAAATATTCCAAGGTTAATCACTAATTCACTTAGATGACCACATTCATGATAACTTTAAGGAATTAGATCATACTAGAACTCAAAAAATATAGTTGTTAAAGTTGGTGAAGAAGAAAAAGAAAATAATTAAAAGAAATGGCCTCTCAAAACATAGAACTAATTTAAGAATTTAATAAAATAAAATAAAATTAAATCTATCCCTAATAAAATAACTAGAATCAAACCACTAGATGGTTAGACTTACTTTATTGAAAGTTTCTCAATGGAATGTGGGATTTGACTTAAAGAAGTAGGATTTAAGAAGAGAAAAAAATAACAAACACTTTACCATTGTGTGATGTATTTCTCTCTTTGATATGTGAATAAATTCAAAAATTAATGAAACAATATGAAATTTTTTAAAAAATAACATAATATGAGAATGAGATGTTTTATTAAGAAGCTAAGTGAATTAGAACAACTTACATGTGAAACAAAAACTTAATACAAAAAAATCACAACATAACATTACAATGAAAATATACACCAAGCCTCCTCAAATACTCCAACACCACTGCCTTAAATATGCATTTTGGAAGGCTTGGGTCGATCCCACAATAGTCCAAGTCTTCCCAATTGATTAAAAAAGGAATAGGGTGGTGGAATGTTTATGGAATGTGTACTTTTCAACCCTTGACCCAAAATAGGATACAACTTGCTTCCACTAAATAGAGGTGATGAAAGGACCTTCTATATGAAAAAATTGGGGTGAACCATAGAAGAATAAAATGAATCCCATAATGTACCCTAAAATAATATAAAATTTAATCCCAATTTTATTTTTGTTTTTCGAGATATGACTGAAATGGTGGTTTTTTTCTGGGCCACAAAATCTGGTCCATAATTTTATCATCAACTTGGGCCACTTGGAACTCTCTTAAAAACTCATAATTATATCTAGAGGCTATTGGGTAAAATGTTCCCCATGATTCTGTTAATCTCCAGTTAAATTTTTAGCATCATTGAGATTTGATATTGTTTGATACAATAATTTTATTAGGCTATTTTCCAATTCACATCACCCATAATGTTTTAAGTTCAAGGCCCACTTGGTGGTTGTGCGATGTTAATATACCAGTGGTCCAAAAGGATGAATTGTTCCTTAGAGAATAGGATACTTGAAAATAAAATATTAATATAAAATCAAGGCTATTGGTTGTTTTAGTAGTTGTTTAGAAATATACCAGGCAATAGTGAATTTTAATAAGTAATTACAATCATAATGTAAAATAATTTTCAATTTGTAAAATGAACTAAAATGGTGTTTATGAATAATAAAGCGCATGAAAATTGTATATATTAACAATGAATATTAGCCTATTTCAGTGTCTAATCATCCATGTTAATTTTATGTTCTTTTTTAATGATTAATAGGTTTATTATTGAGTTATAATCATGTTGTAGATGAACTGGATGATTTCAAAAGGAACTGGGGTTTGGTCACTGGCTATAAAACTGATTCATTCCATGAAAGGACATTCTAGGACATAATTTTTTCTTGGGGGGGGGGGAATTCATGATCCTGGTTCATGGTGTAAAAAACATTAATTATGTGAAATTTATTCCCATCAGAAATTGGTGACTAGTGATTTTAAATTGAGGCAACACCCTTTTCAGTGTACATGAAAACCTAGTGATTCATACTGTGGATATGTGATTCCTGACGTGTAATGATTACGCCCATTGGGGGTTTTTTCATCTCACACTTGAATCTTCTTTCATTCAACATGAAACTCCTCCCTTAAACCCTTCATCTATTTCTGGTGTGGTTGGGTGGTTTCAATTCTTCCAGGTTCCTCCATTTGGCACCTTGATCCCTACCTTGGTTTATTGCTTCTTTTTGGTTGGTGATATATTCTATCCTCCATTCCTTCTCGATCTCTTGTCTTGGAAGCGGTTTTGGGTTGTGTGTTTGGGTCTATTAATTAGGATATGATATCTCAAAATCCTTTATAGTTTCTATGGTGTGTTTATCATTAGGGGGTCAGTTCTCATGTTAGTTGGGATGTGGTGTGTGAGCTTCCCAAGGTATGTGTTGATCTAAACTTTCCAAATGACATTTTTTCTCATGGTATTTAGCTATTAGATACAAGATTCAATTTTAGGATCCCTTCTTAGTTATTTTGTTATTCTTTTCTCCTCTTGGTGTGTGGATTCCATTGCAGGGGGTCTATGAGAGGAGTTTGAGGTAGGTGGATCTGTCTTTAGCCTATGTTGAATGAATCTTGAATACTATTTATTTTAAAAAATGTTTTCTAAATTAATTGGAATGGTTTATTTATTTGTGTGTTTTTAAATGGGGTTTTGATAAAATATTATATTTCTCATAGTATTGGTAAAATATTTTTGTTTTCAAAGTATTATGGAAATGTATTTTGAAATTGTTTTTACATGAATGTTTTTGATAAAAAGGTTTTTTTTGAAATAATTGTGAAATGTGAGATCCCTATTGGAATTATTTGATAAATACATCACATTTTATCCTAGGGTACTCAGGTAGAAGGGTTATTATTAGTCCTTGTAATTTTATATTGTTAGGGAGTTCACTTTTATGGTGTTCCTATTTATTAGAGAATATATTCACAGGATCTAGGACTTGATATACTGTTTTGGAGGGTTAACTTTTTGGGGTGTTCATCTACTCCCTAGACTTGATTCATAGATTCTAGGGACTTGATTTGCGCACTTGTATTGATTGAGGTACGAGTGACCTATCTATATTAACCTATGTGATCCAAGGCCTATTCACCATTATGTATTTTTTTTACTTGTAATATCTTGAGGTTTTAAAAATAAATACTATGTTTGATACTTTATAAGATACACAACACTGAGCATAAACAAACAAATAATTATTATTATTTAAATGTGACTATTATAACCTAGCAATAAAATTAACAAGAGTGAATAATATTAACCTAATTATGAAATATATAATGGTTTTACCTATTTCTAATGTATAATTTAACTCTTTGTAAATAATAAATTCATATTTAGTAAAGTTATTTTATACTCTAAAAATATGTTTTCATTAAAAATGGGTTTTCTCGATTTTTAGTAGTGAATGTTATAATTAATTTTTGGAAATTATAGAAAATATATTTGAAAAAGTGAATTTATTTTTTTAATTCAACATATCAAAATTATGTTAGGATGAATTTTTGAGATTTTTCTAAAAATATTGATTTTTTAATTAATAGTGAAAAATACTAATTATTACTAAAAATTGGGTTTTATTTTCAAGTATTTACAAAGTCAAATTATATTTTTGATTAGTTTTAAAATTTAATTAGTTTATGTTGTTTTAAAATGATACAATTATTCTTTTCTAAAATGTATTTTATAATTTAATTTTGTAGAAAAAATGTTATCTTTGAAAATTTTATTTTTTTAGAAACTGTTTTTCATCATTTTTTGTGGGTTTTATTTTAAAATTAAATTATGAAATTAATATTTTTAAATTTTTTAAAAATATATTCAATATTTTGTATCAGTGGAAAAAAAGTTGGTAAATATTTCCCTGATATTTTCTGTCAATATAAATAGTAACATTAGTAATTTTTTACCATAGTGAAGGTAAAATCGTATAATTAAAGTTAAAAATAAAATTATAAGGAATATAAAACGAACCTAACACTTTCCTCAACTTTATTGGTTTTTTTAATTTCATCTGTAATCATCCATGATTGGGTTATATAGAATTTTTTCTATTTTGGAAGTGATTATTACCATTACAATATTTTATTTAATGAAAAATAAAAATTGCCACACTATTGTTTATAATAAATATAATATTTTTAGCATGGGGATAACCATATGATTTGATTGGTTATAAATTTTATTTTGAAATATAAAAATATTATTTTCATCTTGTTAATTTTTTTTAAATTTTTTACTGAAGAAATAATTACCTTATATTCTTACACAATGCTGACACAATATTTATTTAATTAATGGAAAAAAATAAAATAAATTATATCAACAATTTTAAAATAAATATAACCTAATATAATAAATGTGATCCAAGAATTTTCTAGATGAAAATGGCATTTTAGGGATATAATAAAATATATTTTTTGAATAACACATTTTGTCTAGATGTTATTAAATTCAAATTATTAAATAGTTCTAAAAATTAACAGTAATGATATATTATAATAAATAATATTTTATTAAATAATATTAAATAACAAAAAAACATAGATTCTTATAAGTGATTAGGATATAGTTTATAATATAATCCATGGTCCATTTATGTGCCTTTTTCGATTTAAAGTAACTATCTTGACCACCAAAGAGTAAAAATCATTATTGTCAGAGTAAGTGTGAAAAAGGTTTTTGAGGGTTTAAAAACAAAATATAAAGGTAAAAAAATAATAAAAAATTCCATAATTTTTATATGATGAGATTATTTCAACCCATCCTCATCTAATATTTCAAATTAATTAATTTGGACCAACTTTTAATTTAATATTAATTTATATTTATTTAATGTTTTGCTAAATTCTAAATATACCCCTACCCTCTCTTATTAAATAGAAAATCTTCTTACCTTTAGTTCACACTTAAAAATAATTTATTATCCACATATATCTACACAAATTATTTCATTAAGTCCCTCTCCATGTTCTAATTTACTTATTTAGGGCATTACACCAACCTTAGTGGTTTTAAGGTGTTAAGAATATGATGTTTTTGAAGAAAATGTATCGTTCAAAACCGAGTGTTTCTATTTAATTTATTCCTCCAACTCATTAAAATCATACATAAAAATTCATATATAATAACACTGGTATATTCCATATACTTTGGTTTTTTTATTTTAATATGACCAGATATATCTAACTCCTCTTTAATCCATCATTCATGAGTATAGCGGACTACCGCCTTAAGAACCATTATAATTCGTTTTCCATTACCATCTCTAAATACTAGTTATAAAAATGGATATAATGTATATATATGATATACATGAAATATTTTTCATTATTAAATTATAATATATCATTTTATTCTTTACTTTTCATTCAGTTAAAAATGATAATGTCATCTACGCGTACGTGTGGACTACCACCTCCAGGAGAGATGTGATTCATTTTTCATCACCAAATCACATGGATGTTATATATAAGTATAATTAATGTAATAATATTATATTTATGATATTATGATATTATGATAATTATTTATTTATAAAACAATACTTACCATTTTTCTTTAATAACCATGAAAAAATGTAAGTGTTACTCATGCGTATGTACGACCAACCATCTTCATGATTGTAACACAATTAATTTTTCACAACCATATGTAATGGTTTTATTTTAAAATATAATTGATATAAAAATTTATTATTTTTTAATTATTAATATTTTGTAGATTATGGAGTAATTATCTATTTCAACATAGTCAACCAATCAAATTCATCTCAGACATATGAGTTGAATGTCGATAATATGCCCCATATAAATTTAATTGATTAATTAATTTTATAAAAAATGGTAATAAATGAATAAAAGGAATAATGGAAATAAAAAATTATGATAAAATGTTTTAAAATTAATATATTTTAGTTACTCAGGTTAATAATAATGTATGTGTTGGGTCAGACACATATTAAGAGAGTTTTAAAAAAATTGTGTTAAAATTTCTCTTAAAACTCTATTTTTTTCATACCCATATTTTTAATGTTATTTTTTGGATGTATTTATATATTCATAAAAGATTAATAATGTATATTTTATGTCTATTTTTACTTTCTTTTGATGGGTTTTTAAAGGAATCTTTTTTCATAATGTTGGAATTTCATAACAAAAATACAAAAAAGAATGTTCTATTTTACTATATATGGAAACAACAAAATTTACCCCCATTGTAACCATTATTTGAAGTTTTACTTACTCTATAATATTTTATGTATTGTTAAAAGTAAAAACATATTTCCCTTATCAGGTTATTTTGGTATTGAAAATGGGTTTTAAGAGAAAATTGTATTTTGATAATCGATTTTTTTTCCACACAGTTTAAAAAAATAAATGGTTTTATTCATGATACGATCCTTGGAAATTATTTATGAATGGTTGATCCCCATTATAGATCATAAGTGAGACTGATATTTATTATATTATTGATGTGAATTGATATCACTAGGTGACATTATTATATATTATATGATGGGTGTGCCCCAATAGTGCACCGATGGATTGGGTAATGATTGTGTTCTCCAAAAAATTACATAGGAAATAAGTTGTATGGTAATTAAAATTGTAAGGGTTCTGTAAGTTTTTTATGATGATTATTTCATAAAGAACCTACATGAATTTTCTATGCTTGGAAATGAGTTTTCCAGGAATTGTTTTTATGAGTTAATATAACGAACTTTTTAAATGATAAATGATGATATTTTTGGATAAAAAACATATTTTTATGAAATGGTTTTTATGGGTTTTCATGATTTTCACTGAACTAACAAATTTATTCTTTTTATGTACCTTAATAATAATTTTATGATCATCACATTTAAAAAAAAATTCAATAAGTTTTATGAATGGGTAAAGGGAAGAAATATTTCAAGTTTAATTCATAAATATTTTTCATGAAAATAAATCATGTTTTATTTTAAAAGTGTTATATTATGAAAAAAATGGATATAGATTAGAAGTTTCTACTATGTATATATATATATGTGGTTTTTTTATGTAATATTTATGATCTAAACCTATAAAACTATTAACCTAAAAGGTCATTTGGTATTTAAGAAAGTTAATTCTAGATTAAAGTCCCAATAATATGTAATGATTAAGGACATGTCCTTAAAGTTATTTTTAGAATAGCATTTAGATAAATTTAGAAGATATGATGTCCTTTTTGAAATATTTAATAGTCCTATATAACCATAATAGTTATGGTGTTAATTATAATCATAGTTATTTTGGATAAATAAATATATTTTTAGATAACATGAATTAGGATATCTTAGTATTTTTCCTCCTCATAATATGGTATAATATGATTTTATTTATATTCTCACACTAAACATTTTGGTTCAGTAAATGGATGGATCCAGCATGAACCAAAGTAACAATGTATGTGAAGGAAAATATGGTGGTTTTATAAATGAGAAACCAAATGAAATGAGAGCTACATTGAGAACAATTGAGGTTTTTATTAACTAGATATTAAGACTTATGATTAACAACATAAACCTTAGTGAGTTTACCAACTCATCATATAAGGGAGAAGTGAATATCCATCAAATTTTCAGGTTATAAATATTATCAAGATAAAAGGATTCAATGACTTATGTGTCATGAATGTGGAAAGACACACCCAAAAGATGTCTTAAAAGAATTAGAAGATGTTTTATATGTGATAAAAGAGTTCATAAAGAAATAATATTCCAATTATAATAGAAGCATATAATTTTCTCAATGAAGGGGAAATAAGTTCTTCCCAAGGTATCAATCAAAGGTTTCATATGTGTGGTGAATAGTAGTTATGAAAATTGATGTTTCAAGGGTAAGGATCATGAATTTGATCAAAAATAAAATAAGTAACATCTTTTTAGCAATACATAATTCCATTATAGTTGAAGATGAATAAACTGAAAATGATATATGAAACATATAGATTATTTTAAGGCCTATGTTTAGAAATTGTTAGATCTTAGTATATGAATAATATTTATATGAATGAATTATTAAGAAATAATATTAAAAAACATGGTTAATGGATTATAAAGAATTATGAATGATTAAGATTTCTAGATATAAGGTATTTAAGACTTATTGTAGATTTAATGATGATCATATGTTTAAAATAATTAATAATCTTTTGATGATGGATTTACTTTGGGAGACTTTTAGTGAGTTTTGATAGATGGTTGAGGTACATGTAACCCGTAAGATTATAATCTAAAAATTTTCTTTAATGAAGAATTATCTTATCGATTAGTTGACATAATTTTAATGTTTTAGATAAAATTTACTCTTTGTGTAATCTTTTATATTGAAGTAATTATGGGTTATTTCATTTTAGGATATTTATTAGATTTATAGTAATATTATAAAGATTATATTAATATAGTTTTATAAAATGGACCACCTATAAGCTGGTAGACAACCTATCACATCCAACAAGGCCACGAGGCTTTAACCCACAACTGAAGGGCAACAAGGGCATATCATATACCACTGGCCTATGTGATGTCTTGTTTAGTATGCCAATGTTTTTTTATTAAAGCATATGAAAGATAAAATTCTAGTTCACTTTGAGTTCATATATTTTATTGTATATATAACCATGAGATTGAAATTTATTTGATAATTATGCGATTAATGTTATTTTGAAAAAAGTTTACTATTTTGGGAACCTTATATGAACATGTTAAACAAAATATTAAAGGATTTTATTTGATAAATAATTCTTGAATTATATTTTTGAATCATATATGATTTTAATGTAGTTTTATAATGATTCAATTTATTTTGGGAAATGTATTTCATATCTTAGAGATTATATGATTAGGGAATAGAATTTTTGGAATGATATATAAAGAGTGATTGATGTCAGTTGGAGATAAACATTAAATAAATCTTGGAAAATTATGTGATCAAATTATCATGATTATTTGTTTTCAATTTTAGTCTAGAATATTTTGAGGAATTTTAAGGATAGTAATTTATTGAACGATCTATGTTAATCTTTTTAAATTATTGTTTAATTTTGAAAATTAAAGTAGTTTTTATTCATATGATGGTTTATTAATTTTAGAAATTATCTTATATTTTCAAAACCATTTCGGTTTTATTTAATGTAAAATTATATGGGGAGTATCTTTTTAAACTAATGTGGATAATATGATCCATTAAAAGTTGATTCAAGTGATTCAGGAATAAAAACTTATCTTGAATACTCATTGTTAGGAGAAAAAAGATGAGTTTATTGTTGAAATTTATTAAAATATGAAATAATTCATGACAAGTAACTATATTTACTTATAATTTTAGTATAGATGATAAATAAATTCCTCATCTCTAGGAAAATTTTCTTGAAATAAAAGCATTATCCACTTGATTTTCTTACCAACACATCAATGGCCATTTAACTCATAACATATTTACAATTTTGCGATGGTTAAATTTCTCATGACCATGTACTCTATCACTCTCTATAATTCCTTGGAAGATAGTTTTTTCTTCCAAATCCATGTTTTCACTTCACACAATTTTTTTCCTATGTGGAACCATATTTATGCATTATTCTGAAAGACCTTCATACTTTCATTATCTCTTTTTTTTCAAGTGAAAGTTTTATTAACCCTTTTTATGATGTGTATATTTCAAAAAAGGTAATTTGAAAAGTCAAAACCATGGTTTTCAATCTTGATTTAAAATTACGAGGATAAAATTTCTAAATGGGGGAGGGTGTAATATCATGACATTTTAAAAATAAGGTTTATGTTTGATAGTGTACAAGATACGTAACACCGAGCTTAAATGAACGATGAATTTTTATTATTTAAATGTGACCATTATATCGTAACTGTTAAATTGGTGGGAATGAATAATATTAACTAAATTATTAAATATATTATCATATTACTCATTTATAATTTTTTATTTAATTATTTGTAAATAATAACTCTATTTTTAGTAATATTATTTTATTTTTCAAAACTACATTTTCATCAAAAATGGTTTTCTTGCGTTTTATGATTGAATATTAAAATAAATATTTGGAAAATTTAGAAACAAATTTAGAAAATAATTTCATTTTTTAATTGACCATGTCAAAATTATGTTTGGATAAATTGTTTAAAATTTTCTAAAAAGTTTTTTTTTCAATGAATAGTGAAAAATATTGAATTTTGTTAAAAATATTATTTTTTAAGTATTTACAAAGTCAAATTCTATTTTGGATTAGATTTAAAATGAAATTAATTCCATTTTATAAAAAAGAATCAAATTATTATTTTTAAAATGGATTTTATACTTGAATTTATTATAAAAACATTTTATATTATAAAAGGTCATTTTTCTAAAAAACATTTTTTCATCACATTTTTAAGGTTCAATTTTAAATAAAATTATGTAATTTCAGTGTTTTTAATTTGAAAAAATAGATTCAATATTTGTAATTAGTGGTTCCAAATTTTTTAAATGGTTATCTTTTATTTTTTGTCAATATGAATAGTAATATTAGTCATTTTTGTTACCATGAGAAAGGGTAAATCATATAATTAAAGTTAAAAATTAAATGATAAAGATTATAAAATGAACCTAAAAGTTCACTTAATTTTATTTTATGATTATATTTCATACATAATCATCTAATATTTGGTTATTTGACTTTTTTTTTCTATTTTTATGATATTATAAAACTTATAATATTTTATTTAAATAAAAGTAAAACATGGAACACACATGTTTTTAATAACTATAATATTTTTAAAAAGGGGATATCAAAAGGATATTATAGTGACACAATACTTTTTACACATATTATTACATGATTCTTGAAAATAAACATACATTAATACAACTCAAGGATCATAAAGTCCTTGTATATTTTGAAGACTAGGTTCTTAATACATAAAAGGAAACTAAAACATAGAATCCTTATTTTACTCTCTATAGTGATCTCTTAAATCCATTATAGTTCCTAAAGTTTCATGGGATGACCTAGGGAATAGATGAAATAAAGGGGTGATCTAAAAATCCCTATAAGAGAATAAGTATGATAAGGAATCATAACACGTGAGTCAAATATATAACATGATATCATAAAAGAGAAGGTACATGAGTAATCAAGTGGAATCATAAAATAAATATAATGGTAAAATGGGAAATTGGAAATGGAATAAAACAATACATAAACATAATTCAAATATAACTACCAAGACAACATCACATGGTGGATAGATTCCCATATTGGATTAGTCACACTCCCTAATCCCATATATGACGTCTCATGAGACTAAAACATTAACCAATACATTAGAGGGATATATAATTCTATTCCCACCCATAAAATTAATTTCATGTAAATTAATTTACTTTATACAAAATGATATAAATCATAAGTCATAAAAATAATAATTACCCATGGAAATAAATGGGTTTCATAATACTGTGTAATAACATAATCCAAAGAGATTTCTTAAAGAATTAATTTGAGATATGTTCATAAGGTATGTATTACCCCATAAAATTAATGGAGAATAATCGAGGTATACATGTGAGAGACATATATACATAATTTAGAAGCAATCAATACTTTAAAAAGAGATATAGTGAGTTAGATATATAATGGTTATAACCGGAAGAAAAGGGTGTGTTTGAAAGATCCCTAACAAAGTTCATATCATTGAGGTGAGAGTTAATCCATGAGGTGATTATGAGTAAAAAATTTGTATCCATGAAAATTAAATTTAATGTACAACATAATGTAATAAAATTCCTTTTCACACATCATCTTGGTATAATATAATCAACAAGGTAAACATATGACTTAGTGAATGGAAATTGAGTTAAGAATCCCCATACGTCGTGCTTTTTTTAGTTGAGATATCTTTAACCTTTTTTATAGTGGTTTTAGAAAATTTATTTAATTATACCACAATCAACTTAATATTTATAATATCATTTATAATCCTCTTTAAAACATCTTAATGCCTATTTGTTAACAATATTTCATTATCATTATTGTTTTCTGTGTTAATTATCTTGTTTTATCATGAATGTTTTATTTATGAATGTTATGGATATAAAAAAAATGATACATTTAATTAATCTATATAATTATATTAATTTTATAAATATTTTTTTAATTAGATACACCTTTAGAGTCATTTAATAAATTTTGAACATGGAAAATGAATCATATCTCTTATTAGATATGATAGGCTGTACATATGCACGAGTGACATTATCATTTCCTTAACTGGTGAAATGGTAAGGAAGTGAATTTTATAATAACTTTAAAAAATCAGTACAATTTCATATATATCACATATATTCATTATGTTTATCCTTTATTACATTCTATGTAAAACATTAGTGAAAAATGAATCATATCTCTTTGTGAGGAAATAGTCTACCACACACATAAATGACATTATCATTTATTCAATGGATTATAAGGTAATAAAATTTATGATATATGTCTTTATAGAATGAAGAATATTTCAATAATATCATATATCAACATAAGATGGATCCTTATCACCTTCCCTATAATTCATATGTGAAAAAATAATCACATCGCTTTGAAAGGAAGTAGCTTTTCGTACACACGAGCGACGTCATCATATTCTCTAGAGAATGGGAAGTAAGAAGGTATATGGGTTATTATAATTATATAAGTAAAATTATATCATAAATATAATATAAAAAATAAATTATATCATTATGTCCATTTATGATAAACAGTGGCTAAAAGTGAATTACACCATTTCGCGTTGGGATAGTCCACTGTACACACGATCAACGGGTTCGTTTCCCATTTAAGAGAGGAGGAGATGGTTTTAGGTAATTACCTTAACATAAAAAATATCATTATATGTAATATAATTAGTTTATTTTATAATCATGGTTTAATAATATTTTAATGAGGTATAATAAAAAATAAAATAAAATGTTCAGTTACGTATGTTACCTCTTCTTTAGACAACCTATTTTGGTTTTCACAAAAATCCTTTCTAGATTAAATTTATGAAAAAAACAAGGATTATAGGATGAAGGGAGGGAATCAGTTAAGTTATTTGGGTAGTTATTGGACGAATCAATGGGTATTTGTAGTGTGAAGATGAGATGAGAGGTTGTGTCCTTTTAAAGTGGGGGAGAGGACACACTTGAAATTTTGGAAAGGAAAGAATTCAACCCACATTATTCTAATGAAACATGGATCTAAAATTGAAAATTTTCAAACATTAGAATATATATGTCGGAAATATTATAATAAAATTTTAATAATTCATGTTTTGAGATATTTTTAACCCTCATCTTTTGATTTTAACCCTCAATAAACCCATTTTTAACTTAACTACAGTAAATAATTTTTATTGATTTCACTATCCATTATGGTAAAAAATCAAGTTGACCATATTATATAACATAAATTATTTTGATTCCAAATATATAATTTATTTTTTGAAATTCAACTCACATAAGTGGGTGAATTTAATTTAAAATTAACCTCGGATATATGTCTTAAATATAGTTTACAAGAAATTCATTTTTTAAGGAAAATATGATCTTGTTTTAACTATATAATATGCAATCATAATTAGAAAAATTTAAAATAATATTTATAGATATATAATATAAACATTTTGTTTATATAAATCCTTATTAAGGGTTATTTTAATTATTTAAAATGAATAAACATTATGCACTTTAAAACACTTTTTAGAAAAGAGGGGTTTAGAGGATAAAAACATAATTATACTAATATCTAGTATAAATATGATTTAAATATATTTAATTTTAATTTATATGAATAAATAATACTTATTTTATTTTTAAATCATATTGAATTAATAATTTAACTTAATTTGTAAAAATGAAATGAATTTTTTTAAAAAAGTCTGTATTTTTCACTATTAAATTAATAATTAATATTTTTAGAACAATTAAAAAAATTCACCATAAGTTAATATCAATATTCTGATTTCAAAAATGATGTTAAATTTGTAAAATTAATTTTCTAAATGTTGTAAAAATTAATTTTAAATTACGTGTTCAATGCACGAGTAAAGCACCTTTTAGAAAAATACATATTTTCAGAAAAAAATTCTTTTTCTTTGAAATGGTTCAAATTTTAATTCAAATTTATAGATGACCATTGAGTTTATCTTAAACATGTATAAACCATATAATTTTCATAATTATTTTATTTCTATTCATACCCTCTAATTTAATGGAAAGGTTAAAATGGTATACTATATTAGAGTTCATTCAGATTGGGGGTTGTGTGTTCTAAAAGCTATCAATGAGATTGAATTTATTTAAAAAGAAATATGTAACAATGTCTCCGGGTGTTATATTATCTTCTAATATTGGTGTTGTATGTCATATTTTTTTTATCAAACACAATTCTCCTCTTTTAAAATCCCTAGGTGTTATATTCTACCCCCTTAAATAAATTTCTTCTTTGTAATTTAATCTTGATCACAGAAATCAAGGGTTTAACACTTGAAAATATATTTGTAGAAGAAAACACATCATAAAAGGGGTTAATAAACCCACCACTTAAATAGAGGGATAAGTAATTATTAAGGTCATAATATACCTATTATTTCACATAGAATAATATTAGTTCAAAATGAAGATATGGACATGGTATAAAAATGTAAATAATTATAAATAGTGATAGAAATAATTGATCATAAGTAGGTAAATAATCAATAGAAAGTTATAGACCTCAAAACCATAAATATTTGATGAGTTAAATGACCATTGGTTCATCATATATGATGTTAATAGGACAATATTTTTTCAAGATCCTTTTTATAGTGTTGAGGAATTCCTTTAAAATTCAGACTAAGAACACAAGAAAATATACTAACTTGATAAGTATAATTTTCATCCTTTAATCAATTTCCCCCATAATCTAATATTTTTCTACAAATGATTGTCTTTCAAAATGATTTTATTTTTTATTGAAGCACTAAAATTAACTTTTAAGGTATCACATAATCAACAAAATAATATCAAGTTATTCCTCATATCTTTACTAAAACCAAATTGGTTCATACAAGTTATCCAATATAATAAATTAATCTCTAATACCTTAATAGTAACTCCCAAATTTCTACTTAATATATTTCATAAGTTTCTACCCTTAAAATACTTCATCGTACATCTCCAAAAATGAAATATAATTCTTCGTAAATAATCATTTATATTAAACCAAAAGGTTATATATATATCTCAATCCAATAAATTGTTTCCCAAAATATAATTAGTCACCTCAAAATGATAAAAATTTAAAAACAATTAATCCTTTAATATGATTCCCAAAATAAAATTAATATTTATCCTCCAAGACATTTATAAGAAAAAAAATCATACTAAATAGTACATCATGTAGTCCAGTGGTATGCGCTACAACCTTATTATCCTTTGATTGTGGGTTCAAGCCCCGTGTCATTGGAAGATGTGATAGGTTGTTGCCCAACATGCAAGTTGTACTTTTTATAAGGTTTTGAAAAAACTTATGTGATCATCATAATCATAATTAACCATTATCCAATAAAATTATTAAGAATTTTATAAACATATTGAAAAATAAATTAGTCATAAAATCACTTTTTTTAACCATTGATGGTTTTATATAAAGCTCATTATTTTCCATAAAATCAACTAATTTTAATTAACTATGTTTACCTCAACATAAATCACATATCCAAGATTATATTTTCAAAAATTATGTGTATTTCCATAGAGTATGACCTTTCCATTAAATCACCTATCCATGTAATTATTACTATTCAACATATTCTTTCCAATATTTAAAGAAAACTGTTACAGAACAATCATTATAAGTTTTATGGTTCTTGTAACCAAAAAACAATTGATAAACATTATATTACATGGATCTTGAGTTCTAACACCTAAAAACATAAATCATTACAGTTAAATTATTTTCATGACATGGGACCATAGGAATTAATCTTAATATTTGTGCATTGACTCAGATAATTACCAAGTTCCCCACAATTACGATATTAAACTATTAGCGGTGCATTATATTGAACATTATTTTCTAACATCTTTTTAACCAGACACTTAATTTTTTTCATCAATTAGATAATTTTTCCCTTCATTTTCCACACATAAAGCATTATAAATTTATTTTAATTCATTTTCCATGGTTATTTTTTCCATATTTTTGACCTATAGAAAATTGAATCGTATTTTATTTTTCATCATTAGCACATGATATTTTATGACATGTCATCCTTATCTCTTTTTATGCATTCGGAAATTCTATCATGTTCCCATTATTGATTTTAATTAAAGATATATCACTTGGAATGATCATAATATGTTTATCTTTAATTCCCATTAGGTTGGATATTCCATTAGGGAAATCATTACATTACCCATCACATTGGTCGTTATCATTATTTCTTCTATTTCCCATTATTAACTAAAAATATTTAAAGAAAAAATTTAATGTCCCAGAATTTCAGTATAATTTTTATTAAATTATTTGGAACTATTTCGAGACCAAGTGCTGTGAAGACATGTGATTCCAAGGCCCGAGGTTCCTGAAATATAATTTTGAATTTATTTTATGTTCACTTAAGTGAAAGTGAGAGCGAGTTTTTCTAACTTTTAAACCTGTTCTTGGATCGAAAATCTGAGAGAACTGTTGAACTTGGAACATCGGAATTCTCTTAAAAGGACTTAACTTCGACTGGTAAGTGTGGGATAGAAAAGATAATTTTCATACCTTTTGGAAAATAAAAAAATAACATAGAAAATGTTATTTCATTTTCTTTAGCACCATTGAGTGGAGGATGATGGTGTTATGGTGCGATGATGAGGTGAATTAAATGAGTATCATTAATGGATTGTTTTACAAGCGTAACTAATATGCTGTTTCATAAATGAAACATCGTAATGATGCAACGTTGCAACATAACAGAAATTCTACGAAATTTTTCCTTTTTATTAAAATAACACATTAGAGATTTGATAATTAAACCCTAGGGATTATATGATGAACCTATGTCAGAATTATTCTCTAATTAAGAAAAAAACACCAAAGAAACACCTTCCAATAACAAACTCTGGAGGATTAGAATGAAATGAAAAATCTCATGGAGAACGTGATCGGGTCCGGGAATTGATGAATGGTGAAGAAAAATAGCGGATCACAGGTTGAAAATGACTTGGATCATCATCCATCACCTATGAAAGATCCAAATCCATGTAGGGATTTCTTGGTGGTTTAATTCCCTGTTCTTCATTCTAAAACAACGAACACGGATCAACCCACAAACAGGTTGATCCGCGGAACGGGTGTTCTTGCGAGATGGTACTTTATTTGGGGTTTTGCACGGGGATTGTTGATAGTTTGTTAGAACTGTGATCCCAAACCTCCACTGTTTCAAAATTCTAATTCATAGGGCGCGGGCCGACATGAACGAGGCTCGATCCCCTCCACCTTTTACATTCTTCATGGATGAATTCTCAAAATGGGGTTAACGTGAGTTCGAGGATGTTGAAGTGAAGGTCGCAAGCCTACGACCTTGTAGGCGTAGATAGTTCGAGAAATAGACCACTGGAGAAAGTTTGGTGGCCTGCATAAGGAACCGTCGGTGCGCCATAGCAGTAGATAGCTGCAACCAACTTTCCACGGTGGTGTGGAAGTGCGACGCCGACCGACACCGCGTGGAGGGGTGGCTCATGCCTGGGTTGATCGGGCAAGCTAGAGGCACGCAATCCGTTGACCGTGTGAAGGAGGACCGATTTTCCATGCTGGATGAAACAAACGTGATAGATCCACGTCTGGCTGACCGAGACCAGTTTGCTACGTGGACCAGTTATAAGGGGAGGCACCAGCTGGCGCCACCGGTTGATGAAGCAAATTTGATTAAGCTGCGTCTGGGCCGGAGAAGTCTTCCTGCCTTAGTGGTCCATGTTGATTTTGGTGGGCCGCGTCCCACTAGGCGGGATGGGCTAACCATGGGCTGACCTACATCCAAGCGGGCCAGGCCAGACCCAGTCGGGTCGAGCCTAGGTCAGACTAGGCCCGGACTCAATCAACCCCCTTTCACTAAAACACTTGTAACTAACTGACCGAGCATCTGATTGATGTTCCGTCTATGGCACGAGGACTCTTGCGATGAGGCGGTACTTCTTAGATACTCTTTGTTAGTTTTTGGCATAGGTTGGTCTATGGACATGTGGGATCTGACTCAAATCCAACTTGTGCCTTTTTACAAAAAAATGCCCATATCTTACAGACTGGGCGTCCATTCGGCACACCGTCTATTGCGTTGGGACCCTTAAGATAAGATAGTTATTTGGGTTACTCTTTGTGGGAATTATTGGTGGTTGAGGTATGAATTATGTATTGAGTAGAAGATCCTCTTAGAATCAAGCGTGCTATGTTCGGGAATCCAGTGGTTGGCTATGATGTGAAGAATGAAGAGAGACCCTTCATGGATTAGTAACAGAGAGACACTTTATGGATCAGCATGGGAGAAAACCTATGTGGATCATTATGAGAGATACCCTTAATGGATCAGCAGTAGCGTGGCCCTTTGTGGATCAACATGAGAGAGACTCTTTATGGATCAGTAGTAGCGCGACCCGTCGTGGATCAGCTGCAGAGTGACCAATCGTCAATCAACAGCAGAGCAACCCTTCATGGATCAGTAGTAGAGAAACACTTTGTAGATCATAAGTAGAGCCTCTCAGTATAAAAATATGATCTATATTTATGAATAATCATCATTACTTCTATACTTAATTCATACCTGGTGCGATCTATGTCTTTTTATTTGTTCTTTACTTTGAGATCTTACTTTGTGGTGATTTCCTATGTGTATTTCTATGAGACCAGAGTTGGTCTTGGGGTCGCTACTGAGTACTATTATACTCACCCCTACATGGGCTTCACCCGCACCTGTTGTGTCTTGTGTGGACAATATAAAACTTTGACTGGGACTTTGGGGATATAGGGCTAGATGGTGCTCAAAGCTGGATCGATGGACGTGGTGTGATGCAGTGACATACAATAGTGAGTTGTACCTAACCTTGAAGTAGGATCCTTATAGGATGAACTCCAGAGGCTGTACTTATTTTTATGTACTTTTCTTTAGGTTAGGCTTGTATTCCGGTCCATTTTACTTTATGTAGTACTTGTACTTGTTGTTGGTTCCAGTTTTAGCTTGCTTTCCGCAGTATGGGTTGTGTGTGTGTACAGGTTGAAAGGAAATTCCTTCTATTTTTGGGATATGATTTTTTTGTTTCTAGTCCCCAGACCCTATCCTATGGAAGGAATGCTTGGGTATTCATGGCATGAGTCCCAGGGGATGAGTTGTGACAAAGTGGTATAAGAGGGTAGTTGTTTCTACCCGAAGAACTAAGAGTCCGTATTTTCAATGGGGGAAACATTGTTAAGTGTCTTGAGTTTGAAATTTAGTCCAGGGAGTCTATTGTTGGTGTGGAATCTAACATATCCATACACCAGGACCCTGAATTCTGTTTTCCATCTTGGTATACGAAAAAACTGGTTGCATGTGTTTTGGAAATGTTTTTCTCCTGATCTCTTTTGAGTCATATCACTAGGTATAACTTGTTGACCGTGGAACATATGTTTCCCTATAGTATGCCTCCACAAAGACAACCATCCAGGGTTCTAGTGAGGGATCATGATGATGGCCCACCGAGCGATGAGGTGTTGGTGCATGGACCACTTACAGGGATAACACATTCAAGTGGTGTACCAGTAACACCACTACCTGTATGGTAGTAGTTGATACCAAACCCACCAATGGACAATGAAAGACTACTGAGCACACTGCATGGGTTTTAAAGATAGATTCCTATGTGGTTTTAATGAGAGATAGATCCTTAGGTAGCTGAGGATTGGATGGAGGCAGTTATGTGGGTTTTTTAGCCTGGTAGAGACACCTACAGACCAGATAGTGGTCGTAGCCACTAGCCTTTTTTCAGGTCATGAAAGGGAGATGGCGGAGCTCCATGTCCCAGACACACAAGGAGGAGACCCTTTCCTGGTTGGACTTTGAGAGACTCTTCAGGGTGGAGTTCATACCAGCAACACTATGCTCGGTGTGTATTCAGGTGATACACACCTACAATAGGGTAGCCTAACTGTGAGACAGTACTTAGCGAGGTTTAATGACCTCTCCCACTACTCTACCAACATGTTACAAGACCCTTTCTTTAGGACCCAATTCTTTGAGTAGGGAAACTGACAAGAGATCAGGTTTTCAATGATTTCGCTCAGCATCTCAGCACAGGATGGAGTTCTAGAGTGAGATCTATTGGTGGAGATCTTCCTAGCCGAGTAGGAACCGACAGTGAGAGCCACCACCAGATGATAGGTGGCCGAGTAATATACAACAAGTAGTAGGAAGATGATGTAGAGGCATAAATGAGCCAGGCCATTTAGAGGATGACCTCAAGAAGTAGGGTTGGAGGTGCAGAGCTTGTGAGGAAAATGAGGTTAGTTGAGAACTAGAGTTTTTTACTCCTGCAGTGGACATAGGAACATAGCATGATACTGTCCAACCCTCTATACAGATGATCACCAGGCAGCCAAGGGACCGCCAAGGTAGAGGCAGAGGATTGAGGGATGAGGTCCGTAGGGTGTTGGACATGGTAGAGGAGTAGGCTGAGTTACAAGTGGTGGATGATGGTTTGAGGAACTACCTCCACCACCCCCAGGTGGTCCACCATGGGCTCAGGGAGCCGACAGACATGGACGAGCTCAAATTCAGGCAGTAGAGGCCTACGACCATGGCACTCCATAGATTATTATAAGTATGATCCGTGTCTTCTCCACCTTATCTACAGTTCTTATAGACACAGGTGTTAGTCAGTCTTTCAATGCCACAAATCTCATTCTAGGCTCAGAGATTCTGGTGGATCCATTGGCTCGATCCTTATAACTAGAGAATCCTACAAGATGGGATTCAATGATTAGACAATGGTTCCTGCAGTTTGAGCGTACTCTAAGAGGTGAGAGCTTTGGCTGGGATCTCTTAGTAGCAGTATCGAGGCCTTTCGATGCCATCTTGGGTATGGACTGGTTATCCACAGTCAATGCTCAAATCGAAGTGTGGTATGTCCATGAGGATGGGACTAGGTTTTCCTTTACTCGTGAGAAGGAAATATTTACATCACATGATATAATTTCTTGGAGGAAGGTGTAACCGATCACTCACCAGTTAGATAGCCTCACCCTCAGTGCGGTGGAAAAGAGGAGTCCGAGCTTTCCTATAGTGGTGGACGAGTATGAGGATGACTTTCCTGAGGATGTTTCGGGACTCCCTCCTAGAAGGGAGGTATACATATATATTGACCTGTACCCTAGGACCAATCTGATATCCACACTGGCATATCATATGGATCCCGCAGAGCTATGTGAATTGAGGGTACAACATGAGGACTTGTAGGAGAAGGGATTCGTAAGGCCCAGTGTTTCACTATGGGTAGCCCCAGTGTTGTTTACCAATAAATAAGATGAGATATTGAGGTTATTCATGGACTTCCAATGCCTAAACTAGGTAACTGTGATGAACAAGTATCCACTGACGAGGATTGAAGACCTATTTGATCAGTTGAAGGGAGCGAGGTGGTTCTTGAAGATCGAACTCAGATCAAGCTATCCTCAGCTTTAGGTATGAGATGAGGATGTACCAATGATAGCCTTTAGATACTGGTACGACCACTATGAGTTTTTGGTGATTCCTTTTGGCATGAAAAATTCCACTATAGTGTTCATGGGACTCATGAACATGATCTTCCAGACTTACCTTGATCGTTTAATGGTAGTCTTCATTGCCGAGATCTTGGTGTACTTGGCATCGGAGGAGGATCACGCTACACACCTGAAGATAGTCTTGGATACACTCAGAGAGAACCATATTTATGGTAATATCTCGAGGTGATTTTTTTGGATATAGGAGGTCCACTTACTAGAACACATCATCTCAGAGGTTGGAGTTGCAGTGGATCCAGTGAAGATACAGGTAGTGCTTTCTTCGGGGTCACCCAGGAGCATGACTGAGCTGCAGAGTTTCCTAGTGTTGGTTGGGTACTACTAGAGGTTCGTAATCGACTTTTACAGAGTATCATCACCCTATTTATCTTTGATAAAGAAGGGAAAACCCTTCATATGGATGGACAAGTTCCAAAAGATATTCTAGGAGCTGAGGTGGAGATTGACGAGTTCCCCCATCTTGAGACTACCAGAAGAGGGAGTTGGGTATGTAGTATTCTGCAATGCACCAGGGACCATAATGGGTTGTGTCCTGATGTAGGAGAGAGTAGTGATCACCTACATCTCATAGCGGTTGAGGAATAATGAGTAGAACTATGCGACCCATGACCTAGAGTTAGCAGTAGTGGGGTTTTCCTTGAAGATGTTGTGGCACTACTTGATGAGATAACAATTTAATATATACTCTGACCACAAGATTCTCAGGTATATCTTCTCACATAAGGACCTAAACTTGAGACATCAGTGATGGATGGAGTTCCTCCAGGACTATGACTTTGAGATAGTATACCCTCATGGGAAGTGGAATGTGGAGGAAAACACACTCAGCGGGAGGCCTGGTTTACAACTTTTGAGTGAGGCGACAATGTAGCTATCCGTGATGTAGATATACTTTGTGGATAGTGATGGGTAGCTTACCTTCAGTCGATGACTATCACTCCTACACTATTAAAGTGAGTTAGGGAGGCACAACTTTTGGATGTTGACTGTGAGTTCCGATGTACTCTATATCCTCAGGACAAGCTCTTGATGGATTTTCAATAGGTGGGGAGCACGTCATCCTTTTAAGAGGATGCACTATAGTACCAGTTATTTTATGGGAGGAGGTGTTAAGGGAGTTCCATACACCCCCTTTGGTTGTACATCCTAGTTTGGCAAAGATGTACCAGGACCTCCGATGTCAGTACTGGTGGCCAGGGATGATGAAAGCAGTGGCATAGTTCATTTCACAATTCCTAATGTGTCAGCATGTGAAGGCCTATAATTAGGTCCCATAAGTCTTGAAACATCCACTTGAGGCACCAGAGAGGAAGTGGAATGGTATCTCTATGGACTTCATGATGGGGTTACCACACACGTCTAGGGGCCACGACTCTATTTGGGTGATTGTTGACTGACTCACCAAGTTGGCTCACTTCTTACCCATCCGGGAGAAGGGATTGATAGAGTTCTTGGGGAGACTATACATTTAGAAGATAGTACGACTTCACGGGGTGACTTTGACTATCATCTAAGATCGTGATACACACTTTACATCCCGGTTGTGGTAGGGTTTGTAGTAGGCATTTGGGACTCAGCTGCGCTTGAGCACTGCCTTTCACCCTTAGATAGATGATCATATAGAGCAGACCATATAGACCTTGGAGGACATACTTCATTCTTGTGTCCTTGATTTTGGTCACAGATGGGAGGACCGCCTACCACTGGTGGAGTTTTCATACAACAAAAGATATCACTACTCCATTGGAATGACACCATTTGAGGTCTTGTACGGGAGGCCAGACATATCACCACTATGCTGGACAAACCTAGGGGAATTAACACTCATGGGTTCAGAGTTGGTACAAGATACCATTGAGAAAGTGAAGACCATCCAAGAGAGAATGAGGATTACACAGAGCAGGTAGAAATCATATGCTGATAGGAGACAGAGACCCTTGGAGTGTGAGTAGGGAGACCATGTTTTCCTTCAGGTATCACCCCAATGGGGATTGCAGAGGTTTGTCCAGGGCAAGAAGTTTTTTTCGAGGTTCATCGGACCTTTCCAGATTCTTAGTAGAGTTGATGAGGTGGTGTACCGCATAGATTTCCCTCCACAGATGCACCAAGTGCACGATGTTTTTCACATGTCGCAACTGAGGAGGTACATGCATGATCCATCACATGTCATATACAGAGGAGAGATGGACATTGATGATGGGGAAACATTTGCAGAGTTCCCAGTAGAGATAGAGGATCTAAATGAGTAGTTCATTCATGGATGGTTGATTCCTCTAGTGCGCATTCGGTGGCATAACGAGAACTTCTAGGAGAGAACATGGGAGGGAGAGGCTCAAATTTGTGCTTAAACCCCCATTTGTTTGATTAGAATTTGTTTTGGATTTTAGGGGCGTAAATACCTAAGGTGGGGAGAATGTAATGTCCCTAAATTTCCATGTATTTTTTTAAATTATATGGAATTATTTTGAGACCTAGAACTGAGATGATACGTGATTCTAAGGCCCGGGGTTCCCAGAATGTAATTTTGAACTTATTTTAAGTTCACTTAAGTGAACGTGTGAGTGGGTTTTTCAAACCTTAGAATCGGTGCTCGAATCAAAAATCTGAGGGAAACGTTGAACTCAGAACACTGAGATTCCCCTAGAAAGAACATAACTTCGACTGGAAAGGGTCAGACATAAAAGTTAATTTTTGGAATTTTTGGAAAATAATAAAATAACTTAGAAAAAGATATTATATTTTCTTTCTCATCATTTATAGGAGAAAGGCGGCGTTGTAGTGAGGCAACGAGGCAATGATGAGGTGCATTTAATGAGGATCATTAATGGATTTTTGTGAAAGTGTAACCACTAGGTTGTTTCATAAATGAAACAACATAATGATGCAATGTAGCAGTGTAACAAAAATGCTGAAATGTGTTTCCTTTTTATTAAACTAACGCATTGAAGAGTTGAGAATTAAACCCTGTGAATTCTCTGACAGTCCTAAAATGGAATTACTCTCCAAAAAATAACAACTAATGCTAGAGAAACCCTCACCAATGATGAATGCTGGTGGATCGAAGTGCGATGAAAAATCTTGTGGAGAATGAGATTAGATTCAGGAATTGACAAACGGTGAAAAATGATAGTAGATCAGAGGTTGACGATGACTTGTATCCTCATCCATCACCTATGACTAATTCGAATCCAAGTAGGGATTGCTTTGTTCTTGAATCCCCCATTCTTCATTCTAAAACAATGAACACAGATCAACCCACTAATAGGATGATATGCAGATCATGATTTCTTTCGGGAGAGTTCTTTCCTTAGGGGTTTTCATGGATATTGTTGATAGCTTGATAGAACTGTGATCCCAAACCTCCCATATTTCAAACTTCTAATGTGGAGGGCACGGGATGACACGAACAAGGCCCGAGCCAATTTACATTGTGCATTATTCGTGGATGAATTCTCAAAATGGTGTAAAGGAGTGTTAGAGGCCATCATAGTGAAGGTGGAAGCCCTATGGTCCTATAGGCATAGATGGTTCGACAAATGGACCAACAGAGCAACACTGGTGGCCCATCAAAGGAACCGCCAGCGCGCCGACACTAACGACGATGACCAAGGTGGCGTGGAAGTGCGTTGCCAATTGACACTGTGTGGAGGGGTATCCCATATCCAATCCACTCGGGCAAGCTGGCTATAACACCTCAAGCTTCCACGATACGTTTCTCTTTGAATAATGAAATAGATTGCGCTATACACAACTTCGAGTTCCAACACACCACAACCAATCAAACTAGACATTATGAATAGTAATACCCACTTTTTTAAATTTTAAAAATTTTATTTTTCAAAATGTAATTCATTTTTGGATTTGGAATATCAAAATTAGCTTAGGGTGATTTTTTGGTATTTTTCTGAAAACTTTCAATTTTTGATGAATAGTGAAAAGCACTGCGTTATTGTTTAAAACCGACTTTTTATTTAAATAATTATTTATTTTATTTAAATTTGTTTAAAGTAAAAATAGATACAAAATACCTATATAAGTTCAATGTGATTCGTTGGAGTCATTTTATAATAAAATTAGAGGCATAAAATTTTATTGAACATTTTAACGTCTTTTTCCCACCTTTTAGGCACATCTGCAAATTTGAATAAAATGTAATTTTACCGCTTTTATGAATTGAATTTAAAAAATTAAAGAGAAAAAATTTACATCAGTAAGTAAAATGTGGTTCAATAGGCTGAAAATAATTTTTGTTGAATAGTAACTTTGGAATTTTATTTACCACGGTTAAAATTAAATAGGGTAATTTAAGGTAAAAATGATATTATAATTACCCTAAAACATGTAATAATTCTATTGGATAAGTGTATTTGGACCAAAATCAACCTTAGGAATAAAATATGATTCTTTTTGTCCACTTGGATTAGATTAGGACATTTATTATTATTTTATTTAAAGAAGAGTTAAAAGTGTTAAATTTAAAGTTTAATAACTAAACCATTTTTAATATAGGGTTATAAAAAATATAAATTAGACTATAAATATTCATGAGAAATCTAAATATATTTCATAATTAATGGTATTTTATTTATTATTTTTAGACATTAAATAATTAAATTTATTTATAACACAATAATGATGGAGTAATCACCTTATTATTGAAAGATTAAAATAATTGATATTATAAATATTAAAATAATTGTAAATTGTGATTTTTATGTATTAAAAGAATTATCTAGGTTAATATGACATGTTATGGTTGATTAAATAATTTTTTTTAAAAATTATAATGTTTTTATGACTTTCACAAAAACCAAATTCTAAATAGTGTCAAGATTGACATAAATGATTTTTTAAAAAAAATACTATATTATTAATTGATAGAATATTCCTAAAAATCTAAGGTTCAGCCAAAAAACATAGATAAGATTCTACATAAAAATTATGAACCACTTGGGGTTCTCTTGGATTTTTATAGTATGTTTATTAACCATTTATTATAATAATACAAGAATACATAGTAAAAGTTAAACTATTTAACTAAGAGTTAAATATAAAAGATAAGGTTAATATGGTGACCTAATCCTGTCTAAAACCTATTTTTTGATATATTTTAGACCCATACCCACCTTTTCTTTAAAATAAATCCTTTTGGAGCCATTATAAACCAAATATGACTTTATAATAAAATAATATTTCAAGCTTTTCTTAAAGTTGCCCTCACCTCTCTTATAAAAGTGTATTTCACCTTCTCTCAAAATCACACCTCCAATGCCATTTGGCTCAGCCAAAACCTACTAAAATATCCTCCAAACTACCCTCAATTTAACTTAGAGGCCTTACATTGATCAGAATCCATCCTAAGGATTCTTTTTGATCAAATCAAAAGGAATCACCCAAAGAAGAGGTAATAATTTCACTACCTTTTTCAAAGTTATTTTATTCTTCCACTTATTCTTTATTTGTTTTTTCCATAAAATAATAATAAATAAAATCCCTTATACATAATTTGATGTTATTATAAATATGGTACAACCATATTCATTATTCTATCCATCCTATGAATGAAAAAGTCACCATACGTGCGTACGTACGACTTACCGTCTCCACGTCGTGGTGTAGTTTTTTATTCAACCATTCATTATTTGGATGGGTATAATAATGAATATAATTTATATAAATAATAAATATAAAATGTTAATGATTCTCTATATATGATATAACATCCATTTACATACAATTTCACCATCAATAGAATGGTATTGTCACTCGTGTGTACGTACGGATTACTATCTCCACGAACACGATAAGATTCATCCCCCATCGTAACCATTCAAAAATAAATTTCATTTTATGATTAAAAAATAATGTTTGAGAACTTAATATAATTATGTATATGAGTCAAATACATCCAATCCATAACAAACATGACTTACGTAATAAAACATATAAAGGATAACGAAACAGTTAACGCCTGAAACAATGATACAACTGAAATATTATTAACAAATAAATATTAGAAGATCATATATGATATCATATTTATGTATGTGGTTCTCCTATAATTTAATAAAAATTATTTTACTAATATGTAGGAGATTAACATACCCTTTACCAAGGAAAATTATAAGGTAAGGGTTAATTCTACAATCTCTTCATTATCCGAGGTTATTCCTACGTGAGTATCTACTAGGACCTCTTTATCATCCACATTTGTGTTTCTTAAAAATGTATTTTAATTTTTTTACTATTTACTAGATTATGTATTAAAGTCATTTATACCCTTTTTTACTTTTTATAAAATGTTTATAAAGGAATCTTTCTTTATTTTTCCAAACAAGGTCCTTTACGACATTTTTCGATAAAATTAAGGAAAGAATGTTTTTTAACTTATGCGGCGAGTGCGGTTATTTTACGCCGTTATAACAACTTCTAAGCTTCCCTTAATTTTTTTAAGAGTATTTTCAAAATAATTTTTTTCTTTTATAATTATGTGTCTTTTAAATGATTTCAAAATATAAAGCTATATTTCTCTCAAATAGTTTTGATTTTATCTATTTCAACATCCTTTGATGAATTTTACACTTGTTTGAAGTTGATTTATTATGATACAATATTCCATATTGTATTGAAGGTTTTTTGAAGTGTTTGACTATGGATGTTTTATTTTTATACCATTCAGGGTTTATAGTTAAAGTATTAACATTTCTTATGCTAGTTTAAATACAAATGTTTATGTTATGTTTCAACCTTTTCATATGAGGAATGCAATGGAATTAGTAAGGGATGGGTAGAGCCCGCTATATCTCCTCGATGCATCGGTAGGTCTCATGAGACAAACTATTGTCTTGGCATAAGGCCTTGAGAAAATATTATTTGTAGTCTTGGCATGAGGCCATGACTATGTGGTTATGATGTCTGGCATTATACATTCCATCATTATGAAATTAGATATTGATATTACATGTGATTATTAGACTAGTAGAATATCCATGTGAATAAGTAAATGGCATTATTTAATTTATCTTTGATATATTATGCTAAAGTTTAAGTTTAAAAGGCTTGTGTTTTAGTCTTATACATTTCCTTAAATGTTTATGATTATTTTTGAAATTTTCTAGTATATTGTTATCTTTACTGAGCACTTGAGCTCACCCAATTCTATGTTTTATTTTTACCAGTATGTGAAGAAGTATATTATGACTGGACTGCAGTGATAGTATAAGGGAGATGAATGTATTAAAAAGAGACACAATGTTTTTGTTTTTCATTTCATAATGCAATGTAAAACATATATATGTATCTCACACTTCTAAGGCTACTAAACTGACTGGTCTTTCAGGATTTGATACCTCATGATCATGACAATGTTATGTAATAATGAACTGACTCTCGGTAACCAGGGTTAGGGTGTTATAGTTGGTATCAGAGGAAGTTTATTAAAAACCTTTGAAGCTATATTTAGAAAAACTCTGATTAGAGAACATTACCTTAAGATAGACTTTGAGGATTAGTATAGAAAAACATCCTAGAATTTTGGTAATGTAGACATTTTGTGTATTTTCCAAGAAAATACATCACTGTCTGGATATGAGTAGGTAGACGCGGATCTGGAATAGATGTACCTAGGAGTGAAAACTCTGACAAGGAGTTTTGGGCTTGACCCAGGGTATCTTGGTACACGACAACGGGCCTTGATTCACTCTTGGTTATGACACTCTCGAGGGATATTCTTAAGATAATTCACATTTTCTTTACAAACCATTATGAAGGATTTATGAGTAAATACTTCCTCAAAGAAAACATTTTTTTACGATTGTGGATTATATGCATAAACTGTTCAATCTATGTTAGGTATTTTACTAGTTTAGAATTATGTATTGCGATTCATAAACTAATCTAGTTTATTCCATTGTTTAAAAATGGAACCTAGTGGAAGGAATGGAAACTGTATCAATTCACGTAATCCATGTAGGGGTTTCCTTCCTACTCAAGATAATTATAGTGGAGCTGGTGATACAACCTTTTCTGAACAACTTATAACCATACTGGGACAACTCACTCAAGTTATGAATAATAACCTTACCCGTATGGAGAAGCCTGATCCACAATGTGGAGGATCAATGTTAGACTGCTTCATGAGCCAAAAACCACAAAAATTCAATGGGACTACAAATCCATTTTTAGCTGAGCAATGGATAAGTTCCTTAGAGAAAATATTTCATGCTTTGGGGAGTAGCGAAAGGGAAAAAGTTATCATGACAGTTTATCACCTCACGAGAGATACATATGAATGGTGGTAATTAATTCAAAACAAAATGGAGGATAAAGAAGTATCAAATATGGAATGGATGGAGTTTAAAGAACTTTTATTAGAATAATACTTTCATCATTACCATCGAGCGGATATGGAAAGACAATTTCTGAGTCTGAGGAAAAAGGAGGATGAGAATGTTGCAAAGTATGAGTCTAAATTTACAAGGAGAGAAAGGCATGAAAAAGATTATATAATCAACCCAAGGCATAATATTGATCAATTCTTCAATGGGTTAAAACCATTTCTTCGTAGAGCATTAGTCTCACAATCCTTCTCATCGTACGAAGATATTGTCTCATGTGCTATCAAGACAGAAACAGAATTATCTAATTCTTACGACTTTAAAGCAAAGCAAGAGAAGAAGAGATCTACTGAACAATATGGAAATAGAAATAAGGGGAAGAAGGGAAAAATTTAATTTCTATCCTACAGTAAATGTGGTAAGAAACACCCTGGTACTTTCCTGAAGGGAAAGAGAGTCTATTAAAAGTGTGGTGAAAAAGGCCACCAAGCAAACGATTGCATGGGAAAAGAAGAGGCTTTCAATTTTGAATGCTACAATTGTATAGAAATGGGGCATTATGAAAACAAATATCCTAAGAGCCAAGGAAACTTACCTTAGAAAAGGCCAAGGGAGAAAGGCTAAGCTTATGCGATCACTACTGCTGAGGTTGGAGCTCTGAATGATGTGGTGGTAGGTAATTTAAGGGTTTCCTCAAATTTATCCAATGCTTTATTTGATTCTGGATCATCTCATTCTTTAATATCTTCCCAATTTTCTAATAAAATTAGATATTTCCAATTTGATTTAACAAGGGAGTTGTCAGTCAAAACTCCTAATGGAAGTATCATTGCAACAATGTTTTGCGAATTAGTTCCCCTTAGGGAATATAAACATGATTTATCTGCTGATCTCATCATCATAACCATGATTGAATTTGATATAATCCTCAATAATGATTTTCTTTCGGACCATGATTCGAAAATTTATTATAAGAAGAAGGAGGTAACAATTTTTGATGATGATAAGGAATGCCTTATCTTTAGAATAGAAACGTCACCATCTGATTCTCATCTAGATTTAGCCCTAGTAGCTCTACTAAATTCAATTATTGGGGAGTAAGAGAATGAAATAATTGTGGGTGAGGAAAGGAATGTTCAAATAGAGGATGTAACTATTGTGTAAGAATATGTTAGTGTGTTTTCAAAGGATTTACCTGGACATCCTCCAAAATGATAAATTGAGTTTTCTATTGATTTAATTCCTAGTTCAAGGCCCATATAGAAGAACCTTATAGAATGGCCACTGTGGAATTAGTGGAACTAATGAAACAACTAGAGGAATTGAGTAATAATGGATTTATTCTCCCTAGTGTTTCTCCATGGGGAGCCCCTGTTCTTTTTGTTAAGAAGAAAGGCAGATCTATGAGATTGTGCGTTGACTACAGGGAGATCAATGCTACAACAATAAAGAAAAAGTATCCCTTACATCGCATTAATGATTTATTCGATAAACATCATGGAGCTCAATATTTTTCAAAGATTGACCTTCAATCTGGATATAATTAGTTGTGTGTGAAGAAGGAAGAAATTCTGAAGACAACATTTTGTACTAGGTATGAGTATTATGAGTTTAAAATAATGCATTTTGGACTAACTAATGCACCCTTTGTCTTCATGGATTTAATGAATAGAGTTTTCAAGGAATATCTTGCTGACTTTGTAGTGGTATTTATTGATGATATCTTGGTATACTCCAAAATCTATGAAGATCATGAAAATCACTTGCACACTATTCTAAAGTCTCCTAGAAGAAATGAATTATATGAGAAGTTTAGCAAGTGTGAATTCTGGATTCAGGAGATTTCTTTTCTTGGCCATATTTTCTCTAAGGATGGAATCTCTGTTGATCCTTCTAAGACAAGAGCAATACAAGAATGGACAACTCTGAAGAGTATAACCGAGGTATGCAATTTTATTGGTTTAGCAGGTTATTATCGGCGTTTCGTCTAGAATTTTCCCCGATTGGCTAACCCATTAACCAAGATCACACGTAAAGGGGTTAAATTTGTTTTGAAAAAAGAGTGTGAACAATTTTTTGAATAACTAAAGAGAATATTAGTCAATGTTTCTATCTTGAATCTACCATCGAGGAATGATGGGTTTGTTATTTATAGTGATTCCTTAAAGAAAGGACTTGGTTGTGTCCTTATGTAGAATGAGAGAGTTATTGCCTATGCATCATGATAGCTAAAAATTCATGAAAAAAACTATCCCACTCATGATCTTGAGTTAGAAGATGTAATATTTCCTTTGAAGATATGGAGACACTATCTCTATGGTGAAAAAATGTGAGATATATACCGATCACAAGAGTTTAAAGTATATTTTATCATAGAAATAACTCAACATGAGGAAAAGAATATGGATTGAACTACTCAAAGATTATGATTTCACTATAAACTACTACTTGGGAAGGAAAATAAGGTGTAAGATTCTTTTAGAAGAAAGGATCATGTAGTTTTGAACAAGATGGGAGTTGAAATGGATTCTATGTTCATGGATCTTGAAAAGAAGGTTATGGGGATCGCCATGGAAGGTGAAACTTCAATAATTTTTCAATTTTTTGCCAAACTATCTTTACTAGAAATGGTAAAAGGTTCTTAGACTGATGATGAACAGTTTCAAAATAAAATTAAAGCTGTGAATGATGGGAGGTTGATCGAATTCATATATGAAGATAGAATTTTGAAATTTGGTAAGAGACTTTGCATTACCAATATACCTGATATAAAAAGGGAATTTTTGGATGATGCTCATATATCCAATTTATTTATACACCCTAGTAGAACTAAGATGTATAGATATTTGAAGGAACATTTTTGGTGGGACTACATGAAGAGGGAGATTTCTAATAATGTGTCAAGATGTATGGTTTTTCAATAGGTGAAGGCTGGAAGAAAACATCTTAGAGGAGTCATGAAACCTCTTCCCATACCTGAGTGGAAATGGGATGATATTACGATGGACTTTGTCATGGGACTACCAAATACTCCTAGAAGGAATGATGCAATATGGGTCATTGTTGATCGTCTTACCAAGTCAGCACATTTTCTTACTATAAGAGAATATTTACCACTTGAATGTTTAGAAAGACTATATATTAATGAAGTTGTAAGACTTCTTGGAGTACCCCTATCGATTATTTCAGATTGCGATCCTCGTTTTACATCAAGATTCTGGAAAAGTATTCAGAAGGCCCTGGATATTAAACTTCATTTGATCACTACTTACCACCCTCAAACAGATGGACAATCATAATGGACTATTAAAACCTTATAAGACATGTTGAGATCGTACTAACTTGACTTTAAAGTTATGTGGGATCAATATTTTCCTCTTACATAATTTTCCTATAACAATAGCTTCCATTCATGTATTCAGATGGAACTGTATGAAGAATTGTATGGAAAGAGATGTCACACACTAAATTGTTGGGATGATGTTGGTGAAAGAAAACTCATAGGGAGAAAACTTGTTAAGGAAACAATGGAAAAGGTAAAGATTATACAAACCCACATCAAGGCAGCTCAATGTAGGCAAAAGAGCTATGTCGATAACCAAAGGAAGGATTTGGAATTTCAAGTAGGAGATCATGTTTTCTTAAAGGAATCTCCATGGAAGTGTGTTTTACGATTCATCAAGAAGGGAAAATTGAGTCTCAGGTACATTGGACCTTTTGAAATTCTAGAATGAATTGGAGTTTTAGATTAACATTTGAAAATGCCACCAAGTCTCTCCAAAGTTCATGATGTGTTCCATGCATCACTATGAAGAAAATATATTCCTTACCCAATGCATGTACTCACCTATAAAGAAATAGAACTGTAACCCGATCTGTCTTATTGTGAAGAGCCTGTCAATATTCTTGATACTAGAGAACAAGTGCTGAGAAACCCGATGACTTGTCTGGTAAAAGTTATATGGAGAAACCATAAGATGGAAGTGGTAACGTGGGAACCCAAGGAACTTATGATGAAGAACAAATCGAATCTTTTTATGCGGAAGTATTCTAGAAATTTCAAGGAAGAAATTATTTGAAGGAGGGAATAATTTAACACCCCAATCTTCCACGATACATTTCTCTTGGAATAATGCAATAGCTTGCGCTGTATGCAACTTCAAGTTCCAACACACCACGACCAATAAAACTATCCATTATGAATAGTAATACCCAATTTTTAAAAATTTATAAATTTTATTTTTCAAAATGGACTTCATTTTTGGATTTGGAATATTAAAATTATCTTAGGGTGAATTTTTGGTATTTTTCTGAAAACTATCAATTTTTGATGAATAGTGAAAAACCCTGCGTTATTATTTAAAATAGACTTTTTATTTTAATAATTATTTATTTTATTTAAATTTATTTTAAGTCAAAATACATACATAATACCTATATAAGTACAATGTAATTCATTGGAGTCATATTATAATAAAATTAGAGGTATAAAATTTTATTGAACATTTTAACGTCTTTTACCCACATTCTTGGAACATCTGCAAATTTGCATAAAACATAATCTTACTACTTCTGTGAATTGAATTTAAAAAATATGAGAGACACATTTGACATCATTAAGTAAAATGTGGTTCAATATGATGAAAATAATTTTTGGTGAATATTAACTTTTGAATTTTATTTACCATGATTAAAAGTTAATAGGGTAATTAAAGGTAAAAATGATATTATAATTACCCTAACACATGTCCTAATTCTATTGGATAAGTTTATTTCGACCAAAATCAACCTTAGGAATAAAATATGTTCTTTTTGGTCCACTTGTATTAGATTAGGACATTTATTATTATATTATTTAAAGAAGAGTTAAAAGTGTTAAATTCAAAGTTTAATAACTAAAAATTTTTTAATATAGGGTTATACATAAGATAAATTGGACTATAAATATTCATTATAAATATAAAAATATTTCATATATAATGGTATTTTATTTATAATTTTTAGACATTATATAATTAAATTTATTTATGACACAATGATGATGCAGTAATCACCATATTATTGAAAGATTAAAATAATTGATATTATAAATATTAAAATAAATATAAATTGAGAATTTTTATGTATTACACGAATTTTATGGGTTAATATGACATGTTATATTAATATGACATGTTATGAATTTCAAAAAAACCAAATACTAAATAGTGTCAAAATTGTCATAAATGAGTTTTTAAAACAAATACTATATTATTAATTGATAAAATATTCCTAAAAATATAAGGTTTGGAAAAAAGGAATTAGATAAGGTTATATATATCAATAATTAACCACTTTTGATTCGATTTTATTTTTATAGTATGTTTATTAACCATTTATTATAATAATAGAAGAATATATGGTAAAAGTTAAACTATTTAACTAAGAGTTAAATCTAAAAGATAAGGTTAATATGGTGACCTAAACCTATCTAAAACCTATTGGTTGAGAGTTTTTTGACCCATATCCACCTTATCCTAGAAATAAATCCTTTTTAGCCATTATAAACCGAATATTATTGTATAATAAAATAATATTTCAAACTTTTCCTAAAGTAACCCTCACCTCTCTTATAAAAGGGTACTTCCCCTTCTCTCAAAATCACACCTCCAAAGCCATTTGAATCAGACAAAACCTAATCAAATATCCCCCAAAATACCCTCACTTCAACCTATAGGCCTTACTTTTATCATAAGTCAACCTAAGGAGTCCTTTTGATCAACTCAAAAGGAAGCACCCGAAGAAGAGGTAATAATTTTACCACCTTTTTTAGAGTACTTTTCTTCTTCCACTTCCTCTTTATTTGTTCTTTCCATAACAAAATAATAACTCCAGTACCTTCTACATACTATGATGTTATTACAAATATGATACAATCATATTCATTATTCTATCCATCCTATGAATGAAAAAGTCACCATACGTGCGTACGTATGGCTTACCATCTCCACGTCATGGTGTAGTTTGTTATTCAACACTTAATTATTTGGATGGGTATAATAATGAGTATAATTGATGTAAATAATAAATATAACATGTTAATAATTCTGTATATATGATATACCATCCAATTACATATTATTTCACCATCAATAGAATGATATTGTCGCTCATGCGTACGTACGAATTACCGTCTCCACGAACTTGATGAGATTCATTCCCCATCATAACCATTAGAGAATAAATTTTATTTTATGGTTTAAAAATAATGTTTAAGAACTTAATATAATTATATATATGATTCAAATACATCCTATCCATAACAAACATGACTTACATAGCAAAACATATAATGTAAAACGAATCAGTTAACACCCGAAACAATGTTACTACTAAAATATTATTAACAAAGCAATATTAGAAGATCATATATGTAACGAACTGAACATTTTAATTGTATTTGTTTCCTAAATTTTTGTGTTATTTCATTTTATAATCCACAAAAATATAATTAATTAAGTGATACTATTGAGTTTTCACTATTATATGATCGTTTATCAATATGACCATTGGAAACTAAACTCTTAACATTTCAATTATTGTTTATTAATAAAAGTGATCTTGGTTAATTAATACAGAAATAAGAGTCGATGTCATCATCTAGTAGACTCAGGCCGTACGAATCCCATCTATCGGAGCTTGGGAAGGAGGTAGCATCACTGGGCTTTGCTTTGGACCAAGCCCAAGCTGATCTTCAGTATGTGAAGCTTGAACGGAATCGCCTAAGGGAGAAGTTCAAGCTGATTGAAATCACCACTTGGGAAATGTTTTCTGAGTCACCCCAAGATTCTATCACCATATAACACCTTACACTTAGGTCCTATGTAGGTTTTATAAGGGTCTATTTAAGGAGACCTTAGTTACGTTGTGTAATCCTTTTGTATAAATAAAATTGTTATTTATTATTATGTTAAATTTGTGAATTTCAAATGTATGGATAAATGTAGGATGTAGTTCCATATTATTGATGAATTTTGGAAAAAGGGGTATTTTAAAATATTTTTTGTAAACTTTAAATAATTAATAATGTGAAAAGATTTTCAGAAAATGGTCTTCTACAATTGTGACTAGTAAGAAATTTAGTGTCCAATAAGATCGACTTAATTTTTAGTGAATAGTAAAGTATGAATAGAAATATACCCTTATGAATATTAACGAATAGTAATGAATAGTAAATCGGCCAAAAAAAAAAAATAGAAACTTCACCCATGAATGTATAAATATAATTTAGACATCTTAAAAGTGAAAAATGGTCATAATATAAGTATTGGTATTTTTTATGTCATAAATATTTTAATTTCAATTTAATAATTAATTTTTTAATTTAAATTAAAAATTTATTTTCATAAAATGTAATCATAAATTGTTACTTTATTGTCTTATGGTTATACGATAATTTTATGGGACCTTGATTACTTTTTCAATGTGTTACAAAATAAGTTATAGTTTTAGAGTTTTTTTTAAATAAATTATGATTTTATTTAAAAATTAAATTAAAAATATTTATAAAATTATTTTCATAAAATGGATTTCATTTTTGAATTCATAAAACTAATATTAGTTTAGGGTGAATTTTTTGGGATTTTTCTGAAACAGTTGAATTTTTGGTGAATAGTAAAAATACAGTTTTGAGTTTTTGGTGTTTAATTACATCATTGATGATGTAATCATTATGTAATAAATCTGGTAGAATTTTTAATAGTAATATGTGTTATGAGGTTTCCCAATTGGCCAATACCATGGGAATATACCATGGGAAAGCCAATGGTTTTGCAAATACCACCGATGAGGTGTCCCTTGGAAATTAATTAAATATCCCCTCACTTTTCCAATAAATTCCAAGCCATTCCCTCATTCATTTCATTCCAAAATACTCCTCAAAAAATCTCTGGTATTTTTACCTCCCAAGGTTCCATCAAGCCTGCCAAGGTCCCAACATTTGATCTTTTAAAGATACTCTTCAAGGTAAGGGAACCTTTCACCCTCATCTTTTTAGTCATGATTTCATTTATGTTATGTCTTCTAGTTTCCATATTATTATGTGGGGGTATGTTCTTATATATTTTTATTACTGTAAATTTCATGTACAAATTATTATAGACCTTTTCCTCTCTCATCAATTTATTTTATGAATTTTTAAGCAACGTCGTTAGGCTGCCGAATATTTCGTAAAGGAAATAACATATTCTCTTTCCTTTCATGTTTCCTTTTCATGTGTTATGTCATTAAAATATCCATAACATGATCTTATTATGTACCCATACTATATTATGAATTATTTATGAGTGTTTGACCCTTATACCCTCTCTTTTTAATGTTTTCTAAAACAATGTTATTTAGCTGTTATGCTGCAGAATTTTTGTCTCAAAATATATCTTTTTTTCTCATGAAATTCTATTGAATGATTTATGTGGATACCCAAATATTTTTTCATTTCTGGGGGTATTCATAAATAGATAAAATTTATCTATTTTATTCTATAATTTACATACATATAATCCTCACTCCCTTCCTATGGGTTATAAATGACATAATGATATTATTTTTAAGTACTTTTTAAACGTCCTGATTTTGACATGAAACCCATTTCTTTGATTATATTTGGGTTATTTATAAAATGTTTGATTATAATATATGTCACTCACATTAAAATAAATTCATATTAATGGTGTTCCTTGATATCACTCTAATTCATTGGGTAAATAATTAATCTCTTGAGATGACAAGTTTCATGATACCTTGGTGAAAACCTTGGTAATGTTTTTATAACACATTGGGAATGAACCTTGGTGATATGTTCATGAATGTATAAATGAAATTTTGTATCCACATATTCATGTTTTTATTCATGTTATTTTTATTATTAAATGCCTCATTTTCCATTGCTCATATGTCTTGTGGTTTTCATCAAGTACTTATTGTTATCACAAGTAAACTGATTCCCTTGATTTCCTTACTAGGACTTCTTCTCATCCTTTCCTTTGATGTATGTCTCTAGGTTATGAGATGAAGCAATTTTACTTAGTATGAACTTATGATGAAGCCTTAAAAGTGTATTAGAATAATGTTTTATGTTTTTTTCACATTTTATGTTCCTGATTTTTAAGACACTAGAATTTAAAGATCCTCTGTTTGTAAAATGAAATGAAAAGTTATGTAATATAAAGGTAAGATGCCATAATATATGATTTTATATTTATGTATGTGGTTCTTTTATAATTTAATAACAATGATTTAACTATTATATAAGAGTTTAACTTACCCTTGACCAAGGAAAAGTACAAGATAAGAGTTAATTATACTATCTCTTCATTATCCGAGTTTGTTTCTACGTGAGTATATACTGAGACCTTCTTTATCATCCACATCCGTGTTTCTTGAAAAAATATTTCAATTTTTTTTAATATTTCTTAGATTATGGTTTAAAGTCATTTATACCCTTGTTTTAATTTTTAAAAAATTTTAATAAAGGAATATTTCTATTATTTTCCAAATAAGGTCCTTTACGACCTTTTCGGCAAAATTAAGGAAAAAAATGTTTTTTAACTAATATGGTGAGTGTGGATATTTTCCACCATTATAACTCCTTCGAAGATTACCTTAAAATATTATAAGAGTATTTTCAAAATAAATGTTTTCTTTTATAATTTTGTATCTTTTAAATTATTTCAAATAGAAAGAGATATTTCTCTCAAATAGTTTTCATTTCATCTATCTCAACATCCTTTGATGAATTTTATATGTGTTTGAAGTTGATTTATTATGATACAATGTTCCATATTTTATTGAAGATTTTGTGATATGTTTGACTGTGGATGTGTTATTTTTATACCATTCATGGTTTATGGTTAAAGTATTAACATTTTCCATGCTAGTTTTAATACTAATTTTTATGTTATGTTTTAAACTTTTCATACGAGGAATTAATTGGACTTAGTAAGTGATAGGTGGAGCCCACAATAGATCCTCGAAGCATCGATTGGTCTCATGTTACAAACTAGTGTCTTAGCATAAGGCCTTGAAAAAAATCTTATTTGTAGTCTTGGCACGGGGCCTTGACTATGTGGTTATGATGTCCGACATTATGAATTTCATCATTATGAAATTGGATATTGATATTACATGTGATTATTTGACTAGTAGAATATCTATGTGAATAAGTAAATGGAATTATTTGATTTATCTATGCTATATTATGCTAATGTTTAAGTTCAAAAGGCTTGTGTTTTAGTCTTATACATTGCCTTAAATGTTTATGATTATTTACAAAAGTTTACTCTATATTGTTATACTTACTGATCACCTGAGGTCACCCCTTTCTATGTTTTATTTTTCTCAGGATGCGAAGAAGTATACTATGACTAGCATGCAGGGATAGTCTAAGGGAGATGAATGTGTTCAGAGGAGATAAAATGTTGTTTTTTTTCATTTCATAATGTAATGTAAAACTTATGTATGTATCTAGCACTTACAAGTCTACTAAACTAATCGGTCTTTCTGGATTTGATCCCTTATGATCATGCCAATGTTATGTAATAATTCATCGAATCTGGGTAACTAGGGTCAGGGTGTTACACTGGCAGCACATAGTTCGTCGACCATGTGCAGGAGGACCAGACAACCACTTAGCTAGCCGTGTTGGATGGAACAAACATGGCAGAGCCATGTCCAACTGATTGAGACCAGTCCGCTATGCGGACCGGTTACAAGGGGATGCAGCGCCAGCTGGTGCTGCCATGTGATGAACCGGATGTGACTAAGTTGCATTCAAGCTGGAGAAGCCGGCCCGCCTCAGTGGACTGGGTTGCTGCGGGTGGGCCGCATCCCACTAGTAGGGTCAAGCCAACCATGGAATGGACCTCTGGCCAAGCGAGCTGGGCCAGACCCAGTCGGGTCGGGCCCTGGGTCGGACCGGGACCGGACCTAATTGGCCCCCGTTTCACTAAAATGCTTTTAACTAACAGACCGAGCATCCGATTGACGTGTTGTCTGTGACACGATGACCCTTGTGATGAGGCGATCCTTATGAGATAATCTATGTGATTTTTTAGTAGAGTTTGGAATACAGATGGGTTGGATTAGACTTGAATCCAACTAAGCCCTTTTTACAAAAATGACCATATCTTACAGATCGGGTGTCCGTTCGACACACCGTCTATTGTGTTGGGAACTTTACGATGAGATAATCATTTGGGTTACTCTAGGTGGGACTTATTGGAAGTTGAGGTATGACCGATGGATTGAGGATAAGATATTCCCAAAATCAAGCGTGCTAAGTGCAGGAATTTAGTGGTTGTATGCGACATGAAGAATGAAGAGAGACCCTTCGTGGATCAGCAACAAAGTGACCCTTCCTAAACCAGCATGAGAGAGAACCTATGTGTCTCATAATGAGAGAGACTCTTCATGGATCAGTAGTAGAGAAACCATTTCTGGATCATCATGAGAGAAACCCTTCATGGATCAACAGTAGCGTGACCCATCATGGATCAGCCGTAGAGAGACCCATCATGAATCAACAGCAAAACACCCATTCATGGATCAGCAGTAGAGCGACCCTTTTTGTATCCTCATGAGAGACACTCAACAGAATAAGATAATCTATCTTTATGACTAATAATCTTTACTTATGTACTTAATTTATACTTGGTGTGAGCTGTGACTTTTTCTTTGTGATTTACTTTGAGATCTTGCTTTGTTGTATTTACCTTTATGGATTTCTATGAGACTCGAGTTGGTCTCAGGGTCCCTACTAAGTATTGTTATACTCACCCCTGTACGGAATTCTCCCTCACCTATTGTGTCTTGTGCAGACGATGGACACTTTGACTGGGACTCTGGGGAGACAGGGTTAGACGGTTCTCGAATGTGGATTGATAGATGTGGTGTGCTATGGTGACATCTGATAATGAGCTGTACCTACCCCTCAGGTAGGATCCTTGGCGGATGAAATCCAGAGCTTGTACTTCTTTTTCTATACTTTCCTTTCAGTTGGTCTTGTATTCCAGCCCATTTTACTTTTTGTAGTACTTGTACTTGTTGTTGGTTCCAGTTTCATGTTACTTTCCACATTATGGGTTACATATGTGTGTACATGTTGAAAGGTAATGCCTTTCCTTTTTGGGATATTCCTTTTTGGTACTAGTCACCAGCCCTTGGCCTATGGAAGGCAAGCTTGGGGTAGTTACGGCACGAGCCCCAGGGGATGGGTTGTGACAAAAAATATTAGAATTTTAGTGACCCTAACACTAGTAGCTAAGATCAAATGTCTAATTTATTTCATTTTCATATTATAAAAATAATCACATCCTAATGGGATTAATAGTTTAGTAGTGTTAGTAAAATAGATACATACATGATTCCTATGTTACATTTGAATATATAAATTATAACATAATTTTTTTCAAGAATATAATTATTCTAAAAATGGGAATTTTTGTTATAATAATTATATTAAATAAATTTAATAATATTTTACATGAGGGATGATCAAACACACCTAAAAGGTGATTAAATTATTGGAAATACATTGTAATCAAAACATTTAAAAAAACACCCAAAAGGGTGATTTTATTTCTTAGATGATGCACATGTTAAGGGGATATAAGTAACGCACCCAAAGGGGTGGTTTTAGTTGAGGTGACGAACATGAAATGGTGCCATTAAATAAATTTCATCTATTTAATTTAAGGCATTAGGTTACAAATAATTAATTTCACATTTAATCGGTGATGCAAGGAAAAAATGGTATATGTCACAATGGTGTATTTTATAAAATGATAAAACCTTATGGTGAATTCCATAGACCACATACATCATGCTTAGAATTCTTCACCGACCCATTATCATTATTTTATTCCATCCATAATTAGATAAATCTAACAAATATACATTTATCCTAATATAGTTTATATTATATAACCTTGAAATAACTATCAATATGGAAAGAAATATCAATAAAGGAGGAAGGAGAAATTGTAGACTAACCAGGTGTGATCAAATATAACCGATGATGCTCAATTCTATGTCCATATGACTATAAACCACCAAATCCTAGATGGAGAGAAAGAGCTCCATGCATGGGAGGGAACTTCTATATGAATATGGAAGTGAAATGAGAGTTAAAAGATAAAATAAAATAAGGGAAAATTTCAATTTAACCCCTTTATAATGATTAACATAGTTCAAACACATAATTAACCAAACCATGCACCAACTATACCTATGTTGGAAAACCCCCTCACATATATAGGCTTATGGTTTATCTAGTCATGTGCAGCCTGTGTGTTTTGGCTCTGAAACATCCTGACCTATTTTTCATGGATGTTTGGCCTTAGTTTTATGGTTTGACCATCCATGTGACACCCATATAGGGATTCATGGTCTTAACTAACTATATGAAATTTGTGTACCCCTTTTACCCCTTCCAAAATACAAGATTTTGAAGATGGGTGCTCCTAAAATTCCACCAAACACCCAAGTCACCTATTAGGTCCCTTTCTAAAACAAAACTATTAAGTGTTTCAATGATCTTAACTGAAACCCAAATATCAAATTTTGATTTAGACCATCCACCAAATGAAAATTTCATACTCTATTAGAAAATAAATCCGGTTCAAGACACATGATCTTATATTTTCTTTAATGTATTATGATGATCATCGTCTAATCCCACTAGATCATACGAATTGGGGTAAATACCTAATTCCACCCCAAAAAATTCTATTCTATTCCTCTCACATAAAACTATGACTACTATATATTAATTTCTGAGTAAGTGTGAAAAAACACTCCCCTTGTAGTCATTGTGTATTTTCTATTACTTACCATCATCTCTACTCCCTACTTTGGCCAAACCCTATCATCATTTTATATTGACGTCACCATTAATGCTTATATATCCATCTATGATAATAACTTATATTCTATTAACCACATAGTTCCACCTAATGCCACTAAATCCATCTCATTACCTTTCCCTATGCCACATCAAGATGCTATCACTATCACCCCACCATGCTATAACTCATCATTTTCAATCACCTCCCATTAACAACAACACCACCCACACTATCTCCAGCCACCATGAGGACCAATTCTCCTTTATAAGTATACAAGAACGGAAAAAAGTTTGGGTGAAATATTATAGAGGAAAGATATATAGAAAATAAGAATGGGTGCTCATTCTTCATTGACCAACTACCAATTTCATGAACCAATGAAAAATTTATGTTTAAATTTATATATGTTAAAAAAAAACTTTGGAATGAGGTACAAAGGAATAATATAAGACAATGGTAACATTGTATAAAGACCCAAAATTTCATAGGAATAACGAGCCACTGAAAACCATGAAATTCATTTGAAATTAATGAAAAATGTAGAAATAAGAAATCAAAAGACCTTCCTTGATATGTAATAGTTTATGCTTCAATATATTATTGAGTCCATGATCTTTTACAATGTTTCCATCATAGAACTAGTTCTACTCCATAATCATCTATTGGTTCCACCTAGATCTATCCCTTCTCCCTCACTCTCCACCTAGGGCTTTCCACCATTCAAAAACGTTTCTCTCCCTTAAACGAAATTACAGTATGGGATTGATAGAGAAAATATAGGGTTTCTACATTAATAATAAAATTAATTAGTTAAATAAATCATTTAAATTAATTAATTAATCAATATGTGATAACTTGAACATATAAACTTTGATGAAAACCCAATTTATAGCATTTATAATTTAAAACCTCCATTTTTGATGCAACCATAGTCTCATATTCTCCACCTGAGTCTATGTGTATAACAAATATATTTAGTTCTATGAAATCCTATACACATGCTAAAAATAATATTTATATAAATACAATATTTTTATAGAGGCTCTACATGCCTCTAATTCTACACCAGCTCATCCAGGGATAAAAACTACACCCAAGAATCAATAAGAAGATTATACAATATTTAAAATATATTATAATAGGGGAAATTTACCATTATAACTATAGGGAGTTCTAGAGACTCTAAAATTCAAATTTTAATTCTTTATCAAATGAGGAAAATTGTAAGTCACTATATCCTTCCCACCTTATGAAATATTGATCCTCGAAAAGGAAATAACATAGCTTCCTAAAAAATAGAAATCTCAGAAAGAAATACTTGTTGAAAATAACCAACCATCACATAATCTAAATTTTTATCAAAGGTACTAGATGAAAAATAAAACTCGGAACACAACCATTTTTTAATGTAATACCATCTTTCAAAAATTAAGATATTATCTGTATTCCATTTAAAAATTTCAATTAAGAAGAAACATGAGTGTTCTTATGAAGAGTCTTGTAAATACTCTATAGTAATAATTTTTTTCTCATCAATAGGTCTTGAAACCACATAGTAAGAAGAAAAAAAATCAACTATCATATCTCTAAGAAAAATTATATAAATATAGTTTTAATTAGAGGGTTAACATCACTAAAAATCATTAACAAACATTATTGATGGTTTTAAAATGAAATAAATCCATCTATGTTGCACTAAAACACTCATCTCTTTACCCGATTCCTCTATAACATCAAGAGAACCACCGAGATTCATGCTCCCTAGGACCCACATCAACATATTAACCCTTTCTATCTTGTAAGGAATTGCATCCAATGTATCTATCTAATGGATAGATGGTGTCATAGTCCTTATTTCTCAACCACTAAATAAAATACAGGAACCCTTTGCCCCCTTCTCTATCTCCAATAGGATTTTACCCACTATTCAAGATAACATGGTTATGGTTTAATTTATATTTGATTAAATATACTGATAAAAAAATTATGAAAAAAACCACAATCAAATTATTTAATGTTTTACCACTGCACGATGGGTTTCTTAATCTACCACAATAAAAAGTGTGTACTTTTGATCATTCAGATTACACTACCATAAAAGATGAAGACACTGGGATAATAGTATCCAAAATAGAGAAATAAAAAAAAACGCTATTATAAAACACCTACATTGAATTAACCCCAACAAGCTCAGAGTTGGTGTCATGCTACCATTACATTAGAATGATTACAAGGAATCAAATCCTAAAGGACTGAATAGTTTAGTAATCTTGGTAAACTAGATACATAAATGAATCTTTTCTTACAAATTAATACACTAATTACAATAATTTTTTTCTTTTGTGGATAAATTTATTCCATCTAGAATATCATTTCATATCTTTCATAGTAAAATTCAAGGAATATTGGGGAAATAAAACATAATAAGGGTGAGATAAAATGCTATGTGAGTGTAAATACAATAGAAAAAAAAAATAAATCAATGAGAATAATCAATATGGAAAGGTAATAAAAAAACAAATTCCATGAAATCAATAAACTGATAAGGAAGTCCATAAAAAATATTTCATGGTAAATAACTGGAAACAAATTCAATTTCAATAAATAGATATGAAATAAATATGCCAATTAACCAATAAAATGAGAATAAAATACATCCATAGACTTTTTCATAGTGAAACTTTCATGGATAAAAAATATATAATCAAAATTAAGGCAATTATCAATTATTGGATGTCGTGTCTTAGGAAAATGAAATATTATACCGTCAATACCTTTCAAAAGAGGGTTTAAAGCTACATGTAGAAACCTGTTTAATTTTTGCAACTAATTTGTCTCATGATAACTAGTTGATGCTTTAATAGGATATATAATGTCTGGGATCCACCTGTCATTACCAGTCCAAAGAATTCCTCATATTGAATAATTAAAATAAAGAGCATGCCTTATCAAATATTCATATTGAATAAAGAATACATATTTGTAAATATTTCTCCAATTAATCAAATAACTATCAAAGTAGATACCATATATAGAAATGGTATACAGTTTAGGTAATAAAGATATCTATAAAAAATTATATGGATAATTATGTGAAATTCAATGTCTAATGATCCTATAAAAATGAATATTTCAAGGGGACTAAAAAATTAATCAAGTAAGTGAATTTCAACACTATCCTTAGAAAAATCCATCATAATCCATCCAGAGGAAGAATACGGATGGTATCAATACAACATATCCAAGTAGAGTAAAAATAAATGGTTTTTGTCATTGATGAATATAAATACTATAAAAAGATCTTTTAAAATAATTTTTGGGGAAAATATCCTTTTTAATTTGAAATTTTTTTTAAATAATTTTATTTGAAAATAACTTTTGAAAACCATTTCTTTAAAATGTAACCTTTTAAACTTGGAAAAGAACATTCGAAGAGATGAAAACTGGTAAATCCATACATGTCATACAAGGTAAAAAGAACATTCCATTTGCACTGTAAAAAGGTTAAAAAAAACCTTGTTTGGAAAGTGAAAATAATATTCCTTTAAATATATTTTTAAAAGAAAAGAGGGTAAATATTCCTTTAAAAAATAATTTTTTAAAGGTTAAAAAAATTTGAAACCTTTTTTGAGAACTGGGTTTTTAGAAGAAAATAAGTTCTTCAAATAAAGGGAGAAATGAAGTTGGGTTTTCTTAAAAACACTTTATAAAATATATTTAGTACCAAAGAGTGGGAAAATGATAATATTAATTTTAAAAGGTCATTAATAACTATATTATAATAAAATTAAAGGTTTTATTATACAATGATAAAAATATTTTCTCTAATGGAAATTCAAATTTAAACAATCCCGAACAAAATGTGATTGTGATGTAAACCCTTGAAAAGACCATAACGCTGATGTGAGAATAAATGAATGATTAGATTATGTGTCTCAAATTTAAATACACATGAAATAAGTAGAATTGAAACATTATATAATAAAATTTTATTAAACATATAATCTTAGAATATTAAATACAATGGGGAAGTAATATAACCCAATGAAAATGAATCGGGTTATGAAATTCTTTACCATGTGGTAAATTTTAAATCAAATACCCATAGAGGAAATAATTATAATTTAAAATCAAAATAACATGAAGATAAAAAAATTCATTATATAATATATCAAAATGGAAAGTATATAAACCACATAAAATAATTAATTGGTGAATATGACATTTATCTCACGAACGTAAAAAGTGAGATGAAAATCCCTTACCTTGCATTTAATTTTGGGAGAACATACATTAAACTCATGTATAATGGTTTTAAATATTTCACTAAATTATAATATAAAAATAATCTTATTTATAATATCATATATTAACTTCTTGTAATATCTTATTACCCCTTTGTTAATAATCTTTCATTATTTCCTCTATTTCGGGCGTTAGTTTCCTAGTTTGTTGAGTATGTTTTAACTTGTTAATTATTGTTCCTATTATGGTTTAATAATATTAATAATGGTTAAAATAATTAAAATAACATATATATTCATTATATATTCATTTATAATAATCCATAATATTTAGAGATAAGAAATTGAATGCACCGTTCATGGAGACGGTAGGCCGTACATACGCATGAACACTACTTCCATTTTTTTCATATTAAAATAATAAAAAGTAATATATATATATATATTATAATTAAAGAATCATATTTATGTCATATATTTCATAAATATTTATTAAAACCTTCATATATACATTCCATGTTTAGTGTTAATGAATCACATCACTTTGAGAAGGCGGTAGTCCACAGTTCCACAAATGATGTTATCAAATTTTAAAAAATGGAAATAATAAGGGTATGTGTTATATAAAAAATAAATAAGAATAAAGAAATTATAAATATCATAAATATCATATATAAACTTTTATCCCATCATAATTCACAACAATGAGAAGTGGGAAAATAAAAACAAACAACATCATTTTGTGAGGCTGTAGTTATCTGTACAAATAAACGGTATGTTTGTTACCCATTAGTTGGATGTGTGTGTAAGTGGTGGTATATAACTTATAATAAAAACAACTAATTATATTTAAGAAAATTATTTTATCATATAATAATAGAACAAGAATATTTTATGGGGTGGAGAATGAATATAAATAAAAGGAGCTTAGGGAAGGATGTTACCTCTTATTCGTGTAACCCCTTTTGGTTTGCACCAAATGGATTCCATGATTTTATTTATGCTAAAGGTGAGTATTATAGGATTAGGGGATGAATTTTGAGGATATATATTTGTTATATATTGGTCGATATAATGTTTCTTTAGAGTAGTGAATATGTGGGAAAGGTGAGTGCCTTTTTATAGTGAATGAGGAGTGCCAATCTTGTAAATTTTTGAAAAGGGAATTCTACCCCAGTTTTTCCTATTAAAACCATCTAAAATAATGTTAAATATTTTTTACAATAAAGTATATTGTATAAATATTTCTATATAATGGATTTTGGACATGTGTCTAGGCCATTTTGGCGCATAAGTTTTTGGTTTAGTCCCTCATTAAGCTAATGTTTCTCTCAATCACGGTTATTAATTTTAATCACATTACTAATATTTTTTTGTAAAAATATAAGTGAATCTTACTAGAAATCATAAATTATTCTGATTCAAAATATGGAATCCATTTTTAAAAATTCCAGTCACATAAGTGGCAGAAATTAATTTAAATTTAACCCCGTAGACGGGACGACAAAACAGGTTTTTAAATTAAAAATCTTCAAAAGTTTACTATGTTTTTATATTCAATTTCGAATTGAAATTGATTAAAATTAAATAAATTGTATTAATTTATATAAAATTTATCTAATTAAACTTTAAAACAAATAAATAATAAAATTTATCCTTGTAAATAAATGATATAAAATAGTAGTTTTGGATTAAAATTCGGCATTTTTCACTATTCATCAAAAATATAACTCCTTAGAAAAATACCAAAAATTCACGCTAACCGTGTTTTTATGTTTCTATTTAAAAAAAATTTATTGCGACATATAAAATTCAAAAAAGTTCAATAAATTGGATTTAAAATATGGTTTCTAGTAAAAGGCGATAAAAGTGCCTTTAGAAAAATATTGATTTATATGTGAAATATCAGGTTAACTCTTATCTAATGATTATCAAATCAATTGTATGAATGGAAAAAATATTTGAATGAATATATAACATATATATATTTCATTAATTTCACTCATTAATTTAATTTTTTATAATTAAACACCTTTGTGGGCATACAAATAGTTTTCTATAAAACATTCACTTTATATTCTATTGGTTCCTATATTCATTTTTAATTAATTTTTAACCCAAGAATTTATTATATTTTTTTATAAACCATATATTTTTATGATTTAGTTAATAATATTCATAACTGTAGATTTAATTTCTTGGTTATGTCTAATTATAAATAAAATTATTTTTAATAATATCGCATTACTTGAAAAAAATCGATCTTGCTTGTAACAAAAGATATTGAAGAAATTATTTGTTGCACGTAACACAAGATAAATAATAATTATTTTCATTGAAAGGTATATATTTAATTTATTTTAAATATTAATTATATTTTAAAGTATCTGGATATTATATTCCATTACATGGTTGGTGTTGCATGTCATACACGCTATCAAATACAATGTTTTTATTTTAGAATTTTGGGGCAGCACATACTCCCCATATGAAATAAATCAATTCATAACAATTTATACTAAATCTTGTGAATATATTGATTTATATTTCCTATTTTTAATTCCAACATCATGGGAAGGGTTCATAAAACATCCTCTTGAAAAGAGAGAATGGGAAGTACAAATGTCACATAGACTAACATATAACTAGGTCTATATTTATGAGAAAATTAATGGTAAGTAGAGATATGTACATGGAGGAAAAACATAAATATTAATATGGATTTATTGGGGTCATCAATCACAAACAATTGAATGATCAATGGAAAGTTTTTGGCCTCAATACCATAAATCTGTGATGATTAAAAAGACCATCAGTTCAAAAAAAAAGGTATTAGGATAATTTTTTTGATCATTTTCATAATGTTGTGAAATTATTTTACTACCTATGAATATATGGAAATATACTTACATAAAGTATTTCTATAAACACAATTTCCATACATTATTTTTTATTTGATCAATTTCTAATTCACCCATTAATTCATGAAATGGGTATCCAAAAATTAACTTTGATTCCTAAAGCACTAAAATAAACTCTTAATGGATCATAAGGGAAATAAAAGAGTAAAAAATCTAACTATTTGTCTCTAAATATTTTCTAAAGGAAAAGTGGTTAATACATTAATTTATAAACCTAAAAAGTGATACTACTATTTCGGCATTAATATTTATTCAGTAAACTGTTCAACTAGAAATAATGATATATTAACACGGAAATTATGTAGTTTAGTGGTTGGTGTTAAACCCTTATAAGACTTAGGTCATGGGTTCAAGTCCCATGTCCTTTATAAATTTGATGGGTTGTCACCCGACATATAGTTTTTTCTTTTTAAGAAACCATATTAATAAATATGATATACATCATTGAAATTTAGTCATTAAATAACTTTTTAACTAAGGTTTTCAATAAAACATTAATACATAAATAATTAATCCATTTATTTCCACAAAGGTCCTTCATTGGTCTAGGTTTTATCCCTTTTAAATGTAAATTGACTCGAGTAATGACCACGTTCCATACATTTAAGGTAACGAAACATAAATGGATTATTAGGATGAGATTTATTTCCTTCCATTATACTCTTCATTTTCCTCAACAATTATCTACTTTATGTCCTTCTTTCCCACACATAAATAATTTCTCTATTACATTGAGCCACTATCCTGGGTTCCTCCTTCAAAATTTCTTGTATGATAAAAATTGAACCATCTTCTCTCCTTGCTCTCTACCACTTGAGCTCTTAGAAAACTACATCATTCTCTTCTGTGGTGAGTTTAAATGTTGGTTAAGGTGTTTTTTAATCATATTTCAGGAAATATTATTAGACATAAATATTATATCTTTCAATATAATCAATACCTCATTTGGTTGATCATTATCACCACCATTTCCTTCATGTTCAATGTTAACATGACTCCTCCGGGTTTCATCCATCGACTAAAAACAGAATGCATAGTGTGAGTAAAAATAGTCATAGTGAGAAAAGTATATGATCATTTATAGGATATCTAAATCATGACACCTAATTTCCAATTAAAAAAAACTTAGGTTTAACCTTGGTTATTCATTTTCATCACATATTCAAATCTAGGACAATGGTTTGTAAAGAAGATTTTCATTATCCTAAGCATATCCCCTGAGAGTGTCAAAAAAGGTGTGCAGTGAGGCCCATTTTCATGTACCAGGTTACTCTATAGTCAAGCCCGTTGCACCTTGTTAGATTTTTTACCCTAAGGTACATATTTTATAGAACAATATACACTTGTAGTATCCAGATAGAGATTTATTTCTAGGAGAGACCACATAATATCCATCTTATCAAAAATTTAGGATGTTCTTCTATTCTGGTCTTCAAAGTATACCTTAGGTATATGTTATCTAATCTATGATTTCATAAATCTAGCTCACAAGGTTTCTACTAAACCTCTTTTGATACCAATTATAGTGACCCAACCCTAGAAATATCAATGCTAGTGTCATGCTACCATTACATTGGCATGATCACAAGGAATCAAATCTTGAAGAACTGAACAATTTAGTAGTCTTGGTAAACTAGATACATACATGAGTCTTATATTATAAATGAATAGTTTAATTATTATTTTTTTCTTCCAAGGATAACTTTATTACACATATAATATCCTTGCATATATTTCTCAGTACACTTCTGGGAATATTGGGGAATGGAAACATAATAAGGGTGAGCTAAAATTCTAATTAAGGATAAATACAATAGAAGAAATATCAAATAAATGAGAATAATAAATATGGGAAGGTAATAACTGAACACACATACCATGAAATCAATAAACTGATAAGGAAGTGCATAAAAATTATGGAAAGTTAAATAAATGGAAACAAATTTCATTAAAATAACTAGATAAAAATAATCAATATGGAAAGGTAATAAAATGAAAAGACATGGAACTTAATCAATATAATGAGAATGAAATTAATCCATGGACATTTTTATAGTGGAAATATCATAGATAATAAATATTGAATCAAGATGAAGGAAATGCTAAATTATTGGACTTCATGTATTAGGAACATGAAAACCTATACCATCAAGACCTTTCATAAGATAGTTTAAAACTACAGGTATAAACCTATTTAATTTTTGAAACTAATTTGTCTCATGATAACCTTTCGATGCATCGAGGGGATATATAAAGTCTGGGCCCACCCATCCTTTCTAGTCTAAAGCATTCCTCATATCAAATAATTTAAATAAATAATATTCCATATCAAATATCTGTATTGAATAAAGGATACAGATTTATCAATATATCCCAAGTTAATAAAATAACTATTAAAGTAAATATTGTTTGTAGAAATGGTATACAGTTTAGTCAATAAACATATCCATGATAAATGAAATGGATAATTAGTGGAAATTCATGTCTAATTATCATAGGAAACTAAATATTTCAAGGGGACTAAAAAAGGAATAAATGAAGTGAATATCAATACTATCCTGGGCCAAATAAATCATAAACCACCCAGAGGAAGAATGAAAATGTTATCAATACAACATATCTCAGGTGGAGTAAAAATAATGGGATGTTGTCATTTATGAATAAAAATACTAAAAAAATACCACTTAATTTTTTTTTTTTGGAAATTATCCTATTTTTATTTTGAAAAAAATCTTTAAAAATCACTTTTAAATTTTTTTTTAAAAAATAACCTCTAAAAATTGAAAAGTAATCTTCAAAGATATGACAATGTGTAAATCCGTACATGCCGTACAAGGTAAAAAAGAACATTCCTTTTCCATGGTAATTTATTTTGATTACTTATTCGGAAATCAAAAGGAATAGTTATTTGAAATTATTTTTAAAAGAAAAAAAGTGTAAAAATTTATTTAATAAATGATTTTGGAAATTTTAAAAACATTTTTGAAAACATTTTTAGAAAATAGGGGTTTTAGAGGAAAATATGTTCTTAGAAAAAAGAGAGGAATGAAGTTGGGGTTTCTTAAAAACACTTTCTAAAACATTTTGAGTACCAAAGAGTGGTAAAATGGTACTATTACTTAAAAAAAGTATATAAACATCAATAGGATAATAAAATTAAAGGTTTTATTAGACAATCATCAAACAATATACACTAATGGTAATTGAAGTACAAACAATTTTAAACAAAATGAGATTATGAAGTAATCCCATTAAAATACCATAATATTGATGTGAGAATAAATAAATGAATAGACTATGTGTTTTAAAGGTAAACACAAAAAAAATTAAAAATAAAACATTATATAGTAAAAATTTATTACACACATAATCTTATAATAATAATGACATCAAGGAAGCAATATAACCCAATAAAAAGGAATCTGGTTATGAAGTTATTTACAAATGGGTAACTTTTTACTCAAATAACCTTAAAATAAATACTTAAAATTGAAATGAAAAATACTATGAATACAAAAAATTAATTATATAATATATCAAAATGGTCAGTAGATACACCACACAAAATAAGTCGGTGGTGAATATGACATTTTTCTCAAGGATGTAAAAAGTGATATGAAAATATATTACCTTGCATTTACTTTAGGATGAGTATCCATTAAAATCATGTATAATGGTTTTATACATGTCACTAACATATTAAATAACCAGAATAATGTTTATAATATCATATATTAACTTCTTATAACATCTTATTTTCCGTTTATTATTAATATTTCATTATTATCACTATTTTAGGTGTTAATTGCCTAGTTTATCAAGTATGTTTTAACATGTTACTTGTTGTTAATATCATAATTTAATCATATAAAAAATGTAAACCATGATTTAAATATCATATATATTCATTATTGTCACGAACCTCCTTCACCAAAAGTAGGGAAGGGTCAGCAGATTGCCAGGCCCTTCCTTCTTTAAGTTGAAGGAGAGATAACGACCCCTGAAACCCACCTTCAATAGGTCCCGGAGTGGAGACTAGCACCAAGGGTATAGAAAATTCTCGCAAATGGAAGGCATTACCCTTTTTATTTTATAGGATCAAGAGATAAGGAGAAGAAAACCCAAGAACACCAAGGTAGAAATAAAAGTAAATCCAAAAGTAAATCATTCCCACATGCATGTTTCAAAAGTAAAAGCCACAAAGTGCAAAAAGGTGACTACAAGGTAAGTACCAAAAATAAAAACAACAACTGGAACTGCTCCAAAAGTCTGAGCTAGTAAGGTCCTGCGTGATCCCCGAAGTCCTCCTAGAAACCTGAAAGCAATTTTATATACGTAGGGTGAGCATACAAGTACACTCAATAGGGAAAACCAAGACTCTCGTGCACAAGTGGGGGAACGTACTAAAGTCCCGTGAGAAAAAGAGTAAACCCAACACCTAACAAGGAAAACTATCCATCCCAGGCCTCACCAAGGCTCACTCCCCAAATAACGCAAGTCACGTAATATATATAATAAGAGCACATCGATGTTTGGGTACCCCGTGCCACTTTCCCACTAGTTATTGAGTCATCCTACGCATCGGACCAATCCCGCCATTCTCACCGCAGTCCCACTACCACACCCGCCCGCACACACCTGGGCCACAACCACACGCAGTCCCACTGCCGAAATCCTGCCCGCACACACCTGGGCCTCAACCGCACCAGTCCCACTGCTGAATCTCGCCCGCACACACCTTGGCCACAACTGTCACATGTAACCATGCCTGCAAACACCTAGGCCAGAACAACCACCACCACGCCCGAAGACACCTGGGCTAAAGGATCCACTGCCACACCCGAAGACACCTGGGCCTCATCCTGAAGACACTTGGGAAACCACCTTCCACACACAACTGGCCAACCACCACACCACCCCGCCCGAAGGTTCTTGGGCTAATAATGGACTTCAGGCCATCACAGCCTGCCCGAAGATACTTGGGCTATCCAGGAAAGGGAGCAGAAAAGGAGCTAATAACCATCCACTAAGAATAGTGTTGGGAAAAACACCCTCCCCCGTGAAATGGGGATGTTTGGCACTAAGTGATCAACTTGGGTGGGGGCGTGAATAAGAAACACAAAGCTACAGATACACACACACACACACACACACACACACACACACACACATATATATATATATATATATATATAACAAGCACTCACCCAAAGCTAGGTTTTTCTTCAGACAGCCTACAGATCACAACAACACTCAAGTCCGAGTCACGACTCATGCCAACAACCCATTTGTCCCCTTTCTTATTTCACGTTCAGTACTAATGTTTATGTTTTAAGCACTACTGGGCAACTAGTAGGCATAGACATAAGTCCAGAAAAGTAAACAGTCAAACATCAACCAAAACGTCCACACCTGGTTCTCAACAACAGAGGATTCCACCCCAATTTGTGATATAAACAAGTAACCATCCGGATTTAAAACTCACAACCACCGAATCCATACCAACAGGAGATCCCATCCCCCAAATTCACACAACCACCGAGAGTATAAAAGAACAGGGGATCCCATCCCCTCCCACATTTCCAGCAATCAGCCCGAAAGGAAAACAACCAACTACCACCACCAACACAAGTCAGGGATTTTCAGATTTAAACGACTTAACACACTCCATGATTTAAAATTCCGTGTGTTCTAACCAGGAGTTATCACATAAGGGTTGATCCTGGTGCTTTCAATTATTTATCCGGATATACGCGATTAACCGATTCACTTTTCACAGCAGGAGTTTACAACCACAAACAATCCATTTAAAACATCAGCAGGGTTTATTAGGGTTTATTAGTGCACAAACAACGACCACCAATGGCCTTGATTTTCAGGAGGCATAAGCCAGCAAAACTCAACAAGATGGTCATAGAAGAAACAACATCAAAATATAAAACACCATCAACGATCACAACCCCCCCTCTCTTTCTTTATAGAATTTGTTCTTTATCTTTAATTAGGTCTGGTTTACCCAATTCTATCGGATCAAAAGCATGCCCACCCCACACGATACACAAAAGAGAGAGACGAAGGAGAAATTCACTACTTGTTGATAGATGATCGACGTTTAGGCCGGGGGCGCGAAACTTTACGGATAACAATGCGGCGGGCCCGATGCACCAGAAGCAGTTTGTGAAAAGTCATGATCGAGGAAAGGAGAAACCACGGATAACCCTTAGTTTATAAGAGCCAGGGACGGTTGAGGTGAAAACGTGAAACCGCGTAAGGTGCGGGGGTCGTGGGTTGATCACGCGGCTCCACTCGTCACAAAAGGGGGTCGGGTGGTTTAAGCCGACTCATGAATTGATGAAGCATTTAATTAAAACTCATATGGGTGTTACGGGTCTTAAAAACACGGTTAAACGAGTCATAATAGGATTTAAAACCCTATTTACGCAAAGGAGCGCTATTGGAAACAACTTGACAAGGCCGGGTGACGCCGATCGGTCTCTCCGATCGGTCGTGTTGATCGGTCTCACCGATCGGTCTCGCCGATTGGTCTCGCCGATCGGTCTCCCCGATCAGTCTCACCGAGACACCACTCCTTTAGAACCCGGATTTTGGCAAAGGGAAGGACCAAGAGAGTCTGGGTCATCACATCAGATACCTCTCAAACTATTCTCGTCCCCGAGAATTAAGACAACCCAGAAGGAAAGGGCGGGTCTGAAAAACCACCCCAAAGATACCTCTCAAGAGTGAACCTCATCACTAACTAAGAACATCTTCCTGTCACGAACCAAGCAACATACCATTCCAAACTGCCCGGGCACGTGGGTTGGGGAGTCTCTTCCCTGATGTCAAGATATTATCCACTTTGGGCGGCACTGACTCACCTGCACGGGTTTAATCGCATCCACCTTAATGCATCTTGATTAGGGGTTGGGTTCTCTCCTTCCCTATAGCCGGGGGTTTTCACAAACAAGCAGAGGAAAGTAACCAGTACATTTCATAGCCAAAAGACAAAACATTCTATCACAACAGGTACAACAAGGAACAAAACTCAAAAAAACTCTGGGTACTGGGTACACATCTGTGCTTCCCTCTCCCACGTACTCTCCTCAAGCCCACCATGTCTCCACAACACGCGAACCAAGGGAATGGTTCACCCACGAAGCACCTTCTCCTTGCGATCCTCGATCATCACTGGTATCTCCACAAAGGTCACGTCGTCCTCGATGTCCAGATCGCCCCAATCAAGGACGTGCGAATCGTCGTGTAGATACCGACTGATCTGGGACACATGAAAGACATCATGTATCCTTAGTAGCAACGGTGGAAACGCTAGCTAGTAAGCCACTTCGCCGACCCGCCGCAACACTTGGAAGGGTCCGATGAACCTAGGGGAAAGCTTACTCCCCTTGCCGAACCTCCGCTGCCCACGCCGAGGGTAGACCTTTAAGAACACGTGGTCCCCAACCTCGAACTCCAAGGGCCTCCTCCTGGTATCAGCATACGACTTCTGTCGGTCCTAGGCTGCCTTCATCCTTTCCCGTATGAGCTGAACCTTCTCTGTCGTGTTCTGCACCACCTCCGGACCAAGGATTCCTGCCTCTCCTACTTCGGTCCAACACACAGGCGAACGACATGGCCTCCCATACAAAGCCTCAAACGGGGCCATTCCAATGGTAGAGTGGTAGCTATTATTGTAGGAAAACTCTACCAGAGGCAAGTATTGCACCCATGACCCTCCTGAGTCCAGAACACATGCTCGCAGCATATCCTCCAAGGTCTGGATGGTACGCTCCGTTTGTCCATCTGTCTGGGGATGGAAAGCTGTGCTAAGGCATAACTGGGTGCCAAATGCATGCTGCAATCCTTTCCAGACCCGTGAGGTAAACCGTACATCCCTATCCGAGACTATAGACCTTGGGACTCCATGCAACCACACCACCTCATCCACGTACTTTTGTGCCAAAGCATCCATAGCACTCGACTCCCTGATCGCCAGAAAGTGAGTCGATTTCATCAACCTGTCCACTACCACCCAGATGGTGTCATACCCTCCTTGGGCCTTGGGTAGTCCCATGACTAAATCCATTGAGATTTCATCCCACTTCCACTCGGGGACACCTAGGGGCTGTAGTAGGCCGCCTGGAACTCGGTGTTCAGCCTTCACTTGCTGACACACTAGGCACTTGGCCACAAACTCTTCCACCGCTCGCTTAACTCCGGGCCACCAAAACTGCCTCTTCAAACCCTGGTACATCTTGGAAACTCCAGGGTGTACCTCCAGGGGTGAGTTGTGGAAGTCACTGAGAACCCTACCGCGCATCGCCTCTGGGACAAACAACCTTCCCTGGAAAGGCATCCGGTTCTGACCATCCTCGGTCCATCCTTCCGGAGCATTGCGCTGGTCAACTTGGTCACGCATCACTTCACACTCTAGGTCTCCCCACTGAGAATCTTCCACCTGCTGAAACAGGGATGACTGCACTATCATCTGATATAGGCATCCTCTTCCGCTATCCATCATCGCATCTAGGTGTAAGGCATCCAACTCTTCCATTGCCTTCCAGGCGTCCGCCAACTCTCGGACCGCATCATTCTGCGTCCTCCTGCTCAAAGCATCGGCCACCACATTTCCCTTTCCCTCAGTATAAGAGATCTCGAAGTCTTAATCCTGGAGGAACTCCACCCATCTCCGCTGTCACAAGTTTAAGTCCCACTGGGAGAAGATATACCTCAAGCTTTTGTGATCTGTAAAGACCACAAAGCATTCCCCGATGAGGTAGTGCCGCCATAACTTTAGCGCAAAAACGATTGCTACAAGATCTAGGTCGTGGGTGGCATAATTACGCTCATGGGAACGCAGCTTCCTGGACCCATAAGAGATCACCCCTCGTCGCTGCATCAACACGCATCCCAGGACCTGTCCCGAAGCATCGCATAATACCTCATAGGCCACCCCTTCTTCTGGTAATCTCAGTATTGGGGCACTGACCAACTTATCCTTCAGATAGCTGAAGGATGACTGGCACTTCTCACTCCATACGAAAACCTGGTCCTTCTTTGTCAGAGCCTTCAAAGGGGCTGCTACTCAGGAGAAGTTGGGTACGAATCTCCGGTAGTAACTTGCCAGCCCGAGGAAACTTCGGACTTCTGCCACATTCTTGGGTGCTTCCCAAGAAACAACTGCCTAAACCTTTGATGGGTCGACCGCTATCCCCTGCTCTGACACTACGTGCCCGAGGAAGTGCACTTCTCGTGTCCAGAACTTGCATTTTGACAACTTCCCATATAGCTGGTGCTGTCAGAGGACCTCCAAAACTGTCCTCCGGTGCTCTGCATGGTCCTCCTCTGATCTAGAGTAGACCAGGATGTCGTCGATGAACACAACCACGAACCGATCCAGGTACTCCTAGAAGATGGATTTCATAAGCCCCATGAACACAGCCGAGGCATTCGTAACACCAAAGGGCATGACTACGAACTCAAAGTGTCCATACCTGCACCTGAACGCTGTCTTCGGGATGTCGCTCTCTTTCACCCTCAGCTGGTGGTACCCAGACCACAGGTCAATCTTCGAGAACCATCCTGCCCCTTTCAGCTGGTCAAAAAGATCATCTATCCTTGGGAGAGGGTAGAGATTTTTGATCGTCACCTGATTCAACCTCCTGTAGTCCATGCACAGCCTAAGACCTCCATCTGACTTCTTTGAAAACAAGACCAGAGCACCCCATGGTGACGCACTTGGATGAACATAACCCCTCTTCATCAGATCGTCAATCTGTATCCGCAACTCCCGTAGCTCCGAAGGTGCCATCCGGTAAGGAGCCATCGAGATTGGACGAGCGTCGGGCTGCAGGTCTATCTCGAACTCGATATCACGTCGAGGGGGTAGAGTCATCACCTCCTCAGGAAAGATATCCATAAACTCACTGACGATCTCTGGCACTTCCACCATTTCTGCATCTATTGATTCTACCGTCAGCTCGGTCAACAAGGAGAGGAGAGGTTCCTCTCTCCTATTTCCCTTCAGACTGCTCCGCTCGCCGGTGAAGGTAACACGCCAGATGTCCAAGTTTGAGAACACCACCCTTCTTCGAAAATAGTCGATGACGGCACACACAGAAAATAGCCAGTTGATGCCTAGGATGACATCGTATGGCTGAATCTGTAGCAGAAGAATATCCCGAACCGACTGATGTGGCCCTATCATCAGTCTATATCCCCGACAAACGAACAAAAAGTCGGTCTGACCTCCAACTGGTGTGCTCAACACCATGGGCACTGGAAGTCTCTCGGCATCTAGATCCAAGGCACATGTTAGATTGGGTGCAAAGAAGGAGTGCGAAGCTCCGGTATCGAACAAAGCATAAGCAAGAGTGCTAAACAGACTGATCGTACCTTGAACAACCTTTGGCCCTGCTGGGACTGCTGCCTCTACAGCGTGCAACTGTTCACGCCCAAATCCCCTACCCCTCGGCTGTCAGCCACCCCCCGACCATTCCCTGGTCGAGGTCCCTGTGGAGTGCCCTGAGGTCGGTCTCCTCCTACGTCTGCCCTCGGAGGAGCGGGAGCTCGCTGTCCCTGCTTCTGCTGCTGGAAAGGTCTGGCTGGAAGCTGCTGCTGGGGCGGGTGCTGGGGCTGACTGCCACTGCTGTACTGCACTCGGTCTGGGCACTGACTCCGGAGATTCCCAGGTCTCCCACATGTGAAGCACCGTGGTCCCGGGCCCGTAGGAAAAGGGCGAGGACCGGGGGATCAAAACTGAAACTGCTGCGGCCTACTCCCTACGGGTCGGAACCTAGAGGGTCCCGACGCTGGAGGCCTGGTGCTGACGGCTTTCCCCTTTGATGGTCCCAGCTGGATCCCCTCTCGTGACACTCCCCCTAGAGCATGCATCCGCTCCACCACTTCGGCCTTCTTCTGGACCTCCAAGTACGTCGGCAGGGTAAAGGGGGTAACAACATACTGGAGGGAGGGTCGGAGTGCCTCCTCCAAACGTCTTTCCCGAGACTCCTCATCGGGAAAGAGGTACAGAGAAAAACATAGGAGGTCATTGAACTTGATCCCTAGCTCGCTCACAGACATAATCCCCTGCTGGAGGGAGAGTAGTTCCTGCCTCTTTTCTGCCTTCATCGTCGAGGAGAAGAATTCCACTCGGAACTCCTTCTCGAAATCCACCTAAGCCCCCTAATACTCTCTCCTCTACCCCAGGTAAAGAATCCACCACTGACATGCCGCTCCCCGCATCTGGCTAACGTCCAGGGGAACCCAGTACTCGTTCGGGGCCCAAATCAGTCCGAAGTCTATAACTAGATCCTCTAGCCAGCCTTCCGTCTTCATATCGGAGGTGCTTCCCTCATACTTCTCGAGGGCCTATCGCTGGAAGGCTCAAAGAGTCTTCTTCCACTGGTCGTCCTCTTCCTCTCGATCAGCTCTCTGCCGATTGGCCAAAGTAGTCTCAGGGGCCTCGATCACCTGTACCACACGTGGTCGCCTTCCAGGTGCCATAGCTACAAGGTAAACAAGGAATTCCTAAGCCCAAGTAGTGCAGAATATCATTCTTAAAACTTCTTAAGATTTAAATTTATTCTTAATTCCCAAGACATCCCAGAAACACAAGAACACAATTCATTATGATGCATGTACCTTTCCTAGGGTCTCTACCCTGCAATCAGTGTGGCCTCACTTGGTCATTCGGTAGGTCCAGAGTCCTTGCATCGGATCACGGGGGGCCCTAAAATCCCGTGTCCTAGCCGGTCTTCCCTGGCCTAATTCATGCTCCAAGGTCACCCAACACCGTTGCCTTACCATCCCATGCAATCCTCACTGTGCCTAACTCCAGACTCCGTCCTATCTCTCAACCATCACCTCTGATACCATTCTGTCACAACCCGCCTTCACCAAAAGGAGGGAAGGGTCAGCAGATTGCCAGACCCTTCCTTATTTAAGTTGAAGGAGAGATAATGACCCCCGAAACCCGCCTTCAATAGGTCCCGGAGTGGTGACTAGCACCGAGGGTATAGAAAATTCTCGCAAATGGAAGACATTACCCTTTTTATTTTATACGATCGAGAGATAAGGAGAAGAAAACCCAACAACACCAAGGTAGAAAGAAAAGTAAAGCCAAAAGTAAACCATTCCCACATGCATGTTTCAAAAGTAAAAGCCACAAAGTGTGAAAAGGTGACTACAAGGTAAGTACCAAAAAGAAAAACAACAACTGAAACTGCTCCAAAAGTCCGAGCTAGTAAGGTCCTACGTGATCCCCGAAGTCCTCCTGGAAACCTGAAAGCAGTTTTATATATGTAGGGTGAGCATACAAGTACACTCAGTAGGGAAAACCAAGAATCTCGTGCACAAGTGGGGGAACGTACTAAAGTCCCATGAGAAAAAGAGTAAACCCAAAACCTAACAAGGCAAACTATCCATCCCAGGCCTCACCAAGGATCAATCCCCAAATAACGCAAGTCAAGTAATATATATAATAAGAGCACATAGATGTTTGGGTACCCCGCACCACTTTCCCACTGGTTATTGATACATCCAACGCATCAGACCAATCCCGCCATTCTCACCACAGTCCCACTGCCACACCCACCCGCACACACCTGGGCCATAACCACACGCAGTCCCACTGCCAAAATCCCACCCGCACACACCTGGGCCTCAACCGCACGCAGTCCCACTGCTGAATCCCGCCCGCACACACCTGGGCCACAACTGTCACATGTAACCATGCCTGCAAACACCTAGGCCAGAACAACCACCACCACGCCCGAAGACACCTGGGCTAAAGGATCCACTACCACGCCCGAAGACACCTGGGCCTCATCCCAAAGACACTTGGGAAACCACCTGTCGCACACACCTGACCAACCACCACACCACCCCGCCCGAAGGTTCTTGGGCTAATAATGTACTTCAGGCCATCACAGCCTACCCGAAGATACTTGGTCTATCCGGGAAAGGGAGCAGAAAAGGAGCTAATAACCAGCCACTAAGAATAGTGTTGGAAAAAACACCCTCCCCCGTGAAATGGGGATGTTCGGCACTAAGTGCTCAACTTAGGTGGGTCGCGAATAAGAAACACAAAGCTACAGATATATATATATATATATATATATATATATAACAAGCACTCACCCAAAGCTAGGTTTTTCTTCAGATAGCCTACAGATCACAACAACACTCAAGTCCGAGTCACGACTCACGCCAACAACCCATTTGTCCCCTTTCTTATTTCACGTTCAGTAATAATGTTTACGTTTTAAGCACTACTGGGAAACTAGTAGGCATAGGAATAAGTCCAGAAAAGTAAACAGTCAAACATCAACCAAAACGTCCACACCTGGTTCTCAATAACAGAGGATTCCACCCCAATTTGTGATATAAACAAGTAACCATCCAGATTTAAAACTCACAACCACCGAATCCATACCAACAGGAGATCCCATCCCCCAAATTCACACAACCACCAAGAGTATAAAAGAACAGGGGATCCCATCCCCTCCCACATTTCCAGCAATCGTCCCGAAAGGAAAACAACCAACTACCACCACCAACACAAGTAAGGGATTTTCAGATTTAAACGACTTAACACACTCCATGATTTCAAATTCCGTGTGTTCTAACTGGGAGTTATCACAGAAGGGTTGATCCTGGTGCTTTCAATTATTCAGCCGGATATACGTGATTAACCGATTCACTTTTCACAGCAGGAGTTTACAACCACAAACAAGCCGTTTAAAACATCAGCAGGGTTTATTAGGGTTTATTAGTGCACAAACAACGACCACTAATGGCCTTGATTTTCAGGAGGCATAAGCCAGCACAACTCAACAAGATGGTTATAGAAGAAACAACATAAAAATATAAAACACCATCAACGATCACAACCTCCCCTCTCTTTCTTTATATAATTCGTTCTTTATCTTTAATTAGGTCTAGTTTACCCAATTCTACAAGATCAAAAGAACGCCCACCCCGCACGATACACAAAAGAGAGAGACGAAGGAGAAATTCCCTACTTGTTGATAGATGATCGACGTTTAGGCCGGGGGTGCGGAAATTTACGGATAACGATGTGGTGGGCCCGATGCACCAGAAGCTTTTTGTGAAAAGTCACGATCGAGGAAAGGAGAAACCACAACTAACCCTTAGTTTATAAGAGCCGGGGACGGTTGAGGTGAAAACGCGAAACCACGTAAGGTGTGGGGGTCGTGGGTTGATCACGCGGCTCCACTCTTCACAAAAGGGGGTCGGGTGGTTTAAGCCGACTCATGAATTGATGAATCATTTAATTAAAACTCTTATGGGCGTTACGAGTCTTAAAAACACGGTTAAACGAGTCATAATAGGTTTAAAACCCTATTTACGCAAAGGAGCGCTACTGGAAACTACTTGACAAGGATGGGTGATGCCGATCAGTCTCTCCGATCGGTCGCGTCGATCGGTCTCACCGATCGGTCTCTCCGATCAGTCTCAGCGATCGGTCTCGCCAATTGGTCTCACCGATCGGTCCCACCGATCGGTCTCACCGATCGGTCTCACCGAGACGCCACGCCTTTAGAAGCCAGATTTTGGCAAAGGGAAGGACCAAGAGAGTCTGGGTCATCACAATTATATATTTATTTATAATAATTCACAATATTTGGATATAAGAAATTGAATGCACCATTCATGGAGATGGTAGGTCGTACACATGCATGAACACTGCTTTAATTTATTTTTCATATTAAAAGAATGAAAATTAAATTATATATTTGTATACTATAATTAAATTATAATTAAATTATAATATTTAAGTCATATATTTCAAATAGGTTTATTAAAATCACCCTTTATACATTCCATGTATAGCGTGAATGAATCACATCGCTTTGAAGAGGTGGTAGTCCACACTTCCACAAATGATGTTACCATATTTAAAAAAAATGGAAAGAATAAGGTTATGTATTATATAAAAACATATATATAACATATTAACATAATTTACATCATAATTCCCAACAATGAGTGGTGATAAAAGAAAAAACGAAAAACATCATTTTGCGAGGTGGTAGTTCGTCGTACACATAAACGGTAAGCTCATTACCCATTAGACGGAGGTGTAGGTAAGTGTAGGTATAACCATTAGAATAGAAACATCTTAGTATATTTACTATACTGTGTTTATTATATAATAATAAAATATAAATATTTGATAGGATTGATATTGAAAATAACGAAAAAGAGCTTAAGGAAGGATGATACCACTTATTTGGGTAACTCCTTTGGGTTTTCACCAAATATCTTCCTTGGATTGATTTATTCACAAGGTGAGTCTTATAGGATGAGGTAAAGAATTTTGAGGACCTATTTTGGTAGATCTTTGTTGATCCAATTTTTCTTGAGAGATGTTAATAAGTGGAAGGGGTGAGTTCCTTTTGATAGTGGAGGATGAGTGATAATCTTGTAATGTTTTGAAAAGGGAATTACAAACATGTATTTCCTATGAAAAATGGATCAAATAATAAACCCAATTATATAAAAGGGAGAATAAGGTAAAAATATCTCCATAAAATGGCATTTAGAAAATTTTTTGGCTTATTTTGGCCCTTATGTTTGAAGTTTAGTTCGTTGTTAAGATATTTTTTCTCCTAATCACTGTAATTAAGTTTAATAACTTTCACTAATAATTTTGTCCAAAAACTATGTTTAAATTATTATAGATTATAAATTATTATTATTAAAAATATTTAAACCATTTTTAAAAATTCCAATCATATAATTGGTAGAAATTAATTTAAATTTAATCTCGCAGACGAGACGACAAAGTGGGTTTTTAAAGTAAATTTTTTCAAAAGTTTTCTTCGTTTTATATTAAAGTTAAGAGTTAAATTGATTAAAATACAATAAATTGTATTAATTGACATAAAATTGATCTAATAAAACTTTTAAAACAACAAAAAATATAATTTATCCTTATAAATAAATTATATGAAAAAGTAGTTTTGAATTAAAATTCAGTATTTTCACTATTAATCAAGAAATGAAACTTCACATAAAATATAAAAAATTCACCCTAAAATAATTTTGATATTTCTATATCAGAAATACAAATTATTTTTACATAAAATTTATAAAAATTTAGTTTAAAATTATTTCTCCATTAAGTGGTGGTAAAAACTCCTTTAGAAAAATATTGACTTTTATGTGAAATATTGGGTTTTCTCATATCTTATGAGTATAAAATCTATTGGATGAATTTAAATAATATTTTTTTGAATATATAATATATATTTTTCGTTAAAATAACTCATCAATTTAATTTTTTAGATTAAAACGATTTTGTGAACATACAAATAGTTTTCTAGGAAGACATCCCCTTTATATTCAATTGGTTCTTATATTCATTTCGAATTAATTTGAAACCAATGAATTCATTATTTATTTGTGTAAATCATAGTCTTTCTTAAGTTTTTTAATAATATTCATAACCAATAATTTAATTTCATAGTTATATCTTAATATAAATAATAATATTTTTAATAATATATTATTGCTCTGTAAAACTCAGTCTTGTGTGTAACACAAGCTATCAAAGAAAGTATTTATCGAATGTAAATAAAACTAACTAAAAATTATGTTAATTCAAAGATGTAGGTTGAATTTATTTAAAATATTAATTATATTTTAATTTATTAGTATTTTATATTCCCTTATGCGCTTAGTGTTTCTTGTCATACATGCTATCAAATACAATGTTTTTATTTTGAAATTTTGGGGAAATACAAAACCTACTCCTCCATCCTAATTTAAAAGTTTCAATTTGATTGATACACCCACAAAAATATCATGGACATACCACCCAAAGTGTCATGATACACTAGGGTTGTCTCCACTTAGGTTTTTATCCCTATTATTTAATTTGGACACTTATAGAAGACCAATATCCACATAGGAAAGTGATGAATGAGATCTCAACCTTTAGGAAAAAATATTAGGCCTATCATCAATGAACATTCAGTTACATAGGGGATGTAGGTTGAAACCCCTAATACAGGTCCCTATCATATAAGGAATGGGTTTTGGGTCACCACGATCGATCAAAGGTGACCTGCATGTCTCTCACCCTCTTCCCAAGAATCATTATTCTAAAGCTTGATACTCATGCACCTCCTCAATTTTATAGACATAGAGTACTCCACTAGAATAATAAAACACCAAGAATTTTGATCTTATATAATGATAGGTTATTATATAATTTACCCTCTCATGTTAAGAGAAGGGATGATATCCATGAACCCCAAACATGCCCCTCCAATTACAGATAAAAGGAAGGATTTAGTCCAAAAAATCCATAAATTTCTCAAGGGAATTCATCATACCACTATGATGTACCTTTAAATTTTATCTATAAAATAAATCATGATTCATATATCAGTCTCTAATTGAAGGAAAACAAATGGTCTCTATTCAGAAACATTCATTCATTCTTCCACATTCACTAATTATGACATTTTCAACTATTCACATAAAAAATAAAGCCTTTCTTTCCATCTAATGATTAACTAAACACATATTTAAAAGGGATATCTCAACATACCACACCCATAGAGATAGATATATCACTAAAAAACTCTATGAACACATCTCATTAGGGAAAATTCTGGACTCTATGATCTAATGAAGTTTGTAATTATAATCATTTCTAAATAATAATTCAGCAACCCCAACACTAAAATTGACGGTCTCACATCATTAGAATGGGTTAGTGTAAAAATGTATCCATTATTGAAAAATATCTAGCTAAAAAGGGTATAGAAATGGATTTCACTAGAATCTCTATATTTAGAACCTCTGATGTAGGGATAATACCATTTTCTTTTTCCATTCAATATGAATTTCCCTAGGAAGTGGAAAAAAATCATAACTGTAACTTCATATGTTGATTCATATACTTATATATCTACATAAAGTGTAATGAACCAAAGTTTTATCAATGGAATTACCTTCATATAATTATTCCTTATAGTATAATCACATTAGGAAACACAATGAAATATAATGATACTAAATACTAAGTAACCATTAAACATAATTTTTCCACTTCTAGGTTTTGAATTTTGAAAATTTGACATACACGATTGCGATCAGTAAGATGTTTGGAGTCCAATACGACAAACTTAATTTTTGGTGAATAGTAACCTACCCTTATGAATAGTAATATGAACCTTATGAATAGTAAATCATCCAAAATAATATCAACCATACCCATGAATGAATAAATAAAATTTAGTCATTTATAAGTGACAATTTGACCATAGTAAAAGTATTGGTATTTCTGTAAGTCATAAATAAATAATTATAATTAATTAATTAATTTAAAATAAAATTTATTTTCCAAAAATGTGTTCATAAATTAAAAATTCTATGTATTTTGGTTTTAATATAATTTTATAAGACCATATGTAATTTTTTAATGCATTATAAAATGAGTTTTAATTTTAAAAAATGCATTTTTTAAGTAAATTATGATTTTAATTAAAATTTAAATTAATCATATTTTTAAAATTATTTTTGAAAAATGGAATTCTTTTTTGGATTACACACATTGAAAAAAATTTTGTGTAAATTTTTGGGATTTTTCTGAAATACTTGAATTTTTTATGAATAGTGAAATACCATAATTTACAAAATAAGCTAAATACACTGATTATAGATTCATGTATGATGTTATGATGATGTAAGACCAATTGGTTCGGATTAATATGATGCAATTACTATAATTGGTCAAGGAATACTCACTATTACTTTTTTTTGTGGAGAAATAATAAACTAATGAATATTATATTGGGAAAACTCCTCTCCCCTCCACTATAAATACCACCCTTCACAACCTCATTTCCTCACACTTCTCAAGCTACAAGACTTGCCTAAACTCTACCCAAATATCTTCCCTAGCCCCTCCCACATGACTAGGAGCTCTTTTCCTTATCAAAAAAAAAAATCCTAGGCCTCTTAAGGAGGATCTCAAGAGGAGGATTCAAGAGGTAATTCCTCTATCTCTTTTCTTTCATTTTCCTTTCAAATTTCTTTTATTTTCTTCCATTATACTCAAATTATATTATCCAATTTTCATGGTAACTCCATTATTCTTGATATAATGGTATTAAATCATGTTAATGGAAGATTACTCATTATAATCCTCCCTTTCTCTCTTTGTTAATAAAATGAAACTGTTTCCCATGATGTGTTAATTTACCTAAATCATGGGCGATGCACTTCATTTTTCCTTCAAATCATTCAAGGTTTCCAAAAAAACCATAAAATGGTTGAAAACATATTTTAAATTGTATGTATTATTCCCTTTTATGTTAATTAACTAACTTATTTACATGACACTAAGTGATAAGATAAAACAAGTTCAATGTGATAAAAAACCACCCAAATTAGCCAAAAATGACCATCATTAAATTTTATCTAATGATTAATCCTCATGGTACATAACCAAATTCATTATAATATCATTTATATATTTTTAATTTCACTAATAATATATATTAACAATTCTGTATGTTCAACCACATTTCAAACGAACATCCATTCATGAATACAAGTGAACCGTTCATAAAAGCTATGAAAATTAACACTCCCAAACAATAAATTTAAGCTCTATAAATCATTAAAAGGACCATAAAAGAACTTAAGGAAAAAATATTAAACCATATTCTAATATAAAAGGTTCTTTAATTTTTAATTAATTAATATAATGTGGTTATACAAGACATTAAAGTGAAGAAAGTGTTCAGATACAAGGTAAGGGGAAATTTTGAACCCAACTTTATTTCTTCGGGTTCTCCCTCTTTCACTCCATGTTTGGTATGGGTTATCCTTAAAAATAATTTAGTCCTAATTATATTAAATTTTATGGGATATACATGTTCTCTAATTTATTTTATGAAAAACACAATGTTTTACAAAAGAAATCTTCTTTCAAATAAACACACCCTTTTTACTTCTTGATTATTGTTTCACTCTTCACTCATAGTTAATTGTTCTATGTCAAGAATGATACTCCCTCTTTATTTTAGGAAACATATGTTTATGAATGTATGATTATTATGTGAAACCCATTTCTTTTGAATTTTTATGTTAAGTTCAAGTTTTACATATTTTTAACGTGGCATGCATCATAATGTAAATATTATGATGTGACAGGTGTGACCGGAATTATATAACGCAATATGAATGTTTGAATGTGACGGGTGCACCCAGAATTATATAGCACTCCAATTCATTGATTAAAGTAATTAATATCATGATTAAGAGGGAAATGATTCATAAACATGATGCTATAATTGTTCACAACTATGTGTGGTTGATGACCACTAAGACATGATGTTTTATTTTTATGCATTGCCACATTTCAAGCCTTTTGTTAATGTTTTCTCTCGTGATTTTGATGATGATGTTATTATTATTATCACCCATTGTTATATTTTTCTTATCTACCCTATTATTGGTATTTTATCTCACCCATTTTTGATGTTTATTCTCAAGTGAATATGTGTACTAAGGAGTTTTCAAGGGACAATAAGAGGCTACAGAAAAATGAATTAAATAAATGTTTATTCTTGTTGATGAAAATGTTATGTTTATTCCTAGTTTTCTCAAGACACTAAAACTTTGGATCATTGTGGTGTAATAATATTATGTTTTTTATATTCATATTGATGTAATTTTTATGTAAGAAAAGGAAGGTACTATATATAATGAATTTTTATACTATTATATATGTCATCACCACATGTGTGAAAGGAACCAACCAAGGTTGGGGATTGTGGGAGCGAATTGTGCTTCATTCATCTCTGAAAAATATTACAACACCCAACCATACACTAAATATATTCCTAGTGAGTAATAGGGCTTGAAACATAGATTTTTTTATTCTCATGGTCATATCCAATGTGGTAGTCAAACAATGTAACCACAAATGGTGTATTTAAGAAAAACTATTTCCTAATTCTATATCTTATTATATTTCTCCAAAGATTCATCAATCATAAAATTCCCTCAAAAGGTTCCATGTAATAGATTGTTTTTTGTAAAAAATAACTATATATATTTTAATATACATATGATGTACCTACTATAATAATTAATTTCAAAAAATTATTTCATGAGATGTGTCTAGGGAACACCTAAAGAGGTTAATATCCCATCATATACACTCTAATATGGTTAAAATTCCTAATAGAGGGTCCCACATCCTTCGATAAAACTCATACAAAAATAAAAACTCAAACTCCTTCCATGATAGAGTAGTCCCATCATGAGTTCAAGAAATAATATTCCAATAATGTAACATCATGTCATATAGGAATCTCGATATATGAATTGAAATATGGAAAGTAAAACTCAAAGATAGATGGATATACTAGCCTAAAAATCCATCCAAGATTATATATCTTGGGGATCAAACCTAACTCATAAACCCTTAAGGTCATAGTCATTAGAATGAACAAAGAATACCAAGAACATGGGTAGTCTTGTTGAACTAAATGATAAACAAAATCCATTATTCATGATTGATATGCTCTCAGAGTATATTGAAGAGAAATTGAATCAGATATTAGTGAAAATATATTTGTCAAACATGTCTCAAAAATAATTCCTCATAAATCCCTAACTATTTACAAGATTCCAAATCATATTCATTGATTTTTTGACCATACCTTTGTATAAATGTTGGTCAATCCCTTACCAATCACTGAACTATGGTGATGGAATCACCCCTCATAGAAAAAAAAGTATCAATCAATAGAATAGTCAACCATATTGTAATAACTCATCTATATACATCACATATAAAATTAGGAATGTGATGAATTTTTAAATATATGACATATATAATGAGTAGAGACAACAAGAACATAGTAGATTCTAGACTAATATACACTATATGTACTTTAGGAAACTGATTCCTTATCTAGTAGCATAAAAAAATTAGAGTATCACACCACAAACATGAGTGTAAGATATAAGATAACGATCAATGAGCCACAAATAGTTTTATATTTTAATATATATATATATATATATATGGGAGAGTATCAAAATAAATATTCACTTTTGTAGATACCCACACCCCAGAATCCACATAGTTATTAGGGGAATTATCTACCTTATCAAACCTGCACCTGAGTATCCATACAATTCCTAAGGTGGATCCCTAAACCTGTACAATAGTCATGATGAGAAAACACTCTAGGATAAAACCAATATGGTACCGAGATAACATCAAACAAAAATATCACATGTTTTCAATTATTCCTATTTCCATCTTCATTCATAGATGGTACATATCAATCCTATTGTAAAAACGTATTCATGAGTGTAATCAATAACCTCATTACATGAAGACATCTCAAAATATGGGATATCTTTTTGTGAAAAAAATAATTAATTGGAATTTATATTATTCATCAAATTACCTTTTAGAACCCTATAATATTTTCTTAGAGTTATTAGTCAACTATTAAGATATAAAACTCACAGGGAAAGGATATATAGACCAATTCATATATGTTATTTCCACAGTTTTACAACCGACTCTAGAACCCCCTTAAATACCTTATCCTAAATTCATAAAAAAATATCATATGGTAATAACTCCCAAAATTGTCCCTAAGAAAAAACCTCTATGATAATACTATAATAGGACCTATACCAAAAATTCCCCATATGGAACGGTAAAAAATATACAGTGCCGCCACCAGACCACCTCCATTATTCTTGAGGTTGGAGACTAATATCAACTGGGCATATCACCAAATATGAGAAGTATTTTCCTATATCATTATGAAATAGAAACCTATCTCCAATGAATATAAATAACCATAAATACTAGCATCAAATAAATATAACCAATTCTATAAAAAAATCATGATCGAGACATCAAATACAAGTACAATTAAACATTGGAAAATACCAAAGGAACAATACATCCAACCACACTTAAACTCTGTAAGGAACAAGATAATTGATGAGATCCTTCTCATTTCATGTGCCCTTATATTAGTCATTAATTATTTTTATCACCTCTACTTTTATAAACTATCATAATCCACCATGTTTCACAAATAATCACCTGAAATCACAAGGTGTCTTCTCAGAATAAGACACAATAACTCTACATCTACTATGACTATCTCCAAACCCCTATATTATTTGGATTGAAAAAACTAGTGTGGAAACTATTCCCATATAGGGGTGAGTATAAAAATACTTATTTGGGTGTCCCAAAAAATAAAAAATCAAAGAAAATAAAACAAGTCAACAAAAAAACCATGGATTAGGGGTGTAACTATGTTAATGAAAAAAATATAATTTATATATTCTCCATAAATAAAAGTAACAAGGTCAAATGTGTGGTGATAATAATATAAGAATCATTGGTCCCACCTGTGATGGAACCAAGCTCGAGGAACCCCCTTCCCCAATATGGTGATAGGGTAACCATCTGATCCAATGAGATCAGATGGTTGGGGGGAGTTCCTAGTTACTCCCCTAAAATTCACTTCAACATGATATTACCACCTCTATGACTAGCACCTCTACCTCTCTATACATTAATGAGGATTACCTTCATCTTATATACATAACATGTGGTTTTCCTTTATTCATCAGTACCATGCCCTAAACATGGAAACTATGATGTAAACCAAATTTATATTTATACTAGGCGAAACCCCCCATTCTGGGTGTAACCTTAACCTATAATTTTTAATATGAGTATATGTCTAGAAGAAAAATATTAATTCATAATAACACTTACTTATGGTCTAATAAATAGATTTTTGTTCTTATAATATTTTAATCAAGGATCTTTCCTACCTGTAATTCCACATTAGCTCATTTTTTTGGTAAACACCACACCCCAAAATCAATGGGATCATCATATAATTTTTATACTATTTTATGCTAGGGTTATTTCACTATTTCCCTAGAGAGGTATTAATACTTTGAAACAAAACATAGATTAAAATATTTATGGGAAAAAAATCTAGGTCTCTAAACCTAATTCATTTTTATACAATCTATAACATATTTTGAGAATTAAGATATTTTTGAATTCATTTTCAATGACATTTAAATAAAATCCATTGTCTATGTTATATAATTTGCAAATAGATCAAATTTGAATCATTTTTTGGGTTTTTTATATGAATACTAATTACATGTATTTATGAAAGTCGATGAGATTAAATTATGATTTTTTTGTTATCCCATAAAAAACCCATATGCGATATGATTTTTGGTGAAACAAATAATTACATAACTTAGATTATTTATATTTGAAGAGATATATTTTCATGGAAACTAGTAGAAGTTTTTATTAATGTTTTATAATTGAAAAATTTAAATACATAAATTATTAATGAAAGATAAAATTTTAAGATACCAAATTAATATAAATTTACATTTTCTAAATATTATATTCTATGTATATTGATAAGTATATAGAAAATATTTCATAAAATAAAAAGTATAAATTGAAAAGGTACATTTTTACGTAGTACTAAAGATTTCATGACTGTTTTTATTAATGAAAATATATCTAGGTGTTTACAATTTAAAGAAACAAGAAACACATCATATTATTTGATATTATAAAGTTTCCAAATTTAGATCTAATTTTCAAGGTGTTTAAAAAATGGATTTATAACCTTATTATCAAAACTATCCAAAAAATACATTCATTAGTGATTTGACCTCATTTAAAGAGATAATATGTGAGTTCATTTATAAAATGGAAATATTGTAATTTAGAAAGTGCTACATAGTTATATAAAAATTATTATATTGAATTATATCAAGACAAAAATATATATAATTTTCATTATTTTAAATAATTATTCATTATATATCACAAAACAACTTCCATATCCATTCTCAATACATTAATCTCTCCTAGATATATCCCAACATAAATATTATTTTCAAAACTGGATAACATTAAAAATGAGTGAGATCAAATGATCAATAAAGTATAAAATAATAATAATGAATAATGGATTATTCATCATTATGTCATTAAAAAATAAGGAACAAATACATGGGAGAAATGGAATGATTAATGGAATATGGTCGTTGAATTAAAAAAAAGTGATCTTGAGTCATGTTATAAAAACCATAGATAATGTAGTGGAATAAATTATGATATTCTTGATAATATAACACATATTGTGGAATCAGAATTTGGAGTTATATAATAATAATATTTATCCATGAAGACATAAAATAGGTATATGAAACAATCATAGCATATAAAAGCATATCATCTTTCATGGTTAAACACAAATAATATCTTAACATAGTGGATTTGGAATTATATTAAATTTCATATAAAATTATTTATCATGCATTATTACCCATGTCCCAAAACAAAGTGCATTTGGAATTGTTACCAACATCCCTTAAACACTCCATGTTTGATGCATTTCATTATTTTATATCTTATTTAATGTTATTGAATGTTCTTGTTTTGACTTGGGAAGTATCTAGAATGTTTCATAAGGTTTTGGAAGATTTTTTTATTGTAGATGGTTTGAAAATTGTCAGTAGAAACAATGCTCAAGCCTCTAAGAGAGATCAGAAGGCATTTTAGGGGTCACTAGGTAGGTGCATGGTTGGTCAATGATTAGAACAAACTCTGTGACTAACCATATGACTTGGAATATTTTAGGATAAAAAAAATTCAAATGGTTAGTGAACTATTTTTCAACCAATGATATATGAAATACATCTTACACAAATTGATTTTAATACATAAATCTTACTCAAAAATCCTAATTCTTCCTCCGCTGACATTGGCTCCTGATTACTGGGTTTACCCTAGTGGATTTTTAGTGATATTTCATTTTTGGAATATTATTATGTCTCTTATTATATAAATTCATAATGGAATTAAATTTTTAGGACCTCATTATTCCTTTCCATCATGAATCTCCTCAATTTCTCTTTAATTGAACCATTTATTAGAGTTTTTATACCTAGATATTTTTGATTAAATAAGTTTTGATCAATTTTTCTTAGGTTTGGATAGAGAAATGGAAGGGGTAAGATCTATGGGATCACTTAAGAATAATTTTATTGAACTTATATATTTTATTAAGTGTTTCCCTCTATTCACTTTTTCTTAAAATGTGATCGATTTGATGCCTCTGATATATTCTATTTGTTTTGAATAAATTTTATTTCCAAAACCCTACTAAATCTGTATTGGATTTTACTATTTTTTTCTTTCTTGGTTTTGGGGATGTGGGGGATAAAACATGGTATTGAAATTTATTGTTTTAAAAAATTTAAGACATTGGTAAATTAAATAGGATTAGTGGTTGTTCATGGAATGTATTGGGTTGTGTGTGTTATTTTGTATCAAGAAATAAGATTATGAATGGAAGTTACCATGATCACATGTCCATTATGGGATGTCCTGTTTATTCATAGGAATTAATGTGCATTTGTGATTTGTTTATTATAAACTACTAGTTTATGGATCATGGATAGAACCCACCATGATTACAAGCCCATTTTGGGGGGTTTTGGATTTCACAGGTGTATTTGTGGTAAAATGGTATTAATGTTGGATAAACTGCTTCTTCTATTTTTTAAAGAAATTTTTATTTTAGGAATAAATGTTTTGATAAATGGATTTTTGGTTAATAACTATTTTAGTCAAATATATTGAACTTTTTATATTAATTTAATCAACATTAAACTTCTTTTGATACTCCTCCTTCCGTTTTATAAAAATATGAGCTAACATATTTATGGTCTTACTAGAATATGGGAAAAGAATCTTAGTGTTTCATACAATATTTATTTACCCACCCATATATATGTACACTTTATATTATGTAGCAATTGTCTTATATAATACAATAAAGGAACATGTTTCATACTTCACTGGTGAGGCACCTTGTTAGTGGCTATCATGGATGTTTGGAGATGGATCATGGATACTTGGTTATGCCTTAATATGTGGAGTGGTTCCACCATGGTTCTATAGTATATATATTCCTTGGAGTCTTAGCTATGTGGTTTATTTATTTATGTTGTTACACTAATATTTTTGTTGATTAATTTTATTTTTTTGATATTATCTCATGCATCATTTATAGTTTTTAGTTAAATTGTTCATACAGTCATCTTTGTCTTGGTTAATTTTTGTGGAGGTGCATGTGTTTATGTGTAAATATTTCCCACTTATGTTCTTGGGATATACCCTTTTAATATATTTCCAACCATTGGTGTTTGGGGAATTACAACTAAGTTCAGTATCACCTCAAACCCAAATAAAGAAAATGTGTTTGGTAGGGATGTTACAAATGGTATTAGTTTGTTTATTCCTTGAGTTGGGATGTTAGCAAGGATATAATATGTGTCTAGAATTGAAATTCATAACATAAAAATATATAGATAACATTTTTATATTGAACATCGAGTTACCTGGGGTTTCTATGTACAAAAAATTGTTCTTAAACACTTTTACGGCTGTTTTAAACTCATTTCCATGGGCTTAACCAATGAGTGTTAGGTATCATGCATTAGTAAAAAGAATTTCCATTAAGACTACATTGTAAAATGGTAATTTTATTATGATACATGGATATTTTGATTTAATTTCATTAATATATATAAATAAACCTGGGATAAAAATATTGAAAATAAAATTATTTTTAAAATGTTGAAATGGTTTTCAAATTAAAATTATTCTAAGGAGAAAGGGAAACCAGATAATGGTATAATAGATAATGAGGTTTTACCTAAACCATAGGGTAACCAATAGTTGGTTAAAATTATTTTGAAGGTGTTCCACATTGTTGATAAGGGAACATAAGAAGAAGAACCTTGTCACGTGAATTACACATCAAATTTATCTAAGTGGTATCAAATACCATTATAAGGTGATTCAAGTAATAAAAATATAATGTCAGGAAAAGTAAAAAAAATAGAAATTTTAATTTCCTTAGAACCCTAGATGACATGAAATTCCGGGTAATGACATAAATGCTAGAATACATGGAACTATATTGATGAGATTTAATAATTCAATAAAAGTTGGATAAAAAATACATGGTTATGTTTCATGGCATTGTTCAATAGAAAATTTATCTACCCATATTCCAACTAGAGAAAATAACAAATTTCCTCCTTATAAAACTAGGAAATATATATGTTACTAAATATATATATCAATTCACTCACATGGTTCATGTTCCACTAGAGTTATAATCTAGTGTGACAATAAAAAACTGGATATTCAATTCCAGACAATGATAAGAAGTATAGTTTAAATTATTTATGTTTTATATTACATATTATATTGAAATAGTTAATAAAAATGTAGTCATAGGGAAGGAGAGATAGATATTATAGGATATCCTTATGGAAGGGACACTTTTCTCCATCTTAGTGTGTGTGATAATTATTATGTTAGAAAGAATATAAAGCAAAAGGATACTCATAGGGTATGATAACACTAAAGAACAAGCCTAGTAGATCTTTTTCTTTTCCACCTCTTTATAGAAATAATCCCAAATGATTTTGGTGTGTCTCTCATCAGTGTAGGAAGAAGGATTAAATTATATAACCAAGAAAGTTATAAAATTATGGGTATAAATGATATCTAAATATTTATTTCAATAGAACTACAAAGTAGAATGGAGGAGATGGATTGAACCATCTTCAGGACTCACATACAGGGATTGAACAATCTAATCAGAATAGTTGTCATCCCCAGAATTAGGTGAACATAAAAAAACTCTATGAAAGAACTTAGTAGTCCAGTATACTCCTTAATAGTGGATAAATAACTATTCTGTAGGGGATGATAAATAGCTATATGAAGGAGACTAGACTTCTCTAATTGACCATCCAGGCCCCTCCATGGTGTATGGTGTCATCCTTTTGAACATGACTCATATGTATGTTTTGTTTTATGGTAGTGCATAATATTTATTTCTTTCTTCTCAGGTAGTTAATCAATTGGGATATTATTTCAAAATTATGGATTACATCATGGGTATTATGTCACCACTCAGGTAGTGGGTTTGAAGTGAATTCATGTTCCTAACACATTCCATTATCATTAATGCATTGTAGTTTCTCTAGGAGTTTATATTCCTACAAATGGAAATTTTTGATATGATAATTGGAATGGATTAGTTAGTTAAATTCAAATACCACATAAACAGATATTCTAAGTAAGTTAATTTTACATCCCTTGATGGTACCATTCATGTATTTAGGGGGGATTGGGGTATTAACATTGGTTTAAAAGGGCTTGTAGAAATAGTAGATGAAACTATCTTTATCCAGCTAGTTGAACTAACCATGGGAACTGTATATTAAATAGAGAATGGGACTCTTCCTATTATGGTGGAACAATACAAGTATGTATTTACAAATGATTTCTCAGGGATTCCACTACCATGGGAAATAAAAGTTACTATTTATATAGTGACATGAAGTAGTTCTATCTCACTTGTTTAAAAAAAATCATCCGATAGAACTATGGAAATTAATGTTCATGATCAATGAATTTTAATGAAAAGGATTTATTAGACATAGAACATCATCTTGGGATACACCAATTCCATTAATAAAGAAGTAAAACAATCCACACTTATTATGTGTTTATTATCATAGGTTGAACCATGTTTTGATAAAAAATTGATATCTTATTCCTTGCATTAGTCATATACTTAATAAATTAATGGGATCCTAGTGGTTATATAATATTCATATATTATTGAGATACCATAAACATATATATAATAAATAGGTTACTCCAAACACAACATTTCAGAGTCGATATAGTCATTATTATTATTTAGTTATGTCATTTAGTCTAATGAGTGAACATTCAATATTCATGGCCCTGATGAGACATATTTTTCATAGGTTCTTTGATTATTTTATTGGGTTATTTTTTTGATAATATTTAGGTTTATTCATGTAACATGAATGATCATCAGGGTAACATAATGAATTCATTAAGAACATTGTATAGTCATCGATATTAGAATAAATTTTCTAAGTATGATTTCTGGATTAAATATGTTATATCCTCATGAAAGTCATTTATAAAGAAGGAATATCAGTCAATCTTGTGAAGATCAATGAAGACATTTCATAACATACTCCCATAAATTTCTTATAGATTCTATGTTTTCTAGGATTCGTAGACTATTATCATAACATCATTCTATATTTTTTATGGATTTAATATCCTATGACTATATTGAATTGGAAGGGAATTCAATTCAAATAAGGTGATAACTATAAGAAATCCTTCTAGGAGATTATATAATTTCTCAACTCAACACCCTTTTTTATATTTTCATAATTAGGTCTAGTTTAGGATATTTATTTTAATTAATTTTGATCATTTTATAGTTGTGTTCCCATTCATGGAGATCAGAAGGTGGATTAAGGATTGAGTCTATTGAGAAAAAATTATATAAATTATCCAACACATAACCTATAATTAGTTGTAGTGTTACATTCCTTGAAAATTGGTCCCAAAATCACTTTAGTGAAAAGTTCACATTCTTTCCTTATTATAAGATATTGAAGAATATCTTTTCTCAATGATACATGAAAACAAGACAATGATGATGGATAGATTATCTCTAGATGTTTGAATTTTACATGACATATACATATGAGAAATGAAAATTTGTAACATATGCTTTGAGTTAGATGTATTATTGTGATGTGGTCAATGAATCCCATGACTAAGGGAAATTTTTTATTATTATTACTAATATTATTATGGACTGTACCAAATAGAATGAGAAATTAGTTTTATTCTTGATCACACTTTCTCTTAATCTATAAATTTAGTTAAAGAGGATCAATTATCATATCCTGATTTTATCACCATTAAGTCAAGCATAATTGGAGGGGTGAACATGGAATGTTTCACTATGGATCTAAAATTATTATTTTTTATTTTCAAGACCAAATATTTGTGCCTCAATATTTCAAGGAACAAATTCTTTCAGAACATCACCATTTAAAATAGGCTATTCACACCATAATTCAAGAAATGTAAAATGTGATTAACGATCATTTCTGGTTTCCATGTATGAAAATAGATATTATAGATTATGTTAGGAAATTTTACAACTTCTCAGTAGGTAAAGGATGAGTATTAAAAACCTATGGGTACTCTATAATCTATTCTGTTACATGTTTGGAAATTATGGTATATTGTTATGAAAATTTTCATTAGTATACCATAAAAGATTTAGATTCATGATTGTAATTGGGTGATTATGAATCATTTAACAGGTAATCAAAATTTATCACAATCATATATTCCAATATGGTAGAATATATGAAAAATTTATATATTTGAGAAGTGTTGTTTCTATTTAGAGACCGAGATACTGGCTGGATTGGATATAGCCTTGTCTATGAGACTGTAGAAAAGATTCAAATGATATATAAGTGGATAATTATGGCTCATAACTAATAGTAATTATATTTATATCATCTATGTTATCCATTTCATTTTAACATGATTGATCATATCTTTTTGAACATGTCCCCAAGATTTATTCATCATCTATTGGGAACAAAAGGGAAATTAGGTCCAGGGTATATTGGGCCATTTGCAATTCTAGAATGGATTCAAAATGTTTTATACTAGTTATACATATCACCATGAAATAATTATATACATAATGTGTTCCATGTTTCTCAACTAAATAAGTATCAGCCAGATCCTACTACTGAGATCATTTGGAATCATGTTATGCTTGAGTTGAATGTGAAATTTATCCGTGAACTGGTACAAATTCTAGATATAAATAAATTATTTTCATGGGAAATATTTTCCTTTGTAATAGTATTATAAAATCATGCTCAGATTCATGAAGAGACATAGGAATGAGATAGGTTAATTAGTGAACAATGGACAAACCTAATCTAGAATTTCAATGATGAAAATCCAAGTGGTGGAAAGAATATAACACCCATGTTTTTGAGTTATTTCTACATTTTATCTATTATTTAATGTTAGGGAATGTTTGGGTTAATAATCAAGAAGCTTCTATAATGTTTTTGAAGGTTTTGGATACATTTTTTAAGGTTAAAAGTTTGATAATAGTTTGTAAAAACTATTCTCATGTCTCCAAGAAACCATGAGTGGTGTTTGGGGGTCACTAGGAAGGCATGTGATTTGTACATGGTTTGAAAAAACCATGTGGCTAACCATGTGTCTTGTAATATTTTGGAATACATCTTATTCGTATAGTTAGAACATGGGTTGTCCAAACATCTAACTAAACTATACGATGGGAAATAAATCTCTTGAATATTGATTTTAATACCGAAAAATTACATAAAATGCCTCATTTATCCTCTGGAAACATTGAATCTAAATTTCTTGGGTTCCCCTTGGCGAGTTTTAGTGATATTGAATGTCCGATCTTTGATTCTGATGATCATTTTGGTGTTTAATTAGATAAATCAGAGTTTAGGAACATGTTCTTTCTTCCAGTGATGGGTCTCCTTGGTGTTTAATGACTAAAACCATATATTAGTGTTATTATACCCTAATCAATGGTACAAGATGAGTTATGATAGTTTTTTCTTGAGATTTAATATAGAAATGAATAAATTTCATCATACCTATAATATATTTTTAGAATCTTTATCTCAAATGAATTTGAGGTGAGAAATTTTTTTTCCTTAAACATTTTCTTAGAATGTGAAGGCTTTCATGCCTTTGATTGATTCTATTTTTTCTTAATAAATCCGATTACCTAAAACCATTGAATATCTATTGTATTTTACTCTCATTTTCATTATTTGTTGTGAGGATGTATGGAAAACCACTTGGTTTTGAAATAGATTATTTGAAAAGGTAAGATTTTGTTAAATCAAATAGGTTGAATGGGTTTTTTGGATATGGAATGGGTTTTGTGTATTAATTTGCCTCAGGAAATTGGATCATGGAAGGAATTTACCATCATCATGAGAAGGGTTTTGGATGACCTAGTTATGTGTGGTAATTTTGATCTTCATGAGTTGTTTTAGATGAAATATTAATGGATTTATGAGGGAAAGAAGTCACCATTATCATAGAATGATTTTAGGATATATGAGAATGCATGGGTGTGTGTGCGGGATAATTTAATTACTATTGGATAAAATTTTTCTTCTACTTCTAGAATATTTCTTTTTCAAAAAATATATTGATTAATGTATTTATGTTTTGGAACTATTTTTTTTAAATTTAGGAATTTTTTATATTTTTATAATCATCTTTAAACAACTTTTGATACTCCTACTTCAGTTTTATAAAACTGTTAGATAACATGATTCTTGTTTTAGATGGATGTAAAAAAAGTATTTTCAGTGTTTTAGACTTTATTTTTAAACTCACCCTTGCATATTCACCCTGAGGAATATGTAGACATTATCTTATGTGATATAAAAAAGGGATAGGTTTCATAATTCACTATTTTGGAACCTTTATAGTGGCTATCATGGATGTTTGAAGATATATCCTGGATTATTGGTCATGTCTTGGAGGTTAGATTGGTGAAAACTTGGTGATCAATCTTTCACTACTTTAGAGTCATAACTATTTGTTTCATTTTTTATTACCCAGATATTAGTGTTGATTCATTTGATATTTTTTATTTTATATCGTGTATCCATTATAGTTTTCACTTACACTGTTAACATGTTATTATTCATCTTAGACCCTTTATATGGAGGTGTGCATATTTTTAAGGGTAAATCATTCTCCCCTTCTATTCTTATGAAAAATATTTGGCATGTATTTCCAACCTTTAGTGCCCAGGTAATGTGACCTATGCTCAGTAGCACCTCTGAATAGGCCTAATCCAATGAGTTGGGAGGGGTTGTTATAATCCCATTACATCACATGAAATATAAATATTTACTTAATTTTGTTATGTATTTATAATTTTTTTCCCACCCATCATATAATTACAAACCATACATATGCGTACTATAATAAATTTTTTAAAGTAAAAACATGATTATTCTATGATAATAACAAGGGTTATATAATATATTTTATGAGGCATTAATAGAAACCCAATAAAGGATGTAGATGATATAATGAATTTACATTAATTTATCAATACCAATTTTATCAAATTAAGATTGGATTATAAAGATTTTAGTATTAAATAAAATAATATATCATCATATCAATTGTTTTCCTCAGTCAATTGAATTGAAATTGTAATCTAGGTCAATACCTTTTAATCAAAATAATGAAGTTTGTGGTAATCAAAATGGAAGGGAATTATAAAACATGACATCTTTTACATCGATATCAATACAAGAAGACAAATATAATGATGAATCAAAAATATTATATAGATTTAATTTCCCCATTCACATTCAAATATATAAATTTTGATAATGAAGAAAATGACTCCCTAGAATTATGTGGCATTAGAAAGAATGATATAATTGAAACATCCCTAACCGGATTCCACTAAAATGGTACCCTGATCTAGTTGTTTATGAGGACATAAGTGTCCCTCCTCATACTCCAAATGATTATGACTAGTAGTGAGGGCCTAGGGTGTGATAGTGGGGAGACTATGCCATCATTTTTGGGTAAGAAAAAAAAAACAAGCTAAGAATCATACACAAAAGTAAATAAATAGAGTGAAGAATTAGTAAATAAACTGAAATAGAACATGATTTAATAATTAATTAAAATCCTATAAAATCATGAATAGGTATGTCATATATACAAAACTGGTCACCCATTGGGCCAACCATACAGATACAGAAGTACAAAAGAAACTAAAATAAAATTACAGGGAACTATTAATAAATACTAGCTGGACCATGTACCTAGGCATCAAATACTATCAAACTACACCAGTCCAAACAATACTACCCACACAAGAATCTATTCTTGAACATAAAACTCCGGGCCTCAACCCTATCCACTATGAAACTATGATCAACCTAAAAATCAGACATAAGGTCTATACGTACACTAATGTGCATGTGTAGGGGTGAAAAATAATCTCAGTATGCCACCCTAATGATTAAACTATAAAGCATACATCTATAAGTACATGAAAAAACACTATTCTTAGCATAGATGAGACAAAATTGAAAAGATAAGTAAATAAAATAAATGTGAAACCATAGTTGAATATCGTTTTTGTAATCCCTATCAACATGGAAAGTGACACCATGTATTTATATATATATATATACATATACATTTATAGTCTCATACCTATACATATATACATAAATATGAATATTCACGAGTAAGGTGAATGAAAATAACATTAAAAAAAATTATTTGTTAATCATTGGGACTATAACTTTTTTAGCCTAGATATCCCATGCAAGGTATTATGCTAGAAATCACGCCACTAAATCCGTGTATCATTAAGTCTATATCTAGGCTCATAATCCCAATAAACATAAACCACCTTCATACAATGACATAAATATCTTTGAGCAAGCTATTTCACTAAATGAGGATACTCTTCCAACACCTTGGTTTATCCGTACTCACCTCCAATCACTGTAAAGAAGGATTCTAGGGTAGTACATTAGGACACCAGGTAAATGGTCTCTAGATAGATGTCATGATACTCATGAAATGTAAATATTGTCCAATGTTTGATCCCTAAGTCCCAATCCAAATGCATTCATAACATTCAAAACTCAAATAATCCCTTAGGGTCTAACCCTTAGGTGATCTATTAGGAGAACTCACCGGTGAGACACTATGACCACCCCTGGCATCTCCAATAAGGGAGAGCATAATCATCCTTTCATTTGGAAGAGTGTAATAATTCTAGGTGTCCAATGATATGAAATGCCACATCCATTACCATGGTCAAGTAATAGACTAGGGAGAGATTAATCATCCCTATCCAATGGGAGAGCATAATCAATCATGAGTATAATCATATCAAGGAGAGCATAGTTATCCTCATCACATATAAAAAAGAGAGTAGAATCATTATTATCTCTCTCGAGAGAGGAATCATACATGAGTATCATTTCTAGGGATGTCATGACCATATATCATAGTCAAAGGATCAAAAACTATATACCAGGAAACATCACTGTAAATCCAAATAATATAATAATCAAATATATAGGTTCAACAACCATAATACAAGTAGTACCTCTACTCTGAGTATAAAAAAACATATGAAAAATAACATGGATCAGAAGCTGGATCCCAAGAAGAATGCCCGCGCATCCCAAAGATAATGAAAGATGCATCACATCGGGCTCAACAACCACCAAACATGAAGTACCTCTATCTAACATCAATGCATCAACAATAACCAAGTGAAAGTATAAACAAAAGAGTGAGGGTGGATGAATGCCAACACCAAACACTACTACAACAACACCATGTGCATACATGTTTGGACCGGGTTCTAAGATGACACCCGCTACCATATCTACCCAAACCCGACGTGCAAACTCAAGGTTAGCCAAACAACGGGAAACCCACTATATCCCTCAAGCCAAAACACTAAAAAGTAATACTACTTGGTATCCTTAAGGTATACACATAAGCAAAGGCATCCTACTGGGGATCCTTGGCTTCAATGTTAAATCAGGAATCCTAGATTGGATCCCCATCATAGTAAGTAAAGGAGGAATCCTATATGGGATCCTTAGCATAGAATTTAAAGGAGGAATCTTACACTATATCATCAATATAGAATGTAGATGAGGAATCATACATGAGATCTCCAAATTGAAAGAAAGCAGAGGCATCCTTCAAGGGATCCTCAAAATAGTCAATAGGTAATGAAATCCTATAAAGGACTCCATAATTTAACATATAAGAAAATGAATCCTATAAGGAGACTTTGTAATATGAAGAATATAGATAGACATCCTACAAGGGATCCTCTAGGTTGAAACGTAAATAAAGGAATCATATAGGGGATCCTAAGAAGAAACTGGTCTCACAACCTCTTAGGATAGAAGAGAACATCTCACAAGGGATAAATTATAAAAGTAAAATCTATGAGTTGTTGGTCTATAGATATAGCTCATGTAATATCTCATATCAAAGGTCTATCTCTAAAGAGATAACTAGATTCAACTACCATAGGAAGAACCTCTTAATTCAGATAGAAGCCCCAAAAAACCCATTAAGAGTCCCCAAATTAGTCCAATAGTTTCAAAATCATGATCTACGTATAAATATACTCAGAATGGTCTACTTTGGGTTACAATTCTGACTCCGGGTAGAAAGACATGAAAACCAAAAAAAGGGTGTAAAGGTGGTAGTACATGGCGTGTCTCTCGGAGCACAGGACGTGTACTCCCAATGTCCCACCTAAGTATGTACTCTAGTAGGACTGGTGTGTAAACTACTGAGTAAATGGAGTGTTATCCCAGTACACGCATGTACCCTACACAGGGTACCTACCCACTTACTTCATATGGCCTGACCATGTACATGTCTTGGCCTTGTACTTGTACAAAGTGTGTGACCTACAAGGTGTTTAGTTGTGTACTCCACACAACATGTGCCCCTTTACATGGGCAGCCTAGCCAAGTACTCAGATACATTTTTGAGACCTTGTACATGGCATATAATGCCAATACATAGAGTTTAATTTGAAAAAGTTTATCTTCCTCAAGAAGGAAGAACACATGGCATTTTTACTTTGAACTACACACCGTGTAAAAATGTTTTCCTGAATGGAAAACCACCAAAATGCCCAAAAACCTCGATTATTAAAAAAAACAAAAGATCAAACCATGAGGGGTCATAAGAAAAAATAAATTGGGATTACAACATGAAAATGGAAAATCTATGGGGATATAAGTAAAAAATTAAACAGTCCTACATTTGGTTAATATTCTTTAAAGCTTCTCCTGTTTCTACGTTCCACTATTGCCACATGACGATCTGAATCATCCAGAGCTCTGTGTTGGTACCTTTATTCCTCTCACCCCTCTCTATCCCTTGATTATTTTATCTATTAGTTTCATGAAGAAGGTCGTCCGTATGGGGAATATGTGAGAAACCAAGGAAGAAATGAATAAAAGAAAAAGAAAATAATAAAAAGGCAGAAAAAGAAAAGAAAAGAAAAAGAAAAGAAAAAGGGCCCCAGGATGGCCTAGGTTCCATACCTAATTTTATTCCCCACCTAGGAAAAACTACCCATTTTAGACTCAATGGAAGAGACATAATATCAATCTAACACTCCATTAAAAATACATGGACATATAAACCTACAAGAATAAATTAATATTTAATTTATTTAATTTTAAATATTAATTATTCTGCTAAAATTTAAACGATTAATATTTATATCAAACTCATGTAAAAAGGTAAAACCTTATTTTGAGACCAACTCAATGTTTAGAAAAATTAAATGAGATCATCGTTTAGGAAAAAATGACAATTTTACCCACTTACAATAATTTGAAAGAAAAAAAAATTCAAATTTCATCTCAAATTTATTGTCTGGAAACCACTAGACCTTAAAATCACTCCACCATAAACCTACTCATCCCAGAGAAGCTTGGTAGTAAGAATATTATCCATTATCTCAACCTGAGAATCTACAAAACTAATATATTTAGACTGTCCTATAACTAACCTCATAGTGTTAACAACTATCTCATTCATGAAAGACATTTAACTGTGGTCGATCTAGTACTCCCCACTATAAGAATAACCTTATCATCATCTCAAAACAAAAATCCTATCTCAAAGGATCACAAAACACCAAATTATAACTAAAAATGAGGTTCACCACCCTCAAATGGCCTACGGTGAACTTCCCTCGATAAGTCTTACCTTATAATACCCCTCTAGCGCAACCTCAATAAGTTCCTTTTTCCAAACCAGGAAAGACACTTAGATAGAAAAGAATATCCTCATAGGGGAAAAATATCTAAACATACTCAAGATGATGTCAATATAGATCATGATCATCTACAATAGGAGTACACTAATATTTCATTGAAATCCGCGTACAAATCTTTCTGAGCCACACTCATAAAAAACACGCTAACTCAACTTTAACTAACACCTGACACCACGCCTACTAAAAAAGGCTATTCAGGTCTATCCATGGGTTGAATTTCTTTCACTACTTGATAATTCAGGATGTAACCTATACAATAGAGGGTCATTTTCCCCTTAACCATAACTCCTGGTAAACCATGACCACAATAAGTCTTTGAAAACTTTAGTCTTCAGCTCGCACCAGACTACACAACGATTAATACTCAAATGATAATATGCACGACCAGTGTATAACTTTATCCCCTGAATCACACTACATTGATTCTTCCATTATAAGAAAAATATTATTGTGCTACACATCAAGTCTATTTTAACTAATAAGAAGATCTCTTGGAGCTCCAATTCAAAATCGGGTACCTCACCCATGCCATGATTTATTCCACAACCTCACAACACCCCGTGTCCTTCCAGTCATGAGTATCTACCCACACTCTGACAACATTAACTACATAAAAAACACTGATTGAATAGGTTAGGAATCCGAACATTACTACCCATCAAAGCTAGTTTTGATTCCCAAGCACCCTAAGTGGTTGTAAAAAGTTGAAGGCATCAACATTCCTATATAGAAAAAACCCAATCACCCACCATGACTTGATCTCAAAATGAGTATAAAACCATGATCACTAAAAAATAGAATCCAAAAATTAGGCCAACTTCTTACACAAGTTTCCCTATGAAAGTAAAGATCATAATGACCTATGATGGTCAACACTAAAAAAATGTACTACAAGGGTTAGAACCTCACTGGGCATCCTCATATGTAACTAATCCCCAGAGGCCATAATACTATTAAAGAAGAGAGACTGAACTGACACTTACCAAGAATCCGTATATGGTAATACCCACTCATGGTCCATCTCATTAGATAAGTCCTGTTACCTATCTATATCATATTATATAATCCTACTAGATAAAAAAACCTGAGAAGAAACACCCTACATGGGAAAAAATAGAAGGAAATCACATTCCATATCAACCGATTATAGTCATTGTACTTCCCATGCATGAGGAATGAGTCATCATCCTCACTAAAAAACACTTCAATATAGATTTACACAACCTTCCATCATAAGAAAATATATATACGTATTAACCAAATTTAAGTAGGCCAATATTATGTGAATCCTACATGCCAAAGATGATGCATGGGATGCCTCTTTCCATTGCTGACTAAGAATCAAAATCCATAACTGGGATCTTGCCAATAGCCACAAGATAGATATCCAGAGTAAATCATAACATCCACATAATATGTGTATCACTCAAGGAGAAAATCATATACAATTATAACATTACAGATCAGAACAATAATCAAATACCCATAGCAACTAGGTTTTCCTATCGGAAAAAGTGTTCTTGATGCACCGGTATAATACACATCACATGTTCCAAAACATTACAAATAATCCCATATACCATATCTGAAATATAAAAGAATAGGAAATGAAAATCTATGATACCACTTTGCAACATCCTAACTAGGATTCCACTAAAATGGTTGGTTATGAGGCATCAAGTGGGCCTCCTCATATTCCAGAGGCTACAAACTAGTAGTGAGGGCCTAGGGTGAGATAGTGGGGAGACAATGACCTCATATCAAAGTAAAAAAATAGATGAAATAGTTAATTATCATGCAAATTATTAAATAAACATAGCGTAGAAGAAGTAAATAAACATAAATAGAAAATGATGTAATACTAAATGAAAATTCTATAAAATCACAAAAATATAATTCATACATACAACACTGGTCACCCACTAGGCTGACTATAAAGATAAAAAATTACAAAATAAACTAAAATAAAATACAAGGATCTACCACCAACTATGATCCATACGAAATATGAAATCTCTAAATACTTTTGAGCTACACCATCTTTAATAGAACAACCCACATGAGTATCTATGCTCAAACATGAATATCTAGGCCTCATCCATATCCACCATGCAACTATGATCAACCTGAAAAGTAGACATAAGGTCTACATGTACACCATGGATCATGTACTGCGGTGGTAAATAATCTCAATAGGTCATCCCAAAAGGGAACCTATAAAATATTATTTCATAAGTGCATGAAAAAACTATATTCCCAGCCTATCTGAGGCACATAAGAAAAGACAATTAAATCTAATAAACATGAAACCATAGTAAAACCCTGGGTCTATAATCCCAGTCAACTAGGAATGTGCCACCATGGATGTGCATATCTATAAGAGTATACATGTATATTCCCATACATATAAATATATACATAAATATGAATATTCATGATTATAGTGAATGGAAATTACATAAAACTAATCATTATTCAATCCTTGGGTCTATAATCCTGATATCTTGGACATCCTATTCAAGGGAATTGAGCTGGACTTCATGTCACTCAATCCATGTATCATTAATTTTATCTCTAGGTCTTTAATCCCAACCGACATATACCAACATCATACAATGTTGTAAATATATCTGTGAAATCTACGTCACCATAGGGGGAAACTAATCCCACACCTAGGTTCACCGGTACTCACCTCGAATCACATTAAAGAAGGATTCTATAGAAGTACGTCCAAGCATCCTATAAGTGGACACCAAGTTAGATTCCATATTTCTCATTCCATGTAAATCCAATCCAATATTTGTTCCCTAGGTCCTAGTCCATAGGTGTTGATGACATTCGTAACTCAAATAATCCCTAAGGGTTTTTTCATTAAGAGATATGTAAGAAGAACTCACTGGTGAGATACCATTCCCAACCCTAGAATCTATAATATGACAGAGTGTAATCATCCCTGCCATCCAAAATAACATAATCATTCTGGGTATCCAATGATGTGAAACTCTATGTACAATACCATGGTCCAATAACTGATCATGGAGAGAATAATCATCCTTATCCCTCAGGAGAGCATAATCATCCATGAGTATAATTAGACTGTGGAGTACATAATCATCGTCATCACATATCAAATAGAGGAGAGATAAATCATCCTCATCACTTGGGAGAAGAGAATCATCCACAAGCATCATTATTAGGGACATCATACTTGTATATAAAATTCATGTTAAAAACAACTAGATACTAAGAAACACCTCCAGAAACCCCAATAATATGATAATCAAATATACAAGCTGAATATCCAGATCCAAGTTAGTACGTATAGGAATATAAACAACATATAAAAAATAACAAGGCTTAGAATCCGGATCCCATGAAGAACGTGTAGGTATCCCAAAGATAAAGATAGATATCTCATGTTAGACTCAAAAACCACCAACCAAAAATCACCTATGGCTGACATCACTACATAAATACTAACCAAGTGAAAGTATAAAAGAATATTGAGGGTGGACGGACACCTACACCCAACACTACGGGCACATCCCCTTGGGAATAAAAGATTATAAGAGGTTCTAAGGTGACAACCACTACCATATCTACCCAAACTCGATGTTATAAATCTTGGTTGGTCAAACATAGGGGGTACCCACTGATTCCCTCATGTCAAAACACTGAAAATGAATCATAATTAGGATCCTTGAGGTACACACATAAGCGGAGTCATCATACTCAAGATCCTTAGAAGCAAAGGTAAAGGATAAATCCTACATGGGATCCTCAGTACAAAAAATAAAGAAGGAACACTTCATGGGAACCTAAATAGATAAAGTAAATGAGGAATCATACATGGTATCCTCAATAATGAAATTAAATGAGGAATCCTACACCTGATCCTCAAATGGTAAACAAGAATAGGTATCCAACACGACATCCTCAAAACAATAAATAGGTAAAGGGAACCTAGAACGGGATCCATAAGTAATCATGTAAGAAAATGAATCCCATAGGGACCATTAATAATAATAAGAAGATAGAGATATCATACAATAGATCCTCTAGGTCAAAACATAAGAAGAGAAATCCTACAGGGGATCCTCATAAGTAACTGGTCTCATGGACTCTTAGGAAAGAATGAAACATATCTCAGGGGATAAGTCCACAAAGAAAAATCTATGAATCACAGGTCATTAGAGATAAAACATGGATCATATTAGATCAAAGGTCTCACTCCCAAGAGACAAATGTATTCAATTATCATAGTAAGAACCTCTCTGTTTATTTAAAAGCCCCAAAACACCCATTAAGAGTCTTCAAATCACTCCATGTGTTTCACCATCACGATCTACACAGAAAGATACACAGAATAAATTAATCATAGGTCCAATTCTGAATTTAGGGAGATAAGACATGGAAAACCCAAAAAGGGTATAAAAGGGGGTTGTACACGATGTGTCTCCCTAAGCACATAATGTGTTCTCCCAAAGTCCCACCAGGGCATGTACTTGAGCAAGACATGGCGTGTAAACAACCAAGTATACGACATTTTGACCATGTACATGGTGTGTACATTACATGGGTACTTAGCCATGTACCTCACATTGCTTGCCCATGTACATGGTCTAGTTGTGTACTTGTACACAATATGAGACCCACATGGGGCCTGACTATGTACTCCACACGGTAAGTGCCCCGTTACATGGGTATCCTAGCTGGGTACTCAGATACTAGGAAAAGTCCTTAGACACAGTGTGTAATGCCCATAAAAAATGTGAACTTCTAAAAATTTCAATGTCCCCAAACTAGGCGATCACAAAGTGTTATTAATCTGAACCACACATCGTGTAGATGAGTTTTCACGAACCAAAAACCTCTAAAATGCCCGAATCCCATGTTTTTCCCCACAAACAACAGATCAGACTATGAGGGGTAATAAGATATCACAAATGGGTATTAAAATTTAAAATTATAAAAATATAGGGTTTATTGAGAAATCATAAAAGGTATATATTTGGGTAGAATGCACTGAAGCTTCACCCGTTTCTGGGGTCCACTATTGCCGCACGATGTTCTAGCACGTCTCGAGCTCCACGACAGTACCCTTATTCCTCACCCATATATATATATATATATATATCCAATTTTTTCTCTTAGTTGTGTGATGAATGAGGGATTTAGGGTATATATGTGAGAATCCATGGAAGAAAAAAAAAGAAAAAAAAAGAAGGAAATGAAGAAAAAAAAGAAAAAGAAAAAGAAAAGAAAAAGAGGCTCGATCCGTTCTGAGTTGCCAACAAGATCTTATACCCCACCTAGGAAAAAATACCCATTCATGAATCAATGGTATAGGGAAAATATCAATATAAAACTCCATTCAAATGATATGGATGAACAAACCACTTTGAATAAATTAATATTTAATTTATTAAATATTAAATATTGATTATTCCACTAAGCTTTGAATGACTCTAATTTTTACCACACTCTAGTTCTATGGTAGAAAACCTATTTTGAGACCAACTAGTGGCTATAAAAATTATATAATATCATCTTATAAGGTAAAATGACTATTTTACCCCCTTACATGCATTTAAAAGCAAAGATTTGAATTTCGACTCAAATTTATGGTCTAGAAACCATGAGACCGTACAATAATGAATAGAAATATACAATAATAATAAATCAAAGTAAATAAATAAAAAATATTATTTACTTATGTGTAAATTATTTCAGATAAATATAATAAATTCTAGACTATTCCGGGAAGAAATTGTTTATATAAGAAATTTTATAAATACATCATGATTATATAATAGAAAAAATTTCATTGAAAATGAACATTGATAGAAAAGGTTGGAAAATGAATGATAAATAAATAAGAGTTATTTCTTATTGGTTTTTAGACTCTATCATTAAAAGTCTGTTGTTAAATCATTGCATAAAAAAATTAAAAAAATACTTTAAAAAAATAACTATATTAATAATCATCCAAATAAATAAACCTTATAATTAAATAATGTTAATTTATAAGAAATTTTTAGTGAAGGATATAAATTTTCATGGATGTGGAAAAAAGTACATTTAATGCATTTTAATTGTTTTAAAATACCATAAACCAAGTAAGGAGATGTAGTATTTCCTTTTTAATAGATGTAAAAAAATATGAGTGAAAAATAAGATATTTAATTTTTTAAATTAATAATAAAAAATTAAAATATTATTTTTAAACAATGAACATTGAAATTGAAGAGAAAACCAAATATAGAAGGTGTTGACTTTCCAGTATAGAAACATAATTTGGTGGAGCGAGATCCAACAAAAAATTATATTTTGATAATGAAACATAATTTATGTATAGATGAAGAAAAAAAATAAAACATGAGATAGAAAATGTTTGTAATATTTCAAACATATAATAGAAGTGTCAACGAAGATACTATTTAACCTAATAAATAGAGATTTAGTTTAGAAAACCTTTACAAATTTTTTAATGTATGAATCAAAATCAATAAAAAGAGTGAATAGAATTTAAAATCCAATGATTCAAATGTAAATTATTCAAAATGATGTAAATGAGAAATTTTATAAACCTTAAAAAAGAAAATTAGTTCATGTTATGAAATATGTCCCAAGGAAACAAAACTGAATCAAACACAATTTACAGACATCATAATATGTAAGGTTTTAATGATTAATCATATATTGAATATGAAGAGGGATGTAAAGTAAAATATATAAAAGATAAAATAGAATAATATATTCCCCTGGGGAATCAGTTAAGATCTAGGGGAAAATAAGTAAGATGATTACATTCAAAACCACAAGGGAGACAATTGGAGGAGAAAACCCTTAAATTAGATTCATTATTAGTCAAACACACTCTAAATATCAGTAAAATCAATGTATAATTAAAAAAATCTAAATCCTTATTCATATTTATTACCTTTCATATTAATATTAATATTTATTTATTTACTATTATTACTTATTTTTAGTTTATATTTATATCAATTACAAGTATTTTAATTTTTCATTATATATTTTGATATAGGAGTCTCGATCATTATTATATGATCAATATTTATTTATATATAAATTTTTTATGGGTAATCTAATAATAATTTTATAATGATTTATGATGTTACAATAAAATTTTATTAATGTTTAAGGAATATTTTTTAGATATGAGACCCATAATGATATTGTTTTGTTATTTTGATAAAATATAGGGTATAATTTTAAAAAAATAAAACATTGTAAATTAATTTTTCAGAACCATAAAAACAATTTCCACTATTAATATTATATAATTTTAATAATTATGATTTTAAAATCATCAATATGAAATAATTTATAGCATTGTCCATGTAGGTGGTTAAACCTACCCAAGAAAAACACTATAATCGATCAATGAGTATGATTATAAAGTGAGTTTATTATAATATATATATATATTTAATCTCTAAAATTATTTTATTTAGATTAAATTAATTTTATAAATTAGAATTATTAAGTGGTATATGAAGATGATAAAAGAAAAATAAAAGAAAATAATCCATTACATTCAATGACCCAAATGGCCTCAAGGCCTTCTTTCTTATTTTATTGTGGATAATCCTCCTTTTAAGGGTTGAAGGGGAACCCATACATGACTCGTAGGCCCAAGGAACAAGGCTCGACTGACCCACAATACATGACCAGAAGGCCTAGATGCATACCCTGCCCATTACATGACTCGTATGCCCAACCCACTAGAATTTCCCCTCCCCAACTTCTACGGCATTGAGCACCTAGTTCCCCAACTTGCATTGCTGATCCCCTAGAATTGACCCATACAAATCTGCACGGTTCTTGGTCCCGATGGCAGCTGCCATACCCTCTCATTCTTCCAATACAGTTAGCTCTGCTTCTGGTGGCCGCTACTCTTGTTGCTCTGATCCTATTATGGGGCATGTTCTGTGTGAATTGGGCTACTCCATGGTCTCTATGCCCTGAAGGCCCTATGGCCCTAAGTCCTTTGATGACCTGAAGGCCCTTGAGACCCGTAGGCCCAAACCGGTGGCCCGAAGGCCCAAATTGGGTGAATAGTTTTGACTACTACAGTACCGAACAATAACTTCTACAGTGACTGCTACAGTACTGCAACAATGCTGCTACAGTGACCCAGAAATTTACCTCCACCTGGTTTTGAACTAGGGTCTCTTGGATGCCAAATAGGTTCCATTACCACTCCGGTACGAGCTCATTGGCCATTACATTCAATGAAGAAATAATTTACTCTCTTTGATTCCTTAAATGTTTTGAAATATATGGGACATCCTCTTGAGGAAAAAATATATTAAGTGTTCATAGGATGATATGTGGATATTATATTGGTAGATTATAGTAATTAATATGAATTTTATTTTTTATTGAAGTTGGTGGAGTATATGTCTTTTTATCAGTGAAAATGATTTTCTTTTCTATTGAAACATGAGTTAGGTAATGTGAAAACATTGGAAAACATGTGGGTTAAGTGTGTTTGGTGAGAAAATATTGGTTTTAATGGTAATATTGACTCCAAAATATAACAATGTTCTTTTATAATGTGTGAAAATAATTTTAATTATTCAAAATTTATACCTTTCCATTTGACTCATTTAATATATTTTACATTAACAGATAATTAAAATAATTTTTTTACTAAAAATAAAATATACCACATCATAACTTATTTTGAAATGATTCTTTAAATATTAATTTCCATTTTATTATATTCTATTTCTAAAAGTGATTAAAATTAATTTAAAAATAGAAACACATATATCATAAAAACTATTTTGTAGAAAATTTTCTTTTTAAACATTATATGAGTTTATTATTATTTCATACATAGTAATAATTATTTGATGAATGTCAATAGATTTATTCACATATATATATATAAAAGGTATATCATTGAAATATTTTTTTATTCTTTTAAATTTTATTTTAATAAAATACATAATACTAAGAAGACCCATATATTTAGATTAAAAAACTATTTATTTGTGTACAAGTTATTATTTCAAATTATCATGATTCCTTGTATATTAAATGAATGATAATTAATTATTTATATATATAAAATATATATATTTCCAATATACTGTGCATATTTAATATATATTTATTCATAAAAATGTTTTCAACAACTATAATATGATGATTAATTTTAATGGTTCATTAGGGTACCATAAAAAATCAATTTTACCAATATATATATATATTGTTATATATTTTACCATTAAAATAAAATTAATATTCATATAAAACAATTATATTTGATTATTTATATTAATTTTATCTTTCCAAATGTTTTTATTCTCACCCCTAGTGTTAAAATATTTTTTGATCTTCCATTTAAACATATACATATAATATTTATATATTTCAATTATTGCTTGTTTAATTTATTATTAATTGTTCTTATCCACCAAAAAAAGTTGTTTAATTACATTGAAATTATAATTTTCTATTTTTATAATTTTTATTTTAACAACAACAATTAAAATAATCATAAAACATTCAAATTTATTATTTGGAATTATATAAATTAATATAAAATGAAAATGAAGGAATTACACACATATAACAGTGATATATTTAATATTATAGGATGTTATATGTATGGAGATATAACTTGTATTGATACAATATATGAAGGGAAAATAACATATATTAATTAATGTATCTTTGAATAAGTATGATATGAGAGTAATGCTTCTCTATACATTTTTTTGAAAATTTCATAAATTTATTTTTTCAATATATAATTGAATAATGTTTTAAAAATAATTTCCACATTACATGTATTCATATTGAATTTGAATTAAATAATTTTTATAAAAACAGTAATTTATATCTACTGAATGATCATCCTATAAATACATGGGTAGTAAAAAAATGTCACGATCAGTGTGAGTAGGTCCTCTTAAAGAGACACATAATTGATTCATGAGACACAAATAACATTTTGTTCTCCAGATTGACCATGTAAGTGTACTATATATAATATAAAAAATTATTCAATTAATATAATAGGGATTAATACATTCTACTAATCCCTACTATATTAGGTTATCTTATTTCCTTACCTGTGAAACCGTATCCTTTGATATATTTATTTTACCATCACTGAGGTTGTGCTAATAAAATGGGGGTTGGGTATGTTTCTCATAACACCTAGATTTTCTGTTTCATATTATATTTCCATTATTTTTATGCACATATAATATTGGCATGCCATTTTTATAACAACCAAGACCTAAACAACTTCTAATTACAAGTCATAAAGTAAATATTTCATTACAACACATTCACAAGGCCTTTCATGTTTAATGTTTTAGATAAATAAGAAATAAAATTAATTAAAAAACCTTATATCCTTTTCCACTAATGGAAACTTTTTCCTTTATACTATGATAGAAACATATTAATACATAAAAACTCATCAACATATCCTATAAATTCTTCTCATAAGATACCCTTCTAGACATATCTTATTTATTAACCTTCTTCCTAACATGGGGAAATGGAAATGTATAAAAGGGTTGAGTTGATATAATTAGTAACGATAGTGATAACCGATAACAATAAAAGATCATAAGTGGTCATATAATGATCATATGGGTATAATCATGATATATAAAAAAATTATACCCAATAAAGCATTGGTCATAAATCATGGAATAAATATTGATATTAAATATTACATTTATCAAAATAGTGAGATAACAATCATGATCCATGATAACATATCAAATTCAAGAGAATAAGTATAAATATGTGAATAATATTTTAACTTTGTAACAAACAATAGTATAAAAAAAATTACTTTCATGAACAAAACCATTAGTTCACATGCATACGAGAAACAAAAATGTACATGTGATTTCATTTTCTCAAAAGATATATTCTTTTATCCAATTAATTGGTGGTCGATAGAGGGCCTCAACCATCATAATAATTATGAGTCACACTTTAAAATAATTTACTTATAACATTAAAAATTAATCATAGAATGAAAATAGGGTTCATAAAAATTTCCAAAATTGAAATATTTTACTTTTATAGCATAAATATCCTAGAGAAAGAAAATGGGTTTCATTCAACAAATCTTAAATAACCCAATGAAAATAAAATGGGTATAATTTAAAAAAACATAAATAAACCATGGATATATAATGGGTTTCATTCATAAGAGTATAAGGACCCATAAATAGAAAATTGGTTTCACTAAAAATATCCTAATGAAACCCTAGATATAAAATGAGTTTAGTAGCATTGAGTAACATTATAGATAAATACTATTCAACTAAGATAATAAATATTATGGTATTTACAAAAAATAGATAAATGATATATGTTTATTACATTAATTATCTATAATTAATCAATTTATTTCATTTATAAGAACAAAATTCAATCAAAGGAATCAAGAATACGGTATTCACAGATGAAATGCATCGTTAGAAAACTTATGGTTATACACTGAAAATGAATGGGCTAGAAAAATCTAGTGTTGAATAATTTATCCAAAAGATAAAGACATTAACAAATAGATCCAATTAAATATTGTGGATGGTTTTAAAATAATTTTTCTCCATAGTAACAAAGAAAACTGAAAATGATGTTGATATAGATGAAACACATCCTATGAAAATAATGTTTCAAATGGTGTCACCAAAGAAAATATCAACAATTGAATTTAATAATACTACATTTTCAATACCAAAAATTATATATATTTATATTATTCCAAGAATAAATCTTGTTACATAAGTACCATGAATATAAATACTTTTGAATATGAATTGGAAAAGGGAGGTGAAATCTTAAAAAATATTTTAGAAAACATTTTCAACATTTAAGTAAAATAAAAACATACATGTCACATTAAAATATAACTTTTGAAAATTTTCATTGAAATAAATTGATAACTTTTGATTAAGAAAAACATTATCCTATAATGGAGCATTGAAAATAACATAATTATTTCCATGGGAAATATTGAGAAAAATATAAAACATTTTATAATTAAGGGAAATGAATCATTTTAATACACTAAAAATTACTTTTTGAAAACCCTAAATATAAAAATATTAATAAAAAATTAGTTATGCTAAAATATCATTTTCATATACAGGATTTTAAAATAACATGTAAATTAATATTAGGGTTAGATAACCCAATAATAAAAAAATAAATTTTAGGATAAAACATTATAATCAAATAAACAATCCTTATGCTTTAAAGCATGGGTTTTTGGTTGGTAAATAAAGAGGATTTGAGTTTTCAATATCCCTTATGGGACACATACTACATAAAGTATGAAATATTTTAAAAGGGTTTTATCTGGTAAAAAGTTAAAAAATGAGGGAATACCACATAATATATCAAACAGAATATGTTTCCTAATATATATGAAAACATTTTAAGATAATGATCATCACTCAATGAATGAAAATTAACATACCCAAAAGTCTTATGACTTGGTAACAATTGAGTCATAATTTGTTTGAAAAAAAAGAACTTGAATTATCTTATTATATCCCGTAAATCAAAATTAAAAAATTTATAAGAAATTTATGGGACATTAAATCAATAGAACACCATATAAATGAAACATAGGGCATAACATGCAATATGTCTCAAAGAATCGTAATTTGAGACTGAGAAGACCCTTATGGATTGAGAAATATATTAATGAAAACCCCTTGAAAGTTGGGATTGAAATTGAACATAAAGTACCATGAAGAAAAGTTAATTCATCATATGATATATCATATAGGTATTATATACAACACATACTTTATATTTGGATCATAATACCAAGCTTGTCTCAAAGAGTTGAATTGGAGATTGAAACCCTCACCTCAGTCCGAAATTCATTCTATATTTGAAAAAAACATCCCAACTAGTTAAATTAATTTCATTAAATAAATAGACCATAACTATATTCATAACTATAAACATTTATAATATTAATTTAAAATCACTCTATAATTTTGAATATCAATGATTTTTTATCTATTTTCAACCACGAGCGTAATTAATCTTTATCATAAGGAACTAGTTTCCAAAAACTGTGTTGGTATCTATAATTTTTCTAATGTGAATAATTATTAGTTAGTATAATGTACATTAAAGAATTTTACATAAAATATTATAAATTTATAGTTTTATTTCATGGTAGCTTTTGGTTTCAAAAATTGAATATTAAATTCATCATTCTCATGTTTTGGTTATTATTAATGAATGAAATGTATGTAATTAATTATAATTTTAAAGATTGATATAACCTTACGATAACAAAAAAACATTTTTTACATATTTAAATCATATTATAAATTTAATAATGGTCTTATACAAACTCATTATATAAATTCATAATATTGTTTGTGTAAGTGGTTAAACAAACTGAAACAAGAACTTTCCTCAAAAAATAGAAGATTATGAGATGGTTTATTAGAAATATAATTATATGATAAGAATAATGATATTATTTGGTTATTATTAGTTTGATATAAAAAAATTATAAGTAATTTTAATGATAATCTGATTTATATAATTCCATTACATAAAAATAAGAGATCATTTTCCTCTTAGTTTACTCATTTTAAACAATTGGATTAACAAGAATCATTTTTTGATCATATCATTAATATTCACAAAAATTTTATATATTATAACCATAATGATATCATAAAAATCATAATTATACTTTAATACCATATATTATAAAATCCATATAAGGTGTTTATGAAATGAAAAAAGGAAATCAATCATTCCATGGAGGCAGCAGTCCACACATATTCACGGTTGATGATTTCATTTTCCATAAAATATGAGAAGTGGGTAATATTTTTTAATGTTTAAAAATAATAAAAATAATACTAATATCATAATTATTATTTAAATTCAACTTGTAAACCTTATTTTTATGGTGGTGAAGGGAAAAAAACATTTCCTCTTGGATGTAGTAGTTCACAAAACACACAAATTATAGTTTTATTTTTCAGAAAGGAAATGGTAAAGGGTGAATAATGATTATTACAATAGAATAAAAAAAGTAAGTATATAACTAATATTTTTTTTGTTACAAATCTATTTAAAAATCATAATTTAGAAATAATAATATAAAATAATGATATTATGTAATTAAAATTATTTATATTGAGCACCTTGAGATTTCCTTGGAAGATCCCTTATAATTGGATTGCATAGGATAATCTCTTGTGACCCAAATATCAATATTGTGAAAGAGTATTATAAGGGAAAACATTAGGTTAGAGTTTCATGATGAAACACAATATTTTGGATTTCCTTGAAGGGGTGGTGAGAGGCCCTTTTTATAAGTGTGTAGAATTTCATTTCTGTAAACATTTCAAATTAATATAAAGGTGGAACATGTGAAATATGTCAAGTGGAACAAAAAAATATGAAATAATTGAGTAAATGGTGATATATGATCAAAAAAATATCAGCCATTAAATTAAAAACATGTTTTTAACACATTTCAAGCCTTTATCCCAAGATTTATTACTTTTAAAATTTTAGTTTTTACCGTGGTAATGATTTTTTTACCTAAGGTAACTTAATATTTATGACTAAAATTAAAGTGGTACCCATTATATAATTTGGAATATCAGATTCTAAATTCTAAATATATTTCAATTCATTCATTTTATAAAAGTGATAAACATTAATTTTAAAATAAAAAATATATAATGTTTTAAAAACAATTTCTGAGAAAATATCAATTATGTTCAAAAATATCAATTATAGTTTTTTAAAATAAATAATTTTAAAAAATATAATTTCACTTACAAAATACATATTTAGTTTTAAATATTTTCCCCCAAAATTAATAATTCATACTTTTATACTAATAATTTCATAAAATTAATATTTTTTATAACAAGAAATTTTGTAATAATTCACCTAAAAATATTTTTTTTGAATAATCCAAAAAGAATAATATTAACCAAATATTATGATTTTGAATACAATTTTTTTTTAAAATTCATATTTCAAATTTATAAATTTAAATTTTAAATAAATAAATGAGGTATAGTGGAAAATATATTTATAGAAAAATTACTTTTTAAGAATATTAAACATTCTCATTTATATTTTGTATTATTTAATAATTAAATTATTGTATTCACTGAAGTTCACATATCTTAATACTAAAAAATCATTATTACTTTAATATTATATCTTATAATACCCCAAATGTTTATCTATAAATTTTAAATTATGATCAATTATAACTTATCAATACTTAAATTATCCACAACTGACATCATATTTTCCAAAGATATCAAAACATTGCACTGATAACAACCATAATGACCCAAACCTAAACATGTTGTAATTTCATCACATAAAGATAATATTTCATTACAAAACATACAAAGGAAATTATATTTTTATAGTTTGAGAGAATTTATATATTACATTAACTAAAAGAACTCAGTTATTTTTCAACAAATGGACATTTTTTCCTTTCCATAATGAGAGAAATTTCTTAATCTATAACAAGTCTTCAAAATATCCAATAAATTCTTGTTATATGATACCCTTTTAGACCCAACTTAAATATTAACTTTATTCATAACATGGGAATTGAAATCCTATTAAAGGGGTGATATTAAATGCTCACTAAGGGTAAATATATGTGATAAAAATAATTTCACAACATGAACAACCAGGTTTAATCCAGAGAGCCACAATACCTCATGAACTCCTCTCCATATGCAAGAGGTTAATGACTAGACGTTATCCTCTAAAACCATCCATTGGTGACTATACCATTAGTTACATGTCCTTGAACAGAAAATAATTAAAAAATAATAATAAATATGCATAAATAGTCTATAATAAATCGATATCAAATGGAATATATGCCATACAACATATTGGTAATCATGCTCCAAATGTGGAAAACCAAACCGAAGCATATAGTGTGCGTTCAATAAAATAAATAAAATTGTGGTTCCCATCTAATTATATCTTGGTACCACTACCATATATACACTATTTTGACCAACCATCATCCATAGGCACCTTTCCCTAGATTGGATCACTCTACATGAAATCAATATGCACATTGAAATTCCTATACATGGTGTGAGTAACAAACTTAATTAGACACCATAAATATGTCCTTATTTTTTTAAAATGTATAACTAGTGCATTATAGGATAACAACAGTTGAAGAAAGCATAAAATACACATAATGAGCACCCATGTACTAACCAAGACATAACAGGCCCCGACCATACTTGCTTCGGCTCCATACTAGAAGGATGGTTAAGATTTAAAAAATTATCAAGAATTGGCCCGAAGTATGATGAAATTTCACTTAGTATTATAGAGGAATTGAGTGTAAATAATACTCAATTCCATATGAAATTTTGTTTTAGAATATTCCAAGGTATCCTAAATTAATAAACTTTCATCTGATCCATAAGGATATCACAGTGCTACCATATGTAGGGATCACTCATCATCTTTATCACATATCATACACACTTCCCTCAAAGGGTATTCATGAAAAAAAGTCACCTATCATGAATACCAATAATAACCACCAATAGAAAGGTAATACACATAACATGATAGTGAATAATAAGACAAGAATAAAATAGCATCACAAGAGTATAATAGCATCATATAACAACATGTGATCATCATCAATCATGATAAAAATATACTCTAGAATACTCATGGAATCATGAATCATAAACTATTATCAAAAGCTACACACACATGCGATCACACTCAAGAATTTAAAATAACCAGATAACATAAGAATTATTCCATGGAAACAAGTGTATAAAAGATACCTAAAAGTTAAAGAACTACTTCCCTCAAGGTTGTTGATGGAGAAAAAACTCAGATATCGAGGAATGTCTATATCAAGTTCCAGTTCATCATAATGGAATTTTTTAATGGAGACACAAGAAAATTACAAGTCATGTTGATCATTTTGGAATATTATACCTTAATAAGTCCATCAATAGAATCAATTCTATGGCACATCAAATAAAGGAACAAAAATTTAGTAAACCCATTATTTATAAAAGAAAAAATCATGAATATGATATTGATTCTTGAAGGGGGCCTTTTGTATAGAAACTATCATTGATCAATAATGAAATCATAAATACAAAATAGATTCAATATGAGAATCTTGATTAAAAATATCTCATGATTTTCATTCTAGATGAATTACCTATAAAAATCATTATTAATGAGAATTATATCTCCAGTCAAAGAAGGTTTTCATTGAAAAGGTGAATCGTCCACCAATGTACTATGGAATACTCAAAAAATTTAGGATATATCATAAATATCCAATGAATAAGAGGTTTATAAATATGATTAATAAATATATACTAGTTTAATGAATGTTTTCAATGGTTCATATCAACCAGATCAATAAAAATTTATTAACAGTATAAACTACCAATCTACAAAGAGATCCTGGAAACATCATTGGAACTTCGTGGAAAACATAGATCTGACATAGATCCATACTTATCTCACAATATTGAAGAAGAAATTAATGTATATCTAAGAATATATTTCCATTATAGCATAACCAGATCATTCTAATGATAAAGGAGTAAGGTGAGATAAATGGAAGATACTTAGAGACTACGAGGGATGCCTTAAATTTAGAATATTTCCATTTGTGTTTAAATTGGGTGTTAATGTAATCCCTCAGCCTTAAAAATTACTTAATCTTGAGATAATTCAAGAATTAACATTGAGGATCTTTTTAGGTTTATAGCTTTAGAGAATTAGGTCATAACACATACATAAAAACTCAAAAATTACAATGTAGTCACTTCTACTCACTATCCATTTTTTCAAAAAACAATTTTTTTTAAAAAGAAACATGTTATCGCTTAATGTTTTAACATAATAACTTTTCCTAGATCCCATAGGTGACTCTATTCTTATTTAATTATTATTATTTTTTTAAAAAAATTGGGATGAGCATAAAAATCTCAGTAAGGGATACACAAAGAAGGAAAACTATTTGTCTTGGGAAAACAGGAAAACAATAAATATTTTATCTAAAAGTAATAGTTTTTACCTTTAGGTAGTAGTATATATACTTCACTGAATATAAGCTCATTTCTTACCATTTTTGTAACCAAAGGATTACCATAAACCCATAGAAATTAACATATAACATATAAAGGTAACTTGGGACATAAACATACTTAAATGGAATAACCAAATGGACAACGCACACACATATCACTAAATTGAATAGCCATAAGGCTGAATTTTATACCCAATGCATTGGATGTTATAAAGTAACCACCCATCATTGGTTTATCATGGAACCACCCATCATTGGATTATCATGTGACCACCCATCATTGGATTATCACGTAACCGACCATCAGATGTCTAAGTACCATTATATATTCATCAAAATAATATATTTCAATTATAAACATTTCAATCATAACATTTCATTTGTAATCACAAGAAATAATTTCAAGATATTGAAATATTCAATCCATTTCAAAAACAATTTAAAATAAAAAGAATAATTTTGAATCAAAGTTTCCCATACCACCTTGAAAATTTTGAAATAAATTTATATTTTAAAACATTCATATTTATATAGATATATTCTTAAAAATAATTTTGAAAACTTGGTAATGAAATATAAGGTTTTATAAGTATAAATATTTAAATAATTTAAAATGATGTTTTAGTTAAAGAGTCCATTTTCCACTTGAGAAAAAATTTAATAAAATTCATTAAAGAATAACATTAAAAAACTTTAAATATCATGAAAATATAATAATTCATGATATAAAATTTCAAAAGGGTTTTATATAAACCTTATAGGTTAATAATGGTGAATAACACCAAGATATGCTTCAATGAAAGGATATTGAGATGAAATCCCTTACAAAGATCATATCCTTTGATTAAGGATAAATTGGTGACATAATTATGTGTGAAAAATATAAATACACCCAATATAAGTGGATATTATGTGTAAAACAATCTAAGGTCATTAAAACATATTCTTGAAAAAAAACCAATGACATGTATATTTAACTCAATGAATTGAGATTGAGTTAAGATTTATCTTACAATGTTTGAATAAATGACATAAGAACATATCAATGTGGTGATTATGTGTAGAAAAAATATATCCACACAATGGGAAATTTAAATTAAAACATAAATAAATAAATAGTGATTCAACAAAAAAATCTTGGCATAATACAATCAACGAAGTATGCATAAAACCCAATGAGTTGAAATTGAGTTTAGAAATTCCCTTATAAAGATCACTTTGTTAATAAAATAGATCGATTATGTGTATTCACTATAAATACACAAAAAAGTATGAATACAAGATAGTATATGAAATTTCATTTATAAAATAATCATATCATGACATAATCAATAATTAGAAGATTAACCCAAAGAATGGAAATTGGGTTAAGAAGTTACCTTACCTTGAGTCTCACTCATCACGTACAATCATTATGTTACTTAATAATAAACTTAGGTTCATTTATACTTTCTTTAGAAACATTTTATAGTTTATTATTACTTTTATATCAATTATTACCATGTTATAAAAATTATATAATTATTTAAGTTCATATCAGACGTTTTGTTGATATTCGGTACGTGAGTCGAAAATGAACTTTTTTTTGATGTAAATTATCCATTTAGTCAAAAGTAAATAATCTTAAAAAAATTATTAATTATTTAAATATCATATATATCCAGTATATATGTATTTATAATCTCTATATTAATTGGGGTTAAGAAATTAAATGCACCATTCTGGGAGACAGTAGGCCGTACGTATGCCTGAACACTACTTTCATTTATTTTTCATATTAAAAGAATAATAATGAAATGATATAAATGTATATTATAATAATAGTAATATATTTATGTAATATATTTATCATAAGATTAATAAAACCATCCATTATACATTCCATGTATAGAATGAACGAGTCATATCACTTTAAGGGGGCGGTAGTCCACACTTGCTCAATTGAAATTATTGTATTTACACATCATGGAAAGCATAAAGGTATGTTGTAAATAAAAATTAAAAAAGAATAGAGAAATTAAAAATATAATATATATCATATATAAATATATTTCCATCATAACGGCCACCGTGAGAGGTGGTAGTAGAAAATTGGACAATCGTCATTTCGTGAGGCAGTAGTTCCCCGTACACAGAAACAATATGTTTGTATCCATTAGATGAAGGTGAATGTAAGTGTAGTTCTAATCCTTCTCATAAAATATTCCTAGTATATTGAGGATACTGGTTTTGTTATATAATAAAATAATAAGAAGATCATAGGGAGTAGATAAGTAAAATAATGGAAAGGAACTTGATAGAAGACGTTACCTCAAAATCGGGTAACACCTTTAGATTTGAGCCAAAATGCTTCCTTGAGTTTCCTTCTTCCCAAGGTAAGGATTCTAGGAGGAAGGGAGGGATGTTGGGAGATTATTTGAGAATAATTTGGATAATAAATGTGGATTTAGAGGTGTGAGTAAGTGGGTATAGGTGGTAGCCTATTCTAAGAGAGAGGAGGGGCACTTTAGGAAAGTCTTGAAATATTATTTTATTATAAATTGATTTTTAGTTTATAATGGTCCCAAAATAATTTATTTCAAAGATAAGATGATTTTTAGTTTCTAATGATCTCATGGTTAAGTACTCGTTCTAATAAATCCCTTATTCTCTAAGACCTCAACCTACACTTTTTGCTCCTTCAAATTAGTCAGCATCACATGGCAGTAGTGTATTAATATGGGCAATTCTCCTAGTAAAATATCTATAAAAAATTTAAATCCTCTATCATGGGAAAGTACAAAAATTTAATCCATAACTATGTTCTAATAGAGATCCACGATTAGATAAAAGTATGAGGGAACTACTATTGATGTCATTAAAGGAGAAAAGTATGTAATTTTTGTTTTGGTCATTATAAGATAGCTCAAGGATAGACCAAATATACCCAATCCTAGTTCCCATTCACTGGTTTTAACTTACTTATCTCCCCTTAGTAAAGTGAAAAAATACCCATCTTTGATAACAATAAATGTGATCTAGGAAGCTCGTTAGTCATTTCATGCTGAAAGTCACAAAAAAATCATTTAATCTCTAGAATCATGATGCCCCACTGATGTCCAGAACCATAAATAGCTATACAACACTGCACAAATACCAAAATATTTTCCAATTTAATGACCAATGGTCTATCAATGGAAAAAAACTCAAATGATAACTTGATCGGTATGTCAAGTCCAGTAATCACTTTTGAAGATATTAACGAATGGGAAACATTGGTAACAAACAATGTAGTAGTTAATGTAGAGGTTTTCAAAACCACACATCTAATATTAGTTGATCCATTAATAACATATATGGGAGTCTAATCCACTTAATATACATTATGTGCCTTAGTTCCATAGACATGTCTCATACATGCATGACCAGTCAGAGTCATCAGAATTTGAGCATGCTATTGAAAAACCCAACCAAATCCCAAGATCATGGATCATGTCTATGCTTCACAAATGTTGAACATTTTCTTTGAATCTATGTAAAAATAAAGCTGGTGATTCCCCATGTTGTTATAAAATAATCACATGGTCTTGGGTATTGTATAGAACATTTAATAATGTCATTACTTCCCATATTTGAATAAATTCGGGTCTCCTTTTAAGGGGAATGATGAATTCATACTATGATCCAACTATATTAGAAAAATCTATTATAAATTACAAGTCTTCCTATTTTTATTACCATATAAGATAATAAATTCCATAGAAGGAGGTCCATTTTCTTGAGCATTGATGTCTAAAGGAAGACCAATTGCTACCCATCTTTAAATAAAATTTTATAAAGGTTATAAGAATAGAGAAACTGGAACAAATGTCAGATAATTGAATATTGTATGAATATAGACTCAATGGGCTCATAAAATAAAATTGAGGCAAGTGTTAAGGTATTTTTCCATTCCTTATAATATTATTTATAACCCTTAATTATCTGATTTACCCTTAACCGTGACAACAAAAAATACTATAGTTACTATTCATATTGAAAAAAAATAAAAGCCCAAATTAAAATTTTTTGGACCCCATGATTTCAAATATGGAATCATTTTTTCCAAATTCAAAACATATACGTGGAATAATTTAATTTAAAACTAAACTAGAAAACATTAACAAAAATGGTTTTTTCAAAAACAATATGCTTTTTAAATATAAAATGGTTTTATAGTAAAATAATGTATAAAATTTATTTCAAAAAATGGATTATTTTAAATAAAAATAAACTCATGAAATTTTAAAACAAATCCAATTTTTTTTTACTTTGTAAACACTTTAAATGAAAATTTTGTTTTCAATAAAAAATTATTTTTCACTATTCACTAAAAAAAATCAATATTTACATATAAATAAATAAAATACACCATAAGATAAATTTATTATGGTTATTTTAAAAAAATATATTTATTTAATGTCGTAAAATTTGTAAAATTTTAGAAAATTAGTTACAGTATTCACTCACAAAAAAGTAATAATAATTAATTTTGAAGAAATCATATTTTTGAAGAGTAAAATAAATTTACTTAAAATTTAATTCTTATTTTATAATAATAAAGAGATACATTTTTATTTATTAGAAAAATTATATATATTTTAAAAATTAGTTAATCCTATTAATTCACCCCATTTTAACGACTAGGTTATTATAGTTAAATTTATATAATAACTTTTTGAGGTTCATTTACGCTCAGTGTTGCATATTTTTTACACTATTGAACATAGTAAATTTTTAAAAAATCATTGGATATTACATTCTCCCACCTAAGAAAATGAATTCTCTTAATTGTTTTAACTTTTTCTCAGTAATCAATGGTTTATATTTTGATATACTTTTTTTTTGAAATCCCAACTCATAAAAAGGGTCAATAAAAATTCCACTTGAAGAGAGAGAAAGGGAAGAATAAATTTCATATGAAATAACCAAAAATTAGGTTTCAAATATACGATTTATATTTTCAACTAGTTTCTCCTGATAAGAAATATCATTCTCCAGTGGTATGATCTATGAGTTTAGTAAATGTTAAGGGTCAGGTTTTTATTTCCTCATGAGAGATACATGGACCATATCATAGACTTGAGAGAGATTTGGAGTAAGTGAAAAGTGATAGGCTACCATCCTGATACAATCAAGAATTTAAAAAGGACCGATATACCTAGGGTTTAGTTTCACTTTCTTCTTGAATCTCAAAACTTTATTAGAGGGTGAGTTTCATAGAAAAAACGTTTCACCAAATTCAAATTCTAGATCACAACTTCAGTTAACCGCATAACTTTTCTTCCAACTTTGATATTCCTTTATATACTACTGAATGGTTCTAACCTTCTCGACCATTTTTTAGTGATCTTAAGTCCCAATATACACTACTAAAAATATGCCCTTTATCAATGCTAAAAAGGGCCTTTAACAGTGCTAGGAAAAGCGCTATTAAAGTCGGGGAAGATAAAGGGGTCCTATATCAGTGCTTCCTTTATTAGTGCTTTTATTTTAGCACTCACAAAGGACCTATTTATCAGCGATTTTAAAAAAGCGCTGATAAAAGTTAAAAAATTTTAAAAAAAATTTAAAAAATTAAAAAAAATTAAAAAAAAATTAAAAAAAATTAAAAAAATCATGCCATCTGTGGGGGGGGGGGGCTTTTATAGCACTTGATCCCCCCTTTTAATAGTGCTTTTTAGCCCCTCCAACGCCCGCACGCACCCCCTCCACCCTTTATCAGCACTAGCCCCCAACATCCACCCCCATGCGCGCGCCTCTGCCTCTAGCAGGTTTTGAACTCGAGACCCCCCCCTGCGCGCCTAAGCCCTTACCACTACTCTATTTTGATTTTTTTGCTATTTAATGATATATCTCTCTTTCTCTCTATATATATATAGTTATATTTATTCGTATAGTAATATATATTTATATAGTTATATTAATATATATATAGATATATTAATATATATAGTGATATTAATATATATATATAGTTATATTAATATATATCTCTATTTATATATATATATATAGTTATATTTATTCGTATAGTAATATATATATATATATATTTATATATATATAGTTATATTAATATATATTTCTATTTATGTATATATATTTAGTTATATTTATTCGTATAGTAATATATATTTATATTAATATACACATATATATAATTATATGAATATATATATTTATAGTGATATGAATATATATATTTATAGTGATATTAATATATATATATATATAGTAATATTAATATATATATATAGTAATATTAATATATATATAGTTATATTAATATATATATATAGCTAGATTAATATATATATAGTTATATTAATATATAGTAGTTATATAAATATTAATATATTGGTATTTTAAATAAAATTGATATTAGTTATTATTTAGATAGATCTAATATATCTTATATGTAAATATGTTTAATTATTTATTTTAAAAATTTAATTTTTAGGTGTGAATATATAAAAAATATGTACATATAGTTATATATTTGATTATAAATAGTAGTGAATTATAAAAAACGATAAAATTTCAAAGAAATAATATCAATATGAATGTAATACCTTGTAATAAATTCATTCCCCACCAAAAAAGCCAATAATACCCCCTCAAACGAGGATGAAAACCCACAAAATGTTAAAAAATATGGGTACGCCGACTAAAAACTCAGTTTTGGAGGCCTTCTGGGCCTCTTTTGGCCTCGAAAAATGATTGACCGAGGCTCCCACAAGTGAAAATGACATAGAGCTCGTCACAGGCTTCAATTTGATATGTGGTAGAGCTCAAACAGACACCCATATCAAAAGTTATAGCCGTTTGAAGTTTGAGTTGCGTTTTCAACTTATTTTGGATCTTTTTTTAATTTTTTTAATTTTTTTAGTCTTAAAATTGTTATTAAATGACTACTACTCCATAATAATTAGCAAATTATTAATTAAAAATATTTTTTTAATTTTTTAAGAAGCCATTTTCACTAAATATCTTATATATTAAATATATTAAGTGTTAATGTGCATTTATACTTTTCTAAAACATATTTAAAAATTATATATTATATATATATCAATATAACTATATTTTTATACTAATATATTAATATATTTTTTTTTTATTTTTTTTGAATTCGACCCTTTATCAATGCCTTTTCTTTAGCGCTGATAGGGGGGGGGGGTGGGGGCGCTGAGAAAAACTGTTTTTGTGGTAGTGATATTTTTTTCTCCAACCTCATTCCTGCGTGTTGGATATATACATTTCATACCATAGAGGGATTCATAAGGTTCCATCTGAATGATTCAGGGAAATATAATATTGTAAGAAAAATCAACTAGAGGAAGGAGTTGATCACAACCACCCTTGAAATCTAGAGAACGAGATCTCAACATATCCTCTAGGGTTTGAATTGTTCTTTTAGAATGAAATAATTTATGAGGATGATAAGCAGTTCTAAAACAAAATTCTACATTACGTTATTTCTGAATAATTATTTAGATTTTAGAGGTGAACCTCAGATCCCGGTCTGATATAATAGAATGTGGTACTCCATGAAACCTTACAACTCCCTTAATGTATATCATGGCAACATGATCTAGAGAGAATTATTCTCTTATAGTGATGAAGTAAACTGACATAGTAAGGTGATAAAATACCACTGATATAGAATAAAATTCCTTAAAGGTTTTGGGTAGTCCAATGACAAAATTCATTGTGATTTTCTCCCATTTCCATTATGGAATTGGTAATGGATGGAAAATCCCCTTTGATATTTTCCTAAAAGCCCTAACTTGTTAGCATACCAAGGGTCAAGACACAAACTATGCGATATCTATCTTTATTACATCCCACCAAAATAATTATTTCAAGTCCCTATACATCTTCATACATCTATAGTGAAAATAGAATTAAGAACTATGAGCTTCCTCTAACAACTCCATGAAATCTGTAATGGAAGGAACACATACCCGATTCCTGAAACTTATCATTCCATACTGATCATGGTTAAACTCAAGAACATTTATAACATTCTTTTATATCTCTACATCTTCCCTATATGCATCCTTAATCTTCACTATGATAGACAGTTGAACATTCATTTGAGAAAAAATAAGAATTTTTCCCTTCCTTCAAGATTTCAAGATGCATCCTTTGCAAATCCAGAAATATTTGATCATTTTTATCCTCATTATTGATAATCCAGCACGATCCTTTTAGCTTAAATCATTGGCCACCTTGTTTCGTTTCCCAGGGAGATAATTTATTGAGTTTTCGTAGACCTTTATCAACTCAAACCATCTTCTCGGGTGCATGTTCAAATCCTTCTCTGCTAACTCGAAATCATGATTTTGGTAATTTTTTTCATAGATCTTCAACTATAATGAGGAATAAGAAATAACCATGTTATTCTGAATAATAACACACCCCAATGACTTTTTGGAAGCATCACTATAGATTAAAAATCCTTCTCCACTATATGGTAATGTACGCACCTGTGCACTGATTAACCTTATATTCAGTTCCTTGAAATTTTCCTTACATTCATCTGTCCAGAGGAATTTGACACCCTTCCAAGTTAACTTGGTTAGAGGATTATATTTTCATGAGAAATTATCCAAAAACCTTACATAATATCCATCTAAAACAAGAATTATATGGATCCTAGTCATCGTTATTGGTCTTGGCCAACATTTAATAGCCTCCATCTTTGTTGGATCTACTGCTATACCATCTCTTTAGATTATGTGACCCAAAAATGAAACCTTTTGCAACTAAAATTACCACTTCCTAAAATTTTCATATAAATTATCATTACTTAGGTTATTTAGTACAATTATTAAGGGATATTTATACTCTTCCTTTCTATTTGAATAGATATGAATATAATATATAATGTCTGTGAAAAACTGATCGAAGTAATCTCTAGAGACTCTATTCATTAAATCTATAAAGATAACAGGGGAATTAGTAAGAAAAAACGGAATCACTATATATTTATAGTGTCTATACATTGTACGGAATGTTGTATTGTACATATTGTCCTTATTGACCTTGAATTGATGATATCCAGAAAGAAGGTCAATCTTGGAAAATTATTAAGCTTCACACAGTTGATCAAACAAGTCATCAACATGGGGAAGAGGATACTTGTTCTTGATTGTGTTCTTGTTCAACTACTGATAATCAATACAGTGTCACACTGATCCATATATATTTTTCACAAAAAGAACTAGTGCACCCTAAGGTGATACAATTGGATGAATGAATCCCTTATCAAGGTTTTCTTGGAGTATCTTCTTCAATTCTTGTAACAAAATTATGGACATTATATAAGGATACTTTGATATTAATGTTGGACAAGCTATAAGTTCTATTGAGAAATTGACTTTACATTTTGGTGTAATACTAGGAAACTCTTCTGGAAAGACATCCAAAAAAATCATGAACAACAATCATATCATTGACGTCGATTTTCTACCTAAAAATTTGAGATAAAAACCCCTTTTTAATGGGAATTAAAACCGATACACTGGATTTAATCTCCATTAGAAGTTTATGTTGATCAACACATGTATGGATGATCATAGGAAGGTTTTAAATATCAAATTAAACATCCATTACATAACAATTGATGTGGTATTTATGCATATAAATCCAATCCATGCCAAATATGACTTCAGATTCAACTAAATGAAGAATTTAAAGTTTTGGAGGAAGCACTTTACTGAAAAATTCAACCGGAGAGGAATCATATAATTTGGATGAAATCATCATACTATTATGGGTTTACAAAGGTAATTACACATATAATATTTTTTATGGAATATTAACACCCTTAGAAAATTCTTTAGATGTGAAAGAGTGGGTAGATCGTGAATGAAATAAGACATTAGTAGTCCTAGATTCAATAGTAAGTCGAAGAACTCATCATAAATAGTGATTTCATGATATTTCCCCTTGTGACTCATCTTAAGAGGTTTTTGATGTTGATCATCATTAGTAACCCTTGGGTTTGGGAAGTGGTTAGAATAATGCCCATTCTTCTTACACTCGTAGCACTGAATTGTGGAAGGTTCATTCTATGTAAATTTTTCAACATTAGAATTTTGATCTAACCTCTTCCAATAATTTTGACAATAAATTAATCGGTAAAATTACTTTATACACTTTAAAATTTTAATTGACCCCTTAAGAAAAATTCCTCCATGCTTATTCCCACATTTATAGCATAAAGGAAAACTAATCTTCTTTTCTCTATGGTTTTTTGAGTTTCCATTAAACTCCATATTCTTTTTATTGTCAAAACTATGAGGTTGATACATAACTCAAACCTCAATTTCAACCTTCATTTTACAATGCACAATCTCTACATAGCTACTAAATTATAATATAGACAATACCCTTCCGTGACTTGGATTTAATCCAATAAAGAACCCAGAAAATTTACGTTTGGGTTTGATGATAATTCTTGGAGTTTACCTCAGAAGACTCATGAAATTATCTATACATGTACCAATAGATTCATCATCCCTTTTCTTCAACTTGTGGAACTATTTCTCCATCATGGTACGAAGAATCCAAGGAAATTACTTATTGAAAAATATGTTCTTGAACTCAGCCTGTTCCATGGATTCAATTTAATCATGATTCCTTGTATTCTTAATTAGATATCACCACAAGTTCGATTCCACTTCTAAAAGATAAAAATATAGAATAATTTTCTCATGTTACAAACATTGGAGGATGGAAAATACCATATTGGTGGTACTGGTCCATTGTTCATCCACATGTGGATTAAAAGACCTCATGAAAAAGGCATTTGTTTCCTCATGGAGGACTAAATAGAGTGCTTTTCCCTCCTTTTCTCATTTGGGAGTCCACCATGATTCATAGATTGGGAAATCTATGTGATCATAATAATAAGTTTTTTCATTATAGCTCCCATATCATTCTATTGTTCAGGAGGATAATCATTGAATTATCCATCATAATCACCATTAACGTGGTTCCTTCAGGTTCCATCTATTTACTAAAACCAAAAATCATAGAGTAGGAAACAATTATCATATAAAAGAACCACATAATCATGAAATTTGACTTATAGGATGTCTATGTTATGAAACCCTCCTTAATCTATGAAACCATAGGTTTATTGTAGGTTATTCATAACCAACTTGTATTGAAATCCTTTATAATATTTTTTTTGAAGAGTTTTTTAATTCCCAAAAGCATATCCCCTAGGATTGTTAGACCATGTGTATAGCAATACCCATTTTCTTGTACTAGATTACCCCGAGTTAGGCCCATGACATCTTGTCAAAGTTTTTACCCCTAGGTACATCTATCCCAAAGCCACATCGACTTGTATTATCCAGATAGGGATGTCTTTATATGAAACCACTCACTTTATCCTTCACCAAAATTCGAATACATATTTCTATACTTTTCTTTATCCTTAAACTTATCCTTATACATTTCCTAAGGGTTATCACTAAGGTTTTCTCATCCTATAATCCAATGGTTAACTAAAACATTTCTCTGATAACAACTATATAAGTCCTCAATTATCATACATTAACATTAAAAAACTTTTGAAGAATAATTAAAACATTATACAAATAAACTCACAAATACCATATTATTATTGTGGCTTTGGAAGAATTAAAACATAAAAACTATTAAATAAATTAGCTACATCATCTCCCACCAGGTTCTTCCTAACTAGAACCCTTCTTAGACACATCAAACATAATATATATCTTTATAAACTGGGAGAATGTAACATAAAAAGGGGTGAGATCAGAAGATCAGTAAAGGTAAAAAAGGGATATATTTTGAATAATCATGAGAATAAGGGTATGAGAACATGATCATGAAAATAGAAGTGCACACCCTACATATCAAATATTATAAACCTGAATCTTGTTATAAATCAGGATAGTTCATAAGAAATGAATCATAAGGAAATAAAGAACATAATCCATGAAATTATAACATAGGAAAAAATGGAATTATTTTATGTTAAATCGAATATGTAGATGTATATGTATATTAGATGGAACAATACAAGAGGGGGGTGAATTGTATGTTTTAAAAACTTTGTGTTTAAACAAAAATTAGTTTAAATGATCTTAAACTAATAAAATTCACAACCAAAACTAATAGCCAAAATTGTATTGAATATAAAGGTATGATATGATGTAATACTATAAGAAAAGTAAAGAAATTGTATTCAAGATGAATAAAATAATCAGAGTAATACAATAGTGGAGGATTCTACCATAAATCGTATAGAACCAATTGATACAATATGTAATAATATGAATGTAATTGAAACAATTATGAATGAATATTGAATGAAGAAAAGAAAACAATACAATTCCCTTTCTTAAAACAAACAACAGCGGAAATTTAAAAGTATTACAATTCTTTTGACCCAAAGAGAAGGGTTATCCTACCACCTAGGATAAGAGGTCTGTCTTACCACCACCTTGGTAATCCCTCAATATGACGATCGGTACGTCTGTCTTGCTATCCCCGAAAGCCCTCGATTTTGTAGGTAATCGGAACCTCTATCTTTCAATCACTTGAAAGCCCTCGATATGATGATCGGTAGAACCGTATGCCTATCCCTAGAAGCCCTCGATCTTTATCACTTGATCGGATGCACAAAGAAAAACAAAGAACTTATATAAATACAAAAAATAAGAATGAGTCGTTCACGTTTTGTAATCTCAAGGCTTTCGCACGAAGCAGGAGAGAAGTCACATCGTATCTCTCTAGAACATGATAATAGAAAAGCCTCACACACATGTGTGTCTTTTTGGCTTCAAATGACCTCCTATTTATAGGCCTCTGGTTCCAATGGTCATATTTCCTCCAACAGTCATATTTCTACGAAAAACTCAGAGGGACTTGGACACCTGGCATTATAACAGTCATATTAAAACATAAAACACGACATCATTTTGATTAGTTTATAACTAACTCAATGACATCATTTTGGTTAAAACAAAAGATATATGAGGATTATAAACATGAGTACGATTAATATGAAACATATTTTTTACTACGAACCAAAACAAGCAAGTAATGAAAGAAAAGAATGAGTACTATAAGTATTAATGTGTAATGTTTTGAAACGATACAAAGTGAGTAGATTTATAATACTTAGTACAATTAACATAGTCAATACAATTTCCAGTCAGTACAAAAATTATAGTCAGTATGATCAGCATGGTTAGTACGATCAGCATGGTCAGTACGATCAGCATGGTCAGTACGATCAGCATGGTCAGTACGATCAGCATGGTCAGTATGATCAGTATGGTCAGTACGATCAGCATGTTCAGTAAGATCAGCATGGTCAGTACGATCAACATGGTCAGTATGATAAACATGGTCAGTACGGTCAGCATGATCAATACGATAAGCATGGTAAAATACATTTGTGATTTCCAAAACAAGATATAAAAGTAAAAAAGAAAACTTTTGACATAACATTTTAGACACCTAAGAATATAAAAGGGTTTATATATTAGTCAAGGCATTTCTGATGAGGTCTTCTTAGTGGAAAAAGTCCTTTACTGAATTGGGTAGACACCCCATTCCAACCATTTATTACTTAACTGAGTTAAATCCTAATTCCTACCCTATAATATTAAATCGAGTTCATTTATCATTCTATTCATGCCTATATCATGATATATAAATCCTTACCTAATTCTTTGAAGGGTGATATAGGTCCCACCCATCTCATAATAAAATCATACATACATGTTCCATAAGATCATAAATAATAATATCATAATCCATGAAATAAAATGGCTATTATAAATAGGTAATCATATCATAATATGTGAAAAGTAAGGTTTCATAATCATTTCATTGTAAATATAACCAACAAATATAAGTGGGTTTATAAATCCTATAACCCCTAAAGGAGAAATGCGTTTCATAAACATCATTCCATCAAAACATAAACCATTTATATAAATAATATGAATGTAAACATTGAGTAATTTCCCCATAAAGTCATGAGTAACCCCAAAAGATGTTTTCTTAGATGGTAAATAATTCTTAAATATCTAATAAAAACATTTCTTGAGGAAAATATCCTTTATTCTTTGAAAAATTCTTTTTAAAACATAAAACATTTTAAAAACATTTTTCATTGAAAATAACTTTTAAAAATTATATAAGAAACATTGAAAACAATAAAACATTTTTAAAATAATTTTTCTTTTAAAATTACCATCTAGGATCATTTTAAAACATTTTTGAAAACATTTTTTAAAACATGGGTTTTAAAATTAAACAAATTTCCGACCGAAGAGAGAAATACCATCAGAATTTCCAATTTTTTTTCATATTTATCTTAGGTACCCAAGAGTGGAAAAAAGGTACTGATACATGGATATATCTTTAAAAAAATAGTATAAGGAAAATAATGATGGATATTGAGATTTATATCAAAATATTTCATCAAATAATCATAATCATTAACAATATCAAAAAGAAATGAGATTCTTTGAATAAAATATTACTCCTTGGCTACTTGGGATCGCAATCTCCATGTAAGAGAAGAAAATTAAATTAATCTTAAAGTATCATTTATAGAATTATATTAATGATATAACATGTAAATTGAATTATATATACCACAAAAAATAATTTATTTTCATAACAAAACATGAGTCACAAAGAAGAAAAATTGAGACAAAACTAGTTTATCAATTTGGTATCTTTTGAATCTTAAAGCCCATGAAAGAAATATCATAAAATGGATATCTATATAAAAATAAATTTAGATTTAATAATAATTTAATATATCTAGGGGTATTATACACACCATAAAAAAGTAATGGGTGGTGAATAAATCATGTATCTCACATAAATAAAAAGTGAGACAAAATTCCCTTACCACGTGTCTTGATACTCATCGTACTCGTAAAAAAATCCTCTATAATAAATATAATTTGATTATAAATCTATTAAATAACCATATTTTTATATCTAATATCATATATGGTTTTATTATGAATTTATATTATCTTCTTGTTAACAATTCTTTGTTAAAGTTTCACTTTAGGAAATATTCTCGTTGTTTTTCTCATGTCTTTTAATTTTTTATATATCATTCCTTATAATTAAATCACAATTTACAGAATATATGTAATTATATAAATATGAATTATATTAATTATATTTGTATTATAATAACAAATATAATATATAGTTATTAAATGTAATACACTATTCATGGAGACAGTAAGTCGTACGTACGCAAGAACGCTGTTTGAGTTTTTATTATCACATTAAAATAAATAAAGAAAATGAAATTTGTTAATATATATAAATATATTTATAAATATTTCATTAATAAATTATAATTATTATATCATATAATTTTATCAAAACCATCCTTAATACATTCCATGTTGTTTGTGAACAAATCACATTACTTTGAGTCGGCAGTAGTCCACACTTCCTCAAAAGAAATTATTGTATTTATTCCAAAGAAAAAGTATAAATATATGTGTTTTAAAAGTATTAAATAATATTAAGGAAATAATAAATAAATTATATAACATATATAAATATATTATACATTAAAATATCAACCATGAGAGGTAGTAAAGGAAAAATGAACAATCATGGTTTCGTGAGGCGGTAGTTCTCCGTACACGTAAACAATATGTTTCTTACCCATTAGATAGAGGTGTGTTTAATTATAGGTCATATACTTAGAATAAAAACATAATAGAATAATTATGATACTGTTTTTTTCATAAAATAATATAATGAAGATAGTGGAGGGGGTAGAGAAAAAAATAATAGAAAGGAGTTTGAGAGAAGGCGTTACCTATTAATTGGGTAACACCTTTTTGTTTCTGATGAAAGGCTTCCTTATAAAACTTAAGAACCGAAGGGATGATTTTTGGGAGTATTTTTGAGCATATATTTTCTGAACCTAACATATTTGATAGGTGTAAGGAAGTGGAGGAGAGGAGGCCTTTTTATAATGGAGGAGGAGTGGCACTCTGGGAAATATTTGGAAAAGGAATTCCACCCACGTTTTTCCCATTAAATGTGGCTCCCATAATAGAAAAAAATATATAAAATGGAGGATAGGGTCTAAATATTTCTATAAAATGTCTATAGGAAAAGTTTTTAGGTCATTTTGGGTCTTAGATTTAAGGTTTAGTATTAAGTTCAACTTAATTTTACCTTAATCGATGTAATTAATTTTAGTTACATTCTCCAAAAATTTTGTTCAAAAACTATTTTAACCTTATTAGAAATTATATATTATTATGATTAAAAATATTTAATCAATTTGACCAAATTCCAATTACATAAGTGGACGATGTTAATTTAAAATTAATCACACAATTGGGTTCACAATGTAGGGTTTTAAAGTAAAAACATTCAAAAGTTTGCTATGTTTTTATACCTAAGTGCAAAGTGAAATTGATATCAATGAACTACATTGTATTAAATGATAAAAATATTTTCTAATCAAACTTTTAAACCAATTTAAAATATAGTTTATCCTTATAAATAAATTATATTAAAAAATAGTTTTGAATTAAAATTCAATGTTTTTTACTATGCATATTACTAATTTTAATGGTTAGGTTATAATTATCTATTTTAAATAATTATTAAAATAAAATGATGTTTCATAGAAACTCAGTGTTGTGTGTAACATGTTCCAATATGGGGTTTTGTGTAACATGTTCCAAGTCAATCTTCTCTGAAATGTACACTGATTCGATTATGTGTGAAATATATATTTTATATAGTATATTATAAGGCATAAAAAAAATTAATTTATCCGAGAAAAAAAGGTCCATAAAAAATTAGGTTGTTACATATTATATGTGTTTTTTTCAGGATTATGTGGTTTAAAACTATTATTTATGTTTCTTAATCTATGTTTTTTGGTTTTATCCAATGAAAAGAACCTAACGGAACTACATCAATGCTGATTGTGATGGAAAATAAAATGATTGTTCTCCTAAGCATATGTATGTTAAGGGAGATGAAATGAAATATCTCATGGATATGATCACTCTACTTTATCATGATATGAATCATTCTGGACTTAAAAATGAGAATAGGAGGGAAGAACATTCTATTGAGTCCATCATGATGCAACATCCACCATCGTTCAGATGGTCTTTTGATCCACATGTTGTTGAACAATAGATCGATACCAATTAAACGATATTATCCATTATCCAATGTTTGGAACATGTGAAGGTCATTCTGGATTTTTATGAGCTATAAGGTGAAGAAGACGAGTGGTGGAATCTAATCAAGACTAAGAGGCAACAAGAAAATTTGAATTTATGTATTGGGATGAGTCCAAGGACTTATTTTTTGACAACTACTTTCCTAGGAATCTTTTTACAAATATAGAGAAAGAGTTACCTGAGTTAAAAAAAAGAGATGATGAATTTGTAGGTATCTATGAGGATAATTTCAGAAGGATTTTAAGGAACTATTCTAGAATTATCATCCTACCCAAATGTAAAGTTGATAGGTTCTTCAGTAGATAAAATCCATGTCTCGGAAGGGAGTTGGATATAAGAGACTTTTTTATCTATGGAGATATTGTGTGTTGTGAAATAAAGGTTGAAATAGAGGTTGGAGTTATATATCAATCTCGTAGTTTTGACTAAAAAGTAAAATTAAGTTTAAAGGAAAATATAAATACCATGATGAGAAGAATATGATCTTTCCTTTATGATCTAAGTGTGGAGAGAAGCATGAAGGATGTTTTCTTAAGGGGTATAATAAATGTTTTAAGTGTGTGAAAGGCGATCATTGGGAATTTGATTGAAAAATTAATGGGAATAAGTTATCAAATAATGTTAATGGAGAGAAAACTAGACATAATGACCCCCCCACATTAGTGATACAAGTGTAAGGGGAGTGCACATGTTGATAACTACTTCCCCTACCCGAGGGTTGGTGATGGTGATCAACATCAGAAACCTCTTAAACATGGGGATAAGGGGAAATATCATGGAATCAATATATTTGATGGGGGGTGTGATAACTACATGGTGAAAGGTAAACTTATCATCCACTCTAGAACTGTTAATATCTTATTTGAATTAGGATTTACCCACTCTTTCAAATCTAAATAATTTTCAAAGGGTATTAAGATTCCTACCAAATAATTAGATGTGTAATTAGTAGCGTAAACCAATAATTGGGTGATGATTTCATCTCAAGTCTATGAATAAATTCTAGTTAATGTTTAGGGGAATGTTCTTCCTACAAATATTTTCATTCTTCCTTTGGTTTTATTTGATATCATCTTAGGTATGGATTGGATTTCTGTTTATAAATCCCACATAAATTTTCAAGGAAGGGAAGTTATGTTTTTATATTTCAAACCAACCTATGATCGTATAACAATGTGACGATATATATGAACTTTATATCTTCATTAAATCCTTTGTATGACTCTTAATTCCATTTTATAAGGGGTTTCAATCTCAATTAGTTGGGGATAAAATCAATATCAATGATATTTCTATTATTTGGGACTTTGTGGATGACTTTATAGAAGTGTTTCCTTTCCTTCCACCAAATAGTTATGTTATGTTCTTGAAAGAGATTATACATGGTTCCACACAAATTTCTAATACTCCCTATAGATTGTAACTAGTTGGGTTTTAGTAATTAAAGAAGTAACTCCAAGAAAAACTTTTTAAGAGATTAAATTAGACAAGTGTTTCACCTTGGGGTGAAAATATTCTTTTTGTGAAAAAGAAATATGAATCAACAAAAATATGCATTGATTATTAGAAGTTTAAAAAGATCATCATCAAGAAAAAGTATCATTTTCCCTATATTGATGACTTGTTTGATCAAATACATGGAGTTCAGTAATTTTCCAATATTGACCTTTGTTCTAGATATCATCAATTCATGGTCAAGAAAGAGGATATACCCAAGACAGAATTATGTAAAAGGTATGGACACTATGAATATATAGTGATGACTTTTGGTCTTACTAATTCTCCTACTATCTTCTTAGATTTGATTAATGGAGTATTTAGAGATTACCTTGATTAGTTTGTGGTAGTCTTTAATATGATATTCTTATCTATTCAAAGAGTAAGGAAGAAAATGAAGACCACATGATAAATGTACTAAAGACCATAAGTAAGGAAATTTTTTAAGAAAGATTTATAAAATGTGAATTTTGGATGAAAAATGTTTCATTTTTGGGTCACTTAATTTCAATAGATGGTGTTGTAGTAGATCCATAAAAGGTGGAGGCTATTGAATATTGGCCTAAACCAACAACAATGACCAAGATCTATAGTTTTCTTGGTTTAGATTGATATTATTAATGGTTTGTGGAGAATTTCTCATGATTATCTAATCTTATGACCAAGTTAACTCAGAGGGGTTCCAAGATCCTCTAGATAGATGAATGTGAGGTAAATTTCATGTAACTATAGAAATGGTTATTTAGTGCACCTATACTTACATTAAACTATAGTTGATAAGTGTTTCTAATCTATAGTGATTCATCAAAAAAAGGTATTGAGACATATTCTTATGCATAATAACATGATCATATCCTATGCCTCGTGACCATTGATTATTCATGAGAAAAATTACCCAACACATGATTTGAAGTTAGCTGGAATATTTTTTACATTAATGATACTGATGCATTATCAATATAGAGAAAAGTGGGATATATATTCTGATCATAAAAGTATAAAATATATATTCACTCAGAAGGAGTTGAACATGAACCAAATAATATGGTTAGATATGATAAAAGATTATGATTTCTCAATACATTACTGGACCAAGAAAGAGAACAATGTGGCCGATGCTTTGATTCGAAAGGATCATTCTATCTTATCCATGATGAGAATTTTAAAAGATCCAATATTTCTAAAATTTCAAAGGATGAATATGGAAATATTTAAGTTAGGGGAATAATCTTATCATGCTCAATTGAATGTTCAACCCTATATTCAAGTGATGATTAAAGAAGAATAGAAAGAAGATGTTGAGCTATAAAAGAAGGTTAGAAATGTTCTTGAGTTTAACATTGGCCAGAATAGAATGATAAGGTTATTTAACCGTGTATGAATTCCTTCCATACCATATTTTAAGGATCTATAAGAGGAATCTCATAGTTATTAATTCTATATTAATCATGGAAGTAGAAATATGTATTCAAATTTTAAGGAATACTTATGGTTGGATGGAATGGAGAGGGATACATAAAAGTTTGTTTATCAGTTCTTATAATTCTAGAATGTTAAGGCTAAAAGAAAAAATTCTAAGGGTTTGTTGAATCCATTACCCATACTAGAATGGTAATGGGTGAACATCACTATGGATTTTGTTGTTGGACTCCCCAAAACCTATAGGGTTTAATTTTATATGGGTGGTAGTTGATCACCATACTAATTCAACAAACTTTATTACTTTCATATAAGACTTCTCTCTAGATCAACCTGGTACAATATACGTGAAAGAAGTGGTAAGGTTTTATGGAGTACCAAACTCTATTGTATTATATTGGGATCTGAGGATTGCCTCAAAATCTTGGTGATATTTTTATCCAACACTTTATAAAGAATTATGTTTCAACACTTCTTATCATCCTCAGAGGGTTGGTCAGTATGAAAAAAACAATTTAAACCCTAGTGGAAATGTTGATATATTATTATTTAGATTTAAAAGGTGGTTGGGTTCACCACCTTCCTATATTTGAGTTTTCTTACAACAATAGATTTCACTCAAACATTAAAATGGCTCCTTATAAATCCATATATGGGAAGAAGTGTAGAGATACAATGTGTTGTGATAAAGTTATGTAATGGAAGCTATTGGGACCTAAGATAGCTGAAAAATGGAAGAGAAGGTTAGATACATTCAACAATATATCAAGGAATATCAAATTCAGTAGAAACATTAAGCTGATAACTATTAGCGTGGTATAGAATTTTATGTTCGTGAGAAGGTGCTTCTCTGAATATCTCCTTAGAAGATGTTTATGATATTAGAAATAAAGGGAAATAAATCCCAAGTTATATCAGTCCCTTTGATTTCATTATTGTATTAGTATGGTTTCCAATCGCTTGGAACATCCTATAAATATCTATCAAGTTCACAATGTGTTAAATGTATATCTCTTGATGAAGTACATTCCTAAACCTTGACATGTTGTGAACTCAGAGGTCATACCTGTCATGAACCAGCCCAAGTTGATCCTAAACCGGTCACCTAGGCTAGCCGTGGCAAGTCCCAAGAGGTGTTCCCGATCCTCCCAGGATGGATAAAAGCACCAAGGGAATCAATAGAGTACACAAGTGAAGGATTTCACCCATATATAAACAATCAAACAAACAACGAAAAGAAATGGATTTCCCAAAATACATTTATATAAAAATTGAACTGAACATTATTTGTACAAGAAACTGAATATACAATTCAACTGACCAAACCTAATAACCCACTAACTCCATGTGACCCAGCTGGCCACCCTCCAACACAATGATCACACGTCACCCAAGGTGATCGAACTCAAGTTAAAACCTACACAAGGGCTAAAAAAAGAAGTAGAATATAGGCGTGAGTATTAGAACATAGTAGGTTAACCCTATATTCAATTCCCCATCCACATCCTTTAAAATAAAAGAAAATTCAATTTCAAGTTTTAAATACAAATATAAATGTGTGTTTTCCAAATGAGGTCCCACGCTATAAAAAAATTACCAAAAAAATACTTTCATGTTTTATAAACCTGAATGCTAGTAACAATTTTCAATGAGGTTCAACTTCAAAATGAAACTAGATTTCAAGAGGTCTAATTTAAAGAATGTACACATTTAAATAAATCACACAAACTGCTAAATTTACCAACCAAACACACTATATGTCAATGGTGAGTACAAAATATCTAATGAGCACAAGTCACGGGAACACCCCTAGGCACTAATTAGCTGTGAGCCCTAGGTACCTCGTATCTCAGTGAAAGAAACCATAATAAATATCCATTCTCATGCACAAGAGACACTAGTAGGGAGAATACTCATAACCTAGTGGCCCCCCAATAACATCATCATCATATTTTTGTTAGTTTTGTCATCGTCAAACTTGCTACGTGAAACAGAGGCAAAACCCCACGGAATAACTAGCATACAAGTACACGTCCGCCCACCAAGATACTTGGGATTCCCTTTAGTTCTCAATCAAGTTACACATATTATTAACTAAACTTTACACATAAAAATTACATTACCAAACCATAAACACAAAAACATCCCGCAAACATTCTTCACTTTTCTTTCACGAATCAATAAACCACTAAAAATATTCGTAAAATAATTTCAAGGAGTATAACGAGGCCTTGCACAAAAAATGTAACACCCGAGACTTTTATGTTATATAAATCATCAAAGGAATCTTTTTCTACACAACACTTTCTTGGCTTGCTTTACACGCAATCGCGACCTTCCTTGATAGCTTGCGTCATACGCAATACCGAGTTTCACTAAACAACAATATGCTATTAAAACTAGCCGTTATGAATAGTAATAACCACTTTTTAAAATTTTATAAATTTTATTTTTCAAAATGGACTTCATTTTTGGACTCAGAATATCGAAATTATCCTAGGGTGAAATTTTGGTATTTTTCTGAAAACTTTCAATTTTTGATTAATAGTGAAACCACTAAGTGGTAGGTTAAAAACTGAATTTTGCATAAAACTTAATTTTACCGCTTCTGTGAATGGAATTTCGAAAATCCGACAGACACGGTTGATATCAGTAAGTAAAATGTGGTTCAATGAGATAAAAATAATTTTTTGGTGAATAGTAACTTTTTACGATTTTTATCGCGGTTAATAGTAAATAGGGTAACTAAGGGTAAATATGATATCAATATTACCCTAACACATGTCCTAATTCTATTGGACAGGTGTAATTCGACCAAAAACAAACTTAGGAATAAAATATGACCATTTAGGCCCACTTGGATTAGATTAGGACATTTATTATTAATTTATTTAAAGAAGGGTTAAAATAGTTAAAATCAAAGTTTAATAAGTAAATCATTTTTAATATGCGGTTATACATAATATAAATTAAATTGTAAATACTCATTAGAAAGATAAAAAGATTTCCTACATGATTATATTTTATTTGTAATTTTTAGACATCAAATAATATAATTTATTTATGACACAAAGATGATGCAGTAATTATCTTATTAATGAAATATTGACAAAATTGATAATATAAATACAAAAATAAATGTAATTTAAGACTTTTTATGAATTACACTAATTTTCTAGGTTACTATGATATATTAGTGTTGATTTAATCAACTTGGTTAGAACATATAATTCTGTTATGACTTTCACAAAAATCATATATCAAATAGTGTCAAAATTGACACAAAATAGTTTTTAAATAAAATATTATATTATTAATTGTTATTTTATTCCTAAAAATCTAAGGTTCGGCCAAATGACTTGGATAAGGATATATATATTAATAATAAACAATTTGGGGTTCTTTTGACATGTTATAGTAAGTGTATTAACCATATAGTGAAAGAAAACAAAAAGACACGGTAAAAGTTAAATTAATTAACTTAGAGTTAAATCTAATTGATAAGGTTAAAATAATACCCTAATCTTGTCTAAATCCTATTGGTTGATATGATTTCGACCCATCCCCACTTTATCTTCTAAATAAGACCCTTGGGAACCATTATAAACCGATTTTGACTTTAATATAAAATAATATTTTGAGATATTCCTAAGGTGCCCCTCTCCTCCCTTATAAAAGGGCACCTACTCCCCCTCCTCCTCACAACAATTTGAGCACTCAAGCTCGGCCAACCCCTGCCATTTTCTCCTCTCCACTTCCCTAGAATAATCCTAGAGGTCCTGGTCTTCTCCAAAGACCAATCATAGTTCCTTAAGTGGAGGATTCAAAGAGGCGTTCCAAAGAAGAGGTAATATCCATTACCGATCATTTCAATTTCTTTCTTCTTCAACTTCTTCTTATTTAGTTGTTTCATGATAAAGTAATAACATCAGTATTACTTACATACTGATATGTTATTATAAATACGAAACAACCCTAATTCACCTTCTATCCATCCTACGGAAAAATGAAATCACCGCGCGTGCGTACGTACGGAATACCGTCTCCACGCCGTGGTGTAATCTATTTTCCACCATCACCTTACAAGGATGGGTATAATGGTGTAATGAGTAACTATATATGATTATTATGAAGTAATATTGATACTGAAATAATATATTTATACTCCAATACAATTCCACGATCATAGGAACGATATCATCACTCGTGCGTACGTACGGAATACCGTCTCCACGATGTGATGCGACTCGTTCTACATGATCTTCATTTCATAATGATTATATAAATGAATTGAATGAATGAATATGGTATATACTACACTAATACCATTCTGGAAATGAATTATCTATAACCTAAAGATAAGAATAAGAATTTATTCGACAAAACACGCATAAGAACAAAAAGTTATAAAGACCCGAGTAACAAGTAACAATGAAATATTACTAACAAGAAGCTAATAATATGACCATATATGATATCATATCAATATGTATGATTCCTGAATAAGTCAATAACATTATTTAAACCATTATACAGGAGCTTCGGACACGAACAAAGCAAATCGGACCTAAGGTAAGGGAAATATCACAATCTCATTTTTATCCGAGATTGTTTATTCGTAAGTATTTACTGGGGTGTATTTTATCATCCACATCCATGTTCCCTCAATATGTAATATTGTTTCCATCCACTTGCAATATTTTAAATCCAATTTTACCCTTAGGTGAGTTTTTAGTAAAGAATATGAAAGGAATCTTTTGTCGTTTTTCCGTACGAGGTACTTTTTGACTTTTCCGACAAAAGTACGAAGAATGTTTTTTTTAACTTATACGGCATGAATGGATTTTTAAAACATTATTTACAAGAAGCTTCCTTTACAAGTTTTCAAGTTTATTTTTAATCAACTTCTTTTATTTTAAAGTCGTATGACATGCTATGAAAGGAAAAATGTTTTTGAAGAAGAAAGGATATTTTCCTCAAGAATGGAGTTCAAGTGTTTTATCAAAATTATTTTGCATCTAAGATAATAAAGGGTTCTGTTTTTACCCCTATTATTACATTGATTTGATTATGTTGTAAGTGAACTATTTTTATAAAGTCATTTACCTTATATGATTTGTCTTATGATGTCATGATGTTTCAAGAATCCCATTTTTATTACATGTGTTATGCGATGATGTATGATTTATGATTTATGTGGCACACATAAGAAAGGATTCATTATAAGATGGGTGGGACCTATATCTCCCTCCAATGCATTGGGTAAAGACTTTATATCTCATGAGATAGACATGGTTGGAACGGAAGGTTATTTCGGTTCAGTGATACAGGACTGAAACGAGGAGTGAACTCGGTTCAGAAAGGGACTTTGTCCACTAAGATAGTCTTGGCAATGAGTCATGACTAACAAGAAATGATTTTCCATGATTATGTGTGCATGCCACAAAGTTTCAAGTTTTATGTTATGATTATGGGGATCTCATTTTCACTTCTATGATTTATTCCATGTTAAGATATTATGATCTCTTTTGCAGGTTTTGATTTTCAAAAAGATATGATATGATTTTTATCTCCTTTATTTGCCCTTGCTAAGCATTTGAGCTCACCCTTTTATGTTTTCTTTTCCCCAGGTCAGGAAGATGGATATTAAGTAGAATATTCTAAAAGGGACCCTAGATATGATGAAATAAATGGGAGACACTGTAGAAGATTTATGAACCAGTTGTTTATGTTTCCCAGTTTCTAAAGACACTATACCTATACGGTCCTTTGTGGTTTTGTCATATGTTGTAATAAGTGTGCTTCAATTTTGAAGTATTAACAATGTATGTAAAGTATGGGTCGTTATAGTTGGTATCAGAGGGAGGTTATAGTCAACCTTTGGAAACTAGGATGTGAAAGCCTTAGTAAGAACCCTAAGGATAAGTCTAAGCATAGAACACCATCTTAGTGTTTTAGAAATGGCCTTGAATAACCTAGGATAAGACCTTAAGCATGAAAATTTTATTCTTGAATTATGTGGTTTCCTATTATAATTAGTGTTGCTCACACTATTCTTCTTGGTTTTAGTCAATGGATGGAACCCGAAGGAACTGTGTTAATGCGGAATGCGATGGGCAATGCAATGATTGTACCCCTGAGCAACCAAACGATATGGGAGCTGGAATGCAAAATCTTGTAGCCATGCTCACACAAATTTCTCAAGCTATGAATCATGCAGGATTTCCAAATGAACAAAGGAGGGAGCAACATTCTGTTGAATCCTTCATGAGGCAGCGTCCACCTTCTTTCAGCGGGTCTACTGATCCATTAGTTGCTGAACAATGGATTAGTACTACTGAAAAGATATTTTCAGTTCTTCAATGTTCTGAGCATGATAAAGTCATCCTAGCAGTGTATCGTTTGGAAGGAGATGCGGATCAATGGTGGAATCTTGTTAAGAATACGAGGCAAAGGGATGAAATTGAGTCTATGGAATGGGATGAGTTCAAGAAATTATTTTTCAATAAGTACTTCCCTCGTATTCTCCGAACAAAGATGGAGAAAGAGTTCCTTGAACTGAAGCAAAGGGATGATGAATCTGTTGGTACCTATGAAGCAAATTTTACCAGACTTGCAAGGTACGCTTCTGGTATTAGTATCCAACCTGAGAGTAAGATCGATCGATTCTTTAGTGGCTTAAAACCAAGTCTTCGAAGGGCGTTAGCCATAAGGGACTTCAATAGCTACGAGGAAATCGTTCGATGTGCTCTCAAAGTCGAGATGGAGATTGGAGTAACCCATCAGTCACATGGGTTTGATAAGAAGAGGAAGATGGAATTCAAAGAAAAATCTAAAGAGCACACTGAAAAGAAGATGAACTTTCCCTTATGCTCAAAGTGTGGAAAGAAACATGGAGGGAGTTGTCTTAAAGGGACAAGTAAATGTTTTAAATGTGGAAAGGAAGGTCATCGGGCATTTGAATGCCGCGATAATGGGAAGAAGATGTCTAACGATGCAAACAAAGGAAGGGATACACAGAATGAACCTACTACACTTCAATGTTTCAAGTGCAAGGAGATGGGGCATTATGCCAATCAATGCCCAAATCCAAGGGTTGATGATGATGGTCGACGTCAACAAACTCTTAAGGCTAAAGACAAAGGAAAGTCACATGCAATTTCTATCAGCGATGTGGAGTACGATAACGATGTGGTGAAAGGTACACTTACCATCCACTCTAAAGTAGCAAATGTTTTATTTGATTCTGGATCCACCCACTCTTTTATTTCTAAAGAATTTTCTAAGGGTATCACCGTATTACCTCAACAATTAGATGTTGAGTTAGCTGTGACAACACCTAATGGCACATCAATCGCATCAAAAGTTTATAATTCTTCTCCGATCGAAGTTTGTGGGAAAGTACTTCCTGCAAATCTTGTGATCCTTCCTTTAGTGGAATTTGATGTGATTCTTGGCATGGATTGGCTTTCTCTACATGGAGATCATATCGATTGCCAAAGAAGGGAAGTCACATTTCATATTCCAGATCAATCTACGATCGTCTATCAATGCAAGGATGAACATAACCTTCCAGTGGAAATTTCTTCCATCTTATGGGTATTCATTCCACTAAATGAAGGTTATTTATCTCAAATGGTTGGTGAGAAACTCACGATTAAGAATATGCCCATTGTACGGGAGTTTGATGATGTCTTTCCGGAGGAATTGCCGGGTCTTCCACCAAATCGTGAAGTTGAGTTTTCAATAGAACTCGTACCAAGTGCTTTGCCTATTTCAAAGACACCTTATAGAATGGCCCCAATTGAGTTGCAGGAATTGAAGAAGCAACTCCAAGAGAATCTTGATAAGGGATTCATACGCCCTAGTGCGTCACCTTGGGGAGCACCTGTTCTATTTGTTAAGAAGAAAGATGGATCAATGAGACTCTGCATTGATTATCGATAACTTAACAAGATCACTATCAAGAACAAATATCCTCTCCCACGCATTGATGACTTATTTGACCAACTACGCGGAGCTCAATACTTTTCCAAGATTGATCTTCGTTCAGGGTATCATCAATTAAGGGTCAAAAGGGAGGATATACCAAAGACGACTTTCCGTACAAGGTATGGACACTATGAATTTATAGTGATGCCATTTGGTCTTACTAATGCCCCTGCTATCTTCATGGATCTAATGAATAGAGTCTTTAGAGACTATCTTGATCAATTTGTGGTAGTCTTTATAGACGATATTCTTGTCTATTCAAAGAGCAAGGAAGAGCATGAAGATCACTTGATAATTATATTGAAGACCCTGAGAAAGGAGAAGCTTTATGCCAAATTTACCAAGTGTGAATTTTGGCTTCAAAAAGTTGCATTTTTGGGTCATATAATCTCAAAAGAGGGGATATCCGTGGATCCAGCAAAAACAGAGGTTATCGAAAGATGGTCAAGACCAACAACAGTAACTAAGATCCGAAGTTTTCTTGGTTTGGCTGGATATTATCGACGTTTTGTAAAAGATTTTTCACGATTATCTAATCCACTCACCAAGTTGACTCGGAAAAGAGTTAAGTTTGTCTGGACAGAGGAATGTGAAGAGAATTTCAAGGAGTTGAAAAGAAGGTTATCCAGTGCACCTGTGCTCACACTGCCTTGTAGCGGAGAAAGGTTTGTGATCTACAGTGATGCATCCAAGAAGGGATTGGGGTGTGTTCTTATGCAAAATGATATGGTGATAGCTTATGCCTCACGACAGTTGAAAATCCATGAGCAAAATTACCCAACACATGATTTGGATTTGGCTGCGGTAATCTTTGCATTAAAGATTTGGAGGCATTACCTTTATGGTGAAAGGTGTGATATTTATACTGATCATAAAAGTTTAAAGTATATTTTCACACAAAAGGAGTTGAATATGCGCCAAAGAAGATGGTTGGAGCTGATTAAGGATTATGACTGCTCAATCCATTACCACCCTGGGAAAGCAAACAAGGTGGCAGATGCATTAAGTCGACAAGACCATGCTAGTTTATCCATGATGAGGATCACAAAAGATCCAATATTTATGGATTTACAAAGGATGGATCTTGGAATTATAATGGAAGGGGAAAAATCTTATCTTTCTCAAATGAATGTTCAACCATCTATACATGTGAAGATTAAAGAGGCACAGAAAGAAGATGTCGAGTTACAAAAGAAGGTGAGAAATGTTCCTGAATTCAACCTTGATTGTGATGGGATAATAAAGTTCAGGAATCGGGTTTGTGTTCCTCCCATCCCCGAATTAAAGAAGGAGCTGCTGGATGAGGCTCATAGTTCTTCATTCTCTATTCATCCTGGAAGCACGAAGATGTATAGGGACCTGAAAGAGTACTTCTGGTGGGATGGCATGAAAAGAGATGTTGCTGAATATGTCTCTCGATGCTTGGTTTGTCAACAAGTTAAAGCTGAGAGACAAAAGTCTAAGGGGATGTTACAACCATTACCCATACCCGAATGGAAATGGGAAAACATCACTATGGACTTTGTCACAGGACTTCCTAAGACATCCAAAGGCAATAATGCTATCTGGGTCATAGTTGATCGTCTTACAAAGTCCGCACACTTCATTGCTATTAGAGAGGATTTCTCTCTAGATCAGCTTGCCAGGATATATGTAAAGGAAGTGGTGAGATTGCATGGAGTACCACTTTCTATTATATCTGATCGGGATCCGAGATTTACCTCGAAGTTCTGGCGAAGTCTTCAGCATACTCTGGATACAGAGTTGAGTTTCAGCACTGCTTATCATCCCCAGACAGACGGTCAGTCTGAGAGAACAATTCAAACCCTAGAAGATATGTTGAGAGCTTGCTCTATGGATTTCAAAGGAGGTTGGGATCAACACCTACCTTTGGTGGAATTTTCTTATAATAATATCTTTCACTCCAGTATTCAGATGGCTCCTTATGAAGCTCTCTATGGAAAGAAATGCAGGACTCCAACTTGCTGGGATGAAGTTGGGGAAAGAAAGCTATTAGGACCTGATCTCGTTGATGTAATGGCAGAAAAGGTCAGATCTATTCAACAACACATAAGAGCAGCTCAGAGTCGACAGAAAAGTTATGCCGACAACCGAAGAAAAGACCTAGAGTTTGAAGTGGGTGATAAAGTGTTCTTACGAATATCTCCCTGGAAGAGGGTTATGAGATTTGGAAAGAAGGGAAAGTTGAGCCCTAGATATATCGGTCCTTTCGAAATACTGGATCGTGTTGGAAAGGTAGCTTACCGATTGGCGCTTCCACCGAATCTCTCTCAAGTTCACGATGTGTTCCATGTATCTCTCCTGAGAAAGTACAAACCAGATCCTTCACATGTACTCAGCTCAGAAGTTGTACCGCTGGAGCAAGATCTTTCTTATGAAGAACAACCGATAGAGATTCTGGATCGTAGCGAAAAAGTCCTACGAAACAAGACCACTCGCTTGGTGAAAGTTTTATGGAGGAACCACCAACTTGAAGAAGCTACATGGGAGCTTGAGGATATGATGAAGGAGAAGTATCCTCATCTGTTTGTTACAAAGTGACGAATTTCGAGGGCGAAATTCTTTTTAAGGGGGGTAGAATGTAACACCCGAGACTTTTATGTTATATAAATCATCAAAGGAATCTTTTTCTACACAACACTTGCTTGGCTTGCTTTACACGCAATCGCGACCTTCCTCGATAGCTTGCGTCATACGCAATACCGAGTTTCACTAAACAACAATATGCTATTAAAACTAGCCGTTATGAATAGTAATAACCACTTTTTAAAATTTTATAAATTTTATTTTTCAAAATGGACTTCATTTTTGGACTCAGAATATCGAAATTAGCCTAGGGTGAAATTTTGGTATTTTTCTGAAAACTTTCAATTTTTGATGAATAGTGAAACCACTAAGTGGTAGGTTAAAAACTGAATTTTGCATAAAACTTAATTTTACCGCTTCTGTGAATGGAATTTCGAAAATCCGACAGACACGGTTGATATCAGTAAGTAAAATGTGGTTCAATGAGATAAAAATAATTTTTTGGTGAATAGTAACTTTCTACGATTTTTACCGCGGTTAATAGTAAATAGGGTAACTAAGGGTAAATATCATATCAATATTACCCTAACACATGTCCTAATTCTATTGGGTAAGTGTAATTCGACCAAAAACAAACTTAGGAATAAAATATGACCATTTAGGCCCACTTGGATTAGATTAGGACATTCATTATTAATTTATTTAAAGAAGGGTTAAAATAGTTAAAATCAAAGTTTAATAAGTAAATCATTTTTAATATGGGGTTATACATAAGTTAAATTAAATTGTAAATACTCATTAGAAATATAAAAAGATTTCCTACATGATTATATTTTATTTGTAATTTTTAGACATCAAATAATTTAATTTATTTATGACACAAAGATGATGAGGTAATTATCTTATTAATGAAATATTGACAAAATTGATAATATAAATACCAAAATAAATGTAATTTAAGACTTTTTATGAATTCCACTAATTTTCTAGGTTACTATGATATATTAGTGTTGATTTAATCAACTTGGTTAGAACATATAATTCTGTTATGACTTTCACAAAAATCATATATCAAATAGTGTCAAAATTGACACAAAATAGTTTTTAAATCAAATATTATATTATTAATTGTTATTTTATTCCTAAAAATCTAAGGTTCGGCCAAATGACTTGGATAAGGATATATATATTAATAATAAACAATTTGGGGTTCGTTTGACATGTTATAGTAAGTGTATTAACCATATAGTGAAAGAAAACAAAAAGACACGGTAAAAGTTAAATTAATTAACTTAGAGTTAAATCTAATTGATAAGGTTAAAATAATACCCTAAACTTGTCTAAATCCTATTGGTTGATAGGATTTCGACCCATCACCACTTTATCTTCGAAATAAGACCCTTTGGAACCATTATAAACCGATTTTGACTTTAATATAAAATAATATTTTGAGATATTCCTAAGGTGCCCCTCTCCTCCCTTATAAAAGGGCACCTACTCCCCCTCCTCCTCACACCAATTTGAGCACTCAAGCTCGGCCAAACCCTGACATTTTCTCCTCTCCACTTCCCTAGAATAATCCTAGAGGTCCTGGTCTTCTCCAAAGACCAATCATAGTTCCTTAAGTGGAGGATTCAAAGAGGCGTTCCAAAGAAGAGGTAATATCCATTACCGATCTTTTCAATTTCTTTCTTCTTCAACTTCTTCTTCTTTAGTTGTTTCATGATAAAGTAATAACATCAGTATTAATTACTTACTGATATGTTATTATAAATATGAAACAACCCTAATTCACCTTCTATCCATCCTACGGAAAAATGAAATCACCACGCATGCGTACGTACGGAATACCGTCTCCACGCCGTGGTGTAATCTATTTTCCACCATCACCTTACAAGGATGGGTATAATGGTGTAATGAGTAACTATATATGATTATTATGAATTAATATTGATACTTAAATAATATATATATACTCCAATACAATTCCACAATCATAGGAACGATATCATCACTCGTGCGTACGTACGGAATACCGTCTCCACGATGTGATGCGACTCGTTCTACATGATCTTCATTTCATAATGATTATATAAATGAATTGAATGAATGAATATGGTATATACTACACTAATACCATTCTGGAAATGAATTATCTATAACCTAAAGATAAGAATAAGAATTTATTCGACAAAACACGCATAAGAACAAAAAGTTATAAAGACCCGAGTAACAAGTAACAATGAAATATTACTAACAAGAAGCTAATAATATGACCATATATGATATCATATCAATATGTATGTTTCTGGAATAAGTCAATAACATTATTTAAACCATTATACAGGAGCTTCGGACACGAACAAAGAAAATCGGACCTAAGGTAAGGGAAATATCACAATCTCATTTTTATCCGAGATTGTTTATTCGTAAGTATTTACTGGGGTGTATTTTATCATCCACATCCATGTTCCCTCAATATGTAATATTGTTTCCATCCACTTTCAATAGTTTAAATCCAATTTTACCCTTAGGTGAGTTTTTAGTAAAGAATATGAAAGGAATCTTTTGTCGTTTTTCCGTACGAGGTACTTTTTGACTTTTCCGACAAAAGTACGAAGAATGTTTTTTTAACTTATACGGCATGAATGGATTTTTAAAACATTATTTACAAGAAGCTTACTTTACAAGTTTTCAAGTTTATTTTTAATCAACTTCTTTTATTTTAAAGTCGTATGACATGCTATGAAAGGAAAAATGTTTTTGAAGAAGAAAGGATATTTTCCTCAAGAATGGAGTTCAAGTGTTTTATCAAAATTATTTTCCATCTAAGATAATAAAGGGTTCTGTTTTTACCCCTATTATTACATTGATTTGATTATGTTGTAAGTGAATTATTTTTATAAAGTCATTTACCTTATATGATTTTTCTTATGATGTCATGATGTTTCAAGAATCCCATTTTTATTACATGTGTTATGCGATGATGTATGATTTATGATTTATGTGGCACACATAAGAAAGGATTCATTATAAGATGGGTGGGACCTATATCTCCCTCCAATGCATTGGGTAAAGACTTTATATCTCATGAGATAGACATGGCTGGAACGGAAGGTTATTTCGGTTCAGTGATACAGGACTGAAACGAGGAGTGAACTCAGTTCAGAAAGGGACTTTGTCCACTAAGATAGTCTTGGAAATGAGTCACGACTAACAAGAAATGATTTTCCATGATTATGTGTGCATGCCAAAAAGTTTCAAGTTTTATGTTATGATTATGGGGATCTCATTTTCACTTCTATGATTTATTCCATGTTAAGATATTATGATCTCTTTTGCAGGTTTTGATTTTCAAAAAGATATGATATGATTTTTATCTCCTTTATTTGCCCTTGCTGAGCATTTGAGCTCACCCTTTTATGTTTTCTTTTCCCCAGGTCAGGAAGATGGATATTAAGTAGAATATGCTAAAAGGGACCCTAGATATGATGAAATAAATGGGAGACACTGTAGAAGATTTATGAACCAGTTGTTTATGTTTCCCAGTTTCTAAAGACACTATACCTATACGGTCCTTTGTGGTTTTGTCATATGTTGTAATAAGTGTGCTTCAATTTTGAAGTATTAACAATGTATGTAAAGTATGGGTCGTTATAAAAAATCCATTCAAAAATGATCTTTTAAGGTCATAAACCCATAAATAACATAACAACCCAGGTTTGAAAGCCCCAAAACCAATTAATAAATCATTTTCATGGACCATAAAATTTCCCCAAAAGATTGAACATGAAATACACATGGAAACCATTTTTACAAAAAAAAAAACAAATGCCAAACGGGCCTTTAAGCCTTTCTCAAAACTAACATTTGACCAAGGTATGAATTTAACTTTTAATAAGGATGTTTATAAAAAACTATTATAGAAGAAAAACAAATTCATAAATCCCATAAAACATTCATTTTACATATTCAAAACACAACCATTTTTATAAGGATGTGAAACGGGCCATTTTCCGGAAACTCGGGCCAAAACATGTTGTAAAACAAAAACCATTTATATATTAAACCAAATACAAATTGGGAATCCATATGAGGACATAAAATAACATTAATAATTCTTACAATTCATTTTTAAATCCAAACCAATAATTTTTAAATCCAACATAACACAAAAAATTCAACCGGGAAATTTACCGAACACGTGACATGCCCTTTTAAACAAAACAATTTATTTTAAGCACTTAACAAGGAATAAAAAACCAATTTAATGCCATATTTTATAAAATATGTTGTAACATATTAAAAATATAATAAACCAGGTTCTAAACCTCACAAAATAGTTTCGATAGAAAGTGGAACATTTAAACAAACACTTCGTGTGCACTTTTATGACAAAACAACACTACCTTTCACAAAACAAGGATTAAAAAACCATTTTTCACACCAAGAAAATTATCCAAATGATGAAAAATAATAATAATAATATATATCAGATTAAAATAATAATAAAATAACGGATATTAAAAGAGAATGGCATGTGAAAGGGATATCCTACCTCAAATCCTTGGCGTAATGGAAAAGCACACCCAATATAACCATCCGAGGGTTTACAAACCCTAAACCTATGAAGAACAGCCCCAAATGAACAAAAAACACATAAAAAATTATAGTATAACATAACCCTAGGTCGATAATGACTAGTTAAGATTATAAAACCAATAAATAATGAAAGGAGGAAGAAGAAGGATGAGAAAGGAGAAGGAATCTCACCTTTTCAACTAAAAAACTCTTCTTCTTCCATTAAATATGCACCCTTAGAGAAAATTTAATAGTTTTAAACTTCTTGGAGAGTCTACTAATGTCTAGAAGAACTATGTAAAGAAGATTTTTGGGAAAAAGATTACTAATATAATGATTTATTAATGAAATAATTTACCTTCCCAATTCTAGATAATTTGAGGAAACCTGAGAAATGTTTCCCAAATATGCGATTCCAATGAGCTCTAAATAGGTAAAATATATAATGAGGGTGATTATAGGTATTTTTTCTTTTAGTGGGAGGTGGAATCACCAAAACAGTTTAATAAATGAAAAAGATATAAAATAAACAAATTATTTTTTTAAAACTGGAAATGGGCCCATGGGCTGGCCCATTACCAAAATAAGTAACCCAAATTCACAATGATTATGAATTCTCAAGAGTTCCAAAAGGATATTGTGGTTTGAATATGTTAGTGGAGTCAATTTATTAAGTTTAATGGGCACACAATATCGAAAAACAAAGGAGTTATAAAAGAAACAAATTTGGTTTTTAAAACTGGAAATGTGCTCACAGTTGGCCCAAATCATGAAGTAACCACAGTTTCTCCAAAAACTCCTAAAAAAGCAATGGGGAACCCAAATTAGGGTGATTAGAAATATATAGTAGTTCAAAACTCAAAATTAATTTCACACAACACTAAATAAAAGTTTTATGATTTTCAATGAACCAGATAAAAACCATGACCTGAGAAGAAGAAAATAACCGGGTGTGACAATTCTCCCCACCATTTAATACTTCCGCCCCCATAAAGCCATAACACATTTCAACTGATAGAACAAAACCTAATGATTACTTATCAAAATAATACAGACTCTAAATATAAGGGAATATCATTCACCAACTTTGTATCTTAATACTCTTTCCTAAACAAAACACCAACTCACAACCACTTTCGGAGAATCAACAGAATGATCAAACCAACACCTCCACAACCAAGCCAAGAAACTTATTATTGGGACTTCTCCTAATGAAACCAATGATCACCAAAACCATAGTTCACTAAAAAATCCAATTACTTGGGGTGGAGGCTGGAATGGGATTCCCACCATTAAATCACTACTACCATATGACAAATCCTAAAGGAATGATCTTTGAGACCCGTAGTGGGTATCGCCACCATTAGAGACCAACTGGAAATGAACAAAATAAAAGAATTAAAAATGAAATATAATTGGAACTCACCTACACATTACAACCAAAACCTCCCACAAAAACCTACAAACCCAAGTTAATTGGGTTACAATAAGAATATCTAAACCACCCACTCCCAAACAGAGGGGATAAGAACTGGGCTAGCCCTTTCTGTACGGATCCTGACCCCCACCACTCAGGGAGGGGAGGGAAGGGGACCCAATAATTAGGCCAATGAAACCAAAAAAGAAAAAAGTAACTACCCAAAACTCTCAAACTATGAATAGGTTACACCAATAATGCACCCAATTTTCATAGGTGGTCCCCACAGGGACATTAATCGAAAACCCACATCCATGAAGGCATAACCATAGACACTGTGTGAGGGGTAAGTCCTCCACGCTTATTGTGATAAAGGGAAATTCACTCTAACGAGGAACCCCAATAGATAAATAGAAACTACCATACCATAATGGTGGAGGAAAGATCCTATTCATGCTCTCCACACATCTGGAGAGTTCCTGACTGCATGAAAAGCTTCACTCTGAGGCCTATGGCTGGAGCCCTGATTCTTGAAGCATCTGCTGCACCGCAGTCTAGTGATAAGGATCACACCACTCAAAAAACTCACTTGATCAACAAAACACCTTAATATAAATAGGAACTCATAGATAAATATAAAAATTATGACTCACTCAGAACAATGATCAGAATGGAAAAGGAATACGGTGAAACACATAAACATCACCGAACACAACTACTATGTCAAAAAGAATTATCATGACTTGAAATCACTTTAAGTAAATCCCAAACAGCTCTCAATTTTTACTAATAGGATGAGGAATTATTTGAGTAGGTGGATATAGCTTTTGAAACATGAGAAAGAATCCTTATGTTTATAAATTTTAAATATTGAAAACATAGAACTATATGTTTCCACAACACAACATCCAACACATATTTAGAAACCCGCTAAAAATTACTCCAAAACCGAGCCACCAACAAGATCTCATCCCAAGATACAACAAGAGTATGAATTCTAGATCACAAGGAAGCGTACTGAATAAAAAACTCTTCTAAGACCTAGAAAAAACTTTCCACATAACCATTGTTTTATAAACAAAGGCCACAATTTTTCTGCTCAAAACACTTTTGAAAAAAAAACCAATTTGACGGATTTCCACATTCGCTAATGGTGTTTCATAAAGTCTCACCCACATGCACATTTCCATGACACTAAGGCACCCATCGACCATGCCATATAGGCCATCCTTCCAAATATCAATAAGACCATACATGTGAGCACCCATGAAAACACAAAAGGCTAAAACAAAACAACATCATTTCAAAAAAACACATACCTTACAAAGGTATACTAACCATCAAGTCAAAAACTCTTTTCAGATTTCAAAAAACAAACCACACTTCATCAAGAAACATTTTCTTAAAAAACATACCCCTTTTCAATTTTAACTACTTTTAAAACAACCAAGCTACTCCAAACAACCGCTTCCCATTTTCTGAACTTCATGAAGGTATATTTTCATAATCTGATGTCCATTGAGACCAATACCCTTTCTAGGAAAAAACCAACCTATCAAAACCAATTTACAAAACTAATTTATTAGATTCAAACACTTTTAAACATCCTAAAATACTAAATTTAAAACAAATATTTATAATCACATTAAAATGATTCACACTTTCAAAGCATTTTATTTCAACAAACCACAAGTATATATTAGGGAAAATCTAATCCTGTTAAATCATTTCTACTTCCTCCCAAAACATTGTTTCACAAAAAGAACAACCTTCTAAAACCATTCTTATATTTAATTTTTGAAATCCCTTTTTCCACTTTTCAAAAACCAACCACTCCTTTAAAACTCATTTTCTCAATTCTCACACAAATATTTTCAAAACAAAAATTCAGAATTCAAGAAAGTCTAAGAGACCCAGAAAAAATAAACTAGTGTTGGTGGGTGACTTGACCATATGGTTGGTGGCCATATATAAAACACAATACCAAAACAAAGAGACATATTAGGACTATGCCTTGGCTCCACATGGCTTTCCAAGACCTATGAGATCATGGAGGCCATTATTCATACTCCCCTTGTCATATCCCAACACCAAAAAATCAACAAGAATAAAGGAAACTAATAAAACCAAAATTCCCATGGAAACCTGAGGATCAGAACGTGAAAGAGTTCACGACGCTCTTCCCGCACTTACCACTAAATTCCCAACAATCCTACTCTATCTACCTTGATATCCCCCAAATAACAAGGGTTCTCTAAAAATAATGGTCTGCTAAGAGTCGACCTCCTTTGATACCATTTTTTCATGAACCAGCACAAGTCGACCCTGAACCGTTTTCCCAATCCACCCCACGACAAGTCCCAATAGGCATTTTCGATCCTCCCGGGATGGAGATATGAAAAAATGGCATAAATAGAGTACACAAGGTAATGATTTCTTCTATATATAAACAATCAAACAAATAGTGGAAAGAAATGGACAACCCCAAATACATTTATATAAAAATTTAACTGAACATTATTTATACAAGAAACTGTAAGTAAAACTCAACTGACCAAACCCGATAACCAACTAACTCCATGTACATTGTTGGTAAAACTCCAACATAATGATTACACGTCACCCAAGGCAGTCAAACTCAAGCTAAAACCTGCACAAGGGATAAAAATAAAATAATACTATAGGAGTGAGTATTAAAACTCAGTAGGTTAGATTGATATTCTATTCCCAATGCATATCCTTTAATATAAAAGAAACTCCAATTTCAAGTTTTAAATAAAAATATAAAGGTATGTTTTCCAAATGAGGTCCCATGCTATAAAAAAAATAACCATACAGAAACTTGCATGTTTTATAAACAAGAATGCTAGTAATAATTTTCAAAGAGGTGCAACTTCAAAATGAAACTAGATTTTAAGAGGTCTGATTTAAAGAATGTACACATTTAACTAAATCACTCACACTACTGAATTTACCAACAAAACAAACCATATGCCAACAGTGAGCACAAAATATCCAATGAGCACAAGTCATGGGAACACCCCTAGGCACTTGTTAGTTGTGAGCCCCAGGTACCTCTTATCTCAGTGAAAGTAACCATAATAAATATCCGTTATTGTGCACACGAGACACTAGTAGGGAGAATAACCATAACCTAGTGGTTCCCAAACATCATAATCATCATATTTTTATTATTTTTGTCACCGTCAAACTTGATATGTGAAACATGGTCCAAACCCCTGGAATCACTAGCATAATAGTACACGCCCGCCCACCTAGATACATCGAATTCCCTTTAGTGCTCAGTAAAGTTACACATATTATCAAATAAACTTTTCCCATAAAAATTCCATTACCAAAACATAAACACACAAACATCATTCAAACATGCTTCACATTTCTTTCACGAATCAATAAACCACTAAAAAGATTCGTAAAAAAATTTCAAGGAGTATAACGAGGCCTTTCACATAAAATCCATTCAAAAATGATATTTTATGGCCACAAACCAATAAATAACATAAAAAACCAGGTTTGAAAGCCCCAAAACCAATTAATAAATCATTTTCATGGACAATAAAATTTATCCAAAATATAGAACATGAAATACACATAGAAACCATTTTTACAAAAAAAACCAAATGCCAAACGGGCCTTGAAGCATTTCTCAAAACTAACATTTGACCGAGGAATGAATTTCACTTTTATTTAGTAGGGTTATAAACACCATTTAAATAAGAAAAACACATTCATAAATCTCTTAAAACATTCAGGTTACATATTCAAAACACAACCATTTTCATAAGGATGTGAAACATGCCATTTTTTGATAACTCGGGCCAAAACATGTTGTAAACCAAAACCCATTTGTTTGTAAAACCAAATCCAAATAGGAAATCCATATGATTACCCAAAATAACATTTATCATTCTTCAAATTTATTTATAAATCCAAAAAAATAATTTTTAAATCAAATCTAACACATAAAAGCCAACCGAGCAATTTATCGAACACATGACATGCCCTTTTAAACAAAACAATTTATTTTAAGCACATTTCAAGGAATAAAACACAAATTGAATTCCATATTTTATAAAATCTACTGTAAAATATTAAAAATACAATAAACCAGGTTCTAAACCTCATAAAATAGTTTTGAAAGATAGTAGAACATTTAAACAAACACTTAGTGTGCACTTTTATGACAAAACAACACTACCTTTAAAAAAACAAGGATAAAAAACAATTTTTCACACCCAGAAATTTATAAAAATGATGTAAAATATTAATAAACATATATATCAGATGAAATGAATCAAAAAATGATGAATCTTAAAATATAAAGGCCTGTGCAAGGGATATCCTACCTCAAATCCTTGGCGTAATGGAAACACACACCCAATATCACCATCTGAGGGTTTATAAACCCTAAACCTATGACGAACAACCCCTAATGAACAAAAACCCCATAAAATATTATAGGATAACATAATCCTTGGTTGATCATGACTATTGGAGATTATAAAACCAAGAATTAATGAAAGGAGGAAGAAGAGGGAGGAGAAAGGAGAAGCAATCTCACCTTTTCAACTAAAAAACTCTTAATCTTCCATTAGATCAGAACCCATAGAGAAACTGGAATGGATTTAAGACTATAGTAGAGTCTAATATGGTCTAGAAGAACCAGGGAAAGAATATTTGTGGGAAAAAGAGTACGAATGGAATGATTTATTGATGAAAGAATTTACCTTCTCAATTCTGGACAATTTGAGTAAAATTGAGAACCTTCACCCAAATATGCGATTCAAATGAGATCCAAATAGGTAAAATAGATAATGGGGAGGAGAATAGGTATTTTTTCTTTGAGTGGGAGGTTGAATCAAAAATTTTTTTTAATAAATGAAAAAGATATAAAATAAAAAATTTATTTTTTTTAAAACTAGAAATGGGAAATGGGATGGACCATTACCTAAATAAGTAACCCAAATTCACCATGATTATAAATTCTTAAGTGGTTAAAAAGGATATGGTGGTTTGAATATTTCAGTGTAGGAATTGTATGAAGTTGAATGGGTGAAAAATGTAGAAAAACAGAGGTGTTATAAAAGAAATAAATTTGGTTTTTAAAACTGGAAATGGGCTCACGGTTGACCCAAATCATGGAGTTCCACAATCCATTGTTTCAGATAGAGATGCATGTTTTACTTCTCAGTTATGGTAGGGGATTCAGAAGGCTTTGGGTACATAGGTAATTTTGAGTACATTTTACCATCCCCAGATAGATGGCCCTGCCTGAGTCCTTTTACATGACTAATCCACACAGCTTCCCGTAGAACAAGGTTACACGACATGTTTGTTCCAGAAACGACGTGTACTAGACGATCTTCACCGACCCATGTTGTTCGTGACATGACGGGGTACTCGGCTGACACTACACGGTGTGTTCCATAAGGACACAACGTGTACTAGAAAAGATAAAACTGACCCGTGTTGTTAGTTACAAGGCCAGATTTCAAGATTACACTACATGTCGTGTTTATAACTGACACAACGTGTATCACCTAAGGTTTCTTCATCCATGTTGTTAGTCACACAGGCAGACACAGGGTCAACCCAACACGGAGTATACAACTGGTACACGACATGTTCCCACAATAATTTCCCTATCCTGTGTCTCTGCCCACATAGCTTATGACATGGTTAGAGGCTACACGGCTTGTACATAAAGTACATGGCGTATACTTAAGATTTTTTTTTCCCGAACAGAAGAACACATGCAATGTAATCAAAACTACACGGCGTGTATTCTGGGTTTTTCTGGATAGTAAGCCTCAGAAACTACTCTAGACCCTAGAAAACACTAAAACAAACATCAAAGTGCCAAATTCTGATCCGTGAGGGCCCATACTCCCCACGAATCAAAGTTTGGAATCTTATACATGTTATAACGAAAAAAACATGGCAATGATCCACCAAATTCTGGTCCATGAGAGCCCATAACACCTCAAGAACCAAAGTTTGGTGTTCATTCCAACAAAACCTTTCACAAACAATACCCTATCAAACAGAAGGTATTTTTATCATGACAACTATCACTACATCATGCATATCTAGCACAACACCTATCACAACAACATGAAATTGCTAATGCACCCTATATGGAATAGAAAGAATGCATGACCTGTGATCCCTAGAAAGTTCCTATATGATGAATGAGATGGCATAACCCCATCCCATTGGTTTGAAACAGAAATAGAACCTCAATAACATAAACAACAACATCACAAATCATGTGAATCACTCATGGTAAAATCAAATCAGCTGTAATAATTACAAAACCAGAAAAATTGAAATTAAACTAGGTTGATTGGCTTTTCCCTGTACACGGGTTAGCTACTCCTAGGAATAACTTTTTACCAAGTACCAATTCTGTCCTATCCCTGGCTATTGGATCCAAACAGCAACTGAAGAAGAAAATAATTCCTCTAATACCACTTTGTAACATCCCAATTCTGAAATCCACCCAGAGGCGCCCCGTACCTGGTTGGTCACATGGCCTCAAGTGAATTTCCCCTAACGCCAGAGGCTTCCAACTAGCAGTGAGGGACTTGGGTGTGTTAGTGGGGAAACTATGCCCTCATTGGAAGAGTAACACAATGAAAGGGAAAAAAATAGATAACAATAGCAGAAGAAGTAATAATCTATACGAAAGTAAACAACGGAAGTCTGAAGAAATAAACAAATGGAGTGTATATATATAAAAATGATGCATGGTACATATGTATAGGAAAACAACCAAACACATCACAATTCTGGAATACAGAATAGTACTAATTGAAAGTACAAAAGAAAACATATAAACAGCTTTCCAGCATCGCAAGCCTCAACTTGGTCCCATGCTCTCCAGCTCCACTGCATATCAAGTACCTGAAGTAGAAGGGCACTTTCCCTTATCTCTACCTATAGCAATATAATCTGTTTGGGCCCAAATGCATATCCCAAACAGGGTGTGAGACTAAATTACAGTAGGCAATGACCACAAGATTTGTTCCTAACAGTCATTGAATATATGGCAGGTAATAAACAAAAGAAAGCAGTAAACAAGGAAGTACTCAACAGTTACCAGTCCTACAGTTTCAATGCAATCAGTTCTATATATCAATGAAAGAAAATAAGCACGAAACCCTCTAGGTAGTACTCTTATCCTAACCCCTTTGGTTCAATCAAAACAAGGCTACTACAGAGACTCTCTGAGTAAGCTCTCTCAGTCAATTCCCCATATAGTCCCAAGCATTTAAAGACTCTCTAAGGAAGCTCACATGGTCAATTCCCCTTATAGTCTAAGGTAGTCATGGACTCTCTGAGGAAGATCACTCGGTCAATTCCCCTTATAGCCATAAGTGTTCAAATACTCTCTAAGTAATCTCACTCGGTCCATTCCCCTTATAGTCTAAAATGGTTCAAAGACTCTCCGAGGAAGCTCACTCGATCAATTCCCCTTACAGTCTAAAATGGTTCAAAGACTCTCTGAGGAAGCTCACTCGGTTAATTCCACTTATACTCTAAAATGATTCAAAGACTCTATAAGGAAGCTCACTCGGTCAATTCCCCTTATAGTCTAAAATGCTCAAAGACTCTCTGAGGAAGCTCACTTGGTCAATTCCTCTTATAGTCTTCTACACCAGGTTCTCACGGCCCTATGTAAGTCAACGAGTATAGCGATGCAATACGTCTAAGTAAACCTCAATAACTACTTGGCTAATCGGTCTACATCATATCAATCATGTCAGAAAACAACACTCCACCCTACAACACTAGGCATGGGAAAATAGGCAAGGTGGTCAAAAAGGCCAAGCATGACCAAACAGTCGTAAACAGAACATTCATGGGCAACCACATCCAAAATATATTAATCAATTCTATTTATATCCAAATAACCTCTACTCAAGAATAAAATCAGGTTAGATAATTAACAGGGTTAAAATGGTAAACACACAATACCCCGTTCAAGGGTATAGAGAAAAATCACACAAATTACTCAAAGATTTTCAACAGAAAGGCACAAACCACCTACCTTTAGGGTTTCAGTGAAATCGACCCACAAACAACCGTACCCCAATCTAGGAAAATGCTTCTCGAAAACCACTCTATATCTCCTTCCCTATCATCCACAAGCCTTAAAATAAACACCCAAGGAAACCCCAACAATAGATCTACATGAAACAGATGTAGATCAAGAATTCCGAGAGAGAGAGGGAAGAGAAGACCTAGAGAAAACCAAAGAGAAACCAAGATGAGAGACTTACCCGAGAAGAACTGACTTCAATACAATAAGAAACCCCTTAGATTTTCTTCCAAAACAAGTGGGAGAGCACCTTCAACCTTTGAGAACCCAAAATCCTGAGTGAGGATTGAGTGAGAGAGAGTTTGGAGTAAAATGAGGCACCATTGATGGATATCGAATTTAAAAACTTTATTTTTAAGTGCCAACATGGTTAGTACACGCGGTTTTGAAAATCATGCGCTAACCATGCACATGCCACTACCTCAAGAGTAGGGGTTCACATGGTTTCCTCACACAGTTTGGCAAACCATGCATAGGCTGTGCGAAGCCTATTCTCTCCTCCTACATGGTTTCATAGAGAACCCGCACAGTTTCCCCTAACCGTGCTCAAACCGTGATCCCTAAGAAAAGCCTCCAAACTTATTCAAAACCATTCCAAACTCTTCCCAACTCAATCCATTAACTTTAGAAAAATAAAATGGCAACCAACCCAACTCAAAAAGTACATGGCATGTACTTTGAAAATTTCCAAAATTTCCTCTTTTTCTCAAAAACGACTAGAAAAGGAAAACATACCTGAAAAATAAGATCCAGGTTCTGACAAACATACCCCCTTAAAGAAATTCATCCCCAAATTTCCCTAGAAAGGCGGCATAGAAGAAGAAACCCAGAACATATCTGACCACTGTGATCATATATCCGCCTCTCTCTCCTATGTATCATCCTATACTTGCCCATGCTTCCATAACACTCATACCAGAGGGACATACCAGCCATGGAGAACCTTCGTACTTTGATTGAAAATCCATATAGGATGCTCCTCGAACGATTCATACACTTCTAACTCAACCTCACTTGGTTGGAAGACATGAGACGGGTCTGAGATGTAACCTCGAAGCTGAGAAACATGGAAGACGTCATGCATAGCCCAGTACCTCTGAGACAACTGAAACCGATAGGTAACTGACCCATCTATCTCCAAAACCTCAAATGGTTCTACGTACCTCGGAAAAAGATTACCCTATCTCCTAATCCTCTTATTCCCAAACCTATGTGTGACACATAGAAAAACCCGATCCCCAACCTCGAACTCTAGTGATCGTCTCCGCTGATCAGCATAAGACTTCTATTGAGACTGTGCAGTAGCCATCCTCTTCTGAATCAACTCTATCAGCTCTATGGTCTTCTGAACTAGACAAGGTCCCTGCATAACTGCCTCTCCTGCCTCCATCCAACATAAGGGTGATCGGCATGGCCTACCATACAAACCCTCATAAGGTTCCATCTGAATAGTTTCTTAAAAACTATTGTTGTATTGAAACTACATAAAAGGTACATGCTTCTCCAAAGAACCTCCAAAATCTAGGATGCATGCATGAATCATGTACTCAAGCACCTGAATCATACGCTCGGACTGTCCATATTTCTGGGGATGTTAAGATGTACTCAAAAGTACCTGTGTACCCATATCCTTCTGAATCCCCTGCCAGACCCAGGAAGTAAAATGTGCATCTCTGTCTGAAACAATGGAGTGTGGAACTCCATGTAAGCGCACAATCTCACAGATGTACAATCGTCCCAGCTCATCAACAAAGAAGGTATACTTGATCAGAAAGAAGTGAGCAACCTTCGTGAGTCTTTCAATGACAACCCAAACTGCATCATTCCCTCGAGGAGACCTCAGTAAACTTGTCACGAAATCCATCGCGACATCATTAAACTTACACTTCGGAATAACCAACTACTGCAAAAGCCTTACTGGTCATTTATTCTTTGCCTTTACTTGCTGACAGGTGGAGCAATTCATGAAAAAACCAGCAACATCTCTCTTCATACCCAGCCACCAATACTGACAGTGTAGATCATGATACATCTTGGTTACACCAGGATGAGCAACCCAAACAGAGGAATAAAGTCTCGCATCAGATCCTCGCGTATGTTTACTGGAACCCATACGTGCCCCTGGAAACACAATATCCCATCCTCACCTATGGTTCATCCCAAAACAGGGTCCTCTCCTGACACGCTCTCCCGAAGGACTAGGCCTTCTGAATCTAATAGTTGCATCATTCTCACTTGATCAAGAAGAGTAGAGATAACAACCACCGAAGAAAGAAACGCCTGCCCCTGTCTATCTTGCACCTCCAAATGCATCATAGATAATAGATCCATAAGCTTCCACTCACTACAAGCTACCTGAACTGCCTATATCTAAGTCCTTCTTCTCAACGGATCATCCACTACATTGTCGTTCCCAGGTTTATAGGCAATCTCAAAGTCAAAGGACTGAAGGTACTCAACCCACCTTCACTGTCTCAAATTCAGATCACACTGAGTGAAGATGTACTTGAGACTCTTGTGATTGGTGAAAACCAAAAAATGTTCTCCCAAAAGATAATGTCTCCAACAACGCAAGGCATGGACATCTGCAGCCAACTCGAGATTGTGTGTCGGGTAATTCCTCTCATGTGGCCTCAAATACTGAGCCTCGTACGCAATGACTCCTTCTCCCTACATAAGCACAACTCCCATACTGATACATGAAGCATCATAGTACACAATATATATCTTTCCTGGCTATGAAAAAACTAGTATTGGTGCTAAAGTCAGCCTCTCTTTCAACTCCTGAAAGGCTGACTCACAAGAATCTGACCACAAGAACTTCACACCCTTTTTAGTCATATTTTTCAGAGGTGCTGCTAAGAGTGAAAAGTCCTGTATGAAACGTCTTTAGAATCCATCCAGCCCTAGAAAAATCTGTACCTCAAATACGTTCTTCAGATGCTCCCAGGAAACTACTGCTCTCACTTTATCAGGGTCTACTGATACTCCTGTCTCTAAGATAAAATGACCCAAAAAGTGAATTTAGTCCATCAAAAGGTGTCATTTTGAGAGCTTAGCATATAACTGATGCTCTCCCAGTGTACTCAAAATAATATCAAGATGTGTGGAATGGTCGTGTCGAGTGTGGGAGTACCCTAATATATTTTCCACAAAGACCACCATGAAAGAATCCAAGTATGGATGAAACACTCGGTTCATCAGTGCCATGAAAACTGTAGGTGCGTTCGTGAGACCGAACGACATAACCATATACTCGTATAGACCATACCTACTCTGAAAGGTTTTGATAGGTATATCTGATGGTCTAACATGCAACTGATGACAACTTGATCTCAATAAAATGTTCGAGAACACCCGGGCTCCTAGAAAATGATCAAAGGGATCATTAAGGACTAAAAACTGGAAGCATAAGAAGGGAATAGGATAAAGAAAGTATTCAATTTTTACAAAACAAGAATAAACAGCATGTATAATAACTACACAGAGTGTTCCCTTAAGCCTTTCACATGGGCACATACTTCTTCCTAAACTGGTCATGTAACACCCCAAACACACGACATGTTGTTCTTACACATGGCATGTACTTGAATTTTCTTCCCCTGCCTGAGTCCTTATACACGACTAAGCCACACGACTCCCCTTAGAACAAGGTTACATGGTGCATTTTTTCCAGACACGGTGTGTACTAGACAAGCTTCACCAACATGTGTTGTTCGTGACACGACCGGGTACTCGACTGACACTACACAGCGTGTTCCATACGAACACGACGTGAAATCGGAAATATAAAACCGATCCATGTTATTAGTTACACAATTAGATTACAAGATTACACTACACGACATGTTTATAACTAACACGGTGTGTATCACCTAAGGTTTCTTCATCCATGTTGTTAGTCACACGGCTGGACACAGGGTCAACCATTCACGGCGTGTACAACCTGTACATGGCGTATTCCCAAAAGAATTTCCTTATCCCATGTCTCTTCACACATGACTTATGACACGGTTAGAGACTACACTACGTGTACATAAAGTACATGGAGTGTACTTAAGAAAAGTCGTTTCTTCCCAAACAGAAGAACACATGGTGTGTAGTCAAAACTATACGGCGTGTATTCTGGGTTTTTCCAGATAGTAATCCTCAAGCACTACTATGGAGTCCAGATAACACTAAAATGAACATCAAAGTTCCATATTCCGATCTGTGAGGGCCCATACTCTCTACGAATCAAAGTTTGGCATCTTATACATATTATAACAACCAAAATAGGGCAATGATCAACCAAATTCCGGTCCATGAGGGCCCATAACACCTCAAGAACAAAATTTTGGCATTCATTGAAATAAAAACTTACACAAACAATACCCTATCAAACAAAAGATATTTTTATCATAACAACTATCACAACAACATGCATATTTAGCACAACACTTATCACAACAACATTCAATTGCTAATGAAACCTATATGGCATGGAAAGAATGCATGACATGTGATCCCTAGCAAGTGCCTATATGATGCCTGAGATGGATTAAACTTATCTCATCAGGTTGCAACAAAACTAGATCCTCAATAACATCAACAATAATAGAAAAAATCATGTTAATCACTCAAGGTGAAATCAAATCAACAGTAATAATTGCAAAACCAGAAAAATTGAAATTATACAAGATAGATTTGATTTTACCTATACACGGGTTAGATACTCCCGATCATAGCTTATTATCAAGTACCGATTCCATCTTCTCCCTGGCTATAAGCCCCAAACAGTAAGTCAAGAAGAAAATAATTCCTCTGATACCACTTTGTAACGTCCCGGTTCCAGAAGCCACCCAGAGGCGCCCCGTACCCAGTTGGTCACATGGCCTCAAGTGCATTTTCCCTAATGCCAGAGGCTGCCTAATTCTAGTGAGGGCCTTGGGTGTGTTATTGGGGAAACTATGACCTCATTGGCAGAGTAACACAATGGAAGAGAAAAAATAGATAACAATAGCGGAAGTAGTAATAATCCATACAAACGTAAACAACGGAAGTCTGAAGAAATAAACAACTGGAGTGTATATATATATAAATGATGAATGGTATATATTTCTAGGAAAATAGACAAACAGATCTCAATGTTGGAATACAGAACAATACTAAACCAAAGTTCAAATGAAAATAGATAAACAACTCCCTAGCATCACAAGCCTCAGCTTGGTCCCAGGCTCTCTAGCTCCACAACATATAAAGTACCAGAAGTAGAATGGTGCTTTCCCTTATCTATAACTTCCATAATATAATCTGTTTGGGCCCAAATGCATAGCCCAAAAAAGCTGTGAGAATAAATCCCAGTAGGAAATCACCACAAGATCTGTGCCTAACAGTCAGTGAATATATGGAAGGTAATAAACAAAACAAAGCAGTGAACAAGGAAGTACTCAGCAGTAACTGGTCCTACAGTTTCAATTCCATCTGTTATATACATCAACGATAAAAAATAAGTAGGGAACCCTCTTGGCAGTACTCTCAGATTAACCCCTCTGGTTCAATAAAAACAAGGATACTATAGCGAATCTCTAAGGAAGCTCTCTCAGACAATTCCCCTTGTAGTCTGAAGAGTTTAAAGACTCTCTGAGGAATCTCACATGGTCAATTCCCCTTATATTCTAAGGTAGTCAAGGACTCTCTGAGGAAGCTCACTCGGTAAATTCCCCTTATATGCCCAAGTGGTCAAAGACTCTCTAAGGAAGCTCACTTGGTCAATTCCCCTTATAGTCTAAAATGGTTCAAAGACTCTATGAGGAAGCTCACTCGGTCTGTTCCCCTTATAGTTTAAAATGTTTCAAAGACTCTCTAAGGAAGCTCACTCAGTAAATTCCCCTTATAGTCTAAAATGATTCAAAGAATCTTTGATAAAGCTCACTAGGTCAATTCCCCTTATAGTATAAACTGCTCAAAGACTCTCTGAGGATGCTCACTTGGTCAATTCCCGTTATAGTCTTCTACACCAGGTTCTCACGACCATATGTAAGTCAACGAGTATAGCGATGCAATACGGCCAAGTAAAACTCAAGAACTACTTGTATAATTGGTCTACCACATATTAAGCATGCTAGAAAACAACACTCCACCGTACAAAAATAGGCATGGGAAAACAGGCATGGCGGTCAAAAAGGCTAAGCAGGACCAAACAGTCATAAACAGAACATGCATGGGCAACCACATCCAAAACATAGAAATAAACCCTATTCATATCCAAATAACCTCTACTCAAGTATAAAATCAGGGGAAGAAATCAACAAGGGTAAAATGGTAAATTCACAATACCTCATTCAAGGGTAATGGGAAAAATTGCACATAATAATCAAATACTTTCAACGGAAAAGCACAAACCACCTACATTTAGGGTTCTGGTGAAATTGAACCACAAACAACTGCACCCCAATCTGGGAAAACGCTTCACGAAAACTGATATATATCTCCTTCCCTATCATCCACATCCTTAAAATCAACACCCAAGAAAACCCAAACACTAGATCTATATGAAACAAATGTAGATTTAGAAAACTGAGAGAGAGGGAAGAGAAGACCTAGAGAAAACCAAAGAGAAACCAAGAGGAGAGACTTACCTGAGAAGAACCGACTTCAATCCAATATGAAACCTCTTATATTGGCTTCCAAAACAAGTGGGAGAGAACCTTAAACCTTTGAGAATTTCAAATCCCAATTGATGATCGAGTGGGAGAGATTTTGGAGTGAAATGAGGCACCCTCGAGGGAGCTCGAATTTTAAAACCTTATTTTTAAGTGGTCGTACAGTTAGTACGCATTGTTTGGAAAATCGTGTGCATGCCATTGCCTCGAGAGGAGGGGTCTGAATGGTTGACTTGCATGGTTTGGAAAACCGTGCACAGGCCGTGCAAAGCCTACTGTCTCTTCCTACACAGTTTCCTGGAGAACCCGCACAGTTTCCCCTAACCGTGCTCAAAACGTGCTCCCTAAGAAAAGCCTCCAAACTTATTCAAAACCATTCCAAAATCTTCCAACCTCTTCCCAATTAAATGCATTAACTTTAAAAACATAAAATGGAAACCATCCCAACTCATAAAGTACACTAAATGTACTTCAAAAATTTCTTGAAATTCATATTTTTCTAAAAAACGGCCAGAAAAGGAAAACATACCTGAAAAAGAAGATCTGGGTTCTTGCACTTATTTTCTGTATAATTTATATATATTGTTAAATTATTTTTTTATTTGGTTTTAATATTAAATTAGACCAATTTTTATATAAATTTATTTATTTGAGGTCATTGGAATCAATTTCACATTGAAATTGGATATAAAAAAATCCCAAACTTTTAAACAATTTTTTTAAAAACCATGCAGTCACGACATGTCTACTGTATTAATTTTAAATATATTTATGGAACATATGTGATTTTAATTTTGATAAATGGATAAATTATTTCTAATAATTATTATTGGTAATTTCTAATAAGGTTAACTATGTTTTTGGCCAAAAATATTAGTGAAAGTAATTAGATTAATTACAATGATAAAGAGAAAAATTAGCTTAATAAAGGAATAAACCATAAACTTGAGGCCCCAAATGACCTTAAAACATGTCAAAAATCCATTTTATATACATATTTAGACCCTATACTATATTTTTTAGTTTCTGATCATTATGGGATCCACTTTTCATTGGAAAAACGTGGGTGGAATTCCCTTTTCAACAATTTACAAGAATGTCACTTCTCCTCCACTATAAAAAGGCACTCACCCTTACACTTATTAACAAATCTAAATCCCTTTTTATTGAAAAAATATGCCTAAATATCCTCCTAAGATCCCTAAATTCATACTTGAATCCTCCCTTTTACACTAAACATAACCAAGACCTTTGGTGCAGACCAAGAGGAGTTACCCAAAGAAGAGGTAACATCCTTCCTCAAGACACATTGTTTTATTTCCATCCTCTAACCCAAAACTATTGTTATTTAATTATTATATAATAAAATAATTATCATAAATATAGTGATAGTTTTTATCCTATGTTTTCTAACTACACTAACACACACTTATATCTAACGGGTAACTAACTTACCATTCTTGGGTATGGCGAACTACCACCTCACGAAAGATGTTGTTCGTTTTTTTCATTACCACCTATCATGGCTGGGAATTATGATTAAAAAAATGTTTTTATATTATATAAATTATATTTATGATTCATTAGTCTTATTTAATTAATATATAAAACATACCTTCATTCTTTCCATTTTTGGTAAACACGATAACATCGTTTGTGGATGTGTGGACTACCACCTCCTCAAGGAGTTGTGATTCATTCACACATTACATGGAACATATTAAAAATAGGTTTGGTAAAAATATATTATACATATGAAATAATAATTATACTAGAATTATAATATATATACACATAAATTTCATTTACTTTCATTCTTTTAAAATTATAATTAAATAGAAACAACGTTCACGCATACGTACGTTCCACCATCTCTATGAACTGTGTATTCCATTTCATATATCTATTAAATATAGATTATTATAAATATTTATTTAATGAGTATATATGATATTTATATAATGTTTTACATTCTTTAAATAATTAAATCATGATCTAATAATAATAGTTCAAAACATATATGAAAAATAAAGCAGACATTACCTGAAGTGTAATATTAACATTGAATTGTCAATAAGAGGGTAAAATAAATACATATATGATATTATATATAATAATATGTTTATGTGGTAGATGTAAAATAAACTTATATCTATTATAAAAGTGTTTTTAATAATAAAAAATAAAGTAATGACATAAGGTAAAGGTATTTCTAGTCTCACTTTTATTTGTGGGATATTTATTCCTCATTCAGAACTCGTTTCTTTTATGTGGTGTATATAATTCCCATTAATATATTAAATAATTTTTATCTTTATATTTATGTGTATTTAAATATCAATGTTATTTTCTCTCTTTCATGGGGTTTATGTTTAAAAACTTACAAAATCAGTGAAGTAGTTTTGTCTCGATTTTCTTTTTTTGAGACACATGCTCTGATATGAACCTATGTTCTTCAATGAGGTGTATACACTATTATTTGACATTTTATATCAAGAATATTATTCCTTTAATAATTTTTTGTCTTCATGTAATTTCATTTTCTTACATGGGGAGTATTAATCAAAGTTACCAAGTGGTAAGAATTTATTGCAACAATCTCATCATTTATCGGGATTGTTAATGATTATGATTTCATTGATGGAATCGAATAATCTATAAAAGAAGAAAAATCTTAAATTTGGTTATATTTTAGTTAGTATGGATATATTCATGTATTAGTAACATTTTTACACTCTTTTATACTTAATATAATTAAGAAAATATTTTTAAGAAAATTTGACCTCATTTCTCTCTTTGGTCGGAAATCAGTTTTATTTCAAAAACCATGTTTTTAAAAACATTTTCAAAATTGTTTATTTTTTAACTTTTAAGATATTTTTCATGTAAAACAGATTTTAAAAATGATTTATTGTTTCAAATATTCCTTTATAGGTTTTAAAATATATTTTCCAAGAATGGTTTTTCTAAAAATGTTTTATATTTTAAAAATAATTTTTAAATAAAGAAAGAATATTTTCATCCAGAAATGATTTTAAAATATCTTTATATATTTTTTCCATCTAATATAATAACTATTGGTGTTACTCATGGATTTTTGGGGAAATGATCCAATGGTTCCATTATAATTATTTCTCTTTATGTTTTATGTATTGATGACATGATGTTTATTAAACCCTTTTCTCTTTCACAGGTTATATGATTATGAAACCCATTCCTCTTCCAAGAGTTTTATGCTTTTGAAACCTGGTTCTTTTCATGAGTTATACATTTATGAAATTATTATAAAACCAGTATCATTTCCATAGGTAATGATATAATTACATGTTTATGACACCCATTTCATTTGATTGGTTATGATATGAATATTTATGATCTTGTGTCACATATTTGTAAGATTTCATTATGAGATGGGTTAGACCTATATCTACCTCCAATGCATTGGGTAAAGATTTATATCTCATGATACAGACATGGATGGAATTACGAGTGAACTCTATTCAGTAAAGGACTTTGTCTGCTAAGATGACCTTGGGAGTGAACCATGACTACTGATATGGTTATTAGAGTGAACCTTGACTACCAATATGGTATAAAAATTAATCCCATACTACTAAGATGGACTTAAAAGTAATTCCTTGACTACTATGGAAATAATTTTGTATTCCTATATGTCTGACACAATCCCATGTCTTTTTCATATGTTATGATTTCATGGTTATTCTATTAATTACCTTATGATTCATGTCTCATGAAATGATATTATTTATGACATGATTCATGTTTATGATATTTTTTATATAGGGTATGATCATTTAATTTCATGATCTTGTTCTCATACCCTTATTCTCAAGTTTATACTTAATATATACTTTTTTACCCTTACTGAGAATCTAAGATCACCCTTTTTTATGTTTTCTTTCCCCAATTTATGAAGATATATATAATGTATGATGTGTCTATGAAGGGTGATATTCATGAAGAACCTAGTGGAATATAATGTATCTAACTTATGTACTAGTGTTTATGTTTCCATGTCTCCAAATCTAGTATATTAATATGACATTTGGGTGTTTGTTTGTGTAAGGTATTAAGTATTCCAAAAAAATGATGTAATGATAATGTATGAAAAGAGACAGTCTCTATATTTGGTATCACTGAAAATTTTTAATTAAACTTTTGAAACTAGGATGCGAAAACCTTAGTGAGAAGCATAAGTAATTGTCTAAGGATAAGTCTAAGGATAATTAAAGGTTTAGGTAAATTTACTATAAATTTGGTGAAGGATAGAGTAATTGGTTTCATATAAATTCATCCTTGTCTGGATATTATAAGTAGATGTGGCTCTAGAATAGATATAAATAGGGGTAAAAAACTTGAAAACACCAAATTGATCCAGACTCGATTGAGAACTGGTGCATAAAAAGCGGCCATGCAACACACATGGTTTGAAACTCCTTGGGGAAATTATTGGGAAATTAAAAAACTCATCATAAACTATCATGAAGGATTTAAATAGAATTTGGATATGTATAACTTAGGGTAAAAAAGGTTTCATATATTAAATAAGGTGTCCTAATTTAGACATCCTATATGAGATTTTTCATTATTAAGTGGTTTCTTGTAATGATTTTTGTTTCTTACTCTATGATTATTGGTTTTAATCAATTGATGGAAATCAAAGGAACCATGTCAATGCTGGGTGTGACAGAAAATGAAATGATTATTCTCATGAGAATCAGAATGATATTAGATAAGGAATGAATAATCTCATTGTTATGCTCACTAAACTTTCTCAAAAAATGAATCATGTTGGACTTCTAGATGATAAAAGGAGGGAACAAAATTCTGTAGCATTCTTCATGTGGCATCGTCCACCTTAGTTCAGTAGGAATTCTGATATACTTGTTGTTGACAGGTGGATTAGTACCACTAAAAATATATTTTCAATACTCTTGTTTTCTAAACATGATGAAGTCATTCTATATTTTTATTAGTTGGAATAAAAGTATACCATTGGTGGACTCTAACCAAGAATACAAGGCAGCAAGACAAAATTGATTCCATGGATTTGGAAAAGATAATGAACTTATATTTAAATAAGTACTTTCCTCATATTCTTCATACAATGATGGAAAAAGAGTTCCCTAAGTTAAAGAAAAGGTTAGGTGAATCCGTAGGTACCTATGGGACTAATTTCAAAATCCCTGCAAGGTATGATTTTGGAATTATCATCAAACACAAAAGTAAATTTGATAGGTTCTTAAGTGGCTTAAATCCAAGTATCATAAGGGTGTTGGTCATAATATACATTAGTAGCTATGAATAGATTATGCATTGTGCAATCAATGTTGAAATAGATATTTTAGTTATATATCAATCTCATAATTTTGAAAAAAAAGAAGTTCGAGTTCAAATGAAATTCTAAAAACTATGAAGATATAAAGATGAGAATTACTTTATACACTATGTTTGGAAATAATCATGGAGGAAGTTAACCTAAGGGGTATAATGATTTAATTGTGATAAGGAAGGTCATATGGAATTTTATTTCCAAAGTGATGGGAAGAAGTTAGTTAAAAATGACATTGGAGAGAAAACTATACAAAATGAACCAACCATTACATCAGTGCTACAAGTGTAAAGAGGATGGGAATTATGATAACCAGTGAAAAAACCCAAGGGTTTTTGATGAAGATTGGCATCAAAAACCTCTAAAACTGAGGGACAAGGGGAATTCATATGGAATCACTATTTATGATGAGGTGAAAGATAATGATATGGTTAAAGGTATACTTATCATCCACTATAGAATTGATAATGAATTATTTGACTTGGGATCTACCCACTAATTCATATCTAAAGAATTTGAAAATTTTATTAAGATTCCACACAAATAATTAGATGTGAAATTAGTAGTGTAAACCCCTAATGGTGTGATTCTTTCATATCAAGTCTACGCTACCTCTCCAATTTAAATTTGTGGGAATGTGTTTTCAATAAATATTTTCATTCTTCCTTTGGATTAATTTGATGTTATCTTAGGTGTGGATTTGATTTCTCTTCATTAATCCCACATCAAATTTAAAGTAATGGAAGTTACGTATGATATTTCAAACCAACCTATGATTGAATATCGATGTGATGATAATTAGGAACTTCTTATGGATATTATATATAGTGTATGGGTCTTAATTCCCATTCAGATAGGCTGTTTATCACAAATTATTGGGGATAAAATTTGTCTCAATGATATGTTTATTGTTTGGGACTTTGTGGATGTCTTTTTGAAGGATTTTCCTATAATTCCACCAAAAATTGAAGTTGAGTTCTCAATAGAGCTCATACCTAGTTCTAAGAAAATTTCAAAAACTCCCTATTGAATAGACCAAATTAAGTTGAAGTAATTGAAGAAGAAACTCCCAAAAGAAATTGATAAGGGATTAATTTATCCAAGTGTTTCACCTTGGGGTGAAGTTGTTCTTTTTTGAAAAATAAAAATAAAATCAATGTGACTCTGCATTGAATATTAGGAGTTAAAAAATATCACGATCAAGAAAAATTATCATCTTCCACATATTGATGACTTGATTGATGAAATGTGCAAAGTTCAATACTTTTTCAAGATTTAAATTTATCCTGGATATCATCAATTAAGGATCTAGAAAGATGATATACCCAATATGACATTCCGTACAAGTTATGGACACTATGAATATATAACGACGCATTCCGGTTTAACTAATTCCCTTATTATATTCATATATTTGATGAATAGTGTCTTTAGATATTACCTTAATTATTTTGTCATTGTCTTTATAGATTATATTCTTATTTATTCAAAGATAAAGGACGAGCATGAATACCACTTGAGAATTGTATTAAAGATCCTTATAAATGATTTTATGTATGAAAAATTTAAAAACTGAGAATATAGGATGAAAAAATTTTCATTTTTGGGTTATATAATCTAATGATATATAATTGTAATAGATCCATCAAAGGCGGAGGCTATTCAATGTTGGCCTAGACCAAAAACGGTGTCTAAGATCAATAATTTTCATAGTTTAGCTAGATATTACCGATGATTTGTGGATAAGTTCTCATGATAATCTAATACCCCAACACAGTTAACTTAAAAGGGTACCATTTTCCTATGGAAAAATTAATTTGAGGGAAATATCAAGGAATTAAGATAAGGTTAGTTAGTACACTTTTTATTACGTTACCCTATAGTAGAGTAGGGTTTGTAATCTATAGTGATACATCTAGGAAGGGATTGGGATGTGTTTTTATGCAGAATAAAATTTTTGTAGCCTATTTCTCATGAAAATTAATGATTCACGAGAAACATTTCCCTACTCATGATTCAGAGTTAGCTAAATTAATTTTTACATTAATAATATGGAGACATTATCTTTATGTAAAAGTTGTGATATATATATATATACTGATCATAAAATTTTAATATATATATTCATATAGAAGGAGTTTAACATGTGCCATAAAATAAAGTTATAGATGATAAAGAATTATGACTACACAATACATTACCAACCTGGGAAAGCGAAAAAGGTGGCCAGTGATTTGAGTTGAAAATATCATGCTATCTGTTCTGTGATGAGGATTGAAAAAGATCCAATATTTCTGATTTTTCAATAGATGAATTGAAATATTGAAGGAATAAGAATAATATTATATTTATCAATTAAATTCTCAACCCTATATCCAAGTTAATATTAAAGATGCACCAAAGGAAGATGTAGAGCTGCCAAAGAAGGTTAGAAATGTTCTAGAGTATAAACATGATCGGGATGGAATGATAAGGTTGATGAACTCTTTATGAATTCCTTCCATATTATATTTTATGGATCAATTAGAGGAAGCTCATATTTCTTTATTATCTACTCATCCTGTAAGTAAAAATATGGAAAAATATTTTAAGGAATACTTCTGGTGAGATATCATGAAGAGGGATATAATATATTTTTTGTCTCAATGATTAGTATGCTAGAAAATCAATGCTGAAAGACAAAATTATAAGGGTATGTTGCATCCATTGCCAATATCAGAATGGAAATGGGTGAATATATCTATGAATTTTGTCTTTTGACTCCCCAAAACCACTAAAGGGTTTAATACTAAATTGGTGGTATTCTATCACGTTACTAAGTCAGCGCAATTCATTGATCTTAGAGAATAATTCTCTCTAGATCAGATTTCTTGGATATACATTAAGTAGGTGGTAAGGTTCCATTGAGTACCACACTCTGTTGTATATGATTAAGATCTGGATTTACCTCAATATTCTTGTGAAGTTTTTAGCAAGAACATGATATAGAATTATGTTTTAGCATTTCTTATCATCCTTAAATGGATGGTCGATATGAATAAACAATTCAAATCCTAGAGGATATGTTGATATCCTGTTATTTGGATTTCAAAGGTGTTTGGGATCAAAACCTTCTACTAGTTGAATTTTATCAAAACAATATCTTTCACTCAAGAATTCAGGTGGAACCTTATGAAGCCCTCTATGGGATGAAATGTAGAGATCCAATGTAATGGGATGAAGTTGGAGAAAGAAAGATATTGAGACATGAGATATATAAATAAATTACATAGAAGTTCAGAGCCGTTCAGAAAAATATCAAGGTAGATCAAAGTTGGGATTTTTTCCTGATAACTGTCAATGCTATCTATAATTTGAATTTCATGAGAATGTGTTTCTATGAATCGCTCCCTGGAATAAGGTTATGATATTCAGAAAGAAAGGGAATCAAATATCTAGGTATATTATTCCATTTGAAATTAGTTATCATACTGGGATGGTAGTCAATCACTTGGGACTTCCTCTAAATCTCTCTCAAGTCAATTATGTGTTCCGTTTATCTCTCTTCAGGAAGTACATACATGACCGTAAACATGTATTGAACTTATATATCATACTTCCAGAGTAGGATCATTATTACAAGGAACAACTAGTTAAAATTCTTGATCATACAAAGAATGTTCTATGAAACAAGCCAACTCACTTGGTCAATGTTTTTATGGAGAAATCACTTGTTATAGGAGGCTACGCGGAAAATTGAGAACATGATAAGGGAGAATTATCCTCATTTTTTGTATCAAAATAGTGAATCTTTATGGGGAAATTTATTTTAAAGGGGGGGGGGGTAGAATGTAACACCATGAGTTTTCATGAAAAAACAATTTTATTTTATGTCTTTAATTTCATGATACACTAATAAAAACATTCTTTATAAGACATACCATGTTAATTTTATCCAACATGTAAAACTAACTTGGATTGTGTTACACACAACACTGAGTTTCTATGAAACAAAATTTTATTATATTAAATATTTAAATGGGATAGTTATAACAAACCTATTAAATTTAGTATTATAAATAGTAATAAGTAATTTTTAAATTCTATTTAAAATGGTTTTATATAAAAAATCAAATTTATAATGATAAATACAATTCTCATTAAACTCATTATATGTCTGAATATACTATTTTCGTAAAAGAAATTATTTTTATATCCTTTTATGGACAATAAAAAATTAATTTTTGACACTTTTGAAAATTTAATTTGATAAAATAAACACCATTTTTAAATATTTAATTTAAAAAATTTATTAGGGTGAAAATTTTGAGATTTTTTTTTGAAAAACTTTTTTTGGATGGATATTGAAAAATAAGGAATTTTAATTCAAAATTTTTTCCCATATAATTTATTTTAATTTGATTTTAAAGTTTTATTAGATCAATTTTACCTCAATTTATCCAAATTAGTTCATTGGAACAAATTTCACATTGAAATTTATATAAAAATATCCCAAATGTTTAAACATTTTTTTTATAAAAAACTCGCTATCATAAAACATATGCGACATTAATTATAAACTTATTTCTTCCCCTTCCATGATTGGAATTTGAAAAAATGAATTCCATATTTTGGAATCATAAATTTACATAATTTATAATAATTTAAAATTATTTTTTTACCAAAAATATTAGTGAAATTGATTAAAAGTAATTATAGTGATGAAGAGAAAAAGTACCATAACAAAGGACTAAATCATAATATTAAGGCCCAAAATGACTTATAAAGATGTAAAAAATCAATATTATGTTCATTTTTCAACCATATACTCCATTTTATCCGTTTTAGACACTTATTTGATCCACATTGAATTTGAAAAAAGTAGGTGCAATTCCCTTTTCAAACATTTTCAAGAAATCCACTCCTCTCATACTACAAAAGACACTCACCCCTCCCACTTATTTAAAAATATCAAGAACTTTGGATCATAAGGAAACTACCTAAATATACTCTCAAAATAAAAAAAATCATCCTATATTCTTCCCTTTGGGATTAAATCCATCCAAGGAATCTCTTTGGTGCAAACCAAGAGGTGTTACTCAAAGAAGTGGTAACATACTTTCTAAAGCTCCTTTGTTTTATTTTCATTATTGACCACCTAAAATCCTTTTATGCCATGATCAAATAATAAAATAATTATACTCAATATACTAATATGTTTTTATTATAAGGTTTCAAGGAATATTTACACACACTTCTATCTAATGGGTAACAAACTTACCTTTATAGTGTATGGAAAACTACCGTCTCACGAAACAATGTTGTTCATTTTTCATTTACCAACTATAATGATTGGGAATTATGATAGAAAATTTGTTTTTATATGATATATATGATATTTAGGGTTTTTAATGCTTTTTTAATTATTATATAAAACATACCATCATGATTTCCATTTTGTGTAAACACGATAACTTCATTTGTGGACGTGTGGAGTACCGCCTCCTCAAAGTGATGTGATTCATTCACACATTATCTAAAATGTATTAAGGATGGTATTAGTAAACATATATTAAATATAAGAAATAATAATGACACTGGAATTATACTAGACACACACACACACATATATTTCAATTAATTACTTTATTTCAAAATGATAATTAAACAGAAACGACATTCTTACGTACGTACAACCTACCGTCTCATTGAGTGATGTATTGTATTTAATATTTCAATAATTTATATATTATTATAAGTATTTATATAATGAATATATATGATATTTATATAATATTTTACATTCTATAAATAATTAAATAATGATCTAAGAATAATAAGTCAAAACATATAAGAAAAACAAAGTGGATATTACCCGAAGTGTAACATTAACATGGAATTTATAATAAGTTAGTAATATAAATCCATATATGATATTATATATAATAACATAGTTCAATGTTATATTTATAATAAAATTTTATATATTATACAATAGGATTTAATGAGTACAAATAATTTCAAGACATAAGGTAAGGGGATTTCTAGTCTCACTATTCTTTCTTTAAGACTTATGCCATAATCACCACTCATTTCATTTGTGTGGTGTATATACTACCCATGAATATATTATTTCATTTTTATCCTTAATATTATGGATTTTTACATATACATTTGATGATATTTTTTTCATGGGTTTATGTTTGAAGTTACCAAATTGACAAAGTAGATTTGTCTCAATATGCCTTCTTTGAGACACATTCCATGATATGGACCTACATTCTTATATGAGGTGTATACACTAATTTTAGTCATGTTATATCATGAATATAATTAATTTAATTATATTCTAAGCTTCATATAATGTTCTTTACTTACATTGGGAGTATGATTCAATGTTACAAAGTGTGGTAAGATTTTATTTCAACAATCTCATCATTTATCAGGATTGTTTATGATTTCCTTATTGAATTATTATGATCTATATCTGAATAAAAATAATTAATTTCTATATCCTCTATTTATTCAAGATATATTTATTTATTAGTACCATTATTCCACTATATATTACTTATGATAATTAAGAAAACGTTTTTAAGAAAATCTTACCTCATTTATCTCTTTGGTTGGAAATATATTTTAATTCAAAAAACATGTTTTCAAAATAAAAAATAAAAAATAAACTTTTATGATAATTTTCAAGGAAAAAAGATTTAAAAAATGTTTTATAGTTTATAATCTTACATTATAATATTTCATATCTATTTTCAATTTTTTTTCAAAAATGGAATATGTTTTAAAAATAAATTTTCAATGAAAAAATGATATTTTAATCAAGAAATGTTTTTAAAAGATCTTTCCAAATTAATATACATAAAATATGAAATCCATTGGTGTTAATAATTAATTTCTTGTGAAATTATACAAATGATCCATTCATATTATTTCTATGAATGGTTTATGTATTGATGCATGATTTTTATGAAACCTTCATATCTTTCACATGATATATGTTTATGAAACCCATTCCTCTTCCATGGGTGTTATGATTTTGAAACCCACTTCTTTTCAAGGGTTGAACATTGATGAAATGATTTTCAAACCAATATATTTTCCACAAGTAATGATATTATTACATGATTCTGACACTAATATCATTTCATGGGTTATGTTATAACTATTTATAATCTTGCTGCAAATATATGTTTGATTGAATTATGAGAAGGGTGTGACCTATATCCTCCTAAAATGCATTGGTTAATGATTTATATCCCATAATATAGACATGGGTTGAACGGGGAGTGAACTAGGTTCAGTAAATGACTTTGTCAGTTAAGATGGTATTGAGAGTGAACCTTGAATAATAAGATGGACATGGGAGTGAACCATGACTACCAAGATAGTATGGTGAGTGAACCCATAATAATAGGATGGAATCATAAGAAATTAATTGATTCTATGTAAATAATTTTATAAGCTTCTATATCTTCCACAATTCCATTTCTTATTCCCATGTTATGCTTTCATGACTTATGATCTTGATTACCTTAAGATTAATGTCTTATGAACTGCCAATATTTATTCCATGATTAATATTTATGATCTTTTTTATGAAATGTATGATATTATAATATCATTATCATGTTCTAATACACTTATTATCATGTTTATGCTTACAAATATCATTTTATTACCCTTGTCGTGCATCTGAGATCATCCCCTTTTTATGTTTCCTTTCCCCAGGTTATGAAGATATGTATTATGAATGGTGTGTTTAAGAAGGGTGATAACCATTAAGAACCTGGTGAGAGATAATGTAGCTCAAATATTCAGTAGTGTTTATGTTTCCATGTCTCCAAAGTCAGTAGAATAATACAATCTTTGAGAATATATTTGTGTACTGTATTAAGTATTCCACAAAAATGATGTAATGTTAATCTATGAAATGTGAGGGTCTCTATATAACTAATCCTTTAAGTCTAAAATAAAATGAAATTTATTTTATAATTTTAACAGTTTCATTCTAAATATTAAATCCAATTTATCAAATTAAAATTATATAAGTTTGGAAAATTAATTTTAAAATAAGAGAAAGTGACACGTAAAACCTCATTTTATCATTAACTGTAGTAATTAATTTGTAATGTATTTTCTATTAAATATGAAAAAAACTAAGCTGAAATTATTAAATTATATTAATTATTACTTTTCCAAATATAGAATCCATTTTTTAAATTCAACTCAATGATGTTGTGAAATTTAATTCAAAATAAACAAAAAATTGTGTTGAGAAACAAATTTTCAAGAAATATATTTTTCAATAACAAGATGATCAAATAATAACTATCTGAATATGAAATCACCATTAGATTTATTTAAAATCACATATTGAAATATATATTCTATATATTTACCATAAATAATTCATAATTAAATATTATATTATTTAATTAAAATGGATAGATATTAGGCTTTTTAAAAAAATAGTTTCTTTAAAAATAAACAATTTTCTGAAAAATACTTTTTTTACCTCCAACTATTCTTATATTTTTTATATAAAATTAAATATTAATAAATTATTAACTAAAAATATTATAATATGTTATTATAAGTAAAATTAGGAATAGTTGAATACTACATTTTTTTATTATTCATAAAATCTTTTTTCTAATGGAAAATTTTTTATTAAAAAATTCTTGGATTATTTTCAAAAAGTATCTTCAAAATAGATACTCATCCAAGAATATTAGATTTTTTGTTCTATGAAATATTAAAATGTTCTTTGTATTATAGTTTTATTAAATTATAATGTTTACTATCTATAATTTTGGCTGAGGGTTTCATGTATCAAAAACAAGCAAAATGGATGATTTTATATAAATTGAAATATATTGTAAAGTATCTGGGTGTGTTATTCTTCCCTCCTACAAAAATTTCATCATTGAAAATTTTTATGATCATTACATTTTAAAAAAATGAGGGTAATTATTCTGCATAGCATCCTCTATTTCCCATGTTTCTTTCTTGATTATATGATTTATTCAAAGTACCTTTTCTAGAAGAGTCTTATGATTCCTCAAACTTTCTCTCTACTAACAAGAATTTTGATGGGTACTAAACAGTATGATAGAGATGGCTCCAATTAGATTTATTCAAAGAATAGCACATGAACAAGGTTAGGTATATTCTTTCTTAAGAGTGATATCTGAAAAGATCAAGTACTTTAGAGAGGCTTGGTGGAATTTCAACCCTATAATCCACAAATCCAATTTATTCTATAATTTAAAGTGTAAGATATACATGGGGTTCACCTTTCTATTCATACCAAAACAAATGACACCCTTACATGGAGATACTTTCAAGATAACATGATCCCCTACAAGAAATTCCAACTCCTTCTTCCGATTGTCGACATAACTCTTTTTCTTATATTGATTCCTATTAATATGAGCCTAGATAGTCTTTTTCCTTTTCTTATTTTTAAATAGTTCAATACCTACAAATTTTCTTTCTTGTACAACATCCCAAAAAAATTGGAGTATGACGTATCTTATCATATATAGCTTTATAATATCCCATTTGAATAATTGAATTATTATTTTAAAACCCTACAAATGGTAAATATTGATTCCACATACCGTTAAAGTCAACTTATCATGATCTTGACATGTATTTTGATGTTTGAATATTTTTTCAGAAGGTATATCAGTTTAAGGATAGTATGAGGTGGTTAAATAGATCTCAGTATTAAGACATTTTTTGAAGATTATTCTAGAATTTAAATGTAAAAAATGATAACAATCAGAAACCATGAAAATAGATGTTCCATGAAGTCTTATAACTTCATTAATATAGAGCCTTTAAAGGTTCTAATGTGGTAAATATTATTTTATAGTGAGTATATATGGTAATTTGGTTCGGAAATAAAAAAATAACAAATTATGCATCATTCTTTATAGTAGTATTTGGTAGTCCCGGGACAATGTCCATTGTAGTTTCGTCCCATTTCAATAAATGAATTTGAGAAGATGCATGAATCCTATAGGATGTTTTATCTCTGAAATCACTTATTGAAAAAACAAAAAATATGGACTTATAATAAGTAATTTCCCACTTCATGTCATCCCACAAAAAATGTTCCCTCAAATTCCTATACATCTAAGTGCTACCAGTGTGTATAGGGGAATTCGAGCTATGAGAATCATCAAATAATTCACATTTTAGCTTCAGTATAGATAAAACCCATAATCTATTTTTAAATTTTAGAAAACCATCTTCACAAATATATCCACTAATATCCCATCATTCACAACATTAAATTTCTTATGAATACTCTCGTGATTATATGGAAAACATTTTATCTTTTCTGATAAATATATTTTCATAATAATTTTATAAAAGGAGTGATGTCACTCCTTCATTAATATTTCCCGCATCTATATTTTCATGATCTATGAATATATGATCCCTCTTAATACTAATTTAGGTCAAAATTCCATGATCATTATGAATCAATGCATATTATACATTATTTTCATTCCCAAGGTGGTTTTGTGTTGAGAAATAATAATCCTTATGTATCTCAAGACATAAAATTTGCCTCATATTAATATCTTTATTTAAAAATATGTATTTTAGGATTTTCATGATCTATTTATATCTCACATCATTCACTATAGAGATAATGTCACCGTACCTTAAATGCAGATATTACAACTTCCATCTCATGATCATGTGTAGGATAGTTCATTCCACAAGTCTTTTACTACCATGATATATATGTAATAAAATTATCATTTTTTATATGGAAAAACCAAGTCCCTTCATCTATGCATCAAAATATATAACAAAACCATCATTTCTTGATGGTAGATTCAAAATTAGATATTTTATCAAACACCTATTCAATTCTTCAAAACATTATTCACATTAGTTTGTCCATGTAAACTTAATCCCTTTACATATATGTTTTCTTAATGAGGTAGTCAATCAGAATTTTTTGAAATAAATCCCTAATAGTAACCTACCTAACAAAAAAACTACATACATCATTTTTGTGTGTTGGTCTTGGTCATTCTTGGACCACCCTTATATCCACAACATCAATTTATATCCTATCCTTAGAGACAATATAATCGAGAAAATAATATTCTCGAAGCCAGAATAAAACTTATTTAGTATACTATATAAATATTTTTTTCTATTATATTGAAGAATGATCTTTATTTTATTCACATCAACCACATATATTTTATAATACACCAAGATGAAATTAATGAATATGAGAAAAAAATCATCAAGATACTCATTGAATAATATATTCACTAGGTGTATTAAAATAAATGTTGTGTTAGTCAATCCAAATAGAATTAATATAAACTCATAATGTCCAAAACTCATTTAGAATATAATATTTAGAATATCTTCCTTCTATACTAGAAATTGACGATAACCTGAACAAAGTTCAATTAGTGAAAAATATTGATCTCTACAAAGTTAAAAAAATATGTCAGCAATATAAGGTTGATGATATTTGTTCTTTATGATAATATCATTTATTAACCTATAACCGATGAACCACCTCGTTGATACTAATTTCTTCTTAATGAAGAGAACAAGAAATCCCAATTGTGAAACATTTGGGAGAATAAATACCTTATAAAACTAATCCCCTAGTCATTTATTCAACTCCACTAATTCCATAATGGCCATTCTATATGGATTATTTCATATTGATATTGAAAAATGGATTAAATCCAGGGAAAACACTACTTTATGATCTGGTTGATGTCCATGTAATTCTTTAGGAAATACATCATAGTGTTCATATACAATTGGAAAATCCTCAATTTAAAAATTACCTTCTCCATCCCAAAATTTTATTTACTTTTCTTTCTAAATATTATCATTAAAAAATCTACTTTGGGGTGGATTGAGACATGACTTAGATGATAAATTATCTTATCTAAATATAATTAGTTCTATATATTCATCATTAATAATACATTCCTTCTCCTTGGAAGAATTGTTTTCATTAAATTTTGAAATAGATTCCATTATATCAAAGTCATCCATAGGTATGAAAATAAAGTCTATAAAATGAGTATGTTTTTGTTAGATATTATGGACTGCATGATATGTCATTGTTACAATGATACATCCACTATGAGTTCTATATATGAAATATACTCTTATGGTTATAGGGAAGCATATAATAACTTTCAAACATAGAATATGTAAAAGAATGTAAAGATCCAGAATGAAATAAACCATTGGATTAATTTGGAGATATAATTAGTGTGTTAGACACCATATAATTTTTTTACTTCTAACTCAATTTTAGTGATTTTATAAGCTTGACCTTATCCCATGGGTCTCTTAAGTAATATATTAATTTGACTCTAGGAAGATTGGTTTTAATAAGACACTATTTTAATGTAGTACACTGAATAGAAAGGTTTTATTTGTTTCCTTTAAATTCTTTCCCCAGATGACCCTTATCAATACATTTATAAAAAACTCCCAGAACCATGAAGCATTATACAAGAAGATTCTACCCATAGTTTCCACAAGTTGGAAATTCCTTCTTTATCTTCTTCTTCTTCAATGTATTCCCTTTTTATTAATTATCAGTCAACCTCTTATTTTCTTGATTTCACTTGAACATATAGGATCTAGTAAATTCCTTCTTAATTTTGATGTAAAATAAAACTATTTAATTATATGGAGAACAAGTTTGAGAGAAAGTTTCCCTCTAGACATTTGTATCAATCCCTAGAATGAAATAGTAAATCATACATTTAGTGTTGGGTATATAATTTGTAGAAAAACTCCATATCATTGTAAAGTTAGCCTCATAGTCCACATTACTTTCTTCTTCCTTGTTCTTTATGCTAAAGAAAATTCTATTTATATCATTCTCTTGATGATGAGTGAGATATTTTTAGAATAATTCATCATTAAAATATTTTTTTTCCATGTGTTATATTTCCTCTTCCTCCATAGTATTCTAGATCAATTACCATCATTGATGAGCATCTCATTTGAGACAATACAATACAAGTGTAACCTTTTCCTTTTCAACACATCCCAAGGATATAAATATATTCTTAGGGGACTTAGTCCATATCTTAAATACCACTAGATTAGTAGTACCACTAAATTATGGGGGCTTATAATGTATGAAGAAATCCAACATTGGAGAATCATGATATGGAAAAAGGTAGCTTCATCCAAGAAAGATTATTTTTCATTACTTAATTAATCATTTGTAAAATAGATATGATATACTTAGTTATGATGTCATTTATATTGAATATTTCAATAGTGTAATCTCTACACTGTCCATGAGTAATGATACCCTTCCTTATTCCTCGAACAATTTTTAAAAAATGGAATATATAGGGTTATCTCAAAAAGTAATGATTTTTCAAACATAATGTATAATTCTAAATCTCATGTAACAGTTTTCATAAATAGGAAATTTATACATTTTTAATCACATAGTATTAAACATGGTTTCCTTAAAAATAGTATCATATCTTTTACAATGGTTTATAATGAAAATGTGAATTAACCAAAGCATATCTCCCGACAGTGTTAAACTAATTGCGTAGTAAGGACAGTTTTTGTCTACAAGTTAATGCTCAAGTTAGTAAATATATTAATTTTTTTGGTGTTATTACACCTAGGTACGTCTGTGCTAGAACCACATCAACCTTTTGTATCTATACAAGCATGTATTGATATGTAAAATACATAGTCTATTTCGTATGAAAAAATTCATGATATTTTCCTACAATTAGAAATATCTTTAAACTCCTTCACAGGGTTATATTCACTAATATATATTTTTATAAATCAAGTTCCCATAGTTTCTATTAAACTTATTCTAATACCAACACTAATGACCCCGACCCTAGTAAACCAAATCTTGTGTCTACTTTATTACATTAATATATATACTAGTGGTAAAATCCAAAATGACCTCTTAGTTTAGTAGTTTTAGAGAATAATATACATACAAGATACACATTTTACAAAGGGAATATAAAATAAATAATAATAAAAATTAAATTCTCAACATCCATGAAACACATTCAAAATACAAAACTTCATATCCTAAGGAATGAAGGAAATAAGGGTGAGCCTAAATGCACAGTAATGGTTTTGTACAATGGATGGTATCATTAATAAAAAATAACTAATCAATATAGAAAGTAAAATAACTAAATACACATTGCATTTAATCAATAACATAAATATCATGAATACATAAATAATAATCAATATGGTAAGTTAAATAACTGAAAATACTTGTCATTTTATCAATTAACTCATAATTAAATGATTCTATAGATAATGCCAATGTGAAAATCTCATGGACAATAATAATAACTAAATTTTCAATGATGTAAATTGTATGTTATTGAACTTCATGATCTTTGGCACCATGGAACCTCTGCTATCAAGAAATTTCACAAGACATTTTAAAACTATGGGTAAAAACCCAATTATACTGGCCAACTAAGTTGACACATCATACCTTTTGATGCATCAAAGGGATATATAATTATAGTCCCTAATAATCACTTCATGTCTAATGTATTCCTTATATATTGAGTAATCGGTTTAATTCATGAATAATATTCCTTATTATCAAATATCTGTATCGAGTAATGATATATATTTATCAGTATTTCACCAATTAGTCGAATAAAATTCAATGTAAAAACCATATTTTGGAATGATATATTGTTTAAGAAATAAGAATATACATAATAAAATAATGTTGTTATTTAAATGTCTAGATCTTATTAAGGATAAAAGATAAGATTCCTTCAATGGGAATGAAAATAATCCCAATAGAAATTGATATTGTAAAATAAAGTCTTACATCTTTGTTAACATTCAAATTATAACCCATTAAAAGAATAAATGTGAATTGAAACACTAAAAATCAAGAAAAATAGGTATTCATGTTACATAATTCAAAGTGTAATTATATAAATCACATAAAATTTAATTTCTATATATTAACAAATATGACTGCATGAAATGGAAATTTATAGAAAATATCTTACCTCATGATTATCTTTGGATGAATATTCTTTAGACTCTGGTTGATGTTTTTAAGAATGTTATTAATTTATAACATAACCATATTAATATTCATAATATCACATTTGACCTTCTTATTATAATAGGATGACTTTTTATGAATGTAAATATAATTTGTTTCCAGTTTAATTCCTTGGGTTTGACTTAATATGAATGAATAGTAAATATATAGAGGAAATGATGGTGTTTGGGGATTGATCGGAGCCAAGAGCCCTAATTTTTGGAGGAGGAAACTGAGCTGCATGGCTAGTAGAAATCGTGATGCTAAGTCTACTCAGTTAGAGTAAATAGTGCAGGTTTTCTTAGTTCACAGTAAAGAGCGAAATATTTTCCCTAATCATGTGACCTTGTATGGCTTCCCATGAGTGTGATATAGACTTTTTAATAGATGTAAAATTCATTGTTGGCACACAATTTTTTAAACCATGCATTATGACCACATGAGGTGGGTCTTGAGGAAGTTATAGGAACATGGTTGGTGCATAGTTTAGCCAACCTTACGACCCAATTTTAAAGGGATGCAATGCATATTTTCCCTAAATTATTTAAAACCCCTCACACATATTTTATTTATCCCCCCTTTTCATAAAATCCCCCTGATTTATATATCTCTCTTAAATTTCCTCCTTGGATTGGGGATAATTCTATAGTCCGATGTCTAATTCGAGTGATGTTCATCTCATTATATATCCACCTGTACGTTATTCATTCCTTTGGCTACCTTAGTAATTTGTATACCTATCAATGATGCTATTTTGGTGTAATATAGTGTGCCATATTTCCAGGTTTTTCATACATTATTCCATTTTATTCTTATTTGTATAGAATTAGAGGCTGAGACTGGATGAGTGTTGTTTTATGGGCATAATGTAGGTGGTTTATAAATTTTCCCTCAAAGTATACTTGTTTATACCTTGTTTTCATTGTGTCGCATGATTTGCATTCCGAGCATTGATTTATAAATTAATAAACCCTTTAGTTAAATGTTAAAATCATATTTAATAAATTTTATGGAACTCTTATATAAGGTTTTAGGTTTTTGAACTCAACCTAAACTGCCCATGGGGTGGGTTATTTCTTTTCCATGGAAATGTCACCCTTGGGGTGATTTGAGATAATTGTTCATATGAGAATTAAATTTGGTAATAAAGTGGTTTGTTAAAGTTTGTAAGAACCATATAGAACTATATCATTTCTATATGAAATGTATCAAATAGATAATCCCTTATATTTTATATAATTATGAAGGGATTAGTGATATAATTAATAAAATAGTTTATGAATTAGTGAATTAATTGGCTATGATGATTATCTGGTTCTTAGTTTGGAACCAAATAACCTTTAGAATGATTTTTAAATATCTAATACTTATATTTGATGACTTATTAGGATACCTATTTCATTTATACTACTTGTATTTGGTGACCTATTAGTATGCCATGGAAATTTTTAACCCTTTAATCCGATGACCTGTTGGGATGCCTTGTACATTTATACTCCTTAGATCAGAAGACCTATTAGGATTCCATAGAAATTTCTACTCCTTGTATCTGATAAAATTTTAGGATTCCTTGTAAGTTTATACTCTTTAGATCCGACCCACTAGAATGGATTGGATATTTTTACTCCTTAGATTTAGTTTACTTTGTTTATCTTTCTTACTTAGATTCCATGGAAATTTCTATTATGTAGATCCTAGAAATATTGGTCTAATACTAAACTAATGGTTATAGGTCATTGATGATTATTATCATGATTTATTGTTAGCCTTATGATTTTGTTTATTGATCAAAATGAAAATTGATAGAATGGACTGTATCACTTCAATTATTTTTACATTTACTCCTATTATATCTGCACACTACTCCATCTTATACGCACAGTCTGGACATGTTAGAGAAATCATTTGTGGTGGACTACTGAGTTTTATCTCCCACCCTATCCAGGGTTCCCTTTAGTACTCAAACTGACTTCATGTATATAGGTAGGGATAGGGAAGATCACCATCTTGACAATGCTTGATTGATTATTTCATAAGAGCAGAGGATCATAAGACTAATCTATGGCTTATGATACTATGTAGAGATAGTTTATTTTTGGTCTTTTGTAATTTTAATACATTTATTCTACTATATTCTTATTACCATATATTTATTTAGTTTTTTATAGATTCATGACATATATATAATATTTTATATGATGATTTACTTGAATTTGATTATTATTATTTTTGTCTTGATGACTTATCTTCTACTGATACTATATTTTAGTATCATACTTTGTATTTATTTATGATACCAATATGTTACTCTGATCATGATGGTATAATATCTCCACAATACCATTATAGATCCTTATTTCTAGTCAGTAGACTATGGAATATGGGGAGGTGTGCTTGAGTCCTTTTGACCAACCATCTCAGGGCACCGTTTAGTGTCTCCCAGGTCTGGACATTAGAAAGTTATATTAGATAAGTTTCTTTTCTTTTATATTTTCATTTGGGAATATTATACTGGATATTAGGAATGTATTGATGTTTGTTAATGAGTTTTTCTAAACAGTAGCTAACCTATGTATAGGGAAAAGAAAAATTACATGGGATGGGATATGATGTTATGGTTTATGGCTGTTATAGTTGATTTGACCTCACCATTTGGTGACTCAATTGATGTTTTATATTCCTTTTGATTATAGTTTTTAGCCTTGTCCTAGTATGAAAAAGAAATATTTCTTCAAGCATAATCATAGGAACTTATGTATTTATATGTCATGAATTATTCCATGAAACATTTACATACTTCCTACATTTCCTATATAATTTTTTTGGTGACTTTATTTCTATGAAAATTAAATTTTTCTAACATTTCATGCAGGGACTTTAAATTATTGGATGTGATTAAATGGATGATAAGTTTAAATTTATATGGTGTATAGGCCCTTAAAAATAGGATGTGTGGATCCTTATATTTTATCCTTTTAGTGATAATTTCTATATAAATGAGGATGGATTTAAAAAAAATTGAATTCTATAAAAATGGTCACCATTAAATAGGGATTCCAATCAAAATTTATTGGGTGTTTTCCACTATAAATGGTAATTGTGACTCTTTATACCAGGACATTGGACTTATATCAGATAACATAAACCTAACCCAACCTTTGTAGTGGGAAGTAGGTAGTATCTCCTACTTTCTTATGATCTGTATGACACCTAGACCCAGCTTCAATAGGAAGCAGAGATTCATGGCTCATATTTATGAGGTCTTGTGCCTGTTTGATTTATATATCTATGATATTGTCATTAAAAAAAATTTCTATGAGGCGTGTACATAGAATTTGTAGATTCATTCCACAATTAAGACTTCCATTTTTGTTCTAGGAGAGGGATTATGACCATGCTTTGGAGGTGGTGGGCCCTAGGGCACCCACAAAACCTTCTTTAGTTCCACATAAAGAACTGCCTATTATACATGATCTGGGTGATGATACCCAATTTTTAGAGGGTTTACTATGATTTAATTATACTATTTAGGTATCCCCATGACCTTCTCAAACTATGGAAGAGTTGGAACAAGAGTTTTAGAAAAATAATCTAACCACATTTTCATGGTATGGAAGACCCCATAGTGTAGAATCATGGATATAGGCCATTCTATTGATTTTCAAGCATCTTGAGACACCTCATGATAGGAGAGTAAATCTATATACCTATATTTTTTCTGATTCCTCTAATATATGGGGAGATTTTATTACTCATAATGACCATCATTAGGGTTTTTATAGAGGGACATTCAGATGATCTTCTATGAATATTTTTATCCCATCACATTGAGGGTCGATAAAGCTCGATAGTTTATTCACTTGGAGTAAATCACATTATCAGTCATTGACTATTCTTCCTATTTTACAGAGCTCTAATGCTTTAAAACTATTTTTTAGGTAATGAGTTATGTAATGATAGGTGTTTGCAGGATAGTCTCACTTATGAAATATGACCATATGTGAATGTATTTCATCTTGAAACCATAACTAAAATAGAAAATGAATCACTGATTACAAAACAAAAACTAAGGGAAGATGGGGCCGTAGAGTAGAGTATTTAATCTTCTTGACCTAGTGGCACCATGTTAGGTAGTAGGAATTGGCTCTTTGATACTACTCATGAGGGTAATAGGAACAAGATAATTAGTGTATGTAGTTCTATTTTCTATCACCAGTGTGGGAGGTAGGGACACATGACAAGCCAGTGTGATATAAACCTAGTTGAGTGCCGAGAATGTGGCATGGTTATCCATATACAATGACCTTAAATGAATTTTACTCTTGTATAAAGATAGAGATGATATTTAATAACTCCATTTTTAAGAGAGGGTTCAACTGCTTATCTTCAGGAAGGGAGCTAGAGTGTTACCGGCCGATCATGACAAGATGGTGATTGTGGCTGAGGTATCCAGACACCAGACCTACAACACCATTAAAGTGGACCTGCTCAAGTTATTTAGGCTATATATCAAGGCTCGAGAACATGTCAAATGTATGAAATGAAGCCCATACATAAGTAGTAGAGGGACATACCTTCAACAGTGTGAGGTATTATTCTTGTAGCCTCTATGTTATTATCTTTTCCTTTTGATAGAGGTGTATCTCAATCATTCATATATATGCCTTTTTTAGAGGGTCATGGGATCAATGGTTGGTTTTTCTATGGTGTGAAAAAACTCAATACTCCATTAGTGATTTTGTCAACGTGTGTACACCAATACACCGAGTTTCCATTGAGATAGGTGAGTACCACTTTTTATAGGACCTCTTTTCTGTGAGATGATAAGGTTTGACATCATTATCAGGATAGAATGGTTGGTTACCTATCATGATTATGTTTATTCCTATTTCCAAAGGGTTACCATCACATTATCAGAGGGAATTATTTTTATTCAGAAGGGTGAAAGGGGTGCCCATGCAAGTCAAGCTAGACCCGAGCATCATGGGATAAGACATGAAACTGACCAGGTTGCTAGATTATATATTAATGATCAGGGAACTCATCAAGAATATTTCCATCTAGTGGTAAATAATTTTAGGGATATCTTATTGGAAGAATTTTTGGGAATACCTTATGAAGGAGAGGTAGAGTTTTCCATTTAGCTATTCATAGGAGCTGTACTAGTATCCATTACTCCTTATAGTATGGAAACTATTGAGTTGTAGGAAATCAAGAGAAAACTAGAGGACATGGAGGAAATGGGGTTTATATGACATAGTACTTCTCTATGGGGTTTTATAATCCTTTTCACTAATAAGTCATATAAGACATCATTTTTTGTGGATTAACAGAAATTAAATTTGTTGACTGTTAAGAATAGGTATATTTTCCCTTGTATAGATGATCTCTTTGACCAGATATTAGGATGTAAGGTTTTCTCATCCAAGATATAGTTCTCATTAGGTGAATGTTCGACTATCAAACATTCCCCATAAAAAATTTTGAAGTAGACATGGTATTTATTATTATCTGGTTAGGTCATTCTATATCTCGAACACACAAGTAGTTTTCATGGTATTGTCTAATATGGTTTTTTATCCATATATGGATTAATTTATGGCGGTATTCATGGATGATATCTTGTTGTATTCTCACATTCAACACGATCATTCCAAATAACTTGAGATCATATTTAATACAATGAGAGAGAACCATTTATTGGATAATATCACAAAGATATAGTTATGATATGGATAAAATTAACCAACTTGTTCATATTTTCTCAGATAAAGGAGTATCAGGTGACCCATAGAAGGTGGGAGTTGTAGTTTCCTAGGATAATCCTACGAAAATATTTGATATACAATGTTTCTTGGGTCTATCCAGTTGTTATAGGAATTTATTTTTGGACGTATCACACCTAGGATCAATTATTATAGACTTTAATAGGAATGATGTGAAGTTTTTATGGTATGGAGCCTATGAGATGGACCTTAAAGAGTTGAAAGAGAGACTCAATTCAGCATCGATCCAGATTCTTCCAAAGTTTCAAATAATCTAAATATTATTTTATGACGTATCTAGAATTGAGTTGGGAGATGTCTTGATATAGGGGGATCATGTCATGGTGTACATGTCTTCTCAGTTGAGGCCTTATGAGATGAATTATCCTATGCACAAACTTGAGTTAGCTACATTTTTTCATGCCTTGTATTTTTTGAGGCACTAATTGTTGGGTGAGTATTTTTTGGGTTATATTTACCAAAAAATCCTCAAATATATATTTAAATAGTGTGACATGAATCTAAGGAAACAAAGGTGTGTTCAATACCTAAAATATTTTTACATCAAGATTACTTATATACCCTGATAGAGTAACACAATTTCCAATGATCTTAGTATGAGGACTTAGAAACAAGTAGTTCAAGAGGCCAGTAATGAGTGGAATCTTATGGCCTTATTTTCATATATTCTCTTGAAGGTGATGGATAATTACATGTAGAATTTTCTCTCATCCTTAGTGATGACTTCCACACTTTTGGATAGGGTGATGATGAGATTAAAATTAGATTCTGAGGGTTTGTTCCTAAGGGAGAGAATTATAGGTGAGGACCCACCTCATGTTTATACCATTGGTGAGGATGAAATTCTATGTATATATGGGAATGTAAGGGTTCTAGAAGATATACCAATAGAGTGTGTGAGGGAATTTCATGCCTCATATGGGGAAGAACATCCTAATGTTTCCAAGATGTATCTAGACTTATATCTCCAGTATTGGTGACCTGTAATGAAATGTGGGATAACCAACATTATTACTTGGTTCTCCACATGTCAGCAGATGAAGAAAGAACAATAGTGATTGACATGAATTTAACAACTATTTTTCATTCTCGATTTGAAATGGTATGATTTTTCTATGGATTTCATGATTGGTTTTACTTGATTTCCTTGAGGTAATAATATAGTTTGGTAAGTTTTTGGTCAGAGTTTGAAGGTCTCCCACTTCTTACCTATTAAAGGGACCTTTTTAGTTGATGAATTAGGTAGGCTATATGTCAGGGGGGGGGTCCCACTCCTTCATAGTGATCCATGTTCTATTGTATCTGAAAGGGATGATCATTTAATGTCTTGGTTAGGTAAGGAGTTGTATAATGACTTGAGCACATAATGTATATAGATCACAACCTATTACCCTCAGACTGATGGTCAGATAGAGTGGATGATTCATGTGTTATAGGATATTCTACATGCATGTATCCTATAATTTTGGGGTTCTTGTGAAAAGGATATAGCCTTATTTGACTTATCTTTCAATAAAATATTTTAGGATACCATCTAGATATATCCTTATAGGGCCTTACATGGTAGGATTAGTTCATCAAATTTGTGCTATTAGGATGTAGGGGAGGAAGTAATTCCTGGACCACCTCTTGTTCAGTAGACTACAAAATAGGTAGAGTTAATTAAGAATATCATGATGAACACTTAGTCCATTAAGTATTCATATGAAAACCTCCATTGAATAACTAATGAGTTTGAGGTTAGGGATCAAGTTTTCTTATGTGTATCTTCTAGTTTGGGTAATTTATGGATATAGAGATAGGGTAATGTTTTTCCTTGATCCATCGAACCCTTTGATGATGTGGGGAGAATAATACTATTGGCTTATCGAGGAGAACTTCCTTAGATATATATTTTTATTCATGATTTTTTTCATGTGTCCTAGTGTCGTTGGTATTATCCAAAATTGACACTTATTTTACATCTATATGTGGTTGAGTTATATGTTGATGCTCCTTTTGAGGAGTACCTAGTGTGTATTATTGATTGGAGCATGAAGGCTCTCCAAGGAAAGTCATTTCCTTTAGTGTGGGTGCTATGAAAGCAGGGTTGAGTAGAGGATGAGACTTGGGAGTAAGAAGCTAGTGTACATTCTCATTGGTCATAGATTTTATTAGATGTTTCCATACTAACCTCAGAAAGATAACTAATGGATGAGTTTCTTTAGGGGGGATTATAACCACCCAAATTTTTATGAAGGTATGGATAACTTGTTTTCCAGTTTAATTCCATGATTTGACATAATGTGAATGCCTAGTGAGGATTTAGATGAAAGAAGGGTATCAATGGTTTGTTTGGAACCCAGAACCCTAGAAATTGGGGAATGCAGATGGGCCACACGATTAGTAGAAATTGTGCCAAAGAATCTGAAAAATTAGAGGAAACTATGCGAGGTGTTGCAGTGTATAGTAGAGGCTAAACCATTTCCACTAACTATGAGACCCATGCCACATGAACATACATGTGATGCATACTTTTAAATAGAGGGATAACACATGCTTGATGCACGGTTTGTCTAACCATGTGTTAGGACCATGAAAGGGGGGTCTTGAGGCAGTGTTGGGAACACGGTTGGTGCACAGTTTGTCCAACCATGTGTCAAAACAATATGACCTAGTTTTAAAGGGGTAAAATAATTATTTCCCATTAGTTATTTAAAACCCATCACCCCTATTATCTATCTCCTCCAAAACAAAACATCCTCTCAATTTGGTTTTCTCTCTTAAATCTCCTCCTAAGATTTATGATATTTCCTCTATCTGATGTATGATTTGAGTGTCACTCATCTCATTGGATAGTCACTAGTAATTTATTCATTACATAGTATCCTTTCAACATTTGAATTTATATTGATGATGTTATTTTGGTGAAATAAAATATACTCTATTTCATGGGTTTTCTTTCATTCTTCCATTTTATTTTGATTTGTACCAAATCAAAGGATATGACGGAAAAAATGTTCTTATACAAAAATAAGGTAGGTATTCAATACATTTTAACTCAAATTCTGGTTGTTTATACCCTGTTTCCATTGTGCCTCATGCTGAACCTTCCAGGAATTGATTTATAAATTAATAAGCCCTTGAATTAAATGTTAAATTCATGTTTAAGACATGTTTTTGGAACCCTTATATAATGTTTTAGGTTGTTGAACTCAACCTGAATATCCCATTGACTAGGTTATTTATTATCCCTAGAAATTTCACCCTTCGAGTGAGTTGAGATATCTATTCACATGAGATTTAAATGTGGTAATAAAGTGAGGTTTTAAAGGTTGTAAGCAGCATATAGATCATTTTCATTTGTATATGAAAGTTATGAAATGGGTAATTCCATTGATTGTTCATGATTATGAAGGGATAAGTGAAGTAATTAATGTAATGGTTTATGAAATGGTGAATGAATTGGTTATGATGATAATGGTGGTCGTGGTATGGAACCCATGACCTATTAGGAAGCCTTATAAATTCATAACCCATGAATTCAATAACCTATTAGTATTCCTTATACATTTATAATCCTTATATATAAAGACCTATTTGGATGAAGTGGATATTTCTAATCCATGGATATGATAACCTATTACGATGGATTGGAAATTTTTAGCCCTTGGATATGATGACCTATAATGATTCCTTGTACATTTATGCTCCTTATATCCGATGACATATTAGGATGACTTGAACATTTATAATCCCTGGATCCATCCAACTATAATTACTTGGAAATTTATACTTGTTGGATCTAGTTTATTTAGTATACTTGGTTTATCCAACTTACTTGGATGCCTTGTAAATTTCTACTCCTTAGATCCTGAATATGTTGGTCTAATACTTTACTACTATGTGTAGGTTGTTAATGATGATTACCAAGATTTATAGTTATCCTTATGATTTAGTTTCTTAATCACGGAGAGCCTTGATAGATTGGACAATAACACTACTATTTTTTTTACTTTTACTCCTATTATATATGCACACTACTTTATAATATATGAAAAGAATGGATTTTTTCTATATAATGTTGGTGGTGGACTACTGATTTTTATCTCACATCCTATAAGGGATTTGTTTTTTACTTGGATAGACTACATGGATGCAGACAAGGATATGGGAAATATCCCACTTAAAAGTGCTTGATTTATTATGGAATAAGAGTTGGGTAGCACAAGATTGATATATGGATCATGATGTTATCTAGAGATAGTTTTTTTGTGTAATTTTTACTTTTGGTACTTGTATTGTACTAGATTCTTGTTTCCATATGATTCTTATTTTTATATAGCTACATAACATACAAATAATTTTGTATATGAAACAACCCTTGGAAAAAATTATCCTTATTGTTTTATAGGTGATATATCATTTTTTCCAGTATATTTTATTCTTCCACATTATATTTCATTATGATACCACTGTGTTACTCTGATCATGAGGGTACAGTCTCCCACCGTACCATCATAGACCATCAATGGTAGTTGGCAGCCTATGGAATATAGGGAGTAATTATTGACGCCATGTGACCCACTAACATAGGGAATTATTTAGTAGCTCCAAGGTATGGATGTAACACTTATAACATTTTACCATCTGTTTTTCAATAATGTTTCATTATTTTCTCTATTTTGGGTGTTAACTGCATTATTTTCTCATGTGTATTTTTTATGAAATTTATGGTTCTTGTAATTATGATATAGATCCATCAACTATAGAATTATAATAATTTTATAAATATCACAATTTACTCACTATATTTATTTTTAGAATCATTCCTTAAGGTTGGAAATGGGTTATGAATTTCATCGATTCATGGAGATGACATGTCGTACATACACATGAATGATGATATAATTCCATTAAGGGATGAAATAATAAAGAAGTGGGTGAGGTATAAATTTTAAAATTCAATATAATTTCTTATAAATCACATATATTATTTAAAATTTTCTTCATTAACTTTCATGTAATGTATATGTGAAAAATGAATCACATCGTTTCATGAGGAAGCATTCCACCGTACAGATGAGTGACCTTAACATATTTTAAATGGAATGGAATGTATAAAGGTATATGTGATATTATAATTCCACAAGTATAAATTTATTATAGATAATATATATATATATATATATATTAAATCCATAATTACATTAAACAGTGATAAGTCTTGATGAAAAATGAGTTACATCGGTTCACAATGCTTTAATCCACTGTATACAGGATTGAAAATATTTTTTCCCATATGATGGAATAAGAGATGGATAAATATTATTCTATAAACATATTAATATCCAAATATTGTTATAAAATAATTTAATTATATTGAAATTATAAATAAATAATTTAATTTTGTAATATAAGAATTAAAATTAAAGAGGATTGTTAAGAGGTTTACCTTTTTTTTAGAAAACTCATTTGGATATCCTATTAAGGATCATAAGGATGGTCTTTTTGGAAGCATAGAAGCTCTATAATGTGTCTATGGATTTTGGGGAGATATTTTGGTAGATTTTTTTTCGAAAAAAGGGATTTATAGGTGTGAGTAAGTGAGTTCAGTGAGTTCTCCCTTGTAATTGGTTGACTGAAAATTCAATTTTTTGTTTTTCATAGTGGATGATTTATGGTTGAGTGGTAACAAAAACCCCACATGGGATAAAAAATAAATTCATCAAAAAATTTAAAATTTAAAATTAAGACAACACATAAAGAACATAGATTATGATTATACATCTCTCCATGAGTTACTTGTGTAAGAAAAAGATAGGTCGCATGCCATTATTCTCATGAGTCAGCATTGTAGTCGTCTCCACCCAATCACCACAGTCCTCATCACTATCCAATCACCACACCAGTTCATTGGATATTTCCATATTCTAGATTCCATTATCACCACCATAAAAAACCCATAAAAGAACACTATAGACCATTGAAACCATTAAAAAGGAGCTACTACACATCCACTATAAAGAAACGATCCCAACAGGAACCTAAATACAAATGTGAGGCCACTACGAGAGACGCCTCAGATAACATTGTTAACCTATCAAACCTCACATAAAAAAACACCTTAAAACACACCATAAAAGTTTTATTAGTAGAAGTGTGGTAGAATATAGGAGGAAGAGTAGAGTATAGAGTAGAATCAGGCCTCAAGGGCGAGCATGATCATCTCCATGACCTCCAAACTCTACCTTTGCAGCCACCACCATGAGAAGTATGCAAAGACTCCATTAGAAAACACATGAAAATATAAAAAACATCACAAGGAAAAACATAATATGAGGCCAAAATACTCAATAATGATAGAAAAACCACAATAAAATTGAAAATTTTCAAATCATAACCATCAAATAAAACTCAAACCCTAAGGCAAGAGAGAACCAACACGAATCAAGAATCCTGGAAAACTAATGAGCTCTCAACCAACACATCCCAAAACCCCCCACAAGATCCACTACATCTGACATAAATAGAGTCTAGTGAGATATATCTTGGATAAATAACATACATTGAGATGAACCAGGTCCTCGATAGTGATCCACAATCGTTGAGAGAAAAGAAGCAGTTAACCATACACCACCATTGAAACCAAGAAGAATAATGGAAACCATGACCATAAACACATAAAAAACCACAAAAAATAAGGAAGAATAAGACTATAATAAGGGTGTATAATGGTAGATATGATAGGTAGGATAGTCATCAAAGATGCAACAGTATGAGAGACAAACCCAAAAGAAGAAAGTAAATCAAAGGGGGAAACCCAAGAGAATAAGTGTAGAAGAAATAAACCCAACGAGGGAGAGAGGTATGACTGAATAAGGAATGCCTCACTATATAAGGAAAACACCTATAACCCTAGGTGAGATCAATTATGAGATAAAGCGATAAGTCGGGTGAGTGGGGAGCTATCCTCATCCTTTTGTAATTTTGGAGGAGTGACATTTTTGTAAATACCCAAAAGTATTCAATAATGAGAAGTCACTATCACCAAATGTGAATCCAAAATTGATAAATATTGGTGTTTAATGAAGATATGGTTGATCCACAACCCCAACACATAAAATGAAACATTTTTTTAAACATATTCTACTTTTATCCTTTAAGTTTACTTAATTTTATTATTTTACTTTTCACAATGGTAACTGATTATTAACCAAAGGAAATTAATATTTAAATAATAAATTAAAATTATCATTATTTTTTAATTTGTACCCACTTATTGTAAATATTAAATCTAATTTATCAAATAAAATTCTATATCTGTTGAAATTTAATTTTACACAGGTGAATTTAATGCGCAAAACATCGTTTAGACCTTAACCAATGTAATTAATTTTTATTATATTTCAAAATCATTTTGGGAAAAATTTAGGTTGAAATTATTAAAAAATATTAATTATTATGATTCATAATATGGAATCTATTTTGGTAAATTTAACTCACATTAGCTTAAAATTTTAATTTAAAATAAACCTATAATTCTTATCGAAAATGGATTTCCAAGAAATGTGTTTTTCATTAACCCAAAGATCATATATTAAATATATGGATATTAATAATAATTAGATGGAATTAAATTTAAATATTTAGATATATAATTTTTGAATTCATTATATATCACTAAAAATTTAATATTATTTTAATTATTTAAAATGGATAGACATTATTCCCTTTTAAATAGAAACATTTTCTAGAAAATAACCAGTTGTTTTTAAAAATTAATTATTTTTTAATTTTAAATGTTTTTATCTTTATTTATATAAAATAGATAGATAATAAATATCTAATTACACATGTTAAAATACTTTTTTATTAATAAATATAGTGAAATTTAAACCCAATATTTTTTTATTCATAATATCTTATTTCTAAGGGAAAATTTTAAAAATTCATTCTAGGATTATTTTGACTAAGTAAGTTCGAAACTGATATTCATCCTAGAGAATTAAAATTTTCATTCCATGATATATTAAAATATGAATTTTTTTATTGTTTTATTAAAATATAATACTGACTTACTATAATTGGATTTCACGGTTGAGTGTATCAAAAACTATGAAATAACTAGAATTTATTTAAAAGAAAATATATAATAAATTATCGGGTTATTAAACAGTTATCAACTACTTACATCCTATCTGATGAACTATAAAATGAGGAAGAAGTATTATTTGACCTTTTTATAACCATGAAGAGTCAAATCTTACCTTTATTGTAATTCTTAGAGAAAAATGTTTATGACATTCAAAATGGCTCACATCAAGAGTTTCTTCACCTGAAATCCTTCTTCTTATATGATTTTGTAATATTTATTCTATATTTTTTTATTGGTATAGGTATACCCATAATAATTTCTCACATAGGTTATAATACCTATAAAATTTATTCCCTGGTTATGCTCACCTAAACAAAAATGGAACAATTTGGTTTGGGAAGATCCTTACTGAAGGCCTAATTTTATATCTTCTCCTGTAAAGGGTTGTGTGTGTTGTCGGGTTTGAGGCTTCTCCTAATATATTCCTGGGTTAGAATTCATACTTGTGTAAATTTTTGGGTTTAGATTTAGCCCATGTAAAAGTATCTTTATTTTTTTCATAGGGGATACCATAATTCATAGGCTAGGGTGTGAAGAGTAGAGTGGGATCATTTAGATATGAATTACTGTAAATATTATCTCGGATATATTTATTTCATATTATTTAAATCACTTAATTTTAATAAATCTGATAATTTTAATAATGGTCTTTTAGCACCCCCTGTAGACAATATTCCATAATCATATCATAAATAACACCAGGTATTAGAGCTTAACCTTATTAAGGATTGTTAGTTTTGTTATTCTTTTCTCAGATACCAATAATTGGTATCTAAGGGATACCCTTTTTTAGAATCATCAAACTTATATTTTTTATAATCATTTGGTTTTACAGGTTATCAATTTTGGTATTGTTTTTACACATTGTTTATATTTATACAATCATTTGAGATAACTTGTATCATAGTCCTCAATAAGACTATGGGAAGATCTTTTTATATAATGAAAACTCAAGGGATTTAATTCATGAATCCATTCATACCAACTCATTTAAATGAATGAGATTATAAATATTAGAATGTGATAATGGTGGTATTCATGATAAACAATTTTATTTAATTTTGGTTTAACATGGATAGACCTCATAAAACACTGGAAGTCGAAATTGAAAATTTAACTTGAATTTTTTCTAAAAAATATGCTTTAAAATAAAAAATCGTGAATTATAATTATTTATAACTAAGTAAAAGTGTGTATAATCATATACATTATTGTAAAAATACTTTTAAAATTTGGTGGACTTTAAAAGTCACTCATCAATGAACTGAATAATTATGGAGAACTAATCATGGCTGTTATAGGGATAAATTTCAAGAATGTAGAATTTCATACCATGAATGTGTGAATTGTATTTTCAATAGATTCAAATAGATCAACAACATTATGGTCACACATGGTGAAACCAAGGATAATGAAGTGAGGATTAAAAGGATAGTTTGATCCTTACCAAATAAGATGAATTTGAAAAAGTCTCCATTATAGAAAAAAAATATTTTTCATAATATATTCTAGATGATATGATTGGATCTATATTATAATAAGGGATTTAATTAGATAAAAATTATCTTGATTCATTTGAAACATGAAAGGGGTTTCTTTTAAATTTAAATATGTTTTTGATAACCCTTTTAGTGATTCCTAAGATTAATTTAGCTTAGATAAATATGATTATCTATGTAAAATTTCTAAATTCATTAAATGGTCCATAAATAAAGATCATACAAATAAAAAGGATAAAGAGAAAATAAAAACATACATGAAGTATTTCAAAAGAAAAATTTAAAAGGTTAATACACTATAATTTATTATGAATTTTAGAAACCTATACATACTAAACATTAGTGTACAAAGTTGAAATAATAAGGGAAAAATATAAAGTAAAAAACAGAAATAAAATGTGATTATCATGTTAGATGTAGATGAAGAAAAGAATTAGACTCTAGTAAATAATTTAGAAGTGGAAAATAGACTATAAAACTTTCTCTAATGGGAAAATTTCATTTGGTAAAAAATAATTTAAATGAGATGGTAAATCCAACTAATTTTTGTTAAATAGAAGAATCAAATAAGGTTAGTAATTTTTGTAATTATGAATTTGATTCCAAATACTCTTATAGTTATAATTGTGATAATTCTAATGTTAAAAAATTATGTGATTTATGTGATGAATTTCAATAGTAAATTGGGAAACCTTCCAAAAATTATGAAAATATGACTATGAATCATAAGAAGGTTTCTAAAGAAAATAAAAATCTTATTTTTATAAATTAAAATTTTAAAATTTAATGTATTGAGTTTGATAATGAAAGGATAAAAATAACAGTAGGGAAAATAATATTTATAACATTAAAACGAAAAATCATTGTTTAGGAAATTCTTCTTCATCGAAAAAAATTATTTGGTTAAAATATCTACATAGATGTTTTTAATAGTTAAATTAATTAAATTTCTTTTTTAAGGAAGTTAATCTGAAGAATGTTCCTCATGTACCCTCATTCTCTATGTATTACTAGAGTTTTCATCTATAAAAATTTATCATCTGATATACCTTACAATGAATGTTTTAAATCTTATTGGGTACTAAAAAATTATGTTTCTATCCTAATAGGACATAAAATAGCATGAGTATCAAAAAGTTTTTGTTTTTAATTTTTTATAAGACTCTTACAAAAGTACAATAATGTTTAATCAAATATTTAATACACTCTACAAATACAAAATTGTTTAATTAAACAACAACTACTAAATTAAAAAAATACTTATGTAAAATTTTAAATGATTTAAATGTTTTATACAAGTAGATATCATGTTTTGAAATATAGAATAACTTTTAGGGGATACATTCTTATGTTTAAGATTTTTTTCATGGGGAACTTTCACTATTTTTTATTTTAACCATCATATTAATAATTATATCTTTACATTTATTATGGTGGATTTTTTTTACAAACTGAAAATCATTATATTTCTTAAAAATTATATTCTTGAAAATTTTCATAAAGTGGGAGAATTTAATAAAATATTGTTTTGGTTTTTTAATTTCCAAAGGGGGTACTTTTATTGGAATCTTGTTGTCCTTTATTATATTTTATGTTTTTGAATATTTCTAAAAATATTATTATTTTCTGTAAAAATCTATTTTTACAATATCACTATATTTTTATATAATTAGTTATAGTGATCAGATTTTTTTAAATCCTATTTCATATGAAACATTACATGTTTATCTTAATTTTATTCAATTATGATAGATTCTACATCAATATCTAGAATGTACACATTTTGGTCTGAACATGCTACATGTCTATAGTTCTATTTATATTTATTTTTTATAGTGTTTTTATATTTTCTTCAGTAATGATATTATAAGAGGAGTTATACTAATCATATATTCATATGAATTATTCTAATGGATAAGAAATTCATTTTTTACATTTTATTAAACTACGTGGAAGTCATAATTTATTGTTTATATGGTCAATCAATTTCTTGATGTCTCTTAAACAGTTTTGAAATTATAGAATTTCAATTATTCAATTTAATAGTATTTTATTGACATATATCATGATATACATTAGAAGCACATTCCTTTTCTTAATTTGAGAATATAAAAAGTTTTTTTTAAATTTTATTAAACTACATGAAAGTCTAAAAATTCCATTTAGATAGCTTAGAAATTAGACAAATATCTAAAAATTTTCTATATATTTTATTCAGTTTAAGTTTTTATCTTTCCTTATTTTTCAATGATATCTTATTCTATAGAGGTCTGGTAGAATAGTAATTTGATCAGGTGTAAATAGCTCATGTTTATAAAACTTTATATCTGCATGACAATTCACGGATTTAGTTGTTTGGAGGGTATTACATTTAAATAAAGTATAAAATGTAAATAAATTTAATGGTTTTAGGTTTTATTAGTTTAACCAACCATGAACACATTAAACATACCATTTTTATAAGTTAATCAATATCTAGAAAACTATTTTCTACATAATATATGTGATGAAATACCAATCGTGAACCTTTAACGATCCCAAACATCTGACCTAGTGTGAAGATATACACCCACCTTATCATTCAAGATGCCGCATCCATTCCTTCCATTTTTAATTTCAGAAAAATATCCTACCATTCATCCCATACTATATATGAATAACTAAAAAAGAATTGAATCTATCATTTTATAGTAATACATCAACCAAACATATATCATGTATATTTTTAAGTGTAGTACATCTTCATCTCCACAGCATTATAGCTTCTCCTTCTTTAGCACATGAAAACAGATTTCTCAAATTTTCAACCATCATACCCCTATCCATGGGGAAACAATGCACCATCCAACTTCTAGGAAGAGTTTCCAAAAGGAATATTCAACCTAATATAAGTTTATTTTTTCAAGAAAATTTGAATTTAAAACGAAGTGACTAGATGTTATAATTTCAAGGTCAGTATCGTGACTACACAATATTTAAAGTGACCAAACACAATATTTATTCTCATGGTCAATATACCGACCATAATAAAACTTGAACCTACTGCACAACATGATCATCATACCAAATACCAGTTAATTTGGTGTGCATGGATAGTTCTTCCCTTTATTTGTTTTCTTGAATATGAATTTTTAACCATGCTCTTTGTTCTTATTTTTGATAATATCACTAACAAGAAAGATTATTTAAATAATTTAAATCATTTTAATGATTAATAAAATTTATATATACTATTTATAAGCCATTCCATGTGTTCTAAAATTAGTGTTAACATTTTTAAAATATATAATAGTTTAAAAATTATTCATGCATACACTTACAACACATATTTTAAATAATTAAATTATTATATTTTGATTTGATTTCTTGGTATAATTATTTTTCAAAAATAATATTCATTGTAGACTAACCTATTCAAATATATTTCGTATTATTTGATATAGTATAATATAAAATTTTTATTATGCACTTCATTAATGTCTTGAAATTTTAATTGAAATAGTCAAATTGTCTTGCAATATTTATGGAATTGGTTTGAATTATTATTATGGAGACTATTTGAAATATTTAACTTCAAATTAAAATTTCATTAAGATTATTGTTAACTTTTGAATTCAAATAATTGTTGTTATAATTATTTTGGACAATAATTATCCCTCTCCCAAATAATTTTATAATTTGAATATGAATTTATTTACTAGATTATGGATTTTGTTATTAGTTTTTATAGGATCTATTTAAAGGAAATTAAGATTTCTAGAACATTGACCATGATTACATATGAAAATAATCGTATAATTTGAAATATTTCATCTTATATGAATCTTCAAGTGACTTAGTTCTCAACGATTTAAATCTTTCGTGATGAAATATCAAGGGAGGAACAATTATTATTCAAATAGTTCATCATAATTATAAGTTGAATTATACCTTTATCAGAACACTTAAAGTTCAATATCATTAACATTCTAAAGGGCCAACAATAACTAATTTATAATAATAAATTATTCTAGTTCTAACCTTTTTTAAAATTTTCTATATCTTTATTAATATGTATGTGTTTTAATTATATTTTTCACTCTCTTTATACTACATCAAAAGGTTTTCTACTTGTTATTATGACATGAAAAAAATTAGAACACTTGGGTTTGGGTTGATCCTGGAAGAAATAATTCGTTTATGACTTCTGCCGTAAAAAATGTGTGTTGTCAAGTGTCAGGTTTTCCCTCAAAACATCCTAGGATAGGTTTAATAATAGTATAAAAGTTTGGGTTTATATTTTTTCTATTGTAATTTTCTAGTTCTCTTTCATAATAGGTTCCATACTCCATCGGTTGAGGTGTGTAGAGTAGTATAAGATCATTTAAATTTGACCTACTATAAATATTCTCTATGTTTTCTTTTATTTTATTTTCCACATAATTATGTTGATTAATTTTAATAAATATTATTATTTTAATAAATTTATATTCACCCCACCAATAAACCATCTTCCATCATAGTATTGGACCTAACATCCAATACATTTATAGAAAAATGATAATGTCATTTGTGTGTCTGTATGGACTACCACCTCCATGAAGTGATTTGATTTTTTCTCTATCTTAATATCACATGGATGATATATATAAATATAATGAAATATATAAAATTTTATTTATTACATAATGATATTTTCTAAATGATAAAATAATATTCACCTTTTATACATAGTTATCATTGAAAAATATAAATGATACTCATTTTTATGTTTGACATACATTCCCCATGATTGTATCATAGTTAATTTTTCATAAAACTATTTCATGGTATGTTTAAAAAGTATAATTAATGAATGAAAATGATAATTATTTCATTATTATTATTGTGTATGTTATGGAATAATGATGTATATTACAATTTTCAAACTACTAAAGTCATTTTGGACACATGGACAAAATATTATCCAAAAGTCTAACATAAACTTAATTGATTAGGTAATTAAATATAACAAGATAATAAATAATATAAAAATAATAAGAAAATTAAAAATGGATATTATGAAATTAAATAATTAACATTAGTTTGTTATACATGAAGATTAAGAATGTATAGGATGAGTCAGAACTAGGGTAAGGGATTTAAACCCCATTTTCATCATTGATTATTATTTTTTTATTCACATAATATCATTTCTATGTTATATATAATAGAATCAAACATGTCATATCATAAATCCATCAAACTTCCTGGCGTTTTATGTTTCAATTTAATTTATTTAATCTAATAGGATTTGGATTGAATGTTTCCAAGTGTTAAGTGTTTCATAACTCAACTATATTTTATTGGTTAATAATAATTATCTATAAATTATATTATTTATAGATTATGTGTGAAATTTCCTTTGACATATTTAGTATATATTCCCACATTTTTTATTTACATTTGTTACATATATTCACTTCGTTGATTAATTTTAACTTCAACATTCTCATCATTGTATCATTTCTTCAACTCAAATTCTCTTCTTTTTTATATATGTTATGGTATACATCTATCTTTTTTTAGGAGTTTTATCTACTAAACCATTGAAAATTTATATTATTAATCAAAATTTATTCATTATATTTAATGTTTCATTGGATTTTATTTATTTAATGGGTGTTTTGATTGGAATGTTACCAATGTGGTAATGGTTTATTTCACGATCTCATCATTATTTTGGACTGTTTATGTTCATGTCTCCACTATGGGAATTATATGATATTTCTAATTTAAACCCAATATATTTTATTCTAAAATGGGTTTTTTAAATTAAATGGGTTTCTTTAATTTTAATCTTTTTTTCCCTGAAAAAACAAAACAAATGTTTTAATAGAAATATACATTATTTTCTCTTTAGTTGGGAATCTTTTAATCCATGTTTGTATTTTCTAAAAATGATTAAATAATTATTTAATACTATAAAATGATTTATTTATGAAATTTATATCCATTTTTATATTTATAAAATTATTTTAATGGAATCTTTCAATCTTTTTATGAATAGGGGATGTTTTTAGTTTTCTTAAAAAAATGGTAAAGGAATCATTTCTTTAACATACCTGACATGATTTGAATTTCCAACCACCATGTACACTCAATGATTTTATGCTTTATTTACATATTTATAAGGTTTATTTTAGAGAATTATTTTCTAAATATTAAGGAAATTTTAAATTTTAATATTTATTTTCAAAGTGAAAATGGTATTTTATTCAAGAATAATTTTTATAATATTTTAATGGAATTTATATTAATCAAAAACAAAACCCCTTTATTTTACCTATGATCCATATGGTATATATTATAATGATTCCATGAAAATTATTTATCTGGATAGTTTATAATATGATTGATTAAGTGAATTATTTATATTTTTTTCTCTTTTTTCAACACTAATGTTCACATTGATTATGTAATGAATTTTTAATCTCCCATATCATATGAGGAATGAATTGGACATAGTAAGGGATATAAATGAACCACTATAGACAATATATGCATTGGTAGGTATAATGAGAAAAACTAGTTTGGATTTTTTGGAAGAGCCTTTACCCATTTATGTATAATGTCTTTTCATAAGGCATTAACGACATGTTTTTAGGTCCAAAATTATGAAATGCATCATTATGTGATTAGTTATTGATATCCATGTGATTATTTCAATGGTTAATATATCCACAGATATGTTTCTGGATCATGTGATTAGTTTTATGGTATTATTTGGACATCATTTATTCCTTATATATTAAACATTGTGCACATGTTAATGATTAAGTGGAATGTGATTAAAATTATTTACCTTACAATATTGATTGTACCTTATTTACTATTAATAAATATGGATGTACATAACGTTTAATAATAATTTGAGATCATCCTTATTTTTATTCCTTTATCCATAATGTTAAGAAGTATTCTTTTAATGAGTTCAAGGATGCAGAATATTTACTTTCACTATATTATATTTTTTTATATTGAAATGTAATGTGAGATTAATGTATGGAATTACTTTACCATGACTAATAAACTATTCAGTCCTTTGGTATGTTATATCTTATTTATTATGTTAATGTAATAAATTAACCACATGTTTTTAGATACTAGGGTCAAGGTCTTTATAGTTTGTATCAGAGCATGTTTAGTAGTGACTGTAGGAACTTGATTTAGAAAAAAATATATTAAGGATTACATAATAATGATAGAATTTCATGAAATGACCCAAATACACTAAGATTATGATTTATAATAGGGTAATTTAAGAATTTTAGTCACTATATTGGGTTAATAAGTCTAAGGTTGATTATAATATTAAATTAACATATAACCCCTTTTAGGATTTATGTGATGGAAGTACCTAAAAGACATTTATTATGTTTTAGAAGATATTTGTGGAATATTTTTAAATTATTATTTTTTGATTTTGTGAGGAAAAATTAGTCCATAAATAAAATATTGGTGATTAAAAGTGATTTAATGATTAATGTTGTTTTTAGGTTTTTCAAAATATTTTTGGGAATGTTATAGGAATTATATTAATATAATTTTAGAAAAAGTACAACCCATGTGTTGGGAGATAAATCATAGCTTCTAGAAAGGACATGGGGATTGAACCCACAACTATGGGGAAATAAGTGTGCATTTATGTTCATGGGCCATTGTGATTAATTGGTTAGTATGACCTTTTTTTTACATAATTGAGTTTTTGGTTAAATATTAAATCTATTCTTAGAAACATATTATGGGATAAAATCTATTTGATTTTTTATGTTTTCAGGATATTAAGGATATTTCATGAGACAGTTTGACAGTAATATATATATATATTAGTTTTAATAAAAAAGACTATTTGTGAAGTATGTTATTGAATTTTTGGATGAGTTAACTAGAGGTTATGAGGTAATATTTGTGTCCAAATCATTAAATAATATTGAGGTTATTGAAATTATATGGGATATAGTGATATTCATTGAATAAAAATTGAAATGTAAATTGACTTAAGCAAAACCAAGGAATAAATTTTTCTTATAAAATATAATCATATCAAGGAAAAATATTTTATGTTATTTTCTAACATGATAGTGAAATAATTCCTCAAATCTATGGAAAATATATTGATAAAATATTCTCTTATTACCTTTATGTAGGATAAATTGATTTTCTTTTTCAAACATACTTGAACTATGATTTTTCATCATTAACATTCTCAAGACCATTCACTTCATTATGATCGTTTTTTTCTATCAATATACTTCATTGCCATGGACATAAAATTTCTCTTATATGTCCATATTTTCATTTCAATTTTTTTTCCTACTTGGAAATATAGATATGCGTTATTATAGATGTCCTTTTTTACATTACTCTCTCTCTTATCAAGAGGAATTTTAATTATCCCTTTGTATGATGCAGTATTTCAAAAAAAAAAATTTCATATGGAAATCTATGGATTACCAAGATCTGGTTAAAATTGTGAATATTATATTTATTGAAGGTGGGTAGAATGTAACACCTTGGTATTTTAACATTTGAACATTATGTAAGATAGCATATATGACATGCAACATTGAGCTTAAATGACCCACCAAATATATTATTTAAATATGACCATTATTATAATGCTGTTGAATTAGATGTTATAAATTTGATTAACCACATTATAATATATATATATAATGGTTCTAATAAATAAAAATTTAATGATGAATTCTTACTAAATACAACATAATTTTCAATAATTTCATTTTATGCTTTAGAAATATGTTTTCTTGAAAAATAAGTTTTATTTCTTTTTGTGCATAAATAATAAAATTTTTCTATACCAATTTTACTAAATGAATTTTATAAAATGAAATGAATTTTTTTAAGTCAGAATATTGAAATTTTCATAGGGTGAATTTTGTGATATTTTTTGAAAAAGTTTTATTTTTCTATGTATACTGATAAATAATGTTTTTTATTAAAAATAATTTTAAAATTCATAACATCTATCCATGTTAATTAATTAAAATAATATTTATTAATGAATATTAAAATAATGTGTATAGATCATATATATAAATTTGTTAATTTAAATCCATATAATGGTGATCATAAGTCATATAGTTCATGTAAGTTCATCTTATGCTTGAATACTATATTTCTTGAAAAACTGGTTTCTTTCTACATATTTTCCAGGTTTATTTATAAATAAAATTATAAAAATTTTAAATATTGAATTTGATATAATGGATTCCATATATAGAATCGTCATAATTAAAGAATTTAATAAGGCCGACATAATTTATTATTATATTGAAAACCAAAAATAGTAATAAACTTGTCACGACAGTTAAGGGTAAAACACATTTAAAGATGGCTAAACTAAAGATTTATGGGTTATAATTCCCTAAAAAATATTTTTAATAGCTATTGTCTCTCTATATTTAGACCATATTTCATCTATGGCTCACGAACGTCCAATTTTGGATCTATATATCCATGATTAGACCTTTATAAAAATTTAAGTGAAGAAAAGGAAAAATGTCACACTCTTACCTTTAATAATATCTTCTGTGTTCATATAGGGATAAAATGAGGTAATTTAGGTTATAAATATTTATTATAATGTTATATATTTTTTATTTTTCATTTTAATTTATTTATAATATTTAGTGTTGAAATAATTACCTTAAATTATTATGAAATAAAGAAACAAAAATTATTTAATTAGATAGAAAATAAAATAAAGGATTTTTGAAATTATTAAAAGTAAAATTATTTGAAAAAATTATCATATTTCATAAATTTTTTAGATAATTATAAATTTTTTTGGATGTGTGAGGTGTATATATTATAATTACATCCCAATCTTGATGTTTTTAAGATTAATTAAATGAAATTTTTTAAAATTTACATTAATGATAATTTATAAAAATTAATTAATTATTAAATTATTTTAAATTCATAAAAGTTTTAATATTATCATATTAAATGGGATTTAATTTATAATATTAATCATGGTCTATTTATGATTTGTTTATCCTTTTATAGGAAAATATTGACCCCAAATGAGTAAAAATAATAATACCTCGGTAATTGTCAAAAAAGGTTATGGTGGGTTAAAAAACCATAAGTGTTAAAACATAATCTAAACAAGTCTAAATATTATTTCATGATAGTATTTTTACCCAAAATATTATTATCTTGTAATTTTATTAATTCAGATTCATTTTAATATGAAAATTAATTGATATTAATTTAATACATTAAGAAATACCAAGAATGCCCATAACCTCTCTTATAAAGGGAAACATATTCGTTAATTTTATTCAAACATAAAAATACTTTTGGATTGGAGAATAAAGCCCCAAATAACTTCCTTAAATACATACCCATTTCCTAGAGGATTATTTTTTATAACTAGAAAATAAACATATGGATGCTTTTGGTGTATGGAATAAGAGGTTGTCTTCAGTAGAGGTATAGTTCTTAATCAAGTGTTTATTTTTTCATTCATCATTTGGATCCTTACAACTTTATTTTAACATTATGATATAATAACATAATTATATCCAATATAATGATATTTTTTATGTTAATTTTGTAACCTATATCCAACATATCTTTTGTTAAATGAGAAACAAAGTTTTCTTTCATGTGTACACCAGACTACCACATTGTTAACCAATGTAATTAGATTTTTATCATTTCATATTAGGGATTTTTTTAATGAACAACTTAATGTTTTTTAACAGATTCATGAAATATTTATCATTTATAAAATAAAATATATCATTTATATTCTTTCCTTCCCAATCATTAAAAAATTATAACGTCGTTCGTGCGTATGTGGGGACTACCACCTCCACAATGCAATGTGATTGGTTCTTCATCACCATATGAAATGTATGATATATATAAGTATACTAAAAGAAATAATAATTTTTTTATGATATAATTATTATCATGTAAAGATAAAAAAACACTTATCTTTTTTCCACAATGATTGTTAAAAAATAGAAATGTTACAGAAGCGTATATACAACTTACCATCTATATGATTATAACATAGTTCAGTTATAATAACCATATTTTAGGGACATTTTAACAAGTAAAATTGATGTATAAAAATTATAATTAATACATTCTTATAATTTTGGATATTATGGAATAATGTCCTCTTTTACTATAGTCAAAATACCAATGTCATTTTGGATATATGAATCGGATATCATTAAAATATCTAATGTGAACTTTGTTGATTAAGTAATGAAATATAAAATGATAAAAAATAAAATAAAACAATTAATAAAATTAAAAATGTTTTTATGAATTTAAATAATTAAATGAGTTTATTATCCAGGATGATAAAGAATGTACATGACGAGTAGGACCCAAGGTTAGGGATTTCATTTCAATTTTCTTTCATTGAGGAATATTTTATTATTTTGCACCTAATTTGTTTTAGATAACATATACTACCATTTTACATATTATATAATGAATAATCTATACATAATGTTATTTTATATTTCAATTTATTTTATTTCATCCAAGGGGATTTGAATTTAATGTTAATAAGTGTTAAGTGTTTTATAACTAAAATTTCATTCATTGGGTTACATCACTTCTAAATTTATTAGAATAGGTCAATATTATGTGTGGAATGGAATTTTTTTATGTTGTATTTAAACATTTTTTAGTGGGTTAAAATTTAAAAAAAATTAAATCATTAATTCTTTCTCACTTCAATGTTATGATCATATTTTTGGGTTATTTGTCTCAAATTTTCTTTTTTGAGAAAAATATTTTGTTGTAAACCAATCTTCAATTATGAGGTGTATCTAAATCCTATTTGATAATTTATATCATAAATCTATTTATATTCCTTATATTTAATTTATCATTCAAATTTATTTATTTTATGGTGTTACAATAAGAAATTTACCTAATTGGTAAGATTTTATATCACCATATCATCATTAACTTGGATTGAATATGTTTATGTCTCCAATGGGGTAATTATATGATATTTCTATCTGAAACAAAATATATTTTATAATCATTTAGTTATTTTATGAAAATTATAAGTTTTAATTTAATTTTCTCCTTTTATTTAAATAATATCTCAGAAATATATTTGTATAAAAATAATATTTATTTCCTCTTTAGTTGGAAATGATTCCTTCCATGTCCATATTTTTAAAAAATGTTTTCATGAATGTTTTAATATTCACCAATGATTTATTATATTAATTTTTAACCATTTTTTACTTTTAGAAAATTTTTATGGGGAATCTTACATTACTTTTTCGAATGATGTACCTGTTGACTTTTCATTCAAAAATGTGAATGAAATCTTTTCTAACACAGATAGAATAAACAGAATTTCTCATCATCATGAAAACCCAATTATTTGACAATTAATTTAAATTTTTATATGGATCTTTTTAAAATATGTTATTTCTAATATTTGGGAAATTTTTTTATTTTAAAAATGATTTTCAAACTAAAATAGGTATTTTCCTGAAGAATGTTTTTAATGATCATTTTATGAAATTTATTTTAATCAACACCAAAAAATCATTTATATTTAGTATTCTACACTAGAAATATTTTATAATTATGTCAAATTTCTCTTTCTATAAATGGTTTCTGTTATGTTTTATTGGGTAAAATAATAACATTTTATATGTTGTTTTTTCAATATTAATGTTTATGAGGATTCTTTATTGAAATTCATTCCTTCCCTTTAATATGAGGAATTAGTTGGACATATTATGTGATGTTAGGGGCATACTATATCCCCTTGATTAATTTATAGTTCTCATGAGACAAAATAGTTAGGGTATTTGGTCAAGTAATTACCCATTTATGTAAGATTTATAGTCATGAGGCCCTGATAATAGGTTTATGATTCCTAACATTTTTCATTCCATAATTATGAGATTAGTTATTGATTTTTTTTTGATTATTTGAAAAGTTATGATATTTATGGATAATATTAAAGATCATATTCTTAGTTATAAGGAATTATTTTTTCAATATTTATTACTTCCATATAATCATTCATATTCGAATTATTGATTAAATAGATTTTTTCTTCATTTTTTTACCTTTCTATATTTAATAAAACTAATTTAATGATGATATATTCCAAATGTAATATCCTTTAATATAATTTTAACCCAAACTAATTTTATTATCTTCCCTGGATATGAAAAAATAATCTTTGAATGTGTTGAAGGATGAAAATTACTTACTTTCACAATCTTTAATTTTATGTTTTCAAATGTAATTTAGAATTTAAGTATAATATATCTTGGTTATCAAGATTAATATACTATTCTGTTTATTAGTGAAGCTTCTAGACCACATTAGTTTGGAGCTTTTGTTCAATTTGTTACATTGTCGTAAGATATAAGGAATTGTGTCATGAAGGACAGAATAGTTTAGTAGTCTTGGTAAACTAGATACATACATGTAATTTTTATTAAAATTTAAAATTTACAATATAAAATGTATTTTATTTGATAATGACATTATTAACCACTGAGTATCCCTTCATATCAATCACAAAATATTTCCTGGTACCCAAGGGAAAATAAAACATACAAAATAGATGACCTCATATGCTTAGAGTGGGTAATAATAAAACCAAATTAATGAATAGATAAAGAATAATCAATTTAGAAAGGTAGATAACTTAAACACATTCCATTTAATCAACTACTTGAGAATAAAATTATAGGAATAAATTATGATCAAATAATTCCATATAAATAGTCACATGAGCCTGAAAACATAACTGTGGAAATTATAACTAATCTAATAGTCACATGGAATGTCAAGAATAGAATTCATAATGACAGAATGCATAATGTTGGAAATATAAAACATACCTCTGTGGATTTGTGTGAAGACATTTAATAACATTTAGGACTTAAGAAAAGACATCTAAATAAATGGATAATACCTCAACCGAACTCCAATCTAGTTTGTGTCATGTGACCTACTAATGAATCGAGGGGCTATAATGGCCCCCCATTGGTTATTAAGTAAAATGACTTCCTCATATGAAAGGGGTGAAAAATAATTCAAATAAAATTTTTTTATTTAAAATATCATTGAAAATTTAAATACTTTCCCAAATCAGTAAACATAATCATAAACCATCCAAATAGAAATGAATGGTATCATCGTAGAACATCCCTAGTAAAATTAATCAGAAACCATCAAGAAAAATAATATGGTTGGTATCATTTGATTATATACACATTAAAGTATAAGTAACATAAGTGAATGTATTCTTAAATGGAAAATTATTTTGAAAGTTAAATTGGAAATTTTCTAATGGAAAATAACATTTCTTATTAAATCATCCTTTTTTTAAACTAGAAAATTCATAAAATATTATCAAAATCTATTTATATGAAAATTACTTTTAGAAAAAATATATTAATTTACATTGTTTTAATTAAAAAAATTTAATTAAAAATAAACTTGTAAATATTGAAATTAATATTCAATTAAATTAAGTTCATGATATAAGGTAATTCCTCACATGACTTTTAAGTTAAAAAGTAAATTCCTCTTTCATTGTAAAATGGTTAAAGAAAATGACTTGTTCAAAAAATAAAGAAGATTAAATTCAAATAAAATTAAAATATTCAATCCTGGGAAAAAATATATTTAATAATTTATTTTTATAATGTTAAAAAATTTGTTTTTTAGGAAACATGGTTTTGTAATTAAAATGACTTTCAACCGAAGGGAGAAATAAAGTCATAATTTCTTAATTTTTTGAAAAAACAATTAAATACCAAAAGAAGAATATTTTACTGTTACATCAAAAAGTTTATGAACAAATAGGGGGTAATTAAATAGATTGATTTTAGGATATAAATATCAGATAATTCACCAATGAATGTTTAAACAAAAAAACTACACAATAATAATGAGATTATGAAATAAACCCTTACCACATTGTTAACTTTTGAATCATAATATCCATAAAAGAAATAACTTTAAATGAAACATTAAATACAATTAATCTAAATTAGTTAATTATATAAAATATAAAAAAGGTCTTTATATACACAAAACAAAATAAATATGTTTTCAATATGGAATATGTCACACAAAAGTAAAAGTGAGACAGGAAACTCTTACCTTGAGTTTGACTCATCACGTAAATTCGTTATCTTGAAGAATAATAAACTTATGTTTATTATTTAATTACATAAGAAACTTATTAATGTGTTTTATTAATTTTATTTCACTTATCTCCATGTTATATAATATTACTTACTAAATTAAGTTTACATCATATGTTTTGATGACATTTGCCTTATGTATCTGAAATGACATTTATAGGTTTAGAATAGTCAAAATGGTAATAATTTAAACATATACATAATAATAATTATGAAATAATAATAACATATACATTTCAATTATTATTTTAAAACCAATCATGAATGATGGTTATGAAAAATAAACTACATTATAATCATAGAGATGACAGTCCGTATGTATGCATAAGTAACATTTCCATTTTCAATGATCATTATGGAAAGAAGGTAAGTAATATTTTTTATTTAAACAATTATAATAATATAATGTATACAATATTAATTCTTTTAATATACTTATATATATATCATCCATGTTTTTTGGGGATGAAAGGAGATACATTTCCCTTCATAAAGGTTGTATTCCCTATATATATGAATGACGTTTTCATTTTTTAGTGTAAGAAATAAAAAGATATATATTATTTTTAATAATGATAAATATTTAATATATATCATAATAATTTAATTTATATTCTAGATTTAAATTAAATTTATCCTTAGTCTCTTGCATGTAAAGTCTTAGTGAAGAATGAATCACATCGCTTCGCAAGATGGTAGTCCACCATCACACGAGCGACATTATCAAATCCCATATGGAATTGAGAGTAAAAAAGGAATATATTATATAATGAATATAGAGGTATAATAATTTTAAAAATATCATATATGTACTTTATATTCTTCATCAAACTGTACCATGAGAGGCTATATTAGAAAAAACAAATTGCATCGGTTAATGAGGTGGTAGTCTGCTGTGCACACAATTGATGATTTCAAAACGGAGTTGACGAATGCAGAGATGGTTGTAGTTAATTACCTAAACATAAACCCATATTAGTATATTTAAGGTACAATGGTTTTTATATCAATATGTTTTTATAATAATTTATGGAGGTTGGGGAAGAAATAAAATAAAAACACTCATTGAAGAACATTACCTATTCTTTGGGTATCCTCGTTAGGTTTGCAAAAAAAATAATTGATAATTTGGATTTATGAAAAAAATAAGTATTCTAGGAAAAAAGGAAAAAATTTGAGATTTTATTTGGTCAGGTCTTGGATGAACAAAAAACGTTTTTAAGGTGTGATGAATAGAAGATATGGGGTGACATTTTATAGGTGAAGTGAGTGGAACACTTCTCTTTTTTGAAATGAAAATGATGTACCCATATTTTTAACATGCCAAAAGGCTCCAAAATGGATTATTATCGAGAATTAGAAAATATAAGTTCCCAATATATCCATAAAATATATTTAGACATGTTTTGAGGTAATTTTAGCCCCCGTAATTTTAGTTTAGCAACCCAGTAAACCCATTTTACCTTAATTTTGGTAATTAATATTTTATTTTTTTCATTATTAATTTTTTTAAAAAATTAATTTCACCTTTTTAAGTAATATAAATTAACTTTATTCCAAATATTGAATCCATTTATTAAAAATTATATAAACTGAACTGGAAAATATAAATTTAAAATTAAACTCGCATACGTGATGAAAGAGCTAGTTTTCAAAGAGAAAATGTTCAAATGATTATAAAGTTTTTATATAGAAATTTAATATGAAATTGGTTATAATGATCTAAATTGGATAAATAAATATACAATTGAACTAATTTTACTTTAAAAAAATTAAAATTAAAATTATCATTATAAATAATTTAAAATAAGTGGTAGTTTTTAATTTAAATTCTGTTTTTTTCACTATTAATAAAAAAATAAATATTTTTAGAAGAAAACAAAAAATTCACATTAAGATAAATTTTATTTTATTATTAAAAAAATTATTTAAATTTATAAAATAAATTTTATAATATTGTCAATAATTAATTTTTTCATAAGTTTTGGAGAAGTGATGAAACTATTTTATTTAAAAGAATAAAATGTTTTAGAAAACATTTCATTTAATTTCAAATGATTATTATGTTATTTATAATCAATATGAATCTATTTAATTTATTTTAGTCTAGTTTAAACCATAAAATTTTTATAATTTATTTTGTACTTTTCATACTCTCTAATATAACGCCTACATTAAATTGGTCATGTTTAAATAATAAAATTTTAATATAGTATCTTGTTTTTTTCAAAAACAATATTACATACATTTTAGGCTTTGAAAGAAAGTGAATTTTTTAAAATTAAATAAATTTTAATGTATTAGGATGTTGTATTGCCTTCTATTCTTGGTGTTTCATTTTATACATGCTCTCAAATACGATGTTAATATTTTAAAATCTAAATGTGTTACATATGGGATGAGATATCTTGTATGTCATGAAAATGTAATAATGTGACCACTATATTTGAGCAACTGAATTCAAGGTATTTATAGTTATGATAATGGGACACCCAACATGTTTTGAGTTATAATTTTGATCCCTTAACTTATCCCTTAAACACATCAATAATTGTCTGAGCCATTCATTTCATTCTGTATGTTTTGTTTTCAAGATTGATATCCTAATAGATATGTAACACCGTCCTCTTTAGTTAGAGAATCACACCAACGTTGTCCGCCATCACCCATATATGTGTCATTAGTGTGATCTTACCCTTAATAAGGAGATGTTTTATGAAGACCTCATTTTAGAGTAGATGAGACGATAAAACATCATACTAAGTATAGAGTAGTTGTCTATTGTCCAATATTAAGTAGAATTATATTTCCATACAATTATATTCTATTGATTAGATTGGTCTTGTTTCAAATTAAATGGTAAATGAGACCCTTATGTATGACAAATCAGGACTAACACTTAAGGGGGTGTTCCTGATTACCCATATGTTAGTGATTTTGACATTTCATGTCACTAATTTTGTAGAGTAGTGGATTCTCATAGTATATGTGGATTATGAATTTTTTAAAGTTCAAGGGTTTCCCCTCATCTATGGTTCTATTTTGATACTAAATTAAACCTCATGACCACAATTATATCTGTAATAACTTATCGTATGTAATTAGCCAATATGAGGGAGCGTATGTTTTAATTGTGGAAGCTTTTTTAGAATGGATTTATCTAACATTGGGTTTTCCCCTTGACATCACCATTTTTTTCACTAAGATGGTCAATGGGAGAGTGAGACTTTTTGTTAACTATAAAACCCAAAACCAAGTGATGGTCAATAATAAATTACCACTTATAAGAATCCATAATCACTTAAACTAATTAAATGAATCTATATGGTTGTTGAAGATTGATATCAGGTATGGTCATCAACAACTTTGGGTACATATATGGGAGATCTCAAAGATGGCATTCAAGGGTCATTATGGACACTATGAGTTCCTTCCATGTTAATTGGAATTAAAAAATCTATATTTTCCTTTTTAATAAATTTTGAGTTTTTATTATGCTATTTGAATATATTTCTATCTTACATGTATATTGTTATTTAATTGTTTCATTTATTTATGGTCTTTAAATATAATATATATAATTTCATGGATATGGGTAGAAGTTTATGAGTTTATAGCCTAATTCATCACATATGTTTGTTATTAATTATTAGTGTTTGTTCGCATCCCCTGATCTATTGATGAATAAATTGGGTTTTCAAACTTGATCTACTTATTTCCATAAATGTTCATAGAGAGTTGAATGATGTCACAGTTTTATGAAAAGACAAAAGGAATAATATAATTAAGAAATGGATGTTAGGTAAGTGTTATTAGAATTGGAAAATATTCATTGATATGTAAATTTTAAATAATTATTTGTGAAAACAAACATGAAATCTTTCTATGATAGTTTTGGTAGTTTAAAACATTGAATAAATATTTATATTGGTATTAATGAAAACCTATATGGATTATGTTACTAACCACATGATCTATCATAATGTTAAGATGATTTAATTATGTTTCAATGGTGATTGTGGAAACAAATATCATGGTGTAAGAGGTAGTACCATGAATTTATTATTGAGTGAGTCTCATTAAGGAAATGAGGGGGGGAAATGTTCATAAATTTAATATTCCTAAAAATACATTGTGTTATTATATAATATATCCAGGTTTCCATGAATTTGATAGGGGTTAATTGAAAATATATTTAATAAATAAACATAAGGAAATAAAATTGAGCGAAGTATGTTTCATATTTAAGATAAATTAATGAAACTAATAAAGATAATATATATAATTCCACATGTTTGTACAAAATATGACTTAATTCATCAATACTGAATGATTTTTATGTGGGTTACATCTTTTTCTTGTTATATTTTATGGAAAATATTTTGTTTAGGAAATTATTTATATAATATAATTTAGATTAGACCATAATAGAAGTGATAGAAAAACATTTAATGATCCTTGGGAGGTATCCATAAATAATACACCTAAAATTAACATTAAAAGGTATCTTCTATGATAAACCTATCAAAAGGTATATTATAAATAAATTTATAACCTTGTAAGTTACAATCATTGAGACCACTGATATCTCATGAGGATATTAAATTACTGTTAAAAGTTTTCACTTATTAGATTTACTTATAAATTTAATAGAAAATAATGGGGAATGTTGAATTTAAATGAAGTGATAAAAAATTCAATTTATAAAATGAATCAATTAAAATATGCTGACTTGCAAGTGAAATTTTACAAAACCCTATTTATTTATCCAAGGTTAATCATATAGGGTTTCATTTCATTGTCAATAATTGAAATGATCATACCATTAATCTTGTAAGTGAAAGATATCCTCAAAAAGAAATTCTATGATTTTTTATATTAATATTTTGATACATAAATAAAAGTTCTTAGTACTGTTCCCTTTCTAATGTATGATTATTTATTAACCTAGAAATATCATAGTGTGCTATTGAAACTTAAAATACCATATGTATTTTTCATCATTAAATCAATGAATTTATGATCATTTCTAGTAATATGATAGTGATTTTAAGTAAATTTACTGAATAAAAAATTATATTCCAATATATATTAAATAGTTTAAAGGGATAGATAGATTTTTTACATCAAAATAATATAAAAATTTATCCATTGACAAAAAAAATTAATAATCACTTTCATTCAATAAGTAAATGAATTCTTACAGTAAAATGAAATTGAAAAATATTGTAATTTATAGAGACTCGAGAGAGTAAACTAAATCCATTCTCAATATTAAACTACTATGGATTTATAGATGCAAATACATGAATTAATTTAGACCCAACATATATTCCTAAGTGATATTAAACCATCAAATTATTGTGGTTTCCATGGTCAATAAAACACGAATAATTTTCCTAAAACGTGTTAGTGAAAAATGATTGAATAAAACAAATAGGCAATGAGAAATTGAGTGTGAATAAATATATATGTCCCATGAGTTTTCTTTCAATTTTAAGTCAATGTTTTAACCAGGTGAATATTAATTTTTATAAAAAGATTATAATATTATTATGTATTCTCTAATCATATTTTTTATAAGAAAAATAAATGGTGTAAGAATATGGTTTTAACCACCATGTACAAGGTAGATCCAATAAAGAATAAATAATTTATTCAATCATCATGTCCCAACCTCTAGTGCCTCTTAAATTTTAAATCCATGTGATCCCATGTACATCTCATCAATCCCAACATGATCGTCTTGAAAATTATCTCAAGAATATATGGTCAATTATCTAAATGTTTCGTAAAACATTTCTCCAAGAATATCCCCCAAATTTAATATCTTTACTTTCATCATGGTTTGATTTGATGGATTTTAGTGTAACTATAATACTTATCATACATATTCTATATCTCTTAACAAAACCAGAAAATATTATCCAGAATTATGGAAATACATGTCATATTATTTTGAGGTTATTATATCTTCTGATATTCATGATAAAATATTTGGTCACAAACAAATTCTTTACTATGTGAGAGATTTATCATTCCAAAACATTCTAAAATGAAATTATCATGGAATGAAACCATTAATTATTCAAAAAAAATGAGTTGAGGTTTTTATCATATTGTGATAATGTCTTTATCATCAACGAAAAACCCCATGCCAAGAATTCATAACTTCATATTGCAATGCCAAACTATCCTTATATCTTTTAGAGTAAATCCTTTATAATGCAGCATCTAGGAGAGTGGGGTTATTTGTATATATACAGGTATAAGAGTCATATGATTCAACCAATTAATACACAATGTACTCTTTTATGAAATGATTTTATATAACTCATGATAATCTATAGTATTTTATATCATCTAAACTTCAATCACCATACAACTCATCTATGGATAGGTTGTTAGTAAATAAAGCATGCAACCACCTTCATAACTCATGAATGAGTTCTCTTTGGATGGAAGTAATAAAATTCCCTCAATACATATGTTATCTTAATACCACATAATAGGTTAGAATTTGGATTTTAATAGTTCTCTAATAGATGGTTTGATGATCCATACTATATTAACACTGTCTCAATTGAGATCAACTCGTATCTCCCCTTTGTAAATTGACATCACGAGACCTATTCAATTTCCCACTCATCAACACAAACTTCATGGATTATTTAATAAAACCCTAAGGTATACCCACCATAATATATCATTTATATTTATAACCATGAAAAAATGATCAAATCCCCTTATTATTTGTTTCATTCGCCATTAATATGTATGAGAAGAATATTCTTGATAGCGAACCATAAAAATTTCTTCGATTATGTACTCTGTAGAGGATCCTAAAAAACAATATGAGTATATTTATATTAACATTCATTATTTAAATGATATGTTCCTTGACCTATATTAACATAACAAATATGATAAGATAACTTAAGTTGGAAATTGATTTATGTTATACAAATTTCTCAAGAACTTTATCTCTATATTTCTTAATCCTTAACTATAATCCTCAATTTAGTCTCACCTATCCAATTTAATCGATTTTGATTGAAAATATATATGGATGTTATTATTTCTCTAGGCCTTATATATATATCATTCACATGATAGTAGATTTACATAAATGGATCATATTAAACTATGGTATACGATTCATCTATGTTTCAAATTTCCCATTATCAAATGTGATGGAATACATTATCCTCCCTATAAATTATTTTTTTACTATTATACAATGAGATTAATGATTGGATTTTGAATTTAATAGTATTGGGATATTATATTGATGGTATAAAACATTAAATATCACATACCATGTCCTTATTGTTGAAAAATTACTTTAATCAATGGTGATTAACTTTTCTTCCTTGTCATGACCAGTCGATATCATCATTCCATAAATAATTACAAAGTTAAATTATCTTATATAGACCTATCATAAGTAATTTTAAGGATTTTCTAAAGTTTTAGACCAAAATTTATTATCATATCATCAATATAATTTTCATTCATAAATTTTAACATAATATTTTATATGAGAAATCTCTTATTTTTTGTATTTTATTTCCATTTATCAATTCAATAATAATTTTTATCTATGTCATAAGAAAAGTAATCTATGTTTTTCTATTCATTAAAAATTAAGTACTATTTTTTATTTTTGACAACCATATATCTTCAACAGAAATAGTTTCATATTTTGTTACATGATTCAATAAAAACTAATAAATAACATTTACTTATTGATCCTTTATTCCATTACTTCTTATATCAACCAATAATAATAAATGAATTTTATCATAACATGTGTAATTCATTTTTCATAAATATTGACTAAATAATTAATTCGGGTTTATCTTTTTTGCATCCCATAAAATTATAATGTCCTGTACATGTGTTAAATCATTCTAGTAACTTCCTTGTATCATAATTTACTACATTACAATTCATCATATTCCATCCTTCTCACTACCAATCATCACACGAAACTCTTCTCAATGCTAATACAGATAATGTATTTAATTAGAAACCCTATTACGCAACCTATTATGACCATAATAAAAATTATTCATTTGAAAATGTGAAATAAAAATTAGATATTGGAATGTTCATAAACATTTTTTATGGGAATAGAAACATTAAAATACATGAATATAACAAATTCCAGAATTAAATCCAATTTAGCTAAAAATAATGAAAATATTAATTTCAAACATAATCTATAGAACATAAAGAAATATTATTTGAATAAATTCATAAAAAAATATGAAATTGACATAATTGATCAATTATCATATGATAATCCTTTTCTATTTAGAGAAAAATTATATACCATAGTAAAGTTCAAAATTCATAATTTCTAAATAGAAGAAGATCAAGATTATCAGTAGTTATAATTTCATCATGATTAATATTTAAAAATAAATTTTATAACCGATTTTACTCCATGAAAGTTATTTTACTCTCATAGTTATACCCATGCACGGTTTGAACCAACCATTATATAAATTTAACTTTTTCTATACTCAAGAGATAATGTGAAAAAAAAATATATTCTAATGTTCAAACATGATTTTCTTATGAATATTTTCCTCCCTCGATATAGTGATGGTGAGATAATATAAGTACTTATATTTAATTATATTCTTATAGAATAAAATACTTTGTTTAGTTTAATATAAAGCAAGCATGATTATTTTGTACCCCCACTTTTTATACTTAAATCTCAATGGCATTGAAAAAATTATAGTTCTAGGTTAAGTGTTTTCCTAAGGATTTTTTTGACTCTCTCTTCTTACTGAGATCTCAAGAGAACCTTATTTAATTTAGAAAGTATATTTATATGTCACTAATTTACTAATAAAATTTATTTACCCTAACAATGATTTTAGTTTGAGTGATCCTGTTAAAAACAAAGAGTTCAAAATAATAATGAATTTTGGAAAATATTTATATAGATATAGGGATTAATTTTCATCTTCTTGGTTTAAATTTATTTTTTATTATTCTATACTATAATAAAACTACTTATTCACAATTATTTTTATTGATTATATATTATGTTTCATAATTTATGTCTTATGCAATATGAGAGAGGTGAATGAATTAATTTGGTCATCATCCATTATTTTTTAGATTTCATTATTTGTAACATCGGTATAAAAATAAACAAATCAAACTAGATTTGGATAATATTTAAATTATAATCCACATTGAATGTAAGAACCTAATTGAGGTACGGAAAATTTAAATTTTAGTTATAACCTTTAGTTATGTTTTTATAAATTTTCTTAAGAGTTTAAGTTATGGTTTATAAGGTTTTATGGCATGTTCAATGCTAATAGATTTGAATATTGGATAAGCTGTATGTGGTGCACGATTGTAGCATGGTTTGTAGTAACTGTGCAACCAAACCGTGTGACCTATATATAAAGTGGAACACTCTGACAGACCATTCATGGGAGGTCACATGGCTATGATAGAAAATATAGTCATGTTGAAGAAAAGACTCACATGGGATGCACATGGTTTGTATAATCATTTGCCTATCTATCACCCTTATTTTTAGTTTGGCATTAACCCCTTACTATTGGAGCATGGGTTTTCCAAAACATACAATATTTCCATGCAATGTGTGTCTTGGGGAATTTCATGTTGCATCGTTAATGCACGATTTTTCCAACAGTGCATCCAAACCATGAGACCCTCTTATAGGGGGGATTTATGATTATGCCCCTAAATAATTGTTAATTCCTCCTCCCTTTCCCTTTCCTCCTACATGAACAACATCTCTATGCCATTAAGTCTTACTCCTCCATGCCAAAGCTAGGATTCATGGTATCTCATATATCGGGACTTTGATAGATCCACAATCCATCTCATTGAATGCACACCGATAAGATCTTCATTCTTAATTTCTCATTTAATCATTTATCTCTCTATCGAAAAAGTCATTTTGGTTCAATTTTATATTCCTCATTTTAATGTAATTATTTTATTTATTAAATTTCTTCCATTCAATCATATATTATAGGAAAAAAATGAACTAGGAGATGACTACCAAGATAAGGTAGGTGGTCTCATTATTTTCCCATAAATTCTTGGTGTTTATGTATTGTGGCATTGTTCCATATGATTTATTTTTTGAGTGATTTTTGTTAATGGGAGTTTTCCTTAAATTAAATGATTTTTTATAAACTATATAATTAATTTGACCCGTTTTTTTCTTATTGGTGGTTAAGGACCTTGAATTTAACCACTCTAGGGTGTGTTCCTAAATTGGATAAAACTACCATGGGTCGGATATGAAACTGATTTACCCCATAAGGTTTATTATTTTACCCCTTAATTTTTGGGTTGTTAAATGAATTTATTAAAGAGAAATAGGTAATGGAAGACCATGTACCTTGGCCCTTGGTCATCACCTCTTCATGCTTAGTCTTGAGATGTTCTTCAAAACAAAAATTAGCAATTAAGAAGAATGAGAGGATTAATGGGAAGCTAGGACTTATAATCCTTGGATATGATTTGAGACACCATATGAGGTGATCTAATTTATTATTTAAACATTATGGATAATTAAATTTAATGTGAACTTAAATGGTATGGTTTCACATCAGGCCCATAACCATTCATATTTCCATGCTGAGAGTGATACAAGTGTTCCAACATAGAATGACAAGAATGAAATGAAAAAGATTATTTAATTAAATGAATTGAAAATGAAATTATCATGCACCATGGGTGACACATGGGTTCTCATAATTCCAAAGATAGACACACCAATCTGCTTGATTATGTATTCCATGAGTGATAATTGAACTCCCTATGTTGAATTCCAAGGATAGAATCACAAGGAAGATCATTATATATTCCATGAGGTTTACTTGGAATCCCTATGTAGACTTACAAGGAAAACTTAGACAGAATGTCATTGTATACACCATGATTGACACGTTGGATCCCTTTCTGGATAGCCAAGGAAGCAATCAAAGTGTGGTGACTTCATTCCACACGTAGAGTGATAACAAGGTCCCTACGAGGAATGCATAGTAATGACTTATAAGGTTATGTTTCCATGTTATACATATAATGATACATGGGTTTTAAATTAGGAATTAAAAGGGTGGTCTTAGGTTTTATTTAATTAACTAATAAATTAATTACATGACATGTCTTCCAAGGGAAAGAAAAATCTATAATTCATTCATAGACTCTCCTTTAGGATGGAACTGTTATGCATATATTTCAAATTTATGATTCATGGGTGGTGACTTGGTTATAAGATATATTCTTATACATAATTTTAAATTAAATCAGGGTTTACTATTTAATCCAAGATATTCTATCTTAGGATGAAGTAGGCTGTAAAGGATGGGTGTTCCATGGGAACTCCGATATATATGGGTTATTTATTTACCACATTCCATTTATAACTCTTATTATTATCTACACACTAATTATTTAATACTCATAGATTTTTTTTGGAATTAGAAACCATTGGTGGTGGCCTACGGTGTATATCTCACACCTTGTTTAAGTCGTTGTTGGGAACCTAAAGAAACTTCATAGATTCTGGAAGGGATAAGGGAAATGACCTATCATGGATGCTTGGCTACCATGTTAGGATAGTTTATGAGGGATGAGGACTGAGACTATATTCAAGATGTGACTAGAGATATCCTTGGGTATTTAGTTCCTTTTTATAGCATGTTTTATATTCTTATTCTCCGACCCTCTGTATTTTCTTTTTAATAGCATGCCATGATAATCATTTTGTATATGATATTGATGGATGTAATTTTATTATTTATTTATATAATGGATGATTAATCTTCAAATTTCAGGTTATCTATTATTATTCTATTGTGGATTTATATGGATATATTATTGGGCTATATTGTTATCATGAGGGTATAATCTCACCACAGTTCCTCCATAGACCATCACTACAAGTCAGCATCATTCGATATAAAGGGGGGATCTCTTGAGGCCATGTAGACAATCAGATTCTATTAATTATGATTGAATTGTGTCAAGGGAACAACAATGTGGTATCATAGGTGCATAATTTATTTCTTTTTTTCATTTACTCACTAACTGGGATGGTAGAAAGGAGAAATAGGACATGTCGGGAGTTGGTCATGTGCCTATACCAAGGAGTATCTAACCCACATATAGGGAAAATCCAAATTTCCTAGAAAGGGATATTTAATTTGGGATTATGATTATTAAAGTTTCCTTGAATTCACCATTGGGTGACACACTAGATGATTGATATTCCTTTTTACTATGTTTTTAACCCTTGGCCTAATATATAAATGATATTTTTCCTCATGCATAATTATATGTACTTGAATATTTATATATCATTAAAATTATATTCCATTTTTATATTACTGTGTGCATTTAATGCTTCATGTTTTGGTGTATTGATTAATAAATCAAATGAATTTTGATAAAATTTCATTTTGGAATTAGATGAATAATTTTTTTATGAAATAGACACCACATTTTGATTTATAAACCGTATGTGGATTTATAAATTGGAAATAGAAATATATGTAAATCAACCATTTAAGATATTTCCATATGATTGAGTAAAAATTAAAATGAAATTGTCTTCTTATATGAAATGGCCACTATTAAAAGTTATGAAAACAACATATTAAATATATTTTTCCTCTATAACTAAAAATTTAAAATTGTATATTAGAACCTTTATGAAAAATAGATAAAATTACCCTAACCTGGCCGTATAACTGTGTAGTGGGTAGTATCTTTTATGTTTTATATAATTTATAGGTAACCCAGACCTGGATTTTGTGGAAGGTTGAGGGTTGAAACTCTTATATAAAAATTCTTGTACCTATCATGTTCTTAAATATCTGAATATAGAGGTTATCAAATATTTTCTTTAGGGTTTTTTTGTAATTATTCGACAAATTAAACCACGATTTTCACGACCCATCTCCCGGGGCCCGTGTCGTGACTACCCCAAGCCCGCCTTCCATAGGCTATGGGATGGCGACTAGAACCAAAGGCATAAATCCATAAAACATGGAAGAAATTGCCTTTACAACATCAAAATGCACACTAGAGAGTACAATATGGAAGCAAAACACTAAGTAAAACTGTATAAGAAAAGAGTGCTGAAAAGTAAAAGGGGTTGGAAATACAAGCCCAAATGTAAAGTAAAAGTACTGGAAAATGGGAAAATAGATCCTAGATCATTCACTGGGAAATCCTACCTGAAGAATAGGTACAGATAGCCTCCACAACACTCCACGACCATCCGTCTCCTCCGTGTATCATCACGCTATGTGGTCCACCTCTGGGTATCGTCCAGTCCTGGTACTCTCAGCCTTAGTCAGTGATGTCGGTCATCTGCATCCAATACAATGAGGTGCGGGAATAGCCTGTTGAGGGGTGAGTATAATGATACTCAATAGGGTCCTCGAGACCCTCAAGGTCTCACAAAATCCAACAAGGATAAACCACAAAGTATGGATTCAACAGATAACCCCACTTAGGTGTATGACCATACATATACCTAAGTTATCAAGTAATCCATCTCAATCATGAGGAAAACACAAAGAAACTGACTCAACTCACACAGTTATACAACTTTTGTTGAGTGTTGATATGATCAGATGTAGACACTGAATCATCTATTCTTTTGAACCCACACAAGATCCAGGAATAGAAATCAGAACTGTTGAACCCACATGGGTTCCAAGAATAGTAATCAGAGCTATCGAACCCACATAGGATCCAGAAATAGTAGTCAGAGCTATCGAACCCACACCAGATCCAAGAACAGTCGTCAGAGTTGTCGAACCCACACAAGATTCAGGAATAGTAGTCAAAGTTGTTGAACCCACACAGGATCTAGGAACAGTCATCAGAGCTATCGAACCCACACAGGATCTAGGAATAGTAGTCAGGGCTGTTGAACCCACACAGGATCTAAAAACATTCATCAGAAAGCATCCAACCTCAGGGTTTCCACACAAACCATGCTTGATTCTAGGAGGGCCTGCTCCTCAAGCCAAGTGTCGATACATCAACTGCCATGAAGTACCATGAATAAGTGTCCCAAAGGTCCACCACATCATAGATAAAAAAACCAATCAATTTGAGTCCAAGAAATAGAGGACGAGATGAACAATCAATTTACCAAAAATTACATGGTGTTTTGTAATAAATTACACGCCGTGTAGTCAGACCTCGGGTACTGCCCATGTGCAACGACCCATGTTGAAAGGCTGGTCATGTAGAAAAAGTAAGTCCATGGTGTTTGGTATGGTTACATGTCGTGTCCAAGAAACTGGGGTTGACTCCGTGTACGCTGGCTATGTGCCCGTACACGGCCTCAACCCACGTTCTCCAACCCATGTAACTGGTACATGGGGTAGCCCGTGTCACTGGCCTTGCTTGTCCATGTGGTGGAGTTCAAACCCGTTTACTTCACCCTGTGTCTATGTATCCCCAGGATACACACTGAGTCTCGCGTAGCCACCTCGAAAAGTAAGTACACGGCGTGTGGTATGGTTACACGCCAGGTCAAAGAAACTGGGACGGACTCCGTGTCACTGGCCTTGCCTAACCGTGTGGTGGAGTACATGCTCGTGTACTTCACCCCGTGTCCGTGTCTCCCGGGGATACACGCCGAGTCTCTCATAGCCGCCTCTACCAAGCTGTGTGAAGATTACACGCCATGTGACAGGGGTCACATGCTGTGTGATGTGTGTCTGATGCCCGTAACCCTAACCTCAGTACGCTCGTACTACACAACGTGTTCTTCGGAAGTACACGCCGTGTATTCTGGAATTTTCTAGAAACAACGCTTCTGGACAATACGCCTCCCATGATGCCCGTTCTTCCTTCTGACGGTATGATATCCCCAAAAATGCAGTCTCTATGTTGCCCCGAAGTTCTGAAATCCTTACTAGAATTTTCGGGCCTCCGATCGGCTCTGAAAACATGTTATAATTCACTTGCTCAAGGAACGATTGAAGAACGGTCTTCCCGGTCCAGTATGATCCATCTTCTACTATCGTCATCACACCTTCGTTAGGTTTTCGTGATGTTGGGTCTTTAATTTGGGATATTTTCATCGCGCAACAAACCTGTAACGTTCCATTTTTCATCACCCAAGAAGAACGCGAAGAACACACCATAGGAAATACGGCGGAGGAATTGGGCCGTGTTAGTTTGGTCTGGTCCCTCAGCATTAGTTTGATAGAAAGCAGTTCAAGAGGAATAAAACATCTCATGAGGAACAAGAATAATGTTGATAAAATCAAACACACCCCTACCTTTGTTCATTGATCGTCGACATTGGCGCGAGAAGGACGACATCGATTTTTTGTAGATGAACATGTCCTTTGTTGAAGGATGTTCTGAAGAAGGAAGTCGAAGACGATCCTTTTCAGTGTTCTTCATTAGAATAACACGTTCTTCGTTCTTCGTTCTTCATTCTTCATTGGTGAGAGATTTTCTCCCCAAACTCTCTCCTTTCTCCCAAGCTCCACCAAAAGACAATTTCCAACCCAAAATAATGGATTAAGTTAATCTATTATTTAATTTTTGGCACTAAATTCAAAATGGGTGGATTAATTAATTGTGAAGGATTTGGCACATTATGTGTTAGGGGAGTTGAAGAGGCTCCCCTACACTTAATGGAAGGTGGAGGGTTTCTCCCTATTAAAGGGAAGTTTCAAGGGGGTTTAACCCCAGGTGGTCCCCACCACAATAAACAAGAATAGGAGGTTTAGACCTTGGGTGGAACCCACCTCCATAACCTCTCATGGGAGGTTAAGGTGTGGTGGTCCCCACCTCCAACCTCCACATGGTGGTTTTAACCAACTAATGAAAATAAATTTCACACAACTTTATTTTTATTTAATTCATTCACTAAAAACTCAAAAACTAACTTTTATTCACGATCAACTGTCGTCGAGGTGAAAGTCTTCCTAAGAGAATATCGGCACTAAGAGTTCAATGGAGCCCTCAGATTTCAATTCCAAGCACCGGTTCAAAATTTATAAAAACCAACTTGTTCATTCACGGAACTTACCTGAACAAAACTTCAGAAATTGATTTCGGTCACACCGGGCTTCAGAATCATGCGTCATAAATTTTTGCGGGCTCATAAAATTCCAATTTATTTAAGAAAAAAAATTCCATAGAAATTTTGGGTCTTTACATTCTACGTACCTCAGGGATTTACGTCCCCATAAGCTACAACTCGAACTAAGGGAAAAATTGGGGGTACTGAGCACACATCTGAGCCTCCCACTCCAATGTGCTCTCCTGGATATTCTCATGCTTCCAGTGAACATGCACCGGAGGTATCAACCGTCTACATAGGACCCACTCCTGTCAATCCTCAATCTCAACTGGAACCTCTGTAAAAGTCACCCTATCGTCGATGTTCAACTCTCCATGGTCGATGATGTGAGTAGGATAATGGGCGTATCTCATCAACTGGGATATGTGAAAAACATCGTGCACCCAGTGCAACTGAGGTGGAAGGGATAAGCGATAAGCCACCTCGCCAACTCTGTTGAGGACCTGGAAAGGTCCGATGAGTCTTGGAGATAACTTTCTTCCTTGGACAAATCATTGTAATCCTCATCAAGGTGAGACCCGTAGAAAGACATGGTCGCCATCCTCGAACTCCAAAGGTCTTCGTCTCCTGTCAGCATATGACTTCTGTCTGCTCTGTGCAGTCTTAATCCACTCCTGGATGATCTGCACCTTCTTTCCGGTATCCCGTACCATCTCTGTTCCCACTAGTGCTGACTCCCCAGGGCCAGTCTAGCTTAAGGGTGATCTACAAGGTCGCCCGTATAACACCTCAAAAGGTTTCATCCCAATAGCGGAGTGATAGATGTTGTTGTATGCAAACTCCACCAAAGGTAAGTGATCCTACCAACTACGCCTGAAGTCGAGGAAACAAGAATGCAACATGTCTTCGAGGGTCTGAATGGTCTGCTCAGTCTGACCATCCGTCTCAGGATGGATAGTGGTGCTCAATTGAAGCTGCGTCCTGAAAGCCTCCTGCAACCCCCTCCATAGCCGGGAAGTAAACTGTGCATCACGATTAGAGACAATTGAAGAAGGTAATCCATGTAGCCTCGCAATCTCCTGTATATAGAGGCATCCCAATATCTCTACTGAAACCTGCTCTCTGATCGGTCAGAAGTGGGCTGACTTGGTGAGTCGGTTGATGATCACCCAAATTGATTCGTGACCCCTGGATGTTTGTGGAAGTCCTATCATGAAGTTTGTGGATATCCCATCCCACATCCACTCTGGGACCTCTAAAGGCTGAACCAATCCTACTGGAACCTAGTGCTCTGCCTTCACCTGCTGACAAGTGAGGCACCGAGAGACAAACTCTGCAACTGTCTTCTTCATCCTCGACCACCAATGGTGTCATCAGAGGTCCTGGTACATCATCGCCACTCATGGATGTACCGCTAAAGGGGACGTGTGGAAAGTCCCCAACACTTCCTCCAGAAGTGACACTGGTACCATAGTACGTCCTCTGAAGAGGATGACGTGCTCCCCGCCTTCATAAAATCCATCAGGTGCCTGCCCTATGGATATCTAAGCACGTCGCGTCTCACAGTCATCATCCCCACACCGTGCCTCTCTAACTCGCTGAAGAAGTGTAGGAGTGACTGTAAGAGACTAAAGGAATGCTTCTCCATCTCGGTCCACAAAGGATATCTATAAAGCAACCAGCTGATCTGTCACCTCTCTTAGATGTCGTTTACCAGATCTCCTACTGAGTGCATCTGCTACAACGTTCCTCTTCCCAGGAGTATAGACTATCTCGAATTCATAGTCCTGGAGGAAATCAAGCCAACGTCACTGTCTCAGGTTCAGGTCCTTTTGAGAGAAGGTATACCTAAGACTCTTATGATCAGAGTAAACGGTAAAACGCTCACCCATCATATAGTGTCTCCACATCTTCAAGGAAAAGACCACTACTGCTAAATCCAGGTCAGGGGTAGCGTAGTTCTTCTCATGCTATCTCATCTGCTTAGAATCATATGTGATCACTGCTTGCTCCTGCATCAGGACACACCTGAGTTTGGTCTCAGATGTGTTGTAGTAGACTACGTACCCTATGCCTTCTTCTGAAACCCTCAATATGGGGGCTCTAGTCAGCCTCTGCCTCAGCTCCTGAAAGCTCTGCTGGCATCTATCTGACCACACGAAGGGTTTCCCCTTCTTCGTCAAGGATGATAGTGGTGCTGCAACTCTGGAGAAATCTGGCACAAACCACCGGTAGTACCCAGCCAAACCCAGGAAACTCTGTACCTCCATCACACTCCTAGGTGGCTCCCAAGCATGTATCACCTCAATCTTCACTGGATCCATTGCAACTCCAGCCTCCAATATGACATGTCCCAAAAATTGAACCTCTCGAATCCAAAATTGGCACTTCGAGAGCTTACCATAAAGCTGGTGCTCTCAGAATGTGTCCAGTACTACCTACAAATGGTAGGCATGCTCCTCCTCAGTAGTTTAGTAGATCAGAATGTCGTCGATGAAGAATACAATAAAGCGATCGAGGTATGGCTGAAAAATCCTGTTTATGAGTCCCATTAACACTGTTGGAGCATTGGTTAATCCAAAAGGCATAACCAAGAACTCATAATGTCCATACCGACATCTTAAGTCCATCTTCTACACATCTTCATCTTGAACTTTAAGCTGGTGATAGCCTGATCGGAGGTCTATCTTAGAGAACCACCGTGCTCCCTTTAGCTGGTCAAATAGGTCATCAATCCTCAGGACTGAGTACTTGTTCTTCACGGTCACCTGGTTTAGGCGATGGTAGTTGACACAAAGCCTCAAGATCCCATCTGCATTCTTGGAGAATAGAAATAGGGCTGCCTAAGGAGAAACACCGGGACGAATGAATCCCTTCCCCTATAAGTCCTCCAATTATACCCACAGCTCGCAAATCTCCACATGAGCCATCTAATACGCTAGTGTAGATATCGGTGTCGTCCTGGGGTACAGGTCAATGTAGAAGTCCACCTCTCTGTGAGGATGTAGACCTAGAACATCATCAGGGAAAACATCCACGTACTGGTCCACCACTACAGGATAAGTCAGACTCTCCACATCAACTAATCTGAGGGTAAGGCAAGAAAACTGATGAGTGATCATCTATACTCTCCTCCGGGCAAGTCTATCCTATGCTGCAAAGGATCCCTTCTCACCGGTGATGGTAAACCTGATTCCATTAGTGCATACACACCTCACTTTGTGCCTAATACAGTCGATTTGGTCATGGACTGTAGATAACCAGTCCATACCCAAGATAACATCGTAAGGCCTCGACGCCACTACTAGGAGATCCCAGCCGGAGCTCTCGCCTCCTATAGTAAGATCACACTGCCAGCACCAGTGCGTAATCGTCGATTCTGCTTCCGTAGGAGTCTCTAGCCGTAAATATCTAGCCAATTTCTCCATTGGAATCTCTGATCTCCAAACGAGGGCGGTGGAAATGAAAGAGTGACCGACACTTGTGTCTATAAGAACTGAAGCTAAGGTGGAGTATGCACAGATCATACATCGAATCATATCTGGAGTGTCGTGATCATAAGCCTCAGCTGCCTGGAGCAGAGCTCTCACCTGTCCACCTACTCCCTGTGGTTGGGGTGGACCTCCTGGTGGTGTTAGTGGTAACATCTCAAAAATTCTACCTCTTCCAGATGAATGACCAACTCCTCTGCAGCGTCTACATGTTCCCTACGGATCGCCCCGATCAAACCTCTGCCTCTGTTTGGGAGGTCCCTCAACTATCTGCTAATCATCTGAACGGTAGTTCAGACAGTCACGAGTCATGTGACCCTTCCCACCGCATGTGAAACACTACATATTCCTCGAATGAATGGATTTGTCTCATGTGCCTGACACAACCAAACCCAAGTCCTAAGGTTTTCCATTGGATGGTCTGGTCTTCTTGGACCTCTACGACATCTGTCTGCTACCAGTTGCAGAAGACTCTGCTACGTGATGCCTGGTGGCGGGTCTTGCTGCTGGTGACTGCTCAGTAAGGAAACTCTCTACTAAGAGGGCTCGCTCTAACACCCCCGCCTCCATCGAGATGCTAAGGGATATAATAGAATCCCTAATCTCTCGCCTAAGCCCATGCTCGATGGTCTGGACCCTGAAGAATGGGTCCCTCACTATATATTTAGAGTAGCGCGAGTAGTCTCTGAGTATTGTTCCACCGTCCCGCTACCCTAATGTAGATGTAGTAGCTCCTGTATCCGCACTGCATGTAGGGTGGCTCGAACAAACTCCAACTGAAACAAGCTCTCAAAGTCTGCCCAGAGAAGTGTCACCTTGTCTTTCACCTGGAGCATCAGGATCCACCATTTTCCTGATGCTTCCTAAAGGATACTCGCGGTAAGGATCACCATAAGGTCTTCTAGTGTCCCAACCAGTCTGAAGACTCTCACCACAGCCTCCAGCCAATCCTCAGCTTCCTATGGGTCCGTCTCGCCCCTGTACCCAGGCGGCCTCTGGTGTTGGAACTTGCGCAATGCACTCAGATGATGTGCACTCTCTGATGCTGGGGATGGTGGCATTGGTGGGCCAACATGTAGTGGTATCGCAGGTGCCTCCACTGTAATAGGGACCTGCACCGAGTCCTCGTCGCTCGGTGTGCTGCTATCTCGTACAACTCTCGGAACCCTATCTGGCTGTCTACATAGAGACATCCTGAAAAGAAATAGGTGTGCCATGGTCAAAAAGTTATACCTGGTGAGATGACTCAAAGAAATCACAAAGAAAAACTTTTCAAAACACACACACAATCAATGTTTTCGTGCATTGAGTTGGAAATCAGAAGTCAGGGTCCTGGTGTGTGGATACGTCAGCTACCACACCAACACTGGACTCGCTAAACTGAAAACCACACTCAGTACCCTTAACACTAATTCTTCACAGAAAAGATCAGAGTCCTCTGTTCTACGGTTGAACCTATTCCTTTGATACCAATTTTTCACGACCCATCCTCCGAGTCTCGTGCCGTGACTACCCCAAGCCCTCCTTCCATAGGCCAGGGGCTGGCGACTAGCACCAAAGGAATAAATCCCTAAAACTGGGAAGGCATTGCCTTTAAAACTAGAAAATTCACACAATAGAGTACAAGCTGGAAGCAAAACACTAAGTAAAACTGTATAACAAAAGAGTGCTGGAAATTAAAACGGGTCAGAAATAGAAGCCCAATTGTAAAGTAAAAGTACTAGAAAATGGGAAAACAACTCATGGATCGTCCACCGGGAAATCCTACTAGAAGGGTAGGTATAGATATCCTCCACAACATTCCATGTCCGTCCGTCTCCTCCGTGTATCGTCACGCCGTGTGGTCTACCTACGGGTATTGTCCAGACCTGGTACTCTCAGCCTCAGTCAGCGCTGTCTGTCGTCCGTATCCAACACAACGAGGTGTAGGAATAGCCCGTGCAGGGGTGAGTATAACGATACTCAGTAGGGACCCTGAGACCCTCAAGGTCTCACAAAATCCAACAAGGATAAACCAAAAGTATGAATTCAACAGATAACCCCACTTAGGAATATGACCATATATATACCTAAGTTATCAAGTAATCCATCTCAATCATGAAGAAAACAAAAAGTTACTAACTCATCTCACACATGTACACACCTTTTTTTGAGAGTTGAGATGATCAGATATAGACATTGAATCATCTATTCTGTCGAATCCACACAGGATCCAGGAAATGAAATCAGAACTGTCGAACCCACAAAGGATCCATGAAGAGTAACCGGAGCTGTCGAACCCACATAGGATCCAGGAACAGTAGTCAGAGCTATCAAACCCACACGGGATCTAGGAACAGTCATCAGAGCTGTCGAACCCACACAGGATCAAGAAATAGTAGTCAGAGCTGTCGAACCCACACAGGATCTGGGAACAGTAGTCAGACGTGTTGAAGCTACATAGGATCTAGGAATAGTCATCAGAGAGCAGCCAGCCTCAGGGTTTCCGCACAAAGCACACTTGATTCTGGGAGGGTCTGCTCCTCAAGCCAAGTGTCGAAACATAAACTGCCACGAAGTACCACAAAGAAGTATCCCAAAGGTCCACCACGTCATATATGAAAAAACCAAACAATTCGAGTACAAGACACAGAGGAAAAGATGACCAAGCCATTTACCAAAAAGTACACGGCCTGTTGGAATAAAGTACACACCGTGTAGTCAGACCTCGGGTATTGCCCATGTGTAATGACACGTGTTGAATGGATGGTCGTGTAGAAAAAGTAAGTACACAGTGTGTGGTATGGTTACACATCGTGTCCAAGAAACTAGGTTCGACTCCATGTACGCTGGTCATGTGCCCGTACACGACCTCAACCCGTGTTCTCCAACCCGTCTAACTGGTACACGAGGTAGCCCATGTCACTGGACTTGCCTGGCCGTGTGGTGGAGTATATACCCGTATACTTCACCCCATGTTTGTGTGTCCTTGGGATACACCCCGAGTCACATGTGGCCGCCTCAAAAAGTAAGTACACGACGTGTGGTATGGTTACACAACGTGTTCAAGAAACTGGGATCGACACCGTGTCACTGGCCTTGCCTGGCCGTGTGGTGGAGTACATGCCTGTATACTTCACCCCGTGTCCGTGTATCCCTGGGATACATGCCGAGTCTCACGTAGCAGCCTATGCCAAGCGGTGTGAAGAGTACACACCATGTGGCAGGGGTCACACACCATGTGATGCGCGTCTGACTCCCATAACCCTAACCGTAGTACGCTCGTACTTCATGGGGTGTTCTTCAGAAGTACATGCCGTGTATTTTGGAATTTTCCAGAAATGACGCTTTGGGCTAGCATGCCTCCCGTGATGCCCGTTCTTCCTTCTGACGGTCCAATCGCCACAAAACTACAGTCTCTAGGTTTCCATGAAGTTCCGAAATCATTATCGGCATTTTCGGGCCTCCGATCACTACAAAAAAATGACTACATTAGAAGGGGTTATTTTTGAAATTAGAAGGGGTTATAACCCCTTCTAAAGGCATTAGGGGTGGTTTTGAGAAACCGCTGCTAATGTTGCCGCCTACTATCATTAGAGGGGGTTTTGTGGAACCGCTGGTACAGTCACAAAGACATTAGCGGTGGATACATTATAGGGGGTTTGAACACCTCTAATGTTGATTTAAATTCGCTGAAAATACATTCATTAGAGGAGGTTATAGTCAACATCTCCCCTAATGGAGAGTATTAGGGGAGGTTTAAACCGCCCCTAATGTCGTTTACATTAGGGGCGGTTTTCAAAACCACCCTTAATGTTTTTTTCAATTATTTTTTTTCTTGCACCCCTGATCCCGTGCCCACATCTTGTCCCTCTCTACCCTACCTAGGCCCCCGCTCCCCCGTCTCATCCCGCACCCTGACACCGTTCCCCCATCTCGTCCCTCTACCGCCTTACCAGGCCCGCACGCCCTCCTGTTGCTCGTTCCTGACACCGCCTCTTCCCACACCCTGACCTCTCACCCCCATCTCGTCCCTCTACCCCCTTACTAGGCCCGCGCGCCCCTCCTGTTGCTCGTTCCCCAAACCCCCCCCCCCCCCCTCATCCTTCCCCCATGCCCCCACCTCATCCTGCACCCTAACACAACCTCTTCCCACACCCTGACCCCGCTCCCCCATCTCGTCCCTTACCAGGCCCCCACGCCCCCGCCTCATCCCACACCCTGACCCCGCCTCTTCCCACACCCTGATCCCGCGCCCCCATATCATCCCTCTACCCCCTTACCAAGCCCGCACGCCCCTCCTGTTTCTTGTTCCCCAAACCCACCCCCCTCTGATTCACGGCGCCCCTCCTGTTCACTATTACTCACACTCACTTCCGCATAAAATAAATTCGATGGCGGTGGGATTAGAAACAGGGACCAGCCAGACACTACCACTCGAAATCCCATAGCGGGACCACTATGAAAATTCGTTTTCTAAATATATTCACATATGTCTGTATTTATATATACACATGATTATCCATTTTAAAAAATATTATTCAGATAATATATTTCAATACTTTAAAATAATAACCTATCTATAAATTTATATACACAATATATATGTTTATATTCTTATAAATATATTTATATGAATTATTTATATACTTAAATACATATTTATATATTATATATATGTTTCTTCATATAATATATATTAATAATTATATTTACATATATAAATATATATTTATAAATACATTTATACTTCTCTATGTTTGTTTATGTAATTTTTTAATATTTATAAATATAATATAATTATAATATATTTATTTAATTATTTCTATGTACATATATATACACGTTTGTGTGTGTGTCATAATAATAATAATATTAATTATTATTGTTGTTATTACACATGTTTTTTAAACTATAAAAATTATATATGGGTTTTATAAATATTATACATTTATTTTATGATTTGTATCATAAATATATTATACTAAATAAATTTATATTATATATTTATGTAAATTATTTATATAATTAAATACATATTTATATATTATATACGTGTTTATTTAAAGAATATATATAAGTATTTAATTAATATATTTATATAAGGTCTTTTAAAATATATTTATATAATGTATTTCAATACATATATTTACTATTATTTACATTAATATATATTTATTTGTATAAATAGTATAATATTATATAAAATTAATATATAATAATTATTATATGAAATAAAATTTATACAAATATTTATATTATATATAATTGATATTTTATGAAATACGATTTACAAAAATATTTATAAAATGTTATATGAAATAAAATTTTATATTATATATAATTAATGTGTATTATATATAATCAATGTTATATGAAATATAATTTATAGACATTTATACTTAATATTATATGAAATACAATTTATACAAATAAATAAATATTAATGTACATAATATTATACATATTTATGTATAAATATAAATACGATTAAATACAATCATATAAATATTTTATATAAATACATTTATATATTGTGTTTTAATTATATATATATATATATATGTAGATATATATGTATATATATAGATATGTATATATATATGTAGATATATATATATATATATGTATATATATGTGTGTGTGTATATATGTATATATATGTATATATATGTACATATATATGTGTGTATATGTATATATATGTGTATATATGTATATATATGTGTATATATGTATATATATGTGTATATATGTATATATATGTATATATATATGTATATATATATATGGGTATATATATATACTATGGAAGTTTCTTTTTAAAAAAATAATGGGGGCTCACAACCCCATGTGATCTATTAAATTAGAGGGGGTTTCGAACCCCCTCTAATTTAATGACATTAGAAGGGGTTTTAAACCCCCTCTAGTTTAAGACATTAAGGGGGGTTTTCAACCCCGTCTAATTTAGCGACATTAGAGGGTGTTTTGAAACCCCTCTAATTTAAGAAATTAGAGAGGGGTTTTTAACCCCCTCTAATTTAAGACATTAGAAGGGGTTTTACCCCCTCTAATTTAAGATATTAGAGGGGGTTTTGAAACCCCTCTAAAATCCAACATGATATTAATAAAATAATGTTATAAAATTTAGAGGGGGTTCAATTAGAGGTGGACAATAACCCCCCTCCAAATTCAATGATTAACAAGGGTTGTAAATAAATCTCCCTCTAATTTTTATAGAAAATTAATTTATAGGGGGTTAATAACCCCCTCTAAATTCGATGATTAGAGGGGGTTGTGCAGAACCCCCTCTAAATAACCCCCCTCTAATGTGCTGTTTTTTTGTAGTGGATCAGATCCGAATACATGTTATGATTCACCTGCTCGAGGAATGGTCGAAGAACAGTCTTCCCGGTCCAGTCTGATCTGTCACCCTCTATTTTCATAGCACCTCTTCTAGGTCGTCGTGATGTTGGGTCTTCAATTTTGGATCGTTGCCTCACACAACAAACCTGCAACGTTCTATTGTTCATCACCCAAGAAGAACATGAAGAAAAAACCACAAAAAATACGACGGAGGAATCAGGCCTTATTAGTTTAGCCCGGTCCCTCCGAATTAGTTTGATAGCAAGCAGTTCAATAGGAATAAAACATCTCATGAGGAACAGGAATAACGTTGATCAAATCAAACACACCCCTACCTTTGTTCGTTGATTGTCGACGTTGGCGTGAGAAAGCGGACGTCGATTCGTTGTAGATGAACACATCCTTCATCGAAGGATGTTCCAAAGAAAGAAGTCAAAGACGATCCTTGCCAGTGTTCTTCATTGGAAGAATGCGTTCTTCATTTTTTGTTCTTCGTTGGTGAGAGCATTTCTCCCCAAACTCCCTCCTTTCTCCCAAGCTCCACCAAAAGACAATTTCCAACCCAAAGTAATGGATTAAGTTAATCTATTATTTAATTGATGGTACTAAATTGAAAATGGGTGTATTAATTAAATGTGAAGGATTTGGCACATTAAGTGTTAGGGGAGTTGAAGAGGCTCCCTTACACTTAATAGAAGGTGGAGGGTTTCTCCCCATTAAAGGGGAGTTTCGAGGGGGTTTAACCCCGGGTGGTCCCCACCACAATAAACAAGAAGAGGAGGTTTAGACCTCAGGTGGGACCCACCTCCATAAACTCTCATGGGAGGTTAAGGTGTGGTGTTCCTCACCTCCAACCTCCACATGGAGGTTTTAACCAACTAATAAAAATAAAGTTTACACAACCTTATTTTAATTTAATTCAGTCACTAAAAACCCAAAAACTAACTTTTATTCTCGACCAACTGTCATTGATGTGAAAGTCTTCTTAAGATAATATTGGCACTGTGAGTTCAATAGTGCCCTCAGATTTCAATTCCAAGCACCAGTTCAAAAGTTATAAAAACCTGCTCGTTCGTTCACTAAACATACCCAGACAAAACTTCAGAAATCGATTACGGGTACACTGGGCCTCAGAATCATGCGTCATAAATTTTCAGGGACTCGTAAAATTCCCATGTATTTAAGAAAAAAACAATTCCATGGAAATTCTGGGTCTTTTCAATGATAACGTCATGTCATGCACTAAGAGATTGGTGACTACCATGCTTTGGAGGTGGTGGGCCCTGAACACCGGTAGAACCTCTAGAAGTGGGACTTGAAGCACTTCCAGTTATATATTATATGGGTGTAAACACTTAGTTTTGATAGGGATTCTTATTATTTATATCGACTATTCACACATCCACGTGACCTACCCTTACTATGGTAGAGTTGACATTTGGGTTACAATAGTAGCATCCACCCATGTTTTTAATGGATATCCGTCTGTAGGATGCAGAATCATGGATAGAGGCCATGCTGTCAATTTTCAAGAAAAATGAGACACCTCCTGAGAGGATAGTTAATATCTCTTCATATATGATTTTGGATTCTCCCAAGAGATGGTGGTATTTTATTACTCAGATGAATATTTATCTGGATATGGATTGGATGGATTTTTATATGGGATTATATGATTTTTTTTCTATCCCTTTACATAGAGGGATGATAGATCCATAGGTTGTATGTACTTTGGGTAGGGTTATTTATCAGTCATGGATTATTCTTCCTATTTCACATAGCACTAGATCTTTGCACTAATTCTTTTACTTTATAAGTTATCCAGAGATAGAAAATTTGAGGATGGTCTCAGTTATGACATCTGATCTCATGTGAATGCCTTTTGGATTATTACTGTATATGGGATAGTGAACCAGACCCTCATCACTAAGCGTAACCAAAGAGAGTATATAGGTGTGATCTAGGGAATTTTTTCACCTAGGTATGGAACATCATCAAACAATAGTAGGAAGCACCAATTGGAGCTTCCATGCAGTTATATTAGTTGCTAGGGTGACCACTCATGTGGCCAGGTGGGACTCAATTAATTTTGTAGGTCTGAAAATATGAAACTGTAATGTACTAGGGACATAGTTGAATGGAAATATGGTATCATGATGTTCCATATTTAGTACATTTTCAGATCTTTTTCTCCAAATAACATCTAATAGAGGTTATACACTATAACCACATTTAAGAGCGAGGTCAGTATCTTCTCATCAAGAAGGGATCTAGAGTAAGAATTTCTGATTAGGCTGATGTGGTGGTCATGGATAAGGTATAAAAATACCAAAATTATAATGCCAGTAGAGCGGGTCTACTTACGGTAACCAGTTTATATTTATAAGATGCATATCAAGTTAGATGTATGTAGTGTAGCCAATACACGTGGAGCAGAGTATCTAACCTTATATGGTGTGGTGTATTATTATGGTATCATCTATATCATTATGTACTATTTTTTATATGGGATCAACCAATTCCTTCATATCTAACCCTTTACCAGAGAGACTTGGGCTTGATGATCAGTTTTCCTATGGAGTGATGATACTAGATACTATATTGGGGATTCAATCAGAGTGTGTATCATAGTTTCGAGAGTTCCCTTTGAGCTAGGTGGGTTTCAAATCATATATGGCCACATTTTACTCAATATGACAGGGTTTTACATTATTCTCTTGAAGTATAGGTTGGTTACCTATCATTATTATGTTGATTTATATCATCGAATGGTGAATTTCACATCACTATAGGGTATGAATTTTACTCATAAGGGAGAATGTGATGTCTATTAAAGAAGAAATGGAGCCATGAAATATGGTCTATGTGTGGTGGGAACTCAGATTGCTCGCTATTACCTTGATTACTCAAGAATGCATCATGATGATTTCTATCTAGTGGTAAATCATTTAAGGGATGTTTTCCTAGATGACATTTTAGGAATAACTCTAGAGAGATAGGTTGATTTTTCTATCGAGACAATACTGCGAGCATCATTTGTATCCATTCCTCCTTACAGGATGGCCACTACTGAGTTTCAGGAGCTCAAAAGGTACCTATAGGATTTTGTAGAAAATGGTATTATGTGACCCAATTCTTCACCATAGGATTTTCTGATTATTTTCAACAATAAGAAAGATGGTACCCCATAAAATTCATGGATTGCCATTAGTTAAAAATTATTACGATTAAGAAAAAAATATCAATTTCCTCATGTAGATGACCACTTCTTCCTGCTTTGAGGAGGAAGTGCTTTCTCTAAGATTTATCGGAGGTCAGGTTATCATCAAGTGCATGTTGGACCATCATATTTACTATATACAACATTCCATTTAAGATATGACTTGTAAAAGTATTTGGTTATCTCATTTAACCTCATGAATGCGCCAAACACATTCATCGAATTGATGAATCGTGTTTTCTACCCATATGTAGATTTATTTTTGGTGGGTTTTATGGATGATCTGTTGGTCTATTATCAAACTTTAAATGACCATTCCAAACATCTTAATATTGTATTAAATGCATTGATAGTGCATTATTAATACTCTAAGATCACAAATTTGCACTTGGATTGATAAATTTCACTTACTGAGGCACATTATCTCAAAGAAATGAATATCAGTTGACCCAGAATAGGTGAGAGATGTAATTTCCCAAGAGTATCCTAAGAACAATTTTGATATATAGAGTTTCTTGGGGATATATAGTAATTATAGGTTCTTAATACATGAATTTACATGCCTAAAGGAACCAATTATGGTATTAACTAATAAGGGTTGGATGTTTATGTGGTCATAAGCCTAAAATATATCCTTTTTGGGGTTGAAAGGGAAACTGACTTCAACACCGATCCTGATTCTGTTAGAGCTGAGAAAAAGGTTATACTATTTACTGTGATGTATCAGGAATCAGGATTGGAGTAGTTCTAATGTAGGTAGAATGAGTTATGGTGTACAAGACTTTTTCATTTGAGGCCTCAAGATTGGAACTACCCAATGTAAGATATCTAGCTAGTCGTTTTTGTTCACGCCTTTCACTTTTGGAGGCATTACATAATGGGAGAGAATTTTGTGGTGTATACAAACCATAAAAGACTCTAGAACATATTTACATAGTGTTACTTGAACCCCAAGAAACCAAGGTTGGTTGTATATCCATAGTCATTCAACATTGATATTTCTTATACACATGATAAAGGCAATGCAATCATAGATTCAATGAGTAGGAAAACTCCAAAATAGGAAATTTTGGAGGCTAATAGTGAGTGGAAGAAAATGGGCTAGTTTTCTGAGATGAACATATATTTTGAGGACCATTATGGATAGCCTATAGTTTCATCATTATTAGTAACCTCTTCACAAATAGAGAAGGTGAAACTGAGGAATCTATCAGATTGTGAGGGCTTATTCCTATAGGAGAGCATTGCATGTGATGACCCACCTCCTGGTTGTGTCATTGATGAGAATGAGATATTTCACATTCATTGATGTGTATGAGTTCTTACAGAAGTCCAAGAGGAGTTGATGTGATAGTCGCATGCCCTTGTAAGGGAAGTACAAATTTTTCTTACCAAGATGAATTGTCACTTATGTCACCAATAATGGTTTACAAGGATTAAATGTGAGATAACTAGGTCTATTACTTAGTGTTATAAATTTCATTAGTTGAATGTTTAACACAAACAAAAATCATTTATTTTACATCCATTACCTATTCCCAAGAGGAAGTGGGATGATTTAATTATGTATTTCTTGTCGGGATTACCTAGATCACCTTGGGGTAGTGACGTCATATGGGTGATCATAGATAAATTGATAGAGGTATGTAAATTTATTCTTATTCAGGAGGAATTTTTAGTATAGGATCTTGAGAGGATCTATATTCATGAGATCATTTTATCCATAGAGTTCTGCAATATATCTTGTTAAATATATATGCTCACTTCAGGTCACATTTATGGAAAGGGATGCATAGGGAACTGGGTTCAAAGGTACTATTAATGATAACCTATCTCCCATAGACCAAATATTAGTTTGAGAATATGATATAGGTGTTGGAGGACATGATTCAAGAAATAATCCTTGATTTTGGAGGTTCTTGGTAGAAACACTAACTTGTCACCGAGTTCTCATTCAATAGAAACTTCTAGGAAACCATATAGATGGACCCTTGTGGGGCCTTATATGGTAGGTCATTCCATTCATCCCTATGCTGGTTAGAGTTAGGAGAGGTAGTTCTATTTTTCCCTCATCTCATTTAGAATACTTCAGAACAGGTTCAACTTATTAAGATGTAGATGTATGTAGCTCAGTCTAGGAAGAAGTCATATTCCAATTGTCACCATCAACCATTAGAGTTTAATGTGATGAGTTATTTTTCATTATACATTAAAACTAGATTGGGACATATATATTTTCAGAATCAAGGGAAGTTATCGCCTCATTACATAGATAAGTTATCGATTTTTGTGAGAGCCGAGCCAGTATCCTCTCAGTTACAATTACCACATGAGTGTAGTTCCATGTATGAAATATTTCATTTATATATGCTTCATTGATATCATTCAAATAAATATCATATTCTTTATACTGAGGAGGCTGATTCAGATGTTGACACATCCTTTTAGGATCACCATATTCATGTTGTTGATCGGGTCATGAAGGTTCTCTATGGCTGGTAAGTTCCTTCATTGTAGATTCTATAAAATAATTAATGGGTACTGGACATGTCCTTGGAGTGGGAGGATGATGTACATGCCCAGTGGGATGTGTTATTCTCAGATGATACATTACCACCATTGGAAGGGAAATGCAGGGATGAGTTACTTTAAGGGGTAAAGATTTTAAGAACTCAGATTTTCTTTTAGGTATGAAAAGTTTTAATTTCATATCTAACTTACGATTATATACTTATAAATGTGCCTAAGAGTACAAATAAGTGTTTGAGAGTGTTTGGTACATGTTCCAATCTTGGATTTTTTAATTTTGAAGAATATGTATGACGCTCATAATGGAACATAGTTTGTAGTAACTGTGCATCCTAACCATGCGACACATATATGGGGGGGTACGGTTTGAAAAACCATGTGAGAAAATATAGGCACATTTTAGAGGGGATCCACATGGGTTTCACATGGTTTGTAAAATTGTGTGCCTGGACCATACCCTTAGTGCCGCATAAGAAGTGACCCCACACACTTGGGGAATGATTTTTCTAAACTTTATGGGATAGACATGTGAGGGGTGTCTTGGGGAAGTGAATGGAACACAGTTGGTAAGAAGTTTGGAAAACTATGTGGCCAAACTATGGAACACTTTTAATGGTTTTATTTTTTGATTCTTTCCCTCCTTTATTATTAATTATTCCTTTTTTTCTTTCCTCTTCCATGCACAACAACCCTATCCCATTAAAGCTACCTCATCTATTCATAAGATAAGATTTGTGGTATCTCCTCCATCTAGACTCTGATGAATCAACCATTCATCTCATTAGATGTGTACATATATTCTATTTATTCAACTTCCTCCTTTCATCATTTATCTCGTTATCGATGATGTTATTTTAGTTCAAGAAAATATGCCACATTTTCAAGAAAGTTATCTATTTAATTGATTTATTCCATTGTATCCTAGTTTAGTGAAAAAAATGGATGAGGGTTAACTACCAAGATAAGTTATGTGGTCTCATGATTTTCCCTTATAATCATGGTGTTTATGTATTTCACCTTTTTGTGGTGTGCCTAATTTCTTGGGAGACAATTGTTAAAGGGAATTGACATTAAATTATAGGATTTTACATGAATTATGTAATCCATGAGACCCATTTATTTCTTATTGGAGGTTACAAACCTTGAACTTAACCACCACTTTGGGTTGTTGCTAAATTGAATAAAACCACCACAAGAGGCCTATAAAATTGATTTTCTTCTTATGGTGTGTTATGATACCCATTACTTTTGGGATGTTAAATGAATTGATTGAAGTGTAAATTTAGTTATCCGAAATTGGGAATGTAAGACCATTTCCCTACACCCATGGAAATTTTATATTCTTAGTTTTTCTTGAGATATTATTTAAAACCAAAATTCTCAATTAAAATGAATGGGAAGAATAATGGAAACATTGAACTTCTAAGTTTAAGATATGATTTGATACACCTTATAAGGTGAGATAAATTCTTTTATAAATGATATATAAAATTTAATTTAATATTGACATAAATGGAACACTTTGAATTCCTACCCATGACCATTTATATTTCCATGTCAAGAGTGATACCTGGTTTTCGACTCTGAACCCCATGAATGAAATCATCGGGATTATTTAATTAAATGAATTCAAAATGAAATTATCATGGACCATGGGTGACACATGGGTTCTCATATGAACTCCTTGGATGGGATAACCAATCATCTATATTATATATTTTCCTTGAGTGATACTTGGACTCCCTACATGGACTGTTAAAGATGGACATAGATGGTAGATCATTATATACAACATGCATTATACTTAGACTACCTATATGCACTAACATGTATTGAATTGGATGTACTATCATTATATATGCCATGAGTGACACTTGGGCTCCCATTGTGGACCTCCAAGTACAAACCTCATGAGTAGTGACTTCGTTCCACAACAAGAATGATTCCCGGGTCCCTATAAGGAATTCCTAGGACTAGATTGTATGGTGATGGGTTCATGTTATACTAGGAGATATTCCTATACTCTAAATTAGGAATTCAAAGGATGGGATTAGGTTTTTTGAATTAGGTAATAAATTGATTGCATGATATGGTTTTCAATACAAATAATAATCTGGGATTCGTTAAGAGCCTCTCTTTATGATTTATTTGTTATGCATATATTGCATGGTTATGATTCATTGGGAAGAATTGTGTATGATCCTGGATTTTTTAAGGTATTTTTTGGTTTTTGATTCTATTTATGTCCTTTATTTTGGTCACATAAGTGTTTCATAAAGTTCATGGGAAGGCATGAGGATGTTCTGGGAGTTCGAGGCATGAAAAAAGATGAAAAATTATTTTTATGGGTTTGTTGCATTGTTTGGGCATACTTAGTGAAAACCACGGGGAGCATCCCAGATAACTATGAAACCTTGGATAGAGTCTCTCACAAATTTATTGAAAAGTTAATATAACCATGCATAATTTCTAGAAACCGTGAAAATGGGTGATTTTGGGATAGTGGCTCACATACAGTTTGTGCACGGTTTAGAAAACCATGCAGTAAAACCAAGAGGGCAAATCGTGCAGCCTAGTAAAGTTGATAAATTTAAAAAAATTACATCCTAGTATTTTTAACCCCAACTAAAGATTTTTTTCCATTCTCCTCACTTAAACCCTATTGATGAACAATATCTCCCAAGAACATCTAAGGGTGAGTATCATTCATCTCTAGGCCATTTGGATCACCGTCAGTTGCAGATAAAAGCTCCGAGTGAGTCTAATATACTCCTTACTTCCTTTTCTTGATTAGGGTTTGTATCTTTCCATCCTCTCCATAAAAATATCTAAAAACCTTATTTTATGGGGAAATCTTGGTTAAAGACTTAAGATACAGTTTAATATAGATTTAATTCCTTGTTTGGGAGTGCATTCCCCAACAGATTTGAGGTAGGTGGTCTATAAGTTATATCCCATAGTTTTGTTGTTTATTTTTGCAAGTAAGACCTTGTTATTTTACACTTCTTGTTGTGATTTTGAAACCATTGGTATGAATTTTTATTTGGGATTTCTAAATGATGAATGGAACCCCTCATGGTTCCCACAGAATGTATAGAGGATTATTTGACCTCTTTAAGGCCACCTGTGGGGTGCACCAATATTTTTCATACCTAGAATTAGTTATGTAAGTTCTAGGTTGTTGTGTGATCATTTATAGACCTTGTTGAGTATGTTATATTCTTAATGGATGTACAAATGAGGTATTGGTTAATTGTTGTTGGAATACAAGGCTTACTAATATGTGTAATGGGTTGATGTAAGAGAATTATTGAATATTCTTAGTGAGCTAGGCTTGAGAATGGAAATTGGGATAAATGGACTATGGGATGTAAATGGAAAATGTTTTAATGGGATTTGACACAATATGATTTACAATGTTGATTATTATGGTTATGATTGTTGTATATATTTTTTGTTCTTGGTTTTGATATGGTTTCGTGTGGTGAATGGATGTATAATCATGTGTACATGGATTGAGGTGTGGGATAAAGGAATAAGGCTCCTCCTATGGTTCGAGTTGGATTAAAGCTCTAACTCCACCCATAATGGATGGGTTTGGGAAGGGGGCATATCTGTATTCCCCTAAAAATTTCATTCCACCCGGGCTGAGGCTTTGAGGTGAGGATATTTTTATCTTGTGATATGTTATCCCTAGTGTTATAGGGACTTAATTATTCTCTTATGCTAATGATGAATGCCATGAACATTGTGTGATTGATGATGAACTAGTAATGAAATAGACACAATGAATTGGCACCTTGGATAGCATAGATAAGTAGATATTTTTAACTAGTGGACCCCAAATTGTCTTTCCTTTGCTTGTTATTTATTTATACTTGCATGAATTATCTTCTAGACTAGATATTTGTAGACACCTTTGGTGGTGGCCTATTGAGTTGTTACTCACACCCTGCTCGGGCTACTATTTGGTACCAGAGAAGATTTCATGCTTGTAGGCCAGGGCAAGGGCAAGGGACCTATGCTAGAGAGTTGAGTTAGATACGAGACTTTCATGGATGAGGTTCCATACATGTAGTTAGGACCCTTTTTTGGGATTCCACTATTTTTATTTCCTTTGGGTTTTGTTCACTTGGTATTATAGCAAGACATGACATATTTTCTGTTGGTTGTGGTTTGTACCTAGTAGGGAAATGGATATTTATTATTGTTCAGGGATAAGATCATGTTATCTCCATTGTTTTATATTTTTTCTGTTATGGCTTGCTCAATTAAGAGGGTATAGTCTCCCCACATGACCAATCTAGACCCTTGTTGATAGTGGGAAGCCTCTGTCTTATGGGGGTGCACTCGAGGTCATGTGATGACCCGACTCGGGTCACTGGTTTAGTGGAGACCTAGTCGGGGACATTATAAAGTGGTATCATAGGTGTTCTTTTCTCTTTCTTACTATTTGGGGATGGTAGATAGGATATTAGGATTGTGTCAGTCCTTGTTAATAAGCTTGTGCCTAGGAGTAGTTGACCTAAGTATGGGGAAATTCCAAGTTACCCCGAGAGGGAATTATTGTTCTGGTTGTGCAATGTTACATTTGATGCTATTTCACCATTGGGTGGTGAACATGTAGTGTGATGTAACTATTTTATGATATTTCTCTCATGGATGGAATGGAACGAGGTTTCACATTCATGCATCATTCTAGGAACCTGGGTTTATAAGTGACATGAATCATAGTAGGAATATAGGCACGGGATGGGTGTGTGGGACACAAAGGGTAGGAAAAAATTTATTTTCTTGAAAATAATGAAAATTAGATCTAATGAAGAAATACAAATGGAGAAAATGTTAAATAATAATTAAGGAATTGTGCTTGATAAAGGGTGGTATATGAAATGAAATGTTATTGGAGAATTTTGTGACGTGAGAATAGTTTTGAAATAGTGTAGAAGGTAAGGATTGTGGTTGTGTGAGTTAGTAACCTTATGTTAGAAATGATCTTGGTAGGGATGGTTGAGGGTAGTTAGATGGGTTTGATCAGACCTATTTGGGTAGTTTATGTGAAATGGTTTGTTAGGGGCTAATGAAGACCCTTCCTTTATATTTTTGAAATATTTATGGTTTTTTTATAAATATCATGTTTGGAATTATAGAGAAATTCTTCCATGAAAACAGGTTTCAGTTGGGAGACATGAGGATATAGCTGAGAATTCCCCCATAGTAGTGGAGAAAGAGGATCTGGTGGCTCAAGATAATAGGGAAGAGCAGTTCCATGATAATATTGGTCGTTTTATTCAAATGATGGAGTGGGACCCAGGGTAGGTTATGCCGAGTATGTTTGAGCTGACCAGGGAGTTTCAGTTGTAGCACCCTCCGACCTTTCCCGGAGAGGGTGAGCCATAGGAAGTAAAATTTTTAATAGAGTCTATCCGGACTATTATTGATCAATTGGAGAATACTATTGAGAAGTGATTCAAGATAGTATCCTACATGTTAAGAGGGTAGGCTAAGAGTTGGTTTCATATTACAGTTTAGACAGAATAGGATGAAGGAATGGAGTGGAATGATTTCCAAGAATAGTTTCTAGAATATTACTACCAAGAAACCTTGAGGCAGGAGAAGGCTGCAAAGTTTATGAGTTTGAATCAGGGGGATGCGTTAGTGTTGAATTATGCTAGCTCTTTCACTAACTTGTGCTGATTCATCCTGATGATGGTTGGGAATGAGGCGATTATGGAAAAACACTTCTAGGATGGGCTTAGTCATGAGATTAAGTCATAGGTGAACATCTAAAATCTAAAGAGGTTTGCAGAGGTATTGGACCAAGCCCTTATCTTAGAAGAGAACCTAAAGGTAGCTTCCATTGGTGGACTTCTGGTGCTAACTGAGAAGACATATGGAACAACTTTCAAGGTAAGGATGCATCGTTATGGAAGTTTCCAAAAAGGAAAAAGTATTTAGAATAGTCATAGGAGATGGGAAACTTCTCAGGGTGGTGATCAAGTGTTCTATTATCAGTGTGGCAGGTGAGGGCACATGTAGGGTCAGTGTCCCCAAACACTTTTGGAGTGACAACCCTATTGAATGTTGGGGAATATATAGAGGTTCTATAAGAAACCTCAACATCCAGGTATAGATGGGAGTTAGAGGTAGATTTTGAGTGTGAGAAGGGGATCAATCACCCTATATAAGGCATTTATTTTGAGCTCTAATAGCCGTACTGGTAGGGGTGGAGTATGTGAAACAACGGGACGAGACCATCCACCCCATCAGGGTAGTATAATATAGGGTACTCATCCAAGATCCTAGGGTATAGGGATATACATTTTTTACGTGGTTCTGTCTACACCTACAGGTGGCGAGGCTGGACCTTCTACCATTTTAGGTACGATTCTGGTAGCTTCCACACTTTCAAGTTCTCTATTTGACATAGGTTCCAGACACTCTTTTATATCTGTATAGTTTGTTGTTGTGTTGGGCCTATCTATGGAACAAGACTGTTGGGTTATGTCAATTGATACTCCATTGGGGGTGCAATTTGAGGATATGAGACAACGTAGAGGTTGTTCTATAAAGGTTGGTGGTTATCATTTTCTATGCAACGTGTTTGTTCTCAAGAAGTTGGTTTTTGACTTGATTTTGGGCATGGACTATCAAGTGATGTATCATGACCATATCAATTATTACCGTTGTAGGGTAATGTTTATGTATCTCGATATAGACACATATGCCTTTCGTGGTGGCTGGGGTGTTCGAGCAGGCCACACATGGAAAATTTTACCTTAGTTGGGGGAAATCATATCCCAAGTGGCATGCCTTATTCTTGATAATATAGAAGATGTGAAAATTTTCTTTCCTCATGTGTTGGACCAGTTTTAGGATGTGTTTCCTGGGGATTTCTTGGGATTACCACCTTAGAGAGATGTGGAGTTTATGATCGAGTTTCTACTAGGGGAAGAACCAGTTTCTATTCAACTGTATGGATGAGTACTAGGAAAACTATAGGAGATTAAGGGTAAAATGGAAGAGTTGGAGTGGAGGGGATTTGTTTAACCTAGTATGTCACCATGGGGATCACCCATTCTATATTCTAAGAAGGTGAGTGAGGCGTTGAGTTGATGTGTCAATTACAGGAAGTTGAATTAGATGAAGGTTATGAACTGATACTCACTTCCCATAATTGATGACCAGTTTGAACAGCTGAGGGATGCCTCAGTTTTCTCTAAGATCAATTTGAGATCAGGATACCACTATTTGAGGGTGAGACTTTCTGACGTACTGCAGATAGCTTTCCAGAGTACATATAGGTTGTATGAATATTTCATAATGTTGTTCAGGTTAACCAATGCACCGCTATGTTCCTAGTTCTAATGAATAGAATATTTCACCCCTATCTAGATCAGTTCATGGTTGTATTTTTTGATGACATCATAGTTTACTCACGAATGCTTGACGGTCATGCCAAACATATTGACATCATATTGAGTACACTAATAGATAATATGCTTTTCGTCAAGATATAAAATTTTTTGTTCTATATTGATAAGGGGAACGTATTAGGGCATATAATATCTAATTATGGTGTGTCAGTAGATCCATATAAGTTACATGCTTTGGTGTCTTTGGAGAAGCCCAAGAATGTTTCTCATGTTTGGAGGTTTCTGGGTTTGACTGGTTATTACCAAAGGTTCATTGGGGATTTATCTCATTTGGAAATACCAATATCAAGATTAACAAATAAGGGTGTTATGTTTGAATAGTTAGAGGTGTGAAAAACTAATTTTCATGAATTGATTAAGAGATTGACTACCACACCGATTTTGATTTTACCTGAACCAGGTAAGAGGTACACTTTGTTCTGTGATGCATCTAGTGTTAGACTTGAGGTAGTGTTGTTGCAGGATGATCGGGTTGTAGCTTATGGTTCAAGATAGTTGAGGCCTCATGAAATAAATTTCCCTACCCATGATCTAGAGCTAGTTTCTATGGTTTATTACTCAAAGTGTTGGAGGTACTACTTCTTTGGAGAATGATTCACAGTGTTTATCAATCATAAAAGTGTTAAGTATATATTCTCTCAGCGGGATTTTAATATTCGATAGTGAAGGTTGGTTGAGTACCTAAAGTCCTTTGATTTTTATTTTCATAACACAATGGGGAAAGGTAATAGTGTTACAGATGATCTGATCTAGAAGACTTAGAATTAGGTGGTTCAAGAATACAAATATTAATTGAAAATGATGGTTTTGTTTGACGAGATGCACTTGTAGGTTCATGATGGGTGTTAAAAAATGACCCTTCCGTCTATAGAGATTGAGTCTATGCATTTGATCTGGGTCAAGGAAAGTCAGTTGGAGGATCCAAAGTGTTTATCTGTGAAGGAAATTCTTAAAGGTGTGGAGTCACCTTCTAGTTGGGTTGTTTGTGTTGATGGAGTTGTATATGTTCAGGGTCATGTTTTGGTATCGACGAGTGTGTACGAAGAGTTGATGTGTGAGTTCAATGCCTCAAAGTGGATAGTTCATTATGGCTTGACTAAAATGTATCGTGATATTCATCAGCAATATTGGTGGCTTAGAATTAAGAAAGAGGTTGTAGGTTTTGTGGCATAATGCCTTACTTGACAATAGGTGAAGGCCTACCATAAACATCCATGTGGGGTTTACAATCATTTCCCATTCTAGAGTAGAAGTGGAATGATGTAATGATGGAATTCATAGCGTGTCTTCTAAGGATGCCTCAAAATAATGATGAAATATGAGTGATTTTGGATCTGCTGACTAAATTGGCTCATTTCTTAACAATCCAAGAGACTTACACAGTTGATCAGTTGGATGAGTTGTATATTCAAGAAATAGTGAGATTACATGGTGTTATAAGGACCATAGTTTGGGATCATGATCTGGGTTTTACATCATGCTTATGGGAGAGACTAAAGAAGTCACAAAAGTACCCATGTGTTGTTGAGTACCGATTATCACCCTAGACAGATGAGGAGTCTGAGCATACAACTTAGGTTTTGGAGGAAATGTTGAGAGATTGTGTCCTGGATTTTAGTGGTTCATGGGAAACAAATTTTTTGCTTATTGTGTTTTCCTAAAATAATAGTTTTCAGGATATGGTTCAGATAGTTCCTTTTGATTCACTATATTGGGTTCTGTATAGATCTCTGTTGTGCCGGTAAGATGTTGGGGACTCCAAGATGTTAGTACCGAGCCTTGTGTAAGAGACATCAGAGAAGGTTCAGTTGATTAAAAAGCATATGGAAATAGATTAGAGTAGGAAGAAGTCGTATACAGATCAATGTCTTAGACCTCTTGAGTTCATGGTGGGTGATAGTGTGTTTCTTCAAGTGTCACCATGGTTGGGTCATCATCAAATTCGGATGTAGGGAAAGTTTGCACCTAGGTACGTGGGGCTGTTTGAGATTGTGGAAAGGATTGGACTGGCAGGTTACTGATTTGATCCTTTACAATGGTATAGTGGTATGCATAATTTTTATCATGTATTGCAACTCGGATGGTATCAACTTCATCCATATCATGTGATAAGAGTTCATGGTGTTGATCTTGAGCCTAATGTTCCCTTTGAGAAGCATCTGATTCGTATTGTGGTCCATAGTGAGAAGGTCTTTAGGGGAAAGGCTATTCCTTTGGTTAGAGTTTAATGGTATCATGGAAATGTTTAGAAGGAAACTTGGGACTAATAATATGATATATAGTCCTATTGTCTTGTTCTCTTTGCTCCAGAAACCCAATGATTCTTAGGAAGAGAAGCTTGAGGACAAGTCATCCTAAGGTGAGGGTGGTTGTGAGATCCAATATATATCTTAAGATATTTTTTTGTTTATGTTTTAGTTTAAGTCCTCTATTTTGGTGAAATAAGTGTTTTTCAAAGTTCATGAGAAGGATTGGGAGTGTTCCAGGAGTTCGGGGCATGAAAAAGGGGGAAAAAGGAGTTTTTTGGTAATGTTGCATGGTTTGTACACGATTAGAAAAACCCATGTGGATCATCCCAGGTAACAGTGTAGCCATGGATAGAGGATCACACACAGTTATCACATGACTAAGATAACCGTAAGGTATTCCCACGAAACCGAGAAAAGGGGTGATTTTGGATCAGTGGCTCACACACGGTTTGGAAAACTGTGCGGGTAAACTGTGCAGCCCAATAAAGTTGATAAATTTACAAAAATGTCATCCCAAGATGGTTAACCCCAACTAGTGATTTTTTTCCTTTTTCCTCCCCTAAACCCTAGTGATGAAAAATATCTCCCAAGAGATTCCAAGGGTGAATCTCGATCATCTCTAGGCTGTTTGGAGCATCGTCAGTTTCAGATCGAAGCTCTAGGTGAGTCAATATACTCCATGCTTCCTTGTCTTGATTAGGGTTTGTATCTTTCTCTCCTCTCCATTTGACTCTCTAAAATCCTTTTTTTGGAAGAAATATAGGTTGAATCTTTAAGAGGTCCTTGACTCCGGATCTAAGGCCATGTTTGGGAGTTCATTCTCCAATGGATTTGTGGTAGGTGGTCTACAATTTATATCCCATAGTTTTGTTGTAGATTTGTGAATGTCCGACCTTATTCTCTATCACTTCTTACTGTGATTTTAAGACCCTTGGTAAGATTTGGTATTTTGGGTGTCTAAATGACGAATTTAAACACTCATGGTCCCCAAGGGATGCATCAAGGATGATTTGACCTATTTAAGGCCACCCATTAGGTGCACCAATACTTTATGAACATAGAATTAGCTAAGTTATAGGTTGTTGTGTGACCATGTAGAGGCCTTTTTTTATGTGATATTATTAATGTAGGTCCAAATGAGGTATTCGTTAATTGTGGTTGGGTTATGAAGATTATTAATATATGTAATGGGTTGATACATGGGAATTATTGAATATTCATAGTGAGCGAGGCTTGAGAATGGGAATTGGAATAGATGGAATATATGTTGTAAATGGAAAATGTGTTAATGGGATATGACATATATGATTTACCATGTTGATTATCATGGTTATGATTGTTTCATGTATTTATTGTGCTTGGTTTTCATATGGTTGTGTGACATGAATGGATGGATAAGTTTGTGAATATGGATAGAAGTGAAAATTGTTGGTCACTATGAGATATTTGCGGCGTGTGGTGTTAAGCGTTGTCCGATTGATCTTAGATCTTCTGAAATGATAATTGATTGCAATTATTTAGATGGAAGTGATGACTGGGAGTGGGATCCTAAAATCAAATCAGGTATGCTCTTGTCTTTGGATTATCTTTCTGTTCTCATGGGGTCACGACCTTACGTCATGGATTTGGACAGAACCCCTACGGTGGCGAGTGGGATTCGCGAAAAGGAATCCCCTTATGATGGAGGGGACACCTATTTGACTGATTACATGATCAAGGCATGTGGTGTATGCCAGTGGTGGTTTTGGGACCCTGGAAGAAGCTTTATGATTCAGGGTTGGTGATGTGTCTCGTGTGGCTGGTGGTGTGTTTGCGGCATTAAGTTTTCACAGGTGACGATGGCGACTGATCTTGATCTGGTCGGTGGGGGTTTTGGGATGGTTGTCGGAGAAGCTTCCTGGAAACGTCCTCAGATGCTAATTTGCTGAGATGCTGGTGTTGAAATCATGACGACGAACATTGATGGTCTGGCGTTGATGGTGGTTGGCCATTGCGAACGATTTTGTGAAGTGATGATGTGCAGTTGTCTCAAGATGCGGAAAAATGGTGGGATTAGAGGATTGGGGCTAGTGAAGGTCATTGCAGGCAAAGAGTAGGAGGATGAGGGTGAATTTGACGATGACTGGAAGGCCGATGATACTGTGATTATGGTGATAATGCGACGTTCTTGGGCACAACGTCCTTGGGAGTTGGGGTAGCTAACTTTTGTGATGGATTTTGTGGGTTACAAGCTGTCTGTCTGCTGGATTGGTCTATGCCAAGTGCAATTTATGGATGGTATTACAGGATATTTTCCTGCTAGATGTCAGTTGGCTCAGGAAGTAGAGCATGTGTTTTTATGGGACTCATTTTATGGGTCGTTAATGTTTATTTGTGGTTTTCATTGGGGCTTCAGGCTAAGGGGGGTTTGATGCTTTCATGGGGCGATGGGCGTGTTTTTCACTATGTGTTTGGTGGTGGCTCATACCACATGTATTGTGTCGGTGTTTACTTGTCCTTTATTTTTCTTTAATAAATTTTAGGACCGAGCATGCTCAGGTATTGAATCTTCTTGCTAAGTGTGGGATAAAGGACTGAGTCTCCTCCCATGGGTCGAGATGGAATGATGCACTAAATCCACCCACAATGTACGGGTTAGGGAAGAGGAAAAAGCTCCATTCCCCTAACAGTCACATCCCACCCGGACTGGGGCTTCGAGGTGAGGATATTGGGATGTCGTGATATGTTATCCCCAGTGAGTTAGTGACTTACTTATTCCCTTATTCAAATGATTAATTCCATGAACATTGTGTGATTTATGATAAAATAGTACTAAAAGATACATAATTAATTAGCCCCTTGGTTTGTATAGGTAAGTAGAGATTGTTAGCTAGTGGCCCCCAAATTATCTTTCCTTTGATTGTTGGTTATTTATACTAGCATGAAATTGTTGTTATACTGAATATTTGTATACATCGTTGGTGGTTGCCTACTAAGTTGTACTCACACCCTTCTCAGATAGTCATTTGGTACCCGAGATGATTTCATGCTTGCATGTCAGGATAAGGGAAATGGCCCTATGGTAGGGAGTTGAGTTAGAAATGGGACATGCATGGATGAGGTTCCAAACATGGATTAAGGACCTTTTTAGGGATTCCACCACAAATGGAATTTCGGATAATTGCAAGGGGATCCCGTCGCAAAAAATCTTTTGCGACGGTGTCTCGTCGCAAAAAGGCCATTGTAGAAAACAAAATACCAACTAGTATTTTTTTGCATCGATCCCATTGAAAAAAATACTAGTTGGGATGGGAAGCAGTTCTGTCACAAACATATGCCCAATTAAAAACATTATATATACAAGAATCTTTCACGATAGTCACGTCGCAAAAAGTATTTGGGACATAACGTCGGCGCATCGCAAATAACTTATATGTTATAAACCTGATGCGAAGGGCCCGTCACAACAAAATTATTGTGACGGTAAAGAAACCCGTCACAAATTTTTTAAAAATAAATATATATAATGTATTTGCGACAGGCCCCATCACAAAAGGCCCCATCGCAAATACTTATTAAAAATTTATATATAATTATGATTAATGAAAAAATAGTATTAATATTATTAAAATAATAAAAAATAAAAAATATTAAAATTTTCAATATTTGCAAATACTTAATAAAATAAACAATAATAAAATTATGATTAATGAAAAAAATAATAATATTATTTAAATAATAAAAAATAAAAAATATTAAAATTTTCAGTATTCAGAAAAAAAATATAAAAAAATAATAATTTGTTATTATTATTATTAGTAGTAAAATAAACAATCATTAAAATATATAATACTAATAATAAATAAAAAAATAAAAAAATATTAAAAAAATATGTAATATTCGCACCAATATAAAAGACAAAAACTGTAAATAGGTCATATTACATCAAATGTTCAATTCAAATATTTTTAAGAGAACAAAAAAATCACTTGGGGGATAGTCTTATAGAGAAGTTGGAGGGGCTGGAGGAGATGGTGGAGGAAACTCTATCCCTAAACTACAAGCCAGATGGCAGATGTTCTACATCTTCTCGTGCTGTTGCTGCTGCCATCGACGCATGTCCTCCTTGTGCTCCTACTGGTGATGTTTCTGCCATTAACTCATGTCCTCCTCACGCTACTGCTGCTACTAACGCATCTCTTCCTCCTGCTTCTGCAAACTCTCTATAAGCTCAGTTTGAGCTTGCAACTGCTCCTAATACTGTGATCTAGAAGATGACGTCTCTCTATGAGCTCCCCTCGAGCTGGATATCGACATCGTAGCAGTACAATAATAAGTCCCATGAGTCAAATGAGTCGTCAGACAAACGAGCCACCTTTTCGTCGATGAATCATCTCCTTGCAACTGTCACCATCTGAAAACATTATAAAAAATGTGGTCCTATGAGGGCATATTCAAACTCGTGCATATGAGATTGGATATGCATATGCAGAAGAAAACTTTTTATGATGCTTTGAGTCGTTGAGTGTTGAAAGGAGACGAGTCATCGAACGAAATGAGTGCCGCCAATCCACTGGAAATTGTGCCAAGTTATTACAAGTTATTAAAATTTTTTACAATTTATTATAATTTATTATAATTGATTTTATTACTAATTATTCATAATTATTCCTAATTATTTCTAATTATTCCTAATTATTCCTAATTATTACTAATTATTTCTAGTTAATCTTAATTAATCCCAATTATTCCTAATTAATCTTTATTATTTCGAATTAATCCAAATTATTTCTAATTATTTCTAATAAATCCTAATTATTGAAAATTATGGCTAATTAATCCTAATTATTGCTAATTATTTCTAAATATTTCTAATTAAGGCTAATTATGGCTAATTAATGCTATTTAGTCCTAATTAATGCTATTTAGTCCTAATTAATGCTATTTAGTCCTAATTAATGCTATTTTGTCATAATTAATGTTATTTAGTACTAATTAATGCCATTCAGTCCTAATTAATGCTATTTACTGCTATTTACTGCTATTTAGTCCTAATTAGTGCTATTTAGTCCTATTCAATCCTAATTAGTCCAATTCAATCCTAATTAGTCCTAATTAGTAATAATTAGTCCTAGATAGTGCTAATTAGTCCTAATTAGTGCTACTTAGAGCTATTTATTACTATTTATTGTTAATTATTGTTAATTATAGCTAATTATTGCTAATTATTGCTAATTATTTATAATTATTGCTAATTATTTCTAATTATAGCTAATTATTGCTAATTATTGCTAATTATTTCTATTTATTACTAATTATTTCTATTTATTGCAATTTATTGCTGTTTATAGATATTTATTTCTATTTATTGCTATTTATTACTATTTATTGCTATTTATTCCTAATTATTTTAAATTATTCCTAATTATTCCTAATTATTCCAATTTATTACTATTTATTACTATTTATTACTATTTATTACTATTTATTACTAATTATAACTAATTATTACTAATTATTACTAATTATTACTAATTTTTACTAATTATTCAAAATTATTACTATTTATTACTATTTATTGCTATTTATTACAATTTATTACTAATTATTACTAATTATTACTAATTATTCCAAATTATTCCAAATTATTACTAATTATTACTAATTATTACTAATTATTATTAATTATTGCTAATTATTACTATTTTTTCTAATTATTACCAAATAATACTAATAATTACTATTTATTAATATTTATTACTATTTGTTACTATTTATTACTAGTTATTACTAGTTATTACTAATTGTTACTATTTATTACTATTTATTACTAATTATTACTAATTATTACTAATTATTACTATTAATACTATTTATTACTATTTCTTTCTATTTATTGCTAATTATTGCTATTTAGTGCTAATTATTGCTAATTATTGCTATATATTTCTATTTATTGATATTTATTTCTATTTATTGCTATTTATTCCTAATTATTGCTAATTGTTGATAATTATTGCAAATTATTCCTAGTTATTTCTAGTTATTTCTAGTTATTGCTATTTATTTTTATTTATTTCTATTTATTTCTATTTATTGCTATTTATTTCTATTTATTTCTATTTATTACTAATTATTACCAATTATTACTAATTATTACTAATTATTCCTAATTATTGCTAATTATTCCTAATTATTGCTAATTATTCCTAATTATTGCTAATTATTTCTAATTATTGCTAATTATTGCTAATTATTGCTAATTATTGCAATTTATTGCTAATTATTGCTAATTATTGCTATTTATTGGTATTTATTGCTATTTATTGCTATTTATTGTTTTTTATCGCTATTTATTGATATTTATTTCTATTTATTGCTATTTATTGCTATTTATTCGTATTTATTCATATTTATTTGTATTTATTCGTATTTATTCCTAATTATTCCTATTTTTACTAATTATTACGAATTATTTCTAATTATTACTAATTATTACTAATTATTACAATTTATTACTATTTATTACTATTTTTTACTAATTATTACTAATTATTACTATTTATTACTAATTATTATGGATGATAAAACAATTTAAATCTAACTTAATTAGAACTAGTCAACAATAATTAAAATTAATATAAAAATGAAATAAATACTAAATTAAATAAAACATAAATACCTTTAAACTTTATCTCTTATAATTGTTGACGACTTCATAACTTCTTCGTAAAAAAATTAACTCTCAAAAAATTTCAGACGTAGAAGTATTTCAGGAGGAGGGAAGAAAATACGGATGGGGGGGGGGGAGTTATAGAGGTTAGATTAGTTGCGACGAGACTATTTGTGACGGGGTTCCCGTTGCTAATAATACTTATTGTGACGGGTCCCTTCAGAAATACCTTCGGCTGCCTTAACTATGGTCGGCGGTTAAAAGGTTATTTGCGATGAGTCCAGTCGCAAAAAAGTAACATGTCGACACACTATTTGCGACGGGACCCGTCACAAATGTCCTCTGGGGGGTCGAACTAGTTGTGAATGGGGATCACCCATCGCAACTTGGTCTTACCGCCTCCCGACATTTGTGACGGGCAGTGCCTACCCGTCGCAAATACCCTTTCGTGCGGTTTTGGCGTGCAAACCGGGCCAATCCGCACGTAAGTTTTTGCGACGGGGCGCTTATTCCCATCGCAAATAACCTCTTCAACAGACAAATTGCGACAATATTTATTCCCGTCTCAAATATTCCGTCGCAAAAAATGGGTTTTTCCTATAGTGCACTATTTGTCTTTCTTTTTGGTTTTGTTCACTTGGCATTGTAGCATGACATGACTAATTTACTATTGGTTGTGGTTTGTACCCAGTTGGGAAATGGTTATTTATGCTTGTTCATTGATTATATCTTGTTATCTACACTATTTTATAAGTATTCTATCGTGTCTTACTCTTTTAAGAGGGTATACTCTCCCCACATGGATAATCTGGACCCACAATGCTAGTCGGCAACCACTGGGGTATGAGGAGGATTGCTTGAGGTCATGTGACAACCAGACTTGGGGCACCGATTTTTTGGAACCCAGGTCAAGGATGTTACAACTTGGTTATGAGTTGGGTCCTTATACTTAATTATAACTTAAAAGATGATTGACTATTTAATAAAATATATTATAACTTAGCCTGATGATGGTAGAAGAGGATGGGCATTCCATGGGAACCCGAATCAACTTCAGATATTTAGTTATGACATTACGTTTACATCTTTTCCTATTTTCTGCACATTGCTTATTATATATTCCCAAATTGGATGGTACTATACACTATTGGTGGTGACCTACTGAGAAAATGACACACCCTTTTCGGGATACCATTGGGTACCATTATACACTTCATGGTTGAAGGTAGGAATAAGGGAAATTTACCTATCACGAATGCTTATTTACCATGCTAGGATGGTTTACAGTGGAAGAGGACTGATGTTATGCTCAAGAATATAATAGATATTGACTTGGGTATTTAGTTCATTTTCATATAGCTTGTTGTATATGTATATTCACTGATCACCATATATATCTCCTTTGAATAGAATGCAATGATCATCCTTTTAATATTTCATTGTTGAATTTGATTGTCTTGTTTATTTATATGATGGATGATTACCCTTCCACTATTTGGTTATCTTTTATGATTCCACTGTTGATTGAGATGGATATATTACTATAATACAATCTAATCATGACGGTATAGCCTCCCTATATACCAACTATGGACCATAACTGCAAGTCAGAAGCCTCTGTCAGAAAGGGAGGAGTGTGTGCGATCATGTGTCCAACTAGCTTCGGTTTCCTGTGAGTGAATCATGTCTGGGACATCACATTGAATGTGAAAAATATGTATTCGTTATTTTATATGATTTTCACGTGTAATACCTTTATGGAAAACAAGTTGAATACTTTGAATGAGATTTAGGCACTAACTACTTATACCACTTAATGGTTTGGGGCAGGCTCATAATTCCATGGCTCATTATACCCATTCTCATATTCCCTATGACAGGTTAAAATATGTCCTTAACTAGTTATACTTCGGATATTCTACATGGTAAAATTATTAGGACCCCTAATTCATTTATACATATCTACATATATGTTTGGGTGTATATTTTTACATGGATGAGCTATTTAAAAATACAAGAATTTCCTCCCATAGAGGATGACTAAGGATACTTGTCTCAAATCTTGATATATGGCTCAAAGAAGGTATGATGGTACGTTCCATCCACTATGATGGTGTTTCTTTAAAAAAAAACATATTTCAAGACTTTTTTATTACACTATGTGACTATTTTTTATCTATTCCTCTATATTTTTTCTATTAAAAAAAACCCATTTTGTTTTTGTAGTTTTTTAGTAGTGGGGTGAGACCACATTCCAAGTTTCCATACTTAAACTATACACATACCCCTCTAGGTAAATTTTTAGACCATTTTATTCATGATCCAATAAAATGGAAAGCACCCAAATTTTTAAAGCTACTGGAACAACTGAGGAGGGAATCATATAGGATCATTTTGGGAGATTTCGTCATGTGGATTGGATGATGAAATATGGAATATCCTGTATATATTTTTTAAGAGGGTTCATAGTTATAAGCATTTTTTATTTAATTAGGACTCATTTTACATATATATTTATTATTATAAAGTTTTTTCATTTATACATTAAAATATTCTATATAGTTAGTTTCTTTTATATGTTTTGTGATATATAACGCATGTTCATTTTAAAATATCTATTTCTACATGGAAAAAAATATTAGCCAATTCCATGAATGTTAAATGGTATATTTTGTCATATCAAGGCTGAGATAGGTCATTTTAAATATAGATACACATATTAAAAAATTAATACATTATAACAGGGGGAAATATTGTTCTAAATGTGTAATAAAGAAGCCTAGGCATTTACACGATCCTCTAAAATTTTGGAGATACCCATAATTTCTTTTGATTATGCGGTTCTGTTTTTATATTGGTAACATAGGTCATAGACATTGAAAATTTATATTAAAGGCCTTTGGAATGTTTCTTAGGTAGGGTATTCGGTAATATATAAGGTCATAAGAAAAATGGGACTCAATATGTAACCCATAAATATACATGGAAAACATAATTAAAGAGTAAGATTTAGTTTCCATTTATAGTACATGATATATTTTTCTTTACCCCTGAAGGCAGTCCATATTCCATGAGTTTTATGCATCATTATTGGTTTCAATGTTTAGAAAAGAGCAGGGTATCATTCTATATTGTGTTATTTCTTATCCTTTTTTGTTTAATTACTATAGGAATCAATTGATGATCATAATAAATAAGACATTAATATTAAACAATATTGAGTTTACTATATATTATTATTAGGGATTGGGTTAATGTGGATTAGTAACTAACTCATTTGTTTGATAGCATCATTATAAATGGATAATATTAATATATATTTATATTATTCTTGGAGATTTTTTTACCTGATTCAAAACAATTTTTTGTAAAGAAAAAAATTGTTTCAAATGGTTTATATAAGGTCTTCAATTATAAATTTGTTTTGATCAATAATAGCAAGGGATATAATTACGAAGCAACATATAACCATGAAATTGCTTTCGAATCATTCTAGTTTTCTCATTTTTGTAATAAAGTGTTGATGTTATTATATATATTATTATAAAGGATTCATTGAATAAAACCACCTCATTCTATGTAAGAAAGAGTTGATGTGAATTAGCCAATGGTTCAAAACATGTTGAAGAAAAGTAAAATGATAGGATTATGGAAATTATTTAAATGGATAGTTAAGGAGCTCCTTGAATCAATCCAATATCCTTTTTGTGTCATGACATATTTTTATATACACATACATTTAACCTTTTGGGGAAATGTTTCACTTTAAGAGGTCAGGGAGTGGGTTAATATCCTGCACCAATCCTCCATGAGTATTAGAACAACCTAGTAGCTTTAAGTTTAACTATCCAACATTATGATAAATAGTGTAGCATGGTAATGGTGAAAGTGATGCATGAGCCCAAGAAATTTCAAGTCCCCATTTATGAACATTTTCATCAACTCCTTTTCAAAATATTTTCTAAGAAAACATACATTGTATATAGGCTAAGGAGATCCTAAAGTTGAAAAAATTATCTATAATAGTTATAGAATATGCGACCATATTAATGGATATTATATTATTTTATCCATATTATGGTATATATGAGTATTCAATTTCAAATAATTTGGAAAGGGCCCCAATAAGCATTTTCAAACCCTTGTTATAAATATTTATTTTCCAATATTCTAATAAGTGGTCATCAAATCCATTGGTAGTAATAATAGTTATAATTGAGTTTCAATAATGGTTTGTAAATTTTCATGTTTGACCCTAGGGGATTACTCTTATAATTTCCAAAAGCAATGATAATTTAAGGTGAGTAAATCCGACTCTCACTAGGGAAGTCAGTGCGGCTGTGTAGCCTCTTTTCCAAGATAAGTAAGGTCTTCTATAAATTTAACTCAATGTGAATAATCTAGCCACATAAAATCTACTTGTAAAATTAAGGTGAAGTAGTTATACTCTTGAAACAAACATAGACACCTCTAAAGGTTCTTCTAATGGGGTATATCTAAGAGTGTGAGTTTTAAACTTCAACAGACATAGGTATACCATACACAATATGTTGTATAATCTATCAGAAAAATAAAACCATCATCTTGGTGATAATTTCAAGGAGGCCAAAATAGTGGATAGAAACAACTAGCCATATTTTATCCCTTTACATAGGGATTTTTACTTCAGGGATAGTATTATGAGGCATGTACTATTTATTCCAAAGAACAACCTGTAGATAATTCTAGATCTGGCCTATCTTATATAATTTGTGATATCCTCATATAGTATAATTTATCATGTTGATTCAACACACTTTTATTGAATATTTAATTGATAATAAATGGCATAATTTCCACAAATTGTGCTATATATGTTTATTTATATAATATTTAGGTTTAGGTCATTCATTTGAATATTTGATAAAAATTATAGTTATACTCTTTCAAAATTATCTGTAGTATTTCAGACATAGATATTTTTATGTGAATTATTTGAAGTTAAAATTTGTTATCTATGTTTATTACTTAATTGGATACAATTTTTATTCAGGTCTTAGAAGCTATATTGTGCATTTTTTTGGAGTAAATGGGCCATGTAGTCAAAGGTGGGCTGGACTATCTAGATTGAAAACACTTCATTATTTGGGCCATAACATCTTCATCTGTGTTTTGATTAGGCTGAGATTTAGAGAGGAGATCTAGGACCCAATTACTAACAACTAATTATTCTATAAGGATAGATAATTCACACGTTTTGGTGGTCAATAATGCCGTGAAAATTGGATTAAAATATTTGGCTGAATTTTCCCATTCACACTAGACACCACTTATAACCTAGCCTCCCCTAAACTCTATAAATTTGTATTTGTTTTCATTTGAATGGGTTTGGATGTGAATGATGAAGTTTATGGTAGAAGATAAGTGGTTCCACTCCAATTATACAAGAATTTAAACAAGTTTAGATCTTGAATCATGGATCCGTTTATTGAAGCCTTCTTCTTCTTCTTCATGTTATAAAGTTTGTGTTTTTATAATAAACTTCTTAGTTCCTCTTCTATTTATTTTGTTTTTTTATTTTGTACAATTATCTTATTATCTAATATTCATCTTTTTATGGAAATAATGAGTATAAAATTGATTTGGTTATACCCTTTCAATGACCTTTGCAAATGAAAAACATTTCTACGATGACTACATCGCCCATGGAAAAGTAATTCTTTATAGTAATTGATCTAAATATAACGTTATTCAATAAATTATTTTGAATCAATGGGATAATTTAATTCATATATTATGATTTATGAATTAATATTTTAAATTATAAATAACTATTAAAGTAATTGAACAACTTACATAAAACTTACGAGGTCGAGTATTGTGTTAATTGTGAGAGTGAAAACATAACCAGTAAAACAAAACCACACAGGATTAATTTGTAGAGTTCAAATATAATCCCAGAACTCAATTCATCCAAATTTCAAGAATGGATATGTTCTCTAATTTACCACTGACCATAATCTAGTATTGGAATGATAATTAACACAGGGTTCTATGATTTCATGTATCGAAGCTATCCTAAGGTTCAATTTATTTCACCATTATAGTTAAGTTAACTCTCATAGGGTTCGAGGGTTAGAACATTAGGGGATCATAATTAATTGAATATTAATATAAATGAAAATTATTAATAAGTAATTGAATAGGTAGAGTCAGATCAGTTATGATTTTGAAAATAGTTTTCGAGAAAAAAATATTCTCATTGTATTTTATTAATCAAACTTCATTTCAGAAACAAAACTAAAATAAAAATTTCTTCAGGAATACTTCTTTATTTATAAATGATAAAAAAGCCCTGTACTTTTAATTATTTATTATTTATTATATTATTTTATTTTCTAAATACCCTAAATAATTTGTTTTAATCACTTTCTCTTTGAGAGATGACCTTGGTCAGCCACTCGGCTGCACCTAAGTACCCAAAAACCACACATCATTTGAAAGTTCCCACGATGACACCTTTAGGGGAGTTAAGTAATTATTTAAAATAATTAGAGGTATTTATTTTATTTTTTATTTTATTATATTCTTATCTTCTTTCTTCCTTCCTTACCCAATATTATATTTTCTTCTTCTTTTGTTTTCTTTTTCAACTTATTTTTTTAGACAATATACTCAAACTTATCATTGTTAATTTATTAAGGTCCAATTTTCTTATTTTATTTTTTTTGATTTATGAAATGGACTAATCATGAGGATATTTTAGATCTTGACCCTGATATTGAACATATCCTTCATGCTTTAATCAAACATTATCAATCTATGGGAAGTTTTAACATTCAACCAGTTGGAGAATTCATCATTTTGGTAGTATTGAAATTGGAAGAAATTATTATTCAAACATAAAAAAGAAAAAAATGTATTCAAACAATAATAATGCAATTAGTAGAACCATTCATGAATTGGTTACACCTAACATTAACTATCAACCAAATTTTATTTAATATCCAAATCTTGAGTCAGACTTTGAAATTAAATCTAGGTTAATTCACTTACTTCCAAAATTTCATGGATTATCTTGTGAGGATCCAAATAAAAAAATAAAATAATTTAATGTGGTTTTATCAACCCTAAAACTAATAAATGTATCTAAAGAACAAATCAAACTAATGGAATTACCATTCTCACTTAATGGAACTACAAAAGAGTATATGTCTTATTTATAACCTAAAGATGTAACTTGTTTGAATGATTTAAAACATATTTTCATTTATAGTTTTTTTCTAGAATTAAAGACCACTTCCATTCGAAAGAGATTTTAGGAATCAAGAAATCCCAAGGGGGTTAATGTATGAGTACTAGGAGCGAATCAATAAGTTGTGTGAAAGCTTCCCGCATCACCAAATTAGTGAGAAACTTATCATCCAATAATTCTATGAAGGCATCACACCTATGGAAAGGAGCTTGGTGGATGGTGCGACTGGAGGATAATTGTTAAAAAACACCAATAACCGCACATGCATTGATTGACAAGATGACATAAAACTCCCATTAATTTAGCGTCTGAGGTACACCATATGTCATGGGATTACATCAGGTAAGTCTATCTTCTCTAGAATGTCATTTAATTGATACCATGTTAGAAGAATTGACCAATTTGGAGAGGCTGATTGATTTGGATCAAAAGACATCCCAAACCACTCCTACAAGGCCTTATGGAATTTATACTAAAACAGACCACCCAGCTGATTGTTTTCCCCAATTATAAGAGAGAGAGGATGACACAACAGTATTCCTTGGGATACCATATCAGCAGAAAAAACAAGAACATCCCCGTAAGAAGTTTGATTCCTTTTCTACAACATATAATCAAGGGTGGAAGGATCAATCAGACATGAGGTATGGATTTGGGAAACAAAAAAGTCCCCCTTTTCCACAAAACTTTTAGAAACCTCCACCGTAAAAATAGGGTTTCCAAAAACCCCAATGATATTTGAAGCACAAGCATCAACAAGTCAACAACAAGGGAATTCTCATCCAAAGTTAGATTCTAATATTGGTGATCTTTTGAAAAAAATTATTCCTAATCATCAAAATGAGCTAGAGCCAAGGTTCTGAGTTGAGGGAGTTTAAGACACAAATGATCTAGATTTCCACCACCCTCTAGGAACTGGTAAGTAATAACTCTAGGAATATTAATTCTAAACCTACTCCAAATCCCAAGGGGAATGTTAGTGCCATCACATTTCTATGTGGGAATAAAAATACTGATACATCTGCACCTATCTTTCCACCAGGATTCACATGAACCCTAAAGATTCCCCATTCTGTACAAACTGGGGAGAAAACAAATGAGAAAGATAACGGTATGAAAATGTTTGATGATGTTCCTCATAACCCCTTTCCTTGTCCAAATAGATTTTTTCAAAACAAGAAGATGGTTGAAGAGGCGATGAAAAAAGAGGTTTTGGACACATTCAAACGTTTGGAGATAAACTCCCCACTTATTTAATCTAATAATAAAATCCAAAGGTATTCCAAATTCATAAAGAAAATTTGTACAAATATAAGTGTCCTTAAGGGAAATGAGAGGATTAATCTTGGAAGGAATGTGTCAGCAATCATTACACCAACTTAAGTAATTCAAAAAAAGTGTAAGGATCCATGGACATTCACTATCCCACGAACCATAGGGGTGTTGCAATTTTATGATTCTTTATGTGATTTGGGAGCTTCCATAAATATGATGCATCAATCTGTATTCTCTTATTTATAGGTTGGTTAGTTGATGTCGATGATAATAGTGGTGCAGTTGGAAAATAGAGCTACATCATATCCATCGGGATTCATTGAAAATGTACCTATTCAGGTAAGAGACATGATATATACAGTATATTTCTCTTTCCTTAACATGAAGGATGATTAGGTAAATTCTCATTCACCCATTATCTTAGATATGGCCTTCCTCTAAATAGAAACATCTATCATAAATGTCTATGAGGGTACAATTACCATTGAATTTGTAGATGAAGTGGTGATCATTAATGTTATGGACTCCATGATGTACCTCTTAGAAGACCATTCTACTTTTTTTATCTCCCATTTTGAACCACCTTATAAAAAACCCAGGATTTTGATTTCCATATGATAAGAAAGATTAAGATAACTGGTTCTAGTTTGATGTCTAAGAGAACTTCCACCCAACTAATTATTTCCCCAACTACAAGAGATAAAGGAATGCACATCAGTATGACTCAGGAGGCCATATCATCAGCAACAACATCCAAATCCATAGAATAAATATGATTCCTTTTCTCTAACATACAACCAAGGGTAGAAGGATCAATCAGACAAGAGGTATGGCTCTGGAAAACAAAAAATACCCCCATTTGAAAAAACATTCAGCAACATCCACCTTACTAACAAGGATTCCAACAACCCCAAATGATATTTGAAGCTCAAGCATCAACAAGTCAGCAACAAGGTAATTCTCAACCAGTGGTATATTCTAATACAGATGATCTTTAGAAACAAATTTTTCTTAATCAGTAGAATGAGTTTTAGAGTCAAGGTTCTTAGTTGAAGACACAAATGATCTAGATTGCCACTGACCACCATGAACTTCTAAGTAAGAACTCTAGGAATCTTCCTTCTGAACCTACTCCAAATCCCAATGGGAATTTTTGTTCCATACCATTTATAAGTGGGAAGAAAAATACTAATACATCTACACCTATTGTTCTTCTAAGATTCACATCAACCCTAGAGAAGCCTTGTTCCATACCAACTGATGTGAAACCAAAGGATAAAGATAAAGGTAATAAAAATTATGTTTATGTTACTCCTAAACCCCATACTTTTCCATATATTTTTGTTCAAACCAAGAAGATGGCTGAAGAGGTGGTGTAAAAATCATTTTTGGACACATTCAAGTGTGTGGAGATAAACATCCCCTTTATTTAAGTCATTAAGAAAATCCCAAGGAATTAAAAATTCTCAAAAGAACTTTGCACCAATTGAAGATGTCTCAAGGGAAATTTAAGGATCAATATTGGAAAGAATGTTCCAAAACTCATTACAAAAACTCAAGAAATTACAACCAAGTGAAAGGATATGGGGACATTCACCATCCCATGCACCATAGCGGAGTTAAAATTTTCTAATGATTTATGTGATTTAGTGTCACAACCCGTCCTCGAGGCCCGTTCTGTTACTACCCCAAGCCCGTCTTCCATAGGCCAGGGGTTGACGACTACCACCAAAGGTGTAAATCCTGATAACTGGGAAGGAATTTCCTTTATAAAAGTAAACAAAACACCACAAAGTACAAGCGGAAGTAAAACACTAAGTAAAACTGAAACAAGATGTGTTGAAAGTAAAGGGGACGGAAATACAAGCCCAACTGTAAAGTACAAGGAAAAAGACAAAACAACCTAAAGGTGACAAGCAGCTCCTGGATAATCCACCAAGGATCCTACCTGAAGGGTAGGTATAGATAGCGCAGCTCCTGATCATCCACCACGGATCCTACCTGAAGGGTAGGTACAGATAGCCTCTGCAACGCTCTCTCCCATCAACCTCCTCTAAGTGTCATCTCGTCGTGAAGTCCACCACCGGATACTGTCTCATCATGAGATCCACCTCCGGGTATCGTCCAGTCCTTGAACACTCGGCCTCTGTCTGCGCTGCCCGTCGTCTGCAACCAACACAACGAGGTGCGGGCATATCCCGTTCCGGGGTGAGTATAACGATACTCAGTAGGGACCCTGAGACCCTCAAGGTCTCACTAAATCCAACAAGGATAACCACAAAGAAGATCTCAAAAGATAACCTCTACTTAGGTATATGCCCATACATATACCCAAGTTATCAAGTAACTCATCTCAATCATGAGGAAACACAAAGATTATGAAATCAACGGATAACCACTACCTAGGTATATTCCCATACATATACCTAAGTTATCAAGTGACCCATCTCAATAATGAGGTAAACACAAAGGTCATAGACTCAGCTCAAACCAAGATTTTCATTATCGAAACCGTAACTGCTGAAGAGCCCCGTCTCTAGAGTGTACAGTGGTCCTGTCACGACTCTAAGGTACTGCTCAATAACCTAAGACTGCTGAGGTACTCCTCCTGTCGAGTATCGCTGGTCAGCCACCCAAACAAAGTAGTGCTTCCCACCGTGGTCTGCCACCAAAACACAGTAGTGCACACCCCATAATAGCTTGCAGAGGTACTCTTCGGATGAGTACCGCAGGTCTCCACCCAAACTCAGCAGGGCTCCGTCCGCCTTGGGTCTGCACCCAAACAAAGTAGTGCTTTGTCCACTGGGCTAGTCGACTCACTCCAAGTCAAGTCGGTCAAGCAGTCGTCAGGTCTCAGTTGGATACACGGTCTCCGTACTCCGCACGCTCGTCTCCGGGAGGGTCCGCTCCACGTGCTACTGGTCGATAATCCAAGTATCAAAAAGTCCCATGAAGAAGTATCTCAAAGGACCGCCTCATCATAGGGGTATCAACGCAACAGACGACGCGTCAATCAGACGCCCGGTCTGTGAGTTGTTAGCCTTTTTGTCCCAGGGGCCCGGTTGGTTTTGTGTGCAAACCAACCTGGACGTATCTCATCTGTACCACAAACTCTCATAGGATATACTCATAGGGTCCGTTTATCAACATGATCACCAACGCCGCTGACAGTTCGTCAAACGAACGTCCGGTCTGAAAGTTATCATCTTTTCCGTTCTAGGGGCCTGGTTGGATTTCGGGTACAATCCAACCCGGCCTTACTCCAACTGCGTCCAAACCTCAGATGAAGTATTCCAAAAGAACCGTCTCATAAAGAGGAATCCAACAAAGTCTACGGCACTTCAATCAGATGTCCGGAGCTCAAGTTATAGCAGGTCGAAGATTTAATATTAATATTAAATCTATTATTTTCCGAGCGCTTCGGGTACCCGATCCAAAAACCCGAAAAAGATATCCAATATTGGACTCATAAATTCTGTCTCGAAATCTGGGTCTCACTTCCACTGACGGTTCGTGAAACCGAGGTCGCATGAGGAAGATACCGTCAAAAAGGTGTTTTATCATCAAAATTAATAATAACAATATTTTATTATTATTATTATTAATTATTTGCTTATTTTTATACTACAAATTCAATCCACACCACAAATTCTCCTTCTTGGGAACCAAACTCAATTTGCATCATTTAATTCCTTTCTTTTTATTATTATTTACCAACTTAAACTTTCTCTCTCCAATCTATCAATCCCTTCACATTTTAACGCCTCCAAACCCTACCCGCCATGCCTGCACGCTGGCTGGCTCCTTCGCTGAATATGCCGCATCCGGCTACCGATGTCCCGGCCTCTTGCTTGCGTTGTCGCACCTCCACCCCACCGTACTCGCGCCACAAGATCCTTCCGTACTCCATTCCGACTTCGATTTAACTCGAAAAAAAGATACGAACACATATCCATGATCATTGGGTCGAGATCTTCCTGTCTGTTTGTCACGCTCAACGAAACATTGATGTTTTGACGCGTTTAATTATTTGGCACGAACGAACACGCAGAGAATGTGCAAAGAATGAAATATAAAAGGGTCATGGACTATGTCCGGATTGATGGCCATGTTTTTCTGGCCATCATCTTTGAGAATCAAGAACACAAGTAATTGGAAAATAAATATTTATCACACTTCAAGATTTTCAATCTCAAGATAAACTAGAAGAAAATTAATTCAATCAATTATTTATCGATCCACAAATTAATTTATTTAATTCGCATTCATCATGAGAAATTAAATCGGGGTAAGGAATCCACAAAGATAAATCCAATAAATAAATGCTCAAACTCGAGGGTATAAACCACATAATTGAGAAATATACAATATTCTCCTACCTCGCAAAGACATCGCACGTCGTCGATCCGTGGAAGAAGAATGTCATGGTAGATGGCGTTGCGAATAACGTCATCACGGATAAGATAAAGTAAGGTGCGTCGTTCTTCGTTGGAGGTGTTCTTCGTTGAGGGAGAAAGTCCTTCGTCGGAGGCGTTCTTCGTCGAAGAAGAACACTTCCTTCTCTAATTCTCAAGATCTCCCCAAAGTTCCAACACAACAAAGCCAAAATAAAATAATAGCTAAGAAATTATTTTATTCACCCAAGCCACTCAAAATTCAAATAACTTAAATTAATTATAAGTGTTGGAAATTTTAATTGGGTAGAAGGTGGAGAAGCTCCACTCCAATAAATGAGGGGAGTTGTCATGCATTAAACAAGGGGTGAGTAAGGGGGGAGTTTATGAGAGTTAAAAGTGATTTAAGGGAATGTGAAAGGTTGGGGCTCGTGTGGGTCCCACCTCACATTTATCCTCACATGAGTAGTTAGGAACTAGTGGGTCCCACCCCAACTCCCTCACTTAGTATATAACCACTTAGATATAAATAAAAATTGTTCCCCAATTTTTATTCACTTCTAATTTAATCCACAAAATTTAACTTCTCATCCCGCAAAAACACAATTGCGGTAAAGGTCCCCTTAAGCAATTACTGGTGTTGCGAGTTCATCGGTGCCCTCAGATTTCAATTCTGAGCACCGGTTAAAAAGATAGAAAACCCCGCATGTACGTTTACTGAACGTACCCAAAAAAAAGTTCGGAAAATTATTATCAGTCACCCTCGACCTGCGCTTGTCAAGGTCAGGCTCTGCCTAAGTGAAACATGCCCCAAAGAATCCAACGGTACTCTCGGATATTCAATCCAAGTTACCGTTTAAAAGATACAAATTTTACAATAAAATAATTGTCATTTAATTATTTTATTTGCGGCCAAAAACTAACTTTTTCTGGTGGCCCGCGCCGGCCAAAATTAGTATCTTCTTAAATAAACCATGCCCTCACGAGTTCAGTGGTTGTCTCATATTTCTAATCTGAGCTACCGTTTTTGAGTTATAATAATTTGAAAAATAAAATAATATATTTAATTATTTTATTTACGGTTATGCCATTTTTGGAATTTCTCACAGGAGGCCCGCGCCGACTAAACTTAAGTCATGCCTAGGGTAAACCCACCATCATGAGTGCAACGATGCCTTCAGATTTCTGATCCGAGTAATCATTTAAGAGTTATTACACTTTTTCAGTAAAACTTCTTACACTCGTTAATTTAAGCTTAACGAAACTTCAGAAAATTATTTCGGGCACACCGGGCCTCAGAATCATGTGTCGTCAGAAACTGCGTACTCGTTAAATTCCAAAGAAATTAAGAAAAAAAATTCCTCAAAATTTCCAGGTCTTTACATTACCCCCACCTCAGGGATTTACGTCCCCGTAAAGCTATAACACAAACATGGGAAATAAAAGTGGTACTGAGCACATATCTGAGCCTTCCGCTCCCATGTGATCTCCTGGAGGTTCTCATGCTGCCAGTGAAAGCGCACCTGAGGAATCGACCGTTCACATAGGACCCGCTCCTGTCGATCCTAGATCTCCACTGGAACCTCCGTGCATGTCACCCTGTCATCGACGTCCAACTCCCTGAGGTCGATGATGTGTGAAGAATCATTCACATGTCTCCTCAGCTGAGGTACGTGGAAGATTTCATGCACCTGGTGCAACTGAGGTGGAAAGGTGAAGCAGAAAACCACATCGCCTACCCTGCTGGGGACCTATAAAGATCCGTTGAACCTCGGAGATATCTCGCCACCTCGGCTACATGTCTGTAAACCTCATCGAGGTGAGACCCGTATAAGAACGTGGTCGCCATCCTCGAACTCTAGAGGTCTCCCTTTCCTGATTAGAACTGAAAATCAAGCTCCTGCTGCCACGAGGGTAAGGCTGGCCGACCCAAGAAGGATCGGCTACACCCTCCCATGCACAAGTTTATCCTGTGCTGCCTGGGGATTCCTTTTCACCGACCAAGGAAAACCCATACCGACGTTTTCCTAATACCGTCAATTTGAGTATGAGCAGTGATTGCCCAATCCATACTCAAACTAACGTCGTAAGGCCTCGATGCTGCCACCAAGAGGTCCCAACCGAGACTCTCACCTCAAGGTTCAGATCACACCGTCGGCGTAAGTGTGACTATCGAGTCTCCTCCCAAAGGTATCTCCAGACGTGAGAGTCAAGTCAACGGCTTAATCGGAAACTCTAGGTCTGGGACTAGATTCATGGAAGGAAGGGATGATTCGTATCGATGTATGTGGCTACGATAGCTAGTAGAAGACAAAGTCCACTCATTGAATCATCCTTAGATCCCTTTCGATCACACTCCTTGACCGCATGAAACTACTCTTTTCCCCTGCCCTCTAGCTCCCTGAGCCTGGAGGGGACAACAAAGGCAGGTGGTTGTAACATGTTGAAATGTACACCACCTCATGCTGCTCTCCTAGCTCTGCCTCCACGTCTGATGCTCTGCAAATTTATCTATCCTTAACATTTCCTCTTCTTGAAACATTCGCACGCCCAAGTCTCTGAGACTGGCACCATCTCGCTGCGTTCCAAATTCTAAAATTCTCTAGCTATATTCATTCAGCCAAATAACATTCAACCTCAAGGTTCCCTCTAGTACCCTAACCTGAGTAGTAATGCATAGAGGAAAAAGTGATGGCTCGAATCGTATTCATCAAGTACCTGGAATGTTCGGTATGCCTTGATGAATTCTCAGCTACCGACACGTCATCCTGCCGAAGCTGTATAAGCTCTAGAAAACTCTCAACCACCTCCTCAAGCCATTCCTCAGCCACCTGTGAGTCAGGTTCGCCTCAAAAATTGAGGGTAACTGATGTTAGAACACGTGTAAGGAAGTTATTTTACATGTGTCACCTACTGGTACAACCGGTTGTAACTGCTGACCAACAGGTTGTGATGTATAGATGACACACTACCCGAATGCACTATCTCAGGCATCGATCCACGTAACGAAGCCTAATCACTATGAGGACCATCCTCATGGTCATTCAATGGAAAAAACTAGTGTCCAAGTCCCCCATCCACTCTACTGGTGTCTCAACTAGGCGGAAAACTCTAGCGATCGCTTCCAGCCAGTGCTCTACTGTCTGGGAATCTGCCTCACCTCGTATCCTCAGAGGCTGCTACTGCTGGAACTCGTGCAATGCACTTTGTCATCATGCACAGTTTTCTAGTTTAGCTAGTGGAATCTGCTGCGGAACAGGTGGTGGTGCTGCTGGTACACCACCCGAGGGTGCCAACATAGTAAAAAGTGCCCTGCACCGGAGCCTCGTCGCTCGGTGGGCCATCATCGTGTATTATCTCAGAACTCCAACAGACTGTCTACATGGATACATCATGAATAGATATGACACGGTCAAACGATTTGTACCTGGTTAGATGACCTGGTTTGAGTTGAATTTAAAACTCTTGTAAACACACACGCAATAAGTGTTTTCATGCACAAAGTCTGAAATCAGTAGTCAGAGTCCTGGTGTACGGATACGTCGGCCGCCACACCAACACTGGACTCCCTGAACTGAAGATCACACTCGGTAATCTTAACACCATTGCTTCACATAGAAAAAGATCAGAGTCCTGGGTTCTACGGTAGAACCGAACTCCTCTGATACCAATTTGTCACAACCCGTCCTCAGGTCCCATGCCGTGACTACCCCAAGCCCACCTTCCATAGGCCAGGGGCTGGAGACTAGCACCAAAGGCGTAAATCCTGATAACTGGGAAGGAATTGCCTTTATAAAAGTAAACAAAACACCACAGAGTACAAGCGGAAGTAAAACACTAAGTAAAACTGAAACAAGATATGCTTAAAGTAAAGGGGCCGAAAATACAAGCCCAACTGTAAAGTACAAGGAAAAAGATAAAACAGCCGGAAGGTGACAAGAAGCTCATGGATCGTCCACCAAGGATCCTACCTGAAGGGTAGGTACAGATAGCGCAGCTCCTGGATCATCCACCATGGATCCTACCTAAAGGGTAGGTACAGATAGCCTCCACAACGCTCTCTCCTGTCAACCTCTTCCGAGTGTCGTCTCGTCGTGAAGTCCACCACCAGATACTGTCTCGTCGTGAGGTCCACCTCCATGTACCATCCAGTCCTTGAACACTCGGCCTCTGTCTGCGCTGCCCGTCGTCTGCAACCAACACAACGAGGTGCGGGCATAGCCCGTGCAGGAGTGAGTATAACGATACTCAGTAGGGACCCCGAGACCCTCATGGTCTCAATAAATCTAACAAGGATAACCAAAAAGAAGATCTCAATAGATAACCTCTACTTAGGTATATGCCCATACATATACCCAAGTTATCAAGTATCCCAACTCAATCCTGAGGAAACACAAATATTAGGAAATCAACGGATAACAACTACATAGGTATATGCCCATACATATACCTAAGTTATCTAGTGACCCATCTCAATCATGAGGTAAACACAAAAGTCATAGACTCAGCTCAAACCATGATTTTCCTTATCGAAACTGTAACTGATAAAGAGCCCCATCTATGGAGTGTACAGTGGTCCTGTCACGACTCTGAGGTACTGATCACTAACCTAAGACTGCTGAGGTACTCCTCCGATCGAGTACCGCGGGTCAGCCACCCAAACACTGTAGTGCTTCCTGCCGGGGTATCCTACCCAAACACAGTAGTGCACGCCCCCTAATAGCCAGCAGAGGTACTCTCCGGACGAGTACCGCGGGTCTGCACCCAAACTCAGTAGTGCTCCATCCACCATGGGTCTGCACCCAAACAAAGTATTGCTCCATCCACAGGTCTAGTCGACTCACTCAAAGTCGAGTGGGTCAAGCAGTCATCAGGTCTCAGCCGGCTACTCGGTCTCCGTACTCCGCACGCTCGTCTCCGGGAGGGTCCGCTCCACGAGCTACTGGTCGATACTCTAGGTATCACAAAGTACCACGAAGAAGTATCTCAAAGGACCTCCTCGTCATAGGGGTCTCAACGCAACAGACGGCGCGTCAATCAGACGCCTGGTCTGTGAGTTATTAGCCTTTTCGTCCCAGGGGCCCGGTTGGTTTCATGTGCAAATAAACCCAGCCGTATCTCATTTGTATCACAAACTCTCATAGGGTATAATCATAGGGACCATTTCTCAAAATTATCACCAATGCCACTGACGGTTCGTCAAACGGACATCCAGTCTGAAAGTTATCAGCTTTCCCGTTCTAGGGGTCTGGTTGGATTTTGGGTACAATCCAACCCGGCCTTACTCCAACTACATCCAAACCTCAGGTGAAGTATGCCAAAATAACCGTCTCATCAAGAGGAAATCAACAAAGTTGACGACACGTCAATCGGATGTCCAGAGCTCAAGTTATAGCAGGTCGAAGATTTAATAAGAATATTAAATCTATTATTTTCCGAGCGCTTCGGGTACCTGATCCAAAAACCCAAAAAAGATATCCAATATTGGACTCATAAATTCCGTCTTGAAATATGGGACTCACTTCTGCTGATGGTTCATGAAACCGAGGTCGCACAAGGAAGATACCGACAAAAAGGTGTTTTATCATCAAAATTCATAACAACAATATTTTATTATTATTATTATTAATTATTTGCTTATTTTTCTACTCCAAATTCAATCCACGCCCCAAATGCTCCTTCTTGGGTGCCGAACTCAATTTTCATCATTTAATTCATTTCTTTTTATTATTATTTACCAACTTAAACTTTCTCTCTCCAATCTATCAATCCCTTCACATTTTAACACCTCCAAACCCTACCCGCCAGGCCTTCACGCTGGCTTGCTCCTTCGCTGAATATGCCGCATCCGTCTACTGACGTCCCGACCTCCTGATCACATCGTCGCACCTCCACACCGCCTTACTCGCGCCACGAGATCCTTTTGCACTCCATTCCGACTTCGATTTAACTCGGAAAAAAGATACGAACACATATCCATGATCATTGGGTCGAGATCTTCGCGTCTGTATGTCGCGCTCAACGAAACATCGATGTTTTGATGCATTTAATTATTTGGCATGAACGAACACACATAGAATGTGAAAAGAATGAAATATCAAAGGGTCATGGACTATGTCCGGATTGATGGCCATGTTTGTCTGGCCATCATCTTTGAGAATCGAGAACATAAGTAATTGGAAAATAAATATTTATCACACTTCAAGATTTTCAATCTCAAGATAAACGAGAAGAAAATTAATTCAATCAATTATTTATCGATCCACGAATTAATTTATTTAATTCGCATTCATCATGAGAAATTAAATTGGGGTAAGGAATCCACAAAGATAAATCCTATAAATAAATGCTCAAACTCGAGGGTATAAACCACATAATTGAGAAATATACAATATTCTCCAACCTCGCAAAGACGTCACACGTCGTGGGGGCCCCAATTCACATTTATCATCACATGGGTAGTTAGGAACTAGTGGGTCCCACCCCAACTCCCTCACTTAGGATATAACCACTTAGATATAAATAAAAATTGTTCCCCAATTTTTATTCACTTCTAATTTAATCCACAACATTTAACTTCTCATCCTGCAAAAACACAATTGCGGTAAAGGTCCCCTTAATCAATTACTAGCGTTGTGAGTTCATCGGTTCCCTCAGATTTCAATTCCGAGCACCAGTTCAAAAGATAGAAAAACCCGCATGTACGTTTACTGAACGTACCCGAAAAAATGTTCGGAAAATTATTATCAGTCACCCTCGACCCGTGCCGATCAAGTTCAGGCTCTGCCTAAGTGAAACACGCCCCAACGAATCCAACGGTAATCTCGGATTTTCAATCCGAGTTACCATTTAAAAGATACAAATTTTACAATAAAATAATTGTCATTTAATTATTTTATTTGCGGCCAAAAACTAACTTTTTCTTGTGGCCCGCGCCGGCCAAAGTTAGTATCTTCTTAAATAAACCATTCCCTCACGAGTTTAGCGGTTGTCCCAGATTTTTAATCCGAGCTACCATTTGTGAGTTATAAGCATTTGAAAAATGAAATAATTTATTTAATTATTTTTTTACGGTTATGCCATTTTTGGAATTTTTCACAGGAGGCCCGCGCCGACTAAACTTAAGTCGCGCCTAGGGTAAACCCACCATCTTGAGTGCAACGGTGCCCTCATATTTCTGATCCGAGTAACCGTTTATGAGTTATTACACTTTTTCAGTAAAACTGCTTACGCTCGTTAATTTAAGCTCAACAAAACTTCAGAAAATTATTCCCGGCACACCGGGCCTCGGAATCAGGTTCCGTCAGAAACTGCGTACTCATAAAATTACAAAGAAATTAAGAAAAAAAATTCCTTGAAATTTTTGGGTCTTTACATTTGGGATCTTCCATAAATGTGATGCCTCACTCTGTATTCACTTTTTTTACAACTTGGTGTGTCAAAGCTGATGAGAGTAGTGGTGTAGTTGGCTAAGTGAGCTACATCACTTCCAATGCGAGTCCTTGAATATGTACTTGTTCAGGTAATAGACATGATATTTACAATATATTTATATGTTCTTAACATTGAGGATGATAAGGTAAATTATTGTTCTCCCATTATCTTAGGTAGGACCTACCTTAAAACTGAAAACAATTTCATAAATTTCCCTGAGGATACACTTTCCATGGAGCATGTAGATGATGTTGGGATCTTTAATGTTATAGAATATATAAAGTACCACTTAGAGGACCATTCTGATGTTTATATCTCCCATTTTGAACCACCAAGTAAAAACCCCATGGATTTTGATTTCCCTTTGCTTTGAGAGATTATGATCAATGGTTTCAGTTTTACGTCTAAGAGAACTTCCACACAAGTTTCTAATGAATAAACCTCTCTTATATTTCATTTTGAAATGGATTCATATTTTTATTTCGATCATGTGAACTCTTATTATGAAATATATATTGATTATGTTGATAGATTTGATTCTTTATTATCTTTTTTTGATGATGTATATTCTAGAGATGTGTGATGAGTGTTTTTTATGATTCTATTGAGACATTACTTGAGGTATTTAGGGATGATTTTACAATGTATGGGTCTTCATTTGATGATTGTATCTCTAGTTTGGGAATGGTTTTGAATCGTTGTATTAAGAATAATATTGTCTTTAACATTGAAAAGTGTCATTTCATGGTTTAGAATGGGATTGTCTTAGGGCATGTAGTGTCAAAACACAGGATAGAGGTTGATAGATCTAAGGTATATATTATTTCATCCTTACCCTATCTTTCATGTGTGGGTAATGTTAGAAATTTACTAGGGAATTTGGGATTTTATTGATGATTCATCTAATATTTTAATAATATTTCTCTTCCTATGTTGAAATTACTTTAAAAGTATTCTAATTTTGTTTTTGATTATTCTTGTAGGTCGTCCATCGATGAGATAAAACAGTTTCTATCTACTCCATTGATCATATAGTCCCAAAAGGGGGATATTCTATTTAAGTTGACATGTGATGCTTAAAATGTCATAGTTTGAGCAATCTTATCATAGAGGGTGGAGGGGAATTAAAATGTGATTGGATATGCTTCAAGGAAATTGGATTCAACCCAATCAAACTACAAAACCATAGAAAAGGATATTCTTATCATCAAATTTTCTTTAAATAAATTCTGTTCATGATATCTTTTTCTTTACCCCTAAATCTAGTCTTTATTACATGACTTTTATGCATCATTGTTGGTTTCAATGTTTATAAAAGAGTAGGGTATCATTCTATATTATGTTACTTCTAGTATTTTTATGTTTAATTACTATAAGAATCAATTGAATATCATAATAAATAAAAAATTAATATTAAACAAAATTGAGTTTTACTATATATGATTATTAGTGATTAGCTTAATGTGAATTAGTAGCTATCTCCTTTGTTTGATAAACTCATTATAAATTGATAATGTAAATATATATTTATATTATGCCCATAGGGTTTTTAACCAGATTCTAAATGATTTTTTTGTAAAGAGAAATTAATTTAAAATGGTTTATAAAAGGTCTTAACTTAGAAATTTGTTTTGATAAATAATACCAAGGTATAGATTAATGAGGATACAACTAACCATGAATGTTTGGTCACATCATTATATTTTTTCATTTATATAAAAGATTGTTGAAGTCATTATATAACTTATTATAAAGGATTCATTGAATAAAACCACCTCATTATATGTAACAAGAAGTAGATGAGAATTAACCAATGATTTAACCCAATGTTGAACAAAAGGACATTGATAGGATTAACGAAATTCTTCAAATGGGTAGTCAAGGAGTACCTTGAAACAATCCAATGTAATCTGGTTTCATGGGATATTTTTATATCCAATAACATCCAAATGATTAGGGAAATGCATTGCTTTATGAGGACAAGGAGTGCGTTAATATCTTCCACCAGACCTAAAAGAGTATTAGAAGCCTCTAGTAGCATTATGTTTAACTATCCAACATTAAAATAAAAAAAGTAGCATGATAATGGTGGGATGTGATGCATGAGGCCCAGAAGTTTCAAGTCCTCATCCATGAACATTTTCATCAACTCCTTTGGAAAATATTTTTCTAGAAAAAATACATTGTATATAGGCTAAATAGATCCAAAAGATGAAAATATTCTCTATAATAGTTATAGATTATGTGACCATATTAATATATATTATATTCTTTGATCCATATCATGGTATATATGAATAATAAAAGTCAATTAATTTTGAAATGGTCCCCAATTGGAACCCATTTTATGAACATTAATATTACAACATAGTTATAAGTGGTCATGAAATCCATTTTTACTAAGAATCTTTTTAATAGAGGTTCAATAATGGGTGGTCAATTTCCAGGTCTGACCATATGCAATTAATCTTCTGATTTCTAAAATCATTGATAATTGAAGTTGAGTAAATCTGACTCTCACTGGGGAAGCCAGTTAGGTGGTGTAGCCTCTTTTCCAAGATATGTAAGGTCTTCTATACATTTAAATCAATGTGAAATATATGTAAACATAAAATATATTTGTAAAATTTAGGTGAAGTAGTAATAATCTTGTTGTCAGTCTAGACACCTCTACAGGTTTTACTAATGGGGTACATCTAAGAGTGTTAGGTTTAAACCTTAGAAGACTTGGGCATACCATGCACAATATATTGTATAGTCTATCAGAAAAATTCAAACATTATATTGGTGAAAACGTATAGAGGCCAACATAGTGGTTATAAACAACTAGCCATAGTTTATACTTTTATGTAGGTATTTGTACCTTAGGGTTAGTATAGTAAGGAAAGTACTATGTATACCAAAGAACAACCTGTCAATGATTGTAGATCTGGCCCATCTTCTATTAATGGTGATGTCCTTATATAGTATACTTTATCATATTGATTAAACATAATTTTATTGATAATTTTATTGATAATAAATGACACAATTTCCTCACATTGTGGTAAATATGTTTATTTATAGAATATTTGGGATTAGATCATTCAATTGAAAATTTGATGAAAACTCTAGTTTTACCCATTTAAAATTTACTGTAGTTTTTAGGACATAAATTTATTTATATGAATTATTTGAAGTTGAAATTCTGTTACTATGTTCCTTAATCAATGGTATATAACTTTTATTTGAGATATCAATGTTGTATCATTTATTTCTTTGGAGTGAAAGATCCACGAAGTCAAAGGTGGACTCGACATGCCTGATTGAACACCACTTCTGTATTTGGGCCATAACTTATTTATACATGCTTAAATTAGGCCAAATTTGGAGAGGATTTCTAGGATCCAATTAAAATAAACTAATCCATTTTGATGGAAAGAAAATTCAATCATTTTGGTTTTTAAAAAAGCGATTCAACTTGGATTAAAAAATTTGGATGAATTTCCCCATTCACACTTGAAACGACTTATAACCTAGCCTTCTATACACTCTATAAATTTTTATTTTTCTCATTTGGAGGGGTTTATATGTGAATTAGGAATTTTTGGGAATAATAGAAGTGGTTCCATTCCAATTATCCAATCATTTCAATAAGGGTAGCTCTTAAATCAAAGATCCCTTCATTGATGTCGTCTTCTTCTTCTTCGCATTGTAATGATTGTGTTTGCATAATAAACTTCTTTGTTCCTCTTTTGTTTGTTATATTTTTTTCTATTTTTTCAATTATATTATTATATAATCTTCCTCTTTGGATTTCAAATCACAAGTATAAACATGATTGGGTTATACCCTTTCAAAGACCATTGCAACTGCAAAATATTTCTACGATGACTACACCACCCATGGAAGAAACATTATTCTTAGAAATCAACATAACTCTAACCTTATTCACTTAATTATTTTGAATCAATGTGATAACCTAATAAAATAGTATTTTTATGAATTTATTTGTTAAATTATAGGGAAATAATCAATAAATTGAACAACTTTCATAAAAATTATGAGGTTGAGTAATGTGAGAATTATGATAGGATGAACTTAATCAGTAAAACAAAACTATGGGATTAATTTTTAGAGTTCAAATATAATTCCAAAACTCAATTAATCCCAATTTTCAGAATGTATATGTACAATAATTTACCACTGACTATAATCAATTATTATAACAACAATCAACACAAGGTGCTATAATTGCTTGTTCTAAAGCTAGCCGAAGGTTCATTTCATTTCATCATTGTGGTTATGTTATGTTCTATAGGGTTTGAGGGTTAGAAAATTATTGGATCATAATTAAGTGGAGATTAATATAAATGATATTGAAAAATAATTAATTGAATATATAGAGTCTGATTAGTTATTCTTTATAAAATATATTTCTTAAAAAAACATCTTCTCATTGTGTTTTATTAATGAAATTTCAGTTCAAAAAGAAACAAAATACAATATTCTTCCAGAATAATTATTCTTTATTTATAAATTATAAAAACCCGCATAATTTTAATTATATTGTTTATATTATATTATTTTATTTTCAAAATACCCTTAAAAAGTTATTTTAAGAGATTACCTTAGTCATCCGCTATACTGCACCTAAGTACCCAAAAAGCATTCTTCATTTGAAAGAGCTCATGAAAACTCTGTTCAAATTTGATCCATTTAGGGGGATTCAAGTAATTATTTCAACTAATTATAGGTATTTTTTTTATTATCTTCTTCTCTTCTTTCTTCATTATTTACCAAATTTGAATATTTCTTCTTCTTTTTTTTCTTTTTCTTCATATTTTTAGTCTATCGACAAAAACTTCTCATTTTTATTTTATTATGGTCCAATTTTATTCTTTTCATTTTTATTTTATTTATGAAATGAAATAATCCCACGTATATTTTAGATCTTAACCCTGATATTGAACAGAGGCTTTAGGCCTGAATCTAACATTCTTAGTCAAGGGAAAGTTTCAACATTGAACCAGCTGGAGAATTCCTCTATTATGGTAAAATTGAAATTGGAATAAATTATAATTTAAACATAAAAAAGAACCGATGGATGCAAAAAATAACAATGAACTTAATAAAACAATTTGAGAATTGGATGCACCCAAAATTAACTTTTAACCAAATTGTATTTCATATCTAAACCTTGAGTCAGTCTTTGAACTAAAATGTGGATTAATTCACCTACTTCAAAAATTTCATGGATTATTTGGGGTGGATAGAAATAAAAAAATTAAAATATTCTAATGTGGTTTTCTCAACCCTAAAACTAGGAAATGTATCTCAAAATCAAATCATACTAAGGGAATTCCCATTCTCACTTGACGGAACTACACAAGACAAGATTTATAATTTACGACATGAAGATGTAACTTGTTGGAATGATTTAAAACCACTTTTTTTTGAAAATATTTTTTCCATCATCAAGGGAAACTTACATTTGAAAATATATATTAGGAATCAAGAAATCCTAAGGGGAGTCAATATATTATTACTGGGATCAATTCAAGAAGTTGTGTGAAAGATTCCTGCATCACCAAATTATTGAGAAAAATATAATACAATAATTATATGAAGTCCTCACACCTATGGAATGGAGCTTGGTGGATGTTGTGGATTGAGGAGAATTGGTGGAAAAGACACTAGCATTTTCACGTGCATTGATCGACAAGATGAGGAAAACTCCAAATAATTTGGTGATCAAGGTAAACTGCATGTTATGGGAGTACATCAGGTAAATAGATATTCTCTAGAAAGTCATTTAATAGATTCCAATTTGCAATAATTAAACACTATGGTGAGGCAGATTACTTTGTTTCAAAATACATCCCAACCCACTCTTATGAGGCATTGTGGAATTTGCACAAAAACAGACCTCCCAACTGACTATTTCCTAAAACTAAAAGGTACAAAGGATTGTGTAACAGTATTCCCTGGGAGACCATATCGGCAGCAACAACTTCCACATCCCAGAATAAGTATGATTCCTTTGATCCAGCATACAACCAAGGGTGGAAGGTTTAATGAGACATGCAGTATGGATCTAGGTAACAACAGAGGCCCCCCATTTCAAAAAAACTATTAGCAACCTCTGCCTTACTAGTATGGTTTCCAACAACCCGAGAGGAGATTTAAAGCTCAAGAATTAACAAGTCAACAATAAGGGAATTCTCAACCAAAGGTATATTCTAATACTAATGTTTTTTGGAATAAATTTTTCTTAACCACCAGAATGATATAAAGAATCAGGATTTTATGTTGAGGTATGTGAAGACACAAATAAGCTAGATTTCCACCACCCTCCATGAACCGGTAAGTATGTACTCTTGGAATCTTCCTTCTCAACCTACTACAAATCCCAATGGGAATGTAAGTGCCATCACATTTAGAAGTGGGATGAAAACTACTAATACATCTACACCTATCATTCCACCGGGATTCACCTCACCATTATAGAATCCCCATTCCATTCCAACTATTCAGAAACTAAATGAGAAAGATAATGGTAAGAATTTTTTTGATGATATTCCTCCTAAACCCCTTTAGTTTCCAAATATAATTGCTCAAACCAAGAAGATGGTTGAAGTGGTGATGCAAAAAAAGGTTTTGAACTCATTCAAGCATGAGGAGATAAAAATCACCCTTATTGAAGCCATTAATAAAATAATAAGGTATTCCAAATTCTTAAAAGAACATTATACTAATCGAAGAGGTTTCAAGGGAAACGAGAGGATCAATCATGGAAGGAATGTGTCAGAACTCATTATACAAACTCAAGTAATACCAACAAAGTGTAAGGATCTGAGGAAATTCAACATACCATGAACCATAGGGGATTTAAACTTTTTCTAATGATTTATGTGATTTGGGAGATTTTATAAATATGATGCCTCACTCTGTATTATATTCGTTAAAGGTTGGTGAGTTGAATCTGATGAGAGTAGTGGTTTAGTTGGAAAACAGAGTTACAACATATCTAGCAGGATTCCTTGAAGATGTACTTTTTTAGGTAAGAGACAAAATATTTACTGTATATTTATATGTTCTTAAAATGAAGGATGATCAAGGAAATTTTCATGCCCCCATAATCTTAGGTAGGCCCTTCATTAAAAGTGAAAAAAATTTCAAAAATTTCCATGAGGAAACACTTTCCATGGAGTTTGGAGATAAAGATGTGATCTTTAATGTTATTGACTCTATGAATTACCCCTCATAGGACCATTATCCTTTTTTATCTCCCATTTTGATCCACTAAGTAAAAACCCCATGGATTTTGAATGCCCTATTCTTAGAGAGATTATGTTGATTATTTTTTCTGATTTTCTTGATACATGCTTGGATGTATTTATGGATGATTTTATAGTGTACGAGTCTTCATTTAATGATTGTATATCTAGTTTAGGAATGATGTTGAATCATTGTATTGAGAATAATCAGGTCTTAACCTTTGAAATGTGTCATTTAATGGTAGATCATGGGATTTCATTAGGGAATATAGTGTCAAAACATGAGATAGAGGTTGATATATCTATGGTAGATATTATTTCATCCTTATATTATCCTTCATGTGTGTGTGATGTTAGATATTTCCTAGAAAATTCAAGAGTTTATTGATGCTTTATCAAATATTTTAATAATATTTCTCTTCCTATGTCACGATTACTTCAAAAAGATTCTTATTTTCTATTTGATGATTCTTGTAGGACTTACTTTGCTGATATAAAATAGTGTATGATCACTCCATTGACCATAAATCCCCCACATTGGGACATTCCATTTCAGATGATGTGTTATGCTTCAAACATTGCAGTTGGTGTAGTCATATCATAGAGAGTAGAGGGACATTCACATGTGATTTCCTATATTTTGAGGACAATGGATTCAACCAAATAAAACTACACAACCATGGAAAGGAGTTTCTTTCCATTATGTTTGGTTTAGAAAATTTTTGTTCATATTTATTAGTCTCTAAAGTAGTTGTTTTTTCTAACCATGCAACACTGAGGTAACTCTTAAAGAAGTCAGAGGAAAATACACGACATATCCAATGGATTCTTCTTATTTATGAATTTTATATTGAGATTAATAAAAGGAAGGGGTCATAGAACTTGGTGGCAGACCACATGAGTAGGCTTACTCACACACTAGAGGATGACACCTTGTACCAGGTACCACTTTGGGAAACTTTCCCCGATGATTATCTTTATGCACTCTTAGGCACACATGCTTGATATTTTAATTTAGTTAAATACCTTGTTGCCACTGAAATTCATGAATATTTAAAGAAACATTAGGTCCAAAAATTAAAGAGTGACTCTATATATTATGTTTTGGATGATTTCAAACTCTAGAGCATTTTTAGTGATTATGTTATTAGGAGGTGTGTTCCTAATCATGAATTTGAGTCTGTTCTGAATTTCTTCCATTAAATTTTATGTGAACGACACTTTAGGCACCAACAAACCACTAATAAAGTCTTAGATTCAAGATTATATTTTCCTAGATTTTTCTATTATGATCATGTGTTTTTTAAGTCATGATCACATTTCCAACACATTGGGAACATTTCTAGGAGACATGAGATTCCCCAAAAACCCATATTATTTTTTGAGATTTTTGATGTTTGTGGTTTTTATTTTATGGGTCCTTTTATTAATTCCTTTGATTTTTTATATTTTTGTTATTGTTTATTATGTGAGTAAATAGTTGGAGGCTATGGCCACTAGGACTGATGATTCTCATGGTGTAGTGGACTTTGTCCAAACATAGATTTTTTTGTAGGTTTGGAGTACCAAAGTCTATCAATAGTGATCGAGGGACACACTTTGGAAGTCAGAATTTGGCTTCTTGTGTTTGTAAGTATGGGGTGACACAGAAAACATCAACACCAAACAACCCCCAAACGAATTTCCAAGATGAATTTTCAAATAGCGAGTTGATTTTTTGGAGAAAATAGTGTAGCCGATTAGGAAGGGTTGGAGAAAGCACATAGATGATGTGTTTTGGGATTACATGACTGCATATGAGAACCCCATCAGTATGTACCCATTTTAGATTGTTTTTGGTAAATCTTTTCATCTCTCCATAGAAGACGATCATCGGGATTATTGGGCTATAAATAAATGGAACATGGATTTTACTAAAGTTGGAATTAAATGGAAGCTGAAAATTAAAGATATTGAGGAGATTTTATTTTCATCCAATGATAACTCAAGTCTATACAAGGAAATATAAAAAACAACTCATGAAAGAAAGATCCAACAAAGGGAGTTTAATGTTGGAGAGAAAGTCCTTCTCTACAGTTCACGATTAAAACTGATTCCTAGTAGGTTGTTTTCTAGATGGTTAAATCATTATATTGTATCTGATGTTTTTCATTATGGTGCAATGGACATTACACAAGAGGAAAATGGAAGGATATTTACAATCAACGAGAAATGTTTGAGGCAATACATTGAGGGTATTTCTACTGATGTATGGGATTTCATCAAACTATAAGACCCAATTATTACATGAGAATATCAGGATTTTCCTAAACCTTTCACTTTTATATTATTTGTTATATTTAAAATATTTCATTTCATGTACACATATCATCTTATTGGTTCAAATTGTGTAAAATTATTTATTTTAATTGTGGGGGAGAGGACAAAAATTTGGGGTAGCTATTTAAGATTTTTTATTTGTGTGTTTCTTCTTAGGTTTTCTGTTAAATTTTCGAAAAAAAATAAAAAGGAACTAAAAAAAGATAAATAAAAAAATAAAGTAACATGCTCATTTATATGTGGAACATATGAAAAAACGAATGTTTTCAAAATTCATTGGTAGTATGATAAGAATTATCAATATTCCTTCATCAAGGGTTGATATTTATAAAAATGGAAGTCATTGATGATATAATTAGTTGTGTCAATATAAAATATTTTAGATTTTGACACCATTATTTATGATTTTTTTTCATGGTATGTTGTGTGATTGATTTATCCACACATATTTTCACATAATCAGGACTTGTGAGTTTTCATACCTAATTGAATGTATAGTCAAAGAAAGTAATTATTTTTAGCTTATAACATGGTCTTTCCATATGTTCATTTCTCTTCCAATAATCTCCATCACTGTACTATATTTACCTATGAATGTGAACCTAATTTTTGACTATTTTATTCCATGAAAAACAAAAAAACAAAAAAATTCAATAAATAGGGGAGTGAAGAGATATAAAACATGTGGGAATATTTAGGTTGGGAGCTCATAGTTTAACTTTCAAGAATTCATAAATGAGTGGGTTTTGGAATTTGATTATAAAGGATTTTTAAAAGGTACGGTATTATATAATTAGGTAATAAGAAAAGTTTTTATTGACCTGAATATATTGGATAAAGGGTATAGAGAAAAACTTGAAATGATAGACACACACACACATGGGGGAATTAGAGGCATGGTAGACCCATGAATTGTTTTCACTTAGATTAGTGTTATTAATATCACTGGATTTTGTTATAAAAAAGAATTATGAGATAATGAATTTAAAATTTATTGATATTGACTAATGATGGGATTCTTACATTGCCTATTTCTCTTCTATCTATTGAGGAATACGAACATGCATATCTCATGACAACTTTTTAGAATATATGATATTTGTCTTTATCTCAGAGTGCAAAAGTGTATGCATGGGGGAGTTAATTAAACACAATTTTATTGACTATTTTATTGATAATAAATGAATTAATTCCTCACATTGTGATAAATATTTTTATTTATAGATTATTTGGTATTAGATAATTCATTATAAAATTTGATAAAAATTTCAGTTTTACCATTTTAAAATTCACTGTAGTATATCAGACAAGAATATTTTTATGTGAATTATTTGAAGTTAAAATATTATATCTATGTTCCTTATGCAATAGGATACAACTTTCATTCGGGTCATTGAAGCCCGATCATGCATTTGATTGGAGTAGAAGGTTCATGAAGTTAAAGCTGGGATATACTCTCCAGATTGAACACCACTTCAGTATTTGGGCCATAACTTCTTCATTATTTCTTTTCCTAGGCCCAAATATGTAGAGGTGATAGAGAACCAAATTCCAAATATCTAATCCTTTTAGAAGGATAGATAATTCATGCGTCTTTGTGGTCAAGTAGGTGGGGAAATTTTGCTGAAAATATTTGGCCAAAATTTCCCATTCACACTTGTCACCACTTATAACATAGCATCCTCTACACTATATAATTCGTATTTTTTCCATTTGGAGGGTTTGGGATGTCAATTAGAATGTTTAGGGAATATGATAAGTGGTTCCACTTCAATTCTATAAGCATTTAAATATGGGTATCTCTTGAATAAAGGACCCCTTCATCGAATCCTTCTTCTTCTTTTTCGCAATGTAATGTTTGTCTTTGCACAATAAAATTCCTAGTTCCTCTTTTATTTATTTAATTTTATTATTTTTTGTTCAATTATATTATCAACTAATATTAATATTTGGGTTGGAAATAAAGAGTAGAAAAAGTATTGGGTTATAAACTTTCAATGACCTTTGCAAATGAAAAATGTTTCTATGATGACTACACCACCCATAGAAGAGTAAGTCTTCTTAGTAACCGATCTAACTATAAACTTATTAAATTATTTTTTTCTGAATCAATGGGATAATTTAATTAACATAGTATGATTTATTAATTGAGTTTTTAAATTACAGAAAAATAATAAAGCAATGGAACAACTTACATAAAACATGGAAGGTTGAGTAATGTGCGAATTGTGAGAGCGCAAACATAATCAGTAAAACAAAACAACACAGGATTAATTTGTAGAGTTAAAATATCATACCAAAACTAAATTAATTCTCATTTAAATAATGATAATTTTTCCTAATTTACCACTAAACAAAATTTAGTGTTGGAATGATAAGAAACACAGTGTGCTATGATTGCATGTTACGAAGCAAGCCTAGGGTTCAATTCATTTCATCATTGTGATTAAGTTAACTCTTATAGGTTTAGACGGTTAGAAAATTAGGGGATCATAATTAAGTGAAGATTAATATAAATGATAAGGACCAATAAGTAAGTGAATAGGTATATCCATATCGGTTTTCTTCTTAAAATAGTTTTCTAAAAAAACATCTTCTCGTTGTGTTTTATTAATTAAACTTCATTTAAAGAAAATACAATATTCATACATAATAACTATTCTGCAGTTATAAATGATAAAAAACCCCCATAATTTAAATTATTGAGTTTATATTATATTAATTTATTTTCAAAATACCCTTAATAAGTTGTTTTAATTACTTCTTCTTTGAGAGACGACCTTTTTCTTCACTCTACTGCACCTAAGTACCCAAAAACCATACATCATTTGAATGTTTCCATGAAAATACCTTTAAAATGTGTTTTATTTGATACATGTTATTTTAAATCATTTATTTTTTAGAAATATTATTTATTTCAAGATGTTGAAGTGGAAGCCTCAATATCATATATGAGCCTTGATAATTTTCACAGGAAGGGGATATAATAGACCATGTGTTATCCAACACATTGTATGTACCATCACTCAAATATTTGTGGGATCTTAGGGTTCCTAATATAGAAAACATTAATTGAATCATGGGAATTAATTTTCCCAAGTTAGTGATGATTTATCAGTGAGAAGGGGAGATTAATTATTCTTAATTTTATTACAATTTTCTTCTTCAAAATAAACCCCTATTATCAGTTAATAACCTAATACACTCTCTTAATATCTGAATCTCACCCATATGCAAGTAAATTAAATGAAATGTGAGTAAAATCTGATTTTTTACATGTTTCACCCACAATGTGGATGACTAATACTTTCTTTTTTTCGATTGAGTTCGAGGAACATATATTCACTATATTACAAATTGAAAACATAGAAAGGGAATGAAACATAATTGAATTATAAAAGGTAGACAAAGTGATTAAAAAATAATGTTATAATACATCCTTTACTCTTTTACTAGAATATCAGCTATCTCTCAGTATATTTTTGGATGAGTTTATATTGGATTCCTCAAATTTTCAATAGTAGTCCATTTGTTCTATATATAAACAATATAATTTTTGGTATTATAGAATTTTTCTTACCATTATGTATGAACATCCTCCTCAGTAAAAAATATTTGAAATCAATAATATCATTAAAAATAATTCATAAAGATTATACTTAGTATCACGATTTCTAAAAAATAAACAATTCATGAAAATAAGAAAGAACATGTCATCCACTTCCCCCTAAAAAAAATACTTCATATGATTTTTATCAAGTACTTCTTTCCTCGACACAGATGATAAACATTAGTAGTAGATATTCATTGGTCACTCCCAAATTCCCAATATTTGATACGCACATGATCAATAAAAAGTTTCATTATCATCTATTTCCACCTCATCTTCAATATTTTATTCATCTTATTTTTATCTTTACTAGATCACTTGAAAATTATTCACATAATTTGAATATGGAATAAAACCACTTAAATAGTGGTATCGCTATTCTCTATTCAAAAATAATCCAAATATCACCTGATATAGTCTTCCATTTGATCAACATAATTAGTTTTAGATATTCATATATGAAACCAAAAAATTATTTCTGAAATTTCACTCAAAATATCATTTAATTTTTTACGTCATAAATATTGAATTTCTAAAAATTATATATCTATATAAATATAGGTAGAAACCATTATGGCATGTAATGTATCATAGTATCATAACATTATTGTTTAATTATAACATCCATTATTATCTTACTGAATTATTCATATTTAAAGAATCATGTTTTTTGACTTGAGGATTAGAAAAGAATAGCCACAATTAAATAACATTAAAACTCACATTTTGATATGGCCATATCATGTAGTATTATATATTGAAATAATACCTAACTACATAAATTTTCAAAACATGTAATCCTTATGTATCATCCAAATAACTCTTAAATATTATTTGAAAACTTTAGGTGACCCTTAAATTTCATCATGATATTACCCATACATATCAAAAGGAAGAGCATATTAACCCTTATAAATCACCCAAAAGGACATCAGTAACTCTTATATATTGTCTTCAAGACCCATATATGTCAATCATTACTTATCAACCTTTACCTCTACTCAGGATATCCTTACGTATTTACCTTTATGAATCCTATAGATGAGCTCGTACATATTGACCACTATATATTCCCATATACACATTAACACATCCCATTGGGCCTTGATACTTATATAATTTTTAGTCATTATCGGCCTATGTTATATTTATATATTCACTAGTTTTAATGTTACTGGTACATTTTTCTAGTGATAACCCATTTTTATAGTTATTAGAATCTTCCAATTCCTTGAATATGCTTTTGAAAATGTCTTATATATCATATGTATTCATGAAAAATCTAGAACATGAGGAAATTTTAAATATGGAATTATATATTCAAAAAACATAAATTATCATAAATAATGATGTATTAAAAATAATCATTTTGTTTAATTATTTTAATTACAAACATATCATCATTACATTTAACTTTTTAACTATTATGTTAATTTGGACTTCACACTCTATTCAAATGCCTTATCATCAAGATTCAATATAACTCAAAACTAATGAATAAACATAGAACTTATATATAATATCTTCTAGAATTACTTTTGAATAATCTTTATTGTGTACATGTATCATAAATAGTGTTTTAAATTCCAAAACGTCGGTAAATTCCATATTCTATAGAGTATATAATTTGGATATAGACTTATAGGATAATGAAATCCTTCATCAACATTTTTTTAAATCAAATAAAAATGTTCTTTGAGAAGACAAAAAAAATCCTCACTAGTGATTCTCAAAAAAATGTTACAAAAATTAAAACACTTCATCAACAATTACACGGGTTGTTTGATCTCCCCCATTGGATTTTTTTAAACCCAAAACCTCACACATATTTTAATCAAATCAAATAATTTATCAAATAAAATTTTCTTACACCATACTACCATATACAACAAAATTAATGATAATTTCGTTTCTTTATGAAAATAATTCTTTCTCAAGATGATTTTGATGGAATCCCCCTCAATCAACCCACTCATTACTCCCCTATTTTATAATAATCACAACAATGAATTCATAATAGAATTGTGTACCCATATCCCACTTTTAAATTTGAATCCAAAGGAATGTGGGGAATTCCACACTACCGCAAGTTATAAGGAATGAATAAAAATCTATATTTACCAGTAATCCCTAAAATGTATCCATTTGAATGGACTTTTTGAAAATGTTTATAATATTATCCCTAATATAAATTAATTACATACTTGTATATCGATTTTATAAATTTTATTTGGTGAAATGATATATTCATTTAATGTTCATAAATCTAGATTATTGAACTGGATTATTTGGATGATAAATTTAACTTTAATTATCATGGGAAACTCTCAATGGATTCTCAGTTCTCACCATAAAATATTCTTACTTCTCACTCAACTAGATCATTTGTATACAACCATGTATAACCTCCTTACACTCATACTTTGGAGTAATAAATGTAAATAACAATTAATTATTCTAATTTAATCTCATATTGCTATCTCACAAAATAAATATACCATCTGATATAAATTAACTATCATCACTGTCTCTAGCTTACGAAGTATCAGTGTATCTTGGAGGTATAGGTTATCACCTCATCGATAAATAGACCTAAAATTAAATATCCCATTAATTTATTTTAGAACTATCTTTGAATCCATAGAGGGATATACTTTTGGATCACTTGGTTACCTTTCTTATGATGTCATTGCATAAACAATTCCATGTCTTAATTTAGTGATAAGAATAATACTAATATTTATCCATTTGATTTCCTTTCAATTTATATTTTTCACTAAAATATAACTAATTAGGTTCTCTACAACTTGTGTTAGTGTGTATAACACTTTGATACATCTATGATAAACTTCATTAATAGTTTTTCAAAGTAAAATTATTTTTGTAAAAAGAAAAAAATATTTATGAAAAATTTGTAGTCCCAGCTGGAAAATAATTTATCAATGCATAGAAATTTAAAACTTTTTATAAATTTTTATAAACTATTATTCGCAATCGTACTCTTTTTCAAATATAAAAATTATATAACTAACATAAATTATGAAAATAATATTTTTTCTGATTTCCCCTTCCACAAAATGGTTGTTTTAAACATTCCTGTTAGTGAACTTAATGTCTCTTATGTAGTTTAATAGTTTTGAATGCCAAGTTCTACATGATTATTTAAGCCTATATAGTGGTTTAATCATAATACACACCATAGGTCAATATATATTAACTAAAATAAAATAATATATTTTATATAAACTTCATCCACAAGTTCACCATTCAAGAAAGTTTACTTCACATCCATTTGATAAATTTGGTAAAGTTATTGAGTTGAAATAACTTAGAAAATTATTTTGGATTGATGTAGAAAAACATGGGATAATTACCCCTAAAAATAAACACCTATAACAATTAAAGATCCTTTAAAAAATATCTAAATTTATTTCATGAAATGAAACCCTTTTTATTATGATTACTTTTGAACACCCACTTAGATCCCATAGAAATCATCTTGTTTGGTCTTGGAATAATGTAAAAAGTGGAATTACATTCAAGCTAATAAAGTTAATAATTAATTGAAACTATTTATTAATTTTTTATATTTTCTAATTAATTTATTGTGGTTCAATTTGAGAAATAAATGTTATTTTTTTGTGATGTATTGACCACCTAGTCTTAAAAAGTGTATTATAAATTAAAAATATATTTTTCAGTTATAAAAGACTATCTAGACTTTTATATTTAATTCTATCATGTCTATAATTACCTTCATAATTATATTTTTTACTTGGATCATTATCATCATTAAATTTTCTCTTACAATATTCTTCTTCATTAAATTTGCCATAAATCTACATTATATCCAAATTTGTTTTTAAATGTACGTTATTTAATAGACCAAAATTGTATTTATTTCCAATAATAATTACATTATAACTATTCACATACTTATTTATCCTATTGTTCCAAAATATGTATACTCGTGTACTAGATAAATATCCATTGGTGACTCATTCCTCATCATTTTCATTAAACATTACCAAATTTAAATTTTTAATAGTCATTAATCGTGCACTTAAAAAACATTAATGTAGTTAATTTATTTTTATTTTTTATAACATATCATAGAAAGGAAAATTATATTTGGGTGTCTATAAGAACCAATTTTGAGTGACAATTGTTCTACTAAAATATCAAACAAACTTATATTTGTACTTTTTATAACAATATTTTATAAGGGTGTATATGGATCACTATAAAAATTTTAAACCCCCTGACAGAGAGGTTAATATTGAAATTAATTACTTGTGAACTCCATAAAATTATTAATTCATAGACTTATGATATAAAACCTAAATCTTTCTCAACAAATCCACTGAAAATTTTGAACATACTCACTGGCACTTATGTGTGTTTCATGTACATCACATTAGTCATCATTATGAAATTATTATTATAGGTTATGAAGTATATATCATTATTAATGTATAAATGGATCATTTTTCACACAAATATGAACTTATTAGTTCATGGGGCCTAGTGGACTAAATTTCAACCTTTTATGACATCATTGCACCATTTCTCTCTTTGTAGTGGTTTCACAAATGCATTTCCATTCTCACTAGACAAAAATTTACTATCATGCCAAATCACCCACTATAAGTATTATTAAAATACTTGGAAAATGTGTCCATGAATTTTATTACAATTTTTGTACTCATCTTTTGAGATTAAATAATAAGAGTAACTTGAGTTACATATTTGAAAATTATTACCACTAGTTCTTTCTCCCCTTGTAATAATTCTTCAATATTTTACACTTTTAATAAATAAAATTGTTTCTTAAAAAAATATTTTAATTCCCATTATCAGTGATATAGATTAAAATTATTATGTTTTTTTAATAAAATCAACAAACAACTCATCTTTAAACATATGTTTTTGAGATTCAATATGCATTGTGTGGATTCCTCTCATCAATAAGTCTCTATAATTAAAAAATTAAATACACTACCACTGTTATCTTCAATTATTTTAATTATTTTTATATACCCCATATTGTGAGATGAATATAAACTATTAAAAATTCTTGGATCACTTATCTTTCTTTTCTAAGAGACACCTCAATAATAAGCAACTTTCATCTTTATCACTTCTATGAACTTTTTTTCTCTAAAAACCTAATGAATTTATCCAATATATATTTTTATAATATCATCAACATGGTAAACTTATTAATAAAATATTAAATATATTTCATCTAGAAAATACAATATATTCTGAGCAGGAAATCTTGATTTATTTTTGTTTGTAGATTACTTCTTTGAAATTTTTTATTTTCATTGTATGACTCCCCCTAAACTTTCTCCTTATCTTACTTTATGGAAATTAAATATTTATAATATAAAACATAATTATTATTCTAAAAGGATCCAAAACAACAATAATAGAATTTAAAACCACATATTTATTGATATTAATGAATTTTTCTATGAAATTATGTTTTCTTTCTATGTATATTACTGTCTTCCTTTTAATTTTTTCTTGGGAAACCATCCCTTCATAAGATGTTCCTAAATCCCATTGATATAGAAATGATCTTCTGAAGATTTATCTAAATCCAATATTGCCCATATTTTTCTATAGGGAATGAAGTGTTAGATTAGATATATTTAATAATCTTTTGGTTCACATGTTTATATTTTTTTGAGATTTAGTGAAACAATTATCATATTATTTTTAAGAATATTCATTTAATTATATTTTTAGTCCTTTTTAATTTTTCCTAGTGTATTTTTATCTCTCATAAATATTGATTAGTCTTTTTTTAATTCATTTTTCCTTTTCAATAATTTTCTTTTCAAAAAACTTCAATACTTTTTATTGTTCAACAAATTCCACTTAGAGAAGTCTAATCACCTCAAAGAATAAATTTTACTTTTAGTCAAAACTATCTTCACCTTACTTCATCTTCTAAATTTATTTCTTATAGGATTTGATTTCTATATTCATTTTGATGTCCCAGCCTGAAAATATATAAATAATATTTTGAAACTTCTTCCAATAGTACATATTTTCATATTCTTTATCACTACTCATGAGTTCTTCATTCATTTCAACATGAACCATATAGTCCCAAAAACATTACGTGATGTATTTTTTATATTGAATACATTCAGTATCATTGTATTCATCTTATTTTCCATATAGGCTCTTTATTTTTTACTTCTAGTGAATATTATCCTCCCTTTAACATTTTATTTTACTTTCTTAGATCTTTGACTCATTTATTTTTCCAGAAACATTGTTTCTTTTCATCTTCATCATATTCACCATATTTTATTTTTGGAAAGTAATAAATAAAGTGTCGAATTCTACCAAACGTATAGAATTTCAATGGAAGTTTCCTTTTGTACTATCCATTTCCTTTATAAATATTCATTAAAGTTATATCCATGATTATCTTATACTCTTCATCCTTTTCTCTATCATATTTTAATTCACCAGATGGATCTTATTCCCCTCCTTTATTGTATTTTAAATCATTTCTTTTAATAAAATACTCTCCATGAATTTAATATTAAATTATTAGGCTATCCTCATCTCATAGTGATTTTTTATATAACTCATCATGATATTATTCATCCGTTTTATGCCAAGTAGAAACCATTAAATCAAATCAATCATGAAAATTAATAATTAGTTTCTGATAAATGGTTGAATCTCACTAGGTTTCTCCAAAACCCCTTATAATACATATATTTTCATTTATTCTAGAGATATGACCATCAATAGTCTCATTATCAACCATTCTGTTATATCGAAAAATTTATCTTCATATATAGCTTTTGTATTAATTCAATTTTTCATTAATATCATAATTATTCTCAACCTTATCTTATATCTCCTTGAATGTTTTGAGTCCCATCACCATTATATAAACTTTTATGAATTAGGGAATCAAAATTTAATTCACTATTTTTAATAAATACTAAAATTCATTTTTTAGAAACAATAAATGGAGAATGTCTATTAAGTGGTGTAAAAACCATTAGAATAGTGTAATTAAAATTTTAGACCTTTAATAGAAAATTTGAGATAATTCTATTATTTAATCCATGAAAATTTATTCTATCAAACATAGAAACAACATTACTATTAATGAAATTTTTATTCTCTATCAATTAGTTTGTAGTGACTAGATCATTCATAATAAATCTAATCAATTTTCATACCACATGATGTTCCTATGTCAGTGGTGATGAATTACTAATAAAGGGGGATTAATCATAGATACACTATTGAAAATTTCATTACGTGAAATAAAAACTATTACATGTGAATGTGTGACACCCCAAAATTTCACTTATATATATATATTTAGAATGTTAATTTCTCTATTGAGTTTGAATTTTTTTCAGAGTATAATTTTATACATTTTAATTATTTTACATGGACACATGGTTTAGTTTAGGGTTTGATGAATCATTTAAATAAAACTATTTGTCCATTATACCTTTTGATAGTGTAGACTGCACTATTTAGTAAATTGGGTGAGTAAACCATCTCATCTAATCTGGATTCAATTTTTTATAATTTCATTTTATATTTAATTGGGTATTTCTCATCCCATCCCCAATTAAATCACGCATACTTAGATGAATATTTTAGGATTTAATCTATCTTTCCAATCCTTCTATAGTGTATTTTTAGTAGTTTCTTGGAGATTTTTCCTTAAAAAATCTAGGTATGTTCTCCTACTTTCCTCTATTATTGGATTATACTTTTTATCCCATATTTTTATCCCTAGTGTATATATTAGATAAAGTCCAAATATAGGGTTATCTAAAAATGAAGGGGTCTGGTTCCTAGGGATTTTTGAGTCTATCTTATAATCTATTATAGTGGTGTTCATTGAATAAGAAATGGAAGTGTTTATTGAGTTTGGTGTTCCCATATAATTCCTCCGTATTTGAAATAACATTGAATTTTTAGTGTTTTAAAATAGTTTTTAGCTATATAAATGAATTATATGCAATCAAGATTCATTTCATGGGTATTCCAAGTTTTATTTTGGTTTTCCTTTTACAAAATTTGTAAATTTCAAAGTCCAATGGAATGTTTATTTCAAATTATTTTTTTCATTTTAAGTGATTAATAAAATTACAAAAGTGGTTTTATTTAAGAAAAGTGATTTCTTCATAATGTTTTAGGATAAATTAGATTACTAATTTGGGGTGTGTCATTGTTGAAAGGTTTTCCATGTTTTAAATAAAACAAATGCATTTTTTATTTATTATGTTAATAAGTGTATTCCATGATTTTTGGTGATTATACCTTTGTGTAACTTCTATATTTCACTTGGGTTTATATTTTGTTTCTAAACTGGGTTTAAAGGTGGTTTCCAAATGTATGTCTTACTAATTTTAAAATAAAGAATCACATAGAAAATTATGATAAATTTCTTTGTATTACTAATTCTATGATCCCAAATTTTCATTCATTATTATTTTTTGTGGACATATATATTGATGTATGTATGACTTTTTATTCATATTTATGATTGTGGGGAGGGTTCATTATTAACGGGGGTGTTAGAGGTGGTATGGATATTGTTATTTGATTAAATTTACTTAATATATGTTGTTATCATGTGATTGATGTTTTTATTAATAGTGGACCACATGATTTATCTTTTACATGGGGAAACTAGGATCTTATGTGATAAATCTAGGGATATATAATTATATAGTTGAGTTTTTTCATAGGATAATGTCCCATATTTGTGATTTTTTAATTATTTATGTATCATTGTGGAGGATAATTAAGAGTGATTCATGTACTGAGTTATAGGAGTGTAAAACCTACCAGTACTTGGTTTCACCTATAAATTTCGAGTATATATTCAATATTTCTTATGGTGTTATTTAGTGATATGTATCATATTCCATGGTTTCTTTGTTAATGTTTTAACATGTTAGTTTTTATGTCTTTGTTCGATCTTAACTTTACTATATTGCTAATTTATGGTTGATCTTATTATTATTTATTAATGATTTATTTCATTATTTTATATTGAATTAATACTGTTCTTGTAGGGGTTTTACCTTTTTCTACATTCTATTTTTATAGTTACGTAGAATATCCCAAAATAATCATTTCCAAAATAGGATTTTGGAATGTAAAAACATGAATTTTTCTTATATTTTAATTAAAAAAAATGTATTTAGATAAAGGATCATAGGGTATAATATTTGTTTCTAAATATTAAAATCATAAAAGAATACTATTTATTATCATTAATTTAAAAACTATTATAATAGTTTTTTTCTTAAAAAATTATTTATTTTCACATTTGGTTGTATCCCACAAGATTTTATTACAACCTATATACACACATTAATAAATATTTAGTCCTAATGTATTATAAATTTATTCATGTATTATCTAATGTGTTTTGTTGGAACCACTAAAATATCAGAAGGGGGTACTGTTAATACATGGTGAAAGCTTGGGAGTCACATGTTGATGGTTCACAAGAGCTTCAACCAAGTTGGTGAGGACTCAGCAAGTGAATCCAAGAGACCCGAGTTCAAAACTAGGTGAATACATATTTCTAAGGTACTGTAGTAGGTAATGTAGTAGGAACTGCAACAGGTACTGTAGCAGGTACTATATTAGCAGGAACTATTTATCCGTTTAGGCTTTCTGGAAACCGGTTTGGGCCTTCGGTCCTTTAAAGCCTTTGGGCCACCCAAGGCCTTCAGGCCAGTAAGGATTTCGGGACACCTTAAAGACTTCGGGCCACCTAAAATTGTTCTTAATGATCAGACAGACTCTATAAGAAGGAGACACCAAATAGGGATCAGAGAAAGCACATTCATTAGAGGAGAAGCTAGGAGGATTTTTCAGAAAGAGAGAGCATGACATTACCATCGGGACCAGCTCATGCTGGAAAGGGAATCCAATCTAAACAACCATGTGAAGGTGGTGATCTAATATCATGATGAAGAAGCTAGGAGGAGGAGTTACAAGTACATTCTATATAATCTCCTAAGGCCTACAGGTTATGTAATCTCTAATCCTACTAGCCTTGTAAGTGTTCCCCCTCATCCATTGAAAGGGGGGTTATCAAAAATCAATAAAAAAAGAAGGCCTTTGGGTAATTCGGGCATGTTGATGGTGTAATTTTTTCATTTGGTTCATTAAAAAGGTTGTGCTTTATTGATTATAAGGATCCCAAAAATTTGTTTTATATTTTTAGTTTTAGTTTCTTGGTTTGAAACATAGTTGATTTTTGTAAAATAGTTTATTTTATTTATTTTATAAATTATTTTATAAGAGTTTTGGGTTATCAATAATAAATATATTAGGTTTATTTTTTTCCATTAATTTTTAACTTCTCACTAACCTTTTAATAAATATCTAATTCATGGAGACCACATTCCATGTCCCTGGTTTGGGATTATTATTTATAATTGGATTTCTGATAGTGACATCATTACCATTAGTTGAATTTTTATAGCATTGAGGATTCCCTCTATCTAGTGGTGATTGAGAATGTTCTTTGGAAACTATTACGGGATTACCTTGGTGATGTGACTAGTTGAACCATGTTGGATTAGTAGATAAAGGAATCAAGATAAGGTCATTAAAGATTGAGTGGCGGGTGCAGGGGAGTGCCTAACTTCTTCTTAGTTATATCCAACCTACAGTTTCCATTTATTTTTATGATTTTGTTATGATTTTTATATGTATAATTACTTATTTTTGAGATATTTTGTAATGGTTTTATACAAATCTATGTTTTATAGAGATCTAGAGAGTTATTTAGAGAGAACACTTATTTCAGGGTGAAATTAGAGGAAATATAGGATGTAAAATCTTGATACATAAGGTATTTCAAACCATTTGAGGGCTACAGGAAACCATTCAGGGTGAATTACTGAATACCATCCTTGTTTTTTGTTTTGATTGACAAACCATGAAACCAAACAATGAAAAGTTCTAAAACATATAAAATTTATATTCCTTTCACTAATTTCAAATATTTAACCACTATTATGTTTGATGATGGACTATATGATTAATTGAGTGGAATATTATGGATTATAAAGGTTGATTAATAAATTTTTAAATAAATATTTAATGACGTGGTATTCAATAATGTTTTTAATACAATTTTTAGGTGTTTTGTATTGATTTTTTTTAAAAAATTGAACATCCCTTTAAAATATTGCGAAATATAAGGGTATTTAGTTTTTATAATATTAAAAAAAGATTTATAATTAATCATTTCAATTATGTTATCCATGATTTTTTTTATAAATTATTTAGGAAATGGTTTAAGTAGATAAACTAGTTATGGGTTAGGTTATTTTTTTAAGAATGAGTTATTTTGTTTCAATGTAATATAATGTTATTTTAAAATATGGTAAGGAGTTATGAAAAAAATCCATGATATTTTATCATACATCCTTTATCAAAATTGTTTTATGTCTTATGGTTGATTTTAAACTTAAAAGAGTTGTTTTTTGACCTTGAATTTATTGATTCATGATTTTTCCTGTATGTTAGGATTTTGGATTATATGAATAAATGTTGAATTTTAGTGATATTTTAGAGTATGACCCCTAGAAAGGATTATACTAATATATAAGGGGATTATTATAGTATTCATTCAAATTACATAGTTATTTTTCATCTAAATCTCTAACATTTCCCGGACTCAAGATTGAGTAGAAGGTCTATGTTCATCTCAGCATATAGATCATGTGAAATGTTTCCTGAATCAATATCTTCTAATATAATATAGTGACCAAGGATCTTGATAGGGGATATAATAGCTGAGTATAGTTTAAGGGATATTAGGATCCTTAAAAACTCTCCATTCCTCAAGGATCAATACCATAAACTTGTTATTAAAGGGATCTGGTCTTGAAATGAGGGAGATTGTTGTACTTTCTTAATAGATTGAAGGTAAGTCTTCGAGGCACTTCAAGAAAATATTCTTCCAATGGAATTAAATATAATATGTTAACATGTTTTTAGTATTAATCTTATTTATTATTCATCATGACTACTAGTCGATGAATGAGTCCAAATTTAATCTATACAGACAAATCCCCTTCCCTCATGAGTTAGTTGGAAATGATTCATAAAGGTCTTGATTTGTTGCATTATTTCTTCATTATAATTTCATCACAAAGGTGATTCTTCATATAATTACTATGTAAGAAAAAGTTATAATATTTATCATCGTTTACTTTAATTTCATAGGAAATTATAATAATATCACTAATTTAACCCTGTTGGGTGTAACTAATGGGGGACATTCAGTAAAGATGGGAAAATAGATGGGATGAAGTAGTGAGGTAGGGGATGAGAGACATTTCTTTCTCAATTGGGCATCAATAAATTAGGGAAAATTAATTCATTGTTTGTACTTAATTGTGTAAATCCTTGTCACCTTATGTAACACCCCTAGATTTTATAAAATAAATCAATGATCAATAGAAAATTCGATATGAAACATCAAGAATAAATGACCCACGACATATATAACCATTATAACCAAGCCATTAAATTGGTAGGTATGAATAATATTAAATAAAATATGTTATATATATATATACATATTTATATAAATTTCCTATTAAATACAAACTATTGATACATTTTGAGTAAATAATCAATCAATTTTTAGTAAAGTAATTTTATTAATCAAAAATATGAATTCTAAAAAAAATTATTTAATTTAAGGAAAAATATTTTAAATAAATTTTTAAATTTTTCATAAAACATAATTGATAAAATAAAATTAATTTTTTAACCAAAATATCAAAATTTACTTAGGGTGAAATTTGGGATTTTTTATAAAATATAGATTTTTCATTAAGTAGTAAAACATACATATTTTTCAAAAAATGACATTTATTTTAAATAATTTATGAAAATTAAAAGAACCATTAAGTTAGAAATATTATTTAAAGTATTATAAGTATTATTTAGTTATATTTAATCCCATTAATTACATTTTAATCAAAATTATATTGGATTTTAGAATATGGCTGTGTTTGGGTTTTAGAATAGTAATTTTAAGAAAGTTTTTTTGAGGTGAATAATGTTTCCACTTTTTAATTACATAAATAAACCCATAATGAGGAATTATTTAAGAAAAATTTATATATTATATAAAAAAATATTAATTTATATTCAATAATGATTATATTTAGTCATATAGTTAATATAAAATAATCTTTTGGTTAGAAAATAGACTTCTCCAAAAACTACCTTTTCATTGCGTATGTGTGTTTAATTTTAAATTAAACTTTTACAATAATATTAATTGAATTTGGAAAAATGAATTCAATACTTTTAATAATTTTTTTATATTATCTTACAAGTTCAACTTAAATTTTTACCATAATGAATATTGAAAATACTAAAAATAAATTATCGATGTTGAGGTGAAAACGGGTTTACAGGGGGGTGGCAAACTAAGTAGATAAAGACCAAAACGACCTAAAAATAGTCTAAAATAATTTTATGGTCATATTTTGACATTATAATGTCCAATGCTTTAGAATTATTCATTTCAGAGCCTTTTTGTATTTGAAAAATGTGGGAACACCTTTTTCTTTCCATACATTACAAGTGTGCCGTTCACCTCAAAAATAAAAGGACACCCAATATCATCTCTTATTTACACATTTTAACCATTTAAATTTGGATAATAAAATGTAAAATAAATTTTAAAATTCCATCCACTAATAAAAGAACCATTGTTTTGGTCAAAAATCCATTCTAGGAACACATTGGGCATAATCCTAATGAGGTGGTTCGAGAAGAGGTGAAATTACTAACTTTGTGATTTTGGTTTATTTATTAGTCCCCCTCCATAAAATATTCTTAATATATGATAAAATTAATCCAAAGATATATACTATTTTATTATATTTTATTATATTATTATAATAACCTAAATCTCTCTAATCTTCCATCAAATGGGATACAAAATCACCATTCATGCGTACTGTAGACCACCGCCTCGTGAACTTATGTAATTTGTTTTCCATCATTAAATATCATTATTTATTAATGATGGATTTAATATATATATATATATATGTATACATATTTATATATTATATTTTTAACATGTAAACACATTTTAAGTTATGATATCGTATATACCGATTTAATTTCATTCTGTGGGGGATACAATAACATTGCTCGTTATACGGTGGACTACCGCCTCACGAAGTGATGTGATTCACTTTTCTCTAACAATTTAAATGTAAGTTAATAAGGATAATATAAATGAATATATGTGATATAAATGACATAATAATTATAATCATGACATATTTATCATTTTTTTAAATATTATTGAACATTTTATTTCTTTTACAAAAAATGATAATGACTTTCTTGAACATGTGGATTACCACCTTCGCGAAGCAATATTGTTATTGTTTCATCACTAAATCAAAATAATTCTATATTTAAGTATATTTAAAAAACTAATATCATATTTATGATATTATTAACATTCTGTAAAGATAAAATGGTATACACCTTCTTTCCCTGATGATCATTCAAAAATAAAATAATTACTAATGTGTCTGTATGACCTACTGTCTCGAAGATATTTATGAAGTTCATCTATCATAACAATTATTCATGTTTGGTTTTAAAATATAATTTATTAATAAATATTTTAATGATTTCATGATTATTATTATTTGGATATGTTGAAGAAATATCCTCTTTGACCATGGTCAACACACCTAAACCATTTTGAAACAACGAACTGAACATCCTCAAAACACCTTATATGGACTTAACTAATTAAGTATTGAAAATTTTCATTATAAATAAATAAAAAATGATTTAATTATATTGTGACAAAAAAAAAGAAAATGTGATTATGAATTCAAATAACTGATATGATCTTATTATACATGAATTAATGGAAATTCACATAATGTCATGACTCGATGTATGTATTTTCTATCCACTCACATTTTATTATGTGAGAAATATGAAATATTAACCATGTTTTATTTTTTTGGGGTATATAATATAAAATCTACCTATAATACCATGAATCCTTATATATAATTGATTTTTTTAATTTGAATTTATTTATCCAAGGGGATTGACTTGGAAGTTTCTAAGTAATATTATGAATCCTTAATATAAATAATCATGAATTAATATATACCTTATTTTATTATCTATTTACAAAATATTTGTATGTATTTAAATTTTCTACACATAATTTATCCCTTTATTAACTCTCAATTTAGTGATATGATATTTTTAAGGTAAAATAATCCCAAATTCATTTCTGTGGGACATTTGTTTATGATATTCACATATCTTCTTCATAAAGATCATATACTGAAATTTTGGAATGTTATTATTAGGACCTAATATTTTTCATGATATTTAAGGTTTTATTTGATGTTATTCCTTCCTAAGGATTACAATTAAAGAGTTACTAAAATTTAAGATGCATTATGTTACAATCTATATTCTTTTAGGATTTTTAAGGTTCAAGCTTATTTTAGTGGAAATAATTTGATATTATTTTCTTGAACCAAATCTCATTTATTATACTCTATTTATTAATTTTTTTAACATGTTAAATTTACATTTCATCCATTGTTGATTTATGAAACATCAAGAATGTAATTTTTATGTGATACCATTATTTTAATTTCTTTTTAATCGACAATCTATCTCTACCATATCCCTGTTTTAAAAAATGTTTTAAGAAATATTATTTCAAAAAATAAATGATTTTCTAAATATATTTTACATGGTAATTGAACAAATGTTAAATGTTTTTAAAAGTAAATTTATTTATGTTTTCCAAATGGGTTACTTTTGAACCCATTTTAAAAGTTGTTTTTAAAGGAACGTTTATTTTTAAAATCTATCACATGAATATATTTTCACTCCATCATCTCAATTACATTCATTGAAGTTTACTTTATATGTTTTAAAGGATTTATTTCAAGTAATATAATTTCCATAATATTTTTTTCATTTTAATTTTTAAAATTTATCTTCAAAATTAAAAGTTAATTTTTATAAAAATGTTATTGATGATATTTTAATGGTATTTATATTAATAAATTTCAAAAATACTTGTTTTTACATATAATAAAATGGGGAAACTTCTTTATAATACCATTCTCATTCCTTCCCTATAATTATAAGGATTCTTTCAAAGATACTATTATGTAACCTGTTTTATTTCCACGGGTTAATCATGTTTCAAATTGATTTTTAGGGAACCTGTTTATTTTCCACAGGTTAATCATGATTAAAATATATTTTTATGGAAACCGTTTCTTTTATAGAGTTTAATCAACTTTCTATGAGATTTTTGTTGAACCCATTACTTTTACATGGGTTAATCATGTTTCAATGTGATATTTATGGAATCCATTTATCTACCATGGTGTAATCATATTTTAAAATGAATAAATGTTGTTTCAATTAGTTTATAATGATATGAATTATCTATGTACTTCATTAGTGATACATTTATTGTAAATTTTTATAATGATGGGTGGTTCTGTTATAAACCATTAATTGGCGGTTCCATTTTTAAACTAAAGATAATTGGTAATAATATAAACCAAGAACATGTGTTTCCATGAAAAAACCATAAATAGTGGGTCCATTATAACCCACAAATTAATTGGGTACTATGTATATTGAGGTTGAAAATATTGGTTATTCCATTTCTAATAAGTGATGTGAAGATATTTTTCTAAGACACCAATATGTTTTATCTATTTTTATATGGGTTTAAAATATTTTTATGAACAATATTGATATCAAATGGATCATTATTATTGATTGTGATGACTCTTGAATTTGTTAAGTACTTATTACATGTTTTAATTTTTGATGATCTAGTAATAAATGGGCGTGGATATTATTATTTTATAATCATGAAATTTTATTATTTCATCATACCCTTATACACTTCTTATTCTAGATAATGAAATTAAATTATTAATTATTATATTTACACTTATTGAGAATTTGAGCCCACCCTTCTTACGTTAACATTTCCATAGGTTATCAAGAATTATGTTTAATGAATTATTTCATGAAGGGTTTTATATGGAATATTTTTATGACATAATATGAAATATGAAACATAGGGTTTAGTGGGATAAATTCTCATTTAAAATAATGGGTATTGTTTTTTGTAATAGATTAATATAATTCTCAAAAACTGTAAACCAAATGGTTCTTGAGAAATAAAGTGATAAAATATTTACTTTTTATATTTTATGGGTTGTATTGATAAAATTGATTCACCTCCATTGGAATCAAAGAAAAGAAATATAATGTTTATGATTTTTGTATCAGATCTGGGAGCGTGGGTTCATGGTTGTTATAGTTGGTATCAGAGGAAAGGTTTATATATCATTAGATATTAGGATTATTTCATTTTATGTTATCTTAAGATTTAAGGATACCATAATTGGTCTATAATATTAATGATGATCATGTGTCCAAAGTCTTAAATAGCCCTTTTAGGTTTTAGGTGATGATATATTAATGTGATTAATGTCACTTTAAGAGATGTTTTATTGGTTTGATGAATACAGAATACTTCAGTTTAATAAGAGTTATTACATTAAATTTTTTAGAAATAAGTTTTAAGGTATTTAGAACCATTAGGTCCTATATGATCTTGTATAATAAGTAATTATTTGAAAAGATGTTCTATCATATAGATAATCAAGAGATTGATAAGTTATTTGGAGACTAAATGATTAACGTTATTTAAAAAGAAGGTTTATATATTTTTATTATTGTAAACTAATAGGTATGAGAAAACATTTTATGTTACAATACTATATATTTTTTAGGCTATTAAGGTTATTTTGGGTATAGGGTTATGAAATTTTTTAGTTTAAACTTTTTGGATTACAGTTGAATTATGAATATTAATGAATCAAATGAAGGCTTATTATTTATTGGAATTATATAACCACACACTAACCATTTTTCATTAATGTATAAATAAATGAATAATTGTATCTCACTTTTATCATTATGTGGTTTTTAAAATATTATTTTCATAATTATGCCATAAAAAATTCATCTTGAATATAATCATTTTGAAAAAAGATAAAATTATTGAGGAAATTAGAAAAAGGTTGAAATTGTATTTTTCAAGTAATAATATTTCAAAAAAAACTAGTATAGATGGTAAAGTAATTCCTAAACTCAATTAAAAGGATATTGAAAAAATATCCCAGTATATTCATTTTTTTGAATTGATGGTCTTCTCACTTATCGCAAATTTATGGTTTTGAGGACTTTAAACTTCTATTGATCATTATATTTCATATAATCACTGATCTCTATAACTCTCTATATTTATTTATGATTTTATTCAATGTCCTAATCATCACTTCCAACCAATTTACTCATATATATAAACTTGTTATTTTTTATTCTATATGACCTTCATACTTCCCTTTCTCTTTTATCAGGAAGATGTTTTATCAACCCATTTTATGATGTTAGCTTAAAATATAAGTATATTAAATTACCCAAACATTAATTACTAGGGTAAAATTAAAATTAAAATTATTTATTTTATTAATGGGAAGAGGATATAGAAACCAAATTTTTAATATAAGAAAACCATGTTCGATAGCGTATTCAACACACAACACAGAGCTTAAAAGACCAATAATATATATAATCATTATAACATATCTGTTAAATTAGTGGATATGAATAGTATTAATGAAATTTATATATATATATATAAATATATTTCCTACTCAATATAAACTATTTGTAAATTTTTCGTAAAAAAAATTAGTTTTTAGTAAAGAATTTTTATTCTTAAAAAACATTTCTTCAAAAATTATTTTTATTACCTTCCCAGAAAAATATCATCATTAAATTTATGAACTTTTAGAATTTTTTGGATAAATTAGTTATAATTTTTTAATTTGACATAACAATATTTAATTTTGGTGATTTGTTTTGGATTTTTCATAAAATATTTATCTTTTAGTGAATAGTTTATGATAAAATTTTTTATAAAAAAATTCCATTTTTAAATAAATTAAGAAATTTAAAATCACCATTTTGTTTTCAATATGTTTTAAAGTCACATAATTATTATTTATTTATATTTATTCCACTTAATTTTTTTTAATCAAATAAATTTTGGATTTTAGTATATGGTTTTCCTAGAGTGGGATGCCTCCATTGTCTCCCGGCTCACTCCCTAGAGTGTGCATGTCCTCCATCAAGGGTTTCTTCCCCAGGTGAGGGTGATCCCTATTCTAAACTCTCTTCATATGTTTCCATTGATTCTAATTATATTTCCCTTCCATGACTTATAATTTTCTTTGAGGATTCTCAAGATCCTAATCTCATGACGGGACTCTCTCCTTTTCAATCTCAGGTTCTCTTGGTCCTCCTATCTGATGCAGGATCTCGTGGTGTTCTTGATTATTTTTTTCCTATTTTTATCATATTTTTTCCCTGAATATTTAAGTGGTATGGGTTTTCTGGATTCTGTTTTTGGGTTTTCCATTTACTTTTTCACTACTTAAGGCTTTAGGTTGTTGGTATTTGGTGGGGATGTTGGTGCTTTCTCAGTCACAACTCATTGTGGAGGTCCTCTTTACTCTCTCTCTACTCTGGATTCTAGGTCTTTTTCTCCCTCCCAGGTCGGAATGTTGCGATGGATACCAAAAAGGTTTTGGGAGGTGTTTGTGGGAGTGATGGGATTTTCTAGGATGTATGATCTGTAGAGGATTCCTCCCGCTCCTAGGGTTATTTTAGTGACCACTCTTCTTTTGTTTGATTCTGAAGCTGGTTATATTTTTGGTTTTATATTTTCACATAAAGGTGACTGATTCTAGATCATATTCAGGAAATTATGGGGCTTTGTTTTTTTTGGGATATTTTCTATAGGAGATAAGGTTTTTTATCCATAATCAATTTTTTTTAACTCTTTGTTGTGTTGGAAATGATTTGTTTTCATGCAGGTGTTGTGTGTTTGTGATAACATGAGGGATGGTTGGATTCCATGGGATGATGACTGGTAATCACTCTTTAGCGAGGTACATTTTTCAATGTCATGGTGCATCACTTGAGGTTTTTTGTGATTTGAGATTTGAAGGCCTAAGGCAACTTAGTGGTGTAAGATTTTATGTTTTCTTTTGTTTGAATTTCACGTTTGAATTGGAATTTTATATCTGGGTGAATCTTTTGAATTTTTAGTCAGGCTATGATGTATTTTTACTTTTGATTTTGGGTGATGTATTATTAATTTGGAATTTGGGGTTACTAATAACCTTAATGTTTAAAAAAATAAAAAATGGATTTGGAGTATTGGGCTGTCTTTGGGTTTTAAAACAGAATTTCTCTAAAAACTATTTCAAAGTGTAGGATGTTTCTCCTTTTTTATCAATGTAAAAAACCCCAACCGAGGAATTATTTAAACTATATTTAGAGATTATATATCAATAATTATAAATGATATTCAAATAGATATTATTATTAGTAAGATATTTAATATAAAATCATCGTTTTCTTGGAAAATAAATTTCAAAAAATCCCACTTTTTCATCACGTATGCATGTTTAATTTGAAATTCAATTTTTACTTTTATGATAAATTAATTTAGTAAAATGGATTACATAATACTAATAATATTAGTTTATGTTATATAATAAGTTTAACTTAATTTTTAACCATAATTATTAGTTAAATCAGAAAAAATAAATTACCATGCTTAATGAAAAAATGGGTTTATCGAGGTTTAATCTAAAAAGATTAGGGAAAAATGACCTTAAGGTTTTATAAAAACGTTTTTATGGACATTTTAGGACCTTATAATTTTATAAAATCTTAAATGGTCCATTTTGGATCTTTTTAAATGTAAAAAACTTGGGTACACTATTTTCTTTAGATAAAGTACATGTTTGTCACTCATATCACTTATAAACGGACAACCCCCTCTCCTATATTAATCACACTATAAAAACCATTTGGTTTGGAAGATACCTAATAAAATAACTCCAAAAATTCCATCCTCTCATAATATAAGACTTTTTTAGTCATTAATCCATTCTAGTAATATTTTAGGTATGATCTTAATGAGGTGGTATAATAAGATGTAAAATTCTTAACAATGAATTTTGGTTTTATTTCATATTCCACATACATGAAATATCCCTAAAAAATTATAATATAAAAATTCCATAATTTCAAATAAATTTAGATATTATTATATTAATTTAACCACCTAAAGGAATCCTCTATTCCATCAAATGGGTTATGAAATCATCATTCATGTGTAAGGCGAACTACTGCCTCACAAACCGATATCGTTCATTTTACAACATCACCTCTCATGTATTTTTTTAATAATTGATTTAATTTATTTATATAATATTTTTTAAAATATTTATACTTTCTGACATATGATATCACATATACCTTTTAAATTTCCACTTTATGGGGGATACGATAACGTCACTCAAGTGTACGGTAGACTACTGCCTTATGAACTAACTTAATTGGGTTTTTACTAAGAATTCACAAAAAAAGGTAATATAGATATTATTAATGAATATATGTAATACAAATTACATATTAATTATATTCATGACATATTTATCATTCTAAAAATATGATGTGTCATTTTATTTCTAACACTGAAAATTGATAATGTCATTCACGTATGTGTAGACTATCGCCTCCCTGAAGTAATGTGATTCTTTTCTCATCACCAAATCACAAGAAATATATAAAAGTATATTTAAAGAAATAATATTTTATTTATGATATTATTATAATTAAAGAAATATAAAATAATATAAACCTTTTAGAGATTCTATTTTTTTCCTTGTAATCCTTTGGAATATTTTTATGAATATTTTCGGAGTCAGATGTTGTGACAGTGCGTGATTTTGAGGCTTGGTGAGAAAAAAATTAATTTTAAAAAAATATTAAAAATATTTTATTTTTTACACACACAGTTTTCATGAAAAATTTGAATATATCCAAAATAGACTCTCTGATCATAAATTTGAGACTATGATTGAATCTGAATCACGAGGTTTACCATAGGCATGATCTAAAGTTTGTTGGCACGAGATGTTCGTATGAGGCAACCATTTTTAGGTGCATTGGATAAATTAATTAGTTAATTTAATAACCTTAAAAAATAACTCACAAACCGGGACATAGATGGGAAATGTGAAAGCAATTTGGAGTCCTCAAAAATATTTTTACCCTAGGCACAACATAACCTTAGTCAAAATTGAGTGTCTGTCTTGAGCAGCAACATTAGTGAAATAATTAAATAAAAAGAAAATTTTATTTAATTATTTTTTAAAATAGTCTAACATAAAAATCCTCTATAAATGTTTCATTATGAAATTTTTATAGGGTTAGTCACATAATCCTGAGAGGATTTTCGGAGAATCTCAAATGGTCTTCATCAGTGGATCAAGATTGGATGACGACCAGTTATCAATTCAAGGTGAATCGAAAGGAAGTAGACACATAAGATCACCTTCATCGCTAGGGGATGCATTATTCCCCAATGATCTCTCATAAAAAAGGAAGGAATTGAAATTTTTTATTTCTTCCCATATGATTAAAATATTAAGCATGATTAAATCTATTTTCTTTTATTTATGTTTAAATAAACTGTCACATGATTCCATGTATCAAAATAAATTATTTTTCAATTTATTTTCTTTCTATTACATGATTCTCACGTGGGATTCCCCACTCTGAAATCATTGTACAAGAATTTTTTCCAATGTTTTTTTATCACATTTGACATTGGTTCTTCCACCCAAAAAATCATTCTTTGTGCTCTTCATTATAGGACCATGTGGTCATGATTCGATATTACCGAGGGTTCGAGTGTGATCGAATCCCCAGATTCATTATAGTACAATGAACTATATATGAATCAATAGTTTATGGATCAATTGAAAAGTGAGTGGGATGAATTTTTTTGAATAGATCAGATTGGTACTGCAAATGAGGGTACATTATCAAGGATGTGATCGGATGTGGTTCGGGTTTGGATCAATGATCCCTATTTTTTATAGCTGACATTTGGTGATGATGTGAGCTGAAATGATACCAGTTCTGAGTAGAGGTTGTGCATGGGGTCTCATGGAATATTATTCTCTATGTGAATGAGATGGTGCTTTAACATTAACCTTTGATGAGTTTGTTGGATTTTTTTCAACACTACAGATGTTATTATTATTGTTTATAATAGTACTAATAACTTCAAAAAATGCGAGTGTGGTTAATTAAATTAAATGGATATAATTTAATATGAGATAATTAATTAAGGAAATGGGGTGTGGAACCTATAAAGAGTACATTGGTGATTCAATTTCCTTTATATTTATATTGATCATATTAATATGGATTTAAAAGTAATTAAAACAATTTATGAAAAAAGAGATGCTCTTGGAGGAGGAGACTCGTGGACTTTTGATAGGAAATCTAGAGAGGAATCAGATTGTGAATGATAAGAGGTTTTCGATTTAATTCTGTTTAAATAAATAAAAATGAATAAATGAAGAGGAGGACTTGAAGGGGAGTCTAGCACATGAGAATCATGTAGGAGGAGGGGTTGATCAAGACTCCCTTTAATTTGAATATGTTTTAAATAGTAATAAAAAATATTATCATTTTTTATTATTGATGTTATTACCATAATCTGTATATCACTTCTTCATATGGTGTCAGATTGATGAACCATTGGTAGCATCATAACCCATTAATTGAGACTCTCATTTTAAGACCAATGTTGTATATTTAATTCATAATCGTGATGCATGTCCACATAGCACCCAATAATAATAATAATAATAATAATATAACAATAATAATAATAATAATAATAATAATAATAATATATAATTGAATATCAGACATATCTTCTTTGTACAGTGTCAGAATGGAGAATCATTTGCGGCATTGTGACCATGAGATTGTGGCAGATGTTTTGAAACCAATATCTGGTGTTTAATTCAGACTTGTAGGTGGGGCCCATGAATCAAAGTTCATGCGTTATGTAGTGAAATGATTCTTTTTCACCAAGTGTTCAATTTGGGAAATTTAATAGAATATACTGATCGTTTTTTCATTGGAATCATAACTGTATGATCTATTTGGGCATATGTGGACATTTTTGGAGGCATATCTATGGAATTATGTTTTTCCCATTTAGACAGGGGATGAGCATCATGATTTTATCAGGATTCCTTCAATGAAACATTATGTAGTACCGTTACATTTTTTTTTATAATTATGGGTCTAGAATGTTATGTGTTGGTGAGAAAACTACCCGAAAGTAGAGAGATACCATACACCGTGTGGTTCCCCTACAAGTTGTGTACCATCTTTTTAGGGAACATATATCTCTCATATCTCATTATTTTGGACTCATATTTTTCCTTGTGGGTTATATATACCCTCTATTTTAATACATTAACATTAAATCACTTTTTTGTAATACTTAAAACATTATAAAAATGGATTCCCAAAGACCGTATTATTTTAACGCCTTTGGAAACATGGAAACATAAACACCGGTACATGAATGAGATAAATTATGTCCCACAATTAACTTCATGACTAACACCCTTATTATACACGTCAAACATAATACATATCTTTATAACATGTGGGAAGGAAACATAAAATGCTATGATCTTAGATTCTCAGTAATGGTAAAAAAGGGAGAAATATAAGCATAATTAAGAGAATAAGAGTATGAGAACATGATCAAAAAAATTTAAGATCATTCCCTTCATATCAAAGATCATAAACATGAATCATGTCATAAATAATAGTAGTTCATAAGGCATGAATCATAAGGAAATAAATAATATAATCCATGAAATAATAACATAGAAATAAAACATGATATTGTGGAAGATACATAAGATTATATAATGATTTCTATAGAAGTCAAGGAATCACTTACATGGCCATCTTTTTGGACAAATTATTTTACTGATTTGGGTTTACACACTATTCTAGAACTATATTTCTGAACCGAGTTCACTCCTCATTGTATCCCTGTAATACTAAAATGAGTTTATTTCTCCCTCCAGCCCTGTAATATAGAACTGAGTTCATTTTTTGTTCCTACCATGTCTATCTCATGAGATATAAATATTTACCCTATTTATTATAGGTTTAAATAGGTCTCCCCCATATCATAATGAAATCATACATAATTGTTCCACAAAATCATAAACAATCATATAATAACTAATGAAATTAAATCGGTATCATAAACATGTGCAAAAATATAGGCTTCATAATCATCAATGAATAACATGTTAAAGGAAGTGGATTTTAAATACATATCACCCATGGAATAGAAATGGGTTTCATAAGAATAATTCAACAAAAACAAAAACCATTCACGAAATAATATGAAGGGAATATTCAGATCATTTACTATAAGTTAGTGAGTAACATAAATAGATGTCATCATAGATGGAAAATAAATTAGAAATATATTTTAAAAACATATCTTGAGGAAAATATCCTTTATTCATTGAAAATTATGATCTTTAAAACATAAAAACCTTTTGAAGATCATTTAATTACAAATAAACTTGAAATCTTATAAAGAAATATTCGAAAACTTTTTTGAAACCTTTTTCTTCTAAAACATATAAAGAGACCTTGAAAACATTTTGAAAACCATTTTCCATAAAAACATATAAAAGGAGCTTGAAAATGTTTTGAAAACCATTTCTTTTAAAATTATCTAAAAAATTATAAATAAGTATTGAATTCATTTTTAACACCATATTCCTTGAAAACTTATAAAATAAGATTGAATACATTTGGTAAACAATTTTCTTTGAAAACTTATAAAAGAGGCTTGAAAATTTTTTAAAAACAATTTCCTTGATAACATATAAAAGAAACAAGAATTTTTTTGAAGACTATTTCCCTTAAAAACATATAAATAAATCATGAAAAAAAATTTAAAACCATTTTACTTAAAAACATATAAAGTTATTTTAAAAAACATTTTGAAAAACACTTTCCCTAAAAAATACTCTGAGAACTTATAAATAAATATTGAAAACAGTTTGAAAACCATTTCTCTGAAAATTATTTTTAGAAATATTCTCAAAAAAATTATCCTTTTAAAAATTAAAATGACGCTTCATAGAAATGATGGTGTTTAAATTAGTACATTCTATATGAGGTAAAAAGAACAGTACTTCTTCATATTAAAAGGGATATAAAAATGACTAGTTCAAAAAGTGACTATAAGATTCTTTTGAAAACATTTGTAAAATTAAAAATAGAAAAAATTTATTTTAATGATTATATTATAATAGTATAATATTATTGGAAACAATTTTTAGAAAACATGGTTTGAAGGAATATAGATTTCTGACTGAAGAGAGGGTAATGTCGAGGTTTCTTAAAAACAATTTCTTAACTATATCATGTACCAAAGAGTGAAAAAATGGCCCCAATACATGAATAAATCATGAATAACATGAGTAGAGGAAAATTAATGAATGATTTTGAGATATTGATCATAATATTTCATCAAATTATGCATAAAGATAAACAATCTCGAAAAACTATGAGATTGTTTCAAAAAACTGTTACTACTTGGTAACTTTGAACCATAATAACCACGTAAGAAAATGAAATTACATGAATATTTAAATATCATGAAAATAAATACATTAAAGATATAAAATTTCAAAGGTATTATATACACCTCATGGGAAAATATAGGTGCAAAACATGGTATGTGTCTCAAAAGAAGGAAAATTGAGACAAAACTATTTTACCGATTTGGTATCTTTTAAAAACATTACACCATGAAATAAAGGCCATAGAATATATATCTAAATAACCATAAATATATTTATAATTATCATTTAATATATCCATTATAATTATACACACCACACAAAATGAATGGATGTTGAATAAATCATGTATTCTATGAAAATAATAAGTGAGATGAAATCCACTTACCTTGTGTCTTGACTCTCTTCGTACTAATAAAACAATAATTTATAACAAATTTAAGTTTTTTATGAATAATTTAAATAATCATATTTATATATCTAATATAATAAATGGTTTTATTATGACCTTATATTACCCCTTTGTTAACAATCTTATGTTAAGGTTTCACTTTGGGAAATATTCTCTCTATTCTATGCATGTGTCTTAATTTGTTATATATTTAGTCTGTATGCTTATATGATGATTTAAAGAATGTATAAAATGCTATAAATATCATGTACATTCAGTATATGTGTATTATAATAATATATAGAATATATAATTATTAATGGAATACATCGTTCATGGATAAAGTAAGTCATACGAACGCATAAACATTGTTTCTGTTTTTTTTGTCGAATTGAAAGAAAGTAAGAAAATTATATATATATATATATTGTAATTACATTAGAATTATTATATCATTTAATTTCACTAAAAGCATCTTTAATACATTCTACGTAGTTTGTGAATGAATCATAACACTTTGAGAGGTAGTAGTCCACACTTCCTCAAACGAAATTATCATATTTACAAAAAATGGAAATTATAAAGATATTTGTGGTAAAAGGATTAAATATGGTAAAATACATAATAATTATAATAAATAAAAAATATAAATATATTTCCCATCATAACGTACACCATGAGATTCTGTAAATGAAAAATGAATAATCACCATTTCGTGAGGCGATAGTTTTCCATACACGTGAATAGTATGTTTGTTACCCATTAGACGAATGTTTTTATACTTTTAGGAAGAAACATCATAGTATATTGAAGATAATATTTTTATTATAAAATAATGGAATAATAAGTGTTTAGGGGTATAGAATTGGAATAATATAAAAGAACCCAAAGATTAATGTTAGCTTTTATTTGGGTACTTCCTTTTAGTTTGAACCAAATGGATTCATTGAATTGATCTCTGAGCAAGGGAGGCTTCGAGGAGTAAAATATGGATGTTTAAGAGTTTATTGGGAAGATCATGACTAAACATAAGTGTTTTGAGATGTGTGAGGAAGTGGGAGGAGAGGATGACTTTTTTAGGGGAGGAGGAGTGACACTCTAGTAAATATTTGAAAAGAGAATTCCACTCATGTTTTTCATGTTGAAAGTGGATCCAATAGTGAAAAAAATCAATCTAATGGAGGATAAGCTCTTAATATGGCCATCCAATGGCTCTTCACACATGAGCATTATCCCATTTGGTTATGACTCTTCATGTGAATCCAAAAGGCCAAGGATCAAATCTAAGAAGAGGAATACTTCAAGGGCAATGTAGAAATACAGTAGCATTACTGTAGCAGGCAATGTAGCATGTACTGTTTGGTACTATAGTAGCTGGAAATATTAAAATTCGGACCACTAGATTGGTCTGGGATTTCTTCAGCCCTTCGGAACACCCATGATTTTGTGTCAATAAGGCTTTTGTACCACCACAAGGACTATGATCCACCTCAATGCCTATGGGAAATATTATATATAGAAACTAACTTGATAGATTCTACTTGGAACAAGCTCAATAGGGGGATTCAGAGTGAGGCACATTCTCTAGAGTAGAGCTATCAGATTTGGAATATTGAGAGGGTATGAAATTTTCCATCGGTACCAGGCTTATGAATCTCTTCATAGGATAGATAGCTAAAAAATCATGAAAAGGTGGAGATATAATCACGATTAAGAATCTGGGGAAGGGTGGTTTCAAGTAGTCATATTCTAGGATGAATTCTTCTAAGACCTTTGGGTTCTGTATTGTCACGAAGCCTACGAGCCATGTAAGGGTTCCCCTTAAACCCTTAAAAGAGTTATTATCAAAAATTAATAAGAATATAAGGATATATAGTTCCTCTTGTATGAGTTTCTAGGTCGTTTTGGGTCTAAAATTTAAGGTTTAGTCCGTAGTTAACCTTAATTTTACCTTAATTGATGTAATTAATTTTAATTAAATTAACTAATAATTTTGGTTACAAACTTATTTCATCTTATTATACATTATAAATTATGATTATTAAAAATATGTAATCTATTATTCCAAATTATAATCATATGCATGGAAAAAAGTATTTTAAAATTAATCTCGCTAATGGGACGACACCACAGGTTTTAATTTAAAAAATGATTAAAAGTTCGTTAAGTTTTTAGGTCCAATTTAAATATGAAATAAGATCTGATTAAATAAATTATATTAACTGATAAAAATATTATCTGATTAAACTTTGAAACTAATTTAAAATATAATTTATCCTTATAAATAAATTATATGAATAAACAGTTTTGGAATTAAAATTCAGCATTTTTCACTATTCACCAAAAAATGATGTTTCTCAGAAAAATACCAAAAATTCACCCTATGATAATTTCGGCATTCCAAATTAAAAAATAAATTTTAATTTACAAATTATATTTCAATTAGATTCTAAAATTATTATTTTTTGTTTTTTATAGAAGGACATGAAATGAAATTTATTTGTGAAAATATTATTTTAAAACATATAAGGACTTTACCAAAAAGAATATATTTTGTTATCAATATATTTTATTTAAAAAAAACCTTTATAAAAAATATTTTAAAAGTATTTATTATAATTCATATTAAAAAATTTAATTTCTAGGTTGTAACTATTTATTTTAATAATTATAACAATAAAATGATGTTTTTCAGAAACAATGTGTTTCGTGTAACATATGCCAAGTCAGTGTTGCATGTAGGATAAGAAAAGTCAGTTACTTGTTAAAGGAATGTTTAGTTTAGTGATTTAATAAAAAAAACTATTTTCTATGATGCATGAAATGCACAATATCATAATATTAAATTAATTTGAAAAAAAATTAACAATATCTCAAGGTGTTACATAAGTTATATATCTTGAATGTTTTCCATGTAGAATGAAATGGTGGAATTCATAGTGTCTTTTGATATTTTAAGTGATATTTTTTAGGCATTATGCTTCTTTAGGTGATGGTCGATGTTGACATTGACCGAGTAGGATCATCATAGAGTTTTAGATAGATATGTTACTCTACTATCATATTAGCGTATAAGTACTCAATCTATAGAGATAGTAATCCCCTATCACATCAGTGTGTGGGTAATCCATACTTTTTATGAAGATAATGATAGAACTCCCCATGTGGCATCAATGTGCGAGTCCTCTATCTGTGGAGATGATACTCTACTATCACATCCGGGTATAGCTTCTCTACACTCGTTGTATAGATAAATAAAAAATTCCCCTATGGAACTAGGGAAAAGGTCCTCTAACCGAGGAGATGGTACTCCATTATCATATCTGGATGTGGGTACTCCATACAAATTGTTCAGATATAGACAGTAGTCCCCAGTGGCACCGGGGTGTGGGTCCGGTATTCATGGATACAGTACTCCCCTATCTCATCTATGTGTGAGTCCTTCATACTCATTGTGAAGATATAGACCATAATCCCTTTTAGAACTAGGGTGTGGGTCCTCTATCTACCAAGTAGTACCCACCTGTTAGATTGGACAGAGGTCCACATGACACCAGAGTGGAACCCCTAACAAATCAGGGTGCAAATCTTCCATAGATACTTAATGATTGGAACACCCCCAACACACAAGGGTGTGAGTCCACTACTTGGGGATTGTGTCCCCTTGACTGTGTGACTTATTAGAGAGGTGTTTTACTCCACCTGGTTACTTCTTTTTACTGACACGGGAGATGTTGGGCATCATTGATGGACTTATGGAAAAGATGGAACACCTTTTCGGGGATGAGCTATAAGATGGAGATCTATTTCTGTCTTCTTTTGGTTTCATTGGTTGGATATATATATATATATCCATGTTTTAGGATTTTGTTACTATATTTCTATGGGTGGAAGAGACACAATGTGTAATCCACCAACACTACATATTGATCCCCCAATGGTTGGATGAGGTTACTCTCTTTCTTTGGGTTTATATTTTTACTATCCATTCCTATAGTATATCTTACTGATACCACTTCATCTATCATATAGTTTTATTGGTTTTGTTTATAATAACCTGATAAAACACTATTTTGTTGAATATTATATTGATAATAAATGAAATAATTTCCTCACATTGTGTTAAATATGTTTATTTATAAAATATTTGGGATTTGATCATTTATTTGAAAATTTGGTGAAAATTCTAGTTTTACCCTTAATAGTGCACTGTAGTATTTCAAAGATAAATATTTTTATATTTATTATTTGAATTTGAAATTTTGTAAAAGTGTTTCTAACTTAATGTTCTACAACTGTCATTTAGTACACTAGAGCTAAAGAGTGCATTTGTATGGAGTAAAAGGGCCATTAATCCAATGGTGGGATTGACTCGGCAGAATGGACATGGGTTCTGTATTTGGGCCATATATTCTTCATCAGGGCTTAGATTGAGCCCAAAGTGTGAGGAAATATCGGGGCCATGATTTAGCACAAATCATCCTTCTGGAATGCCGGTCAATTCACGCATGTGGGAGGTCAAATTGTCGGTTAAAGTGGGAAGAAAATATTTGGCCGAATTTCAACATTCACACTTGAAACCACTTGTAACCTATCCTCCCCTACCCTCTATAAATTGGAGTTTTTATCATTTGGAGGGGGTTGGGACGTGAATTAGGAGATTTTAGGCAGAGGAGAATTTGTTTCACCCAAATTCTCCAACCATTTTAAGAGGGGTACCTCTTGAAGCAAGGATCCCCTCATCGAAGCCTCCTTCTCTTCTTCATTTTGTAATGTTTTCATTTGTGTAATAAAATTATTTGTTCTTATTTTATTTCTTTTCTTTTATTACTTTTTGTTTAAATTTATTCTTCTATTAATCTTCCTAATTGTTTTGGAATTATTGAGTAGAATCTTTATTGGGTTATGCCCATTATAAACCTTTGCACATGCAAAATGCTTCTACGATGATTACGACACCCATGGAAGAGTAGTCTTTTAGTAATTGATCTACCTCTCACCTTATTCATTAATTTATTTTGAATCAATGATTTAATGTAATTTACTAAATATGATCTATTAATTGAGTTTTCAATTTAAATTAAACTAAGCAAGCAATTGAACATTAAACACAAAACGCGCGAGGTCGGTATTTGTGTGAATTGTGAGAGCGTAATCTTAATCGGTAATACAAGACCACACGGGATCAATTTGTAGAGTTCAAATACAATCCCTAAACTCAATTAATCCTAATTTCTATAGTGGTTATGTGCCTTCATTTATCACTGACCATAATCTAATCTTAGAACATCAATCAAAGCAGGGGGTTGCGATTGCATGTTCTGAATTTCTCCTTGGGTTAAATTCACTTCATCTTCGTGGTAAAGTTAGTTCTCGTAGGGTTCGGGATTTAACAAATTAAGGGATCATAATTAAGTGAATGTTAATTTAAATTATAATGATTAATAATATAGTGAATAGGTATAGTTATATCGATTACGACTTTTAAAATATTTTCTAAAAAAAATCTTCTTGTTGTGTCTTTTTAATCAAACATCATTTCAAAATTAAAAACAAAAAATTCAATCTTCTTCAAAAAAAATTCTTCTAGATCTATAAAATATAAAAAAACCCCATACATTATATTATTATTTTTATTCTCTTTTATTTTATTTTTATAATACCTCTAAGAAGTTGTTTTAATTTACTTCCTCCTTTGAGAGACGACCTTGGTCAGCCACTCTGCTGCACCTAATTACCCCAAAATCACACTAATCATTTGAGGAAACCCATGACAGCGCTCTTTCAAATTGGAACCGTTGCTGTGGAGGCAAGTAATTATTTCAACCAATTAGAGGTATTTATTTTGTTTTACATTTTATTCTCTTCCTCTCTTCTTTCTTCCGTCTTTACCCAATCTGATTTTTTTACTTCTTTTATTTACTTCTACTTATTTTTAGACCATCAACTCAAACTTCTAATTTTTATTTTACTGTGGTAAACTTTCTTTCTTTTCATTTTTATTTGATCTATGACACAAACTAATCCCGAAGATCTCTTATATCTTGACCCTGAGATTGAACGCAACCTTAGGGCACAAATCAGACACTCTCGGTGTACGAGAAGTTTCAATATTCAACCAGTTGGTGAATTCCTCTCCTCTGGAAACATTGTAATTGGAAGTTATTCAAATTCAAACATAAAAAAAAGAACCAATGGCTAAAAATAATGGAAATGAACTTAATATAACCATTCTAGAATTGGCTACACCTGATATTAACTATCATCCAAATTGTATTGCATACCCAAATCTCGAATCGGACTTTGAACTGAAATCTGGGTTAATTCACTTACGTCAAAAGTTTCATGTCCTCTCTGGTGAGGATCCCAATAAAATTTTGAAAGAATTTCATGTGGTTTTCTCAACTTTAAAACCAAGAAATGTTTCTTAAGATCAAATCAAATTAAGAGCATTCCCATTCTCACTTGATGGAGCTACAAAAGATTGGATGTATTATTTTCAACTTGAAGATGTAACATGTTGGAATGATTTGAAACATCTTTTCTTGCAAAGATTTTTTCCAGCATCAAGGACCACATCCATTCGAAAGGAGATATCGGGGATCAAACAAGCCCAAGGGGAGTCAATGTATGAGTATTGGGAGAGTTTCTAGAAGTTGTGTGCAAACTGTCCACATCACCAAATCAGTGAGCAAATCCTCATTTAGTACATCTATGAAGGACTCACACCCATGGAGAGGATCATGGTGGATGCTGCAGCTGGAGGAGCATTGGTGGACAAGACACCAGCAGCCGCACGTTCTTTGATCGACAAGATGGCCCAAAACTCCCAACAATTTGGTGATCGAGGTACACCACATATCAGGGGAGTACATCAGGTAAGTCCTTCTCTTGAAAGTCATTTGATTGATACTAAGTTGTAAGAATTGACCACTATCGTGAGGAAAATTTCTTTGGCACAAAAGACATCTCTACCCCCTCCTTCAAGGCCTTGTGGTATTTTAACTGATACAAGCCACCGAACTGACTTTTTCCCACAACTCCAAGAAACAGAAGATTGCGCAGCAGCATTCCCAGGGAGACCATTTCAGCAGCAACAACAAACATATTCCCAAAAGAAGTTTGATTCATTTGCTCCAACATAGAACCAAGGGTGGAAAGATTAGTCAGACATGAGGTATGGCTCTAGACAACAACAAAGGCCACCCTTTCAACAAAACTTCCAGCAGCCTCCGCATTACCAGCAGGGTTTCCAACAACCCCAAAGGAGATTCAAAGCTCAAAAATCAACGAGTCAGCAACAAGGGAATATCAAACACAAGGTAGACTCTAACAATGATGATATTTTTAAACAAATTGTTCTTAATCAATAGAATGAGCTGAAGAGTCAAGGTTCGGAGCTGAGAGAGTTGAAGACTCAATTGAGTCAGATTTCCACCGCCCTCCAAGAAATTGTGAGTAAGAAATTTTGGAAATCTACCTTCCCAACCCACTCCAAATCCAAAGGGGAATGTCAGTGCCATCACATTGAGAAGTGGGAAGCAAATGAACAATACATCTGTACCTACCATTCCACCGGGATTCACCTCAACTCCGGAGAAGCCGCATTCCAAACCAACTGATGAGCAATCCAAGGAGAAAGATAAAGGTAAGAAAAATATTGATGATGTTCAATCTAAACCCCTTCCTTTTCCCAATAGGGTTGTTCAAACCAAGAATATGGCTGAAGAAGCAATGAAAAAGGAGGTTTTGGACACATTCAAGCGTGTGGAGATCAACATTCCTCTACTTGAAGCCATTAAGCAAATCCCAAGGTATGAAAAATTCTTAAAAGAAATCTGCACCAATCGAAGAGGGCTCAAGGGAAATGAGAGGATCAACCTTGGAAGGAATGTCTCAACACTCATTTCACCAACTCTATCAATTCCAACAACTTTCAAGGATCCAGGGACATTCACTATCCCATGCACCATAGGGGAGTTTCACTTTTCTGATGCACTTTGTGATTTAGGTGCTTCCACAAATGTGATTCCTCACTCTGTATTCTCCTCCTTATAGGTTTGTGAGTTGAAGCCGACAAGAGTAGTGGTGCAGTTGGTGAACAGAGCTACGGTATATCCAGCGGGAGTTCTTGAGGATGTACTTGTTCGGGTAAGAGACATGATCTTTCCAATAGACTTATATGTGCTTAACATGGAGGAAGATCAGGTAAGTTCTCATGCCCCCATTATCTTAGGTAGGCCCTTCCTCAAAACTGAAAAAACTATCATAAATGTCAATGAGGGTACACTTTCCATGGAATTTGGGGATGAAGTTGTGATATTTAATGTTATGGATTCCATGAAGTACCCCTAAGAGGACCATTCTGCTTTTGTTATCTCCCATTTTAAACCACCAAATAAAAACTCCATAGAATTTGATTGTCCTATGCTTAGGGAGATTATGAGTATTGGTTCGATTTTGATGTCTAAGAGCACTTCCACACATGTTGCTGATACACAATCCTCTCTTGGATTTGATTTTTTTGTGGATTCATATTCTGATTTTGATCATGTTCACTCTGATTATGAAATGGATGTTGAGTATGTTGATGGATTTGATGCTTTATTCTCTGATTTTGATGTTGTCTATTCTGATACTGATGCTCTTTGTGCACATATTTCAGTTCCTTCAATGTCTCCATCCATACTACACCCTCCTTCATTAGAACTCAAGCCATTGCCACCAAATCTAAAATACTCATACTTGTTGAGTGGTGAGAGATTACCTATTGTCATTGCTAACAATCTCCCTTTTGAACATGACTAAAATCTTTTGAATATTTTGAGGGAGAGCATCAGGGCGATTGGGTGGACCTTGGCTGAAATATCAGGTATTAGCCCCTCCATTTGCATGCATAGGATTCTCGTGGAGGATGGGGCTAAACCGGTGAGACAACCACAAAGGAGACCCAATCCCACCCTCCTGGAAGTTGTTAAAAAAGAGGTTGATAAATTGCCCGAGGAAGGTATAATCTTTCCCATTTCAAATTCTCAGGGGGTATTTCCTATTCAGGCTGTGCCTAAGAAGAGTGGTGTTACTGTTGTTAAAAACGAGAAAGATGAGTTAGTTCCAATGAGGGTGCAAAACAGTTGGTGTGTGTGTATTGATTATAGGAAACTAAATCAGTCCACTCGCAAGGACCATTTCCCCCTCCCATTTATTGATCATATGCTTGAGAGACTAGCTGGGAAGACACACTATTCTTTCTTGGATGGATTTTCTAGATATTTTCAGGTTCCTATAGCTCCAGAGGATCAGGAGAAGACTACATTCACCTATCCCTTTGGCACATTTGCCTACCGGAGGATGCCATTTGGACATTGCAACGCCCCATGTACCTTCTAGAGATGCATGGTGAGTATTTTTTATGATTTTATTGAGACCTACATGGAGGTATTTATGGATGATTTTACAGTTTATGGATCCTCATTTGATGAATGTCTCTCTAGTTTGGGTGATGTGTTGCATCATTGAATTGAGAAGAATCTGGTCTTAAATTTTGAAAAATGTCATTTCATGGTCAAAAAGGGAATTGTCTTAGGTCATATAGTCTCACAACATGGCATTGAAGTTGATAAATCTAAGGTAGACATTATTTCATCCCTGCCATTTCCTACATGTGTGCGTGATGTTCGATCATTCCTTGGACATGTTGGATTTTATCGACGCTTCATCAGATATTTTAGTAAGATCGCTCTACCCTTATCTCAATTGCTTCAAAAAGATATTGACTTCAATTTTGATGATTTGTGCAAGGTATCATTTGATGAGCTAAAACAACGTCTGACCACTCCACCTATCATACAGCCCCCACGGTGGGAGATTTTTTTTGAGCTTATGTGTGATGCCTCCAACTTCGCGGTTGGAGCTGTCTTATCTCAGAGGGAGGAAGGACATTCACATGTGATTGCCTATGCATCAGGGACATTGGATTCAGCCCAATCAAACTACACTACCACAGAAAAGGAGTTTCTTGCTGTCATATTTACTTTAGATAAATTCCGTTCATATTTATTGGGCTCTAAAGTAGTTGTTTTTTCTGACCATGCCGCTTTGCGGTACCTCCTAAAGAAGCCAGATGCAAAGCCACGACTTATCCGTTGGATTCTCCTTCTTCAAGAGATTGACCTTGAGATAAAGGAAAAGAAGGGGTCAGAGAATTTGGTGGCAGACCACATGAGTAGGCTTACTCACACACTAGAGGATGACACCTTGGACCAGGTACCACTTTGGGACACTTTTCCCGATGAGCATCTTTATTCCATCTAAGGTATGCATCCTTGGTATTCTGATTTAGTGAACTACCTTGTTTCCTATGAAATACTTGCAAATTTAAAGAAACATCAACTCCAAAAATTAAAAAGTGAGTCTAGGTTTTATGTGTGGGATGATCCTTACCTCTAGCGCATGTGTAGTGACCAAGTCATTAGGAGGTGTGTTCCTGATCATGAGTTTGAGTCTGTTTTGAAATTCTGTCATACACTTGCATGTGGTGGACACTTTGGACCCCAACGGACATCTAGGAAAGTTTTAGACTCTAGATTATATTAGCCTAGTTTATTCCATGATGCCCTTGTGTTTTGTAAGTCATGCTCTCGTTGCCAACACACTGGGAATATTTCTAGGAGACATGAGATGCCCCAACAACCCATACTATTCTGTGATATTTTTGATGTGTGGGGCATTGATTTTATGGGTCCTTTTCTAAGTTCATATGGTTTCTTTTATATTTTGGTTACTGTTGATTATGTGAGCAAATGGGTGGAGGCTAAGGCCACTAGGACTGATGATTCTCATGTTGTTGTGGACTTTTTCAAAGCACATATTATTTGCAGGTTTGGAGTACCAAAGGCCATCATCAGTGACCAAGGGACACACTTTTTCAATAGGAATTTTTCTTCCCTCCTTCAAAAGTATGGGGTGACAGAAAAAACATCAACACCATACTACCCCCAAACAAATGGTCAGGCTGAGGTTTCAAATTGTGAGTTGAAACAAATTTTGGAGAAAACTGTGCAGCCAAATAGGAAGGATTGGAGCAAGCACTTGGATGATGCATTGTGGGCTTATAGAACAGCATACAAGACCCCCATTGGTATGTCCCCATTTCAGATTGTTTTTGGGAAAGCGTGCCATCTCCCAGTGGAAGTCAAGCATCGGGCATATTGGGCTATAAAGAAATGTAACGTGGATTTGGCCTAAGATGGAATTCAAAGGAAGTTGCAAATTCAAGAGCTTGAGGAGATTCAACTTTCATCATATGAAAACTCAAGGCTCTATAAGGAATGATCAAAATCATCTCATGATAGAATGATCCAACAAAGGGAGTTTCATGTTGGAGAGAAATTCCTTCTCTACAGTTCACGACAGAAGTTGATGCCTAGTAAGTTGCGTTCCAGATGGTTATGTCCTTATATTGTATCTAATGTTTTTCCTTATGGTACAGTGGAGATCACACAAGAGGACACTAGAAGGAGATTTACAGTCATTGGGAAATGTTTGAAGAGATACATTGAGGGACATCCTACTGATGTAGTTGATTTTATCACACTGCATGACCCCATCATCACTTGAGCACATCAGGCTATTCCCAACCCTTTCACTTTTATATTATTTTTCCTATTTAGAAATTCTGCATTTCATGTGCATATATCCTCTCATGGGTTCACATTGAGTAAAATGAAATATTTTATGTGTGGGGGAGGGAACCTTTTAGTTCAGTAATTTCAATTGTTTTCCTGTTTAAAAAAAACCAATTTTTTTTTGTGTTTTTCAAATTTTGTGTGTTTATTTTAAAATTTTCTGTGTTTTTTGAAACTTTTGTGCTAAAATGATTCTCATCATCATTTTTAAATCCATATCAATAAGTGAAACAATTTACCCCTTGAAATTAAGCTTAAATGAATGCTGAAATGACTTTGTTTCACATTCAAATATTTAGTAATTTCCTGAAAAGTACGCTGAATTTTGAATCCCATGCCACATATCACTGTCTTTATATTTGAAATCACTTTCCTGTGAGGCTTATAAACCATTATTTTCATATTCTTTACATTCACCTCACTTCTTTAGAGAACCAAACTATGCTTGATTTAACCAGAATTTGATCTATTCCTGTCAAAACACGAGGGTTTGAGGTACTTATGTTTAAATGATTGAGGCATTTGTTTGGTATTAAAGCCCATATTTCAAAGAATACTTTTTTATAATGTCCTACCTTGAATATTTAATCCTTGTATCCCTTATAATCCATGCACAACCTATTAGGTTAGCCACATTACAAGCCAATTTTCCCTATCCAACCAACTCTTGAAGTGAAATTGCATAATCTAGTTGAGCTTAAGTGTGGGGGAATATATCTTGTGTTGTGCCACCACATTATGTGATACTTTGGGTGAAAAATTAAATTCTGAAGAGATGTGTTTTCTACTGAAGAAATCCATTATATTGAAAGCTTTTCCTTTTCTGGAGATTTCATGACAAGTGAATCTGTGCCTTTTCTGGAGCTTCTAATTGAGGTGGAAAGCTGTGCCCATCTAAATCTTTCAAGAAAATAATGTTTAAGAAGATTGACATTTTTTATGCTGAAATGATGAATGGTGTAAACTTTTCATGAATTCTCATGATGATGGAGCTGAATTGATACTATGGAGATTGAGGAGAAGACCATTTTTAAGTGAAAATTAGATTAATGTAATTTTTCTTGAAAAGAGTCAAGCCCTCCTCATTCAACCTCAGAGTTTTTCACATCTTAATCCTACCAACCGAAAGCCACAGAACAACCATAAAAATTCCTCATGATAAACATATGTCTTTGACTCACATCGGGTAGCGATTTAGGAATCTATCAAGCATATGGTGACCCTTGTATGAGTTTGGATGAGAAAGACATTGCAAAAAATTGATATTTTAGTGATGATAGAAAATTCAAGCGAGGTAAGTGTTTTGTGCATGGAGGATAAATGAAGTGGAAATATATTTAATGATATAAATGGAGAACTTGAAATAATGTTTTTTATGAGGCATGATATCTTTTGATTCTTGGTGTAAAATTGATTGATCTCAGGGATATGTGTTTTAAAATTGGTTTTGATTTGATATTGATGTTTACTTGATATGAGATTTTGCTCAGGAGTGCAAAAGGGTAAGTGTGGGGGAGTTGATAAAACAATATTTTGTTGAATACTTTATTGATAATAAATGAAATAATTTCCTCACATTGTGTTAAATATGTTTATTTATAAAATATTTGGGATTTGATCATTCATTTGAAAATTTGGTGAAAATTCCAGTTTCACCCTTAATAGTACACTATAGTATTTCGAAGATAAATATTTTTATATTTATTATTTGAATTTTCAATTTTGTAACAATGTTCCTAACTTAAATTTATACAACTTTAATTCAGGACACTAGAGCTAAAGAGTGCATATGGATGGAGTAAAGGGGCCATTAATCCAATGGTGGGATGGACTCGGCAGAATGGACATTGGTTCTATATTTGGGCCATATATTCTTCATCAGGGCTTGGATTGAGCCCCGATTTTGAGGAAAGCTCGGGGACATGATTTGGCACAAATAATACTTCTGAAAGGCCGGTCAATTCACGTGGTTTGGAGGTCAAATTGGCGGTGGAATTGAGAATAAAATATTTGGCCGAATTTCCACATTCACACTTGAAACCACTTGTAACCTCTCCTCCCCTCCCCTCTATAAATTGGAGTTTTTATCATTTTGAGGGGGTTGGGACGTGAATTAGGAGATTGGAGGCAGAGGAGAATTTGTTTCAACCAAATTCTCCAACCACTGTAAGAGTGGTATCTCTTGAAGCAAGGATCCCCTCATCGAAGCCTCCTTCTCTTCTTCATTTTGTAATGTTTTCATTTGTGTAATAAACTTCTTTGTTCATATTTTATTTCTTCTCTTTTATTCTATTTTGTTTAAATTTCTTCTTCTATTAATCTTCCTAATTGGTTTGGAATTCTTGAGTAGAAGCATTATTGAGTTATGCCCATTATAAACCTTTGCACATGCAAAACGCTTCTACGATGATTACGCCACCCATGGAAGAGTAGTCTTTTAGTAATCGATCTACCTCTCACCTTCTTCATTAATTTATTTTGAATCAATTATCTAATGTAATTCACTAAATATGATCTATTAATTGAGTTTTCAATTTAAATTAAACTAATAAATAAATTTAACAATAAACACAAAACACGCGAGGTCGGGATTTGTGTGAATTGTGAGAGCGTAATCTTAATCGGTAATACAAGACCACACGGGATCAATTTGTAGAGTTAAAATAAAATCCCTAAACTCAATTAATCCTCATTTCTAGAGTGGTTATGTGCCTTAATTTATCACTGAACATAAGCTAATCTTAGAACATCAATCAAATAAGGGTGTTGTGATTGCATGTTCCGAAGTTCGCCTAGGGTTAAATTCACTTCATCTTCGTGGTAAAGTTAATTCTCATAGGGTTCGACATTTAACAAATTAAGGGATCATAATTAAGTGAATGTTAATTTAAATTATAATGATTAATAATATATTGAATAAGTAGAGTTAGATCGATTACGCCTTTTAAAATATTTTCTAAAAAAACATCTTCTTGTTGTTTCTTTTTAATCAAACATCATTTCAAAATTAAAAACAAAAAAAATGCAATCTTCTTCCAGAAAACTTCTTCTAGATATATAAACTATAAAAAACCCCCATCCATTGAATTAGTGTTTTTATTCTCTTTTATTTTATTTTTAGAATACCTCTAAGAAGTTGTTTTAATTCACTTACTCCTTTGAGAGACGACCTTGGTCAGCCACTCTACTGCACCTAAGTACCCCAAAATCACACTAATCATTTGAGGCACCCACGACAGTGCTCTTTCATAACCCATTCATGGGATTTTCCTACACATTTGATCTCTTATGAATATGAACGACATGTTGATGATGATTATAGAGGATCTTAGTGATACTCGGTGTAATGGACCATATACAGTGGTCACATCTTGGAGATAAGGACTAGTCTCTCTCATCATTGTAATTCCCGGTTTTTTAGTAACAACATCTTTTTTTGGGGAATGAAAATTTTCCCCTTTTCTTTTATTTTTCACGGTCATACTCTTGTGAACCCTAGATGTTTTCACTTTAATGGTTATATTATAGATATTTTATCTTTTTATTTATATTCCTTTGCACTTCTACATTGATATGTTCGTGTGTGTGTGCATACATATATGTTAAGAAAATGCATCCCATATTCGTTATTCCTCTAGTTCCTGTCACCACCCCCTAACCTTTTGTGGAAGTATTGGGGTAGTTACTAATCGATCCCCATTGGGTCAAGTCATGAAAAACTATTATTAGAGAAATTCATTCTTTGGATGAGTTCCCCTTATAAGGATTTAGTTACGATTTAGGGAAACCATGTAAAATCTCTTTTATTGTGGAATTCAGGTTTGAGAATCTAGTGTTAGTGTGGCATTTGATGTATCCATTCACTATGACCTGGACTACCTACTTGTCATCTCCGCATACCAAGATAATGGTTTCATGAATCAATTGTATATGAATCATATAGGATTGAGTCTTTTGGATTTCCTTCTTAATTAAACTCCCTATTATATATATATATACGATCATTTTTTCGAGGTACATCTTGATAACTTTCCAGATGCCTCCACAAATTTATCTTGCACAGTTATAGATATCTGGATCACGACAACGATCTGATGAGAGATGAGGCCTCAGTTTATGGTCCATCACGTGGGATCTCTCCTCCAAGATGTATGGTAGTAGAACCCCTACTTATCAAGAACTATATTATACCAACATATTAGGATGAGGACACACATAGTCTTAGTGTACTTCATGAGTTCTAGTTCTATAGGAAGATTAGGTTCTATGATGATCCAAATCCTCATGAAGTAGAACATTGGCTTGATTTAGTGATTTGAGTTCCCATACTTGTGTGGATCCCGACCTATCAAATTATTTCCCTTTCAACATGTTCTTTTTAAATATCCTCAATTGGTTTTGATGGTACCAGTAGATGTCGCACCCTTGGTGAGTGTGCTTTGCAGATTCTAGATATAGAGATCTCCCTTGTTTCCCGTTGAGCTAGACTCCCTTCTCAAGTGGTTGAGATCGGGATAGATCCTATGGTTTGGATATTATTCTCAGATAAGACCCCTTGTTGTGGTGGTCCTCACTATAGTACCTCTAAAATAATATAATGGGAATTGATGAATCCCTGTGATTGATATTTTTATCATATCTTTAGACATGCAAGAAAGTGGGGTAGTTACCCCACCGATATATGTTTTTGTGATGAAATTTAAAAATGTGATGGAGAGTTAGTGTTCTCCCAAAGAATATAGTGTCAAAGTGTGGTGCATGAGTCCCTTTTACTTGTTTGTACGAGACAGGTTGGTGTAATGAGGTGTCAGCACATGCCTTGATTGAAGTGAGTAGGCAAGAAAGGGAAAGGACGAGCTTCCAGCATAAGGGGTTTCTAATCGGGAAGCATGGGTGTGGTTCAAGATATCACCTATGTATCAATTGATCCAAATTTAGTTTAAAGAACAAAGTCAAAAACCACATTTCTCAAGATGAATCCCATGTTTGAGACCTTGAGATACCTTTAGAGGCCCTTTTTGATTGACCCTTGTATTGGAGGCTCCTACAGAGAGGATTATTGATCGCACCTTTCTACCGATGGGGAGACCTTAATCTTCTAGGAGAGAGAGACTCACAAAAAATATTTCTATAGATGTAGTGAGAACCAAATAATTTATCATCTATATAGACAATTCATAACCACCCATACATAGATAATATCTACCAGGGAGTACAGTAGTGATTTTGTGTTGTGGGATAGATTTTCCCCATTAATAAGAAGTGATCCCAGAGAAGGGTAGGACGAGCTCATTCACATGAGGTTATAGCCTCTTACTAATTAATTGAATAAAATTATACTTAGAGAATAAAATTATATGATATATCTATTTTCTATAATGGTGGAGGTGTATTAGGGTGTCCATCCTGAAGATTCACTGGTTTTACCTCACCACCGGGAGATTTCATTCTGCATGGACATTCAATATGGATGACCAAATATATTCTCTATCATATTGAATGACCCCTTGTAGCTTTGAGATTGGTATGTGTAGTTGGAGGAGTCTATAGAGAGGTGACATCATAAGACCCATTTTTTATGAGAATCCCTATGTTTTTCACATAAGTGGGGGATAATATCTTGATGTTAGTTTTGGATTGATGTCGTATGTTCCAGGTGACTATCTGGGAGGAGTATCCACACCTTAAAATCTATGACCTCTTCACCTAGTGGATAAAGGTGAATAGAATATAACATTGAACTTAGGATGGGTTATCACCCATTCATGTTTTGAGAGGTGGATGTACTACATGTGGATTTCTAGAGCTGGTGTGGCTATTTTGAGTTCTTGGGGATACATTTTGGCATGTTGAACGCCCCAGTAGAGTGCAGAAGGCTATGAGCCAGATCCTTATCCTTTATTAACTAGGATCATGATAGACTTTTGTGATGGTAACCTCATTCCATCAATGGTATATTTGGAGCACACAAGACATAAGATAATGGTGTTAAAGAGTCTATGGGAGTGTATTAGTATGGTAGTTATCATGGAGTAATTTATATATTTTAAGGCTAAATTGTCAGGAAATGTCTTCTCAAACATATAAGTGATATTGGATACTATATAGGTTAACTTGACATGAGTTTGAGGGCCACCCATGGCATGGACGTGGCATAAATTGCTCACAGTGAGGTTTTCCATCCACTGTTGTCAAGTGAGGTGATAGAGCAGTTTAACTCTTTTTAGTTAGACCAGGTTCGTGGTTCTTTCAACATACCACATCTAAGGAGGTATTTCCATTAATTATTATACGATAACAACTTGGGTATGTTGGGTTGTGAGAGTGGAGTTTCCGTTTTCAATGATCCAATGCTGTTGAGAACTGACAGAGAAATAAAATTCACGAGTATGTGTTTTCCTTGGGTTTGTATTTTTTGGTAGCATGGGAAACCATCAAGGGATACCATTGGAGTGGGAGATGCTATAGAGATCTCAGTATCCCCCCTTCTACATAGTTTGTGATTTTTAAGGATTAAAATATTTAAATAATGGAATAATTTAGAGACACTATGTTTTCCTTTTAAGACTTTCAAATATTTCTAGAAATATTTTTAGAGTTAGGTATTAAGACGATGCATGATTCCAAGGCCCAGTGATCCTAGAATAAATTTAATAAAAATATAAAATATATTTCATATTACTCATGTGTGGTTTTCTTGAAAACGTGTAAAATCTTATGAATGGAGTCTCATATCTTTAATTTGAGATCATAGATGTATCCAGATTATTGGGTTAACCCTAGGAGCGACCTAAAGATGGTCCAAACGAGACATTCAGATGAGGCAACCATTGGATGGCACACTACAAAAATTAATTAATTAAATTAGATTTTTTTAATAATCCTAACCCTATTAACTCACAAAATGTTAATCAGATGGGAAATCTAAGACCAACATTGAGGCCAAATGTGGTTTTTACCCTTGGTGGGACATATCCTTGGTCGATGTTTGGTGTTTGGCTTGAGCACCAACGTTGGTGAAATAATTAAATAAATTGAAATATTTATTTAATTATTTTATTATAGAGGATAACCTAAAACATTTCTATAAATGTGTCATTATAAATTTCCACCAGGGAAAGACACATAACCAAGAGAGGTTTTTCATAGAAGCTCTGATGATATTTTTTGGTGGATCAATATCGGGCGATGCCCGATGATCGGATTGAGGTCAATGAAAAGGTATAAGATGCAAAAGATCAAGTAACTCATTATCAGATGTGTTATTAACCAAATATTGATCTATAATTTAGGATCGAATCATCATTTGTTGTTTCCACCATTATGATTAAAATATTGGGAATGAAAAAATCTATTTTCTTTGATATATGTTTAAATAAAACTACACATGATCCTCTGTATCGAAATAAATTAGTGTTTGAATTTATTTCTTATCAAGGCCTTCATTATCATGTTCCTTTCTGATATATAAAATATTTTGCCAAGAATATTTTTCCAATTTTTTTATCACATATTTTATTGGTTCTTTTTCCCCATCATTATTTGTAATCTTCATCATTGGACCATGGGGTCATGATTCAACATTGTTGGGGTGGGTTCTAGTGTGATCAGATCCTCATATTCATTGTGGTTGCATGAGTGACATGTTAATTGATGATTTGTGGATGGATTGATAAATGGAAGGGATCGAGTTTTTTGAATAGATCAGATTAGTACTGCATGTGTGGGTATGCATTTGAGGATTTGATCAGAGGTGGTTTAGGTTCAAATCGATGATCTATGTTTTTTCTAATTGATGTGTGGTGATGACATGTGAGGGGGAAATATTTTTTTTCTAGAGGAGGTTATTCATGGGGTATCATGGAAGAGGTTTCTCAGCATGGATTAGATGGTGGATAGACTTAAATATTTGATAATGTTGTCAGATGTGGTCAACATGGTGGGTATTATTATTTTTAATTATATGACTATCATAAAAAAATGTGTGTGCGGTTAATTAAATTAAATGGATTTAATTCTTTATGAGGGAATTAATTATGGAAATGGGCTATGGAACCTATACAAGGGGAATGATGGATTCAATATACCTTATATTTATATTGTTCATATTAATATGAATTTAAAAGGACTTAAAAAAAATTAAAAAATACACCAAGAGGAGAAGAGGTGTGGCCCTAGTGATTGGTGAGTAAGAGAGGAAGGAATTTATGCATAAGAAGAGGTTTTGCATTTAATTCGATTAAAATAAATAAATTTGAATAAATGAAGAGGATGCCTTGATGGTGAGTATAGATTTCATACAAAAAGCAGGGGGAGGGTTTTAGCATGTCTCCCTTAAATTTGAATAAGGTTTCAATAATAATAATAATAATAAATAATAATTATTATTATTTATTCATGTTATTGAAACCTTAATCTGACATTTACTTTTTTCATACGATGTTAGATTGATGAAATTTCAGCACCTTTGTAACCCTTTATTTGGGATAGTAATTTTAAGGCCAATGATATATATTTAATTTGGTCTTGCGGTGAATTTCCACGAGGCACCCAATATTATTATTAATAATATTTTTATAGAATATAATATTTAAAATTTCATCTCTATAGGGTGTCATAATGATGAATGGTTTATAGAATTGTAATCCAGATATTGAGAGTTACATTTGAGACCGATATTGGGGGTTTAATTCAGACTTGTGGATGGGTCCACAAAGCACCATTTGTGCGTTATGTGGTGAAATGTGACTTTTTCACCAGCTATCGGATTTGGGGAATTGAATAACCTATCCGAATATTTTTTTCATGGGGATAAAAATGGTATGATTTTTTTGGATATACGTATCCATTTTTAGAGACATATTAGGGAAATTACATATTTTCCCTTCAGACCGACGATGAGCCTCATGTGTTTGGAAGAATTTTGGTCATGACAAGTCATTTAGTACACTTACACACTATATAGGACTATATAGAGAGAATTTTATGTGTTGGAGAGGATACAACATTGCATCAGAGTAGGACCACATGTCATGTGGGTACCCCATATTTCATATACCACCTTTTAAGGGAAATTGTATATCTCACACATCCTTTGTTTGGAGTGAAATTTTGGTATGCGAGTAGCCTATCTTGAATGTATTTCTGTATAGAATACAATGGTGGCCTTAATAGTGTATTTTGAGATATGGTGGAATTTTTTCCAGGTGTGAATATTATTTAGGTGACACTCAAAAATGACAGTGATCAAGAAGTTCCATCAAAGAGTTTGAGTTCCGGATGGTACTATGTTGTCGTATTAGAATGTAGGTCCTCTATCCATTGATACGACACACCCCTATTACATCAGGGTGAATGTACTCTATATGTATTGTGAAGATATATACAACAATACCCTATGGCACTAGGTCATGGGTCCTCTATCCTTGCAGACAGTACACCCCTATTGCATTATTGTGTGGGTCCTCCATACTCATGAAGAGAGAGACGATAATACCATGTGGAACTAGGGCACATGTCCTCTATCCCTTGATATGATACTCACCTGTCACATCAGGGTGGAGTCCCTTCAGACTCATTTTGAAAATAGATACATCACTTCCATGTGGAATCACGAGGTGGATCCTCTATCTACTAAGTCATACCCCCGTCAGATAGGGTGCACGTCCTCATAATAGTAGAGAGGAACCACCCTGACGCATTAGTTTTCATGTCCTATATGGATATTTATTGGGTGCAACCCCCCTGATACACTATTTAATGATTCCTCTAAATAGTTATTGTTCCTCCTCGATTGTGGGATGTAGTGGAGAGGTGTGGGTCCCCACAAGGTTAACTCTTTATACTAACGCACAAGATGTTGGGAATCGTTGATGGACTTATGGAACTGATGGAAATTGTTTCCTAGTATGTGTTGTGAGATATAGATCCCCATATATATCACTTGAGTTTCTTTGGTTGAGAACACACACACACACACACACACACATGTATCCATATTGTTGTATTTTCTTACTTTATTTCTAAGGGTGGAAGAGTCACGATGTGTAGTCGACCTATATGACGCGTTGAGCCCCCTATTGTTGGTTAAATTTTCTCTCTTTCATTGAGTTGATCTTTTTACTGTCTATTATATAATATATATTACTACTACCATTCAACTTTTGGGGTGTCCTATTGTGTATGTATATACTCACCACAACATGGGATTTTCTCACACGTGTCATGTCTTATGAAGATGATAGATAGGTCATCAGAGATTATAGAGGAACTTAGGGATACCTGTTGTAATGGACTGTATATGATGGTCAAATATTCAATATTAGAAGATGGGATCTCTTAGAATTTAACTTTTCTGGTTTTTTAGTTGGGACATCTTTCTGGTTGGACGTTTGCTTTTCCCCTTTACTTCCAGTTTGAACAATCATAATCTTATACCCCCTATTGGTTTTCACATGAATTATTATATTCTATATATTTCATCTTTCTATTATTAGTCTTCTTCACTTTTGTATTGATATGGTTAGGTGTGTGTGAATAGGTACATTAGAAATATTCCTCCCATGTTAGTTATGCCTTTAGACTCTTTTCACCACCATCTAGCCTATGGAGGTGGGCTTGTGGTAGTTGTGGTTCAAGTCCCATTGGGATGGGTCATGAAATATCTTTTTTCTATGTTTATTGTTGAAAAATGGAAAGTCTACTCATGAGTTTATACAACCTACCATCTCCATGATCATAATATAATACATTTTTCATAACCAATTTTCATGATTGGTTTTAAAATTTTAATTTATGAATAAATATATTTATTATATAATGATTAGTATTCTATATTTGTTAAAATAATAACCTCTTTGACCACTATTGATTCCCTCCAAATGAGCATTAGGAGAATCAAAAAATAAGGAATTTCTAAATATGGGTATTATTTTCCCTCCAAAGTAAAGAAAGTATAAGGTGGTAAATGGCTCATAGATCAGGTAAGCCTCTAATAGATGTGTGATCATGTGACCATATTATGGTGACATAAAGGTTCCAATGAATAAAATATGGAAGAACATGAGAAGTCCTTTCAAAAAGTCATTCTCATCTTTTGAAATCACCCTAGACAACCAGTGATGACACACAAAAAACAAGATAAGCTCCCCCGGGTCTTGTGTCTTGTCCACTGGTGGGGACCAGGCCACCCATTAACAAGTAATTCAAAACGTAAAGGAAAATATCCAAAAGTATGGATCCCTTTTCTGTTATAAGACTAATGTGATGCATCACTGATGGGGAGAATGATTTTCCTCAACAAGATTCAAGAAAACCTATAGGATCACTAATAATTTTTATATTAAAATAAATTAATGGAGATGTAGAAGGAGACACTTGTGGTTGTAAACATCACATGATGCACCTATGGTATAACGACCCATACTTTACATACCTTGTTAATACTTCAAAATTTAAGCACACTTATTACAACATATGACAAAACCACAAAGGACCGTATAGGTATAGTGTCTTTAGAAACTAGGAAACATAAACAACTGGTTCATAAATCTTTTATAGTGTCTCCCATTTATTTCATCATATCTAGGGTCCCTTTTAGCATATTCTACTTAATATCCATCTTCTTGACTTGGGGAAAAGAAAACATAAAAGGGTGAGCTCAAATTCTTAGCAAGGGCAAATAAAGGAAATAAAAATCATATCATATCTTTTTGAAAATCAAAACCTGCAAAAGAGATCATAATATCTTATCATGGAATAAATCATAGAAGTGAAAATGAGATCCCCATAATCATAACATAAAACTTGAAACTTTGTGGCATGCACACATAATCTTGGAAAATCATTTCTTGTTAGTCATGACTCATTGCCAAGACTATCTTAGTGGACAAAGTCCCTTTCTGAACCGAGTCACCATCGTTCTAGTCCTGTTTCACTGAACCGGTATAACCTACCATTCCAGCCATGTCTATCTCATGAGATATAAAATCTTTACCCAATGCATTGGAGGGAGATATAGGTCCCACCCATCTTATAATGAATCCTTTCTTATGTGTGCCACATAATCATACATCATCGCATAACACATGTAACAAAAATGGGATTCTTGAAACATCATGACATCATAAATCAATTCATATAAGATAAATGAATTCATAAAAATAATTCCATCACAACATGATAAAATCAATGTAATAATAGGGATAAAAACAAAACCCTTTATTATCTTAGATGGAAAATAATTTTGATAAAACACTTGAACTCCATTCTTGAGGAAAATATCCTTTCTTCTTCAAAATTTTTTTTCCTTTCATAACATGTCATACAACTTTAAAATAAAAGAAGTTGATTAAAAATAAACTTGAAAACTTGTAAAGGAATCTTCTTGGAAATAATGTTTCAAAAATCCATTCATGCCGTATAAGTTAAAAAAAACATTCTTCGTACTTTTGTCGGAAAAGTCAAAAAGTACCTAGTACGACAAAAGATTCCTTTCATACATATTACTAAAAACTCACCGAAGGGTAAAAATGGATTTAAACAATTGTAGGTGGATGGAAATAATATTACATTTTGATGAAACATGGATGTGGATGATAAAATACACCCCAGTAAATACTTACGAATAAACAATATCGGATAAAAATGAGATTGTGATATTTCCCTTACCTTAGGTCCAATTTGCTTTGTACGTGTCCGAAGCTCCTGTATAATGGTTTAAATAATGTTATTGACTTATTCCAGAATCATACATATTGATATGATATCATATATGGTCATATTCTTAGCTTCTTGATAGTAATATTTCATTGTTACTTGTTACTCGGGTCTTTATTGCCTTTTGTTCTTATGCGTTTTTGCCGAATACATTCTTATTCTTCTTTTAAGGTTATAGATACCTTATATCCAGAATGGTATTAGTGTAACATATATCATATTTATTCATTCAATTCATTTATATAATTACTATGTAATGATGATCATGTAGAACGAGTCGCATCACATCGTGGAGACGGTATTCCGTACGTACGCACGAGTGATGATATCGTTCCTATGATAGTGGAACTGTATTGGAGTATATATATATTATTTCAGTATCAATATTACTTTATAATAATCAAAAATAGTTACTCATTACACCATTATACCCATCCTTGTAAAGTGATGGTGGAAAAATAGATTACACCACGGCGTGGAGATGGTATTCCGTACGTACGCACGCGCGGTGATTTCATTTTTCCGTGGGATGGATAGAAGGTGAATTAGGGTTGTCTCATATTTATAATAACATATCAGTATGTAAGTAATACTGATGTTATTACTTTATCATGAATCAACTAAAGAAGAAGAAGTTGAAGAAGAAAGAAATTGAAAAGATCGGTAATGGATATTACCTCTTCTTTGGAACGCCTCTTTGAATCCTCCACTTAGGGAACTAAGATTGGTATTTGAAGAAGACCAGGACCTCTAGGATTATTCTAGGGAAGTGGAGAGGAGAAAATGGCAGGGGTTGGCCGAGCTTGAGTGCTCAAATTGGTGTGAGGAGGAGGGGGAGGATGTGCCCTTTTATAAGGGAGGAGAGGGGCACCTTAGGAATATCTCAAAATATTATTTTATATTAAAGTCAAAATCGGTTTATAATGGTTCCAAAGGATCTTATTTCGAAGATAAAGTGGGGATGGGTCGACATCATATCAACCAATAGGATTTAGACAAGTTTAGGGTATTATTTTAACCTTATCAATTAGATTTAACTCTAAGTTAATTAATTTAACTTTTACCGTGTCTTTTTGTTTTCTTTCACTATATGGCTAATACACTTACTATAACATGCCAAACGAACCCCAAATTGTTTATTATTAATATATATATCCTTATCTAAGTTATTTGGCCGAACCTTAGATTTTTAGGAATAAAATAACAATTAATAATATAATATTTGATTTAAAAACTATTTTGTGTCAATTTTGACACTATTTGATATATGATTTTTGTGAAAGTCATAACAGAATTATATGTTCGAACCAAGTTGATTAAATCAACATTCATATATCATAGTAACTTAGAAAATTATTTGAATTCATAAAAAGTCTCAAATTACATTTATTTTGGTGTTTTAACATCAATTATGTCAATATTTCATTAATAAGATAATTACTGCATCATCATTGTGTCATAAATAAATTAACTTATTTAATGTCTAAAAATTACAAATAAAATACCATTATGTAGGAAATATTTTTAGATTTTTAATGAATATTTATAGTCGAATTTATCTTATGTATAACCCCATATTAAAAATGATTTACTTATTAAATTTTGATTTTAACTATTTTAACCCTTCTTTAAATAAATTAATAATAAATGTCCTAATCTAATCCAAGTGGGCCTAAATGGTCATATTTTATTCCTAAGTTTGTTTTTGGTCGAATTACACTTGTCCAATAGAATTAGGACAAGTGTTAGGGTAATATTAATATCATATTTACCCTTAGTTACCCTATTTACTTTTAACCGCGGTAAAAAAAAGTAAAAAGTTACTATTCACCAAAAAATTATTTTTATCTCATTGAACCACATTTTACTTACTGATATCAACCGCGTCTGTCGGATTTTTGAAATTCCATTCATAAAAGCGGTAAAATTAAGTTTTATGCAAAATTCAGTTTTTAACCTACCACTTAGAGGTTTCACTATTCATCAAAAATTGAAAGTTTTCAGAAAAATACCAAAATTTCACCCTAGGCAAAATTCGATATTCTGAGTCCAAAAATGAAGTCTATTTTGAAAAATAAAATTTATAAAATTTCAAAAAGTGGTCATTACTATTCATAACGGCTAGTTTTAATAGCATATTGTTGTTTAGTGAAACTCGGTATTGCGTACGACACAAGCTATCGAGGAAGGTCACGATTGCGTGTAAAGAAAGCCAAGCAAGTGTTGTGTAGAAAAAGATTCCTTTGATGATTCATATAACATAAAAGTCTCGGGTGTTACATCTGGTGATCACTGAGATGCCATAATACCCTGAAGACATGTCTGCCTTATCTCGAATAAAGACTACTAGCATGGAATCCTCATCATGCGATGTCCAAGTTACCTCGTCCCCCCCTTTGTTCCTATAAAGAAAAATATATGGGATTTTCCATAAAATGATGATTCAACTCTAAAGGAAACTTTTTGGTCATGAAACGCATCAACAATATGTATTGTTATTGTCCTTGACAACACCCAAACGACCTCTCAAAATCCCCAACATTTGTAAAATAAACAAATGAAATAAAAAAATGGATGAGGTAGGAGACTCTCATGGTCTTAAAACTCTCACGAAACACCAAGGCTATCCATAACATAGTCTCAAAAGACCCCACATCAAGATGTTCTAATCTAATGAAGGTCCCCTAAAAATCCATCATAATCTCACATAATTTCTGAGATGAATCACCTAAGGTCACACGAAGGCCTTTCAAAAGGCATCCTGATCTCACGAAGGTAGCTGAACATGTCAACAAGAAAATATTAGTGTCCCTTCATAAGTCCTCATGATTTAACAAGACCCCCATTAATTATAAATAATACAATTATGTTTGTATTGATAGGATGGTCTTATGGTCACTGAAAGATATGCGACTCCCCTAGAGTGATTCATGGGAGGACCTACCGAAGACACATGATGCCGAGAACCTCTGTTTATTCAATCCTAGATTCATGCAACATGTTCCAAATGAAGTGAAAAAACAACCAAAGTGTCTAGGCCTATAAATACCATACCCTATCCTCAAAGAGGGGGGGGGGGGTCACTTTCAGACGCACTAGTGCACCTAAGCACTAAAGAAGATTTCTCAGAGTGGATGATATCGTGACCATAAAAGATTCTCGTTAGGTAAGATATAGGGAAAAACCAGAGTGATCATGAACCATGAATAATTCACTTCAAGAAATCACTCATATACCACGAAATAGACTTCTAGTATAACATGTGATGAAAATTCCATATATCTACTAGATTAGGTGATATTTAAAACAAGCTAACACTGAACAAATACAATACAATCAAAATAAAACTTTAGAACAAAGACTAAGGGACTGAATAATTAAGAAAAAACATATAATATTATCCTTATTCACTTCTCAAGAACCACCCAAGGACATTATAAAGCAATGGGACATGTTTCATTGATAGTATGGTGCTCCCTGGGTATACTATTTGAATCATGAGAAGTCCTTAAAGACATTTCAAAAGAAAGTCATGTGGCTCCCCCTAAGCATGCCCCCTTAGTCTCATGAATCCTTTCAAGATCACTATCCAAAACTCCCGGTATCCTTTAGACATGTTCCCTAACTCATATAATGGCACAAAATCATGTTAGATGAGCATTTTTATAGAACCATGGCATTACAACTATTTATTTTAACACCCTCCACGCACACCATCCAATCTCTCGATGACCCAAAGACATGTCAGCTTGGATCATGCTTTACCCTTAGTGACATGTCACATTGACTCTTGTGATTCCATTCAAGAATGCTATCTAGACCCTGTAATGAAACCAAGGTAAGTCATATGGATCATAAGATATCCTCCAGAAATGTTAACCTGGGACATGCAATGGATTCAGGAAAAAACCCAACCGAGCCTCACGATTTTCTCCAGACAAGTCAGCCTTGATCATACAACAACCCTCAAATATTCCATCCAGGATATGCGATGTCCCTCGAACAGGTCAACTAGATCATGTGATTCCCTTAAAACTTTCTAGGTAGACATCCTCCATCATGTAATCTAGACAAACAATTCATGTTGAGCGGACAATAAAATGCATGATAGGAAGATAAGAAGGCTAGGTCAAAAGGGAATCCTAGGACTCAATATCCTTGTTCAAATTCAGTGTGTAAGACCCAACTAGAAGGATAATATGATATATACTGATTATAAAAGGAAACATCACTGTGTAAGTCCTAATAAAATGAGTTACATGAACTATGATTCCTTCTATAACAAGGATACGTAGGATGGCTTCCCAAGGCCTGATCTCAATATCAAACCTATAAAGGGTTTTGCCAATACATATGTCACACATCCATAAGATAAGAGAATGGTCATTTTCTATCCATTGGTTATCACACTGATCATTGGTCATTTGGGATTATGGAGTTTTAATAACCATATCATTGGCATCAGATGAATCTACAAAGGTAAAGGGAAGCCTTAGTGTGTAGAGATATATGAACAAAACTATGATGAATTTGATTCATTGCATAACCAGGATATTAAGGTTTCCTTCCAAAGGCACAAGACTGAACTCAAATGGGAATCCATATTAGTGTAATTCCCACCACAAATCCTAAATTTCTTCCATAAGGACTGAATCACCCCTTTGGGATGATCATCTTTACCCATCTATCAGCGGACATAGAATCTAACTGAACTACAATGGCTCTAATTTCTACCAAAACCATGATATGTAGGATGCCTCTATAATGAATGATCACTATATAAACATCCCAAGTGTTGTCTTAGTGTATAAGACCCACATCTATATTCAATGATACTTATTACTTTACACTCCTTGTTTCTCACATAGAACATAGCTCACATGGGCTAAGGGAGTTTCAATGGTCAGATCATTCACATCATGAATATCCACCATCTAGGAAAATATCAACATGTAAAACATGATGAGTGTAATGATATGAATATCCTTATATAAGCGTATCTACCTTTGGGCTAGTCATAATGGAATTATTGAATTACAATAACTCTTATTCCTACTATAAACAGGATGGGTAAGACGTCTCATCGAGACTCAAGATAAAATAGTGAGTTTTTAAGTGCTTGTACAGTTTTCTTTTCCACATGATGTTAAAACTACACAAGTTTAAGGAACTACATGGGTTTGTATTCTTTTAAAAATAGGATACGTAAGATTCCTCATAATGTCTCAATCCCCTCCTTGGAATATTAACATCCTTCATACATGGAATAAAATTCTGAAGTGCCTGGTTATATGGCTTCAATATATAAGACGATACACATCATTGGGAAATGGATGAATAAACCCAGAACATACAGATGAATTCCCTTTTGAGATCCCTTCTATTTGTGTTAAAATAGGTTTAACCTATAATGATTTTGTTTTGGTAACCCATCTCATATCAAGATTAGGAATATATTCTTGAACAAATGTTAAATCTATAATAGAGAACCATAGTTGGAAAAAAATCCCCCCCCAAAGGGTGTGATGAGCCCAACCATCTATCCACTCGACCAATACGAGTCCCTAAGCATCATTGGGTCTGAAGCCACAAGTGACCACCTGGATTTGGAAAGTAGGGATATACCTTATTATAGATGAGGGGAATTTTGGTTTTTCTCATTAAGAATGACAGTGGTGACTATATGTTATTGATTTTTCAAGAAATCAAACATGCCACAACCAAACATTGATCCAAACTGAATCAACCTCAATGATGGGTTCCCAGTCATATCTTCTCTATTGAAACAGAAATGTTGATCCCAACGTGAATATATGAAATAAAAAATGATTGGTTTTTCACCTCTTGGTTCATTTAGTTTAAAAATTACATGCAAATAGAAATGAAAACATCATAAGGATACCTTTTGTGCAAATCAAATAGAGATACTCGAAAAAAGAGGAAATTTTTTTATCACCTCTTTCAGAATTTTTTTTCTTCTTCCACTTATTATATTGTTTCCAAAATAAATTAATAAATACATTATATTATATATGATGAAATTTTATTATAATCATGGGAAAACATTATACCTCCTTTTATCCATCCTATGAATAACAATATCACTATTGTGTGTACCCACGACTTATCATCTCCACACCGTGGTGTAATTTGTTATTCAACAATGCATAATTTGAATGGGTATAATGATTAGTATAATGGATGTAAATAATAAATATAACATGATAATTATTCTTTATAATTAATATTCTATCCAATTCTAAACCATTTACCCATTAATTGAATGATATTATCGCTCGTGCGTACATACGACTTACCATCTCCACGATGCGATGAGTTTCATTTTACATGTTAAACATTCATGAATGATTAAAAATTATATATAATAAATAATCATGAAATATATTACATAATAATTCTAATATATATATACTTCATTTACATTCTGCCATTCAATTCAGTAAGGAAACAGAAACACTGTTTATTCATCCAAATGTTTTATTGTTTCCATGAACAGTGTATTTCGTTTCATTTATATATCTGTTATATATATTTCTATAATGAATATTTATGATATATAAATCATTTTTACATTATAGAAGTAATTAAATTATGATCTAAGTAATAAGATCAAGAATAAAAGTCAGAACACATATGATAAATAAAACAATTATTACACAAAATGTTGATTTAACATGGAATTGATAAATACATGGGTAATATAATGTAATAATTTCATAAAATATGATATCATAAATATTATTATGGTTTTGTTACAAGTTAATAATATTTTTAAACCCACAATATAGGAGTTTCAGACACATATGGAAGAAATCAGACCTAAGGTAATGGATAATTTTGCAAACTCATTTTTATACGATGTTGTTTATGCGTAAGTATTTACTAGTGGTATATTTATCATCCATGTCCATGATTTAAAAAAATATTTTCAATTTTTTTAATATTATTATAAATATGTTTAAAGTCATTTTTACCCATTTTTTAATTTTACTACATGGTTTGGGAGGAATCTTTCTTTCGTTTACCATATGAAGTAATTTTGGACTTTTCCAAATAAAAAAGCATGAGGAGAATTTTTTTAACTTATACGGCATGAATGGATTTTTACATCTTCTTAACACATTTTTTCCAAGAATCGTCCTTTACACCATTTAAAGTTTATTTTCAGCTAAATTGTTTTCTTTTAAAATTGTGTGGCATTTTGGGAGAAGAAAATGTTTTAGAAGAAGAAAGTATATTTTCCTCATGAATTAATTTCATGTGTTATATCAAAATTACTTTCCATTTAAGATGAAATTATTTAAAATGGTTATGTTTATATTACTATTAATACTATTATTTGATTGTTTTATTATGGAATTATTTTTAGGAAATGCATTTTTTTACATGGATTATGTTATCATGGAATTTGGTTTAAGAAAACCATTTTATTTCTTGGGTTTAGCTATGATGAATGGTTTATGTTTTTGTAGAAGATGTAAGAATGATTTCATTCTGAGATGGGTGGGAACTATATATCCCTCCAATTAATTGGGTAAAGATTTATATCTCATGTGATATACATGAAAGGGATGCCAATTAAATCTAGTTTAGTAATATAGCACTAGAACGGCATGTAAATATGGTTCAGTAATACATGGATGGAACAACAAGTAAACATGGTTCAATAATGGAATTTTTCCAAAATGATGGTCTTGGAATTTATTCATTTTCTACTATGGAAATCATATTATGTGATTAAAGTTTTTCCACAATTCCATGTTCTATGCAAATTCTATTTTATCATGTTTAATGTTCCTTTATGATCTATGCCTTATGTACTGCCATGATTTATTTCACGACTTGTGATTTTGATATTTAAACATTATGTTCATGTTTTTTACATTCATTTGTTTATGGTTTTATTTATGTTCTCAATGTTTAACCATACTGATCATTTGAGCTAACCCTTTTAGGTTTTCTTTTCCCTAGGATATAAAGAAATTTTTTAGGTTGGTAAAAAATAGGGAAGATCTCTATGGGAGATGTTGAATATCTTTCACCAAGAAAGAAGATTATTTTCCATGTTTCCAAAGGAAATAAACTAATACAGTCTTTGGGAGTATATTTTTGTAATGTATTAAGTATTCTGCAAAAAAATATAATGTCCATATATGTCAAGATTGGGTTGTTATTGTTGGTATCTGAGCGAAGGTTCAGTTAACATTTGAATCTAGGATAGGAAAACTTTAGTGAGATCCCTAGAGATATTTATATGGACATTTTAATAGAGGTTCTAAGGATAATTATAAGTATAATTTAAAATATTAGGGTTTTTGTGATAATCTAGATTAACCTTGGCTTAAACTGAAGATATCATAGATTGAAATATTTTATGTAATTTACCTTACTTATGTGTTTCTAATCTCTGATACGTATTTCTCAAACTTTTGTTTATGGTCTTAGTCAATAGAAATAACTACATAGAACATTATTAACCATTGAATGTTTTAGATGTTGAAATTATGGGAATTATGAAGACTGATTTACTAAGTGTAAATATCGTAAATAGAATCATGATGATTATATGAGTATTGGTTATACTATTGAGGAAAAAGATACTCCAAACAACATGTGAAAGGTATGTGATGTTATTATAGTATTGTTTACATTAATCCTATAAACCTTGATGTTGAGGAACCTTAATAAATGATTCATATTTTAGGAAATATGAAGATGATAGATCCTGAGTAATGGTTTAAGAATAAAGTTGGATGATTCAGGTGTATATGTTTCAAATTTCAAAGATTATGTTATATGAATCATGAAATATATAATTTTTTTCAATATAAATTTTTAATTAAGGACTTAAAAGGATATTTTTAATAGTTCTAAGAAGATAGAAAATTAATTTAATGGTAAGGTGATATACTTGTAGAACACATGATTAAGGGGAATATATCCCATAATATGTCCCTTATGTTAAGATAACGATGTTTGTATAATGATATGTTGGATTTTAATAAGTAAATTGAATGATTATAATTTATCAAGAACTAATTATGGTTTTTTTGACAAGAGGGTTATGCTATCATGGATGAAGTATACAACTTTTTGGGACTTAAAGAAAAATATACAATAAATTTTGAATATGAAAAAATGCATGTTTTCAATAACGATATATGGTAATTCAAGTTTTTACGATGCATAAATAGAATACATGATGAAGGTGTTCTCATTTTGGAATGTGACTATCCAAAGATATATTATAATATATGGGGGATAAATGTTAATCCATGTTTGTGAATATTTTTCTAAAGTTTTAGATTTTCATCTCTCTGAAGGATTGTAAGGTAAACAAATTTTTGGAATGTTTAAGTTAAACATCAGATGAAGTTTGTTAAAATAAATTATTATCTCACCATATTTTCACTTATGCATGTTTGATAACTTGTGATATAATTTTTTTGATAAATACAATTGGAATTACCTATCATTCAATTTATGGATTGCATGATCTACTAACACTTCTGGAATGACAAATACAACTTCATTTCATTGAATAATCAATGAAGTAGAAAATTTTCAAGGCATGAACAACGTTGAGATTGTACTAAAATCAAGTATTTATTCCTTCTCAACTTATTCAACATTAGTAAAAGGATCTTGAAAACCAAAAATGTTATTTTAGTACCATATAATCCAATGAATAATATGGTCCTTAAATTATAATAGATTTATGGATTTCTGTTTGTTAACTTTCTCCAAACCTTGTTCTCTATCACTAAACATCAGAACCTGATGGTTAGTTTTATCTTTCATACACATGTTTTCACTTCCCACCTATGTTATCCTATGTGGAATCCCAATGATGAGTTAATTTGGGTAACCATTATGTTTCTAACTTTCATTTTTAAAATGAAGTTTTAGTATTCATTTTTACAATGTGGATTTATATTAAAGTAACTTTCAAGTAGTAAGCTTTTTCTAACCTTGATGAATTTAGAGGGTGAAATTCATTTTAGGGGGGGGGATATAAAAGGAGCATTTTAAAAAAAATATAGTTCTACCACCTTTTAATGGTGAATCTTTGTAAAATCTAGTTTTTGACAATTTTACAAGTTATATTTGACATAATAAACTTCTTATTTGGAAGTGGGGAATAAAAATTTACTTTGGTTGATTTTTTTGGTATTTTTCTGATAAAATTCATATTTTCATGAATAGTTAAAAATATTTCATTTCTATTCAAAACTGCCTTTTCATCAAATTAATTTATATAGTTAGATTTTTTTAGTTTGTTTTAAAGTTTAATTGGATTATGTTTTTATCATTTAATCAAATTTTGTTCATTAAAATTAATTTTATATTTAAATTGGACATAAACACATGTCAATCTCTTGATAGTTTTTACTTCTTAAAAACCCGTTTTTTGGTTTTGACTACGAGAATTAATTTTAAATTAATTAATGAAAATTATGTGTTTTGAATTTTTAAAAATGGATTCCATATTTGTAATCAGTGGGTCCAAATTTTGTTAATATGGTACATTTTTTTTTTTGATATTATGAACAGTAACTATGGTAATTTTTATTTACCAAATTTAAAGGTAAATCGAGTAAATTAGGATAAAAAGTAATATGATAAAGATAAGAAAATTATCCTAACACCTAAAAAAATATTATTTGATGAATTAATGTTGCCCAATATCACCTAAGGGTCTGAATTGATTCATTTAATGTACTTTTTTCCATGAATGTGATGTAATTATAAATAAAACAAAATAAAGTGACAACATGTCACTCCATTATCTCTTATAAGTATAACAATTTTAATGTAGTGATAAAATAAATAAAACAAAGAAGATAAGTAGTCTTTAGAAATATAATGAAACTGCCTAAATCATGTGAATTTAATTATAATTTTTACATATTAAATAGTTACCATTAATGATGACACAATAGTAATATAGAAATTATATTATTGAATGAAATATCAAATAAATGGATTTATGTATATTAAAATAAATATCATATTAACTAATTAATGTTATACATGAATTTTATAGCTGACTATGACATTTTAGGAGGGAATTAAATATTTTTGGATCCAATATATCTTCTTTTTGGATTTTATTTAAAGTCAAATAAATGAGTAGTGTCAAAATTGACACTATTGATATTTTATAAAAATAACATATTATTAAATTATTTAAAAATCACAAAAATATTTAAAAAGTAAATATAGAAAAATTATCCAATTACGGACAATTGAACACACATAAGTACATATCTATAACTATTTAATATTTAAAATTTTATTACCACAAATAAAATTAAATAGATTAAATAAGGATAAATCAAAATGGTAAGGTTAATTTTGTGACCTAAACATGTCTAAAACCTATTGGTTGAAAGGATTTAAAACAATAATCATCTTATCCTCTATATTTTATTACTTTGGAACTATTAAAATTTGAAAATAATTTTATAATTTTATAATATTTCATGACATTCCAAAGGTGACCATACCCTCCCTTATAAAAGGGCACCTCTACTTATCTTTTAATCACACCTATAAATACCTTTAGCTCAGTGAACCATACCGAATTCTTCTCCCAAATTCCCTTACTTCATCCTAGATGCCAGACATTTGGAATAAATCCATCCTTTGGATACCTTTAGAGAAAATTAAAAGTAGATACTCAATAAAGAGGTATTTGTTTTATCACCTATTTCAAAATTCTTTTCTTTTTCTACTTATTATTCTTTTGTTGTTTCCATAATAAAGTAATTAATCTATGTTATTATAAAGTATTAGATTTTGTTATAATTATGATACATCCTTATACCTCCTTTTATCCATCCTATGAATAACAATATCACTATGCATGTGTGCGTACGACTTACAGTCTCTACGCCATGGTGTAATTTTTTATTAAACAATACTTAATTTTAATGGGTATAATGATGAGTATAATGGATTTAAATAATATATATAACATTATAATTATTCTTTAATATTAATATACCATCAAATTCTATATCATTTAACCATTAAGTGAATGATATCGTCACTCGTGCTTACATACGACTTACTGTCTCCACAACGTGATGAGATTCATTCTCCACGTTAACCATTCCAGAATGATTATAATGTATATATAATAAGATAGAATGAAATATATGAAATAATAATTCTAATTTATTTATTTATATATATATTTCATTTACATTCCTCTATTCAATTCAATAAGGAAACGGAAACAACGTTCATGCGTATGTACGACCTACCGTCTCCATGAACAGTGTATTCCATTTCATTAATCTATCTATTATATATATTTATATACTGATTATTTATAATATATAAATAATGTTTTATATTATATTAGTTAGTAAATCATGATATAAGTAATAAGATCAAGAATAACAATTCAAAACACATACGATAAATTAAACAATTATTACCCAAAACGTTGCTTTAACATGGAATTGATAAATAAACGGGTAATATAAAGTTATAAGTGAATAATATATGATATAATAGATATTATTAGGGTTATATTAAAAGTTAATAATATGTTTAAACCCATTATACATGAGTTTCAGACACATACGGACGAAATCAGAGCTAAGGTAACAGATAATTTTGCAATCTCATTTTTATCTGAGATTGTTTATACGTAAGTATTTACTGGGGGTATGTTAATCATCCATGTCTATGATTTATAAAAATGTTTTAATAATTTTTTACTCTTATTCTACGTATATTTAAAGTCATTTTTTCTCATTTTGGACTTTTACTACATGGTTTGGAAGGAATATTTCTTTCTTTTACCATATGAGGTACTTTTTAACTTTTCTGGAAAAAATAAGAGGAATTTTTTTAACATATATGGAATGAATAAATTTTTAGGTATTATTAATGTTGTATTTACATGAATATTTCGTTTCATGATTTCAGTTTTATTTTCAACTAAATTTTTTTCTTTTAAAACTATATGATATTTTGGAAAAAGAAAACATTTTTGAAGAAGAAAGGATATTTCCTCAAAAAAAAAATTCATGTGATATATCAATATTAATTTACATCTAATATGATATTATTTAAATAGGTTTATGTTTATATTACTATTAATAATATTATTTGATTGTTTTTTTAACGAAATTATATTTATGAAATCCATTTTTTACAATGATTATATTATATTGTAATGATGTTTAAAGAACCCATTTTATTTCTTAGGTTATGTTATGATGAATGATTTATGTTTTTCTGGAACACATAAGAATTGTTTCATTATGATATGGGTGGGACCTATATCTCCCTCCAATGCATTGGGTAAAAATTTATATCTCATGGGATAGACATGACTGGGATGACAAGTAAATCCAGTTCAGTAATACATGGCTGGAATGACAAGTAAATCCGGTTCAGTAATACATGGCCGGAACAATAAGTAAACCCAGTTTGGTAATGGAAATTGTCCATTATGATTGTCTTATAAGAAATACCTTGTCTACTATGGAAATCCTATTATGTGCTTAACTGTTTTCCAAAATTCCATGTTTTATTTTAATTCTATTTTATCATGGTTAATGTTCTTTTATGATCTATGTGTTACGTACTAATAATATTTATTTTATGAATCATGATTTTGATATTAAACTTTATGTTCATATTTTTACATTCATATGTTTATGGTCTGTTTTATGTTCTCAATGTCTACCCTTACTAATCATTTGAGCTCAACCTTTTATATTTTATTTTCCCTAGGATATAAAGAGTCGTTTTAGGTAGAAAAAAAACCAAGAAGATATTTATGGGAGATGTTGAAGATCTTTCACCAAGATAGATGATTTTGTTCCTAGATTCCAAACACACTAAACTAATATGGTCTTTGGGTGTATATTTGTGTAATGCATTATGTATTCTGCAAAATAAAATTAATGTTCATGTATGTCAAGATTGGGTCGTTGTAATATGCCATCAAACTTTTTTGACAAGCATGTGCCCACGTCCCAAGGCATATTTCTCTCTAATATAGTGAGCCTCGGTTGAAATGGGAGTGTAATCCATGTCTGATGCCTCATCCTTTATCTAAATATACTGATAATACTCCTCGATGAGAGAATGTCTATATAATTTCTCTACTACAACCACTTGTTCATAAAGATCAGAGTGTTTAGTTTCCATAGATATAAGGATAGGAATATGATCCTATCCCTTTATCTACAATAGTTCCAGAATATTCCAGTGGATTTGTTTACCTGCTGCTAAAATTTATTGGCATTTTATCAAGGTGTGTGTATGGATATAAGCTTGGATATTTTCTGTATCTATTACACACTAAAATATGTCTTCGATTGAAGTGGGTATATGAACCCAATTTTTTCCTCGTTGTTCCATAAAATTATACTGATGGGATTTATGAATGAGGGTATAGATATGTGCCTCCCCATGCATACTACTAGAATATTCTCAATGATTTATTATGAGTTAGTAGGGATATGAGCCAACTAGTAGGAATCATGAAAAGGGGTTGGGATATGATCCCTCTCATGGATATCTAACACCTTCCTCCCCCAATGAGCCATCCTCGCTACCCATTCATGGGTGTCAGAGGTGGCAGCATGTTAGGTGGTACCCGTAGTAGGTGAATTGTGGTTACAAGTGGGGTGGTGTTGGAGATGATAGTAGGCAGGTTCATTCCTTGGTGGTACCTAAATTGAAAGAGATCCATATTTGTATTCATGATCCACCTTCTTCTGAGACTGAAGATGGTAGTTTTCACACTCTGGGGATAAGATCCCGAAGCGGTTGGTTGTAGATACATGGGATACTAGCCTTGTAGTAGGCTTCCTCTGGAATTGTGGATTCATTGGTTTCCTCCAGAGATGATTTACCAGAGTAAAAAATGGATAATGAATGCATCACCTTGAGCTGAGATGTTATCGATGATAGATTTATCTGAAAACACGTAGATAAAAAGGAACATGTTTACTGATTAGTAAAATATCGTAAGAATGATGTGATCAATAATATATGCATGGTTAAAACAATTGTCTTGTTTTCCCCATCATATCATTCTTATCACATTTACTTATCAATACAGGGATGAAATTTTAGAAACACTGGTTTATAGAGACCCAAAGCTTGACGTACATAGACATTACATTACTTTTGTGGAATACTTAATACATAACAAAAACAGACACCAAAGGACAGTAATAGTTTAGTGTATTTGGAAACTCAGAACATAATCTTCTAATCATGGTGAAAGATCTTCAACATCTCCCATAAAGATCTTCCCCTTTTGGTTTTCTTACCTAAAACCTTTCTTGAAATCTTGGGGAAAAGAAAACATATAAAGGGTGAGCTCAAATACTCAGTAAGGGTAAGCATGTAGAAAATAAAACAAACCATATACATTTGAACTTAAAAACATGAACATAATGTTTAAACATAAAAATCATGAGCAACGACATAAATCTTGGAAGTACGTAAGGCATGTATCATAATGGAACATCAATATTGATAAAATAGCATGGGAATAAATCATGTAATTGTGGCAACCATTCAACACTTGTTATGATTTCCATAGTAGCCAAGGCATTGCTTCCAAGACCATCTTAGTGGACAAAGTCCCTTTCTGAATAGAGTTCACTCCTCATTCCAGTCCTGTATCACCGAACCAGATTAACTTACCGTTCCAGCCATGTCTATCTCATGAGAGTTAAATCTGTACCCAATGAATTGGAGGGAGATATAAGTCCCACCCATATCATAATGAAACCATTCTTATGTGTGCCACAACATCATAAATAATACATCATTGCATAACCCATGTAATAAAAATGGGATTCCTAAACATCGTGACATCATAAAACAATTCATATAAGATAAATGAATTCATAAAAATAATTCCATCACAACATAATCAAATCAATGTAATAATAGGGATAGAAATAGAACCCTATATTATAATAGATGTAAAATAATTTTGATAAAACACTTGAAATGAATTCTTGTGGAAAATATCCTTTCTCCATAAAAATCATTTTCTTTTCACAAAATTACACACAATTTTAAAGGAAAAGGATTTTATTGAAAATAACCATGAAAAATTATAGAGGAATCTTCTTGAAAATTCGGCGATATAAAACCATAAAAATCCGTTCATGCCGTATAAGTTAAAAAAACATTCTTCTCGTACTTTTGTCGGAAAAGTCAAAAAGTACCACGTATGGTAAAAAAAGAAAGATTCCTTACATAAAAGATAGTAAACGTCAAACAGGGGTAAACATGACTTTAAAAATACATGTAATATTATTAAACACTTTATGAAAATAATTTTTTTATGTACATGGATGAAAAATATAACCCCATTAAATACTTACGAATAAACAATCTCGGATAAGAACGAGATTGGAATAGTTATCCCTTACAAAGATATTTTTGTAAAAAAAATAGATCACTTATGTGTATTCACTATAATGTCTCATAAAGAATGTATAAATACATGATAAGATATTAATTTCTCATATAATCAAAGAATTACATAAACAAGAAAGAGAAGATCAACCCAAAGAACGAAAATTGGGTTAAGAAATTCCCTTACCTTATGTACGATATGCTTCGTATGTTTCCGAATCTCCTGTATATTGATTTAAATAATGTCATTGACTTATTAAATAATAATATTAATTGTTATGATATCATATATGGTTCACTTATGACTTTATATTACCCGTTCTATTGTAAATTCCATGTTAAAGCACCGTTTTGGGTAAAATCATTTCATTTATCGTACAAGTTTCGACTTGTTGTTCTTGATATTATTACGTATATCCTGATTTACATAATTCTTGAATGTAAAACATGATTTATATATAATATATATTCAGCATATAAATATATATGAGTGATCGATAAATGGAATGAAATACACCATTTATGGAGACGGTAGGTCGTACGTACGCATAAACGCTGTTTTCGTTTCCTTATTGAATTGAATAGAATTAATCAGATGAAATACATATATATAAAAATAAATCAAGTATCATTATTATGTCATATATTTCATTATTATTTACTATATATACTTTATAATCATTCATGAATGGTTAACTTGGAGAATGAATCTCATCACGTCGTGGAGACGGTAGTCCGTACGTACGCACAAGCGATGATATCATTCCCATGATTGTGGAATTTTATTGAAGTGTATGTATAATATTTAGGAATCAATATCACTTTAAAATCATCATATATATTTATTTATTTACACCATTATGCCCATCTAAGTAAGGTGGTGGTCAAAAACAGATTACACCACGGTGTGGAGACGGTATTCCGTATGTACGCACGTGCGGTGATTTTGTTTTCCGTAGGATGGATAGAAGGTGAAATATGGTTGTTTCAAATTTATAATAACATATCAGTATATAATTAATACTTATGTTATTACTTTATAATGATACAACTAAATAAGAAGAAGTAGAAGAAGAAAGAAACTTGAGAAAATCAGAATAAGAGATTACCTCTTCTTTGATGCACCTCCTTTAAGCTTCATCTTACGGAAGTAGAGTTTGTCTTTTGAGAAGACCATAACCTCCAGAACGTTTCTAGGGAAGTGGATAAGAGAAATGGTCAGTGTTTGGACAAGATTCAAGGATCAAAATGGTGTGAAGAGAAGAGGGAAGGGGTGCCCTTTTATAAGGGTGGACATGGGCACCTTTGGAAAAACTCAAAATATTATTTTATAATAAAGTCATATTCGGTTTATAACAGCTCCAAAATGATTTATTTAGAAGATAAAGTGGGTATGGGTATAAATACTCTCAAAAAAGAGATTTTAGATAGGTTTGGGTCATTATATTAACCTTATCTTTTAGTTTTAACTCTTAGTTAATTAGATTGACATTTACCAAGTCACTTTGTATTTTTATATTATATAGTTAATAAACTTACCATATACATACAAGAGACCCCCAAGTGGTCCATTAATGATACAAATATCATTATATAAGTATCTTGGTTGATCCTTATATTTTTAGGAATATAATAACAATTAATAATAAAATATTATTTTTAAAAACTATTTTATGTCAATTTTGACACTATTTGGTAATTGATTTTTGTGAAACAAATAAAAGCATGATTAGTTCTAAAAAAGTTAATTAAATCAATAATAACATGTCATATTAACCTAAAAAATTAGTGGAATTCATAAAAAGTCTCAAATTACTTTTATTTGGGTATTTATAACATACATTATGTTAATATTTCATCAATAAGATAATTACTGCATCATCATTGTGTCAAGCATAAATTAAATTATTTAATGTCTAAAAATTATAAATAAAATACCATTATTTAGGAAATAATGTTAGATTTCTAATTAATATTTATAGTCTAATTTATCCTTTGTATAACCCTATATTAAAATTTCTTTAGTTATTAAACTTTGATTTTAACTATTTTAACCCTTCTTTAAATAAATTAATAATAAATGTCCAAATCTAGTCCAAGTGGACCTAAATGGTCATATTTTATTCCTAAGGTTGTTTTTGGTCTAATTAAACTTATCCAATATAATTATTACATGTGTTAGGTTAATAATAATATCAAGTTTACCCTTAATTACCCTATTTACTTTTAACTGTGGTAAATAAAAGTAAAAAGATACTATTCACCAAAAATTATTTTCATCTCATTGAACCACATTTTAGTCCTTTATATTAACCGTGTCTCTCTGATTTTTGAAATTCCACTCACAGTAGTGGAAAAATTAAGTTTTATGTGAATTTCCAAATTCTCCTAGGAGGTGGGTAAAATACGGTGAAAAGTTCAATAAACTTTTTATATATCTAAAATTATTATAAAATGACTCCAATGAAATAAATTGAACTTATATAGGTATTATGTATCAATTTTGACCTAAAATAAATTTTAATAAAATAAATAATTATTTAAATAAAAAGTCGGTTTTTAAATAGTAACATAGTGTTTTTACTATTCATCAAAAATTGAAAGTTTTCAGAAAAATATCAAAAATTAACCCTAGGCTAATTTCAATATTTAGAATCCAAAAATAAAGTCCATTTTGAAAGATAAAATTTACAAAATTCCAAAAAAGTGGGTATTACTATTTATAAAGGCTAGTTTATATAATATTTTAATAGCATATCTTTGTTTAGTGAAACTCGATATTGCGTACGACACACGCTATCGTGGAAGGTTGCGATTCCTTGTACTGTAAGCCAAGTCAGGGTTGTGTGTAGTGCAAGAATCCTTTGTTGTTGCGTATAACAGAATCCAACCATATTTCATTTATACATTGAATATATATATATATATACACTCAATGTTCCGTAGAATAACTACTATCAAAAGAACTTGAAATTGTGTGTAACACAATCCAAGAATAGTGTTGTGTATACTGCAAGCTAATACGGTCTTGCATATAGCACAAGATAGTCATGGTGTAGCATACAACAGAAGATATGAAGGAAATTAAAAAGAATAAATCTCATAAAATCTCAAGGTGTTACATTCTACCCCCCTTAAAATGAATTTCCCCCCGAAATTCATCGGGATTATAAATGGTTTATTACTTGAGTGTTTCTTTCATCATAAATTGGAATACTAAAACTTAATTTTTTAAAAAATGAACATTAGAAACAAAAAGGATACCCAAAGTAACTCATCACTTGGGTTCCCACATAGGAGATCATAGGTGAATATATGGATATAGAAGAGAAATCTAACCGTCATGTTCTGATGGAGAGTTGTAGAGAACATAGCTATGAAAAATCCAACAGTCACAAAGCCATAAAATTGTGATGATCTAAGGTACCATCTGATTCATCAGATATGAGAGCACTAGGAAAACATTTTTGGTCTTTAAGATCATTTCCCTAAAGTTTGATAATTTTTGAATTAAAAGAAATACTTACTTGATTTTGTTACAAACTCAACGTTGCTCGTGCCTCGAACAATTTCCACTTCATCTCTTAAAGAAATGAAGTTGAATTTGTCTTTTGCAAAGTGTTAGCAGATCATGCGATAGAATGATAGGCCATTCCATCTATCTCAAACATAGGGTTAGAAAAAGTAATATACATAAGTCCATCTATGGTGAGATTAATAGGATATGGTTCCAAAATGGACTTATACTTCATCTATCATCCTGCTTAATAAAATAAAACTAGTTTCTACTAACCAGGGACTTCTTGTAGGCCAGTGGTAGGCGATAAAGACATGTCGCACTTCAGTTGTGTGGTCGATTCTCACAGCCTTGTCCGATGCGACGGGTTGTCGCCCGTCCTGTAGGTTATCATTTTTCTAAAACAATACTATTATAACAAAAAGTTCTAGCCTTAAACAATACTATCTGATGTCCAACATAATCGATTATAATCTTTTGGCTTATCCAAAATACATATGTCCAATATCATAGTATAAAGAAAATGATTACTTGAAATGTCACATAACAAGAATGTGAATTCCATCATTTATCCCCCATATATCATAAGATATATCTTGTTAATCACATTCCAAAAATGTGAATACCTTAATCATGTATTATTTTGAAACATAAATTACCATAAAACCTTAGTGAAAACATGATTTCTGTCAAAAGTTAACTCTTTCCACATACCAAAATCCCAAAAATTCTATATACTCAAACCATGATATCACTTAGCCCTTATATCAATCATGAGCTCATGAATACTATCAAACAATTTATTCTCTCCTTATCCCTTCATTATGCACATATCATCTGCTTTCCAAAATATTTGAATCACTTTTCATGGTTACCGATACCATATTCTTATAGAAAACCAAAATAGACCAATACACAGATATTTCAATATACTATAAAAGTACCTCAACAAAATTATTATTGAATTCCAATACTTAAGCCCTTAAATCCACCCTCTTCAATTATTGGATTGGAATAGGTCCTTCCTCGATCTAGAAGTATCTTATTAGGTCAGGGTATTGAGTTGGGTAATTCCCATGTTCTCCGCTGATAATACATTGGACTCCCTAACAGTCTGTCACTCTATGACCCTTTTCTCCACATAGATAACATCTTCCCTTCCATTTGAGGTATTCCTCAAGGTTCTTCTTCCTTTCTTTAGAAATCTCAGTCTTCCTTTCTCTATGATCCTCACCATGCGAATATGCATAAAATTCCATCTTCCTCTTATTTTATGACTTAGGAATACAACTAAAGTTCACATTGTAAATAATATATCGAGATGAATGATTCGACCAAATCATAATATATTCCTCTCTAGGCGTTACATAATTTCGTTGATTGTAGTCAGCAATTTGTCCATTGGAATCAATGTTAACTGAATTCCTTCTCATTCCCTCCATTGACTAAGACCAGAAACCGTAGTGTAAGAAACAGTTAAAATAACGAGGAACCACATAATCATAAAAAGTCACTTATGGGATGTCTAACTTATAAAAAATTCTTTAATCCATGACACCTTAGGTTCACCCTAGTCTATTCATAATCATCAACATAATTCTATGACTCTAACCTATATGTGTACTTAACCTTAGGGACATCCCTAGACATACCTTAGAAATATCTCTAGGGAACTCACTAAAGTTTTCACATCCTAGTTCCTAAAGGATAACTAAACCTTTCCTCTGATACCAACTGTAGAGGTTTGGAATTACATACAATGGACTATAATTGATACCTATCAGGGAACTCCATGGGCGGCTACACCACCTGGGCGGGACACACAACCATCCCCAGTGGCATCCATTTCCTCATGAAGCCCTTGGGAGGAGAGCCATGCTTCGTCCAACGCTCACATGTGAGAATTCCCAAGGATCAGATTCATTCCTACCTCCTTTGCCTCTGATACCAACTGTAGAGACCCAAATCTTGACGTACATATACATTACATTACTTTTACAGAAGACTTAATACATAACAAAAACAGACACCAAAGGACCGTAATAGTTTAGTGTCTTGGGAAACTCGGAATGTAATCTTCTAATCATGGTGAAAGATCTTCAACATCTCCCATAAAGATCTTTCCATTTTGTTTTTTTACCTAAAACCTTTCTTGAAATCCTGGGGAAAAGAAAACATATAAAGGGTGAGCTCAAATTCTCAGTAAGGGTAAGCATGGAGAAAATAAAACAAACCATATACATTTGAACTTAAAATCATGAACATAATGTTTAAACATCAAAATCTGGAGAAAAGACATAAATCTTGGAAGTACCTAAGGCATGTATCATAATGGAACATCAATCTTGATAAAATATCATGGGAATAAATCATGTAATTGTGGGAACCTTTCAACACTTGTTATGATTTCCATAGTAGCCAAGGAATTTCTTCCAAGACCATATTAGTGGACAAAGTCCCTTTCTGAATCGAGTTCACTCCTCGTTCCAGTCCTGTATCACTGAACCAGATTACCTTACTGTTCCAGCAATGTCTATCTCAGGAGATATAAATCTTTACCCAATTAATCGGAGGGAGATATAGGTCCCAAACATCTCATAATGAAACCATTCTTATGTGTGCCACAAAATAATAAATCATAAATCATTGCATAACCCATGTAATAAAAATGGGATTCTTAAACATCATGACATCATAAAAAAATTCATATAAGATAAAGGAATTCATAATAATAATTCCATCACAACATAATCAAATTAATGTAATAATACGGACAGAAATAGAACCCAATATTATATTAGATGTAAAATAATTTTGAGAAAACACTTCAAATGAATTCTTGAGGAAAATATGCTTTCTCCATAAAATTAAATTTTTTTAACAAAATGCCACACAATTTTAAAAGAAAAATATTTTATTAAAAATAACCATGAAAACTTCTATAGTAAGATTCTTGAAAATTAGGTGATATGAAACCGTAAAAATCTGTCCATGTCGTATAAGTTAAAAAAACATTCTCCTCGTACTTTTGTCAGAAAAGTCAAAAAGTACCATGTATGGTAAAAAAGAAAGATTCATTCCATAACACAAAGTAAAAGTCAAAGAGGGGTAAACATGACTTTAAACATACATGGAAGATTATTAAACATTATATAAAAACATTTTTTTATGTACATGGATGAAAAATATAACCCCAGTAAATACTTACGAATAAATAATCTCGGATAAGAACGAGATTGGAATAGTTATCCTTTACAGAGATCTTTTTGTAAACAAAATAGATCACTTATGTGTATTCACTATAAGGTCACATAAAGAAATCATAAATACATGATAAGATATTCATTTCTCATAGAATCAAAGAATGACATAAACAAGAAAGAGAAGATCAACCCAAAGAACAGAAATGTTGTTAAGAAGTTCCCTTACCTTAAGTTTGATATTCTTCATATGTTTCCAAACCTCCTGTATAATGATTTATATAATGTCATTGAATTATTACAGAATCATATTCATTGTTATGATATCATGTATGGTTCACTTATGACTTTATATTACCCGTTCTTTTGTAAATTCCATGTTAAAGCACTGTTTGGGGTAAAATCGTTTCATTTATCGTATGAGTTTCAACTTGTTGTTGTTGATATTATTACTTATATCCTGATTTAAATAATTCCAGAATTTAAAACATGATTTATATATAATTTATATTCAGCATATAAATATATATCATAGATCGACAAATGGAATGAAATACACCGTTCATGGAGATGGTAGGCCGTACGTACGCATGAACGCTGTTTTCGTTTCCTTATTGAATTGAATTGAATTAAGTAGATGACATACATATATATATACATAAATCCAGTATCATTATTATGTCATATATTTCATTATTATTCAGTATATATACTTTATAATCATTCATGAATGGTTAACATGGAGAATGAATCTCATCGCGTCGTAGAGACAGTAGTCCTTACGTATGCACGAGCTATGATACCATTCCTATGATCGTGGAATTGTATTGAAGTGTATGTATAATATTTCAGAATAAATATAACTTTAAAATTATCATATATAGTTATTTATTTACACCATTATACCCATCCAAGTAAGGTGGTGGTCGAAAACAGATTACACCACGACGTGGAGTCGGTATTCCGTACGTACGCACACGCGGTGATTTCATTTTCCGTAGGAAGGATAGATGGTGAAATAGGGTTGTTTCATATTTATAATAACATATCTTTATATAAGTAATACTGATGTTATTACTTTATAATGAGACAACTAAGTAACAATAATTAGAAAAAGAAAAAAACATGAGAAAAACGGAAGAAGAGATTACCTCTTCTTCGATGCACCTCTTTTAAGCTTCCTCTTAAGGAAGTTGAGTTGGTCTTTTGAGAAGAACAGAACCTCTAGAATGTTTCTAGGGAAGTGGAGAAGAGAAATGGGCAGGGCATGGACAAGCTTCAAGGCTCAAAAGGGTGTGAAGAGAAGAGGGAATAGGTGCCCTTTTTATAAGGGAGGAGAGGGGCACCTTTGAAAAAACTCAAAATATTATTTTATAATAAAGTTATATTCAGTTTATAATAGCTCCAAAATAATTTATTTAGAAGATAAAGCGGGGATGGGTCTAAATACTCTCAACCAATATATTTTTGACAGGTTTGGGTCATTATATTAACCTTATCTTTTAGTTTTAACTCTTAGTTAATTAGATTGACATTTACCATGTCACTTTGTATTTTTATATTATATAGTTAATAAAATTACCATATACATCCAAGAGACCCCCAAGTGGTACATTAATGATACACCTATCATTATATAAGTATCTTGGCCGAACCTTATATTTTTAAGAATATAATTACAATTAATAATATAATATTTATTTAAAAAACTATTTTATGTCAATTTTGACACTATTTGGTAATTGATTTTTGTGAAAATCATAACAGCATGATTAGTTCGAAAAACGTTAATTAAATATATACTAACATGTCATATTAACCTATAAAATTAGTGTAATTTATAAAAAGTCTCATATTACGTTTATTTGGGTATTTATAACATCAATTATGTTAATATTTCTTTAATAAGATAATTACTGCATCATCATTGTGTCATAGATAAATTAAATTATTTAATGTCTAAAAATTATAAATAAAATACCATTATGTAGGAAATAGTATCATCTTTCCAATTAATTTTTATAGTCGAATTTATCTTATGTATAACCCTATATTAAAAATGATTTAGTTATTAATCATTGATTTTAACTATTTTAACCCTTCTTTAAATAAATTAATAATAAATGTCCTAATCTAATCCATGTGGACCTAAATGGTCATATTTTATTCCTAAGGTTGTTTTTGGTCGAATTACACTTATCCAATATAATTAGGACATGTGTTAGGGTAATAATAATATCATTTTTCCCTTAATTACAATATTTACTTTTAATCGTGGTAAATAAAAGTAAAAAGTTACTATTCACCAAAAATTATTTTTATCTCATTGAACCACATATTATTCCTTGATATTAACTGTGTCTCTCGGATTTTTGAAATTCCACCCACAGAAGCGGTAACATTAAGTTTTATGTGAATTTCCAAATTCTCTTAGGAGGTGGGTAAAAGACGGTGAAAAGTTCAATACAATTTTTATATATCTAAAATTATTATAAAATGAATTCAATGAATTACATTGAACTTATATAGGTATTATGTATCAATTTTGACCTAAAATAAATTTAAATAAAATAAATAATTATTTAAATAAAAAGTCGGTTTTTAAATAGTAACTCAATGTTTTCACTATTCATTAAAAATTGAAAGTTTTTAGAAAAATACCAAAAATTCACCCTAGGATAATTTAGATATTCCAAATCCAAAAATGAAGACCATTTTGAAAGATAAAATTTATAAAATTCCAAAAAGTGGGTATTACTATTCATAACGGCTAGTTTATATAATATTTTAATAACATATCTTTTTTAGTGAAACTCGGTATTGCGTACAACACACGCTATCATGGAAGGTCGCGATTGCATGTAATGTAAGCCAAGTCAGGGTTGCGTGTAGTGAAAGACTCCTTTGTTGTTGCGTATAACAGAATCCAACCATATTTCATTTATACATTGAATATATATATGTATACACTCAATGTTGTGTAGAATAACTACTATCAAACGAACTTCAAATTGTGTGTAACGCGATTCAAGAATAGTGTTGCGTATACTGCAATATAATACGGTCTTGCGTATAGCTCAAGAAAATATTGGTGTAGTGTACAATAGAATATATGAAATAAATTAAAAAGAATAAATCTCATAAAATCTCGGGGTGTTACATGGTTTGAGAGGATCATCTGTAGGATCTTTCCAGTCTTACTACTATGTTTGTATTGGGTATGAAATAAATGTAGCATGACACATGATTGTTCTATCATTTGATAGATTCATGTTGGATTTTTCATCATCATTTTCATATAGTGGAAACAATGGTATGAAAGATAATAACTTATTTTTTGGTTGTTAGAGAGATTCACATTGGGTTCACCATTTTTTTCTTCAAGATAAGAGGCATGGATGGGATACACCTAATGGTTTGATTATGGTGGATTTGTGTTATGGAAAATCATGAAAATTTGGCTACCATTTTTAGTATTATGAAAAACTCCCAATAGTTTCCTCATTCATAACCTGGTACATGTCTTCTTTCCAAAGTCATGTGATCACCTAGGTTTTAGGCCCAATGACTCTTGGGGACTGTTGTTGGTAAAAAGGATGGGGGTTGGGATCATCGCACCCTTTTCAGGAGAATTATTTCCTACTTTGGAACTTTATTATATATTTAATATATGTTCATGAATCTCTTCTTAATTATTATAAGGGACCAGTTACCCTAAAAAATGATCATGGGATAATTTTATTTTAAGTGAAAAATATTGGGGGGCTCCTTAGTGAATTCATCTGTATGTATCTAAGCTTCGATATCATTTTTTCAACAACTTGGTTTTCCTAATCCATTCCTTTATGAAAATCTTGTGTTTATAGTGTTCTTAGGGGTTACTGGATTTTTTCCTGGGATTTTTCCAAATTATGAAGTTTTGGGTATCCTTGGGATGATCAGTGACTCATTAAAGAGTTTTCGAAGTTTTAGGTTGAACGAACTCTGGCACTGATCAGTGTCGGTGGAACTAATGGGTGTCGGTACCGATGGTCATCTGTGGCACCAATGGGCGTCAGTGACACTGATCGACATCAGTGTCACCAATGGGCATTGGTGGCACCGATGGGTCATTTGTTGGACTAATCGGCATCAGCTGTAGGGTGACGGTGCCAGGGCAACGGTGCCGGGGTGACGATGGTGGGACGATGGTGTTAAGAAAACGATACCTAGGCAATGGTGCCAAGGTGACAGTGACAGGGTGATGGTGACTCACTTAACAGTGATTCATTCCAAATTTTTCCAGGATATTCCAGATTTCCCCAAAAATGTATCTTTTGACATAAAAGTGTTTTAGTACCCCTTTCAAATAAATTTAAAGCCAATAGAACATGTTTTAAACCACCAATAGTTGAGAAAAACTTGAGTTACCAAAATGTGTGGCCTTTTTTCTACAATGTCACACCTTTGTCCTGTTTTACAAATTCGCCCCTGTTATGCACTTTTCTCCATTTAAATAAAATCTATTAACTCATAATTATTATTTCCACCATCTCAGAGGACAATTTTAAAATCTCAACTAATCCCAATGTTTGAAATCTACAAAATGTGTGGTCGAGCTATGATATGACATTTATGTACTTCCAAATCGTCTCCCTGATTTTAGGATCTGGCCTTTTCTTAAGCTGAGATCCTCTCCTCCTTTTTTCCTTCTGGTCTCTTATAGAGCACCTTAAGAATTCATTCCAATACGAATTGTTCACCCATGATGGATCCATTCCCGACCAACCTTGGAGTCCTTGTAGTTCTTCGTCAGTAAGTCAAACATACCTAGTTCTTAGCACCAGAAAAAATATTCAATCATTGATCATTCAAGTAGGGTTTTCATTCGTCTGTCTTTACTGTGTATCATGCTGGGTGGGTGTGATAATGTTTCCTTCGGGGATTAAACCAAACCTTAATGAATATAATCAAAAGTCCTTTAAATAATGAAGGGGTGTGAATGATGATGATTTTTTTGTATTCTTTTATCATATTTTATTTATGTTGTGAATTGTATGATCTTAAGCTCAATGAAAATTGTGGCCATTGGTGGTCCTTTCTTGCACGCTAACGAACCTCTGTTTTTTTGGATTATCTTGTGATTGAATGGGTGTAACATGGAAACTGGTTAATCACGTAAATTTGGTAAATAAAATGGATTTCAAATAAATAATAATCCTTGTGTGACCACCCTGTTTAACCAAATGGAAACATGGAACTTGATAAATGGCGTGGTTAAATCAGAAAACTCCCTTGCTATGTTCTTCTAATATACATAGTTGTTCTGCTTGATGCCTGTGGGAATGGGATATTCTATTTTTTAGTTATTGGTTGTGGAATTGAGTCTGTGTGGGGCCATATGTTTTGGATTTGTTTAGTCCTAGTAATCTGAGGGATCTCACGGATCCCTTTTGTTGTTGTGACTTTACAAGAGAACCGGGTGTGAATGCTTAGATTGTTGCTTGGCTGATTTTCTTTAGCTGTTGTCTTGGCTTGTGGATTTTCCTATTAGTTTCCTAGTAGTGAAGGAATATTTATATGGAATCACTTGAACAAGATAACGGGAATGGGTACACTAGTGGATTGTTTTCCAGAAATGGGTTGTGCTCTGGTTGTAGCTGTTGTGTGTTCGTGTATGTTGGGATAGTAACTAGGGTGGTTGTTCTTTGGTTGTGGATGTAGGGATATTAACAAGGGATGTTGTGATCTAGTTTTGTATGGGATGTTTGTCTATTTCAGAACCCTCCAGTTGGGATGATCCTTTGTTTAATTATATGTATGAATTTAGTTCTTGTGTTTCTTATATGCACCCCACCCATGTTGAATAATCCGTGATGAACACCCCTCATTTCATGGGGGAGGGTGTTTTTCCCAACATTCTTATGAGTGGATGGTTATTAGATCCTTTCTTCCCCCTCTCCTAGGTATCCCAAGACTATTGGGGTAGGTTGTGACAGCCTAAGGTAAATTATGCCCCAAGAATCTTCGAGAAGGTTGTGTTGTGGTGGTTGGCCCAGGTGTGTGTAGGTAGGTTTATTTCCCAAGTGTCTTCAGGATGAGGCTCAGGTGTCTTCGGGCATGACAGTGGTTGTTATGTCCTAGGCATCTTTGGGCGTGGCATTGGTTGTGGTGAACTAGGTGTTTTCGGGCATGGTTTTGTGTAGTTGTTGCAGCCTAGGTGTGTGTGGGAGGGATGCATGGTGATGGCCCATAAGGTTGTTGTTGGAGCAGCAATGGGGCAACAGTGAGACTTGTGGGGGAGGTCTGACACGTAGGATGTCCTAAATAACCATTGGGAAAGTGGTACATGGTACCCAAATATTGATGTTATATTACCATTACTTTACCTAACTTGTGTTATATGGGGAGTGTTCCTTGGAGAGGTTGGGTGGATAGTTTCCTTGCTAAGTTCCTTGGTGATCTCTTTTTCTCATGGGGCATTAGAATGCCTCCCCACTTGTGCATGAGAGATTTTGATTTTCCCTACTGAGTATAGATGTATACTCATGCTACAGATATTAAACTGCATATGGGTTTCTAGGAGGACCTTGATTACCGTTCCAGACTTTATTAGCTCGAGATTTTGGAGTTGATGCTATTTTTCTTTGTTTTGGTACTTCCCTTGGAGTTTTCATGTATCTTGTATCACTTTATTTTGAACATGCATATGGGTGTAGATTTTTAGGATTTACTTTTACATTAAGTTTTTTGGAGTTGTTTGGGGTTTACAATCTCATATCCTAATCCTATTAAATAAAAAGGGTGATGTATTCCATTTTATGTGATATTACATACCGTTAGTGCTAGTCGCCACTTTGGGGCCTATTGAAGGAGAGACTTTGGGGTCATTATCTCTCCTTCCACTTGATGAAGGAAGGGTCTGGGTGTTTTTTATCCTTTCATTCGTCTTGGTGAAGGTGGGTTGTGATAGAATGGTATTAGTGCCTAATGGTTGAGAGATAGGATGGAGTTTGGGGTTAGGAACCGTGAGAATTTATTGGGATGGTAGGGAAACAATGTTTGGAAATCTTGGTGCATGAAATAGTCTTGGGAATACAAGTTAGGACACGGGAGTTTAGGGCCCCTGTGATCTGATGCAAGGACTTTGGTCCTACCGAACAACCAAGTGAGGCTACACTAATTGTAGAGTAGAGGCCCTAAGAAAGGTACACGCATCATGATGACTTGTTTTCTTGCGTGTTTTTGGGGTTATAGGAATTTAAAATGAATAAAAAGTTTATGAAAAATTTAAAAGAGGAATTCTACACTACTCGGGCTTGGGCATTCCTAGTTTACATTACAACTATGGCACCCTGACGACGTCCATGAGTAGTGCAGGTGATCGAGGCCTAAAAGGCTAATTTGGATGATCAGCGGATGACTGATCGAGAGGAGGAGGATGACCAATGGTAGAATATGCTTCGTTCTATTCCAATACAGACCCTCAGGAAGTACGAGGTCAGCATCATAGACATGGAGACAAAAAGTTGTCGCGAGGACTTGGTGATAACATTCAGCTTGATCTGGGCTCCGTCTGAATATTGGGTTCCTTTGGTTGTGAGCTAGATTCAAGGAGTGCCATGCCAATTATGGAAACTCTATCTTAGAGAGAAGAATGAAGTTGAGGTTTTGTGGACCGACTTTAAGAGGGAGTTCTGGGAAAAATTCATCTCTTCCACAAGGAAGGACGAGAAGAGGCAAGAGCTACTCTCCATTCAGCAGGGGAATATGTTAGTGAGGGAGTTGGGGATCAAGTTCAAGGGTCTCCTTCATTTTTCTCTAGACCTATTTGCAAATGAGGAGTCACGGGAAAGACTCTTAGAGGAGGAAATTCTACATTCCCTTCAGTATGCTGTATCTCTCTTCACTCTACCAACATACTTGAAAGTTCATAAGAAGGCTGAAGTGGTATATAGGATGCACACACTAGAAGGTGTGTCATGAGAGGGGATTAAATTGATCTCATCAAAGGGGATGGTCATTAGTAGAAGGCCTCCAACATCAGCGCCTTCTAGGTTTCGATCAATGAGAAGCAGGCCTCAGCATTTCCAGCTTCAATCTCTCGGTCCTCTCCCTTTATATATGACCATAGAACCAAGGTTCTTTATATATGGAAGTTGTGGTCATCTCGGTAATCATTTCCCAGACTGAGTGTATTACGGTGGAGGTGGACAGGTTTAGTGTCCACCTCAGTAGCAGTTGTTTCTAGTCAGGCCCTTTCAGTAGCAATAGCAGGGACAAAAAACTCTTGCTCCTCTGAGGGTGTATGTTGCTGGCAGAGACCAACCTCATGGCACTCCTCATGGACCTCAACCAGGGTGTGGTCGGGGAGGCAGCCAATAGCTGAGGGGTAGTTGAGTTGGGCGTGGACAGTTTCACGCCATAGAGGTAGTAGATCCAGTAGATCCTGAGGTCGATTGAGGTACAATAATCTTGTTTAGTACTATTATCTATGCCTTGTTTGATTCATGAGCTTTTCACTTGTTTTTTTCACCCGTTCTAGCCCATCCCATGGGGCTAGATTTAGAGAGAATTTCCATGCCCCTGGTGATGAGTATGCCAGTTGGAGGCGAGACCATCATGTTTGATGTTTGTCAAGGATGTAGACTGATGCAAGGGCCACATCAGTCCATTGGGGATCTCTTTCTGCTTCAAATGAAGCCATACGATGTCATCCTAGGCATCAACTAGCTATTTTCCCTACATTTTTTTATCTACTGATTCCAGAGGAGGATTTTGTTCTCATATATGGGTGGCCAATGTGTAACTTTCATTAGAGATTAGGGTTTCCATGAGGGTAGTCAGAGAGTGGATCCCCTTCTTTCCTTGTTGACTGATTTGTCAGTGGAGTTGGCAGACTCATAGATGATGGATGTTCTGGAAGTTTTTACAGAGTTCCCGGATGTTTTTGCCAAGGAAGTTGTGACTCTACCCCCTCAACGTGATGTTGAGTTTGGGATAGACTTACAACCCAGTGCCCATCCAATTTCAATGGACCCTTATCGGATTGATACTTATGAGTTGCAGGAGTTGCTGATTCAGATTGATGATCTGATGAATAAGGGTTCTGTCCGACCATACGCGTCGCCATGGGGTGCTCTATTATTGTTCATGAAAAAGGCTAATGGTGGACTTAGTCTTTGCATAGACTACCAAAGATTGAATCAGGTAATAGTTAAGAACTTTTACCCTCTCCCGAGGATAGATGATATATTCGACTAGTTGAGGGGAGCAGGTTGGTTCACTAAGATCGATCTGTGGTTTGGGTATCACCAATTAAGGGTGAAAGACAGGGATATCCCGAAGACTGCTTTGAGGTGCATGTATGGAAACTTTGAGTTCGTGGTTATTCCGTTTTCTGTAATAAATGCACCTTATATGTTCACGAGGCTCATGAACTCTATTTTCCACATGTTTATGGACTAGTTCATAGCCGTGTTTATTGACGACATCCAGATCTATTCAAGATTAGAGGAGGATCATGCCAAGCATCTAAGGATTTTTTTGGAAGTCCTGCGACACCACTAGATCTACAGGAAGTCGTCCAAGTGCATATTATGGACACAAGAGGTTCACTTCCTTAAACAAAGGGTGTCCTAGTAGGGGATAACAATGGACCCGTTGAAGGCCAAATCGATTGTTTCTTGGGTGTCACCCAAAAATGTGGCAGAGTTTTGTAGTTTACTGAGACTAGCAGGTTAGTACCGTAGGTTCATTCTTAAATTCTCTAAAGTTGCGGCACATTTGAGATCCTTGCCCAAGAAAGGCCATGATTTTTTTGGAGTGAGCATTTCCAGATAGATTTCAGTTATCTGAAGGATAAGCTGGTCGATTCCCTAGTGCCAAGGGTTTTAGAGGAAGGGGTAACGCTTGATGTGTTCGATGATGCTTCTGGAATAGGCTTGGGATGTGTACTGATGCAACGATGGGGAGTGATTACTTATGGGTCTAGGTAGTTATGTCCTCATGAACGTAACTATGCCACCCAAAACCTGTATCATGCAACGGTTTTGTTCGCGCTGATGTTGTGGTAGCATTACCTCATCGGGGAACACTTTGTGGTCTTCATGGATCTCAAGATCGTGAGGTATGTCTTCTCCCAACGAGACCTAAACTTGTGGCAGTGAAGGTGGAGGGAGTTTCTTCAGGACTAAAAATTCAAGATCTACAACAAATCAGGAAAGGGAAATGTGGTGGCTGATGCCTTGAGTAGGAAGTCACAGAAGGATGTGGTTCGGGAGTCAGCATATTCTTAGAGAAAAAATGGAGGAGTTTGCTACCTTACACCTAGATGCAAAAGTGGAGGATGTTAGTGCTTGTCTTTTCTAGATGATGGTGAATTATTACTTGTTATAGAAGGTGGAAGAGTCTCAGTGGGGGGACTTAGAGGCTGAAGTGATGCGCAATCATGTTAGCCTGGTAAATTCTCTAAAAGTATGGTCAGAAGATGGTCATAATCAGATTATTTTCAACGGGAAGTTGTTTCTCCTAGAGATGATGCATGAGGGAGTTCTCTATGAGTTCCATAAATCATCCCTGGTGGTACACCTAGGATTTTCCATGATATACCAGGGCTTTAGGGGTTCGTTTTGGTGTCCTGGGGTGAAACATGCAGTGTCAGAGTTTGTGGAAAAGAGCCTCGCGTGCTAGTATGTAAAGGATGAGCCCCATGTTCCAAGCGGTCTATAGCATCCTTTAGATGTCCTAGAGTGGAAGTGGATGAAATGTCGATATATTTCATCATGGGACAACCCAAGGATCAAGGAGGCTGCGATGCTATTTGGGTGGTGGTAGACTGACTAACAAAATCATCTCACTTCTTGGAAATCGTGGAATGGAGTGCGATGGATGCCTTAGCACAAAGGTATGTGGATTAGGTGGTGTGGTTTCATGGAGTTCTGATGTCCATGTTCTCTGATCGGGATGCATGGTTAACCATAAATGTCTAGAGAGGATTGTAAAATTCTTTTGGCACCCAACTATGCCTCAACACTACTTCCACCCCTGACGGATGGGCAAACAAAGAGGACCATCCAGAAATTGGAAGATATGATGTGAGTGTGTGTTTTGGACTTCGGGTTATCATGGGTAAGACACTTTCCACTGGTAGAGTTTTCCTATAACAAAATCTATCACTCTAACATTGAAATGGCTCTATTCAATGCCTTATATGGAAGGACATTTCATTTTACCATGTGCTTGACCAAGGTTGGGGAAGAAGGTGTTCTTGGCTCAGAGGTAGTGCAGAGCTCAATGGAGAAGGTTCAGCTTGTGCGTGAGAGGATGAAGGCTTCTCAAGACCAGCAGAAGTCATATGCTGATAATAGGAGTAGACCCTTGGAGTTTGAGGTTAGTGGGCACATGTTCTTAAATGTCTCCCCTTGGCACAAAAAATGGAGGTTCGGAAGGGGGAGTAAGCTTTATCCAAGGTACGTCAGACCGTTTGAGGTGTTATGGAGAGTTGGTGAAGTGGCTTATCAGCTGGTGATACCACTGCTGCTACAGAGGGCCCACAATGTCTTCCATGTGTCTTAGCTTCATTGGTATCTACATAATGACTCGCACGTCCTTGGTTGTGAAAAAATGGATATTGAGGACGATGTAACATTCATGGAGTGACCAGTGAGGATTGAGGATCATGAGGAGAAGGAGAATAGTGCATGAACCATTCACTTGGTTTGTGTTTTATGGAGGCATGGCGGCGTTAAGGAGAGTACCTGGGAACAAGAGGCACATATATGTTCCCAGTACCCAGAGCTATTTTGAGTTTTGTTTTGTGTCTGATTTGTACTTGGATGTGATGTAATTATTGTCCTTGTTAACTAGAAGATGGGTTGTTTTCATTATTCATTGAATGTGGGTAAAGTCCTCACTGTGGGGAGGGGAGGAACTAATCCCTAATCAGGATGCATTAAGGTGGACGCAATTAAACATATGCGGGTGAGTCAGTTCCACCCAAAAAAATAGTATCTTCATGTGGAGGAATGAACTACCTAATCCATATGTATAGATGGTTTGACCTTTATATGTTTGTGTGGTTACTTGAGGTAGAAGAGTCGGTGTGTATCTATGGCTGTTCAAGAGATAAATGAGGGAGATTTGTTCCAAGATATCAAGGTTTGTTCCAGCTTTCGAATAACTCTAGGGTGGTTTTTCCCTGTGAGGTATCTTATGAGGTGGTTGTTCGGACCCCTCTCTTCTCTTTGGGTCACTCTTGGATTATTAAGGACGAGAATAGTTTGAGATGAATCAAATGTAATAATCAGCTTTTCTCGAGCCCTTCCATTGGGAAAATCTACTGTTTGTAGTGTTCTTAGGGGTCACTCGGTTCTTGACTGGGAGTTTTCCAAATTACAGTGTTTGGGTTATCCTGGGGACCATCAGTGACTCATTTAGGAGTTTTCCAAATTTCAGTTTAAACAAACAGTGCCACCAATCAGCATCAGTGGCACTGATGGGAGTCAGTGGCACTAATGGGCGTCATTGGAACCAATGGGTGTCGGTGGCACTGATCAACATTGATGACACCAATCATCATCAGTGCCAGCGTGAAGGTGCCTGGGTGACGGTGCCAGGGCAACAGTGCCAGGGCGACGGTGCGAGGGAAACAATGCTAGGGAATGGTGCTAGGGTGACTGTGCCAGGGCAACGGTGCCAAGGTGATGGTGACTCACCTAATGGAGATTCATTCCCAGTTTTACTAGGACCTTCTAGTTTTTCTGAAGTAATGTATATTTTGACATAAAAGTGTTTTAATACCCCTTTGAAAGCTAATTAAAGCCATTAGAAGATGTTTTAAACACCCAATAGTTGGGAGACCCTTGATTTACCAAAATGTGTGGCCTTTTTCTTCAGTGTCACAACTTTGTTGTGTTTTACAGTTTCGCCCATATTATGCACTTTTATCCATTTAAAGAAATTATATTAAATAAAAACCATTATCTCCACCATCTTCGAGGAGAATTATTAAATCTAAATTAATACCAATGTGTAAAACCTCCCAACCGCATAGTTGATCCATGATCCGACTTTTAAGTACTTCGAAATAATCTCCCCAATTTTAGGATCTGACCTTTTTTTAACCCAAGATCCTCGCTTCCTTTTTTCTTTTAGGCCTATGTTAGTTCACCTAGAGACTTCCTTCTGATAAAAATCATGCAACTATGCTAGATCCCATCCCGCTGAGCCTTGGAGTCCTTGGAGTTCTTCATATATAAGTTTCACATCCTCATTTCTTGGTGAAACGAGAAAAAATTGATCGTTGATCATCCAATTAGGGTTTCCTTCATCTCTCATTAATGGGTATCATGAGGGGTGGGTGTGATAATGTTTCCTTCAGGATGTGGATGAAACCAAGCCTTAATGAAGATAATAACCAAGTATTTAAAATGAATGGGTTTGAATGATGATGATGTTTCTATAATCATTTATCATCATTTATTTTTGTTGTTAATTTTATGGTCTTTTCCCATAGAAAATAATTATCTTTGGTGGTCCATTCCTACACACTAATGAACCTCTGTTTTTCTAAATAATCTTTTGATTCAAAGGATGTAACATGAAAACTGGTTAATCATGTAAATTTAGTCCATAAAATGGATTCCTGATTAATAATAATCCTTTTGTGATCACCCCAATTAACCAAACATAATTAAGGAACTTGATAAATGGTGTGGTTAAATCTGAAAACTCCATTTCTCTGTTCAGCTAATAGACATGGTTTTTCTACCTGATGCTTGTGGCGATGGGATCACCTATTGTTAAGTCATTGGCTATGGATTTGAGGACATTTGGGACCATATTTTGGTGATTTTATTGGTTCCGGTACTTCAAGGTATATCAGAGATCCCTTTTTTTGTTGCGACTTTACAAGAGAACTAGGTGTGAATTCTTAAATTACGTCTTGGTTGTTTTCCTTTAGTGTTTTCTTGGATTTTGATTATTCCAATTAGTTTCCCCATGGTAAAGGAATATATAAATGGAATCAATTGAACATGACAATGGTAATGGGTAAACTGAGGGATTGTTTTCCAGAAACAGGTTGTGCACTGGTTGTGGCTGTTGTGTGTTCATGCATGTGGGGATAGTAACGAGGGCGGTTGTGCTATGGTTGGGTATGTGTTGGTTGTCTATTTCAGAACCCTTAGGCTAGGATGAGTGTTTGTTTAATTATATGTATAAATTTATTTCTTGTGGTTCTTATTCGTACCCCAACTATGTTGTGCACTCTAGGAAGAACACACCCATTTCACGGGGGAGGGTGTTTTTTCCAACATTCTTATGAGTTGTTAGTTATTATCTCCTTTATGCTCCCTCTCCCAGGTATCCCAAGAATATTTGAAAAGGCTTGGATGGACTAAGGTATATTATTTCCCAAGACACATTGGGAATGGTGTGTTATGGTGGTTGGCCCAGGTGTGTGTGGGAAGGTTTGTTTCCTAAGTGTATTCGGGATGAGGCCCAAGTGTCTTTGGGAATGACAATGGTTGTTTTGGCCCATGTGTCTTTGGGAGTGGAATTGGTTATGGTGGACCAGGTGTTTGCGTGAATGGTTATGTGTGGTTGTGGGCCCATTTTTGTGTGGGCAGGATGTGTGGTTATGGCCTATAAGCTTGTTGTTACGGCGACAGTGGGACTATAGTGAGATTTACGGGGGAGGTCTGATGCATAGGATATCCTACATAACCATTGGGAAAGTGGTGCGGGGTACCCAAATATTGATTTTTTATTTATATTACTTTACCTGACTTGTGTTATTTGGGGAGTGTGCCTTGGTGAGGATGGGTGGACAGTTTCCTTGCTAGATGCCTTGGTTACACTATGAGATTTCCCTTATGACATGTTTTCCTACATGACATGAACTGATTGTATGCCTTCCTTGATACATAGGTGAGTATATACCTTGAATATATAAAAAATGATCTAGTTGGTATTTATAAAGGACTTCACATAATTGGGGTGGTATATCTAAATTTTTTTGCATGATCAAATATGACTTGTCCATAGGACATCACAAGATCTAGGCAATCTATCCTGGAAACCACCGCATGACATGGAGGGCTTGTCTAGAAGGTGTCACATGATCTAGCTAAACTTCCTTTAGGTCATTCACAATATTTGGCTTGAAATAAAATCAAGGGTGTCATGAGAGTCAATACTACATTTTTTGGAAGGTGCTGCATGTCTTGTCTAACATCCTTAGAGGGCATCGTGAGACCTGACCGACATGTCTGGAGGGCATCGCGAGTCTCGATTGACTTGCACATAGGGTGTAATGATGGATTAGTTAACATATGAATATGCATCAATGAGACCTAGATGACATCATATAGTGGAATTATATTAGTCAAGTAATGTATCTGATGGATGTTGGGAGACTTGGGAGACATGCCCATAAGGCTTTATGAAACTAAAGCGGCATTCCTAGGGGAACTGTGTGACTTGCTCTTGAATGTCTGGATGATTTCTCCTAACCCAAATAACATGATGAAAAAGATTCATGACATATAGGGTACTTGTCCCAATGTTTTTGGGTATCCTGGATGACTCACCTGAAGATCACTAGGGCCCAAAAACATGTTTTTCACTTAAGTATTTCAATTTTAATCTTTTTTCAATCCCTTCTATCATGAATGATTTATATTTATTTAGTATATTTTTATGTTAATTCCCTCTTGATATGGATGATATTCAGTATGTTAGTTAAACATTTTCTTGATTCCCTCCACATGATCTATGAATAATCAATTGTAGTGATTTATGTATGGAACATTATTGACCAAACTGTTCACTAGTATATTACCTGATAGAAGACTTGCTATTCACAAGATCATCTTCTATGAGAAATCTTCTCTGGTTCTTATGAAAATTTCCCAAAGTTCATCCCTTATTTATCTTGATAGGTAGTGGTTCATTTTTCATCCTAGGGTGGGGTATTTATAGGCCTCACCACCCTGTTTTTTTTTCAATTTGCACAACATATCTGGAGAGGATCCAAGTTGGGGTTGGGGAAGGGGTCTAACACCACATGTCTCTGCAAGGATTTGTCATGGATCTCTCTGAGGGTATCACCTGATTTTCAGAAAACTGTGAGTCCCTCTCATCAATTCCTCCATTATTATATTATTTTCAATTAATGGGTAATTGTTTGATTATAAAGGCATGTTTTAGGACTTTTATATTATAAGATTTTCAAGTCCAATGGCCTTCATAATATCAAAGTTCCTATTGATAAGGTGTTCACAAGATGCTTGATTCCTTGAATGGAATATTTCTAGAGGTGAGGGTTGGTTGTTTGAGGGTCTCCGTGAAATTTGGGAGGATTTTACAAGAGCCTCATAGGACCACACTTCAGACATCCTTTTGTGTCACGAGTATTTTACAACCGTGAGAGGATTCTTCTTCCTCCAACTTTTATTCCCAATGTTTTATTTCACATTGGTTGGACAATCCTATGAGAATACATAAGTAATGTCAAAGAGAATTACTCTATTTTTTGATGATTTTTCACATGAACAATAATGTTTCTATAGACTTTTGCGATCATTTTGTGGAAAAATCAATTTGTTTGTCATTAGGGAGAAAAAAGGGAAGCACATGGAATCCAGAGCATACTTGAGTCTTTTTGTGAGATGTGGCTGAAAATATAAATCTATTTTCTGAGATGAGTTGGGAATATCACTAGGGAATTAAGGTGTGTTGCAGACCACTTGGGGTGTTTCATGTGATATTTATGACCATGAGTAGCTCACAGCTCACCCCTTTTATTTCCATTGTTTATTTTCTAAAAAAGATCAGCTTCAGGTGAGATTTCTTGGATGTTGTCATGGATAATTTTCCTTCCCATTGGTGATGAGTATCATGATGTTTTTTTAAATCCATAGGCCTCTTCCCTTTGGTTATTTTCATCCTTATTTTTATTGTATTTTTAGGTTTTATTGTCAGGTGATTGGTGCCAAAAATCGTGTTCCCTGGGGAGTTGTTTTGGCTACCACAGTGTAGCAATTGGTTTTCTGGAGTAGCTTCGCAAGAGCAGGAGGGATTGTAGAAAGGGGTTCCATAATATATTTTATAGGTTATGCACTTCTTGTGGGGTATTCACATTGACCTTATAATGGTGATATGATGACGAGTCCTTTGATTGTTCACGCGATCCATAGGTCTCTTCCACCTTCTTCTTCCTTTTCCTTTAGAGGGAAAATAATACCCATATTCAGGTATTTATTCCTTTTTGAATTTTTATGATGCACATTTATGGGTGACAACAACTAATTGTGACTATGAAGTCTCAGATGAGTTTGAGAAGAAGTTCAAGACTTAACTACACCAAAATATGTGGGGTAATCATTAATGAATAAAGAGTTTACACCTCCATTTTACTAGATATAAAGGACACCTTTAGACCATCAAGATACTATATTGTTATCTAGACCTGGATGCTATATACTTATCCCAAGATACAAAAATGGAAACAAATAGTGAAAATTTTCAAAATGATTGCGAGTATTGCATCAAATCTATTTGACAATAGATCTTGAAATCCACATCATGCATTAATATTCTAGGATGGGGAAATTATGGAGCGTTACACTTCATCAAACCCCTATAATAGTAGAACACATTAGAAAAGGTGTCCTGTAATGTCATGTCCTCTGACAAAATCTGGGGACCGGTTAATTCTTGTGCTAGTTTTTCACTACAACAAAACTCACCATCTTCATAAATTCATAGACATCATTAATGGGGGGAGAGGATAACTAAAATACCTTTAAATTTGACCCCTCAAAGAAATAATAATGAATTTCGAAGATGAAATTTGAAGTTGAGATCAACCAAACAAGTTACCATAAAGAATTATTCCCCCATGAGTTTCTATCTCAACCATATCTTACGTGAGTGCAGTTTTGCCACATCAAGTGGTCCATAGTAGCTGCTTTTGTATCAATTTTCTAGGAGTTATATGAACCCACCATTTTGGGGGGAAATCTACTGATTCCTCCACCTATGAGGTCATCAATTACTGAGAGGATTCATGAAATATTTGTGGTAGTTTCAAGAAAACCCTAGCCCAATGGGTTGGGGGAATTTATATTTAAATAACCATAATCGATGTCATCGTACCCTAAGAGTATCATGGAGAAATCAATGGTGATTCAAAATCAACCCTATCCCATTGGGATGGGGGAATTTATATCTTAATTTCCATCTAGGTAGTCATAAAATCCCCAACTAGAATCATTGGATCCTCAACAACCAAATCAATCAATGACAATTGTGGCCCCAAATAACCCTCTTCCCACATGGATGGGGGAATTTCCATCATCATCATCATCATCATCAATAGAAATAGAACCATTATTATAATGTTTGAGAGGTAAATATCCATGGTCAGTATCATAGTTATTCCTCCCAACACAAGACAAACCTCTTCTATTTAATGACCACATGGAAAATAAAACTAGAAAAATACCTCAAGGTCATCGTTCTTAGAACTAGATGGGAGAAACATTAGTCATAAGTGTTCAGGCTTTGTTGAGGTCACAATCTAAAATGGACCAACATGGAAAAGGGTTCAAAGAACTCCCCTGATGAAGGTAGTGAAAATTCATCATATTGCATTGAATAAAATAGTGAAATCACTATTTACCAATTTTCATCATTTAATTCGAACACATTAAACACAATAGATATTTTGGATCAAGAAAAAAATGTAGAGGGCTGCAATAGGGAGAACATACCCTTAGAGGAGGGTGATGTGGATGTACAATCCATGGATACATGCCCCCAGAACCAAAGGAGAATCTGAAACCTGACACCTCCGAATACCAAGTTACACCTCTCTGTCCGATCACTACCAAAGAAAAATTGAATGGTGTGGCTACATCCCAATCACCACCCTGAATAGTGGAAGTTTCTTTCATGAATTAATATATTTCTCAATACGATAGTGTGATATAAATTATCAGAAAAATCAATGAGGAGTTACTCATCAAAAATATTATTTTTAGGTATCTTCTCTAAGAAGAGATGAATATTATCTCTCCCATGATCTATCCACCAATAAAATATGTATATGAGTTTTAGATTGGCTCTGGATCTAGGAAACCAGTCTACATAAATAAATAAGTAAAAAATGATCATGAGTTCCCTCTATTCCAGTAATAACCTCTTCTTGTAGATGAAATATTACGTAGATAGTAGGGCCCCCAGAGCTTCTTAACATCATCAAGCCCATGGCTACTCAAATGGAAGCCATGGAAGAGAAACACACACCTGTGTAGACTGAGAGGGATCCATATCCCTAACGGGTGGATGACACTTTTCATACACCCAATATCGGTATTCTTACATTTTATACCATTGATTTTGTAGGAGACCTTGAAAAGTATCTCACACACTTTGTATTTCGATGTGGACCAATGATGGGCCCTCAATATCAACAAGAGGAAACAATAGTGATGTTGTTTTTATAGACTCTGATAGGTCTAGCCTTTGTTTTATAGAACAATCTTTCGATAAGATATGTTTCAATATTGGAATACCTTCTTCATGATATCCTTTATCATTTCATCTCCACGCCGAGGGAAACGACACTCATTGACCAAAAAAACACTAAGCAACGTGAAAATGAGAGGTTGTGTGACTTCATAGAATGATGGGAATGTTTAACCTATTCAATCAACATCCAAATATCGTAGGAACAACTATTGTAACTCTATACTAAAAAATATTTGGGATGAGTTTCACACAACTTTTATCCCAATGAATTATCCCAGTGGGTTCCACGAGTTTGTAGAAATGGGACAACGTCTTGAGGATGCAATTCAATGAACCCAATTTAAAACCTGAATCATGCCTTGAGAACATGGGAAAAGGGTTGGAATAGCATAAGATAAACCTTTCTATATCATACCAGAAGTAGTTCCCTTCCAACCACATAGGCCGGTCCCAAATCTCCCACCACATCCAATCGAGTTGTGAAAACCAAATAATCTCCCTCATATAGATGAATAATGAAATAATGGTCACCTAAGATTTCATAAACAGATGAATAAAAGATTATAATTTCTAAATGAACAAGTCATAAGTTATTTCTTATCATCCATAGTCAATAAACTACTCAATCTTCCACATCCCAGGAAACCCATTTTGGTCAACCTAACCAACCATCCTGACTACTACCCTCTCTATAGAAGGTTGGGATATAATATCCAGATTAGTTATTCTTAAAATATGTCTGTCAAGGAATGGTATATTATATACATGTGGTTTTATATAACTCCTCATAGAAGTTTTCTTGGATAACCATTTCCCAATCAGTAGAAGAAGGTGACTGGAAGAATGTTACGGCTAGGCGTAAGTAGAAGTTCAACAATGGGATGACATAGAAATTAACTGATCGTGTTCATAACACCCTGATATAATAGCTTCACCGACCCAAAATAGATCCACCACCAAAGAAGGATACATTGGATATGTCTTCCCAAAGTGGGTGAAACCATCAAAAATAAGAATAAAAAGAAGAGGAAACATATTCTACTCCAACATAGACTAAGACTCTTATAGATTTATTTCCTGGAACATCTAAAGCACAGAAACCACCCCATCAAATAGAACCATAATCAAATGAAGAGCTCATATTTGATTCTATAATTGTGATACATTTTGAAGACCCATTATCCAAGGATGAATATAGATCATAATATGAGTTCCCGACACATAATTGGAAAACAGGAGACCACATACACAGGAACCAAGGATACATGGGACAACACAGGTGTGGTCAGACCCAATATTTAAGTCATATCCCCACAAATGATATATATTCACCTTAGACTCGTGGATAAGAACTCTAGAAATCCCATAAAAGGAATGGGCGGTTCTCAGAATCTTCTAGTAGTTGTCCACACCCAATTTTCTTGCATGCCCACCTAGTGGGGGTTTGATTATCTGATTAGCCCAAGCAGTGGTGAAAGCCAACGAAACATGAACCTCTAGAAGATGATTCCCCACATACTTTACACACGTACCATGATTTACCACCTCAAATGCATTATCCCCTGATCCAAATCTAAAATTGAAACCCCACCTTTGGAAGTGTTGAAATATGGAACAAAATTTATGACATTTTGAAATAGTTGGTCATTGTTCCATCCATTCTCTCAATCCTGGATGCACTCCATCATTAGAAGGAACCAATGGAGGCACTCATTGATTTAATATAGGGACCAAATGAGTTCTAAATACAATGCACTATAGATGAGGTTTATTTAGGGGATACTATACCATCATATTGACATGTTACTATCTCGTTCACTAATCTGGATTAGGAAGAGGTCATACAAGAACACATCAATCCCCTATATGTTTCATAAAAACTCAGTAGTTTCAGTTTCCTAAGGTCTCTAATGGATAATGGTTTCAATATCATCCTCATGTTGGTTCAAACCCCCCACAGTTTAGGATATAACAATGGGGATTTCTCTCCCACAAAAATGACCATTGAAGGGTATGATAAACTTGATAAAAAACATCTATGGAAGAACAAAATTGACTAATAGTTTGGGGATATCACATTTTATGTTGATTTTATGGTTATCCAACATTGAAACACAAAATATTTCATGCTTGGATGGCCCTTTCTCTATAGATACAAGGAGGTACCTTCAAAATTCCATCAATGTTTGAAATACCCCATTGATGGAAAGGTCATAATACTGTCTAGTGACAACACCCCATGCAATAATTGGTGAACCATATATGATGAAAAAGGTTTATAAAAAAGGGGAGGAAAACAATATCAGAGGAATATATATAGGTTTCATCCCCCTAATGTCCTGGGGACCTCCCCAATAAATATCTAGGTAATTCTTGATAAAGAATATGTGCTCTCCATAAATCTGATTGAGGTAATACATCTTTTCCCACAGATAAAACCCCCTCCTATCCCCATTGACATTGTAAAATACAATTATCTCTTACATCTCTCTATAATGACTCCTGCAATAGGGGAAGATAATGTCTCTTCTCATGGCCTATATCACTTCATTATTGAAAGAGAATCCATAATATTTATGAATATGTCTAATAATGTATTCATAGACACAAAGAAGGAAGATGAATTGGACAACCTCATGAATGACCCTCCTGCAATTGAGGAAGGTGTCTGCCCCTCCATTGATGAGATCAAACATATAAATTTGGGAACATAAAAAAACATGAGACCTACAATGATTAGTGCCTCCATTCACCTCAAATATAAATATATATACATTAAATTTATAAATAAACATCAATATATGGTAATATGAAACTATACATAAATTACTGGAATGAATCCATATGTGGATACACAATATCTCGACTTACCTGAAGACTACAAAGTCTCCAATTAGACATATAGGAGGATGCACCCCTCTCATGCCACCAATGTAGAGGCATAAATTGAAAAATTGATCAAAAATGAACTTTATCGAGAATTAAAATACCTAATATGTCATTCCAACATCATCCTCATCAATAAAAAAATGTGAAGATTAAGGTATTTATATATTTTAGAGACCCTAATCACTATTACCCAAAGAACGATTTCCCCTTTCCGACAAAAAAACTATTGATCGATGCAAATAATATATTAAAATACATTTCCATAAAGGATGGGTATTTATGGTACAATAAGATAATTATGTCCAATAAAGATGAGGAAGTCACTTCCTTCAGAGCACTTGATGTGATATTTTTCTCTCAGCTAATTTTCTTTGGCTTAATGAATGTAGGGTCCACTTATCAACACACCATTAGCTATATATTTAATACATTTTTTTGGATGAATAGTCGAATATTATGTCAATAACCTAGTTGTTAAATCATGAAAGTGAGGAGAGCACTTCACGAACCTTAAATTAGTCTTCAACAAGCTATGAAATCATAGTCTAAAGATGAATCCTCTGAAATATTCATTTGGAGTAACATCAAGTATGTTCCCTGGATTTGTGGTATGCCACTACGACATCATGGATAACCCAAAGAAGAATATTACAATATTATGAATTTCACCCGAAAGAAATCCCAAATAACTAATGGTGCTCCAAGGGAACCATGCCAACATTCGATGATTCATACCTGACCTGGATGGAAAATCTCTCCCCTTCACCAAGATAATAATGAAGGGAATAACCTATCAATGGGATGATAAATTTCATGAATCCTTCAAAAGTCTCATGTAGTACCTACTTCACCCACTGGTCCTGATTCCTCTAATGGAATGAAGAACCCCCAAATTTTATCAATCCTACATGGAATGGTCACTGGGAACCATCATCACATAGAAAATGATACGAGGATGGGGAATAACATCTACTTCCTCAATCGAAAAATGATAGGTACTAAGACCTAATACACTGACGCCAAGAAGAACATCCTTGTAATTATATTTACTATGAAAAAGATGAGGCATTATATGAAACACCATAAATTCCATCTTATCTTTGATATTGATTCTCTCAAGTACATATTTGGTCATCATATGCTAACTATTCACCTTTCCCAATAGGTGATCATTCTGCTGCAATAAGATATTTAGTTTTATTTCATAGAAATTTGTGAAAGGGAAATCCCAAGTTGATTCACTAGTATCACATCATTCCTCAAAAAAATACAGTAGTGTAACTAATATTCCAAATGAGGAGTAATTATATGATCATGATACTCCCCAAAAATTGGAGATTTATTTTAATGACGTATCCCAAATTCTTGTTGACCCAAGGATGGAAAACCCATGACTCGATCGGGTTTGTTTAGCGATTGTATTTGTCTCTATAGAAAATTTATTTTTTCTTACACTTTTTCACTATCCAAGGACTACACATATAATGAGTAACATTATAAATCCCTCATAGATGGCTTGGAACTATCCCAAAAGCTACAAATATCCTACCTAAATGACCAAGGGGACTCAAAAATATTGATGGAGTTGATGAATAAAGATAATTCCATAAAAAATGTACAACTAGACCCTATCACTATCTATGTTAGGATACTAAAAAAAGAATTAAATTTTGTACCCACAATGCATCATGTTCCCCGATCATAGAATGATCCCACTTACACATTGCCTAATGCAACCACCATCCTAGCTGAACTTAATCGGGTGAAAACAATCTTCTCTACTACAAACCGAAGAATGGTATCATAGATCTTCACCGGTGATATGGAATAAATAAATGTTGTCAACATCACAATAGATAATTATGAATTGGTATCCACCCTTTCATGGATGGATCCCATTATCTGTTATCTCCAAAACAGAGCTCTCCCAACAGTCTGACCTGGGAGGGAATAGATTCAACATCCTGCAATGAAAATTACCCTATAGGAAGGCCCAAAGGAGTATAATCCCATCAACAAGTTTTCCTTTGAATAAATCCTACTTAGATTCAAAACATATTTAGATATTCTCACAATCATGTAAGAAGTCGTTGCAGGGTCTTGTGACACTAATCTGTCTAGGACTAGTTTGTAACACCCACGTTTTTATGGACCTTTTTTCCTTGAATAAATTAAATTTTCATTAATATATTACATAATACTAAGTAAATAATTACTTTCACATGAAACCAACTTAGTGTACATTACATGGAACATCAACTTGGCATTTGTTCCATGCAATAACACCTTGGCGTACTCTACACGCAACACTGAGCTCCTGCAATACATCATTTTATTATTATAATTATTTAAATGAAAAAATTATAACCTAGACATTAAACATAGTAATTTTAATAGTAATAACTAATTTTAATTTTTTATATCGGTTATATATAAATAGAACATATTTAAAATGAAAGGTATAATTTTTGGTAATGTCCTTATATGTTTAAAAATACCATTTCTTCAAATGAACTCCTTTTAATGTCCTTTTTAACCAATAATAAAATAAATTTTAGAAAAATTTATAAATTTAATTTGATAATAAAACTTTAATTTTTAATATAGAATATAGAAATTATATTAGGGTGAATTTATGGGTTTATTCTGAGAAACTAGATTTTTGGATAAATAGGGAAAAATATAGGATTTTAATTCAAAACTATGTTTTCATATAATTTATTTATAAAGTTAAATTTTATTTTATATTGTTTTATATGTTTATTTAGTTGTTATTTTTAGAAATGAATATAATATTTTTCAATGGAATCAATTTCAATTTGAAATTGAGTATAAAAACTTAGCAAACTTTTGGATGTTTTTACTTTAAAAACCCGCAGTGTAGTACTTTCAATGGGCTTAATTTTAAATTAATTTATGAAAATTTTGTGATTTTAATTTCGAAAAATGAATTCAATATTTGGAATCATAATAATTTTTAATTTCTAATAATTCCAACATTTTTTACCAGAAATATTAGGGAATGTAATTAACATTAATTACAACGATTATGGTAAAATTAAGCTTAACAAGGGAATAAACTATAAGAATAAGGGCCTAAATGACCTAGAAACTTATACAAAACACATATTATGTAAATTATTAGACCATGAATGTAAATTATTGAGTTTTGTTTTTTTGGTATGATTTTGTTTAGGTAAATACATGGGTACACCTTACTTGTTTTCAAAAATGTTATGTTTGTCCTTTCTCTTCCCAATAAAAGGCCACCACCTCTCACTCTTATTCAAACCTATAAAACATATTAGTTTTGGAAATGATATAAAAAACAAACTCCCAAATTTACCTTTATTACTCATAAGATCCCCCCTTTTGGAAGAATGAAATTCGAGGAATCCCTTTAGTATAAACCAAAAGGAGTTGCTAGAATAAGAGGTTAAAGTTTCCTCAAGTTCTTTTAATTTATTTAAATTATGCACCCATTCAATACTTATTATTCCATTATAGTACTGAGAAAAAAGTATCCTAAATATACTATTATGTTTTTATTCTATGTTTTAGGCCTAAACTTACACACACATCCATCTAATGGTTAATGAATATTCTTTTTACGTGTACGGCGAACTATCGCCTCATGAAATGATGATTGTTCATTTTTCCTTTAACGCCTATCATGGTTAAAATTATGATGGAAAATCTATTTATATATGTTATATATTATATTAATTATGTCTTTAAGCTTATATAATCCTTTTAAAACACATATCATTATACTTTCCATTTGGTGTGAATACGATAATTTTGTTTGAGGAAGTGTGGATTACCCACCCACTGAAAGCAATGTGATTCGTTGACACACTACATGGAATGTATTACGGATAAGTTTTGGGAATTATATGATATATATAAAATAGTTATTCTACTTTAATTATAACATATATATATATATAACTATATGTCATTTTCTTTATTTTTTTTCAATTCGACAATAAAAACAGAAATAACGTTCATGCGTACATATGACTTACTATCTCCTTGAATGGTGTATTCTATTTCAAACTTCTATATTATATAGATTATTATAAAACACATATAATTAATATAAATTATATTTATATCTTGGTGAAAATTCTTTAATTAATTATATAAGTATAAGGATCAAATAAATAGAAAATTAGGTTACATGAGAAGAACAAAGTAGATAGTACCTGAAGTGAAATCTTAACATAGAATTGTTAATAAGTGGGTAATATAAACTCATAATAAATCCATATAAGGTATTATATAAAAGAATATTTTTATTTTATAGATTTATAATAAACTTATATTAATTATATAAGAGGTTTTTATGAGTACGACGAGAGTCAATAGATAAAGTAAGGGGATTTCATCTCACTATTTACTTCCTTGAGATACTTGATTTATTCACCACAAATTAATTTTTTATTGTGTGTATACTAACCATGGATGTATTAAATTATTATTATAATTAAATTTATGGGTATTCAAATATTAATTATTCTATATTTATTTCATGTTTTTAATTCTTCAAAAGCTAACAAATGGTAAGGGAGTTTTGTCCCAATTTTCCTTCTTTGAGACACATGTTTTATTATGAACCTACATTCATTTTCAGGGAGTATATACTTCCATTTGACATGTTATATGTTTAATATTATTTATTTAATTTTATTTTAAGCTTAATGTAATTTAATTTTCTTACACGGAGAGTGTTATCCCAAGTTACTAAGTTATAAGAGTTTATTGAAACAATCTCATCACTTTTCAAGATTGTTAATGTTTACGCTTACTTTGATGAAATCCTATGATCCATATCTCAAGAAAACTCATGATCTTTCTTATCCTCTATTTATTCAAGGTATATCCATTTATTAGTACCTTTTTATGCTATTTGGAACTTAATATATTTAATAAAATGTTTTTATGAAAATCTAACCATATTTCTCTCTTCGTTTAGAAATATGTTTTATTCAAAAACCATGTTTCCAAAAATGTTTTCAAATGATACTTAAAGATAATTTTCAAGGGGAAAACTGATTTTAAATTTTCTTATGGTGTTTAATGATTCTTTAATATGTTTTTAGAGCTATTATTAAAGAAAAATATTTTATGTTTTAAAAAGCGTTTTTCAATACAAAAATGATATTTTAATCAAGAAATGTTTTTAAAATATATTTTAAAATTATTTACCATATAAAGTAATATCCATTTGTGTTACTCAATAATTTATATGGAAATAATTCAAATTTTCCATTCATATTATTTCTCTGAATGGATTGTGTTTTGATGGTATAATTTTTATGAAAACTTTTTCTCTTCAACGGGTCATATACTTCTGAAACCCACTACTTTTCACTGGTTATGTATATAATGAAATAATTATGAAACCTATATTTTTTCACATGTTATGATATGATTACATGTTTATAATACCCATTTCATTTCATGGGTTATGAAATGAAAATTTATGATCTTCAAGCACATGTATGCATGATTTCATTATGAGATGGGTGAGACCTATATCTCATTCCAATGCATTGGGTAAAGATTTATATCTAATGAGATAGACATAGATTGACTGATAAATGAAATTGGTTCAGTATTATAGGGATGGAATGATGAGTGATCTTGGGTCAGTAACATAAGGCTGGAATGAGGAGTGAACCTGGTTTAGTAAAGGACTTTGTCCACTAAGATGGACTTAACAACAATATATTGACTACTATGAAAATAATTATTTATGGTTATGTGTCAACCCAAATTCCATGTTTTATTATTATTTTATGTTTTAATGAATTGCGTTCTCTATTTCCTTATGGTTTATATCTTATGAACTACTCAGATTTATTCCATTATTAATGTTTATGATATTTGATATTTAGGGTATAATCTTCTATTTTCACTATCAGGCTCTCATACCCATATACTCATGATTATGATGATGTATCTCTCTTGTTTACACATATTTATAATTTTAGCTATCCACTTTTTATGTTTCCTTCCCCTAGGTTGTGAAGATATGTATTATTTTTTATGTGTCTAAGAAGGGTTCTAGTCATGAAGAAACTAGTAGGAGATGATGTAACTCATTTCTAAACTAGGGTTTATATTTCCATGTTTCCAAAGGTGTTGTACTAGTATGATCATTGAGAATCTATTTGTATAATGTTTATGTATTACAAAAAAATTATATAATGTTAATGTATGAAAATAGATGGTCTATATTGTTGGTATTATGGAAAAGTTTTAGTTAACCTTTCGAATTGAGGATTAGAAAAACTTGGGGGGGGGGGACCCTAAGTAGATGTCTAGGGATAAGTCAAAGGATATGGAAAAGGATAAAAAAATGTCCTGGAATTTTGGTAAAGGATAGAGTAAGTGGCTTCTTATAAATACATCCAAATATGGATAGTATAAGTGGATGTGGATATAGAATATATGTTCCTAGGGGTAACAACTCTGAAAAGAGGTTCCAGGCCTAACTCCAGGTAATATTGTACACAAAAATGGTCCTTGATTCATACATGGTTTGAAAATACTAGGGGACATCCTTTTGGAATTCAAAAACTCTTCAAGAGACATCATGAAGGATCTAAATACAAGTTGGATATTGAAAAACTAGGATAAAACTGATGTGTCATATATAAAGAAAGATTCATAATTTTAGACATCCTATAAGTTAATTTTCATGATTATGGGGTTCCTAAATATGATAATTGTTTCTTACTCTATGATTTATATTTTAGTGAACGAGTGGAACCCAAAGAAACTACATTAATGGTGATTGTGATGGATAATGAAATTATTTTCCTCTAGAGAAACTTAATTCTATGGGAGATGGAATGAAAAATCGTGCTTCTATTCTCACACATCCTTACAAATCTATGAATCACAGTGGAATTCCAAATGAGAAAAGGATATAACAATACTCTATTGAGTCTTTTATGATTCAAATCCCACCTTCATTCATAGGGTCTTCTAATACACTTGTTTTTGAACCATGGATTTGTACTACTAAAAATATATAATCCATTCTCTAGTGTTCAGATCATGAGCATTCTATTCTATATTTTTATCGTTTAAAAGGTGAAGAAGACCAATGGTGGAATCTAATCAAGAATATAATGAAAAAAATGAGATTGAATCCATGGATTTGGAAGATTTCAGGAACATATTTCTCAATAAGTACTTTCCCCATATTCTTTATACCAAGAAGAAGAAGAATTTAGTAGATAAGAAGATATTGTGCATTGTGAAATTATTGTTGAAATAGATGCTAGAGCCACATATCAATCTCATGGTTTTAACAAGAAAATAAATTTGTAGATTAATGAATAATCTAAAAACCATGAAGAGAAGAAGATGATCTTTCCATTATTCTCTAAGTATAGGAAGAAGTATGGAGGATATTTCCTTAAGAGTTAAAATAAATGTTTTATGTATGGAAGAAAAGGCCATCAGACAATTGGTTGTTGAAGTGATTAAGAAAACATATAAAGAACAGTGAGAATAGAGAAAAAACAACACAGAATTAACCTACCATGATTCTGTGCTACAAGTATTAGGAGAATGGGAATTACGCCAACCACTACCCAAACCTATGGGTTTATAATGATGAATGACATCAACAACCTCTTAAGTAAAAGGATAAGGGAAAATATCATGATATCAATAATTCTAAAAATGGGTATGATAACGACATGATGAATAGTACACTTACCATCCACTGTAGAAATGCAATTATCATATTTGATTTTGGATTAACCCACTATTTCATATCTAAATAAATTTCTAAGGGTGTTAAGAATCCACCAAAAAACTATATGTGGAATTAACAGTGTAAACCCCTAATGATATGATGATTGCACCCCAAATATATGATTCCATTCTAGTTGATGTTTTTGGGATTGTTCATCCTATAAATATTTCCATTCTTTCTTTGATAAAATTTGATGTCATCTTAGGAATGGATTGGATTTCTCTGTATAAAACCCACATCAATTATCAAAGAAGGGATGTTATGATTGATATTTCAAACCCTACCATTCTTATCCATCAATGTGACAATAATCATGAACTTCTGGTGGAGATTGAATCCAATGTATGGGTATTAATTCCCATTCCAAAGGGTTGTTTATACTATATAGTGGGTGAGAAAAATCAACATTGATAATATGAATATTTTTTGAGAATTTTTGGATGCCTCTCGTGATGATTTACCTAGTATTCCACTAAAAAATCTAGTTTAGTTCTCAATAGAACTCATAAAAGGTTCCACACCAATTTCAATGACACCTTATAGAATTTCCCTGATTTAGTTTCAGGAATTGAAGAAGATACTCCAATAAAACCATGATAAGGGATTCATTAGGCCAAGTGTGTCACCTTGGGGTGCACCTTTTCTCTTTGCGATTAAGAAAATAGATCAATGTGATTGTTCGTTGAAAATAAGGAGTTGAAGAATATCACAATCAAGAAAAATTATCCTCTTCCCCATATTGAAGACTTGTTTGATCAAATGAGTAGAGATCAGTACTTTTCTAAGATTGACCTTCATTCTAGATATCATCAATTAAAGTTCAATGAGTAGGATATACCCAAGATGATATTCCATAAGAGTTATGTACACTATGAATATATAGCAACTCCTTTTGGTCTTACAAATTCCCCTGCTATCTTAACAGATTTAATGAAGATAGTCTTTTGGGATTAACTCAATCAGTTTTTTTAGTTTTAATAGATGATATAATTATCTATTCACACAGAAAGGAAGAGTATGAAGATCACATGAGAAAGTATTAAAGACCCTATGGAAGGATAAAGTATATGAAAAATTTCAAATGTGTAAATTTTGGAATAAAAAGGATTAATTTTTGGGTCACATAATCTCAAGATATAGAATTTAAGTAGATCCATTAAAGACGTAGGCTATTGAATGATGGCCTAGACCCACCACGGTGATTGAGATATGTAGTTTTCTTGGTTTAGCTGGATATTATTAATGGTTTGTGGATAATTTATCATGAATAACTAATCCTATGACCATGTTAACTCTGAAGTCTATCAAGATCCTATGGAAAAATGAATATGAGTAAAATTTCAAGGAACTAAATAGAAGGTTAGTTAGCTCACCTATGTTCACATTACCTTATAGTGGACAAGGGTTTGTAATCTATAACGATTCATCCATGAAGGTATTAAGATGTGTTCATATGCAAAACAACATGGTTATATCCTTTGTCTTATGAAAATTAAAGACTCGTGAGAAAAATTACCCAACTCATGATTTGGAGTTAAGAACAATAATTTTTGCATTAAATATATGGTTGCATTATCATTATGGATAAAACTGTGATATATATTTACCAATTATAAAATTATGAAATATATTTTTACATAGAAGGAGTTCAACATGCTCCATAGAAGATGGTCAGAGTTGATAAACAATTAAGAATGATCGATAGATTAACACCCTGAGAAAGAGAACAAGGTAGAAATTGATTTGAGTTTGAAGGATCATGCTAGCTTATCTATGATGAGGATCACCAATGATCCAATATTTCTAGATTTTAAAAGGATGGGTCTTGAAATCCTGAAGGAAGGGTAAAATCATAACTTTCTTAAATGAATGTTCAACCCTCAATCTATGTGATTATTAAGGATACATAAAAGGAATATGGAGAGATAAAAAATAATGTTTTAAATTTTCCTCTGATTAACATTGATCGGGATGAAATTATAATGTTTAGGAACCATTTATGTGTTCCGTCCATACCATTTTTGAAGAATGAGCTGTTAGAGGAAGCTCATAGTTCTTCATTCTCTATTCATAATAGAATTAAAAAGATGTATATAAACTTGAAATAATACTTCTGGTTGGATGTCATGAAGATAGATATCACAGAGTCCGTATCTTAGTTCTTGGTAAGCCAACAAGTTAAGGCAGAATGAAAAAAATTAGAGGGAATACTGCAACCATTACCCATAAATGAATTGAAAGGGGAGAACAGAAACCTGAATTTTTTCGTTGGAATGACCAAAAAATCTAAGGGTTTTAATTATACATGGGTGGTAGTGTATAGTCTTTCTAATTCAGCAAAAATCATTTCTATTAGAGAAAACTTCTCTTTGGATTATCTTTATTGGATATACATTAAAGAATTGGTAAGGCTGCATTGAGTACCACATTCTATTGTATCATATCAATATCCTAGGATCAACTCAATGTTCTGGAGATGTCTTCAGTAAGAACATGATACATAATTGAGTTTCAACACCTTTTATCATCCTTAGATAGATGTTAAATATAAAATAAAAATCCAAAACCAAGAGGATATGTTGAGATCTTGTTCTCTAGATTTCATAGGTGGTTGGGATCAACACCTTCTTGTAGTAGATATTTATTACCACAATATATTTCAATCAATCATTCATATAGAACGTTATGAATCCATCTTTGAGAAGAAATGTAGAGCTCCAACATGTTGTCATGATTTTGGATAAAGAAATATATTGGGGCCTAAGATCGCTAATGAAATGGTCGTGAAGGTTAGAACCATTCAGCATCATATCATGGAAGATAAAAGTGAGAAGAAAGGTTATGTTGATAACCAATGACTTAATCCAGAATTTGATGTTGGTAAAAAGGTGTTTATATGAATCTCTCCCTGGAAAAAGTTCATTATGTATGGAAGAAAGGGGAATCTAATCCCTATGTATATTGGTCCCATTGAGATTCATGATCATATCAGGATGGTATCCAATCTCTTAGAACTTCCTCCAAATATATCTCAAGTCCATGATGTGTTCCATGTATCTCTAATAAGGATGTACATACCTTACCCTTCACATGTACTAATATAATAGGTCATACCACTGGATCAAGATCATTCTTATGAAGAATAACTAGTTGAAATTATGGACTGATCAGAGAAAGTTCTACAAAAAAAGACCACTCACAGAGTTAAATATTTGTAGAGAAATCACTAATTAAAGTAATATTGGTGGAAATTTGAGGATATGATGAAGCATAAATATCCTCATTTGTTTTTACCTTAGTTATGAATTTCAAGGGATAAATTCATTTTAAGGGGGGTAGAATGCAACACCATGAGTTATTATGGACCTTTTTCTCTCAAATAAATTAATTTTTCATATATATATTGCATTACCCTGAGTCAAATATTCCGTTCAAAAGGAACTAACTTGACATACATTACATGGAACACTGATTGGGCCTATGTTACATGCAACACTGAATTATCATGCATTACACACAACATTGAGTTCCTGTGAAACATCATTTTGTTATTACAATTATTTAATAGAGACAATTATAACACAACCATTAAAAGTAGTAATATGAATAGTAATAACTAATTTTCAAATATTTTTGTAATATTTATATAAAAATAAAATATATTAATAATGAAAGATATAATTTTTGGAAAAGTCCTTACATGTTTAAAAATACTATTTTCTCAAATGAATAACTTTTATTTTCAAACTATGAAAAATAATAAAATTAATTTTAGAAAGAATTATAAATTTAATTTTATAAAATAAAAGTAATTTTTTACTTTAGAATTTTGATAATATTTTAGGGTGAATTTATAGGTTTTTTTTGAGAAACCTCATTTTTGGATGAATAATGAAAAATACCAGATTTTAATTCAAAAATGCTTTTTCATCTAATTTATTTATAAATATAAATTATATTATATATTGGTTTCAAAGATTAATTAGATAATATTTTTATAAAGTAACCCAATTTAGGTCATTTTAATCAATTTCACTTTGAAATTGTGTATAAAACATTGCAAACTTTTGGACATTTTTACATTAAAAACCCATAGTGTCGTCCTGTCAGTGGGGTTAATTTTAAATTAATGTATGCCAATTATGTGATTAGAATTTTGAAAAATGGATTAAATATTTATAATCATCATAATTTATAATTTAAAAAAATTTCAACATAGTTTTTGACCAAAAAAATTAGTGAAAGTAATTAAAATTAATTACATTGAATAAGGTAAAAGTAATTTTAACAAGGGAATAAAACTTAATCATAATGGCCCAAATGACCTATAAAATTATGAAAAACCAATTTTATGGACATTATTCTTCCATGAAACTTCAATTGTTGAGTTTTGTTTCCCTGTTATTCTTTTTTTAGGTGAAAACGTGGGTACACCTAACTTTTTAAAAAAAAATACGAAGTGTGTCTTTCCCATTCCCTATAAAAGGCCACCACCTCTCCCTCTTATTCACACCTCTTAAACCAATTTGGTTCTATTCAGATCATCCTAATACACTCTTCAGAATCCCTTTATTCCTCTTTGAATCGTCCATTTGGGATGAATGAAATTCAAGGAATCCTTTTGGTGCAAACCAAAAGGAGTTACCCAAATAAGTGTTAACATTCTTCATTGAGTTATTTTGTTTTATTTCATGTATACACCCATAAAGACTTATTATTCCATGATTGTATAACAAATACAATTTCATAAATATACTAGGATGTCTTAATTCTATGTTTTCTATATACACTTACACACACATCCATCTTTTGGACAACAAACATACTATTTAAATATATGACAAACTACTGCCTCATGAAACGATGATTGTTAATTTTTTATTTATCACCTATCATGGTGGAAATTATGATTTAAAATATGTTAAAATATTTTATATATTATATTTATTATGTATTTAATATTCTTCAATATTTTTACAAAACATATGTTTATACTTTTCATTTAGTGTGTATGTGATAATTTTTTTGAGGAAGTGTGGACTACCACTCCCTCAAAGCGATGTGATTCATTCACACACTACATGGAATGTATTAAGGATGAAATTAGTGAAATTATATAATATATATGAAATTATAATTATTATATAATTATAATATATTTATATATACATATATTTAATTTTTTTTCTTTTAACACGATAATAAAAATGGAAACAATGTTCATGCGTACGTACGTCTTACCGTCTCTATGAACAATGTATTCCATTTCATAATTATATATTTTATATATTATTATATTAAAAATATAAAGAATATAAATGATATTTACATCATGTTGTGCATTGGGGAAATCATGATATAAATATAAGGACCAAATATTTATAAAATTAGGAAAAATGCGAAGAACCAAGCATATGTTACATGAAGTGAAACCATAACATAGAATTGTTAACAGAATAGTAATATAATGTCCTAAACAAACCATATATGGTTTTAGATATAATAATATGGTTATTTGATAGATTTATAGTAAACTTATATTTATTTATATAGATGTTTTTTATGAATACGACGAGAGTCAGGACACAAGGTATGAGGATTTCATCTCACTTTTTATTTATGTGAGATACATGCTTTATTCACCACCCATTCCTTTTGTGTGGTGTCTATACTACACATGGATTTATTAAATTATTCTTATATAGAAATTTTTGGGTATTTACATATCTATTCTATGATCTTTATTTCATGGGGTTAATGTTTCAAAATCTACCTAATCGTTAAGACATTTTTGCCTCAATTTTTCTTCTACGATACAAATGTTCTATTATGATCCTATATTATTTTTCACGGTGTATACAATTATATTTGCCATGTTATATCTTGAATATAATTCATTTAATGATATTTTAAAATTAATTTAATTTAATTTTCTTACATTGAGAGTATGATCCCAAGTTACCATTTTATTAGAGTTTATAGAAACAATCTGATCGCTTTTCAAGATTGTCTATGTTTATGATTCATTTGTTGAAATATTATGTTCTATCACTCAAGAAAACTCATGAGTTTCTGAATACTATATTTATTCAAGGTATATAAATATATTAGATCCATTTCTACACTCTATGGTACATAATATATTTAAGAAAACGTTTTTATGAAAATTTGACCGTATTTCTCTCTTCGGTAAAAAATTTGTTTTATTCAAAAACCATATTTTAAAAAATGTTTTCCAACAATACTTGAGGATCATTTTCAAGGGAAAAATGATTTTAAAATTTTTTATGGTTCTCGAATCATCCTTTAATAAATTTCAATGTTATTTTTAAATAAAAATGTTTTTGAAAGTGTCGTATTTTTTAAAAATCATTTTTCAATGAAGAAAGGATATTTTCCTCAAGAAATGTTTTTAAAATATATTTTACAATTATTTACCATATAAGATAAGTTCCATTAGTGTCACTCATGATTTTATGGGGAAATTATTCATTGTTTCCATTTATATTTCTTCTCTAAATGTATTATGTTTTGATGGCATAATGTTTATAAAACCTGTTTCCCTTCCCAAGGGTTATATGCTTTTGAGAACAACTCCATTTTATAGGTTATGTTTATAATGATATGATTATGAAACCTATATTTTTAATTATCTTATGATATGATTACTTTTTTATAATACCCATTTCATTGCATGGGTTTTGATATGATTAATTATGATCATTTTGAATATGTATTTATGATTTCATTATGAGATGGCTGGGACATATATCTATCTCATATGAATTGGGTTAAGATTTATATCTCATGATATAGAAATAGTTAGAATGATAAATGAACTCTGTTCAGTATTATAAGGTTGGAATGAGGAAGGAAATATGTTCTGTAATATAGGGACAGAATGGGGAGTTAACTTGGTTCAGTAAAGGACTTTGTCCACTATGATGACCTCAACAGAAATTCCTTGACTACAATGGAAATAATTATATATGATTATGTGTCTGCCAAAATTCCATGATTTATTCCTATATTATTCTTTCATGGATTATGTTATTTATTTCCTTATGATTAATATCTTATAAAATACCAATACTTATGCCATGATTCATTTTTATGATCAATTATATTCATGGTATGATCTTTAATTTTCATGATCATGTTCACATGACCTTATGATCACAATTATGCTTACATATCTCCGTTTTTACCCTTATTGGGCATCTGAAATCAAATTTTTTTAGGTTTACTTCCCTAGGTAATGATGATATGTATTAGGAATGATGTGTCTTAGAAGGTTTCTAGTCAAGAATAACCTAGTGGGAGATAATGTAGCTCATTTCTGTAGAAGTTTTTTAGGTTTTCATGTTTCCAAAGGCACTGGACTAATGCAGTATGCAGGTGTTTATTTGTATAATGTTTTATATATTCCTTAAAGGTTATTTAATGTAAATATAGGAAAATAAGGGGTTTATATATAGGCTCTACCACCAAAATCTGAAGGTTGGGATAATACTAGAAAACCGTTATACAAGACTGTGTCGAATTTAAAATGAAATTTCATGTGCTATAGATCAATGTTAACTTTACACATACCCCCCCCCCCGAATTTCAACATGAAAGTAAATATTTCTGGACATTTTTTTGGGGAATGGATGTTTTGGGGTCATATCCCATAGAAATATCTAATAATTACAAGTACATCCATACTAACACTGACTAATTTTCAAAATGGGATGTGGCAATACCCATTAAGGAAGTTCGGATGTGGAAGATAATCAACTTTGTGAAGTCCCATATCATTACATAGTTTAGTGTCCCTTAAAAAATATTGAAAGAAACAATACTGGCATCTTTTCTATGGAGCTGAAGAAATCGACCAACATTACAATATCAAGTCCAATCACTCATCTCTCTATCATTAATTAAAAAATTGATAGATAGAGGCCTTCAATAAGACTCGGTCAAATATACTCCAGATGATTTTGAACATGGACAACAAGTCCTGGATAGACAAGCTCCACCATGATTTGTGATACTACCATACCACCACACATACCACTACATAAGAAATTCCATACTTGTTAGTGCACATAACCTAGGCAGTGCTACCCATAGAAGTTCATCTACCTTTTCTCTGGATAGCCATTTGTAGATAGCTATTAGATGATGATCAATTGAAAAAATTTCTCGATGAATTGGAGAGGCTCGATGAGAACATGTTATGTACATTGTAAAAACATGAAGTCCCTTAGAATCATATTGTATAAGACTTTAATAAAATTGTTTTCCTATGTTCATTCCTCTAATGAGAAATGTTATTGGATCTCAGGACCCTAATGTTACCAGGAAAGAATCCATCGACGATGGAACCCGAATGGGAATGGCCTTACATCATACAAAAGGTCTATTACCATAGATCATTATCACTAGACACAATGGATGGGGATCATATAACACCACCAACCATTGTGAGGGTACTTAAGAAATACATTTCATATCTATCATAAAGGGTCCCTCATCAAGACCACATGATGATAAACTATATAAAGACATCCTAGAAGAATGATGATCAACTGGATAAAATCTGATGTCTAAGACACAAGACTACAAACTACAAGGTATCCCACATCATGAACACATTCTAATAAACTGTATGGAGTCATCCAAGAAGAATGAAATAAAACTGTATGGTGTCTCTCATCATGGTAACAATACATTAAACTACACAGTGACTCATGTCCTTACTGTATGACACTAAAATACATTGAAAATATCCCTACTACATGACTCTATACATCATGACCAATATTCGTAATACATGACATAAAACAAGATAGATCCATGATATCCATCTTCATTAACATCGAGTGATACATGTCCTTTTCACATGACATTAAACTACACAATTTATCTAGAATTGTGTGTGGATTGATTCCTTCCACCATAGGTTATATATTGATGCATGGACCTCTAGTCTTGTTTATATCCCCAATATTCCCCTTCTTTCACATCATATAATCCATGTCCTTACTGCATGACACCAAGATGCTTGGAATATCTCCTTAATACTTGACGTTGAACTTCATGGTATATGTCATTTCTACATGAAATTAAAATACATAGGCTTTCTATAACTATGTATCGATTGATTCTCATTTTCAATGAGATACATAGGAATTCCTTGATCCTTTATCTTGGTCCATCCCCCAAATTATGTAAAATACACCTATCGCATCCTTAATTACATTTTCATGATAAGGGGAATCCTTATTGTTCCTTTTTTACAACAAATATAATAGATCATGTCAGATTATGAACTTTAGTAAGGGTTTATGCCACATGAGAAAGGCATATTATCCCACAAAAGGGTTATCATGGTCCAGGATGTGTGACCACAAAAGGCATATCGTGCATCGTCACCGCACAACGTTAAATTTCACATTTGATGTTCTTTACAAGACATAAAACTTCACATTCATGTGGATATCTTATAACAGAACCAGTATTTTACATGTTTTTATACTACCACACCTTCATTGAAGAAATATGTGTGGATTTATTCCTATAAAAGCATGATATATATTGACACACAGGTCTTCAATAATGGGTCCATTCACAACAAATATCAAAATTCCCACCTCTGTGCATGGTTTAGACATGCGTAAAGGTGATCCATTTCAATAACTATGTGTGTCTTGATTCCTACCACCATAGGATAAACAGTGACTCTGGGATCATCAATCATGGTCCCAGCTATAACAACCAACAAGAAAAAATGCACCCCAGACTGCATAGAGGCCAAGTCATCAATGATCATGTTACCTAAGTATGATTCTAATATGGGTACAACATTCTTGTACACACAATGCATCTTTTACACTTTTTCATGTCAGTTCCCACATACATCCTGCATGATGTTAAAATAAAATGAAAATATAATGGTTTCAAGACATTAAAATTTAACAACAAAGAAATCCTTACCGCGTGACATTAAACTACAAGCAGAATGTCCTTACCGCATGACTTTAAAACTACATAAAAGAAAGTGCACCCTTAAAACAATATGTTAAACTATTTAGACCATAATCCATCATAATCCTTTTTCAAAATACAACATGAGCCTTACCTTGGTCAGCCATAGTATGGGTTTCTTTAAACATATTTTAAAGAACCTCAATCCGTAAATCATACTTAATGTCTCAAGTTCATCATGTTTCCAAAAACCATTCACGGAACATTTAAAAGATACAAAGATTCAAGGGAACGTTTATTTTAATAGGAATTTATGACTATGGCCCTTATATATGCACCTATGGTCATCAACCAAATGTTTCACTCTATAAAAAAGGCTTTCCAATCATTGTGAGCCCTGAAATCACTTCAGTAGAACTAAACACCTTAGTGTGTTCTGGGTCATTCATGGTATGATTGTCCCATATCATTACTCATGACCTAGAAACCTAGTCCCATGATTTATAACATTTTCATCTCCCTCTCAGAATGATGTCAGGGTACTCTTGACACTAGGTATCTTAATTAGGATCTTGTATATCATCATCCCCATTAGTTCCATCAACGTCATGACCTTAAACTACCTACCCTCTGTTCAAAGTTGTACCACCATAAACTCTAGACTATAATGGTCCAAATTTCAAGGCTTTAAAATTCAAGAAAAAGAGACACAAATCATGTCATGTTGAAAACCCACCAAGGGAAGACTAAGAAAAAATAAAATATTTTCTCACTAAACTCTTCATCTCTAGAGTTTAGGAAAATAAAATGGTGAAATAAATAATTCACAAAGATCACAAAGCCTACTCTATAACCCCAGTAAAAACCAAGATATGCACACTAGGCCCCGTGGGTTAGAAAAAAGTTAGAGTATTGATTCATCACATATCCTCACAACAAGAATTTGTTCTCTAGGAAATGACATGACTTTTAGTGAGATCAAAATATTTTTGGATATTACACTTTCTTTAAATCACACTTCATGATTTGAGTTCCACAGATTACCATAAAACTTCCACAGCCCTCAAAAAGTATACTCGACTTAAGGTAACCTTTGTTTGGATATACATGTATGACTATATCTCCTACATATGTTCTTATAGTCTTCAACCAAATGCATCACTCTACAAAAATGGATTTCTGATCCTTCTGAGCTCTAACGTCACTGTGATTGCACTCAGAACCTCATTGTGTATTGGTTTATTCTCAGAATTATTCTCCCATATCATCCTCCCAACTCAAGAAATTTGGACCATGATTTAAAATATTTGTACCGATCTATTTGAATAGATTCAATATCTCTGACTTTACACCACCATGTTTTTTACCCTTTATCAAGGAAGAATGTGACACTTTATTCTTTAACCATTAATGGAGCACAACTGATGATTCAAAAACCACATGGAGTAGGGATTGAGCATAAAAATTTTGTGATGAACATACCAAGGGTTTTGAAACCCTTTTTTATATCTTTAGTATCATACCCCACCTCATTATCCGAATGATTGAGTCTTAAAAAATCTTTTAGGGTCCTTAGAAAGGGGTGGTGATCATAATTTATTGACCATGAAACTAATCCATAAGGGCTCAGACCTACCAAGTAAATGAATCTCCTATTCTCTAGAAAAAGGGCATTAAATCATCTTGAGCCCTGTAAATAGCATGGTAGATCATGGAACCCCAGGGTGTTACGGGTCATCCCCCTCATGTATGCCCCATCCCATATTCACAGACTCAAACTTTTAGGTTATGACTTATATCACCCATACCCCAACTCTCCAGGTGAACATAATACTCCTAGTATTTCTCCCTCAACAAATATTATCCTCATAAACCTTCTATGACCCTTGGAAGATAGTGGAGATAATACTGTTTAGAAATACTACCATCGCATAATGGTTTTAACCTACCAACTAGAGGCACCTCCTCCTTATAGGAAAGGAGATCCAATCGTCATGAGACTTGAAAACACAATAGATGATCCCATCATATTATAATTTTTTGGGTCATTCCAAGAATGTATACACCATATTCCTTGATCATCAATTAGATTTGAGCTAAAAGACCCTAAACTACAATAATTAGAGGTTTGAGCTAAAATATGCTAAACTAAAGCAATCAAAGTTTGAGATAAAATACCCTAAACTAAAGTAATAAAAATCTTTAGATAACAATAGAAGGTCTAAACTAAAATACCGTAAACAAAAGAAATAGTAAGTCTATGATAAAATCTCATAAATGAAAACAATAGAAAGTTTGATCAAAGAGATCCTAGACTAAATAAATTGAAGGTATGATCTTAGATACCCTAAACCAAAAAAAATTAATTTCTGAGATAAAAGTACCTAAAATACAACAACAAAATTTCTGAGATAAAATACCATAAACTATAATAAAACAATGATATAGTCTACAAGAATGAAACATTGAGAAAGGCCCAATATATATCCTTGACATAAATCCAGATGCTCTCAACAAGCCTATTTGATTCAGAAAAAGATAGAGAACTCTCCCACTATGAAATGTACTATACCAAATTATCTTTCTATGAAATAGGCAATATCAATATATCTAGAGAAGATATATCAAAAATGAATCTCATGTTGGTGTGAATTTGTGAGTACTTCTTGAAATGAATATATTATAATTTAAATACTCCGATCTTGGAATTCAGGATTACTTGATATTATGGTTAGGATGGGTATGGTTCATGGTTCATATAAAACTGGATCAAAAAAATATCATGAACTTCATGAATGAAAGAATAATAGACAACAAAATAGTTGTCTAGAAAACCCATTCATTGACAGTTCTCAATTGGAGGAATCTCTGTATTTTGAAGTCATTCCAATAATATCATAAAAAATGGAGGAAATTATAATTGTCAAACTACAATAAAATTTGATTGATGCACTGTCCTGGTCAGTAAGAGTTTGGCGAGAAGTGTCAACTACATGTTGAAGTGCTTCTTGCCCCACCTATTTTTCATCTACATTGGTATGGAGAGTCTCGACCCAAGCATTCATCTCCACAAATATATTTTGAGAATTTTCTATTGAGGATGATGTTGTTGAAAGTTTATAAATTAGGGGAGATATGATTTTCTAACATATCCATATTTTCAAGATCTATACATCTATATGGGTTTGCAATTTAGATATCAACCAGCGAACCTACTCCAATGAATCCAACATCTCGTTCAATTGTGCAGCAAGAGGATCCTCATCTAAAAAATTATTCAAACCCCTATCGTTGGTGAAAAATTCATTCCGAGTTTGGAAAATTTGATTCATGATTCCTTGTATTAGTTTTCGATCAAAACCACATGCCCCATGTCACTAAATAGTTGATGAAGGTGTTAACCTTGGTCATGAAATGTTTCTAAAGGTGTCTCAATAATCATGCTGAGAATCTACTACCATACTAGCCTATATTGTGTTTGAGCTAATATTGATGATGGGATATGAATGAAAAAGGTGAAATAGTTGGATGAGAAGACAAAGAACCCGAAAAGTTGGCCTTACATACCATCCTCTATATAGAAGAATCACACATCTCTTGTACTAGAGGGTTGATTTCCTTAACAAATTTGGTCCCACTATGGGGATGATATTCATTAGAATGCGGGCTATTCCTCAAAGTCAAACCCAAATAATTAATCAAATCCATAGTTTCCACTAACCAAGGGATTGGTGATAAAAATTCCTTTTCCAAATGATGAACTAGTCATCTTAGCCCACCATAAAGATGGAAAATTATCATATATATCTCTAAGATGCTGTATCTCACCCAGTTGATAGATATCCCATAATATAATTCCCACCTCACCATGGGATATGTGAAATGAGTTGGTTCTAGGGAACCAATGACTGGTCAATTTTGAAAGAAGATCAGGTTGGAAGAAACCGTAAATTGGGGAAACCATACTATATCATATAAATGGACCCTATATAATAGGTCGACAACACTAAGTGGATTTTCATGACTCATAATCGACACATCCAATCATTAGAAAAATTACCCCTGGATAGAGATCCCATTTTAGTCCCCAAACACCGCTTGAGTTGGTAGAGAGGAAAAAAATATCCTCATGGAACTCCGAGAAATAGGATAATGAGAAATATCACTGCAATATATGCCCAATGGAGAGTTTTTCAACATATAAGACAACCCCTAGGGTTAGGCTATGATCAATTGGATGCCATTGGAAATTTTTATATGAATACAATAAGAAGAAGTATACAACCAGTGAGACAGCTGATTACATTATGAAGGAGGAATGAAAATAGAATCCATCAAGATGAACTCATATAGAGGAAGTTTGTGTGATATAGGATATTACTTGAGATCAGGTGATATGAACCAATTAAAAACCTCATAATCATAATTCATGTGCTATTTAGGTCTATCATTATAAATTATAGTGATCATTTCTCTTAGTTTATCTATAGCAGATGAACCTTGATGAGAACTGTAAGCCATATGAACCAAAGTAAGTATCTTATGTAAAAAATATAAAAGAAAATCCTTCTAAATAAAAGGCATAAAACTAGATACATCACGTGAATCACATGAACCAATAAAGGCATGTTTGAATTTACTAAAGGGATCATGAGTCACCTGACTCTTAAAGATCTTTCAGATCACATAAACCCACAAGGAATCTTGTTGATGCTTGACTCCCCATAGGGCTCATGATTACATGACCGTGACATGGTCACAAAATCTATAAAATAGTTAAAGGATCATAAAATCAATATAGTATATCATGTGGAACATTCAAGATGATCTTAAATCACCACATCCAAAGTTCAAAAAATTATTGATATTTAGTTCGTGGTTGGTTGGAGAGGGAACCTAGGAAAAAGAAGACTCATGCGGCAGTTCTTGTGAAATGGGCACATGATAATGTTTTGTGAGTAGATCATGCATGAGTTTCTTTAACTAAGGTTACATGATAGAGAAAGGTTAAGATCACTAGAGAATTGAGTAGATGGTGAATGAGGCCACTATTTTCTCCCCTAAATATAGGGAATTATGTTGAATAAAAAAGGTCACATGGCATACCATGTGTCTCCTAAGACACTGATTGGGGACATCACTAAAGGCTCATATGGTATTTTACTTTTCTCCAAACTGATAACTTGTCCCCATGGATATTTTTCCCAATGGGGGGTTTTTTCTGATTCCCAACAAATGATATCATAAAAATTAGAAATAAAAAATACTTGAATATGGGTATTATTTTCCCCTCAATGCAAAGGAATAAAGAGGCGGTAAAAGGCTCACAGATCTCAGAAGCCTACAATAGACACATTATCATATGACAATCATAAGGTCGCATGAAGGAGTCATTCACAACACCTGACCTGTGGTAGATCCCAGGATGTACCTTTGACAAGTCCTTGTGATCTTAAGAAATAACCTCAAAAAACCATCGATCAATAGATGAAAACCAGATAAGCTACCCCTGGTCACATGGAATCTCACCCAGCGTTCTCCTGGAAACCCATTAAATATTCCTTTGAAAATAAGAGGAACATATCAAAAAGGTGTGAGCCTCATGAAGTTGTAAAACTCCTGTGATGCATCACTGATGTGGAGGAGGATTTTCCTAAACACTATTCATGAAAAATCATGAGATCTACAAGACTTTATAAAATAAAAAATGGAAATAAAATGGGAGTATACATGAGCCTCTCGCATTCATAAACATAATTTGATGCACCCCTGATGATTTATGAGACACCATAAGATGTCGTTGCCATGTTTTCCACATCTCATGAAAATGTAATTAGAATGGAATTATCATTATGAAAAGGTACTTGGGTATGTCAAGGAAACCTTTCACCCCCCCTTTGGTTATATAAAGGAAAACAAATAGAATTTTGATAAAATGCTCGCACATCTCCACAAGGCCTTTTGGGGTGGTGCAACACATCACCAAGAGGTAATTTGATTGTCCTAAAAAACACACAAACAACATCAAAAAATCATCATCCTTTGTAACATAAACAATGTAAATAAAAAATGGATAGGGGATTCTCTTGCGGTCAAAAAACTCACACGATATACCAAGTCTATCTGAAACTTGGTCTCATAAGACCCCTCGACAAGCTGGTCTGATCTCATGAAGGACCCATGACAGGCCATCCTTGTCCCACATAATTTCCCATAAAAGTCACCTAAGAACTCAAGGGGGCCTTTCAATAGGCATCCTAATCTCACAAAAGCACCTATACTTTTTGACCTAAAAATTTTAAAGTCACCGGGAAGGTCTGTATGAAAAAAACAATCCACATTAAATGGAAATAATATAATAAATGAGGTGTTGAAGGGATGGTTTTGTGGTCAGTTAAAGGCATGTGATGCCCCCCTGAGTGATTCATGACAAGATATCATTATGATGTGTGGCACCCAAACCCTCAGTTTATTCCAGCATGGATTCATGCAATACACTCTATGCGAAGTGACAAATAACTAGGGTGTAAAAACTTATAAATTCCCCACCTTGGCCTCAAAGAATGGGGGCTCACATCCTCATGCACTGGTGCACCAAAGAACTAGAGTAGATTTCTTAGAATGATTGATCTCGCAACAAAAAAATATCCCCATCTGGTAAGATCCATATAAAAATTGAAGTGATAATGTACCATGCATAAGGAACTTTGTGTGATCACTCATAGATCATGGAAATAAATTTTCTTAGGACATGCGAATAACACCACACATATCTTCTTGATCATGCGAAAAATAAAACAAGATAATGGTGAACCAATCTAAGACACTCACAATAATAAGATAGAATAGAGACTACACCATTTGAGACATAAGAAAAGAACATAAAATATGATCCTCATTCACTTCATATGAACCCCACAGGATATGATATTGTACTAGGACATGTCACACAGATCTCATAGTACTCTGTGGGTATACTATTTGGATCATGTGATGTCCTCTGGGACATGTCAATTAAAGCCACATGGCACCCCATCAACATGTCTCTTAATTCTCATACAGAACTCTGGGATCTTCATCCAAATTTCACGGTGTCCTTCAGAAATGTATCTTGACTCATATAAAGACATTATAACATGTTAGAAGAGTCTTGTGATAGCACCCAAGTATGTCGAATTTCTCTTCTGAAACCCTTTGAGCATGTTGTCCAGGTCTCATTGTGACCTCTATACATGTCACCCTAGATCATGCACCACCCACCATGACATGTCACATTGAATCTCGGGACTCCCTCCAAGCATTTAATCCAGATCTCAAGAGGAAAACAGGGAAATTCTACAGAATCTGGTGACTCCCTCTAGACATGTTAGTAAGGGACATGTGATGGATTCCAGAACAAACATGATGGGTCTTGTGACATCATCAAGAAAAGTCAGGCTTCATCATGAGAAAACACTCAAACATTCTATCGAGGATATGTAATGTCTCCTGAACATGTCAAATATATCACGTGATCACCTTAAGACATGTTAGGTAGAAATCCTCCATCATGTCAAGTAGAAAATCAAGGCATATCTAGAAAACAATAAAACACATGATAGGTAGACATGAAAGCTAGGTCAAAAGTGAATACTAAGACTCGATAACCTTGTTCATATTTAGTTTTTATTCCCCAACTTGTAGAATAATATGAAATTTAACAATTATAAAGGAAATGTAAATGTGGAAGTCCCTATAAATTAAGATACAATAACTATGATTCATTCTATAACCAGGATACCTAGGATTCCTTCATAAGGCCCAATCTCTACATAAAACCTCCAAAGGGATATCCCAATACATATGTACCACATCAATAAGAAATGAGACTGACCATTTTCTATACCTTTTTTATCACACCAAGCATAGATCACATGGGTTGATGAATTTGAAATAATAATAACATTTGTGTCAAAATCCTCTATAAAGGAAAAGGGAATCCTCCAGGTGTAATACCCTATGAATAGAACTGTTATGGCTCTTATTCTTAACATAAAATATATATATATGATTCCTTCATAAATCTAGAGAAAAAAATCAAACAAGAATCCACATTAGTGTAAGCCCCACCATGTAACTGATATTTCAACCAGTGGGAACTAATGATTCTCAAGGGATGGTCATCTGTTCCCATCCATCAATGAACTAAGAAGATATATAAACTATGATGACCCTGATTCCTTCCATAATATGGATTAGTATGATGAAGCTTTGAGGCCCTATCTCTATATAAACATCCTAGGGGCTATCCCAATGTATAAATCCCTTATTCATATGAAGTGAGAATGAAAATAAATTTTTCTAGGGGAACGACAATCTCAAAAATGATCCCTTAAGGGGATCGGAGCATTCTCCTCCCCTCATCGCCGCCTCCTTCTCCTAGGTTTGGCATGATGCCTCCTTCCTCATATTCAGTGGGTTTTGAGGTGGCAGATCTTTAGTTTCAAAGGCGTCAGAGACTTCGTGGACTCGGTTGTCTCAAACCTTCTTCACCGCTGCTTTCCTCTACTCACCCAAATCCTTCTTCTCCAGATAGGGTTTCTAAAGGAGGCACGGTGCTGGTCCATGATCGAGTTCCAGCTTCAGTGGCCAGAGAGTGTTTCCTCGTTTTCCTCATGTGCTTTTCCTGGTTCATCGTGCTCTCCGCCTGCGACTGCGATGGCAGCGATGAGATTTGGCTTTCAGCTGGTCTATGGAGTGCTTGTGATGTTTTTTTTTGTTTTTTTTTCTTGAATTCGTATTTGTTTTGCTTGCGGCTTGATTTGTGTGTCGGCTTTGATTCATGTTCTGGTTGAGGTTTTGGTGCTTGTTGGATGTATGTTCTTCAACATTTATATTTCTTCTAGATTCTAGTTGTTTTGGTTATTGATTTGGATCGGCCAGTGGCCGATTGATGCAGAGATTTGGTTTTGTGCAATTTTGTTTCTAGATTTTGTTCTTCACGGTTGAGCTGATGGAGTTCTAGTGATTGGATATATAGTTTCTGTTGATCAGTGAAGGTGATGGTTTGGGTTGTTTAGCTGAAGCCTATTGAATGATTTTCCATGGATATGATGTTCTGGGCTGTTTGCAGTGTGAGGGGATCTGAGTAACAAGTTTTTCTGAATGTTGTATTCTTTTTCCAGACTCTCTACTAGGATTTTCTCCAGATGAGGATTAGAGTAGGTTCTTTAATCATGTATGACCTTTCGGATTTGGTAGTTTTAGAGGGTATGGCTCTGCCATCGGTATCGGGCCCGTGCACCTCAGTACGAGAAAACTTGTTGAACTGTCATGCACTGGTGGAGGTTCCATACTGATGATGATGCTAGGGAGGGGTATTTCTTAGTAGCTTTGTTTTCTTCTTGTACATTCATTTTATTTTGATGTTTATATGTTCTTGAAGTCATTTAATGTTTCCCCCTTTGTCCTTAAAAGGGGTTTTATCCAAAATTAATAAAAAAATTAGCCTTCAGGCATTTTAGTCTGTCATATGCAGTGCGAATAAGTACTTAATACACCTTGTTTCTAAAATTGAGCAAAGATCACATAGGATTTGTGAGTTTCAATGGAAAAATCATTCTGATCCTGAATCCCTACTAGATAATTAAATCTCAACATGTATACCCTAATAATGGACAAGATATAAATATCCCCCATATAAGGATATATAACTTCAGTCTTGTCTGAATGGAATGATCAAACTATGATAACCCCAATTCATACTATAAATAGGATACAAAGAGAATATCTTTAATACTCGAGCTCAAATATTTGGTTCCCTAGTTCCCACACATATATCCTTTTTACATGATATTAAAATTTCATGGGTTTAACGAACTGTGTGGGTTTTCATTCCAATAATAAATAGGACATGTAAGATTCCTCATAACAGCCCAATCTCCTTCTAGGAATATTAATTGTCTCCCTACATGGAGGAAAGTTATGAAGTGACTGATTATACATATTTAGTTCATATGAAGCTACCAATCACTAGGAAATGGATAAGTAACCTCTAGAAAAATATATGGATTCACTATCAAGATCCCATCGCTTTTTGTTAACAGAGACTTAAATTTATAAGAGTCCCAGGGTATATAACAATTCCCCCCACAAAGGGTGTGATGATCCCAACCACCAATTCTATCGACCAAGGTGAGTCCTCAAACATCATTGGGTCTAAAAACCTAAGTGACCACCTACCTTTAAAATGTAGGTATGTACCCACTTACAGATGAGGTAATCGTTGGTAGTTTTCATTAAGAATGAAAATGTTGAACCAACATTAATGATTGTGAAAGAAATCAAACCACCCGCAACCAAATGTTAGGCCAAACTGAATCCACCCCAATGAAGGGTTCCTAGTCATATCATCTCCATCAAAACAACCATGGTCAACACATCGAATCAATTTTGAAATAATTATCCTAACGTCCTAAAAACACATGTTTTGGACTTAACTGATTAATTATTTAAATATATCATTATATAGAAAGAAAATTAATGATTTATTTATAATTAGTTAGACCTTGAAACTATTATTAATAAATTAATTAATTGATATAGTATTATTATAATGGTGTTAATGTACAACTATATAATGTCTGGACACTAGGTAAGGGGTTTTCCTTCTTGATTTTGCTTCTTTGAGACATATTCTATATTCACCACTTTTTTATTTTCTCTCTAATTTTTTTTATATTTTATTTGTAATGTCAGGAATTATTCATACATCGGGGTATTTTATGTTTCTAGTTGAATTAATTTATCCAAGGTTATTTACTTTAAAGTGATAAAGTGGTAAAAAGTATCTTAACATAATTTCCTTTTGTAGGGTTATAAAACTTCTTCATTGAGACTATTATAATATGATTATGTGTGAATTGATCCCTAAATTTTTTTATTCTATATTTAGACTTTTTTCTATGGAATTAAATTTTTTACACATAATATCTATGTTGATTAACTCTCAATTCAATGGTATGATCTTTGTAAGGGTTTATCACCCCAAATTCCTTTCATTGAGATATATGTTAATGATATGAACCTATTTACATTATAATGCATATATAATAAAATTTTGTAATGTTATATCATGGATATTATTATTGTCATAATTTTTAAAGTTTCATTTGAATTTATTCTTTCTTGTAACATACAATTAAAGAGTTACCAATGTGGAAAAGGCTTTATGTTACAATATTTTTTATTTCAAGATTATTTATGTTATAAGTTTGTTTTGGAGGAAATAATATGACATTGTTTCCTTGAACCTATTTTTTTATTATAATCTATTTATAAACGTTTTTTACTAAGTTTAATTCTAGTTTCCTCTTATATTTATTTAAGAGACCACAAGAATGTAATTTGTAAGTTATATCGATCATTTATTTTCTTTTATATCAGGTATATTTCTCTTACAAATAAGTTATTTTTAAAATGTTTCCAAAAAATTTATTTCTAAAAATATATGATTTCTTAAAGATATTTTATAGGGTATCTGACATTATTATAAATGTTTTTAAAATTAAATTTCATATCATTTACAAATTGGTCACTTTTGACCCCCTCTTACAAAATGTTTTCAAAATAATATTTATTTTTGAAATATATGAACTGAATGGATTTTACCTCCATCATATCTATTTATTTCCTTGACGAATAAATTATATGTTTCAAAGTATTATTTTCACTGAAAATTATTTTCTAACTATTTATTGAATTTTTAGTTTTTAAAATTAATTTTCAAAAGAAAAATATTATTTTACACAATTTTTTTAAATGATATTTTTATGGTATTTCCATTCATTAACATTTATAACTCTTATTTTCACTTATTCTCTAATGGGGATAATTTTTTATGATACCATCATCATTCTTTCATTGGATTGATTATGATAGTTTCAAAGAGACTCTTATGTAACCCATTTTTTCCATGAGTTTATCATGTTTCAAAGAGATTATTATGGAACCAGTTTTATTTCTATGGGTTATTCATATTTCAAAGATATTCTTACGAAAACCAAATATTTTCCATGTGATAATCATTTTTAAATGAAATTTTTAGGGACCCTAGTTATCTTCCATGGGTTAATCATGTTTCAAAGAGAATGTTATGAAACCTATTTCTTTTCCACGAGGTGACCATGTTATGAAAAGAATAAAGGTTGTTTCAGTGAGTTTATGATGTTATGAATTCTCTATGTAAATTATTCATGATATAGTCCATGAAGATTGTCTATAATGAAATGTGGTTCCATTTTAAACCTAGGATAGGTGGATCCATTATAAACCAAAGATGAGTAGTTAAGTTATTAACCAAGTATTGGTAGCTCTATGATAAAGCAAGGATGAATGGGTCTGTTATAGTCCTCTAATTCATTGGGTACTCTTGATATAGTAGTCGACCATATTGGATACTATATTTTTCAGAGTAATCTGAAGATATTGTTCCAAGATACAAATAGGTTTAATTTATTACTGTTGTGGTTTGATAATGTTTCTTATGATCAAGATTAACATCACAAGGCTCATTATTTTTTATTGTAATTTATACTATCTTTCTTAAGGCCATATTCCATGTTTTCATTTTTGATGATCCAATTATTTATGGGTATAAATATTCTTATTTTATACTCATGTACTTTTATTATTTCATTATACCCTTATGTACTTTTTCTGTCACTGCCGACCTTCAATTGTTAATGCTTATGTTTTCTTTTAGTGATAATTTTTTCTCACCCTTCTTATGTTTCCTTTTCCACACGATATCAATAATGATTACAATGAATTATTTAATGAAGGGTTTCAAATGGATGATGATAATGAGTTATTTTAAAATAATAAAATATGGTTTATGTTAGAGAAATTCTCAGTTTTAATATATTTTCATAATTATCTAAAATGCTAAACCAAAATAATTCTTGATAATGTAAGTAATACAATATTTTATTTTGATATTTTATGTTTTTGATGTTGAAAACTGGGTCACCTTCCTCAATAACAAATAATGAAATGTAATGTTTATAATTTCAGCACAAAATCTAGGAGTGTGAGTTTGGGGATTTTATAGTTGGAATCAGAGAAACTTTATTGTGAGATTGGAATATTAGGTTACTTTCATGTGATGTTATCTTAATATTTATGAATACCATCATAATTATATAAGATTAAGGATGATTATATGTTCAAAGTCTCAGAAACCCCTTTGTGGTTTTATGTTATGAGATCTTAAAGTTATTAATGACATATTAGTAGATGTTTTATTGTGTTTAAGTATATGTAATGCCTCAGTTAGTCGAAAGTATTGATTTACATTTTTTAGATATATGATTTAAGGTATTGATAACCTTTATTGTATATATGGTATTGGATATTATGTCAATTAAGGGAACACATGTTTTATCATATAGATAATCATGGGACTGAAAAGTGATTTGGTGACTGAGTGATTACAATTGTTTCAAAAGGATTTCACAATATTTTTTTTATTGTAAGATAAAACGTATGAGATAAAATCTTTTATCAAAACAATCCTTAATTTTAAGTTCATTATTTTCATTTGGGATATAGGGATATGGAATGATTTAGTTTCATCTTTTTGTATTACTATTGAATTTTGAATATTAATATATCATATGAATATTTATTAATTTTTTTGGGATTATGTTACCATGTGCAAACCATTTTGGTTTTATTTAATGTCTAAATATAGGATGAACATCTTGTTATCACTTTTAATATTATGTGGTATTTAAAATATGTAATTATTTATTTAATTATGAAAAATTCATAATTAATACTCATCGTTTGAAAAAAAATATGAAATTGTTTTGAAATGGTCCAAATGATGATATTATTCTCTTAAAGTATGTATATTTCACTTTTTTTAGTTTAGCTGGTAATATAATTCCTAAAATCTAGGAAAAGGATCTTGAAAAAAATGATATCCTGGTAATTTTACTTCTCATGAATCAAGGGTATTTTGTCTCATCATATATTTATGATTTTGAGGTCCTTAAAATTATATTCGTCGTTCAATTTAAGATTATAAATTATTGATATTTCTGATTTGTGTGTAAATAAGCATACCCTATATTGAGTATAAAAACATGTTTTCATCAAATAAACCTTATTTTGAGGGTAAAATGATTTAAATTGATGTTTATGGTGATTTTAAGGTATTTTCCATCCTAAGTCACAAATCATAAATTACCAGAACAAAAATTCAAATATATACGGTGTGTGATTTATACACAAACTGTGTCCCATTACCCCAACATGATTAATCCAGATAGAGTACATAACCATATAGCCAAATAGATATCACAAACCTTGTATTTTACATTCTCACATCGTGTTCTCCCTTCTAGAATTGATTTGTGGCCTTTTTCGAAACCACATCCCATGTGGGGCGGTGCTACAGGTTGTGTACCCCCTAACTGATCACCGATGCATTGAAAGTCGTTGGGCGACTCTGGAGATCACCTGTAGACATTGAAAATAAGTACAAAGTGAGTTTCCCAATGTGTACTTTTGGGTACAAGTAATTTATTTAGAAAATCTATAAATAATAGGGAAGTTGTAATGGACATGACCTCCCCAATCCATTACTTTGTAAAAACTGATGTTTGAGGTGTTCTAGGAGGCAATAATTACTCATTTCAAGAGTTTGTCAATGTAAATTTATTCCAACAGTAGCTATCCTGATGGTGAGTTTCCCACTGGTGCATCATTCATAGGTAGCTCAGCCAACACTAGGTATCTAACGGTGAGTCATGAATAATGAATCGCAATGGTGGCCCGAAGCGGTGAGCCGTCGAACGATAGGTCACCAAACGGTGACTCGCCAAACGGTAGGTCACCGAATGCTGACACACTAAATGGTGACTAACTGAATGTTGAATCCATGAATGGTAGCTCATCGAACGGTGAAGCAACTAATGGTGAATCACTGAATGGTGACTCACCATTGGTTTCTCACACTAGTGACTCACCCAATGATGAGTCATTTCCAACCGTTTTTCAAAATTTTAGTTTTTTCCAGTTTTTTCTAGGTTCACCCCTTTAACATTTTATTTGACATAACAAGAGTTTAATTCCATGATAAATTATTTTTAATCCATTTCAAAAGATATAAAATATATATTTAAATTCCAAATTATAGGGAGGCTTTTAGATAGACTAAACGAATGGTGTTGATCATGATCTGACTATAATGGATTTTGATACAATTTCTTCAATTGATATAGGATATGGACATTCTAAATTTGAGACCCTTTCTCCCTTGTACATTTCCCTTTAACCTTGACACTGAGAATCCCTAAAACATTTCTTACCGAATCAATCGTGTGTTGTGCCATGTCCTTTAGGACCATGTTTCCTAAGAGACTTCTTCCTGCTGTATGCACACTACCTATTGGACGAAAAGAGGATGTTCCGATCATTTGTTTCTCAAGGTAGGGATTCATTAATCTCTCTTTTATTTGTGTGTCCTATGGTGTGGGTTTATGAATGTATCCCTTGTTATGATAGAATAATAAAAAATAAATAATGGTAATTAGATCGGTTAAAAGATCAACATGTGGGGTTGGGAAAGTGACTTATTTTCTTCTTTGTTATTTCTTGATATTGTGATCTGTATGGGTGATATACCTACTCAAAATCATGGATAGTGGTGGTATTTGTGTGCGCACCTATGGTGGCATGTTATTTACCATGTTCTAAATGTATGTATATACATGAAACTAATTAACCATGTATACCCAGTTAAATAAATGGATGCCCCAGGATCGAACATGGTCTGTGTTAACTTGTAAATTATCCAAGTGGAATTAAAAAATGAGTGTATGCTAAATCTGAATAATCTCTTCCTTATTTGGTGTGGTTTTTTGCTGTTTGTGGTTTTATTATGTCTCGTGCCTTGTGTGGTTTTGTGGTGATGGGATTGAGATCACAACTATAAGGTGGGGTGGTACATGTGTGTAATGAAATCTCAGGTTTAGAGATTGACTGATTGTGGAATTGATGGGAATCTTTTGAGAGGCGGGGATAAACGTTCTGGTTGTTCCATGTTTTGTTGCTGGGTGTGAGGGGTGTGGTGTTTTTATAGAGCAGGGAAGTCGGGTTTGTTTGTGATGGTACTTTTTGCTGAGTTTGGCTATGATTTGGGGGTTTTCTTGTTGAGAAGATGGATTGTGCATAATGACTTTGAAGAATAATGATGGGAGGGGTTGGTATGGATGTTAAACAAATTTGAAATATGAATTGAGTTTCATTATTGTAGTTCTTTTTCCTCTATCTGTTTTATGTTGTGTGGCTTGTTGCATGTTTTGGTTTGTAGTTTCTTGGGCAGGGATGAAATGAATAAATGGTTTTCTTAATAATGAATAAAAATTGGTTAAATGAGTTGGCGGGAGTATGTTGGGTTTATGGCTATTGTGTGTGTTTTTACATATAGAGATAGTAGTAAAGTTGGTAGTATCATAGGGAGGTTGGTTTTTGGATTTAGAAACAATGTGTTGGGCTTTATTTTTTTATATTAAATATATATACATATACTTTCCTTTTGTTTTCTATACACACCCCACCCTAGTTGAGAACTATGTTCTGAACAACCCCATTTTCATAGGGGAGGGTGTCATTTCCTATCTCCCAATGCGAGGGTGGATGGATAGTTATTAGATCTTCCATGCTACCACTTCTAAGAATTGGTATCCCAAGACTATTTGGGTAGGTTGTGGTGCGGCTATGAGGCCAATGTGTCTGCAGACATGGTGTGCCTTCCCAGGTGTCTATGAGATGAGACATGGAGTGTTTTCCAAGATGTCTTTGGGATGAGGTATAGATGTCGCCTAGGTGTCTACAGGCGAGATGTGGTATAGTTTTTTCATAGGTGTCTACTATAGGGATGTGGTATGTTTTTTGTCTAGTTGTCTACGGGGGGTGATCAAATTGTCAAGCTCATCAAATTAGATGTTTAGTTTTACTAGAATTTATGCAGCATAACAGGAACCCTATGTTGTCTCTCGACATAGCCTTAGATAATTAATTCAAAAACGAGGTTTCAATTGTAAAAATATATGGGGAATGTGATTTTGGAAAACTTGGGATTTTATGATTTAATGTTCCAAAAAAAGAGGAAAGCAGTAAAAAAAGTTGAAGTTAATAAAAGTAATTAAATGTGATCAACCCAAGGAAGTCTTGTAATGCTCATCATTAATCGCTTCAAGGGATGGGTTTTAGATATTTTTATACTTTTTTTGTAACACTTGGAATGAAAGGGTTTATAATTTTATACTAGTATACCGCCTAGGTTTCTGTTAGAAACAAACAATGATCCACCCAATACCGTTGATGATTGAGTGATTTGTGTTTGACTTAATAACTGAAACTCCCCGAGGAAACACATGAAAAACTTGATGTGTTTTCCAAATTTGTATGTTATTTCTTTGTGATACCATGACATAAATGTACATGGACTTGAAAGTTTTTATGACAGTTCAATTTACCAATATGAACCACCCAACCACCACAATTAAAAGAGAAAAGAGGAAATGGTGAACAGTGTGTGAAACATCACATGAAAGGGTACCCCCAAACATGATCATATGAGTTGAGCATGACATAACTATACATTGCTCAATTAAATAATAATATAGGATGATTAAAAGAAATAAAAAACCTGAAATTTAAAATAACATTAAAATATTACAAAAAATTCTCGGGCTTACATCACATTCATCCCCAGGTGATCACAAGGGGTTTAGAAATCAATGGAAGGGGTGGAAGAAGAAGATATTGAAGCAGCACTTCCTATAGTCTACATAATTTATAGGGATGATGAGATGACTCCTTTTGGACTCCAAAACGGTATATCCTTTTCTATTGGTCTAACTTCCAAATGGGGTGCCCACGGTGCCAATTTTTAGGCAGTGTGGGGGGTGGTTTTGGGAACCCTGATTTCGAAAATTTGTTGGTCCATGCTTTTGGCCAGTCAAAAAGTCTTAAATAACATTGAAAAAAAACTAAAAAGTTATTGGCATACAAATTTTCTATATTCAAGTCAAATTTTGGGGTTATAAATTTTTTATAACAAGATATATTGATAAAATACAAGGAATTTTTTTTGACCCCATGTAGATTTATTTCACTAGACAGATTAGTTCGGATGAGCATATTAATGGATGAATTGGGCTTGGGTTCCTTCATAAAAGTGGTAGATCATGGATATGTGGATCGGATCACAAAATGTGTGCCTATTTAGATGCAATTATTTCTCAAATCATGAAAAATAGTGGAAATGTTTTAATGGTATTTGATGCAGTTTGGCCCATTTTCATTCCGCATCATCGTGGGAACACTGAATAACCTCCACCTCACGGAAATCATCAAAACAACTGAAATTGACATTTTTAATAGAGAAAAGAACAAAAATATTTACTAAATAATGAAGATGAATTTGTTATTAAAATTTTTATTTTCAATACAAAACTGGTTTAATACATTTGGTATAAGGGTAAAATAAATTAGTGAATCGTGGTATGATCAATGGGATGTGGTGAGCTTCATTTGTCCAAGTTATAGGATTAGTTCAGAGGCCTAGGTTTGTATGGATGGATTGTGATGTGGGGATTGTGGAATACTATGGATGTACCAAGACATTTTCTATTAGGGTATGAGAAGTTAACCAGGGGGAATTGGTGCGGGGTACCCAAACATCGATGTGATTATTATATTACTTTACATGAATTGTGTTATTTAGTGAGCATTCCTTGGTGATATTAGGATGGTAAGTGTTCATTGTTAGGTTCTTTTGGTTTCTTCTATTTTATAACATGGGTATTAGTATTCTTCTCCCACTTGTACATGTGAGAACTTGGTTTTTCTTATTGAGCGTGCCTCTATTCACACCATACATATATAAAATTGCTTTCTGGTTACCAAGAGAACTACATGGACTATACTGGGCATTACTAGATAATACATTAGGGATAGTTGTTGTGTCACTACTTATCCTTGTTCTTTTGGTAAATAATTTGGATTTTCTTGTATTTTTTGCAGCTATTTTTTAAACATTCATGTGGGATGGTTTTGGGTTTCTTTATATATATAGTACTTGGAGTTTTTTCATGGTTGACACATTTATCTCCAAATCACGGTTACTTTAAAAATGATGAATGCCTCATATTTTGTGAGATTGGTATACCTTTGGTTCTAGTCTTCACCCTCGGGCCTACTTGAGGTTGGACTCGGGGGTCATTATCTCTCCTCCTTCATTTCCAGATCTGGATGGGATTATTTGAAGGGAGAGGGAAATGACAAGAGCGCTCCATGGTCAGTGGATCACCTACTGGTGGAGAAAACAAGGCCAATAGGAGTTGACCTAATTACATGGAATGTACTTGTGGTTACAATCCTTGTTGTTTGGAAATCTATAAATAAGATGGAATCCATACATATTTGGTGTTGGACATCCTGGGGTACTACCACTCTACCGTTCAAACCTACCTCAGATCTGAATTCTTGTATTCCATTGTATTTTAAATTTATATTTAGTGTAATTTCCCCTCTACCATTGTCTTATCATATCCATTACAGGTATTGGGTTTCAAATCATTATTCACACTGTGACCATGGTCATAACAGGCCAGTTTCATTGTGTTGGGGTTGTAATAAATTATGGGTGTGTTGTGATATGAATTATGAAGTGTTATTTTTATAATGATTTCAATTTTACAATTACTTAAATGAATTAAATTCTATAATCACCCCTAGTGTCTTTTGAGATCAAGAATGAAACCAATGTAGAACGATAAAGGAGTTACAATAGGTGAACCCATGACCTTTGGGAAAGCTCGTTTCCACTATTTTAGGGGAAATGAACATTAAAATATTTAAAGTAGTTAATCACCATGACAAGGGATTAATCTCAAAAACATGTAATTGAATTTTTTAAGACCAAGAAACATCATTTAAATTGAATCCCCCTTATAAATTAATTCCAAATATTATTTTGATACTAAGGAATGAGGATTCCAACAAATCCTAATTAAATTGAAAAACCAAAACATGACTGTTTTCTGTTTGTTTTTTAATTATAATTTTCAAAAAAAATTTCACTCAGTTGATTGTTCCCTTCACTACTTATATCTAGATAACCAATCAAGACTCTTATGATATTCAATTCTCCGTTGCGTATTCATTCTCCCTTTGGAATCGACCCCGACTTCCACTAACTACCTAGTCAGTTGGTTTAGAAGGGAATTATAAATTCTAATTTGGACCGCACCTTGCAATGAGAGCGACACTAAATTTTGGAACCATATCTGGGGATGAAAATGGAAAGAAACTATGCCTATTGAGTTAAGGTCAGTTTACCTAGATTCTTCTTTTCCCTTTTCTCTTATTGATTCTTTTTCTTGGGAACATCGACCCCACATACCATGGATTACTCTCTGAATGAGGAGTGGTACGATCAACCTAGAGGGGATTTATATCCATATGATCCAGCGTCATGGTACCCATACCTAGAATAATACTATCCATACATGGATTATGGGTCCCAATATAAGAAAACCCATGTACATTCTTAACTTCACCCTTCTCTTCTCTTTTGGAACCATCATCAGGTAATACTGGAAGGTTATTATCGATGATGGAGGCCTTTACGACACACTAGTTGGATGAAAACACAAGTTTGGGATGACTAGGAAACAAGATAGTGGAGATCTCCAAGATAATTTTCAATATGGATACTCCAGTTGAGTTTTAGGATGGGTGTTCTGATTTTGTTTCAATGGAGGAGACATGTTATGATGTGGGCCCCACCTGCAAATCAATAATAATTTCAAATCACAAATTTTGAATTCGGGGATACATCATGCCATGCTCATACTGAATTTTATCACACATTTAGTTCAGAACCATCCTTTAATTACATACCTTTTCTGGGGGAATCCTTTATTTATTTTCAATTATTCAACATTTTGAAGTAGGAACTTCCAGAGGTGGAGAATAAACTAGATCATTTCAAGAAACACATCAACCTTTGGCCTCTATTGTACCTAGAGTAGGGTTTCTGAAGGCCAATTACTAGACTACCTGAATTTCAAGAATCATGGAAACATGATGAGGGAGCCAGACACATGTGGTTGTTCACACTAAGAAATCCACATTTTACTTCATATTATGGGTAAGTAACCCTAGATTAGGTTGACCCAAAGACCTAAATCAAAGGCGCATCCTGGGATGCAGCCCAGAAAATCTTATTCTCATTATTTCTTTCTTTTTTATTTCTAATAAACTCAAAACATGTATTTTCCTTCCACATGACGTGTACCTACACTCTACCCATCCATAGTAGAAATAAGAACAAAATGAGACTACATGCCGTGTATACCTTATAACATAGAATATACTTATCTTTTTAGTATACATGATTATATAAATTTTTTTATCCGAATATATTAATTGAGTTAATAAATAGTGATGAGGCATGTACCGATAGAAAGGTTACTAGAATGTATCTGATCTATTGTCAGTTCGAATCACTCCAGACCTGCCTTTGGTACATGGATTTTTATTTTTGAATTCATGTATTGTTTAAATGACATGTGAAATGATTTCATGATATTTGAAATGTTTTTAAAAATAAGAAATCACCCAGAGGTGATGTGGGATGATTTGAAGAGTCATGAACTAGGGTTCGAAAGACCTTGGCTTGACTTTGAATACTCTCCCTACATCATCCCAACTTTCAAAAATTAAAACCAAAAAACATTTGTTGTTATTTTCCCCACATAGTGCTCTAAATGTAGGTTAAATACATTAAGTAAATAAAATATTGTGCTACTACAACCAACAAGCCATTGGTTGGGGGTTTGCATTCAGATCGGCTGATCTCCAGTTTGAATTTCATCCCAAGAACCAGACCGAAGGATATAGTTCTCTTTTTCAAATTTTAGAAAACATGGCATGTGTGTCTCTGATACATTATTTGTATAGGTTTATTTTTCATTTTTAAATAATTAATAATTATTATATATTTCTATTTCAATTATAAATTTTAATTATTATATATTTTACTATAATAATTATACTTCTAATGTTATTTATTAAAAAATTGGGATTATTAGAAAAATTCAAAAGAGGGGTTAGATTTATTCATTACACATTATTGATAGACTATGGACCCATGTTGGCAAGGGAATATCATGGTGATGATACAAATTGAGTGATATTGATTAGGGATGAACTTTTTATTGATATTTATTATTAAATATCATGCATAATTATTTAAGAATTCAACCTCCTTTTTCAAGCCTCTGAAATTATTTTTCACATCATTACGTAACAAACTAAAGCCTCTAAATTAGTTGAACCTTATTGAAAGAACTTGGGATTTTTGTGATTTGATTTATTAAGTTAAGAATGAGAATACCTGCAACCCTATGTATAGAGTTAATATACTTGAGACCGAGCATAACTCTAGTAAAATTAACTTGAGTGATGATTTTGGTATTTTCTAGTGAGGTAAATCATCAAGAGGAACGTGTATTTATGAAATTTTGAACAATTTGAATTAAAGAGGATAAAAAACATTAATTCAATTATGTAGGTGGAATGATTAAAATATATTTGAAACTAAAATATATTTTGTTCCTTTTAAAATCATCTAAAATGACTATAGTATTTATAAGTGTAATTGGTTTAATGCTTCCATTTTTAGAGTATGAATTATCTTAATTAGATATTGTGAATTTTCTTGAGGGTATAAAAATTACTATGTGTGTGGGAGTTTGATGTTCCTGATTTTTGAATACATTTTAATAACTTCTATTGAGCATATAAACATGTTCTCAGCAAATTCACCTTATTTTGTTGGTAAAATGATTTAAATCGGTTTTCTTGGTGATTTTCAGGTATTTTCCAGCCTAAGTCACAAATTGAGAATGACTAGAACATAAATTCAAATATACATGCCATGTACTTTATACACACATTGTGTACCATTACCCCAATATTATTTGGCCATATAGAGTACACGGACATGAAGCTGACCAGATATCACAAGTTGTGTAATTTACATTCACATGTCATATCCTCTCTTATAAATGTGGTTGGTGGATGAATTCGAAAATAGACACCTTGTGGGGTGGTTATACATTCCATATACACCAACCAACTGATAGTTGAAACATTGCACATTATTGGGTGGCTCATTAGATCACCTACCAATGGAGAAAACAAGGCCGAAGCAAGGTGCTACTCCTCTTCCCTTCAAACTTCCCTTGGATACAAATTCTATTTTTTCATTATGTTTTCAATTTATGTTTGTATAATTTCCCATATCCAAGTGTACTCTCATATAAATTGTAGGGATTGAGTATAGAATAATTTAGAACACCATGAACATGGCCATAAGAGGATATTTTTTCCCATGTTGGGGTTGTAATAAATTATCGGTGCATTGTGATTTGAATTCTAAAGTGTTATTTTTATTATGATTTTAATTTTAGAATTAATTTAATGAATTCACCTAAAGAGTCACCTTTAGTGTCATATCAGATCAAGAATTAAACCAATGGAGAAAGCTAAAGGAGTTACAACAGGTGAACACATGACTCTTAGGTAAGCCCATTTCCATTGTTTTTAGGGAAATGAACTTCAACATGTTAGAAGTAATTAATCAACAGACCAAGGGATTAATCTATCACACATGTAATTGACTATTTTCAAACCAGGAAAAATTATTTGAATTGAATACCTATTCTAAATTAATTTTATATATAATTTTGATACTAAGTAATAATGATTCAAACAAACCCTAATTTAATTGAAAAATTTGAACACGATTATTTTCTTATTGTATTGTCATTTTTTTAATTTTCAAAAATAATTTCTCTTAGTTGATTGTTACCTTCACTCCATCTGTATTGATAACAGACCAAGAATCTTCGGATTTTCCCTTCTCTATTGGTTCTTTGTTCTCCCAGTGGGATCATCCCCGACTTCCACTGACTACCCAGTTAGTTAGTTTAGAGGGGAACTATAAATTCTAATTTGGAATGAACCTTGCTATGCCTGTGGTACCAATGATCTATATCACTCTCTATAATTATTTATTATTTTCTTATATTACCAAATCTTTACTTCCAAAATATGTTTTATTATTTTGAAAACTGGAATCTGTTATTCTAGGTGATCTTCATACTTCCCATTCTCTTTTATCAAGAGGATTTTTATCTACCCATTTTATGATGCGAGTTTACAACAAAAGTATTTTAAAATATCTACCTATTTATTACCATGATAAAGTTATAATATCAAGGATTAAATTAATTAAAGGAGAGGAGGATGTGATAACCCAATATTTTACAAAATAATACTATGTTTGATAGCATATTTGACACTCAACATCGAGCTTAAACAACCTATATTATATATAACTATTACAAACTAGCCATTAATTTTTTTATTATGAATAGTATGAAATAAATTTACACACACACACACATATATATATTTCCTACTCAATATAAATATTGATAATTCTTTAGAAAATAACAAATCAATTTATAGCAAAGTAATTTTATCCTACAAAAATATGTTATCCTGAAAAATGATTTTTGATACATTATATTAAAAAATATTATAAATAAATCATTGAAATTTTAAAAATATTTTTGAAAAATTAAAATAATTTATTAAATATAAATACCAAAATATAATTTAGGTTAATTTTTTTATTTTTTGGGAAAATTTTATTTTTTGGTGAATTTTGAAAATATAGATTTTTCTAAAAATGTAATTTATTTTCAAAAAATTAGGAAATTTAAAATCTCCATTAAATTTTGAATATAATTTCAAGTAAAAAAATTATTTTTATGTTATATTTAGTCTAATTAATTATTTTTAATTAACTTTATATTGGATCTTATTATACAGTTGTATTTGGGTTAAAATATGGGATTTTTTGAAAAGAGCTTTAAAGTGCATAATGATTTACCATTTTAATTAATTTAAACAACACCTAATGGGGTATTATTTAAATTATATATATAGATTATATATGAATAAATATTAATTTTTATTCATAAAATTATTATTACAATTCATAGAGTTAATATAAAATCATATTTTCCTTGGAAAATACACTTCTTGAAAACCCACTTTTTCATTACGTCTTCAGGTTTAATATTAAATTTCATTTTGTAATTCTATTAATAGAATTTGGTAAAATTAATTATATATTTAGAAACATAATAATCTATATTATATAATAATATAAATTTAATTATTGACCGAAATGAATACTAAAAAGAGTAAAAATAAATTTGTATGGTTATGGTGAAAACAAGATTACCGGGGGATAAAATAAATAAATAAGGGTTAAAATTATCAAATTAGTTGTATGAAAACTATTTTATGGACATAATACATCATTATAATGTCTAATAATCTTTAATTGTCTAGTTTGGATCCTTCTTTTATATGAAAAACATTGGAACACCTTTTTTATATTCAAAAATTAAAAGTGTTCCACTCACCTCACTTATAAAAGGACACCCCCTATCCCCTCTTCATAAAACCATAATTTTGTTTGTTCAGAAATTTCCTACCAAAATAACTTCCCAACCTCCATACCATAATCGTAAAAGATTTTTTTGTATGAAATTTATTCTATAATACATTAGGTATAATCTTAATGAGGTGGTATGAAAAGACGTAAAATTCTTAACTATGTATTTTTTTTATTTATTCTTCCTAAAGCTTAAAATATTTTTAAGATATGATAATATGATAAAATAATATATCATATATAATTATATTTCTTTATATTAATTTAATATCCTAAATAAATATCTTATTCTATCTAATGGGCTATGAAATCAGCATTCATGTGCACGGTGGACTATCATCTCATGAACTGATGTCATTAGTTATCTGTCATAACATATTAAATATTTCTTTTAATGATAGATTTAAAGTATTTATATGATAAATATAACATATTTTTACTTTTTTAGTAATGATATAACATATAACCTTTTAATTTTCACTCCATGGGTGATATAATAACGCCACTCATGTGTATAATGAACTACCACATCACGAAGCAATGTGATTTGTTTTTACTAAAGCTATACAAGGAAGGTAATAAGGGTAATTTTAATGAATATATGTGATCTAAATGAAATTATAATGATATTAATTACATATTTTTTATTATTAGTAGTAATTTCTTTTTTATCACTGAAAAATGATAATGTCGTTCGTGTATGTGTGGAAAACATCCTCTACGAAACGATGTGATTCTTTTTTCATCCCCATCTCAAAGTAATGATATATAGAAATATATTTAATGAAATAAAATGGTATATATTTTATTTTTAATTTTTTTAAATATAAAACAATACATACCTTCTTTCCATGATGATCATTGAAAATTGAAATGTTAGTTATGTGTTTGTTCGGTCTACCATCTACATTATCGTAACATGGTTCATTTTTCAAAACCATTTATCATGGATAGTTTTAAAAGTATAATTGATGAATAAATTTTATAATTATTTAACAATTATTATTTTATATATGTTCAAATATTTACATCTTTTATCATCATTAATAAACCAAATCCATTTTGAAACAATTAACCAAATATCCCCAAAATCCCTGACTTGGACTCAACCGATTAAGTATTAAAATATTTCATAATAAAGAAATAAAAAATTTGATTTAATTAAAAGGGGTCAAACCAAGAAAAGGTTCATAAGAAATAAAATATTTCATACAATCTTATTATATTTGAGTTAAAGGGCATACATGGAATGCCGAGACTCGTGGTAAGGGTTTTTCTCATATCACTTTTACTTATGTGAGATGTATTCCATATTTACCAACTGCTCTTTATTATGTGGGGTATTTAATTTCTATTTTATATGTATCATAATTAATAATTAAAAAATAAAGGTATTATAAGTTTAAATTTTAATTAATTTATCCAAGGGTACTAACAAGAAAGTTACTATTCGGTAAAGAGTTTCTTAACAAAATCTCCTTCATTGGGTTATAAAACATATACAAAAACTTTTTTATGATATGATATGTGTGAATTGATATATAAATTTTTTTAATCTATATTTCCACTTTTTATTTATGAATTTACAATTGTTAAACATAATCTGTCCATTTATTAACTCTCAATTCCATTATATGATCTTTGTAAGGGTTAATCGTCCCAAATTTATTTCTTTGGGACATATGTTTATGATATGGAACTAAATTATTTATGAGGTGTATATAATATTTTTTAGGAATGTTATATCATGGATAACCTTATGTTACTGATATTTAATGATTCATTAGATTTTATACTTTTTTGGGCATTAAAATTAAAGAGTTACCAAAGTAAAAAAGATTTATGTTAAAATCAACTTTATTTAAAGATTTTTTATGTTCAAGTTTCTTTTAGAGGAAATAATATGATATTATTTTCTTGAAATACATATATTTTATTATAATCTTGTTTTTTATTTGTATTACCTATTTAATTTATATTTCTCCTCTAATTTGTTTATGAAACATCATAAAAATTTGTTTTTAACTGATAAGGATCTTTTATTTTGATTTATATTGTGTGTCATTTTCCTCCATATCCACGTGTTATAATTTTTTTTAAAAAATGTAATTTTTTAAAATAAATTTTTTCCTAAAAGAATTTTACACTGTATTTCACCTTATTTTAAATGATTTTAAAATGAAATTTTTTAGCATTTTCAAAATGTGCCACTTTTGAATCCCTTTTACAATATGTTTTAAAAACTGTTTATTTTTTACATGTTTGACCTGAATGGAATTTCCTACTATAATTTCAATTGAATTCCTTAAAGGTTAATTTATATTTTTTTCTATTTATTTTTCAATGAAAATGATTTTCACAATATTTTTTGATTTTTTTAAAATTGATTTTGGAAATAAATTTTTTATTTTCCTAAAAAATGTTTTAATGATATTTTAATGGAATTTCAATGAAACAATTTTAATATAAATTGTTGTTACGTATGATCCAATGAGTTTTTTTATAATGATAGCATCATAATTATTTCTTTGGATGGATTATGATTGTTCTAAAGAGACTGTTATGTAACCTATTTATTTTCTAGGGGTTAATAGTGTTTCAATGAGATTGTTATGGAACCCATTTTATTTCTATAAGGTAATAATGTATTAAATATATTTTTATGGAAACTATTTATTTTCAATAGATTAATCATGTTCCACTGATATTTCTATAGAACTCATTTCTTTTCAAAGGGTTATTCATGTTTCAAAAATATTTTTTTGTATATTGTTTCTTTTCTAAGGGTCAATCATGTTTTAAAAATAATAAAATGTTTTTAATGAGTTTGCGATAAAAAAGAATTCAATATATACTTTATTCATGATTTTATTATTTAAAATTATTTATAATGATGGTTGATTCCATTATAAATGAAGTACATATGGTTCCAATATAAACCAAGGATGGGTAGTAACCATATTAATCAAAGATGAGTGGTTTTGTGATAAACCAAGGATAGGTGGGTTTGTTATGTACTCCCAATGATTTGGGTACTCTAGAGATGGAAGTCAACAATATTGGTTATTAATTTTGGAATAAGTGATGTAAAGATATTGTTCCAAATTACCAATACATTTTCCAATGATTTTTATGTTATTATAATGCTTCTTATAAAGAAGATTGATATCGCATGGCTCATGATTTTTGATTCTGATGAATATTTCATTGTTTAATGCCTTATTTCAGGTTTTCAAGTTTTATTATCTTACTATTTATGGTTATAAATATTATTATGTTGTATTCATGCACTATGATTATGTCATAATACCCATATGCACTTAAAATTTTCATTGATGAAATTTAATTTTTAATGACTAAGTTTAACCTTGATGAGAATTTGAACTCACCCTTCTAATGTTTTCTTTTCCCTATGTTATCGAGAATTATTTTTAATGAATTATTTCATAAATTTTATCACATGGAAAATGATGATGAATTCATATGAAATAATTAAATCTAGGTTATGTCAGAGAAATTCACATTTTAAAATAAGGTTATTTATTTGAAATATATTTTCATAATTCTCTAAATATCTAAAAATAAATTGTCCTTAAAAATGTAAGGGATCTAATATTTCCTTCTGATATTTTATGTTTTGGAAAAAAATTGGCCACCTTTATCAGTATCAAATACAAAGATGTAATGTTTATGATTTAATCACCGGTTCTGGGAGTGCGTGTTTTGGGATGTTACAACCAATCCATATTTTTCAACAACTTTGATGACCTTTCATAAATATTTCCATGTTGGCCACCTTATAAGGTTTTGTAAACTCAATGGATAACAAAAGTAGAAGTCTCATACCCAGCAGAAATCAGAGAAGTAGTCCACAATATTGCATGTAACACCGTAATATTTTGGATTAAATTTTTATAAAATAATAGATTGTATTAAATAACATGTAAATAAAAATACAATTGGAATATGGACTATTAATTTAACCATATTAAATGGTATAAAATAATTGAATATAATTTATAATTCATTCAGTAAATTCTATTGATCATAAATAACTATTTTGAGGTATTTTTTAATGAGAAATGATTTGTCATATATTGCTTATTTCAAAATTAATTCAGAGTATTAAACATTTTAAATTTATTTTCTTCAAATGTATAAAATTAATTTAATGTTTATCAATTAGTTTGAAATGAAAATAAAATTATTTTAAATTCAAAAATAAAATATTCCCTAAAAAAATTATTTTGTGCACATAATGTATCATTACAATAATAAATTTAATTAATGACTATATATGAATTATTTTAATTAAATTTTTAGATAATATATTCAATAAAAAATTTAACATTAATTTATTTTATTTTAACTTTGATAGGAATGATAATAAATTCATGTTTTGGCTTCAAAATACAGTTATCTATAAACTGTTTTTGTTGTGTTTTATGTGATTGTTTTAAAAAACATTCCACATGATAAGAGAAATTAAATTAAATATTGTGTTTTTGATATTTTTAATTAGTATATATAATTTTTCTAATGATTAAACTTTTATTTTCATTTATAATAAATTGTAACTATGGTAAAAATTTGTATCCTCGATTAATGTTAAAAAGGTTTATCATTGTGGTTAAACTAAAAGATAAGTATTCAAATATTACCTGAAGATTTATAAATATTTTTCACTATAGATACTATGGCCTAAAATTATTATATATTAAATAAATTTTTCATCGTTTTAATCTTTTAATTGAATATTATTTTATTATATTTCAATGTTTTATGTATTTAATTTTTTTTCACCAGTCTCACCAAGAAAATGGAATATTAGCCCACTAAATATTCAAACTTCTTCATCCATATAGTTAAATAATTACATACCCAAATAACTTATTAAAATAACAATAAAATTTATAGATGTGGTTTTTGTTATTTAAATACAAACCCATGGATCTTTTATAAGAGACCCTGATGATGTTACTCAATTAACATGTAATTGACTTCACTAAATTATATTAATATTACTTATTCTTATACCTCAAATAAATATTTTATGACTGTATTAAATTGTAATATAAGTTTATTTAGTATAATTACAAATTATTATGTTAATTTTACAGCATTTTTCTACCTTTATTCTAACTTATGATAATTTATATCATCAATCATGCGTACATGTGGATTACCACCTCCATGAAGTGATGTGATTCGTTTTCATGTCTCCCATACATAGATTGTCATATGGATGGTTTTAATGATTATTTATGAATTATATTATATTATTATGATTTTTGAAATATATATTATAGTTTTTTATTTCTTTATTTCCATTGTTTAAAAAATGAAAACATTACTCATGTGTACGTTTGTATTAGAGTCTATAAGAAGTGATATAATGAAATTTTCATTGCCACCTTATTTGAATGGTTATAAAATTTTATATAATAAAAAAGTTGATAATTGAAAATATTATTGAGATTATGGAGATGATCAAACCACGACCATAGTTAATGGACCTGAACCATTAAACTAAATATTACATGGAAAACAGATCAGGGTTTACCCGAATGTTGATTCCAATGTAAATATTTAGCAAATAGGTAATTATAAATTATATGGGAATGTTATGTTATATTAAAAGTGGGAATAAGGTTATTTTATATATTTATAATAAATATATGTTTCTTAATTATAATCATATTAATTTTAATTAAGAAATATAAGAAGTAATGTAAGGTTTTATGTTTCAATTTCATTTATTTTTGTTAATATCTATGCAAAATTTCCATTAAGAGAAATTATGTGATCCCTATCATTTAAAAACAATATATTTTTTACCCTTATATTATTTTGTTCAACAAGAATTCCTTCCATTTTCCTATCATTAACACTTAAAACCGTCAATAATTTTTTTATAAAAAATTCACCTTATTTACTATCTGGCCAATGAACATTTTCATCAATGTCCATGCTCTTTAAAATTATTCAAATAATTTTTAAAGCTATGATAAAATTATTTTTTAAATTAATATTTATTCAATTTTTTATTTTATTTGTTAAAATATTTAATATTTTACTTTCTTTACTGTTTTTATGAACCATATATTTTATACTTTTTAAAAAATATTTTAAATAAAACATTTTTTTAACATTTAACACACAAATTCCTTTAGCCATCATCATGAAAATTAATTGAACTAAATATTCCTTTATAAATTTATATTGTTTACTAAATTAAATTATTCATCTCAATATTATTAGAATATTTATTTAAAATTTTATCAAATTAAATGTATAGTTTTATTAGGTTTTGAAAGAAAGGTTTGAATTTTCTTCTAATTATATTTTCTATCTTTGTCTATATCCATTGATTTTTATTATATAATTAACTTGGGATTTGATTTAATGATACCCACCAATTTTATTCTCTATATGGTGTTTGACAATGTGATGATGAAATATTTATGAAACCCATTTCTTTTGTTCATGTTTATAATAGGATTAATTATGAATTTTTATATGATATTGTGGTATATAAATCTATGGTTTTCATTATGTGAAGGGTGGGTATGTAAAATAACAATAATGAATTATGAAATGATTGATATCTCGTGATATAATATGAGTTGTAATAGGAACCAAATCTAGTCCAGTATGAAACTCTATATGATATGATTGTTTTTGGAGCGATCCACAACTAAGGAAATGATAGAATGGAGAGTGAATCAAATATGCTCTGGGACATTGTCAACTATGATAGTCTTGGTTGTAAAAATTTACTAATGAAATAATTCTCTATTCTTATAATTGTACCACAATTCCAATGAAATTTTCTTATATGTATGATACGTACTAAAGGATTATGTTTGTTCATTAATGATTACTCACTCTTTTGACTCCAGGAATCATGGTTGATGATCTATATATTTTTGGATAAAAACATGGTATGTTAGGATAAATCCCTCATACAATTATTCTTATCTAATTATTTTATATTATCATCGATGGATACCCTAAATGATCATCTGATCTCACCCTATCTTATGCATACATTTTCCCCAGGTAATAAATACTTTTTTTAAGAAGGATATGTCTATAATTCATACACTAATGAAATTAAATTATGGGATATGGTGAAGAAAATTCATAAATTACTTGAATATGTATCTATTATTAAAATTCACATAATTGTTTCAGATATTAGGTGTGTATTATTGTGATATTTATTAAATATTCATCTAAAATGAGGTAATATTTATTAATGATATGATCATGTCTCTTTAGTTGGTAATAAAGGATTTTTTAATTGTTTTTTTATTTTAGGTTATTAATAATATTAAGATAAAAAATAATATATCCTATTATGAATTAAATTTGGTATAGGGTGAACCTGAAAACATCATATATTAATAATAAGTTGTTATAATTTAAGACATATCATGAATTTTTTTTGTGATTATATGATTTCTCACTCATATTATTGTATCATGATATGTAATAATTTATTTTTTGTGATAGAAAATGGGTAGAATTAGTATGAATCATGTTAGTGATGATTGTGGTGGAAAATGGAATGATTTGTCTCTTGCACAATTAAATTACATAAGAGTTAGAATGTTAAATATGGGTCATTATACTCAAGAAACACACTCAAGACATGAACCATGAAGAGATTCCAAATAATAAATATAGGGACTAACCCTATACTGAGTTTTTTCCTAAGGAAAAAAGCATATTATATTAGTAGGTCTTATGAACTACTAGTTTCCAAGAAATTGATATATACAACAAAAATTATATTTTATATTCCACATTAAACATAGAATAAAGAATTTTTACTGGATTTGTTTCATTTTGGAGGTGAAGTAGATCAATGGTGGATTATTATTTAGAATTTAAATTATGTGGGTGAAATTTAATATATTGAATTGTATGATCTGTGGAGGGTATTTTTCATTATCTAATTTCCCAAAACTCATCATAGTAAAATGGAAAAGGAATTTATTGATCTTAAAAAGAAGGATATTAAATCTGTTGGTACATATGATGAAAATTTACCAAGATGTGTGAGGTTTGGTTTTGATTTTATCATTAATATAGAAGAATAAATTAATTGGTTCTTAGTCTACATAAAATCAAGTTTATAAAAGGAACTATCCATAAGGTACATTTATAAATAAGAAGAAAATTTTCGATGTCATCTTATAGTAGAAATGGAGAGTGAATATTACAATTATTTTGATGGTTATTACTAGAATATAAAGAAAAATTATCGAGGAAATGTTTATAATAAAACCCATAGTGGAATGAAAATTAACCCCCTTTATGAATGAAGTTTGTAAAGAATCTTGTGGGAAATTTAATCCAAGGTACTAGTAAATGACTCATTTTTGGAATGTGAAGATATTGAGTAAATGAATTCTAATGAAATATAAATATGAAATCAAATGAAAATAATGGAGAGAAATCTATGATTAATTCACCACTCAAACAATAATGATGAAACCATAAGGATAATGAGAATTATGAAAACTAGTGAATGAATAATAGGATTTATAATGATAATATCCAAAAAACAACCTTTTAATGAATGAGATAAAGATAAAGACAAGTAGACACCACTAAAAAAGTGGAACCTAACAATAAAGTGGTATAAGGTACACTTATCATCCAATATACAACTATAAATTTATTATTCGATTCTGGTTTTTAAGGAAGCCTGTGATAAACATGTAATTAGATTAAATCATTTCCATAATATGTACATTAAGGTTAAAAATATAATATCATTATACTAAGAACATAATTTTTAGTTTCCTTGAGTACTAATTTCATTTTAAATATTTTTAAGTAGACTTATAAAACATTTATCTAGAATTAAAACATACTAGACTCTCATCTAGACTTCACATATGATAGACCAATATTTATACCCTGATGAAGAAAAACATAACAAAATGGTGAGGCCAAATCCTCGGTAAGGGAAAGCCTATTAAAATTTCATCAAGGGTTATATCATCATCATTTAAAAGAACACATGCATATGATAAATATATTATTAACAAGAACATTTTACAATAAGAGTTATTCATAATTCATTATGTATAGGCTTTTAATCTAAAAAAGAGAAACATGTACCATGTTAAAGTGTGTGAAAACATGATACACTAAACATGTTACGTGGAGAAAAACATAATAATATGATATAGATTTATTACATATGAATAATTTTAGGTACTTATAAAATTTTGAACATACCCAACTATGTTTAGTTCACAATCATTCTTATGAATATAGCTAATTTATATCTTGTTAAAAGTTAAAAATGTGAACGTAGATAATCTACATTATGTTCATTATTAATCCTATGAACATGGTGAATTTACAACATGTTCACTCTAAATATTTTGAATGTATCTAATTATAATCATGTTCAAATTCAATATTATTACCTCATGATGTATAAAACCTTAACCAGTGCATTGTAGGGTGATATATTATCCCAACATTCATTATCTGTACATATGTGTTCCACTATAAACCAATAATTACATATATAATGAAAATTCATGTGAATATAAATGGGTTGTATTAATTACATCATAAATAAACCATGGGAAAGAAAAATGAATTACATAAACCTTGATGATGGTAATAATGAAATTAAAATGAAGCTTATAAATGGTTGATTCCCAAAATTAAATCACCCAAGAGAGCATTTCATAAGATTATTTAAAAGGTTTTTCATTAAAAAATATTTTTATATAAATAATTTTTGTATTGATAAGGTGGATAATATGGGTGATATAATAAAGGAGTCTGGAAAAAACGCATTTATACTTTGTATACAAGAAGGAGTTATTGTATAATTGAAAGGCCATTATTCTAAAAGGTAAAGTGAATAATTATTGAAAAAAATAATTATTCAATAATTATTCAATAATATATAATTAAAAGGACCTAATGGTTATAAAAATTAATTTTTAGTGGAATATAATTCCATTTATTTTTTAATAATATTAAAAATAATACTTTTTAACTTTTCAAATTGACCCTATTGAAACCCTCATGGGAAAACGTTTAAAAAAATCATTTTAAAAAGAGGATATTGTAAATATTAAGTTATCATGCGATCACACAATTTTTTTTCCATTTAAAATGGAAAATATTGGATGGATATTAAACAATTTTTGTAACACCCCAAGCTTCCATGGTACACTTCTCTTTGAATAATACAGTAGTGTGTGTTGTACACAACTTCGAGTTCTAACACACACAAAAACACATCAAACTAGCCGTTATGAATAGTAATACCCACTTTTTGAAATTTTATAAATTTTTTCTTTCAAAATGGACTTCATTTTTGGATTTTGAATATCGAAATTAGCTTAGGGTTAATTTTTGGTACTTTTCTGATAAATTTCATATTTTAATGAATAGTGAAAATTACTAAATTTTAATTAAAAAAAAAACTTTTTTAATCGAAATAATTAGCAGTGATAAATTATATATTTGACTGATTTTAAATTATAATTTGATTATATTTTTACCATTTAATCTTATGTTGGTCATCAGATATAATTTGACATTTAAACTGGACATAAGTAAGTGTCAATATTTTTGATAGTTATTAATTCTTAAAAACACGCCTTTTGTTTTGACAACAGGAATTAATTTGAAATTAATTTCTGCCACTTCTGTATTTTGAATTAAAAAAAATGGATTAAATATTAATCAGGATGTCCAAATTATTTAAATATATAACTTTTATTTTTAGACATTTTGAATAATTACTTCAGTAAATATTTTATTTACCATGGTTAAAGGGTAAATCCGGTAAATGAGGGTACACAAATGATATTATAATAGTATTAAATTACCCTAAGACGTGTCATAACCCAATTGGATGATACTTGGCAGACCATGGGCATCTTTTGGTCCATTGTGGGACCCCATGGAGCCACTCTTAAGTGATAAGGACACTTCATATTAATTAACTTAAAGTAAATACAAAAATGATATAATCATATATCTTTTAGAAAAACAATTTTTACATAGGGTTATATATGTTGTATTTTCTACTATAAATATTAATTAGAAAGATAAAACTCTTTCCTACATAGTGGTATTTTATTTATAATTTTTAGACATTGAATAACTAAATTTATTTATGACAAAATAATAATGCAGTATTTTAAATTATTAATGAAAGAATCAAATAATTGGTATTATAAATGTAAAAATAAATATAATTTGAATGTTTTTATGCCATCCACGAATTTTATAGGTTAATATGAAATTTTATTATTTCTTAAATGAGTTTTTTTCTAATTAATAAAGTTTTTAAGACTTTAAAAAGAATAAATTATTAGATAGTGTCAAAATTGACAAAAAGGAGTTTTTAAAACAAATATTATATTATAAATTGATATAATATTCCTAAAAATCTAAGGTTCAGGAAAAGGACTTATATAATTATATTTGTATCATTAATGGAACACTTTGGGGTCTCTTGTATGTATATAGTATGTTTATTAACTATATAATATAAAAATACAAAGAGACATGGTAAATGTCAAACTATTTAACTAAGAGTTAAATAAAAATGATAAAGTAAATATAGTGACCCAAACCTATCTAAAACCTATTGGTTGAGTGGTTTTAGGCCTATCACTACCTTAAACTTTAAATAATACACTTTGTATCCATTAGAAACCGAATATGAATTTATTATAAAATAATATTTTACGTTTTTTCTAAGGTGCCCCTCACACCTCTTATAAAAGTGCACTCCCCATTCTCACTAATTCACACCTTCAAAGCCTTTTGTCTCGGCCAGAAACTGCCCAAATATACTCCCAACATGTCTCACCTAAACCTAGAGGCATTATTTTGATCATAAATCCAACCTAAGGATCCCTTTTAATCAAATCAAAAGAAAGAACCCGAAGAAGAGGTAATGATTTCACCACTCTCTTTCAAGTTACTTTCTTATTCCACTTATTATTTCTTTGTTATTTTCATTCTAAAATAATAACTCTAGTATATTATATATAATTTTATGTTATTATAAATATGTTACAACCATATTCATTATTCTATCCATCCTTTTAACGACATGTCACCATACGTGCGTACGTACGGCTTACCGTCTTCACGTCGTGGTGTAATTGTTATTCAAAACATTATTATTTGGATGGGAATGATAATGATGTGTAATTGATGTAAATAATAAATATAAAATTATAATGATTCTGTATATATGATATACCATCCAAATATATATTATTTTAATATCAAAATAATGATATTGTCCCTCGGGCATACGTACGGACTACTGTCTCCACGAACGCAATGAGATTCATTCCCCAAAAAATCCATTCAAGTATAATTCTCATTTGATGATTAAAAATAAATTTCAAAGACATTATATCATTCTGGATATAAATAAGATACAACCTATCTATAACAAACACAACTTCTGTAATAAAACATATAAAATAAAACGATTAAGTTAACACCTGAAACGATGATGATACTAAGCTATCATTAACAAAGCAATGTTAAAAGATCATATATGATATCATATTAATGTATATGATTCTTTAATAATTTAATAACAGTTATTTAAACATTATACTGGAGGTTAACCTACCCTCTACCAAGGAAAATTACAAGGTAAGGGTTTATTTCACAATCTCTTCATTATATGAGGTTGTTTATACGTAATTATCTATTGGGACCTCTTTATCATCCACATCCATGTTTCTTAAAAATGTATTTCAAATCATTCCTAATATTTTATAAACTATAGGTTAAAGTCATTTATACCCTTTTTTTACTTTTTAAAATATGTTTATAAAGTAATCTTTCCATGTTTTCCAAACAAGGTCATTTTTAAACGTTTCGACAGAATTAAGGTAAGAATGTCTTTTTTAAATTATACAGCGGGTGCAGTTATTTTCCATAGTTATAACATCATCAAAGCTTCCAATACAAGCCTATAATAATATTTTAAAAATAAATGTTTTCTTTATAATTATGTGACTCTTAAATAATTTCAAAATAGAAATCGATATTTCTCTAAAAAGGGTTTTGATTTCATCTATATCAACATCCTTTGATGGGTTTTAAGATTATTTGAATTTGATTTATTATGATACAAAACATCCATATTGTATTGAAGGTTTTGTGATAAGTTTGACAGTTGATGTGCTATTTTTATACCATTCATGGTTTATGGTTAAAGTATTGACATTTCGTATGGTATTTTTAATACGAATGTTTATGATATGTTTAAACCTTTTCATATGAGGAATGTATTGGACGTAGTAAGTGACCAGTGGATCCATCTATAGATCCTCGATGCATCGGTAGGTCTCATGAGACAACTAGACATGGAATTGGCAGAGGCCTTTCCCAATTTTTATATATGGTTTTGGCCGAGGCCTTTATCATTTTTAGACGTCTTGGCCGAGGCCTTGACAAAATGTTTCAGAATGTCTAGAATTAAACATTCCCTCATTATGAAAATAATATTGATGGTTCATGTGGTCATTCATCTAGTATAATACCCATTATTATGTTTTATTATGGCATTATTTACATATTTCATATTCTTTCCATAAAAGTATTCATGTTTATTATTGGTAAAGGCAAGTGGTTTCTATTATTCAACATGATTAATATTTATGTCATTTTTTTCTTTATTACTTACCCTTACTGAGCGTTTGAGCTCACCCATTTCTTATGTTTCATTTTCCCAAGATATGAAGAAGTTAGATATGTGTGACCTTTAGGCATAATCTAGGAGCCATGGATGTTTCTAATGAAATATATTTCTGTTGTATTTCTCTTCGAGCTGTAAAGTTGAACTTATGTATGAATCTTATTTCCAATAATACTAAACTGATCGGTCTTTCAGAACTTGATTTCCTTATGATCATGCCAATTTTATGAAATAATGCACCGACTCTAGGTAACTAGGTTCATGGTGTTACAGTTGGTATCAAAGGAAGTTTAGTACAAACCTTGAAAGCTAGATTTAGATAAACTCTGATTAGAGCATATAGACTTAAGATAGACTTTGAATATTAGTATAGAAGAACTTCCTAGAATGTTGGTGTTGTAGATATTTTGTGAGTTTTCCAAGAAATACATCCATGTATAGATATGAACAGGTAGTGGCGGCTCTGGAACAGATGTACCTAGGGGTAAAACCCGAAAACAACGCTTTGAGCTAGACTTGAATGAGAACTGGTGCACAACAATGGGCCTTGCTGCACTTTTGGTTACAACACTCCTGAGGGATATGCCTAGGATAATTCTCATTTTATTTAAAAACCATTATGAAAGATTTATGAGTATATACTTCCTCAAATAAAACATTTTTATGATTATTGATTATATCTATAAACTGTTTAATTTATGTTAAGTGTTTTAGAAGTTTGGAATTATATATTTCAATTCATAAACTAATCTAGTTTATTCCATTGTTTAGAAATGGAACCTAGTGGAAGGAATGGAAACCGTATCAATGAATTCACTCCATGTATTGCTTTCCCTCTTTCTCAAGATAATTATAGTGGAGCTACTGATGTAACTGGTGCTGATCAGCTAATCACCATACTGGGACAACTCACTTAGGTTATGAATAATAACCTTACCCGTATGGAGCACCCAAATCCATAGCATGGAGGATGAATGTTAGATCACTTCATGAGGAAACAACCACTTACATTCAATGGGAGTATAAATCCATTAATGGATGAGCAATGGATAAATTCCTTAGAGAAAATATTCCATGCCTTGGGGAGTGGTGAAAGGGAAAAAGTTATCATAGAAGTTTACCGCCTCCCTGGAGATGACGATCAATGGTGGTCATTGATTCAAAAGACAAAGGAAGATGATGAAGTATCAAATATGGTATGGAGGGAGTTCCAAGAGATTTTATTAGAAAAATACTTTCCTCATGACCATCTAGCAGATATGGAAAGGCAATTTCTGAGTCTGAGGCAAAAGGAGGATGAAAATGTCGCAAAGTATGAGGCTAACTTTAAGAGGTTAGTGAGGCATGAAATAGATTATATACATAACCCAAGAAGTAAGGTTGATCATTTCTTTGATGGGTTAAAACCATTTCTCCATCGATCATTAGTATAATAATCCTTCTCATCATACGATGTTATTTTCTCATGTGCTATCAAGATAGAAAAGGAATTCTCTATGTCTTATGACTTTAAATCAAAGCAAGAGAAGAAGAGATATGCTGGATACTCTGGGAAAGAAAATAAAGAAATAGGGAAGAAGGGGAGAATTGAATTTCCACCTTGTGATAATTGTGGAAGGAAGAACCCTAGTGCCTGTCTAAAAGGAAAAGCAGTATGCTAAAAATTTGGAAAAAAAGACCATCTAGCAGGTGATTGTGAAGGAAAGAAAGACACTACCAATGTTCAATGATAAACTTTCAGGGAGATGGGACATTATGAAAATGAATTTTCTAAGTGTCAGGGAAACTTACCTCAGAAAATGCCAAGAGATCAAGGCCAAGCTTATGCAATCACTATTGCTGAGGTTGAAGCCCCGAAAGACGTGGTGGTAGGTAATTTAATGGTTTTCTCAAGTTTAGAAAATTATTTATTTGATTCTGGATCATCATATTGTTTCATATCTTCCCAGTTTACTAAGAAAATTAGATATTTCCAATTTTATTTAACAAGGTAGTTGTCAGTAAAAAATCCTAAGCGAAGTATCACTGCAACAAAGTTTTCTGAATCGGTCCCCATTAGAGCACATAAATGTTCTTTATCTGCTGATGTCATCGTCATACCCATGATTGAGTTTTATATAATCCAAGGTATGGATTGGATTTCAGACCATGATGTGAAAATTTATTTTAAGAAGAAGGAGGTTACTGTTTTTGATGATGATGATAAAGAACACCTTATCTTTAGAGTAGAATCGTCACCACCTGATTCTTATCTAGATCTACCCCCAATAGCACAACTAAATTCAATTATTGGGGAGGAAGAGAATCAAATAACTGTGGATGAATAAAGTAATGTTCAAATATAGGATTTAACTATTGTGAAATAATATGTTGATGTGTTTCCAGAAGATTTACCATGACATCCTCCAACACGAGAAATTGAGTTTTCCATTGACTTAATTCCTGGTTCAAGGCCCATATCGAAGACCCCTTATAGAATGGAAAATGTGGAATTAGTTGAACTAATTAAAAAACTAGAGGAATTGATTAATAAGGGATTTATTCTCCGTAATGTTTCTCTACGGGGATCCCCTGTCCTTTTTGTTAAGAATAAAGATGGATCTATGAGGTTATGCATTGACTACAGGGAGATCAATACTATAACAATAAAGAACAAGTTTACCCTACCTCTCATTGATGATTTATTTGACCAACTACATGGAACTCAATACTTTTCAAAGATTGACCATCGATCTGGATACCATCAGTTGTGTGTGAAGAAGGAAGATATTCTGAAGACAACATTTCGAACCAGGTACGGGCATTACGAGTTTACAGTAATGCCTTTGGGATTGAATAATGAACCCTCTATCTTCATGGATCTAATGAATAGATTTTTCAAGGAATATCTTGATGATTTTGTAGTGGTATTTATTGATAAAATCTTGGTATACTCCAAAAGCTACGAAGATCATGGAAATCACTTGCATATTATCCTAAAGACTCTTAGAAGACATGAATTATATGAGAAGTTTAGAAAGTGTGAATTCTGGATTCAGAAGATTTCTTTTCTTGTCCATATTGTCTCTAAGGATGTAATTTCTGTTGATCCTTGTAAGACCAAGTCAATCCAAGAATGTCCAACACCGACGAGTATAACTGAGGTATGTGGTTTTATCGGTTTAGGAGTTTATTATCGGTGTTTGCTCCAGAATTTTTCCCGATTGGCTAACCCATTAACGAAGCTCACACGTAAAGGGGTTAATTTTTTTTTGGACAAAAGAGTTTGTGGAATGTTTTGAAGAATTGAATAGAATATTAGTCAATGCTTTTATATTGACTCTACCATCGGGGAATGATGGGTTTTTTATTTATAGTGATGCATCGAAGAAAGGACTTGGTTATGTCCTTATGTAGAATTATAGGGTTATTTCCTATGCATCACGACAATTGAAAATTCATAAGAAAAACTATCCTACTCATGATCTTGAGTTAGCAGCTGTAATATTTTCTTTAAATATTTGGAGACACTACCTCTATGGTGAAAAATGTGAGATTTATACTGATCACAAGAGTTTGCAGTATATTTTCACACAGAAAGAACTCAACATGAGGGAAAGGATATGGCTTGAACTACTCAAGTATTATGATTTCACTATACAATACCACCCAGGGAAGGCAAATAAGTTGGCGAATGCTTTGAGTAGAAAGGATCATGGAGTTTTGAAAAAGATGATAGTTGAAAAGAATCCTATATATATGGATCTAGTAAATATGGATATGGGAATAACCATGGAAAGTTAAACTTCAATTATTTTTCAAATGGCTGTCAAACCATCATTACTAGAAAGGATAAAGAGTTCTCAGACCAGTGATGAAGAGTTTCAAAAGAAGATTAAAGCAGTGAATGATGGGTTATTGAGTGAATTTGTGTATGAAGATGGAATTTTGAAGATTGGAAAGAGACTTTGTGTTCCCGATATACCTTATATAAAAATGGAATTATTGGATGATGCTCATAGTTCCAATTTCTCTATACACCCTAGGAGCACCAAAATGTATAGATATTTGAAGGAAAATTTTTGGTGGGACAACATGAAGAGGGAGATTTCTGATTTTGTGTCAAGATGTATGGTTTCTCAACAAGTGAAAGATGGAAGGAAACAGCCTGGAGGAGTCATGCAACCTCTTCCCATACTAGAGTGGAAATTGGATAATATTACGATGGACTTTGTCATGGGACTACCGAAGACTCCTAGAAGGAACAATGCAATATGGGTCATTGTTGATAGTCTTACCATTTCAGCACAGTTTCTTGCTATAAGATAAGATCTACCACTTGAATGTCTAGAAAGACTATATATTAATGATGTTGTAAAACTTCATGGAGTACCCGTATCAATTGTTCTTGATCATGATCCACGTTTAATTCAAGATTCTGGAAAAGTCTTCAGAAATCCCTTAATACTGAGCTTCGTTTAAGCACTACATACCACCCCCAAACTGATGGACAATCAGAAAGGACTATTCAAACATTTGAAGACATGTTGAGATCATTCTCACTTGACTTTCAAGGTATGTGGGATCAATATTTACCTTTGGTAGAATTTTCCTATAATAATAGCTTCCATTCAAGTATTCAGATTGCACCATATGAAGCGTTATATAGAAATAGATGTCAAACACCAACTTGTTGGGATGATGTTGGTGAAAGAAAACTTGTAGGCCCAGAACTTCTAACAGAAATGATGTAAAAGTTAAAGGTAATCCAAACCCACATCAAAGCAGCTCAAAGTAGACAGAAGAGCTATGCCGATAACCAAAGTAATGATTTGGAATTTCAGGTAGGATATCATGTTTTCTTGAAGGTATCTCCATGGAAGGGTGTTATAAGTTTCAATAAGAAGGGAAAATTGAGTCCCAGGTACATCGAACCATTCAAAATTCTAGAGCGAATTGGGGCTGTAGCTTACTATTTGGAAATGCCTCCAAGTCTCTCCAAACTTCATGATGTGTTCCACATATCACTGTTGAGAAAATACATGCCTGACCCAACGCATGTTCTCACCTATGAGGAATTTGAACTGGAACCCGATCAGTCATATTTTGAAGAGCCTCTCAAGATTGTTGATACAAGAGAACAAGTGCTGAAAAACCGGATGACTCTTCTTGTAAAAGTTCTATGGAGAAACCATAAGATGGACGAGGAAACGTGGGAACCTGAGGAACTTATGATGAAGAACCACTCGAGTCTTTTCATGCGGTAGTATTCTAGAAATTTTGAGGAATAAATTATTTGAGGGAGGGGAGAATGTAACGACCCAAGCTTCCATGGTATGCTTCTCTTTGAATAATATAGTAGTGTGTTTTCCGCAACTTTGAGTTCTTACACACAGCACAACCAATGAAACTAGCCATTATGAATAGTAATACCCACTTTTTAAAAATTTATACATCTTATCTTTCAAAATGGACTTCATTTTTGGATTTGGAATATCGAAATTATATTAGGTTGGATTTTTGGTACTTTTATGATAACTTTCATATTTTGGGTCGATTTTGGGACCCCATGGAGCCACTTGTATGTGATAAGGACACTTTATATTAATTAAGTTAAAGTAAATACAAACATGACATAATCATATATCTTTTAGAAAACCAATTTTTACATAGGGTTATATATGTTATATTTTCGACTATAAATATTCATTATAAATCTAAAAATATTTCCTACATAATGGTATTTTAGTTATAATTTTTAATCATTTAATAATTAAATTTATTTATGACACAATAATGATGCAGTATTTTCCTTATTAATGAAAGAATCAAATAATTGGTATTATAAATGTTAAAATAAATATAAATGGAAAGTTTTAATTCCATAAAATAATTTTATAGGTTAATATGACATGTTACTATTTAAAATAGAGTTAAATCAAAAAGATAAAGTTAACATAGTGACCCAAACATGTCTAAAACCTATTTATTGAGTGGTTTTAGACCTATACCCACCTTAATATTTAAATAATACACTTTTGAGCCATTATAAACCTAATATGAATTTATTATAAAATAATATTTCAAGTTTTTCCTAAGGTGCCCCTCACCCCTCTTATAAAAGGGAACCTCCCCTTCTCACTAATTCACACCGTAAAAGCCTTTTGGCTCAGCCAAACTCTGCCCAAATATCCTCCCAACATCAATCAATTCTACATAGAGGCCTTATTTTGATCATAAAGCTACCTAAGGATCCATTTTGATCAAATCAAAAGAAAGAACCCGAAGAAGACAAAACGATTTCACCACCCTCTTTCAAGTTCCATTCTTCTTCCACTTCTTCTTTCATTGTTATTTACATTTTAAAATAATAAATCCAGTATATTCTATATACTGTGATGTTATTATAAATATTGTACAACCAAATTCAGTATTTTATCCATCCTTTGAATGACATGTTACCATACGTGCTTACGTACAACTTACCGTCTCCACGTCATGGTGTAATTATTATTCAAAACATTATTATTTTTATGTGTATGATAATGATGTGTAATTGATGTAAATAATAAATATAACATTATTATGATTCTGTATATATGATATACCATCCAATTATAAATTATTTTAATATCAAAATAGTGATATTGTCGCTCGTGCGTACGTACGGACTACTGTCTCCACGAATGCGATGAGATTCATTCCCAAACATATCCATTCAAGTATAATTCTCATTTGATGATTAAAAATAATGTTTAAGGACTTTATATCATTAGGGATATGAATAAGATGCTACCTATCCATAATAAACATGGCTTATGTAACAAAACATATAAAAGAAAACGATTAAGTTAACACTCAAAACAATGATAATACTAAGATATTATTAACAAAGCAATGTTAAGATATCATATATAATATCATATTAATGTATATGATTCTTGTATAATTTAATAAAAATTATTTCACCATTATACAGGAGGTTAACCTACCCTCGACCAAGGAAAAGTACAAGGTAAGGGTTTATTTCACAATCTCTTCATTATCCGATGTTGTTTATATGTAATTATCTACTGGGACCTCTTTATCATCAACATCCATGTTTCTTAAAAATTTATTTCAAATCATTCTTACTATTTTATAAACTATGGGTTAAAGTCATTTATACCCTTGTTTGAATTTTTATAAGATGTTTATAAAGGAATCTTTCTGACATTTTCCAAACAAGGTCCTTTTTAACATTTTCGACAGAATTAAGGTAAGAATGCCTTTTGTAACTTATACGACGGGTGTGGCTATTCTCTGCTGTTATAACATCCTCAAATCTTACCTTAAAACCTAATAAGAATATTTTAAAAATAAAATTTTTCTTTATAATTATGTGACTCTTAAATAATTTCAAAATAAAAGGCGATATTTCTCTAAAAAAGATTTTGATTTCATCTATGTCAACATCCTTTGATGGATTTTAAGTTTATTTGATGTTGATTTACTATGATACAAAACTTCCATATTGTATTGAAGGTTTTGTGATATGTTTTACTATATATGTGATATTTTTATACCATTCATGGTTTATGGTTAATGTATTAACATTTCGTATGGTAGTTTTAATACAAATGTTTATGATATGTTTAAACCTTTTCATATAAGGAATGTATTGGACTTAGTAAGTGGTGGGTGGAGCCCGCTATAGCTCCTCGAAGCATCGGTAGGTCTCATGAGAAAACTAGACATGGAATTAGTCGATGACTTTCCCAATTTTGATATATGGTTTTGGCCGAGGCCATAATCATTTTTAGACGTCTTGGACGAGGCCTTGACAAAATGTTTCAGAATGTCCGGAATTATACATTCCCTCATTATGAAAATAATATTGATGGTTCATGTGGTCATTCATCTAGTAAAATACCCATGATTATGTTTTATTATGTAATTATTTACTCATCTCATAATCTTTCCATAAAAGTATTCTTGTTTATTATTGGTAAAGGCATGTGGTTTCTATTATTCACTATGCTTAATATTTATGTGATTTTCCGCTGTATTACTTACCCTTACAGAGAGTTTGAGAGCACCCCTTTCTTATGTTTCATTTTCCCAGGATATGAAGGAGTTAGTTATGAGTGAAATGTAGGTCTAATCAATGAGGCTTGGATGTTTCTAATGTAATATTTTTATTTTGTATTATTCTTCAAGCTGTAAATTTGAACTTCTGTATGAATCTTGTTTCCAATAATAATAAATTGATCAGTCTTTCGAGACATTATTTCCTTGTGATCAAGCCAATGTTATATAATAATGCACTGACTCAGGGTAACTAGGGTCGGGGCATTACAATAAACATTCAAATATGAAAAGCTTTCAAGTTTTCATAATCATAAAATAATATTAATAATTTTAAAGAGATTCAACTTTAAATGAAAACAATTTTCAAGTGGAAAACTTTAAGGAATTAATAATTTTAAATAGAATGCCAAAGATACTTAATTTTCTATAAAAACATACCATATTCCAAGGGTAAGCATACATTATCTAATGAGTACAAGAAATAGGAAAATAACCCCTAGGCACTAGCTCGCTGTGGGTCCCAATTACCTCATATCTCAGTTAATGTATCCATCACAATATCCATTCTCATGCACAATAGCCACTGACTGAAAATTATTTTTTATTAATAAAGACACTTTTAATGTAAAAGTGAGAAACCAAAAGTTTCAACAAACCCAAACAACACTAAATAGAAAACCAGAAACCACCTCAACCAAGCATATGCAGCAACCGCTCACTCCAAAGAAGGACCACTCAACGATCCCATGCAAGCATGGTCCCTCCCATGCACAGTAGCCACTATTAGGGAGAAAAACCATAACCTAGTGGATTACCAACATAATCATCATAATTATCACCATTTTTTATTTAGTGTTTTCTGCATCAAAATTTCTACCTGAAACTAGGGACAAACACCATGAGATCACTAGCATACTAGTACACATCCACCAACCTAGATTCCTAGGTTTCCCTCTTGTGCTCAAACAAGTTCAATAATCCATGAAATATAATTTGAACATGAAAATAACACTTCCACATCACACACCCACCAAAAATCTCACACAAATGTCACATAATACTTCTTTTTCAAAAAAAAATCATTTTTCACATCACACTCACACAAAACAGCCCAAAAACGTGTTTTGTTCCATTCTTGCAATTTGATAAAACATTTGAGAAATTTATAAAACATTCTAAATTTTTTTGACATATTAAATCACCACTTTACCTTTAAAAAACTCGTATTAGTTGAACACAGTCTCCAAAATAGTACATGCACATCCTTTTCCCACTTTGTTTAACTAAATTAATTGTTTACAATTTTCATAAAACAATCCTAACGTGTATAACAAAGTTTTTCATACAAAATCAATTTAAAACCCCACTTTCCAGGACAAAATCAAACCAATACCAATACAAATCCGAATTTTCTTCCCTAGAAACATTTATTAAACCACTCTCGAGTGTTGCAGAATTACCTCAAATAATACCACAAAAGATACCCATGAAAAAACACATTTTCAAACAAATATGAAACTTTGAAACTAAACACTTAATCAATACTACCAAAAATGGTTCCCACACCAAACCTAATGTAATAAGAACATTCTAAAAATAAAAAATATGGAAAGATAACTCATTTTAGGATGCTTAAACATTAAACCACCTACTATTTGTTCAAAAAACTCCATACCATTGTGTAAAACATCAATCACACCACCACCACACCAAAAGGAAGTGAAATCAAGACCTAATCCATAAATTCTCATAAAAAGGACTCAAAATAAAACCCTAGGTATGAAACCTATCTAATGGAAATTTTATAACCTCAAGAAAAGTGTAAGAAACCCTAAGAAAATAGGAGGAACAAGAGAGGAAACTCACTGAATTGAGAGATCTCGAATAAAACTCCCCACATACACTAGTATATGAATTTCTAAAAAGAAAAAAAAAATTAATTCTAGGCTTGAATAAGGATTATTAGGTCATGTGAAAACTAAAATTAAAGGAAAAGGGTAAAAACTAAAGAGTTATGAAAGAAAGAACTTACCTCTTCAAATCAGGAATATTTGAGAAAACTAGAGAGGTTTCTCACTATTTTTTGAGTAATTTGAGATCCAAAGTGGTGGATGATAGATTGTGAGAGAGAATTTGGTACGTGGGAACTAGTGAGAGTTTGAATCACTGAAAAACCATAAATATGGAAAGAGATATTAAATAATTAAAAAAACTTTTAAAGCAAGGAATGAGTTTTCAAGCTAGCCCAACACCTTAATAAAAAACCCAAATCCATCATTATTATGGTTTCTTATGGCGTTAAAATTGATATTTTATTTTTAATATACTAGGGGATTCCATTTGTGAAGTGTAATTGGTGTAAAATGTTCTAAATTAAGGAGCTATAAAATAAAAAAAAATTATTTTCAAATCTGGAAATGGGCTCACAGTTTGAACCAAATTTTGGAAACCCACCATTTCCTCCAAAATGCAAGGGAAACCCCCCCAAAAAAGTAAGAATGGAAATTGAATGAAAAATACCTTTAAAAGAAGTCAAGGATGTGAAAAATATCTCCACTATAAAACTTTCTGCTCTCAAAAATCCATAGCAAGTCGAAGAAAAAAAACCAAACCCAACCAAAAGGCCGAAATGGACTCCTTTGCCTTGTTTTGCCCACCCCTGAATGGTCGAAACACCTCCAGTGATCAATTAAGGAAGTAATAGTCTCACAAACCAAAAAATACACCAAATTCCTGAAACGATAAATCACATTCAGACTTTATCCCAAAATAAAACTCCTAAAAAAATATCCTAACAAGACTCAAGAAATTTACCCAAACAAACAACCACAATGAACAAGGTTACACTTACCATGTTATAAATAAACTGTTGGGTGCTCTCCGGTCCTAAATTTTACCCAAGTAAGATGTTATTAGTTAGATAGCTCTAAAATAGACTACCTACTTCCAAGCCAAGACCAAGGAAAAATCTGAGTTACTATTACAAGGAGACATAAATGGGCTCTACACCATAAGAGACAACATAAATTTTCTTGAGACAGAATAAAGACACTAATAGGGGAGGCCCGAACATATTTCCCTATACAAGGGGTATAAATCCATTCAAAGTTTACAAAGGAAATTACATGATAATCATAGTGGTTCTCTCCACTATAAGAACCAACCATCATAACCAACCAGCATGGGCCGACACCGAAAGAACCCAAATTTAAAGAGTTGGGACATCCGCACGGTTAGTCTGCAAAGTTTGGGAAAATGTGTGCAAACCTAGGGGATCCTTTTAACTGCATGTTTTTCTAGGGCATGGTTACTACTAACCATGCACTCAACCTTTCTATCCGAATTTCAAACCCTTCTCCAAAAACTCTCAATGGGAGAAGGAATGACATTAGGAGATAACATGGACGCGAGGTCCTACTACCTCTTTCCATAGAATGTGAACAACAACAAAAAGATAATGAAACTTGATGTTTAAACTAAACCCAACATTAATAATGAGGATATGACTTTGTAAAAGGGTTTGATCGGCCCTCGGGTTTCCCCTAACTACATGCAAGATTCTCTCTAGGACCTATGGATGGAGCTTAAAGGATTGAAGCATCTTCAAAATCATAGTTAGTCATTGGATACCCCGGAATGGAAATTATTCTTCCAGTTCTACAAACAGCTAAAACACACTCCTAGATGGGTTCACCATGACTTAACACACTCCAAATCTCACTCTACCAAAACATGAAATTTTTCCGAAACAAGTGATTAGAAGAGCATACACATCACCCCTTGTTTTCATCAGATGAGAAACAGAAGGAGAAATGGATATATAAAAACACCTTACTCTAAAAAAAAGTTTTCTAGATTTCCTAGAAGAACAAAAAATTCGGAAAAAACAAAACTCACAAAAGATTTTACAACTTCACCTTTACAATAAAATGTGCACATGGCATCACAAGGTGTCACCGAACATGACCATTTAGACTGATAGAAGCATTACATAAAGAGGGACCTTATGAAATGTTCCCAAACATCACATAATTCTAGAAAGTGGACATAACAACCTTTCATCACTAGATTTCCCACACTGGTGGTTTAACATGTGTTGGGACCACTTTGTGTATAAGGTTGTATTTGTTATCAATAGTTGTCAATGAAGATCAAAATGAAGGAGATTGAGAATTACTCCAATGAAATGGAGGAATGGAAATTCAGATGATTGTTGTGCTGATCATAATTTCAAAGAACATGTGTCAAAGGTGACATATTGTTTACAAAAGTGAAGAATGGTGAGGTATAATCTATCTGAGGATGATTAAATAAGAATGGGGTTTTGATGAAGACCATGAAATTCTCCATGATTTCATGAGAACCATGCAAGTGGCTTCTTGAAGAATATAATTGTATTATTTGCAAGATGTAGATAATGACGATTGAAGAAGAAGACAATGTGGAAGGGATTGGAATTCTGAGATAGCCATGCACTTCACATTGTCTCAAAATATGACGATGCTAAATCTGTTCATTCAAAGGATATATATCACGATAGTGGTGTTTGTGATGAAAGAAGAAGAGTTTTTGAAGAATCCAAATCACAGAAAAGAATCATTTTTTAAGTGTTGTGATTGTTGAAAACGGAAAAAATGACATACAACTTTGTTGACAAATGGGCTTTCATGGTGGCATGTCGAATTCGAGGGATATGGTTAACGATCCATGTTTGATTCAAGAAAGTCGAAAACGGAATTGATTATCTGGAGGTGGTACAAAAAGAACAGATATAAGGTGGCGCCGTTTTCTAGTGTTTGCCAAATTTTTGGGCCTGGAAATCGACAAATGAAGAAAAGTGGTATTTGGAAAAGGGACTTGTGCGCTGTGTATTTTAAGGAGATTAAAATTGCGTGCCATAAGTTTTTCAAGATCAAAACATCAATTTTTGGCAATGGGATAAGGGTCGCGCAAGTATTGGGTTGGTCGCACAAGTGAATTGCGCACCGAGAGGTGACTTTCGCGCCGGTGCCTAGGAGGATTGGAACTTGCACGCCTATTGTTTTTCAAGAACAGAACTTCAAAATATGGAAAAGGAAAGAGGGTCGCGCACGTGTTGGTGTGGTCGTGCAGGTGAGTAGCGCGGCAGTGACAAGGGCAGAGACATGCACGCTGAAACTTGTGCGCATAGGGGAGACTTGCACGCCACTACGTAGGTTTACCAAATGCCTATAAATACAGGACCACCCTCCTAATTTATCACGGAGTTCAATACTTAGAATAATCAGATCTCCCATCGCGCATGTGTGGAAGTCTCACAAGTAGTGAGTGGTCGCATAGGTGGACTTGCACGCCAGTGTTTGAAGTTGTGCACCGGTTTTTGTTTGCGTGCCCAAGGCGGCTTGGGTGAGAAAGGAAGTGAGTCGTGCAAGTTTGAAGTTGAAGAAGGCCATGTCGTGCAGGTGGTTTGGTGATACCTGCGCACCAGTTTGGACTTGCATGCCGAAGACTTGTGTGCCGTATTGGGACTTGCACACCAGGCTTGGAGAAGAGCGCTAGGTGTTGTTGGAGCTCTCACTTCTTTGTGGAGCTGCATGAAATTCGTAAGATTTCCTGATACCTTCAGTGCAATAGATGATGTATTCATTTTCAAATATGGAAGATCAGTGAACTATTTGGTTCTTCTAAGAGAAGTGGTTCCGCACACATGTGACTAGTGTTTAACACCCTCGTTGTGCTTTGCGAAGAGAAGAAGAACAGTTTCGGAAACTAAACTCAGATCTGCACAAAAAGAGGGGATTATTTCAATACAATCAGGTGTCAGTATTGGGAATCAATGTAATTGAAGAAGAAGATACAGTGCAATCAGTTATTTCACTAATGAAGAAGATTGAATACAAAAGAGAATCAACTATGTACTCTGATGTAAGCATTGTCTCATGCTAAACAGGAGACAAAGACTTCAATGCAAATATATTTAAGAGACCTTCACATCTATAAACTCAGTGGGATTTAACCAAAGGCTATGAGCCAGGGGGAGTCAACAGGAGTGACCCGAGGGACGCAGTGAGCTATCCTCGAACCTTGTAAAGGCAGCGACCCTGGGATAGAGTGACTATGCCCGAACCTTGTAATCCACAGCTAGTGAAGTTTAGTGGAATTTTGTACAACTGGTGACTCGTCAGCGTATGCTCCTTGGACGTAGCCCTTAGTGGTGAACCAAGTAAAATTTTTGTTTCACCACTTTGCATGTGAATGTTTCAATACTGATCATATACATCATACAGGTTTAACCAGTTCCTACCAACGTGGGAACATGATCCTTGGTTTTAAAAGAAAAAGTTGACACCCAGATTCACCCCTCCCCTCTTAGGGTGTCCCAGGGTCCTACAACATGAACCCTTTCTTGGAAGAGACTATGAAGGAATCAGAGGCCATCTTAGACACCATCCACACTAACAACCCTAGACCACTTCCACCTTTGACTAATTAGGTAACTTAAGAAACTAAGGTCTCTTTCAATATTCCACGAGCACTCTCCCAATACAATTGGATCCGCAAAACCAATAAGGGAAAGGGTGTAGACTCAATCTAAAATGATCAAGGAAAAGATTCCTTATATTGATCAACTGTAGGATCTTCCAATGGTGAAACAATCTTAGCTACACTTTAGTCATGCATTCACTCTTAGTGGGAGCGTACCTTAATCAATGAGAGGACCAAAGAACCCGACCAAGCTAGTCCATTTGTCAAAATTTCCCAAAACCCAATACGATCTCATGAAGGGAACTACCGTAAAGGCATCCCGAAACATTTTTCATAATGAGACCACTAACCACCCCTTCAACCCAGCTTACCAAATAAAAAAAAACCTGAAACACCGTTCAAACAAGAGGGGTTCTTGGACTCAAAACATCCCACTATGACAAAATTAAAAAAAAATCACAAGAAACACCATCCCAAAAAATTCATCAAGACATCAAGTTTTCCTCTAAAATCATATCTTTGAAAATAAATAGTTCAATGGTTAGTGTATCCACCAATGGTACTCCCTAGGTGTCACAAATTCATGTTTCTGTGCCACACTGGGCACCCTCCTCATATCCATCCCAAAACTCATCCTTTCCTTCCATTAACTATCCAGCATCCGATATAACGACATGCATGTGGTCATTCACAAAAATTCCAAAAGTTAAAACAAAAAATCGTTCCACTTTTCAAAATCCAAACAGTCAACAAATACTTACTTTTTTTCTCAAGACCACTGACCAAGAAATCAAAATCACAATTCACAGCTTAAAATTTTTTTCATAAAGGAAAAATCATTCAAATAAAAACTTGCTTTCAAGCTATTCACATGAATTTCAAAACATATTTAACCCTTTTATAACACTTCTTATTTTATGACAAACACCATTTGATCATCACCCATTGATTGAAAAAATCATCTCTTCTTGTTTAAAAAAAGGTTCCAATGATTCATAAAACTTTCCAAAAATCACCAAATCATTCAATAAAAATCACCTTCAATTCATGTACATTAATTTCAAAACATTTCATCCCATTCTAAAACACATCTAATTTCATGAAAAACTCCATTTCATAAATCCCTATTAAATCGGGAACTCAAATATTTTAATTTTAAAAGAAGATTACAAAATTTCAAAAAACTTTTCAAATGATATCTAGTTACTAAAAAACCATTTATAAACTCCACACATGACCTCCAAAACATTTCATCCCATTAATACAACTTCTAGTAGTTTATAAAACTCTATTGTAAATAGTTTTTCAAAACCAACTTTAACATAATTTCACACATTAAAAAGAGGTGTAATCACACCATTTTCCATTTCAAAACAATTATGAAAGTTCTATTCCCACATTTTACAAATAAAACCATTCTCTCTTTATTAGAAAATAATTTCACAAAAACGTTTCGCTTCATAAAACCATGTCATTGTTTTTAAAACCAAACTTCCATGATTTCAAAACTAAGGGACACACGACAATGCGAGGGGAAATTATTTGTGGTGGGTGACTTGGATATATGGTTGGTGACCATATTCCAATCACTTCACCATCATAGATACAATTATAGGGAAATATTTGTGGCTCTACATGGCTTGAAAGGCCCTATGATCTCACTGAGACTATTAAACCAACTCTCTTTTCATTTCCCCTAATCATCATCAAACCAAGAAAACCAAAGGGCTCAGAAAAATCCCAACTTCCCCTTGTGACTTGAATCCCATCATGAGGTGGGATGACTAGGCACACTACCCATAACAAGAATGTAAAGTCCCAAAAATCATAGCTCCAGACTATTTTGAATCTTCCCTAGTTAACACAACCCAAAAAGAGAAAACATAACCTCCTATGATACCATTTTATCACGAACCGAATCAGGTTACCATCAAAACTGGCACCTGACCCAGCCCGTGCAAAGGTACGAAGGGTTTTCCCAATCCCCATGGGCTGGCACAAGTGCCCAGGTATAACAAAATGGAATTTTCAAATGATTTACCCAAGTTTATAAATATAAAAAACAAAAAAAAAATCAAAAATAATAAATCTGGAATTTTCAAAACAAGCAATCTTTAAAAAACAATTCAGAATGGAATTACATAATTTAAAACAATTTTCAAAGACTATAAAAATGAAGAAACCCAAAATGGACAGCCCAAGAAGCTCCTCATGGAAATCTGAACCTCCCTCAAGACATCTCCACGACACTGCACTAAGAAAGACCAATAGAAACCCAAACCATTGGCACTAAAAGATTTACCCAAACCTGTGAAAAAATAACCAAGTCTATATACACCCAAAGGTGTAAGTAGGGTGTGAGACAAATCCCGACAGGATACCACCACTAAAATATTCCAAGGGATAAACATTCAAATATGAAAAGCTTGCAAGTTTTCATAAACATGAATTGCTAATAAGAATTTTAAAGAGATGCAACTTTAAATAAAAACAGTTTTCAAGTGGGCTACATTAAGGAAAAAACACTTTTAAATAGATTTCCAAAGCTATTAAATTTTTCAAAAAAACATATTTTATTCTGATGGTATGCATAAATTATCTAATGAGCACAAGCAATGAAAAAATAACCCCTAGGAACTAGCTCGTTGTGGGTCCCAGGTACCATGTATCTTGGTGGAAGTAACCATCACAATATCCATTCTTGTGCACACGTGACACTGGTAGGGAGCGTACCCATAACCTAGTGGTTCCCCAAAATCATCATCATAACCTTCAACATAGTTTAGTTAGTGTTGTCATTATAAAACATTCTACGTGAAACTGGGGCCAAACCCCACGGGATCACTTGCATACTAATACAAATCCACCAACCTAAATATCCACGTTTCTTTCTTTTGATCAAACAAGTTCAACAATCCATGAAATATAATTTTCACATGAAAATTCGACTTCCACATCACATACCCACCAAACAGCCCACACACATGGCCAATAATACTCCATTCACAAAAAAATTAATTTTACACATCATAATGACACAAAATAGCCCAAAAACGTGTTTCATGCCTTTCTTGCACTTTGATAAAACATTTTCGCAATTCATAAAACATTATAAATTTTTTGGACTTCTTAACTTCACACTTTAACATAAAAAAACTCATATTAGGTTAAAAATCTCACCAAAACAGTACATGTACATCTTTTTCCCACATTGTTTAACTCAATAAATCATTTACAATTTTCATAAAAAATCCAAAGGGGTATAACCATGATTTTCACACAAAAATCACTTCAAACTCCTCTTTCCAGGACAAAATCACTCCAATATCAATAAAAAATAGAATTTTCAGCCCTAGAAACATTTATTAAACAACTCCTGTGTGTTATAAAATTACCTCGAATAATACCACAAAATATACACATGAAAAACCCACATTTTCAGACAAGTATGCATCTTTGAAACTAAACACATAATGAATACTACCAAAAATTGTTCTTGTAGCTAACACAATGTAATAAGAACATGATAAAAATATAAATGAAGAAAATCTAACTCATCTTAGGATGATTATACATGGAACCACCTACCATTTTTTCCAAAAACACCAAACGGTTGTGCGAAACATCAATCGTACCACCGCCACACCACAAGTGAAATCAAGAACTAATCCATAATATTTCTGCAAAAATACACAAAATAAAACCCCAGGAATGAATCCTAGCTATTTAAAATTTTATAAAGAGATAAAAAGTGGAATAAACCCTAAGAAAATGGGAAGAAAATGAGAGGAAACTCACTTAATTGAGAGATTATGAATAAAAGGCCCCAAATACACTAGTAGATGAATTTCCAAACAGAAAAAATTAAAATTAGGTCCTAATAAGGATTATTAGGTCATGTGAGAACTATAATGGAGGAAAAATAGTAAATATGGTAGGATTTATGAAGGAAACAATTTGCCTCTTCAAATCTGGACTATTTGATAAATCCAAGGAAGTTTCATCCTAATTCGTGATGAATATGCGATCCAAAGAGGTGTGGAGCATGGGAGATATCCTTAGGTACGTGGAATTGGGTGAGAGTTTGAATCACCAAAAAAACCATAAATATATAATGAGATATTAAATAATTAAAAAATATTTTAAATCAGGAAATGGGATTTTGGGCTGGCCCAACGCCTTAATAAAAAACCCAAATCCATCATTTTTATTGATTCCTATGGGGTTCCAATTGATATGGTGGTTTTAATATACCAGAGTATGCCAATTGGGAAGTGTAATGAGTGTTAGATGTTGAAAAATAAAGGAGTTATAAAAGAAAAAAAAAATTTATTTTTAAATCTGGAAATGGGCTCATGGTTTGGCCCAAATTTTGAAAACCCACAATTTCCATCAAAATGCATGTGAAACACCCAAAAAAATGCAAGAATGTAAATTAAATGAAAAATACCTTTAAAATAATTCATTTATGTGATATTTCTCTCCATGATAAAACTTTCCACCCTCAAAATCCATAGCAAGGCCAAAAAACAAAAACCAAACCCAACCGAAAGGCCGAAATAGACTCCTTTTCCATGTTTCACCAACCCCCGAAAAGTCAAAACACATCTAGTGGTCAATTAAGGAAGGAATACTCTCAAAAACCAAAACTTACACCACATTCCTAAAATTATCAAGAAAATTCATACTTTTTCACAAAAGAAAAATCCTTAAACACTATCTGAAACAAAAATAAAGTAATTTACCCAAAAGAACAACGACAATGAAAATGGTTTCACTTACCTTGATATAACTAAACTGTTGGGCACTCTCTAGTCCCAAAATTTAACCAAGGAAGATGTTGGTAGTTATATAGCTCTAAACGAGACTACCTAATGCCAAGACAAGGCCAACGAAAATATGAGTTACTTGTACCAGGAGACACAAATGGGCTCCCCATGATAAGAGAAAACTTAAATTTTCCTGAGAAAAAATCAAGACACTAATAGAGGGATGCCCCAATGGACTCCCTGATATAAGGGTTATATTTTCATTCAAAATTTACAAAGGAAATTACACGAGAATATAAGTGGGTATCCCCACCATAAGAACCAATGAACTTAACTAACTAGCATGGGCCAACACAGAAAGACACCAAATTTAAAGAGTTGGCACAACCGCATGGTTAGTCCGCACAGTTTGGGAAACTATGCGCTAACCGTGGGGATCTCTCTAACTACATGGTTTTCTGGTGCATGGTTACTACTAATGGTGTGCTCAACTTTTCTAGCCAAATTTCAAACATTTCTCAAAAAAACTCTCAAAGTGGGAAGGAATGAAATTGGGAGATAACATGGACACAAGGCCCTCCCACCTATTTCCATCGAACGAGAACAAAAAAAGAAAGATGACGACACTAGAGGTTTAAAAAACTCCCATATTTCATAATTAGGCTAGGAATTTGTACCTGGGTTTGAATGACCATAGGATTTCCCCTGACCATGTGCCATCTTCTCTCTGGGACCTATGGCTGTAGCTCAAAGGATTGAAGCATCTTTAGCCTCATAGTTAGTCTTTAGAAAGCCTTGAATGGAACTTCTTCTTCTGGCGATACAAACAACTACACCACAATCCCAGATCTGTTCAACAAGATATAAAACACTACAAAACTCACTCTACCAAAACCTGATATTTTTTTGAAATAAGGTCTTAGAAGATGCTCACAGATCACCCCTTGTTATATTTGGACGAGAAACAGGAGTAGAAAAGGATATATAGAAACACCTTCCTATAAATAATGGTTGTTGAGATTTCCAAAAAAGTGACGCACTTCTGAAAAAAAAAATACTCAAAAAATATTGTATAACTTCACATTTATAGTTAAACGAGCACATTACATCACAAGGCGTCACCAAACATGACCATTGTAACTGACAGAAGAATTGCATGGAGAGGGACCTTATGAAACCTTCCCAAACATCACACAATTATAGAAAGTGGCCATAACAGCCTCTCTTGACCAGATTTCCGACAATGGTGTTTTAACTTGAACCCCTTATTTGAAGAGACTACGAAGGACCCGGAGGACCTCTTAGACACCATCCACACTGACAAACCTAGACCACTTACACCTTCGATGAATCAGGTAACTTAAGAAACTAAGGTCTCTTTCATCCTTCCAAAAGCACTCTCCCACTATAAGAGGATACACAAAACCAAGAATCTAAATGTTCTCGACACAATCTACAAATCTTGAAAAAATATTCCTTATATTGATCAACTAGAGGATCTTCCAACGACAAAATAATCTAGGATTCACTTCAGACATGCATTAACTCTTAGTGGAGGAATACCCTACCCAACGAGAGAACCCAAGCACCCAACCAAGGTGGCCCATTGGTCAAAACATGCTACAAAAAAGTTCCAAACACATGAAGGGAACCTCCATAAAGGCATCTCGAAACATTTTTCATAATGAGACCACTAACCATCCTTCAACCTAGTTTACCAAAGAAACACAACCCCAAAACTCTGTTCAAACAAGAGGGGTTATTTGACTCAAAATATACCACAACTAAAACATTTTAAAAAACATATAAGACACGCCATCCAAAACCAGTCATCAATACATAATGTTTTACTTTAAAATCATCTCTTTGAAAATAAACGTTTCAATGGATAGTGTATCCACTAATGGTACCCCACGGGCAACACACATTCATGTTTCCATGCCACACCAGGAAACCTAATCATATCCATCATGGAAATCATCCATTAATGCCATTAACTAACCATCTTCCCTTATAACCACATGTATATAGTCTCTCATAGAAAAACCAAAGGTTAAAACAAAAAATTCATGCCACTTCTCAAAACTCAAATAGTTAACCAATACTTACATTTTTTTCTCAAGACCTTTAATCACGAAATCAAAATCCCAATTCACAGGTTACAAATTTTTCCATAAAGGAATAATAATTTAAATTAAAACTCACTTTCAATCTATTCAAATCAATTTCAAAACCTCTCTACCCCTTTTAAAACACTTCCAGTTTTATGAAAAACACCATTTGATTATCACCCATACATCGAAAAACTCATCTCTTCTTGTTTAAAAAAGGGACAAAGACTAGTAAATTTTTTTAAAGATCACTAATAAATCAATAAAAACTCACCATAAATTCATGTAAATTAATTTAAAAAAAAAATCATCCCATTTCAAAACAATTCGAATTTAATGACAAACTCTATTTCATAAATCCCTATTAAATTGGGAACTCAACTCTTCTCATTTTAAAACAAGATTCCAAAATTTCATAAAACCTTTAAAATTATCTATAGTTACCAAATAAAAATCCATTTCCAAACTCCAGACATGACCTAAAAGACGTTTCATTCCACTAAAAAAACTTTCAACAGTTTATAAAACTCTATTGGAAACACTTTTTCAAAACCAACATTACCATAATTTCCTGCTTACAAAAAAGGGGAAAAAACACCATTTTTCATTTCAAAAAAATTCTAAAAATTCAGTTCCACCATTTCACAAATCAAATACTTCCCTTTTTATTAGAAAATAATTTCCAAAAATCATTAGGCTTCTTAAAACCATGTCATTTTTCCTTTAAAACCAAACATCCAAGATTTCAAAACTAAAGGACACAAGACAATGTGAGGGAAACTTGTTTCGATGGGTGACTTGGACATATGGTTGGTGGCCATATTCCAATCACTTCACCGTCACAGAGAGTGTTCTAGGGAAATATCGCTGCCTTCTCATGGATAGCCAGGACCTATGAGCCTACCGATACCATTAACCCAACACTCTTTTCATTTCCCAAAATCATCATCAAACAAATAAAACCAAAGGGATCAGATAAATCCTGACTTCCCCTGGAAACTTGAATCCCATCATGAGGTGTGATGTCTAGGCACACTAACCATAAATGGAAAGTAAAGTTCCAAAAATCCTAGCTTTAGACTATCCCGACTCTTCCCCAGTTAACAAAACCCAAAGAGAGCGAACCTAACATCCTCTAATACCATTTGGTCCTGAACTAAATCTTATCGTCATAAAAACTAGCACACAGCTGGGCCCATGGCAAGGACTGAAGCACATTACTAATCCCCATGGGATGGAAAAAGTGCCCAGGTATCACAAAATGTAATTTGGGAATGATATACCTGAGTTTATAAACATAAAACAAAAAAAACCAACATAAAAAAAATCTAATTTTTCAAAACAAACATACTTTTACAAAAAATTAAGAAGTGAATTACATAATTTAAAAAAAATCTCAAAGACTATAACAAATGAAGAAACCCAAAATGGATATCCATAGAACCTCAACATAGAAAGAGGCATCACCCTCAAGCCATCTCCATGACACTACACAAAGAAGGACCGATGGAAACCCAAACCTTTGGCACTAAAAGCATTACCCAAACCTGCAACAAAATAACCAAGTCTGCTTACACCCAAATGTGTCAGTAGGGTGTGATCCAAAGCCTGATATGATTCCACCACTAAAATATTCCATGTGATAAACTTTCAAAGAAAAAAATATTTCACATTTTCATAACCATGGAATGATAATAATAATTTTAAAGAGATGCAACTTTAAATAAATATAATTTTAAAGTGGGCTACATTAAAGAATCAACACTTTTAAAAAGAATTAAAAAGCTACTGAATTTTCTAGACCAACATACTATATTCCTATGGTAAGAATAATTTATATAATGAACACATGCAACAGGAAAATAACCCCTAGGCACTAGTTTGCGGTGTATCCCAGGTACCTCGTATCTTAGTGAAAGTAACCATCACAATATCCATTCTCATGTGCACGTTCCATTAGTAGGGAGAATACCCATAACATAGTGTTTCCCCCACATCATCATAATAATCATCATCATATTTTAGATAGTGTGGTATTTTTCAAACTTTCTACATGAAACTAGGTCCAAATCCCACGGAATCACTAGCGTACTAGTACATGTCCACCCACCTAGATACCCAAGTTTCCCTCTTGTTCTCAAAAAATTTCAACAAGCCATGAAATATAATTTGCACATGAAAATTCCACTTCCACATCCCACACCCGCCAAAAATCCCACACACATGTCACATAATACTCCTTTCGAAAAAAATTCATTTTTCCCATCATACTCACCAAAAACATCACACAAACGTGTTTCACACCTTTCTCGAATTTTGATAAAATATTTTAGCAATTTATAAATCATTATAAAAATGTTTGAAATCTTAAATCACCAATTTAACTTTCAAAATACCATATTAGGTTAACACACTCACCAAAACAGTACATGTACATCCTTTTCCCACTTTATTTAACTCAATAAATCATTTAAAATTTTCATAAAACAATCACAAGGGGAATAACCCTATTTTTCACAGAAAACCCATATAAAAACCCTATTTCTAGGCCAAATTCACATTAATACCAATCTAAAACATAATTTTCAGGCCTAGTAATATTTATTAAACCACTCTCGAGAGTTATAAAATTACCTTGAATAATACAACAAAAGATACACATGAAAACACACATTTTCAAAAAAATATGAATCTTTGAAAATAAATTCATAATCAATACTAAAAAATGGTTCCCGTACCAAACATAATGTAATATGAACATGAATAAAATATAAATGAAAAAAATAGATAACTCATCTTAGGATGATTACACATGGAGCCACCTACCATTTGTGCCAAAAACTCCAAACCGTTGTGTGAATCATCAATCGCACCACCGCCTCACCATAAGGAAATGAAATCAAGACTTAATCCATGAGATATCATAAAAAAGACACAAAATAAAACCCTAGATATGAACCTTATCTTTTGGACATTTTATAACCTAATGGAAAGTTGAATAAACCCTAAGAAAATGGGAGAAACATGAGAGGAAACTCACTTATTTGAGAGATCTTGAATAAAACACCCCAAATGCACTAGTAAATGAATTTCAAAACAGAAAAAAATTAAATTGAAGTTAGAATAAGGTTGAGATGGAAATATGAGAACTAAAATATAGGAAAAAGGGTAATAATTGAAGTAGTTGTGAATGAAAAATTTTACCTCTTAAAATATGGATGATTTGGGAAATCCAAAGTAGTTTCACCCTAATGCGTAATGAATATGATCTCCAAAGAGGTTGAAGAAAGAATGGTAGAGCACCATGTGTTTGTTGTCTCAGGTGAGAGTTGGAATCACCAAAAAACCATAAATATTAAATGAGATATTAATAAATTAAAAAATACTTTTAAAGAAGGAAATGAGATTTTCGGCTGGCCCAACACCTTCATAAAAAACCCAAATTCATAATTATTATGGATTCCTATGGGGTCCAAAATAATATTTTGGTTTTGATATACTAGGGTATACCAATTGGGAAGTGTAATGGATGAAAAATCTTTAAAAATTAATGATTTATAAAAGAAACCAAAATTTAATTTTTAAATATGGAATTGGGCTCACTGTTTGGCCTAAATTTTGAAAATCAACCATTTCCACCAAAATGCATGGGAAACCCCCAAAATAAAGAAAGAATGGAAATTAAATGAAATATAACTTTAAAATAAGTCATGGATGTGAACTTTAACTTATAAATCCATTAATTACAAACCAATAATCATGAGGCCATGTGTTACATGTAGACTAGGTATATAAAAAATCAAATGAAATTAAGCCATAACATCTTATTTTTCTGCCTTGTGATATCCTAGATATCTTTGAGATCCTAAAACTATATAGGAAAAACTAGGGAATATAAAAAATAATGGTGTCATCTAAAAATCCCTTTAAGGTTATAAAATTGATAAGAAAAGAAAACATGTGAGTCAGAGCTAATTCAATATACCATAAAAGATAAGGTACATGAGTTGCCACATGGGATCATAATATAAAGAACATGATATCATAGGATCATTATATATAGGAATTTTGGAATTAACACAAAATGGAACTCCATTATTAGTCATAAACATAATAATTACCCATGTAAAAATATGAGTTACATAATGTTGTACCATATCATAATCAAACGAGAATTCATAAAAAAATTTGATAAAGGGAATTAACATATGTATTACCCCATAAAAGGAGTGGAGAATAAGATATGTATATATGTAATATATATATTTATAATTTACAAACAATATATAAGATGAAATGCTTTCATTATTTTGGAAATTGTGTTTAAAATATCCCCACGAATATTTCTTGAGGGAAACACCTTTTTTCCATTGAAATCACATATTTAAACCGTAGAAATTTCTAATATGTTATATAAAAAAATTTCATTGAACATAACCATGAAAAATTTTAAATTATGACTCACAGTATTGAGTATTCATAATGGCATGAAATTCTATTCATTCCATATAATTCAAAAGAAAAATCTGTTTCCCAATTTTATGAAATGTGGAAAAATAACTTGTTCGGAAAAATATTAAGAATCATATTATAACGTTTTTTTAAAAGTAAAACATGGTTAAAAATTTATTTAATAAATAAGTGGATAATATTTAAAAAAATGATTTTAATTTTGTTTAATGAAAATATGGATATAGAATAAAAAACATTTTTGACTGAAAATAAAACTAATGTTTTATTTTCTTCTAAAAAATCCACATTCATTTCAATACCCAAAGAGAGAACAATAGTACCATTAAATGAAGATACCATGAATAAATGGTGTAGAATAATGTGAATTGGGGTTTATTATACAATGATCAAATAATTTCCTTGAGTGTAAATTCAATACTAAACAATCCTAATTAAAATAAGATTGAAGCATAATCCCTTACCGCTTCAGTAAATTTTCAATGATAACTCCCATGGAACAAAAAACATCAATTTAATATTTATATACCATGTATATAAATAGACTCATGATATAACATAACAGAGGGCTTATAGAGACACCTCATAAATATAAGTAAATGTATAATAGAAAATATATATTAATGGATTAGAAATTAAGATGAAATATATTACAAAGATAGTACCATTGATGTGGGGATTAATCAAGGAATGGATTAAGTGTATTAAAATTAAATCCACATAAAAATTGAAAATAAGACCTACTGTATTAAAAATAACTACACACATAATCTTATAATATCAAAGACAATGAAGAAGTAATATAACAAATTAAAACGAAATTTCGAAATAAAATTCCTTACTATTAGGCAACTTTAAATTCAAATGCTCTTAGATTAAATATATCGAATAGAAACATAAAATAAAATTAATTAATAATTATTCATCATATTATAAATTAAATACATATTATATACACTTTAATATACAAATAGGTGTATAAAAGTAAATTATTCCTCATTAAACGGAAATTGAAATGAAGTCCCTTGCAGTTTATGAAACGTCTTAATAAAAACTAGATGAAGTGTGGTTGAATATGAAGTTAAAATACCATGAATAAGAATAATTCATGATGTTACATTTTACATGTTTAGTATATACACCAGTTAGAAAAATTAGGTTCATAATAGAATATGTTTCTAAAAGAAGGATGTTCTCAGATGAAAACCCTTAACTCAAGTCAAGAATTGTCCTACATGTCCTTTTTACCAAATATGATAAAATTATATCAATTATTATTTTTCATAGAAACATGTTAAACGTTTATTCCATTATACATAATCCATTTAATTCATCTATTTTCATTATATATTTAATTACTTATTCAGTAATGTCCATACCAAGTGTTTTGAGGATGCTTAGTTTATAATTTACTAATGACATAGGTATGTTGACTCTGGTAAAAGGGGTAATTTATACCTAATTTCCATAATTATAATAATGGAATAATAATTATTTTTTACACAAATTATACTTTTAAAAATAACAATTAATTATGGTTATGAAAAATGAACTACGTTACAATGGTAGAGATGTTACACTATACAAACACATGTATGACGTTTCTGTTTTTCAAAAATCATGATTTAAATATGGTAAATATTATATCATAATTATATAATGATAATTGTATCGTAAATATAATATTATTTGTTTAAATACACTTACATATACCATTAACTTGACATGGAAGTAGAACACAAATCACATTGGTTCGCAAGGTGTTAGTCTGCCATGCACATGAATGCCATTTTCATTTTTTAATTGAGGGTACGTTAAGATAGTATAAGAAAAATTAATTTCTCATGATTAATAATATTTTATTAATATAATATTTAAATAGTAAATCCATTATCATAAACAAAAGTTAGAGGCAATGATGGAAAACTAATTACATCGATTAACGAGGTAGTAGTCCATTGTACACAAGAATGATAGTTTATTATCCCATTTGATTAAAGAGGATAATGATATAGGTTATTAAATTAACATAATAAATTATAATTATCAGATAAATATATATTTATTTATATATACATTGGTTAATAGTTTTTTTAGGGGTGGAAAAAAATGATCTGTTAAGAATGATAGCACTTCTCTAGAACATACCTTTGAGATTATACCTAAAGCCTTACTTTATTTGATTTGTGATCAAGAAAGGACTCTATGATGTTAGGAGGTATGTAATAAAGGTATTTAGTTAGGTATTGGTAGAACAAAAATTCTTTTTTTTGTTTGGAATGGATAGGAGAGGGGGTTCCCGTTTATAAGTGAGGGGGAGTGGCATTTTGTAAATACCCTAAACTATTCAATAATAAGAAGTAAAAATCAATAAAAATTCATTAAAAATTAATAAAAATGGATTTTATTGGTGATATTTTAGATAAAAAGTTCCATATTTTAAAAATAATCATATCTTAAATATATAACTCCATTTACCTCAAATTTCACTCATTGTTACAAAATTAGTTTTTCACAATGGTAACATGTTTTCTAAGTGTTTAAATTGCTCATTATGACAAAAAATCAAATTTACGTTATTACATTATATTAACTATATTGATTCCAAATATGAAATAAATTTTATCCTATTCAAATCACTAATGTGAAATAATTCAATTCAAAATTAAAACCGAAAACCTGTCGGAAAACAAGTTCTTAATAAATGTATTTTTCTAGCAATAAATGATCTTATATTAAATCATTTAATTGAAATAATCATTAAATTATTTCAAGTTAATATAACAAAATTTATAATATATGAATTTCAATTAAATATTTTATCACAAGGTATTTTTTTAATTAAATAAATTTGATAAACTTTATTGACTTAAAAATAGTTTGTAGAAAACCAATTTTATAAGAATATAAATAAAATTATAACAAAAATAATGGAAATTGATGATAAAAATAAAATTAATATGATTAAACAACATAAAATAGTTCAAAACTTATCTTAAAACCAAATAAAATATATATTTTGACTTTTAACTTTCTTTATTTGATGAAAAGGAATAACAGATTTTTTCAATAAATTTATATTAATTAGGACCAATATATAAATTTCTTAAAGTTTTTAATCTTATTCATAATTTCCAATTTAATTTTAAGGATATATCATTCAAATTTAAATAAAAATATTTTAATAGTATATTGTGTTTTATTTAAACTATTGTTGCATGTTGTATATGTTATTGAACATAGTGTATCTTTAATATCATAGGATGTTATAACATACCCCCTTAAATAAATTTAATTCTATTAATTTTAACTTGTTCTCAATAATCAAGGGTTTGAAATTCAAAAAACATTATTTGGAAATCCTACTTTATAAAAAGGGTTAATTAAACTTCCTCTAAAAAAGAGGGAGTTGAGAAATATAATGATCATCTAGAATAACAGACAAATATGTTTTCATGTTGGAAAATATTAGTGGGAAGTGAAATGATCATCATTGAATAAAATATTATTTCCTAAATAATGATGGAGATAGATAAATAACATTTATCAGAAGAAAATAAATGATCATGAGAAAGTGAATAACCGCAAAAATAAAAATCTGTGATTGGTGAAAATATCATAAGTTCATAATAAATGAATATAATAGGATAATATTATTATCTGAAAATAATTTTCTTATATTTGTGGAATTAATTTACAATATAGACTAGTAACTTATGGAAATATACATCCTTGATATGTTTCTATTTCATTAGAAAAAATCTCATCATTTGGTTGTTCTTAGATCAGTTTCCACATCATCTCTTAATCCAAGGAATGAATATCCAAAATGAATCTTTTATTGTTGAAGCAATAAAATAAACATCTAATAGATCAAATAATTCTACAAAAGGATAATAATATATTCCTCCGATCTTGAGAATTTATCGAAAACCAATATATTTACCACATGGTAAGATTATTCCCAATATGAATAAACCTTTATATGATGAAATAAAACATTAAAATATGTAGCCTCAAAAATAACACCCAATATTAAACACAGATCATTTAAAAAATAACTAAACTTAAAATAATTTTTTAATATTCTTAACTAATGTTGAAACCAAAATATTTAAATGAATTAATCACATATTCTTTCAAGATATATTTAACATTTATATCCAAATATAGTCAATAACTCTTAAATTATCACACTTAAATTAATTTTATGAAATATTTTATTATAATTATTTCCCTAAATAACAATAATCACCATAAATCCAAAGTAAAATCATACATTCTTCCAAAATTGAACCAATTCATTAGATGTTTCATGATTCTTATAAAAAAAATATAATTGTTAAAAAATAATTATATAATATTATTATTGAGTCTCTATATGTAAATATATTCCCATTGGTTATTAGTATAACATAAGTCCTTAACTAATCATGGAGATAACCTTCAGAAGAGGGCATTGACTTAGATAATTCACAGGTTCCCCAAACATAATAAAAAAATATAATCATACCTATAATATGAAATTTATTTCTCTCCATTTAACTAATCATTTTTACACAATAATTGTTTTATCTAGGACCTTATTTCAAACACATAAATGTTTTTATTATTCCTTGGAGACATTCTACTTGGCGTCTTTTCCCCCATTTCTAAGATGAATGAAATTGATCATTCTTTACCATATGATCTCTTCCACCCATGCACTTAACAGACTATATCATTCTTATATTTAGGAAAACTTGTAGTTGATTAGGTAAATGATTTGTATCATATACAATGATAAATTATTATTTATAATCACAATATTTTTAAATTTATTCACTATTGTATTTTTTTGTTCAAAATCAATGTATTTTATATCACATTCAACATTAACATTATTCTTCCAATTTCAAACAATTGAATGATGTTAAAAATCATGGTTTGAGAAAAAATAATCATAATCAATAAAATAATTGATACGTTGCATAAATCATCAAAAAAAATTTAAATTTATTACATATTATGGTTAACTAGAGTCATCCGTGATTATAATTTATTAAAATCCTCCGTTATGGTCTGTAATGAGTTGTGAACATCCAAAACATATCCCATAGGAGTGTCATATAAGGTGTGCAGCAAGGCTTGTTGTCATGAATTGGGATATGAACAATTAAAACCCCAATTCACCCTTTCTGGGGTAAAGATTTCAAGTACAAACTATTATAGAGCCACATGCACCTATTTTATATAGGCATGGATGTACTTTCTTGGAATCTACTCACTCTCTCCTCCAAATTTCTAAAATATTTTCTTATACTTAGTCTTATACTTATTCTTATCACTAGGGTTATCACTAGAATATTCATGTACTAATCCCCAAAAATTCCTAGAACATGATTTTATAACATCTATAGTGACCCAAGACATTTATTCCTATTATTACATGATTTTTAACATAAACATTCCTTAATTAAAACCCAATGATCTTAAGGCATGGTGTCTTTGGTAGAAATGATAAGTAAAATATCAAAAGAAACAGAAATAAAACATATTATTTTTTTCTCCTCAATGAGGTCCTAATTCTATTTAATATCCTAAACCTATATAGGATAACATATTGAATACATTATAAAAAGGTATGAGCTAGAATTCCTAGTGTGTGAATACACATGATACAGAACCATGACATGTGTGTCAAAAGTAATACATGATATCATAAAAAAGATGGAATATAAGTATTCACATGGGAGAATAACATAAATAACATCATATCCTAAGATCATGTAAATATATGAATTCTCTAAGTGGCTCAAAATGAAAATAAATCATAATGAATAAACATAAGAATTACCCATCTAAAGAAAATGAGTTGAAAAATGTTTTCTCGTATCATAATAAAAATAGATATCATAAAGAAGGTATTTGATAAATGAACATAAGGAATGTATTACCATAGAAATTGAATATATAATGAGTTGGGTATATACTAAAGATATATATATATATATATATATATCTAATTTATAAGTAATCCATAACATAAAATTTTTTCTTCATTTGATCGAAATGTATTTAAAAGATCCCAATGTATATTTCATGAGGTAAACACCCTTGTCCCTTTGAATATACACATTTAAAATGTAAATAAAACCAAAAATACTATAAAAACAATTTTCATTAAAAAATGTCAAATTATAAACGAATACTCAATGAATTATTTCTTTATAATTGAAGGAAATTCTATTCACCGATAATTTTAAATAAAACATTCCCGTCAAACTTTTGTAATAGGTAAAAAAGTAAATTTTTCAAAAAATTATAGAATAATTTCATTTAATCTATCGTCAAAATTCATACATGGTTAAAAATGTTTTTAATAAATAATTTTATAATATTTAAAAATTATTATTCAAAACATTATAAGTAAAATATTTATATATAATAGAAAGACTTTTTGACCGAAAATATAAATAAAGTTGGATTTCCATAAAAAAAACTCAATAATTTTTTGAAATAAATATTGAAAAATAAAACTATTAATTTAGAATTTCATGAATAAGTAGAGGAAAATATTTTTATTATATAGTTATTAAATAATTTCCTTTAATGTGAATTCGAACATAACCAATACCAATCAAAATGATATTAGAACATAAACCCTTACTGTTCTGGTACCTTTTGAATCATAACCACCATGAAATAAATTACTTCAATTGAAAAATTATATAAAATGAATATAAATATATTCATGATATAACATATAAAATGGGTATTAGATTTAGCTCAAAAAATAAGTTCATTGTATCATATATGTCTCGAAGGAGTTGTAATTGAGACGACATATCCTACAACGATCATACTGTTGAAGTGGGTATTAATCAATGAATTTATTATGTTCATAATTTTTAATTCCAAATGAAATAATTTTAAATAAAATATAAAATAACATAATGAAATTAAAAACATATTCTTAGAATATTTAAGACGGTGAAGAAGTAATGTAACCCAAGTAAAATAAATTGAGTCATGAAATTATTTATCATATCGTATCATTCAATTCAAACCCCCTTTGATGAAACAATTCAAATTGAAACATAAAATACAATGTGGTATAAAATATTTATGATATTATATGTAAAATGGGTATTATATACACTAAATAAAACAACTTGGTTTATAATACTAAAATTTTCTTCATTTAAAAGAAATTGAAATGAAGTCCCTTATAAATTCAGAAATTACTTAATAAATACATTTTGAAAGCTATAGATCCAATATTTTATGTAAAATAACATGAATAATAATAATAATTTATAGTAAATATTCAATTTTAAGTATCTACACATTTTTATTAAAATTATATGAATAAGTGAACAAATATCTCAACAAAGGATATTTTTGAGTCGAAAACCCTTATATCAATTAATGAATTATTATTTATGTTCTTTCTATCTGGAATGATAAAATTATTTTAATAATTTGTTTTCATAAAAAAATTTCCATTTTAATCACTTATTATATGTTGATTAAATCAACCATTGAGGAACACGATGTAATGAAGAAAATCCCAGTACACTCACACACTTACGGACTTAACACCACAACCTACCCCTCACCCCCCAAAACCCTTTCCACCTAACCACCAATGGTGGGTAAAGGTTTAGTACCATATAATATAGCCATTTAATTCATTTATTTTAATGACATATTTAATACATTATTTAGTAATTTCAACATCTAGTGTTTTGAGGATGCTCAGTTTATAATTTCAAAATGACAATGTTGTGTTAACTATGGTCAAGGGGTCATTTTTTCATCATCAACATAATAAGAATCATGAAATAATTCCCATTTTATAAAAATAAATTATCCATTTAAAAATAATCATGAATTCTGGTTATGAAAAATAAACTATGCCAAAATCATAGAGACTATAGGTCGTACATACACATGTGTAACGTTTCCATTTTTAACAATCTTGATGGGAAGAAGATAATTGTTATTTTATCATTATATAATTATAATTATATGATTAATATCATATTATTTACTCAAATAGTTTAAAATATATCATCTATGTGATTCAATAATAAAAAACAAATCATGTTGATTTGCGAGGTGGTAGTTTGATATACAGACCAATGGTGGTATAATTATTCAATAGATTGTAAGTTAATAAAGTATATGATATATTAATTTTTACACTTATTAATATGAAATGAATATCATTTATAAAAATTAAATCCATAATTATAAATTTTCATGAGTGTAAATTATGTAAAGATAAATAGATCAGTTCACAAGGTTGTAGTCCAGTATACACATGATTGATGGTTTCATTGCCCATTTTATGGAAGAGTGATTGATTTTGGTTTTGAAATTAACATTATAACACAAACATACACACACACACACACACACACATATATATATATGGGATATTATGATGATATTTTATCAACATAGTTTTACAATATTTTAAGGAGGTCGAAAAATAAATAAAAAAATCTTTATTAACAACAATACCCTTAATTTGGGAAACCATTTTAAGATTACACATAAATCCTTCTTAGATTTGATATATGGTCAAAAAATCCTCTAAGACATGGGGTTAGAGGTAATAAATTTATTTGCGATGTTATTGGATGATCCGAAAGGAATTTTAAGTGTGTAAAGGATAGAGGATACATTTTATAAGTGGGACAGAGTGACATTTTTAATATTGCCAAAACTATTCAGAAATGGGAATTCACTATCTATCAAATAGTCTCTAAAATTGATAAATAATGGGTTTTGGAGAGATATAGTTGATAGACACCTCTTACATTAAAAAAAACTTTTTGAAAAATATATATTCAATTTACATCCAAGGTTATTAACTTATACCATTTTAGTTTTTCACCACAGTAACTAGTTTTTTTTACTATTTCTACTATACATAATAATAAAAAACTAAACTATCCATACTGAGAAAAATTAACTATCCTGATTAAAATTATGGAATACATTTTTTATATATAAATCACATCATTAATATAATTCAACTTAAAAGTAAACCAACAAAACGTGTCAAAAACCAATTTTAAATCAAATCTATTTTTCTATCAATGAATGATATGATATTAACTCTATGAATAGAAATAATATTTATATGAATTTAAATTTATATAAATAGATAAATATGATTTTTATTTAATTAGAATAATTAATTATTAGGGTTTATTTTAATTAATTAAAATGTATAACCTTTATGATCTTAAAAATAGTTTGTGCAAAACCATGTTTTTATGAATAAAAATAAATTTATACCAAAATCATGAAAATTAATGATTAAAATGAATTAAATTTTATTTTTAGAAATAAGATTGATAATATGTAACTCTATGAAAAAATTCATAATATAATGGTACTATAAAATTACTTTAATTAGTTATATGAAATTATAGAATTTTAAAAATTGGTAATTTTCACTATTCAGGGAAAAAAATTATTTTAGAAAAATCCAAAAATTTCCCCATATGTTAATTTTGGTATTTTAATTTAAAAAATATTTTTAATTTTAAAAAATAAAACTTTTAAAATTTATATAGATCAACGAAAATTTATTCCCACAGAAAAAATCATTTTTAAGGGAAATATATTTTTTGTATAATAATATATAATTTTAAAAAATAAATTTCATATTTCATAAGTATTTATCAATAGGGCTATATTTATTACCACCATTATATAACTTAAATATTTTTGTTAACCAAATTAATACACTCCAATTTAACATCCAAATTTAACTGGTCAGGTTTGAATAATTTTTTTTTATATTATAATGAAGTTCTTTTAAACTCAATGTTTCATGTTCTATACACTATCAAACCTCTTGTTATTTTAAAATATCATATTGTTGCAAATCACTCTCAAAGTATTCCATTTAATGGTATGTATTAGGATAATATCTTCTATTTATAAAGTTATGAGAGTGAAATAGGTTCATAAGGAAAAATTTGAGCACATATTTTTAGGTGGAAACCGAATTTTTATATTGTTATTGAAGGGCTAGTGAGAGGACCCTTTTATTAGTGGAGAGAATAATTTTTTTTAAATATTTGAGCTAAATATATTTGGATTGTGGGTTAAACATTCCAATAGGATTCAAAAAAACAATAATTTATTGGAGGGTGAGATAAGATCAATAATATATTACCTACTCAATTTGAAACATGTTTCTAATATGTTTCAAACGATTAGACCATTTAATTATTACATATTCCTGTAATATTTAATTTTGATAACTAGTTTTTATTGAAGGTAACTTCATATGTATTCTTAAAAATAATGTATAATTTATTAGATAACATGGAAGTACTAATTTTAAATTTTATATGCATTGCATAAGATTCAATTTGTTAAACTTTTAAAAATTAAATGTAATTAAATATATATATAATGTATTAAAAAATCATAAATAAGAATATTACTTGAGTTTGAAAAAATAAATCATAGCTTTGTAAAATATAATTCTTATTTTTATTTTTATAATGTAAAATTATAAATTAAATATTTTTCAATAATGAGTATTAATAATTTTCTATGTCATATTTATATAATAATAATTACAGAAAATGCCACAGTATTAGTAAAAGAAACATGTTTCCAAATGGACATAAAAATACTTTATTAAAGAAATATCAAAAAATAATCCTAATCTAATATAATTTTTATAATTCCAAAACTTCTTTTAATTTTGATAAATTTGAACAATAAAAGTGTTACAATTTTCTTTTAAATGAGAAATCAAAATATAAATAAAAACAACTTTTATTGATAAGATATTTTTTAGACCTTATGTGATCTTATTATTCTTTCATATAAATAAAAAAAATTTATGATGTTAATATAATAATTAATATATTATTTTTTAAAAGTTTTAACGTTAATATATTATTATGAAATATAAATTACATAACAAATTTTTTTTGAAAAATGAAATATTACTTTTATACTTAATGCAATTTTACAAATTTCAATGAAATTAATAATTTATGTTCTAAAATTCAATTATACAACACCATTAATATTAAAATCATTATTTAAATCATTTATATATGTCATATATAATTCTAAAAATATTAATATTAATATTTATATATAAAACACACAGACACACAAACACACACACAGACTCATATATATTCTTTTTCAAAGAGGCGACATGGATTGGTTACCCTATCCATGCCAAAAGAAATTTATTAAATAAAAAGGTTACAAGAAAATCCCGAGGTGTGAAATTCATACACCGTCTTAAATATATAAAAGACAAACAAAGATACAACTTTAAAAACCAGGTAAGAATCATCAAAAGATTGCAGAAGAAGATCTGCATGATTAGCCCCACCATATCTTCATCATTATGGAACTTCAAAATCCAGTGCAGGATCCACACTTGTCAAAGCATATATGAATCAATCAGCACATCATCTCAGCAAGTCTGCAACAATACAAGTGCATGGAAGGACCAGCAGCAGAAAACCAATACAGAACTTGAGCATTCCATCCAAATCAAGCTTAAGACAGCACAAATTAAGCAAGTTTTCAACTGGGAAAAAAATTCTAACATGGAGAATAATCAGGATTACCTTCAAAACAAAAATAGCTAGAGGAATCCAAAAAGATGGAACAGCGGGACTCCAACAAGTAGTAATCTCCATGTGCAAGTTTCCCAAGGAATCCAAGGGCCGGACTTCAAAAAGCTCCAGAGGAAGATCTGCACAAACTGCCAATAGAGAGTGATCAGACCCATCATGTCTTCAGCATTCTACTACCTCAAATTCTAGAACAAATCAGCTCATCATCAAGGAAAGGTCACAACCAAATATATATATGGAAAGTCAAGAAATAATGCGAACTCGAGCAATCCAGCTAACTCAAAGTAATCCCAACAAGACAACAACTTTTTCACTGTATAGAAAATCCAGAGTCCATGCAATATTGATAGTACAGGATCAAAGTCAGGTTTAGAAGCAGTTCCAAATCGGAATTTTTAAAAGTACATAAGAAATGAAAAAAACTCAGTCAATTATTTCTGATCTGAAGAAAATTTCAATGGAAGTATTCAACAGGAATTCTGGAGGATTAATAGCTTTCTTCTCCTCGAAATACCTAGTTCAACTTTATGAAATGTTTCCGCAGAAATTTCACCACTCTTCATTTTCTCATAGAACAATCCTTTTTTCTCTTCCCAATGAGCATAATTTGTTTTAATTGTTCCTCAAGGGAGAGTTGTGGTTTAATCTCATTAGCCTCATCAGCTGGAGTTTCATGAACTATCTCATTATTGACAGACTTAGTGGTATTGATAGAGCGAGTGGTGATGGTTTTTTCCATCTGTGAGTAATATCTCCTTTTCCTAGTTTTCCTAGGGTTAGGAGTGAAGAATCCATCTTCATCTACCATGAGTTTTTTGCCCTTTCTAGCCATTGAATTCAATAAATTCTCCTCTAATTGCATAGTCTGGTCTTCTACTTCTTGAGGAACATCACTCGATTCGGAGGATTCTTCCTGTTTAGCCTCTTGGGCTTCTTCGGTTTGGGTAATCATATCCTGTTCCTTAGCCATGATAGTAGGTTTAGAATCAGCCCATGTGTTAAAGGGTTCCAGTAAATCAGGAGGTCTGTCCATATGAGTATAATCCTTTTCTGTGGAAACCTTAACAACCTTAGTAAAATCTGTCTCTTTAGAATCTAGATCTTGCCTCTTATCCAAGTGCACTACTTGCACATAGTTGTCCATATTCTTTGTTGAAGTGGAGGGGTCAGCTGCACATGGCATCACAGACTCTGATTTGAAGATAGATCCAAAAGCTTACCGACACTGCGGGCAAATGGCCATAGCTTTCTCTTCAGAGGAGGTAAAGTGTTTGTATTTTAATCCAAATATTGTTTGACTTAAAAACTAACCTATTTTTATTAATTTATTAATATAGAATAATAATTTTTATAGATATAACATTATACTTTATGGAAAAAATATTTCTCTTGAAAATCTAGGGAGTTACATTATCCCCTCAAAATGGAAAACATACACACAATTTTAATTATCACACAATAAATGAACAAATTATTAGAATATAAATATTTGGAATGACTTATAATTTCAGTTATTGAGAGATATAAACCATAAAAATGGTAGGATATATCTTTTATCAAGATAGGATTATCCAAAATGTTGAGTTTTTCTATAACTATTAAAGATATTAGTTTATCTTTATTCAGTATCAAGCCCCAAATTATATAATTTATACAACACTATGTATCATAAATACCACATAATTATATGAATATTAATTTCTTTGACTATTCATACATTCCCATGAACATTAAGGATTAAATTAATAGGGTATGATGAAAATAATTTCATTATATGTGTAAGATTGACACAAAATGTAAATTTTCCACAAAAATGGGATTATCAAATTTACACTCATGTTTTATTCATGAAAAACTTGATTCGTTCAAGGAAAATTTCCTTTATATGGTGCTAGGAATCATAATAGTTTTTACTCATCTCTAGTCTCTATGAAAAACATTGGATAACGAGGGATAATAAAAAGAAATCCATGTAAGGATATAAAAATAAAGGAACTTAGTTAGTCCAATGAGAAACATAAAAACACATGATGATGTTATGTTTTTCACAAGAAAAAATTTATCATAGAAATATAACATTTACACTATATAAATTATACATATGATAAAACCCATTAGAAAAAATATGAAAAATGATTATGTCATCTCTAGGAATGTGGTAACTCATGAAAATATTCCATTTAAATATAAACATTTCACCTTTAAACATTTTTATATTGTTCCTTTTTTCAAGAATAATAGAGATATCTTGGGGAATCACACTCATAAACCACATTCACTAATTTTTTAATAATTTTTAAATATCTTTGGAACAATTAATTCAATTTGAATAAAATACCTAGTCATCTCCCTCATTATTTCATTGAATACTATTCACTACACAATTATTTACAGAGCGATATTGGGCTCAATCATCATATTGAGATATATTGGGCTTGGATTTCATCATCAATATTAATCAAGTATCATATCATGGTCATTTTTTTAATTATAATGTTTTTATCAAAAAACCCTACAAAATATCATTTTAATCCTTTATAAAACTATTTTTTACGTAATGATAAGTATAATTATCTACTTTACTTTTGAGAACTATTAAAATTGATAAAATTATTGAAGATGTTGAATATGAATGTCTTTTAAAAACAATTTTAACTTTTAGTGGAATATTGATAATGAAAAATAGATATTATGGTAGGAAAATGGTATCCAAGTCATATAAGTTTAAAAATACTATGTTTTAACATTTTTAAAGATTTGAAAATAAATTACATGGAAAGTCTTGAAATGTTTATTCTTTCACCTATGTAATTATTGTAAAAAATAGGTGAAAATTTCATTTATAAATCATTGAATCATTGTTAAGAATATTATTGAAACATATTAAATAACAATGTTACAGAGGGAAAAGAGATTAATGGAATACTCTTAAAGATGTTTTAAGTAAAAATTCATTAGTTTATGTCATATCTATCCACATATTTTCTCTAAAACATGTATAATAATGTTAAATTAATTTTTTATTTTAATTAAAACCTTTTTTAGTTATTTTAAATTATCATTATTCCATTACTTCCATTTTTTAAATGTTTTATTTAGTTTCTAAATTCGTTAGGTTTGTGTTGGGTGTTTTGAGGTTGTTCGATTTGTAACCTCAAAAAAACATTAATGCATAAACCATAGACATAGGGTTTTTTGTAAAATTAAATTCAAATTATTAAATTTTTTAGAATTATTATAATTACAAATTAAAAACATTTAATAACTATCTTTTTAGGCAGTCCTAAAAAATAGACCTTAACGTTTCATGGTGGTTGTAGTATGTACATAAGAATGAACAAATTAATCATTTTTCAAAAGTGTGGAAAAAAATTAGATCATAATTTTAAATTTAGAGGATCATATTATGTTATAAATTTTATATTTATTAATTATTTTTTCCTTATGACCATCTTTATATATTGGAAATGAAAAATGAATCACATCACTTCATGGAGGAGATATTCCACACGTGTGTACGGGCGACATTATTAATATCCAAAAGACAGAAAGGGTAAACATTTAGGTAATATATTATCTTCATAGAATAATAATTACATAATAAATATTATATATATATATACCAATTTTTACCTAAAGTTTATTGTAACTAATGATATAGTGATGAAAAACAATACACATTACCTCATTGATGTGGTGGTCCTTGTGTACATACAATTGATGTCTTTATTTCACATAATATAGAAAACAACATGAAAAATATTAAAAATATTACCATAATAAAATTTTGGGATATATAATATAATAATTATATCATTTTATTATTTTTGAAGATGAATTTATGGTTTTAGAAGAAGAGATATTCATCGGTTCCTAATTATACCACTTCTTTGGAAAACATATTTTGGAATACACCATTTCATTCAGTGTTTGGTATTTTGTTGAGAAATTGACCGCTATGACGTTGTATAGGATTTTTTTTGATGAAAAGTTTAAATTATTTTATGAAACAAAGTCCTACAAGTGTTTGATTATGTGGGAAAAGACAGTTCTCTTTTACAGGTGAGGGGATAAACAATCTTGGAATAATTCCATGTTTTAAATTTATGTTTAATTTATAATAATTGAATAGTGGAAGTAAGAAGACCGATTATAGAATGTAATAGGATATATGGTCTAAATAATATCATGAAATTATATTTATTCAATTATTAGATATATTTTGAGCATTATCTCCTTGTTTATTCCCATTTAATCCATTTTAACCTTAATTGTGATAAATTAACCTTTTCACCATGATTTCATAATTATAAGAAAAAAATATAAGGTTATATATAAAATATTTGGAAATTATTATTTAAAATATGGATTCCATTATATCATAGAAAAATTATATAGGTACTAGTAAACACTTTTAATATATGTACATTGAATGCCTAACTTTTTTTAAGAAAAATAACTCATTTACGTGTAATAATTATATTAACTTAAAGAAAAGTATAAAGATGATTACCATGAACTAATTTTTTATTTAATAGTAAAATAACTTTTTTCTTACATTTAGATGAATCTATAACATAATGTGACCTTCCAACTATACCATTAAATGAAATTTTCTAAAAATACATTTTCCATTAAATAAAATATAACATCTGTTCATAACCATAAATCACTAGTAAAATAATTAAAACATATTGATTTAAAATGTTATTTAACTCATTATACATTATATTTTATGAGAATAAGTTTTTTCAACTTATTAAGTCAGGATTACATCATAACAATGTCATAAAAGTGAATTTATTTGGAATATCTGTATTTTCACTATTGACATAGAAACATCTATTTCACAAATGTCTCAAAAAATAACAAAAAGATAAATTCTAAATGATGAATCCAAAAATGATATTAACTATATCAAATTAAATATTTAAAATAATGAAATTTATATTTTAAATAAAACAAGGTAATTAATAGAAAAAGCAATTTAATCAATTAGGACTATTCTTTTCTAACAGAAAACATCAATAAAATTACATATAATACTATAATGAATATAAATCCATAAAATGTATAAATATAAATCATAATATTTATTTTTTTATAGTATTAAATAAGATTTAATATTATTATCACTTTAAGAAATTAAAACCCTTAAATTTTATTCATTACTTAGCCAAGTGGGTGTATTTTTCATTCATTTTTTTCTGGAATCCCATGTTTTTCCTCAATCAAGTTATTGTTATATAAAAGCATTACCAAGTTAATAAAATTTTATAGAAACACCATATTTATAAAATTATAATTCTATCATGTAATATATTCTTATAAAAGATTATCTTCTATCCAAACTACATCAAGTCTCAAAAAATGAGAGGAATATAGTATATATTTATTTAAAAATGAAACATGATACACATTATATACATGATATAAACTTATTAGTAAATTAACATTATAAGAAACTAATAAAACATTATATATAATTTCATAGGGACTAAAAAACCATGACTTAACATTTACATCATTCCATACTGTGTAACAATTTTTTTTATTGAGATACCTTATGAAAAATATGACCTCCTACCTCAAATAAGAGATCATTTCACTTGTGATCTGAATAAAAATTATGCCTTCTATAAGCTATCCCCATTTTATTTTGAATCACATTCAACTTCTTCACCATTATTATATAGGTTCTGGTCCCATTAACTTTCATTCACTAACATCATTCCAATATGGAAGGGTTCGATACTGCATTCGATATAATTTGTCAAAATGATCCATCATTATACTTGAATGAAAACTATTATAGTAAGAAAATTATACTATTGAAGATGATGATCCCAAATTACCTATTTTTCCAAAGTTAATGATTATATAATTTCATCTAATTTTTAAATAGTTATCTCTGACTACCCTTTAGATTGTGTAAAAATAATGGGATGCAATTTTACACTATACCCATCAGGTAATGAAGTCCTTTCTAAAACATTAATTTATATCTAGGATCCCGATTCAATAAAATTGAGAGTGGAAGTTCATGTAACCTAACTAACAAATTTTTTTAGAAAACTAATCTAATGAAATAGTATCTGGAATAGGTAGTAAATTCACTAATTTACTCAAATAATAAACAATAACTCAAATCACATTATTACCTCAAGATCATGCATAAGGTAATTATGATCATAGTGTTTCTATTGATTTAAAGCATCTATAATTATCTTATCATCATGTGTGAAGACAAAAACAATTCTTTTATAATATGTACTAAAATAAATAACAATATCATAATTTTTTATGGAATAGGTGACACTATGGATTTCAATAATCTTATCTTCATTTCATAAAACCATTAACCACATTTCTTGATCCATTTGAAGTTAAATCCTTTTTGATCTAACATAGTTTTTGTAATAAATAATCATTAAATATTTTTAATAAACCATCATTAATAACCTATTAATCAAATAAAACATTAGATCTATATGATATTGTTAGGTATTTTATATAAATAAACCACTCTTGTTTTAGTAGGATCAATAGCTATTTTATATTTATAATTAATATTCCCATGAAATGCATTTTTCATCCAAAATTCAAATTTACATAATTTTTCATAAAAATAAATTTATTTTTAAGTTTATAAAAAAATCTATGGCTATTTATCAAATTCATAATATCTTGTAGAATTAATCAAAATTTCATCAATGAACTTAACAAATAATGTATCCAAATAATCATACAGTACTATATTCATAATATTCATAAATGAAATAGGTTCATTTGTAAACTCAAATGGTATAACTACAAACATGTAATCCTAAAACCGAGTATTAAATATCGTATTTGAATTATCTTACTATATCCCCTTCAAATGATATTTACTAGACAAAATATCAACCTTACACAAATACTAAGTTCCCTGAAGCTGATCAAACAAGTCATCAATATGACGCAAAAAAATACTTGTTCTTAATATTTTTGATATTGATTTATCTATAATCAATGAATAATCTAATATATCTATCCTTATTTTTGAAAAACAAAATTGGAGCACCCCTATGTGATATTATATGGTGGATGAATACCATATCACAAAACTCTTGTAAATTTTATTCAATTCTTTTAACTCAACTAATGACATTGGATAAAGAGGATTTTAAAAGGCCTTAGAATATTACATCCTTTCATTAGTAAACTCAACCTACTTGTAACAAAACTAGGAAAATCATTATGGAATACATCTATATATTCATTCACTATATAAGAATCATGAATTGGATGTGTTCATTTATTTTCAACAATATGTTAAAGGAAACTATTAATACCATATTTAATATGTTTCACAACATCATGATATATTATCAATGGTATGAATTCATTAGTCAACACAAATTAAATCACACATTGAAAAATTAATATGAATTACGTAGTGTTGTAAACATTTTGAGTATTAGAAACTAAAATACAACCCATTCATATAATATCTTAAAAATCTAAAATGTGTTTTCCCACAAGGTTTGCGGGAAATTTATTTCCACATATGATAATAGGTAGAATTATTTTATTTATTGTTATCTTAATAGTACTCCCATGATTATTTACTATAATTAATGAATTTATTTCTTGAGATTCTAATTCCATTTAACATTTATATTTCCATGAAATAAATGAATGCGTGGATACTAAATCTAATGGAATATTGATATAATAAAAATAAAAAAAGTAATTTACCCCAAGAAAAATCATTGGATAGTCCAATATTAGATGTATTAGTTTTCATCTACCTTTACACACATTTTTTTTACTATTTACAATTCATATATTGATTAAATATATTTTTTCCTGTAGTAGCATAATATCCCAACTCATTAACAACATCTCTCTAGTGGTTGACTACCTGTGTCCCTATTATTTGTATGATTAGATCCCCTTTTCTTATAGTATTGATATAAATGATTGAGCTGACAAAATCTATAAAAGATTTATGATCCTATTGTTTAAAAACAATTTACCTCATTTTTTAACTTTTGGTGGGTTTTTCTCTAGATTTATTAGTTGACTAATTATTTTTCACATACAACTTTTATTGATTATTAATTATGTTTCACGGTGTATATAAGTATCATAAAACTCCATCTTGACATTCTCAGTACAATTAACAACTTACCCATGATATTTAAATTCATGAGTGGCCAAATATCTTTGTAAAAGTTTCAATTGAACTGTGTAAAATCTATTAATTTTATACGGATGGTCCATAATGAAATTTAGTTCATACCTAGACCATTCTATTAAATTTTCCTCATAAACGACCACTAAGTCTTATTCCTTTTGTTTCAACTCTAGAAATTTTATTCCAATACAAAATTGAATAACTTCTGGAAAATACTAATCCTAAAAAACATCTGTAAAGATTATCCACTCCATGGAATAAACTTAATTCTTATATTTCATTCATGACACACATTCATGTTTCAAGGAAAATTTCCTTTAATTAGTTCTTGTCTTCATAATAATTCCTACTCATATTTAGTCACAAATATTTTTAAACAATGGATGAGAAAAAAATCTTAGTATGTGATATTTGAAAAAGGATTCCCATTAATCTAGTTAAAAACATGACATCCATTGATGACAGTACCTTTTTATGAATAAAACTTTTATTACATAAATATAGAATCTACACATCATAAAATAATAATTAGATCAAATAAAACATTTAAAACTCATTATAATGTTTACTTAAAACAGTTAAGTCATTCTAAGTAGTGTGAAAACTCAAAAAAGAATGTCTTTTAAAAACATACCTTTCACCTATAAACATTTCTTACAACACGATATAAAAATATTTCTATAAAAACTATTTTTCAAGAAAAATATTGGCATCCTAGAGAATTAAATTTATAACCTATGTCCACACATTTTTATCCATTTTTTTTTAAAAAAAAACTACATCCTAATTAATTCCCTTGGAGTGACAAACTTTGTTATCTTCCTCATTTTTTCCTTTAAAGGTCATTCACTACCGAAAGTAATGGAGATCTATATCAGGATCACCCATAATCGTGAGCTATATCCGACACTCCCATAACTATATGAAATAATTATGAAGTATATCATGAAAAAAAGGTTTTATTTATTAATTTTTTCATCAAGAGAACCATAAAACGTACATTTTAACTAATAAGAAAACACATTTCATTTTTGTAAAATCAAAAAGTGAAATATCAATTTTCTTTGAAAAATCAGCAAAATAAGAAATTACATAAATTTTTTGAATATGAAATTCTTTGAAAAACCATTTTAAAAAGTTGAGGATTTAATAAAATGAGTAATGGATTTGATAAAAAAAGGTAGTGAAACACTATATGTTAATAAAATATTTTTACACTTTTCTAAAAATAAAAAAATAACCCAATTGAATAACAATGGAATGATATTTATGAACATTGAAAATAAGGGCATATATATTTCATTTTTTTAGAAACCACTTAAAAAAATATTAATTTGTTATGACATTTGATATAATAGGGATATGGAAAAAAGATTTTAAATGAATGTTTTAAAAAAATTAATGAAATATCCCTTTCTTAAAGTCACGAATAACATTGGAGCATTCCATACATACTGAATAATAAAATTTGATTAGTTTTATAATTTCATATGAAATGTTTTAATTTTAATTCCATTATCATTGCACCATTTATTCAATGTGTTCCAATGTTTTATTAAGTTACTAAAATGGTTAAGTTCATGTTCAATGTTTTGATGACATTTTGTTTATAACCTCAATGAAAATTAGTGTGTTTACCAAGGTTACAGGTTTTTTATTCTAGTAACTCCATAATCATAATCTTGATATAATTAAAATAAATATAAATTAAATAAACTTTTAAAACAAACAATAAAAAGCTTTCATGAAAATAGAACAATTTCATTTCATGGAGTAAGTAGTCCATACATATGGATAAATGACATTTGTTTACTTCTAAATGTTTGAAAATAAATATAAGATAATATATTATTTTTCACACGTATGCACATGCTACAATATCAATTTTCAAAAAGTTGATTAGGAAATATGGTAAGTAACATATTATCTTCTTAGATTAATAATTATTTCATAAATATCATATATATTTATTTATTAAATTATTTTAACCATCCAAACAAACATATGATGAAAAAAACACATCTCTTTGTCAATGTGGTAGTCTACACAAATGCATGAGGAATGTTTTTATTATCCCATAAGATGAAAAAAAGATGAAAAATAGATGTACCATAATCATAAAAACAATTAAGTATATTTAATATATTGATTTTATTATTTTAGTAAGGTTTTAGAATATAGGAAGGGGTAGAAGAAGAAATAAATATAGATCACTCGGTTAAGAATTAATCTACTTCCTTAGAAAACCTCTTTTGGATTACACCTTAAGCCTTCTAGGATAAATAATTTGGGTTAATAAAACCCTTTAGGAAAATAAGAGGATATTTGGAATGTAATTTAGTGATATATTGTCTAAACTATAGTATTAAATGTGTGTGGTGATGTGAGAACAGAATTTTCCCTTTTTATAAGTTAGGGGAGGGGCACTCTTGGAATTATGAAATGTTTTAAATTAATATTAAGTCATATTCAAGGTCAAGTTGGAGAAAAAACCATTTTAAAAAAATAAGAGAGTATAGTATGTAAGTAATAAAAAATAACATTTAGGAAAGTACTATAGTTATTTTAATCATTATAGCTTAGTTTGAATCCGCATTAATTCATTTTAACCATAAAAGTGGTCACAAATTTTTTTAATAAGATAACTAAATTATATAAAATAATATAAAATTGGAATTATAAGAAATATTTAAATTAAAATTAGATGTATCGATTGCATTTTACCAAATTTTAATTTTATAGTGTCATGAAAATACTTCTTCAAGATGAGGGAAGGGATGGAAAAGTGCCATGAACTTCCTTCTTCAAGATGAAAAATAGATAATGACCCCCGAGTCCCACCTCCAATAGGCCCTAGGGTGCTGAGTATCTCCAAGGGTAGGTAAACATTATCAAAAATACTGGAGTCATTAACCTTTTTTTAGAAAAATATCGAAATATAAGTTAGTCCATCCTAAAAAACTCCAAAAAAATTATATCAAAACGAAAAATTGAATCTAAACCAAATGAATGTTTAAACAAAACATCTATAAAGTATAAAAAACCCCCAATGTAAGCCAAAAAAACAAGGTTGACCAACGAAACAATAAATATCCTGATACCCAAGCTAGAAAGGTCCTGCACGGCCCACGTAATCTCCCTAGAAACTTGAAAATATTTTTATTTAAGTAGGATGAGCATATAAGTATACTCACCATGAAAATACAAATTAACTCACGCATAAGTGGTAGAATCATACTAATTCCCCCATTAGAAAACAATATAAACTCAAAGCACCTAACAGGGTATACTATCCAGCCCGTAATCACCAAGGAACACTCACAAAATAACACTAGTAAAGTAAGATAAAGTAGTTAGCATGTCAATGATAGGGTACCCCGCACCAATTCCCACAAGTTAACTGCTCATCCCTAACAGTGGATGTCTAGACGCTACCATGCTCTTCCACAATCCCAATATCCCAAACCCACCCACACACACCTGGACCACAACCACAACCTAATCCCATTAGCAAACACCTAGGATTTATCCCAAAGACACCTAGGAAATTACAACACAACTCATCCCAAAGCCACCTAGGAAAGCACACCTCACCCATAAACACTTGGGTCTCACAGCCGCACCACAGCCTACCCGAATAGTCTTGGGCTACCAAGGGCTAGAAGAGGGAGCATGGAAGATGAAATAACTATCCATCTATCCTCCCACGAGGATGTTGGGAAAGGAAACCCACCCCCATAACAATGGGGGAGTTCGTAATGTAGTTTTCAACACGGGTGGGGTACGTATAGAAATCACAAGGAACTACATGAATATATATGTATATATATATATATAGGTATCAAACACTCTTCCCAAGCTATGGGCTTACAAAAAAACCACCGGCCCACAAAAAACTTCTTTTTCCTCTACCCCAATGTGAATGTATTTATACCAGAAAAAATAACTTCATAAGTTTATAAATAAAAGAATATCCATAAGTTCCCTTACTTAATATCCATTATTTTCAATGTTATTAAGTATTAAATTTTGTTTTTCCACCCCTAACTAGGAAACTACCAACCAAAAAACACCACAAGTAATATCATAAACCACACACTTCAAACCACCTCTTTACATTCTCCATAATTATTGAAAGGAATGCTGCCCAAACCACATATCAAAATATAAAAACTGCCATCTCATAGCCACACACAACATATCAGCAGCACAACCAACACACCACCCAATTTTATTCCCACTACAGAAACATATCACGCCCAAAAAACATAACACACCCAGATGAAGTACCACTACAAACAAAGTTCATCCATTCCAAAATTAATCAAAATATCCATTTCAGATTCCATTACACCACCTGCACCACCGTATAAACACAGCCACACTCCCAACCATAACACAACACAATTTGCACAAGACACCAGGCCGAACAGAACCACACACAGGACAAACCCATACCAAATAATCAAGGTGTATTCAGATTTAACCAATAATCGTTCTTTAATTTCAATGTTTTAATTCAGGGGTGGTCACAGAATAGGTCAATCCAAGGGAACCCATTAATTTAACTAGGTATACATGATTAGCCAGATTTTAATATTAGTATCCCTTCAACATAGGATAAAAAACAAGTATAAAACACACCCAAGAGAAAACAAAGAACACCAATAACCATGATTTTTAGAAGGAATACATCTCATAAAACTCACAATATGGATCAATAAAAAAAGATAAAATAATAAAAGTATCATTATCACATTTTTCCCTCATTTATTACTAAGGTAACAAAATATATTATTGTAAAAAGTCTGATTATCTTTGTAATAGCCTTAAAATTGGGATTCGAATATATTCACAATTTGACACCATTACACCCATCCTTCATGATAAGAAATTAAAAGAGAGATTAAGTAATTCCTACCTGGAACAATAGTCGATCATCAACTCCTCCTTGCACCAAAATAGAGGGTCTCACAAGTAGTAGAATACTCCAAGAGAATTGAATTCTAAGGCCACAACACAACACAAGAATATATGGGGAAGAAGGGATGTGGAAACACCATTAGAATATGGAAACATATGGGGAAGAGAATATCTTGACTTAGAAGATCCATATCCTATATCTACAGAAGGGATATAGTTTCAAAGTACTTAAAAGCTGGATCACAATCAAGATTTCACTGTTTCACTATTTCAAATTCCCCCTGAACCTTATGAATTTAAGATATGATTCATAGCCCTTGAAACAACATTAAAACCACTTTAATATGACAAGTAACTTGTTTAATAGAAAATAAAATGTAAGGGGGAGAGACTAGAAAAAATAGGAAGTGAGTCATCGATCGCTGAGTCACTGACGCAAGCCACCAATTCGAATCACCGACGCTACTCACATTCAACACTCCTCGACGCGACTGACCTACGACCTTCACATACGCCACTCATCGACACCACTCACTGATGCCACTCACCGACGCCACTCTCTAAAGTGAATTACCGTCACCACTCACTGACTCCACTCAGTAATCCCACTAACGGAAACCACTCACTAATGAAACCTACCAACATCAAGTCACCGACACGACCTATCGACAATGAGTCACCAACCCGACCAACCAACCAGACCTACCTTTGGAAAAAATGTAAAACTAGAAAACTCTTGAAATGAGTTACCACGACCTCATTGATCACTTCAAACACTAGATTTTGAAAATGGAATGGATGAGAGAGTTCCATGCCATTACATCATATACCTCTCAAACAATTATCACCCTTGAGAATCTAAAACCAAACCCATAAGAAAGAGATGTCTGAACAAACACCTCATAAGATACATCTCAAGGAAAAATCACCCAATTGGTTCCAAAGGTGGAATGAAACCTCAAAATCTGAGAACAACTCTCCTAACATCCCCTACCCCAAACAACCACATGAAACACCACACAAGCACCAATGAAAAAAACACTGTCTTAACAAATAAATCAGAGAGTTCCTTCTCCCATGTCAAGATATTATCCGCACTGGGTGAAACTGAATCACCCAAATTAGATTAATCACATATCAATTAATGCTTCCTGATTAAGAATCAATTACTTCCCTCCTCATTTTTAGGACCTTTTCAAACTTTATAGAATAATAAAACAACTCATCCTATAAAAAGGGTTCAAGAATTACATAATAAACAAAGCACATAAGCAAAAATCAAAATATATTTGGGTACTGGGCATGAATATGTTCCTATAACTCCCTAGTACTCTCATCCAGGACATAATGCCTCCAAAACAAAAGAACTAAGGGAATGATCCATCCACACAACACCTTTTCCTGATGATCCTAGATCTCCACTAACTGCTCCACAAATTTTCATCATCCTCAATATCCAACCCTCCTTAGTTAATAATGAGGGAGTCATCATGTAGATAACGACAAATCTGGGAGACATCGAATAATTTTTTGATCCAATCTAATTATGGTGGCAATTACATCAAGTATGTTACCTCACAAACTCTTCCCAACACCTTGAAAGGTCTGATGAACCTCGGTGAATTCTTTCTCTTCTTACCAAACCTCCACTGCTCACGTTGTGGGTAAACCTTTAAGAACACATGGTCTCCAACCTCAAACTCTAAAGTCCACCTCCTACAATATACATACAATATTTTCAGGTCTTGAGATTCGTTAATCCACTCATTCAATAGATAATCATTCTCCATCATTCTCAGCATCACATCTGGCCTAAGAACAGGTTTCCCCCAACATTTGTCCATCACAAAGTTGAATGGCATGGTTTTCTATACAAGCCTTAAAATGGTGCCACGCCAATGGTGGAGTTATAAATATTATTATAGGAAAACTCTACCAAGGGTTAGTGTCATACCCATGATCCTTCAATGTACATAACACATTTAAACAATATATACTCTAGTGTCTGGATTATCCGCTCTATTTGGATGTCATTATGAGGTTGAAAAGTAATGTTGAAGTGTAACTGAGTACAAAAATCATGTTGTAACCCACTCTAGGCTTGTGAGGTAAACCATGAGTCCCAATATAAGACGATAGACCTTATAAACCCATGCATACATGCCACCTCATCCATATACCTTTTTCTCAAGGAATCTACTATGATCGACACCATAATTTCTAATAAGTGAGATGAGTTTGTCACCTAGTTGACCACTACCCAGATAAGATCACAACCTCCCTAAGACTTGGGTAGCCCTATGATGAATTCCATTGAAATTTCATCCCAATTCTACTCAAGGATATACACAGGCTCAAAAAAACCATTGGGAACATGGTGCTCAGCCTTATCCTACTTGAACAATAGGCACTTTTCCATAAACTCCACTACTACCCGTTTATCTTGTGCCACCAAAACTTCTTCCTTAAGCCATGGTACATCTTGGAAACTCCAATTTATACTAAAAATGGAGAGATATAAAACTCACAATGAACAACCTCATGCATTTACACTGGGGAAAACATATTTCTATGGAACATCATCTAATTCTGACGATCCTCTGACCACCCCTCTAGAACATCACTCTAGTCAATGTGATCATGCGTCACATCTGTCCCCAGGTATCCCCATTGATACTCCTCCAAATTTTGCCATAGTGATTATTGAACTATCATATGAAATATAAAACATGTTCCACCATCCATACCTACATCCATGTTCAAGGTTTCCAACACCTCCATCACATTCCATGCATCTGCAGAATCCTGAACTACCTCCTTCTAGGACTTCCTACTCAAGGAATCATCCACGATGTTACCCTTATCTATGTTGTAAGAGATATCATAGTTGTAGTCCTATAGTAAATCCATCCACCTATATAATAATAAGTTCATATATCCCCAGGTGAAGACACAGCTAATGCTCTTGTGATCCATGAAGACCACAAAATGATCCCTAATGAGATAATGACGCCACAACATCTATACAAACATGAATGATTATATATCTAGATCATGGGTGACATAGTTCTATTTTTGGTGACATAATTTCCAAGACCAATAAGATATCACTCCTCATTTTTATATCTGCACACATCCCAAGCCAAGACGGGAAGTGTCACAGAACACCTCAAATATCACCCCTACCTCTGGAAACCAGAGCACTAGAGCACTGGCCAACTTCCCCATCAGATAAATGAAATCTTCATGACACCATCCACTCCAAAAAAATTCCTAGTCATTCTTAGTAAAATTATTCAACAAAGATACAACTCAAGAGAAATCGGGTACAAATCTCGGGTAAAAACATTCCTAACCAAGAAAGCTACAAACTTATACCACATTATTTGGTGCTAACCAAGAAAGAACAGCCTAGAACTTTGAATGGTCCAATGTTATTCCCTATTTAGACAACAAATTCCTAATGAAGTGAACCTTTCATGTCCAAATCATACACTTGGAAAAATTTCCATAGAGCCAGTACCGTCGAAGAACCTCAAAGATAGTTATGAGATGCTTGGTATGATCCTCCTCTGACATCCAGTATATCAGGCATTAACCAATGAACATGACTCTATAATGGTATAAGAACTCAAGGAATATAAAGTTCATGAACCCCGTGAAAATTGATAGTGCATTCATATCACCAAATGGCCTGACCATGAACTCGAAGTTCTCATACCTATACGTGAAAGGAGTATTCGGGATGTCACCATCCTTCAACCTCAAATGATGATATCCAGACTGCAGATCGATCTTATAGAACCAACTTTCTCCCCTTATCTAGTTGAAAAGATCATATATCCTCAGAAGGGTGTAATGATTCTTGACTATTTCCTGATTCAGCCTTTGACAGTCTATACACAGCCTTAGTCCACCATCTAACTTCTTCTAAAATAAGTCCAGAGCACCCCATGATGAAATAGTGGGTTGGATAGATCCCTTCCTCATCAGATCATCAGTCTGGATCTGAATCTGTCAAAACATAGAAGGACCTATCTAATAAGTAGCCATCGAAATCAGATGAGCCCCGGTATGTAAGTATATCCCAAACTCAACATCATGTTGAGGGGTAAGAGTCAAAAACTCTTTGGGAAAAACATCCAAGAACAACTCGATAACTCTCGGAACCTCCATCATCTCAACATCCACTAATTCCACTAAAAGCTTGACCAAAAAAGAACGAATAGGCTCTATGTATCAGCTACCCACCTGAAAAATTTATTACTAACAAAATACACATGTTGGCCATCCATGTATGAAAAGAACACTCCCCTTTGGAAGAATTTGATCACTACATGGACATAAAACAACCAGTAAATGCCAATGATGACGTCATATGGCAAGGTCTATAGTAAGAAGAGATCCCCATTGTAATAATATGGCCCCAACATCAGTCTACATCTCTGATAAACATAAAAAAACTAGTCTGACCTCCTACTGGTGTACTCAACACCAGGGGTAAAAAATGTATCAATCTGTCTAGTCCCAAAACATGGTCCAGAGTAGGTGAAAAAAAGGAGTGTGGAGCTCCCGAATCAAATAAGGCACAAGAAAGAGTACTAAACAAACTTATCGTACCTCAAACGATCTCTGAACAAGAAGTAACTATTTCCTCTGTGGTATACAACTGACCATAACCAACTCCTCTACCCCTATGTTGTCGGCAGTCTCCATCACCATGCAAGGATCAAGGTCACTGAGGAACACCCGGAGGTTGGCCTCCGACTGCTCCATCTCCCGCCAGTAGAGCAGGAGCTTCCTGCTGAATCATCCTGGCCGACAACTACAACTGAGTTAGGTGTAGAACCTGACCACATCAACCATACTGATCTTAAACTATGCACTGACTTTGAAGATTCCCATGACCTCCCTATTAGAAGCACCTCGGTCCCAAGCCCATGGAAAAAGAATGTGGACTAGTAGGTCGGAATAAAAACAATTGAGGTCGATCCCCTACCAGTTGAAACCTCAAAGGCCCCGGTGCCTGAGACCTACTACAAGTTGGCTTACCCTTCAAAGAACACTACTGGATCCCCTCTCATGGTAGACCTCCTCATGAGTAAATCCTCTCAAGTACTTGAGCCTTATTATAGACCTATAAGTATGTGAGTAAGGTGATGAGAGAAACTGTATAATGGAGATAACTTGGGTGTGAATCCTCTAAGCCTCTCACCCAAGAATCCTCATATGGAAAGAGATACATAGAAAATTGAAGTAGATACTTGAACATGATCCCCAGATCCCATATTGACATACTCCCCTACTAGAGGGAGAGTAACTCCTAGCACTTTTCATCCTTCATGGTCAAATAAAGGAGTTTTTCCTAGAACACGTTCTCAAAATCGACCCACAAAACATAGGTCTCCTTCCTCTCCCTTAGTTATAGCGTCCACCACTAACACACAGCTCCCCATATCTAGCTTAATGCTAGAGGAACCTATTACTCTGTCGGATCCTAGATCATGCAAACGAAGATCACCAGCTAGTCAAGATAACTCCCTATCTTTGTATCTGAAATGATTCTTTCATACTTTCCCATAGTATACCACTGCAAAGAATGAAGTTACTTCTTCCACTGATCCTCCTCCTCCATGTGACCGATCCTCTTCCGAACAACTAGGTTCACCTTTTGGGCCTGTAATTCCCCCACTGCATGAGGACAATGACTTGGTGCTATAACTGAAAAAATAAACAAGGAACCCTGAAGCACGAGTAGTATGAAATTTCATTTATAATTCATTTTAACCAATGTTTATTTTAAATTACCTAAAACACCCAACACAAACAAGAATACAAGTCATTATATTGTGTGTACCTTTCTTAGGGTCTCTACCTCACAAACGATGAAGCCTCACATGGTCATTTATTAAGCTCATAGTCTATACATCAGATCATGAGGGGCCCTAAAATCTTGTATCCTAATCGGTCTTCCCTAGCCTATGTCATACACCAAGATCACTAAACACTTTTTCCCTACCACACAAGAAATCCTCACTGTGCCTAACTCCAAACTCCATACAATATCTTAACCATCTCCTCAGATACCATTTTGTCACGAACCTCATTCAAGATGAGGGAAGGGGTGGAAAAGTGCCTTAAAATTATTTTTTAAGATGAAAAATAGATAATGACCCTCAAGTCCCACCTCCAATAGGCCCCGGGGTGGCGACTAGCACCAAGGGTAGGTAAAAATTCTCACAAAGATGGGAGGAATTACCTTTTTTAGAAAAAAGATCAGGAGACAAGACGGTCCATCTCAAACAACTCCAAATATTTTATTTATAAAATGAGACTAGAGTCAACCCATATGCATGTTTAAACAAAACTTCCATAAAGTATATAAAAATCCCAATGTAAGGTACCAAAACAAGGCTAAGAAGAGACACAATAATTATCTTGACACCCGAGCTGGAAAGGACTATCACAATCAATGTAATCTCCATAGAAACTTGAAGATAGTTTTATATATGTAAGGTGAGAAAACAAGTATACTCAGTAAGAAAAACCAAACTCACTAATGCACAAGTGGGGGAATCATACTAATGTCCTTGTGAGAAAAAAATAGAAACTCAGAGTCCTAACAAGGTATACTAACTACATCATCCTCACCAAGGAACACTCAGCAAATAATTCAAGTTATGTAAGGTAAAGTAGTAAGCACATCAATGATAGGGTACCCGACAACACATCCCACTGGTTAACTACTCATCCCTAATGGTGGAAATTCTAGATCTACTATGATCTTCTACACGACACGCATCACAAACCGACCTTCACACACCTGGTCCACATCCACAAAATCATCCTACCAATAGACATATAAGCCTTATCCTTAAGAAACTCGGGAAAGCACAACACAACTAATCCCAAAGACACTTGGGAAAGCACACCTCACCTATAGACACCTTGACCTCATAAACACACCACAACATGGACAAAAGTCTTGGGCTACCAATTTATATAAAAGGGAGAATAGAATAACCAATAACTCGCCATCCATCACCCCCCATGGATGTTGGGAAAGGACACCCTCCCCCTAAAAATGGGGGTGTTCAGCATGCAGTTCTTAACAAAGGTGGGGTGAGTATAGATATCAGAATAAAATACTTGTATATATAGTTATCAAACACTCTTCCCAAACTATGGTTTTCCAAAAAAACAACCAGACCACACAAAACGATCTTAACCGCTACCCCTACATGCATGCATTTACACCAGAAATAGTCACTTCAAAAGTTTATAAATGAAAGATAGTCCATAAATCTCCCTTACTTAACAACCATTCTATTCAAAATTATTAAGTATTCTCTTTAAGACCACCATCATTATTCAAAGTGATTGTTCTAAACCACACATAAAAACTAAAAAACCAATAACTCATAGTCACACCCAACACATTATCAGCACAACCAATGCACCAACCGATTGCAGTCCCACTGCACAAACACATCCCACTTGACAAACATAACACACCCAGATGTAGTCCCACTGCACAACTAGTTCATCCATTCCACAATAAATACAACTATCTATATAATATTCCATTTCACCACCTTCACCACCCCATACACATAACCACATTCCCAACCACAACACCACACAATTCACACAAAACACTAGGACGAACAAACATACAACCATACCAAATAAGTGAGGTGTATTTATATTTGACCAGTAATCATTCTTTAATTTCACTTTTTAAATTCAAGGGTGGTCACAGAATGGTCAATCTTAGGCAATCCATCTATTTTACCAGTCATCCATGATTAGCTAGATTTTTATATTAGCATCCATTCAACAGAGGATCAGTAACAAGTATAAACCACCACCAGTGTGAAAGAAATTACCACCAATGACTATTATTTTCAGAAGGACTACAACCCATAAAACACATGACATGGATCAAAGTTAAAAGATAAACAACACAAGCATCATAATCATCTTTCCTACCCCTCATTTATTTATAGGGTAATAAAAACCGTTATCTTAACAGGTCTGATTATCTTCATAACATCCTTAAAATTGGTATTCAACAGTATTCAAAGAGTGAGACAATTACCCCCACCCATCATAATACACAATTAAAATATATATGAAGGAATTCCAATATAGAAAAACAATTGTTTAATAACTCCTCTATGTTCCACCACAACACACGTCTCTAGGGGAAGGATATTATCTAGACTCACCAAGGGAAAACATAAACACATTGAGAAGAGAATATCTCATCTTACAAGAGCCAGATAAAATATCAATGGAAGGGAGACGGCTTCAAAGTACTTAGATGCTGAATCGCAAACAAGATTATGCATATTGACTATTTCAATGTTCCCCCTAAACCATAAGAATTTAAGATCTGATTTATATCCATTGAAACGAGTTTAAAATAGATTATATATGATAGGTAACTCATTTAACATGAAATAAAATGTAATAGGGGAGAAACTAGAAAAATTGGAAATGACTCACCGATGGATGAGTCACCAATGCGAGTTACAGATGGATGAGTCACTGATGTGACTCACTGACCCCACTCACCTAAGACAACAACTAATGCGACCCACCGACACCACCCACCGACACCACTCACAGATTTGACTCACTGACACCACTCACTAACGCCTCCCACCGATGCCACCTACCAACCTGACTAACTGAAGACACTCACTGATGCCACTCACCAACTCGACTCATCGATGCCATTCTCTGACGCCACTCACCAACATCATTCATCAACGCCACTCAATGATTCCACTCAATGATTCCACTCAATGAACCCATTAATTGATTCAACTCACTGAATCCACCTACTGATAGAGATTAACTGACACAACCTACCAAAAATGAGTCACCGACACAACCCACCAACGCGAGGTATCGTTCGAAAAACTAGAAAATGGAAAAATCATGAAATGATTTACCATTAACTACCTGATATCTTAAAACAATAGATTTTGACGAAATAATAGAGAGAATAGGTTCATTCCATTACATATAGGTACCAAAGAAACCAGTAATATATGTATTCTAAATACATGAAAAATAGTTTTTTTAGAAAAATACCTAATTTATGTGTAAAAGTAAATTTAAATTAAAAACAAGTATGATGTTGATTTCCGTAAATTTATTTTGTTATATAATAATAAATAAAATATTTTTACATTTATATAAATCCACAACCAAATATTACCTACCAACCATATCATTAAATGAAAAGATCCAAAATTAGTTTTTAATTTCAATAAATTATAACCTATGTTCATAAATGTATATCATGTGTTTCCTAATTCAAAATAATGATTTGAAAATTTATTTAATACTTTATAAATATATTTGTTTCGGAATTTTTTTTATGATTCATTATTACTTTATTACATCATAATAATGTAATAAAAGTGATAGTATTTGTAAAAATGAGTGGTTTACTATTTACCCAAAAAAAACAACAATATTAGAAAAAATTCAAAAATTATACCTAAGATAAATTTCACATGATGAATCCTAGAATTAATTAAATTTTATCAAATTAAATTTCAAAAAAAATTAAATAAAAGTATATAATTCACAGAAAACAATTGAGGGAAAGAAAAATATTTGTTTTAACTAAATTTTTTTATAAAACTATTTATAAAATTAGGATGGATATGAATATATAATATTAATAAATATAAATAATTGGATTGATTTATTTATATGATTACATAGATTTTCAAAACTTATTTCTTGGGGTGTTTATTATTATTTTTTCTTGGATAGGATATAATTGTTTAATATTATTTGGGTTTTCCTCAATCAAGATAATTTTTCTACTAAGTGAAGGGAACCAATCCATCACTAAAATAACATTAAATTTATTTAATGGAATGACAATAAGATTTACTCAAGTAAAATTTCTATAAACCTTATCATGGAATACAATAACGATACCACTTAAATATTTCTTCGATAATAAAATCATCATTGTGGTGATTTAATGATCTTAGAAAACTTCTTATATATAGTAGAGTTACTATTTTCAAAATCCAAAAAGAAATGTAAAACTCCATATTGGAAAGTTAATTTACATTAAATATCATGATCCAATTTTGGAGTACTACATTAAAAGGTATTCATGTTTCCTTTCTATCTTAGAGTTCGATAATACTCATCACATTTTTTAGTCATTATATTAAGCCATTGACTTGGATAATACACACTTTCCATACACATGATACATTTAATTATTAGTGGTACCATAGGACGAACACTGTTTCATTCAATTGTATTAACCAAATTCTTCATTTTTCATCAACTGTATGATGCTCAATAACCTCCTCTTCTATAATTAATGAATCCTATAGTCTACTCGAGTTAATTCTCTTGGTTCTTATTTCCACATATTTGACATATAGAGAATTGGATATTTACTCATTCATAATCTTTGAAGCTTTATCATACATGATTCTAAATACTTATCTTCTTTGGTGTTTTTGGAACATTGAACCTATTCACATTTTCAATCACATATAGTGATAGCTATTTGAGAATAATCATAAATTTTCTCACTCTATCTACCATTCTGATTTTTTTCTCACTGAGTTAATCTATGAATTGACCCTGTCCTCCATGATTCTATCATGTTCCATACATAACTAAAACCAAACTTCTTACATGGATGAATTAATATTAAAAATATGATGTAATTATCATAATCAAACAAATAAAAGTGATCCAACCAAATTTTTTTTACCCCTATCATATTATTGTCCAATTATTGATTTTGTTCAACCTATACCAATTTTACATTAATCTATGTTACATTATGTTGGGTTATTAAATAATTTCCAATATAATACCTAAATGTAACTATGAAAATAATGCAATCATAAAGGTTTATAATGATCATGTAATCAAAAAAATATCCCCTAAATGTTTATATACAGGCGTGCAATCATATTTCAACTCATCATGCATTGGTCCTTTGACTGAGTCAATGGTCAAGTAACCTATTTTAGGGTTAATACCCATAGTTTAATTTTTTTACATAGAAGAATCAACTTTCTAGTATCCAGAGAGAGTTTTATTTTTTTTTTGTAAAAAGAACTACTCAAGAATTTTCTAATAATTCAGTGTAACACCCTTTACATAGACTCATCTTTAGGGTTTTTACTAAGGTTCCCTAACCTTAATAACAAATGAAACTAAAATAATCTCTAAAATTAAAAAACCTTATCTATAATAAAAAATATATTCAAACATTAGATAAACGTAACATTATTTTATATCATTTCTATAAGAAAAAAATTATATCTCAAAAAATACCCTCACAATCCTAAGAAATAAATGTCTGGTGTCCATGAGGACCAATTAAAAAATTAATTTTTCTTTAGAAAACATGTATTTAATTTCTCCATAATTTAAACATTTTGGAATCCCTTTAAGACATCTCACAATATATTCCCATAATAATTCCTTAGGGAAGGGAACCATAAGAAAGTGGTGAGCTTAAATGCCCAGAAATGGAATGTATTTCAACATATCATCAAAGGTTAGATAATAAGAATATTATAAATCATGGGTTGAAAATTAATATCTTATTATATAACATTGAACAATAACAATTATCTATATTTCATGATGGAAGGGAATGTAATCTTAAAAGAATGACATAAAAAAACGAATTTTGAAATAGGAGATAATAAATATATTCCAAGGATAAAAAATAGGTATATAATTTTTTTTTCAAATTTGTATAAAAAATTCTGTTCATAACATTGTGAACATAGATAATCACATCGAGTTCATGTCTATTCTTGTGAACATAGCTTATATGTATCATGTTCACAGATAATCTTGTGAATCTAGTTCATTTGCACCATTTTTATTCTTAATATTTTGGACATACCTAATCTTCATTGTAATCATATTTAATATCTTCACCAAAAAAATATTAATCATATTCAAACTCAACATCATTAACTCTCGAGTTATAAAATCTTAATGTAATATAAAATATTTTAATTTAGTGACAAATTTTTCGATGTTTCATAAAAATGTCCTTAATTTTAAATTTAGTGATTTTTTTCTGTAAATATCACTAATTTATCCACTTTTATTAGGAAATATCTCTAAATTAGTAATATTTCCTTAAAATCTCTAAAATTAGCGACGAATGCTAAAAACATAGCTAAAATAGAGATTTTTTCCAAATATTATCACTAAATTAAGAACATTTCCATAAAACATGGCTAAATTAGCAGTGTTTCTTGAAAAAATGTCATTAAATAAGCAATGTTTTTTGGAAAAAAAGTCCCTAAATTAGATATTTTTCTTGAAAATGTCTTGGAATTAGTGATTTTTCCAAGAAAATATTGCTGAATTAAGGGTATTTCCTAAAAAATATCACTAAATTATAAAAACTTCCTAAAAAATGTTGATCAATTTGTGATATTAATTAAAAAACCATAAATTAGACATTTTTCTAGAAACACATTTCTAAAATTGTGATATTTACAAGAAACATCGCTAAATTAGTGATGTTCCATGAAAAACGTCCAAAAATTTGAGTCGTTTTCAGGAATGGTCTCGAATTTATCAGTGTTATATATATATATATATATAAACAAAAAAACATATTTGTAAATGTATATATAAAACTTTATATTTATATATATAAATATACACCCACACATATATATAAATATATATAGACACATGTTTATAAATAAAAACCCATATATTTTAAATTAAATCACATTTTTCAGAAAACATGGCTATTTTTGTGACATTTTTACCAATGTTTTAAAACATTTCTAATTATATATATAATTATTTATATATATATGTATATTTATGTATGTATATTCATACACATATAAATTTGTACACACATGCACACACACATATATAAACATATATATCTATACATATATATAAACACACACATATATACAAATATATATAAACATATATATAATCATATATACATATATATAATCATATATACATATATATAAACATATATATATAAGAATATATATAAACCTATATATACAATATAAACATAATATATAAACAAATATATCTATAAAATATAAAATATAATCAAATAAATATAATTTATAAACATATAAACATATAGATATATGAATATATATATATATATATATAATATAAACATGTATAACATCATATAAACATGACATATAATGTAAAAAATACAATATATAAAATATAAACTTATATATATATATATATATATTAAATTTTTATATAATGAATTCAATTTTTATATATACATGAAATAATACAATAATATAATTAGAATCTGGATATGTGAGTTGGTAGGGTGCTTTGAGTGAAAGCCCAAAGATTCATTGTTCGATTCTTGTAGGAATATGATTTTTGTCATGCGGGGTGATGGATAGTGTAGGGCGGACATAGAGGTGGTTGGGAAGTGTATCTCTATTCTGTAAGGGGTGCAGGGTCTCATATCTCTCTTTTCCATGAGATAGGTGTAAGAGTTCAATAAAGGTGTGATAAGGTGGGTGTTGAGGGGTTTTGTGGGGTGCGTATTGTCAAAACCAATTTTTTCATTTAAAAAAACTAGAGTTAATTTTTATATATATAATTTTAAAAAATAGAAACATTTTTTAAAAATGTCGGTAAATAAGGAGTGATTTACCAATGTTTCCCAAAAAGCTTCTATAATTAATGGGTTGTGCATTGAATAAATAATAATTTCTATTTATTGTAAAAAACCTTGAGAAGAAAAAAAATGTAGATATAATTTGAAAAAATAAATTATGGATGTTTTTTAAAAACATCGGTAAATGAAGTGTGGTTTACTAATGTTTCTCAAAAATTATAGTGAATTAGGTGTCACTAACTAGCAATGTTTATAAATATTGGTAACTTAGCAAGGTTTATAAACGGTGCTAAAATAATTTATTACCATCACTAAAAAAAGTTGGAAAATGTGATGTGATTTACAGAAATTTCTTGAAAACATCAGAAAATGAGTTGCCTCTAATTACAGATGTTTATAAAAATCAATAATTTATCAACATCTAATTTACATATGTTTTTGAGAAACATAAGTAAATGAATTAGTGATATCTTAAAATTCCATAAATGAAAAAAATGTCATGAATGTACATTTTTTGATAGTGAACACTTTATTAGTGGGTGATATAGTACCCCAACATTCATATCCTTACATATATTTTTTATATGACGCTAATAATTATACATATCATCAAAACCCAAGGGATGTAAATTGGGTTTCATTTTTCAGATCTCAAATAACCCATGGAAAAAATGGTTTTCAAAACACATCTAGAAGGTATAAAAAAATTGACCTCAATATTATAAATGATTGATCGCATATATTCAATAAACCAAATAGATTATATAATATGAAAAATTAGAAGGTGATTTATGGAAAATGACTTCTATATAAATAAATACATTATAGATAAAAAGTATAAAGGTGGTTAAATCATAAAATTGTAATTATAAAATACTTTTAAAACTTTTTTAATAGAATAAGTAATGGTTACTTTGAAATGTCAATTTTTTAAAAGGAGATGTAAAAATAATATAAGAACTTTTACTTTTAGAAAATCTGAAATAATAGTGATTTGAAAAGTCATAATATTTATCAAAATAAATATGTATTGGAAAATAAATCCTTTTATTTTTAATGAATGTAAAAAACCTTTTTAGTATCATGAAGTTACCTTATTGAAACCCACATCATAAAAGAGTAAAAAATATTATTAAAATGATGTGTAGGGGAATGTGAATTTCATCGAAGATATGAAATAATTTAATTTCATTTCATAAAGGATAACATTAGTTTGATGTAAAAAACATGTATATGGAAGAAATGAATTTAAATATATGGGGATTATTCTGGAATTTTTTTTAATGAAGGAATAAGATCATTACAAAGAAGACTTTTGTGTAAAACATGATTTAACAAGGAAAAAAAGATTGAAATAACCCATAATATCATCATAGAGTAGAATAACTCAACCCTGAAAGATCATAATCGAGGTGGAGTGATCATGACTTATCTAAAATATTTTAGTCAAGAAAAAACATTAATTTTATTCCTTAAATGTCGGAAGTTCCATGACCCTTCTAAGAATATTGGGTTTCTCTTAGAGTAATACATGGGAACGAAAGGATTTGGATAATATCTTGTTTTGGGAAAATTTTGAGAGTTAAATTTTATGATAAAGGATGGAAATAATATTTATTTTCATAGAGAATGCTAATGTTTAGAGTGGTCTTAAAGGGGTTGTGGGAGGATAATTTTATGATGATGAGGATGATTTTTTATAAAATATTTCAACATAATATAAAATGTTAAAAATGATAAACATTTCCAATGGAACTAAATATAAAAATTAATTCAGTTTTTTGTGAGATAAGTAAGATAATATCGCAACCACTCTGTTAGAAACACTTTTTGACATGTTTTATTCCCTTTACCTCTTCAATTTCTATTTTTCCATTTAAGTGATTATCATGGTAACTAGTATCTAACAAAGGTAACATAATAATTATTACAAAAATTAAAGTGAACCTTAAAATTTTATTTGCAACTACTGAAAATAAATTTTAAATCCATTTCTTAAGATTCAATTTCTAAATGTTTTTAAATTTTATTTTAATATTATAAATGTATATGGTTTAAAAAATTGAAAAAACAATAAATGACTTCAAAAATATCAATATTAAGTTTGTAAACTATATTCAATATTTTAAAATGTATAATTTATATTATTAAATATATATATTTTAATAAAATCATTGCATAAATTTTGGATACCTATATATACTAATAATATTAGAAAAAAGTGTAGTATTATTAAAAATGGTGTATGGAACTATTCAACTAAAAATATATTTTTTAGAAAAATAAAAAAAAGTATTCCATATATAATATTATCAGTCTAATTCCAATATTTATTTTTATTTTGTTAAATTTAGAATCTAAGATTTTATAAATTTATCTTTTAAATAAAAAAATCAAAATATAAGGAAAACTTCTTTCATTGAAAAAAATACTTTTTAAATATTAAGTGTTCTTAATAATATTTAATTTTAATTTATAATATATAATATATAATTATATTTTTTCAATTATAATAATTTTTTAAAGTGTTCATCGGTTGGTATAAATATACAATTCTAAAAAAAATGGTTCTTAGAAGAAATATGAATATTACTTTTATACTAAATTGACATCAAAACATTCCTAGAAAAGTTATAATTTATATTTTAAAATTTAATTTTACTACTCCACTAATATAAAAAAATTATTTGATTCTATAATATACATCGTACCATGTTTTAATAATATTATTATTTGTATTTATACATATTTATTAAATATCTATACATTTATAAAATTATAATGTCATATTTTTATTTCATTTTGAGTTATATTCTTTTAAATTTTCAACCTAACTGTTGACCTCACCTATTTTGATAATCTCAATCATGTATTCATATGTGTTGAAAATCCCAATTATGTTTTCATTCTCTATGATATTTTTAAGTATCATTGATCTATACTTTAATTCTTTCAAATATGTGATCAAACCAATAATAATTTTTTTAAATAGTCTTTGGAATATGTTAATCCTCATTTATCCATGTTCATACAAGTTATAAATTGATTCTAACACAATCGGATGTGTTCTGCATAAAACAGATAAGTAATCTACCTATAGCTACTGATAAAGAGCTACCAGTACCCAGTCTACCGATAGACTTAGTCTACCGACAGACAGCTACCGATAGACTTAACACAGAGCTACCGATGTGCTTATAAATACAGCTACCGATACAAATATAGAGCTACCGGTGTAAGTATAAATAGCTACCGATGGAATCAGAGTCACCGATGGATGAAGCTACTGACAGACTCACAGCTACCGATACATGCATGGAGCTACCGATGCATGAAGCTACCGACGCATGGAGCTACCGATAAACAAAGTCACTGATACAAGCATGTACCAACCGACGCATAGAGCCATCGATAGAGTCAAAGAAACTAATGACATTGAGCTACCGATGTTCAAGCTACTGATGTTCAAGCTAACGATGTTCAAGCTACCGATGTTCAAGCTACCAATGTTCAAGCTACCGATGTCCAAGCTACCGATGCTGATTACCTACCGATCACTCGACTCACTGTTTGATTTTTTTTATTTCCTATATTTAATCTATCTAATGGTCATATCATACATTTTAATGATTTGTCAAATATCTGATAAAGGTTGTCGGATGTCAGGAACCCGTACCTCGTACCTGCTGAAAAGAAATCTTTTCTGTCCCCTGTTGGGAGATAAATATGAGAAGACTACGCTGCCCAAAATAGAAGTGAACTAGAGAAGCGTGTGGTGGACGAAAGATACCAGAAACATAAGAACAAGAAGAACCAAGCAAGACAGAATCATATATACAATCAAGCCTACTCGAGAAGTGTTTAGTGCAAACAAAAGAATATCGAAGAGCTTCATCGACTACATTCTCACTACCTGCGAACCTGGAGCATACGACACTCAGTTTCTCAAACAGAAACGAGAAGAGGACTCAGACTCACTTCTGATCGAATCCAAAGGAGTCCAGAGCTACACTAAAATCACCAGAACCATCTCTAAACTCTACATCTCTTGTTCTGTGATTTATTATCATTCATTTAGAGCAGTGTGTGTTATCTGCTGTATCAAACACATACACTATCTCCTGTACTCAAATTGAAGGATTCGTAAATCCTTACCAAACTCTTTCATTCTTTCTTTCCCACGAATAACAGTGGTAGAGGTCGTGTGTGACCTGGACAGCTGGTTGCTGTTGTACTGTTTCCTACGAAGAACAGTGGAAGAGGTCTTCTGACCTGGACAGTTGTAAACTGTTGAACCCCGATCCAGGGTGTGGATCATTTTTATATAAACTTTTGAGAGGACTAAGTCTCGTCTTGAGACTGAACCTCTTGGTTACATTTGTTGTGCCATCTCTTTCAAAGTTTTATTCCGCTGCTAATCACTTTAAAACTAATACTGTTTTTAAAGTTACTTTGATAATTAAATTAGCAAGTGTTTATGTTAAGTGTAGATTAGTAAGTTAGTTTCAAAAGATAATCACACTCTCCTGTGTTGATTAACTAGGAATTAATCAATCCCTTGAGAATCTGGAAGAACCTCTACTTTAATATAAATTCACTACAGTTTAATTTATTATTTTATTTGGGGGTCTTTAAGACACTGTTGTAAATACAGAAATTTTTAATTGGTACTCAATTCACCCCCATCTTGAGTAAACCACTCCGACCAACACTTGGTATCAGAGGATTGAAAATACTTTCTAAAAGTACTCTGCTTTTGAACTATGATTTTAGTTGTATTTTAAAGGTCTTAAAATTTCTGTTATATCTAAATTTTTATCTCTTTAAAATTTTCTCATCATGGACAATAGACTTGAGGGTGCTGCTACTAACCGGACACCATTCTTCAATGGAACCAATTATGCTCAGTGGAAACTGAAAATGGAAATTCATCTAGAAAGCATAGGTTTTGATATTTGGACTACTATTGAATCAGAATACAAAATTCCTACTACTGCTAGATCTACTTGGGATGAACCTACAAAGACTACTTACAATAACAACTGTAAAGATATGAATGCTCTGTACTGTGCTCTAGGAGATGAAGAGTTTAATAGAATTTCTGCATGTAAAACTGCATATGAAATTTGGGATACCTTAGCTGTTTCTCATGAAGGAACAACGAATGTTAAAGAAATGAGATTGAACACTTATACTATCAAGTATGATAATTTTAAAATGAAGCCTGACGAACCCATTTGTGACATGTATCTTAGGTTCAATGAAATTGTCAATACAATGATCTCGCTGGGAAAGGATGTCTCATCGAAGGAACAAATTATGAGAATTTTGAGATGTCTACCTGATAGATAGAGAGGCACATCTGTCTCAATCAGAGAATCATGTGACATAGCTGCTCTACCTTTCAAGGAACTAATTGGCAAGCTGATGATGTATGAAGAAGAGCTTAAAGTGAACAAAGAGGAAGAAAATAAACCTGCAAGAAAGTCTGTCGCTTTCAAATCGTCAACTTCAAAGAATAAGGACAAAGAAAAGCTTCAAGCTGTAGTTTAAAGTTCAAGCTGTGAAGATAGTGAAAGTGATTCTGACAGTGATGCTGAGATGGCTCACATTGCTAGAAGATTTAAGAAATTTTATAGGAAAAATAAGTTCTTCAGAAAAACAAATTATAAGGGTAAGTATGATCACCAAGGTAAACGGAAAAAGGATTGGAGGAAGAATGACAAATCAGATGATGTTGTCTGCTATGAGTGCAAGAGAAAAGGACACATTAAAGCCGACTTTCCAAAGCTAAAGTATAAAAAGAAATATGAATATAAGGACAATAAGTTTAAGAAAGCCATGAAGGCTACTTGGAGTGCTTCAGAAGACAGCACAAGTGAAGCTGAATCTTCAGACTCTGATAGGAATCAAGCCAACATGTGTTTTATGACAAACACTTCTCAGGTAACTGCTGAAGCTCCTGCTTTAAATTATTATTATTACTCTGGAGATAATGCAGAATCTGATTCTGAGTCTGGAACAATGTCTAAAAATGAATTGTTTGAGTACTGTGATATGCTGGAAGAGACATGTAATGAACTTAAGGATAAATAAAAGTCATTAAAGAAACAGCATGTTCTCACCACTACAGTTAAAACCGAACTCACTATTGAAAAAGAGAAAAATGCTCAACTGTTAAAAGAAAACACTGAACTGAAACTATCTAATGAGCAACTCAAGAAAGACTTAGAGAAGTTCACCAATGGCAAAAATACACTAACACAGATGATAGGAAACCAAATAGCACCTAAATATACTACTGGTATAGGATACCAACCTGGACAAAGGAAAATTGCCAAAACTAGATTCATTCCTAAATCTGGACAGAATGAAGGTAATTCTGGAACTTCATATGCTTCAACCAGTTATATACATAGCTATGGATCTAATAAAGTTTATCTTTCAAAGCATGTCAATTCTACAAATTATATGAGACCCATTAGACAAATATGGGTACCTAAAGTGTTATTGGCTAACCTGTCTGGACCCAAGAAAATCTGGGTACCAAAATCATCTCCCATCTAAATCTGTTTTGTAGGGAACTTGCTTCAAGAGATCCTGTAAAGAGACCTGGTATTTGGACAGTGGATTTTCAACACATATGTCAGGAGACATCTCTTGTTTCAATATTTTAATAAAAGTTGATGGAGGCTTTGTCACCTTTGGTGATAATTCTAAAGGAAAAATCATCGGCCCAGGCCAGATTGGTAACACTGACTCAGTATTAATTTCTAAAGTTTTATTTGTTGATGGCCTTAAATATAATCTATTAAGTATTTCTCAGTTATGTGATGATGGTTTTCATGTTAAATTTGAAAATGATTCTTGCAAAGTTTTTAATTCTAAGAATGTTTTGGTATTTTCTGCCTTATGAAATGAGAATGTTTATGTTGTTAATCTGAATTCTTTAGCTAAGCAGAATATTACTTGTTTGAATGCTTTTCATAAAGAATCTTGGCTATGGCACAGAAGATTGGGACATTGCAACATTCACTCACTTAGAAAACTATCCAGGAAGAACTTAGTTAGAGACTTACCCAAACTTGAATTCCCAAATGATAAAGTGTGTAACCCCTGTCAAAAGGGAAAACAACACAAAGTTTCTTTTAAATCAAAGAAAGAAGTATCAACTTCTCAACCACATGAGTTGGTTCACATGTATTTGTTTGGACCATCAAGAGTTTCTAGTCTAAATGGGAAGCACTATGTTTATGTTCTTATAGATGATTTTTCTCGATATATTTGGGTATATTTTCTAGCTCACAAAAGTGAAGCTTGTTATTCTTTTGTTAAATATTCCAAGTCTGTAGAGAACCTTAGTGGACTTAAGATTAAGACCCTGAGAAGTGATCATGGTCGTGAGTTTGAAAATCAAGATTTTGAATCTTATTTCTCACACAATGGCTATACTCATAACTTTTCTGCCCCTAGAACACCCCAACAGAATGGTGTAGTAGAAAGAAAAAACAGAACCCTTCAAGAAATTGCTAGAACCATGCTCAATGAATATGACCTGCCTATTTATTTTTGGGCTGAAGCTGTTAATACAGCTTGTTATGTCATTAATAGAGTCTTAATTAGACCTGTTCTTAAGAAAACCCCTTATGAATTGTGGAACAATAGAAAGCCTAAGGTTAATTACTTTAAAGTCTTTGGTTGCAAAGTATTTATTCTGAATACTAAAGATAATCTGGATAAGTTTGTTTCCAAAAGTGATGAAGGAATTTTTCTGGGTTACTCTATTTCAAGTAAAGCCTATAGAGTATTCAATAAGAAAACCAAATGTGTGGAAGAATCTGTTCACATCAAGTTTGATGAAACTGATCCACATGAGCCTAAAACCTCTCTAGAGAATCTTGAAGAAGATTTGTCTATTCTGGACCTTAATGATAAATCTAAAGAACCTGTTATAAAAGCATCCAGTTCTGGACTTTCTCCAGAATCTGCTTCTGTTGAACCCGAACCTATAGATGAACCTGAAATTTCTAGTCCAACCTTTACCAGATCAACGAGGATTCTAAAGAATCATCCTTTAGATGCTGTTGTAGGAAATCAAGATAGAGGAACACAGACTAGAGCTTCTCTAAGAAACCAGGTTGAACATCAAGCCTTTCTTTCACAGCTAGAACCCAAAAATATCAACGATGCTATCAATGATGAATTTTGGGTAATGACTATGCAAGAAGAATTAAATCAGTTTGAAAGAAACAAAGTCTGGGAATTAGTTGACAGACCTAAGGACACCTTAACAATAGGCACAAAATGGGTTTTTAGAAATAAAGTAGATGAATCTGGAAATATAGTTAGAAACAAAGCTAGACTAGTTGCACAAGGATATAGTCAAGAAGAAGGTATAGACTATGAGTAGACTTTTTCACCTGTAGCTAGACTAGAAGCCATTAGGATCTTACTTGCATATGCTACACATCTGGATTTCAAGTTATATCAAATGGATGTCAAAAGTGATTTTCTAAATGGTTTTATAATTGAAGATGTTTTTGTAGAACAACCACCTGGATTTACTAACCCCCATTTTCCAAATCATGTTTTTAAACTTTCTAAAGCTTTGTATGGTTTGAAACAAGCTCCAAGAGCTTGGTATGATAGACTTAGGAATTTCCTTATTTCAAAAGGTTTTACAAAAGGGATCGCTGATCCAACTCTTTTCATTAATAGAATTTCTAAAGATGTTTTAGTTGTACAAATATATGTTGATGATATTATTTTTGGATCTTCTAAACACTCTTTATGTACTAATTTTTCAAAAAGTATGCAAAATGAATTTGAAATGAGCTTAATGGGAGAGCTTAAGTACTTTCTTGGATTTCAAGTATTTAAAAATGAAAATGGTATTATTTTGAATCAAAGTAAATATACAAAGGATCTTTTAAAACGTTTTGGTCTGGATAGTATCAAGGAAAGTGAAACTCCTATGAGTACTACCTGTAAATTGGATGCAGATGAAACTGGGAAGCCAGTTGATCAAACCAATTACAGAGGTATGATTGGTAGTTTACTTTATCTTACTGCTAGTCGACCTGATATTATGTTTAGTGTGTGTATGTGTGCTAGATTTCAAGCTAATCCAAAAGAATCTCATTTGCTTGCTGTTAAAAGAATTTTTAAATATCTCAAACACACGGTTAACTTAGGTTTGTTTTACCCAAAAGGACAATCCTTTGAGTTAATGAGTTATTCAGACGCTGACATTGCTGGTTGTAAGTTAGATAGAAAAAGCACATCAGGAACATGTCATTTGCTTGGAAAATCCTTAGTTTCTTGGTGTAGTAAGAAACAGAACTCAGTTGCATTGTCTACTGCCGAGGCAGAATACATAGCTGCTGGTAGTTGCTGTGCACAAATTCTGTGGATGAAACACACTCTTTTGGACTATGGATATGTTTTTAAACATGTTTCAATCAACTGTGATAACACCAGTGCAATAAACATCTCTAAGAATCCTGTATCTCACTCTAGAACCAAACACATAGATGTAAGACACCATTTCCTAAGAGATCACTATCAAAAAGGTGATATTTCTCTTGAATTTATTGGCACTGAACATCAATTGGCTGATATTTTCACTGAACCTTTAAGTTCGGATAGGCTAAGTTACATAAGGCACGAATTGGGAATGTTTAATCACAACTGGTGTGAAAATTCTCACTGATGTAGAAATTCTCACCGATGTGAAAATTCTCACTGATGTAGAAATTCTCACCGATGTGAAAATTCTCACTGATGTAGAAATTCTCACCGATGTGAAAATTCTCACTGATGTAGAAATTATCACCGATGTGAAAATTCTCACCGATGTGGAAATTCTCACCGACGTGAAAATTCTCACCGATGTACAACTCTCACCGATTTCTTTTTCTCACCGATGATTAACTCACACCGATGCAAAGTTTTTAAACTTCTGTCTGCCGCCAAGAATACGAATCGTTTTATTTTATTTTATTACTCTATTTTAGTCATTTATTTGGAATTCCTAAATGATAAAACTAAGTCTAAGCCACTTCTTACCTCACCGAGCTCAAAATCTCTCACCTTCGAACCTTAGCTCCCAAATCGGCCAAGAACCCTAAACCCGCGATGGAAAAAACTATGCTTCCTATCGTCAGAGATGGAAGAGTAGAACCAAATGCTAAGAAGCAGAATACACAGCATAAAGCTAGTGTTAGTGAAGTCAGAACTAGATCAGGAAGGCGACCAGTGAATCCTCACTTGCAGAATAAAGACATAGTAATCGAGAAGGAACTGTGCGTGGAATGGCTACTGCCTAGCAAATCGTTAGTACTCGAGATTCTGGAGGACCAGAAATGGGTGGATTGTGTCTCGAATAACAATAGCCCATACTACCCGAAGTTGGTAAAACAGTTCTACGAGTTTGTAACCTTCGAGAAATCTGAAAATGAGAATCGGGTAAGCTCTTTTGTAAATGGAAAAGAGATGTCTTTTTCTTCACTAGAGTGGGATGAGAGTCTGAAGGTACCACATGAAGGTGTCTTTGGGTATGTATCAAGAGCAATTCCACCTAGCAGTGACATCTTTGATTATGAAACCGCCTTAAAAGAACTGACTGGTAATGGGAATCAAAGGCAAGTGGTTGCTGCTAAAATGGATGGAGAGAATCGACTGCTTTTCAAGTTTGTTCAGCATGTGTTGATACCGAGGCGAGGAGATTTTGCAAATCTGAGATATCAAGATATCTATCTTCTTCATTTGCTAAGACATGGTGTAGAAATCAATCTGTGCAGATTGTTAATGCTTCAAATGGAAGACATGATTAGACCAAAGTCAAAGACTAATGCTTTGTTCTTTGCCAAGATGATTTCAGTGATGATAAAAGTGAAAGGAATAGCTGAGTCTCAGGATGAGACAGTTGTAGTCAAGAACAATTTTTGCATCACCTCGACTGTTTGTAAGTACATGAAAATTAACTAGAACCCATGGAAAGGAGAATGGGTTAGTGATGATCAAAAGATATATGATAGGTTTAATCTTGTGGATCATCCCTCAAGACCAAAGGATGAGAGAGATCCGAGTCTGGGACCTGATGAAGAGGAACCTGTTTATAGTGATGAAACAGAAGAAGAAGAAGAAGAAACTCCTATGGATGTTGGAGGAGATCCAGACTTGCCCCCAAGTCCTGTTGCAGAATTGGTTTATTCTAGGAAAGGAAAGGTAGAGGAAATTGTGTCTACTTATGAGGAAGACCAGTCTGTACCTCACCAAGAAGAAGAGGAAAAGGAGAATGTATCTGAATCGCCTACTTCTGGTAGTTTAAGTATGAGCCCTTTGATTGGAAGCTCAGCTATTCCTGCTGCTGAAATAGAAAAAGATACAGAAGAAGTTGTACCTGTTTCAGAAAACCTCCTTACTACTGCTGAGATGGAAGTTGTTGTGGAAGATTCTGATGAAGAGAATCCATCACTGAATGCTGTTGTGATACATGAAAATGCACCCATTGAGGGGGAGCATCAATCTGTTCTTGGAAATGTTACAGTAGCTGTTGAGCTTGGAGACTGGGTAGAAGACCCAGGGTTTATAGTCTGTGGATTGGATTATCCGGATTCTGACAATGAGGTGTCTATGAATAGACCGAAGACCAATTATGATCATGCCTCTGAGTTGTTGCCAGATGATGTGTTCAGATTTCATGATTTGAATAAGCTGAAAGAGGACCTCAAAACCAGTTTTGTTTAACAAGTGAAGTTAATGGAAACCTCTCTTTCTTCCTCAATTAATTCAATAATGACTGATTCTGTAGTTAGTTTGGCCTCAGCAAGGGGATCTGCTGCAGTTGTCCCGAATGATTTTGTCTCTAAATCTGATCTTGAATCGATGAAGAATGAGCTGAAAGAATCATTCAGTGCATCAGTTGCTGAGATGAAGCAAAGCTTTTATGAAGAAATGAAAATGTTAGAGAGATCCTTCGAGCTATCTCTGGCTTGTAATTTATCTTCTTTTATGTCTGATCTTATGGAAGAAGTGAAAGAGTGCCAGACTCAGTCTTCAAGAATCGAAGCTGATCTTGAAGCTCTCAAGACCTCAGTTGTTGCTTTAGATTCTTCTATGAGCTCCAAGTCTCAAGCTGACAAGGACCTAGCTTATGTGAAGAGTGTAGTAAGACAGTTTGTCTCAGTGTTTGAAAGTTTCAAAACCTCAGTAAAGGATCATGTTCAATTACAAGACTTTCAAGTTCAAAGCCTAATCAGTGGTTTGTCTAAGAGTTTCAAAGAAACTGTTTCCTTCTCTCTTGGCCCTCTCACATCCAAACTATCAGTTGACCTGAATCAAGTTCGCGCAATGTTGAAGGAGGAGATTGGTTCTATTTCAACCAGTGGCTCTGTGGACTCATCAGAATTGAGCCTAGTGGTGCTTTCTACAAGAGATTCTACTAGAGAAATAATTAAGATTGTTCAAGATTATATGAGAGAATCCTCTGCTTCTCAGGAAGCCATAAAGAGCAAAGTGGACCACTACTTCACCCAAATTTTCACCAAGAATCAACTCGAACACCACTTCAAGCTAATGTTGGAACACATGAAGCTCCCTCCAGTCACTCAATCTTTCAGAGAACAAGTGAGCAAGCTAAGAGAATTGACTCCTTCCTTAGAGAAATTCATGGAGAACAAAGATGATTTCATCTCTGCTATGGAAAGAAGAGGAGGAATTATTATGGATTTTAGAAATCTGTTGCTACCCTTCTTGCATGTTGATGCCAGACCAGTCATCATCCCTCCTGCTTTGCCTGATTCTGCCTCAACTGCTTCCACAGTCCAACTGACTCCTGCTCAAGCTATTAGAAGCCTCACACCAATGATCACCCAAAAATCTTCAACCTACAGGCCTGACTCTGTGTCAGTGGATCAGCCTCCTTTGATCTTTTCTGGCATTCCCAAACCTTCACCTGACTCCTCACCACCCGAGCCCTCTTCTAATCCCAATGGAAAATTTCACGTGGAAGATGTGGATTGATCCAGTGGCCAGGATTTTTGATAGGAATTCCTTTGTTTTTTTTTTGTACATTCTGACTGATCTAATACAGAGGAACTCTTTTTTACTTCTCATGTTTTATTTGTCTCCTATATATGCTTTCCCACTTTTTGATTATCACAAAGGGGGAGAACAATGAGAAGAATAAGGGGGAGAATAATAAGGAGGAGAACAAAATGAGATAATGAGAAATATTTTCAATGGAGAAAAATAACCTTTTTTTTTCATGTTTACCTCTGATACCTTATGTCTATTTAGTACCTTATGATTGTTACCTCTGATAACTTATGTCTATATCATACTATTTCTATTATCTATGATGCTGTTTTCAATGAGAAAATTGAATTCAATATTATACTCTTTACTATTATATATTCAGTATGTTAAATGCCCATATCATAAATTGTGATTATCAAAAAGGGGGAGATTGTTGACCTCACCTGTTTTGATAATCTCAATCATGTATTCATATGTGTTGAAAATCCCAATTATGTTTTCATTCTCTATGATATTTTTAAGTATCATTGATCTATAGTTTAATTCTTTCAAATATGTGATCAAACCAATAATAATTTTTTAAATAGTCTTTGGAAAATGTTAATCCTCATTTATCCATGTTCATACAAGTTATAAATTGATTCTAACACAATCAGATGTGTTCTGCATAAAACAGATAAGTAATCTGCCTATAGCTATTGATAAAGAGCTACCGGTAACCAGTCTACCGATAGAATTAGTCTACCGACAGATAGCTACCGATAGACTTAACACAGAGCTATCGATGTGCTTATAAATACAGCTAATGATACAAATATAGAGCTACCGGTGTAAGTATAAATAGCTACCGATGGAATAAGAGTCACCAATGGACGAAGCTACTGACAAACTCACAGCTACCGATACATGCATGGAGCTACCGATGCATGAAGCTACCGACGCATGGAGCTACCGATAAACAAAGTCACCGATACAAGCATGTACCAACCGACGCATAGAGCCATCGATAGAGTCAAAGAAACTAATGACATTGAGCTACCGATGTTCAAGCTACTGATGTTCAAGCTACCGATGTTCAAGCTACCGATGTTCAAGCTACCGATGTTCAAGCTACCGATGTCCAAGCTACCGATGCTGATTACCTACCGATCACTCGACTCACTGTTTGAATTTCTTTATTTCCTATATTTAATCTATCTAACGGTCATATCATACATTTTAATGATTTGTCAAATATCTGATAAAGGTTGTCGGATGTCAGGAACCCGTACCTCGTACCTGCTGAAAAGAAATCTTTTCTGTCCCCTGTTGGGAGATAAATACGAGAAGACTACGCTTCCCAAAATAGAAGTGAACTAGAGAAGCGTGTGGTGGACGAAAGATACCAGAAACATAAGAACAAGAAGAACCAAGCAAGACAGAATCATATATACAATCAAGCCTACTCGAGAAGTGTTCAGTGCATACAAAAGAATATCTAAGAGCTTCATCGACTACATTCTCACTACCTGCGAACCTGGAGCATACGACACTCTGTTTCTCAAACAGAAACGAGAAGAGGACTCAGACTCTCTTCTGATCGAATCCAAAGGAGTCCAGAGCTACACTGAAATCACCAGAACCATCTCTAAACTCTACATCTCTTGTTCTGTGATTTATTATCATTCATTTCGAGCAGTGTGTGTTATCTGCTGTATCTAACACATACACTGTCTCCTGTACTCAAACTGAATGATTCATAAATCCTTACCAAACTCTTTCATTCTTTATTTCCCACGAATAACAGTGGTAGAGGTCGTGTGTGACCTGGACAGCTGGTTGCTGTTGTACTGTTTCCCACGAAGAACAGTGGTAGAGGGCTTGTGACCTGGACAGTTGTAAACTGTTGAACCCCGATCCAGGGTGTGGATCATTTTTATATAAACTTTTGAGAGGACTATGTCTCGGCTTGAGACTGAACTTCTTGGTTACATTTGTTGTGCCATCTCTTTCAAAGTTTTATTCCACTGCTAATCACTTTAAAACTAATACTGTTTTTAAAGTTACTTTGATAATTAAATTAGCAAGTGTTTATGTTAAGTGTAGATTAGTAAGTTAGTTTCAAAAGATAATCACACACTCCTGTGTTGATTAACTGGGAATTAATCAATCCCTCGAGAATCTGGCAGAACCTCTACTTTAATATAAATTCACTACAGTTTAGTTTATTATTTTATTTGGGGGACTTTAAGACACTGTTTTAAATACAGAAATTTTTAATTGGTACTCAATTCACCCCCCTCTTGAGTAAACCACTCCGACCAACACTAACCATTGAAATCATTAGTATTCCTCTAGGATATATGTCCAATGGAAATATTTTCAATGACCATAGTTATAATTACCATATTTCATATGACTATATTTTCCACCCCCTGATTTCATTTCAATGTATATATAACGTTACTAAATTTTTCCACTCATACTTTCCATTTGAATGGTTTGATTTTAGATCTCACAAAATTCATTTTCCATTCATGGTATTATTTATTATTATTTTTTTATACTAATCGTGATTGTTAAAGGTGAAGTTGGTCATGGTATATTCTAGTTATATAAATTTTATTCTCTTCACTTTTTTTATCCTTTTAATTATTAAATTTTTAATATATGTAATCATCTATAATGTGTAATAATTAGTTTCATTTTCTTTTGTTTTCACATTGTACTGTGAAAGATTAAAGTATTTGATAGTTTTTCCCCTATCTTGTATGCATTTTAACCTAAAATATTTCAATTAATTTAAAAAATATATAAAAAATAGTTTACATTTACATATAGGTAACACCCTAAGCCTTTATGATATATTTACTTGTAAATAAATTCAAGCACTTCGACAGTATGGGATACACACAACCTCGACCCCCAAATATAGAAGGTGGACTTTATATATTAATAAACTATAATAAAATGAAAATTTTAATATATCATGTAAAAAATTATAACTTTTAAGTATGAATATCAATTTTTATCTTATATGGTCAAAATAATCTTATAAGGAATTTTTGAAATTTTCTATTAGAAATAATATTTTTGGAATTATCGAAAATGTAGTATTTAACTATTAATACTTTTATTTATAATAATTTCTTATAATATTTATAATTAAAACATTATTTAATATAAATTTCTTAACAAAAAAAAGTTATAAAGTAATAAGATTTTATTTGATCTCATATGTGACACACAACACTGAGTTTAAACATCACATGAAATATATTTCATTAAATTTAATCTCTCTGATACTTTATAGAAAACAAAATCCTTAGTTTAAATGAACTATAATATGGTATAAAATTATCAACTAGAATATAAATTTGTGGGTAGAATCATTATTAAATAATTATTTAAAATATGGTTATCCATTTATTAAAAATAAAACAATTACTGTTCAGAAGAAAAAGAAGTGTTTTCGGAAAAACTATATTTTTCTTAAATGACAGATTCATCTTTCTTTGCAAACATAATATACATTTTTTTACAGATTTTATAAATAATATTTGATAAAATGAAATTAATTTTTTAAATAATAATAAAAAAATTATCTTAGGGGAAGTTTTTGAATTTTTCTAAAATGTTTCATTTTTTACGAATAGTGAAAAATACATAATTCTAATTGAAAAATTCAATTTCATTTAAATTATTTATAATCAAAAATTATATTTTTATTTTAGTTAAATATTAATTAGTTAATATATATATATATTAATAAAATTAAGTTCATCTTAATCATTTTTATATTGAATATTTTTATAAAATGATGTTAAACTTTTGAACATTTTTTATTTGAAAACTGTTTTATCGTCACATCTATGAGATTAATTTTTGATTAAATTCATAAACTTGTATGAATGGAACTTTTAAGAATGGATTACATATTTTTAATCATAATAATTTATTTTATTTATTAATTTCTATATATTTTTTTGGAAAAAATTAATATGGAAAACATTAAAAACTATTTTCCACATTTAAGGTAACAATGGATTTACGGTGGGGTTATAGTTGAAATAGAATGTGTAAAATGACTTAAAAACCTTTATAAAATCAATTTTATGGATATATTTCTAACCTATAATTTCTATTGTTATATTATACTTCATTACGAACACTTTTTACATGTGAAAAATATGGGTCCACATTTTTAAAAAAAATAACAAGTGTTCCACTCACCTCATTTATAAAAGAACACACAATATCCACTCTTCATAACACCTTTAAACAAATATTTATTAGACAATAACTAAAAAAATAACATAAAAATTTACAAAACCTCATCATATATACCTTATTTTTTGTATAAATATAACCTATGAAGTCTTTGGGGGAAATATAATGAGGTTACCTGAAGAATATGCAACATTCTTCGATGAGGTTTTTTATTTTATTTCTAATTCAACCCCTTAAAATTATTATTAAAACATGATTATATAGTAAAATAAATTTATTCAATATATTTTTTGTTTTTTTGTTTTATTTAAATATTTAAACAATCCACACTTCCATTGAATGAGTTACGAAATCATCATTCATGTGTACGAAGGAGTACCACCACATGAACTAATGTCATTCATTTTTTCAATTCAACCTATCAAAGTTAGGTATTATGATGAATATAAAGTATATATATAACATTAATCACTAAATTATACATATTGCGTCATTATATTATATATACCTTTCATTATTTCTATTCATTATGCAATACTATAACATTGTTTCTCAATACGGAGGACTACCACCTTGTGAATCGATGTGATTCTTTTTCACTAACACTTTAAATGTAAAGTAATGAGAATAAGGTTAAAAAAAATTTGTGATATAAATAAAATAATTATCATATTCATGACATATTTATCAGTATGAAAATATAATATATCCTTTTATTTATTATAATGAAAAATGATTACATCGTTTGTATATGTGTGGACTACCATCCTTATGAAGTGATGTCGTTATCTTTTCATCACTACACCACATTGATGATATATATAAGTATATTTAAAGATATAATATGGCATATATAATGTTATTATAATTACAGAAATAAAAAATATTACTCACCTTCTTTCCAAAATGATCAACGGAAAATTGAAGCATTAGTCGTGTCTATGTACGACCTACTGTCTCCATGATCATTACATACTTCATTTCTCAAAACAAAATATGATGATTCAGATAAAAATTATAATTTATATATAAATTTAATAATTATTTCTTTATTATTATTCTTTATATGATTTATATCTATAATATTCAAAAGGACTGCAATGTTTATAACGAAGTACAAATGAGAAAACAGGGTAATTAACACTAGAAAAAAAATGAAAAAAATGAATGATTATTAATGAAATATTGATAAGATTTTATAAAAGTATCATATATGATATTATAAATATTAAAATTGTTCTATAATAAGTTAATAAATTGTTTTAGACCAATATAAAAGAGGTTAAATCATGTTTAACACAAATGAAGAATGATGTAAGGGACATCATATAAATTTCTATTAATTGAGGCATAATGTAATGTTATGCATTTAATTTAGTTTATATGGTGCATAAATTTTCCCTTTAATGTGTTATATCATGATTAGTTCATAATTAATTTTATTTTATGTTTTAATTTAAATTATTTCATCCAATGGGAATTGACTTAAATTTTTCCTTATTGTAATTAATTTCATAACTCAATTTCTTTTCATTGGGTTATATTACTTCTTCATTTTCAGGGATATTCATATATTATGTGTGTAATGACGTTGAATACATGTTTTTTATTTAATTTTTTTTTCATGTGGGCTTATATTGGAAATAAAAAATTGATTCATCAGTTAATTCCTACTTCAATGTTGTGATCATCGTAAGGGTTTATTTTAAAATCTCATTCTAATCAAGATTGTTTATTTTTGAATTTCAGTTAAAGGAAATTATTTGAAAATTTTATAATAAACCAATTTAACATTCTTATTTTCATGTTTTTATGATATTTTCATGTAATATTACTACTTTATCTACTATTTGGTAATTAAAATAATTGATCATTTTGTTTTATTAAAATCTAAAATCATTTCTCTTTTCCATAGAAAATTTATTTTTTCCTAAACGATGTTTTATAAAAATATTTTTAACATTCTACAAATGATTTTTGAAATATATATTAAACAACTTATACATTTTTTAAAATGTTATGAAAAAATAATCTTCATGTCTCTTAAAAAAGGCTTTTTCATGTACTTAAAATGTGAAATAAATCATTTTTTTAACATTCTCGGCATGTATGGAATATCTAGCCTTCATGACCAATCAGTTTTTAAAACATAATTTACAATATTCAGGGTTATTATAAATGAAAATTATTTTCAATTTTTTTTGATATTTTTGTTTTAAAATAATACTTTCAAAATGAAAAGGATGATTTCCTCAATTTTTTGTAAATACATTTTATGTTATTTCAATTTATCAATAAAAAAACCCTTCATTGTTAATCTTAAGGTTATATGTTATATTTATACCATCCTTATTATTTTTATGGATGTATTATTATAATTTTGACAAGGGAAACTGTTAACATTCACTTTATTGATTAATTTTTGTAATAATTAACTTTCCTTTGAAATAATCTCTTTCCTATGATCATTGATCATTAAATATACCCCAAATATCCATATTATTTATCAAGGGTATATTAATTTCATAAATCAAATATAATTTTTATATACTATAGTCTAAATTGAATGTTATTTTTTTATATTTCATAATATTTATAAATACATATTCTTTACCGAAAATCAATATTTTATGATAATAAATATTGATTCATGAATTAAATCGATCATTCAATACGTGAGGAATGATTTGGACATGTAGTATCATATGGGGTCCAGTTTTATATAGCCCTTATTTTATTTTTGTGGGTATCATGATAAAAACTAGCAAGATAATATTAAATTGGTTTTACCTATAGTTTTAAACCATCTTGTGAATGGTCTTGATGGTAGAGGTATCATGTTCCTAAGACATGACACCCAATAATTAAGAATTTACTTCATTAAAAAATTAGGTGTTGTTATCCATGAAATTTCTACAATGATAATATATCTAGATGAATTTAATTATCATTTTATTTATTTAAATTTTCATGTGTGTTCATCTATTTACCTTTCCATATTGATTATGCATTGTCCAGTTATTTAAATGAAATTTTTGTTTAGTTATTTACTTTTCTATGTTGATTATGATTATTGGTACATGGAATTTTCCACTGTATTTGACCCGTATAAGGAATTTGGTATCAACCATATTATATTTCCTTTACTAGGAATCCATGATCTATGCTAGGAATAATATCCAAGGATATTCTTAATGAAATAATGATATTCTCAAATAAAAATTATGTTGTAATTTATTTTCTAATGGAATGAAAAACATAACTATATATATAGTTTACTGAGACTAGTAAACTATTCAGTCTTTAGGGATACAATTACTTGTATCTTATTTTAATGTAATAAAGTAAGAAAATGGTTTGGGTTACTGGATTTGGGGTCATCATAGTTGGTCTTAGAGGAAATTTAGTAGAATCCTTGGGAACTATATTTAGGAAAAAAAATATCAGGGGTAAAAACCATATGATATACTTTCAGACTATTCATAGATGAACATCCTAAATCATTAGAAAGGTTGATATTATGTTTTCGTTATAGGAAATTCATCCCTATATGGATACTATAATTTTAAGTGGTTCGAAATTAGATGTACCTGGGGCTAATAACATAAAAAAGGGTGCATTGGGCTTGACCCAATCATCACCTGGTTCATGAAAATGGGGCTTAATGTGCATTTGGCTTTATAATCCCAAGTTATATTCATAGGATAATTTAAATTTTATTTACTAACCATTTTAAGGATATGAATAGATTATAAAAATTAATGGCCTATGATAATACGAATTTGTATTAGATTAAAATTATGGTGTCAGAAAGGATTTAGAAAAGATTTTATGTGTGAAAAATAAAGGGAATAAACTAATAATTTTCCAAGGAAAAATTAAGAGTATGATGGAAGTAATTAAATACCATCCTTGGGTTCTATTTATAATTTTTGTCCTAAATATAGGGAACCAAGGAATTATCTAATTCAATTAACTCTTTTAAAGGTTAAGAATTAGAACAAGGATAGATATAAATTGAAATAAAATGGATTAAGTATTTCTATATTGGTATTATGGAATTAAATTGCTTAATTATTTACCAATGGTATTTTTTTCATAAGAATCACAAAACATTTAAGGATTGTGTAAAATTTTAGAGGTATATATGTCTTCATTAACTTAGTAATTAAGGATACCATCATGGGTTTATTATTTGAAGATTTATCAAAAGTTTAACATCTAAAATAAAACATTTTATTTTTTATATGATGGGATTATTCAATGATTAGGGATATTTTGGTCGAAATTTATTGTAATAAAACTCATAGGTTTATTATATGTTTTAGTGAAAAAATTATTTGAGGAATATGGCCTTTATTTTTTATAGACACAATTCTTAAGGTATTTATAAAAATTAGGGTTAATATGATCCTCAATTACATTTTAATAATAGTTAAATACAATTATTAGACTTTATCCAAAAAATTAGTTTTATTGAAAGAAATAATAAAAATTTTATTTAATGATTTTTCTTCAAGGATGTTCAATATTTGTTTTGGGAATGTTATAGGAATTATATTATTTTAGTATTTGAAAATGGAAAACGAAATTTTGGGGGATAACCAATCATGTCTATCATGTTCTTGGGGCTTAAACAAACAAATGAAAAACGATAACGGTTTAATACCTACCACTGGCCAACAAAATGTTCTTGTAAATATTTTATTGTTTTTATTTAAATGGGTTTATGAAAAAATATTAATGATGAAAAAATGGTGTTACTATTAAGGCATAGAGATTAACATAATATATTGTTTTACTTGTGAAAATAATATTGGTTTTTGGAAAATGGTTGGAGACATACAAAAAGATTTTTCACTATACTATAGATATTACAATCCATTAAAAGTTAATTTTAGAGTTTGATGTATAAAAAATCATTTTTGTGTATTCAATTCTTATAGTAAGAGATTAATTGGAATAACCTAATCATAACCAAATGATGTAATTGTTCTTATAAAAAATAAATGTTTCATATAAGTATATTTCATCATATTCTTAGATAGTAAAAGAATTTTTCATCTTCCATGTAAGGTTATTGAAAGAAATAAGATCCCATTAACATCATATCCAATTAATCAAATTGACTTTAAAATAATTACAAATTCATGGTTTTATGGTGCTTAAATTTTCATTTATCATTAACGTTCTTCTAATATATGACCTCCATTAATCACTATAATTATTTATCAATTTATTCTATTCATAGATTCACATGGAACCAATGTTATCCTACTTGGAATCATATTACTGTATTATTATAGAATACCATTTTATTTCTATTTCACTTTTATTAAGAATATGTTTAATTAACCCATTTTACAATGTGGGTTTTCAAAAAAGGAATTTTCAAATGTCAGACCCTTATTTTCTGATAGCTAGATAAAATTATAACGTTGAAATTTATTTAATGTGGGAATATTGTTACACTCTGAAATTATTATAGAATAACATTTTATTTGATAGAATATGTGATGCACAACACGGACCCAAAAAATATATTTCTCTAATTTTTATCTCTTTGATAGCTTACAGAACACACAACCCCAAGTCTAAATGAATCTTGATATGATATACCATTATACCCTTGATATTAAATTTCCTGGTATTAATATTAATAAATAAATTAAAAAAATAATAGTTATCATTATATTATAATTAAAACAATAATTATTGAGAAGAAAATAAAATCTTTTATAAAAATTTTTTCCCCAAAAGATAGTTTAATCACACTTTTCACACAAAAATTTAAATTATTTTTTATTAATTTAAGAAACTTTATTTGATAATATGAAAATATTTAGGTAAATAATCATATTTAAATTAACTTATAGTGTGTTATTTAGTTTTCCCTAAGAAATTTCCCTTTTTGATGAATAGTGATAAATATCAGATTTTAATAAAAAACAATATTTTCCTTTAAATTAATTTAAATGATAATTTATATTTTCAATTGGGTTTAAAGTAATTTTTTTTAAATTATATAACTATTAATAAAACATAGTAAATTATAGTAATTTTCATTTTTAATTTTTTATAACTAATTTTTATTATTTTTAACATTTTCTCATTGAAAACTCAATTTCTCATCACGTCTATGAGATTTATTTTAAAATAATTTGTTTCAATTCAGTGGATTTAATTTGGAAAAATTGATTCCATATTTAGAATCAAAATAATTTATATTATTTAAAATTTTCAACTTAATTTATTTCCTTAATGATTAATGTAAATAATAAAAATTATTTACTGGGATCAAGGTAAAATAGATTTACCTCGGTTAAACTGAAATGATAAGTGTTAAAATGACTTGAAAAATTATCTAAAATAAATTTTATTTCAATATTTAACCTTAAAATCACTAAATATTGATAATAATCTATTTAGGACCCATAAAACATGTGAAAAACATTGTTAATCCTTTTTCTTTTCAAAAGATAATAGTCTTCCACTCACCTCACTTATAAAAGCCCACCCACTCTCCTCTCTCCTTCACTCATTAAAAACATTTGTTTAGAAAATACCTTCCCAAATGAATTCCAAAAAACCCAAACCTCTAATCACATAATGGGGTTTTAAGGTATAAATAAAACCTTAGAAGACCTTTGTACAATCCTCATTAGGTTACTTGAAGAAGTGGTTACGTTCTCTAAGGACTGTTTTTATTTTATTTCTTCCTCCATCGACTTAAATTATTTTTAAACCCTAATAATAAAATAAAAAATGCAACATAAATATAGTGATATGTTTCTAAGTAATTCTAGTAACCTAAAAACATCACCACTTCCATTAAATGGGTTAAAAATCATAAATTCATGTGTAAGGAGGATTACCACCTCACGAACCGATGCCATTCATTTTTTCATTACCACATCTCGCAGTTGAGTATGTTGATAGATATAAAGTTTATATATGATATTAATGAAATAATTATATCAATTGGGAAATTTTATCATATATGAATTTTTAAATTTTCATTCTATTGGGTATACAATAATGTCTCTCATGCGTACGACAGACTACCGGATTACGAAGCAATGTGATTCATTTTTCACTCACTTTTTACATGGAAGGTAATATGGATAATGTTAATTAATATATGTGGTATAAAAGACATAATTATTATATTAAGGAAATATTTAACTTTATAAAAACATAATATATTTTTTATTTCTTACACTGAAAAATGATAATGTTGTTTGTGTATGTGTGGACTATGACTTTCCGAAGAGATGTGACTCTCCTTTAATCACCACACTACATGGATGTTATATATAAGTATATGATGGTAAATAATATGGTATATATGATATTAATATCATCATTTAAATATAAAATATTACTCATATTCTTTCTGTACTGATCATTGGAAATTTGAAATGTTACTCGTGCATACGTACGACCTACCATCTCCATGATCGTAACATATTTAATTTTTCAAAACCATCATTCATTGTTAGTATCAGTAGTATAACTGATGTATATATACTATAATTATTTTATTCTTATTATTTTATATATTATAAATCCATATAATATTCACAAGAACTGTAACATTCTCAACAAATAATGAATGATAAAATAAGGCAATTAACACCCAAAACATTGAAATAATGAATGATTAATAAAAAAAGGGATAATATCTTATAAAAGGATCATATATGATATTATGAATATTTAAATAGTTCCATAATAATTTAATAACATATATAAAACTAACAAACAAGAGGATAAATCACATTCAACCAAAATAATTTGGGAGTTAATGGACTTCATCTCAATTTTAATTCATTGATGCATATTGTAATGTTATGAACCTAATTTGTTTTATATGGTGTATATACAACCCATTTGACTTATAATATCATGATCAATTCATAAATCCTGATATTTTAGGCTTTCAATAAATTTATATCATCCATTAATAATTGACTCAAATGTTTCGTAGTGGCGAATTATTTTACTACTAAATTTCATTTCATTGGATTATATAACTTCTTTTATGTCACTGATATTATAAGTTTATGTGTGTAAATAATTTTTACTATATATTTTTTTATTTAATTTTTTTATGATGATTTACAATTGATACAAATATTCAATTCATAGGTAAATTCTCAGTTCAACTTTATGATCATCGTAGGGGTTTATTTATCCCGAATGGCCCGAAAGACTTATTTTTTTATTTTTATTATGGATAATCCCACTTTTAAGGGTTGAAGGGGAACCCATACATGCCCCGTAGGCCCAAGGCCCGACAAACCCACAATACATGACCCAAAGGCCCAGAGGCATAACATGCCCAATACATGACCCGTAGGCCCAGCCCACTTAAATTGCCCCTCCCTAACTTTCTGCATCAATGATCCCATATTTATTCATGATATTTTCATTTAATAATAAAATTTTTTCTATACTTTTGTACTTAAAATAATTGAGAATATTTTTATGATGATCCAACCTCATTTATCTCTTCGATAAGAATTTGTTTTTCCTCCAAAACCCTATTTTTAAAAAAAATATCAAAATATTTTATAACCTTTCAGAAATTATTTATTTCATAATTTTTTTCCTTTTTGACTTTTAACAAATTTTTTAATAAGTAAGATTCATGTTTCTTTCAAAACAAGGCTTGTTTTTCTTTTGCTAAAAAAGTGGAATGAATATTTTTTTAACATACACAGTATTCATGTACTATATTACTGTCATGAAAATTAAATGTTTTAAAAAATAATTTATATTATTTAAATAATATTTTCAAAGAAATTATTTTAATTTTATTTTGAAATTTTATTTAAAAAAAAATTTCAAAATAACATGGAAATTTTCTTAAAGAATGTATTCTTGATCTTTTAATGGTATTTTTAATCATCAAGGATACCAACCCTTAATTATTACTCCAATGAATATATGATGTATTAATACAATCATTATTCTGTCTATGGCCAGTTTATGGTCAAAATAACTAGCGATAATATTGACATCTATTTCCTTGATTCATTTTGGTAGTTATTAACACTCCCTTGAAATATGAAATTTCTTCTGACTATCAGAAATTAAATTTCCTCTAAATAACAATATTATTTATCATGGATAAGTTAATTTATTAAATTGTATATCATTTTTATATAAAATTATTTAATTTTATTATTATTTCAATATATGGGGAAATTCTTTTAAATCCTTATTCGTTACTCAATATAGAAATTTGTTCATTTGGAAAATTGATTCATGAGTTAAATAAATCATTTGATATGTGATGAATTCTTTAGGCCTATAGTGATGGGCGGTCACCAGAATTATATAACCCATTGATGAAGTGATGCATCTCATGATACAAATCAGTAAGCTTGACTTAAAGTAGTTTTTACTGATAGTTTTAAACCATCTTGTTAATGGTCTGGATGGTAGGTGTACTGTGTGAATAAAACATGATGTACAATAATTACAAATTTAATTCATTATGAATTTAGTTATTCTTATAATTGATATTTCCACAATGATATTATATTTTTATTCATTTTTTCTCAATTTACTTGTTTAAATTTAATTTGTGTTTAGTTAATTACCTTTCCAAATCGATTATGCATTATCTAGTTATTTAAATGGAGTTTATGTTTAGTTATCTACCTTTCCATGTTGATTATGCTTATTTATTTGTGATATCTTTCAATTTACTTAACCCTTACTGATTTTTTTGTCACAAACTTATATTTTTTCCATTTCTTATGAATCCATTAAGATTAATTTGAAGGATTTGTATGGATATGATAGAGGAAATAATGATATTACTGAAAACAATTATCACAAATAGAAATTTCACATATAGCCACAATCAAAACCTGTGGATATAACTTATAACCGCAGTTCAATTAGGACCTGGAACCTATTGGTGGGGATATAGGTCAAATCTATAGCCATGGTCTCAAAGGAGATTACCATAGTATTCCACCATAGAAATAGAATCTATAGGCATGGTTCTTAAAATTGGACTATATCCCTCCACTGTAGAATAGGATATAACAACGGTTTGAAGGGATACTTCCATGATTTTTCACCATAGAAATAGAGTCTATAGATACCATTCTTGAAAATGTGGATGTTGAAATTTAACATAAAATGACACCGGTGGGAATCGAACACTGACCCTTCTCTATATGTACTCTAGTGCTTAACTGCTATGCTATGAACTTTTATTGGTATATATATATGTATGTATATATATATATATTATATTTAAATATTTTTAACAACTTTTGATATAAAAGTGAAACTATGGCCGTATCCACTACATAGAGAACCTATATCCAAAATTTTATAAAATTGTGGCTATAACCAATCCACAGTGTCACTATAGCCATTGTTTTTGAAAATTGTGGCTATAGGTATGGGCTATAGCCATGGTTTTATAAAGAAGTGACTATAGAAAATCAAAGGGGATCCTATAGCGGTGATTATTTAAAACTGTGGCTATATGTATAGGTTATAGCCCCAATTTTTTCAAATTGTGGCTATAGGTTTTCCCACCTTCTTCCCACAGGAAATTTTATTTTCTAAGGAATTATATGACCACAGTATTAGAGAACCATGGCTATAAACTCCACTTATAGCTACAATTTTAGAGAACTGAGGCTGTATCCAATAACTAATGACCTATAGCCACTATTTTCTAAAAAACATGGAAATAGTGTTATTTCCTAGTATAGTATGTTGCAATTTGTGTTTTTAAATGTAATGCAAGACTCAAGTGTGTCTCAAATTTACCAAGACTAATTTACTATTCAATCCTTCAAGACAATATTCCTTATATCTTATACCAATGTAAAAATGTAAGACACCTACTCTGGGTTACTGGTATTAGGGACATTAAAAATTTCATAAAAATAAATATAAGAACACATGGTAAGAAATAGTAATATTTTTAATAATATAGTTTATTTTTCCAGAAACCATTTTTTTAAAAAGCACAATGTCTATCTATTTTAATAAATTAAAATAAACATTAATGTTGAATGTTTTATATTAAATTTTGAAATTATAAATGTATCTATATAAATTTAAATACATATAAAAATGACTACTATAAATATAGTTAATAGAAGAATGTTATGTGATTAGATAATTCATTTCTTGAAAATATATTTTTTGAAATAAATTATAGTGTTTTAGATTAAAGGTTTTCTACATGTATCATATGTATTTGATAATATTTATTCAATATTTTTGATAGTCATCATTATTACAATGTAATATGGTTAGATTTATTTTTTCACAGTGTTCAGAAATAGAATTAAAAATTAATTACGCCCGTTAAGGTTAAAACAAGGATATGAGTGTTACATGTTCTTTTGTTAAAATTAATTTTATAGACAGATAGAATTTTTAATGGATAAATTGGATTAAAAATATAGAGTTAGTGGTTCCAAATTATCTAATAAGAATAATTTTATTTTAGACTAAAAGGATTAATTATCTTGGCTAAAAACTAGTTACAGTGATGAAAACAAAATTGGTAAATGTAAACTTAGAGGACAGGGTAAGAACATGTTTAAGACATGTTTATTTAAATGTAGTGGGGGATATGGACCAACCATAACATTACTCTTATCCATTATTATTTTTTCAACTTAGGAGGAAAATGGGTTGAGAGTGACTATCACAAACCATCGTAATGGGGCCCATGCCATAACATCCCCAGGACCACCTCTAATAGGAGACATGATGATGACTAGTGATGAGTGAGAATATCACACTCATGGGGGGGCCTTAGAATAGTGTACCTATACACAAATACACATCTCCAAGACCATACAATACTTAAATTTTAAACAACTTATAACCATGGATGTATACATCTAAAATATCACCATTAGAGTATGAAAACAACTACTAAATGAAAAGGGAAAAATATAAGCCCACCTAATAGAATCTAAGAATAAGTCCAACCTGAAAAACATTAAAGAGGACTACTACTTTGGTAACTCCACAAACACACCTCAGTTTTTATGTCTCATTATGCTCTGTCTCATCCTAGTCCCTATAAGAATCCATGAAAGGGTCAGTTGTCTTCATAATACATGACATGTGTGGGAAAGGACCATGCATGGGTGAGTATGAAAATACCCAGTAGAAAACCAAAAAATCACTAATCATGTAACATCAACAATAATAGTTATATCATCATAGGGATATTTCAATAACATACTTAATAATAATATTCAGATATAACCAAAATAAACATACAGTCTCAAGGAAATATCAAAACTGTAAATGTGTCCTAGGATTCCTACTCGAGGGTTCTATTTAAAACTTATCCAGAAAAACACATTCCACGAGTAAGATAGTAGTGATGGTTTCCATCTAAAATGTAATTCTCATTTGGTCTCTCTATAAGAAGTACAAACTAGATGACTGTAGATATTATTTACATAGAATGGTGATCACTCCCATAGCCATGGGGTATAAAAACAACATATTCTAGATTAACCTTCTAATTAAGGGAATAATTCCCATGTCATGTTGATCAATCAAATACCAACAACCCCACATAGCGAAATGACGATGATATAGGATCTCAATTAATGTATCATGAAGGGATTCTAAAAACTCTACACAAACCTAAATTTCCTCAGAGGGGATTTCAATCCTATGCATTCTAGATGACTCCATAACAAACCCTTAGGGAAAGGATCGAGGGAATTTACCCTATCTAACCTCATCTAAGTGTAATATTAAAAGATTAATAAGCATTACTTAAATAATTAAATGATGTGTAAAATGATTACGTGGAATATACCATTGAAACCAGGTCCTACCCATGGTACCTAACTCTTTCCAATGTATGTGTCTGAGTACAAGGCATGTCTGAACACATATACATCAGACTGTGTCTATATATGGATAACCCCATATTTTCCTAAGTAATTGGAGTTTCCAAGCCGGTGTACTCTTGGCCAGGTCGATGTAAACATAGTGGTAGACACCAAGATTCCATGGAGGATTCACATGGCATGTGATAGCTATCACATGCTGTTTAAAATTTATTTTCTCAAAGAAACACTAACACCGTATAGGGGTTCCCACATAGCGTGAAACTAAATAGTACACATTATGTAATCAAGGATTTCAGAAAGTGGATGGGTTATTATCCACATATTCCCACAATTCCATCACCTCTATTTATACCACTGATCTCATCAAGAAATGGATATGGTCTTACCAAGAATCACCATTATCTTATCACTAAAAACCATTCTTTAATATACTCATAAATCAACTAATGATCTACATCATCATCTAACACTTGGAACATAAATAATGGGTATCCCCAAGTCCATATCTGATCGATCGTCCATCATCGTAGCTCGATTCTCTTATCAAACCGAACACAGATATTTGGTATTAATAAATTGTTCCCTGAAACGTGTGAGAAACAATTGAATTTAGGGTATTTTTAGAAATGTGGTACAAAAGAATTTTTCCTAATGAATAAAATAATACAGGAATAGGTGAAAAAAATAATCTTTTGGAATATATATCAGCCAAAATTTGTTTTTTCCTTCATTATTTTTCCTTAGAATGAAAAATGAAGAGATATTAAATAATCTATAAAATAATCACCCAAATTTGGATAAATCTAACTGGTTTCCACAATATTCATTATTCGTGAATCAATCAATTAATTAATTGATTCAAGTTCATCATATACATAAAATAATTTGTGTTAAGTCCAATAATATAAATTTCCCACCTCGAGATGGATCGATCAATAATGAAGAATGAATCCACATAATTTTTTATGAGATCCTTTAATTTCATTAGAATAAATGACCCTTGATCCATCTTCATTATTCACCAAGTATTTATCCATAACTCTCTCACAATTCATAGGGTTATGTGACCAACCCTATGAATTGGTCATAATAATGTTTTAATAGAGAAAAACTTATAGGTTGTTGTATCAATTAATTAAATTCATATATTATTTTTTTATTTTAATATTTATGGTCGTGAATAGTCTTAACCAAACTCCCAAAACCGACCAATATAATATAACACCTAGTGTAAAGCCCACTTTATGAGCTCAATTGTGGCATATAATTTCTGATCTGAGAATATTTTTAAGTTCTAATAAGGTTTTTTATGAAAACTATACATGTATGATATTTAATATATTGAATTTATTTAAATAATAAATTTGAGGATCACCAGGCCCCGAAATATTATGTCGTCTAAGTAAATTCTTCATAAAGATCCATATAATATTCTAAATCAATACATTAAAAAATTTAAGTTGTTACATTATTCCAACCATGGTTTTTATATCCTAAAAAAAGACAACGCAAAGAGATGTGGGTACTGAGTTTTCATCTAGGTATCCTTAACCTATGTGATATCATGATGATTTTCATGCTTCCACCTGACACACACTTGGTGAATTCATAATCCAAAAATTATCATCTCATTATGAACCTTAGTCTCTGCCAGGTACTTAGCTATCTTAGCCCCATCATCAATGTCCATATAGCCCCAATTGATATTATCTAGCAGGTCATCCATGTTCCTCCATAGTTGAGATACATGGATGAAATCATGTTCCAAATCTAATTGTGATAGTAGATCTATGTTGTGCAACACCTCTCCAAATCTACGCTATATTAGGAAAGGACTAATTAATCTCAAATACAAGTTGACACCATGATAAGATCTCTATAATCCACCCCATTGTGAGACCCTTAGGAGCACATGATATCCGCCATCAAAATCCAAATGCCTTCTTTGTCGATCAACAAAATACTTCTTACAGATTTGTGTTATCATGTCCACTTTCAGATGATCTTCTTCATCTATTTAGTGGCACATACAAACATTAGGCCCATTAGTGTTGAATCTCGAAGGTTGTTCCAACAAAGTGGTGTCCTATAAGGACGCCCATACAAGGCTGCGAACGATGTCATAATAATGGTGGAATAATAGTTATTGTTGTAAGAAAACACCATCAATAGTAGGTGGTCCTCTAAACTAAAACCATAATACAACCTACAAGACCACAACATGTCCTCCAAGAACTGAATGGTCTACCTAGTCTTTCCATCATACTGGGGGTGATAATCCAACATCAAACACAACTAAGACCAAAAGGCCTCCTTTAATACCTTCTATAACCTAGTTTTGAAGTAAGAATCATGTTCAAAAATGATCATTGATGCAACTCAATGGAATTGTACTATCTCTTACATGTAAATCCATCTCAAGCCCTAAATAGAACCCTACTCTTGAATAGTTTAGAAGTGGACTGACACTGTTATTTAATCTATGATCACTCATATTTCAACATTTCCTCAAGATGTTTTTGGTCACTCCATGACTAATTATATATATATATATCAAATTCCACTTCCACTATGGAACCATGAGTGGTTGAGGTAAACCCACTAATACCTGGTTGTAAACCTTCACTTACTAAAAAGTAAGGCATCGAGAGACAAACTTTGCAACTCCCTTCATTATTCCTGGCCACTACGATTACCACGGAAGGTCCAAGTATATTTTCACCACACCTATATATACCACTAATGGTGACATATGGAACTACCTTAGAACTTCCAGTATTAATGGAACTAGTACCACCGTCCATCCTTTAAAAAAACAACATTCTCCCCACCTATTGAAAATCCATTAGGAGCATGTATAATTGATATCTAAGTATGTAGGGTGTCATAATATATATCCCCATGTTGTACCTCCATAAATATCTATAACAGAAGATGGGTAAAAACCATCATCTTGGGGTAAGATGCTCCATCCCAATCCATAAAATATGACTACAATGAGGATAATTTTTCAGTTGCCTCACTTAGAAATAGAAAAAATTATCTCCCGATGAGGGAATATATTACTATTTCCTCCTTCCCATGAGTATAGAAAATCATAAATTCATAATCCTATGGGAACTCTATCCATCACCAATATCTAAAGTTAAAAACTTTTTGAGAAAAAATATACATGAGACTCTTGTGGTTAGAATAGATGATAAACCACTCAATCATAAGGTAGGGACTCCACATCATCAGTTTGAATACTACCATTGCTAGATTAAGATCATGGGTCATATAGTTCTTCTCTTATGGTCTCATTTGACGTGAACCATAGGAAATAACCACACAACTCTACATTATAATACAACAAATATCAGTCCCTAATACATTGTAGAATACAATGTACTCGATACCCTCCTATTGAAAACTCAAAATAGAAATGCTTATCAATATTCACTTCAACTCCTAGAAATCCCGCTGGAACCTCTCTATCTAGACAAAAGGTTACCCCATTTGGTTCAAATTTGTAGAGGGAGATGATATCCTTGATAAATTTTTATTGACTCTCTGATATAATCTTTAAAACCAAAAAAAGGTCAACACCTCCATCCTGATCTTGGGTGGCTCCCAAGCTATCAATGCCTCTACCTTTGCCAGTTCCACTAAAAAACTATCTTTTAAGATGAAATATCCTAGAAATTGGAAATCTTAAATCCAAAAACAATAGTTTTAGAGATTTCTAAAAAGACGGTTCTCTCATAGGACATCTAGATCCATCATTTTGGGTATCACATGCTTCTCCTCATATGCTCAGTACATCATGATATCATCGATGAAGACTACCAAAAATCAGTCTAATAAAGGAAAAAATATCAATTTCATGAGTCCCCATAATAATATTGGGGATTTAATCATGCCTATTGGAATCACCAAGTACTCAAAGTGACCATAACAACGTCATAATTCCATTTTTGGTATATCCTCATCTTGTACTCATAGCCGGTGATAGCCAAATGTGAGGTCAATCTTTGAGAACAATCATTCCCCTCTCAAATGATCATAGAGTTTATCAGTCCTTGATATTAGATACCTATTATATATATTCACATGTTTTAGGTGGTGTTAATACACACACAACCTTGAGATATTTTCTACATTATTGGTGAGCAACATTAGGGCTACCCAAGGTGAAACACTGGTCATAACAAATCCCTACCTCTCTAAGTCCTCCAACTCCACCATCTGCTCGCGATGATCAGTGAGAGACATCCTAAATGTTGGTGCATATATTAGGGATATCCCAGGGTCTATATCAAAGTAGATGTATATCACTTGGTGTGGAGGTAATTTTAACACCTTCTCTGGAAAGACGACCTCGTACTCTACCACCAGTTCTATAAACATTAGGATCATATCATCCATTACGCGAAGGGTAATTATATAAAATAGGTGTTTAATTGAGAAACCCTCTTACACATGAGTCCATATTACTATACCTAGGATTACATTTCACCCATATTAGAAAACCTCACCCCGTCAATATGGACACAATATATCCTCCACCTGAAATATTATATCTGAGCATTAATTGTAGATGACCAATCCATACATATGATGTTTCATATGGAACCATAACTACAAAAAAGAGATCCCAAAAGAAACTATCACCACCAAGAGTAAGGTCAAATCATTTTAATAAGTATTTTATCTCTGTATAAACTCTAGTAGGTGTATCTGATCATAAGGGTCAAGACAAGGGCTCAACTAGAATCTCTAATTCTTTAACCAAATAAGTTGAAAGAATGTAATGTATCAAACCTATATCAATAAATACATATGATAAATTATATAATACATATATCATACCACATATCATCTCTAGATAATCTATGTCATAATCCTAGATAGCCTATAACTGGCCTCACCCCTATCTCATGGCTCCTCGATCTGGGCACAGATCACCTATGGGTGATGGTCGTAACAAATCATATTATCTCCCCCCTCCAACTAATTTCACAGATCCTCTACCATGTACAAAAAAATTGGTGACTGTATTCTCTTATTGATTTATCTACCACAGTGGACCATCCACTATCTCTCTATAATCTTTATGGTGGGTCAGGAAATCCCCAGTTATATGTCCCCTTCTACCATAAGAGTAGCACCACCTCTCTTTGGGATGACATGATCCATCCTGTGAGATTCGAACTATAGATCCTCTATCCTTGTATCTTAGTGTAAAATTATCATGCATTTATGTTCATGTGTATATCATCGGTTTTCAGCCTCTGAAGTCTCATCTCATATGTTCCCACTACCCGCACCAACTATCCACATCTGCTCAGATATGAAACTCTTGATTAGAAAAGCACGATCTAGCACCCTAACATAGGTATGATTTAATAGAAGTATCATGATGGATTAGGTGTCTCTACATAGTACTCACATGATCGTTTGAGCCTAAAAGAAAAAATCCCTCACCATATCCATATGGTACTAAGAGAGGATGGTGAACCTCAATTATTACTAAACCATAGTTGTACTACCCTAATGAAGATGTAGAAGTTCCTGGATGTGAAAAAATCTCAACATAGTTGAAAAAAAACTCCTCTCTAAATGGATCTTTAACTATAACCATGCAAGAGTCACCTCATCATACAATTGGGTCACTAAGCACAACCATTAAGCTAAAAATCCATAGAGAAGGCTCACTACTAAAACCACCATCTGGTATATCGGTGTCTTGAAAAGATGTAAGAATCACAACACCACCTAACACTAATCCCCATCCAAATATGTGTCTAGATATACCCTAAATGTGAGGGGTTATCATTTTTGAAACTTGTAAAGCATTCTCAAACAGTGAACCTCATCTTATAGTACTGCTAGTACTATCTGCTTCTCGATAGGTGATGGTAAGACTGGTGCCCCAAAAGAAGGTAACACATCTTGAACAGGTCCATGTATCGAAGCCTTATCACTCAGGGGACATCCTTATGATCCTGATGTTGATTCCTCACTGGAAAGCATTGTGGAGGCATCCCAAAATGGACAATACATATCTTGTCAATTGAGTATATATAGAGATTTTATATATGGAGGAAATGGAATCCACAATCAATTCTTATATGATGCATGTAACAATGTCTTCACTACAACCAATATCTACATGTACAAAGTTGAAAAGCAGGTGATCAGGGTCCCAGTGTATGGATATTCCAGCCGCTTGACTAACTTTAGAGACCCTATCCTGCGATCCTAAATAAAAAACAAAACATTGTTTCCCCAAACCAATCTCACAGAATCTGTTCCTAATGTATAACAGACTCCATTGATACCATGCTATCATGACTCGGCACAAAGGGGCCCATACCGTGACTACCCTATGTAATTTAAAATATGAAAGGGGATGACGACTAGCATAGAGTAGAAATATCACACTCATGGGAGGCCTTATCATATTGTATATGTAAACACACAAAAACTCACCTCTAAGACCATACAATGATGAAATGTAAAACAACTGATAATCATGCATGCATGCAACTAAAATCCCACTATCAGATTATGAAAATAGATAATGAATGAAAAAGGGCCAAATAAATTCCCATAAAATAGTAATTGAGAACAACTCCAACAAGATATAATGGAAGAGTAATACTATTAAGGTAAGCACATGAACACACCTTAATATGTCTGTCTGACTAAGCTTCGCTTAGTCCCGGTCCCTTTAAGACTCTGTTAAGTGGTCGATCATTTGAATTAGACATGACACATGTGGAAAAATCTCTTATAGGTTTGAGTACCAAAGTACCCAGCATGACACCCCTAAATCACTGAACATATAGAATAAATAAAACATTTCAGCTCATTATAGGGATATATCAACAATATACATAATACAAATATCTTTCTATAGTCAAAATAGTGACACAGTCACAAGGTAAGATTATAACCATAAAGCTATCCTATAAATCCTTCTTGAAGGTTCCATATAAAAATCATCTAAGAGAACACACTACATGAGTTAGGTAGCACTTATTAAACCCATCTATGATGTCATGTAAGTTAGGTATGTCTATTATAAATACATGTTGGGTGTCTGGTGAGATCTATATATAGAATGGGGATCACTTTGAGATCCATGGGGTATACCAACAACCCAATTTGGATTAACCCACTATGTGGGGTGATAATCTCAGATATTGTTGATCCCAATGATACTAATAACCCCACCATGGTAAATGATAAAAATATAGGATCTCACTCTGCACCTCACAATGGGATTCCAAAAAATCTCTCCAAACCTGAAGTTCCTCGGAGGGGATCATCATCCTATACACTAGACATGATTCCATAATAGACCACTAGGGAATGGATCAAGGGAATGAGCACTGAATCAACTCTTTATAGTTGACTAGGAAAGAGATCCAGGAATTATTTAATGATGTAAATGATGTTTACTATGAGTACACAACATGTACCATCATCCCTAGGTCTTACTCATGTAACATAGCCCGTTATCTTGTAAAACTGATCATGTTAGTGTACGACTAGATATTTCAATTCCTGATTACATTGTTTGTTCATTCCCATGTCCTCTGGGTTATTTATGTGTATCCTCTGAGGTACATGCCATAATTCCTATGAAGGGCCAAATTTCATGTGATAGATGTCACATGTTGTGTCATATTTATCATCTTGTGAAAAACCTAGAACCGCATAAGGGTTCCCACACTACGTGTAACTCTATAATATTTTTTTAATGTTTTATCACATTGATCCAATGATTTATCCCTCTACATACACCCATGATGTTGTATCCTTCGTTTCTTCCATCGATCATGCCCATCGATCATAGATCTATTCTGAATGATCCTATCTATCATCTTCTAACAGGAAATCATACCTCAATATGCTTCAAATTTAACCATTGAGTTGAACCATACTTTTATACCAAGAACAAGATGGAATTGATCCAAAAATCCATCCTCAATCAATAATCCCTCATTATATGTTGATTTTATTTTCAATACAAAACTAGATCTTTAGTATCAATATTCTTCCCCATGAAATGGGTGCACAAAGATATATTTCTGAGTATTCATAGAATCGTAGGCCAAATTAAGTTTCTACTATAAATGGTGAACATGGGAAGAACTAAAAAAATGTGAGGAATGGACCTCAACCAATTTTATTTTTTCCCTTGATTCATTATTATTAGATTGAATAATGCAGACATATAACATAATCAATATGGAAATCCCCCAAACAAGGATAAATCAATCTCGTATCCAAATTACAGACGCTCTTTGAACCAATCCATTAGTTGATTGATTCTATTTCTTTATAGGAATAATAAAATTGGGATAAATCCAAATAATACAAACTTCATACCTTGATATGGATCCATTGCTAACTAAGAAAACATCTATGATGCTGTAGTTGCGAGATACTCAAATTCCATTGGCGTTAATGATTCTCAATTCTACATCATCATTTACTAAATATTTATCCATTTATACTTCAAAAATTTACTTGTTATAAGGAAAACCCTATGAATTTTTTATAAGTGTGTTTCTATAGATAAAAATAATTAGTTCACTATGTCACTTAATAAAATAAGTAAATAAATATATTTATTTTGTTATTTATGCCCCTAAAGAATTTTAACCAAATCCCTAATGATGATAAATTTTAAGTCTCACCTATTGTAAATAAAATATTATGAACTCAATGGTGGAATTTTATTTATGATCAAAGCCTGTATTTTGGAGTTATTCCACTTTTTTAGAAAACCACCACAAACAGGATATTTAACATATTTAATGCATTTGAAAAATCAATTTCAGTCTCACTATGCCTTGAAATCCCATGTCCTCTTAGTGCCTAGTTCCAAAAATAATGCACAAAATATTCCATTTAAATACATGGTAAAATTGATGTCATTATAGTTACTTCTATTTATTGATTTTTTTTGGATATTTGAAAAAATTACACTCCTCTTTAGTTATAAATTTGCACTCTCTCTGCTAACTTCTTCACACCTCCCATGCACATTAGCTAAAATCCTAATAAAGTCTCTCCAAAAAAATTCTGTAACAAATTCTAGAATTTTTATCCCAAATTTCCAACCCTAATGTCTTTTATATGATATCTAATAGTAGTTTCTCTAAGAAAAGGTAATCGTCATAACAAAGATCTTTTTTTTATTTCTTCTTTTATAAAATCAAATATTTATTAAGACATTTAATATAATAAAATAATATTTTCAATATTCTAATATGATATTATAATTACATAAAAGTATTTATTTATCACCACATTCATTAAATCTGAAATAAAATTATCAATCATGTGTACAAGAGACTACCACATCATGAACTGTTCTAAATAATTTTCAATAAACAATTCATTTGTTTAGAAATAATGATTGAATTAATGTATATATTTAATATTTATGATATAATTATACTTATCATGTTTTAATTACCCATATACCCTTATACATTCCATTCTGTTTAAGATATGGTAACGTCACTTGTGTGTTTGGAAGACTACCTCCTCACGATGTGATGTGATTGATTTTTCAATTACTCTTTCATTAAAGGTAATAAGGATATATTTAATGAATATATATGATATACATGACAATATATTGATTCTGGAAAGTTAATATATCACAAAATTCCTTACCCTTTCACCCATTAAGTGAATGATATCATCATTCATGTGTAAGAAAAGCCTAACATCTCCACGAAGCGATGAGTTTCATTTTCCTTGTACAAAATTAAATAATGATTATAAAATTGAATCTAATTTTTATATAAGATATATTTTGTAATTAATATAATTCTTGGTATTATGGATCTTTATCCTATGTATAATAACCAGAAATATCTCAGTAAAACACACATGAGAAAAAAAAGACGTTTTCACATGAAATAATGAAAATTATGAAATATTATAAACAAAGAGGTTGTAAAAAGTTAAAATAGGATCATATATTATATTATAAATATGAATATTATTTTTGGTATAAATTTATAATATTATTAAAACCATTATAATTGTGTTTAAAGAATGTTCAACCAAGGTTAGTGTATGATAAGGGATTACATCTCAATTTTCATTCCATGGAGACATTTTTTTAATATGACCCTATTGACATTTATATGGTCTATATACAACCCCTTTTATGTATATACCATACATTGTTATTTATTAATGGATTTTAATATTTAAATTTATGTTTATTCATTCAATGTGTTTTAATTATAATGTTACTAATAAGGTAAGAATCGATTTTATAATTTCACAATCTATTTGGATTTAATTCACTCTTTGTGAAGGAATACTATAATTTATCCTTCATAATATCCAATATTTTTAATATCCAAAATCTAGTATTAGGGAATTTATTATTTATTAAAACATAAATCTTTTCTAAGAACTTTTTTTATTTTAAATGTTATTCAATTAACTGGGGAAATATTGATAAATTTTTATTCTTCATATAATAGAGATATATGTTGATAAGGAATATTATTCATGAATTGAACCAATTATTCAATAATTGAGAAAATCATCGGATGTGAAGTGATGAGTGAAACCCATAACTATATTTACCATCAAGACATCTTCAATTATAATGAGACATCTTAAATGGAAAAATTAAATGGGGTTTTTATGGAAAGTTTTAAATTGTATTGTGAATGATCTTGACAGTAGAGGTATTATGATGCCTAAGATCAAGAAATCCAATCATTCATAATTTACATCATTGAGAATTTATTTATTATTATTATCCCTGATATTTTTACATTGATATTATCTTTGGATGAATTTAATTTTCAGGGTATTTATTTAATGGTATGCGTTTTCATGTATTTACATTTCCCAATTGATTATGCCTTATATAATCATGATAGTTATGTTATTGATTAAACATTATATCTGTTTAGTTATATACCATTACATATTGATTATTTATTATTAATTCTTGATAGAATCCACTATATATAACCCTTAGCAATCATTTGAGATCACCCTTATTTTTTTACATTTCCCCAGGATATGAAGATGAATCTTTTGAATGAGTTTCATGGATGCTGATATTTTACTTTAGTTATGTTTTATTTTATAATGCTAATGTAAAATGTGTATCATGTATGTATTTCGTTCTTCAAAAATGTTAAACTAATTTTTATTTGGGATTTAACCCATTCCATCTATACTAGTGTAATAATGGAGACAACAACTTTTGGTTACTCAAGTCGTGGCCATGGTAGTTGGTAGCATAGAATGTATTGTAGAAACATTTTGAACTAGACTTATTAAAACATTGATTCAGGAACAAAATAATATTCTAGAGTTTGATGATGTAATTGATTTTAGGAAAATATCATGATTGTTTTTTTAAGGAATACTTTACATGGTTTACATAGTTGTACATACCTATTTTGATAATAAAAGTGGATGTGGTTCTAACACAAATTTACCTAGGGTAATAACTCTTAAATAGGCATGCTGAACTTGACGAGGTAATTACATGGTACATGACAATGATCCTTACTATACACTAAGTTTGACACTTCCAAGGGATATAATTTGGTTAATTCACATTTTATTTAGAAACCAAAACAAAAGATATGATATTATTCTCAATGAACCCATGTTTATGATTCAATGATTAACAATTAATCGATACTAAATTAATGTTATGAGTTACTGGAGATTTTGAATTTTAAATTATTATTTTAAATTAATAATTTTATGATATAATCCAATATATGCCATTATTTAGAAATGGTTCCTGGAATAAGGGTACCAATACTCATGTCCAATGTAGATATTTTCCTATTGAGGATGCCAATACAACTAGAATTTGAACTAAGTTGATCATAACTATATTTAGGTATATCTATCAGGTTATGAAAAATTATGATCCCAAAATACGATAACATTTTATTCCATGTTGGGATTCTCCCATGATATATCACTTCATGTTGTACAATCCCCATCATTTAGTGGTACTACAAATTCTATCGAATCTGAGAAATGGATTTTTTCCCTTGAGAATACATTTCTAGCATTGCGTTGAAATAGAGAGGAAAAGGTTTTAGTTGTAGTATATTGTATAAAGGGTTATTCTAATCATTATTGGTCATTGATCTAGAATACCATAGAGGAATATGAAATATAACACATAGAATAAAAATATTTTGAAGAAATATTCTTCAACAAATATTTCCATCATGATCAAGAGAATGAAGTAAAGATAATTTCCTCTACATAGCAAAAAATGAATAAAAAAGTGATTCTAAGTAAAAGGATACATTTTCAAGGCTATCTAAGTATTCTACGGATTAAATATGAAACACATAGTTAGATCTGTACTACATTATTGAGGGACTTAAGGAAAGTCTTAGAATTACACTCATCTCTCAAATAATTTCATCATATTAGGAAATGGACTTATGTTCTATAAAAATGGAGATAAAATTATCTAAATACTATATGTTCTAGGAAAATCATTAAAAAAATAGGTCAAATGAGGTAAAATAAATGGGAATGACTATGAATAAAAAGATAACATATCAATTTATATCTGCTGAGAACTCTGGAATGAATCATCCTAGAAAATGATTGAAGGGAATGAAGTTTTATTATATGTGTGGAGATAAGGGTCATCAGGTGAAAGATTAAAAATTCTAGGAAATAAAAAATAATATCTAGTACATTAACTGTAATTTAATGGATCATTATTCAAATAAATTTCCCATTTATCTCTTGAACATACCACAAAAGTGGATAATGGATGAAGGCCAAACATATGAGATCACTATAATCTAGGGTGAGGTTCCCATATGTATGGTGGAAAGTATATTAATCATTTCATAAAATATATACTATTCTATATTTGATTACATATCCTCTTTTACTTTTATATCTTTTATGTTTTCTTAAAATATTAGATAATTACCTTTCATATTAAGAAGTTAAATGCCTATTAAAAATCTTTATTGAGGTATCACTATGACAAATATTGTCAGGTAGTTGCCATTGTAAAAAATTAACACTCTCTATTTACTTACTATATTAATATACTTATGGTTTACATTAATATATTCTTTGGTATAGACTATATTTTAAAATATGATGATGAAATTTATTACAAGATAAAGGCTGTTATAATTCATAATGAGGATGTGGAATTCATTATCCTTGTAGTAGATAATTCATTTCTAAATCCACCCTATTATCTATTAAGAATGAGAATGTTATGTAAGATGAGAAAATAAAATCTCTGGATGGTGAGGGTAATCTTCAAACTGAGGATATTCATATTATACAAGAATATAATGAGGTATCTAGAGGAATTACCTGGACTTCAAAATGAGGGAGAGGATGTGTTTTCCATTTATTTAATTTATAATAAAATACTAATATTAAATAATCCCTATATAATGGAAATGGGTGAATTAGTGTATTTGAATAAAAAAATTAGATGAGTTGTATGATAAGGTATTTATTTGTATAGTGTTTCACCATGGGGATACCTTGTTCTCATCATTAGAAAAAAGTTTGGATCCATGAGGGTATGAATTCACTATTGTAAAATCAATTCTATTATGATAAAGAACAAATATCATGTACCTCACATTGATGACTTATTCGATCAACATCACAAAGATCAATATTTTTCTACGATTTACCTTTATTTTGGGTACCATAATTTGTTATTATTAAAGGAAAATATTCCAATGACATCATTATAAAGTGGAATGGACGTTAAAAATGCACAAAAATTATATTTAGACTAAATACTGTGACCATTGTTTTTACAGATATAATGAAAAGAGTGTTTGAGTAATATCTTTATAAGTTTTTTGTGATATTCATTCATAATACCTTGGTATATTCTAAAATACATGATGATCCTAAGAATCACATTCAAATCATTCATGAGAGTCTTACAAGAAAATAGATGTAAAAAAAATTATTGAGTGTGATTTTTAGATTCAGTATGTTTCTTTTTATGGTCATATTTTTTCCAGTGATGGAATATCAATTGATTATCTAAATATAGTGGTAATTAAATAATGTCCTATAATGATGAACATGAATGAGGTATATAGTTTTATTGGATTTTTGGTTAATATATATGATTAATCCATAATTTTTCCATATTGGATAACTTATTAACCAAGAAGACACATAAAGGGATTATGTTTATATGGAAATAAGAATATGATCAATGTTATGAAGAATTAAAGAGTAGATTGTACAACTGAAATATCATGACACTAATACCAAGAAATTTGGGGTCTGTGTGATATTGTGATGCAACAAAGAAGGGAATTTTTTTATATTTATGAAAAAATAGAATGTTATGGAATATTCAACATGGAATCTAAAGACACAGTATCAGAACAATCCAACCCATTATCATGAGTTAACAACTGCAATCTTTTATTGATGATGTAGATAAATTATCTATATGGTGAAATAAGTGAGATATACAAAGATCATAAGATCGTAAAATAAATATTTTAACATAAAGAGTGTAAAATGAGGAAAAGGAAATTTCTTTATCTACTCAAAGATTATGATTTCTCAATACACAATCACTCAAGGAAAGAAAATAAGGTAGATGATGCTTTGAGTAGCAAGAATCAGGGAGTTATAACCCAAATGAGGATTAAGAGAAAACCTATGTTCATAGATCTAGTAATATTATAAATATTACGTAATTATAGATATCACTCGTTTATTAATTTTTTGAAACCATATTTATTAGAAAATATAAAAGGTTATCAATATGATGTTGATAATTTTGAGAAGAAAATTAAAGCTATTAATGATGGGAAGTTGGAAGACTTCATTTTTGAGGATCGAATTATGAAATTTGTAAATATATTATGTGTTAAATCCATGAATCATCTAAAAATAGAATTTTTTTATGAGTCCCATTGATCAAATATTTTTATACACCCCAAATTTACAAAGATGTATCATAATTTGAGGGAATATTTTTTGGGGGGAAAATGAAGAGATAAATTGATGATTATGTGTCGAGATGCTTGGTTTTTAAATAAGTAGAAGCCAAGAGACAACATCTTATAGGAGTCATTGAACCACTTCATATCCTGGTGTGGAAAGGAGATGACAATATTATGGAAATTTTCACATGACTACAAAAGGTTTTTAGAATGAATGATACAATATGGATGCCTGTTTATTACCCAAAAATTTACCATTTTCCCACAATAATATAATATATACCACTTGATCAACTCAAAATTATATATATTAATGATATTTTATGACATCATGTTGAACCCCTTTCAATCATTTCTTCTCATGATCCCCATTTTACATCGAAATTACTGAATAGTATTTAGAAGGTTTTTTATAAAAAACTTCTTTTGAGCACATTTTTCATCCAAAAAATGATGAAAATTCCAAAAGTACTATACATAAAATGGAAGACATGTTGAGATCATTATAACATGACATTCAAGATATGTGGGATCATTATTTTCCTTTGGTAGAGTTTTCCAATAACAATAGTTTCCATTCAAGTATGAAAATGGTGTCGTATAAAGCATTATATGGAAAGTGATGATGTAATCCAACATATTGGGATGGAAATAGTGAAAGGAATATGGTAGGAGAATAATTTTTTAAAGATAAAACAAAATGGTAAAGACTATTTAGGATCATATTAATATGGCTCAATGTTGGGAAAAATTATCCTGATAATGAGAGGAAGGATTTGTAATTTCTAGTGGGAGATAAAATTTAAGTGAAATTATCTCCATGTAAGGGTATCTTAATTTTTGGTAAGACGGTAAACCTAATCCCCATGTACATCAAAACCTTTTAAATTCTGGAAAAATTAGAGTTATGGCTTACCAGTTGAAAATTCCACGAAGACTCTCTAAAGAACATGTTGGGTTCTATATATAATTGTTATGTAAGTACATTTATGACCTAAAATATGTGCCTAACTATGAGGAAATAGAATTATAACATGATCTATCTAACTGTAAATAACACATGATGATTCTTGATACTATAGGGAATGTATTAAGGAATCAGATGACTCGACTGGTAATGTTACTTTAGAGAAATCATAAAATTGGTGAACGAACATGGGAACTAGAGGATGTTATGAAGAATGAATACCCTCATATATTTCGATGTTAATTATCACGAAATTTTCAAGGGTAAAACTTTTGAAGGATGGATTAATGTAAAACTCTGAGACTTTATAATATATTTCCTTTTAAATAAATTCAAGATCTTTGATAACATGCAATAAATGAACTCCTCAGACCTAATAATAGTATATGAACATTATATATTAATAAAATTATAATATAATTCACATATTTATATTTAATGGGACATAAATTTAAATTTTCTATGATAAATGTAAATTTTTAACTTACTTGGTCAAAAGAATCATAGAATGACTTTTGACATTTTCACTTAGAAAAAAGATTTTATGAATAATAAAAAATGTTATATTTAACTATTCAGAAATTTATTTATAATAATTTATTGTAATATGTGTAATTATAAATTTTTTATCAATAAATTTTATACAAATAATTAGAAGAATATTTTGTGGGAAAAAATAAATATTTTCTAGAAATCATTTTATTTTCCAAGAACATGTTTTTTATAAAGGCAGAATGTCAATATAATTAATAAATTAAATTAATATATAGTGATGAATGTTTTATAAAAAAATTAATTATTATATATCTAAATATATAAATATAAATCCCTATTATTATGATTATTATCGATATAGTTATCATAAGATCATCTTCTTCTTGCATGTCTTGAAAATCTGTTTATTACATGAATTGTGGGAATATTTAAAACAATATTTTCCAAATTATTTAAGATGAATTAAATAAAATGTATTCAATTTTTTGGAGTAAAAATAATTAATATTAGTTCATAAGTTCAACTTAATTTTTTTTATAATGATTATAAAATACATTAAGAATTAATTACGTCGTTTAATGTTCAAACGAGTTTTTGGCCATTACATACACTAGATTTAAAATTAATTTTCAAAAAATATATAATTCTTATTAAAAAAATGGATTTTATATTTTGATTTATTGTGTCCAAATTATATAATCAAGATCATTTTATTTTAGAAATAATGTATTAATTACCTCGGTTAAAAACTAGTTTCCTTAATGAAAACCAAAATTATAAAAGTTAGTAATCTTAGAGGATAATGGATTATCATATTTAAAAAATGATTATTATTTTTTGGTTGAGGTTTTTATCAACCATAAATTACCTATATTCTATTTTTTTAATAATTTAGTGGGATCATGGGGTGTGATTGTGTTTCCATTACTCATCCTCGATTATAAAATGGAACTAACTCCCCTTATTTCTTTTCACCTATAAATCAATTTATCTCCAAAAAACCCTAGAAAAATATATCACTAACATAATTACACACATTTTATAGTAGTATTATTCCCAAATTACAATCCCAAAGATCCTTAAGAAGATATAAAAATAAGTTTCTTGTAAGAAATGACAATTGTTTTAACAAAGATCTTTTTTTTCATATTTAATTTACAACATTAAATTATCACTTAAGAAATAAAATATAATATCCCCCATGTAACCCATATACTTATATGTTATTATTTTAATGATTAATATTTATCCATATCTATTTCAATCAATTGGGAAACAAAATCATCAATTGTGTGTACGATGTACTAACATCACACGGACTGAGGTAGCTTTTATTACATCAACACATCACAAGGTTGGGTACAATGATGGATTTAATAAATATATATAATATTTTTGATATAATTTTACTTCTGGAGTTTTAATTTCACTTATACCTTCTTATATTACATTCTATTTAAAATTGGATGACATCGCACATGTATATGGAAGAGTACAACGTCGCGAGGCGATGTTATTATTATATACCTTTTGATTTACATGGAATAAATTAAGGATAGATTTAATTAATATATGTGACATATATGACATTATTTGGTTTCTAGAAAATTAAAATATCTCCCAATTAATTACTATTTCACCCATTAAGTGAACGATATCATCGCTCATGTGTATGTACACCATATCATCTGTATGAAGTGAAGAGATTCATTTTCCATGTCTAACCATAAAGAATGGTTCTAAAAATGAATATATTGAGTAAATATTATATTTATAAAAATAATAAAATACTTTATATGATATGTTTTTATATTATGTACAAGTAATAGAACATTAAAAAACGTACATGAAAAATCAAGGAAAATAAACAACAAAACAATTAAAATAATGGAATATTATTAACAAACAGGTAGTAAAATATGATAAGAGTGTAATATATGATATTATAAATATTAACATGGTTATTTTATAATTTAAAAAAATTAAAACCATTATACAAGAGGTTAAATCATGTTTAACTAAAGTTAAGGGATTTGGTGTCAATGTCCATTTCATTAAGAAATATTTATTAATATAGAAAAAATCACTATTATGTGGTGTATATTCTCCCCATTAGATGAATGAAACAAGAGAGAAATTTATTAATTGTGGTTAATTTTTAATTTCAGGCTTATTTATTCAAGGGATTACAATTTTAATGCTACCCAAGATGTAAGAATCTATTTTACAATATCACATTTTGTTGGGATTTCTTTCACTATCATTGAAGAAATATGATCATTTATCCTTCATAAGAACAAATATTTTAAATTTATAAATTTTATTATAATGAATATTCTTATATTTTTAGACATATACTATTATATATATAGAGTTTACATTGAACATTATGCGGTTAACCAGGGAAATATTTATAAACCTGCACTATTTACTCAATATAGATATTTGGTAACAAGACATATTATTCACGAATTAAACCAATTATTAGATATATGGGGAATTATTTGGACATGTAGTATTGGGTGAATACTAGAATTAGATAGCCTATTGATGCATCAACAGGTCTCATGAAACAAATGACTGTGAAAATTTTAATTTCTTTTTACACATAGTTTTATGTTTTCCTGTGAAAGGTCATAACAATGGAGGTAATATGATGTTTGAGAACATGAAATCCAATAATTATGAATTTACTTCATTGAGAATTCAGTTAATTTTATTATCATTGATATTTATTCATTAATATTATCTCTATATGAATTTAATTCTATGTTCATTTATTACATGGAATTTGTTTTCATTTATTTACCTTGCAATATTAATTATGCCTTATATAATCAGTATACTTATGAAATTAAATAAATTAAATTTTTATTTAATTTAGTAATATTTACATATTTTTAATTTATTATTGATTCATATTGTATTCTACTATACACAACCCATAATGGGAATTTGGCCTCACCCTTATTTTGTTTCATTTCACTAAGAAATGAATATTAATCATTTCAATGAGTTTCAAAGATGCTGATATTTTATATTTGTTGTGTTTTATTTTATATTCCCAATGTAAAATGGGTATCATTATGTATATGGATCCAAAAAATAAGTAAATTTATCTATACTTTTTTATTTGATCCCTTGTGGCTATTCTAATGTAATAAAATAGACATTGGCCCCTGGTTACTGGATTTGGGGTCATTATAAGAAATATTATCTGTAGAAAGAATATGCCCTCTAAAAAAGAAAATTAAAATTCAACCCAAACTTTTATATATAAGGAATTTTCTAAAGTTAACTTATAACCATTCCAATGATTAGAGGTTGAATTATTAGTGAACATTTCTAATTACTTGATGATCACGTCCGACGCCTATAGCTCTTTAATGGTAGATGTTGTGGGGAATATTCTTTCTAAAAAACATGTGATTTTACATCTAGTTGAATTTTATGAGATTTTGAGAATGTTTTTGATCTCTATATATATTTCCAATATAAATTTCTGCGAATTGGAAGTCACATATTATTTTCCAAATCAACACAAGACTTTCATTCAATGAGAGGATGAAGATGAACATATAATGAAAATAAATCACCTTAAATGTGTTTTATTAAATATTTATGGGGATTATATATCTCAAATTGTTGTGAGGGGGATCATAAATTGACAATATGTGCATTATGTGGGGATATGATGATGTATTTCCTATGTAATAGCTCAGTCTACCACCAAATCATGAATTTTAGTTTTTAATACAACTCAAACATGGTGTAATGCATATATCAATTCCACCTTACAGAATGTCCCATATAGAGTTGTTTAATTGAATAATCATCTTAAATATAATATTTATAAGGGACTAATTTGGTTAACACATCACTTAGAGGTGCACAAATTCTTTTTATTAATATGGAAGATTATTCAATGCATCATTTAAATAATAAACAAGAAAATAGAATGATTACTATCAATAAAATATATCATCTACCCCATATTTATAATTTTTTATCAAATAAAAGTATATGAAAACTATTAAATTATTTACTTATGATCTGGATATCATTAGTTTTATGTCAAAAATAGGGACATAAACATCGTAGTAAACTGTATTAGGTATTTAAATTTTTATCTTATAGTGATGTTATTTGGACTTAACAATAACCATTCTATCATCATAGATCAAATGAATAATTACATTATACATTAAATTTATACATTCAAGGTAGTATTTATAAGAATTTTTTTAATATATTCAAAGAGAAATGAAGAATAAGAAGATCATTTCATGATTGTGTTGAAGGTGCTTCGTAAAATAAATTAGTGTGCCAAATTTAGTAAATGTGAATTTTAGTAATAGAATATATCATTATAGGGTTGTGAAATTACAAATGATGGTATATTGGGGGATCCTTCAAAGATAAAAGGTATATATTATTAGCACAAAACAACCATAAAAAATGAAATACTTAGTTTTCTTAGCTTTTATAGATATTATTACTGCTTAATGAGATATTTATCATGGTTTTAAAATCAAATAAACATGTCTATACTGAAGGGATCCATTTCCATTTGAAATTTTTTATGAGAAGATAGTTTGAAGAAACTAAAGACAAAATTGGTCATTGAACAAGGGTTTATTTTACCATATAGTGGGGAATAGTTTGTGATTAGTAGTGAATTCATCAATGAAAGGACTTGGATGTGTTATTTTATAGAATTAATTTTTTTACTTTAACTCATGCCGATTCAATGTTCATGGTAAAAATTACCTGACTTGTGATTTGGAAATAGTAAACATAATTTTTTATTTATGGATATAGAGGAATTATCATTATAGTGGTACGTGTGGTGTATATATAGATCATAAAATATTGTGTTACATATTCACATAGAAATTTATATATTAACCAAAGGATATGTTTGGAACTAATTAATGTATATTATTGGACAATATACTACCACCCTAGGAACTAAAACAATGTAGTTGGTGCTCTGATCCATAAAGACCATAATTGTTCATCTATAGCAATGATAGAAAGATATCCAATAATTTTAAATTGGAAGAGGATAAAAGTTGAAATAATAAGAAATTGGGAAAATCTTATAATTCATAGATTAATGTTCAACAATCTATTTATATAAAGAATAAATAGGTACATATTGAAAATGTAACACCCCAAGCTTCCACGGTACGCTTCTCTTTGAATAATATAGTAGCGTGTGTTGTATGCAACTTCGAGTTCTAACACACACCACAACCAATCAAACTAGCTGTTATGAATAGTAATAACCAATTTTTAAAATTTTATAAATTTTATATTTCAAAATTGACTTCATTTTTGGATTTGGAATATTGAAATTATCTTAGGATGAACTTTTGGTACTTTTCTGATAACTTTCATATTTTGATGAATAGTGAACAATTCTAAATTTTAATTAAAAACAAAATTTTTTAATTGAATAATTAATAGTGATAAATTATGAATTTGAGTGATTTTAAAGTATAATTAGATTATATTTTTACCATTTAAACCATTTTTGGTCATTGGATATAATTTCACATTTAAACTGGACATAAGTAATTGTCAATCTTTTGATAGTTATTAATTCTTAAAAAAAATGCCTTTTGTTTTGACAACAGGAATTAATTTTAAATTAATTTCTGCCACTTCTTTGTTTTGAATTTATAAAAATGGATTAAATATTTAGAATCAGGAGTTCCAAATTGTGTAAATAGGTAACTTTTATTTTTAGGAATTTTGAATAATTACATCAGTAAATATTTTATTTATCATGGTTAAAGGATAAATCCGGTATATAAGGGTAAACAAATAATATTATATTAATATTAAATTGCCCTAAAATGCGTCCTAACACTATTTGATGATACATTTCAGACCATGGGCATATTGGGGTCGATTTTTGGACCTCATAGATCCACTTGTAATTGATAAGGACATTTTATATTAATTAAGTTAAAGTAAATACAAAAATGACATAAGCATATATATTTTAGAAAAACAATTTTTACATAGGGTTATATATGTTATATTTTTGACTAGAAATATTCATTAGAAATATATAAATATTTCCTACATAATAGTATTTTATTTATAATTTTTAGACATTTAATAACTAAATTTATTTATTACACAATAATGATACAGTATTTTTCTTATTAATGAAAGAATCAAATAATTGGTATTATAAATGTTAAAATAAATATAATTTGAAAGTTTTGATGTAATACACGAATTTTATAGGTTAATATGAAATTTTATGATTGCTTAAATGAGTTCTGTTCTAATTAATAAAGTTTTTAAGACTTTAAAAAAATCAATTATTAAATAGTGTCAAAATTGACAAAAATGGTTTTTTAAAACAAATATTATATTATAAATAGATATAATATTCTTAAAAATATAAGGTTTGGCCAAAAGACTTATATAATGATAGGTGTATCATTAATGGTCCACTTGGGGGTCTATTTGATGTATATAGTAAGTTTATTAACTATATAATATTAAAATACAAAGAGACATGGTAAATGTCAAACTATTTAACTAAGAGTTAAATAAAAAAGATAATGTCATTATAGTGACCCAAACCTATCTAAAACCTATTGGTTGATTGTTTTTCGAACTATCCCCACATTAAAATTTAAATAATCCACTTTTTTCCATTATGAACCGAATATGAATTTATTATAAAATAATATTTTATGTTTTTCCTATGGTGCCCCTCACCCCTCTTATAAAAGGGAACTCGCCCTTATCACTAATTCACACCTTCAAAGCCTTTTGTCTCAGCCAAAATCTACCTAAATATCATCCTAACTTCTTTCAATTCAACCTAGTGGCCTTATTTTTACCATAAAGCCAACCTATGGAGCCCTTTTGATCAAATCAAAAGGAAGAACCCGAAGAAGAGGTAATGATTTCCCCACCCTCTTCCAAGTTCCTTTCTGCTTCAAATTCATATTTCTTTGTTATTTCCATTATAAAATAATAAATCCAGTATCTTATATATACTTTGATGTTATAATAAATATTTTACAACCATATTCAGTATTCTATCCATCCTTTGAATGACATGTCACCATACGTGTGTATGTACGGCTTACCGTCTCCATGTCGTGGTGTAATTGTTATTCAAAACATTATTATTTGGATGGGTATGATAATGATGTCTAATTTATTTAAATAATAAATATAACATGATAATTATTCTTTATAAATGATATAAAATCCAATTATATATTATTTTAATATCAAAATAATGATATTGTCGATCGTGCGTACATACGGACTACTATCTCCATGAACGTGATGAGATTCATTCACTAACATATCCATTCAAGTGTAATTCTCATTTGATGATTAAAAATAATTTTTAAATACTTTATATCATTCTTGATATGAATAAGAGACAAACTATCCATAACAAACACGTCTTATGTAACAAAACATATAAAACAAAACGATTAAGTTAACACCCGAAATGACGATAATACTAAGATACTATTAACAAAGAAATGTTAAAAGATCATATAGGATATCATATTAATGTATATGATTATTTTTTAATTTAATAACAATTATTTCACCATTATACAGGAGTTTAACCTACCCTCGACCAAGGAAAAGTACAAGGTAAGGGTTTATTTCACAATCTCTTCATTATCTGAGGTTTTTTATACGTAATTATCTACGGGACCTCTTTATCATCCACATCCATGTTTCTTAAAAATGTATTTAAAATAATTATTAATATTCTATAAACTGTGGGTTATAGTAATTTATACACTTTTTTGATTTTTTATAAGATATTTATAAAGGAAACTTTCGGTCGTTTTCAAAACAAGGTCCTTTTTAACCTTTTCGATAGAATTAAAATAAGAATGTATTTTTTAACTTATATGGCGGGTGCGGCTATTTTTTCCGTTATAATATCATTAAAGATTCCCTTACAAGATTATAATAATATTTTTAAAATAAAGTTTTTCTTTATAATTATGTGACTCTTAAATAATTTCAAAATAAAAAGCGATATTTCTCTAAAAAGGGTTTTGATTTCGTCTATTTCAACATCCTTTGATGGATTTTATTTTTATTTGAAGTTGATTTATTATGATACAAAACTTCCATATTGTATTTAAGTTTTTGTGATATGTTTGACTGTGGATGTGCTATTTTTATACCATTAATGGTTTATGGTTAAATTATTGAAATTTCGTATGCTAGTTTTAATATGAATGATTATGATATGTTTAAACCTTTTCATATGAGTAATGTATTGACTTATTAAGTGATGGTTGGAGCCCTCTATAGCTCCTCAATGCATCGGTAGGTCTCATGAGACAACTAAACATGGAATTGGCCGAGGCCTTTCCAAATTTTGATATATGGTTTTGGCTGAGGCCTTAATCCTTTTTAGACGTCTTGGCCGAGGCCTTGAAAAAATGTTTCAGAATGTCCGGCATTATAAATTCCCTCATTATGAAAATAATATTGATGGTTCATGTGGTCATTATTCTAGTAGAATACCCATGATTATGTATTATTATGGAATTATTTACTCAGCTCATATTTTTTCCATAAATGTATTCATGTTTATTATTGGTAAAGGCATGTGGTTTCTATTATTCACCATGCTTAATATTTATGTCATTTTTTTCCGTATTACTTATCCTTAATATGCGTTTGAGCTCACCCCTTTCTTATGTTTCATTTTCCCAATATATGAAGAAGTTAGTTATGAGGGACCTTTAGGCATAATCTAGGAGGCCTGGATGTGTCTAATGAAGTATATTTGTGTTTTATTTCACTTCAAGTTGTAAAGTTGAACTTATGTATGAATATTTTTTCTAATAATACTAAATTGATCAGTATTTCAAGACATGATTTCCTTGTGATCATTCCAATGTCATGTAATAATTCACCGACTCTGTGTAACTAGGGTCAGGGCATTACAGAAAATGTGGATCTACAATAGAATATAAAGAATGCACCTAAAATAATTCATGATAGAGATGTAATAAAAAGGTTAAATAACCTGGTATTTATCCCTTTAATACTAGTATTATGGAAGGATTTATTATATTATGTTCATAGTTTGTCATTATCTAATATTTATGAAGGTGCATATTTGTTTATAAATATTAATGAAAATGTGTGGCTGGATTCCATGAAAGAGAGATATTACAAAGTGTATCTCTAGGATTTGTTTATTAATAAGTTAATTATGAGTGTTAAAAAGATAAGGGATGTTAGAAAAACTTCCATACCTAAGTGGAAAATAGAAAACATCACTATGTATTTCATCATAGAATATTCCATGACCACTTAAAGGAATAATGACATTTCGGTTATAGTTAATAACCATAATAAATCAAGAAAATATTAATTGTAATATATAAGATTTAAATATTTATTATATTCTGAGTTAATACATTATGGAATTGGTATGGTTTAATGGAGTATCACTCACAATTATATCTGACGGATATATGAGGTATACCTTAAATTTCTTATTAAGTATTAAATAATATTTGAATACAAATTTCAAACTTAGCACTATATATCATACAAAGAAAAATAGTTCCTATGAATGGTCCATTAAAACCATAAAAGATATGTTGATATCATATTATATGGATTTTAAAAGATGTTGACATCGACACCTTCCATTGGTATAATTTTCATGCAACAATGTCTTTCACTCGATCATTCATATATATACTTACAAATTCCACAATGGAAAGAAGTGAAGGACTCAAAAAGTCATGGATGAAGTTAGAGAATGAAAGATAGTGGGACTTTAGCAAGATCTAAAAGGAAGAGAAAGTCAGAGCCACTCAACGGCATATCAATATATTATATATTTATTATAAATGTGATGTTGATAATATTTAGTAATATTTGGAGTTCAATGTTGGTGATAAGGTTTTTATATGGATATCTCCATATAATTATGTAATAATATTTAGAAATAATATAATATAATTTCCTAGACCTATTGATCCTTATAATATTCTTAATCACATTAGGATCATGTAATATAACTTAGAACTTCCACCAAACCAATCCCTATTTCATGATGTATTACCTGCCTCTAATTTAAGGAAGTATATACAAGATCCTTATAATGTACAAAAATCATAAGTTATAGAACTATAGAATGAGAGATATTCTAAAGACAACTAGTAGAATTATTCGATCATAGATTTAATGTGCTAAGAAACAAGTGTACACAAATATTTTGTATTCTCTAGAGGAAATGTAATTAATAGGAAGATACGTGGCACCCTGAGGATGTGATGAGGTTGAGGTATCCTTGGTTTTATCTATTAGGGTGATATAATTCTGAGGGATAACTTCTCATATCGTGGGTGGAATATTACACCCTAATATTTTTTATTATAATTATCATTTATATATAATTTGGTTTTTATTATATGAATTATGGATCCATAAAATAATAAATTATAAAAATCAATCACATTATAAGATATATAATTATTGAAAATAATTTCTAATTCATTTAGGAAATACTATTGATCCTAAGGAACTATTTTAATGGTTTTTATTTGTGAAAATTATTTTTATAATACATGATTTACATAAAAAAAAATTCAAAGTTTTAAAATTTTCAAACAAATTTATTTTCACTTTTAAAAAATGAAATTCGTGTTTATTAAATAGATTAAATTCTAATAAAGTGATTTGAATGTAAAAATATATATTTTTTCTAAAAAAATATTTTATGAAGTAAATGTGTTTTTTATAATAAATTAAATTAATCTTTAGTGAGGATTGATTTTAATTAAATATATAGATATTATATTTAATAAAATGTTTTGAAATTCCTTTAATGGTTTATACTATGAAATTAATGAACATAAATTAATTTTGATGTTTAAAAATGAATTTTTATAAATAAAAATGTTCTATTTTGCATGTTTATTTAACAAATAATTTATTCCACTTATAAATATTTAATAAGATAATGATTTTTAAATATTAGGAATTATATTTTTTTTAATTATTCCACATTAATTTGTTTCATAATAAATATTATATATAATGAAAATATTCCACCTCATTTATGGTTAAAAACATTTAATGAGGAGGTTAAACACAAAGATAGTGATTAAAACATCACTCAAACATGTAAAAATTTGTTTGATTTAATATATTGTTACGTTAACATATCTTATTTTTTATCTTATTGTATTTTGGTTCAACTATCACATGAATATGATTTTATTATATTTTAATGTTTTATGTATTCACATTTTTTCCACCCACCACACCTATAAAAGTTCACCTTCTCCCTTAAAGTATTCACACCTTTTGATCCATATAGTTTTTTTATTCATAATCAAATATATATTTTAATTCATTTGAAACATTCTATATGTACATTACTTCCTAAAATACTAACTCATGTGTTCTTGAGAGGGTATCCAAAGGAGGTTCCTCAAAGAAGAGGTAATCATCTTCATTGAATCCTTTTAAGTTTATTTCTTCTTCTACTAAATAAAAATATTATGTAATTATACTAACATAATTAATTTGTTATATTTAATATAATAAGATGTTTTAAGTTTAACGGTATAACCATTTTCAACCAACAATATATCCCATGACAATTATAATTTCGTTCATGAAAATTTGTGGGAAAACACCTCCACAAAGCGATGTGATTTGTTTTTCTTATATTTCATACAAATATGGACATTTGGATGTATATAGTTAATATTATATATATATATATAATTATATATTGTTCATTATCATTATTTCATTCCTGTATTGAAAAATGAATACAATACTCATGCGGATGCATGAGAAACTGTCTTCGTGAAGTGACATACATGATTTTTCATTAACACCTTATATTAATGGTTATATATGTCTATAAAATGATGAAATATGAAAATTAAAACATTAAAATTATTCTATACAAAATGATTTCATGAAAAAGAGGCAAAGGATGGATCATTCACATTGATACATTCATGGAAAGAAGATCAATTGCCAATCGAATGTTAATTTTCAAGAAAACTTATGAATAAATTGGTGTTTTAAAATTAGAAGGGAATGTTTCATTATATTAAAGGTAAAAATATTGGTTTTTTTACTTATTAATAATAAATATAAATTTATTATAATTCTTCTTTTGAAAATTAATGATGAAATTAATAACCTGGTATATGGTTTATGTTACAATCATATTTCTATTTAAGAGTGTCCATGTTAAAATTACATTGAAGGAAATTATATGATACCTATCCTTTAAAAATATTTTTTATATAAAATGGCTTTTTTTTATTTTTTCATGATTTCATTTCTTTATCCTCTATTTGGAACATAAAATTATTGAGAATTTTTTTAACAAAATTTCATGTTATTTACTCTTTAGTTGAAATTATTTTTCTTTAGTTCCCATTTTCATTAACATGTATTGAATAATGATATGTTTAGTAATTTGATAATTTTATAATCTTATTTTGAATAGTTTTAAAAATTATTTTTTTAATGTTTTCTTAAAATGTTATTTATGAATTTTTTCTATATATTTGAGTGGAAAAATTATTTTAAAGTTTACGAAATGAATGATTATTTCCCATATTTATGACCATTATCTACATTTAATATTAATTTATATATTTTAATGGATATTTGCAATGAAATTTATTTCAAATATTATGAGAAATATATATAATATTTTTTCAATCAAAAATAATATTTTTTTCAATATTTCAAAAGAAAGGTCTGAATATTATTTCAATATAATATTTATTTTATGTCAACATAAAATGTTTCTTCTACTCCACTGGGGATATGACATGATAATACTATCTATGTTCTTTCACTGGATGTCATATTATTATGTGATGTTGAAATATTTATGAAACCCATTTATTTTCCATAGGTTCTATATGATGAAATGATGAAATGTTTTTATGGTCTTATGGATCACATATATACTATATTATTTATATGATTGATGGGTATATTAAATCTATAAAATTCACTAGGTAATGATTTAAATATCATGAGATAATATGGAATGTAATTGGAAGTTAACATAATTAGTATGAGACTCTAAAAACATGATACTCATGAGAGTGAACCCTAACTAAGGAAATTATTTAATGGGGAGTGAACCTAAAAACAATATAAAATTATACCCAATGATAGTCTTAGATGTTAACCTTAGAAAATTAAATATTTTTCTATTCTTATTTATGCTCAAAAATTATTATTTATTGTTTATATTCTTATTATATTCTATTATGGATCATGATGGATTAATTATGGTCCCTCACTCTTATGACACATGTATTTTGAAAGGAAATATTTTTATTCCATGACTAATGATTTATGATATGTAATTAAATATGTATAAACTTCATAAGTTATTATCATCCTCATGTACCCTTATTGTTATTTAATTACGACATATGGTGATATATTGATACCTCTAATGTTTAATATTATTAAGATTATGAGATCACACTTTTTCTATTTCTATTTTCCCTATGTTATAAAAACTATTTTAAGTAAGATATTTAAAATAAAGGTTCCCTAAGAAAAGAGAAACATGGGATATTTTGAGGAAAATTAATAATTTAGTTGATTATATATCTATTATTATTAGAAACGAACCCTTTTGGGTCCTCAAGCATGTATTATTGTAATATTTATTTAATATTAATTTAAAATGAAGAAATATATTTTTACGTTATATTGGACTTACCTTAGTGATTCCATATGAAGACATCAAAGTTTAATGCTGTATTTGGGGGTATCCACTTCTGAATTTTTCTTTATTGGGACTTGTTACACATTAGGTGTAAACCCGATTTTATCATCATTAAATAGATGAATGATTTTTTTATTGGTGTTATGATAGTTTATAGATTTTATTCATTTAATTCATTATTTGAGGTAAATATGTCTTTAGATTTGGATTTCATGACATGTAATGGAGTTCTTCATTTTGTTTCTTCCCTGTAGTATGAATGAGTTAAGATAGAAAATTTTGTGGTTCCAATTACATTATCTTTTCAGTTCCATTTTTAATAGAGTATTTCTAAATTTTTGGGTTACCCATGGAAGTAATTCATGTGTTTTCCTCGTTCATATCTCAGAAGGTGATTTTTTTGGATATTCCATAAATATTTCCCCTACTTAACATAATTTATTTATAGGTGTTGGGTTTTTTTGATTGGTTTGGTGCAGAATTTGAAAAGAACCTACGATTTGTGATATATATGTTGATATTCATAAATTCAATACATATTAGGGGATGTTACACTAAAAATTTTCCACTTATTTTTAACTCTCATTTCAATTAAGCGAAGGGTCTTTTATTTTTTTCTTAGTGTTTTTTTATTTGGTGAGTTTAGAATTAGAAAAGGATATATCTCATTTGGATGAATTTTTTCATATTTTTAGTTGAATGTTTTTGAATGTGGTTCGTAAATTCAACCTTTCTTAGAGGTTAGGTTGTTTTTTGTGTTCCCATTTTCCTAAATTTTTGATGTATTTGTTATGTTAGAATGTTTCATGGTGGGTAGAATTACAACAACAACAAAATTTCCTATACATATTTAAAATTTTAATTTAATATTTGATTTAATATTTTTTGTGTCCAATATAGATTTTTTTTTCTCTTAATAGGATGCACAATTTGGTTCACTTTTTTATAACCCGTGTAGTTAAAAATAATATGTCCTGACTTGTTTTTATACTAAATTTCTATTATTTTTCCATTTCTCAATATGTTTATTATTATAGGCATACCATCTTGTTTATGATGGGTTTTTCGGGGTTGGGGCGCAACCTATTACTAATTTTTCATACTCTTTCCCTACAGGAGAACCAATAAGGATGCATAAGGAATCTTATATTCATTATTTCTATGAAGTGAAATCACCTAAATTTGGGTTCTAGTCACACACATAGGACCTGGAGACTATGTTGTCTATTTTTGGGAATTGTTTAATTTTATTTTCTAATGGAATGTTAGTTATCATGGATACTATTTTGTGTTGCTTCTTACATGGGAGAATGTTTTTATTCCACAGGCCTTATTTTACCATAAAATATATATGTGTGTGTGCGTGTCTATGTTTTTTGGTATAAACTATCAAAAATTATAAATATTTAGTTACCCTAATATCTTTTTTTAAATATAAGTAATCTTTATGTTATATTGTTTATTTTTTTAGCATACACACTTAACTATTTTCATTAATGGTATATTATAGGCTATTCTTGAATGAGGCTAAGATATGTCATTCCATATAAAGTTACACCTCTTAAATAATAAAAACAATTTAAAATGGAAAAAACAACCTTCCACACATTTAATACTAGAAAATTTAAATTTATGCCAAACATGGGTGAAAAATATTGTACATGAGGTATTTGATGAAATGATTCATTACCATAAGCATTGTTGACCTCACCTGTTTTGATAATCTCAATCATGTATTCATATGTGTTGAAAATCCCAATTATGTTTTCATTCTCTATGATATTTTTAAGTATCATTGATCTATACTTTAATTCTTTCAAATATGTGATCAAACCAATAATAATTTTTTAAATAGTCTTTGCAATATGTTAATCCTCATTTATCCATGTTCATACAAGTTTTAAATTGATTCTAACACAATCGGATGTGTTATGCATAAAACAGATAAGTAATCTGCCTATAGCTACTGATAAAGAGCTACCGGTAACCAGTCTACCGATAGACTTAGTCTACCGACAGACAGCTACCGATAGACTTAACACAGACAGCTACCGATAGACTTAACACAGACAGCTACCGATATACTTAACACAGAGCTACCGATGTGCTTATAAATACAGCTACCGATACAAATATAGAGCTACCGGTGTAAGTATAAATAGCTACCGATGGAATAAGAGTCACCGATGGACGAAGCTACTGACAGACTCACAGCTACCGATACATGCATGGAGCTACCGATGCATGAAGCTACCGACGCATGGAGCTACCGATAAACAAAGTCACCGATACAAGCATGTACCAACCGACGCATAGAGCCACCGATAGAGTCAAAGCAACTAATGACATTGAGCTACCGATGTTCAAGCTACTGATGTTCAAGCTACCGATGTTCAAGCTACCGATGTTCAAGCTACCGATGTTTAAGCTACCGATGTCCAAGCTACCGATGCTGATTACCTACCGATCACTCGACTCACTGTTTGAATTTCTTTATTTCCTATATTTAATCTATCTAACGGTCATATCATACATTTTAATGATTTGTCAAATATCTGATAAAGGTTGTCGGATGTCAGGAACCCGTACCTCATACCTGCTGAAAAGAAATATTTTCTGTCCCCTGTTGGGAGATAAATATGAGAAGACTACGCTGCCCAAAACAGAAGTGAACTAGAGAAGCGTGTGGTGGACAAAAGATACCAGAAACATAAGAACAAGAAGAATCAAGAGAAAAACCAGTTCCATCAAGAACACAGAGAAGCTCATAGACAATCAAGCATACTCGAGAAGTGTTCAGTACATACAAAAGAATATCGAAGAGCTTCATCGACTACATTATCACTACCTGCGAACCTGGAGCATACGACACTCTGTTTCTCAAACAGAAATGAGAAGAGGACTCAGACTCACTTCTGATCGAATCCAAAGGAGTCCAGAGCTACACTGAAATCACCAGAACCATCTCTAAACTCTACACCTCTTGTTCTGTGATTTATTATCATTCATTTCGAGCAGTGTGTGTTATCTGCTGTATCTAACACATACACTGTCTCATGTACTCAAACTGAAGGATTCGTAAATCCTTACCAAACTCTTTCATTCTTTCTTTCCCACGAAGAACAGTGGTAGAGGTCGTGTGTGACCTGGACAGCTGGTTGCTGTTGTACTGTTTCCCACGAAGAACAGTGGTAGAGGTCGTGTGTGACCTGGACAGCTGGTTGCTGTTGTACTGTTTCCCACGAAGAACAGTGGTAGAGGTCTTGTGACCTGGACAATTGTAAACTGTTGAACCCCGATCCAGGGTGTGGATCATTTTTATATAAACTTTTGAGAGGACTAAGTCTCGGCTTGAGACTGAACCTCTTGGTTACATTTGTTGTGCCATCTCTTTCAAAGTTTTATTCCGCTGCTAATCACTTTAAAACTAATACTGTTTTTAAAGTTACTTTGATAATTAAATTAGCAAGTTTTTATGTTAAGTGTAGATTAGTAAGTTAGTTTCAAAAGATAATCACACACTCCTGTGTTGATTAAATGGGAATTAATCAATCCCTTGAGAATCTGGCAGAACCTCTACTTTAATATAAATTCACTACAGTTTAATTTATTATTTTATTTGGGGGTCTTTAAGACACTATTTTAAATACAGAAATTTTTAATTGGTACTCAATTCACCCCCCTCTTGAGTAAACCACTCCTAACAACACTTGGTATCAAAGGATTGAAAATACTTTCTAAAAGTACTCTGCTTTTGAACTGTGATTTTAGTTGTATTTTAAAGTTCTTAAAATTTCTGTTATATCTAAATTTTTATCTCTTTAAAATTTTCTCATCATGGACAATAGACTTGAGGGTGCTGCTACTAACCGGACACCTTTCTTCAATGGAACCAATTATGCTCAGTGGAAACTGAAAATGAAAATTCATCTAGAAAGCATAGGTTTTGATATTTGGACTGCTATTGAATCAGAATACAAAATGCCTACTACTGCTAGATCTACTTGGGATGAACCTACAAAGACTGCTTACAATAACAATTGTAAATCTATGAATGCTCTGTACTGTGCTCTAGGAGATGAAGAATTTAATAGAATTTCTGCATGTAAAACTGCATATGAAATTTGGGATACCTTAGCTGTTTCTCATGAAGGAACAACTAATGTTAAGGAGATGAGATTGAATACCTATACTATTAAGTATGATAATTTTAAGATGAAGCCTGATGAACCCATTTCTGATATGTATCTCAGGTTCAATGAAATTTTCAACACAATGACTTCTCTGGGAAAGGATGTTCCAGCAAAGGAGCAAATCATGAGAATTTTGAGATGTCTACCTGAAAGATGGAGAGGAACCTCTGTCTCCATTAGAGAATCCTGTGACATTGGAACACTGCCTGTCAAGGAATTAATTGGTAAACTGATGATTTATGAAGAAGAGCTTAAAGTAAATAAAGAAGAAGATGATGAACCTAAAAGGAAGTCTATTGCCTTCAAGACTACAACCTCAAAGAATAAGGATAAAGAAAAGCCTCAAGCTATCAATGAAAGTTCAAGCAGTGAGGAAAGTGAGAATGATTCTGACAGTGATGCTGAGATGGCTCAAATAGCCAGGAGATTCAAAAAGTTTTATAGGAAAAAGAAATTCTTTAGGAAACCAAATTACAAGGGAAAGTACGACCAACAAGGAAAATGGAAAAAGGATTGGAAGAAGGCTGACAGAACTGATGAAGTTGTCTGTTATGAATGCAAAAGAATAGGGCACATAAAAACAGACTGTCCAAAGCTGAAATACAGAAAGAAGTGTGAATACAAGGATAACAAGTACAAGAAAGCCATGAAGGCTACTTGGAGTTCTTCAGAAGACATCACAAGTGAAGCTGAATCTTCAGACTCTAAAAAGAATTGGGCCAACAAGTGTTTCATGACAAACACTTCTGAGGTAACATCAGAGACTCCTGTTTTTAATTCATACTATTCTGGAGAAGATTCTGACTCAGAAAACATGTCAAAATCTGAATTTTCTGAATACTGTGACATGTTAGAAGAAACTTGTAATGAGCTTAAGGATAAATATAAAGGTTTAAAGAAACAGTATGCTTTAAGTGTTAAGCATAAATCTGATCTGGATATAGAAGTAGAAAAGAATGCTCAGTTGCTTAAAGAAAATACTGAACTAAAATTGTCTAATGAACAACTCAGAAAAGACTTAAAGAAGTTCACAAATGGAAAGAATACTCTAACACAGATGCTAGGAAAGCAAGTTGCACTTTAATATACTACTGGTATAGGATACCAACCTGGACAAAGGAAAGTTGCCAAAACTAGATTCATTCCTAAATCTGGACAGAAGATAGTTAATTCTGGAACTTCATATGCCTCAACTAGTTATATTCATAGTTATGGATCTAATAAGGTTTATCTTTCAAATAATGATAATTCTACAAATTATATGAGACCCATTAGACAAATATGGGTACCTAAAGTGCTATTGGCTAACCTGTCTGGACCCAAGAAGATCTGGGTACCAAAATCATCTCCCATCTAAATCTGTTTTGTAGGAGACCTGCTTGAAGAGCTGTCACAAGAAGATATGGTACTTAGACAGTGGATGTTAAAGACATATGTCAGGAGACTTTTCATTTTCAAGAGCTTAGTAAAAGTTGATGGAGGCTTTGTCACTTTTGGTGATAATTCAAAAGGAAAAATCATCGGCTTAGGCCAGATTGGTAACACTGACTCAGTATTAATTTCTAATGTTTTATTTGTTGATGGCCTTAAATATAATCTATTAAGTATTTCTCAGTTATGTGATGATGGTTTTCATGTTAAATTTGAGAATGATTCTTGCAAAGTTTTTAATTCTAAGAATGTTTTGGTATTTTCTGCCTTAAGAAATGAGAATGTTTATGCTGTTAATCTGAATTCTTTAGCTAAGCAGAATATTACTTGTTTGAATGCTTTTTGTAAAGAATCTTGGCTATGGCACAAAAGATTAGGACACTGCAATGTTCACTCACTTAGAAAACTCTCTAGAAAGAACCTAGTTAGAGACCTACCTAAATTAGAATTCCCAAATGATAAAGTGTATAACCCCTGTCAAAAGGGAAAACAACACAAAGTTTCTTTTAAATCAAAGAAAGAAGTTTTGACTTCTCAACCACTTGAATTGGTTGACATGGACTTGTTTGGACCATCAAGAGTTTCTAGTTTAAATGGGAAGCACTATTTTTATGTTCTTGTAGATGATTTTTCTCGATATACTTGGGTATATTTTCTAGCTCACAAAAGTGAAGCTTGTTCTTTTTTTGTTAAATACTCCAAGTCTGTAGAGAACCTTAGTGGACTTAAGATTAAGACCCTGAGAAGTGATCATGGTCGTGAGTTTGAAAATCAAGATTTTGAATCTTATTGCTCACACAATGGCTATACTCATAACTTTTCTTCCCCTAGAACACCCCAACAGAATGGTGTAGTAGAAAGAAGAAACCGAACCCTTCAAGAAATTGCTAGAACCATGCTCAATGAATATGACCTGCCTATTTATTTTTGGGCTGAAGCTGTTAATACAGCTTGTTATGTCATTAATAGAGTCTTAATTAGACCTGTTCTTAAGAAAACCCCTTATGAATTGTGGAACAATAGAAAGCCTAAGGTCAATTACTTTAAAGTTTTTGGTTGCAAAGTATTTATTCTGAATACTAAAGATAATCTGGATAAGTTTGCTTCCAAAAGTGATGAAGGAATTTTTCTGGGTTACTCTATTTCAAGTAAAGCCTATAGAGTATTCAATAAGAAAACCAAATGTGTGGAATAATCTGTTCACATCAAGTTTGATGAAACTGATCCACATGAGCCTAAAACCTCTCTTGAGAATCTTGAAGAAGATTTGTCTATTCTGGACCTTAATGATAAATCTAAAGAACCTGTTATAAAAGCATCCAGTTCTAGACTTTCTCCAGAATCTGCTTCTGTTGAACCCGAACCTATAGATGAACCTAAAATTTCTAGTCCAACCTTTACCAGATCAACGAGGATTCTAAAGAATCATCCTTTAGAATCTGTTGTTGGTAATCTTGATAGAGGAACACAAACTAGAGCTTCTCTAAGAAACCAGGTTGAACATCAAGCCTTTCTTTCACAGCTAGAACCCAAAAATATCAACGATGCTATCAATGATGAATTCTCGGTAATAGCTATGCAGGAAGAATTAAATCAGTTTGAAAGAAACAAAGTCTGGGAATTAGTTGACATACTTAAAGACACTTTGACAATAGGCACAAAATGGGTTTTTAGAAATAAAGTAGATGAATCTGGAAATATAGTTAGAAACAAAGCTAGATTAGTTGCACAAGGATATAGTCAAGAAGAAGGCATAGACTATGAGGAAACTTTTTCACCTGTAGCTAGACTAGAAGCCATTAGAATCTTACATGCATATTCTGCACATCTGGATTTCAAGTTATATCAAATGGATGTCAAAAGTGCTTTTCTAAATGGTTTTATAATTGAAAATGTTTTTGTAGAACAACCACCTGGATTTACTAACCCCCATTTTCCAAATCAAGTTTTTAAACTTTCTAAAGCTTTGTATGGTTTGAAACAATCTCCAAGAGCTTGGTATGATAGACTTAGCAATTTCCTTATTTCAAAAGGTTTTACTAAAGGGATTGCTGATCCAACTCTTTTCATTAAAATAATTTCTAAAGATGTTTTAGTTGTACAAATATATGTTGATGATATTATTTTTGGATCTTCTAAACACTCTTTATGTACTGATTTTTCAAAAAGTATGCAAAATGAATTTGAAATGAGCTTAATGGGAGAGCTTAAGTACTTTCTTGGATTTCAATTATTTCAAAATGAAAATGGTATTATTTTGAATCAAAGTAAATATACAAAGGATCTTTTAAAACGTTTTGGTCTGGATAGTATCAAGGAAAGTGAAACTCCTATGAGTACTACCTGTAAATTGGATGCAGATGAAACTGGGAAGCCCGTTGATCAAACAAATAACAGAGGTATGATTTGTAGTTTACTTTATCTTACTGCTATTCGACCTGATATTATGTTTAGTGTGTGTATGTGTGCTAGATTTCAAGCTAATCCAAAAGAATCTCATTTGCTTGCTGTTAAAATAATTTTTAAATATCTCAAACACACGGTTAACTTAGGTTTGTTTTACCCAAAAGGACAATCCTTTGAGTTAATGAGTTATTCAGATGCTGACTTTGCTGGTTATAAGTTAGATAGAAAAAGCACATCAGGAACATGTCATTTGATTGGAAAATCCTTAGTTTCTTGGTGTAGTAAGAAACAGAACTCAGTTGCATTATCTACTGCCGAAGCAGAATATATAGCTGCTGGTAGTTGCTGTGCACAAATTCTATGGATGAAACACACTCTTTTGGACTATGGATATGTTTTTAAACATGTTTCAATCAACTGTGATAACACAAGTGTAATAAACATCTCTAAGAATCCTGTATCTCACTCTAGAACCAAACACATAGATGTAAGACACCATTTCTTAAGAGATCACTATCAAAAAGGTGATATTTCTCTTGAATATATTGGCACTGAACATCAATTGGCTGATATTTTCACTAAACCTTTAAGTTCGGATAGGCTAAGTTACATAAGACACGAATTGGGAATGTTTAATCACAACCGGTGTGAAAATTCTCACTGATGTAGAAATTCTCACCGATGTGAAAATTCTCACTGATGTAGAAATTCTCACCGATGTGAAAATTCTCACTGATGTAGAAATTCTCACCGACGTGAAAATTCTCACCGATGTACAACTCTCACCGATTTGTTTTTATCACCGATGATTAACTCACACCGATGCAAAGTTTTAAAACTTCTGTCTGCCGCCAAGAATACGAATCATTTTATTTTATTTTATTACTCTATTTTAGTCGTTTATTTGGAATTCCTAAATGATAAAACTAAGTCTAAGCCACTTCTTACCTCACCGAGCTCAAAATCTCTCACCTTCAAACCTTAGCTCCCAAATCGGCCAAGAACCCTAAACCCGCGATGGCAAAAACTAAGCTTCCTATCGTCAAAGATGAAAGAGTAGAACCAAACGCTAAGAAGCAGAAGAAACAACATAAAGCTAGTGTTAGTGAAGTCAGAACTAGATCAGGAAGGCGACCAGTGAATCCTCACTTGCAGAATAGAGACATAGTAATCGAGAAGGAATTGTGCGTGGAATGGCTACTGCCTAGCAAATCGTTAGTACTCGAGATTCTAGAGGACCAGAAATGGGTGGATTGTTTCTCGAATAACAATGGCCCATACTACCCGAAGTTGGTAAAACAGTTCTACGAGTTTGTAACCTTCGAGAAATCTAAAAATGAGAATCGGGTAAGCTCTTTTGTAAATGGAAAAGAGATGTCTTTTTCTTCAGTAGAGTGGGCTGAGAGTCTAAAAGTACCACATGAAGGTGTCTCTGGGTATGTATCAAGAGAAATGCCACCTAGCAGTGACATATTTGATTATGAAACCGCCTTAAAAGAACTGACTGGTAATGGGAATCAAAGGCAAGTGGTTACTGCTGAAATGGATGGAGAGAATCGACTGCTTTTCAAGTTTGTTCAGCATGTGTTGATACCGAGGCGAGGAGATTTTGCAAATCTGAGATATCAAGATATCTATCTTCTTCATTTGCTAAGACATGGTGTAGAAATCAATCTGTGCAGATTGTTAATTCTTCAAATGGAAGACATGATTAGACCAAAGTCAAAGACTAATGCTTTGTTCTTTGCCAAGCTGATTTCAGTGATGATAAAAGTGAAAGGAATAGCTGAGTCTCAGGATGAGACAGTTGTAGTCAAGAACAATTTTTGCATCACCTCGACTGTTTTTAAGTACATGAAAATTAATTGGAACCCATGGAAAGGAGAATGGGTCAGTGATGATCAAAAGATATATGATAGGTTTAATCCTGTGGATCATCCCTCAAGACCAAAGGATGAGAGAGATCCGAGTCTAGGACCTGATGAAGAGGAACCTGTTTATAGTGATGAAACAGAAGAAGAAGAAGAAGAAACTCCTATGGATGTTGGAGGAGATCCAGACTTGCCCCCAAGTCCTGTTGCCGAATTGGTTTATTCTAGGAAAGGAAAGGTAGAGTAAATTGTGTCTACTCATGAGGAAGACCAGTCTGTACCTCACCAAGAAGAAGAGGAAAAGGAAAATGTTTCTGAATTGTCTGCTTCTGGTAATTTAAGTATGAGTCCTTTGATTGGATGCTCAGCTATGCCTGCTGCTGAAATAGAAAAAGATACAGAAGAAGCTGTACCTGTTTCAGAAAACCCCCTTACTGCTGCTGAGATGGAAGTTGTTGTAGAAGATTCTGATGAAGAGAATCCAGCACTGAATTCTGTTGTGATACATGAAATTGCACCCATTGAGGGGGAGCATCAATCTGTTCTTGGAAATGTTACAGTAGCTGTTGAGCTTGGAGACTGGGTAGAAGACCCAGGGTTTATAGTCTGTGGATTGGATTATCCAGATTCTGACAATGAGGTGTCTATGAATAGACCGAAGACCAATTATGATCTTGCCTCTGAGTTGTTGCCAGATGATGTGGTCAGATTTCATGATTTGAATAAGCTGAAAGAGGATCTCAAAACCAGTTTTGTTGAAGAAGTGAAGTTAATGGAAACCTCTCTTGCTTCCTCAATTAATTCAATAATGACTGATTCTGTAGTTAGTTTGGCCTCAAGAAGGGGATCTTCTACAGTTGTCCCTAATGATTTTGTCTCTAAATCTGATCATGAATCCATGAAGAATGAGCTGAAAGAATCATTCAGTGCATCAGTTGCTGAGATGAAGCAGAGCTTTTATGAAGGAATGAAAATGTTAGAGAGATCCTTCGAGCTATCTCTGGCTTATAATTTATCTTCTTTTATGTTTGAGCTTATGGAAGAAGTGAAAGAGTGCCAGACTCAGTCTTCAAGAATCGAAGCTGATCTTGAAGCTCTCAAGACATCAGTTGTTGCTTTGGATTCTTATATGAGCTCCAAGTCTCAAGCTGAAAAGGACCTAGCTTATGTGAAGAGTGTAGTAAGCCAGTTTGTCTCAGTGTTTGAAAGTTTCAAAACCTCAGTAAAGGATCATGATCAATTACAAGACTCTCAAGTTCAAAGCCTAATCAATGGTTTGTCCAAGAGTTTCAAAGAAACTGTTTCCTTCTCTCTTGGCCCTCTCACATCCAAACTATCAGTTGACCTGAATCATGTTCGAGCAATGTTGAAGGAGGAGATTGGTTCTATTTCGACCAGTGGCTCTGTGGACTCATCAGAATTGAGCCGAGTGGTGCTTTCTACAAGAGATTCTGCTAGAGAAATAATGAAGATTGTTCAAGATTATATGAGAGAAGCCTCTGCCTCTCAGGAAGCCATAAAGAGCAAAGTGGACCACTACTTCACCAAAATTTTCACCAAGCATCAACTCGAACACCACTTCAAGCTAATGTTGGAACACATGAAGCTCCCTCCAGTCACTCAAGCTTTCAGAGAACAAGTGAGCAAGCTAAGAGAATTGACTCCTGCCTTAGAGAAATTTATGGAGAACAAAGATGATTTCATCTCTGCTATGGAAAGAGGAGGAGGAATTATTATGGACTTTAGAAATCTGCTGCTGCCCTTCTTGCATGTTGATGCCAGACCAGTCATCATCCCACCTGCTTTGCCTGCTTCTGTCTCAGCTGCTTCCACAGTCCAACTGACTCCTGCTCAAGCTATTCGAAGCCTCACACCAATGATCACCCAAAAATCTTCAACCTACAGGCCTGACTCTGTGTCAGTGGCTCAGCCTCCTTTAATCTTTTCTGGCATTCCCAAACCTTCACCTGAATCCTCACCACCCGAGCCTTCTTCTAATCCCAAAGGAAAATCTCACGTGGAAGATGTGGATTGATCCAGTGGCCAGGATTTTTGATAGGAATTCCTTTGTATTCTGTTTTTTTGTACTTTCTGACTGATCTAATACAGAGGAACTCATTTTACTTCTCATGTTTTATTTGTCTCCTATATATGCTTTCCCACTTTTTTATTGTCACAAAGGGGGAGAACAATAAGAATAATAAGGGGGAGAATAATAAGGAGGAGAACAAAATGAGAGAATGAGAAATATTTTCAATGGAGAAAAATAACCTTTTTTTTATGTTTACCTATGATACCTTATGTCTATTTAGTACCTTATGATTGTTACCTCTGATAACTTATGTCTATATCATACTATTTCTATTATCTATGATGCTGTTTTCAATGAGAAAATTGAATTCAATATTATACTCTTTACTATTATATATTCACTATGTTAAATGCCCATATCATAAATTGTGATTATCAAAAAGGGGGAGATTGTTGACCTCACCTGTTTTGATAATCTCAATCATGTATTCATATGTGTTGAAAATCCCAATTATGTTTTCATTCTCTATGATATTTTTAAGTATCATTGATCTATACTTTAATTCTTTCAAATATGTGATCAAACCAATAATAATTTTTTAAATAGTCTTTGGAATATGTTAATCCTCATTTATCCAAGTTCATACAAGTTTTAAATTGATTCTAACACAATCGGATGTGTTCTGCATAAAACATATAAGTAATCTGCCTATAGCTACTGATAAAGAGCTACCGGTAACCAGTCTACCGATAGACTTAGTCTACCGACAGACAGCTACCGATAGACTTAACACAGACAGCTACCGATAGACTTAACACAGACAACTACCGATATACTTAACACAGAGCTACCGATGTGCTTATAAATACAGCTACCGATACAAATATAGAGCTACCGGTGTAAGTATAAATAGCTACCGATGGAATAAGAGTCACTGATGGACGAAGCTACTGACAGACTCACAGCTACCGATACATGCATGGAGCTACCGATGCATGAAGCTACCGACGCATGGAGCTACCGATAAACAAAGTCACCGATACAAGCATGTACCAACCGATGCATAGAGCCACCGATAGAGTCAAAGAAACTAATGACATTGAGCTACCGATGTTCAAGCTACTGATGTTCAAGATACCGATGTTCAAGCTACCGATGTTCACGATACCGATGTTCAGGCTACCGATGTCCAAGCTACCGATGCTGATTACCTACCGATCACTCGACTCACTGTTTGAATTTCTTTATTTCCTATATTTAATCTATCTAACGGTCATATCATACATTTTAATGATTTGTCAAATATCTGATAAAGGTTGTCGGATGTCAGGAACCCGTACCTCGTACCTGCTGAAAAGAAATCTTTTCTGTCCCCTGTTGGGAGATAAATACGAGAAGACTACGCTGCCCAAAACAGAAGTGAACTAGAGAAGCGTGTGGTGGAAGAAAGATACCAGAAACATAAGAACAAGAAGAATCAAGAGAAAAACCAGTTCCATCAAGAACACAGAGAAGCTCATAGACAATCAAGCATACTCGAGAAGTGTTCAGTACATACAAAAGAATATCGAAGAGCTTCATCGACTACATTCTCACTACCTGCGAACCTGGAGCATACGACACTCTGTTTTCTCAAACAGAAACGAGAAGAGGACTCAGACTCACTTCTGATCGAATCCAAAGGAGTCCAGAGCTACAATGAAATCACCAGAACCATCTCTAAACTCTACATCTCTTGTTCTGTGATTTATTATCATTCATTTCGAGCAGTGTGTGTTATCGTCTGTATCTAACACATACACTGTCTCCTGTACTCAAACTGAAGGATTCGTAAATCCTTACCAAACTCTTTCATTCTTTCTTTCCCACGAAGAACAGTGGTAGAGGTCGTGTGTGACCTGGACAGCTGGTTGCTGTTGTACTGTTTCCCACGAAGAACAGTGGTAGAGGTCATGTGTGACCTGGACAGCTGGTTGCTGTTGTACTGTTTCCCACGAAGAACAGTGGTAGAGGTCTTGTGACCTGGACAGTTGTAAAATGTTGAACCCCGATCCAGGGTGTGGATCATTTTTATATAAACTTTTGAGAGGACTAAGTCTCGGCTTGAGACTGAACCTCTTGGTTACATTTGTTGTGCCATCTCTTTCAAAGTTTTATTCCGCTGCAAATCACTTTAAAACTAATACTGTTTTTAAAGTTACTTTGATAATTAAATTAGAAAGTGTTTATGTTAAGTGTAGATTAGTAAGTTAGTTTCAAAAGATAATCACACACTCCTGTGTTGTTTAACTGGGAATTAATCAATCCCTTGAGAATCTGGCAGAACCTCTACTTTAATATAAATTCACTAAAGTTTAATTTATTATTTTATTTTGGGGTCTTTAAGACACTGTTTTAAATACAGAAATTTTTAATTGGTACTCAATTCACCCCCCTCTTGAGTAAACCACTCCGACCAACAAGCATGAAATGATTCATGGATATTAAGTAAATAAAACTTGATTGTGAAACATTCCCTTATAATACCTTACTATTATTCTATAATCCACTCAATAATAATTCAATTATTCACTATAATACTCTTTCCCTTTTTAAAAAATATTTTATGAAATGTTTTCAATCTTTATTTTAGAGACATTACTCGAGTTATTAATCTATATATATATAGGTTTAAAAACCATATACATGAGATAATATTTTCTAAACATGCATTTCAATTTTTTGGAAACATAGTCTATATCCAAAATATAAAAACATTGCTAAATTTTTTAATGAGTCCCATAAATCCCATAGCCTAGATAATAAGGACATTAAAAATTAATGAAGGATATTGGTATATTTTCAATCAATAAAGAATATTTTATAAAAAAAATTTGATACCGAATACAACACACAACACTGATAAAAAAAAACAATAAAATACTGATATTTAATTATGATTTTTATAACCCAAGACATTGAATTGGAAAGTATGAATTGGATTAAAGTCGTTAATAAATATATTCAAAGGGATTACTCAAAATATATAACTATGTATTTAATTTTATTCCTTAAAAATACATTTTTTTAAAATGTTTTTTATTTCTATTTTTGAGAAAATATTATAATTAACTTTTTGATTTTTTTGAAATTTTTTAATATAAAGAAGATATTATTTTAGAAATCATATTGTCAAAATTATCATAGAATTAATTTTTGGTATTTCTATGAAAATGCCGATATTTTAGTGGATAGTGAAAATAATGACTTTCATTAAAAAAAATTCAATTTCAAGAATTTACAAATTTCCATTTTGATATAAAATTAATTTAAAGTAAAATTAATAAATATATATATTTATTAATCCAATTATGTTAACTAGACTTGGTTTTATTCTTTAATTCGGTATAAAAACATTTTTATACTTAAAAGAAATTTTAATGAGAATCTTATTTTCATTGTGTTTTTAATTTTAATCATAAATTAATTTATCCCAATTAGATAAATTGAATCCTAAAAAATGAATTCCATATTTGGAATCTGGATTTCAAAATATTTAAAATAGGTACTTTCTTTTTTTGGTAATTATGAATAGTAATCGTAAAAAATAATTATCATCACGGTAAGGGTAAATCGTGTAAATAAGGTTAGAAATTACATGGTAAGGACAAACAAATGAACCTTACAATTTTTTATATTATTTGATGAATGGAGTTCATCAATTTTCATCCATTTTTTTAAAATATGAAATCTAAGTGCCATAGTTCTTTGATATTGACCATTATATTATTATATATAAAGAAAATCAATATTGTAATTCTCATTTCTTTATTATCAATAAATTTTTTACATTGAGAGAAAGATAGGATAATTTCTATTATAAATGGTATAATTGAAATATTGATGAGTTTTTTTCTAATGGTAATTTATTTATAATTTATATTGATGAAATAATTTCCCTAAATGTTTACAAAATGTTAACATGGTATCTATTCAATTAGTAAGAAAATAAAAAAAATTATTTTAAAAATATTAGAATTTGAATAATTTGAATGAATTATTGTAATACATGAATTATTAGGTAATTATAACATTTTATATAAGTTTTAAAGTTTTATATTCTAATTCAAAATTTTTATTTATGTTTCTAAAGTCAAAATAAGTGAATAGTGTCAAGAAAAACATTAATGAAATTTTATGTTAAATAATATTTTATTTAATGATTTAAGATTCATATAAAACCAGTGTCTGGCCATGTTATTATAATATTTTTTGAAATTTCAACCATGGCCCATTTATAGGTTAATTTACTTTTTATAGTAATATATTGACACCTGAATATTAGAAACTTCGGTATCACTGTAATTGACAAAAAATAGTTAACATGGGTTAAAACAAAGTGATAAGGGTAAAAAACTAACACTGACATGTAAAAATTTTATTTTATGATTTAATTTTGATCTAATATCATCCTATATTAATATTATATCAATTTGGGTCTTTTTTTCTATGAAAATTAATTTATATTATTTAATACTTTAAGTAATTCCCTACGTTCCCCACCCCTCTCTAATAAAGGGGGCCCTCTTTTCTTATTTTAATGATTATAAAAAACAATTTTCTTTATTTTAAAACATATTAAAACCCCTTAATTACATCCCAAATCATATCTTAGAGTCTTTGGATGGATCATAAATCTATCCTATAAAGGATTTAGGAATAATCCTAAAGTGGTTTCCCGAAGAAGAGGTATAGTTCTTAACTAAGTGATTTCATTTTATTTTATCTCTTACATCCTTAAAATATTACCCACCCATGGTGATATGATAAAAAAATTATATAAATATAGTTTGATTTTATTTTTTTATTCGAATAAATAATATACATATCATGTTGTTTTAAATTTGATCTAAAATGATGAATTATTTGTATGGCGGACAACCGCCTCGCGAATCGATAAAATTAATTTTCCATCACCACCACTCAAGGATAGTTATAATGATGGATTTAGTTTTTTTAGATTATTTAAATGGAATATTTATAATTATGTAAATTTTAAAAACTATATATTTTCTTACCTTTATATTCATTAAATATGGTAACATTGTTTGTGCGTACATGTGGATTTTCACCTCAACAATGTAATGCGACTCGTTTTTCATTACTACATAACATTTATGGTCTATATAAGTGTATTTAAATAATTAATTTGACATAATGATATTTATGAAAATAAAAATAAATATGTATCTTTTTTCCATAATGATCAATGAATGATGGAAATATTATTAATGTAGGCATATGACAAACCGTCTCCACGATTGTTACATAGTTCATTTCTCTAAACAATCGTATTAGTTTTACAGGTATAATTAGAAAATTTAATTGATAATCCTTTCCGAATTATTATTATGGGTATGATGGAAGAAATACCTCTTTTACCACATTCAACCTATCGATGACATTTTGGAAATACTATCCAGATATCATCAAAATGTCTAATTCAAACATAATTGATTACGTAATTAAATATAACAAGGTAACAGTTCAAAATAGAGGAATAATTTTCTTTGAAAACATTTGAATGAAATAAATAATTTATTATATGTTTATTATTTAGGATGACTAATAATGTGCGTAATGAGTCAAACATTTAGTAAGGTATTTTATCCCAATTTTTTTTATCAAAGATACATGCCATATTCATCCCTTATTTCAGCTATATGGTGTTTAGATTTCCAATGAATTTATTTTATGAGAATTTTATTGAAAATTAGGGGTATTCAATTATACACCTTTGTGTCCTTATTTCTTTTGGATTAGGATTCAAAATTTACCTCTATAGAATGAGTTTTATTTTACAATAAATGTTTTTAACAGTATTGTTTATGATTAGTTTTTTTTACTAAATTTGATGATATACCACTAAATAAACTCATGTGTTTTCTTCTCCTCAACTTATTTCTTGAGAAATCGTTTTTCCATTCATTTTTATATCTTTATGAACTCCTGACATTGAAATAATGTTATTAATAAAATATGAATTTATTTATATCTTTGTTCGATAATCCATTTTCTTAAAATTCCATGTTTTCTGAAAATATTTTCACAAATGTTATTAATCTTCTAATATTATAGTTTAAAACACAATTTAACCCTTTTTTGAAAAAATGGTATAGAATTAATCAACTCGTTTTTTTTCAAATGACGTAGTTTTTAAATTTTGTACAGAGGTATGAAAAGAAAGTTTTCTTTTAAATTATATGACATGAACATAATTTTAAATGATTATAACAACTCTATAGTATTATTTTATAATTAAAAGTTTTAAAATATCATTTTAAAGAAAAAAAATTACATTATGTTTTTCATTTTTATAATATTTTATGTAGGTGATCTCTCCAAAATACCATTTTTCTTGGGATTATGATCTTACTATCGCTAAATCACTTTAACTCTCAAATTAATTGAATATAATTCTTATAAATTCTATATAAATGTATCTCACATGTATTCATAACTAATTTTCACTTAATTTGACATGGTAATACCTGAATTATATTCATTTCTAAAATTCCTTCTTTATGAAATCTATTTTGGTTGGGATATGAGGGATGATTATGCAACCCATTTCATTTCATTGGAAATTTTTATGATTATGAATTATGATCTATTTCATTTTATGGAACACATAATCATAAAAATGTTATGATAAGTGTTCCTAGATAACACTATAATTAATTGTGTAATTCTTTTTTCTCATGAAACATTATATAAGTTAATAGAGAGTAAACCTAGTCCTCATGTGGCTTTTCCCACCATGTTATATTTTCTTTGTAGATAGCCTTGACTAATGCATATGTAATGATTTGTCTTTCAACAAAATTTCTAATGTTTTTGATGATAATATGTTATAATTCCATTTATTTTATTCACCCTTATAATTAATCATGATCATTATCTTTCATGATATTATGTTATATCTTGGACACCAGCATTAGGATTACTTATCATGTTTTTCACTTAATATGACTTATTTTATTTCCCCTTTAATCTATGTATTCCGCAGGTCATGACATGATTTTATAAGAACTCAAAGGGATTTAGGAGAATAGTATAGAGTTAAAAAATCATGTATTATTCATATGTTTTTTTTTATATACATAATCTACCAAATATTCAAGTATATTTTATCTATGTGTTTTTTAATGAAACTTTATGTTAAAAACATATAATAATATATTTTAAAAGGATTGGGTCACTATAGTTAATCTTAGAGAAAAGAATAGATATTTTGGGGGATTATGAATAGAAGATAATAGTGATATAGCTAGTGATTAGTCTATTCATAAGAAAATACACAATAAATTTTCATGAAGTATAAAAAGGGTGGTTTTCAAGAAAACTAAATCCCTATTTGTATACTATAGGTTGACATGTTTTTAGTATATATGAATCTATGGGTAATGAATCAGAAAACGATTACGTGAGTATACCTCATTCATCATTCTAATGCAGGTTGACTATACCAATACTGTAAACCTCATTTGACACTCCAGAGTGGAAAGGCTTGTATAACTCTTATTATCTTTTTTGAATCATTGTGAAGGATTTGAAGATATGATAATCATGAATGAACTAAGTTAAATATAAAGCTTTATATATTGAAAAGATAATGTTATGGTTTATACAACCTATATATTATTTTTCATGATTATGTGGTTTGTCAATATAAATATTATTTCACACAGAATGATTTTGGTTTTTATCCAGAGATTGAATTGGAGGATTAATGTTAATTCGTATTGTGAAAGAATATGGAATGATTTTAATCATGATCAACCAATTAAAATTAGAGAAGTAAAGTGAGGCCTTATGATTATAGTTAATCATTTATCATGTTATAACATTAAAAAAATAAACTTGTGTGAAATTCCTAGAACACCATATAAGATAAAAGTAGAGTTTCCTAAAGACCAGGGATGAAAAATGTTTTGTAGAGTTTCCTAAAGACCAGGGATGAAAAATGTTTTTTTTCTACTTGTCAATTATGTTAGAAGGAGAACTCAAGGAAATGACTCAATGTAATTATTTTTTTATGTTTTAAAATGAAGGTAATGTAGTAAGTAATTATTGAGAAAAAAATAAAGAGTTCTATAAAGGGATTTGAAATTCATCCTAATGAAATATTTATAATACATTGTATTATATATGGGTAACATGGAAAATATCGAAGTCAATTCCATAATCCAAGGGTTAACTCATAATCCAAAGAGGGACATATGTTACTCCAATCAATGACATGAAATTATTTAAGTGATTATATATTAAGAATCATGAATTATATTGTAAAAGTGTTTTATAAATGATATTATTGTTATAAAAATCCATAAAAAGTATAATGATTTTATTATTTTTTGGAGAATATTTATTTTCATGTAATTTTAACCTAAGATTTATGGATAACATAATGGTTTTATATGTTTTAGGATGACCATATGTCAAAATACAAAGATACCCCTTTTGATGTTTAGTGTGTTATGAATTTAAAGTGACTAATGGTATTTTTGAGAGATATGTTACTAGGTTGAGGTATATGTAAACCATAGGGTTAACATGAAATATTATTGATGAATAATGGTATTAATGTTTTGAACATTTTAATGAAATTTTAGGGATCATTATAGGAATTTTATTCATGTTTTTTTTAGTAAAATAGAGAACCCATAGGTCGGGCAATAACCCTACGTATCCAGAATGGATATAGGGATTGAACCCATAACCAATGTGTGATAAGGGATAAATGCATACTATTTAATAATGTAATTTACTAGTCAGTATTACGATGTTTTTTTACCCAAAATATTTTTTAGATAATGAATAAATTTTTTGGGAACATCTATTTTATCATATACACAACCATCGTATTAGAAAACTATTTAGTGAATAATTTATAAATGATAATTTAGAAAAATTTCACTATCTTTGGAACCATGTATGATCAAGGTATGAAGATTATTATGGTATTTAATTTTAAGAATAAATGATTAATTATATTTTTGAATAAAATAGGATTTTAAAGGAGATAATAATTATTTATGGAAATTATTAGCATATTTTTAAGAGTATATGATTTTGGAATGTGAATTTTTTGTTATATGAATTCATGGGTGACTACTATTGATTTGAAACAAATGTTAAATTAATATCAAAAAAATATCTAATCAAATCCTTCTGAATTTTTCAATTTTTATCATGTTTGGGAATATTTTGAGGAATTTTTATGATATATCTAAGAATAAAATTGGGTGTTGTTGTTGAGGCATTAAATATTAATTTTTAATTTCATTATATGAGGGGTTATTATTTTGGGGAATTATTATAACTTATGCTAACCAATTTGGTTTTGGATAATAATCAAATTATATTATGAATATCTTATTATCCATTTTTGGAATATGTGATCCTTTAGAAGTTGATTTTAATTCATTGAATATTAAAAATTCATCTCGAATACTCCTTATTTGGAGGAAAGATGAATTTATGGTAAAAATTGATTAAATGATGAAATTCTACTTATCAAGTAAGTAAATATGATAATGTTCTAAGTAAATATGGTAAAGTTATTTATAAACTATATGAAAAGGATCTTTAAAAAAATATTATGCTACTACCATCATTTCTGATGAATCGATGGTCTTATCAAATCTCACTAATTTAAAATCATTAACTTTCACTTGATAATTCACAATATTTTAATTGATTATCTCAATCAAATTCCTTCATTATTTGGAAGCTAAATTTCTCCCATAGGTCTATATTTTTCCTTCCCACTGCTATTCTTCTATTTGGTAACCTAATAATATGTAATTCTTTAAGAAAATAATATATTTTACCTTCTATTAAAGAGGATGTCTTATTAAATTATTTTATGATGTATGATTTCATAAAATTTATTTTTAGATGTAAACCCCTAATTACCAATATCATGATACAATTATGAGGATTTAATTTTGAAAGTGGGGGAGAGTGTAACACCATATTTTTAGAAACAAATCTATGTTCGATATAGTATATGACACACAACCAAAACCAAAAAAGAACTATTAAATATTATCTTTTAAATATGAAAATTATAACTTATGTAATCAAATTGGTGATTCAGAATATGATTACAAGATTTATGATATATATATATAATTTTAATACTTAATATAAATATATGGATAAATCCATATTAAATAATAACTCAATTTTGTATTATATACATTTTTTTCTTCAAAAATATAATTTCATAAAAAATGGGTTTTGTTTCTTTTTGTGACAACATTTTATAATAAATTTCTAGAAATTTTTGAAATATTATTGGATAAAAATGATATCAGTATTTTAATTAATAATTTTATAATTATCTTAGAAATATGGTTTGGGATTTTTTGAGAGGATTTATTCTCCAATGAAAAGTGAAAAAATACAGATTTTACTTCAATTTTTTTATTTAATGAATTTAAAAAGATCGATTTATTTATAAAATTATTTCAAAGTAAAATTTGTAATATTATATTATGTATAATCTAATTATTTTCATTCTAATAAAAGTTATGGCTGAATTTTGTGTAAAAATATTTTTATACATTAAATGAATTTTTTATAAAAAAAATGTTTTTCAATATATTCTTCGTTTTAATAGTAAATAAATTTCTACCACTTCAAGAATTAGGATCATAAAAATTGGATTCCCAATTTATAACCAGTATGTTCAAATTTAGTAAATAGTTCTATTTTAATTTTTTTATTATTAATTATACCTATAGTAAAGTATTGTCTCTATGGTATTGGTAAATAATGTTATTAAGGTTAAAATAATATAATAAGGATAAAAATTATTACAATAAAACATACATTTGACCTATTGGATGAGTATTGGTTGGCCATATTGTTCAATAATTAGATAATATGGGAACCAATATCCATAGTTCCTTGATTTTTCACATTATATTTTTTTCTTGTAATGAAAATTAAAAATACCATTAATTTAATTTTAATATTTCGAAATATTTTACAAAGGGATAAAAAGAGGCTATTTACAGTTAAAAAATAGTATTTTGAAATATATATAACTTTCTATAATATAGATTTATTTCTAATTTTTATTGATGATATAAATAATTTAATTTTTTAGGCAACGCCGACACAATATTAATTCAATTAGTTAAAGAATAAAATAAATGATTTTAAAAATATTAAAAGTAGTACAACATGAATGAATTATTGTCTTAAATTATTTTTTATATTAATATAACATGCTAGTGATCATTTATGTTTTTATAATCTATTTTAATTTTTTTTTTCTTGTTTTCAAAATAAAATTAAATGTATATTTTCAAAGTTGATATTAATTATATTTCATGTTAAATAATATTTAACAAAATGTTATCAAATTTGTTAAAAAACTAATATTTTTTAAAATTTATTTGAATATTGTTTATTATATCACCATTTAAAATTTATGACCTATTTTTCTTTTTATAGTAACTATATTAAACACTTTAATAATGAATTGTTTTTTATCTTGTTAACTTTAAAAAATTGCAAACACGGGTTAATACAAATAGACAAGGGTAAAACCTATTCTAATAAAGTAAAAATATTATTTTATGATTATATGTTTTCCTATACCCATACTATATTTATATTATAGAATTTTATAGAATTTTCTCTACGAGAACTAATTTATATTAATTTATTACTTTAAGTAATTACATGGGAGCCCATCCCTTCTATTATAAAAGGGAACCTACTATACTCTTTAGTTTACACATAAAACACATTTTATCACTACCAAGAGGTACCTAAATACCATCCTTACATACTAAATTACATCATGGAAACCTTGTATTAAACATTAATACATCCAAAAAATTATGCATTTATAATTAAAAAGTGGTTGTATGAAGAAGAGGTAGAGTTCTTAGTGAAGTGACTTCATTTTAATTATACTACCAACATTGAATATTTTTCAAACACAAAGATATTATATAAAATACATCAACCAAATAATGAAATATTATTTTATTAATGCAATAGCACACATCTATATCATATTCCACCAAATGGAAAATGAAACAATCATTCATGTGTGTGACAGACTACCACCTCTTGAACTGATGCAATTCGTTTTCCATAACCTCCTCTCATAAATAGTTATAATGATGTCTTTAATGTGTGTGTGTGTGTGTGTGAAGATATTTGATATTACTATAGTATTAATCATTATGGGAATTTAATATATCATATATTTTCATATATTTCTATTTTTCAATAATGATAATATCATTCTTACATAGGTATAGATTACTATCTCTACGAAGCTGTGTGATATGTTTCTCATTACTATATAACATGGATAATATATATATGAGTGTTAAAAGTAATAATATTATACTAATATCATTTTTCAATGATAAATTAATTATTACCATATTTCTATAATGATCGTTGATAAAAGGAAATGTTACTCAAGCCTGCATACGATCTGCCATCCCTAATATTTTAACATAGTTCATTTTTAATAACCGTCTTTCATTATTGGTTAGAAAACTATAATTGTTGAAAATAAATTATAACTATTTAATGATTATTATTTTTGAGAGGATGTAATAATTTCCTATTTGACCATAGTCAACAAACTAATTTCATTTTGGACATACAATACACGTATCATCAAAACATATAACGTTAACTTAATTGATTAATTTATTAAATATAAATTTATCGTTGATAAAATAAAAGGAGTAATAAACAATAAAATTTTTATTAAGTAACGGAATAATTATCATATTCTTATTATTTTGGTAGATAACGAATATATGTGATGGGTTAGACATGAGGTAAAATATTTTCATACAACTTATATTTTTGCGAGACACATGGAATATCCGCCATTTTATATTAAATTTGGGGAATACACCACCCATTATTTTATTTTATGATTATTCCCATGAAAATTACATTGATTTAAATAATAAAATAATTTTATTTATTTCATGGGTGATATAAATTAAAATTTAGAAAAGTGTAAAGGGTTTTATCCCGCAATATCATTGTTTATCAGGATTTTAAATATTAGTACCAGATGATGAAATTTAGTGATATACATAACGATAAAATCATGAATTTAATTCTACTATAGTAATTTTAGGGGAATAAATATTTTCCATTAATATCCATCTCTTTATGAACTCAAGAAGTTGAAACTATGTTTTAAGAAACCTAATTTTATTTATCTCTTCATTCAGAAATAATTTTTCTTATATGTCTATTTATTTAAAAGATATACTCAAGAATATTTTTTTATTATTATCCAATGATGGATTAATATAAATTTTAAAAAAATATACTTTTAAAAAATGTTTTAAAATCAATATTGTTTTTATTTTACAATTAAGGTACTTTTTGACTTTTTTACAATGTTATAAAATACATGATTTATTTTAACTTGTAAAACATGATATAAATACACTAGTTTCAGGAGAAATTATTGAATTAATGACTTGTTTACATGTTTTAAATTTTTTTTTGAAAGATAACACTTTAATAAAAATTTTGGCATTTTTTTATTTTTTTTATCGAGGACTTTACCCAAACAACCCTTTTTCGTTGGGTTATGATATTTATCTCTCTATCTCAAATTATATCTCAAATTAATTACATGGATTTCTTATAAATTAGGTATACATTTCTATCACATAAATACCTAGATTATTATATATTCCATTTATGGAATAATACATTAATTATTTCAATTTCTAAAATTCATTATTTATAAAATCTCATTTGTTTATGATATGAGGAATTATTTTGAAATCCATTTCTTTCAATGGGAAATTATTATGATTACTCCTTATGATTGACCTCTTTCTATGAAACATATAATTATGAACATGTTATGAAGGGTTTAGCTAGACTATTCTCCAATGCATAAAGTACTAATATTTCAACATGAGACATGATGTGTGGGATTAGGGAGTCAACCCAATCCCCTATAGGGCTCTATCCACCACATGATGTTGTCTTGGTAGTTTTACTTGTCTTAGGACTATATATTGTTTTTTTCTTCCATATTTACTATTTTTAAATGATATTATGAAACCATTTTTTATTTTATTCTCTCCTTATATTACTCATGATCCTTCTCTGCTATAATATTATGTTATACCTTCGACTAGCACGCTATGCTTCCTTATCAGGTTTATTACATTACTGGTATTTTTATCTCACCCATTTTTTCTATGCATTCCCTAGGATATCTCATAGCATTTTAGGATCTCAATGGTATTTAAGATAATATAATGTTGTTTAATGTTAAAAATCATTATTTTCATGTGATTATTTTATATTCCTAAACATCCAAAGTAACCAAGCTTTTTGATCCCTATTTTTTATTTAATGGATATTGGGGTTAAAAATATAATAAGAATTTTTGTAAAAATGATTTGGTTTCTATATATTTCAGATATATAATAAATGTTACCTATATATATTCATTGAATTCTTTTTATTTAAAATTAATATGAGTCATAATTGTTAAATGGGAAATTATAAGCCCAATTTTTTTATTTTCCTCAATGGAAAAAAATTATCTACATGAATATGATTAAGAAAAAATATATGAAATGGTGGTATATCACTATATGGTATAAAATTACTAATAAATTGGTCACTTATAATAAAAAAATGATAAGTTTCATCCCATATAAAATTTCACGATGCACAAGACAACATAGTGAACTAATTTTATTATACTAGTGGGGGGTTTTAAATACAACTAAAAAATTAAAAATATGTATATATCAATGAATAATAGTTTTAAACATAGTGAAATTACACATATATAAGGGTTTCTTTAAAATTATGAAAATTCAATAGTTTAATTCCAAAAAAAAATTAAGATTCCTACTTATATTATCAGATAAATTTTTTGTATCTCAATATTATATTTTGTCACAACATCAACCTCTATAGAAGTAAAATATATCTATTAATTCTTCTTTTATAATTGTTTTTATTTAAAATATATTTAATATAAGTAAGCTCAGTGAAACAATTTCTTAATAATAAAATATATATTTTCTAAATGTTTATATTGAAAAAACAGTACCCAAAATATTTTTCTTTTTTATATTATAAATATGATTGGTTGAAAATAATGTTCTAGAATATTTGGATATTAAATTAGTATTTATACACAATATAAGTTATAATACATCCCCTAAAATTTTCAGATTCATCATTTATAAAATCAAATGGAAATTCACATAGAGTTGGTTGAATGGAGGTTGAAATAGTTATAATCATTTATAACACATCAAATTATATCTTATGTTTTCCTTAAAAATGTATTTTAATTTTATAATAACAATGAAAATTCTAGAGAATATTATTAATGTTCTGAATCACCCTCCTATAAAATAAACAATTTCCCTAAAATGATTTAATTAATCTCATATTCTTATATTAGGCTAGAATTGTATAATATCAATATTGAAGCAATCTAATTGGATTATTTATTTAGAAAAAATGTCCAAAATATATCCATATGAGGACTATGATATAACTATTTTGAATATTTAGAATAAAGTTCTCTGAAACACCTTTTAATAGGAAAAATACAATATTTTTCCAATATGGCTAACATTTAATTACATATATTTTGAATTAACCTATCAATTATTCCACAGTCTCTATAAAATAATAAACATAAATAGTTTCTCTGTATATTTGTAATTTTACACGATTTTTATACAATCAAAAATGAAAATTTACCTTGAAAATTACATATGAATATGTTTTTTCTGGATCCATGAGGGGGATGAAAATATAAACATACCCAAAATAGCTATATAAAATATATAAATGAGACTATCATACTAACCTAATAATTATTTAATCATTAGAAAGAAAATGAAATTTCCCTTTCTAGTCACTTGGTTAAATTTCAAATAATTTATATAGTCTCTTAACATGTCATTAACCGTGGTTAAAGCTTACTCTCCATGTTGATTCTTTAAAACTTGGAAATAAAACTTCTTTATAAAAATTTTAATCAGGATAATCCAATTTTTAGATGATATGTGAAATATTATTTTTATAGATAAACCAAGAAATTACCAATCCATTAACTACCACTAATAGATGTAGGAAAAATCTCAATCAATCATGTTTGACTAAATAAGAGTGTGTTTATAAAAAATATATTAATAAAAATTGATACATATATTCATTTAATATCTAACAATATCTATCCTAATGGCTATTTTTATAATCTAATAAAATAAATGATTTTTTTTCATCATGATCTTGATAAGTAGATCAGGTAATAAATATAGTCTATTACTTATAATATTTTTAAAATAATATATTTCATGTTTTTTGTAATTAGAGGAAATTATGAAGTGATTATACACACACAACCATGTCTAGGGAAGAAATTGATTAAATTGAACTAAAAAATGATCCACAACAATTTCATTATAAAACATTAACTCTCTATAGATGAATAATAAATTTATTGAATAGAATTTAATTTACTCGTGTCAATATAAAAAATATTAATTACAATTTTAGAATAATTTATCAATAAAAATACCTATTATTAACTAAATATAAACATTCATTATTACAAATGAAAAAATTTAATCATGAATGCATCCATCATCATATTATAAAATACCATGTTCAAATTTTTTTAGTGACAGATCACTATGTGAATAAACAAGAAACTATTAATTAGAAATAAAATATGTCATATTAAAATGGGAGGATTAGTTATATTCTTTTGGATGTCTCACTCCTCTAAATATGTCAAATTAAAATTATTCCTCACTAAACACAATTTAACATGTTGGATAAAAATTTATTTTTTACTAATGAAACAATTTTACATTTTTTAATATTAAACATATAAATTAAATATAATAGTTATTATTATAACCATGTAAATTTTTTTTTTTGAAAAAGGATATAATTTTTAATTTTTAAAAGGATGTAGTTTTTATTTTAACAAAAAATAATTTTATTGTATAATATTATTTTAATTAAAAGATTAATTTCAAATTTTATAATTTAAATTTGATAAAATTATCCACATTTTTTAATTAATAATATGAAATTTATATTAGGTGGTGTTTTTTGATTTCCCTTAATGGTTTTATTAATTGGTGAATAGTGGAAACTACCTTGTTCACAAATATAACAACTTATCCTTTCATTATGTATTCAAAATGTATCTTTTGGTATTAGCATGATTGGAAAGTCAAAAAAGTATTTTTTTTCTTATTAATAAACAAATAAATTTCATGATAATAAATATTATACCATATTTTTGTGAAAATTCATTTTTATATATAAAAATAAATATTTGGAAAACTATTTCTTGATGTGTTATGCATAGTTATATTAATTTTAATATTTATCACAACTATAAATTAAATATTGTTAAATAATTTTACTATTTTCAATAATATGTTTCAAAATACTTAATACATTCCATTTCCATTTTGTTCACTATAATATATCACCGTGGTAAAAAAGGAAGTCTCCACGGTGATGGTTAAAATGAGGTAAAATAGTTTACAACTAAGTGATATGGCCAAAAAATCATATCACTAATTGAATTGTAGAAAATATTCGGAAACCTCTATAAACAATATGAGGAATTTTTCTATTTTTATTTCACATTAGTTGAGTATAATATTTTTTATATATTAATAAATAATATATTTATAGAATATCGACTCTTATCACATATAAAATGAAAACTTAATCAACTAACTTTGGTACACAATTTGAGCACATTAACATGGGTAATACTTAAAAAATAAATCCCAAAATATCTTTTCAACATCCTATAGGGAATTTTATTACCAAAATAAAAATATATTAATGCATAAATAGAGACATAAGTTTGGATTTATAGGGAAGAGGTAGTGGTCAAAACTGAGTTCTTTCAGCTTTCATTTTTTCCACATCATTCCATTATTTTATAAACTTACTAATATGATTAAATCAGCCTAATTATTTTATTAAAATGTTATTATGATTATAAAAAAATCTTTATCTATAGTCCACCTATCCCTTGAAAAATGAATTCTTTTCTCATGTAATGTGCAAACCACTACCTCCATGAATAATGTATTTTTTTTCATACACTGTTTATGTGGATGGTTCTAAAAGTAAATTTAATACATTTTAATGATAATTATGACATGATTAAGATTATTTAATTATTAATTTGATGGTTCTATATAAAATATTAATAATAAATAGTCAATGTAAGATTTAACCACCTAAAATAGTTAAATGTGAAACATTAATTTTAATAAATTCTTACAAATTTCAATAATTTATAATCATAATTTACAAGTTCATGTATCTAAATTATCATTTTAATAAATTTTAATCTTATATAAAATAATCTTGAGGTTTGCTATTTTTACTATACATTAATAAATTCTTACTCATTCAACCATTACAACATATTCTTTTTCATGTCATTTTAACCACTTACATAAAGGATAACATATTATTTATGTCTGAAATAGATAATAAAACATAGATACTAAAAATATAATGAAATAATTATATACTTAAGATGTATCAATTATTATTTAATTTCTACATATCCAAGGTAATAATGGAATAAAAAACGTACAATCATTCTTATTGTGAACCGTCAAAAACATTATCCAGGAAGATTCAAGGAAAATTAACTTTAATATAACATATTTAACTAAATTAGTTCTAGAATGATATGAACCATATAACAATGCACATATAAGGTTTATTGAACCACTTTATATAAACCTTTTACTGTAACTTGTATTATGAAGTTGTTAAAAAATTTATGAACGGAAGGATAATGAAATAAATAATGTAAATTATACCAATCTCATAAATAAATGAAATGTGATATTAAATGTTCTAAATTTAATTTTAATAAATAAATAACCATGAAATGATTTGGAATAAATAAAACAATTATCATAGTCTTATCATTCAAGAGGGATCAAGTCGTATGAAGCGATTTGGGAGTCATTGTAAGGGGTTTTTCTTTTAGGAAATATTTGAAATATTTTAAGGTTTGTCATTAAACTATTTCTCATCCATATACATAATATTTTAATAAACTTTTCTAAAAAAAATATTCATTACATTGATTTTCAGTTATTATTTAAATTTTTTTTCAATGGTTTAAAAAGTAATATTTTTAACATTTTATGTAGTGGCCCTTTTTTATACTCAAGTGTGAATTTTATTATTATTTAACACATAGAAGACTTTTCCTACTATTATGTTTGTTCTACATTATTAATAATCCTCTTCATCTTTTCCTAGTTTTCAAATAAAAATTCAATTTTTATTGTTTTATAATTTTTTTTATTTTAATGCGTTTTCTGAGAAAATGATACATCCATAAAATTTTGTGATAAAAATATATGTTATTATGATTATGTGTTTAAATGTATGGTTTTGGAGTTTCATAATGAAATTAGATGTCCCTATATGTTTTACTCACATTATATTTATTTACCATTTTTATTATTTTACGTGGGTCTGATATATCTGTCCAATTCAATGTTTAATGAGGACAGAGTTACATGGATATATGTTATTCATAAAAATATTTTGAAATTATATGAGTTGTTTATTCAATTTAATGGGTGAGTTTATTGATACATATAATAATATCATGAATGTGAGGAACTATGTAACCTTCATGATTATGTTTTGGCCTTTAATATTTTATATGTTTTTTTAATAAATTATTTCTGTAGAGATTTCGCTTTCAAGTGTATGGGAAATATTATTTATTATAGAAATTTATTATAAAAAGAATGTTTATAATTATTTTTTCATGTTTCTCAATGGAATAATATGTTTAATTTCATTTTATATCCATTACCATGCTATATTTTCTCATTCAAAATTTTAGTGTATTTTACAGAATTTATGGATGAGTATGAACTCTAGTATTATCAATGAATAATTTATCAAGACTCTTCTGGAATGAAGAAATAGTGGCATGAATAAAATAATAGTTTAAATTTAAGAAACATTTTTGTTGAAAAAAAATAATTTTTAAAGAAGTGTACACATTTTAAATGTTATATTTTTTTTAATTCTCTGTACTCTAAACTTAAAAAGTCATGGAAATATATGGAAATGAAATCCTTGGTAGAAATATTTAAATTATGGGTTGATTATATTTTTGTTGTTATATTTTGTATCATATAAGGGATTAGATAACTTTTATAGTTAAGATGTTTAGGAAGAAATAAAATATGAGAATAATAATTTATTTTCATATTAAAATTAAGGATATTTGAATAATATAATGGTTTACATGTTTATTCATCAAATATATGTCTATTTTAAAGTCGTTTTATGCATATGTAACAAGTTGAATAATAGTGTTAGGAATTAAGAGAATAATGTTTTTCTAAATAATCACCATAAATGAAAGGATTTTGAGTTGAGCATATTTTTCTTATGTAAAATAAATTAAATCAATATATAAATGGGGAACATTTGTCTTAGAGATACCAAATTACCCCTTATAGAAATATCAAAGTAGTATATAATTTCAATTAACAACACCCTCTAATGTTTTTGGGAACCTCAAACCCATAGGTATCTAAATGATGACTGAATTTTTTTAAAGAATATATTTTATTTTTTAGGTTTTTTCACGGAATTTAATGGTAACCCTTTGCATTTATCATCTTGAAAATAAACCCAATTAGTAGTGGTATCGAATTAGGAATACAGAGTTGATGAATTATATTTATACCATAGAATGGATAGTATTTAAAAATAAATATTTATGGAATAATATTATCTTAATGTTAATCAACATGTGAAGGAAATGAAATTTTTGGAGTTAATGAAAAATGAGGAGAAATCAGTTTCACATTATAAATATTTTTTTTTCATTATAGTCCTGTATGTAATGAATTTTAGAATGAAACATGGAAGTAAAATTGATATATTTTATATATGACTAAAACCAATTTTAATTAGTGGTTTTCTTACTCTTGAATTTAGAAGATATATTTAATTTTTTTGAGGTGTTAAGAAGGTTGAAATGGATTTTTTTACTTTTTTGGATATCATGAAAATAAGGATAAAAAATAGCTATGGAGGAAAAAAATAGGAAACAATCCATAAATATATAATATGGTAATAAAGTAAAATGTTCTTTTTTTCAAAATTATGGTGTTAATAATTAAAGGGTGTATCTAATTAGATCATATAAAATTTTATTGGTGTGATAAAATTAGATATCCTGTTTATCATTAAAATAAAATGATAAATGGTAATGGTTAGACCAATAATTTTATTTAATAATTGAATTATTTTAGATATAATTAGATGTTTCATTTTAATAAAAAACTGTCCAAGGATATGTATTGAATGAGTAAATAATCATGATAATATGATAAAAGTTGTGGAAATATTACTTTTTTAATAATAAAATAGATTTGAGTCTCTTAAATAAAGTGGTTATTGGTTCATTATATGATTACTCAAATTGTGTTGATGTCTTATTTGATTCTAGACATATAATGTAACGACCTAAACTTTTATTAATGAAATATTTTATTGATCTAATTAAATGTCTTATTATATGAAATGGTTATATAAAATATGAACTTATTTAATTTTTTGTTTTTCAATTTCAAAATACTATTAAGAATAGTTATTGTTTCTAATATAGTTATTAAACATTGATCACACGATTACTATAAATATAGGGCTTTAAAAAATCATATTTACTCAGAGAAAGGAAGCGATGACCTCATCTAGTAGAATTTCTCCTTACGGAGCCCATTCTTTAGAGCTCATAAAGGAGGTGGTGTCACTGGACTTCGATATTGACCAAGCACAAGACTAGCTTCAACATGACAGGCTTGAATGGAACCGACTATGGGATAAATGGAAGTTGATAGAGATTACCACCCAAGCGATGTTATCTGTGAAACCCAAAAGTCTCTGTCACCATTGCATACCTTATCCATATGTCTTATGCAGGTGTTTTAAGGGGTTATGTAATAATACCATAGCATAATGACTATGTACATTATTTTTTATTAAAGAATATACATTTATTTTATTATCGTTACTTTGTAAATAGTTTTTAAAACAAAAATAGTATTTTTATATAATATTCAATTAAGAAATATATTTTATTTAATTAATGGATTTTTTAATTAAATAATATTTTAATAAAATATTATAACTAAATTAATTTTTATAAAATATAAATGAACGTATAATTGTTAGGAATACAATTTTAATTTTTATAAAGGTTTGAAATCCATTTTGCTCAAAAACCCATGAATTTTCGATAAAGGTTAGTTTTTATTTTAAAAGAAAAAATTAACATATTTAGAAAAAATTCAGATAAAATGAATATTATTTTTGGAATATGGATGTCTAAATTATCCAATGGTTAATTTTTTATAATTTTCTGAGAGAGTCAAATTTTTGGGTAAACTCTAAAAACTGTTTAATTATACAATGTCTTTTATTACATAATAATAACCTAATAGTGATGTAATAAAATACTATAAATGATATTTTAGGCCAATATATGTTTTATCCTTAAAATAAGGCGATTTTATATTTGTTTGAATAATTTTATGGTGCCTTAGTAGACCCTCCAAGATTTATAAAACATTTTAAATTTTTAAATTTATTTCCAAGAGAGTGTGACTCACCTCAACATATGCAAGCCTAATATTTTAATATGTTAGCCCATTGTATTAAAATAATGTTTTCCACTCCCCTTTGGAAGAAACCAGGGGTAAAACAAGGGGTTTGTTTGCGATTTTGATTAATTTAATGTGTGGTATCCAAAACCGAAATAATAAAGAATTCCCTCTCATTTCCTATATAAACCCATCCAAGATCCCACTTCTTATTCTATAAAAGCCTTTGGATATTGGCCAACCCTTTCCCTCCTCTCTCTAGAATCCTCCTAGGGAACCCCAAGGTCCCAAGAAGTATCTATCAAGCCCTTCTGAATTCTTTGGGATCACATTTCTAAGTAAGGGATTTCATCCTTTATAATTTGTTTCCAAATTTTATTATGTTTTTATTCCATTTTTGTTTCAATTAAAATTTTTGGGGTATGATTTTTCCCCTCCCCCATACTTCCATACTTATGTTTGAATGATGAGATACCTCTTTATCTCCCATTAATTTCGCCCATTTACACATGTTACCATACCAAAATTCTATGAGGGATTTCTCTCTTTTCATTTACATTCATGTGATTATTTTTTTATTATAAATCAAAATTCCATTAAATATGTTGTTATATGTGTCTATATAACCCCCTTACTTTCCATTTCATGTAAAAATTATGAGAAACCCCTTTTTCTCTGATCAAATGTTTTATGAATTCTTATGTCACACTGTTATGCTGCCGAAATTGACCCTTGATTTTCCAAGACAAAGTCATTGTGTAGTGAATACCATTCTCATTTCTCTATCAAGAATATTCACCTATTTCACATTTACATATTGATTATATATTTTTAAAATATGAATTCCAAATTACTTTATCATGTAATAAATGGTGATGTTTAATGAATCTGTGTTATATGATCCAAGTGGAACACTTATGCATGAAATGAATTGATTAAGAAGAGTGACACATGATAGCACTCCAATGCATTGGGTAAAGATTATTATCATGATATGTCAAGTGAAACGAGGTTTTACTAATGCTAAGTCAAGTACAATGATGGTTTACTCATTCTCCATGTGCAATGGTCCTTGGTGCATGCTGATATCATGTTAAATGTTGTTTCCACATTTCCATGTTATGATAATCATGCTATATCATGCCTTTTTGTTCATGTTTTTCTTATAATCCATTGATATTATTATTTCTTAACATGTACTGTATTATTCATTTTATGCCTTTTTTACTCCTTTACTAGGCTTTATAGCTCACCCTTTTCACATGTATGACCTCAGGTTATCCCATATAATGTTTAGTATGAGGGAATGTTGTGGTCGTGTAAAGGAAGTTTTCAAAAAATATGTTGAAGATTTATGTATTAAGTTGTCATGTAATTTCCCTAATCTCCCAAGGCACTAGACCTCTCAATCCTCATAGTTTTCTTAAGTGACTTTTTATGTAATAAATCATATTTAAGTGTGTAATAAAGAGTAGGGTTTTTATAGTTGGTATCAAAGGATTAGTTTAGTTATTTTTGGGATTAGGATTAGAAAACTCTAGTGAAAACCTTATGGATAAGACTCATCATAATAAAAACATCCCTAAATTTTGGTGAGTATTGATTAAGTGGTTTATCAATAAAATACATCCATGTATGGATATGATTAGGTAGAGGTGGCTCAGGAACAATTGTATCTAGGGGTAAAACCCGAAAAACCACTTTGAGATAGACATGAATAGGAACTCGTGTATGAGAATGAGCCTTACTACACTCTTTGGTAAATTCATAAGCTTAGTATAAACCACTGTTAATGGAAAAAATTTCCCTAACAATATATGTTGGGATGTAGATTATGGATAACATAAATTGATGCCTATAAATTCAAAAGTTATGGAAATAAAAGTAATCTATAAGTCCTCTATTTTTGTATTTGTATTACCCTTTATATGTTACCCCTAAATTTCCTTTTATTCTATCCAATGGCCAGTAATAGGAGGACTCATGCTAACAATCGATGCAAAGATCAGTGTGACAACTATTCTAACGAGATGCCAAATCCGATGGGAGAAGGAATCACGAACTTCGTCATAATACTCTCTCTACTAACTCAAGTTTTTAATAGGAACATGGGTCAAGAGAAACATTCAACCCCCTAAGAAATAATAATTCACAATAAAGAGATTCTTGAGATAAAGGACTCATACTATTAATGGGTCATCTGATCCCTCAATTGTCGAAATATGGATCAACTCCATTGAAAAGATCTTCTCTATCCTTTAATGTTCCAAACAAGAGATGGTTCTTTTGGCTATTTATTATATGGAGGGTAAATATGATCAATGGTGTAAATTTATCAATAATACAAATCTTGAGGAGGATATCGAGGCATTGGAATGGAAGGATTTTCAGAAAATGTTGTTCGACAAATATTTTCCTTGCACCCTCTAACATCAGATAGAAAGGGAATTTCTTTCCCTCAAGAAAAAGATAATGAATCTGTTAGATCATATGAGGAAAAATTCACAAGGCATGCATAATACACCTCCAACTTTGTTGTTACCCCCGAATGCAAGGCTTTCCACATCTTTCATCTGCTAAAACCTAGCCTATGGAAATCCCTGGCGATCCGTGTCTTAGATAGCTATGAGGAAATTGTCTGATGTTCCCTCAAAGTTGAAATGGAGTTCGATGAATATCAGGGGTATCATGGGGAAAAGAATCATAAGGTGGACATTAATTCTAGTGGTCCAATGGATAAATCCAATGGTTCTATGAAAATCCAGCACCCCACTTGCCAAAGGTTTGGAAAGAAGCACCGCGATAATTTCCTAATGGGTATGAGGAAATGCTTTAGGTGTGTAAGGGGAGGGAACCTAGCCATTAACTACCAATAACAAAAAACCCATGGTGGAGATAAAGGAGAGGAATGCTCCAATCTACCCTTAAATAATTGTCTGTTTCTTTAACTACAAAGAACAAGGGAACTTTTCAAACCAGCACCCCAAGCCATGTGTTTTTAGAGGAAACCAACAAAATCCAAAGAATCAAGGGTGAGATTTTTCCATCACAACTTCCGAATTGAACCCCAAAAATGTAGTGGTGATACGTATTCTAGTTATTCATTCAAGAATATAGAACTTAATTTTTTATTCTGGTTCTACGCATTATTTTAGATTCCAAAAGTTTAGTAGAACAATCCCAACACCACCATAAATCATGAAAGTAAAGATTTCGGTGAGAACCGAAAATGGGGAAATCATTGAAACCCATGAATATAACTCATCCCTTGTCACAATTTGTGGTATGACCTTCCCAGAGAACCTCTTAACACTACCTATGGTGGAATTTGATGTAATTCTTGGTATGGATTGGATTTTCTTATATAGAGCCAACATAAATTTCCGTGAGAGGGAAATAACTCTCCATATAGATAATGAACCCCTAATTCTGTATAAGTGCAAGGAGGTGGGTGAATGTTCATTAGAACCATCATCTCAAGTCAGGATATTACTACCCCATGAGCATGCTTATCTTGCTCAGATGACTGAGTTTAAGGAATAAACCATCCTAGAAGACATGCCTATTGTGAGGGAATTCACTGATGTGTTTCCTGAAGAATTGTCTGGTCTTCCTCCTATAAGAGATGTTGCATTCCCAATTGATCATATACATAGAGCATTGCCAATATCCCAGAATCCATATAGAATGGTTGTTGTAGAGATTTATGAGTTCAAAAAACGACTATAGGAGAATCTGGATAAAGGGTTTATATGTCCATGTGCTTCATTATGGGGTGAACCAATCCTCTTCGTCAAGAAGAAGGATGGGTCAATGCTCCTTTTCATTGATTATCATGATCTCAAAAAAATCACAATAAAGAACAAGTATCATATTCCATGAATTGATGACTTGTTTGATCAACTACATGGATCACAATACTTATCCATGGTGGATCTGTGGTCAGTATATTATCAAGTATGGGTGAAGAAGGAGGATATCCCAAAGACTACTTTTCGTACAAGGTATGGGCACTATGAATTCATAGAAATGACTTTTAGACTCACTAATGCTCCATAAATCTTCATGGACGTGATGAATAGAGTATTTAGAGATTACCTAGACTAGTTTGTGGTAGTCTTTATAGATTATATTCTAATAAACTCCAAAACCAAGGAGGATCATGAGGAGTATCTAAGCATTATACTAGAGACCTTGTGAAAGGAGAAGCTCTATGAAAAGTATATAAAGTGTGATTTTTGGTTGAAGGAGGTATCTTTATTGGGTTATATCATCACAAGCAATGGGTTATCTATGGATCCCTCCTAGACAGCTACAATTGAGGGATGGATGAGGTTAACATTGGTAACATATATCCATAGATTCCTCGGGTTAGGTGGATATTATCACCAATTTGTGAGAAATTTCACATGATTGTCAAACCCTCTTATCAAGATAACTCAGAAGTGGGTCATGTTTTTATGGAGTGATGAATACTAAGAGAGATCCAAGGAGTTGAAAAGGAGGCTCATCACTACACTTGTGCTCGCACTACCCACAAGTGGAGAAATATTTGTGATATTTAGTGATTCTTCAAAGAAGGTCCTAGGATATGTGTTGATGAAAATGACAAATTCATTTCCTACTATTTAAGGAAATTGAAAGTTAATGAGAAAAACTATCCAACACAATATCTGTAGTTGGATGTAGTGATATTCGCTTTAAAATTTTGGTGGAATTACCTCTTCGTGGAGAAGTGGAAATATATGGATCACAAAAGCCTCAAGTATGTATTCACACAAAAAGAGTTTAATATGCACCAACAAAGATGGTTAAAGATGATTAAAGACTGTGATTACTCAATACATTACCACCCTTTGAAAGTGAACAAGGTGTAAGATTCTCAAAGTAGAAAGGACCCATAAATTTTATCATTGATGAGAATTGAAAAGGATCTATCCTTCTTAGATTTGATGAAGATGGACATGGAAATCATAAAGAAGGGAACATCATCAATCCTTTCACAAATTATTTCTCAACCACCTCTTTTGGAAATATTAATGGATTCTCAAAAGGATGATATAAGAATTCATAAGAAAGTGGAAACTATCAAAAAAAGGAAATCTTCAAAGTTCAGAATTAATGAAGAATGAATTGTGAGATTTGGGTCAAGACTATGTGTTCCATCAAATCCGGAGTTAAAGAAATAACTTTTGGATGATGAAAATAGTTCAATTTTTTTCCATTCACTGAGGGAACACAATGATGTATTGAGAACTTCAAGAGCTTTATTGGTGGGATAACATGAAGAAGGAGATTACTGAGTATACATCAAAGTGCCTAGTATATCAGCAAGTGAAGGCTGAGAGGCATAAATATAAGGGGATGATGTGACCATTACCCATACCAGTAAGGAAATGGGAGAGCATCACCATTGAATTTGTCACCAAACTTCCGAATACATCCAAAGTAAACAATTATATATGGGTTTTTATGGATCGTCTTACAAAGACTGCACACATCATTCCAATTTGAGAGGATTTCTCATTTGATCAACTGGTTCGAATATACATCAGATATATGGCAATGATGCATGGAGTACCACTATCTATTGTATCTGATCAAGATCCAAGATTCACCTCTATGTTTTGGAAGAGTCCTCAACATTCTATGAATACTGAGATCAACATCAGTATGGCTTACCATCATCAAACTGAAGTCCAATCTGAGTGGACTATCCAGAAAATAGAGAACATGTTGAAAGAATGCTCAATGGACTTCAAAGGAGGACGAGATCAACATATTTCCCTTGTTGAGTTCTCTTACAACAATAGTTTTCACTAAATTATCCAAATGTATCCTTATGAATCCCTTTATGGAAAGAGGTGTAGAACACCAGTATGTTAGAATGAAGTTGGGGATCGAAAACACCTAGGTCCAGAAATGGACGAAGAAATGGTGGAGAAGGTTAAGACCATCCCACAACACATTTAAGCTACTCAGAGTAGAAAAAAGAGATATGCTGATAAACATAGAAGATACCTATATTTTTATTTTATAGACATGGTATTTTTTGCATATCACTATTGAAGATACTTATGAGATTTTGGAATAAGATAGTTCTTATTACACGGTACATTGTCTCTTTTGATATCCTTGACCACATTGGAGTAGTGGCCTATCGACTAGCACTCCCACCAAACCTATCTCGTGTATATGATGTATTTGATGTATCAATCTTGAGGATGTTCATACCTGTCCCATCACATGTACTCATTTCTGAGGTGGTACCATTGGATAATGACCTCTCCTATGAAGAGAAGTAGGTGAAGATCATAGATCATAGGGAAAAAGTTCTATGAAATAAGATGATTCCCCTCGAGAAAGTGTTATGGAGAAACCGAATGTTTGAAGAAAAAATATGGGAATCAGAGGAAGTGATGAAGTAGAGATACCCTTATCTATTTTAGTGTGGGAAAACAAAATGCCGAGGTCAAATTTTTTTAAGGGGGGGTGATTGTGATGACCCAAACATTTATTAATGAAAATTCCTCTTCATCTAATTAAATATATTATTATATAAATTAGTAATATAAAATATAAAATTCCAAGGTTTTTTGTTTTTTGGATTTCAAAATACCATTTTGATTTGTTACCATTTCTAATATAATTGTTGAACAATTATCACATGATTAATATAAATATAGAGATATAAAAAATTGAATTTATTTAGACAAAGGAAGCGATGACCTCATATAGTAGAATTGCTCCTTACGAAGGCCATTTTTCAGAGCTTGGAAAGGAGGTGGAATCCCTGGGATTTGATCTTGACCAATCCCAAGAAGAGCTTCTATAAGTTAAGCTCGAATGGAACTGAATATGGAAGAAGTGGAAGCTCATAGAGATTACGACTCGAGCAATGATATCTAAGCCACACCGAAAGTTTTTCAGAATCGAACACCTTACCCATAGGTCTTATGTGAGAGTTTAAAGGGGTTATGTAACAAGAACATATAATTATTACTATATTCATTATTTTTTATGAATAATATACGTTCATTTTACTATTTTAACTTTATAAATAGTTTTTAAAGAACAAAAAGTATTTTTAGTTAATATTCAATTAAGAAAACTATTTTGATGAATTAATGGATATTTGAATTAAATATTATTCTAATAAAATATTATTACTAAATTAATTTTTATTAAATATAAATTATCATATTATTTTTTGGAATACAATTGTAATTTTTATAAAGGTTTGAAAGTTTTTTTTTGTCAAAACCCATGAATTTTCGATAAATGATGGTTTTTATTTTAAAAGTTAAAAAATCAAATATTTAGAAAATTATTTAGATAAAATGAATATTATTTTTTGAATCAGGATGTTGAAATTATTCAATGGTGAATTTTTAATAAGTTTCTGAGAGTTGAATTTTTGGGTTAAAATTAAATATCGTTTAATTATATAATGTGTTTTATTAGAGCATAATGAAATAATATGGATGTAAAAAATATTGTAAATGATATATTCGACTAATATATATTTTATCCTAAAAATAATGTGATTTTAGATTTTTTTGATTAATTTTATGTAGCCTTAGTGGACCCTCCAAGACTAATAAATCATTTTAACTTTTTAAATTGATTTCCTTGAGTGTGTGACTCACCTCCACATAAGCAATCATAATATTTTATTATGTTTGGAAATTAACCTTATAAAATAATGTTTTACACTCACCATTTTTAAAAATCGTGGGAGAAACCATGGGTTGGATTGTGGTTTTGATTAGTTTAATGTGTGGTGTCCAAAACCTGAATAATAAAGAATTCTCTCTCTTTTCCTATATAAACCCACCCAATCTCCCACTTCCTCTTCACTCAAAGAATTTGGAGCATGACCAACCTCTGACCTAATCTCTCTATAATCCTTCAAAGTCACCCAAAGCTCCTAAGAAGCCACTCTGAACCCCTCCTAAGCCTCTGGGATCACACTTCCAAGTATTGGATTTTCCTTTGTCATTTTTGTATGAATTTCATTATGTTGTTATAACGTTGTTTTCTATTAAAAATGTTGGGGTATAATTTCACACCACCCCCATACTTCCCTACTTATGTTTTAATTATGAGAGACCTCTTTTTCTCTCATTAATGCCTCCCATTTACACTTGTTACCATAACGAATTTCCGTAATGAATTTCTCTCTTCTCATTTATATTCAAGAAATTCTTTTTTTATTATGAATATAAATTCCATTACATATATTGGTACATGTGTCTATATGACCCCATTATAGTTCATTTCATTTACAAATGTTGAGACACCCCTTTCTCTCTCATCAACCATTTTTATAAATTCTTATGTCATATCATTATGCTGCCGAAACTGCACCACGATTTTCCAAGCCAAAATCATTGTGTAGTGAATACCATAAACATTTCTCTATAAAAGGTATACACCTTTATACACCTTTACTTATTAATTATAGAGTTTTAATGTATTAATTCTTAATTCCTTTTTCATTGAATAAATGATGATGTTTAATGAATCCATGTTATATGATACATGTGGAACACTTATGCATAAAATGAAATGATTAAGAAGGTTGCGCCCTGATAGAGCTCCAATGCATTGGGTAAATAATAGTATCATTATATGTCAAGTGCAGTGAGGGTTTTATCATGCTAATTCTAGTGGAATGAGGTTTTACTCATTATCCATGTGTAATGGGCCTTGGATCATGGTAATATTATCTTAAATGTTATTTCTACATTTCCATGTTATGATAAACATGCAATATCATTACATTATGTTCATGTTTTTCTTATAATCCAATGATATGCCTATTGACTAACATATATGGTATTCTTTATGTTATACCTTTTTTATTCCCTTACTAGGCTTTATAGATGACCCAATTCACATGTATGTCCTCAGGTTATCCCATTTAATGCTTGGTATAAGGGAATGTGGTGGTCACGTATTGGAAGTTTTCATTGAAGATGTTGAATTTTTATGGATTACGTTGTCATGTAAGATCCCAAATTTCCCAAGACACTAGACCTCTAAATCCTCAGAGTTGTCTTAAATACAATTTATGTAATAAATCATGTTTATGTGTGTAATAAAGAGCAGGGTTGCTATATATAAACACATTTAAATTAAGAAACATTCTATAAAAATAGAAAAATAACATCCTAGAATGAAAATATAAGTTTTTATGAAACCTCATGGTTGAGGTATTAAATAATTAATGATTTATCAGAATCATCCTCTAGTTATATCTATAACTTTTCTTCTTAAAAATCTTATCATCATTACCATCCTAGAGTTTGGTCTTTTTTTTAATGGATTAACTTTAGGTTTATCTTCCTAGGAAATATTTTAAATCAAATGATAAAATTTTAAATTTGTATAAATATTTTTATCTTTTATTTCATAGTGAGTTTATACTAATGATATTATATCGAGAAGCTCAGAAATTTATAAATGATGGGATTAAAACTAATATTTCACATTTTATTAAAAATAAGGAATTATTCAACTTAGTGATGTGAAAATGATAAATTAATGTTTAGATGTATTTATAGATGACCTGATTAGTTTTATTTTCAGATCATGAGGATGAATTCATCATTGAATTAGTTATCTATTTTATTCCAATTTGAAAACATCCTAATTAAATATATGCACTGGATCTATTGGAGTTGAAAAATAAATTAATAGAATTACATGATAAGGATGTCATTTTCCCTAGAAAAATACCTTGGGTTTCACCTATTTTGTTTTTTGAAAATAAAGATGATTATATTAGGCTTTCCATTGGTGAAAGAGTTTTTAATAACATCACTACTTAGAATATGTATTTGTTTACACATATTGATGAAATATTTGAGTAGATAAAGGGTTATTTCTATTTATAAAATATTAAATTTACATCTCAATATCAATATGAAAAGGTAAATAAAGAATACATTCTATAAAGACCATTTCTAACTAGCTATTGCGATTATAATTTTTTTCATATTCCCTTGGGATTAACTAATACATCCATGGTATTTATATATCTAATGAATGTATTTTTCCACATGTGATTAGATAAATCTATATAAGTTTTAATTTAAGAAATTCTATTATATTCTAATATTTATGAGGATTGTTTTAAATATCTATATATTTTATTATATACCCTTAAAGAAAATTTTTGGGCCTAGAAATTTTTTCAAAATCTAATTTTGGTTTATATATATTTTTTTCCTTGTAAATATTGTAACTAAAGATAGCATAACCATTGATCCTATAAAAAATCAGGGGAGAGTTTCCAAGACCTATTAATGTCTCAAATATTTTATTTTTTCTTATATTAGAGTATTATTATTTATTTTTTTAATAATTATTAATGTTACCAGACCAACTAACAATGTTAAATCAAAAATAAGTTTAATTCATTTTGTTGAAGGAACATGATGATTGTTTTAAGGAATTAAAAGGAAGGTTTATTTTTTCAATATTTTGTAATTAACATTATAAAATGGGGTATTTAAAATTAATTTTGATGCTTTTTTAAGGTATTAGGTTGTGTTTTAATGAAAATTGTTTGGGTTATAAGATATAAACTTTTATAGTTGAAACCCTATGATAAAAATTATCAAACACATAATTTGGATAATGTCATGTTAATTTTTTCTTTAAAAAATTGGGTGAATCATTTATATATAGAGAAATGTGATATATATATATGTTCATATGGACTATAAATGATTAAATTATATATTCATTCAAAAGCATATGAATATGAGACCAAGAAGATTTTCAGAACTAAAAAAGATTATGATTATATGATTCACAATCATCTATGAAAATAAATGGATACACTCCTATCACAGGGTGTGGTAAAATTAAATTTTCTTATTTTCCTAGTGAGCCACAGTGAAATAATAGGGTCATCTCACTTGAGGATATTTTTTAGTTGTTCACTCACTTAATTGAATTCCCCTAAACAACTTATTTTTGTTTGTTTTTATTTAATCTTGGAAAGTGATAGAATTTAAATAAAATAATAGATTAAACTAACAATTAATGATAAAATATAATTAATGAAGAAAAAAATGGACTTTATGGTTTGGTTTGTGGGTTCCATGATTCTCCCTATTTGTGTTTAGAATAATTTTAATAATTTCATTTTAATATATCATGCAAGAATTACTATTCTTTTATTTAGTTTTGTGAAATCTAAAATGCATTTAGAAATATTAATTTCACATCCTCCTATAATAAAGGTTGATGAAACACCTTTCTCTATATTTTGACATATCCTAGGAATTGGCTCAATTGTATGCCATTTCATCCAATGAATGGCTCTAGAAGTAGGGTATCAAAGAAATCCTTACTTTTTTGTTCATGTATTAGTATAATCATATTTAATGGAATGAATTAAATATTCTAATAATAAGGATCATGGTTTTCAAAGAATATTGCAAGTAGTTAAATAATAAACATTTCCTGAGTTTAATGTTGAGTAAGAATCTAATATAATATTTATAAAAATATTATGTGTATTGGGAGACACTTAATTATAAAAGTAATTATTTAATGAGGCCTAAATCTTCTCGTATTATATTATTCATGATGTCACTATGTTATTTATAAATCCTATAAAATATTATTTATTGGAAGGAATGATGAAATAAATTACTAATTATACATTGAAATCTCTAATTTGAAAACAGTTAAGGCTAAATGAAAACAACCAATGGATAATATTTATCCATTATCATTTCCATAGTGGAAATAAAACCATATATCCATGGATATCGTGGTGGGGTTTTCAAATATATATTTATGTAATAATGAAATATGAGTTGTTGTTGATTGTTTGACTGAATCATCCCATTTTCATCCTATTAAAGATCATATGTTTTTAGATAAATTTTTAATATATAATCTTAAATTGATAATTATGATATATGGATTTCATATATCATCTATATTTGATAATGATACAAGGTATAGATTTATTTTTTAGAAGGTAAATCAAATGAAATTTTGTAATGATTAAGGTTTCAATAAATTTTTTCATCATCAATCGGAAATACATTCATAAAAATAAATTCATACATTATATGTTATTACATGGATGAAAATATTTTCTTATCATCGAGGTTAGGATAAATATATTTCAATAGTTTTATTTTCTTAAAAAATAACCATTCATTAAATTATAATGACGGAAATATTTGATTAATTATTTGTAAAGCGATGTTAGATGTTGGTATATTGGGATGATGTTTGTGAGAGAAACTTTTTTAGATATGTATTGGTAGAAGAGATGATTTGAATGTGAAATTTGATTCAATATCATTTTGAGGGATCTTAGAGATGGAATAATATATAATAATACTAATAGAGGATAAACATTTTTTTTATGTCAAGGACTATAATTTTCTTAAAATATTTTTATGGAATTGTGCTCTGTATTTCAGGAAGAATGATAAATGAATTCCAATGTTTATTGTTCTGTATTAAATTATAGAGAATGTGAAATTAATTTCTTATCTGGTATCCTAATGTATAATTTTATCTTGATTAAATGATTTGTTTCATGTTTCATTATTATGTAATTATTTATCTAAATCCTTTCATGTATTAGTCTCTAATGTTGTATAGTTATATGAATGAATTTATTTTGAGGAAACAGTAGTTTATCTTCCTATCCGTGGAGATTAGGTGTTGAGAAGTAAAGTAACTCACCTTGTTAAATTATAGTTTAAAAACATATTATTGAAAATGTATCCAGGTAAACTAGAAGGTATATGAGAGAAATATATATCTACTTCATTATAAACGAATTAAAATATGAGGATGTAATTTCATTATGGAAGAGAAAGTGATGTCCGAGATATTATTTTCTAATGTATAAATTTTATAATTTATTCAAATTCATTCCTTAGATTCCTATTATAAAATTTTAATACAAAATTAAAATAATTTTATTATTTTATTGAAAAAGAATATGATTATTCATTTTTAATATGAAATAGGTTTTACTCTAATAAATTTTTTTTCCATTAATTATATTTTTTTTAAATATAAGTTTTTAAATTTTTAAATTTTAATTCATATAATGATAATAATTTTTAAATTTATTATTTCCAAATTATCTGAGTGTGAATTTATTCGATTTCAATGAATTTTTTGATTATTAGGTAAATATTGGAAAATAATAGGTCCTAAAATTCCATAAACGTTGTATTGAATAATTATTCACAAGGGAAATTTTTTATTTGTATTTCTATTAAAGTTCAAAAAAAATATTTGTTTTGTCATAAACTAATAAATTTTATCATAATAAATAATATAAATTATTTTACTAAAAACTCAATTTCTATATTAAAACATATTTTAATGAAATTTTTTTCCATTTGTTTTTTTATAATTGTATTAAAATTATTTTTTAAAACCTATTTAAATTTAATCTTGTAAATTGGTTTTCGTGTTATTTATTATAATGTTCAAATAATTTAATATGGTAATTTTTAATTTTGGTTTTGAAAATAAGTAACGTAGGTAAAAATTTATCCAACATAGTGAAGGTTAACATGAGGTAAAATGGTTAAACAATATGTGATAAAAATATTTTAAATTTATTGGTTTAGTGTGTTCTCAACCCTCCAAATTGTATAATTTAAATTAGGTTGTTTTTAACCACTTTATTTGAGTATGAAATATATTTTATGTTAATAAAATAAGTATTTACAATAGTATCACTCCTCTAACTTAAGAAATTTTTCATTCACCACCTCACATATCCACACACATTCTTCTCATTATATCAGTGAAATAAAATCTATAAATACCTCCCCAAATCTCATTATAAAAATCTATATGTTCTTTGATTCCCAAAAATAATAATCTAAGAAGGCTTAAGTACATGATTGAAGGAGGATATTGTAGGAAGAGGTTATAGTCTTAACTGAGTTCTTTCATGTTTAATTCTTCAAACCCCTCCATAAAAAGTACTAAAACCTTAATTATATATGCACATATGTATCATTTTTTAAATTAAATGTTATTGTATTGATTAAATAACCCTTATCACCCTTCTTCCCATCCCATGTAAAATGGAAACATTCTATGTGGTACATGTGGACTGCCACCTCGATGAACTATGATTTTTTTACTATATTAAACAACTCATTAAAAAATTAATTTAATGAATTAATATGACATATATATCATGAACTAATTTTTTTAATTTTTTACATTCAATCATAAATGTTAATAGTAAGTGGGAATCATAATACTTATCCGCCTAAAATGCGTATATCGAGACACTTTATAAGTAAAAACTTCTTACCATTTTATTTTATTTATCTACAAAAAATACCTATTATCGAATTTGAATTATTAAAATTATCCATTTTTAAAAATCAATATTCTTTTTCAATTATGATATTATGACAATATAATGTTATATCTTTCTCATTTGGTTTTTATAATGTATACTTATTTGGGTTGGTTTTTCCACCCACATGCACGATGTTATAATTATTTTTTCATGAATGATTAAGGAAATATCAATAATGATAATACTCTATAAGAATTATTAATTTAATATTTTTTTCATTACTATACAATGGATAAATATATTTCTTAAAATTTTAACTAAAAATGAAAAATCATTACAATGTTAAACCATCAAAAACAAGCTTCACATTGAAGATACAAGAAAAAAAAACTATATAATAACCTATGAAACTCATATGTTACTAAAATGAAATTTTACAAATAAAAAAATTAAAATAGAGAACTTATTAAACCATTTGATAAGTAAATTTTACCACTAATTGGATACTAAATCTATTTTAGAGATTATGAACTGAATGGACCCAAAATAAACAACGTGAACTCTAACAATTCCGTAAATAAATGAGACATATTAATAACTGAAATAATAATAATAATAATATATGAATATTAATAAAAAATATCATTAATAAATTTAATAATTAAATTGATTTCATTTTTTTGTATGGTGTTTGTAATATGAAGCGAGTCGGGACATGCAGTAAGTTAATTTTCTATTAATTCAATTTTTAATTATTTCAATGTCTTTTTTCAACTCTTTTTTTTTCAAATAAATATTTATTCAAGAATTTATTATATAAAATAAATTATTTTTTAACATAATTTTATATTATTCATGATATACTACACGATGGTTTAAAAATTAATATTTTAAACACTTTTCATGAAGTTAATTTTTGACATTCTTTAAAAAAATTGTGAAAATATTAATTCCTTAATGTTTAATACATGATCTCCTATTACCATCACTATGTCTATTTTTATTGTAAACATCCATCTTTATGCTTTTATATTTTTATAATGTGAATAAAATTCTCATTATTCATTGTGTTTTTTTTGTTTTAAAGAGTAATCAAAGTAAAATATATTTTATTCAATTTTTGTGGGTTAAATATATGTTCATACACTTATGGGTTAAAATGAATATTTTTATGTGTTTTATGTTGAATGTTACATCCTTTTATGTGTCTTATTCATGTTATGGTTCTCAGAAGTTAATTATAAAGATTTATGGGTTTCATATAGTTATCCAATGCATTAGGTCATAATGAAAGAGTTATTTTGATATAAGTTACTATTATGAATGATAAGTCTAGGATATGGAATATTGATGTAAGGCATCCCATTTTGAGAGACCACTATCAATAAAATGATATCACTTTTGAATTCATTAGTACTCAACATCATCTTGCTAATATATTCACTAAAAAATTAAAATCTGAAAGGATAAATTACATCATACATTAATTAGGAATGATAAGTCTTAAGTAAAAAAATTTATGATCTCAAAGTTATTGTTTCACACTTACTATTTCACAGATTACGGTATCACACGTTACTGTCTTGGAATTACTATCTCATGTTTACGGTCTCATAGTTTCTATCTCTTGGTTACAGTCTCATGCTTATTGTCTCAATGATATGGTCATAATGTTTGGAGTCACATCGTAATGATGACACTGTGAAAACCTGTTCTGGTATCGCTGTAATGACTCAGTTGTATATATTTTGAATTTTATTTCCCATATCATTGTATCAATTAGTTTATTGTTTTTATGCTATGTTTTTTAATTTTCAAGATTTTAAATCTATAAATGATAAAAACTCAATATCTTTAACTGCCCTATTCACTAGAGCTCCCATATCTCAAAACTGAAACAACTCTCTCTCAATCTGTTAGTCCTCATTCATCCCTTCACCATTCTCGAACCCTCGATGAATTCCCAAAATGAACCGCCAATTTACATCGACTACTAAGAAGCGCATATCTCAGATGAAAGTGAAAAAGGAACCGAAATTAATGCCTGGGGGACCATTGAATCTGAGTCTTGGTGATAGAATAGTAATACCAGAAAAGGAATTCAGTCTGAAGTGCTTTCTGAATAGTAAGTCAATCATTTTGAATGTACTGGAAGAGCAGGGATGGATAAACGGGTTCACAAAAGAGAAAAGACGGATTTATCCAAAACATGTTTCTCAGTTTTATCAGTATGTTTAGTTTCCATTAAATACTAAAGATGAAATTTTAGTAAGAAGTTGGACTAATGGTAAAAGTTGTACTTTTTCTTCACGGTTATGGGCTACCTGCCTAGGGACACCTCATTAAGGAATATTTGAGGATTACCAATGAGGTCCTCCTCTTAAAAGTTATATTTTTATCTTAAAATAGGACTAGGGATGTTTGACTAGAAATAAGAATAAAAAAGGGCAATTGATGTTGAGTTTGATAGTGAGACAAGGTTTCTATTTAAGTTTATCCAAAATCTTATTCTTCCAAGGAAAGGATATTTTTATACCCTTAGGTATCAAGGTGTATTCCTGATATATCTTATGAAAAATGGACACAAGATTATTTTGTGTAAGTATATTATACCTCACATGTGTTAAATGATTAAGAAAACTTATAAATCTACCTCTTTGTTTTATTCAAGATTATACTCTATAATGTTTTCTACCAAATGAGTAGTTGGACCAAATGAAGAAGTTATTGAAGATTATGAGTTCTGTATCTCAAAGGATATAATCAGAAGGATGAGAATTAGCTGGAATCAATGGAAAAAGTATTTGGTGGAGGAAAATGAAATATTGTATGAAAAGTTTAATCCAGTTGAGAATCCTTCAAGGCCTAAGAACAAATCTGAACCTGGTTTGGAACTAGATGAAGTAGTTGATTATTGGGATGAAGTAGTAGAAGATACAGTTGTTTCATCTAAGGAAGGAGTTGTCTTGGACAGAGAAGACAATATCCTACATGTTACAAAGTCTGTAGTTGTAAAATATGAGTCTCTTCCTAAAAGGAGTGTTGAATCAATGTAAAAAACTTCTTTTAAAAAATAACCTACTACTAGTGTAAAGAAACATGCCTTTCCTATAGAGATTTTAGAAGAACTTATTATTGAGTAAGAGGCTATTGTTGGGGAGTAGTCAAAAGAACATGTTGAACCTGAAATAATCCTATTTGTTGTGGAAGGAATGAAATTGGTATTTCAGATAGCAATAAAAGAGATGAGTGAGCCTGTTTGAGATGAAAATTTGGAAATAGGTCAAGAGACTGAATCTCTTTATCCCAGAAGAGATGCACCTTTTGTGGGGGAGTAGCACCCCAGTGTTGAAAGTTTTCATGTTCCTAATTATATTGACCAAAGAATTATTAATACACGGTATAAGTTTCCTAGATTTTTTGATGTGGTCAATACCCTAGAGTCCTCGGTTAAAGGCATAGATATTTCCACTTTATTTCAATTGAAACCAGTTTCTTCTCTAGATGTAATCTCTGCTAAGGATCCTGAACCTGTTTTAGCTCCTATTCCTGAACCTACACAAAAACCTTTTGATTTTGTGAGTTATAGTGATCTGATAATTTTTTGAGATACTTTGTTAGCTGGATTTAAAAAGGTCATGAAATCACATACTCATCTTGTGACAAATCTCATTGAAAGATATTTGTCCTTACTATTAAAGAAAACCATATGGAAAATTAATCTAAAAATGCTTCATGAAATACAAGAAGTTAGGATTAAGAATAAACAGTTTAGTGATGAGGTGATGTATCTCATATCTATGGTTGAAGACATGCAAGGTGTTGCAAACTAGACAAGCTCCCACTACACATCTGGTTGAGGATGCTAATGGTCAGATCACATAGAATATTGTATATTTGATTCATCCAATTTTGAATTAAATATATGAAAAATTGGATGAGAGAAACATCAATATAGTCAATGAGGTGTGTGACCTTGTTTTGGAATTAACAAGCTAACTGATGAGTATAAGGGATGTTTACATAAAGTTTTAAATTAACTTATGTCTATCACGTCAGCCATTACAGCTTCAAATGGCTTTGGATAGTCATCTTAACCTATAGACTATGATCTAATCAGAACTATTGTTAAAGAAGAAATTCAGTCAGTATTAAGTGGTGTTGATAAGGAAAGTTTATGTTGTCATCATGAATAGTGACTGAGTGCTAGATTTAGTGAGAATTCATTCAAAGATTTCTCATGATGCTCAAGAATAAATTTATAAAAAATGAATTTATAACTTACTATTGTTTACTCTAAGCATGATCGGACCAATAATTTCAAGTACCTTGTAGAGAATTTGAAAATTCCTCCTATCACTCAAGCCTTCAAGACTCAAGTTCAAAAGATGAAATATTTCACTCCTCTGTTGGAAAAGATCATGGGGAACATGGATTATTTTGAGAAGGAAATGCACTTTGGTGGTGAAATCATTATATATTTCATTAAGTTGTTGAAGCCTTATTTTCATGTGAAAATCACTTCCATTGTGGATCCTGTAGCTACCCCGGTATAGTATAGCTCAACCCCTTCCTCATCCATTTCCATTGCTTCTACCTTCATGTATATATCTCAGGATCTGAACCAGATCATGAATTGTTATCATTGACCAATCCTTGACCCGGTATTCATCCAAACCAACTCTAGAACCTTCTGTTTTTCAAGGAGTACCTATTCCTTCTCTCACAATTGGCTCAATCCCTTCACTAACCTCCAATTCTTCTCCTATGGAACCTTATGATGTTTCTACCAAGGGAAAAGAGAAGAATGGTAGTGCTGAAGAGAAGTGAAAAATGAATTTTTATAGGGATGTTTTCATTTTTCCTCATGATTGTAATGATCTCTATCTTTCTATCTAATGAAATCTGCACTATAATTGTTTATTCTCCTACTTACCTTCATTCCATGTTTATTTTCTTTTTCTTATATTATTTTTAATAATCCCAAAAGGGGCAGAATGTTAAAAATCATTTAAATCCCATGATTTTTTATCACAAAAAGGGGGATATTTTTGGAATCCTTATGTGTTAATCATGTTTTAATGATCACAAATCATGTGTAGAAATTGTTGGCTTCCCTATGCTTTAATGCTTAAAACCCAAAGTATAAAATTTCACAGGATCCCGATTCATAATCTTATAAATAATGTCTGAATCATGAAAAATATATTTGATATTGTTATATAATGTTTTTTATACTAATTCTCTATTCTTGTTCATTTAGTGAAAATTATTTCTGAATATAGTTTTAAATATATTTGGCTATGTCTAAGAAACCATAAGTCTGCCACCGTTTCAGGATTTTGGAAAAGTCCCTGAAATCATTACTCTAATACTATAACCCTGTCACTATGAGTCAGACACCGTGACTCAGACACCATAACCAGTTTCTGATTTCAAAAAGTTTGTGACACTAGTTCCTTGTTACTGTATCTAAGACATCGTTCAATGTTTTTACAAAGGACAAGACACTGTTACCTGAGACATCGTGATCCTGAAACCACGTCTATGATACTAGTTACTAATCTCAATACAATTGTGGCACCAGGACTATCTCAATTATAAAAGGAAAATGAGAAGACACCATTTCTTAGTGACACTATTTCAAGATAAATAGTGAAACCATTTCTTAATCACATTTCTGTCTTTTTCAATTTAATTTTAATAAGATTTCTAATGGTCATATTTGAGCCGTTTAATGGCACTGAAATAATTAATGATCATTTGTAGACATGTCACCTAAAAGTATAAGGTATGTGGTGTGGAAATCATGCTTCTTATTGGATCCAAAACGTGCACCCCGAAATAACAACAAAAGAATGATAGTTAGACAAAAATAGAACAAGTGAGAAAAAAAAGCAGAAGAACTTCTACAACTCTCATACAAACAATTTCAACTCAAGAACACAAAGAAGAAAATATGATGAAATATCAACTGAGCTGCACAAAAAATTTAGAAACTACTTAAACTTATAAAGTGAGGAGAATAATACACTTGTAGAACCATACTTTCACTTAGAAGCTAGAATACAACACTCTGTTTTTGTGTGAAATTCCAAAATAGGACTCAAACTTCATCATAACTACATCTGAGGAATCCAGAGCTACATCTCAAGACAAATAGAGCCTTATAAATCCTCTCTCATACTTATTTACTTTGTTGTGTTCATGTTTACATACTTTAGAGCAGTGTGTGTTTCTGTATTAAAACATAAAGTGTCTCATTTATCAAACTGAAGGATACAAGATATCCTTCCACTCATATCTTCTTACATATGTTTGCTCCCACAGATAAGTGTGGAAGAGGTCTTTTTTGACCTGGTAGTTTATTCCCATGAAGAACAGAGGAATAGGTCATGTGACCTGGATAGTCCTATGTACTATTGTTTACCTCGATCCAGGGTATGGATCAAGTTTACTAATATAAACTGGTTGGTGGTAGGTGATCACCAAGTGGAGTGGATTAGCTCTCGACTTGAGACTGAACCACTTATTTTATCCATTGCTTGTTTCTATTTATTACTTTCCTATTTTAATTTATATTTCATAAAACAAAATTCTAATTTGATAGTTAGTCTTGTATAGTAGTTAATATTTTTTCCTTATTATAAAAATTTAAGAATTTGTATCAATGTCTCATTTTGATAACACTAAGAATTGATTAATCTTATGAGAAGTTATTTGAACAGTCAAAATATTATAATCTTATTACCTTGACTAACTAGACTATTTTAATTTTAATTGGGTGAATCTTTTAGGCAAACCATTTTAACAAATTGTTTATAGGAACTCATTTCACCCCCCTCTTGATTGTTCTATTATAACCAAAAAACCATCAAAATTTGAAAACATTTTTACATAAAAAAAATTTCAAATTGATTCCAATGAAATTATTTGGATTAAAAAAAATATATATAATTTAATTAATTATACTTTTAAAACAAACTAAAAATTTAATGGGGCTTGTAAATTCTTTAAAAAAAATTTATTTTTTAATAAAAAATACAATTTTTCACTCTTTATTAAAAAATGAAACCTTTGAGAAAACTAAAAAATATTGACCATAAGATAATTCTAATATGATGATTTGAAAAATTAAATAAATTTTTTAAATTAAATTTTCTAAAGGTGGTAAAAATTAATTTTAAATTATGTGCGCAAAGAAAATCCAATCCACCTTTTGGAAGGAAAATTGATTTTTTCCAAAAACATTTCATTATCATAAAAGTAGATCTTATTTTATATCTAACCAATATATAAAAAATCAATTTATTTTAAAATTGTTTTTTAAAAAATGAGTATCATAATATATAAATATAGTAATACTCATAATTTAAATTTAATGGTGATGTTATAATGTTCATGTTAAAATAATAATACATCAATAGAGTATCTTGTTTCCATTAAACCTGGTGTTGTGTGAATTGTAATATATTTAACGGATTAAGGTTTTTTAAAATGAAATATATTGTAATGTATCATGGAGTTACATTCTTCCCCATTAAAAATTTTCACCTGAAAATTTTCTTATTACATACTAAGGTGAAAAAGTTTAAGGTACTCCTGCTTCATCGCCTCTTTCTATTCAGAAGACACTTCCTCAAACATATGGTTTTGCCTCAACACAAGGACAACGTGAGTTATCTTGTTTCATATAAATTTGTCTCTATAATCGAAAATCGTTACTAGATTCTCCTTATTTAAAAAGTATTCCTCCAACAATACCACATCTAAGTTATGTAATGCGAGGTCTGGCATGTAATTCCTCAATATGGATACATGGAATAGATTATGTACTTGAGATAGATTATGTTGGAGTGCTAGTAGGAAGTCCCCCAATTCTATTAGATTAGTGATCTCAAAGGGGAAAATGCATCTTGGAAAAGAATTCCCTTCTTCCTAAACCTCAGGACTTTCTTCCATGGTGATATACAGAGGAACACCTTATCTATAACCTCAAACTCCAGGTCTTGTGTAAGATTTTCTACATATCTCATCTAACTATTTTGATAGATTTCATGTGATGATGAATGGTTTGGACCTAATATTTTATCTCATGGGAAATATTAGGTCTCATCAGCTACTGCTCTCCAAATTAATCATAGGATGTCATGGTCTTACAAACTTCCCACATAGAGCCTTAGATGGTTCTATTTGAATTCTATAATAGAAAATATTATTATATTTGGACTCTACTGGTGGAAGCTACTAATCCCAACATCCCTAGATATCTATTTTATGAAACAAACACATATCCAAAAGGTTTTGGATGGTTCTATTAGACCAATCATCTGTCTATAGGTGATAAGTTGTGCTGAATATAAGCTCTATATTAAATTCTTATTGAAGTATTCTCTAGAACATTGTTTTCAACCTCTAATCTCGATTTGATACAATACATAGTGGACCTTCATTATATAATATAAGTTCCATTATAGATATCTTAGTGAGTTATTCAAGTGATAAATCTTACTTGTTAATAATGAAATATTCCATGTTTGTAAGTTGATCAACTGTCACACCTCGACCATGCTTTATTTTAATTTAATTATTTCTGGTCTTTATTTTGAGATGTGGTTTGAATTGGTTCTAGTTTAAAAGGGGTTTGGGATCTTATAAGGGTGTGCGCCCGTACGTGCGACCGTGTGTAGCGCCCAATCGTAATTAGACGATGTATTTTTTAATTAAATGTGTTATTATTTGGGTGCGCGGCCGTGCGCATGACCGTGCACATTGCCAGACCCGACTTGAGTTTTTGCGTTTTAATGGTAAGAAAGTGTTTTTCCCTGATAGTGTCTGGCGTGTAGGCAAAGAATGGGCAAAGACGCATGGCTTTGTCAGGTGTTTGGGCGACCTACCTGGTGTGTGGGTAATCATTTAATTAACGGGTTGAATAACACATTAAACGTAATATAAAATATGAGAAAGGACTAATTAATTGAAGAGTTGTTTTAATAATAATATTATTATATTTGGGGATTATTCTTCTTCTTATTATTATTTCAGTTATATTTTAATTAGCTCTATAATATTAAATTTTTATAAAGGTTATAAAATTTTCAGCATGTCACTTTTATAATTGTTACTATTATTATTAATTTTGTTATGATTTTAGCGTGATAATAATTATTTTTAAGCTATCATTATAATTTTATATTACATCATGTTTTTTACACTTATATTACCATTATTATTAACAATTTTATAATTATTTTAAGTTAATGTATATTTTTTTATGTTTTATTTTTATTTTTATTTTATTTATTTTTATTTTTATTTTTTTTCCTCTTCTCTCTTGACTTCCCCTTTTGGGAAACCCTACCCACGCGGACCTCTTCCCCTCTCCTCTATGGCGGCACAGACCTCCCTCTCCCCTTGCCTTCCTCCTCCGGCACGAACCACCCCTTCCCTTTCTTTTTTCCACAGCGCCACACCCTGCTCGGGTTTCCCCTTGCGTACACCTCCTCCTTCCGGTGAACCTTTCCTGGCCGGCCTCCTTTAGGCGTCTCCCTCACCGGACCGTCCCTCTCAAAACCCCTCCGGTGTGACGCACTTAGACCAGCACCGCCCTGCGCTACCTCCTCCCTCGCAGGCCCCCCATCTTTCTCCCCCTCATGTTTCGCACAGCAACCCCCCCCCCCCCTTTAAACCCTAGCACGCCCCTCCATCTGCACCCAAACGGCGCCCTCCTCTCCTTATACAGACAATAGCCCTGCGCCATCGCTGCCTCACGCCGAACCCGCGCCGCCCAACCTCCTGGTCGAACAACCTTCAAGTTGTGAACTCCTCTTGTGGGCCTCCCATCCAATGCTGATCACCCCTCCTTTACAACTTTTCCTCATGCCGACACCTCATCATCATCCCTCTCTAGCAGGGAAAGCCGGCTCCCCGTTTTCCGACGCCCTCCTTGCTGTCGCACACCAAGCCGTGACCCCTGTCCTTCTTCACCGCTCTCACCGCCCAGCCTCTCGGACTTGTCGTCACAGGTTCGTTTTACCTCGGGTGTTGTTAGTTCAATTTGATTAAGTTGTGGTTAGGGTTTATATTGCTTTTGGTATAATTGTTGATGCAATTATGTAGTTTTTTTGGGGGGTCTAGGTTGATGTTTCTGGTTAAAATGATATATTTAGATTCAAATTGAGGTTGCTCGTAGTGCGATTGTCATGCCGCGGGAGTTTCGCGCTGAACTTAAAAGTTTGTCTACAATGAGGTAGGTGGTTCTATGTTCAATTGTTATTTGATTAATTAATTTGTAATTTTAATTATTTTAGAGTGTTGTTTAATTAATTTGTGTAGAAAAAATTTGTTTCTCTTTGAAGTTTAATATGAGTTGAAATATGTTTAGTTGAGTGATGTCATAGTATGTGTACTTGCTGCTGAAATCTCATTTCTATTTAATTGTTAGTGTGTTTTTTTTGTTTTATTTGTGAAGATGTCTTACTAATTAGTTTGTCTGATGTAATTTTTTTTGGTTAGTATGTCATAATGTGTTTATTAGTGTGTTTAGGTGATATGAGTAAGTTGTCACTGTGAGAACCAATGTCAGACTATTCACCAGTGTTTTATGAATTATGCAGTTACTTTGTTAGGATGTGAAAGGGGTGCAATTGGTGTTTTGGAGTAGCGTCAGTATGCGTTCTATCATAAATGAGCATTTGAGTGTATTTTCATTGTTTTGGTTGTGCGGCGTATTTTCAAATGGGTTGGCAAGTTTTTCTGGTGGTTTCTTTAATCACGTGTGTGATGCAGATTTGGTTCCTGAGGTGTCTTTGTGTGCGTGTGGTTATGTGAGGGGGGTTTGGGTCGGTCAAGCGTGTAAAGCGGTGTTCTGCTCTTAAAAATTTATTTATGAAAATTTGAATTGTTTTATTAAATAATTATTAAGGGTGAAAATTGTTTTGGGTAAATCGTGTGAATATTTTTGGTTCTTAATGACATGCAACGTGTGTGGAATTTGTTTAATAAATTCTGTTAGTGGCATGTTTGATAATGAAAGTGATTTCTTTGATTGTGCAGTTGTTTTAATTGGTTTTGTAACAGCTGCAGATTTATCTTTCAGATATTTTTAGTGTGCTTCTTATTTCAAATGGCTTTTGGGTGTGAAAATGGTTGTTTTGGTGTGTGTAGGACTTTTTCTGGTTTGATTATATTGTTATAACATGTGACATGAACTCTGAACTACTTGATCACAAATGGGAAGCCCTGGTAGCTAGGAGGGTGAACTAGACTAGTGGGATAGTATTCCGGAGGTGACTCGACCCGGTTTCACTAGCAGGACTGACGATTGCAACACTAACTAAATATATGCTATTTTGAGGGTTGTGGTCTTCTAAGACACATTTTCTGAGGGTCGTGGACTTCTAAGCCACGTTTTCTGAGGGTCGTGGCCTTCTATGCCACGTTTCACCGAGACATGAAGATATAGAAACCCGAGATAGCTAACACCCATGCGTCCTCTCCCATATTAGTTCTCATTGGTTAATTTATGCTCATCAGTGTGACACTTTGGTTATTTTAAAAGTAAGTGTGTGTGTGTGTTTTTTAATTCAAATTGTTTATTTTTTTTAAAAAAAACTGCTTTCTCTAAATCTGTTTTCACTAAAGTTGTTCAAGATTTTAGTTCTTTTCTTTAATTAAAATTGAAAATGTATTTGTCGTTTCATAATTTTACGTGGAATCTTTTCTCGGTGATATCTTACTAGGATTTTAGATCACACCCTACATACACCTTTGGGTGTATGTAGATTATGTTTCTTTTTCTTTCCAGGTTGAGGCATCGGGCTTAGCGATGAGGGTTCGAGTTGCATTGGTTTCCCCATGCAGGTTGGCATCGACGACTTGGGGATGTGACTCCTCATGTCGCACGGAGGTTTGTGTGGAGTTTTGTTTTTTTATTGATGTAGTTTCTTTTGGGTTCTTATTTCAAGTTGTTAACTTTAAGTCCGAACTTGGTAAGGGCTTGTTTGGTTTTCTGTTTCTAGTTTCAATTTATTCAGCTTGTTTGTTTTATATATATTTATTCAGGTAAATCATTCCCCTATTTTATTTTTGACACCCGGGCACTTGTGCCAAACCGTGGGGATCGGGAACGCCCTTCGGGCCCTTCCACAGACTAGGTAGGGCGTCGGGTCAGATGGCGACCCGGCCTGGTTCATGACAAAATGGTATCAGAGGGGTTTTGTTCTTGTTATTTGGGGTTTCAGGTAGATTGGAGATAGGATTGTCGGTACTCGAGTGGTAGGTGCGGGAAGAGCGTCACGAACTCTTGCTCGTTCCGATCCTCGATTAAACAGGGGTAGTCTGGGATCTAAGTTTTGGCTTTGATCTATGTGGATGGGGGATGACAATAGGAGTAAACCGGTACTGCACGTGGTCTCACATGGAGTAGCGACCCATGTGATACTCAAGAGTACGGTTCGACACTCCTGGTGGTTGGTGCTTGCCTAAGGCATGGTCTACTAAACCATGTTTCCGGGTTAGACATGACCACTAGTCCTCCGCCCATGTGTTTTAATGTTTGTGATATCTTGCTCCAATTTTGGGATTGGCGCGAGATTTTTTTCCTTTAAAAAGGGAAGCAGACTTTGGTGTTCCTCTTATTTTATTTTGGTGTGTGTTTTACATGATTTTTGGGGTAATTTTCTCTTGGACCTTGTTTTTGGAATTTGGCATTGATTTGTCGAAGTTGATTTTCTAAAAGAACATTTTGGGTTATTTGAAATTGATGTGAGTTATTTTTGAAATGGGAAACATTTTTAAAATATGTCTTGAATTTTTGAAATGGTTTGAAAAATAAAGGGTATTTTCGGATGTTGAGAATGTTTTATTTTGAAAGCGGAGTAACCTTGTTTCTTTCCAGTGGTATTCCTATGGGTGGTTGCATGTGTGTGTTGACTTTATAAATGGATAGTTGATGAATCGTATGGACGGGTGCCTGAGTGGCACAAAAATGCATATTTTCAAGGCACCGTGGAATATTAGTGGTGGTTGATTGATTTCTAAGGTTGCTTCTTATTTCTTAGAAAGTGGGCCTTTTTCTTAAATGGGTTTTTGTAAACAAATGGTTTTGAAAATAGAAAAAAAAATGACATTATGTTTAGAGTAAAGATGGATTTTCAAAATAGCTTTTGGGCCTGTTGTGCAGTACTTGGGTTTTCAAGTGAGTGTTTTTTTCTTTGAAAATGAATTGATGTTTTAAATTGGAATTATTGGATTTGTTTCTGGAATGTTGATGTTTATATTATGATGTGTTTGGATTTTGGGAAGGTTTTTTCGTGCATCTTGTTTGGGATATTCCCCCTAGAAAGATTCCATGGGTACCGACAGGTCTCTATCAATTGTTGGCACGGCTCAGACTCTCAGTTGAGTGGCAATGTTAGGTTCTTCTCGGTGGTGTCGAGTCTTCGTAGACGTCGAAGTCAGTTGGATGTTGTTGAGTTCTTTGGGAAAGTTGTAAGTGTCTCTGGTTTTGGAGGAACTCTAGATGTTATGCTGATGTAATATTGTCTCGAGTACATCTGGTGGAGTGGGACTAAACTATTGAATCACGGTCGTTCCATTTTCGTTGCAAATGAGGATGTTGTGATCGATCCTCAAGAATAGCCTCATTCCATGGTTGTACCTAAAGAAGTGAAGGCATGGAAGGTGGTTGATCTCTTAGGTGCTTGACCAGTCAACATGCGATGAGGAGGTATGTTGTCATTTCTAATTAGCTAGTTTCTTGTTTCACAAAGGTTGTGCGTAAAAATCAGTTTAAAGATCGTAATAGTTGTTGGTCTCGTTTATACTGTGGTAAATGAATGTTCTTCTTCCGATGAAGAGTGTGAACCAAAGGGACTCGTTCTTGGAGTGCCTGTCTCGTCAGTTTGTGTCACGCATTTGACAGACCACTCAATATTCTATCTCTAGTGTGGTCAGTTAGACACTCTAGGTCGTTCGTTGCAATTATAAGTTGGTATGTTAATAGAGTGGCTGCGCGAGACACGAGGAGAAGTATGCATGCTGCTTTTCCAGCGGAGGAAGTTCCAGTTAGAAGTGGTCAGCTTGTGACTGTGAGGCTGGAGATGCTTTAGACATCAGTTCCCCAGCCATAGGTCTTGGGGTGAAGCTTGCACGCAGTCAAAAACTCGTTGGACGTGGGCCGGGCTTGGTCTGATTTTAGTCCGCAATGTCGGGACGGGGACAACTTAAATTTCCCATTTGCGATACCCTCTTCGAAGGAGCCATTCTTGTTGTGAGGGGAATGAATCCCTTTTATACTTGTCATGGTATTATTTTATGGGAGTTCCTCTTGGGCCTTATAGAGGTTCAGAAAATCCGTATTCTTTTAAAGCCAGTAGGCGTGCTCCGTGAACCTCCTTGTGGCCGGAGATGCTCATGACTTGTGAAATTGTTGTGCGCCTGTCTGGTTCGCCTCCTGGTGAGGGGTTTCTGCTATCAAAGCTATCTCATGTGGTAGAGTGTTGTCCACTGTAGGGATAATCAGTGCAGGTCAGCCCGTGTGGTGGGTTCACGATGAAGGGTTCAATTAGTTTTAAAAAGGTAAACTGGGAATGCCCACGCGGGTTTCGTGGTGTTAGGAATTTTTAAAATGGTGGGGAGACCCTATGCGGGTGTTGTCAATGTCCTCTCTTGTGTTGGTTAAACATAGGGGACTTTGAGGGTCCATCCAGTGCTAGGGGATGTGTGATTTGTGAGTTGTTTTGGTTCGAAGAACCAATGTTTGACAGGAACCCTAATTTGGTGGGGAGACCACCATAAGACGGGCTTGTGGAAGGCTCTATTTTCAAAGTGCGTTTGGTGGAGAAACCCCTTGCTTATACTCCGCCCAACCTCGACCATGTTAGTTGGATAGATTAAGTAGTGGGTCGCTTGATGAGCGTTCTTGGAGATCTCTAGTGGTCCTGATGATCCCTACGTCAGGGGTCGGGGTGCTCCTTGTTGTAGTTGTGTTTCAAGGTGAATTCCTTGTGGTTGGTCATTTTTCTTGGTGATTCTGGTTTTGAGATCTTTGATGTTTCATGTCATCTTCATTTTAAATGCTCTGTCTTTGGGTGATTGAGGTTTTGTTTTAAGCATCTTGGCGGTCTCGCTTGGAACCCTTGGTTAACCTGGTATTTTGGGACTTTCTGGTGGCAGAAAGAGTCATGGTGGGGAGAATTTTCACACCCCGACCATGCTTTATTTTAATTTAATTATTTCTGTTATTTCTTTTGAGATGCGGTTTGAATTGGTTCTAGTTTAAAAGGGGTTTGGGATCTTATAAGGGTGTGCGCCCGTACGCTCGACCGTGTGTAGCGCCCAATCGTAATTAGACGATGTTTTTTTAATTAAATGTGTTATTTTTTGGGTGCGCGACCTTGCGCACGACCATGCACATTTCCAGACCCGAATTGAGTTTTTGTGCTTTAATGGTAAACAAGTGTTTTGGCCTGGTAGTGTCCGGCGCGTGGGCAAGGAACGGGAAAAGATGCATGGCTCCGTCAGGTGTTCGTGAGACCTACCCGGTGTGTGGGTAATCATTTAATTAATGAGTTGAATAATACTTTAAACGCAACATAAAGTAATAGAAAGGATTAATTAATTGAAGAGTTGTTTTAATATTGTTATTATTATATTTGGGGATTATTCTTCTTCTAATTATTTCAGTTATATTTTAATTGGCTAGATAATATTAATTTTTTATAAAGTTTATAAAATTTTCAGCATGTCACTTTTATCATTGTTACTATTATTATTAATTTTGTTAAGATTTTAGTGTGATAATAATTATTTTTATGCTATCGTTATAATTTTATTTTACATAATGTTTTTTACACTTATATTACCATTATTATTAACAATCTTATTATTATTTTAAGTTGATGTATATTTTTTTAGCTTTTATTTTTCTTTTATTTTTATTTCTTTTTTTCCTCTTCTCTATTGACTTCCCCTTTTGTGAAACCCTACCCGCGCGGACCTCTTCCCCTCTCCTCCATGGCGGCGCATACCTCCCTCTCCCCTTGCCTTCCTCCTCTGGCGCGAACCACCCCTTCCCTTGCTTTTTTCCACAGAGCCACACCCTGCTCGGGTTTCCCCTTGCGTACACCTCCTCCTTCCGGTGAACCTTTCCTGGCTGGTCTCGTTTCGACGCCTCCCTCACCGGACCGTCCCTCTCAAACCCCCTCTGGTGTGACGCACCTGGACCAGCGCCGCCTTACGCTACCTCCTCCCTCGCAGGCCCCCATCTTTCTCCCCCCTCCTGTTTCGCGCAGCAACCCCCTCCCCATCAAACCCTAGCGTGCCCCTCCAGCTGCACCCGAACGGTGCCCTCCTCTCCTCCTACGGACAACAGCCCCACGCCATCGCTACCTCACGCCGAACCCACACCGCCCAACCTCCTGACCAAACAACCTTCAAGCTGTACGCTCCTCCTCCTGTGGCCCTCCCATCTAATGCTGATCCCCCCTCCTTTACAACTTTCACTCGCGCCGACACCTTATCATCATCCCTCTCCTGTGGGGAAAGCCGGCTCCTCGTTTTCCGATGCCCTCCTTGCTGCCGTGCACCAAGCCGCAACCCCTGTCCTTCTTCACCACTCTCGTCGGCCAGCCTCTGGGACTTGTCGTCATAGGTTCGTTTTACCTCGGGTGTTGTTCGTTCAATTTGATTAAGATGCGGTTAGGGTTTATATTGCTTTTGGTATAATTGTTGATGCAATTATGCAGCTTTTTTGGGGGTCTAGATTGATGTTTCTGGTTAAAATGTTATATTTAGTGTCAAATTGAGGTTGCTCGTAGTGAGATTTTCATGCCACGGGAGTTTCGTGCTGAACTGCAAAGTTGTTCTACACCGAGGTAGGTAGTTCCATGTTCAATTGTTATTTAATTAATTAATTTGCAATTTTAATTAGTTTAGAGTGTTGTTTAATTAATTTGTGTGGAAAAAATTGGTTTCTCTTTGAATTTTAATATGAGTTGAAATATGTTTAGTAGCGTGATGTCATAGTATGTGTACCTGCTACTGAAATCTCATTTTTATTTAACTGTTAGTGTGTTTTTTTTGTTTTTTTTTGTGAGGCTGGCATACTAATTATTTTGTCTGATGTAATTTGTTTTTTTAGTTAGTATGTCTTAATTTGTTTATTAGTGTGTTTAGGTGACATGAGTAAGTTGTCGCTGTGAGAACCAATGTCAGACTATTCACCAGTGTTTTATGAATTATGCAGTTACTTTGTTAGGATGTGAAAGGGGTGAAATTAGTGTTTTGGAGTAGCATCAGTATGCCTTCTATCATAAATGAGAATTTTAGTGGATTTTCGTTGTTTTGGTTTTCCGGCGTATTTTCAAATGGGTTGGCATGTTTTTATGGTGGTTTCTTTAATCATGTGTGTGATGCAGATTTGGTTCCTGGTTCCTGAGGTGGCGTTGTGTGCGTGTGGTTATGTGAGGGGGGTTTGGGTCAGTCTAGCGTGTAAAGTGGGGTTCTGCTCTTAAAAATTTATTTATGGAAATTTTAATTGTTTTATTAAATAATTATTAAGGGTGAAAATTGTTTTGGGTAAATCGTGTGAACATTTTTGGTGCTTAATGACATGCGACGTGTGTGGAATTTGTTTAATAAATTCTGTTAGTGGCGTGTTTGATAATGAAAGTGATTTCTTTGATTGTGCAGTTGTTTTAATTGGTTTATAACTACTGCAGATTTATCTTTGAGATATTTTTAGTGTGATTCTTATTTCAAATGGCTTTCGGGTGTGCAAATGGTGGTTTTGGTGTGTGTAGGACTCTGTCTGGTTTGAGTATATTGTTATAACATGTGACATGAACTCTGAACTACTTGAGCACAAACAGGAATCTCGGGTAGCTAGGTGGGTGAACTAGACTAGTGGGCTAGTATTTCGGAGGTGACTCGACCCGGTTTCACTAGCAGGACTGACGATTGCAACAGTAACTAAATATATGCTATTCTGAGAGTCGTGGTTTTCTAAGACATGTTTTCTAAGAGTCGTGGCCTTCTATGCCACGTTTTCTGATGGTCTTGGCATTCTAATCCACGTTTCACCGAGACACGAAGGTCTAGAAACCCTAGCTAGCTAACACCCATGCTTCCTCTCCCATATTAGTTCTCATTGGTTAATTTATGCTCATCAGTGTTACACTTTGGTTATTTTAAAAGTAATTGTGTGTGTGTGTTTTAATTCAAATTGTTTCTTTTTTAATAAAAAAACTGCTTTCTCTAAATCTATTTTCTCTAAAGTTGTTCAAGCTTTTAGTTCTGTTCTTTAATTAAAATTTCCAATGTATTTGTCTTTTAATAATTGTGCATGGAATCTTTTCTCGGTGGTATCTTACTGGTCTTTTAGCTCACACCCTACATACACCTTTGGGTGTATGTAGATTATGTTTCTTTTTCTTTCTAGGTCGAGGCATCGGGCTTATCGATGAGGGTTCGAGTTGCATTGGTTTCCCCATGCAGGTTGGCGGCGACGGCTAGGGGATGTGACTCCTCATGTCACACGGAGGTTTGTGTGGAGTTTTGTTTTTTTATTGATGTATTTTCTTTTGGGTTCTTATTTCATGTTGTTAACTTTAAGTCTGAACTTGGTAAGGGCATGTTTGGTTGTCTGTTTCTAGTTTCAATTTATTTAGCTTGTTTGTTTTGTATCTATTTATTCGGGTAAATCATTCCCAAGTTTTATTTTTGACACCTGGGCACTTGTGCCAACCCGTGGGGATCGGGAATGCCCTTCGGGCCCTGCCGCGGACCGGGTCGGGCGTCGGGTCAGATGGCGACCCGGCCTGGTTTGTGACGTTAACTACCACACATACTACGTTGTTGACATTTGGTGTCTTGGGGAGCCCTATAAGGAAATCCTGGTTAAATTTACCCATTTCCATTCTAGTATGGAAAACAGTTTCATCATACCCTTAGACTTATTTCATTTAGTCTTGACCTTTTTTAATACCAAGCAATGAGATAGAAAATACACAATATGCCTCTCCATGTTATCCCACCATAATTTTTTCTTTAGATCAGTATAGAACATAATAATTCCTTAATGAATAGATAATAAAGATCTATACACATAATCCAGAAGATACATATTCATTTCTAGTTTTGATGGGACACATATATGGGTTCCAAATCATATAAATCCATCTTCAACAATGTTGAACACAATAATATTTGCTACATTTTTACATAGAACCTCATAATCATTTGGGCCCTCCTTCATCTTCTCAAGAATGGAGGTTTGAGTAGTTATTTAGGAAAGGTAGTATAAATATCCTTTTAATATTCCCATATATCTACTTTGATAATAAATGAATATAGGATCCTTCTTACTTCTTATTAATGATAGAATTTTCATATCCTTTCTACATAGAGCATCAACCAATTTTTTTATTTCCCCATACGACAATGGATTGATAAATCATACTATTTGATCAACTCTAACCGTCCTCGCTGGAAAATTTTAAGATCTTATGTGTGAATATATATTTAATTATATTTTAATGTGTATATACTGCATACTTTTCCCATTAAGATATTTTAGCTAGATCGTTATCACAAACATCACTAAATCGAAGACCAAGTCGTGTGTTGAAAATTTCCTCTTAGGAACTTTCAACTATGATGAGGCATAGGTTATCATATTATTTTTCTTCATTAGTATAAAAACAAAAGAATTCTTTAAATAATTTCTTTAAACTAAAAATTTTTCCCCACATGAGGGAAACATATACATTGGTGCAGTGATAAACCATTTTTTCAACACCTTAATTATATCTAAGTATTCATTGGTCTAGAAACATTTTAATCCATTAGATGTTATCATTGCCAGTGAGTCTTACAATCATAAAATGCATTTCAAAAATAATAGGTAATACCTATATAATCTAAGAAATTATGGATCTCTAATAGACATTCTATTCTTCGACAATCCTTAATTTTTTTTTCATTACAGTTTCTACAAATATCCATTTTCCTGTGATAATATTCCCCTTGAAAGAAAAATCTATCAAATACAACCCACATTTATTTTAATTTTAAAATATATTATAATTTATCAATTCCCTTAGAATATTATTTAAATTAACCTAATTCACCTCCCAACTTTTTGAGTAAATCATAATATATTCTATAAACAATAAAAAAATTAGTTGATTTAATCTCTAATGACTCTATTCATCATGTCTATAAATATTGATGGAGGGTTTTTATTAGACAGAAAAAGATGAGGATGAAAACATAGTGTCCACACTTTGTTTGAAAGACAGTTTTGGAAATATCATCAATATTCACCATTAATTAGTGATATTAGAAACAAATTTCCACGTCAGTTATAAAATGATCTCTAGAAAGTTGATCGAACAAAACACTTATCTTTGTTAGGCCATACATGTTCATTATTGTTATTTTTTGAGTTAATGATAATCAATTAAAAGGAACATTGACCCATCCTTATTTTTAATTAAGGGGAATGGATCACCCCAATGTGAATAACTCAAGAATATAAAACCTTTTTTTGATAATCTCTTTTAACTGCTTCATCTGTTCATCCATCTCAATGGTGAAACTCTATAAGGATTTTTAGATGTGGGTAAAAATCCAATTATATTTTTTATGATAAACCATACTCTTAGTTAGGAGGAGGATCAAGAAAATCTTTATGGAAAAGATAATAATAATCCTTTATAATTATAAGGTATTGAAGCATGATATTGTCCTTTTGTCTCAATAATTTTGGATATGTATGATTTCTCTTAATGAAGTAACATCCAATATTGAATAAAATATTCTAGGGGGGATTCATACACCTCTATAAACTTGTAAAAAAATGGAGTCAAGTTTGGGATTGAATATTGATCTTCTCTTATTGATATTTAATGTAGTATTTATATAAGTATAGCTAATTCATCTAGGAAATATTATCAAACTCTGCTAAAGGAAGAATGATGAGATCTTTGGAGTATTAAGTCCGTGAAGGTTTTCCTAGGATGAGTTATGTAATTTATATTAAACTATCTCTCAATTTTCTATTCCCATTGATAGGTCAACCCCATTTTTAGGTGTTTTTTGGAGAGTTATAATGAATTTGAAGATATGAATGTATGTGTTGAACTATAATTTATAAGTATGTTTTTTATTGATGAATGAATAACTAGCATACTTGTCACCAGATCATTGTTGGTATCCACCTCAACCATAGGTATATAATACACCCTTCTTTTCTTCGTTAAAGGTTTTTTTCAATGATTTTATTTGAAAAATCACGGTTTAGGGTATTTGATTTCATACTTCATGTGTTCCATACAGTCAAAATAATTAATGATAAGAAAAGTGTTGATATGAAAATTCATTTCTTTTTTCATCTTTAGTGGGATTATTCATTCCTCTGTGGATCTAACTATCCTTATGCCATTATTTTCTACTTTTGAAACCTCTTCGGGTTCCCCTTAGGGTGTTTCTAGGATTCTTCTTCCCATATATTTTGAAATTTAAATATAGGATTTTCTTTAGTCTAAGGGGTTTATATGTTGATGGTCCTGAAAGAAAATAATTTTTAAATTTTTTTCACAAGTTTCACGAGACCACTAAGTGTCGCTGATATCCATCTAAAAATTGATGGATAAGGTGCAATCTCTTAATATCTATCAATGTCTAGAATTGCAAATTATTTTAAAAGATTTTAGTTTTACAGATAATAAAGTTAGAGGAATATCATGAAATCCATGTGATTTTTCCTCATATTATAAGATAAAAACTTCTTCCTTTTTCTTAAGACTCAAGAAATCCCTCTCCATTTTCATATAGAGAGTTTGGAAAAATTGTTTTTTGAAAAATATTTTCATAATTTCTTCCCATTATATGGAATAAATATCTTATTTGGTCTTTTATTTCTTGATAAGTGTCCACAATTGATGAGTTTCTCCCAAAATGTGATACATGAGAAAAAAAACATTCTATTACTCTTAGAATTGGAGGATAGAGAATATAATATTAATATAGTCAATACATTTTTCTATGGAGAAGGGATAATAAGATCCACTAATGGTACAGATCCTTTGTCTCATAAAAAATCAACTAAAATTTAATCCTTTATAGGATGAGTAGGGTGTTCTGTATGATTCATAACATGATATTGTTGAGATAATACATCCATGAAGTTCTAATCTAATACTCCCATAAGGTTAGTAATATAAATTAGGTAATAATCACAATTTCAATCACGTTAGTGGTTAGAATGATTTCTCATTTTCCCTCTATTAACTAAAATAAATAAAAATATATGATGTGAATACTTTGACAAACTAAAGGGAAACTTATAGCTCTAATAAGAATTCAATCAGAAATGATAATTATTTTCTTACTTATTGGACACTAGGTTTCAGTCTACATTATCCATTGTAATGATTCTTAATAGTTTTTCTATCCAAATTTTTTTTTTCAGGTCATTTATAATTATTTATAATAATTTTCTGAATTTCCAATGCATATCCTATGTGAGTGTCAAAACATGTATAAAGAAAGGCCCATTTTTGTGCATTAAGTGACGATTGAGTCTAGATTAATGCACCTTTTTTGGGGTTATTACACCATGGAACCTATGTTCTAGTGCCACATCCACTTGTACTATCTATATAGGGATTTATTTTCCTAGAAACCACTCACTCTATACTTCACCATGATTCTATTAAATTTTTACATACTTACAATTATACTTAGAGTTAACCTTATACATTTCCCTTGGGATCTCACTAATATCTTGACATTGAAGATCTGACAGATAATAAAACCATTCCTTTGGTACTAAATATAGTGAATCATCCCATTTATATATATTATTACATGATTCTTAAATAGAAATATCCCTAAATACAACACAAGGATCATAAATGAAAATATTTTTAGATAACATGGTACGTATTACATAAAAAGGAACTCCAAAAAAATAGAATAATGATTTTATTATCCATAGTGAACTCCTATAATTCATTTGTTCTCAGAAAACATTTATAGGACAACTTGGGAAATACATATTGGAAAGGGTAAGCTAAGAGGCCCACTAAGGGAATAAACATGATAAGGAATCATAACCTAATTTTTAGTGTTATAATATAATAACATAATAGAGAAGTGTCTTAATAAATTTCATAGAAGAATATAATAATAATATGGTATTTTATGATCATAGAATCATAGTAAATGTGGAAGAAACATATAACATGATAAAAAATTGAATAAATCCTAACTACCAAGAAAATATCACAAGGTGGGAAAAGTCCCATAATGGATTATGTTTACTCTCTAATCCCATACATGATTCCTCATTAGACTAGAGATTCATCCATTAAATTGGAGAATTATCTTTGTACACCCATATTAACATGTTCATGAGCTGTGTGTGAACGTAAAGGAATAAATCATACGAGATAACATAAGAATCACCCATGCAAAGAAAATGGGTTTTAGAGAATTTCTTCATATCATAAAAATGAAATTCTAAGAAAATGAATTTGAAAAATTACAATAAGGAATGTATTTCCCCATCAAAATACGGGGGAATAATATAGTTATACATATGATAGAAATATATACATAATTTATAATAATTCTATAACATTATGAGAGATATAAATTAGGTTAGAGAGAGAATGTTCATAACCTAAATAAAGGGTGGTATAGAGAGATCCTTTGCCTTATGCCTGATTAATTATCTCAATAAATATTAAATTTAACACAATTATGTTCTTTTTTAATAACCTTATTAATTATTATTATTCACTTTATTTTATTCATTACCATGTAAAATTTAATTAACTAACTAATTAATTTCATGTTTGATGTTTTAATGATAAATAACTCATATGTCCAAAATCACTTCGGTATGTTTATTTAGGGTAAATAGATTATTAATTAAGAACATAAATAATGAAAAATAGCCCATAATTATTATTTTTATTAATGAATTATAATTTTTAAACCATATAATCTAAATGGTTATGAAAAATGAACTATGTTACAATCATTGAGATGGTAGGCCATATGTACTAATAAGTAATGTTTCCATTTTTTCAAAGATCATGATGGAAGTAAGTTAAGTGTAGTTTTATCTTTATAGGATGATCATTATATCATGAATATATTATTATTTATTTAGATTCACTTATTTATATCATCCATGTGATGTGGTAATATAAACAAATCTCGTTACATATCTAGGTAGTAGTCCTCCATACACACAAACAATTATATTCTTTATTCAATGGATGATAAGGTAAGAAATTATATGAAATATTAATTTTACATATTTTTTAATATTTCATTAATATCACATATAAACATAAAATAACACTATGATACCTTATATTTAAATATTATGTGAAAAATAAATAACATCATTTCGTGAGGTGGTAGTCCACAATACACATGTGGGACATTATCATATTCTCTACGAAAATAAAAGAAAAAAGGTATATCTATTTTTATAATTATATTAGTATAATTATATCACAAATAAAATATATAAACTTTATATTATTTATTATATCTATCCATTAAAAGAGGTTATGGAAAAATAATTTTGTCGGTTCGCGAGGTGGTAGTCCATTTAACAGATGATCAATGATTTTATTTCTCATTTGAGGGAGGAGGAGATGGTTTTTGGTCATAAAATTAAAATAAAAAAATATAAATAAATTTAATATAATTTTTTTATTACATTACCATGTTTGAATAAAAAAATTTGGTGGAGGAAGAAATAAACACAAATTCTCAGTTAAGTATGTTACATCTTTTTTTGGAAAATTCTTTTGGATTGCACCAAAAACCTTAATAGGATGGAGCTATGACCAATAAAAAAGAACATAAGTTGAGTGTATGGAAGTAGATATATGTGATTTTATAATTTATTTACCAAACTAATGGTCTTTTAGAGTGTAAAAGAGAAGAGTTGGAGTGTCCTTTTATAAGTGGGGGAGAGGACACACTTGGAATATTTCAGAAGATAGAATTTGACTAATTTTTTTATCAGACACAAGGCTTGAAAATTGGAAATTATCAAACATTAAAGGAAATAATGTGTAAATATTTGTATAAAATAGTAATTATACATTTATTGGGTCATTTTTTCCATTATAATTTCAGTTTAAACTGTTAGTAAGACAATTTTTACAATAACCATGGTGATTGCTTTTACTATTTTAATTATTCATTATAGTAAAAATTTAATTTTCCCTTAATAGATAATATAAATTAACATTATTCCAAATATAGAATCTATTTTTACAAATTCAACTCACACAATTGGTATATTTTAAATCAAAATTGATCCCAAAGAAGTGACAAAAAATAGGTTTTCAAAAAGAATATATTTCAAAATGTGAAAAGTTTTATTTATCAAAATTCTATATAAAAATGATTAAGATGAGCTAATTTGGATTAATTAATATAAAATTTTACTAATGTTACTTTTAAAACAATAAAATAAATTGGGGCATGTAAATTATTTCAACTAAAAGGCGTTGTTTAATAAAAAAATAGTATTTTTACTATTTATCGAAAAATGAAACATTTCAAAAAAATCACAAAAATTAACCCTAAGATAATAATGATATAATGATTTAAATAATTATGTAGTTTGTTTAAAATAAATTTTATAAAATTGGGTAAAATTAATTTTAATATATGTATGTGAATCATGACTAATCTTCCTTTTAGAAAAAATAATATTTTTTAGAAAAAAATATTTTTCATTAAATTAGTACTTACTTTATTTATAATCAATATATATATATATTGAATTTATTTTATATTTTTTTAAAAATATTTTTCATTATTTTTTTATCCAATTGATACTCAATAATTTATTGACTATATAATATTGGTCTTGTATAAATAATAATATTTTAATTAAGTATCAGGTTTTAATTGAATCTCGTGTTATCAGAATAATAAGGTTTCGATGTGATTGAATTAATTTATATATAAATATAAATTAACCCCTATTCCAAAAAAATACCAAAACCCACTACCTTTCCAACATCCATTTTAAAAAAACATATAACCATACTGATTACAAAAAATAATCCACTTAATAATATAAAATAGACCCTTTGAATATCCATCCACCTATTCACCCAAAACTATTCACAAAAAAAAATTTCAGATATCTGGATAAAAATAAATGAAAAAAGAAAAATATGGGAAACATTTTCTAATAATCTATGATACTTTCATATATAAATTTTTAATGATATAAGGGAACATGAGAGTATGATAGAAAATTAAAGCGAAAATAAGATTCACATCTTGACCACACTGGATCTATAAAAACCCAACATATGAGTGAATAAAAATGAATTGATATTTTTGAACCTAAACGAGTATAAACATACCTTAAAGATAATTTTTTAGGTAAGGTAATGAAATAATAGATGAACTAGTTGATAAAGATTCGTTCTAGAAGTAAACATATAGATAAGAAATAATGGATGATGAAGTAAGATCTATACAAAGAATAAAGAGACCATAGACACCATAGAAATTAAAAAATAAGGACAAAATAGAATCCCCACATATTTTCCCAAAAAGAATAATTTAATGAAACAATGTTTTTAAGGATTATCTTTAATGATAATGTTTGGAAACATTAAAAAATTTTGAGATTAATATTTCCCTTATTAAATCATTTAAATATATGTTGATGTTTATTTTACTTCTTAATAGACTTTTCACCAAAAAGATGACGCTTCAATGGAATGAAATAATTAATTATTGATGAAGCATGTAATCACTAATACAACCACAATCACCCACACAATATCAAGATTAATAGATTTTTTAATCCCCGCCAATATCATTTACACAAATTTTTATATATCTTTATGGTATTTATGTGCTTCTACAAATGTTATGCCTCAATCGGTGTTTATAGCAGTGTAGATAAGAGACATATAGTGTTTAAGAGTGGTTGTGAAACAATCAAATAGATCAACTATATTTACAATAGGTTTTTGGAGTATTTACTTGTGAATTTACAAGATCTTATATTTCTAGAAGACTTTTATATAGTGAACATAGAGGAATATCATATAATATATGGAGATAATTCATGATGGTAGTTAAGTAAAAAAATTAGAGACAACACCATCCATTTAAACATCTTTGACTCTATGATGAACTATTTAATTCACCAATCTCTCATCATATTGTCTCACACTGAAGAAGATCGACTTATTGAAGATTCAGATATGTTTCATGATATATTTACATTATAGGTGCACAAAATTACTGAAAATTATATATATTATGAAGATATTAATAATTTTAATGAATTTATTTTCAGTTTAGAGGATGAGGTAAAATATAAATATTAGGGTGGTTTATTTTATAATGAGTTAGATCATATATCATATTCTATGATGAAAATACAATAAATTGAAATGAGAATCCCAAACACTATTTCATCCCTCAAATAACCAATAAATTTGGAAGATAGTATAGTAACCCCAAACATTGGAAATGTAACTATTATATAAATTAAATTAATATTCTACATATATAAGTGGTTTCCACTTTAGAACTTTAAATTTTTTATTTCCTTCAGAAACATGAATGCCAAAAAATGGAATATAAAAGTTATGCATCATTACCCAATAATCATTCATAACTATCTTACTTAAAAGATATGTAACACTTCAAAAATTTCATAATAATCTGGGGAAATTAAGTATTTGAAAGGGTGATATCATAATCTCAGTAAGGATAATCATAAGAGATATGTATCAGTGATCATAAATTAGAAGAAGATAAAAATTTGGATGTGAAAAAATGATCAAAAAAATCATACTCAATATTTCAAAGTTCATTAATAATAAATCATGGAATATGGTTTTTTTTATAACTAATGGAAACCTCATTAGAGTAGATAATCATTGAATACTAATCATGTTTAATGAGTACATAACATAATAATAAGTATTATGATTTTTAAATAAAATTAACTATAGAAAGTAATTTACATAGTTAATGATCATATCCAAGTATATCATAGTGTATTTGTGTCACTCAAAATTCCATCATTTCCTTAGTCATGGTTCACTCCCAATATTGTTTTATTAGACAAAGTACCATATATAAGTGGGTACACTCCCCATTCGAGACCTTATTATACCATGAGTTTTCCATCTTAAGCCAATGCATTGGAGGTATATATAAAATGATGTCGAACCATCACATAATGAAAACCATATTTATGTGTGCAATAAGATCATAAAACATTCATCATATCAAATTTTCATAAATCGTGGAAAGGATAAAGGATTCATAAAAATTTCATTATATAATAACTCATAGAAAATATGTTGGTTTTGTAAACATTTAATCAAAATAATTATTAACCATCCATAGAAAAAATTAAGATTATATCATTATATCATATTAAAAATATTACACAAGTAATGTAAAATGAAGTTATTATAAATGGAAAAAACATTTGAAATATTAATAGAATATTTCTTGAAGAAAATACACTATTAATTATAAAATTAGTTTTTTAATATAGTAATATCCCAATATTAAAGGGAAAATTTTCTCTGGAAATATATATTTGTACTTTTAAAATAATCTAAAAATAAAATATAAGTCTTAATGGTTGGAAAATCAATTCCTACGGTGTATGATAAAATAAATATTCCTTTTACATTTCTAGTAAAAATTAAAAATTATTCCATTTGAAAAAAATATGTTTCCTTTTAAAATATTTATAGAATTTATGAAATGGGTAAAAATGAATTAAATATTTATTTAATGATTATTAAAAATATTCATGAAAACATTTTCATTAAAATATGGAGTTAGAAGAAATGATTCCCAGCTGAAGAGAAAAACAATGATGGTTTCTCCTTAAAAACATTCTTTCAGTGTCATCATTAATAAAGAGGCTAAATTTAATGGAAAATATGAAATCAAAAAATAAAATTTATGAGAATAAAATTCATAATATTTTGAATAGATAGATCATATATATTCATCATCGCATATCTAATCCTAAAAATACATGTATAAATGATATTATAATGTAAAACCCTTATTGATTTGGTAACATTTGATTTGTTACTCCAATGAAAAAAGTAAATAAAAAACTAATTGTTAATTAACAAAAACATAAGGTTATTAATGATTCAACAAATAAAAGGGTCATTAGATACACCACATAATAGAATATACATGCTAAAAAAATATATTTTCCAAAAAAAAAATTGAGATGGAAAACCATTAAATCTATGGTATTATTCAAATAAAATCTACATGGATAAAATAAATATAATTTTACCTTTAAATATAATGTAATGAAAAGAATAATTTCTCTAACATCATGTATAAAATTATAGATTTATTACAGTTATATAACAGTACCATACACCTAATTTTAATAGCATATATTATCCAATTATAAAATTTTAACACCATTTTATGAATAATTATTCATTAAAATAGTTATTTATTATTGTTAAATATTTTTATTTTCATGTATGTTTTAATTTTTCATTTATGGTGCATAGAATGTGGTTATAAGAAACCATATATTTTGTAAACATTATTGATTGATTTATTTTATGAAGAGACACATAATAAAATTCCAAATAAATGTAAATCCTCGTGACTTTGGGAAACTAGGTACATAGAACAATAACATGAAACATTGGTACACCAACCTTACTTAATAACTCCAAAACATTCCACTATATTCCATTAATCTTCTAATAATGCATAGGATAAACTAGGGATGTATATTAGAAAGGGTTGAGATATAAATCCCAGTTATGGAATTATCATATCCTATCATGATGATATTTATAAATTAGAGTAAAAATTTATATCAAGGTTCCATAAATAGGGTGATACTCATAATCATGAATAAAAAATCATGATATGTGATGATAAAATCAAGGAAAGATAAGGAATGTGGTAGAAAAATAAAAAATTACATCATGAACATATGTTAAGGATGGTCAAAAATACATCATAAGTTTGTCTTCTTATGATAATATATCATTCACCATACATGGTATCTCGTGAGATAAAAACATTACCCAATTAATTATAAGTCTATATAATTTTGGTTTAACCCGTCAAATTCATATCCTGTACATGCATTTTTTCCCACAAATATTATACAACATAAGATTTGTTTTGTATTTTATTATACAAAAATTAATGATTTTTGGTCATATATATAATTATGCAATCAATAAAGGATATGTAAAACTAGTTTAAAACCATTTAGTGGAAACGGGGATACGAATTCACTATAAAAATGTTCGGCATGGAAAATAATAGGATAATTTAGTTAGAAAAATATGTGTTTAAAAAGATTCATAGAATGGAATAATCAGAATGAAAGGGGTATATATTTTCTTTTAAATCCTATGTATAGTAATATTTATATATATAACATATTATAAAATAAAAAATTGAAAATAAAAAAGAATAATATAAAGGATGTTCTTAAATAAAGAGAAGGAGGAGATGATCACTAACCTTCTGAGGGCGCTTCTAAAAGCATGGGGAAGCTCTTGAAGATCATAAAAATAACAGGAGATGGATTTGGAAAGGTAAATTCATTGTATATTTTTGGTTCAAAGTGTTTTGAGTGAAGATTAATGGGTGGTTTGGTGAGTTTTAATAGCAAAATATACGGTAATTATTTATTAATTTATAAACATAGGTTTTCGACCCTATATTATAAAATACTCAAAACCCAAAACCTTAACATGGTTATTATTCCATGGTTTTATCAAAAGATATTTTTTCAATATTTAAAATGTTTATGAACAAAATATTAATAAATAAAAACCTTGAGGATGTGTAAGGAAGTAATATCATTAAGAATTAATTTTAAAACCACAAAATATAAAGCAGATTTTGGATGATTCAATAAGTTTTTTATAAAATAAATAAAAAAACATATAAAATTATTTTAAATGAAAAACATAATTTTAGTGGTGGTTACCCTTTATAGTGGTTATTACATAAGTATTGGTATTTTACAATGTCATAATATAGACTTTATATTTATACTGTATTTGAAATTTTGAAAAAAATAATTGATCTCAAAAAATTATAAAAAAATTTACCATTAGATAATTGCAATGTGATGATTTCAAAAATAATTTTTATTTTAGAAAACAATTTCTAAATTTGATTATTTTAACTTATAAATAAAAATTATTTTTTTCTTAAAAATACTAGTTTTTCTCATAATCACATATTTCTAAACCTTGTAAAAAATATATTAGAATTCATTAAATTATATTATCAATTATATTCGTATAAAAATTATTTACTATTATTATTTTACTTAAATAATTTTAACTTAATAAATTATTTAATTTATCAAAAATATTGTCTTAATTGAAACTATATATTACGAAAATAATAAAATTTTGATTTCTTCATATAAAAAGTGATTTCCATAAAAACAACATATATAATAATTGTTAAATTAATAATAAAGAGTGGTAGAAATAAAATTTATTTCATTTACAGAAAATATAAAAATTCCTACTTCTAGGATATAGATACATAAACCCTTATTAAAACATTGTACAACCTGAGGGTACAACATGTGATTGTGAAACTTTATTGGGGTGGTATAGAAAACATAATATGGGCCATTATGTAAATAATATTGAAATTCTCCTATAAATAGTTTTTATAATTCATTTTTTTAATATCATCTAATGATTTTCCAAGAGAAAATAGAATTGATTACAACTCCATAAAAATCACTAATAATTGGGATTCAAAGGGTATGATCTTACTGTTCGAGTAAAACACATCTTTAGTCCATGAATATTGGATTTTATCATCAACATTAATATATACTAATAGGAATAGCCAATATATAATGTATATATTATCAATGGTTATGATGAAAATTTTTCATTTTATTTTGAGTGGATATAACTTATAACGGTCTAAAATAACCAAAGTAGTACATGTGTATTTGAAAACATCATACTTAAGGAGTAAGTTATTCACTCAGATATGGAATATCATTTTTTAAAATTTGGGTCTCTAGAATCTTTCCACTTTAATAAATTTCATCTTCAAACATTTATACCATACACTAAAATATATTTGGGTATTTCTATTTCATCACCTATTTTAGTTACAATTTTTCTTCCTCCAAATTTTTCTTCTTCCATAGCACATTGACCATGTGAGTTGTCATGTTTGGTAGAAAATTTTAGCAATAATAAATGACATTATCTAGATACTCCCCATAATAAAGATCATTCTCAAAGGGTACCACATTTGGATTCAGTACATGTGAGGGGGTTGGTATTTACTTTTTCAATAGTGATACATAGATCACATATTGTACTTAAGATAGGTTAGGTGGATGTTTCAATTGATATGTCATGACTCTAAGGGGATCAAGGATCTAAAATTGGAAAGTTTATCTATTTATAATATTTCTCTTCATTCCAAACCATGTTTCATTCTTTTATAGTGATATATAATATAACACTTTATCTATGAAATCTGAAACAATGTTATGATGATGATTATCTATATATGATTTTTATGACATTTTTGTGGATTTCATTTGTTTTTGAATTGGTTGAACCTTTTAAATCATTTCTTAGATAAGATCATGCACCATTAGCTTCGACTCTCCAACATCATCCCATCATGTCGGTGTCCAACACTAATTCTCATACAGAGGCTCATATAGATATATATCATTTCAATAATAAAAACTAATTTAATATCTAAACATAGCAATGGGAACATATTTATTCCAATATCCATTTAAATAAATTTAATTATATCTCATTATATCTTATAGTGTTTGAATGGTTCTCTCAGACTAACCATCCATCCTAGGGTGATAAGAATTACTAAAACTCTGATAGATATATATTGTTTACTTAATTATTATCCGGAACCTTAGGGTATCACAGTTAGAAACATTGGTGGGTGGTAATATATACAGTCTATTTACATCCCAAATTTATTGGTTGAGAGAGAAATCATTCTTGATAGTGATGAATTGTGCTGACTTTTTAAGGTGATCAATTACCACCTCGATAGTGTATTTATCTTTAGATTTCTAGGGGAGTCCTATGTTAAAATATATGGTTATCTTTTAAAATTTCCATACTATTATGGGAAATGGTTAAATTTTTACTAGAGACTTCTATAAATCATCCATGTCTTCTTTGCATACCACGAATCAAAATAAACATTCTTTAAACTCCGTTTTTATGGTTTTTGAGGACTTCGAAATGACTGTCAAAAAATATTGAATAGACGAAATACCAAAAGAATTGATATTATTTTCTTTTTCAAACAAAGGAATAAATGGTGGTCAAATTTCATAGATCACAAAACATTTATAGGTACCAATGATCACATGATATTTAGAATGTCATACGAACTAATCATATGTAATGCATGATCTTATTATGATCATGACAATCTCCTTTCACAAGATGTCCTTTTCTTGAAAAGTCATCATGAAAAAATACATATTATCATGTGGAGTTTTCCAAATGTGTTTCTCTAAATCCTGAAAATTTTGATCCATTGGATGGGTGTCATTCATTTAAAATCCCCTTATAATATAAAGGATAAGAAAGGTGAAAGACTCATGCTATAAAGAGTACATTGATATGAATTTTATATGCTCATATGACTGAAACTACCTCACTATTCCCCTGTAAATAGTTTGAACTTGTCATGTGAGGGTGTTTTTTCATTCCAGCCCAATTATGTAAAGGACCTTAGATAAGTGCATTCTAGAATATGTTTTCTATACAACTCCATAGACAAGATGAGGGGTTTTCCATAGATATTCTCACATGTTAATACAATTCCATCATTGATCACATGACACCTCATATATAAAGGATAGTGATTGACCCTGACAACAGTCACACGACATCATAATACCCCCTTTCCGTATAAAATAAGGAAGAAAATAAAAACAGATAATGTATAAGCCTATTAAAAAGGGAAAATACATTGATCTCCATTTGAAATGATTTATACACCCCAGGAAAACACCATTTATCACATGAAGAACCCTTGACAAACCATCATGATCTCATGAGGGACCACATACATATAGACTTGATCCTACATATCCCCCCTTGACAGGATGCATTAGTCTCGAAAATGACCCTAGACAAGTCATATATGATCATGCGATGAACATTCCATTGGCATCCAGATCACATGAGGTCTCTTAGACAAGTCACCCCTACCTTGTGAATTCTATTTGATATATCATAATGGTTAGGAGAAATCCCTTTGATAGGAAAGGTTAAAATAAACATGGAGATGGTGAATCATTATTTCCATCATGATCATCATGTGACACCATGGATGACCCACATAAGGATCATGAAAAGCCCATGGGAAAAAATTCCTCCACCGAATCCATATCATATTTTATTGATACCTTTCATGAAATGTGACATTTAACTGGGGCAGTGAGGCCTATAAAATAACTCATCATTAGAAAAAAACACACATAATGTAAACTACTACATGGGAGTGTAAGAAAATATTTCTTAGAGTAGAAATTCACATGATTTAAAAATTCGTTCTCTAAGTAAAATATAGGGAATTAAATAAGGCGGACCATAGAATGAATATGTGATTCACGTGATCACACTATAGATCATGTGATGGAATTCCAAAATGTTATCCAGATTATCTGAAGGAGGTACCAAATGTTTAATGGGTTAGTTGAACCCTAAAATAATATATATCTTGAAAATCCATGATCCATATGTGTAACAAAGAGTAGGAAAATACAAAAAAAGATGGAAGGATTATGTGAAGATAGATACACTAATATTCATGAGCATTGAATGACCCACCCATATCATGAGACAACACAAAGGTATATCAAACAATTTATGTGACACCCCCTAGAAATACCATTTGGACCATGTTGTGTTCCATGGACATGTCAAGAAAGTTGTGTGATACCCTTTGGGTTCTACCACCCAAGCCTTTTAAAATTCTTCTAGTCTTTCCAGACATATCTTGCGATGTCTTCAAGGAGTATATTTAAATCCATGTAACAACATCAGGTAATGTCACCCAATCCTTCCAGAGTCTCTTAAATAAGACATACATGTATCATTATTTCCCCAAAACAAGTCAACTTGATCTTATGATGTCCTTCAGAAAAGTTATCTAGATTATGTGATTTCCTCTAGAAATTTTTCTAGATCATGCAATGTCATCCAGAAAATTCATCCATGTTCATGTAAAGTCCTCTATATATTCCAATAACATCTTGTGAAATCCTTTATAAAAGTTAGATATATTACTTGTTTGTATTTCAACATGCCTTCTTCGTAGGTTGGACATGTCCATACATCCTTATACATGTCTTATAAACATCCAGTACATGTCAACACAACAATTTGGATGTGTCGGGAACATTTCCCTGGACATGATAACCTTGTCTAGTGGAAATATTTGGTTATTACCCTAGCCTTATTATGAGAATTGTAATTCTTATACATAAAGGATTTTTAGGATGAATTCTTAATGGGAGATCTCTAATGGGAATCCACTTCGGTATAAGTCCCTACATGTCTCTGATCTTTAAACCCATGGGACGCAATCACTCATACGGTTTCCGCATTCTTCCTCATCCATTAACATATTTTGAAACAAACTGAACTATTAGAACTATTATTCCATTTATAAATTTTATATGTAGGATTACTCACTGATGTTTGAGCTCAAATTAGAATCTACCATAGTGTAATCCACTCCATGTCTCTAACATTTAAACCCATGAGACCCAAAAATCTTCTATAGGATCATTAATTATTCCTCATCAATCATCAAATTGAGATGAAAACTAAACTACGAGAACAATAATTCCTTCTATAAATCGGATACGTAGGATGTCTTCTTAAGTCCTATGCTCAAATGTGCATCCACATCGGTTTAATCCCATCCAAATATCAAAAATTCAATCCAATGGTACCCAAACTCTTATATGGGTTCATTCATTCTTCCTCATTTTCAGTGAAATGAAAAGATAAGTGAACTATGAGAAATCTGATTCCTTCTATAAATAATATATATAGGATTACTTCTGAGTGGCCAATATCAAATGATCATCCACATAAGTGTAATCCCCTCCATGTCTCCAACATTCAAACCCAAGGGACTCAAACTCTATTATTTGTTCATTCATTCTTCCTCATCCATAAGAGGATTGAGAAGATAACCATATTATGATGACTTTGATTCTATCCATAATTTAGTTATGTAGGATTCCATCCTATAGCCCGAACAACACACAATACCCCACATAAGATATTTACTAATGAACAAGTCTCACATCCATATGCAATGAGACCGATAACTTTTTATCCCCTATTTCTCACACCGAGCATAAAATACATGGGCATAGGTATTTTCAAGGATCATATAATTCACATCATGAATCACCCCATCTAGGGAAACCTCAATGTGTAATCCCTATTCAGTGGCATGATATGACTACCCTGTACAATGGAATCCACATCGTGGTATGTCCTTAGTGTGTAATTAAACTAAGATGAATTTAATTCCTTTCATAATCACGATAATCCTAATCCCTTCTTAAGGATCATGCATAATACATGGTGTGTATGTTACCACACATATATATCCTTTCAATATTATGTTAAACTACATGGTTTCTATTAATAATGTGGGGTTTGATTCCTATTATAAATGGGACACATTTGACACCTAATAATAGTTCAATCACATCCTTGAAATATTAATTGCCTCCTTGGATGGTAGCAAACTCCAGAGTTCCTAGTTAAATGGATTGAAGAATATAATTACTTACCCACTGCTAATGAATAATGGGGAATGGATGAAGAACTTCAGATATATACAGATGGAATCATTAATAGGTCCCACTTTACACATGGAAGGATTCAACACTTGACCTTTTTGTTAGTATAGCTTGTCCCAAATTGAGATTAGGAAGATATCTTCAAATATATCTTAAATCTATAATAGAATCCCGGAGTAGGAGGCAGTTCTTCCCAAAATGGTGTAATGAGCCTAAAATCCCATCCTATCAACTAATGTGATTTCTTAAGCGCCATTGGGTTTGAAACACCAATTGACCACTTACTTTGGGAAAGTAGGAGTACACCCAGTTATAGATGTGGGAACTGTTGGGAGTTTCTATGAAAGATTAAAATGTTAAACATGGTATGGATTCATCTAGATATTACACCCCTAAATGGTAAAGATTATAGATTTTGTAAGGCCCCAATATTTTACTGTATGTTTTTTAAATAAATATATTCTATTTGATAGCTTACATTACACAAAATACAAAGATTAAACGAACTCAAAAAATATTATTATTTTAAGGATGGTTATCACCAAGGAATTGGAATATCAGGAATAAATGAGAATAAATAAATTATAAAATATTGTTTGCAAATTTTTATAAAATAAATTCATTTCTTACTAATTAATTATAAATGAAAATTAAAACTAATTGAACATAGAGGAACTGTTTTGATTAAATATTTATTTTTATGACCAAAAAGGATTTTTAAATTAATAAATTATATTAATGACAATAATTTAGATATATTTATGAAAATTATATGTTATATATTCATTAAAATTATTTTAAATTCATTCATTATGTTTTATAGTCTTAACATAATAATAAATCCAAATTTATGCATAAAAATTTATATTTTTCTAAAAAATAATTTTCCCTCCTTTTAAAAGAACAAAAATTTTAAAACTAAATTTTATAAATTTTCTATTTTTTATTTTAAAAAATAAATATAATTTTTAAAATAGGGATATCAAAATTATCATAGGGTGAATGTTTTTATTTTTTATCATAAGTTTCATTTTTTAATGAATGGTGAAAAATACCGTATTTTAATGGAAAATTTCATTTTCTCATAATTTATTTTTATAGTTAAATTATATTTTTAATTTTACTTAAAAAAATATTTTTTAAATTATACATAAATATAATTGAGTTCATTGTAATCAATTTCACATTGAAATTGGATATAAAAACATTTCAATGTTTGGAAAATTTCACCATAAAACCCTATTTTCCTCATTGTCTATAAGAGATTAATTTTAAATATACTTTTTAAAATAATGTGAAATAAGTTTCTTAATATAGATTAAATATTTGGAATAATAATGACACAATTATTTAGTATGATCATTTTTAATTTTTAGTAAAAAAAGTATTCGTGGAAACAAAATATTTTCCATGGAATATTAAAAAATGAAACATGTTAAATTTGAAAATATACTGGCTTAAAATATCTAACAACTACAAAATTTAATGGTTTTTGAGGTATTTATAGATCCTAACAATCTTATAAAATATTAAGTTCTATAAAAATCAAAGGAAATTAATTCCAACATAATGGGTTTGGATTTAAATATAAAATAGTCATTATTTTAATAACATAAACCCACATATCCTCAAGTATAAATACCACCCCTCACCACCATAATTTGACTAAAATTCCTTGAATATACTCAAATATCAGAAAAATACTCACCTATTCACCATATCTAAGTGTTTTTACTACTGGTCTCACAAAAAACCAAATCCAACATCCTCATGGGGTCCTCCAAGGAGGTGATATTCAGGAGGTAATTTTCTCAAACCACATCTCTTATTTTTTTTATTCTTCTAATTTATCCTCATATCGTTCATCCACTAAGGTATGATAATTATAGAATCATTTTTTTCTTTTTTATAATGTAATACCTTTTACCAATTTCATTTCATATATTCTCTTACTCAAAGAAACTAAACTATTGTCCAAATTATATTGGTTAATCACCATTGTGAATAATGATTTTGTTCATTTTCCATAACCACCTTCAAGGATGGTTATAAAAGTATCATTATGGATAAATAAAATTTTAATAGGTATATTATAACCTTTTAATTGTTTTTAACTAATATATATACATTATATCAAATAAAAAAACAAGTTCTTGATGTGCCAACGAGCCTGTACCCTAGTGGTACAGGCTCCTGCTTGGCATCCAAAAGACCCAGGATCAAATCCAGGCAGGGGAGAATTTCCTAGGTACTGTAGTAGTACTGTAGAAGTGGCGGTACTGTAGCAATGGTAGCACTATAGCAATGGAGGGACTGTAGCAGATTCTGTAGCGGTGGCGGTACTGTAGCAGGTACTGTAGCAATGCGGGTACTGTAGCAGTACTGTTCACCGAGGGGTCCTTTGGGCCATTCAAATGGTCTTTCAAGCCTTGTATTCAGGCCACATGGCCTTGGACCTTTGGGATATGTAATGGTTCTCCCTCTACCCAGTCTAATGAGGTCTTTGCTTTCAAATAATAAATTGAGGATTCAGCCCCAACCTTTTAAAAAAACAAGTACTTGATGTTTGGAAAACATCCAAATTTAACTAAACATTTTTCATTAAAATTTTATCAAATGAATCATCCTTATTTAAAAAACAAAAATTGTCAATGAGAAAATTTTATATTATGTAATTTAATGAATAAAATTTAATTTCACTATTGAATTTTTTTACAATTGATAATAAAATCTAGAATTATAAACAACTAAACCAATCATGAAACCATAAAATAAGCACACTAGAAACCATGAAAATAAAGAAATATTATGATTGAACTTATAATAAGATCTTATAAAATAATAACATAAGGTATTATAAATATAATTTTTTTAATTAATTAATAATATACTTTACTATTAATACATAATGTTAAATTATTCAAAACTAAAGGGATCTGTGAGGCAAGGATTTCTCATCTCACTTTTACTTCAGTGTGATATATGCCTTATTTACCACTTATTTCTTGTTTATGGTGTATATATTTCTCATTTTTTTATGATATAATAAATATCATTATATCCGTGTTATTAAATTTTTAAATTTATAATTAATACTTTTATGGGGAATATGATTTAACTGATGGTCAAATTGGTAAGATAATTCTTAACCCAATTTCCTTTCTTTGGGTTAGCCTTCTAATATGTTGATTATATCGAACATTGATTATGTTTGGGATGAATTTTTATTATATTATAAAACATTAAAAATTTTATATTGATTTAAATAGAATACATTTAAATTATTAAACTTATTCTCACATTAATGATATAATGTTTGTGATGTATTTTATTTTAAAAATTATCTTTTAAAAATTCTCTTAAACCCCTTTTTTATTCCAAGTCCATTTTTCCTAAAAAATTTTCACTATTATCTTATGAATATTTAATTTCATTTTTACTCATGTTTTAATATTACAAAATGAATTTAAAATATTATTTTTTGTCTTATTCTAAATGAGGTTATGTGTGACTTTTTTAACAAAAATGTGTAAGGAATGTTTTTATCTTATACTACCTGAGATAATTTTCCCATATTCATGAAACCTTAATTCATTAATGATTACAATAAAATATTATGGGGTTATTTTTCAATAAAAAATTATATTTTATAATTTTACAGAATGGAAAAATTGTTCTCAAAATATAAAGGATGTTTTCCTCAAGAATTATTTAATGTTTTCTCTAAAAATTATTTTCCATCTATGATAACATTATTTTCTGTTACATATGATTTAATAAGGATATTATTCAAGGAAATTGTCCCTATTCCTTTTTATGATTGGTTTATATAACCCAATTCTTTTCTATGGGTTACTCTATAATGAAATGTTTATGAAACCCATTTATTTACATGATTTCTAATATGATAAATGATTTATATTATTATGGAACATATATGCATGGTTTTAATTATATTGTACATTAGGCCTATATGTGCATCTAATGAAATGGGTAATGATATTATATCTCTTTATATGTACAAAAATGTCATGGTAAGTGAAACTAATTTATTAAAAGACTTTTTCAGAGACTATAGTTTTGGGAGTGAACCTTGGATACTATGATGGTTTGGGGTGTGAACCCATTCCACTATGATAGACATTGAAATGATCCTTAACTACATATGATATGATTTTGTATGCTTATGTGTTTTCCAAAATTCCATGTCTTCAGACAATGTTATTATTTTATAAAATATATCTTATGAGATTTTATGAGTTATTATATGACTCAGGATTATGATATTTGATATGCATGGTATAATTTTTAAGTTTTATGTTAGTAATATTGTACCCTAATATTTATGTTATGATTCACGTATACGTTTTTTAACCTTACTGATCATCATATATCACACTTTTATTATGTTTATTTTCCCTCTAGGATATGAAAAAGGTATTATGTTTGATATTTCTAAAGGGTTCTAGTTTCTAGGGAATAAGAGGGAGACGATGCAGACATTTTATGAACTAATTGTTTATGCTTATAAGATTCCAATCACACAAAACTCATACTATTATATAATAGTCACATCATGTTATGTATTGAATCTCCATCCATTTAGATGTAATATATATGTATAAAAAGAGTGTTTTGTTCTAGAAACCCGTGCTCCAATCGAAATATTTATTTCCCACCACACATAATCTTTTGTCAAAATAATGGTGAAACTCAGTTGAATCTCTCAAATCATAAAAATGATCTATTTACCATGCATCAATCAATTCAATTTTTCACCTCCTTTGAAAATATTTGAATGAACAATTTGTAATCATATGGAATTGAGGTTCTCATGAAATAATAAAGGACAATTGTGTTACGTGTGCATCTCTTTTTGATCATGTATCGTGCCTCCAATGACGATTTTTGATCATTTATCGTGCCTCCAATGATGAAATGATTGAAAAAAGTCCTTTTTTTCATGAATATAGATAATACTCTCATAAATAACTCCCCAACCCTAGATCATGTGTTCAACTTGTTACTATTTGGGAAAATCATCTATAGAAACAAACCCTGCAATTTTCAGTGTGACCTCTACCGCCTGACACCTTCCACATCAAGAAACAAACACAATGGTTTAGTAATAAAATGGATATAGTATGATCCTAACCCTTGTGGATGCATGAAAGGGTTTCCAGATTCTGAAACCAACAAGTCAACAACATCTAAAAAAAGATTTATTAAAACTAATAATACTCATTTCCACCTCTAGTCACTTCAGAAGCTTATCACTAATGCACTAAAATCACCACCTTTAGTATCTGATGAAGGTGGATCACAGAGTAAACTATGGCTTAATTTTATTTTTGGATCCACTTAAGAGGGTTATTTTCTATATTTTTCACCATTATCATATCCCTAATTCCCCTGAGTCACCACAGAAGGGAACCACCGACACATTTCCTCCCTTGATGATCATGAAAAATAAACAAAGACGCCACATCAGGTGCCAAAAGGTTTGGATATACAAATGTGAGATAATATCACTATTTCCACTCACATGGACCACATGTATATTCTAGTGGTATCCAATGGGAATGCTCATAGTCGTGCCCCCTTAGATCAAGTCTATCGGAATATTCCTACATTATGAATGGGGGAGGGACATATCACTTCACACATTCATGAAGCCCATTAGAATATTCAAATGGAACAAGGATGAGATGTGTCAGATTATATCCTTGATTCATTCAAAGATATCTTCCAGTACATATTAGAGATGGAAAACAAACTAGCTTATATTACTACACACACTTTTATAAAATTTCACTATATTTTATAAATAGATAAAAAAACCAAAATATTCTGGAATAGGTACACATATAGGGAAATAAACATATTCCCTTCCCTATAGATAGGTCCGAACAAAACTATGAATAAAATGGAAAAGTGGATATTTCAAAGAAGTTGAACATTTATACTTCCTTCCAAGATTATTATCAATATATTTTGATAATGTATGAGGTACCAGACCATGCTCATATTCTTTTTTCAACCAGGGATCACCAAGTGAGAGAGGCCCATGCCTTAGGGAATGTGAACATTTCTTCCTAAAAGGACTAAATTCATACTTCAAAGGCATCATATATCAATAATATTCATATTCCAATCAGGGATCTCCAAGTGAGAGCTACACATTCCATGGGATATGCTCATATCCCTATCGAAAAAACCGAAAACATTTTCCAAAGGCACGAGATTGAGATCATATCCCCGTTCCAATTAGGGCCCACAAGGTGAGAGTATAACATGCCTTGGGAAATGCTCATATTCTTATCAGTGAAGCTACTTATCATATCAAACAACTCATGGAATCCAGGCTCATATCCCTTCTTAAACTGATGAATGACTACACCAACTTCCATCAGAGCCTATAGAAGTGGAGGTTCATATCCATTATCCTTTTCTGGAGGTCCATAGGATATTCTTAAAGGGAACAAATATTTAAACTAGGATAATATCCCAACTTTATCTAGGGTTAATCTTAATATTCTAGAAAACACCCATTGGCATGCTTGTATTCCTACTGAAAATGAAGAAGGTCACCGACAAACTCCAACATCTTCTCAATTGGGGGATCATCGTCCTAGGGAACTAGATATTTATAAACATATTCATATAGTCGTCATAAAACAAGAACATATCCCTACATAACCTCAAAATGTAGTTCATTTTATTCGGGCCACAATGATGAATGATGTTTATATCCCTGACTTGCTCAATCTCAATTTCCTTGAGGTTGTTCAAAATATATACAAAACCTCATGTTTCCATAGACACTTAATCTAATGTAAAAGGTGAACATTACTATGAAATTCTCCCTCATGGTAGTGTGGAAATGGATTTTAGGGACTCTATTCCTGACATCCACCTTGCTCAACCTCCCTGCTGTGATATATCCCTTGTACAAGGAAGTATTCACCATCCCAGAAATCTTCGTATAATGTAGTTCACAAACCTCATACAACTTCATTTAGAGTGTTTTTTTAAACACTGAGGTCATCCATATGTATTTTCCCATAAACTACCATCAACTATTCAAAATGGTAATTTGGAAACCCCGAGAAACAATATATGCCATCAGACCAAGTGAAACAAATGTAAGTCTGGTGAATTGGAATATAAAATTGATATATGGAGAGATTTATCAATAAAAAACCTCGCGACCATGTGATGGACCCTTACCACTTCTGACGATGATATCCCATTTGAACTAGATAAGGAGTTCATTCATAATCTATGCCAAATTATATGGGAAACTCATTTTTGGTTAAAGGATGGACACCTACCTTTTCTAGGGTATGAGGTTCACCTTCCGAACATAAATATACTTTGTTATCATCAAGAATTAGATGATATCTCCATGAATTGGGATTTGAAATTGAAAAATCTTAGTGAAAATATACATCATGCTTCCCTCCATTCTGTCAAAACTCTTGAGACACTGATAACCGAAGCCTCTTCCTGTATCCGTACATGAGGATGGGGAATGTAAATAGTATTTAAATTCACCTCAATAATTGAATAGAAGAACTCCCCAAATGGAGAATTTTGTAACATTATATCATCCATACAAATATAGAGACTAGGTAATGTGTTATCTAGTTAGGCAATACATATTAGTTCCCATACTTTAGTGATGCCTATAAATTACGAATATAGGGAGAGGGACACAAAAATATCATTGAACTAGGAACCTCAAAACAATGGTAACACATTTCCAAAATGGAAGATGATTTTTTCACCAACCTAAAAAATACCCACAGAAAATTACTCACATTATGGAATTTATTTTCAACCAGCTCATACATGAGCATAGTTGCACCAAATGAAAAGGGTTACAAAAGAAGATACCATAGTGGTTGTCCAAGAGTGAACCCAACTCCCCCCAGGGGATGGGGGAATATGTACCACCACCACCTCCCCTCAGATCATCAATGTCATGACCCCCTCCCCAAAAAATATCACAATGAGGGAAGATAGATGGTTACTACCCAATTCTTACCTCCAGTAGGCCCTAGGATTGTGACCAGCACTGATGGTATAATTAACATTCACATCGGAGGCATTACCCTCTAAGAGAAACATGTGGAAGAGATAGATAAGAAGGATACAGACACCAACAAATTATCTCTCTCTCTCTCTCTATATATATATATACATAAAACCTAAGTTGAAACATTAAATGTCATATAGTACTAATCAACTAAAAGGAAAACTATAGGTACCCAAAAAGATAAAGGTGACAATGACCATAAAGATCAAAATTATCCTTCTAACCCCTGAGCTCATAATGTTAAGCATGATCACCCACCAAATTTAGTGGACCTGAAAATAGTTTATACATATGTAGGGTGAGTATAATACTATACTCAGTAGGTTCATCCTTGGATCCTCTCATGCAGAAGATAAATAAATCATGCTAAAGCATAGTGGACAAAATTGAAAGTAACTCATCACCTAAAAAAGATATTTTATTTTTTCATCCTCACCATGGTTATCTCACACCATGTATCACAAAAAATAGATCATATAATAAAATAATGAAACTTCAAGGGTACCCTGATCCCACATCCACACCGGTTTGTTCCTCTTTCCCAGCATCACTTGTCCTGATCCATCTCACTCCAAAAGTGAGCCAACTCAAAATAACTAGGGAAAATAACCACCAAATGAACCTTATGAATCACATAACTACACCATTACATCATCATAACCATTTATAGTAACCATGTAATTTCTAAATTCCACCACAACATGTATGATTTATATCAAACAAAATGTATTGTAACTCAATCCACTACAGCCCATACACCAACTAAGTACCTCAATCCATTACAAAAAGATACCCTTCATACCTAGAATAATATTTTGGATACCATATCAAGTAATACATGTGTGTGAAATAACAAAAAACTATCACATAACTTTACATTCAAATGTGCAAACAAGTTCTCATGCATACCAGTGTATGTAACATCCAATAGGAGAGAACATGTCCGTAGGGTGTAGCTATTCATCCATCCTACCACCAAGATATTAGGGAAAAACACCCTCTCAGTGTCCAATGGGTGTGAGTTTTCCTAACTGACCTGGGTGAGGTAGTATATGAAATCACATAATATATATGATATAATATTTCTCACACCCACACTATGGGCATAAAGTTTTCATAAACTCAACTACATCTAACATCGCTTGGACTCCCAACATAAACTACAAAGACCATATATGCAATAAGGACTTAAGAATATAAAATAACTACATTAATTTATCCATTCCCTTTTATTAATTACTTATGTTAATTAATTTAGTATCCATTAGTTAACCATTAACATTAATCCATATTACATTGAATTTAATTACACTAATAGTTAGAGTAATGTATATTACCTCCATGCCTAAACCAAACAAAGTCCATGGTTTACCAAGAATAACTTCATTTTAACAATTGAATTCAAATCAAACCATCCCATGGTTTGATCATTAATTATTAATTTATATCATTATAACATATCATGGTATTATAGGAGACCCAACCTATGCTACAACCAATAGGAAAAATTCAACCAAACAAATCTAGTTACCTCAAGTAGTGGGGAAATAGAATGCAAATAAAAAAGTGATCTGACCATCATCCATTAAAATGATTCAAAAGAAATCATACCATCACCCGAAATCACATCAATAGGTAATACTTGATTTATCCTATTCCATCACCTATGGTTCCATCCCCGACAACCACATTCATATACGGATGCATCTCCCCATTCTGGGTGTCAACAGACGAAATGTCATATGGGCCTCTGAATACACATATCACAACAAACATCCTAGGATCATCCATCCCAAGCTCACATCACATTCAGGCCTCCAAACCCCATATCACACATCACCCCTCTAACCTCATCCTTACCAGGCTCATATTGAAAGGATCAAATCCAGAGAACATCTCAAACAGTATGAAAAAACAATCAAACAATAGGGTAACTAGGTCCATATAAGAAGGTATCCAACTTTCTCAAGTAGATGGGAAACTAAGTCCCTTGTAAACAACTATATTAAAAAACTTGTTATTATTCAATATTGAATCAACTGATTCATTATTGGTAGGTTCCAACTATAGGAAACCAACTACATCATGCTATAACAAGATGATAACGAAAAACATGCTTTTAAAATTTATTCTAGTTTCAAGAACTCTAAAGAAGTACCCTTCTCAATTAACATAAATTTTCAATTATTTTCAAAAATAAATCAACATGATTCAAATTATTTATCAATTAAATTAATCATATGAAAGATCACATTTTCAATTAAACATGCGCATTATATCCATTTTGTTATCAACAAAATACACTAACCACCATATTATAAAAATGAAACTCTAATTATTATTATTAAAATTAATTATCAATTAATTCCCTATTTACATTATTTACCAAATTAAATATGATACTCTAAGTATAAGAACATACTGAAAAAGTAAGTCATGGATATCACACTTTCTAGAAAATCATGAGGAAAAATACTATAATTATATATTGAAATGACATCAGAAACATGTGATTATAAACTGGTTTCTTTAATTTGGTTAAATAATTATTAGGATAATTTCATTTCTAGCCAATGGGAAAAACCATTCTCAATTTACTATTGTAGGTAAATTAACTAAGAGGTGCAATGAATCCCATTCCTCAAAATATATCAACATCCTTCACATGATAATGGATAACATTGTGGGTTTATGGTCAAATATCTCATAAGAATATGGATCAAATAGGGTCACCAATAATCAAAGGTGTAATTCTAGAATTGATCTATTGGTGAAGGGATCTCAAAACACTCATACGGGGAGCCATTGGTTGCGGGGAAACGAGTGTAAATTCTGCAACAATAAGGTTTATGAAAAACCCAAGTGGCTGAAACATTTAAAAAAATAAAACATTTGGGATATACAGGTCTTGTAAATATCTTGGTTCAGTTCTCACCAAAAAACAAATTGCATTTTTGGTATTAATAATCATATATTTACATGTTATGAACGAGACCTGTACAAGTTGTGAATTTCATACACATGGAATATAATATTTACACATCATGTATTCACCATGCTTCTATAATTTCGTATAAAAAACCATACATACCACATCCAAACCTCCTACAAGGTCCATAAGCCTCCAAAATGTGAAAAGGTTTGGTCTAATTGGATAGAGGACCATACATTAGATACCTCTCAAGAAATTATTGTCCTCAAGAATCCAAAACCATAACTGAGAGAAAAAAAGGAGTTGTCCAAACAACCACCCAGAAAGATACTTATCAAAGATCTTGCCACCACAAGAACTCAACCACCTCACTATAGAAACAAGTAAAAAACTACACAAAAAACAAAACCAGCTCTTAATAAATCTCTGAGGGAGATACCTCTCAAACGAGAGTAAATAAACAAAATAAATAAATAGGAAACCATATCATAGACTTGGCAGATCCATATCCATAAAAAATAAAATTATAAGAGTAGATATAAAAATCGAACAGATAGGTGTACTAAGCACACATATGTGACTCGCGTTCCTAGGCACTCTCCTTCATTCCAATGTGTAGCCACAAGATGTGAACCAAGGGAATAACATGCCAACACAACACCTTCTCATGGTGGTACAAGATCTACATATGCCACTTCTCAAAGGTTACATCATCATCAACATCGATCTTCCCCCACATGATTACCTGATAGTCATCAGGAAGATAATGACTAGACTATGACATGTAAAATACATCGTGTATCCAAATCATATGTGGCATAAGTTCTATCTGATACACCATGGATCCAATATGATACAACACCTCAAAAGGCCTAAAAAATATGGGATAAATCATACTACCATGACCAAATCTTCACTTCCCATGAAAATGAGTTACTTTCTGGAACACATGATCTACAATATTGAACCCATATGTCACCTCCTATGATGGAAATATGATTTATGATGATCCAGAGCTTCCTCCATCCTCTCACAAATCACCTAAACCATCTCTATCGTATTATATATCAATTTTGTCCTGATAATAGAAAACTCTCTGACCCCAGTCCAGCATAATAGAGAATAGAAAATTTGTCCATAGAAATATTCAAGTGAACCCATACCAACTATGGTGTCAAAAATATTATTTTAAACAAAATAAATAAAGGTTTTGTGCCTCATCTATGAGCATCCAAAATTCATGACATAAGAAAAAAACATGTCATCAAGAGTCTGGATGGTGTGCTCGGTCTAACCATCCTTCATTGGATGAAAATAATTTGAAATTAAAAACTAATAACTGAAAGAATTTTGGGGAACTCTTCACACCATCGAGTTAAAACGAAGACCTCAATTAGATATGGTCTTCCTCAGGACTTCATGGTGTCACGCCACCTCCTCGAGATACTTCCTCGATAGAACCTAGAGTGAGCATTTCTCCCTAATCACTATAATGTGTGATGATTTCATCCAATGATCCACTATCACCCATATAGTATCATAACATCCTAGATCTTAAGGTAAACCAAAAATGATGTACGGTGTATACATCCTCCCCCTTCCAATAGGAAACATATATTGGATAGAGAAAACTAATGAGAACACTATGTTCGGCGATCACCTTCTAGAAGACCAAAAATCAAGAAAAAAACAATGAAGCTACACACTTCAACCCATGCCACCAAAATTGACCTCTAAATGATTGGTACGTCTTTTTTATGATAGGATGTACCTCCAAATGTGAAAAATGGAACTCTCTAATATCCATCCCACACATCCCAAATGGAATGAAAATCATTTTCTAGAATAAAAATCAGTGTTTTCCATGCTCAGACCTGCCATCAAAAAACACCAAAACAACGCATTCTCTCTAGAACACAACCTCAAAATCCCTAACTAGTACTCCTCAACCTATTTCACCAAGGAAGACTAAAATATCATCTATAAAATAAAAACTTTACCTCTAGCCTCTCCCATATCATGATTCATAACTAATAGTTCTTACACTACTATCCAAGAATCCCCAGATTCATGCATGACATCAATATGTGACATCATGCAAAACCCTTCATCTACAAAACTATTATTTCCTATAGTATAAAAAATTTCAAAGTTGTAATCCTACAATAACTCCATCCACTGACACCATTTATTGTTAAATCCACACTAGGAAAAGGGATACATCATAATCTTATTGTAAATAAAACCACAAAATGCTCACTAATGAGCTAATGTTTCCAAAAATTCATAGAAAATTCCACTTTCTCCAAATCAAGATCATGGGTGGAAGAATTATACTCATTGGAAAGTAACTATAGAGACCCATAAGAAACAATCGATATTTGGTGAATTATAACTCTTTGTAATCCAAGGCATAAAGAATCATAGAAAACCTCAAATTGAACTCCCTCAACTGAAAAATAAATAATTCCATTTATGATCAACATTTACTTTAGGTAAACAAATTTTTTCTAAAACTGGTGAATCCACAGGAAGTCAGGAAACTTTTTGGTAAAAGTTGTCAAAGGAATATCATCCTGAGAGAAATAAGTTATGAACATGCTATAATATCATACAAGACCATGGAAACTCTACACCAATTCCACTATCATGGGGGATAACCATGAAAAAAATTCCATTATCATCTAAGGATCCATAGATACTCTCAGATGATACACCAAATTCCCTAAGAATCAAATTATAAGAGCCCAAAACTTCCACTTCGATAACATTTTGAATAGGTTATCACAAAAAAGAACTCCCAAAATGTAACATAGATTCTCTCTATTATCCTCTTATAACATGGAGTACGCAAGGAATTCATCAATGAAAAACACCGAGAACATATCTTGGAACTCTATGTGAATGTGTTCATCAGCCCCCTAAAAATAGTCAGAGCATTAATCACACCGAAAGACATCACAATGAAATATTAATTTACATGACTGCAATAATACCAATGTTTTGAACATCCTCATCCTTCACCTGCATCTGATGATATCTTGATCACAAATCAATCTTTGAGAACCAACATTCTCTCTAACATTTATCTAATAAGTCATAAATCTATTAATTAGGGTAGCAATTCTTCATAATCACTTAGTTAAAGTGATGATAATCGATAAAAAGATGAAAACTTCCTTCAACCATATTCAAAAACAAAATTGGTTCACCCCATGGTCACACACTCGGTCAAAGAAAACCTTTTTTCAACAGATCATCGAGCTGTACACATAGATCTCACAACTAATAAGGATCTATCCTATATAGATACAATAACATAGGAGTCAATCTTGATTGTATATCAATACCAAAATTAATCTAATATTGAGGGGATAATTCTACAACCTCCTCTATATAGAAAACAACGTACTCTTATACAACCCTACGAAGCAATGATTCTTGAACCTTTGATAAAATCAGCATCAACTCGTCTATGAAATAAGAGAAGGACAGGATATTCCTATGACTCATCCAAGGGTATTAGGATCTAACAAACAAAAATGGCTCTCTATAAGTATCATAGAACACAACCTTCCTCCTAACGTAATCCAAGATAGCCTACAACAAATCCAACCAATCCTTTATGGGTATGATTCCACATGGTTGTATCTAAAAACATAGGAAATATCCCCTAGATCAATGCTTCCCCAGTAATAGATCATTGTCTCTAAAAAATTGATACAAGTCATCTCGACCTCCAACTAGAATAATTAACACAAAGGGAACTAGACGCCTCTCCTATTAAAGTCCCAATGTATGGACATGGGTCAGTGATTTAAATGAATGTGTCTCTACTGAATTAAAAAAGCATTCACCCAAGTATATAATAAGAAAACGGTACCTCAAATGATGTATGTATCTCATAGAACTTGAAATTTTAAAGTATAAATCTTACCATGACCTGCTCCATGGCCTTTCTGTCCTATTGATAATCACCCACTTGGACATTTACTACTATCTAAGGATGAGGATAATCTTGGGCATATCCCCTACCTACCCTATATCTTCTCTACAACTCCCAATATAGACTACTATACTACTAGTGTTGTCGATGAAACTTCCTCATCATAGGAACTTAATGTGGAACACCTTAAACATTATGGATTCACAAAAAGGGAATCCACTCTCTCCTCAAATGACATAATCATCCATAATAAACACACAAATTTGATCATTTGACATAATTTTGAGAGCCTCCACCCTAATGAAACGACATGATGAGGGTTGAGACCTACTCTTAGCTGACCAAAAACTCTTTTGTCCTAAAAATTTTGAACCCTTAAACATAACCCTTCTTCATTATGAATCCTGACAACTCCCCTCTCAGGATGATCAGGTTTTTGGAAACATTCTCTTAGTAACCAATTCTCATGAAAAAACCTCTGGATATGTCCTCTATATAAATGTTGTGTCCTTGCGTGGGATCTCTGGATAAAATCCTCCCTAAAATTCCAAAACTTGGCCTCCTCATTTTCCAATAAGTCTGAAGCATATCATAGAGGGGTGTGTTAGCATATGAAATCACATAATATACACGATATAATATATATCACAACCATACTATGGTAATTACCACCTCTTAGACTCAACTACAGCTAACAACACTTAGATGTATAACTTCTACTACTAAGAAAAGATATCTTATAAACACACAAGTATATAAAAGAGATATATTAATTACTGATGTCCTTCTTATTAATTCCTTCCATTAATTAATTAATTATACATCAATTAACCATTATCATCAATCCATTTAACATTAAATTTCATTATATTAATCGTTAGAGTAAATTTCAATCCCTCCAAGTATAATCTAAACCAAGTCCATGGTTTATCGAAATTAACAACTTTTTATAAATTTCATTGAAAAATAACCAACCCCATGGGTTATGAAATTAATTATACAATTATATAATTATTTAATATTCATATATTCTAGTAAAACCATCCTAAGATACCATAAAGAATAAAAATTCAACCAAACACATTCAACAACCACAAGTAGTGGGGTAAATGAATTCAAATAAAATAAGTTACCTGATCATTATCCATTCAACTAATTCAAAAGAGAGCATACCATTTATCAGTGTCAAATCATTTGGAAATCATATATAGAACCCATTGAATAACATTAGGTTCTATATATGAAACCCACATGCATATACTAATGCATATATCCAATATAGGTGTTAATTGATGAAACATCATTTGGGCCTCCCTACCCTCATGTCACAATAGACATTCCAGGCTCATCCATCCCAGGCTCATATAAAATCCAAGACTCCTCAAACCATATCACAAATCCTCCATCCATGATCATAATTTACAGGATCATATAACAAGGGTAACATTGAGCGAACATCCCAAGTTTCATGAAACGAACTTGCAAACAATAGGGAAATTGGGCCCTCAAAACTAGGAATCTATCCTTCTCAAGAAAAAGAGACACTTAGGCCCTATATAAAATATTTATCACAAAATTAGTTTTAATTCCATCTTGAATTAACCACTTAATTATTTATAGGTTCCAACAATGGAAACCTATGTAATCAATCTATAATAAGCCAAAAATAAAAAACACACTCTTAGCATTTATTCTCATTTTAAAAACCCTTAAGAAGTACCATTATAAATTAACATGCCTTTATAAGTATTATCAATAATAAATAAATATTCTCTACATTATTTATCAATTACATTAATAATTTTGGAGATAAAATTTTCAAATAAACATGTGAATTGCATAAATTTGATTATCATTAATTATGTTAATCATCATATTACAATTATGATTCTTTAATTATTCTTAACCCAATTAATTATCAATTAATTATAAATTTACATTATTTTCCAATTTCCATATGATACTAAATGTATAAGAATTTGGTAAAAAATCAAGGCATACATGTTATACTATCTAGAAAATCATGAGGAAAATCATTGTCATTGTATTAAGAAATGGCATCAGCATCATGCGATAACAAGAAATTTATTTAATACTATTCAATAATTATTAGTATAATTTCATTCCCATCCAAAGGGGGAAAATAATGATCAATTTTTTATTACATGTAGATGAAACAAGGGATGCATCAAACCCCCTAACATTGAATCCCATAACGTTATTCTCATGATAACGGAATATGTTGATGGTCTCTGATGACCTATCCCATAAGAACACGGATTAACTCAGGTGACCAAAAATTGAAGATGAAAGGATAGAATTGATCCAAAGGTGAAGGGATATTGAAATTCTTAAAAGGGGAGTTTTTGATCACTCGAAAATGAGAGGAAGTGTTGTAGCTATCATCTGTTTAAAAAACCTGAGTGGATGAAACATTTAAATATATCTAACATTAGGTATTTATACCTATTTTAATCTATTTACATGTCGTGTAAATGTATGGGTTTGGTTTTCTCCAAAAAAATCCTCTCCTTTTTGTTATTTAACCTCGAATATTTACACATCATGAATTGACACTACACATGCTGTGAAAAAATCATACAAGACATATAAGATTTACACAATGTGTATTCACCATGCTTCAATCATTTTATAGAAAAACCCCTTAATACTACTTATAATCCTCCTCTAATCTCCCCAAGCCTAAAAAATGTGCAATGTGTCAATATAACTAAATACAGGCCCATACAAACAATCTATAAGAATGATTTAGGACATATTAAAGGCATATGTAAAAAATTAAAATCCCACATGGATGGCGGAAGTTTTATCTCAATCTCCATCACCAAGTTCATCACATCCCAAACGGATCCTAAAGAGGTTTTTCGTAGTTCCAAATCAACCCCATCCCAAATATATGGGGGAATTTATATCTAAATATTCATCTCATGAGACGTTAAATCCTCAAACAAAATCCTAGAATCCTCAATAGAGGGATCAACAAGTTTTAATGGTGTCCCTTAATAGTCCCCATCTCATTAGTATGAGGTCGTTTTCATCATCTTCATCCCCACATAGGGAATAAATACTCTCTATTTTATGAGGTAAATATTGATGTTCATCACCCGATATGTTCCTCCCACTATAATAAGAACCTTTTCTATTCAGACCCCCTTTGGAAATAATGATTGAGACTCCCATAAGGTCAGTACCCACATGCCAATACATGAGGAACTTATGGAGAAGGAAATAAATCCCCATTGTGGTCATAATCCAAAAATGTTCAACATGGTTAGGGGTCTAAAAGACAACCCTGAAACAAGAAGTAAAGAATCACCCTATTACATTGAGAGTAACAGAACTACAACCATTTCTGGATATAACCCTGTAAATTTAATCACCTTCAACACAATAAATATGGGGGATCAGGTTTCAATTACAAAGGGATCAAATATGGAAAATATACCTCGAGTGGTCGGTGATCTAGATACACCAACTATGGTTGTACATAGAAAGATCTAGAGAAGAATCCAAAAATTGGCACCTAAAAATACTGAGTTTCCATATATATATATATATATATGGTGGAACCCTACCATGATAAATGGAAAAAAGTAGTCGTATCCCACTCATCACCGAGTAGAGTAGAAATTCCTTCCATGAAGGAGTCTTTTTCACAATTTGAGGATGAGATCCAAAATCTAAAACAACCCAATGAGGAGAAAATCAAGGGAAACATTCCCAATAGTTATTATCTTCAAGATTAGATGAACATAGAACATCCCAGAAATCAGGTAATAGTCAAATCCCTTTTTGGAGTTTCATCTTATTGTCTAACTGACTCCTAATCCAAGAAGGAAATCCATATAAATGGGGATGTTGAAGATGATTGTTACCGACCTTTAGTATAGAGATATACTATCCCACACATTGGTGATCTTTCACTCATGGAATAGATATAGAATCAATAGGAGACAAAAATAGTTCCACCTTCTCAAGCCCCACTCACTCTCTGTAGACAATAGGTGACTCACACTCTAGTACCTCCAAAACTTTATAGTTCCATTTAGTCACCGGGTACTAAAATTGAATCCATGGAAGGGTGATTCACACCTCTATAGCTATATATGAAGTCTTGTTCAAAATGGGTGGATGACACTTTTTCTGCAACCAATTTTGGTAATCCTACCTTCTACACCTTTTACAGTGTTGGAGACCCATAACAAAATCACATGCACTTTGTGTCTCGATTCAGTCCAATGGTGGGCCCTAAAGATTAGAAGGAGATGAAAAAGATAAGTTGTTTTATAGAGAATATAATAAATCCATACTTTTCTTAGTACAACATCCTTCTAGAAGGATCAATTACTGAATGACAATACCTTCTTCATCAATTCCTTTATCAGCTCATCTATGCTAAGAAAAACAACCATTGTAATCTTAGAAAACTGCAAGCAATGTGAAAATGAGAGGGTGTATGTATTCATATACACATAAATATTTCTAACATATTCACTCAAAAAAACTCTCTAATAGTATTAATTTCTATAAATATGTGATTAAAATTGCTAGGATGAGTTGTAGACACCCCTAATTCCGATGAAGTATCGTGTCATCCTTTTTGAATTCATAGAAACAATATAATGTCTAGAAGAATATATTTAGTGTACTCAAGATAAATATCATCCCCTGAACTCAAAAAAATTGAAAAGTTTTAATAAGGAAGAGATTGCCTATGTTATCCAAAAACTAGTAGCAGTTACCATTCAAGAACAAACATAGGTTGCCAACCACCCACACCCTCTTGTCAAGCAATAACAACAGAAAAATTTCCAACCATCAGAAGCAAAAAGAGATCAGGGTATCCCAAGATTGATAGAATGTATGAATAATTAATATTAATTATGAAATGATAAAGTGCCTAGTTATTTCTATGCATCCCTCTAAAATAACATACTGAATAAACTGCATCCCATGAAACCTAATCAGGTCAACCTCACTAATCATCCTACTACTACCATGTCCATAGAATTTTGGCACACACCGTCCAGGGAAATGTTTTCTTCAAAGACATCCTCCAAATCATGTTCAATTCTAGAAAAGTGATGTTTTAGAAATATATAACACATTTTACTTGTGTAAATTTCTCCCATTCAAAATAAGAGGGTGATTGAAAAAGGAGTTCTTGCTGGACGTGGGTAGAAGTTCAACAATTTAATAACTCAAAAGATAGCTGATTGAGCTCATTCCACCCTAAGAGAATATTTACATAAACAAATAGTGGTTCCATTAACCATGTAGGTGACATCTAATGTTCCCCCCATATGTGGAAATAACCATCATACAAATGAAGATGGAAAATAGGAAGAGACACACTCATCTCATACACATGCTTTGACTCTTGTAGACTACTTTCTTAAAACTCCTAAAGAATGAGAATTATCCCACCAAATGGAACCCGTATTAGAAGAAGGGATAATATTTGGTTTGGTAAATGAAATACACATGACAAGACCCTTATCCAATGATTAATATTCCTTTGAGTATGAGTTCCTCACGCCGGACCAGGGAGTCAGAGGTTGAAGATGCAAGATATGAGGATACAAGGGACAACACAAGCATGGTAGAACCTAATATCATACTTAGATTACTAAAAATGATATATATGAAGCAAATACCCATGGAAATATAGTTTATAATGTCCAAAATTTACATAGAGGTGTCCTAGAGCCCTCCAATGGTCATGAAAGACTAGTCATCTTACATGACCATCTGAAAGGGTGTGATTTTCTGATCATCCCATAGTAAGGGGATGGTCGAAGTGACACATTCCACTTGAAATAGATGCTCCCTAGACCTCTTCAAAAGAACAAGGACCACCCATACCAAATACCTCATATCCGTAACCACATAATAATTCGTAACCCCGACATGTGAAGTTCTATCCTATAGTTCAAAAAAATACATTCATAAATATTTTATGGTTTTAATAGACAATGTCTCAATTCAAGATTCACTCCATCATTCAAAATAACTCAGATAGTAACTCATTGAATCCATCTAGATACCACCAAAATTTGATAAGGAAGTCACTGTAACTGAGGTTTTTCAAGTGGAGACAATTCCATCATAATGTAATGTCACCATCTCATTCATAAATAAGGACTGGGAAGAGGTTAAACAATGAATTATAGGACCCCTATATGTTTCAGGATATCTCAACAATGTCATCATTTGAAGGTCCCTAATTGATAATGGATCTGGGATAAACCTCATCCCAATTTGGAACATTCCATTCATGGGATATAGTGAAGTGGATTTATCTACCACAAAGCTAACCATTCAAGGGTATGATAATAGATGGGAAAACCTCTCAGGAATATCAAGCTCAAAGATTAGTTTGGGGATCTCAAATATAATGTTGATTTCATGGTTTTTTTGGAAATACAGTGCGTATAACAGTCTAATTGGAAGGCCTTAGCATCACATCTACATTTTGTAACATCAATATTTCATCAATTCATGAAATAAACTAGCAATGGGAATTTTATAATGTTAAATGGTGAAAAATCTCCCTTTGAGTAATCCAATGCCACATATGATGATTCATGTTTTTAAAAATGGGTGGGGAAACAAGCAATATAGGATGAAAACAAACATGTTGTATCCCCAAATGGATTGGGGACCACCCCAGAATATCTCTATAATATGGTTGATAAAGACTATTTTCTACCGATAAACATGATTGAGGAAATATTCCTAATACCATATGTCCAAGAGTTTTATATCCTCATAGATAGTGTAATATAAAATCAGCTTAGGAATCTCTTTACAAACACTTTGGATGAAAGGGTGATAATGTAACTTCCCACGAACTCTCTCATGTAGAAAATAAAAAATATTCCCTCATTTTACCTTTCATGTTTGAAAAGACCTCCATAGACTTAATGGTGGATGAATAATAGGATGACCTTAAGAACACCCCACCCATATTTGAGGAAGCCATATCTACCAATATTGATGATCTCAAGCTGATAAATATGGGAATTAAATAAGACTCATATCCATTATTGATTAGTACCACCATGTATCTCAAAAACAAATATATATATATATATATTAGCTTTTTAAAGAAACATTGATACATGTTTACTTGGAATTATATAGAAATGCCTGAAATAAACCCCATTGTGGATTTGCAACATCTAGGATTTCCTAAAAACCATCAAGGTTTCAAGGAATCTTCTAGGGAGATTCACCCCTATCATTATACTAATATAGGGTCTTAGATTGAAATCTTATCAAATAAAATTTTGTCTAGGTAGCAAAATTCCCCATATGGATCTCTAAAATCTTCACTATCATGAAAAAAGAATGTGAAGATTAGGGTCTATATTGATTTTAGTGACCTTAATAGACACTTTGAAAAGGATGACAACCCATTTATATTCACATAAATCATAATCAATGCAAATGTGGGATTATAATCCATTTTTTTATGCATGGGTTTTCAGGTTACAATTAGATAATGATGGCCACTATAGATGAGGAATCTGCAGACATATGATCACCATAAGAGATCTTTTTCTATCAAGTCATACACTTTGGGTTAAAGAAATCTGGTACAAATTACCAACACTCGATGAATCATATCTTTAGGATTTTATTGGGATAAATAGAATAAATTTATGTTGAGGATCTAGTAGTCAAATCACAACAATGATGTTATCACTGCACAGATCTTCAAATAATATTTCACAAGTTTCAAAAACACATTTTTAAGATGAAACCACTGAAATGAACTTTAGGGGTAACTCCTAGAAAAGTCCTAATATTTTTTGTACACAACTGAGAAATTGAGTTTGTCCTAGAAAATACTATTGAAATTATATCAATGTAACCCCCTTGGAATCTTAAAGAAGTGAGGGGTGTAAGGCAACCTCACATACATTCAAAATTTCATAGCTAATCAGACCAGAAAATCTTTCTCCTTCACTATGCTAATGGTGAAGAGAGTTTCCTATCAATTGGATGAGGACATCCAAGAATCCATTGAGAGAATTATGGAGTAACTTCTACACCAACTTTTCTCTATGTGACTAGTTGAAGTAAATCCACTAATATTCGATGTGGTTACAATGGAATATTCCTTTTTAATCTCCAAGAATGGTAAAATTATGTGGGAATGAGAATAGTATCCACAACCTTATCTAAACAATGGTAGGAACCGAGAATCGATATTATGATGTTAAGAATATTTTCTCTATGCTATTCTTTGTCATCAAAAATATGAGGCATTAGTTTTGTCATAATGAAGTCTTATTAGAATCTTGTATTGACCTACTCAAGTACATCCTTAGCCTCTATATGTTGACTAGTTGTTTGGCCTAATGTAACACCCCAATATTCCATGGTACGATTCTCTTTGAATAATATAGTAGCATGTGTTGTACGCAACTTCGAGTTCTAACACACACCACAACCAATCAAACTATCCGTTATGAATAGTAATACCCAGTTTTTAAAATTTTATAAATTTTATCATTCAAAATGGACTTCATTTTTGGATTCAAAATATCGAAATTAGCTTAGGGTGAATTTTTTGTATTTTTCTGAAAACATTCAATTTTTTATGAATAGTGAAAAAACACGGAGTTATAGTTTAAAACCGAATTTTTATTTAAATATTTATTTATATTATTTAAATTTAATTAAGGTCAAAATAGATACATAATACCTATATAATTTCAATGTAATTTATTGGATTTAGTTTAGAATACTTTTAGATATATAAAAATTTTATTGAACTTTTCATTGTCCTTTACCCACCTCCTAGGAGAATTTGCAAATTTACATAAAACTTAATTTTACCACTACTATGAGTGGAATTTCTAAAATCCAAGAAACATGGTTAATATTAAGGAGTAAAATTTGGTTCAATAAGATAAAAATAATTTTGGATGAATAGTAACTTTTTACTTTTATTTACCACGGTTAAAAGTAAATAAGGTAATTAAGGGTAAAAATGATATTAATATTAACATAACACATATCCTAATTCTATTGGACAAGTTTATCTCGACCAGGAAAAAACTTATGAATAAAATATTATCATTTAGGTCCACTTGGATTAGACTAGGACATTTATTATTACTTAATTCAAAGAAGAGTTAAAAGAGTTAAAATGAATGTTTATTAACTAAAACATTTTTAATATAGGGTTATACATAAGATAAATTATATTATAAATATTCATTAGAAATATAAACCGATTTCCTACATAATGGTATTTTATTTATAATTTTTATACAACAAATATTTCAATTTATTTATCACACAATGGTGATGCAGTAATTACCGTATTAATGAAATATTAAGATAATTGATATTATAAATACTCAAAAAAATGTACTTTTAGACTTTTTATGAATTAAAATAATTTTATAGGTTAATATGACATGTTAGTATTGATATAATTATTTTTTTCCTGGTAATAATTCTGTTATAATTTTCACAAAAATAAAATACCAAATAGTGTCAAAAGTGACATAAAAGAGTTTTTAAAACAAATATTATATTATTAATTGATATTCAATTTTTAAAAATATAAGGATTGTCCAAGAGACTTATATAATGATAGGTGTATCATTAATGAACCACTTGTGGTACTCTTGGATGTATATGGTATGTTTATTAACCATATATATATAAATACAAAGAGACATGGTAAATGTCAAACTATTTAACTAAGAGTTAAATATAAATGATAAGGTTAATTTAGTGACCCAAACCTGTCTAAAATATATTGGATGAAATTATTTCGACCCATACCCACATTATCCTCTAAATAAGTCACTTTTGAACCATTATAAACCGAATATGAATTTATTATAAAATAATATTTAAATTTTTCCTAAGGTGCCCCTCACCCCTCTTATAAAAGGGAACTCCCCATTATCACTAATTCACACCATCAAATCCATTTGTCTTGGCCAACCCCTGGACAAATATTCTATCAACTTCCTTCACTTCAACATAGAGTCCTTAGTTTGATTATAAAGTCAACCTAAGGATCCCTTTTGATCAAATCAAAAGGAAGAACCTGAAGAAGAGGTAATGTTTTCACCACCCTATTTCAAGTTCCTTTCTTCTTCAACTTCCTCTTTATTTGTTATTTCCATTATAAAATAATAAATCCATTATATTCTATATACTATGATGTTATTATAAATTTGTTACCACTATATTCATTATTCTATCCATCCTTTGAATGACATGTCACCATACGTGCGTACGTACGGCTTACCGTCTCCACGTCGTGGTGTAATTGTTATTAAAAACATTATTATTTGGATTGGTATGATAATGATTAGTAATTGATGTAAATAATGAATATAAAATGATAATGATTCTGTATATATGATATAAAATCCAATTATATATTATTTTAATCTCTAAAGAATGATATTGTCGCTCGTGCGTACGTACAGACTACTGTCTCCACGAACGCGATGAGATTCATTCCCCATCGTATCGATTCAAGACGAATTTTCATTTAATGATTACAAATAATGCATAAGGACTTGATATCATTCTGGATTTGAATAATATGAAACCTATCCATAACAAACATAGCTTACGTAACAAATCAAATAAAGGAAAATGAATTAGTTAACACCCGAAACAACGATAATACTAAGATATTATTAATAAATAAATGTTAAAAGATAATATATGATATCATAATTAATGTATATGATTCTTTTATAATTTAATAACAATTATTTCACCATTATACAGGATTTAACCTACCCTCATCCAAGTAAAAGTACAAGGTAAGTGTTTATTTCATAATCTTTTCATTATCCGAGGTTGTTTATTAATAATTATCTTCCAGGCCCTCTTTATCATCCACATCCATGTTTCTTAAAAATGTATTTCAAATCATTCTTACTATTTTATAGATTATGGGGTAAATTCATTTATACCCTTGTTGACATTTTATAAGAAGTTTATAAAGGAATCTTTCCGTCGTTTTCCAAATAAGGTCCTTTTTATCCTTTTCGACAGAATTAAGGTAAGACTGTTTTTTTAACTTATATGGTGGGTGCAACTATTTTACACCATTTTAAAATCTTCTAAGCTTCCCTTAAAAGATTATATGAATATTTTCAAAGTAAATGTTTTCTTTTATAATTATGTGACTTTTAAATTATTTCAAAAAAGTGATATTTCTCTCAAATAGTTTTGATTTCATCTATGTCAGCATCCTTTGATGGATTTTAAGCTTATTTGAAGTTGATTCATTATGATAAAAAAATTTCATATTGTATTGAAGGTTGTGGTATGTTTGACTGTGGATGTGTTATTTTTATAACATTCATGGTTTCTGGAGAAAGTATTTACATTTCGTATGCTAGTTTTAATATGAATGTTTATGTTATGTTTAAACCTATTCATATGAGGAATGCATTAGACTTAATAAGTGATGGGTGGAGACCGCTATAGCTCCTCGATGCATCGGTAGGTCTCATGAGACAAACTAGTGTCTTGGCACAAGGCCTTGACAAAATCTTATTTGTATTCTTGGTACAATGCATTAACTATGTGGTTATGATAGTCTGACATTATGCATTCCATCATTATGAAAGTGGTTATTGATATTTCATGTGATTATTCAACTAGAAGAATATCCATGTGAATAAGTAAATGGCATTATTTCATTTTATTTCTGCCATATTACGCTGAAGTTCATGTTTAAAAGACTTTTGTTTTAGTTATACATTTCCTTAAATGTTTATGATTATTTATGAAAGTTTCTTCTATATTGTTAGCCTTACTGGGCATTTGAGCTCACCCATTTCTATGTTTTATTTTTCCCAGGATGTGAAGAAGTATTTTATGAATGACCTATAGGGATAGTATAAAGGGATATGAGTATGGAGACAAGATTTTGTTGTAGTTTTCACTTTATGATGTAATGTAAACTTTATGAATGTATCTAGTGATTGCAAGGCTACTAAACTAATCGGTCTTTGGAGACTTGATCTTTTGTGATCATGCCAATGTTATGTAATAATGAACCGACTCTGGGTTACTGGGGTCGGGGCGTTACAGTTGGTATCAAAGGAAGTTTAGTACAAACCTTGGAAGCTAGATTTTGATAAACTCTTATTACAACACATAGACCTAAGATAGACATTGAGGATTAGTATAGAATAAATTCCTAGAATTTTGGTATTGTAGAGATTTTGTGAGTTTTCTGAGCAATACATCCCTTTTTGGATATGAGTAGGTAGAGGCGGCTCTGGCATAGAAGTACCTAGGGGTAAAACCCGAAAACCCCACTTTGAGATAGACTCAAACGGGAATAGGTGCACAACAATGGGCCTTGCTGTACTCTTGGTTACGACACTCCCAGGGGATATGCTTAGGATAATTATTATTTTCTTAACAAATCACTATGAAGGGTTTATGAGTATATAATTCCTCAAAGAAAACATTTTTTCTATGATTATGGATTATATCCATAAATAGTTCAATTTATTTTAAGTGTTTTACAAGTATGGAATTATGTATTTTGATTCATAAACTGATCTAATTTATGCCATTGTTTAGAAATGGTGCATAGTGGAAGGAATGAAAACCGTATCAATGCATGCACTCCATGTAGGGATTGCCCTCCTGTTCAAGATAATTATAGTGGAGCTAGTGATGCAAGTAGTGCTGATCAAATAATCACTATACTGGGAAACTCACTCAGGTTATGAGTAATAACCTTTACCGTATGGAGCACTCTGATCCTCAGTGTGGAGGATCAAGGTTAGATCGCTTCATGAGGTAACAACCACCAACATTCAATGTGAGTTCAAATCCATTAGTAGCTAAGAAATGGATAAATTCCATAGAGAAAATATTCTATTCCTTGGGGAGTAGTGAAAGGGAAAAAGTTATCATGGCAGTTTACCGCCTCACTGGAGATGCTGACCAATGGTGGTCATTGATTCAAAACACGAAGGAAGATGATGAAGTATCAAATATTAAATTTAGGGAGTTCAAAGAGCTATTTTTATAAAAATACTTTCCTCGTGACCATCGAAAATATATGTAAAGGAAATTTATAAGTCTGAGGCAAAAGGAGGATGAGAATGTCGCAACGTATGAGGATAAATTTACACGGTTAGCAAGGCATGATGAAGATTATATACGTAACCCAAGAAGTATGATTGATCATTTCTTTTATGGGTTAAAACCATTTCTCCATCAAGCATTAGTCTCACAATCCTTCTCGTCATACGAAGATATTGTCTCACATGCTATCAAGACAGAAAAAGAATTCTCTAAGTCTTATGACTTTAAAGAAAAGAAAGAGAAGAAGAGATATTCTAATCACTCTGGAAATGTAAATAAGGGGAATAAGGGAAAATTTGAATATCCATCCTGTAGTAAATGTGGGAAGAGACACCCCGATACTTGCTTAAAAGGAATGGGAGTCTATTACAAGTGTGGTGAAAAAGACCACCAAGCTCGTGATTACAAGGAGAAGAAAGAAGCTACCGATGTTCAATGCTACAACTACAGAGAGAAGGGACATTATGCAAATGGATGTACTAAGCGTCAGGGGAACTTACTCAGAAAAGGCCAAGGGATCAAGGCCAAGCTTATTCTATCACTACTGCTGAGGTAGAAGCTCTGAAAGACATGGTGGCAGGAAATTTAATGGTTTCCTCATGTTTAGAAAATGAATTATTTGATTCTGGATCATCGCATTGTTTCATATCTTCTCAGTTTTATAATAAAATAAGATATTTCTAATTTGATTTAAAAAGGGAGTTTTCAGTCAAAACTCATAAGGGAAGTATCATTGCTACAAAGTTCTGTGGATTTGTCCCCATTAAGTCATATAAATGTTCTTTATTTGCTGATCTCATCGTCATACCCATCATTGAAATTGATATAATCCTTGGTTTGGATTTCATTTTGGACCACAATGTGATGATTTATTGTAAGAATATGGAGGTTATGGTTTTTGATGATGATGATATGGAACACCTTATCTTTAGAGAAGAATCGTCACCCCCTAATTCTTATCTAGATCCACCCCGAGTAGCTCAACTAAATTCAATTATCAGGGATGAAGAGAATGAAATAACTGTGGATGAGGAAAGGAATGTTCAAATAGATGATGTTACTATTGTGAAAGAATATGTATATGTGTTTCTGGAAGATTTACCTGGACATCCTCCGGAACAAGAAATTGAGTTTTCCATTGATTTAATTCCAGGTTCAAGGCCCATATCAAATACCCCTTATAGAATGGCCATTGTGGAATTAGTTGAACTAAATAAACAACTGGAGGAATTTATTAATAAGGTATTTATTAGCCCTAGTGTTTCTCCATGGGGATCCCCTGTCCTTTTTGTTAAGAAGAAAGATGGATCTATGAGGTTGTGCATTGACTACAGGGAGATCAATGCTATAATAATAAATTACAAGTATCCCCTACCTCGCATTGATGATTTATTTGACCAATTGAATGGAGCTCAATACATTTCAAAGATTGACCTTTGATCTGGATACCATTAGTTGTGTGTGAAGAAGGAAGACATTCGAAAGATAGCATTTCGAACCAGGTACAGGCATTACGAGTTTACTGTAATTCCTTTTGGATTGACTAATGCACCCTCTGTATTCATGGATCTAATGAACAGAGTTTTCAAGGAATATCTTGATGACTTTGTAGTGGTATTTATTGATTATATCTTGTTATACTCCAAAATCTATGAAGATCATGAAAATCACTTGCGCATTATATTGAAGACTCTGAGAAGACATGAATTATATGGTAAGTTTAGCAAGTGTGAATTTTGGCATCAGGAGATATATTTTTTTGGCCATATTTTCTCCAATGATGGAATCTCTATTGATCCTTCTAATACAAGAGCAATCCAAGAATGGATAGCACCGACGAGTATAACTGAGGTACGCAGTTTTATTGGTTTAGCATGTCATTATCGACGTTTCGTCCAGAATTTTGCTCAGCTGGTTAACCCATTAACAAAGCTCACACATAAGGGTTTAAATTTGTTTGGACAAAAGAGTGTAAAGAATGTTTTTAAGAACTGAAGATAATATTAGTCAATTCCTCTATATTAAATCTACCATCGGGGAATGATGGCTTCGTTATTTATAGCGATGCATCAAAGAAAGTACTTGGTTGGTCCTTTTGCAGAATGATAGAGTTATTTTCTATGCATCACGACAGATAAAAATTCATGAGAAAAACTATCCTACTCATGATCTTGAGTTAGATGCTGTAATCTTTGCTTTGAAGATATGGAGACATTATCTCTATGGTGAAAAAATGTGAGATTTATACTGATCACAAGAGTTTGAAATATATTTTATCACTAAAAGAACTAAAAATGGGGCAAAGGATATGGCTTGAACTACTCATGGATTATGATTACACGATACACTACCACCCCGGGAAGGAAAATAAGGTTTCAGATGTTTTGAGTAAAAAGGATCATGGAGTTTTGATCAATATAAGAGTCGAAAGGGATCCTATTTTCATGGATCTAGTAAATATGGATATGGGAATCACCATGGAAGGTGAAACATCAATACTTTTTCAAATGATTGCCAAAACATCTTTACTAGAAAGGATAAAGAGTTCTCAGTATGATGATGAAGAGTTTCAAAAGAAGATTAATGCTGTGAATGATGGGAGATTCAGTGACTTTGTATATGTGGATTGAATTTTGAAATTTGGGAAGAACCTTTGTGTTCCCGATATACCCGATCTAAAAAGGGGATTGTTGGATGATGCTCATAGTTCCAATTTCTCTATACACCCTGGGAGCACAAAAATGTATAAACATTTAGAGGAACATTTTTGGTGGGAAAACATGAAGAGGGTGATTGCAGATTTTGTGTCAAGATGTATGGTTTGTCAAAAAGTGAAAGCTGGAAGGCAACGGCCTCGAGGAGTCATGCAACCTCTTCCCATACCTGAGTGTAAATGGGATAATATCACGATGGACTTTTTCATGGGACTACCAAAGACTCCTAGAAGGAATGATGAAATATGGTTCATTGTTGATTGACTTACTAAGTCAATGCATTTTCTTTCTATAAGAGAATATCTACCACTGGAACATCTAGCAAGAATATATATTAATGAAGTTGTGAGGCATCACGGAGAACCCCTATTGATTTTTTCTAATCGTGATCCCCATTGTACATCAACATTCTGAAAGAGTCTTTAGAAGGCCTTGGATACTGACCATCTTTTGAGCACTGTCTACCACCCTCAAACAGATGGAAAATCGGAACGGACTATTCAAACCTTAGAAGACATGTTGAGATCCTGCTCACTTGACTTTTTGGGTATGTGGGATCAATATTTACCTCTTGTAGAATTTTTCTATAACAATAGCTTCTATTCAAGTATTCGGATGGCACCATATGAAGCATTATATAGAAAGAGATGTCGCACACCAACCTGTTGGGATAAAGTTGGTGAAAGAAAACTTGTAGGCCCAGAAATGGTGGAGGAAACGATGGAAAAGGAGAAGGTAATCCAAAACAACATCAAAGCAGATCAAAGTAGGTAGAAGAGCTATGACGATAACCGAAGGATGGATTTGGAATTTCAGGTAGGAGATCATGTTTTCTTGAAGGTATCTCCATGGAAGGGAGTTATACATTTAGGTAAGAAAGGTAAATTAAGTCCCAGGTACATCAGACCTTTCGAAATTCTAGAATGAATTGGGGCCATAGCTTACCGTTTGGAAATGACGCCAAATCTCTTCAAAGTTCACGATGTGTTCCACGTATCACTGTTGAGAAAATACATGTCTGGCCCAATGAATGTACTCACCTATGAGGAATTAGAAATGGAACCTGATCTGTCTTATTGCGAAGTGCCATTCAAGATTCTTGATAAGAGAGAACAAGTGCTGAGAAACCAGACGACTCGTTTGGTAAAAGTTCTATGGAGAAACCATAAAATGGAAGAGGCAATGTGGGAACCCGAGGAACTTATGATGAAGAACCACCCGAGTCTTCTCATGCAGTAGTATTCTAGAACTTTCGTGGATGAAATTATTTGAAGGAGGGGAGAATGTAACACCCCAAGCTTCTACGGTACGCTTCTCTTTCAATAATACAGTAGTGTGTGTTGTACGCAACTTCGAGTTCTAACACACACCACAACCAATCGAACTAGCTGTTATGAATATTAATACCCACTTTTTGAAATTTTATAAACTTTATCTTTCAAAATGGACTTCATTTTTGGATTCAGAATATCGAAATTATCTTAGGGAGAATTTTTGGTATTTTTCTAAAAACATTCAAATTTTGATGAATAGTGAAAAAACACTGAGTTATCGTTTAAAACCGAATTTTTATTTAAATAATTATTTATTTTATTTAAATTTAATTATGGTCAAAATAGATACATAATACCTATATAGGTTCAATGTAATTCATTGGAGTTATTTTAGAATAATTTTAGATATATAAAAATTTTATTGAACTTTCCACCATCCTGTACCCACCTCCTAAGAGAATTTTCAAATTCACATAAAACTATATTTTACCACTACTGTGAGTGGAATTTTGAAAATACGAGAGACATGGTTAATATAAAGGATTAAAATGTGGTTCAATATGATAAAAATAATTTTTAGTGAATAGTAACTTTTTACTTTTATTTACCGCGGTTAAAAGTAAATAGGGTAATTAAGGGTAAAAATGATATTAATATTACCCTAACACATGTCCTAATTCTATTGGACTAGTTTATCATGACCAAAAACAACCATAGGAATAAAATATTATCATTTTGGTCCACTTGTATTAGATTAGGGCATTTATTATTATTTAATTCAAAGAAGAGTTAAAAGAGGTAAAATCAAATTTTATTAACTAAAACATTTTCAATATAGGGTTATACATAAGATAAGTTAGATTATAAATATTCATTAGAAAGATAAACCTATTTCCTACATAATGGTATTTTATTTATAATTTTTAGACACTAAATAATGTAATTTATTTATGACACAATGGTTCTACAGTAATTACCATATTAATAAAATATTAAGATAATTGATATTATAAATAACCAAATAAATGTAATTTGAGACTATTTATGAATTCAAATAATTTTATAGGTTAATATGACATGTCATTATTGATTTAATTATTATTTTTCGAAGTAATCGTGCTTTTATGATTTTCACAAAAATCAAATACCAAATAGTGTCAAAATTGACATAAAAGTGTTTTTAAAACAAATATTATATTATTAATTGACATTCAATTCCTAAAAATATAATGTTCAGCCAAGAGACTTATATAATGATATTTGTATCATTAACGAACCACTTTGGGTTCTATTGGATATATATGATAAGTTTATTAACCATATAATATAAAAATACAAAGAGACATGGTAAATGTCAAACGATTTAACCAAGAGTTAAATATAAATGATAAGGTTAATTTAGTCACCCAAACCTATCTAAAATCTATTGGTTGAAAGTATTTAGACACATTACCACCTTATCATAGAAATAAGCCACTATTGATCCATTATAAACCGAATATGAATTTATTAAAAAATAATATTTTACGTTTTTCATAAGGTGCCACTCACCCCTCTTATAAAAGGGCACTCCCCCATATCACTAATTAAAAACTTCAAAGACATTTGTCTTGGACAAAACCTACCCAAATATTCTCTAAAATTCCCTCAATTCAACCTAGAGGCCTTAGTTTGATCAGAAAGTCAACCTAAGGAGCCCTTTTGATCAAATGAAAAGGAAGAACACGAAGAAGATGTAATGTTTTCACCACCCTCTTTTAAGTTCCTTTCTTCTTCAACTTCTTCTTTCTTTGTTATTTACATTATAAAATAATAACTCCAGTATTTTATATATACTGTGATGTTATTATAAATATGGTACAACTATATTCAGTATTCTATCCATCCTTTGAATGACATGTCACTATACGTGCGTACGTACGGCTTACCGTCTCCACGTTATGGTGTAATTGTTATTTAAAACATTATTATTTGGATGGGTATGATAATGATATGTAATTTATGTAAATAATAAATATAACATGATAATGATTCTGTATATATGATATAACATCCAATTAAATATTATTTTAATATCAAAATAATGATATTGTCGCTCGTGCGTACGTATGGACAACCATCTCCACGAACGCGATGAGATTCATTCCCCACTATATCGATTCAAGACTAATTTTAATTTGATGATTAAAAATAATGTTTAAGGAATTGATATCATTCTGTATATGAATAAGATACAACCTATCCATAACAAACACGACTTATGTAATAAATCATATAAAGGAAAATGAATCAGTTAACACCCGAAACAATGATAATACTAAGATATTATTGACAAAGAAATGTTAAAAGATCATATATGATATCATAATTAATATATACTATTCTTTTATAATTTAATAACAATTATTTAACCATTATTTAAGAGTTTAACCTACCCTCTACCAAGGAAAAGTACAGGGTAAGGGTTTATTTCACAATCTCTTCATTAACTGAGGTCGTTTATACGTAATTATCTACTGGGACCTCTTTATCATCCACATCCATGTTTCTTAAAAATGTATTTCAAATAATTCTTACTATTTTGTAGACTATGGGGTAAAGTCATTTATACCCTTTTTGACTTTTTCTAAGAAGTATATAAAGGAATCTTTCCGTCGTTTTCCAAACATGGTCCTTTTTAACCTTTTTGACAGAATTAAGGTAAGAATGTTTTTTTAACTTATATGGGGGGTGTGGCTATTTTCCATCGTTATAAAATCGTCTAAGCTTCCCTTACAAGCTTATAAGAATATTTTCAAAGAAATTTTTTTCTTTTATAATTTTTTTTACTTTTAAATGATTTCAAATAAGAGATATTTCTCTTAAATATTTTTGATTTCATCTATGTCAACATCCTTTGATAGATTTTAAGATTATTTGAAGTTGATTTATTTTGATAAAAAACATCCATATTGTATTGAAGGTTTTGTGATATGTTTGACTATGGATATTTTCTTTTTATACCATTAATGTTTTATGGAGAAAGTATTGAACTTTCATATGCTAGTTTTAATACGAATGTTTATGTTATGTTTAAACCTATTCATATGAGGAATGAATTGGACTTAATTATTTATGGGTGGAGCCCACTATAGCTCCTCGATGCATCGATAGGTCTCATGAGACAAACTAGTGTCTTGTCACAAGGCCTTGACAAAATCATATTTGTAGTCTTGGCCCAAGGCCTTGACTATGTGGTTATGATTTTCTGGCATTATGCATTACATCATTATGAAACTGGTTATTGATATTGCATGTGATTATTCGACTAGTAGAATATCCATGTGAATAAGTAAATGTAATTATTTCATTTTATTTCTACCATATTATGTTGAAGTTCAAGTTTAAAGGGCTTTTGTTTTAGTTATACATTGCCTTAAATGTTTATGCTAATTTATGAAAGTTTCCGCTATATTGTTATCCTTACTAGGCATTTGAGCTCACCCCTTTCTATGTTTTATTTTTACCAGGATGTGAAGAAGTATTTTATGAATGACCTACAGGGATAGTATAAGGGGATATGAGTATACAGACAAGATGTTGTTGTAGTTTTCACTTTATGATGTAATATAAACTTTATGAATGTATCTTTTGATTCCAAGGCTACTAAACTAATCGGTCTTTCGAGACTTGATCTTTTGTGATCATGCCAATGTTATATAATAATTCTCCAACTCTGGGTAACTGGGGTCAGGGCGTTAGACCTTCTGGGTGGTTATTCTGAAAAATTATGACATTTAGTTCCTGTAATAGAAGGCTGTAAGAAGGAAGGCCCTGGATGATTTCTTTATGGCACATTCCACCAAAAAATATACACCAGTTGAAACAAAACATCTAGATGAGGGGGTTTTATTTGCCCATGACACTACCTGGAAATGGGAGATGTGTTTTGATAGAACCACCCAATGATCTATTGGAAAGATATAGGAAAACATGAATCTCAATCGAATTGGATTAGGGATTTTATTTTTGTCATCATCCAACCCGGGTTGACCCTGAACCAGTCACCTGGGCCGGTCTGCAACATGGTCTAAGAGGCGTTCCTGGTCCTCACGGGTTGGAAACAAGTGTCAGGGTGCCAACAGAGACTGTAGGAATTATTTCACCCAAATATATAAAGCAGAAAAATAATAAAGAGTGGTGTAGGATAAGTAAACCAAAGAAAATGAATAAATAAGAACTGATAAAGGTAACACTAACTGAACTTGACGATCGAACTACCCCCTGTGTGACCCCCTGAGTCACTCTCTGACTCAACGATCAAGTATCACCCAAGCAGAGTGCACTCAAGATGTATCCTGCACAAACACTAAAAATAGAAAATAACTATAGGCATGAGCATTAAAACTCAGTAGGATAGCCCGAAATCTATTTCCAATTCACTACCTCTAAAATTAATGAACATCAATTCTAAGTTTGAACAAAAATATATTAAAGTATGAATTTCTATAATATTTACTTGAAAAAATGTACAAATCATTGCCCTTAGTCATTTGAAAAACTTGAACAAGAGATTTTGAAACACATTTTCTTTTGAAAACATAATAATAGAAGTTAGGAAATATAAAATGTTACTTTTCATGAAAAACACACCACAAGAGTACCAAGGCAGATATAGCAAGGGAAATGTAAATAGGAATTCAAATATCTTAGCAACAGTTCATTAGCTAAAAATCACTAGACATAGGTGAACCTGAGGGATCGAGAATAATCCAGATGACACTAATACCTATGACCCCATATACAGTATCATTCTACATATGATGAAATCTAATGCTCCAAAACACTCGTCCATCCTTTCTCAGGAAGGCTGAGGTAAAATACCAAAGAAATAACCCAAAAATCTATGCCTACTGTGGGAAACTAGTCAGTACCATTACCTACCAGTGCAGTACTCATCTTTGACAATTCTCTCAATATTTCAGGTTCTTATGTTACAAGAATAAAAAAAGGTGAGTCAACAGATGTTGTCAAGAATCAAATCACAATCTATATTTATAAAAATAATTCACAGCAGGACTCACCCCGAGTCTCCCCGTGGATAACACTCATTCCTTAAAGTCAAGAGATACTAATGATTCCTAAACGAGGGACCCATATAACAGAACCTAGGGATTCCATACCGAGGACATTCCAACCATCCCATGTCAACGAGGCACAAGGAACAACCACAGGGGTTTTATGACAAACACTTTACATAATTTATTTCAAAGTGGCCCAACGGGTCATTGAACACTATTTACAAAAGTCACTTTTATCAAAGGTAAAATTTCCACATTTCCAAGGGAGGTGTAAACACATCATTTATCACACCCAAACACTGATAAAACTCTTTTTAATATATTTAGTATACACACTCAAGACCCAACCATTTTTAATAAAATGCCAAAACATGCTAAAACATAATACATACTTTTGTAAAATCATAACCACTTGGAAAACCACAGAAATAACCTAAAAAATTTCTCTACATGCTGATGATACATTTATAAACTCTAGATTTTTATTTTACATCACATTTTACGATGAAAAGCTAAAACATGAATTTTATAAAGAAAAAAAGGTGTGAATTTTTGAATAAAACAATTTCAATTTAACATCCAATGAAATATGAACCCCAATCTGCATGCCATACTTTTATTTAAATCGTTGAACCTTGTTTTTAACTTTACAAACCATGTGTGTAAACATCTGGTATTCACAAATCAACAAAACGCACAACCCATTCATCAAAAGAAAAGCTATTTTTGAAATAGAATACACCCTAGAAGTACCCTCTTTTATAATTCACACAACCAAAATAATTTAATAAATGTTTGAGCAACTTATTAAACACCAACAAGAGACACAACAAGGTTCCACATAAAAACACACCTGGTTCTATACAAAATACTACTTTAAAATTAACTGAATAATAAAACCATAATGAAGAAGACTTTAAACGTAGACCACAACCTAAGAGACTAACCAGAAGGTTTCATAATAAAATATTTAACATTTATACTAAGTGATAAAAACATAGAAGTAAAGTTTCTTAAATTAAAAATGGAAAGTGAAATTGAATTCCTACCTCGGATATGTGGTGCGGTGATAACGCAACATCGGAAGCAAGGTGCGACGATGACGCTCACTCAGAAACACCCTTCTCAGGTCCTAAAATACTAACTCATCCAAAATAAATATTAATGAATAAAAACTCTAAAAAAATAAGAAAAATGACACAACACACGGGAGGAGAGTATACCGAAGGGAGTGGTGTTCGCACTGGAAGAAGTGGTGCACCGATAGGGGATCGTGCCGGCAGTGGAGATGCACCATAGATGAGTCGGGTAGGAAAGGTGGTCACCAGAATTGTGTGTGTTGGGTAGGATAGTAGCACACTGAGGAAGCTATCCGAAAACCAAGAGCAAGGGAAAGAGCAAGGGTCTCTTGGCCGCAATGCAGGGGGACAAATGGGACAACAGTGGGACTCGGCCGGGAGACCTGTAGCAGGACGCGAGACAGGGAGGCTAAGGCGTCCGGGTGTTCTAGTCTCACTGCAAGGGAGGTCGAGGGACGAAGAGGTGTTGGGGGCAGGGAGCCGAACATGAGGTGGTCATGGCACCAGCAAGGTGAGGCCGACAGGGGTTCACGATGGGGTGGTCGAACGGGTGTTGCGGGGGTCGGCGTTGGCTGGGTGAGGTTGCAAGATGAGGCGCTACAAGGGAGAAGGGAACCTGGGCGGCGAGTGAGGCGGCACTACGTGGTTTCCAGGCCTGTGGGGGAGGGTTTTTCAGCGAGGGAGGAGGTGGAGGGAAACACACCGCACACAATAAAGAAAAAAATGGGGGCAGCTTAATTAGAGAGAGAATGGGGTTTTCCAAAAACCCTAAATAAAAAACAAATAAAAATAAAATAAAAAGAAAACCAATAACTTCATAATAATAATAATTATAATAAAAGAAATAATAATAATAATAATAATAATAATGAATAATGATAAAAATAAAAATAATAAAATGAATAATAAAAATTATTATTTGGAAAAAAATAATAATGATAAAATATTAATAATAATTATAGTAATACAAAATGATTCTAATAAGAAAATCATGATGATAAAAATTAAGATAATAAAAGTATTCATTTCATTTTAATCATCATAAAAATCTGAGTAATAAAAATTGTAAATGATGAAATTAAAGTTTGTTTTAATTTCAAAATCATTTATTTTCGTATTCTAATAATGGGTGGTCACGCAGTTAACCGGGTGGAGCCGCACGGGGGTTCTGAAATGCGCTTCGCTCGTGCACCCATCAACGTCGATCCTAAAATGTGCATTTCTCTTAACAAAAACTCATAAATTCTATCTGGGACTCACCCCAAACCCAAATATATATATATATATATATATATATATTAATTTATTCATTTATTTATTTAAAGGCTGAAGAATAATTAAATAAATTTATACATACGGGTCGTGGTGTGACAATTCCCCCCACCATAATGCTTTTCGTCCCTAGAAATCCATGAAACCAACCATCTGATCGATCAATGCCTAAGGACTCCACATTAACACAATCCAATATCTTAACCCAAGGACATTCCATCGACCATCTGTAGGACTCAACCTCATTTCTCGAAACTGATCACCAGTAAAGGGGAGTCCTGAACGGACCCCCTACAATATGGAATCAACTAGACATGATAACGGCTTAAGAGAAGACCCAAAGAAACGGTGGGTCTCCCCGCCATAAAGAACCAACCTACTAGCAACCAACCATAAATCCAACTTAGACCTGCACCAAGCCTTACTCAAGCCAAAACAAGCACAACAAGAACATTCAAACCACTCACTCACATCCAAAATGGATATTATATGGAACAAAAAGTCTATGCAAACCAAAAACCATTACCCCATGGACAGGGAGGGAGGTCCCAAGGATTGGATCTATGAAACCTTGATGGAAAACTACTCATGAACCATCACTACAGGATGGACACAAATCAAAGTAGAAACTGATTCACATGGGTGTTCCACGCAAGGACACTATTCAGCACCTCACATCCAAAAAGGCACAATTACTGATATTGCATGAGGGATAAGTCCATCGTACTTTTTTAATTATAGGACATTTACAACAACTAAGAAACCACAATAAACATGCTAAAACGGCCTCACTACAACGATAGAGGCACCAATTTAACTAGACTTTTTAAAATTTCTCTTGGGTTCCTAACTACGTGTTGGCTTCACTCTGAGGCCTTCTAGCTATATCTCTGATGGATGAAGCATCTCCTACCTCACAGTCAGATTATGATAATCCGAATAAGAAATATACACCTTTTTATTTTAAAAAACAAAAGAAAAGTTTTTAAAATGAAAAACATACTGACCTTGAATACTGGAGTTCATCAAAAGACCCAAGACATCCCATACATGTCAAAACCAAAAACACCATCGGTACAACTGCAATGATAAAAGATCCCTTACACTGAAAGGAAACTTACACAAGAAACTTTGATCAAAAACCCAATAGCACATCACTTCTAATAACTTCCACTACGATGCTTTCTAGAAACACCCCGACAGAATCGTCACAAGTGACCTAGGTGTCCACATGCCTATATGGGTTTCAGAGCACTTGGGAACGATGGCTTCTTATGACCCAGCTTGCCACACTGATAACACATGAAGATCTCTCACTTTGAAGAGTTTGATGAAAGATCTCAAGGCCTTTTGATTCCCTGACTTGTTCCCTCCACTATCAATCAATTCATAATCTCCTTGATATAATCTTCACCACTCTTCATAAGGATTTAAGGAGGGAGGTCTACTTTGAGCACTCTCGCCATCACGGCTTCAACATGAAATGTTTGTATCATGAAATCGACAAAAGATGTTAGGTTGGACTCCGAAACCTTTTACTATAGATCGAGGTAGAGTCCTACCTCTAAATGTCGATCCTTCATGGAGTCATCTGTGGCATACCCTTAATCATAAGGGACCATCTCCACAAAGAGCTGGAAATATTCCAACACGGTTAGGTCACCCTACTGCAGATAACACATCTCCATCAACTTTCTCACCCTTTTTTCTTCATAGAAATACTGAAGAATGAAAAAGTCCTTAAAGAACTCCCATGTAAGATTTTGATGGGGCTTGTTCCGAGACACTGACTTCCACCACATCCACTGTGAACCTCCAAGCATGAAGGTCGCAAACTTGACCTTCAACAACTCGAGAAACTCAATGAGGTTAAAGTACCTTTCAATCTTCCACATCCACTCATTTGCTATGGAAGGGTATTCTTGACCATAAAATAGAGATGGATCCAGCTTCCAAATCTCAAGCATAAAATCCTTAGGTGGATCAACCGCACTATGATCACCCATCCATGCTTCGAGGGAATAGCCGCTGGACAAGAAGATTCAAGAACCCAATAAAAACTAACTCAGTAAATAAAAATCCACAAAAAAAACACTGCATATATGAAAGGCTCTAAACACAAGAAGATGAGTCATCTTAACATCAAATCTTTACTTTGGAAAATATCATTAATTTAAAACAATCTTGGTGGGTTAAACCCTCGTCATTGGTATTTGTTAGGGTCTCACTCACAAGAATTTATCTATGCCACCCAAGGCATCCATCCGCCATACCATACGTCTATTAATATTCCAACATAACATTATACATGTGAGCACCCCTATGAAGACCAAGTCCCAAACAAAACAACATTATTTTTTCAAAAACAAATCATTCACCCCATTTACTTTAAAACAGTCAAAAAATTAAACATGTCATTTCAAACAACCATTTTTTTCAAAACCAATTTATCTGATTCAAACCACATTCAGAAGTCACAGGAGGCTCAAAATAACTCAATAGGTAAATAGAGTAGGTGAGTGACTTGATTATATGGTTGGTGGCCATATGTCAAACATGTCACCGACATAGAGAGCCTTTTAGGACCATGGCCCTAGCTCTACATGGATTTCCAGGCTGTGTAGCTTAGGAGGACTATTAGTCCCACTCCCTTTGTTGTATCCCAAAAACAAAACGTTCCATAAAAACCCAAAGAAACTAATTAAACCAGACTTCCCACGGAAACATGAGGATCAGAATGGACAAGGGTTCACGACACTCTTCCCACTCCTACCCCTCGAGTCCTGAAAATCCTACTACATCTACCTTGACATACCAAATAAAAAAGGGTGCTCTAAAATGTGAGATCCGCTAATAGATGACCTCCTTTGATTCCATTTTGTCACGAACTAACCCGAGTCGACCCTAAACCGATCACCTGAGCTTGTCTGTGACATCGCCTGAGAGGCGTTCCTGATCCTCCCGGGTTGGTGAAAAGTGATAGGGACCTAATAGAGACTGTGGGAATGACTTAGACCAAATAAATAAAATAGAAGAAATAATAAAGAGTGTTGAAGGATAAGTAAACCAAAGAAAATGACTAGACAAGAACTGATAAAGGTAACACTAACTGAACTCGACGACTGAACTACCTTTGTGTGACCCTACGGGTCACTCTACGACTCAATGATCAATCGTTGCCCAAGGTGAATGCACTCAAGATGTAGCCTACACAAACACTAAAAACAGAAAATAACTATATGCGTGAGTATTAAAAATTAGTAGGCTAGCCCAATATCTATTCCCAATGCACAACCTTTAAAATTAAGAAACATCAATTCTATGTTTAAACTACAATATATTAAAGTATATATTTATATAATTTTTACTTGAAAACAAAGTAAAAATAATTTCCCTTAGTCATTTGAAAAACTAGAAAAAGAGAATTTGAAACACATTTTCTTTTGAAAATATTATCATAGGAGTTAGGAAATCCAAAATTTCACTTTTCATGAAAAACACCACACAAGATTACCAAGGAAGATATAGAAAGGGAAATGTAAATAGGAATGAAAATATCTTAGCAATAATTCTGTAGCTAAAAATAACTAAACATAAGCAAACCTAAGAGATTGAGAATAATCCGGATGACACTAATACCTCTGACCCCATCTATAGTAGCATGCCACATATGATGAAATATAACACTCCAAAATTCTTGAACATCCTTTCTCAGGCAGGCCGAGTGCAAATCCCATAGAAATAAACCCAAAAATATCCACCTACTATGGGCCACTGGTCAGTACTATAACCTATTAGTGCAGTACTTGTTTTAGACAATTCAATCAATATGTCAGGTTTGTATGTCACAAGTATAAAAAAAGGTGAGTCAAAAGATGTCATCGAGCATAAAATCAAAATCTATATTTATAAAAATCATTCACAGCAGGACTCACCCCGAGTCTCCCTGAGGACAAATCTCATGCCTTAAAGTCAAGAGATACCAATGGTTCCTAACCGGGGGACCCATATAATGGAACACAGGGATTCCATACTGAGGACATCCCAACCATCCCAAGTCAACAAGGCACAAGGAACATCAACTAGAGACACAAAAAGGTTCCATATAAATGTTTAAGAAACTTATAAAACACTAAACAGATACACAACAAGGTTCACATAAAAACACACTTGATTTTGTACAAAATACTACTTTAAAATTAACTACATAATAAAACCATAACAAACAAGACATCAAATATAGACCAAACCCAAAGAGACTAACCAGAAGGTTGCACAAAAAAAATATTTTACATGTATAATAAGTGATAAAAACATAGGATTAAAGTTTCTTAAATTAAAAATGGCAAGTACAATGGAATTCCTACCCCAGATACATGGCGTGGCGATAACGCAACTTCAGAAGTAAGGTGTGATGATGACGCTCACTCGAAAATTCCCTACTCGGTTCCTAAAATAATAACTCTTCCAAAATAAATATTAATGAATAAAAACCATAACGAAACTAAGAAAAATGACATAGAGAAATGGAGGAGGGTATACCGGAGGGAGTGGTATTCGCGTCGGAAGGAGTGGCGCACTGTCAGGGTATTATTCCGGTAATGGCGATGCACCAGAGATGAGTTGAGTAGGAAAGGTTGTAGATGAAATTGTGTGTGTCGGGCAGGATAGTAGCACACAAGCAGAACTTCCTGGAAAACCCGAGCAAGGGAAAGAGTTGATGTTTCTTTACCACTACACAGGAAAAAAAACAGGACACCAGGGGGAGCCGACCGGGAGACCTGTAGCAGGACGCGTGATAGGGAGGCCAAGGCATCTGGGTGTGTTGGTCATACTAAAAGGGAGGTCGAGGGCCGAGGAGTTGTTGGGGAAAGTTGCCAGACAAGAGATAGGGAGGGCATGGGCTGGGTGAGGCCAGCATGTGTCTGTGATGGGGTGTCCGAACGGGTGATGCAGGGGTTGGAATTGGTAGGGTAAGGTTGGGCGACGAGTCACTCCAAGGGAGGAGGGAACCTGGGTGGCAAGTGAGGCGGCACTATAGGGTGTCTAGGCTGGCTGGGGAGGGTTTGCAGTGAGGGAGGAGGTGGAGGGAAACACACTGCACACAGGAATGAAAAAAACGGGGGCGGCTTAATTAGAGAGAAAATGGGGTTTTCCAGAAACCCTAAATAAAAAAACAACTAAAAATAAAATAAAAAAGAAAACCAATAACATCATAATAATAATAATAAAATAAATAATAATAATAATAATGAATAAAAATAAAAATAATAAAAGGAATAATAATAATTATTATAAGGAAAAAATAATAGTGATAAAATAGTAATAATAATAATAATAGTAATACAGAATGATTCTAATAATTAAATCAGGATGATAAAAATTAAGATAATAAAAGTATTTATTTGATTTGATTCATCATAAAAATCCTAACAATAAAAATTTGAAATGATGAAATTAATGTTTATTTTAAATGCAAAATCATCTATTTTCATTTTCTGAGAATGGACGGTCGTGTCGTTACCCGGGTGAAGCCGCGCGGGGGTTCCGAAACGCGCTCTTCTTGTGTGCCCAATAATGTCGAACCTAAAACACACATTTCTCTTAACACTAACACATAAATTCGGTCAGGGACTGTCCTCGGACCCAATATATATATATATATATAAAGGATGAAAAATAATTAAATAAATTTATACATACGAGTCAGGGTGTGACAATTTGTTTATCAAGATAAAGTAATTTTTTCAGACACGTTATCATTGTCTGAAGGATTCACTGATAATGAGACAGAATACCAAGCTCTCATTACAGCCTCAAAACTAGTCCTACAACTATAGATATGCTACATGAACATCAAATGTTATTCATATTTAGTGACAAAGAAGATCATTGATGAATATTCCATAAAAAAAAATAATTTCCACTTTATAGGCTATTCCTTATGAATAATGGTGGAGTTAAAATTTGAACCCATGTTTCCTCATGTTCCCCAATCACATAATGCTTGTATCGAGTAGTGGCTAATAGAACAACTATTTTCACTAACCCTATTCAACTTTATGAAGTCTTCTACATTACGCATTGAAGGATGGTCTCATCGATCATCATTTTGTCACATAGAGGAGATAAATAAAATAAAATCTACCAAAGAGGGTGATGAACCGATATCTTATCCTTGATGTATGCAACCTATAATTGATAATCTCGAAAATGGGTATCTACCCAAAAACTGATCCAGAAGTGAATAGATTCAGCACCAACAAGCAAACATAACCCTTTGGGATGGTCCAAATGAGAAAGAATCCCTCTATAAGTGCGTCTCCAATGGAACAATCCTCATATTCATAGACAAAAGAGATTTTACCACCATAATAAAATAATTACATGATGTCTTGGCAGTTTTCATCAATCTGGGACCACACTATACAACCAAATCAAGAGGTATGGTAATTACAAAAAAACATGGTACATGACTGTGGAATTTAATAGGAAATTTCATGAATGATAGATTCATTAAAACTTCATTTGTCATCCCCTATAATTTCTATATATAGATAAATATTTTTGATTGTTTTACATATGTAGAATGGATGTTTTGGGGCCATATTCCCTAGCACAACCAAGCATTTTAAGTATATCCATGCCACTAATGACTTATTTTCTAAATGGGTTAAGAAAATACCCACAAGAATGTTCGAAAATAAATATCATCAACATTGTGAAGCCAAATATCAACACCAAAATAGAAATCCCTCACATGATATTTATGAAAAACAACACCATATTATATTCAAATGATTTGATGAATTTATACCAGGAGTACAATATCAAGTCCAACCATTCATCCCGCTATCATATAGTGGAAAATGGAAAAATAGTGGCCTTTAATAAGAGTCTATAAAATAAACTCCACAATATATTGAATAAGGATAAGTCATATTTGTCAGAAAAGATTCTTCATTTTATATGGGTCTACCATACCACCACTTGTTCTACTACACAAGAAAATAAATATTCATTGGTGTGTGGAAACAAGGTAGTGTTTCCCATTGAAGTAGATTTTCCCTATATTTTTATAGCTATATAAATAAATCTATTAGAAAATGATCAATTTTAAATGTGTTAGGATGAATTGGATAGGTTCAAAAAGGGATGTTTTTGTACCCTAAACAACCTAGAATTCCATCAGACTTAGATCACATGGGCCTTTCATAAAAAGGATCACATACATTAGTTCCCTCAAGTAGAACTATATTATCTCTTAGAATCCCAATGATATTAGGAATGAAACATCTAAATCTAGAACTGAAATGGGAAGTGATTTCATATTTTATATAATGTCTTTCACAATAGAGGTTATTCACTATCCATAGTGTATAGAGAATGAATCATGCTCTAAACCTATGTGAGGTTTCATAGGAAATAATAATTATAGCTACCATAAATAATTATTATCATTCTAGTTGTATGAAGTTAAACTACATAAATACATGGTGACCACAAGATGTTAAAATGTACAGAAAAGTTCCTAAAATCAAGAAATTAAACTACCCAAGGACTCGCTTTTAGGTTGGATGGACTTTAAAAACATTAAATGATCTTATCGTATGATATTAAGCTTCATAGAAACCATCATCTCACAAATTATTCACTATAAATGAGATAAATATTTGAAAAATAGAAATGAAGTGCTCCTGTCCCTTTGTAAGATTCAGATCCGTAGAAGGAGTATACCTATCCCTGAACTACACATGGATTGATTCCATCCATCATAGAATACATAGTGACACCTTTATCAGAAATCCTAGGTCCATCCACAATATATTCATCATGATCATAAGAAATCATACTATGAGATAATGTTAAACCCTTATTTTTCAAATTGCGTAACATTTTCCCTTACCGCATGACATTAAGAAGCACGACTAATTCCCATACCTCATAAAGCTAAACTACACAGTTAGTTTCCATACTGCATGACATTAGAATACATTTTTTTCAATTACTACATGTGTCTTAATCCCTATCATTATAATATAATGAGTTATTCCAAGATATACATTCATGTTTCTATTCACAATATTTCATTTTTCAGGGAGATTCCCCTTCATCCTTACCAAATAACGTCAAACTGTATGGTTGATGTCCTCACCACATGACACTAAACTACATATCCTTCCAGAACTATATATATATTGATTATCATTCCACTGAGATACGTAAGAAAAAATACATCCAATATATTTTTCCAATCACCACATGATAAAAAATTTCCAGATCTATTCCATTAATTGCCTCCATGTTTTGAAAGAAACAATCTATATTCCTTATTTTTCAATGTGAGCACAACTCACATGTGAATAGGATCTCTGGTAAAAGCTTACCCACATTATCAATGCATATCAATTCATGATAGAGTTAGTATTGTCCTTGGTGGAATAGCTTAAAGGGAATTCCATAATTCCTTTCCACATGATGTTAACTACATGGTTGATATCAATTTCATCACATAAAACATTGAATTACCTTATACATCGCCTGAGAGGACCACTATCCATGGTGTGGGTCTCCCACCATGTCTGCATTGAAGAACTATTTATATCTTGATTTATTCCACTATAAGATATGTATTGAAACCTAGATCTCTAGTCTTGCGCCCAAACACAATATTTCATCTTTTCACTAGGGAATATATGTCCTTACCGCATGATGTTGAACAAAATGATTTCTCAAGAACTATGTGTGGATTTATTACAATCATCCAATGATATGTAGTTATTCTTGAATCTCAAATACCCGCTTCAACTACAAAAATCACTGGGAACAATGACCCCTATACATATGGTTCAGACCTATATGAAAAGTTTACCATTCATGAATTGTGGGTTTCATTATTCTTGTCATCATGAGATACATAGTGATTCCCATACCTCCAATCGTTGGTCCAACTACAAAAATCAAGGGTACAATCCCCCCCCCATATTTCTGGGTCATACATTCATGGATAGATTCACATTTAATAACTATGTGTGGATTGAGTCATGTCATCACATGATACATAGTGACACCTCAATATCGAATCTTGGGACTATCTAAAACAATCATTGAGAAACCCCCTGTGTATTGTTCAGACTTGTGTATAGAGTTTTCTATTTAAGAAATATGTTCGACTTGATTCATTTCATAAAAAGATACATATTGATACATAGATCTATAATCATTGGTGCATCTATAACAATCAAAACGAATAATACCCCCTCTTCCTATGGGTCAGACCTATGTGGATAATTTCCCTTTCATGAACAACTTATGGCCTGATCCCTACTACCATGGGATATATATTGACATCATGATCTCAGATCCTAGGATCATCCATGAAAATGAAACAAAAAAATTCCCCACCCATGCACATGGGTTAGACATGTGTTGGTAGATTTCATTCAAGAACTGCCTAGGGATGGATTCTTATAATCTAGGAATGCATAGTGAAATCTATACCTCAAATATTGGGTTCATAGGAAACATATAAAATGATAAAAATAGATCCACACCTAACTGCATATAAGATGTATCTTTGTAGTGAATTACCTGGTCTAATGAAATCAAAATGAAAGAAAACTAATCTTCACATTGAAAAAATCATAAATGGATTATATACCTATTTTCAAAGAGGTTCGAGCCATACAAGATCATTCTTCCTATTCACGATTCAAATCTATGTATGGCTTACTTGTGCGCATGATGGGTCTGCATGAGAAGGGATTTAGAAATTGGATACCGACTAATAAACATGTTCATGAATAAAATGTTCCCCCTACATAAAAATTCCCCAAATAGTGAAAAGTTCCCCATAGGATATCTTTCATAATTTTCATGTCGATTTCCATGTCCTTATTGTATGACATTAAACTGTAAGGAAAGAAACATTCTTATTGCATGACATTAATCTACAAGGAAAATGTATTTATTGCATGGCATTAAATTTCAGGAGATATAAATCCCAACTACATGATGTTAAAATGTATATTATATAACTAATAATCATTCCTTATCAAAGGATGATAAGAGCATGACCTTTGTTAATGATATTATAGGGTGATTCCATCATCTTTTAAGCCACTCATCCCATAAATCAAACTTCATGTAATGATTACCTTGGGATGCCACAAACCACTCATAGCCCTCGGAATGGAAACTATATATCTCTCTTTGACCATACTATTGATGTAAAATGGCTTTGACATATCAACCAGATACTTTTAGTCCTTATAAAAATGGATTTATAATCCTTGTTATCATATCATCATCATGGAAGAACTCAACACATTAGGTTGTTTTGGGCCATACCTGGAATGATTTTACCATATCATTACTCTTTACTTTAGAACCTCGAGCCATGATTTAAAACATGTTCACCTCCCTCATATAAGGATTTTGGAGTACTCTTAACCCTAGGGGTCCTAATTAGGATATTGTGAAACAGTCCACCCATACCAGTACTATGTTCATCACAACCTTGTACTGAATTCGCTTTGGTCATATATATACAACCATAAAATTTATCCCTAGATAGTCAAAATTTTAAGACCCTAAACTATTAAAAAAATAGACATAAAACTTCTCAGGTTGAAAATCCACAATGAGGGGACTAAAGAAAATAAAATCCACAACTCCCAAAACTCTTCATCAAATAAGTTTTAGAAAAAAGTTAAAGTGTAAATGAATGAGGAATAAAGATCATAGGACCCACTTTGTGGTCCTAATAAAATCCAATCCATTTTTTTGGACCCCCAACTTAGGGAAAAAGTCAAAATAATGATTTTTTACATCGCATTTCCATGAGAACATATTAACTAGGCAATGAAACATCTTTCAGGGTGCTCAAACCCATATTGAATTTTACAATTTTCAAAACCATATTCTTGTATTTGATATCTGACCTTCCACAACTAGTTCCTTTTATTGATATATTTCTCTTGGATCCTTATGGACCTTGGGATTATTTTCACTTATCACATCATGGTAGAAGGCTAGTAATCGGGACTAGATCATTTGAGTGTACCCTTGGATGCCAATAATGCTTCCCTTAAACCCTTGAGTTATTTTCCTAACTGCGTGGAACATTAAAGGCTTCTTCAATCATTGATAATGGACTTTTACCCCATATATCCAACCTCAAGTTAACATAAATATTCATAGAACATGATTACTAACTCTCATTACATTACTATTCAAGAGGATTAGACATCCTCAAAATTATGTAACCACGTATTGGGACCTTTATCAATGTAGGAATGAGACACTATATTATCGAACCATTGGATGGCCCACACCAAATGGCTCAAAACCACATTGTGTAAGGACCAAGCCTCCCAACCCAAAAGCTAAACCTCTATAGGGTTCCTCGACCATTTATATATATTCCTTTTCTCTATTCCACCCTTTATGGTCCATACATATGAGTTTTCAAAAATCCTCCATGGACCCTAGAAAAGAGTGTGGATTCCCATTACTTGAAAATGCATGTAAGCTATATGAGATCATTCATAAGGGATTATGACTAACCAACTATAGGAATATTCTTCATTTATGTAAGGAAATTTGATCCTTGTAAGCCTTGGAATTACTTTGCGAAATCCCAGCACCATAGGGTGTTTTGGTCTATCCTAGGTATGTCCTACCAATTTAATATTTTTTTATTCAAGCTCATGGACATGTGATTGAAACAACACATATTAAAACTATCCAACTATACATCAAATTACTCATACTTCACCATACATCAAAAAGGATCTTATTCAAGATATAGGGTGTCCTCACTAATCATAGATACTCATCCTTCAGGATTTCCATGATGGAATATAGTGCAAAACACTTTATTCATATTTCATAATATAATTTATAAATGTAGAGTATTTTAAAAATTCATGGACACTCATTCTTTAGAATCCCATCAAGGATGAAGGTCTCTCAAAGACATTATGAATACCTATACTCCCCTAACAATATATGGTATTAGCTAAAAGACCCTAAACTATAACAATCGAAGGTCCAAGATAAAAGTCCCTAAAATACAATAATTAAAGGGCCAAGATAAAATACCATAAACTATATCAATAGAAGGTCTGAGATGAAAGACCATAAACTGTAACAATAGAAGGTCTGAGTGGAAAGGCCATATACTACAGCAATAGAAGTTCCAAGATAAAATAAACTAAACTAAAGTAACATACAGTAAGATCTAAATGACCATAAAATATATAAATAGGTGGTACAATAAAGGATAACCTAAACCAAAATAATAGAAATAATGATATAGAAGACTTAAACTATAGTAGGAGCGGGTCCAAGTGGAATGACCTTGAACTAAATCATATTAATGGAATAGTTTGAATGATCATAAAGAAGAAAACTAAAAGAACTAAAATGATCACCAGGATGAAAACTCGATAAGGGGGTCTTGGGAAAAAGGAAAATCTTTTCTCATTGAAAATACACCTTTTTATTTCATGAAATATTGTGAATTTAGGTTAGGGAATGTTACAAAACTTTTTAGAAAAAAAAACTCATAAGAGGGCGGGTGAAGAAAAAGATCTGTCCATGCCTGCTAAGACTTACCTAATATGACACTTAATAAAATATTAGTGAAATAGAAATAAAATGATATAAATATTATAGGGATCATAATTTTTCCAATAAATAATCAATCTACTCTCACTAATTCCACTTAATTATTGCAATGATAAATAGTTCTCCCTCTGAGAAATATATTTTACCCAAGTTATCAGCGTAAATCAGGTAATCCCACAAAACTCAAGAAGGTATATCAATGAGGAATCTCATGTTTGTGGGAATTCATAAGCATTTCCTAAAAATATATATTGTTATTTAAACCCCCAAATCATGTTGTTCAAGTTTACGTGATATTGTAAAAAAGATGTGTATCATTGAAGATCAATGAAACATAAAATTATTGAAATTTGATGCACGTCATGAATGAAATAAATCTAGAAAATGATATATAAATTCATGAATATTTATTCATTGATAAGGTTAAAGAAGTATATATCTTCACATTTTGGAGCTACTCTTAGAATTCCATAAAAGAAAAAACATTGGTGATTATACTTTGTCAATATTTGGTCATCTTAATTTTCTAAATCTACTAGATTATGGTGAGAACTATAAGTTTAGTGCCGACGATTCACCCACTCAACTTTCTCCACATATTCTTAAGGAATGAGTGTCTCAATAAAAGCGGAGAACTCCTCAACTATATTCTGTGTTTCCACTAATGAGTATGATTCCACCGAAAGATTATACATTGAGTGAGATACATTCTCCTCATGTCCGGATACCTATAAGGCCATGGAACCCATATTAAAATATAATTGAGAGTTTTTCTAATGAATTTGTTCATTTTCCTTCAATGATTACCTTATTAGTTTAGCAAGGGGATTTGGGTCATAGAATTTTTGAAATAATCCGTTATTAATAGACAATTGTTTTATAGTCAGGAAAATTTGTCACATGAAGTCATATAATGTCTAGGGGTCAAAGTCGTACACCACTAAATCATGAACGATACATCAGAGAAATTACCCGTGGTCGTGAAATGTTTCTAGGTGAGTATTGGTGATCACGGTATGAATATGATATGATATTATTCTATGAAATTATTGGATATTTGGAAGTACCAGGGAAAGTACTTCAGAATAGTGAATGATTGGATGAGATAACAAAAAAGCATGAGAGTAAGTGTAATGTGATATTCTCTCAAACGATGCATTATATGTTAGTTGTATTGAAGTAAAAACATCCTCCAAAAGAATCTAACACATAAATAGGATTATTCATTATTGGATGATGGTGCTTACTTAAAAGACCAACTAAATGTTGAATCAATTCCATTGCATTTAGAGACAAGTGGGTTGGTGAAGCTCATGGTTCATTCACCTAATAGATAAAAATATTTAGCACACCACCTGGGTAGGATTCCACCCAATCATGGGTAAAATTATAATATAGTAAGACAAGGGAACCAATAGGATAATGGGTAAACTTAGATTTGGAATCTTCACATGCCAATGTAATACAAAATTAGCATATAATCTCAGGATGTTGTTATCCCAGCAAGATAGATAAGGGGATGGGAGAAAACCTTTGAATGGAACAAAATTGGTGGTCAAACTGATAAGGGGTATATGAGTAAAAAATAACCATCTCATCCACAAGGGCTATGATAAACTCATACCAAATAGATTCTTTGTATGAATTTTCATTGATAGATTCACAACCATTATCAATAATTGGCCTGGTCAGTTTGGGATAAGGCATAAAATTGAAACGATTGGACCGAATTAGCCTTCCAATTAACTCTTCATAGACTAGAATCATTCCTTGACCATAGAAATATTCAAGAACCTAGGATGGAATGGGGAATCATGGTATCAGTTTTTTATAGTATTTGTGGAAGAATAAATGATCCCATATCTATCTAAATGAAAACTAGAAATGGCCTCTGATCTTGTAAGTAATGTTTCCTTGTTAAATATGGACCAAGATTTGGTTGAGTTGAGAAAGATTCAGTGTGGAAAAATTGAGTGTCCACCCATCTACTAGTTTAACATACATCACAAGAATTATCACTCAAATTCCCTAGAATGCATCCCAGTATGGGAAAATCCACCCATTCAAAAAATGTCTAAGAAAACATCCAAACTAAGGATCGGGAATATCTATGGTCACACTACGTATCCTGGTGTTGTATTGTATGATACTTCAAGGATTTACCAATAGGATCCATCACTATAATTAACCATCCAAGAAGGGAAATTTTAAAGGAATATAGAAGTTGATCGAGGATTGATATAAAAGTGAAATATTTAAACTGAGTCCACAAAAAATATGAGTGAGCATAAATTTAACTCTCTACATAATTTCTCTATCAAAATTTATGAATTCCCCTTTCCAAAACTACTGTTTGTGTGGGTTCATCTCATACATCCATAGAAGGAATAAAAACATTGTATGTATCTACATAATGGGATATCCTACCTAGTCGGTATATTTCCTGAAGGATGGTTCCAGATTCTCCATTGGATAGATGGAATGAATTAATTCTAGGAAAAAAATCAATAATCAATTCTTTATAAAGATCTTGTTAATGACAGATGATGAAATGAAAAATCCGTAAGGCCTTATAAATGTGAATAATATATAATTGATTCAAAAACATATAGAAGTTCTTTTTAAACCAAAAAATCCTTGCACATTCATCATAAAAATTACCACCGGGTCGCAAGTCCCATTTCAAGATCCAACCGCTTCTCAGATTATTCAGGGAGGGGGAAATATGATTGAATAACTTTGAGAAATTATATTGCAAGAAACATTGAAACGTCCCAGGCCATAAAGGGAGTTATCCAATGTGTAGGATAACCCTTGGGACTATACCAAGACCAAATGACCACCAAAAAATCATCATTTGAAAGTAATCAAGGTAGGATGAAATCCAATTCGTTGAAATTTTGTAGCCAGGAGAGGGAAATACATCACCATCTAACATAATGAATCCATATAAAGGAATCCAATATGAAAAGGGTTAACTCTAAAATTCGAAAAGGATAAACCTCTCCAAAATCTCATTATCAAAGTTCATGAGATATTGAGGTTCAACATTATGATTCCTAACTATCATGAAACTCAAGCTCGACATAATGGAAGATGCACGGGACCTGGAATCCGTATGTATAAAATATATAAAACGTATCAAAAAAAGATAAAAATCATTTCAAAAGGGATTCATGACTCTAAATGCATTATATGAATCGCATGAACCATGCATGAAATTAAGAATGAATGACCTGATACATGTATCTCTAATTTTATGGCCCATAGAGATGTCACAGACAATATAACCCATGGGTTATATCTATACCATACAACCAATCATAATAATCATGATTGTGTAACCCAGATATGGTCACGAAAGCTATATAATGGTCAATATATTAGATTTTGGACCGATTCTGGGTCATTTTTGGCCATTATCTTATTTTTTATCCCCCAGTAAAATCATTTTCACTTTAACCGTGTTAATCTTTTTTTCACTATTAATTTTGTTCAAAAATTATATAGACATATTTATATACAATTAATTAATATTATCCAAAATATTGAATCCATTTCTCCAAATTCCATTCATGTACGTGGAAATTTTTTATTTAAAACTACTCTCCCATATGTAACGTGAAATCTATTTTTCAAAGGGAAAATGTTCAATAGTTTACAAAGTTTTTATATAAAATTTCAATATGAAATTGATTATAATAGGCTAAATTAGATTATACATATATATATAATTGATCTTATTTTACTTTAAAACAAATTTAAAAAACAATTCCACTTTATAAATAATTTAAATGAAAAAGAAGTTTTCAATTAAAATTAGGTATTTTCAGTATTCATAAAATATATAATATTTATAGAAAAATATCAAGATATTAACCATATTATAATTTTGATATGAGTGTTTAGAAAATTAAAATTATTATTTTATATAAATTTAGTAAAAAATTGAAAAATAAAATTTAAAATAAAATCCACAGACATGATGGAAAAGAAGGTTTTCGTGAAGTGCAAATTTTTTCAAGTGTAAGTTTATTTATATAAACTCTATATATATTAATAATAATTAGATGAATAAAAATTAAAAATTATTGATATATAATACATAAATTTCATTTAATAAATTATTTATTGTATATTATTTAAATTAATTAAAATAGAGAAACAATATTCACTTAAAAATTGTTTTTAGAAAAAAACCTCTTTGTAAACTAAAAAATTAACTTATAGTAAAATCCAATAAAAAAATTGATTCAAAAGTTATTAAGTGGAATAAATATAACTAAATAATAATTATTCCATATTTTAAAAAAATTTAAATTTAAATTAATTTATTTTAAATAAGTCATAGTTTTTAAAAAATGGTATTTTTCACTATTCACTAAAAAATCAAAATTTTAGAAACAATTCAAAAAATTATGCATAATTTAACTTCAATATGATTATTTCCAAATCATAGTTAATTATTTAAAATAAATATTATAAAATATAAATATGTTAGTTATTATATTTTCCCATAAAAAAATAAAAAATGTTTTCAAGGAAAACATATTTTTAAAGAATATAATTACATTACTAAAAATTGATTGACTATTTACTGAAAATTTATAAATAAATTATATTATTTTGAAAATTTATATTTATATTTCAAAAATTATTCTATAATATTAATAGTAGACTATTAAATAGAAAGGTTATAATGGTCATATTAAACATAATTCTATTTCATGGTTCAGTCAAACTTAGTGTCACGTGTAATACACACTATCATTGTTATGTTTAATGAAAGATAAAATTGGTGTTGTGTATAATGACATCCATACTCGGTATTGCATGTAAATAAATATAAAATTAATGTTTCATTTAATGAAAAATATTTAAAATATTAAATTTAATTTAAATAAATATTTTACAAAATAGCGAGATGTTATAGGAATGTCCTTTTATAGTTTCTTATGGAAACTAGAAAAATTTTATTATTAATGGGCATAGTTTGAATAAGTACAATGAAAATCTGTCCTAAAAACTAGTGGATGATATCAAACTCTTATGATCTACTTATCAATTGGAACCAATCAAGCTATATATATCCTTTTCTTTTGGTATATTTACAATATTATTATATTATATATAAATTTTAATTCATTGAGGACATTTTATAATTTAGGTTTAATGAAGTGAACATTTTAATTTATGATCTTTTAATTTTTTTAATTATTGATTATTTTTCAAAAAAAAAATTATATTTCAATTTTCACCATTTTTATATTATTTAAATATATAAGATTAATTAAAATTCTATTTCAAACAATGAATCCATGTCTATGATTAGGAAAATAATTTCACCCATAAACTCACATTATATGAGTGTTGAAATAAAATTATTCTATAGTTATAATTTATGGGATTTCATGCAATGTCCCTAGATTTTTTAATCTAATTCCATGAAATGTTGTCATTAAATTTTAATCATATAACTATGATGCTTATAAACCAACATTGACGTCTTTATTACAATTTCCTTTTATTTAAATAAACAAGACATTTGTTAATATACATCACATTCTTATTAATCTATCTAATAAATTCTATAATACATGGTCCTTATGTGAAAATAATTGAGGGATTATTTTGATTTAAATATCCTTTTATAATGAACTCGATTTGAAGACAACTTATAGATTATTCCAGTACAGCCCCTAGAATCCAAGAATGATTTTTTCAGTCAACCAAATTATAAGAAAAATATCTATATCTATATTTCTCTAGAATATTTTTCATGATCAAATTTATATTCAATTATATGAGATATATAAGGATATTAAGTAATATATTAGGTATAATTTATTTTATTTTAAAAAATAATTTTTTAAAACTTCTTTTCTACTATTTAAAAAAATAATAATGGTAAGAATGGAAAAATTAAAATTATATCTTAAAATTTCATTGAATGAAATTCCCCCACTATTCTGATGTGATAAACACCCACTCATTATCATAAAAATATGATTCTGAAGTAAACTATATATCTAAAAAATGATACATTTCAACTAAAAAAGAGTGAAAGAGGAATAAAATTGATGGAGCTAAACAATTTATCATTGGTATAGACTGAATGTGGAGATAAGAAATTTATATAAGTTATTCATGGTTCTATAATTCTATCATTTTATGTTTGTATGACATATTGGAGAATTAATTTTGATGTTTATGTTTGAAATTTGAAAGGAATAAATTTTTAAGTAATGGAACATTACTTAATATGGGGTAAAGTTCACCTCACCTTAAAAAGAAAATATTTCATGTCCCACCTTTAATTAAAATAGAAATAAAAAATAAAAATTAACAAAGAGATCTTGTTAATAGAAATAAGGATATGATGTTTTCACTAATACATAAATTTAGATTGTTTGAGCCAGAAACTAAAACTGAAGGAGTTAAAGATGAATCATTGAAGATGAATAGAATGATTCTATTCCTGAATGAATCTAAACATCAAGACTTATGTTTAAAATTAGATCCAAACATTTAATATTCGATAGGCATTTTTCATTTTGGACCACCAACCTGATGGCCCAGAACAACTATTAAAATGACACATGATATGATAACATACACAGATCATTAGATGGAGAAGAAGAAATTAAATAATCCTATATTGAAATAAAACCAAAACTAAATGGGGATATATTTTCATGAAAATTAGATCATAGTTTTGAGTGAAATATTTCCTGCCGGGTAGGTATAAATGTTCCTTGATGGATAAAAGAAGTGGATTTTTAAAAAAAACCTAATGAAGAAAATATAATTAGTAACATTTAATAGTCCAGGAAAATTGATTATCATAGAGAAAAAATGGATACTCATATGTCTTTAGTAATTAAATTTTTATTTTTTAGTATTTTTTATGTTTACTTGTCCAAGATTTCATGGGACGTGTCTTAGAGGATTAACAAGTAAATATTTATATACATTTTTTCCTTTTCAATGATATTTATCAATGCATGTTTATGATTTTGAATAAATATTTTATATTAAATGTTTTAATAGTATTTTTCAATTAATTAATAAATAATATAAATATAATATTTTTAATTATTTTTAATAATATATATAAATTTTGGATCAAACCTATCCTTTATTCGTGTATTTTGAAAAATAATAATGTTGAACTAAAAATGAGTAATTTTTTAGAATTCTAGAGAGTTGTATATTTTAATTATTTCTCGAAGGATATATCCTTTTATGATGTTTAACATTGTTAATTATCGATATTTTAAGATATTTTCTAAAATTCAGAAGATATTTGATCTATGTTGATATTTGACATTGGAAAAAAGTCTTCTAGACCTTTGATACGGGAATTCATTTATGTGTAGGAGAGTTGGAAGCTACATGTCATAATTAATTAGAAATAGAATAGACATCTTACCTCACATAATATAATTATTCTTATAGTGGGATGACTATATGGGAATTCATCTTTGAGATCCATCGGTATGAGAAAATTAGGAATCTGATATTATTTTAGAGGCATTTCTCATCCTATAAGGGAATATACTCCCCATAATTAAATTATCAATCATCATCCATTGTAGGGTAAATTTCATTTAAAATAATCACCCAATGGGATAAAAATAATCCTATGTAAGAATAATTAATTTATATTTCATTTTTATGAACCATACATATTGGTAGCACTAATAGCACAAATGGAAGGCTCAACAAGGTTTAAAATCATGCATAATATATTAATTAAGGAACTAGAAGAGAAATTTGTGTTATTTTAGTAGAAATTGATAGAAACTAGAGAAAATATTTGAATATTGGGAAGATTAATATTTCTAATGTCTAAAGATATTAATATGATTACCATGGGTGAAGGAGGAGGAAGTCATTTATCATAAGATTAGGAAAGGATGTTTCATGGTAGGGGCATGTATCATATAGATTCTTAGAGTTCTATAATGACTAATGCTACTACATATTTAAATTCTAAATATAATTTAGTGTGGTAATGAATTATTCTTCCCCCATATTCTTAGTAATACTTCAAATAGATGTGTAATATTCAATGTGATCGGGGAACTGAAGGTGTTCCTTTTGTGATTCTTGAGCCATAATATCCTTGAATAAAAACTCTCCTTTATTGACTTATTTTATTTTCTAGTGAGTGTTTGATACATTTATACAATTGTATTCTATATATTTATAATATTTATTACTTACACCTATGTTTTAAAACAAGTAATATCCTTCCATCTAATATACCTTTTATCTAAGAAAAATAATGTGTTATTTTGTGATTGTTTATCAAAATCATTCAGGATTATAGAATAGATGAGTTACTTATAATATTATTAGGAATAGATATACCTAATTGGTTCTAGCCTTGGTTGTTTGATATTAATTTATCGACTTATTATACACAAATTATGGTGGAATAACGGAGTAGTAATACTATTAGATAGTTATCCATTATAACCTTCATACATGGGTCATTGATGAATATATTAAAGAGTCTATCAGTTATTAATTAATAAAAAGAGAAATAAGAATCCATTTTAGAGACCATGATAACATTATAAAATAAAATCCATACATCAATTTATCACCTCTCTCATCAAATTATTTAAATAACCTTTCTTTATTTATTTTCATTGTTTTCAAAAAATATAATACAAAACTCATTTTTCTTAACTAATAAACATGTGAAAACAAATGTTTTAGCACTTTAATATATAATAAAACCTTATTTTACCACTAAAAATAATTTTATCCTCTAAATAATATTTCTCTTACCACACCCAAGGTAAATTGTGTGTTAATATTATATATAGACACCATTTAAACTCATCTGTTATAGATCACTTGTATCCAAATTAATGTAAATATAGATAAATATTATTAATAAGGTTCCCAACCATAGAGGTAATTTTATCTACAAGGTATCTATTTGATATTGAATCTATCATAATCCTGTCCATTAGAATAATTACTTCATAGAAATATTGTATGTAAACATTTTCACTAGATTAATGGCATGGAAAACTATATTAAAATATCATAAATTCTCTAGAAAGCCATTTAATGTCTCTATTTGGATTTAATTTACTCCAAATATTTTATTCCAAATAGTTTGAGTTCCTAAAGAAGGAATGAAGTTTTCTATGAAATGTTTTTTAATGTAATTCCAAAAGGTTATAGTAATATACTATCGATTATAAAATCACTCCATACACATTCCATGTAATGATAATTTTAATTATATTATCTTAATTTTATCTTTTTTCACTCCATATATTTTTATATTATCACTTACAATGTGAGACACTATTAATTATTTATGAGGGACCTCTCTTTATAATCCATGAGATTTATGTACATTTTCAAATAATATTAAACTAAACTCAAAACCTATTATCACCATAGGGTGCTCCGAAAATTTTGGTTGATGATCAAGATTGGTATTTATAAATCTTAATTCCATTGATTTACCATAATTTATAATTATTCTATTCACATTATATTTTGTGAATTCAGCTGCTCAATATTTTCATTGGATGATCATTGAATATTTTCAATTATTTTGGTGTCAACAAATTTGAGAAAATAAATATTGTCATTCAAAATAATATAAAACAATTCATGATATTTTTATTAAATTTGAGAATAATATGGTACCAAATTATGGTTAGAATATCATTTCATATAGTTCTTTCCAATAAAATAGAATGTAATGATTACACTAATTTGAAAATAAATAATTTAATTATCAATTATGGATAAACTTTGAAGAGACCTTTCCAAATTTGTGATGGTCTTCTCACGGGGTCTCTAAACAATATATATTTGTCCTTATAATGTAAAAAATGAAAACCAATGATTTTTTAGAGGGTATTATAGAATGTTTCAATGATTTTAATTTTTAAATAATATTAAAATAAAAAAGGAAAATAATAGTAAATTGATATTTTTAATGAATAAATAAATAATTAAATTTAAATTATAGATCAATTAAAAATTGAATAAAATCATGGTTGGAGATTCTTAATTGCTTGGTAACATTTTGGGATAAATATATCTTGGTAATTTCATTATAAATTCATTCTCAAGGGATAAATGTGAAAACATACATTTGAGATATTCTCGATTTGATTTTTTTATTGGCTAATGAGTATAAAATTTGAGTTTTTATTTTATTGATATACGATATCATATTAATAATCATTATTTATAATATATAAAATCATTAATATATATAAACTATTCAAACTTTCAATAAGAAATTGATATCATCTTGATATAAATGATAATGTAGTCATAGTTTCCAATATCAACATATTGTACATAATGTTAATTATTTTCTCCACCTATATCACCTATTTTTTTATTATCTCATCCCTAAAACTATTTTTCATAAGTTCCCAAAACCCACCATAGTAGGTGAAATCAACTATTTTCATCAATGATATCTAGTTTTCTTTCCATCATAGTTATTTAAATATTTATTAAATATTATACAAAATTTATATGGTCTCTATTCAATGAAATATAGGAACCATGGATTATTTCAAAAATTATTATATCATCATCGATGAAAGTTTTATAGGCTATTTCATGTGTCAATCATAATGAATATATCACCTTAAAGCATTGGCCTTCTTTATTAACCCATCTAATATTAGACCATATTAAATAATTACATTCGACATAATAGGTTTTATCCATCCGTAATAAATTTCTACTAATTTATATATTGCAGTTAATATTTTCATAACTCGTGACTTCAAAATGTCTTACTCATATTTCTAACAATAATATTAAATTCCTTTTATATTAGGTAACAATGTATCTACTATTGTTAACGTTGATATTTTTCAATTTTTTATTTATTTAAAATCATGGGTTAGAATCAATAAGTATTCTTGAGATATTGTTAGATATTATTGGAAGATTTTTAATAAGGGTTGTAGGCCTTGATATTAAATTAATAGGTTTAGTGAATATTTTATAAATTCTAGAAATCAATTATATTACTAATTCTTATCCCATAAAACTCACTGAAGGATCTTATGAAATTTAATGTTAGTCTATAATAATTTTCATGTAGAAAAATAAATTAGAAAATGAGATGTTGTAATAGAATTTTGTAGTAAGGGTCTAAAATATATTTATTATCGAATATGATGCCTGATTATCTCATAAGACATTTTACGCAACACATATAGATTATGCAGCGGATTATAAATCCTTATATAGAACACTAGGAATTTTATAATCTTATAATATATTTTAGATTCCTATGATATTTGATTCATGTGATATCTATATTCATAATATATTATACATTTTGGAAAATTTGTGAATTATATAATTTTTTATTTTGAAGAAAAAAATGACAATACTAAAGATTATCTTCAATTGTTAAAACATCATAATTAAAATGTGATGGAACTAATGTTTGTGAATATTCATAAATAGTGATCATTATGCATATCAAATTTCTGTTTTGAATTTTGTGACACTAAAAAGTAAAAAGTGTGTTTAAAATGACATGATGTTGAATCACCAGATATTTTTCTATAGGATTATTGTGAGGATTTTGGTTTTTTAATCATATCAAAAAGTTATTTTTAATATAACATATGCTAAATATAACTAAAATTTTTTAGAGTAAATTTTAATTTTTTTTTATTTAGTTTTTTTTAATTAGTAAATCATACAACTCTCAGGATTATAGAATAATATGAGTATAAATGTTTCTGGATTAAATGAATAAGATGGGTATTATAGGAATTCAAAAAATCATTATTCATGAATTATTTTCTACAGAATTGAGTTAATGAAGTTTTAATGATGCGCTTTAATTCAAGTAATAGATATTTAAAAAATAATGGTATTTAATGAATTCCCCTCAAGACATATAGTTACTTGAATCTGATAATATTATCTAATCATTATGAATGATTTTTAGGCTACTCGATTGGTGAATGAAGAAGGATTATGTTGTGAAAATATTTTTAGATCTTATAGAAGATGGAAAGACAAACTAAATAAATACTATTCAATGAATTGAGATCTAGAATGTAATTAGAGAAAACATATTCAATTATTATTCAAGGAATTATAATATTTTTATTGATCATATAGAAGGGTTGTGGATGAGGATGATATCTATTATTGTTAATTCAACATATGATTTGAATAAAACGTTCTCATTTTTATTATACATTACTGTGTTGCAATGTAGTACTACACAATCTAGTGTTACTATTGATTAGTATGGTGTGATTCTATGCTCATGGATGTTTTTTTGAAATCACTTGTGACTATAGTGAAGAATCCACACCTGTGGAAAATAAACAACTTGAGAAAGGTTTAGGTTCCACACAAGGTTGAAAACCCTTGTTTTCTGCATGTATGAGTGACCCATAGAATTAATATATGAGTTAATCATAGAATAACATGCCATAAAATTTTATTTGTGTCTTTTTAATTTTAAAAACAGGCATCCACTGATCCACCCATTCTTAGTGGACCAACCTAATCCTATGAACATAAACTAGAATCATAGCATGTTTTCTCTCATAGATATAATCAAGTGCATGTATTGTTAAATCTAAATACTATTAATAGTATAAAATCTCCAATATTTTATATAGTGAACTACCAATGTTGAAAAATGGTATGTTTTTCTATCATATTTATCTTGGCCTTGAAGTGAGATATAGTGTAGTTATGTATTTCCACCCATTAAGGGGAGTCATACAATAATCTAATCTGATAAAATTAATATGAAGGCCAATAGAAAATCTCATAATGAAATTAATATTTCTTTTTTAGAAAAGGATACACAAAATTCATAGGACATTATACTTCCAAGAAAATATTCAATAATTTAGAAAGTATCTATGAGGAAAATTTTAATTTCATTGAGATTAAATTATAAATTTTGAGAAGTTTATTTGATGATATTATGTTGGGTGAGTGACAAAAAAATTTATGATTAATTAACTCTATTTTATGAAATTATTGACAATTTTTGAGGTATTAAGGAAAATCTATGACTCAATAATTTTCAAGAAGTTAATGAAAAATTTTATAGATAGTTTTTATCCTAAAATCTTCTTTCCTGATGATTGAGAGGAAAATTCCCTTATCTAATTACATGATATTCTTATTGTATATAAAATTTAAAAAGTAACATCCTTTAAGAAAAATATCAAAGAATAAGTGGTACTTGAGTCCATGAGGAATATAAAATTCAAAGAGGATGTTGATGTGAATCCAAGCGATTCTTATGAAGAATAAATCAATGAAGAAAATCAAAGAGTCATTACTCTTGTATCAAAGATGATCAATATGGGAAAGATATACAATAATGGAAAAAATCACCTTTGACCATGAGTGTCACTGATTCAATCCGTAATGTTAAGTAGAAATCTAATGAACATGAAAAATGGTGACTAATCTTGAAGACTGACTTTGACTGAATTAGGATGAGTAAAATAATATTCAATATAAATGTATTTTATTTGATAATAAATTTAATAATATTAGGGATTACTTCTATAAATCTATAAAAGTCATGGTTGAATCCTCTATTATCACTGAGGGGATATTCACAAGTAATCATGTTATATATATAGCTGATAAAATTGATTTCAATTATGATTTTACTAATAGTGTAGGTTAATTCTCTAAATTTGGTTATATTTAAATAATTAAAAAAGGGGAGAATCATTCTGTCACATTATTAGATGAAATTAGGAACTCATGAAGTTCTTCAAATCCTAATAAGAAGTGAATTTAGACATTGATCATGCGACAAGAACCAAAATATTGGAAAAATTATGGTATAAATTATTAGGATCCAGCAAGATTCGAATTCCAAATATATTAATGTGGTTGTAGAGTGTTGGTAAAAAATCCTACAGATGTTGGTAAAATATTTAACTACCTAAAATGATGAATTATATCATGGTAAATTATTCTAAGGAGATGAATTTTAATTCTAATAAAAGGAAATAATAAATAAAAATATTTTGTATTTCCTAACTCAAAATAGATGTTAGCGTCTTGATGAAATATGAGTTAGGTGTGATCTAGAGGGTCACTTTCTAGATAAGTTCCTGAAAAAAAACTCAAAGTTAGGTTATTTATTCTGATAACCAAAGATTAATTTAGAATCCCATTGAAGAAAATGTATGTCTAGTTGAATGTCCACTAGAGGCTCATAAAAAGATTCATGGGTTTTTTTAAAGTGGTTGATCTTCCCACATAACTGGTGATGTGAATATTTGAAACAAACATTGGGAAACATGATAGGGGATCTACCAATAATTTAAATTATTTTTCTTTATAAAACAAGGGAGTTCGAATGTTCAATATTAATGCACAAAATATGAAATAAAATGATATTTTTTATGCATATAGGATAAATAATAATCTTTTAACTGTTTTTAAACTCTTTGATAATGGTAATGAGTTTCAGTTTCATTTAAAATGTTCTCATGTATAATGAATATATGAATGAATAATAGGATCATATCTCAAGGGAAAAAGAACATAGAGAAATCTATTATTAATTAGAGATTCTACAAATTCCCATTATTTGGGTGAAAAATATGATATTATGATATGGAATAGAAGTCTTGGTAATCATGTCCAATGATTTATGATAAAAATTAAAAATTATTACTTTATAAGATATATTATCATGAATAAAATAGAAATATAAAATATACTTCAAAACTATCAGTAGGAAAAGATTATCACAATATCACATAAAAATTTAGTTATTCATTCAACCATTCCACTCGAACTAATTCACATAGATTTAAATAGTCACATGAAAAAACATTTCACTAGAGGTGATATTTATTCATTGACATTTATATATAATTACACTTTAATGGTGAATGTATTGTTCAATAATCCCATGTCATGAATTATTGAGATGTTTAAAGAATCTAGGTGTAATTTGAAAAATAGTAGAGACTCATCATCTTGAAATTGATATCTCATTATGGAAACTACCAACATATGATGCATTTGATAACTATAATTATATACATGGAATCAAGAATAAAATTTTCAGACTATATACTCCCTAATAGAGTGGTTTTGTTGATAATAATAAGAAATGAATTGGTGATAGGAGATAAAACAATGTAATATGAGAATAAAATATCAACATATTTCAAGAGTGGAGATTTTTGTAATGATGTGCATTTTAAAAAATAATGTATTTTGAGACCTGAGATACATTTTAATCCTTATTATGTTTTTTAAATGAATAATCCAAATTTCATGTACATAAAATTATTTGATATACATGCATTATAAATATCAAAACAATCAAGTTAGGAATGTTTGAAGTGAAGGTGGGTGGTTGATAAATCTATGGAACTTATCTAATAGAAATCGGCAAAAGTTATACAAAAATTGATTCTGTAAGTTAATGGATGTTTTTTATGTTTATTATTAATTAATTAATTTTTTTAAAGTTGGTGTCTCAGTCAAGGACCAAGACACAATTTATTAAAGAAATTAAGGGGATTACATGATTCTGAAGTAAGGGATTTTTTTACAATCCCTTTCATATAGAGGTAGGAGATCAACAGGTCGATCCTCTTTCCAGGTAATGTCCTAACTGATAGATATGTTAGAAATACTATCAACAACCATTTTCACCTCACGAAATGTGTGTGTGGCAATTTAGTTGATCTTCAGAAGTGAAGCCAACCATCTTATCCAGAGAGTAGTGATAGGGCAAGCTATATGTATTTCTCTGTTCCAAATAGCCTGAACAATAGTGGATGAGTCACTATCAATCCAGATGTTGTTCCCGAACTTTTTATTAATAGAATCCACTATGTGAATCACACCCATCATTTCTGCCTGCAAGGATGAGGCCGTACCATAGCTGCCAAAAAATCATCCATGGCATCGCCCATTAGAATCTCTGAAAATACCACCATAACCAGCATGTCCTAGATTTACTTTGGAAGCTCCATCAACATTCACTTCAATCCATCTTGGAAGCTAGTTTTGCCGGAAAACATCAATGGTACGCTTCAATTTCCTGTATATACCATCAGCTCTGAGGCAACGAAGGATCTCTAAATCACCCAAGGAGTTATCACAATAGAATTTATGAATTGAAGCGGCATCCTTGATGTCCATTCGAATTCTCTTACGACCTTCATTAATATTGAATGGGTAATTATTGTGAATAATGGCATTTCTATCATACCAGATCACATGTAGGAGATCTTCCACCGCTGCTAAGAAGAGATTTTTTATTTACTGCGAAAGTTTTATCTCCACACAGTATTTTATTTAAGTACTAATAGAGTTCGGGTGTAACCATCTACAACCAAACAAGTCAGTAATATAATTCCAAAGCATTGAATCTATAACACAAGACAAAAATATATGGTTATCATCTTCCCTATGCTGGTGGCAAAAATGACACATAGAACAAAGTTGTATTTCGAAAGATTGAAGACAAACCTCAGTGGGAACATGATTGTGTGCAATATGCTAGACAAGATTAAGTCTTGAAGGCTTACTCCAGTTTTTATTAAAGTATTTTAACCAAAAAAACTGAGATCAATATTAGTAATGTTATGATTGTAAAAAAATTAGTCAAGAAACCCATTTTGAACAGTCTCCCATATAAGAAAATCATCATTTGCATAGGAGTAATGGTTGATAATATACATGATGTTATGAGGCAGGTCATATCTACCAAAATTCATGATATCTTTTATAGTACAATTAGTGTTAACTGAGATGGAGTTAGAGGAAAACATAGAGATAATAGGGACACCAGTATAGTTATCCAACCAAAATTTTATGGAAGAATCTTCACTAACCATCCATATAGAGTTGGCCATAATGTGTGAAAAATATTGTCTAATGGAGGTCCATATGGACGATTGGATATAGTTCAAATTTCCTTTCCTAAGTTTTTCAGTGAATCTTTTTCTAAGAAAATTGATGGATCCAGAGTTATTATTAATCAATCTTCAAGTGATTCTAGCTTGAATAGCATCGTTAAAGAGACAAAGGTTTTTAATACCAATAACACATTTATCCAACAATTTGCAACAAGTAGCCCACAAGATGGTCATAAGTTTTCTTTCAAGAATTCTACCAGTACAAATAAAATTCTTAATGTAAACATTAATTATTTTAAGAAGACCAATAGGACATTTATAAATCATCAGTGAGTAGACCAACTTTGACACAATAGTAGATTTCACCAAAAAAATTCTTCTTGCCATGGAGAGGGATTTTCCCTTCTAGGAGGAAATCTTGTTGACCACTTGGTCAATAATGGTAGAAAAGAAAATGGATTTAGGTTTTCCCGAAAATATAATAACACCAAGGTAATTGAAAAGGAAGGATCCTTCCATGATATTGAGACAATTTATGATGTCATTTTTTCTATTATGAGCAATATTTTTTACAAAGAAGACAAAATATTTTCCCCAGCTTATAGATTGACTAGAGAGCTCTTCATAATGAGTCAAGGCATTTGAAAGATTTTGAATATGTTTTTATCGGCTTGTAAGAAAAGAATGATGAAATCAGCATAAAAGAGATGTGTAGGCACACTTAAGTTTCTAGCCACATGAATGGGTTTAAGTTTGTTTTGAGTAACCAAGTTGGTGAGAAGCCTTCTAAGGTAATCTTCAGTTATGGAAAATAGGATTTCATATAAAGGATCGCCTTTCCTGACACCCTTGGTACATTTAAAATAGCCCTTAGGAGATCCATTTACAAGAATAGAAATAGAGGCCGAATTGAAAAAGGAATTGATTCTACAAATGACAATATTGCTGAAACTAAAGGCTTCGAAAACCTTGAAGATAAAGCTCCAATCAATGGTATCAAAGGCTTTTATAATATCATGTTTAATGGAAACATTACCTCATCTATTAGATTTGTTCAGAATGTTGGTGCATTCTGAGGCAATTCAAATGAAATATTGTATGTTTCTTCCCTTTATAAAACCTAATTGATTCCATGAAATTACTTTTTTTTGACATAGAGAAGAAAGTCTGTTAGCAAGCAGTTTGGTGATGATTTTATAGAGAGAGTTAATAAGTTCAATGGGCCAGAAAAGTAGTATTTTCGAAGCATTGTAAATCTTGTAGATTAAAGTAAGTAATTGAGCATTTAGACCATGAGGAGAAACCATTCCCCATTTATAAATTATAAAATCCATAAGACCATTTTTAGATGTGTTTTCACACAGGAAGCGAATCTTTAATAAAATTTATGTGAAATCAGCCTCTCTGAATGGTGAACATGAGGAAGAAATGATTGTTAATAAACCATATGTTATCAATATATATGTTGATATAAACATGGTTTCTAGATTGAAAATTTATTTTTATGAAGTGAAATAGTCTCATAGTGAATTTAATTTTACACTGAATTGTGGTCTAATACAAATGTAGTTTACAAAAGTGAAAGTTAGCGTAAATTGTTTTAACAGAACTTCCCTTATACACATTAATTAACATGAAATATTATGATAATATAATTATTAATAGGTACAAAGTGTATATTTTTTAGGACTATTACAATAAGATGATCAAGTATAATAAGTTGTCTTTTTTGGGAGAAATGAAATATTTTACAATATTATAGGATGACCAAAAATATATTTACATATTTTAAAACCAATATATTTATTTTATAAATTAATTAATTTTTTTTCATGGATAAGTCAAAAGAATTTTTTATAAAGATGATATAATAATGAAGATGGCATCATGGTTGATTACTATGAATTTATAATTCATTATAATCCAACTTTATTTAATTGAATCATGGAGTGGAATTACTTATATAGTAAATCTGTGTGATATATTTTTGATTAACCAAAGGGAGTTACACATGATTATAGAAAAAAGAGTTATGATATATTTGATTAGAATAATGAACTGTGAGACTTTATACATACATTTTATAGAATTTAACTATATTGGATTCACTAATATAGATTATGTTAGTGATTGTACAAATAGAAGATCCACACTAGGTTATGATTTCTTAATTGGTGAGGATCATGTGAGTTGGGACTATAAGAAAACAAAGAAAATTGGCACCTAAAATATATTAGGAAAAGTATGTGGAAGTTACCCATGAATTTATATGAGATTTATGGATTTAGGTACTACTACCTGATTTGAAGGTAGAGATTGTGAGGCCATTGAGGATTCTTTGTGATATCCAACGTTAAATTTATCTGACCAAAATATCTATAAAGAATTATATAACAAAGAATATATAACTTTAGAATCACTTCATTAAGGATAATGTTTTCATAAGATATATCATGTTGGACTATATTTTACCAAGAATTTGATATCATACATCCTTGTAAAATATATGTTATGAGAATGATTTTTTTTGATTTGAGTTTGGAAATACATGTTCAACAATATCCTCAGGCATAATGATCTATCGAACATTACCAAATGGATATTTGGATTTTCTTTCCATCATGGTAGAAAATAGTAACACAACTCATTAAAAAATATTTAGACAACCCTTTTTTTGGGGAGTGTTAAATACCTATTTGTATACTAAGTTGGGGTTAATGTTAAATGATAGAGAATTTTGAAAATGATAAACATATTTATATATTATGGTGGATTTATTCTAAGTTAGATGGATATAATTTCTTAATAAAGTAGGGATTGAATTATCTAAATAATGTTAACCTATCTAATGGTATGTTGTAACAAACATATTATAACAGATGGGCAAGGATTTTAAAATTCTAAAGAGGTTTGAGAATTCATATGTTTAATAATTTTAATGGGTTTTCCCAAAAATCAAAATGCGAATATTGAAATTCAACTTTGATTTGTTGATGGTTTTATTTTTGGACAGTAATGGTTATTGGTGGGTGTTAATATATTTATGGAGTTGATTGGAATGTTTTTTATAATGGTTTATAGTTATTAACATTAAATAAAGAGGTTGATGAAAATTTTATAATGTATGGAATTTTTTAACTTTGATAACTCATATCTCTTAAGGATTTATGGAGGGTTGTAATACTTATTCTATTTGTCTTTAGGTCTTTTCATGTTCAGAGGAAAAATGTAAAATGAATTATCATGTTCTTATTTCATTGGGTGAATATGATATTTCTTTAGTAGCATCTGATATTTGAGTATCTCATGAAACTTTTTGTTAAGAAAATATGAATTTTTCTGTTGGTTTAAAACTTTTTATAGTGCATGTATGATTTTTGAGAATATTTTATGTCATTTTAAATACATAAGATATTTTATTCGTACTATATCTATCATTATAATATATTTTACTCTATGGAAATATATGAATTCCCATAATATATATTAGAAAGAATAAAGTTATGATGTTAAACAAGATATTCAATGGTTAATTCATGAAATTAAAATTATAATTCTAGAGGATTTATGTGATTATTCAAGAAGTATGACCACTTTACATATTTGATCGATGTTACATGTGATGAGATACTAAAAAGTGTAAAGGGTATCCAAGATGTGTTTGTTTGTGAATAATATATAGACATAATTAATGTAATTTTATTACGATGATGTTTTGGTGTTATTAAGATCAAATAATAATATTGAATCAGACATAATGTGATCTCATATGAGGTTTTTTGTCTAAATGTTGATGTTACAAAGTTATTAGGTATTAATTCATGATTTAGTAGTGCATTCATTAACCTACCTAAAGATATGGATTTTTAAGCTATATTAAAAAAATAAAGAATATTAGTATTCATGGAATTAAAAAATCATTATTTTTGAAATATTTTATAAATAAATGACTTGATATAGTTTTCATGATTTATTTTACTTATAGTTAATTGAGAATGAATAAATGATTGGTATTTTTAGGAATTATTATTGAGACATATAGTTAATTAATGTTGATAATTTTTTGAGATCGTGGTGCATGGTTTTGAGGCTAATTGATTGAGGAAAGAAGAAGTATTTTTTATATATTATTTTGTTGAGGGGTAAGGATAATTTGTAAATGAATTTATAATATTTAATTAATTTCCATATTATTATTTTTCTCAAATAAGGGGATTGTGATTAGATTTTTTATATATATAAAAAGTGATAGAGTACATTTATTGTATCCAAATATTGAGTGTAAATGGATCTTGAAACAAATACTAGTAAAATAAGGTAAAAATTGTAAATGCATGAGAATTAATTAAATATAGATTTATAAGGTCATTGAAAACAAGATATTTATTTATTTTTTATGGATTTATAATATTTTATTATTATACTAAGGTTTCATTGAGAATTATCATATCTATTATTACATATAAAAATGTTGAACGAAATAAGAACTTCTCATTTAGATTCAATATCTTTTCGTGATAGTGTGAAGTTCCACAGTCTACTGTGACATTAAATTTCTGTAGTGTGGTGTTATTCTTACACTTATAACATTTTACTCACATGTACTTATAGTGATGAATCTATCATTAGGTAGAATAATAAATCATGGAATAGAGTATATTTCTTATAAATGGACCAAATCTTGAAAAATTCTTATATTATTTGTTCTTTTATTTTCTACCTATATGAGCGAGGATAAGAATTCATAAATGAGAGTATCAAAGTTTCAAAATTTAGAGAGATTGAATTTAGTAGCATGAAATTTTAAAAATAATCCTCTACCGATTCATCCCCTCTTCTTAGTGGAGAAACTTGATTCTAGGCACTTTATCTACATCTTCATATTCAATCCTTTACACTTTAAATATTTTAGGGTGACTCAACATTTCATTAATATAAATACATGTATGACATAAACATTCTGTTATATGTCCTCTGACGATCATCATGCATGTCATTTATATTTAACAACGTTAAATTAGAATAAAATTATAGAATATTGATACAAATATTTTATGGAAATATCATCATTTTATCAATCTAATAAATATATTTTGATAATAAAATCTAGTTTTATCGATTTTAATAAAAATAAAAACTTTCCAGTGATTTATAAATTAAAGGAAATTAATAATTTAGTAAATGCATGTGAAAATATGAAAATATTATACATGATCAATTCATAATCCTCCTACACATAGTAACTATCTTAGTAGTGTTAGTGTATGTAAACTTATCAAAACACTTCGACTAGAACCAGATTACATTGAAATTATTAGAATTATATATCTAATGTGATATTGGTTGTGTATATTATAAAGTAAGAGTTAGATAATTTTTTATATTACTTTCCGAGGGTAAAATAGAAAAGATTCAACAAAACCCAAAAAAAAACATAGATAATATTTACTAAGGTGTGTGTTTGATATAAGTAATAATGTGTCTTATATTTTTCACCCCCACACAACTCAGAGTGATTCTAACTTATACATGTTACCAAAAACAATACTAATAATCTAATTTGGGTAAAATTTAGTATTTGGACCACTGTATCATAATCCTTATTTAGTATTAATTTTTCATTCATTTTTAAGTAGTTATTTATCTTTTCCATCTCCCTTGGATAATTTAGTTATTATTTTCATGACTCTGTAAATCTTAATCCTCTACTATAATATCATTTTATCATTTTCTATGTGATTAATAAGGTACAAATAAAAATTAATTTTTATAATCAATATTAGCAAGTACTTAAATTTTAAATTTATATTTTCCAGATATTTTTTCAAGTTATTATGTTGTTTTTAATAGATTCAAAATAATTAAATATGATTTCTAATCAGTTCATTAAAAATATTTGGTTTTATAGTATAATATGAAAATTTTATTATACCATTTTCATTTTGGTCATAAAAATCATTTACGCTTATTAATAATATATCTTTTTTTTTCAAATATGAATCAATAATGTATTTTTATTTCTCAATAATACTATAAATTCCTCTCATAACATTTTTAAATAGGTTTTTATCCTAAAAAATTTATAAAAAAATTATTTCAATGTTTGTGTTATTTTTTAGAAGATGGATTTCAAGATTAAAATGAGCATCACTTTTATATCCATAACTTTTTAAATTATTTTTATGTTTAATGTTTATTTTATTTATAATAATAAAAAATAGCTCAAAATTTAAATATTATATTAAATCTTATAGTTATATTTTTCAACGCATCATTAGATACATTGTGACTTTCCTTAATTTCTATGGATTAAATATGATTTTTATTCTTTATATTAAAATATTGAGAAAATTTATTTTTAAGAAAATTTATTTTTTTACTGCAAAATTTGAATCTACAAATTCAATATAGAATTAAATTCAATACATCATGAATTTACCTATGAGCTTTTAACTTATTTTTTCCAGTTTATTTAGTTTATCTAAGTATATTATTTATACTACTCCATCATTCTATATTTTAACTAAGGATCTTAAGTGGATATTCATTATCAGTATTTGTATTAATAAATGAAAACAAGGTATTCATAATTTATTTGAAAATGAAAATTATTTGAGATTTTTTAATTAATTTATAAATAATATTATTTATAATTATAAACATTATTTATTGGTCATTTTTAAATGGTTGTCTCTTCATTTCAACTATAAACAATGATAAAATTTTAATAAACACTTTCTAATTATGATATTTTTCTAAAATAATCTTTAACATTATTAAAAAAAATAAAAAAATAGATTTATTGTTATAATCAATAATATCTTTATGATTCCCTTGAGTTATAGAGTTTTTATAAATTTAATATTTATCATATATAGTTCCACTAAAAAATATTAATTTCTAGATGTTATTTTCTTTTTATTTCCCATCAAACATATCTATCTCTATTGAAATTTGGTGGCTGATTAGATAATCTTATATAAAGTTTCACATAATCTAAGGGTGTCTTTTAAAAACTTTCATCATTAAAAGATAATATCAAACATCAAATACAAAGTATAACAAAAAATGATGTCTCAAGATAGTTGAATTGTGTGATTTAAACATTACATAATTATAAAATAAAGTGTTTTTATTATTTCATATAAATTTTCAATCATAATTATTTTATGGAGAGAATGTATAAAAATAAAAGGATTAATAATTACTTATAAATTCTCTCATATGTTTAAATAAATAAAGACATTTCCTAGTCCTCTCCACCAATACCCAATATTGGTTCAATGAATTTCACTAAAAATTTTCCTTTGAATATGGTACATTAAAAATTGAGTGAAATTAGTTGATACATATGAATTAAATGATAAGTTTTAGTCCTCATATATTTTTAAAAATTACTTTTTCCTATTTATTAATGCCATTCAGTATAAAAGTAGTCCATAGTTTTTTATTCAATGAAAAATTATCAATAATATATCTTAAAATAAATGTTCTGAAATAAAACTAAAACAGTAAAATGATAAATAAATAATAAAATCCAAATCAATGTCAATAACTCAAAATATATTTTACTAATTAATATTTTATTAAAAAGAAAATGTATAGTCATTATCTATGGATTCCTTAAACTATTTAATTTTAAAATATATAATTCATATCTCCATGTATTTTTATTAGTTTAATGATAGAATTTTTTTAAATTAATTTATCATAAAGTAACCATTATATACCTTTCAAGCTCAGCAGGTTGGTTTAAATTAATATTTAATTCACTCAATGTTTCAATATTTTATATCCCTGAATTAATGTGGTTAAAATTGTTTTTAAAAATTTTAAGTTAAGTATTTATAAAATCTAAAATATTTGGTTTAATATCATTGATATAACCTATAATTACTGAAATATCTTATTTAATGATTATTTAAATGAATAATGACTTTATAATGATGGGATTATTTGAAGGTGTGTCTATATAAGTTATATATATTTTTTCCTTATTGAGGTAGAGTGTGTATAGTATATATATATATATATATATATATATATATTATGTTTATGTAAATATGGTTCATTGTATTAATTATCTTATGTTCATTAATCCATATAATTATAATTATATCAAATAGTTATTTTTGGATTCTCCATGTCAGGAAACCCATTTCTTATAGACCTTATCAAGTGTACAAAGTTAGTAAAACTATTTATAATAGGTTTTGACTAGTAATATGTATCAAGAAGGTCGTATATTTAGATATACCATATAATTAACATCAAAGATCTCAAATGTATTATTTTTTATATATTAGATTAGTGTATAGTTTTACCACCATTAATTTTTTTTAAAAATAAGTTATTCTTGAAATTGTGCAAGACATACAATACATAGCCTAAACGAACGAGTAAATAATGTTATTTTTAATATGATTGTAATAACCTTATCATTAAATTAGTGGGTATAAAAAGTATTAACTACCTTATGATATATATATATGTGTGTGTGTGTATATATGTATGTATAGATAAATATATTTCCTACTCAATATAAATTTGTTGATAAGTATTTAGTAAATAATCAAATCAGTTTTTAGTAATGTCATTTTATACATAAAACTAATTTTTTTCAAAGATTATTTTTCTTTATTTTTGTGAGAAAATATTATAATTATGTTTCAGAACATTTAGAAAATGTATTTAATAAAATTAAATTCATTTTTAACAAAAAATATCAATATTAATATAGAGATAAATTTTGGAATTTTCTGGATAATGTTTATTTTTAGTGAGTAGTGAGAAAAACAATTTTCTTTACAAATGTTATTTATTTCAAATAAAATAAGTAATTAAAAATTCTCATTCTCAAATAAATTTTATTTTATGTAAAATAATTATTATTTATTTTTATTTTACATAATTAATTACATTTTAATCATCTATATACTATATTTTTCTATAATTTGTTTTTTTAAGTTGGTTTTTTCTTCTAAAATCTGTTTTAAAGTGCATAATAATTCTCCATTTTAATTAATTAAAAAACCCTTAATTTGAATATTTAAGTAAATTTTATAAAATATATTTAATTAAATATTAATTTAATTTCAAAAAATTGTTTTTTATTCGTATATTTAATTAAAATTCATCTTATGATTGAAAAATACATTTCTTGGAAAACTGCTTTTTCATCGCATCTGTCCTTTATTTTAATGTTAAATAAAAAAATTCAATAATTTAAATTTTTTAAAATGTATTAAAAATTGTAAATAATAATAATTTATATTATCTATTAATCCAACTAAATTATTTTTCATTATAAATAGTGAAATCAGTAAAAATAATTTACTCTGTTTACGGTGAGAACGCGTTTACTAGGAGTTAAAATAAAAAATTAAGGGTTAAAACTACCTAAAGCATGTATAATATTTGTTTTATAGACATATTTGAACTATATCATGTAAAATGATCTATATTTGTCCATTTTGGTTCTTTTTTGCATTTGAAAAACATGGGTTCACCTTTCTCTTCTCAAGCATTGTAAGTGTGCCTCTCACCTTACGTATAGAAGGACACTCCATCACCTCTCATATTAACACCATAAAATTCCTTTGGATCATCCAATACATATAACAATACATTATTTACTTCCCTAATGACATTATAGTGGACATATTTTCTAATGAAAACAAATCTAGGAAGGCTTATGGTGCTAACCTAAGATGGTTGTCTGAAGAAAAGGTATTATGCTTAACCGAGCATTTTTTTTATTTCTTCTTACACATACATAAAAAATAAATTATTCATATGTAATATAAAATTTATATACCTCATAAAAATTTGTTATTATAATAATTTAATAACCAAAATCTATATTTTCTTCTATTAAATTAAAAATTAAACCATCATTTGTGTGTATGACCGAGTACCATCTCTTGAACTCATGTAATTCATTTTCTATAACCTCTTCTTACAGATGGATATATCAACGTATTGTAATTTTATATATTATATTTCTAACACAATTATACTTATTTAACTTTGATATCACATATACCTTCTTAATTTCAGTTATGTTGGGGCTTTGATAACGTTTCTCGTATGTACGGAGGAATATCGCCTCATGATGCAATGAGATCCATTTTTCACTAACACTTTGTAAGAAATTTAATATGAATAATGATAATGAATATATGTGATATATATGAAATAATTAAGATATTAATGATATAATTATCCTTATTAAATAATAATATATCATTTTCTTTCATAAAATTTCATTGAAAAAAATGGTAACATCGTTTTTTCATATGTGTGGTCTATTGCCTCAACAAAGTGATGTGATTCTGTTTTCATCACCAAATCACATAGATGATATATATAAATTTACTTAAATAAACACTATCATATTTATTATATTATTATCACTATATAAATATAATATAATACTTAACTTCTTTCATCAATTATCATTGAAAAATGGAAACATTTCTCTTGTATATGTATAACCTATCATCTATATGATTATAACACAAATCATTTTTCATAACCACTATTCATTGTTTATTTTAATATTATAATTTATTTATAAAAATTATATATTTTTAATGATTATTATTATTATTGATACGATTTAAAAATGTCCCCATGAAGTAATGTGATCAATTTTTCACTAACACTTTATGTAGAATCTATTAAACTAAGAAAATGTATTTATGAAATCATGTAATTGACATACTCTTATAATACAGTTTTCAAATGAAATTTATCAAAAGTATTGACTCGAGGTATGGGATATCATATATATTTTACTATATATTGGAATATTTTAATTTTATACACCTCATTTAGTTTATAAAGAATATATAATTTACCATTTATATGTAATATCATCAATCATTCATGAATCATGCTATTTAATGTTATAATTTTAATAAATTCAACTAGGGGGATTTGACTTAATGTTTCGAAGTGGTAAATAATTTTATAACTCAATTTCTTTTCATCAAGTTATATTATTTCATCATTGTAATTGATATTATAAGATTATGTTTGTAATGATTTTTATAATTTCATTTTTTACTTACACTTGTCATTTATTTATATTTATACAAATAATATATTCTTTTATTAATTCTCACTTTATTGTTATGATTATTGTAAGGGTTTCTCATCTGAAATTTTCTTCTTTGGGACCTATGGTATGTTATATTCCTATCTTAATCTATGATGTGTATCTAATGACCCATTGAAATTTTATTTCATGAAACGAATTTTTTTCATGATATTTAAATTTTAGCTAATTTTATTTTTTATGAGGCACATTATTGAGGAGTTTTCAAAGTGGAAAAGGCTTTATTATTTAATTTCCTTTCTTTGTGAGATTATTTATGTAAAATTCCCTTTAGGAGGAAATAATATGAACTTATTTTCTTCAAACACATATATTTTTTTCTCCTTTGGTTATTCATTTATATTCAAAGTAATATAAATTTTTCCCCTATTTGGTACTTAAAATTAATTAAAAATGTTTTCAAGAAAATATGAATTAATTTATTTCTTCAGTAAAAAATCTTATTTTTTTCCAAATCCATGTTTTCTAAAAAAATCATGATTTTTTTATTATAATATGATAGTTTAAATTCATTTTTTCCTCTGATTGTATTTTTTAAAAAATAAAAAGAATCTTCCAATCAATTTCCAAATAAGGTACTTTTGGACTTATCTTACAAAAATGTGAATGAAATAATTATTTTAATGTGTTTTTCAGGAACATTATTTTCAAACATCATGACCTATCAATACTTTCAATATTACTTTTTATGTTTTAGATGTTATTTTCAAAAAATAAATATTTATTTAAATTTTGAGAAAGTTTTTTTATTATAATGTGCTTTTTAAAAATGGAAATAATATTTTCCTCAAAAAATGTTCCAAGTGATCTTTCAAAAAAATAATCTAAGATAGGAAACTTAGATGTTACTCAATGTGAAATGATTATTTTCATCATGATTTTTATTAATGATATTTTAATGGTATTTTCATTCTTCAACATCATCACACCTTGATGTTATTTATGATCCGCTAGGATATGATGAAATTATACCATCATTATTCTTTATCTTGATGGATTACGATTATTTCATGTGATTGTAATGAAACTCCTGTATTTTCCATATGATAATTATGTTGAAAAATTGATAAAAACTTTTATAATTTTTATTATAAAATTCATTCTCTATGTAATTTATTAAATTTATAGTTCTTGGAAATTGTTTATATAACAGTTTGATCCCATTATACCTCATGTGTGAGCCCAGTATAGCTTATATGATGGATACACCCACATAGAACTAAGTGATTTTGATATATCTTATATGATGGATTCACCCTGATAGCGCTCCAACGAATTAGATAATTATATTTGGAAATCAGACGTATGGTAATTAAAGTATGTAATGGTTATGTATGGGTTCTCAAAGGTTTATATGAAGATAATTTCCCATGATACCAACACATTTTATTTATTCTTTATAGGGGTTATTAATAATTATTTTGATTGAGATTAAAATTATTCTGATCATTATTATTTATTATTATAAATCTTCCCTTTTGTAAATATTTCTTCTATATTTTATGATTAATGATCCAGGTATAAATGGGAATTATTTTTCTCAAGTTATGCTCATAAACGTTGATTATATCATCATACCATTAAGTTCTTTTTATGAGCACTGATGAATTCAATTTTTAATGCATATGTACACCCTTATTGATCATTTTTACTCACCCATATTATGTTCATTATTTCCCATGTTGTGAATAATTATGATTAGTTTTTTTCTATAAGGGTTTCTATCATGATGAAGTTTGTGTTAGTTGTTGAAAAATTAACGTGGGATATAAAAATACTTGTATAGTGGAAAAAATAATTCCTTTAATTCATGAAATTCTTTATTTTATAGTTTTTCATAATTCTATAAAACTCTAATATTAAAATGTCCTTGGGTATTTAAATGATCCAAAATTTTCTTCTGATAATGTAAATTTTAAATGGTGAAAATTGGGTCATCTTCATCTGTATTAAAGATAGAAATGTGAAGTTTTTTATTACTAGATATGAGAGTACATGTTTGATGATATTAAAGTTAGTAATGGATATGGGTTTTGATAACTATTTAGATTGGGATATTTTCATGTGATTTTTATCTTAATAGTTATGGATAAAATAGTAGGTATATGTGTTTAAGATAAATCATAAAATTTAAGGTTCAGTAAATTTTATTGTTTATATGATCTCGGATGACCAATTTTATCTTTATGGGTGTTCATCATATTTCATGGAATGTTATAAGGATATAATTTTATCATAAAAGCCAATCTAAACATTGAGTGACAACCCATCAAAACCAACAATTATCCTAGTACTTGAACCCACAACCAAAATGTGTCATGGGTGAAATGTCTACCACTACCCTATGTGATTTCCTGGTCTATATGAAATATTTTTTAAATAAATTCATTATAAGTTAATTATTATTTTTATTTTTAGAACATAAGTCTTATTATATAGATAACAATGGGATTGAGAATTGATTTCGTGAATATGTGATTTATTTTATTATAGAAGACTATCTGTATCTTTTTACATTTGTAAGATGGATGGTATAGAATAAATTTTGAGTATAAAACATTATTTTATGTTGAGTTTATTAATTTTATTTTTTATATAGGGTTACAAATTTATGGAATGATTTATTTTTCACTATGGTTATTACTGTTGAATTTTAGGGGATTATTCATTTTGGGAAACATCATACAATTAGGTAACCATTTTGGTTTTGTGTAATGCATAAATACAGGTGGAATGGATTTATTAACTATTTATGGTTATGTGGTTATTGAAACATTTATTTTAAAACATTAAGTATGAAATATTCTTCTTGAATTATCATCATTTGGATAAAAAGAAGATATTTTTATTGAAATTGACTAAGGGATGAAATTCAACTTATCTTGTAAGTGTATTTTCTTATTTTCTTAGTATATATGGTAATAAATTATTTAAAAATAATAATATTATCTTGAAAATAAATATTTATTCATATTAAGTTAATTTCTAATTAAACAATGATCTTTTTCACATCTTATTGGTTTATGGATTTGTGGTTGTTAACTTTTTCATGATTTTTTTACTTTATTAAGATAAATGATCTCTATCACTATCCACCATTAGTGTAGAATTACACTGCAATTATATGACTAAATATTCACCTCCCACTAATTTTATCTTATTTTGAAACCTGATATTTTTTATTCTATATGACCTCCGGACATACTTTTCTCTCTTATCACAATGAAGTTTTATTAACCCTTTTTGAATATGATATTTCAAAAAAGCTATTTTGAAAATTATAGCCCTTGTTTACTAAGATAATTCCAAAATTAAAAGTTTAAAATTTATAAAATTGGGGATAATTTAACATCTTTAAAATTTATAAAAGTTATTCTTGATATCGTATCGAAAACGCAACTGTGTGTTTAAAAAAACCATGAAATAATATTATTTTAAATATGATCGTTATATTATATCCATTAAATTGGATGGTATGAATAGTATAAAATAATTTATTATATATATATACTACTCAACATAAATTTATCGATAAATTCTTAGTAAATAATTGCTAAATATTTAGTAAACTAATTTTATTAATTAAAAATATATTTTCATTAAAAATGAATTTTATTATTTTTTTGAGAAAATATTGAAATTATTTTCTAAATATTTTAAAATTTTATCTAATTAAATTAATTTTTAATTTTTCAATTATCATATTATAATTAACATAGGGGTAATTGTTTTTATTTTTCATAAAATGTTGATTTTTCTATGAATAGTGAAAACAATAATTTTTAAAAAACTGCCATTTCGTTCAAATAAATCAAGTAAATAAAAATTACCACTGTGTATTGAATTTTATTTCAGGTAACATAGTTATTATTTATATATATTTAGTCCAATTAAATAAATTTTTATCCTCTTTATATGATATTTTAGCATAAATTTATTTTTGGGATAAAACGTGGGGTTTTAATCTATTTCCAAGTGAAAAATGTTTCTCTGTTATCATTAATTAAAAAAGATGAATGAGGAATGTTTTAAATTAAATATATTTTTTAAATAAATAAATATTAATTTAAATTCATAATATTAAGATTTAAATTCATAGTTTAAATAAAAAAACATTTTTTCTTGAAAATTACAATTCTTGAACAAATGCTTTTTCATCATGTTTGTAGGTTTTATTATTTAAATTAAAGTCTAAAAATTCATTGAATTGAATTTGGTAAAATGGATTCCATATTATAAATCATAATTATTAAAATATCTAATAAGGTTAAATTATTTATTTGGTCAAAATCATTAGTAAAAACTGTAAAAATCTTTTATAGTGGTAATGGTTTAAACGAGTTTAACAGATAGTTAAACCAAAATGATAAGGGTTAAAATTACATGAAAATATGTATAAAATAATAATTTTATATTTATATAATTTATTATCTTTTATTAATTTGAATTTTCCAATTTTTATTTTATTTTTGTATGTAAAAAACGTGCCTACACCCATTTCTATTCAAAAATTACAAGTGTGCCACTCAACTCACTTATAAAAGGCCACCCAATTTGATCCTCTCCTCACACCTTAAAATACATTTTTATCTAAAAATAACTCCACAAATACCTTACTTACTTCCCTACCCACATCATAGAGGAATTTGTGTTGATCATAAAACCATTCTATTAATTCTTTTGGTAATAACCTAAGTATGTTGTACAAAGAAGAAGTATCGTGGTTAACCAAGTGTTTTTTATTTTATTTCTTCTCCCACCAGTATAAAATATTATTAAATTATTATGATATAATAAAAAAATTAACACCATTAAAATTATATGTTATTATATTAATGGAATATTCTAAATCGATATTTTATTCCATCATATGGGAAATAGAACCATCATTCATTTGTACATTGAACCATCGCCTCGTAAACTGATGTAATTCATTTTCCATCACCACCTCTTAAGGATGGTTATAATGATGAATTTAATGTTTTATATGATAATTATAACATTATTATACTTATTTAGTCTTTTTTCACATATACCTTCTTACTTTCCATTCCGTGGGGATATGATTACACCGATCATTTGTAAGACACACTACCACCTCATAGAGTGATGTGATTCATTTTCCAATAACTCTTTACATAAAAGGTTATAAGGATAATTTCAATGAATATATGTGATATTAATGAAATTATTATTATATTAATGAAATATTTATCATAATTATCATATAATATAACATTCTATTTTTTACCTTTCCACTCACTAAATAATTATAATATTGTTTGTGCGTAAATGTAGACTACCACCTCCACGAAGCGATGTGATTATTTTTTCACCACCACATAAGGTGGATATAATATATAAATGTATTTTAAAAATTAATATTATATTTATGATATTATTATCATTCTCTGACGATAAAATAACAGACACCATATTTCCATAAATATCATTTAAAAATTGAAATGTTGATCATGAGTACGTATGACCTACCATCACCATGATTGTAACATAGTACATTTTTCATTAACAATTTTCTTGGATGAATATAAAATTATAATTAATTTACTAAAATTATTATTATTTCATTATTATTTTTCTAAAGATTATGGAATAATGACCTCTTTTACCTCATTCTACACACTGAAGCCGTTTTGAAATAATGAATCGAACCTCTTCAAAACACACGGTGTAGACATAAATGATTCAGTATTTAAATATGTCATTATAATAAATATAATAAATTATTTATGTATAACATATTAAACTAGTAAAATATTATTAATAAGACAAAAAAATTATATGATTATTATCAGGATTAAAAGGACATACATGGAATGTTTGAACTCAAGGTAAGTGGATTCATCACAATTTTCCTTCATTGAGGAATATTTAAATGTTATGCACCTAATTTAATTTATATGGTGAATATACTAAAAATATTAAATTTTATATCATTAATCCTTTATATAACCTGGTTTTTATGTTTTAATTTAAATTATTTAATAAAAGTGAATTTAACATGATAGTTACCATGTGATTAAAAATTACATAACTCGATTTATTTTTACTAGGTAAAATTACTTCTTCATTGTATTTTATATTTTAATGTTATATATGTAATTAATTTTTATTATATAATTTTTTATACCCACATGTTTTTTTATTTCAATTTGATTAAAATAACCATTTAATTGATTAATTGTTACAATAATGTTTTGATAATTGTTATGGTTTCTCTTCAAAAAATCTCTTCTTTGGAAAAAATGTTAGGTTATAAACTTATCTTCTTTTATGAGGTGTATCTAATACCCATTTTAAATTTTATATAATTAATATCCTAATATAAATGATATTTACTATTCATATAATGTTATTCCTTCATGAGACTTAGAATTTAGGATTCCCTAAAGTAGAAAAGTCATTATGATATAGTCTCCTTTATTTTCAGGATTGTTTATATTTAATGTTATTTGGGAGTAAATAATATGATATTTTTTATTAAAAAACAGCACATTTATTTTTCTATGGTTATTCATGAATTTTTAATGTAATAGTTTCATTTTTATCTCTTTCTAACATAAATAAATTTATGAATTTTTTTAAGAAAAATTGTCTTCATTTCTCTCTTTGTTTGAAAATACATTTTATTGCAAATCCATTTTTTCTAAAAATTAAATAAATATCATTTTTAATATTATTCTAACATATTTAAAATAAAGTTTTACCCATTTTGGGATTTTAAAAAAAATGGAATCTTCCATAAATTTTCCCAAAAAATGTACCTTTAGATATCTCATACAAAAATGTGAAAGAAGTTATTAGTTTAACATGAACTGCCTAAATGCTATTTTCCATCATCATTACCACTCTATTTTTAAATATTACTTTTTATGTTTCAATAGTTATTTTCAAATAAAATTATTTATACAATGTTTTAGAATTTTTTAGATTTTAGATATTTGTTTTAAAATTGGAACTGATATTTTCATTAAGAAATGTTCCATCTGATCATTCAAAATAATTTTCCATCAAAGATGGAATCCTTTAACATTACTCAATGTGAAAATTTTATTTTCCATAAGAATGTTTTTAATGATATTTTAGTGGTATTTCCTTTCAAAAAACTTAATCAACCCCTGAAATTACAAATTCTCTAGTATCATATATTTAAATGATACCATAATTAATTATTTTCTTTGTGGATTGTAATTATTTAAATATATTCTCATAGAGGCAATTTTTTCCATGGGTTAATCCTATTTTCAAAGAAAGAATTATCATTTTAGGATTTTTTTTGATGAAATTAATGCTCTATTTACATTATTAATTTTGTAGTTATTTGAATTTGTTTATACAATGGGATGATCCCTATTATAGTACACGGGTTAACCCTATATAACAGAGATTATGGGTATGCACTAATAACACAAGGTGAGCCCAATATAGTTTATATAAAGGGTGTACCCAAATTAAACTCCAATGAATTGGGTAATTGTAATGGATTTTTTCCATAGGGCTATTCAAATTTAAAAGGGTTCTGTAAGGGTTCATAAAGATAATATTCCAAGATACCAACACATTTTCATTACACTTTATATTGGTGTTAAATGATTCCTTTGATCAAGATTTAAATCACATGGATCATGATTTTTGATACTTTTGTATCTTGACTTTGATGAATATTTATTATATATTTCATTATTGATGATGCAGGTATTTATGGGCCTGGATATTCTCATGTAATTATCATGCACTTTGATTAAGTGGCTATACCATTTTTCTTTTCTTATTCCCATTGATGACATTAAATTTTTAATTCTCATTATTACTATTTCTGAGAATTTTAGCACACCCTTCTTATAATTACTATTCCACGGGTTTTTAATTTTGACAATTTAATATTTGGTGTCTAGAAAAAATTATAGCATGATAAAGATTTTGGGAGATATTGATGTTTTAATATGGAATTTTAAAAGATGGTTATAGTGGAAAAAATACTCCCTTGAATCCATGGGTTTTATTTATGTATGAGTTTTTATAATTATCTAAAACAATATACCTTAATTGTCCTTTATTATGTAATTGATCCAATATTTCATTTTTATATTATATGTTTTGGATGTACAAATAAGGTCACCTTTATCCGTATCAATGCCAAAAATGTAAGGATTATGTTTTTAGAATCAAATTTGGGATTGTAGGTTCAGGGGTGTTATAATAGTAGAATAACATGTGGTCAAAAAAATTAATATAAACATTAGTGTTAGATAAATAACTATGTCATGTAAAAAATTATGTAAGACATAGTATCATATCAAATATATTATTTTGTTATTTAGATATGATAATGTTAATTATTTATGTATAATCTATTAACATAAATCCATTATGTTTAAAGAGTTTTAATTAATAAATAATATTTATCATGTTGAATTTTTCCTAATAGTTTTTAATAAATTAATGTTTTAAATTTAAAATTATGCATCATGTAAATAGTTTTTTATTAAAACATAAAATATAGTAAGTAATCATTTATTATATTATATATATAATTGAATGTTATTTTTTATAGAGCATTAATATAATGCAAATGTGAATTCTGAAAAAATTATATGTAAGTTAAATTTTCTTCCATCCCCATAATTTTAAAACCGTGATTATTATTGTTCATTATTTTTAAAATTTGTGTCCACTATAAAATATATTTTATTATATATGTTTCTGTCCATTGAAATTTTTTTAACACAAAAAATTTGATATTAATATAATATATGTTATATTTATTAATCATTATTTACATAAAATAAACTCATTAGCAATAGATAAGAGTTCGTATTCCATTATAAAAATTAGAGAATATTGAGTGAATGAAGTTGATTTAATCCATTAATTTAAATATTATTATACACTAAAGAACATAACATAGACTACATTATGGAATATATTACACTTACATGAAACTTATGGCATGTATATCATGTTGGAATATTTTTTCCCTAAAGTGGTGGGAAATATTTGGAATTTATCACCTATTTTATTTTTTTCAATTTTAGTTGGCATGAATATGTTAAAAAACATTTGATGATTCTATGAAGGAGTTAATATTAGTTATGTAGTTAATTTAAATACTAAAAAACTAATTATACCATAAATAAAAAAATTAAAAAGTATTTTAGTGAATGTTTTAATGATAACATTTATAAAACATTTATAAGTATGATGATTTATACATGGAGGACCATTGAGTCTTATAAATGAATGTTTTTTCCATGAAAGAATCTCTAAAATATTGACAATTCTCAGAAAAATATATTTATTTATTTACCTTATTTTGAATATTTTAAATAATTCAATGTATATTATAAAAAATTATATTATAGTGTAATAATTGATTCCCTTTTCTTTTAATACCATTAGATATAGGATTATAACCGATACCACTAAGTGATCTCCTTAAACTAAATGAGAAGAAAATGTTTCATCTTTCTAGAAAAATTGGGTGTCTTATTTATTTATTTTAATTTATTAATATAAAAATTTAAGGGTGGACCTTTTGGAATATGGGTTTTATTTATTATTAGAAATACTTTATGGATATTTATATACTAAAAATACATTTACATACAGCACAAAAAAATTGTTTCATAAATTATTGAAAATTTTAAAAATAAAAAAATCATAGTAATAAGGTACGGATGATGGAGTTTCTTTAATTTGGATTAAATTTTTTAACAGTCATAATTCATGTATATTTCCGATCATATATATTAAACAAGCTTTGATGATGTAACCTTAGGTGTTATCAATTTTTATCATGGTTGCTAATGCTAATAAAATTGTTTTTTCTTACCAAATATTAAAACTATAAAAATATATTATATGAAATTTAAATGTTATGTCCACTAAGGACACAATAAGAAAAAAATTATTTATTTCAATAATTGTTAAATCTAATTAAAGTATGAAAAATTTAAATTCTGAATATATCTATTAACTTTAATTTTTATAAGACTATTTATAAATCAAAAAATAAAAAATAAATTGAGAAGGATAGTTTTTCATAAATAGTTATCATCCCATTCATTCATAAATTTTTTTATTTAATTTATTTTAATTATGTATTTTATAATTGATCATAATATGTTTAAATGAACAAATATTACTTAGGTTAGTTCAATTCCATTGTTTGTGTTCCAATTTAAAGAAATCTCATTAATGTTTGAATTAACAATATAGATTGTAGTAATATTTATTCAAGATAAGGATATATTTTAAGACCCCATAATAATAAAGGGTTTCAAGGAAAGTGATATGAATCTTTTTAACAAGGTATGAATTAATTTTTGGGAGCCAAACTAATTAGAACTAAACAGTTAAGCGTTCATGTCATGGATCTATGATCTAGATGGGTGACCTCCTGGGATGTTTTTCGGGGTATTCAGGAGTAAGGAAAAAGAACACTAATAAAACAAGTGTTGACTTAGGGGGAAATTATTTAGTCTAATGATCTATTCAAACATGTGTATGGGCCCCATGTAGGGGAACACATGTTTTCAGGGCAACTGGTGGTTCTAGGAAATTTATAATAGGATGGCCATGTTAAGGAACGATGTTTGTGTAATCAGTGGGGAATAGTTTTAACATTGGTGTATGAGGCGGAACCCAGTCAGAAGTGAGGTGGCATATCCTAGGTTGATATGTAGGGTCCAAAACGAGGTCATTATGCTCTAATGTGAGTTTGGGTGAATGTAACACCCTATAATGATAAAGGGTTAAAAGAGTAGATGGTACAACTCATGTCAACAAGGTGCACACTGGAAGAACAAGTGTTTTTCTATGGGTTAAATCATTAGTTTGATAATTTGTTTAGGTGTGTGGGTGGGACCCAGGTAGGGGACCACATGTCTGTGTGGAGAATGGTGGTTCATGGATTCCCATGATATGATAACCATATTAAGGTGGGGTTTTTGTTCTATCAGATGGGTTCAGTTGTTACATACAGATATATCCAGTCAATGTGTATTGTTAATAATGAGTTTGATATAATATATCGGACTATAGAAATATAAATATAAATAATTCGATGGTGTTTAAATCATATAAATAAAATGATAATGGAAGAATTTTTGGATGGTTTTAATAATAACTAGTTGGAAAGTCTCATAGAGAATCCCCTATATGTAAAAATTGACTGTGTTATTTGGCATCGAATATGAAAAAGTATTGATTAATCTAAGAGAATTTTTTCAAAAATTTTGGATAAGGAATGTATTCTATGTACATAAATCAAAATTTTTTAGTGAGTTTGAATCAATATAGATGAATGACATAAGAATATGGTTAAGAAAACGAAAATCCATTAATGGCGTGTTAACCTTAATAGATGATGGTTTTAATGTTAATAATTCTTTGTTGAATTTTTGTAAAGCCCGAGATGGCTTAGAGTGGGTATGAGGATGCTCATAATTCATTTATTATATGTCATTATATTTAGAGTTTTATTGTATTATATGAATTTAGTGACATCCTATGGATTTGTAACATATGACTTCAATAGAGGTTCTTGAATTGATCATATGTATTTGAGTTCGAGCGTGTGAATTCATCATATGACTTTGAGATAAGTCATAAGATTTCAATTTTAGGTTCAGTCAGCCAATTTCATAAAGATCAGTTAAGAATTGTGTTATGTGTTAAGGTTATAAATTAAAAGAAAGGCATATGTTATGGTACAATGGATTGCACTCCCTATAAAAAGGTAAAATTAAACACCAAAAGATTGATAAATGTAGTAAGTACCCATGTAAATTTTATCAAAGAGGAAAATAAAAAACACATGGGTGGTATAGAATCTAAATAAATGTAATAATCTATGAATTTTTTATATAGTTATCCTTAAATAAATTTTATTTCATTGAATTTCGGCTTTAAATACAACCCCGAGTTTAAACGAATCACAATATTCTATTGAAATATTATTATTTAATGTGATATTAATAAAATAGAAATTAAATTTGTGGGTAAGAATAGGGATATATATATTATTAAAAATATTTTTTTTCCATATTTATTAAACAAATAAATTTGTAATTAAATGATTGGAAATGAAAATATAAGCGTTTGAAGGTAAAAAAAGAATTTTTTGAAAAACAATTTTTATGTGCACAATGTGTTTTTATAAATTATATTAGACTTTATTTAAGAGTTATTTTAATCTTTCAAATGATTATATATTCAATAAAATGATTTATTATTAATCTAATGGTTTCTATTAGGCATATAATAAGAATAAAACCATTTTTAAGTTTAAATATCCATGTTTCTAAAAACAAACACACTGAACACATATTATAGTATAAATTTTTTACAATTATAGTAATTGAATCATGATAATTGATCCAATACATGGAATTAGGATATTCCAATTTGGTTAAAAGGTCCTTTTATTTTTTACCAATTTGAATAGTAACATTGTTAAATGTTTGTCACCTCGATAAAGATAGTATGGGTAAAATAGAGATAAAACAATAGGATTTGAATTTAGAATTTCTCCAACACATTCCTTTATTTAAATAAATTGTATTAAGTTGACCATAGATATCACAAATTTGAATATATGTCAGGTTTGTGAAATTTCCATTAATAATAAAATTTATATTATTTTAAGTAAGGAAAATTCCTAAATGGAACATTCTTGACCTTCATATCTATAAATTTTTTACATAAGGATAAAAAGAAGATAGTATAGTTTCATTAGAATGATGAATTAATTTTTTTAATCATGTTAATTTATTTTATAGTTTTAGAGATATAATAACAACCTTAAATTCTTACCCAATGCTAACACAGTTCTTTTGAAAAAAAGTAGGAAAAACATGAAAATGATATTAAAAACATATAATGTAATATTTCATGGGTGATTTATAGCTCCACAAAAATTTTATAGCAAAATTTAAATATTTGGGATGAGTGAAATATTTATTTTTAAATTCCACTTATATCTTGATTACATTAAAGTCAAATTAAGTTATCAGTGTCAATGATATTGATGATATTTTTTGAAAATTTATATTTAATGAAATTATTTAAAAATCATAAAAATATTGAAATATCATAAGTATGATGATAAATAGACAAAAATTTAATCTATTTTCCAGTAAGTTTCCAATTATCTCCTTATAAGTAAAATTATAGCCCTTTATGATTGAAAAAGTCGGTACCACAGTTAAAATCAAAATTGGTTAACTAAGCGGTTAAACCAAATGATAAAGTTAAAATTGACACCAATGTCTATTTAAATTTTATTGTATTATTTTATTTATACCATATAATATTTTTTATGTATTTTTTTAAAATTTATAATTGATAAATTCATTACTTATATTTAAATCATTTATGTACTTCAAAGTGTTTACTTTCCATTTGTTACAAAAAGAAACCCCTTATATCTTTTATTTACACATATTTGAGCAATATATTTCAATAGAACCCTATTAAATTATCTTTAAAACTTACATATCAATGAATTATGGGTTATTATATTGTTTAAATTCAACTGCACATGTCCTTAAGAAAGTATTATAAAGAGGCATACATAATAATAAGTAAACTTCTTACCTAAATTCTTTCAATTTATTTTTTCTTATTCCTCAATTAAATCTATTATTTTACTCATAAAATAAAAAATAGAGTATCCTACATATAAATAAATGTTAATATGAACATGTAACTTCCAATATACAACTTATATTCCATCAAATGGCAAGTTAAAGTATCACTAATACGTATGTGTAGACTATCGCTTCCATATAGTGTTACATTTAATTTTCCATCACTGTATTTAATGTAATATTATTATGATGGATTTAATATTTTAAAAAATAATTATGAGATAATTATCCTCTAGAATAATTTTTTCTTATCAATCTTTTTACCTTCCAATCCTTTGGGAAACGGTAACGCCGCTCAAGTGTACATGTGAACTACCCCATCCACCAAGCGACATGAATTATTTTTCATTTCCATGTGACTTGTATTATAATAATAATATATTTAATTAAAAAATATGAAATAATAATGAATCTATAATTAGGAAGTACTAACAACCTTTATTTCATTTGATTCGTCGAAACATGAATGAAAAGTTCATGCGAACATATAGACTACCATCTATATGAATGATGTTATTCAATTATCCATCTCTATATTTTATGAATTAGTATAAATAGCTACATAATTAATAAATATGATCTTTATAACATTGTTAATATTATGTATATGATATAACCATGAACAAATTACAAGTATCATAACTACTAAACAAGAATTCTCATGAGAAAAAACATTTAACATATTGAGATGATGATTTTAATAAATATTTTTTAATAAATGTGTCTTGAAATGTTATATGTGTATCATATATTATTTTATAATTATTTAAATGAAATTTTAATAATGAAAAATAAATTCAAATTTATTATACATGATTTTATAGTCCATTATATAAATTTAAAATCATCAGAATGGATTTATGTTATAACGTCATTATTTATCAAAATTGGTTATAAATAATTTTTCCATGATGATTTTTTTGATAAAACACTATAAAACCTCATAAAGTTTTCTATAATATGGTTATTTATAGAGATTACAAGTTTTCCTTCCATTTTCCTCTCTTTGATTTCATAATAGTCTAAAATAAATATTTTTAAGTAAATTTGAATGTATTTATCTATGCAGTTGAAAATATTATTTATTTCAAGTCAATGATTACTAAATAAGTTTTAAATAATTTTATTATAATTATATAATGGATGTATAAATTATATTTCACTTATGTTTTAATTGTAAAAATTATTTTTTTAAAAATGAATCTTCTTTTAGTTCTCAAAATGATGCACTTTTTTATTTTTATGAAAAATATAATTGGAATATATGTTTTAGTGTATAAGGAATGAATATAATTTCCCATATTGATGGATTATAAATGATTTTAATAATAATATACATGTTTAAAATGTTATTGTTAATGAAAATGTTTACCTTAATATTTGGTAACATATTATATTTGGAATAAATGATTTCAAATATAAAAGAATATTTTTCTCAATAAATGTTCGCATGATATTTTAATGGAAATTTTAAATTATGAAAGCATACATTAATGATACATATGATATACTAGGGATATTATCCCATTATATTATCAAAATTCATTATTTGGATAGCTTATGGTTATGATTGAAGGATGATTTTATAAAATCTGCTTCATTTTCATGGGATAATTAAGTTATATAAAACTTTTATTAAAACTATTTATTTTCCATCGATTATTCTATAATGCTATGATGGATTTATTGTGGAACATGTTTCTTTTAAAAATTTTATTATATAATAAAATGAATAATTTTTTATGATTTTTTTGTTTCCATGGGTTATGTTGTGATGAAATGATGAATTGTTTATGAAAATAATTTCCTTTCAACATTTTATGATCTGATGAATGTTTGATGATATTATGGAACTGACATGAATGATTTTAATTATTTGAAATGTTATCCTAGAATTATATATCAACCAATGAATCAGGTAAAGAAGGATATATCAAGTGATATTAAGGACCAGAATGGTGAGTGAACCCAGTTCTGTAAAGGATGTTTTGTACTATGATAGTCTTGGGAGTGAAACTTGTAATGACCTAGAAAATTCAAGGACATTTTTTTCATAAATTATTTGAAATTTTACGAGCCCTCAGTTTCTCACGATGCCTGATTCCAAGGCCCGGTGTGCCCGGAATCAATTTCTAATGTTTTGTTCGGGTATGTTCAGTAAACGTATGTGCAAGTTTTTCTATCTTTTAAACTGGTGCTCAGAATTGAAATATGAGGACACCAATGAACTCACAGTGTTGGTATTTTCTTAAGGAGACCTTTACCACAGTTGCGTTTTATCGGGAGGAGAAGTTAATTTTTGGGGATTGTTAACAAATTAACAATTATGTGTGACATAATTTTTAGGTGGTGGTAAAATCCACCAAAGGGAAGTTGGGAGTGGGGCCACCCCCCCCCCCCCACATAACTTCCCATAGGAGGATAATGTGTTGTGGGGCCCTCATGAACATCAACTCTTCAACTCCCCCTTGAAACCCTTGGAATCCTCCATTGATGAGGGTTTAACCCTCCACCTTCCACCTCCCTTATAAATTTTGAAAACCCTCCACCTCCCACTTTCTCTCATTAATTCTCCAACACCATTAATTAATTAATTGAGCTCCAAAATTAATTAATTAATTTTAGTGTTTTAAATATTTTGAATCTATTTTTCCAACATTAAAAGAAGGCATTAAATTCTTTTAATTTGGTTGGCATAATCTAGGTTGGGAGAACTAAGGAGAGAAGGAGATCTTTTGGAGGACTTCACCCTCTCCAACAATGAAAACGAGGAATAATATCCTCTCGACGAAGAAAATCTCCTCCACTTCTCCAATCGGGGCAAGAACGTGAGGCGACACCCACAAGGAACGTCCGTCATCCTTCCTCTTCCTCCATGTTAAGGGAGAAGACGCCGCCTGTGAAGAACATCGCCATCAACGACGCTTCCTCCTCAGATGCACCTTGACGTCAACGAATCGATGTCGTCTCCAACAAACGAACTTTGAATCAAGGTAGGGGGTTTTGTATAATTTTAATTGAATATAATTATACCCTCGTTCTTGATAAATGCTATGGTTCTTCTTTGGCCTATTTTTATCACCTAAGGTGGAGGGAGTGGGCTGAAAAAACATGGCCCAACGACCCTCCGTTGTTTCTTTATTATTTGGGCAACATCGACCAAAGTCGACGGCGACCGGAGGCGATGGTGACCGGGGGCGACGGCCGCGTGCCGACCACATGGAAGAAAATTGCAGCCAACAACCGCGGGCCACTCGGGATGAAGAACCGGTCGGCTACTGCCGGCCGGATTGGTGGATCGCGGAACCTGTAGGTGCTGCGCGGAGGAGGTACGGACCGCATCCATGGGCCTCTAGGCTGGGAAAACAGGCCGGCTACAGCCGGCCGATCAGGAGATTCATGGCGCCCGCAGTCGTCGCGCCGCGAAGGAACCGCGGGCCGCAATTGCGGGCCGCTCGCTGGAGAACAGGTCGGCTGCCTGCCGGACGGGCTGATTAAGTCGCAATGCCTCTTGGCACAGTGTGGTAAGAACAGTGGCCCACTCGGGCCCGATAGAACCGGACGGATTCGGCCGGCCGGGCAGGGAGAGGCGGCACCGCTCGGCGCCGCCGGGCGAACTGGACAGGCCCGCTCCGCGGGCCGGGTCCGCAGGTGGGTCATGCCCCACCGAGTCGGGCGACCACCAAGCCGGTTCGGACACGCCAAACCAGTATGGTCTGACCCCCAGTCGGGTCGGACCTGCCGAACCAGGTCGGCCCGACCCGCCAGCACACATGGCTTGACGGGCTGCGCCCGTTTCGCTTAAACGTGAATAACTTCTAGACCACGTGTCTGGTCGATGTGCCATCTACATCACTAGGAACCTTGCAACAAGGCAGTCCTTTTGTGTCACTCTTAGTGAGTTTTTTATGACTTTGGAAAATGTCTGGGTGTGGATCGAGCATAAATGCAACTGGGCCCCTAAAACAGAAAAGCCAATAATTCTCAGATCGGGCGTCCGATTGATGCACCGTGTGTCGTGTTGGGATTATTTTGATGAGAAGGAAATTAAGGATACATCAAATCAGGACTTAGTTGATGTATCAATTCTTGACTCGAGGAACGGACCCTCCCAGAATCGAGCGTGATGTGTGCGGGAACCCTAGAGCTGGTTGCGATGACTTTTGTACCGGAATCCTGTGTGGGTTTGATAGTGAAGAATATTGTACTGGAATCATCTGTGGGTTCGACAACATCAACTATTATACTGGAATCCTGTGTGGGTTTGACAGTTCTGATTTATTTTTTTTATCCTGTGTGGGTCCGACAGAATAGGTGGACAGTATCTTGTTTGGGTTCGACAGCTCAGACGAATCATATTCAGTCCTATATCCTATGTGGGTCCAACGGCTTAGTTGGTCCTGTATCATGTGTGGGTCTGATAGCTTAGATGATCCATTGGCTACATCTGACTATCTAATCTCACTACTATTGTAGCATACCTGTGTGAGATGATACATGTCTTTCAACCATTATCATTGTGGTGATTGACTTTACTTCCTGTGTGGACTGGGTTGTGCATGAGCTTGGGAGTTGGAGACGAATTGTGATTGGTAACTTAGGTATATGTATGGGCATATACCAAATTATTGTTGGTTGATAATTCGTGATTGTATCTTTCTTATTTTGTTTATCCTTAGTGGATATTGTGAGACCTTACGGGTCTCGGGGTCCCTACTGAGTATCATTATACTCACCCCTGCACGGGCTATGCCTGCACCTCATTGTGTTGGATGCAGACGACTGACAGCGCTGACGGTGTCCGAGAGCACCACGACTGGACGGTACCCGGAGGTGGAACTTGCGACGAGTCGGCACACAGAAGAGACTGATGGACGTGAGTGATGAGGTGGCCATCTCTACCTACCCTTCAGGTAGGAATCCATGGAGGATGATCCAGGAGCTTTTCTTTACTTTCAGTTGTTTTTCCCTTTTTACTTGTACTTGTTGTTCAGTTGGGTTTGTATACTGGCCCATTTACTTTCCAGCACAATCTTTTGTATTCAGATTTTCTTATTTTTTACTTCCTATTGTATACTCTGTTGTGTTTTTTTACTCATATAAAGGCAATGCCTTCCCAGCTTAGGGATTTATGCCTTTGGTGCTAGTCGCCAGCCCCTGGCCTATGGAAGGCGGGCTTGGAGTAGTCACGGCACTAGCCCAGAGGACGGGTCGTGACAAATTGGTATTAGAGGAGTCGATTCTACTGCAGAACTTAAACTCTGATTTTTTTAACGGAAATAGTGTTAAGTGTTTTTGTTGTGGTTATCATTTTAGGTAAATCGGTGTTGGTGCGGCAACCGACGTATCCATACACTAGGACTCTGACTTCTGATCTCTAACTCAGTGCATGAAAACACTGATTGTGTGTGTGTTTCCTTTGAAAAAGTTTTCTTTGTGATTACTTTGTGTCAACTCACCAGGTATACCGTTTTGATCGTGTCACACCTGCGTTTTTTCAGGATGGCCCCATGATAGCAGCCAACTAGGGTTCTGAGTTACCTATGAGATGGTAGCCCACCGAGCAACAAGGCCTCGGTGCCGGGCCCCACCACAGTGGAGGCACCAGAGATACCACTACTCGCTGGGCCACCGATACCACCAGCCCTAGCAGGAGAGAGTGAACACAACCTGAGTGTGTTGCATGAGTTCCAGCAATAGAGGTCGCCCAGGTTTCGAGGAGAGATGGACCCACAGGTAGCTGAGGATTGGTTGGAGGATATCGTGAGAGTTTTCAGATTGGTATGGACACCAGCCGAACTTATGGGGATCCTTGTCACGTCTCCTCTGCATGCAGCATCAGGTAGATGGTGGATCCATATGATTTAGGTGCATGATGAGGCATCACTACTCTGGGTAGACTTTGAGAGCGTGTTCTGGGCGAAGTTTATTCCAGCCACCCTTTGTGCGGTGTGAATTCAAGAGTTACTACATCTGTAACAGAGCAGCATGACAGTAGCTTAGTACTCAGTGAGGTTCACCGACCTCTCACGCTATTCCACGGATATACTGCAGGACCCGTTCTTTAGGGCCTGGACCTTTGAGCAGGGACTCAGGCATGAGAGAAGGTCTTCGACGATTCCCCTCAGTATTCCGACGCAGGCAGGGGTACTGGAGCGAGCCCTACTAGTGGAGAGTTTTCTCGCTGAACAGTTACCAGCAGCGAGACCCACCACAGGATGACACATAGAGGTGTCTTCTACATTCGGAAGTAGACTGATGTCGCATAGGTCCAAGTAGTCTAGGAAATCAGGTGGGCGATCCTAGTATACAGGTTTGGTTGTGCAGGGAACATGAGTCAGAGTCAGCAATATGAGGAGCAGGTAGTTCTATGCATGTGGTGGGCAGGGCCACATGGCTCCTGACTGCCCGACCCACCATGCAGATGAGCAGTAGACAGTAGAGGTACCTCCCAAGAAGAGGCAGAGGTTCAACCGTGGTGGTCTTCTAGGAGCAGGCAGACATGGAAAAGGCGATGGCCGAGCAGCATGTGGTGGAAGATGTTTTGAGGCTCTACCACCACCACCACCAGGAGGTCCACCCTGACCATAGAGAGCTGGCGGACAGAGGTGGGCACAGCTCCAGGCAGTCGAGGCCTACAACCACGGCGCACCAGAGATGATTCGAGGTACTACCTGTGTCTACTCCACCCTTGCTGTAGTACTTATAAACACAGGTGTGAGTCACTCTTTCATTTCCCCTACCCTTGTTCGAAGCTCATAGATTCTGACAGAGTCGTTGGATCGATCCTTACGATTAGAGACTCCTACGGGAGTAGACTCGATGATTACGCACTAGTGCCGGAAGTGTGAGATTACTCTAGGAGGTGAGAGCTTCGGTTGGGATATTCTTGTAGAGGCATCGAGGCCTTACAACATCACCTTGGGTATAGACTGGTTATCTACAGTCCATGCTTAGATCAATTGTATTAGGAACAAAGTGTGGTTTGTCCGCACAGATGGGACCAGGTTCACCTTCACAGGTGAGAAGGGAGCCTTTGCAGCGCAGGATGGACTTACGCAGAGGAGGGGGAAGCCAACCACACATCAGTTGGCTAGTCTCATCCTCAGAGCGGTTGATGTGCAGAGTCCTAGTTTTCCTATTGTGGTGGATCAGTACACGGATGTTTTCCCTGAAGACGTTCCAGGACTACCTCCTCACAGAGAGGTAGAATTCTACATTGACCTATACCCCAGGATATCACCGATATCCACTCTAACATATCGGATTTCTCCTGCCGAGTTTCATGAGCTGCAGGTACAACCGGGGGAATTAAAGGGGAAGGGATTTATCTGACCCAGAGTTTCACCATGGGCATCACCAATTTTGTTTTCCAAGAAGGCATATGGGATATTGAGACTTTGTGTTGACTACCGTCACCTGAATCAAGTGATCATGAAGAACAAGTACCCACTCCCAAGGATTAAAGACCTCTTTGATCAGCTCAAGGGAGCACGATGCCTATCGATGATAGGCCTCAGGTCAGGCTATCACTAGCTCAGAGTTCGAGATAAGGATGTGCAGAAGATGATCTTCAGGTGTCAGTATGGCCACTATGAGTTCTTGGTTATGCACTTTGGCGTAACCAATGCTCCAGCAATTTTCATGAGTCTCATTAACAGGATTTTACGGCCTTTCCTCGATCGATTTTTCATAGTCTTCATCAACGACATACAGATTTACTCGACTACTGAGGAGGAGCACACCTACCATTTGCGGGTGGTAATGGATACACACCGAGAGAACCAACTTTATGGTAAGCTCTCAATGTTCCAAATCTGTATTCGAGAGGTTCACTTTTTGGGACACGTCATCTCAGAGGATGGAGTTGCAGTGGATCTAGCAATGATCGAGGCAGTACTTACTTAGGAGCCACCCAGGAGTGTGATGGAGGTGCGGATTTTTCTAAGACTGGCTGGGTACTATCGGAGATTTGTGCCAGACTATTCCAGAGTTTCAGCATCACCTTTAGCATTGACAAAGAAGGAGCAAACCTTCATGTGTTCAGAGAGATGCCACCAGAGCTCTCAGGATCTGATGTAGAGGTTGACCAGTGCGCCCATCCGGAGGCTATTGGAGGAGGGCGTTGGGTAAGTAGTTTACTGCGATGCATCAGGGACCGGACTCGGGTGTGTCCTGATGTAGGAGCGAGCGGTGATCGTGTATGGTTCATGGTAGTTGAGACAACATGAGCAGAACTACGCTACCCATGACCTGGAGATAACAGTAGTGGTCTTCTCCTTGAAGATGCGGTGGCACTATCTGATGGGCGAGTGTTTTACAGTCTACTCTGACCACCAGAGTCTCAGGTATATCTTCTAACAGAAGGACCTGAACCTGAGACAGCGGCGATGGATTAAGTTCCTCTAGGACTATGACTTTGAGATAGTCTATAATCCTAGGTAGGGGAACGTTATAGCAGATTCTATCAGTAGGAGATCGGGCATTCAGCTCCTAGGAGAGGTGACATAGCTACTAGCCGCGTTGCAGATATCCTTTGTGGATAGAGATGGATCAGCCTTTCTACAGTCTCTCACAGTCACTCATCCACTTCTTCAGCAAGTCATAGAGGCGTAGTGTGGGGACGTTTACTGTGAGGCGCGACGTGCTCAGATATCATCAACGCAGGCACCTAATGGGTTTTCTGAAGGTGGGGAGCAAGTCCTCCTCTTCAGAGGATGTACCATGGTACCAGTTTCACTACAGGATGAGGTATTGAGGGAGTTCCACACTTACCCTCTTGCGGTACATCCTGGAGTGGCAAAGATGTATCAGGACCTTAGACGATAGCACTGGTTTCCAGGTATGAAGAAAGCAGTAGCAGAGTTTTTCTATCGATGCCTCACTTTTCAGCATGTGAAGGTGGAGCACTAGGTTCCAACAGTCTTGGTTCAGCCCTTAGAGGTTCCAGAGTGGAAGTGGGATGGGATATCCATGGATTTCGTGATGGGAATTCCACGTACATCCAGAGGACACGACTCTATCTGGGTGATTTTCAACCGACTCACCATGTCGGCCCACTTCCAACCGATCAGAGAGCAGGGCTCAGTAGAGAGCTTCGGACGCCTCTACGTTCAGTAGATCATATGGATTCATTATGTGACATCGACTATCATCTCCAATGGAGATGCTCGTTTTACTTCCCAGCTATAGAAGGGGTTACATGAGGCTTTTGGTATGCACCTTCACTTGAGCACTACCTTCCATCCACAGATGGATGGTCAGACTGATAGGACCATTCAGACTCTCGAGAACATGCTCCATGCATGTTTCCTTGACTTTGGTCGCAGCTAGGAGGATCACTTACCCTTGGTGAAGTTTGCGTAAAACAACAGCGACCACTCCACCATCCGGATGGCACATTACGAGGAACTGTACGGCCGACCTTGCAGATCACCTCTATGCCAGACTGACCCAGGGGAGTCAGCACTTGTAGGACCAAAGATGGTGTAGGCTATGATGGAGAAGGTATAGATCATCTAGGTGTAGATGAAGACTGGACAGAGCAGACAGTTGTCCTATGCTGATAGGAGACGGAGACCACTGGAGTTTGAGGATGGTGACCACGTCTTCCTACGGGTCTCACCTCGACGAGTTCTACGGAGATTTGGCTGAGGCGGAAAGTTATCTCTGTGTTTCATTGGACCGTTCCAGGTCCTCAGTAGAGTAGGCGAGGTGGCTTACTTCTTGGATCTTCCACCTCAGTTACACTGGGTGCATAACGTCTTCCATGTATCTCAACTGAGGAGATACGTGCACAACCCATCACACATCATCGACTAGGGGGAGATGGATGTCGATGACGGTGCAAATTTCACAGAGGCCCCAGTTGAGATTGAGGATCGACAGGAGTGGGTCCAGTGTGGATGGTCGATTGCTCTAGTATGCGTTCGCTGGCTGCACGGGAACCTGCAAGAGAGCACATGGGAGCGGGAGGCTCAAATGCGTGCTCAGTACCCCCATTTGTTTCCCTAGTGTTTGTTGTAGCTTTATGGATATGTAAAGCCCTAAGGTGGGGTTAATGTAAATACCCTAAAATTTCAAGGAAATTTTTTTCTTAAATTCATTGGAATTTTACGAGTCCGCAGTTTCTAACATCACCCAATTCCGAGGCCCGGTGTGCCGAAAATCAATTTATGAAGTTTTTTTCGGGTACGTTCAGTAAACGTACATGTGGGTTTTTCTATCTTTTGAACTGGTGCTCGGAATTGAATACTGAGGAAACTGATGAACTCACAGCACCGGTATTCTCTTAAGCATATCTTTACTGCAGTTGCATTTTATCGGGAGGAGAAGTTAATTTTTGGGGTTTGTTAATAAATTAAAAATAATGTGTGAAATAATTTTTAGGTGGTTGTTAAATCCACCAAAGGGAATTTGGGAGTGGGGACACCCCCCCCCCCACATAACCTCCCATGGGAGGATAATGTTTTTTGGGGCCTGCACAAACATCAACTCTTCAACTCCACCTTCAAACCCTTGGAATCCCCCATTGATGAGGGTTAAACCCTCCACCTTCCACCTCCCTTATTAATTTTGAAAACCCTTCACCTCCCACTTTCTCTCATTAATTTGTCAACACAATTAATTAATTAATTGAGCTCTACAATTAATTTACTAATTTTAGTGTTTTAAATCTTTTGAATAGATTTTTCCAAAATTAAAAGAAGGCATTACATTCTTTTAATTTGGTTGGCATAATCCTGGTTGGGAGAACTAAGGAGAGAAGGAGAAATTTTGGAGGACTTCACCCTCTCCAACAAAGAACACGGGGAACAATATCCTCTCGAGAAACAATATCTCCTCCACTTCTTCAACCTAGGCAAGAACATGAGGCGACACCCACAAGGAACATCCATCATCCTTCCTCTTCCTCCACGTCATGGGAGAAGATGCCGCCTGCAAAGAATGTCAACAACAATGACACTTCCTCCTCAGATGCACCTAGCCTTCAAAAAATTGACGCCATCTTCAACAAAAAAACTTCTAAACAAGGTAGGGGTTTTTTATAATTTTAATTGAATAAAATTATACCCTCGTTCTTGATAAACACTATGGTTCATCTTTGGCAGTTTTTTATTGCCTAAAGAGAAGGGCGCAGGCTGAAAAAACATGGCCCTATGACCCGCCGTTGATTCTGGATTATTTTGGAAATTGCGAACGAATTCAGTGGCGACTAGAGGTGGCGGCGACCAGGGGCGGCAGTAGCATGCCGGCCGCGTGGAGGAAAACTGTGGCCCGCAACCGCGGGCCACACGACCTGAAGAAACGGTCGGCTACTGCCGGTTGGGATGGTGGAAAGCGGAACCCACAAGTGTCGTGCGGAGGAGGTGTGACCCGCATCTATGGGCTACTTGGCTGGGCGAACCGGCCGACTATGACTGGCTGGGCTGGAGATTCGCGGCGCCCACAGGTAGAATGCGGTAGAGGAACCGCGGCCCGCAACTACGGGCCGCTCACTGGAGAACCGGCCAACTGCCTGCCAGTCAGGCTGAGGAAGCTGCGGCGCCGCTTGGCATCGCGTGGGGAGAACAGTGGCCCACTGTGCGGGCCACTCGCGCTAGACAGAACCGACCATCTTCGGTCGGCCGAGCAGGGAGTGGGGGCGTCGCTCGGCGAACCGGACCGGCTCGCTCCGTGTGTCGAGTCCGCAGGTGGGCCGCGCCCCACCGGTCCAGGCCGACCCCCCAGCCGTTTTGTACCCGCCAAACCAGGCCGGGATGACCCCCAACTGGGTCGGACCCTCCAAACCAGGTCAGGCCGACCCGCCAGCCCACATGGCATGACGGGATGTGCCTGTTTCTCTTAAATGTGAATACCTTCTAGACCGCGCGTCCGATCAATGAGTCGTCTGCGGCAGTGGGACCCTTGTGATGAGGAGGTCCTTTTGCGTTACTCTTATTGAGTTTTTGAATAATTTGAAAACCAGCCGAGTTTGGATCGAGCGTAAATCCAACTGGGCCCCTGGAATAGAAAATCCAATATCTCTCAGACCGGGCATCCGATTGACGCATCGTCTGTCACGTTGGGTTTCTTTTGATGAGACAGAACTTTGGGATACATAAAATCAGGACTTATTTGATGTATCTATTCTTGACTCGAGGAGAAGACCCTCCTAGAATCGAGCGTGTTATGTGCGGCAACCCTAGAGCTTGCTGGGATGACTTCCGTATCAGAATCCTGTGTGGGTTCGATAGAGAAGACTATTGTACTAGAATCCTTCATGGGTTCGATGATGATGACTACTGTACCGGAATACTGTGTGGGTTCGACATTTCTGATTTCTGTTCCTGTATCATGTGTGGGTCTGACAGAATAGTTTGACTGTATCCTGTGTAGGTTCGACAGCTCAAACGAATCATAGTCGGTCCTGTATCTTGTGTGGGTCCGACGACTTAGCTGGTCCTGTATCCTATGTGGTTCTGATAGATTAGATGAGATAGCCAGTCATGTATCATGTGTGGGTCCGACAGCTAGCTGGTCCTGTATCCTATGTGGGTCCGATAGCTTAGATAATCGAGTGGCTACATCTGATCATCTAATCTCTCTACTATTATAGCATACATGTGTGAGTTGATACATGTCTTTTAACCATTATCATCATGGTGATTGAATTTACTTCTTGTGTGGACTGGGTTGTTCTTGAGCTCCAGAGTTGGAGCCGAATAGTGATTGGTAACTTTGGTATATGTATGTGAATATACCTAAGTAGGGTTGGTTGATACTTCGTGATTGTGTCTTTATTATTTTGTTTATACTTAGTGGATATTGTGAGACCAAGAGTTTCTCTGGGTCCCTACTAAGTGTCATTATACTCACCCCTTCACTGGCTATGCCCAAACCTCATTGTGTTGGATGCAGATGAAGCACATTGCTGACAGATGCCGAGAGCACCATGACTGGATGGTACCCAGAGGAGGACCTTGCGACGAGTCGGCACACGGAGGATACTGAAGGACGTGAGTGATGAGGTGTCCATCTTTACCTACCCTTCAGGTAGGAATCCCTGGAGGACGATCCAGGAGCTGCTCTTTACATTCAGTTGTTTATCCCTTTTTACTTGTACTTTTTGTTCAGTTGGGTTTGTATGCTGGCCCATTTACTTTCCAGCAGACTCTTTTGTATTCAGTTTTACTTAGTGTTTACTTCATGTTTCATACTCTATTGTGTTTGTTTACTCTTATAAATGAAATGCCTTCCCAGCTTAGGTATTTACGCTTTTGGTGCTAGTCGCCAGCCCCTGGCCTATGGAAGGCGGGTTTGGGGTGCTCACGGCACGGGCCCCGAGGACGGGTCGTGACAAAACTGACTAAGGATATAATAAAATGGGGATTAAACCCAATACACTATGATAATAATGGTAGTGATAATTGACTGATGAAATTATTTTCAATGATTATTTATATTTGAAATACTTGTTACTTTGGACAATGATATTCTCTTATAGATCAAATTCTTTAATTCCATCATGATTCATGACTTCTAAACTACTATGATTTATGTCATGAATAAAGATTATGATGTTTGATAACATGGTGCAATTTTTAAATATTTAACTTTGTTATTATACTATTATGATCATGTTATGTTTAAGAGGCTATTTTAACCTCATATATTTAACCTTAATAAATATTTAATCTACACATTCTTATGATTTCTTTCCCTATCAAATGAGGAACAATTTAATGTATGACATGTCTAAGAAGGGTAATAGTTATAAATAACATGGTAGGAGATGATATATATATCTTATTAACTGGTTTTTTATGTGTCCTTGTTTCCAATGATACTAAGCCTATATGATTTTGTTTTGGATTGTAAAGTTAGGTATTGATTATTCCTATATTAAGATGTAATATCTATATACTAAATATAAGAGTCTTTCTAGTTGGTATTAGTTTTAGGTTTGGTTACCTTGGGATACATGGATAAGAAACAATTAGTGGAAACCATATAGATAAGTATAGTTATTAGATAAAATTATAATGTATTGGTAATAATCATGGATGAAATAGGTTAAACGAACGTTTTCATATATAAAAAATATGGTTTCTTGATTTAGACATTCTATAAAGATTTTCCATGATTTTTTGGTTTCCCACTATGAGTATTTTTCCTCACAATATGATTTTTGGTTTTAGTCAATGTATGGAACTCGATGGAACCATGTTAATGATAATTACGATAGAAAATGTAATGATTATCTTCATGAGAAACCATATGTTTTGGGATCTTAAATGAACAATCTTACTATTGTGATTACGCAATATTCTCAAGATATGAATCCAGATGATATTCAAAAAATAAGAGCGAACAATGTTCTAATGAGTCTATCTGAAGGTAACATGAGGATTGTTTTATTGGGTCTGATGATCCACTAGATACTGAGATATGGATCAGTACCATTGAAAAGATATATTTCATTCTCTAATTTTCATAACAGAAAAATTTTATTTTATATATTTATCACTTAAAAGTTATAATAGATCAATGGAGGTATCTTATTTATTTTTTAGGTAAATGGGAAAATTTTTATCCATAATGTGGGATGTGTTTAAGATCACATTTATTAATAAGTATATTCATTGAATTATTTATAGATAAATAGGGAAGGAATCCATTAAGATGAAGAATAAGGATAATTAATCCATTAGTACCTTTGAAGAATATTTTAGAAGACTTGTGAGGTAGAATTATTTTCTAATCATCCAACATTGAAGTAAGAGTGACTGAATATTTAGTGGGTTAAAATCAAGTAACTTTTTGTCGTGGTCGGCAAGAGACTTCAGTATCATTAATGAAATAAATAAATGTGCTATCAAGGTGGTGATAGATGTTATAGTTACCCATCAATATAATGATTTTTATAATTAAATAAATAATTAATTCAAAATAAATTATTAAAAAAATAAGGGAAGAATATGATCTTTCATTTATAATTGATATATGGAAGGAAAACCTAAGGAAATTTTCTTCAGGGAATTGGTAAAAGTTTTTTTGAATGGAGATGATTTTCATTGTGAAATAAAATACCATAATGATGAAGGAAGAGGTTAGATAATTTTGGAATTAAAGAACTAAAAAACGATACACTCACACTCTATTGTTTCCAATGCATGAATTATTTGAATTATCATAACCAGTGATGAACAATGATTGTTAATGGTGATGATAAATGTAAGAAAAATACTAATCCTTTAGAAAAATAATATATCACAAGGTCATTATTATCATTATGGGGAATGGTAATAACAAAGTGAAATGTACACCACCATTCACTTTAGAAGTTCAAATTTCTTATTAGATTATAGATCTACCCACTATTTTATGTCTATTGATATTTTTAAGGGTATCAAATTTACACAAAAATGATTATATGTTTAATTAGTATTGATAAATTCTAATGGTATGATGATCACATATCACATGTAGGATTATTCCCTGATTGAAGTTTGTGGAAATTTGCTTCCTGAAAATATCATTATTCTTCCTCTTGTTTAATTTGATGTTATATTAGGAATGGATTAGAATTCATTAAATTAATATGTCATCAATTTACAAGGAAGGGGAGTCACATTTGATATACATAACCACCCTATGATACTCAACCAATGAATTGATAAATATTAACATTAAAAGGAAATTACATCCATTATATGGGTCTTGATACTTATTCAAAATAATTTTTATCTCAGATAGTTGGTTATAATTTCAACAGCTAAGATATACACATTTTATAACAATTTTTTTAAGTATTTCTTGAATAGTTTTCTTATCTTACTCAAAATCATGATGTTGAGTTTTCAATAGAACTATTACCTTATGATAAATCCATTTCAATGAATCCATATTGAATGAAACCTATTGAGTAGTAGGAATATAAGAACAAAATCTAGAGGAATCATGATAACATATTCATTCATCCAAGGGTGTCACTATGGTGTGCAACTATTTTTTTTTTATAATGATACTTTTCATAGATTGTCAAGAACTAAAGAAGATCATGAATAATAATATGTATATTCTGTCTCATATTGATGTTGTTTTCAATCAATAATGAGGTGATCGATAATTTTCTATGATTTATCTTCAATCTTGACACTATCAGTTTAGGGTAAAAAGGGATGATAGACCTAATACAACCTTTAGTACATGGTATAGATCCAATGAATTTATAGTGAATCCATTTTTGTCTTACGAATTCCCCCTCTATCTTCACGGAGTTATTGAATATTTTTTATAAGTTACGATGATCAGTTTTAAATTGTATTTATAGATAAAACTGTTATATTTTCCTTGATCATATAATAGAATAAAGATCCCTTGATAATTGTTCTGAATAACATAAGGAAGGATAAGTTGTATTAAAATTAAGAAAGTGATAATTTTGGATATTTAAATTTTCATTTTTAGGTCATATAATCTCATTTGAGGTTATATCGGTAGATCCATCAATGAAGGAAGTTATTAAATGTTAGTATAAATAAACCATGGTATCTGATATTAGTATTTTTCTAGTTTTTTTAGATATTTTCAGCACTTTATTGATAATATCTCATGATTTTATAACACACTCACCAAGTTAACTCAAAATGGAGTCAAATTACTTTTAAAAAATTAATATAAATAATATTTCATGTGTTTGAAGAGAATGTTATTTAGTTCCCCTATATTTACATTACCCTGTAGTGGATAAGTGTTTGTGATAAATAGTGATGCATCAAAAAAGGGTTTGGGATATAAAATGATGTATAATTATATGGTTATAGTTTATTTTTCATGGAAATTAATGTTTCATGAGAAAAAATACCTAACAAACTATTTGGAGTTAACAATGGTAATTTTTTAGTAAAGGAACATGGGAAATTATCTTTATGGAGAAAGGTGCAAAAAATATTTTGACTATAAAAGTATAATATATATTTATATCCACTTATAAAGTGATGAATATATTCTAGATAATATGGTGGGAGTTGATTAATAATTATGACTATTCAATGAATTACCACCCCAGGATAGAGAAAAAGGTGGCCAATGCCCTATGTCACATGGAACATGATAGTTTATCCCTGATGGGGAATCAAAGAGATCTAATATTTCTAGATTTATAGACTATAGAACATGAAATCCTGGTAAAATGGGACATTCCCTATAATTCTTATATGAATGTTCAATAATTCATACATGTGATGATTAAAGGGGCATAAAATGAAAATGTTGAGATAAAAAATAAGGTTATTAATGTTCTTGAGTACAACCTTTAATGTGATAGAATGATAAGGTTTAGAAACTGTATTTATTTGCTGTCAATATTATACTTGAATAATGATATGATTGATGAATCTTGTAGTTCATAATTATCTATGAATAATCATAGTGAAAAGACGTATATAGAACAGAAAGATTATTTTTAGTGGTACAAATTAATGTGAGAGAGTAGAGTGTATGTATCTCGGTGCTTGTCAAATAAGATAGTTATTTTTGAGAGATAGATTTCTATAGGAATGTAACAAACATTACATGTAGAAGAATAGAAAGGAAAAAACATAACCATTTATATTTTCATCAAACTACCCAAAATGAAAAAAGGCCATAATTTTTTTTTGGATAGTAGTCGATCTCCTTATAAAGTTAGCACACTTCATTTCTATAAGAGATGATTGTTATCTTGATCACTATTCGAAAATATGCATTAAATAAGTGTAAAGGTTTAATGGTGTACAACATTTTATTTTATTTGTGCGGATATTAGGTTTACCTTGAATTTTCTTTTAAATATTCAGTAATCTTTAGATATATAGTTGAGTTTTATAACAAATTATCATTTATAGATAGATGGAAAGTATGAGAGAACCATTAATACACTATAGGATATGTTAAGATCATATTATATTGATTTTGAAAGTTTTTGGGATCAACGCCTTCTTCTAGTCAAGTTATCATACAATAATTCCTTTTACTAGAGAATTCATATGGATCCTTTTGAATCCCTATACATAAAGAAGTCTAGAACTCTAATTTTCTGGGATTTAGTTATAAAAATAAATCTATTATGACACGATCTAGATGCCAAAATAATAGATAATTTTAGATCCATTCATCTTCATAACAGTGTAGCTCAGAGTCATCAGAAAAGTTATGATGAAATCGTTAGTAATATCTAAAATTTAAGGTGGTGAGAAGGTATTTCTTTGAATTTCTATATGGAAGAAGGCTATGAGATTTAGAAATAATGGAATATTAATCGCTATGTATATTGGACGCTCTAGAATTCTAGATCTATTAGAGATGATGTCTTATCTCCTGGGACTTCCACAAAACCTCACATAAGTTCACCCTGAGTTCCATGTATCTCTCAGAAAAAAGTACAAGTCTGACGCATCACATGTTCTAAACTGATAGGATGTCAAATTGGATCATATTCTTTCCTATGAATATAAACTATAAGAAATGTTGGATTAGAGAGATAAGGTGCTATAAAATAATAATACTCACTTAGTTAATTTTTTCTATAGAAATAATAAATAAAAAGAAGCTACTTGGGAACCTGAGGATGTGATGAAACATTGATATCATCATTTTTAATAGTACAGTGATATAATTTCAATGTAAAATTCATTTTTCATGGGATTGAAAGTGACACCCATACATATTATGAAATAATTCTCTATAAATAAATTTTATTTTTCTAATAGTTTTCTTTACATACAATCCAACATTTAAATGAAACACGGTATACTATTGAAATATTATTATTAAATGTGAATGTTATTACATAGTATTTGGGTTAGTGGGTATGAATAGGGGTTACCAAAATATGAAAAATATTGTTTTCAAATGTATTAAATAAATTCATTTGTCATCAAATGGTTAGAATTGAAGAATAAATGTGTTTGAAGGTAAAAAAGAGATGTTTTTATGAAAACATTTCTTATGAACACAGTGATAAATTAGATTAATCTATATTGATGTATTATTTTAAGGAAATGAAAATATAATATATTTAGTCAAATTTTTTGTTGTTCATATAATGGGTTCTTAAAAGATATGGAATAAGAAGAAATCCAGTTTTATTGTCAAATATATTTTTTTTTATAAAATTGGATTTATTGTGTACTTATTATAAAATGAATTTATACCACATGTAGAAATTTAATATTGAAAATTTATATCATATTTTTAATAAAAAAATAAAAATTTGGTGAATATTATCCATTTCCTTCTTATCATTATGAATAGTAATATTGGTAAATATTTTTCACTATAGTAAGGGTAAAATGGGAAAACCAAGGTTAAAACTTGTTTACATGTATTTCAAATTTCTCAAACACTTGAATTTATTTTATTAAAATAGTGAAATTTGGTAATATCCATCCCAAATTAAAATATATTGAATTTCAGTGCCATTTTCCCTTGATAATGTCATTTATATTATTTTATGTAACGAAAATTCCAAAATGACACTCTCTTAAATTTAATATCTAAATAAATTTCACATAAGGATAAAAATAGGATACTATTAGATATAAAATTACATTTAATATTTAATTCATTTTTTATCATTGTAATTTATTTTTAATTTTCTGTGATGTAACAATTACCTTGAATTACTAAGTAACAATAACATGGTTCTTGTGCAAGTAGTAGATAAATCATGTAAATGGATGTAAAAATTATAAAAGTAATATTTTTAGGGGGGGTATATTGTTTTTAATTAATTTTATAAATTATTATATCTTATTTGGGATTTAGTAATGGTTTATATTCAAATTAAACTTTTATCATGATGCCATTAAATTTAAATTAGTTGAATAATGTCAAAAATGGAATTAATGATAATTTAAGAAAATTAATAGAACATTAATTTTTTTAAAAGAATAAAAATGATGAAATAGGATAATTATGATGATAAATGATCTAAATTATCAAGAAATTACTATTTATAAACCAATATTTTCCCTATCAGTAAAATTATAACACTTTAATATTGGAAATGTCATTACCACAATTAATGTTAAAATTGGTTAAAGAAGGGGTAAAAACAAATGATAAGGATTAAAATGACACCAAAACATATTGAAATTTAATTAAATGATGTTATTTCAACCAAATTCTCTTTTTATTATATTTAATGTCTATTTGGAAGCAACATACATGATAATTACATTAATTGTATTTATATCATTTAATTATTTAGAAGTCTATGTTTTCCCTCCTTTATAAAAGTACACCATAATCTATTTTATTTACACCAAATTGAGCCATATAGATCAACCAAACCATATAATATTTTATTCTAAACTATCCTATCAACTAATCAGTGGTTTCTGTCTTCTCATTAGACCATTCCAAGGGTCCTTAAGAAATTATTTGAAGGACTCTTACCAAACAAGAGGTTATAATCTTACCTGACCTATTTCAATTTATTTACTCATCTTCCTATATTAAATCAATGTCATTCATCATAAAATAATAACCCCAAAATCCTCAATATACTCTAATTTTATCATGATTATGTGACTATGAATAACCTGTAATGTCCTGAAATTCCCTGAATTTTGTTTAAATTATATGGGATTATTCTGAGACCAAGCACTGAGATGGTGTTCAATTCTGAGGCTCGGTGTGCCCAGAATGGTCCATCAAAAAATGAAATGATTTAAATATCATATATGATCAGTTTTCCTGAAAAAGTGTAATAACTCTAAAACGGATGCCTGGATCATAAACTTGAGGGCACCATTGCATTCAAGATGGCGGGTTTACCCTATGAACGATATAAGTTTAGTTGGCGCGGACCTCCAATGAGAAACCTGAAAATGGAATACCCATATATAAATAAATTAAATAAAATTATTCTATTTTTCAAATCCTTATAACTCATGAATGGTGACTCAGATTGAAAATATGAGACCACCGTTAAGCTCATGATAGCATGTTTTCCATAGATGGATCCTAAAATTGGCCAGCACAGGCCAACTATGGAATATATTTTTTGGGATGTGACTGTTAAAAATATAATCAATTAAAGATTATTTTATTTCCAATAACTCATAAACGGTAACTCAGATTGATAATCCAAGAGTACTGTTGAGATCCTGAGGGTGTGCTTTTCTTATGTGAGGCTTAACCGCGATCGATGCGGGTCGAGGGTAAAATTTAATTTTTGGGAATTTCAAGGAAATAAATAAAAATAAAAATAAAAAGTATATTTTATTTGAAAATTTTTTGTTGCAATGTAGTGATTGGGTAACTCTTACATTTCGTAAATGATACAGCATAATTACTCAGCGACTCAGCGAAACAGTAACAATGAAACATGTTAACGTGTTAATGCGTTTACTCCATTAATCGGGGGCAGGGACCAGCGTTAGAATTCATAACACTGGAGAATTCCTCTAGAACTCTAGAGTTCCCTAATTCAAGGGGTAGGAGGCCCTCTCGTCGGTGATGATGGATCGAAGTTCGGGGTTCGATCAAGTGACGACGAATCATAGAACACCAATGGAACAAGGATAAATATGGTGACGTGACTTTAATCTACATCTGCAAGTGATCCAACTCAAGATATGAGTTTATTCTATATGAATTTATTTCTCGTACATTCTATCTAAAACAACGAACATGGATCAACCCACCAACAGGTTGATCCGCTTGTAGTTTTTTCTTGGGGGATTGGTTTGATTTTGGGATAAACATTTAGAACAATGATCCATGTTGAATTTTTGTTTTGATTTAAATATTCATTTAGCTGCCCTTTAATTTATTATAGGGATGGATCAAGGCCAACACAAACAAGGTCTGATCTGTCCACCTTGGGTGTTCATGTGAGCCTCCTCCTCCCCCATTCTTTGTTTCTCCAATCTCCATTTCAACAACAACTCAATGATCAAAAAATTATGGTAGATCGCAACCGAAATGGATGCATACCGCAATAGGAGGTCGTGGTGACATGGGGTCACCAGCTTGAATGTAACACCCCAAGCTTCCACGATACGTTTCCCTTTGAATAATGTAATAGATTGCATTGTACGCAACTACGAGATTCTAACACACCGCGACCATTAAAACTTACTGTTATGAATAGTAATACCCACTTTTTTGAAATTTTGTAAATTTTATATTAGAAAATGGACTTCATTTTCAGATTCAGAATATCGAAATTAGCTTAGGGTGAATTTTCTGTATTTTTCTAAAATCTTTCAATTTTTGATGAATAGTGAAAAACACTGAATTATAGTTTAAACCCGAATTTTTATTTAAATAATTATTTATTTTATTTAAATTTATTTTAGGTAAAAATAGTTACATAATAACTATATAATTTCAATATAATTTATTGGAGTTAGTTTATAATAATTTTAGATATATAAAATTTTTATTAAACTTCTTAACCGTCTTTTACCCACCTCCTAGGAGCATTTGCAAATTTGAATAAAACATAATTTTACCGATTCTGTGAATTGAATTTCAAAAATCAGAGAGACATCGTTGATATCAGTAAGTAAATTTTTTTCAATAAGATAAAAATAAATTTTGGTGAATAGTAACTTTTAACTTTTATTTACCACGGTTAAAAGTAAATAGGATAATTATGGGTAAAAATGATATTATTATTACCCCAAAACATGTCCTAATTCTATTTTATAAATTTAATTCGACCAAAAACAACCTTAAGAAAAAAATATGATCCTTTAGGTCCACCTGGATTAGATTAGGACATTTATTATTATTTAATTCAAAGAAGAGTTCAAAGTGTTAAATTCAAAGCTTAATAACTAAACCATTTTTAATATATAGTTATACATAAGATAAATTCGACTATAAATATTAATCAGAAAGATACAAATATTTCCTATATAATGGTATTTTATTTATATTTTTTAGACATTAAATGAAATAATTTATTTATGACACAATGATGATGCAGAAATTACCTAATTAATAAAATATTAAAATATTTGATATTAAGAATATCCAAATAAATTTAATTTGAGACTTTTTATGAATTAAAATAATTTTATAGGTTAATATTACATGAAAGGGTTGGTTAGATGAATTTTTTTCGAAGTAATAATGTTGTTATGAATTTAGAAAAAACAAAATACCAAATAGTGTCAAAATTGACATAAAAGAGTTTTTAAAACAAATAGTATATTATTAATTGATATTATATTCCTAAAAATCCACGTTTTGACCAAAATACTTATATAATGATAGTAGTGTCATTAATAAACCACTTGGGGTTCTTTTATAAGTATATAGTAAGTTTATTAACCGTATAAAATAAAAATAGAAAGAGACATGGTAAATGTCAAACTATTTAACTAAGAGTCAAATCTAAATGATAAGGTTAATATAGTGACCCAAACCTATCTAAAACCTATTCTTTGAGTGTTTTTTGACCCATCCCCACCTTATCCTTTAAATAATTAATTCTTAAGCCATTAGAAACCGAAAATGATTTTATTATAAAATAATATTTCTAGCTTTTCCTAAGGTGCCCCTCACCCCACTTATAAAAGGGAACTCCACATTCCCACAAATTTACACCTTCAAGGCCTTTTTGCTAGGCCAAACTCTACCCAAATACCCTCTCAACTATCCTCCATTCATCCTAGAGGCCTTCCTTTAGTCATAAAGCCAACCTATATATCCCTTTTGATCAAATCATAAGGAAGAACCCGGAGAAGAGATAAACATTTTATCACCTCTTTCTAGTTCCTTTCTTCTTCCACTTCATGTTTCTTTGTTGTTTCAATTATAAAATAATGACTATAGTATATTATATATACTGTGATGTTATTATAAATAGGGTAAAACCATATTCATTATTATATCCATCCTTTGAATGACATGTCACCATGCGTGCGTGCGTACGGCTTACCGTCTCCACATCGTGGTGTAATTGTTATTCATTACATTATTATTTGGATGAGTATAATAATTATTTATAATTGATTTAAATAATAAATATAACATGATAATGATTCTGTATATATTATATATCATCAAATTATATTTTATTTTAATATCAAAAGAATGATATTGTTGCTTGTGCGAATGTATGGATTACGGTCTCCACGAACGCGATGAGATTCATTCCCCATCGTAATCCATTCAAGAATAATTTTCATTAGATGATTTAAAATAATTTTTAAAGACTTAATATCATTCTTAATATAAATAATATACGTCCTATTTATAAAAATCACTACTTATGAAACAAATCATGTAAAGGAAAACGAATCAGTTAACACCCGAAACGACGATAATACTAAAATATTATTAAAAAAGCAATATTAAAAGAACATATATTATATCATATTAATGTTTATGATTCTTTTATAATTTAATAACAATTATTTAACCATTATATAGGATTTTTACCTACCCTTGGCTAAGGAAAAGTTCAAAGTAAGGGGTTTCTTATTTTACTTTTAATTCTGTGAGATTTCCTTTATTCGCCACTTATTTATTGCATCTGGTGTATTTTGTGCTACCATTTGATATATATTATCATGATTATCTTTATATTCATGGTATTATGTGATTAATTTGGTGGTTATTAACTTTTTTTCATACGACCTGATTTATTACATCGAAGTAAGGGCGTTTCATCTCACTTCTTATTTCCGTGAGATTCATGCTATATTGGCCACTGTTTCCTTTTGTGTGGTGTATGTACTTCCCATCATTGATTATTTTACTCCAAGATTATGTGTGGAATCAATATTTATTATTTATGTAGTAATTTCCACTCACCTTTCTGTGGATATAATTTTTATACACATAATAACTCCATTTATAAATTCTCAAGTCATTGATATGAACCTGATAAGAGTAATTTTAACTCAATCTCTATTCATTGAGTTAAACATCCAATTCATTGGTGTTGTTTTTACAAGAATATGTGTGAATGTAATATGATTTATTTACACTGAATATACAATTATATTGAGTGTATTTATATTTTTCACACATAATTATGTCATTTATATATCCATAACTTAAGGGTATGGTCTTTATAATGGATTTCATCTGAACTCACATTCTATTGAGTCTTCTTTGTTGTTATGCGCCACTTCACTTTTATTTGGTGTATATACTGTACTTTTACATAGTATATCATTAACCCCTTTATTATCATGATATTATAAATTTTTTATTACCTAAATTATTTGTATTCAAGTGTCTCTCATTTGGTAAGGAACTGTAACTAAAATATCATTTTAAATGTTTTAAATATTTATTATTCTAAATCTTTCTCATTATTGTCCATGTTTAAAAAATGGGTTTAAGGATTTATTTATATGGACATTAAAGTTTTAAAATTAAAATTCATTTTAAAATTTTCAAAGTGGTGTGGGACACAATGATTCAAAAATACATTTTAAACATCTTCTTGATAAATAGTGAGACTTTTAAATGTTTTTAAGAAAAAGGGGGATATTTCCCTCAAATGGTTTTGATGATTATTTCCATCCATGTCAATATCCTTCATTATTCTCGTTTTAGGTTGATCTATTATAATAAAATCTTCCATATAGTTTTAAGGAGTTATGTTTGACTGTGGATGTGATATTTTTATACCATTCATGGTTTGTGGTTAAAATATTGACATTTGGTATGCTAGTTTTAATACAAATGTTCAGATTGTGTTTCAACCTTTTCATATGAGGAATGCATTGGACTTAGTAAGTGATGGGTAGAGCCCACTATAGCTCATGGATGCATTGATAGGTCTCATGATACAAACTACTGTCTTGGAACAAGGCCTTCACAATATCTTATTTTTAGTATTGGCACACGGCCTTGACTATGTGGTTATGGAAGTATGGCATTATACATTCCATCATTATGAAATTGGCTATTGATAATGCATGTGATTATTTTACTAGTATAATATCCATGTGAATAAGTAAATGGAATTATTTGATTATATATTTTCCATATTATGCTGAAGTTCAAGTTTAAAAGGCTTTTGTTTTAGTCTTATACATTGCCTTAAATGTTTATGCTTATTTATGAAAGTTTCCGCTATATTGTTATCCTTACTGAGCATCTGAGCTTACCCCTTTCTATGTTTTATTTATCCCAGGATGCAAAGAAGTATATTATGACTGACCTGCAGGGATAGTGTATGTGATCTCAGTGTTGTCTATGGAAACAATGTAGTTGTAGTTTTCTATTTTATGATGTAATGTAATCCTTATGAATGTATCTAGTACTTCCAAGGCTACTAAACTAATCTGTCTTTCGAGACTTGATCTTTTGTGATCTTGCCAATGATACGTAATAATGCACCGACTCTGGGCTTCTGGGGTTGGGGCGTTATAGATGCTATCAGAGGATGTTTAGTAGAAACCTTGGAAACTAGATTTAGTTAGACTCTGATTAGAGCACATAGCCCTAAGATAGACTTTGAAGATTAATATATAAGAACTTCCTAAAATTTTTGTATTGTAGAGATTTTGTGAGTTTTCCAAGAAATACATCCCTATCTGGATACGAGTAGGTAGAGGCAGCTCTAGCAAAGATGTACCTAGGGGTAAAACATGAAAACACCACTTTGAGCTAGACTCAAATGGGAATAGGTGCATGACAACAGGCCTTGCTGCACTCTTGGTTACGACACTCCTGGGGATATACTTAGGATAATTTACATTTTCTTTACAAACGGATTCAAATGATTTTAATATAAGATAAGAATAAATGACCTTGGTGAATCCTAAGGTGTTTCAAATTGATAATATAGTGTCATTATATTCTCTAAAAGATTTTATGACTACTGTTACTCACACAATGCTTTATGGTTTTAGTCATTGGCTAGATTCCAAGGAAGTCGTAGTAACTTTGAGCATGATATAAAATGTGTGAATAGTGGTGGAAATGAGCAAAAAAAAATGGAATTTTGATAGGCGTAAAAGCTATCGTGTACATCCCAAATCAGTTTTCCAAATATATGATCAACAACATATATATTAACCAACTCCTGGACTCAACAAAGAAGAGAAAGGTGATGAATTATAAGAGCTCCAGCAGTGGAGTCCATGGAGAAAAGAATCCTCAATTTCCTTCATGCGGGAAATGTGGAAGGAGACACCCAGGAAAGTGTCTCAGTGAAACAAAGAAATGCTTTACGTGTGGGAAAGATGGACATAAAGTAAATTATTGCCAAGGAAAAATGAAGAGTACTATAGAAGAAAATAAAAATGGTCCCAAGATTCCATTTATAGTCATTTTTTGTAAATGTAGGGGACCTAGACATTACCCGAGCGAATTTCCTATTCTATAGATTGTTTCTAGGTCAAATAAGAAGCTATGTGGAAATAAATGGTTGGATAAATATTTAAAAGTATTAGTGCTCCTTGTTGATGGGATTACTTTGGAATAATTTTCTCTTGTATTTGTAACCCTGTAGTTTGTCATGTGAAAACGATATTTGAGGAAGAACTATCTTTGCCCTTGTGGAAATAGTAATAAATAACCATTTGGTTTTATATAATCATTGGGTTTGAGGCAATTACAAGTTATTATATTTGGGATGAAAATGCAAGGTATGAGATAACATTTGTGGTTAAATTATGTTATGGTTATTTTGAGTAATTTATCTCATTTTGGTAATGTTATAAAATATAGTTTTTGAAAAAGGACAACATGAAGACCGTGTGACAACCCGTCATGTTGGACAAAGCTGTGGGAATCGAACCCACAACCAGAGTGCGATTGGGATTTATCGCCTACCACTGGACTACGTGAAGTCCCTGGTTAGTGTGACTAATTATTTTTATTTAAATGATTTTATTTATCAATAATAAGTTGATTTGGGATCTTATGTCTTATCAAATGAATACCCTTAGTATAGGAAAATGATTTAGTGATTAATTGATTAATGTTATTTTGGAAGACATTCGCTCTATTGGGAACACTATATGCCTAAGGAAAATAGAATATTATGGGATTTTATTTTAGGAGTAATGGTGGATTTTTATATATATTTTTAATGTGGATTTATATTGATTTGGGTTATTTTTGGAAATGATTGACCTATAATAGAGAATACGTGATTAGGTTAATTACTTTTAAGTATATGACTTTAAGAGTAGTAAATATCATTTGGAGATACAATTTAATGTGGAAGACTACATAACCAAATTCTTCTATGTTTTGGGTTTCAATATTAGTTTGGATTATATTGAAGTATTTTAAGGACAATTGTTTATTGAATGGTATTTATTTAACTTTGGGGTATTTTTGGTTTAATTTTAGAAATTAAGATTAGTGTATCGTTCTCTAATGGAATATCCTTTGGGGGATCATTTGATCTTGTACTAACCGTTTTGGTTTGATTAATCTCTAAATACAAGGTAAACATATATATTATCCTTTTTGGATCATTTGATTCTCTAGAAGTTGATTCTAGCTCTTCCGATGTGACCAAGTCATCTTGAATACTCATCATTTGAAAAAAATGAGTTAGTGGTAGAAATTTATTAATGAATGAATCTCTACTTAAAATGTAATTATATCTCTTTATGTTCTTAGTCAATCTCATAAATAAATTCCTCATCTTTATGAAATGAAACTTAAAACAAAAAAACATTATCTGTTTACTTTTCCTACTAGGAAACTAATGACCATTTGTCCCATCAAAAGTTTCTTGTTTTCTTGTTGATAAATTTCTCCTAATCATGTTTTCTAACCCTCTCCATCAGAACTTGACACTTAGTATAACTTCCATATCCATGTTTTCTACATGAAATCCTAGTATGGGTTATCTCGAGTGACCTTTGTACTTCTCTTTCTTTCTTTTAAAGTGATAGTTTTATTGACTCTTTTTTCTATGAGGGACTTTCAATTATGTTCCCAAGCCCAATTTTAAAATTGAGAGGATGAAATTTACAAAAGGGGGATGAATGTAACACTCCAAGCTTCCACGGTACGTTTCCCTTTTAATAATGTAATAGCTTGCATTGTACGCAACTTTAAGATTCTAACACACCGCGACCAATCAAACTATCCATTATGAATAGTAATAACCAATTTTTGAAATTTTATAAATTTTATCTTTTAAAATGGACTTCATTTTTGGATTCAGAATATCGAAATTATCTTAGGGTGATTTTTCTGGTATTTTTCTGAAAACATTCATTTTTTATGAATAGTGAAAAACACTGAGATATAGTATAAACCAAATTTTTATTTAAATAATTATTTATTTTATTTAAATTTATTTTAGGTCAAAATAGATACATAATACCAATATAATTTCAATGTAATTCATTCGATTCAGTTTATAATAATTTTAGATATATAAAAAATTTATTGAACTTTTTAACTGTCTTTTACGCACCTCCTAAGAGCATTTGAAAATTTGAATAAAACATAATTTTACCATTTCTGTGAATTGAATTTCAAAAATCCGAGAGACACGGTTGATATTAGTAAGTAATATTTGGTTCGATAAGATAAAAATAATTTTTTGTGAATAGTAACTTTTGACTTTTATTTACCATAGTTAAAAGTAAATATGGTAATTAAGGGTAAAAATTATATTATTATTAACCCAACACATGTCCTAATTCTATTGGATAAGTTTAATTCAACCGAAAAAAACATTAGGAATAAAATATGATCCTTTAGGTCCACCTATATTAGAAGAGGACATTTAATATTATTCAATTCAAAGAAGAGTTAAAAGTGTTAAATTCAAAGCTTAATAACTAAACCACTTTTAATATAGGGTTATACAAAAGATAAATTTGATTATAAAAATTAATTAGAAAGATAAAAATATTTCCTAAATAATGGTATTTTATTTATATTTTTATACATTAAATAATTTAATTTATTTATGACAGAATGATGATGCAGTAATTACCTAATTAATGAAATATTAATATATTTAATATTATAAATATACAAATAAATGTAATTTGAGACTTTTTATGAATTCAACTAATTTTAAATGTTAATATGACATGTTAGGGTTGGTTAGAAGAGTTTTTTTTGAAGTAATAATGTTGTTATGAATTTAGAAAAAACAAAATACCAAATAGTTTCAAAATTGACATAAAAGAGTTTTTAAAACTAATACTATATTATTAGTTGATATTCTATTCCTAAAAATATAAGGTTTGGCCAAAAGACTTATATAATTATATTAGTATCATTAATGAACCACTTGGGGTTCTCTTGGAAGTATATAGTATGTTTATTAACCATATAATATAAATATACAAAGAGACATGGTAAATGTCAAACTATTTAACTAAGAGTTAAATCTAAAAGATAAGGTTAATATAGTGACCCAAACCTGTCTAAAAACTATTGGTTCGGATTTTTTCAACCCATACCACTTTATCCTTTAACGAATTAATTTTTAAGCCATTAGAAACCGAAATTATTTTATTATAAAATAATATTTCTAGCTTTTCCTAAGGTGCCCCTCACCCCTCTAATAAAAGGGCACTCCCCCTTCCCTCAAATTCACACCTTCAAATCCTTTTGGCTCGACCAAACTATGCCCAAATACCCTCTCAATTGTCCTCCCTTAATCCTAGAGGCTTTCCTTTATTCATAAATCCCACCTAATGATCCCTTTTGATCAAATCAAACGGATGAACCCGAAGAAGAGGTAAATATTTCATCACCTCTTTCAAGTTTTTTTCTTCTTCCACATCCTCTTTCGTTGTAGTTTCCATTATAAAATAATAACTACAGTATCTTATATATATATATTTATGTTATTATAAATATTGTACAACCATATTCATTATTCTATCCATCCTTTGACAGACATGTCACCAAACGTGTGTACGTATGGATTACCGTCTCCACGTCGTGGAGTAATTGTTATTCATTACATTATTATTTAGATGGGTATAATAATGATGTGTAATTGATGTAAATAATAAATATAACATTATAATTATTCTATATATATGATATACCATCCAATTATTGTTTATTTTAATCTTAAAATAATGATATTGTCGCTCGTGCGTACGTGCAGATTACCGTCTCCACGAACGCGATGAGATTCATTCCCCATCGTAATCCATTCAAGTCTAATTTTCATTTGATGATTAAAAATAATGTTTAAAGACTTAATATCATTATGAATATTAATAAGATACATCCTATTCATAACAAACAATACTTACAAAACAAATCATATAAAGGAAAACGAATCAGTTAACACCCAAAACGACAATAATACTAAAATATTATTAAGAAATCAATATTAAAAGATCATATATGATATCATATTAATGTATACGATTATTTTATAATTTAATAACAATTATTTCACCATTATATAGGATTTTAACCTACCCTCAACCAAGGAAAAGTACAAAGTAATGGGTTTCTTATCTCACTTTTAATTCTGTGAGATTTCCTTTATTCGCCACTTATTTATTGCATGTGATGTATTTTTTGCTGCCATTTGATATATATTATCATGATTATCATTATATTCATGGTATTATGTGATTAATTTGGTGTTTATTAACATTTTTTCATACAACTTGATTGATTACAACGAAGTAAGGGTGTTTTATCTCACTTATTATTTCTGTGAGATTTATGCTATATTGGACACTATTTCCTTTTGTGTGGTGTATGTACATCCCATGATTGGATTGGTGGTGTAATATAAATTAATTTAGGGGTATTTACATATTCATTTTATGATCCTTATTTCATGGGGTGTATGTTTCATAAGTTACCAAATCGGTAAGGGAATTTCAAATTTCAATTTCCACACATTGGGCTTTACGCATACTTCACTAATTATTTTACTCCAAGATTATGTGTGGAATAAATATTTATTATTTATGTAGTAATTTACACTCACCTTTCTGTGGATATACTTTTGATACACATAATAACTCCATTTATAAATTCTCAAGTCATCGATATGAACCTGAAAAGAGTAATTTTAACTCAATCTCCATTCATTGAGTTAAACTTCCAATTAATTGGTGTTGTTTTTACAAGAATATGTGTGAATGTACTCTGATTGATTTACACTAAATATCCAATAATATTGAGTGTATTTATATTTTTCACACATAATTATGTAATTTATTTATCCTTAACCTAAGGATACGGTCTTTATAAGGGATTTCATCTCAACTTACATTCCATTGAGTCTTATTTGTTGTTATGCGTCAATTAACTTTTATTTGGTGTATATACTGTACTTTGACATAGTATATAATGAACCCCTTTATTCTCATGATATTATAAACTTTGTATTACCTCAATTATTTGTATTCAAGTATCTCTCATTTGGTTAGGAACTCTAACTAAAATATCATTTTAAATGTTTTAAAGATTTATTATTCTAAATCTTTCTCATTAATGTCCATGTTTTAAAAATGGTTTTATGGATTTATTTATATGGATGTAAAATTTATAAAATTAAAATTCCTTTTAAATGTTTCAAAGTGGTATGGGACACTTTGATTCAAAAATCCATTTTAAACTGCTTCTTGATAAACAGTGAGACTTTTAAATGTTTTCAAGAAAAAGGAGGATATTTCTCTCAAATAGTTTTGATGATTATTTTCATCCATGTCAACATCCTTTATTATTATATATTGAGGTTGATCTATTATAATACAATCTTCCATATTGTATTGAATGAGTTATGTTTGACTATGGATGTGTTATTTTATACCATTCATGGATTGTGGTTAAAATATTGACATTTTTTATGCTAGTTTTAATACGAATGTTCAGATTGTGTTTCAACCTTTTCATATGAGTGCATTGGACTTAGTAAGTGACGAGTGGAGCCCGATATAGCTCTTCGATGCATCGGTAGGTCTCATGAGATAAACTAGTGTCTTTTCACCAGGCCTTGACAAAATCTTATTTGTATTATTGGAACAAGGCCATGACTATATGGTTATGAAAGTCTGTCATTATGCATTCCATCATTATGAAAGTGGCTATTGATATTACATGTGATTTTTTGACTAGTATAATATCCATGTGAATTAGTAAATGGAATTATTTGATTTTATCTTTTCTATATTATTCTGATGTTCATGTTTAAAATGCTTTAGTTTTAGTCTTATACATTTCCTTAAATGGTTATGATTATTTATGAAAGTTTCATATATATTTTTATCCTTACTGAGCATCTAAGCTCACCCCTTTCTATGTTTTATTTTTCCCAGGATGCGAAGAAATATATTATGACTGACCTGTAGGGATAGTCTATGGGATCTTAGTGTTGTCTATGGAAACAATGTTTTTGTAGTTTTCCATTTTATGATGTAATGTCAACCTTATGAATGTATCTACTACTTCCAAGGATGCTAAACTAATCGGTCTTTTGAGACTTGATCTTTTGTGATCATGACAATGATATGTAATAATGCACCAACACTGGGCTTCTGGGTCGGGGTGTTACATTGATGGCCAGCGATGGAGGTGGTATGTAGAAGCATGTGTTGGTGGTGCACCACAGCGGAGGAGGCCGCGACCATCAGACCATGGTGGTGTGGGAACACAGTGCCAGTGGGGCCCTGTGTCGGGTGAAGGAAGTCGTGATGATAGAGAACCCCACAATAACCGTCGCGGGATGAGACAAGGGCAGCTTGCAATTGTTGACAGCGGGGATTCAACAGACGTGGCACCAAGATGCATCTCACAGAAGGAGGGCCTCAAGGCGAACTATGGGGCGGTCACGTGACGAAACCATCACATCGACCATGAGTGGAGGCGGCGACTACTGCCGCGTTCGGATGAAATAAGGCGGCCTGCTCACAATAGGTCGAGCTACCCAGGGGGCCAGACCTTGACTAGGTCAGGTCAGACCTGGACCGAGTCGAGTCAGACCCAAAATGGGTCACATCTGACCTGGGTCGGGTCGGAGGGCCCCTAGGCCAGGTCAGACCATACCCAGACCCAAGCAGACCCTTTTCAATAAAATATGCATAACTTACAAACCATACGTTCGACTGAAAATATGTTTGCAACATTGGGACCCTCACAATGAGGTGGTATTTTTGGTATACTCAAATTGGAGTTTCCTAGAAATTTAGATGAAAATTATGGATTGTGTATTAGAATCTCATATAATCAAGCACGCTATGTGAGGGAATCCTATGGACGGTTGTCATGAGAAGACTATGATGAGTGGGTCTAAGTGATCCATTTGGCCCAAGAGATAAGCGAGTCAATGTGATGTAGCTGGCCCAAGATATGAGTGGGTCTAAGTGATCCAGCTAGCCCAAGAGATGAGCGGGTATATGTGATCGATCTGGCCCATGTGAAGAGCAAGTCTAGGTGATCTAGCAGACCCAACCACTCATCAAGGATGAGTGCTTCATATGTATAATGTGTTAAGAGCTACGATTGTTAGTCTTACTTTCCTTCCTTTAGATTTTACCTGTGTGGCCCGAAAGATGAGTTGTTGTACGGACCTGTGTGGCCCAACAGACGAGTCATCGTGTGGAACTCTGTTTTGTAGTAGACGAGAAGTAGCCGAGAGGACCTTAGTGGACCTGTTGACAAACAGTAGTTGAGTGGAACACAGTGGCCCGGCAGACGAGCAATAGCCGAATGTACCTTAGTACCCAGGTTGATGAGCAGACCTCAGTGACTCATTGACGATGAGTCCCTCAGTAGTACAAGATGTTCAATGTTATGACTGAAGTAGTGTACTTCGGGTAGTTCTCAATGAGTTCTCTTTGGGTGGGGCCCAAAAAAGAAGGACCTCTTTATGTAGGTATCTAATTACTTGATGCCTCATGGAGCGAGTCCTCCCGTGTTGAGCATGCCTTGAGAAGAATCGTATGACAAAGGATTGGATGTGATATCAGGACTTCTTATCTTAGTGAGACTAGACATCTCAGGAAAACTTCAGGATATATTGAGACTATATGTTCTCCTAGATACTTTTTGTAGACATGCTCTACTTTGGTACTATGAGATAGCTTGGGGAGTGGGAACTAACGGAATCAAGCGTGCTACGCACGGAACCATATGGCTGGCAGAAGATGAGACTTTTCATCATGGGATCCTTTATGAGTATACCTAGATGTTCTTGTAATATTTCATGATGACATAGTCCTATGTTGAGCTGATTGTACCTTCTTGGTGGTGTTTTCGTTTACGGTATTTTTCTTGGTGTTTTTTGGGGTCCCATACTGGCTATTGTTTTACTCACCCCAATGAAATGTGCAGCCGATTGTCGCCTATCGACCGGGAAAAGTTACGGTGCTCTGCTAATGTGTATAGCAGCACTCGGGTCGAATCCTCGGCAATGATACTTTGAAATAGTAGTTTGTTTTTAGTTGATTGTATTCTAATTGGGGGGGGTTTGTTTGCAGAGCTTAATTGAAATGACTAGTTGATTAGGATTGATTTAACAAATTGATAATGATTGGGGTGAGTTCATCATTAGGGAGTTAAGCATGTGATATCCTTGAGCTTTGCTTTATATTGAATTAAATTAACACCCTCATCAAAAGTTGATGTTGATTGGAATTCCCAAGTGTTAAGCCTTTAATCCAAGCCTTAACATTACTTAGGGTTCTAATCTCAATCATTACTTGTTTATGGTAGTGTATTTATGGTTCCAATAATCCATGGAAACTACATGCTAAACAAAAGATGTAATTATTCCCTGACATATTAAGTCCAACATACACAATGTTAAATTAATGAATACTCATCGAGTAAATACTCTCAATCACTTAACATACCTAAATTTTGACTCACCCCAATGAGATATTTATTCAGTCATTTAAATTATTAGTATTCTGGTCTATTATGTTTAAGGTGATGAATTACAAAGAGAAGAAAAAGAAAGTGATAAGAAAAGAGTTGTGTGCCGAACACAGACACGGACGATGATGAGAGTAAAAAAAACCGGACTTTTTATTGAATAATAAAGTAATAGAAGATGATGGATTTAAGATTTATTTAAACTAAAATAAGAACATTAATATGTAACTACATAATGTGGATGAGAATAAGAAATTAAGAAGAAGAAAATTGTATTAAAATAGAATTACAAAGACAAACACTTGGAAAATTACAACGAAGAAAAATGCAAAGGTAAATGAAAACAATGAGAGGAGGAAGGGATTATCAAGTGAAAACGTCAGTTTTTCAGATCCTCCCAAGGCTCTGGAAGGGCCTTGGTACTGCCAATAAATCCTCCTTTGCTCTGAAATGCCAACCCTTTTGAAAGGAGGGGAGGGGATGTATTTATAGCCCAAGGTGGTGGACTTTTTACATTCCAGAAATACCCCTCCACTTGGCTCGAAGATATGGAAATCAAGAAAGCCGAATATCGAGATATATCCTTCTTCAAAGTTGTATATAATAATGTTGGTCGATCACTATAAAAAGTTGGAGTCATTTGGACTTAAGGAGCAAACGTTATGGCCGGTTTATTAAACAAAGTTAAAATGTCCATTTCAATTCAGTCTTTTTTAAGTCCATAATGTGAAAGGGTTTATTAATATGAAGATGCCTTAAAATACGAATGGTTTCTTCAAAAAAGTCGTCCACCTATATATCCTCTTTCACACTGCAAAGGATCAGCTCGATTTGATTCTTAAATCATGAGATATGTCATTCATACTACACTGATTTTAATTCTCGGACAGAATAGTGGGCTGGACTTCAATGCTTTATTTGGGCCCCTTGTACTTAGATTTGGGCCTTTAAATTTTTATCCAAGATTAAATTTAGTGTCCCAAGAATTATTGTGGAGAGTTAATGTTTTTGGACTTCTGTATTGAGCCCAGAAAATCAATCTTCAATGCTGGTCCAGTTTGATCACAGATTCATTGGTTTTGTTTGTGAGGACCATATGACCCTTCAAATGGAAGAATTGGCTCATGGTAACTTCTAATGAAATGTTTTATATTTAAAGAAGAATACTAAAAACAAGAACCACAGAATTTGGATCAGTATAGTGATAGGTATTATTAAAACATCAAACTGACTCAATTGGACTACTTCAAAAAATGCTCAAAAATTATACTTAATATTTAAACATTAATATTTCACACAAATTATGCACATTTCATTTAAAATAAGTAAAGGGAGTATATAATAAGTCATGAAAATATTAATAACATCAACTCCCCCAAACTTAGTTGTGTGCATGTCCTCATGTGAAACAAATATAAAAACATGACAAAATCATTTTTACTCACCAACAGATATTAAAATTTTGTTTTCTCCAATCAGGGGAGGTTTAGACTATTTCACTCATCCATTTTGAAATCCACCACATGTTTTTACAGAAACAATGTGCTAAAACCAATTTATTTTTTCATGCTCAAATTTAGAAATGGAAATTGTGGACACTCAAAACTCACACCTCTCAAGATGATAAAATTCATCTGTGGAGGTTCACTCTTTCACCAACCAAAAGTAAAAATCTTAGAGTTTGAAAGAGCTATGAGCTTCCAATCCCTATCAAAAGTGAACAAAAATGAAGAGGACTTTTTAAGGGGTTTTTCTATGGCTATGGGATGGTAGGAATATAATGCCCAAGAGAGAGAATAAGAGGGTTAAAATACAAACATAAAAAAAACAATGCACATTTTTTTGAAATAAAACATGGAAGGAAATGAAAACACATATTTACAAGGGAATGATTGTGTGAAGAAAGACACAATAGAGGAATAAAATATGAAGGGGATGAGAATATGAAAAATTTACAAACCACCAAACTTCTCCTAATGATATAAGAATATAATGCAAGTGTTCTTTTTTTCTCTTTTTTTTCTTTGTTTTTTTCGAGAGTTGACCTTGAGACAGATCTCACACTCATATCCGAACCCATGTTTTTTCTCCTCATGACACTAATTATAACAGTTATAACAAGATAAAAGGTTGAGGAAGAGTGATTTTTGACCTACCTAAGACACAACCCATTTTTTCATCTTTTTTTCATTTTTTTTTATTTTGATTTTTTTCATCATTTTTTTTTGAAAACTTGTCAATAACATTTACAAAATTACATGAAGTTCATTACATTACCCAAATCACACTTAATGAAAACCTCTCCCCCACACTGAAAAGGATGCTTGTCCTCAAGTAGATGATAACTTGATGAAAATCAATAATAGGGTACCCAAACAATGAAATCCATTCCCCCCACAGTTAAATTTCAAAAACTTATGCAATGAAAATCCATGTTGATATTGGGTGGGATAAGGTATTGGGCTTGTAATGTGGATATCAAAGAAAAGGTTTTCATAGGCTTGAAGGGGCTTTCAAAAGGAGGATTAATGTAAGGGAAATGGGAGGCTATTTGGCTATTGTAATTATCATGTAGTTCAGAAAATGCCTCTATCATATTAATACACACTAAGGTAGGAAATTAAAATCAAAGGTCCACAAACTCAAGATTCACAAATGGGTGTGAAAACACACATTTTGAAAAGATGGCCATAAGTGGCCTTGGAATGAAAGAAAATTTTGTTCCTCACGGTTTTGGAAAACCATTTTCCAAATCAGAAATAGAGTATTCAAAATTTTTTGGTTTTGACACAAGATTCTATATCCAATTTTATGATGAAAACACAAAATTTTTTAAATGAAACATACCTATTTACTCCCCAAAATGGTTGGACAAAATTTAAAAATTAAATGGTGAGTAATTATGAGTCTTTGTTTTTGTTTTTTAGTTTTTTTTATGTTTTTTTATTTTTTAATAAAGACACACCCACACAAAAGAGAAAGAGTAAAAAGGGAAAAAATTATGAGGAAAGTGGTAATAAAAACAAAATGAGAATGAGGGAGGAAGAAGAAATAGAAAGATATGGAGAGAGGGAGAAGAAGATTCAAAGGGAAAGAGGTGCCCCCTGGTTTGGATTTGGTGGGTTTCCATCTCCGTCCAGTGGTGTGTCTACTGTGGATCCAATGGAAGTTGATGTTGTTCCAGGATTACATGTCCTCTCATGGTGATGTTTCAACCGATTTCCATTTACTATGAATGTCTTTTTGGAAGAGGGGTCTTGGACTTGCACTGCACCAAATGGGTAAACGTTAGTAATAACAAAAGGACCTTCCCAACGAGAATTAAGCTTATCAGGGTGAATCCAAAATCAATAATTGAAGAGTATTACCTTTTCACCTTCATGAAATACCTTTCTCAGGATGTGTTTGTCATGGAGTACCTTAGCCTTCTCTTTGTACAGATTGGAATTCTTATAGGATTCAAATAGAAGCTCCTCCAGTTCAGTCAATTGCAACAATCTTTCTTCACCAGATTTTTCACAATCAAAATTACAGGTTTTCACATCCCAAAAATATTTATATTGGATTTCAACTGGTATGTGACACACTTTACCAAAAACTATAATAAAAGGAGACATCCCGATGGGTGTTTTATAGGCAGTTCGATAAGCCCAAAGTGCTTCACCATGTCTTTCAGGCCAATCTTTTCTGGTGGGTTTTAAAATTCTCTCAAGCACTATTTTCACTTCTCTATTAGAATGTTCGTCCATTCCATTTGTTTGGGGGTGATATGAAGTTGATGTTTTATGTACAACCCCATTCTTTTTCAGAAGAGATTCCATGGTTCTATTACAAAAATGGGTTCCTAATTCACTGATCAAGGCATGTGGTGTGCCAAATCTTTGGAAGATGTGGGTCTTTAGGAACTCACTAACAGTATGAGAATCATCCTTCCTAGTGGGTTTTTCCTCAACCCACCTTGAAACATAATCTACCGCAAGAAGAATGTATGAGAATCCATTGGAAGGGGGAAATGGTCCCATGAAATCGATGCCCCAAACATCGAAGATTTCACAAAAGATTAAAGGCTTTTGGGGCATTTCATTTCTTTTGGAGATTTTTCCGAACTATTTTCAAGTGGTACATGATTGACAGAACTCATGTGAGTCCTTGAAGAGTGAAGGCCAGAAGAATCCAGAGTCTAGGACCTTTCGGGAGGTCCTTTGTGGTCTAAAGTGGCCACCTCTGGGAAGTGAGTGACATAATTCTAAGATGGAAGAATGCTCATTTTCTTCAACACATCTCCTAATTACCATATCTTCCCCAGTTATCCAAAGTTTATTTTCATCCCAAAAATAGTATTTTGAATCACTTTTCAACTTCATTTTTTGTTCTTTTGAAATCTTATCAGGAAAAACACCAGAAACCAAATAAGTTACAATTGGGGCATACCATGGTATTTTTGGAGGGAGATATGAAAGGTGCCCAGTGGGGAATTCAGGATCGATGATTTCAGATTGAAAAGAACTAGAAATTCTACTCAAGTGATCAGAAACAGGGTTTTTTTCCTGGTCAATCTTTAATTTCAAGGTCAAACTCTTGGAGCATTAGGATCCATCTTATTAGTCTCGGGTTGGAATCACTTTTCTTGAGTAAGAACTTAATAGTAGAATGGTTTGTGAAGATGATGATTTTGGAACCTAAGAGATAGGACAAGAATTTATCTAAGGCAAAAACCACTGCTAAAAGTTCTTTTTCAGTGATAGTGTAGTGAGATTGAGTTTCATCCAATGTTTTTGAGGAATAATAGAGGACATGAGGAACTATTTCTCTTATTTGACCAAGAAAATCCACAACAGATCTATTAGAAGCATCACACATTAACTCAAAGGGTAAGGAACAATCAGGGGGTTGGATTATTGGGGCAGTTGTAAGAGAAGTTTTGAGTTCAATGAAGGCACTCTTGCAAAACTCATCAAAATGGAAATTGAAATCATTTTGGAGTAACCTAGTGAGTGGTAGGGAAATCCTACTGAAGTTATGGATGAATCTCTGATAGAAACTGGCATGACTAAGGAATGAATGGATATCTCGAACAGAAGTGGGTTCAGGAAGTGATTGGATCACTTCAATTTTGGCAGGATCGACTTCAATACGATCTTTTGAAATTATGTTCCCTAGAACAATCCCATCTGTAACCATGAAGTGACATATTTCAAAATTTAACACAAGGTTACACCTGACACACTTCTGAAGGACTAGAGAGAGTGAATTCAAACAAGATTCAAATGACTCACCATAAATGGTGATGTCATCCATGAAGACTTCCATGCAGTGTTCAATGAATTCAGAAAAGATACTCATCATACAGCTCTGGAATGTTGCAGGAGCATTGCAAAGTCCAAACTGAATTCTTCTATATGCATATGTTCCAAAGGGTCCTGTGAAAGTAGTCTTTTCGTGGTCTTGAGGTGAGATTTAGATTTGAAAATAGCCAGTATGTCCCTCAAGAAAGCAATAGTGTGACTTTCCGGCCAATCTTTCTAGCATTTGATCAAGGAATGGAAGAGGGTAGTGATCTTTTCGTGTTTCAGCATTCAATTTTCTATAGTCGATACACACACGCCATTTGTTTTTCACTCGAGTTGTGACTACCTCTCCATGTTCATTTGTGACAACAGTTATCCCACCCTTCTTAGGTACAACTCGAATTGGACTAACTCATTCAGTATCAGAAATCGGGTAGATAATACCAGCTTGAAGAAGCTTGGTAATCTCTTCCCTAACTACCTCAAGGATGAGTGGATTGAGTCTTCTTTGTGGTTGTCTAATTGTTTTGGATGACTCTTCAAGATGGATGTGATGCATGCAAAGGGAAGGGTTGATTCCTGGTATGTCATCAAGGGTCCAACTTAAGGCCTTTTTGTTTTCCTCTAACACTTGAACAAGTTTGGACTCCTCAGTTTCAGTAAGTGTGGCAGAGATAATGACAGTATATGGGTGATCATGGAAGAGTAATGCATATTTCAGGTGTGAAGGAAGGGGTTTTAGATCAGTATCATCTCTCATTTGTGGTTTAGACATCTCAGGAATGGATGCAGGGACTTCACTTTCTTCAGATTCATTTTCCTTAATACTGTCCAAGGTGGTGAAGTAGAGATCAGAGTTGATGTGGGAGTCAAGAGAGTTTTCAAGTTCCTCTAGATTGATGGAGTCTATGAATGAGAGGTCCACATCAACTTCACCATTTATGACTTTGTTGATCATGGTGCAGATTTCACAAGATCCTTTATCATTAGAACATGAATAACATGGTGGATTGGGGTTCGATTGACTCTTAGAAGTGTCCTCAGAAGCATGGATTGAGAATGCAGAGTGATCCTCAGATGGGTATCACATGGCTTGGAAAATGTTGAACTTGACCAGTTGGTCACTGAATTCCATGGATAAGATGCCTGAATGGACATCAATATTGGTTCTCGCAGTCATTAGGAATGGTCTTCCTAGAATTAGGGGAGATCAAGAATATTTTGTCTCACCTTCCATGTTAAGGACATATAAATCAGCAGGGAAGATAAGATCATTGACTCGGATAAGGACATCCTCAATTATTCCCTCAGGACTGGCTGTGCTTTGATTGGCTAACTGAATGACAACACCTGTTGGATGTAATGGACCTAGACCAAGGTTGGAGAATATGGATTTGGGCATGACATTAATTGAGTCTCCTAGGTCTATGAGTGCATCATCAAAGTTCGAGCATCCAATTTGGCATGGAACTGTAAAGGTCCCTGGATCTTTGCACTTTATGGGAATAGACTGTTGGGTGGAAACATTATAGAAGGTCCTAAGTTTCCTCTTGTGGGTACACAACTCCTTGATAAACTTGGCATACTTAGGAATTTGTTTTATGGCATCTAAGAGGGGAATGTTGACTTCAACACGTCTAAACATGTCAAGCATTTCAGGATCAGGTTCAAAGGACTTCCTTGTCTTAGAAATAGCTTGAGGAAAAGGAATTGGGTTCCTAAGTGGAATAGAAGGAGGTGATGGAATGGATTCAGATTCCTTTTCAATTTTCATTTTATTTTCATTTTCTAGGTCAACATTCAAAGGAGGGTTTGAGTATTTATCTTGAGGCATAGCTACTTGCTTTACTGATCTAAGTGCAATTGCACTTACATTACCCTTGGGGTTGGGTAATGGTTGAGATGGGAGTTGGGAAGAATTTGATTGTTGTTGCTGGCTAAGGTGGGATGCAAGTTGACCTATTTGAGTTTCAATGTTTTTAAGGCTAGAACGGGTGAAGGAGGCAAGATCTTCCACTTCACATTCCCATGGTTTCTTGGAAGAATAGGATTGTCCTTCGTTTGGATTGCCTTGATTTTGGTTCTTGGGAAATCGGTTGTATTGGTTTCGGAATTGGGAAGGCTCGCTAGGATAATAGAATCCAGGAGGAGGATTGTTCCTTTGAGGTTGAGGAACAAAAGGATAAGGTTGATGGAAGTTACCACCACCTTGACCATATTGGAATTGGTTTGGGATTTGAGGAGGGAATTGAGGGGGGTGAGACATGGGGTTACCATACCTTAGTCCTTGGTTAAAGTTAGAGGAGAAGGGCTCAGAGTGAGGTTGGTTGAAGTTTCTAACAATCTGAACTGATAGTTGAGGATTTTTGTTCCGCTGAGAACATGCTGCATTGAGCTCCATTGGTCCAGATGAATCGGATTTATCCTCTTGAAGTTGGGGACATGTGTAAGTTGGATGAGAAGGAGAGTTGCAGATTCCATAGTTATTGATTGGTACAGGAAACATTGATTGGAGAGAAGACGAGGTTGGGGATTTGGTGGCCACAGCTAGCTGTCACACAAGACCTATAAGTTCACTCATCCACTCGGTCATTTTGTTCGGTTCAAATGATTGATTATCTTGGGATTTTTTGACATGAGCATGTGCTCGAGTATGGAATTGTTGTGTGTTTGCAGCCATGTTACTTATGAGATCTCTTGCTGCTGCATGAGTTTTATCAACAAGAGCACCGCCACTTGCGACATCTATGAGAGTTCTCTCCATAGCCAATAACCCCTCATAGAAGTATTGGATCCATAGTTGGTCAGGAATTTGGTGGTGTGGGCATGTTTCAATAAGCTTTTTGAACCTCTCCCAGTACTCATGGAGTGATTCACTTGGGAACTGACGAATACCACTTATTTCCTTTCGGATAGAAGCAGTACGAGAAGCAGGAATGAATTTTTCTAAGAAAAGTCGCTTCATGTCATTCCATGTGGTTATGGAACCAGGAGGTAGGTAGTAGAGCCATGACATAGCAGTTTCAGCTAGGGAAAAATGGAATGCTCAGAGTTTGATTTGTTTTTCAAAAACCCCTTGAGGCTTCATGGTAGAGCACACCACTTGGAACTCTTTAAGGTGGAGATGTCGATCCTCACCGGCTAGCCCATGAAAATGAGGGAGAAGATGAATAAAACATGATTTGAGTTCGAAGTCAGCTTCTCTGTATGGATATTGAATACCAAGAGGTTGGTAATTCATATCAGGGGAAGTGAGTTCTTTTAGGGTTTGTTCCCTAAGATTGGCCATTTCAATTTCAACTGGTTGGATGAGACTGGTTCTTGAATTATTTGAGTATCTCTTATGTTCCTCCTAAGTTTGTGAAGTTTTCACTCAATTTCAGGGTCAAATAAATCCGAGTTATTTTTTAGGAGGCTACGGGGAATTCAGAGAGATTTTGGAAGAAAGAGGAAGATGAGTTTTTCTTTGTGTATTTTTTCTTTTTTTAAAATATTTTTTTTGGATTTTTTTACAATAACCAAAAACTAATGACTACATAAAGAACCATCCCTAGCAATGACTCCATTTGAAACGTGCGGACGATTTTCACCTATAGACCGATCAATGTTCTGGTGCTCTGCTTATGTGTATAGCAGCACTCGGGTGGAATCCTCGGCGATGATACTATGAAATAGTCATTTGTTTATAGTTGATTTTATTCTGATTGGGGGGGTTTGTTTGCAGAGCTTAATTGAATTGACTAGTTGATTATGATTGATTTAACAAATTGATAATGATTGGGGTGAGTTCATCGTTAGGGAGTTAAGCATGTGATATCCTTGAGCTTTGCTTTATATTGCATTAAATTAACACCCTCATCAAAAGATGATGTTGATTGGAATTCCCAAGTGTTAAGCCTTTAATACAAGCCTTATCTTTACATAGGGTTCTAATCTCAATCATTACTTGTTTATGGTAGTGTATTTATGGTTCCAATAATCCATGGAAACCACATTCTAAACAAAAGATGTCATTAATCCATGACATATTAAGTCCAACATACACAATGTTAAATTAACGAATACTCCTCGAGAAAATACTCTCAATCACTTAACATCCCTTAATTTTGACTCACCCCAATGAGATATTTACTAAGCCATTTAAATTATTAATAATCTGGTCCATTATGTTTAAGGTGATGAATTACAAAGAGAAGAAAAAGAAAGGGATAAGAAAAGAGTTGTGCGCCGACACACACACGAACGATGATGAGAGTAAAAAAACCAGACTTTTTATTGAATAATAAATTAAAACAAGATGATGGATTTAATATTGATTTAAAATAAAATAAAAACATTAATATTGAACTACATTAGGTGGATGAGAATAAGAAATTAAGAAGAAGAAAATTGTATTAAAACAGAATTACAAAGACAAACACTTGGAAAATTACAATGAAGAAAAATGCAAAAGTAAATGAAAACAAAGAGAGGAGGAATGGATTATCAAGTGAAAACTTGAGTTTGGAAGATCCTCCCAAGACTTTGGAAGGGCCATGGTACTACCAATAAATACACCTTTTCTCTGAAATTCCAACCCTTTTGAAAGGAGAGGAGGGGATATATTTATAGCCCAAGGTGGTGGATTGTTTACACTCCAGAAATACCCCTCCAATTGGCTCGCAGATATGGACATCAAGACATCCGAATCTCTAGAAATATCCTTCTTCGAAGTTGTAGATAATAAGGTTTTCCGACTACTATCAAAATTTGGGGTCATTTGTTATTAAGGATAAAAGGTTACCTCCGGTTGATTAAACAAAGTAAAAAATTTCCATTTCAATCCAGTATGTTTTTAAGTCCATAATGTGAAAGGGTATTTGAGTATTACAATTCCTTTCAATACGAATGGTTTCTTCAACAAAGCCGGCCGCCTATATCTCCTATTTCACACGGAAAAATCTCAACTCGATTGAATGCTTACATCATGAGATTTGTCATTCATACTATACTGATTTTAATTCTCGGCCAGAATGGTGGTCTGGACTTAAATGCTTCATTTGGGCCCCATGTACTTAGATTTGGGCCTTGAAATTTTTATCCAAGATTAAATGTAGTATCCCCCGAATTAATGTGGAGAGTTAATGTTTTTGGACTTCTGGATTGAGCCCAGTATATAAATCTTCATTTCTGGTCCAGTTTGTTCATAGATTCTTTGGTCTTGTTTGTGAGGACCATATGACCCTTCAAATGGAAGTATTGGCTCATGGTACCTTCTAATAAAATGTTTTATAGTGCATTTAGAATCCTACAAAACAAGAACCACCCAATTTGGATCAGTATAGTGATATTTATTATTAAAACATTAAACTAACTCAATTGGACTACTTCTAAAAATTCTCAAAAATTATACTTAATATTAAAACATTAATATTTCACACAAATTATGCACATTTCAAATAAAATAAGTAAAGGGAGTATATAATATGTCATGAAAATATTATGAACATCACCCAACATTATATTTTCCTATACGTGTTGTGTCTAGGGTAGAAGACAGATGCTTTGGTTGAGTCTTAGACCGAGAAGGACCAGGACCAGGGCAAGGTGGTGACTTGTGAGATCAAATGAGCCGAGGTGTTTTCGATAGCTTCCTAAAACAGCATCAGTACCCTTTTTCGGTTGGGATTTGTAGTTGTCTTTATTTTAGTGGGCTTTTATTCTGGACCGGTTTAACTTTACTTCATTACTTTTGGTCGTACTCTATTGTTGGGTTGTAGTTGTATGCATGCATTTTTTATTTAATTAGTGTATTTACCTTCCATCATTTGTGGCTTTGAGTTGTGTGTGTGTGTACATGTACATAGGAAAATTCTTCCCATTTGTTTTGGATGTGCCTACTCGGTGCAAGTCTCCAGCCCCTGGCCTATGGGTGGCGGGCTTGGGGTAGTCACGACACGGGCCCCGGGGGATGGTTCATGACAGAGTGGTATTAGAGGAGGTCAGTTATACCCTAAGAACCCAGAGCCTATGAGTTTTGTTTGGGGAAACAATATTAAGTGTTTCGAGTTCATATTTCAGACCAGGGAATCCAGTGTCGGTGCATCGGCCAACATACCCATACGCCAAGACCCCGAATTATGATTTTCGAATCGGTACATGAAATCACTAATTACAGGGAAAAATGGTGGTACATCCATCATATAGGAATGGGTTGAGTTTTCTACTTCCTTCTTGAGTTAGCTCACTAGGTATAATCTATTAATCATCGTAGTTCTTGCTTTGTTTCTAGATTCTTCCATGTAGACTACCAGCTAGGATTCCACCCTGTGGTCATGAGGATGATATGTGGTGTGACAAGATGGGTACATGTGTTCGTACTAGAGACAACACCACCAGGTGGTGTACCATCTATACCACCACCTGTGGAGTAGCACACGGTACTCGTAGTACCAGTGGATGAAATACACAGTATGAGTGCACTTCACGAGTTTCAGTAACAGAGACCCCTCAAGTGTCGATATGAGACTGAATCACAAGAATCTAAGGACTAGCTTGATGTGGTGACTGATTTTTCCATCTATTTAGGTAACCATTAGATCATGTGGTGGTCTTGGCAGTGATCCTTCTATGTGGATCAGCAAGGCGATTGTGGGGTTTTGATTACTCAATCTTATGATGAGGTGACATTTCTATGGACAAATCATGAGAACCTTTCTCAAATAAGGGACTCTTTACATAAAATCTAAGTACTATGAATGCCCAGGAGCTTCTACATCATTGGAAATAAGACATGTCAATATCTCAGTATTCATCGAGGTGTACCGACCTTTCTAGGTACTCAATGAATATGATACGACCAATGCTTCAGAGATCAGACCTCTGAGCGAGGTGTTTTTAGGGACATTTGAGCCACCACTATTTCATTTTACATTCTTACTTATTCTAAGGTTATATAGAGGACATTTTTATTGAATATCTTTGGATAATAAGATACATCCAATGGATGTCAGTAGTGGGAAAGCAGGAAGCTGATGTTAGTCTCAAAGAATTGGACATGTGATAAATTCCGAGAAGAGTTCCCAAGACAATGGATCTATATTTGAAGGCTTAATGGGTGAGTCCAGTCTACCTAGAAAGAGGTACTTCTTTTCAAAATATAACTGGGGATATCTCACTAGAGATTGTCCAGCCATCGTGTTGATAGTGAAATGGTGGATGGACCATCAGTGCTGAGATAATGATAGGAACAGATAAATATGTAAGGAAGAAAACATGGAAGAGGAGTTGGAAGAGAAAGAGGTGGTGGTATACATTTCAACATGTTACAACCACCACTCCAATGTGGTCCACACTAGGATTAAGGAGATGGAGGACAAGGGAAGGGAGTAGATGCATGCGGCGAAGGATTATGACCCAAGGGATCCAAGAATGATTTTTGGTATGGTCTATGTCTACTCTTAGCTACTGTATTAATAGACATAGGTTCTAATCATTCTGTCTTGTCTCGATCCTTGTTAAATACCCAGAGTTTTCGATTAAACTATTGACATGACCCTTACATCTAGAGATACCTATGGGAGGAGATTTTATAATCACACATCTAATGATGGTGTGATATAACCCTTGAGGCGAGAGTTTTAGGTGGAACCTCTTGGTGGAAGCATCTAGTCCTTACGACTAGTTTGGGTATGGAATGGTTTAATAGTTCATGCTCAGATTGAATATTTTAGGCAAAAGGATGTAGTATGTCCGCAGTGTTGGAATGAGGTTTTCCTTGGTCGGAAAAATAAAAGGAAATTCAGGTAGCACATGATAAAACTCATGAATAAAAGGGTGCAGCTGATCAAAATTAATTCGACCACCCATACCCATGTGGAAGTGGATGTTTTATGTTTCCAGTTCCCAACAGTAGTGGTAGAGTATAAATATGTCTTTTCAAAAGAAGATTCTATGATTACCTACCCCCAAGAAGATATAAATATGAATCATTCCACACCCTGATATGGCAATGATATCAGCATCACTGTATCAGATGGATTTCACAGATGCATCATGAGATATGGATATAGGTGGGGGACTTGTAGAGGAAAGGCTTAGTAATACCCATTGTTCGAGGTTATGTGTGGATTACTGGACCTTTAACTAAGTGAATGTGGAGAACGAGTAGGCACTTCCAAAGGGATATCAATAGAATTGGTGACGGTTTTATCACGTACACCTAGGAGACACCATACCATCTAAATGATCATTGACCAACTCACCATGTTGGTCTCTTCATAGATTTTCAAGAACAGTGGCCTGTAGTGTCCTTGGGATTCCTCTACGTGCAGGAGATACGTACATGACCCATCACACGTCATTGGCAGGATAGAGCAGGAAATTGATAATGGAGCGACTTTTGTAGAGTCTCTGATAGAGATTGAGGATCGAAAGGATCAGATCCTTTGTTGATGTTCGATTCTTGTAGTGTGCATTCAGTGGAATCATGAGAATATCTAAAAGATAACTTAGGAGTTAGAGGCTTAGATCCATGCTTAGTGCCTTCATTTGTTTGTTTAGCCCATGTTTTGTCTTATGAGAACGTAAAGCCTTAAAGGTGGGGGTAATGTAATCTCTCATAATTCCATTAATTGTTTTAAATTATATGGTATTATTTTCAGACTAGGCACTGAGACAACATGTGATTCTGAGGCCTGGTGTGCCCGGAATAGTCTGTCAAAAAATGTTATGTTTTAAATAGCACACATGAGTGGTTTTCCTAAAAAAGTGGAATAAATATTAAATGGGTTCTCGGGACAGAAATAAAATGGAATCGTTGTGTTTAGGATTGTGGGTTTACGCTAGGTGTAACACCCCAAGCTTCCACAGTATGTTTCCCTTTGAATAATACAATAGCTTGTGTTGTATGCAACTTCGTGTTCTAGCACACCACGACCAATCAAACAAGCCATTATGAATAGTAATACCCACTTTTTGAAATTTTATACATTTTATTTTTCAAGATGGACTTTAGTTTTTGATTCAAAATATCAAAATTAGTTTAGGGTGAATTTTTGGTATTTTTCTGAAAAATGTCAATTTTTGATGAATTGTGAAAAACACTGCGTTATTGTTTAAAACCGACTTTTTATTTAAATAAATATTTATTTTATTTAAATATATTTTATGTCAAAATAGACACATAGTACCGATATTAGTTCAGTGTAATTCATTGGAGTAATTTTATAATAAAATTATATATATATATATATATATATATAATTTTATTGAACATTTTTACTGTCTTTTACCCATCTTCTTGGCATGTTAGCAAATTTGCATGAAATGTAATTTTACCGCTTCTGGGAAATGAATTTAAAAAATCTGATAGAAATTGTTGATATTTGTTAGTAAAGCGTCATTCAATAAGATGAAAATAAAGTTGGGTGAATAGTAAGTATTGACTTTTATTACCCCAGTTTAAAGTAAATAGGATAATTAAAGGTAAAAATGATATTATTATTACCATAACACATGTACTAATTCTATTGGATAAGTTTATTTCGACCCAAAACAGCCTTAGGAATAAAATATGATCCTTTTGGTTCACATGGATTAGATTAGGACATTTATTTTTATTTTATTTAATAAAGAGTCAAAGGTGTTATATTCAAAGATTCATAACTAAAACATTTTTAATATAGGGTTACACATAAGATAAATTCGACTTTAAATATTAATTAGAAATATAAAAAATATTTCCTATATAATGGTATTTTATTTATAATTTTTATACATTATATAAGTAAATTTATTTTTGACACAATGATGATGCAGTAATTACCTTATTAAGGAAAGATTACAATAATTGATATTATAAATATCCAAATAAATGTAAATTGATACTTTTGATGAATTACAATAATTTTATAGATTAATATGACATTTTATGGTTTATTAAATGATTTTTTTTGAAGTAATCAAGTTTATAGGACTTTAACAAAAATCAGATACTATATAGTGTCAAAATTGACATAAATGAGTTTTTAAAACAAATACTATATTATTAAATGATATATTAGTCCTAAAAATCTATGGTTCATCCAAAGGACATATATAATAATAGATATATCATTAATGAACCACTTGGTATTTTCTGGGAATTTTATAGTAAGTTTATTAACCATATAATATAAACATACAAGGAGACATGGTAAATGTTAAACTATTTAAACAAGAGTTAAATATAAATGATAAGCTTAACATGATGACCTAAAACTATCTAAAACCTATCAGTTGAGAGTTTTTAGAACCATCCCTTACTTATCATTGAATTAAAACCTTTTGGAGTTATTATAAAACTAATATTATTGTATAATAAAATAATATTTCAATGTTTTCCTAAAGTTACCCTCACTTATCTTATAAAAGGCTACTTCCCCTTCTCTTAATTTCACTACTCAAAAGCCATTTTTCCCTTCCAAAACCTGCTCAAATATCCTCCCAACTACCCTCAAATCTACCTAGATTCCTTACTTTGATCAGAAAGTCAACCTACGGATCCCTTTTGATAAAATCAAAGAAAACACCCAAAGAAGAGGTAATAATTTCACCACCTCTTTCAATGTTCTTTTATTCTTCCACTTCCTCTTTCTTTGTTGTTTCCATACCAAAATAATAAATCAAGTACCTTATAAGTAATATGATGTTATTATAAATATTTTACAACCATATTCATTATTCTATCCATCCTATGAATGACAAGTCACTATACATGTGTACGTATGACTTATCGTCTCCACGTCGTGGTGTAGTTTGTTATTCAAACAATTCATTATTTGGATGGGTATAATAATGAGTATAATTGATGTAAATAATAAATATAAAATTTTAATGAATCTGTATATATTACAAAACATCCAATTATATATGATTCCACCATCAATAGATTGGTATTGTCGCTCGTGCGTACGTACGGATTACCATCTCCACGAATGTGATGAGATTCATTCCCCATAGTAAAAATTCAAGAATAAAAATCATTTTATGATTAAAAAATAATGTTTAAGAACTTCATATAATTCTGGATATGAATCAGACACATCTTATCCATAACAAACTTTACTTACATAACCAAACATATAAAGGAAAATGAATGAGTTAACACCTGAAACGATGATACTACTGAAATATTATTAACAAAGAAATATTAGAAGATCATATATGATATAATATTTATATAAGTGGTTATTTTATAATTTAATAAAATTTATTTAACTATTATACAGGATGTTAACATACCCTCGACCAAGGAAAAGTACAAGGAAAGGTTTAATTCTACAATCTCTTCATTATCTGAGGTTGTTTATACGTGACTATCTACTGGGACCTCTTTATCTTCCACATCCTTGTTTCTTAAAAATGTATTTCAATACATTTTTACTATTTCATAGACTATGCGTTAAATTAATTTATACCATTTTTGACTTTTTATAGGATGTTTATAAAGGAATCTTTCCGCCGTTTTCCAAACAAGGTCCTTTGTGACCTTTTCAACAAAATTAAGGAAAGAATGTTTTTTTAACTTATACAGAGGGTGCGTCTATTTTACGCCATTATAACACCTTAGAAGATTCCCTTACAATATTTTAAGAATATTTTGGAAATAAATGTTTTCGTTTATAATTATTTGTCTTTTAAATGATTTCAAAATAGAAAGTGGTATTTCTTTATATTAGTTTTCTTTTATTCTATGTCAACATCTTTTGATGGATTTTAAACTTGTTTGAAGTTGATTTATTATGATACAAATATTCCATATTGTATTGAAGGTTTTGTGAAATTTTTACTATGGATGTGTTATTTTAATACCATTCATGTTTTATGGATAAATTATTGACATTTTGTATGATATTTTTAATACGAATGTTTATGTTATGTTTAAACCTTTTCATATGAGGAATGCATTGGACTTAGTAAGTGATGGGTAGAGCCTGTTATAGATCCTCGATGCATTGGTAGGTCTAATGAGACAAACTAGTGTCTTGGTACAAGGCCTTGAAAAAATCTCATTTGTAGTCTTGGCATGAGGCCTTGACTATGTGGTTGTGATGTCTGGCATTATGCATTCCATCATTATGAAATTGGATATTGATATTGAATGTGATTATTCAACTAGTAGAATATCCATGTGAATAAGTAAATGGATTTATTTGATTTATATTTTCCATATTATGCTGAATTTTATGTTTAAAAGTCTTCTGTTTTAGTATTATACATTTTCATAAATGTTTATACTTATTTATGAATGTTTCCGCTATATTATTATCCTTACTAAGCATCTGAGCTCACCCCTTTCTATGAATTATTTTTCCCAGGATGTGAAGAAGTATTTTATGGTTAAAATGCTAGGATAGGATAAGGGATATAAGTGTGTTCAAAGGGGATAATTTTTTTTTGTTTTTATCTCATGATGTAATGTAAAACATATGTATGTATCTAGTACTTACAAGGCTACTAAACTAATCGGTCTTTTGAGACATGATCTCTTCTCATCATGTGAATGTTATGTAATATTGCACCGAAACTGGGTAAATAGGGTCGGGGCATTAAAATTGGAATCAAAGGACGTTTAGCACAAACCTTGGAATCTAGATTTAGAAAAACACTGATTAGGGAACATTACCCTAAGATAGACTTTGAGGATTAGTATAGAAGAACTTCCTAGAATTTTGGTAATATAGATATTTTGTCAGTTTTCCATGCAATACATCCCTATCTGGATATGTGTAGGTAGATGCGGCACTGGCACATATGTATCTAAAAGTGGAAACTCCAACAAGGAGTTTCAGGCTAGACTCGTGGTATCCTGGTACACGACAAAGGGTCTTGATGCACTCTTGGTTACGACACTCATAGGGGATATACTTAGGATAATTCACATTTTCTTTACAAACCATTATGAAGGATTTTTGAGTATATGCCTCCTCAAAGAAAACATTTTTATGAATATGGATTATATCCATAAACAGTTCAATTTATGTTAAGTGTTTTACAAGTTTGGAATTATGTATTGTGATTCATAAACTAATCTAGTGTATGCAATTGTTTAGAAATGGAACATAGTGGAAGGAATGGAAACTGTATCAATGAACATAATCCATTTAGGGATTTCCCTCCTACTCAAGATATTTATTGTGGAGATGGTGATGCAAGTAGTGCTGATCAGCTTATCTCCATACTAGGACAACTCACTCTGGTTATGAATAATAACCTTACTCATATGAAGCACCCTGATCCACAAAGTGGGGGATCAATGTTAGACCACTTCATGAGGAAATAACCACCAACATTCGATGGGACTAGAAATCCATTTGTATTTAAGAAATGGATAAGTTCCTTAGAAAAAATATTTCATTCTTTGGAGAGTAGCGAAAGAGAAAAAGTTGTCATGATAGTTTATCGCCTCACAGGAGATTCAGATCAATGGTGGTCATTAATTAAAAAAAGATGAAGAATTATCAAATATTTAATAGATGGAGTTTAAGGATATTTTCTTAGAAAAATACTTTCCTCATGAACATCGAGAAAATATGGAAAGGTAATTTTTGAGTCTGGGGCAGAAGGATGATGTGAATGTCGCAAAGTATGTGGCTAACCTTACAAGGTTAGCAGGGCATACAACAGATTATATACATAACCGAAGGAGTAATATTGATCGATTATTTGATGGGTTAAAACCATTTCTTCACCGAGAATTAGTCTCACAATACTTCCCATCGTACAAAGATATTGGCTCATGTGCTATCAAGACAGAAAAGGAATTCTTTAATATTACGACATTAAAGCAAAGCAAGAGAAGAAAAGATCTACTGAACACTATGGAAATGGAAATAAGGGGAATAAGGTAAATTTTGAATATCCATCCTATGGTAAAATTTGGGAAGAAACACCTCGGTACTTGCCTAAAGGGAATGGGAGTCTCTTACAAGTGTGGTGAAAAATGCCACCAAGCTTGTGATTTCAAGTGAAAGAAATAGGTTGTCAATGTTGAATGCTACAATTGTAGAGAAATGGGGCATTATGCAAATGAATTTCCCATGCTTCAAAGAAACTTACCTCATAAAAGGCCAATGGGAAAATGCCAATATTATGTGATCACTACTACTGAGGTTGAATCTTCAAAAGACATGGTGGTAGGTAATTTAATGGTTTCCTCAAATTTAGAAAATGCTTTATTTGATACTAGATCATCACATTGTTTCATATATTCCCAGTTTTCTAAGAAAATAGATATTTCCAATTTGATTTAACAAGGGAGTTTTCAGTCAAAACTCATAAGGGAAGTATCATTACAACAAAGTATTGTGAATCAGTTCCCATTAAGGCATATAAATGTTATTTATCTTCTGATCTCATAATCATACCCATGATTGAATTTGATATAATATTTGGTATGTATTTTCTTTCGGACCATGATGAGAAAATTTATTATAAGAAAAAGGAGGTTAAATTTTTTGATAATGATAAAGAGTACCTTATCTTTAGAGAAGAAACGTCACTATCTGATTCTTATCTAGATCTACCTCTAGTAGCTCTACTAAATTCAATTATTGGGGAGGAAGAGAGTGAAATAACTATGGGAGAGGAAAGGAATGTTCAAATAGAGGATGTACCTATTGTTCAAGAATATGTTGTTGTTTTTCTAGAGTATTTACCTATACATCCTCCAGAATGAGAAATTGAGATTTCTATTGATTTAATTCCTGGTTCAAGGCCTATATCAAAGACCCCTTAAAGAATATCCCTTGTGGAATTAGTGAAAATAAAGAAAAAACTGGAGGAATTGAGTAATAAGGGATTTATTCACCCTAGTGTTTCTCTTGGGGAGCCTATGTTATTTTTGTTTAGAAGAAATATGGATCTATGACTTTGTTCATTGACTACATGGAGATCAATGCTTTAACAATAAAGAAAAAGTATCCCCTACCTCGCATTGATGATTTATTCGATCAAATTCTTGGAGATCAATATTTTTCAAGGATTGACCTTTGATCTGGATATCATCATTTTTGTGTGAAGAAGGAAGATATTCTGAAGATAGCATTTCGTACCAGGTATGGGCATTATGAGTTTACAGTAATGCCTTTTGGAATGACTAATGAACCCTCTGTCTTCATGGATCTAATTAAAAATGTTTTTAAGGAATATCATGATGAATTTTAAGTGGTATTTGTTGATGATATATTTGTATACTCAAAAATCTACAAAGATCATAAAAATCACTTGCGCACTATTCTGAAGACTCTTAGAAGAAATGAATTATATGGGAAGTTCAAAAAGTGAATTTTGGATTCAAGAGATTTAATTTCTTGGTCATATTGTCCCTAAGGATGGAATCTATGTTGATTCTTCAAAGAACAAGGCAATCCAAGAATGGCCAGCACCGATGAGTATAACTGAGGTACACAGTTTTATTGTTTTATCAGGGTATTATTGCCATTTCGTCCAGAATTTTTCCTGATTGGCTAACCCATTAACCAAGCAAACACGTAGAGGGGTTAAATTTGTTTGAAAAAAAGAGTGTGACGTTTTTTTTGAAGAACTGATGAGAATATTAGCCAATGATCCTATATTTACTTTACCATCGGGGAATGATGGGTTTGTTATTTATAGTGATGATTCAAAGAAATTACTTGGTTGTGTCCTTATGTAGAATGATAGAGTTATTGTCAATGCATCACGGTAGCTAAAAATTCCTGAGAAAAACTATCCCACTCATGATCTTGAGGTAGAAGCTATAATCATTGCTCTAAAAATATGGAGACACTATCTCTATGGTGAAAAAATTTAGATTTATACTGATAAAAAAAGTTGAATTATATTTTCTCACAAAAATAACTCAACATGAGGAAAATATGATGGCTTGAACTACACAAAGATTATGATTTCACTATACCCTATCACCCGGGGAAGGTAAATAAGGTGGGAGATGATTTGAGTAGAAAGGACCATGGAGTTTTGAATAAGATGATAGTTTAAAGGGATCATATGTTCATGGATCTAGTAAATATGGATATGGGAATAATCGTGGAAGGTTAAACATCAATACTTTTTCAAATGGTTACCAATCCAACTTTACTAGAAAGGACAAAAAGTTCTCAGACTGATGATGGGGAGTTTCAAAAGAATATTAAAGCTGTGAATGATGGGATATTGATTGACTTTGTATATGAAGACGGAATTTTGAAATTTGGGAAGAGAATTTGTGTTCCTGATATACCTAATCTATAAATGGAATTGTTGGATGATGCTCAAAGCTTTAATTTCTCTATACACTCTGGTAGCATTAATATGTATAGAGATTTTAAGGAACATTTTTTGTGGGACAACATGAAGAGGGAGATTGATGATTATGTGCCAAGGTGTATGGTTTTTCAATAGGTGAATGCTGGAAGACAACATCCTAGTGGATTCATGGAACCTCTTCCCATACCTGAGAAGAAATGGGATGATATTATAATGGAATTTGTCATGGGGCTACCAAAAACTCCTAGAAGGAATGATGTAATATGGGTCATTGTTGATCGTATTACCAAGTTAGCACATTTTCTTGCTATAATAAAAGATTTACCACTTGAACGTTTAGAAAGACTATATATTAATGAACTTGTAAGACTTCATGGATTACCCCTATCGATTTTTTTATCGTGATCCCAGTTTTACATCAAGATTCTGGAAAAGCATTCAGAAGGCCCTAGATACTGAACATCGTTTGAGCACTACCTACCACCCTCAAACTGATGGACAATCTGAATAGACAATTCAAACCTTAGAAGACATTTTATGATCTTGCTCACTTGACTTTCAAGGTATGTTGGATCAATATTTACCTCTGGTAGAATTTTCCTATAATAATAACTTCCATTCATGTATTCATATGGCACCATATGAAGCGTTATATTGAAAGAGATGTCGCAGACCAACTTGTTGGGATGATGTTGGTGAAAGAAAACACGTAGGTCCAGAACTTGTTGAGGAAACAATGGAAAAGGTGAAGGTTATCCAAATCCACATCAAAGCAGCTCAAAGTAGGCAAAAGAGCTATGATGATAACTGAAGGAATGATTTGGGATTTAAAGTAGGTGATCATGTTTTCTTGAAGTTATCTCCATGGAAGGGTGTTATAAAATTTGGTAATATGGGTAAATTAATTCCCAGGTACATCGGACCTTTCAAAATTCTAGAATGAATTGAAGTTGTAGCTTATCATTTGGAAAAGCCACCAAGTCTCTCCAAAGTTCATGATGTGTTCCACGTATAGTTGTTGAGAAAATACGTACCTGACCCAACACATGTACTCACCTATGAGGAAATTGAACTGGAACCTGATTTGAATTATTGTGAAGAGTCTATCAAGATTCTTGATACAAGAGAAAAAGTGTTGAGAAACCGGACGACTCCTCAGGTAAAAGTTCATGGAGAAATCATAAGATGGAAGAGGGAACGTGGGAACCTGAGGAACTTATGATAAAGAACCACCCGAATCTTTTTATGTAGTATAATTTTATAAATTTTTAGGATGAAATTATTTAAATGAGAGGAAAATATAACATCCCAAGCTTCCACAGTATGTTTCCCTTTGAATAATACAATAGTTTGCTATGTACGCAACTTCGAGTTCTAGCACATCATGCCCAATCAAAGTAGCCATTATGAATAGTAATAACCACTTTTTGAAATTTTATAAATTTTATTTTTCAAAATGGACTTCATTTTTGGATTTGGAATATCAAAATTAGATTAGGGTGAATTTTTGGTATTTTTCTGAAAATATTCAATTTTTGATAAATTGTGAAAAACATTGCGTTATTATTTAAAACTAAACTTTTATTTAAATAATTTTTTATTTTAATTTAATTTATTTTAGGTCAAAATAGATTCATAATACCTATATTAATTTAATTTAATTAATTGGAGACATTTTATAATAAAATTATATATATACAATTTTATTGAACATTTTACTATCTTTTACCCACCCTCTAGGCACGTTAAGAAATTTGCATAAAATGTAATTTTTATGTTTCTATGAATTGAATTTTAAAAATATATTAGTAAGTAAAATATGGGTCAATAAGATGAAAATAATTTTTGATGAATAGTAACTTTTGAATTTTATTTACCACGGTTAAAAGTAAATAGGACAATTAAAGGTAAAAATGAAATTATTATTACCCTAACACATATCCTAATTCTATCATATAAGTGTATTTTGAACAAAAACAACCTTATTAACAAAATATTATCCTTTTGGTCCACTTTTATTAGATTAGGATGTTTATTATTATTTTATTTAAAGACGAGTTGAAGTGTTAAATTCAAAGTTTCATAACTAAAACATTTATAATATAAGGTTACACATACGAAAAATTCGACTATAAATATTAATTAGAAAGATAAAATTATTTCCTACGTAATGGTATTTAATTTATAATTTTTATACATTTAATAATTATATTTATTTATGACACAATGATGATGAGTTAATTACCTTATTAAGGAAAGATTACAATAATTGATATTATAAATATCCAAATAAATGTAAATTGAGACTTTTGATGAATTAGAATAATTTTATAGATTAATATGACATGTGAGGGTTGATTAAATTAGTTTTTTTCGAATTAATCAAGTTGTTAGGACTTTAACAAAAATCAGATACTAAATAGTGTCAAAATTGACATAAATGAGTTTTAAAAAAAAAATACTATATTATTACATGATATAGTAGTCTTAAAAATCTAAGATTCATACAAAGGGATTATATAATAATATATATGTCATTAATGAACCACTTGGGATTCTCTTGGAATTTTATAGTAATTTTATTAACCATATAATATAAAAATACAAGGAGACATGGTAAATGTTAAACTATTTAACTAGGAGTTAAATCTAAAAGATAAGGTTAACATGGTGACCTAAACCTCTCTAAAACCTATTGGTTGAGAGTTTTTAGACCCATCCCTAACTTATCATCGAAATAAATCCTTTTGGAGCTATTATAAACCGAATATTATTGTATAATAAAATAATAGTTCAAGGTTTTCTTAAAGTGACACTCACCTCTCTTATAAAAGGGTACTTCCCCTTCTCTTAATTTAACTCATCCAAAGCCATTTGGCTCAGCCAAAACCTGCTCAAATATCCTCCCTACTATCATCAATTCAACCTAGAGGCCTTACTTTGATCAAAAAGTCAACCTAATGATCCCTTTTGATCAACTCAAAAGAAAACACCCGAAGAAGAGGTAATAATTTCACCACCTCTTTCAAAGTTCTTTTCTTCTTCCACTTCCCCTTTCTTTGTTGTTTCCATACCAACATAATATATCCAGTAACTTATACATAATATTATTTTATTATTAATATGGTACAACCATATTCATTATTCTACCCATCCTATGAGTGAAAAGTCATTATATGTGTGTATGTACGACTTACCGCCTCCACGTTGTGGTGTTGTTTGTTATTCAAACACTTAATTATTTGGATAGGTATAATAATGAATATAATTGATGTAAATAATAAATATAAAATTTTAATGATTCTGTATATATTAAATATCATCCAATAAAATACGATTCCACCATCAATAGAATGGTATTGTCACTCGTGCGTACATACAGATTACCGTATCCACGAACGCGATGAGATTCATTCCCCATCGTAACCTTTTACGAATAAATATCATTTTAGGATTAAAAAATAATTTTTAAGAACATAATATCATTGGGGATATGAATCAAATACATCTTATCCATAACAAACATGACTTATGTAACAAAACATATAAAGGAAAACGAATCAGTTAACACCTGAAACGATGATACTACTGAAATATAATTAATAACGCAATATTAGAAGATCATATATGATATCATATTTATGTATGTTGTTCATTTATAATTTAATAACAATTATTTAACTATTATAAAGGAGTTTAATGTATCCTCGACCAAGGAAAATTACAAGATAAGCATTAATTCTACAATCTCTTCATTATCTGAGGTTGTTTATACGTGAGTATCAACTGGGACCTCTTTATCATCCACATCTGTGTTTCTTAAAAATTTATTTCAAACCATTTTTACTATGTTTTAGAATAAGGGTTAAATTAATTTATACTCTTGTTTTAATTTTTATAAGATGTTTATAAAGGAATCTTTCTGTCGTTTTCTAGATGAGGTCTTTTACGACCTTTTCGACAAAATTAAGGAAAGAATGTTTTTTAAAATTATATGACAGGTGGGGCTATTTTCCACCATTATAACACATTATATGCTTTCCTTATAAGATTATAAGAATATTTTCAAAATAAATGGTTTCTTTTATAATTATGTGACTTTTAAATAATTTCAAGATAGAAATAGGTATTTCTTTCAAAAAAAAAATTCATTTCATCTATGTCAACATCCGTTGATGGATTTTAAACTTTTTTTAAGTTGATTTTTTATGATACAAATATTCCATATTGTATTGAATGTTTTTTGATATGTTTTATTTTGTATGTATTATTTTTATACCATTCATGGTTTATGGATAATGTATTGACATTTCATATGGTAGTTTTAATACGAATGTTTATGTTATGTTTAAACCTTTTCATATGAGGAATGCATTGGACTTAGTAAGTGATGGGTGAAGCCCACTATAGCTCCTCGATGAATCGGTAGGTCTCATGAGGCAAACTAGTGTCTTGGAAAAAGTCCTTGACAAAATCTTATTTTTAGTCTTGGCACGAGTCCTTGACTATGTGGTTATGATGTTCGGCATTATGCATTCCATCATTATGAAATTGGCTATTGATATTGCATGTGATTATTAGACTAGTATAATATCCATGTGAATAAGTAAATGGAATTATTCGATTTATATTTTCCATATTAAGCTGATGATTAATTTTAAAAGGATTATGTTTTAGTCTTATACATTTCCTTAAATGTTTGTGCTTATTTATAAAAGTTTCTGGTATATTGTTATCCTTACTGAGAATCTAATCTCACCCCTTTCTATGTTTTATTTTTCCCAGTATGTGAAGAAGTATTTTATGGTTGAACTACAGGGATAGGCTAAGGTATATAAGTGTGTTCAAAGGGGATAAAATGTTGTTTTTGTTTTTATCTCATGATGTAATGTAAAAATTATATTTGTATATAGATCTTCCAAGGCTACTAAACTAATCATTATTTCGAGGCATGATCTCTTGTGATCATGCCAATTTTATGTAATATTGCACCCACTCTGGGTAACTAGGGCCTAGGCATTACACTAGGTGTGACTTAATTTTAGTTGGCACGAGCTTCTAGTGAGAAAACACGAAAAATGAAAAAACTGTAAATAAAATAATGAAATAAAATAATTTTATTTTTCAAATCATTATAACTCACGAATGGTAACTCGAATTAAAAATTGGAGACCATCATTAAGCTCATGAGGGCATGATTTCATTAGGTGGAGCCTAAATTTGGATGACGCGGGATAACTGTGGGAAGCAGTTTTTAGGATTTCACCGTAAATAAAATATTCAAATAAAGATTATTTTCATTCTGATAACTTGAAAACGGTAACTCGGATTGGAAATCAGAGAGTATAGTTGAGCTCCTGAGTGTGTACCTTATATAGGTAGGGCCAAAAATAAACTTGCATGGGTCGGGGGTAATAGTTAATTTAAAGGTGTTTCACGGAAATTTTTTTTAAAAAAATATTTTATTTGAAATTGTTTTGCTGCAATGCAGTGATGAGGAAACTATTTCATTTGATAAATGAAACAACACAACGACTCGACGACTCAGTGAAATAGTAACACTGAAACGTGTTAACACGTTAACGCATTTCCTCCATTAATTAGGGGTAGGGTCTAGTGTTGGAATTCATAATGTTGGAGAATTACTCTAGAACTATGAAGTTTCCCTTAAGGTAAGGGTGAGGAGGCTCTCTCACTAGTGATGACGGATTGAAGGTCAGAGTTCGATGAAGTGGCGAAAAAACAATGAACACCAGTGGAATAAGGAACGACATGGAGACAAGACTTCAATCTACATCTCCAAAAGATCTTACTCGAAGTAGGGATTTATTATCTGTGAATTTATTTCCCATTTCTTCTTTCTAAAATAATGAGAGTAGATCAAAACACCTATAGGTTGATATGCGGGTTGTTTGTTCTTGTGGGATGAGTCTAATTTTGGGATAAACAACATGAAAATAGATCCATGTTGATTTTTTTTGATTTAAATCTTCGTTTAGCAACCTTTAAATTTCTTATGTGGATGGATCATGTCTGAAATGAACAAGGAATGATCTTCCAACCTTGGGTGTTCTTGTGATATTTTTCCTCCCTCATTATTTGTTTCTCTGATATCCATTGCCACAACAACTCAATGATCACAACATGGAAGCATATCACAATGGAATTGGATGAATACCGTGGTAGGAGGGGACTGAGACATGGGGTTTCCAGCTCTAAATCTCACCGTAGAGGAGGCATGTGTCAATGACCACATGCGAGAGGCAGCATGCGCTGACAGTGCGATGCAGTGGAAGATGTTGTGGCCATCGGGCCACGACAGGGCTGGACCACATCCCTAGCGGGGGTGCCACATCAGGCGGAGGAGTCAGTGGCCATCGGGCTGCAGAAGTGTAAAAACCTACAACAACCACCATAGGACAAGGAAAAGGGATTATGGTGGCGTTGATTTGGTGGATGCAACATCGAACTATGATCCAAGGGGTTGCGGGAGGATAGCCCTGAGGAAAACCGTGAGGTGGTCACATGGCGAAACCTCCACACTGACCATGGGAAGATACATTAACCATTTCCACATCTTGGAGAGATGAGTCAACCCTCTCCTAGGGGGCCAGACCCATGGCCTAGTCGGTCTGGGAAAGTGGGCCCCCGAGTCGGGTTGGGTCGTGTCGGTCTAACTGGGTCAGACTATACTTAGACCCAATAGACCCCTTTTTAGTAAAATAGTAATAACTCTTTAACCGTAAGTCTGATTGATGAGATGTTTGTGGAATTGGGAATATTGTGATGAGGCTGTCCTTTTGGTATAGACTATGTGGACTTTCATGGAATTTTATATGTGACCGATGTCTTGAGGAGTAGGCCCTCTCGGAATCAGGCGCACTACAAGTGGGAATCCTATGACTGGATGTATCGAGAAGACTATGATGAGTGGGTCTAAGTGATCCAGCTAGCCTAAGAGGCAATAAGGTATAAGAAATCCAACTAGACCACGAGACTAACGAGTCTAAGTGATCATGCTGGACTAAGAGATTAGCGGGTCTAAGTGATATAGCTAGCCTATGTGAAGAATGGGTCTAGGTGATCCAGTAGACCCAAGCACTCATCAGAGATGAGTGATTCAACAGTACAAGGTGTTAAGCGTTATGACCATTAGTCTTTCTTTCCTTCCTTTATATTAAACCTGTGTTGCCCAGAATATGAGTATTCATGCGGACCTGTGTGGACTGGTAAACGAGTTGTCATGCACACTTGTGTGGCCCAACAGACGAGCAGTAGCTGAGTGGAACTCAATGGCCTTGCAGATAAATAGAAGTTGAGCAGACCTCAGTGGCCCAGTAGATAAGCATTAGCCGAGTGGATCTCAATGGCCCGGAAGACGAGTAGACCTTAGTGAATCATTGGGAATGAGTCTTTTAGTAGTAAATGATGTTTAGTTTTGTGACTGATGTAGTGTACTTTGGGTAGTTCTCATTGTGTTCTATTTGGGTGGGGCCCAAAGAATCGGGACCTCTTTGCATAGGTCTCTGATGAGTTTATGGCTCAATGAGAAAATCCTCTTGGGACGAGCATGACTTGAGTAGAATCATGTGATGAATGATTATCTATAATATTGAGAATTCTTGTCTCAATGAGACTAGATGTATCAGGGAAACTTCATGATGTATTGAGACCAGATGTTCTCTCAGATACTTTTGGTAGACTTGCTCTACCTGGATATTATGAGATAGCTTGAGGAGTGGGATCTCCCGGAATCATGTGTGCTATGCAAGGAACCATATGGCTGGTAGAAGATGATATGTCCGGTCTTGGGTTCCTTTACGAGTATACCTAGATGTTCTTATTATATGTGTTGATGACATATACTTGTGTTGATCTGATTGTACCTTCTTGGTGGTGTTTTCTTTTTTGGTATTTTTCTTTGTGGTTTTTGGTTTCCACCTACTAAGTATTGTTTTACTCACCCTTGTATGGGATTTTCTGGCACATGTGTGTCTTGTGCGGATGACCAATGCTTTTGTGGAGTCTTAGATGGGGTGGGACTAGAACCAGGACTAGGTGGTGCCTTATGATATTAAATAAGCTGAGGTGTTTTCGACAACTTCCTACTGCAGCTTCAGTACCCTTATTTGTTGTCGGTCTTTGCAGTTGTCTTTCTTTTAGTGGTCTTGTATTCTTTCTCAATTGTACTTTTCTTCTTTACTTTCTATCATACTCTGTTGGTGGGTTGTATTGGTACGCATGCATTTTTCTTTACATAGTGTATTAACCTTCTAGCATCTGTGGATTGGAGTTGTGTGCATGTGTACAGGTACTTAGGAAAATACCTCCCATTTGTCTGGGAGATGCCTACTCTGCGCTAGTCGCCAGCCCCTAGACTATGGGAGGCGGGCTTGGGGTAGTCACTGCATGGTCCCCAAGGGATGGGTCAGGACATAACCACCCATTATTCAAGAAAATATTATGTGAAAGTATCGGTCACACATATGTCTGGACTACCGCATCCACATAGTGATACAATTCATGTTCCATCACAATAATTTATGGATACAAATTATGATAAATTTAATTTTTATACATGATGTTTATAACCTAATTATTATTTTGTAATTATTATATCACATCTACCTTATTATAATACAATCCATTGTAAAACGATAATTTCAGTCATGCATATGTGTGGACTCTCACATACATGAAGTTATGCGATTCATTTTTCATTTCCACTTACCGTGGATGGTAATAAGGATGTATTTAATGAACATATATGATAAATTTGATATAAAAATTATTATATAATGGTAATTATTAGTTAAAATTTTTTCATTCCGTCTTTCATAAAGTGAAATCATTGTTCATCATTATGTAAGGCTTACCATCTCTATAGAAGGTGTAATTCATTTTTCTATCTCTACCATCTATAAATGACTCTATATATGTAAATATTTGATAAATATGATAATTATATAATGATTAACATTATTTAGTTAATTTAACCATGATAAAAGTCCAATTAACATAACTATTGAACCAAAATTCTAATGATAAATAAAATAGTTAACACCTGAAAATGATGACTCTAATATATAATTATCAATAAATGAATGATGAAATGTTATATGATGATTAGATATGATATTATAAGAATTTAAAATACACTACTATAGAATTATAATAAATTTTAATTTACTATACTTTTGGACATGGTTCTTTAGAAGAAATTCGAACTTGAGTTAAGGAATTTATGTTACGATCTCATTGTTTATTAGGATTGTTTATGGATAATGTTTCAATGATGAAATTTTATGATATAACTCTCAAGAAAATCATTGATTTTAGTTTATTTTTTTTATTTCTTGATATTACATGTTTTCATTGAATTTTATCTCATTAAGTACACAAGATATGGAAATAATATTTTTTATGGAAATATAAATTATTTCTATCATAAGTCAAAAATCCATTTTCATCTTTGTTATTGTTGTCTATGAATGTTTCCATGAAAGTTTGTACTATTCTAAAATTATTTATTAAAGTAATTTTCACCCATGTTTGAATTTTTGAAAATAATTTAATGGTAACATTCTTTTATTTTTTTGAATGATGTATATATTACTCTTTAACTAAAATAAAAAGGAATCAATATTTTTAACATGCATGGTGCATGATTCCAACCTTTTTGGAGATTTCTTGAGCTTAATTTCAGGTACTATTTTAATATTTTTTGGTTATACCTTTTTTAGGTTTTATTTTGGTATTATTTTAGGTGAAATTTGAGAAATTGGGAAGCCCATGAGGATATCCATGGTTGGAACACGGTTAGGGAAAACTTTGCATTTTTTCCCAGGAGATTGTGTGCCTCTTTTTGGAGCCACGAGAGGCGGTGTATGGGTTTCTCAAACTGTGTGGCCTCCCTCCCCAAACCATGCACCATAAAATTTAATGGATTTTCACTATGGGAATATGTATTTTCCAAAAAAACCACCACTTTGGAGAAACCATACACCCCAGGAGTAGGGTTGCACAGTTATGGTGCACATTTTGGAAAATTGTGTCCCTCTGCCCAGGAAAACATGTATGCGGAATTTAAACCCCCTAAAAATTTATTAAAATTTCAAAACTCCCTGGTTTTTATTCCTAATACTCCCATATTTTCCTAATATGATTTACTTTGTTCATAGAGGCCCCCTGGATGGATTCCACGACTCCATAAACCACTTTTTGTGAAAAAAAAGGTCTTGTGAAAAGGACCGAACCCTCTATAGTATTAAATATCTTCTCATTTGGTTTTATTTTTCAATCAAGTATTTTATATTCTTTTAGAGGGGTTTTTTATTCTATTGGTAATGGGTTTAGATCTAGGTTTTGATGAATTAAAATTCTTTCGGTCTTGGTCTAAATTTTTTGTCATATATCTCATTCATCATTGTGAGTTGGACCATTTTACCTCAAATTAAGAGTTATAGGTTGGAGAGTGTTCATTAATGATATAGAGGTAGGTATTATGATTTTGAATTCCCATTTTCTTAATTATAATTGGTTAAATTTAATAGGGATATTCCATTTTTAGTTTTGGTAAATAAAATTTTCATTTGAATTAATTAATTGACATCCAATGAAATTTTGAGACCCTTCACAGATCCCATTAGACCCGTTGGAGATTATGAAACTGTCATAATGACCACCCACAGGGCCTTACAAATAACATTGAATGTTAATATCAAAATTTGAAAATGGGAATAATGGTTGTGTAGAATTGAATTAATTTCTCTATGCATGGATAATAAATGTGATTATGGAATTGGTTGAAAAATTGGATTGTGAAATTGGTTGATAATTGGGATATGAATGTGGAACCACAATATGAGAAATTTTAGAATGATGTGAAAAATGAGTTGTGGTTGATCGAATGATTCTCATAATACCCATGGGGATCTAGACAATGGCTCTAGTTACCTAAGATATTTATTTATTTCTTGTGTTCACAGAGTTGTTGGACATGTACTGCTGATCAAAATAACCATGGGCTACCAAACAACTACTCTAGGCCACAAGGTTTTAATATGAAATTCAAATGAAATATATAATGGAATGCCCATGAATGAATGATCTATGAAATTCATATTCAATATGGTTTAGACTCTGACATGGACAGAAGTAATTGTTTTTTTGGGTGTCACCATGAACTCGAGGGCCCATGTGGTTAATTAAACAATAGTTAAATGTGATGCATGTTTTGATTGTCATTTTTATTTATTTATTAAAAAACTTCATAAAATGTTATATTTTTTATATTGTCTTAGACGCTATTTTTGGTGGCCTACCATGTTGTAATCACACCCTACTCAGGATACCTGATCATTACCTAAATAGAGTTCATCATTGTAGGATAAGATAATGGAAAGATCCCTACGTTAGATGGATGAGTTGGAATTCGGGATAGATCATGGATGAGGGAAACAAATATCATTTCAAGACCCATTGTGATTAGTCATAGTATCTTTATTTTAGGTTTATATTTTATACATGAAAATTATATGACATAAAATATTTAATACTTTGGTTTTTGATATTGTTTTCCTATTTTAAATTTATTATGTAATGGTTGGTATTATTTTTGTTTTTTATAATATATTGGTTACTTATTTTTATAATTTTTATAATTTTCTTGATTTATAGTAGTGTGATTCTTGGATAATGAGTGCGTAGTCTCTCTACGTTTCTTATTAGAACCTCGTTGTTAGTCGGTATCCTCTAGCATATATAGAGGTGCGCCTAAGGTCATGTAGCGTACCGGATCAAGGAACTAACATGTGGAATAAGTGTTGGAAGGTTAAAAAGTAGTATCAAAGGTTTTTCCATTATTTTCAATTGTATTACAATTTCGGAAAGTTATAAAGGAGACTATGATGAGTCGGGCATTTGTTATAATCTTATTCAAGGGAGTAGCTATCCCATGTGTGGGGGAAACCCAAGTATCAATTTTTGGATTGTTGTTTTTTTGGTTTGATTTTATAGTTGAGTGTTATTTCACCTCAATTGATGCATGTTTTGTGTGATTTTATTTTTTTGATTTTACTCACGTCCTATTATGGAATGAATTTTGAGTATACATGCATCATTATAGGATCTCCGGATTTTATGTGACATGCATCATTTTAATCATGCATGGAAAAGCATGTTTTGGGTAAGTGGTTGTAAATAAATTTGTTTTATTTATTTGAGTATTTTTTTTAAATATAAATAGTTCATAATAATAAATTGTTTATTGTAAATGAAATTAACAATGAAAATTTGAAACTGATAAAATTGGTGAATATTGGGAATCAATGATATGTAAATGTGCTTTACCATTTTCTAGCCATGACCCTCGTGAGGGATGGTTGAGGGTAATTGTGGTGTTTTGATTTTGACCATGTGAATGAGTGTGGGGGGTGAATTTTTATAGCCTTATTTAAATTCCTCATTTATAAATGTGATAATGTTGTTTTATCTATCATAAGACTTATTTTTTCATTATCAAGACATTTCTCCATGAAAATGTTTTTTGAAAAGAAAATAGGAGTATATGGATGGAAATGGGCCTCCAATAGTGGAACTAGAGGATCTGATTGTGATTGGTGAAGGATTTGAAGAGCATTTTTGTTAAAACATTTCTCAATTTATGTATTTCACAGATAGAGACCCAATTTGGGTTGTAAAAAATATGTATACCTTGGTATGGGAGTTCCAATGGTAGAACCCCTTAACCTTTACTATAGAGGGTAAACCTGAGGTATCTGAGTTCGGGATTGATTCTATTTAATGATCCTTGACCATTTAGAGATTTATTTGGAGAGGTGAGTAACATTGGCTACCTATTTGTTGTGAAAATCAGCAAATCCCTGGTGGTATGTTCATACTTGAGATGAGTAACATAAAAAAATGGTGAGGATGTACTTTTAGGATATGTTCCAAGAAGAAATTTACCTTGAGACACATAGGTAGGAGTAGCTATATGAGTTTATGAGATTGACCTAGGGGACTATGTCTGTGATGGGCTATGTTGGTCACTTCACAGAAGTGAAATGCTTTTCCCCATTACTGGTAGGGGTTAACCCAACTGTGTAGAATCATTTATTGGATGGAATTAAATGTAATATTAAGTCCTAGTTTAAAATATTTCAGATGAAGAAGTATTCTGATGTTTTGAATCAGGATATCATTTTTTAGGGAACCTTAAGGTGGATTACAATGCAATGTAGGTAGTTTTTTCTTTATGACAAAGAGTAATGTATTCCAAGAGTATGAAGAATTTTATCAAAACATCAACTAGGGAAATGGGAAATGTAGTATCTAGAGAGAATTATCAAATACTCAAAGATGTAACTGAGTACACTAACTTCTGGTTGGTAGGTTGGGTCACATTCACAACAAGTTCCCATGATCACCAGTGGAGTGCTAAGCCTATGGTGGGATTATTCACTTACTGAATTATTGAATAAACCCTTGATAGATGGGTAATAAATGAGGATATATGGAGAATGAGAGTAATATAAGGGGTATTCTACCCCATATCATTATAGAATTTCGATTTCTTCTGGATATGGTGGTCGAGGTTGTAGAGGTGGTACATCTGGGAATGAGAATATGTATCAATAAAGTGGTCCATCTCATGGGACATAGACTGAAACATAGAGTAGAGGGGAAGGAAAGTTGAATGAAATTAAGCCTATGCTTTTGGATAGTGAGGCTAGACCATCAATATTCATAGGTACATTACTTTTCACTTCAAATCTTTATAGTGATTTATTTGATTTAGGAGCCTCACATTCTTTTATATCTTCTAAAATTGGGAATGGTTTGAGTCTGATGGTGGATTTTTTGAGTGTATTTATGAAAATATACATATCATTGGGTGTGTGGTCGAGGGACATATGTTTATAAAATGTTTTTTTCTATTTCGGTTATAGAGTATCATATTATTTAGGATCATTACATACTTAAAATGTCACATTTTTACTTGATATTGGGTATGGACTAGTCGATATCATACCGATACTACATTGATTTTTACTATATGAGAGTGACCGTTACATCAACTGTAGGATATAATAATGTTCAATAATGATAATGAAATATAAATACTGGCCATGCAGGGCTTGTACATCATCAATTAGAGGATCTCACCTCTGAGGTTTCAAGTCCTTTGTTGGATGATTTCGGTGTGGAGCATGATGTCATTACACCCACAGTAGAGTTATTTCTAGAATTATTTCATGAATAATTATTTGGGATGCCACATGAGAGTGATGTTGATTTTAATATTGATCTCATTCATAGAGATGAACTACTTTCTATTCCACCTTATAAGATGGCACCACCATAAATTCAAGAGTTTAGGACATATCAAGATTAGTTGATGGGTAATGGATTTATCCATCCAAGTAAGTCACATTGGGGTTCTCTAGTTTTGTTTTCTAATAAGGTTGTGTTGAAATTGACATTATGTGTTAATTACTACAATTATAATCATATGATAATAAATAACTAATATCCTCTTCCTCATATATATGATATCTTTGACAAGATGAGTGGATCTTGTGTTTTCTATAATATTTTCTTTAGATCAGGGAATCAAGGGTTGAGATTTTGACCTTATGATATAATGAGATCTGATTTGAGAAGAAGGTATGTCACATATGAGTCCTTTGTGATGTTGATTGGGATGATGAAAATAATGGCTGTTTTATGGACTTGATGAAAAGAATAGTCCACCCATACATAGATTAGTTTTTTGTTGTTTTTTATGAATGATATATTGGTGTACTATAAGACTCATGATGATCATGACCAACATCTTGACAATTTCAAAAGTAAACTGAGAGAACATCATCTATACACCAAGATATTTGTGGGTCAATTCTTGTTCAACATTTTACATTTCATCAGTCACATCATTTTTAAGGATGGTGTGTTAGTAGACCTAGATAAGGTTCAAGCAGTGGTTTCTTGGGAGCATCCCAACAATATTTTCGATATCCAAGAGTTTATAGTGTTGGTGTCTTTTTAAAAGAGGTGTATCCTAGACTTTTACCTTTTGGAAGAACCACTTTTGGGATTGAACAAGAAGTAGATCATTTTTGCATGGTCTGGGGGATGTGAGAATGCTATCCAGGATTTGAAGAAGTGTTTGACTACCACACTATTCATGATCCTACAAGATCTTGGTGAGGAGTATACCATTTTTTGTGATGCATCAGGGATCAGACATGGAGTAGTGTTAATGTAGGGAGATCAATTTGTGGAATATCTTATATAGAATTTGAGGCCACATGAATGGAATTACCCTACGCTTGATCTTGATTTTTCTACTATTGATTATTCCTTAAAGTGTGGGAGTCATAATTTATTGGGTGAATGGTTTAGTTTGTATACTAATCACAAGATATTAAATTCTATATTTTCACAATGAGAGTTGAATCTCCGTCAGTAGAGGTTGGATGAGTATATGCAGTATTTGGATTTTGAGATAGACTGAATGTCTGGGAAGTGAAATGGTTTTGCTGAAACCTTTAGTAGAAAAAAAGTCTCAATTAGTAAAGAAGTCCAGTTTTGAGTGAAATATGATGTCCTTGTTGGATGAGATACATATTGTGGTTTAGGAGGTCTGAGAGAATATGAATATCGTATCAATATCAGTGGATTAGGAACTTATTATATCAATCAGAGAGAGACAGTATGTGGATCTAGATTGTTTGGCCCTAAGGAAAATCCATAAAGGTAAATGGTTTCCTTCTAGTTGGACTATATATGAGGATGGGAATATCTTTGTCTAAAACCATGTAGTTGTGCCTACATGTATGCATGAAGAGATGAGGCATGAGTTTCATGACTCGAAGTGGGTAGTGAATCTTGGTTTAACCAAAATGTACCATGAACTACATAAAACGTATTGGTGGCTATGCTTAAAAAAGGAGATCATAGGTTTTGTGACATTATGCTACACCAGTTAGTAGGTGAAGATCGAGCTTCAACAATCATTTGATTTTCTACATATATTTACCATTTCAGAATGGAAGTGGTATGACATTACTATGGTTTTTTAGTGTTCATTTCATATATACCTCATAAAAATGTTGAGATTTGGGTAATTTTTGACCGGTTGACAAAGGTATCCCAATTCTTTCCTATTCAGGAGACATTTACCATAAACTAGTTTGATGAGATGTATGTTCATGAGATAGTCCATTTTTATGGGGTTCCATATAGTATAGTCTTATATCATGACTCCCACATTACATCGTGCTTCTGGAATGTATTAATGGGGGAATTGGGTGCAGAATTTTTTTTGAGTATGACTTTCCACCCAAAGACAGATAAGAAATCAGAGCACACTATTCATGTGCTAGAGGACATGTTAAGAGTATGTGTTCTTGATTTTGGGGGGTCTTGGTACAATGAATTAGTGCACTTTGAGTTCACTTATAACAAAATTTATCAGAAAAATATCAAGATGGAACCATCTGATACACTTTGCGGAAGTCCATATAGATCACCTTTGTGTTGATAGTGGCAAGATAGTCTATGTTTTTGGGACCGATTCTCTTACAGGAGACATGAGAGGACGTTTGACAGATTTGGAGATGTATGGATATGGTTTAGAGTAATGACAATACATATATTGTTTGAATTCATCAATCCATTGAGTTTACAATGGGTGATTGTGTGTTTCTTCATGTGTCCCTGATAATGTGTCACCATAGGATTTAGAGGCAGGGAATATTGGCTTGTTGGTTTCATGGAAATTTTGATATTTTTTAGAGAATCAGTCTGGTGGAATACATATTGGCTCTTCCATTGAGGTAGATAGCTATGAAAAATGTTTATCATGTGATCAATATGTGGAAGTATAACCCCGAAAATACTCATGTGATTGATTTTGATGATGTTGAGCTTAAGGAAGATGCATCCTGTGAGGAGATATGATTCTTGTAATGGATCGAAGTGGGAATGTGTTGTGGGGAAAGACTATACTGATAGTCTGAGTGTTGTCGAAACAATGCATTATTCAGGTGGAAAGATGGGAGAGGGAAGAAGATATTCATTCCCTGTGGCCTAACCTATTTAACATAGAATCATATATATTCATGGGAGTACAAGTCAAGGATGTGCTATTATAAGGTGGGGATATTGTAAGATATCAACCATTCTAGAGATGAATTATTTTAATTATTAGGTACTCTATAAACCTTTAATTGGTTATAGATTGGTAGGATTTTTATTTTGGGTTGTTTCAGGTGAAATTAGAGAAATTTGAAAGACCATGGGAATGTTCATGGTTGGAACACAGTTAGGGAAAACTATGATTTGTTACCAAAGAAATCATTTTCCAAATTTGGGAGACATGGGATTAGGAACATAGTTTGGTCAAACTGTGCAACCTCCTTCCCCAAACTACACACCATAAAACATAGTGAATTTTCATGGCGGGCATATGTTTTTTCAAACTATGAACCACTTAGGAGAAACTGTGCAACCCATGAGTAGGGGAACATGGTTAAGGGGAAAAATTTGGTAAACTGTGTGCCTCTACCTAGGAAACCATGTTTGTGGAATTAACCACCCCCCCCCCCCAAATTTTATTAAAATTATTAAACCCGTCATTATTTATCCCTACTCTTCCCATATTGGCCTAGTATGATTTACTCTAGTCTTAATGAATCCCAGATGGATTCCAAGGTTCCAAAAACCTATTATTATTTAAATATATATTCTTTTGAATGGGATTGAACCCTCTATTGTATGTAATCTCTTCTCATCTGGTTTCCTTTCTCTCTCTTGATTTTCTTCCTTCATTTGGAGGATTTCCTCCATTTGTAATGGGGTTAGATAATGGTTTTTATGAATCTAGTTTCTTCAGATCTCGGTCCTAGGTTTTAATCTTATATCTCCTTTTCTATTGTAAATTGGAACATTCCAAAACAAATTGATGGTTATAGGTTGGAAAGAATTAATCAATGGTCTTGATGTAAGTGGTATAATTGTTAATTCGTATAGTCTTTATTATAATTGGGTGTATGTAATTGTGACATTTAAATATTTATGTTTTGAAATTGATCATTAATATGAATGAATTAATTGATTTCCCATGTGATTAGGAGACCCTTCACAGATCCCATTGGAATTTTTGGAGATGATGAGACCAACGTGACAACAACTCATAAGATTTTTCAAATACCATTGAATGATAATATTAAAATGTGAAAAGGGGAATAATAGTTGTATGGAATTTCATTAAATACTTTATGCATGGTTGATAAATGAGATTATGAATTTGGTTGAATAATTATATTATAAAATTGGTTTAAATTGGGTTATGAATGTGGAACTATAATATGTGAAATTTTGGAATAATGTGAACCTTGAGTTTTTGGTCATGGAATGCTACTCCAAATACCCATGGGAAGATAGACTGCTTCTCTAATCCCATGAGATATATATTATTGCATGGGATCACTATGTTTTGGGACATACACTACTTCTATAAATAGCCATGGTGTTCTAGAATGCCGCTATAAGCCCCCAATGTTTGAATATGAAATTGAAATGAAATGTATAATTTAAATCCCATGAAGGAATGATATATAAAATCTCTATGATATATAGTTTAGAATAATTCAATGGAAAATGTAGGTATAGATGGGTTGGGTGTCACTATGAACCCAGGGGCATATGTGGTTAGTTAAAGAATAATTAAATGTGAAGCATGTTTACCTTTTCATTTAAATTTATTATTTATAAAATTTTATACACTATTTTATACAAGATATTGTTTTAAACTCTATTGTTGTTGGTCTGCTGAATTTCACTCACACCCATCATGGGATTCCTGATCGATACTCAAATAGACATCATGTTTTCCAAACATGATGAGGAAAAGAGTCATGTGTTAGATGGTAGAGTTGGGTTTGGGGATAGAGCATGGATGATCGAATGAGACATGATTTAGGGACACATTGGGGGATTCATTGTTTAATTTTTTTGGGTTTACATTTAATACATGATAGTTATATGGCATGGAATATTTAGATCATTGGTTTTGGATATTGTTTTCCTGTTTTGGATTCATCATCTGATGCTTTGTCTTATATTGTTTTTTGGCGTTATCTTGGTTATTTATTGTTATAATTTTTATGTTTTATTTATTTAAATAGTTTTATAGGGATTTTAAAGTCTACCTAGTTTAATATTTCGACCCTCGCTGCTAGTCGGCATCCTCTAGAGTACGAGGATGCGTGCCTGAGGTTATGTTGCATACCATTTTGGGGCACCAACATGTGGAACCCAAGTTGAGACATATCACATGACATAAATGTTATTTCCTACCATAATGAACAGTAAATAAATTGAATCTTTTTTAGTTATTTCCAGAGTTATTTAAAAAATATGCCCTAATATTGGCGACTTTTTTATATATTTCATAAGGGTTTTAATAGTGAAAAGGGTATTTTCCTCAAGAAGTGTTCCAATAAAATTATTGGAATTTGTTTATCAAATATAAAATCCTTTGATATTACTTATAATTTAATGGGGGTATGATACAATGATACCATCCTCTTTAATCCTTTTAATGGATTATAATGATGATTTATAGATAATTTTATGAACCCCTTTTCATTCTAATAGGATAATTAAGTTTCAATGAAACCTTTATGAAACTCATCTATTTTTAATTGGGTTTTATATGATGTTATGATGAGATATTTTTGAAACCCATTTCTTTTTCATGGGATATGTTTTGATGAAATGATGAAATGATTATGAAACAAATATCATTACCATTGGTTATGATATAATGAAATGATGAAATATTTATGAAAGTTGCTTCAATTTAATGGGATATGATATGATGAATGTTTTATGATCATTTAGAAAATATATATTTGATTTTCCTTATGTGATTGGTGGGACTGGAATTATACAAAAAACAAAATCATTGGGTAATGATGGATATATCATAAGTTAATAATGTTAGGAATGTATAGTTGACCTAGTTCAAGAGTGAAATTTTCCCACATTGATAGTCTTGGGAGTAAATCTTAACTAATAATATGATTGAATGGGGTGTCAAACCAATCCACTATAATAGTCTAAAAAGTGGGCCTTGACTAACAATGTATTTTATGATTATTTTTATTTTAAAAAACTTATGTCTTATGTCAATATTATGCTCGCAAGGACTAATATATTTTATTTCATTAAGATTCGTGTCATATGAGCTTTAAATAATTATTATTTGACTAAAAAATTTGATATATGATATACAAGGTATTGTTTTTAAGTATTAATATCGTTTTCTAATTCCCTTATGATCATGTATGTTTATGTGACCTTTTTTATATCCATTTTTTACCTTTCTGATCATATGATCTCACTCTTTATTATATTTACATTCCTCAAGTAATGAAGAATGTTTATAAGTATGATATGCCTATAAAGGGTTCTAGTTATGAACAAATTAGTGCAAAATGATATAGATATTGTATGAACCAATTTTTTATTTATCCATGTTTTCATTGATAATAAATGTATATGTTTACATCATTAACTGTAATGATATTTATTAAATATTAAAAAATTAAAATTTAATATATATGTATTAAAATAAGGGGTCACTATAGTAAAGTTAAACTAGTACCTATGAAAAATTTAGTTGGAAAACATGATGTTTTAGAAGCATAACAAATGTTTAATTAAAGGCTATACTATAACCAATATGTGATTAACATTACTATGTAGAAGCTAGATCATGGTATATTGGACTTACATTAGTGTCATCATGGAATTATACTAGCTATATAAAGGTCATATGAGTGCTACGTAAAGCTAACATACTGTTTTTTTCACAATTAAATTTTTGAACAAAATTAATATTATTTAGATGATTTTAATTCATCAATATTCATAGATTAAAAATAAAATTAGGTTTTTGATATAGGATGAGATTAAAATAGACTAGTTACTATAGCAGGTACTATAGAAGGTACTATTTTGTACTGTAGTAGTTGAAACTATTAATCCATCTGGGCTTTCGGGCCACTGGGTTGGTCCTTGGGTCCTACAAGGCCTTTAAACCACCCAAGGCCTTCAGTATAATTGTCTCTCAAGGACTTAGGGCCACCATAAGGCCTGTATGAAACCCAAGGGCTTTGGGAAACATGAAAATGTAGATGTAATCAGTCCAGATTACAAGGGACCAGGCTCTAGAGGAGGATTCAGAGCCGACACATTCACCAGAGCAGAGACAGTTGGAATTTGAATATTGAGAGGGTGCGACATTGCTATCGGTACCAGGCATGTGAAACTCTAAATAGGATTTCTAACTGACCATCCTTGCAAATGTGGTGTGTTGATATCACTACATTTACTGTAGAGGGGAAGTTCCATGTTGTATTGTATAGATTATTTTCTCTAAGACCTAAAGGTCATGTAATTTTCTTTTAAGACTTCATCCCTTGAAAGGGTTCCCCCTCATCCATTGAAAGAGGGATTATCAAAAATAAATAAAAACTTAAGGCCTTCGGTCTATTAAGGTCACATAAAAATGGGATGGTAATTCACACCACATCATTGTGATCCGTGTTTTAGGTCACTTGATTCATGATGAGGAATAACACGTGCCATCTAATTTGTCATATTTGAATATCGGGGATAGATAGATAACCAAACCGTAATGGTGATCATGGTGGATCTACAAACCACAAGTGGGGAATAGGTAGAGAGTGTTTTCTATAGTTTTGGTCACTGTGACTATCTGAGAAGCCAATATGGTGAGAAAATTATGTGGTCTATAAATGGTCACTATTTTGAGAATTGTTGATGTTGGAAATAAACTAATGTCCAATACTGGGAGATTGATGTTATTGTACATGTCATGATGATTCAAGATTCATACCGATAGGAAATCTTCTTAAATACCTTTAGAATTAGTGTATAGAAAAGAGAATTCATATTCAAATATCATGTGACGTAGATTTACCTGAGGCATTAAGTGATTCAAAATTGAAACCTTTATCAAGATTTAATTAATATTTATTTGAGAATTCCAAATGGGAAATATCAACCAATTTATAAAAGAGATCACCCTTTTTCGAAGATTTTGATAAGTATGCATAATTCACATATGGATACAAAAATATTCAAAAGTATATAAATATAAAAGGAGAAGAATAGAATAATAAAAGTATGAATCGTCGGTACTACTATTCCTTGATGAAAAATATCCAGTTGATGAGTAGGGAGATATATATATTTTACCTAAAAGGAGATAATAATTTTATATAGAATAAGAAAGAGAAACAAATGAGTCCTATGATACACAAGTATCATAGAAGTCAGTCCTTGAGAAGAAGGATGATGGAAAAAAGCATGTGGCGAAGCAGTTTATGTCATTTATGGTTGTAGACTAGTTTGTGAGGATCTTCTAGAGAAGATTGAGTGGAAGGGAAAGGGGAAAATCACTACATCATAAGATATAGGTATTTAAATTGTTACTAGGTGGTTCATTAAATTGACATCCAAGGAATTTGTGAGGTAGTAATGATATCCAATGTGAGGATACAAAGATATTTGGAAGATAATAAGGAGAGGGTCAGTAGGATTCAAGTAACACTGGCTAAAGTAGTATAAATATCTTCATATGGAACTCTAAATTTCATGATGTGACTCCCTTAATGCATAGTGTGATACCATTTCATGTATCCAATTTTAATCAAATAGTGGAAGAAGACATAATTAGGGGTGCTTCCCAATTATGCAAGGAAGTATTTTTTTAAGGACAAACCATTTAAGTCCTTGTGTAATTTTTCTTTTATATTATTTATATTCATTTAAGGCTATAAAACTACCAAAAGATTGATACTATATCTCAAATAGTCTAAATGGATGAAATAAATTTCATTATTTCATGAAATGATACCATGGATCCTGTAAAGACCTGGAAATTTCAAGTAATGTTTTTTCATAAATACTTTGGAATTTTATGAGTCTGTGGCTTCTGACGACACTTGATTACGAGGCCTGGTGTGCCCGGAATCAATTTCCAAAGTTTAGATTGGGTACGTTCAGTGAACTAATGAGCAAGTTTTTCTATCTTTTGAACCGGTGCTCGGAATTGAAATCTGAGGGCACCGATGAACTCGCAGCACCGGTAATTGTTTAATAGGACTATTACTGTAGATGCGTTTGCGCGGGGGGAGAAGTTAAAATTTTGGATTATATGAGAATGAATAAAATTGTGGGAATTTTTTTTTATCTAAGGTGGTTATATCCTACATGGGGGAGTTGGGGTGGGACCCACAAGCTCCTAACTACCCATGTGAGGATAATGGTGAGGTGGGTCCCACACGAGCCCCAACCCTTCACATTCCATAACTCATTAACCCTTTTGAACTCCCATGTTAATTACTTGGAAACATCCTTTTAAATTTTGTAACCTTTCCACTTCCCCACTTAAATTCATGCCAACACACACACCTTAATTAATTAATTGAAACTCTTTCATTAATTAATTAAGTATTTTAAATTTGTATTTTGAAATGTATGGCATGATCAATTAAAATAAGGGGTGGCCTTATTTTAATTTTGTTGGCTTGTTGTGTGGGGATTTGGGGAGAGAGCCTTGTGTGAAAGAAGAAGAAAGCTCCTCCTTCATTGAAGAACGTCATCCTCTCCGCGAAGAACAACACATATTCAACATAGAGCACTGAATCCACGAAGAACAATGATGCGAAATCCTCTTCTTCTCTCCGTGACAAAAAGAGGAGATGCCACTTCCTCCTCGGGTGCACTCCTACGTCACATACGAAACCTCGCCTCGCAACGCCATCTTCCGCGACGCCTGGCGAACGACATCGATAATCGATGTAGGGGTTATTTTTGTTCAAGTCTTTATCATCGTTCTTTGTTGCTTAAGGTTTGGCCGCATGATATCATCGTAACGGGAGGAGAACGGACTGCACAAACATGGTTGATCTTCCTCTCCTCTTTTTTTCAATCTTTGTTGATGTTGGAGGCGGAGGCGCACGGTGCCGTTGCACCATGTGGTGATCGGCAGGGAATCGCGGCCATGAAAGGTCGTGACGAAGGCGGTGAAGGCGGCATGGTGTCGTTGCACCGTGTAGAGACGCAGAGGGCCGCAGACGGAGCGGGCCGAGGTGGTGGTGTGCGGCACCGTCGCGTTGCGCCAGAGAGACCGAGGAAGGCCGCAGCTGGAGCGGGTCGTGGCGGACCAGCAGCGGCGGCCGGCCGAACCGGCCACCGGCGTCTCCAGGAGGTGGGACCCCTTCTGGGTCCCGCGGCAGTTCACAAACCGGTCGGCCTTAGTGGTCGACTGTTACCCGGAAACCGGGGGATATACCCCCCCAACCTGGTTCTAGAGTGGACCCCACTAGGTCCACCATTTCCAAAAACAGGGGGCTGCGCCCCCTTTACGTCCTGCTCGGCCAGCGGCCGAGCCGCTGCCGGCTTCCGAGCCAGTCCGCAGGCTGCACGGGTCGGGCCAGCTGCAGGCCACGTGGGTCGGGCCAGCCACAGGCCGCACGGGCCGGGCTGGCCGTGCCTTACCGGGTCGGACCCGGACCCGGGTCGGGTCGACCCTGTTCGGGTCGACCCTGGGGGGTTGGGCCGAGTTGGACCGGGCCCAGACCCCCACTTCGGACCATTTACTGTCTTTTTCTCATAACTTGAGCTACAGACCTACGATCAATGCACTGTCAGTTGCATAGGAATCCTTGGATCTAAACAGTCATTTTGGAATATTACACATGAGGTTTTGGCAGATTTTGTGCACGCCTGGGTTGGATCGAACCCAAAACTAACCGGGCCCTTGGAACAGAAACGCTTATAACGTAAGGACTGGACGTCTATTTGACGTTCCTTCAACTGCGTTGATTTTATATTGATGAGATAGTCCTTTTGGATTAATCCTCTTGAGGTTTGGATGCATCTGGAGTACGGTCGGTTTGGTTTTAGCTTAAAAACCAACCAGTCCCCTGCGACAAAAAAGCCAATAACTCTCAGACCGGACGTCCGATTGACGCATCGTCTGTCGCGTTGTGTTTCTTTTGATCAGACGGAACATTGGGATACATAAAATTTGGACCTTGTGATAGTTGATGTATCGACCCCTTGGTTTGTGGAGAAGACCCTCCCGGAATCGAGTGTGTTGTGTACGGAAACCCTAGAGCTGGTTGCGACTGCGACGACGATGACGACTGTACTTGGATCCTCCGTGGGTTCGACAGCAAGGAAGACTGTACTTGGATCCTCCCCGGGTTCAGCAATGATGACGACTGTACATGGATCCTACGTGGGTTCAGCAGCGATGGTTACTATACTTGGATCCTATGTAGGTTCGGCAGCGGCGACTTCTGTACTTGGATCCTAATGGGTTCGGCAGGAGAGATGATTCAGAGGCTACATCTATCATCTTCACCCCTCTTTGTGAGTAGTATACCTGTGTGAGCTGAATCTTGACTTCAGTCATTGTCATCAATGTGTTTGACTTGCTTTCCTATGTGGACTGGGTTGTGCTTTCCTATGTGGACTGAGTTGTACTTGGGCTGTAAGTTGGAGATGAAATGGAATTAAAGACTTAGGTATATGTATGGGCATATACCTAAGTAGAGTTGGTTGATACTTTGTGTTTGTATATTTCCTTTGTGGATTATCTTTTGTGGATTCTGGGAGACCTTCGGGGGTCTCGAGGTCCCTGTTGAGTATCGTATACTCACCCCTGCATGGGTTATGTCAGCACTACGTTGTGTTGGATGCAGACGACAGACAGCACTGATCGAGGTGGAGTCTTGTGGAGCGGGACGGTACCTGGAGGTGGAAAACTTGGTGGGACGTACATGGAGCGGAAGACCAGACCCGAGGAGCTGAGGAGACCACTTGTACCCACCCTTCAGGTGGGATATCTAGAGGAAGACTCAGTGGTTGCTGGTTTACTTTACTGCAGCTGTTCTTACTTTTCTGTTGTACTGTACTTTCAATTGGGTTTGTATTCTGGCCCATTTACTTTCCAGAACTTACTTTTGTACTCAGTTTACTTAGTGTTTATTTCAGCTTGCATACTCTGTTGTGTTTTTTACTTATATAAAGGCAATTTCTTACCTTTTATCGAGATTTATGCCTTTGGTGCTAGTCTCCAGCCCATAGCCTATGGAAGGCGAGCTTGGGGTAGTCACGAAACGGGCCCCGAGGACGGTTCGTGACAAATTGGTATCAAAGGGAGGTTCTACCGCAGAACTTAGGACTCTGATAATTTCTTCCTGTGATGCAATAGTGTTAAGGGTATTGAGTGTGGTTATCAGTCCAGGGAATCTAGTGTTGGTGCGGTGGCCGACGTATCCATACACCAGGACCCTGATTTCTGATTTCCGACTTAGTGCATGAAAACATTGATTGAATGTGTGTTTCGAAGGTTTTCTTTGTGATTACACTGTGTCAGCTCACCAGGTATACTGTACTAACTGTGGCACACCTGTTACTTTTCAGGATGGCCCCACAAAGGTAGCCAGCTAGGGTTCCGAGCCACATGTGAGATGGAAGCCCACCAAGCGACGAGGCCTCGGTATAGGGCCCCATTAAAGTAGAGGCACCAGTGGTACCTCTACCCGCTAGGCCACCGATACCACCAGCCCCAACAACAGAGAGTGCACGCCGCCTGAGTGGACTGCACGAGTTTCAGCGACAAAGTCCGCCCAGGTTCCAGGGAGAGATGGACCCTCAGGCAGCCAAGGATTGGCTAGAGGCTATCATCCGAGTCTTCAGATTGGTAGGGACACCAACAAATCTTATGGCGATCCTTGCAGTGAGTCTCCTGCATGCAATAGCAGGTAGATGGTGGAGCCTAATGCTCCAGGTGCACGATGAGACATCTCTACTTTGGACGGACTTCGAGATCCTCTTGTGCTCGGAGTTCGTTCCAGCCACCCTCCATGTGGTGCGCATACAGGAGTTACTACAGCTGTGGCAGGGCAGTATGACAATAGCCCAGTACTCGGCGAGGTTTACCGACCTCTCGTGCTACTCCACGGACTTGGTACGAGACCCATTCGTCTGGGCCCAGACCTTCGAGCATGGACCGAGGCATCAGATCAGGGCTTCCATGGTCTCCCTTAGCATTCTGACGTGGTCAGGAGTACTGGAGTGAACCCTTCTTGTGGAGAGCTTCCTTGCAGATCCGACGCCAGCAGCGAGGCCTACCGCAGGGCGACACTTAGCGGAGTCTTCTGCAGCCTGTAGTAGAAAGATGTCGTAGAGGTCCAAGCGGACCAGGCCATCAGTTGGGTGACCACATGATACTGGTTCGGATGTGCGGGGCACACGCAGTAGATCCAGTCATACGAGAGGCAGGTTGTGCTATGCATGCGGTGGGTAGGGCCACATGGCTCGTGACTGCACGACCCGCCATGCAGAGGAGCAACAGACGGTTGAGGGACCACCCAGGCAGAGGCAGAGGTTCGATCGTGGTGGTCCGCAGGGAGCAGGCGGACGAGGAAAAGGAGCTGGGCGAGCAATAGGTGATGGACGACGCTTCAAGGCTCTACCACCACCACCACTAGGAGGTCCACCCCGACCACAGGGAGCTGGCAGACAGGGGTAGGCTCAGCTCCAGGTGGTCGAGGCCTACGACCACGGCGCACCTGAGATGATTTGAGGTACTATCTGTGTTTACTCCACCCTTGATGCAGTTCTTATAGACACAGTAGCGAGTCATTCATTCATTTCTGCTTCCCTTTTTCGGAGCTCGGAGATTCCGACAGATCCGTTGGCTCAATCCTTATGGATAGAGACTCCTACGGGAGAAAACTTGTGATTACACATGGGTGTCGGCAGTGTGAGCTTACTCTAGGAGGTGAGAGATTCGGCTGTAATCTTCTTTTAGCAGCATTGAGGCCTTACGACGTCATCTTGGGTATAGACTAGTTATCTATAGTCCATGCCCAGACTGACTGTATTAGGCGCAAAGTGCGGTGTGTCCGCACAGATGGGAGCAGGTTCACCTTCACCGGTGAGAAGGGAGCCTTTGCAGCGCAGGATGGGCGGACATAAAGGAGAGGTCATCTGATCACACATCAGTTGGCCAGTCTCATCCTCAGAGTGGTTGATGTGCGGAGTCTGAGTTTTCCTGTTGAGGTGGATCAGTATGCGGACGTTTTCCCTGACGACGTTCCAGGACTACCTCCTCATAGAGAGGTAGAATTTTATATTGAGTTGTACCCCAGTACAACACCGATATCTACTCCAACATATGGGATGGCTCCTGCTATGCTTCGTGAGTTGCGGGTACAGTTGGAGGACTTTCAGGGCAAGAGATTCATCCGACCCAGTGTTTCACCCTGGGCTTCTCCGATTTTATTTTCCAAGAAGGCGGATGGGAGCTTAAGACTATGTGTCAACTACCATCGCCTGAATCAGGTGACCGTAAAGAACAATTATCCACTCCCGAGGATAGAATACCTCTTTCATCATCTCAAGGGAGAACTATGGTTCTAGAAGATAGACCTCAGGTCAGGCTGTCATTAGCTCAGAGTTTGAGATGAGAATGTGTAGAAGATGGCCTTCAGGTGTCGGTATAGACACTGTGTGTTATTGGTTATGACTTTCGGCATAACCAATGAAACAGAAGTGTTCATGAGTCTCTTGAACAGGATCTTCCAGCCTTACCTCGATTGATTTTTCATAGTCTTCATCTATGACATACTGATTTAGCCGACTACTGAGGAGGAGCACGCCTACCACTTGCGAGTTGTACTGGGCACACTCCGAGAGCACCAGCTTTATGGTAAGCTCTCGAAGTGTCACTATGGATTCAAGAGGTCCACTTCTTGGGGCACGTCATCTCTGAGGCGGTAGTTTCGGTGGATCCTGTGAAGATCGAGGAGGTACTTGCTTGGGAGCCACGCAGGAGTGTGACGGAAGTGCGGAGTTTCCTAGGTCTGGCAGGGTACTATCAGAGATTTGTGTCAGATTTCTTCAGCGTTGCAGCACCACTTTCAACATTGAAGAAAAAGGGGAAACCCTTCGTGTGGTCAGATAGATGCCAGTAGAGCTTCCAAGAGCTGAGACAGAGATTGACCAGTGCACCCATCTTGAGGCTACCAGAGGAGGGCGTAGGGTACATAGTTTACTCCGATGCATGAAGGACCAGACTTGGGTGTGTCCTGATGCCGGAGCGGTTAGTGATCGATTATGGTTCATGACAGTTGAGGCAGCACGAGTATAACTACGCTACCCAAGGCTTGGATTTAGCATCAGTGGACTTCACCTTGAAGATGTGGCGAAACTATCTGATGGGCGAGCGCTTTACAGTCTACTATGACCACCAGAGTCTCAGGTACATCTTCTCGCAGAAGGACCTAAACCTGAGACAGCGGTGATGGCATGAGTTCCTCAAGGACTATGACTTTGAGATGGTCTATACTTTTTTGGAAGGGGAACGTAGTAGCTGATGCTCTCAGCAGGAGATCTGGCATTTATCTACTTGGAGAGGTGACAGAGCAACTAGCTGCGTTGCAGATATCCTTCATGGATAGAGATGGAGCAGCCTTTCTACAGTTACTCACAGTCACTCCTCCACTACTTCAGCGGGTCAGAGAGGCACAACGTGGGGTCATTGACTGTGAGACGCGACGTGCACAGATATCCAAAGGACATCCACCTGATAGATTTTATGTAGGAGGAGAGCACGTCATCATCTTCAGGGGACATACCATGGTACCAGTTGCATTACAGGAGGAGGTGCTGAGGGAGTTTCACACTTCCCCTTTGGCAGTACATCCAGGAGTAGCGAAGATGTACTAGGATCTCAGACGACAGCACTGGTGGCCGGGTATGAAGAAGGTTGTGGCAGAGTTCGTTTCACGATGCCTCACCTACCAGTAGGTGAAGGCAGAGCACCAGGTCCCGGTAGGATTGGTGCAGCCCTTAGAGGTCCCGGAGTGGAAGTGGGACGAGATATCTATGGATTTCGTGACGGGGCTTCCACGTACTTCCAGAGGACATGACTCCATCTGGGTGATTTTCAACCGACTCACCAAGTTGTCCCACTTCCTACCTATCAGAGAGCAGGGCTCAGTGGAGAGCTTGGGACGCCTCTACGTTTAGAAGATCGTATGGCTTCATGGTGTGTCATCATCTATCATCTCCGATCGAGATGCTCTCTTTACTTCCCAGCATTGGAAGGGGTTGAAAGAGGCATTTGGGATGTAGCTACACTTGAGCACTGTCTTTCATCCTCATACAGATGGCCAGACGGAGAGGACCATTCAGACTCTCGAGGACATGCTCCGTGCATGTGTCCTCGACTTTGGTCGCAGCTGGGAGGATCATCTACCCTTGGTGGAGTTTGCGTACAACAACAGCTACCACTCCACCATCGTGATGGCACCATACGAAGCACTGTATGGCCGACCATGCAGATCACCTCTGTTCTGGACTGACCCTGGGGAGTCAGCACTCGTAGGACCAGAGATGGTTCAGGCTACAACGGAGAAGGTACAGATTATCCAGGAGAGTACGAAGACTACACATAGCAGACAGAAGTCCTATGCTGATAGGAGGTGGAGACCACTGAAGTTCGAGTATGGTGACCACGTTTTCTTACGGGTATCACCTCGACGTGGATTACGAAGACTTGGTCGGGGCGATAAGTTATCTCCGCACTTCATCGGACCATTCCAGGTCCACATCAGGGTAGGTGAGGTGGCTTATCGCCTGGCCCTTCCACCTCAGTTGCACCGGGTGCACGACGTCTTCCATGTATCTCAGCTGAGGATATAGGTACACGACCCGACGCCTATCATTGATCATGGGGAGCTGAACATCGATGATGGGGTGACATTTGCGGAGGTCCCAGTAGAGATCGAGGATCGAGAGGAGTGGGTCCTACGTGGACGGTTGATTCCTATGGTGCGCATTCCTTGGCAGCACGAAAACCTCCAGGAGAGCACATGGGAGCGGGAGGCTCAGATGCGTGCACAGTACCCTCATTTATTTCCCTAGTTTATGATGTAGCTTTACAGGGAAATAAATCCCTGAGGTGGGAGTAATGTAAAGACCCAGAAATTTCAAGGAAATTTTTTTCTTAAATAATTTGGAATTTTATGAGTCTGTGGCTTCTGACGGCACTTTATTCTAAAGCCTGGTGTGCCCGGAATCAATTTCCGAAGTTTAGCTCAGGTACGTTCAGTGAACAAACGAGCAGGTTTTTTTATCTTTTTGAATAAGTGCTCGGAATTGAAATCTGAGGGCACCGATGAACTCGCAGCGCCGCTAATTTCTTAAGATGATTTTTACCATAGATGTGTTTGCGTGGGAGGAGAAGTTTAAATTTTTGGATTAAATGAGAAGTGAATAAAATTGTGGGACAATTTTTTTTTATCTAAGGTGGTTATATCCTACATGGGAGAGTTGGGTTGGGACCCACAAGCCCCTAACTACCCATGTGAGGATAATTGTGAGGTGGGGCCCACACGAGCCCAAACCCTTCACATTCCATAACTCCTTAACCCCGTTGAACTCCCATGTTAATTACATTGAAACATCCTTTTGAATTTTGTAACCTTTCCACTTCCCCAATTTAATTCATGCCAACACACACACCTTAATTAATTAATTGAAACTCTTTCATTAATTATTTAAGTATTTGAAATTTGTATTTTGAAATGTATGGAATGATCAATTAAAATAAGGGGTGGCCTTATTTTAATTTTGTTGGCTTCTTGTCTTGGGATTTGGGGAGAGATCCTTGTGTGAAAGAAGAAGGGAGCTCCTCCTTCGTTGAAGAACGTCATCCTCTCTGTGAAGAATGACACCTTTTCGACGTAGAGCACCAACTCCATGAAGAACAACGACGCGAAATCCTCTTCTTCTCTCCGTGACAAAAAGAGGGGACACCGCTTCCTCCTCGGGCGCACTCCAACATCGCATACGAAACCTCGCCACGCGACGCCGTCTTCCGCGACACCCGGCGAACGACATCGATAATCGAGGTAGGGATTATTTTTTTTCAAGTCGTTATCATCGTTCTTCGTTGCTTAAGGTTTGGACACATGATATTGTCGTAACGGGAGGATATCAGAGCGCACAAACATGGTCGATCCTCCTCTCCTCTTTTTTTTGTTAATCTTCGTTGATGTTGGAGGTGGAGGCGCATGGTGTTATTGCACTGTGTGGTGATCGGCAGGGAATCGCGGCCATGCAAGGCCGCGGCGAAGGCGGTGTGGTGTCGTTGCACCGCGCAGAGACGTAGAGGGTCGCAGCCAGAGCGGGCCGCGGCAGCGGGGCGCGGTGCCGTCGCGCGATGCCAGAGAGACCTAGGAAGGCCGTGGCTGGAGCGGTCCATAGCAGAGGGGCGCGGCGCCATCGCGCCGTGCCGGTGAGACGAGCCGCGGCCTAAGGCCGAGGCGGACCAGCTGAGGCGGCCGACCGAACCTGGCCGGCCGGCGTCTCCAGGAGGCGGGACCCCTTCTGGGTCCCGCGGCAGTTCACAAACCGACCAGCCTTAATGGTCGGTCGTTACCCGAAAACCGGGGGGGGGGGGGGGGTGTCACCCCCCGACCTGCTTCTAGGGTGGACCCCACTAGGTCCGCAGTTTCCAAAAATATGGGTTGCACCCCCTTTGCATCCCGCTCGGCCAGCGGCCGAGCCGCAGCCGGGCGCGCCCCACCGGGCCGGGCCGCGCCTTATCGGGCCATACCCGGACTCAGGTCTGGGAGACCCGGTTCGGGTCGGGGAGGCCCGGTATGGGTCGGGTCGACCCGGGGGGGGTTGGGCCGGGTTGGACGGGGCACGGACGCCCACTTCGGACCATTTACAGTCTTTTTCCCATAACATGAGCTACGGACCTCCGATCGACACACCATCAATTGCGTAGGAAAACATAGTTCTAGAAGGTCGTTTTGACATATTACACTTGAGGATTTGTCAATTTTTGGGTATGTCTGGGTTGGATCGATCCCGAAACAAATCGGGCCCTTGAAATGGAAACACTTATAACTTAAGTAACGGATACCCGTTTGGTTTGCCGTCAACTGCGTTGAATTTCTCCTGATGAGACGGTCCTTTTGGCTTACTCCACTTGAGGTAAGGATGCAGCCGGAGTACGGTCGGGTTGGTTTTAGCTTAAAAACCAACCGGACCCGTGGGAAAGAAAATCCAATAACTCTCAGACCGGGCGTCCGATTGACGGACTGTCTATCGCGTTGGGTTTCTTTTGATGAGATGGAACTTTTGGATACATCAACTCTGGACCTTGTGATAGTTGATGTATCGACCCCTTGGCTTGTGGAGCAGACCCTCCCGGAATCGAGCATACTGTGTACGGAAACCCTAGAGCTTGCTGCGACTGCGACGATGATGACGACTGTACTTGGATCCTACGTGGGTTCGGCAGCGAGGACGACTGTACTTGGATCCTCTGTGGATTCAGCAGCGATGACGACTGTACTTGGATCCTACGTGGGTTCGGCAGTGAGGGTTACTGTACTTGGATCCTACGTGGGTTCGGCAACGACGACTTCTGTACTTGGATCATACGTGGGTTCGGCAGGGGAGATGATTCAGAGGCTACATCTATAATATCAACCCCTCTTCATGAGTAGTATACTTGTATGAGAAAAGTCTTGACTTCAGTCATTGTCATCAATGTGTTTGACTTGCTTTCCTTTGTGGATTGGGTTGTTCTTTACTGTGTGGATTGGGTTATACTTGGGCTCGTGAGTTGGAGTCAAACTAGAATTGAAGACATAGGTATATGTATGGGAATATACCTAAGTAGAGTTGGTTGATACATTTTTTTTGTATCTTTACTTTGTGGTTTATCCTTTGTGGATTATGGGAGACCTTCGGGGGTCTCGGGGTCCCTACTGAGTATCGTATACTCACCCTTGCACGGGCTATGCCCGCACTAAGTTGTGTTGGATGAAGATGGAAAACAACACTGATCGAGGTGGAGTTTTGTGGAGCGGGACAGTACCTGGAGGTGGACCACTTGGCGGGATGTACACGGAGCGGAAGGTCGGACCCGAGGAGTGGAGGATACCATTTGTACCCAACCTTGAGGTGGGATATCCGGAGGACGACTCAGTGGTTGCTGGTTTACTTTACTACAGCTGTTCTTACTTTTCTGTTGTACTGTACTTTTAGTTGGGTTTGTATTCTAGCCCATTTACTTTCCAGCACATACTTTTGTACTCTGTTTACTTTGTGTTTATTTCAGCTTGCGTACTATGTTGTGTTGTTTACTTATATAAAGGCAATGACTTCCCTTTTATCGAGATTTACGCCTTTGGTTCTAGTCGTGAGCCCCTGGCCTATGGAAGATTGTCTTGGGGTAGTCACAACACAGGCCCCGAAGACAGGTCGTGATAGATCCACTAACCCCTTGTAAAGTTGTCCCCAAAACCTAGGCATCATATACGGTATTAGAGATAACTAGGTATCCTATTATTGGATAAAAATTCCTATTTATTTTAATAGATATATATGAATTTTAGATTTCAAGAACAAGTTGAAATATCTATGATGTATAAATAAGAATCAATCCCTGTTATAGATGAAGTGATTTCTTTATAAAAAACTATATAGAATAGGAGGAAATGTTCTTTTTTGAAAAAGTGGGTGCCCTATATCCAAATTGACTAGTACTTTTTTATTACCATATCATGTTTACAGTGAGTTATACAAGATTTACACTTACCAATATATTGTTGAAATTTATTCTTCCTCTATTTAAATGGGTATATTTATGTATTATTTTTCATATAAAAATGTTATAGTAGCTCCCATGATATAATGAGGACCTAGAGATACTATTAAATTAATATTTGACATATATCTGATTTTATAGATACATCAAACTAACTAAAAATAGTTTATGTAATACTATTAGGTTTTGGGGGATCATAATAATTGAAACATCTTCTCAAGAAGTTTTCACTTTGTGATCTATGTTAATTGATATCATGAGGAATGACCCGCCAATAGGAACACCAAATTTTTTAGGGGTCATTGGTTGTTCCTAACTAAAAACACTTGTATTAGTCTCATGATATGATATCATTATCAATGTATAATATTTGATCACATACATTGATGCAAGGAAAAAATCATGACATTGAATTCATGGTGTGGAAGCTTGTGGTGGGTGCGTCTTTGGTGTTATGGCTTTGGTTGAATGGAAAAGATATAATTTGTCACATCAATGTTGAGGAAGAGATATCTAAATTATAATTAATTAGGATGGATGTATGATAATAATTCCATGGCCTATTTTATCAAAGGAGTGTATCTCCATTAATATCTAAAAATAATAAATTAAAAGTAAATGATGACACTACATGTACATCCAGCTTTATGAGATATCATGAAAAAAATATATTATATTAAAATGAACAAGTTTTTAGCAATGGTTTTCATTGATATGAATTTTCCTTATAACTTTCTGGGACTTGTCGGGTTTCTAAACTTCTATGGGCCCGTGAATAATATTCACTATTCTCGTGGTAAGGGCCTACTGGTTCACACACAATATCATATTCAAGAGTCTTATATGTTTTGGTGAATAGGAATATTGGACATGGTGGTCCCCAACATAGTGTCAGGGAATTTCCTAAATAGTTAATCACCAAAGAGTAAATAAATTCGTTATTATTCGACTATTGAATATTTGGGTTGAATTTATTAATTATAAGTATAATAAAGTTATTAATTGAATACACAAAAATATTATAATAATTAATAGTGATTTTATATTCATGGTTTTTTTAGTATTAGAGAGAATTGATAGTTTATTTAATGACTCAGGATGGTCATGTAAAAAATATATTTAATATATATTTCAAGTCAATTATAAAATATAAATAATATTCAATTCATAGTTTATTCATCAAAACTATTTGTTTATTTCTTATTTAGTGGATGTTAAATATACATGGTCCAAGAACACTTTCTGTGCATTTGAAAATAAACAATATATAGAAGAGAGAAATGTCATTATAATAATGATTTATAATTTGGAATTGATATATTTTATTTCTTAGAACATTCTAGAGAGTGAAATTCTCTCTTTGAGTGATGGGTCAATGAACGAATTCATATATCGAAGGGATGAAAAAGAGGTGACTATTTTAATGTTGATGGAATTTTTGGAGCTCTGTTTTAGAACCCGGATTTCAATTATTGGAATCTGTGTAGATTCTTGGAGCATATGTGGATGATCTTGAGGGGTTCAGCTTCGAATCAATTGAGAAATGATCCCTGTGGAGACTATCTGTAGTTGATCATGCCGCTAAATTGAATAATTTAATCGTTTATTTCATTTTTTGTCTTTGAAATATTTACACGAGATTCACATACCCTTAATGGGGATCAGATAGATGAAGACTGAATTTTTGTCACTCTGATGAGGAAATATTTTAAATTCTCGACCCATAAACTTCTCATGTGCGCCCCGATACCAGTAATTGTTTTCAAAGTGATCACATGAATTTTATGATACAATAAAAATTCATTTTTATTAAATTATTTAGAGGGTTTTAATTCAGTCCCAATATCATAGATCGTTCACCGATCCAATTTTGGATGTCTAAGTGAAGGTCACACAAAACAATTAATACAAATCATTTATAGTTTTATTTTGGATATTAAAATTGAAGTGTATATTTTGTCATATATTATTTTAAACTTTTCCCATGGATGATTATTTTTAAAGGATCTCTTCCTTTCCCGATGGTGTTCCGAATTGATAATGGGCATTGAAACGGTATAACCAGTGAGCTTTTTCATCCCACACATCTGTGGAATTTTTTGAAAATTTAATAAAATTTTGACAACCTATACCGGTAGGCTATGATTTTTCATATAACAAAAAAGATAAAAAAACATTGGGGGAGGGTGGGGGGGGGGGATTGACCTGGGATAAAAAAACAATGGAATAAATAAGAAAAAGGAGGATATTTTTGGGTTTCACATGGGAAAGATAAAAAAGTGCCTTTTCTTTTATTGTATTGATTGTCGCGTCCTCTGCGTGTGTCACCTTGTATACGCCACCCCCTTTGGTCACCTAGACCCCACAGTAACTCGTTTTAGCCAGTCCTGGTCATCCAACCCACCAGAGCTCCTGTGGCCCATCTTTGACCCTCATCCCTCTGTTATCTCCTCACAGCACACGATGTCGCTGCACTCCCAACCGATAACCATGTCAGCCTCCCAGCTTCCACATGGGAACAACCTGATTGGGCATGGCCTACATAGGCTTGGAATGATCTGTAACGAATTTGGGAAGAGTTCTTGAGCCTATTGAAGTATTAAAAATCCATGAAGTCAATTAATTAATTTTTGGTATTTAAAATAATTATTATTTATAATTCTAAAAATTTATTTATTTTTTGTTGAAAATTAATTTTCTTTTGGGATAAAATTAATTTAATTAAATAATTTGTTAAGTTAAATAAATTAAATTATTTATGGGACTGAACGTTATTAAATTATTGATATTTTTAAAAAATCTTTTAATTTATTTGATTACCCTAATAATTAAATTTATCTCTTTTTAATTTTTATCATGTTTTTCTTTTAACTATTGACTAGTCTTGAGAAGTGACCTATCCTTGTATTCATTTGGGTTATTTTATTTATTTATTTACTAATTGTGTGGTGTTCATGTAATATTTATTTATTTTTATTGAAGGTCTTCATATCATTATTTTTATTCAATATATATAAGGATATGTGCCTCTATCATTATTTGTTTTTATTTTTTGATTCCCGAGACCCAGTATTCTAAGTGTGAGTTTTTGTGTATGATTGACGATGATTTTGAAAGTCACAGAGAATACCATGTCAAGGTGAAAACCCAAATGAGATATGGAAACACTGGACTGAGGCTAAGTAACATCCTTATTGAAGATCCGATTAGGGTATGATACCCCTAGGTCATGGTTGATCCATTGAGTTTATATGGATCAACCAATATTAAATATTCAAGACTATTTGGATAATTTTATTTCCATTATGCATTTTTTTCATTTTCTTGTTTGAGGGGAACACATAAAATAATAAATCGAAAGAAGGCATAAAGTCACGATGAATGGTTTTCTATTAATATATATTTGTGACCACAACAAGTTATAATGAACATATTAATAAAAATGGCTAAAATTTTTCAAAAAACATTTAAAAAGCTCACAAAAATATTATGTCACAAAGGTCTTCCATCATTTAGATTTGAAGACAACCAACTATATAGGGTGCTCTTCATCCATAGTTGAGGGTACGTCCTACTACTGAGGAGTTCTTTTTGAGAGATATTGATTGACTTAACTAATATTGGAAAATATAACTATCCATATCTAATTTTTTTCATATTTAGAGGTAATAATATAGTAAATAAAATTTAATGATTTTAAAAGTTAGGACACCACTCAACAGATCAAGGATCCATGAGTTAATGCGGTAATCCAGTCAAACATCTACCATAAAAATCATAAAGTAGCGGAATAAAAATAGAATATAGACTATGGGGGGTAGCTTCAAGAATTCTATCCACTATAATACTCATGTTTCAGATTATTCTAATTCTATTGTTGAGGGTTTATAGAGTATGATTAAATAAATAGTGACATTTTTTCTCTAAATTAATTGGAATTGTCTAATCAGTAATCAAGATAAAAGTACTAATCCTCATATATTATTTATAAAATTGAAATTAAAACCATATAAACTATGTGTTCTATTATTGAAAAAGATCATATCTTCATTAGAATAAATTTAAAATAGTGGTACATGCTCTTGCAGATAGTGTTACTTTATGAAAAGAAATTATATGTGATAGAGTCCCAAAAATATGATCATCATCTTATGAGAGCTAGTAAGAATGAGAAAGATGGTCATAGGATACTCATGGATGAAAAAATTGACTATCTATATCATAATTAAAACATCAATTTCCAAATAGTTGAAGGAGAAACACACAGACAATGATGTATATACCATTTTGCCTCATCTCTGAGAAGTTTGCGAGGAGAAAGTAATCCATGAAATCAATGAGATAATGACTGAACTATTTATATACCAGTTTTTAGATAGAAATCATGCTGGTTCTCGTGTACATATAATAATAAAGTACATTGAATGAATTCATGAATTAGTTTTCAAATAAAATAAATAACACTTAGTACATCTCATTCTATCATCCCTACTACCCATTATTTACAGTTCTATTGAAAATCATCAAACGAATAATTTTAAAGACAACTTCAATGTCTTTCATAATAGGTTTTTGACCAGATGAGAATTTAATGAAATTAAATCTTTAATTCATGAGGTAAAAAAAGATTAATACAATTCTAAAATGGAGAAATAATTTTTATTTCTTAAGGAACCTTTACAATATCTTTTTTAGAGACCAATGACAAAGAGTAATGGCATTAAACAAGGTGATATTTTCTTTGAATGTGGGACGATATAAATCTGGAGGAGGAACAACAATGGTTTGAAGTAGAATCAAGAATGAGATTCTACCTCAAATATATTCATCATTGAAAGTAATATTTCATATATGACCCTTGGGTATTAGATATGATATGTGATTACATACTTGTTTCTAAATTCATGAATGAAGGAGGTCATGAAACATTAATAACAACCAAGGTGTATTCTCCATGCAGTTGATGGAGGGTGATACCTACATTAGTGTTGAGAAAAACATGATTTAATTTACACATGAATGGTTCTTATAAAACTGTAATTGTGTGTTGAATGGTACAATATCAATTAATAATGATTTTTTTATGGTGTATAATACTAAAAAAGATATATATAATTCTTGAATCATTGAAAATACCAGATGGATATAAAATGTAAGAATAATATACCCATTTTTGGAAAGATAATACTTTTTGAAGACAAACTATGTAGTTGTAAAGGATATAACCAGTATGGTTTTACACTTTTTTGAGTTAAAGACCATATGTACTATTAAAAGACTTATTTGATTAGTTTTTGAAATAGAAACATTTATATTTAAAGGAATCCCACAAATGTTTGGGAATTAGTTTAGAGAAAGAGAGAAAACTATTCCAAAGGTAAAATAGTTGTAAATATACATCATTATATTTCATTAAGTGTTTATTATGGAATGTGAAATTGAATTATGGTAAATTCATGGTTAGAATATTTGATTTGTTTCAGGCCAGTGTGCTGAATAATATCATGACTAGGACTTCATTGATCAATATAATATAGCATGGACTATTTCCTATAATCAAACTACCCTATCAACATCAAGGCTATGATGAATGTAAGAAGGATCAATGTTGAGTCATGAATGTTAACATTGATCAATATAATGTATCATGGAGAAATTACTAATATCACATTGCCATATACACATCAGATTTAGGGTGTAATTGATGGGACCATCAATGTTCAAACTCATATACATTGCAAAAAAAATCTATTATTCTCAAGACGTGATTCAAAAATAATTGTGTTATCTGATAACCGTAAGCCATCAATAATGACAAATTGATATCATATGAGTTATATTATAAAATAAATCCAATATTTGATAGAAATACTTCCCTTGAATGATAATTATTTTTTGGATATATGCAAACTTTCATCAATAAAAATAAAAGATGAATTTATTTTAATTTTCCTAATGTTACTTAGGATATTATAGAAATCCCTATGATAAAATGAAAATTGAGAAAAATATCAACTAAAAAGAATTATCTATCTCTATATGAAGTCTCTCAAATTGAAAATTGTTCAAATTATAATTCTATTGAGGGTAATCTTTTGGAAGAATAATTTTTTATTCTATATAGAATATAAGGATGATGATTCTATGAAAACAATTAAAGGTATCAACTCTAAAATTTAGGATCATATTATGAAAGTTACAAAATAATTTGTTGTATGAATATTTTCTTTGTCAAGGAAAATATTAATGAGAATGAACATGTCTAAGAGGAAGTTGAATAAATGAAGGATACACTGAGAAATAATTTTAGAATTTTCATTTCCTTTATGAACCTTGTGAAAGTGATAGAAAATGAGATGACACTTTTCAATCGAAGATTGTTCCTAGTTAATTAATAATTGAAAGGTATTTTTAGTGGGAAATTGGTATCAAAAATTTTATTCAAGTAATTATTTTAGAAGAAAAATTGATAAAATTATCTATAAATGTTAAAGATACACTATTGGATGATAATGAATAATATAAACCAAATATTGTTAACTGTGTATACGAAATAAACACAATTAAAAATTAATAAATCTGGAAAATATAGATGGATTGGGATGATATCCTGAGGATAATAATGGATTTGAATATCCCACTCAATAGGAGGTCTCTTGATATAGAGTTGTGACTGAGAAATGTGGGACTAATATAAGTTGGAACTTCCCCTATTGATGAATGAAAAAAATTACTCCCAGGTGTTGATAGAGAGTCATGGTTCTAAAGGTACTCCTATCAGTGGGAATATGGTCTTGAAATCATCCATTGATCATGATTAACATGATCCATGAAAAATGTATCCCATTACCTAAAAACTATTACATGAACTAATGTTGTTTCATCTTCTTCTATGATAGTAAAATTAAAATCAAGAAAAACTAGGTAGATAATAATTCTAAAAAATAGCCAAACATCAAGGGTTAATGCTAGGAAATGCAAGTAAATAACCCATAATAATAATTCAAAAGGGTGGAGGTCACAATAAAAAAAAGATAATATTTTTTTTCTAGATTTCATCTTCATACAAGAATAGAATATTTCCAGTCCACATTTGGCATTACTATAAATTTATGAATAATGACATATAATGTGGGGAAAAAAATTAAATTTTGGAATATTATTTAAGGCCACATGGAAGGGGGAATATAAATAAAGGTGATAAAATACCTACTATAAATATGAAAGTTATAAATATAGTGGATTCTATGTTGGGGAAATGATATTAAATATATCAAGTTATGGAAATCCAATGATTTTTTGAAAGTAATTTTTAAAATGATGTAAACCCCAAATATTGGTTCTTTTATTTTTATTAAAATTGGGAAACACCATAGATAATTATATAAAATCCATGGAGATTAAATAAATGATATAAATACACATCGAAAATGTGACTCAATATATTAGAGAAATAATAGTATGGAATAGATTTAAGAAATCATAGACCAATAGTTAAAGGTTTTATCAAATAAAGGTAACTCAAAAGCTAAAATGAAGAAGAAAATATTCAAATAAGATAAGAAATTATAGAATTGAAAAAATAAATAAAATCCTAGCATTAAGAGTTACCTAATAGAAAGAAATTGAAATAATTGAAGGTCTTGGTTGGGAGACAGTTCTCAAACATTCTATTATTAAGAAAAATAAAGGATAACTCTATTTATTCACTTATCTATTTGTTTAATGGAATGAATTTGAATGGAATTAAAGGATTTGAGGTGAAGGGGAGTTAGAAGAGGTTTTGCACACTGTATATCAATGAAGCTAGAAAAAAAGTAGTGTTTTAAATAGCCATGACTGGGTGTTAATGAGGTTCATCCCTTGGGTGAGAGCCAAAGTAAATAAAATGTTTCTAGAGGAAATATCACAAATTCCTGAATTTATATAAAATCCTTATGAAATCATGTATTGAGGAATTCCAACCAAAAATAATTTCCTTTATAATTGTATCCAAAAAATTTAATGGGGGTGTGCTGGTTAATGAGATAAGGAGAAAGAGGGGGATTTATTCGTCATACACTTTCCCTTTTTAGAAAAATTTGTTGAACATCCCTGGATACATTTTATTGTAAAGTTGGATGTGAAACCACTAAAGGGATTTATGTCTAGTTGGTGCCTCATGTATAACAGTTAATAGATATCCTTGATCACCATGATTATATAAATCATAAATTTAACTTTGGGTTAGCTCATAGAGACTTAGTGTTGACTAACTAAAGGGTCACTTCAAAGAAAATAATGGGTTATCGTCTTTTTTCAAAAGTGGATCAAGTTTTGATTCTAAATGAAATTATGAAATTAAGATCATTATAAGTTGTTTGATGAATATAGTGAAATGAGAAGACCCATACATTCCCTCTATATTTATTTTTCATTAAGGGGGAGAAGTATACCTTGTAATCTAGTCTTGAATGAATTTAAAAAGAAGTATTAATAACTAATCCAAATGGAGAGATTGAAATTACCATATGGTCTGAAGTTTTATTTGTTTTCAATATAGTTTTATAGATGTCATGTCAAAGAGTATTTATAATGATGAATTTGTTTCTATTTTTAGTCATGAAGAGAAAGAAATATAAATGATTATGTGGTGTAGCAATCATATATAAGAAATTAAAGAGGAAGTGAAAGCAGTCACATAGAACTACTAGTTATACTAGTTTAAGGAAAATAACCTATATTTGTTGATTTTGTTCATTGAGATTTATGGATATATGGAAATTATTAATGAGGAATAGGGAACAGTCTTAAAAAAGGCTAGAGAATCATTGGATGTTGTGTATAACATTAAAAATAATTATTAAGGATATTTCATGGTAGCTGACTAAAAGAAGGAGCTAAAGAAATGGATGATCCATTCATGGTTTCTTGATATTGAACCATATGTTTGTTAGAGTGAATATAACTTGTAGATGGATTTTAGTAGTTTTAAAAGGCTTGAAGTTGGATTACTAAAATACAGAATACAGTTAGATGAATTCCATATATTTGGAGTTTAAACATATTTTATGAATTTGTTGTGATCATATGATTTTTCATTGTGTGACTTTACTTTAATATACGAGAAGATTATATAAAAATGATTTCTAGTAACAAATTAGACTATATGAATTTTAGGTAGATCACACTACATCCATGTTAGGGTCATCTAGAAACTTCTGAATTGGTCAGCTGGCTAGTGGACACTGTGTAAAGGCCACACTATAAAATTAATACATTCATAACGGTACCCTAAATTGAACTTCATATGTAAAGGTAAAAATGTCAAATATAATTTATATAAATTATTTAAGTACCCATATAATAGCCATCTAGAATGAAAAAAGACCTATCTTATTGTAATCAAGACTCTAAATTGTGGTAAAATTTCCTTAGATAATGTTTTCATTAAAAAATAAACATTATGTAAGGTTAACAACAAGTTGTGTAAAGGTTAGCCTCCAACCGATGTATGGGTAACATGGAAGACTATAAGCGACATCAAGGTAGTATAGAATAATATCAGGGTTATTATTGAATAATACTAGATATGTAAATAATATATGATTACTATGTAATAGTAGTATACGAATAATTTTAGAATTGAATAATATGAATTATAGGAAAATGATTTAGGTTACATTAATGCACTAACCATAATGGATTAAACCATTTAATGTTATTGTGATACAAGTCAATGTAAAATATAAACTAACCAAAGAAGGTATCAGTACATTGATATGGTGAGAAAACACACTAGAGAGGGTGTTGGTCAGAGTGGATACTCAAGGGGGGGGGGGGGGTGAATTGAGTTCCAATAAAAACATCTGTTAAAAATATTTCTCTTAAAATCCCCCAATTTAAACAACAACGTTAAACTATAGTGAATCTATACATAGTGTAAATGTTCAATCAGTTTCTCAAAGATTGATTAGGTCTCAGTTGACTTAATCTAAAGATTTAATTAACTTTTGAAACTAACTTACTGGTTTACAATAAGTATAAACACTTTCTAATTTAACTATCAAAGTAACTTTAAAATAATTTTTTATTTCAAAGTAATAATATCAGATTATGAAATAAATATATATAGTATGCTTATGTCTTAAAATAAAAAGCACAATAGATAACCAAGAGGTTCAGTCTCAAGACGAGACTTTGTCCTCTAAAAAATTTATATAAATTGATCCACACCCTGGATCGGGGGTAAACAACAGTACACTACCGTCCAAGTCTAAAGACCTCTACTGCAATTCTACGCGAGAAACACAAACAACAGCACACAAGCTGTCCAGGTCTTACTCGACCTCTACCACTATCAACAATGGGAAACAATGGGTTTTGAAGTTTGAGTGAGGATTTAAGAATCCTCTAGTTTAGCTTAGGAGACAGTGTGTGTGTAAAATAAACATGGCAGACACACTGCTTGAAATGTAAAGATAGACTCACTAAAGAAAGTGAGAAAGAGTTTAGAAAAGATTTAGTGACTGGAAGTGCAGCTCTGGACTCGTTTGGTTGGTCAGAAAAACTTATGAGTCCTTCTTTGGTTTCTGCTTAGAAAACAGAGTGTCATTTTCTTCTTTGATTCTTGGTCCCACTTGTTAGCTTTAGTGCATGAAGTGTTCTTGGTAGTTCTTCACTCAAGATGCGTCTTGTGTTCTCCCTGAAAATGAGTAGCTTCATGTATGTCCATTGTTATTGGAGTATGGATTTATCCTTTCAAGAATACGCCACATTTGAATGATGTTCAGCCCTTTCTTTTTCACCCGTGTGCCTTCTTAGTTCATTGATGCTTGTCGTATGCACACCCAGTGTTCTCCACATCTCATCCTTTTTAGCTAGGTCTTTATATTCCCTTTTGTATCTTTCAGCTCCGGCAAATTGGAATGATTACCTTTTTCATGGGTACTAGGTACAGTTCCCTGACATGGCAATAGAGATCATTAAATAACATTAACTGCATTAAAAACATCCCTTGTAACCGTTAGCTTAATAAATAAATAGTATTGAGAGTATAGAGTTTTAATGGTTGGTCAATAATTAGTATCTCGTGTTGGTGAATGTGTACGGTGGTCTTTTGGGTAGCAGAACCATTCATTGGTTACTCTTTGAACTTGCATCAGTAGCTCGTTGGTATCGGTAGCTCTAGGTATCAGTAACTCCTATCGGTAGACTTACTCTATCGGTAGATAGGTAGACTGGTTCTATCAGTAGATCTATACTTGTATCGGTAGACTGTGTCAGTCGGTTCATATCAGTTGCCATTCTGTATCAGTAGTCTAGTCGGTAGCTCATATCGGTAGCTCTTAGTGTTCAATATCGGTAAACTGAATCTATCGGTAGACTTGCTTACCGTGCATATCGGTAGACCTGTTCTACCGGTAGCTCGGTTTCTGTACTATCGATAGACTTGGTGTTTGTCAGTAGCTCTTGTACATATCAGTGACCTTTGTGTATCGATGATTCTGTCTATTGGTAGACTGAGTACCGGTAGCTCTATATCAGTAGCTATTCCCAGATCAGTGACTTAACACTTGTCTGTTTTATGCAAAGCATATCTGAATGGGTTAGAAGAACATCATAACTCATATAAACATGGATAGACATGGATTAACATATCTCAGGGATTATTTTAATATTATTATCATCTTGATCATAGATTAAAGAATTAATATATATAAAAACATTATATTGAGATTATCAAAGTATATGAAAGCATAATAGGGATTATCAAAATAGGTGAGGTCAACAATCTCCCCCTTTTTGATAATCACAACCTATGATATTATCATTTTAAAATAGTGAGAAGTTCTATCAGAGGATATATCATTAAATGCAACTATCTCAGAGAAACAGTATGTTATAGAACATAATGGATCAGAGGTGGAAGAAAAAGTGATAGTATCAGAGCTAAAATTAAATGTAATGATATAAAAAGTAAAATTTAGTGTCATCAGAGAGTTAGAGAAAATGGTATCAGAGAATGAAATGTAACAGTATCGGAGGAGTAAATCATGATAGCTTTTCCTTAGATAAAATTTCTCCCCATTTCATTAATATCTCTCCCCTTGGGTGAATATTTCTCCCTTTTTGATATTTAGAGATCATTTCTCCCCCTTTATAAAATCTTGGTAAAATATTTCTCCCCCTTTGTGATAATAAAAAAGTGGGAAACCAAAGTGAAGAGGAATAAAAATAAAAATGAGAAAAGATATAAAAACCAGTTTCATTTCATGTTCCGGATAAGGTACAATGAAATAAACAAAATACAATGGATTCCTATCAAACTGTCTAGCCACTTGTTCAATCCACATCCTCAATGTGAGATTTTCCCTTGGGAGCAGAAGAGGATTTAGGTGAAGTGGTTGCAGGTGAATGCTTAGGAATTTCGGAAATGATCATTGGAGGCTGAGCCATAGAAACTGTTCCTGGTCTGTAATGAGGAGATCTTTGAGTGATCATAGGAGTGAGGCTTTGAATTTCTTGGGCAGGAGTCATCTGAATTGGAGAAGCAGTAGAGGCAGAGGCTGGTAAGGCAGGAGGGACAATCACTGCCCTAGCATCAACATGCAGAAAAGGGAGCAACAGATTTCTGAAATACATAATTATTATTCCTCCTCTCTCCACAGAGGATATGAATTCATCCTTTTTCTCCCTAAACTTGTCCAACGCTGGAGTCAATTCCCTTGTCTTGCTAACTTTCTCTCTAAAATCTTGATTGACAGGAGGTAGCTTCATATTTTCCAACAGAAGTTTGAAGTGATTGTTGAGTTGATTCTTGGTAAAAATCTTAGAGAAATATGAGTCCACCTTATCATTACCTTCTTTCTAAGAGGCGGATGCTTCTCTCATATAGTCTTGGACTATCTTCATTATCTATCTAGATGAATCTTTGTTAGAAAGCACAACTCTTCTTAGCTCAGATGAGTCCATAAAGCCACCGGTTGAAGCTGAACCAAGCTCCTCCTTCATCACAGCTCGAATTTGATTCATATCTATAGAGGGTTTAGATGCAATAGAACCAACAGAGAATGTTACTATTTCCTTGAAGTTCTTGGTCAACCCACTGATAATATTTTGAACTTGATAGTCCTGGGTTTTAACATGATCTTTCATGGATGTTTTAAAACATTCTAACACTGAAACCATCTGGCTTACCACACTCTTGAAATAGGCTAAGTCCTTGTCTACTTGGGATTTTGAGCTCATGTAAGAGTCTAAAGAAACAACAGATTCCTTTAGAGCTTCAAGATCTAATTCAATTCTAGAAACTTGATCCTGGTAGTCTTTAACTTCTTCCACTATTTCTGCCATGAAGATTGAAAAATTACAACCTAGAGAGAGTTCAAATGATTTTTCCAACGTCCTCATCTCATTAGAAAACAAAGATTCATCTCAACAAATGATGCATTAAAATATTCTTTCAGTTCATCCTTCAAGGATTCCAGATCAGCCCTGGTGATCATATCAGCAGGTGAAACTGCAGTGGGTACTCTTTCAGATGCTAAACTGACCACTGAGTCAGTCATGATCGATTGAACTGAAGAGACTAGAGAAACTTCCATCTTCTTTACCTCTTCCAGAAAACAATCCTTATGATTTTTCTTTAAAGTATCCAGGTCATGCATTCTGACCACATCTTCATATAGTAACTCAGTTTCAACATCTAAAGCAATCTTAGGTGTATTGAGAGATGCTTCATTGTCAGAATCAGGATAGTCTAAACCACAGACTACAAAACCTGGGTCTTCTGCCCAATCATCAATTACAGTAGACACTGTAACACTTCCAACATTGGTTTGATGCTCCCACTCAAACGGTGTATCCTCAATTAAGATAACAACATTCTCAGCATTATCAGCAGGTCTTCCTTTCTCAGGAGAATCTTCCACTATCAATTATTTCTCTGCAATAGCTTAAGGGTCTTCCAAACTAGGAAAGGGTATGTCAAATTCATTTGCATCCGTAGCAGGCATTAAAGATTGTCCAATCACTGGACTCAGGCTCAAATCAGCTGACAAAGATGCTTCACTTTCATGAACATCTTATTCATTCTCTACAGCAGCCACTTCAACATCCTCTAAATAAGATTATTCCTTATATGATTTTTGTTGATCTTGATCTTCAGGAGTTGGGCTAGGAGGTAAGTTAGGGTATCCTCCTTCATCAGCATAGGACTCTTCCTCTTCTGAATCATCACTGTATTCTAGATCCTCTTCATCAGGTCCCAGACCTGGATCTCTTACATCCTTTGGTCTTGAAGGATGATCCAAAGGATTAAATTTGTCATATACCTTCTGGTCATCATTGAACCATTCTCCTCTCCAAGGGTTCCAATTTATCCTCATATATTTTCACACTATTGGTGTCATACAAAATTTATTCTTCACTACCATTGTCTCATCTTGAGACTCAGCTACCCATTTTACCTTGACCATCACAAAAATTAACTTAGCAATGAATAGGGCTTTTGTCTTTGATTTCGGCCTTCTCATGTCTTCCATTTGAATCATCAGAAATCTTCACATATTAAATTTTACATAATGTATTATGAGATGCAGGAGATAGATATCCTGATATCTCAAATTGGAAAAGTCTCCTCTCCTCAGTATCAAGACATGTTGAACGAATTGGAACAACAATCTGTTCTCTCCATACATTTCTGCAGCAACTACTTTCCTTTGACTTCCATCACCAGTCAGCTCTTCCAAAGCAGTCTCATAGTCGAAAATATCACTGGTAGGTGGGATGGATCTTGAGACAAATCCATATACCCCTTCATGTGGAGTTTTTAAGCACTCAACCCATTCAACAGATGAAAATGATATCTCCTTTCTATTTACAAACGAAGTCACTTGGTTTTCATTCTCAGATTTCTCAAAAGTTACAAACTCCTAAAACTATTTCACTAACATTGGAAAGTAGGGACCATTGTTGTTCTAAAAACACTCAACCCATTTTTTATCTTCAAGCACTTCGAGTACTAAGGACTTTCTAGTCGGTAGCCATTCTACACACAGCTCCTTTTCAATCACAATAACTCGATTTTGCAGATGAGGATTTACTAGTCGTCTTCCTGATCTTGTCCTGCTAGCACTTCCACTTGCTTCTGGCACATATTTTTTCTTCTTTACTTTCGTCTCATCAGCAACATCTCTAACAGAAGGGAGTTTGGTTTTTTCCATCTCATATTTGAGGGATTTAGGCTTCTCTAAGGATTCAGGAGCTAAGGTTTGATGGTAAATATTTGAGGCTCGGTGTATTTAGAAGTAGCTAGGACTTTATTTTTATCATTTAGGAATCATAAAATAAATAAACAAAATAAAATAATGAAAAAATGATTCAGATTCTAGCAGCAGACAGATGTTTAAAACAGTGCAATCATCGGTAGGGTTTATCAATGAGAATTCATATCAGTGAGGTTACATCGGTGAGAATTCTATATCGGTGAGAATTTCACATCGGTGATAATTTCACATCGGTGAGGTTAACTACCAATCAAGGTTAAACATACCCAACTCATGTCTAATGTAACTTAACCTCTCCGAACTCAAAGGATTGGTGAAAAAGTCAGCTAATTGATGTTTAGTACCAATAATCCCAAGAATAATATCACCCTTTTGGTAATGATCTCTCAATAAATAGTGCCTTACATCAATGTGTTTGGTCCTAGAGTGAGACACAAGGTTCTTAGAGATATTCACTACACTAGTGTTGTCACATTTGATAGAAACATTCTTAAAGTCATATTCATAGTCCAAAAGAGTGTATTTCATCCACTGAATTTGTGCACAACAACTACCAGCAGCTATGTACTCTTCATCGGCAGTGGAAAATGATAGAGAATTCTGATTTTTACTACATCAAGATACTATGGAATTTCCTAATAGATGACATGTTCTTGATGTGATTTTTCTATCTAACTTGCAACCACCAAAATCAGTATCTGAATAACTCATTAACTCAAAGGGTTGTCTTTTTGGGTAAAACAAACATAAGTTTACAGGGTGTTTAAGATACTTTAAAATTCTTTTAACAGAAATTAAATGAGATTCCATTGGATTATCTTGAAATATTTCACACATACACACACTAAACATAATATCTAGTTGACTAGCAGTAAGGTAAAGTAATCTTCCAATCATACCTCTGTAATTGTTTTGATCCACTGGTTTCCTAGTTTCATCTGCATCCAATTTACAAATAGTACTCATAGGAGTATCACTTTCCTTAATACTATCCAAACCAAAATGTTTTAAAATATCCTTTGTATATTTACTTTGATTCAAAATAATACCATTTTCATTTTGGAAAACTTGAAATCCAAGAAAACATTTGAGTTCTCCCATTAAACTCATTTCAAACTCATTTTTCATACACATTGAAAAATCATTACATAAAGAGTGTTTAGAAGATCCAAAAATAATATCATCAACATAGATTTGAACTATTAAAACATCTTTAGAAATTATTTTAATAAAAAGAGTTGGATCATCAATCCCTTTAGTAAAACTTTTTGAAATAAGAAAATTACTATGTCTATCATACCAAGATCTTGGAGCTTTTTTTAAACCATATAAAGCATTAGAATGTTTAAAAACTTGATTTGGAAAATGAGGATTAGTAAATCCAGGTGGTTGTTCAACAAAAACATATTCGACAATAAAACCATTTAGAAAAGCACTTTTCACATCCATTTGATATAACTTGAAATTCAGATGAACATCATAGGCAAGTAAGATCCTAATAGCTTCTAATCTAGATAATTGTTCAAAGGATTCCTCATAATCCATACCGTCCACTTGAACATATCCTTGTGCAACTATCCTAGCTTTGTTTCTAACTAGGTTTCCAGATTCATCAACTTTGTTTCTAAAAACCCATTTAGTGCCTATTGTTAAAGTGTCCTTAGGTCTGTCAACTAATTCCCAGACTTTGTTTATTTCAAATTGATATAACTCTTATTGCATAGCCATTACCCAAAATTGATCATTGATATCATCATTGATATATTTAGGTTCTAGCTGTGAAAGAAAGGCTTGATGTTCAACCTAGTTTCTTAGAGAAGCTCTAGTCGGTGTCCCTCTATCAAGATTACCTACAACAGTATCCAAAGAGTGATTCTTTAGAATCTTAGTTGATCTAGAAAAGGTAGGACTAGAAATTTCATGTTCAATAGAAGAATATTCTGGAATATGTCCAGAACTGGATATTTTTACAGCAGGTTCATTAGATTTATCATTAAGGTCCAGAACACTCAAATCTTCTTCAAGATTTTCAAGAGAGGTTTTAGGCTCATGTGGATCAGTTTTTATCAAACTTGATGTGAACAGATTATTCCACACATTTTGTTCTTTTATTAAGGACTCTATATGCTTTTCTTGTTAAATAATAACCAAGAAAAATTCCTTCATCACTCTTAGAAGAAAACTTGTCCAGATTATCCTTTTTATTAAGAATAAAAAAATTGCAGCCAAAGACTCTAAAGTAACTCACTTTGGGGTTTCTATTATTCCATAGTTCATATGGGGTCTTCTTGAGAACTGGTCTAATTAAGACTCTATTGATAATATAGAAAGCTGTTTTCATAGCTTCATCCCAAAAGTAAATAGGCAGATCATACTCATTAAGCATGGTTCTAGCTATTTCTCGAAGGGTTCTATTCCTTCTTTCTACTACACCATTCCGCTGAGGTGTCCTAGGAGGAGAAAAGTTGTGACTATATCCATTGTGTGAGAAATAAGATTCAAACTCTTGATTTTTCAAACTCACAGCCATGATAACTTCTCAGGGTTTTAATCTTAAGTCCATTAAGGTTTTCTACAGATTTAGATCATATAACAAAGTAAGAACAAGCTTCACTTTTGTGAGGTAAGAAGTATACCTAGGTATATCTAGAAAAGTCATCTACTATGACATATACATAGTTCTTCCCATTTAAAATAGAAACTCTGGAAGGTCTAAACAAGTCCATGTGAACCAACTCGAGAGGTTGAGAAGTTGAAACTTCTTTCTTTGATTAAAAAGAAACTTTATGTTGCTTTCCCTTTTGACAGGGATTACAAAATTTTTCATTTGGGAATTCAAGTTTAGGTAGGTCTCTAACCAAGTTTTTCTTAGTCAGCATTCTAAGTGAATAGATGATTCAATGTCTTAATCTTCTGTGCCACAACCAAGATTCTCTATGAAAATCATTTAAACAAGTAACATGTTGTTTAGCTAAATCATTAAAATCAATAGCATAAAAATTTTCATTTCTTAATATAGAAAATACTAAAATATTATTAGAATTAAAAACATTACAAGAATCATTTTAAAATTTCACATTAAATCCATCATCACATAATTGATAAATACTTAAAAGGTTATATTTAAGTCCATCAACAAATAAAACATTAAAAATTAAAACTGAATCAGTGTTACCAATCTGGCCTAGGCCAATGATTTTTCCTTTAGAATTATCACCAAAGGTGACTTGGCCTCCATCAACCTTTATTAAGATTTTGAAGCATGAATAATCTCCAGACACGTGTCTTGAACATCCACTATCCAAGTATCATACCTTCTTGTGAGAACTCTTCAAACATGTTTCCTACAAAACATGTTTCAATAGGAAATGATTTTGGTACCCAGATCTTCTTGGGTCCATATAGGTTAGCAATCAAAGCCTTAGGTACCCATATTTTTCTTATGGGTCTCATAAAATTTATAGAATCAATATATTTTGAAAAATAAAATTTATTTGATCTATAACCATATGAATAACTGGTCGAAGCATACGAATTTCCAGAACTGGAATAAGCAGAATTTTGTCCAGACGTAGGAATAAATCGAGTTTTAGTGAACTGTCTTATTCTAGGTTGGTATCCCAAACCAGTAGTTTATTTAGGTTCAACATGCTTTCCTAAAATTTTTATAAGTGTATTTTTTCCATTTGTGAACTTTTCTAAGTCCTTTCTCAGTTTCTCATTAGACATTTTCAATTCAGTACATTCCTTTAACAGTTGAGTATTCTTTTCTTTTTCTGAATCAAAAGCAGATTTAGTAGTGACAGTGAGAGCATGCTGTTTATTTAATGAATTATATTTGTCTTTAAGTTCATTACATGTTTCTTCCAGCATATTTCAGTATTCAAACATGTTAGCCTTAGACATATTTTCAGAATCAGAATCAGATTCTGCATCATCTCCAGAATAATAGGAATTCAAAATAGGAGTATCTAAAGTTACCTCAGATGTGTTGGTCATGAAACACATGTTGAATTGATTCTTCTTAGAATCAGAAACTTCAGATTCACTTGTACAGTCTTCCGAAGCACTCCAAGTAGCTTTCATATTTTTCTTTTACTTCTTGTCCTTATAATCATATTTATTTTTGAATTTCAGTTTTGTACAGTCATCCTTGATGTGTCCTTTCCTTTTTCACTCATAGCAGACTATATCATCTTCCTTGTCAGGATTTTTCCAATCCTTTTTCCAATGTACTTTGTTGTCATACATTCCATTGTAGTTAAATTTTCTGAAGAATTTATTCTTCCTATAGAACTTCTTGAATATCTTGGCTATTTGAGCCATTTCAGCATCACTGTCAGAGTCTGAATCTTCACTAGTTGAACTTTCAGTTTGTATTTGCATTGTCTTCTTGTCTTTGATCTTAGAGGCATTAGACTTGAAAGCTACGTATTTTCTCTTGGGTTCTTCATCTTCCCCTTTATTTATCTTTATTTCTTCTTCATTCATCATTAATTTAACAATAATCACTTTTACAGGTAGTGCTCCAATGTCACATGACTCTCTGATTGAAACAGAAGTGCCCCTCCATCGTTCTGGTAGACATCTCAGTATCCTCATAATTTTTTCCTTAGCTGGAACATATTTTCCAAGTGAACACATTTTATTGACTATCTCATTAAACCTAAGATACATATTAGAAATAGGTTCATCGGTTTTCATTTTAAAATTATCATATTTAATAGTATAAGTATTCAGTCTCGTTTCTTTAACAGTGGTTGTTACTTCATGAGAAACACCCAAAGTATCCCATATTTCATAAGAAGTTTTGAAAGAAGATATTCTATTAAACTCTTCATCTCCTAAAGCACAATACAAGGAATTCATAGATTTAAAATTATTATTGTAATCGGTCTTTGTAGGTTCATCCCAAGTTATTATTTCAGTTTCTGAAATTTTATATAGAGACTCTATAGCAGTCCAGATATCAAAACCCATACTTTCCAAATGTATTTTCATCTTAAGTTTCCACTGGTCATAGTTGGTGTCATTAAAGAAATGTGGCCTGTTAGTAGCAGCACCCTCTAGTCTATTGTCCATAACTAGATTTTAAAAAAGAAATTTAAAAAAGATAAAATTTAGAACTAACAGAAATTTAAGATCTTTAAAGATGCAACTAAAATCAAAGTTGAAAAATAGAGTATGTCAACAATCCTTTAACAAAAACAAGTCCTTTCATACCAAATGTTGGTTGGAGTGGATACTCAAGAGGGGGGTGAATTGAGTTCCAATAAAAAATTTTGTTAAAAATATTTCTCTAAAAATCCCCAAATTTAAAAAACAAAGTTAAACTGTAGTGAATCTATACAGAGTGTAAATGTTCAATCAGTTTCTCAAAGATTTATTAGGTCTCAGTTGACTTAATTTGAATATTAAATTAACTTTTGAAACTAACTTGCTGGTTTACAATAAGTATAAACACTTTCTAATTTAACTGTCAAAGTAGCATTAAAATAGTTTTTTATTTCAAAGTAATAGTAGCAGATTATGAAATAAATATATATAGTATGCTTATGACTTAAACTAAAAATCACAGTAGATAAACAAGAGGTTCAGTCTCAAGCCATGAATTAGTCCTCTCAATAATTTATGTAAATTGATCCACACCCTGGACCGGGGGTAAACAACTGTACACTATTGTCCAGGTCTAAAGACCTCTACCACAGTTCTACGTGAGAAACACAAACAACAGCACATAGGCTATCCAGGTCTTACTCGACCTCTACCACTATCCACAGTGGGAAAAAAATTGTGATGAAGTTTGAGTGAGGATTTAATAATCCTCCAGTTTAGCTTAGGAGACAGTGTGTGTGTAAAATAAACAGGGTACACACACTGCTCAAAATGTAAAGATAGAATCACTAAAGAAAGTAAGAAAGAGTTTAGAAAATCTTTAGTGATTGGGAGTGCAGCTCTGGACTCATTTTGTTTGTCAGAAAAACATCTGAGTCCTTCTCTGGTTTCAGCTCAGAAAACAGAGTGGCATTTTATTCTTTGATTCTTGGTCCAGCTTGTCAGCTTGAGTGCATGAAGTGTTCTTGGTAGTTCTTCACTCAAGATGTGGCTTGTGTTCTCCTTGAAAATGAGTAGCTTCATTTCTGTCCTGTGTTCTTGGAGTATGGATTTAGCCTTTCACGAATACGCCATGTTTGAATGATGTTCAACGCTTTATTTTTCACCTGTGTTCCTTCTTAGTTCCTAGATGCTTGTCGTATGCACACCGAGTTTTCTCTCCTTTCTCATCCTTTTTAGCAAGGTCTTTATCTTCATTTTATAGCTTTCAGATCCATCAAATTGGAATGATTACCTTTTGCATGGGTACTAGGTACGGTTCCCTAACATGGAAACAGAGATCATTAAAGAACATTAACTGCATAAAAAAAATCCCAAGTAACCGTTAGCTTAATAAATAAATAGTATTGAGAGTATAGAGTTTGACTGGTTGTTCAATAATTAGTAGATCATGTTGGTAAATGTGTACGGTGGTCTTTTGTGTAGCAGAACCTTCCATCTGAAGCTCTTTGAACTTGCAACGGTAGCTCGTTGGTATCGGTAGCTCTAGGTATCAGTAACTCCTATCGGTAGACTTACTCTATCGGTACCTCGGTAGACTGGTTCTATCAGTAGCTCTATACTTGTATCGGTAGACTCTGTCAATTGGTTCATATCAGTCTCCAGTCTATATCAGTAGGCCGGTCGATAGCTCGTATCAGTAGCTCTTAGTGTTCTTTATTAGTAAACTGAATCTGTCAGTAGACTTTCTTACCAGTGGACTTATGCATATCGGTAGACCTGTTCTACCGGTAGCTCAGTTTTTGTCCTATCGGTAGACTTGGTGTCTTTCAGTAGCTCTTGTATATATCAGTGACCTTTGTGTATCGGTGACTCTGTATATCGGTAGACTGAGTACCGATAGATCTATATCAGTAGTTATACCTAGATCAGTGACATAACACTTGTCTGTTTTATGCAAAGCATATCCGAATGGGTTAGAAGAACTTCAGAACTCATATAAACATATATAGACATGGATTAACATATCTCATGGATTATTTTAATATTATTATCATCTTGATCACAGTTAGAAAGAATTAATATATAGAAAAACATTAGATTGACATTATCAAAGTATATGAAAGCATAATTGGGATTATCAAAAAGGGTGAGGTCAACAGAGGGAAATACTAAAACTGTGATAATTTGAAGATGATATTGGTAACATCATAATAAAGTTCATAGACAAGATAAAATGACAAGGATAAACTCACCATGCCATGATGATAAGTATTTCATGTGATTTTTTTCATGGTAAGGAATAATGAGTCTTATCTAAGTCATCATGATATAAAAATGGGATGACATAGAAAACCTCTTTATAATGGTTATTATAGTGGGTCTACAATCTACCAGTTAGAAACTGCTAGCTGGACTATATTGTGAAAATGGTTGTGGACACTGTTTGGGAAGAGAAAACAAGGAGGACCATGTTGTGGTCTATAATTTGAGACCATTTTGAGAATTCTTCTATGTTTTAAGTCTAATTAGGTCCATCACAATGATCTCCATGCCACATGACATGTTGTGGTGTTTCATGATTCATCCAGAAATGGAATATTCTTAAATAACTATAGAAATGTTTGGGAAACTGTATTAGTGATGTGAAATTATCGCATGTGGAATATTGACTTGAGAATTTAGGGTATTCAAAAAGAAAATCATTGTTTATATATTGAGGAAGATTTAAAGGATAATTAATGGTTAAAAATATATTCTTTTTTAACAAAGAAATGATATCATGTTGCTAAAGATATTGGGTATTTTAAATAATTCAAAAATAGAAACCAGAATTTTCATATGTCTGTTAATATAAAACTATAAGAATAGAAGAAGAAAAGTAATAACTCCCAAAATTATTTTTTTATTATGATCATTTACGGTTAATGAGATAAGTGAACCTGTTAATCTACCAATAAGGAGAGTATATTCTATTAATGAAGATGAAAAATAAAATTAAGGAGGCCTACAATACAACTATATCATAATAGGTAATCATTGAGAAAAATTTTTGTAGTCAACATGCATGTGGGAAAAAAATTTATATATCTGGAAACTAAAGTCCTCTCTATGAGGATTTACCAATAAATATTGAGGGGAAGATAAATTTTGAACAACCACTATATTAGATAATACATTGACTCTAATTCTCACTCAAAAGTTCATAGAAGATCTATTTACTAACTCAAAAAGGTAGTTAAGAGATACAATGGGATGCTGGTGGGAGATATGTGAAATAGTAAAGAGGTGTCCAGTGGGAAGATTGTGAAACTAAATGAAGTAGTATAATGATCCCCTAATGGGACTCTTGGTCCCATAGTTTGATTCCATGGTAGTAAGTTGAAAGAAAATGTTTTGAAAAAATATCATGTTAAATAATGGAAGAATCCATGATTGGGGGGTGGGGGTAAAAATAATTACAAGGAGTAGGAATTCAAAGTTGTACCTTGTAAATCACTATGCTTTATTTAATTTAATATCATTATATTTTGGTATGGTTTAGATACCATATTGAATAGACAATAAATGATATGACTAGTATAAGTGTTTCTATTAAATTAGAAGAATTCATAAAAAGGGACCACTTAATCACACCCCCTCATAGTGGTTCTCCTTACCTAGAAACCATAATGATGAATCCTTTTAAGGTTATATAAATAAAAATTCATAGGTCTCGGAGAGAGTAAACCACTACTAATACTGGATGAATCAATAGTCATTAAAAAAATCTCAAAAAAATTTCCCATAATTGGTTAGTGCATATAATATTTTATAAAACAAATCAATTATATTATATAGAGAGTGATTGAGAACACATGATTAAAGGTTTTTTACAAGGTTCACTCAATACATTTATTAGGTTTTAATTTTTTTTGTATTATAGTTTTCATCATTATGTCAATGTGCTCATATAACTCTCAAAATAAGAAGGAATATCAGTATGAAAAGGGTCCAAAAATATTAGTACAATAAAGATCATAAAGAGAGCCAATAATTTGGTTAGTCTAAACTTCAAAAATAAAAATAATACTAAATTTGGATAATTTTTTCACCCTTGTTAATATATTTATTTATAGATAAATCCTCCATAGGCTTATTTTCAAAATACATGGCTGGTTGTCTCAAACTTTTTTTTAATATTTTTCTATAGGCGAGTCACGTAATATTTAACTTCCACACATGCATCACCATGTAATGTCATCCATTATAGCGTGATCTTCATTTCAAAAGATATCATCATATCTCTCCATCTAAATTCTCAAAATATCAAAAAAATTCCCATCACAATAATGAAGTGATTGACGTATAAAATCTAGAGTCAATTGAGTAAGTTATATATTAGAGTAAATTCATCTTTTAATTTACTCCCTTACTTCCATAAAAGGACTCCCCCAAATAATTTTACCACATACTCAATAATCATTTCTTCCTTCACATTCCACTTAAATTCAACTTGAATACAGATCATCCCTGATCATGTTATCGATAAATGAAACATGAAAACACCTTAATAATAAATGAATGATTTGACTCATGAAATAAGTAATAAAACTGTTAAAACATGGGATTTGTTTGATCACCACATCATTAGATGGAATTATTTTTTGAGATTTATCTACCTTCATCTGTATAAAGCATTATTATATTGAAAACATCTGATTTTAAAAAGTCACAGACCCCCTTTATCAATTCACTTCATGTAAGATCCAAACTCCAATACACACCAACCTATTCACCAATGGATCTTAAATATCCCCATTTATATTTCTTATTAATATATGAAACAACAGATGATATATTCTCTATTATTTATCGATCAACACCTCAATTCTTCCATATAAGTAAAAAATATTCATCACTTCTTTCCATTAATCATCACATTTAAAAAAATAGAGTCTCTAAATATTAAAAAAAATACATTTTATGTATTCTACCATTTTTTAGAAAATTCAATAGAATAATATAGGGAAAATATATAATAAAAATAAAAATTATTTTTGGAGATAATACACTCTCAACAAAACTCTCAATATCTAGAATAAATCATTCACTATGTTCATGTCTAAATACTATAAATTTTTTTCTTTCAAAAAAATATTCAAATGAAATATCTTTATAATCAAAATATTTTTTAATGAAGTGATACTTGGTATAAGTATTTTTTTACCTTGAATATTATATAAAATTCTTCAACACATGAATTACACCATGGTTATTACACCAAACCACTAATGGGTATAAAAAATTCATCCACATGTTATCTAGTTATGACTTTTTACAAATCATTTGGGTTGTTTATCAATATGATTAATCCTATTTAGCTTCCAATTATGATAAGAGTGAAAAAATATTCTTAGTGATAAAATTAATCAATATTTCTCAAATAAATAATTCACCTATAGATGTTACATTAAATCACTAAATCAACATACCTACTACGAATTAGAATAACCATACTAATTTTCAGAAGAATATTTGAAATAAAAAATCCATAATTTGGGATTCTTGGATGTAGTTCCATGTCCATTTAACTACCATAAGAAGTAAATTCTTTGTATTAATTTTTAATCATGCACAAAGAGTAACCATAAACACAACGTAAAGTCTGGATAGTGTTAAGCATAATTGGTTCCAATAATCCACCAAAACTCCATTTGATCATTAGTCAGTTCTTCACCATAAAAGTACAATTTGGTAAAATGTGTTATAATAGTGGATTCCTCTCTCTATTATTCTATTTTAAACTTTTCCAATAACTCACTCAAATACTTATCTTGTGATATAAATATGTAATATTTTATCGTGGTGAATTGAAAACCTAAAAAGTGTGTCATCGCTAAAATCATTGAAATATCAATTTTTTTCTAACTAGGGTATTAGAATTTTCATAAGTTCTCATTTTTTCCATTAAAAATGATTTAATAAAGACACACCTTAATAATAAGTGTGGTTTTGTCATATCACATGGAATAGGTATTATTATCCACCATGCCATTATTGAATTTCATGCTCATTAAGCTATTTTCTAGTTTTAATGTCCATGATCTAGGCACTTTATTAAGCTCATAAAACAAATTATTTATCTTAATAACTTTTTAACCAGTGTCATTAATTAAAAATCATACTGGTTATTCAATATAATCCGCATTCTCAAATTCACTATTCAAGAACAATGAATTTACATCCATTTAGAACATGTTGTAATTTATTTGAGTATATATCACAATAATTATTCATATACATTCATGCCATTTTATTATAGAAAATAACTCGATGAAATTTATAACCTTAATTTGATAGTATAATTTGTATATTGAAAGAGTGTTTTTATATTCTATTTCACCTTTCTCATGGATATTATTTCTAAAAACACACTCCATCCCCATCATGTTATTCTACTTGGGATATAATAGTATCTACAATATTTGATTCATCTCAAATTGATTACATACTCCATCCATAAAAATAATACAATCCTAATATTGTAAATACTCTTGAATACTATTTCATTCAACTTTTTGAAACTAAGATTATATGACTTTTAACTATCATACATCTCTAGAATTAAACACACTTTCTACTATCTCCATGTATTTTTTATTCCTATAAATTTTCTAAATCATTATTACTTTGATCCTATTTGATGAAGGCCATACACATCACTATAAATTTTTAAATCATCTTTGTAATTTAAAAATTTACTTTTAAATTCAAATATATCCTAGGATGTGAAACACATTCTCATTAAGATAAATGAATTATATCATCGATAGGTATTGATATTAGTAATGATTTCTTATTTTATAAAATAATAACATTGTTGATATGAAAAATTTTCCTCGGATTTTTTTATAATAGTATAAATATTTCTACTAGGTTTATATCCATGGAATATCCACTCAACAACCCTTTCATTAAATTTACCAAAATTTCTACCTTTTATTTTAATGAAATAGAGGATGTTAAATAACTTTATTAATTTCATGTTTTTCATACTTCCAAATTATTTTCAATAATGTGTAATTAGTGAATATCATCATAGTAAACACTAGTTGAGAATGTATAAGTCTTTTATGTGGATTTTACATAAATATACTATGAATTTATAATCTCTAAGAACATAGTACATACCATGCATACCATGTTGTGGTTCATTTGTTCATATTAATCATTTTCTTCAAAAATATATAGAGTACTATATACATACCTTATTCCATGATTATCATGATATACCGTATACTATCCACTCTTGTTTTCGATTCCATTATTGGACCATATTTTGTTTTGATAAGACATCCCATTTTTTTAACACACCTCCAAAAGAATTAAAACATCTCAAAATATTTTTATATTTTCATTATAAAACAGATATATATTATATTAATAATATCATCAACAATAGTAATGAAATGATTATATCCATTTATTTACTTCAAGAACATCAAACCACACACATTTGAGTTTATAAACTCCAGAGGTTTCTTTATTTTGATATTCACCGACTTGTGACCCATCGTTACCATTTATCCTTTATGATATGTGCAATAGGTTTTTATCCTTTCATGATTCATATTTGATAGATTCCATAATATTTTACTAGTATATATTGATGCTATGATGAAGTTTGGAACAATCACTAGTAGACCATGCTACACACCATGCCACTACAACCAAGGTTTGACCTAGAGGGGAGGTCTCCATAGTTTTCATGTGGTAGAACACCCCTATTCAGGGTTTAGGGGACCGAAGTCCCCAACATAAATTAATGGGAACTATAAATATTCTCACTAAAATTTAGCAGAGCAGATTAGTGATCGTGATGTGGAACTGTTGTATTATAGAATTAAAAATGAAGTATGTGAAAACAGTACCATAGCTGCACATAACTGCTTCTAATAATATTATTGTAGTATGGACTTGGGTGTTTGTGGAATTATAGTATAGTGGTGTTACTTTTTCAGCACTACATCAACATGGCTTACTATTACCCATGTTACTTTAATAGATCATTCAAGATAGGATATTTTTACTCTAAAAATGTACAATGTAATCTTTCCCCTGAACATAGTGAAGTGATTATACATCTCCATGGATTTTAGGATTATTTCCTAACAACATAAATCAATGTGTTTATAGTTTTTATTCTTATTATTATTTTATCAGTTTTTTCATTTTATTCTCATTTAAAAGATCATTCATCATTGTTTCTCATGGGGTTTCTAAAATACACATAGCTTCATATTACACAAGATTATCAATGTTATTTTGACCCAAATGTCCATTTATTCTATTCCAATGATAATTCAACTCACTAAGACTCATGTAGTAAGTATTTTTGTCCCTAAAAATTTGAAATATTCCACAATTTATTAATTATCCATTTATAATGATAATGTCATAATTTAATATCTTTATGAAAAATTCATTCATGTAAAACATGACCACATTCCCACTATAATAAAATATGAGAGACACTATAGATATTAAACCCCAACCCATAAATAATAAAATTGTCCTTGGATTTGAGTTTAATATTATAAATTTTAGCACATTAAATCAATTAGAATTAATTAGTCTATCATTTTGTAAAGTGGTAAAACATTTATCATTCCATTATATATCATTCATGGGTTTCTTATTTTACATAATATGGGATAATAAACTACTATTAAATATCAAATTATTTTAACTATTAATTTATTTTCATGACACCAAAACCAACAATTCATCTTCTTGATTACTCATCATTTTGATATATTCTATGATCTTATTCAAATTAAATTTATCTAATTGTATAGTATGGATCTTGTTGGATATGTGTCTTGGATTTTGGACACCACCACACGTTTCCTCCAGAGAATTAAGAGTACTGTTAAATGTTATATATTAATTTTATAATTTTCTAATCTAGATAATAGAAAGTTCATTTTAACACCCCCTTCATACACTTACTATGTATAATTAAACGAGATATAAATTTTATCATCACACATAGTATTTGTGTGCATAGAAATTGTAACGTCAACACATTACATGAAATAGAAATCTCCTATGTTTAAAATAGGTTTCATTATAATTTTCTCATTGATTATCATACTGATTTAAAATCCATTATTCATTCGCAATTCCTCATAAAAAAAGTATCTCATTTCATTTTAAATTTACCCTTTGTATTATCCTTTGTATATTTTTTTATACATCATATCATTTTTTATTTTTAAAACAATATCATTTTGATAAAAGTGACTTTTATTTTTCTTTTATATGAGGTTACCACATTCATTAATTTTTTATCTCAAATTTCACTATTTTTTATTGCAAGATCTACTGTCTATGTTAATAATTTACCTAGAAGTTTGATAATATCAATGTTACTTCATAGAATCAGCAACCACTATATCTTTTTTAAAATATTTTCTAGCTTCATGGTTAGTAGTTTTGAAATCCACATCTATTAATTAATTAAAATAATTTTCAACATCACGAATCATCACCTTAAAATATTTCACCTCCACAATTTTAGAAATCATATTTGGAATAATAATTAAAATCATTTTATCACCTAATCCATGGATTTCTTTGAAATCACCCACATTTTTATAACCACTATTTTAGTTTCATCAATACCCATATATATTTTTATTCATTAAGAAATTTATTTAATGAATCATTATTATTTTTAAATGATATATTTTCTCTCTAAAGCTTCTTCTTTTCGTTTAAATAAACAAATGTCTATATTATCTACAAAAACATCATCGGTGTGTCCTAATCAATAATCACTTCATTTCTAATATAATATTTTTTATGAGAGGGCTCATTTAATAGATTTAATTTATCCCAAACTATTATTCTAAAATTATCCTTATTATCCAAATTTTCACTTTCATAATCACAATATATTGAAACATATTTTTAGGTAAAGTTCTTTTTTCTTGACGTGTATTTCATTACTTTTTCATTATAGAAACTTACTACAATTTGAATTCTCATAATATTTTTATCTTTAATGGGAATCAGTTTCAATCATTGTACTTCTTGCTTTTATCTTCCTTAAGAAAACTAGACAAAATGTGTCAAATATTTGCATAATTAAAAAATATGAATGTTTTTTTCTATATATTTACCTTATACTAACTACATTACTATTAAAAAAATTATAAAAATTCTTGTAATCATCATTTGAATCAATTTAATACTCATGATACCTATTAGGATCAATATCTTTCTATAGGAACACGAGGTCCCACAATTATAAACCTAAGTGGGGGGGGGGGTGAATTTTCATGTCTTGAAATTTATTCATTTCTAAATATTAATTGGATATTTTATTTGATTTAGCATATACACTTTGAATCTATCACAATCGTCACATACATGAAAAAACTGAATATATAAATAATGAAGCATGGAGTACATGATTTTTATACTGTTCACTTGTGATTGGATACAACCTATTAGAATATATAACTAATTTATTTATTTAAAAATTTACCAATATTCCAGTACTTGATGATTACATCCTTTCAAAAATCCCACTACTCATTTATGTTTCATGGTCTCTTCCTCACTTATACTCACTAAATTTAATTGGGTTATAAATTTTAAATTTATAGATTGGTCCACCTCACAATGATATCAATCAATGTTATAACCCCAAAAAATAGTAGATGTTCACCATGAACCATCAATCTTCTCATCCAGATCATTAATAATATGAATATAAGAATAATAAATCAAAACCAAATCATCAATATAATTTAACCCTAACACACTTCACTTCCAAATTCATAATCATCAATAAATTTATTTATTATTTTACACTACCTCAATTATTCATGATATTCAATATCTACAAGATCTCTCTATTTTTATCCTACATATAAATTTCATCTATACCCATAGAATTCTATATTAAAATTCAAAAAATAATAAACTCCTAGCAAGATCCACATAAAATACAACCCTTATATTAATTTGAATTTTATTTTTATAATTAATATTCAACTATGAATTTAATGGATTTTCTAGAAACATATCAACATAATTTTGAATGTTTCTTAATTAAATCGGCTCAAACTCACAAAATATAAGTAATAATAGCATGAAATCATACCTCATTGTGTAAAAATATGTACACTCTATTAAATTACTCCAGAATCCATGTGGGTCATAACATTACATAAGGCCTTATGGAATGATATGATTTGTGTTACTAAAAGATTATAAAAAACATGAATCATAGCCCTATAACATTTCCATGATAAACAACCACAAAAAATTCCAATAATTATATTTTATGATTGAACTAGTCATAATGTGACACTCCTTTCAAGGTGTGGCATCCTCATATTCCAAGATTCATATAATTAAACTAATTATTATTTGTAGTGTTACTGATATAAAATAGTGTGATTCTATTTATTGAAATTTTGTAAAGGATGAAAACCAGATGTAAGAACCCATTTTTTCCATCCAGGTACAGATCCTTTTACTTTTTGGTTAATCTATTGTTATGTTCTCTTTTTGGAATAAACCCTTAAGACATACTTTAGGTCATTTGGGTAGTTTTTGGAAAGTAAGAGGCAGGAAGGATTTATGTTGTATAGAGGCCAAATACATGCCACGTAACTAGAATACATGAAATGTATCAATTACATGACATGTAATGTTCTGGGAAAAAACATTCATACCATGTAAATGGTTTTCCTAGGAGGAGAGTCCTTGATAATCAGATAGTGTGTAAAGAATTAAAACATTGTGGTAATTCCCAAATTAAATTATAAAAATTAAAAGTGAGCGTATAACTTTTTCAGATAGAACCTTACCTCTCCCTCCCTATCGTATATGAGCACCCAAGGAAGCCCAAAGTTAGGTTCTTCTATAGTTTCTCTTTCCAATATATGATTTCATATCTATCTATCTTGTTGGATTCCTATTGGTAAGTAATATATAAATCTTTCTCATTTAATCGTTTCTATTCTCCTTGATTGAGTTATCTTAGTGAAGGATTTTATGCCCTATTTTAAGGCTATTGATCCATTCTTATGTTTTCTTCTGATTCAGTCCAAACTAAAGGCTACCATTGGATGATGATAGTTTTATTTGTATATGGTAGGTGTTATATGACTCATCCCTCAAGTCTCGCATTTTGTATATGGACATCATTGTGTGCATAATGATTCCATAAGATTTTACTTATTTAATCCTTATGCCTTGGGTATATTCATTAAGCCCCAATTTTAGAGCCTATTCTATATGTTTCATTCATCATTTCAGGTTACAACCTCAATGAAGACCATACCAAGTAGTGTGATTTCCTTTTTTATTCCTTTTATACATTTTTTATGGATATCTTCGCCACTATTTGGGCATAATTTGACTTGGAATTCATACAGGTAATTATTATAATAAAATCCATGAGTTGTTAATTGATATTAAAATATAGCATCACTAGACCCTTATATGGCATGAGGTTAAATTAATTAAATGAATTATTATATTGTAAATGGAAGGAATTATATATGTATCACTTTTACTCATTGAAATATTTGGTTTCATTCCCATAGTACACCATTCCATGCCTAATAGAAGTAAGTAGAGTGAAAAAATTTAACTAATTAAGTAATTAAAGTTTTAAGTGGTTGCATGCCCTTTTTATCTTTTCCATATAGTGTTGAAGGTATTGGAATGATCCTAATGAATTATTAATAGGATTGAGTATTACATGGAATATCAAAATAATTAATTAATTATATGGATCCTATTACATATATACTAGTTCATTTTTATAGGAATGGTCAAACTTTTTTCATCCTTGGATTTCAGAGGGAATTCATTGATCACTCGGAGGACACCATTCCAATTCAAGGATAGAAATTTCCAAGGGAGATACCCTCATTGGAACCTAGTCCTTGTCTTCCTATGGATGCTGACATGACATTGTAGGATCCCTTCATTATCATTTAGATATTATGTTGTCTTGGGTATACTCCTTGGATCCAGTGTGGGGTCTTCAGACATGTAGAACCATGGATAAACCCATTTAACCCAGTCATTAGTTACCAAATCTTAACTTGGATGAGATCCTTAGAATATTTTATAATCATATTATAGAGGAATTTTTTGGGTGATTCCATTAGATTACTCTCAGACCCCTCATAGCCATGATACTAATTATTACTAAGTTTCCTCAACCACTAAGGTCAAGGATGCCCTGGTTATTACTGTGGATCCTATTCATAATTATTTTCATCATTAAGGGTTTCTTGTTTATAACCATGGATCCTTCATATTTATTATTATTATTATCATATTCCTTGTCCATATTTTAGATCCTCATACATCACTTATTACAATCTATAACATAAGTAATTAAATGTGATATGTTCAGACACTAGTTGAGGTTGATGTAGGTATCATGTAATTTACATTTATATACATATTTACACACACACACATAGATATATATTCCTTCACACTATTATTTTACTTTCAAAACTTAGATGGTATAGATGTCGTTGATGGTTGCCTACTAAGACTTATCTCACACCCTATCTATGCTGATATTGGTACCTGAGAATATTACATGTATTTAGGTGTGGGAAAGGGGAATTTTCCTTCTTTGGAAACATGATTAGGACTACTTACTTCAGGATGGATTATGGTAGTATATGACTGAGCTGGTGCTCGGGATGCTTGGATAATTTTCTTCTTCTTTTTTCTATTTTGTATGGTTTGTATTACCCACTACCATGTATTCTAGTTTTACAATTTTTTAGAGACATGAAATACATTTTCATCATTTATATATGATCTAGTTTTAGTTATTTATTGTTTTATGTTTATTGGATGTTACCTCCCATTTTTTGCTTCTTATCCATTATTATCATGCCTCCACTATTTATCTATTATCATATAAATATAATGTGATACACTCATTAAATGAGGTAATAGTCTCCCCACAGACATAACCTAGACCTTCAGTGATATTTCTCATCTCTATCATACAAGGAGGCACACTTTAGGCCATGTGGATAACCAAATCATAGTGTAATGACCTGTGTTTTTTATCTTATCAAAATAATAGAAAATTGATATTTTTACTAAATGGGACATTTTATAAACCAAGATTTAAAATGTAATTATGAGAGAGGGAACACTTCAATGTGTTGTTTTTGGACATGGGTGAAGGTGTGAGGGGTTCTTTGTGTGCTCTGTTGGGTTTAAATTGTATTAGACCCTAGAAACCAAATGTTTGGGGTTAATACAGAGTTTTTATTTTCATCCATTGTTAGATAATGAGGTGAATCTCCTGGGACTCATTCATTCATGTTTCAACATCCACTGTTGAAGAATAAGTGAATTATATTATTTCATTCTGCTCATCATCAATTTGACGTATTTTTTCTTCTTTTCATCATTATTTCTTGATTTCTATATGGGTATTTCATTGTTTTTGAGTACTGGTATTTTTATTTATGTGTTTTGGAACTTTTCATGTTGTTCTCAAGTCACTAGAGTTAAAGAAGAATTATCGAATATGCATAGGTAGGTATATATATATATATAGGTACCCTATTTTTATATATATATTATCACATATAAGTGTATATGTATATGTGGGGATAGGTGTTCTTATATATATATATTATAAATTCGTATGGGTGTAAGTAGAAACATGTATATGTATATATAAGCATATATATAAGGATACCATTGTACATATTCATGGAAATGTGAATATGAACATGGTGGATAGATTTCCTTATATATATGTGAAGGTAAATAGGCTCAACGGTGGTAAAGTGCATCTTTGAGTGGTCTCTAATATAAAAATAAAGTTCCAAAGTGTTTGGATTTGTATTCTTCTTCTTGAGGTAGGACCCCTTTGCATTTCCCCATAAAATTTAAGAATGAATTAATAGAACAATTTTAAAACCTACCTTTGTTATTAGTAAGTGTTGTATGAGTTTTATAATAAATTATTCTTTCTATGAGATGAATGATTCCTTGGAATCGATGCATAAATACGTTAAATGATTTTTTTGAGAAACAATTCCATGAATTTATAAGAAAACCTCTCAGATGAGGTACACTATCTTATAAACTCAAAATTATTTTATTTGATGTTTAGTACATGATTGGACATATTACATTAGTTTTATTTATGTATTAATTTCATTTCTAAAATAAGGTAAGTTTAGTATGAAACCTCTTTTGATGTTATAAATGGAGTTTCCCTCCCTATGTTTAAATGTTTACCAATCCAAGGTACCCATTATAAATTCATAGACAAAATTTTTATTTGAATTACCCATATAGGTAATTAACCCTTTTTAATGACACCTCATAAGTGCTCATTAAGATTTATGAATTGTTCTATATTATTTTATTAATTTAAATGGAATCTATTAATGGTTTATCATGTTCCCGATTCTCATGCATTCCTTGAAGGAATTGAATGGATAATTTGAAATGGAATTGAATAGGGTGCTATGACCACTTCTATTTCAATAATTCAATAAGAATATATTATATTATTTGTTATAATTTTGATTCCTGTGATTATAATGGGTTACTTCAATGAAAAGAATGAGAGGTATTACCTCATGTATTGAATTATAAATAATGATGTTGCCTTTATATGGACTTGATAAATGTAAGGAATGAGAGGTATTTCCTCATGTAAATTTAATATAAATATGATTAAACAATAAACATTGTCTATGGAATGATGGTATGGATTCTAGATCATGGTGTATAATCACTCTCCCTTACATCAGGTGTTTAGTTCATGGCATCTCACACAAGTGATACTATATGGGCGATGAGATGAGGCACCACATTTCATGATTAGAGTGTTAACATGATGACTCACTCGTTATCCTGAGAATTTTAGAATTATGTCTCTCACTCTATCGAGAAGTGGGACATGTACCCTTTGGATTTTTCTTATAGGCTCGTTAGACAGGTCATGTGCACTGTGAGTTAAGCCCCGGTCCTGAAAACACTAGTATTCGAGTATATATCCATTAGGATTTCATAAATACTTGAATCATATAGGTCAATGAAATATAGAACTAAATTATATATATATATATATATATATATTTTCATGATCACACATTCTTTATTGTAGTGAGGCAAAGTAGGTAGAGTCGACCAAGTGTCTGATTGAAACCTAAGACAACTGATTTTATTATTTTAGTACTATTTATTGTTTCATATTAGTTGCACACTACATAAGTTATATTGCATGAAATGGATTGGTCTAGAAACCATGGGTGCCATCCTACTGATATTATTATCACAAAAACAACTCAGTCCACCATTGTAATAAGGTACTCGACTAGATTTTATATTTGAAGGACCTTGGTTGATTTCATAACCTTTCTTGCTTAAACATGGGAGTTAGGATCATAGGACTGAGTTGGTGCTAGAGATTCTCGTGGAGCTAGTTTTTGGGAAGTTTTATTTCATATCATTGTATTGTTATTGTAATTTTCATTTCTTGTAATTTAGAATCATCTTTCATTAATGAATTGTTGTAATTTGGAGTTTTCCACTTTTATATTCAGTTGATATCATAATTATTCTTAGTTATTTGTTGTTCATTTATTTATTTCTTCCATTATTCTATGTTGTCTCATATTTATTTTTCCACCGTACTACTATGATATGTGTGTATGGTCTCCCCACTATCACCTCTGAAGACAATCGTTGTTAGGTTTCAACCTCTAGAGTATGAGGATATGTTCTTAAGGCCATGTGAGCCACTGGTCTGGCTACCATATGGGTGGTTAGTTGGGCCAATACCTTATAAAGTTGTATCGTAGGTGGTTTTTTCCTTTTTCTTACTATTTTGTGTTGTTAGATAATATACTAGGAATGTGTCAATTATTGGTAAATAGTTATGTATGGGATTGATCGCCCCACCCATGGGGAAATGTCATGGTGTTCAGGGATGAAAATATTGTTTATATAGTTTGATGTTATAATTGATATGATTTCACCTTGAGTGTTTTGTGTATTTTTCCTAGATGTTGATTTATAGAATTTATGGTATTTTACCATTGTCCTCATACAACAATTAATTATCATGAAATGCATCATTATAAGCACATAGATAATTCACATTCCATGCATATGACATGAAATGTTGCTGCATTTGTAGGCTGCCTATTGATTTGGATTGGGTTCCATGAGTGTTATTCTGTGATTTTTTTCTCATCATGCCTAGATCCATGCCTCCTAATTTATTTAGCATTCTTTATCTATATTTGGTGCTTCTATTCATAGTATCATGCTTCTATGTGTTTACTATATGTTATAACATTCTAGGTTATGATGTTATAAAATTGGTGCATTGGATGAGTTAAATGGTTTCGATTACATCAAGAGATAGTTTTCAGTTTTAAGGTGTATGGGTGCCTTATAATAGGGAAAATGTAACCTATGTAATCGAACCATTCCTGAGCTTAATATATTTATATATTGTTGTTAAAATGTAAAAAGGCTGATGAAGTTTAAATTCTAAAGGGTATTTGTTAGTAAATGGGATCCAAATACCAAACTATAAAGTGTATAGGCACATTATAGGTTGGTATATGGACACCCAAGCAACTGGACCCTTAGATATGATCTTGGTATATTTTAAAAATATTATAAATGAAAATTGTTGAATGAGTTGAAATTCATAAAGTAAGTTGGTTATTGTTAATGGGAGATAATCCATTTTATATAATGTGTATGGGTACTTTATAGGTTGGGGAAATTAAAACCAATATAATTGAAATTTTTGGAAATTTTATAATTTGAAATAGTTATGAATGTGAAAGATTTTTAAATTTTAAATTTAATTGTTTTGGTTAACCTATAAAATGCACAAATGGACCCAACTAGGTAAGTCAGGGAATGTATATTATTAGAGGACCCATTTGGGAATTTTCAATTCATATAACTAGTAAACTAGTATTGGGTTGCATTCTAATGAACCAAAGCTGTCTTAGGGGGAACCCCATTGGTATTTTTATCTATTAAAAAGGAATTTTTATGATAAATTTTCTAATTATGACTGGATATCAATAAATGGTTAATATTTTAAAAAGGTAAGTTTGATATAGATATCTTATATGCCACATTATTATGTTTTATATATTTTAATTTTTTAAAAGGTTTGGTGGGAAATAAGTGAAATGAATTTAAAATGGAACCCTAGGTGGTGTCCTTTGTTTAAACCCTCATATAAGGGCAGACTGATTTTTCCTTTGATTTGACATGGAATAGGACATTAGGTGTTTTCCCATAGACATCCTCTCTTTTCATAAATGACTTAAATGATATGATTTTAATCCCAATGATTTTTCTATTGGTGTTACCTAGTGATATGGACTATGCTTATGATCTCATAAGGGAATACCATATGGTAGGTGGCACCATTGAGTTTAAATTAATTATAAAATGAAGTGGGATTTCTGATGCTTGGTGTATTATGGGGTCATTGTCCCTAGCAAGAAACTTTGTTTCTTAATGAAAACCTTTTTTAAATAGGCAGTCATGTCTTCTTGTCCTTTTATAGGGGCATGAGAATCAAGTAATGCTTGATTTCACTTTGTTAGACATTCCATGGGTATAGTTAGCTGCTTCATTGGTCGCTTAACCCTCTCATCTTATTCAGTGATGGATGACTTGGTATTTCATCGTCTATGTTAATAGTCATATGGGAAATCAGACATGGGACTAAATATATTTTACGGTGCATTAAGTACATGAATTCATTGTGTTGACAACCTATGGATAGCATCATGGATGTCTCTTATTGACTCTAAAACCTCAAAGTAGTATATGTTCATGTATACAGTACCCATAGAGTCATTAAATGATGTAACAAAATGGTTGAGTTTGGTTGAATCGTTAAGCTTTGTGATGTTTAGTGCAGTCTCAAGTTACCTCTGTATTAGGGTGAATTGGGTGTTAAAGGAATCAAGTTCTTCCCAATGACTTGGATGAATTCCAAGACAATCAGGTATTTTGACATGCCAGTCATGTTGGTTCTGGATTTTATTCCAAATGATTTGATGTTGGGACACGATGATCATGACTTAGAGGATTGAGTCACATACATTTATGGTGGATATGGATAACCAAAGTTGTGAGATTCTGGTCTATCTTTTATTTCAATGACAATGAAACTCCTATGATGGGGAGTTTTATGTTCGTTATGGTGAATATGTTCCCTTCCTAGTAGAAGTAACACAATCAAAGAGGACCATTTGGTAAATTGTCAATTTTCCTCAAATTTCCTTGAGGCATGTGAGTTCGAATCATGTTGATTCTTTCATAGAAGCATGGAACCATTGTGTTTGGAAGTGTACAGAACCCTTTGTAAACACTGTTGATATCATATGTACTTTAGTGGTTAAATCTTTAACAATTACGAGATGAATTGAGTGGTAAAGGCTTGTGGCTAGTTAATGGTGATGCGTCGGTAGGTGAAGTTGATATTATTTCAATAAGGCTACTAGGAGTGGTTTTGACCGTTGTTTCTTATATTGGATTTCTTGGTTTCCTCTTAGTGTAATATTTTTAAAGATACAAGTATGTCCCCTATCTTGACATCATCCTTGATTCAATAAGAGAGTTTCAGTCATATTCAACGCTAAATAATTAATGGTCGTTGGGCTTGTTCAGTGGTTTTCCCAACATTGCACACTGGATACATGGTTCTTTTTTAGGCTTTGTTAGTCCGGAGTAAAACAGATATTCCAGTATAGGAATGAACTGGATAGACCCTTGGACACTATCAATTCTCCATTGACTTGACTTGCAGGAAGATGCCTCTTTTGGACCTACTAATGTTTTTAAGTTGATATTTTGTCCTTGTTCCAACGTCCCACTAATAGATATGGATTATGGACAGCATTTTTTAGTTAATATGACTCCAGTTTAATGAATACATGGTTACCTCAGACTTGTGTTCGAGCTCAGAGTATTTTTTTTAGAAGTGTAATGATTAAAATTAGATAAATATTCATTTCACCATTTTTTTCTAATTCATTAAGGACTAAATGGTTAGTTGATGAATTGATAAAGGGACACAATGGGAATTTAGGTATGGGCTTCGGTGAACATGTTCATTCTAAAAAAAAGTTTTATTCGGAGAAGGCATTGTGGTTCTATTGGTAATACAGTTGTCGTCTAAGCTAAGCATATTTTTAAAGGTTAGTTAGAGGTGGCTCAACTCGTTATCCTTCTTGTTTAATGGGTACCATAAGATGAAACCATTTGGAGATCGTCACTAGGTTAAGGGAGGTGTGGTTTACTGGGTCAATTATGTATTTTATGGAAATCATACACAACCAATTCTGTTAGGTCGATCAGGATATGACCTTGTTTCTTAGTGAGGTCGCTTCAATGACCTCAGATGTAATCAGGTTATCCTAGATAAACAAAAATTACAGGAGTGTCTCTAGAATGGTTAGAGGCATTCTTTGTAGGGAAATTTTGATAGTGGGATGTATTATGGATCGTAATTGTACCTATTTACCATTAAAGCCTAAGGTGGGAAGTAACGTTTTCCAGATATTTAATGATAAGATAATGTGACCATGTATTAAACTAAATAGGAATAGTTAAGCGTCCTCTTGATTTTTTTTGATATAGTGCATTGGATCATGTTTTGATGGCTTATGTACTGTGTTCTTAAATAATGCTCAGAGGTGAATTGGGAATTCGTAAACGCAACATGTCCATTTGAACAAGACTTCACGACCCTTGTATGTCGGGTGATGTTTACATTATTTCCAAATGATTCACAGGGATGATAAGTTCTTTGGTGTGAAGGTTGTAATGACCCATATTTTGAACTGCATGAAAATAAATGGAAAGTTAATTTTTCATTTCCTAGAAGAGATGTTATACAAACTGAGCTTTGGAATGTAAATCTAAGAGTTGTAACATTTATATGAGTTGTTTTTGGACTAGGGTGAAGGTCAAAGGGTTTCCATTGGTGATCCCTTGAGTTTTGGTAGTGCACGACCTTGGAAACCCAAGGATTTGGTTAATATGGATTTTTTGTGTTCTTCAATTGTTTGGGAAAGTGGTGCTTCTCTCTGGAATCCTTCATGTGTGTTTCGGCATCCTCCACCAAAGGCGTAGCGATATAGATCATTTTAGTCACCCCATCATAATATTTGGTAGTTTTTCCTATTTTCTTAATTATTTCTCAACTTCTATTTGAGTATTTCGTTGTTTTTTGAGTTTTGGTATTTTTCATTAAGTGTGTTGGACCTTATTGTGGTGTTTTCAAGTCGCCAGAGTCAAAGGTGACTTACCACATATTCCTAAGTAGGAATATATATATATATATATATATATATTTAAGTTCACCCTTCGTATTTATATTCACCCATAGAAGTGGATATATATGGGGATTGGTGTGCTTATGTATATATATGAGAAATACCAATAGGTGTAAGATAAAATGAGTATTTCCATACATAAGCATATATATAAGGATCCCATCCTATATATTCATGGCCATGAGAATATATACATAGGGGATTATTTTTCTTACTTATATTTGAATGTACATATTATTGGATGCAATAAAGAACATATTTGAGTGTTTCCAATGAAAACATCAAGTTTCAAAGTTTTAAGTTCTATCTTCTTCATCTTGAGGTAGGATCCCTTTCCATTACCCCTTAAAATTTAAGAATGAATTAATAGATCACTTTTCATAGGTTCTATGATTATTTATTAGTGTCATATTATTTTTATAATAAATACTTCTTTTTATGAGTGGTAATATTCCTTAGAATGGATGATTAAATATGTTAAAGGAATTATTTGAGAAAAAATGTCCTGATTTTTTGCTAAAGCCCCTAAGATTAGGTGTACCATGTTTTAAAATAAAAATTATTTATTTGATGTTTAATAAATTCCTGTCCATAGTACTTTGGTTTTATTTATTTAATGATTAAATTGTTGAATTATGGCGTATTTATTATTCATCCTTTTTTGATGTTCTAAATGGATTTTCCCTCCCTATGTTTTAATTTTTAACTAACCAAGGCAACCCTTCGAAATTCTTGTTCAAAATTTTTATTGGAATTAACCATGTATGTAATTTCCACTTCCCAATAATACTTACTATGTGCTCATTGATCTTTTTGAATTGTTTTTTATTGTTTTATTAATTTAAATTTCATGTATTAATGGTTTATTATGTTCATGATTTTCATTCCTTCCTTGAATGAATTGAATGGTAAATTTAAAATGGAGTTGATAGGGTGGTATGGCCATGCCTCTTACTATAAATACATAATCATGGATTATATAGATTATTATAATTTATATTCCCTTTATTATAATGGGTTATTTAAAATAAAATAATGAGAGGTATTTCCTCATGGATTTCATTATAAATGATGATGATGCCTTTATATGGGCTTGATAAATATAGGTCATGAGAGTTTTTTTCCTCATGGATGTTTATTATAAATATTACTAAACCTTATACATTGGCTATGGAGTGATGGTAAATAGTGTTAACCATAGAAGATAATCACACTCCCTTACATCGGGTGTTGAGTTCATGGCATCTCACGCTTGTGATACAATATGGGTGATTGGATGAGGCACCACATTCCATGATTAGAGTGTTGACATGAGGGCCCACTCACTATACAGAGTGTTGTTTCATGAAATATCTTAATATATTGTGATGTAGGGAATATACCATTTATCTTGAGCATATAGTCTCATTAGACTAGTCATGTAAAATGTGAGTTACACCTCAGTACAACCAACACTAGTATTCTAGTTATATGGCCATTAGGCATTCTCACACACTTGGTTCATATAGGTGGATGAAATATAGAAATAAACTCTATATATATATATCTATTATTACTATATATATATTGACATGATCAAACATTCTTTTTGGCAGTGCGATGAAGTAGGTAGAGTCGGTTAGGTGTCCAATTGTATCCTGAGATGACTTATTTTATTATTTCAATACTATTTATTATATCATTTTACCTTAACATTTCATAATTTATACTACATGAAATGGATTGGGAAATACACCATGGGTGCCAACCTACTGAGATTATTATCTCACACCCTTCTTAGGATTCCATTACACTAGGGTTCCAGAAGAAACCTTATATTTAGAGGACGTTGGTGGATTTACTGATCTATCTTTCTTGCACCTAAGAGTTAGGAGTAGAGGACTAAGCTAGTGAACGAGATGATCTTAGAGCAAGTAATTGGGATTTTTTTAGTTCATCGTATAGTTATTTTAATTTTTATTTCTCATACATGTAGCATCATTTTTCTTACATGTATTATTGTAATTTGGTGTTTTACACTTTTAAATTTAGTTATTATTATTATTCTTCCTCCAGATGTCATTCAATTATTGACTACTTCCATTATTTTATGTTATTTCATATTTATTGTACCAATGTGGTACTCGAATAAGAGGTAATAGTGTCCCCACTATCACCTACTGGGACCATTGATTCAAGTCATTAGCCTCTAGCATATGAGAAGATGTGTCTAAGCCATGTGAACCACTAATCCAGCTGCCGTATTTGTGGTCAGTCGGGTCCGGATGTTACATGGGACACATATAAGTGGGACCCAGTCTGAGACATCAAAAAGGGGTATTAGAGAGATTCCTTTCTTAAATTAATATTTTTAGAAAATGGATAGATGATTAGGAATTCTTTGGTTCTTGGTTATAAGCCATGATTGGGAGTAGCTAACCCATGATCGGGGTAAATATCGGGTTTTGTGATTAATAATTGTTGTCCTATTTTTTTCTTATTGAAATTTATATCCATTCACTATTGTGTTATTGAAATTCTATGTGATGGTTATTATTATTATGTTTCAGGAGTTCATTTTATCCTTGGAATAATAGGATTAGGGAAAGTAACATCAATAATGTATCAAAATAGGCACATAGAATTCACATTCCATTCACATTCCATTCCATATTGGTGCATTTCACTTCTTAAATTTCTTCTTTTTATTTTGATTGTTGAATGAGCCTTTCTTGTTACATATTATTGTGTTTCTAAAAACCCCTACAAGGTAGGTATTTGATTATTTAATGTTTTAACATAAATCTAAATAGTGTTTTCTATAAATTTCGATAGTGGAATAATAAATAACTAGTTTCTAATATGAAAACAATGTACCTCAAGTTACACGAGCTTATATTTGGCTACGATTGAGGGATTTATAGTTTCAATTAATGAGGTGTATGTGACCTCATGGATATAAATGCATAATTTACCATGTCTATCCATTTTATATTACCAATTAAATTCTGAGACCATATGGAGATGGGGTAGAATGAAATTAAATGCATGTAGATTTTAGTGATAAGGTGTCTGGGCCCTTAATAAATGGGAATGTAAATCCATTATAAATAAAACCATGATATATGTATATAATAAAAATAATATTAAATATAAATAATGACTTATAAAATAAAATTATTTCTAGTAAATGATAAGGAAAATTATAGTTGACCCTTCATCTATTAGAACCCCTATAAATTAAACTTGAACTCTTACCAATACATAGAATTATAAGAGGATAGTTGGGGTCGTACTATGGGAAGTTAGCCCTATTACTTATGATATTATTTCTCTAGTGATTTTATCTACATATAATTGTTATTTGAGACATGTTATTGAAATTTTTAGGGCTAACCCCATGAAGTCATTATGTTGCGCGCCAGGGAGGCAGTGAAGACCATGCCATGTATATGGTAGGCACTGAGCTTCCAGTATTACTTCCAAGAGTATCAATTGAGGGATGGACTACTAGACATGATATAGTAACTAACTCTCAAATTCTTGATGGTTTTTTACATCTGATGTAGTACATACAGGGTGCTCCATGACATGAACCTACTAGGGATGATCTGACTCATGAGTTCCTATAGTAGTATCATCCCATGTTTTTAGGGGTTGTCATACCATAGGATACCGAGTATTTTTTGGTGGAAACATTATCTATTTTTGAGAATCTAGATATGCCTCAAGATATTTGGGTCTTTATTTATACTTATATATTGTGTGATTCACCCATGAAATAGTGGTATGTGATTTTAAAGGTTGTTCATCATTCGTGCATGGTCTGGGATGATTTTTAGACTGTTTCCTATGATCACTTATTTCCTCAGATGTTGAGAGTGAAATGAGCTAGAGGGTTCAAGAATCTAGAGCAGGATAGAATTTCAATCATAGATTATTCTAATAATTTTATCATGTTACATTGCATCAAACCACTTCTAGATAGATGTGAGTTATTATGAGCACGAAATTTTGAAGATGATCTCCAGTATTCCATCCATATTACAGTTATTTTTTTTAACCAACTAACCTTTTATGATATTAGTAATCATGATATCACGACTGAGCACAACTAAAGGGAAGGTGATAGTACTAATCATAGAGGATCAGTGTTAAGGTAGGGAATTAGTTCTTATGGTTGTAGGAATCATTCCATTGAGGTTTCTTATTAGGGAAATGGAAGTCATATTAATCGTACTGAAAACTCTATGGAATTCCATCAGTTTTCAAAACTGGGGTGTCTAAAGCCTTAGTTTTATAGATACCCTTTAGAGTATCGAACTTTTGGTTGTTTGGGGAATATTTATAGATCTTGTTAGACCTTTTATATCATCTTCTAGTGGAAGAGGATCTAAACTAGATCAAACTTCATGGGAATGATCTTTTATTTTTCTTCATGTATGGAGTTGGGGTAACATTGATAGGAAATACCATGGAGGTGTTTTGGAAATGTTTTCCAAACTTCTCATTATCAGAGATAATAGAGTGGACCTGCTCAGGGTTTTCCATCTCAAGCATAGGGACGTGGATCAGGCCAGATGCATGATTTAAAACTAATACCTGAGGATCAGAGTTTAGGAACGTCTACTATATGAGTTACTATTATAATAACCTCTAATATTGTGCACTATTTATTCAATATAGGTGCTTCAGAATCCTTTATTTCTTTATGACCCATAGAAAGTATTATTCTTAAAATTTAGTATTACTACGTGGTGATAACACCAGATATGCTATTAGGTGTATAGTCTGAGGGAATATTCCTTTGTAGAGATTTCCCCCTTGAGGTAGGAAGTTATCCATTCGTATGTTACCACTTTTTTATAGATATGACGAGCTTCTATGTTATTATTGATATGTATTAGATGGTTCCATATCAAAACTTTTTATACTGCTATCGGCACAATGGTATCTCTTACATCACCAGGGGTAGAAATTTTCTCCACATGTGTGGGTGGTATTTCTAGGATGGTAGAGCTAGACCAGAGCATAATGGGATGGGTGGAGTGACTGCCCAAATTCCAAGTGGTTTTAAAGAGGATCTAGGCTTACCTCAAAAATATTTTCACCCCATGGTAGATCAATTTGGGGATGTCATTCCTGATGACTTTTTATAGCTTACCTTTTGAGAGAGAGGAAGATTTTATGATCAAGCTCATTCCTGAAGAAGATTAAATGTCTATTAATATCTAAATAATGGATCATTACAATTGAGTATTGTTGGTGAGGACCTGTCTCTAGAATGGACTGTTGAGTGAGAAAACATACTATGTATAGGTGGATATGTATGGGTTCTTATAGATATGTGATACGAAATGATTTGTGAGTCCCATAATTATTAGTGGGTAGTTAATCTAGTATTATTTAAGATATATTGAGATATGTGGCGCCAATATTGGTGGACTATATTGAGAAATCATGTCGTTATCACTAGTTCTTCCACCTATCAATAGGTGAAGGAAGAGCAGCAGTGCTTGAAAACTTTTTTCAGTTGTTACTAATCCCATAATGATAATTGGAGTATGTTGTTATGTATTTTTTCATCATCTTATAGAGGTATCCTTGATGTAGAGATTCATTTTGGGTTGTCATTGAGAGAATAGAAAAGGGAGAACCTTTCCTTTATACCTGGAAGACATTCCCAATTGATGATTTGGGATGGATGAAGGTCTGTGGAATCATAAAACTACAAGAGGTCCTTCATACTCTCATTTTAGATAGGAACTCTCATTTTAAATCATGATTCTAGTATGGTTTATAGAGAACTATGGGTACATAGGTGCTCCTGAGCATTACCTTCCACCCTCAGATCGATGGCTAGTCAGAACTAATAAAATATGTATTAGAGGATATTCTATGAACATACACCCATGATTTCATTGGTTCTTAAGAGAATTATCCCCCTCTCATTTATTTCACCTACAATAATAGATTCCATTCGATGATTCATATGGATTCATATGAGGAATTATATGGTAAGTTGTTCCATTCACCCCTATGTAGGTCAGAGGCAAGAAATTTAGCACTACTAGGTCCATGTATCGTTTAGGATACTTCAGAGAAGGATCAGCTAATCATGAAGTGCCTGAATAATTGTTATCCTATGAATATATCTTATGCTGATCACCATTAACACCTTCTAGTGTTCGAGTTCTGGGATCATTTCTTCATACAGGTATTACCCAGGAATGGGATATAAGGATACAAATTAAAGGAAATCTATTGACATTCTTTTTCATACTATTTGAGATTTTGGATAGAGTAGATCCAATAGACTTTCAGTTGTTACTACCTTATAGGTACCTTGATATTCATGACGTTTTCCACCTTTAACAGCTTCACTATTATCATGCCAAAAGATCTCATACTTTTGATCCTGAGGAGGCTGAGTTAGATTCAGATGATTTGTTTGAGGACTATCCTATACACATCATTGATTGGAGGAAAAAGTTTATATGAGTCCAATTTTTCACTTTAGTATGCGTTTTTTGAAATTGAAATTATTTATAGGATGAGACTTGAGAGATGGAGGCTAATGTATGTGCTCAGTAGATAAATTTTTTCTGAGACTATTTTTATCCACCCTTGGAAGGTGAACTCAAGGAAAAGTTCATTTAGGAAGTGAGGATAATAAAAACATGGGTTTTCATATCATGCATGGATCATTTTACTTTTTTTAACCCTAGTTAAGTTAACTTTTTGTATTAGACCATAAAGTTGGGTTGTGGGATGGTAGGGTAATTTTTGGAAAGGAAAAGACAGGAAGACTATAGGTTGGTTGTATGCCAATTAAATGCTGTGAAATTTTAATACACAATGTGTATCAATTACCCAATATTTAATGGTCTGGGACGAAATTTTATGATCTGTAAATGTTTTTCCCATGATGAGAGACACTGAGTATTCCGTGATGTGTAAAACATTTATATATTTTTTAAATTCCTGACATCGTTTTTAATAAATAAAAAAGGGCCTCACATTTTTAGAAAAAACATCACCCCTACCTCCCTCTTTCACTGGATCACCCAAGCAATCCATAATCTAGGTTCTTCTACTATTTCACCGTCTGAGCTCTGATTTTAGAATCACATGTCTCATTGGATGCACATTAGTAAATAATCTATTTAAAATTTTCCCTTTATTTTTTTCTCTTATCCTTGATGGAGTTATCTTGGTGTAGGATATTATGATATATTTTTATGATGTTGATACATTATATAGTTTTATTCTTATATAGTCTAAAATAAAGGCTGAAACCGGATGATGGGAATGCTATGAGTATACAATAGGTGGTATATGGACAATCTATCAAGTCTCTCCTTTTATAAACTATCTTTATTTTTCACACAAATATTTTACCAGGAATTTCCCATTTAATCCAAATGAATTTCTTATATTCATTATGCTCATATTCGAGAGATTGATATATATGTTTCATTCATAATTAGAGATTATGACCTCAAAAATTACTATCTTATGTAGGGATTTCCATTGTTTATCATTCTTAGGCTTTTATTTATGACCACATGGAACACTATTAACATGTGCATTTACATGGCCTTCATAATGGAATGTTTTATAATTAAATGAATTATTTGTTAATGCATATTAATTTATTTTATCACTTCACCCTTATAATGTATGCGATTAAATTAATTAAATGTATTTTTAAAATTAAAATGGAATGTATAATATATGTATCACTTGGACTAATTTAATGACTTGGTCGCACGTACACAACACACCTTGCCAATCTTAATTTAATTTCTAGGAGTGAACCTAATTAATTTTTTAAGTAATAAAATTATTAAAAGGTTTCTTATCCTTGTTAGTCTTTCAACTTAATATGGAAGGTAATGGAATGAACCAAATGACCTATGAAGTGGCATGAGTATTACATTGTATTTCTATATAATGAATTTGAAATATGGTTCTTATTGAATATGTACTAGTTTATCTCAATAGTAATGAGAAGACTTGAGCTAGCCTTGGATTTCTGAAATAATTACATGAGAACTAAGAAGATTCTATTCCAATTCAAGGATTTCATCTTCCTAGGGAGATTCCAAACATGGAACTTGGTCCTTTTCAACAAGTGGATTCCTCGTTTAATGTCGCAAGACCCCTCCACTGTCATTCAGATATTAGAATTTCTTTGATACACTCCTTTGATCCAGAATGATGTCTTCAGACATGTGGAACCAAGGATATAACCATTGGTACTAATCATTGTATACCCATGCATAAATTTTATGAGATAATTAAAATTATTTATAATAATATTATAGTAGAATTACTTGTGTAATTCCCTTGGATTACACTCAGATGCCTCATTTCTAGGATTCATATGATTACTGAGTTGGTTCGACCATTGAGGTCATGGATGCCTTGGTTATTACCTTGGATCCTTTTAATTATTATTATCATTAACAATGCATTGGTTATGGGCTTGGATCCTATATTATTATTATTATTATTATTATTATTATTAGTGGATTCCATGACCATACCTTGGATCCTCATACTTCACTTATTATAAACTAGAACATAATTATTTAAATATGACATGTTCATACCCCAGCTGAGGCTGAAGAAGGTATCAGAGTAGTTAAATTTCGATAAATAATTACATTTATGTAAGTATTCCTTCACACTATTAGTTTATTTACATTGATGGTATAAACATAGTTGTTGGAAGCCTACTAAGATATATATCACACCTTATTTTGACCACTATTGGAAACTAGACAGATTACATGTATGCATGTGTTGACTAATGGAAGTGTCATTATTTGGACACATGATCTTTATTTCATGCATTATGATAGAGCATGGTTGTGGATGAATGAGCTGGATCTTGGGAGGCTTGGATAGTTTTTGGATTCTTTTTTCCTCTTTTGTATATCATGTATTTCCTACTTGAATGCATATCTGTTTTCCAATTTTCAAGAGACATGAAATTCATTATCATTATTTTTATATCATCTAGTTTTTGTTATGGATTTATTATTGTTTCATAAATATTTAATAATTTTTCCATTTCGTATCCTTTATTATCATGATTTTTCTATTTATATATTATTATGTATATCTTTTGTGATATGCTCCTTTAATGAGGGCATGTTCTCACCATGGACACACCTTAGACCATCATTACTAGTCAAAAACATCTAGCATATAGGGAGACATGATTGAGGACATGTGGACATACGAGCTCGGGGAACCTCTATGTGGTCCCCAGGTCTGGGATGTCACACCATACATCTCTTTTGTGTTACCCAACATATGTATTTTATTTACATTTAAGAGGGAATTATTAATTTTTTTTAATTTCTAATAAATTCCCAATTTGTTTTTTCTATCATGTTTGACTAGTTCCTATAATATTAAAATAATTAAATCATCTCATAATTATAAAAAAGTTATCATATCCTTCTCAAGGTGGGAAGAAATCCAATTTATCAACAAGTTGTTACAAAAATATTCCCCATTTCAATTTTTTTACCAATATTTCATTAATGTTGTCAAACCTCTAAATATCTTATGTTTGAATTCCAATCTATCTGTATGCCCCTATAACCCAATAATTAATATCTATAATTCTCTAATTTTCATTCTATAATATTATATGAATATTTTAATAAATATTTGTCTACCATATTGATAATAAATTTCAATGTATCCCAATGATGAAACTTTTTTCCCATTAGATCACATTAATAGTAATTGAAAACAACACCCTAGTAATGATCTATTGATAAATTCTCTTAGCCTAAATGGGTAAAATATAATATTATGAAATAAGATAAAGTGTTAATATTTATATTGTTTCTCAAATTTATTTTTATTATCCTTAATCTGTAGTTAATCCGAGTGGTTATAATATCCACCTATATTCATATTCTCAAAAGAATTTAAATTCATACAATAATAAAAACATCTATGAAATTAATTTAATGTAATAGAAACAAGTAAAATTTGAACTTGTGTTGTATGAGGAGATTTATTTAACTTCTAGTTTCAACCTAAGTTTCTGAAACACAGGCCCCACCAATGGTTTAGTAAGAATATTTTCACATTATTTAATATTCCAATGGCCTCTAATTACAAATATTTTTCAACCTTTCTTTATAAAAATTTCAGTAATTTCAATGTGTCATGTTTGAGAGTTTTGTACTATATTATTTAATTACTCAGTGGATATTTTTTTATAGAATTGAATCAATATTTTATTTTTCACTATTTCACCCATATCTTATAACTGGTACATAAAAAACATTAGTTACATACAATCTATGGAAACTGAAATATAATATACATAATTTGAACTCAAATAAAAAAATTCTTGTTTATTAATTATCAAACCAATGTGTTCTCTTTCAATGAATACATCTTTAAAACATAATTATTTTTAGTCCACAATATCCCAATCAAAAACTGATTAGGAAAAGAAAATTATAAACTATATATCATTGAAAAAGAAAATAGAATTCAATATTCCTAGAATATACCTCAACATCATATTCAATTCCAGAAGATGTTAACACAATATAAAACTCTAAAAACAATCCCCAAGTATTTTTCATAGAATATATCAATTCTTGTTTATATAAGATTAAGTAAACTTCTAATAATTATTTATTAAAAATTTGATTATACTCCCTTACTATTCACATGTTTTCCAATTTATATTCCAAATATTATCCTAGTTTAAAGTAGTATAAATCCTTCCATTGTGAACATATTTTAGACTTCTACAGAATTTGTCACATGTGAAGTAAATGCACTTCCTTTTGTGATGTACATGCTTCCATATAAAGTACGATTACTCTCTAATCACTAAAATCACAAATTCTAATATCAATAATTGAGTAAACATCCCACATAAATTATAATCTATACCTTTGAAATTTATGTAATAAACATACACCATTACTATGAACTATTATTCATCCGAGACCTTTACAAATAAATTTTAATTAAACCCTTCTATCTTTGAATATATATTTAATATATATGTATCTAGTAATAAATACCAAGAATGAGGTTCTTTATTTAATCTATATAATTCCATTTTCAATGTGCGCACCTTAGAATCATAATTATTATTTAGAAATAAAGCTTCTTGATGGATATACACTCTTTCAATCTAGATCCCACACATCGATTTTAAATACAATGAAAATAATTTTAATATGAATTTATAAAAAGAGTATAATAGATTAAATTATTTACACTGGAACAAATTTTTTTTAATATTAACTCTTTCAACGTGATCATATCATTTATAAAACATATTTTCATTATTCTGAACAATGCATCCTTGGTGATCAAGTTTTTCTGTAGGATTTTTTATCAATAAAATTATTGAATCATGGTCTATCCGTAATCTCCTATGATTTATTATTATCTATTTTATCCAATTACCCATTCATGGATTACAACCATGGTTCACTATTTTCATTAAATTTGATTTATTTCAGATATACCTATGATAATAGTGTAGTGTTCTCGGTTCTCCTCATTCTATGAGCCAACATTATAGTATATTTATTTACGATAATATGTCTTGGATCAATAAAATATATACCTTTTATTTTCTAAGTTATATGTTGAATATCCTATCATATTTTTCTTTTAAAAATTCAACTTTATAATCATCATCATTTAACATATTCTGAGATTTAATTGAACCCTATACTAACTCCCCTTTTTCCCCACAAACTTCTCAAGAGAAATAAATTAAATAATTATATTTTGTTTCATTATAAATAACCTAAAAATTACTATTTTTTAAAAATAATATAGGCCCACTTATTAAAAAATTAATAGGTGTTTCTATTTGTTGAAAACCCTATATTTTTTTATCTAGTGCATTTCCATATTTAACCTAATCTCCCTGTTTATTTTTTATGAATCATTTTTTTACAAAAACTATGAGAAGCTCCAAAGAGGTTTTTTTCAGGCCATATTTCATATAGAATCCTCCAAAATAAATAAATAATAAATTATAAATTATGATTACACATATACAACATAACACCCCGATCCCAGAAGCTCATGCATGTGTATTATTTTTTTTACTTTGGTATGATTACAAGGGATCAAATCTTGAAGGACTAATTATTTTAGTACCTTTGAAAATAATAATACATAAATTATACCCATATTACATAAGGAAATATAAAATAAAACATGGTTCATAATAAAATGAAATAAACTACATCCTTGAAGTATTATTCAAATTCTTTTTCTTCATAATATGGGGAAAGCAAACGAAATAATGGTGAGCTAAAATTCTCAGTAAGGATAAGTAAAGTGGAATAAATAATGAATTTATGAGAGTTAATAAACATGGAAAGGTAGTAACTCATAAAATATTCCATTTTAATAACTGTATAAGTCATAGTCAATATGTTATGGTAAAAAACTAAAAGACATGAAATTAATTAATAAACTATGGTTGAAATGCATCCATATATATTTTTATATGAAAATATCATGGATAATAATAATAACAACTAAAATATCAATGAAGGAAATGTTTGATTATTGTAAATCTTGTTCGAGGAACACAGAAAACTATACCATCAAGGCCATTCAAAACATGGTTTAAAAATACAATTAAAAAAGATTAATTTTGACAAATTATTAATTTTATGTGATGATATCAATGCATCGGGGGGCTATATAAATTTTAGGGACCAACTTTTATTTCTTTTTGTATGCATTCCTTATATAAAATTATAGCTTTAATTAATACAAAACATTACTTATCAAATATCCATATTAAATAAATAATATATATTTATAAATATTTCCCCGGTTTAGGATAAGTAACAATAAGTTTTGTTGATGTTGATGAATGGAAATACCATTGAAATATCATTAATTTACTCTGGATGAAAATAATCAATAAACGATCCAAAGTTTCCCACTCCACTTTGAAAAATTTGAATCATAATAACTATGAATGAATAACATTAAATTAAACTTATAATATCATGAGAATAAGTATATTCCTGATATAACATGTCCAATGGAAGTATATACACCATATACATGTTAATTGGTGCACAAAAACAAATAATTCTCAATGGAATGTGAATTAAGAAGAAATCCCTTACCTCTTGTTAAATATTGATTTATAAACCATATAAAAGAAATAATTTAAAATTAAACTCTAAATACCCTGATATAAATTTATTCATGATATAAAATTTAATAGGGGAAGTATATACACCACATAAAAGAAATAAGTGGTGAAAAGGGTGTATGAATCATAGAATAAAAAGTGAGAAAAGAATCCATTACCTTGAGTCAAACTTGTCACATGTGTATTTATATTATTAAATAATAAACTTATATTAATTATTTAATATCTTCATAACCATTTAAATTTTTATAAATACTTTTATTTCACTTAGTACAATGTTGTGAACATCTTCTAAAAAATTTATTTTATGTTAGGTGTTTTGAAAGTATTCTGTTTATGTGTCAAAAATAACATTGCTAAGTGAACTATGTTAAAAGGGTCATTATATAAACATATCTAGAGTAATAATCCTGAAATAATTATCATATTTAGATAGAAGTTGTTTTTTGAAAACAAATCATCAATGGGATGACTTGGATGTATTTATACCCAAAGGTATGATTACAGTATTAGAGGAGTGATTTTTGGAGCTTATTTGAGTAGATTTTATTCAATCCAAAGGGATTTATAGGTTTGAAAAAATGGGATGGTTGAGTGCCATTTATAGTGGAGGAGGAATGGCATTTTTGTAAACAAGGAAAATGGAATTCCACCAACGTTTTTCCCAAATAAAGTGTATTCAATAATGAATAAAATTCAATAAATTGTGTCTAGGGTCTAAATAGTAACATAAAATAGATTTTGGACAAGTTTCTTGGCCAGTTTGGTCCTTATGTTTAAGGGTTAGAACCATGTTTAGTTATATTTCATATTATTCATCATAAATAATTTTAATTACATTCACTAATCAATTTGGTAAAAAAATAAGTTGAATTTATTTGAAAACAAAAATTATTATTAATCACAAGATTGAATCCAATTTTCAAAATTCCTATAATAGGAGTGGATGAAATTAAATTAAATTAAATTCTACGGATGAGATGAAAGTGCATGGTTTTAATGTAAAATGTTCAAAAGTTTGTTAAGTATTTATATCCAATTTCAAAGTGAAATTGATTCCACTGACATAAATTGGATTAGTTGATTTAATTTATATCTAATTTAAATTTAAATTTAAATTTAAATATAATTTATAATTATAAATAAATAAGAAAAAAAAGCTGTTTTGAATTAAAATTCAGTATTTTTAACTATTCATCAAAAATGCAATTCTTATAAAAATACCAAAAAATCAGATAAACATAATTTTGATATTTCTATTTCAAAAATAAATTGTGTTTCGACATTTTAAATTCATATAAGTGTAAAAATTCATATTTAATTTTGGTTCTCCTTTAAAAGGTAGTAAAATTGCCTTTATAAAAATATAGGTTTTTATGTGTAATATTGGGTTTATTCTAATCTCATACTTAAAAAAATTTATTATATGAATGTAAATAATATTTTATTTAATATAAATTATATAGATTTTATTAATACCACTCCCTAATTTTAATTAATTTAATTTATTAGTATAAAACTACTTCATGAGAATAAAAATAGTTTTTATCAAAACATTCTCTTTATATTCAATTGGTTATTATATTAATTTATAATTAATTTATAACTAATGTATTCATCCATATATTTTCATAATTTATTTAATAATTTTAATAACCATTAATTTTACATCTAGTTACTATCTTATTATATTAAATAATAATATTTTTAACATTATATTATTGTTTAGTAAAACTAAATATTAGGTGTTACACATGCCATCAAGGAAAGTCAGTCTTACATGTAACACAAGCTGTCCATGATATTCCATATAGTTCAATTTAAAATTTATGTTTCATGTAACATAATTTTAAACTATTTTTTCATTTAAATTAAACAAGGGAAAAAATTAAATGTACTCTAAATGGAAAATATTGTAAAGTCTTGGGGTGTCATATTCTCCCCCCATTAAATAAATTCCACCCTCACAATTCAAAATTATTCTTAGATATCTAGGGATTGATATTTGAAAATAATCTATTATTGAAAAACAAAAATATTTAATAGGGTAAATAACACATCTTCTTATCAAGAGAGAAATAAAAGTACAATGGTCACATATCTGGGTTACCTAGTACAATAACATTTGTGGGAAATGGAAATATAGATATGGAAGAAAAAGATAACAATCTTGTTAAGTGGGAGAGTTATAAAGAATATGTTAGAATATAAGTTGATGAACACAAATCCTTAAACCACTATTATGATAATGTTCATTGATATCATAAAAAATGTTGATAATGAGACAAAATTTTTGTTTTAAGGACATTTTTCCTATAACTGAGGATTTCTTTCACCCTATAATAATATAAGTAAATATATGTTTCAATTTCATAAAAATAATCTTATCCTTTGGTTGTTACATAAAATATTTCTACTTCATTTATTAGTACATGATGCATTATATTGTGAATTAATACACTATCCTCTAAAATCTCATCAAAAGATAAACATAAACCATTTTTTAAATGGATAATATTTACAAAATATTATGATCCAAAACATTAGAAGGAAGCTCTCCAACATTAAAAAATAAACTTTTCAGATAACATGAAGTTTCTTTTAATAGTCAAATACCAAACATGTGAATATGGTAATAAATTTAATTACCATTAAATATTATGGAAAATATGCATGATTCTTATTCCTTAAATATAACATATATTATTAGATAAATTTATTAAATTTAAAAATAATTTAAACACCATCAATTATAGAAGAAATCACGTTTTCAATAACTCATTACTTAGTTCAAAGGTAGTTTGTTCATAAATAATTTATGTTATCCAAAACAATCATTTTATTTGTAAAAACGTAATTATCTTATCATTAAGAACATATTATGGGTTATCTTTCCCTCAACCACGTGTTTTATAAAATTTTTACTTTCTAATGAATAATTTTTTTTTGGTACCATTCATTATATATCTAAAAATAATTAATGAAAAATTACTGCTGTACAATCATCACATATTTCATAACTCTTTAACTAGTATATAATTTTTAAAATAATTAAATAATATAGTTATTGAATCCAAAATTAATCCTATTGTTTGTTCTACTTCAGTTTTATCAACAATATAGGTATGATGTTGTTCCCTTAGCTTATTTGGAGGTATATTATCCTAATTATTGTGAAATTTGTGTTCATAGTTTCCCATATCCTTGAATTTGTACCACTAAAAACAGCCTTTTTATTCTTCACTTTTCATTATTTTTCCTTGAGGCCCATTTCTCCACACCTATAACAAACTTATATCCTTTAAAGAATTTCCAATGGTGATTCTTTACCCAGTTTTCACATGATGGAAATTTCTTCATCATCTACATTGATGTTGTTTCATTCTTTGGGAGTTTACATTGCCTATTATTCTCTTGAATCCCATTGAATATATTGATCCAATAAAATTCATTTTCTAGTTTAATGAAACATAAAACTATCTCTTCGTATGATGAAAAATCCTTAGAAACCAGTTCCCTTAAAAGATTTGGATTAAGTCCTTCAAATAAGTGGTCAATATTCCACTCTTTATTATGTATGTAATCCATTGAATACCTATCTAACATTGTAATAGTAGATTCATAATATGCACCACTCTCTTATTCATTTTTATTTAAGCAAATGGACATTATCTTCATCTCAATTTATTGATCACGATGAAGTATTAATCAAACAATGTCATCTTAAAAGTTCTCTATTCCACGACTTCTATTTATTATTCCTACCTAGTATTATTGATCAATGACAACCATTGATCAAGATCACCATTGGTACAATACACTTCATATGTAACCGTTCCCTTTTCACAAGATCCCAATGCCATAAATATCTTCTCAAGTATATAATTCATTTCTCATCGGCCATTATGTTAGTAGTCCAACTAAATCATGGGGGAGACTATCAAATAATATGATCCAACATTGGAGAATCTCATTATGGAATATTTTTATCAATCTTGGAATGTTCATGTGTCATAACATGATTAAGCTACCATAATACTTCCATTACAGTCTCAGTTCTAATACCAGCTGTATTGGTTTCATCAATATGGAAGCCTATACATTTTCATCAAGAACTGATATCATTCTTCCTTCCAAGATACATTTCTAAACAATGGTATTTAATGTATTATATCATAACATTATGTAACATAATATATAATCCCAAATGATGAATATATTGTCAACAATTAATTGTTTGCACTTTACAGGAATGATAGGAATGTCCCCTCTCATTATGGACCAAAAAGTGAGCGGATGAAATTTGTGGATGTCTTAAAGAATGCATATGGAGCATCATTTCCAAACCTTGGCCCTCCACCACCTGTATGTGTGATTAATAAATGAAGGTTTTCCCATGTCTTGGCCAATCATAAAGTTGTTGAAGAATGAGTCAATCTGTGTCGGCACTCGATTATTTCTCGGGTTCTCACCCCCAAGGGGGTGCCACTTTGTAAATTTAATGAATTGATGAAAAATATCACAGATTTATGGGGTTTTGATGATTGTAGGATGACTGAAATGGGGAAGTAATATTATCATGTTGTCTTCCCAAGTGATGAGTGCAAGAGGAGGGTGTGGAGAAAAGGTACTTTGTCTATGAACCTTGGTTTCATAAGTATCCAGGAATGGGATCAGAATTTTGATCCCATGATTGTTCGATGCATGCATGCCCAACTGTGGATTATGATTTATAAGATTAAATGGCTCTATTAGAATTTGCGTATCATATGGGATATTTCCTCGGCTGTGGGTAATCCAATATGTATGGATAGACAAACAGATAATACCAGATATGGGGATTATGCACGTGTCTTGGTTGAAGTTGACTTGTCTAGAACTTTTGTGGAAGAAGTTCTCCTCACAACGAGGGATGATAGCATGAAATTGGAAATCCTATATTAAATGAGGACAAAATTTTGTATAAACTGTTTAATATTTGGTCAACTGAGATCTGAGTGATGGAGGGATAAGATATGTTCACTTTGTAAAGCAAAAGGGCATGATGATACCATCTTCAATAGAAGAAAGGGCAAGGCAAAGAACTTGTCTTTCCAGGGTGATGGTTGTTCTAATTAGGTTCCATTACATGATGGGGGGGAGCCTCAGGAGGCACAAGGTCCTCTGGTTAAAGTGGTGGTTCCTCAGGCAATACCCATTGGAACTGCTAATGGAAATGAAATCAACTCTGGAAATCAGGTTTCCTCACCTACTGTTGTGTGGAATGGACTTGAATGGGCTAAGATTAATGCCTTTGAGATTAATTAATGTGAGCAAGGATTATGTTCCGAGCTGAGGATCTCATAGGATGTTTGTGTTTTGGGGCAGGGGGTCTCACTGGGGACATCATCTGATGAGAGATACTTGCAGAATACGAATGCAAATGCCCCTTTGGTGATGTCTAAGCAGGTGGCTGACCATAACACCCCCTCTAATGCAGTTGGGAGTGGGGAGAGCGTGGGGCACATGTTTCTGCCTGCATGATCCCTACCTATGAGGATAATATCATAGTAGGAACCCCGAGGCCTGAAAAGTTCAAAACTCTAGTCAATGGAAGTAAGGGATGCAATCTAGGAACCTCCCATGCAGCTACATCTGACCCAGCTAGAGTCTTTGTCCAGGTTTCTCCTTCCAAAGTGGCTAGGAAGAAAATAGAGATAAACACTGATCCTTCCAATCTGAAAGGAAAGAACATGTTCACTCCCTTGAGTGGGAAGTTCTGTTCTGCTGAAATGGATGAGGCTGATGCTAAAAGGATGACTGGCCCTGAGGTTGATTCTGGCGCAGATGATGCTGCCCTGAAAGAGCAGGCTCGTGTGAGTGATTTTAGCAAAGATAAAGAGAGAAGTGAGGTTTACCAACCTTGCGAGGTCTTTGAATTTGTCTCTAAGGGAGGGAAGAAAGGTAAAGGCATGAAAGGTAAAGTGAAAAGTGCTACTGAGAAAATGGAGGGCCCCCAGACAAGGGGCAGGGCTTAGTGTTAATGAGGATTTTATATTGGAATTGTCAAGGGCTAGGAAGTCCTCGTACGGTAAGGGCCCTTAAACATTATATAATGACCTATAAAATGATTCTTGTTAGTATTGTAGAGCCAAAGCTACTCTTAGGCAACTGGAAATGCTTCAAATGGAGTTCTCTTGGATTTAATCTGATATCCAGCAATCAGAATAGCTCGAGCATGGATCACTTGTGGGTTCTAAGACATGATATCATCCAAATTAACTCATTTGTTAACGGACCCTAGAGTATCTTGATTAGTTGTAACAATGCTGGACATAATATTTCTGTCTCTTTTTTCTATGCCTCAACTTCTTATTTGAGGAGGAGGGAGCTATGGGAGGAACTTAAAGATACATCACTAAGGATGGATCAATGGTGGATTCTTGTTGGTGACTTCAACACTGTTTTGATGCGTGAGAAAAAAACTAGGACTAAATTTAATGGGAAAACATCTTATAATTTCTCTGAGTGCATTGGTTTCTGTAATCTAATTCAAATACCTCTTGCTGGAACTGACTTTACATGGTGTAGATACACATGGGAAGGAAAACAGGCCACCAACTTGATAATTTCCTTGTGCAAATTGATGAAAAAAATGACATACATAGGGTCTCTAGATATACTCTTCCCAACTATCACTCTGATCATAATCCAATTATTGTGGATGTCAATTTTCAGAGGATGAGGTCATCCCCTACACCCCTTAGGATTAATAATGCTTGTATTATCATCCCAGGATGCAGGAAAATTGTCATGGTGGCATGGAGGCTTGATCCCATTTGGATTTCTCTTTACAGAATTATTGTCAAACTGAAGCATCTTAAAGGGTTTCTAATAAAATAGAGTAGGAAATCTCCCTCTAAAATTATTTCATACATTAAAAATGTTAAGGAGGATCTTGTAAGGATTCAAATTGATCATGAGAATCAGCCCACCATATCTAGGGAAGAAATCATAGCGCAGAATAAGCTTTATGATCTTCTCATGGTGAATGATTGGATAGTTAGGAATCTGTTGAATGTGAAATGGCTTAAAGATGGTGATGAGAATTCTAAGCTATTCAATTGATTGCATAAGGAGAAGAGAGTGCGTGCTGGAAAAAAATTGATCAGACTTTCTAACCACATTTATTCTGATAAAAATGAGATTTCATCAGTTATTGTTGATTATTTCAAAGGAATGCACTCTAACAATGGGCAACACTGCTTCACTGACATGGTGGAAAATATGTAACACACTGAGATTTTATGAAAAATATTATTTTAATTTCATTGATGTATTGTGTTGTACGCTACACAAAAATTAGATTGTGCAATATGTAACACCGTATTAGCTTGTATTATATGAAAACACTATTCTTGGCTTGTGTTGCACGCAAGAGCAACCTTCCTCAATAGCGTGTGTTTTACGCAATACTGAGTTTCAATAAACAACGATATATTGATATAATATTATTATGAAATAGCCGTTATGAATATTAGTAACAACATTTTGAATTTTATGACATTATAATTCATCTTACACATTTTATAGAACATGGTATGAGAAAAAAATACTTTTTTTCGGCTAAAATAAGTATTTTTAAAAAAATGCAGTTTTGCCGCCTTTTGATGGAGCACCCACTTTAAATCGAGTTTTAGACAAGTTTATAAGTTAAATTTGACAAAATAAAATTCTTTTTTAGAATCAAGATATAAAAATTTACTTTAAATAAATTTTTGATATTTTTCTGATAAGTTTCTTATTTTGATGAATAATAAAAATATGCTAAATTTTAAATAAAAAAAACTTTTTTTCATCAACATAATTGTTATGGTTAAATTATAATATTTAATGGTTTTAAAGTATAAATATAATATATTTTTACCATTTAATATAATGTATTTCATTATCATTAATTTTACATTTAATTCATTGGTTAAATCATTTCAATCTTTTGTAATGTTTTAAACAAAAACATGTGTTTATCGACAACGGGATTAATTTTAAATTAAATACTGAAACTTCTATGTTTTGAATTTAGAAAAATGTATTCCATATTTGGAATCAATAGGTCCAAATTATGTTAATAAGCTACTTTTATTTTTGGGCATTATGAATAGTAACTATGGTAAATTTTATTTACCTTAGTTAAAGATAAATCGGGTAACTAAGGGTAAATACAATATTATAAAATTACCCTAAAACCTGTATTAATATAATTAGATGATTATATTTAGTCCTAAAATATACTTGGGACCAAATGGTATCTTTTGGAACCCACTTGTATTTGATTAAGACCTTTTATTTATTTTATATAAAGTGAAATATGTCTCATTCAAACATTAATAATTAGATTATTTTTAATATAAGGTTATATATAATATAAATTCGATTATAAAAACTCATTTGAAATCTAAAATATTTTTAGTTATCATTGTAATTTATTTTTAATTTTTACGAAATATTTAATTACTTTTTTAGCTTATACATTAATGATGTAGAAATTATTTATTTTGTGAAAAATCAATAATATAGTTTTTATTAAAATATAATACCTATCAAAAGGACCAGAAACTTGAAAAAAACTTATTGTTCAAGTTTATCTATACCCTATGCATCCAAGGGTATATTTATGGACCATTTTAATCTTTATAAAATAGATTAGGACATTTATATTATATTATTTTAAATGATGTCAAAGATGTCATCTTCACGATTTAATAAATATAACAATTTAAATGTAATGATTTTTAGATGATAAATTTAATTAAAAGCATTCGTATGGAAGATATTATATTTATTTTCATCATAGTATTTTATTTTTAATTTTTATTCAATATATAAGTATATTAAATAATTATACAAAAATATTGTAGTAATTATTTTATTAAGGGAAATATCAAATAAATGGTTTTAAAAATATTAAAATCAATTTTATATGAACAAATTATTGTAATCCATGAATTTTTTAGACTAATATGACATGATATAAATCTATTAAATATTTTTTTTTGAATATATACTCGGTGTGAATTTTATTTAAATTCAAATAAATGAATAGTGTCAAAATTGACTCTATTGTTGTTTTATAAAAATAACATATTATTAAATTGTTCAAAAATAACAAAAATATTTAATAATTATAAATTGAAATTTAAATGATCTAAAATTTCATAAAGTATCCAATTATTGAAAATTAACAACACATAAGTAATTATTTATAACAATTTAAAATTTATAATATTATTACCACAAATAAAATTAAATAGATTAAATAAGGATAAATCAATTTGATAAGGTTTAAAATAAATTCCCAACATGTCTAAATGTTATTGTTTGATGGGATTACAACCCTATATCCTCTAATATTCGAATTTGAGTCATTTTTGGAGGTTTTTATGTGGTGTTTGGGTTTATTATAAATTAATATTTTTGAGGTTTCCAAAGGTGACCCTCTTCTACCTTATAAAAGGTCACATCCTCCCTCTCCTATTTACACAATTTTGAGACCTCAAGCTCTGAAAAAACCCTGAAAATTTCTCTTCTCAACCTATCTAGTTATATCATTTAGGTTCTGGTCTTCTAAAAACAACAACTCTAGTTCCCAAAGATGGATCTTAAAAGAGGCACGTCGAAGAAGAGGTAATCTATTCTACCAATTCTTTCAAGTTTCTGTCTTCTTATACTTCCTCTTCATTAGTTGTTTCATTATAAAGTAATAAAATAAGTATTAATTAAATACTGATATGTTATTATAAATATGAAACAACCCCATTTCACCTTCTATCCATCCTATGAAAAATGAAATCACCACGCGTGCATGCGTACGGAATGCCGTCTCCACACCGTGGTGTAATATGTTTTTATACCACCACCTTACTTGGATGGGTATAATGGTGTAAAGAATAACTATATATGATTATTATAACATGATACTAATTCTTATATATTATATCATCCACTCCAATTCTATTCAATAATTATGGGAACAATATCATCGCTCGTGTGTACGTACGGATTACCGTCTCCACGACGCGATGAGATACATTCTCCATGTTAACCATTTAAGAATGATTATAAAGTATATATAATGAATAATGATGAAATATATGACATAATAAAGCTATTGTATATATATATATATATATTTCATCTACTTACTTCCATTCAAGTCAATAAAGAAAGGAAAATAACATTCATGCGTACGTACAACCTACCGTCTCCATGAATGGTGTATTTCATTTCATTTATATATATATTATGTATATATATAATGAATATATATGATATAAAAATCCTGATTTAAATTCTATAAGTAAGTAAATAATTATATAAGTAATAATATTATCAATATCAATAAGTCCAAACACGTATGATAAATGAAACAATTTTACACAAAACACTGCTTTAACATGGAATTGACAAATTAACGGTTAATATAATGTCATAAGTGAATCATATATGACATCATAAATATTATTATGATTATTTTACAAGATAATAATTTGTTTAAACCCACTATACAGGAGTATCAGACACATACGGTAGAAATTGGACCTAAGGAAAGGGATATTTATTCCAATCTCGTTCTTATCCGAGATTGTTTATTCATAAGTATTTATTGGGGTTATATTTATCATCCATGTCCATGATTTCTCAAAATGATTGCATAAAATGTTTAAATGTATGTTTAATGTCATTTTTACCCTTTTATGACTTTTACCACAAGGTTTGGAAGAAATATTTCTTTTGTTTACCATACAAGGTACTTTTTGACATTTACTATAGAAGTACGAGGAGAATTATTTTTAACTTAAACGGTATGAACGGATTTTTACAGTTTCATAACGCCTTATTTTCATGAAGCTTCCTCTATAGGATTTATTTATTATTTTCCACAAAATTATTTTCTTTTAAAATTGCATGGAATTTTGTGAAAATAAAATTATTTTGAAGAAGAAAGGATATTTTCCTCAAGAATAAATTTCAAGTGTTTTATCAAAAATATTTTCCATCATAGATGACATTATTTAGTATGTTTTCTGTTTCAAGTATAATGTCTCTATTATTTACATGGTTTTATTTTTCTTATGATGAAATGACATCCATTTGATTTATATGTATTATTTTATGAAGTGATGATGTTTATGAATCTCATTTTATTCTTTGGGTTATGATGAATGATTTATGATTGTTATGTGGCACACGTAATAATGATTTCAATATGAGATAGGTGAGACCTATATCTCCCTCCAATTAATTGGGTGAAGATTTATATCTCATGAGATATATATGGCTAGAACGATAAGTGAATCCAGTTCAGTAATACAGGGCTGGAATGGAAAGTAAACCCGGTTCAGTAATAGACTTTGTCCACTATGATGGTCTTGGCAACAATGCCTTGGATACTATGGAAATCATAACATGTTCTTAATGGTTTTCCAAAATTATATATTTTATTCCTATTTTATTTTATCATGATTAATGTTCCTTTATGATCTATTCCTTATGCACATCCATGATTTATGTCATTACTCAAGATTTTGATGTTTTTTGTTCATGTTTTTACATTCAAATGTTTATGGATTGTTTTCATGTTCTCCATTTTTACCCCTAATTTGCATTTGAGTTCAACGTTTTTCTGTTTTATTTTCCCTAGGATTTAAAGAAAGGTTTTAGAAAAGAAAAAAAGGGGAAGATCTTTATGGGAGATGTTAAAGATCTTTCACCATGATTAGAAGATTATGTTCCAAGTTTCTAAAGACACTAAACTAATACAGTCCTTGGGATTTTTTTTGTTATTTATTAAGTATTCCGAAAAAGTAATGTAATTTCCATATATGTCAAGATTGGGTCTCTATCGTTGGTATTAGAGGAATGGTTTAGTAAACCTTTGGAAACTAGGATGCGAAAACTCTAGTGAGATGCCTAGAGATATTTCTAAGGTATGTCTAGGGATGTCCCTAAGGTTATGTATATGTATAAGTTATAGTCCTAGAATTATGGTGACAATCTTATTATTAAGCCTAATATGTTATATATTGAAGGTAATTCCCCTTTATTATGTTTTCCTAGCATTATTTTTGCCTCTCACACTGTTCTTTTTAGGTTTTAGACGATCGCTAGAACCCGAAGGAACCGTGTTGATCAATGTAATGGAAAATGCAATGATTGTCCTCCCAAACAATCAAATGTGATGGGAGAAGGAGAGAGAAATCTTATTTCTACACTTACCTAGGCTATGAATCATCTTGGACATCAAAATGAGCAGAGAATGGAACAATATTCTATTGATTCCATGAGGCAATGTCCATGTTCTTTCAGTGGGTCTTTTGATCCACTTGTTGTGGAACAATGGATCAGTACCATTGAAAAGATATTTTCCATACTTTGTTGTATAGAGTATGAAAAATTAATTTTGGATGTTTACTGGTTAGAAGGTGAAGCAGACCAGTGGTGGACTTTAATTAAGAATACAGGGCCCTAATGTGAAATTGAATCCATGGAATGTGACGAGTTCAAGAACTTGTTTTTCAGTAAGTACTTCCCTTGAATTATTTGACCAAATATGGAAAAGGAGTTCCTTGAGATTAAGTAAAAGGATAATTAATCTATTGATATATAAGAGGTGGATTTTACAAGGCTTTCAATGTATTAATCTGGCTTTATCATCCAACCTAAAAGTAAAGTTGATCGATTATTCAGTGGCTTAAAACCATGTCTTCGTAGAGAATTAGCTATAAGAGACTTCATTACCTATGATGAAATTTTGCGTTGTGCTATCAAGGTAGAACTAAAAGTTGGTGTTACATATCCATCTCATGGTTTTGACAAGAAATGAAAGAAAGTGTTCAATGAAAAATCTCAAAACAATGGTGAAATGAGGGTGAATGTTTCTTTATGCTCAAAGTGTGGAAAGAAGCATGGTGGAGATTGTATAAAAGGTACCAGAAAATGTTTCAAGTGTGGAAAATAATGTCATCGAGAAATTTATTGCCGAAGTAATGGGAAAAATGTTTCTAATGATGTGAATAGAGAAAAGACTATAGATAACTCACCACCAACACTTCAATGCTACAAGTGCAAGGAAATGTGGCATTATGCTAACCAATGCCCTAATCCAAGGGTTAATGATGATCGACATCACCAACCTATTAAGGAAAAGGACAAAGGGAATTCACATGCGATCACTATTAGCGATGTTGAGTATGAAAATGATGTGGTGGAATGATTATGTGTTTATGTAATGAGATTCCAAAATAATGTTGTGGAATTTCGTTTATAGTATTGTGGAATATTAGAATATCTATGTGTTGATTTATTGTGGTTTTCAATAATTATATGGTACCAGTAGTACTAGTAACCATGAAAAGTGATTGAAATATTTTTGGAACACATATGATATGCACATAATGAAGGGATAAAGATAAAATGAAATGTTTGATGATATTAATGAGATCAGGACTGATATAAGGACAAAGTTATATCATGGTTTGAGTATTGGGATTTTGGTATGTGGAAAGAGTTAACTTTTGACAATATTCATGTTTTCACTAATGTTCAATGTGTATTCATTTTTTAAGAGAATACATTATTAATGTATTTACATGGTTGGAATGTGACCAACATGATATATCTTATGATATATGGGGGATAAATGATGGTATTCACATGCTTGTTATGTGACCTTTCAAGTAATCGTTTTCTTTATACTATGAGATTGGGAAGATGTATTTTGGATAATCCTAAATATTGGAATGGATTATGCTGGAAATCAGATAGTATTATTTAAGGATAGAACATTTTTTCGATATTATTTCTAGAATGTTATAATAGTGTAGTTTTAGAAAAAGGACAACCTGTAGGACGGGCGATAACCTGTCGCGTTGGACAAGGTTGTGGGAATCAAACCCACAACTAAAGTGAACTAGGCTTTTATCGCCTACCATTTCCCTATAAGAAGTCCCTGGTTTGTAGAAATTAGTTTTATTTTATTAAGTGGTATGATAAATGAAATATAAGTCCATTTTTGGAACCATATATGATTAATCTCACCATAGATGGACTTATGTATATAACTATTGCAAACCTTATGTTTGAGACAGATGGAATGACCTATCATTCTATCACATGATCCAATAACACTTCATGAAAGATAGATTCAAATTCATTTATTTAAGTGATGAAGTGAAAATTGTTCAAGGCACAAACAACAGTGAGGTTGTACCAAAATCAAGTAAGTATTTATTTTAATTCAAAAATTCTTCAACATTAGGGAAATGATCTTGAAAACCAAAAAGGTTGTCCTATTGCCCTCATATTTGATGAATCAGATGGTACCTTAGATCATCACAAATTTATGGCTTGGTGATTTTTGGATTTTTCATAGCCATGTTCTCTACCACTCTCCATCAGAACATGATGGTTAGATTTCTCATCTATAACCATATTTTCACCTATGTTCTCCTATGTGGAAACCCAGTGATTATTTAATTTGGGTAACCATTACGTTTCATACTTTAGTTTTTAAAGTTAAGTTTTGGTATTCCTTTTTATGATGTGGGTTTATATTAAAGAATCTTTCAAGTAGTAAACCATTTATAACCTCAATGAATTTTGAGGGCGAAATTCATTTTAAGGGGGGTAGAATGTAACACCCTGAGATTTTATGAAATATTTTCTTTTAATTTCATTGATTTCATGTCTTGTACACCACAAAAAAATAAGCTTGTGCTATATGAAACACCGTATTGTCTTGTATTATACGAAAACACTATTCTTGGCTTGTGTTTCACGCAAGAGCAACCATGTTCAATAGCGTGTGTTGTACGCAATAGTAAGCTTCACTAAACAATGATATATTGTTATAATATTATTATAAAATAGCTGTTATGCATTTTAGTAAATACATTTTTAATTTTATGACATTATAATTGATCTTACACATTATGTATAACATGGTATGAGAACAAAATAAATTTTTCGGTTAAAATAAGTATTTTTCAAAAAATACAGTTTTGCTGCCTTTTGATGGCACACCCACTTTAAATGTAGTTTTTTAAATGTTTATAAGTTAAATTTTACAAAATAATTTTTTTTGGAATTAGGAAATAAAAATTTACTTTAAATAAATTTTTTATATTTTTCTAATAAGTTTCTTATTTTGACGAATTGAAAAAATATGATAAATATTAAATAAAAACAATTTTTTTCATAAATATAATTTATATGGTTAAATTATAATATTTAATGGTTTTAATGTATAAATCGAATATATTTTTACCATTTAATATAATTTATGTCATTAGCATTAATTTTTCATTGAATTCATAGGTTAAATCATTTCAATCTTTTGTAATGTTTTAAACAAAAACCCGTGTTTTTCGACAATAGGATTATTTTAAATTAAATAATGAAAATTTTGTGTTTTGAATTTGGAAAAATGGATTCCATATTTTTAATCAGTAGGTCCAAATTATGTTAATAAGCTACATTTATTTTTGGGCATTATGAATTGTAACTACGATAATTTTTATTTACCATAGTTAAAGGTAAATCGGGTAATTGAGGGTAAATATAATATTATAAAATTACCCAAACACTTGTCTTAATATAATTGGAAGTTTATATTTAGTCCTAAAATATACTTGGGTCTAAATGGTATCTATTGTAACCCACCTTTATTTGATTAAGACCTTTTATTTATTTTATTTAAAGGAAAGTGAAATATGTCTCACTCAAACTTTAATAATTAGATTATTTTTAATATAAGGTTATACAGAGTATAAATTTGATTATAAATTCTCATTTTAATTATAAATTTTTTTTATTTATCATGGTAATTTATTTTTAATTTTTAAGGAATATTTAATTACCTTAATAGCTTATACATTAATGATGTAGAAATTATTTATTTTGTAAAAAATCAATAATATAGTTTTTATTAAAATCATAATACCTATAAAAAGGACCAAAAACATGACTAAAATTTATTGGTCGAGTATATCTATATCTTAATAACCCAAAGGTCAATTTTTGGTCCATTTGGAGCCTTATAAAGCAGATTAGGACATTTATATTATTTTAATTTAAATGATGCCAAAGATGTCACCTTCATGATTTAATAAATATAACAATTTAAATGTTTTGATTTTAAAATTTTAAATTCGAGTAAAAGAATTATTATGGAAGATATTATATATATATACATCATAGTATTCTATTTTTCATTTTTATGCAATAAATATGTACATTAAATAATTATACAAAAATATTGTAGTAATTATTTTGTTAATGGAAATATCAAATAAGTTGTTTTAAAAATATTAAACTAAATTCTATATGAACAAATTATTGTTCTTTATTAATTTTATAGAAGAATATAATATTTTAGGAATCTATTAAATATTTATTTGGAATATATACTATGTTTTGATTTTATTTAAATTCAAATAACTGAATAGTGTCAAAATTGACTCTATAGTTATTTTATAAAAATAACATATTATTAAATTGTTTAAAAATCACAAAAATATTTAAAAATTATAAATTGAAATTTATATTTTATAAAATGTCATAAAGTATCCAATTATTGACAATTCACAACACATAAGTAATTTTTTATAACAATTTAAAATTTAGAATACTATTACCGTAAATAAAATTAAATAGATTAAATAAGGATAAATAAAGTTGATAAGGTTTAAAATATATTCCCAACATGTCTAAATATTATTGGTTGATGAGATTAAAAACCTATCTCATCTAATATTTTGATTTGAGTCATTTTTGGATGTTTTAAGTGGGGTTTGGGTTTATTATAAATTAATATTTTTGAGGTTTCCAAAGGTTCCCTTCTTCTCCCTTATAAAAGGGAACCCCCTCCCTCTCCTATTTACACAATTTTGAGCCTTAAATCATGTAACACCCCTGAAAATTTGACTTAGAAACCTCTATAGTTATATCATAGAGGTTATGGTCATCTCAAAATACCAACTCTACTTACCTAAGACGATGTTTAAAAGAGGCATGTCGAAGAAGAGGTAATCTCTTCTACTGATTCTTTCAAGTTTATTTCTTCTTCTACCTCATCTTAATTAGTTGTTTAATTATAAAGTAATTACATAAGTATTAATTATATACTGACATGTTATTATTATTATGAAAAAACCCTATTTCACCTTCTATCCATCCTATGGAAAAATAAAATCACCGCGCCTACGTATGTACACAATACCGTCTCCACGCTGTGGTGTAATATGTTTTTCTACCACCACCATTCATGGATGGGTATTATGGTGTAAAGAATAACTATATATTATTATTATAACAAGATACTAATTATGAGATATTATATCATCGATCGTGCGTACATACGGATTACCATCTCCACAACACGATGAGATTCATTCTCCATGTTAACCATTCAAGAATGATTATAAATTATATATAATGAATAATAATGAAATATATGACATAATAAAATAATTTATTTATGTATATATATATGTCACCTACTTACTTCCATTCATGTTAATAAGGAAAGGAAAATAGTGTTCATGCGTACGTATGGACTACCGTCTCCATGAACGGTGTATTTCAATTCATTTATCTATCTATTATATATATATATACTAAATATATATGATATATAAATCATGATTTACATTGTGGAAGTAAATAAATCACTATATAAGTAATAATAATATCAAGAACAAAAATTCCAAACATGTACGATACATGAAACAATTTTACCCAAAACACTACTTTAACATGGAATTGACAAATTAATAGTTAATATAAAGTCATAAGTGAATCATATATGATATGATAAATATTATTATTATTATGTTACAAGATAATAATATGTTTAAACTCACTATACAGGAGTCTCAAACACATACAAAAGAAATTGGACCTAAGGTAAGGGATAATTATTCCAATATCGTTCTTATCCAAGATTGTTTATTCGTAAGTATTAATTGGGGTTATGTTTATCAACCATGTACATGTTTTCTCCAAAGGTTTTCATAAAATGTTTACATGTATGTTTAAAGTCATTTTTACCCTTTTATGACTTTTACCACAAGGTATGGAAGAAATATTTCTTTTGTTTACCATACGAGGTACTTTTTGACTTTTCCTGCAAAAGTACGAGGAGAATGTTTTTTAACTTAAATTGAATGAATGGATTTTTACAGTTTTATAACTCCTTATTTTCTTGAAGCTTCCTCTAAAATATTTAATTATTATTTTCCACAAAACTCATTTCTTTTAAAATTTCATGGCATTTTTGAAAATAAAATGATTTTGAAGAAGAAATGATATTTTCCTCAGGAATTCATTTCAAGTGTTTTATCAAAACTATTTTCCCTCTAAGATGACTTTATATTGTATGTTTATGTTTCAATTATAATGTTTCTATTATTTACAGGGTTTTATTTTTCTTATGATGAAATGACATCCATTTATTTTATATGTATTATGTTATGAAGGGATGATGTTTATGAAACCCATTTTATTCTTTGGATTAAGATGAATAGTTTATGATTGTTTTGTGGCACACATAAGATTGATTTCAATATGATATGGGTGGAACCTATATCTCCCTTTAATGCATTGGGTAAATATTTATATCTCATGAGATAGACATGGTTGGAATGACACGTGAATTCGGTTCAGTAATACAATGCTGGAACAGAGAGTAAACCTGGTTGAGTAATGGAATTTTTCCACTATGATGGTCTAGGAAACAATGCCTTGCCTACTATGGAAATAATAACATGTGATTAATGGTTTTACACAATTACATGTTTTATTCCCAAGCTATTTTATCATGATTAATGTTCCTTTATGATCTATGCCTTATGTACTACCTAGATATATGTCATTTCTCAAGATTTTTATGTTTAATGTTCATGTTTTTCCATTCAAATGTTTATGGATTGTTTTTATGTTCTCCATGTTTACCATTACTGAGCATTTGAGTTCACCCTTTTTATGTTTTCTTTTATCCTGTATTTAATGAAAGGTTTTAGATAAGAAATAAAAAGGGGATATCATTATGGGAGATGTTTAAGATCTTTCACCATGGTTAGAAGATTATGTTCCAAGTTTCCAAATACACTAAACTAATACGATAGTTGGGAATTTTTTTTATGTATTAAGTATTCCGAAAAAGTAATGTAATTTCCATGTACATCAAGCTTGAGTCTCTACACAATATCAACCCCTGTATTGATGATCAGATGAATCAATTTCTTAAAGACCCCCCTTCTAAGGAGGAAATCAGATATGCTCTCTACTCTCTTAATCTTGAGAGTGCCCCTGGCCCGGATGACTTCCCTAATAAATTTTTTATGTTCTACTAGGATATTTTCGTGGATGATATTGATAATTCCATATTAGATTTCTTCTCCCATTCATATATGCCCCATGGGCTGAATTCATGCTTCATTGCTGTTATTCTATAGAAGGAGAATGCTCTTGACATTAAATACTTAGACCTGTTACCCTTGGGAATACAATACCTAAACTCATCAGTAAGATAATTATTTGCAGGATGGGTGGAATTTTTGGAGGCATGATCACTACGAATCAATTTGGTTTTGTCCCTAGAATGAACATACAATAATGGATTTTCATGGCCTCTGAGAGTGTTAATCTCAGTTGAAGGAAGTCAAAATAAGGGAACTTTTCTCTTAATATTGTCATATCTAAGGCTTTTGATACCCTTAAATGGAGTTTCCTAATTGAGATACTTCGCAGTCCTGGGTTCTCAGAAATATTTCTAAATTTTATTAACACTATTCTTGGTTCCTCATGGATTTCGATTCTTGTGAATGGTGCACCAAGAGGGTTATTTTCTTGCTTAAGGGCCGTACGACAAGGTGACCCCTTATCAGTTATACCTTTTTCAATTTCAGAGGACTACATAAGATGATGCATCAATGAGATTGCTCATATGGGTATGTTTAAGAGGATTAGAGTTGGTATTAATGATCATTCCCCATCCCATCTTCTCTACGCGGATGACATTTTATTTTTGGGGCAGGCTTCAAAGAGGACCATATCCTATATTAAGGCTCATTTCACTCATTATGAGGATGTGTCTTGACATTCCATAAGCTAGGAAAAATCTCCAAATTTTTTGGCAATGGAATTCCTTTTGGAAAAAAATATTAGGATCACTCAATACCTTGGGGTGAAGTAGGGATCCTTTCCCTTTCAATATCTCGGGGTGCCTCTTTTCTGGGGAAGGGTGAAATAATGATATCTGGAAGGCATTTATGCTAGAATTACTCATCATCTTTCCAGTTGGAAAGGGAAATCTATGTCCATGGATTGGGGGGTTTGCCTTGTGAACTCAGTGATTACATCCAAATTCATTTACTCATTTTATCTCTACAAATGTCCGTGAGGAGTGATTAAGGAACTTCAAAGCATGGTAAGAAATATTATATAGACATGATCAATATTTGAAATGAAGTTGGTCACATTAAAGTGGAAAGAATGCATAAAACCTGTGGAAATGGGAGGATTAAGAGTCAAGTATCTTCATACCTTTAATTATGGTCTGATTGGAAAGTTTACTTGGAGGCTGATATCAAATGAGGTTGATGATGAGTTTCTATCGACCAGTTTTACAAAACGGCTGGTTAATGGATATAAATACTACCTCCAGTCTTCGGTATGGGCCTCCCTTAAGCAGGCCTATGTAATGATAATTCAATATTCTAAATGGCTGGTCAGCAGAGACTCCACTCTTAGTTGTCGGAAAACCATGTGGCTGGATCATCCCTTTGAATCTATGAATGTCACACCTGAAGTTCCTTCATTATCTATCTCAGGTTTTCTCTCATATCAAAATTCACACGATCTGAATATTTCTGACTATGTGCTGTCCCAAATTAATAATTATGCATTAATGGATTGTGGAAAAATGATCTGGCTTCATATAAGGACTGGGATCTTTGACAGCAAAGAATTTAACGTGATTTCATGTGGCGGAACTGACCTCTCCCCAACTTGGCTTATGAAGTTTAGGGCTTCATTCATTTGGCCAGTCCGGTTTCTCCTACTTTGGAGAATCTAGAAAAACAGACTTCCCACTTCTGAACACTTGAAGCAAGATGGATTTCAGATGGCATACAGGTGCGCTGTTTGCAGGGCTAGGGAAGAAACCACACAACATGTGTTTATGGAGTGCGATCAGGCCCGACAAATCTAGAGCTATTTGGGTATGCTATTTAGGCTTCTGGTGGATTATAGAAATCTTCTTATAGATCTACTATCTAGGCTGCTGCAGAATCACTATAGTGAGTAGCTGTACAACCTCCTTACTGATTCTATTAAGGCGGTCATTGAATCTTTGTGGGACTCGAGGAACATGGCTTTGTTTGATGGCACAAATGATGTTTTCTAGAAGGAAATGATTTCAATTCATAAGGATGTGTACGCTATGTTAGTGACCCAGGATGGTGAAATGTCTAACACAATTTCTGACCAACAAACTCATAGGTTTCTTGGTGTTTCGGTCCATCCACACAAATCTTGGATGCTTAAATATATCAGATGGATACCACCGATTACACCGTGCCTTAAAGAAAATGTTGATGTAGCCGCATCAGGTGCGCCAGGTCCAGCTGGATGTAGAGGAGTTTTCCACACTTTTTGTTGGTTCATTAATGGATGATTTTATCACTACCTTGGTCTTGGAACTACTTTTTATGCTGAGCTATGGGCCATGATTCATGCGATAAGGTATGTTGTCCAATTTCACTTGAAATGGCTCTAGATTAAATCTGACTCAATGACTGATGTACATGAACTGAGTACTAGAATGTGTAAAGAAACTTGGCATGTGCTGCCTCAGTGGATTGAATGTCTCAGCCAAACCAATCAAATATAGATGGTTTTTTCTCATGTGTATCGGGAGGTCAATCAGGTTAGTGATACAATGGAAAAAAGTCTATACTTGATCTTGATATGATGTGGTCTTTCACAACCCCGGATTATTGTTCTCTGATGGTGGAGGTGGATAGATGTGGTGTGTGGCACACTCAATTATGTAATAACCCATTGTATGCTTGAATCATTTTATATATATTAATTTTGGGGACCGGATCACGCCAGACGCTCATCTTAAATATATATATATATATATATAATCCCAAAACTAGTGAAACACTAATAATAAATTGAAAATGTCTTCCATAACTAATCTCATAATAATAAACATGGTTTCGTTGGGGATAACATTACATTCAAATAATTATTAATGGTTTGTAATGAAAATGAAATTATTATAATTATTCCAATATGAGTTTCAAAATAGGAGTGCAGTAAGGACCATTTTTGTGTACGAGGTTATGCTTGAGTCAATCCCGATGAACCATGTTTGTATTTTTACCCCCAGGTACATCTATTCTAGAACAATGTCCACTTGTGGTATTCATACAATGTGGTATTTCAAGGAATAACCACATAATCCATACCTTACAAAAATTATTGGATGTTCTTCTATGCATACAATCAATTTCTATTGTAGGGTTATATTCACTAATATAACTTTTTTAAATCTAGTTTCCAAGGTAAATTATAAAATTACTCTAATACTGATTGTAAAACCCCACCCCCAAAATCTCGGATCCAATGCATTATTTTATAACATTTTCATGATTACAATGAATAAAATCCCAAAGGTCTGATCAATTTAGTTGTTTTTGAAAACCAAATTACAAACATGATACCCATATTACATTGGGAAATAGAAAATAAAACATTATACACAATAAAATGATGTTATCTACATCCATGAAATATTATTCAAATATTTCGTCTTCAAAAATTGGGGAATGTAAAAAATATAAGGGTGATATCAAATTATCTGTAACAGTATGTAAAGATGAACCAATAATGAATTTATGAGAGTAAATCAACATGGAAAAGTAAATAATTGATAACAAATTCCGTTAAAATAACTATATAAAGTGTACTATATATTTCATGTTAATAAAATGAAACAAATTCCTATTAATTTATAAAATATGAATTAAATTAATCCATATATTTTATTACATGAAAATATCATGGATAATTATAATAAAAAATGAATTATTAGTGAACGAATAGATTAATTATTAAAGTTCATGTCTGATGCACATGATACGTATACCATCGAGACCTTTACCAAGATGACTTAAAACTATAGGTAGAAACCTATTTAATTTGAAAAAATTATTCATCTCATGAGAACATGTCGATGCATTGAGGGTCTATATAAAGTCTGGTCCCTGCCCGTCATTTTGTCCAAATCATTCCTCATATTGAATGATCAATTTAATTAATAGGAAATATGCCTATCAAATATTAATATTAAATAAATAATACAGATTTACCAATATTTCCTCATTAGAGGATATGTAATAATAAGGGTTGTTATCATTGTTTAATGTATGTACCACTGAAATACCATTAAATCGTCCTTGATGAAAATAATCATTATACACTCCAAAGTGTCCTATACCAGTTTGAAACATTTTAATCATAATACCCATAAAGTAATAAAACTAAATTAAAATAAGAATATCATAATAATAGGTAGATTCATGATATAACATGCCAATGGTTAGAATATACAGCATATAAAAGTGAATTTGTGCATAACAAGAAATAAAAATCAATGGAATGTAAATTGAGATGAAATCCTTTAGTACTTGGTATCTTTTGATTTATAAATCCCATAAAATAAATAATATAAAATTATAATTTAAATAAAATGAGGAAAAAATTTACTCATGATTTAAAATGAAATTGGGTAATTATATACACAACACAAAAGAAATCAGTGTTGAAAATGGTGTATGTCTCATGAGAAAAAAATAGAGACAAGAATATCTTACCTAGAGTCCAAATTGTCACGTGTGTCTTTATATTCATTAATAAAAAAATATGATAATTATTTAATTTATTGATAAACTTTTTCATGTTTATCATTACTTTTATTTCACTTATTAAAATTTTGTAAACTACTAATTAAACAATTAATTTTATGTTGGGTGTCTTGAAAATATTCGGTTTATGTCTCAAAAATGGCATTGGAAAGTCAACTATTGTCAAAGGTTCATTATATAAAAATATCCATAATAATAATCATGAAATAATTATCATAATTATACATTAATTAAACCTTTAAAACTATTCATAAATTATTCTTCTGAAAAATGAATCAACATTATAATCATGGAGACAATAGGTCATAAGTATGCATTAGTAACGTTCCCATTTTTTAGTGATCGTTATGGAAAGAAGAGAAGTAACACCATATATTTATATAATGATAATTATATCATAAATAACATTTAATTTAATCATATATACTTATATATATAATTCCTGTTATGTAAAATAAATCACATTGTGTTGGGGAGGTGGTAGTCCACATGTCCATGATCGACATTCTCACTTTTTAGTGTGTGAAAATGGTAATACAGAAAATGTTATATTTAATTTACATAAATAAAATTATGTTATTAGTATAATATATATGTAAATTATATTACATATTTCTAATTAAAACCATCCATTATATGTTCCATGTATAGTGTGAATAAATCACATCTCCTTGAGGAGAAGGGAGTCCACACGTCCACCATCGATGTTATCATATTTATAGAAATTGTAAAGAATAAGAGTATGTGTTATATAAAAATTATATAACCATAAAAAAATTATAATTTTCATTTATATCAAATATAAATATAATTTCCCTCTTAATTCCCAATAATGAGAGTTGGAAAAGGAAAAATGAACAACATCGTTTTAGGAGGCGGTAGTTTGTCGTACACAAGAACGATAAGTTCATTACACATTAGATGGATGTGTACGTATGTGTAGGTAAAAAAATTACAATAAAATAATATAAATATATTTATTATATTTTTTTAATATAATCATGTTATAATAATATTTTAGGGGGCTGGGAATGAAAAATAAACAAAAAGTGTTGAATAAGGATGTTACCTCTTCTTTGGGTAAATCCTTTTGGTTTCACCAAAGTGATTAAATAACTGAATTTATGTTAAAAAATAGAGGCTTATAGGACCAGGGGTAGGGGTATTTTGGTATCTAATTTGAGAATATTTTGGGTGAGTCAAATAAATTTAGATATGTGAATTAATTGGAGGGGTGAGTGCATTTTTATAATAGGGGAGGAGTGACATTCTTGTAAATTATAAAAAAGGGAATTCCACCATCATTTTACCATGTTAATTGTATAAAATAATGTAAATAATTAGATAAAAGGGATTATAGGGTATAAATATTAACATAAAATGGATTTTGGACATGTTTATAGGTCATTTTGGTCCTTAAGAATAAGGTTTAGTCCTCAGTCAAGCAAAAAATTCTCTTTTTGAAATTAATTTAACTACTTTCATTAATATATTTTGTCAAAAAATTATAAATTATTATGATTAAAAATTTTGAATCCATTTTTATAATATATAATCACATAATTGATAGAAATTAATTTAAATCTAATCTTGTAGGTGGGATGACAGTACAGGTTTTTAAAGTAAAATGTTCAAAAATTTGCTAGGCTATTATATCCATTTTAAATGATAAATTGATTACGTTGACATAAAATTTAATAAATGATAAAAAATTTATCTAAATTTACAATAGAAAAAATTAAAATTAAAATTAAAATTTATAAATAAATCAAATGAAAATGAGTTCTGAATTAAAATTTTGTACGATACACTATTCATTAAGAAATGAAACATCTTAGAAAAACACCAAAAAATGACCCTAAATTATTTTTTATGTTTCTATTTAAAAATAAACATTATATTTAAATATTTATTTAATAAAAATTTAAAAATTTATATTTAAATAGGTTTTCCATTAAAAGGAGGTAAACTTACATTTATAATAATATAGGCTTTTATGCGTAATATTGGGTTTCCCTTATCTTATGCTTATCAAATATATTGGATGAATATCAACAATATTTTATTGAATATAATATATATATTAAAATAATATAAATCAATAATTTTAATTAATTTTAATTTATTAGGATAAAATTTCATCGAAAGGATAAAAATAATTTTTTCATTAAAATAATCCCTTTATATTCAATTGGCTCGTATATTAATTTATAACTAATTTATAAGCAATGAATTAAACCATATATTTTCAAAATTAGATTAGTACAACTAATCTAATGTCATTTTACTGTCTAGGATGTATCTTATTATATTAAATAATAATAGTTTTTATAATATATTACTGTTCGGTAAAACATGGTCTTTCGTGTTACGTAAGTGATTAAGGAAAGTTAGTCTTGCGTGTAACGTAGGATATCCTCAGTGTTCCATGTAGAAGAATCTAAATTTTTTGTTTCATATAAACTAATACTATATTGGTGTTTCTTATAAATAAATATAGGAACAAAAAATAGATTTATTCTAAAAGGAAAATATTGTGTAGTCTTGGGCTGTTAAATCCACATTCACATATTCATTCAAATAGTGTTAGGAAATGCCACTTTTAATCAATAAGGTATTATCATTTATGATCACTATAAAATTTATACTTTCAAAACCTTAATTATGTTGAGGATTAACCACTTATGAAAACACATTTTTAATACCGTGTTTCTCAATGTAGCATTCTACATCAATTTATGCATTCTCAGTTCCACTATCTAGTAATAAAATCCTTATTATTTTGATATTCTCACGTTCATCTCCTCTTTAGAACATTTTGATGTTGTCTATAACTTTTATCTTCAACTATATAAATATATATCATCACATCCTACTCCATTAAAAAAACATAACGAAATATTTCTCCCCATATGTTATATCTTCACATATATTACAATTAAAATCAAGGGGGGATAGTTTCAAAAAATACAATTCTCAATTATTATCTTTGTATAATAATTTTAAACTATCATTACTCATATACATGCATCACATTTACATTCATGGTTTCTCTTAGTTTTTTTAATATCCAATGTATAATTTTGAATATAAAATTTCTCTATTATTTTTTTATGAATGTTTCATAGTATATTATTCCATAAATAATTATACACTTCCAATTTTAGAAAAAATGCATTCTAATTACCATCTCTTAGGTATAAATTGTAATTTATCCTCTATCCACTCATTATAGGATGGTATGATGATACCTAAATCAAATACAATTTTTTATTAAACAATAATCCAATTTAAAATACCTATATTTGACTTATAATGAAGAGGTTATAATGAAGTGGTTATGTCTCAATCCATAAAAAAAGAGAACATATGTATTTATGAGGTTATTATTTTCCAATTAGGTCATTCCACATTCTTAGATCATTAATGCTCTATAATTTATAAAATGAAATACACCATTAACCGTACATTTTATATAATTTAGAAAATTCATGTTAGCCATTACTCTATATGAGAAATGACAATCAATAATCAACTTGATAATGTTTTTATTATCATAAAAGGAAATTTAAATCTGATTATCCTTCTCATTATTAATCCCTTCCCTCATAAAGATTACAAAATGAGTTGATATTTTTAATCATCTATTCTCTTTATCTTTAATAAAGGAGATCATTTCAAACTCTTATCCTTTTAATCTTCTATTCCTAATATAATCATAGATACAATAATTTCAAATAGATATTCTCTATCATTGTATTCCTATTTGAAAACCAACATTGTTCATTGAAATATTGTAACACTTCCATTTTATACATTAAAATTACCTCCATAAAGAATATTCAGTGTTTGTTTTTCTGAATGTAATACATGAAATCCTCTATATATTTTTTTTGGAATGTAGAAATGATGATCTCAATAATTCATCCATAAAATTAAGTTATAAGTTGATTTCTCTTAAAATTTCCATTACCTATTTTAAACATCCTTGTAGTAAGAGATAAGAATTCATCATTGAAATCATATTCAAATTGAAAATCCTAATATTCTTACTTCCCATCTAAATTAATTTTAATATCATTAAAATAATTTTCTAGAGAATATTTTGGATTCACTCACATCTTATGTTTTCCTATTTTTTTGTGTATACCATCAAGAGATAATTCCCCAATATCAATTTCTTCATGTGTTAACAACTTTTCTTACTAAATTGGTGTTATTATTTGTTTTCTATTTTTTTAAAAATATTTTAATCATTTATCTCATAACCAATGTCAGATATTTACCTAAAAAATTATTAACATAATTTGAAATACTATCCAAATATTCACCTAAATACTATAATTATATTAGAAAATCTATTTTTTATAACCTAAAACATCTGTTTTTCACTATGTTTTAACATTAATATATGCTAAAATGTTTTTCCAAAAATATTTAGGATGATAAAAACTAAATAATATTCATATAAATTTTATTCGATAATTCACCTCATAAAGAATTCAGTTCCTTAATATTAATAATAAAAAACTTCTTATCATATTAAATCATTGCTTTTCTACTGGAATAATTTTCTAGAATTTAATATACTACAAGTAAATAAACATAAATCCCAAGAAATATTTATAGTTATCCGTTATATTCTTACATATCAAACAATTAGAATAATAAAAAAAGTTTACTCTCTTTTTATTCACAATATTCTCTATCAAGATTTCATCCATCATATTTGTTATAAAATAACATGTAATTGATACCAATTATTGTAACATGAGATCCAATAATAAATAAACTATAGGGGTGAATTATAGAGTGTTAAAATTTATTCATTTCATAATATTAATTTTGTATTTTATCCACTGGTAATTGAATAAAAATTTCGGACATGATCAATACTCATCTAGTCTCCATAACCACTTCATCTAATCTACTCACTACATTAAAGTGGGTTTAAAATATAAAATAATCATGAATGTAAAACTAAAAAATGTATAAATCAATGATATCTCACTATAGTGTAATTATTTTTCTATATGATACCCAATACTCACATTTATATATTCAATGATATTCACAAAATCATGATATGTTAAAACCTAATCATCAATAGAATTTATCCCAAACACAGTTTACTTTATATTTATATATCATAAATAAAATATATTATTAGTACACTCAACTTCCCCTATGCATGATATTAAATATACTTTAATTATATATACATTCATCTTCTTTAAATAATTTTCTACTATTTCTAGAGAATTTGAAAATAAAATTCAAATGAAAAAAAACTTCTTAAAACCTCCACTATAAATCAAACCATATGATTAATTATAAGTTCACATCTACCATTGATTTTCATTTAGGTATCTAATTGATACAGGATAAATTTACTAACATAAATGTGAATTTTTAATCATTAAATCTTCTTGAATTTACCTGATTCTTGTAATCACTACATGAAATCCAACTTCATAACATGTCATGAATATTTATCCTTTTACGTTACACAACTACTAGATGGTTCACTATATGATATAATATATTTTATTTTGATATAATTTTTGTTTCTTCAAAATCCAATAAAAATAATCATATCTTCGTATGATTTCTAAGGCATGTAATCATGATAAAATTCCTTTAATTTTATTTTATTATTTAACTTTTTTTTTCTTGAGAGACTACTTTCAAGGAATGACAACGTCAAATTCCTAAATTCAGTGTTTTTACCATGTATTAATCATGGGTTGATTTATATATTAGGATGTTATTCAGGTTACTTAAAATATTTAATATAATAAACCTTATATTTCTTCTAGGTGAGAAATATACTTTTTTAAACCTGTACAAAAGAAAATAAATTTTTTATGGTATCTTCTACATTCATTGTGTGACTTTTGTTCCTATGACACAACCTATTCCTAAAACCACAATGATTCAATTACTCATAAACTTCTTAAACTAATCTAACTCTTCCTTGAAAAACATTCCAATTTATCAGCCAATGTTTTCAATAATTTGAAACCATTTGAGGATTTAAACATAATCAATTTTTTATATTTTTTCATTCTTGATATGGATTTACCTCTCATAATATCATTTTATATAAATAAATTTTTGATATTTTTAATTTTTCACTATTCTAAGATATAATACTTTTAGAAAAATATATTTTCATCAAATTTATCCGAATAAATCATCATTAATTTTTCCCTTATTATGGAATCATTAAGAACTCTATAACATCAAATCAGGAAAACAATTTTTTCCCAAAAAAAACACATCCAGTAGTCTTCTTCACTAATTAAATCATCCACATATAGAGTATAAAATTTATGAAATTATATATACATAACCATTATATGTACCTAATGGATATAAATGATTTTCTTCGAAATTGACATCATTTTTATACCCATCACTCATGATAACCCATTTTCTAAGGGAGATATGAGTAATGAAATATACTCTCTCTTATAAACATAAATATACTTATTCTCAATAAAATTGTATATGTTTTTTAAAATCAAAAAAATTTACACCATTATTAGTGATATCTTGAATGTCTATACAATGAGAAAGAAGAGATAGACCCATACCCTATTATAAAATATGGTATACCAAACCATATGATATAGAAACATATTTTCAATTGATGGTATTTATTATTTACATATATATTAAATCAAAAATATTTTATCGACAAATAAAAAAAATATATCCTCAGGAATATTTGTAACCAGTGGTATATGATTTGATACATAATTTTAGGATCCAAAGGGAGCAAACCACCACTGTGAGGTGGGGTGAATAAGTAGTTTCCAAAATACCAAATCTCAAAAAAAAATTTAATAATAGATTAATGAAAATGATCATGAATGAAATAAAGTGATGACTTGGTAAAGTGAGAGATATAACATACACCAAAATGGTTTTTACATGGGATCACCAACTATTTTTATCTAGTGTTTAATCCTTGAAATACAATGATTTTGGTAAAATTATACACATTAATATTTAAAAAAACAATAAAATGGTGTAGGGATGAGAATATTTTCATGGAATATATTTTTCAATAATTATCTATATGATGAAAATTAATTAAATCAATCATCATTTACAACATCACGTGCCTTGGGATTTTCGATCAAGTATTAACCCTTGTTGTTGTCCTTAATCTTATATAAATCCCATCTAAAATTTTGTAAAGAATATATTTCTAGTAATATAAATTTTTCTTCCAAATAAATGTATGGATAATTTCCTCTTATTTACATACCAAACACAATTAATTTAATGGTACTATAATTTGTGGCATGAGCATAAAATCAAAAAATCCATGCCTATATCTATTTCAAAATTTTCAAGTTATTTATAAAATTTAAATCAGCTTTAAAGAGTGATCATATAAATTTCTATGTGATCTACATATATCCTCAGACATCGCCAAACCAAAAAATTCGATGGACTAGCCTCCGTGCAGTATGATCTCTCCAAATGTAGTGTGAGATTACTCTTGGGATATAACAACCTCATGCCCTACTTGATATCCATATATATAAAAATCATGTTTTCGAATTATAGTGTATAGTTAACACCAAATGAATCATAAAAACCCATCACTTTACTACATCAATAGGTTGTGGCATGATTTATTTCATATGAATAAATTATTATTTTACATTAATTTATTAAGGTATGAAAATGGATCCCTCATACTGTGACTAGCATTAAATCAACAATAATTAATTCTATTTCAACCTGCTTAAGATTAATCGGATTCCAACTCATACATTTTTATTCTGTCAATAAATACAACATAAAACCACATTCAATAATCATGAATGGATTTCCTCATAGAAGAATTTATAGAATTATTGAAAAAGTTATGTTATCCAAACACTGTTTTATTATACAGAAATATGTTTTTGAGAATTATAAAAGTTACATTATAATGATCACTGTAATATTTACCTTGTGCCAATTGAGACCGTCTTACTGCTCTCCATTTTTCATTTAAATTCACTATATTTTCTAAACTCCAAGACTCGTCATTCTAATCACTAAGAAAAATTAAAAATTTATTTTTTATATTCCAATAATATTTACCTTCTTCTATATAATCAATATATATCAATACTTTTTAGAAAATTCTTATAATATAAGTTCTAATTAATATATAAGATAATACACACTATTAAACTACATTACAAATGAGTTTGATAAAGAACTAATCCCCCATCCTTATAGTAACATTTAAATATTTTTTATAAAATTTCATCCATGCTTCAAAGAGAAACAGATACATGAAATGATTCTATATCTCTTTATATTTTTTAATTACATGGAAGGAAAAAATGGACCTGTTATCTAAAAAAAGACATTGTGGGTCATATTTACTATACTCATTGTATTATAAGTATATTTTGGAATTTTATCCAATGTTATATAGTAATTAACTTTCTATATCTCTCAATTATTTAATCCTTGATATATTTATTTTTTTTATCATAGGGAATTTTTTTTACTTCAAACTTCTATCCCTTGTTCCTAGGTGTCTAATAAACTAGAAATACCATGAATAAATTAAAATATTGAGTAATTTTATAGTATGAAACTATTTTCTTCTAAAATTTCACTTAATAAAATATGTGTAAAATTTAGGTTTCAAATTAACCAATGATTAACCATTTATTTGTACATGAGAAAACCATCAGAACATTTGTCTCAAATAAAATAAATATTTAATAACTAAAAATTTATACAATAATTAAAACAAATAATATTATATAACTGACTAACCTTAAATCAACACACATATACCCATTTAAATAATCAATCCAAAAATAATCAATATCATCATGTAATATATCTATCCTTGATCTAAATTTTATAATGATACTTTTAGAATAATAACAATGACTTTTATTTCAATAAAGTATGCTATAAATTTCCATCTTAATACATATATATGTTGAAATTAAGAGATGAAATTTTTGTTTTCATATAATATATACATAGAATATTCATTTTATTAATGGGTTATAAAAATTCTCCACTATAACTAGAGCCTAATGATTCTATGATTATATTCTTAAAATAATAAAATATGTTTAAGGTACCTCTATCTAATATTACACATTAAATATTTTATTACCAATTATTGAGTCCCAGAAAAATTGATTCTTCTAATAAATTTGACAAATAGTGACCTCTAGGATGTGAGATCATAAGGATATAAAAAATAATGGGAATAACACATAATTAATGTTTCACTGGATTATACAAATTAAGGGTTTGTGAATTGGTCCATTATGTTTAGATCAATATTAATTTTTATAGTAACTATAATCGTCATTCCTTGAAGGAAGATTTCATGCCCTCGGGCTCTCAGGATTCTTCGAATATACGAAGAAGGAGTCTGTCTTTTGCGGAGGATCTTTCTGGCTCTTTAAATCCTTCAAAGGAGGATTCATCTAAATCCTCAAACATCACCAGGTTAGATAATGGTGGGTTTTCAGTGGTAGTTGATCCGAATGAATTGCAGCAAAGGCTTGATCTATGTAAGTTCTCCATACTTGGTCGTATGATTTACTCAAAAGGGGATAAACCTTGGTCTTATGATGATCTCAAAAATAGAATTTCACACTGTTGGGGTATGAGGGATTGGAAATTAATTTCAATTGGTTAAGGGTATTTTCACATCATATTCAATTCCATTGAATCTTTGAATTCAGTTTGGAATTTGGGAAATCTTCAACTCAAACCTGGAGTCCTGAGATTATCTGAATGGGATGTCAATTTTAATCCTTTCACTTTCAAGAAATCGAATGCACAAATTTGGGTAAGGTTGCATGGATTAAACTGGGTGTATTGGCATCCTAGAATTCTAAATGATATTGCATCATGTCTCGGCACTCCAATTAGGTTGGACCAGCATACCCTGGATGGAAAAATTGGTTTCTTTACTAGGGTCCTTGTGGATATCAATTTGGAAATCAAAAGAAATACTTGTATTCTGTTTAATGCTAATGGATTCAAGTCAGATATTAGATTGGAATATGAGAATGTTCAATATTTTTGTGATGCCTAAAAAATTGTGGGGCATACTGTTTCTAACTGTATGATGATTCAAAGAAATGATAAAGCTTCACCTAGAGCTTCATAATGGACTGAAGTTAATAGGATCAAAAATAACAAAGCTGTCTTTATTGAGAAAAAAGGAATTATGAAAAATTCATTGGTCCTCCCTGTCCAAATGCAAAGTGCTCCTTCAACTACAAAAGTTCCCACATCTATTCACTTTTCTCCTTCCTCATCTCTAAAAGTGTCATGGGATGATATAGCAGAGGAGGAAGAGCATATTCTGGAACCAACACCCAAGGTTATTCAATCTGGTAACCCAGTTACTGAATGGGTTTTTAAGGAGGATTATGAATTATTTACTGAAATTTATAATGATGTTTGTAATCTGGTTACAGTCACACAAAATGAAGATGAGGATAATCAGTTATTTCAGGATTTTTACATTGATATCCTTGATCTTGTGGTATCCTTACAAGATTATAAGGAGGCTGTTCCTTTATTGAATACTATCCGAAATGATTCATCTTCTGAAGTAGCAGGTTTTAATATTGAAAATTCATAGAATGAAAATGTATCTAAACATGATCTTCCTGCTACTATCAAATCTGGACAGACCTGCATTTACAACGTTTCTGCTCCTGTTCCAGGGGTTGATTCCTGCATTTTTTCTGATGATCAAGACATTCAGAACACTATAATTACTTCAGGTTCAGGTAAAACAGCTTCATATGATTTTGTTTCCAAAAGTAATGTTACAACTCCTACAAGTATTTCTTGCACTGTTCACAGAAATCTGGACACATTGATTGTGTCCAGTACACATGGGATACCTGAAGCAGTAAACATTGATGACCTACTTCAAGGCTCCAAAGGTCCTTAAGGCTCTAAAAAGAAATTAGGGAGACCCCTTAAAGCTAAAAAAATCATGGATACTGCTTTAAAGGTAAGGAGTTCAAAACATATCCCCATAATAACTAAAGAATATCTTGTAGAGCTGGTAGAATCTGGAAAATAAATCACCATGATATTTCTCATGGATGGTTCATGCCACTTAATGGGAATGGCTTGGGAAATAAAGGATTCAAAGCTACAGAGTTCACATGGAGCTGAACCTGACTGTGAATGGGCTGGACAACATGGTTTTGGGTGATTTACTTTGCTGGTTAGATTCATCCTATGTGGAGTTGTTCCATATTTATGAGGTTAGTTGTAAATAGTCATTGCCCTTGCATATCTTGTATCCTCCTTTTTAATAAAATTACCTCATCCGTTTGGTCGAGGGACCTTTCATATTATATATAATGAGAACCATGATTTATTAAAAAAGTTAAAAGAATCCCACGATACGTTTTTTATTTAATAGTATGAAATTAGTTTAATGTTAAATATATATATATATATATATTTATATATATATATTCCGAGTTAAGATAAAGATATCTTTGGAAACCTGATTGATATATATGTTTCTTAAAAAAACTCATGGTCATGGTAGTTTTTAGTAATGAAAATCATCACATGAAAAAGAATGATAAATTAGTTTGAAGGGATAATGACACATTTATTCATCATTAATGATGGCATATCATAAGAAAATGGGATTATTTTACATAGTGAAATTTGATGGAAGGTTCTTATTAATGTCATTATGACATTGGATTTTCACTAATTTGTTTATTAGATGTTTCCAATTGCCACTTTTAGTGTTCTAACATGGAAAACTACCCACTATCCAAAGACAAATTTCTACATTGACTCAAATTCACCTCCTTGTATACCAGTTATTATAAACTAGTGGTGAGGTTCGATGATTAATCATAGAGACATTGTACCCTTAGTACCATAAAAACCCATAATTGATAAGTGGCTTAGAAATCCATAAAAATATAATATAAGAGTAAAATATATTAAATTATTCAATTTAGTTACAGAAAAAAATATCCTGATGTAATAAAGTTTATTTTATGTAATTAATACCATTATAAATCCCAATAATATCACCCAAATAGAATAATAATTGATTGTATATAAACAATACTGAGAATAAAACATCAAGGGAAACAAAAGAATGAGCCATTGACCTCCCATCTAAGCTATCTCCACTTGACCATATAGATTATCCAACTTATTAAAATGTTACTAGATCCATTACCCTATCCTATATGGTAACATATTTTTTTTATATCCACTATGGTGTACGTGTAGGGTGTAAGGAAAAAACTAAATTATTTTCTAAAAATAATTGACCAAAATTGAAAACTATTTTTGTTTAGATTCTTTTATGACATATCATAAAATTTGTAAATATCACATTCATAAAAAAATTGACTCACATTAGACATATTAACTCACCATAGTGATTGTAATGATCCATGTTTTTTCTACACAATAGACATAGATAATTTTGTTTTCTTATATCCCAAGTCCTTTGAAATGGGTAAAACAATTATTTTCTCTTATAGAATGACCCTAAAGAAAAGATTTGATGGTTTATTTTACTGAATAATATAGAATTTACCCTAGTATATTAGTGTGGTGGTTTTTTGTAACAATAATTTTAATCATGAATATTTATATCAATTAAAAACATATTAATTATTTACGTGGGTTCAGGTAATGATATCTCCAAAATAGAGATCTAGACTTCAATTATGATTGTGTGTTTGATTCTATAATGGTGTCTTTTAACTAGACAGGGGATAAATTCCATGCGGATATTTTGAATTTTGTGGGGCCTATTGAATGGAATTATTATTATTAATTATTTAGTTACCCTAACCCCTCATCTATATTTTCTAATTAACACAAAAGGTTAGATTTTTCCCTTCCTTCATAAGGATATACAGAACTGAGAGGTTGAAGATAAGAAATCATAGAGGATATTTGTTAATAGGGAATCATAAGTGATGATTAGGATCCAATGAATTTGTATTAACAATCATGGCGAATCATTTATGAATCAATTCCAATCATTATTGAGTTCAAGATTATTATTTTAAATTACACTACATTTTGTACAACTTGTTGTTCCTTACATTTATTTTGGGATCAATATTTACTTTTTTATGTTGTTTGGTATTAGTTGGATTACAGAGTGTTTTGGATGGATTAGGTAGATCACAGGTGGTCATGTCATGAAATACAGATTACATGTCCAATTATCTCCAAAACACATGGAGTGTAGTTGGATGGTGCATCCTCAGTTGAAGATGTGGTCCACATTTAATATTTGTAACACCACATGATTTTAAAATAAGAATATCATGTTTGATAGCATATGTGAAACATAGAACCAAGGATTAAAGAGAATATAAAACCTCAATACTTTATAGAATATTTCTTTTTAAACAAATTCAATCACTTCAATAGCTTATGATGCACACAACACTATGTTTAAACAAAATGTGATTCTCTATTAAAATATTATTTTTGGAACCCGACCATTATAACCTAGTCGTTAATTTTTCAAGAATGAATAGTAATAAATAAATTATGGAATTTATTTTATTTAAACATAAATAAAATAAATAAAATGGATATCTATATATTATAAACCAAATTAGAAACATTTTAATGAAACATAAATATTCTTTGAAAAACTATATTTTTCTAGAAAGAGTTTTAGACATGATTTGAGAATATAATTTAAAATAAATTATTACAAAATTTAGAAAATATATTTGCAAAATATACTTCATTTTTTAAATCTTGATATTAAAATTATCTTAGGGTGATATTTTTTGGATTTTTCTAAAATATTTCATTTTTTCTGAATAGTTAAAAATACTAATTTTTATTGAAAAATTCAATTTAATTTAAATAATTTTTAAGTATAAATTATATTATAAATTTTTTTAAAGTAAAAGTTTTTCAATAATATTACAGTTTTCAAAATTAAAATCATTGTAAAAAAAAGTTATATTTAATTTTTACATTAAAACCTTTTATACTTATGAGAATTTTCTTTTTAAAAACCCACTTTTTCGTTGCATCTTGGAGTTTAATGTTAAATATAATTATTCCAATTTTTTATTTTTTAAAAAAACGGATTATATATTTAGAATCAAAATAATTTATATTATTTAATAATGTCAAATTAATTTTATACATAATGAATTGTGAAAACATAATAAATTAATTACCATGATTAAGGTAAATGTTGGTTTGGTGTGGGGTTAAAATAATAAGATAATGGTTAAAATTACCTAATAGCATGTAAAAAATATAATTTTATATAACTATTTTTACATTATACTATCTCAATTTTGATAATAAATTTATATGAAAGCTTTTTACATGTAAATTATTTTATCATTTTGGATTATTTTGGGAAATTAAAATGTAATGTCCAAGAGGGTTCATTTTCTCCAATTATATAAGGAAAGTCCCTTCCATAACTTAATACCAACCCTAAAGCACTATTTATCATCCAGAATCTAACTAAATCACTCCCCAACATCCTTATAAATATTCTAGTGCAGCTGTTCCTCTAAAAAGACCACCCATATTGTCCATAAAGGGGAGATCTAAAGGAGGCTTCTCTTAGAGAAGGTAATATTCTTAACAAAGATCTTTAATTTCATTCTTATTTTACACATGAAATTTTTTATTAACACTAAAAATTTAATTAATACATGACATCCTATATAATGAGATCTTATTATTTTTATTTAATAATATTCATTCATCAACACTTCTATCAAATGAGAAACGAAGTCATTAGTCGTGTGTACGGTAAACTACCACCTCACGATCTGATGTGAATTTTTTTCCATAACTACCTTTAAAGGATTGATATAATGATAGATATCCCCAATTTATATGATATTAATGATATTATTATAATAATTTTATTTTTATATCACATAGTCTTTTTTAATGTTCCATTACTTTACGAATATGATATCTTGGTTTGTGTGTATGCTAGAATACCGCCTAACGAAGAAATTTGATTCATTTTACAATTAATATTTACATGGAATGTAATAATGACTGAAGAAATTAACATTTCACTCCTTAAAGGAATGATACCATCGCACATGCGTACATACAACTTACCGTTTTCATGATGAAATGTGATTCATTTTTCAAGTCCAACATTAATAAATGTTTTTAAAAATAAATATACATAGAAAATATGATATTTATAACATAATTATATTTTTTATATTATATATATACATATATATCCCATGTACTATAACTGGATCCTTCACAAAAAAACATGCTGGAGAAAATAAGGCAATTATCACCCAAAAGAATGAAAATAATTAAATATTATTAACAAAAAAGTGGTAAAATGTTATAATAGGACTATATAAGGTATGATTTATATGATTATGGTTCTGTAATATATTTATAATAAACCTATATTTATTATTATAGAGTTTAAGACACATGTGAACAAATTATAACTCGAGGTAAGTGTTTCCTGTCTCACTTTTTATTCTATTAGACATATGTCATATTCTTCACTTATTTCCTTTATTTGATGTATATACTTACCATTTGATATGTTATATCATGAATATATTTATCTTCATTATATTCAATGTTTCATTTTATCTCATTTCTTTTATGGGGCTTATGATTTAGAAGATACTGAAGTGGTATGGTTTTATTTCCCAATATCATCATTATTTAGGATTGTTCATGTTTATGTATCCCATTGAATAATTATTTGACATTATCCTGTTAAAATAAATATATTTTCTTAAAATATATTTATTGATGAAATTTTAAAGTAATAGTACAATTTTACCACTATTTTGTTTACTTAAAACCATTGAAAAAATGTTTTTATTAAAATAAAACGTTATTTCTCTCGTCGGGCGGAAATACATTTTCTTAAAACCTATATTCTCAAAAAATATTTTCAAAAATGTTTGAAACATTTTAAAAATGATTTATTAATTCCATTTTTATACATCTTAACTTTTTAAAATATATTTTTAAATGATTCTACATATAGGTTTCAAAATTATACCTGTTTGGATTTTACCAAAAAAGTGAAATAAATATTCATTTTAATATGTATGACATATTTTTTTACACAATAATAAAAAATATATGTGTTAATTATTATTTTTAAAGATTTAAAAGGTTTTATTCAATGAAATGTATTATCATATTTTTTGGACATTTAATTTTAAAATTAAAATTTCAAAATAAAATTTTATTTTTCTTAAAAATATTTTTATTTATATATTCATGGAATTTCTATTATTCAATGAAATTAAAACTATATTTTACATATCATAAACTAATGATATGTTAATGTTTTGATAAAATTATTATTTTTATGGATGGTTTATGATGAGTTTTATTAGTTATATACAATTTTATTAGCATTTTCCTTTTTAGTATGGATGATTCATGGTTATGTTTGTTGAATAGGAGTTATATTAAAAAATTCCATGTTCTTTTTTCAATACAATTTTTTATATTTATTATTTTAAACTAATTACATTTGGGGAATGAATTATTCTTATTTAGTGATGGGAGGATCACTATATAGCCCCATGATACATCAGTAGGTCTCATGAGTCAAACTGGATTGGGTTTTGTCTGAGGCCTAACATATTTATTTCTATGTATTTTCACAAGGCCTTGATGGTATGTTTTTGATGTTATACATTATGAATTTAAATATTATGAATTAAATTATTGAAATTATTACTTTTTATGTAGTTAATTATAATATCCATGTATATGTTTTCAATATTATGTGATTATTTAGATGGAATTATTTAAATATAATTATTATTATCATATTATGCTCCTATTATTGAATAAGTGGTATGTGTTTTACATATATATATTTCCATATTTATTATGTCTTATTAATTAATAGATTTCTTATTAGGATTATCCTTACTGAGAATTTTAGTTTTAATCTTTTTTATGTTTTATTTTACCCCTGATATGATGATGTTTTATATGATTGATATGTAGGGATGCACTAAGGGGAATAATGGAATTCTCAAAGAAAATTAATTTTTTAATTCATGTTTTAAAATTTAAGGTGAATATCATGTTTTTATCTAGTTTAAAATATTAATTAACTATTTGGTCCTCCAGGATGTGATTTTTTATATTATGAAATTTTAATGAGGTAGACACCTTCTCCAAGTTAGCGGGGTTAAAGAAAATTTAGATTTTATTAGAGTACTTTTAGTAGAATCCTTGGGAAATTGATTTAGGAAAACATAGATTCAAGAACATAACCATATGATATAATTTGAGGATAATTTTTCAACAACATTACAATGTTTTGTTAAAAAGGATATAATTCTTTTATTCCAAGAATTATATTCTTTTTTTGATACTATAATTGGTGATGGTTCTCGAATAGATATACCTAGAGGTAATAACTCTAAGAGGGAACATTATCTATAATTAGATCATCACCTTGTGCATGAAAAAAGACCTTAATATATACCTAGTATGAATCTCATGATTAAATTGTTTAAGATAAATCACATTTTTTTACAAATAAATATGATGGATTTGGAAATAGTGATATCACCAATGAAATGATATTTTTTATTATGAGATTAAACATGCACAAAATTTTCAATTTATGATAAGTGTTTCACTAGCTTTGGGATTGTACCTTATGTATTATAATATTATGATCTAATATATTGTATGCCATTATTTGGAAATTAAACCTAGTGTATGGAATGTCAACTTTATCAATGTATGTATTTCATAGAGTAATAATGATCATTTGTTTTATGGGATAAAAGAAAACATTAAAATGGAAAATAATCTCTAAAACATTATCATCATACAAGGACGTAGTATCATGTGGTATCAATTAATAAAAATAATTCTCTATGTAGTATGGATTCTATGGGAAGAAAGAGAAAAAAGACAATATATAAAAAATTGATAATGAGAAGAAGAGAAAGAACGATTTTCCCACATGTGATAATTGTAGAAAGAAACATAGTGGTAAATTCTTGAAGGGAACGTGCGTTTTCTACATGTTTAGAGATAAATGGAACCATTACCTTGATTTAAAGGATATGAAATAAATTTCCAATGGAAATTTCTTAAATTTAAATTAGATAGGGAACTATGAAAATTAATTCTACAAGAATCTATGGAAGATACCACTGTAGAAACTAAGGGATGATGGAAAAGCTGATTATATTACTACATAATAAGTGGAATGATTAATTTTATTAGGTTTGGATTCAAGACTTTTGTTATATGAGTATTTTATCTTTGATATTATGGTTCTAAAAATTATTAAATATATAAGTATTATTATTCTGTACTATTTCTTAATGTATTTTAGATCATATGTTGAATTGTAATAATGGGAAAGAAGAGGGATTTATTAAAAATTTGAACATTGAAGAAAATACATTATTGATGGAGGATTACCATAAAATTTTCCCTATATAGATATAACAATGATATGTTAATGGGATAGTTTTGGTAACCATGAAATTGATTATATGTTTTTTGGTTTATATCTTATTTCAAGGACATTATTTCATGTATTTATTTATCTAATATATTTGGTAACTTGATATTTTATATTTGGAAGAATTCATGTTTTCATTAAAGTTTTACTATGATCAAGGTATTCACATATTTTTTATGTCAAATTAAGAGACACATTATATATTTTAGGGAATATAATTTTGATTTAGTATCCTTCCTTCAAAATATGTCCAAACATATTTTGGATTACCTTTAAGTTTAACAATTTATGGAATAGATTATGTTGAAAGTTTGATGTCATTAGATAAATTTTTCTAACAATTTTTGTTTTAGTGAAGAAAGGAAGAATAGCTTGTTACTCTTTTTTGGATCTTACGATTCATTAAAAGGTAATTTCAGTGGTTTATAAATTAAAAAATTATCTTATATATTCATTTACTATAAAAATAATTGATTTTGAAAATGATAAAATACTAAATTAAAGATGAAATAGTTCCTTTAAAATAAAAAATTATCAACAAAGTACATTAACTTATACTACTAAATAATAACATAATTCCCCAAATTTAGGAAAATGATCTCGAAATAATAATATTATCCTAATACATACATTTCTATTAATATAATGGATGTTTCAACCATCATGGATTAATGGATTGTTGTTCATTACATTTTCATGATCATTGATTTTCTTGTGATCAATGATATCTATATGTCTTTCTTAATCCTTGGGCATTACTATTTTCTTTGATTTCCATGTTTTCATTTCCCACCAATGTTCTACTAGATGGAAACAAAGTAATATTTTATCATGGATAAGATTCATACATAATTATTCCTATTATAAATTTGAATATTTATTAACCCTTTTAAAAATGTGTCTTTCTAATGAAAGTATTTTCAAATATCAAAACCTTGATTACCAAAATCAAGATTAAATTTTGAGGACACAATTTATTTAAGAGAGGTATAATGTAACACCATAGGATTCTAAAATAGGAATATCATGTTAAATATAATATATTACATGAAACAGAAAGATTATAATATAATATAAAACCCCATTGATTTATAGTATATGTATTTTTAAATAAATCCAATTACTTCAATAGCTTGTGATTCACACAACATAGGGTTTAAAATAAAAATGATACTCTATGAAAATACTATTATTTAAACATGACCATTATATATCAGTCATTAAGTTAGAGAGTATAAATATTACTAATTAAATTAACTATATTATATGGTTTAATAATTTATAACATAACTAAAATTTATATATATTTATTAGAGATAAAATAAGTATAATTTGAATGTAAAGGATTTTGTTATAAAAAATGTATTTTTTTAAAAGGCAGTTATGTCACTCATTGCGTTGATAATTAATAATTCAATTTTACCAATTTAAGAAAATTAAATTGTAAAAAAATTATTTTTTGAAATTGTGTTCTCAAAATTATCATAGGGTGAATTTTTTGAATTTTATGAAATGTTTCATTTTTTGATTAATTGTGAAGAAGAATGTTTTTTATTGAAAACATCATTTTGTTTAAATATATTACAAGTTCAAACTATATTTTAAACTGTTTTTAATGTTTAATTAGACAAATTATATTAAAATTTAAGTAATCTACATATGTTTAATCAATTTCATATTTAATTTTTATTTTAAACCCTTCCATACTTATGAAAATTGTCTCTTTGGAAATTCGAATTGTCATAGCATCTAGGGGTATAATTTTAAATTGAATTCTGCCACCTCAGTTAATTTAATTTGTAAAATTGTATTCTAAATTTGGAATCAAAATAATTTTTATTATTTTATATGTTATAAATAATTTTTATGAAAATTAATAGGACATCCATTAAAATTAAATTATAGTGGGTAAAGTAAAAAATTTGTTTATCATGGGGTTAAACTAAGAAGATAAGCGTTATAATGAAATACCACCATGAAAAAAATATTATTTTAGGGATATTTAAACACCTTATAATATATGAAAATAAACCTAATTTTTTATTTATCTTTCATGTTAACTAATTTATCATTTTGGATTATTTTTGAATCATTTCTATGTAATTTCCAAGAGGGTTCTCAAACTAAAATTACAAAAGGCCACTATCTCCCATCACTTATTCAAACACATAATACAGTTTTTCCCAACCAAAACCTAAAAATATATTTCCCCAATATCCTTATAAATATTACAGAACTTATTTTACTCCCAAAATACTATCCATATGCTCCATAAGAGGAGAACCAAAGGAGGATTCTGATAGAGAGTAATTATCTTAAAATATTTATATCATTTTATTTCTTCTTTTCCGACCTTCAATTATATCATAACACTTAAAATATAAAAATTATAATATCATACATATACTAGGATGTTTATAGGTTTATTTAAACATTTTTATCCACCTCCTCCTCCATAAAATGGGTAATGAAATCATCGATCATATGTACGGAAGATTACCGCCTCACGAACCGATGTAGTTCATTTTCCATAACCACATTTCACAGATAAATATAATGAGGTATTTTATGAATTTAAATGATATTTACTAATTTAGTATACTGATTTAATTTTAATATATTATATGAATTTTACATTCCATTACGTTTGAAATACAATAACATCTCTCTTGTGTACCCTGGACTACCTCATCAGAAAGTGATGTGATTAATTTTTTTATAGGCTTTAAATGGAATAAAATAAGGGTAAAATTAATTAATATATGAGATAAATATGATATGATATTTATTTTTGAATATTAATATACCACCAACTTACTTACTATTTCACTCATTAAGGGAATGATATCGTCGCTCGTGCGTACGTACGACCTAAAGTCTCCATGAAGTGATTCCAGTCATTTTCCATGTCTAAAATTCATAAATGGTTATAAAAATAAATCCAAAGAGTAAATATGATATTTTTAACCTTATTATAATTTTTTAGAATATATATATATATATATATTATATAAGAATTGGAACCTTCATGTCGAAACACGCATGAGAAAATAAGGCAATTAACACAAAAAACAACGAATGTAATGAAATATTTTTAAAAAAAGGGTGGTAAATGTTTTTAAGAGGATTATATATTCTATAATTTATATTATTATGGTTATTTAATAGATTTATAATAATCCTATATTTATAATACAAGGGTTTTGGACACATATGATAGAAGTGAAACCTGAGGTATGAGATTTTTATCTCACTTTAAATTCAATGATACATAAGCCATATTCACAAATTCATTACCTTATGCGGTGTATATAATGACACATTGATAAGTTTTATCATGATTAAATTTATATTACTGGTATTTAATGTTTCATTTTATGTAATTTCTTTTTTGTGGATTACAATTCATATGTTACCAATGTAATTAAGGTTTATTTTTCAATTTCATCATCATTTGGGATTGTTTATGTTTATGTATTCCATAGGGAATTTATTTGATATTTATATATCAAAACATATATATTTTATTCATCCATTGTTATTCATTAAATTTTTCATGTAATATAACCATTTTACCACTCTTTTATACTTAAAATGAATGAGAAATGTTTTTAAGAATATATGAATTTATTTATCTCTTTAGATGGAAATCCTTTTTCATCAAAACCCTTATTTTTATAAAATATCTTCAAAATATTTTATAAACTTTTTAAAACGATTTATTAAATAAATTCCTATAAATTATTCATTTTTAAAAAATGTTTAAAAAAAATCTTCATGCCATTTTCAATATAACAAGCATTTGGATTTTCCCAAAAAAGTAAAAGAAATCATTGTTTTAACATGTACCAAAAGAACCAAATTTTCCACCTTCATCAACAATAATAATTTTAATAACTATTTTAAAATATTTAAAATTTGATTTTCAATCAAAATTTTTTCCAAATTTTTACATTGAACTTTTTGTTTAAAATGGTGATTTTTCAAAATGAAATGCTAAGATTTACAAGAAACATGTTAATAATATTATTAGGGTATTTATATTCATAAAATAAATAGTACCACAATTTAACATATAATACATTGAGGATATATTATATTGATTTCATCATTATTATTTTTATAGATGGTTTATGATTAGTTTGACTTGAAATGTGAAATGTTATTACCATTCACCATTTTACTGTAGATGGTTTATGATTTTATTACAATTTTTTTTGAGTATTAAAATTTCTTATGTTAGTTATTCAATAAGATTTTTTATATTTATTATGTTTCACCCCTTTTATTTGAGGAATTAATTAAGTATATTATGTGATTAGAATGAACCATTATATCCCCATGGTGCATCAGTAGGTGAATGTGCCCAGTCAGAGTGTTGTATCACTAAGAGGGGGAGGGGGTGAATAAATGATAATATTTTTATTTTATGTTTCTTTTCAATTGAAACAAACTTCTCCTTTTTTTAAGGATTTAAATTCCATACTGAGAATAAAATCAACACACATCCAAAGGAACACAATGATTTATAAGGTTCACTATTCAATACGAATAGTTAAGTCCTTGATATGGTTTGAAAAAGATTCAACACCATACAGTCCACTAAAAAAATATATCAATTACAATGAGTAGGATATACCCTTACATTCGTGTGTCACTATGAAACAATCCCACTAGTTCATGTGAACTCTCTTAGCACAATAGAATAATAATTTTTTTTGTAACAACTGATGTTACCTACTCTTATTTTCAATTCAACAAATGTATTCAAATTTTAATACAATTCATCAATTCCATACCCTGAAGAAGGGTAGGAACCACCTGGACTTTGTTATAAAAGACTGAGTCTGATTCTTATGAGTCTGATTCTTTCAAAATAGAGCTCCCGATCCGATTGTTTCAAAACAACGCTCCTAGTACGATTCTTTCAAAATAATGATCCCAGACTGATTCTTTCAAAAAAGAGCTCCCAATATGATTTTAGATAGAAAAAATAGAGTTGAATCAACAACACTTCATTTCCTGAATACAATTTTCATACTGAATAGAATATGAATGAATCATCACTATCCATGACAATTTTCAATCCGAACAAAATTAAACTTTGCTTCTCTCTAGAAACCCAGAGCTCCTCTCTCTCCAAGTCACACAAGTACAATGCACTTCATGAATTTTATAGGTGAACCAATACATATTTAGGCAGGAATCCTAAAAAACATTCCCACTCAGTTAAATTCACTCAAATATTAATTTCTACAGATATCTCGGAGAAATTACGACTTCGTCAATGCTTCTAAATTATTCTAGAATATTCTACAATCTTCATCTCTTCTTTTTCAAACTCCCATTTAAAATGTTAATATAATTAAAAATGATGAACAATACATGGGTCTGAATCTAGTTCTCTCATACTTATTTCTTCGAAATAATGCTTGATACAATACAAATTGAATGTGTTTGAAGAAATTAACTTCTCCACTTGAGATACAATCAATCTTTTTAAAGAATCTATCCCCCTTAAAAATTCATCCATATATCTCCACTTTATTATCTTTTCTCATGTCCCTCTTGAGAAAACAAATCATCACATTCAAAAATCATTTCATGAATCATTACTTCCTTCATGACTTTGAATTCATTGAGGATCAGCTTTAGAATCATCTAACTTAAATTAGAAAGTATTATAAATTTCCATCCATTCCTGCTTCTTTATTTTCATCTCAACCCAATCATGATATTTTTTAAATAAAAATGGTATGGATATAATTATCCTAAATAAGATCATATATGGTTATGATCTTTTTGGTTATGATCATTCTTGTTACGATAATCCTGGATACGATCATTCTGGATACGATCATTCTGGTTACGATCATGCTAGATAAAATCATTCTGCATATGACAATTTCTAGTTACGATCAATCTAGATACGATCATTATAGATACAATCATTCTCTATATGATCATTCTAGATATAATAACTCTGGATATAATTATTTTTGGTTATGATCATTCTGGTAATGATTGCGGGATATGATTGCTGGATATGATACAATACAATCTGACAAGTATGATCCTCCCATATACAATTCAAAACAATCTGATATGATTCATTATCAATTGACAACATATCATTCCTTTTCCTCTACCTGAATATGATTGTTTTGAAAAACAATCGGTGTCTCATCTTCTATGGGGATTTTCTGTTCCGTTGGCACCACTTCAATCAGTACCACTTTCTATCGACATCACCTTTCCCATCGGTATCACCCTTTTCATCGGCACCTCCATTCCTTCGGTACCACCTTCATTGGCGCCACCTTTACATTGGTACGACTTTCATTGGAATGACCATTACATCATCATCACATTGATTTTTTTGAAGAAAAATCGGCACCACCTCTTCAATCAGGATATGATTGTTTTCTGAATGTTTTGAAAAATAATTGGTACCGCTTATTTCTTTATGCCATCATAATATGATAAATAAGAATATGATTATATTCTGATTGTTTTGAAAAACTATTTGAATACGATTATTTTCTCATTATTTCAATAAAAAATCGGTACCACTTCTTTCATTTTCCCTTGTATATATGATAAATCTGAATATGATTATTTTATGATTGGTTTGAAAAACAATCTTAATACAATTCTTATTAGAATTTAAGCATCTATTTCTCTCCTTCTCTCTTCTATTAAGCTTATATTAGAAGTTCTCAACCCAAATTATGAGTTATATGAAATAAAAATTAGTAAAGCATTATCACAATTAAAATGGGTCTGATTCTTTTCAAAAAACCCCAAAATAATTGTTTCCAAAAACAAAGTGAAGTGATATCCCTTCTTCACAACATACCTTGACAATAAAATACAACACTTGAAACCTTTATCACCTTGATCATCATCTTGGTCCCAACAATATTCCCCTTTGTATTATTTTGTCAACCAATTTTCATAAATCAACGAATTTTGTAAACTCAAGAAATGGATTATATATGTACTATTCTAAGACTACGCGAGCTAACTCATTGTGGTAAAACAATATCATTAGTATCACAACCATTATATTCAAAATACTGATCATGACCACCTCTTCCCTTTCTTCATTATTCCTAGAAAACAATTCAATTTATTTTTCTACAACCACTCTAACAAACAGTTAGAATAGTTCACACACTAAACAATTCTGAATCCATAGCTTCCCCACAACTCTCTCTTTTGTGCAATAGACTTATGAATGAAAATAATTCTCCCCATTGAAAAATCAATCCAAAGGTAAATTGAGAGAGGGGATAGATACACATACCTCATATTTTATGAGAAAGATGTTGGAAACCCATGTTCAACCTCATTTTTTAGAATGATTCAATCAGTAAAGGTTTAGTGAAAATATCAAAAACTTTTTAGTATTTTGGAACATACTCCATTTTCAACACATTATTCTCCACATTCTATTTGATGAAATGATATTTTATATCAACATGATTTGAATGATAATTCTATACTGGATTTCTAGTGAGATTCATTGTACTTTGATTGTCACAACCCAAGAGCAAGGGTAACTTCACTTCTATAAGTAAATCATCCAACTGTTTTTTCATCCACCTAAGTTGAGTAGCATCTTGAGTAGCAGCAATATACTCAGTTTCAATCGTACTGAGTGTTATTGAATTTTTTTATTCTAATGCCAACAAACACAATTCTTTCCCAAAAAGAATACACCACTAGATGTAGATATTCTATTATCAACATTTCCTGCCCAATATATATCACATTACCCATATAAATCAATACCATCTGAGCTAAAAAACCTAATTTTGAATAATTTTGGTCCTCTAATGTATCTAAGAATTCATTTTCTAGTAATAATTTGTGATTCTATTGGAGCACTCTGAAATATTCCACATAAGGTAACAACATAAACAATGTTGGTTCTTGAGGTAGTCAAATACAATAGACTTCCAATCAGATTTTGACACTCTTTCTGATCCACTTCATTTCCATCTCTCTCTTTACTCAGCGTTTTTCCTTCTATAATGGGTTTGGAAATAAGTTCTTAATTTTCCATTCCAAACCTATTGAGAAGTTTTTTGCTTACGTTTATTGGGAGACGAAACTATAATCTTTATTTTGTTGGATTTGTAACCCAAAAAAGTATTTCATTTATCCCAGCATGGACATTTCAAATACATTATTCATTTCTTCAGAAAATCTCTCACTGATTCTTTCATCACTAAAAAAATATCATTAACAAAACAATTACAATAATGGAATACTCATGAATTTATATGTTGTAAAGAATGCTACCCACTCTTCATTTGTTAAAATTCATCTTTCTTAGGAATATATCCAATTTGGAATACCATGCCCTCAGAGCATGTTTTAGGCCATACAATGACTTTTTCAATCAGCACACATAACCTTCATCTTTTTTAATAAAAATCCTTATGTTTGTTTAATATAAACCTCTTCTTCAAGATCACCATTTAAGAATACAAATTTAACATCCATTTGAAAGATTTTTTAGACACATTGTATAGTAATAGAAAGAATGATTCTAATTGCTTAATGTATTTCCCCTGGAGAAATGGTTTCATCTAAATAAATACCCACAATATTTGAATACCCTTTGAAAACCAGTATTTCTTTGTTTCTTAGAACATCACCTATCTCATTCAACTTGTTCAGGAAAAAGCATTTTGTGCCAATGATGTTTTTATATTCAGGAATGGGTATGAGTTCCCATGTATTATTTTTTCAATATGATCCAATTATTCATTCATGGATTGAATCCATTCCAGATGCTCAAAAGCTTCTTTCACATCATTCAGTTCCACTTTTGAATACAAAGAGGTATGTGTAATGGAATTTGTTTTTCTTCTTATCGAAACCTTCTGATGTTGATGAATAATTATATTCTATGATTCTACATGTTTCCTCTTCCATGGATAATATTTTCAATTGTCTTCCTCACCACTGGAAATAGATGAGGCTGATTCTTCATCTTCATTAGGATTGAAATTGTTTTTATCCTTATCAGAACTATCTTCTTCAACTGGCTCAACTTATTTATCCGCCTGTACATGTTTCTCTTTATCAAGTACATAAATCAATTTTATATCAAATGAATCAAAAATTCTTTTTGTTTCTCTATTAAATCATATATACCTTCTTACTTCCAAAAAATATCCAAGAAGGATTCCATCCTCACCTTTTTTCTAAAACATTCCATAGTTTCCACCATTATTATTTATAATAAAAGGACTCCCGAAAACTCTAAATTGCTTAAAAATTGGTGTTTTCCATAAAAAAATTAATAGGGAGTCATACACTACTGAGGCCTATAGAAAAAATTTTTGAATATAAATATAGGTACTCATGGCTTGCCTCCAAAAGTAAAGAGAAATTACATTCTCTAGTGACATGATTCTTCCCATTTCCACCATGCTTCTATTCTTTCTTTCAGAAACTCCATTTTTTGGGATGTTTATGGAGATCTATAATCATGATTAATTCCATGATTATCAAGATAGTCTTTAAAATATTCACTTTTGTATTCACCACCATTATCAGTTATCCACTTATTCATTGAATACTCACTTTATTTCTCATCTTTTATTTTGAAAATTTTAAACATTTTCAAAGCATCATATTTGTGTTTTATGTACATAACACAAGTAATGAAAGTAAAATCATCAGTGAAAATATGGAATTAATTATCTCTATTTTTTTTTATTTTCTCATTGCCCCACATATATCATAATAGATCAGCTCTAGGTGTTGTTTTGAACAAATATAAACTTTTTATGGTCCACAATTGTAATCTTTTTCTCTGGAAAATAGTGAAAAACCATTCTCTTCCTCTTGGGAAAACCAAGAACATCTCAGACACTGTATCTTTTGAATAACTTGCTCATGTTTCTCAAACACATATGTTAAATCCTTTTATGCCACAAATGATTATATTTTAACAAACAAATATAACAATATTTTTGTGGATCACTAACCTAAAACAAATTTTCTTTTCGTACGTTGGCCTCTTGTAAAAATCATTCAATCTTCTTCATTATTTAAAAAAATCAATCTTTCTTTAAGGTAACCTTGTTACCCTCATCACAAAATTTTGAGCCACTAAGTAGGTTGTGTTTCATCTCTTCAACATTCAATGTTTTCTTATAATTCATCTTTTCTTTTTCAATAATGGCTGACCCAACACCATTGATTTTAAATAAGTCATCATTTCCAATTGTTTCCATTCCTCCTTTATAATACTTCACATCCTTCAATAATTTCATGTTTCATATCATATGAGAAGAAGACCAACTATCAAGTATATAGGGTTGTTATCCTTTCGTGTATTTTAATGTAGTTTCAACAACAAGCACCTTTTATCTATTATTCTCATTCTTAACCCTTCAGATTTTGAGAATTGAGAATCTTTTTTCTGATCCTGTAATAAAACAATACCTCCTTTTGAAAGGTGTCCAGATTATTCAAATATTTCACAAATAGTTTCCATGGGTTGAAACCTATTTTAAATATTCATTTCATTTTTTTTATATTTCTTCAAGAAAACCTTCTCATTTTTCATTATTTGAGGAGATTGACTCCCCCTCAATCTCTACCTTTCATAACATTTGGGATAATAGTAATGTTGTTGATTGAACTAACACAAACTGTCTATGTGACTGAATCACCAACAATAACAGTAATACCTATAGAATTAGTATTTGCCTCTGAGACCTCCATACTAATCATAATTGTGAATGTATTTTATAGCCATATTATTTTCACTTTCAATAGGATTCTTCTTCTTCTTTTTATCCTTGACAGGATCAGTTGTATTTGCAACTTTTCTGGATCTAGGATGCTTTGAAATAATTTTGGATTTAGGTTTCCATAAGACTTTTGAACATAAAACATTATTCTTTGTAGATACACCTTCATTATTCTTCTCACCCTTTTAAGGTATAATTTTTTGAACATTATCAAGTCTCTTATTACGAGAACATTCACCAACATCAGTAATAGAGTATTGGAAACATAGACTTTTCTTTTCAACTTCAAAGAGTTTTTGTTGGAAAAGTTCCAACTCTTATTCTTTTACATTCAGATTAACCTCTAAATGATCATTATCATTCTTTTCTTCTTCAAGATATTTCTTGAAATCATCAATCTATTTAACCATCTTATCTTTCTCACCATAAAATCATTATTGGTTGCTTGAGAATTCATCTTCCATATTTTTGTTTTTCATTTCAATCCTTTTGATCTTTCTCAAACTTTCTTTCAAATCTTCTTTTAGATGTATTTCAAGATGAGTTTCTTCCTATTCAAAACTACTCTTTCAAAATTATTCATCATTCACTATTGCAATGAAAGTATTTTCATTACCATAATCAATGTATTTTTTTATTCAGCACCACACTCTTCTTCTTCATCATCTTTTTAGATGAAACTTTTTATTTTTGATTTGAAGAATTTCTTTTCTTTTTCTGTGTCTTTATTTTTCTTCCCACGATCTTCTTGTCTTTATTTCTTCAATATCACTCTCCTCTTCTTTCTTTCATAGAGGATAATTATCCACAATGTGAAAAAAAACTCCACATTCAAAACATTTTATGGGGTGTTTCATTTTTTTCTCTATACCTCTTTTCACAATGTTAAAAAACAAGGATATGATTTCATTGATATTTTTACATAACTCATTTTTAGACTCAGAATAAACAACATCATCTTAAATTACAATAGTCATTTATTTTTCTTTTTTCATAGCCTTGAAATAAATTTTTCAATCAACCTTTTTTTCCCCTTCATGTAATTCTCTCTTCTCATTTCATAGGTGGTAAGAGTGCAATGTAAATCATCAAAAGATAACATTTCAGGATCTCTATCTTCCAATGAAGAAAATATTTCATCGAATTTTTCAGGTAGGATTCTCAAGATCTTTTCAACAACTGTAGAGTCTTTCATCTTTTCACCAAGACATCATATAGTACTCAAAATTTCATTCAACCTAGTAATGAATTCCCTAATATATTCTTCCTCACCCATCTACAAATATTCAAACTTCAATCTCCAAATTTGTAACTTTTCCTTATTCACTTTTTATTGCCTTTATATATATTTCTCAACTTATCCCATATACCTTTAGCTGTGGAAACACCATTATCCTCAAGAATTCAATTTAATAATGTGATGATAATATTGAATTCATGTCCCTTCCATCATTCTCAAGAAACTTCTTCTCAATAGGATAAAGTGGAGCACTATAATCAATGAGGGGAAACCCAAATTTTGCAGCTTCATGAACATCATAAATGATAGACATAAGATATAACATCAATCTATCATTCCAGATATGCTAGTTCTTTCCATCAATGATTGTAATACCTTTACTATTCACACAGTTCCTGTTCTCCACCTTCAAAGAATAATGAAGGTAACCTTCCTCTGATACCACTTGAAAGTGCTCATTCAGAGTATTGTAACACAAAGAGGGGAGGGGTGAATCGGTGATACTATTTTTCTTTTATTATTCATTTCAATTGAAACAACCTTCACCTCTTGTTAAAGATTTAAATTCCCCACTGATAAAAAAATCAACACACATCCAATGGAACATAATGATTTACAAGGCTCACTATTCAATAAGAATAGCTATGCCCTTGGCAGGGTTATCAAATGATCCAATACAACAAAATCCACTATAAAAACAATCCTTGTTTTACAATGAGTAGGATATACCCTTAAACTCGTGTAGTACTATGAAACCATCCCATTAGTGGCTGTGCACCCTCTTAGCACAATAGACTAATACACTTATTTTATAAAAACTCATGTTACGTGCGATTATTTTCAATTCAATGAATGTATTCAAATTGTAATAAAATTCATCAATTCCTCACCCAAAATAAATGTAAGAACCACCTGGAATTAGTTTCGAAACACTGATTACAATTCCATCGAGTCTGATTCTTTCAAAACAGAGCTCTGAGTCCAATTCTTTCATAATAATGCTCCTAGTATGATACATTCAAAACAAAGCTCCCAGTCCATTTTTTTCAAAATAAAGATCCCAATCCAATTTTCATATTGAAAAAAATATAGTTAAATCAGAACCACTCCAATTATCAAATATAATTTCTATGCGAAATAGAATATGAATGGAACTACACCACCCAAAACAATTGTAAATCCAAACAGAATTAAATTTTCCTTCTCTCTAGAGCCCGAAACTTCTCTATCTGCAAGTCACACAAGTACATTGTACTTCATGCCTTTTATAGGTGTCCCAAAACATGTTTAAGCAGAAATCCAAAAACACATTCTTGTTCACTTAAATTCACTCAAATCTGGATTTCTCCAGAAATCTCCGAGCAATTATGACTTCGTCAATACTTCTAGATTCTTCTCGAATCTTCTACAATCTCCATCTCTTATTTTACAGACTCTCATTTAAAATGTCAATATAATTACAATTGATGAGAAATACATGGGTCTGAATCCAATTCTCTTATACTAATTTCTTTAAAACAATGCTTGATACCATACCGATTGAATGTGTTTTAAGAAATGTACTTCTCTACTTGAGATACAATCACACTTTTAAAATAAAGTCTCCCCTTGATAATTCGTTCATATATCTCTAATTTATTTTCTTTTATCTTGACCCTATTTAGAAAACACATCATCACATTAAAAAAAAGTTCTTAAAACATGACTACATTCATGGCATTTAATTCATTGAGGATCATCTTTATCATCTTTTGACATAAATTGTTAATTATTATAACTTTCCATCCATTCATGATTATTTCTTCTCATCTCAAAACAAGATTGATATTTTATGAATACAAATGGTTTGGATACAATTATCTTAAATATGATCATATCTGGTTACGATAATTCTGGTTATAATCATACTAGATATTATCATTTTGGTTAAGATATTTCTAGATACGATCATTCTGGTTTCAATTATGCTACATATGATAATTATGGATATGATCATTTCTGGTTATGATCATTCTAGATATGATCATTCTGGATATGATCATTTTGGATATTATCATTCTAGAAATGATCATTTTGGATATGATCACTTATGGTTTCGATCATTCTTGTTACGATTTCCGGTTATAATTGATGGATACGATACAATGCATTCTGAGCATATATTCTAGGTAGAAGAGTATGTGGTTCCTTTTAGTTTATGGACTCAATATACCAATGAAATGTTCCAAATCTATCCTCTATGCTATGATATGTTTTTGTATATACCCAATTCATGAGACATGGGATATTATTTCGTGGTTGATGATTGTACACTTCATAGTTAATGTCACCCCTTTGCATAGATGGGGATATTTGACTTAGTAGATGATTTTTATCCTTATTATTAGTGGGTTTTGGGTATATACTGATTAGTGTCTAGGGTGGAAACCCCCTTGTCCACGATTCATGTATAATTGTCCATAGGTATACCCTAAAAGTTTTGTGTTTCCTGGATTATGGATTATTGTGGTTTTCCTTCGAGGGTTGTTTGGGAATGAAGTCGCATGTTTTGTTTTTGGTGATTTAGTATTAACTCCCTTCCCTATTTATATCATGGATCATGTTTAGGTAGTGGTTAATAATCTAATGAATGAACTTTTTCTACCTCTAGGCAATCAAGGAAACATGGATCCCGTATTTTGAGATTTTTTAGAGGAGTTAATTTCCCTATATATTGTCCAAGGCATGGACTTCTCTTCTAGGATCTCAGAGTTTCAGTCACTGTTAGTTGTTTTCTATGATGATTGAAATGTTTAATGAGTAATAATTATGGTAATTATGTTGTGTCTGTAGTTATATATTCCCACCCTTAGTATTAGACGAGATTATGGTGAGGAGAATGTTGTGTGTGGTTGAGTGTATCATTATTGGTTGATGGGATTATCTATATTCATTGGTATTGTTAAGGGTTTTTTTGACATGTTTACCCATCTCAAATTTATAGATATTAGTCTTCTATGTCATGTTTGATGAGAAATGAGGTATTATCCTTGAATAGTTTGGGTCTATTTAAGTAGTACCTATGACACTATTAAGTGAAACTTTTGAGTTAATTGTTTAAACAAATCATGACATGGTATTCCATGTATTTAGTGGTATTTTTCTATATTCTACTCAATATGAGTTTCTCTTATGATACATTGGGCAGTAATTCAGTTTATCTATTTTTGTATGATGACCTAAAATCTTATTTCCCTTGGGGGGGTGTTAGAGTATGTATATTTATATTAACCATTATTTAATCCTTAGTCCCACATATGTTTAAACAGTTAATATGAAGAACATATTGGTGGAATTTTATACTTGGTACTTTGGAGAAGGTTCTTGGTGGATCTGGTAAGATTTAAGATCCAACAAGGTTCAAATTATATATAATGTAGGCACGGTGGAACAATTCTTATATTTTCTTTTCATGTAACAATTATTATTTTTCTATTAATATGTTTATGTATATCATTTTTTTATTTAATATTTATTGTTTATTGGTATATATATTTTTTGATAAAGGATATTTTTTTTATGGCCTCCCATGTATTTTTTATACCTTCTTGGTGCTAGTCACCAGCCCCAAGTCTGTTGTAGGTGTTATTAGGGTGTAATGGTCGGCCCATAACAGCTCGAGAGGGGTTATGGTTTCTTTAAACATATTAGTGTGGAATATGATCTAGTATTTGTAAAGGTTAAAGTTTAGATATAGGTTTACCATCACTTTGGATCAGGATATGTGGGAAAAATGATCAATGTTCTTAGGATTAGTTATCATAATACATATCCTTTCTAGGTTGTGGTGGCCAATGAATTACTTTTTTAAGAACATGATAATTAGAGTGACCAACTTCATAACCTATAACATAGGTCATAGGTTGTAGTTAATGTAGTTGTATTTTTATTTCTTATGGTGGGACATTCTATAGAGATGTTTCCATAATGTAATGATTTCTTTTCCTCACATAAATGATATCAATTGAGGTGTGAGTTAGATATTCCCAAGATGGTGGAAGCCCTTAGACTACTTGTAGAGTTGTGGTATTACAATGATGATCGCTCTCACACTTTATGATGGTTTATTCCATCATTAGAGTGGGTTGATATCCCCTAGCTCACACGAGGAACATGATCCTCTATATTTGTAATTATATATCCCATAGAATAAATATCTTGAATGTATTATGGGATCCCCCCTGGGGTTGATACCGTCTCAGAATAGGTGTCTTCCAGTGAGATATGTGTTCACTAATCTAGATCATTGAGTTTGGTATCCCCCCCACAAATACTTGGGATATTTAAACCATTTATGGGGAATTGGTCTTTCACTTAGGCATGTGTTTAGTACATGTATCATCATAAGATTTTATGGATTATTTTATTTTAAATTAAATAAAATTATTTAATATATTATTTCTCATGAAATTCATAGTTTATCTTTAATCACACAAATCACCAATTTTATATTTCATTTCAAAAAATATTATTTTCATTTGATATCTTTCAAACATTCCCGATTTTTACCGGACAACAATTTACAATTGATATTATTATTTAATATGATAGTTATCACTTAGAATTTATAATATAGGAAGTTAATATAATTAAATAGGTTATTTATATATGTTTTTCCAATTTTTATATAATAAATAATTTTGTGAAATATTAGTTAGAAATTAAAATAAAAACCAATTTAATATAAAGGATGTGTTTTTATGAAAAACTATTTTATTCTATAAAATGCATTTTATATTAATACATTAAATTATTCACTATTAGTGAGGGATAATAATGAATTTTATATGATATATATTCAATAAAATAATTTTCAATTCATTATATCAGTTTTATAGGCATAATATAAGAATAAATCCAATATTAAGCATAAATAACTATGTTTTTCTAAAAGGCTGTTTTCTGCATTTTAAGGGAAGACTTGTTTTGAAAATAACAACTAAATTTTTTATAAATTATATTGGAAAAAATAAATGTATTTTTTTAATCATAATATCAAAATTTACTTTGGGATAGTTTTTTTCTAAGACATTCATATTTTGAAGAATAATGAATAATACTAAATTTTAATTGAAAACTACATGTTCACCAGATCTATTTTTATTCTTAAATTAAAATTTTAATATATTATAAAGTATAAATAGAAAACTTTTACATTAATCAGTAAAATTTCAATCATTGGAATGAATTTCACATTTAAATTAGATATAAATACATTTACATCTTTTGATCTTTTTTGATTAAAAACCTATTATGTCATCTCGTCTGCGAGATTAATTTTAAATTAATTTCATCCAATTATTTGATTATAATTTTTAAAAATGGATTAAACATTTTTAATAACAAAAATTAGTCATTCCAATTATATTAAACCTTTTTTTGACAAAAAATATTTATGAAAGCAGTTAAAATTAATTATAGCGATTAAGGTAAAAACGAGTTTACTTAGTGGTTAAACATTAAAATAAGGGAAAAAATGAGCTAGAAAAACTTCCAAAACCCATTTTTTAGATATATTTTTACCATATCCACACTTGTATCTATATTTTTTATTATTTTAGTAACATGATATAAGTAAAACCATGCAATAGTTTTGACAATTTTATATTTACAGGAATGAAATTTCCCCTGCACTATACAAAGACACTCACTCCCCCACCCTCACTTATTTACACCTTTAAATACAATTTTTATCATCCAAAATCTACCCAATTAAAATTTAAAAATACCTCCTCTCATTGTAGAAGCCTCAAGTTGGGAAGAAATCAATCCAAGCTTGTCCTTTGGAGAAAACCAAAAGAAGTAACCTGGAGAAGAGGTAACTTTCTTCATTGAGAAATTTTATTTTATTTATTTCTCCACTGATTAAATTATTATTATACACTGATTATATAATAAATTAAATATCATAAATATACTATGATGTTGTTATGTTAATTTTTATACTTACACCTACACACAATTCCATCAAATGGGTAACAAAATCACCATTCGTTTGTACGTCAAACTACCACATTGTGAAATGAGGTGGTGCATTTTTCCTTTACCACCTATTATAATTAGGAATCATTATGAAAATTAATAGATGATATATATGATATTTATAATGTATCAATACTTTTGAAATTATTATATAACATATACATTCATGATTTCCATTTCTTGGGAATACCACATCGTTTTTGGACATGTGGACTACCGCATCCTCAAAATGATGTGATACGTTCACATATTAAATGGAATGTATTAAGGATGATTTTAATAAAATTAAATGATATAAATAATGTAAAATTTTGGACCACTGTAGTAGTTGAGTTGTATTTTTTGTCAATGAGTTCAATGAATGTCAATGATTTTTAAAGACACTCTCTTAAGGGTAAGGGAGAATGGACAATCAGACGATCGATGCACTGATCTTGAAAAGTTCGAAGAACTTGTATCATGTGTGATAAAATATTTACAACATTAAAGTAGAATCATTTTAAGGATGAATGAAGTACTTTATATTTGATAATCCAGAAATAAACGAAGAGGAGAAGAATGAGAGGCTTGGACTTTGAGGTGGCCATGCACATATTTTAATATGGAGATGAATTTCACTTAGAAAGTGTATTTTAGGCTTACAAAAAATTGGACAACCATGGAGGCTAGCAGAGGACCTCACCTCAATAAAATGAGGGACCTGAGGGTCAACCACACTTGAGGGAAGCCCTTGAGGCCAGTCCCGCATGAGGCAGTTTTGTGCAAGCTGTGTATAAGACCAAAGGAGTGCGCTCACGGTGATCAACCCGTGCACAGGAATGCATAGTGGGCGCTAGGAGCATGCCCACTGGAGGCATAGGTGGGCGCAGAAGCGCGCTCATAGAGAACTGGTGCGGGGTGGCACCAGAGGGGGGAGAGGAGAATTTTGAGCTGATACTAAGGGGAATTTATTTTTAAACCATGCCTCTCTAGAATTTCTGTTTCGATGTAGGAAAAAATTTTAAAAACACAGATGAACTCTCTGCCATCCATCCAATCCCACATCTCGGTTGATTTTCAGATCAATCCGCAGTGGATGGATGTAATCTCTACTGCTCATCTGATCTAGCGCCCTGCACATTTGAATCTGACCCGTCCGATCCACCCTAAAATTTGAACCAGTCGCACCATCATCTTCAACCTCCACGACTTGCCAACACCGCTCTATCTCATTGTAGATGATGAATTACCATGTCTGAACCACCATTCCTTATTAATTTTACACTATAAGGATCATCAGATCGAACCGAGACCATGCATGCAACTTACGTTGTTCATTCTTGCAGTATCTCGATGAATAATGATTAGCCAAGGGAATGAAGATTCCAATGAAATGTGGATAATAAAAGTGTATATTGAATAGGGAGATTGCATGTAATTTCAATCACATGCATGATATTTCCTCAATATAAATGAATAACCCATGTTGAAAAGGAAACAACCGAGATATGCACATATATTCATCTCTGGTTTGAATGTTTTAAAGAATAGAAGATATCGGTTATTCAATGATTGAATCTCAACAGATTCAGAGGTGAGATTTGAACATTGAATTAGATCTTTCCTATACTATAAAATAAGTTGCACCCAATCTGAGAGATGCTACTACTTCGATATACCTGATATCTCTTGTTTCAAAAAATACATCATCTCCATGTGCATCATTTCGTGAATATAAACTAGGAGTCCTGTGAGCTCTCTGTTCAGTGAAGAAGAGTTTCTACAAGCCTTCGATAGGTGATATGCACCCTCGAATAGCTTTTCTAAGAACCATAACCTAAGAACACCAGATAGGTTTTCTAAAAACCCTTAGTGTGTTTCATGAGGAAGTTCTCATGGGTAACCAACTGGTGCAACCACACCCTTGTTGTACTCTGTGAAGGGAAAGAATTATGATCCTTGTGCACGAAGAAGAACCGTGAATCACACAGACTTCCCAATAGTGAACACCCTCTTATTTTCATATTTATCTGACTGTTTGCACGATTCGAGTTTTGGTGAAGAAGGAGAGTCTATGAAAGGGGCAATACGTGTTCCATGCACCCATGTACATTGTTTAAAGAATCCCAACGCCTTGAAGTAGAATTTTACACAAAGAAATTGTAATAACCATTCAAGATGGAAGAAAAACACACATATTCCCTTATGTGTAGGATGTAAAGGAACTTGAACCAAGTGATAAGTGAAGGGAAGAAGAAGAAGAGGAAGAGAAATAAAGAGGTTGTGTGTGTGCTTAAAAAACCACAACCATTAAGGGTTCTCACACAAGAAGAAGAAGAGGTGAGTGCATGCATGCATGCACATGAATATGGGAAGACACTCAAAAGAATGAACCAATATTTTGTGTGAACATATGTGAAAAATTAGAAGGAATATTTCAACCCTAATTCCATTTGCATGATCACATGCGCACATGAAAAAGAAAAAAATTGATTTTGATGATTCCATGTTAACCAATAATCAATGCCTAAATAATCAAATTGGTGTATGTTATTATATCCAAGAAGATATAAAAAGTTTTTGTGCAGATGGTTGTTGCACTAAGAAGAAGAAAGTTGATGTCTAGTGTAGTAGGTGTCGCAATAGAGAAGAATAGAAATAAAGAAGGAAGAATTTTTTTCCTACTGATTTGAAAGTAATTAAGTGAATAGAACTAATGAAGAACAATATTAGAACCTACCATTTGAATAAGGAAGAAGACTCTCTCTATAGGTAGTATAAATAACTAGCTAAAAGTTTTAAGTTGGACTAGGATATCACCTGTCTAGGGAAGAGGATTGTTTCCCACCCCCCTCCAACGTGTAGGGACTCACACTGGCTAGAAGATTGTTTTCCAAGCCACTCCATTGTAACAACATATTACATTATAGTGGATAATAAATGCACTGGTCATCCCCATGCATGGAAAAGACATAGATACTTGTATTGAGTGGTGAAACTTGTAAAAATATCATGTGCATATTTTTACTGCTTTTTATTATTGCATGCGACAGGGAAAATAGAATAATAGAATAAAGATCCTAACAGGTCAATAGGTATAGGGATAAAATGTTGGAATTGGTTTCAAAAGTCCCAAACATTGATTTTCCCCACTTCTCAGTGTTATGCATATCCCAAACTGGTCCTCTCAATTGTTATCATAGTGATAGGTTCACCTTTGTTGGATTCTCTTAGGGAAGTTATTCTCTTTTGAAGACTTGAGTTTCTTTGCTGTGTTATCAATGAAGTGAAATTTCATTGAAGATTGAGTTATCTATGGGAATAAGGATATATCTACCAAGACCATGATGAATATGAAAATAAAGGAGAAGATAAAGTTGAAAAATAAGCCCCTATTATATAAAGAAGAGGAAGCATATGGTTCTCCATATCTGGCAGACATTGAAGACACACAAAACTTGGAAAGTAATGAGAAGGTGGCTCAAGCCCCCACCAAGAATATGGAAAACCTTCTTACTTAAACTAATCAAGAGGTAGGTGTTATTACATTTGGAAATTATTCTCATGATGAATATTCTTGCAGAAGTGGTGATGATAAGTGTTCAACATCTGAAGAAATATTAGTTGATTGATTAAGAATGATTTCACATGGTATTCTAGAAGAGAGTATATCCTTGGTTTGTAATGTTTTTCAATCCATGTGTGAAAATATCACTCATATGGATGAAGAAATTGATGTTTTGGAGAAATGATTAAAATCAAAAATTGTTGAATGTATAAATCTCTCCAAACAGGTTTGAGCCTTTGATGCAACAAAGAGAGAATTTGAAGTAAGTTTTTCAAATGGGCTCAACGATATTGAAGAAAAAGTGGGAGTTAATAATACCAAAGATAATAAGATCCAGGCACTTGAAGATGAGCTGATAAAGAACAATGATTTCAAGGAGTTATATTTAGAAGAAGACTCCAAGAAGATCAACGAAATTGACTCTTTGTTACAAAACTAATTAAAGATGCATGAAGATGAAGTTGGAAGATTAAAGAAGTATTGTAAAGAGAAGATGACTATGATTAACGATTAGGAAGTCATTATTAATATGAGATATCTAGAATTGGAAGCTGAGTTGACCAATCTTGAGAATACACCTATTGAGTCTCTACATAGGATGAAAACATTTGATTCTATTAATCAATGCTTATCGGATTATTCTACTATCAAAAGACCTCTAAAATTTAAAAAAAAGATCATGGCTTCACTAAATGATCCATCACAAGAAGCTGACAAAGTAAAGGTACCATCCATACCAACTTGTACTAATGTTTCTAAAATTTCCTCTACAAAAAGTGAAGGTTGGAAGAAAAATTATAAACATGTATGGATGAATAAAATTCCGAAGAAACCTACCACCATGTTTAGGGTGGATTGGGGAAAGAGTGTAAAAGATATCTCCCCAAAGAAAGCACAACATACTATGAAGAAGATTCAACAGCATTATAAAAAAGATGGAAAGAAGTCAAGGTTTTTTGGTCAATTTTGGGGCTATAATAGATTTTGGAATTGTGAAATGTATTTTTGGTAAAATCCCTTAAATGTAAAATCATATAGAAATCCCATCTCAAGGGGAAGAAATCCAGAGAAGAAGAAGAAAAATCAACAGATCTAGAAGCATCTTTATACTGCAAACAGATTCCGAATGTTATATAAAATCTGTGATGTATGCAATAGGAGTGGTCATATGAATGGTGAAAGTTCAATTAAATAGGTACCCAAATCTTATAAGAAAAGAAGATCACAGAAGGTGTGTAAGAATGAATAAGCATCCTTGGGAATAAATTAGATGAATAATGTGAAAAAAATTCTCCCAAGAAGATTTCAATAAGGAAAGATGAGAAGTCCTTGGATTCTAAATTCGAGAAGTTTAAGGGTAGTGTATCCAAAAGAACTTCTAAGAAGTATGACATTCAGAAGAATCCATGTAGAATATCAAATATTGATGACTTAGTCTCTAATGATATATTGGTGGTTTGTCAAGAAGATTTGGAAAAAATGAGAAAGGTGAATGAAGCATAATATAAGGCAAGTTTTAAAAACAAAAAGAAGATTCTAAATGAAGGAAAAGAAATTCTGTGATTGAGCTGAAACAAGTCTGGTCATACTATTAGAAGATTCTTTGAATTTACTCAAGCCTAATAAGAATTCCTCAAAAAGATCAATGTTGCACCAGGAGACTCTAGTGGTTGGAATGACCTTGAAGAATGAATATTCACACACAATGATTTGGAAGAAATAGTAAGGTCCACACAATCAGAGTCAACATTGAAGATCAGTTGTGAATGTGTGAGGAATGGAGAATTTGGGTTGAGAAAATCCTCTCAACCTTGTTGTTCACATTGATGGAGAAAGAAGGATAATCTTTATTCCATTAAATATTTGTGTATTTTATTTCTTATTATATTATAGGGAATTGAAGGTCAATCAATCACTCAAGGGGAGAACCTGATAGTCAGTAATAAAAAGTGTTCCCTTGAGGTGGAGACTAGTGAAGATGCCAGAGTTATTATTCTAATTAGTGTGAACCACAATTTATATAAAAATTCAATTACTCTGTTTTTTTTAAAACATTTAATTGGAAAAGGTTTTCCATTTCCCAATCTATCATCCTTTTTTACTCAATGTAAATATTATTTATCAAAGGGGTATTAACTTAATTACTCAATGACATAAAATGAATGGGAGTGTTCCAAGGTAACTTATCCTAGTAGTTGCACTTGAATGTTTTTGATCCATTTGTTAAAGTGAGTGTAAGAGTTTTAGGTTTATTATTTCATATCAAAATTATTATCCTAATCCTATAATGATTGTGGAAATAACTTGAATAAAATAACATGTGTTCATATCTCATGTGGTGTCACGATCAGTGGATAATGGATAACTTTGTTGTGTAAATATAATCCACTTGTTTTCTACACTGAGCATTGCTCAAGTAGACCTAGAGTAAAATTATTGATGGCACATTTATTGAGTAAGTATTGATATCCCTCTATCCATGAACTTTATATTTCTTGTTAATAAGGGGTAGAGAAGTGATATTAAAGATTAAGGGAGATAAATTTGTGAAGACTCGCAACTCACATTGATATATTCATTTAGTAGAAAAAATTTGGGCATTGTCAACAAATACAATGTGGGAGATTGTTGGGACCACTCTAGTAATTGAGTGGTATTTGTAGTCAACGAGGCCAATGAATTTAAATGATGTTTAAAGACACTCTCCTAAGACAAATGGGCAATGGAAAATCAAACTATTCATGCACTGATCTTGAAAAGTTTGAAGAACTTGTATCATGTGTGATACAATGTTTACAAAATTGAAGTATCATCCTTTTAATGGTGAATAAAGTACTTTGGATTTGATAATCCAAAATTAAATGAAGAGGATAAGAATGAGATGCTTGAAATTTGAGGTGTCCATGCATATATTTTAATATGTTCATGCATTTAACATAGAATGTTTTTTGGCTTACAAAAATTTGGCCATCCATAGAGGCCAGCCAAGGACCTCACCTGAAGAACATGCGGTACCCGAGGGTCAACCATGCTTGAAAGAAGCCTATGAGGCTATACTCACATTAGGCAGGGGTTTTCGGACCATGTGTAAGCCCGCAAGAGTGAGTGAAAAGTGATCAACCTGTGTGCAAGGATGCATAATGGGTGCTAGGAGCGCGCCTGCAGGAGGCATGAGTGGGCACATAAGCGTGCCCTTAGAGAACCAGTACAGGGAGGCACCAGAGGGGGAGAGGAAAATTCTGAGCTGATGTTGAGGGGAGTAGATTGATAAAACTCCCCTCTCCTACATTTTCATTTCAATGTGGGACACCATTTTAGAAACACATATGTAATCTCCACCGTCCATCCAATCCCGCATCTCGATCAATCATTCGATCAATCCGTGACAGATGGATGTAATATCTTCCACTCATCTAATCAGTACCCTACACATTTAAATCTGAGCCATCGGATCCTTCTGCAGATTTGAACCAGTCGCGCCATCATCTACAACCTCCAGCTCTTACTAGTGCCTCTGTATCTCACCAGAGATGATGGATGACCACATCCAAATCACCATGCCTTGTTATTTTGACACCATACAGATCATCAGATCGTACTGAGACCATGCATGAAACTTACGTTGTTCATGCATGTAGTATCTCGATGAAGAAGTATTGGATGAGGAAAATAGAGATTCCATGACCTCGTGGATAATTTGAGTACATATTTAAAATCGAGATTGCATGTGATCTCAATCACATGAATGAGATTTCCTCACTATAAATGAGAAACCCGCGTTGAAAAGGAAACAACCAATATATACACATATATTCATTCAATATTTGAATGTTTTAAAGAACCAAAGTTATCAGTTACTCAAATACTTAATCTTAGACAATTCAGAGGTGATATCTTAATGTGGAATTAAATCTTTCATCGCATATAAAAGAAGCCACACCCAAGCTAAGAGATGCTGCTACTCCCACATACCTGAGAGCTCATGTTTGAAAAAATAGAGCATCTCCCTGTGAATAATTCCATAAAAAGAAACCAAGAGTCTCACGAGATCTCTGCTCTATGAAGAAGAGTACCCACAAGCCTTTGATAGGTGCTACACACCCTCAAACATCATTGTGAAGAACCAGCACCTAGGAACACCAAATAGGTTTTCTTAAAACCCTCGATGTGTTTTGTGAGGAAGTTACCATGGGTACACAACCGGTGCAAATACATCCCTGTTGTACTCTATGAAGGGAAAGAATCATTCTCCTTGTTAACAAAAAGGATCGTGAATATCATGGCCTTCCAAATGGTGAACACCCTCCAATTTTCATATTTATCCTACTGTTTGTAGGGTTCGAGTTTTGGTAAAGAATGAGAGTTTAAGAAAGGGGCATTACGTGTTGCATGAACCCATGTGCATTGTTTTAAGAAGCCCAAGGCCTTGAAGACGAAGTTCTCACAAATAAAGGGTAATTCCCATTCAGTTTGGAAGAAAAACACAAACATACACTCATGTTTAGGATGTAAAGTAACTTTAACCAAGTGATAAGTAAAGGGGAGAAAAAGAAGAGGATGAGAAAAAAAGAGGCTGTGTGTGCACTTAAAGAACCATACCCATTAAGGGTTCTCACACAAGAAGAATAAGAGTTGAGTGCATTAATGCAATCACATTCATATGTGAAGACACTTAAAATAAAGAACCAAAAGTTTGTGTGCACATATGTGAGGAAGTAGAAGGGAGAGTTAAACTATAATGTCATATGAATGATCACATGCATACATGAACAAGAAGAAAATAATTGATTCAGATGATTCCAAGTGAACTGATCTTCATTTCCTGAATAATCACATTAGAGTATGTGATTCTATCCAAGAAGAGAGAATAAGTTTTAGTGTAGTTGGTTGTTGCACTAAGAATAACAATGAAGAAGTCTAGTGTAGTTGGTGTTGCACTAGAGAAGAAGAGAAAGAAATAAGGAAGAACTTCTTGCCTACTTCTTTGTAAGTATTCAAGTGAAGGGAAATATAGAAGACCAAGAGTAGAACCTACCTTTTGAAGAAGGAAGAAGACTGTCTCTATAGGAAGTATAAAGAACCAGCTAGAATCTACAAGTTGGACTAGGCTATCACCATTCCAGGGAAGAGGATTGTTTCCCACCACCTCCAAAGTGTAGGGACTCACACTGGCTAGAGGACTGTTTTCCTAGCCACTCCATTGTAACAACATATTACATTATGGCAGAAAATCCATGCATTGGTCATCCCCATGCATAGCAAACACGTAGTTACTCTTATTGACTAGTGAAGCTTGTAAAAATATAGTGTGCATATTTTTACTACTTTCTATTATTTCATGCGATTGGGAAAAAAGAATAAGAGAATCAAGATCCTAATAGGTCAAGAGGTACATGGATAAAAAGTTGGAATTGGTTTTAAAAGTCCCCAAAACTGATTCAGCCCCATCTTAGTGTTATGTATATCCCAAACTGGTCCTCTCATTATTTATAAAATTAATGACATAAGTATCTATCTATACATAAAACATATCATTTTATTATTTCTAGTTCACACACTAAAAAAGTGAGAACATCATTTGTGGACGTGTGGACGACCACCTCCTCAAAGCGTTGTGATTTTTCATTTTTCATCACTACATCACAAGAATGATATATATATATAAGTATATATATAAAAAATAATATGTTATTTTTTATATAATGGTAATTTTGTAAATACAAATGTTTCTTACCTTCTTTCTGTAATGATCATTAAAAAATGGTAATGTTACTCCTGCGTCCATATGACCTACCATTTCAATGATCCAAACATTGGATCATTCTTCATAACCATATTTACTATATGATTTTAAAACTATAATTAATGTAAAAATTTGAAAATTATTTCATGGTAAGTATTAAGGGTATGTTTATAAAATGATCCCATGGACCATGGTCGACCTATCAAAATCAGTTTTGACACAAAAGCCGAATATGTTTAAAATATATGACTTAAACATCATTAATTAAGTAATTTCATATAACATTTTTATAATTGAAATAAATGTAATAATAAACTTTTAAAAGATTCTAAAAAATTAAATAATTAACATTAGTTAATTATTCAAGAATATATATCAGACTTAGGTAAGTGATTTTTTAACTCAATATCCATTCATCGGTTTAATCTTTTATATGATCAGTTATGTTATGAAAAAAACATGTATAAAATGAAATCTGATTGTTTTATAATGTATTTATAATTTTATTTTTTCGATTAAAATTTTTCACACATAACTATTTCAATGATATATTCTCGCTCACATGTGATGATCTTTTTAATGGATTTTCATCTCATTTTTTACATCTATGAGAAAAATGTCATATTCAAACATACTTATTTTGTTGTTGTCTATATAATTACCATTTTGAAATATTATATTATGTATTATTTTATCTTAATGATATTAAAATGTTTCAATTTATTATTATTACTTTTGGGGATACCGATTCATATGTTACCATAGTTTTAAGGAATTTTCATCTAAATTTTTTCATCCGTGAAATAAATATCAAATTCACTACTTATTTTTTGTGTGATGCATATAATTCATATTAATGTATAGTATTATTATTATTATACTTAAATATACGTGGTTTAAAAAATATATTTTTGGATTTATCTTTCTTGGGTTTTACTATTTCAATGTTACCAGAGTAGAATTGGACTTTGTCACAATTTTCCTTCTTTGAGACGTTTGTTATGTTATACACCTATATTATTTTATGAGGTGTATATAATTATCTTCTAATAGGATACATCATTAATACAATTATTTTCATAATTTTATAATTTTCATTTTATTTTATTCCTTTATAAGGATTATGATTCAAATGTTTTGATGTGTTTTGAGACACTTTGAAATGTTTCAATATTATTTTCCTCGTTAATGTTTTAATGATATTTTAAGTGAATTTCTATTCATAAACATAAATAACCCTTGTTGATACTTTTCTTCCTCTATGGAACTTTTGTATAAATATCATCCAAAAAACTTCTCATGATGGATTAATATTATTTCATGTAGATGGCCATGGGACCCATTTCATTCACATGGGTTAATCATGTTTCAATGATATTTTCACAAAACATATTTATTTTCCATTGGTTCATCATGTTTCAAAGAGATTGTTATATAGCATATTTTTTTCCATTGGTTAATCATGATTCAAAAAGACTTTTATAGAACCCATTTATATCACATGGTTTAACCATGTTTCAATAAAATTTTTATAGAACCCATTTTCTTATGGAACCCATTGTTTTACATGGGTTAACCATTTTTTTCCATGTGTTACAGAACTCATTACTTTTACATTGTCTAATCATATTTCAAAGTGATTGTCATTGAAACCATTTATTTTCCATTGGTTAATCATGTTATATTATGATTTTTGTGTAACCATTTTCATTTCCACTTGTTAATAATGTTTAAAAGATATTTTAATTAATCGTATTTCTTTTCCACCGGGTAATAATTTTTCAATGAGATTGTAATTGTACTAATTTAATTTCCATGAATTAATAATTTTTCAAGGATATTTTTAAGGAAATAATTTATTTTCCATGGGTTAATTATGTTTTTAATTGGTTTACTGGTTTTTCCAATTATTTTATAATGAAATTATTTCTTTTATGTGATCTGTTTATGAAATGGTACATAGAAATTTGAAAAATGGTTACTTGATAAACTAATGATGAGTGGTATCATGATAAAACAATGATAAGTGGTTATATGATAGACCAATTATGGGAGGTTCAATCATAATCCAAGGAAGTATGGTTATATATTACACCAATGATTGGTGGGTCCATGATATCCCTCTAATTCATTATATATTTATGCAGAAAGTATAGTTATTCCATTTATAAGATTGAATGCAAGAGTGATGTGAAGAAAATTTCCCATGTATATAAATTTTTTCATTATGCTTGATATAGGTTTATAATGTTTATAATTATCATTACTGATATCACGTGGCTCATTATTATTGATTTCAATGACTTATCCCTTTTCCATGTTTTCATATTTTATGATCTAGGTTTTGATGGGTATTAATTCCTTTATGATTCTTTAATGCACTTTGATTATGCCATTATGACCTTATTCACTCTTATTCACTCATATTCCAATTGATTAAATTTAATTGTTTATGATTATGTCTACCTTTATTGAGCATTTGAGCACACCCATCTTATGTTTTCATTTTCCTAATGTTTTATAGAATAATGTTGAAAGATGTATCTCTATGAAATATTTCACAAGGATTACATTGACGACCAAATGTGAATTAACAAAATATGGGTAAAACGAGAGATGATGTTCAACTTTTTAAGTCATTTTTTATAAGTCCAAGATGATTTAAATTGTTTTTGTATAAGGTTTGACTAATTCCATAAGACTCTAAAACTAAAAGGTCCTCTAGAATATATGTGATCCACGATTTCCTTTTGCGGTTTTCAGGTTTAGATGAAAAATCTAGGTCATAATTAACATCAAAATATTTGGGAATAAAAATTTTTGTATTTCAGCACATGATCCATGATTGTCGGATCTAGGATATTATAGTTGGTATCAAAGGTGGGTTTAGATAAATTTAGAGATTATGATTTTTTCATATGAGGTTGCATAAATATTTATAGATACCTTTATAAGAATATTAGTTTAATTTTGATCATAAGTTACATTTCTTAAATAGCCCAGCAGAGTTTTTTATCTAGGAAAATTTTTTCAGGTTATCAATCATGTTTTAGAGTCATTTTTTTCGTATTGAGGTATTTTTATCACATATTATCAACATGGTGATTTTTTAGGGAGGAGTTATTTTTAAGTATTAAATAAAAAATGGGGAAACCCCATATGATGTGTGAAAACCAATCACTTCTAGTTAAGAAGTTGATATTGAACCCATGACTGAAGGATGACAAAGGTTTAATTCACTACCACTGGCCTACACAATGTATTTGTTAGCATGATTGTTTTAGATATTTTATTTTAGTAATAATAGTGGATTTATCTTGGAAATCTATAGGATCAAATCCTTATAACCTTTGAGTTTTGAACTTAAGATGGAAATGTTTGAAGAATATTAAGGATATTAATTTCTGGAATTATTTGGTTTGAAATTTTGGTATTACAACCAAAAATTGAATATTAATGTATCATGTGAATGTATAAACATTTTTGGAATTATCATATTATTTTATAACAATTGTGATTTTGGTAAATGTATTAGTAAATGTGTAATAGTTTTAATATCACTTTTATGATTATGTTGTCTATAAAATTTTCATTTAGTTATTCAATTTTGAAAAATTAATCTTGAATAATGATCATTTTGAGAAAATTAGGATATTGCGGTGAATGATGAAATTCACTTTTCAAGTAATTATATTTCTTTTTTCTCTTATTAATGATGGTGAAAGAATCCTTCAACATTAGGAAATGGAAATGGAAATAAAATATTATTTTATTACCAACATTTCTAATGATATCAATGGAATTTTCCATGCCTATTTGGCTAGTGGTTTTGTTATAATTGACTTTATATTGACCAATTTCACTATCCCTCTCTATTATTCCACGAGAATTATTTTTTCCTTCTAAATCCATCTTTTAGTTCACCACCAAATGTTTCCCTATGAGGGAACATAAATATTCATAAGCATAGTTAAAATTTATGTTTCCAACATTAAATTTTTATGTGATCATTTATTTATTTCATTTTTATGTTGTAGGTTTAAATAATGAAATTAAAAAATTTCAATCATTGGATAACACAAATTAATTTCAAGGGTGAAATTATTTTATGGGGGTAGGATGTAACATCTCGAGATTTGATGAAATATATTATTTCAAATTAATTTATGTTGTATAATATATTTAATCAGATGAAATACACAGTTTTTCTTATATCATATGAAACCCCATGTTTATCTTGTGTTTCACACAACCTCGATATACTTTTATGACTTATGTTAGACATAAGACCGAGTCTTACCAGACAACAATTTACAATTTATTTTATTATTTGACATGATATTTATCAGCAAGATGTTGGAATGGTGGGAATGAATATTATCAACTAGATTATATATATATTATTTTCACATGTTTATATAATTAATATTTTTCGGACCAATTAATTAGAAATGAAAATAAAAATTAATTGAATATAATGGATTAATTTTTATGGAAAATTATTTTTATTCCATAAAAGTAATTTTATTTTAATAAATTAAATTAATCCCTATAATTGAGATATAATAATAAAATTTATATTTTATATATTAAATAGAATATTTTTAATTTCATCTAATAGGTTTTAAAGTAAATAAATAAGAATAAATCAAATTTTAAGCATATGTAGCTGTATTTTTCTAAAAGGCAGTTTTAATGACTTTTAATGATAGACTAGATGTAAAAATAAATTTTTAACATTTAATAATTTATTTTTAAAAAATTAATGGACTATTTTTAAATTGGAATATAAAAATTTACTTTGGATGATTTTTTGTCATTTTTATAATAATATTGATATTTTGATGAATAATGAATATACAAAATTATAATCAAAAACAATTTTTTCTAAATTATTTTATTTTGTTGAATTATATTTTAATTTTCTTAAAGTATAATTATATCAATTTTAAAAAATAAATCAATTCTTATAATTTTAATCAATTTTTCATTGAAATTTAATATAAAAACATTTCAAACATTTGGAATTTTCCCTTTAGAAACCTGAGGTATCATCCCATCCGTGAGATTAATTTTAAATTAATCTATATCAATTATGTAATTTAAATTTTAGAAAATGTGTTATATATTTTTAATTATAATAATTTATAATTTAAGGTAGTATAATTTTCTTTTTTCTAAAAATACTAATGAAATACATTAAAATTAATTACAACGATTAATGTGAAAATGAATTTACTTAGTGGTTAAATGTTATTATTAAGAGTCAAAATGACTTAGAAACATGTAAAATCCCTATTTTATAGAAATATATTGAACTTATACCTACTTTTTATTGATTGTAGTTCATTATTGGAGGAATATGAAGTATGTAAGATATCCTAATAGTGTTTACCTTTTAATATTTTCAACAATGACACTCTCCCTACACTATAAAAAGGCTCTCACCCCCTAACTTATTCACAATTATAAATAACTTCTGTATCATAAAAAATCTAAAAAAATAGTCTCCTTACATCCATATTCTTATCATATAATCCTTAGCTAGCTAATAAATATTACCAAGGATGTCCTTTGGTGAATACCAAAAGGAGTCACCTGAAGAAGTGATATCATTCCTCAACGAGCACTTTTGTTTTATTTCTATATACAAATAGTAAATTCTTATTATTCCATCATTATATAACAACCTAATTATCCTAAAAATACTTATATGTTTGTTATGTTAATGGTTTTACCTAAATATACACACACTTCTATCAAATGGGTAACGAAATCATTGTTCTCATGTTTGACTAACTACCACCTCGCAAAATAATGTCATTCATTTTTTACTTTACTACCTATTATGGTTGGAAATAATGAAGGAAATATTCTTTTTATATGATATATATTATATGTATAATTTCATCCAACTTATTTAATTTTTATATAACTCATACCATCATTCTTTGTATTTTTCAGGAATACGATAACAACGTTTGAGGACATGTGGACAACTGCCACCTCAATGTGATGTGATATGTTCACACTTTTTATGTAGTTTATTAAGGATGGGTTCAATAAAAATATATGACATAAATGAATAATTAATTATATTAATGAAATAATTATCTATCTGTACATATATCATATTATTTTATTCTTTCTATTTCACACACTAAAAAGTTATTACATCATTCGTAGACGTGTGGAATACTGTAACCTCGAAGCGATGTGATTATTACTTTTTCAACACAACATAAAAATAATGAAATATATATAATTATATAAAATCAAATAATTTGGGATTTATGATATAATTTTAGTTTGTTAAATAATAACATTGAATAACTTTTTTTCTAATGTTCGTGGAAAAATTCGAATGTTACTCATACATACGTACGACCTACCATTTATATAACTATAACATTGGTTCATTTTTCATAACCACTTTTACTATATGTTTTTTAATGTATAATGGATGTTAAAATGTGATAATTTTTCATGGTTATTATTCTGTTGGTGTTTATATAATGACCTCATGGACCATAGTTGACCTATCAATGTCGGTTTTGACACATTATATGACTATGGTCAAAACATACAATTTAAAATTTATTGATTAGTTGATTGTATATGACATGTTTAAAAGTTAAATAAAAGTAATATTAGACCTATAAAATTTAATTATGACATTAAATAACTAAAAAAACGTTATACTTTAAAAATATAGAGGGAAATCCTCACAAATCAGACTCAATGTAAGGCCTTTCATAACTCAATTTCTATTCATCGGGTTAAAATTATAAGTAATTGGTTATTTTATGAAAATAATATGTGTGAAATGATATATTAATATTTTATATTTCATTTAAACTATTAATGCATGTATTTATATTTTTCACGCATTACTATTTCATTGATTTATTCTCTCTCTAATTATATGATCTTTGTAAGATATTTTCAAATCACTTTTTATATATGTGAGATGAAATTAATATTCACAACATAATTATTTTGGATAGTGTATCTAATTTACATTTGGTATGTTATATTATTATTTATTTTATCTTCAAGGTATATAAAATTTTCAATTTAAGACAATTAGAATTGGGACTTCAGATTTAGATATTACGCCCATTGTAAGGGATTTTCATATCAAATTTTAATTCTTTGAGATAAATATAATATTCAAGAATTATTTTTTGTTGTGTGGTGTAAATACATACCATGAATTTAGTTTATGATTATTGTACTTAGATTTATGTGGGATTATATATCCATTTTAGTATCTTTATCTTGTGGGGTTTATGGTTTCAAAGTTACCAAAGTGGAAACGAATTGTTTTTCACAATTTCCCTTCTATGAGATGTTTCTTAGGTTATACACCAATATTATTTTATGATGTTTATATAATTATCCATTGATTTGATGTATCATGAATCTCATTATTCTCACAATATTATAAGTATGATTTAATGTTTCTCCTTTATGAGGCTTATGATTCAAATTTTTCAAAGTGGTTTGGGTCACTTTGTAATTTTATTATATGATTTTCCTCATGAAGGTTTTAATGATAATTTGATGGAATTTCCATTCACCAAATTCAAAAAAACATTTTAATTACATATCCCCCACTGTGTATATTTTTAATAAATACCATCTGCATTCATTCTAATTATCGATTAATATTGTTTCAAATAGATTATCATGAAACCCATTTATTTTCATTGGGTTGATCATGTTTCGAAGATATTATCATGGAACCAATTTATTTTCTAGGGTTTAATAATTTTTCAAATATATTTTCGTATAACCCTGTTCTTTTACATGGTTTAATCTTGTTTCAAAGAGATTCTTATGGATCCCATTTATTTTCTAAGGGTTAATCATGATTCAAGAGATTTTTTATGGAACCCATTTCTTTTCCATGGGTTAATCATGTTTCAATGATATTTTTATATAAACCCATTATTGGTTAATAAGGTTTCAAATATATTTTTATTGAACTCATTTACTTTTCATGGTTTAATCAATTTCTAAATAAATTTTTATGGAACTCGTTTCTTTTCAAGGGGTTAATCATGTGTCAAAGAAATTTTAATTGAACCCATTTCTTTTCCGCAGGAAAATCATGTTTTAAGGAGATTTTTATTGAAACAATATATTTATCCATGGTTTATTCATGTTTAAAATATATTTTTGTTGAAATTATTAATTTTCCATGAGTTAATAATATTATTAATGGGGTTATTGTTTGTACTAATAGTTTTTTTGATTAAATGATATATTTTATGTGTGACGATTTTACAATGGTACATAGACATTTTATAGGTGGTTAAATGATAATGTAATGAAGGATGGTTTAATGATAACCTAATTATGTGTGGTTATGTGATAACCCAATTATGGGTGGTTCTGTGATAAAATAAGGTTGGGTGGATACATGATAAATTAATGATGGATGGGTCCTTGATATCCCTACAATGTATTGGGTTGGGAATTTGACCATATGGTTAATCCATTTTTAAGAGTGAATGTAAGAGTAATGTAAATATGATTTCCAATGTACATACATGCTTTATTTATGATTTTTATTCGTTTAAAATGTTTCTAATGATCGATATTGATATCACATGGCTCATTATTACTAATTCTCATGAATTTTTCCTTTATCATGCTTTTATATTTAATGTTTCATATTTTGATGGGTACGATTTCCTTTATGATTGTCTCATGCACTTTTCTTATGTCATTTTATACATATTCACTCTTATTCTCATTGATGACATTAATTTGTTATTGATTATGTTTACACTTATTGATAATATGTTGTGACTCTTCTTTATGTTTCCTTTTCCCTAAGTCTTAAATAATGATGTTTAATGATTTATTTTTATAAAATATTCTCCAAGGATGATATTGATGATATTATGTTAAGAAATAAATTTTTTTTAAAATAGTAGATGATATTAAACATCATGAACCAATTATTTATGAGTCCATGTTGATATGAATTGTTTATGTAATGGTTTTTCATATTTCTATAAAACTCTTAATCTAGAAGGTCCTCTAAATGTATGTGATCCTAGTTTTCTATTTTAAGTTGTATGGTTTAGATGAAGAATTTGGGTTATAATTATGGGAATCAAATATGGGAATTCAATATTATAGATTTTAGATTAAGAAACATGAGTGTGGGTTCTAGGTTGTTATTGTTCACCCATGATCATAATGAGTAGTGGGTTCCCTACACTATCAATGGGTTAATATCCACATATTGGAAAATGTGTGGGACCTCCATTTATAGAGGATTGTGTTCTTGAGTATAAGAGGTGTTATTATTTCATCCATGATAGTCATCAATCCCTTATATATATTTATTCCATGACTACCATCTATAAGTGATATGTTCTTAATGGGAGGGTAGGTTATCCCTTGACCTTCAGGCATGGGTTCTATAGTCCCTAGGTCCGGATGAGGTTTCTTCCCCTACATTATAATGAATTTTACAAACCCATGATATAGATAATGGGTCCTCATATTTTATAGGCATTATGTGGTGATGATTCACCACTTTTGAGTTCTATATCCCCTTAGCTAGTTTATGCACACATGTCAAGGCATGGTTACTTCACCATCGATAGTGATCGATGTGGTTTAATCATGGCTTAATTTTTAGTTATAATATCTTGATCAACATAATTATTTAATTTTATCTATGGTTCATGTTTGGGTATCATAGAATACTCTTTATTAAAGAGTGTGGTGTATTGTGAATTCGATTTATGGCATGAGATCCATATCGAGATGGGTGATCCTATAATATATTTGGGGAATCTTTTTTATTGATATCCTGTCTCATGGTTAGTAAGGTGGATTAAATATGATGATCTATAGGATGCTTGTCCCTTATAAAGGAAATATATTGATATACCAAGAATGAAATGAAATGATAAAGGAGAGGTACGTCATTATTTTTTAGTTTGTATGGTTATGTTCATTATCACCCATAAATGTTTTTTCTTAATCTTCATTTTTCAATTTTCGAGTCAAATATCCCCATAGGGCCTCTAGACCCATCTAGTATGGCCGATGGTGTCTCTAAGAGGGGGGGGGTGAAATTTTTTCATTATTTCTTCTAGAGATGGTAAAAAATATTGGAAAATATTTCCCTCAGAAAATGGGTATATCAATATGAGACCCAATAACATTACCAAGGTGATGGGTGGTTACCCCTGGATATTTTTAGATAGGTTATATAATTGTTAGTTGTCATGAGATTAAGTGATCAAATTACAACCCACTTTTTTATGAATTGAATCTAACTTGTGACTAAGACTAATTCTCAAAGCTTTCACTCAATCCCTTCATGGGTTGGAGAGTTTTTATTTATATGCTACTGTTTTCAGAGGTGAAAACATATAGTTGTGTGATAAGGAATTGTCCCTTCATCCATGTTGATGTTCCCAATTTGAACGAGGAACTGGTCACTAAATCCAAGGTTATGTATTAATTAAACAGTTTCAATGAGAAAATGTAGATCATAAGTTATGTTAAGGGATTTCATTAATCATTGAATGATTCCAGATGTGTAAATTCACTATTATTTCATTGTAATTGTGATTTTATAGGATTAGGAAGAGACACATTGTACATCACATGTTGGATGTCACGAGTACTAGTCTCACTAGTCATCAATCATCTTGTATTTTTTTCCTCAAAGGTGTTTTGGAGAGTATTCATAGTAAAGAGTTTTGGTGAACTCTCAGAGGATGTGGGTTTTATATCCTTTTTTATTGGTTTGTTTATGGGTGTTTGAAGGAAAGTGGGTGTTGGTTTTGGGATAAATAGTTGACAGATCATTTCATCTACAATGGATTGGGACCTAACAGAGGTCATTAGTGTCGATAGGGTATCCATATTTTCATTAATTGGGTATGGATGATGAATATAATATTCTCTTAATGTAGTAAAATGTTTCGTGTTGACTTTTGTGGATAGATGTTATTTTTTATGAGCAGTGGTTGGATCTAACGGTGTGGCGTCACACACTTGTTGACAATCTTGAGAGGAGATATTAAAGTGATTTGAATATCTTCGAAAGAAAGTCTTGGGTCTGTACCATTTTAATGTGAGAAGTATAAACCCCACAAAAAATTATTTTGTGAATAAAACATACCCAATTGATAACTTTGATTTATGGATTTGATACATGTTGGGACCGATAGTAGTCCCACTATATAAGAATAAAGGGGGTTGGTGGGAATCCTTTGTGATTTTTCACAAGGTGAGTAACATAAAATTTTGTAGTTTCCCCTGTAAGGGGTTGAGGTTCTTTTAAATTGATGAAATAGAATCTCAAATATAATTTCCCTAATCAAAGAAAAGGAAATTTATTTATTCTTTAGTAGAATTTATTTAGTATCCCTACATGATATGGGAATCCAAATATGTGGGAGCCCATATGGTAGTGTTCTTGTTTTATATATGTGGTTAACTTATATTCTTCTCAAAGATATACTAAGGTTATTCCATTTTTTGCGGTTGAACAACCTTAGTTTGTGAGAATTTAATGATTCAGGTATTTACTATGATAAATATTTAGAATGTTTTATAGCATTAGATCCATGATGTTTTTTAAGGTTAAAAATACCATTTTCACTTAGATAATTACCATATATTTTTTAACAATTTGATTGAAACTAGGATGTATCATTTACCCTAGGGAACCACCTTGGAGCGTGACTGAGCTACATAGTTTCATGGGGTGGGATAGATACTATCGGAGGTTCGTGGTTGACTTTTATAGAGTATCATCACCCTTATTGGATTTGAAAAAGAAGGGACAAACCTTCACATGGATAGAGAAGTGCCAACAAATTTTTAAGGAGCTAAGGAGGATATTGATGAGTTCCCCCATCTTGAGACTACCAGAAGAGGGAGTTGGGACTGTGGTATTCTGTGATGCATCAGGGATCAGACTGGGTTGTGTCTTGATGTAGGATCAAGTAGTTATTGCCTATGGCACATGATAGTTGAGGCATCATGATCAAAACAACATTACCCATGACCTAGAGTTAGTAGTAGTGGATTTACCTTGAAGATGTGGTGATACTACATGATGGTTGAACGAATTACCATATACATTGACCATTATAATCTCAGGTATATATTTTCATAGAAGAACCTGAACTTGAGAAATTGGTGATGGCCGAAGTTACTCCAGGTCTACGACATTGAGAGAGTCTATACTCTTGGGAAGGGGAACCTGGTGGCAGATGCGCTTAGTAAGAGGTTTGCTCTATAGCTGCTGAGTGAAGTGACAAAGAAGATGGCCACAATACAGATATACTTCGTGGATGATGATGGAGTATCTTACCTTCAGTCAATGAAAATCACTCCCCCACTCTTAAAATTAGTTAGGGAGGCACAACTTGTGGATGTTGACTAGGAGGACCGATGTGCACAATTATCCTCAGGACAGGCTCCTGATAGATTTTCAATAGGTGGGGAGTATGTCATATTTTTTAGAGGAAGCACCATAGTATCGGTAATATTGCCGGATGATTTGTTAAGGGAGTTCCATAAATCTTCTTTGGTGGTACATCCTTTTGTAGTGAAGATGTATCAGGATGTCCAAACTCAGTACTGGTGGATAGGGATGAAGAAAGAAGTGGCATAGTTCATTTCACGATGCCACACTTTTCATCAAGTTAAGGATAAACATCTGTTTTAAGTAGGATTTCCCCATCCAATTGATGCATTAGAGTTGAAATGGGATGGCATCATGATGGTCGTTATGATGGGATTACCATGCACATCCAAGGGCCATGATTCTATCTGGGTGATCATTGAACGACTCACCAAGTAGGCTTATTTCCTACGCATCCGGGAGTAGGGATAGGTAGAGGGAGAGGGACACCTGTATGTCCAATAGATATTGTGGATACATGGGGTAACTTCAATGATCATCTCAGACCGTAATACCCAATTTACATCCTGGTTGAGGAAGATATTGTAGGAGGTGTTTGGGGCTCATCTTTGCTTGAGCACATCCTTTCAGCCTTAGACAGATGGTCAGATGGAGTGGACCATGAAGACCTTGGAGAACATGCTTAATGCTTCCATAATTGATTTTGGTTTTAGTTGGAAGGGCACCTACCACTAGTGGAGTTTTAATACGACAAACAATATCATGCCACCATTGTCAAGGAACCTTTTTAGACCTTGTATGGATGGCCTTACAGATCACCTCTATGATAGAAAGACCCAGGGGAGTCAAAACTCATGGGTCTTGAGTTGGTATGGGTTACTACTGAGAAGGTTCAGAACATCCAGGAATGGATGAGGACTGCACAGAGCAGATAAAAATCTTATGCGTACATTATACAAAGACCCTTGTAGTTCAAGGAGGGAGACCATGTTTTCCTTTGGCTCTCACACTGACGGGGATTGCATAGATTTGTATAAGGTAGAAAGTTATCCCTCAGGTTCATCAAATCATTCTAGATTCGGAGCATAGTTGGCAAGGTGGAATACCACCTAGCTCTCCCCCACAGATTCATTGTGTGCATGATGTTTTCCACTTATCATAGTTCAGGAGGTACATGCATGATCCATTACACGTCGTCTACTATGGTGAGCTGGACATTGATGATGGGGATATGTTTGTGGAGTTTCTAGTAGAGATAGAGAATCAACAGGAGTGGGTCCATTGTGGATGGCCAATTCCTCAAGTGAATGTTCGGTGGTGGAAAGGGAATCTTCTGGAGATCACATGGGAGCGGGGGGTTTATATTCATGCTCAATACCCCGATTTTTTTGTTTATCCTTGTTTTAGCTATCGAGGATGTGAATCCCCAAAGGGGGGAGTAATGTCATGTCCTAGAAATTTTTTGTTAATTTTTTTTAAATTATATGGAATTATTTCGGGACTAGACACTTTGAAGGCACTTGATTCTGAGGCCCAGTGAGCCCAGAATATAATTTCAATATTTTTAATGTTTATTTAATTAAATGTGTGATAATGTTTTTCTAGATTTTAAGATGGCGATTAGATAAAAAATACAAGGGAACCGTTGAATATAGAATGTTTGGATTCACCTATACTGGACCTAACATCGACCAGCAAAGGTCCATCAAAAAAGTTAATTTTCAGACTTTTCGGAAAAAATAAAATAACTTGAAATGTTATTTTATTTGTTTTTTCCTACCATTGGAAGGTGGCACAGTGGCACTACAGTGTTGCGACAAATCTAAAATGAGTTTCATTAAATGAATCTCATTAATGACTCATAAACGTGCAACATAATGACAAATAATATGTAGTGTAACAGATATGATGTTTCATAAATAAAATAGTCTTACGACACGAGGACATAACATAGAAGAAACACTATGACGTGTTTTCGATTAATGGTTTAACGCATTGGAGAATGGAGGATAAATTGGTGGTATTTCTATGACAAACCTACTATGAAAATTCTCTCCAATAATTAATGAAAAGTGCTGGAAAATCGCCAGTGACTTTGACTCACCTCGAAGAATGGAACTAGAAAGTGAAATATTCCAATTGAACTTGAAACCCCATATATGAACTACTTCAATGAAAAACACATTTTATGTAGTGTTTTTTTGTTTTAGGTTTCCCCTTCATTATTATAAACGAATAACATGGATCGAACCACCAATAGGTGGATCTGTGGATTGCTCGTTCTTTCGATATGACACTTTTATTGGGGGTTTTTACTGGGATTATTTGATTAATTGTGATATAACTTCAATTATATATCACATGTTTTTAAACCTCTAACGCAGAAGGTGCATGCCAACACAAACATGGCCCGAGCCACTTCACCTTGAGAGTTTTGTGAATTATTTGCGACGAAATATTCAAAGTGGGGACAAGGATGATTAAAGAAATCGCAGGTAATATGGCATCCCCTGGAGGCCATAGGTACAAGAAATTTGAAGAAAAGATCATCGGAGTGGACCTGGTGGTCTGCGGAAGAACCTGCCAAAGTGTTGGAATATGGTGGGTGGAATAAAAGATAGAGTGGTGAATTCTACCTATACCTAGTAGATTGGTATGATAAAACAAGTCCAATAAACCCATATTGGGAAAAGTATATGGTTGAAGTCATAAAAGATAGAGTGGTGGTATCCCCCTATACCAGGCTGATTGAAAAAAGAACTCCTAATCATGAGTTGTCAATTTAAAATAATTATTAACTATTTTAACAATACTTTTTAAAAGTAATTATTGGAGTTATTGGGTACTTAGTACAACATAAATGGTTACCTAATGGTTTTATAAGGAATTAATTCCACTTTTTCCAATTCATTAAGTACCAACGGTCGGGAAATTTGGTGAGCAATGCACAAAAAACCAAATATTTTAAAGTGTAGTTGAATAAATTTTATTTCTCTTAGGAAAAATCCTGAAAAATAACCATATGTGAAATGTAATAAAAATATATAAAAAATATTAATAATTGAAACCAATGATTTTAAATGTGGAAACCCCTAACATGGGGAAAACAATATATCACTGTATAAAGATATGAATCCATTAAAATGGATATTAAATAGTAGGTACTCCCAAAAATATATACTATCCCTAGAAAATAGCTCTCTAATGTTGTAAAAAATTCAAATGATTAAATGTTTTAGGAATAAAATCTAATCTATAAAGTTAAATAAAATAATAAATATATTTATATGGATCTAAATTCCACCATCTTAAAATTTGGTAAGGGAAAATAAAAAATCAGATTAAAAATGATTTCCAATTGAAACAGATCAAAATTTTGAATAATTAACCAATTTCTAGAGGTCAATCCTACAAAATATGAAAATGGATATAATATCTTGTTAAATGTATTCACACCAAAAAACATGCGAACTAAAAGGATATAGAAAAAATAATTTTTCATGAAAAATTTGTCTGCAACCAAAAAAATGTATCATACTCATCCAATTTGATTTCATTAAAAACTTCTTATAGGGTCCACGTTAGAGGAGGACCCTCAATAATATTCCCCTCTTATTAAACTGGGGATCACCTTTAACCATGTGATATGATTGCAAGTATAAAATTTTCATCATGAAAAAATCTTGGTGTTAACATATATTTACGATTATTATCCATGTAAATCTTCTTGAGATCTAGTTATCTATAATCAAAGAATTCATGTATCGAAAGATGATTAATGTTAATATTTTTGATCATCCATTAAAAGCGGGATAATTTCCAAAACATGTAACACCATGACTATTGAAAATAAAACTTTCCATGTAAAAATTAATATTTTGAAAAAAATTCTTCAGCCTGAAAAATATTTTCATGCTCATATGACTACCATTAACTCAAACCAAATTGTAGAAAAAGCAAGAAATATCTATAATCTAGTCTACCAAGACACATATCCCAAGATAAATTGAATCAAATATCATGATGTTTACTTTTATAATTTCATACATACTTTCATATTTAAATCTTTAAATCCATAAGGAATTTGTTTCCCACTTCCAAAACATAATATCCTATGAAAAGTACCACACTGTTATCGAAAAATATACTTCAATTATCTTTAATGTTCTATACCTATATTTAATAGAAAATGATTGACCAAATAAATCAAATGATCTATACTATTTATATTGTAAAAAATTTCATTCATCTAATGACCAATAATTGATGAATATTATATGAAATGAATATAAACTCTCTCCCCATTAATAACTGCTCGCTGACTTAAACTGAACATAAATTGTGAAACAAGAGGATTACCAACAACTTTGGATAATTCCATAGAAACTATAAAAAGAACATTCTCAGTGACTATCTTTTTAAATGACTAAAATTTATAGGAATTTATTTCTTGTGGGTGAATTAGGTAATGAATTTTTATTTCAAGCACCAAACCATTCATCAAAAAAGACCAATAAAGATCCTTCTATAATCTATCAGTTATAGAAACTATATTTCTTACCATAAGAATATGGTCAACATAAATCCACAATATAATAATGATATCATTATAAAATATATGAATAAAATGAAAATGATCAAAATAGGTATTGATAAATCATTGATTTAATATTATAGAATCGAAATTTTTATACACAACCTCAGAGATTATTTAAACTATATAAACTCTTCTTTAACGAATGTATATTATTCTCATTATCTATTTCAATAAAAAAAATTGGATTCTATATATAAATATTCACTTATAAATCACTATGGAGGAAATATTTCTTCCCACCTATCTTCTAAATATGTATATCCATGTTTTAAGCCAATATAAGAAGAACCTAAAAGGAAAAACTTTTGAATGTAGGTGATAATTTGTTTTTTCAAAATAAAAACCATTATTTACAATGATGCCTTTAAAAAATAACAATTCCTTTCTCCACATAAATTTGTCTCATGAGACCTACTTATGCACCGATGAGATATAGCAGGTTCCACCCATCACATACTATGTCTAATACATAACTCATATGAAAAGTTTGAAACAAAACATAATAATTCATATTAAAACTAGCATAAAAAATGTCAATAATTTTTCCATAAACCATGAATGGTATAAAAATAAAACATTAATATTCAAACATTTCACAAAAAAAAACAATACAATATGTAATATTTTTATAATAATAAATCAACTTCAAACAAGTTTAAAATCCATCAAAAGATGTTGACATAGATGAAATTAAAACTATTTGAAAGAAATAACTTTTTCTATTTTGAAACCATTTAAGAGACACATAATTATAATAGAAATAATTTATTTTGAAAATATTAATATAATCTTGTAAGGGAAGCTTTGATGATGTTATAATGGCGTAAAATAACCGTACCCGCCGTATAATTTAAAAAAACATTCTTACCTTAATTTTGTCGAAAAGTTCATAAAGTACCTTGTTTGGAAAATGATGGAAAGATTATTTTAAAAACATATATGTTCAAATAAGGGTATAAATGAATTTAACCCATATTCTAGTAAATATTAAAAAAAAATTTAAATACAATTTTAAGAAAACATGGATGTGGATGATAAAGGGGTCCCAGTAGATAATTATGTAAAAACAACCTCAGATAATAAAGATATTGTGGAATTAATTCCTACCTTGTTATTTTCCTTGGTTGAGGGTAAGTTAAACTTATGTATAATATTTAAATAATTGTTATTAAATTATAAAATAACTATATACATTAATATGATATCATATATGATCCTCTAATATTTCTTTGTTACTATTATTTCAGTAGTATCATCATTTCGGGTGTTAACTGATTCGTTTTACTTTATATTCTTAGTTACGTAAGACATGTTTGTTATGGATATGATGAATTTTATTCATATATAAAATGATATTATGTTCATGAACATTATTTTTAGTCATCAAATGAAAGTTATTATTTAATGGTTATGATGTGGAAATGAATCTCATCGCGTTCGTGGAGACGTTTATCCGTACGTACACATGAGCGAAAATATCATATTATTAATGGAAGAATCATATGTAATTTGATGGTATATCATATATAAATAATCATTAAAATGTTATATTTATTTTTTACAATTGTTATACTTATTATTATACCCATCCAAATAATGATGTTTTTGAATAACAAACTACACCACGACGTGGAGACGACAAGTCATACGCACACATGTATGGTGACTTTTTCATTTATAGGATGAATAGAATAAATAATACGGTTTTACCATATTTATAACAAAATAAAAATATTTATAAGGTACTGGATTTATTATTTTGTTATGGAAACAAAAAAGAAAGAAGAAGTGGAAGAAGAAAATAACTTGAAAGAGGTAATGAAATATTTTCCTCCTCTTCAATTTCATTCTTTTTGATTTGACCAAATGGGATTCTTAGGCTGTCTTTATAACCAAAGGAAGGACTATAGGATGAAGGGAGGAATGTTTGGGGGATATTCTTTCAGAGGTTTTCCGATCCAAAAGGGCTGGGAGGTGTGATTTTGAGAGAAGGGGAAGTGGCCTTTTATAAGAGAGGTGAGGGTCACTTTAGGAAACATTTGGAATATTATTTTATAATAAAATTATTTTCGATTTATAATGGCTCAAAAATGATTTAAATAGAGTATGCGGTAGGTATGGGTCGAGAAAATATCATAAAATAGGTTTTAGACAGGTTTAAGTCACCATATTAACATTATCTTTTGGATTTAACTCTTAGGTAAATAGTTTGACATTTATCATTTTTATTTGTATTTATTTATTATATGGTTAATAAAATTACAATAAACTACCAATAGAACCCCAAGTGGTTAATTATTAATATATATAACCTTTACTAATTCTTTTGGTTTAACCTTAGATTTTTATGAATATTATATTAATTAACATTATAGTATTTGTTTTAAAAACTCAATTATGTCAATTTTGACACTATTTAGTATTTGATATTTTTGATATCCATTAAAACATTATAAATTCAAATAAAATTTATTTAAACAAATATAAAATGTCATATTAACCTATAAAATTAGTTTAATTTATCATAAGTCTCAATTTACATTTATTTGGATATTTATATTATCAATTATTTTAATATTTCATTAATAAGGTAACTACTGCATCATCATTGTGTCATAAATAAATTATATTATTTAATGTCTAAAAATTATAAATAAAATACCATTATATAGGAAATATATTTATCTTCTTAATTAATATTTATAGTCGAATTTAAATTGTCTTTAACCCTATATTAAAAATGGTTTATTTATTAAACTTTGAATTTAACTCATTTAACTCTTATTTAAATAATATAATAATAAATGTCCTAATCTAATGAAAGTAGACCAAAGGGGGTCATATTTTATTCCTATGGTTGTTTTTGGTTGAATTACACTTATCCAATATAATTAGGACATGTGTTAGGGTAATTATGATATCATTTTCTCCTTAATTAACATATTTACATTTAAACATGATAAATAAAAGTCAAAAGTTACTATTAACCAAAAATTATTTTCAACTTATTGAACCACATTTTTCTTATTGATATTAACCTTATCTCTCAGATTTTTGAAATTAAACTCATAGAAGTGGTATAATTAAGTTTTATGAAAAATTTTAAATGCTCCTTGGAGGTGGAAAAAATACGGTAAAAAGTTTAATAAAAATTTTATATATCTAAACTTATTATAAAAAGACTAAAATGAATTTAATTGAACTTATATATTTATTATATATCTAGTTTTTCCTAAAATAAATTTAAATAAAATTAATAATTATTTAAATAAATAGTCAATTTTAACCAATAACACAGTGTTTTTAACTATTCATAAAAAAATTGATGGTTTTCAGAAAAATACCAAAAAATCACTCTAATCTAATTTCAATATTACGAATTCAAAAATGAAGTCCATTTTGAAAAAAAATTTATAAAATTCTAAAAATTGGGTATTAATATTCATAACGTCTAGTTTGATTGGTGGTGGTGTGTTAGAATCTTGAAGTTGCGTATAATGCTAGCTATTGTATTATTTAATGGGAAACAAACCATGGAAACTTGTGGTGTTACAAATGTTTTGTCTCACCATCCAACTAGGATGTTTCATCTCTTGGCACATTAATGAAACCCCTGAAATAAAAAAAACAACATTTTCATATTTGATATATTTTCCATTCAAAAACCTTTTACTATTTTCTTCCTAAAAAATAGTGATAAGTGATGAGTTGATAACATAGACTATAGGAAATAAATCCTCATCCAATAAATGTTTTGGAAACAATAATTCAAAATGTAGAAACCAAACACTTTATATCAATGTCTTGTTCATTTTCATATCTACACCATTTAGATAAGTATTCTTTGGAGGCATCTATAGGTGTGGAATTACTTTCTACATAAAATACCCTTCAAAAGGACCAAAATAATGAAACATATTATTAAGAAGAAAATATTTGAATTTCATTCATATTTCCCTCTAAATAGAAACCTAAAATATCATAGAACAACCGATCACCGACATTTTCACACACACACTCACATGCACACGCACACACACAAATATATATATTGATAGAGGTCATTAAAAAAATCAAAAAATAAATTCATCCACTAAAAGCCTTAGAAATCAAAGGACTAAAACTATAAAAATGTAAAAATCATGTATCTGGGAAATTCAATATAATGGATGACTATTGAAACTAACCATACACTATTTTAGTGATATATACAGATCACATGTTTCTAATTTGAAACCCCTTATATATTATATAAAAATTCATGGCGAGATCACTAAGTCCATTCTCATGAATGTGGCCAATAATAATAAGAAATAATTTGGTATAAATAACACACTTAATAGTACATATTGTATTAAAAGGAATAGAAACACTGAACTAGTAAAATCCTAACATCTTATTTCCTTATGATACTATCAAGGAACCCTTAAAAATAATCAAAATTACATTTTAAAAATAACAAATTAAACTATAATATTCAGTAACATCTTTAGAAATTTGATTTATTCAATGTATAAAAGAATTTTAATAGTTAATCAAAAATACCTTTCTGTCACTATTGGTCTCTAAGAAAATAGTCATCATACTTACAGTGCCTACATAAAAACAATTTTCCATGTTTAAATTATCCAAATTACATGGGATATAATATATATAAAACTTCATTTATTATTTTACATAAAGTTAGGATTTACATTAAACATACTAGCATTAATCATTATAATAAATAATAAATGTAATCATAAAAAATAATTAGATCACATATGGAGTAGCAGTTACACGATCATAACCATCACTATTTTTATGATTATTTTTTTCTATTATGTTTTAACCCTTCATTTAATAGAATAATTTATTAACATTCCCTTATAACAATAATGAATCTAAAATAGATGTTTCCTTATTCTATATTTTCTTTGTCCCATTATTTCATCTCATATACTCTATCTATAAATCATTTCCTAACTAATCACCCAGTTCACTATAACCAAAATATCTAATGAAGATCCTTCTATACTATATCTCCTTACAAAAGAAAATTTCCTCACACTATTATGAGAAAAAAGTTAATGTAACACATAAATTCTACCATGAATTTGTTAAAATATTATATAACCAAAGCACCCAAAACAAATCCTTAAAATTAATATCCAATCTAGAAAATTGATTAATACATCATAAAAATTGAAATAAATAACCAAAAGTTTGTATACCTTATTAGTACATCATTATCATCCCCTTTTAGAAGGAAATAATTTAATATTTATTGTCATCAAAGAATAAGTTATGTTGAAATTCTCTCCAAAAAGGTTTATCAGGAGATATGTTAATAATTTATTTTCTCATACTGCCCTGAACAATTTAAAAATGATACCATAGGACACATCATTCGAAAAATCCAATTATTCATTGGACTTTCCTACATGGTTCTATATAATAAACTCTATATTGAGGGTGGATTAAGCTTTGATGATGATGTTACATAGGGGTGGATACTAACTCCTTTTGTCTGACTAAAAAAATAACTCATAAGTATGAGTAATTAAATTTAAATATTTATTGACTCTTTGTACCATCCTTTTGATATGTAATATAGAATTTATTTAGTACCTGGTATATTCTCAATGGGTACCCGATAGCTATTCGTAGACTTACATTCCCATTTTTCACCTTACTAAGTACTCAATACAGGTCAACTAATTACCAAATAGTATCTTTCATAGTTTCACAACACCAATAGATCACACCATTTCCTTAATAAACCCCCTATCATGTTATTTGTGATACTTAAAGTCATCAGTAGAAATTGAATCTCTTCTATTTCATGGAATAAGACTCCAAAAATCCAACAAATGATTAATAAAATTATAAAATCATACCCCAATCAATTTTTCAATTTTAGGAATTCCTCTCAAATCCAAAAAATATATAAAACATATCTCTATATCCCACAAATTTTTATCTTCATTTAATTCAACTAACTCCAGGTGACTCGAGTCATTACAAAATCCACACTATGTAATTTAACATTCACTAGAAGGATCCCCATTCATCCCTAATACTAAATTGATTATTGATATTAAATATTTAATTCCATTACCAATCTTTTACTGGTCATGGTCGGCGTAATACACTACTACTAAAATATACATTAATAATGGATATGAAGCCATAAAAATAGCTGAAAACAAATACATTTGGGGAAAGATATTAATATACATCAAAAAACCATTATTTTTGATGGTTAATAGTGATGTACGATGTTATCTGAAACAAGATTATTTCATGAAATTGTGTTTTTTGATGGATAACATGATTTATCGAAAAATATTTTCATGATTTGTTTTGAAAACTAACATTATCTTTCAAAAAAGGTCCTATGATATCATAGTTAATGACAAGACTTCCATTGTAAAAATCCCATATTAAAAAATTAATTAAATAACCACACAGACATTTACATTTCTCCTCCCCCCTAATTCTCCCTTCATCATTCTCGTAATATCCCATGCTCACACCCATTAGAGAAATCACAACCAGATTCATCCTTCACTCTAAATTATGTATTATGAATATTATTCAAATCACCTTGTAATAACTCTGATTCTAACCTCCATTCTTTTTTTTTTGTGATTTACGCTTCCCTATTACTGAAATTGATTCATTCGAACCCCATGTCAAAACATTTTCGTAATTTTTATGGTTTATTTGGTATTTTGGGTTATTAAAAGTTTATTTATTTATATTTGGGTGTATTCCATCAAATAAAATTTGTTTCTACCATGCATGGGTTGATTATAATTGAATCAAGGTATTTTAACTAATTATTAGCCTCTATATTTTAGTTATTTTTCAATTTGGTAGTTCATATTTATTTATTTTGGGGTATATGGATGCCCTGCTGACTACCAATATACATGCTCCTTCTAACATTCCACACACATTATGTATATATATATGTATATATATATATATATCTAATTATATATATATATATATATGATATATATATTATGGAAAAATATTTCATGTTATATATATATAAAATGAAGGATTTAAACAAATATATATATATATATAAACGTTGAATGCTTTTTTAGACCTATATATTGATATATATAACTTTATGTTGCATATATATATATATATATATATATATATATATATAGAAAATCATTCCAAATTAGGATATAATTTTAAATTGAAAGATGATGGATTTGATTTCTCATTGGTTAAATTAGGGTATGTTTTAATGATTAAAATATTAATTTTGGAATTAATATTATACATTTTTTTTGAGATTAATGGTGATACAATAAGGTGGAAATAATATTTGTAGTTGAATCAAAATAATTTAAAAGTTATTATTTTATGTTATTTTTGGAAATATCATTATTATATAAATTGATGATTGGGGTGTTTGAAATCTATTTAAAGGTTAATTTTTTTTATAAAAATCTATTTAATTATTCAATTATTTGAATTGGATGAAATACGAATTATGAAATTTAATTTATGGAATGATTATGATATAAAATTTTACAGGCTGAGGAATAATAGAGGAGTATTTAATAAATGTTAATTAATTATAAAAATAATCTACCATAATATTTCATGATGGAAAAAAGATGATTAAAACATTATAAAAATAAATATAAAAGAAATCATATTTTTAGTAAAAGTCATGTTGAAATGAAGTATTTAATTCAAATATAGTGAATTTTGTTTATTTTTTAAAGTGATTGCCGAATGTTATCCCTTGTTGTGATTATTTTCAAAGCTTGATTATTGTAATATATTTTTTTATGAATTATGATAATGATTTGACTATGGTTGTGAATTAAACAATTTTTATTATTATATTATGATTGGTAATAATTTATTTAAAATAGGTGAATATAGTTCTCTAAATGTGTGTGTATATATATACGAACAAGTGAATATACATATATAAATGTTTAAAAAACCGGGACGGTTTTTCATATATACTTATATATTTATGTATATATACGTAGGTTTGAAAAGAATATTTGTTTTCAAAAAACCTGTAAAAATATATTAGATTTATTTTGTATATATGATTAATAAATAATCCAATATATATAACGTAAGAAATTAATAAAAAATGTGTGTCTTATAAAAATGATGAGAAAATGAATTTAAAGAAAAAATTTGAAAAAATGTTTCTTATAATAATTTATTTTATAAAAAACATCATAAAAATATTTTTAATGAAAAAATAATAAATATAAGAAATATTAATTGAGACATTATTATTAAAAAATAATAATTTTTTACTACTTTTTAAAAATTATAAAAAATACTACGAAATATAAAAAATTATCCATAATTATTAGAAATGTATTAATAATATATATAATTAGTTATAATCATTATATAATTTGAAATAATTAAAAAATAATTTTTAAACATTTTCAATTATTAGAATTTTTTTATCAATTACTAAATATTATTATGAATTTTTAAATATGAAAAAATTACAATAATTTGTAATAAATTATAAAACAAAATATATAAAATGTTAATAATTAATAAAAAGTATTAATATTTATTAATAATTCAGTATTAAATAAACAATAAAAATAATTTCTTAATAAATAATTATATTAATTAGTAAAAATTAAAAAATATTAGTAATAAATAGTATAAATTTGGTAATACCATGTGAAAAAATATAAAAAATACTAACATGTATAAAAAATTAGAAATAATTAGTGTGATTAAAGTATAATTATATAAATTCATAAGAATCATTAAATAATTTTTATTTATTGAAAAATAATTTTTCAATAACTATAATAATAACATAATTTTAGTAATAATTACTAAATATTAGTAATAATTTTTCAATATTATTAAATTGTGAAAAATATTAATATGTTGTTTAAAATTATATAAAATACTCATAATTATTTCAAACTATTATATTTGTGGAAAATTAGTTATCATCTTTTAATAATTTATATAAATTTATAAATAATTGTATTATTTTGTAAAAATTAAAATTTTATTTGTAATAATTAAAAATATTTGTATGAATTAATAATAAGAAGATGACACTTTTGAGTAATGTTTTGATGATGGTTCTTGGATACATACGATAATTTATGGTGTACAGAAAGGTTGGGTGACTAGTATTGGTTCAAAATTTCCACTAATTAGTTATTATGATACTTCTGTGATGACATCAGTCAGCTCGAAGGGAGCTCATGCAGAGTCGTCATCGTTAGATACATAGCATAAAGAGAGGTAGTGAGATCAGGATGAGAGGAAATATTGGATGTAGACTGATTAGAAGTAGGAGAGTAAAATGCATCATCAGAGAGATGAGTAAGTATTAGATCATTTGTGACATCTTGTGTGTTGTGTTGGTATAGTGTTTCCACCCCCAAACGTTTCAGGTGATCCTCCTCCCCATGATACAAGTTCATACATAATAGTTTTAGAACCATTATGAATTTTGGTCTAATAAACAAGCTATGTGTGAAATATTGTAGTACTATTTTTCATGTTTTTATTATATTTAATTTTTTTATACTTTTTCAAATTTTTTATTTTTTTTATTTTTTATAATATTTAATAAATTAAAACTTCTTAAAAAAAGATATCATATTTGAAATTTTAAAATTTTCTCAATCTTATATGTGACACAAATTACAGTATATCACAATAAATATTTTTTACAGTGGACCATTGGAATTGATTTGTTCGAAAAAAATCACGACATATTTCTGAAGGGAGTCAAAACCCATTGTGAATAATTTTTTGAAGGAACACTAAAAATAAGTATATTTGGGACACCATCAACTATTTAGGGGTTTTCATTATGTATTACCATCATTAAGGTGTTTAGGAAATAGGATTCCATCCAGAACAACCAATCACAAAAGCGTAATACATCAGTTTTGATACCACCCCTGAAGTAATAAACTTATATATTCTCTAGTTTTATGTTGATAAGGTCCATCATAAATATTATTTAACTATAAAATGATTTTAATTGATATGTACTTATTCCTTCATAATCATTCACATGCGAAACTCCCAAACTATCACCATGATGGACCAACGATCTCATGAAACAATATATCACAAGGAATTTAACCAACTCATTTATGATATACTGATCCCAATGACACACACATGAAATTTTATACCCTTGAGATCATAAATGAATAGTTAAAATCACTAAAATAATATAGAACACCATTCAGTTGGTGCAACACCCAAGAACCTACCAGTATTCATATTAGATTCCATATTCTCCCACTCCAGAATTTTCCAATGCACTATGATTTTTCAATTAAAAAAATAATAATACTCTTCGATAAGTAATAACATCATACAAAAAAATCACCATATCATCCCAATTCAAAATTATTACATTCATTAGTTTTCAAATGCACTGAAATCTATTAAACATCAAAATTAAAAAACGATTGTTTGAATCAAATAATAAATATGAAATATCTACATCTCTTTTTCCTAATCACTAACGCATAACATCACCCATGACTTGGTTGGATTTTCCATTCACATCAACGTTTATATCCTCTCTAAATACTTATAAAATGAATTTCGAACCCTTGTGAGATCCATTATGTACACCCAACCGTATGATTTCTTTTAACCTCATTCAATATGTAAAAACATTTAAATACTTTTTCATCACCTGAACACCATTAATCACATTCCATGCTCATTTCACTATAGCAGACCTATCCCATGAGCCTATATTGAAGGTATATATCTATATTTATTTTTTTGTTCTCATTTCCATTTTTAGTAATAAATCAACAATAAACACATGTACCAATGTATAAAATTTCACTCATTGTCACATGGATCTTGTATACCAATAAGTTATATAATATAATCCATATAACATATAGATTGATAATCTAACCAATTTCTTCTCAAAGGCACTGTGGTACTCAATAAATTTATCAATAATCACATAGAGCCACTCATACACTTATTATTTCACTAAATTCAATGGTCATTGTACTAACCTTTATATCCATCATGAATTATAATGACTTTCTAATACAATCTTGGTGAATCTAGTTAACCATAGTCCTTGTGACCCCTTTTTAATAGCATTAAAAACACTTTCAAGATCTCATTTCGAACATCATTCATACCCTAGTCCACCATTCATCTTTAGTCAATCCCTATCTAAATATTTTTCCAATAACTCATGCATAGACCACATATGAAATAACATTAAAGGGATAAATCCCTTTTTCAATTTACATATCTTAAAAATTTGTCTCACATTGTAATGTCATGCGCCTTCCTCGTTGGCTTTAGAAGGTGGATGAGGAGTTATATGGCCTTAAGAGACATTCCCAGGGCACCAAATGTTGTCAATACATTCCAAGGTATTCAAGAATCATTGGAGAATGATTCTCCGTTTAGATAAAATCAACCAACCAAAAAATCCATTATCAACAAACTATATGATACATGTCATGAAGTAACCCAACCCATATATTACCAAAGTAAAAACAAAATATTACATAAAAATTCCCGAATGTTGATATAACCAAACCAAATATCCGAGTACCAAGTGAAATAATACACAAAAAGACCCCAAAGAACTAGGAAACCATCCATAACTCCCCACTAAGCTCCATGCTCTAAGCACTACAAAATAACCAAAGAATCATGTCGAACTTCTTGCAAAATGAGATGCTTTACCATTAACAGGGTCATGGAAATCAACATCTGTAAAAGAACCAATGTGCCAAAGTAGGTGTTGAGTAAAAATACTCAGTAGGTTTCCACCAAATGACCTCCCTATACAATCCTCTAGGAAATAAACATTAACGCATTTAAATAAAGTAGTTTATATAAAACATTAAATAGTGAAACCAATACCACAACAAAAACATACCCTTACCATGCCATTTCAAATATAGTAAATTCAAAACTATTCCATAATCCATAACACTATTACACGTTATCCCAGTAAATTCTATCCAATATAGAAAAGACACCACATGGCAACCAAAACGATGGAACTTACATCCAACCCACTTACTACATTTCCAACTAGTGGTTCTTCCTAACCACAATCCATAATGGTGGTCCTTCCATCCACTATCCATCACCTTTTACAGTGCTACTTCCCACCCACATCCACACAATCAACAAATTCCATAACACTAAATCAACGAACAAGGATAAAGCACCAAGCCCATACAATAAGCACACAACCATTTCCAACACATGCCAATTCACTTTGATAAATCACACATTTATTGAAGACACCCTTCTACTATTTCCCATGCCAAAAAAATTCAATAAAATAACATTTTTATTGAAACCATTTTACTAAACTGTTTTCATAATCCAAACCGAGCAAAAAAAATTTGAAATCTGCATTTTAAAATCACACAACAAAACACCTCTTTCTATAATATCCAATTTCACCCAAAATTCCCCAATCATCACCCAATGGGTTTCCACTAAGATTCTCACATCATATTCGTAATTAATTTCAAGAAAAAAAATTAATTGCAACCAAATACACTAGTTCTAAACAAGTGGAGTCGAGAGAGAAGCCACCTACCTCCAGGAATCTGGCAAAATCGACCCACAAGAAACTACACCACAAATCTAGAAAAAACACCAACCAAACCACTATATACCCTCTTCCCTATCAAAAAAATCCCTAAAATCATTAATGTTGGCTAAAAAACCATTTATATACATGAAACGAATGTAGACATAGAAAACCAAGGAAGGGATAAGTGTAGGTCTAGAGAGAAATCAAGTAGAAACCAAGAGGAGATGCTTACCCATGAGAAACCACCTTCAAACCTCCTTGAGACCCCTTCAAATTCCATAGAAATCGAGTGGGAGAGAACCCCTAGACATTGAGAAGATGAAATCCTATGTAGGATTTGAGTGGGGAAGAAATGGGTGAGTTAGGGTTTATCCTGACTAACCCGGTATTTAAAAAACCACTTCTAATGGGCTGCACAGTTAGCTCATACAATTTGAGAAACCGTGCACTAACTATTCAGATGTTACTACCTCAAAGGAATATCTCATGGTTGAAAAACTATGAAAAAACCATGTAGAACCCAACTAACTCGTGTTGTACGGTTACCAATGAATTCTGCATGGTTTCCCGTAATTGTACTTAAACCGTGGAACCCTAAAGAGGGTTCAAAAACATTCCAAAACCATTCCAAACTCTCCAAAACTCTTCAGAACATATCACAAGCACTTAAAACACATAAAAAAGAATAAAAAAGTCTACATTCCTCAAACTGGGGGTGCTATATTATCCTCACCATTAGATGTTCATTCCTCAGAAAGTAGAGAACCATCTCTTTACCAAAAGAGATCAGGCCATTACTTGGCCATCTATTTCTCCCTCTCCCAAGTCTCCTTCTGAATTTGACCATTCTTCCAAAAAACATGAACTAAACTGATGCTTTTACCATCCAATACTTTCTTGTTTCTATTCACAATCTACACCGACATGTTCACCAAATAAGCATCAGGTTCTAGATTAACAAGATCCTAATGAATCACATGGTCACGGTCCGGCTGATAATTTTTCAACTACAACATAAGAAACACCTTTTTCACTGCACTAAACCATGGTGGAAAATCCAACCGATAATCCACATCTCAAAGCTGCTCAAGTATCTCCAAAGTCCAAATATACATTAGAGATAACATACCCTTCTTTCCAAACCAACAATGTCACAACCTAGGATATATTCATAAAAACACATGATCACCCACCTCGAATGACAACGATCATAGAAGATGGTTCACATATTATTTATGATGAATTTGAGCCATCTATGTCCTCTTGCGGATCAACTTGATCTTATCTATATTCTCAAAGGACAAGGGTCGGTCCCATCATCAAAGTCTCACATATTTCCACCCAACATAGTAGGGAACAATACAGATTCCCAAACAATTCCTCAAACAGAACCATATGTCTTGAAGCCTGAAAATATTTATTTTAGGAGAACTCCAACCATGGTAATTTCTCCCCCATAAACCACCAAAATCTATCACACATACCATTAGAATATCATCCAATGATTGAATCTTCCTCTCGGATTGTCCATTCAATCGAGGATGATACACTGTACTAATTGTCAATTGTGTCCCAAGGTCTTACTGCAAGGATTTATAAAAATGATATGTGAACCTTAGATCTCTATTTGATACAATCAAAACTTGAACACCATGCCTCTTTACCACTTTCTGAATATAGATTTTGGACAGATCCTCCACTGTATGAGATTCACGAATCGGGATGAAATGGGATAACATTGTGAGAAGATCCCCAATCACCCATATGGAATCGTTTTTCCGAACCGTTCTTGGGTGGCCAGTCATAAAATCCATTTCTATTTGTTCCCACTTCCACATTGGAATATGGAGAATATTGAAACATTCTTGCTGGTCGCTGATGCTCTGTCATGACTTGCTGACAAGTCAAACATCTCAAAAAATCTCAGCCACATTCCTTTTCATACCAGCCCACCAAAACAATGCTTTCAACACATTTTACATCTTCTAAATTATAGTATGGAAAACACACCTATAATAATGATAATCCCTGAGAAGTTACTCCTAAAAATCCATTGGTACCACCACAGGTTCCAAAAAAACAAAACTGAATTTCCATTCGGTTCTTATCCCTCATTAGTCTCCCCACCATTGAGTTTAAACCTCATTGTCATACACTTAAAATCATATGTCTGTGCCTATAACCAAACCAACCAAGTCAGGAAACAAGGAAACTAGAAATAAGACTGCTCTATCCCCCTGATCCCCACATTCAAGCTACATGTCAATTGTGACTGACATCAGCTACTACTGATCTGATATATATTTCACTACCAGAGCATATGACTTTATACATAATGCAACAAACATTGAATTTTCCTTAATCGATGTGTATATTAAGTCAATATAAATCATCTAGTGATATTACATCCATCTCATTTTCCTCATGATAAAATATATTTGTGATAAAATATTTCATGAACTCTTGTAATCAGTAAACATCATGAATTTCTCACTAAAGAGATAATGACACCACATTTTTAATGCATGAACCACTGCCAATAGATCCAAGTCACGCGTAGGGTAGTTATTCTAATGCAACCTCAACTACCATGAGACATATTCATCCACATGATTTCCTTTTATGATAACACACCCCAACCCTGATCTTCATGCGTCAAAATACAACGCGTACCCTTTCCCTGGTTCTGGAAAAACCAAGATTTGTGCTAATGTAAGGCGACCCTTTATCTCTTCAAAACATTTCAAACACTACGCATCCCATTGAAATTGGATATTATTCCTTGTCAAAGTTGTCATTGGTGAGGAAAATTGGGAGAAATAACGAACAAAATGTCAATAATACTCAACTAGGCCAAGGAAGCTCCATATCTCGAAAACATTCCTTGGTGGTTTCCATTAGATAACAACATATATCTTTTATGGTTAAACTAAAACACACTTCTAATAGATAACATTACTAAGGAAACAAACATCTTGTATCCAAAATTCACACATTGACTATTTGGAATAAAACCGATGATATCTCAAGACCCCTAGCACTATCACCCAGTGCTGCTCATGCTCCACCCTTGTTCTCGAATAAACTAGTATATGATCAAAAAATACCACCATAAAAGAATCTAGATATCTCTGAAATATCTGATTCATCAATTCCATGAACACTACTAGTGCATTTGTTAGACCAAAGGTCACAACGACGTACTCTTAATGGATATATCGACTTATGAAAGTTGTTTTTGGGATATCCTCTTTCCTCAACCTCTGTTGATGATATCCTGACCTCATGTAAATCTTAGAGAACCACTATGCTCCCATCAAATGGTCAAACAAGTCATGAGTGCACGGAAGTGGATATCGATTCGTTATCAAAACATGATTATGTCTACAAAACTCAACATAGAGCCACAGAGTTCTATCCACCATTTTTGACAAACAAAACTAAACCTTCCCACGAAGATGTGCTAGGATAGATAAACCCTTTGTTCTATGACTATTATAACTACACTTTTAATTCCTACAATTCTACTGGTGCCATAGGGTAAGATAGAAGTGATATAGGTCTGTTCCCTAGAAAGACATAAATCATGAACTCCACTACTCTCATGGGTGGAAACACTGGGAATTATTCAGGAAATACATCTACAAATTGATCCAAAACTGACATAAAAACACTCTTATGAACAACTTCCATCAATGCCAATGATAAAGCTACTAACTGATGTGAGATCATACCAATAGCTGGTGCCAAAAATCTATTTCTCCCATCTTTTCATAATTATCCCCTATAAATATGTGTTCAACGCCATCCTCTATCATAAAACTAACTGTTCACACATCATAATCAATGTGGCCTTAAAAAAACCAACAAATCCATTCCATATATTATATAATAATCATCCATCTCAATAAATGATAAATCCCACATTAATTCAATGTCATCCACAACTAAGAAACACTCTCTACATTGGAAGGCTCGACACTCTCTTTCACCCAGAGGAGATTGTAGTTTCAAAACAGAAGGCATCATTTCCAATTGTATATGCAAAAAAATAATGGCACATGAATCAATAAAATAATGAAAATCACACGTATCAAATAAATGTTACATTAAAGTGGAATTTAAAATAATCGTACCTCGCACTATGGATGATCCCGACTGATCATCCACCATAACCTACTCATCTCCAAACAATGTCTTACTCTCTACACTCTGCTCCTTATTACCCTACTGATGTATCATGGTATTCCGAGAATCACCATTACCCACATTTCTTTGTTGATGATGGGTATAATGTTTCCCCTGGCCTGTCAATGAATAGGATCCCTGTGACCATTGAGGAGTGTTAGGAATACCTGACCTTGGAGCATAATGAAAATACCACTGAAGATTCCCTATATGCATACAGTTATGACATGATCAGGGTTTTTTTGTAAAATCCCGCTTGATGTGTCCCATATATCCACACTCAAAACATCCTGGCTTACTCTGAGGCTTCATAGGAAGATTCACCAATCCTTCCATTGGGTTATGAGCCATACTCCTACCCTAGAAATAAGTTTCCCTCTTCCTCTTGAACCCAGTTTTTGAGTTCCCACTATTTCCCATGGGAAACAACATGCTTACCCCACCTGTAGCCTCCAAAAGATTCCACTCATCCATTACAGTTATATTCAAAATTTCTATGTAATCATTTATACACACCACTGCTATCTTCGAACGAATTTCCTACCTTAACTGAGCTTTAAAAAGTCATGCCTTCAACAATGTACTACCCACCAACTTGAGTGAAAACATAAATAAGTACTTAATCATAGCCGCATATTCCATTACTAAAAGGTTCTCACTATTCAAATGGAATAAATACATTGTATAATGAATTCGAAATGCATAAGGGTATAATTTTTTATTAGAAAACTCCTCAAAAACCTCCCAAGTTACACCTTGGTCCATCCCAACTTGGACAACTAGATTCCACCACCAAAGGGCAAGATATTCCAATATGTACATGGCTACAATTTCATCTCTTTTGGTGTTCCCAATAATTAAAATATCCTATTAATTCTATTAATCCATGCTTCAACCCTTTCTAGATCTGAATCACCCCTTAAAATAGGTGTATTTGACCTTTGAAACTGAACTGCATGATCCACATTCTTTGGTTCATCCTCTTTATTATCACTTTCCACTACTTGGAAATCTTGCAACATTCCCTGAACTAGCTGCTGGTTCACCTGAGGCTCAGGTACAACCATATTTTCAGTAGCCTCCTCTGGTTGGTCTCTACGATGCCTATTTGGTGCCACTTATATAAACACAAAAACAACCATAAGTCCCACACCTGTAGTAAGAAATGTCTTGAGATTCGAATTCAATTACATAACAACTATCAAAATGAGGCTTTCCATAAGTTCACATTTACCATGTTTCACTATTTTGAAAAATCAACCATGTTTTGAAAATCGACCCATTTTCAAAATACCACTAGTTTCCATGTTTCAAATCCTTTTGTTTTGAAACCCAGTTTAGATTTTTCAAAATGTACAGATTCATATCACCCAGTAAATCATTATACCCCAATGAAATATCCATCCTAGTGAGAAGTCATTTCTACCATGCATTCCTTGCTCATCCCATTGGCTACACCCACGACAATGATATATTAATGCATATAAGTGTCCCGAAAACACTTATGTACCCAACTCACTAGTAACATGAAGTTCGACATAAAAGGGTTAGCTACGTGATTTTATTCTATACATTCCACGTTCTGAAAATCCTAGGACTTGCTACCATCTCTAATCATTAAATGGACGAATAACGAATGTCAACACAGAGACAAACAATTAACACCAAAGGAATGAACAAACTAATACCACTTGTAACATCACACCCCTACCTCATTGTCTTGAGAAGGTGGATGAGGAGTTTCTTGGCCTTAAGCGATGTTCCCACGATGCCAAATATTGGAAATAAATTCCAAGGGATTCATGAATCATTGGGTAATAATTTTTCTTTAAGATTAAACCAAACAACCAATCAAGACATTATCAACAAACTACATGATGTATTTCAACAAGCTACCCAACCCATACATTAACAAAAGACATCCAAACTATTCCATAAAATTTCAAAAATTCTAATACAGCCAAACTAAATATCAAAGTACCAAGCGGAATACAATATTATAAGACCCCAAATAACTAAGACCCCATCAATATCTCCAAACCAAGCTCCATGATCCAAGCACAACAACATCACCAAAGAACCATGTCGAACCACTAGAAAAATGAGATGATTTAGCCTTACCTGTGTCCCATAAATCGATATCTAAAAAGCACCAAAGTTCCAAAGCAGGGGGGTGAGTACAAATACTCAGTAAGATTTCCCTAAAAGACTTCACTACACACTCAACTAGGAATGAACTATTAGCACATTTAAATAAAGCAGTTTATATATGAAAATAAATTGTGAAACCATTACCACAAGACAATCATTCCCTTACCAAGACATTTCAAACAAGTGAAAACCACAACTATGCCATAAGCCATAGCACCATTACACATTAGCCCAACAAATTCCGTCCGATAATGAAACACACAATAAGGCAACCAAAATGGTGGAACTTCCATCCAACATTTTTACTTCATTTACAACTATTGATGCTTCCTCACAACTATCCATAATGGTGTCCCTTCCGTCCATTGTCCATGTCCTTTTATAATGAGTCTTCCCACCCACTTCCACACAATCAACATAAGCGATAACAGTTAATCAATAAAAAAATCATAAATCCCTAAGGCCTCACAACATTCTCACAAACATTTCCAACACAATCAAATTCACTTTAACAAATAACCCATATATTGAAGACATCCTTTTAACATTTTACATGAAAAGTCACACTTCAATGAAACTAATATTTTATTGAAAAAAATTTCACAAACCATTTCCATAATCCAAAACAAGAAATAAATTTTAAATTATACATTTTAGAATTAGAAAAGAAAACCCCTCTTTCAACGATATCTAATTTTGACCAAAAATCCACAATCTTCACCCAATGGGTTTCCACCAAGATTCACATATAATATTCATAATTAATTTCAAGAAAAAAAATTAATTTCAACCCAATGAACTAGTTCTATCCATTTTTTTCCGAGAGAGAATCCATCTACCTATTGGGTTCTAGAAAAATTGACCCGCAAGCAACCACACCACAAATCTAGTGAACACACCACCCAAACCACTCTAGATCATATTCCCTATCATCAATATTCCTTAATATTTTTAATTTATGCTAAAATAACCTTAATTATAATGGAAACAATTTTTGATCCAGAAAAACCATAAAGGGATAAGAGTATATCTAGAGAGAAACCAAGAAGAAACCAAGAAGAGAAACTTACCCAAGAGATACCACCTTTAAACTACCTTTAAAACCCTTCAAGTCCATTCCAAATTGAGTGGGAGATAACCCCTAGCCCTTGATAAGATTAAATACCATGTAGGGATTGAGTTGGATAAGAAATGGGTGAGTTAGGGTTAATCTTGACTTACCCCGTACTATAGAAAACCACTTTTAATGTAATACTTAGAAAGCTTGAACGATTATAAAAACTGTGTGCTAAACATGCAGATACTACTACCTCGAAGGCATCTGTTATGGTCTCCTCACATGGTTAGACAAACTGTGTTCAAAACATGTAAAACCCCACTGTCTTGAGTTGCACACATACCTGGAAATTCTTCTCAGTTTCCCCTAACCGTGATCAAAACGTGCAGCCCTAAAGCGGCCTCCAAAACCTTCTAAAACCATTCCAAACTCTCCAAAAATCTTCCAAACTACCCCCAAGCACATTAAACAAATAAAAAGTAATACAAAAGGCTATATACCTCAATCCGGGGTGCTACACACATCATTCTATAGGTTATATCTTACCGGGTCGCACCACAGATTTTACCATTCACTATATCCCACTGGAATCCCATGACTTGACACTAAGAAGTATGTAAGATAATGAGTTTTATACTTGATACATTCCTATAATAGGGAATAAATAAGAATTTTTCTATATTCCCAAGTGTATTTTAGTGATTAAACCTAGGAAGTCTCCTAAAGAAGAGTGCACACAAAATAGTTTGTCACTTTAAAACAATGGTAAAAATGGTCTGTTTTTAGAATAAATTAATGAGAAAGTTATTGAAATGAAATTTGAAATTCAAATGACTGAAAAACTATGAAATTAAATGGATGACTAGGTCAGGGTCGGTTTCCAAATTTTAATGTTATCCTTGTTCAATTTAATTCAAACGTCTTCTTCTTAGTTGATTAAAGTGAGTTTTCACAATCATATCCTCTCACTTCATTGGTGAAATTATTATGGTGAGAGAAAACCTTACCCAGTCTCAGTTTGGTCAACTCTTTTTCTATATGAAAAATATTTATATTGAATATAATATTTTGACATGGGAAATAGCCAATGAGGTATTTTTTATCCCAAACAATCAAGAACATTCACTACACCTTTTACACATACTGACGATCATCGAGTACATGGCCACTAATAGCTGGTCTATTCCATCGTATATAAACAAGAAATATTTAGAGGGAGATAATTATTATTTTACCAAGGAAAAAATCAATAAAAAAAATTAAAATTCAATAAAAATCGCACTTTATAATAAAATCCGCTCTATGAAATTGAAAACAACTTTGAAGAAGAAAGAAATTTTATTCAATTACGTACAAGAACTTAGGTATTACAAAATTGAAAACTGACCCTTCCCCAATCAATAAAAATGTTTACCCCACCATGGTAAGGGTAATGTATATGATTGAGGAAGAATAAGAAAATACAAATATATTTAAATGAAAAGAAATAAAATTGAGAATGCTGAAAATGTCTCCTCCTTGGTGTCCTCAAAGGAATGGGATGGAATGAGATGCTTTGAGAGGGAGGATCTCCCCTCCTTTTGTATCCAGAATCTATCCCCAGAAAGTGGACGCATTTTCGATCAAATAAATGACATCTTCATGCATTTTAACCTTATTTAATGTTGTTCATAAATACCTATTCTGCTTCCTCTCAAAATATCAACATTTTTTTACCAGTATTCCGAGAGTTATGCCTATTTTACTCTACCAATTTATTCTGTCAAGCCAGACTCTCCAAATAACAAACCTCTAGTTTATAATGCTTTAATGTCCATTAAAACTACCAATTCATGTGGTCTCACATTTGGGAAAGATTTTACAAAATTCCTTGTACATCTATCAACCGAATTGCACAGCAATTGGGCCCACCATGAATGAGTTATAGACCCCACAACAAAACTCGGTAGACCTGTAAACAGTTTTCATAGTCCAACCTATGAGATTCTTTTGAGCTTCTATACAGTAGATTTAACTTCTGTTAGAGAAGGATTAAATGAATCCCTGAATGTCTAGAATGTGTAAATGATAGAATTTTTCAATTTGGATTAGTGTGGAAATGTTATGGCCAAAATACTGAAATAATTTAAAATAGTTAAAAATCCAAAATGGGAAATTTTTACTATTAATCTCAAAATATCACCAATATCATAAAATGAGGAAATTTATCATAAAGAAATACTTTTGTGGTATTTAAAACAATTATATTCAACGTAAATTAATTGAAATTATTTTCTCTATCAATTCCTCCACACTTTTCACTTGGACTCATGGACAAATAAACATCAAAATCAATTCAACTCAAATAAAAAACACATACCCATGAGATCTACCAAATCCATAACAAGAAAAAAAATATATCATGACTCATCAAAAAAAATATTTCAAATTCTCCATTTTAGATTATTTAATATATTTATGCTTCATTTCTTATCCCATGCACAAAAAATAACTACCTCACATGAATTTTCTCTCATATCACAATTGTAAATGTTCAAAAAGTCTTTTTTCATCCAAACTCATACAATAGTCACCATAGGCTTGATAAAAACCTACATATCCACATGGGGTGAGTCAAGGACATGTGTTTCTCATGAGGAATTTTTAAGATTTTTTTATGGCTTCTGATTTCTAGGATTTAAATGTTAAAAATTCTGAGGCCGAAATTGGACGGCTTGAGTATTTTGGAAGCCAAATTGTGAGATTCTAATTTTCACTCAAACATGGTCTCCTTATCTTCCCCATTGTAGAAAATCGGCTCCATCATCCTGAGAACTCATGGAATATTCACTTTATTTAATAGTTCACTAAAAAAAATTATTTTCAAACATATTTTTTTCATGAAAGCTATAAATAGGCACAATTTTTTTTCTACTTTGGATGCTCTATAAAGTCAAAACTTCTTTTATCATGAAGGATCCAGAAAGGCACATCTTTTTACAAAATGAACTCTTTAATAGAAACCTCATCTCTTCAATATTTTATTTTCCACCCAAAGCATCAAAAAATGAGGTAGTACACCACTATACATCTTCCCCCTACCTTAAGTTCAACTAGATCATGCAATTTTACATCAAGAGAGTTTAGACAGGGAAAATTGGATTGTAATGCAGCTAACCTTACAGGATGTTCAAGTATTCTAAGTGATACAAGGATTAATGTAAAAGGTAGGCCATAATAAAAAGTTCATTTTGAAAAGGGGGATTAATACCAAATAAATTCCTCAATCATTTGAAACAAAAGTACCCCAAACCCTCAAGTTTTGATATGAATAAATAAAATTCTAGTTAACTCAAGCATGGTTTAGTTCTCTTAAGAAACAATGTAAATGTAACGAATATGACAATAATGGTAAAGAAGCCTCACAAGAAAGTGATTTAAAAAATAAAGACAGTGAGATGTGTCCTTGGATATAAAAATCAGAGTACTTTTCATGAAATTAAAAAAGATTTGAACTTGAAACAATGTCATTTAAACATTAATTTATGTTCAGTTTCATGGAATAGATTGGTTCACTCATTAATATGGGTTTCAAAAATAGAAATTATAATCATTTTAGCTCAAAAGTTTTGAAAACACACTATATTTTAAAAATAAACAGACAAATATTTGGAAAACCAATTTTCTTATAAAAACAGTAAACCAAACAAGAAATAAAAATCCTAAACTAAAAAGGTTCTCTCCCCCACACATAAATGATGCAGTGACCTTAGTGAATTCAAATAGATTTAAAATATAAAAAGATTGTAAAATGAATCACAACAAGAAAGAATGTGTAAATGAGAGGTATGACCTGATGTATTTTATTGATATACAGTTTGGAGGAGTGTGATCTCCCCTACTGGCTATGATGACAGGGACCCAAGGAATTTCTTCAACCTGTGCCCATTTAAAGTGAATGGATCCTGCTCTCTATCCTTCATAATCTGATCAGTACCAAAAGGATATACATGAGTCACTATAAATGGACCTTCTCATCTTGAATTAAGTTTACCTGACCTCAGTTTGAGTCTTGAGTTGAATAACAACACTTTTTCTCCAGGATAGAAGTCTTTTGGTTGGATCATCTTGTCATGGGCCACTCTTGTTCTTTTTTTGTAAATACTAGAATTTTCAAATTAATCCCTTCTAATTTACTCCATCTCTTGAAACTTCAACCTTCTTTCATTCCCAACACTTTCAAGGTCCAAATTCGTTTTCCTCACAACCCAATATGCCATATGCTCCAATTCAATTGGTAGGTAGAAACTTTTCCCATAAATCTGCCTATATGGACTCATTCCAATCAAGGTTTTGTAGGCCGTCCTATAAGCCCATAAGGTACATTCCAACAATTTCCTCCAATACTTCTTGTTTGGATTAACCGTATTTTCCAAAATTCCTTTGATTTACCTATTTGAAACTTTATCTTTCCCATTAGTCTATAGATGATAGGAAGTTTATGTTTTATGATGCACCCCATAGTTTTTCAGCAAAGTCTCCATTATGCAATTGTAGGAGTGAGTCACCAGATCACTGATGATGTATCTTGTCACTCCAATTCTAAAAAATATTTTATCCCAGGGAACATATCCTTTAATCAAGTACAAATTCTCTCCTATAATTTGATCATTCAGTGGGTCTCTTTTTGGAATTTTAATTTCAGCTGTGTTTGGTAGTCTACTTAAGTGATCATCCTCTTGGTTCTCAGATCCCTTATTAACATTGATTTCTATGTTGAACTCCTAAAGTAGTATCATCCATCTTAATAACCATGTTTTAACATAATCTTTCTTCATCAAGTACCTCAAATATGCATGATCAAAAAAAGCAATGATTTTAGTTCCATGAAGATATGATATAAATCATTATAAAGAAAATATAACTCCTAAGAACTCTTTTTCCATGGTTGTGTAATTGAATTAGGCCACATATAAGGTTCTTGAGGTATATGAAACGACTTATTGTCTTCCATAAATTCACTGATAAAGGATTACTCCAACTGCTTGGTTGGAGGCATCACAAAGTAGCTCAAATGGTTCTTCCTAATTTGGAAGCTACATCACTTGTGGTGAAATAAATATCTTCTTCAACTCATCAAAGGATTCCCTAAATGATCCATTAAAATAAAAATTATAATATTTCAAAAGTAATCTAGATATATGGATGGATATCTTACTGATATCTTTGATAAACCTCCTATTAAATCCCACAAGTCCTAAAAATTATCTAACATGTTTCTCACATGTAGGGTAAAGCAACGAATTTATAACTTTAGTTTTTGATTTATCCACTTCAATTACATTTTTGGAAATGACATGACCAAGTAAAATTCCACATTTAATCATGAAATGTCACTTTTCAAAATTTAAAAAATGATTTTTTTGAATGCAGGTTTTCAAAACTTTTTCAAGATTTTTCAAAGATTGATCGAAAGAATCACCAAAAACTGTGAAATATTCTATGAAAACATCAAAGGAATATTCAATTTGATCATAAAATATATTCACCATGCACCATTGAAATGTAACTAGAGCATTAAATAATCCAAATTGCATTATTTTATATGTAAAAGTTCCAAAGGGACATGTAAATATAGTCTTCTCTTGATCCCCAGGAGAAATGGGTACCTAGGAGTTACCAGTAAATCCATCCAAAAAAAGAAATAATGAGTTATCTACTCCAATATATGTAACATCAAGTCAATGAAGGGGATGGGGATATGATCTTTTTGAGTTACTTTCTTAAATTTTCTAAAATAAATGCATACTCTCTAGCTGTTTTGAATTATCATAGGGATTAACTCTTTCGTTTCATTCATCATAGTGATCAGACAAGTTTTTTTAGGAATGAAATGAATAGGGAGAACCCACTGTGAATCTGAAATGGGATTGATGATCCTAGATTCCAAGAGCTTCTAGATCTCCTTTTTTGAGAACCTCCATCAAGGTGGGATTCAGCCTCCTTTGGGGCTGTCTAACAGGTTTGGAATCTCCCTCAAGAAAAATTCTACGTGAGCATATTTTTGGGTTTATTCCTGGGATATCACATATTCTCCACCATATTTCCTAGAAATTATCTCTCAAAATGTTAATCAAAGAATTTTCTTGTGTTTTAGATAGATTATTTTGAAATTATCACTAGAAATTTCTCTCCTTCCATAAGATACACATATTTCAAATCATTATGTAATTGTTTTAATTCTAGTTCAGGGGTATTATCAAGGGATGAAATTAAATTGACATTCCCCACTTCTAAAGGGTGGACCTCATGCACCCAAGAAACAATATCACATTAATAATCAATCAACAATTCATCAAATAAATTTGATTTTACCTCTTTTTCCCACATAAAATAAGAATCTCTAATGTTTTGGGCATTCACATGTCCATTAAGGATGAAATTATCTGACAAGTGTAAGAATTCATGTCACGTACTTGATTTTTCAATGGGTTAAATACTAACTTCATGGGAGAGTTAAAAGATGGAGTGATCATCTGATGGGTACCTCATGGATTCAAAAATGTTGAACTGGACAGTGTTATCTCCAAATTCCATGGTGAGTGTACCTTCATGAACATTGATGATGGTTTTAGCTATCTTCAAGAAAGGTCTCCACAAAATTACTATTGAGTGTGATGGGATCCTATATTCTTCTATATTTAGCACATATAAGTCAGCTAGAAATATGAGATCTTTGACTTTCACCGGGATTTCCTCTAGAACTCAAGCTTGGAAAACTGTGGATCTATTTTTGTGCTGGACCACCAATATTTTGGGATTTAAGTCACCTATATACAAAGAAGTGTATATAGAGTGAGGAAATACATTAATTGAAGCTCATAGATCACACAAAGAATTAGAGAAATTTAATGAACCAATAGTTCATGGAATGGAAAATGTCCCTAGATCATGATATTTGGTTGGAATCTGTTGTCTGATAAGGGCTGAGACAATTCTCCCCAAGATGATTCTTTCATTCCCATGGCGTCTTCTCTTTTTGGTGCAAAGATATTTAAAATTTTTTACATACCTTGGAATTATTTTGACAGCTTAAATATGGGGATATTGATTTCCACTATCTAAAAAGTGTTTAGAATTTATTTTCGATGGGATTATTTATGAAATTTCCTTGATTCAATCATCCTTGATTGGAATGGTGGGGGTAAGTCTTTTTTCTCCCATTGTTTCCATTGAATTAGTGATTCTTTTCTCTTATTCGGTGGCCTACACTTATCCACCTCCTGTTCCTTTTCTTCTTCTTGGTGGATTTTCACAAGATTTTCTGAATTTTCAACATCATTCTCCCTTAGAATAGGCGGTATTGTTTCAGGTTCAAGGTTATATGGAGGTGGTATTTCTTTTCCACATCTTGTTATGATTGCATTGAAATTATCTTTAGGATTTGGAACTGTTTGGGATGGATGCTTCCCTGGATTATTGGAAATGATATCAACAAGACTTCCCACCATGTCTTCCAGCTTATCAACCTTATCTGTAAGGCCCTCATACATGGATTATAGCTATTCAACAGAAGGTTGTGTGTTGCTGTATGGTTTCTCATATGTATTTATTTTAAATGGTGGTGGGTGAAAGGATTTTGTTGTTGGATGGGATGTTTATAGGATTATTGGAATGGAGGGGGTTCTGGTATTGTTGTTGTTGGTAAGGAGGTTTACTGGGGTGCTGGTTAGGATTAAATGATCTCATCTGGTTTTGTTGGTTCCTATATCCTTGTTGGGATTAGAGTTGATTCATATTATATTGTTGTAATTTTCTTGGTTTAACGGCCACAACGTAGTATTCTATTTACTGTATCTTAGGGAACTGGTCAGTATAATGAGTGGAAGAATAACATAAACCACATACATGAGCTGAATCTTGTTATCCATTTTCTTGAGTTACAAACATTTGACTGACCATCCTTGCAAGGTCATAAGAATTAGTTTCAATCAATGAAAATGAATTAGATGTTTTTACCTCATGTATCCACCATGTTCCCATTATTCTTATTCCAAATTGTTGTGAGTTTTGATAAATATTCTCAATTTGTACTCTGATATCTGCAGGTGACTTTTCAATCAAGGATCCCCCTAATGAGGCATCTAGAAGATTTCTATCATTATCCAGATGTCCTTGGTATAAGAACACAAGGAATTAGTCTTCCTCCATTTCTTTATTTGGGAAGCTGGAACATAGCTTCTTGAAATGCTTCCAATACTCATAGAGGGTTTCTCGAGTTGATTTTTGTATGACGTACATATCCTTCTTGATGGTAGTGCTCCTAGATGTGGGAAATAATATTTGAATGAGACATATTTTTAGGTCTTCCCAATCACTAATCTCTCCTAGTTTTATATTTTACAACCATTCATTAGCCTATCCTTCGAGTGAGAAGGAAAATTACCTCCACTGAAATTGGTCTTCGGGTGCTTCTCTTGGGCTGAAGCATGAGCAAGTGTTTCAGAATTATTGCATGTGCCGATATGGATCTTTTCCTGCAAGACCATGAAAATTTGGAAGCACCGGAATCATATTTACATGTAATTAAAAATAATTTGGCACAATGGGTGCAATGAGTTGGTTATTTTTAATGGAAAACTAAGGTTCACATAGATCACAGAGGGATGGGTTGGGATTTATAGCCATAAATTCTGGTTCAGAGTGAACACTAAAAGTTTCCCTTGAATCTAAGAGATCTATTTATTCAAATATTTCTGTTGGGTTTATTCTTCTTAGTTGGGTTAATGATCTTTCAATTTCTGTATTAAATTCAATTAATGGTTCTTTTGAGTTGTGGGTCATTCAATTTTGAAAATCTCTTTTTGGTGTTGCACTACCTCCACGAAAATGGTGCCAAGTTTGACGCACACCTGTTGTTGGGTGTGGGAAAATAATTTTTATATATTCCCTAGTGTATACTAGTTATTAAACCTTGTATGTATCCTTAATAGGATTGCACAAAAAATAGTTTGTCACTTTAAAACGATGGTAAAAATGGTGTGTTTTTATAATAGATTAATGATAAAGTGATTGAACAGAAATTGGAAATTAAAATGATTGAAATAAACTGATATTAAAAAGGTGATTAGGTAGGGGTAAATTTCCCAACTATAATGCTATCCTTGTTCAATTTAATTCAGAAGTCTTCTTCTTAGTTGATTAAAGTGAGTTTCCACAATTGTTTCCTCTCACTTCCTTAGTGAAATTATGATGGTGAGAGAAAACCTCACTAACATCTCAGTTTTCTCAACTCTTCTTACATGTGAAAATTAGTTGTATTGAATATCCTCTACTGAAATGGGAAACACCCGATCAGGTTCTATTTATCCCAGACAATCTAGAACATTCACTACACCTTTTACACGTATTGACGATCATCATGTACTTCACAACTAATCCCTGGTATATTCCATCGTATATAAACAAGAAATAATTGGAGGGAGATAATGATTATTTTACCAAGGAATAAAATAAATAATAGAATTAAAATTAAATAATGATCAGACTTGATAATAAAATAGTCTATATTAAATTGAAAACATGAAGAAATAAATTTTATTCAATTACGTCCAAGAACTCAAGCATTACAAAATATAAAACCAACCCTTCCCAATCACTCAAAATGTTTACCCCACCATGGTAAGGGTAATCAAGATGAATGGGGAAGAAAAAGGCATTAAAAATATATGGGAAGGAATAAAAAAATAAAATAGATAATGTTGAATATTTCTCATCACTATCCTCGAAGGAATGGAATGGAATGAGATGCTTTGAGATGGAGGAGCTGCCCTCCTTTTATAACCAAAATCTCTCCCTAGAGATTTGATGAATTGTAGACCAGATATATTATATCTTAACACGTTTAAACCTTATTTAATATTGTGAATAATTATCTTGGACGTATCCTCTCAAAATATCAGTGTATTTGGACAAGTATTCTGATAGTTATATCCATTTTACTCTAACAATCTATTCTGTCCAGTCAGACTCTCCAAATCAAAAATCTCCAGATTATAATGTTTTAATTTCAATTAAAAATGACAATTCACGCAGACAATACTTCATGAAATATGTTCCAAAACGTCTTGAGTGTCTATCCACCAAATTTCACAGAAATTGGCCCCAGCATGAATGAGTTATTGACCCAACACCAAAATTCAGCAGATCTATATACAATTTTCATCGTCCAACTTGTGAGCTTTGTTTGACCTTCCATATGGTTGATTAAGATTTTGGTCAAGAGAGAAGAAATTAAGCCCTAAATGTTTAGAATATGTGAATGAAAGAATTTATCAATTTTTATTACTGTAGAAAATGTTATGATCAAAATATAGAAATAATTTAAAATAGTTAAAAATACGAAATGGGTTATTTTTACTATTAAGCTCAAAATATCACCAATATCATAAAATGAAATAATTTATCCTAAAGTAAAACTATTTTGGGATTTGAAATAGTTATATTCAATGTAAATTAATTCAAAATATTTTCTCTATCAACACTCTATACTAATCTCATGCTATGAGACTGATCATCATTCTACAATATAATGAACTAAAATTTTATCCAAGGCCATTCATTAATAGCTGATTAGTAATATCACTATCACTTTACCAAGCATATGATGGTCTATTAGAAACACTACATATTTAGTATTTAATATTGACCTCTTTTCTCCCTTATCATGGAAGATATCAAAAAACCCCTCCTATAATGGTGTAAACATATCATCATTGTTTTCACAAATGCTACTCAGAGGCTACAAGACATTCTTATAACATATTTGTATACCATCCAACTCCTGAAATCATTATTTATAACCTAATGATCATTTAATAACATTTAATCAGTTTATCATGTATCCAATGTTTATTAGTCATATCTCTCAAATTGTCGTACCTGTGATTTTTTACCCATCCATACCCAATTAATACAACATTAATTGACTATAAACATGAAAAAACATCTCAGGTTCATCATTTTTATCATATAAATAGTCAACCTAGTATCTATAATAGTAAAATATGTAATGTGTTCGGTATAATAAATCTCAATCAAAGAATCCTTGTATATCATAACTCTTCTTAGAATAAATAATTAACGTCACCTTTTATCTTTCTAATAAAAATGAATTACCACTTTCCTAGTTGATATCTCAAAATTACTAGGATCTTACAGAAAGAACATATATTACATAACCTATAATGATTATATAAAAAGAGGATTTAAATTCTTCTTTAGTCTCACAAAACTCTAGAATACACATATTCCATCACTCTTAGTTTGGGTATAACATCCGTATCTAGTGACATTATAAGCATTAACCCACTATTTGGTTGTCTTCAAATCCATGAAAATAATGAAAATATCCCAATAAAGTGATTATTATTAATAATTTCATCCTATTTTTGGATTTGATATCTCTATATATACAAAAGGTTTATTCTAGAAAACTTCAAATAAGCTATTTAAATTTTAGAAAACAAAATCTCATTTAATTCTTCAGAACAATATTATTAATCACACACATTAATGTAAATATCATATAAAACTATGTTCCATGTATTATACATGTATTAATTATTTTTTCCAACCCAATTCAAGATAAAAACCATATATTATAACCCATAATCACCATACTGATATTACCGAAAACATCAGGACCCAATCTTGATAGAAAATAAGGTATATATACAACCCTAAGACCACCCCTAGTTTTCTTGGGACTAGAGACTAGAATAAAGATTCATATGAAACATATAAAAAAATTTAGCATATAAACCTTCATAAATACGCACACATATATAATAATATATAACAATAGAAACCATATATATAACCAAATCTAACTTAATATGCAGATAACCAAAGGTTAAAAACCAAAAAATATAACAGATACTTGTTCCAGAAATTAAGGGAAACATGCAACATCCCATTTAAATGTACAACTTTTAAAAAAGATATATATTTCATATATTTTATAAAAACATTGACTCAATATTAAACATTTATGTCCACCAAAACACAAACCTTTACTCCAGATCCACTACAACAAATTCAACTAAATCCCCCATTGAACTTTGTGTTGTAATCATAGACACAAAATGTGTGTGTAAAAGCATTATATTTATATAAATACCATGTACATTCCATGAACATTTTCTAATTCCAAGACATTATCCTCTCCATAAAATCACACCCTAACCTCTCGAACCTACTTAATAGGATATCATTTCTAAGTGAAAACCCATTTGATCTCTATTTATCATTAGTGTATCAAATTATTAGGAGTCTACTATAACATGAAGAAATAGAAATGGAAAATGGTGAATGTTGGTTGAATGAAAATTCAACCAACTAATAGTTGAGTCAAATTGAATATTTTCTACACAGGAAGGATGGAAAATAAAATTGGGGAATTTATTCATTGATTAAAGGGAATATAAATCATAAATTTTTTATTCAATTAGGGTTATAGTAGTTAAACATAATATTTAATGGGATATAGGTCAATAACTTAAAATAAAATCCTCCTAATAAATTATTAAATAAATCCATAATTGAATATGGGTGATCCAGACAAATAAAATTGATAATCCATGTCATTGGATTTTTTAAAATAGACACAAATAGTACCTTGGTAATATATAATATAAATATTTGAGAGTTAAATTTAAATTGTATTTATTTATTTAATACATATACCGATGTGGGGAAAATATTTTTTGAAATTGAATATTAAAAATAGATACGTAAATAGGAAAATAAGAGTTATATATGAATAATTAAATGTACAACCAAAAGGTTAAAATATTAAATCTTTGATGATCCCTTATTAATTCTAGACCATCATTCCACCATCATGATAGATCCTCCTTAAAATAAAAAAAATGGTTTAACCTCCTCTAAGGTTTGGGTTTTATGTGGATAGATATTCCATGGGAAATTCTATGACAACATATTTATAATAAAATAAATTTTCAATGTTTTCTATAATAGTTATTTTAATTTGAAACCCATCAATCCTAAGTCTTATCCCTAAAGAAAGAACATGGAAATTTTATCACTCTTAGTGAAATAATTCCATAATGGTAACGAATAAAATGTTATAATTTTTATTTAGTATATCATTAAAAAAATCAATTGTTCTCATATTCGTTGATAAAAATAATATTTTATAGATATTATATTTTTTTTTAAAATCACAGGTTACTATTTAGAATGAAACATACTGAAAACTATCTATATAAATGATAATTTAGTATTTAGTACAAAAACATAGGTCATTATATCCTTCCCACCTCAAATGTTTTTTCATCCTAGGTAGAACAAGTCCTGAAATGATATGAGCGTACCAAACTTTCATTTTATTCTTATGTTCCCACTAACCCTAATGAATAATTTTTTATTTTCATGGGATTCATACTAAAGAAAATTTTGATCTATAAAATATACTAATATACCGATCATAAATATAAAAATGGTATTCACAAAATTATGTTTCATCCTCAATGTCTATCTTTTACAAGATGATAATGTAGAGCAGATTCTGTAAATATCACCTATGATCTAGAGGAATCACTTGTTAAACATATTCCATTGAAATCATCAATACTATATAACTTGTAATATACCCCTTTAGGACAAAAAAAATATTCAAAAAATCCACAAACCAAATTAATGGATATCCATTTATAGGAAGTGCAGTCATTGGGGGTGGAATCTAGGAGAATTCTTCCTTAAATATATGGTATTATCAATCCAACATATAGAAACCAAGATTATAAAACAAAATCATATGTGGCTCTCATGTTTTTTTACCCTACATCATTATTGGAATAATTATAATTCCAAACTATAAGTTGAAAAACGTTATGAAATGGTATTCTTAAATCCAACATATAAATTTATAGAGTTTTCTCTATGTATGATGCTAATAATATATTTTTAAGAAATTATATAAATTCTTGTAATTCACTTACTCCATCTTAGAATATATAAATATTTCATTAATGAAAACTACCTTAAACCAGAATAAGAAGGGTCAAATGATTATGTTCATGAGTCCCATGAACACTACATGGGAATTGTTTGTGTTTAACAATATCACTAAGAGTGACACAAGAATATTTTTAGTTGGATATCTTCCTATAAACCCCAAATTTGGTGATAATCAGACCAAATATCAATAATTAAGAATCATTTCAATCATTTCATCTAGTTGATGATTTTATAAATTATATAGAGTGGTTGTTTTTCTTTACTGTCAGATGATTTAAACGATGATAGTCAATAAGAATCCTCAAAATCCTATCCGTCTTCTTGTTAAATAGAAAAAGTGATTTGTATCAGGACATAATCAGTCTAATAAATTATTTAATAATAATATCCTCCATCTTCAACTTTATGACCCTAAACATAGTTTGAGAATTTTGATAATCTATTAAAGATATAAGTGATGTCCTAAGGAGTAAATAAATATCAACATCAACATATCGATAAAGGAAAAACATGGAACGTTATCTAGAAAAAAATACATATACTCAACCACTATAAGAAACTATTCCCATGTAGTTTTATGGGTACTTAGAGTAATGAATTTCAACTTGTGAGTAATTATCTAGTGAAATATGATATGTATGTGAAAAAAGTTGGGTAGTTTAGGTTCTACAGTTTAGGAAATATTGAACGTATTTTTGGTTCCTTGTAATATACATCTTTTGTGGAGTTATTATATGAGTATTTAAATCCATCAAGGATTTGTTGATGTGTTCAACTGAAGAATATCTCGTTTATTTGGGTTATCATCCCTTTTACTTTTTTCTCATTCTCCATTCTCATAACATCATATGGGGTAATCCTATAATAACCCCTACATTATTATCTTTTCTACACATGTTTTTATTATAAAGATGATTCATAGTTATATGGAGAAATTGGTGGACATGATGCTGGTAGTGGTATATTAGTGCTGGAAATCATGGTTGGAGTTCGAGTAAATATCCGCACGATGTGGAGTATATCTATCGCATCTGGCCATGATTTCTCTTAATTGGGGATATTGTTCAACACACCTTTCTCTTACTAGATTTGGTATGTTTTACATTGTTGGAATATTTTCATTGTGTTTCATACATGTTATGATATTATTAGTAATATATCTGTTTTTCATTTTAATATATTATTATAAAAAATTATGGTTGTATACATGTTTATAGTATAATTCCTTATATACATGTTATATTCCATTCAGAAGCTAGTAGCCATCCCCATGTGTGTTTATGGTGATCTTAGGGTGGTACACTTTGCTTACTCCCAACCTTGGAATGGTTCTAGATGGTTGGTTAATGTTACATAAATCTTTAAAAAATCTAAATGGTGAAAATAAAAGTTAATAAAAATAATCCCAACTCCCTATAAAAATGGATTTCAACTAATATTGGTGTTTTTAAGAAATTAATATGACTTTAATCACAATTTTCAACAAGTGATATATCCTTTTACTATATCCTAAATATTAATATACAGAAAAAAATGATACCAATTTTTAATGTCTTGTCTAGTCTAACAATTCTACATCACAAGAAAAAGAACTATCTGACCTCAATCATTCCTCCCCACACTCTAGAAGATGCTGACTAGTAAACATGTTCGATCATAACTTGGGGAGCCAATTATAATTTCATGTTACCTTAGTGGGTTGATCATATATAGTACATAAAATAATATAGATTAAAATTTAAAGGGATAGAAAAAAACCATTCCTCATTTTCAACGTAAAAATATCACCACATCCTCACTGATCTCCTCTATAATTCCCACCAGCTATTATGGAAAACAACCTGACCTTGATAACCACATAAGGATTTCACATGAACCACGATGCACATGTAAGGTGTGATCATTAAACTCAGTAGTCCACCACCAATGGTGTTCCAAAAATAAAATAGTATACATATTAATTCATTTAGGTCATAACATTAATATAAACAATAAATCATTTTCATCAAACTTATAGAAGGAGTGGGCACTTAAAAAATTTCATATTACATACTCAAATATGGTCCTGAAAAATAAATAATGTGATGTGACTTACAATGGTATAATAATAATAATATAGAAGGACTCCAAGTATCAATTAGTCCCCAATGTGTGATTGAGTCTCACATATTCTGTGTAGATTCCCTACCCACATCTATAACAATGTAGGCTTGGAAGTTGATTCAAAATATTAAATTGTAATATAACCTAACCCCTCCATCCTGGTAAATGTAATGTCACCTATAACATAATGGATAACTATCAAACATATCTTATTATTGAATATAATATCACATGTCCCTATTATAATTGGAAAGTCTTAGTCACTCAGTGTTCCATGGGGATACCTAGTCATAAAAATGGTATTGGTAAATAGATTATAACCAATCTTTAAGATAATGGTTAATAGGTCATCACCACTCCTTAAAAAGTTATATTGAATGGGTCACTACAATAAACAGTCATAGAATAGTTAAAGGAATATCACCAATTAATTTTAAAATATTGGATGGGTCAACATTACTCCAAAAAACCAGAAATAGTGAATTTGGTATTATCAACCCTCATGGTAAAAAAATACAACTAATCATAAGTTCCCAATAAAATTATTCACCCACTAGTAGTGAACATAATATCAACTATGGTGATCAGATGTCGTTGGAGAGCCTCTAGAGTATGTTGGTGGTGAATCTAACCTATATACTATTCCATAAGGTTGTATTTATATAAGTAATTAATCGATTTGTATTAATGAGTGGTTCAAATTTTTTATTTATTTAAGTGATTATATAAATATTTGAAAAAAGTAATGTTTTTTAGTCAAAAAAGTTCATAAAATAAGAAATAAAAACATAGAATTTTTAATAGAGATAAAGGATCTCAAGTGGATGGAAAACATAATTTATACTAAATTATTAATTTTGAAATTTTTAATGTCCAAAAAAAATATATAAAGAGTTTTATTATTTATTATTTATTATTGAAAGGCCAACCTATATTTTTTGGATTTACTTGTTTAATTTAACTAAATTAATTCATTTTTTAAATTTATAATAATTATTATTAATTTATTATTGGTGATCTATGCATTATACCTACATTTTATAATAATATAATAGTTCTTCCCCATGATTAGATATTAAATGGACATACCACTTCCTGAATTCCTTATAGTTGTGCAGGAGTATATAATTTTAAAAAATGTGGTTACCTAATGAGATGGTTCAGGTGATGAGATACCTTTAAATCCTAATAAAGGATATTAATAAGAGAATAAATAATGTATCAACATGAGTTAATGCAGACTAATGGATTTCCCCCTCTTCAATATAGGATGATTTATTTTTACTCATTTAACCAACCAAAAGATTAATGATAGAAATCAGGTCACATAAATTTACCTTTGCAATATTCATTATTAAATTTTATTTTAGCCCTATAGTTTATAATAATTAACCAGAATTATTAAATAAAAATTGATTATTACATATAATAATTATTTTAATATTCATTGTGAATTTGTTTTTGAATTGTTAATATTGAAAAAATTTCAGTCAAACAAGGTAAAATGGGATTTCATACGAATGTATAATTAAAACCCTTGAATAGAAATTATTAAATTCTTAAACACCTTTAATTACATGAATTAATATATAACTGTTGTTAAAGGTTATCATCGATCTATTGTTGGTATTTTATCTATCATGGTGATTTAATGACACTTATGTATTAACTTAACTAAATTTGTGTCTTTGTTGATGGATATAGTTTGAATTTTTTCATTTGGATGCAAGAGTTGTGTAAATAAATGTATATGATTTAAGGACTTTTTAGTCCACTCAAGTGATCAACATGTGGTCAGTTAATGTCGTTAAAAAAGATTAAATCCTATCTAAAAACCATTAAGAATGATAATTGCAATAAAAAATAATATATGAATGGGAATATTGATTATGGACACTAGAATATCATAGTAACTATATATCATGGATCCAACAGAGAGGGATATAAGGATTTCAAAAAATAGTTTAAGATATATATTGTTCATTAATTAATAATGTCAAATTTTTAATCAATATAAATTAGTAAAATACTATTTTAAATTTTATAAATAATTGAAAGTAAAACCAAAACCCCATTATCATTGCAATCTATTTTTGATAAAGAATGTTTATTTACTAGTGTTAATTTGTTATAGTGGTATAGTATACTAAGAATCATATGATGAAAAGAGTTGAAATATTATTTTCTTGATTCCATTCTACCAATTGATCCTCCTAATGATTCCAATGAAAATGAGAACTTTTTCTACCGATGGAAAAAAATATGATGTATTGGATATATAATGAATTACACTATCATTGATGTTAGGTGATCTATAGAATAATTTCAAAGATAATGATACATATTTCACATTGTCTCATCATAAATACTACTGAGAGATAAAAATACAAAATAGATATAAAATATATACCATACTCTTCACATTTTTGATAGGAGGAAGAGTCCATGTGTTAATAATGATACCCAGTATAAAAAACTACATTGAAAGAATATAAAATTTGGAATTGATATTGGATAATGAAATATTCATAGATATCCTTATCTCATATCTACATAATATTTTCTAAGGTATTATTATTAATTTTATAATGAATAACTTGGATGAATTATTGAAATTATCTAAAAATAATTTTCTAAACTAATAATTTCTTATATAGAAACCAGACATTATCCATTAGAGTGAAAAAATAATAGAGAGTCTAAGAGTTCAATATAATGGTCAAATACAAAGAAATATATGAAAAATTATCAACAAAAAAGTAGATAAAAGTGGAAAGTAGTTATAGAGTAGTTTTTTTATAGGTGGAAAGAAAATGCATTATATTAAAAATTGAAATGTAATAAAGAATCATGTAGAAGCTTTAGGTATATTCATCATTAAATAAAATATTTCAATTTTAAAAACTAGGTTACCAGATAATGTGTGGGGATTAAATGTATATATATATATATAAATGAACCAATATTATTATCAATGATTTTTTGAATTAATGTGGATCTTTAGGTAATTAATTGATTCAGGCTTAATATATTAATTTTATAATATTACAATTTTATTATTCCAAGAGGAATGATTCTTGTATTATTTGACCATTATTATGTTTTTATCATTATAATAATATTATATATGTGTTCAATTTATAAAATAGTTATAACATCCCACATTTTTAAATGATTCTTATTATTATAAAAATCATATTGTAGAATTGTTTCCCTAAATACTAGATTATAAATAAATCATATAAATTATGAAATAATGTAAAAGGTACACTATTTCAGAACATAGAATGAAAAATTAATTATGGAAACATTTAATAAGACTAAAAACATGAATAATGGTACATTAAAAATATTTAAGTCATATTAATAAAATTAGTAAATCTAATGGGTCATGGTCCCCTAGAAATATATTAACACAAAAAAACATTCTGAAAACAAAATAAGACTATATAAAGAGATTTATATTTTTATTAAAATAATATTGTAATCCTTTAGAGAATATATAGTGAATTTTTAATGAATTAATGGATGGATTTGGGTACCAAAAGTCCAATTATGGTTTATCGATGTAATCTACACCATGGTTTATATTTGTGTGCACCACAACAATGTGTGAGGGACTATATCAGTGTGCGTATTCATGGATATTATCGTACAAATAATTAATCAATAGAAAAAATAGATATATCACATGTAACTTTAATTCTTAGTTGAATCATCATGTGTAGATGATTAGGGGAGTTTGAACATACCACATTAACATTTAAATAATAAATATTAAGTAATGTGATTGAACATAATGTTTCATGATTTCAAAAGATCTTGGGATTCTAAAAATTATCAATAAATATTAGATGAGACTTTTGGGTTTATAAATCCTATATAAATCTATTAATTCATCATACATATTTTTCCATTCAACTATTTCAGGACTCCTATTAGAAACCTTCAAATTAAATACCATTTTATCTCCGAATTATCTTTATTAATTAAACTTACGTTTTTATCAATCTATAAATAGATATAGATCCTACCTAATTCTTAGGTGAATCCCATGATCTATGGACATCTATAGAGGAAGAAGTAATTTGGTTTTTTCTTAGTGATTATGATAAAATTATTTTGAAAATATTTGACATGTTTGATTATTTGGAGTAAGGTAAAATGTAATTTTTTCCTATTTAAACTAATTCCAAATTTATAGAAATATTGTGGGATTAATGTTCTAAGTAAAGTGTTACCATTTCATATATTATTTTAGAATTTTCAATAATAACCATTAGTTATATATGATAAATTTTTAAATAGTTTTCATAGACATAAAAACTCTCAAAATGAATAATGATAAAGTATTGGACTCCACTTAAGAGCTCCATTATGGATGAATACAATTTTTTATCTGAAATTAGGTATAAATTGAGTTATTTTATATGTTATTTTGGATTTAATATGACACATGTTCATATGAGAAATTTTATCTCGTCATCTGTAATATTAGAGCATTTATATAAATGCCGAGTTTGGATTTCTAAATGAATAATGAATTCTAGAAAAGGAGTTTCAAAAGTGACATGGTGTAACCCATGAAAGAGGATTGTTTTTGTTCTTAAAACTGAATAAAAATAGTATAACTGCTATGCAAAATGCTAATTTTGTTAAAAATTTTAGAGGAAAAATTTAGAGAGGATGAAAAGTATACATTTTATGTGATAAAAATTTAAAATAGAGCATCATAGGATGATTTAATATGTTTTGAGAATCCAATTTTTTTTTCATGGTGGCATTAAAAAAGGGCTTTGGTAATGAAGTATACACAAATATTTTGTTCTTATTAAGACCTACTAAAAATCACATGTTTTGAATGATGGTTTGGAAAAATGTTGAAGGAAAAAATGGATTGAACTTGATATGATTTTGGGGTAACATTAAATGACCACACAATGCATCATGACTCACAGTGTTTTAAGAGTACTAAATTTACTTTAATTACCCCTATGGTTTAGGCCAATTTAGACTTAATAAAAATTAAATTATATATTATTTAAATTTCTAAAAAACCATCACTAATGCATTCCCTTTGTTTATATTCCAAATTTAACGGGACAATTTAAACCAAACAGAAAATATTTTGGTTGATTTGATCAAGGTTGAAATTGTTTATTTATATATAAATATTAATAAAGTATTTATAATTTAAAACTTTTCTTGAAATCAATCTTTTAAATTAATTTTTTAATATTTCAAAAAATATATAAAATCAATAAATTATGTCTTTATTTTGAATCGTTTATTTGAACCATTATAATAGTAGTTTTGGATTTCAGTATGATTAATTGTTTAAATTAAATAAATTATGTTTTTTCTAATTTTTGAATGTTATTGACATAACAGATGAAATGTTTAAAAATCAAAAATAAAAGTGTTCCTAAACTATCTCAAAATTTTAATATTAAGGAGTTCAAAAAAAACCTTATAAATCATAATATGGACTATTCACATTGGATAAAAGTAAATTGTTCATAATTATATATGCATTAATTATAATGTGTCTCAAATTTATTAATGAATTTTTCCTAAATTATTTATCTCTTGATTAAATATATGATTTTTTCATTTATTTATTTATTCCATGTTTTATTCAAATATTCAAAATGTTATCTTTTGAATTGTGATGTATTATTTAATTTAAATTGATATAATACTTCTAAATTATCACACATACATATAAGGGGCACTAAAAATGATTTCAAAAAAGAAAAATATATTAAAATATGTTATAATGATTGTAAAAATGAGCATTTACAAATGATATCATTTTTTATAATAATGTAAATACCAAAATGTAATTTTACTAAAAATATATCTCTTTTTAGAATTTTTTAATACAAATTAACACTTTACCAATAATGAAATATTTCTCATTATCATATTAATTTCAATGGTTTTATACAAAAAACCCATTCTATAATTTTTAACAATAGTTATGAATAATTTTCATCAACTTAAAAATTTATATCCATTATTTTTTAAATCTAAACAAATAAATTAACCACATAAAATTTTAAAATTATTATTTAATTACATACTAAGAAATTATAATTTTATTAAGAAAAATAAAAATTCTTATAAAACTACTTTCTAATATAACCATTGATAAATTTGTTTTTATTAACAAAATAATAATAATAATATTTGGAAGAAATTTAATATTTGACCCAATATATATTTTATTTAAAATGTAATTAAATTTATATTTTAAATATATTTTGAAATATTTGAATTTAATAAATAAATAAATGTAATTGAACACCTGATCCATTAAAATAAAATATAAAACACATTCCCACCCCTTTCTTCCCACAAATCCCCTACCTCCCCTCTCCCCATCTTATGTCCTCCCTCTATTGCAGCCTCCCTTGAAAATAATAACTATCAGAGACACAATTTATCATTCTTTCCCACACACACTAATATACCCCTATAGATTCTTCAACATCACCAACCTCCCATTTCTATCAATGCTAGACTTATTATTTCCACATTGTAAAAAAATATTAGGTATGGGGACTAGAATTTCAATAATCCCATTCCCCATTCAATCAGTCGATGGTTGGGCCTCATATAAATTATGATCTTTTTCGCTTTTAGTTTTAATCCTTTGAAATAATGGTATTCCATTGTTTGAATTGAATAACAGTCATCGTTTTAGTGGAACTCAAATGAAACATGTTTTCATTTTTTTATTCACATTCTTGAAGATTATTGGTTTATAACAGCATGGTTCTCTCTATCCACTTCAGTTATTTGATTTGGACAACCATACATTCATACATAAATTAAATTTTCATTATCATCAAATTTATTAAAATGGTTCAAAAAATATAGAATTCAACTAGAGGATATAAGTAGGGACATCATTGGATTCATCCCACACTCTAGTTTGTCTAATTTTATATTAGGATGTTTCTCTTTTTTAGTAATTTTTGTGGAACTAATTATTTTATGTTGGGAAACTTGTTTTAAAAATATGTCTACATGGATAGATAATTTTATCGATCACATAATGTGATATTTTATTCCACCATTTTTATTACTATTTCCATATACACATTATAAATATCTCTTTTTGATTCATGTTTTTATAATTCAAAATATAAATTAATAGATTATCTTTTCAGTGATTTGGTTAACCTTTTAGATGATTCATATATGGAAAATATTATTTTAACAACTAATGAAAAGTTTCAACTCTCTCATAGAAATAACCGGAAAAACTAATATTTTATTTACTTTAAATTATATTTTGAAAAACAGTTTAATTGTTTAAATTTTTTCAGTTGTATTTTTTCGATTATTAATATGAAATTATATATAATTTTTATAGCCTCTTGATGTTTTTTAGAACTGAAAATCTCACTTGAAGGAGTAATATCTAATAAAACTATAATGTGAAAGCATTAATTTTTTTTATTTAAAATAATGAAAATATTTTTTCAATCATATACTTAGACCTTACCAATGAACCTGTACCCAAGTGGTATAGGCTTCTGCTTGGCATCCAAAACTCCCAGGATCAAATCCGGGGAGGGGAGATTTTCCAGGGGTACTGTAGCAGTATTGTAGTAGTGGCGACACTGTAGCAGCAGAGGGACTGTAGTAGACACTGTAGTAGCAGTGGTACTTTAGATGTACTTTTCACCAAGGGGTCCTATAGGACACAAAATGGGCTATTAATCCTTGTCTTCATGCCACATGGCCATGGGCCTTCGGGCGATGTAATGAGTCTCCCTATACCTAGCTTAAAGAGGTATTTTCTTTAAATAATAAATTGATACTTTGGCCTAACCATTAAAAAAAATATAGTTAGACCTTTTTATTCACATATTTTTTAATATGTAGAGTTACATATAATATTTTTCATAGATATAACTTGTTTTCTAATTGTTTTTCATATTATTGGAAAGTGAAATTAATTGCATGGGAAATTGGAGCAATTGAAGGTGAATTTTAATATTTATTTTTAATGATTGTATCTTATTACCAAATAAAATATGAGATTATTTATTTTTAAATATTTTTTGTCATCACTTATAGATTATGGGAATAATATTGAAAATAGTATATGTTTATTTGTTCATACAAAACATTCACACCTAAATTACAGAAGAAAGTCCCTAAGTGAAAAATCCATTTTAAAAAAATATGGGAACACTCATCCAATATTTGAAGCATAAATACTTATAATTTATTTAATTAATAAATAAACAAAAAAATATAGATAATCTTATTACAAATAGATAAAACCATCCCACCAGATAGTCCGTAGACATGGATTACTGTATAGATTAAAAAATGAACAAAACATAATCATTTGTTCATTATAGAGTATTCTTATGGACTATTTAGTAGACCCTTACATCACTATAAATAATGTTTTCCCAAAATTACATAGAAATTCATTGATAGGAAGTTCATGGTCACTACAATCAATACAATAATACCTTGTTTTCTCTTCCAAAGATACAACCTTTTTAGTGGTGAAGAAGGAAACATGATAATTGTGAAGATGAAGGGCCTCAATTATAATAATAATAATATGAATAATATTTTAATAAATGAATCTAAAATTTAAAAATCACCTAATGTTTCAATACTATATTACATCCAAACAAAGTGACTTTTTTCCATTAAGAATTACTTTAAATATGGTCAGTGTCATGTGGGATAGGGTTTGTATGTATTACTCATATTCATATCTAATTTATTTTGTATATATAATTAGTTAAAATTTCTCCATTGTACTCATAAAAGAGTAATTTGGTGAAATCCATTAACTGTATAAAAAACCCATCCATTTAACCTAGTGAAGACCATATATAAATTTCATGTGATACCTCACCACACAACTAAAATTTTACAATTCATGTTGCATCAAAACATGTTCCATAACTATTTGATAAATTTAATCCTTAGATAAATTTTCATGGTCCAAATAGTTTTTCAACACAATATTTCATCATCATGTATTTTTGATAATAGAAGTAGTGAGATATTTTTTATTCATTTAATCAATGAAACAAAATATTTTAGGAATTATACAGTTATCAAACCCTGTTGAGTATAAGAAAACTATTTCCTCATTTCTCATGCACATGTATATGAAATTGGAAATTAATGAATATCATATTTAGAATCTAAAAATTACTATACATCACCAACCTATGATAATGTATAAGATAAATAAAAATTTTGGAAGATTATATTTTTTGGGATGTAAAAAATCAAAGTGAAAAGAACTAATTTTCAATAATAATAAATATTAATATTTTGGGTATCCTTTGGTGTTTCACTAATCTTCTTAAAGGTATTATATTCATTTGATGATAATGGTAATTGCTGATAAGAAACTGAACTAGGTTAATGTGAACCTGAGAAATATTGATATGATTAGATTATCACATTTCTTATTGTGTTACAAGTATAATATTCTTAACAAGCATCCATAAACTATAATGATTTCATTTACATAAGTATTTATTAAATGAAAATTTTACAAAACAATGGTAAGAATAATTTATTTTACTTCAAATAAATTCACAATTTTATTAATCCTCTTTTCAAATTGTCATGATTTAATTTTTTGTGATCCTTATAAAGAACCATAATAATAAAATTTTAGTTTAGTTGTTTTAATTTCAAAGTAATATGGAATAGGGGTGTCATATTATATAAATATGTTTTCTAACCTTGTTGTCCTACAAAATGTTATGTATCCCTGTCCAATAATCAATTGTGATTTTCCTAAGAATATTCATAAAAGATATTATGTTACTAGAAATAATGGAAGGCATTGAACATAGATAATTTATTAAATCCTTCATATTCTAGTACATCACTCTAAAGTAGAGAGCATAAAAAGTGTCACGTGATGTGATATTAAGTTAGGTTCTCCTGTATATGAAACATGGAATCCCCATGGCTTTGATTATTGATCACACTTTCTTATAAAGGTATTTCAAGTTTTTTCCAATGAGACCAATGTCATAGCCACTCAATATATGAATTAAAAATGTATCATGCAAAATTAAAATTGTTTTTTAACTATTTTAATGAACTGTGTGGCTAGTTGAATGTCACCTAGGATTAATGAGAGTAAACTATTAGTGAGAAACAACCATCCTTTAAATGTTAAGAAATATTTTTTCTATGTTTAGATTACTCAAATGAAATTAGTAACCATGTTATCAAAGTACCAGAACATAATCCTTCTATTTGAAATGGTAAAACCCATGTATTCTAGGGGTATTTATTTTTTAATTAATAGAGTTATTTTAAGCACTTGAGTTCTCTTTTTAGATTATTTAAAATAGCTGTGAATACTACTTTAGTAAACATGGTCCTTTTAGACTATAAAGTGGTTGTAATAAAAAATATTATATTTAGTGAATTTAACAGTATTTTTATTTCTTAATATAAAAAATTTTAAATTAATCTATAAAAATTATTTATGATTTGTCTTGGAACCCATAGTGGTAAAAAAAATTCAATACTACAATAATTTTTATTCCCTCTAAAACATTGCATCTGAATTCATGGTGGTAATTATCGGAGAGTCCAGGAGACAGTGTATCTCATCACTTTATTCCTTGCATTTACATTATGAATCCAAATTTTGACTCATAAGGGAACCCAAGAAACAAGGATAATAAAATTAAAAAAATAATCTCATATAACCATTTATAGAAGTTTAATTTAAGATATATTTTATAAACGAAATTTTAAAAATTGTTTTGAAAATCCTGGTCACAATCAACCATAATAATGATATTATAACCAACCACTTTAATATTATGATTTGAAAATATCACCTAATCTATAACAAATATCCTTGAATCAATTTTCATTTAATGAACCCTTATTATTCTAACCAGACGTGGATGGGAAAGAGGGACTCAAGTATTCCGTTAAGTATTTTTGCCTAGATTTTGTACAAAATGTTGCACATGAAAAAAAGTTAAATTTTTAAAGGGTATAGATTGTTTAATTATTGGAATGGTGATAGAGGAGGAAATAAACTATACAGTTAGAAACAACCAAACATATTGTAGACAATGAAAAATTGATGTTTTCTATGACATCTCATTCCATAACAATGAAAGAACTAAGAAGTCTATGAAAAACATTTGAATTTCATAGGATAATTATTTTGATTACATCCATAATGAAATATTCATCTGGGTTGACATTGAGATAGAAATTGATATAAATTGATATAAATGAGGGGATAAGGTTAAATAATGGTCCATAAAAATTGAATCTTAGGTATCCAATCATAGAATGAAAATATTTCATAGGTTTAATAAGCAAATAGGATAGTTAAGGTGATTATATAGGTATAATAATATTGAATTTGTCATAAAATAATCCACAATATATTTTCTTGTTATGTTTCTCTAAGAACCACATTTAATTGATACTTGGATATATATGTTCCAAATTTATCACCCATTCCATAATATATAAGGCACATTATTTATCATGTTCCAACAATTATACCTAAGAGAGGTGGTTATTCAACTAAATACTCCTGACATCCTTTATTTTGAAGATATTAACAACCAAAAGTTTTAAAAATAAATTCCCATTCCATAAAAATATTAACCTTTTTTACATTATTAGTGATATTTCTTTAATGTTATCAATTTATTATTCTAAAAAGGGTGATATTGGATTCCAAAATTTATTCATATTGTTGAAAACATGTTGAAAATATAATGGATTATACTATTAATACCTATTAAATAAAAACTTATTTCCCTTATATAACCAAATAATTGTGAAAAATATTATTTTCAGGATATATAGACCATATAATTATAGAATTAATAGAGAGTGTTCTGATATATTGTGATTAAAATGTCACTAAAAGGGGAATATGATCCTTGAAGGTTATTTAGTACTAGTTTCCAAAACTATCCAAATAATGTTGAATATCTAATTTCTGTTGGTGTTTTTAAAAAGAATTATTAAATATATATTTATTAGTGGATTTTATGACCTCTTAAATAAATATTATAATCTAATTTCATCCTATAAATTTTACAAGGGTAGTAGGGATTATGATGAAATCAACACTATCTTATTGTGGAATACTTGTGTGTATGATCACATAGAGATTTCCTTTTTCTGATTCCATCATCATTTATGGTTACACCACTTTCATGGAGAATAATTTCTTTCCAAACATTAATAATATGGAAATTAGTATTATAATTATGAATTGGATACTCTTTCACCATTTGTTCTATTAATTGGTGATACATAGTGAATTTTTGGTGATATATGTGGAAAAAGCGTAATCAATTTCCATCCAATTTTCTTAAATCACAACTATTTTTTTCTAATGATTACAAATGAATAATTTTTATATAAAATATTATTAACAGTTTCAAGTTATGTGTGGATAATTTTGGTTGTTTTAATTTTTTTTGAAGATTTTAGTGAGTAGCTATTTTTATGTTTATTTATTTTCAATCTCAATCTACACTAACATGAATAGTTCATTACTATATCCCTTACACCCCCCCCACACACCCCTGTTTCTCTATGATAGCCTAGAGAACATTTTATACTGATATTTGATTATTTTAACCAACTTTTGACTACATTGATAATGTGTTTGGATGAACATAGACATAAACCCATTTCTCATTTAATCAGTCAATGTTTCAGCCTATTATGTTGTGTGTACTTAATTTCATCATGTTTTATGAACTTAAAGTCACATGTATCTTTTGTTTGAAATAAATTCAGGTTATTATTTTATTAAATTACTGATGAAATGGTGTTTTGGGTAATTATATATTTTTAATTTCAGACTTATTTGGATAAACTCCAATTTTATTTAGGGACCTCTTACTTGTATAGATATATTTTTTTAAATCAATTCCATATTCTAGTATTGGATAATACCAAAAACAATATAGAAACATTATAAATGTATTCAGAAGTAATTTTTTCCTAAACAATAAATTTCATGTTATAAAAAACTAAACGTAATATTCAAAGTTCTAAAACCTTCGGATGTATTAGATAGTGATAAAACCATTCAATAAAATTAAATATTCCATTTCCTTATCAAATAGTCTTTGAGATAAGTGGTTTTATGAATATTGTGTGACAATGTTTGAAAATAAATGGTTTGTGGGACATAATTCCAATTCTATATCATATTAAGTGATTATTAGAATTTATTCCATTAACCAGATAAACATGTTGTTTACACTTATCCTCAAAACTCCTAGGGTTTAATTAGGTGAATGCACATTATCAATTCTATTTGAGATAAATTTCATTATAATGTATATTTTTGATGTATTTAATTTTTTTTAAAAACTATTAGGTTTTTTTTAAATCACTTATTGAAGAGAACTTATAACAATTTTCACTTACGATAGACACACCAAAAAATCACTATAAAAGGTTGTAGTAAAAAACAATGATTTTTAGAAAATATAAAATACTTAAGTATCAAATTTATAAATAATTTTCATGTTGGGGTTAGGTGATAGTTGGGTGGGGGTCTTGAAATAAATAAATATATTTAAGTGAAACTTTTACATATCAATGTAAAATCTTTGATATCTTGATTCTTAATTTTATGATACTTTTTGATATAGTGGGATTGAAGTACATTAGTATATTTTATAAAAAATTTTAATTGAGTCACTCTATGGGGAGTGTCTCAATGAGATGAATGGAAAATCCAGTTGCTATACATATAGGTCATGAGATATATATTATTGGAGATTAATGTTAAGAGAACTTCCATACTATGTTTTTTTGGATGATTCACTTTATTATGAACTAACATAGATCATCCATCATGTTTTTTATTTTATTTTTTGTTCATGATTTATTTTATTCTTCTATAACATTAGAAATGAATTTTTCTTTGTGTTTGATTACATTAATGCCATATTTTTTTGAAGTTGTTTACATGTTTCCCATACATGTTTATAATTCTTTGTAATTAATTTTATTATTGATATTTATAAGAATGGAACATGATTTTAGTATATGAGGATTTAGTTCTTGTGTAGTTATAAATTATGATCAATTATTCATTCATTCTATTTTACATGTTCCATAAATTTTTATTTAGATTATAATGTTGGGCCATTTTCTTCTTTTTGACTATGTGAGAATGAATTTCACATTGGTTTTTGAAGGAGAAAAATGTGGATGATATAAAGCTTTTTTTAGTTTATCTTATTTAATTACTTTTAAAATTATATTAAAGATGAAATTTTATATATTTATGGAATATAAAAGATTCTCATATTTCCTATGCATTTTCAATAAGAAAATGGTTTTTCTGTATACCATGCAACATAATTAATTCTATATTGAATTTGGATGAAAATTGGGATTAGGGGAATTTATATTGACTCTTGATTAATATAAAGTTAAAGCACTTGAAAAGTTGAAAGAATTTAAAAATATTCCTTATATAAGGTAGATGATTCTCAGAGGAAAAATGGATGAAAATGAAATGAGTCCATTATTTTCCATGGATGGTGCATTTTTTCAGGTATGTAAATACTAGATAGTATTTTAGATCAATGTTCTTTATGTATTAGAGATAATATTCAAGTTTTTTACTTTATGTTCATTCGATTAAAATTAAAAAACTCTAATTATACTTCCTCATAGAATGAAAATAAAACACCAATAATAAAATTTCCTAATGTTTAGAGGTTAATTATGAATATAAAGGTGCATTTTACATGTTTTTTGTAGTTCTCTAAGATAGTTTTCCTGAGTTTAAAATTCAATAAAAACATGTTCGTTAAGGTTTTTTAGCTTTTATTTTATAATAATAGAATCTAGTGTTATTTTATTTTATATGAATTGTAATTTTTCTACAAAAGTAAGATTAGGGATGAACTGCTTCCATATACAATTGTGATGACCCTTCGTACATGATTTGGGATGATAATACTATTACGATATCATTTTTGATGCTTATTATAACAATATTCATGATTATGTGATTGGTATTGCAACTTGTAAGGAGATCACTATTCATATAACAAATAAATATTTGTGAACACTAACCAATTTTTCTAATAAAGAACATGGACAAAACCTTGAGGATGGAACATTCTCTTCTCAAAATTTTTTATATACATTTTTTAATAAACATTCATTTCTTGTATAAATGAAATTCAGTTCATTGACATTTTTGTTTGCACAACCTTATAATTAAAAGAATTAGAGATCGTTCTTATGATTAGGATTTCTTTAAGACCCATACAATGAAATTTGATAACTGGATAAAAAATATTATAGGACATGTAATCTTTACAAATTTCACTGGTATCCTTCATAATTTCATGTTATTGAATTCCAATTAAGAGAGTTTGAGAATTTAATTTTGGAGAGTTGTATTAGATTTTTTAAAATATTTATATAATGCATATTTATTATAGACAGATTCATTTGATGTATGTGATGATCCAATAAATGCTTCCAATGTGATCTTACTATAGATTATATCCACCATTTTGGTGGTATTATGAATGAGTTGGTGAACTAAATGCATAGATCATACCACCAATGTGATTCTTGAAAATGATTTTTGATGTGTGAGAAAAATTGCAATTATTTTTTGATGGAGTTTTATGTAACATATATTATATTATGAACATGTTTAAACATGTTGGTAATATCTTTTCATGGTTATTGAACATTTTATTAAATTATGATTGATTTTTTTTTCAAATGATGCCTCTTTTTTACGGAGTTTCATATAAAATATTTTTATAATTATTATATAATAAATAAACTATAGAATTAGTTTAATAAATATAATAATTTCTTTTTAAAAATAAATATTATAGTGTCAAAAAATAATATTTTATTTAAAATTAAAATTAAAAACTGATTTTACTAATTTGTACTTCATATAAGAATAGATAAAATAAAATTTTGAATAGTATTACTAATGAAAAAATAAATGATGGTAATAATATTAGCAATAGACAAATCTTTTTTATAAATCAGTTTCTAAACATTTTTAACAAAATATATATTATCTATTGGTATTATAAGAATTACAATAATACTATTTTATATGTCATAATATCATTTATAAATACATTTTTTTACCAATAATTTATTGATTGAAATAATTATGTTGGTAAAATTATTTAACAAAACAAAATGTACCTTTACTAATAGATACATATACTTTGGGAAATGATGAATATTTTTTAGTGGAGTTATATTATAGGAATTATAATTTTTTTCTCTCACTAATTTATATTATTACTTAATTATGAACCAAAAGTAAGAAATTTATAATAATATATACTTATAGGGTGTTATAATTATGATGAAATAGATCACTTCCTTGAGTAAAGTATCATTGGTTAGATGGAATATAGATCAAGTTGTTAACTCTCTTAGAGGCCTATTCCATTTAAAGAAAAGCGAGGATTGGATATATTTCACACATATATTACACTTTTGTGAACTTTTTATTTGCTAACATTCCAATATTTTATATGAAAAATATTCATCTACCGTAGGTGTTAGATTTATTTATATGTGTGTAAATAATGTTTTCATTTAATATGAGTTAGTAAAAAACCTATGATTTTTTATAGAGTTCAAATCATTATAGTTTAAACACAATTACATCATGGGAGAAATATAATTCCAAAATAAAACATTAGAGGAATTAATATATAAGGGAATAATATGACACAAATGGTAATATTAAATACCCTTTAAAAATAATATTTACTACACATATTATAATAAATAAATTTTCCAGACCCAAATCATCTAACTGGGTTGTCCATACCCATTCTAGGTGCCCTTGGACTATTTTATATTAGGAAAGAAAGAAATAAAGTGACCCTAACAATTAGGTTCTTCATTTAGGTTTGGATGTACCTTTTTAGGTTTCACTAATGGTTTGGACATCAGAATAAAAGAGTTATGATAATCCATACAATGGATTGATGTAAAGAGTTATCCAACAAACTATCAAAGAATCATCTATGATATGATCCATATTTTTTTCTATTAGATATACTCCTAAAATATTTATATACATAGTGAGTGAAACCCATTATTAAATATAGATATTTTCCCACCAATATATATGTTTAATTAAATGGTGTCATTATTTTACCAGGAGAGCATTTAATAAAAAACTTTTAAATTAATGTAACACATGACATTTATTTGATAAAAGAATATGATCTTGATTTAATTTCATCTTTATATTCAAAAATGGATTTTAGATTAAGTTTTTGATAATAATAAGATTAATCATAGAAAATTAAAACACTACTATAAAACAGAATAAATTTTCTTATTTATAATGATAGAAACAACAAGTTTTAAGATTTACCCCTTCTTAAGTAACCAAATATTAAAATTTTTCATCAAGTTAAATATATAATTATGTAAAGAATATAATAATTCAATTAATGCATCATGGAAATAGATAATAAAAATTTAGTATCATTATCTTTCACCCTCATACATAACATTTTTGAGTGTGGAAAATGGATCAAAGAGAATAATTTTTTACTTTAAGGATTATTCAGGCTATGAAATTAAATCAGTTTAAAAATTTCTAGCAAGATAAATTTTTTTATAAAATCCTACCATGTTTTCTCAAATTGTTGATAATAATTGAGCTAGATATGTGATGTTTAGACCGCTTTACTATGTTGATAGTATATAATTACAATGTTTAACTCAATTGGAAAATGATTGGATGTATACAATAGTTATCCGTGGTCAATATAAGTTGAAGGGTTATTAGGATGATGGAATAATTATTATATGTTTAGAAATATCTATGAAACCTTGAGGGGTTTAATAAAATTAATGAAGATTCCATGTTAGGTTTTGGTTTTATAAATATAAATTATTTCAGTTTTTGTTGTGTGTGATACTAAATATACGCATTATAAATTTTTTAGTATATATGAGTTCAAAAGGATGAAAACATTAATGATGCATGAATTTATCATTTAAATGATGAGGAAATTGGTTTCTTAGTCATGTGATGAATAAAAAGGTATATTTCAAGGTGAGGTGGATCTAAATAGTGAATGTTTATTTCCATATCAATATCTTATAATATAAGGGAAGTTTTAAAAAAACGTGTGTTGAGAAAATTATGAGGTGATGGATGTAAATTACGTGGATTATTATTCATGAGTTTTTATAACATTATTGAAAACGTAGATAAGGATAAAATATAGTTTTATGCAGGTTATAGTTTTTATTAAATGAATTGTTTAAAATATGAGGTAAGAGTTTCAGACACCCATCTTTGTCATATATTAGATAATAATTTATTATTTTTAGCACATTACATCAAACACAATAAATGTATTATAATATATAGATATAATATTTTATATATTAAATATTCCTACTAATAAAAATAAGTGATATTTACTAAAAATTGTGTTTATTTGTATTAAATGATATTATCAAGAGAATGTGGTCTTTAAGGGGCCAACATGAGCAGTTGGGGTGATAGCTGAGTGGGTAAAATACCCCATAATCTTGCATGAAACCCTGGATCAGATCATGGTGGTGGAAGAATTCCATGTTATTATAATAGTTACTGTAGTGGTACTGTAGCTGTTGGAACTATTCATCTATTTAGGCTACGGGCCACAGGGCATTTGGGCCACAAAACACCATGGAGTATCACAGGAAGACCACACTGAGTAGGTCCTCGAAGAGGATTCAAAGTAAGTAGTAGGCACTAGAATAGAGCTAACTGGATTGGAAGAACATGGGGGGTATGGTAATCTCCAATGGTATGAGGCACCGTGCATCTTTTTACAAAGAAATAGTAGTCGATCAGAAATGTGAGATGGAAAGGTAGGTGACTTCAATGATGCAGATGTTGGGAAGGGGTAGTTATAGTGTAGTTTTGTTGGGCCTTCAGGTCATGTATTGGGCATTGGGCCTCTCAGACTTCATGTCATGTACTAGGAAATGTTTCACTGGGAATAAAGGTCATATAAGGGTTCCCTCTAAAACAAATTAAAATATATATTTTCCAAAATAAATAAAAAACCAAGGACATCGGGCCATTTAGGTAAGGGGTAACAGGATTTTTCTTTGAAATTGAAATTTTTATAATTAACAAAGAAAAAATATATATCAATCAATATTCATAGTTAATTTAACATTATATACTAGAAGTGTTTTCATTTTGATGTTAAATATAAATGTAAATTATTTTGTTTTGTTATAATAAAAAATGTTAATATTCTTATATATCCTAAAAAAGTTTAATAAGATATTGTAAAAAAATGTAATGATTTATATTTCATAACAAAATGGTCAAAAAAATAAATTTTAATAGAAATGTTCCTAGAAGTATTATGATGATGATGAACATAGAAATCTTTCTATAAAGAAAAAAAATTATTAACATTATAACATTTGATAATTTGGTGTAGATGGGCTTAAATATTTACTGAAGGAGGTAAAAATTGGAATTTGATTTCTATGTCTTACTATTATTTAAACATGATATAGTCATAACTGACTGAAAATTAAATTTTTATTATTCAAACACTTTTGAGGAAAAATTGAGAAACCATACACGACTTCATGACTTAAAACACTAAACCACCATAGAAAAAAGTATAAGGCCAAAAAAATCAAGCCAACATAGAAGCATGGGAAATCCATGACCTCTCAAACATTCAATTCAAGAGTAAAGACCAGAAGAAAACCCGATGCTCTGAACCCCTTCAGAACAAACCCCATGAGTGAATAATGCAATGGACCCCAAAATATCGCACCGTAGGAGCCGCAAGAATTCACAATGCGAAAAAAAATTCCACCAAATCAATACATTCAACCAATACCTGAAAATGTGTAGCAAACATATGGATAATTTTTAGTTCCATCATATATGATATTATTAGATAAGTTCTTATATATGGTTTTGTTAATATTATTATGGAGTTTAAAAATATAAAATTTATATTGTTATACTAAATGAAATCTCAACATTATTATTCATTAATGTTGGAGAAATATAATGTGTAAAGTGAAATATAATTTACCTTAAAATATATGAAATTAAAGTATACCTAAATTATGTTCATCATGTTCTGTTATAGTTTATGATCAAATGTAATGATTATCATGAGCATGATTTCATATACAGATACAAAATATTATCATTATGAAAAAATTTAATTTTGTGCACTAGATGACCTCCCAGGTATATATCATTGGGTGTGTCATACATTTTGAATTTGGTAACAATGTGGTCCATGATTAATATTTTTAATTCCCCATTACTGAGTTTTGTGAAGTACCTATTAAGAGAGCCATAATAGATTTATACAATTCCTATACAAGACTTTAGGCTTAGATAATTATATAGTGGTTATGTATGATGCTATTTTTGTCATCAGTTATAGATTAATGAAAATTTGCTTTGTCCTATTGAATGTTGTGTATGACATATGATCACTTATATTAGATATATTATAAATTTTGATCTCATGCCTAGATAGTTCATAAAATGTGCTTATCAATTTGGGTGGGAGTTGTGTGATATACTCCTTCAATTAAGGTGAAATATTTGGGAGGAATTAATTAAAATAGTCATTCCATAATCTTAAAATCAAATACATATGACAAGTTATATGACATAGAAATTATCTGTGTCTTGTGGTTACATGATGTATTATACAAAGAAATCATATAAAAATGAAGATATTTATCTGATATAGCTGGGTGAAATATGTACACCGATACATGTATTTTATAGACGTCACACTAGACCCTTTTGTGGATTGAGTGCAATTAATTCTTTTTCGGGGGACACTATTTTCATAAATTTATGGATTCAAGATTTTTGAATTGTATTAAATAGAATAATGGCCTATGGGGACATAAATTATGGTCATGTAAATGATTTTCATGTTTATGAAACATACAGTGCCTCCCCAAATACTTTTTGGAAAAAATTATAAATAAATTATTGAAACATTTTCACATGATGTTACATATAGTGTAACATTTGGGAATAATAAAATATTACTTTTTTACAATTAGTTTTATAAATATCCAAAAAAAAATTGGGATATGGTTCACAAGTTATTTCAAATGATGTTATTTAAGGTGGTAATACACTATATCTATGATTCTTTTAGTGAAAGTTAGAAATTAATGGATATTTTAAAATAACGGGTGACCATGACATAGTGGTTTTAATATGTTGTGGCCTAGACTTATGTACATAATTAAATATTACTAGGTTTTGGTGGATATGCATGGGGATAATAAATTATATGATAAACCATGATGTAGACAACATAATCCCCTTCTAACCATCACTATTTATTGAATCATTATAAGATAAATATTTCTATGGTTTCAGAATCACATATTATCATTAAAAAATAAAATAATTAATGAGAATAAATTGGATGTCTCAATAGTAAAAATGTTTTCACAGTTCATGAAATTCTCAATCTATATTGTCTTGTAAATTGTGGGTGTGAAAGGACTATATAAATCAGTTCATTCCACATAAAAAGTTTTCAATCCATTTCTCAAAAATAATATTATAACTTATCAAATTTCAGACCATTATAGCTCCAAAATTTCTCTATTATTTAAAATTATGTGTTTAACATGATAAAAAAAATGAATGATCATTCCCTTGAATCGGGTGATTCCAAAAATCAGTTTTTACCTCAATTCGAAGGAGTATTTTATAAAATTAAATCCAATATTGGTAATTTTCTAAAAAGGAGTTTATTTTTTAAGGTAAGGTTTTTTAAGGTGTATCATTATTTTTCTTCATTTATATTCATTCCAAACATATAAAAATTATAGGATTTATGGTGTTTCAGTTTAGTTCTTCATTTGTGTTTAGGATGTCAAACATTCCCCTAATAACCATTTGAAATTAAGTAGTATATATGTGAAATATAAATAGAATATAAATATTTTAAAGGGGTAAACTCGTAATGGTAAATATGGAAGTGAAAGGAACTAACCCAGGGTACCCTCAAAAATAGGGACCTGATATGATCTACCACATACCCGAAAGGTGTTCCCAATCCCCACCAGATGGAAGTTAGTACACATTCATGAAAAAAAATAGAATGATTTTTCCAAACATGAAGAAGATGACCTAACATATATATATATATAGAATAATGAAATATAGGAAGAAAAACAAGAAGAAATATATTCCATAAATAAAAGAAAATAGCTGAAGTGATATAGATCCACGTATTTAAATAAATCACCATAGTATATGTATGAAAATAATGGAAAACAAAAATATAACTAGTTAATACATGTGATATATGAGAGATTTCCACCATATCATCACCAGTTCCTCATACACAACTGATAGAAACCATACTTCTTCACTAAAACACCTTTCTATTCCCTGTATGAAAAAAATTCAATCCTACACAACATATAAGTGGTGTGACTTAAAAAAGCTCAGTATGATCCCAATCAAGTGTTTCAAATAAAGTATCATGAAAAATAATTTTTATATTCTCATTTAAAATAAAAAAATGGTATGATAATAAAAAACCATTTATATATAAAAATGGTAAATATTTCCCTTTTTCCTCAGTTCAAGAACAATTCAGTTGAAAATAGTTTCAGAGCATAATATCTACAATCAAAGTCAAAGAACAAAAATACAATAACTACAATTCTTGAAATAACGGTAAAATGGGTAAGGATTTCAATAGGATTGATTACCAGAATACCCATACCACAATTAATGAAAAGTGTATACTCAAGTCCTCAAAACAAAAGCCTAAACAGTTTATGAACACCTCATGAGTGAACCCCCCATAAATTTCAAACCAATTACCTAGAATAAAATCACTTGGAAGTATAGGAATGCCGCATGAGTGAACCCTATAAAAAACACAATGGATTTTGACCCCATTCTAGGCCCCCACCTAAGAACCGAAGGCTACCTATGGGATTTATTTTATAAATAACTTCAATAAATTACAAATTTCAAAAAAAAATCACAACCCTTTATTCCAATAAAATGAGAATAATTTATTTTCATAAACCATTTAAAATTGTTTGAAAACAACATTTTCCATTACCTAAACTCAATAAAAGAATAAATTTTTTTGAAAATAAATTTACATAAATAATTAGATCTTTCAAATTCATTTATATTTTAATTTATAAAATATGATAAATAGAATTCATCCAAGATAAGAAAGAGATAAAACCACTTACCTCAAACATAGCTCTCACACACTGGAAACAAGATCTAACAACATTACAAGGAATGAAAAAACAACAATGGGGGTCATGTATCTGATTATCACATCGTAGAATAAAATAAACAAGAAAATAATTCTATGGAGAAGAAAAAACAAAACATACCTCAAAGAACCCAAAAATTTCACCACAACCAACATAACGATTATACTCTATAAGGTGATATCATGACTAATAAACAATAACAAAAAAAATTCACCACAAGGTAACAAAATCCAAAATAAAGTGTAAATTATTTTTTCACGAACAATCAAAATGGAGAACCATAAATACCATTTACTAGGAAGAAAAAACACAAACACCATAGAGATAGAACATTGAATAGAGGAACTCATAAGGAGAATAGAAACCTAATTTTACATGGAATCACATAGGGTTCAAGATATATGTGATGTGTGAGGATAATAAAAATTTTGGGTATGTAGAATGATAAAACATACTTGGTTAATTTTTTTTTGTAAATAGGATACTTTTGGTAGAAAATCCCTATAACATGTTTACACTAGAAAACAATGTCTCATTCAATAAAAATTAACCCGATCGATTACATTATTGAATAAAATATTAATATATGGTGTAAAATAAATTTATGTCTTAAAATAAATTTTTATGCATTGAAATATTCTTTTATTGTATTTTATCTTACAGTTGGATCCCAATAAAGGAATTACACCATGAGAAATAACATAAATGTAATTATTTCTAGCATATTTTATGAACCCCTAGATCTATAGAAACTCCCCAAAAACAAATGTCATTACCTATAAACCCGAGATACAAGAAGATTAATAATAAATAGAGAGTACCTTTTTATCTATGATGTTAGGATCTTCCAACCATAATATTTCCCTCCCCAACAAATCATGTGGAAGAATTGTAATTAAGGAGGGGATGCCACTTTATCCTCATCGATGATCTGTACTCCCATGTCTCATGAAAATTTGATCTATGTTACCAAAACACTTTGACCAAAAAGATATAATTACCACATAAGGATTTTTCATGAGAACTAAGGATCCCTTCTAGATTATCTATAACATAAAATAACGGTTGACCTCAATATCTTCTCAAGTTATAACATGATAGGGATCATGACGGTACTTCCTAAGTTACGATATGTTGAAAACATAGTGAATTCCCATCAACTAATCTAAAAACTCTTATTAATACTCAACATTTCCAAGACACTCATTATTATCGAACGACCTAACATATAATGGAGCCAATGTTTCATGTTTCCCAATCCAATGATGATCTAATCAAGGAAACACATTCAAGAAACATGATCACAGACAAAAAATAAAAATAAAAAACATGTAAATGGTTATCTATATGCTATTTCAACCAACACTACTCTATAACGTGACACTGATTTATATCCAAAATCCTCGCAAAAATATGTTGAATGAGAATCAATACTAGAAGAGATTACTCACCCACAATTTCCCAATAAACATGTGACTTGCATGAGTGATGATACAATGAATCAAATGGATCCATTATGATCAACGAATGATAACTATTATTTTAAAAAAACATGAACAGTCCCAAAAATCTATCCCATGATCCATTGAATTAAAAAACAAAGGCATGTTATATATATTACAGGATCTAAATAGCCTTCTCAATTTGAATAGACTTTGTGGACAATAACCTATAAATAACTGAACATGATTACCCTTTTACCCTTGGAAAATATTCTAGATGTAGGAGTTAAACCTAGTATCCATGTCCACAAAAAAATAGTTAAACCTATGTAACATCACAATTTTTAGCATAGAAAGCATACCCATATCTTCAACCAATGTGATTTCATTGGTCAGAATAAAATATGATTATTTTTGTCAAATGATCAATCAATACCTAGATAGATTTATTCTATTTTTATTATATGTTCATCCAATAATTAATTCCATAGATACCTTGACCCATTTCTAAATTGGAATTATAAGAGGCTGGATAAAACTAGAAAGTTTGAGGAGCTCTATCATTATCTGTTTGTGGGTGTAACAAAAGGAAATATAATCTATAATGCATCACATCAGAACTGGATAAAAATAATTTCATTTCACATAATAATACATCTTAATAGTTTCTAGATTAATAGAACAAGGAGAACTATGATGAAGAACCCCCACCACATATTCTTGGATGAAAACCCTATTCCTAAAATATAGAATTCTGTCATAAGGTATATACCAACTTGAAACAATATCCCCACTATAAAGGGGTTATATTATTCCTAGATGCAACTGAGTGAATAAACTCCTTAGATTTCACTCCTCATCTGATTCCATGATAGCATGTGGTGGTAAATTTCTATTCTGTTTTACCGTGATGCCATTCTCCATCCCTAGGGTATAGGTGATGTCAAAATCGAATTTATAAATGTATTCCACCCACTATATATATATATATTATATATTTATGTCCTTCTATGAAAAGAAATATCGCAAACTCTTATGGTCAGAAAAGACATTGAATAACTCTCAAAAAAGACAGTTTCCCCAATATTTAAGCACATAATTAACCACTGTAAGTTCTATGTAGTGAGTGGGGGTAGTTACTCCCATGAAGAAGAATATGAAGATAACCATAAACTACCACATTATCATCCTAAATAAGAACACAACCCAAACTATCACTAGAAACATTATAGTACACCACATACCCCTTTCTGGGATCAGGTAAGATCATGATTGGTGTAGATGATAGAGGACACTTTAAATAATCCAATGAAATCTAAAAGTATAAATCTTATATGAATATATCCAATTTAATATTAATTTCAGTCAAAGGTGACACCAATTTTTAAAAATCCATGATAAACCATTGATAGTATCTAGAAAGACCAAGGATATACCAAATTTCAAAGTTGTTTTGTGGCTCCTAACATGACCTGATGTCCATTAACATCTCATGATAAAATAATAAGATATTTTTACATGTCACATGTATAAAGAAATTTTCTTTTTGAATCAATAAAATTCATTAAAAATTATTTCCTTAAATTTGGAGACTCCACAATATTTCTAAAACCATATTTAGATGGTTTTTTTATCATGATAAAACCTTGTATAAAACAAAATATCATCCAAGAACACTAATATAAATGATTCAAGATATGTATGTAATATTTTTTTCATAAAATTAATAAAAACTTCCAAATAATTAGTCTAACCAAAATGAATCACAAGATATTCAAAATGACTCTTACTTATCCCAAAAACATTCTTAGGTTTATCAAACACCCCAACTATAAGATAATGATTACCTGAATGAATATTTATATTTCAAGACCACTTTTCCACCATTAATTGGTCAAAAAATAAATTCATTCGGGAAAATAATACTTATTCTAAAACATAACTCAGTTTTGTATATTATATTCCATGCATAATTATAGTGAACCATCATCTTCTTGGAAAAGAGAATATGGGTTTTCCAAGGTAAATTAATTTAGGGAAAAAACCATTCCCTATCAGATCATCCAAATAGATATTGGTACCTTTACTCATTGATGGTTCTATATGATTTGAGGGTATCAATATCCACTATATATATGACACCATATAAATCATAAACTCTACCTACCTCTATATAAGAAGAAAATATAATTTAATTTGAAAAATATTTGTAATGTACACAATGGGTATATCAACAAGAGAAGAAACCACATTGGTTTCATGTGTAATAGTAATAAAAAAATTCTGATCTCTGGGTGGGAGGGTCCTATATGACCAGACCTCAAATCCCACTCTCCAGGAAACACTCAAGAGATCCCACAGGTAGTAAAGAACAAGAAACACTGATGATAAAAATCTAACTCATCATGTTGAGTGATAATACAATACATAATGAAGACTATGTTAAATATATCAATATCAAGAATGACATAATTCCACACTAGCACTATATAATTTATCAAAATAGAAAATTAATATAATTGGAACCCCTATCTTTCCTTTTTCAAATTAGTTATTATAAATCTTTAAAATATAACATGTGATTCATTGTATGTTTTAACATTTCAAAAAACAATAAGATATAAATTATTATGAGGAACTATTATCAAATAAATTAGGCCCTATAGACGATGCAAAAAAATGGTACCTATCACTTTCACTCGACCCAGGTCAACCTATTTCGGAAACACATCCCCTCCATGATATTTATTCAATCATTTAGCCTGTGTCTAGATCTTTGTATTATTTTACACTTATTGCTATTACATAATGGTTATTGGAACTAGAAATCCATTTACATATCAAGGAATTGACATTGCCTAATAGAAACAATATATATGGCTGTAGCATTCACAACCATTTCACATCGTTGCTTGGGTAGGACAAGAACATCATTGTGCTCAATATTTCTACAATGAAAGAATTTTTTGGGGTAAACTAATAGATATACATTATGGTAAAAAGGATGAATTATAATGTGAACAACCTTCATCACTCCTATTATTTTCATGCCACTTATTTTTATTTCCCTATGTTCCATTGAATCTTCCACCATGTGAAAGGGAAGGGGGAGAAAATACAATTTTTCTACCACATCCATATCAACTATAATATCCATATATATCATATCAAAATAGGTTGAATGTTTAAGAAATATGATTTGAAATCTGTTCACGTACCCTAAAAGTAATTATTAGAGTTCAACTAGGAATTATTTACCACCTCTTGAGAAAAATGAACCTAATCTGTGAACTAATCGGTGTATATCGACAGTGAGTGATCTCCTTGCTATAATGAGATGAACTAATGTGAAATTTCCATCATCAGAGACTCTTATAATTTTTTTTGAAATGAGATATTCGTGAAACAATTCAAGTCCAAACACATGTGTATATCATTATTTACTTTTGAGTCCCACCATCTCCTACTAGGTCCCTAATGTCTAAATTTCATTCACATCACTTTGAAATTCTAAGGTGTACCCCAGAAGTTGATGATCTGATTAATATTTTCCATATATTCATCCACCTATTGGGGATTATTCATACCATTATATGATTTTTTAGTATCTCAAAAGAAATCACAAGATCAATCATTATCTCCTCTAGAACCTCTTTATGCCTCAACAATTATGTTTTGAAAATGAGGTGCATTTTTTCAATACATTGAACTAGCTGTACTATTGACCCTATAAAATTATTATCTAGAGGTAGATTATAATGAGGCTCATATTATACACTATCCAAGTGAACACTTGTAACATTTATCATAGATATTTCAAAAACACAAAAAAAATTATCATAAAATTATAATAATCTTCGTTGAAATTGGAAAACCATGAGAAAATTGAGATTATGAAAATTAACTCAACACAAGAGACACATATCTCAACATCCCATTATTTCTTGAGTCTCATTAAGTAATGATACTTCTAAGAACTCACTATAACCTAAATATCAAATTTTGACAATACTATCTCCCTTTTTAAAACTTCTGAAGACTGAGAATAACCATATTTTGATACTAAATTTTAATGAACTGACCTTATTTAAACTCACAAATCAGGACCGAATCGATCCTGCACATACCTAAATGTAATTATTAATCCCCGTAGGATAGATAATATAACCTTTATATCGAAAACAAGTGGAAATGATTTCTACCAACCTGATAAAGATGAAATTGAATACATATACATAGTATATAGAAATAGTGGAATAAAAACTAGAATAAATATATTCTATAACCAAAAGAAAACTTATAAAGTGATAAAAATAAATTTTGCTAAATGAAACTCTAAGGTACAAGTTTAGAAAAGGAAAAAAATGATCAACTCCATGAGAAATGTTTGCAACATTCCACCATCTCACCACTAGCTACTCTTACACTACTTATAAAAACCTCATCACCTCACTATGGAACCTTTCATTTCCCTATATCAAAAGGTATAATCGAGTCTACACACTGATGAAATGGTTTTCATTCGGTGTGTGAAACATGATATACAGGACCCTACCCAGTTTTTCCACATAAATTCTATTTAAAAATAATCCCAGTATTATCATATAAAATAAAAAATGGAATAACAATCAATAAATTTTTTTAATATTTCCATTTTCCATAGATCCAAAAAAATTTAGGTAAAAATAGTTTCAAATCATATTTTCCATAATCAATGTCAATCAGTACAAAATCAAACTGTATAAATATAGTCCCAATATTAATCAAGAAAATGAACGTATTTGACCAAACTAGAAGACTACTCATACCATTATCAATGAATACTATGCAATCATTCCCTTAGAACATAGGGAAAAGGAGTAGAGGAACACCCCATGTGTAATCCCCTAAATAATGGAAAATAAATTTCATAGAATAAAAGGAATAAAGAGAATAGGTGTAACTCATGAGTAAACACCCATGAAATATACAATTGATGATAACCCCATGCTTCTCCACCCACCTAAGTACCCAAGGCATCCCAAGTGTTATATATCACAAATCATTTCAAAGGGTTCTAAATTTCTATCAAGAAAAGAGAAACTATGTATTCCTCAAAAACATGTTTTGAAATCCTTATTCAGAAACCATTTAATATTCATTGAAAATTCCATTTTTCTTTAACCAAAAACATGGTGGTAATAATATTTTATCAAAATATATTTCAACATGAAAATAAATCTTTCAAATTAATTTATATTTAAATATATAAACAAGGAAAATATAGTTCATCAAACATAGGGTAGAGATGGTACCTCCTACCTCAGTCTCGGGTCCCACACACCCACAACAGGATCCACCAGCTTTTGAAGGAACTGAGAGACAATAATGGTGGACCTATAATTGATTATAAAATCTAATAATCAACTGAAGAAGAAAATTGTTCAAATAAGAAGATAAAAAACAAAAAATGAAATGAAATTAGAACACTACCACACAACCAACAAGAGGGTTAGCCTCAAGAAGATTATCATACAATAGAACATGAAAAATCACACAAATCACCATAATAGGGTTGGAAAATACAAAATACATTAAAACAAAGTTACCATGACAAATAGAAATGGATTATTAGAAATAATTCGAACATGAATAACTGAAAAACCCAAAACAGAGATTGAACATTGAAAATTGGATCTTGGAAGGAGAAGAGACACCTAAATAACACTTGGAAATGCTAAGGGTTTGATATAGAAGTGTTTCATGGTGAATACTAAAAGCATCAGGCATGTAGTGTGATATAACTTACAAGGCTGGTAGTTTTATTGGGTAAATAGGAGACTAATGATATAAACTCATCATAACATGTTTATACTAAAAACACATCTCCTTGGATTAAATGTACCTTAATATATTATTTTAAAATGTAAAAAATATAATTTATAGTGTGGATGATTCATGTGTCATAAAAAATAGTACAGTTTATGCCCAATGAAGGACTCATGTTTTATGCTATAACTAAATTTTTAAAAGTCAAAATATTACATTTTGCACCATATGATATGTAGAAACTATCAAAAAAACAACTCTCCTTCCCTCCAAACACTTAGAGATAATCCCTTAAACAAGAAGACATGTTTACTTTTTTATCTAGGTTTTTCTAGGATGTCATAATAGTAACATGAATATTTGTATAGTAATAATATTATGGATATTATAATATTTTTATTGGAGTAACTAATTATGTAACCATATTAAATAATATTTTCCATGAATTAAATAATAAAATATATTTGTTAAATTATCATAAACTAAATAATCAATCATTGTAATATGATCTTATTGTAAGAAAACATTTTTATTGAAACTTGTTTTATATTATTCAATAAAAATAGTAAATTTATAAAATAATAAAATATTATATTTAAATAATATTGAAATGTATATAGGTATATAAATTTTTTTTCTTTGTAATTATAAAATCCCAATTATTTACGGGTGTTTTTTTTGTATTTTTTATAAATAGTAAATTATGAAGGTTAATTGTGAAACACAGATAAATAAGAAATTTTTGGAAAAGGAAAATACTTGAACATAAAAATAATTGATAAATTAGGATACTATTGGGATAACCTAATTAATATAAATTACTATAATTATTCAAAATAATCTACACTATTTTTAGCCATAATGACTAGTGTTAATTTAGTAAATATTCTTTTTATAACCCCTCACCTTCACCAATAAATATTAGCCTCCTTCACTATTTTCTATTAATTTATAAAACATATTAATTTTAAAAATATCATCTAAATACCCTCCATTAAAACATAAATTTATTTTGAGGAAGCTATGTTTTAACTGGAAGACCATATTTTAAATCCATATAGTGTGTTTCGAAGGAGATAATTAACAAGAATGTAACAAAAACTCATTCCTAGGATTTCATTTCGATCATTATAATTCCACATTTATATCTAATTTTTAATTCATTTAAAATAAAATTAATAGTAGAATTAAATTATTATTTAATTATGGAAATGAAATATTGATTTTTTCAGTTCAGTAAACAATTTTCAAAAGCATTATTCACTCAAATTTATGTTTATTACACCAATATTAATGATGCAGTTTTCATTCATTTATATCATAAATGGTTTTAAGATATATTATTAATATTTAATTATTATATTAATAATCAACTTTTTTATGATAAATATTTTCAAATGATAATATAGAATGATATTAATAATTTTAAAACTAAATATTCTTTAGTCATTTTAACCATCTAAATGAATGTAATCAATAAATACTCTTTGTTTTTAAATTATTTTAGAGTATCAACTAAATTAATGAAATATTAATCTTCTTTCATGATATGACCCCAAAACCGTGACCCTGTTAATTCATATATAACTATTTGGAAAATATTATTGACCATTTCTATTTTACTAATTCAACATCGTAACATTAGATCGAACAACATCTTGTGAAAAAAATGAATAAAATTAATCTAATAAATGATGAAAATTGATAAAAATTGATGGTAATAAATTTTAAAAACATTAATATGGTATTTAATACTCCATATAGAGTCATTGAATCAACATCTCTGTAACACACCATGAGTTTTTATGAAATATTTTATTTAAAAAATTTTAATTCCTTAGTAGCTTGAATTTTACCCAATCATGAGTTTAAAATACCCACAAGATTACCAAAGTATAAAATTACCATTATAGCCTTTCTGTTAGGATAGCAGTAATAAGTACAACTAACTTATGTAAATGCATTGTGAATTCATTGGTTATCAATTATTTAGGAATAAAATAAATCAATTACATAGTTTTATTTTTGAGTGAATTACTATTTTTAATAAAAATAATTAGATATATATATATATATATGTTTTATACTTAATAAAATATCTTAGATATTCATACAATGGATTTTTTTGTCATAGTGTTTGAATAAACACAATTTCATGTATAAAAATCTATGTTTTTTAATGGCTTGTCTTACACCTTTGAATGGTGAACCCCTTTTAAATTAAAATTTTTACACATTAATAATTTTTATATGGAAAAATAGACATTTTCTTTTAAAGGGGTTTGTAAAAAATTATTCTGGTTGAATTTATGATATTTTTTTGAAAACATTCAGGTTTTGATGACTAGTTAAAATTCCCTAAATTTTATGTGAAAACAACATTTTTCATTGAAATAATTTATATAGTTAAATTATAATATTTAATTTTTTATAAGTATAAATATAATATATTATTATCATTAAATATAATTAATTTCATTAGAATTAATTTTTCATTGAATTTAGATGTAAAAAAAATTTGAATCTTTTGCAATGTTTTAACCATTAAAACCCCTTCTCTCTTTCCAAAAATAGGAATTATTTTCAATTAATTTATGAAAATTATGAGTTTGATTTTTGAAAATTATATTCCATATTTTGAATCAATGTGTCCAAATTATGAAAATTGATTTATTTTATTTTTAGACATTATGAATAGTAACTTTAGTAATTTTTATTAATATAGTACAAGGGTAAACTGGGTAATTCAGGATAAGAATCCTATTATAAAATTACTCGAACACTTGTATTAATATTATTGGATGAGTGTTTTTATAAATAAATAATCCTTGGGTAGAAGTGATATCCATTTGAATCCACTTGGATGAGAATTGGACATTTAATTTATTTTAATGAAAGAAAAGTTAAATATGTCGCACTCAAATTTTAATAACTGAATCATTTTTTATATGAGGTCATACAAAACATATATTCAATTATAAATTTCCATTTTAATTTTTTTTATTTATTATGTTAATTTGTGTTTAATTTTTAGGAAATAAATAATTACCATTATAGCTTATACATTAATGATGCAAACAATATTTAATTGATGGAAAATCAATAATATTGTTTTTATTAAAAACATAATACCCATTAAAATATTCAAAACCATGGAAAAATATTCTTTTTCAAGTATATATCGACCATAATCATCCAATGGTCATGTTATGTACCATTTGGAGCCTCATATAAAGAAACATGACACATATATTATTTAATTTAAAGTGATGTTAATGTTGTCACCATAAAAAATTAACATGTTTAACATTTTAAATATTGAATTTTCTAGAAGATAAATTCAACAAAAAGTATTATTAGAAAATATATTAGATTTATCTTCATCATAGTATTTTATTTTTAATTCATAATCAACAAATAATCGTATTAAATAATGACACAAAACTATTGCAGTTATTATTTTATTATGAGAAATATCAAATAAAGTTTATTAAAAATATTAATTTTCTTATAATTTTGGCTAAATAAAATTTCTATTGAATTTTATATATTATATTAACTTACTAGGAATATAAAAAATTTATGGTTTGATGTTATCTTATTATATTAATATTTTTAAAAATTAATGAATTCAATAGTGTCAAAATTGATATTATTGATTGTTTATCAAAATAATGTATTATTAAATTATTTAAAAATCATTACTTTTCTTTAAATATTTAATAATTATTATATTTTTGTAAAATTAACTAATTTATATACTTATGGTCTATTTTACATCAAATACTTTAATACTTTAGCCTTTTAATATTGCATTATTTGTTACCCAAGTTAAACATTAAATAGAACAACAAAGTGTCAATTAAAAATATATGTTTTAATTGATATAAATACTTGTCAAAATTTTATTGGATGATGATATTAAAATACTATCTCATAACATATTCTAAATTAGGGACATTTTATATTTTTTAGGTAGGGCTTTATTTTATTATAAATTATTATTTATGATGTTTTCAAAAGTGCCCCTCACCTCAATTATAAAAGGGAACCTCTTCCCTCACCTCTTCACTCCACATTGAGCTTTCAATATCAGACATACCCTATGATGTTTCATTTTAAACTTCTACATTTACATTATAGTGGTTCTATTCGTCTTCATAGTCCAACTCTAGTGCTCTAAGAAAACATTTAGAGGAAGCACGTCGGGAAAGAGTTAATCTATTCTACCGATTCTTTCAAAATAATTTCTTCTTTACTTCCTATTAATTAGTTGTTTCATTATAAAGTAATAAAATAAGTATAAAAAATAAACTTATATGTTATTATAATTATTAAAAATCTATATTCCACCTTCTATCCGTCCTATGAAGAATGAAATCACCACACATGCGTACGTATGGCCTACCATCACAATGATGGGATGTGATTCATTCTACATTATATTCATTAAAACATGATTATATACATTAATGGAATGAATAAATTTGATATATATTATAATAATATCATTATTTAAATTATATAAATATAACCTATGTAGTGGAAGATGATCTTATCTGATAAAACTTTCATAAGAACATGAAGTATTAAATATCTGAATAACGAGTGAAAATGAAGTGTTACTAACAAAGAGATGATAAAATGATCATATATGATATCATATAAATGATTATTATTCTGTAATAAGTTAATAAAATCAATAAAATCCTTATATAGGAGGTTTTGATACATTCAATAGATATCAAACATAATGTAAGGGATAATTTTTCAAATCTCATTATTATCATATTTTTCTTAAATGTTAGTATTTACTGGGGTATATTTATCATCAACTTCCATGTTTTTAAAATATGTATTATTATTTATATTCCTCTATAATTTTTTAAATTCAGTATAACCCATTGGTGAATTTTTATTAAATAGTATAAAAGGAATATTTTGTCATTTATGGTACAATGTACTTTTTTACATTTTCATCAAATGTATGAGAATAATATTTTTTTAACTTATACATAATGAATGGATTTTTATGGTTTCATGATGAATTATTTCCATGAAACATCCTGTATAATTTTTAAAGGTTATTTTAAAATAAAATATTTTCTTTTAAAATTGTGTTGTGTTTTTAGAAAAGAGGATGCATTTGAATAAAAAAGGATAGTTTACTAAAAAATAATTTCATATGTGATATCAAAAAAACTATTCATATAAGATGAAGTTATTTAAATAATGTTATGTTTTTATTCTTATTAATACTATTTTTTTTTATGATGTAATTTTATTTATAAAATCCATTTTTTTTACATGGATTCTGTTATGATGGAATGATGTTTTAGAAACCCATTTTAATCCTTGGATAATGCTATGTTGAATGATTTATATTCTTATGGAACACATAAAAATGATTTCATTATGATATAGGTGGTACCTATATATCCCACCAATTCATTGGGTAAAGATTTATATATCATGAGATAGACATGATTAGAACAATAATTAAATAAATTTCAGTAATATAGGGATGGAACGACAAGTAATCCCAGTTTAGTAATGGAGTTTTTCCATTATGATGGTCTTGGGAATGAGACTTTACTAAAATGAAATGATTTTATATTATTATGTTTATTCCAAAAGAACATCATTTATTTTTATGACTTTTGGGAATATGACCATTAATTCTTATAAACATTTATCCCCTGACATAATATCAATATATTTCATATGCTGGATAAGACTTTCGAATATTTTGTTATTATGTATTATGATTATGATATCATTGATATTTCCCTTTTTAACGCTTTCTGAGAATTTGATCTCACATTTTCTTATGTTTCTTTTCCCTAGGTCATGAATAAGGGTATTAAGTAAGATTTGTGAAAAATGAATCATGTTATGAATAAAAAAGTTTGAGATAATGTAGATGTTTTATGAACTAGTTATTTATGTTTCCACAATTCTACAGAAAATATACCAATATGGTCTTATCCTGGATTTATTTTATTTTATATTTAATATAAATTAATTTTTCATCAATATCAATGTATTTAAAGTATGGTTCATTGTATTTGGTATCAAAGGAAATGTATGGTTAACCTTTAGGAACATGGATGAGAAATCCTTAGAAATAACCGTAAGGAAATGTATAAGTATAGGGTATAATATTAGTGTTTTATAAATGAACATGAATAACCTATGATAAAACCAAAAGTGTCATAAATTAAAATTTGTTTCTCTATTATATTTTTTTACCATTATGATTAGTGTTTCTCACACAATGATTCTTGGTTTTAGACAATGGATGGAACCCTAAGAAACAATGTTAATGCTAAATGTGATGGGAAATGCAATGATTGTACTCCTGAGCTACAAAATGTTATGGGATCTAGAATGAAAAATATTGTATCTATTCCCACAAAACATTCTCATTCTATGAATCTTGCTGGACATACAAAGAGGAAAAGGGTGGAGAAACATTCTTCTGGGTCCTTCATGAGGAAGTGTCCACATTCTTTTAGCGGGAGTTTTGATCCATTAGTGGATGAACAGTGGATCAATACCCTTTAGAATATATTTTTAGTTCTAAAATATTTTGAACACGATAATGTTATCTTTACAGTATATCATTTGGAAGGGGAAGTTGATCAATGGTGTAATCTTATCAATAATATGTGTTAAAGATATGAAATTTAGTCCATGGAATGGGATGAGTTCAATAACATATTTTTCAATAAGTACTTTCCTTGTATACTTAGAACAATGATGGGGAATGAGTTCCTTGAACTTAAAAAAATGATGATGAATCCATTGGTACCATTGAAGCAAAGTTTACAAGAATTTCAAGGTTTGATTATGGAATTATTAGTCAACTTGAGAGTAAAATGTATATATTCATTAGTGGCTTAAAACCATGTATTCGAAGGGAATTATCCATAAGGTACTTTAATAGTTATGAAAATATTATTAGATGGCCTCTCAAGGTTAATATGGAGATCAGATAAACACATAAGTCCTATGGGTTTGATAAGGAGAAAAAATGGAATTCAAAGGAAAATCTAAAGACCACACTAAAAAGAAGATTAGTTTTCCCTTATTCTCAAAGTGTGGAAATAATCTTGGAATAAATTGTCTTAAAGGGACTATTAAGTGTTTCAAGTGTGGAAAAGAAGGTAATATGGTAGTATAATACTGAAGAGATGGAAAAAATATGTCTAATGATGTGAATAGAGAAAATGATATACATAACGAACATCCTACACTTCAATTCTACATGTGAAAGCAAATGTGTAATTATGCCGATCTACTCCCTAGTAGAAGGGTTATTGATGATATTTGACGTCAAAAAAATATTACGGACAAAGGAAAAGGAATGTCACATGGAATCACTATTGGAAATGTTGAGTACGATAATAAAGTGGTGAAAGGTATACCTACCATCCACTCTAAAGTGGAAAATAGTTGATTTGATTTTGGACCCACCAACTCTTCTATTTCTGAAGAATTTTCTAAGGTAATCTCTATTTTACCTCAAAAATTAGAAGTTGAGTTAGTTGTTATAACTCTTAATGGCACAAATTTTGCATTATAAGTTTATAATTATTCTCCAGTTTAAGTTAGGGGGAAAGTGCTTCCTACAAATCATGTGATCCTTCATATAGTGTAGTTTTATGTGATTCTTGGCATGGGTTGGTTGTCTCTATATAGAGCTCCTATTAATTTCCAAGGAAGGTAATTCACACTTCCTATTTCAAATGAATATATGATCATCTATCAATGCAAGGATGAATATAACCTTATAATAGAAATATCATCCACTAATATTTTAATAAGATCAATATCAAGAACAAATATCATCTTCCTCGCATTAATGACTTATTTGATCATCTATGCAGAGCTCAATACTTTTCCAATATTGATCTTATTTTAGGATTTCATCAATTATGGTTCAAGAAGTAGGATATACCAAAGGTGAAATTACATATATGGTATTAACACTAGGAATATATAGTGATGCCTTTGGTCTTACTAATGACCCTCTATCTTTGTGGATCTAATGAATAGAGTCATTGGAGACTATATCGATCAGTTTGTGGTCATATTTATAAATGATATTTTTGTCTATTCAAAGAGAAAGTAATAACATGAAGAACACTTCATAATTTTACTAAAGAACCAAATAATGGAGATGTTTTATGTAAAATTTAACAAGTGTGAATTATTTCTTCAAAAAAATTCATTTTTGGGTAACATAATCTCAAGAGATGGGATATTTGTGTATCCATCAAAAATAGAATTTGTTGAACATTGTTCGAGACAAAAAATTGTAACAGAGATTTTAAGTTTTCTTGGTTTGCATGGATATTATCAATGTTTTGTAAAATGTTTTTCACGATAATATAATCCGATCACCAAGTTGACTCGGAAATTAATTATGATTGTATGGATAGAGGAATGCAAATAGAATTTCAAAGATCTAAGAAGAAGGTTATCCAGTGCACCTGTGCTCACACTGCATTGTAGTGGAGAAAGGTTTTTTATCTACAATGATGAATCCAAGAAGGGTCTAGGATGTTTTCTCATGAAAAATTATATGGTGATATATTATGTCTCATGAATGTTGAAAATATATGATTAAATTTACAAAACTCATGATTTGGAGTTAGCTATGGTAATATTTTCATTAAGATATAGAGGCATTATCTTTATGGTTAAAGCTATGATATTTATACTGATTATAAATGTTTATAGAATATTTTCACAAAAAAACTGAATATGTGCCAAATAATATGGTTGTAGTTGGTTAAAGATTATGAATGATCAATAAATTACAAACCTACTAATGAAAACAAGGTGGAAGATGATTTGATTCGATAAGAGCATGCTAGCCTATTCATGATGAGGATCACAAAAGATGCAATATTTATTGGTTTTTAAAGGATGGATCTTAAAATTTTATAGAAGGGCAGTAAATTATCGTTCTCAAATTAAAGTTAAAACATATATACAAGTGAATATTAAGAAGGTGTAGAATAATGATATAAAGATACAAAAGAAGGTGAAAAGGTTTCTTGAATTTAGACTTGATTGTGATGGAAGAATAATGTTCAAGAAATAGGTTTATATTCCTCCCATAATGTAATTACAGGAGGTTATTTTTTATAAGGCTCATAGTTATTCATTCTATATTCACTATGGAATCATGAAGATGTAAAGAAACCTAAAAGAGTTTTTATGGTTGGATGGAATGAAAATAGATGTTGCTGAATATTTCTCTTGATGCATGGTTTTTAGAATGTTAAGGATAATAGATAGAATTATAAGGGGATGTTACAACAATTACCCATACCAGAATGGAAATGGGAAAACATCACTATATAATTTTTCATAAATCTTCTCAGAAACATCCAAAGTAAATAATGATATCTAGGTTATTGTTTATTTACTTACGAAGTTGGCACAATTCATTGTGATTAGAGAGGATTTCTCTCTCGATCATCTTTCTAGGATATATGTAAAGGATGTGGTAAGATTTCTTGGAGTACCACTTTCAATTATATCTAATCAGGATCCAAGGTTTACCTCGATATTCTAGTGACGTCTTCAGCATGATCTGAATATAGAGTTATGTTTCATCAGTACTTATCATCCTCAGACAGATGGTTATTCTGAGAGGACAATTCAAACTCTGGAAGAAATATTGATTGCTTTCTCTATGGATTTCAATGGTAGTTGGGATCACCACCTACCTTTAGTGGAATATTCTTAAAACAATAGACTTCACACCAATATTTTTATGGATCCTTATGAAGCCCTATATAGAAAGAAATGAAGAACTCTAACTTGATGGGATGATGTTGGAGAATGAAATCTATTAGGACCTAATCTTGTTGAAGAAATGGAAGAAAATGTCATATATATTCCACAACCCACAAGAGAATATAAAAGTTGAAAAAATTTTATGCTGACAACCAAAGAAAAGGCATATATTTTGAAGTGGGTGATAAGGTGTTTCTATGAATATCTTCCTATAAGAGAGTAGTAATATTTGAAAATATTGGAAAGTAGATCCCTAGATATATTGGTCATTTTGAAATTCTAGATCGTATTGGGAAGGTAGCTTACCATTTGGAACTTCCAAAAGATATCTCTTAGTTCATGATGTGTTTAATGTATCTCTCATAAGAAAGTACATACCTAATCCTTCAATGTACTAATCTAAAAAGTCGAACCGTTATAACATGATCGTTCTTTTGAAGAAATACTGATAGAGATTTTGGATCGTAGCAAAAACATTCTACGAAACAGGACCTCTCCACGGATAATGTTTTATGGTGGAACCACCAATTTTAGGAATCTACATGGGACATTTAGGATATCATGAAGGAGTTTTATCCTCATTTATTTGTTTATAAGTGATGAATATTCAGGGGGAAATTCAGTTTGGGCGGGGGGGGGGGGTTGAGTGTAAGACCTAGTTGTTTTTATGAAATATTTTCTTTAAATAATTTTATTTCTTTAGTAGAATTGATTTCATGGAATTAAGAGATTAAATGAACCATTAGACTCTCATAGTATAAATTTACCATCATATACGACCCATTAGGTTTGCGGGAATAAGTATACCAAACATATGTATATGCATTGTCAATTTATTGGCTATCAATTATTTATGAAAAAAATAAATCAATTAGATATTTTTTTATATTTGGGAGAATTACTATTGGTAATTAAATTAATGAGATATATATTTTATATACTTAATAAAATATTTTTTATATTCATCCAACGTATATTTTAGTCATAGGGTACGAATAAACCCTATTTGATGTACAAAAACACAATTTTTTTAAAATGGTCATTTTACGTATTTGAATTCATAACACCTTTAAAATTAAAATTTTTACACATTAAAAATTTTTATAGGATGACCTAAACATGTTAATTTTAAGTGGTATATAAAAATTTACTTTCGACGAATTTATGATATTTTGCTGATAACTTTCATGTTTTGATGATTTGTAAAAAACACTAAATTTTATGTGAAAATTTTTTATTTCAGAAAAATAATTTTCATAGTTATATTATAATATTGAATGATTTTAATGTATAAGTAGAATATATTTTTATCATTAAATATTATTTATTTAATTAGAACTAATTTTACATTGAATTCAGATGTGAAATCATTTCAATCTTTTGGTATGTTTTAACTTTGAAAACATGTGCTCATTTTCTAGAAACAAGAATAATGTTAAATTAATTACTGAAAATATGAGTTTTTTTATTTTGAAAAATGGATTAAATATTTGGAATCAGTGGGTCCAAATTATGTAAATATATTTATTTTATTTTTGGGAATTATGAATTGTAACTTCAGTAATTTTTATTAATATGATAAAAGGGTAAACTGGTAATTTAGGGAAATAATACTATTATATAATCTCCTCAACACTTGTATTAATATAATTAATTTATTTTTTTGACCAAAATAATAATTGGGTTGAAATGGTATCTATTTTAAACCACTTGGATGAGATTATGACATTTAATTAACTATATTTAATGAAAAGTTAAATATGGATCACAAAAAAAATTAAGAACTAAATCATTTTTCATATTTAGTTATACAAAATATAAATTGAATTATAAATAGGAATTTGAAATAATTTTTTTTTATTTATCATGTTAATTTATTAGAAATTTTTAAGAGATAAATAATTACCTTAATAGCGTATGTATTAATGATGCAAAAATTATTTAATTGATGAAAAATCAATAATATAGTTTTATTAAAATTATAATACATATTAAAAGATCCGAAAACTTGGCCAAATCATAATGGTTGAGTATATATCGACCATAATCATCCATGGGTCTAGTTATGGACCATTTCGTCCCTTATATAAGTGATTATGTCACTTACATTATTATAATTAAAATGATGTTAAAGTTTTCACCTTCATAATTTAACAAGTATACCTTTTTAAATATTAGATTTTCTAGAATATAAATTTGACTAAAAGTATTCTTCATAAATCTCGTATATCTATCTGCATTATATTATTTTATTTTTAATTTTTATTAACAAATAATCATATTAAATAATTAAGCAACCTAATTGTATTAACTATTTTATTAAGAGAAATATTAAATAAATATTTTTTTTAATTTAATGCAATTTTAGATAACTAAAATTTATAATGAATTTTATAGATGAACTTGACCTCCTGAAATATAATAAAATTGTTCTTTCATAGTTATCTTGTTATATTAATATTTTTAAAGATCATTTAAATGAATAGTGTAAAAATTGATAATATTGATTGTTTATCAAAATAATATTTTATTAAATTAGTTAAAAATCATTAATTTTTTTAAAAATATATACTAAAAATTATATGTTATAAAATTATCTTTTATATTTATTTATGGTCTTTTTTACATCAAATAAGTAAATATTTCACCCTTTTAATATTGAATTATTTGTTACCCCAGTTAAACATTAAATAAAATAACTAAGTGTTAGTTATAAAGATAATGGTTAAATTGAAAAAAAAACATGAAAAATTATTTATTGAAGATATTACCACACCATCTATTTTAATATTTTAAATTGGGACATTTTGTAGGTTTTTGGGTAGGTATTGATTTTATTATAAATTATCATTTATGGAGTTTCCAAAAGTTCCTCTCACCTCAATTATGAAAGGGAACCTCTTTCCTCACCTCTTCACTTCACTTGGAGCTTTAAATCTCTCCCAACCCATGACCTTTGTACTTAAAAAATATCCCTATTTACATTATATAGGTTTTTTTAATCATTAAAGGCCAAGTTTTGTTCTCTAAGAAGAGATTTAGAGGAAACACGTCGAGGAAGAGGTAATCTCTCCTTCCGGTTCTTTCAAACTTCTTTCTTCCTATACTTTCTCTTCATTAGTTGTTTCTTTATAAATTAATAAAAACATTATCACTCATAAAATTATATGTTATTATAATTTGGAAACAGCCATATTCCACCTTCTATCCATCCAATGAGAAATGAAATAACCACACATGCGTACGTACGACATACCGTCCCCAAGATGCGATACGATTCATTCTACATGATCTTTATTAAATCATGATTATATACATGAATGGAATGAATAAATATGATATATACTATACTAATATAATTCAGTAAATTATATAACTATAACCTACGAAGTGGAACATGAACTTATTCGACAAAACATGCATAATAACATAAATCAATTAATATCCAAATAATGAGTGATAATGAAATGTTACTAACAAATGAATGATAACCTGATCATATATGAAATAATTAAAATGACTATGATTCAATAATCAGTCAATAACATCATTTAAATCTTTATAAATCTGGTTTGGATAAATTCCAAGGATATCAGACTTAATGAAAGGGATAATTTCTCAATCTTATTATTAACCATGATTTACTATACGTAAGTATTTACTGGGGTATATTTATCATCCATGTCCATGTTTTCAAAATATTTAATATTTTTTCTATTATTATAAAAAAAATTATAGATATTTTTAACCATTGGAGAATTTTTATTAAATGGTATGAAATGAATACTTTTTCATTTTTGGTATGATTTACTTTTTGACATTTCCTGAAAAAGTATGAGAATAATGTTTTTAACTTATACTTCATGAATAGATTTTTAAGGTTTCATGATTCCTTTTTTCCATAAATAATCCATTATATTTTTTCAAGGTTATTTTCAAAGAAAATATTTTCTTTTAAAATTGCATGGCTTTTTCACAAAACAAAATGTGTTTGAATAAGAAATGATATTTTCTTCAAGAATTAATTTCATGTTTTATATCAAAACAACTTTCCAAATAAGATGACATTCATTTAATAGGTTCACGCATCAATTCCTATTAATAATATTGATTTATTGTGTTTATGATGAAATGATATTTATTAAATACATTTGTTTTAAAAGGATTATGTTATTATGTTATGACGTTTAAGAAACCCATTTTATTCCATGTATTATGCTATGATGAATGATTTATGTTTTTGTGGAACATAGAAGAATGATTACATTATGAGTTGGGTGGGACCTATATCTCCCTCTAATGCAGTGAGTACAAATTTATATCTCATGACATAAAATGACTGGAATGAAAAGTAAATATGGTTCAGTAATACAGGTCTAGAACCGCATGTAAACCCGGTTCAGTAATGGAATTTTACCATTATGATAGTATTAGCGGGGATCCATGACTAATATGAAATGATTTTCTATTCTTATGTGCATACCAGAAAAATTCATATCTTATGTTATGACTTTTGGGATTCTCAATAGTAATTCTTATGAAATTGTATCCCATGACATTATATCGGGATATTTTATATGGAGGATAAGACTTTAAAATGACATCTTCTTATGTCTTATGATTATGATATGATTGATATTTACCTTGTTTAATCTTACTAAGAACTTGAGGTCACCCTTTCATATGTTTCTTTCCCCAAGGTCATGAATAATGGTATTATGCAAGATATGTCCAAAAAAAGTCTAGTTATAAAAAATTAAGTAGGAGACAATGTAGGTGTTTTATAAACTAGTTGTTTATGTTTACTAGTTTATAAATACACTATACCTATATTTTCATGTCCTGGATTTATTATCTTTTGAAATGAATACAATTCAATTTTGAATTAATATAAATGTATATAATGTATGGGTCATTATAATCTTCTTCTGAATCTATAGGGAAATAAAATACATTTAGGAGAAATGGGTTACACCAATAGAAATCCAGGATGAATCTTATTCACATAATAGAAGAGTCTACAGAGGAAGCATATATGGGCCTAGTTAATGTGTTAGGTACCGTTATTATAAATTATTCACTAGTGCCTATAATATTTGATACAATTTCATCTCATTCTTTTATTTAATCAACCATTTTTAATATGATAAATAATCCTATATAGATTTTAACTAATGTGATGGATGTTACTACACTGCTTGGTATGAGGAGAGAGTAAGGTCTCTATAGCCTCACGTGTTTTTTCCCTCCAAAAAAATGCCAATATTTCTTTTAATTTTCTTTTTCTTGACATGAGACTGCTTGAGTTCATTTTTAATATGGATTAGATCATTTCTAAAAAATCTTCGATAGACTGTTATCTTTGATGGGTCTCTTTTACTACACCTAATGGGGTAAATTGTATCATTCAAGGAGAATGGAACTCAAGGTTGAGTAGAGACATACCTTCTTGTCCAATGTTGGGGAAAGTGATATTTGTGTCTTAATTTGATATGTATTTGGAATCATTGAGTGGTCATCTTCATATAGTTTTCAATGAGTTTCCCAATATGTTCCCTTCTAATATCTTTGGTTTTTCACTAGTAATGGTGGTTGAGTTTTTAATTGATATAGTTCCAATCATTCAACCAGTTTATATACCCTCTTATAGAATGGAACTAGATTAAATGAAATAGTTGCATAAATATTTGGATGATCTTATAGAAAAATGATTCATACATCAAAGTGTGTCACCATGGATTCCACCAGTCCTCTTTTCTATTAATGCTGATGTTTCACTCCACCTATGTATTGGTTACCAAAAACTCAACAGAGTCATGGTGAAGAAAAATTATCCAATTCCCCTGATTAACGATCAATTTGATCAGTTATAAATGGTTACATTGTTCTCAATATCTGACATTCGATCATGTTACCATTAGTTAAGAATAAAAGAATATGACATTAAGAAAATTTCATCTTAAAGTTGGTATAACCATTACGAGTACCCTTTCATGCCCTTTGGTCTAACTAATTCTTATTTAGTCCTTATGGATTTAATGTACATGATCTTGCATGAGTATATATATACATTCGTTTTCGTAATTGTTGCTGAAATCCTTGTTTACTCTTTGTCTGAGGAGGATCATGTGCATCATTTGAGAGTAGCTCTCAAATTGTTGGAAAATCACCATCGTTATTCCCATATTTTGATATGTTATTTCTAGATTCAGGAGGTGAAGTTATTGGGATACATGGTGTTAGAAAATTTTATTTTAGTTGACCTTGATAAATTGAAATCTATTATAACATGGTAATGACCATGAAATAATTTTGAGATTCGCAGCATTATGGGTTAAGCATGGTATTATAGCTTGTTCATTAATGACTTCTCAATGTTGGATTTTACAACCACTGATCTAACTCATAAGGGATTCATGTTTTATTGGGAAGTTAAATTCCTAAATTATTTTTTGGATATGAAACATATTTTGACTAATGCACTAGTGTTGACTATTCCAGAGGTCGGGTTGGGGTATATTGTCTTATGTGATCCATTGGATTCAGTTTTGGGATATATTATTATGAAATTGATCAAGTAATTGCTTAGGGGTCTCGATAGCTTTTGACACATGATAATAATTATCAGACCCCTGACCTTGACCATGCAGTTGTGATTTACACTCTTAAGAGTTGGCATATTTATCTCAATAGATAAAGTTTTATCATATTTTTAGACCACAAGGGATTGAGTTATATCTTCTATTTAAAATATTTTAATCTCTATCAGATATGATGGGTAGAGTAAATAAATTATTTTAACATTGAAATCACTTATAGCCTGGGGAAATGGAATTTGATTACATATTCTTTGAATAGGGAACTTCCAAATTAGGCTATAAAGGAATCATTGTAAGAGCGGAACTTGTGGGATATTTTTGCAGAGTTTCATATCAAATTCAGGGAATTAGGGCCTAAGGTTGTTTTGGATAATGTTCAGTTTACATATAATCTTATCTAGAATATTATTCACTAACATAATATTCATGATGAATTATATATCACTAGATACTTTCTTTATGTTGGGGAGACTATGCACGATTGGTCATTCTCTAAAGAGGGTGTTATAGGCCATCAGAATTACTTTTTTGTGTCGTTAGTGGTAAGGAAATATTTGATGGGGGATTTTCATAATTCTCAGTGGGATGTGAACCTAGGAACCATGAATATTTTCTATGAAATACAATGATGATTATGGTGGTTATTTATGTGATGGTGCATTGTAAAGTTAATCTTTCATTATTTTATGTTCCAATAGGTTTATCCTGAGTACAAAAAACATTCAAGTCTGATTCATCCACTTCCAGTGCCTAATTGGAAGTGGTATGATATCTCAAAGGACTTTGTGGTTGGGTTTCCATGCACCTAGAGGAAGAATAATGTGATATGGGTTGTGATCCATCGATCAAAAAAATCGGCCAACTTTATACACATTCACGATACAACCAGGAGTTGGGAAATCTCTATATGAAATTGATTTTTTGGTTTCATAGAGTTTCATATGTTATAGTCTCTGAAATAGATCCATGGTTCACTTCTAATTTTTGGAGAGGCCTTTAGTAGGCACATGGATCTCATGCCTTTTTTTAGGATTTCATACCATCCATAGTCAGATAGACAGAAAAAAAGAGATATAAATATTCTTGGGGATATGATCTATGATTGTATTATCAAATTTGGTGGGGATTGGGATGATTATTTAGGGCTGGTTGAGTATTACTATAAAAATATTTAATAGTATACAATCAGAGTGGATACTTTTTCGGCCTTTTATGGATTCCCTTGCAGTTCTCTATTGTGTTGGTCAGATATTGGTGATAGTTCCTAGGTTGTACTGAGATTTTTGCAAAAGATAACAAAAAATATTTATTTGATTCATCAGTGGATAGTGATGGAACAGAGACAATATAAGTCGTATGCTGATCGTCATCATAGAACATTACAGTTTTTAGTTGGTGACCTATGGTTCTTGAATGTTTTACCTATTTTTGGTTATCAATGGATTGGGAGACAAGGTATCTTACTCCTCGTTTTGTGGGACCATTGAGGTTGTTGATTAGGTGGGTAATGATACATACTATTTAGTTCTTCCACCATGGATGAAGTTGATATCTAATTTGTTCCATGTATCTTAGATACAAAACTATATATCTAATCCATCTCATGTGATGAGATGGTGTGATCATGAGGTTGAACCAGATTTATCTGTGACTTAACATCAATTCAGGATAGTGGATTCTAAAACCAAGGTACTTCATGGGAGGATGATACCTATGAGTTGTGTTTTATGGCACCAAGGTTTTGATTCTCATGATATGTGGGAGGGGGAATAACTAATGAGGAGTAATGACCTATTCCTTTAGTTATAGAATCTTCTGCGTAGACTTTCTTGGAAAAACGTTTTTATGGTGGGGAGGTTGTAACATCCTGTTACTATTTTTAGGTATTCTTAACCACCAATTTTTAGTAGGCTTGGGTTGGGTTTGGTTTAAGGGTGAATCTAGTGATGTTTTTTAAATGTTTTGAAATTTTGTTTGGTAAGTTCATGGTTAGAGCATGGTTTTCCCAAACCGTGGGCCCCCTTAAGGAAAACCATGAAAACCCAGGAAGTGGGGTTTTTCAAAGTTGCAGAATGGTTTGAGAAATCAGGCACCCAATTAGGAGAAACAATGTATCCTATTTTGAATATGATCATGTTCAAGAAGCACATTTTAGTCTAAGTTTGTGTCCCTGCCCAGCAAACCGTTCATTGAGGTTTTTAAAATACGAACATATGTTTTAAATTCCCAATACCCCTATTACAGGTCTCCAATGGACCTATACAACCCCTAACTTATTTATCATTCCATCATAGCACCCATGAGATGTTTTTGGCCTGTCATCACACTCCCAGAAGAGGATCAATGCTTAGTGAATAGTGGTTGATCCTCTCATAGTTAGTTTCCTCTTCATGTTCTCTATCTCCTGCTCTCTATCTTTCCCTCTGTAGGGGATTTATATCTTTGTGTTGGTTGGATGATCTAATCCCCTTTATTTTGGGATAATAAACCTAGGATTGACTCCCAATTTCCATTTTCATCATTGTCCATTAGAAAATCCTGATTAGGGTTTGGGGTTTTGGGGTCAATAAATTCTATGGTAGGTGGTTCCGTCATGATGCCCATTTTTTTAACTCTAAATTGAATGATTTAAATTAATTTTTATTATTTAAATTCAGTTTTAATTATAAATTAAAGAGCATTACATTGGTTTATTAAAAACCCGATTCTAATGAATAGGGGGTTTAAATTTTTTTTGGTGTGAAATTGAGAAAACCATCAATTAAATTTAATTGGGTTGTGATTGTTAAATTGATTCAAAACTTTGGAGATTTAAATTTTGGAATTAAAATTTTTTAATTGATTGAAATTTTTTCAATTAAATTTTGGAATTTAATTTTGGGAATTGAATGTTGAAATTTAATTGTGAATTTATTTAAAAATCCATTTTTACAAAATGTATTAAAATGGTTTTGATAGAAACTGTTGAGTTTTTTCTTAGAAAAGGCATGTTTTGATTAAAACCTTTCAATAGTTATTAAATGGAAGATTGTAATTTTTGAAATGGGAGAATGGGATTTAACTATATTTTATACTTTCTTAAAATTAAATTGTCATCATTTATTTTTACTAGAGCACATGGAATCATAGGTATGTAGTGATTTAGTAAGGACAAACATGCAAAGAAGGTAATGCCCTGGAACCAAATTGATATATTACAACTATGATATAAACTGTTTAAAACGTTTCATTCCATATTATATTGTTTATGAGTCCTCTTTTAGTATTTTCATGGGACATGTTTACACATTTTCATTATCATTATACATGTCTGTGAGGATCCCATAACATGGAACTACCGTACCTCTTGGTAGATGACCATGTTTATCACTTGTTTATATATGAGATATAAATGTGTGTTAATGTTTGTGAACTATTTTACAGGCCTTATAAATTTATATAAACTATTTTATATAAAATTTTTATTTAATCCATTTTTATTAAAAGTACTTCCATCATTTGAAATGTAAATCATGATTTGTTTAAGTATTATTTTGAAATGCGAAAAATATTTATGTAATGTTGAAATTCCTTTATTTTGTTAATTAAATGTGGAATATTATTATAGAATACTTGGAGAGAACCTACTGGTATTGTTACTGCCCCCTACCTGTGCCTTCATGTGTTTATATATTATCTCCTTCTAGGTTTGATCAAGGGTAAGGAACCACTTATAGATGATTCTAGCTATTGATCCATGGAATTAGTGAGTACAATTCATTGGAAATTGGGTATTTTGTACCTATTTTTAGGTAACTTGTTGTATTACATTGGGATGTTATACCTATTTTACTTCTGGTATATTTATCCCGGTGGAGTTTTTATTATATGAGTACTGACTTGTTTGTCATTACATCTACAATTTTTGTGGAAAAATCATTCCCACATTTAGTATATATGATTACAGGTGAAAATAATTCTTTTAAAATAACATTGATGTCCATACACTCTAAGATATCATGTTACTTTACCGCCCCCATAGTGTCCCACCATCTCTTTCTCTATTCATCAAGCATAAATGTGGATCACATCATATTTATTTCATCATTTATCTCCAAGAACCCAAAAAAACACTCCATCCTATTCAACCATTATATGGAATTTGGAGGATAATTTTAACTCTTGAACTATTTTTGATTATGGTGAATAAATTCTTGAGAATGTTCCTAGATAACATCCCTATGTGGTTCCACAACTGGAGCCTGAATGAGAACTAGTAGTGGTAAAAATCCCAGATCTTGGATAGTATAATTGATCACCTCAACTAGACTCATGTACACAAGAGGATTGTCTCACTGAGGTTTAGCAAAAACTTCCTCCTTGATCCAATTCTCACATATTCTTGGAGGAATGATACTACACAACAATAAAAGGCAACAAATAAGGCATCATATTAACACTCAAACAGAGAAATAAGGAAAATTAATCCCAAGTGAATGACATGCAATAATTTTATTTCAATATAACTATGTAAAAACATGGAAAAGACTATAATAAATAATAAGTACATATTTCTATTACAACCCCTAGTATCCTAAGGTTCTTTGTGGTGGGAGATTTCCAGGCACTCAATTTCAACTACCTCCAACATATCGAAAAGAATGGAAAAATTCTTAATGACATGAAGACAATAATCTACACCTGGATCTGATACCATAATGTCCTGAACTTGTTCAGGAACCTTGGTCACTCAAGAAACAAGCCAGTCCAGAAATTTTTTAAAGGTAGTTCCTGATCACCATAGGATTGTGGCTAGAAATTGATAGAATAAAAAATAAAACTGGGAAAGATTGTTCTAAAAAAATTATAGACATAAAGAAAAAGAGGTCAGTATGCATACAATAAAAAATCTATAGGGAGAAATGTTCCAGAAGTCCAATTGGTATAACAACCCAAATTACTTCAAAAAAGTAATATAAAATTGGTGAACATGCCAATGTCCCAATGGACACAACTCACCAACACCATGGATCCAAATATAGAACCACCTCTAAATGGTGCTTTAACCCTTCTAAAAACATTAAGGAGATAATCTACAAACATCCAAAGTCATATATAGGATGTGAGATAAAATACTAGTAGGTTCTCCCCAAGGAACCCGTAATAATATGCCATAGTTAGTTAACTAAATAATGAGATTTCAATTTTAATTAGATTGGTATGTAATTTCAAAATAGTATTTATAAAAATCATTATTTTAATTTAAAAGGAGGGAATTACTTTTGAAAAAGTACCATAAATAAAATTTTAATATAAAATAATTTATATAAATTCAGAATCCATGTAAAATAGTTCACAAACATTAGCGTACATCTATCTCTCAAATATAAACAAGTGATCAACATGGTCATCTTCCAAGTGGTATGATAGTTCTGGGTTATGTGATCCTCAAAAACACTGGTACAATGATAATAAAAATGTATACACACGTCCCTTGACACTTATCAATGTAGACTCATCAACATCTTACTGCGGAATAAAATTTGTGAAATATTTTATGTAAGAGTTTTAATGTGTAAATCTAATGCAAGGGTATTCCCATCCAAGCATGTTTTTTTCTAATAATTCACTAAATACCTAGAAATTCATGTGATTTAGTACTAATCAATTATAGGTAATTTATATTAAGAAACCTTATAATATAATTCAATCCCATATTATGATTAAATAAATTCCAATTTTCTATTTGAAAAACAATATGGGGTTTTAATCAAAACATTCCATTTCTAAGATAAAACCTGAATGTTTATATCAAAACCATTTTAAGCCATTTTTACAAAATAATAATTTAAAGTCATGTCACAAATCAATTTCCAAAATTAAATTCAAAATTTTAATATAAAAAAATTCCATAAATTCCAAAATTTAAATTTTATAATTTAAATTTGTACAATTTTTCATTAATTTCACAATCACACCCCAATTTAATAGAATTTGGAGTTTTCACAATTTTATGCAAATATTTAATTATCAAAAACTTCATTTCAATGGATTAATGTTTTTAATTAATTAATTGACATCAATTTCATATATAATAGAAATTGAATTTAAATAAACAATCAAATTTAAATCAAGAATTTTAGGGTTAATAAAAATTTGGTATCATGATATAACTATATATATTGAAATCACTAGATATCGAAACACCAAACACTAATTGGTATTTTCTAATAGGGAACAACGTGAAAGGAAAAAAATCAACAAAACATAGTTTTAAGATTCCAAAATAGCGGGGTTTAAATCCTCCAACAAACCAAGAGATCCACAATATCCTAGGAAGGAAAAGAGAGAGAGTGGAAAATAAAGAACCAAAAGAGGTAACTAACAATGAGAGGATCAAATAGTGTTCTACAAGATTCAATCTACTTCTCGGATGATTTTGATGGGCCAAAAACATCTCTTAGGAGCTCTATTGGAAGGAGAAATTGTTTAGGGGTCATAGTAGTCTGTCAAAGACCCAAAATAGGGGTTTCTTGATTTTAAAACATAAATTCAGATTGAAAAACTAGTAAATATGGTTTCTTGGGCAGGGTCACGTGGTTAGACCAAACTAGGCACCCAGAAGATGTTGCTGTTTTAAATGGTCTGCACAGTTTCTCCTTAGCAGTTCTACAATTTTTCAAATCATATGCTGACCGTAGAAAGACTCACTTCTTGGGGTTTCATAGTTTTCCTTGAGAGGGATCTTAATGTTGGAAAACTATGTGCTGACCATTCACTAGTCCAAAAACATTATTTAAATAAAAACACTTTAGTCACCATTAAATGAAACCCAACTAATGCATGATAAAAATTAGAGTTTGGGAAAACCTAAAAGTAGTAAAAATAGGTCAAAATGTTATATTATAATGTCTCAAAAATAATAATTTTGATAAAATAATATTTTTATTTTTATTTTTTCGATTTGTTTAAAATTTATAATCTCAATTTTTATTAAAAACTATTTTATGTAAATATTATAGTGATTGGAAATTTGGTCGACTTCCAAATTAATTCATGATTTTTTATCATTTTCAATAATTTTATCCTTATATTCAAGAAGTAAGATACTTTATTCTAATTATATCATCTACATTTCCTAATCAATTTTTATCATGGGAATATTTAATATACCTCATTATGTTATCATCATTGACATTATTATATCTCCCATTTACTTTTCATGGGGTTGTGTTTTGGTATGATTCATCTATTAATTAATTTCTATTTTGAAATAATATACATGGTAAATATTGATTCAATAGGTGAGAATTTTTTTAACATATAATCAATTGACTAAGTAGTTCTTACATCCCATTTGATGTTATCTATGGTTCATAGGATGTTATCCTATAACATTACGTGATTGTATCTTGGAATTGAACCATGATTTATGTTTGTGATGAAATACCTTCAGTTTGGGGAACATTTTCTTAATTACCATGTTCTTTTTATGCTTTTTCTAGATATCCCCTTATTTTAAATTTTTGTTCCCCCTTTTATTAATTTTTTTCTGCAAGTTATCTGATGTAGTAATCTGAATAAAATGAGATTTAGGAGATATATTGAATATATAAATAATATATTACTGTGTTTTATTTTAAAATTATTTTTGGTGTAGTTAATATCCCAATAAAACAAGTATTTTATATTTTGCGTGTCTTTAATTATATTGTTTAATGTAAAAAAAGAAATAATAATAGGATTATAATATTTATATTTTTATACAAGTGAATTTGGTTAAATGTTATCCAAAATAAAATATTATTACTTTTTTGAAGGGATCATATGGTAGGGTTTTTAATTATTATTTCTTAAATATATAAATGAATTATTAAATGAATTCTTGGAAATAAATAATGAGGTAAATTTTCATAGGCCTTATTACACCCATTTGTGTTATATTAGACATGATTTTGTAAACTAAAATCATTTTACAATCTTGAATAAAGTATATTATGTATATTAATTTTGAGTTATAATTAATAGTTTTATACCATGTTGTTTATATTATAAAAATTGACTAATGAACTTTCATAAATAAGGATTAAAAATTCACATAACATCATGAATTAGTTTAAATAAATATATATGGAATTTTTCTAGTAGAATCAACAGGGTAGTCCTCATAAATTATTATATTTCTTGATAACAAAAATAAATATAGATATTGTTTCTCCAAGAGGATGGAAATAGGGATAATTATTTTTATAAAAAATAAAATAACCATTTTAATCTTAAATTTAATTAAAAGAATGTTTTGGAACTAAAATTGAGTTTGTAAAAGAAAAATTAAATTTTAAATTTTGATATAATATTTATTAAATGTCAATTAAATAATTTTTGTACTTCTCATATCCTTGAGGGATTAATGGTTCCCATAATTACTTATATTTAGTGTTTTTTGAGAGACTATCAAATATAAAACTACACCTATTTTTAATTCTTTTAGAAAAAAACCCAACTTCTTAATTTTTTCTTATAAGAATTGAAAAAATACAACATGAGGAGGTTGGATTGAGTTAATGTAATTTTTTTGAATCAAAATACTTAATTTCTCCCAATTTTATTAAATATAGTATAATTTAAAGTGAGAATGCTATATAATATAGAAAATTTTAATAAGATAGTTCAAAGAGACACAAAAGTGTATAATATTTTTAACTAACATCAGATAAAAAACATCAGGAATTTTAATATTATCATAAAAGTATATTTATATATTCATATCCTTTCATTGGTTTACCATAACCAATATATTTCAAATAGAGTCATTAGTGAAAAAATATAGTCCTCTGAGACTTTAATTCATGTTAGTTGAAAATTATAAAAACATATATAGTTGAACTATTAACCTCTGTAAGAGAATAGTTTCAATTATATGAGAGGCAATTTATTCCTTGACTCCATTGGAACACTAGTTTTCCCACTAGATATCTTGTTATAGTGGATGTTTCTACACCCTTTACCACCAAACATATAGTGGGAAGGGAAAAATCCAAACATGAATTTCCATCATGATGGATTCCATAATGAAAGTATGGCTAATTGATAAATATTTTATGTCAAATAAATATATACAAATAATACTTATATATTTATGATAATTATAGAAATTAAAGAAATAATTACTGATCAATAAAACAAAATTGTTGGTATAAAATCCTTAAAAAAATTCATCTTTTTTTATGATAGTGAAATATATGATAATTATGAACAAAAAAGTGAAATTATTACTTTCTTATACAAATTCATAAAGAGAGACATGATATTTGACCTTGAAATTATAAATGGTTTTAGGACTAATAGAAAATAATCATAAACAATAGATATGATTTTGGTTAAATTTCAATAAATCACATTAAGATTAATATTCATTAAAAAATCAATTATGAAGTTAAGATAATAATGCATGTGATGGGTAATAGATGATATACCTTGATGTGTAATTTTATCACTCTTATTTATTATTATAAAAAATAAAAGAAATAAAAGAATTATGAAAAATAAGGAAAAAATTATAGATATAGTATAAGATAAATTCCAATATAAAATATACGAACTAAATATGATAATGTTTAAACAAATAGAAACATTTCAATCGAAAAAAATAGTGAAAATGGTAAATAAAATTAAATCTATATGTTCTTTAGGATTGATTTGATAAAAAACATGGGGTATCTCTTTGCTTGAGATGAACAATCCCCTGAGTTCTTTCAATGTGATACTATAAAAAAGAAATTTAATTTTTAACTGAGGTTTTAAGGATATATATTCATTGATTAATGAATCATAACCATCATATTTTCAATTTAAATTCATTTTTCTATCTATGAAATTGGAGAACATGAAGTTAAACGAGAAGTGAATGCACTTCCCATTGAATGATAATTTATATTCATGGTAGAATAATTTTTTATTTCTATTTTATGTTAAAAATTAACATTGAGTTCTTAGATGATTCTTCAAATTTCAATTTTTGTAAATCTTATATACAATTCATTTATAACAAATATGTGGGGTAATAATTTTATAAAACATAAAATAGAAAATATTTATTTGTAAGGTATTTTGAGGGATGTAGAATGTATAACTCTTAAAAAACAAGAATAATGATGATGAAATCAATTAATAAAGTTGAGAAAATGGTACATATCTTACCCAAAATGAGAAAAACTGAAGATAATCTGTGATGATCTATAAAAGACCATGTGATGTTTTGGAGATGGGTTATATTAGTTAGGTAAAGTAAGAGGATCCAAATAAAATATTGATAATATCTTATTAATTATTTTTTGGGCTAACCACCATAACACGATTGTGGATCATTGGATGTTCGTTGAAGACACAATATATATTTTCTTCTATAGTGGAAATGTTACGAAATTATACTAGAAAATTGTTATTTTCTTCGTTTAATTTTTGGGAAAAAATATCAAATTTGAATAAAGTTATAAGAAATAGTGGTTGAAACCATCATCAAAATATCTCAATAGAATTGTTATCCATTATAAAATCTATATTGATTTAAATAAATCTAAAAAATATCATTTCATCAATATGACCATTGGTGGAATTTTAAGAACCCAAATCTTCTTTTTAGGTATGTTTTTCTTTTCTGGTGTTTTCAAGGAAAATGAAGAGTTTATATAAATTTTTGAAGTACAGACCATGTACTTTATGAGTACTCGCCATGTGCTCGGTTATCGTGGGTAGCCAGGTGCTGGCCATGTTGTGTCCACGCACACGACCGTGTGTGGTGACTTAAAGACTGCCTAATTTAGGGGCCAGTAAAAGTGAGTACATGCCATTAACTTCATAAGTACAGGCCATGTACTTTCTTTTTTTCATTAAGTGTACTGGGGTCAGGTCTAATCTCCATAAAGTGATTCTTCTCAACCTAGTTCTTCTATGGGAACCCGTATGGCCGCGATCTTCCTCCAAGACCCTGACTGATCATCCAATCCCTGATTCGACCGCCATCGATTGTGTTCAGATCGCCTCGATCTACAGTGTTCTTGGGCTATTCAAGGCTTCTGGTTCACGTATATCTATCTCCTCACACCGAGGGAGGTTGTTTATGCATTTTTGTTGAAAGTCTTGGAGTTATATGTGAAATATCTTCCAATACCCTTGAACGGGTGTTGCATATTTACCATTTAACCCTATTAACTGCCTACCATGCGTGTATTCTTTATTAGAGGTTAATTGAATGTGAATAGGGTTGATTTATATGTTTTGGAAGTGTTTTCTCATACATGTTCTATTTATGACCGTTTGGTCCTATTTATCCCGTTAGGCTTCATTGATGTTTTCCCATGCCTAGTACTGTAGGATGAAGTGATTATTTTATATGACATGCTTGATATGATGTATACTATTTAGGCATGTAGTTCTTGAGGTTTACTTTGACCGTATTGCATTTTTATGCTCATTTGACTTACAAAGGGCTGTGAGAACCTGGTTTAGCAGACTATAAGGGTAATTGACCGTGTGAGCTTCCAGAGAGAGTCTTTGACCACTTTTGACTATATGGGTAATTGACAGTGTGAGCTTCCTCATAGAGACTTTATCATGTTTGAATATAAGGGGAACTGACCATGTGAGCTTCCTCAGAGAGCCTCTAACGCTTTGGACTATAAGGGGAATTTCCCAAGAGATCGTCCTCAAAGAGTATTTATAGTATCCTTGTTTTGGTTGAACCAGAGTGGTTAGGCTAAGAGTACTACCCAGAGGGTTAACTGCTTTTACTAGCTATTTTTGATATATGGAACTGGTTGCATTGAAACTATGGATTGTTTTCTGCTAAGTAATTCCTTGTTTACTGGTTCCTTTTACTTTTTATCTACCATATATTAACTAACTATTAGGCATAGATCTTGTGGTGGCTACCAAATGGGATATATTCTCACACCCTGTTGGGGCCATGATTTTTGGGCCAAACAGATTATATTTCTACTGGTATATATAAGGGAAATCACCCATTTACATCAGGATTTTGAATACTTTATAGCTAGAGATCATGAGACCAAGAATAGGCTTGCGATGTTGTGGTGTTGTTACTACTTTTCATGTATTTGGGTTTTGTACCATATATCATCATTGTGACTTGTTTGGATGCTTACCTAGACACATGTATCATGCATCATATATATATATATCTGCTCTAGTTGTTTCTTTCATCATTATTCCACTGTTAGTATTATTTAGTATGTTTACAGCTTCTGTTATTGTATATCTATTTACTTTTGTTGTGTTACTCTTCTAATGAGGGAATAGTTTCCCCATTATCACACCCAAGTCCCTCGTAGCTAGTTGGAAGTCTCTGGTGTACGTGGAAATGTTCTTGAGGCCATGTGACCAACCAGGTATGGGGAGTCTCTGGGAAGATTTCAGAACCAGGATGATACAAAGTGGTATCAGAGGAATTATTTTCTTCTTGACTTAGAGTTTAGAGCTTATAGCTAGGGATTGGAAGGAATAGGTACTTGGTAACAAGTTCTGCCTGGGAGTAGCTAACCTGTGTACAGGGAAAAGCCAATCTACATTGTTTAATGCAACTTTTCTAGTTTTCAATTTTACAGTTGATTTGATTTCACCTTCAGTGATTAACATGTTTCGTGTTGTTATAGTTGATGTTATTTAGGTTTTATTTCTATCGCAACCCGATGAGATGAGGGTATTCCATCTCATGCATCATATATTCACTTGCTAGAAATCACATGTCATGCATTATTTCCATTCCATATAGGATGCATTAGCGATTTCATGTTGTTGTGATAGGTTTTGGGTTTGATATGCATGGTGTTGTGATAGATGTCTTGATAAAATACCTTTTGTTCGATAAGGTATTGTTTCTGGAAGGGTTTGTTTGAATGAAAGTCAAACTTTGGTTCTTAAGGTGTTATGGGCCCTCATGAACCAAACTTTGGTGGATCATTGACTTGTTTTTCTTTTATATTTCAAGTATAAGATACCAAACTTCAATTCATGGGGATTATGGGCCCTCAAATTTCGGAATTTGGCACTTTCAATGTTCATTTCAGTGTTTTCTGGGCTTCAGAGTAGTTTCTGGGCCTTACATTCTAGAAAAACCAAGAATACATGGCGTGTGATGTTAAATACACACCATGTGTTCTTCTGTTCGGGAAGAAAATGTTTTTATTAAGTACATGTCGTGTACTTTATGTACACGTCGTGTAGTATATAACCGTGTCCCATACTGTGTGGGTAGATACATGGGGTGTGGAATCTTGGTAGGACACGCCATGTACCAGATGTACATGCTGTGTTATAGAACTGTGTAACTGGTCGTGTCACTAACAACATGGGTCGGTTGAGTCTCTTCATGTACACTCCGTGTAGAGTGAGCTGTGTATCCAACCGTGTCACTAACAACACGGGTCAGGGAAGCTCATCTTGTAAATTTCGTGTCTGGAGAAAATATGTTGTGTAGTATTTTTTCTATGAGAACCATGCCAGTTAGTTGTGTAAGAGAACTCAGTCTGGGGAAGAGAAGCCAAGTACACGCCGTGTGTTAGGTAAATACACAGTGTTTGGTGAGAACATGCCATGTATTCTTCTTCTAGGAGAACCATGTGGGTTATCCAAGTAAGAGAACTCGGGAAGGGGAAGAGAATCCAAGTACAGGTCGTGTGTTAGGACAACACGCTGTGTGTTAGGACAACACACCATGTGAACGGCTTCAGGGAACATGCTTTGTAGTCATTATACACGCCGTGTATATATGTTTTCGAAAACATAAATTCTTTCCTTCTCTTGTTTCCTTCTTAAAAATCTTGTTTCTATCCCTGTTAATCATGATCTAAGATGTGTGCTTGACCATGCAGAGTCATTCCAACGAGATGTCCTCAATTTGTACTATAGTTACAGGGCAGTGATCAGACACCAGATATGGATGATCAGTGACTACCGGCTGATCCTTCAGTTGTGCCAGTCTTGGAACCAGTTGTTATACCAGACACAGGTGCCTATGCATAGTACAGGGAGGGATTTATGAGGATGATGTAGACCTTTTTGGGGGAACTGCCTCCTGCCCCAACGATGACAAAATTGACGCAGGTCTTTCAACAACATCATCCTTCCACATTCTCAGTGGATGGAGGACCCCAGGCTGCAGAGTAATGGCTAGATGCAACATTGATGATCTTCGAGCATCTGGAGATGCCTCTAGAGAGGAGGGTTAGGCTTTATACCTACATGCTTCGAGACTCCTCCAAGAGGTCTTGGGATGTGATCTCACAGGCAGGGCGCCAGTAGAATATGGATTGGGATGAGTTTCAGTGAACCTTCAATGATTACTTCTATTCAGAGACCTTGAGGGCCGATCTAGCCCGAGAGTTTTTGAGTCTGGAGCCTGGAACTCTTTCTGTTATGAAGTATTCTTCTCGCTTCACCGAGCTGCATTTCTTTACACCCTTTCCTGGGGGACATGAGTTTTTCCTTGCACTCACGTTTGAGGCTGGTCTTTGGCAGGATATTCCATCTCAGGTAAACATATTCAGGTTGACTTAGATATCTTCAATATTCAATCAGGCACTGATCACTGAGCAAAATTTGAGGGATTCTAGAGTTGTGGGCTAGGGCGGTTTAAGATCTAGAGTTAGTGCTTCACCAGCTGATAGCAGGAAGCACCACAGGGAGACTGCACATGGAGATCTGAGTAGGCGATATTCATCTTATTGTATCTAGGTGGTGTTCTACCAGTGTTGGAAGAGCACGAATACAAGGCTACATTGTCTGAGGGACCCAGTGGAGTGCTGGTCTTGTGGCATGATGGGTCATCTTCAGCACTTCTGTCAAATCACATCACCAGCAGCTGGTGACAGGGGTTCTTTGATGACTCGTCTTTCAGGAGGAGCACCACCAGTTCTTCACCAGTATGGAAACTAGGGTTCTTTTGGTCGTTTAAGCCGAGGTGGAGTTCGTGGCCATGGTAGTCAGTCACTTGGCTTCCAGTGAAAATAGGTTGTATCAACTCAATTTGGTTAGGCAGGTTCATAGGGCCGCGATGCAGGCCAGACTTTTGCAGTAGAGCAGACCCAACAAGAGTAGGATCCCAGACCCTCTACTGTTCGAGGTACAATTCAAGTTGCCTCAGTTATAGATTATTCTCTTCTTGATATATGGGGTTCCCATAGCTTTATATATGTCACTGTTGTTAAGAGCCTTGGGCTCTGTATCTTTTCTTATGATGATATCATGATGCTAGACACTCCATTTGGGACTAGAATGAATAGTGCATGACAGTGCAAGGAGTTCCCCCGTAGGGGTTTGCGGGTGTCACTTATTATGGGACCTCTATGTCTTAGAGATGACATGCTATGATTTCTTTCTCAGAATGGACTATTTAGTTCCATTTTATGAAATTTTTGATTGCTATCACTGTAGGGTGAGTTTCATGTCACCAGAAGGAAGATAGATTCTTCATAAGGGCGAATGGGATGTCCAGGAATGCAGAGCAGGACCCGAGCATCATGGGTTGGGAATAGTTACATCCTAGATTTCTAGTCTATATCTAGATGACCAGGGGACTTCACGTAAGTAATTTCCTCCAGTGGTGGATTGTTTTGGGGATGTCTTTCCATATGAATTTTTAGTTTTGCCTCTAGAATGTGAGGTAGAATTTTCTATTGATCTTGTACTAGGAGTGTCACCAGTGTCCATTCTTCTTTATAAGATGGCTACACCAGAGTTACAAGAGCTCAAGAAGTAGTTGGAGGAGTTGTAGGCAAAGGGTTTCATCTGACCCAGTACTTTCCTTGGGGTTTACTTGTCCTGTTTTCAAAAAAGGTGGAATTTACCCTCAGACATTGTGTGGATTATTGGAAGTTCAACCAATTGATGGTCAAGAACTAATATCCCATACCAAGTGTTGATGATCTCTTTGATCAGCTTCAAGGAGCCCTTGTGTTCTCTAAGATTGACTTGGGATCTGATTATCATCAGTTTCTTGTTAGACTATCAGATATACCTATTTTGTCCTTTTAGAGTAGGTATGGTCTATACGAGTATGTGGTTATGCCGTTCGGTCTCACGAACATGCCTGTGGTCTTCATTCCACTGATGAACCGAGTGTTCCATCCATACATGGATTATTTTTTGGTAGTCTTCGTGGATGATATCTTGGTGTACTCTCACACACGACACGACTATGCTACCCATATTGAGATCATTCTGAGTACAATGGGAGAGTATCATTTATATGCTAACCTCAAAAAATGCTACTTTTAGATGGACCATATTAACTTCTTGGGTCAGATTATCTCAGAGAAAGGATTATTAGTAGACCTAGAGAAAGTAATAGTAGTAGTTTCTTAGGAGAATATGAAGAACATATTTGAGGTGTGGAATCTTCTAGGGCTGGATGGATACTAAAAACGTTTCAAATAGGACTTCTCTCACTTTGCAGCACCACTAACCGACCTGATTAAGAAGTGTGCAATGTTTTGTGGTCATATTTTTGTGAATCATCCTTTCAATATTTGAAAGGGAGGTGGCGTTCAGCACTGATACTAGTATTTCCAATGCTGGGAAAGAGCTCTACTATGTACTGGGATGCTCCAGGTTTCGGTTTGGGAGCTGTGATTATGCAGGGGAAGGGGTCATTGTGTATGGGTCTCAGCAGTTGAGGCCACAAGAGAGGAACTACCCGACAAATGATCTCGAGTTGGCTGTTGTTGTTCATGCTTTACACTGTTGGAGACATTACCTTCTGGGAGGGCATTTTTTAGTTTTCACCAACCACAAAAGTCTCAAGTACATCTTCACTCAGCATGATTTGAATTTCAGACAGCGAAGGTGGGTTGAGTACCTTCAGTACTTTGACTTGGGGTTTTCCTATACACTTGGGAAAGACAATGTTATGGCTCATGCATTGAGCAGGAGGACTCAGATATAGGAATTTTAGGAGGCCATTAGTGAGTGGAAGCTTATGGACCTGTTCTCTAAGATGCATTCGGAGGTGCACAAAAAACAAGGGCATACTTTTCTTTCTTTTGTATCTGTTACTTCTACTCTTCTTGATCGAGTGCGAATGAGCCATCTACCAGATTCTGAAGGCCTACTCCTATAGGAGAGTGCATCAAGAGAGGACCCTATTCCTTGATGCACCATAGGTGAGGATGAGATCTTTAATTCCTAGTGGAGTGTATGGGTTCCAGTAGACATACACGAGGAGATGATGCAGGACTATCATTCATCAGTTTGGGAAACTCATCTGGGAACATCGTAATCTACACCATCATTATTAGTGGCTTGGTATGAAAAGAGTTGTTGTCGGTTTCGTCATGAGGTATTCTACCTGTCAATAGGTGAAGGAAGAGCATCAATGACCAGTAGGGATTTTGCTGTAGTTACCCATTCCTAAGTAGAAGTGGAATGATATCGCGATGGATTTCGAAATAGGGTTTTCAAGGTCGCCTTGAGGGAATGATGTAGTATGGGTTGTCATTGACAGACTCACGAAGGTTGATCACTTCTTGACGATCAAGGAGACTTTCAGTGTTGTTGAGATGAGACGGTTCTATATCTGAGAGATTGTACGTCTACATTGGGTTCCACACTCCATTGTTTCAGACAGAGATGCACATTTTACTTTTCAAGTCTGGAAAGGGCTTCAGAAGGCTTTGGCTACACTGGTGCTTTGGAGTACAAATTACCATCCCCATACAGATGGATTGTCCGAGTGTACAATTCAGATGCTTGAGGATATGCTGCGAGCATGTATCCTGGATTTTGGAGGTACTTGGGATAATCACATAACTCTTGTAGAGTTTTCGTACAAAAATAGTTTTCAAGAAACTATTTAGATGTAACAATATGGGGCTTTGAATGGTAGGCCATGCCGATCACCCTTTTGTTGGCTGGAGGTAGGATAGGCCGCTATGCTGGGACCTTGTACTGTCCAGGAGACTATAGAAAAAATAGAGTTGATTTGGACGAGGATAACTACTGCACAGTCTCGACAAAAGTCTTATTCTTATCATCGGAGACAACCTATGGAGTTCGAGGTCCGAGATCAGTTTTTCCAGCGTGTCACACAAAGGTTGGGGCACAAAAGGATTATGAGATAGGGTAAGATCTCACCGAGGTACTTTGTTTTGTTTAAGGATTTAGAGAGAGTCAGACCAGTTACCTATCGGCTGCAATTACCTCAGAGGTACTGGGATATGCATGATGTCTTCCACATTTATCATCATTGATGTTACTCCTCAAACTCATATCATCTTTTCCATCAAGTGGAAGTTGAGTTGGAGGTGGATGCATATTTCGAATAGCATCCTATCTATATTGTTCATAGAAGTGCGATGGTTATCTATAGTCAGTTGGTTCCTCTAGTACGAGGGCTATGGCAGTACGAGCGAGTACAAGATGATAAAAGGGAGAGGGAGGATGATTTACGATCGCAGTGGCCGAATTTGTTTGGTGTTTTTTATTCTACACCTCTTTTCTAGGGAAATTTGGGGACAAATTTCTTTAAGGGGTGAATTTTGTAACAACCCAGATCTTCTTTTCAGGCATGTTATTCTTTTCAGGTGTTTTCATGGAAAATGAGGAGTTTCTAGAAATTTTCGAAGTACACACCAATTACATTATGATTACACTCCATGTACTTGGTTACCGCAGGTTTCTAGGTGATGCCCATGTATTTTCCATGCACACAACTATGTGTGGTGAACTAGAGACCACCTAATTCGGGGGATGGTAAAGGCATGTACATGACGTGTAATTCAGAAGGACATGCCATGTATTTTTTTTCATTAAATGTACTGGGGTCATGTCTAATCGCCAGAAATGCCTTCTTCCTGACGCAGTTAATCCAAGAGAAACCATACGGCCACGATCTTCCTCTAATCCCCCGACTGAGAATACATTCTCTAATTTGACCACCGTATATTTTGTTGGGATCGCCACGATCTACAGTGTTCTTAGGCGATTCAAGGCTTGAGGTTCACGTATATCTATCTCCCCACACCAAGGCAGGTGGTTTGTGCCTTTCCATTGAAAGAATTTGAGTTATATGTGCAATTTGGTCATGTACCCTTGAATGAGTGTTGTGTGTTTACCGTTTAACCATATTAATTTCTTGCCATTCTTGTATTCATGAGTAGAGGTTAATTGAATTTGAATAGGGTTGATTTCTATGATTTTGAAGTGTTTTCCCATGAATGTTCTATTTTCGACCATTTGGTCATGTTTAGCCCGTTAGGATTCCTTGACGTTTTCCCATTCCTGATACTATAGGATGGAGTGATTATTTTATCTGACATGCTTGATATGCTGTAGACTATTTAGCCAAGTAGTTCTTGAGGTTTACATTGTCCATATTGCATTGCTATGATTTTTTGACTTACACAGGCCTGTGAGAACCTGTTATAGTATACTATAAGGTTAATTGACCATGTGAGCTTCTTTAGAGATTCTTTGACCAATTTTGACTATATGGGGAATTGACCGAGTTAGATTCCTCCGGGAGACTTTTTCACTTTTGAATATTAATGGAATTAACCATGTGAGATACATTAGAGAGTATTTAACACTTTGGACTATAAGGGGAATTGACTGAGAGATAATTCTCAGAGAGTCTTTGTAGTGTCCTTATTTTGGTTGAACCAGAGGGGTTAGGATGAGAGTACTACCCAGAGGGTTACCTTCTTTGATTAGCTATTGTTGATATATGGAACTGATTTTATTGAAACTGTGGATTGTTTACTCCTGAGTAATTCCTTGTTTACTGGTTTCTTTTACTTTTTACCTACCATATATTCAGTGACTCTTATGAACAGATCTTGTGGTGGTTTCCTACTGGGATATATTTTCACACCCTGTTTGGGCCATGCTTTTCGGCCCAAATAGATTATATTAATACAGGTATAGATAAGGGTAAGTTCCCTTCTCCTTCAGGATTTTGACTGCTTTGGAGATGGAGAGCATGGGACCAATATTAGGCTTGTTATGTTGTATATTTCTTATTTATTTTCTTTATACTTGGTTTTTGTACTGTATTTCAGCATTGTGACTTGTTTGGATGCTTTCCAAGATACATGTATCATGCATCATATATATGTGTGTGCTCCAATTGTTTCTTTTATCAGTCATCTGATGTTACTATTGTTTAGTGTTTTTACTGCTTCCGGTATTTTATATCTATTTATTTCTGATGTGTTACTATGACAATGAGGGAATAGTTTCCCCACTATCACACTTAAGGCCCGCACTGCTAGTTGGAAGCCTCTGGAATTTAGGGAAATGTTATTGAGTCCATGTGACCCACTGGGTATGGGGCGTCTCTGCGCATCTTCCGGAAACGGGAAGTTACAGACATAACGTAAATTAATTTTTGAATAAAGTAAATAAAATTATACAAAATAAATAATTATATATTATTAAAATAATCATAATAATTAATAATAAATTATTAACATAAATCAGGAACTAAAATTATATCCAAATAAATTTACATCATGCGAACAATCATTCTTTAAAAAGAGATCAAAATTTTCAAAATATATAAATTTTGATATCAATTTCATAAAATGTTATGTTAATGGTTGAGTTAAATTATATTAATTCCTTACTCTCCATTAACTAAATAAAATTTTTCTTGAGTGAGGGGTATTTTTAAAATATGTACCAACATGGACCATTCGATGACTACCCCAAGCCCTCTTCGAATATGCCATGTGTTGGAGACCACACTGAGTTGATATATCACAAAAATGAGAGGCCATAGCCTCATTTACTAGTACACATGAACACATATTCACTCTCATATAAAACTAAAATGTAAAAAAACTAATAACCAACCATTAATATATCTAAAATACAACCATCAAAGTATGATACCACGGACCATAATAGAATAGGTCCAAAAAAAAATCGCACCAAAAATAAACTCAAAAAAATATAACCTATTAAGTGTGCGAGGAAAATTGTCAAGGTAACCACATGAACACACTTTAGTCTATCCTGATCACTGTGATCTTCCTAGTCTTCGTTCCACTTGGAATCCCTTAAAAGGACGGTCTTCTACAGAAGACATGAAACGTGTGGGAAAAGACCATGTAGGGTGAGTATAACATACCTAGTAGGACCCACAAAAATTTCTAATCTTATATCATCAATAATTATAATTATATTATCATAGGAATATGTTAATAGAATATAAAAATTACATAAATATATACTCATATTAGACACAGAGTCTCATGTAAGATCCCAACCATATTTTTGGGATAGTATTCTTTCTCGAAGGTATGACATATCCCTCATTCATGATAACAAACTCCATGAGTCAGATTTCACTGATATAAATATTGTTATATGTCATGATTATCAGGTTGCACCATAAAATGTACACACTGGATGTTTGAAAGGAATGATATATAGATGGGGATAATAGCCATGGCCATGGGGTATACCAAAAACCCAACCCATATTAACCTTTTATATATGGGATCAATTCCTATGTAGTGTTTGTAATGATGATACCAAGAACCCCACATATTTAAAATATGTTGATGATATAGGATCCCACTCTGGGCCTCATGAAAGGTTTTCAACAACACTATGCTATGACAGAGGTTCCTCATAGGGGACCACCATTCTAAACATAAAACATGACTCTATACAATACCCTAAGGTGGTGGATCAAGGGAACACACCCTAATTAAACTTATATATAATGAGAGGTCAAAGTTATCTAATCTATATTTTAATGAATACACAACATGTACTAGTAATACATGATGTATCCCTCCAACACTAAGTCTCTCCCATGTATATATTCCAATGCAAGTTTCTGTGTTTGAATACATGACATATTCAATCCCATGTACTCCATACCATTTCTATGTTTGGACAACCTTGTATACGACTAAGTACATGGTGTTTCCAAGCATATATACTCCTACCTTTGTATGTGTTCCCTCTATGCTACATTCCTAGACACAAAGTTAGGTCCAAACACTGTGAGATAACATCCACATTTCATCTTATACTTATCTCTACACAGTTACCATAGCACTATACATGGGGACCCACATGGTGTGTAATTATAAATTACACACCGTGCGGCTCATAATTTTCCATGTTTCAATATTCTTCCTCTGAATACACCCATTCTATCATTTCTCTTGATTCGTCTTCCAATCTCACCTTGAGATTGCAGAACTAGTCTGACCAAGACACATCATCACCTGCTCACTGAAGATCTTGCCTTGATATTCATGGAAACCATCCATCAATCTACACCATCATGCCATGACAAAGATACAAATAATGAATATACAAAAATCTATTTTGATCAATCATCCATCATCGTAACACAATCCCCTTATTAAAATTATAAGAACCCAGGTCTTCTTTTCCGGAATGGATCATTGTTTTAGGTTGTTTTTGAGGAAAAGGACGAAGGGGAAATTTCCTATGCAAATTCCATGTAATTTTGTGTAACAACCCAAGCTTTAACTATATGCTTCCTTTTTAAATAATTCAATGGCATGTGATGTACGCAACTCTGAGTTCAAGCACACAATGATCTATCAAACTAGCAATTTAAAAAGGGGTTATGAATATTAGTAACCACATTTTGAATTTAATATATCCCATATAATTTTAATTTTTTTTTCTTTTTTAGACATAATATAAGGAAAAAATTATTTTTTAGATAAAACAAGTATATTTTAAAAAATAAAGTTTTTCCTTTTTTAAGGGAGAACCCTTTTTAAATCAAATATTTTCACTTTAACATATTCAAATTAATGAAAGTAAACTCTTCTTCAGAATTTTGAAATAAAAATTTGGTTTGGATAATTTTTTCTCACTAATCTGATAACTTTCTCATTTTGATGAATAGTGAAAAAATACTAAATTTTAATTGAAAAAAACTTTTTTAATAAAAAATAATTTATAGTGTTAAATTATATATTTGAGTGGTTTTAATGTATAATTAAATTAAATTTTTAAAATTTTATCCAATGTTAGTCATTGGAAGTAATTTCACATTTAACTTTACATAAACAATGTCAATCATTTGTCAGTTTTATTTCTTAAAAACAAGTTTTTTGGTTTTGGCAATGGGAATTAATTTTAAATTAATTATTAGAAATTATGTATTTTGAATTTTGAAATATGGATTTTATAATGGGAATAATTAGGTCAAAATTGTGTAAATAAGTAACTTTTATTGTTAGACATTACGAATAGAAACATTAGTAAATATTTTATTTACCATAGTTAAAGGGTAAATTTGGTAAATAAGGGTAAAGAATAATATTATAATAAAATTAAATTACCCTAACACATGTCCTAAACCTATTGGATGATATATATCCGACCATGGTCATCCTTGGGTAGATTTTAGGACCCCATGCATCCACTTGTGTTTGAAAATGACATTTAATCATATGTAATTTAAATTTAAGGAAATTTAACTTAATCGTGTATCTTATACTAAAACAATTTTAACTTGGAGTTATATAAGTTATATATTATACTATAAATATTAATTATAAATATAAAAATATTTACAACATTATGGTATTTTATTTATAATATTTATACATAAAATAAATAAATTTATTTATGACACAATGGTGATGTAGTGATTACCTTATTAATGAAATAATTAAATAAATGAGATTATAAATATTAAAATAAATTTATTTTGAAACTATATATTACATAAAAGAATTTTATGGATGACTATGACTTTTAATATTTAAATTAGTCATGTTTATTTTTAATTAATCAAGTTAAGAATTTTTTAAAAGCTGTGATATGAATAGTATAAAAATTCAAAGAAATGAATTTTTGAAGTAATTAATATTTTTTCAAGGATAAAATATTCCTAAAAATATAGGATACAACCAAAGGGAATAAATAATGTTATATATGTCATAAATTATCTTCTTTAGGTTATCTTGTTATTTTATAGTAACTACATTAACTATGCGTTATAAAAATATATGCAGACATGGTAAAAGTTAAACAATTTATCTAAGAGTTAAATATGAAATATAAGGTTAATATGGAGAACTAAAATTATCTAAAACCTAGTTTTTGAAAGTATTTAAACCCAAAACCACTTTATCATATAAATAAATTTATTTGGAGCTATTATAATCCGAAAATAATTTTATAATAAAATAATATTTCATGATTTTCTTAAAGTGCCTCTCACCTCTCTTATAAAAGGGTACATCCCATTTCTTAAATTCAAACCTCAAAATCCATTATTATCGGCCAAAACCTGGCCAAATATCCTTTAAACTACCCTCAATTCAACTTATAGGACTTAATTTTATCAGAAAGCCAATCACAGAGCATTTTTGTTCAAATCAAAAGGAACCACTTGAAGAAAAGGCAATTATTTCATCACCTGTTTGAAAGTTATTTTCTTCTTTCACTTCCTCTTTCATTATTGTTTCGATAAAAAAATAATAACTATAGTAAATTAAACTCACTAATATGTTATTATAAATATGGTACAAACACATTCATTATTCTATCCATCCAATGAATGACAAAGTCACCATACGTGCCTATGTATGACTTACCATCTCCACGTCATGGTTTAGTTTCTTATTCACCACATCATTTTTTGGATGGGTATAATAATAATAATAATTGATGTAAATAATAAATATATGATGCTAATTATTTATTATATATAATATAAAATCCAATTACATACGATTTCTCCCTAAATATAATGATATTGTCGCTCGTGTGTACGCATGACTTACCGTCTCCACGATACAATGGGACTCATTCTCCACTTTAACCATCAAATAATGATTATAAAAAATATATTATTAATAATTACGAAATAAATGAAATAATAAGTCTACTATAATGATATATATATATTAATATATTTTAGTCACTTACATCCATTCAATACGAAAAGAAAACAGAAACAACATTCATTCAAAAGTAGGGCTTACCATCTCCACGAATAGTGTATTCCATTATATATATATATATATTAAATATATTTATATTATTAATATATATGATATATAAATCATAGTATATATTATTTAAGTAATTAAATCATTATCTAAGTAATATGATTAAGAATAACATGTCAAAACACGTATGATAAACAAAGTGATATTACTCGAAATGTTGCATTAACTTGGAATTATTAATAAATGGGTAATATGAAGTCATTAAGGAATCATATATGATATCATAAATATTATTATGATTCTTTTATAAGTTAATAATATGGTCAGATACATTATATAGTAGTTTCATAGTCGTACAACGAATATCAGACTTAAGTTATGGGTTAATTCCTCAATCTCATTATTATTTGAGATTGTTTATCTGTAAGTATTTACTAGGAAATATTTATCATACATTTCCATGTTACATTAAAAAGTTCTCAAAAAGAATATTTTGTGGTTTATGGAAGGGAATATTTAACTATATCATTATTTTAAATGATTTAATGATTTATTTTTCTAAATCTATTTAATTAATGTCCATGTTTTTCAAAATGGTTATAAGGATTTATTTGTGTGGAAAAGATTGTTTTAAAAGTTTAATTACATTCAAAAGTTTCAAAGTGGTATGAGACACTTTGATTCAAAAATCTATTTTAAATTAATTATTTTATAAATTATTTTACTTTTAAATGATTTCATGAAAAAGTTATATTTCTCTCAAAGAGTTTTACTGATCATTTTTGACTATGTCAACATCCATAACTGGATATTATTATTCATTAAGTATGATTTATTATAATATAATATTTCAAATTGTATTGAATGAGTTATGATATGATTGACTGTGTATGTATTATTTTTATACCATTAATGGTTTATGGTAAAGGTATTGAAATTTTATATACTAGTTTTAATAGGGATGATTATGTTATGTTTTACCCTTTTCATCTGAGGAATGTATTAGACTTTGTAAGTGACAAGTGGGGCTCGCAATAGCCCTTCAATGCATTGGTAGGTCTCAAGTGAAAAACTATTTCCTTGGAAGAAGGCCATGAAAAAATTAATATTTAGGGTCTTGGAATGAGGCCTTGAATTTGTGGTTATGATGTCCAACATTATACATTCTGTAACACCCCAATATTTCATAGCACGTTATTTCTTCAAAGTAATTCTATAACATGCGCTACATGAGACAACGAGTTCGAGCGCACCACGACTTACCAAACTAGCCATTCAAAAAAAGGTTATGGATAGAATTAACTGAATTTTTAATTTTATATATTTATTAAATAATTTTAAAAATTATATTGTTTGTTTCATACACATAATATACAGAAAAATTCCATTTTTCAGATAAAAGAAGTATTTTTCAGAAAATGGATTTTTACAACCTTTTATTGGAGAACCATTTTTAACTACAATATTTAATACTTTTATATCTCTAATTTAATGAAAATAATTTTAATTTATAATGAGGACATAAAAGTTTAGTTTGGATAAAGTTTTGGTACTTTTCTGATAAATTTCATATTTTGATGAATATTGAAAATTACTATGTTTTAATTAAAAAAAGTTTTTTAATCAAAATAATATATAGTGTTAAATTATGAATTTGAATGATTTTTAAGTAAAATTCGATTATATTTTTGTCATTTAATACAATTTAGGTCATTATAACTTATATCACATTTAAATTTATCATAAACACATTTCAATTTTCTTATACTTTTTGTTTTTTAAAAAACCTGATTTTGGTTTTGACGTCGGTAATTAATATTAAATTAATAAATGGAAATTATATGTTTTGAATTTGGTAAAATAGAATTCATTTTTAAATTCAGAGTATCAAAATTACTTAGGGTGAATTTTTTCTATTCTTCTTAAAACATTCAATTTTTTATGAACAGTGAAAAACTCTACGTTATTATTTAAAACCAACTTTTTATAATTATTTATTTTATTTAAATTTATTTTAAGTCAAAATAGATACAAAATAACTATATAATTTCAAATTTAATTCATTGGAGTCATTTTAAAATAAAATTATATGTATATTTTTTTTGAACTTTTTACCGTCATTTTTCCACCTTATAGGAGCATTTTCAAATTTGCATGACAATTAATTTTACCACTTCTATGAGTTGAATTTCAAAAATCCGAGAGACACGGTTGATATTAGTAATTAAAATTTGGTTCAATAAGATGAAATGAATTTTTGGTTAATAGTAACTTTTGACTTTTATTTACCACGGTTAAAAGTAAATAGGGTAATTAGGTGATGCCACGACCCCAGAAGCTGAGAGTCAGTGCATTATTACATAACATTGTTATGATACAAGAAAATCATGTCCCGAATGACCAATCAATTTAGTATCCTTAGAAGTACCAGATACATTCATAATTTTTACATTACATTATAAAATGAAATACAACAACAACATAGTGTTCATAAAACAAATTCATATCTCATAGACTATCCCTGAAGGTCAGTCATAATATACCTCTTCGCATCCTAGAAAATACAATACATAGAAAGGGTTGAGCTCAGATGCTCAGTAAGGATAACAGTATAGCAGAAAAATTAATAAATAAGAATACACATTTTAAGGTAATGTATAAGACTAAAACAAAAGACGTTTAACATTAAGCATCAACATAATATGGAAAATATAAAATCAAATAATTCCATTTACTTATTCACATGGATATAATACTAGTCTAATAATCACATGTAATATCGATATCTATGTTCATAATGATGGAATGCATAATGTCAGACTTCATAACCACATATTCAAGGCCTTATACCAAGAATACAAATAATATTTTGTCAAGGCCTTGTGCCAAGACACTAGTTTGACTGATGAGACTGACTAATGCATCGAGGAGCTATACCGGGCTCCACCCGTCACTTACTATGTCAAATGCATTCCTCATATGAAAAGGATTAAACATAATATAAACATTCATATCAAAACTGACCTAAGAAATTTCTATAAGTTATCTATAAACCAAGAATGCTCTAAAAATAACACATCCACAATCAAACATATCAAAAACCCTTCAATAAAATATGGAATATTTTTATCATAATAAATAAACTTCAAACAATCTTAAAATCCATCAAATGATGTCGACGTAGATGAAATCAAAACATTTTTTTGAGAAATAACCCTTTCTATTTTGATACCATTTAAGAGTAACATAATTATAAAAGAAAACATTTATGTTCAAAATATTCTTATAATCTTGTAAGGGAAGCTTCGATGATGTTATTATGGAGGAAAATAACCGCACCCGCCATATATGTTAAAAAAACATTCTTACCTTAATTTTTTGGAAAAGGTCATAAATTACCTTGTTTTGAAAACAACTAAAAGATTCCTTTCAAAAATATAATTTCAAATAAGGGTATAAATGACTTAAACCCATTTTATAGTAAAAATAAAAAATGTATTTAAATACATTTTTAAGAAATCTCAGATGTGGATGATAAAGAGGTCACAATAGATACTTATGTAAAAACAACCTCGGATAATAAAGAGATTGTGAAATTAACACATACCTTTTACTTTTCCTTATTCGATGTTATGTTAGCCTCCTATGTAATAGTTAATACATTTTTATTATATTATAGAAGAACTGTATACATAAATGTGATATCATATATGATCTTATAATATTGCCTTGTTAATAATATTTTAGTAGTATCTTTGTTTTAGGTGTTAATTGATGCGTTTTCTTTTATATGCCTGGTTATGTAATCCATGTTTGTTATGGATAGGATGTATTTTATTCATATACAAAATTATATTATGTTTATCAACATTATTTTTAATTATAAAATTAAAATTATTCTTGAATGATTACGATGGAGAATGAATCTTATCGCGTTCGTGGAGATGGTAATCCGTACATACGCACGAGCGACAATATCATTATATTGATGGAGAAATAATATGTAATTGGATTTTATATCATATATAAATAATCATTTACATGTTATATTTATTATTTACATTAGTTATACTCCTTATTATACCCATCCAAATAATGAAGTGTTTGAATAAGAAACTACACCACGACGTGGATACGGAAATCCGTACGTATGCACGTGTGCCGAATTTTTCATTTATAGGATGGATAGAATAATGAATATGGTTGTAAAATTTTTATCATAAAATAATAGTATATATAAGATATTGGAGGTATTATTTTATAATGGAATCAACAAAGAAACAATAAGTGTAAGAAGAAAAGAACTTGAAATAGGTGACGAAATATTTACTTTTTCTTCAGGTTCTCCCTTTTGATTTGATCAAAAGGGATCATTAGGTTGGATTTTGGACCAAATAAAGGCATCTATGATTAAGGGATGAAAATTTAGAGGATATTCTGGAAGGGGTTGGCTGAGCCAAAAGGCTTTGGAGGTGTGAAATTAAGAGAAGGGGAAGTGGCCTTTTATAAGATAGGTGAGGGACACGTTTAGAAAAGTTAGAAATATTATTTTATAATAAAATAATTTTCGGTTTCTAACGGTTCCAAAATATTTTATTTATAGAATAAGGTGGTAATGGGTCGAAATCATCTCAAAAAACATGTTTTAGATAGGTTTAGGTCATCATATTAACCTTATCTTTTAGATTTAACTCTTAGTTAAATAGTATGACATTTACCACGTCTCTTTGTATTTTTATATTATATGGTTAATAAACAAAATATAACAAGCCTAGAGAACCCCATTTGGTTAATTATTAATATTTACAACTTTATAAAAGTCCTTTTACCGAACCTTATATTTTTTTATGAATATTATATCATTTAATAATATAATATTTGTTTTAAAAACTCAATTATGTCAATTTTGACACTATTTAGTATTTGATTTTTAGAAAGCCATAAAAACATTATCACTTAAACTAAAATTTACTTAACCAATCCTAAAATCTCATATTAACCTAAAAAATTATTTAAATTCATATTAAGTCTCAATTGACATTTATTTATATATTTATAATATAAATTATTTTAATATTTCATTAATATGGTAATTACTTCATCATTATTGTGTCATTAATAAATTAAATTATTTAATGTCTAAATTTTTTTAATAAAATAAAATTATATAGGAAATAGTTTTAGATTTATAATGAATATTTATATTCTAATGTATCATTTATATAATCCCATATAAAATGTTGTACTAAAAGATACATGCTTTTGTTATTTTTCTCTTTACTTTAGATTAATTAATGTAAAATGCAATTATCAATCCCAAGTGGCTCCATGGGGTCCGAAAATCGACCCAAGGATACACATGGTTGTACATGTATCAACCAATAGGAATAAGACTCATGTTATGGTAATTTTATATTATTATAATATTATTTTTACCCTTATTTACCTGATTTACCCTTTAACCATGGTATATAAAATATTTACCGAAGTAATTATTCATAATTTCTAAAAATAAAAGTTAACTATTTACACAATTTAGACCTCATGATTCCAAATATGGAATCCATTTTTCCAAATTCAAAACACAGAAGTGGCAGAAATTAATTTAAAATTAAATCTTGTTGTCAAAACAAAAATCGTGTTTTTAAGAAATAATAACTATAAAAAGATCAACACTTGTTTATGTTTAGAATAAATGTAAAATTATACAAAATGACATAAATTATATTAGAAGGTAAAAATATAATCTAATTATACTTTTAAACCACTCAAATTTATAATTTAACACTATAAATTATTTCGATTAAAAAAGTTATTTTTAATTAAAATTTAGTACTATTCATCAAAAATTGAAAGTTTTCAGAAAATTAACCCTAAGCTAATTTCAGAATTTCAAATTAAAAAATGAAGTCCATTTTGAAAAATAAATTTTATATAATTTCAAAAAGTTTGTATCACTATCATAACGACTAGTTTGATTGGTCACAGTGTGTTTGAATCTCGAAGTAGAGTACAATGAAGGCTACTACATTATTCAAAGGGAAACACACCATGAAAGCATGGGGTCTTACATTCTTCCCTCCTTCAAATAATTTTGTCCTTGAAATTTCTATAATACTACCGCACAAAAAGATTTGGGTGTTTCTTCATCATAAGTTCCTCAAGTTTCCACATTCCCGCTTCCATCTTATGGTTTCTCCATAAATCATTTACCAAGAATGTCATTTGGTTTCTCAGCACTTGTTCTCTTGTATCAAGAATCTTGATAGGCTCTTCACAATAAGATAGATCAGTTTCCAGTTCAGTTTCCTCATTGGTGAGTATATGTGTTGGATCAGACATGTATTTTCTCAATAGTGATATGTAGAACACATCGTGATATTTGGAGAGACTTGGCGACATTTCCAAACGGTAAGCCACAACCCTAATTCGTTCTAGAATTTCGAAAGGTTTGATGTACTTGGGACTTAATTTACCCTTCTTACTGAATTGTATAACTCCCTTCCAGGGGGATACCTTCAAGAAAACATGATCTCATACTTGAAATTACAAATCCTTCCTTCGGTTATTGACGTATCTCTTCTACTTACATTGAGCTACTTTGATGTGGGTTTGGATAACCTTCACCTTTTCCATTGTTTCCTCAACAAGTTCTGGGCCTACGAGTTTTCTTTCACCAACATCATCCCAACAATTTGGTGTACAAAATCTCTTTCCATAGAACTCTTCATATGGTGCTATTTGAATACTTGATTTAAAGTTATTGTTATAAGAAAATTCTACCATAGGTAAATATTGACACCGCATACCTTGAAAGTCATGTGATAAAGATCTCAACATGTCTTCTAAGGTTTGAATAGTCCACTATGATTGTCCATCGGTTTTAGGGTGGTAGGCAGTGCTCAAAAAAAGTTCAGTATCCTGGGATTTATGAAGACTTTTCCAGAATGTTGATGTAAAATGGGGATCACGATTAGAAATAATAGATAGGGTTAATCCATGAAGTCTTACAACTTCATTAATATACAGTCTTTCAAAATGTTCAAGTGGAAAAATTTCTCTTATAGTAACAAAATGTGTTGACTTGGTAAGATGATCAACAATAACTCATATTGCACCATTCCTTCTAGGTTTCTTTGGTAGCCCCATGAAAAAGACAATCGTAATATTATCCCATTTACATTCAGGTATGGGAAGAGGTTTCATGACTCCTTTAGGTTGTTTCTTTCTAGCCTTTACTTGTTGACAAACAAAACATCTCGACACAATATCTACAATCTCTCTCTTCATGTTGTCCTACTAAAAATTTTCTTTCGAATCTCTATACATCTTAGTGATACACGGGTTTATAAAGAAATTGGAGCTATGAGCATCATCCTAAAAGTCCCTTTTAAGATCATGTATATTGGGAACACATAGTCTCTTCCCAAATTTCAAATTTCCATCTTTATATACGAAGTCGATCAATCTCCCATCGTTCACAACTTTAATTTTGTTTTGAAATTGTTCAACATCATTCTGAGAAATTTTTATCCGTTCTAGAAATGATGGTTTAACATCCATTTGAAAAATAATTCATGTTTCAGCTTCCATGGTTATTCCCACATCCATCTTTACTAGATATGTGAAAATAGGATCCTTTTAAACTCTTATCTTGTTCAGAAACTCCATGATCATTTCTTCTCAAATAATCTTCCACCTTATTTTCCTTCCTCGGGTCGTAGTGTATAGTTCAATCATAATACTTGAGTAGTTCAAGCCATCTCGTTTACCTCATGTTGAGTTATTTTTGTGATAAAATATACCTTAAACTCTTGTGATCATTATAAATCTCAAATTTTTCACCATAGTGATAGTGTCTCCATATCTTAAAAGAAAATATTACAGCTGCTAACTCAAGATGACGAGTGAGAGAGTTTTGTTCATGAATTTTTAGTTTTTGTGATGAATAGGTAATAACTCTATCATTCAGCATACAGACACAACCAAGTCCTTTCTTTGAAGCATCACTATAAATAGAAAACCCATCATTCTCTGATGGTATAGTCAAGATAGGAGCATTACCTAATCTTTTATTCAGTTATTAAAAACATTTTCCCCACTATTTTTTCCAAACAAATGTAACCCCTTTACTTGTGACATTGGTTAATGGGTAAGCCAATTGGGAACATTTTTGGACCAAATACTGATAATAAACTGCTAAACTAATAAAACTGCATACCTCAGTTATACACGTTGGTTCTGGCCATTCTTGGATTTCCTTTATCATAGAAGGATCAACAGAGATTCCATCCTTAGAGACAATATGTCCCAGGAAAATAATCTCATGATTCCAGAATTCAAAGTTTCTAAACTTCCCATATAATTCATTTATTCTAAGAGTCTTTTGGATAATGTGAAATATATTTTCATGTTCTTCGTAGATTTTTTAGAATACCAAGATATCATCAATAAATACTACTAAAAATTCATCAAGATATTCCATGGACACTCTGCTTATTATATCCATGAAAACAGAGGGTGCATTAGTCATCCCAAAAGGCATTATTGTAAACTCATAATGCCCATACCTGGTTCGAAATGCTATTTTCAGAATGTCTTCCTTCTTTACACACAAATGGTGATATGCAAATCGAAGGTAAATATTTGAAAAATATTTAGCTCTATGAATTTTTTCGAATACATCATCAATGCGAGGTAGGGGATACATGTTATTAATTGTTATAGCATTGATCTCACTACAGTCAACGCACAACCTCATGGATCCATCAATCTTCTTAACAAAAAGGATAGGGGCTCCCTAAGTAGAAACACAAGGGTGAATAAATACCTTATTACTCAATTCCTTTTTTTGTTTATTTAGTTCCACTAATTCCACAATGGCCATTCTATAAGTGGTCTTCGATATGGTCCTTGAAACAAGAAATAAATCAATGGAAAACTCAATTTCTCTTTTTAGAGGATGTCCAGGTAAATCCTATAGAAACACATCAACATATTCTTGCATAATAGATACGTCCTCTATTCGAACATTCTTTTCATCACCCATAATTATTTCATTCTCATCCTCCCCAATAATTGAATTTAGTAGATCTATTGGGGGTGGATCTAGAAAAGAACCAGGTGGTGACATTTCTACTCTAAAGATAAGGTACTCATTATCATCATCGAAAATTGTAACCTCTTTCTTCATACAATAAATTTTCGCATCATGGACTAAAATCCAATCCATTCCAAGGATTATATAAAATTTAATCATGGGGTTGACGATGTGATCAGTAGAATAAGAACATTTATATGACCTAATGGGAACTCATTCACAAAACATTGTTGCGATGAAACTTCCCTTAGCTGTTTTGACTGACAAATACCTTGTTTAGTCAAATTGAAAATATCTAATTTTCTTAGCAAACTCGGAAGATATGAAACAATTTGATGTTCCAGAGTAAAATAAAGCATTTTCTAAACTTGAAGAAACCATTAAATTACTGGCCACCATGTCTTTCAGAGCATCAAAAAAGTAGTATTGATTGCATAAGCTTGGATTTTCTCCCTTGGACCTTTATGAGGTATGTTTCCTTGGATCTGAGGACATTCATTTTCATATTTCCCCTTTTCTCTACAATTGTAGCATTCAACATCATCTTTCTTCCCCTTGCAATCATGATCGTGGTGGCCTTTTTCACAACCCTTGTAACAGACACACATTCCCTTCATGAATGTACCAGGGTTTTTCATCCTATATTTACTATAGGATGGATATTAAACTTTAACTTCTTCCCCTAATTTCCATTTTTAGAGTGTTCAGCAGATCTCTTCTTCTCCTGCTTTACTTTAATGTCATAAGACATAGCGAATTCTTTTTCAATCTTGATAGCACATGAGATAATATATTCATATGATTAGAAGGATTGTGAGACTAATGATCGTTGGATATATGGTTTTAACCCATAAAATAATAAATCAATATTACTCCATAGGTTACGTATATAATCTATTACATGCCTTGATAACTTTGTAATGTTATCCTCATAATTTGTGATATTCTCATCAACCTTTTGCCTCAAACTCAGAAATTGTCTTCCCATATCCTCTCGATGGTCGTGAGGAAAGTATTTTTCCAAGAAAATCTATTTAAATCACTCCATTCCATGTTCAATACTTATTTATCTTCCATTGTATTTTGGATTAATGACCACCATTGATCTGCATCTCCCTTGAGGCTATAAATGGCCCTGAAAACGTTTTCCATTTCACTACTCCCTAAAGCATGAAATATTTTCTCTAAGGAATTTATCCATTACATATATACTAATGTATTTATACTCCCATTGAATGTTGGTGGTTTTTTCCTCATGAAGCTGTCTAACATTGATCCTCCGCATTGTGGATAAACGTGCTCCATTCGGGTAAGGTTATTATTCATAATCTGAGTGAATTATCCCAGTATGGTGATAAGTTGATCAGCACTAGTTGCATCAGTAGCTTCACTATAATTATCTTTAGTAGGATAGAAATACCTCCATGGATTACATGCATTGATACGGTTCCCATTAATTCCACTAGGCGCCATTTCTAAACAATGGCATACATTATATTATTTTATGAATTGAAATACATAATTCCAAATATGTAAAACACTTAACATAAATTGAATATTTTATAGATATAATCCTTAATCATAAAAATGTTTTATTTGAGGAATTATATACTCATAAACCCTTCATAATTGTTTTTATAGAAAATGAGAATTATCCTAAGCATATACCCCGAGAGTGTCATAACCAAAAGGGCAGCAAGGCTCATTATCATGCACCAATTCCCATTCGAGTCTAGCTAAAAGCGGTGTTTTGGGGTTTTACCCCTAGGTACATATGTTCTACAACCAACTCAACTAGCTTGTATCCATAAAGGGATTTATTTCTTGGAAAACTCACAAAATCTCAGCAATACAAAAATTCTAAGATGTTCCTCTATAATAATCCTCAAAGTCTATCTTGGCATAAGGTTATCTAATCAAAGTTTTTCTAAATCTAGTTTCCAAGGTCTGTACTAAACTTCCTCTGATACCAACTATAACACCCTGACCCCAGAAGCCCAGAGTCAGTGCATTATTACATAACATTAGAATGATACAAGGAAGTCATGTCCCAATATACAGATTAGGTTAGTAGACCTGGAAGTACCGGTTACATTCATAATTTTTACATTACATTATTAAATGAAATACAGCAACAATATTTTCTTCATTAACCAAATTCATATCCCATATAATATCCCTGAAGGTTATTTCTAATATACCTCTTCGCATCCTGGTAAAAATAAAACATAGAATGGGGTGAGATCAGATGCTCAGTAAAGATAACAATAGATTAGAAACTTTCATAAATAAGTATAAACATTTTAAGGAAATGTATAAGACTAAAACAAAAGACTTTTAAACATAAACATCTACATACTATGGAAAAGATTATGTCAGATAATTCCATTTACTTATTCACATGGATATTCTACTAGTCTAATAATCACATGTTATATCAATAGCTACTTTCATAATGATGGAATGTGTAATGCCAGACTTCATAATCACATAGTCAAGGCCTTGTGCCAAGACTACAAATAAGATATTTTAATGGCCTTGTGACAATACACTAGTTTGTCTCATGAGACCTACCAATGCATCGAGGAGCTATAGCAGGCTCCACCTGTCACTTATGAAGTCCAATTCATTCCTCATATGAAAAGGTTTAAACATAACATAAACATTCATATTAAAACTAGCATACGAAATGTCTATATATTATCCATAAACCATGAATGGTGTAAAAATAACACATCCACAGTCAAAAATATCACTAAAACTTCAATAAAATATTGAAGTTTTGTATCATAATAATTCAAATTCAAACAAGCTTAAAATCCATCAATGGATGTAGACATAGATGATTGAAATCATTCAAAAGTCATATAATTATAATAGAAAACAATTCGTCTGAAAATATTCTTATAATCTTCTAAGGGAAGCTTTGACGATGTTGTAACAGCAGAAAATAGCCACACCTTCCGTATAAGTTAAAAAACATTCTTAGCTTAATTTTGTCGAAAAGGACATATTGTACCTTGTTTGGAAAATGACGGAAAGATTCTTTTCAAAACATATAAGGACAAATAAGGGTATAAATGAATTTAACCCATCATCTAGTAAATAGTAAAAATGTTTTGAAATATATTTTTATGAAAGAACAGAGGTGGATGATAAATAGGTCCTAGTAGATACTTACGTGAAAACAACATCGGATAATAAAGAGATTGTGAAATTAACCCTTACCTTGTACTTTTCCTCAGTCGATTGTTTTTTATCATCCTATATAATAGTTAAAACATTTTTATTAAATTATAAAAGAACTAAATACATAAATATGATATCATATATGATCTTATAATATTTCTTTGTTATTTATATTTTAGTAGTATCGTAGTTTCAGGTGTTAATAGATTTGTTTTCCTTTAAATGAATGGTTACATAAGCCATATTTGTTATGGATAGTATGTATTTGATTCATATACAGAATTATATTATGTTCGTAAACATTTTTCATAATCAAAAAATGAAAATTATTATTGAATGTTTACGATGGGGAATGAATCTTATCGCATTCGTTGAGATGGTAATCTGTATGTATGCATGAGCGATAATATAATTATTTTGATAGAGAAATCATATGTAATTGGGTGGAATATCATATATACATAATAATTGAAATTTTATATTTATTATTTACATAAATTATACTCATTATTATACCCATCCAAATAATGAAGTGTTTTAATAAAAAACTATACCATGACGTGGAGATGGTAATCCGTATGTACACACGTATAATGACATTGTCACTTATAGGATGGATAGAATAATGAATATGGTTGTACAATTTTTATAATAACATCAAAGTATATATAATATTCTGGAGTTATTAGTTTATAATGGAAACAACAAAGAAATGGGAAGTGGAAGAACAAAAAAACTTGAAAGGGGTGATGCAATAGTTACCTCTTCTTTAGGTTCTTCCTTTTGATTTGATCAAAAGGGCTCATAAGATTGGATTTATGATCAAAGTAATGAATCTAGGACGAATTGATGAAATTGGGAGGATATTTGGGTATGGTTCGGCTGAGCCAAAAGGCTTTAGAGGTGTGAATGTAAGAGAAAGGGAAGTGCCTATTTATAAGAGATGTGAGGGTCACTTTAGGAAAAAATTGAAATATTATTTTATAATAAAATAATTTTCGGTTTATAATTGCTCTAAAATTATTAATTTAGAGGATAAGGTAGTTATGGGTCTAAAACCACTAAAACAATAGGTTTTAGACAGTTTAAGTGAATCATATTAAACTAAACATTTAGATTTAACTTTTAGTTAAATAGTTTGATATTTACCATCTCTCTCTGTATTTTTATATTATATGGTTAATAACATACTATAACAAGAAAAGATACACCCATGACTTTCATTAATAATATATATAACCTTATCTAAGTCATTTTTCATAACCTTATATTTTTATGAATATTATATCAATGAATAATATAATATTTGTTTTAAAAACTGATTCATCTCAATTTTGATAGTATTTAGTATTTTATTATTTTGAAAGCCATAAAAACATTATCACTTAGAATAAAATTTATCTAACCAATACTAAAATTTCATATTTACCTATAAAATTAGTTTAATTCATCATAATTCTCCATTTAAATTTATTTGGATATTTATAATATCAATTTTTTTTAATATTTCATTTATAGGGTAATTACTGCATCATCATTGTGTCATAAATTAATTAAATTATTTAATGTATAAAAATTATTAATAAAATACCATTATGTATAATTTTTTTTATCTTTATAATTAATATTTATAGTCTAGGAGATCAATTATATGACCCCATATATAATTTTTTACTAAAATATACAAGCTTTTGTTATTTTTGTCTTTACATTAGATTAATTAATGTAAACTGTCATTATCACTCCCAAGTGTCTCCATGGGGTCCCAAAATCGACCCAAAAATGACCATGGTTGGATATGTATCAACCAATTGGAATAGGACACATGTTAGGGTAATTTAATATTTTTATAATATTATTTTTTATCCGGATTTATCAGATTTACCCTTTAACCATGGTAAAAAATATATTTACCGAAGTAATTATTCATAATTTCAAGAAATAAATGTTATCTATTTACACAATTTGGACCTCCTAATTCCAAATATGGAATCCATTTTTCCAAATTCAAAACATAGAAGTGGAGGAAATTAATTTAAAATTAATTCCAGATGTCAAAACAAAAAGCGTGTGTTTAAGAAATAATAACTATCAAAAGATCGGCATTTGTGTATGTTTAGTTTAAATGTGAAATTAAACACATTGCCCTAAATTATATTAAATGATAAAAATATAATATAATGTTACTTTAAAACCACCCAAATTTATAATTTAACACTATAAATTATTTTGATTAAAAAATGTTTCAAATTAAAATTTAGTAATATTCATCAAAAATTTAAATTTTTCAGAAATGTACCAAAAATTCACCCTAAGATAATTTTGATATTCCAAATTCAAAAATGAAGTCCATTTTGAAAAATAAAATTTATAAAATTTCAAAAAGTGGGTATTAATATTTATAATGGCTACTTTTATTGGTCGTGGTATGTTAGAATCTCGATGTTACATACAATGCAAGCTATTGCATTATTCAAAGGGAAATGTACCATAGAAGCTTGTGTGGTTACAAATTAAGGGTAAAATGATATTATAATTACCCTAAAACATGACCAAATTCAATTGGGTTATTTTACTTCGACCAAAGAAACCTTAGGAATAAAATATTGTCATTTTTGGTCCACTTGGATTAGATTAGGACATTTATTATTATTTTATTTAAAGGAGAGTTAAAAGTGTTAAATTAAATGTTTAATAACTAAATAATTTTTAATATAGGGATACACACAATTTAAATTTGAATATAAATATTAATTATAAATCTAAAAATATTTTCTACATAATGGTATTTAATTTATAATTTTTAGACATTAAATAATTTAATTTCTTTACGACACAATGACGATGAAGTAATTACCTTATTAATGAAATATTAAAATAATTGATATTATAAGTATCCAAGAAAATGTAAATTGAGAATTTTGAGGAATTACACTAATTTTTTATGTTAATATTTCATGTTAGGTATGGTTAGATAAATTATTTTTCCATGTTATAAGGTTATTATAACTTTCAAAAAAACAAACAAAATACCAAATAGTGTCAAAATTGGCATAAATTAATGTTTAAAACAAATACTATATTATTGGTTGATATAATATTCAGAAAAATATAAGGTTCGACCAATGGTCTTAAATAATATTATATATGTCATTAATGAACCAATTGAGTTTCTCTTGGAATTTTATAGTATGTTTATTAACCATATAGTGTAAGAATACAATAAGACATGGTAAAAGTTAAACTATTTAACTAAGAGTTAAATATAAAAGATAAGGTTAAATGGTAACCTAAACATGTCTAAAACCTATTGGTTTAGAGTAATTCTACCCATAAACACCTAAGGATCTAAATAAATCCATTTGGATCCATTATAAACCGAATATTATTGTATAATAAATTCATATTTTAATCTTTCCCTAAAATGACCATCACCCCTCTTATAAAACGGAACTTCCCCTTCTCTCAAAATCACCTCTCCAAATATATTTTTCTCAGACAAACTCTAACCAAATATCATCCCAACTTCCCTAAAATCAACCTAAATTCATTAATTTGATCATAAATACAACCTAAGGATCCCTTTTGATCAACTCAAAAGGAAACACCCTAAGAAGAGGTAATAATTTCACCACCCTCTTTCAAGTTCTTTTCTTCTACCACTTCATCCTTCTTTATTGTTTCCATACCAAAATAATAACTCTAGTACCTCGTACATAATGTGATGTTATTATAAATATGGTACAACCATGTTCATATTTCTATCTATCCAATAAATTTAAAAGTCACCATACTTGCGTAGGTATGGCTTACTGTCTTCACGTCGTGGTGTAGTTTGTTATTTAGAAACTTCATTATTTGGAAGAGTATAATAATGAGTATAACTAATTTAAATAATAAATATATCATTTTAATGATTCTGTATATATGATATACCGTCCAATTATGTACTATTTCACCACCAATATAATGATATTTTTGCTCGTGCGTACGCACGGATTACTGTCTCCATTACGTGATAAGATTCATTTCCATGTTCACCCTTCAATGATGATTTTAAAAATATATATTATTAATATGTATGTAATATATGACATAATAATTCTACTGTATATATATATATGTATATATGTATATACTTACATATATCTTATTCACTTACTTCTGTTCAATGCGATATGAAAACGGAAACGACGTTTATGCGTACATACGACCTACCGTCTCCATAAATGGTGCATCACATTTCATAAATCTATCTATTATAAATATTTATATTATAAATATATATGATATATAAATCAATTTCTATATTCTTTAAGTATTTAAATCATGATCTAAATGATACGATCAAGAATAACTGGTTAAAACA